>BSBM01000368.1:7395000-13027500 GCA_027924585.1 Larix kaempferi
ATAAATATGGAAAAATAGTGCTACACTAGAATGGCCTATTATCTACGACTGTATATAATTTTTTTCACAAAATTCCACCATTTGCATACCGAACGAGGGAACTAACGCAAACATATTCATTATGTTTTCTTAAAAAAATAACATACCAACCTTACGAGAACCCCATTTTTTGGGAGTTATATTTAATTTCCATAAATACTATGTATATATTCCGGAAGGTAATCCGATTGTCTACGTTTCATCTTCTTTCGCCATATTCCAAAAAGTTGTGTAGGTAGCTCTAATATTGTTTTTTGACGTTCAAATTTGCACCACCCCAGATGTGATTTCATTTAATCCAAGATTACAATGTGCAACAATACAGTGGCATATTCAAGATATTTACAAGCCTCTTGGCCCTAACTTCTAGCGTTTTTATTTTGATTATGTCTTTCTTTGATGGAGTCCCAAGGGGTCCAACACTAATTTGCTTCATGTTCATTCTTCCCACTACACTTACACTTCAAATATGGTCTTTTATTTGAGTTATTTCTGCCCCTACCTCTAATATTTCTTCTTCCTCATCTTCTTCTGTTATTCTCTCCCTTGGATTGGTATCGATCAAGGAAAAGGGTCTTCACTACTCCAACTGTAGATGCAAAAGAATGCATCTTTGCAATAGTCACCTCTGTAACTTGCAAATAAATTGGATTTAGAAGCAAAACAAAGATAAGTGCAGGTCTTAAAGTCTTTGCTACGTTATTTACAATAGTTTAAAACAATCTTGCAATAGAATTTCAGCTGCACCACTAAAATCAATTTGTTCAATAAGCTCTATTCAACACTAATCTATACTATGCAGGTCTAGAGTCTCTTCCAAATTTATTACAATTCAATCTTTACATGGAAAAATGTGTGCAAGGATCATGCTTGCTCTCCAAATAAAATAACAAAAATGTTACCATCCTTGTAGCTTCAAGGTGCAATGGCATAGCTTTTGCATATCACTTCAATGCATGTGAAAATCTCACACACAGATCTTATCCACAATTCGACTTCACACTAAATACAAACATGATGGTGTATTTTGGAAAATAAAAATAGTGTATTTAACATTCCAATGCTTTTACCAGTCTTCAAGAGAGATAATTGATGCACAAAGAGAGAGAGAGAGAATGCTCCTTCAATCCTTATGCATAGCTCTACGCAGAGATAGTCTTCACCATAGTTTGGAGAGAAATTGCACTATTCAACAAAAAATATGCAAGAATATGATGAATAGTCTTCAAGCTATAAGAATGAGGCACAACAAAAATACTTACATTGCAACAACCTCCATCGTTCTCATTAATAATGGTTCAATTCAAAATAACTCAGAGTTGATACCAGTCGCAGGAACAATGTGAAGCGGTCGCAGCAAAAATAGAGTCAATTTCTCAACACATATAGCATTTACCAGTCGTCTTCGTGATCTACGCAAGTCTTCAAGTCACGCAGCAGTCTCCACAAGCTTCCATGATACAAACGATAGAGCAGAGAGCGTCTTAACCAGTCTCAACGTCGAGATAGTCTTCACAAAAAATTAGGGTTTGGCAATCAAGGCATTCTTCATGATAAACAAGATAGAGCTAGGGTTAACTTCACATTAAACTCCATGGTTAACTTCACGTCGGGTTCATATCACAATGCTCTTTCCATGAGCTAGGGTTCATGGTGGTCTACTCTAATGTATAATTGCATCAATACACGCTGGTCTACTAAACATCAATAAAATGATACTACCAAACAACAACGAGCTTTCCATGTAGGGGAGTCTTCACAAGCGGTAGCTTCACGGGTTCACCACAGCAGCAGCAAAATTTTCCAAGTTGGAGCATTCAATTTACTAACCAACGCTTCTCTACAACGTTTCACAAGATTAGGGTTTCGGTCCATCAAAAGTACACACCCATGCCTCCATGCTCACCACACCCTAGTAATCTCTCAGCAATCTCTATCTCTTCCAAACGGAGGCATTCAACCATTGGCGTGCAACGGTTACGAAAACTATGTAGATAACTCGGGAGAACGCAAGAGGTAGCAGAGGGATGACCTGAGGAGAAAAGGAACAATTGACTAGTACACACTCAAATCTAGGAGCAGAGTAGAGAATATGTAGGAGAATGGCAAGAAAAATTGCAGACATGTAGGTTTAAGTGATAAGATTTAATGGAGATCCTGATACCACTGTAGGTAAATAACTCCCAGATTGATTTATTTAATGTAGAAATCACTTATTTATACAATGCTTACGTTGTGAGTTTTTATTTTCTAATGGCTCTTAGGAATAGGATTCCTATGGAGACTCTTAGTCTTCTTAAACTACTTACAATATTTGTAAGTGGAACCATAATCCCATATGATTAGGTTTCTAACAATATGCAACATATCGTATTTAATATAGTGATAAATTGATTCAAATAGAATATTTTTATCATTTCTCTTTTTTATTCAAGTTCTTTCTTGATTCAGATATTGATGGTGAATTGGTCCTCACAATCTATGTGACTTGGATGGATAGATGACATTAGATAAATTTATTGGATAATTCACATTAGATAAAAAGTTAAAGTATCAATATTGTTTCCCTCATGACACTAATAAGATACATATAATTTCAAAGTTCCAATCCTAATCTACAAAAGTCACCTAATATAGTAACATAATCCATGTAATCCACTTAATAAACCAAGCTAAGCGATCTAAGTTGTTAAAAAATAAAGTAACAAAAGCCAAGCGTCACTTCTTTTTAATACTATACATATGAGGGCTCTAGAAGGATCCAAAATACATTAGAAGGGTCTAGAAATTTTCACCTCATGGGCTCTACCCTTGAAACCTTACATGGGGGCCCACCCCCACATCCACATACAAGGGGGGATGGAAACCCCTCTATGACCCCCCAACACATACGAATTGTGCATTGGTATAGTCGTGTACCACTATATATAAAAAATTCAAAGATCTATAGATTGACTTCACCTCCTAACATAAGTCACACACCTAACAACCTAGCCTAATGTACTTACGTACACACCTAAGACATGCACCTTCTATTCTCTCTTATAGAAGAGACAAGAAGAAATTTCTCAATAATATGTGGATTATAGTTCCTTTCATTATTTAAATGTTTCTTTTTTAATAATTGTGCACTCTTTCTATCATATGAAGGTTTAATGATATTTCATTGTGAGAGAATGATGCTTATACTATGAGGCTCAAGGGAATTGAAACAAATAATTATCTTACCCATTTCTCCATACCTACAAAATTTATGTAAGATGGTAGTGAAACATAATTAGTTTATATAAATTGTTTACATTGTACACAATTATTGATATAAACATATAAATCCAAGAAACTATGAGTACATGAGCATCATATGTAGCATTTGAAGGATCCCAACACAAGACATAATAAACACGGGTGGCAGTAAGAAC
Source organism: Larix kaempferi (assembly GCA_027924585.1). NCBI lineage: Eukaryota > Viridiplantae > Streptophyta > Pinopsida > Pinales > Pinaceae > Larix > Larix kaempferi. The sequence goes on from BSBM01000368.1 coordinate 7,398,459, forward strand.
CTTTATGCAAATTTGGTAGTGCTTTTCTAAATATAATGTCTCAATAATCCATTTTGTGAAGAAATGATATGTTTTTAATGTGCAATACTAGATAAGTGTTCGTGATTGTTATTCTTTTAAGAGACAATATTCCATGCACATTCTTGATGTGCCATCTTTACTCAAAACTAAATCAAGAATAGATCCACAAAAGAATTAGTTAGGTCAAATGTACTCTTTATCCATAAAATATAAACATGCCACTTGATCCCATCATTCTCCAATAATCAATTCATGAGCAACACCACATTTGGAAGTACAATATCTTGTTGTCAATCAATAGACTATTCAATTGCATATCTCAAAGGAAATCTATGCATCCCTTATAATAACTAAAAATAGTGTTGCAATATGTTTCCCAATTACTTTTTCTATTCTAATTTATGTTATTGCATTAAATTTGGATTAGAAGAGGCCTCAATGTCTTACCATCATTAGATTGCATCATGATTCCATAAGTATCGGTTGTTAAAGATCATATCACACTTGTCAAAAGGTAAATTTTAAAACTCTACTTTATCTCTATAATTTTAATTAATATAAAGAAGTTGACTTTGAATTTATATTATAAGCACCAATACTTGTTTTTTTTTTCTAAACCAACCCATAGTAGGGTTTATGATGTATTATTATAGGTGGATTCTAATTCTTCATTACCACATTTGATATGGGACTACAACAAAATCCTGTCATTTGTTGTTTATTTAACTCCCTCTTTTGCTTCCAGTCATTGTTTCAATGTATTTTTCTTCATTATATAGGAAAATACGATGCTATTTCAGAGGCTAGCGCAATTTCTAGTGCTTTAAGTGCCTAATTTTAACTTGGTGCTAATTAGTGCAAGATTTAATGCGAGATTTAGTGCCAGATTTAGCACCATATTTAGCATCATATTTAGCAGCATATTTAGTGTCGGATTTAGTGTTGGATTTAGTGCCAAATTTCCTGATTAAGCAAATGAAAGTGAGGGGGACTTTTCAAAAGGTAATTTAAGAGGGAAACTTTTTAAAATGTTACTTAAGATAAATCACGAGTTAAAAATAAGTGACTTGTCTCAATCCTAATGAGTGTGGGGGTATTTTTGTTATTTTATTTAAAATTTCTTATTTTCTCTCGCAAAAAACCCCTCATTCTCTCATTCTTTTCTTATTTCCTCTCTTTTTTCTCTTCTCTTTCTCTCTTCTTTGTTGTTGCAGGTTTAGGGTTTCATGCATGGAGGCTAAGGTTTCATGGAGGAACCTCTATGATAAAGGAAATGGATTCTCCCTTAACTTATCCTCCTTCCTTCTCCATGTAATTTTATTTACTTTATAGATTTGTTGATGTTTATTGTTTTTTTCTTGTTGCATGTTCAGGGTTTCATGAATGGATGATAGAGTTTCATGGTGGAAACTCCATGAGGAAGGTTATGGATTCTCCATTCCCTTCTCCTCCTTCCTTTTTATTTTACTTTGTTTTTCCTTTATTGACTTACTAATGTTTATTGTTATTTTGTTGTTGCATATTTAATGGAGAAAGAAGAAGAAAACATGATATTGGGGGGTTTGTTTAATGTGCAGATCTAAACCGTGGATGTGCCCTAAGGAAGGCCCTTGCATTCCTGTAAGGAGATCTAGGTTCAAATCTTGGTACCCATCTATCTATGATTACTTACTTTTCCCTTAATACTACATGCTAATATTTATATTAGATATGCATTATTCACTTGTTTCCATGCATGGGTTAGGCTATTTTCAATTCAAATTTTCACTTTTAATGGCATTTTTTGTGGGAATGTAGCTCAAGTAGAGTTCTTTCCTTTTGGCAAGTGATCTAGGTTTAAATCCCAACATTCCCTTACAATTTTCCATTTCTTTTTTTATTTTCTTACCATTTACCATTTAAGTTTATGTAAATTTTAATTTGCACTAGCACTACAACAAAAAAAGGCATTAGCGCTGAAAATTGCGTCGAATTTTAGTGTTTTTTTTTCAAATTGGGCCGAATTTCCAACGCAACAGACATCGCCATGATGCTTGTTCAGTGTATGCCGGAATTTGCGCTCACTTTTCCTTCTTATTTAGAGTAGAGAAAAGTTGTTTGAATTGTGCCGAGGATTGCGCTGATTGAATAAATTGCACCAGTTGTAGAGCCCATATTAACTCTATTTTTAGCTTCATCTTTTCCTTCAAGTATTGATTTGTATTTGGCGTTCACTTTAGATTCCATTTTTGCTCCTATTTTAACTTCCTGATTAGCATTAGGTGTTGATTCTCATTTAATGCCGAGTGCTGCTTCCTTTTGTGCTTCTAGTTTTGCCTCCAATATTGCTTCCTATGTTGCTTTTGGTATGGCTTGCAAAGTTGCTTCGTTTTTTTATTCCTAATTTATGCCAAGTTTTGCTTCAATTATTGCATCGTTTGTTACGTCTAATTTTGCTTCCAACATACATCTTTGGTTGCATCTAAATTTGCTTCCATTATTGCATATGTTATTGCTTCTAATATTGCTTCCATTATTACTTCTTCGTTTGTTTCTTGAATTGCTTCTTATTTTGCTTCCTAAGTACCACTAGGTTTGGCTCCTTAATTGGCACCAAATTTTGCTTCCAAAATTGCTTCCTTGTTAGCTCCATGGTTTGCTTCCTTTTAGTTTCAAGGTTTGCTTCCTTTTAGTTTCAAGGTTTGCTTCCTTTTTAGCACATAATTTTTCTTCTTTTTTTACTCTAGGGTTTGCTTCCTTTTGGTGTTGGGATTTGCTTCTTAATTAGCGTCCACTTTTTCTCAATGTTAAGCAACCAATTTAGCTTCCTATTTAGAGCCATAAATAGTGCCATGTATGGATTCTAGTTTAATGTCGGGTTTTGCTTCCATTTATTAATTTAATATTTTAAATTTCAGTTAAATTAGTTAAATATATCACAACTCTTAAATAACTTATATTATTATAGAGTAAATCATATTGCATTTCAAATATTTTATAGCATAACATTTATAAGGATTTTTTAGGGAAATGGACATCCATACAAACCAAGGAAATTATTATACTCATTAAATCTCCATCAAAATAAAATCTACAACATTCAGTATATATAAATTAACAAGATAATTGTTATAACATCATCATCATCTATAGTTAAAATTAGTCAGTCAAATATACCAATATTAGATAAAAATCATGTCAAATAACTTATATCTTTTAAAAAAATAGATATCTTATTTGAAATTTATATCATAACATTTTTGGAGATATACAACAAAAACATATATCGCATTTCAAATTTATGTCACACCATTTATGAAGAAATTTAATTGAATTTGACAACATCGATCCTAAGTATTAAAATCATCATACGTAATAAATATCCATCCAAAAATCATCGACCACTTCCAATATATATAAATTGACAAGTTAATATTGATAAGATCAACATCATATATAACTAAAACAAGTGAAACTCAAATATGCGAGTACATCAATAACATGTCAAAATGATACATCTCCAAAATATATAGTCAAAATGATACATGTCCAAATGATATAAGTCAAAATGATAAATGATATAATTCTCAAAATGAGACATGTCAAAATGATACAACTCAATATGGTACTGCAAGTGAAAATGAAACATATGATAATCAACATGTGAAGAGGCATCATAACGATGTATCAACAATGATCCATGATGGAGTCTGTATGATCAATGCCACTGGCTACTACCAACAACTGCCTCATAATCATCATCAATATTATGATCATCGTCATGATCATTAGCAATGTCATCATCATCGTTTCCTTCCTTAGTTTCCTCTCCATCATCATCATTTTCCATGTTTGAACCAGACTCAATATAATTTGGATCGATATTAGGATCAGTCGAATCTTCTGGAAGACTTGTGTTATGCAAAAAAAAAATTTCAAAATGAAAATTTATTATTTATTTCATGCAATAATTCATAGTTCTGTTATATTTCTAATATTACAACATATGAAATGAAACCATCATCATATTACATCATATCAAACTACACATACCATAATAAAATTTCAAATAAGTTACGCCTATGAAATCATTCCAATGATGTAAAACATGCAAAAATTCTAATAAACGTTAGTAAAGATCATAAAAAAATGGTTATAAAATTTAATTAACAACTGGAAATTATATTACATAATTTAGTTCCAACCCTCTCCTGTCAAGATATACAAGTATTTTGTTTTTCAACATTAACTCTGCAATATATATGTATATATATATATATATATATATTAGTCTACAATCAAATTGAATAATACAATATGCCATAATTCAATTGGCAAGATGTTATAATTCACTTGTTCCTTCCAAGTATAGACAAACATCTGTTAGGCTTCCTTACCAAGTGATACTATTTCATTAAACATTTATATACTTGTGACTATTTTGAGGCATTGGGACTATATAAGTTTTAACAGCTCTCATTTTCCACAAATAATGTTTTTGGTTTTAACAGTTCTTATGTTCTTAGCGAGGGAGGAACTTACACTGGAGCTACCTCCTCCATAATCAACACCTCGGTGGGTCTCTCCCTTTGAATCTGAGAGACCTACTCCCTAAAAATCTATATAATTGGCTTGCTTTGTTCTGTAGCTGATACTACCACCTGCAGTGAGATCATTTGAGTATCCCCACTCATCCAACTGGGACCATTCCCACCATGTGGATCTGCTAAGGAGATCGTCCTCCTCTCTCAAGTATGCTCCAACTGACCCATCACTTCTACCTCTGAAATTGTAGATGGGTTTCCCCCATAAACTATAAAGATGGTCCTCACTAATACCAATCATCATAGGAAATCCTAGAGCCAGTCCCTGCAAGGAGCGTATATAAACTCCATATCCATGAAAACCTACTCAATAGCCTTGATACTCCAAGGCTTAAATTGAGAGCACACTGATGCTCATCCCAGAAACAAAGAGAACCCTAGTCACCCTAAGAGAATTACCTGAATCTATCTAGAGTGTCACAGATCCTTCTTCTTTGACTGCTACCACACTGGTGTGAACCCCGCAGACACATAGATTCTATCAAGAGCTGATAAATCCCGGAACACATACCTCTCTCCAGTCATGTGATAGGTGGAACCACTATCTAGGTACCTCCCGTCTTTGGGACTTTCTCCAAGATCAAGGAAGAGGGTGTACTCCTCCCTAAACATCTTGGAGAAGTGGTGATCTATAACATCCATCTATTGCTCCTCCTCATCTTCATCATGGTCCTCCTCTTCCAGAGTAGCTACTTGTTGCCTCTTGCTCTTTATCCCCTTGCCCCTATTGGCTTAAGGACATTCACTGGCATAGTTGTTGGTTTTGGAGCCTGATCTTCCTTATTCAGAGTTCATGTTTCATCCATGTCTGGATCCCATCCCATGACAGGGGGATTTGGGGGGGATTCCCCCCCCCAAAAATATTCACCCTTAGCCAACTGTGGGATATGTGCCCCATGGTAATTGTTCCATTATTATTCTTATCAGATAATTTAAAGCCATTAGAGACTGAATTGCAGGTATGAAATATCATACATCCTAAATAATTCGAGCCTCCAGAGTTGGTGCAAAGATTGGTGCAAGATCATTGAAGATTTGTGTTGGTATTCATCCGGAGAAGATATCAACTGGAGTAATCAGTGCCCTTGTGAGATAAATCAGTTGTATTTAATGCATCCCATGAGATATCTAATGTTCATTCTAATCCTATGTTCGTGATACAAGCAACCCACACTTCTTTCATGCTCCCATTGAAGAATTATGCTCCATTGTTGTAGGATCTAAAATATTGAGGAATCTCTATGAAGTTTGAGCTATGCTACTTCTATTTGCTACTAAATAAAATATGTTAATGTTTGATGATGCACAATTATCCATGTCTTATTTCATATTATATATATAAGAAATAATTCAATATCTTTAATGACTGCTTGTGTTTAGATTTCTCAAGACTAACTCTTTTGGCATTAATTTATGACTAGTTTTGTAGTAAATCTAATTAAAAGATATATGGATGTCTAATTTCAGTTCTACCAGTCATAATAGGTTCTTAAGATAGTAATGAATCCAATACAAACCTCATATTTATAATTCATGACCTTCTCTTCATGTTTGGAAGAGCCTGGAAGAAAGTTAGTTGAGCAGTCCTACATAGCGCTCTTTCTCCTTTTGTGTCCAAACTCTACAAAATCCTCCCAAAACCTCTGCAAATCTTTTCCAGTAGTATAGTGGGGGTTAATTACCTGATATCCACCCTTTTGGTTTCTTTCAAGTGTAATTGTATGAGTTTAGTATGCATATGCTGGTGTACCCAGGCAACCTTGGTGTAGACTTCAGGAATAGCTATTGTTGAACCATAAATGGTCCCAGTACCCTATGCATAGGAATCTAAAGCTGAACTTGATTCTATTTTATATGTTTCTTCACACTCACTAACATATTTTTCAGATCCAAAAGATTTCAAATCCCAATCCCTAGGGGGGTTAATATGTGGCCAAGTCTAGATTTTCTCCTACTAGTTTTTATGACTAGTTTCAGTGTTGGTTAATTTTTGTTTTAATTTTTTAAATAGATATAATATCCTTTGAATTCATATCTTAGGATTACATAGATGATGTTATTATAAAAGAAAAGGACACTAAATATAAATTTTTAGAGTCCAAAGAAATACTTTCTATCTTGGAATCACCTCTAGAATTATCTATGGAAGTAATTTTACCTTATTGATCATTATGTTTATATTCTCACGGTAATTTAGACAATCATGCCCCTTATAAGAGACATAAAGCGATAGTCACATGATAGTTCTATGGAATAGGTTCATCCAAATCCTTCAACATAGTGATATATCCATTCCCTCTAATTATTCAGTGCATCCAAAACGAACTCATAGGTGTATTCGATGCACCTTGGGTGAACTTCTCAACCTCTAAAGAATATGGGCATGATCTAGAAAGTAATAATGTGGTACAAACTTAGAGGCATGAATTTTTATTGTTCATGCTCTTGTGCTAGAATTAGGATAGGAATTGTCCTAAAGTTACCAATTGATCAAAGTTCAACATAAAATTTGTTTCCATTTGGTCTTTCCTACACCAATAATGTTATAGTATATGAGGCTTTAGTGTTGGGTATCCATAAACCTCATTCCCAAATATTAGGAAACTAAAAGTCCTTGATGATGTTGAACTAATCAAGTAGATGTAACGCGTTCAACTTCATGCAGGTTGTGTAATGGTGCACCAATATGTTTTATTCTAAATAATAGAGAGAAAGGTTGGACAAGGAAGGTAAGGTAGATATGTCACTAAAAGAATTACACCATTAGATATATGATTGAAAGAAATACTGTAGAAATTATTACCGTGATCAAAATTTAAATATTATTAGATTGCAACTTGATTTTTGTAATTCAACACTAATTTTAAATTTTGAATGGGTAGGGACAACCTAAATAAATATCTATCAGATATTGTTTTAGATAGTGATGGTATTTCTGAAGAAAAAGGAGAAAGGGAAATGTCAATAAATACGTCAAGAACCACTGGAGGTGGTGATGTCAGTAGAATTTTTTTTAAAATGTATGGATTTGTTTCTTGTTGAAGGAGGGACATGTTCTTATGATAATAAGACTGGTGAAGAAAATGTAGTTCCATTAAAATATAGGCATTATGTGAATAACTGGGAACCAAACCCACTTCTTAAGTTGGACATCGATTTTTGTATCAATGGGGGAACATATCGAATTGCTCCATTTAGTTTACATGGGTTGTGGATATTTTCAATGGATGGTGTAAACATTCCATACAACTGCAAAGTTGAACTGACAAACTATGTTTTCCCAACACACAATTATAAACATTGATTGTGGCTATCCTAGTATTTATCGAGGATGTGTAGATATGGAATTAAACAAATTATAACAAAATCAAATAAAACAATCAACATAAAGGATATTTTATATATATTGATGGAAGGCCAAAAGCTTCTGGAAATGTTGTCGAGTTTATAAACAGTTCACGTCTTGGAAACATGAACAAGTTACTCATTTTCGTGATTAAGGAGCATAATGAAAATAGAGTTGTGGTTTGTGCAATAAAACAAATAGCTATAGGGAAAGTGTTGTTGATTAGTTACAATTGGAATAAAATTAACAAATCGGGTAATTGTGAATTACCATTTATATTCATTATTTATTGAAAAATGTTTGAATTTGGTCATTTGCAATAGTTTTATCTTAAGTAACTTCTATATAATTAACATACCCATTCTATATATTGTAGATTGAAAATGCTATTTTCTGTATTGAACAAGGTTTGCAAAGATTTCCTCTTTGCACATTAGAAGAAAATGAACAATTTTGTAGAGCCATCATTAATAAATAATCACTAGATCCTTATTATATAGATTGTACACATTATGATGTTTATGTCGATTCAACACATCTCTCCATTCAAATCATCATGTCCAATGAGAACAAAAAATCATATAATTGCAGACATGATTTTGAATGTACCATGCACGTGCACATCATCATTGCTATATTTTCCAAGAACACCAATATAATTCTTACCAGCCTCCTTGAAACCTACTTCCCTGTCAACTATAACTGGAGGAGCATGCTTGGAAATGAAATGTTTGTGGCAAAGTTGACCATAAGTGCCCCATGGCATGATTTTACTTTAACCACTCAGCCAAAATTAGAAATGGCTTTGTCATCCACTACATGGTTGGATGATGATTCAAGTGATAAGCCATTGGGGTGCACTTGCGAGGAAGATGACTGTGTATGTTTTAATGATGATATTTTAGAATGTCATAAATGTACTTCAGATGCAAATAATAAAGCACATTGTTGATTGCGTTGACTATGATTATTTGAGTCTCTTTCAACTCTATTTTTTTGTTGAAAGAAAAATCTCTATCTTCTCTATCTTTTGTTGAAGGAACATGGCTCAAATGTAACTCTTATCTCACTATGTAGTCAAGTTTTTGATCTAATGTTTGTATTAAGATGAAGTTTTTAAAATGGGAACGAAGGAAACTAAGAACATTTATCCTTGTTTGAATATATGCATCCTTTATCTAGTTAATATGCCATTGTTTATGTTACATGATGATCTCAAGAAAGACAATGACCACATGGAAGTCAAATAATATATGACCATTTATATGTTATTTATGATCAATTTTTATTGATGTCCTAATCCAATGTCTATTATTGTTTATCGATGTTACGTGTTTTGATTCTTTGTAGGATGCCAAATCACCTTGTTGTGATCATGGAAGTCTAGACTTCTTTAATGATCCTACCCCCTTAGTTCTATCAAAAAACATGTTAGTGAATGGGTTGTTTAACTTAAGGTCTTAATGGGTTCTAAATTCACTCCAGCAAGTGATCAAAGAATAAAATTCTTAATTTAAAGAATATAGCAATTCAGTGTATGTAATTTTTTAAATTGGATTTGATCAATTGTTTTAATGAATAAGACATTGTTTTTTTATGAATTCAAGTGCCTAAAATAGGGTTTTCATTTTATATTCATTTTTTAGAACAAAAGACCCAAGTTTTGGGAGTAGGATACATGCATATAATGTTGAAGTCTTTACTCTTTTTGTGCCTTCTACCAAAGCCTTGATTCCTGGCATTACTGCTAGTACCCCTAGTTCTACACCTAGTGTTGGTGTCGTCATGTCTACTATAGCCCCAACTAGTACTACCCCTACCTCTACTCCTATGCCTCCTTTGTTAAATGTTGATACAATTCCTAGGATGTCAGGCATACTCATCAAGAGCACTAGGGAGATACCTGTTTCTTTATAGATGGTCCATGAACTAATGCTAGTGAAGGGATTAAAACTTCATGGTAATTAACGATCCATCAACACATTTTCATTTTATACAATGAATAATTTTTTTATATTGATCTTATCTACCTAATAATCATATGTGATTGCAATCCTAGGGAATAACTTGTTCTATCAAGCATTGCAAGAAAAAAATGTTTGTTCTTTTTGCACCAACAATTAGAATAGACTATAAATATAAAAAACAAACTTGAAAAAAGAGATCACAATTAGAAAACATGTTTATTTTTTTGTGCTTGAGTGTGAGAAGATCACACTCAAGCGCTCGAGTTGTCATGATTTTAGTATTATTACCACTACAAAAGAATGGAAAACACAAGTGCTCCTAGACACTATTCTAGTGTTGTTATTTGTGTCTTTGGTTCCCATCATGGTGATACTAAGTGACCTTGGGATTGGTCCTAAGGTGTAGAAAATATTTTGCACCTAGGAGGCTTCAAGAATACCCTTTATTTTCCATATCTTTATGCAATTTTCAATATGGATCACACAATCCTTATTTCTTTGGTAGGCTTCATGGAACTCAATCTGTTCACCACCCAACAATCACACAAATAATGTAATTTAAATTGAGGATGGGGCACAATCCTTTGCATTATAGTAGATTATAGTTTGTTCTAGTAGCTTGGTAAGTTATCTTTATTTTTGGTTGACCAATCCAATTCCGTCATAAAGGAACTATACATTGCCAATTCCATCATAAATGTATTGTAAAGATGCATTATAAATTTTTAATTATTTTTTAAATAAAAGTGGAAGGATTGAAACCCAAATTAGTTGTGATGATGAGTAGTCTCAATGTCAATTCCCAATCAACATTTCTAGAAGAGGGAAATGAGGCTCATAAGTATGTAACTCGAAGTAGTTTAGGCTCAAATGATGTTGCACTAGCTCAAAATGTTGCATTGTTAGAAAAACATTGATGGGGAAACCAATAATAACCTCATTTTTTTAAATTAAACATTTGTCTGACTAATTGACTTGTTAAGTGTCACTAGCATAGACTAAACATATAATTTATGTCTCTTAAGCATCATATTTTTAATTTTCAACATATAAAGAACATCGCTTAAGGAATGTTTTTAGCATCCAATGAACGTCGCTTAAGAAAAAAAATTAGTCCATCAAGCGTCACTTAAGGGACATTTTTAATGTCCAATGAACGTTGCTTAAGAAACATTTTAGTCTGTGAAGCTTCACTTAAGAGACATTTGTAACATCAATCTAACATTGTTCAAGCAATGTTTGTTTGACATCACAATGTCGAATAAGCAATTCAAATAAAATGACATTGAAGTAACATTTTCCAGTTTTTCCTTCGATGTTTAATTGATGCAAAAGTACATCAAACTTGCATCGAAGTCAGACCCCAAATGTAGTAGTGAGAAAGAAGAAGACTCAAAATGGAAGGCAAGAACTAGAAGAATTTTTCTACAACCGAGGCTAAACATTATCAATCTAACATATATAGTGGGAGATTAGAAGATTAATTGACTACTATGGTCCAACATTTGTGTAGTGTTTAAATGAAAATGGGGAAATTAGTTCAACTTTTGAAGTTATTCTCAACAAAGAGAATGGTAAGAATAATTCATAAAAGTAAAGGAAACTAGGTCAAAAATAAAATAGGTTTGAGATGACCAACTAGGAGTGGAACTTGGAAAGAAAATAGTTATTGCTTCACCATAATTTAGATGTTTTTGGGTAGCAATGCATATGTAAAGTTTTTTATTCTTGCAAATCCCATAAATATCTGCCAACATAAAATTATAAATCTTGTCATTCTGATCCCTATCAACAAGAACTGTACCCTTCTACATGCCACCTCCATTCCCCTATAAGAAGGACGAAATTCAAGCTTATGACTATTACCATCAAAATGTTAGAAAACAAAAGCAACTGCAAACTACATTTTGAGAAACTACAACCAAATTCCAAGCATCAAAGTATGTCAATTTGAATTCATCATTAATTGGTTATGCAGATTTATACTTCATAGACCGCATTTAACTTTCCTTTGAACATATTATTATAGTTAATGCGATAATGAGTGGAAATTGGATTCTTAAATGTGTTATGATAGAGTGCAATAGAGTATAAAGTGAATGAAAACTCTAGAAAATCTACACAACAAGTATTTTTAAATCATAAATAAATCTCCATTGTCAGTCATTACTGGTTTTTTAAAATGGTACTCATAATTCAAATTAAAAAATTTCAATTTTCAATACTAAAACAATCTAGTAACTAGTTAACAATTCCCTGCCTAGTTCCTATGCCAATGCCCCATCTTGCAATGTTTGTATATATACGGACAAGACATAGAAAAACATGCATGTAACATGTTGTAGAATTATGTAGGGAGAAGGTTTGGTGTCCATGCTCAAGAGATAACTTAGTGTCGAATATTCAAATTTCAAGACCCAGGTGGGTGCAGACTCATGAGCATTGAGTAAGTAAGGTGAAGGCATTACATAAGGATGAAATTGTCCTCTATGCTAGCAAGGTTAAGGAAATGCAGATGATTTCTATGTTAAAAGCACATTTAAACCATAAATCAAGAGCGATTGTATTGTTAGATTTACATTAAATATAAAGGGTGAAATGGATCACAAAAAAACTACATTCCAAGGAATCGAGGCGAATGGAGACCTAACTCAAATTCCAAAGGGAAAAAACATTTTTTTCTAACTCACCCACACAAAAGCAAGTGAGCTAATTATTTTTTTATGTATTTTTCTATTGGTAAATGGCGGGAAAACTATATACAACTATAAAAACCCCATATATATATAAAATCAACCATTGCAGATTCAAAACCCCCTAAATTTCTCCCATGGTTTAAATTTTTCCCCTTAAATTTTCCTTCCAAAGGAGGTTCCAACACAATCTTTGGTGAGAATGCACTTTCTAACTAAGGGCATCAATGACCTTATCCCACATCATTAGATAGGTCTATTTGTATGATTGATTTTTTGGTATGTGTTTATTTAAATGAATATTATTCAAGATAGTTGTTCCAAGTCTATTTTGCAAAGGAGATTTGACAAGTTTCAAGTATGTTTGAGTATATTCTTGCATGTATTTGGTTCCTTGTTATTTACTCTTTGGTCCTTGTCCAAACAATTTTCCTTCTTTCTCTTTCTCTTGTGAATTAAATTATAGAAAACCAATTAAGAGATTTTGCTCCCCTAGGGCAAAAATAAACCATGGATCCTCTATGCTTTCACACGTTCACTCATAGAGAAAGGGGTTGTTAAACTAATTCTTATTGTTTGCTAGTTCCATTGGGTTGAAAAATAGGTCAACTAGGTTTCATATATCTCTTAAAGTATGTTCTCTTCATTTCTTACAAGTGGTAGTTATTAGCTCACCTTGCTAAAGATGAATAAATGCTAGTTTAGATCATTTCATTTGTTAATTTTTTTTGTTCATTTACTTCTTATTTAAAGACATATAAGATAAATTGTCCTTAAAACTAACTAACAACCCAAGGGTTCACATAAAACGACACCTCACTTCGATAAACCTAGTGGCTTTCTACCCTTGCCTAGTTTTCCTAATTTCTTTTGAAAATTTGCTAGTGACTTCACCTCCCTTCCAAGCCCTAGAGATTGGGATTTATTCCTTGTGGTAGCGGGTGTCTTACTCTAACCATCATGGTACAAGGACATCAGAATGAATAATGATTTAGACAATGAATAAATAGTGATAACATTATGGAATATAAGGAACTAGAGAGAGGAAATAGAGCATTCTTGAGAAAAATAAGACAATGAGGAAGCGACACACTCGCATAACCAGAGTAATGGATTAGTGCTTCTAAGGTCCCTACTATTGAAGGGAAGAGGAAGCATAGTTTATAATGGAAAATGAAAGGAATCAAACCTTGGTGATGAAGAAGAGATAGAGAGAGAAAAAGGGAAAGGGACACAGACCAAGATGAATAGTGTGAAAAGGGCTTGATCAAGAAAGACTTTTATGGAGGAATATATAGTGAATTCTAAGAAATCCCCTAAGAAAACAACATAGAAACTGTAGAAATAAACATATGCTATATGTTGAGTATAGAGACAAGACAATGCATATAATTTTTGCAATGATAGATATGTCCATTATCAACAAAGATGACCTAGAAGTGTGGATTCACCTAAGAAGAGTGGGCTTAATGATTAAGAAAATTTGTTTCATTCTTGGAGGTCACAAGTTTGAATATGTAGGGGTGTATTTAGTATGTCCACCTTCTTAAACTTAGTAGTCAAATCATTGCACAAAGGGGTTTCTTTGTCCCCAAAGCAAGATTATCTCATACATAAATTTGATGTCTAGCTAGGTCATGACCTTAAAATTAGAGTTTTATTATTATTTTATTATTATGAGAAAAACACAAATAGCAACAACCACTTATTTAACCTACATGTGATATGGTACATATATGCATAAATGAATTATAAGGGAAATAAATAAACTATTATCAGGAAGTTTGTAATAATTGAGAAAATGGTTAATGAGAGAGATTAGATAGGAGAAAAAAGTAATGCAAGTAATATTTCATGCCATCGTTCAATGTGTTGTGGACGAATTCTCTAATTCTCTAACGTTTAGCCACAACTTGTTGAGACAAACTAAACAAACTGCAAAATATGTTCATTGACCTCAAATAAGTGAATCAAACAAGTGAATATCTGACCCAAACCTGCTTGAAACCAAATAAGTGAATATGTGACCCCAAACCTGCTTCCTCTAATTCTCTAACGTTTAACCACAACTTGTTGATACAAACTAAAGAACTTGCAAAAATATGTTCATTGACCTCAAATAAGTGAATATCTGACCCCAAACCTGCTTGAAACACTTAAACTTAATTGACTAGACTCAACCTTTTGGAGTTAGAAGAAATGTTGCCTCAAGCGAGGAGAACAATATGAGACCACAGCGATAGCTTTCAAACTTTGTTAACGGAATTCATGTGTTCACCCAAAATTTTGTAAAAGTATTCAAAATGCATCTTAAACAATAAATAGAAAAACAGTGAGAGAATCGAAACACAGCGTGTAGATTAATTTGAATGCCCAAGACGCTCTACTACACAAATATCTTCACGTTTACAAATTTTGGTGTTGTAAAATTTTGCTAATGTTTTTGGAATTTCAATTTTGATGTTTGTGAAATTTTGGTAAATTTTTGGATGAGTTGTGATTTTTCTTTTAGAGAATCATATTTAAAATGATTTTGGATATCTTTTATTTGTTGCGACCTTTAATTTTTTTATGAAGTGTATATGATTTCATTGAATAAATATATTATTAAATATTAAATTTGATTTGTAGAGATAGTAAAAAATACTGATTGGGTACTCTTTATTCCACACCAAATAGTATTTATAAAAAATAATTGATTTGTCTTTTGAAAGAGTGTAGACGGATGCATGACTTCTAACATCACACACTGTTCTTATATCTTCGTTGGATATTTGACTTGTAGCTTTCTCGGGAACTTCATAATATAATAAAAAAATTGTATTTTTAAATGATGAACGGTAAAATAGAATTAAAAAATTATAGTAATTTGATCCATAAAACAAACATATATTCGGGTTATATTTAATCAATTTTAAAAAGCATACCATGCAAGAAAGAGGACATTTATTATTCTAATTCTTTTGCTAATGCACAATTACGTAGTGTGGCAGGTAAAAGTCAACTCATAAAATGTATACATGGTAGAAAATATTTAGTAGTTTACCTACTTATATATGCTGTAGATCCCTAATGTTTCTAAATTCCTTTAGAATGGACGAGTTAATCAATCCGCGTTTCCGAGTTACCTTCACCAAAAACAAGTTGGTTAGTAATTGTTAGGTATATAATTGTGTGGAATTATTGGATAAAAATGAAATTATATTACTAGGAAAATACATATTAATAAAATAAGAGAAATTATTTTAGATAATGCGTATATGTAATTATATTAGAATAATAGAAAATGGATGAAAATGAAGGTTGTTTATTTTGATGTATTTATAGTTTCAATTTTAAATATCAAGTTTCTCCATGTAGTGCATTCTTTATAACCACTCATTTGGACCATTACCAAATCTTTCTAAGAGAGGTTACAACACCTCATATCACCATTCTGTCTCTAAGGCCCTTCTTTTTGCAGGCATGTTTATGGGGAAGTGCCTGAATAACAAAATTTTAGAGTTATGGTTGAAATAATATTGGCTCTGATTAATGAATGGGTCATTAAAATCTTCCTCTTTGGATATGGCTACATTTATGTTCTAATTGAAGCACGTGTATTTTATATTTTGAAGAGGCCTTTACTCTATGGACTCTTGTGGACATTGTTTGAATCGATGGATGCTTCCCTTCAACACATCCTCAAATCAATCCTACTATGGATTCATCTCCCACACCGTTGGCTAATATTTTGGGATAACATAGCCTTTCAAATCATTGGCAACACCATTGGAAGGTTTCTAAACAAAGTTGTCCCAAATCCCTACTAGTACTCCTATTCACATATTTTTGAAGTGAACCTTGATAAGGGGTTATTGAAATCCATCCAATTGAATCTAGATGGACTGTCTCATATTCAAGGGTTGGGTTATGAGCAACTCACATTCAAGCTTAATCCCATTAATGAATATGGTCACTTTAGCATATATGGAAAGAGAGGGGAAACACCCTAATCTCACCTCGTGTGCAACCAAAGGAAATACAGAATGTATGCAATGAAAATATTCATTCACTAAGTCTAAATCTTATGTCCTTCCTCCATCTTGAACTGTGGCAATCCCTTCAAGGTTTTGAAGCATTCGAATGTGAGTGTAGAAGTTAAACCCTAAGATGGCTACAGTGAGGAGGACAAGGGAAAGAAATATTAGCACCAAAAAGAGATGATACTGAGATGATGATGAATGATGAGGTTGAGTAGGCAAGGGATGAAGCACGCTTGCATGTGAGGCGCCAAACATATATTGTGAACCTCATATGTTGGTTTTGTTAAACTAACACTCAACTCTCCACTACCTATGAGAGGAGTAAAAACTAGGAAAGACTACTAGGAAAGGGATGCTACCTAGAAAAAAATGTCGAGTTGACAACCTTCACTAGTCAATTTGAATTATACTTTGTGTAAATTATTTGAAAATCATATATTTTTTTTCTAATGTATCCTTTCAGGTAGTCAATATATGCAATGGTATTCAAGACTTTATGTATTTCAAAGTAAGAAGCATGGGAACCTTCTACCTCACTTTGTTTTGAGGATGGAAATTCATGAGGACAAGAAAATTTGTCTTCCTATATAGTTGTATCAAGCACTATATGCATATACGTAGATCTCTGTAATGTCCCCTCCCGTGGATTCAATGCAAGGAAGGGAACATGGCTACCAGAATCTGGGCTTTTACATAAACTCATCCCATTCATTAGATTCATACAATTAAAAACAAAAGTGTGCAATTGCATATCAAGCAAGTATGCACAACGGAATTAAAACATCATCCACACAAAATTCATGCTCATCCATCATATCAAAATAATCATCAAATTAAATATTGCAGAAGTAAATACACATCAGATACTTATCTTCATTTCACAATTGTCCCAAGCAACTAGTTATGTCATTGCAACGTTCCACCCAATTGTAGGTCTCTGCCCAACCTGTATTATTTAAGCACTTAGAAACCACCCCCGACATGGGCATGATTTCGACAAGGAATAGGGGACATTTCAACTTTTACATAGCCAAGTAATCAATGCATCTAAGCCAAGCCAGTCAACAGTTGGGTTTATCAGGATAAATCAGGACCCTGGATGCTTGCACTCAAGCTCAAGCCAAAACAATGGATTGGGAGAGGGAAATTCGACCACATGGAAGGAAACGATTTCTCCTACATATATATAAGCATTCAGTAGCCAAAACGGTCTCATTGGAACCCCTAATTCAATTCCCCTTCTTCCCCACTGGTATATAACACAAAAACGCCCTTCTCCTAGTTGAGAAACAAAGAAAAACCGGAAAGAAGTGGCTGGAAAACGTCCAGGTAGCTCCCCACTCGTGAGGGAGAGAAATTGGTTGATGGATCATAGCTTGGGGAGAAATTCATGGCTATTTTCTTGCCTAAGAAGCAAAAACGCGATTTTCCATGAAGGGTGGCTTGCCCATACCCAAATTTGGACAGCCATACCTTCCATTCCCCAAGACATTAACTACCTCAACCAACTCTTGGGAGAAATGAATGATTGGGTACAAAAGTCAACATGGGTAGTTGAGGGTTCATGGGTTCTCTCATTGACATTTGGATTGACTTGATTGGCTCAAGGGTTTGAATTTTTTCTCTCCCAATTCCTTGTAAAATCATGCCTCCTTCTCTTGTTGCATTGCATAGCTAGTTGTGGGTATTTTTTTAAAATGCATATGTACATGATATTTGAAATTCCAATGTGCCTGGCTAGCACGTAAACCATGTGCATCACTAAATTGATGGCGGGGCCTTGACCTTGAGCTCCTCACGATGATTTTATAACAATATTACATCATTTACATTTTAATATAATGGGGTCAAAATGGGGACATTACAGTCCCAATCTTTTTAATTGATATATAATGGTTACTATGTATATATGATCATAAAAATGAAGATTTTTTCAAATAACAATGCTATCTATCTATATCCCCCATGAATTCAAAAAACAGAAAAAGTGATAAACAAATTGTTTATAAATCCTATCAATAAGTAATAATAGTTGTGTTTTCTTAACATCCTAGTCTGAGTGTTAAAACTAATGTGTATAGGAAAAATAAAACTTTGTGACAACAAGGAAATCTCAATGTTTCCTTCTTAGACTTTTGTTGTAGCTAAGGGATGTGCAAGAAACCAAGTCCCTTTTTAGAAGGAGATTCAAGGTTAAAATAAATTTCGTATGTTAGCATTCAATTTGGGAAACCCATTCCATCAGCAGACTCAATACTAGTTCAATAGGTCCAATCAGAGATATCTCTCCTTATGACAAACTCCCTCTCAAGACATGGAAATTGTCTTCCTAAGCGTTACCGCTCAAACTAGCACACCTATGCAAATCAAGGCTATGTGGACCTAGTGCTAGCGATGGTAAGATTTGGGAGACAGTTAAACCCAATGTCACCATAGCCTAACCTCCAAACATTTTGAGTAACTCCAAAACCTAGGGGGAGACCCTAATTAATGAAAGATACCTACAACCACCAATAAACAACACATACCTTCCACACATCCTTAATAGCTATGATCAGTTCCTTATCGAAGTCAAACAATGTCAAATCAAGACACAATAATCATGTAATAATGGAGTTATTCACTTTATCACAAATTCCAAACAATTTCACCCCTTTAAAGGCAATTTCACATCTGCCACGACAATCTCACACTTCCCAAGGTAGTCATTCCAAAAAAACTCCCTTAAGTGTTAAATTTTGAGCATTAATTCACAATACTCTTCGATCTTTACTGAGAGAATAACATATACAGTATATCAATGCATAACAATCACAATAAGCATCACAAGCATCATAAGAATCAAAAGCATGAGAGACAAGAGACACAGAGTTTTCGTGGGGAAAACCCTAAGGTGAAAAACCCCACAACTTCCTCAGAGATAGAGAGAGAAATGGCTCAACCAAAGTACAACCAAAATACACTTGAGATAGTCTCCTAGTAGCAGATGATCCTCCTCCTCACTAGTGCACCACTTTCTGAGTGAGAGAGATATGACTTTCCGAATGATCCAAATAGAGATCTCCTGATCTTTATTTATACATAACATGTTTGCCCAGTGACCTTATGGGGCCGACTTGTCTATCTAGATACATCCACAATATAATATATATTTCAGGGCCAACCCCACACATGGTGGTCTAATAACCCATCGGCAAGTACACACACTTGGGACACTTGTCAATCCACATGACGACACTTCCTTATAGAGGAATAACACATCTCTTATAAGGGTACAATAAATATATATATAATATATAGATGAAATATATTTCCGAAGTTACATATACATCAACACTCCCTCTTAACTAGGAAGGTATTTCTCAACACAGTTCTGCTAGACAAGTCTTCTTCTCGTGATCATCGTCATCGATGCATCGTCATCATCATCGTCACTGCTGCTACTATCTCAACCAATCTCTGACTCTACTCGTCATAGGAAGTTCTACAGAGCTAGTACTTTTTCATACTGGATGTAGGCCCACCACCTGCAGGTCTTCATCGTCTATGCGAATGGTCTGATAGAGGTGGCCTCTCAGGACTAATTTTATGTGCGGATGCAATACCGGAAAGAGTATCCCAGGAACATTTATGTGCCTAAGCACGACTGGAAATATCTCCCAAGACTGATTACATGCATCTCCTCCATAATACCTTTAAAGAGCATCCCAGGAACATTTATGTGCCGCAGCACGACCGGCAAGATCTCTAAAGAGCATCCTAGGACTTATTACGAGCACACAGTTCAACCTCTCGGATCTCCAGGACTGATTACATGTGGATAGACAAAACCTTTAAAGAGCATCCCAGGAACATTTATGTGCCGCAGCACGACCGACAAGATCTCTAAAGAGCATCCCAGGACTATTTACAAGCACACAGCTCAACCTCTCAGATCTCCAGGACTGATTACATGTCTCCGTAGTAATACCTCATCCCAGGACTGATTACGAGCACACAGCTCAACCTATCAGATATCTGAGGACTGATTACATACTACATAGCAATACCAGAAGAGTACCCCAAGAACATTTATGTGCCGCAGCACAACCGGCAAGATCTCCCAGGACTGATTACATGCTATTTGCACAACCTGCCACATATCATCTCTGACCTCCAAGTATCAACCTGATACTCATGATCCAACGGATCATCATCGCACGAGGCATCATCCTGATACCCATGATCATACTGATCATCATCACTATACCATCCTGGTACATATCATCTGGAGCAACATCTTGAAGCTCATCATCATGATCATCCTGATCATACAATGCATCCACCTAATGCATACCAAGTATCTACTTGATACATATCATCATACATGATCCACCTGATCATACAGTGTATCCACCTGATACAAATACAAATACATGATCCACCTGATCATACCTGATACATATCAACATACATGATCTACCTGATCATACAATGTATCCACCTGATACATATACAGATACATGGTCCAAGCATCCAACATGATGCATACATACATAAATGATCCAATCGATCATATCCAGCATCAACACGATGCGTACATACATACAAATATAAATGATCCAACTTATCATATCCAGCATCAACACGATGCATACATACATACAAATATAAATGATCCAACTGATCATATCCAGCATCAACATGATGCGTACATACATACAAATATAAATGATCCAACTGATCATATCCAACATCAACACGATGCGTACATACATACAAATATAAATGATCCAACTGATCATATCGAGCATCCAACATGATGCATATACAGAGCAATAACTGGAGCATCATCCTGATACTCATCATCCAACGCTTACATCCACAGCCATGTGAAGGATCCTCATTCCAACATGCTTGGGATGGATTCAACAAATGTGTCCATCACTTCTTCCTCGAAGTGTCGTCGATCTGAAGAACACAAAGCCTATCCCTGAAGTACTCGAACTTCACCTTGGCTAGTGGCTTCATCAGCACATCTGCAATCTGCTCATCCGTCGCAACATACAGGAGCTTCACGGCTCCTCTCTGCACCATATCCCTGATATAGTGATATTTGATCTCTATGTGTCTCGACCTGTCAAGAAACACTGGGTTCTCAGATAGCTTCACACAACTCTGTTTATCGTAGAATATACCAATAGCATCCAATGGGAGATCAAATAACTCAGACAGTAGCTTCCATAGCCATATTGCCTCACAACTACCTGAACAGGCTGCAACATACTCTGCCTCAGCTGTACTTAGTGCTACGCAGGACTGCTTCCTTCTAAACCAAGAGATCACACTTGATCCCATACTGAAGCAGCACCCAGATATGCTCTTCCTATCTGCAGCACTTCCAGCCCAATCTGAATCAACATAACCCTACAGGTTAAACTTTTGATTCACTTCATACTTGAGCCCATAATCCACTGTACCCTTCAGGTACCTCAGAACATGCTTTACAACAACCAGGTGAACACTCCTCGGATCCGTCAGGAACTGGCTCAATGTGTTCACAGCAAAGCAAATATCTGGTCTCGTGTTCGTCAGGTACATCAAGGACCCAATCATCTGACGATACATAGAGACATCAACCGACTCAGATGAAGCATCACATAGAAGCTTTAGATTCGATGCCATGGGTGTGGCCATGGCCTTGCAATCCATCATCCCAAATATCTTCAGGATATCTACTGTGTACTTCCCTTGACCAAGGAAGATCCCACCTGAATTCTGCCACACCTCCATACCTAGGAAATAATGCATCATTCCCAAATATTTCATATCGAACTCAGCAGCAAGCTTCCTCTTAGTATCTGCAATCAGTCTGTCATCTCCTGTTACAAATAAGTCATCCACATATAGGAGTAGAATCATAGGATTCCCTTCCTAAACCTTGTAGTAGAGGTTGGAATCCGCTTTACTCTTGGTAAAGCCCAAACTAGATAGGAAACTGTCCATCCTACCATACCAGGTTTTGGGAGCTTGTTTCAAGCCATACAAAGCTTTCTTCAATCTGCACACATGACTCCCTGTCATGTATTTCAAAACCGAGTGGTTGCTCCACATATACTTCCTCTTCAACCACACCATTCAAGAAAGCAGTCTTGACATCCATTTGGTGTATTTTCCATTTCATTGCTATAGCCAAGGCAAGTGCTGTTCTGATGGAAGTATACCTGGCTACAGGTGCAAAATTTTCTTCATAACCTATTCCCTCTTTCTGAGAGAAGCCACGAGCTACGAATCTTGCTTTGTATTTCTCTACACTACCATCTGCAGCATGCTTGATTTTGTAGATCCATTTGGAAGTCACAACAGACTTCTCTTTAGGTCTTGGGACAACATCTCAAACATCATTCTTCATTATTGATTGGTATTCCTCAACCATGACATCCTTCCATTCTTTCTTTTCCGCTGCTTCTTCATAACTGGAAGGTTATTTGTTCATAATGTCATAGAGTAAAGAAACATAGCTGGTATGTGATCTGGTTCTCTTCTTTGATCTGTGTTCTTCTTCTGGAATGCCAAATCTTTCTGCATCTTGAATGAGCTCTCTAGCCCATGTAGGTTTCCTCTTGTGAGAGTTATCCTCACGGGGTGGATCTACAGGTTCTTGTGGATCTTCAAACTCACGAACAACTTCTAGAATTGCTTCTGTTATGGTAGTGTCTTGAAATCTAGTTTCCTTAGGTTCTTCATAAACTTCAATAGGTGCCTTCCTTGATTTGATGAATGCTAAGTTTTCATCAAATGTTACATACCTGCTGACATCAATCTTCTTGAACCCTGGAAAGTATATTCTGTAAGCCTTCGATCTTTCACTGTAACCCACAAAGATACCCTTCTTTCCTTAAGGATCTAGTTTGGTCCTCTTTTCCTTTGGGACATGAGTGTATACTGGAAAACCAAATATTCTGAGATGGTTGACTTCAGGTTTCTTACCAGAAAAGACCTCTTCTGGTGTTTTGTTGTCCAATATCTTGTGGGGTGTTCTGTTCTGCACATATACAGCTATTCTAGCTGCTTCTTCCCATAGATGGATAGGTAGATCCTGGTCATGCAGCATTGCCCTTGCTTCTTCCATGATTGTTCTGTTCTTCCTTTCTGCAACTCCATTCTGTTGAGGATTATAAGGTGCAGTCAACTCCCTCTTAATCCCTGAATCACTACAAAGCTTCTTGAAGTCTCCTGAGGTGAATTCTCCACCATTGTCGAATCTGAATGTTTTGATCTTCTTGTCAGTTTGATTCTCCATCAAGGTTTTGAATTCCTTGAACTTATCAAACACCTCATCTTTGTTCTTCAAGAAGTATACCCAAGTCTTCCTGGAGAATTCATCAATAAATGAGACATAGTAAACATACCCACTTAGAGAACTGGATGACATAGGACCACATCCATCTGAGTGGATGATTTCCGGGATATCTTTTGCCTTGCTTTCATTGCTTGGGAAATCCTTCTTAATATTCTTACCTTTTTCACATCCTTTGCAAACACCTTCATGTTTGGTCTTGATTTCAGGAAGACCCTCTACAGCCTTGCTTGCAATTGGAAGTGCCCTATAGTGCATATGAGCAAGTCTTCTATGCCAAAGTTCACTTGGCTCCATGGATTCATGCACCATGGCATGTTCAGGTTGTCCTTTTAATTTATACAAACCTCCCTCTTGCTCTCCAATCACTACTGCATCATCTATGGTCTTTCCCTTTGGCCACATTAGGACTTGGCCATCCATAAATGAAACCCTCATACCTTTTGCATCCAATGCAGAGATGGAGAGTAAGTTCTTCTTGAGCCCAGGTACATAAAGGACTTCTTTCATCTTCAAAGATTTTCCAGAATCTAGGTTGTAGGAGGCTTCACCACTTCCTTTGATTGGGTATTGATAATCATCCCCAAGTTTCACCTTATGGGGTGATTCATGTTCATATAGATTCACAAAAGATTCCTTAAACCCAGTCATGTGTTTGGAAGCCCCACTGTCAATTAACCAATCATTACAACCATGGGAGATAGTACCTATGAGAGCAGAGATTAGAACATACTCTTCTTCACTTGATGAGTCATCATTACTATCATCACTTTCTGCCCTAGCCTTCTTCTTTGGAGGTTCATCATCTTCGGCAGCATGAGCATGGTACCTTCTTTTGTTACCCTTCTTCTTCTTGCTGGAGTTGTTGTTGTTGTGTTTGTCCCTTTTGTTCTTGGGATATTCTGAAGCAAAGTGACCCTTCTCATTACAAATGAAACACCTTAGATCTTTCTTGTCTTTGTGAAAATGATGAGAAGATTTCTTCTTGTGATGGGATGGATCCCTCTTGAACTTGCCCTTCTTAGTGTGAGCTATGAGAGCTTGATCTTCATTTCCCATCTTCTCTTCTCTTACCACAAGCCTTGCTTCTTCTTGAGAACATTCCTCCCATAATTTGTTGAAGGAGATTAACTTCTTTCTGGCATAGATTCCCTGGATAAAAGAGTCCCATGACCTAGGTAGGCCATTCAAAGTAGTCATAACAATTTCACCATTCTCCACCATTTCATCTACAGCTTCAAGTTGTTCCTTGATCTGAGAGACCTTGGAGAAATAGGATTGAATGGTTTCTCTATTCGACATCTTGACCCCTTTCAATTGATTCCACAGGGTCATCTTCCGATTTATGTTCTTTCCTTCAAATAGCTTGGTCAAAGAGTCAAACATAGCCTTAGGTGTCTTTAGAGAAGACACATGGGGTATGATATGGTCTTTGATAGAATCAGCAATGATTCTCTTTGCCTTGACCAAGTTCTTCTTATGAAATACCTTAGCCTCTTCATCCTCTGGGATAGGGATGTCTTCTTTTATATATGAGTCCAACTCATTCTCTTCCAGGATTAACCCAATCCTATACTTCCAAGCTCAGAAGTTATCAGCCCCTTCAAGCTTATCCTCAAGCTTGGTGTGGTGAGACATCTTAAAGAGTACTTCAAATGGAAATAGAAAATATTTAGGTCTTACCACTTGAAATGCTGAAAACTGGATCTAGTCCCGGATTAGGGTTTGTTGAAAAAACCCTAAAAATTCAAAATGTGAATTTCAAATTTTTGAAAGGATAGAAAGATGCGCCTTAATGAACTGATCATCCTAGTGTATTCAGAATTTGAGATCAGCAAATCTTTACCCTTCAGATTTGCCCTTTTGTCCTCCTGGGTTCACTAGGGAGAGCCCTGAATTAGGGTTTGAGTTTCCCGGAGATCTACCAAGCCAAAAATCTCGATCCAAAGCTCTAAAGTTCGATTTTTGCAAGGAGCTTCCAGCTATGTCTTCAGATTTCAGAAATTCCTATTTTTGTGAAAACCCTAATTTTTAGGGCCAAATCTGAAAATGCTCAGAATTGAATTCTGATTGGAAAGATATCTTCGCCTTTATGAGTAGAGCCAATCTACTATACTTCTTTTCCAAAAACTGTGGAGAGAAACCCAATAAACAAGAAACTCAAGTTTCTGTCACTGCAAAATGTCTTCTTCTCAGGTTAGCTCTAATACCATGTTAAATTTTGAGCATTAATTCACAATACTCTTGCATATTTAATGAGAGAATAATATATACAGTATATCAATGCATAACAATCACAATAAGCATGACAAGCATCACAAGAATCAAAAGCATGAGAGACAAGAGACACAGAGTTTCCGTGGGGAAAACCCTAAGGTGAAAAACCCCACAACTTCCTCAGAGATAGAGAGAGAAATGGCTCAACCAAAGTACAACCAAAATACACTTGAGATAGTCTCCTAGTAGCAGATGATCCTCCTCCTCACTATTGCACCACTTTCTGAGTGAGAGAGATATGACTTTCCGAATGATCCAAATAGAGATCTCCTGATCTCTATTTATACATAACCTATTTGCCCAGTGACCTTATGGGGCCAACTTGTCTATCTAGATACATCCACAGTATAATATATATTTCAGGGCTGACCCCACACATGGTGGTCTAATAACCCATCGGCAAGTACACACACTTGCAACACTTGTCAATCCACATGACGACACTTCCTTATAGAGGAATAACGCATCTCTTATAAGGGTACAATAAATATATATAAAATACATAGATGAAATACATTCCGAAGTTACATATACATCAACATTAAGGGGAAGAGGACAATTGGACTAATGATAAGCTAGATGATAAGCCATAAATATTACACACTATCACGTCCCCTCCCATGGACCCAATTCGAGGAAGGGAACATGATACCATGTTTTGGGGATTTTACATAAACTCGGCCCATTTCATTAGATTCATATGAATAAAACAAATGTGTGCATATGCAAATCAAGCAAACATGCACAACAGAAATAAACCTCATCCACACGCATTTCATATGCATTCATCATATCAGTAACAGTCATCAATTTAAAGCATTGCAGAGGAAAAACCCATCGATAGAAAAACACTTTTCTTTATTGTGAAATGGTCCCAAGCAACTAGTTATGTCCCTGCAACTTTCCACCAACCATAGGTCTCTACCCAACCTGTATTCTTTCAACACTTAGATACCACCCCCGAGAAGGGCATGATTTCTACAAGGAAAAGGGGACACTCAAGCTCATACACAGCCAAATACTCATTGCATCTAAGCCAAGCCAATCCACAACTAGGTTTATTGTCACCTACCCAAATTTCTTAACATTATTATTTATTTGCAAAAATACTTTATGTTAAATTTAATTACAAGTTTTTTTAATTATGATCAGTTTTGATCATGGATGAATGTAATTACTGAATATTATTATTTAAATAAATTAATTAGGAGACAAACACTCAAGAGGACTGTTGAATGAGTGTTCACTAACCCACTAGGAGGAATGGAAGCTGTTGGAAGGTATGGGACACATGGCAACAGTTACATCACACCACTAACTGTTGGTTATGGGACAACTTCCCCTTAAATAGGGAATTATCCCCCAGGTGGAGGGAGTGAGCAGGCAGCTCATTTAATGACCCAATAACATTTGAAAAGGCCTAGGCAGCCTATAAAGGAAAATTCGAATTGGGCAGGCAGCCCTTAATCAATATTTCTACAGAATATTTTCCTCTTGTAAATCAGGTGATTTCAAGAGAGATTCGAATAAGGGAGGTTAGTGGTGATTGAAAACTGAGTTTTTGCTTATTATTGAAGAGAAACAGAGTTGTAGGAGCAAGTCTTTTGGACTACTACCTATTGAAGATTTAGAAGATTACTACTACAACAAGAAGAAGTCCTATTTCCTGAACCTTCTTCCTCCCAGTGGTTCATCGAACAGGCTCGGGGGTCCTAAGACAGCATTTGACTGTTTTCAGGAGTTTGGTTGGGTGGAACAGTCTTCCTGAGTTGTTTGTTGCCCTGCAAAGTTTCTGAAGTTCTTAAAAGATTTCCTAACTTATTCTCAGTAAATATTTATGTTCTATTTATCTAGTATTATTCGGTTTATTTGCTTTCGAAAATAATTTAATTCTAGGAATGTTTAAGTCTGAATGTTTAAGTTTAATGTTAAATTGATAAATCAATATCCCCATTTTTCCACATGCTATTTGGCAGCATCGTACTCTAGTAGAGATATGCAAATTAAAAATAGATTAGAAGATAGGAAAAATTTGCCATTGAATTCGATAGCTAGATAATAATCTTATATGTATTAGTTTTCTGTCCGTAAGTTAAATAATTGTAGGAGGTCTGTATAATAATTAGTATATATAATATTTCTCAGTTATATGATAGACAGTCAATAAATAATTCCTGTACGATCATCCTGCATTACATTTAAATAATGTTCATGGAAGGTAGATAAATTACATACTGTATATTGTTTTAAGACTGCTAACATTGAATAAAACATTCTTTATAATAAGCTAGAAAACAATAGTTTTCACACAGACTTCATATGCATATATTTCACTCAAACACAGTTTCATTACAATTACTACACTAGCATTACATGTATAGAAAATAAAATTATAGATAGAATTATAATTTACACAGTCTTCACGAATTTCTGCACTATGCACTCACATTGCTTTCATTTTCTTTGGTACTGTTGTATTATCTAGAAATTTAACAAATGATAATAATTTACTAAACACAACTATTATTTCCATGTATTTATTTCTTTCTTTTGGATCTACTAACATTGGTTGCGGTTATTGTAAATCTGATTTTTGTATCAAAAGGAAAACACTAGCTAGATTCATATTATTTCATAACAAAACTTTACACTCTTTTCAAACCTGATATCGAAACCGATCCAGTATCTTAAATAAATTATCAGATTATCATTTTCAACAAAACACGAATTAGGGTTTGACCCTATTCCGTTTCCTTGCAAAATATTATTGAGTTATCAGTTCAACCTTCTACTCTATTGTTCAAACATCAACAAATAAGAATACACATTATCAATCTACAGTTTTAAGACAAACCACACAGACTTATACAAAGGGTTTAGCATATTTTTTCCATCTTAATGTTGAAGTTTATTTACACAGAACCCTTATCATCAACAAATTATTCAAATCCTAAACTAGCTCGATAGACATAGTAGTAACCTTCAGCATGAAGCCGATTTACACAAACTTTTTAACCATTATAATTTAACATGTAAATTTATTTTCCCGAGGAAAGAAGTATCATTACACAGTGATTGAGCCCATGGCTCGTTTCAAATCTTAACCTTTGAAATCATGGTTTCTCGGAATGAAGACTTTCAATATAGATTCCAAATAGAATTAAAATAAGGTTTTAACCCAAGTTTACAGCAATTCCAAAAGAACCCATTATACCAGAACCTCGACGAGCCATAGCTCTAGTCGGTCTCACAACTTTACACTTTATAGAAACCAAGAGCTAGACAAACGAAAACAAAGGTCGCAAGCATGTTTCGAGATTTTCTTCAACTATCAACATCGACAGAGAAAACGACGAGCACTGATAAGCCTGATACTCATCCTTTGAACAACGTCAACCACCATCCAAGAGCACTATGAGGGTATGGAAGACCCGAAACTTACTAGTGTGGGAGCATGTGATTTCTCCATTCGTCAACCCTCAACAAACCCTCCCAAAAACTTGTACCTAACAACGACAGCCCAGGTTAGATAAATGTTACATTTAAAACTGGAAACGAAACGCATCAAAGAAATATATTTTCACCTCAGAAGGATGCTTACCTTCGTAAACCCTGTCCAAGTCTTGAAGTTCTCAGGCAAACAGCGAGATTGTGCTGTGAATGATTCCATAAAACTTTCAGCCATTTTTTCGTTAACACTCCGAACCAGAGACTTAGGTCTCCATTAACTAAACACCATTGCAGAGGTTTAATACCTGTAACTTCCACCTGTTTAGAAAGTCTCAAGGTCGAATCTCTGCCCAGGCTTCAACAGAAATTTCGGAAGCCTGTCGGCCACCTCCAACGAAGACAATAACACAATGAAAACACTTTCTCTAAGTTCATAAACTCTTTACACGGTAGATGTTAGGGTTTTCATCCAACGGCCCTTTTGATCACAATCAACGGTTATCATCTTGGCAGCGATTGAAGCTTTTGTTTAAACGACGTCAACAATTAATGCTCGACCTACTTCACAGGTCGACATTGCCACCATGGCACATGGTGGAGTAAGCACGATCAACACCAGACATATAACGCTTATACAACAAACAAGCATGGAGGCATTCACGTATACATGGAATGCTGGAGTTACAACTCGGCAGGGATACAGTACCAAACCATTAATTGTAAGATCATTCCGTGATCTTTACCACAGCTCGAGACCAACGTCGAATTTATGAGCCAGCAACCTGTCAAAACCCATTTAAATGATTGTCAGTACCTCGATGTGATAACAAACATTACATGTTTCTTTTGTTAGCATAGTAATATTTAACAAATGTCGTAATTGTCATAGTAGTAACAACATATATGCAAATGCAAGGTTATAAATCCTAATGTTTGCACTTATCACTTTCACTTTCATATATTTCAATGTTTGTATTAAATTACAAACACTTCGTATAGTAGAGATTATGATCCCAATATTGTATATATTGCAAACATCTCCAATATATGTTTAATATGACAAAATAAGTATAGTCACACTATTGTTTGCATAAGACTTGGGATATGATGTGTGTCGTTATAAATAGTATAACAATTATGTATAGTCCAAAGCTTAATTGCACTATATTTTTACATTTAGTTATTTTTATATTGTTGTTTCTTTTTATCTACTCATATTATTGAATATTCACATAATTGTTATATGGTGATTAAATAAGAATTTCATTATACCATAAGTTTGAATTGTATAGTGGTAATTAGAAAATTGGATTTACAAAGATCTAGTATAGTTATCCAATCATATATATTGAATAATATTGGTTGTAAGAGCTTACAAGCTCATAACTCTTACATACATTTTGGTACCATAATTCTAATTGACGACACCCAGACAGCTATCACTACAACCAGCTAGAACAATGACGACAACAACAACAAGGCTATTAATAAGATACTTATTCGACATTAACTTGGGTTGAGTTACTCAGTTATAAGTTGAACCTTGGAAAGCAAAGGTGTAAGTATGCGAGTCATACCTGTGCATTTTTATAGTTGTAACAATCTCTAAACATGCTATTTTTATTTACGACGTTGATTTGAGCTTTACACGAAAACAGGGATTTATTGCAATCATGAAACTTCTTACCTGTCGTCTGCACATAGAACGGGTCAAATGCTTTAGCATTGTATCTAAGTAAGCTTCGGGGTCCCTCATAGGACTCCCTTGGACAACAAAGAAGCAAACTGTCAGTATTGTCTCAAAGAAAAAGTACCATGTCATATTTCTAACCTGGCATTTCATTATTACATCATTCATACATTTCATTGCATTAAAAAGGTGTCGCATCAAAAGTTGATCTATTCATGCATTTAACTATCTTAATGATAGTTGTT
The DNA here is from genome assembly GCA_027924585.1 of Larix kaempferi. Lineage (NCBI taxonomy): Eukaryota > Viridiplantae > Streptophyta > Pinopsida > Pinales > Pinaceae > Larix > Larix kaempferi. The sequence goes on from BSBM01000368.1 coordinate 7,430,095, forward strand.
ATAAATATAATTAAGTTATCGCTGTCATATTAGTTATAATAGAATTTTAATTATGTTTAATACAATAGTTGTTAAGTTATCATTGTTGCAGCTTGCATTATTAAATTCCGCAGTTACAAATTATCATAAATTAAGCTAATTGTTGTTATTTACAAAATTTTTAATTTTTTACGAAAATATGGGATGTTACATGTGGTATCAGAGCACATATTCAAACTCTAGGCCTGAATTAGGTCCAAACACGCAGTAAAATTTTTTATATACAGCAGAAATTTATACTGACTTGAAAATTTTATCATTATGTTATCTTCGGAAATTATTTTCAGTTACAGGTATGGAGAACTCAGCTGAACATTTAAGTGACATATTTCATCTAAACAGCCACAGTTCGGGACAGCACTTTGTAGAGGAAGGTCACGGGGAAATAAATAACAGTTCGACAGAACTGTTACGTTCCTTTCAAAAATTAAAGGCAAAAATCAAATCTGTGAAACTAGATAATGAAAAGATTCTACAAGCTCAAGAACAACTCAATCAAGTGTTGTTTGAACACAACCAAATAGAGGAACAAGAAAGAAACCATGAAGATGTTTCCAAGGTTGAAGATATGCCTCACTCTGATAAAAATCAGAACATCAAAATCAGTGAAGTAAAGGATAGCTCAACCTCATCCGGAGATGCTATTGCAGAACGCAAAAAGAAACATAATTATACCAGTGACAGCAGTGGAGAAGATTCCAAACCAAGAAAGAAAAATCATAAGGAATATGAACAGATTTCTGGAGAATTCAAGAAGATAAGACCTCCAACTTTCAATGGATAAATGGAGAAAGGTGAGACAGTTGAAGCTTGGTTGTCAGGGATGAAGAAATACTTCCATATCTACAACTATTCAGAGTTCTTAAAAGCAAAAATGGCCATATATAACTTAACCGGAAAAGCGGATATCTGGTGGCAGGATGTCAAAAGGGTAAAGGGTATCAAAGATAAAGATGTAAGCTGGAGTGCTTTCAAATGATATTTCAAAAAGAAGTATCTATCTGAACAGTACTACGAAGAAAAATCTAAAGAGTTTTATGATTTGAAGTTGGGAGGTATGAACATGAAGGAACTGAACAGTAAGTTTCTGAACTTACTGAGATATGTACCCTACTTCATAGAAGAAAAACCAAAAATTCAAAGGTACTTAAGTTGTTTACCTTTCAGCATTAAAGATAGAATTGAGTATGACAGTCCTAAAACATTAGAGGAGGCTATGAGGAAGGCAGTTTTCTGTTATGATAAAAATCGGAAGAGAGAGGGTATGTCTAATTGGAAAAATCATAAGCAAAACAGTTTTGAATAGAAGAAGAAAAGTTTCAGATTCAGTTGGAATTCTGGATTCCAAAGGAAGAATTTTTAGAATCGAAATTCCCAAGGGAATAATTCCAGAAATAATTCACAGCAGAATTCTACAGCACCCAAAAATGCACCTAATATTGCCAAGACCAGTGAGCCAAAGACACATATTAAATGTTTTGAATTTCAAGGCCCCCATTATGCATCAGAATGTCCCTTAAGGAAGCGAAAGACAAACAACATCAACTCTATACAAACTGAACCTACTGTTGGAGACGTAGCAAGGGAGATGCCAAGAATTAACGCAGCACTTGACAACAGGAAAGCAGATCATCAAATCTCCATGGTAGAGATTGAAAGTATGATACATGACCATCCTGTTACTATTTTAATTGACCCAGGTGCCAGTTTAAGTTATATATCACTAGATGTTGTAGGAAGTCTTAAACTAAAAACTGAAAAGTTTAGCAAATCTTGGTTAGTTAGACTAGCAACTAGAACAAAGAGGAAAGTTTCAGATTTTATAGAGAACTGTGTTTTATCCATGAACCATTTGCAAACACAAATCAAGCTGAATATTTTACCTTTAGGTTCATATGATATTATAGTTAGGATGGACTGGTTGGAAGCCCATCATGTCATCCTATACTGTTATGGAAAAAAATTTACATGCTTAAATGATGAAGGGAAAACTGTAGAAATAAAAGGCATTCCAAGGAAGGTAACCCTTAGACAATTTTCAGCCATGCAAGTTAAGAGGGCAGTTAGGAAGGGATGCCAAATGTTTGCAGTAAACATGATAAATGATGAGACTATGGATAAAGAGAACAAACTGAAATTAGAGGACATACCTGTCCTAAAGGATTTTAAAGATGTATTTCCTGAGGAGATTCCAGGATTACCACCCAAAAGAGATTTATATTTTACCATAGATTTAATACCAAGAGCAGTACCAAATTCAAAAGATCCATACCGAATGAATATACTGGATTTAAACGAATTAAAATCTCAGTTGAAGGAACTTATTGACAAGAAGTATATTAGACCAAGTGTGTCTCCTTGGGGAGCACCTATCATCTTCGTTAAGAAGAAAGATGGAACATTAAGACTGTGCATAGATTATCGCCATCTTAATAAGATGATGATTAAGAATAGATACCCGTTGCCCCGCGTAGATGATCTATTTGATCAGCTGCGTGGAGCAACAATATTTTTTAAGATTGATTTAAGATCAGGATATCATCAAGTAAGGGTTAAGGACGAAGATATTTTCAAGACAGCTTTCCGAACTCGGTATGGACATTACGAGTTCGTAGTCATGCCGTTTGGATTGACTAATGCCCCGGCTGTATTTATGTGTTTGATGAATAATATTTTGCATAAGTACTTAGACAAGTTTGTTGTTGTGTTTATAGACGATATTTTAGTGTATTCAAAAAGCAAAGAAGAGCATGATGAACATTTACAGATTGTCTTACAAGTATTAAGAGATCATCAATTGTATGCCAAATTTAGTAAGTGTGACTTCCACAAAGACAAAATTCACTACCTAGGACACATAATTTTAGCAAAAGGAATCTCGGTTGACCCCGACAAGATAAGGGCCATTAATGATTGGCCGGTTCCTAAAGATGTGTCGAATGTAAGATCATTTATGGGCATTACGGGGTATTATAGAAAGTTTATAGAGAATTTCTCAAAAATTGCCAACCCCATAACTTCCTTACAGAAGAAAGGGAAGAAATTTGTGTGGGATCAGAAATGTGCTGAGAGTTTTAAGAAATTAAAGGAACTATTGACGACAACACCTATCTTGAAGATAGCTGACCCCAACAAGGATTTTGTAGTTTGTACAGACGCATACAATGATCGACTCAGTGGAGTCTTGACACAGGAAGGGCATGCGATAGCATATGAATCTAGAAAGCTGAAAGTACATGAAAACAAAATTACTCTACATATGATTTAGAGTTATTAGCAGTTATTCATGCCTTAAAAATGTGGCGTCATCACCTTATTGGCATAAAGTTTACATTATTAACAGATAACATGGGTCTGAAATATTTATTGGATCAGACAACCCTAAACGCTAGACAAGCTAGATGGTTGACATTCTTAAGTGAGTATGATTTCGAAATTCAGCATATCAAAGGAAAGGAGAACAAAGTTGCAGATGCCTTGAGTCGCAAGGAAAAACTAAATTTCATTTCAGCAATCAGTAATTATTCAACTGATTTGGAAGATCAGATTCTGGAAAAAGGTGAAACAGATGAAGAATACAGAAAAATGAAGGAAGGGACAGCCAATAAGAGTTCTGAAAATTGTATGGCAGATTACAAAATTAAGGAAAATGGTCTATTACTATATAAAAACAAATTGTATGTACCAGATATACGAGAAATAAAATTTCTGATATTAAATGAGATGCATAAAAGCCACTATTGTGGTCATCTAGGATATCAAAACACCATCACTATGCTAAGAAAAGAATACTATTGGCCCAGAATGAAAGATGAAGTAGCAGAATACATTGCAAAATGCTTGGACTGTCAAAAAGTGAAGGTTGAACACCAACATCCAGCTGGATTGTTGTAACCATTACCAATACCAAGCTGGAAATGGGAAGTGATCAACATAGATTTCATTACTGGATTGCCTAAAAATCAGAAACAACGTGATTCCATCATGGTGGTGGTGGACAAACTCAGCAAGGAAGCACATTTCATACCAATGAAGACCACACATAAAGCACCAGACATTGCAGAGATTTTTATGAAACAGATTTTTAAACTGCATGGAATACCAAAGGTAATAATTTCAGATCGTGACTCGAAGTTTACAGGAAACTTCTGGAGATCACTGTTTAAGGGATTGAATACAACTCTAAATTTCAGTACAGCATTTCATCCACAGACGGATGGACAGACAGAAAGGGTAAATCAAGTATTAGAAGATTTATTGAGAATGTATGTTAAGGATCAACCAGGTAAGTGGGAAGATTATCTGCACTTAGCAGAATTTGCTTATAATAATCATTAGCATGCTTCAGCCAGACTTAGTCCTTTTGAAATTCTTTATCGTATTAGCATTTCCATAATAATGTAGGAAATGTAATACACCTGTTTCATGGAATGATCCAATAAATAGAGTTGTTTTAGGACCTGAATTATTGCAGGAGTTAGAACTAATCGTGAAAGCAAGGACATTTAAAAACTGCTCAAGATAGGCAGAAAATTCAAGCAGATTCAAAAAGAACTCATAAAGAGTTCTAGGTCGGTGAACATGTGTTTCTCAAGGTAAGACCAAAAAAGAGTTCACTGAAATTAGGGAGCTGTGCCAAGTTGGCACCCAGGTATTGTGGTCCTTTTGAAATATTATCTAAGGTTGGAGCAGTGGCATACCAACTGGCTTTACCACCTAACATGAAAATACATAATGTTTTTCATATATCATTTTTAAAGAAATATGTGCACGATACTACTCATGTTGTAAACTGGAATGATGTACAGGTGGGACAAGACGGAGATTTTTCGGTGGAACTGGATTGTATCCTTGGAAGGAGGGAAACTATTCTCCGGAATCGCAGCATTAGGCAAGTGAAGGTGCAATGCAAAGCACCTTAGCCTAGAAGAGGCAACCTGGGAGTTGGAGAGTAGTATGCAGGAATCATACCCAACTCTATTACAGGAACACTCAAGGAGTAACTAGCCAACATCGAGGATGATGTTGAGACTTAAGGGGGAGTGTATGTCACCTACCCAAATTTCTGAACGTTATTATTTATTTGCAAAAATACTTTATGTTAAATTTAATTACAAGTTTTGTAATTATGATCAGTTTTGATCATGGATGAATATAATTACTGAATATTATTATTTAAATAAATTAATTAGGAGACAAACACTCAAGAGGACTATTGAATGAGTGTTCACTGACCCACTAGGAGGAATGGAAGCTGGTGGAAGGTATGGGACACATGGCAGCAGTTACATCACACCACTAACTGTTGGTTATGGGACAACTTCCCCTTAAATAGGGCATTATCCCCCAGGTGGAGGGAGTGAGCAGGAAGCTCATTTACTGACCTAGTTGTTAGGATATTCCTATACTCCATCCTAGTCCCACCAGTATTTTGATCATTTACATTTTCAGTCATGCATGCACCTTTTAGGGTTTGCATGCATTCTAGGGTTTGCATGCATCCCAGTCATCAGTCCAGCACCTAGCCCTCAGTTAGCCAGCCCCCAGGAGCTTCTCACTATTCAGTTTTAGCCCTCCAGTTGCTTAATGCGCCCTTCTTCCTTGATTTTAGGAAGCAACTCGCCCTCCTTCACCTACCAGTCCAATTGTCACTCAGTTACACTCAGTTACAGTCAGTTACAGTCAGTTACACCTACCAGAGTTAGTTTGACTGATGGTTGACAGTTACTTGAGCATTGATGACTCCACTGATGATGATGAAGACTTCCAGTTGCGCTCTGATGATCATGAGGACACCTAGTTGTGCTCCGATGACACTCCAGTGATCCTTTGATCACTCCATGAAGGCTAATTCGAATTGCCACCTTAGGCATTCGAATTCCTCATGCATTGTATTATTTACATGTCCATTTGTGATTAATAATTGAGTATGACCGAAGTATTATTGCTTCTATCTGAGTTCTACTGTACCATATTATTCTGTTGCTCATTATACTGCATGTATCACTCTTCTTCTATTTTCTTGCTTAATCATAATTACTCTTGTGAGGTACACATCATCTCTTAGATCTATTATGAGTATTTTCACACTAGTAACATTTGAAAAGGCCTAGGCAGCCTATAAAGGCAAATTCGAATTGGGTAGGCAGCCCTTAATCAATATCTCTGCAGAATATTTTCCTCTTGTAAATCAGGTGATTTCAAGAGAGATTCGAATAAGGGAGGTTAGTGGTGATTGAAAACTGAGTTTTTGCTTATTATTGAAGAGAAACAGAGTTGTAGGAGCATGTCTTTTGGACTGCTACCAATTGAAGATTTAGAAGATTACTACTACAACAAGAAGAAGTCCTATTTCCTTAAGCTTCTTCCTCCCGGTGGTTCAACGAATAGGCTCGGGGTCCTAAGACAGTATTTGACTGTTTTCAAGAGTTTGGTTGGGTGGAACAGTCTTCCTGAGTCGTTTGTTGCCCTGCAGAGTTTCTCAGGTTCTTAAAAGATTTCCTAACTTATTCTCAGTAAATATTTATGTTCTGTTTATCTAGTATTATTCGGTTTATTTGCTTCCGAAAATAATTTAATTCTGGGAATGTTTAAGTCTGAATGTTTAAGTTTAATGTTAAATTGATAAATCAATATCCCCATTTTTCCACATGCTATTTGGCAGCATCGTACTCTAGTAGAGATATGCAAATTAAAAATGGATTAGAAGATAGGCAAAATTTTCCATTGAATTCGATAGTTAGATAATAATCTTATATGTATCAGTTTTATGTTCATAAGTTAAATAATTGTAGGAGGTCTGTATAATAATTAGTATATATAATATTTCTCAGTTATATGATAGACAGTCAATAAATAATTCCTGTACGATCATCCTGCATTACATTTAAATAATGTTCATGGAAGGTAGATAAATTACATACTGTATATTGTTTTAAGACTGCTAACATTGAATAAAACATTCTTTATAATAAGCTGGAAAACAATAGTTTTTCACACATATTTCATATGCATATATTTCACCCACACAGTTTCATTACAATTACTACACCAACATTATATGTATAGAAAATTAAATTATAGATAGAATTATAGTTTACACAGTCTTCACGAATTTCTGCACTATGCACTCATATTGCTTTCATTTTCTTTGGTACTGTTGTATTATCTAGAAATTTTACAAATGACAAGAATTTACTAAACACAACTATTATTACCATGTATTTATTTATTTCTTTTGGATCTGCTAACATTGGTTGCAATTATTGTAAATCTGAGTTTCGTATCAAAAGGAAAACCCTAGCTAGATTTATATTGTTTCATAACAAAAATTTACACTCTTTTCAAACCTGAGATCGAAACTGATCCAGTATCTTAAATAAATGATCAGATTATCATTTTCAACAAAACACGAATTAGGGATTGACCCTATTCGTTTTTCTTGCAAAATATTATTGAGTTATCAGTTCAACCTTCTACTTTATTGTTCAAAAATCAACAAATAAGAATACACATTATCAATCTACAGTTTTAAGACAAACCACACAGACTTATACGAAGGGTTTAGCATATTTTTTCCATCTTAATGTTGAAGTTTATTTACACAGAACCCTTATCATCAACGAATTATTCAAACCCTAAACTAGCTCGATAGACATTGTAGTGACCTTCAGCATGAAGCCGATTTACACAGACTTTTTAACCATTATAATTTAACATGTAAATTTATTTTCCCGAGGAAAGAAGTATCATTACACAGTGATTGAGCCCACGGCTCATTTCAAAGCTTAACCTTTGAAATCGTGGTTTCTCGGAATGAAGACTTTCAATATAGATTCCAAACAAAATTAAAATAAGGTTTTAACCCAAGTTTACAGCAATTCCAAAAGAACCCGTTATACCAGAACCTCGACGAGCCATAGAAACCAAGAGCTAGACAAACTAAAACAAAGGTTGCAAGCATGTTTCGAGATTTTCTTCAACTATCAACATCGACAGAGAAAACAACGAGCACTGATAAGCCTGATACTCATCCTTTGAACAACGTCAACCACCATCCAAGAGCACTATGAGGGTATGGAAGACCCGAAACTTACTAGTGTGGGAGCATGCGATTTCTCCATTCGTCAACCCTCAACAAACCCTCCCAAAAACTTGTACCTAACAACGACAGCTCGGGTTAGATAAATGTTACATTTAAAACTGGAAACGAAACGCATCAATGAAATGTATTTTCACCTCAAAAGGACGCTTACCTTTGTAAACCCTGGCCAAGTCTTGAATTTCTCAGGCAAACAATGAGGTTGGTGCTGTGAACGATTCCATAAAACTTTCAACCATGTTTTCGTTAACACTTCGAACCAGAGACTTAGGTCTCCATTAACTAAACACCATTGCAGAGGTTTAATACCTGTAACTTCCACCTGTTTAGAAAGTCTTAAGGTCGAATCTCTCCCCCGGCTTCAACAGAAATTTCGGTAGCCTGTCGGCCACCTCCAACGAATACAATAACACAACGAAAACACTTTCTCTAAGTTCATAAACTCTTTACACGGTAGATGTTAGGGTTTTCATCCAACGACCCTTTTGATCACAATCGACGGTTATCATCTTGGCAGCGATTGAAGCTTTGGTTTAAACGACGTCAACAATTAATGCTCAACCTACTTCACAGGTCGACATTGCCACCATGGCACATGGTGGAGTAAGCACAATCAACACCAGACATATAACCCTTATACAACAAACAATCATCGAGGCATTCACGTACACGTGGAATGCTGTAGTTACAACTCGGCAGGGATATAGTACCAAACCATTAATTGTAAGATCATTCCATGATCTTTACCACAGCTCGAGACCAACGTCGAATTTATGAGCCAGCGACCTGTCAAAACCCATTTTAATGATTGTCAGTACCTCGATGTGATAACAAAAATTACATGTTTCTTTTGTTAGCATAGTAATATTTAACAAATGTCGTAATTGTCATAGTAGTAACAACGTATATGCAAATGCAAGGTTATAAATCCTAATGTTTGCACTTATCACTATCACTTTCATATATTTCAATGTTTGTATTAAATTGCAAACACTTCGTACAGTAGAGATTATGATCCCAATATTGTATATATTGCAAACATCTCCGATATATGTTTAATATGACAAAATAAGTATAGTCACACTATTTTTTGCATAAGACTTGGGATATGATGTGTGATGTTATAAATAGGATAACAATTATGTATAGTCCAAAGCTTAATTGCACTATATTTTTACATTTAGTTATTTTTATATTGTTGTTTCTTTTTATCTATTCATATTGATGAATATTCACATAATTGTTATATGGTGATTAAATAAGAATTTCATTATACCATAAGTTTGAATTGTATAGTGGTAATTAGAAAATTGGATTTACAAATATCTAGTATAGTTATCCAATCATATATATTGAATAATATTGGTTGTAAGAGCTTAAAAGCTCATAACTCTTACATACATTTTGGTACCATCATTCTAAATGACGAAAACCAAACAATTATCTCTACAACCAGCTAGAACAATGACGACAACAGTAACAAGGCTGTTAATAAGATACTTATTCGACAGTTAACTTGGGTTGAGTTACTCAGTTATAAGCTGAACCTTGGAAAGCAAAGGTGTAAGTATGCAAGTCATACTTGTGCATTTTTATAGTTGTAATAATCTCTAAACATGTTATTTTCATTTACGACGTTGATTTGAGCTTTACACGAAAACTGGAATTTATTGCAATCATGAAACTTCTTACCTGTCGTCTGCACATAGAAGGTCAAATGCTTTAGCATTGTAGCTAAGTAAGCTTCGGGGTCCCTCATAGGACTCCCTTGGACAGCAAAGAAGCAAACTATCAGTATCGTCTCAAAGAAAATGTACCATGTCATATTTCTAACCTGGCATTTCATTATTACATCATTCATACATTTCATTGCATTAAAAAGGCGTCGCATCAAAAGTTGATCTATTCATGCATTTAACTATCTTAATGATAGTTGTTATAAATATAATTAAGTTGTCGCTGTCATATTAGTTATAATAGAATTTTAATTATGTTTAATACAACAGTTGTTAAGTTAACATTGTTGCAGCTCGCATTATTAAATTCCGCAGTTACAAATTATCATAAATTAAGCTAATTGTTGTTATTTACAAAAAATTTAAATTTTTATGAAAGTATGGGATATTACATTTATCAAGCTAAATCTGAACCCTCTTCATTTATGGATGCTTGCACTCAAGCTCAAGCCAAAACAATGAATACCCATATACCATACCCCAACACACTCTATCTACACACAGAAAGCACAATTATTGGGCATGGATACACATTTTTAACAATGAGATTTACAAACAAGATGGCTATGGGCTTCCCCCAAATCGTGGGCAAACCAAAAACAGACTATGGAAAGGGCAATTCGACCATAGGGAGAAAAACCAATTTCTCCCACAAGTTATGAGCATTCCAATGGCCAAAACGGCCTCAATGGAACCCCCAAATCGAGCTCTCTTCCTCCCAGCATCTCTGCAACACAAAAACGCCCTCTTCCCAGTTAGAAAACCATGAGAAACCAGAAAAACGTGGAGGGAAAATGCCTAGGTGACTCCAAAAACGTGAGAGAGGCAAAACTGGTTGATGGGTAATGGCTTGGGGAGCAATTTCATGGCTCATTTCTTTCCCAAGAATTCAACACAATTTTCTATGAAGGGTGCTTTTCCCATACCTGAATTTGGACAGCCATACCTCTCCATTCCCCAAGGTATTAACTACTTCACCCAACTCTTGGGAGAAATGAATGATTGGGTACAAAAGTCAACATGGGAAGTTGAGGGTTTTATGGGTTCTCTCATTGATACTTGGCTTGACTTGATTGGCTCAAGGGTTTGAATGTTTCCCTCCCAATTCCTTGTAAAATCATGCCCCCATCTCTTGTTGCATTGCATAGCTAGTTGTGGGTATTTCATTAAAATTCATATTTACATGATATTTGCAATTCCATTGTACCTGGCTAACATGTAAAACATATGCATCACTAAATCGATGGTGGGGCCTTCGCCTTGAGCTCCTCACCATGATTTTATAACAATATTACATCATTTACATTTTAATGCAATGGGGTCAAAATCGGGAAATTACACACACCCTCTAATTCATGAATTACTATATGAGGGTGTCATAGGTCCAATGCACTTCCTGAAAAGAGAATTCCCTCTAGGGCTTATGGATAAAACCCTAGGGAAAACTTTTAGGGTCGACCATAAATACTAAATCCAACTATTTTTGTATTTTTGAATTTATTTAGATTTTTTATGGATTTTTCAGTAGCAAAAGATTTCTACATGCATAAAATAAAATAAAATACATGTAAATTTTGATAAAAGGAGGATTGATATATAGGGTATTATATTCTTGTCTCAAACCTTAGTGCTATGAGATATTGAGGCTAATGTCTTCCCTCTTGAGATGGTATTAAATGCTTGCAAGTAGGGATAAGCTAGGAACCTAAAGTTTTGTGGGTGCACTTAAAATATGCAATTACACTCCACCAACTGCAAACTGAGCCAAGAGGAGGGAATCATTCCCCGACTAACTCCAACAGATGGCAGCCCAATCATGCTCAAACCTATCATCCATATTTTAGAATCACCAATAGAAGAATCTACAGAGGGAAGAATTTCACCAGTGTCTATAAAACCATAAACTTACCAATTTATCTAAGCTTACTAATGGGCGTACCAATGGAATATTCCTTATCCATCAACAACCTCATTTTTTAAAAATGTAGGCTTCTTATTTAAGGAATGGTTTCATGGGTCTACATAATAGGAGGAGGGGTTTTCCATCAAAACAATAGGTCCAAGTGGGTAAAATGAGGTGCGCTAAACTGGGTATCACAACCCTTACATGCATAATCACCTCTACAAAGAAAAATATGTCTAGCCATGTGTCCTAATTGACCCATCCCAAGAATCAACTGACACCAACCTAGGGCCCAAATGGCCCAACAAGATGGGTGAATTCCTCCTATCAAGAGGAAGTCAACAATGCCACTAAGCCAACACTTCCTAGGATGGAAACCAAGAGGACATGCCATGACCTGATCAGAGATATTTAGCCCCAAAATCAACACTCTACATAATATATCCCCCAAAACTTGGCCTTTACTAAAGAAAGATAATCCCCTCACCTGGTACATCTAGAAGGAATGCTTCAGACACTATGATGCGTAACAAATGGCTCCAACTATGGAGCATGCAGTCTTCTAAGGAGTGTATGGGAACCACCTAGAATATTTTGGGTACCTATAGACCTACACACAAATCTAACAAATACATTAAATGCATTGGAGGTAGACACTTCCATCTTTTCCTATTCAAAATCAAATGCAATATAAATCAAAATGAAATAATGACAAGTGCAATGCATAGGTAACAACAAATGCTGAAATCAAATAAAACTATACCTACCTATTCTAAGCATGGTGAAAAATATAGGTTAAGTGAAATCATACCACCAATGTAGCCAGCTAAGTACATTATCTAAGAATCTGCAAGGGATTTGGAAGTTGTAGCAACTCACAATCAAACTCACAAATATGTTGCAAAAAAGAAGAGAAGGAGACACTCAATGATCACTCATAAACATAGTACAATAGAACAATATCTAAATATTATACAATGAATAAGAATGTAAGTGAATGAATACAATAGCCATGAAGATGGCATCATATAGGATTCGAATAGGCCAAGTAGGGCATTCGAATTCCTAACTTGGAGTGTGGCGAATGATAGTGGAGTCATCATCCAGTCAATGCATCAGTCATTAATGGTAATAGTCAGTCAATTGAGTCTAACTAAGTGAGGTAGGAACTAACTGAATGAAGGAGGCTCAGTGGAGGGCACATGAGGATTCTAACTGAGTGAGGTAGGCACTAACTGAAAGAATGAGGCTCAGTGGAGGGTGCATGAGGAGCTAACTGGAGTGCATGAGGAGCTAACTGGAGTCGGAATGGGAAGACTAGTCTCACTGGAGGTCCATCGGAGTGAAACAGTCAATGGGGGAGTCAATCTAGCCCTAAATCAAGGAAGAACTGAGTGATAACTGACTGGTAGGTGAGAAAGGCAACTAACTGGCTATGGTAGGTGAGAAAGGTGCACTTTCCATGAAGAAGGGAACCTTTTGTAGGTAGGAGGCCCCCTGGGGGCTGTATACAAGCTGCGGAGAGCTAGAACCAAGATCTAGGAGCCGGGAGGTTCACCATGATGATGACTAGATGCATGCATGCAAAACTGAAAAATGATGGGGAGAATATTTCAACACCCCCCCGCAAGCTATACTATGAGAAAATAACTGAAGAATAGGGTCCTGGTGACTAAGACCAAAAGTCACCCTGAAAAACAACAAGATAGGGCCCTGGTTATTGAGACCAAAGGTCACCCCATACAATCAATCTAAAATAAACTAAGTGAGGAAAGAGGGAAAACGCAGTGGGAATAAAGCCCTCCCTCAAAATATACTGAAGGATGCCAGGGAAGCATACAATCTCTCACCCCTAAGGAGGTAAGTGTCCTCCTTTCTCAAAGAGGGATCTATACATCTGAAATGGATCAGTAATTTCACAAGGATGAATCCTTACATGTGAAAATTCTGATCTGGTAGATCGGGAAGCAGTGTTTGCCCATCGAAGAAGATGATCAGTAAAGAAGGAAGAGTGAAACCTCCCATGCTGAGACTCTGATATGGCTAATCTGAAAGTAGTGAATGCCCGCTAAAGAAGAGTAGGAAAAATAGGTGGGAGATATTAAGGTTCTTGTGGATCTGGATCTCCCATTCACTCATCTCCTTCATTAGTTACTAGACCTTCAGGTTCTTGTGGATTTGGATCTAGCATTCCCTCATCTATGTCTAGAATATCATGTGAAGATGTATCATCACATCCAATCCCTGAATCTGAAATCTCAAGTGGAGGAGCAAGTAAAATTGGCTCATCCTCACATGCAAACTCTGAATCTGACATCTCATGAGGAGAAGTAAGTAAAGCTGGCTCATCTTCATCATCACTCAGAGAAGGAACATATCCAAAAACATTGATGCCATGAAGCTTTTCCAAGACATGTATGAGGTCTTCATCAAGATCAAATGAGTAATGGAGGTCCATAGGAGATGGACCAATAGGTTTTGGATCTTCAGGTTCTTGTGGATCTAGATCCAACATTCGCATGTCATGAGTAGAAGAGTGAATGGTAGACTCCTTTGATAGAGGTAAGAAGTGCGAAAACTCATAGAGTTTTGTCTTTTGATTTGCAACTCCTTTTGCAATGACTTCCCCTGAAATCATGTGTTGTACTTCGACCTCATATGGAGTAAAGATCACTCTTTTGGGCTCTCCAGTATGAGTCAGTTGAAATACTGAAAGAACATTTGTTGCAAGAGAAGGAACATAGAGCACATCAAAAAAGTGACCATGATCAACATCAATTCTTCCTATCCCATGAGATGTGACGATTGAATTATTGCCCAAACTAATGGAATGATCAGTAGAGCCTTTGAGACTAGAGAAGAGATATTTTCAGCAAGCCATATGGCATGATGCTCCTGAATCTATGACGAGAGAAGAACCAGTTGATGTAACTGTTGTGAGAGCATGACAACTTTCTTTTCCTTTGGATCTAGAAGAATCAGTATCAGGATCCTTCTTCCTTGCACATGCTCGTACAGGAAGGTTGTTTTCTTCAAGTAATTTAGCCATAAAATCAATGGCCTTTCTCATGTAACACTCTCAGTATGAGGCCCTCTATGACAGTATGTGCACTCTGTCTTTCCCTTTCTAGAATGTTTGGCCTTCTTAGAGTACGAAGCTCTATCTGACTGGTGTGTAGGCCATGTATCACAAGGAATCTCTAGCTTCCTATATCATCCGCTCTCTCTGCAACTATAAGGGATGAATCCAATTTGGTTTTGATCATTCCCATCGAAATCAACTTCTCTTCCTCTTGGGTAAGAGATTGTGTGAAATCATCAAATGAGGGAAACTTCAATTTTGGAATGGAAAACATAGCTGACTGGAAAGTAGAGACAAAAACTGAGAAATTTCCCCCAACTTTGAGAGAATGGCAAGTATAAGCTACTTATCTTCCTTCACTTTCTCATATCTTTTCAACTATGATATCAAGCTTTGAACTTGGTGAGAAAGGCATTGATAGATTCGAAGCTACTAGGACTCAAACATATGAGCTCATTCTCCAATTTGTGTGCTTCCATATCATCTTTTGGCACAAAAAGAGATTCGAGCTTGTCCCACACCTCTTTCAGAGATGTAAGAGTGATGACATGAAAGTGTAGTTCATCAAAAATTGAGAGAAGGAGGAGACCAATTGCTTCATCAAGCCGATCCAAGTACTTGGACTTTTGAACTGCACTGAGAGGTTCTACCATCGTTCCGTTGAGTAGTCGGGTGAAGCTCTTGGATCTCATGAAGAGAGCCATCTTGGCTTTCCACTCAACATAGGTTGAAGATGTAAGCTTTAGATCCATCTGAACAGAGAAAGTCGAATAGTTGAAGAAGATTCTGAACGGGTGAATAAACCTGCAAAACAATAAAAGAAGTGCTGATGGAGAATGCTACACGTCGACTGAACACTACCTTAAGGACACTTGGCACAGGGACTAAGTCCTTCACACCTAATTAGACCTCACTGGATTTATCCAATGAAATCAAGTAATAGCACTAGGATTTGTTGTGGAAACTCAGAGGCTTCTGGTGCTCAAGTGAAAGATAGCTTCTCAAAGAAATGTTGCAAATACTGCAATTCAAATAGTTGCTTCCTGCTCTGATACCATGTAAGAATCTGCAAGGGATCTGGCAGCTTTAGCAACTCACAATCAAACTCACAAATATGTTGTAAAGAAGAAGAGAAGTAGACACTTAATGATCACTCATAAAATAGTAGAATAGAACAATATCTCAGTATTATACAATGAATAAGAATGTAAGTGAATGAATACAATAGCCATGAAGATGGCATCATATAGGATTCGAATAGGCCAAGTAGGACATTCGAATTCCTAACTCAAAGTGTGGCTTGAATGATAGTGGATTCATCATCTAGTCAATGCATCAATCATCAATGGTAACAGTCAGTCAACTGAGTCTAACTGAGTGAGGTAGGCACTAACTAAATTAAGGAAGCTCAGTGGAGGGCGCATGAGGATCCTAGCTGAGTGAGGTAGGCACTAACTGAATGAAGGAGGCTCAGTGGAGGGTGCATGAGGAGCTAACTAGAGTCAGAATGGGTAGACTAGTCTCACTGGAGGTCCATCGGGGTGAAATAGTTAGTGGGGGAGTCAATATAGCCTTAAATCAAGGAAGAACTGAGTGATAACTGACTGGTAGGTGAGAAAGCCGCACTTGCCATGAAGAAGGGCGCCTTTGGTAGGTAGGAGGCCCCATGGGGGCTGTAGACAGGCCGCAGAGAGCTAGAACCAAGCTCTAGGAGCTGAGAGGTTCACCATGATGATGACTGGATGCATGCAGAATGCATGCATGCATGCAAAACTGAAAAATGATGGGGAGAATATTCCAACACATTATTCATGTCAAGGTTTCTTTCGTTGTCTTTGGAAACAATCTAAGACAAAACCATATCAATGAGCTGAATAGATGGTACTACCTCTTTCAGAATGGGGTGAAACGATGAATAATATTGGGAACTTGGAAGCCTTCAGTCTCTTTCCATGAGGAAGGATCACCTTCACAAGCTTTTTGTATCCATGTCTGAACTAGGCTCAAGTATAAATTGATGCCATTAGATAATTTTTTCCCCAAACGACCTTCAAAACTATCGAGGAACCATGCATGCTGAGGTTGAAATAGTTTTTCCATGTTGTTCATAAACTTGTCCATCTATTTGTCATCATAAAAAATATGCAATGTTCAAGGTTACCAGGAATTGAAGTTATGGAAACTACATGCACTATTCTTGATTCTAGAATGGCCTTGTAAGGGTAAATAATGGAAGCATATGTTTCTAGGAAATTATCCAACTGGTTTTTGAGCTCTAGGAATCAATTGTGAAGATAGGGAACTGAAATTTTTGTGGCTAATCATACTGCATCCCTATACCTTTTTAAACTTTGATTTTCACATGCAAACTTTCCTTTTACTTGCATCACAATTGGGTTAGACTTGTTGACAATATTTAAAAACTTAATCCCATAATATTTGGCTAACTCAAGGTCAAGAAAAAGAGATTCATATTCAACCACATTGTTAATACCTTCAAATTTTAGGTGGAAAGAGAAAATGGCTATCAACACAAGGAGAAATTAATACAATACTTACATCCTTGCCCGACCAATATTTGGCCCAGGTTCGAAGGTCATCATCCAAAAATGATGATCAACATGGGTGGTGAAGGTTGTATATGACCCGATATCGCTTTGAGAGTAAACAATTTCATTCCTATGATCTTCTTGATGTCCAAAAATTGCATCAATTTTTTAGAATTATAGCTAAGAGTGTTGATTGAGATCCAACCTAGGAGAGGGTGAACTTGGATAATCAAGATCTACTATATAATTCTTCATATGCAACCATATATCATCCTCAATGGTGAATGAGCATTGTTGAACCAGATCACGAGGGATCTCAAAGGTATGTTTTCCGAGGTATTCGAAGTTTAGACTTCCTTTACTGGAGGACTCATGTATGGGTTCTTCATCCAATTCCAAACAATACATACCCACATAATCATTGCCATGAAAGAAATTCACATCATTATATCCATGGAAACCATCTTCTTTAACTGAAATGTACTCAACCTCTCATTGTCAGAAGATTTATCAATATGGGAGAAAGAGAAAGGAAGGTTGACAAAACCTTCATCATCAAAAGGACATGGCTAAGCATCCACCACACCTTCATCAACCATATCTTTGATATATTTCTTAACTGGAAGTAATTCTTTGACAAAGACCTCTTCATATTGATTGAAACTTGTATCAAAATCTGGCTTGACCTAATTTAGACTGATACCTTTTTCTCTTCTGAATGGCATTAAAGGTTTGCATATTTCTTCTAAATTTTTTGATATGACACTAGCAAGACTTGAAGAATTGTAGATCATAGGGCCAGGTAAGTTGCAATAATCATCGCCTTCAAGAACCATATCATCTTCTTCCAAGAATCCAAAGATATCATAAGAATTTTTGAAAGTAGAAATCACCATTTTCTTGCATTATTCAATTTATTCAATCAAGCCTTATTTGTTTTTATTTTTCTAAGTCTCATCATCTTCTTCTTCAGGAGTACCTTCTTTTTCATACATAAGGCCTAGAATGTTATTGAAAAAATATTGATCAATGGTCACTTCAAGCAACCCTTCCAAGGCTTGATCTTCATCATAGATTTCATCAATGATATCTTCTTCATGCTCTTCAAGAATAGGGATGATCTAATCACATTTTCTATGTTTTTCTTTGATATTTTCTTCAAGGGATTGGTCCTTTTGGATTTCTTTATTGAACAAGATCTTCACCTCTTTGACATAGAGCATCCATCTCTTGTGTTTTTCTATGCAGCAATAGCTACAAAATACTTCTATCAATTCCACAAAAGAGGATATTGTACCTTTTCCCAGGCCTTTAAACCAAGCAAGGGCCTCTTCTAATGCAACACAAATGACTTCATGTAGGTGTCTTCATCTTTCTGAATACCAAATTCTGGATCATTTTATAGAAACTCTTTGACATGGTCCAAGGGATCATCATCATGATCACAAAGTTCTATCATGAAAAACTATGTCAACTCATGTGAAGTGCTCAACAAATCAAAAGGAGTAGAAATGTCTTCAAGGATTTCTTCGACATGCTCCCTTTTGGTAAGGGAAATCATGGCTTCAGTAGTTTCTTCGTCGATATTAGGATCCCACCCTTTCTCGAATGCCTTGACCAAAATAAAGAGTTAAGGTATCGCCTTAGGAGGAATATCATCATACCCATTTCCCACATCTTTGTTATTATGCAAATCAAGATAGATTACAAACCTCTTCATTATGAGATCTTCATTCATAATATCTCATGACACAAGAAATTGTTTAACATCATAATATGCTTGAAAAATATATCTTCATATTCATAAAATATTGGGATGGACTTGATTTCACCAAGTTTATCTATCCAATTTGGATATTTTGAAATATTTGAGAAATCCAATGGATCATAGTGTTTCTGTGCCCGTCTTTCATCATGGAACACCATATCATCTTCTTATTAATATATGAGTTTTTTTGTTTTTGAATTACACTACTTTGATATGTTTTATTTAATGGATTTCCAAATAGGACCTACAAGGTTAGTCCTTAACAACAATCCTATCAAAGTACAAAGCACAAATTACCTCTTGGACTCGCTCTTGTAGAATACCTCTTTATTTTTCTTTAGTGGAGTCACCAGGTGTGTCTTGTCGATTTATATAGAGAATATTATCGATAAAGCATAAAAAAAGAACGTACTTGAGTCACATGAAAGATGTTGGATGCTTCTAAAAGATAAATGGATTCAACCCGAGAATGCATCTTCAATGGAATGTTGTCATTGTTCTTTGAGGTCCCCAGCAACGACGCCAAAAAATTTTAGGCATTGATGGAAATGAATGAAATAGACCAAGGAACAACTAAAATGGAATTTTTTCACATTTCCTTTGTGTCTTTGATGACAGTGACAAAATTTTACCACTCAAACTAGCACACCTTTGCAAATCAATGCTATGTGGACCTAGTTCTAGCGATGGTAAGCTCAGGAGAGAGTTAAACCTAATGTCACCATAGCTTAACATCCCAAAACTTCTTGTAACTCCAAAACCTAGGGGGAGACCATCATTAATGAAATATACTTGCAATCACCACCAAACCACAAATACCTTCCATGAAGCCTTAATAGTTATGCTCAGTTCCTTATCAGAGTTAAACAATGACAAGTCAAGAAACAATAATCATGTAATAATGGAGCCTATTCACTTTATCACAAATTCCAAACAATATCTTGCCTTTCAAGGCATTTTCACATTTCCCATGTTAATGTCATGCTTCTAAGGAAGCCACTCCAAAAGGTGCACCCCCAAGGGAAATAGGACAATTGGACTAAGGGGAAGTTGAATCATAAGCCATAAATATCACACACGCTCTAATTCACAAATGATGAGGGTGTCATAGATCCCAATGCACTTCCTTAAAAGATAACTCCCGCTAGGTTTTGTGGATAAACCCTAGGGAGAAATTTTAGAGTGGACCATAAATACTAAATCATGGCTATTTTTGGATTTATTCAGATTTTTAAGGGATTTTTCCAGTAGTAATATATTTCTATGCATGAAATAAAATAAAAGACATGTAAAATTTGATAAAAGAAAATATTGATAGAGAGGGTATTAGATTCTCGTTTCAAACCTTAGGGTTGTGAGAGATCGAGGCTAACATACCTCCTTTGAGATGGTAATTCAATACTTTAAACTAGGGTTTAACTAGCAAACTCAAGGATTAGGTAGTGAAACCCTAATTAGGAAAAACAAAGAATTCCAAGACCCAACAGAACAATGGATTTCTCCTTGATAGGAAGGTTTCCTCAAGAAAGTCGACAAAATGCTAGCAAACAAACCCTAACTCAATCCAAGGTACATCAAGAACAATGTTATACTAGGGTTAGGAGATAAACTTACCAACATTAATTGAGAGACTCAATGAGCAATAAAGAATGTCATAGGTCACACTTGAGCATGAGTTATTACAACTATTCTTAGCATCAAATTGCCATGTGCAAAATCAAACCCTATAACATCATCCATTCATCCTTCAAGCAAAAAAGGCATCCAAGAGAGAAGTGTGTCCAACTTCAAATGCTCCAATAAACTAGTAGGAAAATAAAAGATTGCATAATTTGAATCCTTTCCATGATTTACAAATGAGGTGACTTAGGTTATCTTATTTATATGAGACAACCCTCAACCTTTTACAAACTTGAGCCTATAATGTGAATGCCAAACTATAACATTTTAGGTTAGCGCACTGGCGAACTTGGGGACTAAGAATAAAAATGTGTAATTAGACTCCACCAAGTGCAAAGTGAGCCAAGAGGATGGCGTCATGCCCCAACTAACTCCAACAGATGCTTGTCCCTTAACGCCCTCATTTTTTTGACAATGTAGGCTTCTTTTTTAAGGAATGATGTCATGGGTATGGAGACCAAGAGGAGGGATTTTATATCAAAAGAATAGTTCCAAGTGGGAAAAATGAGGTGTGATAAAATGGGTATGACAACCCTTACATGTGCAATCACCTCTACAAATCAAAATATGAGTGTGGCCATGTGTCCTAATGGACCCATCCGAAGAGGCACCAAACACCAAACCAAGGCCCAGATGGCTTAACAAGATGGGGGACTTTCGCCCCATCAAGATGTATTCACCAATGCCACTAAGACAACACTTGTTGGGATGAAAACTAAGAGGACTTGCCATGACTTGGTTAGGGGTATTTATCCCCAAAATCAACACTCTACATAATAATGCCCCCAAAACTTGTCCTTTACCAAAGAAAAATAAACCCCTCACTCTAGTGCGTCTTGAAGGAACGCTTCAGAAACTTTGAGGCGTAACGCTAAGGGAGGGGGTCATATTATGTCATTAGTATTGAATTTTATCCCTTAAATCATTGCCTCATTATTAACATACATATCATACCATCACATGCACCATTGCTAGAGTTCTTGAAATACTCTATAAATACCAACTATCAACTTCAATTTCTTTCCACAAATATTTTATAAGACTCATTTCATAACATAATTATATCTCTTAATGATCCAAGTGGCCATATGGGTCATCTTAGGGGTAGTATTGATATTTATAGTTTTCAAGTCTTGAATTTCTAGCAGACTTTACTAGGCCTTCCCATGTGTTTTTATCATTATTCCAATGAAGATCAATAGGACTTGCAAGCTACAAATTCTCTTTCCAATGAGCTAAAGAAGCTCCAAGATTATGAGGCTTCCCTTTTTTAGTATAACTCAACATCATTGAGCTCAACACACATTGAACCCTAACTTCATGTTAGAGTTAAGGTCCTTTCATCTTATGTATTTGTCTCTTAGGGTTTTGGCATTATGATAAAAGGTAGTTTCAACCTCTTGTTATAGAATTTTGCAAATGAGAACAAAACCCACATTTATTCTCAAAGATAGCTACCACCATTCTATTAATTGTAGTTGTATTATTATTTTTCTATCTTAATATTATCTTTCATTTCATTCTCAGCATAATTTTTATCACCTAACTATTAGAAGAAGGTGATTATCAATTTAGAAGATAAACACTCATGTGTGAAATGTTTTTATTTTTCTATTGTTATATTTAATTTCCTTATCAACATAATATGTATCACCCAATTATTAAAGGAAGGTGACTAAGTAGTGTACATAAGGTGTGTTGAGCATATTCTTGTAAGTTGAAGTTAGAAATCATGAACAATATTTGATTTAACTCAAAATTGTTTCAAAGGATAGTTGTATAGGCCTCACTATTAGGACACCATCTTGAACATCATTGCACCCAACTTATATTAACTTGCATTCTTGGGTCCATGCATCCTTGGTGCTACCATACCAACTTGTACAAAATATTAAGGTAAATGTATACTCACAACTCTATGTGTTTATTAGCTTTAATTTTGGGTCTACAACTCCCTATTGTTATAATATTTAGACACTTAAGAGTTAGTCCAGATCAACTTGATCTAATGTGTCTTTAGATAAGAATGTTTATTTGGTATGCATTAGTATACATTTGTATTTATGTAATTCAATGGTCATTATATGTTCTAAACATAAATTAATTTGATGGTTCATATTCTCCTTTATACTAATGACTATATTGATTCATAGCTTAGCACCAAAATGGTCCATGATATCTATTCAAAGAGCATGGAGGGTCATTTGTTGATGATCCATAGTGAGAAAATCATATGTAAATTACTTTTCTTTTTTAATTTTACATATTTCCTCAAGTGGTTTCATTGGTTGGGGACATGGAATATTTCCCTCTTTGAGCACTTTAACCATGTAATACATTGGAATACTAATCTTTGACCTAGATTCATGTGAGCAATTTCCTTAAGTTGTTCATCCTATGTGGAATACCATACTTGTCAAGCATGGTGTCATAATGATTATGAAGAGTCTCTCTTATTGTTGATCAATATCCCAAATCCATGTCTCTGAATGCATCAAAGGATTTCACAAATTTTCTTTTTCTATTCATTTATAGACCGAGAAATCTATTTAATTACGTTTGGAGCCTTCCTTTTAGTTGGAAAGACTTTTTGTTTCACTCAAACAGGTTTCTGTTTTCCTAAGATACAACCATTTTATCAGATAGAGAGGTATATTTTTTCATTATGGTTTTTAAAATATTTCTCATACTATTTTAATATTTTAGTTCAATTTTTTTGTTTATATTCCAAGCTCACACCCTTTTCAATTAGCATATGCTCTTTGTTGTGCACCTTGTGCAATCACGACAAATTATAAACATAGAGGGAAGTTCTTTTTTTTTCCACTTTTTGCCTTGAATTTTATGCAACCTCAACAAATCAAAATCTAAGAGAAAACTTGCATTTTGAGGTATCCTAACCAAGTTCTAGCCCCAATTTTATCAAATTTCAAATTTATTTTTTGAAATTTTATAATGAAGGGAAGAGAAAGCATATTTTATAATGGAAAAAGGAAGAGGAAGCATATTTTATAATGGAAAAAGGAAATGAATCGAACCTTGGTGATGAAGAAGAGATAGAGAGAGAAAAAGGGAAAGGAACACAGACCAAGATGAATAGTTTGAAAAGGGATTGATCAAGAAAGACTTTTATGGAGGAATATATAGTGAATTCTAAGAAATCCCCTAAGAAAACAACATAGAAATTGTAGAAATAAACATATGCTATATGTTGAGAGTATAGAGACAAGACAATGCATATAATTTTGGCAATGATAGATATGTCCATTATCAACAAAGATGACCTAGAAGTGCGGATTAATCTACGAAGAGTGGGCTTAATGATGAAGAAAATTTGTTTCCTTCTTAGTGGTCACAAGTATGAATCTGTAGGGGTGTAAAGTGTGTCCACCTTCTTAAACTTAGTAGTCAAATCATTGCACAAAGGGTTTTCTTTGTCCCCAAAGCAAGAGTAAATTTGATGTCTAGCTAGGTCATGACCTTAAAACTCAATTATTATTATTATTATGAGAAACACACAAATAGGAACAACCGCTTATTTAACCTACATGTGATATGGTACATATATGTAGAAATGAATTATAAGGGAAATAAATGAACTACTATCATGAAGTTTATAATAATTGAGAAAATGGATAAGGAGAGAGATTAGATAGGAGAATAAAGTAATGCAAGTAAGATTTCATGCCATAATTCGATGTGTTGTGGAGGAATTCTCTAATTCTCTAACGTTTAGCCACAACTTGTTGAGACAAACTAAACAAACTGCAAAATATGTTCATTGACCTCAAATAAGAGAATATGTGACCCCAAATCTACTTCCTCTAATTCTCTAACGTTTAGCCACAACTTGTTGCTACAAACTAAACAAATTGCAAAATATGTTCATTGACCTCAAATAAGTGAATATCTGACCCAAACCTGCTTGAAACCAAATAAGTGAATATGTGACCCCAAACCTGCTTCCTCTAATTCTCTAACGTTTAGCCACAACTTGTTGATACAAACTAAACAAATTGCAAAATATGTTCATTGACCTCAAATAAGTGAATATCTGACCCCAAGCCTGCTTGAAACACTTAATTAACTAGACTTAACCTTTGGAGTTAGAAGAAACCTGCTTGAAAACACTTAATTGACTAGACTCAACCTTCGGAGTTAGAAGAAATGTTGCCTCAAGCTAGGAGAACAATATGAGACCACAGCGATGGTTTTCAAACTTTGTTAACGGAAATCATGTGTTCACCCAAAATTTTGTAAAAGCATTCAAAATGTATCTTAAACAATAAATAGAAAAACAGTGAGAGAATTGAAACACAGCTTGTAGCTTAATTTGAATGCCCAAGACACTCTACTATACAAATTTCTTCACGTTTACAAAATATAAATGCATAGATCATCACCACCTTACCGCTTACGAAATGCGGAATAAATGTTTTCCTGAAACGGCGTTTTCTCTCTGTCGATGAGCCATTTCACCTGCTCGAAATCGTCGATGTCGCAGGGCACTGTGAGCGGCCCTCCGTAGTTGTAATCGAACTCCCCCTCTGCTTCTGCCAAAAGTCTGGTAATAAAGGGATGGCTCAAATAAACGATCGGAATCACAAACCGCTGCCGCTCTTCTCCCACGTAAACGGCTACGCAACCCTTCGGAACCAGCTTCCTGCGGCGGCGACGATTGTGCGCCTCCCGGCCGCGGCTTCGAGCTCGGAGGGGCCATCGGAGGCAGAGAAAGGAGTTTCGTGGGGTTCGATCCGGGTACCTGAGGGACCAAACCTTTCGAAACAGGCAGCGGATTAGCCTGCGAAACCTCACGAATGCGGAGATCAGATTTCGGATTTTGAGGAGCCTTCGCCCCACCTGGATCTTCATCACAATCAAAAAGAACTGTAGACGTCGGGCAACGGAGGATTCTCTTTTGTTGGTGTCTCTCTCTCCAGTCCGAAGACTATTTTTGTGCAGCAGATTGTTAACTGTTCGAATGCCGGGGCCGATAGCGGTGGAAAACTAGCTGCGTAGGACAATGGATTGGTCTGTTTTGGGTGCAGACCAAGGGAAGAAGCAAAACATTTATCCCACATTCACACGATATAATGATAGTACCACGGAGACCTTTAAATGATAGAATGCTATAGAGTACCACTGCGTTCCACGTCAGCGAATCATTCCGGGATTTCATGATATACTCTTGTCTTTGTCTTCTGGTGGGGCCCGGGGGGTTGGGGTTGTGTTTTCTTCATCAAGTTCGGTTTTTCGGGAATTTCAAGTTTGTTTGGTAGGTAATAGGGTATTGTCTTTTTGGTGAAGTTTTGACTATTTTTTTTTTTTTTTGAATTTCATGATTTCATTGAATAAATATATTATTAAATATTAAATTTGATTTGTAGGGATAGTAAAAAATACTGATTGGGTACTCTTTATTCCACACCAAATAGTATTTATAAAAAATAATTGATTTGTCTTTTGGAAGAGTGTACACT
Source organism: Larix kaempferi (assembly GCA_027924585.1). Lineage (NCBI taxonomy): Eukaryota > Viridiplantae > Streptophyta > Pinopsida > Pinales > Pinaceae > Larix > Larix kaempferi. The sequence continues at coordinate 7,456,433 of BSBM01000368.1, forward strand.
GATGCATGATTTCTAACATCACACACTATTCTTATATCTTCGTTTGATATTTGACTTGTAGCTTTCTCGGGAACTTCATAATATAATAAAAAATGTGTATTTTTAAACGATGAACGGTAAAATAGAATTAAAAAATTATAGTAATTTGATCCATAAAACAAACATATATTCGGGTTATATTTAATCAATTTTAAAAAGCATACCATGCAAGAAAGAGGACATTTATTATTCTAATTATTTTGCTAATGCACAATTACGTAGTGTGGCAGGTAAAAGTCAACTCATAAATTGTATACATGGTAGAAAATATTTAGTAGTTTACCTACTTATATATGCTGGTAGAAAATTCCTTTAGAATGGACGAGTTAAACAGTCCGCGTTTCCAAGTTACCCTCACGAATGAGATTCGAAATGAAAACAAGTTGGTTAGTAATTGTTAGGTATATAATTGTGTGGAATTATTGGATAAAAATGAAATTATATTACTAGGAAAATACATATCAATAAAATAAGAGAAATTATTTTAGATAATGTGTATATGTAATTATATTAGAATAATAGAAAATGGATGAAAATGAATGTTGTTTATTTTGATGTATTTATAGTTTCATTTGGACCATGACCAAATCTTTCTAAGAGAGGTTACAACACCTCATATCACCATTCTGTCTCTGAGTAAGGCCCTTCTTTTTGCAAGCATGTTTATGGGGAAGTGTCCGAATAACAAAATTTTAGAGTCATGGTTGAAATAATATTGGCTCTGATTAATGAATGGGTCATTAAAATCTCCCTCTTTGGATATGGCTACATTTATGTTCTAATTGAAGCACATGTATTTTATATTTTTAAGTGGCCTTTACTCTATGGATTCTTGTGGACATTGTTTGAATCGATGGATGCTTCCCTTCAACACATCCTCAAATCAATCCTACTATGGATTCATCTCCCACACAGTTGGCTAATATTTTGGGATAACATAGCCTTTCAAATCATTGGCAACACCATTGGAAGGTTTCTAAACAAAGTTGTCCCAAATCCCTACTAGTACTCCTATTCACATATTTTTGAAGTGGACCTTGATAAGGGGTTATTGAAATCCATCCAATTGAATCTAGATGGAATGTCTCATATTCAAGGGTTGGGTTATGAGCAACTCACATTCAAGTGTAATCCCATTAATGAATATGGTCACTTTAGCATATATGGAAAGAGAGGGGAAACACCCTGATCTCACCTCGTGTGCAACCAAAGGAAATACATAATGTATGCAATGAAAATATTCATTCACTAAGTCTAAATCTTATGTCCTTCCTCCCTCTTGAACTGTGGCAATCCCTTCAAGGTTTTGAAGCATTCGAATGTGAGTGTAGAAGTTAAACCCTAAGATGGCTATAGTGAGGAGGACAAGGGAAAGAAAGATTAGGACCAAAAAGAGATGATACCGAGATGATGATGAATGATGAGGTTGAGTAGGCAAGGGATGAAGCACACTTGCATGTGAGGGGCCAAACATATATTGTGAACCTCATATGTTGGTTTTGTTAAACTAACACTCAACACTCCACTACCTATGAGAGGAGTAAAAACTAGGAAAGACTACTAGGAAAGGGACACTACCTAGAAAAAAATGTCGAGTTGACAACCTTCACTAGTCAATTTCAATTATACTTTGTGTAAATTATTTGAAAATCATATTTTTTTTCTAATGTATCCTTTCAGGTAGTCAATATATGCAATGGTATTCAAGACTTTATGTATTTCAAAGTAAGAAGCATGGGAACCTTCTACCTCACTTTGTTTTGAGGATGGAAATTCATGAGGACAAGAAAATTTGTCTTCCTATATAGTTGTATCAAGCACTATATGCATATACGTAGATCTCTGTAACGCCCCCTCTCATGGATCCAATGCAAGGAAGGGAACATGACTACCAGAATCTGGGCTTTTACATAAACTCATCCCATTCATTAAATTCATACAATTAAAAACAAAAGTGTGCAGTTGCAAATCAAGCAAGTATGCACAACGGAATTAAAACATCATCCACACAAAATTCATGCCCATCCAGCATATCAAAATAATCATCAAATTAAACATTGCAGAAGTAAATACACATCAAATACTTATCTTCATTTCACAATTGTCCCAAGCAACTAGCTATGTCATTGCAACATTCCACCCAATCGTAGGTCTCTGCCCAATCTGTATTATTTAAGCACTCAGAGACCAACCCCGAGATGGGCATGATTTCTACAAGGAATAGGGGACATTCCAGCTCTTACACAGCCAAGTAATCAATGCATCTAAGCCAAGCCAGTCCACAGCTGGGTTTATCAGGCTAAATCAGGACCCTGTATGCTTGCACTCAAGCTCAAGCAAAAACAATGGATTGGGAGAGGGAAATTCGACCACAGGGAAGGAAACGATTTCTCCCACATATATATAAGCATTCAATAGCCAAAACGGTCTCATTGGAACCCCTAATTCGATTCCCCTTCTTCCCCACTGGTATATAACACAAAAACGCCCTTCTCCCAGCTGAGAAACAAAAAAAACTGGAAAGACATGGCTGGAAAACGCCCAAGTAGCTCCCCACTTGTGAGGGAGAGAAACTGGTTGATGGATCATATCTTGGGGAGCAATTCATGGCTCTTTTCTTGCCTAAGAAGCAAAAACGTGATTTTCCATGAAGGGTGGCTTGCCCATACCTGAATTTGGACAGCCATACCTCCCATTCCCCAAGGCATTAACTACCTCAACCAACTCTTGGGAGAAATGAATGATTGGGTACAAAAGTCAACATGGGTAGTTGAGGGTTCATGGGTTCTCTCATTGACATTTGGATTGACTCGATTGGCTCAAGGGTTTGAATTTTTTCCCTCCCAATTCCTTGTAAAATCATGCCCCCTTCTCCTGTTGCATTGCATAGCTAGTTGTGGGTATATTTTTAAAATGCGTATGTACATGATATTTGAAATTCCAATGTGCCTGGCTAGCACATAAACGATATGCATCACTAAATCGATGGCGGGACCTTGGCCTTGAGCTCCTCACCATGATTTTATAACAATATTACATCGTTTACATTTTAATATAATGGGGTCAAAATGGGGACATTACAATCCCAATCTTTTTAATTGATATATGATGGTTACTATGTATATATGATCATAAAAATGAAGATTTTTTCAAATAACAATGCTATCTATCTATATCCCCCACAAATTCAAAAAATAGAAAAAGTGATAAACAAAATTGTTTATAAATCCTATCAATAAGTAATAATAATTGTGTTTTCTTAACATCCTAGTCTTAGTGTTAAAACTAATGTGTATAGGAAAAATAAAACTTTGTGACAACAAGGAAATCTCAATGTTTCCTTCTTAGACTTTTGTTGTAGCTAAGGGATGTGCAAGAAACCAAGTCCCTTTTTAGAAGGAGATTCAAGGTTAAAATAAATTTCGTATGTTAGCATTAAATTTGGGAAACCCATTCCATCAGAAGGCTCAATACTAGTTCAATAGGTCCAATGAGAGGTATCTCTCCTTATGACAAACTTCCTCTCAAGACATGGAAATTGTCTTCCTAAGCGTTACCGCTCAAACTAGCACACCTATGCAAATCAAGGCTATGTGGACCTAGTGCGAGCGATGGTAAGATTTGGGAGAGAGTTAAACCCAATGTCACCATAGCCTAACCTCCAAACATTTTGAGTAACTCCAAAACCTAGGGGGAGACCCTAATTAATGAAAGATACCTACAACCACCAATAAACAACAAATACCTTCCACACATCCTTAATAGCTATGATCAGTTCCTTATCGAATTCAAACAATGTCAAATCAAGACACAATAATCATGTAATAATGGAGTTATTCACTTTATCACAAATTCCAAACAATTTCACCCCTTTAAAGGTAATTTCACATCTGCCACGAGAATCTCACACGTCCGAAGGTATTCATTCCAAAAACTACTCCCTTAAGGGGAAGAGGACAATTGGACTAAGGAGAAGGTAGATGATAAGCCATAAATATTACACGCTATCATGTCCCCTCCCATGGACCCAATTCGAGGAAGGGAACATGATACCATATTTTGGGGCTTTTACATAAACTCGACCCATTTCATTAGATTCATACGAATAAAACAAATATGTGCAGATGCAAATCAAGCAAACATGCACAACGGAAATAAACCTCATCCACACACATTTCATATGCATTCAACATATCAGTAACAGTCATCAATTTAAATCATTGCAAAGGAAAAACACATAGATAGAAAAACACTTTTCTTTATTGTGAAATGGTCCCAAGCAACTAGCTATGTCCCTGCAACTTTCCGCCAACCATAGGTCTCTACCCAACCTGTATTCTTTTAGCACTCATAGACCACCCCCGATATGGGCATGATTTCTACAAGGAAAAGGGGACACTCAAGCTCATACACAGCCAAATACTCATTGCATCTAAGCCAAGCCAGTCCACAGCTAGGTTTATCGGGCTAAATCTGAACCCTCTTCATTTATGGATGCTTGCACTCAAGCTCAAGCCAAAACAATGGATACCCATAACCCATACCCCAACACACTCTATCTCCACACAGCAAGCACAATCATTGGGCATGGATACACATTTTTAACAATGAGATTTACAAACAAGATGGCTATGGGCTTCCCCCAAATCGTGGGCACAGCAAACATGAACTATGGAAAGGGAAATTCGACCACAGGGAGAAAGCCAATTTTTCGCATAGGTTATGAGCATTCCAATGGCCAAAATGGCCTCAATGGAACCCCCAAATCAAGCTCTCTTCCTCCTAGCATCTCTGCAACACAAAAATGCCCTCTTCCCAGTTAGAAAACCATGAGAAACCAGAAAAACGTGGAGGGAAAATGCCCAGGTGACTCCAAAAATGCGAGAGAGGCAAAACTGGTTGATGGGTAATGGCTTGGGGAGCAATTTTGTGGCTCCTTTCTTTCCCAAGAAGTCAACACGATTTTCTATGAACGGTGGTTTTCCCATACCCGAATTTGGACAGCCATATCTCTCCATTCCCCAAGGTATTAACTACTTCACCCAACTCTTGGGAGAAATGAATGATTGGGTACAAAAGTCAACATGGGAAGTTGAGGGTTTTATGGGTTCTCTCATTGATACTTGGCTTGATTTGGTTGGCTCAAGGGTTTGAATGTTTCCCTCCCAATTCCTTGTAAAATCATGCCCTCATCTCTTGTTGCATTGCATAGCTAGTTGTGGGTATTTCATTAAAATTCATATTTACATGATATTTGCAATTCCATTGTACCTGGATGACATGTAAAACATATGCATCACTAAATCGATGGTGGGGCCTTGGCCTTGAGCTCCTCACCACGATCTTATAACAATATTACATCATTTACATTTTAATGCAATGGGGTAAAAATCGAGATATTACACACACACTCTAATTCATGAATTACTATATGAGGGTGTCACAGGTCCAATGCACTTCCTCAAAAGAGAATTCCCTCTAGGGTTTGTGGATGAAACCCTAGGGAAAAATTTTAGGGTCGACCATAAATACTAAATCCAACTATTTTTGGATTTTTGAATTTATTTAGATTTTTTATGGATTTTCCAGTAGAAAAAGATTTCTACATGCATAAAATAAAATAAAATACATGTAAATTTTGATAAAAGGAGGATTGATATATAGGGTATTATATTCTTGTCTCAAACCTTGGGGCTATGAGATATTGAGGCTAATGTCTTCCCTCTTGAGATGGTATTCAATGCTTGCAACTAGGGCTAAGCTAGGAACCTAAAGTTTTGTGGGTGCACTTAAAATATGCAATTATGCTCCACCAACTGCAAATTGAGCCAAGAGGAGGGAATCATTCCCCGACTAACTCCAATAGATGGAAACCCAATCATGCTCAAACCTATCATCCATATTTTAGAATCACCAATAGAAGAATCTATAGAGGGAAGAATTTCACCAGTGTCTATAAAACCATAAACTTACCAATTTATCTAAGCTTACTAATGGGCGTACCAATGGAATATTTCTTATCCATCAACAACCTCGTTTTAAAAATGTAGGCTTCTTCTTTAAGGAATGGTGTCATGGGTCTACATAATAAGAGGAGGGATTTTCCATCAAAATAATAGGTCCAAGTGGGTGAAATGAGGTGTGCTAAATTGGCTATCACAACCCTTACATGCATAATCACCTCTACAAAGAAAAATATGTCTGGCCATGTGTCCTAATTGACCCATCCCAAGAAGCAACTGACACCAACCTAGGGCCCAAATGGCCCAACAAGATGGGTGAATTCCTCCCATTAAGAGGAAGTCAACAATGCCACTAAGCCATGCCATGACCTGATCGGAGATATTTAGCCCCAAAATCAACACTCTACATAATATATCCCCCAAAACTTTTCCTTTGCTAAAGAAAGATAGTCCCCTCACTCTGGTACATCTAGAAGGAATGCTTCAGACACTATGGGGCGTAACAAATGGCTCCAACTATGGAGCATGCAATCTTCTAAGGAGTGTATGGGAACCACCTAGAATATTTTGGGTACCTATAGACCTACACACAAATCTAACAACAAATACATTAAATGCATTGGAGGTAGACACATCAATCTTTTCTTGTTCAAAATCAAATGCAATATAAATCAAAATGAAATAATGACAAGTGCAATGCATAGGTAACAACAAATGCTGAAATCAAATAAAACTATACCTACATATTCTAAGCATGGTGAAAAATATGGGTTAAGTGAAATCATACCACCAATGTAGCCAGCTAGGCACATTATCTAAGAATCTGCAAGCGATATGGAAGTTGTAGTAACTCACAATCAAACTCACAAATATGTTGCAGATAAGAAGAGAAGGAGACACTCAATGATCACTCATAAACACAGTACAATAGAACAATATCTCAGTATTATACAATGAATAAGAATGTAAGTGAATGAATACAATAGCCATGAATATGGCATCATATAGGATTCGAATAGGCCAAGTAGGGCATTCGAATTCCTAACTCAGAGTGTGGCTTGAATGATAGTGGAGTCATCATCCAGTCAATGCATCAGTCATCAATGGTAACAGTCAGTCAACTGAGTCAAACTGAGTGAGGTAGGCACTAACTGAATGAAGGAGGCTCATTGGAGGGTGCATGAGGAGCCTAACTGAGTGAGGTAGGCACTAACTGAATGAAGTAAGCTCAGTGGAGGGCGCATGAGGAGCTAACTAGAGTTGGAATGGGAAGACTAGTCTCACTGGAGGTCCATCGGAGTGAAACAGTCAGTGGGGGAGTCAATCTAGCCTTAAATCAAGGAAGAACTAAGTGATAACTGACTGGTAGGTGAGAAAGGCACATAACTGGCTGTGGTAGGTGAGAAAGGTGCACTTTCCATGAAGAAGGGCACCTTTGCTAGGTAGGAGGCCCCCTGGGGGCTGTAGACAGGCTGCAGAGAGCTAGAACCAAGCTCTAGGATCGGGGAGGTTCACCATGATGATGATTGGATGCATACAGAATGCATGCATGCATGCAAAACTGAAAAATGATGGGGAGGATATTCCAACACCCCCCCGCAAGCTATAGTATGAGAAAATAACTGAAGAATAGGGCCCTGGTGACTAAGACCAAAAGTCACCCTGAAAAACAACAAGATAGGGCCCTGGTTACTAAGACCAAAGGTCACCCCATACAATCAATCTAAAATAAACTAAGTGAGGAAAGAGGGAAAACCCAGTGGGAATAAATCCCTCCCTCAAAATAGACTGAAGGATGCCAGGGAAGCATACAATCTCTCACCCCTAAGGAGGTAAGTGTCCTCCTTTCTCAAAGAGGGATCTATACATCCGAAATGGATCAGGAATTTCACAAGGATGAATCCTTACATGTGAAAATTTTGATCTGGCAGATCGGGAAGCAGTCGTTGCCTATCGAAGAAGAAGATCAGTAAAGAACGAAGAGTGAAACCTCCCACGCTGAGACTCTAATCTGGCTGATCTGAAAGTAGTGAATGCCCACTGAAGAAGTCTAGGAAAAATAGGTGAGAGATATTCAGGCTCTTGTGGATCTGGATCTCCCATTCGCTCATCTCCTTCATTAGTTACTAGACCTTCAAGTTCTTGTGGATCTAGATATAGCATTCCCTCATCTCTGTCTGGAATATCATGTGAAGATGTATCATCATATCCAATCCCTGAATCTGAAATCTCAAGTGGAGGAGCAAGTAAAATTGGCTCATCCTCACATGCAAACTATGAATCTAACATCTCATGAGGAGAAGTAAGTAAAGCTGGATCATCTTCATCATCACTCAGAGGAGGAACATATCCAAAAACATTGATGCCATGAAGCTTTTCCAAGACATGTATGAGGTCTTCATCAAGATCAGATGAGTAATGGAGGTCCATAGGAGATGGACCAATAGGTGCTGGATATTCAGGTTCTCATGGATCTGGATCCACCATTCACATGTCATGAGTAGAAGAGTGAATGGAAGATTCGTTTGATAGAGGTAAGAAGTGCAAAAACTCATAGAGTTTTGTCTTTTGATTTGCAACTCCTTTTGCAATGACTTCCCCTGAAATCATGTGTTGTACTTCGACCTCATATGGAGTAAAGTTCACTCTTTTGGGCTCTCCAGTATGAGTCAGTTCAAATACTGAAAGAACATTTGCTGCAAGAGAAGGAACATAGATCACATCATAAAAGTGACCATGATCAACATCAATTCTTCCTATCCCCTGAGATGTGACAACTGAATTGTTGCCCACACTAATGGAATGACTAGTAGAGCTTTTGAGACTAGAGAAGAGATATTTTGAGCAAGCCATATGGCAAGCTGCTCCTGAATCTATGACAAGAGAAGAACCAGTTGATGTAACTATTGTGAGAGCATGACAACTTTCTTTTCCTTTGGATCTAGAAGAATCATTATTAGGATCCTTCTTCCTTGCACATGTTGGTACAGGAAGGTTGTTTTCTTCAAGTAATTTAGCCATAAAATCAATGGCCTTTCGCATGCAATCACTCTCAGTATGAGGCCCTCTATGACAGTATATGCAGTCTGTCTTTCCCTTTTTAGAATGTTTGGCCTTCTTAGAGTATGAAGCTCTATCTGACTGGTGTGTAGGACATGTATCACCAGGAATCTCTAGCTTTCCTATATCATTCGCTCTCTCTGCAATTGTAAGGGCTGAATCCAATTTGGGTTTGATCATTCCCATCAAAATCAACTTCTCTTCCTCTTGGGTAAGATATTGTGTGAAATCATCAAATGAGGGAAACTTCCATTTTGGAATGGACAACCTAGCTGACTGGAAACTAGAGACAAAAACTGAGAAATTTATCACCAACTTTGAGAGAATGGCAAGTATAAGCTGCTTATCTTCCTTCACTCTCTCATATCTTTTCGACTATGATATCAAGCTTTGAACTTGGTGAGAAAGGCATTGATAGATTCAAAGCTGCTAGGACTCAAACATATGAGCTCATTCTCCAATTTGTGTGCTTCCATATCATATTTTGGCACAAAAAGAGATTTGAGCTTGTCCCACACCTCTTTCGGAGATGTAAGATCGATGACATGAAAGTGTAGTTCATCAGAAATTGAGAGAAGGAGGAGACCAATTGCTTCATCACGCTGATCCAAGTACTTGGACTTTTCAATTGCACTAAGAGGTTTTACCATCATTCCGTTGAGTATTCGGGTGAAGCTCTTGGATCTCATGAAGAGATCCATCTTGGCTTTCCACTCAACATAGTTGGAAGATGTAAGCTTTAGATCCATCTGAACAGAGAAAGTCAAATAGTTGAAGAAGATTCCGAACAGGTGAATAAACCTGCAAAACAATAAAAGAAGTGCTGATGGAGAATGCTACACTTCGACTGAACACTACCTTAAGGACAGTTGGCATAGGGACTAAGTCATTCACACCTATCTAGACCTCACTGTATTTCTCCAATGAAATCAAGTAATAGCACTAGGATTTGCTGTGGAAACTCAGAGGCTTCTGGTGCTCAAGTGAAAGATAGATGCTCAAAGAAATGCTGCAATTCGAATAGCTTCTTCCTGCTCTGATACCATGTAAGAATCTGCAAGGGATCTGGCAGCTGTATCAACTCATAATCAAACTCACAAATATGTTGCAAAGAAGAAGAGAAGGAGACACTCAATGATCACTCATAAACACAATAGAATAGAACAATATCTCATTATTATACAATGAATAAGAATGTAAGTGAATGAATACAATAGCCATGAAGATGGCATCATATAGGATTCGAATAGGCCAGGTAGAACATTTGAATTCCTAACTCAGAGTGTGGCTTGAATGATAGTGGATTCATCATCCAGTCAATGCATCAGTCATCAATGGTAACAATCAGTCAACTGAGTCTAACTGAGTGAGGTAGGCACTAACTGAATGAAGGAGGCTTAATGGAGGGTGCATGAGGAGCCTAACTAAGTGAGGTAGGCACTAAATGAATGAAGGAGGCTCAGTGGAGTGTGCATGAGGAGCTAACTAGAGTCGGAATGGGCAGACTAGTCTCATTGGAGGTCCGTCGGGGTGAAACAGTCAGTGGGGGAGTCAATCTAGCCTTAAATCAAGGAAGAACTGAGTGATAACTGACTGGTAGGTGAGAAAGGAGCCTAACTGGCTGTGGTTGGTGAGAAAGGCACACTTTCCATGAAGAAGGGTGCCTTTGGTAGGTAGGAGGCCCCTTGGGGGCTGTAGACAGACTGCGGAGAGCTAGAACGAAGCTCTAGGAGCTGGGAGGTTCACCATGATGATGACTGGATGCATGCAAAACTGAAAAATGATGGGGAGAATATTCCAACACATTATTCATTTCAAGGCTTCTTTTGTTGTCTTTGGAAAAAATCTAAGACAAAACCATATCAACGAGCCAAATAGATGGTACTACCTCTTTCAGAATGGGGTGGAACGATGAATAATATTGGGAACTTGGAAGCCTTCAGGCTCTTTCCATGAGGAGGGATCACCTTCACAAGATATTTGTATCCATGCCTGAACTAGGCTCAAGTATAAATTGATGCCATTAGATAATTGTTTTCCGCAAACGACCTTCAAAACTATCGAGGAACCATGCATGCTGAGGTTGAAACAGTTTTTCCATGTTGTTCATAAACTTGTCCATCTATTTGTCATCATAAAAAATATGCAATGTTCAAGGTTACCAGGAATTGAAGTTATGGAAAGTACATGCACTATTCTTGATTCTAGAATGGCCTTGTAAGGGTAAATAATGGAACCATATGTTTCTAGGCAATTATCCAACTCGTTTTTGAGCTCTAGGAATCAATTGTGAAGATAGGGAATTGAAATTTTTGTGGCTAATCGTACTGCATCCCTATACCTTTTTAAACTTTGATTTTCACATGCAAAATTTCCTTTTAATTGCATCACAATTGGGTTAGACTTGTTTGACAATATTTAAAAAATTAATCCTATAATATTTGGTTTACTCGAGGTTAAGAAAAAGAGATTCATATTCAACCACATTGTTAATACCTTCAAATTTTAGGTGGAAAGAGAAAAATGGCTATCAACACAAGGAGAAATTAATACAATGCTTACATCCTTGCCTGGCCAATATTTGGCCCCTTCGAAGGTCATCATCCAAAAATGATCATCAACATGGGTGGTGAAGGTTGTATATGACCCGATATCACTTTGAGAGTAAACAATTTTATTCCCATGATCTTCTTGATGTCCAAAAATTGCATCATTTTTTTAGAATTATAGCTAAGAGTGTTGATTGAGATCCACCCTAGGAGGGGGTGAACTTGGATAATCAAGATATACTATATAATTCTTCATATGCAACCATATATCATCCTCAATGGTGAATGAGCATTGTTGAACCAGATCACGAGGGATCTCAAAGGTATGTTTTCCGAGGTATTCGAAGTTTAGACTTCCTTTATTGGAGGACTCATGTATGGGTTCTTCATCCAATTCCAAACAATACATACCCACATAATCATTGCCATGAAAGAAATTCAGATCATTATATCCATGGAAACCATCTTCTTTAACTGAAATGTACTCAACCTCTCATTGTCAGAAGATTTATCAATATGGGAGAAAGAGAAAGGAAGGTTGACAAAACCATCATCATCAAAAGGACATGGCTAAGCATCCACCACACCTTCATCAACCATATCTTTGATATATTTCTTAACTGGAAGTAATTCTTTGACAGAGACCTATTCATATTGATTGAAACTTGTATCAAAATCTAGCTTGACCTAATTTAGACTGATCCCTTTTTCTCTTCTAAATGACATTAAAGGTTTGCATATTTCTTCTAAATTTTTTGATATGACACTACCAAGCCTTGAAGAATTGTAGATAAGAGGGCCAGGTAAGTTGCAATAATCATCGCCTTCAAGAACCCTATCATCTTCTTCCAAGAATCCAAGGATATCATAAGAATTTTTGAAAGTAGAAATAACCATTTTCTTGCATTATTCAATTTATTCAGTGAAGCCTTATTTGTTTTTATTTTTCTAAGTCTCGTCATCTTCTTCTTCAGGAGTACCTTCTTCTTCGTACATAAGGCCTAGAATGTTATTGAAAAAATATTGATCAATGGTTTCTTCAAGCAACCCTTCCAAGGCTTGATCTTCATCATGGATTTCATCAATGATATCTTCTTCATGCTCTTCAAGAATAGGGATGATCTAATCATATTTTCTATGTTTTTCTTTGATATTTTCTTCAAGGGATTGGTCATTTTGGATTTCTTTATTGAACAAGATCTTCACCTCTTTGACTTAGAGCATCCATCTCTTGTGTTTTTCTATGCAGCAATAGCTACAAAATTGATCCAGGTGGATATCGGTGGCGGCCCACCTCTTCCAACTGGCTCAAAACAGTCTTCTGGCAATTTTGGTAAATTACTATTTTTAGCAGTTTTTCGGGTGCTGAACTTCCGAAGCCATTTTGAGGCCCTAAACGACCTTTTTTGGCAATTTGGGGGGCCAAATGGTTGCCCCCGACATACATTTGGACCTAGTCGAAAGTTGTAAATCTCGGATAGACCTTTCCAACGGGCTACCGAGCGCCCCAAACGGAGATCGTATGCAAAAGTTACGACCTCGGGAAGTTGATGTACTAACTTACCCAAACGGGGCCCACATGACTTTATGACGGTTCATCTTCTAGGGTTAGGTTTTTGGATGTTTGGGATTCTTTCCCTCATGCTTATGATAAATAGGCCCTTTCGGCCTCTCTTTGTATTCATCTTGGCACGAATGAGCATAGCGGCCACATCTCTTCTCAGAGATAGCTACCACCATTCCAACTATTGTATTTTACAGTCCATTCTATTTCTGCTATTTAATAGAATATGTGTTTACTGTATCACTGTGTTATTTGCAATATATCTCTGTGTATGATTCTGTATATGCTATCTTTTGTTTCGTTCCCACATAAATCCGGATCAAAAATACTTCTATCAATTCCGCAAAAGAGGATACTGTACCTTTTCCCAGGCCTTTAAACCAAGAAAGGGCCTCTTCTAATGCAACACAAATGACTTCATGTAGGTGTCTTCATCTTTCTGAATACCAAATTCTGGATCATTTTATAGAAACTCTTTGACATGGTCCAAGGGATCATCATCATGATCACAAAGTTTTATCATGAAAAACTATGTCCACTCATGTGAAGTGCTCAACAAATCAAGAGGAGTAGAAATGTCTTCAAGGATTTCTTCGACATGCTCCTTTTTTGGAAGGGAAATCATGGCCTCAGTAGTTTGTTCGTTGATATTAGGATCCGACTCTTTCTCGAATGCCTTGACAAAAATAAAGAGTTAAGGTATCTCCTTAGGAGGAATATCATCATACCCATCTCCCACATCTTTGTTATTATGCAAATCAAGATAGATTACAAACCTCTTCATTATGATATCTTCATCCATAATATCCCATGACAGAAGAAATTTTTGAACATCATAATATGCTCGAAAAATATATCTTCATATTCATAAAATATTCGGATGGACTTGCTTCACCCAAGTTTATCTAGCCAATTTGGATATCTTGAAATATTTGAGAAATCCAATGGATCATAGTGTTTCTGTGCCCGTCTTTCATCATGGAACACCAAATCATCTTCTTATTAATATATGAGGTTTCTTGTTTTTGAATTACACTACTTTGATATGCTTTATTTAATGGATTTTCCAAATAGGACCTACAAGGTTAGTCCTTAACAACAATCCTATCAAAGTACAAAGCACACATTACCTCTTGGACTTGCTCTTGTAGAATACCTCTTTATTTTTCTTTAGTGGAGTCACCAGGTGAGTCTTGTCAATTTATATAGAGAATAATATCACTAAAGCATAAAAAAAGAATGTACCTAAGTCACATGAAAGATGTTGGATGCTTCTAAAAGATAAATGGATTCAACCCGAGAATCCATCTTCAATGGAATGTTGTCATTGTTCTTTGAGGTCCCCAGCAACGACGCCAACAAAATTTAGGCATTGATGGAAATGAATGAAATAGATTAAGGAACAACTCAAATGGAATTTTTTCACTTTTCCTTTGTGTCCCTGATGACGGCGACAAAATTTTACCACTCAAACTAGCACACCTTTGCAAATCAATGCTATGTGGATCTAGTTCTAGCGATGGTAAGCTCGGGAGAGAGTTAAACCTAATGTCACCATAGCTTAACATCCCAACACTTCGTGTAACTCCAAAACCTAGGGGGATACCATCATTAATGAAATATACTTGCAATCACCACCAAACCACAAATACCTTCCACGAAGCCTTAATAGTTATGGTCAGTTCCTTATCAGAGTTAAACAATGACAAATCAAGAAACAATAATCATGTAACAATGGAGCCTATTCACTTTATCACAAATTCCAAACAATATCTTGCCTTTCAAGGCATTTTCACATTTCCCATGTTAATATCATGCTTTTAAGGAAGCCACTCCAAAAAGTGCACCCCCAAGGGAAAGAGGACAATTGGACTAAGGGGAAGTCGAATGATAAGCCATAAATATCACACATGCTCTAATTCACAAATGATGAGGGTGTCACAGATCCCAATGCACTTCCTCAAAAGATAACTCCCTCTAGATTTTGTGGATAAACCCTAGGGATAAATTTTAGAGTGGACCATAAATACTAAATCATGGCTATTTTTGGATTTATTTAGATTTTTAAGGGATTTTTCCAGTAGTAAAATATTTCTATGCATGAAATAAAATAAAAGACATGTAAAATTTGATAAAAGAAAATATTGATAGAGAGGGTATTAGATTCTTGTTTCAAACCTTAGGGTTGTGAGAGATCGAGGCTAACATACCTCCTTTGAGATGGTAATTCAATACTTTAAACTAGGGTTTAACTAGCAAACTCAAGGATTAGGTAGTGAAACCCTAATTAGGAAAAACAAAGAATTCCAAGACCCAATAGAACAATGGATTTCTCCTTGATAGGAAGGTTTCCTCAAGAAAGTCGACAAAATGCTAGAAAACAAACCCTAAATCATTCCAAGGTACATCAAGAACAATGTTATACTAGGGTTAGGAGATAAACTTACCAACATTAGTTGAGAGACTCAATGAGCAATATAGAATATCATAGGTCACACTTGAGCATGAGTTATTACAACTATTCTTAGAATCAACTTGCCATGTGCAAAATCAAACCTTATAACATCATCCATTCATCCTTCAAGCAAAAAAGGCATCCAAGAGAGAAGTGTGTCCAACTTCAAATGATCCAATAAACTAGTAGGAAAATAAAAGATTGCATAATTTGAATCCTTTCCATGATTTACAAATGAGGTGACTTAGGTTATCGTATTTATATGAGACAACCCTCAACCTTATAGAAATTTGAGCCTATAATGTGAATGCCCAAATATAACATTTTATTATAGTGCACTGGCGAACTTGGGGACTAAGAAAAAAAATGTGTAATTAGACTCCACCAAGTGCAAAGTGAGCCAAGAGGATGGCATCATGCCCCAACTAACTCCAACAGATGCTTGTCCCTTAACGCCCTCATTTTTTTGACAATGTAGGCTTCTTCTTTAAGGAATGATGTCATGGGTATGGAGACCAGGAGGAGGGATTTTATATCAAAAAAATAGTTCCAAGTGGGAAAAATGAGGTGTGATAAAATGGGTATGACAACCCATACATGTGCAATCACCTCTACAAATAAAAATATGAGTGTGGTCATGTGTCCTAATGGACCCATCCGAAGAAGCACCAAACACCAAACCAAGGCCCAAATGGCTTAACAAGATGGGGGACTTTCACCCCATCAAGATGTAGTCACCAATGCCACTAAGCCAACACTTCTTGGGATGAAAACTAAGAGGACCTTCCATGACTTGGTTAGTGGTATTTATCCCCAAAATCAACACTCTACATAATAATTCCCCCAAAACTTGTCCTTTACCAAAGAAAAATAAACCCCTCACTCTAGTGTGTCTCGAAGGAACGCTTCAGAAACTTTGAGGCATAACGCTAAGGGAGGGGGTCATATTATGTCATTAGTATTGAATTTTATCCCTTAAATAATTGCCTCATTCTTAACATACATATCATACCATCACATGCACCATTGCTAGAGTTCTTGAAACACTCTATAAATATCAACTATCAACTTCAATTTTTTTCCACAAATATTTTATAAGACTCATTTCATAACATAATTATATCTCTTAATGATCCAAGTGGCCATGTGGGTCATCTTAGGGGTAGTATTGATATTTATAGTTTTCAAGTCTTGAATTTCTAACAGACTTTACTAGGCCTTCCCATGTGTTTTATCATTATTCCAATGAAGATCAATAGGACTTGCAAGCTACAAATTATCTTTCCAATGATTTAAAGAAGCTCCAAGATTATGAGGCTTCCCTTTTTTAGTATAACTCAACATCATTGAGTTCAACACACATTGAACCATAACTTCATGTTAGAGTTAAGGTTCTTTCATCTTATGTATTTGTCTCTTAGGATTTTGGCATTATGATAAAAGGTAGTTTCAACCTCTTGTTATAGGATTTTGCAAATGGGAATAAAACCCACATTTATTCTCAAAGATAGCTACCACCATTCTAGTAATTGTAGTTGTATTATTATTTTTCTATCTTAATATTATCTTTCATTTCATTCTCAACATAATTTTTATCACCTAACTATTAGAAGAAGGTGATTATCAATTTACAAGATAAACACTCATGTGTGAAATGTTTTTATTTTTCTATTGTTATATTTAATTTCCTTATCAACATAATATGTATCACCCAAATATTAAAGGAAGGTGACTAAATAGTGTACATAAGGTGTGTTGAGCATATTCTTGTAAGTTGAAGTTAGAAATCATGAACAATATTTGATTTAACTCAAAATTGTTTCGAAGGATAGTTGTATAGGCCTCACTATTAGGGCACCATCTTGAACATCATTGCCCCCAACTTATATTAACTTGCATTCTTGGGTCCATACCTCCTTGTTGCTACCATACCAACTTGTCCAAAATATTAAGGTAAATGTATACTCACAACTCTATGTGTTTATTAGCTTTAATTTTGGGTCTACAACTCCCTATTGTTATAATATTTAGACACTTAAGAGTTAGTCCGGATCAACTTGGTCTAATGTGTCTTTAGATAAGAATGTTTATTTGGTATGCATTAGTATACATTTGTATTTATGTAATTTAATGGTCATTATATGTTCTAAACATAAATTAATTTGATGGTTCATATTCTCCTTTATACTAATGACTATATTTATTCGTAGCTTAGCACCAAAATGGTCCATGATATATATTCAAAGAGCATGGAGGGTCATTTGTTGATGATCCATAGTGAGAAAATCATATGTAAATTACTTTTCTTTTTTAATTTTACATATTTCCTCAAGTGGTTTCATTGGTTGGGGACATGGAATATTTCCCTCTTTGAGGGTTTTAACCATGTAATACATTGGAATACTAATCTTTGACCTATTCATGTGAGCAATTTCCTTAAGTTGTTCATCCTATGTGGAATACCATACTTGTCAAGCATGGTATCATAATGATTATGAAGAGTCTCTCTTATTGTTGATCAATATCCCAAATCCATGTCTCTAAATGCATCAAAGGATTTCACAAATTTTCTTTTTCTATTCATTTATAGACTGAGAACTCTATTTAATTATGTTTGGAGCCTTCCTTTTAGTTGGAAAGACTTTTTGTTTCACTCAAACAAGTTTCTGTTTTCCTAAGATACAACCATTTTATCAGATAGAGAGGTATATTTTTTCAGTATGGTTTTTAAAATATTTCTCATACTATTTTAATATTTTAGTTCAATTTTTTTGTTTATATTCCAAGGTCACGCCCTTTTCAATTAGCACATGCTCTTTGTTGTGCACCTTGTGCAATCACGACAAATTATAAACATAGAGGAAAGTTCTTTTTTTTCCCACTTTTTTCCTTGAATTTTATGCAACCTCAACAAATCAAAATCTAAGAGAAAACTTGCATTTTGAGGTATCCTAACCAAGTTCTAGCCCCGATTTTATCAAATTTCAAATTTATTTTTTGAAATTTCTTGTGCTTTTGTGTGTGACTTTGTTGAATTTTTTCACAATAAAAGGTAAGGGTTTTGAGGGTAAACACACACTTCATAACATTTGTTATATATTTTGCATTAGCTCACTTAGTTAAAAGTTACTTTAATAAATAAGAAGTCCCGAGTTCAAGTCTTATTTTCATTAAGTTTATTTTCAAAAAAGTCATGTAACTTTAAATTGTCACATAACTTGATAGTAAATTACATTTCACTTATTTTTGAAAAGTGGATTACTATATATAACTTCAAAACTCATTTTAAGTTATTTGTTTATGCAAATTTAATTTATAAAGTAATTTCATTGTAATAGTGTTTCTCACTTATTTTATAAAAGCGGGTCACTTATTATATTGTTAAAAAAATAACCAATTTGCAAATGTGAATTTATAGGCATGGTTAAGGAAAGAAGGGATAAATTTTTACTCCACAACCTCCGTGTGCACCCAACCACCATGTGGGCCAACTTGTACCTACCATGTGACACATTTGTTCATTTTTATGTTTTTCTTCAAAATGACATAACTTTGATATCTGGAGTCTATTTTTACCTCTATTTTTTTAAACTGCCTATTTTTTTAGGGATTTCTATTTAGATAGACAATTTCTACTTTTGAAGCCATATTACTTTCATATTATAATATTTCCAGTCGAAGTAATCTCTTGCTTACTAGTTTAAACTACTCATGCAAATATCATATGGAGTATTTACTAAAAAGTAGAGGACTTTACTAGGTTACCTTGGGAATAAAAATTCTCCCTCTGAATGCATTTAAGAAAGACATGAAATAAAAAAATGATGAAGCACCTGAATTAATTGGAATGTCCATATCGAGTGATATTCAGTTTTAACTTCAGGGAATTGAGACCCTATATGAATCATGGAAAAAGTTGGAAAATATGCTTGGTAAACACAATGAGATTTGATCCCACACAATATTTCATTTTGGAAATTTTTTAGTAATTTTTCTACAGCTTTTTAGGTACTGGACTTCTAGGTTCATTTTGAGGCTCTACATGATGTTTTTTGGGCCCACAGTTTCCCAAATGATAGTCATAGGGTTGGATATGGGATCAATCCACTATTGTACTCCTTGTCTAAATCTTTCCAATGGTCTACTGAATGCCCCAAACAAAGATTGTATGCAAAAGTTATGACCCTAGGAAGTTTATTGCTCAACTAACCACCTTGGGGCTACAAACTTTATGACATTTCATATCCCACGGTTAGAGTTTTGGATGTTTAGGGTTCTTTCCCTCATGATTATGATAAATAGGCCCTTTCAACCTCTTTTTGTATTCATCTTGCCATGAATTAGCATATTCATCACATCTCTTCTCAGAAATAAGCTACCACCATTCTAGCTACTTGATTTTATAGTCTGTTCTATTTCTACCATTTAATAGAATTTGTGTTAACTATATCACTGTGTTCCTTTCAATATATCTTTGTATGTGGTTCTATATCTATTCTTAAATTTTTTTCTCACATAAATACAGATCATATATCACTTCAACAAAGATTGTAGGAACTAATGAACTGGAGGAAGATCGATTTATTGCACGATTTAGTCAGGTGGTTGACAAGCAATGCCAAAAACCATGGCATCATATAAAAATTAAGAGAAAGACCCTAGAACTAGGTGCACTAGTTTTAATGTATGGGATCAAGTTTTTTAACAACCCTAGAAACCTCAGAATGAGATGGTTTGGTCCTCTCCCGATCCTATTCATCACTAAAGCCAACAAAACAAAGCTTTCCACCTTCATAGGACAACTATTGAAGGGGATCATTAATGAAAGTCGCCACAAGAATTACCATGGCCTGCAAGGCGAAGAACGCTGTAAGTTTGCAAAAAAAGAAGAAGAGTGTCAATGTCATTATAGGAGTTGGTGTCATTAATGTCGGGAATGAAGTAGCATAGAGGTAGTCATCAAGTCACAAGTAAAGTTTCAAAATTCACCCTGACACAACATACTAGGTCATCATTCCAAAACATCATAGGTCATCATTCCATTAGTCATGTATATCCTCTCAGTTATATTTTGTTGTCAGTTACAAATACCTATTCCATATTTAAAAAGATTGTGAAAGGATAGAAGTACTGAAGAACCGATACCACATCAAAAAACACACAAAAAGGTAATAGTTAGAAGGACAGGACATATTTGTTGTCATCACCCGTTAGACAACCCACATAAGATTAAGGTGGAAGCAGACATAAATAGAGACATCTTGTGCACAATTGGTCATGCCTTTCAGCATTCAAGCCGAGAAGCACATGGGGGAGAGTGGTAATTGCGGTAAGAGATCCTACCTGTCACATTGATCTTTAAGAAGACCATAAGAATACAAAGGAACCTTCAATTTGATAAGAGAGTGAAGAATAAGAGCAAGAGTTGGAGAGTTAGTTTCAACAGATTGTGTCATGCTTTGAGGGAAGTTGCTTTAAATTTGAGTTCAGTTTAGTGGATGATAGATTGTGTGCAAAGAGATGGTGAGAAATCCATCGATGAAGAAGCATCGAACCAAATATAAAGTGGAAAAGAAAATATGGTACTTGAAGTCCCCATTCCGATGGAGGTAGAGATTAAGGGTCCATTGATGGGTAAGGTCCCTTTCCTAAAGTATTCTAACTTTAATATTATGGATTAAGCATAGTTTCTAGATCTAGTAGTAGAGAATTACACACAAGTGGACCTAAAAGAAATGAGAGAAGAGCACATTAACCCATAGGCCTAGGTGCACCAGCTTCATAAGTCAAAAATATTGACCTTGCTAGATGTCCCACACTTCGGGAGGATCCTGTCAATCAATGCCTACATGTGGTTCCACCTCATCCATATCCAAGGAGTATACCTTTGGTTGGGCCAGAGATATGAGATCACTAATGAGGTCATCCACATGATCTATATGTTGGCAGTACGGCTGCCGTTACACCAAAACCCGCAGGTGATTGGTAAACTCACCACCGTCAGATTTCAAGGATCCACGAGAGGCGATTAGTCCCTTGTCACGATACACCGAGGAGCACTGACTACTTGCAATTTCGTGCAACAATCTCCCCCTCAGTGCGAGTCGAGTGTGTATCGAACTCGTGACCTCTAGCTCTGATACCAATTGTTGGTAGTACGGCTGCCATTACACCAAAACCCGCAGGTGATTGGTAAACTCACCATCGCCAGATTTCAAGGATCCACGAGAGGCGATTAGTCCCTTGTCACGACACACCAAGGAGCGTTGACTACTTGAAATTTCTTGCAACACTATAAGCTTCCATGCAAGGGAGAGGATCCTTCAAAGGTTGTAGCTAATGCCTCGACCAATGAAGTATACAAGAAATTCCAAACGTGTAGAGGGAATCAAGGAGCCATTACCTCTGCCATATCGAAGCATTGAGTAATATTTGTAGAAAAAATACTTGCTTTCAAGATCCTATGGAAGTGTCGTAAGGATGAGTTCCCAACATGGGTCATCATTAAGGCTGAGAGGTGTGTGATGGGCCAGTGCATGACTTGGACCCAGTATATCAGGAAGGAGTTCCTCCAATTCTTCCTAGATGCACAATACCAAGGCACAAAGTTCCAATATAGATGGGTTATTCTACTTGTCTCCATGGTGGTGTGGTAGCTACCCCCAACTACAAGTATGATCACGCTACCCTAGAAGACTTCATGGTAGTTAATCTCTTGGTCCTGCACCACTAGACGACTCACAAGATTTAGGTAAGAGTCGACACTACATTTTAGTAGGCCATGGTAGAGTCCTTTATGATTCCATAGTCCATTGTGAGAATATACAAATATGTTGGTATCTTTGAGGTGGAAAATCACAATGTCCTGATCACATTGTGCCCATAATCACAGTATAATGCATTTCCATTATGCATCACTAATGATGATGTAAAATACACCATTGTGTAGTGAACACAACATTTGTAGTTTTTTTCATATTTAGATCTATATATTTTGGAGGAATCTGGAATCCAAAAGAAGCATCAAGGTGCAGGTACCAGCTCCACCCTACCTAGAAAATCACCTCACTTGTCATAGAAGAACAAGCAGGAGTACATCCCATCTGAGCAGTCTAGGGACCAAAAGAAGAAGCAAAGGAAATCCCCTTCCCCACCATAAGAATAAGACCTAGATGAGGAAGAATAAGCTAAAGAGAAGATCCCCCCGACATGAACTCCTAGAAAAAATTCACCTTCTTCATTCAGGAACAACATTTTTGAGGAGTTTGGGATAGAGAGAAATCAAGAATAAGAGCAAGCACCAGAGTAGCTTGAGTCAACATCCCAGTATGCATGGGAACAAATTACCACGTAGAAGCATCAAATGGAGGCTAGTACTACAACAATACCTAGCATCATTGAGCAATTTCAATCAAACATGGAGTTCAGTCAGATCCTCTAGAAGGATAGAAAGGAACAACTACAGGAGCTAAGAATGGTCCTACATATAGCCCCTAGAATAATGGTGGTGTAGACAATAGAAGAATCTAGTACTAGTTGAGTGCAACAATTGCATAAACAGGCATAGGATTCCGTTTGTGCACATAAAGCTCACGATAAATTTGTTGGCTATTTCCATGGTTCATCCCCAGATGGTCTAAACTATGCAGATGCTACCATATAATGAGCTAGACTTACACCTGTTCTTGACAGAGGACATACAATATTTTGTCACAAATATTTTTGTCGAGCTGGGTGATCAACATTCGCACCTGATCCACTCCTATGCCAGGCTCAAGCAGAGGCATAGAGAGGTGGTACATGAAAGAGACCAAATCTAATTAGAAGTGGAAAAGGGTGTATGATGTGATTCCATTTTATAGTTCTCTGAATGACAATTAGCTACAACATGTTTAGAAAGTTTACCACATCAAAGACATAATTGTTGTGCTTCAGCAGGAAGCGACAAAACTTGAGGCATAGATCAAGCCAGAGCCTTCACCAAAAGAAGTTAAACTTGCAATGAAAATTGAAGAAGCTACTTAAGTTCTAAAAAAACCAAAGTAGGGAGTTCTGATCTTAGGAGGGGTCATCAACTACATTTTCAACATTTGGAACTACCTATAGGATGTTCTTGAGCTTCAATAGGTGGACAAGCAAATCCGTGACTATGAGGCCCAAGTCAGCGTCAAAAGTAGATTATGGTATAGTTTCTTGTCTCTACATGAAAACAAGTGATGACAAACATCACCACCTTTACCAAGCAGATTACATCTAGCAGAGTAGAGAAGCAGGTGATCGCCTAGATTGTCACCGAGGTGCAAAAGAAGGCACACAAACATTTTGATAACCTATCTCACCTCCACACAAAGGAAATATAATTCCTTCCACTCATGGATAAATCTAAACCAGAAGCAGAGAGAAGTACCAAGGAGGATGTGGATTCATTCACTACTCATGTCATTGTCATCACTAGTGAGTTTGATCCCATTAGGAAAATCTTCTAGGCTTTTGTAAACATCTTACTCACATGCCTGCCCTTGGTGGAAGCCTTAGAACCTTGAGTTGCATGGCTCAGGATGAGCCACATCATATTGTTGGGGGCCTATTGGTGCCCAGGTTCTAGATCAATTGGATGCATGGAAATGAAGATAGTTAGAATTTAGACTGCACACCAAGGAACTTAGTGAGAAGCACACTACGCACCAAGGAATTCAATTAGACTACATTCCACCAACAGTTTTGAATGGATTGAAACTAAGCCTATATAAAGGAAAGTTTTATAAGGGGATAGGCTCAGTTAGTTTTGCACAATTTTGGTGTGAAAAGGGCCAAGAAGAAGTGGTTCGACGAAGAAAAGTCAACTTCGACGTAGCGGCTGAGAATCTGGGAAATCGGGCATTTTGACTATGTCATGGATGGAGTTAAGTAAGTTATGATTTTTTTCCACTTAATTTATGAGTGGAGTAGTTGAGTAGTAGAGTAGTGGGAGTGGGGTTGGCCGTGTGCAGCCTATAAATATGTAAAGGGTTGGGAATTTTTGGACTGTTAGTGAATTAACTACCTATTGTATGCTTTGTATTTTGGAGTAAGATTTGTTTTGTATGTCGAAGATATTGAATGCTATGAGGTGAAGAGTCGCATGATCTATAGGTTGTGTGCAAAAATCCATTGTAAAAGAAGGTGAAATCTGCAATTCATTGTAAATCGTGAAGTGCTTATTTGATTGTGACTCATGAGAAAAGAAAGTGCTTTTGTGGCTTTCTTCTGTTTGGGCTTCCACTTTACATCTGGTGTCTAATGTGTATGTTATCTGTGATGATGTGTTATGGTTATTGTTATAAGTTGTGTATTGTTGAAAGATTGATGATCCATGTGTGTGAAAGGTATATGAATGAATAACTATAACAGTTGATGAAAATATTAGATGTAAGAAATTATGTGAAGTGTTAAGTAAGGCTCTTTGTCGCAGTTAAGGGTGTTATGGTTGTTGGGTTACTGTCACTCCCCATATCTATTGCAGAAACTTGGTTCCTACTGCTCCCATAGATACTTTAGGTGAGACCTCATCTACGTTGTAGGTGTTTCCAAAAGGGATGGACCCTTTAATGCTGGTATTGTGGGGTTTTGTTGGTGTTTAATTGTGTGAACCCTTGTGGAAGTAGATCTGCGCAACAAATGGTTTTGTTACTGGGACCGAGATCTGTGTCGAGGGGGCATCTGATATGTGTGGCACCCTACTAATCCTAAGATCCTAGATTGGGTAGGCAAGAAGCTAAGATATTTTGCTAAAGATTAGAATAGGCATCCATGATTGGATGATGAAACATGGTTGGGTGAGTATGTTTTATCAGACATTCATGAAGTATTCTTTGGAGAGTTTCCTATCCTGTTGCATGAATTGTTGGCAAGTTTAACTGAATAAAAGATGAATTTTCAAAGACGTGAGCCTAAGGTTTGGACATCTGTGCTAATTCAAACCCTTAAAGGTATTGATAATAAAATATCTTGCGATGTTGATTTATGGTTAGATAGCATATTGGAAGGGTATATTACCAAATTTGTTGTAGACACCATAAAGTCCAATAGCACTGCTGAAAGGGGGTTCTTCCAAGGACTGTGAGCTAAGTACTTGAAATCTTTGAAGATGTCGATTAAAATTCTGCTTTGTGAAAAAGGGGTTATGAGAATGGAATCCGATGAGTAAATCATTAGTGCGTGGTGGTTTGGGATGTCCGTAGTGAATGGCCTGATCCTGTGTAGTGAGAAGTGAGCTGATATGAAAAGGGAAGTATATAGTGAAACATATGAAGAATGTGGTCTACTACAGAGTGGAATAATATTTTGGTCAAGTAAGAGGAGGAGAATTGTGATGAAAGGAAAGGGTTGCAGTGTGACTGAAAGAAAGGACTACGAACTAGTACCACATCTAGAAGAGTAATATTTTGATAGAGAAGAAATTGAAGACAAACAATATCATCCCGCTTCTAAAGAAAATCCTACTTAACAACAATAGACTAGACATTGCGACATACCTATGACCCCACGTGCATCTCCAGAAACTAAGGTAAGAAATAATAGCTTGTTGTAGTTGATTCAAGCGAGTAATAGTAGTAGTATCCATAATAGTACTTCGATGAACACTCATACTATAAGCGTTGGTTCCGTAATCCAAACTCAATCAATACCTCCAGGAAACAGAATGGTTGGGGATGATATGAAACTACCAACCTTCCATGTAAATGGGTTAGAGGAAACAAAACAACAATGGTTTTTATGTGATGCAGTTTGGACTGTTAAGCAAGTACAATATGATAATGTAAAATTGGCACAACTGGTTATGACCTTTAGGGGTCACGCATTGGATTGGTTCATGAATTTCTCAAAGGTAGCTACTAGAACACCATCGAAGACTCTGGAAGAAATTAGAGATGGTTTAAAAAGTGAATTTAAGAAGCCAAAATTTGAGTCACAATGTATTACTGAACTCAAAGAGATCAAGAAATCAACAAATGAATTTGTTAGGTACTTCGACCAGAGATTCAAGACATTGATGGCCCATGTAAGTTTCTAGATGACTGATGTGAAACATAAGGAGTGGTTTATAGCTTATTTACTGCCACAATTCGAAGTTCCTTTGATGGAGAAAAATATTGTGTCACAAATTGAGTCCCTTTAATTGGCTATGAAGCTGGAGGCATCACCTATCGGAGATACCAGAATGGGTATGAATCAAATCCAATCACAGCTGGCGAATATATCTATACAAATTCAAGATATCAATAAAGGAAAGTAAAAAAGAGAAGATATTTGGTGTACGAGGTGCAAGGAAGAGGGCCATTCAAAATACCAGTGCATGAAATTCCAAGACTATATCGTTGTCGGAGCTCCTAATCCGTTGAATCTTGGGGCTGGAATCTAGTGTAGGATTTGTCAGATTAGGGGACATCGACCAGAAAAGTGTTACTTATTATAGACAATTGTAAGTACCCCACAAAACCTATTTTGCAAATTTTTTCACTCAGTTGGTCATGATGAGAAGGATTGTCAAGCATATCAACTGCTCACATAAAGAACTGTAGATACTTATTAAATGAAAGGTGAAGAAAAAGGAGAGGGGAGTAGTGGGTAGTTTAATCAACCAAGAGGAGGGTTCCGTGGATGGGAATGAGGAGGACTTGGGCAAGGTAGAGGTCAGGTAATATGTTACAATTACGGTACACCAAGACAGTTTTCCAGGGATTGTCCAAATCCATGTTTGACGTGTACATATTGTCGAGCATTGGACCATACTATTGAATATTGCCCACAACTTATAGAGAACTAGAAATATAAGGAAAATTAGAATTGAAATTAGAATCAGAACCATAATGTCTAGAATATATTTGTTGAACCTCGACAAGAGCAGTCGACTGTCACTATTGTGATAAGAAGAGGAGCTGCAACATGAGATGATAGAGAAGTATATGTTGACCCATGTGTCCCTAAAATTAGATCAGCATCACAGTGGATAGTACCATTTGATGTTAAGAAGGAAAAAAAAAAATCTGGACGCAAGGAATGAATTTACTACAACCCAGAGGGAACCCTTGAAATCTACAGCTCCAGTCTTTGATGAAGTCCCTGTATATGATATGCCAGTTTACTTCAACCAATCATCCTGAAAGAAAGGCTTGGGGAAGGTAAGTACATTGAAGAACTTTCTGAAAATATATTTAGAATTAGTAAAAGATGAAACAACTTTAAAGGAATTGCAGAATTTAGTTGAGGAATCATAAAACTATATCTCTTTGGAAAAAGCTTGATATAATTTGCAAAAGAGGATAAGAACAGGTAGGGAACTGCAACTTAATGCACAGATTGGGCACTTTGACATGGATTTCATTATTTTGGATCTAGGGTCATATGTTAATGTCATTTAACTAAAGACATGTGGGAAGCTATGGGAAATCCTAAGTTGGTATGGTTTCCTGTCTAGTTACGACTAGCTAATCAACATAAATTAAAACCATTTGGAAGAATGGTGGGTGTTCCTGTTGACATTAATGGTATGTGAATCTATGTTGACATCGAATTTATAGACTATAGATGACACCAACCCATATGCAACATTGTTGGGTAATGATTGGGAAATTGAGAACCAGACAATTATAAATATTATGAAAAGGTTGATGACCTTTGAAGGAGGGGATATGAGGCTTGTTGCACTGTTGGATCTATTGGAAGGCCCAAGGTATGTCGAACCCCTTCAATAGGAATATATTGTTGAATACTTAGAGAATATATATAAGGTCACTTCGAGAATGGATGAATATGTAAATACAACTGCGGATGGTAATTTGAGTTGGAGAAGTGTTAGTTCCTATACATTTGAATCAGGGTAAGTATTAGAAAATTGGTAGAACCGACTGCATGAAGTGTCTACAAGAAGATGTGCTCGTGTTACCATATCACGTCACTGAGTTGGTAAAGAGGTATGCGATCTTCCTAATTATGAGGGATTACCTAATTTAATTATTTTCATTTCTAATTTTGAAGTAAGGGTACCCGAACAACAAATAATATTAGCTTTAGACATAGCATTGAAAGCTACTCCAACAAGATGGTGGTCTACTCATAAGGAAATGGTACAAAGTTGGTTGCAATGCAGAAAGTTACTGGAATTATGACTTGGAGAAGGAATATACTATAAGAAAGACAAGTATAGTGGGTTAATTAGTCCGATAGATCATTTGGATTTATGAACAAGAGAATGGGAACATATACCAAAACAAGAGTGGGTCCATATGTTCATTCATACTTTGGATACTATACCGCGAAGCAGGTATACATCACTGGAACTTAGACAAGGTACAACATATTGGGAAAATATGGCTATCAATTTCAAGAATACATTCAGTTATGAAGATGAAAACCCATCAATAGATGAATCTCTACAAATAATTAAGGCCAAAATATATGAAGAAATACCCATGTAGCTAACTAGTCCACTGCAATGGACTGTGGCACTCGAGCATGCAACATAATGTTATAATATCTTTGGTGATACAGACGATGATTCAAGGGATGTGAATATACCAGAAACAAAAATAAGTCAAAATTGGATGACCCTGAGACCAAGACTGATAAATTCTTGCAACTGCTGAAGAAAAAGAAGATAAATATTGGTTCAAGTGAAAATCCTAAGTTTGCTAATATTTGCGATCACTGGCATGATGAGATTGTAGGGAAGCTTACTGACCTACTACATGAATATCGAGATATGTTCCCTACATTTTTTTCTAAAATGAAGGGTATTGCTGGTGATCTGGGTGAGATGAAAATCCCACTAAAATCTAATGCAAATATAGTCAAACAATGACTGTATCAATTGAATCCCAAGTATAAGGAAAAGGTGAGAGCGGATCTCGACATCTTGATGCAGGAAGCATTGAACATGTTGAAAAATATTAATGGATTAGCCTGATGCTTTTTTAAGATAAGAAGACAGCGGAAATGCAAATTTGTGTAGATTTAAGGAAGCTGAATGATGCTTGCTTGCATGGCCCATTAGAGACACCTTTATAGACGAAGTCCTAGAAAATGTGGGAGGACAAGAAGCTTATTCATTCACAGATGAATTTTCGGGGTATCATCCAATTAATATTACTAAGGAGGATCGACACAAGACCAAATTTGTGATTGAATGGGGTTTTTACCAGTATAAAGTGATGCCCATTGGTCTTAAGAACACACCAGCTATATTTTCCAGAGTTGTCGTCGCAACTTTCAAAGAATTCGTCCATACATTTCTGTAGGTATATTTTGATGATTGCATATTTTACGGATTGTTGAAGGATCATATTGAAAATTTGAGATTGATGTTGGAATGTTGTAGACAGTATCATATATCTTTGAATTCGAATAAATGTATTTGTTGTGCACCATTTGGCATATTTCTTGTCAATGTAGTCTGCAAACAGGGTCAGCTAGTAGATCTTGCGAAGATTCCTATTATTGTTGACTTACCACCACCAACATCAGTGTGATAATCAGTGTGATAATTGAGAATAAATTCGGGACACATGGGGTACTACAAGAATTTTATTAAAGGATATGCATAGATTATAACACCAATGGATAAGTTGTTAAAGAAGGATACCAAATTTCAGTGGAATGAAGAGTGCCTACAGAGCCTGGACACATTAAAATAAAAGGTGGTGACTGCGCCTATTTTATCGTTCCCTGACTGGAAGAAAGAATTTCATGTTCATGTTGATGTATCATCTATTGCATTAGGTGCAGTTCTGGCTCAACCAAGAGAGGGAGATATTGACCATCCAATTGCATTTTCCAGTAGGAATTTATCTACAACAGAGAAAAATTACACTACAACTAAGAGAGAAGGACCAGCCATGGTCTACGCACTACACAAGTTCAGGAACTACCTATTAGGGGGTCATTTTAATATTTTTACTGATCATTATTCTTTAAGGTATTTAGTTAACAAGCCACTATTGGGGGGTAGAATATGTAGATGGATCTTATTATTTCAAGAATATGAATTTGAAATCATAGTCAAACCAGGAAAGTTAAATGCAAGACCTGACCATCTGTTGAGGATGGAAACAAAAGAAGAGTTGTTCAATTTGGATGATAACCTCCCACATGTGCATTTGTTTTTGGTCAACATGGTAGATGAATATTTTGAAGACATTGTACCTTTTTTTCCCATAGGAATGATACTAGTTGGGTTATCTGTCAATCAAAAGAAACACTTGGTTGTAAAAGCAACATATTACCAATTTATAGCGGGATAGTTATATAAGATGGGACAAGATGAGGTATTGAGGCGTGCTGCATTACGAATCATGAGCAACCAATGGTCTTGGCCGAAGCTCATGAAGGCATTGCAGGATGGAATTATGTAGGAAAATCCACCACCTAGAATATATTGCAAGCAGGACTATAGTGGCCAACACTTCATAAGGATTCTAAGGAGTATTGTTTCTCTTGTGATATTTTTCAAAGGACAGGGAAACCATCTAGAAACGATGATATGCCATTAATACCATATGTTACTTTGAAGGATTTTGAGAAATGGGTTGTTGAATTCGTAGGACCAATTAATCCCCTTGCAAAGAGGTCAGGAGCATGCTATAATATTACTGTGATAGACTACTTGAATATATGGAATGAAGTTGAACCAGTGAAGGATTGTAGTGATACATCTACTGCAAATTTATTGTTTCAGAATGTAGTCACTAGATTTGGCTATCTAAGAGTTTTGTTGAGTGATTAAGGATCTCACTTTGTCAACAAGATTATTGAAGAACTTACTAAGGAGTTTCAAATTCATCACCGAATAAGCACTACATATCATCCACACACTAATGGGACTATTAAAGCATTCAATAAGATACTGGAACATGCTTTGACGAAGGTTTGTAATGTGAACCGCAATGATTGGGACTTAAGGATCCCCGTAGTTTATGGGAATATAGGAAAACGTGCAAGATGTTAATGGGATAGACACCAATCAAACTAGTGTATGGCAAGGAATATGTTATGCCAATGGAGTACATTGTGTCGAGTTTAATGGTTGGTGCATTCACAGGTATTTTAGACACTAGTGCTATCGAAGAACAGTTATCGCAACTACTATAGTTGGAAGAACATGAAGAACATAGGTTCATTGCAGGGTTTCAACAACAAGTCCAAAAATATCGATAAAAGGCATAGCATGATTGTAACATCGCAAGGAAGTAGTTTTAGAGAGGAGATATAGTACTCATGTATGATAGTAAGTTTCTTAAGAATATAGGTAAGCTGAGAACACACTAGTTGGGGACATATGTCATTAACTTTATCATAGAAGGAGGTGCTTTACAATTGCAAAATCTGCATGGAGAAATCCTCAAGGGATTGGTGAATGGAAGCCGGTTGACACCTTACAAGGACAACTATGCCTTCTTGTAGTAAAGATACATGTACATATGTCTATTTAAAAAAGAAAAAAAAGAAAAAAATTAGGAAACCCCAAGTTATTTTAGTGTCGAAGTATAGTTTGTCATAGTATGGTTTGTCAAATTTAGTTAATTTGAAGTTTAACTTGTCGAATTTTATGCAGTCATAGTGGGAAATTGTACATCATTCATAATTCTTTTGATGTGGGAAATTGTACATCATTCCTCATTGACAAATCCTAAATTTTACATTATGCGGTGTTAGTGGAGCATCTTGCATTAAATGATGAAAAGACAAGCTTGTGCGTGTTAATTTTTCTGAATTTACTTCAATATGATCTAGGATCTTAACTGAGAGAACAACATGTACAGCATATCTACAGCATATCAATCATGGAGACAATAATGCAAGCACACAAGAGACACAAAGATTTACTTGGGGAAAACCATAAAGGTGAAAAACCCCAATAACTTCCTCAGAGATAGATAGAGAAATGATACAACCAACCAAGAGAGATAGCCATAACCTAGCAGCAGATTGTCCTCCTCCATAAGTGCGCCACTCCTCCTTGAGTGCATGTGTGAGAAGTGAGTGAGAAAATAGAGTGCCTCCCGCACTCTATTTATACTTGACTTGACTTGCCTTTTTACCTAACTCATGTAGGCTCGAACTTAACCACATAACATAATGCTGAGTGGGCCGACCCCCAATAGGGTGGTCTAATAACCCTTTGACCCACATGGCCGACCCCCAATAGAGTGGTCTAATAACCCTTTGACCCACATGACTTATACAGGGCCGACCCCAAATAAGGTGGTCTAATAACCCATCAAGTATAAGTTATGACACTTACAATATAAGTGACGACACTTCCTTATAGAGGAATAAAACCATCTCTATAGGAATACAATATACATATATGCGAAATACATTCCGAAGTTACATATACATCAACACTCCCTCTTAACTAGGAAGGTATTTCTCAGCACAGTTCTTCTAGCACAAGTCATCTTCTCTGGATCATCGTCACTGGATAATCGTCATCGAGTCATCATCATCGTCACTGCTGCTGCTATCTCAATCAATCTCTGAATCTACTCGTCATAGGAAGTTCTACAGAGCCAGTCCTTTTTCATACTGGATGTAGGCCCACCACCTGCAGGTCTTCGTCATCACTGGCCATACTGTGGAATCCTCAGGACTTATTACGTGCGTCACAAAACCTCGAAAGAGCATCCCAGGATGTTATGGGTACACAACTCCGACCTGTAGGATCTCCCAGGGCACTATTACATGTGACCCCACCACAAAACCTTGAAAGAGCATCTCAGTATGTTACGGGTACACAACTCCGACCTGAAATCTCCCAGGGCACAAATTACATGTGGTCCACCACAAAACCTCGCAAGAGCATCTCAGGATGTTACGGGTACACAACTCCGACCTGAAATCTCCCAGGGCGCTATTACATGTGGTCATGGCAAAACCTCGAAAGAGCATCTCAGGATGTTACGGGTACACAACTCTGACCTGAAATCTCCCAGGGCCCAAATTACATGCCATAGGACAAAACCTCGCAAGAGCATCTCAGGATGTTACGGGTACACAACTCTGACCTGAGATCTCCCAGGGCACAAATTACATGTCCTCCCAGAGCAATGTCTCGAAAGAGCATCCCAGGCTGTTACGGGTACACAACTCCGACCTATAGGATCTCCCAGACATGCTCATCTGCACAACCTGATCCACGGCCACAGAGTATCAACCTGATACTCACCATACATCATCCTGATGTACTCATGATCGTCCTGATCATCATCACTGCAACGTCCTGCTGCATGTCATCTGGAGCAACATCCTGAAGCTCACCATCCATGATCATCCTGATCATCATCACTGCAACGTCCTGCTGCATGTCATCTGGAGAAACATCCTGAAGCTCACCATCCATGATCATCCTGATCATCATCACTGCAACGTCCTGCTGCATGTCATCTGGAGCAACATCCTGAAGCTCATCATCCATGATCATCGTGATCATCACTGCAACATCCTGCTGCATGTCATCTGGAGCAACATCCTGAAGCTCATCATCCATGATCATCCTGATCATCACTGCAACATCCTGCTGCATGTCATCTGGAGCAACATCCTGAAGCTCATCATCCATGATCATCCTGATCATCACTGCAACATCCTGCTGCATGTCATCTGGAGCAACATCCATGATCATCCTGATCATCAATGCATCCACCTGATGCATACCAAGTATCTACCTGATACATATCATCATACATTATCCACCTGATCATACAATGTATCCACCTGATACATATACAGATACATGGTCCAAGCATCCAACATGATGCACATACATACATAAATGATCCACTTGATCATATCCAGCATCCAACATGATGCATACATACATAAATGATCCAACTGATCATATCCAGCATCCAACATGACGCGTACATACATACATAAAAAATGATCCAACTGATCATATCCAGCATCCAACATGATGCGTACATACATACATAAAAAATGATCCAACTGATCATATCAAGCAGAAACCAGAACATCATCCTGATGCTCATCATCCAGCGCTTACATCCACAGCCATGTGAAAGATCCTCCTTCCAACATGCTTGGAATGGATTCAGCAAATGTGTCCATCACTTCTTCCTCGAAGTGTCCTCGATCTGAAGAACGCCAAGCCTCTCTCTGAAGTACTCGAACTTCACTCTGGCTAGTGGCTTCGTCAGCACATCTGCAATCTGCTCGTCCGTCGCAACATACAGGAGCTTCACATCTCCTCTTTGCACCATATCCCTGATATAGTGATATTTGATCTCTATGTGTTTCGACCTGTCTTGAAACACTGGGTTCTCGGACAGCTTCACACAACTCTGGTTATCACAGAAGATACCAGTAGCCTCCAACGGGAGATCAAATAACTCAGACAGTAGCTTCCATAGCCATATTGCCTCGCAACTAGCTGAGCAGGCTGCAACATACTCTGCCTCAGCTGTACTCAGTGCTACGCAGGACTGCTTCCTGCTAAACCAAGAGATCACACCTGATCCCATATTGAAGCAACACCCAGATGTGCTCTTCCTGTCTGCAGCACTGCCAGCCCAATCTGAATCACCATAACCTTGCAGGTTAAACTTTTGATTCTCCTCATACCTGAGCCCATAATCCACTGTACCCTTCAGGTACCTCAGAACATGCTTTACAGCAACCAGGTGAACACTCATCGGATCCGTCAGGAACTGGCTCAATGTGTTCACAGCAAAGCAAATGTTTGGTCTCGTGTTCATTAGGTACATCAAGGACCCAATCATCTGACGATACATAGAGACATAAATCGGCTCAGATGAAGCATCACATAGAAGCTTCAGATTTGATGCCATAGGTGTGGCCATGGTCTTGAAATCCATCATCCCGAACCTCTTTGGGATCTCTACTGCATACTTCCCTTGTCCAAGGAATATTCTATCTGCAATCTGCCACACCTCCATGCCAAAAACAAATAGTGCATCATCCCCAAGTTCTTCATCTCGAACTCGGTATTAAGCTTCCGCTGCGTGTCGGCAATCAATCTATCTTCACCATACCAAGTTCTGCACATATATGATTTCCTATCATTTGTCTCAGAACCAAGTGGCTGCTCCACATACACTTCTTCTTCAACTACACCATTCAAGAAAGCTGTCTTGAATCCATCTGGTGTATCTTCTATTTCATCACTTTTATATTTCTCAATGCTTCCATCTGCAACATGCTTGATCTGATGGTTCCATTTGGAAGTCATAGCAAACTTCCCTTCATGTCTTGGAATTACATCCCAAACATCATTCTTCATGATCGACGGATCATGGCATTTCATTTCTTCATCCTAGATCCTGGGAACTTCAATATCTTCAATAGATATCTTTGTTGCTGGAACAAATGTTGTAGTTCTTCTTTTGTAGGAGATGGCATACGATCTTTCCTACACAACAAGTTAAATTGCATGATTAGAAAACATCTCATAGTTTTCAGAACAAATTCTTACACATAAAGAAATATGCCATACAGTCATGCAATTATCTTAGCCAATGCTTCAATACAACATTTATCCATATTCCGTAACTTTCTAGATGCCTTCCAATCTCTACCAGAACATTGTTAAGAGTGTGCACAACTCCCAACATGTCAGCAAAGAGGTTTCATTCTAGATAAGTAGCAATGGAATGTTGTACAGTGCCATAGGCCACTTACCCATGCATATTAGGAGTATACTATTCATCAATGCAATTATTCTAATATGCATAATACACAACCTAATTCTAGGAACATCAGTATATACATTATTGAACAGTATTATTTAAGAAATGACAATTCAAATACTTATCTTTGTTTGTTCGTTGGGTGGACTCCCTCTGAGTATCTGCATCCTTGCATAAACCACTAGAGTGTACTCCCTCTTGATCTTTGCTTCCTGGATTACCTGTTCTTGAACTCATATTCATCCTTGGTCCCTATGCATGCTTATTAGTATCATGAATGTGTTATCCTTGTGATCTCATATAAAATCATACATTCATTAGTATACTATTAAAACAAAGTAATCTCAAGCATGTATAGTCATGATCATTTCAAACAGAAGTAATAAGCATTAGCATTCAAGGTTTATGTAGGATTCTTATGGTTAGTCAAGTCATAACATGTCTAAACCTGTAATTACTCAAACCTATGACTCTTCAGATTAGTTGAATCATCAATCAAGATAAGAGATATAAAATGCATAAAACCTGTGATTATTCAAACCTATACCATCATGATTCTTCTGGTTAGTCATATCATCAATTATGGTAAGAAACATAATATGCATACAATCATTATCAACAACAGTATAAGATCCTAACACAAGGTAGGATTCTAACTTGATATAGGAAAAACATACCTGGATTAGCATGCTAGCTAATTATGTCTAACATACTCACATGATGTCTTCTTGTTCTTCTTCAATGACTTGTGCTAGTAACCTGTATATCTCATAGGTTAACCATTATAAAACCAAGTTATACATACCTCGTAAATGGATCTTTTATGAGATCCATGACAATAGATGAATCTTTGCCCTCATGTCATCATGATCATATGTTCTTTGAACCAGAACACAATTTGTCTTTCTTGGTGTACCTTTCATGTTAGTAGACAACATAAACCTCATACAACACCATAATGCATTAGTACAATCATAAGTGTCAACACCCTAACCAATGAATATCTTCTATCATGCATTCATAATTTTGTTAAGGTGATACAACAAATCTAAAATCAAAATTGTACTAACCATAATAACATGAAGACAAACATACCATAAACTTAATCATGAACAAATCTCAAAACATACCTCGATGAGTCATACCTGTCGAGATCGCTTGTAATCTCCTTATGTAAAGCCTTAGCCTCATCTCCCTCTGAAACAGGAACTCCTTCACTTATGCAGGTGACCAATCCATCTTCTTCTAGGATTAACCCAATCCACTTGATTTGCAAGAACTGGACCTGGAGCTGGATATGGGTTTGTCAGAGAAACCCCAAAAATTCAAACTTTGAATTTCAAACTTCTGAAAGGATAGAAATATGTGCCTTGATGAGCTGATCAAGCTGGTATATTCAGAATTTGAAAACTACAAAGTTTCACTCCTCAATTTTGCCTTTGAGACTTCTGGATTCACTAGACGTAACCCTGAACTGGGGTTTGATGAAGCCCACTCTTCTGCCCAGTCAAAAGGTTTGATCCAAAGCTCTAAGCTTCTATTTTTCTGAGGAGCTTCCAGCCATGGTCACAGATTTCAAAAATTCCCATTTTTACAGAAGCCCTAATTTTCCACTTTTCTGATCAAAGTCCTGAACTAGGGTTTGATCAAGCCCGGCCTTCTGCCCAACCAAAAATTCTGATCTTGGTCTCTAAATTTCTATTTTGATGAGTAGCATCCAGCCGTGGTCTCCGATTACAAAAATTCCAACTTTCTTCAAAGCCCTAAATTCCGGAAGCCATGAATGAAGGTACCAAAAAATAATTCTGTTTTGACAGAAATATGTACCTGATTGTTTCTGGTGTAACTCTGAAATTTTTGATCCACAGGGTCTGAAAAAGTTTTTTGAGATAGCCTGACCTGTTAGCTTTCCATCCTAACAGGTCTGACCTCAATTGGATGTTCTGAGAGAGAGTTATGCCAAATGTCACAACGTGACCTATTTTGGGAAAATACAGGAGAGCAAACTTGTACGGCGTGCCACGTGTCACTGTTTGACCTTCGGCCTCTGAAAAAGTTTTTTGAGATAGATCGACCTGTTATATTTCCATCCTGACAGGTCTGACCTCAATTGGATTCTCTGAGAGAGAGTTATGCCAAGTGTCGCAACGTGACCTGTTTATGGGGTAATACAGGAGAGCGAACTTGTACGGCGTGCCACGTGTCACTGGTTGAACTTCGGCCTCTGAACAAGTTTTCTGAGATATTACAGACTGTTTACTACCTGTCACTTTTCACGAAATTTCATTTGGAGCTTCCTAGCCCAAGTTATGACCTTTTTCCCAAGGTCACCTGATTTTGACTCAGATCTGGAAGAGGCAGAAACCCTATATTGTACAAATCATAAATCACAAATTACAACGAATTAGAGGTTGTCCTTTGGACACAAGGTACCTGGAGATTTGAGATTCGTCCTGTAACAATTTCAGATCCGAAAAATTCGCCAAAACGGATTTATAGTGAAAGTTCTACGATGACTGGTTTTTGCTATATCAAGCCCTAGCATCGTAAGTGCAACAAGTGTCATACATGCCATATCATGCCTTCTTTCAGGCTAGCTCTGATACCATGTTAATTTTTCTGAATTTACTTCAATATGATCTAGGATCTTAACTGAGAGAACAACATGTACAGCATATCTACAGCATATCAATCATGGAGACAATAATGCAAGCACACAAGAGACACAAAGATTTACTTGGGGAAAACCATAAAGGTGAAAAACCCCAATAACTTCCTCAGAGATAGATAGAGAAATGATACAACCAACCAAGAGAGATAGCAATAACCTAGCAGCAGATTGTCCTCCTCCATAAGTGCGCCACTCCTCCTTGAGTGCATGTGTGAGAAGTGAGTGAGAAAATAGAGTTCCTCCCGCACTCTATTTATACTTGACTTGACTTGCCTTTTTACCTAACTCATGTAGGCTCGAACTTAACCACATAACATAATGCTGAGTGGGCCGACCCCCAATAGGGTGGTCTAATAACCCTTTGACCCACATGGCCGACCCCCAATAGAGTGGTCTAATAACCCTTTGACCCACATGACTTATACAGGGCCGACCCCAAATAAGGTGGTCTAATAACCCATCAAGTATAAGTTATGACACTTACAATATAAGTGACGACACTTCCTTATAGAGGAATAAAACCATCTCTATAGGAATACAATATACATATATGCGAAATACATTCCGAAGTTACATATACATCAACAGTGCGAACAAGATTGTCATCAGAAAAGATAATCATTACCCAGGATTTGGTTTGATCTACTCAATTTATTGGGAAACAACACTTACAGGAAAGATTGAAGGACAACGTTAAAAGCTAAAAAGAACTGGAGTGATGCTCTATTGTTTTCAGAGTGATTGAGTGCATTGAGCGAGTTGATAGGAGAGAGTCAAGAGCCTTAGAGTATTGAATCAATTCAAAGCCCAGTCTGTAGCAATGGAAGCATCCATGTCTGATGTCAATGTTGAAAAAATATTAGTTCCAGAAGTTGCTTCCTCCACATCTGATCTTGTCATCCAAGAGCAGCTATAAATCATGTTGACCCATGTTCCAGTGGAACCACCAAATAATAAGATATCATATGCGAGGTAGGAAACCAATGAAACAAGTTCGAAACTAAAAAATGATCAAGAGGAATCTAGGTTTGTATTTGGCTCAGTGTCGTTGATGCAACCTTATGTACTACCAAGAAGACCAAGTGTGACACTAGTAAAGATCGAGATGAAGTTATGCAAACCGTTGAAGAATTGAAGTGGAAGTTTGCAAAATTCCAGGTGAAGTCCATGACCTCACCAGAAGAACCTTGAAGTGGCTCGGGGACGAGCCACATGTGAGTTATGGGGGCCTGTTGGGCCACATAAAATTTTTGGAAAAGTTTGGTGTGAAAAGGGCCAAGAAGAAGTGGTTTGATGAAGAACATTCAAATCCGACGTAGTGGCTGAGAATCCAGGAAATATAGCATTTTGACTATGTCATTGGTGGCGTTAAGTAAGTTAGTTAGGATTTTTTCCACTTGCATTTATGAGTGGATTAGTTGAGTAGTAAAGTAGTGGGAGTAGGGTAGGATATGTGCACCCTATAAATATGTAAAGGGTTGGGAATTTTTGGATTGTTAGTGAATTAGCTACCTAGTGTATGCTCAGTATTTTAGAGTAATATTTGTCTTGTATGTCGAAGATATTGAATTCTATGAGTTGAAGAGTCGCATGATCTATAGGCTGCGTGCACATATCCATTGTAAAAGACGATCAAATCTGTAATTCATTGTAAAACATGAAGTGCTTATCTGACTGCGACTCATGAATAAAGAAACCACTTCCGTGGTTTTCTCCTGGTTTGGTTTACACGTTACATCTAGTTTCTAATGTGTATGTTATCTGTGATGATGTGTTATGGTTATTGTTATATGTTGGACATTGATGAATGATTGATGATTAATGTGTATGAATGGTATATGAATGAATAACTATAACAATTGATTAAAATATTAGATGTAAGCAATTATGTGAATTGTTAAGTAAGGCTCTTTGTTGTGGTTAAGGATGTTATGGTTGTTGGGTTACTGTCACTCCCCTTCGCTACTGCAGGAACTTGGTTCTTGCAACTCCCATAGATACTTCGGGTGAGACCTCATCTGCATCACAAGTGTTGCTAAAAGGGATAGATCCTTTCAGGTTGGTATTGTGGGGTTTTGTTGGTGTTTAACTATGTGAACCTTGGTCGAAGTAGATATGCTCCAACAAAACCATTGATTGTAGTTTTTTTTAATATTAATATAGTGTAGCTATTATCTTAGAATTTTCTTGCGTAGTTTCTTTATGGTTGAGTGTGTGATTGTGTTA
This sequence comes from Larix kaempferi, assembly GCA_027924585.1. Classification (NCBI taxonomy): domain Eukaryota; kingdom Viridiplantae; phylum Streptophyta; class Pinopsida; order Pinales; family Pinaceae; genus Larix; species Larix kaempferi. Next base: position 7,497,662 of record BSBM01000368.1, read on the forward strand.
AGTAATTTAGAAGATGAATTCTATATTCTTAATTATTCAAACGCAATGTTAAGAGAATAAATGAACACAAGGATGAAAAGAAAGAACCCATCCTATCCTACCCATCTATGATATTGGTATTTGTAATTTCCTATGCGTGTCTTGGGTGAGACCATATTGTAATACCCCTGTTTTGACCCCTGTGGATTATTGGCTTGATGTAAATATTGTATACATGGTATGTATGTGTTTTCCCTAGTGTGGAGCTCAAGGCCAAGGCCCCACTCGTGGATGTTATGGTTTTGATTGCAAAGGAAAGTATTTAGAAGTTCAATAGCCATGAGCTATTCAACCATGGAGCATCATAAGTGATGTAATTATTTATTATTGCAATAAAATACCCAAGGGACTGGCTATGTAGGAAACGAATGAGAAATGGATTCTATGTATCCATTAAGGAGTTGTGAGGGGGTTGTGGGATGGGATCCCATGATGCCACTTGTCCATTCATGAAACCATCTGACCTTCCATACCGTCATTAATGCAACTGTAAGAGAGTGGTTGAGGAAATCTGCTCATGAAGTCGATGGAGTATGGAACAGACTTGCAGATCCATATGGCAGGGGACAACCTATTTTCACATGCCTTGTAAGTCACTCCATTCCCGGGGAATCCGCGTAGCCTATTTTCTATCCTGTGGTTAGTGGAGAGGGCTATTATTCATGATTACTTAGCCACTATAGTGGAGGATTGATCGCAGAGCCGAGTCGTGAAGCCGAAAGGAAGAAACGCAACTTCTATGTAACAAGCTACTGAGCCGTATGCCCATAGAACTAAGTGTGACACCCTCATCCATTCAAGAACCCGTGAAGCTAAACCCAGGGATGAATGACAAAGTGTGCACCACTCAGTATAGTCAAATAGAGAACTTGGGTCGGTGACCAAGTGACACATTGCGGGACAGAGTTTAGTCCTCAACCTTGGGAGAAACCTAGTCTGTTTAGCATAATGGAAGGTCATGTTTTAGGGATGGATATGCTTGACATACCCAGCTAATACTGTAATCTCATAGAACTAGAAGATGGACCTTTCTATGCCCACCCTGAATAGCACTGGAGGGAAGGCGCCTTGAGGGACTAAGAAACGATGAAGAGGGCCTTCCTTGTGTTGGGTGCGATAGGTAATGTGGGTTCCATGTTGATGAGTGTTGATATGTATGCAGATTTGTGAATGAGCTCACTGGCTTAGCACTCTCCTCCCTATTGCTTGAATGCTTGATAAACCTAGTGAAGGCTGTAAACTCATGAGAACAGTGGCTGGACCTTTCTATGCCCATCCTGAATAGCACTGGAGGGAAGGGTTCTTGAGATATTGAGCAATAGAGAAGAGGAACTTCCTTGTGTTGGGTGAGGTAATTAATATGGGTGCCATGCTAGTTGATTAGTCTGAGATTCCTGCAGTTCTTTAGAGAGATCACTAGCTTAGCATTGTACTATGTTCCCTGGATTGCTTGATAAAAACAACAGAGATTGGCTTAGAAATGGGATGATACTTCAACTGTGAGAGACAACCATAAACCTACTTAGTGGATACACAGCCTAACTCAGGGTTGGTCTCTTAGCTGAAAGAGTACAGTCTGGAAAGAAACCTATGGTTGGGTGGAACATTGTCCTCACGTAGCCAGTTTCCCGGGAAGCTTTAGTCTCAAGAGAAGTGTTTTATGGTGTTAATGTTGTTGATGCATGTGTTGTATCTGTTTGATATATGATTTTGATTGAATGGTTGTATGAATGGAATCAATAGATATCTATGTGTGAGCTTGTATACAGAATTGGTTGCCTGTTGAATATTTCATTGTTACATGAATGTTATGCATTACTAACCCTATAGGTTGTGATATGTTAAATAGTTCAATTTATTACTTATGTTGTTCTGTATGGAGTTCATCCTCAAAAGGATGGGCTTTATATTCACCTGGACCCAAGAGGAGAGTGATAACCTCTTCATGATTGTTAGAATCCATTTATGAGAGAAAGTGATATGGAGAAGTCATGGGAGAAGACAGATAGAGTTTTATGAAGTTCTAAGGAATGGAAAAGTGGAGTTATGATGGAATATTCAGTTGAGATAATGATAAGGTTATAATAATCAGATGGATGAGAGAGTTATACAAGTGGAAAGAAACGTCCAAGATCTTTCCAATGGTACCGGACTTTCCATTTGGATCAAGGACAAGGGAGAAACAAATCTGAGAAGTTTGTAGATGTAGAGAAGGAGGTTCTGCACTTCCGCATCCGCAATGTGGATTGCAGATTGCAGAAGTGAAAGTTTTTTGGAAAGTCATGTTGGGACTTCTGCAATTCTAACTTCCGCAATACGGATTGCGGATTGTGGAAAGTGTAGTCTTTCAGTAAAGTGAAGTTGGACTTCTGCAACTCCGACTTCTGCAATTGCGGATTGCGGATTGCAGAAAGGCAATTGAAGGAATATTTAGACTTCTGCTATCCCAAGTTCCATAATGCAGATTTCGGATTGCATAAGGGTGTTGGAAAGATACGTTCGGTGATCCGTCTTTCAAATACTGCGATGCGTATTGTGGATTGAGGAAGGATGGATTACGGATTGGAGATTGCGGGTTTGAGGCAACTTGCATATTGCGGATCCGAGGCAACTTGCAGATTGTGGATTCGAGGCAACTTGCAGATTGCAGATCCGAGGTAACTTTCAGGTTGCATATTGCGTATTTGAGGAAACTTGCGGATTGTGGATCCAAGAGAGTCACAGATTGCATATTCGATGATGCAATTGCGGAAAGGCATGAATAGAAGCATTTTGGAGAAAAAAATGGTATTAGAGTCTTCCATCACCCCTAAAGGACTGTAGAGGTTCAGAGTAGATGATAGATTGGTACCAGATCCTAGGGATAGGATCAGGGTATGCTATAGAGTGGTATCAGAGCTTCGGTTATACCACTGGAGCTGTTGGGTCGAGCCACGAAGAGATCTATATGCAAGAATGCTTCCATGACGTGGGTTTGGATAATATGTGTTAATTGGTTGATTGTCCAATGAATGAATTCCATATTTGAATGGATGTGTTTACATTTATTGTATGCTTGTAATGTCTAATAGATGTTTTTGTTATGCATAGTGACAACAGCAGAAACAGTAAGTTGAGTTGTCCAGAAAGGCCACGTGCAGATAAGTAAGGATGGTGACTATTGATGATGCCCAGAACCCTTGCGAACATCCTTATGAATAGGAGGTAGATGTCCTAGGAGAGAATGTGCAGGAAGCACATACAGATGCAGAGTCTGACGGAAGGAGGGAATGGGTAACGCCCCCAAACCAGGACGAGACCATGGTAAGATTTAATGAGCGGTTGATGAAGGTGCAAGAAGAGTAACATCAACTTAATGCAGCTATCTTGCAGAGTCTCATAGACCTATAGCAGAAAGTAAATGGTGGATCTATTCGAAGTAACGAAGGCTGAGAAGAAATGAATGCAGAAGGTCAGTCTAGGGGTCGTTCTATGAGGAGGACCTTGAGCCCTAGAAGGAATTCTGTGAGCGGAAAACACAGAACACCCTCTTCTATATCTCATTCTAGTAGGTCAGCTGATTCCTAGGATTCTCAAGGAAGCCCACAGAACACTCCCAGCAGGAGTAGGAGCAGAAAGAGGTACATAGATATTCCGCAAGGTAATTTCAGGAAAGAAAGACCTCCTACTTTTGATGGTGAAGGTAAAGAAGGTCAGGAAGCAGAGGCATGGCTTCTTGGAATGAAGAAGTACTTGAGAATACATGGGTATTCAGGGAATGAAATGGCTAAGGTTGCTATTTTTAATCTTAGTGGAAGAGATTCTATTTGGTGGGAGCACCTCATGCAAGTGAAGAGAATCAACGAAAGAAGGAATAGTTGGGGCAGATTCCAGAGCTAATTTCAGGAGAAATACCTATCAGCTAGATACTATGATAATAAAAGGAAAGAATTCAATGAACTCAGACTTGGGAAGAACACTATGGATGTGTATGTCCATAAGTTTCTAGAGTTGCTGAGGTATGTGTATTACATCAAGAATGAAAGAGTCAAGATCCAATGTTTCCTTGGTAGTCTACCATAGAGTTACAAAGATAGGATTGAGTTCGTCAGTCCACCAAGATTGGAAGAATCCATTAGAATGGTGGAGCATTGCTATGAACAGGGTAAAGGTAAATCATAAATGCAGTCGGCATGGAAAGGTAAGCCCAAGGGCAGGTTCGAACCAAGAAGAAGTGGATTCAAACCACCTCTTAGAAATCAACCCAAAACCTTTCCCCAGGGACAACAAGCTAGGAGTGGATTTAAGCCAGCGGTAGCAACAAACAAAGCATAGAAAGGACCCCTTCAATGTTGGGGATGTGGAGGAAACCACATGCTTAGAGATTGTCCAACTAAAAGGGAGTATCTGAGGAGCTTGCACAACATTGATGGAGAAACTACAGTGGGATACATGGAAAGAGCAGTTCCTAGAATCTATGCAGCACTAGATGACCGTCAAGCAGACCACCAATCAGCAGTGGTGGAGATTGAAGGTAAGATTGCTAAGAAATCTATTTCTATTTTGATTGACCCAGGGTCCACCCATAGTTATGTATCTCCTTGAATAGTTGAAAGTTTTTCTCTTGGTAAAATAAAACATAGTAAGGTTTGGCTAGTTTAGTTAGCCACAGGCACCGAGAGGAAGGTAAGTGAAGTAGTGGGGAAGTGTCCAATAGAATTGAATGGACTCCTCACTCATGCAGAATTAAATGTCTTACCATTAGGATCATATGATGCCTTAATTAGCATGGACTGGTTAGAAAGGCATAGATCCAAGTTAGATTGTTATGAGAAAGCACTTGAATTCCTTGATGATGAAGGCAAGCCAAGGTTGGCAAAAAGAATTCCGAAGCGAGTTTCAGTAAGGCAGATTTCAGCCTTGCAGCTAAGCAAGTTCTTCATGAAGGGTTTTGTTAAATTCTAGCATAAATACACAAGCAAGATCACTGAAAGAAACACAATCACAAGATAGACACAGATATACCCTCGGAAACCCTCATGGGGTAGAAAACCCAGCAAAGCTTTCCTCAATATAGATAATCAACCCAATACAAGATAGTAGACCACAACAAGAGCTCCTTCTCCTCATATGCAGAACTCTCTCTCTCCTATGCGCACAATAGAAGTGTGAGAACAAGTGAGTTAAGTGAGGAACAACCTCCTCTACTTATACTTGTTTTCCAACTGACTTTTTACCCTATGAGGCCAACTTGTCAAGTTGAGTCTAATAACCTCCGATAAAATAACTTTGGGCCGATCCCCACATAGGAGATCTAATAACCCTAGTTCCCATAATCCAATGGAGGAATAAACATCTCCGGATATACAATAGAGTCCCGTCGGAGGAATAAAACATCTCCGGAATAATACAAATATAATATTCTTTGAAGTTACAATATTTCAACACTCCCCCTTAACGAGAAGGATATTATAACAACAACTGCAGGAGCAAGGAGTCATCGAATACATGATACATGATACATCTATAAATCATTGGAATCTTTCTTCATACATCATTAGTAACTCAAGCAGTTACTGGAACATCTTCAAGATATTCAATACTGGAACATCAACATCTTCAGTACTGAGTCTTCATCTTCTGCAGCACTTGAACAGCTACATCATCATCACACGATCATCATCATCATCATCACACGATCATCAGCATTTCCATCACATTATCATCAACATTGTCATCATACGATCATCAGCATCATCATCACACGATCATCAACATCGTCATCACACAATCATCAGCATCGTCATCACACGATCATCAGCATCGTCATCAACTGGATCGACTCGATCATCAGTAAAACAACAGCATATCCTGCAATACACATGATCCAATTACGGGATGATCAATCCCTCTCACTTTAGGACATATGTCCAAGGATGATACAATCCTAATCCACTTACAGGATGATCAATCCCTCTCACTTTTAAGACATCTCTCATGTCTATGGACGATGCAATCTAGATCAACTTACAGGATGATCAATCCTTCTCACTTTAAGACACCTCACCATGTCTAGGGACGATGCAATCCAAATCTACTTACAGGATGATTAGTCCTTATCACTTTAAGACACCTCACCATGTCTAGGGACGATGCAATCCCATCTACTTACAGGATGTTTAGTCCTTATCACTTTAAGACACCTCACCATGTCTAGGGACGATGCAATCCCAATCTATTTACAGGATGATTATTCCTTATCACTTTAAGACACTTCACCATGTCTAGGGACGATGTAATCCCAATCTATTTATAGGATGATTAGTCCTTATCACTTTAGGACATAAGTCCAAGGATGATGCAATCCTGTCATCTACATTTTGAACCAAACGCTCAGGGACGATGCAGTCCTATATACGTCCACTAAGGACCATATTCTCGAAGACATCTGTCTACGGATCACTTTAGGACTGAAGTCCAGGGATGATACAATCCTCATCGTTCGCTAGGAACCACATTCTCGAAGACATCTGTCTACGGATCACTTTAGGACTGAAGTCCAAGGATGATACAATCCTCCATCAACCTCATCGTCGGAACAGGAAACCTCATCTTCAACCTTATCGTTGAAACAAGTAGGCACATCATCGATACAGTATCCTCATCAATACAGGTATCATTAGTATGTATCATCAATACAAGTATCCTCATCAATACAAGTATACATATCATCAATACAAGTATCCTCATCAATACAAGTATACACATCATCAATACAAGTATCCTCATCAATACAAGTATACACATCATTAATACAAGTATCCTCATCAATACAAGTATACACATCATCAATACAAGTATCCTCATCAATACAAGTATCCTCATCAATACAAGTATACACATCATCAATACAAGTATCCTCATCAATACAAGTATACACATCATCAATACAAGTATCCTCATCAATACAAGTACATATGCAAGTATTCTCATCAATACAAGCAAACATAACATAGATGCAAGTATCCTTATCAATGCAAGCAAACAAAACATAGATGCAAGTATCCTCATCAATACAAGCAAACATAACATAGATGCAAGTATCCTTATCAATACAAGCAAACAAAACATAGATGCAAGTATCCTCATCAATACAAGCAAACATATAATCTAGATAAGCAATCTCATCATCAATATAGGTATCCACATCAATACCAGTACCCAAAGATATCTTCATCTATCATATCACTCCCCCTTTTGAGGAGAGTCCTTTTGAACTACACCAAGCTTGTCTCGGAAATGCTCAAACTTTACACGAGACAGAGGTTTGGTTAGTATATCAGCAACTTGCTCGTCTGTGCTCACATATTCTGTTGAATATTGTAACTTCAAAGAATATTATATTTGTACTTTATTATTCTGGAGATGTTTCATCCCTCCGAGGTAACCCTATTATGTATCCGGAGATGTTTATTCCTCCGGGGGTTTGTATTAACTAGGGTTATTAGACCCACCATGTGGGGGTCGGCCCTGTGGTTATATTTTTGGGGTTATTAGACTTCTCCAAGAGAGGTCGGCCCCATTAGGTCTTTTAGTCAGTTGGGAGTCAGTATAAATAAGAGAGGTGAACTCCTCATTAGATCATTCACTCACTTGTGGAAGAGTGCGCACTTGTCTGGGAGATCTGCTAAGGACACAAAGAAGGAAGGAGCACATCTTGTATTTTGGTTGATCATCTTATGGAGGAAAGCTTTGTTGGGTTTTCTACCCCATGAGGGTTTCCCAGGGTATATTCTGTGTCTATCTTGTGATTATGTTTCTTTCAGTGATCTTGCTTGTCTATTTGGTTTAAACTTAACATATTCGAGCTTGATAGCTCCTTTTTGCGCCATATCCCGTATATAGAAATAACGGATCTCTATGTGTTTTGACTTATCAAGAAATACTGGATTCTCAGTCATCTTGATACAACTCTGGTTATCACACAAAATCATAGTGGGTTCCATCTCTAAGTCAAACAGTCCTGATAATAACTTACGAAGCCATACTGCTTCACAACTGGCAGAACAAGCAGCTATGTATTTTGCTTCAGCTGTGCTGAGAGCCACACTAGATTGCTTCCTGCTATACCACGAGATAATAGTAGATCCCAGACAATAACATCCTCCCGATGTACTCTTCCTGTCTGATACACTTCCTACCCAATCAGCATCAGTGTAGCCATGCAAATTTAAATCGTGATCTCCACTATAGTAAAGACCAAAATCTATCGTACCTTTTAAGTACCTCATCGCATGTTTTGCAGCTATCATGTGAACTCTTCTAGGTTCCACTAGATACTGACTCAAGGTATTCACAGCAAAACATATGTCTGGTCTAGTGTTAGTCAAATACATTAATGATCCAATAATCTGTCTATACAGAGTTATGTCCACTAACTCTGATGAGTTATCTACTAATAACTTCAAGTTGGAGTCCATGGGAGTGGCCATGGCTTTACAGTCCAACATATCAAATCTTTTCAAAATATCCACAGCATACTTACCCTGATTTAGAAAGATTCCTTTTGGGTCTTGCCATACTTCTAGGCCTAAGAAGTAGTGCATCAATCCGAGATCTTTCATCTCAAATTCTGAAGAGAGCTTCTTCTTGCACTCAATAATCTATCTCTCATTTCCAGTCAGAAATAGATCATCTACATACAATAATAATATAACAGGTTCATCATTCATAACTTTGAGATAAAGGTTAGGATCAGCTTTACTCTTGGTAAAGCCCATGTTTGTCAAGAAATTGTCAATCCTTCCGCACCAAGCTCTAGGAGCTTGCTTCAACCCATACAAAGCCTTCTTCAGTTTGCATACATGAGTTCTTCCATCTTCTACCTCAAATCCAAGTGGTTGTTCTATGTACACTTATTCTTCAATTACACCATTCAGGAAGGCTGTCTTAACATCCATCTGGTGTAGTTTCCATTTCATCATCGATGCAAGTGACATGATAGCTTTAATGGAAGTGTACCTAGCAACTGGTGCAAATGTTTCTTCATAGTCAATTCCCTCTTTTTGAGAGAATCCTCTGGCTACAAATCTTGCCTTATATTTTTCAATGCTACCATCCGTAGCATGTTTTATCTTGAATATCCATTTGGAGGACACTACACTTTTATCTTTTGGTTTTGGAACTATATCCCAAACATCATTTTTCATTATTGACTGGTATTCTTCTGTCATTGCTTCTACCCATTCTTTCTTTTGAACTGCTTCTTCATAGCTAGTAGGTTCCTGATCCACTAGATTACACATCAAAGCCATATAGTTGGATACTAGCTTTGGTTTCTTCCTTTCTCTAGTGGAGCCTTCAGGAGCTCCATACTTTTCAACTCCTTGAATAATGTCTCTGGCCCATGCTGGCCTTCTTTTTCTTGATAAGTTTGTAATGGGGGGTTCTTATGGTTCTAGCAAGTCATGGTATTCAGGTGTAGTATCTTCAGGAATGGGTGTAGCCTTTGTGATCCTGGAAGGTGTGTCTTCTTCATAGATTTCTTCATGTTGGCACTTCCTAGATCTCTTGAGAGCTGCTTCTTCATCAAATGTCACATCCCTACTAATTTCCATATGATGAAAACCTGGGATGTAAATTCTGAATGCTTTGGATGATTCACAATATCCAACAAATATTCCCTTCTTTCTAGAAGGATCCAACTTGGTTCTCTTTTCTTTTGGAATGTGAATGTATACAGGACATCCAAATATTTTAAGATGACTTACCTCAGGCTTCTTTCTTGTGAACGCTTCTTTTGGAGTTTTGAAATCAAGAGCACTATGGGATAGTCTATTTTGTACATAGACTATTGTTCTAGTTGCTTCCGCCCATAAATACATAGATAGGTCTTGATCATGTATCATTGTCTTTACAACTTCCATGATGGTTCTATTCTTTCTTTCCGAAACACCATTTTGTTGGGGATTGTAGGGACTAGTTAGCTCTCTCTTGATTCCAGCTTCTTTACAGAAATCTTCAAAATATTTTGAAGTATATTCTCCACCATTATCTGTTCTGAGTATTTTAATTTTCTTTTATGAATGATTTTCTATCAATGCTTTGAACTCTTTGAACTTTCCAAAAACTTCATTCTTCCCTTTTAAGAAGTATATCCAAGTCTTCCTTGAATAGTCATCAATAAATGTGAGATAGTATTCATATCCACTTAAAGATGTGGAGGGCATTGGTCCACATACATCTGAATGGATCAATTCCAAAATACTTTTGGTCTTTGTTTCACTCTTTGGAAATGGGTTATTGATGTTCTTCCCTTTTGCACATCCTTTGCATGTGCCATCATGGTCAACCTTTAAGTCAGGTAGACCTACAACTACCTTGCTTACATGAGGTAGTGCCTTGTAGTTAATGTGAGCAAGTCTCCTATGCCATAGCTCATTTGGGCTAGTGACTTCATGTACAAGGGCAGCTTCTGGATGACCCTTGAGCTTGTACAAACCTCCTTCCTCTTCACCAATGACAATTGCATCCTTAATAGATTTACCTTTCGACCACATTAATACTTGTCCATTAATGAATGCAACTCTATAGCCTTTCTTGTCCAATGCTGAGATGGAAAGCAAGTTCTTCTTCAAACCTGGAACATACAAAACTTCCTTCATCTTCATGGGGGTTCCAGAATCAAGTTTGTAGTTTGCTTCACCAATTCCCTTGATGGGATATTGATAGTTATCTCCTAGAGATACCTTTTGTGGGGAGGTCTTTTCTTCAAGTTTTGATAGAGTCTTCTTTTGTCCTGTCATGTGCTTTGAAGCACCACTATCGATAACCCATGTACCTTCTCTAGGTGTTATAGATCCAGAGAGTGCGGAGAATAGAACATACTCTTCTGCATCTTCTTCTTCACTTCTTCTAGATCTTTTCTTGAAGAAGGTCCTTTCTTCATCTTCTTCTTCTCTTCTAGGTCTTTTCTTGTGAGGCCTTTCTTCCTCTTCAACTTCTTCTTCACTATCATCTTCTGCAAGATGTGCTTGATGTCTTTTGTGGTGAGTACCATTTTTCTTCTTCAGAGGACAGTCCTTAGCAATGTGTCCTATTTTGTGACAAGTAAAACATTGGAATGAGAAGTAATCTCTTCTTTGATTAGATCCTCTTTTCTTTTGAAATCTTTGTGGAGGATGAGACTCCTTGTGACTATCCTTCTTAAAGTAGGATTGATTCCTTCTTCTCTTGGTGTGGGTGGCCAAGGCTTGGTCATCTTCCTTAAGCAATGCTTCTCTGTTGGCAACCCTAGCTTCCTCTTGAATGCAATCCTCCCAAACCACATCAAACTTCATACTTTCTTTTCTGGCACACATTGTTTGGATGAATGACTCCCAAGGTCTAGTGAGACCATTTAGAGCAGTCATGACTAGTTCATCTTCATCAAGGGTATCTCCAATAGCATCTAGTTGTTCTTTGAACTGAGAAACCCTTGAGAAATAGTCTTGAATAGATTCTCCTTTATTCATCTTGGTGTTCTTCAATTGAGCTCTCAGGTTCATCTTCCTGTTGATTTTCTTTCCCTCATACATTCTGGAGAGAGCATCATACATTTCCTTTGGGGTCTTCTTGGATGCCACTTGGGGAATCAAGTGGTCCTTAATAGAATCAACAATGATTCTCTTTGCCCTAATCAAATCTTTCTTGTACTTCTCTTTAGCTTCATCTTCTGTAGGATCTGCAATCTCATCTTTGATATAATGGGCAAGATCATTCTCTTCAAGAATGAGACCAATTCTATATTTCCATGCTCGAAAATTCTCTAAACCCTCTAGCTTGTCTTCAAGCTTAGTACTTGGGGCCATCTTGCCTAGGGGGTCACTAAAAATTGAAAATTCCAAAAATGAAAAACTGACCTTACCAGGAGATTGGCTTGACTGAGGCGAGGTGACTGATGTACTTACTTTCTGGAAACTTTAATTTTTCAGCTTCCAAACTTGACCAGCGAACTTCGGATCTGCTGTAGAATTCTGGTTCTGGTTTTTTGGTTTTTTGGTTTTATCGCACTTTTGTCAAACTAGGGTTTGACTTTCCCGGAGTTCTACCCAACCAAAAAGTTCGATCTAGGGTTCAAAAGATTGGTTTTGAGAAGGGCTATCCATCCATGTAATCAGAATTCAACAATACCAACTTTTTGCGGAAACCCTAATTTTCACCGAAGAGAGAGATAGAGATATTTTCACCTTGTGAAAGATGTCCTATTCAGGCTAGCTCTGATACCATGTTAAATTCTAGCATAAATGCACAAGCAAGATCACTAAAAGAAACACAATCACAAGATAGACACAGATATACCCTGGAAAACCCTCATGGGGTAGAAAACCCAGCAAAGCTTTCCTCAATATAGATAATCAACCCAATACAAGATAGTAGACCACAACAAGAGCTCCTTCTCCTCCTATGCAGAACTCTCTCTCTCCTATGCGCATAATAGAAGTGTGAGAACAAGTGAGTTAAGTGAGGAACAACCTCCTCTACTTATACTTGTTTTCCAACTGACTTTTTACCCTATGAGGCCGACTTGTCAAATTGAGTCTAATAACCTCCGATGAAATAACTTCAGGCCGATCCCCACATAGGAGATCTAATAACCCTAGTTACCATAATCCAATGGAGGAATAAACATCTCCGGATATACAATAGAGTCCCGTCGGAGGAATAATACATCTCCGAAATAATACAAATATAATATTATTTGAAGTTACAATATTTCAACAGGTTTCCAATTGTATGTTGTGCATACATCATATTCAACAGAAGATAAAGGATCTAGGTTGGGAGACTTTTGGCTATTTCAAGAGTTCTAGGATGTATTTCCTGTTGAAGTGTCAAGACTTCCACCCAAGAGAGATATTGATTTTTCCATTAATCTCGTCCCAGGAGCAGCACCAATTTCCAAGGCCCCTTATAAAATGAGCACACCCGAGCTGATAGAGTTGAAGATGCAACTGCAAGAATTAATCGATACGGAATATATCAGACCTAGTGTATCCCCTTGGGGTGCACCTGTGTTATTTGTGAAGAAGAAATATGGAACATGTTGACTCAAACCCAGTCGACAGGGGTTCCCATCACTGTCGACACCAACCCACCGCAATCTCCCTGAGCACTGGCCCAGACAGGTTTTACCCTGCCCAACAACACTTGTAGAGCAGATGAGGTCTCACCTAAGGCGATCAAGGGAGAGTAGATGGAACCATGTTTCCGCCAAATGAAGGAGGATGTTGTGGCATCATCTAGTTAATTGTATTGCAGCATTCAACGATAAATCTATATATTCACTTCAACATTATTGTACTCATAGCATCATTTAAATGGAAACATCCATTGTTACGGCAGACTATAACAATAAAGCGACTATTGCATCAAAGAAACACGGCATTATCATCAAAAGATAGAAGACACATCAGGATTGCACAGGAACAGTTTCATCACATCATATTATTACTGTAAAAACCCAATACAATACATTTGCAGATCGCATACTTCGACAATATCTCTTGTTCTCAGAACATCCGCACCAAAACATACCAAATTATCTCTGCTTCATCTCTCACTCTTCTCGATCTATATCTTTCCAATCTACAACTTCCTGTCTATATATAGGCTTCTTCCTTTACAATGTTTGTCCACTTACTAACAACTTCCTAACTGACTCCTGGACAAATGACCCAAAATCTACTAACATGGTCCAAATGACCCAAAAAACCCGCCTATTGCGGTATACTTAACTCGAAATTACATCTCATATGGTCCAATGACCCAAAAACCCGCCTATTGCAGTACAAATGACTCAAAAAATACATAAAATAATAGATCCTTCTTCCTTCCGCAACCTCGTCTAACGTGTCGCAACATCGGCGATGCTGCGATTCTTCCTTACCAAATCGCCTGCCAACAGAACATTGAGGCTGTTTATTGATTACAAACAACTCAATAAAGTGACAGTTAAGAACAAGTATCCTTTGCCAAGGATTGATAACTTGTTTGATCAGATGAAGGAAGCTAGAGCATTCTCCAAGATTGATTTGAGGTCGAGGTACCATCAAGTGAGGATTAAGGAAGAGGACATTCATAAGACAACTTTCAGGATTAGGTATGATCATTACGAATTCACAGTGGTGCCATTTGGTCTTACCAATGCACCTACCACATTTATGTGCCTCATGAATAGTGTCTTCATTAAATACTTGGATATGTTTGTGATTGTGTTCCTAGATGATATATTGGTCTATTCATAGAATGAAGAAGAGCATAATGAGCATCTAAGGATGGTACTACAATTACTTAGAGAAAACCATCTATATGCCAAGTTGAGTAAGTGTGAATTCTATCAAAAGGAAGTGCAATATTTAGGTCATGTAATCTCAGAAGAAGGTATTGTAGTGGATCCAGAGAAGATAGAGGCCATAATGGATTGGCCTATTACAAGGAATATTGCAGATGTAAGATATTTTATGGGTCTTGCTGGATACTACAGAAGTTTTATTGGGGGATTATCGAAGATAGACCACCTGATCACTTCACTATAAAGGAAGAGTATCATATTTGTATGGTCTGATAAATGTGAGAAGAGATTCCAACAGTTGAAGGAGTTGCTCACTAGGGCCCCTATTCTAAAGATTGTAGATCCTAGTAAGTATTTTGTGGTATGCACCGATGCTTGCATTGAAGGATTCGGTGGAGTACTAATGCAATAAGGATTTGTAATATGCTATGAGTCCATAAAGTTAAAGGATCATGAGAGGAACTATGCCACGCATGATTTAGAGCTTGCATCCATAGTTCATGCTTTTAAGAGATAGAGACATTATCTCTTGGGAAGAAGATTTGAACTCAGGACTGATCACATGAGTTTAAAATATTTGTTTGACCAACCAAATATGAATGCTAGGAAAAATAGATGGATGGAGTTTTTATGTGAGTTTGATTTGGAAATCAAATTTGTGAAAGGAAAAGAAAATAAGGTTGCTAATGCACTTAGCAAAAGATTTCATATTGCAACAGTAAGCATGTGTAAATCAGATTTGAAGGAAAGAATCCTTGAATCCCAAATCAATGACAAAGTCTATCTTCAGGTCAAGGAGAAATTGCAGCAAGGTATCGTGGATGAAAACTGTGCAAGGTATCAACTGGGTGAGGATGATGTTCTCATCTACCAGGATACCAGACCGTACATTTCAGATAGTGCAGACTTGAAGAAACTTGTGATGGATGAGATGCATCAGAAGTCATATTCTGGTCACCCAGGATATCAAAAGCCTATAACAGTAGCAAGGAAGTAGTACTTTTGGCATGGTATGAAGAAATACATAGCTGAGTACATTGCTAGGTGTCAAAAGTGTCAACATGTCAAGGCAGAGCATCAACATCTAGCGGTATTGTTTCATCCACTGCCCATTCTAGAGTGGAAGTGGGAAGTGATCTCTATGGATTTTATAACAGGGATTCCTATGACAGTAAAGAAGCATGATTTGATCATGGTGGTGGTGGAAAAGTTAAAAAAAGTAGCTCATTTCATTCCAGTCAAGTCCACTCACACGGCCAATGACATTGCAGATATATTCATGAGGGATATATTTAGATTGCATGGATTGCCTAAGGCAATAGTATCAGATCGTGATATGAATTTCACATCTAATTTATGAAACTCAATTGAGGTTCAGTACAGCCTATCATCCTTAGACAAATGGTCAGACTGAGAGAGTAAATCAGGTTCTTGAAGATATGTTGAGAAGGTATGTGACGGACAAGCCATCTAGATGGGAATATTTCCTACATTTAGTGGAATTCACATACAACAATGGACATCAAGCATCGTTGAAGATGAGTCCCTTTGAGGCGTTGTATGGTAGAGAGTGCAGAACTCCTATGAATTGGGACAATCCAGTGAATAGAGTAGTACTTTGACCAGAGATGATTGAGGAGATAGAACAAGAAGTTGTGAAGATCAGGCATAATTTAAAGGTAGTGCAGGACATGAAGAAGAGTTATGCAGATTTGAAAAGAGTGCATAAGGAATTTCAAATTGGGGATCATGTTTACTTGAGAGTGAGGCCGAGGAAGAGTTTCATGAAGTTGGGGAGTTATGCCAAGATGGCACCAAGATACTATGGGCCATTTGAAGTCCTTGATAGGATAGGGCCTGTTGCATATAGGATTGCATTTCCTGCTAACATGAAAGCTCATAATGTTTTCCATGTTTCTTTTCTTAAGAAACATATACATGATCATAATGACATAATTGATTGGAATGTGATATAGGTGGAACTAGAAGGAGAGTTCCAAGTGGAGCCTACATGCATCCTCAACAGGAAGGATACCTTGCTCCGAAATAGAGCCATATGGCAGGTAAAGGTGCAATGGAAACACCTTAGCCCCGAGGAGGCCACATGGGAGCTAGAGGATGCCATGCAAAAGGCATTCCCATTTTTGTTCAGTTTTGAGAACACTGAGGACAGTGTTCTTCTAAAGGGAAGGGAGTTGTAATACCCCTATTTTGACACCTGTGGATTATTGTCTTGATGTAAATATTGTATACATGTTATGTATGCGTTTTCCCTAGTGCGGAGCTCAAGGCCAAGGCACTCGTGGATGTTATGGTTTTATTGCACAGGAATGTATTTAGCGGTTCAATAGCCATGAGTTGTTAAGCCATGGAACATTGTAAATGATGTAATTATTTATTATTGCAATACAATACCCAAGGGACTGGCTATGGAGGCAATGAATGAGAAGGGAATTCTTTGTATCCACTAGGGAGTTGTGAGGGGGTTGTGGGATGGGATCCCATGTTGCCACTTGTCCATTCATGAACCCATCTGACCTTCAATATTGTCGTTAATGCAACTGTAAGAGAGTGGTTGAGGAAATCGGCCCATGAAGTCGATGGAGTATGGAATAGACCCGCGGATCCATATGGCAGGGGACAACTTGTGTTTGTGTGCCACGTAAGTCATTCGATGCTTGGGGTATCCGCACAACCTATTTTCTATCCCATGGTTAGCCGAGAGGGAGATTATTCATGAGTACTTAGCCACTATAGTGGAGGAATGATCACAGATCCGAGTTGTGAAGACGAAAGGAAGAAACGCGACTTCTATGTAACGAGCTACTGAGCCGTATGCCCATAGAACTAAGTGTGACACCCTCATTCGTTCAAGAACCCGTGAATTTGAACCCGAATGAGTGAAAGAGTGTGCACCACTTAGTATAGCCGAACATAGAACTTGGGTCGGTGACCAAGTGATACATTGTGGGACAAAGTTTAGTCCACAACCTAGTGAGAAAACCAATCTGTTTAGCATAATGGAAGGGAAAGTTTTAGGGATGGATCTGCTTGACAAACCTAGTTAAGACTGTAATCTCATAGAACTAGCAGATGGAACTTTCTATGCCCACCCTAAATAGAACTAGAGGGAAGGGGCCTTGAGGGACTGAGAAATGGTGAAGAGGGCCTTCCTTGTGTTGGGTGCAGTAGGTAATGTGGGTGCCATGCTGCTGAGTGTTGAGATGTATTCAACTCTATGAATGAGCTCACTGGCTTAGCACTGTCCTCCCTATTTCTTGAATTCTTGATAAACCTAGTGAAGGATGTAAACTCATGAGAACAATGGTTGGACCTTTCTATGCCCATCCTGAATAACACTGGAGGGAAGGGGTCTTGAGGGACTTAGAAACATAGAAGAAGACCTTCCTTGTGTTGGGTGAGGTAGGTAATGTGGGTTCCATGCTATATTATTAGTTTGAGATGCCTGCAGTTCTGTAGAGAGCTCACTAGATTAGAATTGTCCCCTGTTCCCTGGATTGCTTGATAAACCCAACAGAGATTGGCTTAGCAATGGTATGAGACTTTGACTGTGAGAGACAACCATCAACCTCCTTAGTGTATACATAGCCCCGCTTGAGGGTGGTATCTCAGTTGAAAGAGTATAGGTCGGACAGAGACTTATGGTTGGGTGGAACGTTGTCCTCACGTAGCCAGTTGCCCGAGAAGCTTCAGTCTCAAGAGAAGTGTTTTATGGTGTTAATGTTGTTGATGCATGTTTTGTATCTGTTTGATATATGATGTTGATTGAATGGTTATATGAATGGAATCAATAGATAGATATGTGTGAGCTTGTATACAGAATTGGTTTCCTATTGAATACTCCATTGTTACATGAATGTTATGCATGACTAACCCTATAGGTTGTGATATGTTTACTAGTTCAATTTATTACTTATGTTGTTGTGTATGGAGTTCATCCTCAAAAGGATGGGATTTAGCTTCATCTGGACCCAAGATGAGAGTGATAACATCTTCATGATTGTTAGAATCCCTTTATGAGAGAAAGTAATATGGAGAAGCCATGGGAGAAGACAGATAGAGTTTTATGAAGTTCTAAGGAATGGAAAAGTGGAGTTATGATGGAATATTCAGCTTAGATAATGATAAGGTTATAATAATCAGATGGATGAGAGAGTTATACTAGTGGAAAGAACCTTGAAAGAGATTTCCAACAGAACCAGACTTGCTTCATTTGGCTCAAGGACGAGGGAGAAACAAGTCTAAGAAGTTTGCATATGTAGAGAAGAAGGTTGCGCAATGCGGATTGCGGAACTGAAATTTTTTCGGAAAGTTAGGTTGGGAATTCCGCAATTCTGACTTCTGCAATGCGGATTGTGGATTGTGGAAAGTGTAGTCTTTCGGTAAAGTGAAGGTGGACTTCCACAACTCCGACTTCCACAATTGCGGATTGCGGATTGCCGAAAGGAAGTTGAAGGAATATTTAGACTTCCGCTATCCCGAGTTGCTCAATGCGGATTGTGGATTGCAGAAGGGTGTTGGAAAGATACATTCGACGATTTGTCTTGCAAATCCTGTAACGTGTATTGCAGATTGCGGAAGGACGAATTGTGGATTGCGGATTGCTGGTCCGAGGCAACTTGCGGATTGTGTATCCAAGGCAACTTGTGGATTGTGGATCCGAGGAAACTTGTGGATTACGGATCCGAGGAAACTTGCGGGTTGCGGATTGTGGATCTGAGGAAACTTGCAGATTGTGGATCCAAGAGAGTCACGGATTGCGGATCTGATGATGCAATTGCGGAAAGGCATGAATGAAATCATTTTGGAGAAAAAAATGGTATCAGAGTCGTCCATCACCCCTAAAGGACCATATAGGTTCGGAGTACATGATAAATTGGTACTAGATCCTAGGGATGGGATCGAGGTACACTACACATATCCTTCCTATAGGGTATTGAAAATTCTGGTGCCTATGTAATGTCGCATTCACACATTTCGACCAATGGGATGTATCATTAACTAAATAAATTCTTTTGAATTTTTCCCCATGGTGATAATGCAACTTCATGATAGTTAAAATACGTGCGCAGATGCATAGTAAAAATACATTACATAAATAAACTTTATCCACACACATATAGCATGCATATATGCGCATAATCATTATAGGAACCAAATAAAAATCGCATAATCAAACACGGGAGAATACTTATCTTTAAACAATGAATATCTGAGTAACTGGATATGTAAGAATGAATTTCCACTCGAACATGGGCACTCTATCCAGCATATACTATTTTTGTTGAGAGGCCACAACAAGCTAGTTTATGAAGCCACCATGGCAAAGGAAACACCTACAAGCTTCTCTCTCTCAACCCACAACCCGTTTTTCTCTCTATGCTTAGCTAAATGCTCATCCAAAGCTTTACAGAGATCTCATTAAACCATCACAGCTATTTCACTCCTTCTAATTGCCTCACACAACAAAGGAAGGTATTTACCTTCACTAATCCATAGTTCCCTTAGGAAATACAACCCTTACAATGCTTACCATTTTGTGCAGTAAGAGTCTAACCTGTTGTATGCTATTAGAGAACCTCTTGCAAGATTAATTCATGGCTTCTGAAGCATATGTGAGTAGAAAAAAACAATGGTTAAGGGATACTAACTTCACCAACCTCTATACTCACCTACAACCATATATTTTTCCTTCAAATCTACAGTTTTGTCTCTAAATTTGAATTTTCGGGTTATACACAATCTAGTAATGGTCATGAACAACAATAGGAAACTCTACATAGTCTAGAAATATGCATGAGAGAATGATAGAATGAGTGTTGACTTCAACAAATATGAGATTATGGTGAAAATACAAATGGCATACCTTCTGAGCATAGAAGAAAAGGAATTATGATAGTTGACATAACTGTCACAACCCCCATGCTTCAATAACTACATGAAGTGACTTTTCCCACCAACCTCACACATGCATTCAATGATTGCATTTAGTATCCAAAAGGATCTAATTGGCTCATTTAAAGCACATGGCATAATTTGGATGAGTTCTAAGGTTAACACTTGGAAACAAAGGATTTAGTTTCCCATAGTCCCCCTTTCATCTTCCTCTCTGGTGGAATCATAGCCCCTCTAGTGCTCTTTACACAACCATCTTGGATCGTTTTAAGCCATATTGGACCATTTTATTATTTTCAAGCATAATATTTACATATATTTCGAATTGGCACGATAATCTAATTAACACACTATGAAAATAATTACATCATATATGTCTAGCCAGTCACTAGTCCGAATTTGGCCTTGATCTCCACACTGGGTGTAATGTTCCCTCCCTGAGGGATCCATGGTCATCCTTCTACCCATTCAATCCCTATGGGTTATGTAAAAAATTCAATAAATTGTAGGGGTTAATTAATTGTCTAGTTTAATTAAATTTAAAAGTTAGAGAAGTTGTGTAATTCATAAATTGTAAATATTTTGATTATTATTTAATAGCATGATATGTGGACACGGTTAGGTGGTTGGGAGGGAACATAGTAGAATTAGTGGACCCAATGATTTTTCTTCCACAAAGGGAACTGGAAGAAAAGCAGTGAAAATAAATAAATCAACTAAAAAGATGGAAGGAAGCATAAAAGTAGGAAAGCAAGGAAATGAAAAAGGAATCAGAAAAGCAGGAAAGCTCAGAAAAGTAAGAAATCAAAGAAAAGTAGGAAAGTAGAGAAAATCAAGGAAACACAAGAGCTTCCAAAAGCATGAAAAGTAGACTAAAGAAGAAACGAAAGAAAGCAAGGAAAAAGAAGGATAAAGCTGCAAGTCCAAAATTCGCCAGTGAGGGTGCATGGATGAGGTTGTTGGTCCACATACATTATATTTTGAATCCAAATCAACTTATAAAAGAAGGAGGAGTGCACACACTCACATATTTTTCGATTTGAGTTTCGCATTGAGAGCTCTGAGCTTCTCAAGACTTGGGAGATGTGCCCCTTATGTTCATCATTCTAGTTGAGGATTCAGATAGAACACAAGGATTATGGAATTTATCCTTTCTCACTAAGGAAAATTGCAAGTCCAATCCTCTTCCAGATAAGTGATCTCATGTTATATCATGTGTTGATGACATCCAGTAGATTTAGTGAGCTTTATGTAAAGTTTGGTAATTGAATTTGATATTGAATGAAGCTAATGATATCATGGATATTCTATGCTATAATCACATCCCTATAATGGATATGTTCTCTTCTTCTATATAATGAAATTAATGTAACTTGGGATTTCACTAGTCGAGCTGCCTTGAAACTAGTAACTTGTTTTCTAGATTCCAAATTGAACCCAGTTGAACCTAATTGTTAATATTAGGGTTGATATAGATGGTTGGGGGTATATTTAGGATATACACTTCCATATATTCACTAGAATCCATTGGGTTCCACATAATTTTTTGGAATATTTCCTCAGAGTCTTTGTCTTTTCCAAAGGGTCATCCCAGACGTGATGCACACAGACAATGTGCAACTGTCAAAGTTGGGTGTCTCTTTAGATTGCTGTAGTATGTCCTTGAGATCTAGTTGGTCCTGAAATCCATATTGATATAATTTGGGAGGCTCTATAGGTGTTTTGGGATTAATTTTTTATTTCTATCCAAACTAGTCAATTGTTTTGTATCGAGCCCATCTTCTCTGTGTCTAAATTTTCAAAAGTGTGAGTTAGTGTTCCTAAAGTTGGTCTAGGTATATTAAAATGGTATCATAGCATGTTACTCTAAACCTAATCATGATTATATTTATGAGTTTGAAGAGAAAAACATCTCCTAAATGGAAAGATCCAGAAGAACCCCTTGTAGAATACGAGGCCGACTCCATTGAAGGCAAGCTTCAAGGTGAAAAAGAGATGTCTAACATGGATGAAAGAGAATAATTCAAATATTTTGTTCAAATGATGTTGAATGGAATGCATGAAATATCCCAGAAAATCATCAGGTTGGGTCAAGATATTCAATAATTCCTTTCCAAGCAATTGCTAAACAAAGATGGAGAAGGGAGCAACAATGGCTCTCAACATGAAGGGAAGAAGGTCTTTGGTGAGACTCTCTTTCCAAAAATAGGGCTTCACAATAAACATCATGAGTTCAATATTGAGACCAAGAGTCATCCAAGGCCTACTGTGCCCAAATTCACTAAAGAGAATAAAGAGGAACCAGAAGTGCAGAGCGAATCCATCGCTACATGGGAAGATCACTATCTAGAGTATCAAACTCTGAGTCAATATTGCAAGAGAGCATTGCAGTTCAAGGACTTATGTGAAGCCCAATACAAAGTCCATCCAAGAGGGGGCAATAGGATTCCTGCACAAAATTTTGAGTTGAATAATGTCATTGGTACGATCTCTCGCCCATATTTTGATATTTCATCAAAATGCTCTACAAATTTATGGATCCAAAAATTGGATACATATTTTCAATTGAACCCCATGGCCGAAAAGTATGCCATCAAAATGGCTACCTTGCATCTTGATGGAGAGGCCAATGATGGGTGGTTCCATGGAATGAATAATTTGGGTCATGACCAAGTGTCAACCTATGAGAAGTTCACTAGAAGATTGGTTGATAGATTTGATCAGAAGGATCATAAAATATTCTTCAGGGAGCAAGCACATCTGAGGCAGGAAGGAACTACCAAGGAATACATTTTTGAGTTTCAGAATCTAGTTGTGATGGTCTCAGACATATCTAAATATCACTTATTCCTTTATTTATAGAAGGATGATCATATCCATTAAAGAGGTTGTTTAAATCCTATAGACAATCTAGTCTACACGATGCAATGAGTAGAACTAGAGATCTATAGGATGACATCCCAAGAAAAATATTTCCTCCCAAGGATACTGTTCCTATGAAGTTCAAGAATCAAAGACCTCCTTGAGGAATTTGACTAGCACCTTCAAGAAGGAGAATACTTACAAAGATCAAGATGAATTAAGGAGGATAAAGTTATGTTCACCTTCCAGGAACCATGGGTTCCAAGACACAAGTGTGCTTAGGGAAAGGCGCATTACATTGAGGTCTTCTCAGAGAGAGAAGTTGAGGAGGATGAGGATGAGGAGCCAGTTGAAGTAGAAGTTTATTATGAGACTGCAAATGAAGAAAAATTGCCACCATCAAGTTTCAATATTGCAGTCTTGGAAGGATTACCTCGCTTCCACACTCTCATATTCAAGGGAGTGGTTCAAGGATAGAGGGTTTCAATTTTGGTTGATGGAGGTGCTACCCATAATTTCATTGATGCAGCCTTGGTGGAAAGAAGGAGGCTACCTACTAATACCTTTGAAGGTTTCACAATCATCATAATAGGAAATAACTTCATGGATTGTAATATACGGATTCCTAAGCTGCATGTAAGCATAAGATATTATACCTTAACACACAGTTTTTATGTTGTGAATGTGGTTGACACTAACTTGGTGTTGGGAGTGCAATGGTTGTAATCCATTGGGGAGCACTCCATTAATTACAAGGTGCCTCAAATACACTTCAAATATTATGATGGGAAGCAAATAGATTTGCAAGGAATCAATACCTATCCAAATCAAGTGGTTTCCTCACACGGTATGAGATCGATTTTGAGGCATGGAGACATTGAGTGGGATGCTGAGTTCCTCATCACCACCAAGGGAACCACCATATATTTTTCACAACATCCTGAGGACTTCAAGAGATTGCTTCAAAATCATGAGAAGGTTTTTGGAGACCTTCCTCATTGCAGGAAACTAGATAGATGAGTAGAGCATGTAATTGAATTGGAGGTGGGAACACAACCCATCATGAAACGCCCCTATAAGCACCCAAAGAATTTGAAGGATGAAATTGAGAGGGATATTAAGGAACTTATTGAATTAGGACTCATACGGCCAAGTTTGATTCCTTTTGCATCTTCAATGTTTTAGTGAAGAAGAAATATGGAATGCTGAGGATGTGGATAGATTACTACGGTCTAAACAAGAAGACCATTAAGAACTGGTATAAAATACCAAGAATTGATGAGCTTATGGATAAGATACATGGGGATAAGTTCTTTTCCAAGATAGACCTCCATTCTAGTTACCATCAAATCAGAATGAGAGAGGAAGACATACAGAAGACAACTTTTCACTGTCACTATGGACACTTTGATTTTTTAGTCATGCCTTTTGTCTTGACTAACGCTCTATCTACATTCCAATATTGCATGAACAAAATATTCAATAAGCAGTTCCGTAAGTATGTGTCAGTGTTCTTTGATGATATTCTGATTTATAGCAAGACTTGGGATGAACACTTGCTGTAATATCCTGATTTTGAACCCATTGTATTTAACATATAAATGATGTAATATCATTATAAAATCGTGTTGAGGAGCTCAAGGCCAAGGCTCCCCCTTCGATTTAGTGTTAAAATTGATGCATATGTTTTGCATGCTAGCTAGGAATAATAGAATTTGTAAATAACACGTAAATATGCATTTTAATAAAAAATACCCACAACTAGATATGCAATGCAACAAGAGTATGGGGGCATGATTTTTACACGGAATTGGGAGGAAAATATTCAAACCCTTGAATCAATAAATTCAAGCCAAGTGTCAATGAGAGAACCCATGAACCATCAAATACCCATGTTGAATTTTGTACCCAATCATTTATTTCTTCCAAGAATTGGTTGAAGTAATTATTATTTGGGAAATGGATAGGTATGGCTGTCCCATTTTTCATGTATGGGAAATCCACCATTTTTGGAAATTCATGTTTGTCTTCCTAGGAAAGAAAAGAGCCACGAATTTTCTCCCCAAGCCATTATTCATCAACCAGTTTGGCTCTCTCACGAAGTTCTAGCTGGTGGGGTGTTTTCACTTCTCGTTTTTCATTGGTTTCTAGCTGGGAAAAGGGAATTTTTGGTGTTGCCAAGCGGCTGGGAGGAAGGGAGCTCAATTTGGGGATCCATAGTGTGAGGCACCTACAACAATTACTTAATGAATATATGTGAAATAGCAGAAATGACAGAACTCAGAATCACTTTTATATTGATCACAGGCCACTTCGAGGGGGCAACCTCCTATGAGAAAGCTCAATACAAATAACTTCACGTTGCCTTCATAGGTCTCAACACACACTTATATACTAATTCTAGGCGCCAATACTATGGGTCGAAACCATGGGCCGTTACAAACTATGGATCAACAATACTACGGGCGACTTACAAAGCATATGCGCCAACAACAATAACACAAACTATTGATCAACAAATACTACGGGACGACTTACAAAGCATATGCGTCCAACAACAACATACTAACAAAGTAAAGACATGGGCTCCTAACACATAGAGGCATATTTTGGCCATTGGAATGCTCATAACCCATGGGAAAATTCTTTTTTCTCCCTATGGTCAATTTTCCCTCTCACAACTCGTTTTTGGGTGTGCCACGAAGTGGAAGAACCAATGTGAATCCTGTTTTGTAAATATCGTAGTAAAAACGTTTATCATGCCAAACATTTGTGATTGATGTGTGTGGGAGATAATGTTGGGGTTTGAGTTCAGGTTTGAGCTTAAGTGTTCCCACTCCTTGTATAAATCATGGCGAGATCGGGGGTGGCAATTGCACTGAGATATTGATGAGCACAGTTGGCCTATGGCTGGGTGTAACATTGCAGTTGCATAGCTAGTTTCTCGGAAGGCATCATCTCAATACAAGTATTTTCTATGTGTTTCGATTATGAAATGTTTTCATTGATGTTGTTATAATTCTACTGGAAATTACATGCTAGATGTGTCTCATTTGATGACTTTTATTAATATGTTGAATGTATGATAAATGTGTGTGGATAATGTTTTATTCCGTTGTGTTTATTTGAGTATGCATCTGTACACATGTGTTTTTATTTGTATTAATTTTATGATTGGGTCTAAGTTTTTGTAAAAGCTCTAAATTTTAGTCATGTTCCCTACCTTGCGTTGGATCGATGGGAGGGGACGTGACAGTGACTTGCAACATTTGGAAGTTGTACTAATCATTTTGGCATAAAAATAATTGTATGCAAAGCTGTCCAAATGTGAGTTTGGAATGAAGGAGCTACTATGCCTTGGTTATGTGATTGGACAAGATGGGGTAAAAGTCCACATGGAGAATATCCAAACTATTCTTGATTATCCAAGGCCTAAGAATGTGATTGATTTAAGAGGATTCATTGGGATTTGCACTTACTATAGAAAATTTGTTAAGGGATTCTCTCAATTGACAACACCCTTGACCGACATTACAAAGAAGGAAGATTTTTATTGGTTCGAGGAAGCTGAGAAGGTTTTCAACAAAATGAAGGAAGCAATGAGTAGCTGCTCAGTCCTATCCTTACTTGATTTCACTCAGCCATTTGTGCTTGAGTGTGATGCCTCCAGTGAAGGCATTGAAGCAGTTTCTATGCAAAATAAGCACCCCATTTCTTTTGAGAGTAGAACGTTGCAGCCACATTAAATGCACTACTTAATCTATGATAAAGAAATGCTGGCCATTATGCATGCATTGGAAAAATTCTGGCAGTACTTGGTGTGGAGTAAGTTTGTTGTCGAGTCTGATCACAACATTCTAAGGCATTTCTTGACACAAAATGAGCTCAATGATAGGAAACAAAAATGGGTGAGTAAATTTCAAGCCTATGATTTTGACATATAGTACAAGAAAGGGAAAATGAATGTACTGGAAGATGCCCTTTCTTTAATGGAATTTCATGTTGATTGGAAAGTTAAGTTAGCAGTAGAGTACTCTAGAAATAATTTTGCATGTAATTTGATAGATGGTTTGGTACATGCTAATGCATATAAGTTTCTCCATGATATCATATACTACAAGGACCACATCTTCTTGGTGAAGATATCAAACTTGAAAAAGAAAATTTTAGAAGATGCTCATGATGCACCCTTAGCTAGCCACCCTAGGTTCTTGAAGACATACAAAAAGGTGAGAGAGAGGTTCTCATGGAAGGGCCTCAAAATTTATGTGCTGAAACATGTGAGGGAATTCATAGCATTCCAATAGAACAAGGTTGAGCATATACATCATGCTGGCCTAT
Source organism: Larix kaempferi (assembly GCA_027924585.1). Taxonomy (NCBI): domain Eukaryota; kingdom Viridiplantae; phylum Streptophyta; class Pinopsida; order Pinales; family Pinaceae; genus Larix; species Larix kaempferi. Next base: position 7,525,131 of record BSBM01000368.1, read on the forward strand.
TACAACCTCTACCCATTCCAGAGCATAAATGGGAGAGTATCTTCATGGATTTCATCACCAACTTGCCAAAAGTTCAAGGTAAAGATTGTATTTTTGTGGTGGTTGATAGGATAAAAAATTTTGCACATTTATTTGTTGTTACATCCACTATTGCAGCAAGCCAAGTTGTTGGTCTCTTCTTTTGAGAAGTATTCAAGTTGCATGGTTTGCCCAAAACCATAATAAAGTGATAGGGACAACAAATTCACAAGTGCATTTTGGATAGAGTTGTTCAATATTGTTGGGAAAAGCTTGGATCTTAGCACAATCTATCACCCATAAACTGATGGTCAAACTGAGAGGGTGAATCAATGGTTTGAATACTACCTCATGAACTATGTCATGGGACAACAAAAATCTTGGGTTACATGGTTTCACATGGGATAAATATGCTACAACACAACTTTCCACATATGCATTGGCATGAAACCTTTCAAGTATTTGTATGGGTATGATGCTCCTACATTTGCAGATCCGATATTTGGATATTGTAGGACCCAAAAAGAAAACCATTGGATCCAAGAGAGTCAATAAATTTTGAGAGTATTGAAGGACACCTTGCAAACAACTCAAAATCAACATAAAATGTATGCATATAGGAACAAGACATAGCAATTTTTTCAAGTTAATGACTTGGTGTACTTGAGGTTGCAGCCATACAAACAATATTCATTGAAAGGAAGGAGAGCTGAAAATTTAAAATCAAGGATCTGTGCTCCTTACAAAGTTGTGCAGGAGATAGGAGAAGATGCTTATGAGTTGGGTCTTCCAGAAGGAAGCAAAGTACACAATGTGTTTCATGTTTCTTGTCTCAAGAAGGAAGTTGGGAAGCAAGTGATAGTATCAATAGAGCTTCCACCAATGGATGATGAAGGACATCTAATCTTGGTACTAGAAAAGATTATGCAAAAAAGAGAAAGAAAGTTGAGAAATAGGGCCATCAAAGAATATGTTGTTTTGTGGAAAGACTTGCCCAGTGAAGATGCAACATGGGAGGGTGAGCAACTGTTGCAGCATCCAGGACTATAATTGTTTGAGGAAAAGAAATTTTGGGTGGGAAGGAATGTAATGTCCCCTCCCTGAGTTCTCCATGGCCATCCTTCTACCCATTCAATCCATATGGGTTCTGTCAAAATTTTAATAAATTGTAGGGGTTAATTAATTGTTTAGTTTAATTAAATTTAAAGCGTAGAGAAGTTGTGTAATTCATAAATTGTAAATATTTTGATTATTATTTAATAGTGTGATGAGTGGATATGATTAAGTGGACAGGAGGGTGCATAGGATAATTAGTAGACCCAATGAGCTATCTTCCATAAATGAAACTGGAATAAAAGTAGTGAAAATCAATAAATCAACTAAAACAATGGAAGGCAGCATAAAAGTAGGAAAGCAAGGAAAAGCAGAAAGAAATAGAAAAATAGGAAATAAGATAAAAGAAGGAAAGTACTTTAAAAGAAATAAAGAAGAGAAAATCAAGGAAAAGAAGGAGTTTCCAAAAGCAGGAAAAGCATACTAAAGCAGAAAGGAAAGAAAGCAAGGAAAAAGAAGGATAAAGATGCAAGTCCAAAATTATCCAGTGAGGGCACATGGATGAGGCTAGTGTTCCACATACATTGTATCTTGAATCCAAATAAACTTATAAAAGAAGGAGGAGTGCACCCACTCACATATTTTTCCAGTTTGAGTTTTGCATTGAGAGCTCTGAGATTCTCAAGACTTGGGAGATGTGTCCCTAGTTACTAGTTGGGAGATGTGCCCCTTTTGTTCATGATTCTAGTTGAGGATTCAGGTAGACCACGAGAAGGAAGGAATTCATCCTTTCTCACAGAGGAAAATTGCAGGTACAATTCTCTTCTAGAAAAGTGAGCTCCTATTCTAGCATGTGTTGAAGACATCCAATGGATTTAATGAGATTTATGTAAAGTTTGGTAACTGACTGATCGGGTGATTCCATGAAGATGGGTAACTATTTTTGGCCTAATATGACGATGAAAAATGAAAAATTTACCCATGTATAAAATTAAAGCCCTCTAAACTCATATTTTCCACATGAATTTTGACATGCAGTTAAAAAACAAAATGTAGAGAATTATGTTGGCTTTCCAATGATATTTTTTTTGAAATATACCAATGTCATTTATCATGTCAAATTTTAATTTAATGAAAAGTTTGTACATAAAAATTTGAAGAGCAATTAACAAGTAGTTTGTGTGTGTGCACAATAATTTAATGTTAAAGTAATAATTTAAAAAAATTAAATATGTGAACATGATCTAGACAGAATGCACTAGTGCTTACATATTTTTCTTTCATTTTTTCTTGAAAAATTATATTTATGATTAGTTTTTGAAACTCACCAATGAATATTTCACCCGTATTTTGCACACATGTGTGTGTGCACGAAATCTTTTGATTGTTTACATAATTTGCAATACTAAAAATACCCTTTTGAAGAGGATGTACTTATCTAGTGCTTGTGTATTTTTTCAAATTTTTTGGATGTGTATTTTGAATGTTGTTGATTTATCTTTGATCTCAATCGAAGTTGTCAGCAGGGTTTTTTAGGGCAAGTTTTACTAGAAATTTAAAAACAAAAGACATACGAAGATAAAAATTCGTAAATTTTATGTATATGGATAGAGGATTCATTGACGAATCTAATGGTATCAAGTCTTCCCATTAATGTGCATTTATTGACATAGTTTAATCCTCTAAAAGGCAGACAAAACTTTCTTTCTGCAGTGAAAAGGGATCTGGGCTTGTTTTTTAGGCCCTCGATCGAGGTATTTAAAATACCTTGATCGAGGGTTAAATATGACTCCGATCGAGGTTTTTACATAGACCTCGATCGAGGTATGTTCAAGCCCTCGATCGAGCAAATTGCTCGACCGAGGGCCTAAAAAACAAGTCGCGGGCCTTCTTTTATTTTTCTAAAAAGCTATATATAGCTTTTGAAAAGCTAGATCTAGCTTTTCAAAATCTAGATTGAGCTTTTCAAAATCTAGATTGAGCTTTTTAAAAGCTAGATCGAGCTTTTGTTTCAACGCTCATTTGAGGTTTTAATAGCTCGATCGAGGTCTTGTTTTAACCCTCGATCGAGGTCTTTTAAATCCCTCAATCAAGGTCTTTTAAAACCCTCTATCAAGGTTTTAATACCTTGATCGAGAGTCTGCAACACAAATTTTTGGCACTTTGCTCTCCAAAAATCGTGAACCAGCTTCATGGATCAACCCTTTGATATTGAATGAAGCTAATGATCTCATGGATATTTGATTATATAATCATAGAAATCTGATGTATATTGAATATTCTTCTAGTTAATGACATTAATGTGTTTCTTGTTATACAAATTTGTCTTAATCTTCAATGGATTTTCATCCCTATGCTCCTTGTGTTTTCAAATCTAGCTAGTTTCTAGAATTAATGCAATAAACTATCTTCCTTGTATCCAAATTTCATTACGTGAGTTGTTTTATGTTTTTAATATTGATATGAATCCATCCCAATCCTTGCATCAGAAATTCTTGACCCTCTCTATCTATTTGGAATATGTTGGAATTTAACTAGTTTAGTTTTCCTACAACTAGTAACTTGTTTTCTAGCTTCTAGACTGAACCCAATTGAACCTAATTGTTAATATCAAGTTCGATATATATGGTTTGGGGTAGTTGTAGGCCATTCATTTCTATATTTTAACCAAAATCCATTGAGTTCCACATATGTCCCTAGGATATTGCCTTAGAGTCTTTGGCTTTTCCAAAGGCTCGTCCCAGGCGTGATGCACCCAGAGAATGTGAAAATGTTGAAGTTGGGATTCTATTTAGGTTGTTTTAGGATGTCCTCGAGCTCTATCAGGTCCTGAAATCCATCTTGAGAAAATTTGGGAGGGTCTATAGGTGTTTGGGGTTTAATTTTTTATTTCTAGCCAAATTAGTCATTTTTTTTTGTATCTAACCCATCCTCCGTGTGTCTAAATTTTCAAAAGTTTGAGTTAGTGTGACTAAAGTTAGTTTGGGTACATTAAAATAGGAATCCATACTAGCATATTTACAATATTTAAATAATTTTGATTAAATACATTCCAAGTCGAACATGGGGGAATTACAATCCCCTCTCCCTTGGAATAACACAATCCTTGGTGTTATCTCAAAATCAGAAAAAAATGGATATGCCTCTTCCATGGCATTCTCCAATTCCCACATAGTCTCATCGGGACCTAAGTTCTTTCATTCCAACTTTACCTATCTGATGGCTCTATTCCAAGCAATGTTACCTTCCTGTCTAGGATGCATAGTGGATCAGTTTGGAACTCTCCCTCGGGTTGCACCTGAATCACATGCCAATCAATCAAATGGTTAGGGTCGTGTACATATTTCTTAAAGAAGGAAACATGAAAAAAATTATGAGCTCTAATATAACATGCAATGCAATTCTATATGCATCGGGCCCTATTCTTTCAAGCACTTCAAATGTCCCACAATATCTTGGTAACAACTTGGCACAACTTCCAAGCTTCAACGAAATCTTTGTTGGCCTCATTCCAAGGTAAAAATGATCCCCAACATGAAACTTTGTATGATATTTTTCCTTATCTCCATAATTTTTCTATCTATCTTGGGTTGCCTTTAAATTTTTTCTAATTTTTGCAACCTCTTGTTCCATTTCCCGAAGCAGTTCTGGTCCAAGTACAATTATGTTCATTCAATTATCCCATTTCATTGGTGTCATACACTTTATTCCATACAAAGCTTCAAATTGACTCATGCCTAATGAAGCTTGCTACCCATTGTTATATGTAAACTGCACCAAGTGTAGATAATCTTCCCACTTCGTTGGTTTTCCCATCACATACATGTGAAGCATGTCTTCAAGAACTTGATTTACTCTTTCTGTTTGTCCATCTGTTTGTGGATTTTGGGTAGTGCTAAAGTTCAGCTGCGTACCCAAATCTACAAAAACACTTTTCCATAAATTTGAAGTAAATTTCGTATCCCTGTCTAAAATTATTGCCTTAGGAAACCCATACAATCTAGAAACTTCCTTCATAAAAATATTTGCAATGTAATATGTTTTATATCTGGATTCAACTGGTATAAAATGTGCTATATTAGACAATTTATCCACCACAACCATGATGGAATCATATTGTCTCATAGTCATTGGCAAACCTATAATAAAATCCATGGGAATCACTTCCCATTTCCATTCCGGAAATTGTAAAAGTTGCAATAAACCTGTTGGGTGTTGATGTTCATCCTTCACTTGTTGGCATTTCATACATATTGAAATATACATAGAAATATCTTTCTTCATCCTCGGCCAAAAATATTGTTTCCTAGTTGTAGCAATTGTTTTCTGGTATCTTGGGTGACTAGAATATGGCATTTTGTGGATTTCATCCATAACAATTCTCCACAAGTTTGCCACATTTGGAATATAAAATTTTCTTTTATAAGTAAGAAGTCCATCATCCTCCAAATCATACCCTTCATATCTCTTTTCCAAAATTTGTTGTTGTAATTTATCTTTTATTTGCACATATAGTTCATCTTCAACAACATAATTAACAATCTGTTTCCTTAAATTTGATTGGCAAGTACTAATGGATGGAAATGCATTCCATGCATCTTTCTACTGAGTGCATTATCCACTTTATTTTCCTTCCCTTTTATGTGTTTGATTTCAAAATCAAATTCACATAAAAATTCTAGCCACCTAGCCTTCCTGGCATTTAATGTTGGCTAGTCAAATGAATATTTTAGACGAAAGTGACATGTTCTTAGCTCAAATTTTATTCCCATTAAATAGTTCCTCCACATATTTAAAGTGTGCAAAATGGCTGCTAGTTCTAAATCATTCGAAGCATAATTCTTTTCATGCTCTTCAAATTTTCTAGACTCATAACACACCACATGATTTCTTTGCATAATAACTCCTCCAAGTCCTTGTTTACATGCATCTATACACACTAGAATGTCTTTTCTAGGTCTGTAATTTTAAGAATTGGAGCACTTGTAAGAAGCTTCTTCAACAACTGGAAGCTTTCTTTACATTTTTGTGTCCAATCAAATTTTATTTCCTTATTTTGCAAGGAAGTGTTTGGGTGTGAAACCTTAGAGAATCCTTCAATGAATCTTTTGTAATAATGAATAATACCCATAAAATATATCACATCTCTCCAATTCTTTGGAGTTGGCCAATTCATGATGGATTCAATCTTTTATGGATCCACTGATATTCCCTTCTCTGAAATAATGTGACCCAAATAATGAAATTTATTTTTATAGAAATCACATTTTCTTAGCTTTTCATATAACTTATGCTACTTTAGCAATTGCAAATTTGTTCTCGAATTTTGTTCATGCTCCTCTTCATTCTTAGAGTAAACAAGAATTTCATATAGAAAAACAAGAACAAACTTGTCCAAATACCTGCTGAAAATGTTATTCATGAGACACATGAAAATAGTTGGTGCATTACTGAGACCAAACGGCACCATCACAAATTCATAGTGTCCATACATTGTTCTAAAGGTTGTATTGTGAATATATTCTTCCTTGATTCTTACTTGATGGTAACCAAACCTTAAGTCAATCTTTGAAAATACTTTTTCCCCTCTCATTTGATAAAAAAGATCATCAATTCGAGGAAACAAGTACTTGATTTTCACTGTCACTTTGTTTAGTTGCATGTAATAAATACTTAACCTGAGTGTTCCATCTTTGTTTTTCACAATTAGTATGGGTGCTCCCCATGGAGACACACTTGGACGGATGTACTTCTTTTCCCACAATTCTTGTAATTGCATTTTCAGCTCTAATAATTTTGGTGTACTCATTCTATAAGGTGTCTTGGATATTAGTGCAGTGCCTGCCACAAGATGAATTTTGAAATCAATGTACCTCTTTGGAGAAGTTACCAGAACTTCATGAGGAAACACATACTTCAATTCTTTCAAAACATGATGATCCTCCAATTTGGGGACTTCATTTTTTGTTTTATCCAAAACATGGGTTGCATGTAATTGATAATCTTTTTTATAGAAATTCTTCAGCTGCATGGATGAAATATGCCTAACAGAGATTAAATTTGGGATTCCTTTTACAACTCTTATGTTTCCTTCCTCATTAGTGCATTCAATTTTTTTTCTATAGCAGCCAAGTTTAATCTATGTGCTTCCAAACAGTCCATTCCAATGAGAATATTATATGAACCAAGTGGAAAAATATTTAGATTTTCACAAGTGAAAAGTCCCATTTCTAATGGACATTTCTCCACTATTTCACTAACTTTTCTCTTGGTTCTAGTGGCTATTTGGACCAACCATGATTTACTATGCTCGGTTCTCTTAAAAGCACAAATCAACAATTTTAGGAGTGATATAACTGTGAGTAGATCTAGGGTCAATCAAAATAGAAATAGATTGCTTAGAAATATTACCTTCAAATTCAACCACAGTTGATTGATGGTATGCTTGGAAGTCTTCTAGTTCAGCATAAATTTTAGGTATGGTCCTTTCCACTTGACCCACAATTTCAACTTCTTGAATGTTGTGAACTTGCTTTGCATTCCCATTCCTATCTGGATAGTTTCTAAGTAAATGGTCCTCTCCACATCCCCAACATTGAAGTGGCTCTCTTGGCTATCTTGTCTTGTCTCCCATAATTTTAGTTAGCTTTGTCACACCTTGTGGTGGCTTCCTTAGTTGATTCCTTAAATGAGGAGTCTTGAACCCCTTCTTCCTTTGGTCAAACTTCTCATTTTTCTTGTCCTTCCATGGATTATGGAAATTTGGATTCATTTTTTTTATAATAACAATACTTGGCATTTTTTATGGTCTCATCTAGAGTTTTAGGTTCATCAAACTCAATTCTACCTTTGTAGGACTAAGGAAACCCACTTAGAAAATGTTGAATTTTCACTTTATCATCTCTAATATACTTGACATATCTTAGCAGCTCCAAGAATTTATTTGCATATTCCTCTATAGTCATTTGTCCTAATTTCATCTTACCTATCAAAGAGGTACTTTTGCTTGAAGTATTTCTTGAATAGATTCCACACAATATTCCTTTCATTGATCATCTTCACTTTCCTAAGGTGATCCTACCATATAAACTCTCTTCCATTTAGGTTGAATATGGAATCTCTTGCTTTCATATTTCCTTAGTAGTCTTGGACTTAGAAATACTTCCTCATCCCAAGAATTCAAGCCTCAACTTCTTGACCAAATTTTATGTCACCATCAACTGTAGGAGGTTTGGATTTCCTACATTCTCCATGTAATTTGTTATTGAAAGGCCTCTTCCTCTTTTTACTATGCGATTAAGAGCTCGATCCTTCAATGAAATTCTTAAAGTCAGATGACTCACTAGATGAGATTTTTAGAGTATATGTCCTATCTCTAGAAAACCTTCTTGAACTATGGGACTGCTTGTGAGAATGTCTCCTTGAGCTACTCCCACTCTTTTACTAATTTTATGAGTGATTTTATGACTTGATATTCCTTTGAATGCATGTCAAACTTTAAATCATGACTACATTTAGTTGATTATGTTCTTCATGAGCTCTAATCAGCCTTTCATTGTCTTCTCTACATCTTTGCAGTTCCACCCTTAAGCTCCTCAAGGTTTCTGTGATGTTTGGGGAAGTCACTTGGTTTCTTCAACCATTATATTTTCTCTTTTCATTCTAAACATGTATGTTCTATCCCATGGAATTGTTTCAACTTCATAGGGATCATGTGCATCATCCATGATGATGATTCTCTTGGCCCAGTTAAGACCAATGATTTCTAAATTGAATTATACTGAATGCAAAACCATTAATTGTCTCTGATATAATTTTGAATCTTCAGCATGTCACCCTCCACCAGCTTCCAAGTCACCACATCGCCTAGCCTTGGGCACAACCGCATTAATAATATCCCATTACCAGAAGTGGTAACGGCTTCTCGCAAAAGTGGTTTTAGAAAATTTCATGGGGATCTGTTGTCAATCAAAATATGACACGTGGTCAAGTGGTTTCATCCCAACGAATTTCCCTCCCGTTGTTAACCAATGTGCACATTGTTGATGCATTATCAATTGTAACATTTGATCTTCCCTATCATCTGATGGTAATATTTTTGTCATTATATTGTTAACTGTCATGCAATTTGATTATGCGCTATCAAATGCAACCATTTATCTTCTTTAACGCCCGGTGGTCCAATCTCCATCAGCTTCCGCATTCCATCACATGCAGTCACCCATGCATAGGACCGATGTAGTGAGTCCAAATCCTACTTCTGACTCTTGTGGATCCTCCACATCATTCATTCTTCCAACGTGTCTCCTTGTGAGGAACCTGCAACAATTAATTGATGAAATACACGATATATCAGATCACAAAATATTTTTATTGATTGTGGGCCACTTTGAGGGGGAAACCTCCTTTGAGCAAGCTCAATACAAATAACTTCGCAATGCTTTCATTGGCCTCAACACATGCTTATATACTAACTCTATGCCCAATACTATGGGTCAATACCATGGAACATATAATACTACGGGACGACTTGCAAAGCATATGCGTCCAATACTATGGGTCAATACCATGGGCTAATACAAACTATGGATCAAAAAATACTATGGGATGACTTACAAAGCATATGCATCCAACAACAATATACTAGTAAAGTAAAGAGAAGGGTTGACATGGGTTCTTAACATCCCGTATCCCTAAGAAAAATCTTTGTCCTCAAAGCTTTAGGTGTGGAAATTGATGCGGAATCTGAAGGAGTGGTTCCCCTATAGCATCCTCTGGTTTCATTATGTGCCACTGAATTAATACCTCTGTGATAGATTGAGAGAGAAGCTGACACCTTTTGAGTTTCAGGGAGGATTGCTTGAAAGGCTATAGACGAAGAAGAACCATATCACTTGCTTGAAAAGTGCGCTCAGAACGGTGCTGGTCAACTTGTTGTTTCATTCGAATTCGTGCCATGTGAAGATTATCCTGCAAAATGAGAAGAATCTGATCGTGGATTCAAAGAACCGAGTCAATTTCCTAAACTGGTGAACTACTGAGGGTGTATGGAAGAAGAATTGGTTGTTCCTGACCATAGATTGCTTCATATGGAGTCATTTCAGATGTGGTATTGTACCACTGGAGCCCTTCAAGGAAATCCATAGAAATGTCTGTCCAAATCTGTGTAGCGATGGGGAAGGGTTCGAGCAATCCCAGAAGGAATGTCGTTTCACCCTTGTTGACCTGGAAAGTATCACATTCAACCACCATCTGTTGAATTGTCATTTTCAGTCCCTGCCAAAAAAGTTACATTTTTCTCGGTCATATGTTTTGAGGAGCCCAGAGTGTCCTGCCAATGAATAAGCATGGAGTTCATAGAAGTCATAGACCTGTTTAACATATTGAAACCAATTTGGAACAAGAATAGAAATAGATGAAAGAGAAACTGGCTCATCAAATGTGCGAGAAGGAGCATCCACCAACAGATTGTCCTTATCCTTCTTGTAAGTGATCTCATAGGCATAACTCATGAGTTGGATAACCCATTTTAGGTGTACTGGGGAGGAGACCCGTTGTTCGAGGAAAATTTTCAGACTCTGGTGATCAGTCTTGATGTAGAAATAATTCCCTAATAGGTATGTTTGCCACTTCTATACTGCATGCAAAATATCCATCATTTCCTTCTCAGATGTAGAGGTGGCTAAATTCTTACCGAAAAGGTCTCTTGAAGGCAGCATTCCCACTGGTTCAACAAAGACACCTGCATATCTATCCAAGGGAGTAGTGGATACCAGTGATGGGTGCATCTAAATGGAATGGAGCTGAGCAATGAAACCATGTGAATTATTATTACGGATCTTTTCCAGGCGATGTGAACTGATGATGCGGAGAGACCTTGGTTGCAAGCCCATCAATGTGTGTTTTTTCCCATTAACTAAAAATTGCATCCCAAGTTCAGCAAAATCCCATAAGATGGGGCCAAGTGTGCGTAACCATTGAGCGCCCAAAACCACATCACATCCGCCTAAGGACAAGGAAAGCATATCAAAGCGCAGGTTATAATCTTCCGTAGAGATACGCACATTGCGACACTTCCCCTTGCAAGGTAAGGTGCCCCCTTTGGAAATCATGACTTCAAAGTTGGAGCAAAGATGGAAAAAAAAATCATCCTGTTTGGCGATCCGAGGGTTAATGAAGTTATGAGTTCTACCAGAATCAATGAGTATTATAAGATGGAGCTTCTTGAAGTAACCCTTGACCCGCATTGTTTGTGGGGTGGTGACTCCGGCTAAACCATTAAGAGATATCTTTGGGTGGTCGTCCGGAGACGGAGGGTCAACAGGAGGCTATTGAATGTCATCCTGATCATATAGTGTCTTTGGAGCTTCTTCACCAAGTTCATAGGCAGGCGAAGAATCCACATCCAAGAGATAGAGTTGGTGCTCAACACATCTATGTCCCCGAGTGAATTTCTCATCACAATTATAACATAGCCCTTTTTCTCTACGTGCCATCATCTCTACTTCAGACAAATGTTTGATAGGAGTTACGCGAGGAGATGGCGTAATGGGAGGTCATTGGGAAACCATATTTTTTAATGGAACAAAAGTGGATTTGGAGCGTTGTTGGGTTGTGATCTTATCCTCCACAAACTTAGCCAACCCTAGGACTTCCATCATTGTGTTGGGATAGAACATTTTAACCTTTGAGTGGATTTCATCCTTAAGACCACTGATAAAAAAACTCCTGTAGAATTCATCAAACAATCCCTCTATGTGATTGGTGAGTTTCTCAAATTATGTCTGATACTCTGTCACAGTGCCAATTTGGTGAAGTTTAGTGAGTGCTCCTGTGAAGTCATCAAAAGCACTAGGACCAAATCGTTGCAAAAGGAGTTGGCAAAAATTTGTCCATTGTGGCTCATCATTAGCCTTGATGTACCAATGGTACCATTGAAGGTCTTCTTGTTCCAAATGAAAGGATGCAAGTGGAACTTTGTGGACATCAAAAGTATTATGCAGACTGAAATATTGTTCTTCCCGGTATATCGATCCAGTCGGATCATTACCATTGAAGCGAGGAAAATCAAGCTTCGTCCCATGAAAATTGCTAGAAGAAGAGAATCCAATGTCTGGATGTCATTTATTGTTCATGGTTGAATACGGAATATGAATGCTGAGAAATTTTTCATCTAAATCTTGGAGTTTGGTTTTGAGGGCTACAAGTTCTTCATCCATGATTTGTGCTCCTGTGCGGGTGACAACCATAACCAGGCGTTTTTTTTTAATGGGTAGAAAAACAAAAACATCTAAGCTTCTTTAGTAAGGGAAAAATTGGATTTGGGAGAAACTTTGATGGGTAATTGGGGTTTGACTAGGTTTTGGACACTTTCTAATGGACAGGGAAGAATAAAATAGGGATTTCAGAAGTGGGGTGAAAGAATGAGAAAATTTGTCAGAGAGGGACAACGAAGCAGGAATAGGAAATGAACACTGTGGAAAAATTTGAAGGCAATTGGGTGAAAATCGAAGAAAGTATGGAAAACCCTAAAAATAGACAAATGTGGGATTTCTAGCTGTGGGAAGTGGAATTTGGGATAGGGTCCTCGGGAATGAAATATGCAGAATGGGATTGCAGGGGTTTCAGTGAAGTTTCAAGGGAAATGAAGTTAAAACAAGGTAGATATGGCAAAAAATAGAATTTTATCGTAGATCTACAATTACATGGAAGTGAATTGCAACAGATGGATCTGCAATGGCGCAAAAGTGATCGAGAATAGTTTTGGACAGAGGTAACCTACGATTTATCAACTGAAAATAGATATGGACCCTAGGTATGATTGGATTCCTAATGGTTCAGGGGATTCACTCAGCCACCATTGCTTTCTAATGGCTTGCGTATTGGGGTAGTACCCCTCACTCCACGGCTCAGGAAAAAATGATAACCGCTTTTCCACAAATGATAGCTCTTGGTTTACCTCACATGTGGGAACTAGTCAATCAGGTAGGGGTCATTTCCCTTTTCGCTGGAAGATCCTCTCAATGGGCCAGCTACTTCGGGGTTCCTATGGTACTCCTCACAATGATTTTTAGGGATTACGCCCAAGTACTTCCCATAGTTAAGCGAATAGGGATTATTTCCAGATCCGAACCTGCAACAGATGCGAAAAAAAATTTGGCAGAAATTTCACCCAATGATCTCAAGAAAGTGCTCTAATACCAGATGTGAGGAACCTGCAACAATTAATTAATGAAATACACGATATATCATATCACAGAATATTTTTATTGATCGTGGGCCACTTTGAGGGGGAAACCTCCTTTGAGCAAGCTCAATACAAATAACTTCATGATGCCTTCATTGGACTCAATACACACTTATATACTAACTCTATGCCCAATACTATGGGTCGATACCATGGAACATATAATACTATGGGACGACTTACAAAGCATATGCGTGCAATACTATCGGCCAATACCATGGGTTAATACAAACTATGGATCAACAAATACTACGAGATGACTTACAAAGCATATGCGTTGAACAACAATATACTAACAAATTAAAGAGAAGGGTTGACATGGGTTCCTAAAACTCCTCCACATCACTCATCCATGTGGCATGGGTGGGGCCCACCTAAAAATTACCAAATTTTTAAAATTTCAAAATTGTGTGAAATTCTATTTCAACAACAAAGGGCTATTTGTCACGTAACAGAATAACCCACAGCTTGGTTAGGATACCATCTATTAGCTGAAACCTTGAATTTTCATAGGAGCATTTCATTTGCAACTCATATTCCTGCCTGTAAGTGTGCATTTCTAACCCATACAACTCTGGTATTGCAACAAGAAGCTATGATGATACTTTTATGTAACGTACCCTTCACCGAATCCGACCAACGAGAAAGGACATTAACTAAATACAAGATTCTAAATTTCTCACCAAGGTCATAATATGAATTCATGACAATTAAAATACGTGTGCAAATGCATAATAAAAATACAAAACATAAATAAACTTGATCCCATGGGGGCTTCACTCAATAAACCGCTATCATAGCACGTTCGTTCATAGCATATGAAAAGAAACCCCTAATTTCACTAAATATTGGAAAATACCTTCCAAAATCGTTTTTTAAACCCCCTCCCAATATGCCTTCCCAATTGAAAAAACCCCTATTTCAGTAGATATTGTATGTATCAATTTTTTCATTAACATTTTTTATACCCCTTTATATTTCTACCTAGTATATTGATATGATACCCCTCTTATGACCCCACATGCATTCTACAATGCACCTTGCTTCTTTTGATGTATATTGTGGATTCACATTACTTCACCCACAATGCAATTTCTCAACCAAATGTCATTATGATTTGAAACATCTAATGGTCTAATGAAGAGATAGAATATCACTTCTTGTATGTCACTAGAGCCAATGCACATAGTACAACATTTAGATTGCATGTTACAGTTCCCCAATCGCTGACTAAGCCTATTGTGGGCTAGGTATCCAAGCCCCTAGGGCCTGTAACAAGCTCTAGGACGTTGACTAAACCTCCCAAGGCCTATCGAGGGCCTATAACAGGCCCTGGAGGCTTAGAGCCTCCCAAGGGTATTGGTAACAACTGGCTAAGTGCTATTGGTAACAATTGGCTGTTAATGAACACTGTCTCTCGACTATGATCGACTGGAAACCCACTTCACCACGAAACCCCTGGCCTCAAGCATGCCTCAAGACACGATTTCCCTGTGTACTGGTAAGCCTGAGCCTTCCCTCAACCCAATTTTTCATCTGGCCTCTATCCCTCCATCTCCATTTGGCGGATATTTGTCAGCCCACCCATATAAAAAGACCTCAAAGTATTTTTGTATTGTTACATTAAACTAAAAAACCCTTTGCCCCTTAATATATAAGCAATATAATTTTTAGGTTTTCATGAATATTTAATACCGCAATATGAATGAGCGTGGTATTATATTTCCTTCTAGTGAATCCCTCATGCTTGATCCACACACATCTAGCATGTATATACTAGCATAATCATTACAAGCATCAAAGGAAAGCATCACATAATCAAATACAAGAGAATGCATATCTTTAAACAAAGAAGATCCAACTAATTGGATGTGTAAGAGAAATTTTCCACCCAACCATAGGAAATTTATCTAGCATATATTATTTCTACTGAGAGGCCACCCCCAAGATGGGTTATGAGGCCACCAGGGAAAAGGAAACACCTACAAGTTTCTCTCTCTCATCCCACAACCCCTTTTTCTCTCTATGCTTAGCCAAATGTTCATCAAGAGTTCTACAAAGATCGCACTAAGCCATTACAACCATGGAACTCCTTCCAACTTACCCACACAATAGAAGGAAGGAATTTCCCTTCACTGATCCATAGTTCCCTTAGGAAATCTAACCCTTACAGTGCTTACGAGTGTGTGCAATAATATTCCAACCTGCTATATGCTATTAGAGAACCTCCTGCAACATTAATCCATGGATTCTCAAGCATTTGAGAGTAGGAAAACTGAATGGTTAAGGGTTCCTAGATTTCCCAACCTATATTCTCACCTACAACCATAATTTTTTCCTTCAAATATGCAACCATGTCTCTAAATTCAAATTTATGGGTTATACATAGTCTGGTAATGGTCATGAACAACAATGGGAAACTCTACATAGTGTAGAAATCTACATGAGAGAATGATAGAATGAGTGTTGACTACAATATTTATGATATGATGGTGAAAAGGTAACTGAAATAGCTTCATACCATAGAATAAAAGGACTTTTGATAGATGACACAACTGTCACAACCCCCATGCTTCAATAACTGCATGAAGTTATTTTTCCCTCCAGTCTCACACATGCATTCAAGGATTGGATTTAGTAATAAAAAGGAATTAATTGTCTCATGGAAAATTTTGGTTGATTTCTAAGGTTGACACTTGGAAGCAAAGGATCTGGTGGAACCATAGCACCTCTAGTGCTATTTCCATAGCCATCTTGGACCATTTTATTATTTTCCATCATAATATTTACATATATTTCAAATTGTCATGATAATCCAAACACATAGTCAAAATAAAAGTATTTACATCATATATGCCTAGCCATTCACTATTTGGGCCTTGTCCTTGAGCTCTACACTAGGAATCCATACTAGCATATTTACATTATTTACATAATTTTGATTAAATACATTCCAAGTCAAAACTGGGGGTATTATAGCTTGTAGGTTTTTTGTTGGTGATTTATGTTGAACCTTGGGTCTGACTAAAACATTAGCCAACGGACTTGGAAAATGAGATATGTTTAAATCTAATTTTAATAGAAGTAATTTTTTCTATAAAAATCGTAAATTTATCAAATCTAATTTTAAAAATTCTTTAGAATTTGGACAAATCAAGTAAGGAAAAATACGAGTCAATAAATAAATATGCCTTTTCAAAATAAGCTTTGGAACAAGATTTAGTAAGAGGTGAAAGGTGGTTATTGTAATCCATAACTAATGAGGGTGTAGGAATTGATGATGATAGTGAGGTGACATCAATGAAAGCATGAGGTGGTGATGCTATAGATGAACTAGAAAAGGTGTCAATGATGTTAAACTGGAATCAATGAAGGCATAAGGAAATGACATTGGAATAAACCATCAAAAGAACAATTCAATTTCTTTGCAATATTTGTGTGGGGTTTCATCTTACTAAGATATGTCATCTTATGGAATATTTTCTTTACTCCATTGGTTCCAAAGAGTTGTGTGAATTTTTTTTTGTTTCTTAGAGTCTATCAGTATGAAGCAACACTCGCTATTGCAATATTATTGTCTCTTCATGGTCATGCTATTGTCATATTTGGTCATCATTTTATTTCCTACCCAACTAAACATTAGCAAATTATTACAACAACACAACCTTTTTGTGACATTTGCTAGCGTAATTTTTGGTGCAAATTGGAAAATGGGATGCATGATGGATTTTTTATGTCTTTTTTGGAATCTCATCACTTTGTTTTAAATGTGATTTCTTGATATTATCTTATTTTTCACCTATGAATGCCAATATTTGCATATGTTTCTTAAGGTCATCATCTGGTTTTGTGTCCTTTTTCCATTCGATTTAACATATTCCATGTTGCATCACTTGAGCATCTCTTTTTCATATCATGTTGTTCTCCTCATTGCAAGACTTCCAGTGAGTTATTATACACCCAAATTCGATATTATATGCATGAGTTATTGTCCTAAGAAGTTAAATGTCTCTTTTCCGACATGATCCACCTCACTCTTGGTATTCTAGCTTCTAATATCTTCATCTAACAATAGTTTCATACATATATTCTCATATGTTTATTTATTTTGTGTGTCAGTGCATTGCATATATTTGTGAGTGCATCACTTATATGATTGTGTGTGTTAGGTGTTCATGCATCACTTATGTAGGTGTGTGGGTTAGGCCTATGAGGGTGTGTTTTAGGTGTGTGTAGAGCGTGTCACTTATGTGTGAAGGAATTGGTTATGTGTGTGACAATATTACTTATGTGTAGTTGTACCACTTATGTGGTTAAGTGCGTTTCTTATGTGTGATTATTGCATTTCTTATGTGTGTGAGTGTGATTCTTATGTGGTTTTTAGTTAGGTGTGAGGATGTATCTATGTGGGTGTGTGAGTTAGTGTGAGTGTGTTGGTTATATATGGATGTGTCAATTTGTCATTCACACACATAAGAGACACACTCACATACATAAGTGATGTACTTTCACAAACACACACACAAGAGATGTAATCATATCTATGTGACACACACACACACACACACAAAAGAAACACACTCACACATCCATGCACGTAAGCATCACTTATGTGGGGAACTATCTCTCACACATACATAAGCTATGTACTCATGCACATAAGTGACATAGTCACACAAATAAGTCTCAATGCAACCCAAAGGGCTAGGTTAACTAGTTGTCACCAATGTTTTTGGTCATTTATCTAGTTCTTTGCTAGTAGGTGCTTGATTTGAATATCCCTATATGAAGCACTATAATCTACTTTGACAAGGTTACTAAGGATGCCATCCAAAAATGTGGGGAAGCATCCCTTAGGTTTCCTAGTGATGTTTTTCTTTACAAAGTTAGAACGCAATCATACATTTAAGTGACACACCCACACATACATATGTGGAACACTCTCACACACTTAAGTGATACACTTAGATATGACACATCTGCGTGAGTGCATCACTTAGTTGTGAAAGTATCATGCATGCATGTGCATGGGATAGGTATGTGAGTGTAATGCTTATGTATTGAAGCATTAGTTGTGTGAATGAGAGTGTCACTTATGTGTATGATCCCATCACTTATGTATGTGAGTGCATCACTTAACTTTGTCACTTATGTATGTGAGTTATATGTAGAAATAGTTGTCTAAATAACTTAAACATTGTTATATTTCATAAAATGTTGAAGTGCATTAGATTTTCCAAGCCTGGTAAAATAAATAAAACACCACTACATGAGGGGTCCTATGGCTCTGAATCCATTACCAAACATCCTTGTAAATTTAGTGAAGATATTTACAACCATGCATTATACACCCAAATGATTGTATGTGAGTTAGGTCCATGTGTTACCTTCACAGATTGTTGTCTCAATAACTTAACTATTGTTCTATTTCATAAAATGTTGAAATGCATAAAATTTTTCAAACTTGATAAAATAAATAAAATACCTGTATATGTGGGTACATGTGGATTCCTATGGGTCTAAATTCATCACCAAATCCCTATAAATCTAGTGAAGATATTTCCAACAATGCATTATACACCAAAATGATTGTATATTTCCAAGAGTTTTACGTAAAAATCTAGTGAAGATATTTCCAACAATGCATTATACACCAAAATCATTGTATATTTCCAAGAGTTTTATGTAAAAGTGAGAAGTAAATATATAATTGCAAATTACATCATGATAAAAGTCATAAATACCATACCAGTTACTAATTGTATTCATACGGTTATTGAAAAGTCATTAGATTAGCTATTGATAACTCAAATACTACTCCAATACATGAAATAAGATGCAAGAACAAAAATAGAAAACAACTTTTTTGATCTTTTTATGTGTTTATTTTTAAATTTTGTATGATTTTTATCTTTCCATACAATTTATTACATCCTTTTTCTCTAAAGAAAACACAAAAAATAATAATGGAAAATGCAAACACACAACATAAATATAAAAAAAAGGTATATAATAATGCCAAAATAAGATGCAAATGCAATATAGAAAGACATTACAAACTATCCAAACAAACATTATTTTTTAATAATGATTTTCACATTTCAAAATATCAATAAAATATAAAACAAATCACAAAATAAATATGATGATGATGATGATGATGATTAATGTCCACTGAGACCAACTTTGGTCTATCAGACCTTAATAAGGTTTTTACCTGATTTATTTTAAACTTTTGTTCCTATGCTCAAAAGCTTAGAAAGTAGCTTTCCAAGATCACTATAGTTTTGGCAAGTCAGGAGGTTAGGAAGGTTTGTATTGCAATACTATGAAACTCATATCTAATGTGGGTGTAAGCAAGACATTCTAAAAGAAAGTGATTTTCATCCTCAATAGTGAGACTCACAAAGATGGAAAACCCTTTCTGCCCATGGAGTTTTGGGAATAGACCAACGCCATGTTTCGCTATTGAGCTCATGAGTTCGTTCTAATGTTGTCTATATTTAAGAGAATTAGCGCCCATTCTATTACGATGTGTACTCTCCCATACTGTCGAAGTTGTTGAAATTGACGTTGAATCCATATGCCTGTAAGAGCAGGCAAGTGGCTCCATATTGATATTTGAAGGGAAAAACACACTGCAGTCAATTAAAATTAACTGGGAAATAAATAAAAATAATCTTTGCTTTCAAACTACGACGAAAACCCCAACTTCTTAACCTTGTGGCATAAATCTATTTCCCACTAAACTTACTTCGAACTTTCCATAAATATTTCTTGCTAAAACATAACAACCTAAACATTTAAATTTACTCAAAGTTACTACGTGTTGAAATAGAACTTTTACCACGGTGAAATCTTTGAAAATCTTGATTTCTTTTACATACCGTAAATGTAAACAACACTTACACAATTAAAAATGGAGAAGATGTGCCACAAGCAAGAACCAACATTCTTGAGAATGAACACATGAAACTATAGACCTATATATATTACTGCAATAAAATAAACAACTTTGCGGCATTACAAAGAGATGAGATTTTACTTGATCTTTCACTTCTTACAGAGCTTGGGCTCTCAAATACATCGCATAAACATTCTTCTTCTCCTTTCTTTCAAAAACCTCTCTCTAATCCTCTGTGAGTGATATTTATTTATACACAAACTTAATATTGCTTCACCTGGAAGCTACTAAGTTCCATTAAAGACTGTAATTAATTTCTACCTAAGAAACTTGACTTGAGGAATACAAACACGGTTAAATAAATACAAGGAAGTGTGCACGAAGCCTTCTGACAAACTGATTGAGGGTCCCACTTCTCTGCGATACAATAGACAATAGACTCACAAAACGTCCAACGCGAACTAGATATGCATTCAGCTCGTAATTACATTTCTCCAACACTCCCCCTTAATTATGAGCGGATGAGGATCTTAAAAAAAAATTATAAAATATTTCAGAGCTGAAACATGCTCTGTGCATGACGAAGTTCATTGTGCAGAACACGTCACTCCCAAACAACTTCGCAAATATTAGAATGTGTTTCTTGCCAATGGTTTTGTAAATATGTTTGCTACCTCATCTTCAAACATGCAAAATTCTAAACAGATTTCTTTGTTATCTATTAATTCTTTGATAAAATGATACCTTGTGTCAATGTGCTTGGTCATCTTGTGGTACACATGATTCTTTGACAGTGCGATAGCTGAATTGTTGTCATAGTAAATAGTTGTAGGTTCTTGTTGGTTCTGTGACAGATCACTTAACATCCTCCGCATCCAAATGGCTTGACATGCAGCGCTTGTAGCTGTCACATACTCTGCTTCTACTGAAGAAAGAGTTACAATGGGTCGTTTCTTTGAATCCCATGATACAACACCTGTTCCTAAATGAAATGTGTTTCCAGACATGTTTTTTCTGTCATCTATGCTGCCTCCAGTGTCGCTATCAGTGTAGCCAATGAGATTGATATTTTATGAGGTTGAATAAAAAATACCAAAGTCTTTTGTTCCACGTACATACCTCAAAATTATTTTACCTGCTTGCCAATGAGATTATGTTGGTGACTACATGAATATTGAGATTAAACTGACTCCATACATGATGTTTGGCCCTATCGCTATAAGATACATAAGGCTACCAATAAGCCTTTTGAACATCGTAGGATCTACATTGGATCCATCATCATCCTTTCTCAATTTCAAACCTGTTATCACTGGTGTTAGAGCTATCTTACAGTTTAACATCTTAAATATGTTCAAGACATCACTTGCGTACTTCGACTCAAGTATAAATATACCATTTTCGGTCTGTTGGAATTCAATGCCCAAAAAATACTTCATAAGTCCCAAATTAGTCATTTATGACTGATCTAAATTCCTCTCTGCCAAAATCACAAGTAAATATTAAATCATCTACATATAGGCAGACGATTAGCTTATTACCTTGCTTATTGATTTTTGTGTACAGTGTTGGCTCACATTCACTTCTGTGAAATCCATTCTGAACGACATAAGAGTCAATGTGAATGTACCAAGCTCTAGGAGCTTGCTTCAAACCATAGAGTGCCTTTTTCAACATGTATACTTTGTGTCCTTTTCCTAGAAATTTGTAGCCTTGTGGCTGCTCCACATATACTTCGTCCTCCAAATAACCATTTAAAAATGTAGACTTAACATCCATTTCTTATGTGCTGCGATGGCCAAAACTGTTGTGACAGTGTGCATTCGTGCTACAGGTGAAAGTTTCATTGAAGTCTATGCCAGGTTATTGTGTGAACCCTCTTGCTACCAATTTTTCCTTGTGCTTTTGCACATTTCCATCAACATCTTAGTTGGTCTTATAAATCCATTTGACACTTATCACATCCTTGTCGATAGGAACATCGACTAATTCCCATGTTTGATTCTTCTCAATGCATTCTATTTCTTCATCCATGGCTTGTGCCAAAAATTTATCTTCAACAACTTTTTCAAATGTCAGTGGATCATTAATTTGAGAAAATAATGCAAAAATAGAAAATGAATTTGGTGTACCAGTCTCATATATCTCACCCACACTTCTTGTCTTTGTCGGAGTTGAGGGAGTCGAACTCCGTGAACTACTTGATGTAGTTTGCTGCACTCTTGGTGTTCTTGTCGGAGTAGCTTGAGTTGCGACTTGTGTTGGATTTCCTTGTGCTGAAACATGTTGCGTTGTCCTTGGAGTAGACAGAGCTGCGACATTTTGATTCACATGTGGTCTCAACCAGGAAAAATTTTAGGGGTGAAATTTCACCAATTCGCTATTTTCAGGGCATTTTTTTGAAAAATAAATTTGCTATTTGGTCATTTTTAGTCTCTAATATCGCCTATATTTACATAAAATATGTTTTTTTATCATAATATTCGCCAAATTTCACTAGTTTTAGAAGTAAATTGTCGGTTTCATGTATAATATTCGCCTACCAATCTATATATATGTTTTTTCAATCCAAAATAATCGCCTAGAATAATATACTTAAGTATACTTTTATAATCCTTAAAAAATACCCTAGTCTCAACCACATTCTCTGTAATGTCATCATGTTTAACATGTGACACGATTTTAACATTCTTCTCTATGGTCCAATCCCATGCTTCATTTTCTACAAACTGAACTTCTCTACTAATGATAACTTTTCTTGCTACAGGGTCATCCAAATTGTATGCTTTTGTGTCTTTGGAATACCCAATAAAAATACATTTTTGTCCTTTGCTGTCTAATTTCCTTCTTAGATCATCTGGAACATGTGTGTATGCTACACAACCAAAAACTTTTAAATGCAAAACACTATGTTTCATACCTGTCCATGCTTCCTGCGGAAACTTGTTCTTCACACTCTTTGTCGGACATCGATTCATGATGTATACAGCAGTTTCCACTGCCTCATCCTGGTATTCATTTGACAGATACATGGCTCCCAACATACTGCGTGCCATCTCCATAATAGTTATGTTCTTCCTCTCTGCGATACGATTCTGCTGTGGTGTATACCTTGCATTGAATTTCCTGTGTATGCCATAATTTTTACAGAAGTTTAAGAAATCATTTGAATCATACTCACCACCTCTGTCTATTCTTAAGATCTTGATGCTGTAACCAATTTGATTCTCCACAAGTGCCTTGAACTGCTGAAAACATCCAAACGCATCAAATTTATTTTTTAGAAAAATAAGACCATTTTTTTCTTGTGAAATCGTCAATAAATGTGAGAAGGTAAGTGCATCCTCCCATGGAAAGTGCTTGCATTGGTCCACAAATATAAGAGTGCACAATTTCAAGTGATGTGCGAGCTCTATCTGACTTTCCGACTGGAAAAGTCTGTTTGTGTTGTTTTCCAACAATACAGCCCTGACAAATTCTTTCTGGCTTCTCAATAAATGGAAATCCTTTCACCATGTCCTTCATGTGTAGTAGCTTCATCCCACCAAAATTCAGGTGTCCAAATCTGAAGTGCCACAACCAAGATTCATCCCGTATTTCTGATTAAAACGCTACATGCATTTCTCTGTCCTTGTCTTTTCTTTTCTTGTCACAATCATTATCTGCTTCTTTGCTTTATGCTTTGAATGCAGCTCCAGAATTTCCATTCTAACTTTCTTGACCAACTTGAGTTTTTTTTCCTGTTATGATTGGTCTTATCCTGAAAGGGAACAAGCAATTGCTTGGCATCTTCACTTCGGCTATGAATCGATTGCTTTCATATATGTCCTTGATCATACAATGCTTTCTTGTCATATGAACTCTGTAACCTTTTTCCATTAGCTGTACAATGCTCATCAAATTATGTTTCAAAACTTGAACATATTAGACATCAGGCATAAATTTATGCTCCCCTTGTTTGGTTAGAATGTCAACAGTACCATTACCCAAAACAATAACTTGAATATTGTTTCCAAGTGTGACATCAGTTTGAACTGATTTATCTAGACTAGAGAATAGATTTAAATTACAAGTCATATGATTGCTACAACCTGAGTCTAAATACCATATGTCATTTGGACCTTCTTGGACAGCATTGCATTCAAGTGGAGATGCACATGCCAAGAACAGTGAGCTGTTCGGAGTGCTTCTATTGCTTGATTGTGTTTGACCTTGTTTTCCTTTGTCATACTGCTTCTTCCTGCATTCATATGTGAAGTGTCTAAACCTCTTACAGTAATGACATTAAATTTTTTATTTATCATACCTTTGTCCACTTGGCTGACTAGGGATCTGATCTGACCTCTACCAGTGACATATGCAGGGCTAATGCTGCTACCTCCTCTGAAAGAACTTCTTCCTCTGCCTCTAGAGTTTGATCTTCCCCTTTCTCTTCCATAGATTATGGATGACTATGCTGTGAATGCACCTTCCAATGACGTATATGAACTACTAATTCTATGTTCATGATTGAGTAATGAGGCTTGCAATTTATCAATAGTAATTTGGGACAGATCTTTGTTTTCCTCCATGGTAACAACTAAAGATTCAAATTTATTTGGAAGAAATCTAAGAACTTTTTCAACAACTCTTTAGTCACCTAAATTTCCATGAGACTTTATTTGATTAACCAGACCAATAACATGAGTATAGAATGAGTCTACTGACTTTGTATCTTTCATTGACAAAGATTCTAAATCTCTTCTAAGAATTTTTAGTTTGGTAGTCTTTACCTTGTTCAAGCCTTCATAGGAATTTTCCAGTGTGTCTCACGCTTCCTTAGTTCACGTCGCTACTACTACTCTTGGGAGTATGGATTCATGTGTCGCTTGATGTATGTAAAACAATGCTTTTCCATTTTTCTTCCTTTATTCCCTTAAGACATCCTTCTCAACTTGTGTGAGATTGTTGTATGCTGTCAGATATACTGGTTCTAAATAGTCATTTTGGACTATTTCCCATACGTCTTGACCTCTTAACAAAGATTTCATAGTTAGAGGCCAATATTCATAATTTTTACCAAAAAATATTGGAGTTTGCAAATTACCCTAAGTGGAAGCCATTCTTAATCACTTTTCCCTTTTTGTAAATAGAATTTCCTTTCTCCATAAACCAATCTCTAATACCAAATCAAGGGAAAATTACACTGCACAGTCAATTAAAATTAACTGCGTAGTAAATGAAAATAATCTTTGCTTTCAAACTTTGAGGGAAACCCCAACTTCTTAACCTTGCGGAGTAAGCCTCGCAGAAATTAACTTTGCGGAACTTGACTTCGCAACACTTGACTTCGCACAACTTGACTTCGCACAACTTGACTTCGCATAAACCTACTTCGCACTAAATTTACTTCGCACATATGCGAAACTCACCCTTATGCGAAGTTCTTAACTTTGCGAAAGGCTATACTTTGTGTACTTCTTGACTCGAAGATACTTTTTATTCCGCGTAACTTCTTGACTTCGACAAACCCACTCTTAAGCAAACTTTACATTAAAATATTTCTTGCTAAAACATAACAACTGAAACATTTAAATTTACGTCAAAGTTACTACGGGTTGAAATAGAACATTTACCAACGTGAAATATTGGAAATATTGATTTCTTTTACATACTGTAAATGTAAACAACACTTACACAATTAAATATGGAGAAGATGTGCGACACACAATAACCAAAATTATTGAGAATGAACACATGAAAATATAGACTTATATATATATATTATAGCAGTAAAGCAAACAACTTTGTTGCATTACAGAGAGATGAGATTTTACTTGATCATTCACTTCTTACAGAGCTTGGGCTCTCAAACACATCGCAAACATATTCTTCTTCTCCTTTCTTTCACACACCTCTCTCTAATCCTTTGTGAGTGATATTCATTTATACACAAACTTAAGATCGTTTCACCTGGAAGCTACTAAGGTCCATTAAAGACTGTAATATATTTCTACCTAAGAAATTTTACTTGCAGAATACAAACACGGCTGAATAAATACAAGGAAGTGTGCACGAAGCCTTCTGACAGACTGACTTCCTATCTGAGATCTCTGTGATACAATGGACTGAAAAAACGTTTGACAGAGTGACAGATAGAGCCAGCATGAACTACATACGCATTCAGCTCGTAATTACATTTCTCCAACACTCCCCGTTAATTATGAGCAGATGGGGATCTTAAAGAAAAATAATTTTTTACAAAATATTTCAGAGCTGAAACATGCTCTGTGCATGACGAAGTTTACTGTGCAGAACTCATCACTCCCAAACAACTTCGTAGATATTGGAATGTATCCCTTGGCAATGGTTTTGTAAATATGTCTACTACTTGGTCTTTAGACTTGCAAAATTCTAAACAGATTTCTTTGTTATTTATCAATTATGTGATAAAAGGATACCTTGTGTCGATGTGCTTGGTTCTCTTGTTGTACACATGATTCTTTGACAGTGCGATAGTTGAATTGTTGTCACAGTAAATGGTTGTAGATTCTTGTTGGTTCTGCGAAAGATTACTTAACATCCTCTGCATCCAAATGGCTTGACATGTAGCACTTGTAGCTGACACATACTCTGCTTCTGCTAAATAAAGAGTTACAATGAGTTGTTTCTTTGAAGCCCATGATGCAACACCTATTCCTAAATGAAATGTATTTCCATATGTGCTTTTTATGTCATCTATGTTGCCTCCATTTTCGCTGTCAGTGTAGCCAATGAGATTGAAATTTTCTAAGGTTGAATACAAATTAACAAAGTCTTTTGTTCCACTTACATACCTCAGAATTCTTTTACCTACTTTCCAATGAGATTCTGTCGGTGACTCCATGAATCTTCAGATTAAAATGACTCCATACATGATGTCTGGCCTTATCGTTGTAAGATACATAAGGCTGGAAACAAGCCTTCTTAACAACGTAGGATATACATTGGATCCATCATCATCCAGTCTCAATTTCAAACCTATTATCACTGGTGTTGGAGCTGTCTTATAGTTTAACATCTTAAATATGTTCAAGACATTACTTGCATACTTCAACTAAGATATAAATATACTATTTTTAGTATGCTGGACTTCAATGCCCGGAAAATACTTCATAAGCCCCAAATTAGTCATTTCAAATTCACTTTCCATGACTGATCTAAATTCTTCTATGCCAAAATCACAAGTAAATATTAAATCATCTACATACAGATAGACGATTAGCTTATTACCTTGCTTGTTTATTTTTTTGTATAGTGTTGGATCACGTTCACTTCTGTGAAATCCATTCTGAATGAGGTAAGAGTCAATGTGATTGTACCAAGCTATAGGACCTTGCTTCAAACCATAGAGTGCATTTTTCAACATGTATACTTTGTCTCCTTGTCTCAGAACTTCATAGCCTTATGGCTGCTCCACATATACGAATTCATCCAAATAACCATTTAAAAAAGTAGACTTAACATCCATTTGATAAACAAGACACTTCTTATGTGTTGTGATGGCCAAAATTGTTCTGACGGAGACCATACGTGCTACAGGTGCAAATGTTTCATTGAAGTCTATGCCAAGCTGCTGTGTGAACCCTCTTGCTACCAATATTGCCTTGTGCTTCTGCACATTTCCATCAACATCTTTCTTGGAATTATAAATCCATTTGACACTTATCACATCCTTGTTGATAGGAACATCAACTAATTCCCATGTTTGATTCTTCTCAATGTATTCTATTTCTTCATTCATGGCTTGTGCCCAAACTTTATCTTCAACAATTTCTTCAAATGTTAGCAGATCATTAATTTGAGAAAATAATGCAAAAACAGAAAATGAATTTGGTGTACCAGTCTCATATATCTCACCCATACTTCTTGTCTTTGTCGGAGTTAAGGGTGTCGAACTCCGTGAAATACTTGATGGAGTTTGTTGCTCTCTTGGTGTGCTTGTCAGAGTAGCTTGAGCTGCGACTTGTGTTGGAGTTCCTTGTGTTGAAACATGTCGCATTGTCTTGGGAGTAGACAGAGCTGCAACATTCTGATTCCCATGTGGATTCTCAACCACATCCTCTATGATGTCATCATGTTCAACATTTGACATGATTTTAACATTCTTCTCTACAGTTCCATCCCATGCTTCATTTTCTACAAACTGAACATCTCGACTGATGGTAACCATTCTTACTACAGGGTCATACAACTTGTCTTCTTTTGTATCTTCAGAATACCCAATAAAAACACATTTATGTCCTTTGTTGTCTAATTTCCTTCTTAGCTCATCTAGAGCATGTGCATATGCTACACAACCAAAAAATTTTAAATACAAAACACTACGTTTCATACTTGACCATGCTTCCTGTGGAACTTTGTTTTTCACACTCTTTGTCGGACATCGATTCATGATGTATACAGTAGTTTCCATTGCCTCAGCCCAGTATTCATTTGACGAATGCATGGCTTCCAACATACTGCACACCATCTCGATAATGGTTATGTTCTTCCTATCTGCGATACCATTATGTTGCGTTGTATACCTCGTAGTGAATTTCCTGTGTATGCCATGATTTTTATGGAAGTTTAAGAAATCATTTGGAGCATTCTCACCACCTCTGTCAGTTCTTAAGATCTTGATGCTGTAACCACTATGCTTCTCCACAAGTGCCTTGAACTGCTGAAAACATCCAAATGCATTAGATTTAATTTTTAGAAAATATGAACATGTTTTTCTTGTGAAATCATCAATAAATGTGAGAAGGTAAGTGCATCCTCACATGGACAATGTTTGCATTGGTACACAAATATCGAAGTGCACAATTTCAATTGATGTGCAAGCTCTATATGACTTTATGACTGGAAAATTCTCTCTTTGTTGTTTTCCAAAAATACAGCCTTCACAAATTCTTTCTAGCTTCTCAATCAATGACAATCCTTTCACCATGTCCTTCATGTGCAGTAACCTCATCCCACCAAAATTCAGGTATCCAAATCTAAAGTGCCACAACCAAGATTCATCCCATATTTCTGATTGAAACGCTACATGCATTTCTCTGTCGCTGTCTTTTCTTTTCTTGTTGTAGTCATTGTCTACTTCTTTGCTTTCTTCTTTGAATGCAGCTCCAAAGATTCCATTTTGACTTTGGTGAACAACTTGAGTTTTTTTTCCTGTTATGATTGGTCTTATCCTCAAAGGGAACAAGCGATTGCTTGTCATCTTCACTTCGACTATTAAGCGATTGCTTGGATATATGTCCTTGATCATATAATGCTTTCCTGTCATATGAATGTTGTAAGCTTTTTCCATCAACTATCCAATGCTCATCAAATTATGTTTCAAAACTTGAACATAATAGACATCAAGAATAAATTTATGCTCCCCCTTTTTGGTCAGAATGTCAACAGTACCCTTACCCAAAACAATAACTTGAATATTGTTTCCAAGTGTGGCATCAGTTTGAACTGATTTATCTAAACTAGAGAATAGATTTAAATTACCAGTCATATGATTACTACAACCTGAGTCTAAATACCATATGTCATTTGGACCTTCTTGGACATCATCGCATTCAAGTGGAGATGCACATGCTAAGAACAGTGAGTTGTTCGGAGTGTTTTTGTTTCTTGATTGTGTTTGGCCTTTCTTTCCTAGATCCTAATTGTGTATAGTACTTGGAGAACAATGGGATCAATCTCAGTGAGATCAAAATACCCTCTTGAAGGAACTTCGATCTTCAATATTTGGAAGGCGAAGATTTTGAATATCTTGGAAGAGCATGATTTAGATGGAGATGTATCCATTGTTATTGAAGACCCCACTTCTAATGCTGGGTGTGTTACCTTCAATAAGAATCAATCCAAAGTAAAGAGAATCATTTATGATTTCGTGAAATACAACTTGATGCCCGTGATTACTCCATTGAATACCGTAAAGGAATGCTTTGATACTTTGAAAAATATTTATGAGAAGAAGGAACCTAGTCAAAATAGAGAACTGAAGAACAAGCTTTGAAATATGAATATGGAAAATGATGAAGCTATGGCATACTTCTTCATGAAGATATCTCAAGTAAGAGATGAAATTTTGTTCATTGGTGTGATGATCAATGATGATGATCTCATTCAGACTAGTGTCCATGGTATTCCATCCTCATGGGACACACTATTGGAACTTGGAAGCATTAAATGGTTGAGAAGTGCAACCTAACTTTGATATATTGTGGCATTATTTCCTACAAGAAGAAGGGAAAATGCAGAGAAAATATGCTGCCTCCAAAGAAGAGAACCTTGCTCTTGTAACATGGATAAAAGAGGTAAGAAATCTCATAAGAAATTATGTCTCCAATAGGAGAATGATTTCAAGAAATTTGATAATTCTAAGTTTAAATGTTTGAAATGCAATAAGAAGGGTCATTATGCAAGAGAATTCCATGCAAATCAAAGAGGAAATTTCAAGGGTAGGTTCCATGCTTCTATTACTACAGAAGATGAATATACGAGAAAGAATTCATCTGATGATCAAGAGATGAGGAAGGAGTAATATATTTTCTCATCCCTTTGTAGATAGATTACCACTAGTGCTGAGACGTGGCTGGTAGACAATGGTTCATCTAAGCACATGACTGGATATAGCAGCGCTATCACATATTTGAAGGAAAATAATTTTTCCTGCAAGGTGGATCTTGGAGACTAATACCACCTAGAACAAATCCTAGAAAAATCATTCAAGACAAGATGCATGACATAGTCAGTCCATGTGAGTTGTGTCATAGAAGACTTGGTCGTATCCATTTCAAAGCACTACCTAGATTGTAGAAAATTGTGAAAGGTATACCCATATTTAAATCTGATTTTGATAGTATTTGTAGAGGTTATGCTCTTGGTAAGAACATTAAGAAGAGTTTTCCAAGTAGTAGCAAAAGATACACAGGGATCCTTGCATTGCTTCATTACAATCTATGTGGTCTTATGTCTACACCTTCCTTGAGTGGTTATTTGTATTATGTGATTTTCATAAATGAATTCTCTCTCAAGTCATGGGTTTAGTTTATGAAAGCAAATAGTGAAATTTTCAACAAGTTTCAAGAATTTAAAGCACTCGTTGAGAATCAGATTGGAAAGCACATTCGTGCTTTGAAATATGATAATGGAGGAGAGTTTGATTCCCAAGAATTCAATGAATTCTTTCGAGATGCATGAATAAAAACATAGTTAATTTTACCCTACAACCCCAAGCAAAATGGGGTTGCTGAAAGAAAGAATAGAACAATATCTAAGGCTTCAAAATCCATGATGTGTGATTAGGATTTGCCGACATCCTTATGGGAATAAGCCTCTATCACTCTTATTTATATTTAGAATAGAATCTCTCATGCTATCTTTGTATAAAATACCCTTGAAGAGGTTTTCACTCGTGAAAAAACACTTGTTCGACACTTGAATATTTTTGGTTTTCCTATCTGCATTCATGTACAAAAAAAGAAGAGGAAAAATATGGAGCCATAATGAAAGAAAGGAACATTTGTTGGACATAGTGAATCCTCCAAAGCTTACAGAATCTATTTTATAGGAAAAATAAAAATTTAAGTCAGTAGAGATGTCACATTTCATGAAAAAGATGACTTCAAGTGCTCCAAAGAACTTCAGTGTGATTTAGACATGGAGGACCATGATACTCGTATGATGGATAATCCAGTTCCTAATTCTCCACATTCATATGTTGAGAGGGAGAATCCAAAAGAGTCTATAGATCAAATTGATCCTAAGGAGTCATAAGATCTAATAGAAATATCGACTTGAGGAACATCCTGCTAAGAGAAGATCTACATGAATTCGTCCTTAATTTGTTTGTGCCTCTGGTATGCGATCCCATGAGATAATAAGGTTTTGAGTTTTTTGTATTTCTCTTCCAAGCTTTAGTTTCTTCTTCATCATATAAAGGATTTTCTGAATTCTTTGTCCTATGAGACTAAAATTTTTAAGGTTCCATCAATCGCTTTACAACCCCTCTCATTCTCAACCATATTTTCCTTTCTTCTTGTTCAAAGTTTCATTTCACATCAATTTCAACACCTCGACAACCCTCATAGATTTTCAAACTAGTGGAATATGATTATTAGTATCTTCTGGCAAACAATTATTTCCTAAGGTTCCAAAATCGGAGTGTAACACAAAATGGTATCAGATCTCAGGGCATGAAAAAGCTAAGTTCAACAATCAATATTGAGCCTACTTAGCTCATGAGTGTGTATAGTACTTGGAGAAAAATGGGATCAAACTCAGTGAGATCAAAAGACTGTCTTGAAGGAACTTCGAACTTAAATACTTGGAAGGCGAGGATCCTAAATATCTTGGAAGAGCATGATTTAGATGGATATCTATCCAGTGTCATTGAAGAGACTACTTCTAATGCTGGGTGCATTAGCTTCAATAAGAATCAATCCAAATCAAAGAGAATCATTTATGATTCCATGAAAGACAACTCGATGCCCGTGATTACTCCATTGAAGACCATAAAGGAATGCTTCGACACTTTGGCAAATATTTATGAGAAGAAGGCACCCTGTCAAATTAGAGAATTGAAGAACAAGATTTGAAATATGAAGATGGAAAAGGACAAAGCTATGGCTTCCTTTTTCACGAATATATCTCAAGTAAGAGATTAACTTTTGTGCATTGGTGTGATGATCGATGATGATGATCTCATTCAGACTAGTGTCGATGGTCTTCCATACTCATGGGAGACGTTCTTGGAACTTAAGTTAGTAGAGATGTGTTGATGCCTCGAAAATCGTAGCATCAATCACCAAGGGATCCTCCTCGGTAAACAAGCCGAATTAGATTGCTCACCATTTGGTGTGGGGAATCCGTCTAGTTAATGGTTCTGACTACTGTAAGATTTAAAGATTTATAACCTTTGCACCGATTGCGGCCCGATCCACCGTTTATTTATTTTATTTTAAATATGATATGCAAGTTCCCTAAGCTAAATGCAGGTAATTAATCTAAAGTTGTATAAGCTAATTTAATCTATCCTTGCAAGGATCAAACTGTAAAGATGAGTAATAAACTGAAAGAAACATCTAAAGATCAGACAGATAGCTATTTAATCATAAAGATGCAAATTCAGCAGAAGATAAAATATATCAAATATATCTTTGATTTAATTAACACATTCCATTACTCATTTGAGATAAACATATTTGCATGGAAAATCATGAGAACATTCATTACACAGAAGTAATTCATAACAGCAAGGGATGATCTCACAGTAATGTGTCGATGACACAGGAATAATCCAACAAACATTTAACACATCCTTCAGGAAAAAACGCAGTCTCCCAGGATTTCATTAGGAAAAATTTGAATCCTTATACATGCAGTAAAATAGTTCACGTACATAACATAAAATGTCTTTTCACCTACCAAAATTCCTTCTACTCTTCTTTAAAAATCTATATATAGATTTACAAAATTCTCCCAGAGATTCCACATGTCCCTTTTCTCTAAATATTTTAATTTCTTTTAAATGCCTTTTACAAAAAATGGAATAATTCATGGAAGCCTTTCAGAAATAAGACAAAAATAGGCAGTTGTCCTTTAAATTCATGACTTGACAATGGAAAAATAGAATTTCATCATATTGTGGCTGCTAAGTCATCTTTCAGATGGTCCCTCTACTTTAGTTGGATCCTTTGTTCCAGATGGCATCCCTTCCTCAACTAATGCCTTTTCTGCTGCATGTTTATCAGCTTCTGCTATGTAGCTGAACCAGATGTTGGTGTCTCTTATAACAACATTGGAAGGGGTAGGGAGCAGGATTTTTTTGGAGATCACATGCTTGTCTAGTTCTGCTTCAATGTCCTACATTTCTGCCACTACAGTCTGGAGAGTCTCGTGGAGTAGGTGGTCATGTATGGAAGGGACTATGATACACTGATGAATATCATCAGTTGTTAGCACATCTATTCTCCTTACATATTCCATTTGGATTCTCAACTCATCTTTCAACTCAGACAAGCGTTGCTCTTTACTCAAAAAATCTTCAAGAGTCTGGGGAAATGCTACTTTGCACCTCTCTTGAAATGATTGAACTTTTTGATAGAGGCTGAAGCACTTTCCAATAGTTACCTAGAGCACAGATATCAATTTTACACCGCAGCTCTTGCAGAACTCCATGAGGCCTATGTCTTCTTTAAAATTAGCCACATATTTGAAAGGCAGGTGTTTGGGGAAATTTGCCTTCCCTTCTCTCCATTCCATCTATTTTATTATATCCTCCTTTACCCATGAGTATTTTTTCTTGAGCCTAATAGCTTCGGATTTGATCTCCTTCATTCTATCCACCATGGCCTTTAACCTGCAAATCTCTTCAGTAAGCAGTTCCTGTGACTCATGCATTTGCATTATTATGTCGTAGGATTTTTCATGAAAGTGAGTCATGTCCATTGTTCTTCTATTTTCTTTCTCTAGCTGCTCAGCCATCAACTCATTCTCTTCTTCTAATTGAATGATCTTGGCTTCGAAGTCATTCTTTTCTCATTCCACTATCATCATTTGGACTGCCAAGTGTTCCTTTTCCTCCTCGAAGTGTTGATACTTATCTAACAATTCCTTTTGATATGACAAAAGGCGATTATATTTCTTCACCACGAGGTCTTTATAGGCCTGCTCATTAGCCACGAGGTCTTGGTTGTCTCAAACTCTTTTACCATTTTGACCACATCGTCCTCGCTTGCCTTCGCTGCGGCTACAGTAGAAAATGCATATCCAGAAGAGCCTTCTCCATGTTTTGCATAACAGTGGTTTCTCGCTAGGTAATGATGTTCGGGTGAAAAGGTTTCTTCAACCTTGTCTCTAACTTTAGCACAATAGACTTCCTTTTCTTATCAAACAAAAATCTATCCCACTGGGAAATAGTATGATCTTTTGATGGAGTGAAAGGGATCAGTAGAAGATCATGTATGGGGATATTCTCTTGCATGGGTGGGGTCTGAACCATTTGGGATGAATCTATATCCATGTCTTGCGTGCTAGACCCCCCAGCTTGTTCATCTTCATTTGCTTTATTTTCTTCTTCGGCCTCAAGTTGTCTTTTCTCTTCTTTAGCCCTTAGCTGGTTCTCAACCGCTTCTCTTTCTTCTTGTGCTTTAGTAGGTTCCTCCACTCTTATCTTTCCTAGTTCTTCCTCTCGGAGTTTCTGGGCTTCTTCCTCCTGAATCCTAAGAGCTTCTTCTTCTCGAAGCTTGTCTTCTTTCTCCTTTTGCATCTTGTCGGTAGCTGCCTTTTGGATCCTTCTAGCTTCTTCATTATTCCTTTGCTCTTCATTGGTCAGATCTTCATTTGCTTCCTTTTCTTTTCGTAGCTTGGTCTCCTGGGCATCTTGAGTAGCGGTAGAGCTAGAACTGGCTCCATCTTTGAGTTGATGGAAAATTTGAAGCTCGGTCAGGTTAGTGATTCCTCTATACACCTCTTCCTCCTCATCATAGTAATGAGCATAATCAAAGTGAGCATGGATCTCTCTACAATGTTCTGCAGCCTTGTTTCGCCTATCATTTCTATGGAAGACTACTTCCCCGAAGTGAAAACCTCTTAACTCTTGAACAAAATCTTCGGCCGATGAAACCTTTGAGAACTTATAGGCTCCCACATAGGAAGGAAAAGGAGGAAAAGAAGATTTTTTCAATCTATTAAGAAATCTGCCAACTCCATCAAGAAAACCTTGCTTGACTACCTCCTTTAGGATTATGTAATTAGTAGCATACAAAGGAAAGATATATGGTAGTTTGGAGCCTCCATACATTCTTATATAAGTACCATTCTCTGAAAAATAGAAATCATCGTAGCTTTCCATGACCTCCATGCCATTCTCATATAAACAATTGGGTTCTTCATTAAACATTAGCTCATACAAAGGTATAATGAATTATTCACAAATGAGCTTGTACTGCATTCTGTAATTTTGGGCCCAAAGCATTTTATAGGCAGTATACACTGGGGTGTTGGCCTGATCCCAAATGCAACCTAACTTTGGGAAAGGAAGCTTTGCTAGAATACAATCTACGAGATAGGATGACATGTAAAATTATGACTTCTTTAGGATCAACCCCTCTTTTGAAGTGGCTATGGTGGATGAAAGACTATCCGAGAGTATAACTACCCAATTAAAAATTATTCCCTTGAATGTCACGTAGTGAATTATGGGGACCCATTGTATCCTATAAATAGTGTCATCAGCCATGCCAAAAATTCTACTTAACATAAGGGTGATCATTCGGAAAGGGGGCCTCAGGTTTTGGACTTCATACTCATCACTGTCCTTTTTTCTCAGTTGCTTTCCTTAGATTAACAGCTTTTTCACCATTTCAAAATTATCCATCTTGAGCTGCCCCAACCATTCATCGTTCAACAGTTTCTAAGGACGTGGTGTTGTTGTAATTGTAACTTCGAAATGTATTTCACCCATGTATATTGTACTCCTATAGAGACGTTATTATTCCTCTATACTGAAGTGTCGTCATTTGTATTGACAAGTGTCGTAACTTGCATGTTATGGGTTATTAGATCACCAAGTGTGGGGTCGGCCCTGATTAGTATCACCATGGGTTATTAGACTGAGTTAGACAAGTTGGCCCTACTAGTTTATTAGGAAGGTCAGGTCATGTATAAATAGAGTGCGGGAGGCACTCTATTTGATCACTTCATTATTCACTTCTACACCCATCGGAAAGTGGTGCACAAGTGAGGAAGGAGGAGTAGCTTCTAGGAGGACTATCTCTTGTACTTTGGTTGTATCATTGCTCTTTCTATCTCTGAGGAAGTTGTGGGATTTTTCACCTTTATGGTTTTCCCTAGTGAAACTCTGTGTGTCTATTGTCTCATGTGATTGCTTGGTGTGATTGATATGCATTGCTATGCTTGATATGTTGTACATGTTATTCTCTCAGTAAATATCCTAGAATATGTTGAATTAATGCTAAAAAAAATAACATGGTATCAGAGCTAACCTAAGACAGACATTGTGCAGTTGCGGAAACTAGGGTTTCTCTCCATAGATCTTGAAAGGATGTAGGGTATTTTGACTCTCCTCAACCATGCGTGTCTTTCTGTCTAATTAGAATTCAATTATGGGCACTTTAATTTTTGGCCCTAAAAATTAGGGTTTCCACAAAAATAGGAATTTCTGAATTCTGAGACCATAGATGGAAGCTCCTTGGAAAAATCAAAGTTTAGAGCTTTGGATCAAAATTTTTGGTTGGGTGTAGCTCCGGGAAACTCAAACCCTAATTTAGGGTCCTCCCTAATGAATCTAGGAGATTGAAAAGCATTTCTGAAGGGTGAAACTTTCCAGTTTTCAAATTCTAAATACCCCAAGGCACATCTTTCTATCCTTTTAGAAAGTTGAATTTCACATTTTGAATTTTTAGGGTTTCTCTGACAAACAGTAATCGAGCACTAGATCCAGATTTCTACAAATCAAGCGGTAAGACCTAAATCTTTTATTTCCATTTGAGTTTCTCATTAAAATGTCTCACCACACCAAGCTTGAGGATAAGCTTGAAGGGGCTGATAACTTCTGAGCATGGAAGTATAGGATT
The DNA here is from genome assembly GCA_027924585.1 of Larix kaempferi. Taxonomy (NCBI): domain Eukaryota; kingdom Viridiplantae; phylum Streptophyta; class Pinopsida; order Pinales; family Pinaceae; genus Larix; species Larix kaempferi. The sequence goes on from BSBM01000368.1 coordinate 7,562,956, forward strand.
GGGTTAATCCTAGAAGAAAATGAATTGGACACTTACATAAGTGAAGAGGTCCCTATCCCAAAGGGAGAAGAGGCTAAGGCCTTACATAATAAGAAATTGGTCAAGGAAAAGAGGATCATTGCTGATTCTATCAAAGACCATCTCATATCACATGTGTTATCTCTAAAGACACCTAAGGAGGTGTTTGATTCCCCAACCAAGCTATTTGAAGGGAAGAGCATAAATCGGAAGATGACTCTGCGGAACCAATTGAAAGTGGTAAAGCTTCAGAATGGAGAGACCATTCAATCTTATTTCTCTAAAGTCTCTCAGACCAAGGGACAACTTGAAGCCCTGGATGAAGTAGTGGACAATAGTGAAGTTTTCATGACCACATTGAATGGCCTACCTAGGTCATGGGACTCCTTCATCTAAGGAATCTGTGCAAGAAGGAATTTGATCTCATTCAGCAGACTATGGGAGGAATGCTCACAAGAAGAAGCAAGGCTTGTGTCCTGAGAAGAAAAGATGGGGAATGAAGATCAAGCTCTCACAGCACACACCTAGGGAAGCAAGTTCAAGAGGGAGAGATCTCATAAGAAGAAACATTCTCACCCTCATCACAAGAAGAAAGATCTATCTCATGTTCGATGTTTCAATTCTAATGAAATAGGACACTTTGCTTCAAATTATCCCAAAGAAGAAGAAATAAAACAACAACAAATTCAACAAGAAGAAGAGGTACAACAAGAAGAGATTTCATGCTCATGCTGCTAAGGATGATGAACCTCCCAAGAAGAAGGCTAGGGAAGAAAGTGATGCTTCATCAAGTGAAGATGAATATGTTCTAATCTCTACTCTCACAGGTACTATCTCTCATGGATGTAATGATTGGCTTATTAATAGTGGGGCTTCCAAACACATGAATGGGTTTAAAGAATCTTTTGTAAATCTATCTAAACATGAGTCACCACATAAAGTGAAACTTGGGGATGACTATCAATATCCTATTAAGGGAAGTGGTGAAGCCTCCTGCAACCTAGACTCTAGGAAGTCTTTGAAGATGAAAGATGTTATCTATGTACTTGGGACTAAGAAGAACTTACTCTCCATATCTGCATTGGATGCAAAAGGCATGAGGGTTGCATTTGTAGATGGCCAAGTCCTAATGTGGCCAAAAGGTAAAACTATAGATGATGCAATAGTGATTGGAGAGCAAGAGGGAGGATTGTACAATTTGAAGGGACAACATGAACATTCCATGGTACATGAATCCATGGAGCCAAGTGAACTTTGGCATAGAAGGCTTGCACATGTGCACTATAGGGCACTACCAATTGCAAGTAAAGCTATAGAGGGTCTTCCTGAAATCAAGACAAAGCATGAAGGAGTTTGCAAAGGATGTGCAAAAGGAAAGAACATTAATAAGGCATTTCCAAGTAGTGAAAGCAAAGCTAAGGGGATATTGGAAATTATCCACTCCGATGTATGCAGTCCAATGTCATCCATCTCTTTGAGTGGGTATGTATACTATGTCTCTTTCATTGATGATTTCTCTAGGAAGACATGGGTTTATTTCTTGAAGAATAAAGATGAAGTGTTTGATAAGTTCAAGGAATTCAAAGCCTTGATGGAAAATCAAATTGATAAGAAGATCAAGACCTTCAGATCCAACAATGGTGGAGAATTCACTTCAGGTGATTTCAAGAATCTATGCAGTGATTGAGGGATTAAGAGGGAGTTGACTGCTCCCTACAATCCACAACAGAATGGAGTTGTAGAAAGGAAGAATAGAACAATCATGGAAGCAGCACGGGCAATGCTGCATGACCAGGATCTTCCGATGCATCTTTGGGAAAAAGTAGCTGTCACCTACCCAATTTCTGAAATTATTATTTTAATGGAAAAATACGTTATGTTAAATTTTAATTTCAAAGTTTTGTAATTATGACCAATTTTGGTCAACGATGAATGTAACTACTGAATTATTATTATTTAATAAATTAAAGTAGGAGACAAACACCCAAGGGAACTATTAATTGAGTGTTCACTGACCCACTAGGAGGAATGGAAGCTGTTAGAAAGCATGGGACAGATGGTAGCAATTGCACTTCACCACTAGCTGTTGGTTATGGGAAAACTACGCCTACAAATGTGGCATTATTCCCCATGTGGAGGGAGTGAGTAGGTAGCTCATTTAATGACTAGTTAACAACTGAAAAGGCCTAGGCAGCCTACAAAAGGCAAATTCGAATTGATCAGGAAGCTCTTACACAAAATATTTTCTATAGAAATATTCCTCATGTACATCAGGTGATGACTGAGAGATTCAAATAGGGAGGCTATGTGAGTGCATTGTAAGTCTGCAAATTATTCGAAGAAGGAGAACTAGAGGTGCTAGTGCAGGTCCCATTGACTGCTAAGTCTTAAAGACTGGACAACTATTACTACTGCAAGTTGAGGTCCTAAGCTTCTAGGTTTCTTCCTCCTGGTGGTTCAGTGAACATGCTCAGGGGTCCTAAGCCAAGTAACTTGGTTGTCTTCAGGAATTGGTTGGGTGGAACAGGCTTCTTGGGCTGTTTGTCTCCCTACAGAATTAATCCAGGTTTTACTGTTTCCTAATTTATTTCAGTTAATAGTTCTGTTTAGTAAAAATTATAAACTCTGTTTTGTAAAAGAATTGATTTCTAATTTTGTTTAAGTCTGAATGATAAGTTTAATGAAAATCTGAATTGATAATCCATCTCTACATTTTTCCAAATGTTGTTATTTGCATCATACTCTAGTATAGAGAAGCAATTTAAATATAAATGAAATATGGGTAGATTGCCAGTGATTAGACCGATAAGTACAGTAATTGATATGTTTTTCAATTTATGTCCTATAACTAACATAGTGAAAAATTATTGTATAAGTATCTAAAATAATATAGGATATTTTATTTATTTCATGAAAAACAATTATTGTTTAACCTCTGCACAAACACATATTTGTTTTCTTATCTCTATTATTTACATAGTAAATAAATGTAATTCAAGTTTTCATATATCATATCTTCAAATAAATAGTATTGCCATTGATTACTATAAGCTGCAAATATTAACCAATACACAGTCTTCTTATTTTCACACACACACTTTGTATCTTCACAAATTTTCCTGTTAGAATACTTTTATCAATTATTTCAGTAGTATTAGAAACTGGAAACATTGTAAACCCTATCTTGTTTACAACCATCATATTTTTCTATTGCATGACAAACTGTGGACAATATTTAAAGCATGGATTCGTATCATTTATAAAAACCTTAGATAGTATTTCCAAGACCTCATCATCATCGTTTTCAACAATAAACCAAAACACGATCTACACACTCATGTTCAAAATTACAGTTTAACAATCCTAGCATTTACTTGAGGGTTTTTCTAGAGTTTTTCATACGAAAACATCTTTTTCAAATCAAAGAAAAACTAGAGTTTGGGCGTAGTCCCTTTGCATTTTATTTACAGTCGAAAAGCTACTTCATCGTTTCCAAACACACAGGGTTTATCAACTAAGAAAATGCATATAGTTTTTACATGCTCGACGGACATTATCATTTACATACTAACCAAACGCATAGTAGAGAACAACATTTTCCATTGCAAAGAATAAAAACATAGTATACAGAGTTTAACGAGCTTCGGCTCTAAATTCTTATTCATTAAAACTTAACCCAAAACATTTCTGAGTTCAAGTCTCGGACCTATCACAGGTTCCATCTTTACAAAGAAAGCATTAACGTACCAAATCGAAATTACATTTTCAAACAAAAACTACACAAGGTTTATCCCCACCTCTAGCATTCAAACAAGTATTAAAACTCTCAACGTTGACGAGCTAGGCATCAAAAATAGGCCGCGTATCATTTAAACACATGAGGGTCTTTTCCCTGTACAAGTTTTCACTTCAATACAAAATTTCTTCAAAGAAACTCGACTGATAGACAACGCTGAATGCATGGTGGAACATTTTGTTACTCATTGCATTGAATCATCTTCAACCAAGATCAAATGGGCACCTATGAAGGGTTTGAGACCACTGGAGCTTACCATGAATGGAGGCTTGCTATCCATTTCCAAACCCTTGCTCAAGTCTTCCTTCGAATCCTGTATCTGTCACAAAAACTTCCGAGAGTTAGACTTTTGAACAGTATAAGTTATAAGTTGAACCATTCAATTGCTTTTAGTTTTGAAACGCTTACCTCCACAACAGCTACCAAACTCCACACTTTTCAACAACAAACGATGAGCTCCATGTTTGGACCGAGACCAGGATACCTTTCCTTCTTTATAGAAGTGTTTTCTTCCACCGAGAGTTAGAAACGAAACTACAATCTATCAACTCGACAACATATCAAACTGATTTCGGAAGACACTACATTCTATCACAATGACATGGCAGTGAGACACAAACTGCAACTACCAACCTAACCCTACAGGTCTCGAGGTCGAATCCTCTTTACATTTCATCTAAACCCTAACATTCAATATCCTGTCGGCCTCACTCCCCGAAATGCTAGTGAAACAATGAAAGACATTAACTCTCCATCAACCATCACAATGACGAGATGCTAGGGTTGCATCCAACGTCCCAGATTCAAAATGATCATCGATCACAGGAGTGCCAACGAGATTACCTTAGGTAAAACAACCATTTCATTTATTACTTCATCATTATCACAAGCACGGCCTTGCCACCGTTGCTCATGGTGGATCGCTCAAAAAACCAGCTTAGAGGAGTTAAACATGGAAACCACAGACAATGACTTTCGCAGACACCATTTCATTGCTTTGCATTACGTGGAAGTGCTAACAGTCCCCGTCACCATGGAGTATGGGATGACCATTTATTGTAGGACTGATACCCTACTCCACGCCAGCTCGATGCACATGCTGAGCTTTAAAAACCCATCAACCTGTCCAGTCAATATTAAATTACATGTTAGTACCATATGTATATTAATCGACATAGTTTCCAAGTTTAAGTTTACAAATTAGATTATTGGTGTTATATTTTATTAATATGTAAAGTTTATATAGTTTCAAATTTTGTTTATAATCAAAGTATTAACGTTATGTTTCATTATATGTATGTTTTACATTGTGGACGTTGGTTATTTATAAGCCACAGGGATTATAAATACTATATGTAGTTAAACATTGTAAAATTATAATTTTAGGCTTGTAATTTTATTTATTGTGTATATTTCTTCATAGTTCTCATATTGCAAATATTAAAAAGATAGAGTTTGCATTTTTTTTGGTATTTTAAACTAATCCGATGTTAGATATTAGCACAAAAACTATGTTAATACTATGTACTTCATACTCTAACTTCTTAATGCAAGCATTTAATGATTTTAGTGATACAATTACTACTTTGGTACTATGCAAATATTAATTACCTTAAAACAACGACAAAATGCCAAACCATGACAACATCGATGGTCACGACAACAAACTTAACAGCATGATGATTTAATAGAAGACATTGTTTTTAACATTGATGAGTTGTAAGAAAACTTTGAAAATAGTAAGCAAAACTATGTAGTTCATACCTATAGATATTTTTTTTTTCGCAAAATATTTCATAGCATTTTATTATTTCGACGTTGAATTGAATTACACACGTACTCTTAAACTATGCAGTCATTGAACTTCTTACCTCTCGTCTGCACATAGAAACATTTCAAATGCCTTAGCGTTGCAGCTAAGTAAACTCTAGGGTACCTCGTAGGACACCCTTGGACACCAATAAAGCAAACTATTAGTATCTTATCAAAAGAAAAGTATCGCATCATATTTCTAACCTTTCAGTGCGTTTATTACTTTAAGCATGTTTGTCTAGAGTGTGTTAAGTTGTCATTATCAAAATGTTTCTAACTCAGAAATTAAATTATGTGTAGTACGAAACAACTTCTTAATCAATGTTGTCGTAATCAAACATTTATTATTCCACAGTTATAATTATCTTATTTAATGCTATTTTAAAAGTTTTAAATTTTTACGAAAAATCGGGATGTTATAGCAGCTAGGACAACTGTATATGTGCAAAACATAACACCTCACAAGATATTGGACAAAAAGACACCAGAAGAAGTCTTTTCTAGTAAGAAACCTAAAGTCAGCCATCTCAGAATATTTGGTTGTCCAGTGTATTTGCATATCCCAAAAGAAAAGAGGACAAAGCTAGATCCTTCAGGAAAGAAGGGCATCTTTGTGGGGTACAGTGAAAGCTCGAAGGCTTACATAATATACTTTCCAGGTTTCAAGAAGATTGATGTCAGTAGGGATGTAACATTTGATGAGGACTCAGCTTACATCAAATCAAAGAAGACACCTATTGAAGATCATGAAGAACCAAAGGAAAAAAGATTCCAAGACACCATCATGACTGAATCAATTCTAGAAGTAGACCGTGAAGTTGAAGATCCACAAGAACCTGTAGATCCACCCCATGAGAAGAAATCTCACAAGAGAAAACCTTCATGGTCTAGAGAGTTCATTCAAGATGCAGAAAGATATGGCATCCCAAAAGAAGAACACAAAGAAAGGAAGAGGACTAGATCACATACCAGTTATGTTTCCCTACTCTGTGATATTATGAACAAAGAACCTTCCAGTTATGAAGAAGCAACGGAAAAGAAAGAATGGAAGGATTCCATGGTCGAGGAATACCATTCGATCATGAAGAATGATGTTTGGGATGTAGTCCCAAGAACTGAAGGGAAGTCAGTTGTGACTTCCAAATGGATCTACAAGATCAAGCATGCTGCAGATGGGAGCATAGAAAAGTACAAAGCAAGATTTGCAGCTCATGGCTTCTCTCAGAAAGAGGGAATAGACTATGAAGAGACTTTTGCTCCTGTATCCAGGTACACTTTCGTCAAATTAGTACTTTCCCTAGCTGCAGTGATGAAATGGAAGATACACCAGATGGATGTCAAGACAACTTTCTTGAATGGTGTAGTCGAGGAGGAAGTGTATGTGGAGCAACCACTCGGGTTTGAGACACATGACAGAGGGACTCATGTGTGCAAACTGAAGAAAGCCTTGCATGGCTTGAAGAAACCTCCTAGAACTTGGTATGGTAGGATAGACAACTTTCTATCTAGTTTGGGCTTTACCAAGAGTAAAGTAGATTCCAACCTTTACTACAAGGTTGAGGAAGGCATTCCCGTGATACTACTTTTGTATGTGGATGAGGTGTTTGTAATAGGTGAGGATGGATTGATTGTCGATACTAAGAGAAAGCTTCCAAGTTCGATATGAAGGACTTGGGGATGACGCACTATTTTCTAGGTATGGAGGTGTGGAAGAGTGCAGATGGAATCTTCCTTGGAAAAGGGAAGTATGCAATAGAGATCTTGAAGAGGTTTGGAATGATGGACTACAAGGCCATGGCCACACCTATGACATCGAACCCGAAGCTTTTGTGTGATGCTTCATCTGATCCGATTGATGTCACTATGTATCATTAGATGATTGGGTCCTTGATGTACCTGACGAACAATAGACCAGATATTTTCTTTGCGGTGAACACATTGAGCTAGTTCCTGACGGATCCCGTAGGTTTTCACCTGGTTATTGTAAAGCATATTCTGAGGTACCTGAAGGGTACAATTGATTATGGGCTAAAGTATGATGCAAATCAAAAGTTTAACCTGCAAGGTTATGTTGATTCAGACTGGGCAGGCAGTGCTGCAGATAGGAAGAGCACATCTGGGTGTTGCTTCAATATGGGATCAGGTGTGATCTCATGGTTTCATAGGAAGCATTCCTCCATAGCACTGAGTACAACTGAGGTAGAGTATGTTGCAGGTTGTTCAGCTAGTTGTGAGGCAGTATGGCTCTGGAAGCTACTGTCTAAGTTTTTTGATCTTTCGTTGGATGCTACTGGTATTTTTTGTGACAACCAGAGTTGTGTGAAGCTGTTTGAGAACCCAGTGTTCCACAATAGGTCGAAGCATGTTGAGATCAAATATCACTATATCAGGGATATGGTGTAGAGAGGAGTAGTTAAGCTCCTATATGTTGCGAAGGATGAGCAGGTTGCATATGTGTTGACGAAACCACTAGCCAGAGTGAAGTTTGAGTACTTCAGAGAGAGGCTTGGTGTTATTCAGATTGACGACACTTCAAGGAAGAAGTGATGGACACATTTGCAGGAGCCATTCCAAGCATGGTGAGAGGGGGATCCTTCCCATGGCTATGGATGTAAGTGCTGGATGATGAGGATTAGGACAATGCTCCAGTTATTGCTTTGTATATGCATCAGTTGGATCCTTTGATAAGTTTGATCATGTATTTGTATATGCATCATGTTGGATGCTTGATATGATCAGTTGGGTCATGTATTTTTATATGCATCATGTTGGATGCTTGATATGATCAGTTGGATCATGTATTTGTATATGCATCATGTTGGATGCTTGATATGATCAGGTGGATCATGTATTTATGTATGTATCAGGTGGATACATTATACGATTAGGTGGATCATGTATTTATGTATATATCAGGTGGATACATTGTATGATCAAGTGGATCATGTATTTTGTATATGTACCAGGTAGATACATTGTATGATCAGGTGGATCATGTATTTGCACATGTATCAGGTGGATACTTGTATGATCAGGTAGATCATGTATGATGATATGTATCAGGTAGATACATTGTATGATCAGGTGGATCATGTATTTCCACATGTATCAGGTGGATACTTGTATGATCAGGTAGATCATGTATGATGATATGTATCAGGTAGATACATTGTATGATCAGGTGGATCATGTATTTGCACATGTATCAAGTGGATACTTGTATGATCATGTAGATCATGTATGATGATATGTATTAGGTGGATGCATCGCTTGATCAGGATGATCACAAATGACGAGCTTTAGGATGTTGCTCCAGATGATATGCATCACGTTGATGCTATGATGATGATCAAGATGATCACAGATGATGAGCTTCAAGATGTTGCTCCAGATGATATGCATCAAGTTGATGCTACGATGATGATCAGGATGATCATAGATGATGAGCTTCAGGATGTTGCTCCAGATGATATGCATCAGGTTGATGCTATGATGATGATCAAGTTGATCATGTTATGATGTACATCAGGATGACGTATGGTGAGTATCAGGTTGATACTCTGTGGCCATGGACAGGTTGTGTAGGTAGCATAGAAAAGGCCCTTTAAAATATGGACAGGTAGAGCATTGTGCTCATAACAACCTAGGATGCTCTATTGAGATCCAGACAGGTAGAGCGGTGTGCTCGTAACATCCTGGGATGCTCTGAGTAGGTCTTGCTACGGTTTTGCATAAAAAAGATCCTTTAAAATACGGACAGGTAGAGTGGTGTGCTCGTAACAGCCCGGGATGATCTATTGAGATCCAGATAGGTAGAGCAGTGTGCTCGTAACATCCTGGGATGCTCTGAGTAGGTTTTGCGAAAGTTCACATAGAAAAGATCCTTTAAAATCTGGACAGTTAGAGCAGTGTGCTCGTAACAGCCTGGGATGCTCTATTGAGATCCAGACACATAGAGCGGTGTGCTCATAACATCCTGGGATGCTCTAAGTAGGTTTTGTAAAGGTCAATATGTAAAAGAACCTATAGTCCGCTCTAGGTTTTGTTGACGTACATAATCAGTCCTAGGTTCCACAGTATGGCCACTGATGATGAAGACCTACAGGTGGTGGGCATACATCTAGTATGAAAAATGACTGGCTCTGTAGAACTTCCTATGATGAGTAGATTGGAGATTGATTGAGATAGTAGCAGCAGTGACGATGATGATGATTCGAGGACGATGATCCAAAGAAGAAGACTTTTGCTAGCAGATCTGAGTCGAGAAATACCTTCCTAGTTAAGAGGGAGTGTTGATGTAATTGTAACTTTGGAATGTATTTCACCCATGTATATTGTACTCCTATAGATATGTTATTATTCCTCTATACGGAAGTGTCGTCATTTGTATTGACATGTGTCACAAGTGTCGTAACTTGCATGTGATGGGTTACTAGACCACCAAGTGTGGGGCGGCCCTGATTAGTATTACCATGGGTTATTAGACTGAGTTAGACAAGTTGGCCCTGCTAGTTTATTAGGAAGGTCAGGTCATGTATCAATAGAGTGCGGGAGGCACTCTATTTGATCACTTCATTACTCACTTCTACACCCATCAGAAAGTGGCACACAAGTGAGGAAGGAGGAGTACCTTCTAGGAGGACTATCTCTTGTACTTTGTTTGTATCATTGCTCTTTCTATCTCTGACGAAGTTGTGGAATTTTTCACCTTTATGGTTTTCCCCAGTGAAACTATGTGTGTCTATTCTCTCATGTGATTGCTTGGTGTGATTGATATGCATTGCTATGCTTGATATGCTATACATGTTATTCTCTTAGTAAAGATCCTAGAGTATGTTGAATTAATGCTAAAAAATTAACACGTGGTAACTTGTAAGCTCCCGCAATATATGCTGGATGAAACGAGGAAAAAGCCTCTCCCTTGCTATCATATAATACTTTTGATTCAACATCTGCATGTTCTAGGATCCATCTGATCACTTCGGAAAAAGGGAAAGAGCTCTGGGTGCACGGAAGCTTTAGATATACCAAAGATTTTGATGTTCTGGTATAAGTATCCTTCTTCCAAGAGTGCTCCAGGGATATCTTGGTCTCTTAACATGTGGTATATATCTCCCCACTTGACTTGAGGAGGAATGCCTGTGAAAGACTTGGTGTCCACGAATAAAGTTTCGACTCTTGCCTCGTCTAGTTCAGTCATCTTTTCCTTCCTTTTACTACCCTTCGTCATTGTGCCTTAATCCTGCTCAATGACCATGCGTGAATTGACATAAGATTGATCATAATGTAAAATATACACATTAGACTAGCATAACAACATGGCTCAAGTATATTTCACAGATATAGCAAATATCAAGCACTTTCAATAGCAATGTGTTGTAAAATATAAACAGGAATTAAGATTTTGTACTAAAAAAAAGAACACCATGCTTCTCCCTAGGATGATAAGTGGCTATAGGAAAGATGCTATTGATTTCAAAACTGAAATAGGAGTTTTGGTACTTCCTTAATGAAAAAAGCATGAGTGAGGCGACAGGTAAGTGTGGCCCGGGAACACTGATCATACGGGTTTAAGGGACTGGAAGTGGGTTGGATGGGCCGACAGCTACGAGCTTTAGTGTATGGGATGGCCAAACAAATTCAGCAATATATCTAAGGGCCATGTAATTGGTTGTGGATATGGTAATGAAGGGACTGAATCAACGACTAGCAACTAAAAACAAATACAAAAGGAGACATTAGATAACCACCTACCTAGAAGAGCGCGATTGGGCCTGACGAGGATTGAAGGTACTGCACCCTGGCTGAGCTGGAGCAACTTGACGCGGCATTGAACGGGGTTCACAAAGCACAAAAATCTACCAATATAAACTCTAACTATCCAAACCCTATATCTAAAGGTTGGTACATGTGGGCACTTAATTCGGTGGGTGGATCTTTTAAAATGGGTTTTAAGGCAAGTACGGCAGGGTCTTTTCAGCACACTTAGCATTAAAAGTGACTGCCAACATCGAACAGTGTCAATGAGATCACCCGACAGTTTGCAGTGAAAAATTGTGAGTTTCAAGCGGCATTGTGGCAAAACTCAATGAGTTCGTCTACCGGTTGCGGCGAAACTTCATGAGTTTGTTTGTCATTAAATAGCTTCGGGCTTTAATGAAAACTGCCCGCCCATTGTGGCGAGACTTCAAGAATCTGTCCGCTGTTGTGGCGGAACTAGCTGAGTTCATCCGTTGTTGTGGTAGAACTTGGCGAGTTCATTCGGCGTGAAATGACTTTGTGCCTTAGTGAAAATTCTGCCCGCCCGTTTCGGCAAAAATTTGTGAGTTGTTCCGACATTTCAGACGAAAATCCTAAGTTTGTCCATCATTGCGGGTGAGCTGGCTGAGTTTTTCCAAAAACAATGAGTCTGAAAAATTAACAAAAAGAGGCGGCGGTTGTGGGTGAACTGGCTAAGTTCGTTCGTCATTTCAGATGAAAATCCTGAGTTTTACTTAGAAGGAAAAGACAAAAAATAGACGCAAAAACTTGTATTTCTAGAAACCAAGTATAAAATACCTTCTAGGAAGTGTTTAGCTCCTAAGCAAACTTTTCTCAAAAAACAAGGAGGGGCCCCAAAATCACAAAAAAATTGGGAGGGATGTTGTAGCAACAACAATTGGCGATTCTCTGGTGAACACATATCTCTGAAAAGAACTTTCCTTAGGTGCAAACTGGTGATTTATATGGGCAACAAAATGTCTTCATAGTTCAATTTCCTTGAATTCAGTGATCACTCTCATCATCATGGTCATCTTGGGAGAGGGTAACTTAGAATCATACTTCTTTACAACTCTCTTAGGGTCTGAGCATGGAGTTCATTTTAGAATTCTTCCTCTCAGATGTCATCTAAAGAAGAATCCATAGGATCATAACAATATCTCACAGACATATTCGTTTATTCCTCATTCCCATGCTATTTGCATCCTTTTGGATGTTTCTTGATGACTTTTGTCATTCGAGTCTTCTAGAAATGAATTTCTTCAACTTCCATATTTGATTTTGGTTCTTCAATCCACAATGTCCTTTTGTGTGAGTAATAAGTTTGTTTGATTATCATGCTTTACGGATGGAGAAGAACCTAGTTGGGCTTATTTATTTGAACAGCTTCCTTAATTGAATTTGCTTTATTTTCTCTGTCGTGCTTTAATTGAGGCGAGAATTTCTGGAAATCAGACTCTTTAGTACAATCTTTTTTGGCTTTCATTCGTAGCATGGGATCATTTTAAGTACCATACATCTATGAGACATGCTTCCTTTCCATGTGTCTCTCATAGTGAACTCCTCGAGATAGGCACTTATTGTTAGAGTGGGTGGAGCCCCAAGATAGTAGGAAAGAAATGTCGAATCTTAGTTATTAAAACAGGGTTACTTTGACCACTCATAAAAAGGATCTCTAAATTCCTGGAAACTCGACAGTGAAAACAAAGTCGCAAATTTCTTTGTAAGCAGTTTTCTACCTTACAGGATTTTGAGTTTTGTTCGAATATCTATCTTCATTCTTCACCAAAAGCTGAGCTGGGATTTATTAAAGAAAGAATAAATGAAACTTTGAATATAAAGAAAGGTAGAAAGAAAAACAAGATGACTGAAGAAAATAACAGAAAACAAAACCAAACAAGCAAGCAAGAAAGAAACAAGAGTGTTTATTTATGTACAAAAAGTCCTCAAAGGACTAAGCAGAGTACTGCTTCAAAGCGAGGCCATTGAGAGGTAGAGTTACTTCCTTTCCTTGTAAATCTGTTAGCTTGTATGTTGTTGAGCCAAGCTTTTCAGAAATTTGGTAAGGGCCAACCCATAAATGTTGAAACTTTGTATGCATTCCCTTACCTTCATGTGGATGGTTCAATTTCAGAACCAAGTCACCTACTCCAAAACTTCTTTTTTCGAACTTCCTTTTATTGAACCACCTTATGACTATATGTTGGTGTTGGTGGAAACCCCTAAATCATTCTTTGGAGTAACCCTATCTTCCCACAAGGAATTTGGGAGAGCAGTGTGCCAGCTTCTTTGGTTTTCGATCACAGTTTTCTTAAGAATCCGGATGAGGTTTTTGTTTTAAGATTCAGCTAATCTGTTTCCATGGGGATAGTAATAGGCCGAATAATGTAACTTAATTCCTCTCTCATACACAAATTCATTTATCTTGAAGGACCAAAAAATAAGTTGCATTATTAAAGACGAGGGAAATTGGAACCCCAAACCTGGTTATGATGTTTTCTTTTAAGAAACTGATAACTGCATCCTCATTGATTTTGCGCAATGGAACAGCCTTTGTCCATCTTGTAAAATAGTCTGTGGCCGTCAGGATGTATCAGTGTTGTAGAGAAGAGTTCGATTTTATTTCTCCAATGACATCTATGCCCCACTATTGGAAAGGTTCTGAGATAATGACTCGCTGCAGTGGTCCTGCTGCTTTCGGTAATTTCCCAACACTCCTTTGGAAAACATCACAATTCCTTGCATAGGCATGAGCATCTTTGAACAAGGTAGGCCAATAATATCCAACTCTCAATATTTTGTGAGCTGTTATATCTACGGAATAATGTCCCCCAATAGGGCCATCATGCAATTCCTTGACAACTTTGCTTGCATCTTCCTTTTTTAGGCATCTAAGAAAAATGCCATCATAATTTCTTCTAAAAAGTACTCCATCAACGATTTGATAAGCTACTAATTTTAAACGGAGTGCCCTTCTTTGCTTATAAATCTAGTGCTCTCGAAAGTACCCTTGCTGCAAGTAATGCACTAAGTCTCTATACCATGATTCAGGAGCTGTAAAAATAGGGCACACTTCAACCATGTTTAGTTCAGCTTCATTCTCCCAGCTTTGCTCTTCATCAACTGGATGTTCATTAAGCAACTTGCACAAACCTTGACCTTTAATGATGGTGGCTGGTTTAAATTCTAAATCATATTTTTGAAGAGCGGTGACCCAATTTCCTCTTCTTTCTCCCAACTCCTTTTGAACAAAAAGGGATCTGATGGATGGGTGAGGAACTACTGCTGTAGTTCTGTTCTTAAGAATATACAGTCTGAACTATACTGCTTTGAATATGGCGTATGCCGGTTTGTCTACAATAGGATAGTTCAGTTCAACCCCTTGCAGACCAGTGCTCATAAAAGAAATTGGGTATTCATCTCCTGATTCTACCTTTTGCGTGATCACAGCTGCGAGAGAGTCATCTGAAGCAAAGGTATACAAAATAAAATCTTTTTCAAAATCTAGACTCCTTAGAGAGGGAGCATTAGCTATAGCTACTTTGATCTCTTTAAATGCATCCTTTTCCAAGTCTGTCCATTTGAACTATACACTTTGCTTCACCATTTGCTACAAAGGTTTAACAGTCTGAGCAAAATCAGGAACAAACCTTCGAACAAAATTGATAGTTCCCATAAACGACTGCATAGATTTTTTGTTGTGGGGCATGGGAATTTTGTTGATAACTTGCACTCTCTCTTGATCTATCGAAATTCCCTTTTTTGAAATGATGTGACGTAGAAGATTTCCCTCAAGAATAGCAAAACCACTTTTCTTGGGGTTTAACGAGATACTGTACTTCCTGCAGCGATCAAAAATCTATTTTAAATGGAAAACATGGTCTTCCCTCTTTTTTGAGAAAAATGTCACATCATCCAGGTAGACTACTACACAATGACCACCCAATCCATGAAAGACAATGTCCATCGCTCACTGGAAAGTAGCTCCTGCATTTATCAAGCTGAATGGCATTCTTCGGTATGCAAATGTTCCCCACTTAGTGCGGAAGGTAGTTTTAAGACGGTCTTCTTCGACTACTAATACTTGATTGTAACTAGAGAAACTGTCTAAAAGAGAGAACAGTTTTGATCCTGATACCATTTGTACAATTTGTTGCATTGAAGGTACGGGATAGTTATCTTTGTGGGAGGCTCTGTTCAAATTTCTGAAACCTAAACATAGTCTTATTTCTCCTTACTTCTTCCTCACGGGAACCAGATTAGCCACCCATTCTGAGTGTCAAACTTTAAAAATGATCTTAGCATCTAATAACTTCTTCAACTCCTTTTGAATTAAAGGTTCGAGAGTAGGATGCATTCTTCTTAACTGCTGCTAAAATGGCTTAACGCCTGCCTTCATTGGTATAACATGCTGAATGATGGGAGTGTCATATATTTTCAGATCTTCATAAGTCCAAGCAAACACATCCTTATACTGCCGAAAAATATTAATGAACTTATCTCTTTCACCCAGTGAACAACATTTAGCAAGATTAACATACCTTGGTTCAGCTTCTATACCCAAATTTACCAATTCATGCTTCATAGAGGAACTATTAGTATTAACATTTGCTGGCTTTTTGAACTTGCTCTGAAGATCGAACAAACTTTCCAGTGATCTCACTCCTTTGGGAATGAAATTTCGCAAATCAGAATCATGCTTTTCTTCATCTATAACAGCTTCTTAGAAAACATCTTCATTCGTGAGGAAACTAATGATCTGATCATCATCATCGAACACTATGAGGCTTGTAATGTTATTTGGAATCGATGGTCTAAAAACCAATTCGATAGAACATTTATTATTAGTAGGCACTAAACTAGAAGCACAGGTAGTGAATAAGTTAGCTGCAACATTCTGTAATCTAGGAACAAATTTTATATTAAAAGCTTAAAAGTGTGTAGTCAGATCCCATACCTCAGATTGATAACCTTTCAAATGTGGAGAAAGATAATGAATTGTATCTCTCACTTGTCTGACGACTATTTCCGAGTCAACAAAGACTTTCAGTTATTTAACGTTAATCCATGGACCAAAGCTTCATATTCAGCAGTATTATTAGTACAATCGAACTCTAATCTACAAGACAAAAAGTGTTTGTTGTTTTCAGGATCAATCAAAACAAAACCAGCTCCGGATCCTTCCTGAGTTTTTGAACCGTCAAAGTATAAAACCCAAAAAAATTCTTTGATCTAATTAAGTTAGTATCTAAGTCAGTAACTAAACTAACTATGTTACAGTCAATATCATAAGTCTGAGAAAATTGAAGGAGATCAGACTGTTCCTCTGATTCATGGCTAACGTTTTCTGATTGATAGTTACCAGGTTCGATTTCTAAGAAATAATTCCCCAAAACCAAAGATGAAAAATCTACAGCTTCATCCTTTTCCTCTAGCCGAGTCACGTTCTGTTTCATGTGCAGTTCTCTTAGTACTTTAATCTGATTTTTCCTATTCTGATATGGTAACCACAAATGGGACCAGGCAATTGCAAAATAACCATTTAGTTTTGTAGACCAGTCCCTACTCAAGATCAAACCATAAGCTTCAGTATTATCAACTACCATTCTATCAATAACATGACACACTCTAGGATCTGCTGACAACCTAATAAGCACATCTTTCATTTCCTCAATGACTTTAACAATAGTTCTATCTAGCTGAATAATATGAGTTGGGGATGGAATTGGCTGCCCATTAATCCTTTTGCAAATTGACAGTGGTATGACATTCGAGGAAGCTCCAAAATCTACCAAACAGTTATGTATATTGTGATTGAAAATTTAAAAAGTTAAAAGAAAAGACAATGTTTGGGATTTGGATTTCTCACCAATGACAGCTTCATTTATTTCAGGATCTTCCTGAGTACTTGCTAATGGAGTGCTAGATTGCGGTTCAAGAGCTTGTAATAGCTTCTTTCGTTGCTGAGGAAAACTGCACATATCAAATATGGAAATGTTTGATTTGGCCTTTTTTATGTCTTCAATTATATCATATCCCATGTCACATTCCTTTGCAACTTTCGGTTGATTGTCTGTCTTGTCTGAAGTCGCTTTTGGTTGCTGATTTGTTTCTATGTTTGGTTGTTTGGTAGGTATCTGGTTAGCTTTGGGCTATGGTGGAATAATGGTAATGTTCATTTTCGGTGTCTCCTTGGAAACTTTAGGCTTGGGAGCAGTCGGAGTCGGATCAACGACTGAACCTTTGCTACGAGTATTAATATTCACAGCTGAGACTTGACTTTCCTCGGGTTCATCCTCAAACAATTCGATTAAAGGCACCTAATCCCATAGCACCATAGTGGTATCTGAAGCGGGTTCTTTTGCATCCAAAGTCTACTCTTCCTCAGGATCTTCTTGATCCGTGATTTGTGCATCCAGCATTTGGTTCATTACTAAAATCATTGAATTTATCCATTGTGGAAAGCTCTTTTTAGAATGAGGTTCCTGATGGAAAGTGCAAAAATTATCCATTCCTAGTTCATTTAAATTTAAAATAGGAGAGTTGTTTGTAGGTGGATGAGGATGATCATTTTCTTCTCTCTTCTTGTAGAAAGGTTTAAAAGGCTTCCTAGATGTGCTATCTGCCTTATCCTTTTCAAGGTCTACAATTTTATTGGACAACTTTTGCATCATTTGACTACATTTTCCATATCTGTTGATGGTTCTTCTTTGTTTCTAGTTAGCAGTAGGGTTTTCTTAGTAGTTTTTGGTTTTGCTTCCACATCTATGGAATGTTTAGCAATGTTGTTTGCTTCTTCTTCTACCTTCCTAGCTTCTTCGAAATTTTGTATTAAGGTAATTTTCTTAGTTCTTTTGACAAACATTGCTATAGGAGGGTCGAGAGTTGTGGTATAATACTCAACTAATGATTCCTCAGCTGGTCTAGCTGTAGCGCTAAAATTATTTAATAATGTGGTAAATATCTGGTTAAATTCTTGAACCTTTTCCTTCTTTTCCATCCTCATGGATAATAATTCTTTCATAAGTGTAGCCACTGTTTTCTGATTCCCATATTTTTTTAAAAAATATTTTTCAAATTCTTCCCAATCTGATATCGAGCTAGCTTGTAAACTAAAGTACCAGGAAGATACCTTAGGTTTAAAAGTATATGGAAAGAGTCTATAGAATACATCTTCGTGTTGCACATTCAAAAGGCTTAGAGCTAAATAAAAATTGTTAAGGTGATCTCTTGTAGAGATACCTTTCCCAGGATCATACTTAGGAAAAACTTTCTTAGGATTCTTAGGAAATTTATGAAATGGTCAAGCCAAATTTAGTGCTCCTCTCGTTCTACATGGAGGTACAGCCATGGCTCTACGTGGAGAATTAGGTGGAGAATCGTGTGGAGTGTGAGGTGGATAATTCCTTGGATTGTGAGGTTCTTCAAGATCTAGAAGATTTTCGAGTTCAATTTCTCCAAGAGGCTTGGTGATTTCTTCTAAAGATAAATCCACTAATTCTTCAAAGTTTTGAACAAGAACTGAATCACATGTGTACTGCCTTTCCCTTGTAGGAGCTCTTCTTCTAGGGACAAAGGGAATTGTGTTCAAACCACCAAGATGCTTAACATAAGCACGGGTATATCTTCATAAGTTTGTTACTTCAGCAAAAGGTACAGTGTCCAGCGTTTCTTGTTGTTCAAACTCCGAATTAGGATCTTCTTGATTTGTTATTTCCAGATCTAAATTGTCCGGGATTTCTATTTCAATTGGGTTTCCAGTTGGATCTCCTCTTAAAGAAGAGTCTCCTTTATCAACCATGCACTGGTGGCCCTCCTTCTAGCACCAAAAACTATTTATGCCTCGAAAATTGTAGCATCAATCAGCAAGGGATCCTCCCCGGTAAGCAAGGCCAATTACATCACTCACTGTTTGGTGTGGGGAATCCATCCGGTTAACGGTTTCGGCTACCGTAAGATTTAAATATTTATATCCTTTACACCGGTTGTGGCCTGATCCATCGTTTATGTATTTTATTTTAAAGATGACATGCAAGTGCCCTAAGCTAAATGCAGGTAATTAATCTAAAACTGTATAAGCTAATTTAATCTATCCTTGCAAGGAGAAAACTGTAAAAATGAGTGATAAAGTGAAAGAAACATCTAAAGATTAGATAGATAGCTATTTAATCATAAAGATGCAAATTCAACAGAAGAGAAAAGATATCAAAGATAGCTTTGATTTAATTAACACATTCTATTACTCATTTGAGATAATCATCTTTGCACATAAAATTATGAGAACATTCATTATACAAAAGTAATTCATAACAACAAGGAATGATCTCACAGTAATATGTCGATGACATAGGAATAATCCAACAAACATTTAACACATCCTTCAAGCAAAAACACATTCCCTAAGGCTTTCATTAGGCAAAATTTGAATTCCTTATACATGCAATAAAATAGTTCACGTACATAACAGAAAATGTGTTTTCACCTACCAAAAGTCCTTCTACTTTTCTTTAAAAATCTATATATAGCATTACAACATGCTCCCAGAGCTACCACATGTCCCTTTTCCCTAAATATTTTAATTTCTTTTAAATTCCTTTTACAAAAAATTGAATAATTCATGGAAGCCTTTCACAAATAAGACAAAAAGAGACAGCTGTCCTTTAACTTCATGACTTGACAATGGAAAAATAGACTTTCAGCATATTGTGGCTGCTAAGTCATCTTTCATACGGCGCCTCTGCTTCAGCTGGAGCCTTTGTTCCAGATGGCGTCCCTTCCTCAACCGATGCCTTTTCTGCTGTCTGTTTATTAGCTTCTACTATGTAGCTGAACCAGATGTCAATGTCTCTTATAACAACATTTGCAGGGGCAGGGAGAAGGATTTTTTTTGAGATCACATGCTTGTCTAGTTCCGCTTCAATGTCCTGCATTTCTGCCACTGCAGTCTAGAGAGTCTCATGGAGTAGGTGGGCATGTATGGAAGGGAGTACGATCCACTGATGAAGATCATCAGTGGTTAGCACATCTATTCTCCTTACATATTCCATTTGGATGCTCAACTCATCTTTCAACTCAGACAAGCGTTGCTCTTTACTCAGAAAATATTCAAGAGTCTGGGGAAATACTACTTTGCACCTCTCATGAACTCCTTGAACTTTTTGATAGAGGTTGTTGCACTTTCCAACAGTTACCTGGATCACAGATATCAATTTTACACCGCAGCTCTTGTAGAACTCCATGAGGCCTATGTTTTCTTTAAAATCAGCCACAGATTTGAAAGGGAGGTGTTTGGGGAAATACACCTCCCATTTTCTCTATTCCATCTGTTTTATTATATCCTCCTTTACCTGTGAGTATTTTTTCTTGAGACTAATAACTTCAGAGTTGATCTCCTTCATTCTATCCACCATGGCCTATAACCTACAAATCTCTTCAGTAAGCAGTTCCTGTGACTCATGCATTTTCCTTAGTATGTCGCAGGATTATTCATGAAAGGGAGTCATGTCCATTGATCTGCTATTTGCTTGCTCTAGCTGCTGAGCCATCAACTCCTTCTCTTCTTCTAATTGAATGATCTTGGCTTCGAATTCATTCTTTTCTCCTTCCACTATCATCATTTGGATTGCCAAGTGTTCCTTTTCCTCCTCGAAGTGTTGATACTTATCTAACAATTCCTTTTGATCTGACAAAAGGAGATTATATTTCTTCACCACGAGGTCCCTATAGGCCTACTCATTAGCCACAGTGTGTTGCAGCATACGAGCCCTTCTCTTGGTTGTCTCAAACTCTTTTACCATTTTTACCACGTTGTTGCTATGAACATAAAAGTAAATAATTAATAATAAACATAATTAATTATACTTAAGAATGAAAGGGCATGACCTTTCATTCACAATGCCCAATCCTTATTTAATAGGTGGGTTATCAACCATTGTAATCATCTTTTATCTATTCAATATTATTATATCCATTATTCATGGCATATTTAATTTATTAGGTCTTTTGGTAACTTGATTGTATGAAGGAATAATTATTCGCTTCATTTGGTATCAGAGCCCTTCTTGGGCATAATTATGGTTCAAGTCTTTGGCTTTCATTTTGGAGAATATCTGACACTAAGGTTTTTAACCTCACCTTGGATTTTAGCCAGCAATTCTAGGGTTTCCCTAGACCACACTTCACCTCCCTGCATACTCCCCCCCTTTGTGGCTCACTCGTACTCCTCCTACACAATTAGCGTGCTGCCCATTTTCCCTTCCACGCACACTGCCTTGATTTTCCCTCCACGTACCAGTACAAATATCGCACCTACCACACACTCACCTCTCTACTCCCTCATCTGCTGCACGCTTCCCACTCTCCTCTCTTTCGACCATACATATTGCCTCCTTCCATTAGTCCTCCCTCCTCACACGGCCACCACAGTGCCTTTTCCACCTGCATCAGCCCCATTCCCTCATAGCTCCATCGCTCACTCCAACCCCTGTGCCCATCATATCCTCAACAACCTTCTGCCTGACATTTCCCTTTCCCACCTCCTGCGCTCACCCCCATCACCTGCGTGCACCTCCCATCTATGCGCACATACCCTCGCACCCTCCATCCGTACACCTCCCTCTGCACATCCCATCCTACTACTCGCGCTGACCACCTTATATTTTTTCCCATCCACCGAGCCACACCACAACCCACCTCTTACTCCACCTTTCACCTCCTCCCATCTTCCCGCATCTCTCACCGCCGCATATCCTTCCTCGCCCTCGTCATTGACCCTCCTCCTGCACACTGCGACCTCCCGCACGCCCACCTCCACTCCATTTCTTTCAGGTCGCGCCCAGCTCCACGCTAGCTCCCATCCTTCCCTACGCCTGCCCCCCATTCCTCCACACACCTCTCGGGCCACTCCACACCGGCCACTGCAATGCCGAACCATCCCACCGCCAGTCTCCATATACTACCACCACGCCGCTTTCCGTTCCATCCCTCCTCCCTGGTCGCTTCCTCCCGTTGGCTTTTTCTTCAAAACCTACATTTTAATAATATTTTTATTAATATAATAATAGTAATATTATTACATTATCTTGTCTTTAAAACTTTACCATTTAATTATTAATAATATTAATAGTTATTAATAATTAGGGTGAAAACCCCAAATCTCCTTCATTTTCCAAAAAAAAATACTAATAATGATAGTAATTATTATTATATATTTAAAACCAAAATCTTACCCGTCCAAACATTTCATAATATTATTATTATTAGAAATAGTAATATTTATTATTTAATAATTGTATTAATTACAATTAATTAGAATAAAAGAATAAGAAGAAATCGAAGAAGACAAATTATTGTCGGGAAAGTCAAAATCAAAGGAAGATTATCTATCATCTAAAAAGTCAAAGTCAAAGTCAAAGAAAGAATCACACCTCAAAGAAGTAAAGGACTATCTATCGTTGAAGAAATCAAAGAAAGACCATCTATCACCGAACAAGTCAAGACCATGGAAGCTGGTTTGCGACTACAAATAGAGAAATTAGAAGCCAAGTTAAAACATTATCGAAAAGACAATGAAGAATTGCGCGACATAAATAACAGTTCATAAATAAGAATTGAATTACAAGAAAGGTACAATGAAATAAAAATCTCTCACCAGGAAAGGCGTATAGAAAAATTGTATACGCAAATTGTTGAATTAAAAACTGAAAATGAATTCAATCAGAGGTTAGGAAATCAAGATATAAAGAAGGAAATAAATAATTACGAAGCAGAAATAATACGCTTGAACAAAATCGTTAGCGACATGGATGAAGAACTAACGCAAATACGACATAAATTAGAAAGTCAAGAATTAGAGGTCGGCCAATGTCGACAAATAGATCAAAGTTATTCAAAAACAAAATGACGACTCTAAAAAGACACATAAGTCAGAGATTGCAAAGAGTAATAAAGCATTATCCAACAATGCTGAAGAAATTTTCAGACTAAGAAATCATCACAAAATACTAGTCACAAAAATTAAGAAGTTGAAAAATAGCCAGAAGATAGAACAATCTATGGACGACATTGAAGGGAAACTTCTAGACAAGCAGGAAGAAAATAGTTGTATCAGAAGTCATAATGAAGATCTTAAGGAACAACTTAAGAAGTCTGAAGATGACAGAAAATCGCAAGTCGAATTGATTAAGAAGTTTCAAAATGATAAGAGGTAGTTAGAAAACAAGTTGGAAAAGATACAGAACGAAACCTTAAAATGTCAAGAGACGAAAATAAAACTTCCATCTCAGATCAATGCTCAAAAGATGACACTCGTAACAGAAAATGACATTGTAAATATTTCCCTATTGACACCCCAACCATAAAAACTGATATTCTAAAAAGTGGGAAATGTCGAAAGATAATGGTACTAATGTGATCAAAGCTCCTGACGACAGATCAGTAGGGAATTCCAGAAGTCAACAACAAATCAATTTGGGATGGATTGACCCATCCACATATTGTAAGTTATTCTCTACACTTAGTAGTTCGTATCAACATGTTTCATCATCCATGACGTCACAAGAACGATACGACAACATTATAAGGCTTTGAGGACAAATCCTTTCTAAGAGAGTGGCAATGCTATGAACATAAAAGTAAATAATTAATAATAAACATAATTAATTATACTTAAGAATGAAAGGGCATGACCTTTCATTGACAATTCCCAAGCCTTATTTAATAGGTAGGTTATCAACCATTGTAATCATATTTTATCTATTCAATATTATTATGTCCATTATTCATGGCATATTTAATTTACTAGGTCTTTTGGTAACTTGATTGTATGAAGGAATAATTATTCACTTCAGTTGTCCTCACTTGCTTTCACTGCGGCTACAGTAGCAGATGCCATAGCCACAGGAGCCTTCTCCATGTTTTGCATAATAGTGGTTTCTCACTGGGTAATGATGTCAAGGTGAAAATGTTTCTTCAACATTGTCTCTGACTTTATTACAATGGACTTCCTTTTCTTATCAAACAAAAATCTATCCGACTGGGGCACAGTATGATTTTTTGATGGAGAGAAAGGGATCAGTGGAATATCCTCTATGGCTATATTCTCTTGCATGGGTGGGGTCTGAACCATCTGGAATGAATCTATATCCATGTCTTGTGTGCTAGACCCCCCAGCTTTTGCATATTCATTTTCTTTATTTTCTTCTTCGGCCTCAAGCTGTCTTTTCTCTTCTTCGGCCCTTAGTTGGTTCTCAATCGCTTCTCTTTTTTCTTGTGCTTTAGTAGCTTCCTCCACTCTTATATTTTCTAGTTCTTTGTCTCGGAGTCTCTAGGTTTCTTCCTCCTAAAGCCTAAGAGCTTCTTCTTCTTGAAGCTTGTCTTCTTGAAGCTTGTCTTCTTGCTCCTTTTGCATCTTTTCGGAAGCTGCCTTTTGGATCCTTTCAGCTTCCTCATTAAGCCTATTCTCTTCATTGGTCATAGCTTTGGATGCTTCCTTTTCTTTCCGTAGCTTGGCCTCCTGGGTGTCTAGAGCAGCAGTAGATCTAGAACTAGCTCCATCTTTGAGTTGACGGAAAATTTGAAGCTCGGTCAGGTTACTTATTCCTCTATACACCTCTTCATCCTCATCATAGTAATGAGCATAATCAAAGTGAGCATGGATCTCTTTGCAATGTTCTGCAGCCTTGTTCTTCCTGTCATTTCTATGGAAGACTACTTCCCCGAAGTGAAAACCTCTTAACTCTTGAACAAAACTTCGGCCGATGAAACCTTTGAGAACTTATAGGCTCCCACATAGAAAGGCAAAGGAGGAAAATAAGTTTTTTTCAATCTATTCAGGAATCTGCCAACTCCATCAAGAAAAACCTTCCTGACTGCCTCCTTTAGGATTATGTAATTAGTAGCATACCGAGGCAAGATATATGATGGTTTGGAGCCTCCATACCTTCTTATATAAGTACCCTTCTCTGAAAAATAGAAATCGTCGTAGCTTTCCATGACCTCCATGGCGTTCTCAGATAAACAATTGGGTTCTTCATTAAACATTAGCTCATACAATTGTATGATGAATTCTTCACAAATGAGCTTGTACTGCATTTTGTAATTTTGGGCCCAAAGCATTTTATAGGCGGTATACACTGGGGTGTTGGCCTGATCCCAAATGCAACCGAACTTTGGGAAGGAAGCTTTGCCATAATACAATCTATGAGATAGGATGACATGTAAAATTATGACTTCTTTAGGATCAACCCTTCTTTTGCACTGGCTATGGAGGATGAAAGACTATCCGAGAGGATATCTGCCCAATTAAAAATTGTTCCCTTGAATTCCACGTAGTGAATTATGAGGACCCATTGTATCCTATAAAAAGTACAATCAACGATGCCAAAAGTTCTAGTTAACATAAGTGCGATCATTTAGAAAGGGGGCCTCAGGTTTTGGACTTCATACTCATCACTGTCCTTTCTCCTTAGTTTCTTTCTTGATATTAACAGTATTTTCACCATTTCAAAATTATCCATCTTGAGTTGCCCCAACCATTCGTTATTCAGTGGTTGCTAAGGACGTGGTAACTTGCAAGCTCCCGTAATAAATGCTGGATGAAACGAGGCAAAAGCCTCTCCCTTCCTATAAGATAATACTCTTGATTTACCATTTTCATGTTCTAGGATCCATATGATTACTTCTGAACAGGGAAAGAGCTCTGGGTGCGCGGAAGCTTTAGATATACTAGAGGTTCTGATGTTCTAGTATAAGTATCCTTCTTCCAAGAGTGCTCTAGGGATATCTTGGTCTCTTAACATGCGGTATATATCTCCCCACTTGGATTCAAAAGGAACTCCTGTGACAAACTTGGTGTCCTCGAATAAAGTTTCAACTCTTGCCTCCTCTGGTTCAGTCATCTTTTCCTTCCTTTTACTACCCTTCTCCATTGTGGCTTAATCATGCTCAATGACCATGTGTGAATAGATGTAAGATTGATCATAACGTAAAATATACACATTAGACTAGCATAACAACATGGCTCAAGTATATTTCGTAGATATAGCAAATATGAAGCACTTTCAATAGCAATGTGTTGTAAAATATAAACAGGAATTAAGAGTTTGTACAAAAAAAAAGAACACCATGCTTCTCCCTGGGATGATAAGCGGCTATGGGAAAGATGCTACTAATTTCAAAACTGAAACATGAGGTTTGATACTTCCTTAAAAAAAAAGCGTGAGTGAGGCGACAGGTAACTGTGGCCTGGGAACACTGAGCATACAGCTTTAAGGGACTGGAAGTGGGCTAGATCGGCCGACAACTACGAGCTTCAGTGTACGTGATGGCCAAACAAATTCAGCAATATCTCTAAGGGCCATGCAACTGGTTGTGGCTATGGTAACGCAGGGACTGGCTCAGCAACTAGAAACTAAAAACAAATACAAAAGGAGACATTAGATAACCACGTACCTGGCAGAAAGTGATTGGGCCTGGCAAGGATTGAAGGTGCTGCACCCTGGATGTGCTGGAGCAACTTGACGCGGTGTCGAATGGGGTTCACAAAGCACAAAAATATACCAATAGAAACTCTAACTGTCTAAACCTTATCTATAAAGGTTTACACGTGTGGGCACTTAATTTGGTGGGTGGAGCTTTTAGAACGGGGTTGAAGGCAAGTACGGTGGGGTCTTTTTGGTACACTTAGCATTAAAAGTGACCTCCAAAATCGAACAAGGTCAACAAGTTAGCCCGACGGTTTGCTGTGAAAACTTGTGAGTTTCAAGCGGCGTTGCGGTGAAACTCGATGAGCTCATCCACTAGTTGCGGTGAAACTTCACGAGTTTTTCCACGGTTAAATAGATTTGGGCTTTAATGAAAACTATCCACCCATGGTGGCAAGACTTCACGAGTCTGTCTGCCATTGCAGTAGAACTAGTCGAGTTCATCCAACGTTGCGGTGGCACTTGGTGAGTTCATCCGGTGTGAAATGACTTTATACCTTAGTGAAAATATTGCCTGCCTGTTGCGGCAAAACTTTGTGAGTTGTTCTGATGTTTCAGACGAAAATCCTGAGTTTCTCCGCCATTACGGGTGAACTGGCTAAGTTTGTCCGAAAACAGTGAGCTCAAAAACTTAAAAAAAAGAAGCGACAGTTGCAGGTGAACTGGTTGAGCTCATCCGCCATTTTTGATGAAAATATTGAGTTCTACTTAGAAGGAAAAGACAAAAAACAGACTCAAAAACTTGCATTTCTAGAAACTAAGTATAAAAGACCTTCTAGGAATTGTTTAGTTCCTAAGCAAACTTTTCTCGAAAAACAAGGAGGGGCCCAAAAATCACAAAAAATTGGGGAGGGATGTTGCAGCAACAACAAGATGTCACATTTCATGAAAAGGATGCCTTCATGTGCTCCAAATAACTTCAACGTGATGTAGACATGGAGGAACATGATACTCCTATGATGTATAATCCAATTTCTAATTCTCCAAATTCATATGTTGAGAGGGAGAATCTACAAGAATCTGTAGAGAAAATTGATCCTAAAGAGTCAGAAGATCTAATAGAAAGATCACTTGAGGAACCTCCTGCTAGGAGAATATATGCATGAATTGAGCCTCAATTTGTCCATGCCTCTGGTATGCAGTCCCATGAGATAATAATTTTTTTAGGTTTTGGTATTTCTCTTCCGAGCTTTAGTTTCTTCTTCATCATCTAAAGGTTTTTCTGAATGCTTTGTCCCATGGGTCTGAATTTTTAAAGGTTCTGGTGGTGGATTTATAGCCCCTCTCATTCTCAACCTTATTTTCCTTTCTTCTTGTTCAAAGATCTATTTCACATCAATTTCAACACCTCCACAATCCTCATAGAGTTTCAAAATACCCGAATCATTATTAGTATCTTCTGGCAAACAATTATTTCCTATGGTTCCAAACTTGGAGTGTAACACAAAATGGTATCAAAGCTCAGGACATGAAAAAGGTGAGTTCAACAATCAATCTTGAGCCTACTTAGATCCTGAGTGTGTATAGTACTTGGGGAACAATGGGGTGAATCTTAGTGAGATCAAAAGACCATCTTGAAGGAACTTCGAAATTCAATACTTGCAAGGCGAGAATCATGAATATCTCGAAAAAGCATGATTTAGATGGATATGTATCTAGTGTTATTGAAGAGCCTACTTCTAATATTGGTTGCATTACCTTCAATAAGAATCAATCCAAATCAAAGAGAATCATTTATGATTCCGTGAAAGACAACTTGATGCCCGTGATTACTCCATTGAATATTGTAAAGGAATGCTTCGACACTTTGACAAATATTTATGAGAAGAAGGCACCCTGTCAAATTAGAGAATTGAAGAACAAGATTTGAAATTTGAATATGGAAAAGGACAAAGCTATGGCTTCCTTTTTCATGAATATCTCTCAAGTAAGAGATCAACTTTTGTGCATTGGTGTGATGATCGATGATGATTATCTCATTCAGACTAGTGTCGATGGTCTTCCATACTCATGGGAGACGTTCTTGGAACTTAGAAGCATTAAATGATTGAGAAGTGCAACCTAGATTTTAGATATTGTGGCATGATTTCCTACAAGAAGAAGGGAAAATACAGATAAAATATACTACCGCCAAAGAAGAGAACCTTTATCTTGTAGCACGAATGAAAAGAGGTAAGAAATCTCACAAGAAATTCTCTCATCAAATGGAGAATGATTTGAAGAACTTTGATAAGTCTAAATTTAAATGTTTGAATTGCAATAAGAAGCGTCATTATGCAAGAGAATGCCATGCAAATCAAAGAGGAAAGTTCAAGGGTAGGTTCCATGCTTCTATTGCTGCATAAGATGAATATACGAGAAAGAATACATCCGATGATCAAGAGACGAGGAAGGAGTACTATCGTTTCTCATCCCTTTCTAGATACATTACCACTAGTGCTGATATTTTGGCTGGTAGACAACGGTGCATATAAGCACATGACTAGATATAGGAGCACTATCATAGATTTGAAGGAAAAGAATTTTTCTTGCAAGGTGGATCTTGGAGATAATACAACCTAGAACAAATCCTATAAAACTCATTCAAGATATGATACATGACATAGTCAGTTGATGTGAGTTGTGGCATAGAAGGATTGGTCATCTCCATTTCAAACCACTACCTGGATTGTAGAAAATTGTGAAAGGTATGCCCATTTTTAAATCTGATTTTGATACTATTTGTAGAGGTTGTTCTCTTGGAAAGAAAATTAAGAGGAGTTTTCCAAGTAGTACCAAAATATACAAAGGGATTGTTGAATTCATTCATTCTAATCTATGTGGTCATATGTCTACACCCTTTTTTAGTGGTTATTTGTATTATGATCTTTTCATAGATGAATTCTCTCTCAAGTCATGGGTTTACTTTATGAAATCAAAGAGTGAAATTTTCAACAAGTTTCAAGAGTTTAAAGCACTAGTTGAGAAACATACTAGAAAGCACATTCGTGCATTGAGATCTGATAAAGGAGGAGAGTTTGATTCCCATGAATTCAATGAATTATTTCAATATGCATGAATAAAATTATATTTAATTGTACCCTACAACCCCCAACAAAATGGGGTTGTTGAAAGAAAGAATAGAAAATTATGTGAGGCTGCAAAATCCATCATGTTTGATCAGGATCTGCCGACATCCTTATGGGCATAAGCTTATACCACTGCTATTTATATTTAGAATAGAATCCCTCATGCTATATTGGGATAAAAGACCCTTGAAGAGGTTTTCACTAGTGAAAAACCAGATCTTCGACACTTGAATATTTTATGTTTTCCTATCTACATTCATGTACCAAAAGATAAGAGGAAAAATATGGAGCCATATTGAAAGAAAGGAAAACTTTTTGGACATAGTGAATCCTCCAAAGCTTACAAAATCTATGTTCTAGGAAAAAGAAACATTGAAGTCAACAGACATGTAACATTTCATGAAAATGTTTCCTTGAAGTGCTCAAAAGAACTTCAGTGTGATTTAGGCATGGAGGACCATGATACTCCTATGATGGATAATCCAGTTTCTAATTCTCCCCATTTATATGTTGAGAGGGAGAATCCAGAAGAGTCTATAGATCAAATTGATCCTAAAGAGTCAGAAGATCTAATAGAAAGAGCACTTGAGGAACTTCTTGCTAAGAGAAGATATGCATGAATTGAGCCTCAATTTGTTCATGCCCATGGTATGAGGTCCCATGAGATAATAAGGTTTTGAGGTCTCGGGATTTCTCTTTCGAGCTTTAGTTTCTTCTTCATCATCTAAAGGATTTTCTGAATTCTTTGTTCTCCGCGACTAGATTTTTTAAGGTTCTGACGGTGGCTTTACAACCCCTCTCATTCTCAACCTTATTTTCCTTTATTCCTATTCAAATCTCTATTTCACTTCAATCTCAATACCTCCACAATCCTCATAGATTTTCAAACTAGCGGAATCATTATTAGTATCTTCCGGCAAACAATTATTTCCTAGGCTTCGAAACTCAGAGTGTAACACAAAATGGTCCAAATTTATATTGAATTTGTTTAGTTCTTGAATTATTAATAGCTTAATCAAACCCCAATGAAATATACTATATTGGCTTTCGGGAAAATTTCTAACCCTAGATTCCATTTTGGACAGACTCTTTAAGAATAAAAGGGGATATTCATCCTTGAAATTCCATCCAAATTCAACAGGAAGCACATATGATAGAGATGGATGATCGCATACCTTCCATATCTCGTTATATATCTCTATACCATTTTCAGTAGGTCACTGTATTCTTGCTTTATCCAAACTAGTGGAATCCCTTTGCGCCAATATGGATTTATGTATTTGTGTAGGAGAAAATGGTGACATTGTATGATGTAAATAGCCTGCAGCTTGAACCACTGTTCACTGTCTTGTGGGAGTTTGGCTACTATATAAATTGAGTTTTTTGAAACAGGAAAATTTATATATCACATAGTAACAATTTTTCCATCAAACCCTTCTACAAATGCACTGGATATCTCTGTATGATGACCATATAATTTTTCACAATAGTTAAACCAACCAACCCCTCTTAATTTTTTTTAAAATTTGAGCATTAATTCACAATACTCTTAGATATTTACTGAGAGAATAACATACACAGTATATCAATGCATAACAATCACAATAAGCATGAAAAGCATCACAAGAATCAAAAGCATGAGAGACAAGAGACACAGAGTTTCCGTGGGGAAAACCCTAAGGTGAAAAACCCCACAACTTCCTCAGAGATATAGAGAGCAATGGCTCAACCAAAGTACAACCAAAATACACTTGAGATAGTCTCCTAGAGCAGATGCTCCTCCTCCTCACTAGTGCGCCACTTTCTGATTAAGGGAAGTGTGTCTTTCCGAATGATCCAAGAGATCTCCCAATCTCTATTTATACTTAACCTGTTTGCCCAGTGACCTTATGGGGCCGACTTGTCTATCTAGATACATCCACAATATAATATATATTTTATGGCCGACCCCACACATGGTGGTCTAATAACCCATCTGCAAGTACACACACTTGCGACACTTGTCAATCCACATGATGACACTTCCTTATAGAGGAATAACACATCTCTTATAAGGGTACAATAAATATATATGAAATACATAGATGAAATACATTCCGAAGTTACATATACATCAACACTCCCTCTTAACTAGGAAGGTATTTCTCGACATAGTTCTGCTAGACAAGTCTTCTTCTCGGGATCATCGTCATCATCATCGTCACTGCTGCTACTATCTCAACCAATCTCTAACTCTACTCGTCATAGGAAGTTCTACAGAGCCAGTCCTTTTTCATACTGGATGTAGGCCCACCACCTGTAGGTCTTCATCATCTATGCAAACGGTCTGATATAGGTGGCCTCTCAGGACTAATTTTATGTGCGGATGCAATACCAGAAAGAGTATCCCAGGAACATTTATGTGCTTAAGCACGACCGACAAGATCTCTCGGGACTGATTACATGCATCTCCTCCACAATACCTTTAAAGAGCATCCCAGGATCATTTATGTGCTGTAGCACGACTGACAAGATCTCTAAAGAGCATCCCAGGACTTATTACGAGCATACAACTCAACCTCTCGGATCTCTAGGACTAATTACATGTGGATAGACAAAACCTTTAAAAAGCATCCGAGGAACATTTATGTGCCGCAGTACGACTGGTAAGATCTCTAGAGAGCATCCCAGGACTAATTACGAGCACACAGCTCAACCTCTCGGATCTCCAGGAGCGATTACATGTCTCCGTAGTAATACCTCATCCCAAGACTGATTACGAGCACACAGCTCAACCTATCGGATATCTGAGGACTGATTACATACTACATAGAAATACCGGAAAGAGTACCCCAGGAACATTTATGTGCCGCAGCATGACCGACAAGATCTCCCAGGACTGATTACATGCTATTTGCACAACTTGCCACATATCATCTCTGACCTCCAAGTATCAACCTGATACTCATGATCCAATGGATCATCATCGCACGAGGCATCATCCTGATGCCCATGATCATACAGATCATCATCACTTGTACCATCCTGGTACATATCACCTGGAGCAACATCCTGAAGTTCATCATCATGATCAACCCGATCATACAATGCATCCACCTAATGCACACCAAGTATCTACCTGATACATATCATCATACATGATCCACCTGATAATATAGTGTATCCACCTAATACAAATACAAATACATGATACATATCAACATACATGATCTACCTGATTATACAATGTATCCACCTAATACAGATACATGGTCCAAGCATCCAACATGATGCATATACAAATACATACAAATGATCCAACCGATCATATCCAGCATCCAACATGATGCATACATACATATAAATGATCCAACTGATCATATCCAGCATCAACACGATGCGTACATACATACAAATATAAATGATCCAACTGATCATATCCAGCATCAACATGATGCATACATACATACAAATATAAATGATCCAACTGATCATATCCAACATCCAACTTGATGCATATATAGAGCAGTAACTGGAGCATCGTCCTGATACTCATCATCCAGTGCTTACATCCACAGCCATGTGAAGGATCCTCCTTCCAATATGCTTGGGATGGTTTTAGAAAATGTGTCCATCACTTCTTCCTTGAAGTGTCGTCGATCTGAAGAACACCAAGCCTCTCCCTGAAGTACTCAAACTTCACCCTGGCTAGTGGCTTCGTCAGCACATCTGCAATCTGCTCGTCCGTTGCAACATACAAGAGCTTCACAGCTCCTCTCTGCACCATATCCCTGATATAGTGATATTTGATCTCTATGTGTTTCGACCTGTCCTGAAACACTGGGTTCTCAGACAGCTTCACACAAATCTGGTTATCGGAGAATATACCAGTAGCATCCAATGGGAGATCAAATAACTCAGACAGTAGCTTCCATAGCCATACTGCCATACAAATAGCTGAACAGGATGCAACATACTCCGCCTCAGCTATACTTAGTGTTATGCAGGACTGCTTCCTGCTAAACCAAGAGATCACACCTGATCCCATACTGAAGCAGCACCCAGATGTGCTCTTCCTATCTCCAGCACTGCCAGCCCAATCTGAATCAACATAACCCTGCAGGTTAAACTTTTGATTTGCTTCATACTTGAGCCCATAATCCACTGTACCCTTTAGGTACCTCAGAACATGCTTTATAGCAACTAGATGAACACTCCTCGGATCCGTTAGGAACTAGATCAATGTGTTCACTGCAAAGCAAATATCTGGTCTCATGTTCATCAGGTACATCAAGGACCCAATCATCTGACGATACATAGAGACATCAACCAGCTCAGATGAAGCATCACATAGAAGCTTTAGATTCGATGCCATGGGTGTGGCCATGGCCTTGCAATCCATCATCCCAAATCTCTTCAGAATATCTATTGTGTACTTCTCTTGACCAAGGAAGATCCCACCTGAATTCTGCCACACCTCCATACCTAGGAAATAATGCATCATTCCCAAATCTTTCATATCAAACTCAGCAACAAGCTTCCTCTTAGTATCTGCAATCAATCTGTCATCTCCTGTTACAAATAATTCATCCACATATAGGAGTAGAATCACAGGATTCCCTTCCTCAACCTTGTAGTAGAGGTTGGAATCCGCTTTACTCTTAGTAAAGCCCAAGCTAGATAGGAAACTGTCCATCCTACCATACCAAGTTCTAGGGGCTTGCTTCAAGCCATACAAGGCTTTCTTCAATCTGCACACATATGACTCCCTGTCATGTATTTCAAAGCCGAGTGGTTGCTCCACATATACTTCCTCTTCAACTACACCATTCAAGAAAGCAGTCTTGACATCCATCTGGTGTATTTTCCATTTCATTGCTGTAGCCAGGGTAAGTACTGTTCTGATGGAAGTATACCTGGCTACAGGTGCAAAAGTTTCTTCATAATCTACTCCCTCTTTTTGAGAGAAGCCACTAGCTATGAATCTTGCTTTGTATTTCTCTGCACTACCATCTGCAGCATGCTTGATTTTGTAGATCCATTTGGAAGTCACAACAGACTTCTCTTTAGGTCTTGGGACAACATCACAAACATCATTTTTCATTATTGATTGGTATTCCTCAGCCATAGCATCCTTCCATTCTTTCTTTTCCGCTGCTTCTTCATAGCTGGAAGGTTCTTCATTCATAATGTCACAGAGTAAAGCAACATAGCTGGTATGTGATCTGGTTCTTTTCTTTGCTCTGTGTTCTTCTTCTGGAATGCCAAATATTTCTTCATCTTGAATGAGATCTCTAGCCCATGCAGGTTTCCTCTTGTTAGATTTATCCTCACAGGGTGGATCTACAGGTTCTTGCGGATCTTCAAACTCATGAACAACTTCTGGAATTGCTTCAGTCATGGTAGTGTCTTGAAATCTAGTTTCCTTAGGTTCTTCATAAACTTCGATCGGTGACTTCCTTGATTTGATGAATGATGAGTTTTCATCAAATGTTACAACCCTGCTGACATCAATCTTCTTGAACCCTGGAAAGTATATTCTGTAAGCCTTCGAGATTTCACTGTAACCCACAAAGATACCCTTCTTTCCTGAAGGATCTAGTTTGGTCCTCCTTTCCTTTGGGACATGAGTGTATACTGGACAACCAAATATTCTGAGATGGCTGACTTCAGGTTTCTTACCAGAAAAGACCTCTTCTGGTGTCTTGTTGTCCAATATCTTGTGGGGTGTTCTGTTCTGCACATATACAGGTTTTCTAGCTGCTTCTTCCCATAGATGCATAGGTAGATCCTGGTAATGAAGCATTGCCCTTGCTTCTTCCATGATTGTTCTGTTCTTCCTTTCTGCAACTCCATTCTGTTGAGCATTATAAGGAGCAGTCAACTTCCTCTTAATCCCTGAATCACTGCAAAGCTTCTTGAAGTCACCTGAGGTGAATTCTCCACCATTGTTGGATCTGAATGTTTTGATCTTTTTGTCAGTTTGATTCTCCATCAAGGTTTTGAATTCCTTGAACTTATCAAACACCTCATCTTTTTTTTTCAAGAAGTATACCCAAGTATTCCTGGAGAAGTCATCAATAAATGAGACATAGTAAACATACCCACTTAGAGAACTAGATGACATAGGACCACATACATTTGAGTGGATGATTTCCAGGATATCTTTCCCCTTGATTTCACTGCTTGGGAAATCCTTCTTAATATTCTTACCTTTTTCACATCCTTTGCAAACACCTTCATGTTTGGTTGTGATTTCAGGAAGACCCTCTACAGCCTTGCTTGCAATTGGAAGTGCCCTATAGTGCATATGAGCAAGTATTCTATGCCAAAGTTCACTTGGCTCCATGGATTCATGCACCATGGAATGTTCAGGTTGTCCTTTTAATTTATACAAACCTCCCTCTTGCTCTCCAATCACAACTACATCATCTATGGTCTTTCCCTTTGGCCACATTAGGACTTGGCCATCCACAAATGCAACCCTCATACCTTTTGTATCCAATGTATAGATGGAGAGTAAGTTCTTCTTGAGCCTAGGTACATAAAGGACTTCTTTCATCTCAAAGATTTTCCAGAATCTAGGTTGTAGGAGGCTTCACCACTTCCTTTGATGGGATATTGATAATCATCCCCAAGTTTCACTTTATGGGGTGATTCATGTTCAAACAGATTTACAAAGGATTCTTTAAACCCAGTCATGTGTTTGGAAGCCCCATTGTCAATTAACCAATCATTACAACCATGGGAGATAGTACCTGTGAGAGCAGATATTAGAACATACTCTTTTCACTTGATGAGTCATCATTACTATCAACACTTTCTACCCTAGCCTTCTTCTTTGGAGGTTCATCATCTTCGGCAGCATGAGCATGTTACCTTCTTTTGTTACCCTTCTTCTTCTTACTGGAGTTGTTGTTGTTTTGGTTGTCCCTTTTGTTCTTGGGACATTCTGAAGCAAAGTGACCCTTCTCATTACAAGTGAAACACCTTAGATCTTTCTTGTCTTTGTGAAAATGATGAGAAGATTTCTTCTTATGCTGGGATGGCTTCCTCTTGAACTTGCCCTTCTTAGTGTGAGCTATGAGAGCTTGATCTTCATTTCCCATCTTCTCTTCTCTTGCCACAAGCCTTGCTTCTTCTTGAGAACATTCCTCCCATAATCTGCTGAAGGAGATTAACTTCTTTCTGGGACAGATCCCCTGGATAAAAGAGTCCCATAACCTAGGTAGGCCATTCGAAGTAGTCATAACAATTTCACCATTCTCCACCATTTCATCTACAGCTTCAAGTTGTTCCTTGATCTGAGAGACCTTGGAGAAATAGGATTGAATGGTTTCTCCATTCGACATCTTGACCCCTTTCAATTGATTATGTAGGGTCATCTTCCGATTTATGTTCTTTCCTTCAAATAGCTTGGTCAAAGAGTCAAACATAGCCTTGGGTGTCTTTAGAGAAGACACATGGGGTATGACATGGTCTTTGATAGAATCAACAATGATTCTCTTTGCCTTGACCAAGTTCTTCTTATGCAATACCTTACCCTCTTCATCCTCTGGGATAGGGATGTCTTCTTTTATATATGACTCCAACTCATTCTCTTTCAGGATTAACCCAATCCTATACTTCCAAGCTCGAAAGTTATCAGCCCCTTCAAGCTTATCCTCAAGTTTGGTGTTGTGAGACATCTTAAAGAGTACTTCAAATGAAATAGAAAAGATTTAGGTCTTACCAATTGAAATGATGAAAACCGGATTAGGATTTATCGAAAAAACCCTAAAAATTCAAAATGTGAATTTCAACTTTCTGAAAGCATAGAAAGATGCACCTTGATGAGCTGATTATCCTGGTGTATTCAGAATTTGAGATCAACAAAGCTTTACCCTTCAAATTTTCTATTTTTTCCTCTGGGTTCACTAGGGAAAGCCTTGAATTAGGGTTTGAGTTTCCCAGAGATCTACCTAGCCAAAAATCTCTATCCAAAGCTCTAAACTTCGATTTTTGCAAGGAGCTTCCAGCTATGGCTTCAGATTTCAGAAATTCCTACTTTTTTGGAAACCCTAATGTTTAGGGCCAAATTTGAAAATGCTCAGAATTGAATTCTGATTGGACAGATAGATTCTCCTTGATGAGTAGAGTCAATCTACTATACTGCTTTTCCAAAAACTATGGAGAGAAACCCAATAAACAAGAAACTCAAGTTTCCATCACTGCAAAATGTCTTCTTCTCGGGTTAGCTCTGATACCATGTTAAAATTTGAGCATTAATTCACAATACTCTTGGATATTTACTAAGAGAATAACATATATAGTATATCAATGCATAACAATCAGAATAAGCATGAAAAGCATCACAAGAATCAAAAGCATGAGAGACAAGAGACACAAATGTTTCGTGGGGAAAACCATAAGGTGAAAAACCCCACAACTTCCTCAAAGATAGAGAGAGCAATGGCTCAACCAAAGTACAACCACAATACACTTGAGATAGTCTCCTAGAGCAGATGATCCTCCTCCTCACTAGTGCGCCACTTTCTGAGTGAGAGAAGTGTGTCTTTCCGAATGATCCAAATAGAGATCTCCCGATCTCTATTTATACTTAACCTGTTTGCCCAGTGACCTTATGGGGCCGACTTGTCTATCTAGATACATCCACAGTATAATATATATTTTAGGGCTGACGCCACACATGGTGGTCTAATAACCCATCGGCAAGTACACACACTTACGACACTTGTCAATCCACATGGAAACACTTCCTTATAGAGGAATAACACATTTCTTATAAGGGTACAATAAATATATATGAAATACATTCCAAAGTTACATATACATCAACAATTTTACACCGAACTCTAGGTATGCCTCAATAATTTCAGCCCCAATGGACTCATGCCTCACAATGTGACCACTTCTATGCACATACATAACGGATTCTTTTAGTTACTATGGGAAATTAGGTGAACTTATGTTTTTTTAATGTTTCTGTATTACAGAGCAATTGATAATATTTGAAAGGATCCATTAGTAATTTCTCCAAGGGTCAAGATGACAACTGTAAAAATCACAAGAGAATAACTTTAATGCATTCATAAAACTGAGGGTTTTCTATACATTTGGATCCATGATTCAACACCTGGTTTGACTAATTGTGATTGCAGCTTCCAAAAAATGACATGACCCAAGAGGTTGTTTCAATGACGATCTTGACAACTCATGTCAGTTATTAAGTGCTAGTTGATACTTTGGTAGTATCGTTGATTGGTAGTGCAGCCTTTGGCAGTTTTGTAGCGCTATTAATCTTTTGCCTTAATTGACTATCTTGCTTAACACAACTAGAGTTAAGTCATTTGAGCAAGGACCATACCTGTAAAATCAAAATGTAATAGAAGAACAACTTGTGCCGCCTCATCACATTACTAATAATCAAACTAAAAATAAAGAATGTAAGCAAGACAATATCATAACAAAATGGTAAAAATTGATTTGATCAAATCAGACTTGGGGATAATTTTGAAGGAAAGAGAGTTGAATTGAAGGTTTTTGGGATAAAAAACATAGACAATATGGAGTGTAGACCTAGGTACTAATAGGACCATAAGGAATGCTCGTGATAAAGTATATATACACATGAGTATCATTGTATTATTCATGTTGAGGATTATTATTGTATTGTACAAGCATGGCTTGTGGAGTGGTTCCTTCCATAAATATTAATTGATGGTGTTACCCTATTTAATATACCTAAATGTATATTACAACTATTATGCACATTATTTTATTTATTAGTCATTAGATTGAAGGTCATCTCGAAGAGATGCCACCTATACATGCTCATGCATATATGGGTTGTAATTCATTCATTGTAAATTAATATAATAATATTATTAAATACACATTTAAAAGAATATCTTTCAACTGGTATCAGAGCTTTTGATATACTCTTCCCTTTCTCATTTCCCCATCCCTCTTCCCGACCTTCCACCGCTCATTCACACTATGATATTAATTCTCTCTAACCCCTTCCACTCTCTCTCATGTCCCTCACTCATCATGCTTATGCATCCATCTCACCATAATGATCACTCTTGCTCCTCCCTCTAACACATAAGAGTCTATTCCATCCTCATCATCACCCATATTTCTCCCATGCCACTTACCCTCTCCTTGTTGCTCTTCGAAATCACTCTTTCCTCACTCACTTTCCCTTATCTCGACATTTTTATTCACACTTTCCGTAACTACATCCACTCATCCATACTCCTTTTCCCTATCCCAAATTTTCTTTCCCAAACTCCCACTCTACCCAATATGTTAAATTTTGAGCATTAATTCACAATACTCTTGGATCTTTACTGAGAGAATAACATATACAGTAAATCAATGCATAACAATCACAATAAGCATCACAAGAATCAAAAGCATGAGAGACAAGAGACACAGAGTTTCTGTGGGGAAAACCCTAAGGTGAAAAATCCCACAACTTCCTCAGAGATAGAGAGAGCAATAGCTCAACCAAAGTACAACCAAAATACACTTGAGATAGTCTCCTAGAGTAGATGGTCGTCCTCCTCACTAGTGCGCCACTTTTTGAGTGAGAGAAGTGTGTCTTTCTGAATGATCTAAATAGAGATCTCTCGATTTCTATTTATACTAACCTGTTTTCCCAGTAACCTTATGGGGCCGACTTGTCTAGCTAGGTACATCCACAATATAATATATATATCAGGGCTAACCCCACACATGGTGTTCTAATAACCCGTCGCCAACTACACACACTTGCGACACTTGTCAATACACATGATGACACTTCCTTATAGAAAAATAACACATCTCTTATAAGGGTACAATAAATATATATGAAATACATAGATGAAATACATTCCAAAGTTACATATAGATCAACACTCCCTCTTAACTAGGAAGGTATTTCTCGACACAAATCTGCTAGACAAGTCTTCTTCTCGGGATCATCGTCATCGATGCATTGTCATCATCATCGACACTATTGCTGCTATGTCAACCAATATCTGACTCTACTTGTCATAGGAATTTCTACAAAGCTAGTCCTTTTTCATACTGGATGCAGGCCCACCACGTGCAGGTCTTCATCATCACTGGCCATATTGTGGAAATCTCAGGACTTATTATGTGCGTCACAAAACCTTAAAAGAGTCTCTTGACTAGCAAGAACCCTAAAGAGCATCTAAGGCATTTTTCATGCTATCCAGATCTCCAGGAATTATTACATGTGACCCCACCACAAAACCTCAAAAGAGAATCCCATGACTGATTACGAGCACAACGCTCAACCTATTGGATATCCCAGGGCACAAATTACATGTGGTCACCACAAAACCTTGAAAGAGCATCCCAGGACTGATTACGAGCACAAGGATCAACCTATCGGATCTCGCAGAGCACAAATTACATGTGGTCATGGAAAAACCTCGAAAGAGCATCCTAGGACTGATTATGAGCACACGGCTCAACCTATCGGATCTCCCAGGGCACAAATTACATGCCATAGGACAAAACCTCGAAAGAGAACCTGCTAGATATCCCAGGGCACAAATTACATGCCATAGGAAAAACCTCGAAAGACTATCTACAGATCTCGC
The DNA here is from genome assembly GCA_027924585.1 of Larix kaempferi. Classification (NCBI taxonomy): domain Eukaryota; kingdom Viridiplantae; phylum Streptophyta; class Pinopsida; order Pinales; family Pinaceae; genus Larix; species Larix kaempferi. Next base: position 7,604,492 of record BSBM01000368.1, read on the forward strand.
GGGGCACAAATTATATGTCCTCCCAAGCAAAACCTCGAAAGAGCATTTACCAGATATCCTAGGGTACAAATTACATGCCATAGGAAAAACCTCAAAAGACTATCTGCAAATCTCCCAGGGCACAAATTATATGCTTATCTGCACAACCTGTTCCACGGCCACAGAGTATCAACCTGATACTCACCATACATCATCCCGATGTACACATGATCATCCTGATCATCATCACTGCAACATCCTGCTGCATGTCATCTAGAGCAACATCCTGAAGCTCATCATCCATGATCATCCTGATCATACAATGCATCTACCTGATGCATACCAAGTATCTACCTGATACATATCATCATACATGATCCACCTGATCACACAGTGTATCCACTTTATACAAATATAAATACATGATACATATCAACATACATGATCTAACTGATCATACAATGTATCCACTTGATACATATACAGATACATGGTCCAAGCATCCAACATGATGCATATACAAAATACATACACATGATCCAACTGATCATATCCAGCATCAACATGATGCGTACATACATATAAATGATCTAATTGATCATATCCAGCATCCAACATGATGCATACATACATATACATATAAATGATCCAACTCATCATATCCAACATCCAACATGATGCATACATACATATATAAATGATCCAACTGATCATATCCAGCATCCAACATGATGCATACATACATAGCAGTAACTGGAGCATCGTCCTGATGATCATCATCTAGTGCTTACATCCACAGCCATGTGAAGGATCCTCCTTCCATAATGCTTGGAATGGCTTTTGCAAATGTGTCCATCACTTCTTCCTTGAAGTGTCATCAATTTGAAGAAAACCAAGCCTCTCCCTGAAGTACTTGAACTTCACCCTGGCTAGTGGCTTTGTCAGCACATCTGCAATCTGCTCGTGCATCCCAACATATAGGAGCTTCACAACTCCTCTCTGCACCATATCCCTGATATAGTGATATTTGATATCTATGTGTTTTGACCTATCATGAAACACTGGGTTCTTGGACAACTTCACACAACTCTGGTTATCACAAAAAATACCAGTAGCATCCAATGGGAGATCAAATAACTCAGACAGTGGCTTCCGTAGCCATACTGCCTCACAACTAGCTGAATAGGCTGCAACATACTCTGCCTCAGCTCTACTCAGTGCTACGTAGGACTGCTTCCTTCTAAACTAAGAGATCACACCTGATCCCATACTGAAGTAGCACCCAGATGTGCTCTTCCTATCTGCAGCACTACTAGCCCAATCTGAATCAACATAACCCTGCAGGTTAAACTTTTGATTCGCTTCATACTTGAGCCCATAATCCACTGTACCCTTCAGGTACCTCAGAACATGCTTTACAGCAACCAAGTGAACACTCCTCGGATCTGTCAGGAACTGGCTCAATGTGTTCACCGCAAAGCAAATATCTGGTCTCGTGTTCGTCAGGTACATCAAGGACCCAATCATCTGACGATACATAGAAACATCAACCGGCTCAGATGAAGCATCACATAGAAGCTTCAGATTCGATGCCATAGGTGTGGCCATGGCCTTGCAATCCATCATCCCGAATCTTTTTAGAATATCTACTGTGTACTTCCCTTGACCAAGGAAGATCCCACCTACATTCTGCCACACCTCGATACCTAGGAAATAATGCATCATTCCCAAATCTTTCATATCAAACTCAGCAGCAAGCTTCCTCTTAGTATCTGCAATCAATCTGTCATCTCCTGTTACAAATAAGTCATCCACATATAGGAGTAGAATAACAGGATTCCCTTCCTCAACCTTGTAGTAAAGGTTGGAATCTGCTTTACTCTTGGTAAATCCCAAACTAGATAGGAAACTGTCCATCCTACCATACCAAGTTCTGGGAGCTTGCTTCAAGCCATACAAGGCTTTCTTCAATCTGCACACATATGACTCCCTGTCATGTATTTCAAAGCCGAGTGGTTGCTCCACATATACTTCCTCTTCAACTACACCATTCAAGAAAGCAGTCTTGACATCCATCTGGTGTATTTTCCATTTCATTGCTGCAGCCAGGGAAAGTACTGTTCTGATGGAAGTATACCTGGCTACAGGTGCAAAGGTTTCTTCATAATCTATTCCCTCTTTCTGAGAGATGCCACGAGCTATGAATCTTGCTTTGTATTTCTCTACACTGTCATCTGCGGCATGCTTTATTTGGTAGATCCATTTGGAAGTCACAACAGACTTCTCTTTAGGTCTTGGGACAACATCCCAAACATCATTCTTCATTATTGATTGGTATTACTCAACAATGGCATCCTTCCATTCTTTCTTTTCTACTGCTTCTTCATAACCGGAAGGTTCTTTGTTCATAATGTCACAGAGTAAAGCAACATAGCTGGTATGAGATCTGGTTCTCTTATTTTCTCTGTGTTCTTCTTTTGGAATGCCAAATCTTTCTACATCTTGAATGAGCTCTCTAGCCCATGCAAGTTTCCTCTTGTGAGAGTTATCCTCACGGGGTGGTTCTACAGGTTCTTGCGGATCTTCAAACTCACGAACAACCTCTGGATTTGCTTCAGTCATGGTAGTGTCTTGAAATCTAGTTTCCTTAGGTTCTTCATAAACTTTGATAGGTGCCTTCCTTGATTGGATGAATGCTGAGTTTTCATCAAATGTTACATCCCTACTGACATCAATCTTCTTGAACCCTGGAAAGTATATTTTGTAAGCCTTCGAGCTTTCACTGTAACCCACAAAGATACCCTTCTTTCCTGAAGGATATAGTTTGGTCCTCTTTTCCTTTGAAACATGAGTGTATACTGGATAACCAAATATTTATAGATGGCTGACTTCAGGTTTCTTACCAGAAAATACCTCTTCTGGAGTTTTGTTGTCCAATATCTTGTGGGGTGTTATGTTTTGCACATATACAACTGTTCTAGCTGCTCCTGCCCATAGATGCATAGGTAGATCTTGGTCATGCAGCATTGCCCTTGCTGCTTCCATGATTGTTCTATTCTTCCTTTCTACAACTCCATTCTGTTGAGGATTATAAGGAGCAGTCAACTCCCTCTTAATCCCCGAATCACTGCAAAGCTTCTTGAAGTCACCTGAGGTGAATTCTCCACCATTGTCGGATCTGAATGTTTTGATCTTCTTGTTAGTTTGATTCTCCATCAAGGTTTTGAATTCCTTGAACTTATCAAACACCTCATCTTTGTTCTTCAAAAAGTATACCCAAGTCTTCCTGGAGAAGTCATCAATAAACGAGACATAGTAAACATACCCACTCAGAGAACTGGATGACATAGGACCACATACATCTGAGTGGATGATTTCTAGGATATCTTTTGCCTTGCTTTCACTACTTGGGAAATCCTTCTTAATGTTCGTACCTTTTGCACATCCTTTGCAAACACCTTCATGTTTGGTCTTGATTTTAGGAAGACCCTCTACAGCCTTGCTTGCAAGTGGAAGTTCCCTATAGTGCATATGAGCAATTCTTCTATTCCAAAGTTCACTTGGCTCCATGGATTCATGCACCATGGCATGTTTAGGTTGTCCCTTCAATTTATACAAACCTCCCTCTTGCTCTCCAATCACTACTGCATCATCTATTGTCTTTCCCTTTGGCCACATTAGGACTTGGCCATCCACAAATGCAACCCTCATACCTTTTGCATCCAATGCAGAGATGGAGAGTAAGTTCTTCTTGAGCCCAGGTACATAAAGGACTTCTTTCATCTTCAAAGATTTTCCAGAATCTAGGTTGTGGGAGGCTTCACCACTTCCTTTGATTGGGTATTTATAATCATCCCCAAGTTTCACTTTATGGGGTGATTCATGTTCAGACATATTTACAAAAGATCCTTTAAACCCAGTCATGTGTTTGGAAGCCCCACTGTCAATCAACCATTCAATACAACCATGGGAGAGAGTACCTGTGAGAGCAGAAATTAGAACATACGCTTCTTCACTTGATGAGTCATCATCACTATCACTTTCTGCCCTAACCTTCTTCTTTGGGGGTTCATCATCTTCACCAGCATGAGCATGATATCTCCTTTTGTTATTCTTCTTCTTCTTGTTGAAGTTGTTGTCATCTTTCTTCTTCTTGGGACAATCTGAAGCAAAGTGTCCCTTCTCATTACAATTGAAGCATCTGAGATCTTTCTTATCTTTATGATAATGGTGGTGTGAGAATTTTCTGTTATGAGATGATTCGTTTTTGGACTTGCCTTTCCTGGCATGTGCTGTGAGAGCTTGATCTTCATTTCCCATCTTTTCTTCTCGGGCCGCAAGCCTAGCTTCTTCTTGAGAGCAATCTTCCCGCAATCTGTTGAAGGAGATCAACTTTTTCCTTGCACAAATTCCTTGAATAAAGGAATCCCATGACCTGGGTAGGCCATTTAGAGTGGTCATCACCACTTCACCATTCTCCACCATTTCATCCATTGCTTCTAGTTGTTCCTTGATCTGGGAGACCCTTGAAAAATAAGATTGAATGGTTTCTCCATTCTGAAACTTTACTCCTTTCAATTGGTTCTGTAGGGTCATCTTCCGATTTATGTTCTTCCCTTCAAATAGCTTGGTCAAAGAGTCAAACATCTCCTTGGGTGTCTTTAGAGAAGACACATGGGGTATGAGATGGTCTTTGATAGAATCAACAATGATTCTCTTTGCCTTGACCAAGTTCTTCTTATGCAATACCTTACCCTCTTCATCCTCTGGGATAGGGATGTCTTCTTTTACATATGAGTCCAACTCATTCTCTTCCAGGATTAACCCAATCCTATACTTCCAAGCTCGAAAGTTATCAGCACCTTCAAGCTTATCCTCAAGCTTGGTGTGGTGAGACATCTTAATGAGTACTTCAAATGGAAATAGAAAAGATTTAGGTCTTACCACTTGAAATGTTGAAAACTAGATCTGGTCCCAGATTAGGGTTTGTCGAAAAAACCTTAAAAATTCAAAATGTGAATTTCAACTTTCTAAAAGGACCGGAAGATGCACCTTGATGAGTTGATCAGCCTGGTGTATTTAGAATTTGAGATCAGCAAAGCTTTACCCTTCAGATTTTCCTTTTTGTCCTCCCGGGTTCACTAGGGAGAGCCTTGAATTAGGTTTGAGTTTCTCGGAGATCTACCAAGCCAAAAATCTCGATCCAAAGCTCTAAACTTCAATTTTTGCAAGGAGCTTCCAGCTATGTCTTCAGATTTCAGAAATTCCTATTTTTGAGGAAACCCTAATTGTTACGGCCAAATCTGAAAATGCTCAGAATTGAATTCTAATTGGACAGATAGATTCTTCTTGATGAGTAGATTCAATCTACTATATCGCTTTTCCAAAATCTGTGGAGAGAAACCCAATAAAGAAGAAACTCAAGTTTTCGTCACTGCAAAATGTCTTCTTCTCAGGTTAGCTCTGATACCATGTTAAATTTTGAGCATTAATTCACAATACTCTTGGATATTTACTGAGAGAATAACATATACAGTAAATCAATGCATAACAATCACAATAAGCATGACAAGCATCACAAGAATCAAAAGCATGAGAGACAAGAGACACAGAGTTTCTGTGGGGAAAACCCTAAGGTGAAAAACCCCACAACTTCCTCAGAGATAGAGAGAGCAATGGCTCAACCAAAGTACAACCAAAATACACTTGAGATAGTCTCCTAGAGAAGATGATCCTCCTCCTCACTACTGCGCCACTTTCTGAGTGAGAGGAGTGTGTCTTTCCGAATGATCTAAATAGAGATTTCCCGATCTCTATTTATACTAACCTATTTTCCCAGTGACCTTATGGGGCCGACTTGTCTAGCTAGGTACATCCACAATATAATATATATATTAGGGCCGACCCCACACATGGTGGTCTAATAACCCGTCGCCAAGTACACACACTTGCGACACTTGTCAATACACATGACGACACTTCCTTATAGAGGAATAACACATCTCTTATAAGGGTACAATAAATATATATGAAATACATAGATGAAATACATTCTGAAGTTACATATACATCAACACAAGACACCCTTTCTCTCACCTATACACATTCCTCATGCATGTACTCCCTTTGTGAGGCACCTGCAACAATTAATTAACAAGAATGCGCGAAATAGCAGAAATGACAGAACTCAGAATCACTTTTGTATTGATCACGGGCCACTTCGAGGGGGCAACCTCCTTTGAGCAAGCTCAATACAAATAACTTCACGGTTGCTTCATAGGTCTCAACACACACTTATATACTAATTCTAGGCGCCAATACTATGGGTCGAAACCATGGGCCGTTACAAACTATGGATCAACAATACTACGGGCGACTTACAAAGCATATGCGCCAACAACAATAACACAAACTATTGATCAACAAATACTACGGGACGACTTACAAAGCATATGCGTCCAATAACAACATACTAACAAAGTAAAGACATGGGTTCCTAACATCCCCTCCCCCTTGAAAAAAGCTTTGTCCTCAAAGCTTTAGATGTGGAAATTGTTGTTGAATCTGAAGGAGTGGTTCCCATGTAGCATCCTCTGGTTGCATGCCGTGCCACTGAATTAAGACTTCTGTGATAGAGCGAGAGCGAAGCTGACGCGTGCGCCGATTGAGGATGGCCTCTGGCTCCAAAAGGATGGATCCTTCATTATCCAGTTCGGGTAAAATCGTTTGGCTGCTGATGTTGGTGCCAAGAACTTTCTTCAGACAAGAGACATGAAAGACTGGATGAATGCGGGAAGAAGGAGGAAGTTCCAATTTATAAGCGACGGACCCAATCTTCTGAAGAATCCGATATGGCCCATAGAACTTTGGAGCGAGCTTATGACGTCCTTTGAGTTTCAAGGAGGATTGTTTGTACGGCTGGAGACGAAGAAAAACCATATCGCCGACTTGAAAGGTGCACTCTGAACGGTGCTGATCAGCTTGTTGCTTCATGCGATTCCTTGCCATGTGAAGATTGTCCCGCAAAATGCGAAGAATCTGATCTCGGTTGCGAAGGACCCTGTCAACTTCCTGAACTGGTGAACTGGTGGGGGTGTATGGAAGAAGAGCTGGAGGTGCCTGACCATAGACTGCTTCATATGGGGTCATTTTGGAGGCAGTCTGGTAAGAGGTATTGTACCACCATTCAGCGAGAGGAAGCCACTTTGCCCACTGATGTTGTTGTTCCGAGGTGAAGCAACGAAGATAAGTTTCCAAGCATTTATTAACAATTTCAGTCTGACCATCTGTTTGTGGGTGATACCCTGAACTCATCTTCAGTTTGGTGCCAGTGTGACGAAATAGTTCTGTCCAAAAATGACTAGTGAAAGTCGCATCACGATCCGAGACAATGGAAGAAGGGATGCCATGAAGACGAAAGATCTGGTCCATAAAAATTTGAGCGACGGAGGAGGCTGTATAGGGATGGCTGAGAGCACAAAAATGACTATATTTGGAGAGACGATCAACCACAACGAGAATCACTGTCTTTCCGCCAGATTTAGGGAGCCCTTCGATGAAATCCATAGAAATATCTGTCCAAATCCGTGTAGGTATGGGCAAGGGTTCAAGCAATCCTGGAAGGAGTGTTGTTTCACCCTTATTGCGCTGGCAGGTATCACATTCGGCCACCATCTGTTGAATTGTTCTTTTCATGCCCTGCCAAAAGAAGTTACGCCGTGCTCGTTCATATGTTTTGAGGAACCCGGAGTGCCCGGCTGATGGAGAAGCATGGAGTTCATAGAAGACAGCCTGTTGAAGATCTGTGCTCTGGGGAAGCACCAGACGACCCTTGTATCGCAGAGAAGCACCATCCCAAGAGTAATGTGGTACCGCAGAAGGATTGTTGGTCAAGCGCTGGATGATCTGAGATAAGGAAGAGTCATTGACATAACCCTGTTGAACAGATTGCAACCAATTTGGAACCGGCATAGAGATAGCTGAAAGAGAACCTTGGGTATCAAATGTACGAGAAAGAGCATCTGCCACAATATTGTCTTTACCCTTCTTGTAAGTGATCTCATAGTCATAACCCATGAGTTTGCTAACCCATTTCTGTTGTGCCGGGGAGGAGACACGCTGGTCCAAGAAATATTTCAAACTCTGGTGATCAGTCTTGATGCAGAAATGATTCCCTAATAGGTATGGATGCCACTTCTGTACTGCATGCAAAATAGCCATCATTTCCTTCTCATAGGTAGAGGCAGCTAAATTCTTACCGGACAGGGCTTTGCTGGTGAATGCAATGGGGTGTTCATCTTGAAGGAGAACAGCACCAAGTCCATTGCCGCAAGCATCACTCTCAATCGTGAAGGGCTTGGAAAAATCGGGCATAGCTAGCACAGGTGTAGTACACATAGCTTGTTTTAGTTTGTCAAATGCACACTGAGCAGCAGGTGTCCATGTAAAAGCATCTTTTTTCAATAGGGCAGTTAATGGAGCTGCAATCTTCCCATAATCCTTGACAAACTTGCGGTAGTAGCCAGTCAACCCCAAAAAACCACGAAGGCTCTTGAGTGTCTGAGGATGTGGCCAATTGTTCATGGCATCGATTTTGGCAGGATCCACGCGAACCCCTTGTGCTGATATAATGTGCCCGAGATACTCAACTTCCTTTTGTCCAAAAACACATTTAGACTTCTTGGCATGGAGATGATGGTCAGAGAAAAGTTGCAAGACAAGATCCAGATGCTGGAGATGTTCATCCCATGTTTTACTGTAGATGAGGATATCATCAAAGAATACCAGAATGAATTTCCGCAAGTAGGGTCGAAATATTTTATTCATTAAGGCCTGGAATGTGGAAGGAGCATTAGTGAGGCCAAAGGGCATGACCAAAAACTCATAATGGCCATCATGTGTGCGGAAAGCTGTTTTAGGAATATCCTCCTCATGAACTCGAATTTGATGATACCCAGAACGAAGATCCAACTTGGAGAAAAAGTGAGCCCCATGAAGCTCATCAAGAAGCTCATCAACGACAGGAATTGGAAACTTATCCTTGATGGTGAGGTGATTAAGTGCTCGAAAGTCAATGCAGAGGCGCCATGACCCATCTTTTTTGCGGACAAGAATAACTGGAGAAGAAAAGGAACTAGTGCTTGGGCGAATAATACCTTGCTTCAATAAGTCCCGCACGAGCATTTCAATCTCTGTTTTTTGGTGAAATGGGTAGCGATAGGGCCTGATGTTGGGAGGAACGCTGCCAGGAAGGAGCTGAATACGATGGTCTTCTGGCCTGGAAGGTGGTAATCCCACTGGTTCAGCAAAGACACCTGTATATCGATTCAGAATTTGTTGTAGATCCAAAGGAGTAGTGGAGACCGCGGATGGTTGCATCTGGATTGAACTGATCTGAGCGATGACACCATGTGAACTCTTCTTGAGGAGTTTCTCCATGCGATGTGAACTGATGATGCTGAGAGAACCTGGTTGTAATCCTGTCAATGTGTGTTTGTGTCCATTGAGGGAAAACTGCATCCAAAGTTCGGCAAAATCCCATAAGATAGGGCCGAGTGTGCGTAGCCATTGAGCGCCCAAAACCACATCACATCCGCCTAGTGGCAAGGCAAACATGTCAGACCGCAGGATATAATCTCCCATAGAGATACGCACATTTCGACACTTCCCTTTGCAAGGTAAGGTGCCCCCATTGGCAATCATGACTTCAAAGTTGGAGCAAGGATGGATAAAACAATCAGCTTGTTTGGCGATCCGAGGGTCGATGAAATTATGAGTGCTACCAGAATCAATGAGGATTGTAAGAGGAAGCTTCTTGAAGTAACCCCTGACCCGCATTGTTTGGGGGGTGGTGATTCCAGCTAAAGCATGGAGAGATATCTCTGGCTGGTCATCCTGAGACGGAGGGTCAATAGGCGGTTCCTGAATGTCGACCGGAGCATCCAGTGTTTCTGGATCTTCGTCACCCATTTCAGAGGCAGGCGGAGACTCCACATCCAGGAGATATAGTTTTTGCTGAACACATCGATGTCCCCGAGTGAATTTCTCATCACAATTATAACAAAGACCCTTTTCTCTGCGTGCTTGCATCTCTGTTTCTGACAAACGCTTGATAGGAGTCGGTCGAGGAGCCTGCGGTATAGGAGGTCGCTGAGACCCCATATTTTTGAAGGGAACAAAAGTGGGCTTGGAGCGTTGTTGGGCTGCAATCTTGTCTTCTGCTAATTTAGCCAACCCGAGTGCTTCCATCATTGTGTTGGGGCAGAACATTTTGACCTCGGAGCGGATGGCATCCTTTAGACCACTGATAAAACAACTCCGGTAAAATTCATCAGACAATCCTTCGGTGTGGTTGGCTAGATTCTCAAATTCAGTTTGATACTCTCTCACAGTGCCGGTCTGGCGAAGTTTAGTGAGGGCTCCTGTGAAGTCATCAAAAGCACTAGGACCAAATCGTTGCAGAAGGAGCTGGCAAAAGTTTGGCCAGTTGGGCTCTGGATGAGCCTTGATGTACCAACGGTACCACTGAAGAGCTTCCTGTTCCAAATGAAAGGATGCCAACGGAACTTTGTTGACATCAAACGTATTATGCAGACTGAAATATTGTTCTGCACGATAGATCCACCCAGTTGGATCAGTACCATTGAAGTGAGGAAAATCAAGCTTTGGACCACGGAAATTGCTGGAAGAAGAGAACCCAGTGTCTACTGAAGACTCGGACTGCCGTTTGTTGTTCATAGCTGAATGCTCAAGATGGAGACCAAGAAATTTTTCATCCAGATCCTGGAGTTTGGCTTGGATGGCTGCAAGGGCTTCCTCCATGGTTTTTGCTCCTGCACGGGTGACAACCATAACCAGGGATTTTTTTTTTTTTTTTTTTTTTTTTTTTGATTGGGTAGGAAAACAAAAACAGGAACTACTTCAGTAAAGGAAAATTTGGATTTGGGAAAAAATCAGAAGGGTAATTGGGGTTTGACTCGTTTTTTGGACACTGTTGGATAGACAGGGAAGTAAAAATGAGGATTTCAGCAGCGGGGTGAAGGGATGGGAAAAATTGGCAGAAGGGAACAAAGAAGCAGAATTCAGAAAGGAACTCTGTGGTAAAAATTGAAGGTGATTGGGTGAAATCTGAGGAAGTTATGGCAAACCCTAAAAATACACAAATGTGGGATTTCCGGCTGTAGGAAGGGGAACTGAGGATAGGGTCCTCAGGGATGAAATATGCAGAATGGAATGACAGGGGTTCCCTGAAAATTTCAAGGGAAACAGAGGTAAAACAAGGGAGATATGGAGAAAAAACTGAATTTTATACTGAATTTTTTATTTTTTTATTTTTTTATTTTTTTTTATTTTTATTTTTTACAGACTGGAGCGGCTACGGCTCAGAAGGAATCTGGAACAACGCCGACCTGCTGGATCTGGAACGGCTTGCAAAATGAGTCTGAAACGGTGCAGCAGTGATCGACAATAGTTCAACTGAAAGTAGATATGGACCCCAGGTATGTGCGGCTTCCTAACAGTTCAGGGTTTTCACTCGGCCACCAATGCTGTCTGACGGCTTGCGTATTGGGGCAGTACCCCTCACTCCACGGCTCAGGTAAAACTGATAACCGCTTTGCCACAAACGACAGCTCTTGGTTTACCTCACGGGTGGGAACTAGTCAATCAGGTAGGGGTCGTTGCCCTTTTCGCCGCAGGTCCTCTCAATGGGCCAGCTACTTCGGGGTTCCTGTGGTACTCCTCACAATGAGTTTTAGGGCTTATGCCCAAGTACTTCCCACAGTTAAGCGGATAGGGATTATTCCCAAATCCGAACCTGCAACAGATGCGAAAAAAAATTTTGGCAGAAATTTCACCCAGCGAGCCCAAGAAAGTGCTCTGATACCAGATGTGAGGCACCTGCAACAATTAATTAACAAGAATGCGCGAAATAGCAGAAATGACAGAACTCAGAATCACTTTTGTATTGATCACGGGCCACTTCGAGGGGGCAACCTCCTTTGAGCAAGCTCAATACAAATAACTTCACGGTTGCTTCATAGGTCTCAACACACACTTATATACTAATTCTAGGCGCCAATACTATGGGTCGAAACCATGGGCCGTTACAAACTATGGATCAACAATACTACGGGCGACTTACAAAGCATATGCGCCAACAACAATAACACAAACTATTGATCAACAAATACTACGGGACGACTTACAAAGCATATGCGTCCAATAACAACATACTAACAAAGTAAAGACATGGGTTCCTAACACCCTTATATCCCTCATGTGTTTCCTCCACAACCAACTTCTAGGATGCTCTACCCACCCATCCATGCAACTCATCCATAGTCACACCTCTAACCTACTTCACTCCTGATCCTACACTCCACAAATTGCACTTACACTTTCTCCACCCATGCCCACACAGCTCCACAAACTACCTACACGCTCCCCATCCATACTCCCCTCATACCTACTCCCATATACACCTATGTTTCCTAAACAATCTCCCCTAAATGTCCCGCATAAGAACCCTCATGTGCCTCCAACCTATCTCCATATGCCTTCACTTTAACCTATCTCTACCACAACACATTCCCAACAATACACTCTACACTCATTTCCTCCATTGCTCTTAGCCCCATCACGATATTCACTATGGGAACCCTATGTTTCCTCCTTCTAGCAACCAAATCACTACCCTAATCGTTCATTCTCTCCAACCAAATTCTTTCTTATCACTCCATTGCTACACCTCTTTCCCTCCAACACGTCGTCATCTCCCTACTAGCTGCCAATCCCTAGGGTTTTAAACCTTAAACATCATCCTTTTCAAAAAAATATAATATTATTATCATTATAAATAATAAATATTATTATAACGTTCTAAGCCCATAAAACGATTATTATCATTATTAAATTATCTAATAATAATAATTTGGTTAACCTTTTCTACTATGAAAAATATATATTTAAATTAATATTATTATTACTTTTTAATAATAACAATTGGGTGAAAACACGAAGTTGGGTAACACTTTTGGCTTGTTTTTGACAAACAAAACTGCTAAATTTTATGTTTTTCAACTTCGACCTCTTCAAACCCATATCTCCCTTAGGAATTTCAACTTAAAGTAAACACAAAGGTTTTAGAGAATTGAATTAGCTTTCTGCTCGTATTTTTTTTTTTAAATTATGGACATATCGTGGGACAAATTTGGTGCACACAATGGCATATACTTGAAAATTTTAGGTATGGATAATGAGTGACCTATGTGGATGCCAGTGTTTTGATAGATGGTTATTCATTTTAGGGAAAAAAATTGTATGCTCATAATCTACACACACTACACTTTTTCATGGACTCTATTTTGAGTTTTTTAAGACTTGGTAACTATTTTTAATTATTTATTGAAACAACATATGTTCAAAAAATGGTGCATTATCGACACACGTTGGTGAGCTTCAATTTTATTTCTAGTGTGACTTTTATTGGAAAACTAAAAGTACCATTTTGAAGAGGACGAGCCAATTATGATCTCTAAGAAGATTTCAAATTTTTTGGTGTTGTCTTTGTTATGATATTGAATTTTAATTTCGAGTGATTTTCAGAGCAACAAAATTCTTAAGGGATAAGGTTTAGAAAAACATTATTAATAAATATAAATTCAAATCGAAATGAAAAAATTATATTATCATTAGAAACTAGATTCAGAGATTAATCCATTACTACCAAGTCCGACAAATAATATTTAAAATTTGCAAGGGTTTGGGCTTGCTGAAGTTGCAGGTTCCAGAAAGATGCGAGATATTTTCGTAGGTTTTGTTGAGCATAAACTCTCGGCCAAAAAATTATCTTCCAAACTCTCAGCCAAGAGTTTAGTTCAAACTCTCATACTAGAGTTTTTTTAAAAATACAGCGCGGTGATTGGTTCAAACTCTCAGTCTAGAGTTTTTTTAAACTCTTGGCCGAGAGTTTGAACTCTCGAAACTCTCGTCCTAGAGTTTTTTAAACTCTCGGCCTAGAGTTTGAGGTTGACTTCTTTTCCCCTTTTCATTCGCGTTTTCACCCTATTATTATCATTATTATTTTTAATAACTAAGTTCTTCAATAAATTCTAATTATTTAGAATTATCATGTCTTCCCCTATGGATATATTTTTTGAAAGAATGGTAGAAATAAATGAAATACAAAAAAAAACATGAAGAAAAACTTACACTTCTCAAAAAAGAAATCAAAGAAATGATAAAAAATCATACAAAAAAAAAAAAATAATGAAATTAATAATATTAATTATGGCATCTATCAAGCTAATAAAAAGGGAAGTGAAAAAGAAATCCAAGAACTAGGCCAAAAACCAAGCCACGAAGAATTGATTGATAAAGGTGAGGTCAATGAAGATGGTAAAGACATCATAGTAAAGCTAAGTGATCACGAAGATATAAAATAATACATGGTAGATCATATCAACAAAAAGAGAGCAAGAGAAGTAAATCATGAGGATCACACCATGGAAGACCATTTGAATTCATGGTTCATAATTGATCCAATTTTGAAGGAAAAATCTATTGATCAAATAGTTAATATTGATGATGAGATAGGGGAGTTAAAAATTACTACTACACTCAAGACAAAAGAAAAAAAAATATCGATTGCCTCCTTATATTCCCTCTCACCAATTGATTGCTACTACATGTAGGACAGAGGGAAAACAAAAATATAATCATCCAACTCCTTATATTTCCCGTCACCAAAGGATTGTGCCATCGATTAAAAGGAATGATAAGAATCGATGTTTGAAATACAATACTCAAAATGCGACGTGAGGTAATAAATATGTATGTGTACCATAAATTAGTTGCATCTTTATATATGGAACATAAATAGGTTGCATAAATGGTCCAGTCTAGACAGCTATGAAATCCATAAAAATGCCTAGTGAAGCTCCAAACCAAAGACAAAGAAAAAGCCATTCTGAGAACCTAAACCAATGTCAATTACATTATCAGGAAGATCATAACAATGATGATGAAAAAAATATCTAGAGGACAAGAATAAAGTCCATATTATGGAAGATCAAGGTGAATATGAGGAAGAGTTGTTTGAGAATAACAATAATGAAAAATAAGATACAGTTGCACTAGACATGGATGAATATGATATCTATAATGATTGTAAAGAATATGAAGTTCTCAAACATTATAATGTCGAATCACAAAATATTGATGAATATGAAGATGATATCAATAATGATTGTGAAGGTAATAAATATGTAGACAAGTATAATGATGAAAATAAAGACAATAAAAATGAGCATAATCATAATGTTATAAAAGATGGAAATTGAGAAGAATATAATTATGGAAATAAAATCAACATAAATAAATTTGATGATGATGAATTCAAAGATGTAAAACTAGAAGAGAGGATTAAGAATAAAAAGGACATGTTTCAAACCAAAATTTTGATCCCTCAAGTAATGTCAAATTGTCCTTCTTTCCATGTGTCCATGTTCAAAATTATTCCCATGTGGTTATCAATGCAAGTCCAATCGATTTGAGATGTGTTCTCAACCCTGCAAGAATCCTTCTGAGAATCATTGGTTGTATAGTCGTTGTGTTTTTATCTACATAATCATATGCACACCATGCATGGAGAAATATGAATGGAAATGCGAACATATGTTTCTATAATTATTGAATCATGACTCTATTATTTGAGATAAAATATTGAAAAAGGTTCCTTATTCAAAGAGCATCTTATCAAGATTAGTAATCTCTTCGAAGTTGTAATAAATTAAGCAAATACAGAGTTTATGTCCAACACTATTCTTTTACCCAATCTTCGAGGATGAACCTTTTCAGTGCAAGATGACTTGAAATATACCTAAATGTGTATTCCAACTATTATTCATACTATTTTATTTATTAATCATTCGGTTAAATTTCATATTGAAGAGATTCCACCTTTATGTGTTCATGCACATATATATGTTGTAATTCATTCATTGTAAAATATCATCGAAATATAATCATATTATTAAATACACATTTGAAAGAATCTCTTTCACCCTAACATAAGGTTTTTACATATCTTGGTGTTCATTGAATGTGAATGTTATTATATCGTTTATATGTCAAGGGTTTAATTTATTATGAACATTTCCTACATTAACTACAAGTGATGAGCTATAAATAGAATTAATTGGGTACCCTTGGGAATTCCTCGGCATGGATTTTTCTTAAGGGTAGATTAATGGCCCCTAATGAAATGTAGTTTTTGAATGATCCATGGGTTATGTACTTGATATAGTTCACTGATGGTGCAAACATGATAATATTCCTTGTTGATTAGTTCACTTGGACATATAAGTACCAATGAAGATCCTAGTTGATTTCTGAGTGATAATTGGAAACCAAAAGGGTCAGCGCATGCCTTATTCTCCCTTTTCATTTTGGTTCATCTACCACATCGATCTATCCTATATATGGCCTTGAATTACTTACTATCTCAAGACAATAAATATCTATTGATTTTTCATGAATCTTATCTGATGGCCCAATTGGTTGGTTGGTGTTTAGTTGAAGATCAACACCTTTTGTAAATGTTATAGCCAATCACTTTGAAATTCCACCCAAAGAACTTCATATTCTAAATTTTTCTTTCCTCAAATTTGGAGTTGGTTTGGAAGGAGGTGTAGCATTAGGAAAGGTATAATTTATGATTTAATATCTATTATAGAATTGGCTTCTACTCAAGGCCTAGAGTGGAAAATACAATTGTAATGGTATATTTGGTCTCAATTGGAAGGATCTAGTCACCCTCCCTATCTTGTTTGTTTCTTTCCCAAACTCTTGTTTCTCCTATAGTAGATTCCTTTACTTTATCCTCAAATATACATGCCTATTAGAACATTGGTTTACTTTGTGAGGAATGGGTGTTGGAGAGTGTCATGGATTCATCAAACTTCATATGTGGAAAAAATAATATCAAATCACCCTCAAAATTCAATAGAATAAACATATTGAGGGCTCCAATATTTCAATACACCCTATTATTGATGGCCTTATCTTATAATTTAATGGCAGCAAGACTTGAAATGAAAGGTTTACTTCGTAATGAGAGGCACCCTCTTATAAAAATGATTTATTAGTATGAATTCATTGTCTGGGAAACTTTCAAAATATGTTTGAAAAACCCTCCATATAAGTGAATTAATGAAATTGTTTTAGGGTGTCATCTAGTCTTAAGCAACATGGGCTATTTCTTATGGAAATGGCCTCCCTGTGAGGATTATGATAGCCCCATATTATATATAGAATAATACATATTAGTGCTGATTTTATTGGTTCATGACACATTTCTCTACATGCATAAATTACTCCAAGTCCATAAAAATGCACAATATTATGAATTTTCATTCTACATGTAAAACCTATCTTCTAAATCAACTTGACAAGACTTTTCAAAATGCACAACAACCCTTCTAAGTGCATTCTTGATGTAATAAAAAGAAAATATAATAGAGGCAAATTTACTTATATGGAAAACCCCACGTTAAGTAAAAAAAGGTAAATAGAATCATTTTGATGCAATATTGTATGTGAGAGAGAGCATAGAGCTAATGATATTGACCTATGGTTTTCTTGAAATATGCATGCAATTCACCTTAAATCTATATGAAGACCTCACTTTCATGAAGATGAGTTAGTCTTGGGATTATCACAGTAGAATTATATCTTTGAATTTTGACATCAATAAGAAGAGTAAATTCACTCCTTTCATTAAAGAGCCACAAACAAATCCGCATTGAGAGAGAAAGATAATAGGGTTTTATGGGAGAGAAGATAAAAATTATGTTTACACCCGCATTGGTGCCCATAGAGAGTATTTTTTGTATATATACACTAAATTCATAGGCTTATAAGTCTATGGACTAGACCATCTATTTTACTGGGGACTAGAATTATAATTGTATATTTTTTAAGAATCTTATTCAGAGAAGTTTGTTGTGTTTTTAACATAAAAGGGTTTTCCTTGGTTAAAATTGTGTCTACTATGAATATGTTTCTTTCAGTGATCCTTTATATACATGCAGTTTATGTTTATGCTCTATTTAAGTTATAAAAAGTTAACAACATCTAATTGCTAAGAAAAGTCAATAAGGAATACACAATGTAGGTGATCCACATGTTGTGAGTGCTTTTTTTATCATGTAGAAAAGTCACCCAAGTAAACAAGGATGATGTAGACTAAGTCATGAAAACATTCGAATTGCTGTGTTGAAAGGTGGTTCTATTTTATTTTAGCCTGAATGGCATGACTCTGTACGCGAAAGTGATCCATGGTGTAGTAAAGGAAGTCTTATATTGATCCTCTATGTTGATATGGATTTGTTTATACCCTCAGAATGCATATAAAAAGGAGAGGACACTAGAAATATAACACCCTCAAGAAGAGGTTATAGTAGAAGCCCCTAAAAAAGAGCCCAAAAATCTATTTATAGAGGAGGTTTCTAGTGGAGGCGACGGGGCAGAGGTTTTAGCAGAGTTTTTTCATCAGTGATTCTGAAAAACCAAAATGCATTGGTGCATTTACATAAATAACGAACCACTACGTATAACAAGCTTAGGCACCATTAACAGAAATACTCTTCTGACACAAGAAAAACAATTTTTTTTCTAATTTAAAAAACCCATCAACTGCGGTGTGTTAAACACTACATATTTAGCGAACCATATCTCGACAAAAAAATATTTTTCCATGCATAATATCATTTTAAAAAACAACAATGGTGCGCTACATACCATCAAAGGCACCGGTGCGCTACATGCAAAACAATGCACCGTGTTTGGGATAATATAAAAAAAAAATTGTTTATTTAAAATGTTGCACCCACCTTTTTTATATTTTTAATAACATAAAAAATGCATTATTTTTAAGATGATGTGTCGGGGCACCATAGTGAAGAATTCCCCATTACATCCATTTTTTTGGTGCTAAAAAAAAATTATCAGCCGAATTTTTCATTTTTACCCTTCAAAATGTTCTTGAGCTCAAAATCATTGGTGCCACCTTTGCCACCCAAAACTCCATGCAATCAATTCTCCTCTTACATGTATTTCTCCTTTGTTTCTGAGTATGTGCTTTTTGAATTTTGCAAACCGGTCGGCCAATTTAATTTTTTCGACTACGTGGCAGCCATGCCTCCTTAGTGAGAAATGTCTAGGTAATCTCTTTCTTTTCTTGTACTTCAAATTTTAGCGGATTAAAATTTGAAATAAATTTGTAATTCTCACTATTTTTAAAAAATTTAAAAATTTGTGCGGTGCATTTTTGAGGTTTGGCTTGCACTGCAAACTAGTGCACACTTTCGAATTATAGGGTGTACCATCCTCGGTATGATTACTACAATAAAAAAAAGTGCACCTATTATATGGTGCACTATTTATTATAATGCTCAAGTCATATATAATTAGAAGTATAAATATACGAACGATGCATTAATTTATAAAGAAAGCACTATTTCATTATATACATCACACTGTTGATGTCATGATTCATGGAAAAATACCAGAAAATAATATTTAAAAAGTTAAAAAAATGGTATGTTCCTAGTAATAAACGCTTCGATGCACTATTATACAAGAGCCGCACTAGTACCCGTGCACCATTCTAACATTAATTACAACACACCATTATGGTGTGCTACGTTATCCTAGCACACCAGTAAATACTAAGGAAGTTCTAAAGTATTAATTTCAGTAGGAATTCATATGACAACAAACTGGTTCATTTTATAAGCGATTACGCATCACTAACAATGCTTTATTTATAAAAGACGCACCAGATATCACACATGCACACACGCCACTTTCAGAAATGCACATGACAATGGCGATAGGTTCTATATTATTGTGAGAAGTTCTTCTGGTGCTTGCAATTTAATACATGCACCGATGTTATATTCTTATAGAATCACCGATGCAACCAAATTATGGAAGCATCAATACTATCCTTAGTACTTTTGATGTTGTTGGGCAATGCATATAATTATTATATACCCACTGTGCCAGTGGTGATCATATTTTTAAATCACTGATGTGTTTCATTTATGTAGGACATAATATACATTTTATATAAATAAAATGCCATAAGCAGTGCGCTACATATCTGTTGCCAACCATGGGAAATACGTTTTTAGTTGGACACACCGTAGGTGGTGCATGACTATTTTTTTGGCACACTAAGTTGGAAAATCAATTTGTTTAGAGAAAAAAATTATTGCATGTTTATAAATAGAATTATTATTAAAAAAAAATTTATGTATTATATAATAGACTAATGTATTTTATATGTTAATATGTTAGGAACCCATGTCAACCCTTCTCTTTACTTTGTTAGTATATTGTTGTTGGACGCATATGCTTTGTAAGTCGTCCCGTAGTGATTGTTGATCCATAGTTTTTGTTATTGTTGTTGGGAACATATGCTTTTTAAGCGGCCCATAGTATTTGTTGATTCATAGTTTGTATTGGCCCATGGTTTTGACCCATAGTATTGGCGCATAGATTTAGTATATAAGTGTGTGTTGAGGCCAATGAAGGCACTGTGAAGTTATTTGTATTGAGCTTGCTCAAAGGAGTTTTCCCCCTCGAAGTGGCCTGTGATCAATAAAAATATTCCGTGATCCAATATATTGTGCATTTTATCAATTAATTGTTGCAGGTTCCTCACATCTAGTATCAGAGCACTTTCTTGGGTGAAATTTCTGTCAATTTGTTTTTCGCATATGTTGCAGGTTCGGATCTGGAAATAATACCTATCCGCTTAATTGGGGGAAGTACTTGGGAATAATCCCTAAAAATCATTGTGAGGAGTACCACAGGAACTCCGAAGTAGCTGACCCATTGAGAGGACTTGTCAGCGGAAAGGGAAACGACCCCTACGTGATTGAATAGTTCCAACCCGTGAGGTAAACCAAGAGTTGTCGTTTGTGGAAAAGAGGTTATCAGTTTTACTTGAGCCATGGAGTGAGGAGTACTACCCCAATACAAAGCCGTCAGACAACATTGGTGGCTGAGTGAATCCCCTGAACCGTTAGGAAGCCAAGCATACCTGGGGTCCATATCTATTTTCAACTGCAAAATCGCAGACTTCCTCTGCCTAGAACTGTTTCCGGTCAGTACCGCGCCGTTGCAGATCCATCTATTGCTGATCACTTCTACGTCGTTGCACATCCCTCTGTATCCGATCAGTTCCGTTCTTTTGCAGATCTATCTGTTTTCGATCCCTTCTGCGCCATTGCAGATACATTCCTGAAAAAAAAGTATAAAATTCTGTTTTTCACCATATCTCCCTTGTTTTCACTTTGTTTCCATTGAAAATTTCCTGACAGCCCTATAACCCCATTCTGCATATTTCATTCCTGAGGACCCTATCTCAAATTCCGCTTCCCAAAGCCATAAATCTCACATTTGTCTATTTTTAGTATTTGCCATAACTTCTTCAACTTTCACCCAATCGCCTTCAAATTTTACCAGAGAGTTCCTTTCCTAATTCTGCTTCTTTGTCCCTTGCTGCCAAATTTTCTCATTCTTTCACCCCGTTTCTGAAATCCTCCTTTTTTGCCTCCATGTCCATTCAACAGTCTCCAAAACCTAGTAAAACCCAAATTACCCTTCAGTTTTTTTTCCCAAATCCAGATTTTTATTTACTGAAATAGTTTATGTTTTTGTTTTCCTGCCTAATCAAAAAAAAAAAACTCCTGGTTATGGTTGTCACCCGTGCAGGAGCAAAAACCATGGAGGAAACACTTGTAGCCATCCAAGACAAACTCTAGGATCTGGATGAAAAATTTCTCGGCCTCCATCTTGAGCATTCAGCCATGAACAACAAACAATAGTCCAAGTCTTCATCAAACAATGGGTTCTCTCCCTCCAGCGATTTCCGTGGTCCGAAGCTTGATTTTCTTTGCTTCAATGGTACTAATCCAACTGGATGGATCTATCGTGCAGAACAGTATTTCAATATGCATAATACTTTTTATGTCAACAAAGTTCCACTTGCATCCTTTCGTTTGGAACAAGAAGCTCTTCAATGGTACCGTTGGTACATCAAGGCTCATGAAGAGCCCAAATGGACAAATTTTTGCCAACTCCTTTTGCAATGATTTGGTCCTAGTGCTTTTGATGACTTCACAGGAGCCCTCACTAAACTTCTCCAAATTGTCACTATGAGAGAGTATCAAACCGAATTTGAGAAACTAGTCAACCACACCGAAGGATTTCCTGATGAATTCTACCGGAGTTGTTTTATCAGTGGTCTGAAGGATGCTATACACTCCGAGGTCAAAATGTTATGTCCCAACACAATGATGGAATCCCTAGGGTTGGCTAAGTTGGGAGAAGACAAGATTGCAACCCAACGGCGCTCCAAATCAACTTTTGTTCCCTTCCGTAATATGGGTTCTTGATGACCTCCCATCCCGCCAGCTCCTTGCTCAACTCTTATCAAGCATTTGTCTGAAACAGAGATGCATGCACGTAGAGAAAAAGGGCTTTGTTATAAAGTTGATGAGAAATTCACTCAGGGACATAGATGTGTTCAACAAAATCTCTATCTCTTGGATGTAGATTCTCCGCTTGCCTCTGAAATTGGTGAATAATCTCCAGATACAATGGATGCTCCGGTCGACATTCAGGAGCTGCCTATTGACTCTCCATCTCAGGATGACCAACCAGAGATATCTCTCCATTCTTTAGCTGGAATCACCACCCCCCAAACAATGTGGGTCTGGGGTTACTTCAAGAAGCTTCCTCTTACAATACTCATTGATTCCGGTAGCACTCATAATTTCATTGACCCTCGGATCGCTAAATAGGCTGATTATTTTATCCATCCTTGCTCCAGCTTTGAAGTCATGGTTTCTAATGGGGGCACCTTACCTTGCAAAGGGAAGTGTCGTAATGTGCGTATCTCTATGGGAGATTATAACCTACGCTCTAACATTTTTTCCTTGACCTTAGGCGGATGTGATGTGGTTTTGGGCACTCAATGGCTATGCACACTTGGACCCATCTTATGGGATTTTGTTGAAATTTGGATGCAATTCTCCCCCAATGGACAAAAACACACATTGGCAGGATTACAACCAGGGTCTCTTAGTATCATCAGTTCACATCACATAGAAAAAATCCTTAAGAAGAATTCACATGGTGTCATCGCTCAGATCCATTCCATTTAGATGCAACCATCAACGGTCTCCACTACTCCTTGTTGAATATTGTAACTTCAAAGAATATTATAATTTGTATATTATTATTCTGGAGATGTTTCATCCCTCTAAGGTAACCCTATCATGTATCCGGAGATGATTATTCCTCCAGGGGTTTGTGGTAACTAGGGTTATTAGACCCACCATGTGGGGGTCGGCCCTGATCTTATATTTTAGGGGTTATTAGACTTCTCCAGGAGAGGTCGGCCCCATTAGGTATTTTGGTCAGTCGAAAGTTAGTATAAATAGAGGAGGTGAACTCCTCATTAGATACACTTGCACAACTCAGAAAAGTAGCGCACTTGTCTGGGAGATCTGCTAAGGAGTTAGAGAAGGAGGGAGCACATCTTGTATTTTGGTTGATCATCTTATTGAGGAAAGCTTTGCTGGGTTTTCTACCCCATGAGGGTTTCCCAGGGTAAATTCTGTTTCTATCTTGTGATTATGTTTCTTTCAGTGATCTTGCTAGTCTATTTGGTTTAAACTTAACATGGTATCAGAGCTAGCCTGAATAGGACATCTTTCACAAGGAAAGAATATCTCTCTCTCTCTCTCTCCAGTGAAAGTTAGGGTTTCAGCAAAAAGTTGGTATTATTGAATTCTGATTACATGGATGGATAGAACTTCTCAATACCAATCTTTTGAGCCCTAGATCGAACTTTTTGGTTGGGTAGAACTCCGGGAAATCCAAACCCTAGTTTTACCAAAAGTGCGATAAGTCAGAAATTGGTTTCAGCAAAAAGTTGGCATTATTGAATTCTGATTACATGGCTGGATATCCCTTCTTAAAACCAATCTTTTGAGCCCTAGATCGAACTTTTTGGTTGGGTAGAACTCGGGGAAAGTCAAACCCTAGTTTTACCAAAAGTGCGATAATCCAGAAATTCTGTCCCAGGATCCGGAAAGGTAAAAAGGTAATATTTCTGGGTAAGTACTACTCTGTCTCTTATCTCTTGGACTCCCCCAAGAGAAGATGGCTCCAAACACTAAGCTTGAAGACAAGCTAGAAGGTATAGAGAATTTCCGAGCATGGAAATACAGAATTGGTCTCATTCTTGAAGAGAATGATCTTGCTCATTATGTCAAAGATGAAGTTGCAGAACCGGAAGGAGATGAAGCCAAAGAGAAGCATATGAATGATTTGATTAGGGAATGGAGAATCATAGCTGATTCTATTAAATACCACTTGATTCCCCAAGTGGCTTCCAAGAAGACTCCAAAGGAAATGTATGATGCCCTAGGAAGAATGTATGAAGGAAAGAACATCAATAGGAAGATGAACCTAAGAACTCAGTTGAAGAGTACCAAGATGCACAAAGGAAAATCCATTCAAGACTACTTCTCAAGAGTATCTCTAATCAAGGAGCAACTAGATGCCATTGGTGATACTCTTGATGAAGATGAACTTGTGATGACTGCCCTAAATGGTCTCACTAGACCTTGGGAATCTTTCATACAAACCATGTGTACCAGAAACGAAAGCAGGAAGTTTGATGTAGTATGGGAGGATTGTGTTCAAGAAGAGGCTAGGGTAGCCAACAGAGAAGCTCTTCTCAAAGAGGATGACCAAGCTTTGGCCACCGACACCAAAAGAGGAAAGAAAGGCCACTTCAAGAAAGTGAACTACAAAAGGTCCCAACCCTCTCATAAATTCAAAAGGAAAGGAGGAACAAACTCAGAAAGAGACCTCTCCACAGTCCAATGTTATAGTTGTTTTAAACTAGGACCTTATGCTAAAGACTGTACTTTTTCAGGAAAGAAGAAGAAGAAGTTTGTTCACAAAAGACATCATGCACATATGGCAGAAGATGATAGTGAAGAAGAAGAAGGAGAATAAGAAGAAGAGGAGGAGGAGGAAAGGCCTCAAAGGAAAAGATCTAAAGTAAAGAATGAAGATCCAGAAGAATATGTCCTATTTTCTGCACTCTCTGGATCTGTGTCCCCTGGTGAAGGTACATGGCTCATTGACAGTGGTGCTTCAAAGCACATGACAAGTCAAAAGAAAACTCTCTCAAGAATTGAAGAAAAGTATTCACCCTAAAAGGTATCTCTAGGAGATGATTATCAATATCCCATCAAGGGAAGTGGTGAAGCAAGCTACAAGCTTGATTCTGGAACACCCTTGGAAATGAAAGAAGTTTTATATGTACCAGGTTTAAAGAAGAACCTACTCTCTATCTCAGCACTAGATAAGAAAGGATTTAGAGTGGCTTTCATAGATGGACAAGCACTCATGTGGTCCAAAGGAAAATCAATTAAAGATGCAGTTGTCATTGGTGAAGAAGAAGGAGGTCTCTATAAGCTCAAGGGTCATCCAGAAACTGCCCTTGCTCATGAAATCTCTAGCCCCAGTGAGCTATGGCATAGAAGATTAGCTCACATTAACTACAAAGACTTACCCTATGTAAGCAAGGTGGTCATAGGATTACCAGACTTGAAGGTTGATCATGATGGCTCATGTAAAGGGTGTAAGAAAGGGAAGAATGTCAAGAACCCCTTTCCAAAGAGTGAAACAAAGACTAAGAGAATTTTGGAGCTAATACACTCATATGTATGTGGAACAATGCCCACCACTTCTCTAAGTGGGTTTGAATACAATATTTCATTCATTGATGACTATTCAAGGAAAAATTGGATATACTTTCTAAAAGGTAAGAATGAAGTCTTTGGAAAGTTCAAAGAGTTCAAGGCTCTAATAGAAAATCTCTTAGAAAAGAGAATCAAGATTCTCAGAATAGATAATGGTGGAGAATATACTTCAAAAGACTTTGAAGACTTTTGTAAAGAAGATGGAATTAAGAGAGAACTAACCACTTCCTACAATCCCCAACAAAATAGGGTTGCTGAGAGGAAAAATAGAACCATCATGGAAGCTGTAAAGACTACGATACATGACCAAGATCTTCCCATGTATCTATGGGATAAAGCAGCTAAGACAACAGTATATGTGCAAAATAGACTATGCCATAGTGCTCTTGATTTCAAAACTCCAGAAGAAGTGTTTACAGGAAAGAAGCCTGAGGTAAGTCATCTTAAAATATTTGGGTGTCCTGTGTACATCCACATTCCAAAAGAAAAGAGAACCAAGTTGGATCCTTCTAGTAAGAAGGGAATATTTGTTGGCTATTGTGAATCATCCAAAGCCTTTAGAATTTACATACCAGGTTTTCATCATATAGAAATAAGTAGAGATGTAACAGTTGATGAAGAAGCAGCTCTCAAGAAATCTAGGAAGTTCCAACTTGAAGAAATCTATGAAGAAGATCCATCTCCTAGAATCACAGAGGCTGTGCACATCCCTGAAGATGATTCACCAAAGGATCATGACATGTTGGAACCACAAGAACCTCCTAGTACAGATTTATCTAAGAAAAAAAGGCCAACATGGGCTAGAGATATTATTCAAGGAGCTGAAAGATATGGAGCTCCTGAAGGCTCCACTAGAGAAAGAAAGAGACCAAAGATAGTGTCCAACTATATGGCCTTGATGTGTGATCTTGTGGATCAACAACCTACTAGCTATGAAGAGGTAGCTCAGAAGAAAGAATGGATAGAAGCAATGACAGAAGAATATCAGTCAATAATGAAAAATGATGTCTGGGATGTAGTTCGCAAACCAAAAGATAAAAGTGTTGTTTCTTCCAAATGGATTTTCAAGATAAAACATGCTGCAGATGGTAGCATTGAAAAATATAACGCCATATTTGTAGCCAGAGGATTCTCTCAGAAGGAGGGAATTGACTATGAAGAAACATTTGCACCTGTTGCTAGGTATACTTCAATCAGAACTACCATGGCACTTGCATCTATGATGAAGTGGAAATTACACCAAATGGATGTTAAGACAGCTTTTCTGAATGGTGTAGTTGAAGAAGAAGTGTACATAGAACAACCACAAGGGTTTGAGGTTAAAGATGGAAGAACTCATGTATGCAAACTGAAAAAAGGTATTATATGGGTTGAAGCAAGCTCCCAGGGCTTGGTATGGAAGGATTGACAATTTCTTAACTAGCATGGGTTTTTCCAAGAGTAAAGCTGACCCAAATATTTATCTCAAAGTGATGGATGATGAACCAGTCATACTGTTGTTATATGTAGACGATCTATTTCTAACCGGAAATGAGAAACAAATTATTGAAAGCAAGAAGAAGCTTTATTCAGAATTCGAGATGAAGGATCTCGGATTAATGCACTACTTCTTAGGTCTAGAAGTATGGCAAGAACCAAAAGGAATCTTTTTGAATCAAGGTAAGTATGCTGTGGAGATTCTAAAAAGGTTTGATATGTTGGAATGTAAACCCATGGCCACTCCCATGGACTCCAACCTGAAGTTATTAGTTAATGACTCATCGGAACTAGTGGACCTAACTCTATATAGACAAATCATTGGGTCATTGATGTATTTAACAAATACTAGGCCAGATATATGCTTTGCTGTAAATACTCTAAGTCAGTATCTAGTAGAACCTAGAAAGGTTCATTTAATAGCTGCAAAGCATGTGATGAGATACCTAAAAGGTACATTGGATTTTGGTCTATATTATCTT
Source organism: Larix kaempferi (assembly GCA_027924585.1). Classification (NCBI taxonomy): domain Eukaryota; kingdom Viridiplantae; phylum Streptophyta; class Pinopsida; order Pinales; family Pinaceae; genus Larix; species Larix kaempferi. The sequence goes on from BSBM01000368.1 coordinate 7,632,288, forward strand.
GGAGGTCATTAACTCAGGTTACATGGTTACTCAGATTCTGATTGGGCAGGACGTGTCTCAGACAGAAAGAGTACATCAGGTGGATGTTATGGTCTTGGATCTTCCATGATATCATGGTTCAACAAGAAACAATCTAGTGTGGCCCTCAGTACTGCTGAAGCAGAATATATAGCTGCCTGCTCTGCCAGCTGTGAAGCAGTATGGCTTCGGAAGCTATTATCTGGAGTGTTTGACTTAGAGATGGATCCCACTATGATTATGTGTGACAATCAAAGCTGCATTAAAATGACAGAAAATCCTGTATTCCATGATAAGTCAAAACGCATAGAGATCCGATACTTTTATATACGAGATATGGTGCAGAGAGGAGCTATCGAGCTCGAGTATGTAAGCATTGAGGATCAAATTGCTGATATCTTGACCAAACCTCTGTCTCGAGTGAAATTTGAATACTTCCGAGACAAGCTTGGTGTAGTTCAAAAGGATCCTCCTCGAAAGGGGGAGTAGTATAGTCACTGATGATGAGATTGCCTCATCGAACACAAGGTCGATGATAAGGTTACCTGTTCACTACACCTAGATACTTAGAAATATTTAGATTTAGGACTCTTATGCTTAGTTTTTACTTATACATGCTTTTGATGTTAGATGTATTAGTGAGAATACATGCTTTTGATGATACATGTATTGATTAATGTACTTGTATGACTGAAGATAATTGTACTTGTATTGATGAGAATACATGTGAGGATTGGATCATCCTTGAACTCAAGTTCTAAAGAGAGCCGTAGACATGATGTCTTTGAGAATGAAGTCCTTGGTGGACATGTGAGGATTGGATCATCCTTGAACTCAAGTTCTAAAGAGAGCCGTAGACATGATGTCTCCAAGAATGAAGTACTTGGTGGACATGATAGGATTGGATAATCCTTGAACTCAAGTTCTAAAGAGAGCCATAGACATGATGTCTCCAAGAATGAAGTCCTTGGTGGACATGATAGGATTGGATCATCCTTGAACTCAAGTTCTAAAGTGAGCCGTAGATAGGTGTCTCCGAGAAAGAAAAAGGATTGGATCATCCATGGACTTCAGTCCTAAAGTGAGCCGTAGACAGGTGTCTCCGAGAATTGAAGATAGGACTGCATCATCCCTGAACTAGGTTCAAAATGTATGTAATGGGATTGAATCGTCCCTAGACATGAGACTTGTCTTAAAGTGATAAGGACTGATCATCCTGGAACTTGATCGGGATTGCATCGTCCCTAGACATGAGACTTGTCTTAAAGTGATAAGGACTGATCATCCTGGAACTTGATCAGGATTGCATCATCCCTAGACATGAGACTTGTCTTGAAGTGATAAGGACTGATCATCCTGGAACTTGATCGGGATTGCATCGTCCCTAGACATGCGACTTGTCTTAAAGTGATAAGGACTGATCATCCTGGAACTTGATCAGGATTGCATCGTCCCTAGACATGAGACTTGTCTTAAAGTGATAAGGACTGATCATCCTGGAACTTGATCGGTATTGCATCATCCCTAGACATGAGACTTGTCTTAAAGTGATAAGGACTGATCATCCTAGAACTTGATCGAGATTGCATCGTCCCTAGACATGAGACTTGTCTTAAAGTGATAAGGACTGATCATCCTAGAACTTGATCGGGATTGCATCGTCCCTAGACATGAGACTTGTCTTAAAGTGATAAGGACTGATCATCCTGGAACTTGATCTGGATTGTATCATCCATGGACCTATGTCCTAAAGAGAGCATGATTGATCATCCTGTAAATTGATTGGATGCTGATGATCGTGCGATGACGATGCTGATGATCGTACGATGACGATGCTGATGATCATGTGATGACGATGGTGATGATCATACGATGACGATGCTGATCGTGTGATGATGATGATGATGATCATGTGATGACGATGCTGATGATCATGTGATGACGATGCTGATGATCGTGTGATGATGATCGTACGATGACGATGCTGATGACATTGATGTTCCAGTAACTGGTTGAGTTACTGATGATGATGAATTGAAGAAAGCTTCCGATGATTTATAGATGTATCATGTACGATGTAGTCGATGACTTCTTGCTCCTACAGATGTTGTTATAATATCCTTCTCGTTAAGGGGGAGTGTTGAATATTGTAACTTCAAAGAATATTATAATTTGTATATTATTATTCCAGAGATGTTTCATCCCTCCGAGGTAACCCTATCATGTATTCGGCGATGATTATTCCTCCGGGGGTTTGTGGTAACTAGGGTTATTAGACCCACCATGTGGGGGTTGGCCCTGATCTTATATTTTAGGGGTTATTATACTTCTCTAGGAGAGGTCGGCCCCATTAGGTATTTTGGTCAGTCGGGAGTTAGTATAAATAGAGGAGGTGAACTCCTCATTAGATACACTTGCACAACTCAGAAAAGTAGCGCACTTGTCTGGGAGATCTGCTAAGGAGGTAGAGAAGGAGGGAGCACATCTTGTATTTTGGTTGATCATCTTATTGAGGAAAGATTTGTTGGGTTTTCTACCCCATGAGGGTTTCCCAGGGTAAATTATGTGTCTATCTTGTGATTATGTTTCTTTCAGTGATCTTGCTAGTCTATTTGGTTTAAACTTAACACTCCTTTGGATCTACAACATATTCTGGATCGATATAGAGGTTTCTTTGTTGAACCAATAGGATTGACACCTTCAAGGCCAGAGGACCATCATATTCAACTCCTTCCTAGAAGCGTTCCTCCCAACATCAGGCCCTATTGCTACCCATTTCACCAAAAAACAGAGATTGAAATGCTCGTTCGGGACTTACTAAAGCAAGGTATTATTTGCCCAAGCACTAGTTCCTTTTCTTCACCAATTCTTCTTGTTCGCAAAAAAGATGGGTCATGGCGCCTTTGCATTGACTTTTGAGCACTTAATCACCTCACCATCAATGATAAGTTTCCAATTCCTTTTGTTAATAAGCTTCTTGATGAGCTTCATGGTGCTCAATTTTTCTCCAAGTTGGATCTTCGTTTTGGGTATCATCAAATTTGGGTTCATGAGGATGATATCCGTAAAACAGCTTTCCGCACACATGATGGCCACTATGAGTTTTTGGTCATGCCCTTTGGCCTCACTAATGCTCCTTCCACATTCCAGGCCTTGATGAATAAAATATTCTGGCCCTACTTGCGGAAATTCATTCTGGTATTCTTTGATGACATCCTCATATACAACAAAACATGGGCTGAACATCTCCAATATCTGGATCTTGTAATGCAGCTTTTCTTTGACCATCATCTACACTCCAAATAGTCTAAATGTGTTTTTGGACAGAAGGATGTTGAGTATCTCGGGCACATTATCTCAGCACAAGGGGTTCACGTGGATCCTACCAAATCACTGCGGATGAACAATTGGTCGCCTCCTCAGACACTGAAGAGCCTTCGTGGTTTTTTGGGGTTGACTGGCTACTACCACAAAGTTTGTCAAGGATTATGGGAAGATTGCAGATCCATTAACTGCCCTATTAAAAATGGATGCTTTTAAATGGACACATGCTACTGAGTGTGCATTTGACAAACTGAAACAAGCTATGTGTACTACACTGTTCTAGCTATGCCGATTTTTCCAATCCCTTCACTATTGAGAGTGATACTTGTGGCAATGGACTTGATGTTGTTCTCCTTAAAGATGAACACCCCATTGCGTTCACTAGAAAATCCCTTTTAGTTAAGAATTTAGCTACCTCTACATATGATAACGAAATGATGGTTATTTTGCATGTAGTACATAAATTAATGGAGCTGAAATCTTCCCATAATCCTTAACAAACTTGCGGTAGTATCCAGTCAACCCCAAAAAAACATGAAGGCTCTTGAGTGTTTGAGGATGTGTCCAATTGTTCATGGCAGCAATTTTGGATGGATCCACACAAACCCCTTGTGCTGAGATAATGTGTCCGAGATACTCAACTTCCTTCTGTCAAAAAACACATTTAAAGTGTTTTCCGTGGAGATGATGGTCAGAGAAAAGTTCCATTACAAGGTCTAGATGCTAGGGATGTGCAACCCATGTTTTACTGTAGATGAGGATATCATCAAAGAATACCATAATGAATTTACGCAAGTAGGACCATAATATTTATTCATCAAGGCCTGAAATGTGGAAGGAGCATCAAGTGATGCCAAAGGGCATGACCAAAAACTCGTAGTGCCCATCATGTGTGCGGAAGATGTTTTAGGATATCATCCTCATGAACCTAAATTTGATGATACCCAAAACAAAGATCCAACTTGGAGAAAAATTGAGCACCATAGGGCTCATCAAGCAACTCATCAACAATAGGAATTGGAAACTTATCCTTGATAGTCAGGTTATTAAGTGCTCAGAATTCAATGCTTAGGAACCATGATCCATATTTTTTGCGGACGCGAAGAATTGGTGAAGAAAAATAACTAGTGCTTGGGCGAATAATACCTTGCTTCAGTAAGTCCCAAACGAGCATTTCAATCTCTGCTTTTTGGTGAAATGGGTATCGATAGGACCTGATGTTGGGAGGAACGCTTTGAAGAAGGAGCTGAATATGATGGTCCTCTGGCTTTGAAGGTGGTAATCCCACTAGCTCAACAAAGACACCTGTATATCGATCCAAATTTTTTTATAGATCCAAAGGAGTAGCTGAGACCGCTAATGGTTGCATATGAATGGAATGGATCTAAGCAATGACACCATGTGAATTCTTCATAAGCATTTTTTCCATGCGATGTGAACTAATGATGCTGAGATACCCTGGTTGTAAGCCTATCAATGTGTGTTTTTTTCCATTGGGGGAAAACTACATCCAAAGTTTATAAAAATCCCATAAGATGGGGCCAAGTGTGCGTTGCCATTGAGCTCCCAGAACCACATCACATCCTCCTAAGGTCAAGGCAAACATTTCATAGCACAGGTTATAATCTCCCATAGATATATGCACATTACAAAACTTCCCTTTGTAAGGTGAGGTATCCCCATTAGCAACCATGACTTCAAAGTTGGAGCAAGTATGGATAAAACAATCAGCCTATTTGTCGATCCGAGGGTCAATGAAATTATGAGTGCTACCAGAATCAATGAGTATTGTAAGAGGAAGTTTCTTGAAGTAGCCCCTAACCCACATTGTTTGGGGGGGGTGATTCTAGCTAAATCATGGAGAGATATCTCTGGCTGGTCGTCCTGAGACAGAGGGTCAGTAGGCAGCTCTTGAATGTCGACCTAAGAATCCATTGTATCTGGATATTCTTCACCAATTTCAGAGGCAGGCAGATAATCTACATCCAAGAGATAGAGATTTTTTTGAACAAATCTATGTCCTCGAGTGAATTTCTCATCACAATTATATCAAAGCCCTTTTTCTCTGCATGCCTGCATCTATGTTCCAAACAAATGCTTGATAAGAGTTGGTCAAGGAGCTGGAGGGATGGGAGGTCGTTGAGAACCCATATTTCAGAAGGGAACAAAAGTGGGTTTTGAGCATTGTTGGGCTGCAATCTTGTCTTCTACCAACTTAGAAAACCCCAGGGATTCCATCATTGTGTTGGGAGAGAACATTTTAACCTCAGAGCAGATTGCTTCCTTTAGACCATTGATAAAAACAACTTCGGTAGAAGTCATTAGGAAATCATTCAGTGTGGTTGGTGAGTTTGTCAAATTCGGTTTGATACTCTCTCATAGTGCCAATTTGGTGAAGTTCAGTGAGGGCTCTTGTGAATTCATCTAAAGCACTAGGACCAAATCGTTGCAAAAGGAGCTGGCAAAAATCTAGCCATTTTGTCTCTTCATGAGCCTTGATGTACCAACGGTACCATTGAAGAACTTCCTATTCCATATGAAAAGATTCAAGTGGAACTTTGTTGACATCAAAAGTATTATGTAGACTAAAATACTCTTATGCATGATAGATCCATCTAGTGGGATTAGTACCATTGAAGCGAGGAAAATCAAGCTTCGGACCACAGAAATGGCTAGAAGAAGAGAACCCATTGTCTGATGAAGACTCGGACTGTCTTTTGTTGTTCATAGTTGAATGCTCAAGATGGAGGCCGAGAAATTTTTCATCTAGATCATGGAGTTTGGTTTGGATGTGTTAGGAACCCATGTCAACCCTTCTCTGTACTATGTTCGTATATTGTTGTTGGACGCATATGCTTTGTAAGTCATCCCGTAGTATTTGTTGATTCATAGTTTATATTAGCCCATAGTATTGACCCATAGTATTGGACGCATATGCTTTGTAAGTCGTCCCATAGTATTATATGTCCCATGGTTTTGACCCATAGTATTGGGCATAGACTTAGTATATAAGTGTTTGTTGAGGTCATTGAAGGCACCGTGAAGTTAATTGTATTGAGCTTGCTCAAAGGATATTGCCCCCTCGAAGTGGCCCGTGATAAATATAAAAGTGATTCTGAGTTCTATTATTTCTGATATCTCGTGTATTTGCATTAATTAATTATTGCAGGTTCATCACAGGATGGCTTCAAATGCATCCTCCATGGTTTTTTCTCCAGCGCGGGTGACAACCATAACCAAGAGTTTTTTTTTTGAGTGGGTAGAAAAAGAAAAACAGAAACTGTTTCAGTAAAGGAAAATATGGATTTGGGAAAAAATTTGATGGGTAATTTGGGTTTGACTAGGTTTTGGACAATGTCGAATGGACAAGGAAGAGAAAAGGAGGATTTCAAAAGCAGGCTGAAAGAATGTGAAAATTTGGCAGAGAGGGACAAGGAATCAAAAATACGAAAGGAACTCTATGTTAGTTTTTCAGAATTTACTTCAATCTGATCTAGGATATTAACTGAGAGAACAACATGTACAACATGTCTATAGCATATCAATCATGGACACAATAATGCAAGCACACAAGAGGCACAAAGTTTATTTGGGGAAAACCATAAAGGTGAAAAACCCCAATAAATTCCTCGGAGATAGATAGAGCAATGATACAACCCAATCATAAGAGATAGACATCTCCTAGTAGTAGCTTCTCCTCCTCCACAAGTCCGCCACTCTCTAAAGAGTGTGTGTGAGAATAGAATGATGAAATAGAGTACCTCCCACACTCTATTTATACTTGACTTGACTTGCCTAATAACCTTTACTAGGTCGGCCTCAACTTAACCACATAACATAATGCTGACTGGGCTGACACCCAATATGGTTCTCTAATAACCCTTTGACCCACATGGCCGACCCCCAATAGGGTGGTCTAATAACCGTTTGACCCACATGACTTATACAGGGCTGACCCCAACAAGGTGGTCTAATAACCCATCAAGTATAAGTTACGACACTTACAATATAAATGATGACACTTCCGTATAGAGGAATAATAACATCTCTATAGGAATACAAACATTTCCGTATAGAGGAATAATACCATCTCTATAGGAGTACAATATACATATATGAAATACATTTTGAAGTTACATATACATCAACACTCCCTCTTAACTAGGAAGGTATTTCTCGACACGTATCTGCCAGCACAAGTATTCTTCTCTAGATCATCATCAGTGAATCATCATCCTTGAATCATCATCATCGCCACTGCTACTTCTATCTCAATCAATCTCTGAATCTACTCGTCATAGGAAGTTCTACTTGCAGGTCTTCATCATCATTGGACATACTGTGGAATCCTCGGGACTTATTACATGCATCACAATGCCTCGAAAGAGTATCCCAGGACCATTTATGTGTCGAAGCGTGACCGACAAGATCTCCTAGGTCCACTTACATGTGACTGTCACAAAACCTTAAAAGAGTATCTTGCCAAGCAAGATCTCTAAAGAGCATCTGAGGCCTTTTCCATCCTATCTAGATCTCCAGGACTTATTACATGTGACCATACCACAATGCCTCAAAAGAGCATCCCAAGACTTATTACGAGCACACAGCCCAACCTATCGGATCTCCCAGGTCTACTTACATGTGGTCATGGCAATGCCTCGAAAGAGAATCCCAGGACTTATTATGGGCACACAGCCCAACCTATCGGATATCCTAGGTCTACTTACATGCCATAGGACAATGCCTCGAAAGAGCATCCCAGGTTGTTACAAGCACATATCTCTACCTGTCGGATCTCCCAGGTCTACTTATATGTCCTCCCAGAGCAATGCCTCGAGAGAGCATCTCAGGTTGTTATGAGCACACAGCTCTACCTGTCGGATCTCCCAGGTCTACTTATATGCTTATCTGCACAACCTGTCCATGGCCATAGAGCATCAACCTGATACTCACCATACATCATCCTTATGCATGTCGTCTGGAGCAACATCTTGAAGCTCGTCATCCATGATCATCCTGATCATACAATGCATCCACCTGATTCCTACACAGTACCTGCCTGATACATATCATCATACATGATCTACCTGATCATACAATGTATCCACCTGATACATATACAAATACATGATCCACCTGGTCATACCTAATACATATCAAAATACATGATCCATGTAATCATACAATGTATCCACCTGATATATACACAGATACATAGTCCAAGCATCCAACATGATGGATATACATATACATGATCCAACTGATCATATCCAGCATCCAACATGATGCATACATACATACATATAAATGATCCAACTGATCATATCCAGCATCCAACATGATGCATACATATAAAGCAATAACTGGAGCAGCCTCCTAATGCTCATCATCCAGCACTTACATCCACAACCATGTGAAGGATCCTCCTCTCGCCATTCTTGGAATGGCTCCAGCAAATGTGTCCATCACTTCTTCCTTGAAGTGTCGTCAATCTGAAGAACACCAAGCCTCTCTCTGAAGTATTAGAACTTCACTCTAGATAGTGGTTTCGTCAGCACATCTGCAATCTGCTCGTCCATCGCAACATATAGGAGCTTTAGTGCTCCTCCCTACACCATATCCCTGATATAGTGATATTTCATCTCAATGTGTTTCGACCTATCGTCGAACACCAGGTTCTCAGACAACTTCACACAACTCTGGTTGTGACAAAAGATACCATTAGCCTCCAACGGGAGATGAAATAGACAGTAGCTTCCGGAGCCATACTACCCGACAACTAGCCGAACAAGCTGCAACATGCTCTGCTTCAGATGTACTCAGTGCTACGTAGGACTGCTTCCTGCTAAACAAAGAGATCACACCTGATCCCATACTAAAGCAGCACCCAAATGTGCTCTTCCTATCTATAGAATTGCCTGCCCAATTTGAATCAACATAACCCTGCAGGTTAAACTTTTGATTCGCATCATACTTGAGCCCATAATCAATTGTACCCTTCAGGTACATCAGAATATGCTTTACAGTAACTAGGTGAACATCTCTCGGATCCGTCAGGAACTGGCTCAATGTGTTCACCGCAAAGCAAATATCTGGTCTCATGTTCGTCAGGTACATAGAGGACCCTATCATCTGACGATACATCATGACATCAAGCGGATCAGATGAAGCATCACACAGAAGCTTTAGGTTCGAAGCCAAAGGTGTGGCCATGGCCTTGCAGTCCATCATCCTGAGCCTCTTCAGGATCTCTACTGCATACTTCCATTGCCCAAGGAAGATTCCATCTGCACTCTACCACACCTCCATATCAAGAAAGTAGTGCATCATACCCAAGTTCTTCATCTCGAACTCAACAGCAAGCTTCCACTGTGTGTCAGCAATCAATCTATCCTCTCCTATTACAAACAGGTCATCCACACACAATAAGAGTATCACTAGATTTCCTTCCTCAACCTTGTAGTAAAGGTTGGAATCCACTTTACTCTTGGTAAAGCCCAAACTAGATAGAAATCTGTCTATCCTACCATACCAAGTTCTAGAAGCTTGCTTCAATCCATACAAAGCTTTCTTCAACCTGCACACATATGACTTCCTGTCATGTGTCTCAAAACCAAGTGGCTACTCTACATACACTTCCTCCTCGACTACACCATTCAAGAAAGCTGTCTTGACATCCATCTGGTGTATCTTCCATTTCATCACTTGCTTTATATTTCTCTATGCTGCCATCTGCAGCATGCTTGATCTTATAGATCCACATAGAAGTCACAACAAACTTCCCTTTAGGTCTTGGGACTAGATTCCAAACATCATTCTTCATGATCGACGGATCATGGCATTCTTCCATTACTTCATCCCAGATCCTGGAAATTCAATATCTTCAATAGATATCTTTGTTGCTGGAACACATGTTGTAGTCCTTCTTTTGTAGGTGATGGTATACGATCTTTCCTTCAAAACAAGTTAAATTGCATGATTAGAAACATCTCATAGTTTTCAGAACAAATTCTTATACATAAAGAAATATGTCATACAATCACGCAATTATTTTAGTCAATGTTTCAATACAACATAAATCTATATCCTGTAACTTTCTAGATGCCTTCCAATCTCTACCATAACATTGTTAAGAGTTTGCACTACTCCCAACATGTTAGCAAAGAGGTTTCATTCTAGATAAGTAGCATTGGAATGTTGTACAGTTCCAAGGCCACTTTACTCATTACATGCATATTAGTAGTATGTTGTTCATTAATGCAATTATTCTAATATGCCAAAATACACAACCTAATTCTAGGAACATCAGTATATATATATCAATAAACAAACAAATATGCAAGAAATGATAATTCAAATACTTATATTTGTTTTTTTGTTGGGTTGACTCCCTCTCAGTCTTTGCTTCCTTTTTGCAACTCCATTCTGATGTGGATTGGGAGAAGTGGTCAACTCCCTCTTAATATCTGCATCCTTGCAAAAACTATTGGAGTGTGCTCCTTCTTGATCTTTGCTTCCTGGATTACCTATCCTTGAACTTATATTCATCCTCGATCCCTATGCATGCTTATTAGTATCATTATTGTGTTATCCTTGAGATCTCATACATAATCATACATTCATTAGTATATTCTCAATACTATCAAAACACAATAATCTTAAGCATATATAGTCATGATCATTTCAAACAGAAATAATAAGCATTAGTATTCAAGGTTTATATAGGACTCTTATGGTTAGTCATATCATCAATTAAGGTAAGAAACATAATATGCATACACCCATGATTATTCAAACCTATGACTTCATGAATAATCATTATCAACCATGCCATGTATACTTATATAAGAGATCCTAACACAAGGTAGGATTCTAACTTGATATAGGAAAAACATACCTGGATTAGCATGCTAGCTAGTTATTTCTAACATAACCGCATAATGTCTTCTTGTTCTCTTCAATGAATTGTGCTAGTAACCTGCATATCTCATAGGTTAACCATTATAGAACCAAGTTATACATACCTCGTAAGTAGATATTCTATGTGATCCATGGCAATGGATGAATCTTTGTCTTTATGTCACCATGATCATATGTTCTTGAACTAGAACATGATTTGTCTTTCTTGGTGTACCTATCATGTTAGTGGACAACATAAACCTCATACAACACCATAATGTATTAGTACAATCATAAGTGTCAACACCCTAATCAATGAATATCTTCTATCATGCATTCATAATTTTATTAAGGTGATACGACAAGTCTAAATTTAATCAAGATTGTACTAACCGTAATAATATGAAGACAAACATACCATAAACTTAATCATGAACACATCTCGAAACATACCTATCAAGATTGCTTGTAATCTTCTTATGTAAGGCCTTAGCTTCATCTCCCTCTGAAACAGGAACTCCATCACTTATGCAGGTGACCAATCCATTCTCTTCTAGGAGTAAACCAATCCACTTGATTTGTAGGAATTGGATCTGGAGCTGGATTAGGGTTTGTCAGAGAAACCCTAAAAATTCAAACTTTGAATTTCAAACTTCTGAAAGGATAGAAAGATGTGCCTTGATGAGCTGATCAAGCTGGTATACTAAGAATTTGAAAACTGCAAAGTTTCACCCTTCAAAATTTCTTTTGAAACTTCTGGATCTTCTAGACAAGATCCCAAACTAGGGTTTGATAAAGCCCACCCTTCTGCCCAACCAAAAGGTTCAATCCAAATCTCTAAACTTTGATTTTTCTGAGGAGCTTCCAGCCGTGGTCACAGACTTCAAAAATTCCAATTTTTGCAGAAGCCCTAATTTTTCACTTTTTCAATCAAAGTCCCGAACTAGGGTTTGATCAAGCCCGACCTTCTTCCCAACCAAAAAATTTGATCTTGGTATCTAAATTTCTATTTTGATGAGTAGCATTCAACTATGGTCGCCGATTACAAAAATTCCAACTTTCTCTGAAACCCTAATTCCCAGAGCCATGAATGAACATGCTCAAAATCCAATTCTGTTTTGATAGAAATATGCACCTGATTGTTTCTGGTGTAACTCCGAAACTACGAATCCACAGGGTTTGAAACTTCTACCTGTGGTATCTTGACCTATCATATTTCCAACCCCATAGGTCTGACCTCAATTGGATTCTCTAAGAGAGAGTTATGCCAAGTGTTGCAACATGACCTGTTTATGGGATAAAACATGAGAGTGAACTTGTACGGAGTTCCACGTGTCACTGGTTCACTTTTGACCTCTAAACCTTTGGCCTGTGAAAGTACAGTCCATTCCCTACCTGTCAGTTTTTACGAAATTTATTTTTTACGAAATTTCATTTGGAGCTTCCTAGCCCAAGTTGTGACCTTGTTTCCTAGGTCACCTATTTATGACTGAGTTCTGGAAGAGGTAGAAACCCTAGATTGTACAGATCATAAAACACAAAGTACAATGAATTAGAAGTTTTTCTTTGGACACAAGGCACATGAGGATCTTATCTTCGATATGTATGAGTTTCAGATCCTGAAACTTCATGGAAATGGATTTATAGCAAAAGTTCTATGATGACTGGTTTTTGCTATATCAAGCCCTAGCATCGCAAGTGCAACAAGTGTCATACATGCCATACCATGCCTTTTTTTAGGATAGCTCTGATACCATGTTGGTTTTTCAGAATTTACTTCAATTTGATCTAGGATCTTAACTGAGAGAACAACATGTACAGCATATATACAACATATCTATAGCATATCAATCATGGACACAATAATGCAAGCACACAAGAGACACAAAGTTTACTTGGGGAAAACCATAAAGGTGAAAAACCCAAATAACTTCCGTAGAGATAGATAGAGCAATGATACAACCCAAGCATAAGAGATATACATCTCCTAGCAGCATCTTCTCCTCCTCCGCAAGTGCACCACTCTCCAAAGAGTGTGTGTGAGAATAGAATGATGAAATAGAGTGCCTCTCGCACTCTATTTATACTTGACTTGACTTGCCTAATAACCATTACTAGGTCGGCCTCAACTTAACCACATAACACAATGCTGACTAGGCCGACACCCAATAGGGTGGTCTAATAACCCTTTGACCCCCATGACTTATACACGGCTGACCCCAACAAGGTGGTCTAATAACCCATCAAGTATAAGTTACGACACTTACAATCTAAATGACGACACTTCTGTATAGAGGAATAATAACATCTCTATAGGAATACAAACGCTTTCGTATAGAGGAATAATACCATCTCTATAGGATTACAATATACATATATGAAATACATTCCGAAGTTACATATACATCAACACTTTGTGGTACAATTTGAAGGCGATTGGGTGAAAGTCGAAGAAGTTATGGCAAACCCTAAAAATAGGCAAATATGGGATTTCTAGCTTTGGGAAGTGGAATTTGGGATAGGTTCCTCAGGAATGAAATATGCAGAATGGGATTATAGGGGTGTCAGGGAAGTTTCAAGGGAAACAACGTGAAAACAAGGGAGATATGGTGAAAAAACATAATTTTATACTTTTTTTGCAGTAATGGATCGGCAACGACGCAGAAGGGATCAGAAATAGATAGATCTTCAATGACATGGAAGTGATCAGAAACATATGGATCTGTAACGACGCAGAAGTGATCGACAACAGACAGATATACAACAATGTGAATGTGATCGGCAACAGTTCTCGATAGAAAAAATCTGTGATTTTTCAGCTGAAAATAGATATGGACCCTAGGTATTCTCGGCTTCCTAATAGTTCAGGGGATTGACTCGGCCACCAATGTTGTCTGATGGCTTGCATATTGGAGAAGTACCCCTCACTTAATGACTTAGGTAAAATTGATAACTGCTTTGCCACAAATGACAGCTCTTGGTTTACCTCATGGGTGGGAACTAGTTAATCAGGTAGGGGTCGTTGCCCTTTTCGCTGGTAGGTCCTCTCAATGGGACAGCTACTTCGGGGTTCCTGTGGTATTCCTCACAATGAATTTTAGGGCTTATGCCCAAGTAATTCCCACAGTTAAGCAGATAGGGATTATTCTCAAATCTGAACCTGCAACAGATACGAAAAACAATTTTGGCAGAAATTTCACCCAACGAGCCCAAGAAAGTGCTTTGATACCAGATGTGATGAACCTGCAACAATTAATTGATATAATGCACAATATATGAGATCACATAATATTTTTATTGATCGTAGGCCACTTCGAGGGGGAAACCTCCTTTGAACAAGCTCAATACAAGTAACTTCACGGTGCCTTCATTGGCCTCAACACAAACTTATATACTAAGTCTAGGTGCCAATACTATGGGTCAAAACCATGGGCTAGTACAAACTATGGATCAACAAATACTATGGGATGACTTACAAAGCATATGCGTCCAACAACAATATACTAACAAAGTAAAGCTAAGGGTTGACATGGGTTCCTAACAGCTCTCAGTTACATGAAGTGGACCCTTGACATCCATCTCCTCCACGACCACATCAACAACCATCATCTTCTAGTTCTATATCCCAGGGTTCTATTATTATAGATATATTGGTGGTATCTGGTCATATTCTCGCATATGATGCAAATATTATGTCATTGCTTCAATATGCATTGCTTCCTAACAAAGGTATTGATGCCTCACTCTCTGCTAGTGGAGATATTTATGCCCCTCGTTCTAGATCAAGTGGAGGTACCAATGCCTCTAGTTTTGGAGGTGGACATGATGTGTCATAGTGGTTATTTAACTTGATATATCTATTTCAGATCATGTATCATGAGTCTGATATTATTGTTCATGTATGTATATATGGTGCATTTTTCATGTTCGCGTTGGTGTACTTTATTTATATGTTCATGATGTTGATCTGTATATTGTTAGGTCATGTTAGATATGTTTAATGCTAGATGTGTTGGATAGATGTGTATGTTAAATGATGTATCTTGTTAGATGTGTGTGATGATCATTTTAGACCATGCTTATGTTTTTATAGATGTGATTATTAGTTTTGTTTGCTATATGACATTTATATGTGATATATATTGTATATGTTAGATCATGCAGTTAGAAAATGTTTAAATTATCATGGACTTTGTGATGCCTAATATGTATGTTACAATATGTTGGTAGATAATGCTTGTGGGTTTTTAGATGTATATTTTCAATTTGACTCATGTACTTTATGTTAGATATGCATGTGTTTGATCATTATTACCATATACAACACACTGATGAAATATCCACTCATTTGTTAGAAACATTTAATATTCATACATATAGGCTTCTATTTCATCATTATTTACAAAATATGGTACATATGAATTTCATAGATTTGTTAAAAAAATTATGGTATGAACATTATAAATGCAAATTAATATGCTAACAAAATTATGTATGAAAGAGAAATTAACAAAATTGTAGAACAATATGTATCAAAATGAGCGTAATTAATTAATTTGTATGAAATTACAATTACAACTACAAATTACAAGTTATAATTGTAATTACGAATTAATATTAGAAACTACAATTAAAATTATTGCAGTTACAAATAACAAATTAAAATTAGAAATTACAATTATAATTATAATTAAAAACTGCAAATTGAAAATTAAATTACAAATTACAAATACAAATTGCAAATCACAACATTAAGGTTATATTTTGTTGAGTGAACATATATGTTCATTTTGACTATGTATTTTACTATAAATAGGCATGTGTTTGATCAATGGAAATTTCAAAATTTTGTATCAAAGAACAAGTATTAAAATTAAAATTGTACAACAATTAATATGAAAACAATCCTATAAATTAATTAATTACAATTACAAATTACAATTACTATTACAAATTACAAATTACAACTACCTCAATTATAATTAGAAATTAGAAATTACATTTAAAATTATTAAAATTACAAATTGCAAATTTCAATTACAAATTAAAGCATTAAGCATGTGCTCCATCATTATTACCATATACAACATATTGAAGAAATATATGCTCATTTGTTAGAAACATTTAAAATTCATATATATATATGGTTCTATTTCATCATTATCTGGAAACTAAGGAACATACAAAGTTCACAGGTTTCTTGAAAAAATATGGTATGGATATTATAAATGCAAATTAACATGTTAACAAAAATATGTAAAGAACAATTAATAAAATTGCAGAACCATATGTGTCAAAATGAGCCTAATTAATTAATTTGTATTAAATTACAATTACAACTAAAATTATTACAATTATAAATTACAAATTACAAATAGCAAATTAAAATTAGAAATTACAATTGCAATTACAAGCTGCAAATTCCAAATTAAATTTACAAATAAGAAATACAAATTTCAAATTACAACATTAAAATTATAGTTTGTTGAGTGAAGGCTTATGATTAGACTTCATAAAAGTAGTGTACTTAACCTGCAACACAAAACTTGAAATTATTGGATAGTTATATAGGATGATAAAAATCATAGTCGTACTTGACAATCCAAGTACCAACTTATATGTTATGCATGACCTTACATTGTTTAGGATGTTGAATAATTGTGAGCCTATATGGATTAATCTTTCATAATATCTAATATTTATAAAAACATTAAAAGAAAATAAGTGACTAAAAAATGATTAAAAATGAGTGATAAAAGACTAAATTTGTCACATGACCATTGGTCATAAATTAGCTGTCACTTATCACTCAACCAAATTGATCATTTATCACTAGGTCATAAATTGTTTGAATTGCTTCATGCATTAGTCATATATTGAGTCATTTATTTCATCCTTAATTCTTTCTATTTGGTCATTAATTGTTGCTATTTGGTCATTTATTTCATCATTAGTTATCATTGTTTGATAGTACATTTAGTCATTTATTGTTGTTAACTGGTAATTTATTTAGTCATTTATTGTTGTTAAATGGTTATTTATTTAGTCGTTGATTGATGTTAAATGGTCATTTATTTAGTCGTTGATTGTTGGTAACTAGTCATTTATTTAGTCGTTGATTGCTATTAACTATTCATTTAATTAGTCATTGATTTATGTATAATGTATCATAATGTTAATAAATATCTCCAAAATATATCAGAATATTACACATATCTCCAATATTAATAAATTGATAATGTTAATTAATTATAATATAATAATTAATTATTTAAATAACAAATAAATATTTAATATATTATTAATTAATTAATATTAACATTAACTAAATAACAATATTAATTAATTAATTAACTAATATTATCATTCACTAAATTATTTTATAATTATTTTGTTTAATTACTTATTATAAAATAATAATAGTGTTTAATTAATAATATTGTTTAATTAAACAATGTTATTAATCAAACAATTAAATTATGTATTACATTAAAATTATTAAACAATATTATTCTATTAATATTTTGGAGCTATGTGTATGTGCACACCCATTACTAGCAACAACAACATTAATAATATTAATGTATTTGAATACACCGATAGGCATAAATGGGGCCCATACTTTTCATCTTAATGTTTTTTCCTATAGTATGTGTCCCATTAACGCCTATTGGCGTATTCAAATACATTAATATTATTAATGTTGATGTTGCTAGTATATTATGATATATGTTATATTATATGTATATAATTATATATATCATTTAATAATCCAATCAGTTTATCTAAATCTAAAATATATTAAACAAGTCAACAAACTCATACTACCATATATATATATAGATAGATAGATAGATCATAGATAGATAGATATGTTTCAGGGCTTATTTATACTTCAATACATAAGTAATACTACGATAATTCATCAACCCGGTTACTAATATTTAATGTAACCAAGCTAATTTATTCATCAACCAACCAATCATAGTAATGTACTCATGAATTGGTGTATACATGGCCAGCGCACACGTCTTAAGCATGGGTACTAATAATCACTTTTAATGTTCCTAATATATCCTTATTACATGTGTGCAAACAACATATAGAAGAACAATTGAATAATGCATCATTCATCATTCATAATCATTCACTAGCATTTTTTACCCCAAAATACGATAGCGTAGATGTCCGGTTTTCGACATCTTGTTGTCGACTATCCGACAAATCCCATCTTTTTTTAACGTCGGTTAAAATTTGGCTACAATCCGACATCTTACATGTCCATCAGATATTCGACGCCTCTTTTGTCGGATAATAAGTCGAATATCTAATGGCAAGCCCATGTTAAGATGGCTGATATCCGACGTTCATTGCTGTTGGAGGTATGGCAGGAACGTCGGACGTCAGGGTTGGTAGAGTCAGATATCTGACGTAATGTTCGTGTTAAGCTGGTCAAATTCCGACATTTGTAGCCGTCGGTGGTATGGCATGAACATCGGATATCTTCATATTTAGAGTCAGATATCCGACGGATATGGGTAGTTTAAAAAAAAAAATACACTATTAATTTGTCATTGTGATCATGCCATCCATAAAATTGAAGACAATTCCTGAACCAATTTTTTTTTATAAATTTTATTAATAACCATTTTGGTACTTTGGTAAAAATGTTTTTTCTAACTCATTGTTTCTCCATATTGTGTGCCTAGTGCCACCTCTCCATATCAATGCATAAATCAACCTTTGCTTGGTTTCTGGTTCTAGATGCATGCTATTATTTGTAGTTGCATGCCATTGAGTGTTGTTTAGAAATGAAGTCTTGTAGAGGAGGACTGGAATGTAGAAAATATATATTGATTCTTGATGGTTATCTCATTCACTACTCGGTAGTCAGTACACATTCACAAGCATTCATCCTACTTAAGTATGATGATGATAGGAAACCCATAAGGTGAAACACTGGGTTATATATATGACTCCTTTCTCCAAGAGCTATTATAATTGCTTCTCCACATCATTGGCTTCAAATAAAAATTGTTGATAAAATCCAATATAGGGAAATGGAGATTCTGAAAACTGTATGGTGGAAACTACAAAAGATTTGTAAGATGCTACTAATTTCACATGACATATCTCATTCAAATATATCAAGAGGATTTGAGACATATCTCATTCAAATATTCTCAAGGAGTTTCCAAGGAATTTAAAGAGAAGGTTAAAGATATTGGTTCCAGTGCATCATTTACTCAACCTTTGAAGTTGTGGAAACTCGAAATTTGTTATGATCAGGAGCAACCAAACATCACAACAAGCTCTAAGAAATTGTCAAAATTTAGATGACACGGGAGTGGGTTGTAGAAAGGAAGCATCGTTGCCATTCATTGAGCTCCTCTCTATTTCAAGAATAATTTAATATTCTCTACTGAACAGGGCCAACCACTTGAAGGTGGAAGCTCTTATTCCCCCCCCCCTCAGATCACTCTCAATTCTCCATAGCCAATGCATGTACTTGAAAAACAAATTACATGCAAATTCATGCATATTTCATCATAAACAAACATCTACCATTCATTTAATAAAGGCTAAAATCCATTAAACCAATATTTCGTTTTATCAACACATTCATTCAATAAAAGATAACATTCAATAAACCATCCATTCCTTCAGTGAACACATCCATTCAATAAAAACTAACATTCAATAAAGATAACTATTTACTACATTGAATCATTAAACCATTTCTTACCTTCATTTCAAGAGGTGGCTGTGAAGACAAATATTCATAAAGCATTGTTTCATATATATCTGATTTTCTCAAAACTCGAGAATGAAGATAAAGAGGATTTCCGTGGTAATTTGTTCCATCCAAATCTATCAAGTGTACTTTTAGGTCAGAAGTATTCTTGTCGAACTGTAGTAGTTGTTTAGCCATTTTCACCCTATAACATCTTAGAAGCAAATGTAACAAATCCCTGAAAGATCTTAGAAGCAAATGTAACAAAGCCTTGAGAGAAGTTCGCGTAACATAGTGGTTTGTGTTTGCAGGAATCCTTCAATTTACAGGGTGAAAATGGCCAAACAGCTGCTACAGTTCAGAGACAAAAATACTGCTGACCTAAAAGTACACTTGATAGGTTTGGATGGAAACCATTTTCAATGTTGATGCCACTGCTGACCTAAAATTACTCTTATTGTCTCTTAGTACTCTTTGCATCTTGACACATATGATATTTTATGGTTGTATCTGCATCATGACAAAGGAAATTAAAGAAAACATATAATTTGCATCAAAAAAATAACAGGGTACGAACTAAACTGAGGAAATTCGAACCTGCAACCTATGTCTAGTCCCAAGGCTACCACCTTCAAGCTTGAAGTGCAACTGATAATGGAAGACACATGTGTAGTTTATTACCACCGTGCGAATTTAATTTGACCTTATCAATCAATTCTGATCGCCATTTCCTCTCATATGTTGTCCCACAACCATTTCTCTCACCACCCACTCTTGACTCATTCTGCATGCATTTCACTATGAAACCGTCTTATATTCTCACTGCATTTTCCCTCAATTAGTTTCTCAATTTAGTATGACCCACGCCCGCTGTCCAAGGAGTGTTGCTAGCGGTCTTGAGTTTCAGCCTGGAAACGGTGACGATTCATGGTATTATGTTTCCCTTCGACTGCAATATGGAAAACAAATTGTTCACTAGTGAACTATGAGTTTTCAATATTGCATCCTGTTTGTGCTAGAAATTGTCCCTAGACTACGGAGGGGCTAGCTAGTACAATCTCAACAATATCAACATGATGAACATAAAATTGGGTTCTATTTTTGTATTTTATTGGTTTGAGGGTTTCCTTTCAATTAAATAATCAACATCCAATCTAAAACTAACACAAGTACTAAATCATGTGACAATCAAGAACTGAGACATTAAAGCTTAAAAGAAACAAATGTAAACCATTACATTCAAAGCACACACTGGTTTTATTCACAACATAATGAGCATTCACATGAATAAAGACATTAAACAATGAATGAAGTCAATTGCCGAGTGATCAAACTGATCAGAAACAAAACAAGCAATTAGATAAA
This sequence comes from Larix kaempferi, assembly GCA_027924585.1. Classification (NCBI taxonomy): domain Eukaryota; kingdom Viridiplantae; phylum Streptophyta; class Pinopsida; order Pinales; family Pinaceae; genus Larix; species Larix kaempferi. The sequence continues at coordinate 7,653,628 of BSBM01000368.1, forward strand.
ATGGCTTATAGGTATATAAATCTATCTCAGTCCTCAAAAAATTACACAAGAGTGGTTTTTATCAGTCTGTCATGCATATCCCAAAAAGCTCCAGTTTCAATACAAGTTTCTTGAAACAAAAATCCAACCTCCATCTTAAATGCTTGTCCTCCTTTTATCATTACAAAAGTAGAGTAGTTCCATAACTACCTTCTAGGTCAAATTTTGAAGTAGTTACGTCAATTAGTTACATTGTAACTCCATTCTTTAAAGGAAATTAACTAAAAATAACAAATCGAATTTTTGGGAAACTTGGCTAATTTCTGGAAAATTGAGTCTCAAAGACGCCTCCATGTCTCTTGATTCATGACACCTGTTAGACAACTGAGAGAGTTTTTTTAAAATGCGTCCATGAAGAACAAAAACGTTTCTTCGTTTTTAAAAAATCATCTCCAATTGATCGGAAGACATGCCGAAAGTTTGTGAGTAAAAAAGTAAATTATTAAATCTTTTAAACCCTAAAAAATAGGCCACAAAGATGAATTCGAATATTCCAAAATATGATAGTTTTTGCAAAAATGAGAGAGGTTTTATTAAATGAGTCGGTTGTGGACAAAAATATCTCTTGGTTTTTTCAAAATTCTTTCCACCACCTTGTAATCCGCACTCAATTTAAATGAAAAAAACATGAAAAAAACAGAGCAAAACAATGCATTTCTGCCTCAAATGGAATATTCAACTTCTTAAAGATTAACTCTTCTTCCTACTAATTTCTGGCTACTGCATCTGAGAGGGGAAAAGCTGAAGTAGATGGTTGTTCAATACTTGGGATAATTCTCTGCTCTATCACCATTTCTTGTTTTGCAACTATTTTACATTCCTTAACAATTTAAGCTATCAATTCATTCAACTAATCTAACTCAGCTCTACCATTCACATCCTCTGCACCTGAAGAGTCTTCAATAATAGTGACCTTCTATTGCTTCGGGATGGGATCTATTAGTTTCCTCATATTCTAGAATCTGAGATCCCAAATATGAAATTGTGACATTAACAACCCCAATTCGTTAATGATAGATACAAATGGTACAAATGGTTTATATAGATGTCATAATGAAATAAACAGGTGTCTAGAAGCTTGTCCTTCATCATCAAACACAATGGCCACGTTCTGCTATCAAGAAACCATGAACCCTCATGATGCCTGATTCCTACAGCGTGCTAGAGTACTTAATCTGGACCTTCCGCTGTGGGAATATGTCACATGCAATTTTGCCACATAAGCTCACAACCCAAGGTTAGACTTTGGATTTTGCATTAATATATAGTTCAAATAAGCATTTTGAGGAATTTAAAAGATATAGAATACTTGATAAGCCATTAAAGGTGCCACTAAAGGTGAAATCACTTAAAACCAAAATAAAACTATTATATGACACAAAAGAAAATCAAAATCATTTATCAAAAACATTTAAAATTTAAAATAAAAATAAAATGAAAGATGGAAAGAGGAATAAACATTTGAGAAAAAAACACAAATACTGAGGACAATTTCAGTGTTAACATCTGGCTCCAGCTAGGGGATGAAAGCCTCCTTGTGATGTTTCAAGCACCTGTAGACCTTGGTCCTTATTCATTGGGTGATGGAGTCTTATGCTGATATACTATAAGCCAACATGCTGAAAAGGAATTGCACACTGAAAACTGATCCATACTTACACTCTACAAACTGAAACCAGTGCTCGAAAAAGGAGCTTATTGATTTACAACTTCTACTTCTAACCAGCAGAGACTATCTTGATCACGCAAAGGAAAACTTCCAATGTAGCAAATTAAGTGTTTGATATCTGAAGATATTTTCTTGCTTGCAACTTTGTGAAAAGATGTAAAAAGAACATGACAATTGCATCGGGAATTTCATGAGAAATCTATACCTACTATTGCAATCTTATTTTATCCCAAATGTTACAACATTGGAATCTTTTGAAAAGATTGTCTCCATGTAGATGGCTATTGGGTCATGAATAACATGAAACATATTCAACTGATTAACAAGATCAAGCTGCTCTTTAGATACATGGATTCATATTCCTTCATTGCTTTCTAAAAAGTCTGCTTTATATTTATCATACATGGATTCATTGTTTAAAATTTATTTTGATGCTGAAACAAAAATCCACTCCAAATCATGTTTATATTCATCAAACGCCAAATGATCATTACAAATTTCTGATTCTTGAAAATTAGAGACCTTTGCTTTGTAATTCTCTTCAAGGTTAAGCTTTGTTTCTGGGTGATAGCTACCATATATCAAATCTATGTCCTCATGACATTGCTGATCATAGATTTTCTGATCTAAAACTTTAATACTATCATCATATTCATTAAAAACAAGAAATTCTTCATAGACATCTTGAACCACAAATTTACGAGTATAATAAACGTCTAATGAAATATCAAAGGTATCTGTAATCTGATTATTATCAGCTGCAATATGAATATTTTTATGAACATCCTTTTCCTCATAAGTTTCCTTTTGCGACAATATATTATCATGAAAATAACCAGAAATTTCTTGAGAGTCATGACAACCAAATATTTCTACAGTGATCTCTACATTAGTAGGCTGATCTGAATAGGCATAAGCATGATCTTCTTTTTCAATTTAGACCTCCTGCTAAATTGAATCTTTTGTAACTTCCTTTTCAACAAGATCTTTATAAAGTTCATCACATGAGGAACATTTTACTGTCTGTGGAATACATGATTCGAACTATTCACAACAATCTTCAAAAAGTGTGTCAATGGGATAATAACTTTTATAATATTTGTTGAACGCTGAATGGAATTCTTTCAAGGAGGATATGCTAGAAGCAAGAAGAGAAAAATACCATTCTTGTGCATTTCTGTCTAGTGAATACATGAACATTTTCATTAATACATCTTCATGATGAATTGCCAGCTGATACATAACTTCATGAAATTTCAACAAATGTGCAGCTGGATTGTCATCTTTCTTCTCTCTAAACCGTGGAAGGAAATCTTCCCACTCATGCCTGATAGGTACCACATTTGGAAATTCTGGAACATATGAAAAATTCAAAGGTGCAAACCTCCAAGCCACAATGGTTTCCATGGTCATTGGCATTCTAAAGCAGTGGAGTCACCAACAGATCCTTCCCAATGGAGTCGCCGGTGAAAATTGTAGTCTTAACCATGTGACCATCCCTTGTTCACCATCAAAGACTGGATCTACTGATGTTAATACCCAGGGAATATTTTTCTTCACTTCCCTCCTCGGCAACGACGCCAAAAATGTTTGTGCTAGAAATTGTCCCTAGACTGCGGAGGGGCAAGCTAGTACAATCTCAACAATCTCAACATGATGAACATAAAATTGGGTTATGTTTTCCTATTTGATTGGTTTGATGGTTTCATTTCAAGGAAATAATCAACATCCAATCTCAAACTAATAGAAGTACTAAATCATGTGACAATCAAGAACTCAGATATTAAAGCTTAAAAGAAACAAATGTAAACCATTACATTCAAAGCACACACTGGTTTTATTCACAACATAATGAGCATTCACATGAATAAAGACATTAAACAAGGAATGAATTCAATTGCTGAGTGATCGAACTGATCAGAAACAAAACAAGCAATTATATAAAATGGCTTATATGTATATAAATCTATCTCAGTCCTCAAAAAGTTACATCAGAGTGGTTTGTATCAGTCTATCATGCATATCCCAAAAAGCTCCAGTTTCAATACAAGTTTCTTGAAACAAAAATCCAACCTCCATCCTGAATGATTGTCCTCCTTTTATCATTGCAAAGGTAGAATAGTTCCATAACTACCTTCTAGGTCAAATTTTGAAGTAGTTACATTGTAAGTCCAATCTTTAAAGACAATTAACTAAAAATAACAAATCGAATTTTTGGGAAACTTGGGTAATTTCTGGAAAATTGGGTCTCAAAGACGCTGCAATATCTCTTGATTCATGACACCTGTTAGAAAAATGAGAGATATTTTTTTAAATGAATCCATGAAGAACAAAAACCTCTCTTGGTTCTTAAAAATTCCTCTCCAATTGATCGGAAGATGTGTCGAAAGTTTGTGAGTAAAACAGTAAATTATTAAATCTTTTAAACCTTGAAAAATCGGCCACAAAGATGAATTCGAATATTCCAAAATATCATAGCTGTTGCAAAAATGAGAGAGGTTTTTTTAAATGATTCCATTGTGTACAAAATCATCTCTTGTTTTTTTCAAACTTCTTTCCACCACCTTGTAATCCGTGCTCAATTTAAATGAAAAAAACATGAAAAAAAGAGAGCAAAACTATGCATTTCGATCCCAAATGGAATATTCAACTTCTTAAGGATTAACTCTTCTTCTTGTTGATTTCTGGATGCTACACCTGAGAGGAGAAAAGCTGAAGTAGATAGTTTTTCAATACTTGGGATAATTCCCTGCTCTATCACCATTACCTGTTCTGCAACTATTTCACATTCCTTAACAATTTGAGCTATCATTTCATTCAACTAATCTAACTCAGCTCTACCATTCACATCCTATTCACCTAAAGAGTCTTCAATAACAGTGACCTTCTATTCCTTCAGCTTGGGATCTATTAGTCTCCTCATATTCTAGAATCCGAGATCCCAAATATGAAATTGTGACATTAACAACCCCAATTCGTTAATGATAGCTACAAATGGTTTTTACATATGTCATAATGAAGTAAACAGGTGTCTAGAAGCTCGTTCTTCATCATCAAATGCAATGGCCACGTTCTGCTATCAAGAAACCACAAGCCCTCATGATGCCTGATTCCTGTAGCGCAATACAGTACTTGATCTTGACCTTGCGCTGCGGGAATACCTCACATGCAATTTTGACACATAAGCTCACAACCCAAGGTTAGACTTTAGATTTTGCATTAATATATAGTTCAAATAAGCATTTTGAGGACTTTAAAAGATATATAATACTTGATAAGCTATTAAAGGTTCCACTAAAGGTGAAATCACTTAAAACCAAAAGAAAACTATTATATGACACGAAAGAAAATCAAAATCATTTATCAAAAACATTTAAAATTTAAAATAAAAATAAAATGAAAGATGGAAAGAGGAATTAACATTTTAGAAACACATAGAAATACCAAGGACAATTTCAGTGTTAACACAGTCGAAGGGAAACATAATGCCATGAATCGTCGTCGTTGCCAGGCTAAAACTCAAGACTGCTGCCAACACTCCTCGGACGGCAGGGTGGGTCATACTGAATTGAGAAACTAATTGAGGGAAAACACAGTGAGAATATGAGATAGTTGCATAGTGAAATACATGCAGAATGAATCAAGAGTGGGTGGCGAAAGAAATGGTGGCGGGACATCAACTTTATGTATCCATTTATATGTTTTATGCAAAACGTATGAAAAATGTGGAGTAAGTGAGAGACACCTAAAATCATAATTACTATGCAAAACATATGAAAAATGTGGAGTAAGTGAAAGACACCTAAAATCATAATTACTATGCAAAACATATGAAAAATGTGGAGTAATTACAATGCAAAACATATGAGAAACGTGGAGTAATTGAAAGACACCTTAAATCATAATTACTATGCAAAGCATATGAAAAAAGTGGAGTAACATCACACTTGTCCTTGGTATCATATTGAGGTTCATCTACTCATGAATCCAACTTAGGGAGCAATACCAGTTCCTCCCTCCTAGGTATCTCTTTCTCAACATCAAGAATGATAACATTCATATTGTTAGTGGACACTTCAATAACCATTAATGATGCAAGAGCATGTTAAGAACTCCAACAATGTATTTGAGGCCTCTCAGAGCCAAGTAAACTGTACCCACTTCTTGATCATTGAGTATTAAATTATTAATACAATACTTTTCATTTGTGATCTCCGTGGGTGTGTATCTAGCAAGAAACCTTTTGAGAGCATACATGCAATCAAATTCTCTTAGAAATTTGTCTTTAAACTCATCGTGAGGAACATGAGAGGTGAACAAGATGACATAATAACTAAGACAAGTTTGAGGACAAGGTCATGGATGGACATTGTCATGATTTAAGTCAACTTTTGTGCTAGAGGTGCCTCCTTCAACAGAGTTTTTTTTAATCTAGGAGTCCCAAATGTACAAGGTGCTCATGTATGAGTTGTAGTATTTCCCTGGAAATACAGAAGGCATTTCACCAATATATAATGAGTGGTAGATAAGCAAAACAAGCTAAGATACAAAGGCTGCTAAAATTCAACCATAATGTTCTGCTTAAAAAATAATAAAGTACTTTGAATGATAAGTTAGGGAACACGGAAAATGAACAAGCTATAATTTAAATTTGAGGAATGACAATAGATAATAACAGTTAATAGAGTATTGCAATGCAGTGCATACAAGCTGATAGTTCACAAAAAAAATGAAAAAATAGTTTGCTAAGTTGTAATTTAAATTTGAGGAATGGCATTAGCTACTAACAGTTATAGTGCTACAACACAGTGCATACAAGTTGGTTTCCAGAATCAAAATAAAAAAAGAGTTTTCTAAGGGTGAACAATATTTCATTCCCTAATGTGATTTGATGTAGGGATTTAACATGCGTGCTTAGAGGCACATAAACTAGCAACAACATAGTGCTACAATTCATTTGATGAATTTGCATATGTCTTTCAGGATCTACCGCATGAATTTCCAAATTGACAAGGCCAATCATGCTCAATCTTCATGTGTGTCAAAGTCGTATGTTTGGCTTTCAATGATATTCTCTATTATCCAGTTTCAAGTGCATTTGCATTGTGGTATTGTTGGTACTTGATGTATACTTTTGGGGCATTGTTTAATAATTGTTATCAATATGGTGTGCATCAAAGCAATGTTTTGGTGGCCCTTCGATAATTACCACAACAATTATATTTGACTAAAAGATGTCAATTTTTCCTCTATATATTTTCTTGCACCATTTTCAGTATGAATGTGAAAGGAGTGGTATTATGAACCCCAGTGCACATATACCTTCTCCGTGGAACATATGAGTATGCGACAACAAATTGAGTAGTTGATGGACGCCAAATAAGTCTTCCAGCAATTGCCACAGCCCAATAGAGATTCCTTCTACCCCAAATTCCCCTCGGCATTTCAATTAAAGCTACACATATGTTGTTATTATTATGACCATTTTCCTTCACCATGTCCATTAGGAACATAAAATTTTCCAGAATCACTGACAAAGATGGAAGCCACATCAACTCTAAAAATGTTGGGAAGCTTGTGCATCTAATGCAGTTGGTCAGAAATTAGAAGTGATGATGGTAAGCAAGGAATTGTGGATTCATGGCATACATCCCTTGTAGGTGTGATTGCAACCACCGATCAAGATGGTTGTCACAACCAATTTGTGTAGCTCGGGTGCTTTTCTATTTTGGATGGTTGACTTCAAGAATCCCAAAAGTGAAATACTGGAGATGCAGGAATACCAAAGGAGGGTGAAAATTTTGTTGAAGCACAGTTGTTATTGTTGCTATGTGCTCTTGATAGACTACCTGTAGATCTTGATGCTTTGAAGACATGTATGGGTGGAAAATCTGTAAACCACTTGAAAAATCAGAAGCACCAGCAGATTCAGAGGAAGGCTAGGATCTTAGTTAATACATGGAAGAAACATGTCGATGTAGTAATGAAGAACAATGACACAGTTTGGATCAAGTCATGGAGCATATTTTCCCTATAAGTAAGATACATGAAAATTTGCTTATAGTTATGGTGGCAAGCATGCAAGATCTACTAAAGTTGTGAAAAAATCAACACCATTAAACTCTACTGCAAAGACACTCTCAAACAGAGTAGGCCAACATATATTCTATCAATATCAACATCTATCCCCTCAGGGTCTGCCAAGGTTTCTTTGTTGCACTCCTCAACCATTAACACCAAGGATTCTTATTGTAAATTGACCATGTTGAGTGGCACAAATGATTTTCCAATGAATTCAATTAAGGAAGAGAAAAGTAGGAGTTATAGTAAATAACAAAATAACAATCAGTCATGGTCAAGTGAGCTTGGAAAGGTTATAGGTTAATTTTGGAAAGAGGATGCTCAGAGCTCTATAGTGTATTCTATGAGTGCTAAATGCTCAAGTTTAGGATCACACCATAGGAAATCAAGAAATGGAGTTTTGGGATCTAGAAAATTGGGATGCCAGAAAGAGGACAATGGACGGAAGATAATATGTAGTAAAAGTGCAACATGTGAAAAAGCATCACAATTGGGTCACACATATGACAATCATTGTTTGAGGTCTTTACAACTAATTTCGAGTGAAATTTTGATAATGATCAATCTGTGGGGTAGTTTTGATGCATGAAAATTAGTCAACGATGTTGAGATTAATAAGGGAATTTCCCTGGGGATTGTTTAGAGAAAATAGCATGATGATGACTATCAACAGTGCTGGTATAACATCCTATCATCATCAATCTAACCTTAGAGGAGATTAAGGTCATTTGTAGCCTTGGAAAGGGACTCCTTGCAGCTTGCACTCATTATAATAGAAGCACCCAAGATTAAATGATGTTTTAGGGTGTCATTCCAATAAGGAGATTGGTCTTCTATTTGAAGTAATTCTTTCTTATTGTAGATGTTTATATCATTCGTCCACCGTATTTACAATGGCATTTGTCTCATGATCACCAGTTCCCTCTAGGATAGTTAAGAGTGATATCTCACTAGCTTTGCATTGAGTCATACCATCGTATTTCTCATAATGATAGGATCAATTGACATTGTCTCTTTAGGAGATTGGGACTGAGAAGCACTACATATTCATGTTCCCCTTCTATTATGTGATCCAAGGGATATTTTATTATCTCTAAAGAGACTTGGTAGGGTCATTATCCTCATTTTTAAGTTACCCCAACCATATATGCATAGTTTGTCCCTCAAAGAGGTAGTTACCTTTCAACAGCATGACCTTCAAGGCTACTATAGATCCCCCATATTGATTCCATCTTTCTTTCATCCCATCTTATCATTTTCCTAAGAGGAAACTTGAAACTATGAATTATATTTCATGTTTTAATGGGTTCACCTCAGAGGAAACTTGAATTTAATTAACATATTGGATCCAGGTCCTGATTCAACAGGATTGACATAGAAGCAAATCTTGAATTTGGAAATGGATAGAATCTTCCTAGGAAACATATCCCACAGACTTGAAGCATAAAGTACACATGGAAACAAAATTGCCCTTGATTGTTGAAACCTTGAAAACATCCATGCCCTAATCCTCATTCCAAATCCCATAAAAATCGAAGTTGTGCAAGCACACATATAGATACAATATCCATGAAAAATATGGTAACTATGATGGATACAACTATCATAATACGATATGATATAGTTGGTTGTATAGGATATGATATAGTATGCTGGGGGTAGTAGAGTAGTATACATAATATTAACAATAATAGTTTAACTTATCCAGGATTATTATAGTAGTAAACAGAACACAAACTTGATGGAGTTTATTAATATTCAATACCTGCACAAAGCAATCATCGAAACGGAGTCTTCGTTGAGAAATAAATCAATGTGTTTCTTGAAAATGGTGTCCAAATCAGGGAAACTCTTTCTATAGAATCTCCACGATAGAACCTTCAGTAGGGTGGCTATTCATCATGAGATATTGCAGGAGCCATTGTCGATATGAGCACAATGATATATAAAATCCATAAAACTCAAAATTTTAAGCCTTCCAAGAGTGATTGGCATGATACTTGTACAATGGTTTCCAAAGAAATCTGTCTCAATTAAACTAGAGAAATCACCCAATCCCCAACCGAATTCAACCAATGTTCCAAACGTGTTTCTCAATTTCTTGTTAGAGGAAATATAATAAAACCCTATCCCCAACCGAATTCAACCAATGTGCCAAACGAATGTGGAAAATGGGTAGTTGATGAACTTACCGGATTTTTTGACATTGTGAGGCACATTGGTTGAGTTGAGTATCCTCTGCTAGAACTACATCCTCTTCTCGTTGCTGGATGAAATGAGGGATAGCATGAGATCCTCTTATCTCCCCTATCTCCTCTGCTCAAATATTTCAAAATGGAACCCACAATTCGGGTTAGCTGTGAAAATGGAACCCGCGGTCATCTCCTGGGTTATTTATGCAAACGAAAGCCGTGGTCTCCTAGGTTTTTTGTGCAAATGGAATGCTCAAACTCCTTTGCAGCCTCCTCAACCTCCTATATGACCTACTCAAGCTCCTCTGTGACTACCTCAGTGACCTCTACGACCTCCTTAGTGACGGCCTCTGTGCCACGGTCTCGTAGGTTATTTGTGCAAATGGAACCCCAAACTACTTTGCGGCCTCCTCAACCTCCTGTATGACCTCCTCAACCTCCTCCATGACTGCCTCAACCTCCTCCGCGACTGTGTCGGTGACCTCTATGACCTCCTTAGTGACGGCCTCTGCGACCTCTAGTATTGGACGTTCTTGCAGGGTGAGGAAAGTGAAATGTGTTCACACCGGCTGGGAGGGAGGTTAGTTTTGTTTATTATTGTTTTATGTTTTTTGTATTTATATATATATATATATATTTTTATAGTTTGTATTTATGTATTATTATTTATTTATTAATATAATATGTATGCAAATGTGTGTGTATAAAACCTCATATTCTAACATATAAAAATAGATGAAAAAGTAGGCCACAAAATATCGATGGATTGAAAGAGACGTCTGTTCCATAGGATTGTTGTTGATTTTGATGGACAGTGGACTGAAAGAGAGAACATGACCGTTGGGAGTCGGGAGGCGCCACTAGTGTGATATCGGACCATACGATATGAAAGGAACTATATGACTGTTCGGAGGTGCGGTCAGATTTGTTCATAATTACCATGAGATATTATTCATCACAACAAACTCATCAATGTCGTGTGTGCATCCAAATGTCCATAAGTGAGTACAATAATTTCATCATGTTTGTGCCTCAAGATGGTCACAATCAAACAAAATCATCAATGGATGCACATCCAAAAGGTCATAAGTGTGTACAACAATTTAATCATCTCTGTGCATCCAAACGGTCACAATCACAATGTCTCTTTTGATCAGTTTTGAGTCCCGAGTCCCTACATAGATTGTCACTATTTTGGACGACGATTTTCCTTCATTCATTTTAATACTATGCAATTTACAAGTAGTTGCTAAGTGCTAAGTTTCCATAGCTATAAAAAACCATTCAACTTATTTTCAACATAAATGGACTATATTTCTCTTTTTCAATTGTGCTTACATAGAGTCCAGTAAACAAACACAACGTGCTTTCACACGTTGGGAAAATATCGTTGTCCTTGAGCATAAAATTTACATTAATATGTTTAACTTTACATTAATAGTGTAGCTTTCAACAAGGAAGAGTTGTGTTGGCTATGCATGTAATAGCATTGACAATAGCTGAAGTGAGATAAAAAGTTAGAAGAAAACTAGTTTCAAGCTCAGTTGCTATCATGATATATTTGTTTATAGTTGTTCAGATTCAACTACCATATTGTCTTAACCCAGCCTGTATTCTGGGTCTCAAATTTGGACAACCAATAGTATGGTCTTTGGTAAATGTGCATTGAAATATTTTCGTTATGTGCCTGCAAACTGAATGCCATCCAAATGATATTTGTGTTGGCAGGGTTTTAGTACATTCTTGGAAAGTGCATTAGATAAAGCAAGATTTGCAAAATCTTTTATATATATATTTTGATATTTTTAATAGAACTCGTTGGATATCCGACATCCTCTGGCATAATATGATGTCGGATATCTGACATCCTCGGGCACAATATGATGTCGGATATCCAATGGGAAATTCTATCAATTTTTAAAAAATTATGAAATTTCATAATTTTGAAGGTGAAATCCGACGACACAGTCCTTTTCATCGAATGTCGTCGGATTTTCTCGTTGGATTTTGGGTTCAAATCATGTAGTGATTCATACAAAAGCAATAAAATAGAATTAGGTAAACATAATGATGAAATTGAGCATATAGTCATAATGGTTAATAACAACCAAGAACACCATCCAATCCATCATTGGTCCCATCCATCCCATCAATACTCTAACCACATAATCAACACTACTTCCAACTCATGACCTCACCATATCATCCTATGTTGCATTATATTGTGACGTCGACTAGACAACCTAACCACATATAGAACCTGTAAGTGGAAGTCTCGATCAACTACATCGACCAAAATTCCCCAGTAGGCATCCGATAGTCATCATCACACATCTAGGGTAGCATGCAAAGCACAACCCTCCCACGACTCTAGATTTCGGTGGATAAATGGTGGGACATGCCTCCACCACACTGATAGTACTAGGGTCAACACCCTACATCCACCATATTGTGCCATCACTTTTCTAAGGGGTCTCTTCATTGAACAACCACTTTGGGAAAGTCATAGTTCCTACAAAAACTCACACTCACCCACAAGTCATAGAAGTATTGAATTCATAATTAAATAACATTAAAACTTATATAACATCATTATCCTCTTGCTGTCAAACACATCTTGTGCCTCTTGACACTATAGGAATTCGACTATCTCGTAGCCATCAAAATGTGGGTTATTTTACAACTAACATAAAGCTCATGTATAAACATACCTAACTCTTTCATTTGTTAATCCATATGACTAAAATGACATTTAAATATAATCATGTAAGTTCTTTTGCAGATGGACTAGATTAGCATTGCACATATTGATATTCCATATTCAATTTGCATGTTCAAATGAAATAGCATATTCATTTTCATTAATAAATTAAAACAATAAATTCCATTTACCGTCAACACCTCAAAGGACTACACAAGTCCACATAACAATAGTCCTAATCATTCTATCTGAGTCTAGCAGATAATAAGCAATTAAAATGCTATGCTAATTCACATTAGAGTTTTAATTAATGAATTTCAAAATATGGGGCGTTAGATACACCCACCCTTCAAGAAACTTCATCCCACGGTTATGGTCATTAATGATCTAAAGGAAAATATTGATACTAACCATATCTATCTTCATTCCGACTAGAATACCTTAGCCATACTAGTCCCATGAGACCTTACCATGATCAACATGTAAATACGATGTAATTTTACTTCTTGCATCACATAGCATGTGTTCTCAAGTTACATGTTACATGTTATACACACAATTGATCTAACTTCATCAAGGTTTATCAAATGGATTTTACCCCAACTAGTTAGCGTGATGTTATATTTTGTTGTTCTTTTTTTTATTTAGATTCAAATCTTGATTGTATCTTGAATTGTGTATTGTATAATAAATTGAATAGTTCTATTTATATGAACTCAGTACTCTTAAACATGAGTCTCACATTAAAAAAAAAATACATATGGTTTCAACTTTAACACATAGATCATTTCCAACCTTATAGTTGTAACCAATTTCTCTAATAGTGCGATCAACTCATGAACATCATCAATCTCGACCCGCATATCTACATAGGCACATCATATGTCTATACATTATATGACAAGGCTTCTACATCATTAACCATACCTTAGGCTATTTTCACAATGTGAAGGGTAGGTACATCATATATCTATATGTTATATGACAAGGCTTCTACATCATCAACCATACCTTAGTCTATTTTCACAATGTGAAGGGTGCTTCTTTACTTAATGCAGTTAATCAGATATGTATACTCATCATGATGCATATGAATAGACATGCGATACACATACTCATCCTACTTACTTATCAAATGGTTTTGGTAAAATACACATGTTCCCACATAACTATCTTCATCATACCTTAACGTGGGGAAAAATGTGCTATTAATCCCAAGGCATTGCTCGAATATGATTATCATGGGAAGTGAATCTTCGTCTACTCATAACTTAGTCAACGCAAGACATGTTTCCCTTTATGATCTCCTCTTCTAATTCATAATTTTAAGTATTACTCATTCACTAGTCCATTATCCATGACCTTATCTCATTATTTCAAGTCTTATTAATTTTAGTCAATTTATAATTTACGTTCAATTATCACTACATCTTGATTGGTGTTATATGTTCACCACTCCTCAAGGGATTGGCATACCACAGTTTCCTCCAATTAGGAATATTTATTAAAATATTATTAAGTATTGTCTAAGAATATATATATGCTTCTCGATTTCACGGTCATTACTATTTACCTCACTTACTTATTACCTAATATGATTAGATCCAACCATGGTCAATGTGAGGTCTAGGGTCTTCTTTGTTGTAGCAAAGGAAAAGCATGCCCCTTGTCAAAAAGAGTGTACACAATGCATAAATGTTAGAGAATCAATTTCTTATAGGTGTTCATTACTGCGATCTATAATTCCTACTTGGTAATTATTACACCCTTATTTTATTTCCCTTAACATTTCATTTTCATGACAGAGCATTTATATACATGTCTTCTAGGTGAATAATATAGCTTTCAAACTATTTATGCATGTCTTTGTATCAATCATTATTTTAAACACTAGGCCATTCAAACGCAAGTTTGTAAAGGAAATTATCGTAGTCACATAGACTATTATCATTCCATACAATTTTAAGAGGACATTCATTACTTATACTCATATTGTTATATAGTTCTCAATATAATTCCACTTAATCGAAACAATATAACCATGGGCTTGTAAATTGTTGGCCAACAAATGAGTATAGTTGCACTTAATTCCACTTAATAGAATTATATAGTTCTCATTACATTGTTATATAGTTGTATTTTTTTATTTATTTATCTCTCTTTCGTTCTGACATAAAATGTTGTTATTTGTTTTCACTCAACCATTGTTTCCTAAATTATTACTGGTAATGCTTAAGAAGAAATATCATCTTGTTATAAAATTTTGTGAAGGAAAGGAACATGCTAAAACATCTACAAGGAACATGACCCCACCCACATCACGGGCCCAAGCTCCCAATAGTTAACACTATGCTAGTTCATGTAATTGCTCCCCCTCACTTTCACCTCCTTAGAAAATTCATCACTCTCTCGAAGTCATAAAACAACAAACAAATAACAAGAAAGAGAATTTTTCCAAGTCAACCAAACCAACATGACCCCAATGTAACACTCCATTACCCATAACAGGAAATAACACTCCCCCAACCCTGTCCACTAGAAAACAATACTAGATACCAAAGAGTAGCACCCAACTTCTATTTCAGCCACCCCCCCTTCTTTTTATGGTTTTCTTTACTATTTTTATTCATTTAATAAATTTGCATTGGTGACACCACTTGCCACCCATGCACGTAATACCCATTTAAGTTAATTAAAATCTAATTACCATATAATCTTTAGTTCCCTTTTAAATCACTTTCCATATTTATTAATAAAAAATAATAGAATTTTATTAATGGCTTAAGGTAATCATATATATGTTTATATTAGTATTGTAATTAATAACTAATTAAATTTGAAGTGTTTCAAGGTTACCGATTATCATCTGTAGATGAGACCCTTAAGGGTGAAAATGCAAAGTTGGGTAATGCTTTTTTGAGAATAGAGAGGAAAAAAAATAGTGTGCATGGATAAACACGCAACAAAAAATCAACTTCAAACTCTAGGCTAAAAGTTTAAATAAATCTAGGATGAGAGTTTAAATAAATCTAGGCTGAGAGTTTGTGAGAGTTCAAACTCTCGGCCAAGAGATTAATAAAACTCTAGGCCGAGAGTTTGAACCAATCACATAACCGTATTGTAAAAAAAACTATTAGATGAGAGTTTGAATTAAACTCTCGGTTGAGATTTTTGAAGATATTTTCTCTACCAAGAGTTCGTGGTCAACAAAACCTACAAAAATCCCCTACATCTTTCGGGAACCCACAACTTCAACAACACAAAACCCTTGCAAATTTAAAAGATTATTTGTCAGATTTGGTACAATGGATTCATCTTCGAATCTAGTTTCCAATCATATAATAATTGTTTCATTTCATTTAGAATTTATATTTATTAATCATTTTTATCTAAAGCTTATCCCTTAAGAACTTTATTATTATGGAAATAACCTGAAATAGAAATTCATTATCGTAAAAAAAAACACCAAAAAAATTGAAATATTCACAGAGATCTTCCTTTCCCTATCCTCCTCAAAATGGTACTTTTAGTATTTTCAATAAGAGTCACACTAAAAATAAAATTGAAGCTCACCAACATGTGTCGATAAGGCACCATTTTCTAGGCATATTCTATTTTGATAAATAATAAAAAATAGTTCCCATGTCTGAAAAACCTAAAAATATAGTCCATGCACAAGTGAAGTGTATCTATATTATTAGCATACATTTTTTTCATAAAATGAATAACCATAACTAAAAAAACTAGTGCTCATGTTGGTCACTCATTATCCATACCTGAAATTTTCAAGTATATTCCATTGGTGAGAACTAAATTTGTCCCACTATGTGTACATAAAAAAATTTAAAAAAATGACGAGTGCAAAGCTAATTCAATTCTCTAAAATATTTGTTTTTACTTCAAGGTGAAATTCCTAAGGGAGATATGGCTTTAAAGGGGTTGAAGTTGAAAAATATAAAATTTTGCAGTTTTGTTGGTCAAAACACAAGTAAAAATGGTTACCCAAATTCATATTTTCACCCTTTTAACATTGAAAAATGTATACATTCATGGTCTAGATTCATTCTTTGAGATTGTGCAATAAAAATTAAAGCATTATCAGATAGTCCAATATACAATTACTTAGTCTTGAGGGATTTTATACAATTACATTGAGCAAACTATGCCAAATTAGTTACAAAGTGGACCTTGGCTATTTCTATTACAACCATTAGGGTTGACTCATTAGTTACAAAACACCTCCTTTCGATACATTTTATTTTGGCTTGTGTTCTTGTCTTGCGCTTCCTCTACTTGAGTCCCTCATCTACAACCTTTGTCATTACCTGTTTATCCTTTTGTAGCCCATATCAAACCAAAAGCGGAAACATTCTTAACTATGTAAATTTATTTAATTTAACAAATATAAAAAAGACATTTCAAATCAAATTTACCAAGAAATCAGAGCTCCTTTGTCGAAAGTATTGAGTGCTAGCAGTACCAAAGTGTTTCCCGAGCCTAGCTAGAAAAAGCAAATTCTTGTTGTTGGAGACAACTTAGAGAAAGCCACCATGGGCTGGGTTCATAAATAAAAAAACTAAAGCATGGATTTTTTATTTTTATAATTGTAATTTTGATAGATAGGAATGTACACCCACTCTTAATGAAACGCACTTGCATTTGGAATATGTATGCAATTAGGAGCCAACTTTGTCCACTCACCCCTATATGTGGCGTTTTGTATCATTTCATGGTAATAGAGAATATTGTAGTCTTGTGCAACTTTATTATATGGTTTCAATTCATATTGTTATAGTTGTATTATGTTATATCCATGTGAAGTCTATAAATGCAAGTGCAGTTTTGATGCATATATCTTTTTTATAATTATCTCCTTATGTAAAAATTGATATTTAATCAATGGTAAAAAAAACTATAAAATATTAAATAATTTTTTTAAATACAGATAAATAACATTATTAAAACTATTTTGTGTAATGTCTTTGTAACCAAATGAACAATACAATATACCAAGAATGGATTGCACTTGCAAATCTTAAAATATTGAGGAAGGAATCTCCATTAAAACTTTACTCAAAGTAAATCTGTTTTGATTAATAGTTCATTAGGTTTTTACAAGTAAGAAGCATTGATCCCTTTTAGCACAACTCTTAAAATAAAACATATCCACTAACATAGTGGTGAGTCTTGACGCATGACTAACACCTCTCCACCAACATCTTGATAACTCAATAATCCATGAGAAACGATCTTCTAAACTACCATAAATGCCACTACAAATAGATTGTATCATATCAAAGCAAGTTTTCAGTCTTAAGAAAAACATATTTTTCATTGAGATAAAAACATGCAACATCAACCTCATTAAAAAAATATTATTCTACAAAAATAACTTAAATAAATACAAGTTTATAAAGTATATACACATTTCACATGCATAAACTAGATATGTTAAATTCATAACCGCTAATGATATTTCAATGAATAGTTAATAATTCATTTGAATGAATGGTTAATAATTCATTTGTTCTATACCCTTACCCTTATCACAACCCTTCTCACATGTAAAGAAAAAAATATTCAACATAAACTCTGTTTTGCCAGGCTAGACAACGAGCTTCAATGTTGGATTGTACGGGGCTTGTTTCTTTTTGTAGGAAACTTGGATACCCCTTGAAAAAGTGAAACCCTAAACCTTTGAATCCAAAATCTTATCAAGGCTAAACCTTAAATAAACAAAATTGAGTTAAACGTCATGGTTAAACATAGACTCTTACCACATGGTTAAACATAAACCCTTACCACATGCAAAAGAAAACATATTATTTTAATACTATTAACATACTAAAAAAACCTATTATTTTAATATTAATAATATCATTTTAAAAGACATGATTATAATATTGCTACTTTCATTTAACATAAAATCAATGAACTATAATTTCTGGCTTAAAACATAAGTCCGGAGCTTAATTTTATTTAGCATAAAATATATGGTCTAGTACATAGACTTCAAAGCCCAGGAGTTTAGTGTCTATATAAAAAGAAATTACTTTTTATGGGAGCCAATGGGGGCGTAAACATAAGTTTTATCCTCTATCCCAAAAAACCCTATTATCTTGCCCTCTCCGACTGGAGTTATCGGTGGGTCTTTACCCACAGGCGTGAATTTCCTTCCCGTATTGGTTTCAAACGTCAAAAATATAATTCTACCGTCAGAATCTGAAGCTTCACCCATCTTCGTGAAAACGAGGTATTCATGAGTTGGATTCAAGGTGAACTGCATGGATATGTTAAGAAAAACACAAGTTAATATGATTACATATAGGTGTTTATATTCTAGATTGTATGAGGATGATGCAAGTGTACTGTCTAGATTGATTTAATGGCAGTTGTTCTAAATTTTAAATAAACAATTATAAAAGAAAAAAATATCAAACATAACTGGTAGTTGATGCATGGATAACCTGTTTAACTAAAAGAAGCCACGTGATAACATATTGTAGTTGCGGCATAGACAATGGGTGATTACAACTAAGCATTGTAGTTGCGGCATAGATAATGGGTGATTACAAGTAAGCATGGTAAGAGATAACGTATTGCTTATATGTGGCACTTAACTTGACTGACTGTGTTAATTAGTTGTATTGAAAATATTCTCTTTTACCTCTTTGGTATGGCCATCAGGTTTTCCATGTGTACTGCCCTTGGAGTTAAGGTACTTGAATTGAATCGATGTTAGCTTATCTATCGATGTTAGCTTATCTTTCTTCACTGTCGCAGTAATATTTACGACATTTGGATGTTTCCCATCATCCCAAACTTTATCCCCAAACTGAGTAGCTTGAGTTCCAGGAAGAGCTTGAGTAGCTTCTTTTATAACCTACATGGTAGTTCAAACTGACCAAGATCCAAGAAATTTAGAGTTTAATGGATTTATGGTAGTTTATTTATTATAGAATTTTCGTATTATTATGGTATTTTATAGGAATCTTGGGATGCTTTCAATGTTATTTGAATAAAGGAAGGGGAATTTTTCAACTTGGCAATATTTTGTAAGAAGAATATTTACTAACAAAAAGATTTTCCACAACTTGCAATGTCAAGGACAGATTTTGATGTTTTCTTTTTGAAATGATTCGCTCAATTATTTCATTGTAGTGGTATAAAGAATCATTTGATTAGCCACAGTGGACAAATAAATCAATGGTCAAAAAATTATATTCCTATTACATTATTTAGGAATTTGATGTAGGATGAGGTGCAATCATAAGCTCCTTTAAAGACACTTTATTTGCCACATAAAACTAGAAAAACAAGGAAAGTCTGACTTTAAGACATTGTTAGAAGTACTTTAATAAAAAAATCTAAAATGTGTTAAGTTTTAAACCAAATAGACTAGCAAGATCACTGAAAGAAGCATAATCACAAGATAGACACAGAATATACCCTGGGAAACCCTCATGGGGTAGAAAACCCAGCAAAGCTTTCCTCAATAAGATGATCAACCAAAATACAAGATGTGCTCCCTCCTTCTTTTCCTCCTTAGCAAATCTCCCAAACAAGTGTGCCTCTTTTCACAAGTGAGTGAGTGTATCAAATGAGGAACACACCTCCTCTATTTATACACTACACTGACATATATTTTACACAAGTACATGCAGGATCGTATTTAACCATTAGGTTCAATACCCTATTATAACTGACTGGGCCGACCCCCACATGGTGGGTCTAATAACCCTAGTTGCCACAACTTCTCGGAGGAATAAACATCTCCGGATTCATAGTATAATCATATTGGAGGTATGGAACATCTCCGGAGTAAATAATATACAAATATAATATTCTTAGAAGTTACAATATTCAACACTCCCCCTTAACGAGAAGGATATTATAACAACATCTGCAGGAGCAACGAGTCATACGTCAAACATGATACATCTATATATCATTAGAAGCTTTCTTCAGTTCATCATCATCAGTAACTCAACTAGTTACTAGAACATTGAAATCACTCGATCATCAGCATCGTCATCATCAGTATCGTCATCACACGATCATCAACATCGTCATCACACGATCATCAGCATCGTCATCACACGATCATCAGCATCGTCATCACACGATCATCAGCATCGTCATCATACGATCATCAGCATTGTCATCACACGATCATCAGCATCGTCATCACACAATCATCAGCATCGTCATCACACGATCATCAGCATCATCATCACATGATCATCAGCATCGTCATCACACGATCATCAGCATTGTCATCACACGATCATCATTACACAGGATGATCAATCATGCTCTCTTTAGGACATAGGTCCATAGATGATGCAATCCATTCATGTACCTTTTGAACCGAAGTCCAGGGACGATCCAGTCCTATCATGTACCTTTTGAACCGAAGCTCAGGGACGATCCAGTCCTATCATGTACCTTTTGAACCGAAGCTCAGGGACGATCCAGTCCTATCATGTACCTTTTGAACCGAAGCTCAGGGATGATCCAGTCCTATCATGTACCTTTTGAACCGAAGCTCAGGGACGATCTAGTCCTATCATGTACCTTTTGAACCGAAGCTCAGGGACGATCCAGTCCTATCATGTGCCTTTTGAACCGAAGCTCAAGGACGATCCAGTCCTATCATTCAATTCTCGGAGACCTCATGTCTAAGGTTCAATTCACAAGACCAAAGTCTGAGGATGATCCAATCCCCTTACCTGTTCATTCAGGATTTTGTTCTCGGAGACATCATGTCTACGGCTCAATTCAAAGGACTAAAGTCCGAGTACGATCCAATCACCTTACCTGTTCATTCAGGATTTTGTTCTCGGAGACATCATGTCTACGGCTCAATTCAAAGGACTAAAGTCCGAGGACGATCCAATCCCCTTACCTTTTCATTCAGTATTTTGTTCTCGGAGACATCATGTCTACGGCTCAATTCAAAGGACTAAAGTCCGAGGATGATCCAATCCCCTTACCTGTTCATTCAGGATTTTTTTCTTTGAGACATCATGTCTACGGCTCAATTCAAAGGACTAAAGTCTGAGGACGATCCAATCCCCTTACCTGTTCATTCAGGATTTTTGTTCTCGGAGACATCATGTCTACGGCTCAATTCAAAGGACTAAAGTCCGAGGATGATCCAATCCCCTTACCTGTTCATTCAGGATTTTTGTTCTCAGAGACATCATGTCTACAGCTCTCTTTAGGATTGAAGTCCAGGGATGATCCAATCCCCTCAAGTCCACCAAGGACTTCATTCTCGAAGACATACGTCTATGGCTCTCTTTAGGACTAAAGTCCAGGGATGATCCAATCCCCTCAAGTCCACCAAGGACTTCATTCTCGAAGACATACATCTACAGCTCTCTTTAGGACTGAAGTCCAGGGATGATCCAATCCCCTCAAGTCCAACAAGGACTTCATTCTCGAAGACATACGTCTACGGCTCTCTTTAGGACTGAAGTCCAGGGATGATCCAATCCCCTCAAGTCCACCAAGGACTTCATTCTCGAAGACGTACGTCTACGACTCTCTTTAGGACTGAAGTCCAGGGATGATCCAATCCCCTTACATGTCAATCATGAGTACAAGTATTTTCATCTATACAAGTACATCAAGGCATCATGTATTCTCATCATCAAAAACATGTATATATATCCTCATCATCAAAACATGTATCCTCATCATCAAGACATGTACATCAAAACATGTATCCTCATCATCAAGACATGTACATCAAAACATGTATCCTCATCATTAAAACATGTATATCAAAAATACATCTAACATCAAAAGCATGTATACATCTATCATCAAAAGCATGTATACATCTATCATCAAAAGCATGTATTCTCACTAATACATCTATCATCAAAAGCATGTATACATCTACCATCAAAAGCATGTATTCTCACTAATACATCTATCATCAAAAGCATGTATACATCTATCATCAAAAGTAAAAGTATAAGAGTCCTAAAAATAATTCTAAGTAACTAAGTGTAGTAAATAGGTAGCCTCGTCATTTATGAGACTTGACTTGTTATTAGGTACTATGTTACTCCCCCTTTCGAGGAGAGTCCTTTTGAACTATACCAAGCTTGTCTCGGAAGTATTCAAACTTCACTCGAGACAGAGGTTTAGTCAAGATATCAGCAATCTGATCCTCAGTGCTTATTTATTCAAGCTTGATAGTTCCTCTCTACACCATATCTCGTATATAGAAGTATCGGATCTCTATGTGTTTTGACTTATCGTGGAACACAGGATTTTCAGTCATCTTAATGCAGCTTTGATTGTCACACATAATCACAGTGGGATCAATTTCTAAGTCAAACACTCCAGATAATAGTTTTCGAAGCCATACTGCTTCACAGCTGGCAGAGCAGGTAGCTATATATTCTGCTTCGGCAGTACTGAGGGCCACCCTAGATTGTTTCTTGCTGAACCATGAGACCATAGCAGATCCAAGACCATAACATCCACCTGAAGTACTTTTTCTGTCTGAGACACTACCTTCCCAGTCAGAGTCTGAGTAACCATGTAACCTGAGTTCATGACCTCTGAGATAATATAGGCCAAAATCTAAAGTACCTTTTAGGTACCTCATTACATGCTTTGCAGCTATTAGGTGAACCTTTCTAGGTTCTACTAAATACTGACTTAGGGTATTTACAACAAAGCATATATCAGGCCTAGTATTTGTTAAATACATCAATGATCCAATGATTTGTCTATATAGAGTTATGTCCACTAATTCTGATGAATCATTGACCAATAACTTCAAGTTGGAGTCCATGGGAGTGGCCATGGCTTTACACTCCAACATATCAAATCTTTTGAGAATTTCCACAGTATACTTATCTTGATTTAGAAAGATTCCTTTTGGTTCTTGCCATACTTCTAAGCCTAAGAAGTAGTGCATCAATCCGAGATCTTTCATCTCGAATTCTGAAGAAAGATTCTTCTTGCTTTCTATAACTTGTTTCTCATTTCCAGTTAGAAATAGATCATCTACATATAACAACAGTATAACTGGTTCATCCTCCATCACTTTGAGATAGAGATTGGGATCAGCTTTACTCTTGGTAAATCCCATGCTTGTTAAGAAATTGTCAATCCTTCCGTACCAAGCCCTGGGAGCTTGCTTCAATCCATATAATGCTTTTTTCAGTTTTCATACATGGATCCTTTCGTCCTTGACCTCAAATCCTTGTGGTTGTTCTATGTATACTTTTTCTTCAATTACACCATTCAAAAAAGTTGTCTTAACATCAATTTGGTGCAGTTTCCATTTCATCATGGATGCAAGTGCCATGATAGTTCTAATTGAAGTATACCTAGCAACTGGTGCAAATGTTTCTTCATAGTCAATTCCCTCTTTCTGAGAGAATCCTATGGCTACAAATCTTGCCTTGTATTTTTCAATGCTACCATCTGCAGCATGTTTTATCTTGAAAATCCTTTTGGAAGAAACCAAACTTTTATCTTTTGGTTTGGGGACTATTTCCCAAACATCATTTTTCATTATTGACTAATATTCTTCTGTCATAGCTTCTACCCATTCTTTCTTCTGAGCTGCCTCTTCATTGCTGGTAGGTAGTTGATCCACAAGATCACACATCAAGGCCATGTAGTTGGACACTAGCTTTGGTTTATTTCTTTCTCTAGTGGAGCCTTCAGGAGCTCCATATCTTTTAGCCCCTTGAATAATATCTCTAGCCCATGCTGGCCTTCTTTTCTTAGATAAGTCTGTAATAGGAGGCTCTTGTGGTTCCAACATGTCATGATCCTCTGGAGAATCATCTTCAGGAATGGGCACAGCCTCTCTGATCCTGGGAGAAGTATCTTCTTCATAGATTTCTTCAATTTGGCACTTCTTGGATTTCTTGAGAGCTGCTTCTTCATCAAATGTTACATCTCTACTTATTTCTATGTGATGAAAGCCTGGAATGTAAATTCTGAAGGCTTTAGATGATTCACAATAACCAACAAATATTCCCTTCTTACCAGAAGGGTCCAACTTGGTTCTCTTTTCTTTTGGAATGTGGATGTACACAGGACACCCAAATATTTTAAGGTGACTTACCTCAGGCTTCTTACCTGTAAACACTTCTTTTGGAGTTTTGAAGTCAAGAGCACTATGAGATAATCTATTTTGCACATATACTGCTGTCTTGGCTGCTTCAGCCCATAGATACATAGGAAGATCTTGGTCATGTATCATAGTCTTCACAGCTTCCATGATTGTTCTATTTTTCCTTTTAGCCACCCCATTTTGTTGGGGATTATATGGAGTAGTTAGTTCCCTCTTAATTCCAGCTTCTTTACAGAAGTCCTCAAATTCCTTTGAGGTAAATTCTCCTCCATTATCTGTTCTGAGAATTTTGATTCTCTTTTCTGATAGATTTTCTATTAGAGCCTTGAACTCTTTGAATTTTCCAAAAACTTCATTCTTACCTTTCAGGAAGTATATCCAAGTTTTCCTTGAGTGGTCATCAATGAATGAAAGATAGTATTCAAACCCACTTAGAGAAGTGGTGGGCATTGGTCCACATACATCTGAGTGTATTAACTCCAAAATTTTCTTAGTCTTTGTTTCACTCTTTGGAAAGGGGTTCTTGATATTTTTCCCTTTCTTACATCCTTTACATGATCCATCATGATCAGCTTTCAAATCTAGTAGTCCTATGACTACCTTGCTTACATAGGGTAAGGATTTATAGTTGATATGAGCTAATATTCTATGCCATAGATCACTGGGGCTAGAGATCTCATGAGCAAGGGCAGCTTCTGGATGACCCTTGAGCTTATAGAGACTTCCTTCTTCTTCACCAATGACAACTGCATCTTTAATTGTCTTTCCTTTGGACCACATGAGTACTTGTCCATCTATGAATGGCACTCTAAAACCTTTCTTATCTAGTGCTGAGATAGAGAGAAGGTTCTTCTTTAAACCTCGTACATATAAGATATCTTTCATCTTCAAGGGTGTTCCAGAGTCTAGCTTGTAGCTAGCTTCACCAATTCCTTTGATGGGATATTGGTAGTCATCTCCTAGAGATACCTTTTGTGTAGAAGACTTTTCTTCAAGATTTGAGAAAGTCTTTCTTTGACCTGTCATGTGCTTAGAAGCACCACTATCAATGAGCCATGTATCTTCTCTAGGAAATACAGATCCAGAGAGTGCAGAGAATAGAACATATTCTTCTGGATCTTCTTTCTTCACTTTATATCTTTTCTTTCTAGGTTTTACCTCTACCTCTTCTTCTTCTTCTTCTTCTTCTTCTTCTTCTTCTTCACTATCATTTTCTGCCATATGTGCATGATGTCTGTTGTGGACAAACTTCTTCTTTTGTGAAGGACAATATTTGGAGATGTGTCCTAGTTTATGACAACTGTAGCATTCAACTTTGGAAAGATCTCTTACTGGATTAGGTCCTCTTCTCTTTTTAGGCCTAGAGAAGTGTTGAGGTCCTTTGTGGTCAACTTTCTTGAGATGACCTATTCTTCTTCTTTTGGTATGGGTGGCCAAGGCTTGGTCATCCTCTTTGAGAAGAGCTTCTCTGTTGACAACCCTAGCTTCTTCTTGAACACAGTCCTCCCATACTATATCAAACTTCATGCTCTCTTTTCTGGCACACATGGTTTGTATGAATGATTCCCAAGGCCTAGTGAGACCATTGAGAGCAGTCATCACAAGTTCATATTCATCAAGAGTATCACCAATTGCATCTAGTTTCTCCTTGATTTGTGAGACCCTTGAGAATTAGTCTTGAATGGATTCTCCTTTGTGCATCTTGGTACTCTTCAATTGAGTCCTTAGGTTCATCTTCCTATTGATGTTCTTTCCTTCATACATTCTTCCTAGGGCATCATACATTTCCTTTGGAGTCTTCTTGGAGGCCACTTGGGGAATCAAGTGGTCTTTAATAGAATCAGCTTTGATTCTCTTTTCCCTAATTAAATCCTTCCTATGCTTTTCTTTGGCTTCATCTCCTTCTGGTTCTGCAACTTCATCCTTGATATAATGAGCAAGATCATTCTCTTCAAGAATGAGACCAATTCTGTATTTCCATGCCCGAAAATTCTCTATACCTTCTAGCTTGTCTTCAAGCTTAGTGTTTGGAGCCATCTTCTCTTGGGGGAGTCCAAGAGACAAAGTAGTACTTACCTGAAAAGTTACCTTTTACTTTTCCGAAGTCTGAGACAGAATTTTATCGCACTTTTGGTAGAATTAGGGTTTGACTTTCCCGGAGTTCTACCCAATCAAAAAGTTGGATCTAGAGTTCAAAAGAAAGGTCTTGAGAAGGGCTATCCAGCCATGCAATCAGATTTCAATAATATCAACTTTTTGCTGAAACCAATTTCTCACTTATCGCACTTTTGGTAGAATTAGGGTTTGACTTTCCCGGAGTTCTACCCAACCAAAAAGTTCGATCTAGGGTTCAAAAGAAAGGTCTTGAGAAGGGCTATCCAGCCATGCAATCAGATTGCAATAATATCAACTTTCTGCTAAAACCCTAATCTTCACCGGAAAGAGAGAGAGATTCTTACCTTGTGAAAGATGTCCTATTCAGTCTAGCTCTGATACCATGTTAAGTTTTAAACCAAATAGACTAGCAAGATCACTGAAAGAAGCATAATCAAAAGATAGACACATAATATACCCTGGGAAACCCTCATGGGGTAGAAAACCCAGCAAAGCTTTCCTCAATAAGATGATCAACCAAAATACAAGATGTGCTCCCTCCTTCTTTTCCTCCTTAGCAAATCTCCCAAACAAGTGTGCCTCTTTTCACAAGTGAGTGAGTGTATCAAATGAGGAACACACCTCCTCTATTTATACACTACACTGACATATATTTTACACAAGTACATGCAGGATCGTATTTAACCATTAGGTTCAATACCCTATTATAACTGACTGGGCCGACCCCCACATGGTGGGTCTAATAACCCTAGTTACCACAACTTCTCGGAGGAATAAACATCTCCGGATTCATAGTATAATCATATCGGAGGTATGGAACATCTACGGAATAAATAATATACAAATATAATATTCTTAGAAGTTACAATATTCAACAAAATGAAGTAAACAAGGTAAAATATAGGAAATCAAGTTCGTTCTCATCAAATATGCAAATTTTACTCTTCAAAAAATTGTGTAATTGTTTACATAATTCGTTTTTCTAAATGTGGCTTTTAAATATTTCAACACATTATAATGTATATGTATGTGTGCTATGCACCATAGCACTATACCAATCAATTGATAATAATTTTTATATAATTTTGTGGAATTTAATGGACATCTTGTACTAGCACGACATTATTTTTTCAAAATTAGTTTATACAAATATGTTTCTACTACTCGTTCATGGACATGGAGAATGTGAAGCCTCATTAAAGTCCTAAGAACCTTGAATTCATCCCCCAACATTTTCATGGCCTTGATACATGTCTATGGTGCATAATACCTCATGACCAATGCTCATATTCTCAATGCTAGGCCTACGATCCCTTCTCGAGCTTAAGTGTGATAGTTCGAGGCATCATCCATTTCCCTCCATCAATATAATTCTCTAGGGGCATATGCCCTTGACTATAACAAAATATCCACTATATGCATTACAACTCATACTTCCATAGAATGAATATTCATATTGTTATAATGCAATATTTTATAAGGAAAGGCATGGTAGAGGTGATGTGTCATTTAATGAAGTGGGAGTGTGGTAGTATTCACTGAATAATGCATTACAACCCAATATCCAGTATATGCATATTGCAACATAACACATATATGTTACTTCTCTATAAGAAAATATTTTGTATTCTTTATGAATTCACTAGAGATTAATCACATTCTAATTGCATGACATGGTATCTTCAATATTCAGTGTAAAATTTCAAAGTGAAACTAAGAGGATCTTAAGGAGTTGCAAGATTCCCACACTCATGGATGATAGTTGAAAAATATGGCCTTATTGGGCTTCTTTTTGGATTGCAATGTTTTGTTCTTTGGGGAGAGCATCCTCAACTTATTTGAGTTTTGAAACCCTTATATGTCATAAAAGTACACGTCTAGGTTGATAAAAAAACGTTTTCATCAAATGTGAGCATAATTTGCAAAAAGTCTAACATTGGCCCCTTTTAATGGTCACTAGGAACAACTCATACAGATGCAATGATTAGTTTTATAATGCAATATCCACCATTCGGATTCCAAACAAATATGCCCCCATTCGGATTCCAAACAAATATGCCATAGATCCAAAGCAAATGTTGCAAGATTATGAACCTAGAGGAAGATGATTCCCTTTTTTTACATAGCTGAGCATTCTATCACATAGTCAAAGAATCCAAAACCATATCAAGAACAGACACAATGCTGAGAGCCACAAAAAATACATTAATCCCTCTCTATTAACCATTATTTATTGCTTTGACTATAATTCCATCCATGTATTTTCAATTCACACAAGTAGGAAAATATGTATAATAGTAAAATATTGTCTATACATAAGTAGTTGTTGTTTCATCCTTGAACTATTTACCAACCATATAGATATTAAATGGTCTTTCGATTAAATATTAACATTATTGGGGGAGTTGCAAGTGACTCCCCTAAGAAATTTTACAATAACTTAAATTGAGTGTTGAATCCATGTTGTCTTTCTCATTTGCAAAATCATTTCAAAGCCTGAAGACTAGATTGAATTCTAGTTGACAAAACCTTGACTTTCTTGAAGGATTATTCACACTATATAGGGTATGTTTGGCCTCATAGAGATACATTCATTTATAGTTTCTCTTAGAGTTACCATATAATATCCCATTGATTTTCATGACCTAAATCATGGGGATTTATGTATCAAGGGTCCTTTGTATAAGTCTAATCCCTTGGCTTCATTATTCATTGTAGTATCAACTACCTAAGTATATTTTACTTCTCAAATCCCTAAGAGTCAATTATGACTCTCCTTGCAACTAACAGCCTTGAAGTATAATTATAATAAAAGGTATTATTATTTAATAATAGTAATAATAAAAAATAAAAATAACTACTTAATTTTTATTTCAACTAGAGTTATTTATTTTTTTGACACTAAAATGATGTATAAGATAATAATTTAATGAATCAAATTTTTTGGCATCATCATAAAAGAAGATTATGTGATGTAAATACAGTGTGGACCTCAACATAGCTTAAAAAATGTGATGATGTTATCGCACAACATAACATCGTTGAAACATGATGTGGTATGACAGTAGCATGATGTTGAACCAACATGGAATGATGCACGATTTATTCTAGTGCTATGACATTCAATTCCAATGTAATGTAGGTTAAATGTAAGAGATTAAAGAAGAGGAAAAAAATGATGCAAAATTAATCAATGTGTTATCCTCAAACTCCATTTCTAATACAAACTAAATTAGGTGGGTTCTTCTCATTTCATTTTTACATGAGGATTTGGGGAGAAGCTTCTTACAGTTCAAAAATATGTGTGGATGAATTCAAGAGAATCAAAGAAGTAATATTTATGGGGTATCACTAAACTCTTATCTTCATAGGTAATTCTTTTATCATTTCATCCATTTAAACGAAAAAAATAATATTTAAAACAAAGTGATATTTTTGTTATGGGGGATCGGTGTTTTATAAATGGAATAGTGATTTAGGATGGACTTTAGGTTTTCAATATGGGATTTGGTTTTTCCTTCCGCTTCCCCTAATCCTTTCAAATAATTTATAAAATGGGATTTTGGTTTTCTAATTGGGATTGTTGGGTGTTATATTCTTTGTAGGTTGAAACAATTGACAAAATGGTCAACTAGCTAGTAGAGGTTGGTCGATTAGGAGAGGGATGACTAGATTGTTTCCAAGATATTCAAGGTTGGTAAAGTAGGAGCAGGATCGATGAGATGGTCAAGTTGACTCGAGGATCGATGGGAACCATTTGATGGAGATTCAAACAAACGGATCAATGATATGGTCAAGTCAAGTCGAGGGTCAATAAGAATGATTGATGGTGAGAAAAATGACAAGAGAGGAGACAATATGCCAAGCTGAAAAACTAAGGGATTCCAAGATATGTGCCAAATATTTTAAAATTTTCTATGGTTTTTGTAACTGAATCAAGTATTCGAATTATCCCAATTGTATTCTATATTTATGTTTTAACACATGCCAATCTATAATGGAAAATAAGGTTGACGATGAGTAGGGAATTATTGGGATTTCCATATCCTGATGTAAGTTCAATTGGTTAAAATTGATATCATGTACAGACATGAATCTTTTTTAAATTTATTTCTGAAGGTTAATTCACTAAACTTAATAGAGGAGCACTTTAGATCAAACATATAAGATGGTTTTCCTAATTAATGGCTTCTAGGGTAAATCTTTGTGTAATGTGTATATGCATTATTGTGTGTTTGTTAATTTTTTTGTATGCTTTGATAACGAAAAAAGCTAAAATTCCTCTAAGATCATTAAATATATATCAATCTCCCTCTATTAACCAACATGTCTCTCTTGAATTCAATTCCATGCATGAAATAACAAATCACACACGTAGGCAAATGAGCATAATATTAAAATACCATTGGTACATAACTAGTTGTTGTTTCATTCTTGAATTGTTTACTAGTAAAATACCATTGGTACATAACTAGTTCTTGTTTCATTTTTGAATTGTTTACTAGTAGATAGATATTAAATGGTCCAATAATTCCATATTAAAATTATTGGGGGAGTTGGAAGTGATTCCCCCAAGTTTTTTTAGAATAAATTAAACTCGGTGTCGAATCCATGTTGGCTTTCCCATTTGCAACAGAATTTCAATGCTTGAAGACAGGATTGAATTCTATCTTATCAAACCATTGACTTTCTTGAAGGATTCAACACACTATATAAGCTAGGTTTGGCCTCATATAGATACATTTGTTTATAGTTTCTCATAGGGTGACCATGAAATCTCCCAATGAATGTCAGCACCAAAATAATTTGAGCTTTAAGTATCAATACGCCTTTGTATAAGCCTAATGCCTTGGCTTAATTATTCATTGTAGTATTGAATCCCAAGTATATTTTACTTCATAGTTCCCTAAGACTAAATGATGACCCCCCTTGCATAGAGTACCCTTGAATTATAATTATAATAATTGTTATTATTATTTAATAGGTTTCATTATAATAAATTAAAATGAGAATAATAACTTAATTGTTATGTTAATTATAATTATTAATTTTCTACATAGTCATTGTGATGCTAGAAGATGATAATTTAATGAATCGGGTTGCTTAGCATAATCCTAGATGAATTTGAAAGGATGTGGATACTACAAGGTGGACATTAACATAGCATCAAAATAATGTGATGATGTCATCACACAACATAGTATTGAAACATGACGTGGTATGACAATAGCATGATGTTTAGCCAACCTGGCATTATGCATGATTTATTCTAGTGTTGTGACATTCAATGCTAATGTAATGTAGGTTCAATATAAAATATTGAAGAATAGGAAAAAATGGTGAAAATTTAATATATATGTTACCATCATTATGCATTGCAATAGTACTAACTAAATTAGGTGGGTTATTCTTTGATTTTCACATGAGATTGTGGGGTGAAGCTTCTTAGATTTGAAAGAGATGTGTAGGGTAATTCAATAATATCAAGGAAGAAATATTTGTGGGGGTATTGTTACACATCTCGGATTAATAGGTAATTTTTTTCATTCACCTCATTTTAAAAATAAGTGGTAGATTTGAAACAAAATGATAATTTGGTTATGGATGGAATAACGGTATTGGAAATGCAATTTACCTTTTGGAAGGGGTTTAGGTTTTGAAAATGGGATTTGGGTTTTCCTTCCTCTTCCCCTATTTTTTAAAAGTTTCTTAGAAACAGGATTTTGGTTTCATAGTCATAGGATTTTGGATTTCCATCCCTTCTCCTTCCTCTTCATCTCCTCATACCCTCTCTTCTCCATCAACCCTCTCTCTCCCTCTCTCCCTCTCTCTCTCCTGAAACAAAATGATATTTTGGTTATGTATTGGATTGGGATCTTGGAAATTCAATTTCCATTTTTTATGGCATTTAGGTTTTGAAAATGGTTTTTGGGTTTTCCTTCCTCTTCCCCCATATTTTTTTCGTTTCTTAGAAATGGAATTTTTGTTTGATAGTCACAAGATTTTGGATTTCCATCCCTTTTCCTTCCTCTTCATCTCCTCATACCCTCTCCATCTCTCTCTCTCTCTCTCTCTCCTCTCTCTCTCTCTCTCTCTCTCTCTCTCTCTCTCCATATCCCTCCCTCCCTCTCTCTCCCTACCTCTCTCCCCCTCACTCAATATCTATCCTCTTCCTCCTTCTCTCTCATCTCCCTATCTCTCCCCCCCTTCACCCCCTCTCCCTATCCCCCTCCCCCCATCTCCCTCTCTCTCACTCTCTCTCCTCTCAATCCCTTTATCTCCTCTCTCCCTCCATCCATCTCTTTCCCTCCCCCTCCCACCCTCTCCCCCCCCCCCTTCTCTCTCTCTCTCTCTCTCTCTCTCTCTCTCTCTATCTATCTATCTATCTCTCTCTCTCTCCTCCTTGAACTCCCTGCCTTCATATTTCAATCTTCCACTCCTCTTTAACCCACCCCCTCCTTTCATTATTCCTCTTCCCCACTATTTCTCAACCCCCACCCATATTTTTTCATATTTTTATTCCTCACTCCTCCTCATCTTATTCTCTCTCTCAATCCTCCCTCTCTTACTTTTCCTCTATCACTTATCCACTACCCCTATTCTTTTTCTACTTCCATGTTTATATTTACCCATAAGATAATTAGTTTCCATTACAGAATCCACAACCACTATAGAAGAATAAGTTTTAAATAGGCTTTCCTAATGATTTTATTATGGAGTAAAATGGGCATCTCAAGATGAAATAAATGTGCATCTTTTGTACTAAGTAGCTACATTGTGTTTAGATATATTTTCTACACTTGTTGACATTCATATTGGATAATTAATAAGGCCTACTCAATTCTTCTTGACATAAAAAATACCAATTAACGAACATAGGAGTTGAGTTATGCACATAAGCCCAAAATATCTGAAATAGGACTAGCTCATATATATGGCCTTAAGTTGAATCAAAGTGGCTAAGATTTGTAAATTTACAACATCATGAGTCATTCTCTAGGTCAATCTTGTGTGTCAATATTGAGTGTAGTGTGTCGAGGTATTTCCTTATAGGATCCTAAGTTGGACTCAGGAAACTTGGAGAAGAATCTTGAGTTGCACTCTAGAATAGTTAAGCTTCATGTGTTGAGGCAAGTGCTTTGTATGTCAAAGTGATGATGTTGTACAATCTTGCTAGTTAAGGATAAGATCTTGTATGTCAAGAAATATCCTCATGTGTTGAGGTGGTTCCTCATGTCTTGAGGTGATGCTTGCATGTCGAATCATGTATGGTGTGTGATATACTACTAACCATGGTTTAGCTATTAAGTCTCCTATGGAAATTGGCCACCTCTAGAGTGAAATACTTTAGCATATAACGACTTGGAATGATAGTAGAACAATATGATTACATCATTGGGAAAATCACCTTAATATATATGATATGATAATTAAGCTTCCACATGTGGACCATGCAAATAAGACAAGAGATAAAGATAAGATGTTATAAGATATGAGAGAATTTGAGGTGCACATAAAATAATTAATTAAGAGAGAAATTAAAATCATTAAAATTGAATGAAGACTTCAGTAAATCAAAGGAGAACTCGAATTGATCACTACAGTGATGTTAACAAG
Source organism: Larix kaempferi (assembly GCA_027924585.1). NCBI lineage: Eukaryota > Viridiplantae > Streptophyta > Pinopsida > Pinales > Pinaceae > Larix > Larix kaempferi. The sequence goes on from BSBM01000368.1 coordinate 7,688,160, forward strand.
AAATAATCAACTAAGAGAGTTAACTAACTGATAACAAAGAAGATACAGTTAACTAAGTGTTATTTCATGACGAAACTTATGTTAAAATAAAATATGACACTTAAGTTAGCCACCTATCTAAGTGGGAAAGCTTTCAGTTAAGGGGTGAGTACATCCTAAGAATCAGTTCACTAATTGAATGCACTACACGAGAAGTGGGGCACACTTCTTCATGCAAGATTGATGCAACAAGATGGAGGGCGAGTTCATCCCGAATTCATAAGATAAAAATAGAATCCAATGCATGTGAAGAATATATAAATATGTTTTACATTATTGATGAAATCAATGTCAAGTAAATTCTCTTCTCTCTTGAAGCAAAATGTGCTTCTCTTTGTGCATGATATTATTCCGAGTCTCTCTTCTTTGTCTTTCTCTTTCTTTGTAACTGCACTGGGGGTGCTTGATGTAAAATAAACTCTTTGCTATCTATCAATATACTATGGAAGTTTTCACTGGGGTTTTCTCCCTCAAGTCATCGAGGGTTTCCCTAGGGTAAATTCATGTGTCAAATGTTATTTCTTATGTGTATGATTGTTATTTGATTTCAAGTATCATTGCAGCTCTGAATTCAAGATAAAAAATTAACATGGTATCATAGCTTAGGGCATGAAAAATCTAAGTTCAAAAATCAATCTTGAGCCTATGTAGATCCTGAGTGTGTATAGTACTTAGAGAACAACGGGATCAATCTCAGTGAGATCGGAAGACCGTCTTGAAGGAACTTTGAACTTCATTACTTGGAAGGATAGGATCCTGAATATCCTGGAAGAGCATGATTTAGATGGATATGTATCCAGTGTTATTGAAGAGCCTACTTCTAATGCTAGGAGAATTACCTTCAAGAAGAATCAATCCAAAACAAAGAGAATCAGTTATGATTCTATGAAAAACAACTTGATGCTCGTGATTACTCCATTGAAGACCATAAAGGAATGCTTCAACACTTTGAAAAATATTTATGAGAAGAAGGCACCCAGTCAAAATAGAGAATTGAAGAAGCTTTGAAATATGAAGATGAAAAAGGACGAAGCTGTGGCTTCCTTCTTCACAAACATCTCTCAAGTATGAGATCAAATTTTGTGCATTGGTGTGACAATAGATTATGATGATCTCATTCAGAATACTATCGATGGTATTCCATCCTCATGGGAAGCATTCTTGGAAGCATTAAATGGTTGAGAAGTTAAACCTGAATTTGAGAAACTATGGCATGATTACCTACAAAAGAAGGGAAAATCTAGAGAAAATATACTTCCTCCAAAGAAGAGAATCTCACTCTTGTAGCACAGATGAAAAGAGGTAAGAAATCTGACAAGAAATTATCTCATCAACAGGAGAATGATTTCAAGAACTCTGATAAGTCTAAAGTTAAATGTTTCAATTGCAATAAGAAGAGTCATTATGTAATATAATGCCATGCAAAGAAAAGAGGAAATTTCAAGGGTAGGTTCCATGCTTTTATTTCTACAGAAGATAAATATACAAGAAACAATTCATTCGATGATCAAGAGATGAGGAAGGAGTACTACCTTTTCTCATCGCTTTCTAGATATATTACCACTAGTGATGAGACGTGAATTGTAGACAGTGGCGCATCTAAAAAATTGACTGGGTATAGGAGCGCTACCACATATTTGAAGTAAAAGATTTTTTCCTGCAAGGTGGATCTTAGAGATAATACCACCTAGAACAAATCCTAGAAAACTCATTCAAGCGATGATCTATGACATAGTTTGTTGTTGTTAGGGAAAAGTCCATATAGTAGGGGAAGACTACCAATGTACTAGGGGATGAGAGATAGACACATAGAGATTTGCATATATTGCTATAAATAAATAGGATCAAAGTTCAGAGAAAATGTACCTTGTTTATGACGGTCGGTCCAATATTTTCTCCCACAATCTCTACTGCAACAAACGTGCAAAACATGTACAAAACCTCCTCAAACCAATTTTGACTATAAATAAATATTGATTTTAAAAAATGACATAACATCAAATTATAATCAAAGCACAATAAACATTAACACTTTTATTGGGAAAGGAAGAGTGTCTCAATATTTTATTGTCAAAGAATGCAACAAGTACAAATGTTATACATGAATTTCCATCAAGCATCTTCGCAACCAGGCCCTAGGTTCATGCTCCTCTCTCTTGACTTGGAATTTCTTAATAATATCAATAGCTCTCTCCAATTGTGTCCCTTTATCATGCCCTCCCCTTGTATTTATGACAAGGAAAGGAGGATTGGTTCGAAAGGTGGTTGAATTGGGAAGTTGGGGAAGTAGGAATACCTAACTCAACTAATCCCATTTTGTATTCTTAATATATTTTTTCAACTTTTCTTAATATACCCGCGACCATGACATCTAGAAACATGCAAGTGACTACTGACGTACTAGTTTAGTAGCTCGCGGGTACAACTTTTGCCTGATACCTGCGGGTTGTCAATATAGAGACCCGTGGATGACCCGCTTTATGTCAAGTATAAAGGTCGCGGTTTTATACTGAAATTGTCTGAAAAAATAATTTTTTAAGCTGAAGATAATAGGGTTTAGCTCCCAAATCATCTAAGGGCAAGTAATCTCTTCCATCCATAGTGTCCTTTTGTGTGACCGATAGGGCAATGTGGCCACGGACGGAGAAGTGCTAATTTGACTAATAACAGATGCCCCCTAATGTGTGAGGCCAGAGGGAAACAATGGCCAAAATACATTACAATCCAAGTCAGAGGAGAAGCAAGGAAACCTTAGGACAAAGTCACAAAAGTACCTAAAACAAAAATCACATCAGCGAGCAATTACAATCTTGCATCAGGAGATGTTCAGAAGAATATAATATCCAATAAATAACTGAAATATGTATATAGCATGCCCACTGTAATACAAGCATGGATCCCTGCCAAATAGGAGATCGTATCCATAAAAACAAACTGGATCTATGTCTCATCAAGAGAAAAAAATGAGTGTGTGTCAGTCTTTCGCAACTTGGGAAATAACAAACTGTGATTATGTTATCATAGGCCCAAGGTCTTCATCCAAATCATCAAGGTATGAATCTTAACCATGCGAAGAAAATGAGCCGAGGTCGAACATGGAGGATATCGTTTGATTACTAGTCAATGATGTAATCTGTTAATGAATGAAAGAGTACCCACCATTAATGAAAATGGGGCCCAAGGTACCTATTACATTCTAACAAGTGAGAGTAAAGGGTGTTGAAGTCAAACACTTGAAAAATCCATCGAGTAGGAGACATTGATGTATTCCCACTACTCAATACCGATTGAAATTGCCACTGATGACTGCAACCCTCAAGGTACTATCGATAACTCTAAACTTCATTATCGGGGAAAAATGAGTTGAAGTCGATGGGAAGAAGTATGTTGGAAGGGAGGCCTTAAGGCATACTCCATCATCTAACCCGAGGATCAATCAGAAAATTTAGTTGATCTAGAGTAGGACTGAGTACATGATGAAACAAACTGGCACCAAGGAATGACCGACACATGAGGTCAAGGTAACTACAAAATGGCCGACATAGGTTGTATCCTTGAATAGTGAGCACGACACAAGAGTTATTTAGGCAAATTTTAACATAAAGGGACCATTAAATAAATCTGCAATATAGGAGACATTGACAGATTCTCCATATTATTGGAAGAGTAACCAATCAGAGGAGTAAAAAATATGAGATTAGGCTCATCCTAAGGTCAAAAACTAAAACCCAACTATTTGATAGACTCAAAAGGTGCTTTGTTTAAGGATATGACTCACTTGCTTCCTTTAAACTGAAAATATGTTTGACATACTTCCATTCCCTTTTCTCTTTTTATTAAATAATATCCTTCTTGTTGGTTTTAATGAGTCCAAGAAAGCAAACACAATAGTCCTTCATTTTTTAAGAAATCTCAAAGAAAGAGGGAGAAGACTGCTTGATATAAGTCCAAGCATGTGTAGTTTAACGAGTCCATGGGAGGGAAATTCATGACCTTCTTCATTTTTTAATGAGTTTGAAGAAGAGATAGACTAGTACTCGATAAAAATGATCCATGGATTTTAATATCGAGCCTGGATCTGTTCATGCTCGCCAGAGTTTTCATATTTAAAGAGTACGAAAACATTAAACAAAAACTCTATATATCGTCTCATGGATTTCTCATCGAGCCCGAGTTGGTGAATGCTCATTGGTGTTTTCATATTTTGAGAGTCTAAAAACCCTAAAGAAGACTCTTGAAGGTCCTTTTTTGTAAAGTTAGTCTTCTCACCCAAAAAAGTGTAAAACAATGAGAGAAGAACTCTTCTAGCCATATATGACTAGAGTATACCTTTTTTTGTAACTAATCCACGAAGGTCCGGAAAAGGGGTAAACTTATACCTAAGTGGATGTCTGTTCACTTCCTTTAACGAGTTTGAACAAACCAAGCATACTCGATGATATTGTTTGATTTTAAAGAGTCTAACAAGGGCTTAAAAAGACTCTATATGTATCAGGGAAACTAAGTTCCTTGATCTTGTCAAATGACGAAATACGGTTGATTATCATAGGAATGACCAGATTAGTAACAAATGACATATAACATGATCAAAGAGATTTCAAAATGACATAAAGTGACAAGAATTTTTTTAAACTCAACTGACGTGTCATAAACAAAATCAAACCTTTATAGACCAATGTCGTGAAAAGTAGCGAGAATTATTGCTTCGAACTTCACCTAACCCAAAAGAACTTTAAAAGTGCATTAGTTGATTAAATAAATTTTAAAAACAATTTTGAAACTATATAGAAATGATAAAAGTGGGTAAAAATTAAAAGTGACTTTTATAAATAGTTTCAAAATGTGAACACAACTCACAAATTCATTTGTTGAAGCAAAAAGGGTGAAAAGAGCCTCCTACCTCAAATGCTTGTAGCAGTTACACGAGGCCACCGAATCGGGTTTCGTAAATTGCAAGTAACTGGTCTCTCCTACTTTCAAATCAAACCATTGTTTTTAATTTTTGGTGGTTATTTTTTACTTTTATCAAGTTTTAAAATTTAGGGCCTTTTTCCTACAGGTTGACCTATGGAAAACTCGCGAGTACGAGAAAAATGTGTGACCTTTTTATAAACCAACCCACGGGTACCCGCATCTGTCTAGTAAGTATAGCCGTGGGTGCCACAGTTTAAAATGAAAAAACTAAAAACTAAAGGATGAAATGGTTGAATGAATGTATGTATGATGCTAATGTGGAGGGAAAGGGATGGGCGATCCATTGACACTAAATGCACTATGAAGATGTGGTTTGCTAAAAATGTTTCGAACTACCAGCATGAGAGTGCAGCCATATCAACTACTGCAAATGCTTGTTAAATATTGGGATGCGGACCAAGGAGTGTTTTATCTCCAGGGAGAGATACTTGGAATCACAATTGATGACATCTATTTCATAACAGGTATCCCGTAGAGGGGAAATGGTAAACCTAAAAGGAACATTTAGAGGACTCAGGAGTCGGTGTGTTATCAATACAAGACTATATCAACACTTGTTGTTTTCCAGGCACTGAAAAAAGTGGTAGCCAAGTCCCGATTGGCTCCATTGTGAGCTTCCCATTGAAGTTCATCCTCAGTAATCTAAACAGAATTGGAGGGAGTGCTGCACAACACTTGGCTTCAAGGAACTATATGCAGATTGGTGTTGATTGCTTACAGGGTGTAGTATTTGACTGGTGTTCAGGTCTCTTGGTGAACATGAAACACCAATTGACCGAATGCAAGATGGGGAAGAAGAAGAACTTTGGATACGAGAAAATATTGTGTTCTTTCTTCTTCGAGAGGGTACCTTCTCTAAGCCCTAGGATGGGTCTACCTATCCTGAACCCCTGCGAGCAGTTTATGACTCGATGGGGAGATATCTTCTTGCACCAGGGTGGTGGAAAGGTTACACTATCTTATGATGATGAATACTATCTCGGATGGTGGATCCACCAAGTATTGACTCTAGAGCAGTTCCCATACATAGGTGTGTATTTTCGTGGAGATATAGAGCTCACTCTTCCTCTAGTATCATCCTGGGGAGATATGGGTAAGATATGCTTATGCTTTTGAAAAAATATTTTATTTTTATACTTTTGTGTATATATAATTTTTATGAATGATTAAGAGTGTTGATAGTGTGATTTATGCAGATGTGGGGCCTGTGCAACCCGCAGGACATCCTCACACCTTTGTACATCTGACTGATCCTGGAACAGCTGATGAAATACTATTCAGCATCAAGGGGAAGATGAGTCGGTTGACTCATGATATACCCACCTAAACTATCGAGTGGATGTCGCTCGCCGATGCAGGAGGATGTTGTCGGTGTTCCCCCAACATGGATTAGGCTGCTTAGAAAAGTACCTAGGCTATTCATCTGCTATAGAGAGATAGTTGCAGAATCAGCAGAGGAACCTCCCTCTCCATAGGGAGAGAGACACATGTGATATTTTTGAGGCGTTTGAGCCCACTTTTTGTATATTATGACACTACTACATACTATGACTCAAAATCATATTTTTTTATCTTGATATATACAGTATGGGTTTATATATACATGTGTGTGTACTTATGTGTGTGACTGTTTAATGTGATTGTGTGTGGTACATGTCGATGTATATGTAACTTCAGAATGTATTTCATCTATGTATTTCATATATATTTATTGTACCCTGATAAGAGATGTGTTATTCCTCTATAAGGAAGTGTCGTCATGTGTATTGAAAAGTGTCGCAAGGGTGTGTACTTGGCAATGGGTTATTAGACCACCATGTGTGGGGTCGGCCCTGATATATATATTATATTGTGGATGTACCTAGCTAGACAAGTTAGCCCCATAAGGTCACTGGTCAAATAGGTTAGTATAAATAGAGATCGAGAGATCTCTATTTAGATCATTTGGAAAGACACACTTCTCTCACTCAGAAAGTGGCGCACTAGTGAGGAGGAGGATAATCTGCTCTAGGAGACTATCTCAAGTGTATTTTGGACCTTTGGTTGTACTTTGGTTGAGCCATTTCTCTCTCTATCTTTGAGGAAGTTGTGGGGTTTTTCACCTTAGGGTTTTTCCCACGGAAACTCTGTGTCTCTTGTGTCTCATGCTTTTGATTCTTGTGATGCTTGTCATGCTTATTGTGATTGTTATGCATTGACTTACTGTATATGTTATTCTCTCAGTAAAGATCCAAGAGTATTGTGAATTAATGCTCAAAATTTAACATGGTATCAAAGCTAACCTGAGAATAAGACATTTTGCAATGATGGAAACGTGAGTTTCTTGTTTATTGGGTTTCTCTCCATAGATTTCGGAAAAGCAGTATAGTAGATTGACTCTACTCATCAAGAAGAATCTATCTGTCGAATCAGAATTCAATTCTGAGCATGTTCAGATTTGGCCCTAAAAATTAGGGTTTCCACAAAAATAGGAATTTCTTAAATATGAAGACATAGCTGGAAGCTCCTTGCAAAAATCGAAGTTTACATCTTTGGATCGAGATTTTTGGCTAGGTAGATCTCCGGGAAACTCAAACCCTAATTCAGGGCTCTCCCTAGTGAACCTAGGAGGACAAAAAGGCAAATCTGAAGGGTAAAGATTTGTTGATCTCAAATTCTAAATACACCAAGATGATCAGCTCATCGAGGCACATCTTTCTATCCTTTCAGAAAGTTGAAATTCGCATTTTGAATTTTTAGGGTTTTTTCGACAAACCCTAATCCAGGGCCAGATCCAGTTTTCAGCATTTCAAGTGGTAAGACCTAGATCTTTTCTATTTCGATTTGAAGTATGCTTTAAGATGTCTCACCACACCAAGCTTGAGGATAAGCTTGAAGGTGCTGATAACTTTTGAGCTTGGAAGTATAGGATTGGGTTAATCTTGGAAGAGAATGAGTTGGACTCATATGTAAAAGAAGACATCCCTGTCCCAGAGGATGAAGAGGGTAAGGTATTGCATAAGAAGAACTTTGTCAAGGTAAAGAGAATCATTGTTGATTCTATCAAAGACCATCTCATACCCCATGTGTCTTCTCTAAAGACACCCAAGGAGATATTTGACTCTTTCACCAAGCTATTTGAAGGGAAGAACATAAATCGGAAGATGACCCTGCGGAACCAATTGAAAGGAGTAAAGTTTCAGAATGGAGAAACCATTCAATCTTATTTTTCAAGGGTCTCCCAGATCAAGGAACAACTAGAAGTAGTGGATGAAATGGTGGAGAATGGTGAAGTGGTGATGACCACTCTAAATGGCCTACCCAGGTCATGGGAGTCCCTTATTCAAGGAATTTGTGCAAGGAAGAAGTTGATCTCCTTCAACAGATTGCGGGAAGAATGCTCTCAAGAAGAAGATATACTTGTGGCCCGAGAAGAAAAGATGGGAAATGAAGATCAAGCTCTCACAACACATGCCAGGAAAGGCAAGTCCAAGAAGGAATCATCTCATAACAGGAAATTCTCACACCACCATTATCATAAAGATAAGAAAGATCTCAGATGCTTCAATTGCAATGAGAAGGGACACTTTGCTTTAGATTGTCCCAAGAAGAAGAAAGACAACAACAAATTCAACAACAAGAAGAAGAATAACAAAAGAAGATATCATGTTCATGCTGCCGAAGATGATGAACCCCTAAAGAAGAAGGCTAGGGAAGAAAGTTATAGTGATGATGACTCATCAAGTGAAGAAGAGTATGTTCTAATTTATGCTCTCACAGGTACTATCTCCCATGATTGTAATGATTGGTTGATTGACAGTGGGGCTTCCAAACACATGACTGGGTTTAAAGAATCTTTTGTAAATCTGTCTGAAACATGAATCACCCCATAAAGTGAAACTTGGGGATGATTATCAATACCCAATCAAAGGAAGTGGTGAAGCCTCCTACAACCTAGATTCTAGAAAATCTTTGATGATGAAAGAAGTCCTTTATGTACCTGGGCTCAAGAAGAACTTACTCTCCATCTCTGCATTGGATGCAAAAGGTATGAGGGTTGCATTTGTGGATGGCCAAGTCCTAATGTGGCCAAAGGGAAATACCATAGATGATGCAGTAGTGATTGGAGAGCAAGAGGGAGGTTTGTATAAATTGAAGGGACAACCTGAAAATGCCATGGTGCATGAATCCATAGAGCCAAGTGAACTTTGGCATGGAAGAGTTGCTCATATGCACTATAGGATACTTCCACTTGCAAGCAAGGCTGTAGAGGGTCTTCCTAAAATCAAGACCAAACATGAAGGTGTTTGCAAAGGATGTGCAAAAGGTAAGAACATTAAGAAGGCTTTCCCAAGCAGTGAAAGCAAGGCAAAAGATATCCTGGAAATAATCCACTTAGATGTATGTGGTCTTATGTCATCTAGTTCTCTGAGTGGATATGTTTACTATGTCTCGTTTATTGATGACTTCTCCAGGAAGACTTGGGTATACTTTTTGAAGAACAAAGATGAGGTGTTTGATAAGTTCAAGGAATTCAAAACCTTGATGGAGAATCAAATTGACAAGAAGATCAAAACATTCAGATCCGACAATGGTGGATAATTCACCTCAGGTGACTTCAAGAAGCTTTGCAGTGATTCAGGGATTAAGAGGGAGTTGACTCCTCCTTATAATCCTCAAAAGAATGGAGTTACAGAAAGGAAGAACAGAACAATCATGGAAGCAGCAAGGGAAATGCTGCATGACCAGGATCCACCTATGCATCTATGGGTAGAAGCAGCTAGAACAGCTGTATATGTGCAGAATAGAACACCCCACAAGATATTGGACAACAAAACTCCAGAAGAGGTCTTTTCTGGTAAGAAACCTGAAGTCAGCCATCTCAGAATATTTGGTTGTCCAGTATACACTGATGTCCCAAAGGAAAAGAGGACCAAACTAGATCCTTCAGGAAAAAAGGGTATCTTTGTGGGTTACAATAAAATCTCGAAGGCTTACAGAATATACTTTCCAGGGTTCAAGAAGATTGATGCTAGCAGGGATGTAACATTTGATGAAAACTCAGCATTCATCCAATCAAGGAAGGCACCTATCGAAGTTTATGAAGAACCTAAGGAAACTAGATTTCAAGACACTACCATGACTGAAGCAATTCCAGAAGTTGTTCGTGAGTTTGAAGATCCACAAGAACCTGTAGATCCACCCTGTGAGGATAACTCTCACAAGAGGAAACCTGCATGGGCTAGAGAGCTCATTCAAGATGTAGAAATATTTGGCATTCCAGAAGAAGAACACAGAGCAAAGAAGAGAACCAGATCTCATACCAGCTATGTTGCTTTACTATGTGACATTATGAACAAAGAACCTTCCAGTTATGAAGAAGCAACGGAAAAGAAAGAATGGAAGGATGCCATGGTTGAGGAATACCAATCAATAATAAAGAATGATGTTTGGGATGTTGTCCCAAGGCCTAAAGAGAAGTCTGTTGCAGATGGCAGTGTAGGGAAATACAAAGCAAGATTCATAGCTCGTGGCGTCTCTCAGAAAGAGGTAATAGATTATGAAGAAACCTTTGCACCTGTAGCCAAGTATACTTCCATCAGAACAGTACTTTCCCTGGCTGCAGCAATGAAATGGAAAATATACTAGATGGATGTCAAGATTGCTTTCTTGAATGGTGTAGTTGAAGAGGAAGTATATGTGGAGCAGCCACTAGGTTTTGAAATACATGACAGGGAGTCATATGTGTGCAAATTGAAGAAAGCCTTGTATGGCTTGAAGCAAGCTCCCAGAACTTGGTATGGTAGGATGGACAGTTTCCTATCTAGTTTGGGCTTTACCAAGAGTAAAGCAGATTCCAACCTTTACTACAAGGTTGAGGAAGGGAATCCTGTGATTCTACTCCTATATATGGATGACTTATTTGTAACAAGAGATGACAGATTGATTACAGATACTAAGAGGAAGCTTGCTGCTCAGTTCGATATGAAAGATTTGGGAATGATGCATTATTTCCTAGGTATGGAGGTGTGGCAGAATGCAGGTGGGATCTTCCTTGGTCAAGGGAAGTACACAGTATATATCCTGAAGAGATTTGGGATGATGGATTGCAAGGCCATGGCCACACCTATGGCATCGAATCTGAAGCTTCTATGTGATGCTTCATCTGATCCTGTTGATGTCTCTATGTATCGTCAGATGATTGGGTCCTTGATGTACCTGACGAACATGAGACCAGATCTTTGCTTTGCGGTGAACACATTGAGCCAGTTCTTGACAGATCCGAGGAGTGTTCACTTGGTTGCTGTAAAGCATGTTCTGAGGTACCTGAAGGGTACAATGGATTATGGTCTCAAGTATAGTTTAACCTGTAGGGTTATGTTGATTTAGATTGGGCTGGAAGTGCTGTAGATAGGAAAAGCACATCTGGGTGTTGCTTCAGTATGGGATCAGGTGTGATCTCTTGGTTTAGCAGGAAGCAGTCCTGCGTAGCACTGAGTACAACTGAGGCAGAGTATGTTGCAGCCTATTCAGCTAGTTGTGAGGTAGTATGGCTACAAAAGCTACTGTCTGAGTTATATTATCTCCTGTTGGATGCTACTGGTATCTTTTGTGATAACCAGAGTTGTGTGAAGTTGTCGGAGAACCCAGTGTTTCATGATAGGTCGAAACACATAGAGATCAAATATCACTATATCAGGGATATGGTGCAGAGAGGAGTTGTGAAGCTCATGTACGTTGCTACGGACGAGCAGATTGCAGATGTGCTAACAAATCCACTAGCCAAGGTGAAGTTCGAGTACTCTAGGGAGAGGCTTGGTGTTCTTCAGATTGATGACACTTTGAGGAAGAAGTGATGGACACATTTGTAGAATCTATTCCAAGCATGTTGGAAGGAGGATCCTTCACATGGCTGTGGATGTAAGCACTGGATGATGAGCATCAGGACGATGCTCCAGTTACTACTATGTATGTACGCAGCATGTTGGATGTTGGATATGATCAGTTGGATCATTTATATATGTATGTATGCATCATGTTGGATGCTGGATATGATCAGTTGGATCATTTATATGTATATGTATGTATGCATCATGTTGGATGCTGGATATGATTAGTTGGATCATTTATATGTATGTACGCATCATGTTTATGCTGGATATGATCGCTTGGATCATGTGTATGTATTTTGTATATGCATCATGTTGGATGCTTGGGCCATGTATCTGTATATGTATCAGGTGGATACATTGTATGATCAGGTAGATCATGTATGTTGATATGTATCATGTATTTATATTTGTATCAGGTGGATACACTGTGTGATCAGGTGGATCATGTATGATGATATGTATCAGGTAGATACTTGGTATGCATCAAGTAGATGCATTGTATGATAAGGATGATCATGGATGACGAGCTTCAGTATGTTGCTCCAGATGACATGTAGCAGGATGTTGCAGTGATGATGATCAGGATGATCATGTGTACATCAGGATGATGTATGGTGAGTATCAGGTTGATACTCTATGGCCGTGGAACAGGTTGTGCAGATAAGCATATAATTTGTGCCCTGGGAGATTTGCAGATAGTCTTTCGAGGTTTTTCCTATGGCATGTGATTTGTACCCTGGGATATCTTGAAAATGCTCTTTCGAGGTTTTGCTTGGAAGGACATATAATTTGTGCCCTGGGAGATCCGTAGATAGTCTTTCTAGGTTTTTCCTATGGCATGTAATTTGTGCCCTGGGATATCTGGCAGGTGCTCTTTCTAGGTTTTGTCCTATGGCATGTAATTTGTGCCCTGGGAGATCCGATACGTTGAGCCATGTGCTCGTAATCAATCCTGGGATGCTCTTTCTGTTAGGATATTTAGACACTTAGGAGTTAGTTAAGATCAACTTGTGTAATATATCCGTTAGGGATAGTGTGTTTCTTTAGTATGCATTAGTATGCATTTGTAAATACTTAATCCGACGGTCACGATATGTTTCCGACATAGAGTGATCCGACGGCTCAACTTCTCTTAGATCAAACCTAACCTTGATCCGTGGCTTAACACCCGATTGGTTCATGATCTCTATTTAAAGAGCATGGAGGGTCATTGTTTAGTTGATCGATTATGAGAAGCTCATTTGTAACTTTCTTTCTTTGCATAATAAATTGTCCCGTAGAAGCTATTTGGCCGGGGCCGTGGAGTGTTTCCCTCAAGAGGGTTTAAACCACGTCAAAACATCGGTGTGTTGATCTGTGATCTGTTTGTGTGAAGTGGTTGCTCTTGGTGTTCGGTCCTTTGGTAGTACCCTGTGTACCCGAACACTTTCGAGGTTTTTCCATGACCACATGTAATTTTTTCCTTGGGAGATCCGATAGGTTGAGCCTTGTGCTCGTAATTAGTCCTGGGATTCTCTTTCGAGCTTTTATGGTGACCACATGTAATTTGTGCCCTGGGAGATCTGATAGGTTGAGCCTTGTGCTCGTAATTAGTCCTGGGATTCTCTTTCGAGGTTTTGTGGTGGGGTCACATGTAATAAGTCCTAGAGATCTGGACAAGATGAAAAAGGCCTCAGATGCTCTTTAGGGTTATTACTAGTCAAGAGACTCTTTTAAGGTTTTGTGACGCACGTAATAAGTCTTGAGATTTCCACAGTATGTCCAGTGATGATGAAGACCTATAGGTGGTGGGCCTACATCCAGTATGAAAAAGGACTGGCTCTGTAGAACTTCCTATGACGAGTAGAGTTAGATATTGGTTGAGATAGCAGCATCAGTGACGATGATGATGACAATGATCACGAGAAGAAGACTTCTCTAGCAGATCTATGTCGAGAAATACCTTCCTAGTTAAGAGGGAGAGTTGATGTATATGTAACTTCAGAATGTATTTCATCTATGTATTTCATATATATTTATTGTACCCTTATAAGATATGTGTTATTCCTCTATAAGGAAGTGTCGTCATGTGTATTGACAAATGTCGCAAGTGTGTGTACTTGGCGATGGGTTATTAGACCACCATGTGTGGGGTTGTCCCTGACATATATATTATATTGTGGATGTACCTAGCTAGACAAGTCGGCCCCATAAGGTCACTAGGAAAACAGGTTAGTATAAATAGAGATCGGGAGATCTCTATTTAGATCATTCGGAAAGACACACTTCTCTCACTCAGAAAGTGGCGCACTCGTGAGGAGGAGGATCATCTACTCTAGGAGACTATCTCAATTGTATTTTGGTTATACTTTGGTTGAGCCATTGCTCTCTCTATCTCTGAGGAAGTTGTGGGGTTTTTCACCTTAGGGTTTTCCCCATGGAAACTGTTTGTCTCTTGTCTCTCATGCTTTTGATTCTTGTGATGCTTATCATGCTTATTGTGATTGTTATGCATTGATTTACTATATATGTTATTCTCTCAGTAAATATCCAAGAGTATTGTGAATTAATGCTCAAAATTTAACAGTACAAATTCCAATCTAGTACATAGTTTGCATATGAATCAACTAATGCATTAAAACTCCTTGAAATGTGTTGATATGTAATAAAAACAAATTGTCTGTCAAGTAATCTAACATGAAAAAACTGACGAAGCAAAGAAGGATCTTTGATCCTGTATTCACACATCAATTGAAGTACTACTAATTGCGAGTCGAGTCTTACCTCCAAATGCGAAATGCTATGATGAATAGAATCTTGGAGTAACTCAATGATTGCATTGTAATCAACTACATTGTTCGTTGTAGAGCCCAAACAAGCCCCTCTCGAAGACACAAGTTGACCATACGGTGAGTAAATAACCCAAGCTGTTGAGGCCAACTAAAGGGTGTGGATACTAGCGTAATCGGAGAATCCTATAAGGCACTCAGTTGTCATTTGAAACCACAATTTAGAAGACACATAAGATGCACAAAAAGAAATCAAAAGAAAATATTAACTCTACAAACATGGACAGTTATAATACAAGAAAAAGAACAGAGGCCTAAGCATAATACTTTTTCAAGTAGAGCCCATTTATGGGCTTAGGAAACTTACAACCCTCATAGTCGGTTAGCTCATAGGATCCTTTCTACAAAACTTTAGAGACAATGTACGGTCCAAGCCACATAAGTTTGAAATTGCCTGCCGCCAACAGATCTTTGTCCTGGTCATAGAGTAGAACAAGGTCTCCTTCAGAGAACACCCTTGGTTTCATAGACTTGGCGTACTGATGCTTGAATCTGCTTTTCTAAGCCTCGTTTGTTGTAAGCACATCGCGGCGTTGTTCATTTAAATTTTCTAAATGCATCAAATGCTCCTCCAAAGCTGAATTTCCAGGGAGCAGTTGGACAACCAAGTTTAACGAGGGAATCTCACATTCAACCGGAATAACTGTCTCCACCCTGTGAACGAGTTGGAAAGGTGAGAACCCGGTAGCAGTCTTAACATTATACCGATAAGACAAAAGAGAGGGGTACAACATAATGTGCCAGTTAGATCAAATTTCATTAATAGTCCTTTGAAGGATAGTTTTCAAAGTTTTGTTGACCACTTCGACCTGACAATTCTTCTATAGATAGAATGAGGACAAATGTTCTTGTCGAAAACCTAGCATAATATACAACTCGGCCATCATAAATTTTTGAAAATTTTGACCATGGTCCGTAAAGATCTCTTTGGGGATACCAAATCTAGAAATGATCTGGTTAAATATGAAATAAGTAGTCGTTTCTCCATCTTCTCTCACAGTAGGAATTTTCTTGGCCCACTTTGTAAAGTAGTCGATGACAACAATGATGTGGTGGTGCCATCCTCTTGAATCCAGATTACACATCATAAAGTTAATCCCGCACTTGGTGAAGGGGACTGTTGTGATAACAGGATGGAGGGTAGCCGGGTGTGCTCACATCTTTTTGCTGAAAAAATGACAAGGATGACAGTGTTTCACATCTTCCACACAATATTTGAAGATCGTGGGCCAAAAATAACCAGCACGCAGTATTTTCTGGGTTGTTTCCAACCCAGAAAGATGACCCCCACAGGCTCCACTATGACCATCATTCAATATTGTCTCATCTTCCTCCAAGATTAAGCAATGTCGCAAAATGGAATCTATCCCATGTTTTTTTAATGTATCATAAATGATGAGATAATTTTGTGCATGATTTTTCAATTTTCGTCATTCATCCCTAGAGAAAGTGGCAGGACACCTCAAAGTCTGGAGATATACTAAAATATCTCCACACCATGGGTCAAAAGTCGCAATGAGAAATATGTGTTCATTTGGGAATGATGACTCTTCCTCATTGTTTACTAGGTCACTGGGAAACTCAGAAATAAGTTCGTCTAACACCAGAGAATTCTTCAACTTAGCGGATATGAAAATTAGGTCAAACTCTTGCAAAATGAAAATCCATTTATTCAACTTCTCGCCGATGATACGTCGGGTTAAAATGTATTGAAATGGATTGGCTTCTGCAATCACTGTGGTGGTTCATAGTAATATGTAGTGACACAGTCTCTGAACTGCATGGACGATAGCTAATGCCAACTTCTCGACGTATGAATACTTAATCTCAGGAGTTATCAATGCGCATGAAAGATAATAAATGGCATGCTCCTGAATCTTGTCATCCTCCTGAACAAGTACTATACCAATCATGGAAATAGATGCCGCCATATATAGAAGGAATTACTTGGTGTAATCTAGTGGGCTCAGCAAGGGGGCAAATAGTAATTCCTTTTTCAAATCCTCAAACGAAGTTTGAGCAGCCTCATCCCAAAGAAAATAGGTGTCCTACTTGAGCAATCTCATGAATCCCTTTTTGATTTTAGCATAGTTTCTAATGAAATGTCGTAGAAAGTTTGACATACCTTGCAAAATCTAAAGTTGTCTAAGGGTTCAAGGAGGAGGCATATTTACAATGGCCTCAAACTTTAATGGTTCGACCATGATACCATGACGCACGATAATGAAACCCAGTAGGCATCTGGACTCAACAAAAAATCCACATTTGTTCGGATTCAAACAAATCTTATAATATTTACATCTCTCGAACACTAGTCACAAACTATCAGGATGATCTCGTCTCTTACGAGATCGCACTGGGAGATCATCTAGATATGTCTCAACTACATGTTTAATATCATGGAAATCAAAGTTCATGGCACGCTAGAAAGTGGATTCAACATTCTTTAACCTGAACGACATATTCCGATAAGAAAAAGTACCCCAACGAAAAATGAAATCCGTTTTGTGTTGGTCTTCAGGTTTTATTTGAATCTGGTTGTATCCTGGAAAACCATCCATGAAAGAGAATATTCATGGCCCGCACATGCATCGATAATATGATATATGAAAGGTATGGGGTAGTATTCCTTAGGATAGGATTTGTTTAAGTCCCTGAATTCCATACATAATCATATGGTTCCTTGCTTTTTGTCGACTAGGACTAGGTAGGAGAGCCATTCCGTCAAGTCGACCAGATAGATGAAGCCAACTTTTAACAGTTTCTGAACTTCAACCTTAATGGTTGCTTCTTTTCGAGGGTTTACCGGGCAGAGATTTTGTCTCACTGGTTTAGCATTAGGGTAAGTTGTGATAACATGTTCAACTATAGTGGGGTTGATGCATGGAATATCCTCGTAAGACCAAGAAAACATGTCGCAAAATTCCCTAAACAGGTTGGTACACAGAGTTATCTCATCAGGCAAACAATCTACTCCAATGAATAAGTTTTACATAACTCCATGTTTGATGGAAATATAAATCAATATGGTCCTCGATATATTTTCCATGTTACCTTCAGCATAAATTGTTTGTGTAGGAGTGATGGAAAAATCGATATCACCAGCAAGTCTCACTGAAAACTCACCATTCTCTATCGTGTCTAGATTGGGAAGGAAATAGGACTTGTGATTCATGTGTTCCCATAGATGATCGAGACCTACCATGGATTCCAAGATAGCCTCATCAAAGGGAAAAATAGTATCTAGAAAATCAAAAGAGTGGATAGAGTTGACTTACCATGCAGGTGCATAGTCTATATATGACTCTGTGGAGACAGATAGAGTCGAGATATAATCTGTTGTGGCATCTTGTGTTTCTTGGTATGCTACTTCTACAACAGATAAGGGCACAGTTGATCCAGATTTTATGAGTAGAATGAAATGAATAAAGATTATTACCAGATGCTTAACACAAAATAACAGAGTACAGTAAAACTGGTTTTCTATTCAATAAGGAAACAAGCTAAAACTGTAAAATGCAGCGAAAAACGAGTTTGCTGGAATGGTGGCGGCTTATCTCTGAGAATAGATGTGATGACTGTGCTCATTTGGAACAAGATGGTTAAAATGAGGCTCTCAAGGCCTTTTACAATAAACAGGACTATCAAAAACCCTAGACATCCAAAAACCTAAACCTAGAAGACGAAGCGCCAAAAGTCATGTGGGCCCCGTTTGGGTAAGTTAGTACATCAACTTCCCGGGGTCATAACTTTTGCATACAATCTCCATTTGGGGTGCACGATAGCTTGTTGGAAATATCTATCTGCGGACTACAACTAAAAAGACAATTGTTGCTAAAGGATAACCCAAAAAACGTCATTTAGGTCCTCAAAACGGCCCCAGAAGTTCAAGACCTAAAAGACTGCTAAAAATAGTAAATTACCAAAATTGCCAGAAGAATGTTTTGAGCTAGTTGGAAGAGGTGGGACACCACCGATATCCACTTGGATCAACAGCTAGTTATTACCGAGTGGGAAGAATCCAAGGATCAGTTGTTCGACTGACAATGAAGATTTCCCGAGACAAAATGTCAGAAGTACTCACAGAACCAATGTAGTTTACGGGAGTAGGTACATTGAATGTGCCCATCAGCTATGAATACATGCCTACTCCAAGACTTTCACTGGGCAGGTGAGTCTGATCAATCAAAGGGATTTTCGAATCCGATGAAGCATTGTTATTTTTTCGAGTAAATGAAATTTGATCAATTGTGATGATCTTTCCTTCATGTGGGAACATCATTACTCGGAATATGGACGATGGGACAACTTGCATTGCATATGTACAACTCCTTCCTCACAAAAAAATGTAGTCAAGAGGATCATCCAAAAATTCAACCTCCACAGACACTATTTTACCAGCAAGTTCAACTTCGAACATAGGCAAGACTCCATGTGGGAGGAATGATCTCCCGTCAAAATCCGTAAGTATAGTGTCGGAAGGGGCTAACTCAAGCGAGCCAAGGGCTTTCCAGCAGGATATTGACATTACACACATAGACACGCCTTCATCTACAACTGCTCGTCCAATGGTTTTGGGGCCATGGAATAATTCAATTTGCAAGGCCACATGATACGATAACAGATGTTTGATGTTTGACATATCGAACCGTGCAAGCATACTTGAACAATCCATCGTCTCGATGGCCAATAGAAGTGCATTCCGCTACAAAGGGAAGCTTTGCAAGACTTCTAATGTGGACATTGCACAAGGCATTTGGGCCAGATCCTCTACAACAGAGTAATTAGTAGCGACGCATGCGTTATGGTTGTGCGTAGCCGTTTCGTAGACACCCTTAGGTATGTTAGGCATAGAATCTTCTAGTCTCTTAACGTGAAGAGGAGAAGATGACTCGAGAACATCCTTATCTTTCTACTGCGAGCCTAGGTTTTAATTCATGGCTCTGGTTTGCAGAAACGTATGTGAGTTAATCATATTGATAAATGATTGATCAACTAACAAGGAAGGAGGAGTGTCCCCAGCACTAGAGTTTCTAGAAGCTGAGCCTCATCCATGAGGGAATGGGTCCTTCAGGACATCTAGTTTCTTTTCACATAAGAGCTTCTAGGCTTCGTCCATAAGAGAGCACTGGTGGGTAAGGTGACCATCTTTATAAAGTTTGCAGGGAAACTTGACCTTCTTTTTATCCTTTTTTCCCTCCTCGTCATTTTCGTTGTTTTTGGGTTTCTGATAGTTCCCCTCCCCTTTCTAACCCTTCTTTTTGTTTCTTTTGGGTTTCCAAAAACCCTTTTGGTTTGTCTACACCTGCTGTACAGATTCTGTCTTAGAAGGGAAGGTTGCAACCAAAGTTCCCTCAGTAGCAAACTGCTTCACGGAAAGTGTGTGCACTTGTTTTGTTAAAAATTCAAGTGCTGTTGAATCTGCTTAACCAATAATGCCATGGGCATGCGGTCTAGGATTTCGTTTCCCAATATCTATATTAGATATCGGTGCATTCGGAATGATCTCATAGAGAATCCAAAATTGAGCGCAAACTAGGTCAAGCTGCTGGGTCCTCAGGATTACTTCTTCCTCAAAAATGACCCCAGAAGTTGTGACATCCTTAGAAATATAAGGAAGGAGTTATTTCAAGTACCACTCTAAAAGGAACTTTGGAGGATTCTCAGCCTTGATGAGTCTCTTCCATCTTGGCCACTCCTGAATATCGTCAAATAAGTGAGTGGATTTGTTCTTCTTGAAAGTGGACAGAAGGTCTGTACCGGCATCATATCGGACAGTAAGTTGGAAGTGGTTCAAAAATACTACCGTTACGTCCCAAAAGTTGTCGTATGTAGCAGTAGGCAATTCAATATACCACTTGGTTGGGACACTATCCAAGGTCCGTTGAAAGAGCCTCAACCTAATGGAATCATCGTTAAGCGAGTTGGAAGAGCACCATACATGAAAGGTTGTAACATGGTAACCAGGGTCTTCCCAAGTCTTAACTTTGAACTTTAGAATGTCCTAGGGAAGCTTGGTTGGGTCGGGTGGCCATGCCAGGTGATTTCGCACCAGTTCGTTAGTCAATTTCGAAAGATATGGTAAGTTCAAGGTTTCTTGAAAGGGAAAATGAGGTCTCATCGATGTGATCTAATTAAAAGGAGTTTGGTAGGGGGAACCACCCGAAACCTGGCTCCTATACTGTTGGTTGGGGTCCCCCCCGACCATCAGTTGTGAAGTAAATGCATTATTAAAGATGCTCTAGCCATAGGCTAGGGGATTGCTTCCTTGTGGATTGTTCCATTGTGGTTCTGTATAAGCACCCCCGAAATGTGGGTTGACAAAACTGTTACTAGCCCCTCCAACAAACAGTGAAAAGGAAGTACTCCCTACAGGTATATTCGAAGTCTGTACATTGGATGAATGCACATTAAAACCTATGAAGGGGTTGAAACCTGATGTATATGCAATGGAAGAAGTAGGAATTGCTCCTACAAAAGGTGCCGAAGGAGCTATGTGTCCTCCAAAACAATAAAATATGCGACTAAAAGGAGAAGACTGAGGATTAGCCTGGAATTGTTGTACAAAAGGGGAAGATGTGAATGATACCGATGGTATGCTTGAGAAAGGGACACTGGATGGTCCAATAGTATAACCAAAAAGACTAGATGCAGTCGTAGCTTGGGATCCAAATGATCCTAAGGGTCTTGTACTGAAATTAAATTAAGTGCTCGAAGTAGAAGTAGTTTGCAATGAGCTTGGTATTGATGTGTGTATAAACGAAGGAGAAAAACCTCCTAACATGATAGCTGATGTAGGAGTATGAGGAACTCCTGACACATCCCCTATGTTCTCCATGAGTGAAACAAGTGTAAACTGATACACACTTAACTCTAGAAGACCTAGAAAAACTACACTTACTAACAAGGGATTGTTGGGTCCAGTTAAAAGAGGATTGAAAGGTGTGGAAAAAGCTTGAGTGGTCAAGTCTTCAATCTCCAAGGGTTCCTGAACTGATTTATATTGAGAGATCAGACGTGGTTCTTTGGGTGGTTCAGTTGTTCCCGTAAGTTTGTAAGAACTCGAGAGTCTATTCTCCGTCGTTGTGGTGGCGATGGAGGCTCCACTGTAAATGGATGAAGGTTATGTAACCTTCGTGACCTTCTAAGAGGTTGGTCCTCCACAATTGTGTGAAAAATGTACTAAGTAATTATCCTATGGATCACTAACAACTAGGATCAAACAACATACCACGAAAAAATGTCCTAAAGTGATCCAAACTAGGAAAAGAAAGATAATACTCTCAAAAGTAACTCTTGGATGATGAGGGACCAAAGCAAACTAGTAGAATATCGAAGGTCATTTACACGATGTCCACATACAAATTCTATGGGTGCAAGCATTTGAATCACCAAACCGCCCTCCCTGAATTAATGTAGAGGGTTACCTCCTGTGTCTGGCCTAGGTGAGGTGGAAATATCCTTCCACTATACCTGTGTAGAGCCCTACAGTCAAGATACTAAAGGCTACCACAAATACAAAAAGATCCTGAGGGGACAGTCATCATTCTAGCCAAAATGCATGGGTAGGGTAGCAACTGTTGTTAGATTTTGAGCATTAATTCAACACACTTTAGGATCTTTACTGAGAGAATAACATGTACAACATATCAATCATATCAAGCATGTATCAAGCATATCGAGCAATCACATAAGACAATGGACACATAGAGTTTCACTGGGGAAAACCATAAAGGTGAAAAACCCCACAACTTCCTCAAATATAGAAAGAGCGATGATACAACCAAAGTACAAGAGATAGTCTTCTACTAGCATCTACTCCTCCTCCTCAAATAGTGCGCCACTTTCCAAGTGATGTAAGAGTGAGTAATGAGATGATCAAATAGAGATATACCGATCTCTATTTATACATGACATGACCTGCCTAATAACCTAGCAGGGCCAACTTGTCTAACTCAGTATAATAACCTGTGGTTATACTAATCAGGGCCAACCCCACACTTGGTGGTCTAATAACCCATCACAACAAGTTACGACAGTTGTCAATACAAATGATGACACTTCTGTATAGAGGAATAATACCATCTCTATAGGATTACAATATACATAAGTTAAATACATTCCAAAATTACATATACATCAACACTCCCTCTTAACTAGGAAGGTATTTCTCGACACAGATCTGCTAGCACAAGTCTTCTTCTCTGGATCATCGTCACTAGATCATCGTCATCGAATCATCATCATCAAATCATCGTCATCGTCACTGCTGCTGCTATCTCAATCAATCTCCAATCTACTCTTCATAGAAAGTTCTACAGAGCCAGTCCTTTTTCATACTGGATGTATGCCCACCACCTGCAAGTCTTCATCATCTACAAAGACAACCCCTTTTAATGTTGGATGAACATCATCAACATCTCTGCAAGCAAGCAATCAAGTAGGTACACCACAGGACTGATCATACTGCTTCTGCAAAACCTACAAGATCTCCCAGGACTGATTACACTGCCTTTGCAAAACCTGCAAGAGCATCTTAGGACTGATCATATGCCTCTGCAAAACCTGTGTACCATACTATCACATCAACGTCTTCAGATCATCATCATCGTCCATGGAGCACAACCCATATGCACACACACAGTCTCCAGTATGGGAGGACTTTCCTACCACCGTACGAGACCCTGTCTACCAACATGCGAGGAATTTCCTAATAGCATGTGAGACACAACACTTACAATAACCGATATGGGAGGACTTTCCTACCACCATTCGAGAAAGTCTCATAGCACTTACATCATCGAACATGGGAGGACCAACCTACAACCATGTCGGAATGGAACAACACTTACATAAACGACCATGGTAGGACCAACCTACCACCATGTTGGAATGGCTCCAGCCCTTACATCTTACCATGGGAGGAATTTCCTACCACCATGTAAGAATGGCTCCAGCCCTTACATCTTACCATGGTTGGACTTTCCTACCACCATGTAAGAATGGCTCCAGCTCTTACATCTATACCATAGGAGGAATTTCCTACCACTATGTGAGAATGGCTTGGCCCTTACATCTACCAGCATAGGAGAACTTTCCTACCACTATGCGAGAATGGCCAGTGTGCAACTGTGTCTCTGGACTCATCACTTCCCCTTGGAAGGAATCTCGATCTGAAGTACATAAAGTCTCCCTCTGAAGTATTCAAAGTTCACTCTGGCCAGCGGCTTGGTCAGCACATCAGCTATCTGCTCGTCCGTCGCAACATGTAGGAGCTTCACTACTCCTCTCTGCACCATATCGCTGATATAGTGATACTTTATCTCAATGTGCTTCGACTTGTCATGGAACACTGGGTTCTCTGACAACTTCACACAACTTTAGTTGTCGCAATATATACAAGTAGCACTCAGTTGGAGATCAAACAAATCAGACAGTAGCTTCCTAAGCCATACTGCCTCACAACTAGCCGAACAAGCTATGACAATACTCTGCTTTTGCTATACTCAGTGCCACACAGGACTGCTTCCTGCTAAACCAAGAGATCATACCGGATCCCATACTGAAGAAAAACCCCAAAGTGCTCTTCCGATCAATGGCACTGCCTTCCCAATCCGAATCAACATAACCCTCTAGGTTAAACTTTTGATTCACCTCATACTTGAGCCCATAGTCAACTGTACCCTCTAGGTACCTCAGAATATGCTTTGCAGCTATCAGTTGAACATGTCTCGGATATGTCAAGTACTGGCTCAAGGTGTTCACCGCAAAGTAGATATTTGGTCTCATATTCATCAGGTACATCAAGGACCCAATCATCTGAAGATACACCGTAGCATCAAGTGGCTCAGAAGAAGCATCACACATAATCTTCAGGTTTGATGCCATAGGTGTGGCCATAGCCTTGTAGTCCATCATCCTGAACCTCTTCAGCATCTCTACTACATAATTCCCTTGTTCAAGGAAGATTCCATTTGCACTTTTCCACACCTCCATACCAAGAAAGTAGTGCATCATACCCATGTCCTTCATATCAAACTCGGCAGCAAGCTTCCTCTTTATGTCGGCAATCAATCTATCCTCACCTATTACAAACAGGTCATCCACATACAATAGTAGTATCACTGGATTGCCTTCCTCAACCTTGTAGTAAAGGTTGGAATCCGATTTACTCTTGGTAAAGCCCAAACTGGATATGAAGCCATCTATCCTTCCATACCAGGTCTTGGGTGCCTGTTTCAAACCACATAGGGCTTTCTTCAATTTGCACACATGTGACTCTCGATCATGTGTTTCAAACCCAAGTGGCTGCCCCACATACATTTCCTCTTCAACTACACCATTCAAGAAAGTTGTCTTGACATCCATCTGGTGTATCTTACATTTTATCACTGTAGCCAGAGCAAGTACTAATCTACTGGAAGTGTATCTGGCCATAGGAGGAAAGGTCTCTTCATAATCAATCCCTTCTTTCTGGGAGAAGCAGCAAGCTATAAACCTTGCCTTATATTTTTCTATGCTGCCATCTACAGCATGCTTGATCTTATAGATCCACTTGGAAGTCACCATAGACTTCCCATCTAGTCTTGGGACCACATCCCAAACTTCATTCTTCATGATCGACTGGTATTCCTCGACCATGGCATCCTTCCATTCATTCTTTTCTACTGCTTCTTCATAACTGGAAGGTTCTTTGTTCATTATGTCACAGAGTAAAGCAACATAGCTAGTATGTGATATTGTTATTTCCCTTTCTCTGTGTTCCTCTTTTGGAATGCCAAACCTTTCTGCATCTTGAATGAGCTCTCTAGCCCATGTTGGTTTCTTCTTGTGAGAGTTCTTCTCATGGGGTGGATCTACAGGTTGTTGTGGATCTTCCATTTCACGATCTTCTTAAGGAACTGCTTCATTCATGGTCGTGTCTTTAGTTCTGGATATTCTGGGTTCTTCATTATCTTCAACTGGTGTTTTCCTTGATTTGATGTATGCTGAGCTTTCATAAAATGTTACATCCCTACTGATATTAATATTCTTGAATCCTGGGAAGTAGATTCTGTAAGCCTTTGAGCTTTCATCGTAACCCATGAATATGCCCTTCTTTCCTAAGGGATCTAACTTTGTCCTCTTTTCTTTCGGGATGTGAGTGTATACTGGAAAACCAAATATTCTGAGATGGATAACTTCTGGTTTCTTACCAGTGAACACTTCTTTTGGTTTTTTCTTGTCAAGTATCTTATGGGGTGTTCTGTTCTGCACATATACAGCTATCCTTGCTGCTTCATCCCATAGGTGCATAGGTAGATCTTGGTCATGAAGCATTGCCCTAGCTGCTTCCATGATTGTTCTATTCTTTATTTTGGCAACCCTATTCTGTTGTGGATTGTAAGGAATAGTCTACTCCCTCTTAATCCCTAAATCATTGCATAGCTTCTTGAAGTCAACTGAAGTGAATTCTCCGCCATTATCAGATCTGAAGATCTTGATCTTCATGTCAGTTTGGTTTTCTATCAAGGCTTTGAATTCCTTGAAATTGTCAAACACTTCATTTTTGTTCTTCAAGAAGTAAACCCAAGTCTTCCTAGAGAAATCATCAATGAAGGAAACATAGTATACATACCCACTCAGAGAACTGGATGACATTGGACTGCATACATCAGAGTGGATGATTTCCAAGATTCTTTTTGCCTTGCTTTCACTGCTTGGAAATGTCTTCCTTCTATTCTTTCCCTTTGCACAACCTTTGCAAATGCCTTCATGCTTTGACTGGATTTCAAGAAGACCTTCCACTGCTTTGCTTACAATTGGTAATGCTCTATAGTGCATGTGTGCAAGCCTTCTATGCCAAAGTTCACTTGGCTCTACTGAATCATGGACCATGGCTTGTTCTGGTTGGCTCTTCAATTTGTATAATCCTCCCTCTTGCTCTCCAATCACCACTGCATCATCAATAGTCTTACCCTTTGGCCACATTAGGACTTGGCCATCTACAAATGCAACCCTCATGCCTTTTGCATCCAATGCAGATATGGAGAGTAGATTCTTCTTGAGACCTGGAACATATAGTACATCTTTCATCTTCATAGACTTTCCGGAGTCTAGTTTATAGGACGCTTCACTACTCCCTTTTATTGGATACTGGTAGTCATCCCCAAGTTTCACCTTGTGGGGTGATTCATGTTCAGATAGGTTCATAAAGGATTCCTTGAATCCTTTCATGTGCTTAGAAGCCCCACTATCTATAAGCCAATCATTACTTCCATGAGTAATGGTTCCAGTGAGGGCAGAAATCAAAACATATTCTTCATCACTTGAACAGTATTCACTATCTTCTCTAGCCCTCTTCCTGGGAGGTTCATCATCCTCTGGAGCATGAGTATGGTGTTTTATTTTGATGTTCTTCTTCTTGTGAGAACCATCTTTCTTATTCTTGGGACAGTCCCTGGAGTAGTGTCCCTTTTCATCACATGTATAGCAACGGACATAGGACATGTTTCTTCAATGTCTGGGACTACCCCTTTTATTCTGATGGTAATGTCTTTCTTTCTTGCCATGATGGTGAGTCTTTTTGTCACAATGAATTTTGGAGTGTGTTGTGAGAGCTTGGTCTTCATTCCCCATTTTCTCTTCTCGGGCTACAATCCGAGCTTCTTCTTGTGAGCATTCTTCCCACAACCTGCTGAAAGTGATAAGTTTCCTCCTAGCAAAAATTCCTTGGATGAAGGAATCCCATTACCTAGGAAGTCCATTAAAGGTCATCACCACTTCTCCATTCTCTATATCTTCTCCCACAACTTCAATTTGTTCTTTTATCCTGGAGACCCTTGAGAAATAAGAATGCATAGTCTCTGCATTCTGGATATTGATATTCTTCAATTGATTCCTCAAGGAATTCATCTTCTAATTTATGTTATTCCCTTCGAATAACTTGGTCAGGGAATCAAACATCTCCTTTGGTGTCTTTAGAGATGACACATGTGGTATGATATGGTCTTTGATAGAATCAGCAATGATCCTTTTAGCCTTGACCAAATTTCTTTTGTGTAAGGACTTAGCCTCTTCTTCCCCGGGGATAGGGACCTCTTCACTTATGTAAGTGTCCTACTCATTTTCTTCCAGGATTAACCCAAACCTATACTTCCATGCTCGAAAGTTATCAGCCCCTTCAAGCATATCCTCAAGCTTGGTGTGGTGAGACATCTTAAAAACTCTTGCCACTTGAACCATTCGAAATCCACATCATATTTAATCTCCTAAAGCCATAAATACATTCTATTTAACTCACTCATGAGATTCCATACCATACTTGCTAAATTCATGAGCCTCTGGGATAGTTTTGGAAACTATTTTTCCACCTAGGGGGTTTTTTGTCTTTTCTAAGCCTTTTCTTTTTTCTCTTTCCAAATTGCCTAAAATGAATTTGATTTTATCCATGGAGGATGTATTATATATTTTTATTATATCAATGAGTAATATACAGAGTGATTTCCACAATTTATTCTCTCTATTCTTCTTCTATCATTGTCTGAAACATTCCATGTGAAATTGTCTTATGAATCTAGTTCCTAGCAATTGAAAATATCGCACATACTAGTTGGTGACATATAGACACATAGATATTTGCATATATATCTATAAAAAAAATAGTATCAAACTTCAGAGAAAATGTACCTTTTATGACGGTTGGTCCAATATTTTCTCCCACGATCTCTATTGCAACAAATATGCAAAACACACACAAACCCTCCTCAAACCAGTTTGACTATAAATAAATATCGATATTAAAAAATGACATAACATAAAATTATAATCAAATAACAATAAAAATTAACAATTTTATTGGGAAAGGAAGAGTGCCTCAATCTTCTATTGTCAAAGAATGCAACAAGTACAAATGTTATACCTGAATCTGCATCAAGCACCTTCGCAACCAGGCCCTAGGTTCCTGCTCCTCTTTCTTGACTTGGAATTTCTTCAACATAAAAATAGATCTCTCTAATTGTGTCCCTTTCTCATGCCCTCCCCTTGTATTTATTACAATAAAAGGAGGATTGGTTCGAAAGGTGGTTGAATTGGGAAGTTGGGGAAGTTGGAATACCTAACTCAACTAATCCCAATTCGTATTCCTAATATACTTTTTCAACTTTACTTAAGATACTCGCTACCATGACATCTAGAAACATGCGTGTGACTTGTGACGTACTAGCTTAACAAGTCATAGGTACAACTTTTGGTTGATACCCGCGGGTTGTGATTATAGAGACCCATGGGTGACCTGCGTTATGTCAAGTATAAAGGTCGCGGTTTTATATTAAAATTGTCAGAAAAAAAAAAAAAAAATAGTTTTTAAGCTGAAGATAGTAGGGTTTGGCTCCCAAATCATCTAAGGCCAAGTAAGATCTTCCATCCATAGTGTCCTTTTGTGTGACCGACAAGGAAATGTGGTCATGGATGGAGAAGTGCTAATTTGACCGATAACATCAGTCCATGTGATTTGTGGCATAGAAGGCTTGGTCATCTCCATTTCAAATAACTACCTGGGTTGTAGAAAATGGTGAAAGGGATGCCCATATTTAAATATGATTTTGATAGTATTTGTAGAGGTTGTGCTCTTGGAAATAACATTAAGAAGATTTTTCCACATAGTACCAAAAGATACAATGGGATCCTTGATTTGATTCATTATGATCTATGTGGTCCTATGTCTGCACCCTCCTTGAGTGGTTATTTGTATTATGTGATTTTCATTGATGAATTCTCTCGCAAATAATGGGTTTACATTATGAAATAAAAGAGTGAAACTTTCAACAAGTTTCAAGAATTTAAAGCACTGGTTGAGAATCATACTAGAAAGCACATTCATGCTTTAAGATATGATAATGGAGGAGAGTTTGAGTCCCATGAATTCAATGACTTATTTCGAGATGAATGAATAAAAAGATAGCTAACTGTACACTACAACCCCCAACAAAATTGGGTTGCTGAAAGAAAGAACATAACAATATGGGAGGCTACAAAATCCATGATGTGTGGTCAGGATCTGCCACATACTTATGGGCATAAGCCTCTAACACTTCTATTTATATTTAGAACATAAGCCCTCACTCTATCTTGGGATAAAATACCGTTGAAGAGGTTTTCACTGTTGAAAAACCAGATATTCGACACTTGAATATTTTCTATTTTCCTATCTACATTCATGTAGAAAAGAGAAGAGGACAAAGATGGAGCCATCCCAAAAGAAAGGAAAATTTGTTGGATATAGCAAATCCTCCAAAGCTTATAGAATTTATGTTCCAGGAAAAATAAACATTGAAGTCAACAAAGATATAACATTTCATGAAAAGGCCGCCTTCAAGTGCTCCAAATAAATTCAGTGTGATTTAGACATGGAGGAGAATGATACTCCTATGATGGAGAATCCGGTATCTAATTATCCCATTTCAGATGTTGAGAGGGAGAATGCATAAGAGTCCGTAGATATGCTTTATCCTAAATATCCATAAGATATAATAGAAAGATCAATTGAGGAACCTCCTGCTAAGAGAACATTTGCATGAATTGAGCCTCAATTTGTTCATGCCTCTGGTATGTGGTCCCCTGAGATAAAAAGGTTTTGAGGTTTTGGGATTTCTCTTCCGAGCTTTAGTTTCTTCTTCATCATCTAAAGAATTTTCTGAATGCTTTTGTTATTAGGAAAAGTGTTCTTATAGCAAGTGAGAGACTACCAACATACTGGGGTATAAGATATACATACAAGGTTCTGCAAACATTGTTATTAAGAAAATGGATTAGGGTTTAGGAGAATGTGTACCTTATTCAGAAGCTTGATCCAATATTTCTCCTCTCATTCTCAAATGAAACAACCTACAAAAAAATTACAAAACCTTCCTCAAACCAATTTAACTACAAATACAAGATTGATATTCATAAGCCAATGAAACATCAAATTGTGATCAGATTTACAATACACATGAACAAATCTATTTGGAAAGGGAAGAATGTCCAATATTTATTGATAAATGCAGTAGTACATAAAGATATACCTGTCCTACACCGGCACCATCGTAACTAGAACCTGGGCTCATGCTCCTCTCTCTTGATCATGAATTCCTCCAGCATAACATTGGCTATTAAGACATGATCCCTTTTCCAAACCCCTCCCCTTGTATTTATGGCAAGGCTAGTAGGTTAGGTTTCGAAAGGTAGTTTCTATGGGAAGTTGAATAACCATCCCAACTCATAAATAGTTAATCATTTTTATATATTTTTTGAGATTTTTAGTGATACCCGCGACTATAGAATAGGGAAACCAATGAGTGACTCGCGGCTTTCCTGACTTGCAGGTTGAGGGTGCAACTTTTCAAGTGATACCGGTGGGTTGTCAGAATGAACACCCGTGTCTAGCCCTCCTATTGGAAAGTATAAGAGTCGTAGTTATGCTTTAAAATATGCAGAGAAAATATTCTTTTGAGGAAAGGAACGCAAGGATCAACTCTAATTCATCTAGGTTAAAGTAAGCTCTTCCATCAATGGCATCCTTTTGTGTGAGTGACAAGGCAATGTGGTCACGGATGAAGAAGTTATAATTTGACCAATAACAGATGCCCCCTAATGTATGAGTTCAGAGGGAAGAGATGTCCAAAATGCATTACAATCCAAGAAGAGGAGGAGAAAAGAGGCTGCAAAATGAGATCACATACAGTACCTGAAATAGAAACAAGGTCTGCGAGCAATTACAATATTGATATCAGGATATGTTCAGAATGGTATAACATCATCTCCAATACATAACAGAAATATGTATATAGCATGGAAACTGAAATACAAGCGTGGATCCATGTCAAACAGGAGATCATAGCCATAAAAATAAACTGGATCTATGTCTCATCAAGAGCCAAAAATGGGTGTGCCTCAGGCTTGCATAGCTTGGGAAATAAAAAAATATGATGATGTTATTATAAGCCCAAGGTCTTCATCCAAACCATATCAAGGAACGAATCCTAAGCATGGGAATAAATGAGTTGAGGTTGAACATGGAGGACATCGTTTGATTACCGTCCATTGATGTAATCCATTAACAAACGCGAGGGCACCCACAAATAATGAAAATGGGGCCCAAGTTACCTAATACATTCTAACAAGTGTGAATAAGGGGTATTGAAGTCGAACGCATGAAGCATCCATCGATTAGGGGACATTGATCTATTCCCACTATTCAATGGTGAGGAAAATTTCCACTGATGAATGCAATCCCCAAGGTACTACCAGAAACTCTAAACTTCATTCCCAGAGCAAGATGAGTTGAAGTCAATGGTAAGAAGTTCGTTGGAAGGGAGGAATTAAGGAATCCTCCGTCATCCAACACGAGATATAATCAAAAATTTTGATTTGATCTGGAATAGCACTGAGTACATGATGAAACATACTAACACAAGGGAATCCTCCATCATCCAACACGAGATATTTTCTTACTTGCAACTTTGTGGAAAGATGTAAAAAGAACATGACAATCGCATCGGGAATTTCATGAGAAATCTATACCTACTATTGCAATCTGATTTTATCCCAAATGTTACAACATTGGAATCTTTTGAAAATATTGTCTCCATGTAGATGTCTATTGGGTCGTGAATAACATGAAACATATTCAAGTGATTAACAAGATCAAGCTTCTCTTTAGATATTCTTAATTCAAGACTAACAACTATGGGCTCAATGATCTCTGCAATCTGCTGATTATTTTTTGGTGAAAAAGAAAACATGTCCAACTACTCATTTCTATTTCCTTCATTGCTTTCTAAAAAGTATGCTTTATATTTATCATACATGTATTCATTGTTTAAAATTTCTTTTGATGCTGAAAATAAAAACCACTCCAAATTTTGTTTATATTCATCAAAAGCCAAATGATCATTACAAATTTCTGATTCTTGAAAATTAGAGACCTTTGCTTTTTAATTCTCTTCAAGGTTAAGCTCTGTTTCTGGGTGACAGCTACCATATATCAAATCTATGTCCTCATGACATTGTTGATCATAGATTTTCTGATCTAAAACTTTAATACTATCATCATATTCATTAAAAACAAGAAATTCTTCATAGACATCTTGAACCACAAATTCATGAGTATAATAAACGTCTGATAAAATATCAAAGGTATCTGTAATCTAATTATTATCAGCTGCAATATGAATATTTTTATGAACATCCTTTTCCTGATAAGTTTCCTTTTGTGACAGTATATTATCATGAAAATAACCAGAAAATTCTTGAGAGTCATGGCAACCAAATATTTCTACAGCGATCTCTTCATTAGTAGGCTGATCTGAATAGGCATAAGCATCATCTTCTTTTTCAATTTCAAGCTCCTGCTGAATTGAATTTTCTATAAATTCCTTTTCAACAAGATCTTTATAAATTTCATCAAATGAGAACATTCTACTGTCTGCTGAATACATGATTCGAACTGTTCACAACAATCTTCAAAAAGTGTGTCAACAGGTTAATACCTTTTATAATATTTGTTGAATGCTAAATGGAATTCTTTCAAGGAGGATATGCTAGAAGCAAGAAGAGAAAAACACCATTCTCGTTCATTTTTGTCTAGTAAATACATGAACATTTTCATTAATACATCTTCATGATGAATTCCCAACTGATACATAACTTCATGAAATTTCAACAAATGTGCAGCTGGATTGTCATTTTTTTTCTCTCTAAATCGTGGAAGGAAATCTCCCCACTCGTCCCTGATAGGTACCACATTTTGAAAGCCTGGAACAGATGAAAAATTCAAATGTGCAAACCTCCGAGCCACAATGTCTTCCATGGTCATTGACATTCTAAAGCAGTGGAGTCGCCAACAGATACTTCCCAATGGAGTCGCCGGTGAAAAATTGTAGTCTTAACCATGTGACCGGCCCCTGTTCACCATCAAAGACTGGATCTACTGATGTTAATACCTAGGGAATATTTTTCTTCACTTCCGTCCCCGGCAACGGCACCAAAAATATTTGTGCTAGAAATTGTCCCTAGACTACGGAGGGGCAAGCTAGTACAATCTCAACATGATGAACATAAAATTGGGTTTTGTTTTTGTATTTTATTGGTTTGATGGTTTCGTTTCAAGGAAATAATCAACATCCAATCTCAAAATAACACAAGTACTAAATCATGTGACAATCAAGAACTGAGATATTAAAGCTTAAAAGAAACAAATGTAAACCATTACATTCAAAGCACACACTGGTTTTATTCACAACATAATGAGCATTCACATGAATAAAGACATTAAACAAGGAATGAAGTCAATTGTTGAGTGATCAAACTGATCAGAAAAAAAACAAGAAATTAGATAAAATGGCTTATATGTATATAAAACTATCTCAATCCTTAAAAACTTACATAAGAGTGGTTTGTATCAGTCTGTCATGCATATCCCAAAAAGCTCCAGTTTCAATAAAATTTTCTTGAAACAAAAATCCAACCTCCATCCTGAATGCTTGTCCTCCTTTTATCATTACAAAAGTAGAGTAGTTCCATAACTACCTACTAGGTCGAATTTTGAAGTAGTTATATCAGTTAGTTACATTGTAACTCCAATCTTTACAGACAATTAACTAAAAATAACAAATCGAATATTTGGGAAACTTGGCTAATTTCTGGAAAATTGGGTCTCAAAGACGCCTCCATATCTCTTGATTAATGACACCTGTTAGACAAATGGGAGATTTTTTTTTAAATGCGTCCATGAAGAACAAAAATGTCTCTTGGTTTTTGAAAATTCCTCTCCAATTGATCGGAAGACGTGCCAAACGTTTGTGAGTAAAATAGTAAATTATTAAATCTTTTAAACCTTGAAAAATAGGCCACAAAGATGAATTCGAATCTTCCAAAATATGACAGTTGTTGCAAAAATGAGAGAGGTTTTTTTAAATGATTCTGTTTTGGACAAAAACCTCTCTTGGTTTTTTCAAACTTCTTTCCACCACCTCGTATTCCGTGCTCAATTTAAATGACAAAAACATGAAAAAAAGAGCAAAACTATGCATTTCTGCCCCAAATGGAATATTCAACTTCTTAAAGATTTACTCTTCTTCTTGCTGATTTCTAGTTGCTGCGCCTGAGAGGGGAAAAGGTGAAGTAGATAGCTGTTCAATACTTGGGATAATTCCCTTCTCTATCACCATTACTTGTTCTGCAACTATTTCACATTCCTTAACAATTTGAGCTATCATTTCATTCAACTAATCTAACTCAGCTCTACCATTAACATCCTCTTCACCTGAAGAGTCTTCAATAACATTGACCTTCTATTCCTTCATCTTGGGATCTATTAGTCTCCTCATATTCTAGAATTCGAGATCCCAAATATGAAATTGTGACATTAACAAACCCAATTCGTTAATGATAGCTACAAATGATTTTTACAGATGTCATAATGAAGTAAACAGGTGTCTAGAAGCTCGTCCTTCATCATCAAACGAAATGGCCAGGTTCTGCTATCAAGAAACCACGAACCCTGATGATGCCTGGTTCCTGCAACATGCTAGAGTACTTGATCTGGACCTTGCACTGCGGTAATACCTCACATGCAATTTTGACACATAAGCTCAAAACCCAAGGTTAGACTTTGGATTTTGCATTAATATATAGTTCAAATAAGCATTTTGAGGACTTTAAAAGATATATAATACTTGATAAACCATTAACAGTGCCACTAAAGGTGAAATCACTTAAAACCAAAAGAAAACTCTTATATGACACAAAAGAAAATCAAAATCATTTATCAAAAACATTTAAAACTTAAAATAAAAATAAAATGAAAGATGGAAAGAGGAATAAACATTTGAGAAAAACACACAAATACTGAGGACAATTTCGGTGTTAACACAACCGAAGGTAAACTTAATACCATGAATCGTTGCCATTGCCAGGCTAAAACTCAAGACCACAGGCAACACTCCTCGGACGGTGGGCGTGGGTCATACTGAATTGAGAAACTAATTGAGGGAAAGCGCAGTGAGAATCTGAGACGGTTGCATAGTGAAATACATGCAGAATGAATCAAGAGTGGGTGGAGAAAGAAATGGTGGTGGGACGTCAACTTTATGTAGCCATTTATATGTTTTCTTGCAAAACATATGAAAAATGTGGAGTAAGTGAGAGACACCTAAAATCATAATTACTATGCAAAAGATATGAAAAATGTGGAGTAAGTGAAAGACACCTAAAATCATAATTACTATGCAAAACATATGAAAAATGTGGAGTAAGTGAAATACACCTAATCATAATTACTATGCAAAACATATGAAAAATGTGGAGTAATTACTATGCAAAACATATGAAAAATGTGGAGTAAGTTAACAACACCTAAAATCATAATTACTATGCAAAACATATGAAAAATGTGGAGTAAGTGAAAGACACATAAAATCATAATTACTATGCAAAATATATGAAAAAAGTGGAGTAACATCACACTTGAGAACATCACACTTGTCCTTGGTATCATATTGAAGTTCATCTACTCATGAATCCAATTTAGGGAGCAATACCAGTTCCTCCCTAGGTAGCTCTTTCTCAACATCAAGAATGATAACATTCATATTGTTAGTGGACACTTCAATAACCATTAATGACACAAGAGCATGTTAAGAATTCCAACAATGTATTTGAGGCCTCTCAGAGCCAAGTAAACTGTACCCACTTCTTGATCACTGAGTATTAAATTATTAATACAATACTTTTCATTTGTGATCTCCGTGGGTGTGTATCTAGCAAGAAACCTTTTGAGAGCATACATGCAATCAAATTGTCCTACAAATTTGTCTTTAAACTCATTGTGAGGAACATGAGAGGTGAACAAGATGACATAATAATTAAGACAAGTTTGAGGACAAGGTAATGGATGGACATGGTCATGATTTAAGTCAGCTTTTGTGCTAGAGGTGCCTCCTTCAACAGAGTTTTTTTTTAATCTAGGAGTCCCAAATCTACAAGGTGATCATGTATGAGTTGTAGTATTTCCCTGGAAATACATAGGGCATTTCACCAATATATAATGAGTGGTAGATAAGCAAAACAAGCTAAGCTACAAAGGTTGCTAAAAATCAACCATAATGTTCTGTTTAAAAAATAATAAAGTACTTTGAATGATAAGTTAGGGAACACAGAAATATGAACAAGCTATAATTGAAATTTGAGGAATGATAATAGATAATAACAGTTAATAGAGTATTGCAACCCAGTGCATACAAGCTGATAGTCTACAAACAAAATGAAAAAATAGTTTTCTAAGTTGTAATTTAAATTTGAGGAATGACATTAGCTACTAACAGTTATTTGTGCTGCAACCCAGTGCATACAAGTTGGTTTCCACAATCAAAATAACAAAAGAGTTTGGTAAGGGTGAACAATGTTTCATTCCCCAATGTGATTCGATGGAGGGATTTAAAATGTGTTCGTAGAGGCACATAAACCAGCAACAACATAGTGCTACAGTTCATTTGATGAATTTGTATATGTCTTTTAGGATCTACCACATGAATTTCCAATTTGACAAGGCCAATCATGCTCAATCTTCATTTGTGGAAAAGTTGTATGTTTGGATTTCAATGATATTCTATGTTACCCGGTTTCAAGTGCATTTGCATTGTGGTATTGTTGGTACTTGATGTATACTTTTGGTGCATTGTTTAATAATTGTTATCAATATGGTGTGCATCAAAGCAATGTTTTGGTGGCCCTTTGATAATTACTGCAACAATTATATTTGACTAAAAGATGTCAATTTTTACTCTATATATTTTCTTGCACCATTTTCAGTATGAACGTGAAAGGAGTGGTATTATGAACCTCAGTGCACATATACCTTCTCCGTGGAACATATGAGTATGTGACAACAAATTGAGCAGTTGATGGATGCCAAATAAGTCTTCCAGCAATTGCCACAGCCCAATAGAGATTCCTTCCACCCCAAATTCCCGTCAACATTTCAATTAGAGCTACACATATGTCGTTATTATTATGACTATTTTCCTTCACCATGTCCATTAGGAACAGTATGTCGGGGGTAGTAGAGTAGTATATAGAATATGAACATGAATAGCTGAACTTATCCAGGGGTATTATAGTAGTATATAGAACACGAACTTGATGGAGTTTATTAATATTCAATTCCCGCACAAAGCAATCATGGAAATGGAGTCTTCATTGAGAAATAAATCAATGTGTTTCTTGAAAATGGTGTCCAAATCAGGGAAACTCTTTCTATAGAAGCTCCACAACAGAACCTTTAGTAGGGGTGGCTGGTCATCATGAGATATTGCAGGAGCCACAATTGATATGAGCACAATGATATATAAAAACGGTAAAACTTAAATCCATAAAAATCAGAATTTTAAGCCTTCCAAGAGTGATTGTCATGATACTTGTAAAATGGTTTCCAAAGAAATATAACTCAGTTAAACTAGAGAAATCACCCAATCCCCAACGGAATTCAACCAATGTTCCAAACGTGTTTCTCAATTTCTTGTTAGATGAAATATAATAAAACCCTATCCCCAACTGAATTCGACCAATGTGCCAAACGCATGTGGAAAATGGGTAGTTGATGAACTTACCGGATTTTTTGACATTGTGAGGCACATTGGTTGAGTTGAGTGTCCTCTGCTAGCACTGCATCCTCTTCTCGTTGCTAGATGAAATGAGGGACAGCATGAGATCCTCTTATCTCCCCTGTCTCCTCTGCTCAGATCTTTGAAAATGGAACCCGCGATTCGAGTTAACTCTGCAAATGGATGTCATCTCCTAGGTTATTTATGCGAATGGAACCCGTAGTCTCCTAGGTTATTTGTGAAAATGGAACGCTCGAACTCCTTTGCGGCCTCCTCAACCTCCTATATGACCTCCTCAAGCTCCTCTGCGACTGCCTTGGTGACCTCTACGACCTCCTCAGTGATGGCCTCTGCGTTGCAGTCTCCTAGTTTATTTGTGCAAATGGAACCCTCGAACTCCTTTGTGGCCTCCTCAACCTCCTGTATGACCTCCTCAACCTCCTCCATGACTGCCTCAACCTCCTCCGCAACTGCCTCGGTGACCTCTATGACCTCCTTAGTGACGGCCTCTGCGACCTCTAGTATTGGACATTCTTGCAGGGTGAGGTAAGTGAAATGTGCTCACGCCGGCTGGGAGGGAGGTAAGTTCTATATTTTGAGGGAGGTTAGTTTTGTTTATTATTGTTTTATGTTTTTTTTGTATTTATATTTATTGTTTTTTTTATAGTTAGTATTTATGTATTATTATTTATTTATTAATCTAATATGTATGCAAATGTGTGTGTATAAAACCTAATATTCTAACATATAAAAATAGATGAAAAAGTAGGCCACAAAATATCGATGGATTGAAAGAGACATCTGCTCGATAGGATTGTTGTTGATTTTGATGGACAGTGGACTGAAAGAGAGAACATGACCGTTGGGAGTCGGGAGGCACTACTAGTGTGATATCGGACCATACTATATGAAAGGAACTATATGACTGTTTGGAGGTGCGGTCAGATTTGTTCATAATTACCATGAGATATTATTCATCACAACAAACTCATCAACGTCGTGTGCGCATCCAAACTTCCATAAGTGAGTACAATAATTTCATCATGTTTGTGCCTCAAAACGGTCACAATCAAACAAAATCATCAATGGGTGTGCATCCAAATGGTCATAAGTGTGTACAACAATTTCATCATCTTTGTGCATCCAAACGGTTACAATCACAATCTCTCTTTTGATCAGTTTTGACTCACAAGTCCCTACATAGATTGTCACTATTTTGGACGACGATTTTCCTTCATCTTAATACTATACAATTTATAAGTAGTTGCTAAGTGCTAAGTTGCCATAGTTATAAACAACCATGCAACATATTTTCAACATAAATGGACTATATTTCTCTTGTTTAATTGTGCTTATGTAGAGTCCAGTTAACAAGCACAATGCGATTTCACACGTTGGGAAAATATCATTGTCCTTGAGCATAAAATTTACGTTAATATGTTTAACTCTACGTTAATAGTGTAGCTTTCAACAAGGAAGAGTTGCGTTGGCTATGAATGTAATAGCACTGACAATAGCCGAAGTGAGAGAAAAAGTTAGAAGAAAACTAGTTTCAAGCTCAGTTGCTATCATGATATATTTGTTGTAGTTGTTCACATTCAACTACCATATTGTCTTAACCCAACCTGTATTCTGGGTCTCAAATTTGGACAACCAATAGTATGGTCTTTGGTAAATGCGCATTGAAATATTTTCATTATGTTCCTGCAAAGTTAATGCCATCCAAATGATATTTGTGTTGGAAGGGTTTTAGTACGTTCTTGGAAAGTGCATTAGATAAAACAAGATTTGCCAAATCTTTTTTATATATATTTTGATATTTTTAATAGAACCCGTCGGAATTTCGACATCCTCAGGCATAATATGATGTCGGATATCTGACATCCTTGGGCACAATATGATGTCATATATCCGATGGGAAATTCTATCAATTTAAAAAAAATTATGAAATTTCATAATTTTGAAGGTGAAATCCGACAACACAGTGCTTTTCGTCGAATGTCGTTGGATTTTGGGTTCAAATCGTGTATTGATTCATACAAAAGAAACAAAATAGAATTAGGTAAACATATTGATGAAATTGAGAATATAGTCATAATGTTTAATAACAACCAAGAACACCATCCAATCCATCATTGGTCCCATCCATCCCATGAATACTCTAACCACATAATCACCACTACTTCCAACTCGTGATCTCACCATATCATCCTATGTTTCAATATACTATGACGTCGACTACACAACCTAACCACATATAGAACCTGTAAGTGGAAGTCTCGATCGACTACATCAACCAAAATTCCCCATCTGGTAGTCATCATCACACATCTAGGGTAGCATGCGTAGCACAACCCTCCCACGAATCTAGATTTCGGTGGATAAATGGTGGGACATGCCTCCTGCGAAAACTCACACTCACCCACAAGTCATAGAAGTATTGAATTCATAATTAAATAACATTAAAACTTATATAACATCATTATCCTCTTGATGTCAAAGACATCTCGTGCCCTTTTACACTATAGGAATTCAACTATCTCGTAGCCATCAAAATGTGGGTTAGTTTACAACTAACATAAAGCTCATGTATACACATACCTAACTCTTTCATGTGTTAATCCATATGACTAAAATGACATTTAAATATAATCATGTAAGTTATTTTGCAGATGGACTAGATTAGCATTCCAAATATTGATATTACATATTCAATTTGCATGTTCAAATGAAATAGCATATTCATTTTCATTAATAAATTAAAACAATAAATTCCATTTACCATTGACACCTCAAAGGAGTACATAAGTCCACATAACAATAGTCCTAATCATTCTATCTGAGTCTAGCAGATAATAAGCAATTAAAATGCTATGCTAATTCACATTAGAGTTTTAACTAATCAATTTCAAAATATGGGGCGTTAGATACACCCACCCTTCAAGAAAATTCATCCCGCGGTTATGGTCATTAACGATCTTAAGGAAAATATTGATACTAACCATATCTATATTCTTTGAGACTAGAATACCTTAGCCATACTAGTCCCATGAGACCTTCCCATGATCAACATGTAAATACGATATAATTTTACTTCTTGCATCACATAGCATGTGTTCTCAAGTTACATGTTACATGTTATACACACAATTGATCTAACTTCATCAAGGTTTATCAAATGGATTTTACCCCAACTAGTTAGCGTGATGTTATACTTTGTTGTTCTTTTTTTTATTTAGATTCAAATCTTGATTGTATCTTGAATTCTGTATTGTCTACTAAATTGAATAGTTCTATTTATATGAACTCAGTACTCTTAAACATGAGTCTCACATTAAAAAAAAAATACTTACAGTTTCAATTTTAACACATAGATCATTTCCAACCTTATAGTTGTAACCAATTTCTCTAATAGTGCAATCAACTCATGAACATCATGAATCTCGACCCACATATCTACATAGGCACATCATATGTCTATACATTATATGATAAGGCTTCTACATCATCAACCATACCTTAGGCTATTTTCACAATGTGAAGGGTAGGTACATCATATATCTATATGTTATATGACAAGGATTCTACATCATCAACCATACCTTAGTCTATTTTCACAATGTGAAGGGTGCTTCTTTACTTAATGCAGTTAATCAGATATGTATACTCATCATGATGCATATGAATAGACATGCGATACACATACTCATCCTACTTACTTATCAAATGGTTTTGGTAAAATACACATGTTCCCACATAACTATCTTCATCATACCTTAACGTGGGGAAAAATGTGCTATTAATCCCAAGGCATGGCTCGAATATGATTATCATAGGAAGTGAATCTTCGTCTACTCATAACTTAGTCAATGCAAGACATGTTTCCCTTTATGATCTCCTCTTCTAATTCATAATTTTAAGTATTACTCATTCACTAGTCCACTATCCATGACCTTATCTCATTATTTCAAGTATTATTAATTTTAGTCAATTTATAATTTACTTTCAATTATCACTACATCTTGATTGGTGTTATATGTTCACCACTCCTCAAGGGATTGGCATACCACAGTTTCGTCCAATTAGGAATATTTACTAAAATATTATTAAGTATTATCTAAGAACATACATATGCTTCTTGATTTCACAGTCATTACTATTTACCTCACTTATTAATTACCTAATATGATTAGATCCAACCATGGTCAATGTGAGGTCTAGGGTCTTCTTTGTCGTATCAAGGAAGAGCATGCCCCTTGTCAAAAAGAGTGTACACAATGCATAAATGTTCGAGAAGCAAATTCTTATAGGTGTTCATTACTGCAATCTATAATTCCTACTTGGTAATTATTACACCCTTATTTTATTTCCCTTAATATTTCATTTTCATGTCAGAACATTTATATACATGTCTTCTAGGTGAATAATATAGCTTTAAAACTATTTATGCATGTCTTTGTATCAATCTTTATTTTAAACACTAGGCCATTCAAACACAAGTTTGTAAAGGAAATTATCGTAGTCACATCTAGACTATTATCATTCCATACAATTTTAAGAGGACATTCATTACTTATACTCATATTGTTATATAGTTCTCAATATAATTCCACTTAATCGGAACTATATAACCATGGGCTTGTAAATTGTTGGCCAACAAATGAGTATAGTTGCACTTAATTCCACTTAATAGAATTATAAAGTTCTCATTATATTGTTATATAGTTGTATTTTTTTATTTATTTAGCTCTTTCATTCTGACATAAAATGTTGTTATTTGTTTTCACTCAACCATTGTTTCCTAAATTATTAGTGCTAATGCTTAAGAATAAATATCATCTTGTTATAAAATTTTATGAAGGAAAGGAACATGCTAAAACATCTACAAGAAAAATATCTAAAAGACTAATTGCAATTAGTATTTATGAAGAACTTGTGTTCATAAACTGAGCATGAAATATCTAAACATCTCGTCAACACATGCTTTTTTAGTGATGATAATAACATATCTTTCTATATGAAGAAAATAAAATGACAACCAATCTCCCTGCTATTATGGCTTGTTACTCCTTAGAAAAAACAAGCGTTTGATTCACTTTTCCACCTAGTTATTCATTAATGGTAATCTATTGCAGCTAGGGTTATGCCACGATACGGAGAACCTCAAATTTGGTCTGAAAAATGATGTGAGAACAATTTATGTCTGCATTCATGCCCAAATAATGCATAGTTTATACTCAAACATGATGTATAGTTGTAGCTTGTCTGGAATTTTCTCTCAATACAGACAAGCGCTTGTAATCAAGTTGAAAATCATGACCCCACCTGGACACTCATTGAACTTCGTCAATACCAAAAAGAGTAATACCACGACTCCAAAGGGAAACCCAACAACATGACCTAAGATGTGTTGAAATCACAAACTTTCTATTCTTGGATCAAAGGAGGGATTCCATCTTTTCAACATAAGACTTCCCCTCCCTTTCAACTAGGTTCGTCCTCCTCCTTTTTGAAAGTGAAACTATACCATCGATTCATTAAAACTTGCACTTGTGGAGTATACCCTAGTAACGATTTCCATTGCTCCTCCAACATGGCTAAAATGGAATTCCTATGCATGGCTTGATATCCAAATTTAACCACTAGGGTTATCAGTGAGAAACTATATCCTCCAAGCCCACATTACTTCCAAGCACCATTTCGTGTCTTCCTAGATAAAACTTCCACAGCCTATTATAAAACATATTTCCACTTGACCTCCCTACCTTACACCCAACAAAATCTCATCTGCTCCCCTCTTCCCTAACCTCCACTTCCTTGACTCTCAACAAAACAGGATTCAAGGCCTCCTTACTATTCATGGCCTTGTAAATATTACTTCTCACTTCCTATGAGAAAATATTTACACTATCCTTTTTCTTTGAAGAAGGAATTCAATGAAAAATTTTCCTCCCAGAAGACTCTTCACATACCTTGGAACTATTGTTGATTCCCCCCTCGAAATAACCACCTAGATCTAATCTAACATTGGAAATAATATCTTTCTTACAAGAGGCTGTAATATGTGACACCCATTATTGACGTATCAACTAATTATAATATTCATTTTACTGGAACCCTCTTTCCCTATCCCAAAT
Source organism: Larix kaempferi (assembly GCA_027924585.1). Taxonomy (NCBI): domain Eukaryota; kingdom Viridiplantae; phylum Streptophyta; class Pinopsida; order Pinales; family Pinaceae; genus Larix; species Larix kaempferi. Next base: position 7,732,631 of record BSBM01000368.1, read on the forward strand.
CTAATCAATAGATGGATCTACAAGAACTTCCAGGTAATCACTAAGCATCACATAAGCAGCTTCCATCTCAGCAAATAGTTATTCCTAGCTTAGCATAACTTAAACTGGCCATAAGTTAAATCGCCCTGGTCTACTCACAACTAACCCATATCTTCCGTTGGTTGTCCAGGTTCCCTAATGTCCCAACGAGGTCCATAATAGCTACGAAAAATAGCCAAAGCAATTCACCATAGAACACTCTGCCACCTTCCTTCACATTGCATAAAGAAATCACACATCCAATCGCAAGACCAATTGAACCTCCCCTTCAACCATTAAAAACAAGCTCGCACATGCCCAAGGATATGACTAATATGCAGGAGGAAATTCCCATTAATGGGGATAAAACATTCTTGTTCCGACCCGAAAATCTAGAGCACATCTCACTAATTTCCATAATTGCATCCATCGGTAGCCACCCGATTAGCATACAACCTTCTTATGTATTCACCACCCACTGCATCCTATTCTGACTATTCACTGCATGGGATATCATCTGCATGCTCAAGCTCACTAGGGAACCATCCCATCTACCTGCCCTCATAAAACTACACTCATGGCACATGTCGACTCGACCTTGCGACTTGCCATGATGCACCCCTCGCTGACCCCATCCACATCACGGGCCCAATCTCCCAATAGTTAACACTATGCTAGTTCATGTAATTGCTCCCCCTCGCTGACCCCATCCACATCACGGGCCCAATCTCCCAATAGTTAACACTATGCTAGTTCATGTAATTGCTCCCCCTCACTTTCACCTCCTTAGAAAATTCAACACTCTCTCGAAGTCATAAAACAACAAACAAATAACAAGAAAGAGAATTTTTCCAAGTCAACCAAACCAACATGACCCGAATGTAACACTCCATTACCCATAACAGGAAATAACACTCCCCCAACCCTGTCCACTAGAAAACAATACTAGATACCAAAGAGTAGCACCCAACTTCTATTTAAGCCACCCCCCCCCTTCTTTTAATGGTTTTCTTTACTATTTTTATTCATTTAATAAATTTGCATTGGTGACACCACTTGCCACCCATGCACGTAATACCCATTTAAGTTAATTAAAATCTAATTACCATATAATCTTTAGTTCCCTTTTAAATTAATTTCCATATTTATTAATAAAAAATAATAGACTTCTATTAATGGCTTAAGGTAATCATATATATTTTTATATTAGTATCGTAATTAATAACTAATTAAATTTGACGTGTTACAAGTTTACCGATTATCATCTGTAGATGAGACCCTTAAGGGTGAAAACGCAAAGTTGGGTAGCGCTTTTTTGAGAATGGAGAGGAAAAACAATAGTGTGCATGGATAAACACGCAAAAAAAATTCAACTTCAAACTCTAGGCTGAGAGTTTAAATAAATCTAGGCCGAGAGTTTGTGAGAGTTCAAACTCTCGGCCGAGAGATTAATAAAACTCTAGGCTGAGAGTTTGAACCAATCACATCACCGTATTGTAAAAAAAATATCAGATGAGAGTTTGAATTAAACTCTCGGTTGAGAGTTTTGAATATATTTTCTCTACCAAGAGTTTGTGGTCAACAAAACCTACAAAAATCCCCTACATCTTTCGGAACCCGCAACTTCAACAACACAAAACCCTTGCAAATTTAAAAGATTATTTGTTGGATTTGGTACAATGGATTCATCTTCGAATCTAATTTCCAATTCTATAATAATTGTTTCATTTCATTTAGAATTTATATTTATTAATCATTTTTATCTAAACCTTATCCCTTGAGAATTTTATTGTTATGGAAATAACCTGAAATAGAAATTCATTATCGTTAAAAAAAGCACCAAAAAAATTGAAATATTCACAGAGATCTTCCTTTCCCTATCCTCCCCAAAATTGTACTTTTAGTATTTTCAATAAGGGCCACACTAAAAATAAAATTGAAGCTCACCAACATGTGTCGATAAGGAAACATTTTCTAGACATATTCTATTTTGATAAATAATAAAAAATAGTTCCCATGTCTGGAAAACCTAAAAATATAGTCCATGCACAAGTGAAGTGTATCTATATTATTAGCATACATTTTTTCCCTAAAATGAATAACCATATCTAAAAAAACTAGTGCTCACGTAGGTCACTCATTATCCATACCTGAAATTTTCAAGTATATTCCATTGGTGAGAACTAAATTTGTCCCACTATGTGTACATAAAATTTTTTTAAAAAATTATGAGTGCAAAACTAATTCAATTCTCTAAAACATTTGTTTTTACTTCAAGGTGAAATTCCTAAGGGAGATATGGCTTTAAAGGGGTTGAAGTTGAAAAATCTAAAATTTTGCAGTTTTGTTGGTCAAAACACAAGTAAAAACGGTTACCCAAATTCATATTTTCACCCTTTTAACATTGAAAAATGTATACATTCATGGTCTCGATTCATTCTTTGAGATTGTGCAATAAAAATTAAAGCATTATCAGATAGTCCACTATACAATTACTTAGTCTTGAGGGATTTTATACAATTACAATGAGCAAACTATTCCAAATTAGTTACAAAGTGGGCCTTGGCTATTTCTATTACAACCATTAGGGTTGACTCATTAGTTACAAAACACCTCTTTTCGATCCATTTTATTTTGGCTTGTGTTCTTCTCTTGCGCTTCCTTTACTTGAGTCCCTCATCCGCAACCTTTGTCATTACCTTTTTATCCTTTTGTAGCCCATATCAAACCAAAAGCGGAAACATTCTTAACTATGTAAATTTATTTAATTTAACAAATATAAAAAAGACATTTCAAATCAAATTCACCAAGAAATCGGAGCTCCTCTGTCAAAAGTATTGAGTGCTAGCGGTACCAAAGTGTTTCCTAAGCCTAGCTAGCAAAAGCAAATTCTTGTTGTTGCAGACAACTTAGAGAAAGCCACCATGGGCTGGGTTCATAAATAAAAAAACTAAACCATGGATTTTTTATTTTTATAATTGTATTTTTGATATATAGGAATGTACACCCACTCTTAATGAAACGCACTTGCATTTGGAATATGTATGCAATTAGGAGCCAACTTTGTCCACTCACCCCTATATGTGGGGTTTTGTATCATTTCATGACAATAGAGAATATTGTAGTCTTGTGCAACTTTATTATATGGTTTCAATTCATATTGTTATAGTTGTATTATGTTATATCCATGTGAAGTCTATAAATGCAAGTGCAGTTTTGATGCATATATTTTTTTTATAATTATCTCCTTATGTAAAAATTGATATTTAATCAATGGTAAAAAAATTTATAAAATATTAAATAATTTTTTTAAATTTAGATAAATAAGATTATTAAAACTAGTTTGTGTAATGTCTTTTAACCAAATGAACAATACAATATATCAAGAATGGATTGAACTTGCAAATCTTAAAATATTGAGGAAGGAATCTCCATTAAAACTTTACTCAAAGTAAATATGTTTTGATTAATAGTTCATTATGTTTTTACAAGTAAGAAGCATTGATCCCTTTTAGCACTACTCTTAAAATAAAACATATCCACTAACATAGTGGTGAGTCTTGACGCATGACTAACACCTCTCCACCAACATCTTGATAACTCAATAATCCATGAGAAATGATCTTCTAAACTACCATAAATGCCACTACAAATAGATTGTATCATATCAAAGCAAGTTTTCAGTCTTAAGAAAAACATATTTTTCATTGAGACAAAAGCATGCAACATCAACCTCATTAAAAAAATATTATTCTACAAAAATAACTTAAATAAATACAAGTTTATAAAGTATGTACACATTTCACATGCATAAACTAGATATGTTAAATTCATAACCGCTAATGATATTTCAATGAATAGTTAATAATTCATTTGAATGAATGGTTAATAATTCATTTGATCTATACCCTTACCCTTATCACAACCCTTCTCAAATGTAAAGAAAAAAATATTCAACATAAACTCTTTTTTGCGCTAGACAACGAGCTTCAGTGTTGGATTGTACTGGGCTTGTTTATTTTTCTAGGAAACTTGGATACCCCTTGAAAAAGTGAAACCCTAAACCTTTGAATCCAAAATCTTATCAAGGCTAAACCTTAAATAAACAAAATTGAGTTAAACGTCATGGTTAAACATAGACACTTACCACATGGTTAAACATAAACCCTTACCACATGCAAAAGAAAACATATTATTTTAATATTATTAACATACTAAAAAAATCTATTATTTTAATATTAATAATATCATTTTAAAAGACATGATTATAATATTGCTACTTTCATTTAACATAAAATCAATGATCTATAATTTCTGGCATAAAATATAAGTCCGGAGCTTAATTTTATTTAGCATAAAATATATGGTCTAGTACATAGACTTCAAAGCCCAGGAGTTTAGTGTCTATATAAAAAGAAATTACTTTTTATGGGCGCCAATGGGGGCGTAAACATAAGTTTTATCCTCTATCCCAAAAAACCCTATTATCTTGCCCTCTCCGACTGGAGTTGTCGGTGGGTCTTTACCCACAGGCGTGAATTTCCTTCCCGTATTGGTTTCAAACGTCAAAAATATAATTCTACCGTCACAATCCGAAGCTTCACCCATCTTCGTGAAAACATTGTAGTTGCGGCATAGACAATGGGTGATTACAACTAAGCATTGTAGTTGCGCATAGATAATAGGTGATTACAACTAAGCATGGTAAGAGATAACTTATTACTTATATGTGGCTATGGCCTGCGGATTAGGTTGTGTTGGCTATGGAGAACTCCAGTCTACAGGCTTTTATTTATAATGAGTTGCATTAGGTTGTGTTGGCTATGGAGAACTCCAGTCTACAGGCTTTTATTTATAATGAGTTGCAGTTCCATATTCACCAAATAAAAAAATAAAAATAGAAATATTTAAATGGCTGAGCGTGATGTCCACCGTCAAGTTAACCGTAGGTTGCCACGTTCCTCTCTATCATTCAAAGCATCAGAATTTCGAACACGTACTCTGCTGCAAGTCATTAAAAAATAATAATGAGCAAGTCATTAAAAAATAATAATGAGCAAGTCATTAAAAAATAATAATAAACATAATTCTTTAATTCTTTAAGAAATTTAGAGTTTAATGGATTTATGGTAGTTTATTTATTATAGAATTTTCGTATTATTATGGCATTTTATAGGAATCTTGGGATGCTTTCAATGTTATTTGAATAAAGGAAGGGGAATTTTTCAACTTGGCAATATTTTGTAAGAAGAATATTTACTAATAAAAAGCTTTTCCACAACTTGCAATATTAAGGACAGATTTTGATGTTTTCTTTTTGAAATGATTCGCTCAATTATTTCATTGTAGTGGTGTAAAGAATCATTTGATTAGCCACACCGGACAAATAAATCAATGGTCAAAAAATTATATTCCTATTACATTATTTAGGAATTTGATGTAAGATGAGGTGCAATCATAAGCTCCTTTAAAGACACTTTATTTGCCACATAAAACTAGAAAAACAAAGAAAGTCTGACTTTAAGACATTATTAAAAATACTTTAATAAAAAAATCTAAAATGAAGTAAACAAGGTAAAATATAGGAAATCAAGTAAGTTCTCATCAAATATACAAATTTTACTCTTCAAAAAATTGTGTAATTGTTTACATAATTCGTTTTTCTAAATGTGGCTTTTAAATTTTTCAACACATTATAATGTATATGTATGTGTGCTATGCACCATAGCACTATACCAATGAATTGATAATATTTTTTATATAATTTTGTAGAATTTAATGGACATCTAGTACTAGCACGACACTATTTTTTCAAAATTAGTTTATACAAATATGTTTCTACTACTCGTTCATGGACATGGAGAATGTGAAGCCTCATTAAAGTCCTAAGAACCTTGAATTCATCCCCCAACATTTTCATGGCCTTGATACATGTCTATGGTGTATAATACCTCATGACCAATGCTCATATTCTCAATGCTAGGCCTACGATCCCTTCTCGAGCTTAAGTGTGATAGTTCGAGGCATCATCCATTTCCCTCCATCAATATAATTATCTAGGGGCATATGCCCTTGACTATAACAAAATATCCACTATATGCATTACAACTCATACTTCCATAGAATGAATATTCATATTGTTATAATGCAATATTTTATAAGGGAAGGCATGGTAGAGGTGATGTGTCATTTAATGAAGTGGGACTGTGGTGGTATTCACCGAATAATGCATTATAACCCAATATGCAGTATATGCATATTGCAACATAACACATATATGTTACTTCTCTATAAGAAAATATTTGGTTATGGGTTATGGGCAATTGGCTTTGCACTACGAGACAAAAAAATATGCAATCATGCATAAAACACTACTAAGTTAATTTTTTCTCAATTTCTAATATATATGCATAGGTAATAAACAATTGGGCATTATAATTTTAGTTATATTACTATCTTAATATTTATGTGCATGGCCCATTTACACCAAAAAAACATTTTCGACATCAATTCTCATTGTTTAGATAATATGACATTGAATGATGCTCCATCAATCCACATTTCAATTCCAAGTTCAATGGATGGAACATCATGCTTTGCATCACACTCTAGTCCCTCAACATATCAGGTAGCATCATAGCTAGATGATAGAAAAGATGAGAAGGGTAATCACATGTTATTGGAAGCTACGTATGGGAAAGATGATTATATTGAAGGATGATTTTCCAATGAAAATATTGATATATCGTTTCCTAAACACTTTGGTCAAGAGCTTAATGATTTTGTTCCTCACCTTCCAAACAATACTTTCCAATAACAATGGTTCAATTTCTTGGTCAAAGTTTCCAGCGTGTAGTAAATGTCGACATCATTGCATATGTTGAAGGCCTACTGAAACCTTCGCACGGGAGGAAGAATATTTCTAAGGCATATAAGTTGACAAAAACACCTTATCTTGTGTGAAAGATAAAGATGCCTAAAGGCAATATTAATTTTCATTGTTCACTAATTATTAAACATGTTTTTGAACCTAAATATGATGCTAGTATTTTCCAATTATTTTTAGCTTTTCTTAAATTAGGATTTGGGAAATGGTTAGAAGAAAGTTAGGCATAAAAACATTGAAAAATACAGAATCGATTAATCACATGGTAAAATCTCTTGTTGACGCATTTACATCCACTAATAGAAAATATCATTTGTATGAATATAATGCAGCTCACTGCATATAAGCTAAATCGATTGTAACTAAAAGCAAAAAACAAAATCATTAGCTTAAATGTGCATCACAAATTGTTAAATTACATCTGATAACCCTAATTGATTATATGGACAAAGAGGGAAAAATGGCCAAATTATGGAAATTAAGTGGTAGATTACCACATCGAGACATGAAGTTATTTCAAGCAATCCAGAGACGAGTTCAATCACTTTTGCATCACAACACGAATATGCACACACACACACACACGTCGTACGCATGCACTCACACATACACACACACATGCACGCACGCACGCACATGCACATGCACCTGGACATGTGCACACACATACACACACATGCGTGCACACACACACACATGCAGGAACGTGTGCACGTGCACACACGCGTGTACACACACGCAAGAGCACACGTACTCATGCACACATGCACACAAACATACATACTCATGCATGCACACACACATGCACACAAACACATATACACACACTCACACACACACACACTCACACACACACCCACACATATTCTACTTAGACATGTAATCTCTCCTTATTGTTGGGTCTAAAATCATTTCACTTTCCAGAAATTACCTACCTACATTCAATTGGGCATGCATCTCATAAACAAATATAGATTCCAATCCTTTCACCTACTATAGATGGCCCACTGATAATAAAATGATGTTAGGATCTTTAGCCTTAATGGATGTCATGAACTTGTTATGAACATGTATTGAGAGTAATAGTTGGCTAAGGAATAATATCGATATAAAATTTAGTTATCCGTACTAACATAAACTCGATGAGAAAGGATTTACCAATAATTTGTCTTGCTATAGAAGGTGAGCACATAAAATTCTTCTTTTAAAATTTTATGGTATTACATTACAACAAAGACTAAAAACAACTATCATTCTAGTTGTCACTAAGTCCATAGCATTATGATGCTTCAGTCCCTCCTTTGTATTCTTTATGAATTCACTAGAGATTAATCACATTCTAATTGCATGACATGGTATCTTCAATATTCGGTGTAAAATTTCAAAGTGAAACTAAGAGGATCATAGGGAGTTGCAAGATTCCCACACTCATGGATGATAGTTGAAAAATATGGCCTTATTGGGATTCTTTTTGTATTGCAATGTTTTGTTCTTTGGGGAGAGCATCCTCAACTTATTTTGAGTTTTGAAACCCTTATATGTCATAAAAGCACACGTCCAGGTTGATAAAAAACGTTTTCATCAAATGTGAGCATAATTTCCAAAAATTCTAACATTGGCCCCTTTTAATGGTCACTAGGAACAACTCATACAGATGCAATGATTAGTTTTATAATGCAATATCCACCATTCGGATTCCAAACAAATATGCCATAGATCCAAAGCAAATGTTGCAAGATTATGAACCTAGAGGAAGATGATTCCCTTTTTTTACATAGCTGAGCATTCTATCACATAGTCAAAGAATCCAAAACCATATCAAGAAGAGACACAATGCTGAGAGCCACAAAAAACACATTAGTGCCTCTCTATTAACCATTATTTATTTCTTTGACTACAATTCCATCCATGTATTTTCAATTCACACAAGTAGGAAAATATGTATAATAGTAAAATATTGTCTATACATAAGTAGTTGTTGTTTCATCCTTGAACTGTTTACCAACCATATAGATATTAAATGGTCTTTTGATTCAATATTAACATTATTGGGGGAGTTGCAAGTGACTCCCCTAAGAAATTTTACAATAACTTAAATTGAGTGTTGAATCCATGTTGTCTTTCTCATTTGCAAAATCATTTCAATGCCTGAAGACTAGATTGAATTCTAGTTGAAAAAGCCTTGACTTTCTTGAAGGATTATTCACACTATATAGGGTATGTAGGGCCTCATAGAGATACATTTGTTTATAGTTTCTCTTAGAGTTACCATATAATATCCCATTGATTTTCATGACCTAAATCATGGGGATTTATGTATCAAGGGTCCTTTGTATAAGTCTAATCCCTTGGTTTCATTATTCATTGTAGTATCAACTACCTAAGTATATTTTACTTCTCAAATCCCTAAGAGTCAATGATGACTCTCCTTGCAACTAACAACCTTGAATTATAATTATAATAAACGGTATTATTATTTAATAATAATAATAATAATAATAAAAATAGATACTTAATTTTTATTTCAAGTAGAATTATTTATTTTTTGACACTAAAATGATGTATAAGATAATAATTTAACGAATCAAGTTTTTTGGCATCATCATAGAAGAAGATTACGTGATGTGGATACAGTGTGGACCTCAACATAACTTAAAAAATGTGATGATGTTATCGCACAACATAACATTGTTGAAACATGATGTGGTATGACAGTAGCATGATGTTGAACCAACATGGAATGATGCATGATTTATTCTAGTGCTATGACATTCAATTCTAATGTAATGTAGGTTAAATGTAAGAGATTAAAGAAGAAGAAAAAAATGATGCAAAATTAATCAATGTGTTATCCTCAAACTCCATTTCTAATGCAAACTAAATTAGGTGGGTTCTTCTCATTTCATTTTTACATGAGGATTTGGGGTGAAGCTTCTTACAGTTCAAAAATATGTGTGGATGAATTAAGGAGAATCAAGGAAGTATTATTTATGGGGTATCACTAAAATCTAATATTCATAGGTAATTCTTTTATCATTTCATCCATTTAAAAGAAAAAAATAATATTTAAAACAAAGTGATATTTTTGTTATGGGGGATCGGTGTTTTATAAATGGAATAGTGATTTAGGATGGACTTTAGGTTTTCAATATGGGATTTGGTTTTTCCTTCTGCTACCCCTAATCCTTTCAAATAATTTATAAAATGGGATTTTGGTTTTCTAATTGGGATTGTTGGGTGTTATATTCTTTGTAGATTGAAACAATTGACAAAATGGTCAACTAGCTAGTAGAGGTTGGTCGATTAGGAGAGGGATGACTAGATTGCTTCCACGATATTCAAGGTTGGTAAAGTAGGAGCAGGATCGATGAGATGGTCAAGTTGAGTCAAGGATCGATGGGAACCATTCGATGGATATTCAAACAAACGGATCGATGATATGGTCAAGTCAAGTCAAGGGTCAACAAGAATGATTGATGGCGAGCAAAATGACAAGAGAGAAGACAATATGCCAAGCCGAAAAACTAAGGGATTCCAAGATATGTGCCAAATATTTTAAAATTTTCTATGGTTGTTGTAACTGAATCAGGTATTCGAATTATCCCAATTGTATTCTATATTTATGTTTTAATACATGCCAAGCTATAACGGAAAAGAAGGTTGATGATGAGTAAGGAATTATTGGTATTTCCATATCCTGATGTAAGCTCAATTGGTTAAAATTGATATCATGTACAGACATGAATCTTTTTGAAATTTATTTATGAAGGTTAATTCACTAAACTTAATAGAGGCGAACTTTAGCTCAAACATATAGGATGGTTTTCCTAATTAATGGCTTCTAGGGTAAATCTCTGTGTAATGTGTATATGCATTACTGTGTGTTTGTTAATTTTTTTGTAAGCTTTGATAACTAAAAAAGCTAAAATTCCTCTAAGATCATTAAATATATATCAATATCCCTCTATTAACCAACATGTCTCTCTTGAATTCAATTCCATGCATGAAATCACAAATCACACATGTAGGCAAATGAGCATAATAGTAAAATACCATTGGTACATAACTAGTTGTTGTTTCATTCTTGAATTGTTTACTAGTAGCTAGATATTAAATGGTCCAATAATTCCATATTAAAATTATTGGGGGAGTTGGAAGTGATTCCCCCAAGTTTTTTTAGAATAAATTAAACTCGGTGTCGAATCCATGTTGGCTTTCCCATTTGCAACAGAATTTCAATGCCTGAAGACAGGATTGAATTCTATCTTATCAAACCATTGACTTTCTTGAAGGATTCAACACACTATATCAGCTAGGTTTGGCCTCAGATAGACACATTTGTTTATAGTTTCTCATAGGGTGACCACGAAATCTCCCAATCAATGTCACTGCCAAAATAATTTGAGCTTTAAGTATCAATACGCCTTTGTATAAGTCTAATGCCTTGGCTTAATTATTCATTGTAGTATTGAATCCCAAGTATATTTTACTTCATAGTTCCCTAAGACTAAATGATGACCCCCGTTGCATAGAGTACCCTTGAATTATAATTACAATAATTGTTATTATTATTTAATAGATTTCATTATAATAAATTAAAATGATAATAATAACTTAATTGTTATGTTAATTATAATTATTAATTTTCTACATAGTCATTGTGATGCTAGAAGATGATAATTTAATGAATCAGGTTGCTTAGCATCATCCTAGATGAAGTTGAAAGGATGTGGATACTACAAGGTGGACATTACCATAACATCAAAATAATGTGATGATGTCATCACACAACATAATATTGAAACATGATGTGGTATGACAATAGCATGATGTTTAGACAACATGGAATTATGCATGATTTATTCTAGTGTTGTGACATTCAATGCTAATGTAATGTAGGTTCAATATAAAATATTGAACAATTGGAAAAAATGATGAAAAAATAATATATATGTTACCATCATTGTGCATTTCAATAGTACTGATTAAATTAGGTGGGTTATTCTTATTTGATCTTCACATGAGATTGTGGGGTGAAGCTTCTTAGATTTGAAAGAGATGTGTAGGGTAATTCAATAATATCAAGGAAGAAATATTTGTGGGGGTTTTGTTACACATCTCGGATTAATAGGTAATTTTTTTCATTCACCTCATTTTAAAAATAAGTAGTAGATTTGAAACAAAGCGATATTTTGGTTATGGATGGAATAACGGTATTGTAAATGCAATTTACCTTTTGGAAGGGGTTTAGGTTTTGAAAATGGGATTTGGGTTTTCCTTCCTCTTCCCCTATTTTTTTAAAATTTCTTAGAAACGGGATTCTGGTTTCATAGTCATAGGATTTTGGATTTCCATCCCTTCTCCTTCCTCTTCATCTCGTCATACCCTCTCTCCCTCTCTCTCTCCTAAAACAAAATCATATTTTGGTTATGTATTGGACTGGGATCTTGGAAATTCAATTTCCATTTTTTATGGCATTTAGGTTTTGAAAATGGTTTTTGGGTTTTCCTTCCTCTTCTTCCATATTTTTTTTGTTTCTTAGAAATGGGATTTTTGTTTGATAGTCACAAGATTTTGGATTTCCATCCCTTCGCCTTCCTCTTCATCTCCTCATACCCTCTCATATCCATCAACCCTCTCTCTCTCTCTCTCTCTCTCTCTCTCCCTCCATATCCCTCCGTCCCTCTCTCTCCCTACCTCTCTCCCCCTCACTCAATATCTCTCCTCTCCCTCCTTCTCTTTCATCTCCCTATCTCCCCCCCCTTCTCCCCCTCTCCCCATCCCCCTCCCCCCATCTCCCTCTCTCTCACTCTTGCTCCTCTCACTCCCTTTATCTCCTATCTCCCTCCATCCATTTCCCTCCCTCCCTCCCTCCCTCCCCCCTCCCCCCCCCCCCTCTCTCTCTCTCTCTCTCTCTCTCTCTCTTCCTTCCTTGAACTCCCTGCCTTCATATTTCAATCTTCCACTCCTCTTTAACCCACCCCCTCCTTTCATTATTCCTCTTCCCCACTATTTCTCAATCCCCACCCATATTTTTTCATATTTTTATTCCTCACTCCTCCTCCTCTTATTCTCTCTCTCAATCCTCCCTCTCTTACATTTCCTCTATCACTTATCCATTACCCCTATTCTTTTTCTACTTCCATGTTTATATTTACCAATAAGATAATTAGTTTCCATTAGTGAATCCACAACCACTATAGAAGAATAAGTTTTAAATAGGATTTCCTAATTATTTTATTATGGAGTAAAATGGGAATCTCGAGATGAAATAAATGTGCATGTTTTGTACTAAGTAGCTACATTGTGTTTAGATATATTTTCTACACTTTTTGGCATTGATATTTGATGATTAATAAGGACTACTCAGTTCTTCTTGACATAAAAAATACCAATTAACAAACATAGGATTTGAGTTATGCACATAAGCCCAAAATATCTTAAATAGGACTAGCTCATATATATGGCCTTAAGTTGAATCAAAGTGGCTAAGATTTGAAAATTTACAACATCATGAGTCATTCTCTAGATCAATATTGTGTGTAAATATTGAGTGTAATGTGTGTAGGTAGTTCCTTATAGGATCCTAAGTTGGACTCAGGAAACTTGGAGAAGAATCTTGAGTTGCACTCTAGAATAGTTAAGCTTCATGTGTTGAGGCAAGTGCTTTGTATGTCAAAGTGATGATGTTGTACAATCTTGCTAGTTAAGGCTAAGATCTTCTATGTCAAGAAATATCCTCATGTGTTGAGGTGGTTCCTCGTGTGTTGAGGTGATGCTTGCATGTCGAATCATGTATGGTGTCTGATATACTACTAACCATGGTTTAGCTATTAAGTATCCTATGGAAATTGGCCACCTCTAGAGTGAAATACTTTAGCATATAACGACTTGGAACTATAGTAGAACAATATGATTACATCATTGGGAAGATCACCTTAATATATCTGATATGATAATTAAGCTTCCACATGCGGACCATGCAGATAAGACGAGAGATAAAGATAAGATGTGATAAGATATAAGAGAATTTGAGGTGCACATAAAAGAATTAATTAAGAGAGAAATTAAAATCGTTAAAATTCAATGAAGACTTCAGTAAATCAAAGGAGAAATCGAATTGATCATTACAGTGATGTTAACAAGAAATAATCAATTAACAGAGTTAACTAACTGATAACAAAGAAGATACAATTAACTAAGTGTTATTTCATGACGAAACTTATGTTAAATAAAATATGACACTTAAGTTAGCCACCTATCTAAATGGGAAAGGTTTCAGTTAAGGGGTGAGTTCATCCTAAGAATCAGTTCACTAATTGAACGCACTACATGAGAAGTGGGGCACACTTCTTCATGCAAGATTGATGCAACAAGATGGAGGGTGAGTTCATCCCGAATTCAGAAGATAAAAATAGAATCAGATGCATGTGAAGAATATATAAATATGTTTTACATTATTGATGAATTCAATGTCAAGCAAATTCTCTTCTCTCTTGAAGCAAAATGTGCTTCTATTTGTGCATGATATTATTCCAAGTCTCTCTTCTTTGTCTTTCTCTTTCTTTGTAACTGCACTGGGGGTGCTTGATGTAAAATAAATTCTTTTCTATCTATCAATATCGTATGGAAGGCTTTACTGGGGTTTTCTCCCTCAAGTCATAGAGCGTTTCCCTAGGGTAAATTCATGTGTCAAATGTTATTTCTTATGTGTATGATTGTTATTTGATTTCAAGTATCATTGTAGCTCTGAATTCAAGATAAAAAATTGCCATGGTATCATAGCTTAGGGCATGAAAAATCTAAGTTCAAAAATCAATCTTGAGCCTATGTAGATCCTGAGTGTGTATAGTACTTGGAGAACAACGGGATCAACCTCAGTGAGATTGGAAGACCATATTGAAGGAACTTTGAACTTCAATATTTAGAAGGCTAGGATCTTGAATATCCTAGAAGAGCATGATTTAGATGGATATGTATCCAATGTTATTGAAGAGCCTACTTCTAATGCTAGGAGCATTACCTTCAAGAAGAATCAATCCAAAACAAGGAGAATCAGTTATGATTCTGTGAAAAACAACTTGATGCTCGTGATTACTCCATTGAAGACCATAAAGGAATGCTTCAACACTTTGAAAAATATTTATGATAAGAAGGCACCCAGTCAAAATAGAGAATTGAAGAACAAGCTTTGAAATATGAAGATGGAAAAGGGCGAAGCTGTGGCTTCCTTCTTCACGAACATCTCTCAAGTATGAGATCAAATTTTGTGCATTGGTGACAATAGATGATGATGATCTCATTCAGAATACTATCGATGGTCTTCCATCCTCATGGGAAACATTCTTGGAAGCATTAAATGGTTGAGAAGTTAAACCTAAATTTGAGAAACTATGGCATGATTACCTACAAAAGAAGGGAAAATCTAGAGAAAATATACTTCCTCCAAAGAAGAGAATCTCGCTCTTGTAGCATGGATGAAAGGAGGTAAGAAATATGACAAGAAATTCTCTCATCAAAAGGAGAATGATTTCAAGAACTTTGATAAGTCTAAAGTTAAATGTTTCAATTGCAATAAGAAGAGTCATTATGTAATATAATGCCATGCAAAGAAAAGAGGAAATTTCAAGGGTAGGTTCCATGGTTCTATTTCTATAGAAGATAAATATACAAGAAACAATTCATCCGATGATCAAGAGATGAGGAAGGAGTACTACCTTTTCTCCTTGCCTTCTAGATACATTACCACTAGTGATGAGATGTGGATGGTAGACAGTGGCACATTTAAGAAATTGACTGGATATAGGAGCACTACCACATATTTGAAGGAAAATATTTTTTCCTGCAAGGTGGATCTTGGAGATAATACCACCTAGAACAAATCCTAGAAAACTCATTCAAGCCATGATCCATGACATAGTCAGTTGTTGTTAGGGAAAAGTACTTATAGTAGGGGAAGACTACCAATGTACTAGGGGGTGACAGATAGACACATAGAGATTTTCATATATTGCTATAAACAAATAGGATCAAAGTTCAGAGAAAATGTACCTTGTTTATGATGGTCGGTCCAAGATTTTCTCCCACGATCTCTGCTGTAACAAACCTACAAAACATGCACAAAACGTCCTCAAACCAATTTGACTATAAATAAATATTGATATTAAAAAATGACATAACATCAAATTATAATCAAAGCACAATAAACATTAACACTTTTATTGGGAAAGGAAGAGCGTCTCAATATTTTATTGTCAAAGAATGCAACAAGTACAAATGTTATACATGAATCTCCATCAAGCACCTTTGCAACCAGGCCCTAGGTTCATGCTCCTCTCTCTTGACTTGGAATTTCTTCATCATAACAATAGCTCTCTCTAATTTCGTCCCTTTCTCATGCCCTCCCCTTGTATTTATGACAAGGCAAGGAGGATTGGTTCAAAAGGTGGTTGAATTGGGAAGTTGGAATACCTAACTCAACCAATCCCATTTCGTATTCTTAATATATTTTTTCAACTTTTCTTAATATACCCGTGACCATGACATCTAGAAACATGCAAGTGACTAGTGACGTACTAGCTTAGCAGCTCGCGGGTACAACTTTTGGCTGATACCTGCGGGTTGTCAATATAGAGACCTGTGGGTGACCCGCTTTATGTCAAGTATAAAGGTCACGGTTTTATACTGAAATTGTCTGAAAAAATAATTTTTTAAGCTGAAGATAATAGGGTTCAGCTCCCAAATCATCTAAGGCCAAGTAATCTCTTCCATCCATAGTGTCCTTTTGTGTGACCGACAGGGCAATGTGGCCACAGATGAAGAAGTGCTAATTTGATTGATAAAATATGCCCCCTAATGTGTGAGGTCAGAGGGAAACGATGGACGAAATACATTACAATTCAAGTCACAGGAGAAGCAAGGAAACCTTAGAACAAAGTCACAAAAGTACCTAAAACAAAAACTAGGTCAGCGAGCAATTACAATCTTGCATCAGAAGATGTTTAGAAGAATATAATATCCAATAAATAACTGAAATATGTATATAGCATGGCCACTAAAATACAAGCGTGCATCCCTGCCAAATAGGATATCATATCCATAACAACAAACTTGATTTATGTCTCATCAAGAGAAAAAAATGAGTGTGTGTCAGTCTTTCGCATCTTGGGAAATAACAAACTGTGATGATGTTATCATAGGCCCAAGGTCTTCATCCAAATCATCAAGGTACAAATCTTAACCATGCGAAGAAAATGAGCCGAGGTCAAACATGGAGGATACCATTTGATTACCGGTCAATGATGTAATCTGTTAACGAACATGAGAGAACCCACCATTAATGAAAATGGGGCCCAAGGTACCTATTATATTCTAACAAGTGAGAGTAAAGGGTGTTGAAGTCAAACACTTGAAGAATCCATCGAGTAGGAGACATTGATGTATTCCCACTACTTAATAGCGATTGAACTTGCCACTGATGACTGCAACCCTCAAGGTACTACCGATAACTCTAAACTTCATTACCGGGGAAAAATGAGTTGAAGTCAATGGGAAGAAGTCTGTTGGAAGGGAGGCCTTAAGGCATACTCCATCATCCAACCCGAGGATCAATCAGAAAATTTAGTTGATCTGGAGTAGGACTGAGTACATGATGAAACAAACTGGCAGTAAGGAATGGCCGACACATGAGGTCAAGGTAACTACAGAATGGCCGAGACATTTTGTATCCTTGAACAATGAGCACGATACAAGAGTTATTTAGGAAACTTTTAACATAAAGGGACCATTAAATAAATCTGCAATATAGGAGACATTGATAGATTCTCCATATGATTGGAAGAGTAACCAATCAGAGGAGTAAAAAATCTAAGATTAGGCTCATCGTAAGGTCAAAACCTAAAACCCAACTGTTTGATAGACTCAAAAGGTGCTTTGTTCAAGGATATGACTAACTTGCTTCCTTTAAACTGAAAAGATGTTTGACATACTTCCATTCCCTTTTCTCTTTTTATTAAATATTATCCTTCTTCATTTTTTAAGCAAACTCAATAGTCCTTCTTCATTTTTTAAGCAAGCTCAAAGAAAGAGGGAGAAGTTTGCTTGATATAAGTCCAAGCATGTGTAGTTTAACGAGTCCATGGGAGGGAAACTCATGACCTTCTTTCTTTTTTAATGAGTTTGAAGAAGAGATAGACTAGTACTCGATAACAATGTTCCATGGATTTTAATATCGAGCCTGGATCTGTTCATTCTCGCTGGTGTTTTCATATTTAAATAGTACAAAAAACTTAAACAAGAACTCTATATACCGTCTCGTGGATTTCTCATCGAGCCTGAGTTGGTGAATGCTCATTGGTGTTTTCATATTTTGAGAGTCTGAAAACCCTAAAGAAGACTCCTGAAGGTCCTATTTTGTAAAGTTAGTCTTCTCACCCAAAAAAGTGTAAAACAATGAGAGAAGAATTCTTCTAGCCACGTATGACTAGAGTATAGCTTTTTTTGTAACTAATCCACGAAGGTCCGGAAAAAGGGCTAAACTTATACCTAAGTGGATGTCTATTCACTTCCTTTAAGGAGTTTGAACAAACCAAGCATACTTGATGATCTTTTTTGATTTTAAAGAGGCTAACAAGGGCTTAAAAAGACTCTCTATGTATCAGGGAAACTAAGTTCCTTGATCTTGTCAAATGACGAAATACTGTTGATTATCATAGGAATGACCAGATTAGTAACAAATGACATATAACATGATCAAAGAGATTTCAAAATGACATAAAGTGACAAGAATTTTTTTAAACTCAGTTGACATGTCATAAACAAACTCAAACCTTTATAGACAAATGTCATGAAAAGTAGCGAGAATTATTGCTTCGAACTTCACCTAACCCAAAAGAACTTTAAAAGTGCATTAGTTGATTAAATAAATTTTAAAAACAATTTTGAAACTATATAGAAATGATAAAAGTGGGTAAAAATTAAAAGTGACTTTTATAAATAGTTTCAAAATGTGAACGCAACTCACAAATTCATTTGTTGAAGCAAAAAGGGTGAAAAGATCCTCCTACTTCAAATGCTTGTAGCGTTTACACCGGGCCACCGAATCGGGTTTCGTAAATTGCAAGTAACTGGTCTCTCCTACTTTCAAATCAAACCATTGTTTTTAATTTTTGGTGGTTATTTTTTATTTTTATCAAGTTTTTAAAATTAGGGCCTTGTACCTACGGGTTGACCTATAGAAAACTCACGAGTATGAGAAAAATGTGTGACTTTGTTATAAACCAACCCATGGGTACCCTCATCTATCTAGTAAGTATAGTCGTGGGTGCCGCAGTTTAAAATGAAAAAACTAAAAACTAAAGGATGAAATGGTTGAATGAATGTATGTGTGGTACTAATGTGGAGGGAAAGATAGCATAAGCACATGGATAGACAAGCTATGGGCGATCCATTGACACTAAATGCGCTACGAAGATGTGGCGTGCTAACAAAATTTCGAACTACCAACATGAGAGAGCAGCTATATCGATTACTCCAAATGCTTGTTAAATATTGGGATGTGGACCAAGGAGTGTTTTATCTCCAGGGAGAGATACTTGAAATCACAATTGACGACATCTATTTCATAACAGGTATCCCGTAGAGGGGAAAAGGTAAACCTAAAAGGAACATTTAGAGGACTCAGGAGTCGGTGCGTTATCAATACAAGACTATATCAACACTTACTGTTTTCCAGGCATTCAAAAAAGTGGCAGCCAAGTCCCAATCAGCTCCATTGTGAGCTTCCCATTGAATTTCATCCTGAGTAATCTAAACAGAATTGGAGGAAGTGCGGCACAACACTTGGCTTCAAGGAATTATATGCAGATTGGTGTTGATTGCTTACAGGGTGTAGTATTTGAATGGTGTTTGGGTCTCTTGGTGAACATGAAACACCCATTGACCAAATGAAAGACGAGGAGGAAGAAGAACTTTGAATACGAGAAAATATTGTGTTATTTCTTCTTCAAGAGGGTACCTTCTCTGAGCCCTAGGATGGGTCTACCTATCCTGAACCCCTACGAGCAGTTTATGACTCGATGGGGAGATATCTTCTTGCGCCAGGGTGGTGGCAAGGTTACACTTTCTTATGATGACGAATACTATCTCGGATGGTGGATCCACCAAGTACCGACTCTAGAGAAGTTCCCATACAAAGGTGTGCATTTCCGTGGAGATATAGAGCTCGCTCTTCCTCCAGTATCATCTTGGGGAGATATGTGTAAGATATGCTTATGCTTTTGAAAAAAATATTTTATTTTTATGCTTTTATGTCTATATAATTTTTATGAATGATTAAGAGTGTTGATAGTGTGATTTATGCAGATGTGGGGCCTCTGCAACCCACGGGAAATCCTCACACTTTTGTACGTCCGAATGAGCCTGGAGTAGCTAATGCGATGCTGTTCAACATCGAGGGGAAGATGAGTCGATTGACTCATGATATCCCCACCTAAAATATCGAGAAGATGCCGCTCGAGATGCAGGAGGATGTTGTGGGTGTTCCGCCAACATGGATTAGGCTGCTTAGAGAAGTACCTAGGCTATTCATTTGCTATAGAGATGCGATAGCATAATTAGCAGAGGAACCTCCCTCTCCATAGGGAGAGAGACACATGTGATATTTTTGAGGCGTTTGATCCCACGTTTTGTATATTATGACACTACGACATACTATGAGTCAAAATCATATTTTTTTATCTTGATATATACAGTATCGGTTTATATATACATGTGTGTGTACTAATGTGTGTGACTGTTTAATGTGATTGCGTGTGGTACAAATTCCAATCTAGTACATAGTTTGCATATGAATCAACTAATGAATTTAAACTCCTTGAAATGTGTTGATATGTAATAAAAATAAATTGTCTTTCAAGTAATCTAACATGCAAAAACTGACGAAGCAAAGAAGGATCTTTGATTTCTATTCACGCATCAACTGAAGTACTACTAACTGCGAGTCGAGTCTTACCTCCAAATGTGAAATGCTGTGATGAATAGAATCTCGGAGTAACTCAATGATTGCATTGTAATCAACTACATTGTTCATTGTAGAGCCCAAAAAATCCCCTCCCGAAGACACAAGTTGACCAAACAGTGAGTAAATAACCCAAGCTATTGAGGTCAACTAAAGGGTGTGGATACTAGCACAATCGGAGAATCCTATAAGGCACTCAATTGTCATCTAAAACCACAATTTAGAAGACACATAAGATGCACAAAAAGAAATCAAAAGAAAATACTAACTCTACAAACATGTACAGTTATAATATAAGAAAAAGAACAGAGGTCTAAGCATAATACTTTTACAGGTAGAGCCCATTTATGGGCTTAGGAAACTTACAACCCTCATAGTTGGTTAGCTCATAGGATCCTTTCTACAAAACTTTAGAGACAATGTACGGTCCAAGCCACATAGATTTGAAATTGCCTGCCTCCAACGGATCTTTGTCCTGGTCACAGAGCAGAACAAGGTCTCCCTCATAGAACACCCTTGGTTTCACAGACTTGGCATACTGACGCTTGAATATGATTTTCTGAGCCTTGTTTGTTGTAAGCGCATCGCGGTGTTGTTCATTTAAATATTCTAAATGCATCAAACGCTCCTCCAAAGCTGAATTTTCAGGGAGCAGTTGGAAAACCAACTTTAACAAGGGAATCTCGCATTCAACCGGAATAACTGCCTCCACCCCGTGAACGAATTGGAAACGTGAGAACCCGATAGCAGTCTTAACATTATACCGATAAGCCAAAAGAGAGGGGTACAACATGATGTGCCAGTTAGATCAACTTGCATTAATGGTCCTTTGAAGGATGGTTTTCAAAGTTTTGTTGACCGCTTCGACCTGACAATTCTCCTACAGATAGAATGAGGACGAATGTTCCTGTCGAAAACCTAGCATAATATACAACTTGGTCATCATATTGTTTTGAAAAAATTTTCCATGGTCTATAATGATCTCTTTTGGGATAGAAAATCTAGAAATGATCTGGTTAAATATGAAATAAGTAGTCATTTCTCCGTCTTCTCTCATAGTAGGCATTTCCTTGGCCCACTTTGTAAAGTACTCGACGACAACAATGATGTGGTGGTGTCATCCTACCGAAGCCGGATTACATATCATAAAGTCAATCCCTCACTTGGTGAAGGGGACTATTGTGATAACAGGATGGAGGGTAGCTGGGTGTGCTCACATCTTTTTGGTGAAAAACTGACAAGGATGACAGTGTTTCACATCTTCCACACAATATTTGAAGATCGTGGGCCAAAAATAACCAGCATGAAGTATTTTCTGGGTTGTTTCCAACCCAGAAAGATGACCCCCATAGGCTCCACTATGAGCATCATTCAATATTGTCTTATCTTCCTCTAGGATTAAGCAATGGCATAAAATGGAATCTATCCCATGTCTATTTAATGTATCATAAATGATGAGATAATTTTGTGCATGATTTTTCAATTTTCGTCGTTCATCCCTAGAGAAAGTGGGAGGACACCTCAAAGTCTGGAGATATACTAAAATATCTCCATACCATGGGTCAAAAGTCGCAATGAGAAATATGTATTCATCCGGGAATGATGACTCTTCCTCATTGTTTACTAGGTCACTGGGAAACTCAGAAATAAGTTCAGCAAACACTAGATATTTCTTCGACTTAGCAGATTGGAAAATTAGGTCAAACTCTTGCAAAATGACAATCAATTTATTGAACTTCTCACCGATGATACATTGGGTTCAAATGTATTGAAAGGGATTGGCTTCTGCAATCACTATGGTGGTTCATAGTAAGATGTAATAACACCGTCTCTGAACTGCATGGATGATAGCTAATGCCAACTTCTCGACATATGAATACTTACTCTCAAGAGTTATCGATGTGCGTGAAAGATAATAAATGGCATGCTCCTGAAGCTTGTCATCCTCCTAAACAAGTACCATACCAATTGTGGAAACAGATGCTGGCATATATAGAAGGAATTCCTTGGTGTAATCTGGTGGGCTCACCAAGGGGGCAAATAGTAATTCCTTTTTCAAATCCTCAAATGAAGTTTGAGAAGCCTCGTTCCAAAGAAAATAGGTGTCCTACTTGAGCAATCTCATGAATCCATTTTTGATTTTAACATAGTTTATAATGAAACGTCATAGAAAGTTTGGCGTACCCTGCAGAATCTGAAGTTGTCTAAGGGTTCAAGAAGGAGGCAGATTTACAATGGCCTCAAATTTTAATGGTTCGACCATGATACCATGACTCGAGACAATGAAACCCAGTAGGCATCTGGACTCAACACAGAATCCACATTTGTTTGGATTCAAACGAATCTTATAATATTTGCATCTCTCAAACACTAGTCGCAAATTATCAGGATGATCTCATCTCTTACAAGATTGCGCTGGGAGATCATCTAGATATGTCTCAACAACATGTTTGATATCGTGGAAATCAAAGTTCATGGCATGCTAGAAAGTGGCTCCAACATTCTTTAACCTAAACGACATATTCCGATAAGAAAAAGTACCCCAAAGAAAAATGAAATCTGTTTTTTGTTGGTCTTCAGGTTTTATTTGAATCTGGTTGTATCTTGAAAAACCATCCATGAAAGAGAATATTTCATGGCCCGCACATGCATCGATAATATGATCTATGAAAGGTATGGGGTAGTTGTCCTTAGGACAGGATTTGTTTAAGTCCCTGAAGTCCATACATAATCGTATGGTTCCTTGCTTTTTGTCGACTGGGGCTGGGTTGGAGAGCCATTTCGTCATGTCGATCAGATGGATGAAGCTCACTTTTAACAGTTTCTCAACTTCAACCTTAATGGTTGCTTCTTTTCAAGGGTTTACCGGGAAGAGATTTTGTCTCACTGGTTTAGCATTAGGGTAAGTTGTGATGACATGTTCAACTATAGTGGGGTTGATGCATGGAATATCCTCGTAAGACCAGGAAAACATGTCGCAAAACTCCTTAAACAGGTTGGTACATAGAGTAATCTCATCAGGCGAACAATCTGCTCCAATGAATAGGTTTTACACAACTCCATTTTTGATGGAGATATCGATCAATATGGTCCTCGATATATTTTCCATGTTACCTTCAACATAAATCGCTTGCGTAGGAGTGATGGACAAATCGATATCACCACCAAGTCTCATTGAAAACTCACCATTCTCTATCTTGTCTAGATTGGGAAGGAAATAGGATGTCTAATGCATGTGTTCCCATAGATGATCCAGACCTACCATGGATTCCAAGATAGCCTCATCAAAGGGAAAAACAGTATCCAGAAAATCAAAAGAGTGGATAGAGTTGACTTACCATGCAGGTGCATAGTCTATATATGACTCTGTTGAGATGGATAGAGTCGAGATATAATCTATTATGGCATCTTGTGTTTCTTGGTATGCTACTTTTTCAATAGATAAGGGCACAGCTGATCTGGATTTTATGAGTAGAATGAAATGAATACAGATTATTACTAGATGCTTAACACAAAATAACAGAGTACAGTAAAACTGGTTTTCTATTCAATAAGGAAATAAGCTAAAACTGTAAAATGCAGCGGAAAACAAGCTTGCTGGAATGGTGGCGGCTTATCTCTAAGAAGATATGTGATGGCTGCGCTCATTCGGAACAAGATGGTTACAATGAGGATCTCAAAAACCCTAGACATACAAAAACCTAACCCTAGGAGACGAAGCGCCAAAAGTCATGTGGGCCCCGTTTGGTTAAGTTAGTACATCAACTTCCCGGGGTCGTAACTTTTGCATCCAATTTCCATTTGGGGCGCACGATAGCTCATTGGAAAGATCTATCCAAGCACTACAGCTAAGAAGAAAAATTTGATGATCAAATTCGTTGCTAAAAGATACCCCAAAAAATGTCGTTTAGGGCCTCAAAACGGCACCGGAAGTTCAGGACCCGAAAAATTGCTAAAAGTAGTAAATTACCGAAATTGCCAGAATACTGTTTTGAGCCAGTTGGAAGAGGTGGGATGCCACCGATATCCACCTGGATCAACAGTTGGTTATTACCAAGTGGGAAGAATCCAAGGATTAGTTGTTCGACTGACAGTGAAGATTGCCCGAGACAAAATGTCAGAAGTACTCGTAGAACCAATGTAGTTTACGAGAGTAGGTAGATTGAATGTGCCCATCAGTGATGAATACATGCCTAATCCTAGAATTTCACTGGGCAAGTGAGTTTGATCAATCAAAGGGATTGTCGAATCTGATGAAGCATTGTTATTTTTCGGAGTAAATGAAATTTGATCAACTGTGATGATCTTTCCTTCATGTGGGAACATCATTACTCGGAATACGGACGATGGGACAGCTTGCATTGCATACATACAACTCCTTCCTAACAAAAAATTGTAGTCAAGAGGATCATCCAAAAATTCAACCTCCACAGACACTAACTTATCAGCAAGTTCAACTTCGAACGAGGGAAAGACTCCATGTGGGAGGAATGATCTCCTGTCAAAATACGTAAGTATAGTGTTGGAAGGGGCTAACTCAACCGATCCAAGGGCTTTCTAGTAGGATATTGACATTACACACGTAGACACGCCTTCGTCTACAGCTATTTGTCCAACGGTTTTGGGGCCATGGAATAATTCAATTTGCAAGGCCACATGATACGGTAACCCGTGTTTGATGTTTGACATATCAAACTGTGCAAGCATACTTAAATAATCCATCCTCCTGATGGCCAATAGAAGTGCATTCCACTGCAAAGGGAAGCTTTGCAAGACTTCTAATGTGGACATTGCACAAGGCGTTTGGGCTAGATCCTCTACGACAAAGTAATTAGTAGCGGCACATGCGTTAGGTTTGTGCGTAGCCCTTTTGTAGAAACGCTTACGTATGTTCGGCATAGAATCTGCTGGTCTCTTAACGTGAAGAGGAGAAGATGACTCGAGAACATCCTTATCTTTCTGCTGCGATTCTAGGTTTTAATTCATGGCTCTGTTTTGTAGAAACGTATGTGAGTTAATCATATTGATAAATGATTGATCAACTAACAAGGCACGAGGAGTGCCCCCAGCACTAGAGTTGCCAGAAGCTGAGCCTTGTCCATGAGGGAATGGGTCCTTCAGGACATCTAGTTTCTTTTCACGTAACAGCTTCTAGCCTTCGTCCATAAGAGAGCACTGGTGGGTAAGGTGACCGTCTTTGTAAAGTTTGCAGGGAAACTTGACCTTCTTTTTATCCTTTTTTCCCTCCTCGGCATTTTCGTTGTTTTTGGGATTCTGATAGTTCCCCTCCCCTTTCTAACCCTTCTTTTTGTTGTTGTTGGGTTTCCGGAAACCCTCTTGGTTTGTCTGCCCCTGTTGTATAGATTTTGTCTTAGAAGGGAAGGTTGCAACCGAAGTTCCCTCAGTAGCAAACTACTTCACGGAAAGTGTGTGCACTTTTTTTGTTAAAGATTCAAGTGCTATTGAATCTGTTGAACCAATAATGCCATGGGCATGCAGTCTAGGATTTGGTTTTCCAAGACCTATATTAAATATCAGTGCATCCAGAATGATCTCATAGAGAATCCCATATTGAGCGTAAACTAGGTCAAGCTATCCTCAGGATTACTTCTTCCTCAGAACTTACCCCAGAAGTTGTGACATCCACAACTTGCAATGTCAAGGATAGATTTTGATGTTTTCTTTTTGAAATGATTCTCTCAATTATTTCATTGTAGTGGTATAAAGAATCATTTTATTAGCCACAGTGGACAAATAAATCAATGGTCAAAAAATTATATTCCTATTACATTATTTAGGAATTTGATGTAGGATGAGGTGCAATCATAAGCTCCTTTAAAGACACTTTATTTTCCACATAAAACTAGAAAAACAAGGAAAGTTTGACTTTAAGACATTATTAGAAGTACTTTAATAAAAAAATCTAAAATGAAGTAAACAAGGTAAAATATAGGAAATCAAGTAAGTTCTCATCAAATATACAAATTTTACTCTTCAAAAAATTGTGTAATTGTTTACATAATTCGTTTTTCTAAATGTGGCTTTTAAATATTTCAACACATTATAATGTATATGTATGTGTGCTATGCACCATAGCACTATACCAATGAATTGATAATATTTTTTATATAATTTTGTAGAATTTAATGGACACCTAGTACTAGCACGACACTATTTTTTCAAAATTAGTTTATACAAATATGTTTCTACTACTCGTTCATGGACATGGAGAATGTGAAGCCTCATTAAAGTCCTAAGAACCTTGAATTCATCCCCCAACATTTTCATGGCCTTGATACATGTCTATGGTGCATAATACCTCATGACCAATGCTCATATTCTCAATGCTAGGCCTACGATCCCTTCTCGAGCTTAAGTGTGATAGTTCGAGGCATCATCCATTTCCCTCCATCAATATAATTATCTAGGGGCATATGCCCTTGACTATAACAAAATATCCACTATATG
The DNA here is from genome assembly GCA_027924585.1 of Larix kaempferi. Taxonomy (NCBI): domain Eukaryota; kingdom Viridiplantae; phylum Streptophyta; class Pinopsida; order Pinales; family Pinaceae; genus Larix; species Larix kaempferi. The sequence continues at coordinate 7,760,020 of BSBM01000368.1, forward strand.
CATTACAACTCATATATCCATAGAATGAATATTCATATTGTTATAATGCAATATTTTATAAGGAATGGCATGGTAGAGGTGATGTGTCATTTAATGAAGTGGGACTGTGGTGGTATTCACTGAATAATGCATTATAACCCAATATGCAGTATATGCATATTGCAACATAACACATATATGTTACTTCTCTATAAGAAAATATTTTGTTATGGGTTATGGGCAATTGGCTTTGCACTACGAAACAAAAAAAATATGCAATCATGCATAAAACACTACTAAGTTAATTTTTTCTCAATTTCTAATATATATGCATAGGTAATAAACAATTGGGAATTATAATTTTAGTTATATTACTATCTTAATATATATGTGCATGGCCCATTTACACCAAAAAAACATTTTCGACATCAATTCTCATTGTTTAGATAATATGACATTGAATTATGCTCCATCAATCCACATTTCAATTCCAAGTTCAATGGATGGAACATCATGCTTTGCATCACACTCTAGTCCCTCAACATATCAGGTAGTATCATAGCTAGATGATAGAAAAGATGAGAAGGGTAATCACATGTTATTGGAAGCTACGTATGGGGAAGATGATTATATTGAAGGATGATTTTCCAATGAAAATATTGATATATCGTTTCCTAAACGCTTTGGTCAAGAGCTTAATGATTTTGTTCCTCACCTTCCAAACAATACTTTCCAATAACAATGGTTCAATTTCTTGGTCAAAGTTTCCAGCGTGTAGTAAATGTCAACATCATTGCATATGTTGAAGGCCTACTAAAACCTTCGCACGGGAGGAAGAATATTTCTAATGCATATAAGTTGACAAAAACACCTTATCTTGTGTGGAAGATAAAGACGCCTAAACGCAATATTAATTTTCATTGTTCACTAATTATTAAACAATTTTTTGAACCTAAATATGATGCTAGTATTTTCCAATTATTTCTAGCTTTTCATAAATTAGGATTTGGGAAATGGCTAGAAGAAAGTTAGGCATAAAAACATTGAAAAATACATAATCGATTAATCACATGGTAAAATCTCTTGTTGACGCATTCACATCCACTGATAGAAAATATCATTTGTATGAATATAATGCAACTCACTGCATATAAGCTAAATCGATTGTAACTAGAAGCAAAAAACAAAATCATTAGCTTAAATGCGCATCACAAAATGTTAAATTACATCCGATAACCCTAAGTGATTATATGGACAAAGAGGGAAAAATGGCCAAATTATGGGAATTAAGTGGTAGATTACCACATCGAGACATGAAGTCATTTGAAGCAATCAAGGGACGAGTTCATTCACTTTTGCATAACAACACAAATATGCACACACACACACACACACACACACACACAAAAACACATCGTACGCATGCACTCACACACACACACACATGCACGCACGCACGCACATGCACATTCACCTGCACATGTGCACACACATACACACACATGCATGCACACACACATACACATGCACACATGAAGGAACGTGTGCACGTGCACACACGCGTGTACACATACATAGACACACACGCAAGAGCACACGTACTCATGCACACATGCACACAAACATACATACTCATGCATGCACACACACATGCACACACACATGCACACACACACATATACACACACTCACACACACACACTCACACACACACACTCACACACACACACATATTCTACTTAGACATGTATCCTGTCCTTATTGCTGGGTCTAAAATCATTTCACTTTCCATAAATTACCTACCTACATTCAATTGGGCATGCATCTCATAAAGAAATATAGATTCCAATCTTTTCACCTACTATAGATGGCCCACTGATAAGAAAATGATGTTAGGATCTTTAGCCTTAATGGATGTCATGAACATGTTATGAACATGTATTGAGAGTAATAGTTGGCTAAGGAATAACATCGATATAAAATTTAGTTATCCGTACTAACATAAACTCGATGAGAAAGGATTTACCAATAATTTGTCTTGCTATAGAAGGTGAGCACATAAAATTCAATTTTATGGTATTACATTACAACGAATACTAAAAACAACTATCATTTTAGTTGTCACTAAGTCCATAGCATTATGATGCTTCAATCCCTCCTTTGTATTCTTTATGAATTCACTAGAGATTAATCACATTCTAGTTGCATGACATGGTATCTTCAATATTCGGTGTAAAATTTCAAAGTGAAACTAAGAGGATCTTAGGGAGTTGCAAGATTCCCACACTCATGGATGATAGTTGAAAAATATGGCCTTATTGGGCTTCTTTTTGGATTGCAATGTTTTGTTCTTTGGGGAGAGCATCCTCAACTTATTTTGAGTTTTGAAACCCTTATATGTCATAAAAGTACACGTCTAGGTTGATAAAAAAACGTTTTCATCAAATGTGAGCATAATTTGCAAAAAGTCTAACATTGGCCCCTTTAATGGTCACTAGGAACAACTCATACAGATGCAATGATTAGTTTTATAATGCAATATCCACCATTCGGATTCCAAACAAATATGCCCCTATTCGGATTCCAAACAAATATGCCATATATCCAAAGAAAATGTTGCAAGATTATGAACCTAGAGGAAGATGATTTCCTTGTTTTACATAGCTGAGCATTCTATCACATAGTCAAAGAATCCAAAACCATATCAAGAAGAGACACAATGCTGAGAGCCACAAAAAAATCATTAATCCCTCTCTATTAACCATTATTTATTGCTTTGACTATAATTCCATCCATGTATTTTCAATTCACACAAGTAGGAAAATATGTATAATAGTAAAATATTGTCTATACATAAGTAGTTGTTGTTTCATCCTTGAACTATTTACCAACCATATAGATATTAAATGGTCTTTCTATTCAATATTAACATTATTGGGGGAGTTGCAAGTGACTCCCCTAAGAAATTTTACAATAACTTAAATTGAGTGTTGAATCCATGTTGTCTTTCTCATTTGCAAAATCATTTCAATGCCTGAAGACTAGATTGGATTCTAGTTGACAAAACCTTGACTTTCTTGAAGGATTATTCACACTATATAGGGTATGTTTGGCCTCATAGAGATACATTCATTTATAGTTTCTCTTAGAGTTACCATATAATATCCCATTGATTTTCATGACCTAAATCATGGGGATTTATGTATCAAGGGTCCTTTGTATAATTCTGGCTTCATTATTCATTGTAGTATCAACTACCTAAGTATATTTTACTTCTCAAATCCCTAAGAGTGAATGATGACTCTCCTTGCAACTAACAACCTTAAAGTATAATTATAATAAAAGGTATTATTATTTAATAATAATAAAAAAAAATAACTACTTAATTTTTATTTCAAGTAGAATTATTTATTTTTTTGACACTAAAATGATGTATAAGATAATAATTTAATGAATCAAGTTTTTTGGCATCATCATAAAAGAAGATTATGTGATGTAGATACAGTGTGGACCTCAACATAGCTTAAAAAATGTGATGGTGTTATCACACAACATAACATCGTTGAAACATGATGTGGTATGACAGTAGCATGATGTTGAACCAACATGGAATGATGTACGATTTATTCTAGTGCTATGACATTCAATTCCAATGTAATGAAGGTTAAATGTAAGAGATTAAAGAAGAGGAAAAAAATGATGCAAAATTAATCAATGTGTTATCCTCAAACTCCATTTCTAATACAAACTAAATTAGGTGGGTTCTTCTCATTTCATTTTTACATGAGGATTTGGGGTGAAGCTTCTTACAGTTCAAAAATATGTGTGGATGAATTCAGGAGAATCAAGGAAGTAATATTTATGGGGTATCACTAAACTCTTATATTAATAGGTAATTCTTTTATCATTTCATCCATTTAAAAGGAAAAAATAATATTTAAAACAAAGTGATATTTTTGTTATGGGGGATTGGTGTTTTATAAATGGAATAGTGATTTAGGATGGACTTTAGGTTTTCAATATGGGATTTGGTTTTTCCTTCTGCTACCCCTAATCCTTTCATATAATTTATAAAATGGGATTTTGGTTTTCTAATTGGGATTGTTGGGTGTTATATTCTTTGTAGGTTGAAACAATTGACAAAATGGTCAACTAGCTAGTAGAGGTTGGTCGATTAGGAGAGGGATGACTAGATTTCTTCCAAGATATTCAAGGTTGGTAAAGTAGGAGCAGGATCGATGAGATGGTCAAGTTGAGTCAAGGATAGATGGGAACCATTCGATGGAGATTCAAACAAATGGATCGATGATATGGTCAAGTCAAGTCAAGGGTCAACAAGAATGATTGATGGTGAGCAAAACGACAAGAGAGAAGATAATATGCCAAGCCGAAAAAATAAGGGATTCCAAGATATGTGCCAAATATTTTAAAATTTTCTATGGTTGTTGTAACTGAATCAGGTATTCGAATTATCCCAATTGTATTCTATATTTATGTTTTAATACATGCCAAGCTATAACGGAAAAGAAGGTTGATGATGAGTAAGGAATTATTGGGATTTCCATATCCTGATGTAAGCTCAATTGGTTAAAATTGATATCATGTACAGACATGAATCTTTTTGAAATTTATTTATGAATGTTAATTCACTAAACTTAATAGAGGCGCACTTTAGCTCAAACATATAAGATGGTTTTCCTAAGTAATGGCTTCTAGGGTAAATCTCTGTGTAATGTGTATATGCATTACTGTGTGTTTGTTAATTTTTTTGTATGCTTTGATAACTAAAAAAGCTAAAATTACTCTAAGATCATTAAATATATATCAATATCCCTCTATTAACCAACATGTCTCTCTTGAATTCAATTCCATGCATGAAATCACAAATCACACACATAGGCAAATGAGCATAATAGTAAAATACCATTGGTACATAACTAGTTGTTGTTTCATTCTTGAATTGTTTACTAGTAAAATACCATTGGTACATAACTAGTTGTTGTTTCATTCTTGAATTGTTTACTAGTAAAATACCATTGGTACATAACTAGTTGTTGTTTCATTCTTGAATTGTTTACTAGTAGCTAGATATTAAATGGTCCAATAATTCCATATTAAAATTATTGGGGGAGTTGGAAGTGATTCCCCCAATTTTTTTTAGAATAAATTAAACTCGGTGTCGAATCCATGTTGGCTTTCCCATTTGCAACAAAATTTCAATGCCTGAAGACAGGATTGAATTCTATCTTATCAAACCATTGACTTTCTTGAAGGATTCAACACACTATATCAGCTAGGTTTGGCCTCATATAGATACATTTGTTTATAGTTTCTCATAGGGTGACCACGAAATCTCCCAATGAATGCCACTGCCAAAATAATTTGAGCTTTAAGTATCAATATGCCTTTGTATAAGTCTAATGCCTTGGCTTAATTATTCATTGTAGTATTGAATCCCAAGTATATTTTACTTCATAGTTCCCTAAGACTAAATGATGACCCCCCTTGCATAGAGTACCCTTGAATTATAATTACAATAATTGCTATTATTATTTAATAGATTTCATTATAATAAATTAAAATGATAATAATAACTTAATTGTTATGTTAATTATAATTATTAATTTTCTACATAGTCATTGTGATGCTAGAAGATGATAATTTAATGAATCAGGTTGCTTAGCATCATCCTAGATGAAGTTGAAAGGATGTGGATACTACAAGGTGGACATTACCATAGCATCAAAATAATGTGATGATGTCATCACACAACATAATATTGAAACATGATGTGGTATGACAATAGCATGATGTTTAGACAACATGGAATTATGCATGATTTATTCTAGTGTTGTGACATTCAATGCTAATGTAATGTAGGTTCAATATAAAATATTGAACAATTGGAAAAAATGATGAAAAAATAATATATATGTTACCATCATTGTGCATTGCAATAGTACTGACTAAATTAGGTGCGTTATTCTTATTTGATTTTCACATGAGATTGTGGGGTGAAGCTTCTTAGATTTGAAAGAGATGTGTAGGGTGATTCAATAATATCAAGGAAGAAATATTTGTGGGGGTTTTGTTACACATCTCAGATTAATAGGTAATTTTTTTCATTCACCTCATTTTAAAAATAAGTAGTAGATTTGAAACAAAATTATATTTTGGTTATGGATGGAATAACGGTATTGGAAATGCAATTTACCTTTTGGAAGGGGTTTAGGTTTTGAAAATGGGATTTGGGTTTTCCTTCCTCTTCCCCTTTTTTTTTAAAAATTCTTAGAAACGGGATTTTGGTTTCATAGTCATAGGATTTTGGATTTCCATCCCTTCTCCTTCCTCTTCATCTCGTCATACCCTCTGTCCCTCTCTCTCTCCTAAAACAAAATGATAATTTGGTTATGTATTGGACTGGGATCTTGGAAATTCAATTTCCATCTTTTATGCCATTTAGGTTTTGAAAATGGTTTTTGGGTTTTCCTTCCTCTTCCCCCATATTTTTTTCGTTTATTAGAAATGGGATTTTTGTTTGATAGTCACAAGATTTTCGATTTCCATCCCTTCGCCTTCCTCTTCATCTCCTCATACCCTCTCTTATCCATGCACCCTCTCTCTCTCTCTCTCTCTCTCTCTCTCTCTCTCTCTCTCTCTCTCCCTCTCTGTCCCTACCTCTCTCCCCCTCACTCAATATCTCTCCTCTCCCTCCTTCTCTCTCATCTCCCTATCTCCCCCCCCCCCTTCTCCCCCTCTCCCCATCCCCCTGCCCCCATCTCCCTCTCTCTCACTCTCTCTCCTCTCACTCCCTTTATCTCCTCTCTCCCCCCATCCATATCCCTCCCTCCCTCCCCCCCCCCCACCCCCTCTCTCTCTCTCTTTCTCTCTCTCTCTCTCTCTCTCTCTCTCTCTCACTCACCTCCTTGAACTCCCTGCCTTCATATTTCAATCTTCCACTCCTCTTTAACCCACCCCCTCCTTTCATTATTCCTCTTCCCCACTATTTCTCAACCCCCACCCATATTTTTTCATATTTTTATTCCTCACTCCTCCTCCTCTTATTCTCTCTCTCAATCCTCCCTCTCTTACTTTTCCTCTATCACTTATCCATTATCCCTATTCTTTTTCTACTTCCATGTTTATATTTACCAATAAGATAATTAGTTTCCATTAGAGAATCCACAACCACTATAGAAGAATAAGTTTTAAATAGGCTTTCCTAATTATTTTATTATGGAGTAAAATGGGAATCTCGAGATGAAATAAATGTGCATGTTTTGTACTAAGTAGCTACATTGTGTTTAGATATATTTTCTACACTTGTTGGAATTGATATTTGATGATTAATAAGGCCTACTCAGTTCTTCTTGACATAAAAAATACCAATTAACAAACATAGGAGTTGAGTTATGCACATCAGCCCAAAATATCTGAAATAGGACTAGCTCATATATATGGCCTTAAGTTGAAATAAAGTGGCTAAGATTTGTAAATTTACAACATCATGAGCCATTCTCTAGATCAATATTGTGTGTCAATATTGAGTGTAGTGTGTCGAGGTAGTTCCTTATAGGATCCTAAGTTGGACTCAGGAAACTTGGAGAAGAATCTTGAGTTGCATTCTAGAATAGTTAAGCTTCATGTGTTGAGGCAAGTGCTTTGTATGTCAAAGTGATGATGTTGTACAATCTTGCTAGTTAAGGCTAAGATCTTCTATGTCAAGAAATATCCTCATGTGTTGAGGTGGTTCCTCGTGTGTTGAGGTGATGCTTGCATGTCGAATCATGTATGGTGTAGGATATACTACTAACCATGGTTTAGCTATTAAGTATCCTATGGAAATTGGCCACCTCTAGAGTGAAATACTTTAGCATATAATGACTTGGAACTATAGTAGAACAATATGATTACATCATTGGGAAAATCACCTTAATATATCTGATATGATAATTAAGCTTCCACATGCGGACCATGCAGATAAGACGAGAGATAAAGATAAGTTGTGATAAGATATGAGAGAATTTGAGGTGCACATAAAAGAATTAATTAAGAGAGAAATTAAAATCGTTAAAATTCAATGAAGACTTCAGTAAATCAAAGGAGAACTCGAATTGATCATTACAGTGATGTTAACAAGAAATAATCAATTAACAGAGTTAACTAACTGATAACAAAGAAGATACAATTAACTAAGTGTTATTTCATGACGAAACTTATGTTAAATAAAATATGACACTTAAGTTAGCCACCTATCTAAGTGGGAAAGCTTTCAGTTAAGGGGTGAGTTCATCCTAAGAATCAGTTCACTAATTGAACGCACTACATGAGAAGTGGGGCACACTTCTTCATGCAAGATTGATGCAACAAGATGGAGGGTGAGTTCATCCTGAATTCAGAAGATAAAAATAGAATCCGATGCATGTGAAGAATATATAAATATGTTTTACATTATTGATGAATTCAATGTCAAGCAAATTCTCTTCTCTCTTGAAGCAAAATGTGCTTCTCTTTGTGCATGATATTATTCCAAGTCTCTCTTCTTTGTCTTTCTCTTTCTCTGTAACTGCACTGGGGGTGCTTGATGTAAAATAAATTCTTTTCTATCTATCAATATCCTATGGAAGGTTTTACTGGGGTTTTATCCCTCAAGTCATAGAGGGTTTCCCTAGGGTAAATTCATGTGTCAAATGTTATTTCTTATGTGTATGATTGTTATTTGATATCAAGTATCATTGCAGCTCTTAATTCAAGAAAAAAAATTGACATGGTATCATAGCTTAGGGCATGAAAAATCTAAGTTAAAAAATCAATCTTGAGCCTATGTAGATACTGAGTGTGTATAGTACTTGGAGAACAACGGGATCAATTTCAGTGAGATCGGAAGACCATCTCGAAGGAACTTTGAACTTCAATATTTAGAAGGCTAGGATCTTGAATATCCTAGAAGAGGATGATTTAGATGGATATGTTTCCAGTGTTATTGAAGAGCCTACTTCTAATGCTAGGAGCATTACCTTCAAGAAGAATCAATCCAAAACAAGGAGAATCAGTTATGATTCTGTGAAAAACAACTTGATGCTCGTGATTACTCCATTGAAGACCATAAAGAAATGCTTCAACACTTTGAAAAATATTTATGAGAAGAAGGCACCCATTCAAAATAGAGAATTTAAGAACAAGCTTTGAAATATGAAGATGGAAAAGTGCGAAGCTGTGGCTTCCTCCTTCACGAACATCTCTCAAGTATGAGATCAAATTTTGTGCATTGGTGTGACAATAGATGATGATGATCTCATTCAGAATACTATCGATGGTCTTCCATCCTCATGGGAAACATTCTTGGAAGCATTAAATGGTTGAGAAGTTAAACCTAAATTTGAGAAACTATGGCATGATTACCTACAAAAGAATAGAAAATCTAGAGAAAATATACTTCCTCCAAAGAAGAGAATCTCTCTTTTCTAGCACGGATGAAAAGAGGTAAGAAATCTGACAAGAAATTCTCTTATCAAAAGGAGAATGATTTCAAGAACTTTGATAAGTCTAAAGTTAAATGTTTCAATTGCAATAAAAGAGTCATTATGTAATATAATGCCATGCAAACAAAAGAGGAAATTTCAAGGGTAGGTTCCATGGTTCTATTGCTATCGAAGATAAATATACAAGAAACAATTCATCCGATGATAAAGAGATGAGGAAGGAGTACTACCTTTTCTCCTTGCCTTCTAGATACATTACCACTAGTGATGAGACGTGGATGGTAGAAAGTGGCACATTTAAGAAATTGACTGGATATAGGAGCGCTACCACATATTTGAAGGAAAATATTTTTTCCTGCAAGGTGGATCTTGGCGATAATACCGCCTAGAACAAATCCTAGAAAACTCATTCAAGCCATGATCCATGACATAGTCAGTTGTTGTTAGGGAAAAGTCCTTATAGTAGGGGAAGACTACCAACGTACTAGGGGGTGACCGATAGACACATAGAGATTTTCATATATTGCTATAAACAAATAGGATCAAAGTTCAGAGAAAAAGTACCTTGTTTATGATGGTCGGTCTGAGATTTTCTCCCACGATCTCTAATGTAAGAAACCTGCAAAACATGCACAAAACCTCCTCAAACCAATTTGACTATAAATAAATATTGATATTAAAAAATGACATAACATCAAATTATAATCAAAGCACAATAAACATTAACACTTTTATTGGGAAAGGAAGAGCGTCTCAATATTTTATTGTCAAAGAATGCAACAAGTACAAATGTTATACATGAATCTCCATCAAGCACCTTTGCAACCAGGCCCTAGGTTCATGCTCCTCTCTCTTGACTTGGAATTTCTTCATCATAACAATAGCTCTCTCCAATTGTGTCCCTTTCTCATGCCCTCCCCTTGTATTTATGACAAGGCAAGGAGGATTGGTTTGAAAGGTGGTTGAATTGGGAAGTTGGAAGTCCTAACTCAACTAATCCCATTTTGTATTCTTAATATATTTTTTCAACTTTTCTTAATATACCCATGACCATGACATCTAGAAACATGCAAGTGACTAGTGACGTACTAGCTTAGCAGCTCGTGGGTACAACTTTTGCCTGATACCTGCGGGTTGTCAATATAGAGACCCGTGGGTGACTCGCTTTATGTCATGTATAAAGGTCACGGTTTTATACTGAAATTGTCCGAAAAAATAATTTTTTAAGATGAAGATAATAGGGTTCAGCTCCCAAATTATCTAAGGCCAAGTAATCTCTTCCATCCATAGTGTCCTTTTGTGTGACCGACAGGGCAATGTGGCCATAGATGAAGAAGTGCTAATTTGGCTGATAAAAGATGCCCCCTAATGTGTGAGGTCAGAGGGAAACGATGGACGAAATACATTACAATTCAAGTCACAGGAGAAGCAACGAAACCTTAGAACAAAGTCACAAAAGTACCTAAAACAAAAACTAGGTCAGCGAGCAATTACAATATTGCATCAGGAGATGTTTAGAAGAATATAATATCCAATAAATAACTGAAATATATATATAGCATGGCCACTGAAATACAAGCGTGGATCCCTGCCAAATAGGAGATCATATCCATAACAACAAACTTGATCTATGTCTCATCAAGAGAAAAAAATGAGTGTGTGTCAGTCTTTCGCAACTTGGGAAATAACAAACTGTGATGATGTTATCATAGGCCCAAGGTCTTGATCCAAATCATCAAGGTACAAATATTAACCATGCGAAGAAAATGAGCCGAGGTCAAACATGGAGGATACCGTTTGATTACCGGTCAATGATGTAATCTGTTAACGAACATGAGAGAACCCACCATTAATGAAAATGGGGCCCAAGGTACCTATTACATTCTAACAAGTGAGAGTAAAGGGTGTTGAAGTCAAACACTTGAAGAATCCATCGAGTAGGAGACATTGATGTATTGCCACTACTCAATAGCGATTGAACTTGCCACTGATGACTGCAACCCTCAAGGTACTACCGATAACTCTAAAATTCATTACCGGTGAAAAATGAGTTGAAGTCAATGGGAAGAAGTTTGTTGGAAGGGAGGCCTTAAGGCATACTCCATCATCCAACCCGAGGATCAATCAGAAAATTTAGTTGATCTGGAGTAGGACTGAGTACATGATGAAACAAACTGGCACCAAGGAATGGCTGACACATGAGGTCAAGGTAACTACAGAATGGCCGAGACAGGTTGTATCCTTGAACAATGAGCACAATACAAGAGCTATTTAGGAAAATTTTAACATAAAGGGACCATTAAATAAATCTTCAATATAGGAGACATTGATAGATTCTCCATATGATTGGAAGAGTAACCAATCAGAGGAGGAAAAAATCTGAGATTAGGCTCATCGTAAGGTCAAAACCTAAAACCCAACTGGTTGATAGACTCAAAAGGTGCTTTGTTCAAGGATATGACTGACTTGCTTCCTTTAAACTGAAAAGGTGTTTGACATACTTCCATTCCCTTTTCTCTTTTTATTAAATATTATCCTTCTTGTTGGTTTTAGTGAGTCCAAGAAAGCAAACTCAATATTCCTTCTTCATTTTTTAAGCAAGCTCAAAGAAAGAGGGAGAAGATTGCTTGATATAAGTCCAATCATGTGTAGTTTAACGAGTCCATGGGAGGGAAACTCATGACCTTCTTCATTTTTTAATGAGTTTGAAGAAGAGATAGACTAGTACTCAATAACAATGTTCCATGGATTTTAATATCGAGCCTAGATCTGTTCATGCTCACTGGTGTTTTCATATTTAAAGAGTACGAAAAAATTAAACAAGAACTCTATATATTGTCTCGTGGATTTCTCATCGAGCTCGAGTTGGTGAATGCTCATTGGTGTTTTCATATTTTGAGAGTCTGAAAACCCTAAAGAAGACTCCTGAAGTTCCTATTTTGTAAAGTTAGTCTTCTCACCCAAAAAAGTGTAAAACAATGAGAGAAGAATTCTTCTAGCCACGTATGACTAGAGTATACCTTTTTTTGTAACTAATCCACGAAGGTCCGGAAAAAGGGGTAAACTTATACCTAAGTGGATGTCTATTCACTTCCTTTAACGAGTTTGAACAAACCAAGCATACTTGATGATCTTGTTTGATTTTAAAGTGGCTGACAAGGGCTTAAAAAGACTCTCTATGTATCAGGGAAACTAAGTTCCTTGATCTTGTCAAATGACAAGATACTCTTGATTATCATAGGAATGACCAAATTAGTAACAAATGACATATAACATGATCAAAGAGATTTCAAAATGACATAAAGTGACAAGAATTTTTTTAAACTCAGCTGACATGTCATAAACAAAATCAAACCTTTATAGACAAATGTCATGAAAAGTAGCGAGAATTATTGCTTCGAACTTCACCTAACCCAAAAGAACTTTAAAAGTGCATTAGTTGATTAAATAAATTTTAGAAACAATTTTGAAACTATATAGAAATGATAAAAGTGGGTAAAAATTAAAAGTGACGTTTATAAATAGTTTCAAAATGTGAACACAACTCACAAATTCATTTGTTGAAGCAAAAAGGGTGAAAAGAGCCTCCTACTTCAAATGCTTGTAGCGGTTACACCAGGCCACCGAATCGGGTTTCGTAAATTGCAAGTAACTGGTCTCTCCTACTTTCAAATCAAACCATTGTTTTTAATTTTTGGTGGTTATTTTTTATTTTTATCAAGTTTTAAAAATTAGGGCCTTGTACCTACGGGTTGACCTATAGAAAACTCACGAGTATGAGAAAAATGTGTGACTTTGGTATAAACCAACCCACGGGTACCCTCATCTATCTAGTAAGTATAGTTGTGGGTGCCGCAGTTTAAAATGAAAAAACTAAAAACTAAAGGATGAAATGGTTGAATGAATGTATGTGTGGTGCTAATGTGGAGGGAAAGGGAGCATAAGGACATGGATAGACAAGCTATGGGGGATCCATTGATACTAAACGCGCTACCAAGATGTGGTGTGCTAACAAAATTTCGAACTACCAGCATGAGAGAGCAGCTATATCGACTACTCCAAATGCTTGTTAAATATTGGGATGTGGACCAAGGAGTGTTTTATCTCCAGGGAGAGATACTTGAAATCACAATTGACGACATCTATTTCATAATAGGTATCCCATAGAGGGGAAAAGGTAAACCTAAAAGGCACATTTAGAGGACTCAGGAGTGGGTGCGTTATCAATACAAGACTATATCAACACGTATTGTTTTCCAGGCATTGAAAAAAGTTGTAGCCAAATCCCGATTGGCTCCATTGTGAGCTTCCCATTGAATTTCATCCTGAGTAATTAGCAGAGGAACCTCCCTCTCCATAGGGAGAGAGACACGTGATATTTTTGAGGCGTTTGATCCCACTTTTTGTATATTATGACACTACGACATACTATGAGTCAAAATCATATTTTTTTATCTTGATATATACAGTATCGGTTTATATATACATGTGTGTGACTATTTAATGTGATTGCATGTGGTACAAATTCCAATCTAGTACATAGTTTGCATATGAATCAACTAATGAATTTAAACTCCTTGAAATGTGTTGATATGTAATAAAAAGAAATTGTCTTTCAAGTAATCTAACATGCAAAAACTGATGAAGCAAAGAAGGATCTTTGATCTTGTATTCATGCATCAACTGAAGTACTACTAACTGCGAGTCGAGTCTTAACTCCGAATGTGAAATGCTATGATGAATAGAATCTCGGAGTAACTCAATGATTGCATTGTAATCAACTACATTGTTCATTGTAGAGCCCAAAAAATCCCCTCCCAAAGACACAAGTTGACCAGATGGTGAGTAAATAACCCAAGCTATTGAGGTCAATTGAAGGGTGTGGATACTAGCGCAATCGGAGAATCCTATAAGACACTCAATTGTCATCTAAAACCACAATTTAGAAGACACATAAGATGCACAAAAAGAAATCAAAAGAAAATACTAACTCTACAAACATGTACAGTTATAATATAAGAAAAAGAATAGAGGCCTAAGCATAATACTTTTTCAGGTAGAGCCTATTTATGGGCTTAAAAAACTTACAACCCTCATAGTCGGTTAGCTCATAGGATCCTTTCTACAAAAATTTAGAGACAATGTACGGTCCAAGCCACATAGATTTGAAATTTCCTGCCTCCAACGGATCTTTGTCCTGGTCACAGAGCAGAACAAGGTCTCCTTCAAAGAACACCCTTGGTTTCACAGACTTGGCATACTGACGCTTGAATATGATTTTTTGAGCCTCGTTTGTTGTAAGCGCATCGTGGTGTTGTTCATTTAAATATTCTAAATGCATCAAACGCTCCTCCAAAGCTGAATTTTCAGGGAGCAGTTGGACAACCAACTTTAACAAGGGACTCTCACATTCAACCGGAATAACTGCCTCCACCCCGTGAACGAGTTGGAAAGGTGAGAACCTGGTAGCAGTCTTAACATTATACCGATAAGCCAAAAGAGAGGGGTACAACATGATGTTCCAGTTATATCAACTTGCATTAACAGTCCTTTGAAGGATGGTTTTCAAAGTTTTGTTGACCGCTTCGACCTGACAATTCTCCTACAGATAGAATGAGGATGAATGTTCCTGTCGAAAACCTTGCATAATATACAACTTGGTCATCATATTGTTTTGAAAATTTCGTCCATGGTCCGTAACGATCTCTTTGGGGATAGAAAATCTAGAAATGATCTGGTTAAATACGAAATAAGTAGTCGTTTCTCCGTCTTCTCTCATAGCAGGCATTTCCTTGGCCCACTTTGTAAAGTAGTCGAGGACAACAATGATGTGGTGGTGTCGTCCTACCGAAGCCGGATTACACATCATAAAGTCAATCCCTCACTTGGTGAAGGGGACTGTTGTGATAACAGGATGGAGGTTAGCCGGGTGTGCTCACATCTTTTTGGTGAAAAACTGACAAGGATGACAGTGTTTCACGTCTTCCACACAATATTTGAAGATCGTGGGCCAAAAATAACCAGCATGCAGCATTTTCTGGGTTGTTTCCAACCCAGAAAGATGACCCCCACAGGCTCCACTATGAGCATCATTCAATACTGTTTCATCTTCCTCTAGGATTAAGCAATGGCGTAAAATGGAATCTATCCCATGTCTATTTAATGTATCATAAATGATGAGATAATTTTGTGCATGATTTTTCAATTTTCGTCGTTCATCCCTAGAGAAAGTGGGAGGACACCTCAAAGTCTGGAGATATACTAAAATATCTCCATACCATGGGTCAAAAGTTGCAATGAGAAATATGTATTCATCCGGGAATGATGACTCTTCCTCATTGTTTACTAGGTCACTGGGAAACTCAGAAATAAGTTCAACAAACACTAGAGATTTCTTCAACTTAGCAAATTCGAAAATTAGGTCAAACTCTTGCAAAATGACAATCCATTTATTGAACTTCTCGCCGATGATACATCGGGTTCAAATGTATTGAAAGGGATTGGCTTCTGCAATCACTATGGTGGTTCACAGTAAGATGTAATGACACCGTCTCTGAACTGCATGGACGATAGCTAATGCCAACTTCTCGACATATGAATACTTAATCTCAGGAGTTATCAATGTGCGCAAAAGATAATAAATGGCATGCTCCTGAAGCTTGTCATCCTCCTGAACAAGTACCATGCCAATTGTGGAAACAGATGCTGCCATATATAGAAGGAATTCCTTGATGTAATCTGGTGGCCTCAGTAAGGGGGCAAATAGTAATTCCTTTTTCAAATGCTCAAATGAAGTTTGAGTGGCCTCATCCCAAAGAAAATAGGTGTCCTACTTGAGCAATCTCATGAATCCCTTTTTTATTTTAACATAGTTTATAATGAAACGTCATAGAAAGTTTGGCATACCCTGTAGAATCTGAAGTTGTCTAAGGGTTCAGGAAGGAGGTAGATTTACAATGGCCTCAAATTTTAATGGTTCGACCATGATACCATGACTCGAGACAATGAAACCCAGTAGGCATATGGACTCAACACAGAATCCACATTTGTTTGGATTCAAACGAATCTTATAATATTTGCATCTCTCAAACACTAGTCGCAAATTATCAGGATGATCTCGTCTCTGATGAGATCGCACTGGGAGATAATCTAGATATGTCTCAACTACATGTTTGATATCGTGGAAATCAAAGTTCATGGCATGCTATAAAGTGGCTCCAACATTCTTTAACCTGAACAACATATTCCGATAAGAAAAAGTACCCCAACGAAAAATGAAATCCGTTTTGTGTTGGTCTTCAGGTTTTATTTGAATCTGGTTGTATCTTGAAAAACCATCCATGAAATAGAATATTTCATGGCCCGCACATGCATCGATAATATGATCTATGAAAGGTATGGGGTAGTTGTCCTTAGGACAGGATTTGTTTAAGTCCCTGAAGTCCATACATAATCGTATGGTTCCTTGCTTTTTGTCGACTAGGCTGGGTTGGAGAGCCATTTCGTCATGTCAATCAGATGGAAGAAGCTAACTTCTAACAGTTTCTCAACTTCAACCTTAATGGCTGCTTCCTTTCAAGGGTTTACAGGGAAGAGCTTTTGTCTCACTAATTTAGCATTAGGGTAAGTTGTGATGACATGTTCAACTATAGTGGGGTTGATGCATGGAATATCCTCGTAAGACCAGGAAAACATGTCGCAAAACTCCTTAAACAGGTTGGTACACAGAGTAATCTCATCAGGCGAACAATCTGCTCCAATGAATAGGTTTTACACAAGTCCATGTTTGATGGAGATATCGATCAATATGGTCCTCGATATATTTTCCATGTTACCTTCAGCATAAATCGCTTGCGTAGGAGTGATGGACAAATCGATATCACCACCAAGTCTCATTGAAAACTCACCATTCTCTATCTTGTCTAGATTGGGAAGGAAATAGGACGTTTGATGCATGTGTTCCCATAGATGATCCAGACCTACCATGGATTCCAAGATAGCCTCATCAAAGGGAAAAAAAATATCCAGAAAATCAAAAGAGTGCATAGAGTTGACTTACCATGCAGGTGCATAGTCTATATATGACTCTGTTGAGACGGATAGAGTCGAGATATAATCTGTTATGGCATCTTGTGTTTCTTGGTATGCTACTTATGTAATAGATAAGGGCACATCTGATCTAGATTTTATGAGCAGAATGAGATGAATACAGATTATTACCAAATGCTTAACACAAAATAACAGAGTACAGTAAAACTGGTTTTCTATTCAATAAGGAAATACGCTAAAACTGTAAAATTTAACGAAAAACAAGCTTGCTGGAATGGTGGCAGTTTATCTCTGAGAGGATATGTGATGGATGCGCTCATTCGGAACAAGATGGTTACAATGAGGATCTCAAAAAACCTAGACAACCAAAAACCTAACCCTAGGAGATGAAGCGCCAAAAGTCATGTGGGCCCCGTTTGGGTAAGTTAGTACATCAACTTCCTGGGGTCATAACTTTTGCATCCAATATCCATTTGGGGCAAATGATATCTCATTGGAAAGATCTATCCGAGGACTACAGCTAGGAAGAAATATTCGATGATCAAATTCATTGCTAAAAGATACCCCCAAAAAATGTCGTTTAGGGCCTCAAAACGGCCCCAGAAGTTTAGGAACCGAAAAACTGCTACAAGTACTAAATTACCAAAATTGCCAGAAGACTATTTTGAGCCAGTTGGAAGAGGTGGGATGCCACCGATATCCTCCTGGATCAATAGTTGGTTATTACCAAATGGGAAGAATCCAAGGATTAGTTGTTCGACTAATAGTGAAGATTGCCCGAGACAAAATGTCAGAAGTAATCGTAGAACCAATGTAGTTTACGAGAGTAGGTAGACTGAATGTGCCCATCAGTGATGAATACATGCCTAATCCTAGACTTTCGCTGGGCAGGTGAGTCTGATCAATCAAAGGGATTGTCGAATCCGATGAAGCATTGTTATTTTTCAGAGTAAATGAAATTTGATCAACTATGATGATCTTTCCTTCATGTGGGAACATCATTACTCGGAATACGGACGATGGGACAACTTGCATTGCATACATACAACTCCTTCCTAACAAAAAATTGTAGTCAAGAGGATCATCCAAAAATTCAACCTCCACAGACACTAACTTATCAGCAAGTTCAACTTCGAACGAGGGAAAGACTCCATGTGGGAGGAATGATTTCCTGTCAAAATACGTAAGTATAGTGTTGGAAGGGGCTACCTCAAGCGAGCCAAGGTCTTTCCAGTAGGATATTGACATTACACACATAGACATGCCTTCGTCTACAGCTATTCGTCCAATGGTTTTGGGGCCATGGAATAATTCAATTTGCAAGGCCACATGATACGGTAACTGGTGTTTGATGTTTGACATATCAAACCGTGCAAGCATACTTAAATAATCCATCCTCCCAATGGCTAATAGAAGTGCATTCCACTGCAAAGGGAAGCTTTGCAAGACTTCTAATGTGGACATTGCACAAGGCGTTTGGGCCGAATCCTCTACGAAAAAGTAATTAGTAGCGGCACATTTGTTAGGTTTGTGCATAGCCCTTTTGTAGACACGCTTAGGTATGTTCGGCATAGAATCTGCTGGTCTCTTAACGTGAAGAGGAGAAGATGACTCGAGAACATCCTTATCTTTCTGCTATGAGTCTAGGTTTTAATTCGTGGCTCTGGTTTGTAGAAACATATGTGAGTTAATCATATTGATAAATGATTGATCAACTAACGAGGCACGAGGAGTGCCCCCAGCACTAGAGTTGCCAGAAGCTGAGCCTTGTCCATGAGGGAATGGGTCCTTTAGGACATCTAGTTTCTTTTCACGTAACAACTTCTAGGCTTCGTCCATAAGAGAGCACTGGTGGGTAAGGTGACCGTCTTTGTAAATTTTGCAGGGAAACTTGACCTTCTTTTTATCCTTTTTTCCCTCCTCGGCATTTTCATTGTTTTTGGGTTTCTGATAGTTCCCCTCCCCTTTCTAACCCTTCTTTTATTTGTTGTTGGTTTTTTGGAAACCCTTTTGGTTTGTCTGCACCTGTTGTATAGATTCTATATTGGAAGGGAAGGTTGCAACCGAAGTTCCCTCAGTAGCAAACTGCTTCACGGAAAGTGTGTGCACTTGTTTTGTTGAAGATTCAAGTGCTACTGAATCTGTTGAACCAATAATGCCATATGCATGCAGTCTAGGATTTGGTTTTCCAAGACCTATATTAGATATCGTTGCATTCGGAATGATCTCATAGAGAATCCTAGATTGAGCATAAACTAGGTCAGGCTGTCCTTAGGATTACTTCTTCCTCAGAACTTACCCCAGAAGTTGTGACATCCTTAGAAATATAAGGAAGGAGTTATTTCAAGTACCACTTTAAAAGGAACTTTGGAGGATTCTCAGCCTTCATGAGTCTCTTCCATCTTCACTAGTCCTGAATATGGTTAGATAAGTGAGTCGATTTGTTCTTCTTGAAAGTGGACAGAAGGTCTTTACCGACATCATACTGGACAGTAAGTTGGAAGTGGTTCAAAAATACTTCCGGTAGGTCCCAAGAGTCATCGTATGCAGCAGCAGGAAGTTCAATGTACCACTTGGGTGGGACACTAGCCAAGGTCCATTGAAAGAGCCTCAACCTAATGGAATTCATCATTAAGTGAATTGGAAGAGCACCATAAGTGAAAGGTTGTAACATGGTAACCAGGGTCTTCCCGAGTCTTACCTTTGAACTTTGGAATGTCCTAGGGAAGCTTGGTTGGGTCGGGTGGCCATGCCAGGTGATTTTGCACTGGATTGTTAGTCAATTTCAAAAGATTTGGTAAGTTCAAGGTTTTTCGGAAGGGAAAATGAGGTCTCATCGATGTTATGTAATTCAAAGGAATTTGGTAGGGGGAACCACCTGAAACCTAGCTGCTATACTGTTGGTTGGGGTTCCGCTCGACCATCGGTTGTGAAGTAAATGCATTATTAAAGATGCTCCAGCCGTAGGCTAGGGGATTGCTTCCTTGTGGATTGTTCCATTGTGGTTTGGTATAAGCACCACTGAAATGTGGGTTGACAAAACTGTTACTACCCCCTCCAACAAATAGTGAAAAGGGAGTACTCCCTACAGGTATATTCGAAGTCTGTATATTGGATGAATGCACATTAAAACCTATGAAGGGGTTGAAACCTTATGTAGATGCAATGGAAGAAGTAGGAATTGATCCTACAAAAGGTGCCAAAGGAGCTATGTGTCCTCCAAAACAAGAAAATATGCGACCAAAAGGAGAAGACTGAGGATTAGCCTGGAATTGTTGTACAAAAGGGGAAGATGTGAACGATACCGATGGTATGCCTGAAAAAGCGATGCTGGATGGTCCAATAGTAGAACAAAAAAGACTAGATGTAGTTGTAGCTTGATATCCAAACGATCCTAAGGGTCTAGTACTGAAATTAAATTAAGTGCTCGGAGTAGAAGCAGCTTGAAACGAGCTTGGTATTGATGTGTGTGTAAACGAAGGAGAAAAACCTCCTAACATGATAGCTGATGTAGGAGTATGAGGAACTCCTGACACATCCCCTATGTTCTCCATGAGTGAACCAGGTGTAAACTGATACACACTTAACTCTGGAAGACCTAGAGAAACTACACTTACTAACAAGTGATTGTTGGGTCCAGTTAAAGGAGGATTGAAAGGTGTGGAAAACACTTGAGTGGTCAAGTATTCAATCTCTAAGGGTTCCTGAATTGATTGATATTGAGAGATGAGATGTGGTTCTCTGGGTGGTTCAGTTGTTCCCGTAAGTTTGTAAGAACCACGAGAGTCTATTCTCCATCGTTGTGGTGGTGACGGAGGCTCCACTATAAATGGAGGAAGGTTATGTAACCTTCATGACCTTCCAAGAGGTTGGTCCTCCACAATTGTGTGAAAAACATACTAAGTAATTATCCTATGGGTCACTAACAACTAGGATCAAACAACATACCACAAAAAAATGTCCTAAACTGATCCAAACTAGGAAAACAAAGATAATACTCTCAAAAGTAACTCTGGGATGATGAGGGCCCAGAGAAAACTAGTAGAATATCGAAGGTCATTTACACGGTGTCCACATACAAATTCTATGGGTGCAAGCATTTGAATCACCAAACCGCCCTCCCTGAATTAATGTAGAGGGTTACCTCCTGTGTCTGTCCTAGGTACGGTGGAAATATTCTTCCACTATACCTTTGTATAGCCCTACAGTCAAGATACTAAAGGCTACCACAAATACAGAAAGATCCTGAGGGGACAGTCATCATTCCAGCCAAAACGCATGGGCGTGGTAGCAACTCCTGTTAGATTTTGAGCATTAATTCAACATACACTAGGATCTTTATTGAGAGAATAGCATGTACAACATATCAATCATATCAAGCATGTACCAAGCATATCAAGCAATCACATAAGACAATGGACACACAGAGTTTCACTGGGGAAAACCATAAAGGTGAAAAACCCCACAACTTCCTCAGAGGTAGAAAGAGCAAAGATACAACAAAAGTACAAGAAATAGTCTTCTACTAGCAGCTACTCCTCCTCCTCAACTAGTGCACCACTTTCCGAGTGATGTAAGAGTGAGTAATGAGATGATCCAATAGAGATCTACTGATCTATATTTATACATGACCTGACCTGCCTAATAACCTAGCAGGGCCGACTTGTCTAACTCAGTCTAATAACCCGTGGTTATACTAATCAGGGCCAACCCCACACTTGGTGGTCTAATAACCCATCACAACAAGTTACAACACTTGCGACACTTGTCAATACAAATGATGACACTTCCGTATAGAGGAATAATACCATCTCTATAGGAGTACAATATACATAGGTTAAATACATTTTGAAGTTACATATACATCAACACTCCCTCTTAACTAGGAAATTATTTCTCGACACAGATCTACTAGCACAAGTCTTCTTCTCTGGATCATCGTCACTAGATCATCGTCATCGAATCATCATCATTGAATCATCGTCATCATAACTACTGCTGCTATCTCAATCAATCTCCAATCTACTCGTATAGGAAGTTCTACAGAGCTAGTCCTTTTTCATAGTGGATGTGGGCCCACCACCTACAGGTCTTCATCATCTAGAGAGCCAGCCCCTTTTCATGCTGGATGAACGTCATCAACATCTCTGCGAGCAAGCCATCAAGTAGATACACCACAGGACTGATTATACTGCTTCTGCAAAACCTGCAAGATCTCCCAGGACTAATTACACTGCCTCTGCAAAACTTGCAAGATCATCTCAGGACTGAGAATATGCCTCTGCAAAACCTGTGTACCATACTATCACATCAACATCTTCAGATCATCGTCATTGTCCATGGAGCACAACCCAGATGCACACACATAGTCTCCAGTATGGGATTACTTTCCTACCACCATACGAGACCCTATCTACCAACATGCGAGGACTTTCCTAATAGCATGTGAGACACAACACTTACATCAACTGACATGGGAGGAATTTCCTACCACCATTCGGGAAAGGCACACAACACTTACATCAATGACCATAAGAGGACCAACCTATCACCATGTTGGAATGGAACAACACTTACATCAATGACCATGGGAGGACCAACCTACCACCATGTCGGAATGGCTCCAACCCTTACATCTTACCATGGGTGGACTTTCCTACCACCATGTAAGAATGGCTCCAGCCCTTACATCTTACCATTGGAGGAGTTTCCTACCACCATGTAAGAATGGATCCAGCCCTTACATCTACACCATAGGAGGACTTTCCTACCACTATGTGAAAATGGCTCGACCCTTACATCTACCAGCATAGGAGGACTTTCCTAAGACTATGCGAGAATGGCCCGTGTGCATTTGTGTCTCCGGTCTCATCACTTCCCCTCGGAAGGTATCTCGATCTGAAGTACACCAAGTCTCCCTCTGAAGTATTCAAACTTCACTCTAGCCAGTGGATTGGTCAGCACATCAACTATATGCCCGTCCGTCGCAACATACAGGAGCTTCACTGCTCCTCTCTGCACCATATCCCTGATATAGTGATACTTGATCTCAATGTGCTTCGACTTGTCATGGAACACTGGGTTCTCTAACAACTTCACACAACTCTGGTTGTCGCAATATATACAAGTAGCACTTAGCTAGAGATCAAACAAATCAGACAGTATCTTCCTAAGCCATACTGCCTCACAACTAGCCAAACAAGCTGCGACAATACTCTGCTTTGATTGTACTTAGTGCCACACAAGACTGCTTCCTATTAAACCAAGAGATCATACTGGATCGCATACTGAAGCAACACCCCGAAGTGCTCTTTCGATCAATAGAACTGCCTGCCCAATCCGAATCAACATAACCCTCTAGGTTAAACTTTTGATTTGCCTCATACTTGAGGCCATAGTCAACTGTACCCTTTAGGTACCTCAAAATATGCTTTACAGCTATCAGGTGAACATGTCTCGGATATGTCAAGTACTGGCTCAAGGTGTTCACTACAAAGCATATAGCTGGTCTCATATTCATCAGGTACATCAAGGACCCAATCATCTGACGATACATCGTAGCATCAATCGGCTCAGAAGAAGCATCACACATAAGCTTTAGGTTTGATGCCATAGGTGTGGCCATAGAATTGCAGTCCATCATCCTGAACCTCTTCAAGATCTCTACTGCATACTTCCCTTGTCCAAGGAAGATTCCATCTGCACTCTGCCACACCTCCATACCAAGAAAGTAGTGCATCATACAAAAGTCCTTCATATCGAACTCAGCAGCAAGCTTCCTCTTTGTGTCGGTAATCAATCTGTCCTCACCTGTTATAAACAGGTCATCAACATACAATAGTAGTATCACTGGATTTCCTTCCTCAACCTTGTAGTAAAGGTTGGAATCCGCTTTACTCTTGGTAAATCCCAAACTGGATAGGAAGCCATCTATCCTGCCATACCAGGTCCTGGGTGCCTATTTCAAACCATAAAGGGCTTTCTTCACTTTGCACACATGTGACTCTCGGTCATGTGTTTCAAACCCAAGTGGCTGCTCCACATACACTTCCTCTTCAACTACACCATTCAAGAAAGCTGTCTTGACATCCATCTGGTGTACCTTCCATTTCATCACTGCATCCAAAGCAAGTACTGATCTAATGGAAGTGTATCTTGCCACAGGAGCAAAGATCTCTTCATAATCAATCCCTTCTTTTTGGGAGAAGCCACGAGCTACAAACCACGTCTTGTATTTTTCTATGCTGCCATCTGCAGCATGCCTAATCTTATAGATCCACTTGGAAGTCACCATAGACTTCCCATCTGGTCTTGGGACCACATCCCAAACTTCATTCTTCATGATCGACTGATATCAATCTTCTTGAATCCTGGGAAGTAGATTCTGTAAGCCTTCGAGCTTTCACTGTAACCCACGAATATGCCCTTCTTTCATGAAGGATCTAACTTTGTCCTCTTTTATTTTGGGATGTGAGTCACTGAGTGTATACTAGACAACCAAATATTTTCAGATGGCTAACTTCTGGTTTCTTACCAGTGAACACTTCTTTTGGTGTTTTCTTGTCAAGTATCTTATGGGGTGTTCTGTTCTGCACATATACAGCTGTCCTTGCTGCTTCAGCCCATAGGTGCATAGGTAGATCTTAGTCATGAAGCATTGCCCTAGCTACTTCCATCATTGTTCTATTCTTTATTTTGGAAACCCTATTCTCTTGTGGATTGTAAGGAGTAGTCAACTCCCTCTTAATCACTGAATCACTACATAGCTTCTTGAAGTCAACTGAAGTGAATTCTCCACCATTGTCAGATCTGAAGATCTTGATCTTCATGTCATCTTGGTTTTCTATCAAGGCTTTGAATTCCTTGAACTTGTCAAACACTTCATATTTGTTCTTCAAGAAGTAAACCCAAGTCTTCCTAGAGAAATCATCAATGAAGGAAACATAGTATACATACCCACTCAAAGAACTGGATGACATCAGACCGCATAAATCAGAGTGGATGATTTCCAAGATTCTTTTTGCCTTGCTTTCACTGCTTGGAAATGTCTTCTTTGTGTTCTTTCCCTTTGCAAAACCTTTGCAAATGCCTTCATGCTTTGACTGGATTTCAGGAAGACCTTCGAATGCTTTGCTTGCAATTGGTAATTCTCTATAGTGCATGTATGCAAGCCTTCTATGCCAAAGTTCACTTGGCTCTACTGAATCATGGACCATGGCTTGTTCTGGTTGGCCCTTCAATTTGTATAATCCTCCCTCTTGCTCTCCAATCACCACTGCATCATCAATAGTCTTACCCTTTGGCCACATTAGGACTTGGCCATCTACAAATGCAACCCTCATGCCTTTTGCTTCCAATGCAGACATGGAGAGTAGATTCTTCTTGAGACCTAGAACATATAGTACATCTTTCATCTTCATAGAATTTCCAGAGTCTAGTTTATAGGAGGCTTCACTGCTCCCTTTTATTGGATACTGGTAGTCATCCCCAAGTTTCACCTTGTGGGGTGATTCATATTCAGATAGGTTCATAAAGGATTCCTTGAATCCTGTCATGTGCTTAGAAGCCCCACTATCTATAAGCCAATCATTACTTCCATGAGTAATGGTTCCAGTGAGGGCATAAATCAAAACATATTCTTCATCACTTGAAGAATATTCACTATCTTCTCTATCCCTCTTCCTGAGAGGTTCATCATCCTCTAGAGCATGAGCATGATGTCTTCTTTTTATGTTCTTCTTCGTGTGAGAACCATTTTTCTTATTCTTGGGAAAGTCTCTGGAGTAGTGTCCCTTTTCATCACATGTATAGCAACGGACATAGGACATCTTTCTTCGATGTATGGGACTACCCCTTTGATTTTGATGGTGATGTCTTTCTTTCTTGCCATGATGGTGAGTCTTTTTGTCACAATGACTTTTGGAGTGTGCTGTGAGAGCTGGGTATTCATTCCCCATTTTCTCTTCTCGGGATACAATCCGAGCTTCTTCTTGTCATAATTCTTCCCACAACCTACTAAAAGTAATAAGTTTCCTCTTAGCAAAAATTCCTTGGATGAAGGAATACCATTACCTAGGAAGTCCATTAAAGGTCATTACCACTTCTCCATTCTCTATATCTTCTCCCACAGCTTCAATTTGTTATTTTATCTGGGAGACCCTTGAGAAATAAGACTGCATAGTCTCTGCATTTTGGATCTTGATATTCTTCAATTGATTCCTCAAGGACGATATCTTCTGATTTATGTTCTTCCCTTCGAATAGCTTGGTCAGGGAATCAGACATCTCGTTTGGTGTCTTTAGAGATGACACATGTGGTACGAGATGGTCTTTGATAGAATCAGCAATGATCCTTTTAGCCTTGACCAAATTTCTTCTGTGTAAGGACTTAGCCTCTTCTTCCTTTAGGATAGGGACCTCTTCACTTATGTAAGTGTCCAACTCATTTTCTTCTAGGATTAACCCAAACCTATACTTCCATGCTCGGAAGTTATCATCCCCTTCAAGATTATCCTCAAGCTTGGTGTGGTGAGACATCTTAAAGAGTACCTCAAATGCAAATAGAAAAGATTTAGGTCTTACCACTTGATTTGCTGAAAACTCGATCTGGTCCCGGATTAGGGTTTGTCAAAGAAACCCTAAAAATTCAAACTTTGAATTTCAAACTCCTGAAAGGATAGAAAGATGCGCCTTGATGAGATGATCAGCCTGGTATATTCAGAATTTGAGATCTGCAAAGTTTCACCCTTCAAAAATGTCGTTTAGTCTTCCCGGATTCACTAGGGAGGACCCTGAATTAGGGTTTGAGTTTCTTGGAGCTTCACCCAACAAAAAATCTCGATCCAAAGCTGTAAACTTCGATTTTTCCAAGGAGCTTCCAGCTATGTCTTTCGATTTCAAAAATTCCTATTTTTGTGGAAACCCTAATTTTTAGGGCCAAAACTAAAAGTGCTCATAATTGAATTATGATTGGACAGAAATATTCTCCTTGCTGAGTAGAGTCAATCTACCTTACTGGTTTTCCAAAATATATGGAGAGAAACCCAATAAACAAGAAACCCTAGTTTCTGCCACTACACAATGTCTTCTTCTCAGGGAAGCTCTGATAACATGTTAGATTTTGAGCATTAATTTAACATACTCTAGGATCTTTGCTGAGAGAATAACATGTACAACATATCAATCATATCAAGAATGTATCAATCATATAAAGCAATCACATAAGACAATGGACACACAGATTTTCACTGGGGAAAACCATAAAGGTGAAAAACCCCACAACTTCCTCAAAGATAGAAAGAGCAATGATACAAGCAAAGTACAAGAGATAGTCTTCTACTAGCAGCTACTCCTCCTCCTCAACTAGTGCTCCACTTTTTGAGTGATGTAAGAGTGAGTAATGAGATGATCAAATAGAGATTTCCCAATCTCTATTTATACATGGCCTGACCGGCCTAATAACCTAGCAGGGCCAAATTGTCTAACTCTATCTAGTAACCCGTGGTTATACTAATCAGGGCCGACCCCACATCTAGTGGTCTAATATCCCATCAAAACAAGTTATGACACTTGCGACACTTTTCAATACAAATGATGACACTTCCGTATAGAGGAATAATACCATCTCTATAGGAGTACAATATACATAGGTGAAATACATTCTGAAGTTACATATACATCAACAAAACCGAAATCCAAGAGTACTCAAGGCACTAATGGACCCCCATACGTGAATCAACCCTGTTGTATCCTCAAATGAACAGTGGGGGGGTATCCCCAACAATTTCACCCTCACACGACCTCGTTCTTAACTCTAGTTTGAGTAGAGCTTCCCCGAATACTTCTATGAGGGTGGATTTACCTAAATGACAATTTGCACTACGATTTGAGATTTGATAATCTTGGATAGCGAAATTGTGTTCTAATCCAATATTATAGCCTAATCTAGTTGATGTATGGGTAACCCTAAAAATAGCATGTTACCAATGAATTTTCAATTAATTTCTTTTTAAATGCTATTGTTTACTCAAAGGATCATGCAATGTGTGATGTAGTTACAACTGGAAATAAGGTGCATATAAAATGTAAAAATTTCACAATTGTGCTTTCTGTGTTTCTTTCAAAACTGAAAATCAAAGTAAACAACTAACAACTATAACTAACTTGAAAAATAAATGACAAATCTTGCAATAAAAGGGGAAGTTCTTTTGTTTTTCAAATTTGATCCTTTCTTTAGCTACGGAATAAATGCAAATGAAAATAATGAACAAACAAGACTTACAAAGAGTGCAAGTAAAGGAAGATGACCCGAACCAAAACAAACAGACCTACATCAAGATTGACAAGGACTAACCCAACTAGTTGCTTCTGAGAAGAAACTAAACCTTTGGAACAAGGTGCCAATAAAGAAGGTGATGTGTAAGACGGAAAAACAAAGACCCCTATGCAGAGATCAAACTGCTCCTGAACACCAGTAATCAGAAGAGGAACAAGCACTTTCCAAACAAAAATGGGCTAGCAGGATAGGGTAACTTTACCAACACAAAACTCAAAGAGAAACTCTTCAAAAGGTTTAATACAGATTCAGAGCACCCAAAACAAGGTCCAATGTGTATCAAATCAGACAAGGACTTCCAAAGCCATAGAAAACCCCCTCTGAGATCAAACCCTAAATAAAAAGGAAAAACTCAAGAAAAACTCGTGACTCTATTATACAACAACTCATGGTGGACCTGTGGGTATATACACTAGCAACTCGTGGTTAGCACAGAAAGTTTGCAACTGTATATACAGACAGATCATGAGTGGGCCTTAAAAACCTTAAAATAAATAAATGAAAACCTAAGATCCACTGAATCAAACTCAAACACTAAAAGGCCTCTAAAAGGATGTGAAATGAACTCAGATAAAACAAAGAAATGCTTAACATGTGCCAGAAAAACAAAGCAAATCCAAAATCAGACCAAAACCCCAATATCAAACCCTAAATAAATAGTTCAGATCTTTCAAGAAACTCGCGACTATATACACTAACAGCTCGCGGGTGTAACTGAAAAACCGTGTGGAGCACAATGTGCAACTCACAAGTGTAACAAAAAGTACGCACCTGTAACTACAAGAAACACGTGGGTAGGTCTAATAGAAGAAAAAGAAAAACTTTGCAGACCATACCAGATTGATTTAAACACAAAGGATTTAAAAAGAAACCCTAAAGACCTCTAAAGAACCTGAATAAGTCATAAAAACTGAAGAAACCTAACAAGTATCCCCAAAGCATAAAAACAAAAAGGTACTCCCCAGTGGAGTTTCCAGTTCTGTTGTTAGGTAAAACTTCTTATAGTAGGGGAATACTATCGATGTACTGTTGGAACATTTAAAAAACCCACTATGTCATTCTAGACTTATGATAAATTAATTAATCATTTATGATTAATTTCCTGAGTTTTGACTAGGTAAAATAGGGCAGTTTTTTCTTTTAGTGAACCACATACCATCCTAACTCACCAAAACAAATTTGGATGGATTCTGGATAAGCTTTCCTTGGATTCTGTATGATTTTATTCTACTCTTGAATTAGAAAGACACTTTCCTGATTTAGATAGCTTTATCCTATTTTTTCTACTTTCTAGTGGAAAAGGAAAAGCTAGTTGACTTGGAAACTCTTTCCACTTGACCAATTCGATCTCCACATCATATCTACTCTCCTAAATCCATAAATACATTCTATTTAACTCACTCATGAGCTACCATACCATACTTACTAAATTCGTGAGCCTCTAGAGAAGTTTTGGAAACTGCTTTTGCCACCTAGGGGATTTTTGTCTTTTCTAAGCCTTTTCTTTTTGCTCTTTCCAAATTTCCTCAAAGGAATTTGATTTTCTCCATGGAGGATGTTTATATATTTTTATCATATCAATGAATAAGATACAGAGTGATTTCCACAATTTATTCTCTCTATTCTTCTTCTCTCATTGCCTGAAATATTCCATGTGAAATTGTCTTATGAATCTAGTTCCTAGCAATTGAAAATATCACATGGTATTAGAGCTAGCTTGATTCAAAGAAATTTACAAGAGTGTTTTTTGTAGGTATTTCCATCACTAGGAGTGCATCAATATGGATAAAAAACAAGCCAAAGTTGTGAATCTCAGTCCCTTCAATTTCTTTGACTTGAAGGTGAATATGATCATCCATCTTCAGAGCAAAGGATTGTATAGAGTTACTATGGGGCTTGAAACTGATCCAGGAGCGTTTGCATTAAAATCCAAATGGTTCAATAGGATTGATGAAGCTTATGGGATACTTTGTCTCTCTGTATATCTAGATATTCTATTCCATATTGATTCTCTATCCACTCCAAATCAAGTGTGGACAATGCTAGAATCTCTCTTTGGAAAACAGGATGAGCTCAGAGGTCATTTGTTCAAAATCGATTGAGATGATCTCTCTTATTCCAAGTAATTTGGATTCCATGGACGATTTCATCTCAAAATTCAAGAACCTATTACTTCAACTCAAGCAATGTGGCATGGAGAAGAAGCATGAGCAATTAATCCTTACCATTCTATCAAAACTGAGTTTAGAATACTCAGTATTTGTGTCTGCTTTTCATACCACAAGACTTGCAATTCCTAACTAGAAGATGCTATGTTTGGATGCATTCATTGATTCAATAACTAAGGATAAAAACAAGCTGGTCCAAATGAAGGATCTATCACCCTCCAAATACTTTTCACTTATTGCTCATGTAGCAAAGAGTTTCAAGAATGACAAATCCAAACAAAATATATTGTCAGATGAAGAGGATTCTGATGGAGATTCCAAATCCAAGAAGATGAAGAAAGAGAAGCCCAAGTGTTCTTATTGCTACAAAGGAACTCATCCTGACAAATATTGCTTTAAGAATAAATTGGACATCATGTTTATTCTTTGAGTGCTAGAGTGAAATATAATTATGATGTATCTGGTATTGATTCACATTCTGATATATCAGAATCAGAAACCTCCACCTCTTCCTTGGAACAATCTTCAGTCATTTCATCCAAACCTACCCTCAAAACTAATCATTTTTTACTAGCTCCTGACTTGTCTTCTGAAATTTATTTCCACCTCCATTCAAATATTTTAGATTCTAATTTAGAAGATGATTTACATTCTAATATTCAGGTCATTACATCTACCACATCATATTTCCAACCCTTGGATGCACAAAATAACCTACAACCCCCAAGTTCTCCAGTTAAGAAACTACACAATTCTATGTTTTCCTACACTGTGTCACTTGCCTCTGTTGCACTTTTTTCTTTCATATCTGTCATTGTATGGACAACCATGTTTTTGGATTTGTTTGGAATGATATTCCACACATCTAAACCTGACCCCATCACTCATGTTTCAAAATTCAAGTCCTCGCACTCTCCAGGCTCGCTCAGCTGTCAGGGTGACCTAGTTTCTCACACTTTTCCTACTAAAAATTTATTCGATCATGGAGAATCCACATCTTTACAATTTTATGCTCCATATGAATCACATTTTGATATTTCAGACCTGCATGATCTCATTTTAAATATCAGAAAGGTCCTACATCAATTTGAGAAGAAGATACAAGAACTAGTGCACCACATTGCAACTACATAATAAATTGATCATGTTGAGTTCATTGTTTCTCCTTGGGAAGGAGTATGCATAGATATTATTTCCATCATTGATTATGTTTTCAGATCTGATTATATATGTTACAGAAGCAATAAAAACTCATTTGATGCTCCTCCATCATCATAAGATGAGCTTCATAGAGCTTCAACACATGGTTCTTTCCTACACACTATTGATGCACTAATGCATGATCATGACATCCACAACCTCTTCATCAAGTATGTTACTCAGAAGTAGCCCATTCAAATCATTCATCTCATTCAACTCATTCAAATTAGCAACATGATAGTATGAAGACATCAAGCATGTCCATTTTTTAGGGAGGATTTTGTTCCCACGAGGTTTTCCCTAATTCCTCGGTTGACATGGACTAGTTATTTTTGTATTGGGGTGACCATAAGCCTTGTTGGTTGGGCCCTATAATTATGATATTTTTATGATTCCCATCACATAAATTCAGGCTTAAGGGGGGGTTTTGGAACATTTTAAAAACCCAATATGTCATTCTAGACTTAGGATAAATTAATTAATCATTTATGATTAATTCCTTGAGTTTTGACTAGGTAAAATAGGCCGGTTTTGTCTTTTAGTGGACCACATGCAATCCAAACTCACCAAAAATAATTTGGATGGATTCTATATAAGATTTCCTTGGATTC
Organism: Larix kaempferi; assembly: GCA_027924585.1. Lineage (NCBI taxonomy): Eukaryota > Viridiplantae > Streptophyta > Pinopsida > Pinales > Pinaceae > Larix > Larix kaempferi. The sequence continues at coordinate 7,792,843 of BSBM01000368.1, forward strand.
TATATGATTTTATTCTATTCCTGAATTAGAAAGACATTTTCCTGACTTAGATAGATTTATCATGTTTTTTCTACTTTCTAGTGGAAAAGGAAAATCTAGTTGACTTGGAAACTCTTGCCACTTGAACCATTCGAAATACACATCATATTTACTCTCCTAAAGCAATCAATATATTCTATTTAAATAACTCATGAGCTTCCATACCATACTTACTAAATTCATGAGCCTCTGGGATAGTTTTGGAAACTGTTTTTTCCACCTAGGGGGTTTTTTGTCTTTTCTAAGCCTTTTCTTTTTGCTCTTTCCAAATTGCCTAAAATGAATTTGATTTTATCCATGGAGGATGTATTATATATTATTATCATATCAATGAATAATATACAGAGTGATTTCCACAATTTATTCTCTCTATTCTTCTTCTATCATTGTCTGAAACATTCCATGTGAAATTGTCTTATGAATCTAGTTCCTAGCAATTGAAAATATCACACATACTAGGGGGTGACATATAGACACATAGATATTTGCATATATTTCTATAAAAAAAATAGTATCAAAGTTCAAAGAAAACGTACCTTTTATGACGATTGGTCCAATATTTTCTCCCACGATCTCTACTGCAACAAATATGCAAAACACACACAAACCCTCCTCAAACCAGTTTGACTATAAATAAATATTGATATTAAAAAATGACATAACATAAAATTATAATCAAATCACAATAAAAATTAACAATTTTGTTGGGAAAGGAAGAGTGCCTCAATCTTCTATTGTCAAAGAATGCAACAAGTACAAATGTTATACCTGAATCTGCATCAAGCACCTTCGCAACCAGGCCCTAGGTTCCTGCTCCTCTTTCTTGACTTGGAATTTCTTCAACATAAAAATAGCTCTCTCCAATTGTGTCCCTTTCTCATGCCCTCCCCTTGTATTTATTACAAGGAAAGGAGTATTGGTTCGAAAGGTGGTTGAATTGGGAAGTTGGAATACCTGACTCAACTAACCCCAATTCATATTCTTAATATATTTTTTCAACTTTACTTAAGATACTCGCTACCATGACATCTAGAAACATGCGTGTGACTCGTGACGTACTATCTTAACAAATGGAAAGTACAACTTTTGGCTGATACCCACGGGTTGTCAGTATAGAGACCCATGGGTGACCCGCGTTATATCAAGTATAAAGGTCACGGTTTTATATTAAAATTGTCAGAAAAAAATTAATTTTTAAGCTGAAGATAGTAGGGTTCGGCCTCCAAATCATCTAAGGCCATGTAAGATCTTCCATCCATAGTGTCCTTTTGTGTGACCAAAAAGGAAATGTGGTCATGGATGGAGAAGTTCTAATTTGACTGATAACATCGGTCCATATGATTTGTGGCATAGAAGGCTTGGTCATCTCCATTTCAAATCACTACCTGGGTTGTAGAAAATGGTGAAAGGTATGCCCATATTTAAATATGATTTTGATAGTATTTGTAGAGGTTGTGCTCTTGGAAATAACATTAAGAATATTTTTCCATGTAGTACCAAAAGATACAATGGGATCCTTGATTTGATTCATTCCGATCTATGTGGTCCTATGTCTGCACCCTCCTTGAGTGGTTATTTGTATTATGTGATTTTCATTGATGAATTCTCTCGCAAATTGGGTTTACTTTATGAAAGAAAAGAGTGAAACTTTAAACAAGTTTCAAGAATTTAAAGCACTGGTTGAGAATCATACTGGAAAGCACATTCATGCTTTAAGATATGATAATGGATGAGAGTTTGAGTCCCATGAATTCAATGACTTATTTCGAGATGAATGAATAAAAAGATAGCTAATTGTACACTACAACCCCCAGCAAAATTGGGTTGCTGAAAGAAAGAACATAACAATATGGGAGGCTACAAAATCCATGATGTATGGTCAGGATATGCCACATACTTGTGGGCATAAGCCTCTAAAACTGCTACTTATATTTAGAACATAAGCCCTCATTCTATCTTGGGATAAAATACCCTTGAAGAGGTTTTCACTGTTGAAAAATCAGATATTCGACACTTGAATATTTTAAATTTTCCTATCTACATTCATGTAGAAAAAGAGAAGAGGACAAAGATGGATCCATCCCGAAAGAAAGGAAAATTTGTTGGATATAGTGAATCCTCCAAAGCTTACAGAATTTATGTTCCAGGAAAAATAAACATTGAAGTCAATAGAGATATAACATTTCATGAAAAGGCTACCTTCAAGTGCTCCAAATAAATTCAGTGTGATTTAGACATGGAGGAGAATGATACTCCTCTGATGGAGAATCCGGTATCTAATTATCCGCTTTCAGATGTTGAGAGGGAAAATCCATAAGAGTCCATAGATATGCTTGATCCTAAATATCCATAAGATATAATAGAAAGAGCAATTGAGGAACCTCCTGCTAAGAGAAGATCTGCATGAATTGAGCTTCAATTTGTTTGTGCCTCTGGTATGTGGTCCCCTGAGATAAAAAGGTTTTCAGGTTTTGGGATTTCTCTTCCGAGCTTTAGTTTCTTCTTCATCATCTAAAGAATTTTCTGAATGCTTTTGTTACTAGGAAAAGTGTTGTTATAGCAGGGGAGAGACTACCAACATACTGGGGTATAAGATATACATACAAGTTTCTATAAACATTGTTATTAAGAAAATGGATTAGGGTTTAGGATAATGTGTACCTTATTCATAAGGTTGATCCAAGATTTCTCCTCTCATTCTCAAATGCAACAACCTACAAAAAAATTACAAAACCTTCGTCATACCAATTTAACTACAAATAAAAGATTGATATTCATAAGCCAATGAAACATCAAATTGTGATCAGATTTGCAATACACATGAACAAATCTATTTGGAAAGGGAAGAATGTCCAATATTTATTGATAAATGCAGTAAGTACATAAAGATATACCCGTCTTGCACTGACACCGCCGTAACCAGAACCTGGGCTCATGCTCCTCTCTCTTGATCATGAATTCCTCCAGCATAACATTGGCTCTTAAGACATGATCCATTTCCCAAACCCCTCCCCTTGTATTTATGGCAAGGCTAGGAGGTCAGGTTTCGAAAGGTAGTTTCTATGGGAAGTTGAGGAAGTTGAATAACCATCCAAAATCATACATAGTTAATCATTTTTATATATGTTTTGAGATTTTTAGTGATACCCACGACTATAGCATAGGGAAACCAACGAGTGACTCGCGACTTTCCTGACTTGCAGGTAGTGGGTGCAACTTTTCAAGTGATACCCGTGGGTTGTTAGTATGAACACCCGTGTCTAGCTTGCCTGTTGGCAAGTATAAGAGTCATAGTTATGCTTTAAAATAGGCAGAGAAAATATGCTTTTGAGGAAAGGACCGCAAGGCTCAGCTCTAATTCATCGAGGTTCAATTAAGCTCTTCCATCGATGGCATTCTTTTGTGTGAGCGACAAGGAAATGTGGTCATAGATGAAGAAGTTATAATTTGACCAATAACAGATGCCCCCTAATGTATGATTTCAGAGGGAAGAGATGGCCAAAATTCATTACAATCTAAGAAGAGGAGGAGAAAAGAAGCCACAGGATGAGATCGCAAATAGTACCTGAAATAGAAACAAGGTCAACAAGCAATTACAATATAGATATCAGGATATGTTCATAATGGTATAACATGATCTCCAATACATAACAGAAATATGTATATAGCATGGAAACTGAAATACAAGCGTGGATCCATGTCAAATAGGAGAGCATAGCCATAAAAATAAACTGGATCTATGTCTCATCAAGAGCCAAAAATGGGTGTGGCTCAGTCTTGCGCAACTTGGGAAATAAAAAAATATGATGATGCTATTATAAGCCCAAGGTCTTCATCCAAACCATATCAAGGTACGAATCCTAAGCATGCGAATAAATGAGTTGAGGTCAAACATGGAGGACATCGTTTGATTACCTCCCATTGATGTAAGCCGTTAACAAACGTGAGGGCACCCATAAATAATGAAAATGGGGCCCAAGTTACCTAGTACATTCTAAAAAGTGTGAATAAGGGGTATTGAAGTCAAATGCATCAAGAATCCATCAAGTAGGGGACATTGATGTATTCCCACTATTCAATGGCAAGGAAAATTTCCATTGATGAATGCAATCCCCAAGGTACTACCAGAAACTCTAAACTTCATTCCCAGAGCAAGATGAGTTGAAGTCGATGGGAAGAAGTTCATTGGAAGGGAGGAATTAAGGAATCCTCCATCATCCAACATTAGATATAATCAAAAAGTTTGATTTAATCTAGAATAGCACTAAGTACATGATGAAACATACTAACACCAGGGAATCCTCCATCATCCAACACAAGATATTTTCGTGCTTGCAACTTTGTGAAAAGATGTAAAAAGAGCATGACAATCGCATCGGGAATTTCCTGAGAAATCTATACCTAATATTCCAATCTGATTTTATCCCAAATGTTACAACATTGGAATCTTTTGAAAAGATTGTCTCCATGTAGATGGCTATTGGGACGTGAATAACATGAAACATATTCAACTAATTAACAAGATCAAGCTTCTATTTAGATATTCGTACTTCAAGACTAACAACTATGGGCTCAATGATCTCTGCAATCTGCTGGTCATTTTTTGGTGAAAAATAAAACAGGTCCAACTGCTCATTTCTATTTCCTTCATTGATTTCTAAAAAGCCCGCTTTATATTTATCATACATGGATTCATTGTTCAAAATTTCTTTTGATGCTGAAACAAAAATCCACTCCAAATCCTGTTTATATTCATCAAATGCCAAATGATCATTACAAATTTCTGATTGTTGAAAATTAGAGACGTTTGCTTTTTAATTCTCTTCAAGGTTAAGCTCTGTTTCTGGGTGATAGCTACCATATATCAAATCTATGTCCTCAAGACATTGCTGATCATAGATTTTATGATCTAAAACTTTAATACTATAATTATATTCATTAAAAACAAGAAATTCTTCATAGACATCTTGAACCACAAATTCATGAGTATAATAAACATCTGATGAAATATCAAAGGTATCTGGAATTTGATTATTATCAGATGCAATATGAATATTTTTATGAACATCCTTTTCCTGATAAGTTTCCTTTTGTGACAGTATATTATCATGAAAATAACTAGAAAATTCTTGAGAGTCATGACAACCAAATATTTCTACAATGATCTCTTCATTAGTAGGCTGATCTGAATAGGGATAAGCATCATCTTCTTTTTCAATTTCAAGCTCCTGCTGAATTGAATCTTCCGTAACTTCCTTTTCAACAAGATCTTTATAAAGCTCATCACATGAGGAACATTCTACTGTGTGTTGAATACATGATTCGAATTGTTCAAAACAATCTTCAAAAAGTGTGTCAACAGGATAATACCTTTTAGAATATTTGTTGAATGTTGAATGGAATTCTTTCAAGGAGGATATCCTAGAAGCAAGAAGAGAAAAATACCATTCTCATGCATTTCTGTCTAGTGAATACATGAACATTTTCATTAATACATCTTCATGATGAATTCCTAGCTGATACATAACTTCATGAAATTTCAACAAATGTGTAGCTGGATTGTCATCTTTTTTCTCTCTAAACCATGGAAGGAAATCTCTCCACTTGTCCCTGATAGGTACCACATTTGGAAAGCCTGGAACAGATGAAAAATTCAAAGGTGCAAACCTTCGAGCCACAATGGCTTCCATGGTCATTGACATTCTAAAGCAGTGGAGTCGCCAACAGATCCTTCCCAATGGAGTCACCGGTGAAAATTTGTAGTCTCAACCATGTGACTAGCCCCTATTCACCATCAAAGACTAGATATACTAATGTTAATACCCAGGGAATATTTTTCTTCACTTCTATCCCCGCCAATGGGGACAAAAATGTTTGTGCTAGAAATTGTCCCTAGACTACGGAGGGGCAAGCTAGTACAATCTCAACAATCTCAACATGATGAACATAAAATTAGGTTATGTTTTTGTATTTTATCTGTTTGAGGGTTTCGTTTCAAGGAAATAATCAACATCCAATCTAAAACTAACACAAGTACTAAAGCATGTGACAATCAAGAACTGAGATATTAAAGCTTAAAAGAAACAAATGTAAACCATTACATTCAAACCACACACTGGTTTTATTCACAACATAATGAGCATTCACATGAATAAAGACATTAAACAAGGAATGAAGTCAATTGCTAAGTGATCAAACTGATCAGAAAAAAAACAAGCAATTAGATAAAATGGCTTATATGTATATAAATCTATCCCAGTCCTCAAAAACTTACGTAAGAGTGGTTTCTATCAGTCGATCATGCATATCCCAAAAAGCTTCAGTTTCAACACAAGTTTCCTGAAACAAAAATCCAACCTCCATCCTGAATGCTTGTCCTCCTTTTATCATTACAAAAGTAGAGTAGTTCCATAACTACCTTCTAGGTCGAATTTTGAAGTAGTTACATCAATTAGTTACATTGTATCTCCAATCTTTAAAGACAATTAACTAAAAATAACAAATTGAATTTTTAGCAAACTTGGCTAATTTATGGAAAATTGGGTCTCAAAGATGCCTCCGTATCTCTTGATTCACAACACCTGTTAGAAAATTGAGAGAGGTTTTTGTAAATGCGTCCATGAAGAACAAAAACCTCTCTTGGTTTTTAAAAATTCCTCTCCAATTGATTGGAAGACGTGCCGAAAGTTTGTGATTAAAACAGTAAATTATTAAAGCTTTTAAACCCTGAAAAATAGGCCACGAAAATGAATTCGAATCTTCCAAAATATGATAGTTGTTGAAAAAATGAGAGAGGTTTTTTAAATGATTCTGTTGTGGACAAAAACCTCTCTTTGTTTTTTCAAACTTCTTTCCACCACCTCGTAATCTGTGCTCAATTTAAATGACAAAAACATGAAAAAAAGAGAGCAAAACTATGCATTTCTACCCCAAATGGAATATTCAACTTCTTAAAGATTAACTCTTGTTCTTGCTGATTTCTAGCTACTGCACTTGAGAGGGGAAAAGCGAAAGTAGATGGTTGTTTAATACTTGGGATAATTCCCTACTCTATCACCATTTCCTGTTCTGCAACTATTTCACATTCCTTAATAGTTTGAGCTATCATTTCATTCAACTAATCTAACTCAGCTCTACCATTCACATCCTCTTCACCTGAAGAGTCTTCAATAACAGTGACCTTCTATTCCTTCATCTTGGGATCTATTAGTCTCCTCATATTCTAGAATCCGAGATCCCAAATATGAAATTGTGACACTAACAACCACAATTCATTAATGATAGCTACAAATGGTTTATACAGACGTCATAATGACGCAAACAGGTGTCTAGAAGCTCGTCCTTAATCATCAAACGCAATGGACACGTTCTGCTATCAAGAAACCATGAACCCTCATGATGCTTGATTCCTGCAACACGCTAGAGTACTTGATCTGGACCTTGTGATGCAGGAATACCTCACATGCAATTTTGACACATAAGCTCACAACCCAAGGTTAGACTTTGGATTTTGCATTAATATATAGTTCAAATAAGAATTTTGAGGACTTTAAAATATATATAATACTTGATAAGCCATTAAAGGTGCCACTAAAGGTGAAATCACTTAAAACCAAAAGAAAACTATTATATGACACAGAAGAAAGTCAAAATCATTGATAAAAAACATTTAAAATTTAAAATAAAAATAAAATGAAAGATGGAAACAGGAATAGACATTTGAGAAAAACACACAAATACTGCGGACAATTTCAATGTTAACATCTGGCTCCGGCTGGGGGATGAAAGCCTCCTTGTGAGGTTTCAAGCACCTGTAGACCTTGGTCCTTATTCATTGGGTGATGGAGTCTTATGCTGATCTAATGTAAGCCAACATGTTGAAAATGAACTGCATATGAAAATTGATCCATACTTACACTCTACAAACTGAAACCAGTGCTCGAAAAAGGAGCTTATTGATTTACAACTTCTACTTCTAACTAGAAGAGACTATCTTGATCACGCAAAGGAAAAATTCCAATGTATCCAATTAAGTGTTTGATTGTTGAATATATTTTCTTGTGTGCAACTTTGTGGAAAGATGTAAAAAGAACATGACAATCGCATCGAGAATTTCATGAGAAATCTATACCTACTATTGCAATCTGATTTTATCCCAAATGTTACAACATTGGAATCTTTTGAAAAGATTGTCTCCATGTAGATGGCTATTGGGTCGTGAATAACATGAATAAAATTCAACTGATTAACAAGATCAAGCTTCTCTTTAGATATTCGTACTTCAAGACTAACAACTATGGGCTCAATGATCTCTGCAATCTGTAGGTCATTTTTTGGTGAAAAAAAAAACAGGTCCAACTGCTCATTTCTATTTCCTTCATTGCTTTCTAAAAAGTATGCTTTATATTTATCATACATGGATTCATTGTTTAAAATTTCTTTTGATGCGGAAACAAAAAACCACTCCAAATCCTGTTTATATTCATCAAAAGCCAAATGATCATTACAAATTTCTGATTCTTGAAAATTAGAGACCTTTGCTTTGTAATTCTATTCAAGGTTAAGCTCTGTTTCTGGGTGATAGCTACCATATATCAAATATATGTCCTCATGACATTGTTGATCATAGATTTTTTGATCTAGAACTTTAATACTATCATCATATTCATTAAAAACAAGAAATTCTTCATAGACATCTTGAACCACAAATTCATGAGTATAATAAACGTCTGATGTAATATCAAAGGTATCTGTAATCTGATTATTATCAGCTTCAATATGAATATTTTTATGAACATCCTTTTCCTGATAAGTTTCCCTTTGTGACAGTATATTATCATGAAAAAAACCAGAAAATTCTTGAGAGTCATGACAACCAAATATTGCTATAGCGATCTCTTCATTAGTAGGATGATCTGAATAGGCATAAGCATCATCTTCTTTTTCAATTTCAAGCTCCTGCTGAATTGAATCTTCTGTAACTTCCTTTTCAACAAGATCTTTATAAAGTTCATCACATGAGGAACATTCTACTGTCTGTTGAATACATGATTCGAACTGTTCACAACAATCTTCAAAAAGTGTGTCAACATGATGATACCTTTTACAATATTTGTTGAACGCTGAATGGAATTCTTTCAAGGAGGATATGTTAGAAGCAAGAAGAGAAAAATGCCATTCTCATGCATTTTTGTCTAGTGAATACATGAACATTTTCATTAATACAACTTCATGATGAATTCCTAGCTGATACATAACTTCATGAAATTTCAACAAATGTGCAGCTGGATTGTCATTTTTTTTTCTCTCTAAACCATGGAAGGAAATCTCCCCACTCATCCCTGATAGGTACCACATTTGGAAATCCTGGAACAGATGAAAAATTCAAATGTGCAAACCTCCGAGCCACAATGGCTTCCATGGTCATTGACATTCTAAAGTAGTGGAGTCACCAATAGATCCTTCCCAATGGAGTCACTGGTGAAAAATTGTAGTCTTAACCATGTGACCAGCCCCTACTCACCGTCAAAGACTAGATCTACTGGTGTTAATACCCAGGGAATATTTTTCTTCACTTCCATCCCCGTCAATGGCGCCAAAAATATTTATGCTAGAAATTGTCCCTAGTCTACGGAGGGGAAAGCTAGTACAATCTCAACAATCTCAACATGATGAACATAAAATTAGGTTATGTTTTTGTATTTTATCGGTTTGAGGGTTTCGTTTCAAGGAAATAATCAACATCCAATCTAAAACTAACACAAGTACTAAATCATGTGACAATCAAGAACGGAGATATTAAAGCTTAAAAGAAACAAATGTAAACCATTACATTCAAAGCACACACTGGTTTTATTCACAACATAATGAGCATTCACATGAATAAAGACATTAAACAAGGAATGAAGTCAATTGCTGAGTGATCAAACTGATCAGAAACAAAACAAGTAATTAGATAAAATGGCTTATATGTATATAAATCTATCTCAGTCCTCAAAAACTTACATAAGAGTGGTTTGTATTAGTCTGTCATGCATATCCCAAAAAGCTCCAGTTTCAATACAAGTTTCTTGAAACAAAAATCCAACCTCCATCCTGAATGCTTGTCCTCCTTTTATCATTACAAAAGTAGAGTAGTTCCATAACTGCCTTCTAGGTCGAATTTTGAAGTAGTTACATCAGTTAGTTACATTGTAGCTCCAATCTTTACACACAATTAACAAAAAATAACAAATCGAATATTTGGGAAACTTGGCTAATTTCTGGAAAATTGGGTCTCAAAGACGCCTCCATATCTCTTGATTAATGACAATATTTTTTTAAATGCATCCATGAAGAGCAAAAACCTCTCTTGGTTTTTAAAAATTCCTCTCCAATTGATTGGAAGATGTGTTGAAAGTTTGTGAGTAAAATAGTAAATTATTAAACCTTTTAAACCCTGAAAAATAGGCCACGAAGATGAATTCGAATCTTCCAAAATATGATAGCTGTTGCAAAAATGAGAGAGGTTTTTTTAAATGATTCTGTTGTGGACAAAAACCTCTCTTGGTTTTTTCAAAATTCTTTCCACCACCTCATAATCCGCACTCACTTTAAATGACAAAAACATGAAAAAAACAGAGCAAAACTATGCATTTCTGCCCCAAATGGAATATTCAACTTCTTAAACATTTACTCTACTTCTTGCTGATTTCTGGCTGCTGCACTTGAGAGGGGAAAAGATGAAGTAGATAGCTGTTCAATACTTGGGATAATTCCCTGCTCTATCACCATTACTTGTTTTGCAACTATTTCACATTCCTTAACAATCTGAGCTATCATTTCATTCAACTAATCTAACTCAGCTCTACCATTCACATCCTCTTCACCTGAAGAGTCTTCAATAATAGTCACCTTCTATTCCTTCATCTTGGGATCTATTAGTCTCCTCATATTCTAGAATCTGAGATCCCAAATATGAAATTGTGACATTAACAACCCCAATTTGGTAATGATAGCTACAAATGGTTTTTACAGATGTCATAATGAAGTAAACAGGTGTCTAGAAGCTTGTCCTTCATCATCAAACGCAATGGCCACGTTATGCTATCAAGAAACCACAAACCCTCATGATGCCTGATTCCTGCAACGCGCTAGAGTACTTGATCTAGACCTTGTGCTGCGGGAATACCTCACATGCAATTTTGACACATAATCTCACAACCCAAGGTTAGACTTTGGATTTTTCATTAATATATAGTTTAAATAAGCATTTTGAGGACTTTAAAAGATATATAATACTTGATAAGCCATTAAAGGTGCCACTAAAGGTGAAATCACTTAAAACCAAAAGAAAACTATTATATGACACAAAAGAAAATCAAAATCATTTATCAAAAACATTTAAAATTTAAAATAAAAATAAAATGAAAGATGGAAAGAGGAATAAACATTTGAGAAAAACACACAAATACTGAGGACAATTTCAGTGTTAACACAACTGAAGGGAAACATAATACCATGAATCGTCGCCATTGCCAGGCTGAAACTCAAGATTGCTGGCAACACTCCTCGGACGCTGGGCATGGGTCATAATGAATTGAGAAACTAATTGAGGGAAAGCACAGTAAGAATTTGAGACGGTTGCATAGTGAAATACATGCCGAATGAATCAAGAGTGGGTGGCGAAAGAAATGGCGGTGGGACATCAACTTTATGTATCCATTTATATGTTTTCTTGCAAAACATATGAAAAATGTGGAGTAAGTGAGAGACATCTAAAATCATAATTACTATGCAAAACATATGAAAAATGTGGAGTAAGTGAAAGACACCTAAAATCATAATTACTATGCAAAACATATGAAAAATGTGGACTAATTACTATGCAAAACATATGAAAAATGTGGAGTAAGTGAAAGACACCTAAAATCATAATTACTATGCAAAACATATGAAAAATGTGAAGTAAGTGAAAGACACCTAAAATCATAATTACTATTCAAAACATATGAAAAAAGTGGAGTAACATCACACTTGTCCTTGGTATCATATTGAGGTTCATCTACTCATGAATCCAACTTAGGGAGCAATACCAGTTCCTCCCTCCTAGGTAGCTCTTTCTCAACATCAAGAATGATAACATTCATATTGTTAGTAGACACTTCAATAACCATTAATGACGCAAGAGCATGTTAAGAATTCCAACAATGTATTTGAGGCCTCTCAGAGCCAAGTAAACTATACCCACTTCTTGATCACTGAGTATTAAATTATTAATACAATACTTTTCATTTGTGATCTCTGTGGGTGTGTATCTAGCAAGAAACCTTTTGAGAGCATACATGCAATCAAATTGTCCTACAAATTTGTCTTTAAACTCATCGTGAGGAACATGAGAGGTGAACAAGATGACATAATAATTAAGACAAGTTTGAGGACAAGGTCATGATTTAAGTCAGCTTTTGTGCTAGAGGTGCCTCCTTCAATAGAGTTTTTTTTAATCTAGGAGTCCCAAATCTACAAGGTGCTCATGTATGAGTTGTAGTATTTCCCTGGAAATACAGAAGGCATTTCACCAATATATAATGAGTGGTAGATAAGTAAAACAAGCTAAGCTACAAAGGCTGCTAAAATTCAACCATAATGTTCTGTTTAAAAAATAATAAAGTACTTTGAATGATAAGTTAGGGAACACAGAAATATGAACAAGCTATAATTGAAATTTGAGGAATGATAATAGATAATAATAGTTAATAGAGTATTGCAACCCAGTGCATACAAGCTGATAGTCCGCAAACAAAATGAAAAAATTGTTTGCTAAGTTGTAATTTAAATTTGAGGAATGCCATTAGCTACTAATAGTTATTGTGCTGCAACCCAGTGCATACAAGTTGGTTTCCACATTCAAAATAACAAAAGAGTTTGCTAAGGGTGAACAATGTTTCATTCCCCAATGTGATTCGATGGAGGGATTTAAAATGTGTGCGTAGAGGCACATAAACCAGCAACAACATAGTACTATAGTTCATTTGATGAATTTGCAGATGTCTTTCAGGATCTACCACATGAATTTTCAATTTGACAAGGCCAATCATGCTCAATCTTCATTTGTGGCAAAGTTGTATGTTTGGCTTTCAATGATCTTCTCTATTATCCAGTTTCAAGTGCATTTGCATTGTGGTATTGTTGGTACTTGATGTATACTTTTGGGGCATTGTTTAATAATTGTTATCAATATGGTGTGCATCAAAGCAATGTTTTGGTGGCCCTTTGATAATTACCCCAACAATTATATTTGACTAAAAGATGTCAATTTTTCCTCTCTATATTTTCTTGCACCATTTTCAGTATGAACGTGAAAGGAGTGGTATTATGAATCCCAGTGCACATATACCTTCTTTGTGGAACATATGAGTATGCGACAACAAATTGAGCAATTGATGGATACCAAATAATTCTTCCAGCAATTGCCACGGCCCAATAGAGATTCCTTCTACCCAAAATTACCCTCATCATTTCAATTCAATCTACACATATGGCGTTATTATTATGACTATTTTCCTTCACCATGTCCATTAGGAACATAAAAATTTTCTAGAATCACTGAAAAAGATGGAAGCCACATCAACTCAGAAAATGTTGGGAAGTTTGTGCATCTAATGCATTTGGATAGAAAATTAGAAGTGATGATGGTAAGAAAGGAATTGTGGATTCGTGGTGTACATCCCTTGTAGATGTGATTGCAACCAACGATCAAGATGGCTATCACAACCAATTTGTGTAGCTCAGGTGCTTTCCTATTTTGGATGGTTGACTGCAAGAATCCCGAAAATGAAATACTGGAGATGCACGACTACCAAAGGAGGGTGACAAATTTGTCGAAGCACTGTTGTTATTGTTGCTACATGATCTTGATAGACTACTTGTAGATCTTGATGCTTTGAAGACATGTATGGGTGGAAAATCTGTAACCACTTGGAAAACAAGAAGCACTAGCAAATTCAGAGGAAGGATAGGATCTTAATTGATACTTGGAAGAAACATGTCGATGCAGTAATGAAGAACAATGACAAAGTCTGGATCAAGTCAGGGAGCATATTTTCCCTATAAGTAAGATACATGAAAAGTTTCTTACACTTATGTTGGGAAGCATGCAAGATCTACTGAAGTTGTGAAAAAATCAACACCATTAAACTCTACTACAAAGATAACCTCAAACAGATTAGGCTAACATATATTCTATCAATATCAACATCTACCCCTCAGGGTCTGCCAAGGTTTCTTTGTTGCACTCCTCAACCATTAACACCAAGTATTCTCATTGTAAATTGACCATGTTGAGTGGCACAAATGATTTTTCAATGAATTCAATTAAGGAAGAGAAAAGTAGGAGTTCTAGTCAATAACAAAATAAAAATCAGTCATGGTCGAGTGAGCTTGGAAAGGCTATAGGTTCATTTTGGAAAGAGGATGCTCAGAGCTCTATAGCGCATTCTATGAGTGCTAAACGCTCAAGTTTAGGATCACACCGTAGGAAATCAAGAAATGGAGTTTTGGGATCTAGAAAATTGGGATGCCAGAAAGAGGACAATGGAGGGAAGATAATATGGAGTAAAAGTGCAACATGTGAAAAAGCATCACAATTGGGTCACACATATGACAATCATCATTTGAGGTCTTTACAACTAATTTCAAGTGAAAGTTTGATAATGATCAATCTGTGGGGTAGTTTTGATGCATGAAAATTAGTCGACGATGTTGAGATTAATAAGGGAATTTCCCTGGGGATTGTTTAGAGAAAATAGCATGATGATGACTATCAACAGTGCTGGTATAACATCCTATCATCATCAATCTAACCTTAGAGGAGATTAAGGTCATTTGTAGCCTTGGAAAGGGACTCCTTGCAGCTTGCACTCATTATAATAGAAGTACCCAACATTAAATGATGTTTTAGGGTGTCATTCCAATAAGGGGATTGGTATTCTATTTGAGGTACTTCTTGCTTATTGTAGATGTTTATATCATTCGTCCACCCTATTTACAATGGCATTTGTCTCATGATCACCAGTTCCCTCTAGGATAGCTAAGAGTGATATCTCACTAGCTTTGTATTGAGTAATACCATCGTATTTATCATAATGATAGGTTCCATTGACGTTGTCTCTTTAGGAGATTGGGACTGAGAAACACTGCATATTCATGTTCCCCTTCTATTATGTGATACGAGGGATATTTTATTATCTCTATAGAGACTTGGTAGGGTAATTATCCTCATTTTTATGTTACCCCAACCATATATGCATAGTTTGTCCCTCGGAGAGGTAGATACCTTTCAACAGCATGACCTTCAAGGCCACTATAGATCCACTAGATTGATTCCATATTTCTTTAATCCCATCTTATCAGTTGCCTAAGAGGAAACTTAAAACTACGAATTATATTTAGTGTTTTAATGGGTTCACCTCAGAGGAAACTTGAATTAGCGTATTGGATCCGGGTCTTGATCCAACGGGATCGACATAGAAGCAAATCCTGAATTTGGAAATGGATAGGATCTTCCTGGGAAACATATCCCACAGACTTGAAGCATAAAGTACACATGGAAACAAAATTGCCCTTGATTGTTGAAACCTTGAAAACATCGATTCCCTAATCCTCATTCCAAATCCCATAAAAATCGAAGTTGCACAGACACACATATAGATACAATATCCATGAAAAATATGGTAGCTATGATGGTACAACTATTATAATGGGATATGATATAGTTGGTTGTACAGGATATGATACAGTATGCCAGGGGTAGTATAGTAAGATACAAAATATGAACATGAATAGCTAAACTTATCCAGGGGTATTATACTAGTATACAGAACACGAACTTGATGGAGTTTATTAATATTCAATACCTGCACAAAGCAATCATGGAAATGGAGTCTTCGTTGAGAAATAAATCAATGTGTTTTTTGAAAATGGTGTCCAAATCAGGGAAACTCTTTCTATAGAAGCTCCTTGACAAAACCTTCAGTAGGGGTGGCTGGTCGTCATGAGATATTGTAGGAGCCACAGTTGATATGAGCACAATGATATATAAAAACCATAAAACGTAAATCCATAAAACTCATAATTTTAACCCTTCCAAGAGTGATTGGCATGATACTTGTAAAATGGTTTCCAAAGAAATCTATCTCAGTTAAACTAGAGCAATCACCCAATCCCCAACCGAATTCAACCAATGTTCCAAACGTGTTTCTCAATTTCTTGTTAGAGGAAATATAATAAAACCCTATCCCCAACCGAATTCAACCAATGTGCCAAACGCATGTGGAAAATGGGTAGTTGATGAACTTACCGAATTTTTTGACATTGTGAGGCACATTGGTTGAGTTGAGTATCCTCTGCTAGCACCGCATCCTCTTCTCGTTGCTGGATGAAATGAGGGATAGCATGAGATCCTCTTATATCCCCTGTCTCCTCTGCTCAGATCTTTGAAAATGGAACCTGCGATTCGGGTTAACTGTGCAAATGGAACCCGCGATCATCTCCTGGGTTATTTATGCGAATGGAACCCACAGAATCCTAGGTTATTTGTGAAAATGGAACGCTCGAACTCAAACCTCCTATATGACCTCCTCAAGCTCCTCCACAACTTCCTCAGTGACCTCTATGACCTCCTCAGTGACGGCCTCTGTGCCGTGGTCTCCTAGGCTATTTGTGCAAATGGAACCCTCGAACTCCTTTGCGGCCTCCTCAACCTCCTGTGTGACCTCCTCAACCTCCTCCATGACTGCCTCAACCTCCTCCGCGACTGCCTCAGTGAATTCTACGACCTCCTTAGTTGCGGCCTCTATGACCTCTAGTATTGGACGTTCTTGCAGGGTCATGTAAGTGAAATGTGTTCACGTCGGCTAGGAGGGAGGTAAGTTCTATATTTTGAGGGAGGTTAGTTTTGTTTATTATTGTTTTATGTTTTTTTTGTAGTTATATTTATTGTTTTTTTATAGTTAGTATTTATGTATTATTATTTATTTATTAATATAATATGTATGCAAATGTGTGTGTATAAAACCTAATATTCTAACATATAAAAATAGATGAAAAAGTAGGCAACAAAATATCAATGGATTGAAAGAGACGTCTGTTCCATAGGATTGTTGTTGATTTTGATGGACAATGGACTGAAAGAGAGAAGATGACCATTGGGAGTCGGGAGGTGCTACTAGTGTGATATTGGACCATACTATATGAAAGGAACTATATGACTATTCGGAGGTGCGGTCATATTTTTTCATAATTACCATGAGATATTATTCATCACAGCAAACTCATCAACGTCATGTGCGCATCCAAACGACCATAAGTGAGTACAATAATTTCATCATGTTTGTGCCTCAAAATGGTCACAATCAAACAAACTCATCAATGGGTGCGCATCCAAATGGTCATAAGTGTGTACAACAATTTCATCATCTCCGGTCACAATCACAATGTATCTTTTGATCAGTTTTGACTACCGAGTCCCTACATAGATTGTCACTATTTTGGACGACGATTTTCCTTCCTTCATTTTAATACTATGCAATTTACAAGTAGTTGTTGAGTGCTAAGTTGCCATAGTTATAAACAACCATGCAACATATTTTCAACATAAATGGACTATATTTCTCTTGTTCAATTGTGCTTACATAGAGTCCAGTAAACAAACACAACGCACTTTCACACGTTGGGCAAATATCATTGTCCTTGAGCATAAAATTTACGTTGATATGTTTAACATTACGTTAATAGTGTAGCTTTCAACAAGGAAGAGTTGCATTGGCTATGCATGTAATAGCACTGACAATAGCCGAAGTGAGAGAAAAAGTTAGAAGAAAACTGGTTTCAAGCTCAGTTGCTATCATGATATATTTGTTTGTAGTTGTTCAGATTCAACTACCATATTGTCTTAACCCAGCCTGTATTCTAGGTCTCAAATTTGGACAACCAATAGTATGGTCTTTGGTAAATGCGCATTGAAATGTTTTTTTTATGTGCCTGCAAAGTGAATTCCATCCAAATGATATTTGTGTTGGCAGGGTTTTAGTACGTTCTTGGAAAGTGCATCAGATAAAACAAGATTTGCAAAATCTTTTTTATATATATTTTGATATTTTTAATAGAACCCATCGGATATCCAACATCCTCGGGCATAATATGATGTTGGATATCTGACATCCTCGGGTACAATATGATTTCGGATATCCACCGGGCAATTCTATCAATTTAAAAAAAATTATGAAATTTCATAATTTTGAAGGTGAAATCCGACGACACAGTCCTTTTCGTCGAATGTCGTCGGATTTTCTCATCGGATTTTGGGTTCAAATCATGTAGTGATTCATACAAAAGAAATAAAATAGAATTAGGTAAACATAATGATGAAATTGAGCATATAGTCATAATGGTTAATAACAACCAAGAACACCATCCAATCCATCATTGGTCCCATCCATCCCATCAATACTCTAACCACATAATCACCACTACTTCCAACTTGTGACCTCACCATATCATCCTATGCTGTAATATACTGTGACCTCGACTACACAACCTAACCACATATAGAACCCGTAAGTGGAGGTCTTGATCGACTACATCGACCAAAATTCCCCAGTAGGCATCCGGTAGTTATCATCACACATCTAGGGTAGCATGCGTAGCATAACCCTCCCACGACTCTAGATTTTGGTGGATAAATGGTGGGACATGCCTCCATCACACTGATACTACTAGGGTCAACACCCTACATCAACCATATTGTGCCATCACTATTCTAAGGGGTCTCTTCATTGAACAACTCACACTCACCCACAAGTCATAGAAGTATTGAATTCATAATTAAATAACATTAAAACTTATATAACATCATTATCCTCTTGATTTCAAACACATATTGTGCCCCTTGACACTATAGGAATTTGACTATCTCGTAGCCATCAAAATGTGGGTTAGTTTACAACTAACATAAAGATCATGTATACACATACCTAACTCTTTCATGTGTTAATCCATATGACTAAAATAACATTTAAATATAATCATGTAAGTTCTTTTGTAGATGGACTAGATTAGCATTCCACATATTGATATTCCACATTCAATTTGCATGTTCAAATGAAATAGCATATTCATTTTCATTAATAAATTCCATTTACCATCAACACCTCAACGGAGTACACAAGTCCACATAACAATAGTCCTAATCATTCTATCTGAGTCTAGCAGATAATAAGCAGTTAAAATGCTATGCTAATTCACATTAGAGTTTCAATTAATGAATTTCAAAATATGGGGCATTAGATACACCCACCCTTCAAGAAACTTCATCCTGCGATTATGGTCATTAACGATCTTAAGGAAAATATTGATACTAACCATATCTATATTCTTTCAACTAGAATACCTTATCCATACTAGTCCCATGAGACCTTCCCATGATCAACATGTAAATACGATATAATTTTACTTCTTGCATCACATAGCATGTGTTCTCAAGTTACATGTTATTACATGTTATACACACAATTGATCTAACTTCATCAAGGTTTATCAAATGGATTTTACCCCAACTAGTTAGTGTGATGTTATACTTTGTTGTTCTTTTTTTTATTTAGATTCAAATCTTGATTGTATCTTGAATTGTGTATTGTATAATAAATTTAATAGTTCTATTTCTATGAACTCAATACTCTTAAACATGAGTCTCACATTAAAAAAAAATACTTACGGTTTCAATTATAACATATAGATCATTTCCAACCTTATAGTTGTAACCAATTTCTCTAATAGTGCGATCAACTCATGAACATCATGAATCTCGACCCGCATATCTACATAGGCACATCATATGTCTATACATTATATGACAAGGATTCTACATCATCAACCATACCTTAGGCTATTTTCACAATGTGAAGGGTAGGTACATCATATATCTATATGTTATATGACAAGGCTTCTACATCATCAACCATACCTTAGTCTATTTTCACAATGTGAAGGGTGCTTCTTTACTTAATGCAATTAATCAATTATGTATACTCATCATGATTCATATGAATAGACATGCGATACACATACTCATCCTACTTACTTATCAAATGGTTTTGGTAAAATACACATGTTCCCACATAACTATCTTCATCATACCTTAATGTGGGGAAAAATGTGCTATTAATCCCAAGGCATTGCTCGAATATGATTATCATGGGAAGTGAATCTTCGTCTACTCATAACTTAGTCAACGCAAGAAATGTTTCCCTTTATGATCTCCTCTTCTAATTCATAATTTTAAGTATTACTCATTCACTAGTCCACTATCCATGATCTTATCTCATTATTTCAAGTCTTATTAATTTTAGTCAATTTATAATTTACTTTCAATTATCTCTACATCTTGATTGGTGTTATATGTTCACCACTCCTCAAGGGATTGGCATACCACGGTTTCCTTCAATTAGGAATATTTACTAAGATATTATTAAGTATTGTCTAAGAATATATATATGCTTCTCGATTTCATGGTCATTACTATTTACCTCACTTACTTATTACCTAATATGATTAGATCCAACCATAGTCAATGTGAGCTCCAGGGTCTTCTTTGTTGTAGCAAAGGAAGAGCATGCCCCTTGTCAAAAAGAGTGTACACGATGCATAAATGTTCGAGAATCAATTTCTTATAGGTGTTCATTACTATGATTTATAATTCCTACTTGGTAATTATTACACCCTTATTTTATTTCCCTTAACTTTTCATTTTCATGTCAGAACATTTATATACATGTCTTCTAGGTGAATAATATAGCTTTCAAACTATTTATGCATGTCTTTGTATCAATCTTTATTTTAAACACTAGGCCATTCAAACGCAAGTTTGTAAAGGAAATTATCGTAGTCACATAGACTATTATCATTCCATACAATTTTAAGAGGACATTCATTACTTATACTCATATTGTTATATAGTTCTCATTATATTGTTATATAGTTGTATTTTTTTATTTATTTAGCTCTCTTTCATTCTGACATAAAATGTTGTTATTTGTTTTCACTCAACCATTGTTTCTTAAATTATTAGTGCTAATGCTTAAGAAGAAATATCATCTTGTTATAAAATTTTATGAAGGAAAGGAACATGCTAAAACATCTACAAGAAAAATATCTAAAAGACTGATTGGAATTAGTATTTATGAAGAACCTGTGTTCATAAATTGAGCATGAAATATCTAAACATCATGGGATATCATTTGCATGCTCAATCCCGCTAGGGAGCCATCCCATCTACCTTCCCTCAGAAAACTACACTCATGGCATGTGTCGACTCAACCCTGCGACTTGCAATGATGCACCCCTCCCTCACCCCACCCACATCATGGGCCCAAGCTCCCAATAATTAACACTATGCTAGTTCATGTAATTGCTCCCCCTCACTTTCACCTCCTTAGAAAATTCAACACTCTCTCGAAGTCATAAAACAACAAACAAATAACAAGAAAGAGAATTTTTCCAAGTCAACCAAACCAACACGACCCCAATGAACACTCCATTACCCATAACAAGAAATAACACTCCCCCAACCCTGTCCACTAGAAAACAATACTAGATACCAAAGAGTAGCACCCAACTTATATTTCAGCCACCCCCCCCTTCTTTTTATGCTTTTCTTTACTTTTTTTTATTCATTTAATAAATTTGCATTGGTGACACCACTTTCCACCCATGCCTGTAATACCCATTAAGTTAATTAAAATCTAATTACCATATAATATTTGGTTTCCTTTTGAATCACTTTCCATATTTATTAATAAAAAATAATAGACTTTTATTAATGGATTAAGGTAATCATATATATGTTTATATTAGTATTGTAATTAATAACTAATTAAATTTGAAGTGTTACAAGTTTACCGATTATCATCTGTAGATGAGACCCTTAAGGGTGAAAACGCAAAGTTGGGTAGCGCTTTTTTGAGAATGGAGAGTAAAAAAAATAGTGTGTATGGATAAACACACAAAAAAAAATTCAACTTCAAACTCTAGGCTGAGAATTTAAATAAATCTAGGCTGAGAGTTTAAATAAATCTAGGCCAAGAGTTTGTGAGAGTTCAAACTCTCGGCCGAGAGATTAATAAAACTCTAGGTCGAGAGTTTGAACCAATCACATCACCATATTGTAAAAAAAACTATCATATGAGAGTTTGAATTAAACTCTCGGTTGAGAGTTTTGAAGATATTTTCTCTACCAAGAGTTCGTGGTCAACAAAACCTACAAAAATCCCCTACATCTTTCGGTAACCCGCAACTTCAACAACACAAAACCCTTGCAAATTTAAAAGATTATTTGTCGGATTTGGTACAATGGATTCATCTTCGAATCTAGTTTCCAATTATATAATAATTGTTTCATTTCATTTAGAATCTATATTTATTAATCATTTTTATCTAAACCTTATCCCTTGAGAATTTTATTGTTATGGAAATAACCTGAAATAGAAATTCATTATCATAAAAAAAAAACACCAAAAAAATCGAAATATTCACAGAGATCTTCCTTTCCCTATCCTCCTCAAAATGGTACTTTTAAAGTATTTTCAATAAGAGTCACACTAAAAATAAATTTGAAGCTCACCAACATGTGTCGATAAGGCACCATTTTCTAGACATATTCTATTTTGTTAAATAATAAAAAATAGTTCCCATGTCTGAAAAACCTAAAAATATAGTCCATGCACAAGTGAAGTGTATCTATATTATTAGCATACATTTTTTCCCTAAAATGAATAACCATATCTAAAAAAACTAGTGCTCACGCAGGTCACTCATTATCCATACCTGAAATTTTCAAGTATATTCCATTGGTGAGAACTAAATTTGTCCCACTATGTGTACAAAAAAAATAAAAATAAAAATTATGAGTGCAAAGCTAATTCAATTCTCTAAAACATTTGTTTTTAATTCAAGGTGAAATTCGTAAGGGAGATATGGCTTTAAAGGGGTTGAAGTTGAAAAATATAAAATTTTGCAGTTTTGTTGGTCAAAACACAAGTAAAAATTGTTACCCAAATTCATATTTTCACCCTTTTAACATTGAAAAATGTATACATTCATGGTCTAGATTCTTTCTTTCAGATTGTGCAATAAAAATTAAAGCATTATCAGATAGTCCATTATACAATTACTTAGTCTTGAGGGATTTTATACAATTACATTGAGCAAACTATGCCAAATTATTTACAAAGTGGACCTTGGCTATTTCTATTACAACCATTAGGGTTGACTCATTAGTTACAAAACACCTCCTTTCAATCCATTTTATTTTGGATTGTGTTCTTCTCTTGCGCTTCCTTTACTTGAGTCCCTCATCCGCAACCTTTGTCATTACCTTTTTATCCTTTTGTAGCCCATATCAAACCAAAAGTGGAAACATTATTAACTATGTAAATTTATTTAATTTAACAAATATAAAAAATACATTTCAAATCAAATTTACCAAGAAATCAGAGCTCCTCTGTTGAAAGTATTGAGTGCTAGCAATGTTAAGATTTAATATGCTAAGACAGAAAATAGCAACATTACATTCCATTTCAAAATAATAGCATATACAGGATCACTGAAGAAACAACAAGCATAGCATAAACACAAGAGACACAGATTTATCCTAGGAAACCCTCATGGGGTAGAAAACCCAGCAAAGCTTCCTCAATATAGATGACCAGCAATATACAAAGATGCAAACCAAAGACATGATCTCCTCCTCCACCATAGTAGACCTCTCCTCCACAAGTGCACTACTCTCTAGTGAGTGAGTGTGTGTAAAATGAGGAATACACCTCCTCTATTTATACACTACTCCGACTTGTCTTTTACACAAATCATGTAGGCTTGTATTTAACCATTGGGTTAAATACCCCACTATAACTGACTGGGATGACCCCTCTAGGGTGGTCTAATAACCCTTTGACCCACATAACACATACAGGGCCGACCCCCACTAGGGAAGTCTAATAACCCAAGTTACCACAATATGACGGAGGAATAAACATCTCCGGATATACAATAAGATCTTCAAGGAGGATGAAACATCTCCAGAATAATAAAGTACAAATATAATATTCTTTGAAGTTACAATATCTCGACACTTCCCCTTAACGAGAAGGATATTATAACAACATCTGCACGAGCAAGGAGTCATCAACATCATACATGATACATCTATAAATCATTGGAAGCTTTCTCAACATCATCAGTAACTCAAGCAGTTACTGGAACATCTTTAATACTGGAACATCAACATCTTCAGTACCGAATCTTCTACAGCACTTGAACAACTACAACAATATCATCATCTGGATCCTCATGATCAACATCATCGTCGTCACACGATCATCAGCATCGTCATCTAACGATCATCAACATCGTCATCTAGATCAACATGATCAGCAGCATCGTCATCTAGATCAACACGATCAGCAGCATCGTCATCTAGATCAACATGATCAGCAGCATCATCATCTAGATCAACAACATCGTCCTCTAGATCAACAGTATTAGTATCCACACCAATACAAGTATACACATCGTCAATACAAGTATCCACACCATACAAGTATACACATCATCAATACAAGTATCCACACAATACAAGTATTCACACAATTCAAGTGTACACATCATCAATACAAGTATACACATCATCAATACAAGTATTCACACAATACAAGTGTACACATCATCAATAAAAGTATACACATCATCAAGACAATACAAGTGTACACATCATCAATACAATTATACACATCATCAATACAAGTATTCACACAATACAAGTGTACACATCATCAGTACAAGGATACACATCATCAATACAAGTATCTACACAATACAAGTATACACATCATCAATACAAGTATTCACACAATACAAGTATACCCTGCAACACACACGATCATATTACAAGATGATCAATCCTGCTCTCTTTAAGACATAGGTCCATGGATGATGCAATCCTGTCATGTACCTTTTGAACCGAGGTCGAAGGACGATCCAGTCCTACCATGTACCTTTTGAACCGAGGTCCAGGGACGATCCAGTCCTATCATGTACCTTTTGAACCAAAGTCCAGGGACGATCCAGTCCTATCATTCAATTCTCGGAGACCTCATGTCTACGGCTCAATTCACAGGACCAAAGTCCAACGACAATCCAATCCCCTTACCTGTTCATTCAGGATTTTATTCTCGGAGACATCTTGTCTACGGCTCAATTCACTGGACCAAAGTCTGAGGACGATCCAATCCCCTTACCTATTCATTCAGGATTTTATTCTTGGAGACATCTTGTCTACGGCTCAATTCACAAGACCAAAGTCTGAGGACGATCCAATCCCCTTACCTATTCATTCAGGATTTATTTTCGGAGACATCTTGTCTACGGCTCAATTCACAGGGCCAAAGTCCGAGGACGATCCAATCCCCTTACCTGTTCATTCAGGATTTTATTCTTGGAGACATCTTGTCTACGGCTCAATTCACAGGACCAAAGTCTAAGGACGATCCAATCCCCTTACCTGTTCATTCAGGATTTTATTCTCGGAGACATCTTGTCTACGGCTCAATTCACAGGACCAAAGTCCGAGGATGATCCAATCCCCTTACCTGTTCATTTAGGATTTTATTCTCGTAGACATCTTGTCTACGGCTCAATTCAAAGGACCAAAGTCCGAGGACGATCCAATCCCCTTACCTGTTCATTCAGGATTTTATTCTCGGAGACATCTTGTCTACGGCTCAATTCACAGGACCAAAGTCCGAGGATGATCCAATCCCCTTACCTATTCATTCAGGATTTTATTCTTGGAGACATCTTGTCTACGGATCAATTCACAGGACCAAAGTCTGAGGACGATCCAATCCCCTTACCTGTTCATTCAGTATTTTATTCTCGGAGACATCTTGTCTACGGCTCAATTCACAGGACCAAAGTCCGAGGATGATCCAATCCCCTTACCTGTTCATTCAGGATTTTATTCTCGGAGACATCTTGTCTACGACTCAATTCACAGGACCAAAGTCTGAGGACGATCTAATCCTCTTACTTGTTCATTCAGGATTTTATTCTCGGAGACATCTTGTCTACGGATTAATTCATAGGACCAAAGTCCAAGGACGATCCAATCCCCTTACCTGTTCATTTAGGATTTTATTTCCGGAGACATCTTGTCTATGGCTCTCTTTAGGACTGAAGTCTAGGGATGATCCAATCCTCACATGTCCACCAAGGACTTCATTCTCAAAGACATATGTCTACGGCTCTCTTTAGAACATGTGTTCAAGGATGATGCAATCCCTCTTCTTTCTCAGAGACACTTGTCTATGGATCCTTTTAGAACATGTGTTCAAGGATGATGCAATCCCTCTTCTTTCTCGGAGACACCTGTCTATGGCTCCTTTTAGAACATGTGTTCAAGGATGATGCAATCCCCTTGTCACCTTAGACCCTGTCTAAGGACCATCCACCACCTTATCTGTCGGCATCACCAATATAGGTAACCACATCATCGACCTCTCTATCGATGCAGGCAATCTCATCATAAGTGACCACATCACTCCCCCTTTCGAGGAGAGTCCTTTTGAACTACACCAAGCTTGTCTCGGAAAGATTCAAACTTTTACTTGAGGTAGAGGTTTGGTTAGTACATCGGTAGCCTGTTACAAATTCGAACTTTATAGTTCCTTTCTGCACCATATCTTGTATGTAGAAATGTCAGATCTCTATGTGCTTTTGACTTATCATGGAACACTGGATTCTCTGTCATCTTGATACAAATCTGTTCGTCACATAGGATCACAGTTGGGTCTATCTCTAAGTCAAACAATCCTGAAGCCATACTTCTTCACAACTAGCAAAGCAAGCAGCCATATATTCTGCTTGTGTTGAGAGCCATACTGGACTGCTTCCTGCTAAACCACTAGATCGTGGTTGATCCCAGACAATAACATCCTCTCGATGTGCTCTACCTGTCTGATACACTTTCTGCTCAATCAACATCTGTGTAGCCATCTGAAGTCATAATCTCCAAAATAACATAGATCAAAGTCTATCGTATCCTTTAGGTACCTGATCACATGCTTTGCAACTAATAGGTGAAGACATCTAGTTTCCACTAGATACTGACTCAAGGTATTCACAGCAAAGCATATATCTGACCTAGTATTTATTAGATACATCAATGACCCAATAATTTGTCTATAGAGAGTTATATACACTAACTCTGATGAGTCATTCACCAAAAGCTTCAAGTTGGAATCCATGAGAGTGGAAATTCCAACATATCAAGTCCTTTTAATATTTCTCGGCATACTTTCCCTGGTTGAGAAAGATTCCTTACGAGCCTTGCCATACTTCTAGACCTAGGAAGTAATGCATCAATCTGAGATCTTTCATTTTCATTTCTGCAGCCATCTTCTTCTTTCTTTTCATGATCTGTTTCTTATTCCCTATCAGAAAGATATCATCTACATACAATAATAGTATGATCCATAACCTTAAGGTAAAGGTTAGGAACAACTTTACTTTTGGTAAAGCCCAAGCTTATCAAGAAACTATCAATTCTCGCTTTGTGTCTGAACATCATTCACACTTTGCATTGAATAATCTTCTGCATATCTATCTGTGCCATCTCTCGTTAGATGGGTCTACTGATATGAGCCTCAATATCATTCGAACTCTGTGGTGAGTTCCTTCTTGCATCCATCTCATCTGTGTATAGAAACCATATTCAACCTTGTAGAAAAGGTTGAGCTCTACATCACCCATGGTGATCATTAAGCTCATCAATTGATTACAGAACCTGATTCACACTTCTTCTTTAATTACACCATTAAGAGAATGGTCTTATCTAGCCACTTGGAGCAAACATCTCATCATGATTCTCTTCCTCTTTCTAAGAGAATCTTCTAGCCACAAGCCTTCTATAGTGTGTTTGATTTGTAAATCTTTTTTGTTGAACATCCATCACTTGTTCAGTGTTCATCATTGATCATTATCTTTCCTACAAATCAAAATTAAGTACATGATTAGTAATACTTCATAATCATGAAATCATGTTGACATGATAACCTATTATGCATACAGATATCATTTACATAGTTATGCAACTATCTTGACCAATACTTTGGCACAACACTTTTCCATATCTTGTATGCATATAGTGGCTATCTAGATGCCTTCCATCTCTACCAGAACATACTATCGAGAGTGTGCACAGCTCTCACCATGTTAGCAAAGAGGTTTCATTCTAGACAAGCAATAATGGAATGTTTGTCCAACTTACCAATCATATGCATATTAGTAGTATATTGTTTAATGCTCTATGAATGTTTACACTCAGCATGATATATTCTAGGAATACAAATATGCATACAAGCAATATCATTTACTATTTCAAATAACAACTCAAATACTTATCTTTTATGTTTGTGTTGTTGCCTCCCGCTTGATCTTCTACATGTCTTTTGAACTTCTATTCATTCTGTACCACTGTGCATGCTCAAGTGTGCACTAGTGTCATCCTCATGATCTCATACACAAGCATACATTCATTAGTATATTCTCAATATTATCAAAAACATTATAATTCTAAATAATCTTGAATATGTATAGTCGTGATCATTAGTATTCAGGGTTTCAGGAAAGTCTTCTTTTACTCATGCATATTCTTGTTTGATCATGGGACTCTTCTGGTTAGTTAAATCATCAATAAAGATAAGAGACATAATGTGCATAAACCCTTGATTAACTTTATGAATAAGCATAACCAATCATACCAAGTATACTTATATAAGGGATCCTAACACAAGGTAAGATTCTAACATGGCATAGGAAAACATACCTGGATTAGTATACCTGCTTAGTTATGTCTAACATACCTAATCAATATCTTCTTTGTTCTCTTCAATGATTTAGAGATCCTATGCTGGAAACTGCATATCTCATAAGTTAAGCATAATAGAACAAATTCATACATACCTTGTAAGTAGAACTTCTATGTGATCAAAGATTATGTTGTCATGGTCATGGAACTTGATTTGTCTTTCGTGATGTACCTGTATCTTGTTAGCAGACAACATCAACCTTATACAACATCACAGTGCATTAGTACAATCATATAACCCTAATCAATGAATGTCTTCTATCATTCACATGCATTCATACTGTTACTAGGGTGATAAGACAAATCTAACATTAATCAAGATTGTACTAATAAATAATATGAAGACAAACATATTATGAACTTAATCAAGAATCAAATTTCAAGACATACCTGAACCTCCTTAAGTCATACCTGTCAAGACTTCTTGTAGTCTTCTTATGTAAGGCCTTAGCCTCAACTCCCCCTGAAACTTGATCTGGAGCTTGATTAGGGTTTGCTAGAGAAACCCTAAAAATTCAATCTTTGACTTTCACACTTCTGAATGGATGGAAGGATGTGTCTTGCTGAGCTGATCAAACTAGCATACTTCAATTTTGAAATTTCCAAAATTTGACCCCTCAAAATTGCCTTCGAAAATTCTGGATCTTCTAGACAAGATCCTGAACTAGGGTTTGATAAATCCCACCCTTCTTCCGAATCAAAAGGTTTGATCCAAGGCTCTAAACTCTTATTTTTCTAAGGAGCTTCCAGCCGTGGTCACAGACTTAAAAAATTTCAACTTTTGCTGAAGCCCTAATTTTCCATCTTTCTGATCAAAATCCCAAACTAGGGTTTGATCAAGCCTGGTCTTCTACCCAACCAAAAAATTCGATCTTGGTCTCTAAATTTTGATTTTCCTGAGTATCATTCAGCCGTGGACTCCGATGCCAAAAATTCCAACTTTCTCTAAAACCCTAAATTCCGGAAGCCATGAATGAAGGTGCTCCAAAAATAATTCTGTTTTGATAGAAATATGTACCTGATTGTTTCTACTGTAACTTCAAAATTTTTGCTCCACAGGGTCTGAAATTTTTTTTTGTGGTAGCCTGACCTGTCGTTTTTCCATCCCAATAGGTCTGACCTCAATTGGATTTTCTGAGAGAGAGTTATGCCAAGTGTTGCAACGTGACCTGTTTATGGGATAAAATAGGAGAGAGAAATTGTACGGCATGCCACATGTCACTGGTTCAGCTTCGGCCTTTGAAATTTTTTTTTGAGATACTGCAGTCTGTGTACTACCTATAATTTTTTACGAAATTTCATTTGGAGCTTCCTAGCCCAAGTTATGCCAAGTGTCGCAATGTGACCTGTTTATGGGATAAAACAAGAGAGTGAACTTTTACGGCGTGCCATGTGTCACTGGTTCAGATTCTGCCTCTGCAAACGTTTCCTGAGATAGTACAGTCTGTGTACTACTTGTCACTTTTTACGAAATTTCATTTGGAGCTTCCTAGCCCATGTTATGACCTTTTTTCCTAGGTCACCTGATTTTGACTGAGATCTGGAAGAGGCAGAAACCCTAACTTGTACTGATCATAAATCACAAAGTACAACGAATCTGAGGGTGCCCTTTGGACACAAGGTACCTGGCGATGTTATCTACGACCTATAAAGGTTTTAGATCCTGAACCTTCGCCAGAATGTATTTATAGCGAAAGTTCCATGATGACTGGTTTTTGCTATGTAAAACCCAAATCTTCAAATTGTCGCAAGTGAAGCAAGTGTCGTAAGTGCCATACCTTGCCTTCCTTCAGGTTAGCTCTGATACCATGTTAAGATTTAATATGCTAAGACAGAAAATAGTAGCATTACATTCCATTTCACAATAATAGCATATACAGGATCACTGAAGAAACAACAAGCACAACATAAACACAAGAGACACAGATTTATCCTGGGAAACCCTCATGGGGTAGAAAACCTAGCAAAGCTTCCTCAATATAGATGACCAACAATATACAAAGATGCAAACCAAATACATGATCTCCTCCTCCACCATAGCAGACCTCTCCTCCACAAGTGCGCTACTCTCTAGTGAGTGTGTGTGTGTAAAATGAGGAATACACCTCGTCTATTTATACACTACTCCGACTTGGTCTTTTACACAAATCATGTAGGCTCGTATTTAACCATTGGGTTAAATACCCCACTATAACTGACTGGGCCGACCCCTCTAGGGTGGTCTAATAACCCTTTGACCCACATAACACATACAGGTCCGACCCCCACTAGGGAAGTCTAATAACCCAAGTTACCAAAATCTGACGGAGGAATAAACACCTCCGGATATACAATAAGATCTTCAAGGAGGAATGAAACATCTCCA
The DNA here is from genome assembly GCA_027924585.1 of Larix kaempferi. Classification (NCBI taxonomy): domain Eukaryota; kingdom Viridiplantae; phylum Streptophyta; class Pinopsida; order Pinales; family Pinaceae; genus Larix; species Larix kaempferi. Next base: position 7,824,204 of record BSBM01000368.1, read on the forward strand.
GAATAATAAAGTACAAATATAATATTCTTTGAAGTTACAATATCTCAACAAGCGGTACCAAAGTGTTTCCTGAGCCTAGCTAGCAAAAGCAAATTCTTGTTGTTGGAGACAACATAGAGAAAGCCACCATGGGTTGGGTTCATAAATTAAAAAACTAAACCATGGATGTTTTATTTTTATAATTGTATTTTTGATAGATAGGAATGTACACCCACTCTTAATGAAATGCACTTGCATTTGGAATATGTATGCAATTAGGAACCAACATTGTCCACTCACTCCTATATGTGGGGTCTTGTATCATTTCATGATAATAGAGAATATTGTAGTCTTGTGCAACTTTATTATATGGTTTGAATTCATATTGTTATAGTTGTATTATGTTATATCCATGTGAAGTCTATAAATGCAAGTGTAGTTTTGATGCATATATCTTTTTTATAATTATCTCCTTATGTAAAAATTGATATTTAATCAATGGTAAAAAAAATTATAAAATATTAAATAATTTTTTAAATTCAGATAAATAAAATTATTAAAATAAATAAAATTATTAAAACTAGTGTGTGCAATGTCTTTGTAACCAAATGAACAATACAATATACCAAGAATGGATTGCACTTGCAAATCTTAAAATATTGAGGAAGGAATCTCCATTAAAACTTAAAGTAAATCTGTTTTGATTAATAGTTCATTAGGTTTTTACAAGTAAGAAGCATTGATCCCTTTTAGCACAAATCTTAAAATAAAACATATCCACTAACTTAGTGGTGAGTCTTGACACATGACTAACACCTCTCTACCAACATCTTGATAACTCAATAATCCATGAGAAATGATCTTCTAAACTACCATAAATGCCACTACAAATAGATTGTATCATATCAAAGCAAGTTTTTAGTCTTAAGAAAAACATATTTTTCATTGAGAGAAAAACATGCAACATCAACCTCATTAAAAAAATATTATTCTACCAAAATAACTTAAAATAACTTAAATAAATACAAGTTTATAAAGTATGTACACATTTCACATGCATAAACTATATATGTTAAATTCATAACCACAATGATATTTCAATGAATAGTTAATAATTCATTTGAATGAATGGTTAATAATTCATTTGTTCTATACCCTTACCCTTATCACAACCCTTATCACATGGAAAGAAAAAAATATTCAACATAACCTCTTTTTTGCCGGGCTAGACAACGAGCTTCAGTGTTGGATTGTACTGGGCTTGTTTATTTTTGTAGGAAACTTGGATACCCCTTGAAAAAGTGAAACCCTAAACCTTTGAATCCAAAATATTATCAAGGCTAAACCTTATATAAACAAAATTGAGTTAAACGTCATGGTTAAACATAGAACCTTACCACATGGTTAAACATAGACCCTTACCACATGGTTAAACATAAATCCTTACCACATGCAAAAGAAAACATATTATTTTAATATTATTAACATACTTAAAAAAATATTATTTTAATATTAATAATATCATTTTAAAAGACATGATTATAATATTTCTACTTTCATTTAACATAAAATCAATGATCTATAATTTCTGGCATAAAATATAAGTCCGGAGCTTAATTTTATTTAACATAAAATATATGGTCTAGTACATAGACTTCAAAGCCTAGGAGTTTAGTGACTATATAAAAAGAAATTACTTTTTATGGGCGCCAATGGGGGCGTAAACAAAAGTTTTATCCTCTATCCCAAAAAACCCTATTATCTTGCCCTCTCCGACTCGAGTTGTCGATGGGTCTTTACCCATAGGCGTGAATTTCCTTCCCGTATTGGTTTCAAACGTCAAAAATATAATTCCACCGTCAAAATCCGAAGCTTCACACATCTTCATGAAAACGAGGTATTCATGAGCTGGATTCAAGGTGAACTGCGTGGAGATGTCAAGAAAACCACAAGTTAATATGATTACATATAGGTGTTTATATTCTAGATTGTACGAGGATGATGCAAGTGTATTGTCTAGATTGATTTAATGGCAATCATTCTAAATTTGAAATAAACTATTATAAAAGAAAAAAATATCAAACATAACTGGTAGTTGATGCATGGATAACTTGTTTAACTAAAAGAAGCCAAGTGATAACATATTGTAGTTGCGACATAGACAATGGGTGATTACAACTAAGCATTGTAGTTGCGGAATAGATAATGGGTGATTACAACTAAGCATGGTAAGAGATAACTGATTACTTATATGTGGCACTTAACTTGTGGCCTATCAATATTCACCAGTCACAAATTAAGTGACTGTGTTAATTAGTTGTATTGAAAAGATTCTCTTTTACCTCTTTGGTATGGCCATCAGGTGTTCCATGTGTACTACCATTGGAGTCAAGGTACTCGAATTGAATCGATGTTAGCTTATCTATCAATGTTAGCTTATCTTTCCTCACTGTCGTTGTAATATTTACGACATTTTGATGTTTACCATCATCCCAAACTTTATCCCCAAACTGAGTAGCTTGAGTTCCTGGAAGAGCTTGAGTAGCTTCTTTTATAACCTGCATGGTAGTTCAAACTGACCAAGATCCAACATATTTAAGCTTTATTTAACATTATTTTAAACTACAAAAAGACACAATATTCAAAAATGGCAACGCAGAAAATGCATTACCTGGTAAACTCGCTCACACTTGGCTATAGCCTACAGATTAGGTTGTGTTGGCAGGGTTGGAATTTCATTTCAACTCTGCCCTTCTAACTAAATTTTTTTGACATTTTGAATTTTTGTCTCACCCATCATACAATGTTTTAGTGAAAAAAATAACCCTTCAACAATGAAGTTTTATTAAAAAAATAGCCCTTCAACAATGAAGTTTTATTAAAAAAATAATCCTTTAACAATAAAGTTTTATTAAAAAAAAATATGAAATGTATCACTTCACTTGTATCTTTGTTTTTGGGTAAATAAAAAAACTTATATATATTACGGGTTCATAGAAGATAAAGAACTATTCATCCTTGGCAGAGGTGACCCCAACCAACAGAGGTCAAACAGGGTCCCCTCTTTCAGTTCATAAAAAGGTATTAGGCTATCAAAACTCCTAGCTCAGATGCCAAATAGGAGATCACCATGTCGGAGATAACAATACTACACCGTTTTGACTCAAGTTCGACATTTATGCTATCATAAAAGACAATAGACATATAAAAACTAAACGTCGTCACAGATTCCATGGTTGCCTTGCCATAAAACCAAAAATTGACGAAATGCACCTTAGTCTATGGTAATAATCTTTAGGCAACGTTTAGCAGCTACCGGGCTCGGACTGGAAGTGATGGTCTGAGACTGACCAGCTTCCGAAATCTCCTCCTGTCATTGTGGGGTATCAGCTCGGCGGAAACTGCCCCCATCTCTACTGCTACCCACCTTGAACTACAAAGGTGATGCCCATCTTTTTGGCCATAGCATCCACTTTAGAATGCATTAACTCTGTTGTCAAGGTTTTGCATTTTCCAAGAGCAAACAGGTTCATCGTCCCCCGCACCGTTTATTGAACATTTCCATGAGGATGTTAGTCATAAAGTTTTTAGTAACCCAGTAGTTCATAAGCGTCCTATCATAGAGCGAAGCTCTGCTAGTGGTCATTCCCGAGTTGAGGATCCAGTCCTCAGTGTCCCTACAGATTTCTTCCATTGAAAAATCCCTAACCTCATTCCAAAGTTCCTACTCCATCCCCCCAAGCTCCTCCTGAATCAATCAAGGGATTCATTTTTGGTGGAATTCCTCCTCCTCAGGTAGACGCGTCTGAGCTGAGGCACGGGTAATTCTGCCAGACTGGGAACCCAGGTTCCCCGACGAACCCCCCATCTCTTTCTCAGGGGATTTCCGCTTTGGAGCCATAAGTCAAAGGGAACAAGAAAAAACAAACTTGCAGCTGGGAAAGAAACTAGGAAAACTTCCACAGAACTTAATCCTATAGACACCACAATAGCTAGACTGCCAACAAAGAGAAGGAATAAGGAAAGAATCGGACCTGGCTGGGGATTTAATAGGGAAAAGGTGAAAGAGGCCATCTCCCAAAAAATGATGGAAAATATCGTGGCAGTACTAGAACGTCATCATCTAGAGAGCCATCAAAATATCATTGCTATGGAAAGGACACGCATGAAGGTTACCGTGGGTCTTATTGATCACATCATCCCTATCTCGGGAGTACCAATTCATAACTTTCATTGATGAAGCAATTATTACTCTGAGTGCAACTGGTGCTGATGTATCCCAACACGAGAATCCTGAACAATACCTGCCATGTTGTCTATTCCACGGTGGGTTGAGGTCCTATCATCAGACGTCACCACCCCTACCCCTGCTGAATCATTTAGAGCCAGTTGGCAACACATCTGGCCCCATTCGCTCACGAAAAAAATCATCCGGTTTACCACACCAAAATGATAATCCGGTGTCAACTCCATGATTATCCAGGTGGTATGCCACCTTGTTTGCTGCTCATTTTACATGGGAAAAAGAAATGGCAGTTTGGTTGACCAGAAGAGATCTAAGATGTTCCATCTTGGCCAATAAGCACCAACTAGATGAGACTTGCTTCGGAGATTTTCCAAATGAAATTTTCCTTGCCATATTCACGATGATAAGAGAATCTCCCTCCAGAACCAGGGGAAGCCATGATTCAGAGAGAGCTAGACTGAGCCCATGGATAAGCCCATCCAACTCGAAAGAATTATTTGAATCATGGCCTATGGCGCCATAGTAAACTTTCATTATCTTGCTGGTCCAATCCCTGCAAACTCCCCCAAACCCTGCTGTTCTCGGGTTGCCACGGGAAGCACCATTGAAATTGATCTTGAAACACCGAGGAGGTGGAGGTGACCATCGAGACTGCACATTTGGCGAAGGTGCCAGAGATTTCCTGCAAAGACCCTCCAAATCTGAACTCGTTAATCCCCACCATTCGGCAATTCGCTTATCTTCAATGGACAGCTCTTTATCTTTGTCTTTCCATTGCTGACTGCGAATAGTCTCCGCCATATTTCTAACAAGGTTAGCCCAAACAATTTCCTCCTTGTTGATGCGGTTCCTAAAAATTTGGTTATTGCGTTCCTTCCACAGAGGCCATAAGACCATGCCCGGGTAGATGTGCCATAACATTCCGATGATGGGATTAGAAAAGGCTTTGAGGTCCCAGGCATCCATAGACATGTATGGATTGCCTCTCACCCTACAACATCTGTGAAAAATTGAACTTCCACAATCCCAGATAGTTGAAGCAAAAGAGCAGGAACCAAGCAGATGACCACTGCTTTCCTCATCTTGAAGGCAGAGAAGACACCTAGATGGGCCATAGATACCCTTTTTCCTCAAATTTTCACTAGTGAGTATACACTTCCAAACTACTAGCCAGCAGAAGACCGCCACTTTTGGCCACTTGTTCATTTACCAAACCTTTGTCCAAACTTTCCTTGGTTCCTCCTCCTCCCGGATGAGTAAGTTATAGGCTTCATGAATACTGAAGGTACCCTTAGGAGAATGCCCCCACTGAAGTTTGTCACTTGCATCATTCTGTGAGATAAATTTGTCCCTCATCATTTGGTCAAAATCTTCTAAAATGGCCCCCTCCGATGCATCATCCCATTCTTCTGCTTTCAGCCAAACCCTAGGCCCTTACATAACAGAAATATCCCAGTATTGGTGGACTTTCAGTTTTCCAAGAGCAAGACCTGATTCATTCAAAAGCTGCCAGTGTGGGTCAAAGCCCAAAATTGGAAACTGATTCCAGGAATCATCCCAAAAATTTGCTTCCCTCCCATTTTGAATTTCCCAAAAGCAATGATCCTGCACCAGACTTCTAGCTGCAAAAGCTTTTGCCCAAATGTGAGAAACCTGATGAACCTCATTAAATCGAACTAATTGCCCAATCTCCCTATCCCTAGCATATTTTATATGCCATAGTTTAGCCCAAGTTTCCCCCTGTTGGGTGCACCAACGCCACCATATTTTAGCCCCAAAAACTTCACTTAGGGATTCTGGATCTCTAAGGCCAAGACCACCATTAGCCTTTGGTTTACAGATCTTGTCCCAACCAACCAAGGAAAAATTCCCCTTTCATTCCCTGGAACCCCAAAGGAAGGATATCTGGATACCCCGGATAGCCTTCAACATGGACTTAGGAGCTGAGAGCATGGAAAACAAATAAACTGGCATGGATTGGAGAGCCGACTTGACAAGAGTTAGTCTGCTAGGAAAATTCAATGGACATACAGTCCAACTTGTTAGCCTCCTTTTCATTCTATCCAACAGCTCTTGCTAGGAAGCCGATCGAATTAAGCCTACTGTAAGAGGAGCCCCTAGGTACTTTGAAGGGAAGGATCCCATCGAGAAACCTAGGATTCTGATAATATTGAGTTGAGTAACCCTAGGGGTATTTAAAAAGAACACCTGAGACTTCCGAGGGTTAATGTTGATGTATATGTAACTTCGGAATGTATTTCACATATATGTATGTTGTATTCCTATAGAGATTTTATTATTCCTCTATATGGAAGTGTCATCATTTATATTATAAGTGTCGTAACTTATACTTGATGGGTTATTAGACCACCTTGTTGGGGTCGGCCCTGTATAAGTCATGTCGATCAAAGGGTTATTAGAACACCCTATTAGGGGTTGGCCATGTGGGTCAAAGGGTTATTAAAACACCCTAGTGGGGGTCGGCCCAGTCAGCATTATGTTAAGTGGTTAAGTTGAGGCCAACCTAGTTGAGTAAAGGTCAAGTCAAGTTAGTGTATAAATAGAGAGTGTCTCTCTCATTTTACACATTCTGTTCTCTCACTCACACTTTGGAGAGTGGCGCACTTGTGGAGGAGGAGTCTCTACTGCTAGGAGAAAACTATCTCTTTTATTCTGGTTGTATCATTGCTCTATCTATCTCTGAGGAAGTTATTGGGGTTTTTCACCTTTATGGTTTTTCCCAAGTAAACTCTGTGTCTCTTGTGTGCTTGCATTATTGTGTCCATGATTGATATGCTGTAGATTTGTTGTACATGTTGTTCTCTCAGTTAATATCCTAGATCATATTGAAGTAAATTCTGAAAATTTAACATGGTATTAGAGATAGCCTGAAAGAAGGCATGATATGGCATGTATGACACTTGTTGCACTTATGATGCTAGGGCTTGATATAGCAAAAACCAGTCATCGTAGCACTTTCGCTATAAATCCATTTTGGCAAAGTTTTCGGATCTGAAAATTTTACAAGTCGAGTATCAAATCTCCATGTACCTATTGTCCAAACGAAATCCTCTAATTTGTTGTTCTTTGTGATTTATGATCTGTACAATATAGGGTTTCTACCTCTTCCAGATCTGAGTCAAAAACAAGTGACCTTTAAAAAAAGGTCATAACTTGGGCTAGGAAGCTCCAAATGAAATTTCGTAAAATGTGATAGGTAGTACACAGACTGTACTATCCCAGAAAACGTTTTCAGAGGCTGAAGTCGAACCAGTGACACGTGTCACCCCGTACAAGTTAGCTCTCTTGTTTTATCCCATAAACAAGTCACGTTGCGACACTTGGAATAACTTCTCTCAGAGAATCCAATTGAGGTCAAACCTATCGAGATGGAAAGATGACAGGTTGGGATATCTCAAGAAAATATTTCAAACCCTGTGGATCGAAAAGTGCGGAGTTACACCAGAAACAATCATGTACATATTTCTGTCAAAACAGAATTATTTTTTAGCACCTTCATTCATGGATTCCGGAATTTAGGGTTTCGGAGAAAGTTGGAATTCTTGTAATCAGAGACCATGGATGAATGCTACTCATCAAAATCAAAATTTAGAGACCAAGATCAGAATTTTTGGTTGGGCAAAAGGTCGGGCTTGATCAAACCCTAGTTCAGGACTTTGATAAAAAAAGTGGAAAATTAGGGCTTCTGTAAAAATGGGAATTTTTGAAATCCATGACCACGGCTAGAAGCTACTCAGAAAAATAGAAGCTTAGAGCCTTGGATCAAACCTTTTGATTGGGAAGAAGAGTGGGCTTCATCAAACCCTATTTCGGGGTCACATCCAGTGAATCCGGAAGTTTCAAAGGCAAAATTGAGGGGTGAAACTTTGTAGTTTTCAAATTCTGAATATACCAGCTTGATCAGCTCATCAAGGCGCATATTTCTATCCTTTCGGAAGTTTGAAATTCAAAGTTTGAATTTTTGGGGTTTCTTTGACAAACCCTAATCTAGCTCCAGGTCCAGTTCTTGCAAATCAAGTGGATTGGGTTAATCCTAGAAGAAGATGGATTGGTCACCTGCATAAGTGAAGAAGTTCCTGTCTCAAAGGGAGATGAGGCTAAGGCCTTCCATAAGAAGATTACAAGCAATCTTGATAGGTATGGATTACAGGTATGTTTTATGGTTAAGTTTATCATATGTTTGTCTTCATATCATTTCAGTACAATCTTGATTAATTACTAGACTTGTCGTATCACCTTAATAGAAGATATTCATTGATTAAGCTTTTGACACTTATGAATGTACTAATGCATTATGATGTTGTATGAGGTTTATGTTGTTCGCTAACATAAAAGGTACACCAAGAAAGACAAATCATGTTCTACTTCAAGAACATATGATCATGGTGACATGAAGACAAAGATTCATCCATTGTCATGGATCACATAAAAGATCTACTTTCGAGGTATGTATAACTTGGTCCTACAATGGTTAACCTATGAGACATGCAGGTTACTAGCACAGTTCACTGAAGAGAACCAGAAGACATTATGCGGGTATGTTAGATATAACTAGCTATCATGCTAATCTAGGTATGTTTTTCCTATATCAAGCTAGAATCCTACCTTGTGTTAGGATCTTATACTGTTGTGTTGTTGATAATGATTATTCATGAAGTCATAGGTTTGAATAGTCATGGCTGTATGCATATTATGTTTCTTACCATAATTGATGATATGACTAACCATAAGAATCATGAAGGTATAGGTTTGAGTAATCATGGGTTTATGCATTGATGATTTAACTAATCAGAAGAGTCTAGGATCAAATAAGAATATGCATGAGTAAAAGAAGACTTCCCCGAAACCTTGAATACTAATGTTTATTATCTGTGAATGATCATGACTATACATGTTTAAGATTATTGTGTTTTGATAGTATTAAGATTATAGTAATAAATGTGTGATTATGTATGAGACCTCAAGGATAACACAATGATGATACTAATAAGCATGCGTAGTGATTAAGGATGGATGTAAGTTCAAGGAAAGGTAATCCAGGAAGCAAAGATCAAGAGGGAGCACACTCCAGTTGTTCCTGCAAGAAAGAAAAGGAGCACACTTCAGTAGTTTCTACAAGGATGTAGATATTCAGAGGGAGTTGACCACTTCTCACAATCCACATCAGCATGGAGTTGCAAAGATTCAGAGGGAGTCCACCCAGCAACCATACAAAGATAAGTATTTGGATTGTCATTTCTTACATAATGTTATTTAATGATGTATATGCTTATGTTCCTAAGATTAGGTTGTGTATTATGCATGTTAGAATAGTTGCATTGATGAACTGTATACTACTAATATACATGGGTAAGTGGCCTATGGAACTGTACAACATTCCATTGCTACTTATCTAGAATGAAACCTCTTTACTGACATGTTAGGAGTTGTGCACACTCTTAACAATGTTCTGGTAGAGATTGGAAGGCATCTAGAAAGTTACGGAATATGGATAAATGTTGTATTGAAGCATTGGTTAAGATAATTGCATGACTGTATGACATATTTCTTTATGTGTAAGAATTTGTTCTGAAAACTATGAGATGTTTTCTAATCATGCAATTTAACTTGTTGTGTAGGAAAGATCATATACCATCACCTACAAAAGAAGGACTGCAACATTTGTTCAGCAACAGAGTTATCTATTGAAAATATTGAATTTCCTAGGATCTGGGAAGAATGCCATGATCGAGGAGTACCAGTCGATCACGAAGATGTTTGGGATGCAGTCCCCAGACCTGAAGGGGAGTTTGTAGTGACTTCCAAGAGAAGCTACAATATCAAGCATGTTGCAAGTGGTAGCATAGAGACTTTTGCTCCTGTAGCCAGATACACTTCCATTAGATCAATACTTGATCCGGCTGCAGCAGGGAAGATACACCATATGGATTTCAAGACAACTTTCCGTAGTTGAAGAAGAAGTGTACATGGAGCAGCCACTTGTTTCTGAGACACATGATAGGGAGTCATATATGTGCATAACTTGGTATGGTAGGATAGACAGCTTTCTATCCAGTTTGGGCTTACTAAGAGTAAAGCGGATTCCAACCTTCACTACAAGGTTGAGGAAGGCAATCCAGTGATACTACTATGTGGATGACCTGTTTGTAACAGGTGATGATGGATTGATTTCCGACACGCAGAGGAAGCTTGCTTCCAAGTTCGAGATGAAGAACTTGGGGATGATGCACTATTTTTTTTGGCATGGAGGTGTGGCAGAGTGCAGATGGAATATTCCTTGGACAAGGGAAGTATGCAGTAGAGATCCTGAAGAGGTTTGGGATGATGGACTGCAAGGATATGGCCACACCTATGGCATTGAACCTAAAGCTTCTGTGTGGTGCTTCATTTTATTCAGTTGATGTCACGATGTATCGTCAGATGATCAGGTCCTCTATGTACCTGACGAACACGAGACCAGATATTTGCTTTGCGGTGAACACATTGAGCTAGTTCCTGACGGATCCGAGAGATGTTCACCTGGTTGTTGTAAAGCATATTCTGAGGTACCTAAAGGGTACGGTTGATTATGGGATCAAGTATGATGTGAATCAAAAGTTTAACCTGCAGGGTTATGTTTATTCAGATTGGGCAGGAAGTGCTGCAGATAGGAAGAGCACATCTGGGTGTTGCTTCAGTATGGGATCAGGTGTGATCTCTTGGTTTAGCAGGAAGCAGTCCTATGTAGCACTGAGTACAACCGAAGCAGAGTATGTTGCGATGGATGAGCAGGTTGCAGATGTATTGACCAAGCCGTTGGCCAGAGTGCAGTTTAAGTACTTCAGAGAGAGGCTTGGTGCATTTCAGATCGAGGTTCCTTCCAAAGGGAATTGATGAGTCCGTAAGATGCAGATTCACATGAGCTTTCCTGACATGGTTGATGTGTTCTCCCTTGGTCGTGATGTAATTGCTGAGCCATTTTTCACATGGTGGTAGATGTGTTCTCCCATGGTGAAAAAGTAAGGGTTGGAGCCTTCCCCGAATGGCGGTAGATGTGTTCTCCCATGTCGGTGGTGTAAGTGCTGGATGATGTGCATCTGGGCTGTGCTTCGTGGACGATGAGATGATCTGAAGAGGACGATGCTATGATGATTAGGAGGATCATGGATGATGAGCATCAGGACGATGCTCCAGTTACTACTCCGTGTATGCATCATGTTGGATGCTGGATATGATCAGTTGGATCATTTATATGTATGTACGCATCATGTTGGATGTTGGATATGATCAATTGGATCACTTGTATGTATTTTTGTATATGCATCATGTTGGATGCTTGGACCATGTATCTGTATATGTATGAGGTGGATACATTGTATGATCAGGAGGATCATGTATGGTGATATGTATCATGTATTTGTATTTGTATCAGGTGGATACAATGTATGATCAGGTGGATCATGTATGATGATATGTATCAGGTAGATACTTGGTATGCATCAGGTAGATGCATTGTATGATCAGGATGATCATGGATGACGAGCTTCATGATGTTGCTCCAGATGACATGCAGCAGGATGTTGCAGTGATGATGATCAGGATGATCATGTGTACATCAGGATGATGTATTGTGAGTATCAGGTTGTGCAGATAAGCATGTAATTTTTGCCTTGGGAGATTTGCAGATAGTCTTTCAAGGTTTTTCCTATGGCATGTAATTTGTACCCTAGGTTATCTGGAAAATTCTCTTTCGAGGTTTTGCTTGGGAGGACATATAATTTGTTCCCTGGGAGATTTGCAGATAGTCTTTCGAGGTTTTTCCTATGGCATGTAATTTGTGCCCTGGGATATCTGGCAGATGCTCTTTCGAGGTTTTGTCCTATGACATGTAATTTGTGCCCTAGGAGATCCGATAGGTTGAGCCGTGTGCTTGTAATCAGTCCTGGGATGCTCTTTCGAGGTTTTGCCATGACCACATGTAATTTGTGCCCTGGGAGATCCGATAGGTTGAGCCTTGTGCTTGTAATCAGTCCTAGGATGCTCTTTCAAGGTTTTGTGGTGACCACATGTAATTTGTGCCTTGGGAAATCTGATAGGTTGAGCCTTGTGCTCGTAATCAGTCCTGGGATTCTCTTTCGAGGTTTTGTGGTGGCGTCACATGTAATAAGTCCTGGAGATTTGAACAAGATGAAAAAGGCCTCAGATGCTCTTTAGGGTTCTTGCTAGTCAAGAGACTCTTTTAAGGTTTTGTGACGCACGTAATAAGTCCTGATATTTCCACAGTATGGCCAGTGATGACGAAGACCTGCAGGTGGTGTGCCTGCATCCAGTATGAAAAAGGACTGGCTCAATAGAACTTCCTATGACGAGTAGATTCAAAGATTGATTGAGATAGCAGCAGCAGTGACGATGATCCATAGAAGATGACTTGTGCTAGAAGACCCGTGTCAAGAAATACCTTCCTAGTTAAGAGGCAGTGTTGATGTATATGTAACTTCGGAATGTATTTCACATATATGTATGTTGTATTCCTATAGAGATGTTATTATTCCTCTATACGGAAGTGTCGTCATTTATATTATAAGTGTCGTAACTTATACTTGATGGGTTATTAGACCACCTTGTTGGGGTCGGCCCTGTATAAGTCATGTGGGTCAAAGGGTTATTAGACCACCCTATTGGGGGTCGGCCATGTGGGTCAAAGGGTTATTAGACCACCCTAGTGGGGGTCGGCCTAGTCAGCATTATGTTAAGTGGTTAAGTTGAGGCCAACCTAGTTGAGTAAAGGTCAAGTCAAGTTAGTGTATAAATAGAGAGTGTGTCTCTCTCATTTTACACATTCTATTCTCTCACTCACACTTTGGAGAGTGGCACACTTGCGGAGGAGGAGGCGCTACTGCTAGGAGAAGACTATCTCTTGTATTATGGTTGTATCATTGCTCTATCTATCTCTGAGGAAGTTATTGGGGTTTTTCACCTTTATGGTTTTCCCCAAGTAAACTCTATGTCTCTTGTGTGCTTGCATTATTGTGTCCATGATTGATATGCTGTAGATTTGCTGCACATGTTGTTCTCTCAGTTAATATCCTAGATCAAATTGAAGTAAATTCTAAAAATTTAACAGTTAACTTCCAGACTAGATGCTTTAGCAAATAAATCCAAACACTTCTTAAAACCTATGGCTTCTTAGACTGAAGGGTGCCCCATTAACATGGTGTCATCTACAAATTGTTGATGAGTTTGTCTATCCATCCCATCATGAAGTCTGAGCCCTTTTATAACCCCAGTGGCCACTTTGTGATTCAGAAGTCTGTTGAGGCCCTCAGCCATAATGATAAACAGGAAGGGAGACAGAGGGTCACCTTGTCTAATAACACGCGAGGCTTGCAACATCTTTGAAGGGGATCCATTGAGAATAATAGAGAAGAATGGAGTAGAAACAAGATTCATGACCCATCGAACCCAGACTAAGTCAAAGCCAAAAGCAAGCAACATTTCCCTCATGTATTGCCAGCTTAGTTTGTCATAATCTTTTGCAATATCAAGTTTTACCATCATCCCAGGTTTCTTCATAACTTTGAGAGAGTGCAGAGTCTCATGGACCAGAATGATCCCATCCACAATTTTCCTTCCCTCAACAAAGCCAGATTGTTCGGGGGAGATAAGGGTTGGGAGCAAAGGTTTCAATCTGTTAGCTATGACTTTCAAAATGATTTTGTATATAACATTGCATAAGACTATGGGTCTAAACTTGGTAGGTGAATCTACCCCTTCTTCCTTAGGGATCAGGGACAAAAAGGTGGCGTTGAAAGCACGCAGGACTCTGCCACAACAGCGAGATTCTTCCACCAGCTGGTGCACATCCACCTTAATAAAGTCCTAGAAGTGGGAGAAGAAATTGGTGGTGAAACCATCCGGTACAGGGGCCTTACCCAAGGCCATTTGGTGCACCGCTTCCTCCACCTCTTGTAAAGATATGTCTTTAGTTAGCATCTCGTTCTGCTTAGGAGAAATAATACGAGGGATAAGGGAAGAGATCTGGGCAATTTCTGGACTTCTGTCAAGTCTATCTTCCTTCAAAACAGTCTGAAAATGCTGGACGAGCTCAGCTTCGATATCTTCCCTAGTTTCTGCAGTGCCTCCATTAGACTTCAGAAGTTTGAATATTTTGGATCTGTGTCTATTCTGAATTACTAAGTTATGGAAAAACTTGGTGTTTCTGTCTCCTTCTTGCAGCCACTGAATTCAGGATTTTTGTTTCCAGTAAGTTTCTTCTTTCCTTTCCCGAGCATCAAGTTCCCCTAACAAGGTGTTTTCACATTCCCTCAACTCATCATTCCATCCACCTTCCATCCCTTGTTTCTGGATCACCTCTAGCTCCAGAATTAGCTTCTTTTTATCCTAAAAAATGTTCCCAACATCGTCCTTATTCCAGGAGCGAATCTTGGATTTGAGCATTTTGAGTTTCTGCTGAAACTGGTACATTTTTGAGCCATCCTGTGGGGTGCATTCCTCCCACCATTTCCCCACCAAGTCTTTAAAATCCATGTGATCCAACCAAAACTGTTCAAACCGAAAGGGCTTAGGGAAGTTATTGGAAGAAAGATCCCAGGAGAGGGAGATAGGCCAATGATCAGAGCAAGCATTGAGAAGAATGCAGGAGTTGACTTCCCCCATTTCGCACACAATATCCTCCGATGTCAGGAATTTGTCTAGCCTAGAAGCAACAAGATGGGACCCACCACATTTTTTGTTCCACGTAAACCATCCATTCCCAATTTCAATGTCAACCAAACGATTCTGGGAAAGAATGTCCCGAAAATTCTCTTGAAATTTGTCCAAGGTTCTGTAGCCGCCTTTTTTTTCCTCCAGAGAAGAAATCAACTTAAAGTCTCCCCCCACAATCCATGAGCCTGCAGAAGCTTGCAGGGATAACTGAGACAAAAACAGAAGGAAATAATCTTTTAATGGGGCAATGCTAGGGCTATAGACATTGACAAGGGATCCCTTAATGGCAGAATCCATGATATGGAAATCACAGCTAAGAGAAAAACGTTTGGCCTGCCAGTTGGATAAAGGGATAGATCTAGGGTTCCACAGGATTGATATGCCTCCTGCCATGCCAATGGCATCTATTTCCATGTTGCTTGCACCCTTCCAAATATTTTGGACATTTTTCTCCATTACTTCCATAGAGCATTTGGTTTCTTGTAAGAATAAAACATCCGGTCTCTCCTGCTTCACTTTTCTAGATAGCATCCTGATTTTCCTGGGGTGATTACACCCTCTGATATTCCATGTCATGATCATCATTGGGATACTTTGTGGGTTTCATACAGAGCTGCCCTAATCGTAGGATACAACCCATATTCAATGACTTCACCCCAACCTCGGCAATACGCTGCTTGTTTGACTTCCGTCCTTTCTTTGGGTCATCCAAGGAGGATTTACGTTTAAACCCAGATTGGGTATCAACCTTAATACCCAATTTTTGAGAGACTTTAGTTTTGATGATGGCCTCTTAGAGAAGTTCGAGTTGTCGTCTAGGTACATAACCCCTTCCCTTCTTCTCACATTCCTTCTTAATAGCATCGAGATCCAGATCCCCAAAATCAACTTCCTCCTCCCTATCGTCTTCCATGATCATCAACAGATCCTCTGTAGGAGGGGCTAGGGGAGAAATAAGCATCTCTTCCGATTTTTTTGCATCTAGCTCATCCATCTTGCTACTTTCTCCCTCTCTCGAGGTCACCCCCCATGTTCTCCTTCTCCTTCTGCTTTTCTTCACCATTCTCGTCCACCTCTTTCAGAATCTGGAAAGGATTTAGGGTAGCCTTACCATTTTCCATTTTGTTTTTTCCACCCTTCTTCTGAGCTTCTCCTAGTTTAGATCTTCATCTTATTTTTACCTGCGTAAAGCCATCCTTGTCTTTGCTAACCTTAGGATATGGATCTAGGGGAGGAGCCACCAGAGCATTATGAGGACAATTCCTACTGAAATGCCCATATTCATGACAGGATCTACACCTAAATGGGAGCTTCTCATAGTCCAGCGTCTGGACCCATTCCTCATCCTCATAGTTCAGAGTAATTGCCTCTGGTAACTCCTTAGAAAGGTCCATATATACACAGATCCGAGCATAGTCAGTATATCTTAGCTGTCGGGTTCAATCTACCAATTTGAAAAATTCCCATAGGCAATCCAATGTCTTTGAGGATTTCAGATCCCAGAATTCACATGGTAATGCATAGAGCTTGATCCATACTGGTGTCATTTTAACTGCCTCAGTGTCCTAGTTAAATCTTTCTCTCCACGGTCTGAGATATAATCCCGCAGAAAAAAAAGAAATAAGGCCCTCCTTCAAGCACTCTATCCCGATCTTTCATATTGAAAAAAATAATGGTGAAAAAGCCCTTTGCACCTAGCTAGAGGTCATATTGACCTTTTGGGTTCCAGGTTTGCTTGATCCACCAAATTAGATCCTGTTCCTTGGGCCAGATGCCAATGAACTTACCAGTTAGGGCTGTTTCCTTCCACTTCTCTACTCGTTCTCTCACCTTTTCTGCTTGAATCGTTATCGCCGGGATCAAACGAGATTTAGGCATGCAGCCACCCTGAGCTAGCCATCGCACTCCCCCAATCCCCTTGTTAGCATCGCTAGACCTGATCTTCTCCTGCGCATGGGTGATCAACTCATCAGGGGATCCATCCTGGGGCATTCCACTAGCAAGCTGCTGGGGACCCAGCATGGCAGGGAACTATTCTGACAGCAGAGAAATCAAAACCAACGCGCCACATAAACCCTAGCGTGAGCTCCGCTCCTCCCCAACCATAAACCCCAACCTTCCCACTTCACTTGTATCTTGATTATGGAATGTATCTCACTTTTCTCGATACAAACCAATACAGTTATATTCAAGGTATTGGATCACTTCACCTATATCTTGATTACGGAATGTATCTTACTTTTTTCGATACAAACAAGTTTTTTTAAATGAATTTTGGATCACCTCACCTATATCCTGACTCTGGATTGTATCTCACAACTCTAGATGCAAACATTTTTTTTGAAATAATGTTTTGTTTTGCTGGATTGTTTCACTCCTTTGGATGCAAACAATTTTTTTAAATAATTTTTTATTAAAATATTACAAATAACACTCTTTTAATAAAGAGAAGGAATACCATTATTAAACCATAATTTCAGGAGTATATTTTACCTTACGAAATTGTTCTTCTCGTGCTCAATCCACTGCAGAAAATGCAGTTCTGACTTCTTCTCTTCTGCTTTTGCAACAACTCTTGCTTGGAGAGTCTAAAAATCAAATCCATTCATAAGTAAGAGAAAAAAATAGCAAAATACATAATATGGGTGTAAATGAAGATCATATCACTACTCTCTCAACAAAAGAAAAATAGCTTGAAGAGGTCCAAACTGATGAGGAAAACAATTGAATACACCAGATTTCGCCGCCTCTTTTCAACAAGCTATTCACGTTCTTGTTGGCATAATCGTTCACTTTCCTCACGGGCCCTTTGCTCAGCCTGAAACAATAGAATGAATTTTTTGAGCATATGCATTTTGTTGATGTATAAATACCAAATTAACACACAAAAATGTAACAACAATCTGTTGTTTGGATGACTTTAAAATGTGGTGTGAGGTACACCATGGAGGTTGGCTATTGGAATGGTGAGAAGCAGATGGGGAAATCCACCTAAGTTTGATTGGACACTGGCTCTCAAACAAAGACTAGTGCCTGAGGAACATAAGCTTCTAGAAGATAAGGAACTATAATCCTTCCTAGCCAATGAAATGGATTTACTGCATCACATTTAATCATACCCCAAACTTGGACAAGGTTTCATTTGACTTTGCTTCTTTCAAGAATTGGAAAGTGATTTTAGAGAGAAAGCACTGACGATGGAATATGATATGTAGCTCCAGCTCCAATGCTCACACAAACAAAGATATGATAAAATTGGTATGGGATATGTAGCTCCAGCTCCAACTCTCACACAAATGAAGAAGATGAAATCAGGAAGCTCCAACTCTCACGTTCTTCAATGTTGAGTGTATTGTATCCCATAGACTGTGTACAAGAGTGCATTCTCACATGATGAGGGAGAGGAAACATTTGTTGAAAGCTCCATGATAGCTTCAACCTTCATTTGTGCTCCATGTTGGCAACAAGGACTCATGCAAGCTTGCATGAGGAGACCTCGAGGGGATCCTACAAGGTTTCCTTGGAAAACATATGTATGGGTTGCATGAGGAGACGTGAATCACTTGCTTGAGGTCAGCGATTAAATTTTCTTCAACCCACTGCCACCTCTTGACCTCGTTCATGTTGAATCACTGACCTGGATAAGGTTCATAGTTTCACGGTTTGGAAGTTGGAACTTGAAGACATCCTGAAATGGAATGACCGAGCGACGAGAGGGGAGGCTTAGGGCCCAGATGGGGACCTGTGGAGGCTGGTCCCTACTCCTAGTCTCCTTCATAGGCTAATAATGTTTTCGCAAAATTATAGACCCTCAAAACAATGGTTTATAAAAATATTTGACCGTCCTACAAAATTGGTTTAAATTTTTTTTTGCCGTATTTAACGAGCAAAATGTCCGAAAACGAGCAAATGCCCGTCAAATTCCATCTCTGCTCTCTATCATTCAAAGCATCAGAATTTTGAACTTGTACTCTACTACACAGCGTACGAGTTCCCTTTTCCTTATAAATAATCTCCTTATAAAATGTGGCCACATTGCGAGATTCCCTTTGGGTTTTAATAGGAAAGGGAATCTCGCAACGTAGCCATTATAAGGAGATTGTTTATTAAGAAAAATACTTCCCTACAACGTGCAACTTAAAAGGATAGATTTTGTTGCGTTTTTCAAGCAATTCATGAATTATCATTATTTGAGATTTTAAACTAAAAACAAAGTAATATTAGTACATGGAAACAAATTAATATAAGTAGAAGTAACTTCGCTAGATGGAATTCTTTTTTGGTAAGCAAGAGTTTGTATTAACAAGAAAACGAGGAAAGTATAGTTACAGTTATAGGGAAAAACAATCAATATTAATTTAAGTATATGTCCATGTTAATCCTTTTTTTAATAAATAAATTATTAAAATAATAATAATAATAATAATAAGCAAGTCATTAAAAAATAATAATAAACATAATTCTTTAAGAAATTTAGAGTTTAATGGATTTATGGTAGTTTATTTATTATAGAATTTTCGTATTATTATGGCATTTTTTAAGAATCTTGGGATCATTTCAATGTTATTTCAATGTTACTAAGAAAAAGCTTTTCGACAACTTGCAATGTTAAGGACAGATTTTGATGTTTTCTTTTTTAAATGATTCACTCAATTATTTCATTGTAGTGGTATAAAGAATCATTCCATTCTCCACATTGGACAAATAAATCAATGGTCAAAAAATTATATTCCTATTACATTATTTAGGATTTTGATCCAGGATGAGGTGCAATCATAAGCTCCTTTAAAGACACTTTATTTGCCACATAAAACTAGAAAAACAAGGAAAGTCGAACTTTAAGAGATTATTAGAAGTACTTTAATAAAAAAAATTAAGATGACGTAAACAAGGTAAAATATAAGAAATCAAGTTCTCATTAAATATACAAATTTTACTCTTCAAAAAATTGTGTAATTGTTTACATAATTAGTTTTTCTAAACGTGGCTTTTAAATATTTCAACACATTATAATGTATATGTATGTGTGCTATGCACCATAGCACTATACCAACGAATTGATAATAGTTTTTATATAATTTGATAGAATTTAATGGACATCTAGTACTAGCATGACACTATTTTTTCAAAATTAGTTTATACAAATATGTTTATACTACTCGTTCATGGACATGGAGAATGTGAAGCCTCATTAAAGTCCTAAGAACCTTGAATTCATCCCCCAACATTTTCATGGCCTTGATACATGTCTATGGTGCATAATACTTCATGACCAATGCTCATATTCTCAATGTTAGGCCAACGATCCCTTCTCGAGCTTAAGTGTGATAGTTCAAGGCATCATCCATTTCCCTCCATCAATATAATTATCTAGGGGCATATGCCCTTGACTATAACAAAATATCTATTTTATATGCATTACAACTCATACTTCCATAGAATGAATATTCATATTGTTATAATGCAATATTTTATAAGGAAAGGCATGGTAGAGGTGATGTGTCATTTAATGAAGTGGGAGTGTGGTAGTATTCAATGAATAATGCATTATAACCCAATATGCAGTATACGCATATTGCAACATAACACATATATGTTACTTCTCTATAAGAAAATATTTTGTTATGGGTTATGGGCTATTGGCTTTGCACTACGAGACAAAAAAAAATGCAATCATGCATAAAACACTACTAAGTTAATTTTTTCTCAATTTCTAATATATATGCATAGGTAAGAAACAATTGGGCATTATAATTTTAGTTATATTACTATCTTAATTTTTATGTGCATGGCCCATTTACACCAAAAAAACATTTTCGACATCAATTCTCATTGTTTAGATAATATGGCATTGAATGATGCTCCATCAATCCACATTTCAATTCCAAGTTCAATGGATGGAACATCATGCTTTGCATCACACTCTAGTCCCTCAACATATTTGGTAGCATCATAGCTAGATGATAGAAAAGATGAGAAGGGTAATCAGATGTTATTGGAAGCTACGTATGGGGAAGATGATTATATTGAAGGATGATTTCCCAATGAAAATATTGATGTATCCTTTCCTAAACACTTTGGTCAAGAGCTTAATGATTTTGTTCCTCACCTTCCAAACAATACTTTCCAATAACAATGGTTCAATTTCTTGGTCAAATTTTCCAGCGTGTAGTAAATGTCAACATCATTGCATATGTTGAAGGCCTACTGAAACCTTCGCACGGGAGGAAGAATATTTCTAATGCATATAAGTTGACAAAAACACCTTGTCTTGTGTGGAAGAAAAAGACACTTAAACGCAATATTAATTTTCATTGTTCACTAATTATTAAACATTTTTTTGAACCTAAATATGATGCTAGTATTTTCCAATTATTTTTAGCTTTTCTTAAATTAGGGTTTGGGAAATGGTTAGAAGAAAGTTGGGCATAAAAACATTGAAAAATACAAAATCGATTAATCACATGGTAAAATCTCTTGTTGACGCATTCACATCCACTAATAGAAAATTTCATTCATATGAATATAATGCAACTCACTACATATAAGCTAAATCGATTGTTACTAGAAGCAAAAAACAAAATCATTAGCTTAAATGCGTATCACAAATTGTTAAATTACGTCTAATAACCCTAAGTGATTATATGGACAAAGAGGGAAAAATGGCCAAATTATGGGCATTAAGTGGTAGATTACCACATCAAGACATGAAGTTATTTGAAGCAGTCAAGGGACGAGTTCAATCACTTTTGCATAAAAACACGAATATGCATGCACACACACACACACACACACGTTGCATGCATGCACTCTCTCTCTCTCTCTCACACACACACACGCATGCACGCACGCACGCACACGCACATGCACCTGCACACGTGCACACACATACACACGCATGCATGCACACACACACACACACACACACATGCACACATGCACACATGCAGGAACGTGTGCACGCGCACACATGCGTGTACACACACATAGACACACATGCAAGAGCACACGTACTCATGCACACAAACATACATATTCATGCATGCACACATGCACACACACACATATACACACTCACACACACACACTCACACACACAC
Organism: Larix kaempferi; assembly: GCA_027924585.1. NCBI lineage: Eukaryota > Viridiplantae > Streptophyta > Pinopsida > Pinales > Pinaceae > Larix > Larix kaempferi. The sequence goes on from BSBM01000368.1 coordinate 7,846,257, forward strand.
ACACATATTCTACTTAGACATGTAACCTATCCTTATTGCTGGGTCTAAAATCATTTCACTTTCCATAAATTACCTACCTAAATACAATTGGGCATGCATCTCATAAACAAATATAGATTCCAATCCTTTCACCTACTATAGATGGCCCACCAAGAAGAAAATGATGTTAGTATCTTTAGCCTTAATGGATGTCATGAACATGTTATGAACATGTATTGAGAGTAGTAGTTGGCTGAGGAATAATATCGATATAAAATTTAGTTATCCGTACTAAGATAAACTCGATGAGAAAGGATTTACCAATAATTTGTCTTGCTATAGAAGGTGAGCACATAAAATTCTTCTCTTAAAATTTTATGGTATTACATTACAACGAAGACTAAAAACAACTATCATTCAAGTTGTCACTAAGTCCATAGCATTATGATGCTTCAATCCCTCCTTTGTATTCTTTATGAATTCACTAGAGATTAATCACATTCTAATTGCATGACATGGTATCTTCAATATTCGGTGTAAAATTTCAAAGTGAAACTAAGAGGATCTTAGGGAGTTGCAAGATTCCCACACTCATGGATGATAGTTTAAAAATATGGCCTTATTGGGATTCTTTTTGGATTGCAATGTTTTGTTCTTTGGGGAGAGCATCCTCAACTTATTTAGAGTTTTGAAACCCTTATATGTCATAAAAGTACACATGCAGGTTGATAAAAAACGTTTTCATCAAATGTGAGCATAATTTCCAAAAATTCTAACATTGGCCCCTTTTAATGGTCACTAGGAACAACTCATACAGATGAAATGATTAGTTTTATAATGCAATATCCACCACTCAGATTCCAAACAAATATGCCATAGATCCAAAGCAAATGTTGCAAGATTATGAACCTAGAGGAAGATTATTCCCTTTTTTACATAGCTGTGCATTCTATCACATAATCAAAGAATCCAAAACCATATCAAGAAGAGACACAATGCTGAGAGCCACAAAAAATACATTAATCCCTCTCTATTAACCATTATTTATTGCTTTGACTATAATTCCATCGATGTATTTTCAATTCACACAAGTAGGAAAATATGCATAATAGTAAAATATTGTCTATGCATAAGTAGTTCTTGTTTCATCCTTGAACTATTTACCAACCATATAGATATTAAATGGTCTTTTGATTCAATATTAACATTATTGGGGGAGTTGCAAGTGACTCCCCTAAGAAATTTTACAATAACTTAAATTGAGTGTTGAATCCATGTTGTCTTTCTCATTTGCAAAATCATTTCAATGCCTGAAGACTAGATTGAATTCTAGTTGACAAAACCTTGAATTTCTTGAAGGATTATTCACACTATATAGGGTATGTTTGGCCTCATAGAGATACATTCATTTATAGTTGCTCTTAGAGTTACCATATAATATCCCATTGATTTTCATGACCTAAATCATGGGGATTTATGTATCAAGGGTCCTTTGTATAAGTCTAATCCCTTGGCTTGATTATTCATTGTAGTATCAACTACCTAAATATATTTTACTTCTCAAATCCCTAGAAGTCAATGATGAGTCTCCTTGCAACTAACAGCCTTGAAGTATAATTATAATAAAAGGTATTATTATTTAATAATAATAATAATAATAATAATAATAATAGTAATAATAAAATAACTACTTAATTTTTATTTCAAGTAGATTTTTTTTTTTTTACACTAAAATGATGTATAAGATAATAATTTAATGAATCAAGTTTTTTGGCATCATCATAGAAGAAGATTACATGATGTGGATACAGTATGGACCTCAACATAGCTTAAAAAATGTGATGATGTTATCACACAACATAACATTGTTGAAACATGATGTGGTATGACAGTAGCATGATGTTGAACCAACATGGAATGATGCATGATTTATTCTAGTGATATGACATTCAATTCAAATGTAATGTAGGTTAAATGTAAGAGATTAAAGAAGAGGAAAAAAATGATGCAAAATTAATCAATGTGTTTTCCTCAAACTCCATTTCTAATACTAACTAAATTAGGTGGGTTCTTCTCATTTCATTTTTACATGAGGATTTGGGGTGAAGCTTCTTACAATTCAAAAATATGTGTGGATGAATTCAGGAGAATCGATGAAGTAATATTTATGGGGTATCACTAAACTCTTATATTCATAGGTAATTCTTTTATCATTTCATGCATTTAAAAGAAAAAAATAATATTTAAAACAAAGTGATATTTTTGTTATGGGGGATCGGTGTTTTATAAATGGAATAGTTATTTAGGATGGACTTTAGGTTTTCAATAAGGGATTTGGTCTTTCCTTCCGATTCCCCTAATCCTTTCAAATAATTTATAAAATGGGATTTTGGTTTTCTAATTGGGATTGTTGGGTGTTATATTCTTTGTAGGTTGAAACAATTGACAAAATGGTCAACTACCTAGTAGAGGTTGGTCGATTAGGAGAGGGATGAGTAGATTGTTTCCAAGATATTCAAGGTTGGTAAAGTAGGAGCAGGATTGATGAGATGGTCAAGCTGAGTTGAGGATCGATGGGAACCATTCGATGGAGATTCAAACAAACGGATCGATGATATGGTGAAGTCAAGTTGAGGGTCAACAAGAATGATTGATGGCGAGCAAAATGACAAGAGAGAAGACAATATGCCAAGTCGAAAAACTAAGGGATTCCAAGATATGTGCCAAATATTTTAAAATTTTCTATGGTTGTTGTAACTGAATCGAGTATTCGAATTATCCCAAGTGTATTCTATATTTATGTTTTACTACATGCCAAGCTATAATGGAAAAGAAGGTTGATGATGACTAAGGAATTATTGGGATTTCCATATCCTGATGTAAGTTCAATTGGTTAAAATTGATATCATCTACAGACATGAATCTTTTTGAAAATTATTTCTGAAGGTTAATTCACTAAACTTAATAGAGGAACACTTTAGCTCAAACATATAAGATGGTTTTCCTAATTAATGGCTTCTAGCGTAAATCTCTGTGTAATGTGTATATGCATTACTGTGTGTTTGTTAATTTTTTTGTATGCTTTGATAACTAAAAAGCTAAAATTCCTCTAAGATCATTAAATATATATCAATCTCCCTCTATTAACCAACATGTCTCTCTTGAATTCAATTCCATGCATGAAATCACAAATCACACACGTAGGCAGATGACCATGATAGTAAAATACCATTGGTACATATCTAGTTGTTTCATTCTTGAATTGTTTACTCGTAAAATACCATTGGTACATAACTAGTTGTTGTTTCATTCTTGAATTGTTTACTAGTAGCTAGATATTAAATGGTCCAATAATTCCATATTAAAATTATTGGGGGAGTTGGAAGTGATTCCCCCAAGTTTTTTTCGAATAAATTAAACTCGGTGTCGAATCCATGGTGGCTTTCCCATTTGCAACAGAATTTCAATGCCTGAAGACAGGATTGAATTCTATCTTATCAAACCATTGACTTTCTTGAAGGATTCAACACACTATATAAGCTATGTTTGGCCTCATATATATACATTTGTTTATAGTTTCTCATAGGGTGACCACGAAATCTCCCAATGAATGTCACCGCAAAAATAATTTGAGCTTTAACTATCAATATGCCTTTGTATAAGTCTAATGCCTTGGCTTAATTATTCATTGTAGTATTGAATCCCAACTATATTTTACTTCATAGTTCCCTAAGTCTAAATGATGACCCCCCTTGCATAGAGTACACTTGAATTATAATTATAATAATTGTTATTATTATTTAATAGATTTCATTATAATAAATTAAAATGATAATAATAACTTAATTGTTATGTTAATTATAATTATTAATTTTCTACATAGTCATTGTGATGCTAGAAGATGATAATTTAATGAATCGAGTTGCTTAGCATCATCCTAGATGAATTTGAAAGGATGTGGATACTACAAGGTGGACATTAACATAACGTCAAAATAATGTGATGATGTCATCACACAACATAATATTGAAACATGACGTGGCATGACAATAGCATGATGTTTAGCCAACATGGAATTATGCATGATTTATTCTAGCGTTGTGACATTCAATGCTAATGTAATGTAGGTTGAATATAAAATATTGAAGAATAGGAAAAAATGATGAAAATTTAATATATATATGTTACCATCATTGTGCATTGCAATAGTACTGACCAAATTAGGTGGGTTATTCTTATTTGATTTTCACATGAGATTGTGGGGTGAAGCTTCTTAGATTTGAAAGAGATGTGTAGGGTAATTCAATAATATCAAGGAAGAAATATTTGTGGGGGTATTGTTACACATCTCGGATTAATAGGTAATTTTTTTCATTCACCTCATTTTAAAAGTAAGTAGTAGATTTGAAACAAAATGATATTTTGGTTATGGATGGAATAACGGTATTGGAAATGCAATTTACCTTTTGGAAGGGGTTTAGGTTTTGAAAATGGGATTTGGGTTTTCCTTCCTCTTCCCCTATTTTTTTTAAATTTCTTAGAAATGGGATTTTGGTTTCATAGTCATAGGATTTTGGATTTCCATCCCTTCTCCTTCCTCTTCATCTCCTCATACCCTCTCTCTCCCTCTCTCCCTCTCTCTCTCCTGAAACAAAATGATATTTTGGTTATGTATTGGATTGGGATCTTGGAAATTCAATTTCCATTTTTTATGGCATTTAGGTTTTGAAAATGGTTTTTGGGTTTTCCTTCCTCTTCCCCCATATTTTTTTCGTTTCTTAAAAATGGGATTTTTGTTTGGTAGTCATAAGATTTTGAATTTCCATCCCTTTGCCTTCCTCTTCATCTCCTCATACCCTCTCTTATCCATCAACCCTCTCTCTCTCTCTCTCTCTCTCTCTCTCTCTCCATATCCCTCCCTCCCTCTCTCTCCCTACCTCTCTCCCCCTCACCCAATATCTCTCCTATCCCTCCTCCTCTGTCATCTCTGTATCTCTCCCCCTCCTTCTCCCCCGCTCCCCATCCCCCTCCCCCCATTTCCCTCTCTCTCACTCTCTCTCCTCTCACTCCCTTTATCTCCTCTCTCCCTCCATCCATCTCCCTCCCTCCCTCTCTCCCCCCCCCTCTCTCTCTCCCTCTCTCTCTTTCTCCTCCTTGAACTCCATGCCTTCATATCTCAATATTTCACTCCTCTTTAACCCACCCCCTCCTTTCATTATTCCTCTTCCCCACTATTTCTCAATCCCCACCCATATTTTTTCATATTTTTATTCCTCACTCCTCCTCCTCTTATTCTCTCTCTCAATCCTCCCTATCTTACTTTACTTTTCCTCTATCACTTGTCCATTACCCCTATTCTTTTTCTACTTCCATGTTTATATTTACCCATAAGATAATTAGTTTCCATTAGAGAATCCACAACCACTATACAAGAATAAGTTTTAAATAGGCTTTCCTAATGATTTTTTTATGGAGTAAAATGGGCATCTCGAGATGAAATGAATGTGCATGTTTTGTACTAAATAGCTACATTGTGTTTAGATATATTTTCTACACTTGTTGGCATTGATATTTGATTATTAATAAGGCCTACTCAGTTCTTCTTGACATAAAAAATACCAATTAACAAACATAGGAGTTGAGTTATGCACATAAGCCCAAAATATCTGAAATAGGACTAGCTCATATATATGGCCTTAAGTTGAATCAAAGTGGCTAAGATTTGTAAATTTACATCATGAGTCATTCTCTAGGTCAATCTTGTGTGTCAATATTGAGTGTAGTGTGTTGAGGTAGTTACTTATAGGATCCTAAGTTGGACTCATGAAACTTGGAGAAGAATCTTGAGTTGCACTCTAGAATAGTTAAGCTTCATGTGTTGAGGCAAGTGCTTTGTATGTCAAAGTGATAATGTTGTACTGCTAGTTAAGGCTAAGATCTTGTATGTCAAGAAATATCCTCATGTGTTGAGGTGGTTCCTCGTGTGTTGAGGTGATGCTTGCATGTCGAATCATGTATGGTGTGTTATATACTACTAACTATGGTTTAGCTATTAAGTCTCCTATGGAAATTGGCCACCTCTAGAGTGAAATACTTTAGCATATAACGACTTGGAACGATAGTAGAACAATATGATTCATAATTGGAAAAATCACCTTAATATATTTGATATGATAACTAAGCTTCCACATGTGGACCATGCAGATAAGACCAGAGATAAAGATAAGATGTGATAAGATATGAGAGAATTTGAGGTGCACATAAAAGAATTAATTAAGAGAGAAATTAAAATTGTTAAAATTCAATGAAGACTTCAGTAAATCAAAGGAGAACTCGAGTTGATCACTACAGTGATGTTAACAAGAAATAATCAATTAAGAGAGTTAACTAACAGGTAACAAAGAAGATACAGTTAACTAAGTGTTATTTCATGACGAAACTTATGTTAAAATAAAATATGACACTTAAGTTAGCCACCTATCTAAGTGGGAAAGCTTTCAGTTAAGGGGTGAGTTCATCCTAAGAATCAGTTCACTAATTGAATGCACTACATGAGAAGTGGGGCACACTTCTTCATGCAAGATTGATGCAAGAAGATGGAGGCCTAGTTCATCCTGAATTCAGAAGATAAAAATAGAATCTGATGCATGTGAAGAATATATAAATATGTTTTACATTATTGATGAATTCAATGTCAAGCAAATTCTCTTCTCTCTTCAAGCAAAATGTGCTTCTCTTTGTGCATGATATTATTCTGAGTCTCTCTTCTTTGTCTTTCTCTTTCTCTGTAACAACACTGGGAGTGCTTGATGTAAAATAAACTCTTTGCTATCTATCAATATACTATGGAAGATTTTACTGGGGTTTTCTCCCTCAAGTCATAGAGGGTTTACCTAGGGTAAATTCACGTGTCAAATGTTATTTCTTATGTGTATGATTGTTATTTGATTTCAAGTATCATTGCAGCTCTGAATTCAAGATAAAAAATTGGCATGGTATCATAGCTTAGGGCATGAAAGATCTAAGTTCAAAAATAAATCTTGAACCTATGTAGATCCTGAGTGTGTATAGTACTTGGAGAACAACGGGATCAATCTCAGTGAGATCGGAAGACCGTCTTGAAGGAACTTTGAGCTTCAATACTTGGAAGGCTAGGATCCTGAATATCCTGGAAGAGCATGATGTAGATGGATATGTATCTAGTGTTATTGAAGATCCTACTTCTAATGCTAGGAGAATTACCTTCAAGAAGAATCAATCCAAAAAAAAGAGAATCAGTTATGATTCTGTGAAAAACAACTTGATGCTCGTGATTACTCCATTGAAGACCATAAAGGAATGCTTCAACACTTTGAAAAATATTTATGAGAAGAAGGCACCTAGTCAAAATAGAGAATTGAAGAACAAGATTTGAAATATGAAGATGGAAAAGGACGAAGCTGTGGCTTCCTTCTTCACGAACATCTCTCAAGTATGAGATCAATTTTGTGCATTGGTTTGACAATAGATGATGATCATCTCATTCAGAATACTATCAATGGTCTTCCATCCTCATGGGAAACATTCTTGGAAGCATTAAATGGTTGAGAAGTTAAACCTGAATTTGAGAAACTATGGCATGATTACCTACAAAAGAAGGGAAAATCTCGAGAAAATATACTTCCTCCAAAGAAGAGAATCTCACTCTTGTAGCACGGATGAAAAGAGGTAAGAAATCTGACAAGAAATTCTCTCATCAAAAGGAGAATGATTTCAAGAACTTTGATAAATCTAAAGTTAAATGTTTCAATTGCAATAAGAAGAGTCATTATGTAATATAATGCCATGCAAAGAAAAGAGGAAATTTCAAGGGTAGTTTCCATGCTTCTATTGCTACAAAAGATAAATATACAAGAAACAATTCATCCAATGATCAAGCTTTCTAGATACATTACCACTAGTGATGAGACGTGAATGGTAGACAGTTGCGCATCTAAGAAATTGACTGGATATAGGAGCGCTACCACATATTTGAAGGAAAATATTTTTTCCTGCAAGGTGGATCTTGGAGATAGTACCACCTAGAACAAATCCTAGAAAACTCATTCAAGCCATGATCCACGACATAGTCAGTTGTTGTTAGTGAAAAGTCCTTATAGTAGGGGAAGACTACCAAATTACTAGGGGGTGAGAGATAGACACATAGAGATTTGCATATATTGCTATAAACAAATAGGATCAAAGTTCAGAGAAAATGTACCTTGTTTATGACGGTCGGTCCAAGATTTTCTCCCACGATCTCTACTGCAACAAACCTGCAAAATGTCCTCAAACTAATTTGACTATAAATAAATATTGATTTTAAAAAATGGCATAACATCAAATTATAATCAAAGCATAATAAACATTAACACTTTTATTGGGAAAGGAAGAGCGTCTCAATATTTTATTGTAAAAGAATGCAACAACTACAAATATTATACATGAATCTCCATCAAGCACCTTCGCAACCAGGCCCTAGGTTCATGCTCCTCTCTCTTGACTTGGAATTTCTTCATCATAACAATAGCTCTCTCCAATTGTCTCCCTTTCTCATGCCCTCCCCTTGTATTTATGACAAGGCAAGGAGGATTGGTTCGAAAGGTGGTTGAATTGGGAAGTTGGGGAAGTTGGAATACCTAACTCAACTAATCCCATTTCATATTCTTAATATATTTTTTCAACTTTTCTTAATATACCCGTGACCATGACATCTAGAAACATGCAAGTGACTAGTGGCGTACTAGCTTAGCAGCTCGTGGGTACAACTTTTGGCTGATACCTGCGGGTTGTCAATATAGAGACCCGTGGGTGACCCGCTTTATGTCAAGTATAAAGGTCACGGTTTTATACTGAAATTGTCTGAAAAAATAATTTTTTAAGCTGAAGATAATAGGGTTTAGCTCCCAAATCATCTAAGGCCAAGTAATCTCTTCCATCCATAGTGTCCTTTTGTGTGACCGACAGGGCAATGTGGCCACAGATGAAGAAGTGCTAATTTGATTGATAAAAGATGCCCCCTAATGTGTGAGGTCAGAGGGAAACGATGGACGAAATACATTACAATTCAAGTCAGAGGAGAAGCAAGGAAACCTTAGAACAAATTCACAAAAGTACCTAAAACAAAAACTAGGTCAGCGAGCAATTACAATCTTGCATCAGGAGATGTTCAGAAGAATATAATATCCAATAAATAATTGAAATATGTATATAGCATGGCCACTGAAATACAAGCATGGATCCCTGCCAAATAGGAGATCATATCCATAACAACAAACTTGATCTATGTCTCATCAAGAGAAAAAAATGAGTGTGTGTCAGTCTTTCGCAACTTGGGAAATAACAAACTGTGATGATGTTATCATAGGCCCAAGGTCTTCATCCAAATCATCAAGGTACAAATCTTAACCATGCGAAGAAAATGAGCGGAGGTCAAACATGGAGGATACCGATGGATTACCGATCAATGATGTAATCTGTTAACGAACATGAGAGAACCCACCATTAATGAAAATGGGGCCCAAGGTACCTATTACATTCTAACAAGTGAGAGTAAAGTTTGTTGAAGTCAAACACTTGAAGAATCCATCAAGTAGGAGACATTGATGTATTCCCACTACTCAATAGCGATTGAACTTTACACTGATGACTACAACCCTCAAGGTACTACCGATAACTCTAAACTTCATTACCAGGAAAAAATGAGTTGAATTCAATGGGAAGAAGTCTGTTGGAAGGGAGGCCTTAAGGCATACTCCATCATCCAACCCAAGGATCAATAAGAAAATTTAATTGATATAGAGTAGGACTAAGTACATGATGAAACAAACTGGCACCAAGGAATGGCCGACACATGAGGTCAAGGTAACTACAGAATGGCCGACATAGGTTGTATCCTTGAACAGTGAGCACGACACAACATTTATTTAGGCAACTTTTAACATAAAGGGACCATTAAATAAATCTACAATATAGGAGACATTGACAGATTCTCCATATGATTGGAAGAGTAACCAATCAAAGGAGTAAAAAATCTGAGATCAAGCTCATCCTAAGGTCAAAAACTAAAACCCAACTGTTTGATAGACTCAAAAGGTGCTTTGTTCAAGGATATGACTAACTTGCTTCCTTTAAACTGAAAAGATGTTTGCCATACTTCCATTCCCTTTTCTCTTTTTATTAAATAATATCCTTCTTGTTGGTTTTAATGAGTCCAAGAAAGCAAACTCAATAGTCCTTCTTCATTTTTTAAGCAAGCTCAAAGAAAGAGGGAGAAGATTGCTTGATATAAGTCCAAGCATGTGTAGTTTAATGAGTCCATGGGAGGGAAACTCACGACCTTCTTCATTTTTTAATGAGTTTGAAGAAGAGATAGACTAGTACTCGATAACAATGTTCCATGGATTTTAATATCGAGCCTGGATCTATTCATGCTCACCAGTGTTTATATATTTGAAGAGTACGAAAAAATTGAAAAATAACTCTATATACCATCTTGTGGATTTCTCATCGAGCCAGAGTTGGTGAATGCTCATTAGTGTTTTCATATTTTGAGAGTTTGAAAACCCTAAAGAAGAATCCTGAAGGTCCTTTTTTGTAAAGTTAGTCTTCTCGCCCAAAAAAGTGTAAAACAATGAGAGAAGAACTCTTCTAGCCATGTATGACTAGAGTATACCTTTTTTTGTAACTAATCCACGAAGGTTCGGAAAAGGGGTAAACTTATACCTAAGTGGATGTCTGTTCACTTCCTTTAACGAGTTTGAACAAACCATGCATACTCGATGATCTTGTTTGATTTTAAAGAGTCTACAAAGGGCTTAAAAAGACTCTATATGTATCAGGGAAACTAAGTTCCTTGATCTTGTCAAATGATGAAATACGGTTGATTATCATAGGAATGATCAGATTAGTAACAAATGACATATAACATGATCAAAGAGATTTCAAAATGACATAAAGTGACAGGAATTTTTTTAAACTCAACTGACGTGTCATAAACAAAATCAAACTTTTATAGACCAATGTCGTGAAAAGTAGCGAGAATTATTGCTTCGAACTTCACCTAACCCAAAAGAACTTTAAAAGTGCATTAGTTGATTAAATAAATTTTGAAAACAATTTTGAAACTATATAGAAATGATAGAAGTGGGTAAAATTTAAAAGTGACTTTTATAAATAGTTTCAAAATGTGAACACAACTCACAAATTCATTTGTTGAAGCAAAAAGGTTGAAAAGAGCCTCCTACTTCAAATGCTTGTAGCGGTTACACCGGGCCACCGAATTGGGTTTCGTAAATTGCAAGTAACTGGTCTCTCCTACTTTCAAATCAAACCATTGTTTTAAATTTTTGGTGGTTATTTTTTATTTTTATCAAGTTTTAAAAGTTAGGGCCTTGTACCTATGGGTTGACCTATAGAAAAATCGTGAGTACGAGAAAAATGTTTGACTTTGTTATAAACCAACCCACAGGTACCCGCATCTGTCTAGTAAGTATAGCCGTGGGTGCCACAGTTTAAAATGAAAAAACTAAAAACTAAAGGATGAAATGGTTGAATGAATGTATGTATGGTGCTAATGTGGAAGGAAAGGTAGCATAAGGACATGGATAGACAAGCTATGGGCGATCCATTGACACTAAACACACTACGAAGATGTGGCTTGCTAAAAATTTTCTGAACTACCAGCATGAGAGCGCAGCCATATCGACTACTCCAAATGCTTGTTAAATATTGGTATGAGGACCAAGGAGTGTTTTATCTCCAGGGAGAGATACTTGGAATCACAATTGACAACATCTATTTCATAACAGGTATCCCATAGAGGGGAAATGGTAAACCTAAAAGGCACATTTAGAGGACTAAGGAGTCGGTGTGTTATCAATACAAGACTATATCAACACTTACTATTTTCCAGGCACTGAAAAAAGTGGTAGCCAAGTCCCGATCGACTCCATTGTGAGCTTCCCATTGAATTTCATCCTGAGTAATCTAAACAGAATTGGAGGGAGTGTTGCAAAACACTTGGCTTCAAGGAACTATATGCAGATTGGTGTTGATTGCTTATAGGGTGTGGTATTTGATTGGTGTTTGGGTCTCTTGGTGAACATGAAACACCAATTGACCGAATGCAAGATGGGGAAGAAGAAGAACTTTGGATACGAGAAAATCTTGTGTTCTTCCTTCTTCGAGAGGGTACATTCTCTGAGCCCTAGGATGGGTCTACCTATCCTGAACCCCTGCAAGTAGTTTATGACTTGATGGGGAGATATCTTCTTGCACCAAGGTGGTGGCAAGGTTACACTTTCTTATGATGATGAATACTATCACGTATGGTGGATCCACCAAGTACCGACTCTAGAGCAGTTCCCATACATAGGTGTGTATTTTCGTGGAGATCTAGAGCTCACTCTTCCTCTAGTATCATCCTGGGGAGATATGGGTAAGATATGCTTGTGCTTTTGAAAAAAATATTTTATTTTTATGCTTTTATGTATATATAATTTTTATGAATGATTAAGAGTGTTGATAGTGTGATTTATGCAGATGTGGGGCCTGTGCAACCCACGGGACATCTGCACACCTTTGTACATCCGACTGAGCCTGGAGCAGTTGATGTGATGCTGTTCAACATCGAGGGGAAGATAAGTCGGTTGACTCATGATATCCCCACCTAAAATATCAAGCGGATGCCGCTCGAGATGCAGGAGGATGTTGTGGTTGTTCCCCCAACATGGATTAGGATGCTTAGAAAAGTACCTAGGCTATTCATCTTCTATAGAGAGGTAGTAGCAGAATTAGCAGAGGAACCTCCCTCTCCATAGGGAGAGAGACACATGTGATATTTTTGAGGCGTTTGAGCCCACTTTTTGTATATTATGATACTGCGACATACTATGACTCAAAATCATATTTTTTTATCTTGATATATATATTATCGGTTTATATATACATGTGTGTGTACTTATGAGTGTGACTGTTTAATGTGTGTGGTACAAATGCCAATCTAGTACATAGTTTGCATATGAATCAACTAATGCATTTAAACTCCTTGAAATGTGTTGATATGTAATGAAAACAAATTGCCTGTCAAGTAATATAACATGCAAAAACTGACGAACCAAAGAAGGATATTTGATACTGTATTCACGCATCAACTGAAGTACTACTAACAGCGAGTCGAGTCTTACCTCCAAATGTGAACTGCCGTGATGAATATAATCTCGGAGTAACTCAATGATTGCATTGCAATCAACTACATTGTTCGTTGTAGAGCCCAAACAAGCCCCTCCCGAAGACACAAGTTGACCAGACGGTGAGTAAATAACCCAAGTTGTTGAGGCCAACTGAAGGGTGTGGATTCTAGCACAATCGGAGAATCCTATAAGGCACTCAGTTGTCATCTGAAACCACAATTTAGAAGACACATAAGATGCACAAAAAGAAATAAAAAGAAAATACTTACTCTACCAACATGTACGGTTATAATACAACAAAAAGAACAGAGGCCTAAGCATAATACTTTTTCAGGTAGAGCCCATTTATGGGCTTAGGAATGTATGGTCCAAGCCACAGATTTGAAATTCTCTGCCCCCAATGGATCTTTGTCCTGGTCATAGAGCAGAACAAGGTCTCCTTCAGAGAACACCCTTGGTTTCACAGACTTGGCGTACTGACACTTGAATTTCCTTTTAGGAGCCTTGTTTGTTGTAAGCGCATAGTGGCATTGTTCATTTAAATTTTCTAAATGCATCAAACGCTCCTCCAAAGCTGAATTTTCAGGGAGTAGTTGGACAACCAACTTTAATGAGGGAATCTCACATTCAACCGAAATAATTGCCTCCACCCCATGAACGAGTTGGAAATGTGAGAACCCGGTAGTAGTCTTAGCATTATACCGATAAGCCAAAAGAGAGGGGTACAACATGATGTGCCAGTTAGATCGAATTGCATTAACGGTCCTTTGAAGGATGGTATTCAAAGTTTTGTTGACCGCTTCGACCTGACAATTCTCCTACAGATAGAATGAGGACAAATTTTCCTGTCGAAAACCTAGCATAATATACAACTCGGTCATCATATTTTTTTTGAAAATGTCGACCATGGTTCGTAACGATCTCTTTGGGGATACCAAATCTAGAAATGATCTAGTTAAATATGAAATAAGTAGTCGTTTCTCCGTCTTCTCTCACAGGAGGCATTTCCTTGGCCCACTTAGTAAGGTAGTCGACGACAACAATGATGTGGTGGTGCCGTCCTACAGAAGTCGGATTACACATCATAAAGTCAATCCCACACTTGGTGAAGGGGACTATTGTGATAACAAGATGGAGGGTAGCCGGGTGTGCTCACATCTTTTTTGTGAAAAACTAACAAGGATGACAGTGTTTCACATCTTCCACACAATATTTGAAGATCGTGGGCCAAAAATAACCAACACGCAATATTTTCTGGGTTGTTGCCAACCCAGAAAGATGACCCCCACAGGCTCCACTATGACCATCATTCAATATTGTCTCATCTTCCTCCAGTATTAAGCAATGGCGTAAAATGGAATCTATCCCATTTTTGTTTAATGTATCATAAATGATGAGATAATTTTGTGCACGATTTTTCAATTTTCGTCGTTCATCCCTAGAGAAAATGGGAGGACACCTCAAAGTCTGGAGATATACTAAAATATCTCCATACCATGGGTCAGAAGTCACAATGAGAAATATGTGTTCATCTGGGAATGATGACTCTTCCTCATTGTTTAGTAGGTCACTGGGAAACTCAGAAATAAGTTTGGCAAACACTAGAGATTTCTTCGACTTACCGGATTGGAAAATTAGGTCAAACTCTTGCAAAAAGACAATCCATTTATTGAACTTCTCATCGATGATACGTCGGGTTAAAATGTATTGAAAGGGATTGGCTTCTACAATCACTGTGGTGGTTCGTAGTAAGATGTAGTGACACAGTCTCTGAACTGCATGGACGATAGCTAATGCCAACTTCTCGACTTGTGAATACTTAATCTCAGGAGTTATCAATGTGCATGAAAGATAATAAATGGCATGCTCCTAAAGCTTATCATCCTCCTGAACAAGTACTATACCAATCGTGGAAACAAATGTCGCCATATATAGAAGGAATTCCTTGGTGTAATCCGGTGGGCTCAGCAACGGGGCAAATAGTAATTCCTTTTTCAAATCCTCAAATGAAGTTTGAGCAGCCTCGTCCCAAAGAAAATAGGTGTCCTACTTGAGCAATCTCATGAATCCCTTTTTTATTTTAGCATAGTTTATAATGAAACATCGTAGAAAGTTTGACATACCCTGCAGAATCTGAAGTTGTCTAAGGGTTCAAGGAGGAGGTATATTTACAATGGCCTCAAACTTTAATGGTTCGACCATGATACCACGAATCGAGGCAGTGAAACCCAGTAGGCATCCAGACTCAACACAAAATCCAAATTTGTTCGGATTCAAACAAATCTTATAATATTTGCATCTCTCAAATAGTAGTCAAAATTATTAGGATGATCTTGTCTCTTATGAGATCGCACTGGGAGATCATCTAGATATGTCTCAACTACATGTTTGATATTGTGGAAATCAAATTTCATGGCATGCTAGAAAGTGGCTTTAACATTCTTTAACCCGAGCAACATATTTCGATAAGAAAAAGTACCCCAACGAAAAATGAAATCCATTTTGTGTTGGTCTTCAGGTTTTATTTGAATCTGGTTGTATCCTGAAAAGCCATCCATGAAAGAGAATATTTCATGGCCCGCACATGCATCAATAATATGATCTATGAAAGGTATGGGGTAGTAGTTGTTGATGTATATGTAACTTCGGAATGTATTTCACATATATGTATATTGTATTCCTATAGAGATGTTATTATTCCTCTATACGGAAGTGGTTGTATTCCTATAGAGATGTTATTATTCCTCTATACGGAAGTGTCGTCATTTATATTGTAAGTGTCGCAACTTATACTTGATGGGTTATTAGACCACCTTGTTGGGGTCGGCCCTGTATAAGTCATGTGGTTCAAAGGGTTATTAGACCACCCTAATGGGGGTCGGCCCAGTCAGCATTATGTTAAGTGGTTAAGTTGAGGCTGACCTAGTTGAGTAAAGGTCAAGTCACATTAGCGTATAAATAGAGAGTGTGTCTCTCTCATTTTACACATTTTATTCTCTCACTCACACTTGGGAGAGTGGCGCACTTGTGGAGGAGGAGGCTCTGCTGCTAGGAGAAGACTATCTCTTGTATTCTGGTTGTATCATTGCTCTATCTATCTCTGAGGAAGTTATTGGGGTTTTTCACCTTTATGGTTTTCCCCAAGTAAACTTTATGTCTCTTGTGTGCTTGCATTATTGTGTCCATGATTGATATGCTATATATTTGTTGTACATGTTGTTCTCTCAGTTAAGATCCTAGATCAGATTGAAGTAAATTCTGAAAATTTAACATGGTATCAGAGCTAGCCTGAAAGCAGGCATGATATGGCAGGTATGACACTTGTTGCACTTACGATGCTAGGGCTTGATATAGCAAAAACCAGTCATCATAGAACTTTTGCTGTAACTCCATTTTGGTGAAGTTTTCGGATAAAAAACATTTACAGGTCGAATATCAAATCCCCATGTACCTTGTGTCCAAAGGAAAACCTCTAATTCGTTTTACTTTGTGATTTATGATCTGTACAATATAGTGTTTTTGCCTCTTCCAGATCTGAGTCAAAATCAGGTGACCCTGGGAAAAAGGTCATAACTTGGGCTAGGAAGCTCCAAATGAAATTTCATAATTTGTGATAGGTAGCACACAGATTGTACTATCGCAGAAAAAATTTCAGAGGCCCAAGTTGAACCAGTGACACGTGGCAGGCCGTACAAGTTCACTCTCCTGCATTATCCCATAAACAAGTCATGTTGCGACACTTGTCATAAATCTCTCTCAGAGAATCCAATTGAGGTCAGACCTATCAAGATGGAGAGATAACAGGTCGGGCAATCTCAAGAAAAAATTTTAGAGGCCGAAGTTGAATCAGTGACATGTGGCATGCCGTACAAGTTCTCTCTCCTGTATTATCCCATAAACAGGTCACGTTGCAACACTTGGAATAACTCTCTCTCAGAGAATCCAATTGAGGTCAAACCTGTCAGGATGGAAAGATAATAGGTTGGGCTATCTCAGGAAAGTTTTTCAGACCCTATGGATCGAAAAGTTCAGAGTTACACCAGAAACAATTAGGTACATATTTCTGGCAAAACAGAATTATTTTTGAGTACCTTCATTCATGGCTTTCGGAATTTAGGGCTTCGGAGAAAGTTGGAATTTTTATAATCGGAGACCATGGCGGGATGATACTCATCAAAATTGAAATTTAGAGACCAAGATCAGATTTTTTGGTTGGGAAAAAGGCCAGGCTTGATCAAACCCCAGTTCGGGACTTTGATCGGAAAGATGGAAAATTAGGGCTTCTGCAAAAATTGGAATTTTGGAAATCTGTGACCACGGCTGGAAGCTCGTTAGAAAAATAAAAGCTTAGAGTTTTGAATCAAATCTTTTGGTTGGGTGAAGCTCCAGGAAACTCAAGCCCTAATTCAGGGTCCTCCCTAGTGAATCCGGAAATCTAAAAGGCAATTTCGAGGGGTTAAACTTTGCAATTTTCAAATTCTGAATATACCAACTTGATCAGCTCATCAAGGCGCATATTTCTATCCTTTCGGAAGTTTGAAATTCAAAGTTTGAATTTTTGGGGTTTCTTTGACAAACCCTAATCCAGCTCCAGGTCTAGTTCTTGGAAATCAAGTGGATTGGGTTAATCCTAGAATAATATGGACTGTACACCTGCATAAGTGAAGAAATTCCTGTCTCAGAGGGAGATGAGGCTAAGGCCTTCCATAAGAAGATTACAAGCAATCTTGATAGGTATGGCTTACAAGTATGTTTCATGGTTAAGTTTATCATATGTTTGTCTTCATATCATTATAGTACAATCTTGATTAATTACTGGACTTGTCGTATCACCTTAATAGAAGATATTCATTGATTAAGGTTTTGACACTTATGATTGTACTAATACATTGTGATGTTGTATGAGGTTTATGTTGTTTGCTAACACAAAAGGTACACCAAGAAAGTCAAATCATGTTCTACTTCAAGAACATATGCTCATGGTGACATGAAGACAAAGATTCATCCATTGTCATGGATCACATAGAAGATCTACTTTCGAGGTATGTATAACTTGGTTCTACAATGGTTAGCTTATGAGACATCCAGGTTACTAGCACAAGTCACTGAAGAGAACCAGAAGACATTATGCAAGTATGTTAGACATAACTAGCTAGCATGCTAATCCAGGTATGTTTTTCGTATATCAAGCTAGAATCCTACCTTGTGTTAGGATCTTATACTGCTGTGTTGTTGATAATGATTATTCATGAAGTCATAGGTTTGAATAATCATGGTTGTATGCATATTATGTTTCTTACCATAATTGATGATATGACTAACCAGAAGAATCATGAAGGTATAGGTTTGAATAATCATGGGTTTTATGCATATTATATCTCTTATCTTGATTGATGATTCAACTAACCAGAAGAGTCCTATGATCAAATAAGAATATGTATGAGTAAAATAAGACTTCCCTGAAACCTTGAATACTAATGTTTATTATCTATGAATGATCATGAATATACATGTTTAAGATTATTGTGTTTTGATAGTATTAATATTATACTAATAAATGTGTGATTATGTATGAGACCTCAAGGATAGCACAATTATGATACTAATAAGCATGCATAGTGATTAAGGATGGATGTAAGTTCAAGGATAGGTAATCCAGGAAGCAAAGATCAAGAGGGAGCACACTCCAGTTGTTCCTGCAAGAAAGCAAAGGAGCACACTTCAGTAGTTTCTGGAAGGATGCAGATATTCAGAGGGAGTTGACCACTTCTCACAATTCACATAAGAATGGAGTTGCAGAAAAGAAGCAAAGACTGAGAGGGAATCAACCCAACAAACAAACAAAGATAAGTATTTGAATTGTCATTACTTGCATATTTTATTGTTTAAATAATACTGTTCAATAATGTATCTAATGATGTTCCTAGAATTAGGTTGTGTATTATGGATATTAGAATAGTTGCATTGATGAACAGTATACTACTAATATGCATGGGTAAGTGGCATATGGCACTGTACAACATTCCATTGCTACTTATCTAGAATGAAACCTCTTTGTTGACATGTTGGGAGTTGTGCACACTCTTAACAATGTTCTGGTAGAGATTGGAAGGCATCTAGAAAGTTACGGGATATGGATAAATGTTGTATTGAAGCATTGGATAAGATAATTGCATGACTATATGACATATTTCTTTATGTGTAAGAATTTGTTCTGAAAACTATGAGATGTTTTCTAATCATGCAATTTAACTTGTTGTGTAGGAAAGATCGTATGCCATTACCTACAAAAGAAGAACTACAACATTTGTTCATCAACAAAATTATCTATTGAAGATATTGAAGTTCCCAGGATATGGGAAGAATGCCATGATCTGTCGATCATGAAGAATGATGTTTGGGATGTAGTCCCAAGACCTGAAGGGAAGTTTGTTATGACTTCCATATGGATCTATCAAGATCAAGCATGCTGCAGATGGCAGCATAGAGAAATATAAAAGTGATGAAATAGAAGATACACTAGATGGATTTCAAGACAACTTTCTTGAATGGTGTAGTTGAAGAAGAAGTGTATGTGGAGCAGCCACTTGGTTCTGAGACACATGATAGGAAATCATATATGTCTAGAACTTGGTATGGTAGGATAGGAAGCTTTCTATCTAGTTTGGTCTTTACCAAGAGTAAAGAGGGTTCCAACCTTTACAACAAGGTTGAGGTAGGCAATCTAGGGATACTCTTATTGTATGTGGATGACTTGTTTGTAACAAGATATGATATATTGATTGCCGACATGCAACAGAAGCTTGCACCCGAGTTCGAGATGAAGGACTTGGGGATGATGCACTATTTTCTTGGTATGGAGGTGTGGCAGAGTACAGATGGAATCTTCCTTGGACAAAGGGAAGTATGCAGTAGATATTCTGAAGAGGTTCGGGATGATGGACTGCAAGGCTATGGCCACACCTATGGCATCAAACCTGAAGCTTCTATGTGATGCTTCATCTGATCCGGTCGATGTCACAATGTATCGTCAGATGATTGGGTCCTCTCTGTACCTAATGAACACAAGACCAGATATTTGCTTTGCGGTTAACACATTGAGCCAGTTCCTGACGGATCCGAGAGATGTTCACTTGGTTGTTGTAAAGCATATTCTGAGATTGGGCAGGCAGTGCTGCAGATAGGAAGAGCACTTCTAGGTGCTGCTTCAGTGTGGAATCAGTTGTGATCTCTTGGGTTAGCAGGAAGTAGTCTTGCATAGCACTGAGTACAACCAAAGCAGAGTATGTTGCGATGGATGAGCAGGTTGCAGATGTATTGACCAAGCCGTTGGCCATAGTGGAGTTTGAGTACTTCAGAGAGAGGCTTGGTGCACTTCAGATCGAGGTTCCTTCGAAAGGGAAGTGATGAGTCTGGAAGATGCAGATGCACATGATATTTTCTGACATGGTTGATGTGTTCTCCCTTGGTCGTGATATAATTGCTGAGCCATTTTTCACATGGTGGTAGATGTGTTCTCCCATGGTGAAAAAGTAAGGGCTGGAGCCTTCCCCGAATGGTGGTAGATGTGTTCTCCCATGTCAGTGGTGTAACTACTGGATGATGTGCATCTAGGTTGTGCTTCGTGGATGATGAGATGATCTAAAGAGGACGATGCTATGATGATCAGGAGGATCATGGATGATGAGCATCAGGACGATACTCTAGTTACTACTCTGTATATGCATCAGGATGATGCTGGATATGATCAGTTGGACCATTTATATGTATATGTATGTATATGCATCATGTTGGATGCTTGGACCATGTATCTGTATATGTATCAGGTGGATACATTGTATGATCAGGTAGATCATGTATGTTGATATGTATCAGATTTGATCAGGTGGATCATGTATTTGTATTTGTATCAGGTGGATACACTGTATGATCAGGTGGATCATGTATGATGATATGTATCAGGTAGATACTTGGTATGCATTAGGTGGATGCATTGTATGATCAGGATGATCATGATGACGAGCATCAGGATGTTTCTCCAGATGATATGTATCAGGATGGTATAGTGATGATGATCAGTGTGATGATGAGGATCAGGATGATGCTTTGTGCGATGATGATCCATGGGATCATGAGTATTAGGTTGATACTTGGAGGTCATAGATGATATGTGGCAGGTTGTGCAAATAGCATGTAATCAGTCCTGGGAGATCTGGCCGGTCATGCTGTGGCACATAAATGTTCCTGGGATACTCTTTCCGGTATTGGTATGTAGTATGTAATCGGTCCTCAGATATCCGATAGGTTGAGCTGTGTGCTCGTAATCAGTCCTAGGATGAGGTATTACTATGGAGACATGTAATCAGTCCTGGAGATCCGAGAGGTTGAGCTGTGTGCTCATAATTAGTCCTGGGATGCTCTTTAGAGATCTTGTCGGTCGTGTTGTGGCACATAAATGTTCCTGGGATGCTCTTTAAAGTTTTTGTCTATCCACATGTAATCAGTCCTGGAGATCCGAGAGGTTGAGCTGTTTGCTCATAATAAGTCCTGGGATGCTCTTTAGAGATCTTGTTGGTCGTGCTGCGGCACATAAATGTTCCTGGGATGCTCTTTAAAGGTATTGTGGAGGAGATGCATGTAATCAGTCCTGGGAGATCTTGCCGGTCGTGCTTAGGCACATAAATGTTCCTGGGATACTCTTTCCGGTATTCCATCCGCACATAAAATTAGTCCTGAGAGGCCACCTCTATTAGACCATTCGCACAGATGATGAAGACCTGCAGGTGGTGGGCCTACATCCAGTATGAAAAAGGACTGGCTCTGTAGAACTTCCTATGACGAGGATATTTAGAGATTGATTGAGATAGCAACAACAGTGACGATGAAGATGACTTGTGTTAGAAGACCTGTGTCGAGAAATACCTTCCTAGTTAAGAGGGAGTGTTGATGTATATGTAACTTCGGAATGTATTTCACATATATGTATATTGTATTCCTATAGAGATGTTATTATTCCTCTATACGGAAGTGGTTGTATTCCTATAGAGATGTTATTATTCCTCTATACGGAAGTGTCATCATTTATATTGTAAGTGTCGTAACTTATACTTGATGGGTTATTAGACCACCCTATTGGGGGTTATACATGCGGGTCAAAGGGTTATTAGACCACCCTAGTGGGGGTTGGCCTAGTCAGCATTATGTTAAGTGGTTAAGTTGAGGCCAACCTAGTTGAGTAAAGGTCAAGTCAAGTTAGTGTATAAATAGAGAGTGTGTCTCTCTCATTTTACACATTCTATTCTCTCACTCACACTTGGGAGAGTGGCGCACTTGTGGAGGAGGAGGCTCTGCTGCTAGGAGAAGACTATCTCTTGTATTCAAGTTGTATCATTGCTCTATCTATCTCTGAGGAAGTTATTGGGGTTTTTCACCTTTATGGTTTTCCCCAAGTAAACTCTGTGTCTCTTGTGTTCTTGCATTATTGTGTCCATGATTGATATGTTGTGTATTTGTTGTACATGTTGTTCTCTCAGTTAAGATCCTAGATCAGATTGAAGTAAATTCTGAAAATTTAACAATAGTCCTTAGGATAGGATTTGTTTAAGTCCTTGAAGTCCGTACATAATCGTATGGTTCCTTGCTTTTTGTTGACTGGGATTGGGTTGGAGATCCATTCCGTCATGTCGATCGGATAGATAGAACAACTTTTAACAGTTTCTCAACTTCAACCTTAATGGTTGCTTCTTTTCGAGGGTTTACCGGGAAGATCTTTTGTCTCACTGGTTTAGCATTAGGGTAAGTTGTGATGACATGTTCAACTATAGTGGGGTTGATGCATGGAATATCCTCGTAAGACCAGGAAAACATGTTGCAAAATTCTTTAAACAGGTTGGTACTCATAGTGATCTCATCAGGCGAACAATCTGCGCCAATGAATAGGTTTTACACAACTCCATGTTTGATGGAGATATCGATCAATATGGTCCTCGATATATTTTCCATGTTACCTTCAGCATAAATTGTTTGCGTAGGAGAGATGGACAAATCGATATCACCACCAAGTCTCACTGAAAACTCACCATTCTCTATCTTGTCTAGATTGGGAAGGAAATAGGACCTGTGATGCATGTGTTCCCATAGATGATCTAGACCTACCATGGATTCCAAGATAGCCTTATCAAAGGGAAAAAAAGTATCCAGAAAATCAAAAGGGTGGATAGAGTTGACTTACCATGCAGGTGCATAGTCTATATATGACTCTGTGGAGACGGATAGAGTCGAGATATAATATGTTGTGGCATCTTATGTTTCTTGGTATGGTACTCCTGCAATAGATAAGGGAACAGTTGATCCATATTTTATGAGCAGAATGAAATGAATACAGATTATTACCAGATGCTTAACACAAAATAACAGAGTACAGTAAAATTGGTTTTCTATTCAATAAGGAAATAAGCTAAAACTGTAAAAAGCAGCGGAAAACAAGCTTGCTGGAATGGTGGCAGCTTATCTCTGAGAAGAGATGTGATGGGTGCACTCATTCAGAACAAGATGCTTAAAATGAGGCTGTCAAGGTTTTACAATAAACAGGAATGTCAAAAACTCTAGACATCCAAAAACCTAAACCTAGGAGACGAAGCACCAAAAGTCATGTGGGCCCCATTTGGGTAAGTTAGTACATACTCTTCCCAGGGTCGTAACTTTTGCATACAATCTCCATTTGGGGCACACAATAGCCCGTTGGAAATATCTATCTGAGGACTACAGCCAAAAAGAAAAATTTGATGATCAAATTCATTGCTAAAAGATATCTCAAAAAACGTCATTTAGGGCCTCAAAATGGCCCGAGAAGTTCAGGACCCGAAAAACTGCTAAAAATAGTAAACTACCAAAATTGCCAGAAGACTGTTTTGAGCTAGTCGGAATAGGTGGGATGCCACCGACATCCACCTGGATCAACAGTTGGTTATTACCGAGTGGGAAGAATCTAAGGATCAGTTGTTCGACTGACAATGAAGATTTCCCGAGACAAAATGTCATAAGTACTCGCAAAACCAATGTAGTTTAAGGGAGTAGGTAGATTGAATGTTCCCATAAGTGATGAATACATGCTTACTCCCAGAATTTCATTGGGTGGGTGAGTCTGATCAATCAAATGGATTGTCGAATCCGATGAAGCATTGTTATTTTTTCGAGTAAATGAAATTTGATCAACTGTGATAATCTTTCCTTCATGTGGGAACATCATTACTCGGAATACGGATGATGGTACAACTTGCATCGCATACGTACAACTCCTTCCTCACAAAAAATTGTAGTCAAGATGATCATCCAAAAATTCAACCTCCACAGACACTAACTTACTGAGAAGTTCAACTCCAAACATGGGCAAGACTCCATGTGGGAGGAATGATCTCCTGTCAAAATACGTAAGTATAGTGTTGGAAGGAGCTAACTCAAGCAAGCCAAGGGCTTTCCAGTAGGATATTGACATTACACATGTAGACATGCCTTCATCGACAACTTTTCGTCCAATGGTTTTGGGGCCATGGAATAATTCAATTTGCAAGGACACATGATACGGTAACCTACGTTTGATGTTTGACATATCAAACCGTGCAAGCATACTTGAATAATCCATCCTCTCGATGGCCAATAGAAGTGCATTCCGTTGCAAAGGGAAGCTTTGCAAGACTTCTAATGTGGACATTGCATAAGGCATTTGGGAAAGATCCTCTACGACAGAGTAATTAGTAGCAGCGCATGCGTTATGGTTGTGCATATCCCTTTTGTAGACACCCTTAGGTATGTTAGGCATAGAATCTGCCGGTCTCTTAATGTGAAGAGTAGAAGATGACTCGAGAACATCCTTATCTTTATGCTCCGAGCCTAGGTTTTAATTCATGGCTCTGGTTTGCAGAAACGTATGTGAGTTAATCATATTGATAAATGATTGATCAACTAATGAGGTACGAGGAGTGTCCCTAGCACTAGAGTTGCCAGAAGCTGAGCCTTGTCCATGAGGGAATGGGTCCTTCATGACATCTAGTTTCTTTTCATGTAACAGCTTCTAGGATTCATCCATAAGAGAGCACTGGTGGGTAAGGTGACTGTCTTTGTAAAGTTTGAAGGGAAACTTGACCTTCTTTTTATCCTTTTTTCCCTTATTTTTGTTGTTGTTGGGTTTCCGAAAACCGTTTTGGTTTGTCTGCACCTCCTGTACAGATTATGTCTTAGAAGGGAAGGTTGCAACTGAAGTTCCCTCAGTAGCAAACTGCTTCATGGAAAGTGTGTGCACTTGTTTTGTTAAAGATTCAAGTGCTGCTGAATCTGCTAAACCAATAATGCCATGGGCATGTGGTCTAGGATTTGGTTTTCCAAGATCTATATTAGATATAGATGCATCCAGAATGATCTCATAGAGAATCCCAGATTCATCGTAAACTAGGTCAAGATGCTAGGTCCTCATGATTACTTGTTCCTCGGAACTTACCCCAGAAGTTGTGACATCCTTAGAAATATAAGGAAGGAGTTATTTCAAGTACCACTCTAAAAGGAACTTTGGAGGATTCTCAGCCTTGATGAGTCTCTTCTGTCTTTGCCACTCCTGAATATGGTCAGATAAGTGAGTGGATTTGTTCTTCCTGAAAGTGGACAGAAGGTCTGTACTGGCATCATACTGGACAGTAAGTTGGATGTGGTTCAAAAATATTGCTGCTAGGTCCCAAAAGTCGTCATATGCAGCAACAGGTAGTTCAATGTACCACTTGGCTGGGACATTAGCCAAGGTCCATTGAAAGAGCCTCAACCTAATGGAATCATCGTTAAGCGAGTTGGAAGAGCACCATATGTGAAAGGTTGTAACATGGTAACCAGGGTCTTCCCAAGTCTTACCTTCGAACTTTGGAATTTCTTAAGGAAGCTTGGTTGGGTCAGGTGGCCATGCCAGGTGATTTCGCACAGAATCGTTAGTCAGTTTCGAATGATTTGGTAAGTTCAAGGTTTGTCAAAATGGAAAATGAGGTCTCATCAATGTCATCTAATTAAAAGGAGTTTGGTAGGGGGAACCACCCGAAACCTGGCTCCTATACTATTGGTCGAGGTCCCCCCCGACCATCGGTTGTGAAGTAAATGCATTATTAAAGATGCTCCAGCTGTAGGCTAGGGGATTGCTTCCTTGTGGATTGTTCCATTTTGGTTCGGTATAAGCACCCCCAAAATGTGGGTTGACAAAACTGTTACTACCCCCTCCAACAAACAGTGAAACAGGAGTACTCCCTACAAGTATATTCGAAGTCTGTACATTGGATGAATGCACATTAAAACCTATGAAGGGGTTGAAACCTGATGTAGATGCAATGGAAGAAGTAGGAATTGATCCTACAAAAGGTACCAAAGGAGCTATGTGTCCTCCAAAACAAGAAAATATGCGACTAAAAGGAGAAGACTGAGGATTAGCCTGGAATTGTTGTACAAAAGGGGAAGATGTGAATGATACCGATGGTATCCCTGAAAAAGGGATGCTGGATGGTCCAATAGTAGAACAAAAAAGACTAGATGCAGTCGTAGCTTGAGATTCAAATGATCCTAAGGGTCTAGTACTGAAATTAAATTAAGTGCTCGGAGTAGAAGTAGCTTGCAATGAGCTTGGTATTGATGTGTGTGTAAACGAAGGAGAAAAACCTCCTAACATGATAGCTGATGTAGGAGTATGAGGAACTCCTGACACATCCCCTATGTTCTCCATGAGTGAACCAGGTGTAAACTGATACACACTTAACTCTAGAAGACCTAGAGAAACTAGACTTACTAACAAGGGATTGTTGGGTCCATAAGTGGTTCTCTGGGTTGTTTAGTTGTTCCCATAAGTTTATAAGAACCACAAGAGTCTATTCTCCATCGTTGTGGTGGCGATGGAGGCTCCACTGTAAATGGAGGAAGGTTATGTAACCTTCGTGACCTTCTAAGAGGTTGGTCCTCCACAATTGTGTGAAAAAAATACTAAGTAATTATCCTATGAGTCACTAACAACTAGGATCAAACAACATGCCACGAAAAATTTTCCTAAAGTGATCCAAACCAGGAAAACAAAGATAATACTCTCAAAAGTAACTCTGGGATGATGAGGGACCAGAGAAAACTAGTAGAATATTGAAGGTCATTTACACGGTGTCAACATACAAATTCTATGGGTGCAAGCATTTGAATCACCAAACCGCCCTCCCTGAATTAATGTAGAGGGTTACCTCCCATGTCTGTCCTAGGTGCGGTGGAAATATCCTTCCACTATACCTATGTAGAGCCCTATAGTCAAGATACTAAAGGCTACCACAAATACAGAAAGATCCTAAGGGGACAGTCATCATTCCAACCAAAACGCATGGGCATGGTAGCAACTCCTGTTAGATTTTGAGCATTAATTCAACATACTCTAGGATCTTTACTAAGAGAATAACATGTACAACATATCATTCATATCAAGCATGTATCAATCATATCAAGCAATCACATAAGACAATGGACACACAGAGTTTCACTAGGGAAAACCATAAAGGTGAAAAACCCCACAACTTCCTCAGAGATAGAAAGAGAAATGATACAACCAAAGTACAAGAGATAGTCTTCTACTAGCCACTACTCCTCCTCCTCAACTAGTGCACCACTTTCTGAGTGATGTAAGATTGAGTAATGAGATGATCAAATAGAGATCTCCCAATCTCTATTTATACATGACTTGAGCTGCCTAATAACCTAGCAGGGCCAACTTGTCTAACTCAATCTAATAACCCGTGGTTATACTAATCAGGTCCAACCCCACACTTGGTGGTCTAATAACCCATCATAGCAAGTTACGACACTTGCAACACTTGTCAATACAAATGACGACACTTCCGTATATAGGAATGATACCATCTCTATAGGAGTACAATATACATAGGTTAAATACATTCCAAAATTACATATACATCAACACTCCCTCTTAACTAGGAAGGTATTTCTCGACATAGATATGCTAGCACAAGTCTTCTTCTTTGGTTCATCGTCACTGAATCATCGTCATCGAATCATCATCATCGAATCATCGTCATCGTCACTGCTGCTGCTATCTCAATCAATCTCCAATCTACTTGTCATAGAAAGTTCTACAGAGCCAATCCTTTTTCATACTGGATGTAGGATCACCACCTGCAAGTCTTCATGATCTACAGATCCAGCCCCTTTTCATGCTGGATGAACATCATCAACATCTCTGTGAGCAAGCCATCAAGTAGGTACACCACAGGACTGATTATATTGCTTCTGCAAAACCTACAAGATCTCCCAGGACTGATTACATTGCCTCTGCAAAACCTGTGAGAGCATCTCAGGACTGATAATATGCCTCTGCAAAACTTGTGTACCATAATATCACATCAACATCTTCAGATCATCGTCATCATCCACAAAGCACAACCCATATGCACACACACAGTCTCTAGTATGGGAGGACTTTCCTACCACCATACAAGACCCTATCTACCAACGTGCGAGGACTTTCCTAATAGCATGTGAGACACAACACTTACATAAACTGATATGGGAGGACTTTCCTACCACCATTCAGGAAAGGCTCACAACACTTACATCAATGAAAATGGGAGGACCAACCTACCACCATGTCGGAATGGCACAACACTTACATCAACGACCATGGGAGGACCAACCTACTGCCATGTCGGAATGGCTCCAGCCCTTACATCTTACCATGGGAGGACTTTCCTACGACCATGTAAGAATGGATTCAGCCCTTACATCTACACCATAGGAGGAATTTCCTACCACTATGTGAGAATGGCTCAGCCCTTACATCTACAATCATAGGAGGACTTCCCTACCACTATGCGAGAATGGCCCGTCTGCATCTATGTCTCCGGACTCATCACTTCCCCTTGGAAGGCATCTTGATCTGAAGTACACCAAGTCTCCCTCTGAAGTATTCAAACTTCACTTTGGCTAGCGGCTTGGTTAGCACATCGGCTATTTGCTCGTCTTTTGCAACATATAGGAGCTTCACTGCTCCTCTCTGCACCATATCCCTGATATTGTGATACTTGATCTCAATGTGCTTCAACTTGTCATGGAACAATGGGTTCTCCGACAAATTCACACAACTCTAGTTGTCACAATATATACAAGTAGCACTCAGCTGGAGATCAAACAAATCAGATAGTAGCTTCCTAATCCATACTGCCTCACAACTAGCCAAACAAGCTACGACAATACTCTGCTTTGGTTGTACTCAGTGCCACACAGGACTGCTTCGTGCTAAACCAAGATATCATACTAGATCCCATACTGAAGCAAAACCCCAGATTGCTCATCCGATCAATGGCACTGCCTGCCCAATCCGAATCAACATAACCCTCCAGGTTAAACTTTTGATTTTCCTCATACTTGAACCCATAGTAAACTATACCCTTTAGGTACCTCAGAATATGCTTTGCAGCTATCAGTTCAACATGTCTCGGATATGTCAAGTACTGGCCCAAGGTGTTCACTGCAAAGTAGATATCTGGTCTCACATTCGTCAGGTACATCAAGGACCCAATCATCTGACGATACATTGTAGCATCAACCAGCTCAAAAGAAGCATCACACATAAGCTTTAGGTTCGATGCCATAGGTGTGGCCATAGCCTTCTAGTCCATCATCACGAACCTCTTCAGGATCTCTACTGAATACTTCCCTTGTCCAAGGAATATTCCATCTGAACTTTGCCACACCTCCATACCAAGAAAGTAGTGCATCATACCCAAGTCCTTCATATCGAACTCGGCAGCAAGCTTCCTCTTTGTGTCGGCAATCAATCTATCCTCGCCTGTTACAAATAGGTCATCCACATACAATAGTAGTATCACTGGATTTCCTTCCTCAACCTTGTAGTAAAGGTTGGAATCCACTTTACTCTTGGTAAAGCCCAAAGTAGATATGAAGCCATCTATCCTACCATACCAGGTCATGGGTGCCTGTTTCAAACCATATAGGGCTTTCTTCAATTTGCACACATGTGACTCTCGATCATGTGTTTCAAACCCAAGTGGCTACTCCACATACATTTCCTCTTCAACTACACCATTCAAGAAAGCTATCTTGACATCCATATGGTGTACCTTCCATTTCATCACCGCACCCAGAGAAAGTACTGATCTAATGGAAGTGTATCTGGCCACAGGAGCAAAGGTTTGTTCATAATAAATCCCTTCTTTCTAGGAGAAGCCATGAGCTACAAACCTTGCCTTATATTTTTCTATGCTTCCATCTACAGCATGCTTGATCTTATAGATCCACTTGGAAGTCAACATATACTTCGCATCTAATCTTGGGACCACATCCCAAACTTCATTCTTCATGATTGACTGGTATTCCTCGACCATCGCATCCTTCCATTCTTTCTTTTCTACTGCTTCTTCATAACTGGAAGGTTCTTTTTCATTATGTCACAGAGTAAAGCAACATAGTTGGTATGTGATATTGTTATTTTCCTTTCTCTATGTTCCTCTTCTGGAATGCCAAACCTTTCTGCATCTTGAATGATCTCTCTAGCCCATGCTGGTTTCCTCTTGTGAGAGTTCTTCTCACGGGGTGTCTCTACAAGTTGTTGTGGATCTTCCATTTCACGATATTCTTCAGGAACTGCTTCATTCATGGTGGTGTCTTGAGTTCTGGATATTCTGGGTTCTTCATTATCTTCAACTGGTGTTTTCCTTCATTTGATGTATGCTGAGTTTTCATCAAATGTTACATCCCTACTGATGTCAATCTTCTTGAATCCTGGGAAGTAGATTCTGTAAGCCTTCGAGCTTTCATCGTAACCCACGAATATGCCCTTCTTTCCTGAAGGACCTAACTTTGTCCTCTTTTCTTTTGGGATGTGAGTGTATATTGGACAACCAAATATTTTGAGATGGATAACTTATGGTTTCTTACCAGTGAACACTTCTTCTGGTGTTTTCTTGTCAAGTATCTTATGGGGTGTTCTGTTCTGCACGTATATAGCTATCCTTGCTGCTTCGGCCCATAGGTGATAGGTAGATCTTGGTCATGAAGCATTTCCATAGCTGCTTCCATGATTGTTCTATTCTTTATTTTGGCAACCCTATTCTATTGTGGATTGTAAGCAGTAGTCAACTCCCTCTTAATCCCTAAATCACTGCATAGCTTGTTGAAGTCAACTGAAGTGAATTCTCCGCCATTGTCAGATCTAAAGATCTTGATGTTCATGTCAGTTTGGTTTTCTATCAAGGCTTTGAATTCCTCGAACTTGTCAAACAATTCATCTTTGTTCTTCAAGAAGTAAACCCAAGTCTTCCTAGAGAAATAATCAATGAAGGAAACATAGTATACATACCCACTCAGAGAACTGGATGACATCGGACCGCATACATCGGAGTGGATGATTTCCAAGATTCTTTTTTCCTTGCTTTCACTGCATGGAAATGTCTTCTTTGTGTTCTTTCCCTTTGCACAACCTTTGCAAATGCCTTCATGCTTTGACTAGATTTCAAGAAGACCTTCCACTGCTTTGCTTGCAATTGGTAATGCTCTATAGTGCATGTGTGCAAGCCTTCTATTCCAAAGTTCACTTGGCTCTACTGTATCATGGACCATGTCGTGTTTTGGTTGGCCCTTCAATTTGTGTAATCCTCCCTCTTGCTCTCCAATCACCACTACATCATCAATAGTCTTACCCTTTTTCCACATTAGGACTTGGCCATCTACAAATGTAACCCTCATGCCTTTTGCATCCAATCTAGATATGGAGAGTAGATTCTTCTTGAGACCTAGAACATATAGTACATCTTTCATCTTCATAGACTTTCCAGAGTCTAGTTTATAGGAGGCTTCACCACTCCCTTTTATTGGATACTGGTAGTCATCCCCAAGTTTCACCTTGTGGGAGGATTCATGTTTAGATAGGTTCATAAAGGATTCCTTGAATCGTATCATGTGCTTAGAAGCCCCACTATCTATAAGCCAATCATTACTTCCATGGGTAATGGTTCCAGTGAGGGCAAAAATCAAAACATATTCTTCATCACTTGAAGACTCTTCACTATCTTCTCTAGCCCTCTTCCTGGGACGTTCATCATCCTCTGGAGCATGAGCATGATGTCTTCTTTTGATGTTCTTCTTCTTGTGAGAACCATCTTTCTTATTCTTGGGACAATCTCTGGAGTAGTGTCCCTTTTCATCACATGTATAGAAATGGACATAGGACATGTTTCTTCGATGTTTGGGACTACCCCTTTGATTTTGATGGTGATGTCTTTCTTTCTTGCCATGATGGTGAGTCTTTTTGTCACAATGAATTTTGGAGTGTGCTGTGAGAGCTTGGTCTTCATTCCCCATTTTCTCTTATCGGGCTACAATCCAAGCTTCTTCTTGTGAGTATTCTTCCCACAACCTGCTGAAAGTGATAAGTTTCCTCCTAGCAAAAATTCCTTAGATGAAGGAAGCCCATTAAGGGTCATTACCACTTCTCCATTCTCTATATCTTCTCCCCTGGCTTCAATTTGTTCTTTTATCTGGGAGACCCTTGAGAAATAAGACTGCATAGTCTTTGCAATCTAGATCTTGATACTCTTCAATTGATTCCTCAAGGATGTCATCTTCCGATTTATGTTCTTCCCTTCGAATAGCTTGGTCAGGGAATCAAACATCTCCTTTGGTTTCTTTAGAGATGACACATGTGGTATGATATGGTCTTTGATAGAATCAACAATTATCCTTTTAGCCTTGACCAAATTTCTTTTGTGTAAGGACTTAGCCTCTTCTTCCTCTAGGATAGGGATCTCTTCACTTATGTAAGTGTCCAACTCATTTTCTTCCAAGATTAACCCAAACCTATACTTCCATGCTCGGAAGTTATCAGCCCATTCAAGCTTAATATCCTCAAGCTTGGTGTGGTGAGACATCTTAAAGAGTACTTCAAATGGAAATAGAAAAGATTTAGGTCTTACCACTTGATTTGCTGAAAACTGGATCTGATCCTGGATTAGGGTTTGTCAGAGAAACCCTAAAAATTCAAACTTTGAATTTCAAACTTCTGAAAGGATACAAAGATGCGCCTTGATGCATTGATCAGCCTGGTATATTCATAATTTGAGATCTGCAAAGTTTCACCCTTCAAAAATGCCTTTTAGTCTTCCCGGATTCACTAGGGAGGACCCTGAATTAGGGTTTGAGTTTCCTGGAGCTTCACCCAACCAAAAATATCGATACAAAGCTGTAAACTTCTATTTTTCCAAGGAGCTTCTAGCTATGTCTTCAGATTTTAGAAATTCGTATTCCAAAACTGAAAGTGCTCAGAATTGAATTCTGATTGGACATAAATATTCTCCTTGATGAGTAGAGTCAATCTACCTTACTGCTTTTCCAAAATCTATGGAGAGAAAACCAATAAACAAGAAACCCTATATTCTTCCACTGCACAATGCCTTCTTCTCAGGGAAGCTCTAATACCATGTTGGATTTTGAGCATTAGTTTAACATACTCTAGGATCTTTACTGAGAGAATAACATGTACAACATATCAATCATATCAAGAATGTATCAATCATATCAATCAATCACATAAGACAATGGACACACAGAGTTTCACTGGGGAAAACCATAAAGGTGAAAACCCCCACAACTTCCTCAGAGATAGAAAGAGTAATGATACAAGCAAAGTACAAGAGATAGTCTTCTACTAGCAGCTACTCCTACTCCTCAACTAGTGCTCCACTTTTCGAGTGATGTAAGAGTGAGTAATGAGATGATCAAATAGAGATCTCCCAATCTCTATTTATGCATGGCCTGACCTTCCTAATAACCTAGCAGGGCTGACTTGTCTAACTCAGTCTAATAACCCGTGTTTATACTAATCAGGGCCGACCCCACACTTGGTGGTCTAATAACCCATCACAACAAGTTATGACACTTACGACACTTGTCAATACAAATGACGACACTTCTGTATAGATAAATAATGCCATCTGTATAGGAGTACAATATACATAGGTGAAATACATTCCGAAGTTACATATACATCAACAAAGCTGAAATCCAAGAGTACTCAAGGCACTAATGGACCCCCGTACGTGAATCAAACCTGTTGTATGCTCGAATGAACAGTGGGGGGGTATCCCCAACAATTTCACCCTTACACGACCTCGTTCTTAACTCTAGTTTGAGTAGAGCTTCCCAGAATACTTCTATGAGAGTAGATTTACCTAAATGACAATTTGCACTATGATTTGAGATTTGATAATCTTGGATATTGAAAGTGTGTTCTAATCCAATATTCTAGCCTAATCTAGTTGATGTATGGGTAACCCTAAAAATAACATGTTACTAATGAATTTTCAATTAATTTCTTTTTACATGCTATTGTTTACTCAAAGGATCATGCAATGTGTGATGTGGTTACAACTAGAAATAAGGTGCATATAAAATGTAAAAATTTCACAATTGTGCTTTCTGTGTTTCTTTCAAAACTAAAAATCATCGTAAACCTAAGCATAAAAGTTATTTTTTTTCATATTATCTTCAAAGATAGTAGAACTAACAACTATAACTAGCTTGAAAAATAAATGACAAATCTTGCAATAAAAGGGGAAGTTGTTTTGTTTTTCAAATTTGATCCTTTCTTTAGCTACGGAAGAAATGCAAATGAAAATAATGAACAAACAAGACTTAAAAAGAGTGCAAGTAAAGGAAGATGACCCAAACCAAAACAAATAGACCTACATCAAGATCGACAAGGACTAACCCAACTAGTTGCTTCTGAGAAGTAACTAAACCTTTGGAACAAGATGCCAATAAAGAAGGTGATGTGTAAGACGGAAAAACAAAGACCCCTATGCAGAGATCAAACTGCTCCTGAACACCAGTAATCAGAAGAGAAACAAGCACTTTCCAAACAAAAATGGGCTAGCAGGCTAGGGTAACTTTACCAACACAAAACTCAAAGAGAAACTCTTCAAAAGGTTTAAGACAGATTCAGAGCACCTCGAACAAGGTCCAGTGTGTATCAAATCAAACAAGGACTTCCAAAGCCATAGAAAACCCCCTCTGAGATCAAACCATAAATAAAAAAGGAAAAACTCAAGAAAAACTCGCGACTACGATATACAACAACTCATGGTGGACCCATGGGTATATACACTAGCAACTCGCGGTTAGCACAGAAATTTCGCAACTGTATATACAAACAGATCATGAGTGGGCCTTAAAAACCTTAAAATAAATAAATGAAAACCTAATATCCACTTAATCAAACTCAAACACTAAAAGGCCTCTAAAAGAATGTGAAATGAACTCAAATAAAACAGAGAAATGATTAACATGTGCAAGAAAAACAAAGCAAATCCAAAATCAAACGAAAACCCTAATATCAAACCCTAAATAAAGAGTTCATATCTTCCAAGAAACTCACGACTGTATACACTAACAGCTTGCGGGTGTAACTGAAAAACCACGTGGAGCAGAATGTGCAACTCGCGAGTGTAACAAAAAGTACGCACCAGTAACTACAAGAAACACATGGGTAGGTTCTGATAGAAGAAAAAGAAAAAATTTGTAGACCACACCAGATTGAGTTAAACACAAAGGATTTAAAAAGAAACACTAAAGACCTCTAAAGACACTGAATAAGTTATAAAAACTGAAGAAACCTGACAAGTATTCCCAAAGCAGAAAAACAAAAAGGTACTCCCCAGTGGAGTTTCCAGTTCTGTTGTTAGGTAAAAGTCCTTATAGTAGGGGAATACTACCGATGTACTGTTGGAACATTTAAAAAACCCACTATGTCATTCTAGACTTATGATAAATTAATTAATCATTTATGATTAATTTCCTGAGTTTTGACTAGGTAAAATAGGGCAGTTTTGTCTTTTAGTGAACCACATACCATCCTAACTCACCAAAACGAATTTGGATGGATTCTGGATAAGATTTCCTTGGATTCTGTATGATTTTATTCTATTCTTGAATTAGAAAGACGCTTTCCTGATTTAGACAGCTTTATCCTGTTTTTTCTACTTTCTAGTGGAAAAGGAAAAGCTAGTTGACTTGGAAACTCTTTCCACTTGACCAATTCGACCTCCACATCATATCTACTCTCCTAAATCCATAAATACATTATATTTAAATCACTCATGAGCTTCCATGCCATACTTACTAAATTCGTGATCCTCTAGAGAAGTTTTGGAAACTGCTTTTGCCACCTAGGGGATTTTTTGTCTTCTCTAAGCCTTTTCTTTTTGCTCTTTCCAAATTTCCTCAAAGGAATTTGATTTTCTCCATGGAGGATGTTTATATATTTTTATCATATCAATGAATAAGATACAGAGTGATTTCCACAATTTATTCTCTATATTCTTCTTCTCTCATTGTCTGAAAAATTCCATGTGAAATTGTCTTATGAATCTAGTTCCTAGCAATTGAAAATATCACATGGTATCAGAGCTAGCTTGATT
Source organism: Larix kaempferi (assembly GCA_027924585.1). Taxonomy (NCBI): domain Eukaryota; kingdom Viridiplantae; phylum Streptophyta; class Pinopsida; order Pinales; family Pinaceae; genus Larix; species Larix kaempferi. The sequence continues at coordinate 7,882,948 of BSBM01000368.1, forward strand.
CAAAGAAATTTACAAGAGTGTTTTTTGCAGGTATTTCCATCACCAGGAGTGCATCGATATGGATAAAAAACAAGACAAAGCTGTGAATCTCAATCCCTTCAATTTCTTTGACTGGAAGGTGCATATGATCAGCCAGCTTCAGAGAAAAGGATTGTATAGAGTTACTATGGGGCTTGAAACTGATCCAGGAGCAGTTGCATTAAAATCCAAATGGTTCAATAGGATTGATGAAGCTTATGGGATACTTTGTCTCTCTACATCTCTAGATATTCTATTCCATATTTATTCTCTATCCACTCCAAATCAAGTGTGGACAATGCTAGAATATCTCTTTGGAAAACAGGACGAGCTCAAAGGTCATTTGTTGGAAATCGATTGAGATTATCTCTCTTAGTCCAAGTAATTTCGATTCCATGGAGGATTTCATCTCAAAATTCAAGAACCTATTGCTTCAACTCAAGCAATGTGGCATGGAGAAGAAGTATGAGAAATCAATCCTTACCATTCTGTTAAAACTAAGCTTAGAATACTCAGTATTTGTGTTTACTTTTCATACCACAAGACTTGCAATTCCTAACTGGAAGATGGTAAGTTTGGATGCATTCATTGATTCAATAACTAAGGATAAGGACAAGCTAGTCCAAATGAAGGATATATCACCCTCCAAATACTTTTCACTTATTGCTCATATAGCAAAGAGTTTCAAGAATAACAAATCCAAACAAAAGATATTGTCAGATGAAGAGGATTCTGATGGAGATTCCAAACCCAAGAAGATGGAGAAGGAGAAGCCCAAGTGTTCTTATTGCTACAAAGGAACTCATCCTAACAAATATTTCTTTAAGAATAACTTGGACATCATGGCCAAGATTCTTGAAGAGCATAACATAGATGTTCCTGACTTTGCAAAGAAAGAACAAGGCAAGCTTGTTGTAGAACACGAACACTATTTCCAAGCCTCTCCCAAAGGTAATCATGTTTATTCTTTGAGTGCTAGAGTGAAATATAATTATGATGTATCTGGTATTGATTCACATTCTGATATATCAGAATCAGAAACCTCCACCTCTTCCTTGGAACAATCTTCAGTCATTTCATCCAAGCCTACCGTCAAAACTAGTCATTTTTTACTAGCTCCGGACTTGTCTTTTGAAAGGTCTTTCCACCTCCATTCAAATATTTTAGATTCTAATTTAGAAGATGATTTACATTCTAATATTCAGGTCATTACATCTACCACATCATATTTCCAACCCTTGGATGCACAAAATAACCTACAACCCCCAAGTTCTCCAGTTAAGAAACTACACAATTCTATGTTTTCCTACACTGTGTCACTTGCCTCTGTTGCACTTTTTTCTTTCATATCCGTCACTGTATGGACAGCCATGTTTTTGGATTTATTTGGAATGATATTCCACACATCTGGACCTGACCCCATCACTCATGTTTCAAAATTCAAGTCCTCGTACTCTCCAGGCTCGCTCAGCTGTCAAGGTGACCTAGTTTCTCACACTTTTCCTTCTAAAACTTTGTTCGATCATGGAGACTCCACATCTTTACTAGTTCCTGCTCCATATGAATCACATTCTGATATTTCAGACCTGCATGATCTCATTTTAAATATCAAAAAGGTCCTACATCAATTTGAGAAGAAGATACAAGAACTAGTGAACCACATTGCAACTACAGAATAAATTGATCATGTTGAGTTCATTGTTTCTCCTTGGGAAGGAGTATGCATAGATATTATTTCCATCATTGATTATGTTTTCAGATCTGATTATATATGTTACAGAAGAAATAAAAATTCATTTGATTCTCCTCCATCATCATAAGATGAGCTTCATAGAGCTTCAACACATGGTTCTTTCATACACACCATTGATGCACTAATGCATGATCATGACATCCAAAACCTCTTCATCAAGTATGTTACTCATTAGCAGACCATTCAACTCATTCAGATCATTCAGCTCATTCAAATGAGCAACATGATAGTATGAAGACATCAAGCATGTCCATGTTTTAGGGAGGATTTTGTTCCCATGAGGTTTTCCCTGTTTCCTCGGTTTACATGGACTAATTATTTTTGTATTGGGGTGACCATAAGCCTCGTTTCTTGGGCCCTATTTTTATGATTCCCATCACATAAATTCAGGCTTAAGGGGGGGTGTTGGAACATTTAAAAAACCCACTATGTCATTCTAGACTTAGGATAAATTAATTAATCATTTATGATTAATTTCCCGAGTTTTGACCACATGCCATCCTAACTCACCAAAAATAATTTGGATGGATTCTAGATAAGATTTCCTTTGATTCTATCTGATTTTATTCTATTCCTGAATTAGAAAGACATTTTCGTGATTTAGACAGATTTATCCTGCTTTTTCTACTTTCTAGTGGAAAAAGAAAATCTAGTTGACTTGGAAACGATTGCCACTTGAACCATTCAAAATCCACATCATATTTACTCTCCTAAAGCCATAAATGCATTTTATTTAACTCACTCATGAGCTTCCATACCATACTTACTAAATTCATGAACCTTTGGGACAGTTTTGGAAACTGTTTTTTCCACCTTCAAGTTTTTCTGTCTTTTCTAAGCCTTTTCTTTTTGCTCTTTCCAAATTGCCTAAAATGAATTCAATTTTTTCCATGGAGGATGTATTATATATTGTTATCATATCAATGAATAATATATAGAGTGATTTCCACAATTTATTCTCTCTATTCTTCTTCTATCATTGTCTGAAACACTCCATGTGAAATTGTCATATGAATCTAGTTCCTAGCAATTGAAAATATCACACATACTAGGGGGTGACATATAGACACATATATATTTGCATGTATTTCTATTAAAAAATAGGATCAAAGTTCAGAGAAAATGTACCTTTTATGATGGTTGGTCCAATATTTTCTCCCACGATCTCTACTGCAACAAATATGCAAAACACACACAAACCCTCCTCAAACCAGTTTGACTATAAATAAATATTGATATTAAAAAATGACATAACATAAAATTATAATCAAATCACAATAAAAATTAACAATTTTATTGGGAAAGGAAGAGTGCCTCAATCTTCTATTGTCAAAGAATGCAACAAGTACAAATGTTATACCTGAATCTACATCAAGCACCTTCGCAACCAGGCCCTAGGTTCCTGCTCCTCTTTCCTGACTTGGAATTTATTCAACATAAAAATAGCTCTCTCCAATTGTGTCCCTTTCTCATGCCCTCCCCTTGTATTTATTACAATTCGTATTCTTAATATATTTTTTCAACTTTACTTAAGATACTCGCTACCATGACATCTAGAAACGTGCGTGTGACTTGCGACGTACTAGCTTAACAACTCGCAGGTACAACTTTTGGCTGATACCCACGGGTTGTCAGTATAGATACCCGTGGGTGACCCGCGTTATGTCAAGTATAAAGGTCGCGGTTTTATATTAAAATTGTCAGAAAAAAATTAGTTTTTAAGCTGAAGATAGTAGGGTTTGGCTCCCAAATCATCTAAGGCCAAGTAACATCTTCCATCCATAGTGTCCTTTTGTGTGGTTGACAAGGAAATGTGGTCATGGATGGAGAAGTGCTAATTTGACCGATAACATCAGTCCATGTGATTTGTGGCATAGAAGGCTTGGTCATCTCCATTTCAAATCACTACCTGGGTTGTAGAAAATGGTGAAAGGTATGCCCATATTTAAATATGATTTTGATAGTATTTGTAGAGGTTGTGCTCTTGGAAATAACGTTAAGAACATTTTTCCACGTAGTACCAAAAGATACAGTGGGATTCTTGATTTGATTCGTTCCAATCTATGTGGTGCTATGTCTGCACCCTCCTTGAGTGGTTATTTGTATTATGTGAGTTTCATTGATGAATTCTCTCTCAAATTGGGTTTACTTTATGAAAGAAAAGAGTGAAACTTTCAACAATTTTCAAGAATTTAAAGCACTGGTTGAGAATCATACTGGAAATCACATTCATGCTTTAAGATATGATAATGGAGGAGAGTTTGAGTCCCATGAATTCAATGACTTATTTCGAGATGAATGAATAAAAAGACAGCTAACTGTACACTACAACCCCCAGCAAAATTGGGTTGTTGAAAGAAAGAACATAACAATATGGGAGGCTACAAAATCCATGATGTGTGGTCAGGATCTGCCACATACTTATGGGCATAAGCCTCTAACACTGCTATTTATATTTAGAACATAAGCCCTCATTCTATCTTGGGATAAAATACCCTTGAAGAGGTTTTCACTATTGAAAAACCAGATATTCGACACTTGAATATTTTCAATTTTCCTATCTACATTCATGTAGAAAAGAGAAGAGGACAAAGATGGAGCCATCCCGAATGCATGGAAAATTTGTTGGATATAGTGAATCCTCCAAAGCTTACATAATTTATGTTCCAGGAAAAATAAACATTGAAGTCAACAGAGATATAACATTTCATGAAAAGGCTGCCTTCAAGTGCTCCAAATAAATTTAGTGTGATTTAGACATGGAGGAGAATGATACTCCTATGATGGAGAATCTAGTATCTAATTATTCCCTTTCAGATATTGAGAGGGAGAATCCATAAGAGTCCGTAGATATGCTTGATCCTAAATATCCATAAGATATAATAGAAAGATCAATTGAGGAACCTCCTGCTAAGAGAAGATCTGCATGAATTGAGCCTCAATTTGTTCGTGCCTCTGGTATGTGGTCCCCTGAGATAAAAAGGTTTTGAGGTTTTGGGATTTGTCTTCCGAGCTTTAGTTTCTTCTTCATCATCTAAAGAATTTTCTGAATGCTTTTGTTATTAGGAAAAGTGTTCTTATAGCAGGGGAGAGACTACCAACATACTGGGGTATAAGATATACATACAAGGTTCTGCAAACATTGTTATTAAGAAAATGGATTAGGGTTTAGGAGAATGTGTACCTTATTCACAAGGTTGATCCAAGATTTCTCCTCTCGTTCTCAAATGCAACAACCTACAAAAAATTACAAAACCTTCCTCAAACCAATTTAACTACAAATAAAAGATTGATATTCATAAGCCAATGAAACATCAAATTGTGATCAGATTTGCAATACACATGAACAAATCTATTTGGAAAGGGAAGAATGACCAATATTTATTGATAAATGCAGTAAGTACATAAAGATATACCTGTCCTGCACCGACACCATCGTAACTAGAACTTGGGCTCATGCTCCTCTCTCTTGATCATGAATTCCTCTAGCATAACATTTGGTTTTTAAGACATGATCCCTTTTCCAAACCCCTCCCCTTGTATTTATGGCAAGGCTAGGAGGTTAGGTTTCGAAAGGTAGTTTCTATGGGAAGTTGAGGAAGTTGAATAACCATCCCAACTCATATATATTTAATCATTTTTATATATTTTTTGAGATTTTTAGTGATACCCGCGACTATAGCATAGGGAAATCAACGAGTGATTCACGGCTTTCCTGACTTGCAGGTAGCGGGTGCAACTTTTCAAGTGATACCGATGGGTTGTCAGTATGAACACCCATGTCTAGCCCACTTGTTGTCAAGTATAAGAGTCATAGTTATGCTTTAAAATAGGTAGAGAAAATATGCTTTTGAGGAAAGGACCGCAAGGCTCAACTCTAATTCATCCAGGTTCAAGTAAGCTCTTCCATCGATGGCATTCTTTTGTGTGAGCAACAAGGAAATGTGGTCACGGATGAAGAAGTTATAATTTGACCAATAACAGATACCCCCTAAGGTATGAGTTCAGAGGGAAGAGATGGCCAAAATGCATTACAATTGAAGAAGAGGAGGAGAAAAGAGGCCATAGGATGAGATCACAAACAGTTCCTGAAATAGAAACAAGGTCAATGAGAATTACAATATTGATATCAGGATATGTTGAGAATGGTATAACATGATCTCCAATACATAACATAAATATGTATATAGCATGGAAACTGAAATACAAGCGTGGATCCATGTCAAACAAGAGATCATAGCCATAAAAAGAAATTGGATCTATGTCTCATCAAGAGCCAAAAATGGGTGTGGCTCAGTCTTGCGTAGCTTGGGAAATAAAAAAATATGATGATGCTATTATAAGCCCAAGGTCTTCATCCAAACCATATCAAGGTATGAATCCTAAGCATGCGAATAAATGAGTTCAGGTCAAACATGGAGGACATCGTTTGATTACCATCCATTGATGTAAGCTGTTAACAAATGTGAGAGCACCCAAAAATAATGAAAATGGGGCCCAAGTTACCTAATACATTCTAACAAGTGTGGCGAAGGGGTATTGAAGTCGAACGCATGAAGCATCCATCGAATAGGGGACATTGATGTATTCCCACTATTCAATGGTGAGGAAAATTTCCACTAATGAATTTAATCCCCAACGTACTACCAGAAACTCTAAACTTCATTCCCAGAGCAAGATGAGTTGAAGTCAATGGGAAGAAGTTCGTTGGAAGGGAGGAATTAAGGAATCCTCCATCATCCAACACGAGATATAATCAAAAAATTTGATTTGATCTGGAATAGCACTGCGTACATGATGAAACATACTAACACCAGGGAATCCTCCATCATCCAACACGAGATATTTTCTTGCTTGCAACTTTGTGAAAAGATGTAAAAAAAACATGACAATCGCATCGAGAATTTCATGAGAAATCTATACCTACTATTGCAATCTAATTTTATCCCAAATATTACAACATTGGAATCTGTTGAAAAGATTGTTTCCATGTAGATGGCTATTGGGACGTGAATAACATGAAACATATTCAACTTATTAACAGGATCAAGCTTCTCTTTAGATATTCGTACTTCAAGACTAACAACTATGGGCTCAATGATCTCTGCAATCTGCTGGTCATTTTTTGGTGAAAAAGAAAACAGGTCCAACTGCTCATTTCTATTTCCTTCATTGCTTTCTAAAAGGTCTGCTTTATATTTATCATACATGGATTCATTGTTTAAAATTTCTTTTGATGCTGAAACAAAAATCCACTCCAAATCCTGTTTATATTCATCAAACACCAAATGATCATTGCAAATTTCTGATTCTTGAAAATTAGAGACCTTTTCTTTGTAATTCTCTTCAAGGTTAAGCTCTGTTTCTGGGTGATAGCTACCATATATCAAATCTATGTCCTCATGACATTGTTGATCATAGATTTTCTGATCTAAAACTTTAATACTATCATCATATTCATTAAAAACAAGAAATTCTTCATAGACATCTTGAGCCACAAGTTCATGAGTATAATAAAAATCTGATGAAATATCAAAGGTATCTGTAATCTGATTATTATCAACTGCAATATGAATATTTTTATGAACATCCTTTTCCTGATAAGTTTCCTTTTGTGACAGTATATTATCATGAAAATAACCAGAAAATTCTTGAGAGCTATGACAACCAAATATTTCTACAACGATCTCTTCATTAGTAGGCTGATCTGAATAGGCATAAGCATCATCTTCTTTTTCAATTTCAAGCTACTGCTGAATTGAATCTTCTGTAACTTCCTTTTCAACAAGATCTTTACAAAGTTCATCACATGAGGAACATTCTATTGTCTGTTGAGTACATGATTCGAATTGTTCACAACAATCTTCAAAAAGTGTGTCAAAAGGATAATACCTTTTATAATATTTGTTGAACGTTGAATGGAATTCTTTCAAGGAGGATATGCTAGAAGCAAGAAGAGAAAAATACCATTCTCGTGCATTTCTGTCTAGTGAACACATGAACATTTTCATTAATACATCTTCATGATGAATTCCTAGCTGATACATAACTTCATGAAATTTCAACAAATGTGCAACTGGATTGTCATCTTTTTTCTCTCTAAACCATGGAAGGAAATCTCTCCACTCGTCCCTGATAGGTACCACATTTGGAAAGCCTGGAACAGATGAAAAATTCAAAGGTGCCAACCTCCGAGCCACAATGGATTCCATGGTCATTGACATTCTAAAGCAGTGGAGTCGCCAATAGATCCTTCCCAATGGAGTCGACAGTGAAAATTTGTATTCTTAACCATGTGACCAACCCCTATTCACCATCAAAGACTGGATCTAATAATGTTAATGCCCAGGGAATATTTTTCTTCACTTCCATCCCCACGAATGGTGCCAAAAATGTTTGTGCTAGAAATTGTCCCTAGACTACAGAGGGGCAAGCTAGTACAATCTCAACAATCTCAACATGATGAACGTAAAATTGGGTTATGCTTTTGTATTTTATCGGTTTGAGGGTTTCATTTCAAGGAAATAATCAACATCCAATCTAAAACTAACACAAGTACTAAAGCATGTGACAATCAAGAACTAAGATATTAAATCTTAAAAGAAACAAATGTAAACCATTACATTCAAAGCACACACTAGTTTTATTCACAACATAATGAGCATTCACATGAATAAAGACATTAAACAAGGAATGAAGTCAATTGCTGAGTGATCAAACTGATAAAAAAAAAAAAAGCAATTAGATAAAATGGATTGTATGTATATAAATCTATCTCAGTCCTCAAAAACTTACGTAAGAGTGGTTTGTATCAGTCTGTCATGCATATCCCAAAAAGCTCTAGTTTCAATATAAGTTTCCTGAAACAAAAATCCAACCTCCATCCTGAATGCTTGTCCTCCTTTTATCATTACAAAAGTAGAGTAGTTCCATAACTACCTTCTAGGTCGAATTTTGAAGTAGTTACATCAATTAGTTACATTGTAACTCTAATCTTTAAAGACAATTAACTAAAAATAACAAATCGAATTTTTGGGAAACTTGGCTAATTTATGGAAAATTGGGTCTCAAAGACGCCTCCATATCTATTGATTCACGACACCTGTTAGACAACTGAGAGAGGTTTTTGTAAATGCTTCCATGAGGAAAAAAAACCTCTCTTGGTTTTTAAAAATACTTCTCCAATTGATTGGAGGATGTGCTGAAAGTTTGTTAGTAAAACAGTAAATTATTAAACCTTTTAAACCCTGAAAAATAGGCCACGAAGATGAATTCGAATCTTCCAAAATATGATAGATGTTGCAAAAATGAGAGAGGTTTTTTTAAATGATTCTATTGTGGACAAAAACCTCTCTTGGTTTTTTCAAACTTCTTTCCACCACCTCGTAATCCGTGCTCAATTTAAATGACAAAAACATGAAAAAAGAGAGAAAAACTATGCATTTCTACCCCAAATGGAATATTCAACTTCTTAAAGATTAACTCTTCTTCTTGCTGATTTCTGGCTACTGCACCTGAGAGGGAAAAAGCTAAAGTAGATGGTTGTTTAATACTTGGGATAATTCCCTACTCAATCACCATTTCCTGTTCTGCAACTATCTCACATTCCTTAACAATTTGAGCTATCATTTCATTCAACTAATCTAACTCAGCTCTACAATTCACATCATCTTCACCCGAAGAGTCTTCAATGACAGTGACCTTTTATTCCTTCAGATTGGGATCCATTAGTCTCCTCATATTCTATAATCTGAGATCCCAAATATGAAATTGTGACATTAACAACCCCAATTCATTAATGATAGCTACAAATGGTTTATACAGATGTCATAATGAAGTAAACAGGTGTCTAGAAACTTGTCCTTAATCATCAAATGCAATGGCCACATTCTGCTATCAAGAAACCATGAACCCTCATGATGGATGATTCCTGCAGCGCGCTAGAGTACTTGATCTGGACCTTGCCCTGTGGGAATACCTCACATGCAATTTTGACACATAAGCTCACAACCCAAGGTTAGACTTTGGATTTTGCATTAATATATAGTTCAAGTAAGCATTTTGAGGACTTTAAAAGATATATAATACTTGATAAGCCATTAAAGGTGCCACTAAAGGTGAAATCACTTAAAACCAAAAGAAAACTATTATATGACACAAAAGAAAGTCAAAATCATTGATCAAAAACATTTAAAATTTAAAATAAAAATAAAATGAAAGATGGAAAGAGGAATAAACATTTGAGAAAAACACACAAATACTGCGGACAATTTTAGTGTTAACATCTGGATCCGTCTGGGGGATGAAAGCCTCCTTGTGATGTTTCAAGCACCTGTAGACCTTGGTCCTTATTCATTGGGTGATGGAGTCTTATGCTGATCTGCTATAAGCCAACATGCTGAAAATGAACTGAATACTGAAAACTGATCCATACTTACACTCTACAAACTGAAACTAGTGCTCGAAAGAGGAGCTTATCGATTTACAACTTCTACTTCTAACTAGCAGAGACTATCTTGATCACGCAAAGGAAAACTTCCAATGTATCCAATTAAGTGTTTGATTGTTGAAGATATTTTCTTGCTTGCAACTTTGTGAAAAGATGTAAAAAGAACATGACAATCGCATCGGGAATTTCATGAGAAATCTATACCTACTATTGCAATTTGATTTTATCCCAAATGTTACAACATTGGAATCTTTTGAAAATATTGTCTCCATGTAGATGGCTATTGGGTCATGAATAACATGAAACATATTCAACTGATTAACAAGATCAAGCTTCTCTTTAGATATTCGTACTTCAAGACTAACAACTATGGGCTCAATGATCTCTGCAATCTGTTGGTCATTTTTTGGTGAAAAAGAAAACAAGTCCAACTGCTCATTTCTATTTCCTTCATTGCTTTCTAAAAAGTATGCTTTATATTTATCATACATGGATTCATTGTTTAAAATTTCTTTTGATGTTGAAACAAAAAACCACTCCAAATCCTGTTTATATTCATCAAAAGCCAAATGATCATTACAAATTTTTGATTCTTGAAAATTAGAGACCTTTTCTTTGTAATTCTCTTCAAGGTTGAGCTCTGTTTCTGGATGATAGCTACCATATATCAAATCTATGTCCGCATGACATTGTTGATCATAGATTTTCTGATCTAAAACTTTAATACTATCATCATATTCATTAAAAACAAGAAATTATTCATAGACATCTTGAACGACAAATTCATGAGTATAATAAACGTCTGATGAAATATCAAAGGTATCTGTAATTTGATTATTATCAGCTGCAATATGAATATTTTTATGAACATCCTTTTCTTGATAAGTTTCCTTTTGTGACAGTATATTATCATGAAAATAACCAGAAAATTCTTGAGAGTCATGACAACCAAATATTTCTACAACAATCTCTTCATTAGTTGGATGATCTGAATAGGCATAAGCATCATCTTCTTTTTCAATTTCAAGCTCCTGCTGAATTGAATCTTCTGTAACTTTCTTTTCAACAAGATCTTTATAAAGTTCATCACAAGAGGAACATTCTACTGTCTGCTGAATACATGATTCGAACTGTTCACAACAATCTTCAAAAAGTGTGTCAACAGGATAATACCTTTTATAATATTTGTTGAACGTTGAATGGAATTCTTTCAAGGAGGATATGCTAGAAGCAAGAAGAGAAAAATACCATTCTTGTGCATTTCTGTCTAGTGAATACATGAACATTTTCATTAATACATCTTCATGATGAATTCCCAGCTGATACGTAACTTCACGAAATTTCGACAAATGTGCAACTGGATTGTCGTTTTTTTTCTCTCTAAACCATGGAAGGAAATGTCCCCACTCATCCCTGATAGGTACCACATTTGGAAATCCTGAAACAGATGAAAAATTCAAATGTGCAAACCTTCGATCCATAATGGCTTCCATGGTCATTGACATTCTAAAGCAGTGGAGTCGCCAACAGATCCTTCCCAATGGAGTCCCCAGTGAAAAATTGTAGTCTTAACCATGTGGCCGACCCCTATTCACCATCAAAGACTGGATCTACTGATGTTAATACCCAGGGAAGATTTTTCTTCACTTCCGTCCCCATTAGCGGTTCCAAAAATATTTGTGCTAGAAATTGTCCCTAGACTACGGAGAGGCAATCTAGTACAATCTCAACATGATGAACATAAAATTGGGTTCTGTTTTTGAATTTTATTTGTTTGATGGTTTCGTTTCAGGGAAATAATCAACATCCAATCTCAAACAAACACAAGTACTAAATCATGTGACAATCAACAACTGAGATATTAAAGCTTAAAAGAAACAAATGTAAACCATTACATTCAAAGCACACACTGGTTTTATTCACAACATAATGAGCATTCACATGAATAAAGACATTAAACAAGGAATGAAGTCAATTGTTGAGTGATCAAACTGATCAGAAACAAAACAAGAAATTAGATAAAATGGCTTATATGTATATAAATATATCCTAGTACTCAAAAACTTACATAAGAGTGGTTTGGATCAGTCTGTCATGCATATCCCAAAAAGCTCCAGTTTCAATACAAGTTTCTTGAAACAAAAATCCAACCTCCATCCTAAATGCTTGTCCTCCTTTTATCATTACAAAAGTAGAGTAGTTCCATAACTACCTTCTAGGTCAAATTTTGAAGTAGTTACATCAATTAGTTACATTGTAACTCCAATCTTTACAGACAATTAACTAAAAATAACAAATCGAATATTTGCGAAACTTGGATAATTTCTGGAAAATTGGGTTTCAAATACACCTCCATATCTCTTGATTAACGACACCTGTTAGACAAATGAGAGAGTTTTTTTTAAATGCGTCCATGAAGAGAAAAAACCTCTCTTTGTTTTTAAAAATTCCTCTCCAATTGATCGGAAGACCTGCCAAAAGTTTGTGAGTAAAACAGTAAATTATTAAATCTTTTAAACCCTGAAAAATAGGCCACAAAGATGAATTCGAATCTTCCCAAATATGGTAGTTGTTGCAAAAATGACAGAGGTTTCTTTAAATGATTCTATTGTGGACAAAAAACTCTCTTGGTTTTTTCAAACTTCTTTCCAACACCTCGTAATCCGTGCTCAATTTAAATGACAAAAACATGAAAAAAACATAGCAAAACTATGCATTTCTGCCCCAAATGGAATATTCAACTTCTTAAAGATTCACTCTTCTTCCTGCTAATTTCTGGCTGCTACACCTGAGAGGGGAAAAGCTGAAGTGGATAGCTGTTCAGTACTTGGGATAATTCCCTGCTCTATCACCATTACTTGTTCTACAACTATTTCACATTCCTTAACAATTTGAGCTATCATTTCATTCAACTAATCTAAGTCAGCTCTACCATTCACATCCTCTTCACCTGAAGAGTCTTAATGAATAGTGACTTTCTATTCCTTCATCTTGGGATCTATTAGTCTCCTCATATTCTAGAATCCGAGATCTGAATATGAAATTATGACATTAACAACCCCAATTCGTTAATGATAGCTACAAATGGTTTTTACAGATGTCATAATGAAGTAAACAGGTGTCTAGAAGATTGTCCTCCATCATCAAATGCAATGGCAACGTTCTGCTATCAAGAAACCATGAACCCTCATGATGCCTGATTCCTGTAGTGCACTAGAGTACTTGATCTGGACCTTGCGCTGCGGGAATACCTCACATGCAATTTTGACACATAAGCTCACAACCCAAGGATAGACTTTGGATTTTGCATTAATATATAGTTCAAATAAGCATTTTGAGGACTTTAAAAGATATATAATACTTGATAAGCCATTAAAGGTGCCACTAAAATTGAAATCACTTAAAACCAAAAGAAAACTATTATATGACACAAAAGAAAATTAAAATCATTTATCAAAAACATTTAAAATTTAAAATAAAAATAAAATGAAAGATGGAAAGAGGAATAAACATTTGAGAAAAACATACAAATACTGAGGACAATTTCAGTATTAACACAACCGAAGGGAAACGTAATACCATGAATCGTCACCATTGCCAGGCTGAAACTCAAGACCACTAGCAACACTCCTCAGATGGCGGGCGTGGGTCATACTGAATTGAGAAACTAATTGAGGGAAAGCGCAGTGAGAATCTGAGATGGCTGCATAGTGAAATACATGCAGAATGAATCAAGAGTGGGTGGCGAAAGAAATGGCCGTGGGATGTCAACTTTATGTATCCATTTATATGTTTTCTTGCAAAACATATAAAAAATGTGGAGTAAGTGAGAGACACCTAAAATCATAATTACTATGCAAAACATATGAAAAATGTGGAGTAAGCGAAAGACACCTAAAATCATAATTACTATGCAAAACATATGAAAAATGTGAAGTGAAATACACCTAAAATCATTATTACTATGCAAAACATATGAAAAATGTGGAGTAATTACTATGCAAAACATATGAAAAATGTGGAGTAAGTGAAAGACACCTAAAATCATAACTACTATGCAAAACATATGAAAAAAGTGGAGTAACATCACACTTGTCCTTGGTATCATATTGAGGTTCATCTACTCGTGAATCCAACTTAGGGAGCAATACCAGTTCCTCCCGCCTTGGTAGCTCTTTCTCAACATCAAGAATGATAACATTCATATTGTTAGTGGACACTTCAATAACCATTAATGACGCAAGAGCATGTTAAGAGTTCCAATAATGTATTTGAGGCCTCTCAGAGCCAAGTAAACTGTACCCACTTCTTGATCACTGAGTATTAAATTATTAATACAATACTTTGCATTTGTGATCTCTGTGGGTGTGTATCTAGCAAGAAACCTTTTGAGAGAATACATGCAATCAAATTGTCCTACAAATTTGTCTTTAAACTCATCGTGAGGAACATGAGAGTTGAACAACATGACATAATAATTAAGACAAGTTTGAGCACAAGGTCATGGATGGACACGATCATGATTTAAGTCAGCTTTTGTGCTAGAGGTACTTCCTTCAACAGAGTTTTTTTTTAATCTAGGAGTCCCAAATCTACAAGGTGTTCATGTACGAGTTGTAGTATTTCCCTGGAAATATAGAAGGCATTTCACCAATATATAATGAGTGGTAGATAAGCAAAACAAGCTAAGCTACAAAGGCTGCTAAAATTCAACCATAATGTTCTGTTTAAAAAATAATAAAGTACTTTGAATGATAAGTTAGGGAACACAGAAATATGAGCAAGCTATAATTGAAATTTGAGGAATGACAATAGATAATAACAGTTAATAGAGTATTGAAACCCAGTGCATACAAGCGGATAGTACGCAAACAAAATGAAAAAATAGTTTTCTAAGTTGTAATTTAAATTTGAGGAATGGCATTAGCTACTAACAGTTATAGTGCTGCAACCCAATGCATACAAGTTGGTTTCCACAATCAAAATAACAAAAGAGTTTGCTAAGGGTGAACAATGTTTCATTCCCTAATGTGATTCGATGGAGGGATTTAAACTATGTGTGTAGAGGCACATAAACTAGCAACAACATAGTGTTGCAGTTAATTTGACGAATTTGCAGATGTCTTTCAGGATCTCCCGCATGAATTTCGAATTTGACAAGGCCAATCATACTCAATATTCATGTGTGGCAAAGTTGTATGTTTGGCTTTCAATGATATTCTGTATTATCCAGTTTCAAGTGCATTTGCATTGTGGTATTGTTGGTACTTGATGTATACTTTTGGGGCATTGTTTAATAATTGTTATCAGTATGGTGTGCATCAAAGCAATGTTTTGGTGGCCCTTTGATAATTAACGCAACAATTATATTTGACTAAAAGATGTCAATTTTTCCTCTATATATTTTCTTGCACCATTTTCAGTATGAACGTGAAAGGAGTGGTATTATAAACCCCAGTGCACATATACCTTCTCTGTGGAACATATGAGTATGCGACAACAAATTGAGCAGTTGATGGATGCCAAATAAGTCTTCCAGCAATTGCCACGGCCCAATAGAGATTCCTTCTACCCCAAATTCCCCTCGGCATTTCAATTCAAGCTACACATATGTCATTATTATTATGACCATTTTCCTTCACCATGTCCATTAGGAACATAAAATTTTCCAGAATCACTGACAAAGATGGAAGCCACATCAACTAAGAAAATGTTGGGAAGCTTGTGCATCTAATGCAGTTGGTCAAAAAATTAGAAGTGATGATGGTAAGAAAGGAATTGTGGATTCGTGGCGTACATCCCTTGTAGGTGTGATTTCAACCACCGATCAAGATGGTTGTCACAACCAATTTGTGTAGCTCGGGTGCTTTCCTATTTTGGATGGTTGACTTCAAGAATCCCGAAATGAAATACTAGAGATGCGGGAATACCAAAGGAGGGTGACAAATTTGTCGAAGCACTGTTGTTATTGTTGCTACGTGCTCTTGATAGACTACCTGTAGATATTGATGGTTTGAAGACATGTATGGGTGGAAAATCTGTAAACCACTTGAAAAATCAAAAGCACCAGCAGATTCAGAGGAAGGCTAGGATCTTAGTTGATACTTGGAAGAAACATGTCGATGCAGTAATGAAGAACAATGACACAGTCTAGATCAAGTCAGGGAGCATATTTTCCCTATAAGTAAGATACATGAAAAGTTGCTTATACTTATGGTGGAAAGCATGCAAGATCTACTGAAGTTGTGAAAAAATTAACACAATAAACTCTACTACAAAAGACACTCTCAAATAGATTAGGCCAACATATATTCTATCAATATCAACATCTATTCCCTCAGGGTCTGCCAAGGTTTCCTTGTTGCACTCCTCAACCATTAACACAAAGGATTCTCATTCTAAATTGACCATGTTGAGTGGCACAAATGATTTTTTAATGAATTCAATTAAGGAAGAAAAAAGTAGGAGTTCTAGTCAATAACAAAATAACAATCAGTCATGGTCGAGTGAGCTTGGAAAGGCTATAGGTTCATTTTGGAAAGAGGATGTTCGGAGCTCTATAGCGCATTCTATGAGTGCTAAATGCTCAAGTTTAGGATCATACCACAGAAAGCAAGAAATGGAGTTTTGGGATCTAGAAAATTGGGATGCCAGAAAGAGGACAATGGAGCGAAGATAATATGGAGTAAAAGTGCAACATGTGAAAAAGCATCATAATCAGGTCACACATATGACAATCATCGTTTGAGGTCTTTACAACTAATTTCGAGTGAAAGTTTGATAATGATCAATCTGTGGGGTAGTTTTGATGCATGAAAATTAGTCAACGATGTTGAGATTAATAAGGGAATTTCCCTAGACATTGTTTAGAGAAAATAGCATGATGATGACTATCAACAGTGCTGGTATAACATCCTATCATAATCAATCTAACCTTAGAGGAGATTAAGGTCATTTTTAGCCTTGGAAAGGGACTCCTTGCAGCTTGCACTCATTATAATATAAGTACCCAACATTAAATGATGTTTTAGGGTGTCATTCCAATAAGGAGATTGGTCTTCTATTTGAGGTACTTCTTGCTTATTGTAGATGTTTACATCATTCGTCCACCATATTTACAATGGAATTTTTCTCATGATCATCAATTCCCTCTAGGATAGTTAAGAGTGATATCTCACTAGCTTTGTATTGAGTCAGACCATCGTATTTCTCATAATGATAGGATCCATTGACATTGTTTCTTTAGGAGATTGGGACTGAGAAGCACTACATATTCATGTTCCCCTTCTATTATGTGATCCAAGGGATATTTTATTATCTCTATAGAGACTTGGTAGGGTCATTATCCTCATTTTTATGTTACCCCAACCATATATGCATAGTTTGTCCCTCGAAGAGGTAGTTACCTTTCGACAACATGACCTTCAAGGCCACTATAGATCCACCAGATTGATTCCATCTTTCTTTCATCCCATCTTATCACATTCCTTAGAGGAAAATTGAAACTACGAATTATATTTAATGTTTTAATGGGTTCACCTTAGAGGAAACATGAATTAACATATTGGATCTGGGTCTTGATACAATAGGATCGACATAGAAGCAAATCCTGAATTTGGAAATGGATAGGATCTTCTTGGGAAACATATCCCACAGAATTGAAGCATAAAGTACACATGGAAACAAAATTGCCCTTGATTGTTGAAACCTTGAAAACATTGATGCCCTAATCCTCATTCCAAATCCCATAAAAATCGAAGTTGCACAGACACACATATAGATACAATATCCATGAAAAATATGGTAACTATGATGGATACAACTATTATAATAGGATATGATATAGTTGGTTGTACAGGAGATGATACAGTATGTCGGGGGTAGTATAGTAGTATACAGAATATGAACATGAATAGCTGAACTTATCCAGGGGTATTATAGTAGTATACAGAACATGAACTTGATGGAGTTTATTAATATTCAATACCCGCACAAAGCAATCATGGAAATGGAGTCTTCGTTGAGAAATAAATCAAAGTGTTTCTTGAAAATGGTGTCCAAATTAGGGAAACTCTTTCTATAGAAGCTCCACGACAGAACCTTCAGTAGGGGTGGTTGGTCATCATGAGATATTGCAGGAGCCATAGTCGATATGAGCACAATAATATATAAAAACCATAAAACTTAAATCCATACAACTCATACTTTTAAGCCTTCCAAGAGTGATTGGCATGATACTTGTAAAATGGTTTCCAAAGAAATCTATCTTAGTTAAACTAGAGAAATCACCCAATCCCCAACCGAATTCAACCAATGTTCCAAACGTGTTTCTCAATTTCTTGTTAGAGGAAATATAATAAAACTCTATCCCCAAACAAATTCAACCAATGTGCCAAACGCATGTGGAAAATGGGTAGTTGATGAACTTACCGGATTTTTTGACATTGTGAATCACATTAGTTGAGTTGAGTATCCTTTGCTAGCACTACATCCTCTTCTCGTTGCTGGATGAAATGAGGGATAGCATGAGATCCTCTTATCTCCCCTGTCTCCTCTGCTCAGATATTTGAAAATGGAACTCGCGATTCAGGTTAACTGTGCAAATGGAACCCGCGGTCATCTCCTAGGTTATTTATGCAAATGGAACCCGCGGTCTCCTAGGTTATTTGTGAAAATGGAATGCTCGAACTCCTTTGAGGCCTCCTCAACCTCCTATATGACCTCCTCAAGCTCCTCCACGACTGCCTCGGTGACCTCTACGACCTCCTCAGTGACGGCCTTTGCGTCGCGATCTCCTAGGTTATTTGTGCAAATGGAACCCTCAAACTCCTTTGCGGCCTCCTCAACCTCCTGTATGACCTCCTCAACCTCCTCCATGACTACCTCAACCTCCTCCACGACTGCCTCGGTGACCTCTACGACCTCCTTAGTGACAACCTCTGCGACCTCTAGTATTGGACATTCTTGCAGGGTGAGGTAAGTGAAATGTGTTCACGTGAGCTGGGAGGGAGGTAAGTTCTATATTTTGAGGGAGGTTAGTTTTGTTTATTATTGTTTTATGTTTTTTTTGTATTTATATTTATTGTTTTTTTTATAGTTAGTATTTATGTATTATTATTTATTAATTAATATAATATGTATGCAAATGTGTGTTTATAAAACCTAATATTCTAACATATAAAAATAGATGAAAAAGTAGTCCACAAAATATCGATGGATTGAAAGAGACGTCTGTTCCGTAGGATTGTTGTTGATGTTGATGGACAGTGGACTGAAAAAGAGAACATGACCGTTGGGAGTCGGGAGGCGCTACTAGTGTGATATCGGACCATACTATATGAAAGGAACTATATGACTGTTCGGAGGTGTGGTCAGATTTGTTCATAATTACAATGAGATATTATTCATCACAACAAACTCATCAATGTCATGTGCGTATCCAAATGGCCATAAGTGAGTACAATAATTTCATCATGTTTGTGCCTCAAAACGGTCACAATCAAACAAATTCATCAATGGGTGTGCATCCAAATGTTCATAAGCGTGTACAACAATTTCATCATCTCTGTGCATCCAAACGGTCACAATCACAATGTCTCTTTTGATCAGTTTTGACTCTCGAGTCCCTACATAGATTGTCACTATTTTGGACGACGATTTTCCTTCCTTCATTTTAATACTATGCAATTTACAAGTAGTTGCTGAGTGCTAAGTTTCCATAGTTATAAACAACCATGCAACATATTTTCAACATAAATGGACTATATTTATCTTGTTCAATTGTGCTTACGTAGAGTCCAGTAAACAAATACAACGCGCTTTCACACGTTGGGCAAATATCGTTGTCCTTGACCATAAAATTTACATTAATATGTTTAACGTTATGTTAATAGTGTAGCTTTCAACAAGGAAGAGTTGCATTGGCTATGCATGTAATAGCACCGACAATAGCCGAAGTGAGAGAAAATGTTAGAAGAAAAATGGTTTCAAGCTCAGTTGCTATCATGATATATTTGTTTGTAGTTGTTCAGATTCAACTACCATATTGTCTTAACCCAGCCTGTATTCTGGGTCTCAAATTTGGACAATCAATAGTATGGTCTTTGGTAAATGCGGATTGAAATATTTTCGTTATGTGCCTACAAAGAGAATGTCATCCAAATGATATTTGTGTTGGCAGGGTTTTAGTATGTTCTTGGAAAGTGCATTAGATAAAACAAGATTTGCAAAATCTTTTTTATATATATTTTGATATTTTTAATAGAACCCGTCGGATATTCGACATCCTCGGGCATAATATGATGTTGGATATCCGACGTCCTTGGGCACAATATGATGTTAGATATCCGACAGGCAATTCTATCAATTTAAAAAAAATTATGAAATTTCATAATTTTGAAGGTGAAATCCGACAACACAGTCCTTTTCGTCGAATATTGTCAGATTTTCTCGTCGGATTTTTCGTTCAAATCGTTTAGTGATTCATACAAAAGCAATAAAATAGAATTAGGTAAAAATAATGATGAAATTGAGCATATAGTCATAATGGTTAATAACAACCAAGAACACCATCCAATCCATCATTGGTCCCATCCATCCCATCAATACTCTAACCACATAATCACCACTACTTCCAACTCGTGACCCACCATATCATCCTATGATTCAATATACTGTGACGTCGAATACACAACCTAACCACATATAGAACTCGTAAGTGGAAGTCTCGATTGACTACATCGACCAAAATTCCCCAGCAGGAATCCGGTAGTCATCATCACACATCTAGGGTAGTGTGTGTAGCACAACCCTCCCATGACTCTAGATTTCGGTGGATAAATGGTGGGACATGCCTCCACCACACTGATAGTACTAGGGTCAACACCCTACCTCAACCATATTGTGCCATCACTGTTCTAAGGGGTCTCTTCATTGAACAACCACTTTGGGAAAGTCATAGTTCCTATGAAAACTCAGACTCACCCACAAGTCATAGAAGTATTGAATTCATAATTAAATAACATTAAAACTTATATAACATCATTATCCTCTTGATGTCAAATACATCTTGTGCCCCTTGACACTATAGGATTTCAACTATCTCGTAGCCATCAAAATGTGGGTTAGTTTACAACTAACATAAAGCTCATGTATAAACATACCTAACTCTTTCATGTGTTAATCCATATGACTAAAATGACATTTAAATATAATCATGTAAGTTCTTTTGCAGATGGACTAGATTAGCATTCCACATATTGATATTCCATATTCAATTTGCATGTTCAAATGAAATAGCATATTCATTTTCATTAATAAATTAAAAAATAAATTCCATTTACCGTCAACACCTCAAAGGAGTACACAAGTCCACATAACAATGGTCCTAATCATTCTATCTGAGTCTAGCAGATAATAAGCAATTAAAATGTTATGCTAATTCACATTAGAGTTTAATTAATGAATTTCAAAATATGGGGCGTTAGATACACCTACCCTTCAAGAAACTTCATCCGGCGGTTATGGTCATTAACGATCTTAAGGAAAATATTGATACTAACCATATCTATATTATTTCCGGCTAGAATACCTTAGCCATACTAGTCCCATGATACCTTCCCATGATCAAAATGTAAATACGATATAGTTTTACTTCTTGCATCACATAGCAAGTGTTCTCAAGTTACATGTTACATGTTATACACACAATTGATCTAACTTCATCAAGGTTTATCAAATGGATTTTACCCCAACTAGTTAGCGTGATGTTATACTTTGTTGTTCTTTTTTATTTAGATTCAAATCTTGATTGTATCTTGAATTGTGTATTGTATAATAATTTGAATAGTTCTATTTATATGAACTCAGTACTCTAAAACATGAGTCTCACATTAAAAAAAAAATACTTATGGTTTCAATTTTAACACATAGATCATTTCCAACCTTATAGTTGTAACCAATTTCTCTAATAGTGCGATCAACTCATGAACATCATGAATCTCGACCCGCATATCTACATAGGCACATCATATGTCTATACATTATATGACAAGGTTTCTACATAATCAACCATACCTTAGGCTATTTTCACAATGTGAAGGGTAGGTACATCATATATCTATATGTTATATGACAAGGATTCTACATCATCAGCCATACCTTAGTATATTTTCACAATGTGAAGGGTGCTTCTTTACTTAATGCAGTTAATCAGATATGTATACTCATCATGATGCATATGAATAGACATGCGATACACATACTCATCCTACTTACTTATCAAATGGAAATTGGTAAAATACACATGTTCCCACATAACTATCTTCATCATACCTTAACGTGGGGAAAAATGTGCTATTAATCCCAAGGCTTTGCTCGAATATGATTATCATAGGAAATGAATATTCATCTACTCATAACTTAGTCAATGCAAGACATGTTTCCCTTTATGATCTCCTCTTCTAATTCATAATTTTAAGTATTACTCATTCACTAGTCCACTATCCATGACCTTATCTCATTATTTCAAGTCTTATTAGTTGTAGTCAATTTATAATTTACTTTCAATTATCACTACATCTTGATTGGTGTTATATGTTCACCACTCCTCAAGGGATTGGCATACCACAGTTTCCTCCAATTAGGAATATTTACTAAAATATTATTAAGTATTGTCTAAGAATATATATATACTTCTTGATTTCACGGTCATTACTATTTAACTCACTTACTTATTACCTAATATGATTAGATCCAACCATGGTCAATGTGAGGTCTAGGGTCTTCTTTGTCGTAGCAAAGGAAGAGCATGACCCTTGTCAAAAAGAGTGTACACGATGCATAAATGTTCGAGAATCAATTTCTTATAGGTGTTCATTACTGTGATCTATAATTCCTACTTGGTAATTATTACACCCTTATTTGATTTCCCTTAACATTTCATTTTCATGTCAGAACATTTATATACATGTCTTCTAGGTGAATAATATAGCTTTCAAATTATTTATGCATGTCTTTGTATCAATCTTTATTTTAAACACTAGGCCATTCAAACACAAGTTTGTAAAGGAAATTATCAGAGTCACATCTAGACTATTATCATTCCATACAATTTTAAGAGGACATTCATTACTTATACTCATATTGTTATATAGTTCTCAATAAAATTCCACTTAATCGGAACTATATAACCATTGGCTTGTAAATTGTTGGCCAACAAATGAGTATAGTTGCACTTAATTCCACTTAATAGAATTATAAAGTTCTCATTATATTGTTATATAGTTGTATTTTTTTATTTATTTAGCTCTTTCATTCTGACATAAAATGTTGTTATTTGTTTTCACTCAACCATTGTTTCCTAAATTATTAGTGCTAATGCTTAAGAATAAATATCATCTTGTTATAAAATTTTATGAAGGAAAGGAACATGCTAAAACATCTACAAGAAAAATATCTAAAAGACTGATTGCAATTAGTATTTATGAAGAACTTGTGTTCATAAACTGAGCATGAAATATATAAACGTCTCGTCAACACATGCTTTTTTAGTGATGATAATAACATATCTTTCTATATGAAGAAAATAAAATGACAACCAATCTCCCTGCTATTATGGCTTGTTACTCCTTAGAAAAAACAAGCGTTTGATTCACTTTTCCACCTGGTTATTCATCAATGGTAATCTATTGCAGCTAGGGTTATGCCACGATACGGAGAACCTCAAATTTGGTCTGAAAAATGATGTGAGAACATTTTTTGTGTCTGCATTCATGCCCAAAGAATGCACAATTTATACTCAAACATGATGTATAGTTGTATCTTGTCTGGAATTTTCTCTCTATACAGACAAGCACTTGTAATCAAGTTGAAAATCATGACCCCACTTGGACACTCATTGAACTTCGTCAATACCAAAAAGAGTAATACCACGACTCCAAAGGGAAACCCAACAACATGACCTAAGATGTGTTGAAATTACAAACTTTCTATTCTTGGATCAAAGGAGGGATTCCATCTTTTCAGCATAAGACTTCCCCTCCCTTTCAACTAGGTTCATCCTCCTCCTTTTTGAAAGTGAAACTGTACCATCGATTCATCAAAACTTGCACTTGTGGAGTATACCCTAGTAATGATTTCCATTGCTCCTCCAACCAGGATAAAATGGAATTCCTATGCATGGCTTGATATCCAAATTTAACCACTAGGGTTATCAGTGAGAAACTATATCCTCCAAGCCCACATTACTCCCAGGCACCATTTCGTGTCTTCCTAGATAAAACTTCCACAACCTATTATAACACATATTTCCACTTGACCTCCCTACCTTACACCCAACAAAATCTCATCTGCTCCCCTCTTCCCTAACCTCCACTTCCTTGACTCTCAACAAAACAGGATTCAAGGCCTCCTTACTATTCATGGCCTTGCAAAAATTACTTCTCACTTCCTATGAGAAAATATTTACACTATCCTTTTTCTTTGAAGAAGGAATTCCATGAAAAAATTTCCTCCCAGAAGACTCTTCACACACCTTGGAACTATTGTTGATTCCCCCCTCGAAATAACCACCTATATCTAATCTAACAATGGAAATAATATCTTTCTTACAAGAGGATGTAATATGTGACACCCATTATTGACGTATCAACTAATGATAATATTCATTTTACTGGAACCCTCTTTCTCTATCCCAAATCTCATCAATAGATGGATCTACAAGAACTTCTA
Source organism: Larix kaempferi (assembly GCA_027924585.1). Taxonomy (NCBI): domain Eukaryota; kingdom Viridiplantae; phylum Streptophyta; class Pinopsida; order Pinales; family Pinaceae; genus Larix; species Larix kaempferi. The sequence continues at coordinate 7,907,898 of BSBM01000368.1, forward strand.
GGTAATCACTAAGCATCACATAGGCAGCTTCCATCTTAACAAGTAGTTATTCCCAGCATAGCATAACTTAAACTAGCCATAAGTTAAGTTGCCCTGGTCTACTCACAGCTCACCCATATCTTCCGTTGGTTGTCCAGGTTCCCTAATGTCCCAACGAAGTCCATAATAGCTACGGAAAATAGCCAAAGAAATTCACCATAGAACACTCTGCCACCTTCCTTCACATTGCATAAAGAAATCACACATCCAATCGCAAGACCAATTGAACCTCCCCTTCAACCATTAAAAACAAGCTCGCACATGCCCAAGGATATGACTGATACGCAGGAGGAAATTCCCATTAATGGGGATAAAACATTCTTGTTCCGACCCGAAAATCTAGAGCACATCTCACTAATTTCCATAATTGCATCCATTGGTAGCCACCCAATTAGCATACAACCTTCTTATGTATTCACCACCCACTGCATCCTATTCTGACTATTCACTGCATGGGATATCATATGCATGCTCAAGCTCGCTAGGGAGCCATCCCATCTACCTTCCCTCATAAAACTACACTCATGGCACATGTCGAATCGACCTTGCGACTTGCCATGATGCACCCCTCGCTGACCCCACCCACATCACGGGCCCAAGCTCCCAATAGTTAATACTATGCTAGTTCATGTAATTGCTCCCCCTCACTTTCACCTCCTTAGAAAATTCAACACTCTCTCGAAGTCATAAAACAACAAACAAATAACAAGAAAGAGAATTTTTCCAAGTCAACCAAACCAACATGACCCGAATGTAACACTCCATTACCCATAACAGGAAATAACACTCCCCCAACCCTATCCACTAGAAAACAATACTAGATACCAAAGAGTAGCACCCAACTTCTATTTAAGACACCCCCCCTTTCTTTTAATGGTTTTCTTTACTATTTTTATTCATTTAATAAATTTGCATTGGTGACACCACTTGCCACCCATGCACATAATACCCATTTAAGTTAATTAAAATCTAATTACCATATAATCTTTAGTTCCCTTTTAAATTAATTTCCATATTTATTAATAAAAAATAATAGACTTTTATTAATGGCTTAAGGTAATCATATATATGTTTATATTAGTATCGTAATTAATAACTAATTAAATTTGAAGTGTTACAAGTTTACCGATTATCATCTGTAGATGAGACCCTTAAGGGTGAAAACGCAAAGTTGGGTAACACTTTTTTGCGAATGGAGAGGAAAAACAATAGTGTGCATGGATAAACACACAAAAAAAATTCAACTTCAAACTCTAGGCTGAGAGTTTAAATAAATCTAGGCCGAGAGTTTGTGAGAGTTCAAACTCTCAGCCGAGAGATTAATAAAACTCTAGGCCGAGAGTTTGAACCAATCACATCACCGTATTGTAAAAAAAACTATCAGATGAGAGTTTGAATGAAACTCTCGGTTGAGAGTTTTGAAGATATTTTCTCTACCAAGAGTTCATGGTCAACAAAACCTACAAAAATCCCCTACATCTTTTGGGAACCCGCAACTTTAACAACACAAAACCCTTGCAATTTTAAAAGATTATTTGTCGGATTTGGTACAATGGATTCATCTTCGAATCTAGTTTCCAATTATATAATAATTGTTTCATTTCATTTAGAATTTATATTTATTAATCATTTTTATTTAACCTTATCCATTGAGAATTTTATTGTTATGGAAATAACCTGAAATAGAAATTCATTATCGTTAAAAAAAGCACAAAAAAATTGAAATATTCACAGAGATCTTCCTTTCCCTATCCTCCTCAAAATGGTACTTTTAGTATTTTCAATAAGAGTCACACTAAAAATAAAATTGAAGCTCACCAACATGTGTCGATAAGGCAACATTTTCTAGACATATTCTATTTTGATAAATAATAAAAAATAGTTCCCATGTCTGAAAAACCTAAAAATATAGTCCATGCACAATTGAAGTGTATCTATATTATTAGCATACATTTTTTCCCTAAAATGAATAACCATATCTAAAAAAACTAGTGCTCACGTAGGTCACTCATTATCCATACTTGAAATTTTCAAGTATATTCCATTGGTGAGAACTCAATTTGTCCCACTATGTGTAAATAAAAAAATTTAAAAAAATTATGAGTGAAAAGCTAATTCAATTCTCTAAAACATTTGTTTTTACTTCAAGGTTAAATTCCTAAGGGAGATATGGCTTTAAAGAGGTTGAAGTTGAAAAATCTAAAATTTTGCAGTTTTGTTGGTCAAAACACAAGTAAAAATGGTTACCCAAATTCATATTTTCACCCTTTTAACATTGAAAAATGTATACATTCATGGTCTAGATTCATTCTTTGAGATTGTGCAATAAAAATTAAAGCATTATCAGATAGTCCATTATACAATTACTTAGTCTTGAGGGATTTTATACAATTACATTGAGCAAACTATTCCAAATTAGTTACAAAGTGGACCTTGGCTATTTCTATTACAACCATTAGGGTTGACTCATTAGTTACAAAACACCTCCTTTCGATCCATTTTATTTTGGCTTGTGTTCTTCTCTTGCGCTTCCTTTACTTGAGTCCCTCATCCGCAAACTTTGTCATTACCTTTTTATCCTTTTGTAGCCCATATCAAACCAAAAGCGGAAACATTCTTAACTATGTAAATTTATTTAATTTAACAAATATCAAAAAGACATTTCAAATCAAATTTACCAAGAAATCAGAGCTCCTCTGTCAAAAGTATTGAGTGCTAGCGGTACCAAAGTGTTTCCTGAGCCTAGCTAGCGAAAGCAAATTCTTGTTGTTGGAGACAACTTAGAGAAAGCCACCATGGGATGGGTTCATAAATAAAAAAACTAAACCCTGGATATTTTATTTTTATAATTGTATTTTTGATATATAGGAATGTACACCCACTCTTAATGAAACGCACTTGCATTTGGAATATGTATGCAATTAGAAGCCAACTTTGTCCACTCACCCCTATATGTGGGGTCTTGTATCATTTCATGATAATAGAGAATATTGTAGTTTTGTGCAACTTTATTATGTGGTTTCAATTCGTATTGTTATAGTTGTATTATGTTATATCTATGTGAAGTCTATAAATGCAAGTGTAGTTTTGATGCATATATCTTTTTTATAATTATCTCCTTATGTAAAAATTGATATTTAATCAATGGTAAAAAATATTATAAAATATTAAATAATTTTTTTAAATTCAGATAAATAAGATTATTACAACTAGTTTGTGCAATGTCTTTGTAACCAAATGAACAATACAATATACCAAGAATGGATTGCACTTGCAAATCTTAAAATATTGAGGAAGGAATCTCCATTAAAACTTAAAGTAAATTTTTGATTAATAGTTCATTAGGTTTTTACAAGTAAGAAGCATTGATCCCTTTTAGCACAACTCTTAAAATAAAACATATCCACTAACATTAACATCTTGATAACTCAATAATCCATGAGAAATTATCTTCTAAACTACCATAAATGCCACTACAAATAGATTGTATCATATCAAAGCAAGTTTTCAGTCTTACGAAAAACATATTTTTCATTGAGATAAAAACATGCAACATCAACTTCATTAAAAAAATATTATTCTACAAAAATAACTTAAATAAATACAAGTTTATAAAGTATGTACACATTTCACATGCATAAATTATATATATTAAATTCATAACCGCTAATGATATTTCAATGAATAGTTAATAATTCATTTGAATGAATGGTTAATAATTCATTTGTTCTATACCCTTACCCTTATCACAACCCTTCTCACATGTAAAGAAAAAAATATTCAACATAAACTCTTTTTTGCCAGGCTAGACAACGAGCTTCAGTGTTGGATTGTACTCGGCTTGTTTATTTTTCTAGGAAACTTGGATACCCCTTGAAAAAGTGAAACCCTAAACCTTTGAATCCAAAATCTTATCAAGGCTAAACCTTAAATAAACAAAATTGAGTTAAACGTCATGGTTAAACATAGACCCTTACCACATGGTTAAACATAAACCCTTACCACATGCAAAAGAAAACATATTATTTTAATATTATTAACATACTAAAAAAACTATTATTTTAATATTAATAATATCATTTTAAAAGACATGATTATAATATTGCTACTTTCATTTAACATAAAATCAATGATCTATAATTTCTGGCATAAAATATAAGTCCGGAGCTTAATTTTATTTAGCATAAAATATATGGTCTAGTACATAGACTTCAAAGCCCAGGAGTTTAGTGTCTATATAAAAAGAAATTACTTTTTATGGGCACCAATGGGGGCGTAAACATAAGTTTTATCCTCTATCCCAAAAAACCCTATTATCTTGCCCTCTCCGACTGGAGTTGTCGGTGGGTCTTTACCCACAGGCGTGAATTTCCTTCCCGTATTGGTTTCAAACGTCAAAAATATAATTCTACCGTCACAATCCGAAGCTTCACCCATCTTCGTGAAAACGAGGTATTCATGAACTGGATCCAAGGTGAACTGCATGGAGATGTTAAGAAAACCACAAGTTAATATGATTACATAGCAATCGTTCTAAATTTGAAATAAACAATTATAAAAGAAAAAAATATCAAACATAACTGGTAGTCGATGCATGGATAACCTGTTTAACTAAAAGAAGCCAAATGATAACATATTGTAGTTGCGGCATAGACAATGGGTGATTACAACTAAGCATTGTAGTTGCGCATAGATAATAGGTGATTACAACTAAGCATGGTAAGAGATAACTTATTACTTATATGTGGCACTTAACTTGACTGACTGTGCTAATTAATTGTATTGAAAAGATTATTTATGTGCATGGCCCATTTACACCAAAAAAACATTTTCGACATCAATTCTCATTGTTTAGATAATATGACATTGAATGATGCTCCATCAATCCACATTTCAATTCCAAGTTCAATGGATGGAACATCATGCTTTGCATCACACTCTAGTCCCTCAACATATTTGGTAGCATCATAGATAGATGATAGAAAAGATGAGAAGGGTAATCACATGTTATTGGAAGCTACGTATGGGGAAGATGATTATATTGAAGGATGATTTCCCAATGAAAATATTGATGTATCCTTTCCTATACACTTTGGTCAAGAGCTTAATGATTTTGTTCCTCACCTTCCAAACAATACTTTCCAATAACAATGGTTCAATTTCTTGGTCAAATTTTCCAGCGTGTAGTAAATGTCGACATCATTGCATATGTTGAAGGCCTACTGAAACCTTCGCACGGGAGGAAGAATATTTCTAATGCATATAAGTTGACAAAAACACCTTATCTTGTGTGAAAGATAAAGATGCCTAAACGCAATATTAATTTTCATTGTTCACTAATTATTAAACATGTTTTTGAACCTAAATATGATGCTAGTATTTTCCAATTATTTTTAGCTTTTCTTAAATTAGGATTTGGGAAATGGTTAGAAGAAAGTTAGGCATAAAAACATTGAAAAATACAGAATCGATTAATCACATGGTAAAATCTCTTGTTGACGCATTCACATCCACTGATAGAAAATATCATTTGTATGAATATAATGCAGCTCACTGCATATAAGCTAAATCGATTGTAACTAAAAGCAAAAAACAAAATCATTAGCTTAAATGTGCATCACAAATTGTTAAATTACATCCGATAACCCTAATTGATTATATGGACAAAGAGGGAAAAATGGCCAAATTATGGAAATTAAGTGGTAGATTACCACATCGAGACATGAAGTTATTTCAAGCAATCCAGAGACGAGTTCAATCACTTTTGCATCACAACACGAATATGCACACACACACACACACACACACACACACACGTCGTACGCATGCACTCACACACACACACACATGCACGCACACACGCACATGCACATGCACCTGCACATGTGCACACACATACACACACATGCGTGCACACACACACACATGCATGAACGTGTGCATGTGCACACACGCGTGTACACACACATAGACACACACGCAAGAGCACACGTACTCATGCACACATGCACACAAACATACATACTCATGCATGCACACACACATGCACACAAACACATATACACACACTCACACACACACACTCACTCACACACACACACTCACACACACACACACACATATTCTACTTAGACATGTAATCTCTCCTTATTGTTGGGTCTAAAATCATTTCACTTTCCAGAAATTACCTACCTACATTCAATTGGGCATGCATCTCATAAACAAATATAGATTCCAATCCTTTCACCTACTATAGATGGCCCACTGATAAGAAAATGATGTTAGGATCTTTAGCCTTAATGGATGTCATGAACATGTTAAGAACATGTATTGAGAGTAATAGTTGGCTAAGGAATAATATCGATATAAAATTTAGTTATCCGTATTAACATAAACTCGATGAGAAAGGATTTACCAATAATTTGTCTTGCTATAGAAGGTGAGCACATAAAATTCTTCTTTTAAAATTTTATGGTATTACATTACAACGAAGACTAAAAACAACTATCATTCTAGTTGTCACTAAGTCCATAGCATTATGATGCTTCAATCCCTCCTTTGTATTCTTTATGAATTCACTAGAGATTAATCACATTCTAATTGCATGACATGGTATCTTCAATATTCGGTGTAAAATTTCAAAGTGAAAGGAAGAGGATCATAGGGAGTTGCAAGATTCCCACACTCATGGATGATAGTTGAAAAATATGGCCTTATTGGGATTCTTTTTGTATTGCAATGTTTTGTTCTTTGGGGAGAGCATCCTCAACTTATTTTGAGTTTTGAAACCCTTATATGTCATAAAATCACACGTCCAGGTTGATAAAAAACGTTTTCATCAAATGTGAGCATAATTTCCAAAAATTCTAACATTGGCCCCTTTAATGGTCACTAGGAACAACTCATACAGATGCAATGATTAGTTTTATAATGCAATATCCACCATTCGGATTCCAAACAAATATGCCATAGATCCAAAGAAAATGTTGCAAGATTATGAACCTAGAGGAAGATGATTCCCTTTTTTTACATAGCTGAGCATTCTATCACATAGTCAAAGAATCCAAAACCATATCAAGAAGAGACACAATGCTGAGAGCCACAAAAAACACATTAGTGCCTCTCTATTAACCATTATTTATTTCTTTGACTACAATTCCATCCATGTATTTTCAATTCACACAAGTAGGAAAATATGTATAATAGTAAAATATTGTCTATACATAAGTAGTTGTTGTTTCATCCTTGAACTGTTTACCAACCATATAGATATTAAATGGTCTTTCGATTCAATATTAACATTATTGGGGGAGTTGCAAGTGACTCCCCTAAGAAATTTTACAATAACTTAAATTGAGTGTTGAATCCATGTTGTCTTTCTCATTTGCAAAATCATTTCAATGCCTGAAGACTAGATTGAATTCTAGTTGACAAAGCCTTGACTTTCTATAGGGTATGTAGGGCCTCATAGAGATACATTTGTTTATAATTGCTCTTAGAGTTACCATATAATATCCCATTGATTTTCATGACCTAAATCATGGGGATTTATGTATCCAGGGTCCTTTGTATAAGTCTAATCCATTGGTTTCATTATTCATTGTAGTATCAACTACCTAAGTATATTTTACTTCTCAAATCCCTAAGAGTCAATGATGACTCTCCTTGCAACTAACAACCTTGAATTATAATTATAATAAACGGTATTATTATTTAATAATAATAATAATAATAATAAAAATAGATACTTAATTTTTATTTCAAGTAGAATTATTTATTTTTTGACACTAAAATGGTGTATAAGATAATAATTTAATGAATCAAGTTTTTTGGCATCATCATAGAAGAAGATTACGTGATGTGGATACAGTGTGGACCTCAACATAACTTAAAAAATGTGATGATGTTATCGCACAACATAACATTGTTGAAACATGATGTGGTATGACAATAGCATGATGTTGAACCAACATGGAATGATGCATGATTTATTCTAGTGCTATGACATTCAATTCTAATGTAATGTAGGTTAAATGTAAGAGATTAAAGAAGAAGAAAAAAATGATGCAAAATTAATCAATGTGTTATCCTCAAACTCCATTTCTAATGCAAACTAAATTAGGTGGGTTCTTCTCATTTCATTTTTACATGAGGATTTGGGGTGAAGCTTCTTACAGTTCAAAAATATGTGTGGATGAATTCAAGAGAATCAAGGAAGTAATATTTATGGGGTATCACTAAACTCTTATATTCATAGGTAATTCTTTTATCATTTCATTCATTTAAAAGAAAAAATATTTAAAACAAAGTGATATTTTTGTTATGGGGGATCGGTGTTTTATAAATGGAATAGTGATTCAGGATGGACTTTAGGTTTTCAATATGGGATTTGGTTTTTCCTTCCGCTTCCCCTAATCCCTTCAAATAATTTATAAAATGGGATTTTTGTTTTCTAATTGGGATTGTTGGGTGTTATATTCTTTGTAGGCTGAAACAATTGACAAAATGGTCAACTAGTTAGTAGAGGATGGTCGATTAGGAGAGGGATGACTAGATTGTTTCCAAGATACTCAAGGTTGGTAAAGTAGGAGTAGGATCGATGAGATGGTCAAGTTGAGTCAAGGATCGATGGGAACCATTCGATGGAGATTCAAACAAACGGATCGATGATATGGTCAAGTCAAGTCGAGGGTCAACAAGAATGATTGATGGCGAGCAAAGCGACAAGAGAGAAGACAATATGCCAAGCCGAAAAACTAAGGGATTCCAAGATATGTGCCAAATATTTTAAAAATTTCTATGGTTGTTGTAACTGAATCAGGTATTCGAATTATCCCAATTGTATTCTATATTTATGTTTTAATACATGCCAAGCTATAATGGAAAAGAAGGTTGATGATAAGTAAGGAATTATTGGGATTTCCATATCCTAATGTAAGCTCAATTGGTTAAAATTGATATCATGTACAGACATGAATCTTTTTGAAATTTATTTATGAAGGTTAATTCACTAAACTTAATAGAGGCGCACGTTAGCTCAAACATATAAGATGGTTTTCCTAATTAATGGCTTCTAGGGTAAATCTTTGTGTAATGTGTATATGCATTACTGTGTGTTTGTTAATTTTTTTGTATGCTTTGATAACTAAAAAAGCTAAAATTCCTCTAAGATCATTAAATATATATCAATATCGCTCTATTAACCAACATATCTCTCTTGAATTCAATTCCATGCATGAAATCACAAATCACACACGTAGGCAAATGAGCATAATAGTAAAATACCATTCGTACATAACTAGTTGTTGTTTCATTCTTGAATTGTTTACTAGTAAAATACCATTGGTACATAACTAGTTGTTGTTTCATTATTGATTTGTTTACTAGTAGCCAGAAATTAAATGGTCCAACAATTCCATATTAAAATTATTGGGGGAGTTGGAAGTGATTTCCCCCAAGTTTTTTTAGAATAAATTAAACTCGGTGTCGAATCCATGTTGGCTTTCCCATTTGCAACAGAATTTCAATGCCTGAAGATATGATTGAATTATATCTTATCAAACCATTGACTTTCTTGAAGGATTCAACCCACTATATCAGCTAGGTTTGGCCTCATATAGATACATTTGTTTATAGTTTCTCATAGGGTGACCAAGAAATCTCCCAATGAATGTCACTGCCAAAATAATTTGAGCTTTATGTATCAATACGCCTTTGTATAAGTCTAATGCCTTGGCTTAATTATTCATTGTAGTATTGAATCCCAAGTATATTTTACTTCATAGTTCCCTAAGACTAAATGATGACCCCCCTTGCATAGAGTACCCTTGAATTATAATTATAATAATTGTTATTATTATTTAATAGATTTCATTATAATAAATTAAAATGATAATATTAACTTAATTGTTATGTTAATTATAATTATTAATTTTCTACATAGTCATTGTGATGCTAGAAGATGATAATTTAATGAATCGGGTTGCTTAGCATCATCCTAGATGAAGTTGAAAGGATGTGGATACTACAAGGTGGACATTACCATAGCATCAAAATAATGTGATGATGTTGTGAAATTGCCCACATAAGATCCAAAGAGATGATGTAAACCTCACTATGAAAGAATTTAGGAAAAAGAGAGAAGCAATAGAACATAGATCCAATAGAGGCAGAATAATTACACACCTTACATTAATCAGAATAGTAACCGGGTAAATATACAATGCTGAGTATGAGGATTCGAATTCACTAGGTGTAATTCGAATTATCCTTCATGCACAGATCCATAATCAATGGAGAGTCATCAGTGCCAAACTAGGAGTCTATCTCATCATCGGTGAAGTCATCAATGCACAAGTAGTGATCAACCGGGAGTCAAACTGAGTCTAACTGAGTGTGGTTGGTGTAACTGGCACATGGAAGCACTGATATAGTGAAGGAGACTCAGTGGGGGGCGCTCATGGAGCTAACTGGAGTCAAAACAGTCTATCTAGTCACACTGGAGGTCCAAAAGAGTGATAAGGTCAGTTAGGAGTCAGTTAATCCTTAAATCAAGGAAGAACTGAAGATAACTGAACTAAACTGGACTGGTAGGTGAAGAAGGGCGCCCTTATCATGCAATAACTGAAAAGAGGGCGCACTAAGCTCTAGGAGAGCTAAGACTGATCCGAGAGAAGCTCCTGGGGCTAGTTTGGCAAGGGCTAGGTGCTGGTGCTGCAAACCCTAATTGCATGCAAACCCTAATTGCATGCAAAACCCTAATTGCATGCAAAACCCTAATTTTGCATGCAGGACTGAAAATGTCAGAAATGTTAGAAGGACTAGGATGGAGTATAGGAATATCCTAACAGATGTCATCACACAACATAATATTGAAACATGATGTGGTATGACAATAGCATGATGTTTAGCCAACATGGAATTATGCATGATTTATTCTAGTGTTGTGACATTCAATTCTAATGTAATGTAGGTTCAATATAAAATATTGAAGAATTGGAAAAAATGATGAAAAAATAATATATATGTTACCATCATTGTGCATTGCAATAGTACTGACTAAATTAGGTGGGTTATTCTTATTTGATTTTCACATGAGATTGTGGGGTGAAGCTTCTTAGATTTGAAAGAGATGTGTAGGGTAATTCAATAATATCAAGGAAGAAATATTTGTGGGGGTTTTGTTACACATCTCGGATTAATAGGTAATTTTTTTCATTCACCTCATTTTAAAAATAAGTAGTAGATTTGAAACAAAATGATATTTTGGTTATGGATGGAATAACGGTATTGGAAATGCAATTTACGTTTTGGAAGGGGTTTAGGTTTTGAAAATGGGATTTGGGTTTTCCTTCCTCTTCCCCTATTTTTTAAAAATTTCTTAGAAACGGGATTTTGGTTTCATAGTCATAGGATTTTGGATTTCCATCCCTTCTCCTTCCTCTTCATCTCCTCATACCCTCTCTGCCTCTCTCTCTCCTAAAATAAAATGATATTTTGGTTATGTATTGGACTGGGATCTTGGAAATTCAATTTCCATTTTTTATGGTATTTAGGTTTTGAAAATGGTTTTTGGGTTTTCCTTCCTCTTCCCCCATATTTTTTTCGTTTCTTAGAAATGGGATTTTTGTTTGATAGTCACAAGATTTTGGATTTCCATCCCTTCGACTTCCTCTTCATCTCCTCATACCCTCTCTCTCTCTCTCTCTCTCTCTCTCTCTCTCCCCATCCCTCTCTCTCCCTACCTCTCCCCCCCTCACTCAATATCTCTCCTCTCCCTCCTTCTCTCTCCTCTCCCTATCTCTCCCCCCACTTCTCCCCCTCTCCCCATCCCCCTCCCCCCATCTCCCTCTCTCTCACTCTCTCTCCTCTCTCTCCCTTTATCTCCTCTCTCCCTCCATCCATCTCCCTCCCTGCCTCCCTCCCCCCCCCCCCCCTCTCTCTCTCTCTCTCTCTCCCCTACTTGAACTCCCTGCCTTCATATTTCAATCTTCCACTCCTCTTTAACCCATCCCCTCCTTTCATTATTCCTCTTCCCCACTATTTCTCAACCCCCACCCATATTTTTTCATATTTTTATTCCTCACTCCTCCTCCTCTTATTCTCTCTCTCAATCCTCCCTCTCTTACTTTTCCTCTATCACTTATCCATTACCCCTATTCTTTTTCTACTTCCATGTTTATATTTACCAATAAGATAATTAGTTTCCATTATAGAATCCACAACCACTATAGAAGAATAAGTTTTAAATAGGCTTCCCTAATTATTTTATTATGGAGTAAAATGGGAATCTCGAGATGAAATAAATGTGCATGTTTTGTACTAAGTAGCTACATTGTGTTTATATATATTTTCTACACTTGTTGGCATTGATATTTGATGATTAATAAGGCCTACTTAGTTCTTCTTGACATAAAAAATACCAATTAACAAACATAGGAGTTGAGTTATGCACATAAGCCCAAAATATCTGAAATAGGACTAGCTCATATATATGGCCTTAAGTTGAATCAAAGTGGCTAAGATTTGTAAATTTACAACATCATGAGTCATTCTCTAGATCAATATTGTGTGTAAATATTGAGTGTAGTGTGTCGAGGTAGTTCCTTATAGGATCCTAAGTTGGACTCAGGAAACTTGGAGAAGAATCTTGAGTTGCACTCTAGAATAGTTAAGCATCATGTGTTGAGGCAAGTGCTTTGTATGTCAAATTGATGATGTTGTACAATCTTGCTAGTTAAGGCTAAGATCTTGTATTTCAAGAAATATCCTCATGTGTTGAGGTGGTTCCTCGTGTGTTGAGGTGATGCTTGCATGTCGAATCATGTATGGTATGTGATATACTACTAACCATGGTTTAGCTATTAAGTATCCTATGGAAATTGGCCACCTCTAGAGTGAAATACTTTAGCATATAACGACTTGGAACTATAGTAGAACAATATGATTACATCATTGGGAAGATCACCTTAATATATCTGATATGATAATTAAGCTTCCACATGCGGACCATGCAGATAAGACGAGAGATAAAGATAAGATGTGATAAGATATGAGAGAATTTGAGGTGCACATAAAAGAATTAATTAAGAGAGAAATTAAAATCGTTAAAATTCAATGAAGACTTCAGTAAATCAAAGGAGAACTCGAATTGATCATTACAGTGATGTTAACAAGAAATAATCAATTAACAGAGTTAACTAACTGATAACAAAGAAGATACAATTAACTAAGTGTTATTTCATGACGAAACTTATGTTAAATAAAATATGACACTTAAGTTAGCCACCTATCTAAGTGGGAAAGCTTTCAGTTAAGGGGTGAGTTCATCCTAAGAATCAGTTCACTAATTGAACGCACTACATGAGAAGTGGGGCACACTTCTTCATGCAAGATTGATGCAACAAGATGGAGGGTGAGTTCATCCCGAATTCAGAAGATAAAAATAGAATTAGATGCATGTGTAGAATATATAAATATGTTTTACATTATTGATGAATTCAATGTCAAGCAAATTCTCTTCTCTCTTGAAGCAAAATGTGCATCTATTTGTGCATGATATTATTCCAAGTCTCTCTTCTTTGTCTTTCTCTTTCTCTGTAACTGCACTGGGGGTGCTTGATGTAAAATAAATTCTTTTCTATCTATCAATATCCTATGGAAGGCTTTACTGGGGTTTTCTCCCTCAAGTCATAGAGGGTTTCCCTAGGGTAAATTCATGTGTCAAATGTTATTTCTTATGTGTATGATTGTTATTTGATTTCAAGTATCATTGTAGCTCTGAATTCAAGATAAAAAATTGACATGGTATCATAGCTTAGGGCATGAAATATCTAAGTTCAAAAATCAATATTGAGCCTATGTAGATCCTGAGTGTGTATAGTACTTGGAGAACAACGGGATCAACCTCAGTGAGATTGGAAGACCATATTGAAGGATCTTTGAACTTCAATATTTAGAAGGCTAGGATCTTGAATATCCTAGAAGAGCATGATTTATATGGATATGTATCCAGTGTTATTGAAGAGCCTACTTCTAATGCTAGGAGCATTACCTTCAAGAAGAATCAATCCAAAACAAGGAGAATCAGTTATGATTCTGTGAAAAACAACTTGATGCTCGTGATTACTCCATTGAAGACCATAAAGGAATGCTTCAACACTTTGAAAAATATTTATGAGAAGAAGGCACCCAGTCAAAATAGAGAATTGAAGAACAAGCTTTGAAATATGAAGATGGAAAAGGGCGAAGCTGTGGCTTCCTTCTTCACGAACATCTCTCAAGTATGAGATCAAATTTTGTGCATTGGTGTGACAATAGATGATGATGATCTCATTCAGAATACTATCGATGGTCTTCTATCCTCATGGGAAACATTCTTGGAAGCATTAAATGGTTGAGAAGTTAAACCTAAATTTGAGAAACTATGGCATGATTACCTACAAAAGAAGGGAAAATCTAGAGAAAATATACTTCCTCCAAAGAAGAGAATCTCGCTCTTGTAGCATGGATGAAAAGAGGTAAGAAATATGACAAGAAATTCTCTCATGAAAAGGACAATGATTTCAAGAACTTTGATAAGTCTAAAGTTAAATGTTTCAATTGTAATAAGAAGAGTCATTATGCAATATAATGCCATGCAAAGAAAAGAGGAAATTTCAAGGGTAGGTTCCATTGTTCTATTTCTATAGAAGATAAATATACAAGAAACAATTCATCCGATGATCAAGAGATGAGGAAGGAGTACTACCTTTTCTTCTTGCCTTCTAGATACATTACCACTAGTGATGAGACGTGGATGGTAGACAGTGGCACATTTAAGAAATTGACTGGATATAGGAGCGCTACCACATATTTGAAGGAAAATATTTTTTCCTGCAAGGTGGATCTTGGAGATAATACCACCTAGAACAAATCCTAGAAAACTCATTCAAGCCATGATCCATGACATAGTCAGTTGTTGTTAGGGAAAAGTCCTTATAGTAGGGGAAGACTACCAATGTACTAGGGGGTGACAGATAGACACATAGATATTTTCATATATTGCTATAAAGAAATAGGATCAAAGTTCAGAGAAAATGTACCTTGTTTATGATGGTCGGTCAAAGATTTTCTCCCACGATCTCTACTGTAACAAACCTGCAAAACATGCACAAAAGGTCCTCAAACCAATTTGACTATAAATAAATATTGATATTAAAAAATGACATAACATCAAATTATAATCAAAGCACAATAAACATTAACACTTTTATTGGGAAAGGAAGAGCGTCTCAATATTTTATTGTCAAAGAATGCAACAAGTACAAATGTTATACATGAATCTCCATCAAGCACCTTTGCAACCAGGCCCTAGGTTCATGCTCCTCTCTCTTGACTTGGAATTTCTTCATCATAACAATAGCTCTCTCCAATTGCGTCCCTTTCTCATGCCCTCCCCTTGTATTTATGACAAGCCAAGGAGGATTGGTTCAAAAGGTGGTTGAATTGGGAAGTTGGAATACCTAACTCAACCAATCCCATTTCGTATTCTTAATATATTTTTTCAACTTTTCTTAATATACTCGTGACCATGACATCTAGAAACATGCAAGTGACTAGTGACGTACTAGCTTAGCAGCTCGCGGGTACAAATTTTGGCTGATACCTATGGGTTGTCAATATAGAGACCCGTGGGTGACCCGCTTTATGTCAAGTATAAAGGTCACGGTTTTATACTGAAATTGTCTGAAAAAATAATTTTTTAAGCTGAAGATAATAGGGTTCAGCTCCCAAATCATCTAAGGCCAAGTAATCTCTTCCATCCATAGTGTCCTTTTGTGTGACCGACAGGGAAATGTGGCCACAGATGAAGAAGTGCTAATTTGACTGATAAAAGATGCCCCCTAATGTGTGAGGTTAGAGGGAAACGATGGACGAAATACATTACAATTCAAGTCAGAGGAGAAGCAAGGAAACCTTAGAACAAAGTCACAAAAGTACCTAAAAACAAAAACTAGGTCAGCGAGCAATTACAATCTTGCATCAGGAGATGTTTAGAAGAATATAATATCCAATAAATAACTGAAATATGTATATAGCATGGCCACTGAAATACAAGTGTGCATCCCTGCCAAATAGGATATCATATCCATAACAACAAACTTGATCTATGTCTCATTAAGAGAAAAAAATGAGTGTGTGTCAGTCTTTCGCATCTTGCGAAATAACAAACTGTGATGATGTTATCATAGCCCCAAGGTCTTCATCCAAATCATCAAGGTACAAATATTAACCATGCGAAGAAAATGAGCCGAGGTCAAACATGGAGGATACCATTTGATTACCGCTCAATGATGTAATCTGTTAACGAACACGAGAGAACCCACCATTAATGAAAATGGGGCCCAAGGTACCTATTACATTCTAACAAGTGAGAGTAAAGGGTGTTGAAGTCAAACACTTGAAGAATCCATCGAGTAGGAGACATTGATGTATTCCCACTACTCAATAGCGATTGAACTTGCCATTGATGACTGCAACCCTCAAGGTACTACCGATAACTCTAAACTTCATTACCGGAGAAAAATGAGTTGAAGTCAATGGGAAGAAGTCTGTTGGAAGGGAGGCCTTAAGGCATACTCCATCATCCAACCCGAGGATCAATCAGAAAATTTAGTTGATCTGGAGTAGTACTGAGTACATGATGAAACAAACTGGCAGCAAGGAATGGCAGACACATGAGGTCAAGGTAACTACAGAATGGCCGAGACATTTTGTATCCTTGAACAATGAGCATGATACAAGAGTTATTTAGGAAACTTTTAACATAAAGGGACCATTAAATAAATCTGCAATATAGGAGACATTGATAGATTCTCCATATGATTGGAAGAGTAACCAATCAGAGGAGTAAAAAATCTAAGATTAGGCTCATCGTAAGGTCAAAACCTAAAACGCAACTGTTTGATAGACTCAAAAGGTGCTTTGTTCAAGGATATGACTGACTTGCTTCCTTTAAACTGAAAAGATGTTTGACATACTTCCATTCCCTTTTCTCTTTTTATTAAATATTATCCTTCTTGTTGGTTTTAGTGAGTCCAAGAAAGCAAACTCAATAGTCCTTCTTCATTTTTTAAGCAAGCTCAAAGAAAGAGGGAGAAGATTGCTTGATATAAGTCCAAGCATGTGTAGTTTAACGAGTCCATGGGAGGGAAACTCATGACCTTCTTTATTTTTTAATGAGTTTGAAGAAGAGATAGACTAGTACTCGATAACAATGTTCCATGGATTTTAATATCGAGCCTGGATCTGTTCATTCTCGCTGGTGTTTTCATATTTAAATAGTACGAAAAAATTAATCAAGAACTCTATATACCGTCTCGTGGATTTCTCATCGAGCCTGAGTTGGCGAATGCTCATTGGTGTTTTCATATTTTGAGAGTCTGAAAACCCTAAAGAAGATTCCTGAAGGTCCTATTTTGTAAAGTTAGTCTTCTCACCCAAAAAAGTGTAAAACAATGAGAGAAGAATTCTTCTAGCCACGTATGACTAGAGTATACCATTTTTTGTAACTAATCCACGAAGGTCCGGAAAAAGGGGTAAACTTATACCTAAGTGGATGTCTATTCACTTCCTTTAACGAGTTTGAACAAACCAAGAATACTTGATGATCTTGTTTGATTTTAAAGAGGCTAACAAGGGCTTAAAAAGACTCTCTATGTATCAGGGAAACTAAGTTCCTTGATCTTGTCAAATGACGAAATACTGTTGATTATCATAGGAATGACCAGATTAGTAACAAATGACATATAACATGATCAAAGAGATTTCAAAATGACATAAAGTGACAAGAATTTTTTTAAACTCAGTTGACATGTCATAAACAAAATCAAACCTTTATAGACAAATGTCATGAAAAGTAGCGAGAATTATTGCTTCGAACTTCACCTAACCCAAAAGAACTTTAAAAGTGCATTAGTTGATTAAATAAATTTTAAAAACAATTTTGAAACTATATAGAAATGATAAAAGTGGGTAAAAATTAAAAGTGACTTTTATAAATAGTTTCAAAATGTGAACGCAACTCACAAATTCATTTGTTGAAGCAAAAAGGGTGAAAAGAGCCTCCTACTTCAAATGCTTGTAGCGTTTACACCGGGCCACCGAATCGGGTTTCGTAAATTGCAAGTAACTGGTCTCTCCTACTTTCAAATCAAACCATTGTTTTTAATTTTTGGTGGTTATTTTTTATTTTTATCAAGTTTTAAAAATTATGGCCTTGTACCTACGGGTTGACCTATAGAAAACTCACGAGTACGAGAAAAATGTGTGACTTTGTTATAAACCAACCCATGGGTACCCTCATCTATCTAGTAAGTATAGTCGTGGGTGCCACAGTTTAAAATGAAAAAACTAAAAACTAAAGGATGAAATGGTTGAATGAATGTATGTGTGGTACTAATGTGGAGGGAAAGGTAGCATAAGGACATGGATAGACAAGCTATGGGCGATCCATTGACACTAAACGCGCTACGAAGATGTGGCGTGCTAACAAAATTTCGAACTACCAACATGAGAGAGCAGCTATATCGATTACTCCAAATGCTTGTTAAATATTGGGATGCGGACCAAGGAGTGTTTTATCTCTAGGGAGAGATACTTGAATCACAATTGACGACATCTATTTCATAACAGGTATCCCATAGAGGGGAAAAGGTAAACCTAAAAGGCACATTTAGAGGACTCAGGAGTCGGTGCGTTATCAATACAAGACTATATCAACACTTACTGTTTTCCAGGCATTCAAAAAAGTGGTAGCCAAGTCCCGATCGGCTCCATTGTGAGCTTCCCATTGAATTTCATCCTGAGTAATCTAAACAGAATTGGAGGGAGTGCGGCACAACACTTGGCTTCAAGGAATTATATGCAGATTGGTGTTGATTGCTTACAGGGTGTAGTATTTGAATGGTGTTCGGGTCTCTTGGTGAACATGAAACACCAATTGACCAAATGAAAGACGGGGATGAAGAAGAACTTTGAATACAAGAAAATATTGTGTTATTTCTTCTTCAAGAGGGTACCTTCTCTGAGCCCTAGGATGGGTCTACCTGTCCTGAACCCCTACGAGCAGTTTATGATTCGATGGGGAGATATCTTCTTGCGCCAGGGTGGTGGCAAGGTTACACTTTCTTATGATGACGAATACTATCTCGGATGGTGGATCCACCAAGTACCGACTCTAGAGCAGTTCCCATACATAGGTGTGCATTTCCGTGGAGATATAGAGCTCGCTCTTCCTCCAGTATCATCTTGGGGAGATATGTGTAAGATATGCTTATGCTTTTGAAAAAAATATTTTATTTTTATGCTTTTATGTCTATATAATTTTTATGAATGATTAAGAGTGTTGATAGTGTGATTTATGCAGATGTGGGGCCTGTGCAACCCGCGGGAAATCCTCACACCTTTGTACGTCCGAATGAGCCTGGAGTAGCTGATGCGATGCTGTTCAACATCGAGGGGAAGATGAGTCGATTGACTCATGATATCCCCACCTAAAATATCGATCAGATGCCACTCGAGATGTAGGAGGATGTTGTGGGTGTTTCGCCAACATGGATTAGGCTTCTTAGAGAAGTACCTAGGCTATTCATCTGCTATAGAGAGGCGATAGCATAATTAGCAGAGGAACCTCCCTCTCCATAGGGAGAGAGACACATGTGATATTTTTGAGGCGTTTGATCCCACTTTTTGTATATTATGACACTACAACATACTATGAGTCAAAATCATATTTTTTTATCTTGATATATACAGTATCGGTTTATATATACATGTGTGTGTACTAATGTGTGTGATTGTTTAATGTGATTGCGTGTGGTACAAATTCCAATCTAGTACATAGTTTGCATATGAATCAACTAATGAGTTTAAACTCCTTGAAATGTGTTGATATGTAATAAAAATAAATTGTCTTTCAAGTAATCTAACATGCAAAAACTGACGAAGCAAAGAAGGATCTTTGATCTTCTATTCACACATCAACTGAAGTACTACTAACTGCGAGTCGAGTCTTACCTCGAAATGTGAAATGCTGTGATGAATAGAATCTCGGAGTAACTCGATGATTGCATTGTAATCAACTACATTGTTCATTGTAGAGCCCAAAAAATCCCCTCCCGAAGACACAAGTGGACCAGACGGTGAGTAAATAACCCAAGCTATTGAGGTCAACTGAAGGGTGTGGATACTAGCACAATCGGAGAATCCTATAAGGCACTCAATTGTCATCTAAAACCACAATTTAGAAGACACATAAGATGCACAAAAAGAAATCAAAAGAAAATACTAACTCTACAAACATGTACAGTTATAATATAAGAAAAAGAATAGAGGCCTAATCATAATACTTTTACAGGTAGAGCCCATTTATGGGCTTAGGAAACTTACAACCCTCATAGTTGGTTAGCTCATAGGATCCTTTCTACAAAACTTTAGAGACAATGTACGGTCCAAGCCACATAGATTTGAAAGTGCCTGCCTCCAACGGATCTTTGTCTTGGTCACAGAGCAGAACAAGGTCTCCTTCAAAGAACACCCTTGGTTTCACAGACTTGGCATACTGATGCTTGAATTTGCTTTTCTGAGCCTCGTTTGTTGTAAGCGCATCGCGGTGTTGTTCATTTAAATATTCTAAACGCATCAAACGCTCCTCCAAAGCTGAATTTTCAGGGAGCAATTGGACAGCCAACTTTAACAAGGGAATCTCGCATTCAACCGAAATAAATGCCTCCACCCCGTGAACGAATTGGAAACGTGAGAACCCGGTAGCAGTCTTAACATTATACCGATAAGCCAAAAGAGAGGGGTACAACATGATGTGCCAGTTAGATCAACTTGCATTAATGGTCCTTTGAAGGATGGTTTTCAAAGTTTTGTTGACCGCTTCGACCTGACAATTCTCCTACAGATAGAATGAGGACGAATGTTCCTGTCGAAAACCTAGCATAATATACAACTTGGTCATCATATTGTTTTGAAAATTTTGTCCATGGTCTGTAACGATCTCTTTTGGGATAGAAAATCTAGAAATGATCTGGTTAAATACGAAATAAGTAGTCATTTCTTCGTCTTCTCTCATAGTAGGCATTTCCTTGGCCCACTTTGTAAAGTAGTCGACGACAACAATGATGTGGTGGTGTCGTCCTACCGAAGCCGGATTACACATCATAAAGTCAATCCCTCACTTGGTGAAGGGGACTGTTGTGATAACAGGATGGAGGGTAGTTGGGTGTGCTCACATCTTTTTGGTGAAAAACTAACAAGGATGATAGTGTTTCACATCTTCCACACAATATTTGAAGATCGTGGGCCAAAAATAACCAGCATGCAGTATTTTCTGGGTTGTTTCCAACCCAGAAAGATGACCCCCACAGGCTCCACTATGAGCATCATTCAATATTGTCTCATCTTCCTCCAGGATTAAGCAATGGCATAAAATGGAATCTATCCCATGTCTATTTAATGTATCATAAATGATGAGATAATTTTGTGCATGATTTTTCAATTTTCGTCGTTCATCCCTAGAGAAAGTGGGAGGACACCTCAAAGTCTGGAGATATACTAAAATATCTCCATACCATGGGTCAAAAGTCGCAATGAGAAATATGTATTCATCCGGGAATGATGACTCTTCCTCATTGTTTACTAGGTCACTGGGAAACTCAAAAATAAGTTCAGCAAACACTAGATATTTCTTCGACTTAGCAGATTGGAAAATTAGGTCAAACTCTTCCAAAATGACAATCAATTTATTGAACTTCTCGTCGATGATACATTGGGTTCAAATGTATTGAAAGGGATTGGCTTCTGCAATCACTATGGTGGTTCACAATAAGATGTAATAACACCGTCTCTGAATTGCATGGATGATAGCTAATCCCAACTTCTCGACATATGAATACTTACTCTTAGGAGTTATCAATGTGCGCGAAAGATAATAAATGGCATGCTCCTGAAGCTTGTCATCCTCCTGAACAAGTACCATACCAATTGTGGAAACAGATGCTAGCATATATAGAAGGAATTCCTTGGTGTAATCTGGTGGGCTCAGCAAGGGGGCAAATAGTAATTCCTTTTTCAAATCCTCAAATGAAGTTTGAGCAGCCTCGTCCCAAAGAAAATAGGTGTCCTACTTGAGCAATCTCATGAATCCCTTTTTTATTTTAACATAGTTTGTAATGAAACGTCATAGAAAGTTTGGCATACCCTGCAGAATCTGAAGTTGTCTAAGGGTTCAAGAAGGAGGCAGATTTACAACGGCCTCAAATTTTAATGGTTCGACCATGATACCATGACTCGAGACAATGAAACCTAGTAGGCATCTGGACTCAACACAGAATCCACATTTGTTTGGATTCAAACGAATCTTATAATATTTGCATCTCTCAAACACTAGTCACAAATTATGAGGATGATCTCATCTCTTACAAGATCGCACTGGGAGATCATCTAGATATGTCTCAACTACATGTTTGATATCGTGGAAATCAAAGTTCATGGCATGCTAGAAAGTGGCTCCAACATTCTTTAACCTAAACGACATATTCCGATAAGAAAAAGTACCCCAACGAAAAATGAAATCTATTTTTTGTTGGTCTTCAGGTTTTATTTGAATCTGGTTGTATCTTGAAAAACCATCCATGAAAGAGAATATTTCATGGCCCGCACATGCATCGATAATATGATCTATGAAAGGTATGGGGTAGTTGTCCTTAGGACAGGATTTGTTTAAGTCCCTGAAGTCCATACATAATCGTATGGTTCCTTGCTTTTTGTCGACTGGGGCTGGGTTGGAGAGCCATTTTGTCATGTCGATCAGATGGATGAAGCTAACTTTTAACAGTTTCTCAACTTCAACCTTAATGGTTGCTTCTTTTCAAGGGTTTACCGGGAAGAGCTTTTGTCTCACTAGTTTAGCATTAGGGTAAGTTGTGATGACATGTTCAACTATAGTGGGGTTGATGCATGGAATATCCTCATAAGATCAGGAAAACATGTCGCAAAACTCCTTAAACAGGTTGGTACACAGAGTAATCTCATCAGGCGAACAATCTGCTCCAATGAATAGGTTTTACACAACTCCATGTTTGATGGAGATATCGATCAATATGGTCCTCGATATATTTTCCATGTTACCTTCAACATAAATCGCTTGCGTAGGAGTGATGGACAAATCGATATCACCACCAAGTCTCACTGAAAACTCACCATTCTCTATCTTGTCTAGATTGGGAAGGAAATAGGACGTCTGATGCATGTGTTCCCATAGATGATCCAGACCTACCATGGATTCCAAGATAGCCTCATCAAAGGGAAAAACAGTATCCAGAAAATCAAAAGAGTGGATAGAATTGACTTACCATGCAGGTGCATAGTCTATATATGACTCTGTTGAGATGGATAGAGTCGAGATATAATCTGTTATGGCATCTTGTGTTTCTTGGTATGCTACTTTTTCAATAGATAAGGGCACAGCTGATCTGGATTTTATGAGCAGAACGAAATGAATACAGATTATTACTAGATGCTTAACACAAAATAATAGAGTACAGTAAAACTGGTTTTCTATTCAATAAGGAAATAAGCTAAAACAGTAAAATGCAGCGGAAAACAAGCTTGCTGGAATGGTGGCGGCTTATCTCTAAGAAGAGATGTGATGGCCGCGCTCATTCGGAACAAGATGGTTACAATGAGGATCTAAAAAACCCTAGACATACAAAAACCTAACCCTAGGAGACGAAGCGCCAAAAGTCATGTGGGCCCTGTTTGTGTAAGTTAGTACATCAACTTCTCGGGGTCGTAACTTTTGCATCCAATTTCCATTTGGGGCGCACGATAGCTCATTGGAAAGATCTATCCAAGGACTACAGCTAAGAAGAAAAATTTGATGATCAAATTCGTTGCTATAAGATACCCCAAAAAATGTCGTTTAGGGCCTCAAAACGGCCCCGAAAGTTCAGGACCCGAAAAATTGCTAAAAGTAGTAAATTACCGAAATTGCCAGAATACTGTTTTGAGCCAGTTGGAAGAGGTGGGATGCCACCGATATCCACCTGGATCAACAGTTGGTTATTATCAAGTGGGAAGAATCCAAGGATTAGTTGTTCGACTGACAGTGAAGATTACCCGAGCCAAAATGTCAGAAGTACTCGTAGAACCAATGTAGTTTACGAGAGTAGGTAGATTGAATGTGCCCATCAGTGATGAATACATGCCTAATCCTAGAATTTCACTGGGCAAGTGAGTTTGATCAATCAAAGGGATTGTCGAATCCGATGAAGCATTGTTATTTTTCGGAGTAAATGAAATTTGATCAACTATGATGATCTTTCCTTCATGTGGGAACATCATTACTCGGAATACGGACGATGGGACAGCTTGCATTGCATACATACAACTCCTTCCTAACAAAAAATTGTAGTCAAGAGGATCATCCAAAAATTCAACCTCCACAGACACTAACTTATCGGCAAGTTCAACTTCGAACGAGGGAAAGACTCCATATGGGAGGAATGATCTCCTGTCAAAATACATAAGTATAGTGTTGGAAGGGGCTAACTCAACCGAGCCAAGGGATTTCTAGTAGGATATTGACATTACACACGTAGACACGCCTTCGTCTACATCTATTTGTCCAACGGTTTTGGGGCCATGGATTAATTCAATTTGCAAGGCCACATGATACGGTAACCGGTGTTTGATGTTTGACATATCAAACCGTGCAAGCATACTTAAATAATCCATCCTCCTGATGGCCAATAGAAGTGCATTCCACTGCAAAGGGAAGCTTTGCAAGACTTCTAATGTGGACATTGCACAAGGCGTTTGGGCTAGATCCTCTACGACAAAGTAATTAGTAGCGGCACATGCGTTAGGTTTGTGCGTAGCCCTTTTGTATACACGCTTAGGTATGTTCGACATAGAATCTGCTGGTCTCTTAATGTGAAGAGGAGAAGATGACTCGAGAACATCCTTATCTTTCTGCTGCGAGTCTAGGTTTTAATTCATGGCTCTGGTTTGTAGAAACGTATGTGAGTTAATCATATTGATAAATGATTGATCAACTAACAAGGCACGAGGAGTGCCCCCAGCACTAGAGTTGCCAGAAGCTGATCCTTGTCCATGAGGGAATGGGTCCTTCAGGACATCTAGTTTCTTTTCACGTAACAGCTTCTAGGCTTTGTCCATAAGAGAGCACTGGTGGGTAAGGTGACCGTCTTTGTAAAGTTTGCAGGGAAACTTGACCTTCTTTTTATCCTTTTTTCCCTCCTCGACATTTTCATTGTTTTTGGGATTCTGATAGTTCCCCTCCCCTTTCTAACCCTTCTTTTTGTTGTTGTTGGGTTTCCAGAAACCCTTTTGGTTTGTCTACACCTGTTGTATATATTTTTTCTTAGAAGGGAAGGTTGCAACCGAAGTTCCCTCAGTAGCAAACTACTTCACGGAAAGTGTGTGCACTTTTTTTGTTAAAGATTCAAGTGCTGCTGAATCTGTTGAACCAATAATGGCATGGGCATGCAGTCTAGGATTTGGTTTTCCAAGACCTATATTAGATATCGGTGCATCCAGAATGATCTCATAGAGAATCCCAGATTGAGCGTAAACTAGGTCAAGCTATCCTCAGGATTACTTCTTCCTCATAACTTACCCCAGAAGTTGTGACATCCACAACTTGCAATGTCAAGAATAGATTTTGATGTTTTCTTTTTGAAATGATTCTCTCAATTATTTCATTGTAGTGGTATAAAGAATCATTTGATTAGCCACACTGGACAAATAAATCAATGGTAAAAAAATTATATTCCTATTACATTATTTAGGAATTTGATGTAGGATGAGGTGCAATCATAAGCTCCTTTAAAGACACTTTATTTGCCACATAAAACTAGAAAAACAAGGAAAGTCTGACTTTAAGACATTATTAGAAGTACTTTAATAAAAAAATCTAAAATGAAGTAAACAAGGTAAAATATAGGAAATCAAGTAAGTTCTCATCAAATATACAAATTTTACTCTTCAAAAAATTGTGTAATTGTTTACATAATTCGTTTTTCTAAATGTGGCTTTTAAATATTTCAACACATTATAATGTATATGTATGTGCTATGCACCATAGCACTATACCAATGAATTGATAGTATTTTTTATATAATTTTGTAGAATTTAATGGACACCTAGTACTAGCACGACACTATTTTTTCAAAATTAGTTTATACAAATATGTTTCTACTACTCGTTCATGGACATGGAGAATGTGAAGCCTCATTAAAGTCCTAAGAACCTTGAATTCATCCCCCAACATTGTCATGGCGTTGATACACGTCTATGGTGCATAATACCTCATGAACAATGCTCATATTCTCAATGCTAGGCCTACGATCCCTTCTCGAGCTTAAGTGTGATAGTTCGAGGCATCATCCATTTCCCTCCATCAATATAATTATCTAGGGGCATATGCCCTTGACTATAACGAAATATCCACTATATGCATTACAACTCATACTTCCATAGAATGAATATTCATATTGTTATAATGCAATATTTTATAAGGAAAGGCATGGTAGAGGTGATGTGTCATTTAATGAAGCGGGACTGTGGTTGTATTCACTGAATAATGCATTATAACCCAATATGCAGTATATGCATATTGCAACATAACACATATATGTTACTTCTCTATAAGAAAATATTTTGTTATGGGTTATGGGCAATTGGCTTTGCACTACGAGACAAAAAAAATATGCAATCATGCATAAAACACTACTAAGTTAATTTTTTCTCAATTTCTAACATATATGCATAGGTAATAAACAATTGGGCATTATAATTTTAGTTATATTACTATCTTAATATATATGTGCATGGCCCATTTACACCAAAAAAACATTTTCGACATCAATTCTCATTGTTTAGATAATATGACATTGAATGATGCTCCATCAATCCACATTTCAATTCCAAGTTCAATGGATGGAACATCATGCTTTGCATCACACTCTAGTCCCTCAACATATCAGGTAGCATCATAGCTAGATGATAGAAAAGATGAGAAGGTTAATCACATGTTATTGGAAGCTACCTATGGGGAAGATGATTATATTGAAGGATGATTTTCCAATGAAAATATTGATATATCGTTTCCTAAACGCTTTGGTCAAGAGCTTAATGATTTTGTTCCTCACCTTCCAAACAATACTTTCCAATAACAATGGTTCAATTTCTTGGTCAAAGTTTCCAGCGTGTAGTAAATGTCAACATCATTGCATATGTTGAAGGCCTACTAAAACCTTTGCATGGTAGGAAGAATATTTCTAATGCATATAAGTTGACAAAAACACCTTATCTTGTGTGGAAGATAAAGACGCCTAAACGCAATATTAATTTTCATTGTTCACTAATTATTAAACATTTTTTTGAACCTAAATATGATGCTAGTATTTTCCAATTATTTCTAGCTTTTCTTAAATTAGGATTTGGGAAATGGCTAGAAGAAAGTTAGGCATAAAAACATTGAAAAATACATAATCGATTAATCACATGGTAAAATCTCTTGTTGAAGCATTCACATCCACTGATAGAAAATATCATTTGTATGAATATAATGCAACTCACTGCATATAAGCTAAATCGATTGTAACTAGAAGCAAAAAACAAAATCATTAGCTTAAATGCGCATCACAAATTGTTAAATTACATCCGATAACCCTAAGTGATTATATGGACAAAGAGGGAAAAATGGCCAAATTATGGGAATTAAGTGGTAGATTACCACATCGAGACATGAAGTCATTTGAAGCAATCAAGGGACGAGTTCAATCACTTTTGCATAACAACACGAATATGCACACACACACACACACACACATACACACACACACAAAGACATCGTACGCATGCACTCTCACACACACACACATGCACGCACGCACGCACATGCACATGCACCTGCACATGTGCACACACATACACACACATGCATGCACACACACATACACATGCACACATGCAGGAACGTGTGCACGCGCACACACGCGTGTACACATACATAGACACACACTCAAGAGCACACGTACTCATGCACACACGCACACAAACATACATACTCATGCATGCACACACACATGCACACACACACATATACACACACTCACACACACACACACTCACACACACACACACTCACACACACACATATTCTACTTAGACATGTATCCTCTCCTTATTGCTGGGTCTAAAATCATTTCACTTTCCATAAGTTACCTACCTACATTCAATTGGGCATGCATCTCATAAAGAAATATAGATTCCAATCTTTTCACCTACTATAGATGGCCCACTGATAAGAAAATGATGTTAGGATCTTTAGCCTTAATGGATGTCATGAACATGTTATGAACATGTATTGAGAGTAATAGTTGGCTAAGGAATAACATCGATATAAAATTTAGTTATCCGTACTAACATAAACTCAATGAGAAAGGATTTACCAATAATTTGTCTTGCTATAGAAGGTGATCACATAAAATTCAATTTTATGGTATTACATTACAACGAAGACTAAAAACAACTATCATTCTAGTTGTCACTAAGTCCATAGCATTATGATGCTTCAATCCCTCCTTTGTATTCTTTATGAATTCACTAGAGATTAATCACATTCTAGTTGCATGACATGGTATCTTCAATATTCGGTGTAAAATTTCAAAGTGAAACTAAGAGGATCTTAGGGAGTTGCAAGATTCCCACACTCATGGATGATAGTTGAAAAATATGGCCTTATTGGGCTTCTTTTTGGATTGCAATGTTTTGTTCTTTGGGGAGAGCATCCTCAACTTATTTTGTGTTTTGAAACCCTTATATGTCATAAAAGTACACGTCTAGGTTGATAAAAAAACGTTTTCATCAAATGTGAGCATAATTTGCAAAAAGTCTAACATTGGCCCCTTTAATGGTCACTAGGAACAACTCATACAGATGCAATGATTAGTTTTATAATGCAATATCCACCATTCGGATTCCAAACAAATATGCCCCCATTCGGATTCCAAACAAATATGCCATATATCCAAAGAAAATGTTGCAAGATTATGAACCTAGAGGAAGATGATTTCCTTTTTTTACATAGTTGAGCATTCTATCACATAGTCAAAGAATCCAAAACCATATCAAGAAGAGACACAATGCTGAGAGCCACAAAAAATTCATTAATCCCTCTCTATTAACCGTTATTTATTGCTTTGACTATAATTCCATCCATGTATTTTCAATTCACACAAGTAGGAAAATATGTATAATAGTAAAATATTGTCTATACATAAGTAGTTGTTGTTTCATCCTTGAACTATTTACCAACCATATAGATATTAAATGGTCTTTCGATTCAATATTAACATTATTGGGGGAGTTGCAAGTGACTCCCCTGAGAAATTTTACAATAACTTAAATTGAGTGTTGAATCCATGTTTGTTAACACCTAAAAAGTGCTCACTAGCTCATTCCCTTATTCACCTGACCCATTTGTCCACTTTTCCACCATCTGAGCCTCTGAAGCCAACAAAAGGTCACCAAAATACCTTAGTACACCCCTTTTCCCACTTAAAAAAAATTATTTTTCCTAAAAAAGCATAAAAAACCCTCAAAAAGGGTCCAAATTCCTAAAAATATTAAAAAGGGAATAAAAATATTAATTTTATTCAAAAAAGGAAAAAGTACCTAAACCATGTTGGTCAATACCATTGGTTTCCACAAAACCACAAATGGTATTCCCCACCACCAAAACCTATAAAAAGGTGGTAGGGGCTCCTCATTTCACATCCATCCATATTCCTATCCTCATGCTGCCAAAATCTCCCTTGAGTTTTGGCCATTGTAGCAACCTTGGAGAAAGGACCCATTGGAGATTGGAGCTGCTCACCATTGGAGCCATTCAAACAACCTTCATCACTTGGAGGTATTGTTCTTGCAAGCATTTGCTTGCCCCATTGTCAATACAAAAATTATTTTTTATCTTTCTTGTTCTTGTTCTTTAATTCAAAATGCACATGCTAGATTAGTTTTGTTTAGATTAGTTAGTTGTTTATTTCTATTTGAAACTGCTGCTACTAGTTAGCAGGTGCCCATAGCACTAAGCTTGGTTGCAAAACCAAGCCAACAGTTTTTGGCGACTCCACTGCTTTTTGAATCTTTAGATCTCACTTTTGCTTTAAATCTTACTTTTTGATAGTATTTGTTAGTTTAATTCATAGATCTGCCACCCTAGACAGCAGATCCATTGCTGTTCTAGATCTTGGACCATTTTATTGCCATTAACAGCCCGAAATCGTCATTTTCGGGTTCGTTTTTCAGCGTCGGCGTACGGCTTTCGACTCGCAGTTTTTTGCCCGACAGTCGCGCAGTTCATCGTGACCTCGCGGCCTTTTTCCGCGTTGCGCACCGCGGCTTCGCGGCCTTTTTCCGCGCTGCACATCGCGGCTTCGCGGCCTTTTTTCGCGCTGCACATCGCGGCTTCGCGGCCTTTTTCCGCGCTGCACATCGCGGCTTTTAGCCAGAAACCCGCGATGCGCATCGCGACTTTGAGCCCGAAACCCGCGATGTGATTTTATGGCAGCGCAGCTCAACTTTCAAACGACCATATCTCCCTCTCCCGAACTCCGTTTGAAACGATTTGTTTTTTCAAATTGGGTGTTTTCGATCAAGGAATCCAAATATCCTATTAGATTTAAGAAATTTTTCATAGAAATTTATCTAATCTTTTATTTTAATGTTATTTATCACTTCAGTTCACCCATTTCGGCCAATCCGTTTAAAAAATTAATTTTTTACTGTATTCTCTGCCCACATTGCACATTTTACAGTACTAAAATTCTAGCATTGTTTACAGCCATAGGTATGCCTAATATGGGCAACACTCCACCCTTAGGAATGCCCAACATAGGGCCACCTCCTGTTATAGGAATCCCCAACACATGGCCACCTCCTGTTATAGGAATCCCCAACATAGGGCCACCACCTGTTATGGGTATGCCGAATATAGGGGTCACACCCCCTCTCAGTTCCACAACCCAGATTCCAGGAATCACCACTACTATTCCTAACCCAAGTGTAACCCATGTTGCACTTGGAAGCGCTAGCCCATACCAGAACACACCTATTGGAGGACATATACCTTTTATACCTAGCATACCATTAGGCGCTACTGGACCCCTACATCATACCACCATGACTAGGCATATCCCAGTCCCAGTCACTACATCTGCTAGCTTACCGTACATGGCAAGTCTGAACTTACCAGACTTAGCCAGGCTCACCAATGATCCTATCAGACACGATCCTGCGTGGCCTCACATGCTCACCAAACTCCCCTCCGACATCCCTAAGTTTGAGGGCAAGGCAGGTGAGGACCCCCAGAACCATATCATGTTCTTCCATCTATGGTGTTCCTCCAACTCCAAAATGGATGACTCTGTCCGCCTCCGTCTATTACAGCGCACCTTCACTGGCTCTGCGGCCAAGTGGTATATCGAGCAGCCCCATGGGACACATGCCACCTTTACCTCCCTTGCCTCGACCTTCCTGCAGTTCTTTCAGTTACCTGTCCGCTATGATGCGAGTGTCGAGATCCTACTGTCTTGCAGACAGAACACAGCCACCCACATCACTGACCACATTCATGAGTGGCGTCGACGCCGAAGCCTCTACAAAATCAAGTTAGATGACTGTATCTTCCTAGATTGGTTTCTCAAATCCCTCCTCCCTCTCATTGCGAAGGATGTGGCATCCGAACGACCCCAGTTCGAGGAAGAAGCTATCCTAAAAATTCAGGAATTCGACCTAATTTACGCCCAGTCGGGTTATCTGTATACCATTATACCAGATGCCCCTCGGGGTGATTCATCCCAACATGATGCGCCGAGGGCATCCCATGCCGCAGATGGCATCATTGGTCGTATGGCCTCACATCCCCAACCATTTTCCATTTTGCGCAATAATAATGACCCCGATCGTTTGCGGGCTACATCTCACTCTGGAGCTACAACTTCGTATGCTCCCATGGCCCACCCCCACCACACTCATGGACCCCCATGTCCACCACAGTGTTATGGTCATGCACCTTCAGCCTATCCACCTCTAGTTGCACCCCGTACGTATTACCATCAGCAGGCCACACATGCTCCTGTTCACTCACAAGCCCCAACGGCTTATTTCCCACCACAGGTAGTCCTTGCTGCACCACAACCTCCAATCGCTCAGACTTATCCTCCAAACAACAACAACGCTACCCCCGCCAACCAAAACCTTGATCGACCACCAAAACAAGGTAAGAACCCCAATTTATGAACAAACCACCCATGTTCCATATGCGGGGTATACGACCATTATACACACACTTGCCCACATTTGGGGCAGGCACGCCAACTGTGGTTTGATGACGCCCAATGCCAAGGGAACACAGCACAACCAGCGCCACCTCCTCAACCACAACCCATGGTGCTGCAGAATCCTTTTCCCACACAAGGAGTGGTGAACACTCGTCTGTTGGATCCTCCTCAAGGAACCACAGCACCACAACAGCAAATCACATATGCTACACACACAAACCAACCAATGGATTCAAATACTCATCATCTCCTTATGATGTCATCGTCCAACATGAATCGCCAAACGCGTTGAAACCCATACGCTCCCATTGCACCTACAAATGTTCTCCCTATGATTGAACAACCAGTTCAGAATGCACCTACATCGTTCGTCTCCACAGTCAGACCCGGATTATACTCGGAATCACCTATGACTTCCACATTCCAATCCATCCAACCCCCTTTGAAGATAACCGATATATCTAATTTGTGCACCCTCTCGCATAACACACAGGTACCAAACCAACAACCCCATTTACTCCCGCAACCACCCTCAGTGCCAACTCACGTAGGAGCCACACCAATTCATACTATCCCATTTTTATTTCCCCCTTCAGGCACCATCAGCACACCAGTCATGGCTACACTTAATCTCCCAGGATTAACATTAGGACTACCTGTGTGGTACCTACCTGCCCCAACCTCTCCTCCGACACCGAATGTCATTTTACAACCGGTGCAACCCATCAATACTTCTAACCGTCCACCCCCTGGTGTAGAAAACATCTAGAATCAACCACCTCTCGGTGTCACTACCCCTTCATCTTCTATGAATCCCCCTCCTCTTATCAAGCCCACTGG
The DNA here is from genome assembly GCA_027924585.1 of Larix kaempferi. NCBI lineage: Eukaryota > Viridiplantae > Streptophyta > Pinopsida > Pinales > Pinaceae > Larix > Larix kaempferi. The sequence goes on from BSBM01000368.1 coordinate 7,941,197, forward strand.
GGGCAGAGGCCCATAACCATACACTGCGGTACCTCCTCCCAAAGCAGTTAAACCTCCCCCTGTGTTTCGTGCTCCTCCTAAATGCTCATTGTGTGATGAGTTAGGCCATCCAACTCATCAATGTCCACAATTACCCGCATTACAGGAACACATGCAAATGCTTGATGACGACCCCAACATCCCGGTTGTCAAAATCGACCCAAACACCAAGCCTCGTGATAAATCACTGCGTACCAACCACCCTTGTGCGATATGCGGTATTTACGGCCATTCCTCACATCATTGTCCTGATATCCCAGATTACAGAGCAACTCTCTACGAGATGAATAATTTGGACCTTGAGACGGCGCCCCCCACAATTGAGGAAATTCATCCCCCACCATATTCCTCCTTGGAAGAAATTAACACCATTTACACGGTTTCCACTGGATACCCCTCTGTCCGATCGACCCCTTCAATTGATCCCTTAGACACACATGTTCAACCCTTTCAAATCGACGAGGAAACCACATGTCCACAACATGGGGGCAGGCCCAAAACCTTGCTTACTCATCATCATCGTGATTCTCGTCGGAGATACTGGGGGCATCCACCCCACAAAGGGAATCCCCCATCATCATATCATCACTTCAGTATGCCACCACAGCCCACAGCCGCATGGTCTAACACCCTGCTAGCAGTTTCTCAATGCCCTATTGATCTCTCTCTGAGACAACATCTGCACCACATTGACACCTCTGAGTTAGGGGGAATAATAGATTACCTCGACCCCGGGATAGGGGGCATGATCAATCATTTTGAACCTTCCCCATCATCTCTATCTCAACACCTCAATGAGCCCATCGTTCAAACCAACACATATGTGATCCACAATCACAAACCCCATGCACATAGCATGGGGGCAGGTCATTAACCCTGCTCACTTTTTCATATTTGTGATCTCAACCATTTTTGAGGTCATGTGTCACTTGTATATTTGAGTTGATTTTATGCAGATAGTATTTCCCCCCGTGGGTCATCATTTCTCCCCACCACTGCATCATTGGCTTGGTGGGCTCACCTTTATTTGTAGCAATTTTTTAACCTAGTTATTTGCTTTGACCATTCCGGAGTCCTTATGACCTCCATTTTTCGCACCATTTGCACTGCCGGATTCATATTTCCGCACTCGTGATGATGCTTGAGATCATTTCTCGCTCTCACGCCTAGATTTTTCTGGCATTTTTCCCATGCCCCCCTCGTCACCTCGGTTTGCGTGCCACATCCGTCGTTCTCCATTTTTGACATGCCTTATATCGTCGGATTCAGTTTTCCGCGCTCGTGATGATGCTTGAGATCATTTCTCGCTCTCACCTCCAGATTTTTCAGGCATTTTTTAAAAAATGTCACCCATCACCTCGGTTTGCATGCCACATTGGCCGTTGCCCCTGTTTGACAATCCTTATGTCACCGGATTCATTTTTCCGCACTCATGATGATGCTTGAGACCTTTTCTCGCTCCCATCTACCCCTTTTTCTTTGGTATAATTTTACCCCTTTTTCGGGCCGAGCAATCCCTTTTACGAAAAAGGCACTTAGGGAGTTTCTGTTAAGCTCTTTTCTGACTCCTAAAACAATGAAAAGATCGCCGAGCAACCTTGCTTCCTTTCATGCTCGCTAAACGTATCTGAAAGGGCGTCTACCTGGTATATGTTTACCCCTTTTCCGGACCTTGTAGACTAATTACGAAAAAGGTATACTCTAGTCACATCGGCTAGAAGAGTTCTCCATCTGCATCATTTTATGCTTTTTCGAGCCTTGGAGACTAAACTTACGAAAAAGAACACCAATAGAGTCCACTTACCGCTTTTAGACTCTCTAAACATGAAAGTGACCACAAGCAACCACCATCCTGGGCTTGTAAAACCAACAGGACAGTAGTCATAACCACTACAGAGTCTTCTTATCGTTTTCAGACTCCTTAAAAATGAAAGCACCAATGAGCACGAACAGTCCTGGGCTCACAAATCCACAGGATAGTACCATTTCAGAGCACACTTTTATCCCTTCTTAGAGCTCATTAAAACTACAAAGAAGGACCCAATGGTGCTTCTCGGTGCCACAACAGATCACGTCTACTCATATGGCAGCTTCCCCATTTTGGTCGCCTTTGTTCAGAGTATTCTGCATTATGTCACCCCGAGAACCCCTCGACAACACCCATCAGCTTGATTCCCCCCCAGAGTCAATACATACCTTTCACTCCTTAAAAGCAATGATTCTCACATCTACAAGTCAGTTCCTTACGCTGCCAGGTCAACCACGTCATCATGCTCTGAACAAAGGAAGTTTGAGTCTACCCACTATATGACCCCAGTTATGTCCCATCCCCACAACTATGTGAGTCCTACCATCAGTACTACAATACTTCAGTTCTACACCTCGCGCTCCTATCAAGGAAACATCATTGACTTGTTAGTTTTCGGTCTCCCTCTGTCGATGACAACCAAATTTATTCCAGAGGATAGACCTAGAGGTCCCTGTGTCTTGGACTCATCACCATTTACGATGAGTGCCTACGAATCATTTCGAGAAGAGTCCTCAGTGCTTCTCCAAATGGTTTTTTCTCACATGCTCGACTTCAACACCTTGATCGCATCGTTGAGACTCGCACAGGGTATTGGTCCGCTTAGTTATTAGTCGAAGACCCCGGATACCACCTGACTCCTCCACATTTGAGAGTCTACCTATGGATACAACCAGTTATACTTTTCCTATAGATATCCGGGTTGCGCATGGCGACAGTATTCATATGTACACCATTTTTATACTCCCTCGAGTATACAGTCACATATACATCCCAGAGATGGCTCACAGTCATTACGTCCCTACAGATGTTGGACACCATCAGTTTCAGCATTTCATCAGTTATTCTAGTGTATCAGTTATTGAGATCAGTCATGTCATGATCATGAGTACATCCCAAAATAATGTACCCCCTGGACCATCATGATGTACCAGAAATTTTTTTATGTATTAGATCCCCCTTCTTGGGACTAATTGTTATGTATATGTCTTGATACGAGCATGGGTATGCCCGCCTCGTCCATCATCAGAGATTATTCCTCATTCATATTGAGGCCATGTAATATTTGTTTATTTTTTGCAACTTCCAAGGGTCGCGGATCCAATCTCCAATCGGTCTCTTCTCCTCCCCAAAAACCCATAAAAAAGACAAAAGAACTATGATGTCTATCGGCCATACGATGAGCTCCTGCCCTCACACATCAGGGGGCAATCTGTTAACACCTAAAAAGTGCTCACTATCTCATTCCCTTATTCACATGACCCATTTGTCCACTTTTCCACCATCTGAGCCTCTGAAGCCAACAAAAGGTCACCAAAATACCTTAGTACACCCCTTTTCCCACTTAAAAAAGATTATTTTTCCTAAAAAAGCATAAAAAACCCTCAAAAAGGGTCCAAATTCCCAAAAATATTAAAAAGGGAATAAAAATATTAATTTTATTCAAAAAAGGAAAAAGGAGGGAAAAGTACCTAAACCATGTTGGTCAATACCATTGGTTTCCACAAAACCACAAATGGTATTCCCCACCACCAAAACCTATAAAAAGGTGGTAGGGGCTCCTCATTTCACATCCATCCATATTCCTATCCTCATGCTACCAAAATCTCCCTTGAGTTTTGGCCATTGTAGCAACCTTGGAGAAAGGCCCCATTGGAGATCGGAGATGCTCACCATTGGAGCCATTCAAACAACCTTCATCACATGGAGGTATTGTTCTTGCAAGCATTTGCTTGCCCCATTGTCAATACAAAAATTATTTTTTATCTTTTTTGTTCTTGTTCTTTAATTCAAAATGCACATGCTAGATTAGTTTTGTTTAGATTAGTTAGTTGTTTATTTCTATTTGAAACTGCTGCTACTAGTTAGCAGGTGCCCATAGCACTAAGCTTGGTTGCAAAACCAAGCCAACAATGTTGTCTTTCTCATTTGCAAAATCATTTCAATGCCTGAAGACTAGATTGGATTCTAGTTGACAAAACCTTGAATTTCTTGAAGGATTATTCACACTATATAGGGTATGTTTGGCCTCATAGAGATACATTCATTTATAGTTTCTATTAGAGTTACCATATAATATCCCATTGATTTTCATGACCTAAATCATGGGGATTTATGTATCAAGGGTCCTTTGTATAATTCTGGCTTCATTATTCATTGTAGTATCAACTACCTAAGTATATTTTACTTCTCAAATCCCTAAGAGTCAATGATGACTCTCCTTGCAACTAACAACCTTAAAGTATAATTATAATAAAAGGTATTATTATTTAATAATAATAATAAAAATAACTACTTAATTTTTATTTCAAGTAGATTTTTTTTTTTGACACTAAAATGATGTATAAGATAATAATTTAATGAATCAAGTTTTTTGGCATCATCATAAAAGAAGATTATGTGATGTAGATACAGTGTGGACCTCAACATAGCTTAAAAAATGTGATGATGTTATCGCACAACATAACATTGTTGAAACATGATGTGGTATGACAGTAGCATGATGTTGAACGAACATGGAATGATGCACGATTTATTCTAGTGCTATGACATTCAATTCCAATGTAATGAAGGTTAAATGTAAGAGATTAAAGAAGAGGAAAAAAATGATGCACAATTAATCAATGTGTTATCCTCAAACTCCATTTCTAATACAAACTAAATTAGGTGGGTTCTTCTCATTTCATTTTTACATGAGGATTTGGGGTGAAGCTTCTTACAGTTCAAAAATATGTGTGGATGAATTCAGGAGAATCAAGGAAGTAATATTTATGGGGTATCACTAAACTCTTATATTCATAGGTAATTCTTTTATCATTTCATCCATTTAAAAGAAAAAAATAATATTTAAAACAAAGTGATATTTTTGTTATGGGGGATTGGTGTTTTATAAATGGAATAGTGATTTAGGATGGACTTTAGGTTTTCAATATGGGATTTGGTTTTTCCTTCTGCTACCCCTAATCCTTTCATATAATTTATAAAATGGGATTTTGGTTTTCTAATTGGGATTGTTGGGTGTTATATTCTTTGTAGGTTGAAACAATTGACAAAATGGTCAACTAGCTAGTAGAGGTTGGTCGATTAGGAGAGGGATGACTAGATTGCTTCCAAGATATTCAAGGTTGGTAAAGTAGGAGCAGGATCGATGAGATGGTCAAGTTGAGTCAAGGATAGATGGGAACCATTCGATGGAGATTCAAACAAACGGATTGATGATATGGTCAAGTCAAGTCAAGGGTCAACAAGAATGATTGATGGTGAGCAAAACGACAAGAGAGAAGACAATATGCCAAGCTGAAAAACCAAGGGATTCCAAGATATGTGCCAAATATTTTAAAATTTTCTATGGTTGTTGTAACTGAATCAGGTATTCGAATTATCCCAATTGTATTCTATATTTATGTTTTAATACATGCCAAGCTATAACGGAAAAGAAGGTTGATGATGAGTAAGGAATTATTGGGATTTCCATATCCTGATGTAAGCTCAATTGGTTAAAATTGATATCATGTACAGACATGAATCTTTTTGAAATTTATTTATGAAGGTTAATTCACTAAACTTAATAGAGGCACACTTTAGCTCAAACATATAAGATGGTTTTCCTAAGTAATGGCTTCTAGGGTAAATCTCTGTGTAATGTGTATATGCATTACTGTGTGTTTGTTAATTTTTTTGTATGCTTTGATAACTAAAAAAGCTAAAATTCCTCTAAGATCATTAAATATATATCTATATCCCTCTATTAACCAACATGTCTCTCTTGAATTCAATTCCATGCATGAAATCACAAATCACACACGTAGGCAAATGAGCATAATAGTAAAATACCATTGGTACATAACTAGTTGTTGTTTCATTCTTGAATTGTTTACTAGTAAAATACCATTGGTACATAACTAGTTGTTGTTTCATTCTGGAATTGTTTACTAGTAAAATATCATTGGTACATAACTAGTTGTTGTTTCATTCTTGAATTGTTTACTAGTAGCTAGATATTATATGGTCCAATAATTCCATATTAAAATTATTGGGGGAGTTGGAAGTGATTCCCCCAAGTTTTTTTAGAATAAATTAAACTCGGTGTCGAATCCATGTTGGCTTTCCCATTTGAAACAGAATTTCAATGCCTGAAGACAGGATTGAATTCTATCTTATCAAACCATTGACTTTCTTGAAGGATTCAACACACTATATCAGCTAGGTTTGGCCTCATATAGATACATTTGTTTATAGTTTCTCATAGGGTGACCACGAAATCTCCCAATGAATGCCACTGCCAAAATAATTTGAGCTTTAAGTATCAATATGCCTTTGTATAAGTCTAATGCCTTGGCTTAATTATTCATTGTAGTATTGAATCCCAAGTATATTTTACTTCATAGTTCCCTAAGACTAAATGATGACCCCCCTTGCATAGAGTACCCTTGAATTATAATTACAATAATTGCTATTATTATTTAATAGATTTCATTATAATAAATTAAAATGATAATAATAACTTAATTGTTATGTTAATTATAATTATTAATTTTCTACATAGTCATTGTGATGCTAGAAGATGATAATTTAATGAATCAGGTTGCTTAGCATCATCCTAGATGAAGTTGAAAGGATGTGGATACTACAAGGTGGACATTACCATAGCATCAAAATAATGTGATGATGTCATCACACAACATAATATTGAAACATGATGTGGTATGACAATAGCATGATGTTTAGACAACATGGAATTATGCATGATTTATTCTAGTGTTGTGACATTCAATGCTAATGTAATGTAGGTTCAATATAAAATATTGAACAATTGGAAAAAATGATGAAAAAATAATAATAATATATGTTACCATCATTGTGCATTGCAATAGTACTGACTAAATTAGGTGCGTTATTCTTATTTGATTTTCACATTAGATTGTGGGGTGAAGCTTCTTAGATTTGAAAGAGATGTGTAGGGTAATTCAATAATATCAAGGAAGAAATATTTGTGGGGGTTTTGTTACACATCTCGGATTAATAGGTAATTTTTTTCATTCACCTCATTTTAAAAATAAGTAGTAGATTTGAAACAAAATGATATTTTGGTTATGGATGGAATAACGGTATTGGAAATGCAATTTACCTTTTGGAAAGGGTTTAGGTTTTGAAAATGGGATTTGGGTTTTCCTTCCTCTTCCCCTATTTTTTAAAAATTATTAGAAACGGGATTTTGGTTTCATAGTCATAGGATTTTGGATTTCCATCCCTTCTCCTTCCTCTTCATCTCGTCATACCCTCTGTCCCTCTCTCTCTCCTAAAACAAAATGATAATTTGGTTATGTATTGGACTGGGATCTTGGAAATTCAATTTCCATTTTTTATGCCATTTAGGTTTTGAAAATGGTTTTTGGGTTTTCCTTCCTCTTCCCCCAAATTTTTTTCGTTTATTAGAAATGGGATTTTTGTTTGATAGTCACAAGATTTTCGATTTCCATCCCTTCGCCTTCCTCTTCATCTCCTCATAACCTCTCTTATCCATCAACCCTCTCTCTCTCTCTCTTTCTCTCTCTCTCTCTCTCTCTCTCTCTCTCTCCATATCCCTCTGTCCCTCTCTCTCCCTACCTCTCTCCCCCTCACTCAATATCTCTCCTCTCCCTCCTTATCTCTCATCTCCCTATCTCCCCCCCCCCCTTCTCCCCCTCTCCCCATCCCCCTGCCCCCATCTCCCTCTCTCTCACTCTCTCTCCTCTCACTCCCTTTATCTCCTCTCTCCCTCCATCCATCTCCCTCCCTCCCCCCCCCCTCTCTCTCTCTCTCTCTCTCTCTCTCTCTCTCTCTCTCTCTCTCTCTTTCTCTCTCTCCCCTCCTTGAACTCCTTGCCTTCATATTTCAATCTTCCACTCCTCTTTAACCCACCCCCTCCTTTCATTATTCCTCTTCCCCACTATTTCTCAACCCCCACCCATATTTTTTCATATTTTTATTCCTCACTCCTCCTCCTCTTATTCTCTCTCTCAATCCTCCCTCTCTTACTTTTCCTCTATCACTTATCCATTATCCCTATTCTTTCTCTACTTCCATGTTTATATTTACCAATAAGATAATTAGTTTCCATTAGAGAATCCACAACCACTATAGAAGAATAAGTTTTAAATAGGCTTTCCTAATTATTTTATTATGGAGTAAAATGGGAATCTCGAGATGAAATAAATGTGCATGTTTTGTACTAAGTAGCTACATTGTGTTTAGATATATTTTCTACACTTGTTGGCATTGATATTTGATGATTAATAAGGCCTACTCAGTTCTTCTTGACATAAAAAATACCAATTAACAAACATAGGAGTTGAGTTATGCACATAAGCCCAAAATATCTGAAATAGGACTAGCTCATATATATGGCCTTAAGTTGAATCAAAGTGGCTAAGATTTGTAAATTTACAACATCATGAGTCATTCTCTAGATCAATATTGTGTGTCAATATTGAGTGTAGTGTGTCGAGGTAGTTCCTTATAGGATCCTAAGTTGGACTCAGGAAACTTGGAGAAGAATCTTGAGTTGCACTCTAGAATAGTTAAGCTTCATGTGTTGAGGCAAGTGCTTTGTATGTCAAAGTGATGATGTTGTACAATCTTGCTAGTTAAGGCTAAGATCTTGTATGTCAAGAAATATCCTCATGTGTTGAGGTGGTTCCTCGTGTGTTGAGGTGATGCTTGCATGTCGAATCATGTATGGTGTGGGATATACTACTAACCATGGTTTAGCTATTAAGTATCCTATGGAAATTGGCCACCTCTAGAGTGAAATACTTTAGCATATAATGACTTGGAACTATAGTAGAACAATATGATTACATCATTGGGAAAATCACCTTAATATATCTGATATGATAATTAAGCCTCCACATGCGGACCATGCAGATAAGACGAGAGATAAAGATAAGATGTGATAAGATATGAGAGAATTTGAGGTGCACATAAAAGAATTAATTAAGAGAGAAATTAAAATCGTTAAAATTCAATGAAGACTTCAGTAAATCAAAGGAGAACTCGAATTGATCATTACAGTGATGTTAACAAGAAATAATCAATTAACAGAGTTAACTAACTGATAACAAAGAAGATACAATTAACTAAGTGTTATTTCATGACGAAACTTATGTTAAATAAAATATGACACTTAAGTTAGCCACCTATCTAAGTGGGAAAGCTTTCAGTTAAGGGGTGAGTTCATCCTAAGAATCAGTTCACTAATTGAACACACTACATGAGAAGTGGGGCACACTTCTTCATGCAAGATTGATGCAACAATATGGAGGGTGAGTTCATCCCGAATTCAGAAGATAAAAATAGAATCTGATGCATGTGTAGAATATATAAATATGTTTTACATTATTGATGAATTCAATGTCAAGCAAATTCTCTTCTCTCTTGAAGCAAAATGTGCTTCTCTTTGTGCATGATATTATTCCAAGTCTCTCTTCTTTGTCTTTCTCTTTCTCTGTATCTGCACTGGGGGTGCTTGATGTAAAATAAATTATTTTCTATCTATCAATATCCTATGGAAGGTTTTACTGGGGTTTTATCCCTCAAGTCATAGAGCGTTTCCCTAGGGTAAATTCATGTGTCAAATGTTATTTCTTATGTGTATGATTGTTATTTGATTTCAAGTATCATTGCATCTCTGAATTCAAGATAAAAAATTGACATGGTATCATAGCTTAGGGCATGAAAAATCTAAGTTAAAAAATCAATCTTGAGCCTATGTAGATAGTGAGTGTGTATAGTACTTGGAGAACAATGGGATCAATTTCAGTGAGATCGGAAGACCATCTTGAAGGAACTTTGAACTTCAATATTTAGAAGGCTAGGATCTTGAATATCCTAGAAGAGCATGATTTAGATGGATATGTTTCCAGTGTTATTGAAGAGCCTACTTCTAATGCTAGGAGCATTACCTTCAAGAAGAATCAATCCAAAACAAGGAGAATCAGTTATGATTCTTTGAAAAACAACTTGATGCTCGTGATTACTCCATTGAAGACCATAAAGGAATGCTTCAACATTTTGAAAAATATTTATGAGAAGAAGGCACCCAGTCAAAATAGAGAATTTAAGAACAAGCTTTGAAATATGAAGATGGAAAAGGGCGAAGCTGTGGCTTCCTCCTTAACGAACATCTCTCAAGTATGAGATCAAATTTTGTGCATTGGTGTGACAATAGATGATGATGATCTCATTCAGAATACTATCGATGGTCTTCCATCCTCATGGGAAACATTCTTGGAAGCATTAAATGGTTGAATTTGAGAAACTATGGCATGATTACCTACAAAAGAACGGAAAATCTAGAGAAAATATACTTCCTCCAAAGAAGAGAATCTCTCTTTTGTAGCACGGATGAAAAGAGGTAAGAAATCTGACAAGAAATTCTCTTATCAAAAGGAGAATGATTTCAAGAACTTTGATAAGTCTAAAGTTAAATGTTTCAATTGCAATAAAAGAGTCATTATGTAATATAATTCCATGCAAACAAAAGAGGAAATTTCAAGGGTAGGTTCCATGGTTCTATTGCTACAGAAGATAAATATACAAGAAACAATTCATCCGATGATCAAGAGATGAGGAAGGAGTACTACCTTTTCTCCTTGCCTTCTAGATACATTACCACTAGTGATGAGACGTGGATGGTAGAAAGTGGCACATTTAAGAAATTGACTGGATATAGGAGCGCTACCACATATTTGAAGGAAAATATTTTTTCCTGCAAGGTGGATCTTGGAGATAATACCACCTAGAACAAATCCTAGAAAACTCATTCAAGCCATGATCCATGACATAGTCAGTTGTTGTTAGGGAAAAGTCCTTATAGTAGGGGAAGACTACCAATGTACTAGGGGGTGACAGATAGACACATAGAGATTTTCATATATTGGTATAAACAAATAGGATCAAAGTTCAGAGAAAAAGTACCTTGTTTATGATGGTCGGTCCAAGATTTTCTCCCACGATCTCTACTGTAAGAAACCTGCAAAACATGCACAAAACCTCCTCAAACCAATTTGACTATAAATAAATATTGATATTAAAAAATGACATAACATCAAATTATAATCAAAGCACAATAAACATTAACACTTTTATTGGGAAAGGAAGAGCGTCTCAATATTTTATTGTCAAAGAATGCAACAAGTGCAAATGTTATACATGAATCTCCATCAAGCACCTTTGCAACCAAGCCCTAGGTTCATGCTCCTCTCTCTTGACTTGGAATTTCTTCATCATAACAATAGCTCTCTCCGATTGTGTCCCTTTCTCATTCCCTCCCCTTGTATTTATGACAAGGAAAGAAGGATTGTTTCGAAAGGTGGTTGAATTGGGAAGTTGGAATACCTAACTCAACTAATCCCATTTCGTATTCTTAATATATTTTTTCAACTTTTCTTAATATACCCATGACCATGACATCTAGAAACATGCAAGTGACTAGTGACGTACTAGTTTAGCAGCTTATGGGTACAAATTTTGGCTGATACCTGCGGGTTGTCAATATAGAGACCCGTGGGTGACCCGCTTTATGTCAAGTATAAAGGTCACGGTTTTATACTGAAATTGTCCGAAAAAATAATTTTTTAAGCTGAAGATAATAGGGTTCAGCTCCCAAATTATCTAAGGCCAAGTAATCTCTTCCATCCATAGTGTCCTTTTGTGTGACCGACAGGGCAATGTGGCCATAGATGAAGAAGTGCTAATTTGGCTGATAAAAGATGCCCCCTAATGTCTGAGGTAAGAGGGAAACGATGGACGAAATACATTACAATTCAAGTCAGAGGAGAAGCAAGGAAACCTTAGAACAAAGTCACAAAAGTACCTAAAACAAAAACTAGGTCAGCGAGCAATTACAATATTGCATCAGGAGATGTTTAGAAGAATATAATATCCAATAAATAACTGAAATATATATATAGCATGGCCACTGAAATACAAGCGTGGATCCCTGCCAAATAGGAGATCATATCCATAACAACAAACTTGATCTATGTCTCATCAAGAGAAAAAAATGAGTGTGTGTCAGTCTTTCGCAACTTGGGAAATAAAAAACTGTGATGATGTTATCATAGGCCCAAGGTCTTCATCCAAATCATCAAGGTACAAATCTTAACCATGCGAAGAAAATGAGCCAAGGTCAAACATGGAGGATACCGTTTGATTACCGATCAATGATGTAATCTGTTAACGAACACGAGAGAACCCACCATTAATGAAAATGTCGCCCAAGGTACCTATTACATTCTAACAAGTGAGAGTAAATGGTGTTGAAGTCAAACACTTGAAGAATCCATCGAGTAGGAGACATTGATGTATTCCCACTACTCAATAGCGATTGAACTTGCCACTGATGACTGCAACCCTCAAGGTACTACCGATAACTCTAAAATTCATTACCGGGGAAAAATGAGTTGAAGTCAATGGGAAGAAGTTTGTTGGAAGGGAGGCCTTAAGGCATACTCCATCATCCAACCCGAGGATCAATCAGAAAATTTAGTTGATCTGGAGTAGGACTGAGTACATGATGAAACAAACTGGCACCAAGCAATGGCTGACACATGAGGTCAAGGTAACTACATAATGGCCGAGACAGGTTGTATCCTTGAACAATGAGCACAATACAAGAGTTATTTAGGAAACTTTTAACATAAAGGGACCATTAAATAAATCTTCAATATAGGAGACATTGATAGATTCTCCATATGATTGTAAGAGTAACCAATCAGAGGAGTAAAAAATCTGAGATTAGGCTCATTGTAAGGTCAAAACCTAAAACCCAACTGGTTGATAGACTCAAAAGGTGCTTTGTTCAAGGATATGACTGACTTGCTTCCTTTAAACTGAAAAGGTGTTTGACATACTTCCATTCCCTTTTCTCTTTTTATTAAATATTATCCTTCTTGTTGGTTTTAGTGAGTCCAAGAAAGCAAACTCAATATTCCTTCTTCATTTTTTAAGCAAGCTCAAAGAAAGAGGGAGAAGATTGCTTGATATAAGTCCAATCATGTGTAGTTTAACGAGTCCATGGGAGGGAAACTCATGACCTTCTTCATTTTTTAATGAGTTTGAAGAAGAGATAGACTAGTACTCGATAACAATGTTCCATGGATTTTAAAATCGAGCCTAGATCTGTTCATGCTCGCTGGTGTTTTCATATTTAAAGAGTACGAAAAAATTAAACAAGAACTCTATATACCGTCTCGTGGATTTCTCATCGAGCCCGAGTTGGTGAATGCTCATTGGTGTTTTCATATTTTGAGAGTCTGAAAACCCTAAAGAAGACTCCTGAAGGTCCTATTTTGTAAAGTTAGTCTTCTCACCCAAAAAAGTGTAAAACAATGAGAGAAGAATTCTTCTAGCCACGTATGACTAGAGTATACCTTTTTTTGTAACTAATCCACAAAGGTCCGGAAAAAGGGTTAAACTTATACCTAAGTGGATGTCTATTCACTTCCTTTAACGAGTTTGAACAAACCAAGCATACTTGATGATCTTGTTTGATTTTAAAGTGGCTAACAAGGGCTCAAAAAGACTCTCTATGTATCAGGGAAACTAAGTTCCTTGATCTTGTCAAATGACAAAATACTATTGATTATCGTAGGAATGACCAGATTAGTAACAAATGACATATAACATGATCAAAGAGATTTCAAAATGACATAAAGTGACAAGAAATTTTTTAATCTCAGCTGACATGTCATAAACAAAATCAAACCTTTATAGACAAATGTCATGAAAAGTAGCGAGAATTATTGCTTTGAACTTCACCTAACCCAAAAGAACTTTAAAAGTGCATTAGTTGATTAAATAAATTTTAAAAACAATTTTGAAACTATATAGAAATGATAAAAGTGGGTAAAAATTAAAAGTGACGTTTATAAATAGTTTCAAAATGTGAACACAACTCACAAATTCATTTGTTGAAGCAAAAAGGGTGAAAAGAGCCTCCTACTTCAAATGCTTGTAGCGGTTACACCAGGCCACCGAATCGGGTTTCGTAAATTGCAAGTAACTGGTCTCTCCTACTTTCAAATCAAACCATTGTTTTTAATTTTTGGTGGTTATTTTTTATTTTTATCAAGTTTTAAAAATTAGAACCTTGTACCTACGGGTTGACCTATATAAAAATCACGAGTATGAGAAAAATGTGTGACTTTGTTATAAACCAACCCATGGGTACCCTCATCTATCTAGTAAGTATAGTCGTGGGTGCCGCAGTTTAAAATGAAAAAACTAAAAACTAAAGGATGAAATGGTTGAATGAATGTATGTGTGGTGCTAATGTGGAGGGAAAGGGAGCATAAGGACATGGATAGACAAGCTATGGGGGATCCATTGATACTAAACGCGCTACCAAGATGTGGTGTGCTAACAAAATTTTGAACTACCAGCATGAGAGAGCAGCTATATCGACTACTCCAAATGCTTGTTAAATATTGGGATGCGGACCAAGGAGTGTTTTATCTCCAGGGAGAGATACTTGAAATCACAATTGACGACATGTATTTCATAACAGGTATCCCATAGAGGGGAAAAGGTAAACCTAAAAGGCACATTTAGAGGACTCAGGAGTGGGTGTGTTATCAATACAAGACTATATCAACACGTATTGTTTTCCAGGCATTGAAAAAAGTGGTAGCCAGGTCCCGATTGGCTCCATTGTGAGCTTCCCATTGGATTTCATCCTGAGTAATTAGCAGAGGAACCTCCCTCTCCATAGGGAGAGAGACACGTGATATTTTTGAGGCGTTTGATCCCACTTTTTGTATATTATGACACTACGACATACTATGAGTCAAAATCATATTTTTTTATCTTGATATATACAGTATCGGTTTATATATACATGTGTGTGACTATTTAATGTGATTGCGTGTGGTACAAATTCCAATCTAGTACATAGTTTGCATATGAATCAACTAATGAATTTAAACTCCTTGAAATGTGTTGATATGTAATAAAAAGAAACTGTCTTTCAAGTAATCTAACATGCAAAAACTGATGAAGCAAAGAAGGATCTTTGATCTTGTATTCACGCATCAACTGAAGTACTACTAACTGCGAGTCGAGTCTTAACTCCAAATGTGAAATGCTGTGATGAATAGAATCTCGGAGTAACTCAATGATTGCATTGTAATCAACTACATTGTTCATTGTAGAGCCCAAAAAATCCCCTCCCGAAGACACAAGTTGACTAGACGGTGAGTAAATAACCCAAGCTATTGAGGTCAATTGAAGGGTGTGGATACTAGCGCAATCGGAGAATCCTATAAGACACTCAATTGTCATTTGAAACCACAATTTAGAAGACACATAAGATGCACAAAAACAAATCAAAAGAAAATACTAACTCTACAAACATGTACAGTTATAATATAAGAAAAAGAACAGAGGCCTAAGCATAATACGTTTTCAGGTAGAGCCAATTTATGGGCTTAGGAAACTTACAACCCTCATAGTCGGTTAGCTCATAGGATCCTTTCTACAAAAATTTAGAGACAATGTACGGTCCAAGCCACATAGATTTGAAATTGCCTGCCTCCAACAGATCTTTGTCCTGGTCACAGAGCAGAACAAGGTCTCCTTCAGAGAACACCCTTGGTTTCACAGACTTGGCATACTGATGCTTAAATTTTCTTTTTTGAGCCTCGTTTGTTGTAAGCGCATCGTGGTGTTGTTCATTTAAATATTCTAAATGCATCAAACGCTCCTCCAAAGCTGAATTTTCAGGGAGCAGTTGGACAACCGACTTTAACAAGGGACTCTCGCATTCAACCAGAATAACTGCCTCCACCCCGTGAATGAGTTGGAAAGGTGAGAACCCGGTAGCAGTCTTAACATTATACCGATAAGCCAAAAGAGAGGGGTACAACATGATGTGCCAGTTAGATCAACTTGCATTAACGGTCCTTTGAAGGATGGTTTTCAAAGTTTTGTTGACCGCTTCGACCTGACAATTCTCGTACAGATAGAATGAGGACGAATGTTCCTGTCGAAAACCTAGCATAATATACAACTTGGTCATCATATTGTTTTGAAAATTTCGTCCATGGTCCGTAACGATCTCTTTGGGGATAGAAAATCTAGAAATGATCAGGTTAAATATGAAATAAGTAGTCGTTTCTCCATCTTCTCTCATAGCAGGCATTTCCTTGGCCCACTTTGTAAAGTAGTTGACGACAACAATGATGTGGTGGTGTCGTCCTACCGAAGCCGGATTACACATCATAAAGTTAATCCCTCACTTGGTGAAGGGGACTGTTGTGATAACAGGATGGAGGGTAGCCGGGTGTGCTCACATCTTTTTGGTGAAAAACTGACAAGGATGAAAGTGTTTCACATCTTCCACATAATATTAGAAGATCGTGGGCCAAAAATAACCAGCATGCAGCATTTTCTGGGTTGTTGCCAACCCAGAAAGATGACCCCCACAGGCTCCACTATGAGCATCATTAAATATTGTTTCATCTTCCTCCAGGATTAAGCAATGGCGTAAAATGGAATATATCCCATGTCTATTTAATGTATCATAAATGATGAGATAATTTTGTGCATGATTTTTCAATTTTCGTCGTTCATCCCTAGAGAAAGTGGGAGGACACCTCAAAGTCTGGAGATATACTAAAATATCTCCATACCATGGGTCAAAAGTTGCAATGAGAAATATGTATTCATCCGGGAATGATGACTCTTCCTCATTGTTTACTAGGTCACTGGGAAAATCAGAAATAAGTTCAACAAACACTAGAGATTTCTTCAACTTAGCAAATTGGAAAATTAGGTCAAACTCTTGCAAAATGACAATCCATTTATTGAACTTCTCGCCGATGATACATCAGGTTCAAATGTATTGAAAGGGATTGGCTTCTGCAATTACTATGGTGGTTCACAGTAAGATGTAATGACACCGTCTCTGAACTGCATGGATGATAGCTAATGCCAACTTCTCAACATATGAATACTTAATCTCAAGAGTTATCAATGTGCGCAAAAGATAATAAATGGCATGCTCCTGAAGCTTGTCATCCTCCTGCACAAGTACCATACCAATCGTGGAAACAAATGCTGCCATATATAGAAGGAATTCCTTGATGTAATCTGGTGGGCTCAGTAAGGGGGCAAATAGTAATTCCTTTTTCACATCCTCAAATGAAGTTTGAGTGGCCTCGTCCCAAACAAAATAGGTGTCCTACTTGATCAATCTCATGAATCCCTTTTTTATTTTAACATAGTTTATAATGAAACGTCATAGAAAGTTTGGCATACCCTATAGAATCTGAAGTTGTCTAAGGGTTCAGGAAGGAGGCAGATTTACAATGGCCTCAAATTTTAATGGTTCGACCATGATACCACGACTCGAGACAATGAAACCCAGTAGGCATATGGACTCAACACAGAATCCACATTTGTTTGGATTCAAACGAATCTTATAATATTTGCATCTCTCAAACACTAGTCGCAAATTATCAGGATGATCTCGTCTCTGATGAGATCGCACTAGGAGATAATCTAGATATGTCTCAACTACATGTTTGATATCGTGGAAATCAAAGTTCATGGCATGCTATAAAGTGGCTCCAACATTCTTTAACCTGAACGACATATTCCGATAAGAAAAAGTACCCCAACGAAAAATGAAATCCGTTTTGTGTTGGTCTTCAGGTTTTATTTGAATCTGGTTGTATCTTGAAAAACCATCCATGAAAGAGAATATTTCATGGCCCGCACATGCATCGATAATATGATCTATGAAAGGTATGGGGTAGTTGTCCTTAGTACAGGATTTGTTTAAGTCCTTGAAGTCCATACATAATCGTATGGTTCCTTGCTTTTTGTCGACTGGGCTGGTTTGGAGAGCCATTTCGTCATGTCAATCGGATGGAAGAAGGTAACTTTTAACAGTTTCTCAACTTCAACCTTAATGGTTGCTTCCTTTCAAGGGTTTACGGGGAAGAGCTTTTGTCTCACTAGTTTAGCATTAGGGTAAGTTGTGATGACATGTTCAACTATAGTGGGGTTGATGCATGGAATATCCTCGTAATACCAGGAAAACATGTTGCAAAACTCCTTAAACAGGTTGGTACACAGAGTAATCTCATCAGGTGAACAATCTGATCCAATGAATAGGTTTTACACAACTCCATGTTTGATGGAGATATTGATCAATATGGTCCTCGATATATTTTCCATGTTACCTTCAGCATAAATTGCTTGCGTAGGAGTGATGGACAAATCGATATCACCACCAAGTCTCACTGAAAACTCACCATTCTCTATCTTGTCTAGATTGGGAAGGAAATAGAACGTCTGATGCATGTGTTCCCATAGATGATCCAGACCTACCATGGATTCCAAGATAGACTCATCAAAGGGAAAAACAATATCCAGAAAATCAAAAGAGTGGATAGAGTTGACTTACCATGCAGGTGCATAGTCTATATATGACTCTGTTGAGACGGATAGAGTCGAGATATAATCTGTTATGGCATCTTGTGTTTCTTGGTATGCTACTTATGTAATAGATAAGGGAATAGCTGATCTGGATTTTATGAGCAGAATGAAATGAATACAGATTATTACCATATGCTTAACACAAAATAACAGAGTACAGTAAAACTGGTTTTCTATTAAATAAGGAAATAAGCTAAAACTGTAAAATGCAGCGAAAAACAAGCTTGCTGGAATGGTGGCGGCTTATCTCTGAGAAGAGATGTGATGGCTGTGCTCATTCGGAACAAGATGGTTACAATGAGGATCTCAAAAACCCTAGACATCCAAAAACCTAACCCTAGGAGACGAAGTGCCAAAAGTCATGTGGGCCTCGTTTGGGTAAGTTAGTACATCAACTTCCTGGGGTCGTAACTTTTGCATCCAATCTCCATTTGGGGCAAATGATATCTCATTGGAAAGATCTATCCAAGGACTAAAGCTAGGAATAAATATATGATGATCAAATTCATTGCTAAAAGATACCCCAAAAAATGTCATTTAGGGCCTCAAAACGGCCCCAGAAGTTCAGGAACCGAAAAACTACTACAAGTACTAAATTACCAAAATTGCCAGAAGACTATTTTGAGCCAGTTGGAAGAGGTGGGATGCCACCGATATCCTCCTGGATCAATAGTTTGTTATTAGCAAATGGGAAGAATCCAAGGATTAGTTGTTAGACTAACAGTGAAGATTGCCCGAGACAAAATGTCAGAACTAATCGTAGAACCAATGTAGTTTACGAGAGTAGGTAGACTGAATGTGCCCATCAGTGATGAATACATGCCTGATCCTAGACTTTCGCTGGGCAGGTGAGTCTGATCAATCAAAGGGATTGTCGAATCCGATGAAGCATTGTTATTTTTCAGAGTAAATGAAATTTGATCAACTGTGATGATCTTTCCTTCATGTGGGAACATCATTACTCGGAATGCGGACGATGGGACAACTTGCATTGCATACATACAACTCCTTCCTAACAAAAAAATGTAGTCAAGAGGATCATCCAAAAATTCAACCTCCACAGACATTAACTTATCGGCAAGTTCAACTTCGAACGAGGGAAAGACTCCATGTGGGAGGAACGATCTCCTGTCAAAATACGTAAGTATAGTGTTGGAAGGGGCTAACTCAAGCGAGCCAAGGGCTTTCCAGTAGGATATTGACATTACACACATAGACATGCCTTCGTCCACAGCTATTCATCCAACGGTTTTGGGGCCATGGAATAATTCAATTTGCAAGGCCACATGATACGGTAACTGGTGTTTGATGTTTGACATATCAAACCGTGCAAGCATACTTAAATAATCCATCCTCCCAATGGCTAATAGAAGTGCATTCCACTGCAAAGGGAAGCTTTGCAAGACTTCTAATGTGGACATTGCACAAGGCGTTTGGGCCGAATCCTCTATGACAAATTAATTAGTAGCGGCACATGCGTTAGGTTTGTGCGTATCCCTTTTGTAGACACGCTTAGGTATGTTCGGCATAGAATCTCCTGGTCTCTTAACGTGAAGAGGAGAAGATGACTCGAGAACATCCTTATCTTTCTGCTACGAGTCTAGGTTTTAATTCGTGGCTCTGGTTTGTAGAAACATATGTGAGTTAATCATATTGATAAATGATTGATCAACTAACGAGGCACGAGGAGTGCCCCCAGCACTAGAGTTGCCAGATGCTGAGCCTTGTCCATGAGGGAATGGGTCCTTCAGGACATCTAGTTTCTTTTCACGTAACAACTTCTAGGCTTCGTCCATAAGAGAGCACTGGTGGGTAAGGTGACCGTCTTTGTAAAGTTTGCAGGGAAACTTGACCTTCTTTTTATCCTTTTTTCCCTCCTCGGCATTTTCATTGTTTTTGGGTTTCTGATAGTTCCCCTCCCCTTTCTAACCCTTCTTTTTTTTGTTGTTGGGTTTTTGGAAACCCTTTTGGTTTGTTTGCACCTGTTGTATAGATTCTGTCTTGGAAGCGAAGGTTGCAACCGAAGTTCCCTCAGTAGCAAACTGCTTCACGGAAAGTGTGTGCACTTGTTTTGTTGAAGATTCAAGTGCTACTGAATCTGTTGAACCAATAATGCCATGGGCATGCAGTCTAGGATTTGGTTTTCCAAGACCTATATTAGATATCGGTGCATCTGGAATGATCTCATAGAGAATCCCAGATTGAGCATAAACTAGGTCAAGCTGTCCTTAGGATTACTTCTTCCTCAGAACTTACCCCAGAAGTTGTGACATCCTTAGAAATATAAGTTAGGAGTTATTTCAAGTACCACTTTAAAAGGAACTTTGGAGGATTCTCAGCCTTCATGAGTCTCTTCCATCTTCACCAGTCCTGAATATGGTCAGATAAGTGAGTCGATTTGTTCTTTCTGAAAGTAGACATAAGGTCTTTACCGACATCATACTGGACAGTAAGTTGGAAGTGGTTCAAAAATACTTCCGGTAGGTCCCAAGAGTCATCGTATGCAGTAGCAGGAAGTTCAATGTACCACTTGGGTGGGACACTAGCCAAGGTCCATTGAAAGAGCCTCAACCTAATGGAATCATCATTAAGTGAATTGGAAGAGCACCATAAGTGAAAGGTTGTAACATGGTAACCAGGGTCTTCCCGAGTCTTACCTTTGAACTTTGGAATGTCCTAGGGAATCTTGGTTGGCTCGGGTGGCCATGCCAGGTGATTTTGCACTGGATTGTTAGTCAATTTCAAAAGATTTGGTAAGTTCAAGGTTTTTCGGAAGGGAAAATGAGGTCTCATCGATGTTATGTAATTCAAAGGAATTTGGTAGGGGGAACCACCTGAAACCTAGCTGCTATACTGTTGGTTGGGGTTCCGCTCGACCATCGGTTGTGAAGTAAATGCATTATTAAAGATGCTCCAGCCGTAGGCTAGGGGATTGCTTCCTTGTGGATTGTTCCATTGTGGTTCGGTATAAGCACCACTGAAATGTGGGTTGACAAAACTGTTACTACCTCCTCCAACAAATAGTGAAAAGGGAGTACTCCCTACAGGTATATTCGAAGTCTGTACATTGTATGAATGCACATTAAAACCTATGAAGGGGTTGAAACCTGATGTAGATGCAATGGAAGAAGTAGGAATTGATCCTACAAAAGGTGCCAAAGGAGCTATGTGTCCTCCAAAACAAGAAAATATGCGACCAAAAGGAGAAGACTGAGGATTAGCCTGGAATTGTTGTACAAAAGGGGAAGATGTGAACGATACCGATGGTATGCATGAAAAAGCGATGCTAGATGGTCTAATAGTAGAAAAAAAAAGACTAGATGTAGTTGTAGCTTGAGATCCAAACGATCCTAAGGGTCTAGTACTGAAATTAAATTAAGTGCTCGGAGTAGAAGCAGCTTGAAACGAGCTTGGTATTGATGTGTGTGTAAACGAAGGAGAAAAACCTCCTAACATGATAGCTGATGTAGGAGTATGAGGAACTCCTGACACATCCCCTATGTTCTCCATGAGTGAACCAGGTGTAAACTGATACACACTTAACTCTGGAAGACCTAGAGAAACTACACTTACTAACAAGGGATTGTTGGGTCCAGTTAAAGGAGGATTGAAAGGTGTGGAAAACACTTGAGTGGTGAAGTCTTCAATCTCTAAGGGTTCCTGAATTGATTGATATTGAGAGATGAGATGTGGTTCTCTGGGTGGTTCAGTTGTTCCCGTAAGTTTATAAGAACCACGAGAGTCTATTCTCCATCGTTGTGGTGGTGATGGAGGCTCCGCTATAAATGGAGGAAGGTTATGTAACCTTCATGACCTTCCAAGAGGTTGGTCCTCCACAATTGTGTGAAAAACATACTAAGTAATTATCCTATGGGTCACTAAAAACTAGGATCAAACAACATACCACGAAAAAATGTCCTAAACTGATCCAAACTAGGAAAACAAAGATAATACTCTCAAAAGTAACTCTGAGATGATGAGGGCCCAGATCAAACTAGTAGAATATCGAAGGTCATTTACACGGTGTCCACATACAAATTCTATGGGTGCAAGCATTTGAATCACCAAACCGCCCTCCCTGAATTAATGTAGAGGGTTACCTCCTGTGTCTGTCCTAGGTACAGTGGAAATACTCTTCCACTATACCTTTCTATAGCCCTACAGTCAAGATATTAAAGGCTACCAAAAATACAGAAAGATCCTGAGGGGACAGTCATCATTCCAGCCAAAACACATGGGCGTGGTAGCAACTCCTGTTAGATTTTGAGCATTAATTCAACATACACTAGGATCTTTATTGAGAGAATAGCATGTACAACATATCAATCATATCAAGCATGTACCAAGCATATCAAGCAATCACATAAGACAATGGACACACAGAGTTTCACTGGGGAAAACCATAAAGGTGAAAAACCCCACAACTTCCTCAGAGGTAGAAAGAGAAAAGATACAACAAAAGTACAAGAGATAGTCTTCTACTAGCAGCTACTCCTCCTCCTCAACTAGTGCGCCACTTTCCGAGTGATGTAAGAGTGAGTAATGAGATGATCCAATAGAGATATACCGATCTATATTTATACATGACCTGACCTTCCTAATAACCTAGCAGGGCCGACTTGTCTAACTCAGTCTAATAACCTGTGGTTATACTAATCAGGGCCAACCCCACACTTGGTGGTCTAATAACCCATCACAACAAGTTACAACACTTGCGACACTTGTCAATACAAATGATGACACTTCCGTATAGAGGAATAATACCATCTCTATAGGAGTACAATATACATAGGTTAAATACATTTCGAAGTTACATATACATCAACACTCCCTCTTAACTAGGAAATTATTTCTCGACACAGATCTACTAGCACAAGTCTTCTTCTCTGGATCATCATCACTATATCATCATCATCGAATCATCGTCATCATAACTACTGCTGCTATCTCAATCAATCTCCAATCTAGTCGTATAGGAAGTTCTACAAAGCTAGTCCTTTTTCATAGTGGATGTAGGCCCACCACCTGTAGGTCTTCATCATCTAGAGAGCCAGCCCCTTTTCATTCTTGATGAACGTCATCAACATCTCTGCAAGCAAGCCATCAAGTAGATACACCACATGACTGATTATACTGCTTCTGCAAAACCTGCAATATCTCCCAGGACTGATTACACTGCCTCTGCAAAACTTGCAAGATCATCTCAGGACTGAGCATATGCCTCTGCAAAACCTGTGTACCATACTATCACATCAACATCTTCATATCATCGTCATTGTCCATGGAGCACAACCCAGATGCACACACATAGTCTCCAGTATGGGAGTACTTTCCTACCACCATACGAGACCCTATCTACCAACATGCGAGGACTTTCCTAATAGCATGTGAGACACAACACTTACATCAACTGACATGGGAGGACTTTCCAACCACCATTCGGGAAAGGCACACAACACTTACATCAATGACCATAAGAGGACCAACCTACCACCATGTTGGAATGGCACAACACTTACATCAATGACCATGGGAGGACCAACCTACCACCATGTCGGAATGGCTCCAACCCTTACATCTTACCATGGGTGGACTTTCCTACCACCATGTAAGAATGGCTCCAGCCCTTACATCTTACCATTGGAGGAGTTTCCTACCACCATGTAAGAATGGCTCCAGCCCTTACATCTACACCACAGGAGGACTTTCCTACCACTATGTGAGAATGGCTCGACCCTTACATCTACCAGCATAGGAGGACTTTCCTAAGACTATGCGAGAATGGCCCATGTGCATTTGTGTCTACGGACTCATCACTTCCCCTCGGAAGGTATCTCGATCTGAAGTACACCAAGTCTCCCTCTGAAGTATTCAAACTTCACTCTAGCCAGCGGCTTGGTCAGCACATCGGCTATATGCCCGTCCGTCGCAACATACAGGAGCTTCACTGCTCCTCTCTGCACCATATCCCTGATATAGTGATACTTGATCTCAATGTGCTTCGACTTGTCATGGAACACTGGGTTCTCTGACAACTTCACACAACTCTGGTTGTCACAATATATACAAGTAGCACTTAGCTAGAGATCAAACAAATCAGACAGTATCTTCCTAAGCCATACTGCCTCACAACTAGCCAAACAAGCTGTGACGATACTCTGCTTTGACTATACTTAGTGCCACATAAGACTGCTTCCTATTAAACCAAGAGATCATACTGGATCGCATACTGAAGAAACACCCCGAAGTGCTCTTCCGATCAATAGAACTGCCTGCCCAATCCGAATCAACATAACCCTCCAGGTTAAACTTTTGATTTGCCTCATACTTGAGGCCATAGTCAACTGTACCCTTTAGGTACCTCAAAATATGTTTTACAGCTATCAGGTGAACATGTCTCGGATATGTCAAGTACTGGCTCAAGGTGTTCACCACAAAGTAGATAGCTGGTCTCATATTCGTCAGGTACATCAAGGACCCAATCATCTGTTGATACATCATAGCATCAATCGGCTCAGAAGAAGCATCACACATAAGCTTTAGGTTTGATGCCATAGGTGTGGCCATAGAATTGCAGTCCATCATCCCGAACCTCTTCAAGATCTCTACTGCATACTTCCCTTGTCCAAGGAAGATTCCATCTGCACTCTGCCACACCTCCATACCAAGAAAGTAGTGCATCATACCCAAGTCCTTCATATCGAACTCAGCAGCAAGCTTCCTCTTTGTGTCGGTAATCAATCTGTCCTCACTTGTTATAAACAAGTCATCCACATACAATAGTAGTATTATTGGATTGTCTTCCTCAACCTTGTAGTAAAGGTTGGAATCCGCTTTACTCTTGGTAAAGCCCAAACTGGATAGGAAGCCATCTATCTTGCCATACCAGGTCCTGGGTGCCTGTTTCAAACCATAAAGGGATTTCTTCACTTTGCACACACGTGACTCTCGGTCATGTGTTTCAAACCCAAGTGGCTGCTCCACATACACTTCCTCTTCAACTACACCATTCAAGAAAGCTATCTTGACATCCATCTGGTGTACCTTCCATTTCATCACTGCATCCAAAGCAAGTACTGATCTAATGGAAGTGTAACTTGCCACAGGAGCAAAGATCTCTTCATAATCAATCCCTTCTTTCTGGGAGAAGCCACGAGCTACAAACCACGCCTTATATTTTTCTATGCTGCCATCTGTAGCATGCCTAATCTTATAGATCCACTTGGAAGTCACCGTAGACTTCCCATCTGGTCTTGGGACCACATCCCAAACTTCATTCTTCATGATCGACTGATATCAATCTTCTTGAATCCTGGGAAGTAGATTCTGTAAGCCTTCGAGCTTTCACTGTAACCCACGAATATGCCCTTCTTTCCTGAAGGATCTAACTTTGTCCTCTTTTATTTTGGGATGTGAGTCACTAAGTGTATACTGGACAACCAAATATTTTCAGATGGCTAACTTCTGGTTTCTTACCAGTGAACACTTCTTTTGGTGTTTTCTTGTCAAGTATCTTATGGGGTGTTCTGTTCTGCACATATAAAGCTGTCCTTGTTGCTTCAGCCCATAGGTGCATAGGTAGATCTTAGTCATGAAGCATTGCCATAGCTACTTCCATCATTGTTCTATTCTTTATTTTGGAAACCCTATTCTCTTGTGGATTGTAAGGAGTAGTCAACTCCCTCTTAATCACTAAATCACTGCATAGCTTCTTGAAGTCAACTGAAGTGAATTCTCCACCATTGTCAGATATGAAGATCTTGATCTTCATGTCAGCTTGGTTTCAGCTTGGTTTTCTATCAAGGCTTTGAATTCCTTGAACTTGTCAAACAATTCATCTTTGTTCTTCAAGAAGTAAACCCAAGTCTTCCTAGAGAAATCATCAATGAAGGAAACATAGTATACATACCCACTCAAAGAACTGGATGACATCAGACCACATAAATCAGAGTGGATGATTTCCAATATTCTTTTTGCCTTGCTTTCACTGCTTGGAAATGTCTTCTTTGTGTTCTTTCCCTTTGCAAAACCTTTGCAAATGCCTTCATGCTTTGACTGGATTTCAGGAAGACCTTCAAATGCTTTGCTTGCAATTGGTAATTCTCTATAGTGCATGTATGCAAGCCTTCTATGCCAAACTTCACTTGGCTCTACTGAATCATGGACCATGGCTTGTTCTGGTTGGCCCTTCAATTTGTATAATCCTCCCTCTTTCTCTCCAATCACCACTGCATCATCAATAGTCTTAGCCTTTGGCCACATTAGGACTTGTCCATCTACAAATGCAACCCTCATGCCTTTTGCTTCCAATGCAGACATGGAGAGTAGATTCTTCTTGAGACCTAGAACATATAGTACATCTTTCATCTTCATAGACTTTCCAGAGTCTAGTTTATACGGGGCTTCACCGCTCCCTTTTATTGGATACTGGTAGTCATCCCCAAGTTTCACCTTGTGGGGTGATTCATATTCAGATAGGTTCTTAAAGGATTCCTTGAATCCTGTCATGTGCTTAGAAGCCCCACTATCTATAAGCCAATAATTACTTCCATGAGTAATGGTTCTAGTGAGGGCATAAACCAAAACATATTCTTCATCACTTGAAGAATATTCACTATCTTCTCTAGCCCTCTTCCTGAGAGGTTCATCATCCTCTAGAGCATGAGCATGATGTCTTCTTTTTATGTTCTTCTTCGTGTGAGAACCATTTTTCTTATTCTTGGGACAGTCTCTGGAGTAGTGTCCCTTTTCATCACATGTATAGCAACGAACATAGGACATCTTTCTTCGATGTCTGGGACTACCCCTTTGATTCTGATGGTGATGTCTTTCTTTCTTGCCATGATGGTGAGTCTTTTTGTCACAATGACTTTTGGAGTGTGCTGTGAGAGTTGGGTCTTCATTCCCCATGTTCTCTTCTCGGGATACAATCCGAGCTTCTTCTTGTGAGAATTCTTCCCACAACCTACTGAAAGTGATAAGTTTCCTCCTAGCAAAAATTCCTTGGATGAAGGAATCCCATTACCTAGGAAGTCCATTAAAGGTCATTACCACTTCTCCATTCTCTATATCTTCTCCCACAGCTTCAATTTGTTATTTTATCTGGGAGACCCTTGAGAAATAAGACTGCATAGTCTCTGCATTTTGGATCTTGATATTCTTCAATTGATTCCTCAAGGATGATATCTTCTGATTTATGTTCTTCCCTTCGAATAGCTTGTTCAGGGAATCAAACATCTCGTTTGGTGTCTTTAGAGATCACACATGTGGTATGAGATGGTCTTTGATAGAATCAACAATGATCCTTTTAGCCTTGACCAAATTTCTTCTGTGTAAGGACTTAGCCTCTTCTTCCTTTAGGATAGGGACCTCTTCACTTATGTAAGTGTCCAACTCATTTTCTTCTAGGATTAACCCAAACCTATACTTCCATGCTCGGAAGTTATCAGCCCCTTCAAGATTATCCTCAAGCTTGGTGTGGTGAGACATCTTAAAGAGTACCTCAAATGCAAATAGAAAAGATTTAGGTCTTACCACTTGATTTGCTGAAAACTTGATCTGGTCCCGGATTAGGGTTTGTCAAAGAAACCCTAAAAATTCAAAATTTGAATTTCAAACTCCTGAAAGGATAGAAAGATGCGCCTTGATGAGCTGATCAGCCTAGTATATTCAGAATTTGAGATCTGCAAAGTTTCACCCTTCAAAAATGTCGTTTAGTCTTCCCGGATTCACTAGGGAGGACCCTGAATTAGGGTTTGAGTTTCTTGGAGCTTCACCCAACAAAAAATCTCGATCCAAAGCTGTAAACTTCGATTTTTCCAAGGAGCTTCCAGCTATGTCTTCCAATTTCAAAAATTCCTATTTTTGTGGAAACCCTAATTTTTAGGGCCAAAACTAAAACTGCTCAGAATTGAATTCTGATTGGACAAAAATATTCTCCTTGATGAGTAGAGTCAATCTGCCTTATTGGTTTTCCAAAATCTATGGAGAGAAACCCAATAAACAAGAAACCCTAGTTTCTGCCACTACACAATGTCTTCTTCTCAGGGAAGCTCTGATAACATGTTAGATTTTGAGCATTAATTTAACATACTCTAGGATCTTTACTGAGAGAATAACATGTACAACATATCAATCATATCAAGAATGTATCAATCATATCAAGCAATCACATAAGACAATGGACACACAGATTTTCACTGGGGAAAACCATAAAGGTGAAAAACCCCACAACTTCCTCAAAGATAGAAAGAGCAATGATACAAGCAAAGTATAAGAGATAGTCTTCTACTAGCAGCTACTCCTCCTCCTCAACTAGTGCTCCACTTTTCGAGTGATGTAAGAGTGAGTAATGAGATGATCAAATAGAGATTTCCTAATCTCTATTTATACATGGCCTGACCTGCCTAATAACCTAGCAGGGCCAAATTGTCTAACTCTATCTAGTAACCAGTGGTTATACTAATTAGGGCCGACCCCACATCTAGTGGTCTAATATCCCATCAAAACAAGTCATGACACTTGCGACAATTTTCAATACAAATGACGACACTTCCGTATAGAGGAATAATACCATCTCTATAGGAGTACAATATACATAGGTGAAATACATTCTGAAGTTACATATACATCAACAAAGCCGAAATCCAAGAGTACCCAAGGCACTAATGGACCCCCATACGTGAATCAACCCTGTTGTATCCTCAAATGAACAGTGGGGGGGTATCCCCAACAATTTCACCCTCACACGACCTCGTTCTTAACTCTAATTTGAGTAGAGCTTCCCAGAATACTTCTATGAGGGTGGATTTACCTAAATGACAATTTGCACTACGATTTGAGATTTGATAATCTTGGATAGCGAAATTGTGTTCTAATCCAATATTCTAGCCTAATCTAATTGATGTATGGGTAACCCTAAAAATAACATGTTACTAATGAATTTTCAGTTAATTTCTTTTTAAATGATATTGTTTACTCAAAGGATCATGCAATGTGTGATGTAGTTACAACTGGAAATAAGGTGCATATAAAATGTAAAAATTTCACAATTGTGCTTTCTGTGTTTCTTTCAAAACTGAAAATCAAAGTAAACAACTAACAACTATAACTAACAACTATAAATAGCTTGAAAAATAAATGACAAATCTTGCAATAAAAGGGGAAGTTCTTTTGTTTTTCAAATTTGATCCTTTCTTTAGCTACAGAATAAATGCAAATGAAAATAATGAACAAACAAGACTTAGAAAGAGTGCAAGTAAAGGAAGATGACCTGAACCAAAACAAACAGACCTACATCAAGATTGACAAGGACTAACCCAACTAGTTGCTTCTGAGAAGAAACTAAACCTTTGGAACAAGGTGCCAATAAAGAAGGTGATGTGTAAGACGGAAAAACAAAGACCCCTATGCAGAGATCAAACTGCTCCTGAACACCAGTAATCAGAAGAGGAACAAGCACTTTCCAAACAAAAATGGGCTAGCAGGATAGGGTAACTTTACCAACACAAACCTCAAAGAGAAACTCTTCAAAAGGTTTAATACAGATTCAGAGCACCCAAAACAAGGTCCAATGTGTATCAAATCAGACAAGGACTTCCAAAGCCATAGAAAACCCCCTCTGAGATCAAACCCTAAATAAAAAAGGAAAAACTCAAGAAAAAATCATGACTCTATTATACAACAACTCATGGTGGACCTGTGGGTATATACACTAGCAACTCGTGGTTAGCACAGAAAGTTTGCAACTGTATATACAGACCGATCATGGGTGGGCCTTAAAAACCTTAAAATAAATAAATGAAAACCTAAGATCCACTGAATCAAACTCAAACACTAAAAGGCCTCTAAAAGGATGTGAAATGAACTCAGATAAAACAAAGAAATGCTTAACATGTGCCAGAAAAACAAAGCAAATCCAAAATCAGACCAAAACCCCAATATCAAACCCTAAATAAAGAGTTCAGATCTTTCAAGAAACTCGCGACTATATACACTAACAGCTCGCGGGTGTAACTGAAAAACCGTGTGGAGCACAATGTGCAACTCGCAAGTGTAACAAAAAGTACGCACCTGTAACTACAAGAAACACGTGGGTAGGCTCTAATAGAAGAAAAAGAAAAACTTTGCATACCATACCAGATTGAGTTAAACACAAAGGATTTAAAAAGAAACCCTAAAGACCTCTAAAGAGACTGAATAAGTTATAAAAACTGAAGAAACCTAACAAGTATCCCCAAAGCATAAAAACAAAAAGGTACTCCCCAGTGGAGTTTCCAGTTCTGTTGTTAGGTAAAACTTCTTATAGTAGGGGAATACTATCGACGTACTGTTGGAACATTTAAAAAACCCACTATGTCATTCTAGACTTATGATAAATTAATTAATCATTTATGATTAATTTCCTGAGTTTTGACTAGGTAAAATAGGGCAGTTTTTTCTTTTAGTGAACCACATACCATCCTAACTCACCAAAACAAATTTGGATGGATTCTGGATAAGCTTTCCTTGGATTATGTATGATTTTATTCTACTCTTGAATTAGAAAGACACTTTCCTGATTTAGATAGCTTTATCCTATTTTTTCTACTTTCTAGTGGAAAAGGAAAAGCTAGTTGACTTGGAAACTCTTTCCACTTGACCAATTCGATCTCCACATCATATCTACTCTCCTAAATCCATAAATACATTCTATTTAACTCACTCATGAGCTACCATACCATAATTACTAAATTCGTGAGCCTCTAGGGAAGTTTTGGAAACTGCTTTTGCCACCTAGGGGATTTTTTGTCTTTTCTAAGCCTTTTCTTTTTGCTCTTTCCAAATTTCCTCAAAGGAATTTGATTTTCTGCATTGAGGATGTTTATATATTTTTATCATATCAATGAATAAGATACAGAGTGATTTCCACAATTTATTCTCTCTATTCTTCTTCTCTCATTGCCTGAAATATTCCATGTGAAATTGTCTTATGAATCTAGTTCCTAGCAATTGAAAATATCACATGGTATTAGAGCTAGCTTGATTCAAAGAAATTTACAAGAGTGTTTTTTGTAGGTATTTCCATCACTAGGAGTGCATCAATATGGATAAAAAACAAGCCAAAGTTGTGAATCTCAGTCCCTTCAATTTCTTTGACTGGAAGGTGAATATGATCATCCATCTTCAGAGCAAAGGATTGTATAGAGTTACTATGGGGCTTGAAACTGATCCAAGAGCGTTTGCATTAAAATCCAAATGGTTCAATAGGATTGATGAAGCTTATGGGATACTTTGTCTCTCTGTATATCTAGATATTCTATTCCATATTGATTCTCTATCCACTCCAAATCAAGTGTGGACAATGCTAGAATCTCTCTTTGGAAAACAGAATGAGCTCAGAGGTCATTTGTTCAAAATTGATTGAGATGATCTCTCTTAGTCCAAGTAATTTCGATTCCATGGACGATTTCATCTCAAAATTCAAGAACCTATTACTTCAACTCAAGCAATGTGGCATGGAGAAGAAGTATGAGCAATTAATCCTTACCATTCTATCAAAACTGAGTTTAGAATACTCAGTATTTGTGTATGCTTTTCATACCACAATACTTGCAATTCCTAACTAGAAGATGCTAAGTTTGGATGCATTCATTGATTCAATAACTAAGGATAAAAACAAGCTGGTCCAAATGAAGGATCTATCACCCTCCAAATACTTTTCACTTATTGCTCATGTAGCAAAGAGTTTCAAGAATGACAAATCCAAACAAAATATATTTTCAGATGAAGAGGATTCTGATGGATATTCCAAATCCAAGAAGATGAAGAAAGAGAAGCCCAAGTGTTCTTATTGCTACAAAGGAACTCATCCTGACAAATATTGCTTTAAGAATAAATTGGACATCATGTTTATTCTTTGAGTGCTAGAGTGAAATATAATTATGATGCATCTGGTATTGATTCACATTCTGATATATCAGAATCAGAAACCTCCACCTCTTCCTTGGAACAATCTTCAGTCATTTCATCCAAACCTACCCTCAAAACTAGTCATTTTTTACTAGCTCCTGACTTGTCTTCTGAAATTTCTTTCCACCTCTATTCAAATATTTTAGATTATAATTTAGAAGATGATTTAAATTCTAATATTCAGGTCATTACATCTACCACATCATATTTCCAACCCTTGGATGCACAAAATAACCTACAACCCCCAAGTTCTCCAGTTAAGAAACTACACAATTCTATGTTTTCCTACACTGTGTCACTTGCCTCTGTTGCACTTTTTTCTTTCATATCTGTCATTGTATGGACAACCATGTTTTTGGATTTATTTGGAATGATATTCCACACGTCTAAACCTGACCCCATCACTCATGTTTCAAAATTCAAGTCCTCGCACTCTCCAGGCTCGCTCAGCTGTCAGGGTGACCTAGTTTCTCACACTTTTCCTACTAAAAATTTATTCGATCATGGAGAATCCACATATTTACAATTTTATGCTCCATATGAATCAAATTCTGATATTTCAGACTTGCATGATCTCATTTTAAATATCAGAAAGGTCCTACATCAATTTGAGAAGAAGATACAAGAACTAGTGCACCACATTGCAACTACAGAATAAATTGATCATGTTGAGTTCATTGTTTCTCCTTGGGAAGGAGTATGCATAGATATTATTTCCGTCATTGATTATGTTTTCAGATCTGATTATATATGTGACAGAAGCAATAAAAATTCATTTGATGCTCCTCCATCATCATAAGATGAGCTTCATAGAGCTTCAACACATGGTTCTTTCCTACACACCATTGATGCACTAATGCATGATCATGACATCCACAACCTCTTCATCAAGTATGTTACTCAGAATTATCCCATTCAAATAATTCATCTCATTCAACTCATTCAAATGAGCAACATGATAGTATGAAGACATCAAGCATGTCCATTTTTTAG
This sequence comes from Larix kaempferi, assembly GCA_027924585.1. NCBI lineage: Eukaryota > Viridiplantae > Streptophyta > Pinopsida > Pinales > Pinaceae > Larix > Larix kaempferi. Next base: position 7,974,690 of record BSBM01000368.1, read on the forward strand.
GGAGGATTTTGTTCCCACGAGGTTTTCCCTAATTCCTCGGTTTACATGGACTAGTTATTTTTGTATTGGGGTGACCATAAGCCTTGTTGCTTGGGCCCTATAATTATGATATTTTTATGATTCCCATCACATAAATTCAGGCTTAAGGGAGGGTGTTGGAACATTTAAAAAACCCACTATGTCATTCTAGACTTAGGATAAATTAATTAATCATTTATGATTAATTCCCTGAGTTTTGACTAGGTAAAATAGGTCGGTTTTGTCTTTTAGTGGACCACATGCAATCCAAACTCACCAAAAATAATTTGGATGGATTCTATATAATATTTCCTTGGATTCTATATGATTTTATTCTATTCCTGAATTAGAAAGACATTTTCCTGATTTAGATAGATTTATCGTCTTTTTTCTACTTTCTAGTGGAAAAGGAAAATCTAGTTGACTTGGAAACTCTTTCCACTTGAACCATTCGAAATACACATCATATTTAATCTCCTAAAGCAATCAATATATTCTATTTAACTAACTCATGAGCTTCCATACCATACTTACTAAATTCATGAGCCTCTGGGATAGTTTTGGAAACTGTTTTTTCCACCTAGGGGGTTTTTTGTCTTTTCTAAGCCTTTTCTTTTTGCTCTTTCCAAATTGCCTAAAATGAATTTGATTTTCTCCATGGAGGATGTATTATATATTATTATCATATCAATGAATAATATACAGAGTGATTTCCACAATTTATTCTCTCTATTCTTCTTCTATCATTGTCTGAAACATTCCATGTGAAATTGTCTTATGAATCTAGTTCCTAGCAATTGAAAATATCACACATACTAGGGGGTGACATATAGACACATAGATATTTGAATATATTTCTATAAAAAAAATAGGATCAAAGTTCAGAGAAAACGTACCTTTTATGACGATTGGTCTAATATTTTCTCCCACGATCTCTACTGCAACAAATATGCAAAACACACACAAACCCTCCTCAAACCAGTTTGACTATAAATAAATATTGATATTAAAAAATGACATAACATAAAATTATATTCAAATCACAATAAAAATTAACAATTTTATTGGGAAAGGAAGAGTGCCTCAATCTTCTATTGTCAAAGAATGCAACAAGTACAAATGTTATACCTGAATCTGCATCAAGCACCTTCGCAACCAGGCCCTAGGTTCCTGCTCCTCTTTCTTGAATTGGAATTTATTCAACATAAAAATAGCTCTCTCCAATTGTGTCCCTTTCTCATGCCCTCCCCTTGTATTTATTACAAGGAAAGGAGTATTGGTTCGAAAGGTGGTTGAATTGGGAAGTTGGAATACCTGACTCAACTAAACCCAATTCATATTCTTAATATATTTTTTCAACTTTACTTAAGATACTCGCTACCATGACATCTAGAAACATGCGTGTGACTCATGACATACTAGCTTAACAACTCGCAAGTACAACTTTTGGCTGATACCCACGGGTTGTCAGTATAGAGACCCGTGGGTGACTCGCGTTATGTCAAGTATAAAGGTCATTGTTTTGTATTAAAATTGTCAGAAAAAAATTAATTTTTAAGTTGAAGATAGTAGGTTTCGGCCTCCAAATAATCTAAGGCCATGTAAGATCTTCCATCCATAGTGTCCTTTTGTGTGACCAAAAAGGAAATGTGGTCATGGATGGAGAAGTGCTAATTTGACTGATAACATCGGTCCATATGATTTGTGGCATAGAAGGCTTGGTCATCTCCATTTCAAATCACTACCTGGGTTGTAGAAAATGGTGAAAGGTATGCCCATATTTAAATATGATTTTGATAGTATTTGTAGAGGTTGTGCTCTTGGAAATAACATTAAGAATATTTTTCCATGTAGTACCAAAAGATACAATGGGATCCTTGATTTGATTCATTCCGATCTATGTGGTCCTATGTCTGCACCCTCCTTGAGTGGTTATTTGTATTATGTGATTTTCATTGATGAATTCTCTCGCAAATTGGGTTTACTTTATGAAAGAAAAGAGTGAAACTTTAAACAAGTTTCAAGAATTTAAAGCACTGGTTGAGAATCATACTGGAAAGCACATTCATGCTTTAAGATATGATAATGGAGGAGAGTTTGAGTCCCATGAATTCAATGACTTATTTCGAGATGAATGAATAAAAAGACAACTAATTGTACACTACAACCCCCAGCAAAATTGGGTTGCTGAAAGAAAGAACATAACAATATGGGAGGCTACAAAATCCATGATGTATGGTCAGGATCTGCCACATACTTATGGGCATAAGCCTCTAAAACTGCTACTTATATTTAGAACATAAGCCCTCATTCTATCTTGGGATAAAATACCCTTGAAGAGGTTTTCACTGTTGAAAAATCAGATATTCGACACTTGAATATTTTAAATTTTCCTATCTACATTTATGTAGAAAAAGAGAAGAGGACAAAGATGGATCCATCCTGAAAGAAAGGAAAATTTGTTGGATATAGTGAATCCTCCAAAGCTTACATAATTTATGTTCCAGGAAAAATAAACATTGAAGTCAATAGAGATATAACATTTCATGAAAAGGTTGCCTTCAAGTGCTCCAAATAAATTCAGTGTGATTTAGACATGGAGGAGAATGATACTCCTCTGATGGAGAATCCGGTATCTAATTATCCGCTTTTAGATGTTGAGAGGGAAAATCCATAAGAGTCCATAGATATGCTTGATCCTAAATATCCATAAGATATAATAGAAAGAGCAATTGAGGAACCTCCTGCTAAGAGAAGATCTGCATGAATTGAGCCTCAATTTGTTTGTGCCTCTGGTATGTGGTCCCTTGAGATAAAAAGGTTTTCAGGTTTTGGGATTTCTCTTCCGAGCTTTAGTTTCTTCTTCATCATCTAAAGAATTTTCTGAATGCTTTTGTTATTAGGAAAAGTGTTGTTATAGCAGGGGAGAGACTACCAACATACTGGGGTATAAGATATACATACAAGTTTCTGTAAACATTGTTATTTAGAAAATGGATTAGGGTTTAGGAGAATGTGTACCTTATTCATAAGGTTGATCCAAGATTTCTCCTCTCGTTCTCAAATGCAACAACCTACAAAAAAATTACAAAACCTTCGTCAAACCAATTTAACTACAAATAAAAGATTGATATTCATAAGCCAATGAAACATCAAATTGTGATCAGATTTGCAATACACATGAACAAATCTATTTGGAAAGGGAAGAATGTCCAATATTTATTGATAAATGCAGTAAGTACATAAAGATATACCCGTCTTGCACTGGCACCACCGTAACCAGAACCTGGGCTCATGCTCCTCTCTCTTGATCATGAATTCCTCCAGCATAACATTGGCTCTTAAGACATGATCCCTTTTCCAAACCCCTCCCCTTGTATTTATGGCAAGGCTAGGAGGTCAGGTTTCGAAAGGTAGTTTCTATGGGAAGTTGAGGAAGTTGAATAACCATCCCAAATCATACATAGTTAATCATTTTTATATATGTTTTGAGATTTTTAGTGATACCCGCGCCTATAGCATAGGGAAACCAACGAGTGACTCGCGACTTTCCTGACTTGCAGGTAGTGGGTGCAACTTTTCAAGTGATACCTGTGGGTTGTCAGTATGAACACCCGTGTCTAGCTTGCCTGTTGGCAAGTATAAGAGTCATAGTTATGCTTTAAAATAGGCAGAGAAAATATGCTTTTGAGGAAAGGACCGCAAGGCTCAGCTCTAATTCATCTAGGTTCAATTAAGCTCTTCCATTGATGGCATTCTTTTGTGTGAGCGACAAGGAAATGTGGTCATGGATGAAGAAGTTATAATTTGACCAATAATAGATGCCCCCTAATGTATGATTTCAGAGGGAAGAGATGGCCAAAATGAATTACAATCTAAGAAGAGGAGGAGAAAAGAAGCCACGAGATGAGATTGCAAATAGTACCTGAAATAGAAACAAGGTCAACAAGCAATTACAATATAAATATCAGGATATGTTCATAATGGTATAACATGATCTCCAATACATAACAGAAATATGTATATAGCATGGAAACTGAAATACAAGCGTGGATCCATGTCAAATAGGAGAGCATAGCCATAAAAATAAACTGGATCTATGTCTCATCAAGAGCCAAAAATGGGTGTGGCTCAGTCTTGCGCAACTTGGGAAATAAAAAAATATGATGATGCTATTATAAGCCCAAGGTCTTCATCCAAGCCATATCAAGGTACGAATCCTAAGCATGCGAATAAATGAGTTGAGGTCAAACATGGAGGACATCGTTTGATTACCGCCCATTGATGTAAGCCGTTAACAAACGTGAGGGCACCCACAAATAATGAAAATGGGGCTCAAGTTACCTAGTACATTCTAAAAAGTGTGAATAAGGGGTATTGAAGTCGAATGCATCAAGCATCCATCAAGTAGGGGACATTGATGTATTCCCACTATTCAATGGCAAAGAAAATTTCCATTGATGAATGCAATCCCCAAGGTACTACCAGAAACTCTAAACTTCATTCCCAGAGCAAGATGAGTTGAAGTCGATGGGAAGAAGTTCATTGGAAGGGAGGAATTAACGAATCCTCCATCATCCAACATTATATATAATCAAAAAGTTTGATTTAATCTAGAATAGCACTGAGTACATGATGAAACATACTAACACCAGGGAATCCTCCATCATCCAACACAAGATATTTTCGTGCTTGCAACTTTGTGAAAAGATGTAAAAAGAGCATGACAATCGCATCGGGAATTTCCTGAGAAATCTATACCTACTATTCCAATCTGATTTTATCCCAAATGTTACAACATTGGAATCTTTTGAAAAGATTGTCTCCATGTAGATGACTATTGGGACGTGAATAACATGAAACATATTCAACTAATTAACAAGATCAAGCTTCTCTTTAGATATTCGTACTTCAAGACTAACAACTATGGGCTCAATGATCTCTGCAATCTGTTCGTCATTTTTTGGTGAAAAAGAAAACAGGTCCAACTGCTCATTTCTATTTCCTTCATTGATTTCTAAAAAGCCTACTTTATATTTATCATACATGGATTCATTGTTCAAAATTTCTTTTGATGCTGAAACAAAAATCCACTCCAAATCCTGTTTATATTCATCAAATGCCAAATGATCATTACAAATTTCTGATTCTTGAAAATTAGAGACCTTTGCTTTTTAATTCTCTTCAAGGTTAAGCTCTGTTTCTGGGTGATAGCTACCATATATCAAATCTATGTCCTCATGACATTGCTGATCATAGATTTTATGATCTAAAACTTTAATACTATAATCATATTCATTAAAAGCAAGAAATTCTTCATAGACATCTTGAACCACAAATTCATGAGTATAATAAACATCTGATGAAATATCAAAGGTATATGGAATTTGATTATTATCAGATGCAATATGAATATTTTTATGAACATCCTTTTCCTGATAAGTTTCCTTTTGTGACAGTATATTATCATGAAAATAACCAGAAAATTCTTGAGAGTCATGACAACCAAATATTTCTACAATGATCTCTTCATTAGTAGGCTGATTTGAATAGGGATAAGCATCATCTTCTTTTTCAATTTCAAGCTCCTGCTGAATTGAATCTTCCGTAACTTCCTTTTCAACAAGATCTTTATAAAGCTCATCACATGAGGAACATTCTACTATCTGTTGAATACATGATTCGAATTGTTCAAAACAATCTTCAAAAAGTGTCTCAATAGGATAATACCTTTTATAATATTTGTTGAACGTTGAATGGAATTCTTTCAAGGAGGATATCCTAGAAGCAAGAAGAGAAAAATACCATTCTCATGCATTTATGTCTAGTGAATACATGAACATTTTCATTAATACATCTTCATGATGAATTCCTAGCTGATACATAACTTCATGAAATTTCAACAAATGTGTAGCTGGATTGTCATCTTTTTTCTCTCTAAACCATGGAAGGAAATCTCTCCACTTGTCCCTGATAGGTACCACATTTGGAAATCCTGGAACAAATGAAAAATTCAAAGGTGCAAACCTTCGAGCCACAATGGCTTCCATGGTCATTGACATTCTAAAGCAGTGAAGTCGCCAACAGATCCTTCCCAATGGAGTCACCGGTGAAAATTTGTAGTCTCAACCATGTGACTAGCCCCTATTCACCATCAAAGACTAGATATACTAATGTTAATAACCAGGGAATATTTTTCTTCACTTCTATCCCCGCCAATGGGGCCAAAAATGTTTGTGCTAGAAATTGTCCCTAGACTACGGAGGTGCAAGCTAGTACAATCTCAACAATCTCAACATGATGAACATAAAATTAGGTTATGTTTTTGTATTTTATCGGTTTGAGGGTTTCGTTTCAAGGAAATAATCAACATCCAATCTAAAACTAACACAAGTACTAAAGCATGTGACAATAAAGAACTGAGATATTAAAGCTTAAAAGAAACAAATGTAAACCATTACATTCAAAGCACACACTGGTTTTATTCACAACATAATGAGCATTCACATGAATAAAGACATTAAACAAGGAATGAAGTCAATTGCTAAGTGATCAAACTGATCAGAAAAAAACAAGCAATTAGATAAAATGGCTTATATGTATATAAATCTATCTCAGTCCTCAAAAACTTACGTAAGAGTGGTTTCTATCAGTCGAGCATATCCCAAAAAGCTTCAGTTTCAACACAAGTTTCCTGAAACAAAAATCCAACCTCCATCCTGAATGCTTGTCCTGCTTTTATCATTACAAAAGTAGAGTAGTTCCATAACTGCCTTCTAGGTCGAATTTTGAAGTAGTTACATCAATTAGTTACATTGTATCTCCAATCTTTAAAGACAATTAACTAAAAATAACAAATTGAATTTTTGGCAAACTTGGCTAATTTATGGAAAATTGGGTCTCAAAGATGCCTCCGTATCTCTTGATTCACAACACCTGTTAGAAAATTGAGAGAGATTTTTGTAAATGCGTCCATGAAGAACAAAAACCTCTCTTGGTTTTTAAAAATTCCTCTCCAATTGATTGGAAGACGTGCCGAAAGTTTGTGAGTAAAACAGTAAATTATTAAAGCTTTTAAACCCTGAAAAATAGGCCACGAAGATGAATTCGAATATTCCAAAATATGATAGTTTTTGCAAAAATGAGAGAGGTTTTTTAAATGATTCTGTTGTGGACAAAAACCTCTCTTGGTTTTTTCAAACTTCTTTCCACCACCTCGTAATCTGCGCTCAATTTAAATGACAAAAACATGAAAAAAAGAGAGCAAAACTATGCATTTCTACCCCAAATGGAATATTCAACTTCTTAAAGATTAACTCTTGTTCTTGCTGATTTCTAGCTACTGCACTTGAGAGGGGAAAAGCGAAAGTAGATGGTTGTTTAATACTTGGGATAATTCCCTACTCTATCACCATTTCCTGTTCTGCAACTATTTCACATTCCTTAACAATTTGAGCTATCATTTCATTCAACTAATCTAACTCAGCTCTACCATTCACATCCTCTTCACCTGAAGAGTCTTCAATAACAGTGACCTTCTATTCCTTCATCTTGGGATCTATTAGTCTCCTCATATTCTAGAATCTGATATCCCAAATATGAAATTGTGACACTAACAACCACAATTCATTAATGATAGCTACAAATGTTTTATACAGATGTCATAATGACGTAAATAGGTGTCTAGAATCTCGTCCTAGAAGCTCGTCCTTAATCATCAAACGCAATGGCCACGTTCTGCTGTCAAGAAACCATGAACCCTCATGATGCTTGATTCCTACAGCGCGCTAGAGTACTTGATCTGGACCTTGTGATGCGGGAATACCTCACATGCAATTTTGACACATAAGCTCACAACCCAAGGTTAGACTTTGGATTTTGCATTAATATATAGTTCAAATAAGAATTTTGAGGACTTTAAAATATATATAATACTTGATAAGCCATTAAAGGTGCCACTAAAGGTGAAATCACTTAAAACCAAAAGAAAACTATTATATGACACAGAAGAAAGTCAAAATCATTGATCAAAAACATTTAAAATTTAAAATAAAAATAAAATGAAAGATGGAAACAGGAATAGACATTTGAGAAAAACACACAAATACTGCGGACAATTTTAATGTTATCATCTGGCTCCGGCTGGGGGATGAAAGCCTCCTTGTGAGGTTTCAAGCACCTGTAGACCTTGGTCCTTATTCATTTGGTGATGGAGTCTTATGCTGATCTAATGTAAGACAACATGTTGAAAATGAACTGCATACTGAAAATTGATCCATACTTACACTCTACAAACTGAAACCAGTGCTCGAAAAAGGAGCTTATTGATTTACAACTTCTACTTCTAACTAGAAGAGACTATCTTGATCACGCAAAGGAAAACTTCCAATGTATCCAATTAAGTGTTTGATTGTTGAATATATTTTCTTGTGTGCAACTTTGTGGAAAGATGTAAAAAGAACATGACAATCGCATCGAGAATTTCATGAGAAATCTATACCTACTATTGCAATATGATTTTATCCCAAATGTTACAACATTGGAATCTTTTGAAAAGATTGTCTCCATGTAGATGGCTATTGGGTCGTGAATAACATGAATAATATTCAACTGATTAACAAGATCAAGCTTCTCTTTAGATATTTGTACTTCAAGACTAAAAACTATGGGCTCAATGATCTCTGCAATCTGTAGGTCATTTTTTGGTGAAAAAAAAAACAGTTCCAACTGCTCATTTCTATTTCCTTCATTGCTTTCTAAAAAGTATGCTTTATATTTATCATACATGGATTCATTGTTTAAAATTTCTTTTGATGCTGAAACAAAAAACCACTCCAAATCCTGTTTATATTCATCAAAAGCCAAATGATCATTACAAATTTCTGATTCTTGAAAATTAGAGACCTTTGCTTTGTAATTCTCTTCAAGGTTAAGCTCTGTGTCTAGGTGATAGCTACCATATATCAAATATATGTCCTCATGACATTGTTGATCATAGATTTTTTGATCTAGAACTTTAATACTATCATCATATTCATTAAAAACAAGAAATTCTTCATAGACATCTTGAACCACAAATTCATGAGTATAATAAATGTCTGATGAAATATCAAAGGTATCTGTAATGTGATTATTATCAGCTTCAATATGAATATTTTTATGAACATCCTTTTCCTGATAAGTTTCTCTTTGTGACAGTATATTATCATGAAAATAACCAGAAAATTCTTGCGAGTCATGACAACCAAATATTGCTACAGCGATCTCTTCATTAGTAGGATGATCTGAATAGGCATAAGCATCATCTTCTTTTTCAATTTCAAGCTCCTGCTGAATTGAATCTTCTGTAACTTCCTTTTCAACAAGATCTTTATAAAGTTCATCACATGAGGAACATTCTACTGTCTGTTGAATACATGATTCGAACTGTTCACAACAATCTTCAAAAAGTGTGTCAACATGATGATACCTTTTACAATATTTGTTGAACGCTGAATGGAATTCTTTCAAGGAGGATATGCTAGAAGCAAGAAGAGAAAAATACCATTCTCATGCATTTCTGTCTAGTGAATACATGAACATTTTCATTAATACATCTTCATGATGAATTCCTAGCTGATACATAACTTCATGAAATTTCAACAAATGTGCAGCTGGATTGTCATTTTTTTTCTCTTTAAACCATGGAAGGAAATCTCCCCACTCGTCCCTGATAGGTACCACATTTGGAAATCCTGGAACAAATGAAAAATTCAAATGTGCAAACCTCTGAGCCACAATGGCTCCCATGGTCATTGACATTCTAAAGCAGTGGAGTCACCAATAGATCCTTCCCAATGGAGTCGTCGGTGAAAAATTGTAGTCTTAACCATGTGACCAGCCCCTACTCACCGTCAAAGACTAGATCTACTGATGTTAATACCCAGGGAATATTTTTCTTCACTTCCATCCCCGTCAATGGCGCCAAAAATATTTATGCTAGAAATTGTCCCTAGACTACGGAGGGGCAAGCTAGTACAATCTCAACATGATGAACATAAAATTGGGTTATGTTTTTGTATTTTATTGGTTTGATGGTTTCATTTCAAGGAAATAATCAACATCCAATCTCAAACTAACACAAGTACTAAATCATGTGACAATCAAGAACAGAGATATTAAAGCTTAAAAGAAACAAATGTAAACCATTACATTCAAAGCACACAGTGGTTTTATTCACAACATAATGAGCATTCACATGAATAAAGACATTAAACAAGGAATGAAGTCAATTGCTGAGTGATCAAACTGATCAGAAACAAAACAAGTAATTAGATAAAATGGCTTATATGTATATAAATCTATCTCAGTCCTCAAAAACTTACATAAGAGTGGTTTGTATTAGTCTGTCATGCATATCCCAAAAAGCTCCAGTTTCAATACAAGTTTCTTGAAACAAAAATCCAACCTCCATCCTGAATGCTTGTCCTCCTTTTATCATTACAAAAGTAGAGTAGTTCCATAACTACCTTCTAGGTCGAATTTTGAAGTAGTTACATCAGTTAGTTACATTGTAACTCCAATCTTTACACACAATTAACAAAAAATAACAAATCGAATATTTGGGAAACTTGGCTAATTTATGGAAAATTGGGTCTCAAAGACGCCTCCATATCTCTTGATTAATGGCAATATTTTTTTAAATGCATCCATGAAGAGAAAAAACCTCTCTTGGTTTTTAAAAATTCCTCTCCAATTGATTGGAAGACGTGTTGAAAGTTTGTGAGTAAAATAGTAAATTATTAAACCTTTTAAACCCTGAAAAATAGGCCACGAAGATGAATTCGAATCTTCCAAAATATGATAGTTGTTGCAAAAATGAGAGAGGTTTTTTTAAATGATTCTGTTGTGGACAAAAACCTCTCTTGGTTTTTTCAAAATTCTTTCCACCACCTCGTAATCCGTGCTCAATTTAAATGACAAAAACATGAAAAAAATAGAGCAAAACTATGCATTTTTGCCCCAAATGGAATATTCAACTTCTTAAACATTTACTCTTCTTCTTGCTGATTTCTGGCTGCTGCACTTGAGAGGGGAAAAGATGAAGTAGATAGTTGTTCAATACTTGGGATAATTCCCTGCTCTATCACCATTACTTGTTTTGCAACTATTTCACATTCCTTAACAATCTGAGCTATCATTTCATTCAACTAATCTAACTCAGCTCTACCATTCACATCCTCTTTACCTGAAGAGTCTTCAATAATAGTGACCTTCTATTCCTTCATCTTGGGATCTATTAGTCTTCTCATATTCTAGAATCTGAGATCCCAAATATGAAATTGTGACATTAACAACCCCAATTCGTTAATGATAGCTACAAATGGTTTTTACAGATGTCATAATGAAGTAAACAAGTGTCTAGAAGCTTGTCCTTCATCATCAAACGCAATGGCCACGTTATGCTATCAAGAAACCACGAACCCTCATGATGCCTAATTCCTGCAACGCGCTAGAGTACTTGATCTAGACCTTGTGTTGCGGGAATACCTCACATGCAATTTTGACACATAATCTCACAACCCAAGGTTAGACTTTGGATTTTGCATTAATATATAGTTTAAATAAGCATTTTGAGGACTTTAAAAGATATATAATACTTGATAAGCCATTAAAGGTGCCAGTAAAGGTGAAATCACTTAAAACCAAAAGAAAACTATTATATGACACAAAAGAAAATCAAAATCATTTATCAAAAACATTTAAAATTTAAAATAAAAATAAAATGAAAGATGGAAAGAGGAATAAACATTTGAGAAAAACACACAAATACTGAGGACAATTTCAGTGTTAACACAACTGAAGGGAAACATAATACCATGAATCGTCGCCATTGCCAGGCTGAAACTCAAGATTGCTGGCAACACTCCTCAGATGGTGGGCGTGGGTCATAATGAATTGAGAAACTAATTGAGGGAAAGCACAGTAAGAATCTGAGACGGTTGCATAGTGAAATACATGCCGAATGAATCAAGAGTGGGTGGCGAAAGAAATGGCGGTGGGACATCAACTTTATGTATCCATTTATATGTTTTCTTGCAAAACATATGAAAAATGTGGAGTAAGTGAGAGACACCTAAAATCATAATTACTATGCAAAACATATGAAAAATGTGGAGTAAGTGAAAGACACCTAAAATCATAATTACTATGCAAAACATATGAAAAATGTGGAGTAATTACTATGCAAAACATATGAAAAATGTGGAGTAAGTGAAATACACCTAAAATCATAATTACTATGCAAAACATATGAAAAATGTGGAGTAATTACTATGCAAAACATATGAAAAATGTGGAGTAAGTGAAAGACACCTAAAATCATAATTACTATGCAAAACATATGAAAAATGTGAAGTGAAAGACACCTAAAATCATAATTACTATGCAAAACATATGAAAAAAGTGGAGTAACATCACACTTGAGAACATCACACTTGTCCTTGGTATCATATTGAGGTTCATCTACTCATGAATCCAACTTAGGGAGCAATACCAGTTCCTCCCTCCTAGGTAGCTCTTTCTCAACATCAAGAATGATAACATTCATATTGTTAGCAGACACTTCAATAACCATTAATGATGCAAGAGCATGTTAAGAATTCCAACAATGTATTTGAGGCCTCTCAGAGCCAAGTAAACTGTACCCACTTCTTGATCACTGAGTATTAAATTATTAATACAATACTTTTCATTTGGGATCTATGTGGGTGTGTATCTAGCAAGAAACCTTTTGAAGCATACATGCAATCAAATTGACCTACAAATTTGTCTTTAAACTCATCGTGAGGAACATGAGAGGTGAACAAGATGACATAATAATTAAGACAAGTTTGAGGACAAGGTCATGGATGGACATGGTCATGATTTAAGTTAGCTTTTGTGCTAGAGGTGCCTCCTTCAATAGATTTTTTTTTAATCTAGGAGTCCCAAATCTACAAGGTGCTCATGTATGAGTTGTAGTATTTACCTGGAAATACAGAAGGCATTTCGCCAATATATAATGAGTGGTAGATAAGCAAAACAAGCTAAGCTACAAAGGCTGCTAAAATTCAACCATAATGTTCTGTTTAAAAAATAATAAAGTACTTTGAATGATAAGTTAGGGAACACAAAAATATGAACAAGCTATAATTGAAATTTGAGGAATGATAATAGATAATAATAGTTAATAGAGTATTGCAACCCAGTGCATACAAGCTGATAGTCCGCAAACAAAATGAAAAAATTGTTTGCTAAGTTGTAATTTAAATCTGAGCAATGACATTAGCTACTAATAGTTATTGTGCTGCAACCCAGTGCATACAAGTTGGTTTCCACAATCAAAATAACAAAAGAGTTTGCTAAGGGTGAACAATGTTTCATTCCCCAATGTGATTCGATGGAGGGATTTAAAATGTGTGCGTAGAGGCACATAAACCAGCAACAACATAGTACTACAGTTCATTTGATGAATTTGCAGATGTCTTTCAGGATCTACCACATGAATTTTCAATTTGACAAGGCCAATCATGCTCAATCTTCATTTGTGGCAAAGTTGTATGTTTGGCTTTCAATGATCTTCTCTATTATCCAGTTTCAAGTGCATTTGCATTGTGGTATTGTTGGTACTTGATGTATACTTTTGGGGCATTGTTTAATAATTGTTATCAATATGGTGTGCATCAAAGCAATGTTTTGGTGGCCCTTTGATAATTACCCCAACAATTATATTTGACTAAAAGATGTCAATTTTTCCTCTATATATTTTCTTGCACCATTTTCAGTATGAACGTGAAAGGAGTGGTATTATGAACCCCAGTGCACATATACCTTCTTTGTGGAACATATGAGTATGCGACAACAAATTGAGCAATTGATGGATACCAAATAATTCTTCCAGCAATTGCCACGGCCCAATAGAGATTCCTTTTACCCAAAATTCCTCTCATCATTTCAATTCAATCTACACATATGGCGTTATTATTATGACTATTTTCCTTCACCATGTCCATTAGGAACATAAAATTTTCTAAAATCACTGAAAAAGATGGAAGCCACATCAACTCAGAAAATGTTGGGAAGTTTGTGCATCTAATGCAGTTGGATAGAAAATTAGAAGTGATACTGGTAAGAAAGGAATTGTGGATTCGTGGTGTACATCCCTTGTAGATGTGATTGCAACCAAGGATCAAGATGGCTGTCACAACCAATTTGTGTAGCTCAGGTGCTTTCCTATTTTGGATGGTTGATTGCAAGAATCCCGAAAATGAAATACTGGAGATGCACGACTACCAAAGGAGGGTGACAAATTTGTCGAAGCACTGTTGTTATTGTTGCTACATGCTCTTGATAGACTACTTGTAGATCTTGATGCTTTGAAGACATGTATGGGTGGAAAATCTGTAACCACTTGGAAAACAAGAAGCACTAGCAAATTCAGAGGAAGGCTGGGATCTTAATTGATACTTGGAAGAAACATGTCGATGCAGTAATGAAGAACAATGACACAGTCTGGATCAAGTCAGGGAGCATATTTTCCCTATAAGTAAGATACATGAAAAGTTTCTTACACTTATGGTGGGAAGCATGCAAGATCTACTGAAGTTGTGAAAAAATCAACACCATTAAACTCTACTACAAAGATACCCTCAAATAGATTAGGCCAACATATATTCTATCAATATCAACATCTGCCCCTCAGGGTCTGCCAAGGTTTCTTTGTTGCACTCATCAACCATTAACACCAAGTATTCTCATTGTAAATTGACCATGTTGAGTGGCACAAATGATTTTTCAATGAATTCAATTAAGGAAGAGAAAAGTAGGAGTTCTAGTCAATAACAAAATAACAATCAGTCATGGTCGAGTGAGCTTGGAAAGGCTATAGGTTCATTTTGGAAAGAGGATGCTCGGAGATCTATAGTGCATTCTATGAGTGCTAAATGCTCAAGTTTAGGATCACACCATAGGAAATCAAGAAATGGAGTTTTGGGATCTAGAAAATTGGGATGCCAGAAAGAGGACAATGGAGGGAAGATAATATGGAGTAAAAGTGCAACATGTGAAAAAGCATCACAATTACGTCACACATATGACAATCATCGTTTGAGGTCCTTACAACTAATTTCAAGTGAAAGTTTGATAATGATCAATCTGTGGGGTAGTTTTGATGCATGAAAATTAGTCGACGATGTTGAGATTAATAAGGGAATTTCCCTGGGGATTGTTTAGAGAAAATAGCATGATGATGACTATCAACAGTGCTGGTATAACATCCTATCATCATCAATCTAACCTTAGAGGAGATTAAGGTCATTTGTAGCCTTGGAAAGGGACTCCTTGCAGCTTGCACTCATTATAATAGAAATACCCAACATTAAATGATGTTTTAGGGTGTCATTCCAATAAGGGGATTGGTATTCTATTTAAGGTACTTCTTGCTTATTGTAGATGTTTATATCATTCGTCCACCCTATTTACAATGGCATTTGTCTCATGATCACCAGTTCCCTCTAGGATACCTAAGAGTGATATCTCACTAGCTTTGTATTGAGTCATACCATCGTATTTCTCATAATGATAAGATCCATTGACGTTGTCTCTTTAGGAGATTGGGACTGAGAAACACTATATATTCATGTTCCCCTTCTATTATGTTATATGAGGGATATTTTATTATCTCTATAGAGACTTGGTAGGGTAATTATCCTCATTTTTATGTTACCCCAACCATATATGCATAGTTTGTCCCTCGGACAGGTAGATACCTTTCAACAGCATGACCTTCAAGGCCACTATAGATCCACTAGATTGATTCCATATTTCTTTAATCCCATCTTATCAGTTGCCTAAGAGGAAACTTAAAACTATGAATTATATTTAGTGTTTTAATGGATTCACCTCAGAGGAAACTTGAATTAACGTATTGGATCCGGGTCTTGATCCAACGGGATCGACATAGAAGCAAATCCTGAATTTGGAAATGGATAGGATCTTCCTGGGAAACAAATCCCACAGACTTGAAGCATAAAGTACACATGGAAACAAAATTGCCCTTGATTGTTGAAACCTTGAAAACATCGATTCCCTAATCCTCATTCCAAATCCCATAAAAATCGAAGTTGCACAGACACACATATAGATACAATATCCATGAAAAATATGGTAGCTATGATGGTACAACTATTATAATAGGATATGATATAGTTGGTTGTACAGGATATGATACAGTATGCCAGGGGTAGTATAGTAAGATAAAAAATATGAACATGAATAGATGAACTTATCCAGGGGTATTATACTAGTATACAGAACACGAACTTGATGGAGTTTATTAATATTCAATACCTGCACAAAGCAATCATGGAAATGGAGTCTTCGTTGAGAAATAAATCAATGCGTTTCTTGAAAATGGTGTCCAAATCAGGGAAACTCTTTCTATAGAAGCTCCACGACAGAACCTTCAGTAGGGGTGGCTGGTCATCATGAGATATTGTAGGAGCCACAGTTGATATGAGCACAATGATATATAAAAACCATAAAACGTAAATCCATAAAACTCATAATTTTAACCCTTCCAAGAGTGATTGGCATGATACTTGTAAAATGGTTTCCAAAGAAATCTATCTCAGTTAAACTAGAGCAATCACCCAATCCCCAACCGAATTCAACCAATGTTCCAAATGTGTTTCTCAATTTCTTGTTAGAGGAAATATAATAAAACCCCATCCCCAACCGAATTCAACCAATGTGCCAAACGCATGTGGAAAATGGGTAGTTGATGAACTTACCGAATTTTTTGACATTGTGAGGCACATTGGCTGAGTTGAGTATCCTCTGCTAGCACCGCATCCTCTTCTCGTTGCTGGATGAAATGAGGGATAGCATGAGATCCTCTTATCTCCCCTGTCTCCTCTGCTCAGATCTTTGAAAATGGAACCTGCGATTCGGGTTAACTGTGCAAATGGAACCCGCGATCATCTCCTGGGTTATTTATGCGAATGGAACCCGCAGAATCCTAGGTTATTTGTGAAAATGGAACGCTCAAACTCAAACCTCCTATATGACCTCCTCGAGCTCCTCCACAACTTCCTCAGTGACCTCTATGACCTCCTCAGTGACGGCCTTTGTGCCGTGGTCTCCTAGGCTATTTTTGCAAATGGAACCCTCGAACTCCTTTGCAGCCTCCTCAACCTCCTGTATGACCTCCTCAACCTCCTCCATGACTGCCTCAACCTCCTCCGCGACTGCCTCAGTGACCTCTACGACCTCCTTAGTGACGGCCTCTATGACCTCTAGTATTGGACATTCTTGCAGGGTCGTGTAAGTGAAATGTGTTCACGTCGGCTGGGAGGGAGGTAAGTTCTATATTTTAAGGGAGGTTAGTTTTGTTTATTATTGTTTTATGTTTTTTTTGTAGTTATATTTATTGTTTTTTTATAGTTAGTATTTATGTATTATTATTTATTTATTAATATAATATGTATGCAAATGTGTGTGTATAAAACCTAATATTCTAACATATAAAAATAGATGAAAAAGTAGGCAACAAAATATCAATGGATTGAAAGAGACGTCTGTTCCATAGGATTGTTGTTGATTTTGATGGACAGTGGACTGAAAGAGAGAAGATGACCATTGGGAGTCGGGAGGTGCTACTAGTGTGATATTGGACCATACTATATGAAAGGAACTATATGACTATTCGGAGGTGCGGTCATATTTGTTCATAATTACCATGAGATATTATTCATCACAGCAAACTCATCAACGTCATGTGCGCATCCAAACGACCATAAGTGAGTACAATAATTTCATCATGTTTGTGCCTCAAAATGGTCACAATCAAACAAACTCATTAATGGGCGCGCATCCAAATGGTCATAAGTGTGTACAACAATTTCATCATCTCCGGTCACAATCACAATGTATCTTTTGATCAGTTTTGACTACCGAGTCCCTACATAGATTGTCACTATTTTGGACGACGATTTTCCTTCCTTCATTTTAATACTATGCAATTTACAAGTAGTTGCTGAGTGCTAAGTTGCCATAGTTATAAACAACCATGCAACATATTTTCAACATAAATGGACTATATTTCTCTTGTTCAATTGTGCTTACATAGAGTCCAGTAAACAAACACAACGCACTTTCACACGTTGGGCAAATATCATTGTCCTTGAGCATAAAATTTACGTTAATATGTTTAACATTACGTTAATAGTGTAGCTTTCAACAAGGAAGAGTTGCGTTGGCTATGCATGTAATAGCACTGACAATAGCTGAAGTGAGAGAAAAAGTTAGAAGAAAACTGGTTTCAAGCTCAGTTGCTATCATGATATATTTGTTTGTAGTTGTTCAGATTCAACTACCATATTGTCTTAACCCAGCCTGTATTCTGGGTCTCAAATTTGGACAACCAATAGTATGGTCTTTGGTAAATGTGCATTGAAATGTTTTTTGTATGTGCCTCCAAAGTGAATTCCACCCAAATGATATTTGTGTTGGCAGGGTTTTAGTACGTTCTTGGAAAATGCATCAGATAAAACAAGATTTGCAAAATCTTTTTTATATATATTTTGATATTTTTAGTATAACCCATCAGATATCCGACATCCTCGGTCATAATATGATGTTGGATATTCGACATCCTCGGGTACAATATGATGTCGGATATCCAACGGGCAATTCTATCAATTTAAAAAAAATTATGAAATTTCATAATTTTGAAGGTGAAATCCGACGACACAGTCCTTTTCGTCGAATGTCGTCGGATTTTGGGTTCAAATCATGCGGTGATTCATACAAAAGAAATAAAATAGAATTAGGTAAACATAATGATGAAATTGAGCATATAGTCATAATGGTTAATAACAACCAAGAACACCATCCAATCCATCATTGGTCCCATCCATCCCATCAATACTCTAACCACATAATCACCACTACTTCCAACTCGTGACCTCACCATATCATCCTATGCTATAATATACTATGACCTCGACTACACAACCTAACCACATATAGAACCCGTAAGTGGAGGTCTTGATCGACTACATCGACCAAAATTCCCCAGTAGGCATCCGATAGTCATCATCACACATCTAGGGTAGCATGCATAGCACAACCCTCCCACGACTCTAGATTTCGGTGGATAAATGGTGGGACATGCCGCCATCACACTGACACTACTAGGGTCAACACCCTACATCAACCATATTGTGCCATCACTATTCTAAGGGGTCTCTTCATTAAACAACTCACACTCACCCACAAGTCATAGAAGTATTGAATTCATAATTAAATAACATTAAAACTTATATAACATCATTATCCTCTTGATGTCAAACACATCTTGTGCCCCTTGACACTATAGGAATTTGACTATCTCGTAGCCATCAAAATGTGGGTTAGTTTACAACTAACATAAAGATCATGTATACACATACCTAACTCTTTCATGTGTTAATCCATATGACTAAAATAACATTTAAATATAATCATGTAAGTTCTTTTGTAGATGGACTAGATTAGCATTCCACATATTGATATTCCACATTCAATTTGCATGTTCAAATGAAATAGCATATTCATTTTCATTAATAAATTCCATTTACCATCAACACCTCAAAGGAGTACACAAGTCCACATAACAATAGTCCTAATCATTCTATCTGAGTCTAGCAGATAATAAGCAATTAAAATGCTATGCTAATTCACATTAGAGTTTCAATTAATGAATTTCAAAATATGGGGCATTAGATACACCCACCCTTCAAGAAACTTCATCCTGCGGTTATGGTCATTAACGATCTTAAGGAAAATATTGATACTAACCATATCTATATTCTTTCAACTAGAATACCTTATCCATACTAGTCCCATGAGACCTTCCCATGATCAACATGTAAATACGATATAATTTTACTTCTTGCATCACATAGCATGTGTTCTCAAGTTACATGGTATTACATGTTATACACACAATTGATCTAACTTCATCAAGGTTTATCAAATGGATTTTACCCCAACTAGTTAGTGTGATGTTATACTTTGTTGTTCTTTTTTTTATTTAGATTCATATCTTGATTGTATCTTGAATTGTGTATTGTATAATAAATTTAATAGTTCTATTTCTATGAACTCAGTACTCTTAAACATGAGTCTCACATTAAAAAAAAATACTTACGGTTTCAATTTTAACATATAGATCATTTCCAACCTTATAGTTGTAACCAATTTCTCTAATAGTGCAATCAACTCATGAACATCATGAATCTCGACCCGCATATCTACATAGGCACATCATATGTCTATACATTATATGACAATGATTCTACATCATCAACCATACCTTAGGCTATTTTCACAATGTGAAGGGTAGGTACATCATATATCTATATGTTATATGACAAGGCTTCTACATCATCAACCATACCTTAGTCTATTTTCACAATGTGAAGGGTGCTTCTTTACTTAATGCAGTTAATCAAATATGTATACTCATCATGATTCATATGAATAGACATGCGATACACATACTCATCCTACTTACTTATCAAATGGTTTTGGTAAAATACACATGTTCCCACATAACTATCTTCATCATACCTTAACGTGGGGAAAAATGTGCTATTAATCCCAAGGCATTGCTCGAATATGATTATCATGGGAAGTGAATCTTCGTCTACTCATAACTTAGTCAACGCAAGACATGTTTCCCTTTATGATCTCCTCTTCTAATTCATAATTTTAAGTATTACTCATTCACTAGTCCACTATCCATGATCTTATCTCATTATTTCAAGTCTTATTAATTTTAGTCAATTTATAATTTACTTTCAATTATCTCTACATCTTGATTGGCGTTATATGTTCACCACTCCTCAAGGGATTGGCATAACACGGTTTCCTTCAATTAGGAATATTTACTAAGATATTATTAAGTATTGTCTAAGAATATATATATGCTTCTCGATTTCATGGTCATTACTATTTACCTCACTTACTTATTACCTAATATGATTAGATCTAACCATAGTCAATGTCAGCTCTAGGGTCTTCTTTGTTGTAGCAAAGGAAGAGCATGCCCCTTGTCAAAAAGAGTGTACACGATGCATAAATGTTCGAGAATCAATTTCTTATAGGTGTTCATTATTGTTATATAGTTGTATTTTTTATTTATTTAGCTCTCTTTCGTTCTGACATAAAATGTTGTTATTTGTTTTCACTCAACCATTGTTTCTTAAATTATTAGTGCTAATGCTTAAGAAGAAATATCATCTTGTTATAAAATTTTATGAAGGAAAGGAACATGCTAAAACATCTACAAGAAAAATATCTAAAAGACTGATTGGAATTAGTATTTATGAAGAACCTGTGTTCATAAACTAAGAATGAAATATCTAAACATCATGGGATATCATCTGCATGCTCAAGCCCGCAAGGGAGCCATCCCATATACCTTCCCTCAGAAAACTACACTCATGGCGTGTGTCGACTCAACCCTGCGACTTGCCATGATGCACCCCTCCCTGACCCCACCCACATCACGGGCCCAAGCTCCCAATAATTAACACTATGCTAGTTCATGTAATTTCTCCCCCTCACTTTCACCTCCTTAGAAAATTCAACACTCTCTCGAAGTCATAAAACAACAAACAAATAACAAGAAAGAGAATTTTTCCAAGTCAACCAAACCAACACGACCCCAATGAACACTCCATTACCCATAACAGGAAATAACACTCCCCCAACCCTGTCCACTAGAAAACAATACTAGATACCAAAGAGTAGCACCCAACTTGTATTTCAGCCACCCCCCCCCCCTTCTTTTTATGCTTTTCTTTACTTTTTTTTATTCATTTAATAAATTTGCATTGGTGACACCACTTTCCACCCATGCCTGTAATACCCATTAAGTTAATTAAAATCTAATTACCATATAATCTTTGGTTTCCTTTTGAATCACTTTCCATATTTATTAATAAAAAATAATAGACTTTTATTAATGGCTTAAGGTAATCATATATATGTTTATATTAGTATTGTAATTAATAACTAATTAAATTTGAAGTGTTACAAGTTTACTGATTATCATCTGTAGATGAGACCCTTAAGGGTGAAAATGCAAAGTTGGGTAGCGCTTTTTTGAGAATGGAAAGTAAAAAACATAGTGTGTATGGATAAACACAGAAAAAAAAATTCAACTTCAAACTCTAGGCTGAGAATTTAAATAAATCTAGGCTGAGAGTTTAAATAAATCTAGGCCGAGAGTTTGTGAGAGTTCAAACTCTCGGCCGAGAGATTAATAAAACTCTAGGTCGAGAGTTTGAACCAATCACATCACCGTATTGTAAAAAAAACTATCATATGAGAGTTTGAATTAAACTCTCAGTTGAGAGTTTTGAAGATATTTTCTCTACCAAGAGTTCGTGGTCAACAAAACCTACAAAAATCCCCTACATCTTTCGGTAACCCGCAACTTCAACAACACAAAACCCTTGCAAATTTAAAAGATTATTTGTCGGATTTGGTACAATGGATTCATCTTCGAATCTAGTTTCCAATTATATAATAATTGTTTCATTTCATTTAGAATCTATATTTATTAATCATTTTTATCTAAACCTTATCCCTTGAGAATTTTATTGTTATGGAAATAACCTGAAATAGAAATTCA
The DNA here is from genome assembly GCA_027924585.1 of Larix kaempferi. Classification (NCBI taxonomy): domain Eukaryota; kingdom Viridiplantae; phylum Streptophyta; class Pinopsida; order Pinales; family Pinaceae; genus Larix; species Larix kaempferi. The sequence goes on from BSBM01000368.1 coordinate 7,997,413, forward strand.
TTATCATAAAAAAAAAACACCAAAAAAATCGAAATATTCACAGAGATCTTCCTTTCCCTATCCTCCTCAAAATGGTACTTTTAAAGTATTTTCAATAAGAGTCACACTAAAAATAAATTTGAAGCTCACCAACATGTGTCGATAAGGCACCATTTTCTAGACATATTCTATTTTGTTAAATAATAAAAAATAGTTCCCATGCCTGAAAAACCTAAAAATATAGTCCATGCACAAGTGAAGTGTATCTATATTATTAGCATACATTTTTTTCCCTAAAATGAATAACCATATCTAAAAAAACTAGTGCTCACGCAGGTCACTCATTATCCATACCTGAAATTTTCAAGTATATTCCATTGGTGAGAACTAAATTTGTCCCACTATGTGTACAAAATAAAAAATAAAAAAAAATATGAGTGCAAAGCTAATTCAATTCTCTAAAACATTTGTTTTTAATTCAAGGTGAAATTCCTAAGGGAGATGTGGCTTTAAAGGGGTTGAAGTTGAAAAATATAAAATTTTGCAGTTTTGTTGGTCAAAACACAAGTAAAAATGGTTACCCAAATTCATATTTTCACCCTTTTAACATTGAAAAATGTATACATTCATGGTCTAGATTCTTTCTTTCAGATTGTGCAATAAAAATTAAAGCATTATCAGATAGTCCATTATACAATTACTTAGTCTTGAGGGATTTTATACAATTACATTGAGCAAACTATGCCAAATTATTTACAAAGTGGACCTTGGCTATTTCTATTACAACCATTAGGGTTGACTCATTAGTTACAAAAAACCTCCTTTCAATCCATTTTATTTTGGCTTGTGTTCTTCTCTTGCGCTTCCTTTACTTGAGTCCCTCATCCGCAACCTTTGTCATTACCTTTTTATCCTTTTGTAGCCAATATCAAACCAAAAGTGGAAACATTCTTAACTATGTAAATTTATTTAATTTAACAAATATAAAAAAGACATTTCAAATCAAATTCACCAAGAAATCAGAGCTCCTCTGTCGAAAGTATTGAGTGCTAGCGGTGTTAAGATTTAATATGCTAAGACAGAAAATAGCAGCATTACATTCCATTTCAAAATAATAGCATATACATGATCACTGAAGAAACAACAAGCACAACATAAACACAAGAGACACAGATTTATCCTAGGAAACCCTCATGGGGTAGAAAACCCAGCAAAGCTTCCTCAATATAGATGACCAACAATATACAAAGATGCAAACCAAAGACATGATCTCCTCCTCCACCATAGTAGACCTCTCCTCCACAAGTGCACTACTCTCTAGTGAGTGAGTGTGTGTAAAATGAGGAATACACCTCCTTTATTTATACACTACTCCGACTTGTCTTTTACACAAATCATGTAGCCTTGTATTTAACCATTGGGTTAAATACCCCACTATAACTGACTGGGATGACCCCTCTAGGGTGGTCTAATAACCCTTTGACCCACATAACACATACAGGGCCGACCCCCACTAGGGAAGTCTAATAACCCAAGTTACCACAATATGACGGAGGAATAAACATCTCCGGATATACAATAAGATCTTCAAGGAGGAATGAAACATCTCCAGAATAATAAAGTACAAATATAATATTCTTTGAAGTTACAATATCTCAACACTCCCCCTTAACGAGAAGGATATTATAACAACATCTACACGAGCAAGGAGTCATCAACATCATACATGATACATCTATAAATCATTGGAAGATTTCTCAACATCATCAGTAACTCAAGCAGTTACTGGAACATATTTAATACTGGAACATCAACATCTTCAGTACCGAATCTTCTACAGCACTTGAAAAGCTACAACAATATCATCATCTGGATCCTCATGGTCAACAGCATCGTCGTCACACGATCATCAGCATCATCATCTAACGATCATCAACATCGTCATCTAGATCAACATGATCAGCAGCATTGTCATCTAGATCAACACGATCAGCAGCATCGTCATCTAGATCAACATGATTTGCAGCATCATCATCTAGATCAACAACATCGTCATCTAGATCAACAGTATTAGTATCCACACCAATACAAGTATACACATCATCAATACAAGTATCCACACCATACAAGTATACACATCATCAATACAAGTATCCACACAGTACAAGTATTCACACAATTCAAGTGTACACATCATCAATACAAGTATACACATCATCAATACAAGTATTCACACAATACAAGTGTACACATCATCAATACAAGTATACAAATCATCAAGAAAATACAAGTGTACACATCATCAATACAATTATACACATCATCAATACAAGTATTCACACAATACAAGTGTACACATCATTAGTACAAGTATACACATCATCAATACAAGTATCTACACAATACAAGTATACACATCATCAATACAAGTATTCACACAATACAAGTATACCCTGCAACACACACGATCATATTACAAGATGATCAATCCTGCTCTCTTTAGGACATAGGTCCATGGATGATGCAATCCTGTCATGTACCTTTTGAACCGAGGTCGAAGGACGATCCAGTCCTACCATGTACCTTTTGAACCGAGGTCCAGGGACGATCCAGTCCTATCATGTACCTTTTGAACCAAAGTCCAGGGACGATCCAGTCCTATCATTCAATTCTCGGAGACCTCATGTCTACGGCTCAATTCACAGGACCAAAGTCCAAGGACGATCCAATCCCCTTACCTGTTCATTCAGGATTTTATTCTCGGAGACATCTTGTCTACGGCTCAATTCACTGGACCAAAGTCTGAGGACGATCCAATCCCCTTACCTGTTCATTCAGGATTTTATTCTTGGAGACATCTTGTCTACGGCTCAATTCACAGGACCAAAGTCCGAGGACGATCCAATCCCCTTACCTATTCATTCAGGATTTATTTTTGGAGACATCTTGTCTACGGCTCAATTCACAGGGCCAAAGTCTGAGGATGATCCAATCCCCTTACCTGTTCATTCAGGATTTTATTCTCGGAGACATCTTGTCTACGGCTCAATTCACAGGACCAAAGTCTGAGGACGATCCAATCCCCTTACCTGTTCATTCAGGATTTTATTCTCGGAGACATCTTGTCTACGGCTCAATTCACAGGACCAAAGTCCGAGGACAATCCAATCCCCTTACCTGTTCATTCAGGATTTTATTCTCGTAGACATCTTGTCTACGGCTCAATTCAAAGGACCAAAGTCCGAGGACGATCCAATCCCCTTACCTGTTCATTTAGGATTTTATTCTCGGAGACATCTTGTCTACGACTCAATTCACAGGACCAAAGTCCGAGGACGATCCAATCCCCTTACCTGTTCATTCAGGATTTTATTCTTGGAGACATCTTGTCTACGGATCAATTCACAGGACCAAAGTCCAAGGACGATCCAATCCCCTTACCTGTTCATTCAGTATTTTATTCTCGGAGACATCTTGTCTACGGCTCAATTCACAGGACCAAAGTCCGAGGATGATCCAATCCCCTTACCTGTTCATTCAGGATTTTATTCTTGGAGACATCTTGTCTACGGCTAAATTCACAGGACCAAAGTCTGAGGACGATCTAATCCTCTTACCTGTTCATTCAGGATTTTATTCTCGGAGACATCTTATCTACGGCTCAATTCATAGGACCAAAGTCCGAGGACGATCCAATCCCCTTACCTGTTCATTTAGGATTTTATTTTCGGAGACATCTTGTCTATGGCTCTCTTTAGGACTGAAGTCTAGGGATGATCCAATCCTCACATGTCCACCAAGGACTTCATTCTCGAAGACATATGTCTACGGCTCTCTTTAGAACATGTGTTCAAGGATGATGCAATCCCTCTTCTTTCTCAGAGACACTTGTCTATGGATCCTTTTAGAACATGTGTTCAAGGATGATGCAATCCCTCTTGTTTCTCAGAGACACCTGTCTACGCCTCCTTTTAGAACATGTGTTCAAGGATGATGCAATACCCTTGTCACCTTAGACCCTGTCTAAGGACCATCCACCACCTTCTCTGTCGGCATCACCAATATAGGTAACCACATCATCGACCTCTCTGTCGATGCAGGCAATCTCATCATAAGTGACCACATCACTCCCCCTTTCGAGGAGAGTCCTTTTGAACTACACCAAGCTTGTCTCAGAAAGATTCAAACTTTTACTTGAGGTAGAGGTTTGGTTAGTACATCAGCAACTTGTTCACTTGAGGTAGAGGTTTGGTAAGTACATTGGTAGCCTGTTACAAATTTGAACTTTATAGTTCCTTTCTGCACCATATCTTGTATGTAGAAATGTCAGATCTCTATGTGCTTTTGACTTATCATGGAACACTGGATTCTCTGTCATCTTGATACAACTCTGTTCGTCACATAGGATCACAGTTGGGTCTATCTCTAAGTCAAACAATCGTGAATCCATACTTCTTCACAACTAGCAAAGCAAGCAGCCATATATTCTGCTTGTGTTGAGAGCCATACTGGACTGCTTCCTGCTAAACCACAAGATCGTGGTTGATCCCAGACAATAACATCCTCTCGATGTGCTCTACCTATCTGATACACTTTCTGCTCAATCAACATCTGTGTAGCCATCTGAAGTCATGATCTCCAAAATAACATAGATCAAATTCTATCGTATCCTTTAGGTACCTGATCACATGCTTTGCAACTAATAGGTGAACACATCTAGTTTCCACTAGATACTGACTCAAGGTATTCACAGCAAAGCATATATATGACCTAGTATTTATTAGATACATCAATGACCCAATAATTTGTCTATACAGAGTTATATACACTAACTCTGATGAGTCATTCACCAACAGCTTCAAGTTGGAATCCATGAGTGGACATTCCAACATATCAAGTCCTTTTAATATTTCTCGGCATACTTTCCCTGGTTGAGAAAGATTCCTTATGAGCCTTGCCATACTTCTAGACCTAGGAAGTAATGCATCAATTTGAGATCTTTCATTTTCATTTTTGCAGCCATCTTCTTCTTTATTTTCATGATCTGTTTCTTATTCCCTATCAGAAAGATATCATCTACATACAATAATAGTATGATCCATAACCTTAAGGTAAAGGTTAGGAACAACTTTACTTTTGGTAAAGCCCAAGCTTATCAAGAAACTATCAATTCTCGCCTTGTGACTGAACATCATTCACACTCTGCATTGAATAATCTTCTGCATATCTATTTGTGCCATCTCTCGTTAGATGGGTCTACTGATATGAGCCTCAATATCATTCGAACTCTGTGGTGAGTTCCTTCTTGCATCCATCTCATTTGTGTATAGAAACCATATTCAACCTTGTAGCAAAGGTTGAGATCCACATCACCCATGGTGATCATTAAGCTCATCAATTGATTACAGAACCTGATTCACACTTCTTCTTTAATTACACCATTAAGAGAATGGTCTTATCTAGCCACTTGGAGCAAACATCTCATCATGATTCTCTTCCTCTTTCTAAGAGAATCTTCTAGCCACAAGCCTTCTATAGTGTGTTTGATTTGTAAATCTTTTTTGTTGAACATCCATCACTTGTTCAGTGTTCATCATTGATCATGATCTTTCCTACAAATCAAAATTAAGTACATGATTAGTAATACTTCATAATCATGAAATCATGTTGACATGATAACCTATTATGCATACAGATATCATTTACATAGTTATGCAACTATCTTGACCAATAATTTGGCACAACACTTTTCCATATCCTGTATGCATACAGTGGCTATCTAGATGCCTTCCATCTCTACCAGAACATACTATCGAGAGTGTGCACAGCTCTCAGCATGTTAGCAAAGAGGTTTCATTCTAGACAAGCAATAATGGAATGTTTGTCCAACTTACCAATCATATGCATATTAGTAGTATATTGTTTAATGCTCTATGAATGTTTACACTCAGCATGATATATTCTAGGAATACAAATATGCATACAAGCAATATCATTTACTCTTTCAAATAATAACTCAAATACTTATCTTTTATGTTTGTGTTGTTGCCTCCCGCTTGATCTTCTACATGTCTTTTGAACTTCTATTCATTCTGTACCACTGTGCATGCTCAAGTGTGCACTAGTGTCATCCTCATGATCTCATACACAAGCATACATTCATTAGTATATTCTCAATATTATCAAAAACATTATAATTCTAAATAATCTTGAATATGTATAGTCATGATCATTAGTATTCAGGGTTTCATGAAAGTCTTCTTTTACTCATGCATATTCTTGTTTGATCATGGGACTCTTCTGGTTAGTTAAATCATCAATAAAGATAAGAGACATAATGTGCATAAACCCTTGATTAACTTTATGAATAAGCATAACCAATCATACCAAGTATACTTATATAAGGGATCCTAACACAAGGTAAGATTCTAACATGGCATAGGAAAACATACCTAGATTAGTATACCTGCTTAGTTATGTCTAACATACCTAATCAATATCTTCTTTGTTCTCTTCAATGATTTAGAGATCCTATGCTGGAAACTGCATATCTCATAAGTTAAGCATAATAGAACAAATTCATACATACCTCGTAAGTAGAACTTCTATGTGATCAAAGATTATGTTGTCATGGTCATGGAACTTGATTTGTCTTTCGTGATGTACCTGTATCTTGTTAGCAGACAACATCAACCTTATACAACATCACAGTGCATTGGTACAATCATATAACCCTAATCAATGAATGTCTTCTATCATTCACATGCATTCATACTGTTACTAGGGTGATAAGACAAATCTAACATTAATCAAGATTGTACTAATAAATAATATGAAGACAAACATATTATGAACTTAATCAGGAATCAAATTTCAAGACATACATGAACCTCCTTAAGTCATACCTGTAGAGACTTCTTGTAGTCTTCTTATGTAAGGCCTTAGCCTCAACTCCCCCTGAAACTTGATCTGGAGCTTGATTAGGGTTTGCTAGAGAAACCCTAAAAATTCAATCTTTGACTTTCACACTTCTGAATGGATGGAAGGATGTGTCTTGCTGAGCTGATCAAACTAGCATACTTCAATTTTGAAATTTCCAAAATTTGACCCCTCAAAATTGCCTTCAAAACTTCTAGATCTTCTAGAAAAGATCCTGAACTAGGGTTTGATGAAGCCCACCCTTCTCCCGAATCAAAAGGTTTGATCCAAGGATCTAAACTCTTATTTTTCTAAGGATCTTCCAGCCATGGTCACAGACTTAAAAAATTTCAACTTTTGCTGAAGCCCTAATTTTCCATCTTTCTGATCAAAATCCCAAACTAGGGTTTGATCAAGCCTGGTCTTCTACCCAACCAAAAAATTCGATCTTGGTCTCTAAATTTTGATTTTCCTGAGTAGCATTCAGCCGTGGACTCCGATGCCAAAAATTCCAACTTTCTCCGAAACCCTAAATTTCAGAAGCCATGAATGAAGGTGCTCCAAAAATAATTCTATTTTGATAGAAATATGTACCTGATTGTTTCTACTGTAACTTCGAAATTTTTGCTCCACAGGGTCTGAATTTTTTTTTTGTGGTAGCCTGACCTGTCGTCTTTCCATCCCAATAGGTATGACCTCAATTGGATTTTCTGAGAGAGAGTTGTGCCAAGTGTTGCAACGTGACCTGTTTATGGGATAAAATAGGAGAGAGAAATTGTACGGCATGCCACATGTCACTGGTTCAGATTCGGCCTTTGAAAATGTTTTTTGAGATAGTGCAGTCTGTGTACTACCTATAATTTTTGACGAAATTTCATTTGGAGCTTCCTAGCCCAAGTTATGCCAAGTGTCGCAATGTGACCTGTTTATGGGATAAAACAGGAGAGAGAACTTGTACGGAGTTCCATGTGTCACTGGTTCAGATTCTGCCTCTGCAAACGTTTCCTGAGATAGTACAGTCTGTGTACTACCTGTCACTTTTTACGAAATTTCATTTGGAGCTTCCTAGCCCATGTTATGACCTTTTTTCCTAGGTCACCTGATTTTGACTGAGATCTGGAAGAGGCAGAAACCCTAACTTGTACTGATCATAACTCACAAAGTACAACGAATCTGAGGGTGCCCTTTGGACACAAGGTAGCTGGCGATGTTATCTACGACCTGTAAAGGTTTTATATCCTGAACCTTCGCCAGAATGTATTTATAGCGAAAGTTCCATGATGACTGGTTTTTGCTATGTAAAACCCAAATCTTCAAATTGTCGCAAGTGAAGCAAGTGTTGTAAGTGCCATACCTTGCCTTCCTTCAGGTTAGCTCTGATACCATGTTAAGATTTAATATTCTAAGACAGAAAATAGCAGCATTACATTCCATTTCACAATAATAGCGTATATAGGATCACTGAAGAAACAACAAGCACAACATAAACACAAGAGACACAGATTTATCCTGGGAAACCCTCATGGGGTAGAAAACCTAGCAAAGCTTCCTCAATATAGATGACTAGCAATATACAAAGATGCAAACCAAAGACATGATCTCCTCCTCCACCATAGCAGACCTCTCCTCCACAAGTGCGCTACTCTCTAGTGAGTGTGTGTGTGTAAAATGAGGAATACACCTCGTCTATTTATACACTACTCCGACTTGTCTTTTACACAAATCATGTAGGCTCGTATTTAACCATTGGGTTAAATACCCCACTATAACTGACTGGGCCGACCCCTCTAGGGTGGTCTAATAACCCTTTGACCCACATAAAACATACAGGTCCGACCCCCACTAGGGAAGTCTAATAACCCAAGTTACCAAAATCTGACGGAGGAATAAACATCTCTGGATATACAATAAGATGTTCAAGGAGGAATGAAACATCTCCAGAATAATAAAGTACAAATATAATATTCTTTGAAGTTACAATATCTCAACAAGTGGTACCAAAGTGTTTCCTGAGCCTAGCTAGCAAAAGCAAATTCTTGTTGTTGGAGTCAACATAGAGAAAGCCACCATGGGTTGGGTTCATAAATTAAAAAACTAAACCATGGATGTTTTATTTTTATAATTGTATTTTTGATAGATAGGAATGTACACCCACTCTTAATGAAATGCACTTGCATTTGGAATATGTATGCAATTAGGAACCAACATTGTCCACTCACTCCTATATGTGGGGTCTTGTATCATTTCATGATAATAGAGAATATTGTAGTCTTGTGCAACTTTATTATATGGTTTGAATTCATATTGTTATAGTTGTATTATGTTATATCCATGTGAAGTCTATAAATGCAAGTGTAGTTTTGATGCATATATCTTTTTTATAATTATCTCCTTATGTAAAAATTGATATTTAATCAATGGTAAAAAAAATTATAAAATATTAAATAATTTTTTTAAATTCAGATAAATAAGATTATTAAAATAAATAAAATTATTAAAACTAGTGTGTGCAATGTCTTTGTAACCAAATGAACAATACAATATACCAAGAATGGATTGCACTTGCAAATCTTAAAATATTGAGGAAGGAATCTCCATTAAAACTTAAAGTAAATCTGTTTTGATTAATAGTTCATTAGGTTTTTACAAGTAAGAAGCATTGATCCCTTTTAGCACAAATCTTAAAATAAAACATATCCACTAACATAGTGGTGAGTCTTGACACATGACTAACACCTCTCTACCAACATCTTGATAACTCAATAATCCATGAGAAATGATCTTCTAAACTACCATAAATGCCACTACAAATAGATTGTATCCTATCAAAGCAAGTTTTTAGTCTTAAGAAAAACATATTTTTCATTGAGAGAAAAACATGCAACATCAACCTCATTAAAAAAATATTATTCTACCAAAATAACTTAAAATAACTTAAATAAATACAAGTTTATAAAGTATGTACACATTTCACATGCATAAACTATATATGTTAAATTCATAACCACAATGATATTTCAATGAATAGTTAATAATTCATTTGAATGAATGGTTAATAATTCATTTGTTCTATACCCTTACCCTTATCACAAGCAAAGAAAAAAATATTCAACATAAACTCTTTTTTGCCGGGCTAGACAACGAGATTCAGTGTTGGATTGTACTGGGCTTGTTTATTTTTGTAGGAAACTTGGATACCCCTTGAAAAAGTGAAACCCTAAACCTTTGAATCCAAAATATTATCAAGGCTAAACCTTATATAAACAAAATTGAGTTAAACGTCATGGTTAAACATAGACCCTTACCACATAGTTAAACATAAATCCTTACCACATGCAAAAGAAAACATATTATTTTAATATTATTAACATACTTAAAAAAATATTATTTTAATATTAATAATATCATTTTAAAAGACATGATTATAATATTTCTACTTTCATTTAACATAAAATCAATGATCTATAATTTATGGCATAAAATATAAGTCCGGAGCTTAATTTTATTTAACATAAAATATATGGTCTAGTACATAGACTTCAAAGCCTAGGAGTTTAGTGACTATATAAAAAGAAATTACTTTTTATGGGCGCGAATGGGGGTGTAAACAAAATTTTTATCCTCTATCCCAAAAAACCCTATTATCTTGCCCTCTCCGACTCGAGTTGTCGATGGGTCTTTACCCACAGGCGTGAATTTCCTTTATCCCCAAACTTTATCCCCAAACTGAGTAGCTTGAGTTCCTGGAAGAGCTTGAGTAGCTTCTTTTATAACCTGCATGGTAGTTCAAACTGACCAAGATCCAACATATTTAAGCTTTATTTAACATTATTTTAAACTACAAAAAGACACAATATTCAGAAATGGCAACGCAGAAAATGCATTACCTGGTAAACTCACTCACACTTGGCTATAGCCTGCGGATTAGGTTGTGTTGGCAAGGTTGGAATTTCATTTCAACTCTGCCCTTCTAACTAAATTTTTTTGACATTTTGAATTTTTGTCTCGCCTATCATACAACGTTTTAGTGAAAAAAATAACCCTTCAACAATGAAGTTTTATTAAAAAAATAGCCTTTCAACAATGAAGTTTTATTAAAAAAAAATCCTTTAACAATAAAGTTTTATTAAAAAAAATTATGAAATGTATCACTTCACTTGTATCTTTTTTTTTGGGTAAATAAAAAAACTTATATATATTACGGGTTCATAGAAGATAAAGAACTATTCATCCTTGGCAGTGGTGACCCCTACCAACAGAGGTCAAACAGGGTCCCCCCTTTCAGTTCATAAAAAGGTATTAGGCTATCAAAACTCCCAGCTCAGATGCCAAACAGGAGATCACCATGTCTGAGATAACAATACTACACCGTTTTGACTCAAGTTCGACATTTATGCTATCATAAAAGACAACAGACATATAAAAACTAAACGTTGTCACAGATTCCATGGTTGCCTTGCCATACAACCAAAAATTAACGAAATGCACCTTAGTCTAGGGTGATAATCTTTAGGCAACGTTTAGCAGCTACTGGGCTCGGACTGGAAGTGATGGTCTGAGACTGACCAGCTTCCGAAATATCCTCCTGTCACAGTGGGGTATCAGCTCGGCGGCAACTGCCCCCATCTCTACTACTACCACCTTGAACTACAAAGGTGATGCCCATCTTTTTGGCCATAGCATCCACTTTAGAATGCATTAACTCTGCTGTCAAGGTTATGCATTTTCCAAGAGTGGACAGGTTCATCGTCCCCGCACCGTTTATTGAACGTTTCCATGAGGATGTTAGTCATAAAGTTTTTAGTAACCCAGTAGTTCATAAGCGTCCTCTCATAGAGCGAAGCTCTTCCAGTGGTCGTTCCCAAGTTGAGGATCCAGTCCTCAGTGTCCCTACAGATTTCGTCCATTGACAAATCCCTAACCTCATTCCAAAGTTCCTTCTCCATCCCCCCAAGCTCCTCCTGAATCGATCAAGGGATGCATTTTTGGTGGAATTCCGCCTCCTCAGGTAGACGCATCCGAGCTGAGGCACGGGTAATTCTGCCAGACTGCGAACCCAGGGTCCCCGATGAACCCCCCATCTCTTTCTCAGGGGATTTCCGCTTTGGAGCCATAAGGCAAAGGGAACAAGAAAAACCAAACTTGCAGCTGGGAAAGAAACTAGGAAAACTTCCACAGAACTTAATCCTATAGACACCACAACAGCTAGACTGCCAACAAAGAGAAGGAATAAGGAAAGAATCATACCTGGATGGGGATTTAATAGGGAAAAGGTGTAAGAGGCCATCTCCCAAAAAATGATGGAAAATCTCGTGGTAGTACTAGAACGTCATCATCCAGAGAGCCGTCAAAATATCAGAGCTATGGAAAGGACACGCATGAAGGTTACCGTGGGTCTTATTGATCACATCATCCCTATCTCGGGAGTACCAATTCATAACTTTCATTGATGAAGCAATTATTACTCTGAGTGCAACTGGTGCTAATGTATCCCAACGCGAGAATCCTGAACAATACCTGCCACGTTGTCTACTCCACGGTGGGTTGAGGTCCTATCATCAGACGTCACCACCCCTGCCCATGCCGAGTCATTTAGATCCAGTTGGAAACACATCTGGCCCCATTCGCTCATGAAAAAATCATCCGGTTTACCACACCAAAATGATAATCCGATGTCAACTCCATGATTATCCAGGTGGTCCGCCACCTTGTTTTCCACTCTTTTTACATGGGAAAAAGAAATGGCAGGTTGGTTGACTAGAAGAGATCTAAGATGTTCCATCTTGGCCAATAAGCACCAACTAGATGAGACTTGCTTCGAAGATTTTCCAAATGACATTTTCCTTGCCATATTCACGATGATAAGAGAAACTCCCTCCAGAACCAGGGGAAGCCATGATTCGGAGAGAGCTAGACTGAGCCCATGGATAAGCCCATCCAACTCAGCAGAATTATTTGAATCATGGCCTATGGCGCCATAGTAAACTTTCATTATCTTGCTAGTCCAATCCCTGCAAACTCCCCCAAACCCTGCTGTTCTCAGGTTGCCACGGGAAGCACCGTTGAAATTGATCTTGAAACACCGAGGAGGTGGAGGTGACCATCGAGACTGCACATTTGGTGAAGGTGCTAGATATTTCCTGCAAAGACCCTCCAAATCTGAACTCTTTAATCCCCACCATTCGGCATTTCGCTTATCTTCAATGGACAGCTCTTTATCTTTGTCTGTCCATTGCTGACTGCGAATAGTCTCCGCCATATTTCTAACAAGGTTAGCCCAAACAATTTCCTCCTTGTTGATGCGGTTCCTAAAAATTTGGTTATTGCGTTCCTTCCACAGAGGCCATAAGACCATGCCCGGGTAGATGTGCCATAACATTCCGATGATGGGATTAGAAAAGGCTTTGAGATCCCAGCATCCATAGACATGTCTGGATTGCCTCTCACCCTATAACATCTGCGAAAAATTGAACTTCCACAATCCCAGATAGTTGAAGCAAAAGAGCACGAACCAAGCAGATGACCACTTCTTTCCTCAGCTTGAAGGCAGAGAAGACACCTAGATGGGCCATAGATACCCTTTTTCCTCAAATTTTCACTAGTGAGTATACACTTCCAAACTACTAGCCAGCAGAAGACCGCCACTTTTGGCTACTTGTTCATTTACCAAACCTTTGTCCAAACTTTCCTTGGTTCCTCCTCCTCCCGGATGAGTAAGTTATAGGATTCATGAATACTGAAGGTACCCTTAGGAGAATGCCCCCACTGAAGTTTGTCACTTGCATCATTGTGTGAGATAAATCTATCCCTCATCAATTGGTCAAAATCTTCTAAAATGGCCCCCTCCGACGCATCATCCCATTCTTCTGCTTTCAGCCAAACCCTAGGCCCTTCCATAACAGAAATATCCCAGTATTGGTGGAATTTCAGTTTTCCAAGAGCAAGACCTGATTCATTCAAAAGCTGCTAGCGTGGGTCAAAGCCCAAAATTGGAAACTGATTCCAGGAATCATCCCAAAAATTTGCTTCCCTCCCATTTTGAATTTCCCAAAAGCAATGATCCTGCACCAGACTTCTAGCTGCAAAAGCTTTTGCCCAAATGTGAGAAACCTGATGAACCTCATTAAATCGAACTAATTTCCCAATCTCCCTATCCCTAGCATATTTTATATGCCATACTTTAGCCCAAGGTTCCCCCTGTTCGGTGCACCAGTGCCACCGGATTTTGGCCCCAAAAACTTCACTTAGGGCTTCTGGATCTCTGAGGCCAAGACCACCATTAGCCTTTGGTTTATAGATCTTGTCCCAACCAACCAAGGAAAAATTCCCCTTTCATTCCCTGCAACCCCAAAGGAAGGATCTCTGGATACCCCGGATAGCCTTTAACACGGACTTAGGAGCTGAGAGCATGGAAACAAATAAACCGACATGGATTGGAGAGCCGACTTGACAAGAGTTAGTCTGCTAGGAAAATAAAATGGACACACAGTCCAACTTGTTAGCCTCCTTTTCATTCTATCCAGCAGCTCTTGCTAGGAAGCCGATCGAATTAAGCCCACTGTAAGAGGAGCCCCTAGGTACTTTGAAGGGAAGGATCCCATCGAGAAGCCTAGGATTCTGATAATATTGAGTTGAGTAACCCTAGGGGTATTTAAAAAGAACACCTGAGACTTCCGAGGGTTAATGTTGATGTATATGTAACTTCGGAATGTATTTCACATATATGTATGTTGTATTCCTATAGATATTTTATTATTCCTTTATATGGAAGTGTCGTCATTTATATTATAAGTGTCGTAACTTATACTTGATGGGTTATTAGACCACCTTGTTGGGGTCGGCCCTATATAAGTCATGTCGGTCAAAGGGTTATTAGAACACCCTATTAGGAGTTGGCCATGTGGGTCAAAGGGTTATTCAAACACCCTAGTGGGGGTCGGCCCAGTCAGCATTATGTTAAGTGGTTAAGTTGAGGTCAACCTAGTTGAGTAAAGGTCAAGTCAAGTTAGTGTATAAATAGAGAGTGTCTCTCTCATTTTACACATTCTGTTCTCTCACTCACACTTTGGAGAGTGGCGCACTTGTGGAGGAGGAGAATCTACTGCTAGGAGAAAACTATCTCTTGTATTCTGGTTGTATCATTGCTCTATCTATCTCTGAGGAAGTTATTGGGGTTTTTCACCTTTATGGTTTTTCCCATGTAAACTCTGTGTCTCTTGTGTGCTTGCATTATTGTGACCATGATTGATATGCTGTAGATTTGTTGTACATGTTGTTCTCTCAGTTAATATCCTAGATCATATTGAAGTAAATTCTGAAAATTTAACATGGTATCAGAGCTAGCCTGAAAGAAGGCATGATATGGCATGTATGACACTTGTTGCACTTATGATGCTAGGGCTTGATATAGCAAAAACCAGTCATCATAGCACTTTAGCTATAAATCCATTTTGGAAAAGTTTTTGGATCTGAAAATTTTACAAGTCGAGTATCAGATCTCCATGTACCTGTTGTCCAAATGAAATCCTCTAATTCGTTGTTCTTTGTGATTTATGATCTGTACAATATAGGGTTTCTGCCTCTTCCAGATCTGAGTCAAAAACAGGTGACCTTGGAAAAAAGGTCATAACTTGGGCTAGGAAGCTCCAAATGAAATTTCGTAAAATGCAATAGGTAGTACACAGACTGTACTATCCCAGAAAATGTTTTCAGAGGCTGAAGTCGCACCAGTGACACGTGTCACCTCGTACAAGTTAGCTCTCTTGTTTTATCCCATAAACAAGTCACGTTGCGACACTTGGAATAAATCTCTCTCAGAGAATCCAATTGAGGTCAGACCTATCGAGATGGAAAGATGACAGGTTTGGATATCTCAAGAAAATATTTCAGACCCTGTGGATCGAAAAGTGCGGAGTTACACCAGAAACAATCATGTACATATTTCTGTCAAAACAGAATTATTTTTTAGCACCTTCATTCATGGCTTCCGGAATTTAGGGTTTCGAAGAAAGTTGGAATACTTGTAATCAGAGACCATGGATGAATGCTACTCATCAAAATCAAAATTTAGAGACCAAGATCAGAATTTTTGGTTGGGCAAAAGGTCGGGCTTGATCAAACCCTAGTTCAGGACTTTGATCAGAAAAATGGAAAATTAGGGCTTCTGTAAAAATGGGAATTTTTGAAATCCATGACCACGGCTAGAAGCTACTCAGAAAAATAGAAGCTTAGAGCCTTGGATCAAACCTTTTGATTGGGAAGAAGAGTGGGCTTCATCAAACCCTATTTCGGGGTCACATCTAGTGAATCCAGAAGTTTCAAAGGCAAAATTGAGGGGTGAAACTTTGTAGTTTTCAAATTCTGAATATACCAGCTTGATCAGCTCATCAAGGCGCATATTTCTATCCTTTCGAAAGTTTGAAATTCAAAGTTTGAATTTTTGGGGTTTCTTTGACAAACCCTAATCCAACTCCAGGTCCAGTTCTTGCAAATCAAGTGGATTGGGTTAATCCTAGAAGAAGATGGATTAGTCACCTGCATAAGTGAAGAAGTTCCTGTCTCAAAGGGAGATGAGGCTAAGGCCTTCCATAAGAAGATTATAAGCAATCTTGACAGGTATGGATTACAGGTATGTTTTATGGTTAATTTTATCATATGTTTGTCTTCATATCATTTCAGTACAATCTTGATTAATTACTAGACTTGTCGTATCACCTTAATAGAAGATATTCATTGATTAATCTTTTGACACTTATGAATGTACTAATGCATTGTGATGTTGTATGAGGTTTATGTTGTTCGCTAACATAAAAGGTACACCAAGAAAGACAAATCATGTTCTACTTCAAGAACATATGATCATGGTGACATGAAGACAAAGATTCATCCATTGTCATGGATCACATAGAAGATCTACTTTCGAGGTATGTATAACTTGGTCCTACAATGGTTAACCTATGAGACATGCAGGTTACTAGCACAAGTCACTAAAGAGAACCAGAAGACATTATGCGGGTATGTTAGATATAACTAGATAGCATGCTAATCCAGGTATGTTTTTCGTATATCAAGCTAGAATCCTACCTTGTGTTAGGATCTTATACTGTTGTGTTGTTGATAATGATTATTCATGAAGTCATAGGTTTGAATAGTCATGGCTGTATGCATATTATGTTTCTTACCATAATTGATGATATGACTAACCATAAGAATCATGAAGGTATAGGTTTGAGTAATCACGGGTTTATGCATTGATGATTTAACTAATCAGAAGAGTCTAGGATCAAATAAGAATATGCATGAGTAAAAGAAGACTTCCCTGAAACCTTGAATACTAATGTTTATTATCTGTGAATGATCATGACTATACATGTTTAAGATTATTGTGTTTTGATAGTATTAAGATTATACTAATAAATGTGTGATTATGTATGAGACCTCAAGGATAACACAATGATGATACTAATAAGCATGCGTAGTGATTAAGGATGGATGTAAGTTCAAGGAAAGGTAATCCAGGAAGCAAAGATCAAGAGGGAGCACACTCCAGTTGTTCCTGCAAGAAAGCAAAGGAGCACAATTTAGTAGTTTCTACAAGGATGTAGATATTCAGAGGGAGTTGACCACTTCTCACAATCCACATCAGAATGGAGTTGCAAAGATTCAGAGGGAGTCCACCCAGCAACCATACAAAGATAAGTATTTGGATTGTCATTTCTTACATAATGTTATTCAGTGATGTATATGCTTATGTTCCTAAGATTAGGTTGTGTATTATGCATATTAGAATAGTTGCATTGATGAACAGTATACTACTAATATACATGGGTAAGTGGCCTATGGAACTGTACAACATTCCATTGCTACTTATCTAGAATGAAACCTCTTTACTGACATGTTAGGAGTTGTGCACACTCTTAACAATGTTCTGGTAGAGATTGGAAGGCATCTAGAAAGTTACGGAATATGGATAAATGTTGTATTGAAGCATTGGTTAAGATAATTGCATGACTGTATGACATATTTCTTTATGTGTAAGAATTTGTTCTGAAAACTATGAGATGTTTTCTAATCATGCAATTTAACTTGTTGTGTAGGAAAGATCATATACCATCACCTACAAAAGAAGGACTACAACATTTGTTCAGCAACAAAGTTATCTATTGAAAATATTGAATTTCCTAGGATATGGGAAGAATGCCATGATCGAGGAGTACCAGTCGATCACGAAGATGTTTGGGATGCAATCCCCAGACCTGAAGGGGAGTTTGTAGTGACTTCCAAGAGAAGCTACAATATCAAGCATGCTGCAAGTGGTAGCATAGAGACTTTTGCTCCTATAGCCAGATACACTTCCATTAGATCAATACTTGATCCGGCTGCAGCGATGATAGGGAAGATACACCATATGGATTTCAAGACAACTTTCCGTAGTTGAAGAAGAAGTGTATGTGGAGTAGCCACTTGGTTCTGAGACACATGATAGGGAGTCATATATGTGCATAACTTGGTATGGTAGGATAGACAGCTTTCTATCCAGTTTGGGCTTACTAAGAGTAAAGCGGATTCCAACCTTCACTACAAGGTTGAGGAAGGCAATCCAGTGATACTACTATGTGGATGACCTGTTTATAACAGGTGAGGATGGATTGATTTCCGACACGCAGAGGAATCTTGCTGCCGAGTTCGAGATGAAGAACTTGGGGATGATGCACTATTGTTTTTGGCATGGAGGTGTGGCAGAGTGCATATGGAATCTTCCTTGGACAAGGGAAGTATGCAGTAGAGATCCTGAAGAGGTTTGGGATGATGGACTGCAAGGATATGGCCACACCTATGGCATTGAACCTGAAGCTTCTGTGTGGTGCTTCATTTTATTCAGTTGATGTCATGATTTATCGTCAGATGATCGGGTCCTCTATGTACTTGATGAACACGAGACCAGATATTTGCTTTGCGGTGAACACATTGAGCTAGTTCCTGACGGATCCGAGAGATGTTCACCTGGTTGTTGTAAAGCATATTCTGAGGTACCTAAAGGGTACGGTTGATTATGGGCTCAAGTATGATGTGAATCAAAAGTTTAACCTGCAGGGTTATGTTTATTCAGATTGGGAAGGCAGTGCTGCAGATAGGAAGAACACATCTGGGTGTTGCTTTAGTATGGGATCAGGTGTGATCTCTTGGTTTAGCAGGAAGCAGTCCTACGTAGCACTGAGTACAACCGAAGCAGAGTGTGTTGCGATGGATGAGCAGGTTGCAGATGTATTGACCAAGCCGTTGGCCAGAGTGCAGTTTAAGTACTTCAGAGAGAGGCTTGGTGCATTTCAGATCGAGGTTCCTTCCAAAGGGAATTGATGAGTCCGTAAGATGCAGATTCACATGAGCTTTCCTGACATGGTTGATGTGTTCTCCCTTGGTCGTGATGTAATTGCTGAACCATTTTTCACATGGTGGTAGATGTGTTCTCCCATGGTGAAAAAGTAAGGGTTGGAGCCTTCCCCGAATGGCGGTAGATGTGTTCTCCCATGTCGATGGTGTAAGTGCTGGATGATGTGCATCTGGGCTGTGCTTCGTGGACGATGAGATGATCTGAAGAGGACGATGCTATGATGATCAGGAGGATCATGGATGATGAGCATCAGGACGATGCTCCAGTTACTACTCTGTGTATGCATCATGTTGGATGCTGGATATGATCAGTTGGATCATTTATATGTATGTACGCATCATGTTGGATGTTGGATATGATCAATTGGATCACTTGTATGTATTTTTGTATATGCATCATGTTGGATGCTTGGACCATGTATCTGTATATGTATGAGGTGGATACATTGTATGATCAGGTGGATCATGTATGGTGATATGTATCATGTATTTGTATTTGTATCAGGTGGATACACTGTATGATCAGGTGGATCATGTATGATGATATGTATCAGGTAGATACTTGGTATGCATCAGGTAGATGCATTGTATGATCAGGATGATCATGGATGACGAGCTTCATGATGTTGCTCCAGATGACATGCAGCAGGATGTTGTAGTGATGATGATCAGGATGATCATGTGTACATCAGGATGATGTATTGTGAGTATCAGGTTGTGCAGATAAGCATGTAATTTGTGCCCTGGGAGATTTGCAGATAGTCTTTCAAGGTTTTTCCTATGGCATGTAATTTGTACCCTGGGTTATCTGGCAAATTCTCTTTCGAGGTTTTGCTTGGGAGGACATATAATTTGTGCCCTAGGAGATCTGCAGATAGTCTTTCGAGGTTTTTCCTATGGCATGTAATTTGTGCCCTGGGATATCTGGCAGATGCTCTTTCGAGGTTTTGTCCTATGGCATGTAATTTGTGCCCTAGGAGATCCGATAGGTTGAGCCGTGTGCTTGTAATCAGTCCTGGGATGCTCTTTCGAGGTTTTGCCATGACCACATGTAATTTGTGCCCTGGGAGATCCGATAGGTTGAGCCTTGTGCTTGTAATCAGTCCTGGGATGCTCTTTCAAGGTTTTGTGGTGACCACATGTAATTTGTGCCCTGGGAAATCCGATAGGTTGAGCCTTGTGCTCGTAATCAGTCCTAGGATTCTCTTTCGAGGTTTTGTGGTGGCGTCACATGTAATAAGTCCTGGAGATCTGAACAAGATGAAAAAGGCCTCAGATGATCTTTAGGGTTCTTGCTAGTCAAGAGACTTTTGTAAGTTTTTGTGACACACATAATAAGTCCTGAGATTTCCACAGTATGGCCAGTGATGACGAAGACCTGCAGGTGGTGGGCCTGCATCCAGTATGAAAAAGGACTGGCTCTATAGAACTTCCTATGACGAGTAGATTCAGAGATTGATTGAGATAGCAGCAGCAGTGACGATGATCCAAAGAAGATGACTTGTGCTAGAAGACCTGTGTCAAGAAATACCTTCCTAGTTAAGAGGGAGTGTTGATGTATATGTAACTTCGGAATGTATTTCACATATATGTATGTTGTATTCCTATAGAGATGTTATTATTCCTCTATACGGAAGTGTCGTCATTTATATTATAAGTGTCGTAACTTATACTTGATGGTTATTAGACCACCTTGTTAGGGTCGGCCCTGTATAAGTCATGTGGGTCAAAGGGTTATTAGACCACCCTATTGGGGGTCGGCCATGTGGGTCAAAGGGTTGTTAGACCACCCTAGTGGGGGTCGGCCTAGTCAGCATTATGTTAAGTGGTTAAGTTGAGGCCAACCTAGTTGAGTAATGGTCAAGTCAAGTTAGTGTATAAATAGAGAGTGTGTCTCTCTCATTTTACACATTCTATTTTCTCACTCACACTTTGGAGAGTGGCACACTTGCGGAGGAGGAGGCGCTACTGCTAGGAGAAGACTATCTCTTGTATTATGGTTGTATTATTGCTCTATCTATCTCTGAGGAAGTTATTGGGGTTTTTCACCTTTATGGTTTTCCCCAAGTAAACTCTATGTCTCTTGTGTGCTTGCATTATTGTGTCCATGATTGATATGCTGTAGATTTGCTGCACATGTTGTTCTCTCAGTTGATATCCTAGATCAGATTAAAGTAAATTCTAAAAATTTAACAGTTAACTTCCAGACTAGATGCTTTAGCAAATAAATCCAAACACTTCTTAAAACCTATGGCTTCTTGGACTGAAGGGTGCCCCATTAACATGGTGTCATCTACAAATTGTTGATGAGTTTGTCTATCCATCCCATCATGAAGTTTGAGCCCTTTTATAACCCAGTGGCCACTTTGTGATTCAGAAGTCTGTTGAGGCCCTCAGCCATAATGATAAACAGGAAGGGAGACAGAGGGTCACCTTGTCTAATACTACGCGAGGCTTGCAACATCTTTGAAGGGGATCCATTGAGAATAATAGAGAAGAATGGAGTAGAAACAAGGTTCATGACCCATCGAACCCAGACTAAGTCAAAGCCAAAAGCAAGAAACATTTCCCTCATGTATTGTCAGCTTAGTTTGTCATAATCTTTTGCAATATCAAGTTTTACCATCATCCCAGGTTTCTTCAGAACTTTGAGAGAGTGCAGAGTCTCATGGACTAGAATGATCCCATCCACAATTTTCCTTCCCTCAACAAAGCCAGATTGTTCGGGGGAGATAAGGGTTGGGAGCAAAGGTTTCAATCTGTTAGCTATGACTTTCAAAATGATTTTGTATATAACATTGCATAAGGCTATGGGTCTAAACTTGCTAGGCGAATCTACCCCTTCTTCCTTAGGGATTAGGGACAAAAAGGTGGCGTTGAAAGCACGCAGGACTCTGCCACAACAGCGATATTCTTCCACCAGCTGGTGCACATCCACCATAATAAAGTCCTAGAAGTGGGAGAAGAAATTGGTGGTGAAACCATCCGGTCCGGGGGCCTTACCCAAGGCCATTTGGTGCACCTCTTCCTCCACCTCTTGTAAAGTTATGGATTTAGTTAGCATCTTGTTCTGCTTAGGAGAAATAATACGAGGGATAAGGGAAGAGATCTGGGCAATTTCTGGACTTCTGTCAAGTCTATCTTCCTTCAAAACAGTCTCAAAATGTTGGACGATCTCAGCTTCGATATCTTCCCTAGTTTCTGCAGTGCCTCCATCAGACTTCAGAAGTTTGAATATTTTGGATCTATGTCTATTTTGAATTACTAAGTTATGGAAAAACTTGGTGTTTCTGTCTCCTTCTTGCAGCCACTGAATTCAGGATTTTTGTTTCCAGTAAGTTTCTTCTTGCCTTTCCCGAGCATCAAGTTCCCCTAACAAGTTGTGTTCACATTCCCTCAACTCATCATTCCATCCACCTTCCATCCCTTGTTTCTGGATCACCTCTAGCTCCAGAATTAGATTCTTTTTATCCTAAAAAATGTTCCCAAAATCGTCCTTATTCCAGGAGCGAATCTTGGATTTGAGCATTTTGAGTTTCTGTTGAAACTGGTACATTTTTGAGCCATCCTGCGGGGTGCATTCCTCCCACCATTTCCCCACCAAGTCTTTAAAATCCATGTGATCCAACCAAAACTGTTCAAACCGAAAGGGCTTAGGGCAGTTATTGGAAGAAAGATCCTAGGAGAGGGAGATAGGCCAATGATCAGAGCAAGCATTGAGAAGAATGCAGGAGTTGACTTCCCCCATTTCGCACACAATATCCTCTGATGTCAGGAATTTGTCTAGCCTAGAAGCAACAAGATGGGACCCACCACGTTTTTTGTTCCACGTAAACCATCCATTCCCAGTTTCAATGTCAACCAACTGATTCTGGGAAATAATGTCCTGAAAATTCTCTTGAAATTTGTCCAAGGTTCTGCAGCCGCCTTTTTTTTCCTCCAGAGAAGAAATCAACTTAAAGTCTCCCCCCACAATCCATGATCCTGCAGAAGCTTGCAGGGATAACCGAGACAAAAACAGAAGGAAAGAATCTTTTAATGGGGCAATGCTAGGGCCATAGACATTGACAAGGGATCCCTTAATGGCAGAATCCATGATATGGAAATCACAGCTAAGAGAAAAACGTTTGGCCTGCCATTTGGATAAAGGGATAGATCTAGGGTTCCACAGGATTGATATGCCTCCTGCCATGCCAATGGCATCTATTTCCATGCTGCTTGCACCCTTCCAAATATTTTGGACATTTTTGTCCATTACTTCCATAGAGAATTTGGTTTCTTGTAAGAATAAAACATCTGGTCTCTCCTGCTTCACTTTTCTAGATAGCATCCTGCTTTTCCTGGGGTGATTACACCCTCTGATATTCCATGTCATGATCATCATTGGGATACTTTGTGGGTTTCATACAGAGTTGCCCTAATCGTAGGATACAACCCATATTCAATGACTTCACCCCAACCTTGGCAATACGCTGCTTGTTTGACTTCCTGCCTTTCTTTGGGTCATCCAAGGAGGATTTACGTTTAAACCCAGATTGGGTATCAACCTTAATACCCAATTTTTGAGAGACTTTAGTTTTGATGATGGCCTCTTAGAGAAGTTCGAGCTGTCGTCTAGGTACATAACCCCTTCCCTTCTTCTCACATTCCTTCTCAATAGCATCGAGATCCAGATCCCCAAAATCAACTTCCTCCTCCCTATCGTCTTCCATGATCATCGGCAGATCCTCTGTAGGAGGGGCTGGGGGAGAAATAAGCATCTCTTCCGATTGTTTTGCATCTAGCTCATCCATCTTGCTTCTTTCTCCCTCTCTCGAGGTCACCCCCATGTTCTCCTTCTCCTTTTGCTTTTCTTCACCATTCTCGTCCACCTCTTCCAGAATCTTGAAAGGATTTAGGGTAGCCTTACCATTTTCCATTTTTTTTTTCCCACCCTTCTTCTGAGCTTCTCCTGGTTTAGATCTTCATCTTCTTTTTACCTGCGTAAAGCCATCCTTGTCTTTTATACCCTTAGGATATGGATCTAGGGGAGGAGCCACCAGAGCATTATGAGGACAATTCCTGCTGAAATGCCCATATTCATGACAGGATCTACACCTAAATGGGAGCTTCTCATAGTCCAGCGTCTGGACCCATTCCTCATCCTCATAGTTCAGAGTAATTGCCTTTGGTAACTCCTTAGAAAGGTCCATATATACACAGATCCGAGCATGGTCAGTATATCTTAGCTGTCGGGTTCAATCTGCCAATTTGAAAAATTCCCATAGGCAATCCAATGTCTTTGAGGATTTCCAGATCCCAGAATTCACATGGTAATGCATAGAGCTTGATCCATACTGGTGCCATTTTAACTGCCTCAGTGTCCTAGTTAAATCTTTCTCTCCACGGTCTGAGATATAATCCCACAGAAAAAAAGAAATAAGGCCCTCCTTCAAGCACTCTATCCCGATCTTTCATATTGAAAAAAATAATGGTGAAAAAGCCCTTTGCACCCAGCTAGAGATCATATTGACCTTTTGGGTTCCAGGTTTGCTTGATCCACCAAATTAGATCTTGTTCCTTGGGCCAGATGCCAATGAACTTACCAGTTAGGGCTGTTTCCTTCCACTTCTCTACTCGTTCTCTCACCTTTTCTGCTTGAATCGTTATCGCCGGGATCAAACGAGATTTAGGCATGCAGCCACCTTGAGCTAGCCATCGCACTCCCCCGATCCCCTTGTTAGCATCGCTAGACCTGATCTTCTCCTGCGCATGGGTGATCAACTCAT
The DNA here is from genome assembly GCA_027924585.1 of Larix kaempferi. Taxonomy (NCBI): domain Eukaryota; kingdom Viridiplantae; phylum Streptophyta; class Pinopsida; order Pinales; family Pinaceae; genus Larix; species Larix kaempferi. Next base: position 8,022,468 of record BSBM01000368.1, read on the forward strand.
CAGGGGATCCATCCTGGGGCATTCCACCAGCAAACTGCTGGGGACCCAGCATGGCAGGGCACTATTCTGACAGCAGAGAAATCAAAACCAACGCGCCACAAAAACCCTAGCGTGAGCTCCGCTCCTCCCCAACCATAAACCCCAACCTTCCCACTTCACTTGTATCTTGATTATGGAATGTATCTCACTTTTCTCGATACAAACCGATACAGTTATATTCAAGGTGTTGGATCACTTCACCTATATCTTGATTATGGAATGTATCTTACTTTTTTCGATACAAACAAGTTTTTTTAAATGAATTTTGGATCACCTCACCTATATCCTGACTCTAAATTGTATCTCACAACTCTAGATGCAAACATTTTTTTTTTAAATAATGTTTTGTTTTGCTGGATTGTTTCACTCCTTTAGATGCAAACAATTTTTTTAAATAATGTTTTATTAAAATATTACAAATAACGCTCTTTTAATAAAGAGAAGGAATACCATTATTAAACCATAATTTCAGAAGTACATTTTACCTTACGAAATTGTTCTTCTCGTGCTCAATCCACTGCAGAAAATGCAGTTCTGACTTCTTCTCTTCTGCTTTTGCAACAACTCTTGCTTGGAGAGTCTACAAATCAAATCCATTCATAAGTAAGAGAAAAAAACAGCAAAATACATAATATGGGTGTAAATGAAGATCATATCGCTACTCTCTCAACAAAAGAAAAATAGCTTGAAGAGGTCCAAACTGATGAGGAAAAAAATTGAATACACCAGATTTCGCCGCCTCTTTTCAACAAGCTGTTCACGTTCTTGTTGGCATAATCGTTCACTTTCCTCACGGGCCCTTTGCTCAACCTGAAACAATAGAATGAATTTTTTGAGCATATGCATTTTGTTGATGTATAAATACCAAATTAACACAAAAAAATGTAACAACAATCTGTTGTTTGGATGACTTTAAAATGTGGTGTGAGGTACACCATGGAGGTTGGCTATTGGAATGGTGAGAAGCAGATGGGGAAATCCACCTAAGTTTGATTGGGCACTGGCTCTCAAACAAAGACTAGTGCCTGAGGAACATAAGCTTCTAGAAGATAAGGAACTATAATCCTTCCTAGCCAATGAAATGGATTTACTGCATCACATTTAATCATACCCCAAACTTGGACAAGGTTTCATTTGACTTTGCTTCTTTCAAGAATTGGAAAGTGATTTTAGAGAGAAAGCACTGACGATGGAATATGATATGTAGCTCCAGCTCCAATGCTCACACAAACAAAGATACGATAAAATTGGTATGGGATATGTAGCTCCAGCTCCAACTCTCACACAAATGAAGAAGATGAAATCAAGAAGCTCCAACTCTCACGTTCTTCAATGTTGAGTGTATTGTATCCCATAGACTGTGTACAGGAGTGCATTCTCACATGATGAGGGAGAGGAAACATTTGTTGAAAGCTCCATGATAGCTTCAACCTTCATTTGTGCTCCATGTTGGCAACAAGGACTCATGCAAGCTTGCATGAGGAGACCTCGAGGGGATCCTACAAGGTTTCCTTGGAAAACATATGTATGGGTTGCATGAGGAGACGTGAATCACTTGCTTGAGGTCAGCGATTAAATTTTCTTCAACCCACTGCCACCTCTTGACCTCATTCATGTTGAATCACTGACCTGGATAAGGTTCACAGTTTCACGGTTTGGAAGTTGGAACTTGGGGACATCCTGAAATGGAATGATCGAGCGACGAGAGGGGAGGCTTAGGGCCTGGATGGGGACCTGTGGAGGCTGGTCCCTACTCCTAGTCTCCTACATAGGCTAATAACGTTTTCGCAAAATTATAGACCCTCAAAACAATGGTTTATAAAAATATTTAACCGTCTTACAAAATTGGTTTAATTTTTTTTTTGCCGTATTTGACGGGCAAAATGTCCAAAAACAGGCAAATGCCCGTCAAATTCCATCTTTGCTCTCTATCATTCAAAGCATCAGAATTTCGAACTCATACTCTACTACACAGCGTACGAGTTCCCCTTTCCTTATAAATAATCCCCTTAATAAATAATCTCCTTATAAAATGTGGCCACATTGCGAGATTCCCTTTGGGTTTTAATAGGAAAGGGAATCTCGTAACGTAGCCATTATAAGGAGATTATTTATTAAGAAAAATACTTCCCTACAACGTGCAACTTAAAAGGATAGATTTTGATGCGTTTTTCAAGCAATTCATGAATTATCATTATTTGAGATTTTAAACTAAAAACAAAGTAATATTAGTACATGGAAACAAATTAATATAAGTAGAAGTAACTTCGCTAGATGGAATTCTTTTTTGGTAAGCAAGAGTTTGTATTAACAAGAAAACGAGGAAAGTATAGTTACAGTTATAGGGAAAAACAATCAATATTAATTTAAGTATATGTCCATGTTAATCCTTTTTTTAATAAATAAATTATTAAAATAATAATAATAATAATAAGCAAGTCATTAAAAAATAATAATAAACATAATTCTTTAAGAAATTTAGAGTTGAATGGATTTATGGTAGTTTATTTATTATAGAATTTTCGTATTATTATGGCATTTTATAAGAATCTTGGGATGATTTCAATGTTATTTCAATGTTACTAAGAAAAAGCTTTTCGACAACTTGCAATGTTAAGGACAGATTTTGATGTTTTCTTTTTTAAATGATTCACTCAATTATTTCATTGTAGTGGTATAAAGAATCATTCCATTCGCCACATTGGACAAATAAATCAATGGTCAAAAAATTATATTCCTATTACATTATTTAGGATTTTGATCCAGGATGAGGTGCAATCATAAGCTCCTTTAAAGACACTTTATTTGCCACATAAAACTAGAAAAACAAGGAAAGTCGAACTTTAAGAGATTATTAGAAGTACTTTAATAAAAAAAAATAAGATGACAAAAACAAGGTAAAATATAAGAAATCAAGTAAGTTCTCATTAAATATACAAATTTTACTCTTCAAAAAATTGTGTAATTGTTTACATAATTAGTTTTTCTAAACGTGGCTTTTAAATATTTCAACACATTATCATGTATATGTATGTGTGCTATGCACCATAGCACTATACCAACGAATTGATAATAGTTTTTATATAATTTGATAGAATTTAATGGACATCTAGTACTAGCATGACACTATTTTTTCAAAATTATTTTATACAAATATGTTTATACTACTCGTTCATGGACATGGAGAATGTGAAGCCTCATTAAAGTCCTAAGAACCTTGAATTCATCCCCCAACATTTTCATGGCCTTGATACATGTCTATGGTGCATAATACTTCATGACCAATGCTCATATTCTCAATGCTAGGCCAACGATCCCTTCTCGAGCTTAAGTGTGATAGTTCGAGGCATCATCCATTTCCCTCCATCAATATAATTATCTAGGGGCATATGCCCTTGACTATAACAAAATATCTATTATATGAATTACAACTCATACTTCCATAGAATGAATATTCATATTGTTATAATGCAATATTTTATAAGGAAAGGCATGGTAGAGGTGATGTGTCATTTAATGAAGTGGGAGTGTGGTAGTATTCACCGAATAATGCATTATAACCCAATATGCAGTATACGCATATTGCAACATAACACATATATGTTACTTCTCTATAAGAAAATATTTTGTTATGGGTTATGGGCTATTGGCTTTGCACTACGAGACAAAAAAAAATGCAATCATGCATAAAACACTACTAAGTTAATTTTTTCTCAATTTCTAATATATATGCATAGGTAATAAACAATTGGGCATTATAATTTTAGTTATATTACTATCTTAATTTTTATGTGCATGGCCCATTTACACCAAAAAAAACATTTTCGACATCAATTCTCATTGTTTAGATAATATGGCATTGAATGATGCTCCATCAATCCACATTTCAATTCCAAGTTCAATGGATGGAACATCATGCTTTGCATCACACTCTAGTCCCTCAACATATTTGGTAGCATCATAGCTAGATGATAGAAAAGATGAGAAGGGTAATCACATGTTATTGGAAGCTACGTATGGGGAAGATGATTATATTGAAGGATGATTTCCCAATGAAAATATTGATGTATCCTTTCCTAAACACTTTGGTCAAGAGCTTAATGATTTTGTTCCTCACCTTCCAAACAATACTTTCCAATAACAATGGTTCAATTTCTTGGTCAAATTTTCCAGCGTGTAGTAAATGTCAAAATCATTGCATATGTTGAAGGCCTACTGAAACCTTCGCACGGGAGGAAGAATATTTCTAATGCATATAAGTTGACAAAAACACCTTGTCTTGTGTGGAAGACAAAGACACTTAAACGCAATATTAATTTTCATTGTTCACTAACTATTAAACATTTTTTTGAACCTAAATATGATGCTAGTATTTTCCAATTATTTTTAGCTTTTCTTAAATTAGGGTTTGGGAAATGGTTAGAAGAAAGTTGGGCATAAAAACATTGAAAAATACATAATCGATTAATCACATGGTAAAATATCTTGTTGACGCATTCACATCCACTAATAGAAAATTTCATTCATATGAATATAATGCAACTCACTACATATAAGCTAAATCGATTGTTACTAGAAGCAAAAAACAAAATCATTAGCTTAAATGAGTATCACAAATTGTTAAATTACGTCTGATAACCCTAAGTGATTATATGGACAAAGAGGGAAAAATGGCCAAATTATGGGCATTAAGTGGTAGATTAACACATCAAGACATGAAGTTATTTGAAGCAATCAAGGGACGAGTTCAATCACTTTTGCATAAAAACACGAATATGCATGCACACACACACACACACGTTGCATGCATGCACTCTATCTCTCTCACACACACACACACACGCATGCACGCACGCACGCACACGCACATGCACCTGCACACGTGCACACACATACACACACATGCATGCACACACACACACACACGCACATGCACACATGCAGGAACGTGTGCATGCGCACACATGCGTGTACACACACATAGACACACATGCAAGAGCACATGTACTCATGCACACAAACATACATACTCATGCATGCACACATGCACACACACATGCACACACACACATATACACACTCACACACACACACACATATTCTACTTAGACATGTAACCTCTCCTTATTGCTGGGTCTAAAATCATTTCACTTTCCATAAATTACCTACCTACATACAATTGGGCATGCATCTCATAAACAAATATAGATTCCAATCCTTTCACCTACTACAGATGGCCCACCAATAAGAAAATGATGTTAGGATCTTTAGCCTTAATGGATGTCATGAACATGTTATGAACATGTATTGAGAGTAGTAGTTGGCTGAGGAATAATATCGATATAAAATTTAGTTATCCGTACTAACATAAACTCGATGAGAAAGGATTTACCAATAATTTGTCTTGCTATAGAAGGTGAGCACATAAAATTCTTCTCTTAAAATTTTATGGTATTACATTACAACGAAGACTAAAAACAACTATCATTCAAGTTGTCACTAAGTCCATAGCATTATGATGCTTCAATCCCTCCTTTGTATTCTTTATGAATTCACTAGAGATTAATCACATTCTAATTGCATGACATGGTATCTTCAATATTCGGTGTAAAATTTCAAAGTGAAACTAAGAGGATCTTAGGGAGTTGCAAGATTCCCACACTCATGGATGATAGTTGAAAAATATGGCCTTATTGGGCTTCTTTTTGGATTGCAATGTTTTGTTCTTTGGGGAGAGCATCCTCAACTTATTTTGAGTTTTGAAACCCTTATATGTCATAAAAGTACACATCCAGGTTGATAAAAAACGTTTTCATCAAATGTGAGCATAATTTCCAAAAATTCTAACATTGGCCCCTTTTAATGGTCACTAGGAACAACTCATACAGATGCAATGATTAGTTTTATAATGCAATATCCACTACTCAGATTCCAAACAAATATGCCATAGATCCAAAGCAAATGTTGCAAGATTATGAACCTAGAGGAAGATTATTCCCTTTTTTACATAGCTGGGCATTCTATCACATAATCAAAGAATCCAAAACCATATCAAGAAGAGACACAATGCTGAGAGCCACAAAAAATACATTAATCCCTCTCTATTAACCATTATTTATTGCTTTGACTATAATTCCATCCATGTATTTTCAATTCACACAAGTAGGAAAATATGTATAATAGTAAAATATTGTCTATGCATAAGTAGTTTTTGTTTCATCCTTGAACTATTTACCAACCATATAGATATTAAATGGTCTTTTGATTCAATATTAACATTATTGGGGGAGTTGCAAGTGACTCCCCTAAGAAATTTTACAATAACTTAAATTGAGTGTTGAATCCATGTTGTCTTTCTCATTTGCAAAATCATTTCAATGCCTGAAGACTAGATTGAATTCTAGTTGACAAAACCTTGAATTTCTTGAAGGATTATTCACACTATATAGGGTATGTTTGGCCTCATAGAGATACATTCATTTATAGTTGCTCTTAGAGTTACCATATAATATCCCATTGATTTTCATGACCTAAATCATGGGGATTTATGTATCAAGGGTCCTTTGTATAAGTCTAATCCCTTGGCTTCATTATTCATTGTAGTATCAACTACCTAAATATATTTTACTTCTCAAATCCCTAGAAGTCAATGATGAGTCTCCTTGCAACTAACAGCCTTGAAGTATAATTATAATAAAAGGTATTATTATTTAATAATAATGATAATAATAATAGTAATAATAAAATAACTACTTAATTTTTATTTCAAGTGGAATTTTTTTTTTTGACACTAAAATGATGTATAAGATAATAATTTAATGAATCAAGTTTTTTGGCATCATCATAGAAGAAGATTACATGATGTGGATACAGTGTGGACGTCAACATAGCTTAAAAAATGTGATGATGTTATCACACAACATAACATTGTTGAAACATGATGTGGTATGACAGTAGCATGATGTTGAACCAACATGGAATGATGCATGATTTATTCTAGTGATATGACATTCAATTCAAATGTAATGTAGGTTAAATGTAAGAGATTAAAGAAGAGGAAAAAAATGATGCAAAATTAATCAATGTGTTTTCCTCAAACTCCATTTCTAATACTAACTAAATTAGGTGGGTTCTTCGCATTTCATTTTTACATGAGGATTTGGGGTGAAGCTTCTTACAATTCAAAAATATGTGTGGATGAATTCAGGAGAATCGATGAAGTAATATTTATGGGGTATCACTAAACTCTTATATTCATAGGTAATTCTTTTATCATTTCATGCATTTAAAAGAAAAAGATAATATTTAAAACAAAGTGATATTTTTGTTAGGGGGGATCGGTGTTTTATAAATAGAATAGTTATTTAGGATGGACTTTGGGTTTTTAATAAGGGATTTGGTCTTTCCTTCCGCTTCCCCTAATCCTTTCAAATAATTTATAAAATGGGATTTTGGTTTTCTAATTGGGATTGTTGGGTGTTATATTCTTTGTAGGTTGAAACAATTGACAAAATGGTCAACTACCTAGTAGAGGTTGGTCGATTAGGAGAGGGATGACTAGATTGTTTCCAAGATATTCAAGGTTGGTAAAGTAGGAGCAGGATTGATGAGATGATCAAGCTGAGTTGAGGATCGATGGGAACCATTCGATGGAGATTCAAACAAACGGATCGATGATATGGTGAAGTAAAGTCGAGGGTCAACAAGAATGATTGATGGCGAGCAAAACGACAAGAGAGAAGACAATATGCCAAGTCGAAAAACTAAGGGATTCCAAGATATGTGCCAAATATTTTAAAATTTTCTATGGTTGTTGTAACTGAATCGAGTATTCGAATTATCCCAAGTGTATTATATATTTATGTTTTAATACATGCCAAGCTACAATGGAAAAGAAGGTTGATGATGACTAAGGAATTATTGGGATTTCCATATCCTGATGTAAGTTCAATTGGTTAAAATTGATATCATCTACAGACATGAATCTTTTTGAAAATTATTTCTGAAGGTTAATTCACTAAACTTAATAGAAGAGCACTTTAGCTCAAACATATAAGATGGTTTTCCTAATTAATGGCTTCTAGCGTAAATCTCTGTGTAATGTGTATATGCATTACTGTGTGTTTGTTAATTTTTTTGTATGCTTTGATAACTAAAAAGCTAAAATTCCTCTAAGATCATTAAATATATATCAATCTCCCTCTATTAACCAACATGTCTCTCTTGAATTCAATTCCATGCATGAAATCAAAAATCACACACGTAGGCAAATGAGCATAATAGTAAAATACCATTGGTACATATCTAGTTGTTTCATTCTTGAATTGTTTACTCGTAAAATACCATTGGTACATAAGTAGTTGTTGTTTCATTCTTGAATTGTTTACTAGTAGCTAGATATTAAATGGTCCAATAATTCCATATTAAAATTATTGGGGGAGTTGGAAGTGATTCCCCCAAGTTTTTTTCAAATAAATTAAACTCGGTGTCGAATCCATGGTGCCTTTCCCATTTGCAACAGAATTTCAATGCCTGAAGACAGGATTGAATTCCATGGTGGCTTTCCCATTTGCACCAGAATTTCAATGCCTAAAGACAGGATTGAATTCTATCTTATCAAACCATTGACTTTCTTGAAGGATTCAACACACTATATAAGCTATGTTTGGCCTCATATAGATACATTTGTTTATAGTTTCTCATAGGGTGACCACGAAATCTCCCAATGAATGTCACCGCAAAAATAATTTGAGCTTTAACTATCAATATGCCTTTGTATAAGTCTAATGCCTTGGCTTAATTATTCATTGTAGTATTGAATCCCAACTATATTTTACTTCATAGTTCCCTAAGTCTAAATGATGACCCCCCTTGCATAGAGTACACTTTAATTATAATTATAATAATTGTTATTATTATTTAATAGATTTCATTATAATAAATTAAAATGATAATAATAACTTAATTGTTATGTTAATTATAATTATTAATTTTCTACATAGTCATTGTGATGCTAGAAGATGATAATTTAATGAATCGAGTTGCTTAGCATCATCCTAGATGAAGTTGAAAGGATGTGTATACTACAAGGTGGACATTAACATAACATCAAAATAATGTGATGATGTCATCACACAACATAATATTGAAACATGACGTGGCATGACAATAGCATGATGTTTAGCCAACATGGAATTATGCATGATTTATTCTAGCGTTGTGACATTCAATGCTAATGTAATGTAGGTTCAATATAAAATATTGAAGAATAGGAAAAAATGATGAAAATTTAATATATACATGTTACCATCATTGTGCATTGCAATAGTACTGACCAAATTAGGTGGGTTATTCTTATTTTATTTTCACATGAGATTGTGGGGTGAAGCTTCTTAGATTTGAAAGAGGTGTAGTGTAATTCAATAATATCAAGGAAGAAATATTTGTGGAGGTATTGTTACACATTTCGGATTAATAGGTAATTTTTTTCATTCACCTCATTTAAAAAGTAAGTAGCAGATTTGAAACAAAATGATATTTTGGTTATGGATGGAATAACGGTATTGGAAATGCAATTTACCTTTTGGAAGGGGTTTAGGTTTTGAAAATGGGATTTGGGTTTTCCTTCCTCTTCCCCTATTTTTTTAAAATTTCTTAGAAATGGGATTTTGGTTTCATAGTCATAGGATTTTGGATTTCCATCCCTTCTCCTTCCTCTTCATCTCCTCACACCCTCTCTTCTCCATCAACCCTATCTCTCCCTCTCTCCCTCTCTCTCTCCTGAAACAAAATGATATTTTGGTTATGTATTGGATTGGGATCTTGGAAATTCAATTTCCATTTTTTATCGCATTTAGGTTTTGAAAATGGTTTTTGGGTTTTCCTTCCTCTTCCCCCATATTTTTTTCATTTCTTAGAAATGGGATTTTTGTTTGGTAGTCATAAGATTTTGAATTTCCATCCCTTCACCTTCCTCTTCATCTCCTCATACCCTCTCTTATCCATCAACTCTCTCTCTCTCTCTCTCTCTCTCTCTCTCTCCATATCCCGCCCTCCCTCTCTCTCCCTACCTCTCTCCCCCTCACCCAATATCTCTCCTATCCCTCCTCCTCTCTCATCTCTGTATCTCTCCCCCTCCTTCTCCCCCTCTCCCCATCCCCCTCCCCCCATCCCCCTCTCTCTCACTCTCTCTCCTCTCACTCCATTTATCTCCTCTCTCCCTCCATCCATCTCCCCCCCTCCCTCCCCCCCCCCCCCCCCCCTCTCTCTCTCCCTCTCTCTCTTTCTCCTCCTTGAACTCCATGCCTTCATATTTCAATCTTTCACTCCTCTTTAACCCACCCCCTCCTTTAATTATTCCTCTTCCCCACTATTTCTCAACCCCCACTCATATTTTTATTCCTCACTCCTCCTCCTCTTATTCTCTCTCTCAATCCTCCCTATCTTACTTTTCCTCTATCACTTATCCATTACCCCTATTCTTTTTCTACTTCCATGTTTATATTTATCCATAAGATAATTAGTTTCCATTAGAGAATCCACAACCACTATACAAGAATAAGTTTTAAATAGGCTTTCCTAATGATTTTTTTATGGAGTAAAATGGGCATCTCGAGATGAAATAAATGTGCATGTTTTGTACTAAGTAGCTACATTGTGTTTAGATATATTTTCTACACTTGTTGGCATTGATATTTGATTATTAATAAGGCCTACTCAGTTTTTCTTGACATAAAAAATACCAATTAACAAACATAGGAGTTGAGTTATGCACATAAGCCCAAAATATCTGAAATAGGACTAGCTCATATATATGGCCTTAAGTTGAATCAAAGTGGCTAAGATTTGTAAATTTACATCATGAGTCATTCTCCAGGTCAATCTTGTGTGTCAATATTGAGTGTAGTGTGTTGAGGTAGTTCCTTATAGGATCCTAAGTTGGACTCATGAAACTTGGAGAAGAATCTTGAGTTGCACTCTAGAATAGTTAAGCTTCATGTGTTGAGGCAAGTGCTTTGTATGTCAAAGTGATAATGTTGTACTGCTTGTTAAGGCTAAGATCTTGTATGTCAAGAAATATCCTCATGTGTTGAGGTGGTTCCTCATGTGTTGAGGTGATGCTTGCATGTCGAATCATGTATGGTGTGTTATATACTACTAACTATGGTTTAGCTATTAAGTCTCCTATGGAAATTGGCCACCTCTAAAGTGAAATACTTTAGCATATAACGACTTGGAACGATAGTAGAACAATATGATTACATAATTGGAAAAATCACCTTAATATATTTGATATGATAACTAAGCTTCCACATGTGGACCATGCAGATAAGACTAGAGATAAAGATAAGATGTGATAAGATATGAGAGAATTTGAGGTGCACATAAAAGAATTAATTAAGAGAGAAATTAAAATTGTTAAAATTCAATGAAGACTTCAGTAAATCAAAGGAGAACTCGAATTGATCACTACATTGATGTTAACAAGAAATAATCAATTAAGAGAGTTAACTAACTGATAACAAAGAAGATACAGTTAACTAAGTGTTATTTCATGACGAAACTTATGTTAAAATAAAATATGACACTTAAGTTAGCCACCTATCTAAGTGGGAAAGCTTTCAGTTAAGGGGTGAGTTCATCCTAAGAATCAGTTCACTAATTGAATGCACTACATGAGAAGTGGGGCACACTTCTTCATGCAAGATTGATGCAACAAGATGGAGGGCTAGTTCATCCCGAATTCAGAAGATAAAAATAGAATCTGATGCATGTGAAGAATATATAAATATGTTTTACATTATCGATGAATTCAATGTCAAGCAAATTCTCTTCTCTCTTCAAGCAAAATGTGCTTCTCTTTGTGCATGATATTATTCCGAGTCTCTCTTCTTTGTCTTTCTCTTTCTCTGTAACAACACTGGGAGTGCTTGATGTAAAATAAACTCTTTGTTATCTATCAATATAATATGGAAGATTTTACTGGGGTTTTCTCCCTCAAGTCATAGAGGGTTTACCTAGGGTAAATTCATGTGTCAAATGTTATTTCTTATGTGTATGATTGTTATTTGATTTCAAGTATCATTGCAGCTCTGAATTCAAGATAAAAAATTGGCATGGTATCATAGCTTAGGGCATGAAAGATCTAAGTTCAAAAATAAATCTTGAACCTATGTAGATCCTGAGTGTGTATAGTACTTGGAACAACGGGATCAATCTCAGTGAGATCGGAAGACTGTCTTGAAGGAACTTTGAGCTTCAATACTTGGAAGGCTAGGATCCTGAATATCCTGGAAGAGCATGATGTAGATGGATATGTATCTAGTGTTATTGAAGATCCTACTTCTAATGCTAGGAGAATTACCTTCAAGAAGAATCAATCCAAAAAAAAGAGAATCAGTTATGATTCTGTGAAAAACAACTTGATGCTCGTGATTACTCCATTGAAGACCATAAAGGAATGCTTCAACACTTTGAAAAATATTTATGAGAAGAAGGCACCCAGTCAAAATAGAGAATTGAAGAACAAGCTTTGAAATATGAAGATGGAAAAGGATGAAGTTGTGGCTTCCTTCTTCACGAACATCTCTTAAGTATGAGATCAATTTTGTGCATTGGTGTGACAATAGATGATGATCATCTCATTCAGAATACTATCAATGGTCTTCCATCCTCATGGGAAACATTCTTGGAAGCATTAAATGGTTGAGAAGTTAAACCTGAATTTGAGAAACTATGGCATGATTACCTACAAAAGAAGGGAAAATCTCGAGAAAATATACTTCCTCCAAAGAAGAGAATCTCGCTCTTGTAGCACGGATGAAAAGAGGTAAGAAATCTGACAAGAAATTCTCTCATCAAAAGGAGAATGATTTCAAGAACTTTGATAAGTCTAAAGTTAAATGTTTCAATTGCAATAAGAAGAGTCATTATGTAATATAATGCCATGCAAAGAAAAGAGGAAATTTCAAGGGTAGGTTCCATGCTTCTATTGCTACAAAAGATAAATATACAAGAAACAATTCATCCAATGATCAAGAGATGAGGAAGTAGTACTACGTTTTCTCATCGCTTTCTAGATACATTACCACTAGTGATGAGACGTGAATGGTAGACAGTTGCGCATCTAAGAAATTGACTGGATATAGGAGTGCTACCACATATTTGAAGGAAAATATTTTTTCCTGCAAGGTGGATCTTGGAGATAATACCACCTAGAACAAATCCTAGAAAACTCATTCAAGCCATGATCCATGACATAGTCAGTTGTTGTTAGTGAAAAGTCCTTATAGTAGGGGAAGACTACCAAATTACTAGGGGGTGAGAGATAGACACATAGAGATTTTCATATATTGCTATAAACAAATAGGATCAAAGTTCAGAGAAAATGTACCTTGTTTATGACGATCGGTCCAAGATTTTCTCCCACGATCTCTACTGCAAACAAACCTGCAAAACGTCCTCAAACTAATTTGACTATAAATAAATATTGATTTTAAAAAATGGCATAACATCAAATTATAATCAAAGCATAATAAACATTAACACTTTTATTGGGAAAGGAAGAGCGTCTCAATATTTTATTGTAAGAGAATGCAACAACTACAAATGTTATACATGAATCTCCATCAAGCACCTTCGCAACCAGGCCCTAGGTTCATGCTCCTCTCTCTTGACTTGGAATTTCTTCATCATAACAATAGCTCTCTCCAATTGTCTCCCTTTCTCATGCCCTCCCCTTGTATTTATGACAAGGCAAGGAGGATTGGTTCGAAAGGTGGTTGAATTGGGAAGTTGGGGAAGTTGGAATACCTAACTCAACTAATCCCATTTCATATTCTTAATATATTTTTTCAACTTTTCTTAATATACCCGTGACCATGACATCTAGAAACATGCAAGTGACTAGTGACGTACTAGCTTAGCAGCTCGTGGGTACAACTTTTGGCTGATACCTGCGGGTTGTTAATATAGAGACCCGTGGGTGACCTGCTTTATGTCAAGTATAAAGGTCACGGTTTTATACTAAAATTGTCTGAAAAAATAATTTTTTAAGCTGAAGATAATAGGGTTTAGCTCCCAAATCATCTAAGGCCAAGTAATATCTTCCATCCATAGTGTCCTTTTGTGTGATCGATAGGGCAATGTGGCCACAGATGAAGAAGTGCTAATTTGATTGATAAAAGATGCCCCCTAATGTGTGAGGTCAGAGGGAAACGATGGCCGAAATACATTACAATTCAAGTCAGAGGAGAAGCAAGGAAACCTTAGAACAAAGTCACAAAAGTACCTAAAACAAAAAACTAGGTCAGCGAGCAATTACAATCTTGCATCAGGAGATGTTCAGAAGAATATAATATCCAATAAATAATTGAAATATGTATATAGCATGGCCACTGAAATACAAGCATGGATCCCTTCCAAATAGGAGATCATATCCATAACAACAAACTTGATCTATGTCTCATCAAGAGAAAAAAATGAGTGTGTGTCAGTCTTTCGCAACTTGGGAAATAACAAACTGTGATGATGTTATCATAGGCCCAAGGTCTTCATCCAAATCATCAAGGTAAAAATCTTAACCATGCAAAGAAAATGAGCGGAGGTCAAACATGGAGGATACCGTTTGATTACCGGTCAATGATGTAATCTGTTAACGAACACGAGAGAACCCACCATTAATGAAAATGGGGCCCAAGGTACCTATTACATTCTAACAAGTGAGAGTAAAGGTTGTTGAAGTCAAACACTTGAAGAATCCATCAAGTAGGAGACATTGATGTATTCCCACTACTCAATAGCGATTGAACTTGCCACTGATGACTGCAACCCTCAAGGTACTACCGATAACTCTAAACTTCATTACCGGGGAAAAATGAGTTGAATTCAATGGGAAGAAGTCTGTTGGAAGGGAGGCCTTAAGGCATACTCCATCATCCAACCCAAGGATCAATAAGAAAATTTAGTTGATATAGAGTAGGACTAAGTACATGATGAAACAAACTGGCACCAAGGAATGGCCAACACATGAGGTCAAGGTAACTACAGAATGGCAGACATAGGTTGTATCCTTGAACAGTGAGCACGACACAACATTTATTTAGGCAACTTTTAACATAAAGGTACCATTAAATAAATCTGCAATATAGGAGACATTGACAGATTCTCCATATGATTGGAAGAGTAACCAATCAAAGGAGTAAAAAATCTGAGATCAAGCTCATCCTAAGGTCAAAAACTAAAACCCAACTGTTTGATAGACTCAAAAGGTGCTTTGTTCAAGGATATGACTAACTTGCTTCCTTTAAACTGAAAAGATGTTTGCCATACTTCCATTCCCTTTTCTCTTTTTATTAAATAATATCCTTCTTGTTGGTTTTAATGAGTCCAAGAAAGCAAACTCAATAGTCCTTCTTCATTTTTTAAGCAAGCTCAAAGAAAGAGGGAGAAGATTGCTTGATATAAGTCCAAGCATGTGTAGTTTAATGAGTCCATGGGAGGGAAACTCACGAGCTTCTTCATTTTTTAATGAGTTTGAAGAAGAGATAGACTAGTACTCGATAACAATGTTCCATGGATTTTAATATCAATCCTGGATCTATTCATGCTCACCAATGTTTATATATTTAAAGAGTACGAAAAAATTGAAAAAGAACTCTATATACCATCTTGTGGATTTCTCATCGAGCCAAAGTTGGTGAATGCTCATTAGTGTTTTCATATTTTGAGAGTTTGAAAACCCTAAAGAAGAATCCTGAAGGTCCTTTTTTGTAAAGTTAGTCTTCTCGCCCAAAAAAGTGTAAAACAATGAGAGAAGAACTCTTCTAGCCATGTATGACTAGAGTATACCTTTTTTTGTAACTAATCCACGAAGGTCCGGAAAAGGGGTAAACTTATACCTAAGTGGATTTCTGTTCACTTCCTTCAACGAGTTTGAACAAACCATGCATACTCGATGATCTTGTTTGATTTTAAAGAGTCTAAAAAGGGCTTAAAAAGACTCTATATGTATCAGGGAAACTAAGTTCCTTGATCTTGTCAAATGATGAAATACGGTTGATTATCATAGGAATGACCAGATTAGTAACAAATGACATATAACATGATCAAAGAGATTTCAAAATGACATAAAGTGACAGGAATTTTTTAAACTCAACTGACGTGTCATAAACAAAATCAAACCTTTATAGACCAATGTCGTGAAAAGTAGCGAGAATTATTGCTTCGAACTTCACCTAACCCAAAAGAACTTTAAAAGTGCATTAGTTGATTAAATAAATTTTGAAAACAATTTTGAAACTATATAGAAATGATAGAAGTGGTAAAAATTAAAAGTGACTTTTATAAATAGTTTCAAAATATGAACACAACTCACAAATTCATTTGTTGAAGCAAAAAGGTTGAAAAGAGCCTCCTACTTCAAATGCTTGTAGCGGTTACACCGGGCCACTGAATTGGGTTTCGTAAATTGCAAGTAACTGGTCTCTCCTACTTTCAAATCAAACCATTGTTTTAAATTTTTGGTGGTTATTTTTTTTTTTTATCAAGTTTTAAAAGTTAGGGCCTTGTACCTATGGGTTGACCTATAGAAAAATTGTGAGCACGAGAAAAATGTTTGACTTTGTTATAAACCAACCCACAGGTACCCGCATCTGTCTAGTAAGTATAGTCGTGGGTGCCACAGTTTAAAATGAAAAAACTAAAAACTAAAGGATGAAATGGTTGAATGAATGTATGTATGGTGCTAATGTGGAGGGAAATGGAGCATAAGGACATGGATAGACAAGCTATGGGCGATCCATTGACACTAAACACACTACGAAGATGTGGCTTGCTGAAAATTTTTCGAACTACCAGCATGAGAGCACAGCCATATCGACTACTCCAAATGCTTGTTAAATATTGGGATGAGGACCAAGGAGTGTTTTATCTCTAGGGAGAGATACTTGGAATCACAATTGACAACATCTATTTCATAACAGGTATCCCATAGAGGGGAAATGGTAAACCTAAAAGGAACATTTAGAGGACTAAGGAGTCGGTGTGTTATCAATACAAGACTATATCAACACTTACTATTTTCCAGGCACTGAAAAAAGTGGTATCCAAGTCCCAATCGGCTCCATTGTGAGCTTCCCATTGAATTTCATCCTGAGTAATCTAAACAGAATTGGAGGGAGTGTTGCAAAACACTTGGCTTCAAGGAACTATATGCAGATTGGTGTTGATTGCTTATAGGGTGTAGTATTTGATTGGTGTTTGGGTCTCTTGGTGAACATGAAACACCAATTGACCGAATGCAAGATGGGGAAGAAGAAGAACTTTGGATACGAGAAAATATTGTGTTCTTTCTTCTTCGAGAGGGTACATTCTCTGAGCCCTAGGATGGGTCTACCTGTCCTGAACCCCTGCGAGTAGTTTATGACTTGATGGGGAGATATCTTCTTGCACCAAGGTGGTGGCAAGGTTACACTTTCTTATGATGATGAATACTATCACGGATGGTGGATCCGCCAAGTACCGACTCTAGGGCAGTTCCCATACATAGGTGTGTATTTCCGTGGAGATCTAGAGCTCACTCTTCCTCTAGTATCATCCTGGGGAGATATGGATAAGATATGCTTGTGCTTTTGAAAAAAATATTTTATTTTTATGCTTTTATGTATATAAAATTTTTATGAATGATTAAGAGTGTTGATAGTGTGATTTATGCAGATGTGGGGCCTGCGCAACCCCACGGGACATCCGCACACCTTTGTACATCCGACTGAGCCTGGAGCAGTTGATGCGACGCTGTTCAGCATCGAGGGGAAGATAAGTCGGTTGATTCATGATATCCCCACCTAAAATATCAAGCGGATGCCGCTCGAGATGCAGGAGGATGTTGTGGTTGTTCCCCCAACATGGATTAGGATGCTTAGAAAAGTACCTAGGCTATTCATCTTCTATAGAGAGGTAGTAGCAGAATTAGCAGAGGAACCTCCCTCTCCATAGGGAGAGAGACACATGTGATATTTTTGAGGCGTTTGAGCCCACTTTTTGTATATTATGACACTGCGACATACTATGACTCAAAATCATATTTTTTTATCTTGATATATATAGTATCGGTTTATATATACATGTGTGTGTACTTATGCGTGTGACTGTTTAATGTGATTGTGTGTGGTACAAATGCCAATCTAGTACATAGTTTGCATATGAATCAACTAATGCATTTAAACTCCTTGAAATGTGTTGATATGTAATGAAAACAAATTGCCTGTCAAGTAATCTAACATGCAAAAACTGACGAACCAAAGAAGGA
This sequence comes from Larix kaempferi, assembly GCA_027924585.1. NCBI lineage: Eukaryota > Viridiplantae > Streptophyta > Pinopsida > Pinales > Pinaceae > Larix > Larix kaempferi. The sequence continues at coordinate 8,040,814 of BSBM01000368.1, forward strand.
TCTTTGATACTGTATTCACGCATCAACTGAAGTACTACTAACAGCGAGTCGAGTCTTACGTCCAAATGTGAAATGCCGTGATGAATATAATCTCGGAGTAACTCAATGATTGCATTGCAATCAACTACATTGTTCGTTGTAGAGCCCAAACAAGCCCCTTCCGAAGACACAAGTTGACCAGACGGTGAGTAAATAACCCAAGTTGTTGAGGCCAACTGAAGGGTGTGGATTCTAGCACAATCAGAGAATCCTATAAGGCACTCAGTTGTCATCTGAAACCACAATTTAGAAGACACATAAGATGCACAAAAATAAATCAAAAGAAAATACTTACTCTACCAACATGTACGGTTATAATACAACAAAAAGAACAGAGGCCTAAGCATAATACTTTTTCAGGTAGAGCCCATTTATGGGCTTAGGAATGTATGGTCCAAGCCACAGATTTGAAATTCCCTGCCCCCAATGGATCTTTGTCCTGGTCATAGATCAGAACAAGGTCTCCTTCAGAGAACACCCTTGGTTTCACAGACTTGGCGTACTGACACTTGAATTTGCTTTTAGGAGCCTTGTTTGTTGTAAGCGCATAGCGGCATTGTTCATTTAAATTTTCTAAATGCATCAAACGCTCCTCCAAAGCTGAATTTTCAGGGAGTAGTTGGACAACCAACTTTAACGAGGGAATCTCACATTCAACCAAAATAACTGCCTCCACCCCGTGAACGAGTTGGAAATGTGAGAACCCCGGTAGTAGTCTTAACATTATACCGATAAGCCAAAAGAGAGGGGTACAACATGATGTGCCAGTTAGATCGACTTGCATTAACGGTCCTTTGAAGGATGGTATTCAAAGTTTTGTTGACCGCTTCGACCTGACAATTCTCCTACAGATAGAATGAGGACAAATGTTCCTGTCGAAAACCTAGCATAATATACAACTCGGTCATCATATTTTTTTTGAAAATGTCGACCATGGTTCGTAACGATCTCTTTGGGGATACCAAATCTAGAAATGATCTAGTTAAATATGAAATAAGTAGTTGTTTCTCCGTCTTCTCTCACAGTAGGCATTTCCTTGGCCCACTTAGTAAGGTAGTCGACGACAACAATGATGTGGTGGTGCCGTCCTACAGAAGTCGGATTACACATCATAAAGTCAATCCCGCACTTGGTGAAGGGGACTATTGTGATAACAAGATGGAGGGTAGCCGGGTGTGCTCACATCTTTTTTGTGAAATAACTAACAAGGATGACAGTGTTTCACATCTTCCACACAATATTTGAAGATCATGGGCCAAAAATAACCAGCACGCAATATTTTATGGGTTGTTGCCAACCCAGAAAGATGACCCCCACAGGCTCCACTATGACCATCATTCAATATTGTCTCATCTTCCTCCAGTATTAAGCAATGGCGTTAAAATGGAATCTATCCCATTTTTGTTTAATGTATCATAAATGATGAGATAATTTTGTGCATGATTTTTCAATTTCCGTCGTTCATCCCTAGAGAAAATGGGAGGGACACCTCAAAGTCTGGAGATATACTAAAATATCTCCATACCATGGTTCAGAAGTCACAATGAGAAATATGTGTTCATCTGGGAATGATGACTCTTCCTCATTGTTTAGTAGGTCACTGGGAAACTCAGAAATAAGTTTGGCAAACACTAGAGATTTCTTCGACTTACCGGATTGGAAAATTAGGTCAAACTCTTGCAAAAAGACAATCCATTTATTGAACTTATCATCGATGATACGTCGGGTTAAAATGTATTGAAAGGGATTGGCTTCTGCAATCACTGTGGTGGTTTGTAGTAAGATGTAGTGACACAGTCTCTGAACTGCATGGACAATAGCTAATGCCAACTTCTCGACATGTGAATACTTAATCTCAGGAGTTATCAATGTGCATGAAAGATAATAAATGGCATGCTCCTAAAGCTTATCATCCTCCTGAAAAAGTACTATACCAATCATGGAAACAAATGCCGCCATATATAGAAGGAATTCCTTGGTGTAGTCCGGTGGGCTCAGCAACGGGGCAAATAGTAATTCCTTTTTCAAATCCTCAAATGAAGTTTGAGCAGCCTCGTCCCAAAGAAAATAGGTGTCCTACTTGAGCAATCTCATGAATCCCTTTTTTATTTTAGCATAGTTTATAATGAAACATCGTAGAAAGTTTGACATACCCTGCAGAATCTGAAGTTGTCTAAGGGTTCAAGGAGGAGGTATATTTACAATGGCCTCAAACTTTAATGGTTCGACCATGATACCACGACTCGAGACAATGAAACCCAGTAGGCATCCAAACTCAACACAAAATCCAAATTTGTTCGGATTCAAACGAATCTTATAATATTTGCATCTCTCAAACAGTAGTCAAAATTATTAGGATGATCTTGTCTCTTACGAGATCGCACTGGGAGATCATCTAGATATGTCTCAACTACATGTTTGATATCGTGGAAATCAAATTTCATGGCATGCTAGAAAGTGGCTTTAACATTCTTTAACCTGAACAACATATTTCGATAAGAAAAAGTACCCCAACGAAAAATGAAATCCATTTTGTGTTGGTCTTCAGGTTTTATTTGAATCTGGTTGTATCCTGAAAATCCATCCATGAAAGAGAATATTTCATGGCCCTCACATGCATCGATAATATGATCTATGAAAGGTATGGGGTAGTAGTTGTTGATGTATATGTAACTTCGGAATGTATTTCACATATATGTATATTGTATTCCTATAGAGATGTTATTATTCCTCTATACGGAAGTGGTTGTATTCCTATAGAGATGTTATTATTCCTCTATACGGAAGTGTCGTCATTTATATTGTAAGTTTCACAACTTATACTTGATGGGTTATTAGACCACCTTGTTGGGGTCGGCCCCGTATAAGTCATGTGGTTCAAAGGGTTATTAGACCACCCTAATGGGGGTCAGCCCAGTCAGCATTATGTTAAGTGGTTAAGTTGAGGCTGACCTAGTTGAGTAAAGGTCAAGTCACGTTAGCGTATAAATAGAGAGTGTGTCTCTCTCATTTTACACATTCTATTCTCTCACTCACACTTGGGAGAGTGGCACACTTGTGGAGGAGGAGGCTCTGCTGCTAGGAGAAGACTATCTCTTGTATTATGGTTGTATCATTGCTCTATCTATCTCTGAGGAAGTTATTGGGGTTTTTCACCTTTATGGTTTTCCCCAAGTAAACTCTGTGTCTCTTGTGTGCTTGCATTATTGTGTCCATGATTGATATGCTATATATTTGTTGTACATGTTGTTCTCTCAGTTAAGATCCTAGATCAGATTGAAGTAAATTCTAAAAATTTAACATGGTATAAGAGCTAGCCTGAAAGCAGGCATGATATGGCATGTATGACACTTGTTGCACTTACGATGCTAGGGCTTGATATAGCAAAAACCACTCATCATAGAAATTTTGCTATAAATCCATTTTGGCGAAGTTTTCGAATCGAAAACATTTACAGGTCGAATATCAGATCCCCATGTACCTTGTGTCCAAAGGAAAACCTCTAATTCGTTGTACTTTGTGATTTATGATCTGTACAATATAGGGTTTCTGCCTCTTCCAGATCTGAGTCAAAATCAGGTGACCCTGGGAAAAAGGTCATAACTTGGGCTAGGAAGCTCCAAATGAAATTTCATAAAATGTGATAGGTAGCACACAGATTGTACTATCGCAAAAAAAAATTCAAAGGCCCAAGTTGAACCAGTGACACGTGGCAGGCCGTACAAGTTCACTCTCCTGCATTATCCCATAAACAAGTCATGTTGCGACACTTGGCATAAATCTCTCTCAGAGAATCCAATTGAGGTCAGACCTATCAAGATGGAGAGATAACAGGTTGGGTTATCTCAAGAAACTTTTTTAGAGGCCGAAGTTGAACCAGTGACATGTGGCATGCCGTACAAGTTCTCTCTCCTGTATTATCCCATAAACAGGTAATGTGCAACACTTGGAATAAATCTCTCTCAGAGAATCCAATTGAGGTCAGACCTGTCAGGATGGAAAGATAATAGGTTGGGCTATCTCAGGAAAGTTTTTCAGACCCTATGGATCGAAAAGTTCGGAGTTACACCAGAAACAATTAGGTACATATTTCTGGCAAAACAGAATTATTTTTGAGTACCTTCATTCATGGCTTTTGGAATTTAGGGCTTCGGAGAAAGTTGGAATTTTTATAATCGAAGACCATGGCGGGATGCTACTCATCAAAATTGAAATTTAGAGACCAAGATCAGATTTTTTGGTTGGGCAAAAGGCCGGGCTTGATCAAACCCCAGTTCGGGACTTTGATCGGAAAGATGGAAAATTAGGGCTTCTGCAAAAATTGGAATTTTGGAAATTTGTGACCACGGCTGGAAGCTCGTTAGAAAAATAAAAGCCTAGAGTTTTGAATCAAATCTTTTGGTTGGGTGAAGCTCCAGGAAACTCAAGCCCTAATTCAGGGTCCTCCCTAGTGAATCCGGAAATCTAAAAGGCAATTTCGAGGGGTTAAACTTTGCAATTTTCAAATTCTGAATATACCAACTTGATCAGCTCATCAAGGCGCATATTTCTATCATTTCGAAAGTTTGAAATTCAAAGTTTGAATTTTTGGGGTTTCTTTGACAAACCCTAATCCAGCTCCAGGTCTAGTTCTTGGAAATCAATTGGATGGGGTTAATCCTAGAATAATATGGACTGTACACCTGCATAAGCGAAGAAATTCCTGTCTCAGAGGGAGATGAGGCTAAGGCCTTCCATAAGAAGATTACAAGCAATCTTGATAGGTATGGCTTACAGGTATGTTTCATGGTTAAGTTTATCATATGTTTGTCTTCATATCATTATAGTACAATCTTGATTAATTACTAGACTTGTCGTATCACCTTAATAGAAGATATTCATTGATTAAGGTTTTGACACTTATGATTGTACTAATACATTGTGATGTTGTATGAGGTTTATGTTGTTTGCTAACACAAAAGGTACACCAAGAAAGTCAAATCATGTTCTACTTCAAGAACATATGCTCATGGTGACATGAAGACAAAGATTCATCCATTGTCATGGATCACATAGAAGATCTACTTTCGAGGTATGTATAACTTGGTTCTACAATGGTTAGCTTATGAGACATGCAGGTTACTAGCACAAGTCACTGAAGAGAACAAAAAGACATTATGCAGGTATGTTAGACATAACTAGCTAGCATGCTAATCCAGGTATGTTTTTCGTATATCAAGCTAGAATCCTACCTTGTGTTAGGATCTTATACTGCTGTGTTGTTGATAATGATTATTCATGAAGTCATAGGTTTGAATAATCATGGTTGTATGCATATTATGTTTCTTACCATAATTGATGATATGACTAACCAGAAGAATCATGAAGGTATAGGTTTGAATAATCACGGGTTTTATGCATATTATATCTCTTATCTTGATTGATGATTCAACTAACTAGAAGAGTCCTATGATCAAATAAGAATATGTATGAGTAAAATAAGACTTCCCTGAAACTTTGAATACTAATGTTTATTATCTATGAATGATCATGAATATACATGTTTAAGATTATTGTGTTTTGATAGTATTAATATTATACTAATAAATGTGTGATTATGTATGAGACCTCAAGGATAGCACAATGATGATACTAATAAGCATGCATAGTGATTAAGGATGGATGTAAGTTCAAGGACAGGTAATCCAGGAAGCAAAGATCAAGAGGGAGCACACTCCAGTTGTTCCTACAAGAAAGCAAAGGAGCACACTTCAGTAGTATTTGCAAGGATGCAGATATTCAGAGGGAGTTGACCACTTCTCACAATTCACATAAGAATGGAGTTGCAGAAAAGAAGCAAAGACTGAGAGGGAGTCAACCCAACAAACAAACAAAGATAAGTATTTGAATTGTCATTACTTGCATATTTTATTGTTTAAATAATACTGTTCAATAATGTATATAATGATGTTCCTAGAATTAGGTTGTGTATTATGGATATTAGAATAGTTGCATTGATGAATAGTATACTACTAATATGCATGGGTAAGTGGCATATGGCACTGTACAACATTCCATTTCTACTTATCTAGAATGAAACCTCTTTGCTGACATGTTGGGACTTGTGCACACTCTTAACAATGTTCTGGTAGAGATTGGAAGGCATCTAGAAAGTTACGGGATATGGATAAATGTTGTATTGAAGCATTGGCTAAGATAATTGCATGACTATATGGCATATTTCTTTATGTGTAAGAATTTGTTCTGAAAACTATGAGATGTTTTCTAATCATGCAATTTAACTTGTTGTGTAGGAAAGATCGTATGCCATTACCTACAAAAGAAGAACTACAACATTTGTTCAGCAACAAAATTATCTATTGAAGATATTGAAGTTCCCAGGATATGGGAAGAATGCCATGATCTATCGATCATGAAGAATAATGTTTGGGATGTAGTCCCAAGACCTGAAGGGAAGTTTGTTATGACTTCCATATGGATCTATCAAGATCAAGCATGCTGCAGATGGCAGCATAGAGAAATATAAAAGTGATGAAATAGAAGATACACCAGATGGATTTCAAGACAACTTTCTTGAATGGTGTAGTTGAAGAAGAAGTGTATGTGGAGCAGCCACTTGGTTCTGAGACACATGATAGGAAATCATATATGTGCAGAACTTGGTATGGTAGGATAGGAAGCTTTCTATCTAGTTTGGTCTTTACCAAGAGTAAAGCGGGTTCCAACCTTTACAACAAGGTTGAGGTAGGCAATCCAGGGATACTCTTATTGTATGTGGATGACTTGTTTGTAACAAAAGATGATATATTGATTGCCGACATGCAACAGAAGCTTGCACCCGAGTTCGAGATGAAGGACTTGGGGATGATGCACTATTTTCTTGGTATGGAGGTGTGGCAGAGTACAGATGGAATCTTCCTTGGACAAAGGGAAGTATGCAGTAGATATTCTAAAGAGGTTCGGGATGATGGACTGCAAGGCTATGGCCACACCTATGGCATCAAACCTGAAGCTTCTGTGTGATGCTTCATCTGATCCGGTCGATGTCACGATGTATCGTCAGATGATTGGATCCTCTATGTACCTAATGAACACAAGACCAGATATTTGCTTTGCGGTGAACACATTGAGCCAGTTCCTGATGGATCCGAGAGATGTTCACTTGGTTGCTGTAAAGCATATTCTGAGATTGGGCAGGCAGTGCTGCAGATAGGAAGAGCACTTCTAGGTGCTGCTTCAGTGTGGAATCAGATGTGATCTCTTGGGTTAGCAGGAAGTAGTCCTGCATAGCACTGAGTACAACCAAAGCAGAGTATGTTGCGATGGATAAGCAGGTTGCAGATGTATTGACCAAGCCGTTGGCCATAGTGGAGTTTGAGTACTTCAGAGAGAGGCTTGGTGCACTTCAGATCGAGGTTCCTTCGAAAGGGAAGTGATGAGTCTGGAAGATGCAGATGCACATGATATTTTCTGACATGGTTGATGTGTTCTCCCTTGGTCGTGATATAATTGCTAAGCCATTTTTCACATGGTGGTAAATGTGTTCTCCCATGGTGAAAAAGTAAGGGCTGGAGCCTTCCCCGAATGGTGGTAGATGTGTTCTCCCATGTCAGTGGTGTAACTACTGGATGATGTGCATCTAGGTTGTGCTTCATGGATGATGAGATGATCTAAAGAGGACGATGCTATGATGATAAGGAGGATCATGGATGATGAGCATCAGGACGATACTCTAGTTACTACTCTGTATATGCATCAGGATCATGCTGGATATGATCAGTTGGACCATTTATGTGTATATGTATGTATATGCATCATGTTAGATGCTTGGACCATGTATCTGTATATGTATCAGGTGGATACATTGTATGATCAGGTTGATCATGTATGTTGATATGTATCAGATTTGATCAGGTGGATCATGTATTTGTATTTGTATCAGGTGGATACACTGTATGATCAGGTGGATCATGTATGATGATATGTATCAGGTAGATACTTGGTATGCATTAGGTGGATGCATTGTATGATCAGGATGATCATGATGACGAGCATCAGGATGTTTCTCCAGATGATATGTATCAGGATGGTATAGTGATGATGATCAGTGTGATCATGAGGATCAGGATGATAATTTGTGCGATGATGATCCGTGGGATCATGAGTATTAGGTTGATACTTGGAGGTCAGAGATGATATGTGGCAGGTTGTGCAAATAGCATGTAATCAATCCTGGGAGATCTGGCCGGTCATGCTGTGGCACATAAATGTTCCTGGGATACTCTTTCTGGTATTGCTATGTAGTATGTAATCGGTCCTCAGATATCCGATAGGTTGAGCTGTGTGCTCGTAATCAGTCCTGGGATGAGGTATTACTACGGAGACATGTAATCAGTCCTGGAGATCCGAGAGGTTGAGCTGTGTGCTCATAATTAGTCCTGGGATGCTCTTTAGAGATCTTGCCAGTCGTGTTGCGGCACATAAATGTTCTTGGGATGCTCTTTAAAGTTTTTGTCTATCCACATGTAATCAGTCCTGGAGATCCGAGAGGTTGAGCTGTTTGCTCATAATAAGTCCTGGGATGCTCTTTAGAGATCTTGTTGGTCGTGCTACGGCACATAAATGTTCCTGGGATGCTCTTTAAAGGTATTGTGGAGGAGATGCATGTAATCAGTCCTGGGAGATCTTGTCGGTCGTGCTTAGGCACATAAATGTTCCTGGGATACTCTTTCCGGTATTCCATCCGCACATAAAATTAGTCCTGAGAGGCCACCTCTATTAGACCATTCGCACAGATGATGAAGACCTGCAGGTGGTGGGCCTACATCCAGTATGAAAAAGGACTGGCTCTGTAGAACTTCCTATGACGAGGATATTTAGAGATTGATTGAGATAGCAACAGCAGTGACGATGAAGATGACTTGTGTTAGAAGACCTGTATAGAGAAATACCTTCCTAGTTAAGAGGGAGTGTTGATGTATATGTAACTTCGGAATGTATTTCACATATATGTATATTGTATTCCTATAGAGATGTTATTATTCATCTATACGGAAGTGGTTGTATTCCTATAGAGATGTTATTATTCCTCTATACGGAAGTGGTTGTATTCCTATAGAGATGTTATTATTCCTCTATACGGAAGTGTCGTCATTTATATTGTAAGTGTCGTAACTTATACTTGATGGGTTATTAGACCACCCTATTGGGGGTTAGACATGTGGGTCAAAGGGTTATTAGACCACCCTAGTGGGGGTCGGCCCAGTCAGCATTATGTTAAGTGGTTAAGTTGAGGCCGACCTAGTTGAGTAAAGGTCAAGTCAACTTAGTGTATAAATAGAGAGTGTGTCTCTCTCATTTTACACATTCTATTCTCTCACTCACACTTGGGAGAGTGGCGCACTTGTGGAGGAGGAGGCTCTGCTGCTAGGAGAAGACTATCTCTTGTATTCTAGTTGTATCATTGCTCTATCTATCTCTGAGGAAGTTATTGGGGTTTTTCACCTTTATGGTTTTCCCCAAGTAAACTTTGTGTCTCTTGTGTTCTTGCATTATTGTGTCCATGATTGATATGCTGTGTATTTGCTGTACATTTTGTTCTCTCAGTTAAGATCCTAGATCAGATTGAAGTAAATTCTGAAAATTTAACAGTAGTCCTTAGGATAGGATTTGTTTAAGTCCTTGAAGTCCGTACATAATCGTATGGTTCCTTGCTTTTTGTTGACTGGGATTGGGTTGGAGAGCCATTCCGTCATGTCGATCGGATAGATAGAACAACTTTTAACAGTTTCTCAACTTCAACCTTAATGGTTGCTTCTTTTCGAGGGTTTAACGGGAAGATCTTTTGTCTCACTGGTTTAGCATTAGGGTAAGTTGTGATGACATGTTCAACTATAGTGGGGTTGATGCATGGAATATCCTCGTAAGACCAAGAAAACATGTTGCAAAATTCTTTAAACAGGTTGGTACTCATAGTGATCTCATCAGGCAAACAATCTGCGCCAATGAATAGGTTTTACACAACTCCATGTTTGATGGAGATATCGATCAATATGGTCCTCGATATATTTTCCATGTTACCTTCAGCATAAATTGTTTGCGTAGGAGTGATGGACAAATCGATATCACCACCAAGTCTCATTGAAAACTCACCATTCTCTATCTTGTCTAGATTGGGAAGGAAATAGGACCTGTGATGCATGTGTTCCCATAGATGATCTAGACCTACCATGGATTCCAAGATAGCCTCATCAAAGGGAAAAAAAGTATCCAGAAAATCAAAAGGGTGGATAGAGTTGACTTACCATGCAGGTGCATAGTCTATATATGACTATGTGGAGACGGATAGAGTCGAGATATAATATGTTGTGGCATCTTGTGTTTCTTGGTATGGTACTCCTGCAATAGATAAGGGCACAGTTGATCATTATTTTATGAGCAGAACGAAATGAATACAGATTATTACCAGATGCTTAACACAAAATAACAGAGTACAGTAAAATTGGTTTTCTATTCAATAAGGAAATAAGTTAAAACTGTAAAAAGCAGCGGAAAAAAAGCTTGCTGGAATGGTGGCGGCTTATCTCTGAGAAGAGATGTGACGGGTGCGCTCATTCAGAACAAGATGCTTAAAATGAGGCTGTCAAGGTTTTACAATAAATAGGAATTTCAAAAACTCTAGACATCCAAAAACCTAAACCTAGGAGACGAAGCACCAAAAGTCATGTGGGCCCCATTTGGGTAAGTTAGTACATACTCTTCCCAGGGTCGTAACTTTTGCATACAATCTCCATTTGGGGCACACAATAGCTCGTTGGAAATATCTATCTGAGGACTACAGCCGAAAAGAAAAATTTGATGATCCAATTCGTTGCTAAAAGATATCTCAAAAAACGTCATTTAGGGCCTCAAAATGGCCCGAGAAGTTCAGGACCCGAAAAACTGCTAAAAATAGTAAACTACCAAAATTTCCAGAAGACTGTTTTGAGCTAGTCGGAATAGGTGGGATGCCACCGACATCCACCTGGATCAACAGTTGGTTATTACCGAGTGGGAAGAATCCAAGGATCAGTTGTTCGACTGACAATGAAGATTTCCCAAGACAAAATGTCATAAGTACTCGCAAAACCAATGTAGTTTAAGGGAGTAGGTAGATTGAATGTTCCCATAAGTGATGAATACATGCTTACTCCCAGAATTTCATTGGGCGGGTGAGTCTGATCAATCAAAGGGATTGTCGAATCCGATGAAGCATTGTTATTTTTTCGAGTAAATGAAATTTGATCAACTGTGATGATCTTTCCTTCATGTGGGAACATCATTACTCGGAATACGGATGATGGGACAACTTGCATCACATACGTACAACTCCTTCCTCACAAAAAATTGTAGTCAAGATGATCATCCAAAAATTCAACCTCCACAGACACTAACTTACCGGCAAGTTCAACTCCAAACGCGGGCAAGACTCCATGTGGGAGGAATGATCTCCTGTCAAAATACGTAAGTATAGTGTTGGAAGGAGCTAACTCAAGCAAGCCAAGGGCTTTCCAGCAGGATATTGACATTACACACATAGACACGCCTTCATCTACAACTGTTCGTCCAATGGTTTTGGGGCCATGGAATAATTCAATTTGCAAGGACACATGATACGGTAACCGACGTTTGATGTTTGACATATCAAACCGTGCAAGCATACTTGAATAATCCATCCTCCCGATGGCCAATAGAAGTGTATTCCGCTGCAAAGGGAAGCTTTGCAAGACTTCTAATGTGGACATTGCATAAGGCGTTTGGGAAAGATCCTCTACGACAGAGTAATTAGTAGCAGCGCATGCGTTATGGTTGTGCATATCCCTTTTGTAGACACCCTTAGGTATGTTAGGCATAGAATCTGTTGGTCTCTTAACGTGAAGAGTAGAAGATGACTCGAGAACATCCTTATCTTTCTGCTCCGAGCCTAGGTTTTAATTCATGGCTCTGGTTTGCAGAAACGTATGTGAGTTAATCATATTGATAAATGATTGATCAACTAATGAGGTACGAGGAGTGTCCCTAGCACTAGAGTTTCCAGAAGTTGAGCCTTGTCCATGAGGGAATGGGTCCTTCATGACATCTAGTTTCTGTTCATGTAACAGCTTCTAGGATTCATCCATAAGAGAGCACTGGTGGGTAAGGTGGCCATTTTTGTAAATTTTGAAGGGAAACTTGACCTTCTTTTTATCCTTTTTTCCCTCCTCAACATTTTTGTTGTTTTTGGGTTTTTGATAGTTCCCCTCCCCTTTCTAACCCTTATTTTTGTTGTTGTTGGGTTTCCGAAAACCATTTTGGTTTGTCTGCACCTACTGTACAGATTATGTCTTGGAAGGGAAGGTTGCAACTGAAGTTCCCTCAGTAGCAAACTGCTTCATGGAAAGTGTGTGCACTTGTTTTGTTAAAAATTCAAGTGCTGCTGAATCTGCTAAACCAATAATGCCATGGGCATGTGGTCTAGGATTTGGTTTTCCAAGATCTATATTAGATATCGATGCATCCAGAATGATCTCATAGAGAATCCCAGATTCAGCGTAAACTAGGTCAAGATGCTAGGTCCTCATGATTACTTGTTCCTCGGAACTTACCCCAGAAGTTGTGACATCCTTAGAAATATAAGGAAGGAGTTATTTCAAGTACCACTCTAAAAGGAAATTTGGAGGATTCTCGGCCTTGATGAGTCTCTTCTGTCTTCGCCACTCCTGAATATGGTCAGATAAGTGAGTGGATTTGTTCTTCTTGAAAGTGGACAGAAGGTCTGTACTGGCATCATACTGGACAGTAAGTTGGATGTGGTTCAAAAATATTGCTGCTAGGTCCCAAAAGTTGTCGTATGCAGTAACAGGTAGTTCAATGTACCACTTGGCTGGGACATTAGCCAAGGTCCATTGAAAGAGCCTCAACCTAATGGAATCATCGTTAAGCGAGTTGGAAGAGCACCATATGTTAAAGGTTGTAACATGGTAACCAGGGTCTTCCCAAGTCTTACCTTCGAACTTTGGAATGTCTTAGGGAAGCTTGGTTGGGTCAGGTGGCCATGCCAGGTGATTTCGCATAGGATCGTTAGTCAGTTTCGAATGATTTGGTAAGTTCAAGGTTTGTCAAAACGGAAAATGAGGTCTCATCAATGTCATCTAATTAAAAGGAGTTTGGTAGGGGGAACCACCCGAAACCTGGCTCCTATACTATTGGTCGGGGTCCCCCCCGACCATCGGTTGTGAAGTAAATGCATTATTAAAGATGCTCTAGCTGTAGGCTAGGGGATTGCTTCCTTGTGGATTGTTCCATTGTGGTTCGGTATAAGCACCCCCAAAATGTGGGTTGACAAAACTATTACTACCCCCTCCAACAAATAGTGAAACAAGAGTACTCCCTACAAGTATATTCGAAGTCTGTACATTGGATGAATGCACATTAAAACCTATGAAGGGGTTGAAACCTGATGTAGATGCAATGGAAGAAGTAGGAATTGATCCTACAAAAGGTACCAAAGGAGCTATGTGTCCTCCAAAACAAGAAAATATGCGACTAAAAGGAGAAGACTGAGGATTAGCCTGGAATTGTTGTACAAAAGGGGAAGATGTGAATGATACCGATGGTATCCCTGAAAAAGGGATGCTGGATGGTCCAATAGTAGAACCAAAAAGACTAGATGCAATCGTAGCTTGAGATTCAAATGATCCTAAGGGTCTAGTACTGAAATTAAATTAAGTGCTCGGAGTAGAAGTAGGTTGCAATGAGCTTGGTATTGATGTGTGTGTAAACGAAGGAGAAAAACCTCCTAACATGATAGCTAATGTAGGAGTATGAGGAACTCCTGACACATCCCCTATGTTCTCCATAAGTGAACCAGGTGTAAACTGATACACACTTAACTCTAGAAGACCTAGAGAAACTAGACTTACTAACAAGGGATTGTTGGTTCCAGTTAAAGGAGGATTGAAAGGTGTGGAAAATGCTTGAGTGGTCAAGTCTTCAATCTCTAAGGGTTCCTGAATTGATTGATATTGAGAGATCAGATGTGGTTCTCTGGGTTGTTTAGTTGTTCCCGTAAGTTTATAAGAACCACAAGAGTCTATTCTCCATCGTTGTGGTGGCGATGGAGGCTCCACTGTAAATGAAGGAAGGTTATGTAACCTTCATGACCTTCTAAGAGGTTGGTCCTCCACAATTGTGTGAAAAAAATACTAAGTAATTATCCTATGAGTCACTAAAAACTAGGATCAAACAACATGCCACGAAAAAATTTCCTAAAGTGATCCAAACCAGGAAAACAAAGATAATACTCTCAAAAGTAACTCTAGGATGATGAGGGACCAGAGAAAACTAGTAGAATATTGAAGGTCATTTACACGGTGTCAACATACAAATTCTATGGGTGCAAGCGTTTGAATCACCAAACCGCCCTCCCTGAATTAATGTAGAGGGTTACCTCCCGTGTCTGTCCTAGGTGCGGTGGAAATATTCTTCCACTATACCTATGTAGAGCCCTATAGTCAAGATACTAAAGGCTACCACAAATACAGAAAGATCCTAAGGGGACAGTCATCATTCCAACCAAAACGCATGGGCATGGTAGCAACTCCTGTTAGATTTTGAGCATTAATTCAACATACTCTAGGATCTTTACTAAGAGAATAACATGTACAACATATCATTCATATCATTCATATCAAACATGTATCAATCATATCAAGCAATCACATAAGACAATGGACACACAGAGTTTCACTAGGGAAAACCATAAAGGTGAAAAACCCCACAACTTCCTCAGAGATAGAAAGAGCAATGATACAACCAAAGTACAAGAGATAGTCTTCTACTAGCCACTACTCCTCCTCAACTAGTGCACCACTTTCTGAGTGATGTAAGATTGAGTAATGAGATGATCAAATAGAGATCTCCCAATCTCTATTTATACATGACTTGAGCTTCCTAATAACCTAGCAGGGCCAACTTGTCTAACTCAATCTAATAACCCATGGTTATACTAATCAGGTCCAACCCCACACTTGGTGGTCTAATAACCCATCACAGCAAGTTACGACACTTGCGACACTTGTCAATACAAATGACGACACTTCCGTATACAGGAATGATACCATCTCTATAGGAGTACAATATACATAGGTTAAATACATTCCAAAATTACATATACATCAACACTCCCTCTTAACTAGGAAGGTATTTCTCGACATAGATATGCTAGCACAAGTCTTCTTCTTTGGTTCATCATCACTGAATCATCGTCATCGAATCATCATCATCGAATCATCGTCATCGTCACTGCTGCTGCTATCTCAATCAATCTCCAATCTACTCGTCATAGAAAGTTCTACAGAGCCAATCCTTTTTCATACTGGATGTAGGCTCACCACCTGCAAGTCTTCATGATCTACAGAGCCAGCCCCTTTTCATGCTGGATGAACATCATCAACATCTCTGTGAGCAAGCCATCAAGTAGGTACACCACAGGACTGATTATATTGCTTCTGCAAAACCTATAAGATCTCCCAGGACTGATTACATTGCCTTTGCAAAACCTATGAGAGCATCTCAGGACTGACAATATGCCTCTGCAAAACTTGTGTACCATAATATCACATCAACATCTTCAGATCATCGTCATCGTCCACAAAGCACAACCCATATGAACACACACAGTCTCTAGTATGGGAGGACTTTCCTACCACCATACGAGACCCTGTCTACCAACGTGCGAGGACTTTCCTAATAGCATGTGAGACACAACACTTACATCAACTGATATGGGAGGACTTTCCTACCACCATTCGGGAAAGGCTCACAGCACTTACATCAATTAAAATGAGAGGACCAACCTACCACCATGTCGGAATGGCACAACACTTACATCAACAACCATGGCAGGACCAACCTACTGCCATGTCGGAATGGCTCCAGCCCTTACATCTTACCATGGGAGGACTTTCCTACCACCATGTAAGAATGGCTTCGGCCCTTACATCTACACCATAGGAGGACTTTCCTACCACTATGTGAGAATGGCTCGGCCCTTACATCTACCAGCATAGGAGGACTTCCCTACCACTATGCGAGAATGGCCCGTCTGCATCTGTGTCTCCGGACTCATCACTTCCCCTTGGAAGGCAGCTTGATCTGAAGTACACCAAGTCTCCCTCTGAAGTATTCAAACTTCACTTTGGCCAGCGGCTTGGTTAGCACATCGGCTATTTGCTCGTCATTCGCAACATACAGGAGCTTCACTGCTCCTCTCTGCACCATATCCCTGATATTGTAGTACTTGATCTCAATGTGCTTCGACTTGTCATGGAACAATGGGTTCTCCGACAACTTCACACAGCTCTGGTTGTCACAATATATACAAGTAGAAATCAGCTGGAGATCAAACAAATCAGATAGTAGCTTCCTAATCCATACTGCCTCACAACTAGCCAAACAAGCTACGATAATACTCTGCTTTGGCTGTACTCAATGCCACACAGGACTGCTTCCTGCTAAACCAAGAGATCATACTAGATCCCATACTGAAGCAAAACCTCGGAGTGCTCTTCCGATCAATGGCACTGCCTGCCCAATCCGAATCAACATAACCCTCCAGGTTAAACTTTTGATTTTCCTCATACTTGAACCCATAGTCAACTGTACCCTTTAGGTACCTCAGAATATGCTTTGCAGCTATCAGTTCAACATGTCTCGGATATGTCAAGTACTGGCCCAAGGTGTTCACTGCAAACTAGATATCTGGTCTCACATTTGTCAGGTACATCAAGGACCCAATCATCTGACGATACATTGTAGCATCAACCAGCTCAGAAGAAGCATCACACATAAGCTTTAGGTTCGATGCCATAGGTGTGGCCATAGCCTTCTAGTCCATCATCCCGAACCTCTTCAGGATCTCTACTGCATACTTCTCTTGTCCAAGGAAGATTCCATCTGCACTTTGCCACACCTCCATACCAAGAAAGTAGTGCATCATACCCAAGTCCTTCATATCGAACCCAGCAGCAAGCTTCCTCTTTGTGTCGGCAATCAATCTATCCTCGCCTGTTACAAATATGTCATCCACATACAATAGTAGTATCACTGGATTGCCTTCCTCAACCTTGTAGTAAAGGTTGGAATCCACTTTACTCTTGCTAAATCCCAAAGTAGATATGAAGCCATCTATCCTACCATACCAGGTCATGGGTGCCTGTTTCAAACCATATAGGGCTTTCTTCAATTTGCACACATGTGACTCTCGATCATGTGTTTCAAACCAAAGTGGCTACTCCACATACATTTCCTCTTCAACTACACCATTCAAGAAAGCTGTCTTGACATCCATATGGTGTACCTTCCATTTCATCACCGCACCCAGAGAAAGTACTGATCTAATGGAAGTGTATCTGGCCACAGGAGAAAAGGTTTGTTCATAATAAATCCCCTCTTTCTGGGAGAAGCCATGAGCTACAAACCTTGCCTTATATTTTTCTATGCTGCCATCTACAGCATGCTTGATCTTATAGATCCACTTGGAAGTCACCATATACTTCGCATCTAATTTTGGGACCACATCCCAAACTTCATTCTTCATGATTGACTGGTATTCCTCGACCATCGCATCCTTCCATTCTTTCTTTTCTACTGCTTCTTCATAACTGGAAGGTTCTTTTTCATTATGTCACAGAGTAAAGCAACATAGTTGGTATGTGATATTGTTATTTTCCTTTCTCTATGTTCCTCTTCTGGAATGCCAAACCTTTCTGCATCTTGAATGAGCTCTCTAGCCCATGTTGGTTTCCTCTTGTGAGAGTTCTTCTCACGGGGTGGATCTACAAGTTGTTGTGGATCTTCCATTTCACGATATTCTTCAGGAACTGCTTCATTCATGGTGGTGTCTTGAGTTCTGGATATTCTGGGTTCTTCATTATCTTCAACTGGTGTTTTCCTTCATTTGATGTATGCTGAGTTTTCATCAAATGTTACATCCCTACTGATATCAATCTTCTTGAATCCTGGGAAGTAGATTCTGTAAGCCTTCGAGCTTTCATCGTAACCCACAAATATGCCCTTCTTTCCTGAAGGATCTAACTTTGTCCTCTTTTCTTTTGGGATGTGAGTGTATATTGGACAACCAAATATTCTGAGATGGATAACTTATGGTTTCTTACCAGTGAACACTTCTTTTGGTGTTTTCTTGTCAAGTATCTTATGGGGTGTTCTGTTCTGCACATATATAGCTGTCCTTGCTGCTTCGGCCCATAGGTGATAGGTAGATCTTGGTCATGAAGCATTTCCATAGCTGCTTCCATGATTGTTCTATTCTTTATTTTGGCAACCCTATTCTATTGTGGATTGTAAGCAGTAGTCAACTCCCTCTTAATCCCTAAATCACTGCATAGCTTGTTGAAGTCAACTGAAGTGAATTCTCCGCCATTGTCAAATCTAAAGATCTTGATGTTCATGTCAGTTTGGTTTTCTATCAAGGCTTTGAATTCCTTGAACTTGTCAAACAATTCATCTTTGTTCTTCAAGAAGTAAACCCAAGTCTTCCTAGAGAAATAATCAATGAAGGAAACATAGTATACATACCCACTCAAAGAACTGGATGACATCGAACCGCATACATCGGAGTGGATGATTTCCAAGATTCTTTTTGCCTTGCTTTCACTGCATGGAAATGTCTTCTTTGTGTTCTTTCCCTTTGCACAACCTTTGCAAATGCCTTCATGCTTTGACTAGATTTCAAGAAGACCTTCCACTGCTTTGCTTGCAATTGGTAATGCTCTATAGTGCATGTGTGCAAGCCTTCTATTCCAAAGTTCACTTGGCTCTATTGTATCATGGACCATGTCGTGTTTTGGTTGGCCCTTCAATTTGTATAATCCTCCCTCTTGCTCTCCAATCACCACTACATCACCAATAGTCTTACCCTTTTTCCACATTAGTACTTGGCCATCTACAAATGTAACCCTCATGCCTTTTGCATCCAATCCAGATATGGAGAGTAGATTCTTCTTGAGACCTGGAACATATAGTACATCTTTCATCTTCATAGACTTTCCAGAATCTAGTTTATAGGAGGCTTCACCACTCCCTTTTATTGGATACTGGTAGTCATCCCCAAGTTTCACCTTTTGGGAGGATTCATGTTCAGATATGTTCATAAAGGATTCCTTGAATCGTATCATGTTCTTAGAATCCCCACTATCTATAATCCAATCATTACTTCCATGGGTAATGGTTCCAGTGAGGGCAGAAATCAAAACATATTCTTCATCACTTGAAGACTCTTCACTATCTTCTCTAGCCCTCTTCCTGGGACGTTCATCATCCTCTGGAGCATGAGCATGATGTCTTCTTTTGATGTTCTTCTTCTTGTGAGAACCATATTTCTTATTCTTGGGACAATATCTGGAGTAGTGTCCCTTTTCATCACATGTATAGAAACGGACATAGGACATGTTTCTTCGATGTCTGGGACTACCCCTTTGATTTTGATGGTGATGTCTTTCTTTCTTGCCATGATGGTGAGTCTTTTTGTCACAATGAATTTTGGAGTGTGCTGTGAGAGCTTGGTCTTCATTCCCCATTTTCTCTTCTCGGGCTACAATCCAAGCTTCTTCTTGTGAGTATTCTTCCCACAACCTGCTGAAAGTGATAAGTTTCCTCCTAGCAAAAATTCCTTAGATGAAGGAATCCCATTAAGGGTCATTACCACTTCTCCATTCTCTATATCTTCTCCCCTGGCTTCAATTTGTTCTTTTATCTGGGAGACCCTTGAGAAATAAGACTGCATAGTCTTTGCAATCTAGATCTTGATACTATTCAATTGATTCCTCAAGGATGTCATCTTCCGATTTATGTTCTTCCCTTCGAATAGTTTGGTCAGGGAATCAAACATCTCCTTTGGTTTCTTTAGAGATGACACATGTGGTATGATATGGTCTTTGATAGAATCAACAATTATCCTTTTAGCCTTGACCAAATTTCTTTTGTGTAAGGACTTAGCCTCTTCTTCCTCTGGGATAGGGATCTCTTCACTTATGTAAGTGTCCAACTCATTTTCTTCCAAGATTAACCCAAACCTATACTTCCATGCTCGGAAGTTATCAGCCCATTCAAGCTTAATATCCTCAAGCTTGGTGTGGTGAGACATCTTAAAGAGTACTTCAAATGGAAATAGAAAAGATTTAGGTCTTACCACTTGATTTGCTGAAAACTGGATCTGATCCTGGATTAGGGTTTGTCAGAGAAACCCTAAAAATTCAAACTTTGAATTTCAAACTTCTGAAAGGATACAAAGATGCGCCTTGATGCGTTGATCAGCCTAGTATATTCATAATTTGAGATCTGCAAAGTTTCACCCTTCAAAAATGCCTTTTAGTCTTCCCGGATTCACTAGGGAGGACCCTGAATTAGGGTTTGAGTTTCCTCGAGCTTCACCCAACCAAAAATATCGATACAAAGCTGTAAAATTCTATTTTTCCAAGGAGCTTCCAGCTATGTCTTCAGATTTTAGAAATTCGTATTCCAAAACTGAAAGTGCTCAGAATTGAATTCTGATTGGACAGAAATATTCTCCTTAATGAGTAGAGTCAATCTACCTTACTGCTTTTCCAAAATCTATGGAGAGAAAACCAATAAACAAGAAACCCTAGATTCTGCCACTGCACAATGTCTTCTTCTCAGGGAAGCTCTAATACCATGTTGGATTTTGAGCATTAATTTAACATACTCTAGGATCTTTACTGAGAGAATAACATGTACAACATATCAATCATATCAAGAATGTATCAATCATATCAATCAATCACATAAGACAATGGACACACAGAGTTTCACTGGGGAAAACCATAAAGGTGAAAACCCCCACAACTTCCTCAGAGATAGAAAGAGCAATGATACAAGCAAAGTACAAGAGATAGTCTTCTACTAGCAGCTACTCCTCCTCCTCAACTAGTGCTCCACTTTCCGAGTGATGTAAGAGTGAGTAATGAGATGATCAAATAGAGATCTCCCAATCTCTATTTATGCATGGCCTGACCTTCCTAATAACCTAGCAGGGCTGACTTGTCTAACTCAGTCTAATAACCCGTGTTTATACTAATCAGGGCCGACCCCACACTTGGTGGTCTAATAACCCATCACAACAAGTTACGACACTTACGACACTTGTCAATACAAATGACAACACTTCTGTATAGAGAAATAATGCCATCTCTATAGGAGTACAATATACATAGGTGAAATACATTCCGAAGTTACATATACATCAACAAAGCTGAAATCCAAGAGTACTCAAGGCACTAATGGACCCCCGTACATGAATCAAACCTGTTGTATGCTCGAATGAACAGTGGGGGGGTATCCCCAACAATTTCACCCTTACACGACCTCGTTCTTATCTCTAGTTTGAGTAGAGCTTCCCAGAATACTTCTATGAGAGTAGATTTACCTAAATGACAATTTGCACTATGATTTGAGATTTGATAATCTTGGATATTGAAAGTGTGTTCTAATCCAATATTCTAGCCTAATCTAGTTGATGTATGGGTAACCCTAAAAATAACATGTTACTAATGAATTTTCAATTAATTTCTTTTTACATGCTATTGTTTACTCAAAGGATCATGCAATGTGTGATGTGGTTACAACTAGAAATAAGGTGCATATAAAATGTAAAAATTTCACAATTGTGCTTTCTGTGTTTCTTTCGAAATTGAAAATCATCGTAAACCTAAGCATAAAAGTTATTTTTTTTCATATTATTTTCAAAGATAGTAGAACTAACAACTATAACTAGCTTGAAAAATAAATGACAAATCTTGCAATAAAAGGGGAAGTTGTTTTGTTTTTCAAATTTGATCCTTTCTTTAGCTACGGAAGAAATGCAAATGAAAATAATGAACAAACAAGACTTAAAAAGAGTGCAACTAAAGGAAGATGACCCGAACCAAAACAAATAGACCTACATCAAGATCGACAAGGACTAAACCAACTAGTTGCTTCTGAGAAGTAACTAAACCTTTGGAACAAGATGCCAATAAAGAAGGTGATGTGTAAGACGGAAAAACAAAGACCCCTATGCAGAGATCAAACTGCTCCTGAACACCAGTAATCAGAAGAGAAACAAGCACTTTCCAAACAAAAATGGGCTAGCAGGCTAGGGTAACTTTACCAACACAAAACTCAAAGAGAAACTCTTCAAAAGGTTTAAGACAAATTCAGAGCACCTCGAACAAGGTCTAGTGTGTATCAAATCAAACAAGGACTTCCAAAGCCATAGAAAACCCCCTCTGAGATCAAACCCTAAATAAAAAAGGAAAAACTCAAGAAAAACTCACGACTACGATATACAACAACTCATGGTGGACCCGTGGGTATATACACTAGCAACTCGCGGTTAGCACAGAAAGTTCGCAACTGTATATACAGAAAGATCATGAGTGGGCCTTAAAAACCTTAAAATAAATAAATGAAAACCTAATATCCACTTAATCAAACTCAAACACTAAAAGGCCTCTAAAAGAATGTGAAATGAACTCAAATAAAACAGAGAAATGCTTAACATGTGTGAGAAAAACAAAGCAAATCCAAAATCAAACGAAAACCCTAATATCAAACCCTAAATAAAGAGTTCATATCTTCCAAGAAACTGGCGACTGTATACACTAACAACTCGCGGGTGTAACTGAAAAAACCATGTGGAGCAGAATGTGCAACTCGCAAGTGTAACAAAAAGTACGCACCTGTAACTACAAGAAACACGTGGGTAGGTTCTGATAGAAGAAAAAGAAAAAATTTGCAGACCACACCAGATTGAGTTAAACACAAAGGATTTAAAAAGAAACACTAAATACCTCTAAAGAGACTGAATAAGTTATAAAAACTGAAGAAACCTGACAAGTATCCCCAAAGCAGAAAAACAAAAAGGTACTCCCCAGTGGAGTCACCAGTTCTGTTGTTAGGTAAAAGTCCTTATAGTAAGGGAATACTACCGACGTACTGTTGGAACATTTAAAAAACCCACTATGTCATTCTAGACTTATGATAAATTAATTAATCATTTATGATTAATTTCCTGAGTTTTGACTAGGTAAAATAGGGCAGTTTTGTCTTTTAGTGAACCACATACCATCCTAACTCACCAAAACGAATTTGGATGGATTCTGGATAAGATTTCCTTGGATTCTGTATGATTTTATTCTATTCTGGAATTAGAAAGATGCTTTCCTGATTTAGACAGCTTTATCCTGTTTTTTCTACTTTCTAGTGGAAAAGGAAAAGCTAGTTGACTTGGAAACTCTTTCCACTTGACCAATTCAACCTCCACATCATATCTACTCTCCTAAATCCATAAATACATTCTATTTAAATCACTCATGAGCTTCCATGCCATACTTACTAAATTCGTGAGCCCATAGGGAAGTTTTGGAAACTGCTTTTACCACCTAGGGGATTTTTTGTCTTCTCTAAGCCTTTTCTTTTTGCTCTTTCCAAATTTCCTCAATGGAATTTGATTTTCTCCATGGAGGATGTTTATATATTTTTATCATATCAATGAATAAGATACATAGTGATTTCCACAATTTATTCTCTATATTCTTCTTCTCTCATTGTCTGAAAAATTCCATGTGAAATTGTCTTATGAATCTAGTTCCTAACAATTGAAAATATCACATGGTATCAGAGCTAGCTTGATTCAAAGAAATTTACAAGAGTGTTTTTTGTAGGTATTTCCATCACCAGGAGTGCATCGATATGGATAAAAAACAAGCCAAAGCTGTGAATCTCAATCCCTTCAATTTCTTTGACTGGAAGGTGCATATGATCAGCCAGCTTCAGAGAAAAGGATTGTATAGAGTTACTATGGGGCTTGAAACTGATCCAGGAGCAGTTGCATTAAAATCCAAATGGTTCAATAGGATTGATGAAGCTTATGGGATACTTTGTCTCTCTACATCTCTAGATATTCTATTCCATATTGATTCTCTATCCACTCCAAATCAAGTGTGGACAATGCTAGAATCTCTCTTTGGAAAACAGGACGAGCTCAAAGGTCATTTGTTGGAAATCGATTGAGATTATCTCTCTTAGTCCAAGTAATTTCGATTCCATGGAGGATTTCATCTCAAAATTCAAGAACCTATTGCTTCAACTCAAGCAATGTGGCATGGAGAAGAATTATGAGAAATCAATCCTTACCATTCTGTTAAAACTAAGCTTAGAATACTCAGTATTTGTGTCTACTTTTCATACCACAAGACTTGCAATTCCTAATTGTAAGATGGTAAGTTTGGATGCATTCATTGATTCAATAACTAAGGATAAGGACAAGCTGGTCCAAATGAAGTATCTATCACCCTCCAAATACTTTTCACTTATTGCTCATGTAGCAAAGAGTTTCAAGAATAACAAATCCAAACAAAAGATATTGTCAGATGAAGAGGATTCTGATGGAGATTCCAAACCCAAGAAGATGGAGAAGGAGAAGCCCAAGTGTTCTTATTGCTGCAAAGGAACTCATCCTAACAAATATTGCTTTAAGAATAAATTGGACATCATGGACAAGATTCTTGAAGAGCATAACATAGATGTTCCTGACTTTGCAAAGAAAGAACAAGGCAAGCTTGTTGTAGAACACGAACACTATTTCCAAGCCTCTCCCAAAGGTAATCATGTTTATTCTTTGAGTGCTAGAGTGAAATATAATTATGATGTATCTGGTATTGATTCACATTCTGATATATCAGAATCAGAAACCTCCATCTCTTCCTTGGAACAATCTTCAGTCATTTCATCCAAGCCTACCGTCAAAACTAGTCATTTTTTACTAGCTCCGGACTTGTCTTCTGAAAGGTCTTTCGACCTCCATTCAAATATTTTAGATTCTAATTTAGAATATGATTTACATTCTAATATTCAGGTCATTACATCTACCACATCATATTTCCAACCCTTGTATGCACAAAATAACCTACAACCCCCAAGTTCTCCAGTTAAGAAACTACACAATTCTATGTTTTCCTACACTGTGTCACTTGCCTCTGTTGCACTTTTTTCTTTCATATCCATCACTGTATGGACAGCCATGTTTTTGGATTTATTTGGAATGATATTCCACACATCTGGACCTAACCCCATCACTCATGTTTCAAAATTCAAGTCCTCGTACTCTCCAGGCTCGCTCAGCTGTCAAGGTGACCTAGTTTCTCAAACTTTTCCTACTAAAACTTTGTTCGATCATGGAGACTCCACATCTTTACTAGTTCCTGCTCCATATGAATCACATTCTGATATTTCAGACCTGGATGATCTCATTTTAAATATCAGAAAGGTC
This sequence comes from Larix kaempferi, assembly GCA_027924585.1. Classification (NCBI taxonomy): domain Eukaryota; kingdom Viridiplantae; phylum Streptophyta; class Pinopsida; order Pinales; family Pinaceae; genus Larix; species Larix kaempferi. Next base: position 8,066,219 of record BSBM01000368.1, read on the forward strand.
CTACATCAATTTGAGAAGAAGATACAAGAACTAGTGAACCACATTGCAACTACAGAATAAATTGATCATGTTGAGTTCATTGTTTCTCCTTGGGAAGGAGTATGCATAGATATTATTTCCATCATTGATTATGTTTTCAGATTTGATTATATATGTTACAGAAGAAATAAAAATTCATTTGATTCTCCTCCATCATCATAAGATGAGCTTCATAGAGCTTCAACACATGGTTCTTTCATACACACCATTGATGCACTAATGCATGATCATGACATCCAAAACCTCTTCATCAAGTATGTTACTCATTAGCAGCCCATTCAACTCATTCAGCTCATTCAGCTCATTCAAATGAGCAACATGATAGTATGAAGACATCAAGCATGTCCATGTTTTAGGGAGGATTTTGTTCCCATGAGGTTTTCCCTGTTTCCTCGGTTTACATGGACTAATTATTTTTGTATTGGGGTGACCATAAGCCTCGTTGCTTGGGCCCTATATTTATGATATTTTTATGATTCCCATCACATAAATTCAGGCTTAAGGGGGGGTGTTGGAACATTTAAAAAACCCACTATGTCATTCTAGACTTAGGATAAATTAATTATTCATTTATGATTAATTTCCCGAGTTTTGACCACATGCCATCCTAACTCACCAAAAATAATTTGGATGGATTCTCGATAATATTTCGTTTGATTCTATCTAATTTTATTCTATTCCTGAATTAGAAAGACATTTTCCTGATTTAGACAGATTTATCCTGCTTTTTCTACTTTCTAGTGGAAAAAGAAAATCTAGTTGACTTGGAAACTATTGCCACTTGAACCATTCAAAATCCACATCATATTTAATCTCCTAAAGCCATAAATGCATTCTATTTAACTCACTCATGAGCTTCCATACCATACTTACTAAATTCATGAACCTCTGGGACAGTTTTGGAAACTATTTTTTCCACCTTCAGGTTTTTTTGCCTTTTCTAAGCCTTTTCTTTTTGCTCTTTCCAAATTGCCTAAAATGAATTCAATTTTTTCCATGGAGGATGTATTATATATTGTTATCATATCAATGAATAATATATAGAATGATTTCCACAATTTATTCTCTCTATTCTTCTTCTATCATTGTCTGAAACACTCCATGTGAAATTGTCGTATGAATCTAGTTCCTAGCAATTGAAAATATCACACATACTAGGGGGTGACATATAGACACATATATATTTGCATATATTTCTATAAAAAAAATAGGATCAAAGTTCAGAGAAAATGTACCTTTTATGATGGTTGGTCCAATATTTTCTCCCACGATCTCTACTGCAACAAATATGCAAAACACACACAAACCCTCCTCAAACCAGTTTGACTATAAATAAATATTGATATTAAAAAATGACATAACATAAAATTATAATCAAATCACAATAAAAATTAACAATTTTATTGGGAAAGGAAGAGTGCCTCAATCTTCTATTGTCAAAGAATGCAACAAGTACAAATTTTATACCTGAATCTACATCAAGCACCTTCACAACCAGGCCCTAGGTTCCTGCTCCTCTTTCCTGACTTGGAATTTATTCAACATAAAAATAACTCTCTCCAATTGTGTCCCTTTCTCATGCCCTCCCCTTGTATTTATTACAATTCGTATTCTTAATATATTTTTTCAACTTTACTTAAGATACTCGCTACCATGACATCTAGAAACATGCGTGTGACTTGCGACGTACTAGCTTAAGAACTCGCAGGTACAACTTTTGGCTGATACCCATGGGTTGTCAGTATAGAGACCCGTGGGTGACCCACGTTATGTCAAGTATAAAGGTCACGGTTTTATATTAAAGATGTCAGAAAAAAATTAGTTTTTAAGCTGAAGATAGTAGGGTTCGTCTCCCAAATCATCTAAGGCCAAGTAACATCTTCCATCCATAGTGTCCTTTTGTGTGGTTGACAAGGAAATGTGGTCATGGATGGAGAAGTGCTAATTTGACCGATAACATCAGTCCATGTGATTTGTGGCATAGAAGGCTTGGTCATCTCCATTTCAAATCACTACCTAGGTTGTAGAAAATGGTGAAAGGTATGCCCATATTTAAATATGATTTTGATAGTATTTGTAGAGGTCGTGCTCTTGGAAATAACATTAATAACATTTTTCCACGTAGTACCAAAAGATACAGTGGGATCCTTGATTTGATTCGTTCCAATCTATGTGGTGCTATGTATGCACCCTCCTTGAGTGGTTATTTGTATTATGTGATTTTCATTGATGAATTCTCTCGCAAATTGGGTTTACTTTATGAAAGAAAAGAGTGAAACTTTCAACAAGTTTCAAGCATTTAAAGCACTGGTTGAGAATCATACTGGAAATCACATTCATGCTTTAAGATATGATAATGGAGGAGAGTTTGAGTCCCATGAATTCAATGACTTATTTCGAGATGAATGAATAAAAAGACAGCTAACTGTACACTACAACCCCCAGCAAAATTGGGTTGTTGAAAGAAAGAACATAACAATATGGGAGGCTACAAAATCCATGATGTGTGGTCAGGATCTGCCACATACTTATGGGCATAAGCCTCTAACACTGCTATTTATATTTAGAACATAAGCCCTCATTCTATCTTGGGATAAAATACCCTTGAAGAGGTTTTCACTATTGAAAAACCAGATATTCGACACTTGAATATTTTCAATTTTCTATCTACATTCATGTAGAAAAGAGAAGAGGACAAAGATGGAGCCATCCCGAATGCAAGGAAAATTTGTTGGATATAGTGAATCCTCCAAATCTTACATAATTTATGTTCCAGGAAAAATAAACATTGAAGTCAACAGAGATATAACATTTCATGAAAAGGCTGCCTTCAAGTGCTCCAAATAAATTCAGTGTGATTTAGACATGGAGGAGAATGATACTCCTATGATGGAGAATCTAGTATCTAATTATCCCCTTTCAGATATTGAGAGGGAGAATCCATAAGAGTCCGTAGATATGCTTGATCCTAAATATCCATAAGATATAATAGAAAGATCAATTGAGGAACCTATTGCTAAGAGAAGATCTGCATGAACTGAGCCTCAATTTGTTCGTGCCTCTGGTATGTGGTCCCCTGAGATAAAAAGGTTTTGAGGTTTTGGGATTTCTCTTCCGAGCTTTAGTTTCTTCTTCATCATCTAAAGAATTTTCTGAATGCTTTTGTTATTAGGAAAAGTGTTCTTATAGCAAGGGAGAGACTACCAACATACTGGGGTATAAGATATACATACAAGGTTTTGCAAACATTGTTATTAAGAAAATGGATTAGGGTTTAGGAGAATGTGTACCTTATTCACAAGGTTGATCCAAGATTTCTCCTCTCGTTCTCAAATGCAACAACCTACAAAAAATTACAAAACCTTCCTCAAACCAATTTAACTACAAATAAAAGATTGATATTCATAAGCCAATGAAACATCAAATTGTGATCAGATTTGCAATACACATGAACAAATCTATTTGGAAAGGGAAGAATGACCAATATTTATTGATAAATGCAGTAAGTACATAAAGATATACCTATCCTGCACCGACACCGTCGTAACCAGAACTTGGGCTCATGCTCCTCTCTCTTGATCATGAATTCCTCTAGCATATCATTTGGTTTTTAAGACATGATCCCTTTTCCAAACCCCTCCCCTTGTATTTATGGAAAGGCTAGGAGGTTAGGTTTCGAAAGGTAGTTTCTATGGGAAGTTGAGGAAGTTGAATAACCATCCCAACTCATACATAGTTAATCATTTTTATATATTTTTTGAGATTTTTAGTGATACCCGCGACTATAGCATAGGGAAATCAACGAGTGATTCACGCCTTTCCTGACTTGTAGGTAGCGGGTGCAACTTTTCAAGTGATACCGATGGGTTGTCAGTATGAACACCCATGTCTAGCCCACTTGTTGGCAAGTATAAGAGTCATAGTTATGCTTTTAAATAGGTAGATAAAATATGCTTTTGAGGAAAGGACCGCAAGGCTCAACTCTAATTCATCCAGGTTCAAGTAAGCTCTTCCATCGATGGCATTCTTTTGTGTGAGCAACAAGGAAATGTGGTCACGGATGAAGAAGTTATAATTTGACCAATAACAGATGCCCCCTAAGGTATGAGTTCAGAGGGAAGAGATGGCCAAAATGCATTACAATTGAAGAAGAGGAGGAGAAAAGAGGCCATAGGATGAGATCACAAACAATTCCTGAAATAGAAACAAGGTCAATGAGAATTACAATATTGATATCAAGATATGTTGAGAATGGTATAACATGATCTCCAATACATAACAGAAATATGTATATAGCATGGAAACTGAAATACAAGCGTGGATCCATGTCAAACAAGAGATCATAGCCATAAAAAGAAATTGGATCTATGTCTCATCAAGAGCCAAAAATGGGTGTGGCTCAGTCTTGCGCAGCTTGGGAAATAAAAAAATATGATGATGCTATTATAAGCCCAAGGTCTTCATCCAAACCATATCAATGTAAGAATCCTAAGCATGCGAATAAATGAGTTGAGGTCAAACATGGAGGACATCGTTTGATTACCATCCATTGATGTAAGCTGTTAACAAACGTGAGGGCACCCAAAAATAATGAAAATGGGGCCCAAGTTACCTAATACATTCTAACAAGTGTGACTAAGGGGTATTGAAGTTGAACGCATGAAGCATCCATCGAATAGGGGACATTGATGTATTCCCACTATTCAATGGTGAGGAAAATTTCCACTGATGAATTTAATCCCCAATGTACTACCGGAAACTCTAAACTTCATTCCCAGAGCAAGATGAGTTGAAGTCAATGGGAAGAAGTTCGTTGGAAGGGAGGAATTAAGGAATCCTCCATCATCCGACATGAGATATAATCAAAAATTTGATTTGATCTGGAATAGAACTAAGTACATGATGAAACATACTAACACCAGGGAATCCTCCATCATCCAACACGAGATATTTTCTTGCTTGCAACTTTGTGAAAAGATGTAAAAAAACATGACAATCGCATCGAGAATTTCATGAGAAATCTATACCTACTATTGCAATCTAATTTTATCCCAAATATTACAACATTGGAATCTGTTGAAAAGATTGTTTCCATGTAGATGGCTATTGGGACGTGAATAACATGAAACATATTCAACTTATTAATAGGATCAAGCTTCTCTTTAGATATTCGTACTTCAAGACTAACAACTATGGGCTCAATGATCTCTGCAATCTGCTGGTTATTTTTTGGTGAAAAAAAAAACAGGTCCAACTGCTCATTTCTATTTCCTTCATTGCTTTCTAAAAAGTCTGCTTTATATTTATCATACATGGATTCATTTTTTAAAATTTCTTTTGATGCTGAAACAAAAATCCACTCCAAATCCTATTTATATTCATCAAACATCAAATGATCATTACAAATTTCTGATTCTTGAAAATTAGAGACCTTTGCTTTGTAATTCTCTTCAAGGTTAAGCTCTGTTTCTGGGTGATAGCTACCATATATCAAATCTATGTCCTCATGACATTGTTGATCATAGATTTTCTGATCTAAAACTTTAATACAATCATCATATTCATTAAAAACAAGAAATTCTTCATAGACATCTTGAGCCACAAGTTCATGAGTATACTAAAAATCTGATGAAATATCAAAGGTATCTGTAATCTGATTATTATCAACTGCAATATGAATATTTTTATGAACATCCTTTTCCTGATAAGTTTCCTTTTGTGACAGTATATTATCATGAAAATAACCAGAAAATTCTTGAGAGCTATGACAACCAAATATTTCTACAACGATCTCTTCATTAGTAGGCTGATCTGAATAGGCATAAGCATCATCTTCTTTTTCAATTTCAAGCTACTGTTGAATTGAATCTTCCGTAACTTCCTTTTCAACAAGATATTTACAAAGTTCATCACATGAGGAACATTCTACTGTCTGTTGAGTACATAATTCGAATTGTTCACAACAATCTTCAAAAAGTGTGTCAACAGGATAATACCTTTTATAATATTTGTTGAACGTTGAATGGAATTCTTTCAAGGAGGATATGCTAGAAGCAAGAAGAGAAAAATACCATTCTCGTGCATTTCTGTCTAGTGAACACATGAACATTTTCATTAATACATCTTCATGATGAATTCCTAGCTGATACATAACTTCATGAAATTTCAACAAATGTGCAGCTGGATTGTCATCTTTTTTCTCTCTAAACCATGGAAGGAAATCTCTCCACTCGTCCCTGATAGGTACCACATTTGGAAAGCCTGGAACAGATGAAAAATTCAAAGGTGCCAACCTCCGAGCCACAATGGCTTCCATGGTCATTGACATTCTAAAGCAGTGGAGTCGCCAACAGATCCTTCCCAATGGAGTCGACAGTGAAAATTTGTAGTCTTAACCATGTGACCAGCCCCTATTCACCATCAAAGACTGGATCTAATAATGTTAATGCCCAAGGAATATTTTTCTTCACTTCCATCCCCGCCAATGGCGCCAAAAATGTTTGTGCTAGAAATTGTCGCTAGACTACGGAGGGGCAAGCTAGTATAATCTCAACAATCTCAACATGATGAACGTAAAATTGGGTTATGCTTTTGTATTTTATCGGTTTGAGGGTTTCATTTCAAGGAAATAATCAACATCCAATCTAAAACTAACACAAGTACTAAAGCATGTGACAATCAAGAACTAAGATATTAAATCTTAAAAGAAACAAATGTAAACCATTACATTCAAAGCACACACTAGTTTTATTCACAACATAATGAGCATTCACATGAATAAAGACATTAAACAAGGAATGAAGTCAATTGCTGAGTGATCAAACTGATCAAAAAAAAAACAAGCAATTAGATAAAATGGCTTGTATGTATATAAATCTATCTCAGTCCTCAAAAACTTACGTAAGAGTGGTTTGTATCAGTCTGTCATGCATATCCCAAAAAGCTCTAGTTTCAATATAAGTTTCCCGAAACAAAAATCCAACCTCCATCCTGAATGCTTGTCCTCCTTTTATCATTACAAAAGTAGAGTAGTTCCATAACTACCTTCTAGGTCTAATTTTGAAGTAGTTACATCAATTAGTTACATTGTAACTCCAATCTTTAAAGACAATTAACTCAAAATAACAAATCGAATTTTTGGGAAACTTGGCTAATTTATGGAAAATTGGGTCTCAAAGATGCCTCCATATCTATTGATTCACGACACCTGTTAGACAACTGAGAGAGGTTTTTCTAAATGATTCCATGAGGAAAAAAAACCTCTCTTGGTTTTTAAAAATACTTCTCCAATTGATCGGAGAATGTGCCGAAAGTTTGTTAGTAAAACAGTAAATTATTAAACCTTTTAAACCCTGAAAAATAGGCCACGAAGATGAATTCGAATCTTCCAAAATATGATAGATGTTGCAAAAATGAGAGAGGTTTTTTTAAATGATTCTATTGTGGACAAAAACCTCTCTTGTTTTTTTCAAAATTCTTTCCACCACCTTGTAATCCGTGCTCAATTTAAATGACAAAAACATGAAAAAAAGAGAAAAACTATGCATTTCTACCCCAAATGGAATATTCAACTTCTTAAAGATTAACTCTTCTTCCTGCTGATTTCTGGCTACTGCACTTGAGAGGGAAAAAGATAAAGTAGATGGTTGTTTAATACTTGGGATAATTCCCTACTCTATCACCATTTCGTATTCTGCAACTATCTCACATTCCTTAACAATTTGAGCTATCATTTCATTCAACTAATCTAACTCAGCTCTACAATTCACATCATCTTCACCCGAAGAGTCTTCAATGACAGTGACCTTTTATTCCTTCAGCTTGGGATCCATTAGTCTCCTCATATTCTATAATCTGAGATCCCAAATATGAAATTGTGACATTAACAACCCCAATTCATTAATGATAGCTACAAATGGTTTATACAAATGTCATAATGAAGTAAACATGTGTCTAGAAACTCGTCCTTAATCATCAAATGCAATGGCCACATTCTGCTATCAAGAAACCATGAACCCTCATGATGCCTGATTCCTGCAGCGCACTAGAGTACTTGATCTGGACCTTGCCCTGTGGGAATACCTCACATGCAATTTTGACACATAAGCTCACAACCCAAGGTTAGACTTTGGATTTTGCATTAATATATAGTTCAAGTAAGCATTTTGAGGACTTTAAAAGATATATAATACTTGATAAGCCATTAAAGGTGCCACTAAAGGTGAAATCACTTAAAACCAAAAGAAAACTATTATATGACACAAAAGAAAGTCAAAATCATTGATCAAAAACATTTAAAATTTAAAATAAAAATAAAATGAAAGATGGAAAGAGGAATAAACATTTGAGAAAAACACACAAATACTGCGGACAATTTTAGTGTTAACATCTGGCTCCGGCTGGGGGATGAAAGCCTCCTTGTGATTTTTCAAGCACCTGTAGACCTTGGTCCTTATTCATTGGGTGATGGAGTCTTATGTTGATCTGCTATAAGCCAACATGCTGAAAATGAACTGAATACTGAAAACTGATCCATACTTACACTCTACAAACTGAAACTAGTGCTCGAAAAAGGAGCTTATTGATTTACAACTTCTACTTCTAACTAGCAGAGACTATCTTGATCACGCAAAGGAAAACTTCCAATGTATCCAATTAAGTGTTTTATTGTTGAAGATATTCTTGCTTGCAACTTTGTGGAAAGATGTAAAAAGAACATGACAATCGCATCGGGAATTTCATGAGAAATCTATACCTACTATTGCAATTTGATTTTATCCCAAATGTTACAACATTGGAATCTTTTGAAAATATTGTCTCCATGTAGATGGCTATTGGGTCATGAATAACATGAAACATATTCAACTGATTAACAAGATCAAGCTTCTCTTTAGATATTCGTACTTCAAGACTAACAACTATGGGCTCAATGATCTCTGCAATCTGTTGGTCATTTTTTGGTGAAAAAGAAAACAAGTCCAACTGCTCATTTCTATTTCCTTCATTGCTTTCTAAAAAGTATGCTTTATATTTATCATACATGGATTCATTGTTTAAAATTTCTTTTGATGCTGAAACAAAAAACCACTCCAAATCCTGTTTATATTCATCAAAAGCCAAATGATCATTACAAATTTTTGATTCTTGAAAATTAGAGACCTTTTCTTTGTAATTCTCTTCAAGGTTAAGCTCTGTTTCTGGATGATAGCTACCATATATCAAATCTATGTCTTCATGACATTGTTGATCATAGATTTTCTGATCTAAAACTTTAATACTATCATCATATTCATTAAAAACAAGAAATTCTTCATAGACATATTGAACGACAAATTCATGAGTATAATAAACGTCTGATGAAATATCAAAGGTATCTGTAATCTGATTATTATCAGCTGCAATATGAATATTTTTATGAACATCCTTTTCTTGATAAGTTTCCTTTTGTGATAGTATATTATCATGAAAATAACCAGAAAATTCTTGAGAGTCATGACAACCAAATATTTCTACAGCAATCTCTTCATTAGTTGGATGATCTGAATAGGCATAAGCATCATCTTCTTTTTCAATTTCAAGCTCCTGCTGAATTGAATCTTCTGTAACTTTATTTTCAATAAGATCTTTATAAAGTTCATCACAAGAGGAACATTCTACTGTCTACTGAATACATGATTCGAACTATTCACAACAATCTTCAAAAAGTGTGTCAACAGGATAATACCTTTTATAATATTTGTTGAACGTTGAATGGAATTCTTTCAAGGAGGATATGCTAGAAGCAAGAAGAGAAAAATACCATTCTTGTGCATTTCTATCTAGTGAATACATGAACATTTTCATTAATACATCTTCATGATGAATTCCCAGCTGATACGTAACTTCACGAAATTTCGACAAATGTGCAACTGGATTGTCGTTTTTTTTCTCTCTAAACCATGGAAGGAAATGTCCCCACTCGTCCCTGATAGGTACCACATTTGGAAATCCTGAAACAGATGAAAAATTCAAATGTGCAAACCTTCGATCCAGAATGGCTTCCATGGTCATTGACATTCTAAAGCAGTGGAGTCACCAACAGATCCTTCCCAATGGAGTCGTCGGTGAAAAATTGTAGTCTTAACCATGTGACCGACCCCTATTCACCATCAAAGACTAGATCTACTGATGTTAATACCCAGGGAAGATTTTTCTTCACTTCCGTCCCCATCAGCGGTGCCAAAAATATTTGTGCTAGAAATTGTCCCTAGACTACGGAGAGGCAAGCTAGTACAATCTCAACATGATGAAGATAAAATTGGGTTATGTTTTTGTATTTTATTTGTTTGATGGTTTCGTTTCAGGGAAATAATCAACATCCACTATCAAACTAACACAAGTACTAAATCATGTGACAATCAACAACTGAGATACTAAAGCTTATAAGAAACAAATGTAAGCCATTACATTCAAAGCACACACTGGTTTTATTCACAACATAATGAGCATTCACGTGAATAAAGACATTAAACAAGGAATGAAACAATTGCTGAGTGATCAAACTGATCAGAAACAAAACAAGCAATTAGATAAAATGGCTTATATGTATATAAATCTATCCCAGTCCTCAAAAACTTACATAAGAGTGGTTTGGATCAGTCTGTCATGCATATCCCAAAAAGCTCCAGTTTCAATACAAGTTTCTTGAAACAAAAATCCAACCTCCATCCTGAATGCTTGTCCTCCTTTTATCATTACAAAAGTAGAGTAGTTCCATAACTACCTTCTAGGTAGAATTTTGAAGTAGTAACATCAATTAGTTACATTGTAACTCCAATCTTTACAGACAATTAACTAAAAAGAACAAATCGAATATTTGCGAAACTTGGATAATTTATGGAAAATTGGGTTTCAAAGACGCCTCCATATCTCTTGATTAACGACACCTGTTAGACAAATGAGAGAGTTTTTTTTAAATGCGTCCATGAAGAGAAAAAACCTCTCTTGGTTTTTAAAAATTCCTCTCCAATTGATTGGAAGACCTGCCAAAAGTTTGTGAGTAAAACAGTAAATTATTAAATCTTTTAAACCCTGAAAAATAGGCCACAAAGATGAATTCGAATCTTCCCAAATATGGTAGTTGTTGCAAAAATGAGAGAGGTTTATTTAAATGATTCTGTTGTGGACAAAAACCTCTCTTGGTTTTTTCAAACTTCTTTCCAACACCTCGTAATCCATGCTCAATTTAAATGACAAAAACATGAAAAAAACAGAGCAAAACTATGCATTTCTGCCCCAAATGGAATATTCAACTTCTTAAAGATTTACTCTTCTTCCTGCTAATTTCTGGCTGCTACACCTAAGAGGGGAAAAGCTGAAGTGGATAGTTGTTCAGTACCTAGGATAATTCCCTGCTCTATCACCATTACTTGTTCTACAACTATTTCACATTCCTTAACAATTTGAGCTATCATTTCATTCAACTAATCTAAGTCAGCTCTACCATTCACATCCTCTTCACCTGAAGAGTCTTAATGAATAGTGACCTTCTATTCCTTCATCTTGGGATCTATTAGTCTCCTCATATTCTAGAATCCGAGATCCAAATATGAAATTATGACATTAACAACCCCAATTCATTAATGATAGCTACAAATGGTTTTTACAGATGTCATAATGAAGTAAACAGGTGTCTAGAAGATTGTCCTTCATCATCAAACGCAATGGCAGCATTCTACTATCAAGAAACCATGAACCCTCATGATGCCTGATTCCTGTAGTGCACTAGAGTACTTGATCTGGACCTTGCGCTGCAGGAATACCTCACATGCAATTTTGACACATAAGATCACAACCCAAGGTTAGACTTTGGATTTTGCATTAATATATAGTTCAAATAATCATTTTGAGGACTTTAAAAGATATATAATACTTGATAAGCCATTAAAGGTGCCACTAAAGGTGAAATCACTTAAAACCAAAAGAAAACTATTATATGACACAAAAGAAAATCAAAATCATTTATCAAAAACATTTAAAATTTAAAATAAAAATAAAATGAAAGATGGAAAGAGGAATAAACATTTGAGAAAAACATACAAATACTGAGGACAATTTCAGTATTAACACAACCGAAGGGAAACATAATACCATGAATCGTCACCATTGCCAGGCTAAAACTCAAGACTGCTAGCAACACTCCTCAGATGGCGGGTGTGGGTCATACTGAATTGAGAAACTAATTGAGGGAAAGCGCAGTGAGAATCTGAGACGGTTGCATAGTGAAATACATGCAGAATGAATCAAGAGTGGGTGGCGAAAGAAATGGCCGTGGGACGTCAACTTTATGTATCCATTTATATGTTTTCTTGCAAAACATATAAAAAATGTGGAGTAAATGAGAGACACCTAAAATCATAATTACTATGCAAAACATATGAAAAATGTGGAGTAAGCGAAAGACACCTAAAATCATAATTACTATGCAAAACATATGAAAAATGTGAAGTGAAATACACCTAAAATCATTATTACTATGCAAAACATATGAAAAATGTGGAGTAATTACTATGCAAAACATATGAAAAATGTGGAGTAAGTGAAAGACACCTAAAATCATAATTACTATGCAAAACATATGAAAAAAGTGGAGTAACATCACACTTGTCCTTGGTATCATATTGAGGTTCATCTACTCGTGAATCCAACTTAGGGAGCAATACCAGTTCCTCCCTCCTAGGTATATCTTTCTCAACATCAAGAATGATAACATTCATATTGTTAGTGGACACTTCAATAACCATTAATGACGCAAGAGCATGTTAAGAGTTCCAACAATGTATTTGATGCCTCTCAGAGCCAAGTAAACTGTACCCACTTCTTGATCACTGAGTATTAAATTATTAATACAATACTTTGCATTTGTGATCTCTGTGGGTGTGTATCTAGCAAGAAACCTTTTGAGAGCATACATGCAATCAAATTGTCCTACAAATTTGTCTTTAAACTCATCGTGAGGAACATGAGAGCTGAACAACATGACATAATAATTAAGACAAGTTTGAGCACAAGGTCATGGATGGACACGATCATGATTTAAGTCAGCTTTTGTGCTAGAGGTACTTCCTTCAACAGAGTTTTTTTTTAATCTAGGAGTCCCAAATCTACAAGGTGTTCATGTACGAGTTGTAGTATTTCCTTGGAAATACAGAAGGCATTTCACCAATATATAATGAGTGGTAGATAAGCAAAACAAGCTAAGCTACAAAGGCTGCTAAAATTCAACCATAATGTTCTGTTTAAAAAATAATAAAGTACTTTGAATGATAAGTTAGGGAACACAGAAATATGAGCAAGCTATAATTGAAATTTGAGGAATGACAATAGATAATAACAGTTAATAGAGTATTGAAACCTAGTGCATACAAACGGATAGTACGCAAACAAAATGAAAAAATAGTTTTCTAAGTTGTAATTTAAGTTTGAGGAATGACATTAGCTACTAACAGTTATAGTGCTGCAACCCAATGCATACAAGTTGGTTTCCAAAATCAAAATAACAAAAGAGTTTGCTAAGGGTGAACAATGTTTCATTCCCTAATGTGATTTGATGGAGGGATTCAAAATGTGTGTGTAGAGGCACATAAACCAGCAACAACATAGTGTTGCAGTTAATTTGATGAATTTGCAGATGTCTTTCAGGATCTCCCACATGAATTTCGAATTTGACAAGGCCAATCATACTCAATATTCATGTGTGGCAAAGTTGTCTGTTTGGCTTTCAATGATATTCTCTATTATCCAGTTTCAAGTGCATTTGCATTGTGGTATTGTTGGTACTTGATGTATACTTTTGGGGCATTGTTTAATAATTGTTATCAATATGGTGTGCATCAAAGCAATGTTTTGGTGGCCCTTTGATAATTAACGCAACAATTATATTTAACTAAAAGATGTCAATTTTTCCTCTATATATTTTCTTGCACCATTTTCAGTATGAACGTGAAAGGAGTGGTATTATGAACCCCAGTGCACATATACCTTCTCTGTGGAACATATGAGTATGCGACAACAAATTGAGCAGTTGATGGATGCCAAATAAGTCTTCCAGCAATTGCCACAGCCCAATAGAGATTCCTTCTACCCCAAATTCCCCTCGGCATTTCAATTCAAGCTACACATTTGTCATTATTATTATGACCATTTTCCTTCACCATGTCCATTAGGAACAAAAAAATTTCCAGAATCACTGACAAAGATGGAAGCCACATCAACTAAGAAAATGTTGGGAAGCTTGTGCATCTAATGCAGTTGGTCAAAAAATTAGAAGTGATGATGGTAAGAAAGGAATTGTGGATTCGTGGCGTACATCCCTTGTAGGTGTGATTACAACCACCGATCAAGATGGTTGTCACAACCAATTTGTGTAGCTCGGGTGCTTTCCTATTTTGGATGGTTGACTTCAAGAATCCCGAAATGAAATACTAGAGATGCGGGAATACCAAAGGAGGGTGACAAATTTGTCGAAGCACTATTGTTATTGTTGCTACGTGCTCTTGATAGACTACCTGTAGATATTGATGGTTTGAAGACATGTATGGGTGGAAAATCTGTAAACCACTTGAAAAATCAAAAGCACCAGTAGATTCAGAGGAAGGCTAGGATCTTAGTTGATACTTGGAAGAAACATGTCGATGCAAAAATGAAGAACAATGACACAGTCTAGATCAAGTCAGGGAGAATATTTTCCCTATAAGTAAGATACATGAAAAGTTGCTTATACTTATGGTGGAAAGCATGCAAGATCTACTGAAGTTGTGAAAAAATCAACACATTAAACTCTACTACAAAAGACACTCTCAAACAGATTAGGCCAACATATATTCTATCAATATCAACATCTATCCCCTCAGGGTCTGCCAAGGTTTCTTTGTTGCACTCCTCAACCATTAACACAAAGGATTCTCATTCTAAATTGACCATGTTGAGTGGCACAAATGATTTTTCAATGAATTCAATTAAGGAAGAAAAGAGTAGGAGTTCTAGTCAATAACAAAATAACAATCAGTCATGGTCGAGTGAGATTGGAAAGGCTATAGGTTCATTTTGGAAAGAGGATGTTCGGAGCTCTATAGCGCATTCTATGAGTGCTAAATGCTCAAGTTTAGGATCATACCACAGAAAGCAAAAAATGGAGTTTTGGGATCTAGAAAATTGGGATGCCAGAAAGAGGACAATGGAGCGAAGATAATATGGAGTAAAAGTGCAACATGTGAAAAAGCATCACAATCAGGTCACACATATGACAATCATCGTTTGAGGTCTTTACAACTAATTTCGAGTGAAAGTTTGATAATGATCAATCTGTGGGGTAGTTTTGATGCATGAAAATTAGTCAACGATGTTGAGATTAATAAGGGAATTTCCCTAGACATTGTTTAGAGAAAATAGCATGATGATGACTATCAACAGTGCTGGTATAACATCCTATCATAATCAATCTAACCTTAGAGGAGATTAAGGTCATTTTTAGCCTTAGAAAGGGACTCCTTGCAGCTTGCACTCATTATAATATAAGTACCCAACATTAAATGATGTTTTAGGGTGTCATCCCAATAAGGAGATTGGTCTTCTATTTGAGGTACTTCTTGCTTATTGTAGATGTTTACATCATTCGTCCACCATATTTACAATGGAATTTTTCTCATTATCACCAGTTCCCTCTAGGATAGTTAAGAGTGATATCTCACTAGCTTTGTATTGAGTCAGACCATCGTATTTCTCATAATGATAGGATCCATTGACATTGTTTCTTTAGGAGATTGGGACTGAGAAGCACTACATATTCATGTTCCCCTTCTATTATGTGATCCAAGGGATATTTTATTATCTCTATAGAGACTTGGTAGGGTCATTATCCTCATTTTTATGTTACCCCAACCATATATGCATATTTTGTCCCTCGGAGAGGTAGTTACCTTTCAACAACATGACCTTCAAGGCCACTATAGATCCACCAGATTGATTCCATCTTTCTTTCATCCCATCTTATCACTTTCCTAAGAGGAAAATTGAAACTACGAATTATATTTAATGTTTTAATGGGTTCACCTTAGAGGAAACATGAATTAACGTATTGGATCCGGGTCTTGATTCAATAGGATCGACATAGAAGCAAATCCTGAATTTGGAAATGGATACGATCTTCTTGGGAAACATATCCCATAGACTTGAAGCATAAAGTACACATGGAAACAAAATTTCCCTTGATTGTTGAAACCTTGAAAACATTGATGCCCTAATCCTCATTCCAAATCCCATAAAAATCGAAGTTGCACAGACACACATATAGATACAATATCCATGAAAAATATGGTAACTATGATGGATACAACTATTATAATAGGATATGATATAGTTGGTTGTACAGGAGATGATACAGTATGTCGGGGGTAGTATAGTAGTATACAGAATATGAACATGAATAGCTGAACTTATCCAGGGGTATTATAGTAGTATACAGAACATGAACTTGATGGAGTTTATTAATATTCAATACCCGCACAAAGCAATCATGGAAATGGAGTCTTCGTTGAGAAATAAATCAATGTGTTTCTTGAAAATGGTGTCCAAATTAGGGAAACTCTTTCTATAGAAGCTCCACGACAGAACCTTCAGTAGGGGTGGTTGGTCATCATGAGATATTGCAGGAGCCATAGTCGATATGAGCACAATAATATATAAAAACCATAAAACTTAAATCCATACAACTCATAGTTTTAAGCCTTCCAAGAGTGATTGGCATGATACTTGTAAAATGGTTTCCAAAGAAATCTATCTTAGTTAAACTAGAGAAATCACCCAATCCCCAACCGAATTCAACCAATGTTCCAAACGTGTTTCTCAATTTCTTGTTAGAGGAAATATAATAAAACCCTATCCCTAACCAAATTCAACCAATGTGCCAAATGCATGTGGAAAATGGGTAGTTGATGAACTTACCGGATTTTTTGACATTGTGAAGCACATTAGTTGAGTTGAGTATCCTTTGCTAGCACTACATCCTCTTCTCGTTGCTGGATGAAATGAGGGATAGCATGAGATCCTCTTATCTCCCCTGTCTCCTCTGCTCAGATATTTGAAAATGGAACTCGCGATTCGGGTTAACTGTGCAAATGGAACCCGCGGTCATCTCCTGGGTTATTTATGCGAATGGAACCCGCGGTCTCCTAGGTTATTTGTGAAAATGGAATGCTCGAAATCCTTTGCGGCCTCCTCAACCTCCTATATGACCTCCTCAAGCTCCTCCGCGACTGCCTCGGTGACCTCTACGACCTCCTCAGTGACGGCCTTTGCGTCGCGATCTCCTAGGTTATTTGTGCAAATGGAACCCTCGAACTCCTTTGCGGCCTCCTCAACCTCCTGTATGACCTCCTCAACCTCCTCCATGACTGCCTCAACCTCCTCCACGAGTGCCTCGGTGACCTCTACGACCTCCTTAGTGACAACCTCTGCGACCTCTAGTATTGGACGTTCTTGCAGGGTGAGGTAAGTGAAATGTGTTCACGTGAGCTGGGAGGGAGGTAAGTTCTATATTTTGAGGGAGGTTAGTTTTGTTTATTATTGTTTTATGTTTTTTTTGTATTTATATTTATTGTTTTTTTTATAGTTAGTATTTATGTATTATTATTTATTTATTAATATAATATGTATGCAAATGTGTGTTTATAAAACCTAATATTCTAACATATAAAAATAGATGAAAAAGTAGTCCAAAAAATATCGATGGATTGAAAGAGACGTCTGTTCCGTAGGATTGTTTTTGATGTTGATGGACAGTGCACTGAAAGAGAGAACATGACCGTTGGGAGTCGGGAGGCGCTACTAGTGTGATATCGGACCATACTATATGAAAGGAACTATATGACTGTTCGGAGGTGTGGTCAGATTTGTTCATAATTACAATGAGATATTATTCATCACAACAAACTCATCAATGTCATGTGCGTATCCAAATGGCCATAAGTGAGTACAATAATTTCATCATGTTTGTGCCTCAAAACGGTCACAATCAAACAAACTCATCAATGGGTGTGCATCCAAATGTTCATAAGCGTGTACAACAATTTCATCATCTCTGTGCATCCAAATGGTCACAATCACAATGTCTCTTTTGATCAGTTTTGACTCCCGAGTCCCTACATAGATTGTCACTATTTTGGACGACGATTTTCCTTCCTTCATTTTAATACTATGCAATTTACAAGTAGTTTCTGAGTGCTAAGTTTCCATAGTTATAAACAACCATGCAACATATTTTCAACATAAATGGACTATATTTATCTTGTTCAATTGTGCTTATGTAGAGTCCAGTAAACAAATACAACGCGCTTTCACACGTTGGGCAAATATCGTTGTCCTTGACCATAAAATTTACATTAATATGTTTAACGTTATGTTAATAGTGTAGCTTTCAACAAGGAAGAGTTGCATTGGCTATGCATGTAATAGCACCGACAATAGCCGAAGTGAGAGAAAATGTTAGAAGAAAACTGGTTTCAAGCTCAGTTGCTATCATGATATATTTGTTTGTAGTTGTTCAGATTCAACTACCATATTGTCTTAACCTAGCCTGTATTCTGGGTCTCAAATTTGGACAATCAATAGTATGGTCTTTGGTAAATGCAGATTGAAATATTTTCGTTATGTGCCTACAAAGAGAATGCCATCCAAATGATATTTGTGTTGGCAGGGTTTTAGTATGTTCTTGGAAAGTGCATTAGATAAAACAAGATTTGTAAAATCTTTTTTATATATATTTTGATATTTTTAATAGAACCCGTCGGATATTCGACATCCTCGGGCATAATATGATGTTGGATATCTGACGTCCTTGGGCACAATATGATGTTAGATATCCGACAGGCAATTTTATCAATTTAAAAAAAATTATGAAATTTCATAATTTTGAAGGTGAAATCCGACAACATAGTCCTTTTCATCGAATATCGTCAGATTTTCTCGTCGGATTTTTCATTCAAATCGTTTAGTGATTCATACAAAAGCAATAAAATAGAATTAGGTAAAAATAATGATGAAATTGAGCATATAGTCATAATGGTTAATAACAACCAAGAACACCATCCAATCCATCATTGGTCCCATCCATCCCATCAATACTCTAACCACATAATCACCACTACTTCCAACTCGTGACCTCACCATATCATCCTATGATTCAATATACTGTGACGTCGAAAACACAACCTAACCACATATAGAACCCGTAAGTGGAAGTCTCGATTGACTACATCGACCAAAATTCCCCAGCAGGAATCCGGTAGTCATCATCACACATCTAGGGTAGTGTGTGTAGCACAACCCTCCCATGACTCTAGATTTCGGTGGATAAATGGTGGGACATGCCTCCACCACACTGATAGTACTAGGGTCAACACCCTACCTCAACCATATTGTGCCATCACTGTTCTAAGGGGTCTCTTCATTGAACAACCACTTTGGGAAAGTCATAGTTCCTATGAAAACTCAGACTCACCCACAAGTCATAGAAGTATTGAATTCATAATTAAATAACATTAAAACTTATATAACATCATTATCCTCTTGATGTCAAATACATCTTGTGCCCCTTGACACTATAGGATTTCAACTATCTCGTAGCCATCAAAATGTGGGTTAGTTTACAACTAACATAAAGCTCATGTATAAACATACCTAACTCTTTCATGTGTTAATCCATATGACTAAAATGACATTTAAATATAATCATGTAAGTTGTTTTGCAGATGGACTAGATTAGCATTCCACATATTGATATTCCATATTCAATTTGCATGTTCAAATGAAATAGCATATTCATTTTCATTAATAAATTAAAAAATAAATTCCATTTACCGTCAACACCTCAAAGGAGTACACAAGTCCACATAACAATGGTCCTAATCATTCTATCTGAGTCTAGCAGATAATAAGCAATTAAAATGTTATGCTAATTCACATTAGAGTTTAATTAATGAATTTCAAAATATGGGGCGTTAGATACACCTACCCTTCAAGAAACTTCATCCGGCGGTTATGGTCATTAACGATCTTAAGGAAAATATTGATACTAACCATATCTATATTATTTCCGGCTAGAATACCTTAGACATACTAGTCCCATGATACCTTCCCATGATCAACATGTAAATACGATATAGTTTTACTTCTTGCATCACATAGCATGTGTTCTCAAGTTACATGTTACATGTTATACACACAATTGATCTAACTTCATCAAGGTTTATCAAATGGATTTTACCCCAACTAGTTAGCGTGATGTTATACTTTGTTGTTCTTTTTTGATTTAGATTCAAATCTTGATTGTATCTTGAATTGTGTATTGTATAATAATTTGAATAGTTCTATTTATATGAACTCAGTACTCTTAAACATGAGTCTCACATTAAAAAAAAAATACTTATGGTTTCAATTTTAACACATAGATCATTTCCAACCTTATAGTTGTAACCAATTTCTCTAATAGTGCGATCAACTCATGAACATCATGAATCTCGACCCGCATATCTACATAGGCACATCATATGTCTATACATTATATGACAAGGTTTCTACATAATCAACCATACCTTAGGCTATTTTCACAATGTGAAGGGTAGGTACATCATATATCTATATGTTATATGACAAGGATTCTACATCATCAGCCATACCTTAGTCTATTTTCACAATGTGAAGGGTGCTTCTTTACTTAATGCAGTTAATCAAATATGTATACTCATCATGATGCATATGAATAGACATGCGATACACATACTCATCCTACTTACTTATCAAATGGAAATTGGTAAAATACACATGTTCCCACATAACTATCTTCATCATACCTTAACGTGGGGAAAAATGTGCTATTAATCCCAAGGCATTGCTCGAATATGATTATCATAGGAAATGAATTTTCGTCTACTCATAACTTAGTCAATGCAAGACATGTTTCCCTTTATGATCTCCTCTTCTAATTCATAATTTTAAGTATTACTCATTCACTAGTCCACTATCCATGACCTTATCTCATTATTTCAAGTCTTATTAATTTTAGTCAATTTATAATTTACTTTCAATTATCACTACATCTTGATTGGTGTTATATGTTCACCACTCCTCAAGGGATTGGCATACCACAATTTCCTCCAATTAGGAATATTTACTAAAATATTATTAAGTATTGTCTAAGAATATATATATACTTCTTGATTTCACGGTCATTACTATTTAACTCACTTACTTATTACCTAATATGATTAGATCCAACCATGGTCAATGTGAGGTCTAGGGTCTTCTTTGTCGTAGCAAAGGAAGAGCATGACCCTTGTCAAAAAGAGTGTACACGATGCATAAATGTTCGAGAATCAATTTCTTATAGGTGTTCATTACTGCGATCTATAATTCCTACTTGGTAATTATTACACCCTTATTTGATTTCCCTTAACATTTCATTTTCATGTCAGAACATTTATATACATGTCTTCTAGGTGAATAATATAGCTTTCAAATTATTTATGCATGTCTTTGTATCAATCTTTATTTTAAACACTAGGCCATTCAAACACAAGTTTGTAAAGGAAATTATCATAGTCACATCTAGAATATTATCATTCCATACAATTTTAAGAGGACATTCATTACTTATACTCATATTGTTATATAGTTCTCAATAAAATTCCACTTAATCGGAACTATATAACCATGGGCTTGTAAATTGTTGGCCAACAAATGAGTATAGTTGCACTTAATTCCACTTAATAGAATTATAAAGTTCTCATTATATTGTTATATAGTTGTATTTATTTATTTATTTAGCTCTTTCATTCTGACATAAAATGTTGTTATTTGTTTTCACTCAACCATTGTTTCCTAAATTATTAGTGCTAATGCTTAAGAATAAATATCATCTTGTTATAAAATTTTATGAAGGAAAGGAACATGCTAAAACATCTACAAGAAAAATATCTAAAAGACTGATTGCAATTAGTATTTATGAAGAACTTGTGTTCATAAACTGAGCATGAAATATCTAAACGTCTCGTCAACACATGCTTTTTTAGTGATGATAATAACATATCTTTCTATATGAAGAAAATAAAATGACAACCAATCTCCTTGCTATTATGGCTTGTTACTCCTTAGAAAAAACAAGCGTTTGATTCACTTTTCCACCTGGTTATTCATCAATGGTAATCTATTGCAGCTAGGGTTATGCCACGATACGGAGAACCTCAAATTTGGTCTGAAAAATGATGTGAGAACATTTTTTGTGTCTGCATTCATGCCCAAAGAATGCACAATTTATACTCAAACATGATGTATAGTTGTATCTTGTCTGGAATTTTCTCTCTATACAGACAAGCACTTGTAATCAAGTTGAAAATCATGACCCCACTTGGACACTCATTGAACTTCGTCAATACCAAAAAGAGTAATACCACGACTCCAAAGGGAAACCCAACAACATGACCTAAGATGTGTTGAAATTACAAACTTTCTATTCTTGGATCAAAGGAGGGATTCCATCTTTTCAGCATAAGACTTCCCCTCCCTTTCAACTAGGTTCATCCTCCTCCTTTTTGAAAGTGAAACTGTACCATCGATTCATCAAAACTTGCACTTGTGGAGTATACCCTAGTAATGATTTCCATTGCTCCTCCAACTAGGCTAAAATGGAATTCCTATGCATGGCTTGATATCCAAATTTAACCACTAGGGTTATCAGTGAGAAACTATATCCTCCAAGCCCACATTACTCCCAGGCACCATTTCGTGTCTTCCTAGATAAAACTTCCACAACCTATTATAACACATATTTCCACTTGACCTCCCTACCTTACACCCAACAAAATCTCATCTGCTCCCCTCTTCCCTAACCTCCACTTCCTTGACTCTCAACAAAACAGGATTCAAGGCCTCCTTACTATTCATGGCCTTGCAAAAATTACTTCTCACTTCCTATGAGAAAATATTTACACTATCCTTTTTCTTTGAAGAAGGAATTCCATGAAAACATTTCCTCCCAGAAGACTCTTCACACACCTTGGAACTATTGTTGATTCCCCCCTCGAAATAACCACCTATATCTAATCTAACAATGGAAATAATATCTTTCTTACAAGAGGATGTAATATGTGACACCCATTATTGACGTATCAACTAATGATAATATTCATTTTACTGGAACCCTCTTTCTCTATCCCAAATCTCATCAATAGATGGATCTACAAGAACTTCTAGGTAATCACTAAGCATCACATAGGCAGCTTCCATCTCAACAAGTAGTTATTCCCAGCATAGCATAACTTAAACTGGCGATAAGTTAAGTTGCCCTGGTCTACTCACAGCTCACCCATATCTTCCGTTGGTTGTCCAGGTTCCCTAATGTCCCAACGAAGTCCATAATAGCTATGGAAAATAGCCAAATAAATTCACCATAGAACACTCCGCCACCTTCCTTCACATTGCATAAAGAAATCACACATCCAATTGCAAGACCAATTGAACCTCCCCTTCAACCATTAAAAACAAGCTCGCACATGCCCAAGGATATGACTAATACGCAGGAGGAAATTCCCATTAATGGGGATAAAACATTCTTGTTCCGACCCGAAAATCTAGAGCACATCTCACTAATTTCCATAATTGCATCCATTGGTAGCCACCCAATTAGCATACAACCTTCTTATGTATTCACCACCCACTGCATCCTATTCTGACTATTCACTGCATGGGATATCATCTGCATGCTCAAGCTCGCTAGGGAGCCATCCCATCTACCTTCCCTCATAAAACTACACTCATGGCACATGTCGACTCGACCTTGCGACTTGCCATGATGCACCCCTCGCTGACCCCACCCACATCACGGGCCCAAGCTCCCAATAGTTAATATTATGCTAGTTCATGTAATTGCTCCCCCTCACTTTCACCTCCTTAGAAAATTCAACACTCTCTCGAAGTCATAAAACAACAAACAAATAACAAGAAAGAGAATTTTTCCAAGTCAACCAAACCAACATGACCCGAATGTAACACTCCATTACCCATAACAGGAAATAACACTCCCCCAACCCTATCCACTAGAAAACAATACTAGATACCAAAGAGTAGCACCCAACTTCTATTTAAGACACCCCCCCCTTCTTTTAATGGTTTTCTTTACTATTTTTATTCATTTAATAAATTTGCATTGGTGACACCACTTGCCACCCATGCACATAATACCCATTTAAGTTAATTAAAATCTAATTACCATATAATCTTTAGTTCCCTTTTAAATTAATTTCCATATTTATTAATAAAAAATAATAGACTTTTATTAATGGCTTAAGGTAATCATATATATGTTTATATTAGTATCGTAATTAATAACTAATTAAATTTGAAGTGTTACAAGTTTACCGATTATCATCTGTAGATGAGACCCTTAAGGGTGAAAACGCAAAGTTGGGTAACACTTTTTTGCGAATGGAGAGGAAAAACAATAGTGTGCATGGATAAACACACAAAAAAAATTTAACTTCAAACTCTAGGCTGAGAGTTTAAATAAATCTAGGCCGAGAGTTTGTGAGAGTTCAAACTCTCGGCCGAGAGATTAATAAAACTCTAGGCCGAGAGTTTGAACCAATCACATCACCGTATTGTAAAAAAAACTATCAGATGAGAGTTTGAATGAAACTCTCGGTTGAGAGTTTTGAAGATATTTTCTCTACCAAGAGTTCATGGTCAACAAAACCTACAAAAATCCCCTACATCTTTTGGGAACCCGCAACTTTAACAACACAAAACCCTTGCAATTTTAAAAGATTATTTGTCGGATTTGGTACAATGGATTCATCTTCGAATCTAGTTTCCAATTATATAATAATTGTTTCATTTCATTTAGAATTTATATTTATTAATCATTTTTATCTAAACCTTATCCCTTGAGAATTTTATTGTTATGGAAATAACCTGAAATAGAAATTCATTATCGTTAAAAAAAGCACCAAAAAATTGAAATATTCACAGAGATCTTCCTTTCCCTATCCTCCTCAAAATGGTACTTTTAGTATTTTCAATAAGAGTCACACTAAAAATAAAATTGAAGCTCACCAACATGTGTCGATAAGGCAACATTTTCTAGACATATTCCATTTTGATAAATAATAAAAAATAGTTCCCATGTCTGAAAAACCTAAAAATATAGTCCATGCACAATTGAAGTGTATCTATATTATTAGCATACATTTTTTCCCTAAAATGAATAACCATATCTAAAAAAACTAGTGCTCACGTAGGTCACTCATTATCCATACCTAAAATTTTCAAGTATATTCCATTGGTGAGAACTCAATTTGTCCCACTATGTGTAAATAAAAAAATTTAAAAAAATTATGAGTGAAAAGCTAATTCAATTCTCTAAAACATTTGTTTTTACTTCAAGGTTAAATTCCTAAGGGAGATATGGCTTTAAAGAGGTTGAAGTTGAAAAATCTAAAATTTTGCAGTTTTGTTGGTCAAAACACAAGTAAAAATGGTTACCCAAATTCATATTTTCACCCTTTTAACATTGAAAAATGTATACATTCATGGTCTAGATTCATTCTTTGAGATTGTGCAATAAAAATTAAAGCATTATCAGATAGTCCATTATACAATTACTTAGTCTTGAGGGATTTTATACAATTACATTGAGCAAACTATTCCAAATTAGTTACAAAGTGGACCTTGGCTATTTCTATTACAACCATTAGGGTTGACTCATTAGTTACAAAACACCTCCTTTCGATCCATTTTATTTTGGCTTGTGTTCTTCTCTTGCGCTTCCTTTACTTGAGTCCCTCATCCGCAAACTTTGTCATTACCTTTTTATCCTTTTGTAGCCCATATCAAACCAAAAGCGGAAACATTCTTAACTATGTAAATTTATTTAATTTAACAAATATCAAAAAGACATTTCAAATCAAATTTACCAAGAAATCAGAGCTCCTCTGTCAAAAGTATTGAGTGCTAGCGGTACCAAAGTGTTTCCTGAGCCTAGCTAGCGAAAGCAAATTCTTGTTGTTGGAGACAACTTAGAGAAAGCCACCATGGGATGGGTTCATAAATAAAAAAACTAAACCCTGGATATTTTATTTTTATAATTGTATTTTTGATATATAGGAATGTACACCCACTCTTAATGAAACGCACTTGCATTTGGAATATGTATGCAATTAGAAGCCAACTTTGTCCACTCACCCCTATATGTGGGGTCTTGTATCATTTCATGATAATAGAGAATATTGTAGTTTTGTGCAACTTTATTATGTGGTTTCAATTCGTATTGTTATAGTTGTATTATGTTATATCTATGTGAAGTCTATAAATGCAAGTGTAGTTTTGATGCATATATCTTTTTTATAATTATCTCCTTATGTAAAAATTGATATTTAATCAATGGTAAAAAATATTATAAAATATTAAATAATTTTTTTAAATTCAGATAAATAAGATTACTAAAATAAATAAGATTATTACAACTAGTTTGTGCAATGTCTTTGTAACCAAATGAACAATACAATATACCAAGAATAGATTGCACTTGCAAATCTTAAAATATTGAGGAAGGAATCTCCATTAAAACTTAAAGTAAATTTTTGATTAATAGTTCATTAGGTTTTTACAAGTAAGAAGCATTGATCCCTTTTAGCACAACTCTTAAAATAAAACATATCCACTAACATTAACATCTTGATAACTCAATAATCCATGAGAAATTATCTTCTAAACTACCATAAATGCCACTACAAATAGATTGTATCATATCAAAGCAAGTTTTCAGTCTTACGAAAAACATATTTTTCATTGAGATAAAAACATGCAACATCAACTTCATTAAAAAAATATTATTCTACAAAAATAACTTAAATAAATACAAGTTTATAAAGTATGTACACATTTCACATGCATAAATTATATATATTAAATTCATAACCGCTAATGATATTTCAATGAATAGTTAATAATTCATTTGAATGAATGGTTAATAATTCATTTGTTCTATACCCTTACCCTTATCGCAACCCTTCTCACATGTAAAGAAAAAAATATTCAACATAAACTCTTTTTTGCCAGGCTAGACAACGAGCTTCAGTGTTGGATTGTACTCGGCTTGTTTATTTTTCTAGGAAACTTGGATACCCCTTGAAAAAGTGAAACCCTAAACCTTTGAATCCAAAATCTTATCAAGGCTAAACCTTAAATAAACAAAATTGAGTTAAACGTCATGGTTAAACATAGACCCTTACCACATGGTTAAACATAAACCCTTACCACATGCAAAAGAAAACATATTATTTTAATATTATTAACATACTAAAAAAACTATTATTTTAATATTAATAATATCATTTTAAAAGACATGATTATAATATTGCTACTTTCATTTAACATAAAATCAATGATCTATAATTTCTGGCATAAAATATAAGTCCGGAGCTTAATTTTATTTAGCATAAAATATATGGTCTAGTACATAGACTTCAAAGCCCAGGAGTTTAGTGTCTATATAAAAAGAAATTACTTTTTATGGGCGCCAATGGGGGCGTAAACATAAGTTTTATCCTCTATCCCAAAAAACCCTATTATCTTGCCCTCTCCGACTGGAGTTGTCGGTGGGTCTTTACCCACAGGCGTGAATTTCCTTCCCGTATTGGTTTCAAACGTCAAAAATATAATTCTACCGTCACAATCCGAAGCTTCACCCATCTTCGTGAAAACGAGGTATTCATGAACTGGATCCAAGGTGAACTGCATGGAGATGTTAAGAAAACCACAAGTTAATATGATTACATAGCAATCGTTCTAAATTTGAAATAAACAATTATAAAAGAAAAAAATATCAAACATAACTGGTAGTCGATGCATGGATAACCTGTTTAACTAAAAGAAGCCAAATGATAACATATTGTAGTTGCGGCATAGACAATGGGTGATTACAACTAAGCATTGTAGTTGCGCATAGATAATAGGTGATTACAACTAAGCATGGTAAGAGATAACTTATTACTTATATGTGGCACTTAACTTGACTGACTGTGCTAATTAATTGTATTGAAAAGATTCTCTTTTACCTCTTTGGTAAGGCCATCAGGTTTTCCATGTGTACTGCCCTTGGAGGCAAGGTACTCGAATTGAATCGATGTTAACTTATCTATCGATGTTAGCTCATCTTTCTTCACTGTCGCAATAATCTTTACGACATTTAGATGTTTCCCATCATCCCAAACTTTATCCCCAAACTGAGTAGCTTGAGTTCCAGGAAGAGCTTGAGTAGCTTCTTTTATAACCTGCATGGTAGTTCAAACTGACCCAGATCCAAGATATTTAAGCTTTATTTAACATTATTTTAAACTACAAAAAGACACAATATTCAGAAATGGCAACGCAGAAAATGCATTACCTGGTAAACTCGCTCACACTTGGCTATAGCCTGCGGATTAGGTTGTGTTGGCTATGGAGAACTCCAGTCTACAGGCTTTTATTTATAATGAGTTGCAGTTCCATATTCACCAAATAAAAAAATAAAAATAGAAATATTAAATGGCTGAGCGTGATGTCCACCGTCAAGTTAACCGTAGGTTGCCACGTTCCTCTCTATCATTCAAAGCATCAGAATTTCGAACTCGTACTCTGCTGCACAGCGTACGAGTTCCCTTTGGGTTTTGATAGGAAAGGGAATCTCGCAACGTGGCCACATTTTATAAGGAGATTATTTATTAAGAAAAAAACTTCCGTATATTATTAATGGCTTAAGGTAATCATATATATGTTTATAAGGAGATTTTATAAGGAGTGGATACATTTTATAAGGAGATTATTTATTAATGGCTTAAGGTAATCATATATATGTTTATAAGGAGATTATTTATTAAGAAAAAAACTTCCCTACAACGTGCAACTTAAAAGGATAGATTTTGATGCGTTTTTCAAGCAATTCATGAATTATCATTATTTGAGATTTTTAACTAAAAACAAAGTAATATTAGTACATGGAAACAAATTAATATAAGTAGAAGTAACTTCGCTAGATGGAATTCTTTTTCGGTAAGCAAGAGTTTGTATTAACAAGAAAACGAGGAAAGTATAGTTACAATGATAGGGAAAAACAATCAATATTAACTTAAGTATATGTTCATGTTAATCCTCTTTTTAATAAATAAATTATTAAAATAATAATAATAATGATAATGAGCAAGTCATTATAAAATAATAATAAACATAATTCTTTAATTCTTTAAGAAATTTAGAGTTTAATGGATTTATGGTAGTTTATTTATTATAGAATTTTCGTATTATTATGGCATTTTATAGGAATCTTGGGATGCTTTCAATGTTATTTGAATAAAGGAAGGGGAATTTTTCAACTTGGTAATATTTTGTAAGAAGAATATTTACTAATAAAAAGCTTTTCCACAACTTGCAATATCAAGGACAGATTTTGATGTTTTCTTTTTGAAATGATTCGCTCAATTATTTCATTGTAGTGGTATAAAGAATCATTTGATTAGCCACACTGGACAAATAAATCAATGATCAAAAAATTATATTCCTATTACATTATTTAGGAATTTGGTGTAAGATGAGGTGCAATCATAAGCTCCTTTAAAGACACTTTATTTGCCACATAAAACTAGAAAAACAAGGAAAGTCTGACTTTAAGACATTATTAAAAATACTTTAATAAAAAAATCTAAAATGAAGTAAACAAGGTAAAATATAGGAAATCAAGTAAGTTCTCATCAAATATACAAATTTTACTCTTCAAAAAATTGTGTAATTGTTTACATAATTCGTTTTTCTAAATGTGGCTTTTAAATATTTCAACACATTATAATGCATATGTATGTGTGCTATGCACCATAGCACTATACCAATGAATTGATAATATTTTTTATATAATTTTGTAGAATTTAATGGACATCTAGTACTAGCACGACACTATTTTTTCAAACTTAGTTTATACAAATATGTTTCTACTACTCGTTCATGGACATGGAGAATGTGAAGCCTCATTAAAGTCCTAAGAACCTTGAATTCATCCCCCAACATTTTCATGGCCTTGATACATGTCTATGGTGTATAATACCTCATGACCAATGCTCATATTCTCAATGCTAGGCCTACAATCCCTTCTCGAGCTTAAGTGTGATAGTTCGAGGCATCATCCATTTCCCTCCATTAATATAATTATCTAGGGGCATATGCCCTTGACTATAACAAAATATCCACTATATGCATTACAACTCATACTTCCATAGAATGAATATTCATATTGTTATAATGCAATATTTTATAAGGGAAGGCATGGTAGAGGTGACGTGTCATTTAATGAAGTGGGACTGTGGTGGTATTCACTGAATAATGCATTATAACCCAATATGCAGTATATGCATATTGCAACATATAACACATATATGTTACTTCTCTATAAGAAAATATTTTGTTATGGGTTATGGGCAATTGGCTTTGCACTACGAGACAAAAAATATGCAATCATGCATAAAACACTACTAAGTTAATTTTTTCTCAATTTCTAATATATATGCATAGGTAATAAACAATTGGGCATTATCATTTTAGTTATATTACTATCTTAATATTTATGTGCATGGCCCATTTACACCAAAAAAACATTTTCGACATCAATTCTCATTGTTTAGATAATATGACATTG
This sequence comes from Larix kaempferi, assembly GCA_027924585.1. Classification (NCBI taxonomy): domain Eukaryota; kingdom Viridiplantae; phylum Streptophyta; class Pinopsida; order Pinales; family Pinaceae; genus Larix; species Larix kaempferi. Next base: position 8,097,003 of record BSBM01000368.1, read on the forward strand.
AATGATGCTCCATCAATCCACATTTCAATTCCAAGTTCAATGGATGGAACATCATGCTTTGCATCACACTCTAGTCCCTCAACATATTTGGTAGCATCATAGATAGATGATAGAAAAGATGAGAAGGGTAATCACATGTTATTGGAAGCTACGTATGGGGAAGATGATTATATTGAAGGATGATTTCCCAATGAAAATATTGATGTATCCTTTCCTATACACTTTGGTCAAGAGCTTAATGATTTTGTTCCTCACCTTCCAAACAATACTTTCCAATAACAATGGTTCAATTTCTTGGTCAAATTTTCCAGCGTGTAGTAAATGTCGACATCATTGCATATGTTGAAGGCCTACTGAAACCTTTGCACGGGAGGAAGAATATTTCTAATGCATATAAGTTGACAAAAACACCTTATCGTGTGTGAAAGATAAAGATGCCTAAACGCAATATTAATTTTCATTGTTCACTAATTATTAAACATGTTTTTGAACCTAAATATGATGCTAGTATTTTCCAATTATTTTTAGCTTTTCTTAAATTAGGATTTGGGAAATGGTTAGAAGAAAGTTAGGCATAAAAACATTGAAAAATACAGAATCGATTAATCACATGGTAAAATCTCTAGTTGACGCATTCACATCCACTGATAGAAAATATCATTTGTATGAATATAATGCAGCTCACTGCATATAAGCTAAATCGATTGTAACTAAAAGCAAAAAAAAAAATCATTAGCTTAAATGTGCATCACAAATTGTTAAATTACATCCGATAACCCTAATTGATTATATGGACAAAGAGGGAAAAATGGCCAAATTATGGAAATTAAGTGGTAGATTACCACATCGAGACATGAAGTTATTTCAAGCAATCCAGAGACGAGTTCAATCACTTTTGCATCACAACACGAATATGCACACACACACACACACACACTCGTCGTACGCATGCACTCACACACACACACACATGCACGCACGCACGCACATGCACATGCACCTGCACATGTGCACACACATACACACACATGCATGCACACACACACACATGCAGGAACGTGTGCACGTGCACACACGCGTGTACACACACATAGACACACACGCAAGAGCACACGTACTCATGCACACATGCACACAAACATACATACTCATGCATGCACACACGCATGCACACAAACACATATACACACACTCACACACACACACACACTCACACACACACACTCACACACACACACACACATATTCTACTTAGACATGTAATCTCTCCTTATTGTTGGGTCTAAAATCATTTCACTTTCCAGAAATTACCTACCTACATTCAATTGGGCATGCATCTCATAAACAAATATAGATTCCAATCCTTTCACCTACTATAGATGGCCCACTGATAAGAAAATGATGTTAGGATCTTTAGCCTTAATGGATGTCATGAACATGTTATGAACATGTATTGAGAGTAATAGTTGGCTAAGGAATAATATCGATATAAAATTTAGTTATCCGTACTAACATAAACTCGATGAGAAAGGATTTACCAATAATTTGTCTTGCTATAGAAGGTGAGCACATAAAATTCTTCTTTTAAAATTTTATGGTATTACATTACAACGAAGACTAAAAACAACTATCATTCTAGTTGTCACTAAGTCCATAGCATTATGATGCTTCAATCCCTCCTTTGTATTCTTTATGAATTCACTAGAGATTAATCACATTCTAATTGCATGACATGGTATCTTCAATATTCGGTGTAAAATTTCAAAGTGAAACTAAGAGGATCATAGGGAGTTGCAAGATTCCCACACTCATGGATGATAGTTGAAAAATATGGCCTTATTGGGATTCTTTTTGTATTGCAATGTTTTGTTCTTTGGGGAGAGCATCCTCAACTTATTTTGAGTTTTGAAACCCTTATATGTCATAAAAGCACACGTCCAGGTTGATAAAAAACGTTTTCATCAAATGTGAGCATAATTTCCAAAAATTCTAACATTGGCCCCTTTTAATGGTCACTAGGAACAACTCATACAGATGCAATGATTAGTTTTATAATGCAATATCCACCATTCGGATTCCAAACAAATATGCCATAGATCCAAAGCAAATGTTGCAAGATTATGAACCTAGAGGAAGATGATTCCCTTTTTTTACATAGCTGAGCATTCTATCACATAGTCAAAGAATCCAAAACCATATCAAGAAGAGACACAATGCTGAGAGCCACAAAAAACACATTAGTGCCTCTCTATTAACCATTATTTATTTCTTTGACTACAATTCCATCCATGTATTTTCAATTCACACAAGTAGGAAAATATGTATAATAGTAAAATATTGTCTATACATAAGTAGTTGTTGTTTCATCCTTGAACTGTTTACCAACCATATAGATATTAAATGGTCTTTCGATTCAATATTAACATTATTGGGGGAGTTGCAAGTGACTCCCCTAAGAAATTTTACAATAACTTAAATTGAGTGTTGAATCCATGTTGTCTTTCTCATTTGCAAAATCATTTCAATGCCTGAAGACTAGATTGAATTCTAGTTGACAAAGCCTTCACTTTCTATAGGGTATGTAGGGCCTCATAGAGATACATTTGTTTATAGTTTCTCTTAGAGTTACCATATAATATCCCATTGATTTTCATGACCTAAATCATGGGGATTTATGTATCAAGGGTCCTTTGTATAAGTCTAATCCCTTGGTTTCATTATTCATTGTAGTATCAACTACCTAAGTATATTTTACTTATCAAATTCCTAAGAGTCAATGATGACTCTCCTTGCAACTAACAACCTTGAATTATAATTATAATAAACGGTATTATTATTTAATAATAATAATAATAATAATAATAATAGATACTTAATTTTTATTTCAAGTAGAATTATTTATTTTTTGACACTAAAATGGTGTATAAGATAATAATTTAATGAATCAAGTTTTTTTGGCATCATCATAGAAGAAGATTACGTGATGTGGATACAGTGTGGACCTCAACATAACTTAAAAAATGTGATGATGTTATCGCACAACATAACATTGTTGAAACATGATGTGGTATGACAGTAGCATGATGTTGAACCAACATGGAATGATGCATGATTTATTCTAGTGCTATGACATTCAATTCTAATGTAATGTAGGTTAAATGTAAGAGATTAAAGAAGAAGAAAAAAATGATGCAAAATTAATCAATGTGTTATCCTCGAACTCCATTTCTAATGCAAACTAAATTAGGTGGGTTCTTCTCATTTCATTTTTACATGAGGATTTGGGGTGAAGCTTCTTACAGTTCAAAAATATGTGTGGATGAATTCAAGAGAATCAAGGAAGTAATATTTATGGGGTATCACTAAACTCTTATATTCATAGGTAATTCTTTTATCATTTCATTCATTTAAAAGAAAAAAATATTTAAAACAAAGTGATATTTTTGTTATGGGGGATCGGTGTTTTATAAATGGAATAGTGATTCAGGATGGACTTTAGGTTTTCAATATGGGATTTGGTTTTTCCTTCCGCTTCCCCTAATCCCTTCAAATAATTTATAAAATGGGATTTTTGTTTTCTAATTGGGATTGTTGGGTGTTATATTCTTTGTAGGCTGAAACAATTGACAAAATGGTCAACTAGCTAGTAGAGGATGGTCGATTAGGAGAGGGATGACTAGATTGTTTCCAATATACTCAAGGTTGGTAAAGTAGGAGTAGGATCGATGAGATGGTCAAGTTGAGTCAAGGATCGATGGGAACCATTCGATGGAGATTCAAACAAACGGATCGATGATATGGTCAAGTCAAGTCGAGGGTCAACAAGAATGATTGATGGCGAGCAAAGCGACAAGAGAGAAGACAATATGCCAAGCCGAAAAACTAAGGGATTCCAAGATATGTGCCAAATATTTTAAAATTTTCTATGGTTGTTGTAACTAAATTAGGTATTCGAATTATCCCAATTGTATTCTATATTTATGTTTTAATACATGCCAAGCTATAATGGAAAAGAAGGTTGATGATAAGTAAGGAATTGTTGGGATTTCCATATCCTAATGTAAGCTCAATTGGTTAAAATTGATATCATGTACAGACACGAATCTTTTTGAAATTTATTTATGAAGGTTAATTCACTAAACTTAATAGAGGCGCACTTTAGCTCAAACATATAAGATGGTTTTCCTAATTAATGGCTTCTAGGGTAAATCTCTGTGTAATGTGTATATGCATTACTGTGTGTTTGTTAATTTTTTTGTATGCTTTTATAACTAAAAAAGCTAAAATTCCTCTAAGATCATTAAATATATATCAATATCCCTCTATTAACCAACATGTCTCTCTTGAATTCAATTCCATGCATGAAATCACAAATCACACACGTAGGCAAATGAGCATAATAGTAAAATACCATTCGTACATAACTAGTTGTTGTTTCATTCTTGAATTGTTTACTAGTAAAATACCATTGGTACATAACTAGTTGTTGTTTCATTATTGAATTGTTTACTAGTAGCTATAAATTAAATGGTCCAATAATTCCATATTAAAATTATTGGGGGAGTTGGAAGTGATTTCCCCCAAGTTTTTTTAGAATAAATTAAACTTGGTGTCGAATCCATGTTGGCTTTCCCATTTGCAACAGAATTTCAATGCCTGAAGACATGATTGAATTATAACTTATCAAACCATTGACTTTCTTGAAGGATTCAACCCACTATATCAGCTAGGTTTGGCCTCATATAGATACATTTGTTTATAGTTTCTCATAGGGTGACCAAGAAATCTCCCAATGAATGTCACTGCCAAAATAATTTGAGCTTTATGTATCAATACGCCTTTGTATAAGTCTAATGCCTTGGCTTAATTATTCATTGTAGTATTGAATCCCAAGTATATTTTACTTCATAGTTCCCTAAGACTAAATGATGACCCCCCTTGCATAGAGTACCCTTGAATTATAATTATAATAATTGTTATTATTATTTAATAGATTTCAATATAATAAATTAAAATGATAATATTAACTTAATTGTTATGTTAATTATAATTATTAATTTTCTACATAGTCATTGTGATGCTAGAAGATGATAATTTAATGAATCGGGTTGCTTAGCATCATCCTAGATGAAGTTGAAAGGATGTGGATACTACAAGGTGGACATTACCATAGCATCAAAATAATGTGATGATGTCATCACACAACATAATATTGAAACATGATGTGGTATGACAATAGCATGATGTTTAGCCAACATGGAATTATGCATGATTTATTCTAGTGTTGTGACATTCAATTCTAATGTAATGTAGGTTCAATATAAAATATTGAAGAATTGGAAAAAATGATGAAAAAATAATATATATGTTACCATCATTGTGCATTGCAATAGTACTGACTAAATTAGGTGGGTTATTCTTATTTGATTTTCACATGAGATTGTGGGGTGAAGCTTCTTAGATTTGAAAGAGATGTGTAGGGTAATTCAATAATATCAAGGAAGAAATATTTGTGGGGGTTTTGTTACACATCTCGGATTAATAGGTAATTTTTTTCATTCACCTCATTTTAAAAATAAGTAGTAGATTTGAAACAAAATGATATTTTGGTTATGGATGGAATAACGGTATTGGAAATGCAATTTACCTTTTGGAAGGGGTTTAGGTTTTGAAAATTGGATTTGGGTTTTCCTTCCTCTTCCCCTATTTTTTAAAAATTTCTTAGAAACGGGATTTTGGTTTCATAGTCATAGGATTTTGGATTTCCATCCCTTCTCCTTCCTCTTCATCTCCTCATACCCTCTCTGCCTCTCTCTCTCCTAAAACAAAATGATATTTTGGTTATGTATTGGACTGGGATCTTGGAAATTCAATTTCCATTTTTTATGGTATTTAGGTTTTGAAAATGGTTTTTGGGTTTTCCTTCCTCTTCCCCCATATTTTTTTCGTTTCTTAGAAATGGGATTTTTGTTTGATAGTCACAAGATTTTGGATTTCCATCCCTTCGACTTCCTCTTCATCTCCTCATACCCTCTCTCTCTCTCTCTCTCTCTCTCTCTCTCTCTCTCTCTCTCTCTCTCTCCGTCCCTCTCTCTCCCTACCTCTCCCCCCCTCACTCAATATCTCTCCTCTCCCTCCTTCTCTCTCATCTCCCTATCTCTCCCCCCCCCTTCTCCCCCCTCTCCCCATCCCCCTCCCCCCCATCTCCCTCTCTCTCACTCTCTATCCTCTCACTCCCTTTATCTCCTCTCTCCCTCCCTCCATCTCCCTCCCTCCCTCCCCCCCCCTCCCCCCCCCCCACCCCCCCCTCCTCTCTCTCTCTCTCTCTCTCTCTCTCTCTCTCTCTCTCTCTCTCTCTCTCTCCCCTCCTTGAACTCCCTGCCTTCATATTTCAATCTTCCACTCCTCTTTAACCCACCCCCTCCTTTCATTATTCCTCTTCCCCACTATTTCTCAACCCCCACCCATATTTTTTCATATTTTTATTCCTCACTCCTCCTCCTCTTATTCTCTCTCTCAATCCTCCCTCTCTTACTTTTCCTCTATCACTTATCCATTACCCCTATTCTTTTTCTACTTCCATGTTTATATTTACCAATAAGATAATTAGTTTCCATTAGAGAATCCACAACCACTATAGAAGAATAAGTTTTAAATAGGCTTCCCTAATTATTTTATTATGGAGTAAAATGGGAATCTCGAGATGAAATAAATGTGCATGTTTTGTACTAAGTAGCTACATTGTGTTTATATATATTTTCTACACTTGTTGGCATTGATATTTGATGATTAATAAGGCCTACTCAGTTCTTCTTGACATAAAAAATACCAATTAACAAACATAGGAGTTGAGTTATGCACATAAGCCCAAAATATCTGAAATAGGACTAGCTCATATATATGGCCTTAAGTTGAATCAAAGTGGCTAAGATTTGTAAATTTACAACATCACGAGTCATTCTCTAGATCAATATTGTGTGTCAATATTGAGTGTAGTGTGTCGAGGTAGTTCCTTATAGGATCCTAAGTTGGACTGAGGAAACTTGGAGAAGAATCTTGAGTTGCACTCTAGAATAGTTAAGCATCATGTGTTGAGGCAAGTGCTTTGTATGTCAAATTGATGATGTTGTACAATCTTGCTAGTTAAGGATAAGATCTTGTATGTGAAGAAATATCCTCATGTGTTGAGGTGGTTCCTCGTGTGTTGAGGTGATGCTTGCATGTCGAATCATGTATGGTGTGTGATATACTACTAACCATGGTTTAGCTATTAAGTATCCTATGGAAATTGGCCACCTCTAGAGTGAAATACTTTAGCATATAACGACTTGGAATGATAGTAGAACAATATGATTACATCATTGGGAAAATCACTTTAATATATCTGATATGATAATTAAGCTTCCACATGCGGACCATGCAGATAAGACGAGAGATAAAGATAAGATGTGATAAGATATGAGAGAATTTGAGGTGCACATAAAAGAATTAATTAAGAGAGAAATTAAAATAGTTAAAATTCAATGAAGACTCCAGTAAATCAAAGGAGAACTCGAATTGATCACTACAGTGATGTTAACAAAAAGTAATCAATTAAGAGAGTTAACTAACTGATAACAAAGAAGATACAATTAACTAAGTGTTATTTCATGACGAAACTTATGTTAAATAAAATATGACACTTAAGATAGCCACCTATCTAAGTGGGAAAGCTTTCAGTTAAGGGGTGAGTTCATCCTAAGAATCAGTTCACTAATTGAACGCACTACATGAGAAGTGGGGCACACTTCTTCATGCAAGATTGATGCAACAAGATGGAGGGTGAGTTCATCCCGAATTCAGAAGATAAAAATAGAATCCGATGCATGTGAAGAATATATAAATATGTTTTACATTATTGATGAATTCAATGTCAAGCAAATTCTCTTCTCTCTTGAAGCAAAATGTGCTTCTCTTTGTGCATGATATTATTCCGAGTCTCTCCTCTTTGTCTTTTTCTTTCTCTGTAACTGCACTGGGGGTGCTTGATGTAAAATAAATTATTTTCTATCTATCAATATCCTATGGAAGGTTTTACTGGGGTTTTCTCCCTCAAGTCATAGGGGGTTTCCCTAGGGTAAATTCATGTGTCAAATGTTATTTCTTATGTGTATGATTGTTATTTGATTTCAAGTATCATTGCAGCTCTGAATTCAAGATAAAAAAATTGCCATGGTATCATAGCTTAGGGCATGAAAAATCTAAGTTCAAAAATCAATATTGAGCCTATGTAGATCCTGAGTGTGTATAGTACTTGGAGAACAATGGGATCAATCTCAGTGAGATCAGAAGAACATCTTGAAGGAACTTTGAACTTCAATATTTAGAAGGCTAGGATCTTGAATATCCTAGAAGAGCCTGATTTAGATGGATATGTATCCAGTGTGATTGAAGAGCCTACTTCTAATGCTAGGAGCATTACCTTCAAGAAGAATCAATCCAAAACAAGGAGAATCAGTTATGATTCTATGAAAAACAACTTGATGCTCATGATTACTCCATTGAATACCATAAAGGAATGCTTCAACACTTTGAAAAATATTTATGAGAAGAAGGCACCCAGTCAAAATAAAGAATTGAAGAACAAGCTTTGAAATATGAAGATGGAAAAGGGCGAAGCTGTGGCTTCCTTCTTCACGAACATCTCTCAAGTATGAGATCAAATTTTGTGCATTGGTGTGACAATAGATGATGATGATCTCATTCAGAATACTATCGATGGTCTTCCATCCTCATGGGAAACATTCTTGGAAGCATTAAATGGTTGAGAAGTTAAACCTAAATTTGAGAAACTATGGCATGATTACCTACAAAAGAAGGGAAAATCTAGAGAAAATATACTTCCTCCAAATAAGAGAATCTCGCTCTTGTAGCACGGATGAAAAGAGGTAAGAAATCTGACAAGAAATTCTCTCATCAAAAGGAGAATGATTTCAAGAACTTTGATAAGTATAAAGTTAAATGTTTCAATTGCAATAAGAAGAGTCATTATGTAATATAATTCCATGCAAAGAAAAGAGGAAATTTCAAGGGTACGTTCCATGGTTCTATTGCTACAGAAGATAAATATACAAGAAACAATTCATCTAATGACCAAGAGATGAGGAAGGAGTACTACCTTTTCTCCTCACCTTCTAGATACATTACCACTAGTGATGAGAAGTGGATGGTAGACAGTGGCGCATCTAAGAAATTGACTGGATATAGGAGTGCTACCACATATTTGAAGGAAAATATTTTTTCCTGCAAGGTGGATCTTGGAGATAATACCACCTAGAACAAATCCTAGAAAACTCATTCAAGCCATGATCCATGACATAGTCAGTTGTTGTTAGGGAAAAGTCCTTATAGTAGGGGAAGACTACCAATGTACTAGGGGGTGACAGATAGACACATAGATATTTTCATATATTGCTATAAACAAATAGGATCAAAGTTCAGAGAAAATGTACCTTGTTTATGATGGTCGGTCCAAGATTTTCTCACACGATCTCTACTGTAACAAACCTACAAAACATGCACAAAACCTCCTCAAACCAATTTGACTATAAATGAATATTGATATTAAAAAATGACATAACATCAAATTATAATCAAAGCACAATAAACATTAACACTTTTATTGGGAAAGGAAGAGCGTCTCAATATTTTATTGTCAAAGAATGCAACAAGTACAAATGTTATACGTGAATCTCCATCAATCACCTTCGCAACCAGGCCCTAGGTTCATGCTCCTCTCTCTTGACTTGGAATTTCTTCATCATAATAATAGCTCTCTCCAATTGTGTCCCTTTCTCATGCCCTCCCCTTGTATTTATGACAAGGCAAGGAGGATTGGTTCGAAAGGTGGTTGAATTGGGAAGTTGGAATACCTAACTCAACTAATCCCATTTCGTATTCTTAATATATTTTTTCAACTTTTCTTAATATACCCGTGACCATGACATCTAGAAACATGGAAGTGACTAGTGACATACTAGCTTAGAATCTCGCGAGTACAACTTTTGGTTGATACCTGCGGGTTGTCAATTTAGAGACCCATGGGTGACCCGCTTTATGTCAAGTATAAAGGTCATGGTTTTATACTGAAATTGTCTAAAAAAATAATTTTTTAAGCGGAAGATAATAGGGTTCAGCTCCCAAATCATCTAAGGCCAAGTAATCTCTTCCATCCATAGTTTCCTTTTGTGTGACCGACAGGGTAATGTGGCCACAGATGAAGAAGTGCTAATTTGACTGATAAAAGATGCCCCCTAATGTGTGAGGTCAAAGGGAAATGATGGCCAAAATACATTACAATTCAATTCAGAGGAGAAGCAAGGAAACCTTAGAACAAAGTCACAAAAGTACCTAAAACAAAAACTAGGTCAGCAAGCAATTACAATCTTGCATCAGGAGATGTTTAGAAGAATATAATATCCAATAAATAACTGAAATATGTATATAGCATGGCCACTGAAATACAAGCGTGGATCCTTGCCAAATAGGAGATCATATCCATAACAACAAACTTGATCTATGTCTCATTAAGAGAAAAAAATGAGTGTGTGTCAATCTTTCGCAACTTGGGAAATAACAAACTGTGATGATGTTATCATAGGCCCAAGGTCTTCATCCAAATCATCAAGGTACAAATCATAACCCTACGAAGAAAATGAGCCGAGGTCAAACATGGAGGATACCGTTTGATTATCGGTCAATGATGTAATCTGTTAACGAACACGAGAGAACCCACCATTAATGAAAATGGGGCCCAAGGTACCTATTACATTCTAACAAGTGAGAGTAAAGGGTGTTGAGGTCAAACACTTGAAGAATCCATCGAGTAGGAGACATTGATGTATTCCCACTACTCAATAGCGATTGAACTTGCCACTGATGACTGCAACCCTCAAGGTACTACCGATAACTCTAAACTTCATTACTGGGGAAAAATGAGTTGAAGTCAATGGGAAGAAGTTTGGTTGAAGGGAGGCCTTAAGGCATACTCCATCATCCAACCCGAGGATCAATCAAAAAATTTAGTTGATCTGGAGTAGGACTGAGTACATGATGAAACAAACTGGAACCAAGGAATGGCTGACACATGAGGTCAAGGTAACTACAGAATGGCCGAGACAGGTTGTATCCTTGAACAATGAGCACGATACAAGAGTTATTTAGGAAACTTTTAACATAAAGGGACCATTAAATAAATCTGCAATATAGGAGACATTGATAGATTCTCCATATGATTGGAAGAGTAACCAATTAGAGGAGTAAAAAATATGAGATCAGGCTCATCGTAAGGTCAAAACCTAAAACCCAACTATTGGATACACTCAAAGGGTGCTTTGTTCAAGGATATGACTGACTTGCTTCCTTTAAACTGAAAAGATGTTTGACATACTTCCATTCCCTTTTCTTTTTTTATTAAATATTATCCTTCTTGTTCGTTTTAGTGAGTCCAAGAAAGCAAACTCAATAGTCCTTCTTCATTTTTTAAGCAAGCTCAAAGAAAGAGGGAGAAGACTGCTTGATATAAGTCCAAGCATTTGTAGTTTAATGAGTCCATGGGAGGGAAACTCATGACCTTCTTCATTTTTTAATGAGTTTGAATAAGAGATAGACTAGTACTCGATAACAATGTTCCATGGATTTTAATATCGAGCCTGGATCTGTTCATGCTCGCTGGTGTTTTCATATTTAAAGAGTACGGAAAAATTAAACAAGAACTCTATATACCGTCTCGTAGATTTCTCATCAAGCCCGAGTTGGTGAATGCTCATTGGTGTTTTCATATTTTGAGAGTCTGAAAACCCTAAAGAAGACTCCTGAAGGTCCTATTTTGTAAAGTTAGTCTTCTCACCCAAAAAAGTGCAAAACAATGAGAGAAGAACTCTTCTAGCCATGTATGACTAGAGTTTACCTTTTTTTGTAACTAATCCACGAAGGTCCGGAAAAAAGGGGTAAACTTATACCTAAGTGGATGTCTATTCACTTCCTTTAACGAGTTTGAACAAACCAAGCATACTTGATGATCTTGTTTGATTTTAAAGAGGCTAACAAGGGCTTAAAAAGACTCTATATGTATCAGGGAAACTAAGTTCCTTGATCTTGTCAAATGACAAAATACTGTTGGTTATCATAGGAATGACCAGATTAGTAACAAATGACATATAACATGATCAAAGAGATTTCAAAATGGCATAAAGTGACAGGAATTTTTTTAAACTCAGCTGACGTGTTATAAACAAAATCAAACCTTTATAGACAAATGTCATGAAAAGTAGCGATAATTATTGCTTCGAACTTCACCTAACCCAAAAGAACTTTAAAAGTGCATTAGTTGATTAAATAAATTTTAAAAACAATTTTGAAACTATATAGAAATGATAAAAGTGGGTAAAAATTAAAAGTGACTTTTATAGATAGTTTCAAAATGTGAACACAACTCACAAATTCATTTGTTGAAGCAAAAAGGGTGAAAAGAGCCTCCTACTTCAAATGCTTGTAGCGGTTACACCGGGCCACTGAATCGGGTTTCGTAAATTGCAAGTAACTGGTCTCTCCTACTTTCAAATCAAACCATTGTTTTTAATTTTTGGTGGTTATTTTTTATTTTTATCAAGTTTTAAAAATTAGGGCCTTGTACCTACGGGTTGACCTATAGAAAACTCACGAGTACGAGAAAAATGTGTGACTTTGTTATAAACCAACCCACGGGTACCCTCATCTATCTAGTAAGTATAGTCGTGGGTGCCGCAGTTTAAAATGAAAAAAATAAAAAGTAAAGGATGAAATGGTTGAATGAATGTATGTATGGTGCTAATGTGGAGGGAAAGGGAGCATAAGGACATGGATAGACAAGCTATGGGCGATCCATTGACACTAAACGCGCTACGAAGATGTGGCTTGCTAAAAAAATTTTGAACTACCAGCATGAGAGAGAAGCGATATCGACTACTCCAAATGCTTGTTAAATATTGGGATGCGGACCAAGGAGTGTTTTATCTCCAGGGAGAGATACTTGAAATCACAATTGATGATATCTATTTCATAATAGGTATCCCGTAGAGGGGAAAAGGTAAACCTAAAAGGCACATTTAGAGGACTCAGGAGTCAGTGCGTTATCAATACAAGACTATATCAACACTTACTGTTTTCCAGGCATTTAAAAAAGTGGTAGCCAAGTCCCAATCGGCTCCATTGTGAGCTTCCCATTGAATTTCATCTTGAGTAATCTAAACAGAATTGGAGGGAGTGCGGCACAACACTTGGCTTCAAGGAACTATATGCAGATTGGTGTTGATTGCTTATAGGGTGTAGTATTTGACTGGTTTTCGGGTCTCTTGGTGAACATGAAACACCAATTGACCAAATGAAAGACGGGGATGAAGAAGAACTTTGGATACAAGAAAATATTTTGTTATTTCTTCTTCGAGAGGGTACCTTCTCTGAGCCCTAAGATGGGTCTACCTGTCCTGAACCCCTACGAGCAGTTTATGACTTGATGGGGAGATATCTTCTTGCGCTAGGGTGGTGGCAAGGTTACACTTTCTTATGACGACAAATACTATCTCGGATGGTGGATCCGCCAAGTACCGACTCTAGAGAAGTTCCCATACATAGGTGTGGATTTTCGTGGAGATATAGAGCTCGCTCTTCCTCCAGTATCATCCTGGGGAGATACGGGTAAGATATGCTTATGCTTTTGAAAAAAATATTTTATTTTTATGCTTTTATGTATATATAATTTTTATGAATGATTAAGAGTGTTGATAGTGTGATTTATGCAGATGTGGGGCCTGTGCGACCCGCGAGACATCATCACACCTTTGTATGTCCGACTGAGCCTGGAGCAGCTAATGCAATGCTGTTCAGCATCGAGGGGAAGATGAGTCATTTGACTCATGGTATCCCCACCTAAAATATCAAGCGGATGCCGCTCGAGATGCAGGAGGATGTTGTGGGTGTTCCGCCAACATGGATTAGGCTGCTTAGAGAAGTACCTAGGCTATTCATCTGCTATAGAGAGGCAGTAGCAGAATTAGCAGAGGAACCTCCCTCTCCATAGGGAGAGAGACACATATGATATTTTTGAGGTGTTTGATCCCACTTTTTGTATATTATGACACTACGACATACTATGAGTCAAAATCATATTTTTTTATCTTGATATATACAGTATTGGTTTATATATACATGTGTGTGTACTAATGTGTGTGATTGTTTAAAGTGATTGCGTGTGGTACAAATTCCAATCTAGTACATAGTTTGCATATGAATCAACTAATGAATTTAAACTCCTTGAAATGTGTTGATATGTAATAAAAAGAAATTGTCTTTCAAGTAATCCAACATGCAAAAACTGACGAAGCAAAGAAGGATCTTTGATCTTGTATTCATGCATCAACTGAAGTACTACTAACTGCGATTCAAGTCTTACCTCCAAATGTGAAATGCTGTGATGAATAGAATCTCGGATTAACTCAATGATTGAATTGTAATCAACTACATTTTTCATTGTAGATCCCAAAAAATCCCCTCCCGAAGACACAAGTTGACCAGATGGTGAGTAAATAACCCAAGCTATTGAGGTCAGCTGAAGGGTGTGGATACTAGCGCAATTGGAGAATCCTATAAGGCACTCAATTGTAATCTAAAACCACAATTTAGAAGACACATAAGATGCACAAAAAGAAATCAAAAGAAAATACTAACTCTACAAACATGTATAGTTATAATATAGGAAAAAGAACAGAGGCCTAAGCATAATACTTTTTCAGGTAGAGCCCATTTATGGGCTTAGGAAACTTACAACCCTCATAGTCGGTTAGCTCATAGGATCCTTTCTACAAAACTTTAGAGACAATGTATGGTCCAAGCCACATAGATTTGAAATTGCCTGCCTCCAACGGATCTTTGTCCTTGTCACAGAGCAGAACAAGGTCTCCTTCAGAGAACACCCTTGGTTTCACAGACTTGGTGTACTGGCGCTTGAATCTGCTTTTCTGAGCCTCGTTTGTTGTAAGCGCATTGCGGTGTTGTTCATTTAAATGTTCTAAATGCATCAAACGCTCCTCCAAAGCTGAATTTTCAGGGAGCAGTTGGACAACCAACTTTAACAAGGGAATCTCGCATTCAACCGGAATAACTGCCTCCACCTCGTGAACGAGTTGGAAAGGTGAGAACCCGATAGCAGTATTAACATTATACCGATAAGCCAAAAGAGAGGGGTACAACATGATGTTCCAGTTAGATAAACTTGCATTAACGGTCCTTTGAAGGATGGTTTTCAAATTTTTGTTGAGCGCTTCGAGCTGACAATTCTCCTACAGATAGAATGAGGATGAATGTTCCTGTCGAAAACCTAGCATAATATACAACTTGGTCATCATATTGTTTTGAAAATTTTGTCCATGGTCCGTAACGATCTCTTTGGGGATAGAAAATCTAGAAATGATCTGGTTAAATACGAAATAAGTAGTCATTTCTCTGTCTTCTCTCATAGTAGGCATTTCCTTGGCCCACTTTGTAAAGTAGTCAACGACAACAATGATGTGGTGGTGTCGTCCTACCAAAGTTGGATTACACATCATAAAGTCAATCCCTCACTTGGTGAAGGGTACTGTTGTGATAACAGGATGGAGGGTAGCTGGGTGTGCTCACATCTTTTTGGTGAAAAAATGACAAGGATGACAGTGTTTCACATCTTCCACACAATATTTGAAGATCGTGGGCCGAAAATAACCAACATGCAGTATTTTCTGGGTTGTTTCCAACCAAGAAAGATGGACCCCACAGGCTCCACTATGAGGATCATTCAATATTGTCTCATCTTCCTCCAGGATTAAGCAATGGCGTAAAATGGAATCTATCCCATGTCTATTTAATGTATCATAAATGATGAGATAGTTTTGTGCATGATTTTTCAATTTTCGTCGTTCATCCCTAGAGAAAGTGGGAGGACACCTCAAAGTCTGGAGATATACTAAAATATCTCCATACCATGGGTCAGAAGTCGCAATGAGAAATATGTATTCATCCGGGAATGATGACTCTTCCTCATTGTTTACTAGGTCACTGGGAAACTCAGAAATAAGTTTAGCAAACACTAGAGATTTCTTCGACTTAGCATATTGGAAAATTAGGTCAAACTCTTGCAAAATGACAATCCATTTATTGAACTTCTCACCGATGATACGTCGGGTTCAAATGTATTGAAAGGGATTGGCTTCTGCAATCACTATGGTGGTTCATAGTAAGATGTAGTGACACCGTCTCTGAACTGCATGGACGATAGCTAATGCCAACTTCTCGACGTATGAATACTTAATCTCAGGAGTTATCAATGTGCGCGAAAGACAATAAATGGCATGCTCCTAAAGCTTGTCATCCTCCTGAACAAGTACCATACCAGTCGTGGAAACAGATGCTGCCATATATAGAAGGAATTGGTGGGCTCAGCAAGGGGGCAAATAGTAATTCCTTTTTCAAATCCTCAAATGAAGTTTGAGCAGCCTCGTACCAAAGAAAATAGGTGTCCTACTTGAGCAATATCATGAACCCCTTTTTTATTTTAACATAGTTTATAAAAAAACGTCGTAGAAAGTTTGGCATACCCTGCAAAATCTGAAGTTGTCTAAGGGTTCAAGAAGGAGGCAGATTTACAATGGCCTCAAATTTTAATGGTTCGACCATGATACCATGACTCGAGACAATGAAACCCAATAGGCATCCGGACTCAACACAAAATCCACATTTGTTTGGATTCAAACGAATCTTATAATATTTTCATCTCTCAAACACTAGTCGCAAATTATCAGGATGATCTCATCTCTGGGAGATCATCTAGATATGTCTCAACTACATGTTTGATATCATGGAAATCAAAGTTCATGGCACGCTAGAAAGTGGCTCCAACATTCTTTAACCTGAACCACATATTCCAATAAGAAAAAGTACCCCAACGAAAAATGAAATCCATTTTGTGTTGGTCTTCAGGTTTTATTTGAATCTGGTTGTATCCTGAAAAACCATCCATGAAAGAGAATATTTCATGGCCCACACATGCATCGATAAGATTATCTATGAAAGGTATGGGGTAGTTGTCCTTAGGACAGGATTTGTTTAAGTCCCTGAAGTCCATACATAATCGTATGGTTCCTTGCTTTTTGTCAACTGGGGCTGGGTTGGAGAGCCATTTTGTCATGTCGATCAGATGGATGAAGCCAACTTTTAACAATTTCTCAACTTCAACCTTAATGGTTGCTTCTTTTCGACGGTTTACCGGGAAGAGCTTTTGTCTCACTAGTTTAGCATTAGTGTAAGTTGTGATGACATGTTCAACTATAGTGGGGTTGATGCATGGAATATCCTCGTAAGACAAGGAAAACATGTCGCAAAATTCCTTAAACAGGTTGGTCCACAGAGTAATCTCATCAGGTGAACAATCTGCTCCAATGAATAAGTTTTACACAACTCCATGTTTGATGGAGATATCGATCAATATGGTCCTCGATATATTTTCCATGTTACCTTCAACATAAATCGCTTGCGTAGGAGTGATGGACAAATCGATATCACCACCAAGTCTCACTGAAAACTCACCATTCTCTATCTTTTCTAGATTGGGAAGGAAATAGGACCTCTGATGCATGTGTTCCCATAGATGATCAAGACCTACCATGGATTCCAAGATATCCTCATCAAAGGAAAAACCAGTATCCAGAAAATCAAAAGAGTGGATAGAGTTGACTTGCCATGCAGGTGCATAGTCTATATATGACTCTGTTGAGACGGATAGAGTCGAGATATAATATTTTATGGCATCTTGTGTTTCTTGGTATGCTACTTTTGCAATAGATAAGGGCACAACTGATCTGGATTTTATGAGCAGAATGAAATGAATGCAGATTATTACCAGATGCTTAACACAAAATAACAGAGTACAGTAAAACTGGTTTTCTATTCAATAAGGAAATAAGCTAAAACTGTAAAATGCAGTGGAAAACAAGCTTGTTGGAATGGTGGCAGCTTATCTATGAGAAGAGATGTGACGGCTGCACTCATTCAGAACAAGATGGTTACATTGAGGATCTCAAAAACCCTAGACATCCAAAAACCTAACCCTAGGAGACGAAGCGCCAAAAGTCATGTGGGCCCCGTTTGGGTAAGTTAGTACATCAACTTCCCGGGGTCGTAACTTTTGCATCCAATCTCCATTTGGGCTGCACAATAGCTCATTGGAAATATCTATTCGAGGAATATAGCTTAGAAGATAAAATCGATGATCAAATTTGCTGCTAAAAGATACCCCAAAAAATGTCATTTAGGGCCTCAAAACGGCCCCAGAACTTCAGGACCCAAAAAACTACTAAAAGTAGTAAATTACCGAAATTGCCAAAAGACTGTTTTGAGCCAGTTGGAAGAGGTGGGACGCCGCCGATATCCACCTAGATCAACAGTTGGTTATTACCAAGTGGGAAGAATCCAAGGATTAGTTGTTCGACTGACAATGAAGATTTCCCGAGACAAAATGTCAGAAGTACTCGTAGAACCAATGTAGTTTACGAGAGTAGGTAGATTGAATGTGCCCATCAGTGATGAATACATGCCTACTCCTAGACTTTCACTGGGCAGGTGAGTCTAATCAATCAAAGGGATTGTCGAATCCGATGAAGCATTGTTATTTTTCGGAGTAAATGAAATTTGATCAACTCTGATGATCTTTCTTTCATGTGGGAACATCATTACTCAGAATACGGACGATGGGACAACTTGCATTGCATACATACAACTCCTTCCTCACAAAAAATTGTAGTCAAGAGGATCATCCAAAAATTCAACCTCCATAGACACTAACTTATCAGCAAGTTCAACTTCGAACGAGGGAAAGACTCCATGTGGGAGGAATGATCTCCTATCAAAATACGTAAGTATAGTGTTGGAAGGGGCTAACTCAAGCGAGCCAAGGGATTTCCAGTAGGATATTGACATTACACACGTAGACATGCCTTCATCTACAGCTATTCGTCCAACGGTTTTGGGTTCATGGAATAATTCAATTTGCAAGGCCATATAATACGGTAACCGATGTTTGATGTTTGACATATCAAACCGTGCAAGCTGTTAAGATTTAATATGCTAAGACAGAAAATAGCAGCATCACATTCCATTTCACAATAATAGCATAAACAGGATCACTGAAGAAACAACAAGCACATCATAAACACAAGAGACACAGATTTATCCTGGGAAACCCTCATGGGGTAGAAAACCCAGCAAAGCTTCCTCAATATAGATGACCAACAATATACAAAGATGCAAACCAAAGACATGATCTCCTCCTCCACCATATCAGACCTCTCCTCCATAAGTGCGCTACTCTCAAGTGAGTGAGTGTGTGTGTTAAATGAGGAATACACCTCCTCTATTTATACACTACTCTGACTTGTCTTTTACACAAGTCATGTAGGCTCGTATTTAACCATTGGGTTAAATACCCCATTACAACTGACTGGGCTGACCCCTCTAGGGTGGTCTAATAACCCTTTGACCCACATAACACATATAGGGCCGACCCCCACTAGGGATGTCTAATAACCCAAGTTACCACATTCCGACGGAGGAATAAACATCTTCGGATATACAATAAGATCTTCACGGAGGAATGAAACATCTCCAGAATAATAAAGTACAAATATAATATTCTTTGAAGTTACAATATGTCAACACTCCCCCTTAACGAGAAGGATATTATAATAGTATCTGCACGAGCAAGGAGTCATCAACATCATACATGATACATCTATAAATCATTGGAAGCTTTCTCAACATCATCAGTAACTCAAGCAGTTACTGGGACATCTTCAATACTGGAAAATAAACATCTTCAGTACTGAGTCTTTATCTTCTACAATACTCAAATAGCTAGAGCAACATCAACATCTGGATCCTTACGATCATCAACATCGTCATCACACGATCATCAGCATCGTCATCACACGATCATCAGCATCGTCATCACACGATCATCAACATCGTCATCACATGATCATCAACATCTTCATCACACGATCATCAACATCGTCATCTATATCATCACGATTAGCAGCATCGTCATCTAGATCGTCACGATCAACATCATCGTCATCTAGATCATCACGATCAGCAGCATCATCATCCAGTTCATCACGATCAACATCATCATCATCTAGATCATCACGATCAGCAGCATGATCATCTAGATCATCATGATCAACATCATCGTCATCTATATCATCACGATCAATAGCATCGTCATCTAGATCATCACAATCATCAGCATCATCATCACACGATCATCAACATCGTCATCTAGATCATCACGATCAACAACATCATCAATACAAGTATAAGTATCATTTAATACAAGTATCCTCATCAATACAAGTATACATATCATCAATATAAGTATCCTCATCAATATAAGTATACACATCATCAGTACAAGTATCCTCATCAATACAAGTATACACAATAGCAGCATATCCTGCAACACACATGATCCAATTATGGGATGATCAATCCCTCTCACTTTAGGACATAGGTCCAAGGATGATACAATCCTAATCTATTTACATGATGATTAGTCCTTATCACTTTAAGACACCTCACCATGTATAGGGACGATGCAATCCCAATCGATTAATAGGATGATTAGTCCTTATCACTTTAAGACACCTCACCATGTCTAGGGACGATGCAATCCCAATTGATTAATAGGATGATTAGTCCTTATCACTTTAAGACATCTCACCATGTCTAGGGATGATGCAATACCGACCACAGTGCTAGTCCTCTTTCATATTGGATGTGACCTAGATTAAATCTAGGATTTTATCACCCGTGAATGATCACCTGCTGCAGTCTAGGAGTGAACATTATGTCATTACAGGACCTGCGAATGATCACCTTCTGCTACACTGAGCAGTCTAGGAGTGAACATTACATCATTCCATCCAACCACAGAGCCAGTACTATTTCAACTGGGGTGTGACCTAGATCAAATCTAGGATTTACAACCTTCGAATGATCACCTACTGCTACACTGAGCAGTCTAGGAGCGAACATTACATCATTACAGGACCTGTGAATGAACACCTGATGCTACACTGAGCAGTCCAGGAGTGAACATTACATCATTCCAGCCAACCACAGAGCCAGTACTATTTCAACTAGGGTGTGACCTAGATCAAATCTGGGATTTACAACCTGTGAATGATCACCTGCTGCTACACTGAGCAGTCCAGGAGTGAACATTACATCATTACAGGTTTCTTGAATGATCACCCACTGCTGAGTAGTCCAGGAGCACACATTACATCATTCACCAACATCTTTCTCGAAGACAAGAGTCTACGGATCACTTTAGGACTGAAGTCCACGGATGACACAATCCTCTTACTCTCAGAGACATCTTTTTGCAGATCACTTTAGGACTAAAGTCCACGGATGATACAATCCTCTCATCCACTAGGGACCACATTCTTGGAGACATACATCTACGGCTCTCTTTAGGACTAAAGTCCAAGGATGATCCAATCCTCACATGTCCACTAAGGACTTCATTCTCGAAGACATACGTCTACGGCTCTCTTTAGGACTGAAGTCCAGGGATGATCCAATCCCCACATGTCCACTAAGGACTTCATTCTCGAAGACATACGGCTACGGCTCTCTTTAGGACTGAAGTCTAGAGATGATCCAATCCCCACATGTCCACTAAGGACTTCATTCTTGAAGACATACATCTACGGCTCAATTTAGGACTGAAGTACAGGGATGATCCAATCCCCACATGTCCACTAAGGACTTCATTCTCGAAGACATACATCTATGGCTCTCTTTAGGACTAAAGTCCAGGGATGATCCAATCCCCACATGTCCACTAAGGACTTCATTCTCGGAGACCATACGTCTACGGATCCTTTTAGAACATGTGTTCAAGGATGATGCAATCCCCTCGTCAACTTAGACCTTGTCTAAGGACTATTCACCAACCTCTCTATTGGCATCATCAATATAGGTATTCACATCATCGACCTCACTGTCAATGTGGGCAATCTTATCATAAGTGATCTCATCACTCCCCCTTTCGAGGAGGGTCCTTCTCGGAAAACTTTACTTGAGGTAGAGTTTCGGTTAGTACATCAGTAACTTGTTACAAATTCGAACTTTAATTCCATTCTGCACCATATCTTGGAGCACTGGATTCTCTACCATCTTGATACAACTCTGTTTGTCACATAGGATCACAATTCGGTCTATCTATAAGTCAAACAATCCAGAAGCCATACTGCTTCACAACTAGCAAAGCAAGTAGCCATATATTTTGCTTATGCTGAGAGCCACACTAGACTGCTTCCAGCTAAACCACGAGATCATGGCTGATCCCAAACAATAACATCCTCTCAATGTGTTCTTCCTATCTGATACACTTTCTTCCCAATCAACATATATGTAGCCATCTGAAGTCATGATCTCCAAGATAGCATAGATCAAAGTCTATTGTATCCTTTAGGTACCTCATCACATGCTTTGCAACTTTCAGGTGAACACATCTAGTTTCCACTAGATACTGACTCAAGGTGTTCACAGCAAAGCATATATCTGACCTAGTATTTGTTAGATACATCAATGACCCAATAATTTGTCTGTATAGAGTTATATACACTAACTCTGATGATTCATTCGCTAACAGATTCAAGTTGGAATCCATGCGAGTGGCCATTCCAACATATCAAGTCCTTTTAATATTTATCAGCATACTTTCCCTGGTTGAGAAAGATTCCTTCTGAGCCTTTCCATACTTCCAGACCTAGGAAGTAATGCATCAATTTTAGATCTTTCATTTTCATTTCTGCAGCCATCTTCTTCTTTCTTTAATTACACCATTAAGAGAATGGTCTTATCTAACCACTTGGAGCAAACATCTCATCATGATTCTCTTCCTCTTTCTAAGAGAATCTTCTAGCCACAAGCCTTCTATAGTGTGTTTGATTTGTAAATCTTTTGTTGAACATCCATCGCTTGTTCAGTGTTCATCATTCATCATGATCTTTCCTACAAATCAAAATTAAGTACATGATTAGTAATACTTCATAATCATCAAATCATATTGACATGATAACCTATTATGCATACAGATATCATTTACATAGTTATGCAACTATTTTGACCAATACTTTGGCAAAACACTTTCCCATATCCTGTATGCATACAGTGGCTATCTAGATGCCTTCCATCTCTACCAGAACATACAATCGAGAGTGTGCACAGCTCTCAGTATGTCAGCAAAGAGGTTTCATTCTAGACAAGCAACAATGGAATCTTTGTCCAACTTACCAATCATATGCATATTAGCAGTATACTGTTCAATGCTCTATGAATGTTTACACTCAGCATCATATATTCTAGGAATACAAATATGCATACAACCTATTACAGGCAATATCATTTACTATTTCAAATAACAACTCAAATACTTATCTTTTATGTTTGTGTGGTTGCCTCCCGCTTGATCTTCTGTATGTATTTTGAACTTCTATTCATTCTGTACCACTGTGCATGCTCAAGTGTCATCCTCATGATTTCATACACAAACATACATTAGTATATTCTCAACATTATAGTTCTAAATAATCTTGAAAATGTATAGTCATGATTATAGATAATATTCAAGGTTTTAGGGAAGTCATCTTTTACTCATGCATATTCTTGTTTGATCTGGTTAGATAAATCATCAACCAAGATAAGAGACATAATATGCATAAACCCTTGATTACTAACTTTATGAATAAGCATAACCAATCATACCAAGTATCCTTGTATAAGGGATCCTAACACAAGGTAAGATTCTAACATGACATAGGAAAACATACCTGGATTAGTATACCTGCTTAGTTATGTACAACATACCTAAACAATCTCTTCAATGATTTAAATATTATGGATGAGTCTTTGGCCTCATGATGTCATGGTCATGGAACTTCATTTGTCTTTTGTGATGTACCTATATCTTGTTAGCAGACAACATCAACCTCACACAACACCATAATGCATTAGTACAATCATATAGCCCTAATCAATGAATGTCTTCGATCATTCACATGCATTCATACTGTTACTAGGGTGATAAGACAATTCTAACATTAATCAAGATTGTACTAATGAAGACAAACACATTATGAACTTAATCAAGAATCAGATTTCAAGACATACCTGAACCTCCTTAAGTCATACCTGTCGAGACTTCTTGTAGTCTTCTTATGTAAGGCCTTAGCCTCAACTCCCCCTGAAACTTGATCTGGAGCTTGATTAGGGTTTGCTAGAGAAACCCTAAAAATTCAATCTTTGACTTTCACATTTCTGAATGGATGGAAGGATGTGTCTTCCTAAGCTGATCAAACTACCATACTTCAATTTTGAAATCTCCAAAATTTGACCCCTCAAAATTGCCTTCGAAACTTCTGGATGTTCTGGACAGGATGCCGAACTAGGGTTTGATGAAGCCCACCCTTCTGCCCAATCAAAAGGTTTGATATAAGGCTCTAAACTCTTATTTTCTGAGGAGCTTCCAGCCGTGGACTCTGATTCCAAAAATTCTAACTTTCTCCGAAACCCTAAATTCAGGAAGCCATGAATGAAGGTGCTCCAAAAATAATTCTGTTTTGAAAGAAATATGTACCTGATTGTTTCTACTATAACTCTGAAATTTTCACTCCACAGGGTCTGAAATTTTTTTGTGTGGTATCCTGACCTGTCATCTTTCCATCTCGACAGGTCTGACCTCAATCAGATTTTCTGAGAGAGAGTTATGCCAAGTGTTGCAACGTGACCTGTTTATGGGATAAAACAGGAGAGTGAACCTGTACGGCATGCCACGTGTCACTGGTTCAGCTTCGGCCTCTGAAAACGTTTCTTGAGATAGTACAGTCTGTGTACTACCTGTCAATTTTTACGAAATTTCATTTGGAGCTTCCTATCCCAAGTTATGCCAAGTGTCGCAACGTGACCTGTTTATGTGATAAAACAGGAGATCGAACTTGTACGGTGTGCCACATGTCACTGGTTCAGCTTCGGCCTTTGAAAACGTTTCCTGCAATAGTAAAATCTGTGTACTACCTGTCTCTTTTTACAAAATTTCATTTGGAGCTTCCTAGCCCAAGTTATGCCCTTTTTTCCTAGGACACCTGATTTTGACTGAGATCTGGAAGAGGCAGAAACCCTAACTTGTACTGATCATAACTTACAAATTACAACGAATATGAGGATTCCCTTTGGACAAAAGACACCTGGAGATGTTATATACGACCTGTAAAGGTTTTAGATCCTGAACCTTCTCCAAAATGGATTTATGGCGAAAGTTCCACGATATTTGGTTTTTGCTATATAAAACCCTAACCTTTAAATTGTCGTAAGTAAAGAAAGTGTCGTAAGTGCCATACATTGCCTTCCTTCAGGTTAGCTCTGATACCATGTTAAGATTTAATATGCTAAGAAAGAAAATAGAAGCATCACATTCCATTTCACAATAATAGCATATACAGGATCACTGAAGAAACAACAAGCACAACATAAACACAAGAGACACAGATTTATCCTGGGAAACCCTCATGGGGTAGAAAACCCAGCAAAGCTTTCTCAATATAGATGACCAGCAATATACAAAGATGCAAACCAAAGACATGATCTCCTCCTCCACCATAGCAGACCTCTCCTCCATAAGTGCGCTACTCTCAAGTGAGTGAGTGTGTGTGTGTTAAATGAGGAATACACCTCCTCTATTTATACACTACTCTGACTTGTCTTTTACACAAGTCATGTAGGCTCGTATTTAACCATTGGGTTAAATACCCCATTACAACTGACTGGGCCGACCCCTCTAGGGTGGTCTAATAACCCTTTGACCCACATAACACATACAGGGCCGACACCCACTAGGGAAGTCTAATAACCCAAGTTACCACATTCCGACGGAAGAATAAACATCTCCGGATATACAATAAGATCTTCACGGAGGAATGAAACATCTCCAGAATAATAAAGTACAAATATAATATTCTTTGAAGTTACAATATCTCAACACAAGCATACTTAAATAATCCATCCTCCCGATGGCCAATAGAAGTGCATTCCATTGCAAAGGGAAGCTTTGCAAGACTTCTAATGTGGACATTGCACAAGGAGTTTGGGCCAGATCCTCTACGACAGAGCAATTAGTAGCGGCACATGTGTTAGGTTTGTGCGTAGCCCTTTTGTAGACACGCTTAGGTATGTTTGGCATAGAATCTGCTGGTCTCTTAACGTGAAGAGGAGAATATGACTCGAGAACATCCTTATCTTTCTGCTGCGAGTCTAAGTTTTAATTCGTGGCTCTGGTTTGTAGAAACGTATGTGAGTTAATCATATTGATAAATGATTGATCAACTAACGAGGAACGAGGAGTGCCCCCAGCACTAGAGTTGCCAGAAGCTGAGCCTTGTCCATGAGGGAATGGGTCCTTCAGTACATCTAGTTTCTTTTCACGTAACAGCTTCTAGGCTTCATCCATAAGAGAGCACTGGTGGGTAAGGTGACCATCTTTGTAAAGTTTGCAGGGAAACTTGACCTTCTTTTTATCCTTTTTTACCTCTTCGGCATTTTCGTTGTTTTTGGGTTTCTGATAGTTCCTCTCCCCTTTCTAACCCTTCCTTTTGTTGTTGTTGGGTTTCCGAAAACCCTTTTGGTTTGTCTACACCCGTTGTATAGATTCTGTCTTAGAAGGGAAGGTTGCAACCGAAGTTCCCTCAGTAGCAAACTGCTTCACGGAAAGTGTGTGCACTTGTTTTGTTAAAGATTCAAGTGCTGCTGAATCTATTGAACCAATAATGCCATGGGCATGCAGTCTAGGATTTGGTTTTCCAAGACCTATATTAGATATCAGTGCATCCGGAATGATCTCATAGAGAATCCCAGATTGAGCGTAAACTAGGTCAAGCTGTCCTCAGGATTACTTCTTCCTCAGAACTTACCCCAGAAGTTCTGACATCCTTAGAAATATAAGGAAGGAGTTATTTCAAGTACCACTCTAAAAGGAACTTTGGAGGATTCTCAGCCTTCATGAGTCTCTTCCATCTTCACCAGTCCTGAATATGGTCAGATAAGTGAGTGGATTTGTTCTTCCTGAAAGTGGACAGAAGGTCTGTACCAACATCATACTGGACAGTAAGTTGGAAGTGGTTCAAAAATACTTCCGTTAGGTCCCAAAAGTCATTGTATGCAGCTGCAGGAAGTTCAATGTACCACTTGGGTGGGACACTAGCCAAGGTTCGTTGAAAGAGCCTCAACCTAATGGAATCATCATTAAGCGAATTGGAAGAGCACCATAAGTGAAAGGTTGTAACATGGTAACCAGGGTCTTCCCAAGTCTTACCTTCGAACTTTGGAATGTCCTAGGGAAGCATGGTTGGGTCGGGTGGCCATGCTAGGTGATCTTACACCAGATTGTTAGTCAGTTTCAAAAGATCTGGTAAGTTCAAGGTTTTTCGGAAGGGAAAATGAGGTCTCATCGATGTTATCTAATTAAAAGGAATTTGGTAGGGGGAACCACCCGAAACCTAGCTCCTATACTGTTGGTTGGGGTTCCCTCAACCATTGGTTGTGAAGTAAATGAATTATTAAAGATGCTACAGCCGTAGGCTAGGGGATTTCTTCCTTGTGGATTGTTCCATTGTGGTTTGGTATAAGCACCATCGAAATGTGGGTTGACAAAACTGTTACTACCCCCTCCAACAAATAGTGAAAAGGGAGTACTCCCTATAGGTATATTCGAAGTCTGTACATTGGATGAATGCACATTAAAACCTATGAAGGGGTTGAAACCTGATGTAGATGCAATGGAAGAAGTATGAATTGATCCTACAAAAGGTGCCAAAGGAGCTATGTGTCCTCCAAAACAAGAAAATATGCGACCAAAAGGAGAAGACTGAGGATTAGCCTGGAATTGTTGTACAAAAGGGTAAGATGTGAACGATACCGATGGTATGCCTGAAAAAGGGACACTGGATGGTCCAATAGTGGAAAAAAAAAGACTAGATGCAGTTGTAGCTTGAGATCCAAATGATCCTAAGTGTCTTGTACTGAAATTAAATTAAGTGCTCGTAGTAGAAGTAGCTTGAAACAAGCTTGGTATTGATGTGTGTGTAAACAAAGGAGAAAAACCTCCTAAAATGATAGCTGATGTAGGAGTATGAGGAACTCCTGACACATCCCCTATTTTCTCCATGAGTGAACCAGGTGTAAACTGATACACACTTAACTCTGGAAGACCTAGAGAAACTACACTTACTTACAAGGGATTGTTGGGTCCAGTTAAAGGAGGATTGAAAGGTGTGGAAAACACTTGAGTGGTCAAGTCTTCAATCTCTAAGGTTTCCTGAACTGATTGATATTGAGAGATAAGATGTGGTTCTCTGGGTGGTTCAGTTGTTCCCGTAAGTTTGTAAAAACCACGAGAGTCTATTCTCCATTGTTGTGGTGGCGATGGAGGCTCCACTGTAAATTGTAGGAAGGTTATGTAACCTTCATGACCTTCCAAGAGGTTGGTCCTCCACAATTGTTTGAAAAACATACTAAGTAATTATCCTATGGGTCACTAACAACTAGGCTCAAACAACATACCCCGAAAAAATCTCCTAAACTGATCCAAACCAGGAAAACAAAGATAATACTATGAAAAGTAACTCTGGGATGATGAGGGCCCAGAGCAAACTAGTAGAATATCGAAGGTCATTTACACGGTGTCCACATACAAATTCTATGGGTGCAAGCATTTGAATCACCAAACCACCCTCCCTGAATTAATGTAGAGGGTTACCTCCTGTGTCTGTCCTAGGTGAGGTGGAAATATTCTTCCACTATACCTGTGTAGAGCCCTACAGTCAAGATACTAAAGGCTACCACAAATATAGAAAGATACTGAGGGGACAGTCATCATTCCAGCCAAAATGCATGGGCATGGTAGCAACTCCTGTTAGATTTTGAGCATTAATTCAACATACGCTAGGATCTTTACTGAGAGAATAGCATGTACAACATATCAATCATATCAAGCATGTACCAAGCATATCAAGCAATCACATAAGACAATGGACACATAGAGTCTCACTGGGGAAAACCATAAAGGTGAAAATCCCACAACTTCCTCAGAGATAGAAAGAGCAAAGATACAACAAAAGTATAAGAGATAGTCTTCTACTAGCAACTACTCCTCCTCCTCAACTAGTGTGGCACTTTTCGAGTGATGTAAGATTGAGTAATGAGATGATCAAATAGAGATCTACCGATCTATATTTATACATCACCTGACCTGCCTAATAACCTAGCAAGGCTGACCTGTCTAACTCAGTCTAATAACCCGTGGTTATACTAATCAGGGCCAACCCCACACTTGGTGGTCTAATAACCCATCACAACAAGTTACAACACTTGCGACACTTGTCAATACAAATGACGACACTTCCTTATAGAGGAATAATACCATCTCTATAGGAGTACAATATACATAGGTTAAATACATTCCAAAGTTACATATACATCAACACTCCCTCTTAACTAGGAAATTATTTCTCGATACAGATCTGCTAGCACAAGTCTTCTTCTCTAGATCATCATCACTGGATCATCATCATCGAATCATCATCATCTAATCATCGTCATCATAACTGCTGCTGCTATCTCAATCAATCTCCAATCTACTCATATAGGAAGTTCTACAGAGCCAGTCCTTTTTCATAGTGGATGTAGGCCCACCACCTGCAGGTCTTCATCATCTAGAGAGCCAGCCCCTTTTCATGTTGGATGAACATCATCAACATCTCTGCGAGCAAGCCATCAAGTAGGTACACCACAGGATTGATTATACTGCTTCTGCAAAACCTGCAAGATCTCCCAGGACTGATTACACTGCCTCTGCAAAACTTGCAAGATCATCTCAAGACTGATCATATGCCTCTGCAAAACCTGTGTACCATACTATCACATCAACATCTTCAGATCATCGTCATTGTCCACAGAGCACAACCCAAATGCACACACATAGTCTCCAGTATGGGAGTACTTTCCTACCACCATACAAGACCCTGTCTACCAACATGCGAGGACTTTCCTAATAGCATGTGAGACACAACGCTTACATCAATCGACATGGGAGGACATTCCTACCACCATTCGGGAAAGGCACACAGCACTTACACCAATGACCATAAGAGGACCAACCTACCACCATGTTGGAATGGCACAACACTTACATCAATGACCATGGGAGGACCAACCTACCACCATGTCGGAATGGCTCCAACCCTTACATCTTACCATGGGAGGACTTTCCTACCACCATGTAAGAATGGCTCCAACCCTTACATCTTACCATTGGAGGAGTTTCCTACCACCATGTAAGAATGGCTCTAGTCCTTACATCTACACCATAGGAGGACTTTCCTACCACTTTGTGAGAATGGTTCGGCCCTTACTTCTACTAGCATAGGAGGACTTTCCTAAGACTATGCAAGAATGGCCCATGTGCATTTGTGTCTCCGAACTCATCACTTCCCCTTGGAAGGTATCTTGATCTGAAGTACACCAAGTCTCCCTCTGAAGTATTCAAACTTCACTCTAGCCAGTGGCTTGGTCATCACATCGGCTATATGCTCGTCTATCACAACCCATAGGAGCTTCACTACTCCTCTCTGCACCATATCCCTGATATAGTGATACTTGATCTCAATGTGCTTCGACTTGTCATGGAACACTGGGTTCTATGACAACTTCACACAACTCTGGTTGTCACAATATATACAAGTAGCACTCAGCTAGAGATCAAACATATGAGACAGTAGCTTCCTAATCCATACTGCCTCACAACTAGCCGAACAAGCTGCGACAATACTCTGCTTCGACTATACTCAGTGCCACACAAGACTGCTTCCTGCTAAACCAAGAGATCATACTGGATCGCATACTGAAGAAACACCCTGAAGTGCTCTTTCGATCAATAACACTGCCTGCCCAATCCGAATCAACATGACCATCCAGGTTAAACTTTTGATTTGCCTCATACTTGAGCCCATAGTCAACTGTACCCTTTAGGTACCTCAGAATATGCTTTACAGCTATCAGGTGAACATGTCTCGGATATGTCAAGTACTGGCTCAAGGTGTTCACCACAAAAGCAGATAGCTGGTCTCATATTCATCAGGTACATCAAGGACCCAATCATCTGACGATACATTGTAGAATCAATCGGCTCAGAAGAAGCATCACACATAAGCTTTAGGTTTGATGCCATAGGTGTGGCCATAGACTTGCAGTCCATCATCCCGAACCTCTTCAAGATCTCTATTGCGTACTTCCCTTGTCCAAGGAAGATTCCATCTACACTCTGCCACACCTCAATACCAAGAAAGAAGTGCATCATACCCAAGTCCTTCATATCGAACTCAGCAGCAAGCTTCCGCTTTGTGTCGGTAATCAATCTGTCCTCAACTGTTATAAACAGGTCATCCACATACAATAGTAGTATCACTGGATTGCCTTCCTCAACCTTGTAGTAAAGGTTGGAATCCGCTTTACTCTTGGTAAAGCCCAAACTGGATAGGAAGCCATCTATCCTGCCATACCAAGTCCTGGATGCCTGTTTCAAACCATAAAGGGCTTTCTTCAGTTTCCACACATGTGACTCTCGGTCATGTGTTTCAAACCCAAGTGGCAGCTCCACATACACTTCCTCTTCAACTACACCATTCAAGAAAGCTGTCTTGACATCCATCTGGTGTACCTTCCATTTCATCACTGCATCCATAGCAAGTACTGATCTAATGGAAGTGTATCTTGCCACAGGAGCAAAGGTCTCTTCATAATCAATCCCTTATTTTTGGGAGAAGCCACGAGCTACAAACCACACCTTATATTTTTCTATGCTTCCATCTGCAGCATGCTTGATCTTATAGATCCACTTGGAAGTCACCATAGACTTCCCATTTGGTCTTGGGACCACATCCCAAATTTCATTCTTCATGATCGACTGGTATTCCTCGACCATGGCATCCTTCCATTCTTTCTTTTTTGCTGCTTCTTCATAACTGGATGGTTCTTTGTTCAGTATCTCACAGAGTAAAGCAACATAGCTGGTATGTGATATTGTTATTTTCCTTTCTCTGTGTTCCTCTTTTGGAATTCCAAACCTTTCTGCATCTTGAATGAGCTCTCTAGCCCATGTTGGTTTCCTCTTGTGAGACTTCTTCTCACGGGGTGGATCTACAGGCTGTTGTGGATCTTCCATTTCACGATATTCTTCAAGAACTACTTCATTCATGGTGGTGTCTTGAGTTTTGGATATTCTGGGTTCTTCATTATCTTCAACTGGTGTTTTCCTTGATTTGATGTATGATGAGATTTCATCAAATGTTACATCCCTATTGATATCAATCTTCTTGAATCCTGGGAAGTAGATTCTGTAAGCCTTCGAGCTTTCACTGTAACCCATGAATATGCCCTTCTTTCCTGAAGGATCTAACTTTGTCCTCTTTTATTTTGGGATGTGAGTCACTGAGTGTATACTGGACAACTAAATATTCTGAGATGGCTAACTTCTGGTTTCTTACCAGTGAACACTTCTTTTGGTGTTTTCTTGTCAAGTATCTTATGGGGTGTTCTGTTCTGCACATATACAGCCGTCCTTGCTGCTTCATCCCATAGGTGCATAGGTAGATCTTGGTCATGAAGCATTGCCCTAGCTGCTTCCATGATTGTTCTATTCTTTATTTTGGAAACCCTATTCTGTTGTGGATTGTAAGGAGTAGTCAACTCCCTCTTAATCTTTGAATCACTGCATAGCTTCTTGAAATCAACTGAAGTGAATTCTCTGCCATTGTCAGATCTGAAGATCTTGATCTTCATGTCAGCTTGGTTTTCTATCAAGGATTTGAATTCCTTGAACTTGTCAAACACTTCATCTTTGTTCTTCAAGAAGTAAACCCAAGTCTTCCTAGAGAAATCATCAATGAAGGAAACATAGTATACATACCCACTTAGAGAACTGGATGACATCGGAACACATAAATCAGAGTGGATGATTTCCAAGATTCTTTTTGCCTTGCTTTCATTGCTTGGGAATGTCTTCTTTGTGTTCTTTCCCTTTGCACAACCTTTGCAAATGCCTTCATGCTTTGACTGGATTTCAGGAAGACCTTCCACTGTTATGCTTGCAATTGGTAATTATCTATAGTGCATGTGTGCAAGCCTTCTATGCCAAAGTGCACTTGGCTCTACTGAATCATGGACCATGGCTTGTTCTGGTTGGCCTTTCAATTTGTATAATCCTCCCTCTTGCTCTCCAATCACCACTGCATCATCAATAGTCTTACCCTTTGGCCACATTAGGACTTGGCCATCTACAAATGCAACCCTCATGCCTTTTGCATCTAATGCAGATATGGAGAGTAGATTCTTCTTGAGACCTGGAACATATAGTACATATTTCATCTTCATAGACTTTCCAGAGTCTAGTTTATATGAGGCTTCACCACTCCCTTTTATTGGATATTGGTAGTCATCCCCAAGTTTCACCTTGTGGGGTGATTCATATTCAGATAGGTTCATAAAGGATTCCTTGAATCCTGTCATGTGCTTAGAAGCCCCACTATCTATAAGCCAATCATTACTTCCATGAGTAATGGTTCCAGTGAGGGAAGAAATCAAAACATATTCTTCATCACTTGAAGAATATTCACTATCTTCTCTAGCCCTCTTCCTGAGAGGTTCATCATCCTCTAGAGCATGAGCATGATGTCTTCTTTTTATGTTCTTCTTCTTGTGAGAACCATTTTTCTTATTCTTGGGACAGTCTCTGGAGTAGTGTCCCTTTTCATCACATGTATAGCAACGGACATAGGACATCTTTCTTCGATGTCTGGGACTACCCCTTTGATTCTGATGGTGATGTCTTTCTTTCTTGCCATGATGGTGAGTCTTTTTGTCACAGTGACTTTTGGAGTGTGCTGTGAGAGCTAGGTCTTCATTCCCCATTTTCTCTTCTCGGGATACAATCTGAGCTTCTTCTTGTGAGAATTCTTCCCACAACCTGCTGAAAGTGATAAGTTTCCTCCTAGCAAAAATTCCTTGGATGAAGGAATCCCATTACCTAGGAAGTCCATTAAAGGTCATTACCAATTCTCCATTCTCTATATCTTCTCCCACAGCTTCAATTTGTTATTTTATCTGGGAAACCCTTGAGAAATAAGACTGCATAGTCTCTGCATTCTGGATCTTGACATTCTTCAATTGATTCCTCAAGGACAATATCTTCTGATTTATGTTCTTCCGTTCGAATAGCTTGGTCAGGGAATCAAACATCTCCTTTGGTGTCTTTAGAGATGACACATGTGGTATGAGATGGTCTTTGATAGAATCAACAATGATCCTTTTAGCCTTGACCAAATTTCTTTTGTGTAAGGACTTAGCCTCTTCTTCCTCTAGGATAGGGAGTGTCTTTAGAGATGACACATGTGGTATGAGATGGTCTTTGATAGAATCAACAATGATCCTTTTAGCCTTGACCAAATTTCTTTTGTGTAAGGACTTAGCCTCTTCTTCTTCTAGGATAGGGACCTCTTCACTTATGTAAGTGTCCAACTCATTTTCTTCCCGGATTAACCCAAACCTATACTTCCATGCTCGGAAGTTATCAGCCCCTTCAAGATTATCCTCAAGCTTGGTGTGGTGAGACATCTTAAAGAGTACCTCAAATGCAAATAGAAAATATTTAGGTCTTACCACTTGATTTGCTGAAAACTCAATCTGGTCCCAGATTAGGGTTTGTTAAAGAAACCCTAAAAATTCAAACTTTGAATTCAAACTTCTGAAAGGATAGAAAGATGCGCCTTGATGAGCTGATCAGCCTGGTATATTCAAAATTTGAGATCTGCAATGTTTCACCCTTCAGAAATGCCTTTTAGTCTTCTCGGATTCACTAGGAAGGACCCTGAATTAGGGTTTGAGTTTCCTGGAGCTTCACCCAACAAAAAATCTCGATCCAAAGCTGTAAACTTCGATTTTTCCAAGGAGCTTCTAGCTATGTCTTCAGATTTCAAAAATTCCTATTTTTGTGGAAACCCTAATTGTTAGGGCCAAAATTGAAAGTGTTCAGAATTGAATTCTGATTGGACAGAAATATTCTCCTTGATGAATAGAGTCAATCTACCTTACTTCTATTCCAAAATCTATGGAGAGAAACCCAATAAACAAGAAACCCTAGCTTCTGCCACTACACAATGTCTTCTTGTCAGGGAAGCTCTGATAACATGTTAGATTTTGAGCATTAATTTAACATACTCTAGGATCTTTACTGAGAGAATAACATGTACAACATATCAATCATATCAAGAATGTATCAATCATATCAAGCAATCACATAAGACAATGGACACACAGAGTTTCACTAGGGAAAACCATAAAGGTGAAAAACCCCACAACTTCCTCAGAGATAGAAAGAGCAATGATACAAGCAAAGTACAAGAGATAGTCTTCTACTAGTAGCTACTCCTCCTCCTCAACTAGTGCTCCACTTTCCAAGTGATGTAAGAATGAGCAATGAGATGATCAAATAGAGATCTCCCAATCTCTATTTATACATGGCCTGACCTGCCTAATAACCTAGCAGGGCCAACTTGTCTAACTCTGTCTAGTAACCCGTGGTTATACTAATCAGGGCCGACCCCACACCTAGTGGTCTAATAACCCATCACAACAAGTTATGACACTTGCAACACTTGTCAATTCAAATGACGACACTTCCGTATAGAGGAATAATACCATCTCTATAGGAGTACAATATACATAGGTGAAATACATTCTGAAGTTACATATACATCAACAAAGCCGAAATCCAAGAGTACTCAAGGCACTAATGGACCCCATACGTGAATCAACCCTGTTGTATGCTCAAATGAACAGTGGGGGGGTATCCCCAACAATTTCACCCTCACACGACCTCGTTCTTAACTCTAGTTTGAGTAGAGCTTCCCAGAATACTTCTATGAGGGTGGATTTACCTAAATGACAATTTGCACTACGATTTGAGATTTGATAATCTTGGATAGCGAAATTGTGTTCTAATCCAATATTCTAGCCTAATCTAGTTGATGTATGGGTAACCCTAAAAATAACATGTTACTAATGAATTTTCAGTTAATGTCTTTTTAAATGATATTGTTTACTCAAAGTATCATGCAATGTGTGATGTAGTTACAACTGGAAATAAGGTGCATATAAAATGTAAAAATTTTACAATTGTGCTCTCTATGTTTCTTTCAAAACTGAAAATCAAAGTAAACCTAAGCATAAAAGTTATTTTTTTTCATATTATTTTCAAAGATAGTAGAACTAACAACTATAACTAGCTTAAAAAATAAATGACAAATCTTGCAATAAAAGGGGAAGATCTTTTGTTTTTCAAAAACTCGCGACTATATACACTAACAGCTCGCGGGTGTAACTGAAAAACCGTGTGGAGCACAATGTGCAATTTGCAAGTGTAACAAAAAGTACGTGCCTGTAACTACAAGAAACATGTGGGTAGGCTCTTATAGAAGAAAAAGAAAAACTTTGCAGACCATACCAGATTGAGTTAGACACAAAGGATTTAAAAAGAAACCCTAAAGACCTCTAAAGAGACTGAATAAGTTATAAAGATTGAAGAAACCTAACAAGTATCCCCAAAGCAGAAAAACAAAAAGGTACTCCCCAATGGAGTCACCAGTTCTATTGTTAGGTAAAAGTTCTTATAGTAGGGGAATACTACCGACGTACTGTTGGAACATTTAAAAAACCCACTATGTCATTCTAGACTTATGATAAATTAATTAATCATTTATGATTAATTTCCTGAGTTTTGACTAGGTAAAATAGGGCAGTTTTGTCTTTTAGTGAACCACATACCATCCTAACTCACCAAAACGAATTTGGATGGATTCTGGATAAGATTTCCTTGGATTCTGTATGATTTTATTCTACTCTTGAATTAGAAAGACACTTTCCTGATTTAGATAGCTTTATCCTATTTTTTCTACTTTCTAGTGGAAAAAGAAAAGCTAGTTGACTTGGAAACTCTTTCCACTTGACCAATTCGATCTCCACATCATATCTACTCTCCTAAATCCATAAATACATTCTATTTAACTCACTCATGAGCTGCCATACCATACTTACTAAATTCGTGATCCTCTAGGGAAGTTTTGGAAACTACCTTTGCCACCTAGGGGATTTTTTGTCTTTTCTAAGCCTTTTCCTTTTGCTCTTTCCAAATTTCCTCAAAGGAATTTGATTTTCTCCATGGAGGATGTTTATATTTTTTTTATCATATCAATGAATAAGATACAGAGTGATTTCCATAATTTATTCTCTCTATTCTTCTTCTCTCATTGTCTGAAATATTCCATGTGAAATTGTCTTATGAATCTAGTTCCTAGCAATTGAAAATATCACATGGTATTAGAGCTAGCTTGATTCAAAGAAATTTACAAGAGTGTTTTTTGCAGGTATTTCCATCACTAGGAGTGCATCAATATGGATAAAAAACAAGCCAAAGCTGTGAATCTCAGTCCCTTCAATTTCTTTGACTGGAACGTGAATATGATCATCCATGTTCAGAGCAAAGGATTGTATAGAGTTACTATGGGGCTTCAAACTGATCCAGGAGCATTTGCATTAAAATCCAAATGGTTCAATAGGATTGATGAAGCTTATGGGATACTTTGTCTCTTTGTATATCCAGATATTCTATTCCATATTGATTCTCTATCCACTCCAAGTCAAGTGTGGACAATGCTAGAATCTCTCTTTGGAAAACAGGACGAGCTCAGAGGTCATTTGCTCGAAATCGATTGAGATGATCTCTCTTAGTCCAAGTAATTTTGATTCCATGGAGGATTTCATCTCAAAATTCAAGAACCTATTGCTTCAACTAAAGCAATGTGGCATGGAGAAGAAGTATGAGCAATTAATCCTTACCATTCTATCAAAACTGAGTTTATAATACTCAGTATTTGTGTCTACTTTTCATACCACAAGACTTGCAATTCCTAACTAGAAGATGCTAAGTTTGGATGCATTCATTGATTCAATAACTAAGGATAAGGACAAGCTTGTCCAAATGAAGGATCTATCACCCTCCAAATACTTTTCACTTATTGCTCATGTAGCAAAGAGTTTCAAGAATGACAAATCCAAACAAAATATATTGTCAGATGAAGAGGATTCTGATGGAGATTCCAAATGCAAGAAGATGAAGAAGGAGAAGCCCAAGTGTTCTTATTGCTGCAAAGAAATGCATCTTGACAAATATTTCTTTAAGAATAAATTGGACATCATGTTTATTCTTTGAGTGCTAGAGTGAAATATAATTATGATGTATCTGGTATTGATTCACATTCTGATATATCAGAATCAGAAAACTCCACCTCTTCCTTGGAACAATCTTCAGTCATTTCATACAAACCTACCCTCAAAACTAGTCATTTTTTACTAGCTCCTAACTTGTCTTCTAAAAGGTCTTTCCACCTCCATTCAAATGTTTTAGATTCTAATTTAGAATATTATTTACATTCTAATATTCAGGTCATTACATCTACCACATCATATTTCCAAACCTTGGATGCACAAAATAACCTACAACCCCCAAGTTCTCCAGTTAAGAAACTACACAATTCTATGTTATCCTACACTGTGTCACTTGCCTTTGTTGCACTTTTTTCTTTCATATTTGTCATTGTATGGACAGGCATGTTTTTTTATTTATTTGGAATGATATTCCACACATCTGAACCTGACCCCATCACTCATGTTTCAAAATTCAAGTCCTCGCACTCTCCAGGCTCGCTCAGCTGCCAAGGTGACCTAGTTTCTCACACTTTTCCTACTAAAAATTTGTTCGATCATGGAGACTCCACATATTTACTATTTCCTTCTCCATATGAATCACATTCTGATATTTCAAACCTCCATGATCTCATTTTAAATATCAGAAAGGTCCTACATCAATTTGAGAAGAAGATACAAGAACTAGTGCACCACATTGCAACTACAGAATAAATTGATCATGTTGAGTTCATTGTTTCTCCTTGGGAAGGAGTATGCATAGATGTTATTTCCATCATTGATTATGTTTTCAGATCTGATTATATATGTTACAGAATAAATAAAAATTCATTTGATGCTCCTCCATCATCATAAGATGAGCTTCATAGAGATTCAACACATGGTTCTTTCCTACACACCATTGATGCACTAATGCATGATCATGGCATCCACAACCTCTTCATCAAGTATCTTACACAGAAGTAGGCCATTCAACTCATTCATCTCATTCAACTCATTCAAATGAGAAACATGATAGTATGAAGACATCAAGCGTCCATTTTTTAGGGAGGATTTTGTTCCCATGAGGTTTTCCCTAATTTCTCGGTTTACATGGACTAGTCATTTTTGTATTGGGGTGACCATAAGCCTTGTTGCTTGGGCCCTATAATTATGATATTTTTATGATTCCCATCACATAAATTCAGGCTTAAGGAGGGGTGTTGGAACATTTAAAAAACCCACTATGTCATTCTAGACTTAGGATAAATTAATTATTCATTTATGATTAATTTCCTGAGTTTTGACTAGGTAAAATAGGTCGGTGTTGTCTTTTAGTGGACCACATGCCATCCTAACTCACCAAAAATAATTTGGATGGATTCTAGACAAGATTTCCTTGGATTCTATCGGATTTTATTCTATTCCTGAATTAGAAAGACATTTTCCTGATTTAGATAGATTTATCCTGTTTTTTCTACTTTCTAGTGGAAAAGGAAAATCTAGTTGACTTGGAAACTCTTGCCACTTGAACCATTCGAAATACACATCATATTTACTCTACTAAAGCCATAAATAAATTCTATTTAACTAACTCATGAGCTTCCATACCATACTTACCAAATTCATGAGCCTCTGGGATAGCTTTGGAAACTGTTTTTTCCACCTAGGGGGTTTTTTGTCTTTTCTAAGCCTTTCTTTTTGCTCTTTCCAAATTTCCTAAAATGAATTTGATTTTCTCCATGGAGGATGTATTATATATTGTTATCATATCAATGAATAATATACAGAGTGATTTCCACAATTTATTCTCTCTATTCTTCTTCTATCATTGTCTGAAACATTCCATGTGAAATTGTCTTATGAATCTAGTTCATAGCAATTGAAAATATCACACATACTAGGGCGTGACATATAGACACATAGATATTTGCATATATTTCTATAAAAAAAATAGGATCAAAGTTTAGAGAAAATGTACCTTTTATGATGATTGGTCCAATATTTTCTCCCACGATCTCTACTGCAACAAATATGCAAAACACACACAAACCCTCCTCAAACCAGTTTGACTATAAAAAAATATTGATATTAAAAAATGACATAACATAAAATTATAATCAAATCACAATAAAAATTAACAATTTTATTGGGAAAGGAAGAGTGACTCAATCTTCTATTGTCAAAGAATGCAATAAGTACAAATCTTATACCTGAATTTGCATCAAGCACCTTCGCAATCAGGCCCTAGGTTCCTGCTCCTCTTTCTTGACTTGGAATTTCTTCAACATAAAAATAGCTCTCTCCAATTGTGCCCCTTTCTCATGCCCTCCCCTTGTATTTATTATAAGGAAAGGAGGATTGGTTCGAAAGGTGGTTGAATTGGGAAGTTGGAATACCTGACTCAACTAATCCCAATTCGTATTCTTAATATATTTTTTCAACGTTACTTAAGATACTCGCTACCATGACATCTAGAAACATGTGTGTGACTCATGACGTACTAGCTTAACAACTCGCAAGTACAACGTTTGGCTGATACCCACGGGTTGTCAGTATAGAGACTCGTGGGTGACCCGCGTTATGTCAAGTATAAAGGTCACGATTTTATATTAAAATTGTCAGAAAAAAATTAGTTTTTAAGCTGAAGATAGTAGGGTTCGGCCTCCAAATCATCTAAGGCCAAGTGATATCTTCCATCCATAGTGTCCTTTTGTGTGACCAAAAAGGAAATGTGGTCACGGATGGAGAAGTGCTAATTTGACTGATAACATCAGTCCATATGATTTGTGGCATAGAAGGCTTGGTCATCTCCATTTCAAATCACTACCTTGGTTGTAGAAAATGGTGAAAGGTATGCCCATATTTAAATATGATTTTGATAGTATTTATAGAGGTTGTGCTCTTGGAAATAATATTAAGAATATTTTTCCACGTAGTACCAAAAGATACAATGGGATCCTTGATTTGATTCATTCCGATCTATGTGGTCCTATGTCTGCACCCTCCTTGAGTGGTTATTTGTATTATGTGATTTTCATTGATGAATTCTCTTGCAAATTGGGTTTACTTTATGAAAGAAAAGAGTGAAACTTTCAACAAGTTTCAGGAATTTAAAGCACTGGTTGAGAATCATACTGGAAAGCACATTCATGATTTAATATATGATAATGGATGAGAGTTTGAGTCCCATGAATTCAATGACTTATTTCGAGATGAATGAATAAAAAGACAGCTAACTGTACACTACAACCCCCAACAAAATTGGGTTGCTGAAAGAAAGAACATAACAATATGGGAGGCTACAAAATCCATGATGTGTGGTTAGGATCTGCCACATACTTATGGGCATAAGCCTCTAACACTGCTACTTATATTTAGAACATAAGCCCTCATTCTATCTTGGGATAAAATACCCTTGAAGAGGTTTTCACTGTTGAAAAATCAGATATTCGACACTTGAATATTTTCAATTTTCCTATCTACATTCATGTAGAAAAAGAGAAGAGGACAAAGATGGAGCCATCCCAAAAGAAAGGAAAATTTGTTGGATATAGTGAATCCTCCAAATCTTACAGAATTTATGTTCCAGGAAAAATAAACATTGAAGTCAATAGAGATATAACATTTCATGAAAAGGCTGCCTTCAAGTGCTCCAAATAAATTCAGTGTGATTTAGACATGGAGGAGAATGATACTCCTATGATGGAGAATCCGGTATCTAATTATCCCCTTTCAGATGTTTAGAGGGAAAATCCATAAGAGTCCATAGATATGCTTGATCCTAAATATCCATAAGATATAATAGAAAGATCAATTGAGGAACCTCCTGCTAAAAGAAGATATGCATGAATTGAGCCTCAATTTGTTCGTGCCTCTGGTATGTGGTCCCCTGAGATAAAAAGGTTTTGAGGTTTTGGGATTTCTCTTCCGAGCTTTAGTTTCTTCTTCATCATCTAAAGAATTTTCTGACTACTTTTGTTATTAGGAAAAGTGTTGTTATAGCAGGGGAGAGACTACCAACATACTGGGGTATAAGATATACATACAAGGTTCTGTAAACATTGTTATTAAGAAAATGGATTAGGCTTTAGGAGAATGTGTACCTTATTCAGAAGGTTGATCCAAGATTTCTCCTCTCGTTCTCAAATGCAACAACCTACAAAAAAATTACAAAATCTTCCTCAAACCAATTTAACTACAAATAAAAGATTGATATTCATAAGCCAATGAAACATCAAATTGTGATCAGATTTGCAATACACATGAACAAATCTATTTGGAAAGGGAAGAATGCCCAATATTTATTGATAAATGCAGTAAGTACATAAAGATATACCTGTCTTGCACCGGCACTGCCGTAACCAGAACCTGGGCTCATGCTCCTCTCTCTTGATCATGAATTCCTCCAGCATAACATTGGCTCTTAAGACATTATCCCTTTTCCAAACCCCTCCCCTTGTATTTATGGCAAGGCTAGGAGGTTAGGTTTCGAAAGGTAGATTCTATGGGAAGTGGAGGAAGTTGAATAACCATCCCAAATCATACATAGTTAATCATTTTTATATATTTTTTGAGATTTTTAGTGATACCCGCGACTATAGCAGAGGGAAACCAATGAGTGACTCGCGACTTTCCTGACTTGCACGTAGCGGGTGCAACTTTTCAAGTGATACCCGTGCGTTGTCAGTATGAACACCCATGTCTATCCCACCTGTTGGAAAGTATAAGAGTCGTAGTTATGCTTTAAAATAGGCAAAGAAAATATGCTTTTGAGGAAAGGACCGCAAGGCTCAGCTCTAATTCATCCAGGTTCAATTAAGCTCTTCCATCGATGGCATTCTTTTGTGTGAGCGACAAGGTAATGTGGTCATGGATGAAAAAGTTATAATTTGACCAATAACAGATTCCCCCTAATGTATGAGTTCAGAACGAAGAGATGGCCAAAATGCATTACAATTCGAGAAGAGGAGGAGAAAAGAAGCCACAGGATGAGATCACAAACAGTACCTGAAATAGAAACAAGGTCAACAAGCAATTACAATATAGATATCAGGATATGTTCAGAATGGTATAACATGATCTCCAATACATAATAGAAATATGTATATAGCATGGAAACTGAAACACAAGCGTGGATCCATGTCAAATAGGAGATCATAGCCATAAAAATAAACTGGATCTATGTCTCATCAAGAGCCAAAAATGGGTGTGGCTCAGTCTTGGGTAGCTTGAGAAATAAAAAAATATAATGATGCTATTATAAGCCCAAGGTCTTCATCCAAACCATATCAAGGTACGAATCCTAAGCATGCGAATAAATGAGTTGATTTCAAACATGGAGGACATCGTTTGATTACCGTCCATTGATGTAAGCCGTTAACAAACGTGAGGGCACCCACAAATAATGAAAATGGGGCCCAAGTTACCTAGTACGTTCTAAAAAGTGTGAATAAGGGGTATTGAAGTCGAATGCATGAAACATCCATCAAGTAGGGGACATTGATGTATTCCCACTATTCAATGGCAAGGAAAATTTCCACTGATGAATGCAATCCCCAAGGTACTACCAGAAACTCTAAACTTCATTCCCAGAGTAAGATGAGTTGAAGTCGATGGGAAGAAGTTCATTGGAAGGGAGGAATTAAGGAATCCTCCATCATCCAACATGAGATATAATCAAAAAGTTTGATTTGATCTTGAATAGCACTGAGTACATGATGAAACATACTAACACCAGGGAATCCTCCATCATCCAACACAAGATATTTTCTTGCTTGCAACTTTGTGAAAAGATGTAAAAAGAGCATGACAATTGCATCGGGAATTTCCTGAGAAATCTATGGCTACTATTGCAATCTGATTTTATCCCAAATGTTACAACATTGGAATATTTTGAAAAGATTGTCTCCATGTAGATGGCTATTGGGACATGAATAACATGAAACATATTCAACTGATTAACAAGATCAAGCTTCTCTTTAGATATTC
This sequence comes from Larix kaempferi, assembly GCA_027924585.1. Classification (NCBI taxonomy): domain Eukaryota; kingdom Viridiplantae; phylum Streptophyta; class Pinopsida; order Pinales; family Pinaceae; genus Larix; species Larix kaempferi. The sequence goes on from BSBM01000368.1 coordinate 8,141,448, forward strand.
GTACTTCAAGACTAACAACTATGGGCTCAATGATCTCTGCAATCTGCTGGTCATTTTTTGGTGAAAAAGAAAACAGGTCCAACTGCTCATTTCTATTTCCTTCATTGATTTCTAAAAAGCTTGCTTTATATTTATCATACATGGATTCATTGTTTAAAATTTATTTTGATGCTGAAACAAAAATCCACTCCAAATCCTGTTTATATTCATCAAATGCCAAATGATCATTACAAATTTCTGATTCTTGAAAATTAGAGACCTTTGCTTTGTAATTCTCTTCAAGTTTAATCTCTGTTTCTGGGTGATAGCTACCATATATCAAATATATGTCCTCATGACATTGCTGATCATAGATTTTCTGATTTAAAACTTTAATACTATCATCATATTCATTAAAAACAAGAAATTCTTCATAGACATCTTGAACCACAAATTCATGAGTATAATAAACATTTGATGAAATATCAAAGGTATCTGGAATCTGATTATTATCAGCTGGAATATGAATATTTTTATGAACATCCTTTTCCTGATAAGTTTCCTTTTGTGACAGTATATTATCATGAAAATAACCAGAAAATTCTTGAGAGTCATGACAACCAAATATTTCTACACCGATCTCTTCATTCGTAGGCTGATCTGAATAGGGATAAGCATCATCTTCTTTTTCAATTTCAAGCTCCTGCTGAATTGAATCTTCTGTAACTTCCTTTTCAACAAGATCTTTATAAAGTTCATCACATGAGGAACATTCTACTGTCTGTTGACTACATGATTCGAATTGTTCACAACAATATTCAAAAAGTGTGTCAACAGGATAATACTTTTTATAATATTTGTTCAACGTTGAATGGAATTCTTTCAAGGAGGATATCCTAGAAGCAAGAAGAGAAAAATACCATTCTCGTGCATTTCTGTCTAGTGAATACATGAACATTTTCATTAATACATCTTCATGATGAATTCCCAGCTAATACATAACTTCATGAAATTTCACCAAATGTGTAGCTGGATTGTCATCTTTTTTCTCTCTAAACTGTGGAAGGAAATCTCTCCACTTGTCCCTGATAGGTACCACATTTGGAAATCCTAGAACAGATGAAAAAATCAAAGGTACAAACCTCCGAGCCACAATGGCTTCCATGGTCATTGACATTCTAAAGCAGTGGAGTCGCCAATAGATCCTTCCCAATGGAGTCACCGGTGAAAATTTGTAGTCTTAACCATGTGACTAGCCCCTATTCACCATCAAAGACTAGATCTACTAATGTTAATACCCAGGGAATATTTTTCTTCACTTCCGTCCCCGCCAATGGGGCCAAAAATGTTTGTGCTAGAAATTGTCCCTAGACTACGGAGGGGCAAGCTAGTACAATCTCAACAATGTCAACATGATGGACATAAAATTAGGTTATGTTTTTGTATTTTATCGGTTTGAGGGTTTTGTTTCAAGGAAATAATCAACATCCAATCTAAAACCAACACAAGTACTAAAGCATGTGACAATCAAGAGCTGAGATATTAAAGCTTAAAAGAAACAAATGTAAACCATTACATTCAAAGCACACATTGGTTTTATTCACAACATAATGAGCATTCACATGAGTAAAGACATTAAACAAGGAATGAAGTCAATTGTTGAGTGATCAAACTTATCAAAAAAAAAACAAGCAATTAGATAAAATGGCTTATATGTATATAAATCTATCTCAGTCCTCAAAAACTCATGTAAGAGTGGTTTGTATCAGTCGGTCATGCATATCCCAAAAAGCTTTAGTTTCAATACAAGTTTCCTGAAACAAAAATCCAACCTCCATCCTGAATGCTTGTCCTCCTTTTATCATTACAAAAGTAGAGTAGTTCCATAACTACCTTCTAGGTCGAATTTTGAAGTAGTTACATCAATTAGTTACATTGTAACTCCAATCTTTAAAGACAATTAACTAAAAATAAGAAATCGAATTTTTGGCAAACTTGGCTAATTTATGGAAAATTGGGTCTCAAAGATGCCTCCGTATCTCTTGATTCACAACACCTGTTAGACAACTGAGAGAGGTTTTTGTAAATGCGTCCATGAAGAACAAAAACCTCTCTTGGTTTTTAAAAATGCTTCTCCAATTGATTGGAAGACGTGCCGAAATTTTGTGAGTAAAACAATAAATTATTAGACCTTTTAAACCTTGAAAACTAGGCCACGAAGATGAATTCGAATCTTCCAAAATATGATAGTTGTTGCAAAAATGAGAGAGGTTTTTTTTAATGATTCTGTTGTGGACAAAAACCTCTCTTGGTTTTTTCAAACTTCTTTCCACCACCTCGTAATCTGCGCTCAATATAAATGACAAAAACATGAAAAAAAGAGAGCAAAACTATGCATTTCTACCCCAAATGGAATATTCAACTTCTTAAAGATCAACTCTTCTTCCTGCTGATTTATAGCTGCTGCACCTGAGAGGGGAAAAGCGAAATTAGATGGTTGTTTAATACTTGGGATAATTCCATACTCTATCACCATTTCCTGTTCTGCAACTATTTCACATTCCTAAACAGTTTGAGCTATCATTTCATTCAACTAATCTAACTCAGCTCTACCATTCACATCCTCTTCACCTGAAGAGTCTTCAATAACAGTGACCTTCTATTCCTTCATCTTGGGATCTATTAGTCTCCTCATATTCTAGAATTCGAGATCCCAAATATGAAATTGTGACACTAACAACCCCAATTCATTAATGATAGCTACAAATGGTTTATACAGATGTCATAATGACGTAAACAGGTGTCTAGAAGCTCGTCCTTAATCATCAAACGAAATGGCCACGTTCTGCTTTCAAGAAACCACGAACCCTCATGATGCTTGATTCCTGCAGCACGCTAGAGTACTTGATCTGGACCTTGCGATGCGGGAATACCTCACATGCAATTTTGACACATAAGCTCACAACCCAAGGTTAGACTTTGGATTTTGCATTAATATATAGTTCAAATAAGCATTTGGAGGACTTTAAAATATATATAATACTTGATAAGCCATTAAAGGTGCCACTAAAGGTGAAATCACTTAAAACCAAAAGAAAACTATTATATGACACAAAAGAAAGTCAAAATCATTGATCAAAAACATTTAAAATTTAAAATAAAAATAAAATGAAAGATGGAAATAGGAATAAAAATTTGAGAAAAACACACAAATACTGCGGACAATTTCAGTGTTAACATCTGGCTCCGGCTGGGGGATGAAAGCCTCCTTTTGAGGTTTCAAGCACTTGTAGACCTTGGTCCTTATTTATTGGGTGATGTAGTCTTATTCTGATCTACTGTAAGCCAACATGTTGAAAATGAACTACATACTGAAAACTGATCCATACTTACACTCTAAAAATTGAAACCAGTGCTCGAAAAACGAGCTTATTGATTTACAACTTCTACTTCTAACTAGCAGAGACTATCTTGATCACGCAAAGGAAAACTTCCAATGTATCCAATTAAGTGTTTGATTTTTGAAGATATTTTCTTGCGTGCAACTTTGTGGAAAAATGTAAAAAGAACATGACAATCGCATCGAGAATTTCATGAGAAATTTATACATACTATTGCAATCTGATTTTATCCCAAATGTTACAACATTGGAATCTTTTGAAAAGATTGTCTCCATGTAGACGGCTATTGGGTCGTGAATAACATGAATAATATTCAATTGATTAACAAGATCAAGCTTCTCTTTAGATATCCGTACTTCAAGACTAACAACTATGGGCTTAGTGATCTCTACAATCTGTAGGTCATGTTTTGGTGAAAAAGAAAACAGGTCCAACTGCTCATTTCTATTTCCTTCATTGCTTTCTAAAAAGTATGCTTTATATTTATCATACATGGATTCATTGTTTAAAATTTCTTTTGATGCTGAAACAAAAAACCACTCCAAATCCTATTTATATTCATCAAAAGCTAAATGATCATTATTAATTTCTGATTCTTGAAAATTAGAGACCTTTGCTTTGTAATTCTCTTCAAGGTTAAGCTCTGTTTCTAGGTGATAGCTACCATATATCAAATCTATGTCCTCATGACATTGTTGATCATAGATTTTCTGATCTAAAACTTTAATACTATCATCATATTTATTAAAAACAAGAAATTCTTCATAGACATCTTGAACCACAAATTCATGAGTATAATAAACGTCTGATGAAATATCAAAGGTATCTGTAATCTGATTATTATCAACTACAATATGAATATTTTTATGAACATCCTTTTCCTGATAAGTTTCCTTTTTGGACAGTATATTATCAAGAAAATAACCAGAAAATTATTGAGAGTTGTGACAACCAAATATTGCTACAGCGATCTCTTCATTACTAGGATGATCTGAATAGGCATAAGCATCATCTTCTTTTTCAATTTCAAGCTCCTGCTGAATTGAATCTTCTGTAACTTCCTTTTCAACAAGATCTTTATAAAGTTCATCACATGAGGAACATTCTATTGTCTCCTGAATACATGATTCGAACTGTTCACAACAATCTTCAAAAAGTGTGTCAACAGGATAATACCTTTTATAATATTTGTTGAACGCTGAATGGAATTCTTTCAAGGAGGATATGCTAGAAGCAAGAAGAGAAAAATACCATTCTCATGCATTTATGTCTAGTGAATACATGAACATTTTCATTAATACATCTTCATGATGAATTCCCAGCTGATACATAACTTCATGAAATTTCAACAAATGTGTAGTTGGATTGTCATTTTTTTTCTCTCTAAACCGTGGAAGGTAATCTCCCCACTCGTCCCTGATAGGTACCACATTTGGAAATCCTGGAATAGATGAAAAATTCAAATGTGTAAACCCCCGAGCCACAATGGCTTCCATGGTCATTGACATTCTAAAGCAGTGGAGTCGCCAACAGATCCTTCCCAATGGAGTCGTCGATGAAAATTGTAGTCTTAACCATGTGACCAACCCCTATTCACCATCAAAGACTGGATCTACTGATGTTAATACCCAGGGAATATTTTTCTTCACTTCCGTCCCTGTCAACGGCGCCAAAAATATTTGTGCTAGAAATTGTCCCTAGACTACGGAGGGGCAAGCTAGTACAATCTCAACATGATGAACATAAAATTGGGTTCTGTTTTTGTATTTTATTGGTTTGATGGTTTCGTTTCAAGGAAATAATCAACATCCAATCTCAAACTAACACAAGTACTAAATCATGCGACAATCAAGAACTGATATATTAAAGCTTAAAAGAAAGAAATGTAAACCATTACATTCAAAGCACACAATGGTTTTATTCACAACATAATGAGCATTCACATGAATAAAGACATTAAACAAGGAATGAAGTCAATTGCTAAGTGAACAAACTGATCAGAAACAAAACAAGCAATTAGATAAAATGGCTTATATGTATATAAATCTATCTCATTCCTCAAAAACTTACATAAGAGTGGTTTGTATTAGTTTGTCATGCATATCCCAAAAAGCTCTAGTTTCAATACAAGTTTCTTGAAACAAAAATCCAACCTCCATCCTGAATGCTTGTCCTCCTTTTATCATTACAAAAGTAGAGTAGTTCCATAACTACCTTCTAGGTCGAATTTTGAAGTAGTTACATCAGTTAGTTACATTGTAACTCCAATCTTTACACACAATTAACTAAAAATAACAAATCGAATATTTGGGCAACTTTGCTAATTTCTGGAAAATTGGGTCTCAAAGATGCCTCCATATCTCTTGATTAATGACAATCTTTTTTTAAATGCATCCATGAAGAGCAAAAACCTCTCTTGGTTTTTAAAAATTCCTCTCCAACTGATTGGAAGACGTGGTGAAAGTTTGTGAGTAAAACAGTAAATTATTAAACCTTTTAAACCCTGAAAAATAGGACATGAAGATGAATTTGAATCTTCCAAAATATGATAGCTGTTGCAAAAATGAGAGAGGCCTTTTTAAATGATTCTGTTGTGGACAAAAACCTCTCTTGGTTTTTTCAAACTTCTTTCCACCACCTCATAATCTGCGCTCAATTTAAATGACAAAAACATGAAAAAAATAGAGGAAAACTATGCATTTCTGCCCCAAATGGAATATTCAACTTCTTAAACATTTACTCTTCTTCTTGCTAATTTCTGGCTACTGCACCTAAGAGGGGAAAAGCTGAAGTAGATAGTTGTTCAATACTTGGGATAATTCCCTGCTCTATCACCATTACTTGTTTTGCAACTATTTCACATTCCTTAACAATTTGAGCTATCATTTCATTCAACTAATCTAACTCAGCTCTACCATTCACATCCTCTTCACCTGAAGAGTCTTCAATAATAGTGACCTTCTATTCCTTCATCTTGGGATCTATTAGTCTCCTCATATTCTAGAATCCGAGATCCCAAATATGAAATTGTGACATTAACAACCCTAATTTGTTAATGATAGCTACAAATGGTTTTTACAGATGTCATAATGAAGTAAACAGGTGTCTAGAATATTGTCCTTCATCATCAAATGCAATGGCCACATTCTGCTATCAAGAAACCACGAACCCTGATGATGCCTAATTCCTGCAATGCGCTAGAGTACTTGATCTAGACCTTGTGCTGTGGGAATACCTCACATGCAATTTTGACACATAATCTCACAACCCAAGGTTAGACTTGGGATTTTGCATTAATATATAGTTCAAATAAGCATTTTGAGGACTTTAAAAGATATATAATACTTGATAAGCCATTAAAGGTGCCACTAAAGGTGAAATTACTTAAAACCAAAAGAAAACTATTATATGACACAAAAGAAAATCAAAATCATTTATCAAAAACATTTAAAATTTAAAATAAAAATAAAATGAAAGATGGAAAGAGGAATAAACATTTGAGAAAAACACACAAATACTGAGGACAATTTCAGTGTTAACACAACTAAAGGGAAACATAAGACCGCTAGTAACACTCCTCGGACGGTGGGCGTGGGTCATAATGAATTGAGAAACTAATTGAGGGAAAGTGGAGTGAGAATCTGAGACAGTTGCATAGTGAAATACATGCCGAATGAATCAAGAGTGGGTGGCAAAAGAAATGGCAGTGAGAGATCAACTTTATGTATCCATTTATATGTTTTCTTGCAAAACATATGAAAAATGTGGAGTAAGTGAGAGACACCTAAAATGATAATTACTATGCAAAACATATGAAAAATGTGAAGTGAATGACACCTAAAATGATAATTACTATGCAAAACATATGAAAAATGTGGAGTAGTTACTATGCAAAACATATGAAAAATGTGGAGTAAGTGAAAGACACCTAAAATCATAATTACTATGCAAAACATATGAAAAATGTGAAGTAAGTGAGAGACACCTAAAATCATAATTACTATGCAAAACATATGAAAAAAGTGGAGTAACATCACACTTGAGAACATCACACTTGTCCTTGGTATCATATTGAGGTTCATCTACTCATGAATCCAACTTAGGGAGCAATACCAGTTCCTCCCTCCTAGGTAGCTCTTTCTCAACATCAAGAATGATAACATTAATATTGTTAGTGGACACTTCAATAACCATTAATGATGCAAGAGCATGTTAAGAATTCCAACAATGTATTTGAGGCCTCTCAGAGCCAAGTAAACTGTACCCGCTTCTTGATCACTGAGTATTAAATTATTAATACAATACTTTTCATTTGTGATCTCCGTGGGTGTGTATCTAGCAAGAAACCTTTTGAGAGCATACATGCAATCAAATTGTCCTACAAATTTTTCTTTAAACTCATCGTGAGGAACATGAGAGGTGAACAAGATGACATAATAATTAAGACAAGTTTGAGGACAAGGTCATGGATGGACATGGTCATGATTTAAGTCAGCTTTTGTGCTAGACGTGCCTCCTTCAATAGAGTTTTTTTTAATCTAGGAGTACCAAATCTACAAGGTGCTCATGTATGAGATGTAGTATTTCCCTGGAAATACAGAAGGCATTTCACCAATATATAATGAGTGGTAGATAAGCAAAACAAGCTAAGCTACAAAGGCTGCTAAAATTCAACCATAATGTTCTGTTTAAAAAATAACAAAGTACTTTGAATGATAAGTTAGGGAGCACAGAAATATGAACAAGCTATAATTGAAATTTGAGGAATGATAATAGATAATAATAGTTAATAGAGTATTGCAACCCAGTGCATACAAGCTGATAGTCCTCAAACAAAATGAAAAAATTGTTTGCTAAGTTGTAATTTAAATTTGAGGAATGACATTAGCTACTAATAGTTATTGTGCTGCAACCTAATGCATACAAGTTGGTTTCCACAAACAAAATAACAAAAGAGTTTGCTAAGGGTGAACAATGTTTCATTCCCCATTGTGATTCGATGGAGGATTTAAAATGTGTGCGTAGAGGCACATAAACTAGCAACAACATAGTACTATAGTTCATTTGATGAATTTGTAGATGTATTTCAGGATCTACCACATGAATTTTCAATTTGACAAGGCCAATCATGCTCAATCTTCATTTGTGGAAAAGTTGTATGTTTGGCTTTCAATTATATTCTCTATTATCCAGTTTCAAGTGCATTTGCATTGTGGTATTGTTGGTACTTGATGTATACTTTTGGGGCATTGTTTAATAATTGTTATCAATATGGTGTGCATCAAAGCAATGTTTTGGTGGCCCTTTGATACTTACCGCAACAATTATATTTGACTAAAAGATGTCAATTTTTCCTCTATATATTTTCTTGCACCATTTTCAGTATGAACGTGAAAGGAGTGGTATTATGAACCCCAGTGCACATATACCTTCTCCGTGAAACATATGAGTATGAGACAACAAATTGAGCAATTGATGGATACCAAATAAGTCTTCCAGGAATTTCCATATCCGAATAGAGATTCCTTCTACCCAAAATTCCCCTCAGCATTTCAATTCAATCTACACATATGTCGTTATTATTATGACTATTTTTCTTCACCATGTCCATTAGGAACATAAAATTTTCTAGAATCACTGACAAAGATGGAAGCCACATCAACTCAAAAAATGTTGGGAAGCTTGTGCATCTAATGCAGATGGTAAGAAAATTAGAAGTGATGATGGTAAGAAAGGAATTGTGGATTCATGGTGTACATCCCTTGTAGATGTGATTGCAACCATCGATCAAGATGGCTGTCACAACCAATTTGTGTAGCTCAAGTGCTTTCCTATTTTGGATGGTTGACTTCAAGAATCCCGAAAATGAAACACTGGAGATCCACGAATACCAAAGGAGGGTGACAAATTTGTCGAAGCACTGTTGTTATTGTTGCTACATGCTCTTGATAGACTACCTGTAGATCTTGATGCTTTGAGGACATGTATGGGTGGAAAATCTGTAACCACTTGAAAAACAAGAAGCACCAACAAATTCAGAGGAAGGCTAGGATCTTAATTGATACTTGGAAGAAACATGTCGATGCAGTAATGAAGAACAATGACACAGTCTGGATCAAGTCAGGGAGCATATTTTCCCTATAAGTAAGATACATGAAAAGTTGCTTACACTTATGGTGGCAAGCATGCAATATCTACTGAAGTTGTGAAAAACTCAACACCATTAAACTCTACTACAAAGACACCCTCAAACAGATTAGGCCAACATATATTCTATCAATATCCACATCTACCCCTCAGGGTCTGCCAAGGTTTCTTTGTTGCACTCCTCAACCATTAACACCAAGGATTCTCATTGTAAATTGACCATGTTGAGTGGCACAAATGATTTTTCAATGAATTCAATTAAGGAAGAGAAAAGTAGGAGTTCTAGTCAATAACAAAATAACAATCAGTCATGGTCGAGTGAGCTTGGAAAGGCTATAGGTTAATTTTGGAAAGAGGATGCTCAGAGCTCTATAGCACATTCTATGAGTGCTAAACGCTCAAGTTTAGGATCACACCATAGGAAATCAAGAAATGGAGTTTTGGGATCTAGAAAATTGGGATGCCAGAAAGAGGACAATGGAGGGAAGATAATATGGAGTAAAAGTGCAACATGTGAAAAAGCATCACAATCGGGTCACACATATGACAATCATCATTTGAGGTCTTTACAACTAATTTCGAGTGAAAGTTTGATAATGATCAATCTGTGGGGTAGTTTTGATGCATTAAAATTAGTCGATGATGTTGAGATTAATAAGGGAATTTCCCTGGGCATTGTTTAGAGAAAATAGCATGATGATGACTATCAACAGTGTTGGTATAACATCCTATCATCATCAATCTAACCTTAGAGGAGATTAAGGTCATTTGTAGCCTTGGAAAGGGACTCCTTGCAGCTTGCACTCATTATAATAGAAGTACCCAACATTAAATGATGTTTTAGGGTGTCATTCCAATAAGGGGATTGGTCTTCTATTTGAGGTACTTCTTGCTTATTGTAGATGTTTATATCATTCGTCTACCCTATTTACAATGGCATTTGTCTCATGATCACCAGTTCCCTCTAGGATAGTTAAGAGTGATATCTCACTAGCTTTGTATTGAGTCATACCATCATATTTCTCATAATGATAGGATCCATTGACATTGTCTCTATAGGAGATTGGGACTGAGAAGCACTACATATTCATGTTCCCCTTCTATTATGTGATCCAAGGGATATTTTATTATCTCTATAGAGACTTGGTAGGGTAATTATCCTCATTTTTATGTTACCCCAACCATATATGCATAGTTTGTCCCTCAGAGAGGTAGTTACCTTTCAATAGCATGAGCTTCAAGGCCACTATAGATCCACTAGATTGATTCCATATTTCTTTCATCCCATCTTATTAGTTTCCTAAGAGGAAACTTAAAAATAAGAATTATATTTAATTTTTTAATGGGTTCATCTCAGAGGAAACTTGTATTAATGTATTGGATCCGGGTCCTGATCCAACGGGATCGACATAGAAGCAAATCCTGAATTTGGAAATGGATAGGATCTTCCTGGGAAACATATCCCACAGACTTGAAGCATAAAGTACACATGGAAACAAAATTGCCCTTGATTGTTGAAACCTTGAAAACATCGATTCCCTAATCCTCATTCCAAATCCCATAAAAATCGAAGTTGCACAAACACACATATAGATACAATATCCATGAAAAATATGGTAGCTATGATGGTACAACTATTATAATAGGATATGATATAGTTGGTTGTACAGGATATGATACAGTATGCCGAGGGTAGTATAGTATTATACAAAATATGAACATGAATAGCTGAACTTATCCAGGGGTATTATAGTAGTATACAGAACACGAACTTGATGGAGTTTATTAATATTCAATACTTGCACAAAGCAATCATGGAAATGGAGTCTTCGTTGAGAAATAAATCAATGTGTTTCTTGAAAATGGTGTCCAAATCAGGGAAACTCTTTCTATAGAAGCTCCACGACAGTACCTTCAGTAGGGGTGGCTGGTCGTCATGAGATATTGCAGGAGCCATAGTTGATATGAGCACAATGATATATAAAAGCCATAAAACTTAAATCCATAAAACTCATAATTTTAAGCCTTCCAAGAGTGATTGGCATGATACTTGTAAAATGGTTTCCAAAGAAATCTATCTCAGTTAAACTAGAGCAATCACCGAATCCCCAACCAAATTCAACCAATGTTCCAAACGTTTTTCTTAATTTCTTGTTAGAGGAAATATAATAAAACCCCATCCCCAACCGAATTCAACCAATGTGCCAAACGCATGTGGAAAATGGGTAGTTGATGAACTTACCGGATTTTTTGACATTGTGAGGCACATTGGTTGAGTTGAGTATCCTCTACTAGCACTGCATCCTCGTCTTCTTGCTGGATGAAATGAGGGATAGCATGAGATCCTCTTATCTCCCCTGTCTCCTCTGCTCAGATATTTGAAAATGGAACCTTTGATTTGGGTTAACTATGCAAATGGAACCCGCGGTCATCTCCTGGGTTATTTATGCGAATGGAACCTGCAGAATCCTAGGTTATTTGTGCAAATGGAATGCTCGAACTCGAACCTCCTATATGACCTCCTCAAGCTCCTCCGCAACTTCCTCGGTGACCTCTATGACCTCCTTAGTGACGGCCTCTGTGCTGTGGTCTCCTAGGTTATTTGTGCAAATGGAACTCTCGAACTCCTTTGCAGCCTCCTCAACCTCCTGTATGACCTCCTCAACCTCCTCCATGACTGCCTCAACCTCCTCCACGATTGCCTCAATGACCTCTATGACCTCCTTAGTGACGGCCTCTATGACCTCTAGTATTGGACGTTCTTGCAGGGTGATGTAAGTGAAATGTGTTCACGTCAGCTGGGAGGGAAGTAAGTTCTATATTTTGGGGGAGGTTAGTTTTGTTTATTATTGTTTTATGTTTTTTTTGTAGTTATATTTATTGTTTTTTTATAGTTAGTATTTATGTATTATTATTTATTTATTAATATAATATGTATGCAAATGTGTGTGTATAAAACCTAATATTCTAACATATAAAAATAGATGAAAAAGTAGGCCACAAAATATCAATGGATTGAAAGAGACGTCTGTTCCGTAGGATTGTTGTTGATTTTAATGGATAGTGGACTGAAAGAGAGAACATGACCGCTGGGAGTCGGGAGGCGCTACTAGTGTGAGATTGGACCATACTATATGAAAGGAACTATATGATTGTTCGTGTTAAGATTTAATATGCTAAGACAGAAAATAGCAGCATTACATTCCATTTCACAATAATAGCATATACAGGATCACTGAAGAAACAACAAGCACAGCATAAACACAAGAGACAGAGATTTATCCTGGGAAACCCTCATGGGGTAGAAAACCCAGCAAAGCTTCCTCAATATAGATGACCAGCAATATACAAAGATGAAACCCTGAGACATGATCTCCTCCTCCACAATAGCAGACCTCTCCTCCACAAGTGCGATATCCTCAAGTGAGTGAGTGTTTCAAATGAGGAACACACCTCCTCTATTTATACACTACTCTGATATGTATTTTACACAAGTACATGTAGGCTCGTATTTAACCATTAGGTTAAATACCCCATTATAACTGACTGGGCCGACCCCCACATGGTGGGTCTAATAACCCTAGTTACCACACCCAACTCGGAGGAATAAACATCTCCGGATTTATAGTATAATCACATCGGAGGTATGGAACATCTCCGGAATAAATAATATACAAATATAATATTCTTTGAAGTTACAATATTTCAACACTCCCCCCTTAACGAGAAGGATATTATAACAGTATCTGCACGAGCAAGGAGTCATCAACATCATACATGATACATCTATAAATCATTGGAAGCTTTCTCAAAATCATCAGTAACTTAAGCAGTTACTGGAACATCTTCAATACTGGAACATCAACATCTTCAGTACTGAGTCTTTATCTTCTGTAGCACTCAAACAGCTACAGCAACATCAATATCTGAATCCTCACGATCGTCAGCATCGTCATCACACGATCATCAGCATCGTCATCACACGATCATCAGCATCGTCACACACGATCATCAGCATCGTCATCACACGATCATCAACATCGTCATCACACGATCATCATCATCGTCACACATGATCATTAGCATCGTCATCACACGATCATCAACATCGTCATCACACGATCATCAACATCGTCATCACACGATCATCAGCATTGTCACACACAATCATCAGCATCGTCATCACACGATCAGCAGCATCGTCATCACATGATCAGCAGCATCGTCATCACACGATCAGTAGCAGTACAAGTATTCATGCCAATACAAGTGACCATATCAACAATACGAGTATCCTACCAACTCAAGTAGCCACATCATCAATACAAGTATCCTATCGATACAAGTAACCACATCATCAATATAAGTATCCTACCGATACAAGTAACCACATCATCAATACAAGTATCCTACCGATACAAGTAACCACATCATCAATACAAGTATCCTACCGATACAAGTAACCACATCATCAATACAAGTATCCTACCGATACAAGTAACCACATCATCAATACAAGTATCCTAAGTAACCATATCATCAATACAAGTATCCTACTGATACAAGTAACCACATCATCAATACAAGTATCCTACCGATACAAGTAACCACATCATCAATACAAGTATCCTACCGATACAAGTAACCACATCAAAAATCACTTTCTCGGAGACCATACGTCTACGGATCAATTCAGGGACCACAGTCCGGGGATGATACAATCCCCACTTCTCGGAGACCACACGTCTACGGATCAATTCAGGGACCAAAGTCCGGGGATGATACAATCCTCATCACGTACATTTTGAACCAAGGTCCAGGGACGATGCAGTCCTATCTTCAATTCTCAGAGACATCAGTCTACGGATCAATTCTGGGACCTCAGTCCGGGGACGATGCAATCCCCTGCCTGTTCATTCAGGACTTCATTATCGGAGACCCAGTCTACGGCTCTATTCTGGGACCTCAGTCCGGGGATGATGCAATCCCCTGCCTGTTCATTCAGGACTTCATTATCGGAGACCCAGTCTACGGCTCTATTCTGGGACCTCAGTCCGGGGACGATGCAATCCCCTACCTGTTCATTCAGGACTTCATTATCGGAGACCCAGTCTACGGCTCTATTCTGGGACCTCAGTCCGGGGACGATGCAATCCCCTGCCTGTTCATTTAGGACTTCATTATCGGAGACCCAGTCTACGGCTCTATTCTGGGACCTCAGTCCGGGGACGATGCAATTTCCTGCCTGTTCATTCAGGACTTCATTATCGGAGACCTCACGTCTACGGCTCTCTTTAGGACTGAAAGTCCAGGGATGATCCAATCCCCTCAACTGTCCACTAAGGACTTCATTCTCGGAGACCTCACGTCTACGGCTCTCTTTAGAACTGAAAGTCCAGGGATGATCCAATCCCCTCAACTATCCACTAAGGACTTCATTCTCGGAGACCTCACGTCTACGGCTCTCTTTAGGACTGAAAGTCCAGGGATGATCCAATCCCCTCAACTATCCACTAAGGACTTCATTCTCGGAGACCTCACGTCTACGGATCTCTTTAGGACTGAAAGTCCAGGGATGATCCAATCCCCTCAACTGTCCACTAAGGACTTCATTCTCGGAGACCTCACGTCTACGGCTCTCTTTAGGACTGAAAGTCCAGGGATGATCCAATCCCCTCAACTATCCACTAAGGACTTCATTCTCGGAGACCTCAGGTCTACGGCTCTCTTTAGGACTGAAAGTCCAGGGATGATCCAATCCCCTCAACTGTCCACTAAGGACTTCATTCTCGGAGACCTCATGTCTACGGATCTCTTTAGAACAAGTGTTCAAGGATGATACAATCCCCACATGTATTCTCACCAATACATCGATCATCAAAAGCATGTAAAACAAAGTATTCTAAGCATAAGAGTCCTAAATCTAAATATTTCTAAGTATCTAGGTGTAGAGAACAGGTTACCTCATCATCGACCTTGTTGTTCGATGAGACAATCTCATCATCAGTGACTATACTACTCCCCCTTTCGAGGAGGGTCCTTTTGAGCTACACCAAGCTTGTCTCGGAAGTATTCAAATTTCACTCGAGACAGAGGTTTGGTTAGTATGTTGGTAACTTCTTCACTTGAGGTAGAGATTTGGTTAGTACATCGGTAACCTGTTACAAATTCAAACTTTAGTTCCTTCTGCATCATATCTTATTAGTTCCCTATGTTCTTTGACTTATCACGGAACACTAGATTCTTTGTCATCTTCATACAACTCTATTTGTCACATAGGATCACAGTTGGTTCTATCTCTAATTCAAATCAATCCTGAAGCCAAGCTTCTTCACAACTAGCAGAGCAAGCAGCCATATATTCTGATTGTGCTGAGAGCCACACTAGACTGCTTCCAGCTAAACCACGAGATCATGGCTAATCCCAGACAATAACATCCTCTCGATGTGTTCTTCCTGTCTGATACACTTCCTGCCCAATCAGAATCTGAATAACCATCTGAAGTCATGATCTTCAAGATAGCATTCTATCGTGTCCTTTATGTGCCTCATCACATGCTTTGCAAATATCAGGTGAACACATCTAGTTTCCACTAGATACTGACTCAAGGTGTTCACAACAAAGCATATATCTAATCTAGTATATGTTAGATACATCAATGACCCAACAGAGTTATATCCACTAACTCTGATGAGTCATCTCCTAACAGCTTCAAGTTGGAATCCATAAGAGTGGCCATTCCAACATATCAAGTCTTCTCAAGATTTCTTAGCATACTTTCTCTGGTTGAGAAAGATTCCTTCTAAGCCTTGCCATACTTCCAGACTTAGGAAGTAATGCATCAATCTGAGATCTTTCATTTTTCATTTCTGCAGCCATCTTCTTCTTTCTTTTCGTGATCTGTTTCTCATTCCCTATAAGAAGGATATCATAATAATAGTATGATCCATAGTCTTAAGGTAAAGGTTAGGAACAACTTTACTTTTGGTAAAGCCCAAGCTTATCAAGAAACTGTCAATTCTCCCTTTGTGACTGAACATCATTCACACTCTGCATTGAATGATCTTCTGCATATCTAACTGTGCCATCTCTCGTTAGATGGGTCTACTGATATGAGCCTCAATATCATTCCAACTCTGTGGTGAGTTCCTTCTTGCATCCATGTCATATGTGTATAGAATCCATATTCAACCTTGTAGCAAAGGTTGAGATCCACATCACCCATGGTGATCATTAAGCTCATCAATTGATTATTGATCCTGGGAACCCATACAAAACCTGATTCACATTTCTTCTTTAATTACACCATTAAGAGAATGGTCTTATCTAGCTACTTGGAGCAAACATTTCATCATGATTCTCTTCCTCTTTCTAGGAGAGTCTTCTAGCCACAATCCTTCTATAGTGTGTTTGATTTGTAAATCCTTTTGTTGAACATCCATCGCTTGTTCATCATTCATCATGATTTTTCCTACAAATCAAAATTAGGTACATGATTAGTAATACTTCATAATCATCAAATCATATTGACATGATAACCTATTATGCATACAGATATCATTTACATAGTTATGCAACTATCTTGACCAATACTTTGGCACAACACTTTCCCATATCCTGTATGCATACAGTGGCTATCTAGATGCCTTCCATCTCTACCAGAACATACTATCGAGAGTGTGCACAACTCTCAGCATGTCAGCAAAGAGGTTTCATTCTAGACAAGCAACAATGGAATGTTTGTCCAATCTTACCAATCATATGCATATTAGTAGTATACTGTTCAATGTTCTATGAATATTTACACTTAGCATGATATATTATAGGAATACAAATATGCATACAACCTATTGCAGGCAATATCATTTACTATTTAAAATAACAACTCAAATACTTATCTTTTATGTTTGTGTGGTTGCCTCCCGCTTGATCTTCTGTATGTCTTTTGAACTTTTATTCATTATGTACCACTGTGCATGTTCAAGTGTCATCCTCATGATCTCATACACAAACATACACCCATTAGTATGTTCTAAATGTTATCAAAACATTATAGTTCTAAATAATCTTGAGAATGTATAGTCATGATTATAGTTAATAAACATTAGTATTCAAGATTTCAGGGAAGTCTTGTTTTACTCATGCATATCATCAATCAAGATAAAAGACATAATATGCATAATCCCTTGATTACTAACTTTATGAATAAGCATAACCAATCATACCAAGTATACTTATATAAGGGATCTTAACATAAGGTAAGATTCATGGGAAACATACCTGGATTAGTGTACCTACTTAGTTATGTACAACATACCTAAACAATCTCTTCAATGATTTAGAGATCCTGAGCTAGAACCTGCATGTCTCATAGGTTAAACATAATATAACAAAGTCATACATACCTCGTAAGTAGAACAAAGATTATGGATGAGTCTGTGTCTTCATGTTTTCATGGTCATGGAACCTGATTTGTCTTTTGTGATGTACCTGTATCTTGTTAGCAGCCAACATCAACCTCACACAACATCATAATGCATTAGTACAATCATATAGCCCTAATCAATGAATGTCTTTGATCATTCACATGCATTCATACTGTTACTAGGGTGATAAGACAATTCTAACATTAATCAAGATTGTACTGATAAATATTATGAAGACAAACACATCATGAACTTAATCAAGAATTAGATTTCAAGACATACCTGAGCCTCCTTAAGTCATACCTGTCGAGACTTCTTGTAGTCTTCTTCTGTAAGGCCTTAGCCTCAACTCCCCCTGAAACTTGATCTGGAGCTTAATTAGGGTTTTCTAGAGAAACCCTAAAGATTCAATCTTTGACTTTCACACTTCTCAATGGATGAAAGAATATGTCTTGCTGAGCTGATCAAACTAGCATACTTCAATTTTGGAATTTCCAAAATTTGACCCCTCAAAATTGCCTTTGAAACTTCTGGATCTTCTGGACAGGATCCCGAACTAGGGTTTGATGAAGCCTACCCTTCTTCCCAAACAAAAGGTTCGATCCAAGGCTCTAAAATCTTATTTTTCTTAGGAGCTTCCAGCCGTGGTTACAGACTTCAAATATTCCAACTTTTGCTGAAGTCCTAATTTTCCATCTTTCCGATCAATATCCCGAACTGGGGTTTGATCAAGCCCGGTCTTCCACCCAACCAAAAATTCGATCTTGGTCTCTAAATTTTGATTTTCCTGAGTAGCATTCAGCCGTGGACTCCGATTCCAAAAATTCTAACTTTCTCCGAAACCCTAAATTCCGGAAGCCATGAATAAAGTTGCTCCAAAAATAATTCTGTTTTGACAGAAATATGCACCTGATTGTTTCTGCTATAACTCTGAAATTTTTGCTCCACAAGGTCTGAAACCCTTTTTTTTTTTGCAGTAACCTGACCTGTCATCTTTCCATCCTGACAGGTCTGACCTCAATTGGGTTTTCTGAGAGAGAGTTATGCCAAGTGTCGCAACGTGACCTGTTTATGGGATAAAACAGGAGAGCGAACTTGTACGGCATGCCACGTGTCACTGTTTGAACTTCGGCCTCTGAAAACGTTTCCTGAGATAGATCGACCTGTTATCTTTCTATCCTGACAGGTATGACCTCAATTGGACTCTCTGAGAGAGAGTTATGCCAAGTGTCGCAACGTGACCTGTTTATGGGATAAAACAGGAGAGCGCACTTGTATGGCGTACCACGTGTCACTGGTTCACCTTAGGCCTCTGAAAAAGTTTCCTGAGATAGTACAGTCTGTGTACTACCTGTCACTTTTTACGAAATTTCATTTGGAGCTTCCTAGCCCAAGTTATGACCTTTTTTCCTAGGTCACCTGATTTTGACTGAGATCTGGAATAGGCAGAAACCCTAAATTGTACTGATCATAACTCATAAAGTACAATGAATTAGAGGTTTTCCTTTGGACACAAGGTACCTGGAGATTTAATCTTCGTCTTGTAACAATTTCAGATCCTAAAAATTCGCCAAAACGGATTTATAGCGAAAGTGCTACGATGACTGGTTTTTGCTATGTAAAACCCTAACCTTCAAATTGTCGTAAGTAAAGCAAGTGTCGTTAGTGCCATACCTTGTCTTCCTTCAGGTTAGCTCTGATACCATGTTAAGATTTAATATGCTAAGACAGAAAATAGCAGCATTACATTCCATTTCACAATAATAGCATATACAGGATCACTGAAGAAACAACAAGCACAACATAAACACAAGAGACAGAGATTTATCCTGGGAAACCCTCATGGGGTAGAAAACCCAGCAAAGCTTCCTCAATATAGATGACCAGCAATATACAAAGATGAAACCCTGAGACATGATCTCCTCCTCCACAATAGCATACCTCTCCTCCACAAGTGCGCTATCCTCAAGTGAGTGAGTGTTTCAAATGAGGAACACACCTCCTCTATTTATACACTACTCTGATATGTATTTTACACAAGTACATGTAGGCTCGTATTTAACCATTAGGTTAAATACCCCATTATAACTAACTGGGCCGACCCCCACATGGTGGGTCTAATAACCCTAGTTACCACACCCAACTCGGAGGAATAAACATCTCCGGATTTATAGTATAATCACATCGGAGGTATGGAACATCTCCGGAATAAATAATATACAAATATAATATTCTTTGAAGTTACAATATTTCAACAGTTCGAAGGTGCGGTCAAATTTGTTCATAATTACCATGAGATATTATTCATCATAGCAAACTCATCAACGTCGTGTGCGCATCCAAACGGCCATAAGCAAGTACAATAATTTCATCATGTTTGTGCCTCAAAATGGTCACAATCAAACAAACTCATCAATGGGTGCGCATCCAAATGGTCATAAGTGTGTACAACAATTTCATCATCTCCAGACACAATCACAATGTATCTTTTGATCAGTTTTGACTACCGAGTCCCTACATAGATTGTCACTATTTTGGACGACGATTTTCCTTCCTTCATTTTAATACTATGCAATTTACAAGTAGTTGCTGAGTGCTAAGTTGCCATAGTTATAAACAACCATGCAACATATTTTCAACATAAATGGACTATATTTCTCTTGTTCAATTGTGCTTACATAGAGTCCAGTAAACAAACACAACGCGCATTCACACGTTGGGAAAAAATCGTTGTCCTTGAGCATAAAATTTACGTTAATATGTTTAACGTTATGTTAATAGTGTAGCTTTCAACAAGGAAGAGTTGCGTTGGCTATGCATGTAATAGCACTGACAATAGCCGAAGTGAGAGAAAAAGTTAGAAGAAAACTGGTCTCAAGCTCAATTGCTATCATGATATATTTGTTTGTAGTTGTTTAGATTCAACTACCATATTGTCTTAACCAAGCCTGTATTCTGGGTCTCAAATTTGGACAACCAATAGTATGGTCTTTGGTAAATGCGCATTGAAATGTTTTCGTTATGTGCCTGCAAAGTGAATTCCATCCAAATGATATTTGTGTTGGCAGGGTTTTAGTACGTTCTTGGAAAGTGCATTAGATAAAACAAGATTTGCAAAATCTTTTTTATATATATTTTGATATTTTTAGAAGAACCCATCGGATATCCGACATCCTCGGGAATAATATGATGTTGGATATACGACATCCTCGAGTACAATATGATGTCAGATATCCAATGGGAAATTCTATCAATTTAAAAAAAATTATGAAATTTCATAATTTTGAAGGTGAAATCCGACGACACGGTCCTTTTCGTCGAATGTCGTCGGATTTTCTCGTCGGATTTTGGGTTCAAATCATGTAGTGATTCATACAAAAGCAATAAAATAGAATTAGGTAAACATAATGATGAAATTAAGCATATAGTCATAATGGTTAATAACAACCAAGAACACCATCCAATCCATCATTGGTCCCATCCATCCCATCATTGGTCCCATCCATCCCATCAATACTCTAACACATAATCACCACTACTTCCAACTCGTGACCTCACCATATCATCCTATGTTGTAATATATTGTGACCTCAACTACACAACCTAACCACATATAGAACCCGTAAGTGGAGGTCTCGATCGACTACATCGACCAAAATTCCCCAATAGGCATCTAGTAGTCATCATCACACATCTAGGGTAGCATGCGTAGCACAACCCTCCCACGACTCTAGATTTCGGTGGATAAATGGTGGGACATGCCTCCATCACACTGATAGTACTAGGGTCAACACCCTACATCAACCATATTGTGCCATCACTATTCTAAGGGGTCTCTTCATTGAACAACCACTTTGGGAAAGTCATAGTTCCTGTGAAAACTCACACTCACCCACAAGTCATAGAAGTATTGAATTCATAATTAAATAACATTAAAACTTATATAACATCATTATCCTCTTGATGTCAAACACATCTTGTGCCCCTTGACACTATAGGAATTCGACTATCTCGTAGCCATCAAAATGTGGGTTAGTTTACAACTAACATAAAGATCATGTATAAACATACCTAACTCTTTCATGTGTTAATCCATATGACTAAAATAACATTTAAATATAATCATGTAAGTTCTTTTGTAGATGGACTAGATTAGCATTCCACATATTGATATTCCATATTCAATTTGCATGTTCAAATGAAATAGCATATTCATTTTCATTAATAAATTCCATTTATCATCAACACCTCAAAGGAGTACACAATTCCACATAACAATAGTCCTAATCATTCTATCTGAGTCTAGCAGATAATAAGCAATTAAAATGCTTTGCTAATTCACATTAGAGTTTCAATTAATGAATTTCAAAATATGGGGCGTTAGATACACCCACCCTTCAAGAAACTTCATCCCACGGTTATGGTCATTAACGATCTTAAGGAAAATATTGATACTAACCATATCTATATTCTTTCGACTAGAATACCTTATCCATACTAGTCCCATGAGACCTTCCCATGATCAACATGTAAATACGATATAATTTTACTTCTTGCATCACATAGCATGTGTTCTCAAGTTACATGTTACATGTTATACACACAATTGATCTAACTTCGTCAAGGTTTATCAAATGGATTTTACCCCAACTATTTAGCCTGATGTTATACTTTGTTGTTCTTTTTTTTATTTAGATTCAAATCTTGATTGTATCTTGAATTGTGTATTGTATAATAAATTGAATAGTTCTATTTATATGAACTCAGTACTCTTAAACATGAGTCTCACATTAAAAAAAAATACTTACGGTTTCAATTTTAACACATAGATAATTTCCAACCTTATAGTTGTAACCAATTTCTCTAATAGTGCGATCAACTCATGAACATCATGAATCTCGACCCGCATATCTACATAGGCACATCATATGTCTATACATTATATGACAAGGCTTCTACATCATCAACCATACCTTAGGCTATTTTCACAATGTGAAGGGTAGGTACATCATATATCTATATGTTATATGACAAGGCTTCTACATCATCAACCATACCTTAGTCTATTTTCACAATGTGAAGGGTGCTTCTTTACTTAATGCAGTTAATCAAATATGTACACTCATCATGATGCATATGAATAGACATGCGATACACTTACTCATCCTACTTACTTATCAAATGGTTTTGGTAAAATACACATGTTCCCACATAACTATCTTCATCATACCTTAACGTGCGGAAAAATGTGCTATTAATCCCAAGGCATTGCTCAAATATGATTATCATGGGAAGTGAATCTTCGTCTACTCATAACTTAGTCAATGCAAGACATGTTTCCCTTTATGATCTCCTCTTCTAATTCATAATTTTAAGTATTACTCATTCACTAGTCCACTATCCATGACCTTATCTCATTATTTCAAGTCTTATTAATTTTAGTCAATTTATAATTTACTTTCAATTATCTCTACATCTTGATTGGTGTTATATGTTCACCACTCCTCAAGGGATTGGCATACCACGGTTTCCTTCAATTAGGAATATTTACTAAGATATTATTAAGTATTGTCTAAGAATATATATATGCTTCTCGATTTCACGGTCATTACTATTTACCTCACTTACTTTTTAGCTAATATGATTAGATCCAACCATGGTCAATGTGAGCTCTAGGGTCTTCTTTGTTGTAGAAAAGGAAGAGCATGCCCCTTGTCAAAAAGAGTGTACATGATGCATAAATGTTCGAGAATCAATTTCTTATAGGTGTTCATTACTGCGATCTATAATTCCTACTTGGTAATTATTACACCCTTATTTTATTTCCCTTAACTTTTCATTTTCATGTCAGAACATTTATATACATGTCTTCTCGGTGAATAATATAGCTTTCAAACTATTTATGCATGTCTTTGTATCAATCTTTATTTTAAACACTAGGCCATTCAAATGCAAGTTTGTAAAGGAAATTAGCGTAGTCACATAGACTATTATCATTCCATACAATTTTAAGAGGACATTCATTACTTATACTCATATTGTTATATAGTTCTCAATATAATTCCACTTAATCGAAACTATATAACCATGGGCATATAAACTGTTGGCCAACAAATGAGTATAGTTGCACTTAATTCCACTTAATAGAATTATATAGTTCTCATTATATTGTTATATAGTTGTATTTTATTTATTTATTTAGCTCTCTTTCGTTCTGACATAAAATGTTGTTATTTGTTTTCACTCAACCATTGTTTCTTAAATTATTAGTGCTAATGCTTAAGAAGAAATATCATCTTGTTATAAAATTTTATGAAGGAAAGGAACATGCTAAAATATCTAAAAGACTGGTTGAAATTAGTATTTATGAAGAACCTGTGTTCATAAACTGAACATGAAATATCTAAACATCGTGGGAAATCATCTGCATGCTCAACCCCTCTAGGGAGCCATCCCATCTACCTTCCCTCAGAAAACTACACTCATGGCATGTGTGGACTAGACCCTGCGACTTGCCATGATGCACCCCTCCCTGACCCCACCCACATCATGGGCCCAAGCTCCCAATAATTAACACTATGCTAGTTCATGTAATTGCTCCCCCTCACTTTCACCTCCTTAGAAAATTCAACACTCTCTCGAAGTCATGAAACAACAAACAAATAGCAAGAAAGAGAATTTTTCAGAGTCAACCAAACCAACATGACCCCAATGAACACTCCATTACCCATAACAGGAAATAACACTCCCCCAACCCTGTCCACTAGAAAACAATACTAGATACCAAAGAGTAGCACCCAACTTCTATTTCAGCCACCCCCCCTTCTTTTTATGGTTTTCTTTACTATTTTTATTCATTTAATAAATTTGCATTGGTTACCCCACTTGCCACCCATGCACGTAATACCCATTTAAGTTAATTAAAATCTAATTACCATATAATCTTTAGTTTCCTTTTGAATCACTTTCCATATTTATTAATAAAAAATAATAGACTTTTATTAATGACTTAAGGTAATCATATATATGTTTATATTAGTATCGTAATTAATAACTAATTAAATTTGAAGTGTTACAATTTTACCGATTATCATCTATAGATGAGACCCTTAAGGGTGAAAACGCAAAGTTGGGTAATTCTTTTTAGAGAATGGAGAGTAAAAAAAATAGTGTGTATGGATAAACACGCAAAAAAAAATTCAACTTCAAACTCTAGGATGAGAATTTAAATAAATCTAGGCTGAGAGTTTAAGTAAATCTAGGCCGAGAGTTTGTGAGAGTTCAAACTCTTGGCCGAGAGATTAATAAAACTCCAGGTCGAGAGTTTGAACCAATCACATCACCATATTGTAAAAAAAACTATCAGATGAGAGTTTGAATTAAACTCTCGGTTGAGAGTTTTGAAGATATTTTCTCTACCAAGAGTTCGTGGTCAACAAAACCTACAAAAATCCCCTACATCTTTCGGTAACCCGCAACTTCAACAACACAAAACCCTTGCAAATTTAAAATATTATTTGTCGGATTTGGTACAATGGATTCATCTTCGAATCTAGTTTCCAATTATATAATAATTGTTTCATTTCATTTAGAATTTAAATTTATTAATCATTTTTATCTAAACCTTATCCCTTGAGAATTTGATTGTTATGGAAATAACCTGAAATACAAAATCATTATCATAAAAAAAAACACCAAACAAATTGAAATATTCACAGAGATCTTCCTTTCCCTATCCTCCTCAAAATGGTACTTTTAAAGTATTTTCAATAAGGGTCACACTAAAAATAAGTTTGAAGCTCACCAACATGTGTCGATAAGGCACCATTTTCTAGACATATTCTATTTTGTTAAATAATAAAAAATAGTTCCCATGTCTGAAAAACCTAAAAGTATAGTCCATGCACAAGTGAAGTGTATCTATATTATTAGCATACATTTTTTCCCTAACATGAATAACCATATCTAAAAAAACTAGTGCTCAAGCAGGTCACTCATTATCCATACCTGAAATTTTCAAGTATATTCCATTGGTGAGAACTAAATTTGTCCCACTATGTGTACATAAAAAAATTTAAAAAAATTATGAGTGCAAAGCTAATTCAATTCTCTAAAACATTTGTTTTTAATTCAAGGTGAAATTCCTAAGGGAGATATGGCTTTAAAGGGTTTGAAGTTGAAAAATATAAAATTTTGCAGTTTTGTTGGAAAAACACAAGTAAAAATGGTTACCCAAATTCATATTTTCACCCTTTTAACATTGAAAAATGTATACATTCATGGTCTAGATTCTTTCTTTCAGATTGTGCAATAAAAATTAAAGCATTATCAGATAGTCCATTATACAATTACTTTGTCTTGAGGGATTTTATACAATTACATTGAGCAAACTATGCCAAATTAGTTACAAAGTGGACCTTGGCTATTTCTATTACAACCATTAGGGTTGACTCATTAGTTACAAAACACCTCCTTTCGATCCATTTTATTTTGGCTTGTGTTCTTCTCGTGCGCTTCCTTTACTTGAGTCCCTCATCCACAACCTTTGTCATTACCTTTTTATCCTTTTGTAGCCCATATCAAACCAAAAGCAGAAACATTCTTAACTATGTAAATTTATTTAATTTAACAAATATAAAAAAGACATTTCAAATCAAATTTACCAAGAAATCAGAGCTCCTCTGTCGAAAGTATTGAGTGCTAGAGGTACAAAAGTGTTTCCTGAGCCTAGCTAGCAAAAGCAAATTCTTGTTGTTGGAGATAACTTAGAGAAAGCCACCATGGGATGGGTTCATAAATAAAGAAACTAAACCATGGATTTTTTATTTTTATAATTGTATTTTTGATAGATAGGAATGTACACCCACTCTTAATGAAACGCACTTGCATTTGGAATATGTATGCAATTAGGAACCAACTTTGTCCACTCACTTCTATATGTGGGGTATTGTATCATTTCATGATAATAGAGAATATTGTAGTCTTGTGCAACTTTATTATATGGTTTCAATTCATATTGTTATAGTTGTATTATGTTATATCCATGTGAAGTCTACAAATGCAAGTGTAGTTTCGATGCATATATCTTTTTTATAATTATCTCCTTATGTAAAAATTGATATTTAATCAATGGTAAAAAAAATTATAAAATATTAAATAATTTTTTTAAATTCAGATAAATAAGATTATTAAAACTAGTTTGTGCAATGTCTTTGTAACCAAATGAACAATACAATATACCAAGAATGGATTGCACTTGCAAATCTTAAAATATTGAGGAAGGAATCTCCATTAAAACTTAAAGTAAATCTGTTTTGATTAATAGTTCATTAGGTTTTTACAAGTAAGAAGCATTGATCCCTTTTAGCACAAATCTTAAAATAAAACATATCCACTAACATAGTGGTGAGTCTTGATGCATGACTAACACCTCTCTACCAACATCTTGATAACTCAATAATCCATGAAAAATGATCTTCTAAACTACCATAAATGCCACTACAAATAGATTGTATCATATCAAAGCAAGTTTTTAGTCTTAAGAAAAACATATTTTTCATTGAGATAAAAACATGCAACATCAACCTCATTAAAAAAATATTATTCTACCAAAATAACTTAAAATAACTTAAATAAATACAAGTTTATAAAGTATGTACACATTTCACATGCATAAACTATATATGTTAAATTCATAACCGCAATGATATTTCAATGAATAGTTAATAATTCATTTGAATGAATAGTTAATAATTCATTTGTTCTATACCCTTACCCTTATCACAACCCTTATCACATGTAAAGAAAAAAATATTCAACATAAACTCTTTTTTGTCGGGCTAGACAACGAGCTTCAGTGTTGGATTGTACTGGCCATGTTTATTTTTGTAGGAAACTTGGATACCCCTTGAAAAAGTGAAACCCTAAACCTTTGAATCCAAAATCTTAGCAAGGCTAAACCTTATATAAACAAAATTGAGTTAAACGTCATGGTTAAACATAGACTCTTACCACATGGTTAAACATAAATCCTTAAGACATGCAAAAGAAAACATATTATTTTAATATTATTAACATACAAAAAAAAATATTATTTTAATATTAATAATATCATTTTAAAAGACATGATTATAATATTGCTACTTTCATTTAACATAAAATCAATGATCTATAATTTCTGGCATAAAATATAAGTCTGGAGCTTAATTTTATTTAGCATAAAATATATGGTCTAGTGCATAGACTTCAAAGCCTAGGAGTTTAGTGTCTATATAAAAAGAAATTACTTTTTATGGGCGCCAATGGGGGAGTAAACATAAGTTTTATCCTCTATCCTAAAATCCCCTATTATCTTGCCCTCTCCGACTGGAGTTGTCGATGGGTCTTTACCCACAGGTGTGAATTTCCTTCCCGTATTGGTTTCAAACGTCAAAAATATAATTCTATTGTCAGAATCCGAATCTTCACCCATCTTCGTGAAAACGAGGTATTCATGAACTGGATTCAAGGTGAACTGCATGGAGATGTCAAGAAAACCACAAGTTAATATGATTACATATAAGTGTTTATATTCTAGATTGTACGAGGATGATGCAAGTGTACTGTCTAGATTGATTTAATGGCAATCGTTCCAAATTTGAAATAAACTATTATAAAAGAAAAAAATATCAAACATAAGTGGTAGTTGGTGCATGGATAACTTGTTTAACTAAAAGAAGCCAAGTGATAACATATTGTAGTTGCAACATAGACAATGGGTGACTACAACTAAGCATTGTAGTTGCGGAATAGATAATGGGTGATTACAACTAAGCATGGTAAGAGATAACTTATTACTTATATGTGGCACTTAACTTGTGGCCTATCATTATTCACCAGTCACAAATTAAGTGACTATGTTAATTAGTTGTATTGAAAAGATTCTCTTTTACCTCTTTGGTATGGCCATCAGGTGTTCCATGTGTACTGTAATTGGAGTCAAGGTACTCGAATTGAATCGATGTTAGCTTATCTTTCCTCACTGTCACTGTAATCTTTACGACATTTGGATGTTTCCCATCATCCCAAACTTTATCCCCAAACTAAGTAGCTTGATTTCCTGGAAGAGCTTGAGTAGCTTCTTTTATAACCTGCATGTTAGTTCAAACTGACCAAGATCCAAGATATTTAAGCTTTATTTAACATTATTTTAAACTACAAAAAGACACAATATTCAGAAATGGCAACGCAGAAAATGCATTACCTGGTAAACTCGCTCACACTTGGCTATAGCCCGCGGATTAGGTTGTGTTGGCAGGGTTGGAATTTCATTTCAACTCTGCCCTTCTAACTAAATTTTTTTGACGTTTTGAATTTTTATCTCGCCCATCACACAACGTTTTAGTGAAAAAAATAACCCTTCAACAATGAAGTTTTATTAAAAAAATATCCCTTCAACAATGAAGTTTTATTAAAAAAATATCCCTTCAACAATGAAGTTTTATTAAAAAAAATCCTTTAACAATAAAGTTTTATTAAAAAAAATTATGAAATGTATCACTTCACTTATATCTTTTTTTTTTTGTAAATAAAAAAACTTATATATATTACGGGTTCATAGAAGATAAAGAACTATTCATCCTTGGTAGAGGTGACCCCGACCAACAGAGGTCAAACAGGGTCCCCCCTTTCAATTCATAAATAGGTACTAGGCTATCAAAAACTCCTAGCTCAGAAGCCAAACAGGAGATCACCATGTCTGAGATAACAATACTACACCGTTTTGACTCAAGTTCGACATTTATGCTATCATAAAAGACAACAGACATATAAAAACTAAACGTCATCATAGATTCCATGGTTGCCTTGCCATAAAACCAAAAATTGACGAAATGCACCTTAGTCTAGGGTGATAATCTTTAGGCAATGTTTAGCAGCTACCGGGCTCGGACTAGAATTGATGGTCTGAGACTAACCAGCTTCCGAAATGTCCTCCTGTCGCCGTGGGGTATCAGCTTGGCTGCAACCGCCCCCATCTCCACTACTGCCACCTTGAACTACAAAGGTGATGCCCATCCTTTTGGCCATAGCATCCACTTTAGAATGCATAACTCTGCTGTCAAGGTTATGCATTTTCCAAGAGCGGCCAGGTTCGTCGTCCTCGCACCGTTTATTGAACACGTCCATGAGGATGTTAACCATCAAGTTTTTAGTAACCCAGTAGTTCATAAGCATCCTCTCATAGAGCGAATCTCTACTAGTGGTCGTTCCTGGGTCGAGGATCCAGTCCTCAGTGTCCCTGCGGATTTTGTCCATCGACAAATCCCTAACCTCGTTCCAAGGTTCCTTCTCCATCCCCCCAAGCTTGTCTTGAATCGATCAAGGGATGCATTTTTGGTGGAATTCCGCCTCCTCAAGCAGATGCGTCCGAGCAAAGGCATGGGTAGTTCTGCCAGACTGGGAACTCAGGGTCCCCGGTGAACCCCCCATCGCTTTCTCAGGGGATTTCCGCTTTGGAGCCATAAGACAAAGGGAACAAGAAAAACCAAACTTGCAGCTGGGAAAGAAACTAGGAATACTTCCACATAACTTAATCCTGTAGACACCACAACAGCTAGACTTCCATCAAAGAGAAGGAATAAGGAAAGAATCGGACCTGGCTGGGGATTTAATAGGGAAAAGGTGAAAGAGGACATCTCCCAAAAAATGATGGAAAATCTCGTGGCAGTACCAGAATGTCATCATCTAGGGAGCCGTCAAAATATCATAGCTATGGAAAGGACAAGCATGAAGGTTACCATGGGTCTTATTGATCATGTCATCCCTATCTTGGGAGTACTAATTCATAACTTTCATTGATGAAGCAATTATTACTCCGAGTGCAACTGGTGCTGATGTAGCCTTGCATGAGAATCCTGAACAATACCTACCACGTTGTCTGCTCCACGATGGGTTGAGGTCCTATCATCAAACGTCACAACCCCCACCCCTGTCGAGTCATTTAGAGCCAGTTGGCAACACATCTGGCCCCATTCGCTCACGGAAAAATCATCCGGTTTACCACACCAAAATGATAATCCGGTGTCAACTCCATGATTATCGAGGTGGTCCGCCACCTTTTTTACTGCTCTTTTTACATGGGCAAAAGAAATGGTAGGTTGGCTGACCAGAAGAGATCTAAGATGTTCCATCTTGGCCAATAAGTGCCAACTAGACGAGACTTGCTTTGAAGATTTTCCAAATGACATTTTCCTTGCCATATTCACGATGATAAGAGAATCTCCCTCCAGAACCAGGGGAAGCCACGATTCAGAGTGAGCTAGACTGAGCCCATGGATAATCCCATCCAACTCGACAGAATTATTCGAATCATGGCCTATGGCGCCATAGTAAATTTTCATTGTCTTGCCGGTCCAATCCTTGCAAACTCCCCCAAACCCTGTTGTTCTCGGGTTGCCACGGGAATCACCATTGAAATTGATCTTGAAACACCGAGGAGGTGGAGGTGACCATCGAGACTGCACATTTGGAGAAGGTGCCAGAGATTTCCTGCGAAGACCCTCCAAATATGAACTCTTTAATCCCCACCATTCGGCAATTCGCTTATCTTCAATGGACACAGCTCTTTATCTTTGTATGTCCATTGCTGAATGCAAATAGTCTCCGCCATATTTCTAACAAGGTTAGCCCAAACAATTTCCTCCTTGTTGATGCGGTTCCTAAAAATTTGGTTATTGCGTTCCTTCCACAGATCCCATAAGACCATGCCCGGGTAGATGTGCCATAACATTCTGATGATGGGATTAGAAAAGGATTTGAGGTGCCAGGCATCCAGAGACATGTCTGGATTGCCTCTCACCCTATAAAATCTGCAAAAAATTGAACTTCCACGATCCCAGATAGTTGAACCAAAAGAGCAGGAATCAAGCAGATGACCACTGCTTTCCTCAGCTTGAAGGCAGAGAGGACACCTAGATGGGCCACAGATACCCTTTTTCCTCAAATTTTCACTAGTGAGTATACACTTCCAAACCACTAGCTAGCAAAAGACCGCCACTTTTGGCCACTTGTTCATTTGCCAAACCTTTGTCCAAACTTTCCTTGGTTCCTCCTCCTCCCGGATGAGTAAGTTATAGGCTTCATGAATACTAAAGGTATCCTTAGGAGAATGCCCTCACTGAAGTTTGTCACTTGCGTCATTGTGTGATATAAATCTGTCCCTCATCATTTGGTCAAAATATTCTAAAATGGCCCCCTCCGACGCATCATCCCCTTCTTCTACTTTTAGCCAAACCCTAGGCCCTTCCATAACAGAAATATCCCAGTATTGGTGGACTTTCAGTTTTCCAAGAGCAAGACCTGATTCCTTCAAAAGCTACCAGCGTGGGTCAGAGCCCAAAATTGGAAACTGATTCCAGGAATCATCCCAAAAATTTGCGTCCCTCCCATTTTGAACTTCCCAAAAGCAATGATCCTGCACCAGACTTCTAGCTGCAAAAGCTTTTGCCCAAATGTGAGAACCCTGATGAACCTCATTAAATCAAACTAATTGCCCAATATCCCTATCCCTAGCATATTTGATATGCCATAGTTTAGCCCAAGGTTCCCCCTGTTAGGTGCACCAGCGCCACCAGATTTTGGCCCCAAAAACTTCACTTAGGGCTTCTGGATCTCTAAGGCCAAGACCACCATTATTTTTTGGTTTACAGATCTTGTCCCAACCAACCAAGGAAAAATTCCCCTTTCATTCCCTGCAACCCCAAAGGAAGGATCTCTAGATACCCCGGATAGCCTTCAACACGGACTTAGGAGCTGAGAGCATGGAAAACAAATAAACCGGCATGGATTGGAGAGCCGACTTGACAATAGTTAGTCTGCTAGGAAAATTCAATGGACGCATAGTCCAACTTGTTAGCCTCCTTTTCATTCTATCCAGTAGCTCTTGCTAGGAAGCCGATCGAATTAATCCCACCGTCAGAGGAGCCCCTAGGTACTTTGAAGGGAAGGATCCCATCAAGAAGCCTAGGATTCTGATAATATTGGGTTGAGTAACCCTAGGGGTATTTAAAAAGAACACCTGAGATTTCCGAGGGTTAATGTTCATGTATATGTAACCTCGGAATGTATTTCACATATATGTATGTTGTATTTCTATAGAGATGTTATTATTCCTCTATACGGAAGTGTCGTCATTTATATTATAAGTCTCGTAACTTATACTTGATGGGTTATTAGACCACCTTGTTGGGGTCGGCCCTGTATAAGTCATGTGGGTCAAAGGGTTATTATACCACCCTGTTGGGGGTTGGCCATGTGGGTCAAAGGGTTATTAAAACACCCTAGTGGGGGTCGGCCCAGTCAGCATTATGTTAAGTGGTTAAGTTGAGGCCAACCTAGTTGAGTAAAGGTCAAGTCAATTTAGTGTATAAATAGAGAGTGTGTCTCTCTCATTTTACACATTTTGTTCTCTCACTCACACTTTGGAGAGTGGTGCACTTGTGGAGGAGGAGGCTCTACTGCGAAAAGAAAACTATCTCTTGTATTCTAGTTTTATCATTGCTCTATCTATCTCTGAGGAAGTTATTGGGGTTTTTCACCTTTATGGTTTTCCCCAAGTAAACTCTATGTCTCTTGTGTGCTTGCATTATTGTGCCATGATTGATATGCTGTAGATTTGTTGTACATGTTGTTCTCTCAGTTAATATCCTAGATCATATTGAAGTAAATTCTGAAAATTTAACATGGTATCAGAGCTATCCTGAAAGAAGGCATGATATGGCATGTATGACACTTATTGCACTTATGATGCTAGGGCTTGATATAGAAAAAATTAGTCATCGTAGCACTTTCGCTATAAATCCATTTTGGAAAAGTTTTCAGAACTGAAACTTTTCTAGGTCGAATATCAGATCCCCATGTACCTTGTGTCCAAAGGACAACCTCTAATTCGTTGTACTTTGTGATTTATGATCTGTACAATATAGGGTTTCTGCCTCTTCCAGATCTGAGTAAAAAGCATGTGACCTTGGAAAAAAGGTCATAACTTGGGATAGGAAGCTCCAAATGAAATTTCATAAAATGTGATAGCTATTAAACAAACTGTACTATCTCAG
The DNA here is from genome assembly GCA_027924585.1 of Larix kaempferi. Taxonomy (NCBI): domain Eukaryota; kingdom Viridiplantae; phylum Streptophyta; class Pinopsida; order Pinales; family Pinaceae; genus Larix; species Larix kaempferi. The sequence continues at coordinate 8,175,492 of BSBM01000368.1, forward strand.
AAAAAAATTTCAGAGGCTGAAGTTGAACCAGTGATACGTGTCATGCCGTACAAGTTCGCTTTCCTGTTTTATCCCATAAACAGGTCACGTTGCGACACTTGGAATAACTCTCTCTCAGATAATCCAATTGAGGTTAGACCTGTCGGGATGGAAAGATGACAGTTCAGTCTATCGCAATAAATTTTTTTAGACCCTGTGGATCGAAAAGTGCGGAGTTACACCAGAAACAATCAGGTACATATTTCTGTCAAAACAGAATTATTTTTGAGCACCTTCATTCATGGCTTCCGGAATTTAGGGTTTCGGAGAAAGTTAGAATTCTTGTAATCAGAGGCCACAGCTGAATTCTACTCATCAAAATCCAAATTTAGAGACCAAGATCAGAATTTTTGGTTGGGCAGAAGATCGGGCTTGATCAGACCCTAGTTCAGGACTTTGATCAGAAAAGTGGAAAATTAGGGCTTCTGTAAAACTGGGAATTTTTTAAATCTGTGACCACGGCTAGAAGCTACTCAGAAAAATAGAATCTTAGAACCTTGGATCAAACCTTTTGATTGGGCAGAAGAGTGGGCTTCATCAAACCCTATTGTGGGGTCACATTAAGTGAATCCGGAAGTTTCAAAGGCAAAATTGAGGGGTGAAACTTTGCAGTTTTCAAATTCTGAATATACCAGCTTGATCAGCTCATCAAGGCGCATATTGCTATCCTTTCGGAAGTTTGAAATTCAAAGTTTGAATTTTTGGGGTTTCTTTAACATACCCTAATCCAGCTCCAGGTCCAGTTCTTACAAATCAAGTGGATTGGGTTAATCCTAGAAGAAGATGGATTGGTCACCTGCATAAGTGAAGAAGTTCCTATCTCAAAGGGAGATGAGGCTAAGGCCTTCCATAAGAAGATTACAAGAAATCTTGACAGGTATGGCTTACATGTATGTTTCATGGTTAAGTTTATCATATGTTTGTCTTCATATCATTTTAGTACAATCTTGATTAATTACTAGACTTGTCGTATCACCTTAATAGAATATATTCATTGATTAAGGTTTTGACACTTATGAATGTACTAATGCATTATGATGTTGTATGAGGTTTATGTTGTTCACTAACATAAAAGGTACACCAAGAAAGACAAATCATGTTCTACTTCAAGAACATATGATCATGGTGACATGAAGACAAAGATTCATCCATTGCCATGGATCACATACAAGATCTACTTTCGAGGTATGTATAACTTGGTCCTACAATGGTTAACCTATGAGACATGCAAGTTACTAGCACAAGTCACTGAAGAGAACCATAAGACATTATGCGGGTATGTTAGACATAACTAGCTAGCATGCTAATCCAGGTATGTTTTTCCTATATCAAGCTAGAATCCTACCTTGTGTTAGGATCTTATACTGTTGTGTTGTTGATAATGATTATTCATGAAGTCATAGGTTTGAATAGTCATGGCTGTATGCATATTATGTTTCTTACCATAATTGATGATATGACTAACCAGAAGAATCATGAAGGTATAGGTTTGAGTAATAACGGGTTTATGCATTGATGATTTAACTAATTAGAAGAGTCTAGGATCAAATAAGAATATGCATGAGTAAAAGAAGACTTCCCTGAAACCTTGAATACTAATGTTTATTATCTATGAATGATCATGACTATACATGTTTAAGATTATTGTGTTTTGATAGTATTAAGATTATACTAATAAATGTGTGATTATGTATGAGACCTCAAGGATAACACAATGATGATACTAATAAGCATGCATAGTGATTAAGGATGGATGTAAGTTCAAGGATAGGTAATCCAGGAAGCAAAGATCAAGAGGGAGCACACTCCAGTTGTTCCTGCAAGAAAGCAAAGGAGCACACTTCAGTAGTTTCTGCAAGGATGCAGATATTCAGAGGGAGTTGACCACTTCTCACAATCCACATTAGAATGAAGTTGCAAAGATGCAGAGGGAGTCCACCCAACAACCATACAAAGATAAGTATTTGGATTGTCATTTCTTACATAATGTTATTCAATGATGTATATGCTTATGTTCCTAGAATTAGGTTGTGTATTATGCATATTAGAATAGTTGCATTGATGAACAGTATACTACTAATATACATGGGTAAGTGGACTATGGCACCGTACAACATTCCATTGCTACTTATCTAGAATGAAACCTCTTTGCTGACATGTTAGGAGTTGTGCACACTCTTAACAATGTTCTGGTAGAGATTGGAAGGTATCTAGAAAGTTACAGAATATGGATAAATGTTGTATTGAAGCATTGGCTAAGATAATTGCATGACTGTATGACATATTTCTTTATGTGTAAGAATTTGTTCTGAAAACTATGAGATGTTTTCTAATCATGCAATTTAACTTGTTGTGTAGGAAACATCGTATACCATCACCTACAAAAGAAGGACTACAACATTTGCTCAGCAACAAAGTTATCTATTGAAAATATTGAATTTCCCAGGATCTGGGAAGAATGCCATGATCGAGGAGTACCAGTCGATCACGAAGATGTTTTGGATGCAGTCCCAAGACCTGAAGGGGAGTTTGTAGTGACTTCCAAGAGAAGCTACAATATCAAGCATGCTACAAGTGGCAGCATAGAGACTTTTGCTCCTGTAGCCAGATACACTTCCATTAGATCGGTACTTGCTCCGGCTGCAACGATGATAGGGAAGATACACCATATGGATTTCAAGACAACTTTCTGTAGTTGAAGAAGAAGTGTACGTGGAGCAGCCACTTGGTTCTGAGACACATGATAGGGAGTCATATATGTGCATAACTTGGTATGGTAGGATAGACAACTTTCTATCCAGTTTGGGCTTTACCGAGAGTAAAGCGGATTCCAACCTTCACTACACGGTTGAGGAAGGCAATCCAGTGATACTACTATGTGGATGACCTGTTTGTAACAGGTGAGGATGGATTGATTACCGACACATAGAGGAAGCTTGCTGTCGAGTTCGAGATGAAGAACTTGGGGATGATGCACTATTGTTTTTGGCATGGAGGTGTGGCAGAGTGCAGATGGAATCTTCCTTGGACAAGGGAAGTATGCAATAGAGATCCTGAAGAGGTTTGGGATGATGGACTGCAAGGATATGGCCACACCTATGGCATCGAACCTGAAGCTTCTGTGTGATGCTTCATCTGATCCAGTTGATGTCATGATGTATCGCCAGATGATTGGGTCCTCTATGTACCTGATGAAGACGAGACCAAATATTTGCTTTGCGGTGAACACATTGAGCCAGTTCCTAACGGATCCGAGAGATGTTCACCTGGTTGCTGTAAAGCATATTCTGAGGTACCTAGAGGGTATGGTTGATTATGGGCTCAAGTATTATGTGAATCAAAAGTTTAACCTGCAGGGTTATGTTTATTCAGATTGGAGGTAGTGCTGCAGATAGGAAGAGCACATCTGGGTCCTACTTCAGTATGGGATCAGGTGTGATCTCTTGGTTTAGCAGGAAGCAGTCCTATGTAGAACTGAGTATAGCCGAAGCAGAGTATGTTGCGACGGATGAGTAGGTTGCAGGTGTATTGACCAAGCCGTTGGCCAAAGTGCAGTTTGAGTACTTCAGAGAGAGGCTTGGTGCACTTCAAATCGAGGTTCCTTCCAAAGGGAATTGATGAGTCCGTAAGATGCAGATGCACATGAGCTTTCCTGACATGGTTTATGTGTTCTCCCTTGGTCGTGATGTAATTGCTGAGCCATTTTTCACATGGTGGTAGATGTGTTCTCCCATGGTGAAAAAGTAAGGGCTGGAGCCTTCCCCGAATGGCGGTAGATGTGTTCTCCCATGTCGGTGGTGTAAGTGCTGGATGATGTGCATCTGAGCTGTGCTTCGTGGACGATGAGATGATCTAAAGAGAACGATGCTATGATGATCAGGATGATCATGGATGATGAGCATTAGGATGATGTTCCAGTTACTGCTCTGTGTATGCATCATGTTGGATGCTAGATATGATCAGTTGGATCATTTATATGTATGTACGCATCATGTTGGATGCTGGATATGATCAGTTGGATCACTTGTATGTATTTTTGTATATGCATCATGTTGGATGCTTGGACCATGTATCTGTATATGTATGAGGTGGATACATTATATGATCAGGTGGATCATGTATGGTGATATGTATCATGTATTTGTATTTGTATCAGGTGGATACACTGTATGATCAGGTGGATCATGTATGATGATATGTATCAGGTAGATACTTGGTATGCATCAGGTAGATGCATTGTATGATCAGGATGATCATGGATGACAAGCTTCAGGATGTTGCTCCAGATGACATGCAGCAGGATGTTGCAGTGATGATGATCAGGATGATCATGTGTACATCAGGATGATGTATGGTGAGTATCAGGTTGATACTCTATGGCCGTGGAACAGGTTGTGCAGATAAGCATGTAATTTGTTCCCTGGGAGATTTGCAGATAGTCTTTCGAGGTTTTGGCTATGGCATGTAATTTGTACCCTGGGTTATCTTGCAAATGCTCTTTCTAGGTTTTGCTTGGGAGGACATATAATTTGTGCCCTAGGAGATCTACAGATAGTCTTTCGAGGTTTTTCCTATGGCATGTAATTTGTGCCCTGGGATATCTGGCAGATGCTCTTTCGAGGTTTTGTCCTATGGCATGTAATTTGTGCCCTGGGAGATCCGATAGGTTGAGTCATGTGCTCGTAATTAGTCTTGGGATGCTCTTTCAAGGTTTTGCCATGACCACATGTAATTTGTGCCCTGGGAGATCCGATAGGTTGAGCCTTGTGCTCATAATCAGTCCTGGGATGCTCTTTCGAGGTTTTGTGGTGACCACATGTAATTTGTGCCCTGGGAGATCCGATAGGTTGAGCCTTGTGCTTGTAATCAGTCCTGGGATTCTCTTTCGTGGTTTTGTGGTGGGGTCACATGTAATAAGTCCTTGAGATCTGAACAAGATGAAAAAGGCCTCAGATGCTCTTTAGGGTTCTTGCTAGTCAAGAGACTCTTTTAAGGTTTTGTGACGCACGTAATAAGTCTTGAGATTTCCATAGTATGGCCAGTGATGATGAAGACCTGCAGGTGGTGGTCCTACATCCAGTATGAAAAAGAACTGGCTCTGTAGAACTTCCTATGACGAGTAGATTCAGAGATCGATTGAGATAGCAGTAGCAATGACGATGATCCAGAGAAGATGACTTGTGCTAGAAGACCTGTGTCGAGAAATACCTTCCTAGTTAAGAGGGAGTGTTGATGTATATGTAACTTCGGAATGTATTTCACATATATGTATGTTGTATTCCTATAGAGATGTTATTATTCCTCTATACAGAAGTGTCGTCATTTATATTATAAGTGTCGTAACTTATACTTGATGGGTTATTAGACCACCTTGTTGGGGTCGGCCCTGTATAAGTCATGTGGGTCAAAGGGTTATTAGACCACCCTATTGGGGGTCGGCCATGTGGGTCAAAGGGTTATTAGACCACCCTAGTGGGGGTCGGCCCAGTCAGCATTATGTTAAGTGGTTAAGTTGAGGCCAACCTAGTTGAGTAAAGGTCAAGTCAAGTTAGTGTATAAATAGAGACTGTGTCTCTCTCATTTTACACATTCTATTCTCTCACTCACACTTTGGAGAGTGGCGCACTTGCGGAGGAGGAGGCGCTACTGTTAGGAGAAGACTATCTCTTGTATTATGGTTGTATCATTGCTCTATCTATCTCTGAGGAAGTTATTGGGGTTTCTCACCTTTATGGTTTTCCCCAAGTAAACTCTATGTCTCTTGTGTTCTTGCATTATTGTGTCCATGATTGATATGCTATGGATTTGCTGCACATGTTGTTCTCTCAGTTAATATCCTAGATAAGATTGAAGTAAATTCTGAAAATTTAACAGTTAACTTCCAGACTAGATGCTTTAGCAAATAAATCCAGACACTTCTTAAAACCTCTGGCTTCTTGGACTGAAGGGTGCCCCATTAACATGGTGTCATCTACAAATTGTTGATGAGTTTGTCTATCCATCCCATCATGAAGTCTGAGCCCTTTATAACCCCAGTGGCCACTTTGTGATTCAGAAGTCTGCTAAGGCCCTTGGCCATAATGATAAACAGGAAGGGAGACAGAGGGTCACCTTGTCTAATACCACACGAGGCTTGCAAAAGATTTGAAGGGGATCCATTGAGAAGAATAGAGAAGAATGGAGTAGAAACAAGATTCATGACCCATCGAACCCAGACTAAGTCAAAGCCAAAAGCAAGCAACATTTCCCTCATGTATTGCCAGCTTAGTTTGTCATAAGCTTTTGCAATATCAAGTTTTACCATCATCCCAGGTTTCTTCAGAACTTTGAGAGAGTGCAGAGTCTCATGGACTAGAATGATCCCATCCACAATTTTCCTTCCCTCAACAAAGCCAGATTGTTCGAGGGTGATAAGGGTTGGGAGCAAAGGTTTCAATCTGTTAGCTATGACTTTCAAAATGATTTTGTAGATAACATTGCATAAGGCTATGGGTCTAAACTTGCTAGGCGAATCTGCCCCTTCTTCCTTAGGGATTAGGGACAAAAAGGTGGCGTTGAAAGCACGCAGGACTTTGCCACAACAGCGAGATTCTTCCACCAGTTGGTGCACATCCACCTTAATAAAGTCCCAGAAGTGGGAGAAGAAATTGGTGGTGAAACCATGCAGTCCAGGGGCCTTACCCAAGGCCATTTGGTGCACCGCTTCCTCCACCTCTTGTAAAGAGATGGCTTTAGTTAGTATCTCGTTCTGCTCAGGAGAAATAATGTGAGGGATAAGGGAAGAGATCTGGGCAATTTTTGGACTTCTATCAAGTCTGTCTTCCTTCAAAACAGTCTCAAAATGTTGGACGAGCTCAACTTCGATATCTTCCCTAGTTTCTACAGTGCCTCCATCAGACTTCAGAAGCTTGAATATTTTGGATCTGTGTCTATTCTGAATTACTAAGTTATGGAAAAACTTGGTGTTTCTGTCTCCTTCTTGTAGCCACTGAATTCTAGATTTTTGTTTCCAGTAAGTTTCTTCTTGCCTTTCTCGAGCATCAAGTTCCCCTAACAAGGTTTGTTCACATTCCCTCAACTCATCATTCCATCCACCTTCCATCCCTTGTTTCTGGATCACCTCTAGCTCCAGAATTAGCTTCTTTTTATCCTAAAAAATGTTCCCAAAATCGTCCTTATTCCAGGAGCGAATCTTGGATTTGAGCATTTTGATTTTCTGCTGAAACTGGTACATTTTTGAGCCATCCTTCCTCCCCCCATTTCCCCACCAAGTCTTTAAAATCCATGTGATCCAACCAAAACTGTTCAAACCGAAAGGGCTTAGGGAATTTATTGGAAGAAAGATCCCAGGAGAGGGAGATAGGCCAATGATCAGAGCAAGCATTGAGAAGAACGCAAGAGTTGAATTCCCCCATTTCGCACGCAATATCCTTCGATGTCATGAATCTGTCTAGCCTAGAAGCAACAAGATGGGACCCACCACTTTTGTTGTTCCACGTAAACCATCCATTCCTAGTTTCAATGTCAACCAACCGATTCTGGGAAAGAATGTCTCGAAAATTCTCTTGAAATATGCCCAAGGTTCTGCGGCCGCCTTTTTTTCCTCCAGAGAAGAAATCAAATTAATGTCTCCCCCCACAATCCATGAGCCTATAGAAGCTTGCAGGGATAACCGAGACAAAAACAGAAGGAAAAAATCTTTTAATGGGGCAATGGTAGGGCCATAGACATTGACAAGGGATCCATTAATGGCAGAATCCATGATATGGAAATCACAGCTAAGAGAAAAATGTTTGGCCCGCCAGTTGGATAAAAGGATAGATCTATGGTTCCACAGGATTGATATGCATCCTACCAAGCCAATGGAATCTATTTCCATGATGCTTACACCCTTCCAAATCTTTTGGACATTTTTCTCCATTACTTCCATAGAGCATTTGGTTTCTTGTAAGAATAAAACATCCGGTCTCTCCTGCTTCACTTTTCTAGATAGCGTCCTGATTTTCTTGGGGTGATTACACCCTCTGATATTCCATTTCATGATCCTCATTGGGATACTTTTGGGGTTTCAGACAGATATTCCCTAATCGTAGGATACAACCCATATTCAATGAGCTTCACCCCAACCTCGGCAATATGCTGCTTGTTTGACTTCCTACCTTTCTTTGGGTCATCCGAGGAGGACTTACGTTTAAACCTAGATTGGGTATCAACCCTAATACCCAATTTTTGAGAGACTTTAGTTTTGATGATGGCCTCTTGGAGAATTTCGAGCTGTCGTCTAGGTACATAACCCCTTCCCTTCTTCTCACATTCCTTCTCAATAGCATCGAGATCCAGATCCCCCAAATCAACTTCCTCCTCCCTATCGTCTTCCATGATCACTGGCAGATCCTCTGTAGGAGGGGCTAGGCGAGAAATAAGTATCTCTTCCGATTTTTTTGCATCTAGCTCATCCATCTTGCTGTTTTCTCCCTCTCTCGAGTTCACCCCCATGTTCTCCTTCTCCTTCTGCTTTTCTTCACCATTCTCATCCACCTCTTCCAGAATATGGAAAGGATTTAGGGTACCCTTACCATTTTCCATTTTTTTTTTCCCACCCTTCTTCTGAGCTTCTCCTGGTTTAGATCTTCGTCTGCTTTTTACCTGCGTAAAGCCATCCTTGTCTTTGCTACCCTTAGGATCTGGATCTGGGGGAGGAGCCACCAGAGCATTATGAGGACAATTCCTGTTGAAATTCCCATATTCATGACAGGATCTACACCTAAATGGGAGATTCTCATAGTCCAGCGTCTAGACCCATTCCTCATCCTCATAGTTCAGAGTAATTGCCTCTGGTAACTCCTTAGAAAGGTCCATATATACACAGATCCGAGCATAGTCAGTATATGTTAGCTGTCGGGTTCGATTTGCCAATTTGACAAATTCCCCTAGGCCATTACCAATGTCTTCGAGGATTTCCAGATCCCATAATTCACATGGTAATGCATAGAGCCTGATCCATACTGGTGCCATTTTAACTGCCTCAGTTTCTTGGTTAAATCTTTCTCTCCACAGTCTGAGATATAATCCCGCAGAAAAAAAAAAAAAAAAATAAGGCCCTCCTTCAAGCACTCTATCCAGATCTTCCATATTGAAAAAAATAATCGTGAAAAATCCCTTTGCACCCAGCTAGAGATCATATTGACCTTTTGGGTTCCAGGTTTGCTTGATACACCAAATTAGATCCTGTTCCTTGGGCCAGATGCCAATGAACTCCAGTTAGGGTTGTTTCCTTCCACTTCTCTACTCATTCTCTCACCTTTTCTGCTCGAATCATTATCGCCAGGATGAAACGAGATTTAGGCATGCAACCACCCTGAGCCAGCCACCGCACTCCCCTGATCTCCTTGTTAGCATCACCAGACCCGATCTTCTCCTGCGCATGGGTGATCAGATCGTCAGGGGATCTGTCCTGGGGCATTCCACCAACAAGTTGTTGGGGGCCCAGCATGGCAGGGCACTATTCTGACAGCAGAGAAATCAAAACCGACGCGCCACAGAAACCCTAGCGTGAGCTGCGCTCCTCCCCAACCATAAACCCCAACCTTCCCACTTCACTTATATCTTGATTATGGAATGTATCTCACTTTTCTCGATACAAACTGATACAGTTATATTCAAGGTGTTGGATCACTTCACCTATATCTTGATTACGGAATGTATCTTACTTTTTTCGATGCAAACAAGTTTTTTTAAATGAATTTTGGATCACCTCACCTATATCCTGACTCTGGATTGTATCTCACAACTCTGGATGCAAACATTTTTTTTGAAATAATGTTCTGTTTTGCTGGATTGTTTTACTCCTTTGGATGCAAACAATTTTTTTAAATAATGTTTTATTAAAATATTACAAATAACGCTCATTTAATAAAGAGAAGGAATACTATTATTAAACCACAGTTTCAGAAGTACATTTTACCTTACGAAATTGTTCTTCTCGTGCTCAATCCACTGCAAGAAATGCAGTTCCGACTTCTTCTCTTCTGCTTTAGCAACAACTCTTGCTTGGAGAGTCTACAAATCAAATCCATTCATAAGTAGGAGAAAAAAATGTTCGGGTACACAGGGTACTACCAAAGGACCGAACACTAAGAGCAACCACTTCACACAAACAGATCACAGATCAACACACCGATGTTTTGACGTGGTTTAAACCCTCTTGAGGGAAACACTCCATGGCCCCGACCAAATAGCTTCTATGGGACAATTTATTATGCAAAGAAAAAAAGTTAGAAATGAGCTTCTCATAATCGATCAACTAAACAATGACCCTCCATGCTCTTTAAATAGAGATCATGGACCAATCGGGTGTTAAGCCATGGATCAAGGTTAGGTTTGATCTAAGAGAAGTTGAGCCATCAGATCACTCTATGTCGGAAACATATCGTGACCGTCGGATTAAGTATTTACAAATGCATACTAATGCACACTAAAGAAACACACTATCCCTAACGGATATATTACACAAGTTGATCTTAACTAACTCCTAAGTGTCTAAATATCCTAACATCCCCCCTTAAGAACAACTTGGGATAGGATTGAAGGATTTACAAAAGTGACACTATTAGGAGAAGGAAGGAGGCGTTAGAGCCTATCCCCCCTTAATGACAAGTTCCTCAACTCCTAACATAGATCGAAGTTTAGAAAACTTCGCTTCTGTAAGGGACTTGGTGAAGATGTTTGCAACTTGATCATCTGTAGGGAAAAAGAGCACTTCAAGAACACGATCATGAACAAGATTTCTGATGAAGTGAAGATGTAGCTCAATGTGTTTGCTGCGTTGATGTAGAACTGGATCTTTGGCAAGCTTGATGGCACTTTGATTGTCGCACCAAAGTGGAGTAGGCTGCTGCTGCTCGAATCCAAACTCTGAAAGGATCTGTTGAAGCCATAAAGCTTCCTGACTGGCATTGACGGCTGCTCGATATTCTGCATTTGCTGAAGAAAGAGAAAGAGCTTGTTGTTTCTTACAATCCCAAGTAATAGGTCCAGATCCCAGACTGAAAACATAACCTGCAGTAGAATTTCGATCATCAGGATCGCCGGCCCAATCTGAATCAGTGAAACCAACCAACAAAGGTTTCTTCCATGTACTGTAATGAATCCCAAACTGAACTGTACCAAGAATATATTGAAGTATTCTTTTAGCTGCTTTCCAGTGACTTTCATGAGGTGTCTGCATATAACGGGCAACTCAACCAATGGCAAAGGAAAGGTCAGGACATGAATGAGTCAAGTATAAGAGACTACCAACAAGCTGACGATACAAGGTGGCATCGAATTCAGGTGAAGTACAAGTGGCAGAAAGTTTGACTCCAGACTGGAAGGGAGAAGGGGCTGGTGTACAATCTTCCATGTGAAAGTGACAAAGAAGGTCACAAGCATACTTAGACTGAGAAAGAAAGATTCCTTCTTTGGTTTGCAAGACTTGGAGACCAAGAAAATAATGCAAATGTCCTAAGTCTGACATTTCAAAATTTTGTTTAAGACTGGATTTCACATGGGTTATAAGCTTAGGGTCACTACCAGTAAGAATAAGGTCATCAACATATAGAACAAGTATGATGAGATGGTTTCCTACTTTCTTGGTATAGACGTTGGGGTCAGAATGGCATCTAGAAAAACTAGTGTCAAGGAGAAAGTTATCCATTTTGGCATACCAAGCTCTAGGAGCTTGCTTAAGGCCATATAAGGATTTCTTAAGGCGGCAGACAAGGCTAGATTTATTCTGAACATAGCCAGGAGGTTATTCTGTAGAGGTATGGGAGCAAACGTTTCATTGTAGTCAATTCCTTCAACTTGGGAAAAACCTTTGGCAACTAACCTTGCCTTAAGTCTTTCAACACTTCCATCTGATGCATACTTAGTTCTGTAGACCAATTTACATCTGACAAGTTTTCTTCCTTTTGGAAGAGGTACAAGATCCCAAGTATCGTTCGCCATTAAGGAACGATATTCTTCATCCATGGCTGCATCCCAATCTGGATTCCCTGAAGCTTCTGCAAATGTTTCTGGATCATGATTTTCGGAAACTTGAGCCAAAAGAGAAGAGGCTCGCTGAAACTGAGAACGTGTTCGACGTTGATCTCTAGGATCACCGACAAGATCACCAGCTGCTTCACATGTTGAACTGACCCATCGAGGAAGCACTTGTGCTGGTGCAACTAGAGGAACATGAGCAGGCGGAGGTGGATTTTCATGCTCAGTGTCATCATCAAAAATTGGAGTTGGAAAACTGTCAAGGAAGTTGGAAGAAGAAGAAGAAGGCACAAATGCCGAATCAGGCTCGCAAGCCAAGATATTTTCATCAAATTTAACATCTCTTCTAATGATTATATCATGAGAATGTGGTTGAAGAAGTCTATAACCTTTTACATCTTCAGAATATCCAACAAATATGCACTTTTCACTTTTAGGCTACAATGCTTTCCGTTTTTCATCCGGAATGTGAGCCCATGCTTCACTACCAAACACACGAAAGTGACTTACATCAGGTTTGATTTTACTCCATGCTTCTTCTGGTGTTATACCTTGTAATGCTTTTGTGGGTGTGCGATTAACTATGTAATTTGCACAATTTATGGCTTCAGCCCAAAATTGAAGACTTAGTCCCTTAGATTGGATCATACAATTAGCCATTTCTTTTAAAGTGCGGTTCTTCCGCTCAGCTACACCATTTTGTTGTGGTGTATATGGAACAATGTGATGTTGTTGGATGCCTTGTTCAGTGTAGAAAGTAGTGAACTATTTGTTAACATATTCTCCTCCATTGTCAGATCTTAACTTAATAATTTGATGACCAAATTGTTTTTCAACAAGGGCCTTGTAGGCCAAGAACATGTTAAATACTTTGCTTTTAAATTTTAGGAAATAAACCCAAGTGCGTCTGGTGTAATTATCAATGAAAGTTAATAAATATTTGAAACCAGAAAAGGAAGCAGATGGAAGAGGACCACACAAGTCACTATGCACAAGCTCCAAGGGAACCGAGGCGTGCCAAGAGGCACGTTTGTCAAAACTGTCCCGATTATGTTTTTCGAGTACACAACCGGAACAAACACCATCTCTGCAAGATACCATCGGAAGACCTGTCACCATATTTTCTTTACATAGTTGTTGCAATGAGCGATAATTTAAGTGACCAAATCGCTCATGCCAAAGTTTGCTCAAGTTATCACTATGAGCAACAAAAACTTAAGGGAAAGGTGATGACCCAAAGTTGTTAAACTTGTACAACCTGGTAATATCATCAACAATTCCGGTAGCTAGGACCTGTTGAGGATATTTAAAGTCCTTGATTACAACTTGGTGAGGTGTAAAGGTCACAGTTTTACCTTCACCAGAATGAGTGATCTAATAGACTGATAACAAATTGCAGGAAATTCTAGGAACACATAGTACATCACTAAAATGACCATTATCTACTGGAACTGTTCCATCTCCTACAACACTTAGAGATCTATCTTCACCAACAAATATTTGTCTGGTGTTACATTCATGCATAGTAGAAAACATGGCTTGATCCTTATCCATATGATAAGATGCTCCAGAATCAATGATCCATTCATTTGAAGTAGAAGAAGAAGATGCATTATAAGAATAACCAGAAGCACAAAGTGCATGTCCATGAGAGGTAGATTCTGAAGGCGAATCTAGGTTGATGTGGTGCTTCTTCATTACTGCTTCCAAGGCTGCCATCTTCTTGAAACACTTTGATTCATCATGATTATCTTTCCCACAATAGTTGCAATGACGCTCAGTCTTCTTGCCTTTTGGCTTGGATCCTTTGTCATTTTTTAAAGAATGAGCTAACTGAGAGGGTTTGGGACCCTTGTTTGACTTATTATTGCGAAAATTTTGTTTCTTGGGAGGTTTGGACTTTTCTTTCTGTTGGGACAATAAGGCTCATCCCAGATGTATCTGCATTGTTGATTATTCCAAGGTGAATGAATTTATCTTGTTCTCTAAACAAGGAATCACAAAAGGATTCAAGACTAGGCTCTTGATAGCTAGCTGCATTCAAGGATGCTTTCATGGAGTAAAATGTAGATACAAAAATAGAATATGCAGGTCCAAGTTTGGAAAGAATATTATAAATGCATTGTTTGTCTTCTCTCTCAATCTTACATTCTGCACATAAGAGTTTAAGAGTTTTGTACTTAGATAAATAATCTTGAATGCATGAAAAGTCACTTGGATTTAAAGAAATCAACTCATTTTCGAGTTGGTGACCTCGTATTTCATTGTGTTTACCAAACACAGATTCCAACTTGTTCCAAGCAGCATTAGATTCATCAATTCCAGATATGTGGAATCGCAAATCAGTAGAGATTGACATCCCAATCAATCCACAAGCTTCATCACATCTATTTGCCCATTTTATTTTCTTATCATCATCAGTGGGTTCTTTTTCTTTCCCTGTGGTAATTCTGAAAAGTCCCCTACTTCGTAGAACATCCTCCATACGAGATTTCCATGAGAAATAGTTGGAACTGTTAAGTAGAATATCACAATGGGCAGCCATATTTGTAAATTAATGACTCTAAAAGCAGAAACCAATAGTCTAGATATGAAGAGCTCGAAAAAATAGGCGGTTTCAAAAAAAACGGCACTGAAAACTGACTCTGTATGATAAAGTTATGCTTGAACAAAGAAACTGTTGAATATGTCCCCAATAGTGACGTGGCAGCTAGAGAATGTCCAGCAAAAAAAAAGAACCCCCCTCTTCCCAAGATGAACCTTTTGACAATCACTTTACAGGAAAGTTGCTTTAAGTGAACCACTTTTGTAAAATAAGTGATTTCACTTTTACAATGATATTACTTTTAAATAATGCAAAAATAAAAAGACTTAAGTGACTCACTTGTATTTTTTATTTTTATTATTTAAGTGAGATGCACTTTTACAATAAAGTAACTTGAAAATAGAATTGCATGCACTTTTTCTTTTAAAAGTAACTTCCTAAGACATGAACTCAAGACCTATTAAGGAATAAAGCAACTTTGAACCAAGTGAGCTAGATTAAAAGGTATGTAAAATATGGAAATGAGGAATGGGTTTTTTTTTTTTTTTTTACTCTTCTTGCTCGATTTGCGTGCTTGCCATTTTTCCTGCAAAACAAACCACAAATCGAAACAAAAAAAACTTTTCCACACTTGTGGAGTTAGATCTTGTTAGCTTTCCCGGAAAGTCTACGTTTTCTCTCTGTTTCTGATTTGCCGAGATCGCGCAAGGTGCACGGCAAAGAGCATACGCAGCCGAGAAAAAATCTTT
The DNA here is from genome assembly GCA_027924585.1 of Larix kaempferi. Lineage (NCBI taxonomy): Eukaryota > Viridiplantae > Streptophyta > Pinopsida > Pinales > Pinaceae > Larix > Larix kaempferi. Next base: position 8,190,849 of record BSBM01000368.1, read on the forward strand.
CCCTTTCTGTTTCTGATTTGCCGAGATCGCTCAAGGTGCACGGCAAAGAGCATATGCAGACGAGAAAGCAACAATCCGAACCAAAAGAAAAACTAACCGTAAAAAAAGATGGAATATGAGATTTTTCTTTTTAAAAAACGAAAATAAAAAATGCGTCACTGTAACATTATACCTTCAGATCTGATGAAATACGCGTTTCTGGAGCAACCGTGAACCGTTTTCGATCAAACGAAAACTATTTCCAAATAGAAATGACGCTCCAGACGCAATGGAACACCTCCATAGCCCAGAAATGCACAGAAATACCAGAACTAGAAACCCTTTCGAGTTTCGGCAACAGCAGTTCAAGATCTAGATCATAACCGGAAGCGACACTTCATAAAAGCTTTGATACCATGTTCGGGTACACAAGGTACTACCAAAGGACCGAACACCAAGAGCAACCACTTCACACAAACAGATCACAGATCAACACACCGATGTTTTGACGTGGTTTAAACCCTCTTGAGGGAAACACTCCACGGCCCCGACCAAATAGCTTCTACGGGACAATTTATTATGCAAAGAAAGAAAGTTACAAATGAGCTTCTCATAATCGATCAACTAAACAATGACCCTCCATGCTCTTTAAATAGAGATCATGGACCAATCGGGTGTTAAGCCACAGATCAAGGTTAGGTTTGATCTAAGATAAGTTGATCCGTCGGATCACTCTATGTCGGAAACATATCGTGACCGTCGGATTAAGTATTTACAAATGCATACTAATGCATACTAAAGAAACACACTATCCCTAATGGATATATTACACAAGTTGATCTTAACTAACTCCTAAGTGTCTAAATATCCTAACAAAAAACAACAAAATACATAATATGGGTGTAAATGAAGATCATATCGCTAGTCTCTCAACAAAAGAAAAATAACTTGAAGTGGTCCAAACTGATGAGGAAAAAAATTGAATACACCAGATTTCGCCGCCTCTTTTCAACAAGTTGTTCACGTTCTTGGTGGCATAATTGTTCACTTTCCTCACGGGCCCTTTGCTCAGCCTGAAACAATAGAATGAATTTTTTGAGCATATGCATTTTGTTGATGTATAAATACCAAATTAACACAAAAAAATGTAACAACAATCTGTTGTTTGGATGACTTTAAAATGTGGTGTGAGGTACACCATGGAGGTTGGCTATTGGAATGGTGAGAAGCAGACGGGGAAATCCACCCAAGTTTGATTGGGCACTGGCTCTCAAACAAAGACTAGTGCCTGAGGAACATAAGCTGCTAGAAGATAAGGAACTATAATCCTTCCTAGCCAATGAAATGGATTTATTGCATCACATTTAATCATGCCCCAAACTTGGACAAGGGATTTGGAGACCGAGGAAAGAATGAGATGAAGAATTAGAATTTATGTCCCTATAAAAAATCAAAAGGTAGCTGTAAACCACATCGAAGTTAACAGGTCTTTGAAAAGGTGAAGGAGGGGCAAAAGGTTTCATTTGACTCTGCTTCTTTTAAGAATTGGAAAGTGATTTTAGAGAGAAAGCACTAACGATGGAATATGATATGTATCTCCAGCTCCAATGCTCACACAAACGGAGATATGATAAAATTGGTATGTGATATGTAGCTCCAGCTCCAACTCTCACACAAATGAAGAAGATGAAATCAGGAAGCTCCAACTCTCACATTCTTCAATGTTGAGTGTATTGTGTCCCATGGACTGTGTACAGGAGTGCATTCTCACATGATGAGGGAGAGGAAACATTTGTTGAAAGCTCCATGATAGCTTCAACCTTCATTTGTGCTCCATGTTGGCAGCAAGGGCTCATGCAAGCTTGCATGAGGAGACCTCGAGGGGATCCTACAAGGTTTCCTTGGAAAACATATGTATGGGTTGCATGAGGAGACGTGAATCACTTGCTTGAGGTCAGCGATTAAATTTTCTTCAACCCACTGCCACCTCTTGACCTCGTTCATGTTGAATCGCTGACCTGGATAAGTTTCACAGTGTCACGGTTTGGAAGTTGGAACTTGGAGACAGCCTGAAATGGAATGACCGAGCGACGAGAGGGGAGGCTCAGGGCTCGGATGGGGACCTGTGGAGGCTGGGCCGTACTCCTAGTCTCCTACATAGGCTAATAACGTTTCGCAAAATTATAGACCCTCAAAACAACAGTTTATAAAAATATTTGACCGTCCTACAAAATTGGCCTAAACTTTTTTTTGCTATATTTGACGGGCAAAATGTCCGAAAACGGGAAAATGCCCGTCAAATTCCATCTCTGCTCTCTATCATTCAAAGCATCAGAATTTCGAACTCGTACTCTACTACACAGCATACGAGTTCCCTTTTCCTTATAAATAACCTCCTTAATAAATAATCTCCATATAAAATGTGGCCACGTTGCGAGATTCCCTTTGGGTTTTGATAGGAAAGGGAATCTCGCAACGTGACCACTATAAGGAGATTATTTATTAAGAAAAAAACTTCCCTACAACGTGCAACTTAAAAGGATAGATTTTGATGCGTTTTTCAAGAAATTCATGAATTATCATTATTTGATATTTTTAAGTAAAAACAAAGTAATATTAGTACATGGAAACAAATTAATATAAGTAGAAGTAACTTCACTAGATGGAATTCTTTTTTGGTAAGCAAGAGTTTGTATTAACAAGAAAACGAGGAAAGTATAGTTACAGTTATAGGGAAAAACAATCAATATTAGTTTAAGTATGTGTCCATGTTAATCCTTTTTTTAATAAATAAATTATTAAAATAATAATAATAATAATAAGCAAGTCATTAAAAAATAATAATAAACATAATTCTTTAAGAAATTTAGAGTTTAATGGATTTATGGTAGTTTATTTATTATAGAATTTTCGTATTATTATGGCATTTTATAAGAATCTTGGGATTATTTCAATGTTATTTGAATAAAGGAAGGGGAATTTTTCAACTTGGCAATATTTTGTAAGAAGAATATTTACTAAGAAAAAGCTTTTCCACAACTTGCAATGTTAAGGACAGATTTTGATGTTTTCTTTTTTAAATGATTCACTCAATTATTTCATTGTAGTGGTATAAAGAATCATTCCATTAGCCACATTGGACAAATAAATCAATGGTCAAAAAATTATATTCCTATTACATTATTTAGGATTTTGATGTAGGATGAGGTGCAATCATAAGCTCCTTTAAAGACACTTTATTTTCCACATAAAACTAGAAAAACAAGGAAAGTCGAACTTTAAGAGATTATTAGAAGTACTTTAATAAAAAAAATTAAGATGAAGTAAACAAGGTAAAATATAGGAAATCAAGTAAGTTCTCATTAAATATACAAATTTTACTCTTCAAAAAATGGTGTAATTGTTTACATAATTAGTTTTTCTAAATGTGGCTTTTAAATATTTCAACACATTATAATGTATATGTATGTGTGCTATGCACCATAGCACTATATCAACGAATTGATAATAGTTTTTATATAATTTTGTAGAATTTAATGGACATCTAGTACTAGCACGACACTATTTTTTCAAAATTAGTTTATACAAATATGTTTCTACTACTCGTTCATGGACATGGAGAATGTGAAGCCTCATTAAAGTCCTAAGAACCTTGAATTCATCCCCCAACATTTTCATGGCCTTGATACATGTCTATGGTGCATAATACCTCATGACCAATGCTCATATTCTCAATGCTAGGCCTACGATCCCTTCTCAAGCTTAAGTGTGATAGTTCAAGGCATCATCCATTTCCCTCCATCAATATAATTATCTAGGGGCATATGCCCTTGACTATAACAAAATATCCATTATATGCATTACAACTCATACTTCCATAGAATGAATGTTCATATTGTTATAATGTAATATTTTGTAAGGAAAGGCATGGTAGAGGTGATGTGTCATTTAATGAAGTGGGAGTGTGGTAGTATTCACTGAATAATGCATTATAACTCAATATGCAGTATACGCATATTGCAACATAACACATATATGTTACTTCTCTATAAGAAAATATTTTGTTATGGGTTATGGGCTATTGGCTTTGCACTACGAGACAAAAAAAATATGCAATCTTGCATAAAACACTACTAAGTTAATTTTTTCTCAATTTCTAATAGATATGCATAGGAAATAAACAATTGGGCATTATAATTTTAGTTATACTAATATCCTAATATTTATGTGCATGGCCCATTTACACCAAAAAAACATTTTTGACATCAATTCTCATTGTTTAGATAATATGGCATTGAATGATGCTCCATCAATCCACATTTCAATTCCAAGTTCAATGGATGGAACATCATGCTTTGCATCACACTCGAGTCCCTCAACATATTAGGTAGCATCATAGCTAGAGGATAGAAAAGATGAGAAGGGTAATCACATGTTATTAGAAGCTACGTATGGGAAAGATGATTATATTGAAGGATGATTTCCCAATGAAAATATTGATGTATCGTTTCCTAAACACTTTGGTCAAGAGCTTAATTATTTTGTTCCTCACCTTCCAAACAATACTTTCCAATAACAATGGTTCAATTTCTTGGTCAAAGTTTCCAGCATGTAGTAAATGTCAACATCATTGCATATGTTGAAGGCCTACTGAAACCTTCGCACGAGAGGAAGAATATTTCTAATGCATATAAGTTGACAAAAACACCTTGTCTTGTGTGGAAGATAAAGACACCTAAACGCAATATTAATTTTCATTGTTCACTAATTATTAAACTTTTTTTGGACCTAAATATGATGCTAGTATTTTCCAATTATTTTTATCTTTTCTTAAATTAGGGTTTGGGTGGTTAGAAGAAAGTTAGGCATAAAAACATTGAAAAATACAGAATCGATTAATCACATGGTAAAATCTCTTGTTGACGCATTCACATCCACTGATAGAAAATATCATTCGTATGAATATAATGCAACTCACTACATATAAGCTAAATCGATTGTAACTAGAAGCAAAAAACAAAATCATTAGCTTAAATGCGTATCACAAATTGTTAAATTACATTTGATAACCCTAAGTGATTATATGGACAAAGAGGGAAAAATGGCCAAATTATGGGAACTAAGTGGTAGATTACCACATCAAGACATGAAGTTATTTGAAGCAATCAAGGGATGAGTTCAATCACTTTTTCATAACAACACGAATATGCATGCACACACACACACACACACACACATGTTGCATGCATGCACTCTCTCTCTCTCTCTCTCACACACACACACACGCACGCACATGCACATGCACTTGCACATGTGCACACACATACACACACACACATGCACACACACACACACACACATGCACACATGCACACTTGCAGGAACGTGTGCACGCGCACACACGCGTGTACACACACATAGACACACATGCAAGAGCACACGTACTCATGCGCACATGCACACAAACATACATACTCATGAATGCACACATGCACACACACATGCACACACACACATATACACACTCACACACACACACACTCACACACACACACATATTCTACTTAGACATGTAACCTCTCCTTATTGTTGGGTCTAAAATCATTTCACTTTCCATAAATTACCTACCTACATACAATTGGGCATGCATCTCATAAAAAAATATAGATTCCAATCCTTTCCCCTACTATAGATGGCCCACCGATAAGAAAATGATGTTAGGATCTTTAGCCTTAATGGATGTCATGAACATGTTATGAACATGTATTGAGAGTAATAGTTGGCTGAGGAATAATATCAATATAAAATTGAGTTATCCGTACTAACATAAACTCGATGAGAAAGGATTTACCAATAATTTGTCTTGCTATAGAAGATGAGCACATAAAATTCTTCTATTAAAATTTTATGGTATTACATTACAACGAAGACTAAAAACAACTATCATTCTAGTTGTCACTAATTCCATAGCATTATGATGCTTCAATCCCTCCTTTGTATTCTTTATGAATTCACTAGAGATTAATCACATTCTAATTGCATGACATGGTATCTTCAATATTCGGTGTAAAATTTCAAAGTGAAACTAAGAGGATATTAGCGAGTTGCAAGATTCCCACACTCATGGATGATAGTTGAAAAATATGGCCTTATTGGGCTTCTTTTTGGATTGCAATGTTTTGTTCTTTGGGGAGAGCATCCTCAACTTATTTTGAGTTTTGAAACCCTTATATGTCATAAAAGTACACGTCCAGGTTGATAAAAAACGTTTTCATCAAATGTGAGCATAATTTCCAAAAATTCTAACATTGGCCCCTTTTAATGGTCACTAGGAACAACTCATACAGATGCAATGATTAGTTTTATAATGCAATATCCACCATTCATATGCCAAACAAATATGCCATAGATCCAAAGCAAATGTTGCAAGATTATGAACCTAGAGGAAGATTATTCCCTCTTTTACATAGCTGAGCATTCTATCACATAGTCAAAGAATCCAAAACCATATCAAGAAGAGACACAATGCTGAGAGCCATAAAAAATACATTAATCCCTCTCTATTAACCATTATTTATTGCTTTGACTATAATTCCATCCATGTATTTTCAATTCACACAAGTAGGAAAATATGTATAATAGTAAAATATTGTCTATACATAACTAGTTTTTGTTTCATCCTTCAACTATTTACCAACCATATAGATAGTAAATGGTCTTTTGATTCAATATTAACATTATTGGGGGAGTTGCAAGTGACTCCCCTAAGAAATTTTACAATAACTTAAATTGAGTGTTGAATCCATGTTGTCTTTCTCATTTGCAAAATCATTTCAATGCCTAAAGACTAGATTGAATTCTAGTTGACAAAACCTTGACTTTCTTGAAGGATTATTCACACTATATAGGGTATGTTTGGCCTCATAGAGATACATTCATTTATAGTTGCTCTTAGACTTCCCATATAATATCCCATTGATTTTCATGACCTAAATCATGGGGATTTATGTATCAAGGGTCCTTTGTATAAGTCTAATCCCTTGGTTTCATTATTCATTGTAGTATCAACTACCTAAATATATTTTACTTCTCAAATCCCTAGAAGTCAATGATGAGTCTCCTTGCAACTAACGGCCTTGAAGTATAATTATAATAAAAGGTATAATTATTTAATAATAATAATAATAAAAATAAAAATAACTACTTAATTTTTATTTCAAGTAGAATTACTTTTTTTTTTGACACTAAAATGATGTATAAGATAATAATTTAATGAATCAATTTTTTTGGCATCATCATAGAATAAGATTACATGATGTAGATACAGTGTGGACCTCAACATAGCTTAAAAAATGTGATGATTTTATCACACAACATAACATTGTTGAAACATGATGTGGTATGACAGTAGCATGATGTTGAAACAACATGGAATGATGCACGATTTATTCTAGTGCTATGACATTCAATTCCAATGTAATGTAGGTTAAATGTAAGAGATTAAAGAAGAAGAAAAAAATGATGCAAAATTAATCAATGTGTTATCCTCAAACTCCATTTCTAATACAAACTAAATTAGGTGGGTTCTTCTCATTTCATTTTTACATGAGGATTTGGGGTGAAGCTTCTTACAGTTCAAAAATATGTGTGGATGAATTCAGGAGAATCGATGAAGTAATATTTATGGGGTATCACTAAACTCTTATATTCATAGGTAATTCTTTTATCATTTCATCCATTTAAAAGAAAAAAATAATATTTAAAACAAAGTGATATTTTTGTTATGGGGGATCGGTGTTTTATAAATGGAATAGTGATTTAGGATGGACTTTAGGTTTTCAATATGGGATTTGGTCTTTCCTTTCGCTTCCCCTAATCCTTTCAAATAATTTATAAAATGGGATTTTGGTTTTCTAATTGGGATTGTTGGGTGTTATATTCTTTGTAGGTTGAAACAATTGACAAAATGGTCAACTAGCTAGTAGAGGTTGGTCGATTAGGAGAGGGATGACTAGATTGTTTCCAAGATATTCAAGGTTGGTAAAGTAGGAGCATGATCGATAAGATGGCCAAGTTGAGTCGAGGATCGATGGGAACCATTCGATGGAGATTCAAACAAACGGATCGATGATATGGTCAAGTCAAGTCGAGGGTCAACAACAATGATTGATGGTGAGCAAAATGACAAGAGAGAAGACAATATGCCAAGCCGAAAAACTAAGGGATTCCAAGATATGTGCCAGATATTTTAAAATTTTCTATGGTTGTTGTAACTGAATCGAGTATTCAAATTATCCCAATTGTATTCTATATTTATGTTTTAATACATGCCAATCTATAATGGAAAAGAAGGTTGATGATGACTAAGGAATAATTGGGATTTCCATATCCTGATGTAAGTTCAATTGGTTAAAATTGATATCATCTACAGACATGAATCTTTTTGAAATTTATTTCTGAAGGTTAATTCACTAAACTTAATAGGGGAGCACTTTATCTCAAACATATAAGATGGTTTTCCTAATTAATGGCTTCTAGCGTAAATCTTTGTGTAATGTGTATATGCATTACGGTGTGTTTGTTAATTTTTTTGTATGCTTTGATAACTAAAAAAGCTAAAATTCCTCTAAGAGCATTAAATATATATCAATCTCCCTCTATTAACCAACATGTCTCTCTTGAATTCAATTCCATGCATGAAATCACAAATCACACACGTAGGCAAATGAGCATAATAGTAAAATACCATTGGTACATATCTAGTTGTTGTTTCATTCTTGAATTGTTTGCTCATAAAATACCATTGGTACATAACTAGTTGTTGTTTCATTATTGAATTGTTTACTAGTAGCTAGATATTAAATGGTCCAATAATTCCATATTAAAATTATTGGGGGAGTTGGAAGTGATTCCCCCAAGTTTTTTTAGAATAAATTAAACTCGGTGTCGAATCCATGGTGGCTTTCCCATTTGCAACAGAATTTCAATGCCTGAAGACAGGATTGAATTCTATCTTATCAAACCATTGACTTTCTTGAAGGATTCAACACACTATATAAGCCAGGTTTGGCCTCATATAGATACATTTGTTTATAGTTTCTCATAGGGTGACCACGAAATCTCCCAATGAATGTCACCGCAAAAATAATTTGAGCTTTAAGTATCAATATGCCTTTGTATAAGTCTAATTCCTTGGCTTAATTATTCATTATAGTATTGAATCCCAAGTATATTTTACTTCATAGTTCCCTAAGACTAAATGATGACCCCCCTTGCATATAGTACACTTGAATTATAATTATAATAATTGTTATTATTATTTAATAGATTTCATTATAATAAATTAAAATGATAATAATAACGTAATTGTTATGTTAATTATAATTATTAATTTTCTACATAGTCATTGTGATGCTAGAAGATGATAATTTAATGAATTGGGTTGCTTAGCATCATCCTAGATGAAGTTGAAAGGATGTGGATACTACAAGGTGGACATTAACATAACATCAAAATAATGTGATGATGTCATCACACAACATAATATCGAAACATGACGTGGTATGACAATAGCATGATGTTTAGCCAACATTGAATTATGCATGATTTATTCTAGTGTTGTGACATTCAATGCTAATGTAATGTAGGTTCAATATAAAATATTGAAGAATAGGAAAAAATGATGAAAAATTAATATATATGTTACCATCATTGTGCATTGCAATAGTACTGACTAAATTAGGTGGGTTATTCTTATTTGATTTTCACATGAGATTGTGGGGTGAAGCTTCTTAGATTTGAAAGAGATGTGTAGGGTAATTCAATAATATCAAGGAAGAAATATTTGTGGGGGTATTGTTACACATCTCGGATTAATAGGATATTTTTTTCATTCACCTCATTTTAAAAATAAGTAGTAGATTTGAAACAAAATGATATTTTGGTTATGGATGGAATAACGGTATTGGAAATGCAATTTACCTTTTGGAAGGGGTTTAGGGTTTGAAAATGGGATTTGGGTTTTCCTTCCTCTTCCCCTATTTTTTTAAAATTTCTTAGAAACGGGATTTTGGTTTCATAGTCATAGGATTTTGGATTTCCATCCCTTCTCCTTCCTCTTCATCTCCTCATACCCTCTCTTCTCCATCAACCCTCTCTCTCTCCTGAAACAAAATGATATTTTGGTTATGTATTGGATTGGGATCTTGGAAATTCAATTTCCATTTTTTATGGCATTTAGGTTTTGAAAATGGTTTTTGGGTTTTCCTTCCTCTTCCCCCATATTTTTTTCGTTTCTTAGAAATGGGATTTTTGTTTGGTAGTCATAATATTTTGGATTTCCATCCCTTCGCCTTCCTCTTTATCTCCTCATACCCTCTCCTATCCATAAACCCTCTCTCTCTCTCTCTCTCTCTCTCTCTCTCTCTCTCCATATCCCTCCCTCCCTCTCTCTCCCTACCTCTCTCCCCCTCACCCAATATCTGTCCTATCCCTCCTTCTCTCTCATCTCCCTATCTCTCCTCCTCCTTCTCCACCTCTCCCCATCCCCCTCCCCCCATATCCCTCTCTCTCACTCTCTCTCCTCTCACTCCCTTTATCTCCTCTCTCCCTCCATCCATCTCCTTCCCTCCCTCCCTCCCCCCCCCCCCTCTCTCTCTCTCTCTCTCTCTCTCTCTCTCTCTCTCTCTCTCTTTCTCCTCCTTGAACTCCATGCCTTCATATTTCAATCTTCCACTCCTCTTTAACCCACCCCCTACTTTCATTATTCCTCTTCCCCACTATTTCTCAACCCCCACCCATATTTTTTCATATTTTTATTCCTCACTCCTCCTCCTCTTATTCTCTCTCTCAATCCTCCCTCTCTTACTTTTCCTCTATCACTTATCCATTACCCCTATTCTTTTTCTACTTCCATGTTTATATTTATCCATAAGATAATTAGTTTCCATTAGAGAATCCACAACCACTATACAAGAATAAGTTTTAAATAGGCTTTCCTAATGGTTTTTTTATGGAGTAAAATGGGCATCTCGAGATGAAATAAATGTGCATGTTTTGTACTAAGTAGCTACATTGTGTTTATATATATTTTCTACGCTTGTTGGCATTGATATTTGATGATTAATAAGGCCTACTCAGTTCTTCTTGACATAAAAAAATACCAATTAACAAACATAGGAGTTGAGTTATGCACATAAGCCCAAAATATCTGAAATGGGACTAGCTCATATATATGGCCTTAAGTTGAATCAAAGTTGCTAATATTTGTAAATTTACAACATCATGAGTCATTCTCCAGGTCAATCTTGTGTGTCAATATTGAGTGTAGTGTGTCGAGGTAGTTCCTTATAGGATCCTAAGTTGGGCTCATGAAACTTGGAGAAGAATCTTGAGTTGCACTCTAGAATAGTTAAGCTTCATGTGTTGAGGCAAGTGCTTTGTATGTCAAAGTGATAATGTTGTACAATCTTGCTAGTTAAGGCTAAGATCTTGTATGTCAAGAAATATCCTCATGTGTTGAGGTGGTTCCTCACGTGTTGAGGTGATGCTTGCATGTCGAATCATGTATGGTGTGTTATATACTACTAACCATGGTTTAGCTATTAAGTCTCCTATGGAAATTGGCCACCTCTAGAGTGAAATACTTTAGCATATAATGACTTGGAACAATAGTAGAACAATATGATTACATCATTGGGAAAATCACCTTAATATATTTGATATGATAATTAAGCTTCCACATGTGGACCATGCAGATAAGACAAGAGATAAAGATAAGATGTGATAAGATATGAGAGAATTTGACGTGCACATAAAAGAATTAATTAAGAGAGAAATTAAAATTGTTAAAATTCAATAAAGACTTCAGTAAATCAAAGGAGAACTCGAATTGATCACTACAGTGATGTTAACAAGAAATAATCAATTAAGAGAGTTAACTAACTGATAACAAAGAAGATACAATTAACTAAGTGTTATTTCATGATGAAACTTATGTTAAAATAAAATATGACACTTAAGTTAGCCACCTATCTAAGTGGGAAAGCTTTCGGTTAAGGGGTGAGTTCATCCTAAGAATCAGTTCACTAATTGAATGCACTACATGAGAAGTGGGGCACACTTCTTCATGCAAGATTGATGCAACAAGATGGAGGGCTAGTTCATCCCGAATTCAGAAGATAAAAATAAAATCTGATGCATGTGAAGAATATATAAATATGTTTTACATTATTGATGAATTCAATGTCAAGCAAATTCTCTTCTCTCTTCAAGCAAAATGTGCTTCTCTTTGTGCATGATATTATTCCGAGTCTCTCTTCTTTGTCTTTCTCTTTCTCTGTAACTGCACTGGGGGTGCTTGATGTAAAATAAACTCTTTGCTATCTATCAATATACTATGGAAGGTTTTATTGTGGTTTTCTCCCTCAAGTCATAGAGGGTTTCCCTAGGGTAAATTCATGTGTCAAATGTTATTTCTTATGTGTATGATTGTTTTTTGATTTCAAGTATCATTGCAGCTCTGAATTCAAGATAAAAAATTGGCATGGTATCATAGCTTAGGGCATGAAAGATCTAAGTTCAAAAATAAATCTTGAACCTATGTAGATCCTGAGTGTGTATAGTACTTGGAGAACAACGGGATCAATCTCAGTGAGATCAGAAGACCGTCTTGAAGGAACTTTGAACTTCAATACTTGGAAGGATAGGATCCTGAATATCCTGGAAGAGCATGATGTAGATGGATATGTATCCAGTGTTATTGAAGAGCCTGCTTCTAATGCTAGGAGAATTACCTTCAAGAAGAATCAATCCAAAAAAAAGAGAATCAGTTATGATTCTGTGAAAAACAACTTGATGCTCGTGATTACTCCATTGAAGACCATAAAGGAATGCTTCAACACTTTGAAAAATATTTATGAGAAGAAGGCACCCAGTCAAAATATAGAATTGAAGGACAAGCTTTGAAATATGAAGATGGAAAAGGACGAAGCTGTGGCGTCCTTCTTCACGAACATCTCTCAAGTATGAGATCAATTTTGTGCATTGGTGTGACAATAGATGATGATCATCTCATTCAGAATACTATCGATGGTCTTCCATCCTCATGGGAAACATTCTTGGAAGCATTAAATGGTTGAGAAGTTAAACCTGAATTTGACAAAATATGGCATGATTACCTACAAAAGAAGGGAAAATCTAGAGAAAATATACTTCCTCCAAAGAAGAGAATCTCGCTCTTGTAGCACGGATGAAAAGAGGTAAGAAATCTGACAAGAAATTCTCTCATCGAAAGGAGAATGATTTCAAGAACCTTGATAAGTCTAAAGTTAAATGTTTCAATTGCAATAAGAAGAGTCATTATGTAATATAATGCCATGCAAAGAAAAGAGGAAATTTCAAGGATAGGTTCCATGCTTCTATTGCTACAAAAGATAAATATACAAGAAACAATTCATCCGATGATCAAGAGACGGGGAAGTAGTACTACCTTTTCTCATCGCTTTCTAGATACATTACCACTAGTGATGAGACGTGAATGGTAGACAGTTACGTATCTAAGAAATTGACTGGATATAGGAGTGCTACCACATATTTGAAGGAAAATATTTTTTCCTGCAAGGTGGATATTGGAGATAATACCACCTAGAACAAATCCTAGAAAACTCATTCAAGCCATGATCCATGACATAGTCAGTTGTTCTTAGGGAAAAGTCCTTATAGTAGGGGAAGACTACCAAAGTACTAGGGGGTGAGAGATAGACACATAGAGATTTTCATATATTGCTATAAACAAATAGGATCAAAGTTCAGAGAAAATGTACCTTGTTTATGACGGTCGGTCCAAGATTTTCTCTCACGATCTTTACTGCAACAAACCTACAAAACATGCACAAAACCTCCTCAAACTAATTTGACTATAAATAAATATTGATTTTAAAAAATGGCATAAAATCAAATTATAATCAAAGCATAATAAACATTAACACTTTTATTGGGAAAGGAAGAGCGTCTCAATATTTTATTGTCAAAGAATGCAACAACTACAAATGTTATACATGAATCTCCATCAAGCACCTTCACAACCAGGCCCTAGGTTCATGCTCCTCTCTCTTGACTTGGAATTTCTTCATCATAACAATAGCTCTCTCCAATTTTGTCCCTTTCTCATGCCCTCCCCTTGTATTTATGACAAGGCAAGGAGGATTGGTTCGAAAGGTGGTTGAATTGGGAAGTTGGGGAAGTTGGAATACCTAACTCAAATAATCCCATTTCGTATTCTTAATATATTTTTTCAACTTTTCTTAATATACCCGTGACCATGACATCTAGAAACATGCAAGTGACTAGTGACGTAATAGCTTAGCAGCTCGCGAGTACAACTTTTGGCTGATACCTGCGGGTTGTCAATATAGAGACCCGTGGGTGACCCGCTTTATGTCAAGTATAAAGGTCACGGTTTTATACTAAAATTGTCTGAAAAAATATTTTTTTAGGCTGAAGATAATAGGGTTCAGCTCCCAAATCATCTAAGGCCAAGTAATCTCTTCCATCCATAGTGTCCTTTTGTGTGATCGATAGGGCAATGTGGCCACAGATGAAGAAGTGCTAATTTGATTGATAAAAGATGCCCCCTAATGTGTGAGGTCAGACGGAAACGATGGCTGAAATACATTACAATTCAAGTCAGAGGAGAAGCAAGGAAACCTTAGAACAAAGTCACAAAAGTACCTAAAACAAAAAACTAGGTCGATGAGCAATTACAATCTTGCATCAGGAGATGTTCAGAAGAATATAATATCCAATAAATATCTGAAATATGTATATAGCATGGCCACTGAAATACAAGCGTGGATCCTTGCAAAATAGGATATCATATCCATAACAAAAAACTTGATCTATGTTTCATCAAGAGAAAAAAATGAGTGTGTGTCAGTCTTTCGCAACTTGGGAAATAAGAAACTGTGATGATGTTATCATAGGCCCAAGGTCTTCATACAAATCATCAAGGTACAAATATTAACCATGCGAAGAAAATGAGTCGAGGTCAAACATGGAGGATACCGTTTGATTACCGGTCAATGATGTAATCTGTTAACGAACACGAGAGAACCCACCATTAATGAAAATGGGGCCCAAGGTACCTATTACATTCTAACAAGTGAGAGTAAAGGGTGTTGAATTCAAACACTTGAAGAATCCATCGAGTATGAGACATTGATGTATTCCCACTACTCAATAACGATTGAACTTGCCACTGATGACTGCAACCCTCAAGGTACTACCAATAACTCTAAACTTCATTACCGGGGAAAAATGAGTTGAAGTCAATGGGAAGAAGTCTATTGGAAGGGAGGCCTTAAGGCATACTCCATCATCCAACCCAAGGATCAATCAGAAAATTTAGTTGATGTGGAGTAGGACTGAGTACATGATGAAACAAACTCATACCAAGGAATGGCCGACACATGAGGTCAAGGTAACTATAGAATGGCTGACATGGGTTGTATCCTTGAACAGTGAGCACGACACAAGATTTATTTAGGCAACTTTTAACATAAAGGGACCATTAAATAAATCTGCAATATAGGAGACATTGACAGATTCTCCATATGATTGGAAGAGTAACCAATTAGAGGAGTAAAAAATATGAGATCAAGCTCATCCTAAGGTCAAAAACTAAAACCCAACTGTTTGATAGACTCAAAAGGTGCTTTGTTCAAGGATATGACTGACTTGCTTCCTTTAAACTGAAAAGATGTTTGCCATACTTCCATTCCCTTTTCTCTTTTTATTAAATAATATCCTTCTTGTTGGTTTTAATGAGTCCAAGAAAGCAAACTCAATAGTCCTTCTTCATTTTTTAAGCAAGCTCAAAGAAAGAGAGAGAATATTGCTTGATATAAGTCCAAGCATGTGTAGTTTAATGAGTCCATGGGAGGGAAACTCATGACCTTCTTCATTTTTTAATGAGTTTGAAGAAGAGATAGACTAGTACTCGATAGCAATGTTCCATGGATTTTACTATCGAGCCTGGATCTGTTCATGCTCGCTGGTGTTTTCATATTTAAAGACTACGAAAAAAATAAACAAGAACTCTAGATACCATCTTCTGGATTTCTCATCGAGCCCGAGTTGGTGAATGTTCATTGGTGTTTTCATATTTTGAGAGTTTGAAAACCCTAAAGAAGACTCCTGAAGGTCCTTTTTTGTAAAGTTAGTCTTCTCTCCCAAAAAAGTGTAAAACAATGAGAGAATAACTCTTCTAGCCACATATGACTAGTGTATACCTTTTTTTGTAACTAATCCATGATGGTTCGGAAAAGGGGTAAACTTATAGCTAAGTGGATGTCTGTTCACTTCCTTTAACGAGTTTGAACAAACCAAGCATACTCGATGATATTGTTTGATTTTAAAGAGTCTAACAAGGGCTTACAAAGACTCTATATGTATCAGGGAAGCTAAGTTCCTTGATCTTATCAAATGACGAAATACGGTTGATTATCATAGGAATGACCAGATTAGTAACAAATGACATATAACATGATCAAAGAGATTTCAAAATGACATAAAGTGATAGGAATTTTTTTAAACTCAACTGACGTGTCATAAACAAAATCAAACCTTTATAGACCAATGTCATGAAAAGTAGCGAGAATTATTGCTTCGAACTTCACCTAACCCAAAAGAACTTTAAAAGTGCATTAGTTGATTAAATAAATTTTTAAAACAATTTTGAAACTATATAGAAGTGATAAAAGTGGGTAAAAATTAAAAGTGACTTTTATAAATAGTTTCAAAATGTGAACACAACTCACAAATTCATTTGTTGAAGCAAAAAGGGTGAAAAGAGCCTCCTACTTCAAATGCTTGTAGTGGTTACACTGGGCCACTGAATCAGGTTTCGTAAATTGCAAGTAACTGGTCTCTCCTACTTTCAAATCAAACCATTGTTTTTAATTTTTGGTGGTTATTTTTTATTTTTATCAAGTTTTAAAAATTAGGGCCTTGTACCTACGGGTTGGCCTATAGAAAACTCGTGAGTACGAGAAAAATGTTTGACTTTGGTATAAACCAACCCACAAGTACCCGCATCTATCTAGTAAGTATAGCCGTGGGTGCCGCAGTTTAAAATGAAAAAACTAAAAACTAAAGAATGAAATGGTTGAATTAATGTATGTATGGTGCTAATGTGGAGGGAAAGGGAGCATAAGGACATGGATAGACAAGCTATGGGCGATCCATTGACACTAAACGTGCTACGAAGATGTGGCTTGCTAAAAAATTTCTGAACTACCAGCATGAGAGCGCAGCCATATCGACTACTCCAAATGCTTGTTAAATATTGGGATGCGAACCAAGGAGTGTTTTATCTCCAGGGAGAGATACTTGGAATCACAATTGATGACATTTATTTCATAACAGGTATCCCATAGAGGGGAAATGGTAAACCTAAAAGGCACATTTAGAGGACTCAGGAGTCGGTGCGTTATCTATACAAGACTATATCAACACTTACTATTTTCCAGGAACTGAAAAAAGTGGTAGCCAAGTCCCGATCAGCTCCATTGTGAGCTTCCCATTGAAGTTCATCCTGAGTAATATAAACAATATTGGAGGGAGTGCTGCACAGCACTTGGCTTCAAGGAACTATATGCAGATTGGTGTCGATTGCTTATAGGGTGTAGTATTTGATTGGTGTTTGGGTCTCTTGGTGAACATGAAACACCAATTGACCGAATGCAAGATGGGGAAGAAGAAGAAATTTGGATACGAGAAAATCTTGTGTTCTTTCTTCTTCGAGAGGGTACCTTCTCTGAGCCCTAGGATGGGTGTACCTGTCCTGAACCCCTGCGAGTAGTTTATGACTTGATGGAGAGATATATTCTTGCGCCAAGGTGGTGGCAAGGTTACACTTTCTTATGATGATGAATACTATCTCAGATGGTGGATCCGCCAAGTACCGACTCTAGAGCAGTTCCCATACATAGGTGTGTATTTCCGTGGAGATCTAGAGCTCACTCTTCCTCTAGTATCATCCTGGGGAGATATGGGTAAGATATGCTTATGCTTTTGAAAAAAATATTTTATTTTTATGCTTTTATGTATATATAATTTTTATGAATGATTAAGAGTGTTGATAGTGTGATTTATGCAGATGTGGGGCCTGTGCAACCCGTGGGACATCTGCACACCTTTGTACATCCAACTGAGCCTGGAGCAGCTGATGCGATGCTGTTCAACATCGAGGGGAAGATAAGTCGATTGACTCATGATATCCCCACCTAAAATATCAAGCGGATGCCGCTCGAGATGCAGGAGGATGTTGTGGGTGTTCCCCCAACATGAATTAGGCTGCTTAGAAAAGTACCTAGGCTATTCATCTGTTATAGAGAGGCAGTAGCAGAATTAGCAGAAGAACCTCCCTCTCCATAGGGAGAGAGACACATGTGATATTTTTGAGGCGTTTGAGCCCACTTTTTTTATATTATGACACTGCAACATACTATGACTCAAAATCATATTTTTTTATCTTGATATATATAGTATCGGTTTATATATACATGTGTGTGTACTTATGTGTGTGACAGTTTAATGTGATTGTGTGTGGTACAAATGCCAATCTAGTACATAGTTTGCATATGAATCAACTAATGTATTTAAACTCCTTGAAATGTGTTGATATGTAATGAAAACAAATTGTTTGTCAAGTAATCTAACATGCAAAAACTGACGAACGAAAGAAGGATATTTGATCCTGTGTTCATGCATCAACTGAAGTACTACTAACTACGAGTCGAGTCTTACCTCCAAATGTGAAATGTTGTGATGAATATAATCTCGAAGTAACTTAATGATTGCATTGTAATCAACTACATTGTTCATTGTAGAGCCCAAACAAGCCCCTCCCGAAGACACAAGTTGACCAGATGGTGAGTAAATAACCCAAGCTGTTGAGGCCAACTGAAGGGTGTGGATTCTAGCGCAATCGGAGAATCCTATAAGGCACTCAGTTGTCATCTGAAACCACAAATTAGAAGACACATAAGATGCACAAAAAGAAATCAAAAGAAAATACTAACTCTACAAACATGTACAGTTATAATACAACAAAAAGAACAGAGGCCTAAGCATAATACTTTTTCAGGTAGAGCCCATTTATGGGCTTAGGAAACTTACAACCCTCATAGTCGGTTAGCTCATAGGATCCTTTCTACAAAACTTTAGAGATAATGTATGGTCCAAGCCACAGATTTGAAATTGCCTTCCCCCAACAAATCTTTGTCCTAGTCATAGAGCAGAACAAGGTCTCCTTCAGAGAACACCCTTGGTTTCACAGACTTGGCGTACTGATGCTTGAATTTGCTTTCATGAGCCTTCTTTGTTGTAAGCGCATCGCGGCATTGTTCATTTAAATTATCTAAATGCATCAAACGCTCCTCCAAAGCTGAATTTTCAGGGAGCAGTTGGACAACCAACTTTAACGAGGGAATCTCGCATTCAACCGGAATAACTGCCTCCACCCCGTGAACGAGTTGGAAATGTGAGAACCAGGTAGTAGTCTTAACATTATACCGATAAGCCAAAAGAGATGGGTACAACATGATGTGCCAGTTAGATCGACTTGCATTAACGGTCCTTTGAAGGATGGTTTTCAAAGTTTTGTTGACCGTTTCGACCTGACTATTCTCCTACAGATAGAATGAGGACAAATGTTCCTGTCGAAAACCTAGCATAATATACAACTCGGTCATCATATTGTTTCAAAAATGTCGACCATGGTCCGTAACGATCTCTTTGTGGATACCAAATCTAGAAATGATCTAGTTAAATATGAAATAAGTAGTCGTTTCTCCATCTTCTCTCACAGTAGGCATTTCCTTGGCCCACTTTGTAAAGTAGTCGACGACAACAATGATGTGGTGGTTCCGTCCTACTGAAGTCAGATTACACATCATAAATTCAATCCCGCACTTGGTGAAGGGGACTATTGTGATAACAGGATGGAGGGTAGCCGGGTGTGCTCACATCTTTTTGGTGAAAAACTAACAAGGATGACAATGTTTCACATCTTCCACACAATATTTGAAGATCATGGGCCAAAAATAACCAGCACGCAGTATTTTCTGGGTTGTTGCCAACCTAGAAAGATGACCCCCACAGGCTCCACTATGACCATCATTCAATATTGTCTCATCTTCCTCCAGTATTAAGCAATGGCGTAAAATGGAATCTATCCCATGTTTGTTTAATGTATCATAAATGATGAGATAATTTTGTGCATGATTTTTCAATTTCCGTCGTTAATCCCTAGAGAGAATGGGAGGACACCTCAAAGTCAGGAGATATATTAAAATATCTCCATACCATGGGTCAGAAGTCGCAATGAGAAATATGTGTTCATCTGGGAATGATGACTCTTCCTCATTGTTTAGTAGGTCAATGGGAAACTCGGAAATAAGTTTGTCAAACACCAGAGATTTCTTCGACTTAGCGGATTGGAAAATTAGGTCAAACTCTTGCAAAATGACAATCCATTAATTGAACTTCTCGTCGATGATCTATCGGGTTAAAATGTATTGAAAGGGATTTGATACTGCAATCACTGTGGTGGTTCGTAGCAAGATGTAGTGACACAGTCTCTGAACTGCATGGACGATAGCTAATGCCAACTTCTCGATGTGTGAATACTTAATCTCAGGAGTTATCAATGCGCATGAAAGATAATAAATAGCATGATCCTGGAGCTTTTCATCCTCCTGAAGAATTACTATACCAATCATGGAAACAAATGCTGCCATATATAGAAGGAATTCCTTGGTGTAATCCGGTGGGCTCAGCAAGGGGGCAAATAGTAATTCCTTTTTCAAATCCTCAAATGAAGTTTGAGCAGTCTCGTCCCAAAGAAAATAGGTGTCCTACTTGAGCAATCTCATGAATCCCTTTTTTATTTTAATAGTTTATAATGAAACATCGTAGAAATTTTGACATACCCTGCAGAATCTGAAGTTGTCTAAGGGTTCAAGGAGAAGGTAGATTTACAATGGCCTCAAACTTTAATGGTTCGACCATGATACCACGACTCGAGAAAATGAAACCCAGTAGGCATTCGGACTCAACACAAAATCCACATTTGTTCAAATTCAAACGAATCTTATAATATTTGCATCTCGCAAACAGTAGTCAAAATTATCAGGATGATCTTGTCTCTTATGAGATCACGCTAGGAGATCGTCTAGATATGTCTCAACTACATGTTTGATATCATGGAAATCAAAGTTCATGGAAAGCTAGAAAGTGGCTTTAACATTCTTTAACCTGAACGACATATTTCGATAAGAAAAAGTACCCCAATGAAAAATGAAACCCTTGGTCTTCAGGTTTTATTTGAATCTGGTTGTATCCTGAAAAAACATCCATGAAAGAGAATATTTCATGGCCCACACATGCATCGATAATATGATCTATGAAAGGTATGGGGTAGTAGTTGTTTATGTATATGTAACTTTGGAATGTATTTCACATATATGTATATTGTATTCCTATAGAGATGTTATTATTCCTCTATACGGAAGTGTCGTCATTTATATTGTAAGTGTCGTAACTTATACTTGATGGGTTTTTAGACCACCTTGTTGGGGTCGGCCCTATATAAGTCATGTGGGTCAAAGGGTTATTAGACCACCCTATTGGGGTTCGGACATGTGTGTCAAAGGGTTATTAGATCACCCTAGTGGGGGTCAGCCCAGTTAGCATTATGTTAAGTGGTTAAGTTGAGGCTGACCTAGTTGAGTAAAGGTCAAGTCAAGTTAGTGTATAAATAGAGAGTGTGTCTCTCTCATTTTACACATTCTATTCTCTCACTCACACTTGGGAGAGTGGCGCACTTGTGGAGGAGGAGGCTCTGCTGCTAGGAGAAGACTATCTCTTGTATTCTGGTTGTATCATTGCTCTATCTATCTCTGAGGAATTTATTGGGGTTTTTCACCTTTATGGTTTTCCCCAAGTAAACTTTGTGTCTCTTGTGTGCTTGCATTATTGTGTCCATGACTGATATGCTGTAGATTTGTTGTACATGTTTTTCTCTCAGTTAAGATCCTAGATCAGATTGAAGTAAATTCTGAAAATTTAACATGGTATCACAACTAGCCTGAAAGAAGGCATGATATGGCATGTATGACACTTGTTGCACTTACGATGCTAGGGCTTGATATAGCAAAAACCAGTCATCATAGAACTTTCGCTATAAATCCGTTTTGGAAAAGTTTTCGGATCGAAAACATTTACAGGTCGAATATCAAATCCCCATGTACCTTGTGTCCAAAGGAAAACCTCTAATTTGTTGTACTTTGTGATTTATGATCTATACAATATAGGGTTTCTGCCTCTTCCTGATCTAAGTCAAAATCAGGCGACCTTGGGAAAAAGGTCGTAACTTGGGCTAGGAAGCTCCAAATAAAATTTCGTAAAATGTGATAGGTAGTACACATATTGTACTATCGCAGAAAAAATTTCAAAGGCCGAAGTTGAACCAGTGACACGTGGCAGGCCGTATAAGTTCAGTCTCCTGTATTATCCCATAAACAGGTCATGTTGCGACACTTGGCATAACTCTCTCTCAGAGAATCCAATTGAAGTCAAACCTATCAGGATGGAAATATAACAGGTCAGGCTATCTCAAGAAAAATTTTCAGAGGCCGAAGTTGTTATAGCTTGAAATGACACCTCTCCGTCCGTGACGACACTTGTTTCCCTTGGTCGCATGATGACACTTCTTGAGATCAAGTTCAGTCACACAACAGGACAATTGTGGATGGAGGAGTCATTTGGGACACTAAAAATGGTTGAAATTACCTCATTCTTGACCCATTTGATGTATATGACCCTTAGGAACATTTTTCCAGACCAAACTATCTCCTGAAAATGAGCAGAAAAGCCTATTTTTGGCCATTTTTCACTATGAGCGTGACTCTACTGTTATAATAGTAGCGTGTGTACGCGACTTTACCTCATTCAAATTAGCGCCCATTGCCATATGTACGCGACTTTGTCTACTATAGAGTAGAGTACACACCTGTTTTGGTCAAAATCTCGAAATTCGAGTAAGTTAAGTTGGTTGGGAAACCTCTTGAGTGGTTATAACTTCTTTTCCTCTTCCTCACTGACTATATAAGGAGGGTAGAAGGGTCATGCAAAAGGACCAAGCCCAATTGCAAAGTTATGCTGGAGGAATGGAGACCCTCATCCCCTCTCTTGTGCTTCAGTTTCGGTAAACCTTAGTACAATTGCTTAGAGGCTGGGATCCTTGGAGAACGGAAGCAGGAGACCCTGAATCTACCAACTTACGGTGATAAAGATAGACTAACAAGCATTCTGCAAGTACAACAAATAAATGAAGAGATTAGGGTTTAGAGATGTAGGCACCTTATTCAGAAGGTTGATCCTAGCTTTTGCCTCCCTCGCTCTTCAATGCTTATCCAGTGTCGCAATGCCCAGACCTGCAAAACAACTTGATACCTTTCTCAAATACATTTGACTACATATATAAGACTGATATTAATAATAGAAAGAGACATCATATTATAATCAAACAGTAATCAAATCTGAGACACATTAATAGGTCATATTTGGAAAGAGAAGAACGTCTGATCTTTATTAATGAATGAAAGCAAGTACATACAATTATACCTTCTTCCAAGCTTGGCACTTCACGAAACCTAGATTCAGGGTCTCCTGCTTCCGTTCTCCAAGGATCCCAGCCTCTAAGCAATTGTACTAAGGTTTACCAAAACTGAAGCACAAGAGAGGGGATGAGGGTCTCCATTCCTCCAGCATAACTTTGCAATTGGGCTTGGTCCTTTTGCATGACCCTTCTACCCTCCTTATATAGTCAGTGAGGAAGACGAAAAGAAGTTATAACCACTCAAGAGGTTTCCCAACCAACTTAACTTACTCGAATTTCGAGATTTTGACCAAAACAGGTGTGTACTCTACTCTATAGTAGACAAAGTCGCGTACATATGGCAATGGGCGCTACTTTGAATGAGGTAAAGTCGCGTACACATGCTACTATTATAACAGTAGAGTCACGCTCATAGTGAAAAATGGCCAAAAACAGGCTTTTCTGCTCATTTTCAGGAGATAGTTTGGTCTGGAAAAATATTCCTAAGGGTCATATACATCAAATGGGTCAAGAATGAGGTAATTTCAACCATTTTTAGTGTCCCAAATGACTCCTCCATCCACAATTGTCCTGTTGTGTGACTGAACTTGATCTCAAGAAGTGTCGTCATGCGACCAAGGGAAACAAGTGTCGTCACGGACGGAGAGGTGTCATTTCAAGCTATAACAGATGCCCCCTAATGTATGAGGTTAGAGGGAGTATGGGAAACGATGGCCGAAATACATTATAAATAAAAAAGAGTTGAATTGTGGAGGAACGGAGAAGCCAAGAATCATAGGCTCAAATGAAGTACCTGAAAGCAAAGGCAATGTCAGACAAACTTATCCTTGGGGTAACTGTCCATGTTCAAATGGTGGAACATGACCTCCAAGAGGATACAATAATGATCCAAATACTGATGCATATATCATGGCCACTAAAATACAAGCGTGGATCCATGAGGAACATAACTGTAAACATAGCCACATAAATACAAGGTGGATCTATGTCAAAACTGGAGAACATAGCCATAGAGAACAAGCCGGATCTATGTCTCATCAAGAGCCAAAAAGAGTGTGGCTCAGTCTTGCGCAACTTGGGCGATAACATAAATGAGGTGATGCTATCGAGGATCCCAAGGTCTTCATCCAAAAACAACCCAAGGTACAAACCTATCCATGTGAATAAATGAGTTGATGTCGAACATGGGAGGTATCGTTTGATTACCGGTCATTGATGTATACCGTTAACAAACGCGAGGGTGTCCACCAATAATGAAAATGGAACCCAAGGTACCTAGTAAATTCAAGCAAGTGTGAATAGATGGTCTTGCCGTCGAACACTTGAAGAATCCATCGGATAGGAGACATTGATGTATTCCCATCTATCCAATAGCGAGGGAAACTACCACTAATGACTGCAATCCCCAAGGTACTAACCGAAACTCTAAACTCCATTCCCAGAGCACAATGAGTTGAAGTCGATGGGAAGAAGTCCGTTGGAAGGGAGGCCTTAATGCATCCTCCATCATCCAACACGAGGGACACTCAAAAGGTATGAGCTGATTTGGAGTAGGACTGAACACATGATGAAACATACTGACACCAAGGAATGGCCGACACATGAGGTCAAGGCAACTGCAGAATGGCCGACACAGGTTATATCCTTGAACAGTGAGCACGACACAAAAGTGACTTAGGCAGCTTTGAACACAAAGGGACCACGATGCAAGTCTGCAATGTAGGAGACATTAACAAATTCTCCATATGATTGGAAGATTAACCAAACGGAGGAGTAAGAACTCTGAGATCAAGTTTACCCTAAGGCCAACACTAGAACCCAACTTGTTTGATAGACTCAAAACAGGTGCTTTGTTCAAGGAGATAGTTGAATTGCTGCCATCATATTGAAAGATATTTTAACATTCTTCCCTTCCCTTTCCTTTGTCATTTTTTAACGAGATTGACAAAGAACTAGAGCATGCTCGACGGTATTTTCATATTTAAGGAGTCTGAAAAACCTAGAAGAAAACTCCATACACCTATCCGTGGATTTTATATCGAGCCCGGATTGGTCTGTGCTCGGCGGTGTTTTCTTGCTTATAGAGTTGAAAAACTTAAACAGTCCTCTATACACCTATCCGTGGATTTTATATCGAGCCCGGATTGGTATGTGCTCGCTTGGTGTTTTCACATTTCGAGAGTCTGAAAACCCTAAAGACGACTCCAAAGGTCCTTTTTCGTAAAGTTAGTCTCCTTCCCCGAAAAAGTGTAAAATGATGGAAGAAGAACTCTTCTAGCGCATACAAGAGTATACCTAGAGTATACCTTTTCCGTAAATTATCCACCAAGGCCCGGAAAAGGGGTAATTCTATACCTAAGTGGATGTCGATTCAGTTATTTTAACGAGCCCGAAAAGACAACTATGCTCGGCAAACTTTTCCTATTTAAGGAGTCTGAAAAGGGCTTAAAAGAACTCCATAGGGATCTTTTCCGTAAAGGTTTAACGAGTCCTAAAAAGTAAACTCATGACCTCCTTACTGTTTTTAACGAGCTCAAAGGAGATAGGAAAATGCTCACAACTTCCTTACTGTTTTTAACGAGCTCGAAGTGAAGATGAAAGAAATGCTCATAACCTACTTACTGTTTTTAACGAGCTCGAAGTGAAGGTAGAATAATGCTCGTAGCCTACTTACTATTTTTAACGAGCTCGAAGTAAGAGAAGAATGCTCGAAATGGGAGGAAACGAGTGTCAGGGACATGCAAAACTAGCTCCAAGTGAATGGAACAAAGCTATGCCTAATGCAAGGAACATGGGCAAGATAAGGACACTGAGGGTGTGTCTCCTCCAGGTAAAAGGTGTCAAATTGAAAAGGCAAAATGATACAGGGCTTAGCGGAAATGAGATCAGAGATGGAGGCTTATACAACGGTCTAAAAGCGTGGAAGCCGGCTTCAGGCTCATTAGCGCAAGCGGGATCATAATAGATGCATATGCAATTTGAACACAAAGATGGGAGCCTTATCAGGGATGGCCAGAAATATGTGAGGAAGAAAGATATGAGGCTTCTTCTCAAAGTCATGGTAAATCTAAAAAGGCTCCCGAGCCTATGAGAAAAACTCAGCATGGGCACCAGAATGGCATAAGGGTGCTGACTAGGGTGACCCATGTTAGGTAGGATCTGCTGTCGGACTGGTGCACAATGCATAAAGAGATGGCTAACACACCAATATCCAACAGGTTCGACCCTATGGCGAATTCGGATGGAAAAAGGTTCAAATGCAACATAACAGCGGGGAAGCCTAAACCTATATGCAAGGTTCCGAATATACCTGACATGGTTGCACAAGGTGTCGAAAAGGACCAGTAAGCAAGTATACATCCAGCTAAGAATCCTGTCTCCAAGAAACATTAGTACCGGGATCATATCTAAAACATATGTAAAGGAAGACCCGATACAAGTCACTGTGGTAGAAATACTTTCAACTTCACTATCATCAACAGCAGGCATAAACAAAGCAGAGTTTTCGAATGAAGACTCTATGGTGCCCAAGCCCGAGGACTTACAATCAACAAGATCAAATTCAGGATGAAGATCAAAGTTGAAGGACATGATGGAATCTGCAGAAACAAATTCATCATCACGGGAGTTGAAAATTCTAGAAGCAGAATCAAACTCAGCAGGAACACCGATTTGCGGATCTATAGGAAAGTCCAAAGACTCAACAGTAGGAAGATCAAACTTTAAGGTCAAACCGGGGCTGGACATGACTGCGACTGGATCAACATCCAAATGAATGGCAGACTGTACTATGGACTCTAGGAAAACTTCATCGGAAGGAAGTATATCATCCCAGATAGAACACATATCTAAACATTCAGATGGAGGTGTCACTTGGTCAAAAGCTGGGACCAAGTCCCGAGAAGGTAAGCATGAAGTCAGATACTTCTTCTCAGTAGCAGTTGAACTCAAGGAACAATATGCCACATAAGGCTCATGTGACATAGTAGTGCCTAATGACGAGGGATCAGACTGGTCTACAGATGGGTAATAAGGAGGATCAACGAATGCAAGCTGGTCGATGGTGACAATGTTTTCGTTATGAGGGAAATGCATCACACGAAAAAGCGTAGACACCACAGCATGCATAGCATAAACGTAATCACGCCCGAGGATCATATCAAAGTCCATAGGGTCCTTTAAAACCATAAAATCAACTAAGACTATTTTTCCACCCAAGGTAACAGGTGCCTGACGGAGGAATCCGATCGGTTCACTAGGTCTTCTATCAAAGGTCAACGGCCAATTAATAGCTGGAATAACATTAGGGAAACCCAAATCTCTCCAAGCATAAGCGGATAAGATACTAACAGAAGCACCTTCATCAACAATACATCGATCAACCGTATGGTTCCCGATATCAACCTTTATCTGGAAAGGTGTCGAAGAAGGAAGGCGAGGCTCAGCTAGACTATTCCAATCAAAGGAAACAATCCTAGGGCTTGGTAGGGGTTCACATGGCACAGATGAAGTGCCCCCTTTTTCAGGAACATCCAAACTGGAAATGCAGAAGACTTCAGTAGTAGGTGCATCAATCTCTGAAGGACTGATGGGATCGGTCGAAGATTGCATCGATTCAATCACTTCACTTTCCGAAGGAAGAGTGGGGTCGACCAAAGATTGCATTGGTTCAACCACTTTATCAACCAAAGGTTGATCGAACTGCAGGGAATCTATAGACAACTCAGGAACAGAGGTTCCTTCAGACATGGACCACACTCTTCGTACCTCTGGAATGGCAGGGCATCGGTGAGTAAGGTGATCTCCCTTACAAAGTTTACAAGGGAACTTTGGTTTCCGTCCTATAGGTTTAGACTCCTTTACAACGTCAGTACTCTCAGCATAACTAGCATTGGCTGACAGCTTGCCCCCAGCATGACTCACAGAGGCTGGTTGCTCAGAAGCAGAAGACTTTTGAACTAAGGACCACACTTTTTGCACTTCTGGAAGTACAGGGAACAAGTAAGTAAGGTGGTCTCCCTCACAAAACTTACAAGGGAACTTAAGCTTCTGTTTGTTGGGTTTGTCGACAATGTCAACTCCCTCAGCATGACTTGCAGTGGCTGATCTGGTGTCTCCAGTATGATTCACAGGAACTGGTGACTTGTCATTAATATGGCTAGCAGTGATCAATGACGTGTCCTCAACATGACTGACAGTGGTTGAAGACAAACTTTCAGTATGATTTTCAGTGACTAAAATTTTTCTCCCAGCATGACCTCCATAGGCTGGGTGAGTGCCCCCTGCATGATCTGCAGAGGCAGGGTGCTTGCCCCCTTGTTTTGGCATCTTCTTCCTATTCTTCCCCCGTCTATTCCTTTTAGACTGCTGGTTACTAGTATTGCTACTTTCACCACATGAGGTAGAAGGAGGAGGAGAAGATGTTACTGGCAAAGAAGGCCCAGGGTTCTGATGCTCTTGATTTGAGGTGCTCACAAAAGAAGCGTCAGGAGCATGCAAGGCATTCGGAGTGGAAAACAACCAAACCGACAGCCCAATAGTGAATCCAGGAAGATTCAGAGTAGCCATTAAGGGAGCACCAATGTTTCCAATGAATGGAACAGCACAAGGATCCCCCGGAACAGGGGTACCTTGATTGGCACTCGCCGGAATGCTAGACATAGTTTCCTGCTCAAATGAACAAGAAGTTCCCTAAGGCAAACTAAAAACAAGTAGCACAAAGAGCACACCACTAAAAAAAGGTCCTAATTAAATCAAACCATGCAAACAGATGCCTTCCGGAGAAGAGTCTGGGATGATGAGGGCCCAGAACAGATCAACGAAGGATGAAGGACAGTTACCCGGGGTCCACAATACAATGACTAAGGGTGCAAGCGCTGGAATCACCCAACCGCCCTCCCAAAGACCTGCAAGGGATTTCCTCCCACGTCTGTCCTAGGTACAGCGGATATACCCTCCGCTGTCACCTGTGTATGAACCTAGAGTCTGATACTAAGGATACCACAACACCGAAAACTCCTGGGGGAACAGTCACCGGTCGAATCAGAAAGCGTGGGCAGGGTAGCTAAGCCCGAAACTCGAAAGAGTCCCCAATACGCAATCCGATCCTGGCGTATGCTCGAACAGAAAGTAGGAGGGGTATTCCCACAAACTGATCTCACATTGACCTACTGCATATGCTCCCATGCAAATTTTGAGTGAGGTGGGTTTGCCTAATGATAGTCTCACTACGATTTTTGCGCAATGTGTGATCTTGGGTGGTTTAAGGTGTTTTAAACCCAAGATCCTAACCAAAACTAGTTGGTGTAGTGTAACCTAGAAAAGAAAATGTTGCTAGTTCATTTTATTAGAGTTCATTTTAAAGGTTACTTGATTACTCAAAAAGGTAGTGGGTGTGTGAGAGTGGTTATAATAGAAATAGAGTACTGAAAATGAAATATTTACCACCAAACAAATCTTTTTCTTTTCAATGCAAGTCTTAAAATTCTGATCTAGAATGCATGTGCAAATGCAATTTTTTAATATTTTGAATGCAAAAAAGGTAAAAATAAAGTCTAAATGTAAAAAATTAAACTCAAAACCTAAGAATGCAACTACTATGCAAAAGAAAATTTGTTCTTTTTGATGCAAAGCACTCTAAAATATTTTAAGCCACTTGCAAGGTACTCTATTTAGAAAATGAATCAAAATTATTTATGCTTTTCAAAGGTAAGAAACAAAAACTGAAACTAACCTACTATCAAAGCAAAGCAAAGAAACTTTCAGGTTCTCTTTATGGAGCAGTAAAAGCTACCTTATATGACTTTCAAATTCTTATTGATGTAAGCATGCCAAACATTGGGAAAAGAGTACAAAAACTACTTTTAGACCCAAACGAAGCAAATGACCTACGAAGAAGTATGGTTTGGTAAAGTCAGGTCTGCACGTAAACAATGCAAACAAGGTCTTGAACAACAGCCAAAACACTTGAGCTTTCACTACAAAAGAAAAACTAAAAGCATAAGGGAGGACAAGAAACCAACCTAAAAGAGAAATTTCACTCAAATAGATACAAACAGGGTCAAAAAGACTCAAGAGGTTTCAAATCCAGTGGAAATGGGGCAAGCAAGTTCAATCAGACTCAAATTAGGGTACAAAACACCAAACAGGTCCACAACCCCCCAACTTAAGTCAACAAACCCCAAAACTTTCCAAACAAACCCAAATTGATCAAAAGAGGTTCAAATCATGAATGTAGGATCAATACAAGGATGGGAGACCACTTACAGGGGTTTAACACAGACCTAAAGTCATCAGGGACCCCCAAAAATGCAGCCACAGCCCCCAGATTTGGGTCCACAACCCAAAAACTCAAAAAATCAAACCCAGATTTTGAGCGCTACTGTGTATGAAGGAAACTAGCGCTCATAGTAGTATGGGCGCTACTGTAGAGAGGAAAAGTAGCGTATGGGCGCTACTGTGTGGTACAAACAATAGCGTACAAGAAAAAAAAGTCTAAAAGACGGGGTTAAAACCCCCAAACTGGGTCCACAAAGGTTTGCAAGGGCTAGGAAGGGTCTGTAAAAAGCCCAGGAGGGTCAAACAGAGCCTACTAACTGATCCTAATCAAGAAAATGAACAAAGACCATCAAACAAGACTGAAGAAATGACCTTGGATACCCCTAAGCAGTTAGGCTTTCCCCAGCGGAGTCGCCATTCTGTTGTGGGGAAAATGCACCTATAGTTCAGGGGAGAAACTACCAACTTACGGTGATAAAGATAGACTAACAAGCATTCTGCAAGTACAACAAATAAATGAAGAGATTAGGGTTTAGAGATGTAGGCACCTTATTCAGAAGGTTGATCCTAGCTTTTGCCTCCCTCGCTCTTCAATGCTTATCCAGTGTCGCAATGCCCAGACCTGCAAAACAACTTGATACCTTTCTCAAATACATTTGACTACATATATAAGACTGATATTAATAATAGAAAGAGACATCATATTATAATCAAACAGTAATCAAATCTGAGACACATTAATAGGTCATATTTGGAAAGAGAAGAACGTCTGATATTTATTAATGAATGAAAGCAAGTACATACAATTATACCTTCTTCCAAGCTTGGCACTTCACGAAACCTAGATTCAGGGTCTCCTGCTTCCGTTCTCCAAGGATCCCAGCCTCTAAGCAATTGTACTAAGGTTTACCGAAACTGAAGCACAAGAGAGGGGATGAGGGTCTCCATTCCTCCAGCATAACTTTGAAATTGGGCTTGGTCCTTTTGCATGACCCTTCTACCCTCCTTATATAGTCAGTGAGGAAGAGGAAAAGAAGTTATAACCACTCAAGAGGTTTCCCAACCAACTTAACTTACTCGAATTTCGAGATTTTGACCAAAACAGGTGTGTACTCTACTCTATAGTAGACAAAGTCGCGTACATATGGCAATGGGCGCTACTTTGAATGAGGTAAAGTCGCGTACACACGCTACTATTATAACAGTAGAGTCACGCTCATAGTGAAAAATGGCCAAAAACAGGCTTTTCTGCTCATTTTCAGGAGATAGTTTGGTCTGGAAAAATGTTCCTAAGGGTCATATACATCAAATGGGTCAAGAATGAGGTAATTTCAACCATTTTTAGTGTCCCAAATGACTCCTCCATCCACAATTGTCCTGTTGTGTGACAGAACTTGATCTCAAGAAGTGTCGTCATGCGACCAAGGGAAACAAGTGTCGTCACGGACAGAGAGGTGTCATTTCAAGCTATAACAGAAGTTGAACCAGTGACATGTGGCACGCCGTACAAGTTCGCTCTCTTGTATTATCCCATAAACAGGTCACGTTGCGACACTTGGCATAACTCTCTCTCAGAGAATCAAATTGAGGTCAAACCTGTCGGGATAGAAATATAATAGGTTGGGCTATCTCAAGAAATTTTTTCAGACCCTATGGATCAAAAAGTTCGGAGTTACGCCAGAAACAATTAGGTACATATTTATGTCAAAACAGAATTATTTTTAAGTACCTTCATTCATGGCTTCCGGAATTTAGGGCTTCGGAGAAAGTTGGAATTTTTATAATCAGAGACCATGGTTGGATGCTACTCATCAAAATTGAAATTTAGAGACCAAGGTCATATTTTTTGTTTGGGAAAAACGCCGGGCTTGATCAAACCCCAGTTTGGGACTTTGATCGGAAAGATGGAAAATTAGGGCTTCTGCAAAAATTGGAATTTTGAAAATTTGTGACCACGGCTGGAAGCTCCTCAGAAAAATCGAAGCTTAAATTTTTGAATCAAATATTTTGGTTGGGTGAAGCTCTAGGAAACTCAAACCCTAATTCAGGGTCCTCCCTAGTGAATCCGAAAATCTAAAAGGCAATTTTGAGGGGTTAAACTTTGCAATTTTCAAATTCTGAATATACCAACTTGATCAGCTCATCAAGGCACATATTTATATCCTTTCAGAAGTTTGAAATTCAAAGTTTGAATTTTTGGGGTTTCTTTGACAAACCCTAAACCAGCTCCAAGTCTAGTTCTTGCAAATCAAGTGGATTGGGTTAATCCTAGAAGAAGATGGAATGGTCACCTGCACAAGTGAAGAAATTCCTGTCTCAGAGGGAGATGAGGCTAAGGCCTTCCATAAGAAGATTACAAGAAATCTTGATAGGTATGGCTTACAGGGATGTTTCATGGTTAAGTTTATCATATGTTTGTCTTCATATCATTACAGTACAATCTTGATTAATCACTGGAC
Organism: Larix kaempferi; assembly: GCA_027924585.1. NCBI lineage: Eukaryota > Viridiplantae > Streptophyta > Pinopsida > Pinales > Pinaceae > Larix > Larix kaempferi. Next base: position 8,224,248 of record BSBM01000368.1, read on the forward strand.
TTGTCGTATCACCTTAATAGAAGATATTAATTGATTAAGGTTTTGACACTTATGATTGTACTAATGCATTGTGATGTTGTATGAGGTTTATGTTGTTTTCTAACACAAAAGGTACACCAAGAAAGTCAAATCATGTTCTACTTCAAGAACATATGCTCATGGTGACATGAAGACAAAGATTCATCCATTGTCATGGATCACATAGAATATCTACTTTCGAGGTATGTATAACTTGGTTCTACAATGGTTAACTTATGAGACATGCAGGTTACTAGCACAAGTCACTGAAGAGAACCAGAAGACATTATGTGGGTATGTTAGACATAACTAGCTAGCATGCTAATCTAGGTATGCTTTTCCTATATCAAGCTAGAATCCTACCTTGTGTTAGGATCTTATACTGTTGTGTTGTTGATAATGATTATTCATGAAGTCATAGGTTTGAATAATCATGGTTGTATGCATATTATGTTTCTTACCATAATTGATGATATGACTAACCAGAAGAATCATGAAGGTATAGGTTTGAATAATCACGGGTTTTATGCATATTATATCTCTTATCTTGATTGATGATTCAACTAACCAGAAGAGTCCTACAATCAAATAAGAATATGTATGAGTAAAAGAAGACTTCCCTGAAACCTTGAATACTAATGTTTATTATCTATGAATGATCATGAATATACATGTTTAAGATTATTGTGTTTTGATAGTATTAATATTATACTAATAAATGTGTGATTATGTATGAGACCTCAAGGATAACACAATGATGATACTACTAAGCTTGCATAGTGATTAAGGATGGATGTAAGTTCAAGAACAAGTAATCCAGGAAGTAAAGATCAAGAGGGAGCACAATCCAGTTGTTCCTGCAAGAAAGCAAAGGAGCACACTTTGGTAGTTTCTGCAAGGATGCAGATATTCAGAGGGAGTTGACCACTTCTCACAATCCACATAAGAATGGAGTTGCAGAAAAGAAGCAAAGACTGAGAGGGAGTCAACCCAACAAACAAACAAAGATAAGTATTTGAATTGTCATTACTTGCATATTTTATTGTTTAAATAATAATGTTCAATAATGTATATACTGATGTTCCTAGAATTAGGTTGTGTATTATGGATATTAGAATAGTTGCATTGATGAACAGTATACTAATAATATGCATGGGTAAGTGGCCTATGGCACTGTACAAGATTCCATTGCTACTTATCTAGAATGAAACCTCTTTGCTGACATGTTGGGAGTTGTGCACACTCTTAACAATGTTCTGGTAGAGATTGGAAGGCATCTAGAAAGTTACAAGATATGGATAAATGTTGTATTGAAGCATTGGCTAAGATAATTGCATGACTATATGACATATTTCTTTATGTGTAAGAATTTGTTCTGAAAACTATGAGATGTTTTCTAATCATGCAATTTAACTTGTTGTGTAGGAAAGATCGTATGCCATCACCTACAAAAGAAGAACTACAACATTTGTTCAACAACAAAATTATCTATTGAAGATATTGAAGTTCCTAGGATATGGGAAGAATGCCATGATCTATCGATCATGAAGAATGATGTTTGGGATGTAGTCCCAAGACCTGAAGGGAAGTTTGTTATGACTTCCATATGGATCTATCAAGATCAAGCATGCTACAGATGGCAGCATAGAGAAATATAAAAGTGATGAAATAGAAGATACACCAGATGGATTTCAAGACAACTTTCTTGAATGGTGTAGTTGAAGAAGAAGTGTATGTGGAGCAGCCACCTCGTTCTGAGACACATGATAGGAAATCATATATGTGCAGAACTTGGTATGGTAGGATAGGAAGCTTTCTATCTAGTTTGTTCTTTACCAAGAGTAAAGCGGGTTCCAACCTTTACAACAAGGTTGAGGTAGGCAATCCAGGGATACTCTTATTGTATGTGGATGACCTGTTTGTAACAAGAGATGATAGATTGATTGCCGACACGCAACGGAAGCTTGCAGCCGAGTTCGAGATGAAGGACTTGGGGATGATGCACTATTTTCTTGGTATGGAGGTGTGGGAGAGTACAGATGGAATATTCCTTAGACAAAGGGAAGTATGCAGTAGAGATTCTAAAGAGGTTCGGGATGATGGATTGCAAGGCAATGGCCACACCTATGGCATCAAACCTGAAGCTTCTGTGTGATGCTTCATCTGATCCAGTCGATGTCACGATGTATCGTCAGATGATTGGGTCCTCTATGTACCTGACAAACATGAGACCAAATATTTGCTTTGCGGTGAACACATTGAGCCAGTTCCTGATGGATCCGAGAGATGTTCACTTAGTTGCTGTAAAGCATATCCTGAGATTGGGCAGGCAGTGCTGCAGATAGGAAGAGCACTTCTAGGTGCTACTTCAGTATGGAATCAGGTGTGATCTCTTGGGTTAGCAGGAAGTAGTCCTGCGTAGCACTGAGTACAACCAAAGTAGAGTATGTTGCGATGGATGAGCAGGTTGAAGATGTATTGACCAAGCCGTTGGCCATAGTGGAGTTTGAGTACTTCAGAGAGAGGCTTGGTGCACTTCAGATCGAGGTTCCTTCCAAAGGGAAATGATGATTCTGGAAGATGTAGATGCACATGAGCTTTTCTGACATGGTTGATGTGTTTTCCCTTGGTCGTGATATAATTGCTGAGCCATTTTTCACATGGTGGTAGATGTGTTCTCCCATGGTGAAAAAGTAAGGGCTGGAGCCTTCTTCGAATGGTGGTAGATATGTTCTCCCATGTCAGTGGTGTAAGTACTGGATGATGTGCATCTTGGTTGTGCTTTGTGGAAGATGAGATGATTTGAAGAGGACGATGCTATGATGATCAGGAGGATCATGGATGATGAGCATCAGGACGATGCACCAATTACTACTCTGTATATGCATCAGGATGATGCTGGATATGATTAGTTGGACCATTTATATGTACATGTATGTATATGCATCATGTTGGATGCTTGGACCATGTATATGTATATGTATCGGGTAGATCATGTATGTTGATATGTATCAGATATGATCAGGTGGATCATGTATGATGATATGTATCAGGTAGATACTTTGTATGTATCAGGTGGATGCATTGTATGATCAGGATGATCATGATGACGAGCTTCATGATGTTTCTCCAGATGATATGTATCAGGATGGTACAATGATGATGATCAGTGTGGTCATGAGCATCAGGATGATGCTTTGTGCGATGATGATCCGTGGGATCATGAGTATCGGGTTGATACTTGGAGGTCAGAGATGATATGTGGCAGGTTGTGCAAATAGCATGTAATCAGTCCTGGGAGATCTTGCCAGTCATGCTATGGCACATAAATGTTCCTGGAATACTCTTTCTGGTATTGCTATGTAGTATGTAATCGGTCCTTAGATATCCAATAGGTTGAGTTGTGTGCTCATAATCAGTCCTGGGATGAGGTATTACTACGGAGACATGTAATCAGTCCTGGAGATCTGAGAGGTTGAGCTGTGTGCTCATAATTAGTCCTGGGATGCTCTTTAGAGATATTGTCGGTCGTGTTGCGGCACATAAATGTTCCTGGGATGCTCTTTAAAGGTTTTGTCTATCCACATGTAATCAGTCCTGGAGATCCGAGAGGTTGAGCTGTGTGCTCATAATAAGTCCTGGGATTCTCTCTAGAGATCTTGCTGGTCATGCTATGGCACATAAATGTTCCTGGGATGCTCTTTAAAGGTATTGTGGAGGAGATGCATGTAATTAGTCCTAGGAGATCTTTCCGGTCGTTCTTAGGCACATAAATGTTCCTGGGATACTCTTTTCGGTATTGTATCTGCACATAACATTAGTCCTAAGAGGCCACCTCTATCAGACCGTTTGCACAGATGATGAAGACTTGCAGGTGGTGGGCCTACATCCAGTATGAAAAAGGACTGGCTCTGTAGAACTTCCTATGACGAGTATATTTAGAGATTGATTGAGATAGCAACAGCAGTGACAATGAAGATGACACAGATATGCTAGCAAAAGTATTCTTCTTTGGTTCATCGTCACTGGATCATCGTCATCGAATCATCATCATTGAATCATTGTCATCATCACTATTGTTGCTATCTCAATCAATCTCCAATCTACTCTTCATAGAAAGTTCTACAGAGCCAGTCCTTTTTCATACTGGATGTAGGCCCACCACCTGCAAGTCTTCATGATCTACAGAGCCAGCCCCTTTTAATGCTGGATGAACATCATCAACATCTCTGTGAGCAAGCCATCAAATAGGTACACCATAGGACTGATTATACTGCTTCTGCAAAACCTGCAAGATCTCCCAGGACTGATTACACTGCCTCTGCAAAACCTGCGAGAGCATCTCAGGACTGATAATATGCCTCTGCAAAACCTGTGTACCATAATATCACATCAACGTCTTCAGATCATCGTCATCATCCATAGAGCACAACCCATATGCACACACATAGTCTCTAGTATGGGAGGACTTTCCTACCACCATTCGAGACCCTGTCTACCAACATGCGAGGACTTTCCTAATAACATGTGAGACACAACCCTTACATCAACCGATATGGGAGGAATTTCCTACCACCATTCGGGAAAGGCTCAAAACACTTACATCAATGAACATGGGAGGACCAACCTACCACCATGTCGGAATGGCACAACACTTACATCAACGACCATGGGAGGACCAACCTACTACCATGTCAGAATGGCTCCAGCCCTTACATCTTACCATGGGAGGACTTTCCTACCACCATGTAAGAATGGCTCCAGGACTTTCATCTTACCATGGGAGGACTTTCCTACCACCATGTAAGAATGGCTCCAGCCCTTACATCTACACCATAGGAGGACTTTCCTACCACTATGTGAGAATGGCTCAGCCCTTACATCTACCAGCATAGGAGGACTTTCCTACCACTATGCAAGAAAGGCCCGTCTGCATCTGTGTCTCCAGACTCATTACTTCCCCTTGGAAGGTATCTCGATCTGAAGTACACCAAGTCTCCCTCTGAAGTATTCAAACTTCACTCTGGCCAACAGCTTGGTCAGCACATTGTCTATCTGCTCGTCTTTCGCAACATACAGGAGCTTCACTGCTCCTCTCTGCACCATATCCCTGATATTGTGATACTTGATCTCAATGTCCTTCGACTTGTCATGGAACAATGGGTTCTCCGACAACTTCACACAACTCTGGTTGTCACAATATATACAAGTAGCACTCAGCTGGAGATCAAACAAATCAGATAGTAGCTTCCTAAGCCATACTGCCTCACAACTAGCCAAACAAGCTATCACAATACTCTGCTTTTGGCTGTACTCAGTGCCACACAGGACTGCTTCCTGCTAAACCAAGAGATCATACCGGATCCCATACTGAAGCAAAACCCTGAAGTGATCTTCCGATCAATGGAACTGCCTGCCCAATCCAAATCAACATAACCCTCCAGGTTAAACTTTTGATTTGCCTCATACTTGAACCCATAGTCAACTGTACCCTTTAGGTACCTCAAAATATGCTTTGCAGCTATCAGTTCAACATGTCTCGGATATGTCAAGTACTGGCTCAAGGTGTTCACTGCAAAGTAGATATCTGGTCTCATATTCATCCGGTACATCAAGGACCCAATCATCTGAGGATACATCGTAGCATCAACCGGCTCAGAAGAAGCATCACACATAAGCTTTAGGTTCGATTCCATAGGTGTGGCCATAGCCTTTTAGTCCATCATCCCGAACCTCTTCAGTATCTCTACTGCATACTTCCCTTGTCCAAGGAAGATTCCATCTACACTTTGCCACACCTCCATACCAAGAAAGTAGTGCATCATACCCAAGTCCTTCATATCGAACTCGGCAGCAAGCTTCCTCTTTGTGTTGACAATCAATCTATCCTCACCTATTACAAATAGGTCATCCACATACAATAGTAGTATCACTGGATTGCCTTCCTCAACCTTGTAGTAAAGGTTGGAATCCACTTTACTCTTGGTAAAGCCCAAACTAGATATGAAGCCATCTATCCTGCCATACCAGGTCCTGGGTTCCTATTTCAAACCATATAGGGCTTTCTTCAATTTGCACACATGTGACTCTCGGTCATGTGTTTCAAACCCAAGTGGCTACTCCACATACATTTCCTCTTCAACTACACCATTCAAGAAATCTGTCTTGACATCCATATGGTGTACCTTCCATTTCATCACTACAGCCAGAGCAAGTACTGATCTAATGGATGTGTATCTGGCCACAGGAGCAAAGGTCTATTCATAATAGATCCCTTCTTTCTGGGAGAAGCCACGAGCTACAAACCTTGCCTTATATTTTTCTATGCTGTCATCTACAGCATGCTTGATCTTATAGATCCACTTGGAAGTCACCATAGACTTCGCATCTAGTCTTGGGACCACATCCCAAACTTCATTCTTCATGATCGACTGGTATTCCTCGACCATCGCATCCTTCCATTATTTCTTTTCTACTGCTTATTCATAACTGGAAGGTTCTTTTTCATTATGTCACAAAGTAAAGCAACATAGTTGGTATGTGATATTGTTATTTTCCTTTCTCTGTGTTCCTCTTCTGGAATGCCAAACCTTTCTGCATCTTGAATGAGCTCTCTAGCCCATGCTGGTTTCCTCTTGTGAGAGTTCTTCTCATGGGGTGGATCTACAGGTTGTTGTGGATCTTCCATTTCACGATCTTCTTCAGGAACTGTTTCATTCATGGTGGTGTCTTCTGGGTTCTTCATTATCTTCAACTGGTGTTTTCCTTCATTTGATGTATGCTGATCTTTCATCCAATGTTACATCCCTACTGATATCAATCTTCTTGAATCCTGGGAAGTAGATTCTGTAAGCCTTTGAGCTTTCATCGTAACCCACGAATATGCCCTTCTTTCCTGAAGGATCTAACTTTGTCCTCTTTTCTTTTGGGATGTGTGTATATTGGACAACCAAATATTCTGAGATGGCTAACTTCTGGTTTCTTAACAGTGAACACTTCTTCTGGTGTTTTCTTTTCAAGTATCTTATGGGGTTTTCTGTTCTGCACATATATAGCTGTCCTTGCTGCTTCAGCCCATAGGTGCATAGGTAGATCTTGGTCATGAAGCATTGCTCTAGCTACTTCCATGATTGTTCTATTCTTTATTTTGGCAACTCTATTCTATTGTGGATTGTAAGTAGTAGTCAACTCCCTCTTAATCCCTAAATCACTGCATAGCTTCTTGAAGTCAACTGAAGTGAATTCTCTGCCATTGTCAGATCTGAAGATCTTGATCTTCATGTCAGTTTGGTTTTCTATCAAGGCTTTGAATTCCTTGAACTTGTCAAACAATTCATCTTTGTTCTTCAAGAAGTAAACCCAAGTCTTCCTAGAGAAATAATCAATGAAGGAAACATAGTATACATACCCACTCAGAGAACTGGATGACATAGGACTGCAGACATCAGAGTGAATGATTTCCAAGATTCTTTTTGTCTTGCTTCCACTGCTTGGAAATGTCTTCTTTGTGTTCTTTCCCTTTGCACAACATTTGCAAAGGCCTTCATGCTTTGACTGGATTTCAAGAAGACCTTCCACTGCTTTTCTTGCAATTGGTAATGCTCTATAGTGCATGTGTGCAAGACTTCTATTCCAAAGTTCACTTGGCTCTACTGAATCATGGACCATGGCTTGTTCTTGTTGGACCTTCAATTTGTATAATCCTCCCTCTTTCTCTCCAATTACCACTACATCATCAATAGTCTTACCCTTTGGCCACATTAGGACTTGGCCATCTAAAAATGCAACCCTCATGCCTTTTGCATCCAATACAGATATGGAGAGTAGATTCTTCTTGAGACCTGGAACATATAGTACATCTTTCATCTTCATAGACTTTCCATAGTCTAGTTTATAGGAGGCTTCACCACTCCCTTTTATTGGATACTGGTAGTCATCCCCAAGTTTCACCTTGTGGGCTGATTCATGTTCAGATAGGTTCATAAAGGATTCCTTGAATCCTATCATGTGCTTAGAAGCCCCACTATCTATAAGCCAATCATTACTTCCATGGGTAATGGTTCCAGTGAGTGCAGAAATCAAAACATATTCTTCATCACTTGAAGACTCTTCACTATCTTCTCTAGCCCTCTTCCTGGGAGGTTCATCATCCTCTGGAGCATGAGCATGATGTCTTCTTTTGATGTTCTTCTTCTTGTGAGAACCATCTTTCTTATTCTTGGGACAGTCTCCGGAGTAGTGTCCCTTTTCATCACATCTATAGAAACGGACATAGGAGATGTTTCTTCGATGTCTGGGACTACCCCTTTGATTCTGATGGTGATGTCTTTCTTTCTTGCCATGATGGTGAGTCTTTTTGTCACAATGAATTTTGGAGTGTGCTGTGAGAGCTTGGTCTTCATTCCCCATTTTCTCTTCTCGGGCTACAATCCGAGATTCTTCTTGTGAGTATTCTTCCCACAACCTGCTGAAAGTGATAAGTTTCCTCCTAGCAAAAATTCCTTGGATGAAGGAATCCCATTACCTAGGAAGTCCATTAAGGGTCATTACCACTTCTCCATTCTCTATATCTTCTCCCCTAGCTTCAATTTGTTCTTTTATCTGGGAGACCCTTGATAAATAAGACTGCATAGTCTTTGCAATATGGATATTGATATTCTTCAATTGATTCCTCAAGGATGTCATCTTCCGATTTATGTTCTTCCCTTCGAATAGCTTGGTCAGGGAATCAGACATCTCCTTTGGTGTGTTTAGAGATGACACATGTGGTATGAGACGGTCTTTGATAGAATCAACAATTATCCTTTTATCCTTGACCAAATTTATTTTGTGTAAGGACTTAGCCTCTTCTTCCTCTGGGATAGGGATCTCTTCACTTATGTAAGTGTCCAACTCATTTTCTTCTGGGATTAACCCAAACCTATACTTCCATGCTCGAAAGTTATCAGCCCCTTCAAGCTTATCCTCAAGCTTGGTGTGGTGAGACATCTTAAAGAGTACTTCAAATGGAAATAGAAAAGATTTAGGTCTTACCACTTGATTTGCTAAAAACTGGATCTGGTCCTGGATTAGGGTTTGTCAGAGAAACCCTAAAAATCCAAACTTTGAATTTCAAACTTCTGAAAGGATACAAAGATGCGACTTGATGCGCTGATCAGCCTGGTATATTCATAATTTGAGATCTGCAAAGTTTCACCCTTAAAAAATTCCTTTTAGTCTTCTCGGATTCACTAGGGAGGACCCTGAATTAGGGTTTGAGTTTCCCGGAGCTTCACCCAACCAAAAATCTTGATCCAAAGCTGTAAACTTTGATTTTTCCAAGGAGCTTCCAGCTATGTCTTCATATTTTAGAAATTCATATTTTTGTGAAAACCCTAATTTTTAGGGCCAAAACTCAAAGTGCTCATAATTGAATTCTGATTGGACAAAAATATTCTCCTTTATGAGTAGAGTCAATCTACCTTACTGCTTTTCCAAAATCTATGGAGAGAAAACCAATAAACAAGAAACCCTAGTTTCTGCCACTGCGCAATGTCTTTTTCTCAGGGAAGCTCTGATACCATGTTGGATTTTGAGCATTAATTTAACATACTCTACAATATTTACTGAGAGAATAACATGTACAACATATCAATCATATCAAGAATGTATCAATCATATCAAGCAAACACATAAGACAATGGAAACACAGAGTTTCACTGGGGAAAACCATAAAGGTGAAAAACCCCACAACTTCCTCAAAGATAGAAAGAGCAATGATACAAGCAAAGTACAAGAGATAGTCTTCTACTAGCAGCTACTCCTCCTCCTAAACTAGTGCTCCACTTTTCGAGTGATGTAAGAGTGAGTAATGAGATGATCAAATAGAGATCTCCTAGTATCTATTTATACATGGCCTGACCTGCCTAATAACCTAGCATGGCCACTCGTCTAACTCAGTCTAATAACCCGTGTTTATACTAATCAGGTCCGACCCCACACTTGGTGGTCTAATAACCCATCACGACAAGTTACGACACTTACGACACTTGTCAATACAAATGACGACACTTCCGTATAGAGGAATAATTCCATCTCTATAGGAGTACAATATACATAGGTGAAATACATTTCGAAGTTACATATACATCAACAAAACCGAAATCCAAGAGTACTCAAGGCACTAATGGACCCCCATACGTGAATCAACCCTATTGTATGCTCGAATGAACAGTGGGGGGGTATCCCCAACAATTTCACCCTTACATGACCTCGTTCTTAACTCTAGTTTGACTAGAGCTTCCCAGAATACTTCTATGAGAGTAGATTTACCTAAATGACAATTTGCACTATGATTTGAAATTTGATAATCTTGGATATTGAAAGTGTGTTCTAATCCAATATTCTAGCCTAATCTAGTTGATGTATGGGTAACCCTAAAAATAACATGTTACTAATTAATTTTCAATTAATTTCTTTTTAAATGCTATTGTTTACTCAAAGGATCATGCAATGTGTGATGTGGTTAAAACTAGAAATAAGGTGCATATAAAATGTAAAAATTTCACAATTGTGCTTTCTGTGTTTCTTTCAAAACTTAAAATCAAAGTAAACCTAAGCATAAAAGTTATTTTTTTTCATATTATTTTCAAAGATAGTAGAACTAACAACTATAACTAGCTTGAAAAATAAATGACAAATATTGCAATAAAAGGGGAAGTTCTTATGTTTTTCAAATTTGATCCTTTCTTTAGCTACGGAAGAAATGCAAATGAAAATAATGAAGTAACTAAACCTTTGGAACAAGATGCCAATAAAGAAGGTGATGTGTAAGATGGAAAAACAAAGACCCCTATGCAGAGATCAAAATGCTCCTGAACACCATTAATCAGAAGAGAAACAAGCACTTTCCAAACAAAAATGGGCTAACAGGCTAGGGTAACTTTACCAATAGAAAACTCAAAGAGAAACTCTTCAAAAGGTTTAAGACAGATTCAGAGCACCTCGAACAAGGTCCAGTGTGTATCAAATCAAACAAGGACTTCCAAAGCCATAGAAAACCCCCTCTGAGATCAAACCCTAAATAAAAAAGGAAAAACTCAAGAAAAACTCGCAACTCCAATATACAACAACTCATGGTGGACCCGTGGGTATATACACTAGCAACTCGCGGTTAGCACAGAAAGTTCGCAACTGTATATACAGATAGATCATGAGTGGGCCTTAAAAACCTTAAAATAAATAAATGAAAACCTAAGATCCACTTAATCAAACTCAAACACTAAAAGGCCTCTAAAAGGATGTGAAATGAACTCAAATAAAACACATAAATGCTTAACATGTGCGAGAAAAACAAAGCAAATCCAAAATAAAATGAAAACCCCAATATTAAACCCTAAATAAAGAGTTCATATCTTCCAAGAAACTCACGACTATATACACTAACAGCTCGCGGGTGTAACTGAAAAACCGAGTGGAGCAGAATGTGAAACTCGCGAGTGTAACAAAAAGTACATGCCTGTAACTACAAGAAACACGTGGGTAGTGTTGGTTGTGGAGCCAGATCTTCTAGTCTCATAGATGATATTGTATCAGCCGTGTTTGTACCCCAGTTTTATATGATATGTAGGTGGACTGTACAGTCACCCCACTGGGGGGGTGTGGGGGGGCATCGCCCCCCCACGGGGTTCTAGGGGGGACCATCCCCCCTGGCTGGGGGGTCCGGGGGCCAGCGGTCCCCCGGCGGGGGTTCGGGGGCAACGCCCCCGAGAAATGGGGGTTCGAGGGAAACGCCCCCGAAGAAAATTTTTGGGATTGTTTTTGCCAGTTGTTTTGCGGGCCCATGGTTTTGGGTATCCCGTGGTATTTTCCCATTATATTTCCCTTATAAAATAAAGACATTGTAATATGGCTAGGGTGGAATGATGTATTAGTTTTTATGCATTGTAAAGATCTCTAAGATCAGGAGAGCAACTGTGAAATAGAGAAGAGGAAGTGCAGCGGTTATGCTGTAGGTTGTATCCCTTCACCTTACTGGATGGTAATAATAATAAGGACTGGCAAATTAAGTGTGAACGCAGCCCAAGTTGGGTGAACCACGATATATCTGTGTCTCTCTTGTAATGTGTATGTGTGATTATATTTGCATTTCTTTTTATTGTTATTGCTCTGCGATCCTATTTTTCTAACAATTGGTATCAGAGCCAAAGGTCTATTTGGCAGTTAAACCTGCAGGAAGCTAGGGTTTCTGGTTCAAGTGGGAGCAATGTTAAATTTTCAGTATTAAATCACAATACTATAGGATCTTTGCTGAGAGAATAACATCTACAGTATATCAATGCATGACAATCATAATATGACAAGCATCACAAGCATCATAAGAATCAAAAGCATAGAGACAAGAGACACAGAGTTTCCGTGGGGAAAACCCTAAGGTGAAAAACCCCACAACTTCCTCAGAGATAGAGAGAGCAATGGCTCAACCAAAATACAACCAAATAATACAGAGATAGTCTCCTAGCAGATGATCCTCCTCCTCCTCACTAGTGCGCCACTTTTCAGAGAGAGAGATAGATACTTTTCCAAGTGAGTAAAATAGAGATCTCCTATCTCTATTTATACTCACCTTTTTGCCCAGTGACCTACTGGGGCCGACTTGTCTACTTGAGTACATCCACATTATATTATATATTAATTAGGGCCGACCCCATAAGGTGGTCTAATAACCCATCGGCAAGTACACACACTTGCGACACTTGTCAATCCACATGACGACACTTCCTTATAGAGGAATAACACATCTCTTATAAGGGTACAATAAATATATATATAATACACAGATGAAATACATTCCGAAGTTACATATACATCAACACTCCCTCTTAACTAGGAAGGTATTTCTCGACACAGATCTGCTAGACAAGTCTTCTTCTCTGGATCATCGTCATCGATGCATCGTCATCATCATCGTCACTGCTGCTGCTATCTCATCCAATCTCTGTCTCTACTCGTCATAGGAAGTTCTACAGAGCCAGTCCTTTTTCATACTGGATGTAGGCCCACCACCTGCAGGTCTTCGTCATCACTGGCCATACTGTGGAATCCTCAGGACTTTTACGTGCGTCACAAAACCTCGAAAGAGCATCCCAGGCTGTTACGAGCACACAGCTCTACCTATAGGATCTCCCAGGGCACCGAATTACATGTGACCTCACCACAAAACCTTGCAAGAGCATCTGCCAGATATCCCAGGGAACCGAATTACATGCCATAGGAAAAACCTCGAAAGACTATCTGCAGATCTCCCAGGGCACCGAATTACATGTGGTCATGGCAAAACCTCGCAAGAGCATCTGCCAGATATCCCAGGGAACCGAATTACATGCCATAGGCAAAACCTCGAAAGACTATCTGCAGATCTCCCAGGGAACCGAATTACATGCCATAGGACAAAACCTCGAAAGAGCATCTGCCAGATATCCCAGGGAACCGAATTACATGCCATAGGAAAAACCTCGAAAGACTATCTGCAGATCTCCCAGGGCACTGAATTACATGTCCTCCCAGAGCAAAACCTCGAAAGAGCATTTGCCAGATGTCCCAGGGCACCGAATTACATGCCATAGGCAAAACCTCGAAAGACCATCTGCAAATCTCCCAGGGCACCGAATTACATGCTCATCTGCACAACCTGATCCACGGCCACAGAGTATCAACCTGATACTCACCATACATCATCCTGATGTATCCATGATCATCCTGATCATCATCACTGCAACGTCCTGCTGCATGTCATCTGGAGCAACATCCTGAAGCTCGTCATCTATGATCATCCTGATCATCACTGCAACATCCTGCTGCATGTCATCTGGAGTAACATCCTGAAGCTCGTCATCTATGATCATCCTGATCATCAATGCATCTACCTGATGCATACCAAGTATCTACCTGATACATATCATCATACATGATCCTCCTGATCATACAATGTATCCATCTGATACAAATACATGATGCATATCATCATACATGATCCTCCTGATCATCAATGCATCTACCTGATGCATACCAAGTATCTACCTGATACATATCATCATACATGATCCTCCTGATCATCAATGCATCTACATGATGCATACCAAGTATCTACCTGATACATATCATCATACATGATCCTCCTGATCATCAATGTATCCACCTGATACAAATACAAATACATGATACATATCACCATACATGATCCTCCTGATCATCAATGCATCTGCCTAATACATATACAGATACATGGTCCAAGCATCAACATGATGCATATACAAAATACGTATAGATGATCCAACTGATCATATCCAGCATCAACATGATGCGTACATACATACAAAATGATCCAACTGATCATATCTAGCATCCAACATGATGCGTACATACATACATAAAAATGATCCAACTGATCATATCCAAGCAGAAACCAGAACATCATCCTGATGTTCATCATCCAGCGCTTACATCCACAGCCATGTGAAGGATCCTCCTTCCAACATGCTTGGAATGGCTTCAGCAAATGTGTCCATCACTTCTTCCTCGAAGTGTCCTTGATCTGAAGAACGCCAAGCCTCTCTCTGAAGTACTCGAACTTCACCCTGGCTAGTGGCTTCGTCAGCACATCTGCAATCTGCTCGTCCGTCGCAACATACAGGAGCTTCACCGCTCCTCTCTGCACCATATCCCTGATATAGTGATATTTGATCTCTATGTGTTTCGACCTGTCATGAAACACTGGGTTCTCGGACAGCTTCACACAACTCTGGTTATCACAGAAGATACCAGTAGCTTCCAACGGGAGATCAAATAACTCAGACAGTAGCTTCCGTAGCCATACTGCCTCACAACTAGCTGAACAGGCTGCAACATACTCTGCCTCAGCTGTACTCAGTGCTACGCAGGACTGCTTCCTGCTAAACCAATAGATCACACCTGATCCCATACTGAAGCAACACCCAGATGTGCTCTTCCTATCTGCAGCACTGCCAGCCCAATCTGAATCAACATAACCCTGCAGGTTAAACTTTTGATTCGCCTCATATCTGAGCCCATAATCCACTGTACCCTTCAGGTACCTCAGAACATGCTTTACAGCAACCAGGTGAACACTCCTCGGATCTGTCAGGAACTGGCTCAATGTGTTCACAGCAAAGCAAATATCTGGTCTTGTGTTTGTCAAGTACATCAAGGACCCAATAATCTGACGATACATAGAAACATCAACTGGCTCAGATGAAGCATCACAAAGAAGCTTCAGATTCGATGCCATAGGTGTGGCCATGGCTTTGCAATCCATCATCCCAAATATCTTCAGGATATCTACTGTGTACTTCCGTTGACCAAGGAAGATCCCACCTGCATTCTGCCATACCTCCATACCTAGAAAATAGTGCATCATTCCCAAATCTTTCATATCAAATTCAGCTGCAAGCTTCCTCTTGGTATCTGCAATCATTCTGTCATCTCCTGTCACAAATAGATCATCCACATATAGTAGTAGAATCACAAGATTCCCTTCCTCAACCTTGTAGTAAAGGTTGGAATCCGCTTTACTCTTGGTAAAGCCCAAACTAGATAGGAAACTGTCCATCCTACCATACCAGGTTCTGGGAGCTTGCTTCAAGCCATACAAGGCTTTCTTCAATCTGCATACATAAGATTCCCTGTCATGTATTTCAAAGCCGAGAGGCTGTTCCACATATACTTCTTCTTCTACTACACCGTTCAGGAAAGCAGTCTTGACATCCATCTGGTGTATCTTCCATTTCATTGCTGCAGCCAGGGAAAGTACTGTTCTGATGGAAGTATATCTGGCTACAGGTGCAAAGGTTTCTTCATAGTCTATTCCTTCCTTCTGAGAGAAACCACGAGCTACGAATCTTCCTTTATATTTTTCCACACTGCCATCTGCAGCATGCTTGATTTTGTAGATCCACTTGGAAGTCACAACAGACTTCACTTTAGGTCTTGGGACAACATCCCAAACATCATTCTTCATTATTGATTGGTATTCCTCGATCATAGCATCCTTCCATTCTTTCTTTTCCGCTGCCTCTTCATAACTGGAAGGCTCTTTATTCATGATGTCACAGAGTAAAGCAACATAACTGGTGTGTGATCTGGTTCTCTTCTTTGCTCTGTGTTCTTCTTCTGGAATGCCAAATCTTTCTGCATCATGAATGAGCTCTCTAGCCCATATAGGTTTCCTTTTGTGAGAGTTATCCTCACGGGGTGGATCTACAAGTTCTTGTGGATCTTCAAACTCACGAGCAGTTTCTGGAACTGCTTCAGTCATGGTAGTTTCCTGAAATCTTGTTTCCTTAGGTTCTTCATAAACTTCGGTAGGTGCCTTTCTTGATTTGATGAATGTTGAATTCTCATCAAATGTTACATCCCTGCTGACATCAATTTTCTTGAACCCTGGAAAATATATTCTGTAAGCCTTCGAGCTTTCACTGTAACCCACAAAGATGCCCTTCTTTCCTGAAGGATCTAGTTTAGCCCTCTTCTCCTTTGGGACATGAGTGTATATCGGACAACCAAATATTCTGAGGTGGCTGACTTCAGGTTTCTTACCAGAAAAGACTTCTTCTGGTGTCTTGTTGTCCAAAATCTTGTGGGGTGTTCTATTCTGCACATATACAGCTGTTCTAGCTGCTTCTGCCCATAGATGCATAGGAAGATCCTGGTCATGCAACATTGCCCTTGCTGCTTCCATGATAGTTCTGTTCTTCCTTTCTGCAACTCCATTCTGTTGAGGATTATAAGGAGCAGTCAACTCCCTCTTAATCCCTGAATCACTGCAAAGCTTCTTGAAGTCATTTGAGGTGAATTCTCCGCCATTGTCAGATCTGAATGTTTTCATTTTCTTGTCAGTTTGATTCTCCATCAAGGTTTTGAATTCCTTGAATTTATCAAACACCTCATCTTTGCCCTTCAAGAAGTATACCCAGGTCTTCCTGGAGAAGTCATCAATAAATGATACATAGTAAACATACCCACTCAGAGAGCTGGATGACATAGGACCACATACATCTGAGTGGATGATTTCTAGGATATCTTTTGCCTTGCTTTCACTGCTTGGGAAAGCCTTATTAATGTTCTTACCTTTTGCACATCCTTTGCAAACACCTTCATGTTTGGTCTTGATTTCAGGAAGACCCTCTACAGCCTTGCTTGCAATTGGAAGTGCTCTATAGTGCATGTGAGCAAGTCTTCTGTGCCAAAGTTCACTTGGCTCCATGGATTCATGTACCATGGCATGTTCAGGTTGACCCTTTAATTTATACAAGCCTCCCTCTTGCTCTCCAATCACTACTGCATCATCCATGGTCTTTCCCTTTGGCCACATTAGTACTTGGCCATCAACAAATGCAACCCTCATACCTTTTGCATCTAAAGCAGAGATGGAGAGTAAGTTTTTCTTGAGTCCAGGTACATAGAGGACTTCCTTCATCTTCAGAGATTTTTCAGAATCTAAGTTGTAAGAAGCTTCACCACTTCCTTTGATTGGGTATTGATAATCATCCCCAAGTTTCACCTTATGGGGTGATTCATGTTCAGAAAGGTTCACAAAAGATTCCTTGAACCCAGTCATGTGTTTGGAAGCCCCACTATCAATCAACCAATCATTACAACCATGTGAGATGGTACCAGTGAGTGTAGAGATCAGAACATACTCTTCTTCACTTGATGAATCATCATCACTACTACTTTCTGCCTTAGCCTTCTTCTTTGGGGGTTCATCATCTTCAGCAGCATGAGCATGAAACCTTCTTTTGCTGCCCTTCTTCTTCTTACTAGGATTTTTGTTATTATCCCTTTTGTTCTTAGGACAATCTGAAGCAAAGTGACCCTTTTCATTGCATGTGAAGCATCTTAGGTCTTTCTTATTCTTTTGATAGGATCTATTGTGGCGAGGGTGATCCTTCTTGGTTTTGCTTCTTTTGGTGTGAGCTGCAAGAGCTTGATCTTATCCTCCCATCTTTTCCTCACGAGCTATAAGTCTAGCTTCTTCTTGAGAACATTCTTATCGAAGTCTACTGAAGGAGATCAACTTCTTCCTTGCACAAATTCCTTGGATAAAGGAATCCCATGACCTGGGTAGGCCATTTAGAGTGGTCATCACCACTTCACCATTCTCCACCATTTCATCTACTGCTTCTAATTGTTCCTTGATCTGAGAGACCCTTGAAAAGTAGGATTGAATGGTTTCTCCATTCTGAAACTTCACTGCTTTCAATTGGTTCCGCCGGGTCATCTTCCGATTTATGTTCTTTCCTTCAAATAGCTTGGTCAAAGATTCAAACATCTCTTTGGGTGTCTTGAGAGAAGACACATGGGGTATGAGATGGTCTTTGATGGAATCAGCAATGATTCTCTTTGCCTTGACCAAGTTCTTCTTGTGCAATACCTTGGCCTATTCATCCTCTGGGATAGGGATGTCTTCTTTCACATATGAGTCCAACTCATTCTCTTCCAGGATTAGCCCAATCCTATACTTCCAGGCTCGGAAGTTATCAGCCCCTTCAAGCTTATCCTCAAGCTTGGTGTGAAGAGACATCTTTAAGAGTACTTCAAATGGAAATAGAAAAGATTTAGAACTTACCACTTGAAGTGCTGAAAACTGGATCTGGTCCCGGATTGGGGTTTGTCAGAGAAACCCTAAAAATCCAAAAATGTGAATTTCAAAATTCCGAAAGGATAGAAAGATGCGCCTTGGAGAGCTGATCAGCCTAGTACATTCAGATTTTGAGATCAGCAAAGTCTTGCCCTTCAAAATTCCCTTTTTGTCCTCCTGGGTTCACTAGGGAGAGCCCTGAATTAGGGTTTGAGTTTCCCGGAGATCTACCCAGCCAAAAATCTCGATCCAAAGCTCAAACCTTCGATTTTTGCAAGGAGCTTCCAGCTGTACCTTCAGTTTCCAGAAATTCCTATTTTTGTGGAAACCCTAAGTTTTAGGGCCAAAACTGAAAATGCTCGGAACTGAAATCTGATTAGACAGGAAGATGCGCCTTGATGAGTAGATCCAATCTACTATACTGAATTTCAAAAATCTGTGGAGAGAAACCCAATAAACAAGGAATACAAGCTTCCGTCACTGCAAAATGTCTTCTTCTCAGTTAAGCTCTGATACCATGTTAAATTTTCAGTATTAAATCACAATACTATAGGATCTTTGCTGAGAGAATAACATCTACAGTATATCAATGCATGACAATCATAATATGACAAGCATCACAAGCATCATAAGAATCAAAAGCATAGAGACAAGAGACACAGAGTTTCCGTGGGGAAAACCCTAAGGTGAAAAACCCCACAACTTCCTCAGAGATAGAGAGAGCAATGGCTCAACCAAAATACAACCAAATAATACAGAGATAGTCTCCTAGCAGATGATCCTCCTCCTCCTCACTAGTGCGCCACTTTTCAGAGAGAGAGATAGATACTTTTCCGAGTGAGTAAAATAGAGATCTCCTATCTCTATGTATACTCACCTTTTTGCCCAGTGACCTACTGGGGCCAACTTGTCTACTTGAGTACATCCACATTATATTATATATTAATTAGGGCCGACCCCATAAGGTGGTCTAATAACCCATCGGCAAGTACACACACTTGCGACACTTGTCAATCCACATGACGACACTTCCTTATAGAGGAATAACACATCTCTTATAAGGGTACAATAAATATATATATAATACACAGATGAAATACATTCCGAAGTTACATATACATCAACAAGCAATGGCTGAAGAAGGAAAGTTTAAGGTCAAGAAGTTTAACGGCCAAAACTTCGGGTTATGGAAGATGCAAATGGAGGACTATATGTACCAGAAGGATCTATTCCTACCGTTGGGAGGAAAAGCAAAGCAGTCGATGACTATGAAGGACGAAGAATGGGAGGTTCTTGACAGAAAGGCTCTGGGAACAATACAATTGAGCCTGGCTTCGTCGGTGGCTTTCAATATCTCAAAAGAAATGACAACACAGGGTTTGATGAGTGCATTGGGTAAGCTGTATGAAAAACCCTCGGCCTCCAACAAGGTTTTTCTAATAAAGCGTTTATTTAATATGAAGATGTCTGAAAGTGGATCTGTTATTGATCATTTAAATGAGTTTAATACGGTTACAAATCAGCTAAGTTTTGTAAGTGTGAACTTTGATGATGAGGTTAGGGCTCTTCTAATCTTGTGTTCATTGCCAGAAAGCTAAAATAGCTTGGTCATGGCTGTAAGTAACTATGTCTCTGGTTCAAACTAGTTCAAATTTGATGATGTTATTGGTGTTATTCTTAGCAAGGAAATGCGAAGAAAAAGCACAGGTGAGACATCAGGTAATGCGTTGACCATGGAATTCAAGGGAAGACAAAAGGAGAGAGGAAAGAGCCAAGGTAATTGTGGAAATTCTAAAACTGGCAGATCCAAGTCCAGACTGGGAAAGATAGAGTGCTGGAACTGTGGAAAGAAAGGACATTTGAAGAAAGATTGCAAATATCTAAAGAAGAAAGGAGATGCACAGAAGGAAACTACCCAGGAAGCAAATGTAGCAGGTGATGTGTTACAAGATGCTTTGATTCTTGCATTAGATAATACTAGTGATTATTGGGTAGTAGATTCAGGAGCTTCATGTCATGCTACACCCCATAGGAAATACTTTCATGAGTATGTTCTTAGTGACTTTGGACATGTTTTATTGGGTGATGATGAGCCATGTAAAATTGTTGGAATGGGTAAGGTATGGATAAAAGTTAAGAATGGAACTGATTGGTTGTTGAAAGAAGTTAGGCATATTCCTGCTATGAAAAGAAATCTGATCTCAATAGGGTAGTTGGGAGATGGCGGCTGTCTATCTATGTTCGGAGAAAAGTGGTGGAAGATCACTAAAGGATCAATGGTGATAGCAAAAGGAGACAGAGTAGGTACGTTGTATTTATGTCCTCATAATACTAACCATTCTATCTCTTTAGCTTCCATAGGAACAGATACAGCATTGTGGCATCATAGGCTTGGCCACATGAGTGAGAAGGGGATGCAGATTCTCCACTCAAGGAAGTTGCTGCCAGATTTGAAGCAAGTAAGTTTGGAATTCTGTGAAAACTGTGTTTATGGAAAACAGAAGAGAGTCAGATTTCTCAGGGTTGGGAAACAGAAGAAGAATGTAAAATTAGAGCTTGTGCATACAGATGTATGGGGACCGGCTCAGGTACAATCTCTTGGTGGCTCTCATTATTATGTTACATTTATTGATGATGCAACTAGAAATGTTAAAATTTAATATGCTAAGATAGAAAATATCAGCATTACATTCCATTTCACAATAATAGCATATACAGGATCACTGAAGAAACAACAAGCACAACATAAACACAAGAGACACAAATTTATCCTGGGAAACCCTCATGGGGTAGAAAACCCAGTAAAGCTTCCTCAATATAGATGACCAGCAATATACAAAGATGCAAACCAAAGACATGATCTCCTCCTCCACCATAGCAGACCTCTCCTCCACAAGTGCGCCTCTCTCAAGTGAGTGAGTGTATCAAATGAGGAACACACCTCCTCTATTTATACACTACTTTGACATATATTTTACACAAGTACATGTAGGCTCGTATTTAACCATTAGGTTAAATACCCTATTATAACGGACTGGGCCGACCCCCACATGGTGGGTCTAATAACCCTAGTTACCACAACTCCTTGGAGGAATAAACATCTCCGGATACATAATAGAATCACCTCGGAGGGATGGAACATCTCCGGAATAAATAATCTACAAATATAATATTCTTAGAAGTTACAATATTCAACAAGAAAAACTTGGGTTTATTGCATTAGACAAAAATCTGATGTGTTTGCTACTTTTAAGAAGTGGAAAGCTTTGGTTGAGAATGAGACAGGAAAAAGATTGAAGTGTCTCAGATCTGATAATGGAGGTGAGTACTGCGACAAGGAGTTTGATAGTTACTATTCATACCATGGGATTCGTAGAGAGAAGACAGTCCTAGGAACACCACAGAAAAATGGTGTGTCAGAAAGGATGAACAGAACGATCATGGAGCGTGCAAGGTGTATGAGACTGCATGTAGGGCTGCCCTTACAGTTTTGGGCGGATGCTGTAAATACTGATGTTTATTTAATAAACAGAGGACCTTCAAGTGCTTTGGATGGTGGTATTCCAGAGGAAGCATGGACAGATAAAAAGGTAAACTACTCATTTCTGAGAACGTTTGGTTGTGAAGCATTTGTCCATATTGATAAAGAAAATAGAACAAAGCTTGAAGCTAAATCCAAGAAATGTACCTTTATTGGATATGGGGTTGATGAATTTGGTTATCGTTTATGGGATTATGAAAATAACAAAATCATCAGGAGTAGAGATGTGATATTCAATGAAAAGGTCATGTATAAAGATCAGTTGCAGGGAAAGAAACAGGAAAAGGAAAACACAGAGTACATAGTGCTTGATGAAATTAAAGAAAATGAAGTTCCGAAGGTGCCAGAAAATCAAGAGCAGCAGCAAGTACCTGAAACTCCTGCAACCGTAAGAAGATATACCAGGTTAAGTAGACTCCCTGAACGATACTCTCCTTCAATGTATTATTTATTGATGACTGATTCTGGTGAACCAGAATGTTATGAAGAAGCAATGCAGGTGGAAACTAGAAAGAAGTGGGAGCAAGGCATGAATGAGGAGATGGACTCATTGGTAGGAAACCAAACTTGGGATTTGGTTCAGTTGCCTACTAGTAAAAGAGCATTGCAAAACAAATGGATTTACAGGTTGAAGGAAGAAGAAGGAGGTAAGAAGCGGTACAAGGCCAGACTTGTTGTAAAGGGGTTTGCACAGAAGAAAGGTATAGATTTTGATGAAATATTTTCTCTTGTTGTTAAGATGACTTCAATTAGGACTATCTTAAGTCTAGTGGTGGTAGAAGATTTGCATCTTGAATAGTTAGATGTAAAAACAACCTTCCTCCATGGGGATTTGGAGGAAGAAATATATATGCAGCAGCCACAAGGGTATGAGTTCAAAGGTAAGGAGGATCTGGTATGCAGGTTGAAAAAGAGCTTGTATGGCTTGAAGCAAGCTCCAAGGCAGTGGTATCTAAAGTTTGACAGGTTTATGACAGAACAAGGTTATAGTAGATGTCATTCTGACCACTGTGTTTATTTCAAGAAGCTAGACAATGGAAGATATATTATCTTGTTATTGTATGTGGATGACATGCTTGTTGCAGGGTCTGACATGCAGGATATAAATGTACTCAAAAGGAAGCTAGCTAATTCATTTGCGATGAATAATTTGGGTGCTGCAAAGCAAATCCTTGGTATGAGAATAACAAGAGACAGGAAAAATCGCAAATTGACATTGTCTCAAAGTGAGTACATACAAAAGGTGTTGGAGAGGTTCAGAATGCAAACTGCAAAACCTGTAAGTACACCTTTGGCTACCCATTTCAATCTAAGTAAGGAAATGTGTCCCAAGACATAAGAAGAGACGGATTACATGTCCAAGATTCCCTATCAATCAGCAGTCGGCAGCTTGATGTATGCCATGGTGTGCACAAGACCAGATATTGCACATGCAGTGGGAGTTGTGAGCAGATATATGAACAATCCAGGTAAAAAACATTGGAAGGCAGTACAGTGGATTCTCAGGTATTTGAGAGGTACTACCACTGAGGCATTATGTTTTGGAGGTTCAGACACTGTTCTATAGGGATATGTTGATGCAGATATGGCAGGTGACAAGGATAGCAGGAGGAGCACCATAGGGTATGTGTTTAGTGTAGGTGGAATAGCAGTAAGCTAGATTTGGAAACTATAGAAGGTTGTTGCACTTTCAACAACAGAAGCAGAGTATGTTGCCATTACAGAGGCTAGTAAAGAGATGATTTGGTTGTAGAGGTTTATGGAGGAAGTGGGTAAGAAGCAGAAGGATAGCAGATTGTATAGTGACAGCCAGAGTGCCATTCACCTTGCAAAGAACTCAGCATTCCATTCTAGGACTAAACATACATATCTCAAGTACCATTTCATATGCTCTGTTCTGGAAGATGAACTATTGAAGCTGGAAAAGATACATACTAGCCATAATCCTGCAGACATGTTCACAAAGGTAGTGACCAAAGAGAAACTGAGTTCGTGCTCGGTTTCAGTTGGCCTTCTAGCATGAAGGTGAAGAGGAGAAATTTGCCAAGTCCAAGTCCAGCAAGTGCAATAGCGGTGGAGTTGTTGTGATCAGTCTCCAAGTGGGAGATTGTTGGTTGGGGAGCCAGATCTTCTAGTCTCATAGATGATATTGTATCAGCCATGTTTGTACCCCAGTTTTATATGATATGTAGGTGGACTGTACAGTAACCCCAGTGGGGACCATCCCCCTTGGCTGGGAGGTCCGGGGCCCGGCGGGGGTTCGGCGGTAGTGCCCCTGAGAAATGGGGGTTTGGGGGCAACACCCCCGAAGAAAATTTTTGGGGCTGTTTTTGCCAGCTGTTTTGCGGGCCCATGGTTTTGGGTATCCCGTGGTATTTTCCTATTGTATTTCCCTTATAAAATAAAGACATTGTAATACAGCTAGGTGGAATGATGTATTATGTTTTATGCATTGTAAAGATCTCTGAGATCAGGAGAGAGACTGTGAAACAGAGAAGAGGAAGTGCAGCGGTTGTGCTGCAGGTTGTATCCCTTCACCTTGCTGGACGGTAATAATAATAAGGACTGGCAAATTCAGTGTGGACGTAGCCCAAGTTCGGTGAACCACGATATATCTGTGTCTCTCTTGTAATGTGTATGTGTGATTATATTTGCATTTCTGTTTATTTTTATTGCTCTATGATATTGTTTTTCTAACATGTAGGTTCTGATAGAAGAAAAAGAGAAAATTTGTAGACCACACCAGATTGAGTTAAACACAAAGGATTTAAAAAGAAACACTAAAGACCTCTAAAGAGACTGAATAAGTTATAAAAAATGAAGAAACCTAACAAGTATCCCCAAAGCAGAAAAACAAAAAGGTACTCCCCAGTGGAGTCGCCAGTTCTGTTGTTAGGTAAAATTCCTTATAGTAGGGGAATACTACCGATGTACTGTTGGAACATTTAAAAAACCCACTATGTCATTCTAGACTTATGATTAATTTCCTGAGTTTTGACTAGGTAAAATAGGGCAGTTTTGTCTTTTAGTGAACCACATACCATCCTAACTCACCAAAACGAATTTGGATGGATTCTGGATAAGATTTCCTTGGATTCTGTATGATTTTATTCTATTCTTGAATTAGAAAGAAACTTTCCTGATTTAGACAGCTTTATCCTGTTTTTTCTACTTTCTAGTGGAAAAGGAAAAGCTAGTTGACTTGGAAACTCTTTCCACTTGACCAATTCGACCTCCACATCATATCTACTCTCCTAAATCCATAAATACATTCTATTTAACTCAATCATTAGCTGCCATTCCATACTTACTAAATTCGTGAGCCTTTAGGGAAGTTTTGGAAACTGCTTTTGCCACCTAGGGGATTTTTTGTCTTTTCTAAGCCTTTTCTTTTTGCTCTTTCCAAATTTCCTCAAAGGAATTTGATTTTCTCCATGGAGGATGTTTATATATTTTTATCATATCAATGAATAAGATACAAAGTGATTTCCACAATTTATTCTCTCTATTCTTCTTCTCTCATTGTCTAAAAAATTCCATGTGAAATTGTCTTATGAATCTAGTTCCTAGCAATTGAAAATATCACATGGTATCAACGCTAGCTTGATTCAAAGAAATTTACAAGAGTGTTTTTTGCAGGTATTTCCATCACCAGGAGTGCATCGATATGGATAAAAAACAAGCCAAAGCTGTGAATCTCAGTCCCTTCAATTTCTTTGACGTGAAGGTGCATATGATCAGCCAGCTTCAGAGCAAAGGATTGTATAGAGTTACTATGGGGCTTGAAACTGATCCAGGAGCAGTTGCATTAAAATCCAAATGGTTCAATAGGATTGATGAAGCTTATGGGATACTTTGTCTCTCTACATCTCTAGATATTCTATTCCATATTGATTCTCTATCCACTCCAAATCAAGTGTGGACAATGATAGAATCTCTCTTTGGAAAACAGGACAAGCTCAGAGGTCATTTGTTGGAAATCGATTGAGATGATCTCTCTTAGTCCAAGTAATTTCGATTCCATTGAGGATTTCATCTCAAAATTCAAGAACCTATTGCTTCAACTCAAGCAATGTGGCATGGAGAAGAAGTATGAGAAATCAATCCTTACCATTCTGTCAAAACTGAGCTTAGAATACTCAGTATTTGTGTCTACTTTTCATACCACAAGACTTGCAATTCCTAACTGGAAGATGCTAAGTTTGGATGCATTCATTGATTCAATAACTAAGGATAGGGACAAGCTGGTCCAAATGAAGGATCTATCACTCTCCAAATACTGTTCACTTATTGCTCATGTAGCAAAGAGTTTCAAGAATGACAAATCCAAACAAAAGATATTGTCAGATGAAGAGGATTCTGATGGAGATTCCAAATCCAAGAAGATGAAGAAGGAGAAGCCCAAGTGTTCTTATTGCTGCAAAGGAACTCATCCTAAAAAATATTGCTTTAAGAATAAATTGGACATCATGGCCAAGATTCTTGAAGAGCATAACATAGATGTTCCTGACTTTGCAATGAAAGAACAAGGCAAGCTTGTTGTAGAACACGAACACTATTTCCAAGCCTCTCCCAAAGGTAATCATGTTTATTCTTTGAGTGCTAGAGTGAAATATAATTATGATGTATCTGGTATTGATTCACATTCTGATATATCAGAATCAGAAACCTCCACCTCTTCCTTGGAACAATCTTCAGTCACTTCATCCAAGCCTACCCTCAAAACTAGTCATTTTTTACTAGCTCCGGACTTGTCTTCTGAAAGGTCTTTCCACCTCCATTCAAATATTTTAGATTCTGATTTAGAAGATGATTTAGAAGATGATTTACATTCTAATATTCAGGTCATTACATCTACCACATCATATTTCCAACCCTTGGATGCACAAAATAACCTACAACCCCCAAGTTCTCCAGTTAAGAAACTACACAATTCTATGTTTTCCTACACTGTGTCACTTACCTCTGTTGCACTTTTTTCTTTCATATCTGTCACTGTATGGACAGCCATGTTTTTGGATTTATTTGGAATGATATTCCACACATCTGGACCTGACCCCATCACTCATGTTTCAAAATTCAAGTCCTCGCACTCTCTAGGCTTGCTCAGCTGTCAAGGTGACCTAGTTTCTCACACTTTTCCTACTAAAACTTTGTTCGATCATGGAGACTCCACATCTTTACTAGTTCCTACTCCATATGAATCACATTCTGATATTTCAGACTTGCATGATCTCATTTTAAATATCAGAAAGGTCCTACATCAATTTGAGAAGAAGATACAAGAACTAGTGCACCGCAATGCAACTACAGAATAAATTGATCATGTTGAGTTCATTGTTTCTCCTTGGGAAGGAGTATGCATAGATATTATTTCCATCATTGATTATGTTTTCAGATCTGATTATATATGTTATAGAAGCAATAAAAATTCATTTGATGCTCCTCCATCATCATAAGATGAGATTCATAGAGCTTCAACACATGGTTCTTTCCTACCCACCATTGATGCACTAATGCATGATCATGACATCCACAACCTCTTCATCAAGTATGTTACTCAGTAGCATCCCATTCAACTCATCCATCCCATTCAACTCATTCAAATGAGCAACATGATAGTATGAAGACATCAAGCATGTCCATGTTTTAAGGAGGATTTTGTTCCCATGAGGTTTTCCCTGTTTCCTCGGTTTACATGGACTAGTTATTCTTGTATTGGGGTGACCATAAGCCTTGTTGCTTGGGCCCTATATTTATGATATTTTTATGATTCCCGTCACATAAATTCAGGCTTAAGGGGGGGTGTTGGAACATTTAAAAAACCCACTATGTCATTCTAGACTTAGGATAAATTAATTAATCTTTTATGATTAATTTCCCGAGTTTTGACTAGGCAAAATAGGCCGGTTTTGTCTTTTAGTGGACCACATGCCATCCTAACTCACCAAAAATAATTTGGATGGATTCTAGATAAGATTTCCTTTGATTCTATCTGATTTTATTCTATTCCTGAATTAGAAAGACATTTTCCTGATTTAGACAGATTTATCCTATTTTTTCTACTTTCTAGTGGAAAAGGAAAATCAAGTTGACTTGGAAACTATTGCCACTTGAACCATTCGAAATCCACATCATATTTACTCTCCTAAATCCATAAATACATTCTATTTAACTCACTCATGAGCTTCCATACCATACTTACTAAATTCATGAGCCTCTGGGACAGTTTTGGAAACTGTTTTTTCCACCTAGGGGTTTTTTTGTCTTCTCTAAGCCTTTTCTTTTTGCTCTTTCCAAATTGCCTAAAATGAATTCGATTTTCTCCATGGAGGATGTATTATATATTGTTATCATATCAATGAATAATATATAGAGTGATTTCCACAATTTATTCTCTCTATTCTTCTTCTATCATTGTCTGAAACACTCCATGTGAAATTGTCTTATGAATCTAGTTCCTAGCAATTGAAAATATCACACATACTAGGGGGTGACATATAGACACATAGATATTTGCATATATTTCTACAAAAAAAATAGGATCAAATTTTAGAGAAAATGTACCTTTTATGATGGTTGGTCCAATATTTTCTCCCACGATCTATACTGCAACAAATATGCAAAACACACACAAACCCTCCTCAAACCAGTTTGACTATAAATAAATATTGATATTAAAAAATGACATAACATAAAATTATAATCAAATCACAATAAAAATTAACAATTTTATTGGGAAAGGAAGAGTGCCTCAATCTTCTATTGTCAAAGAATGCAACAAGTACAAATGTTATACCTGAATCTACATCAAGCACCTTCGCAACCAGGCCCTAGGTTCCTGCTCTTCTTTCCTGACTTGGAATTTCTTCAACATAAAAATAGCTCTCTCCAATTGTGTCTCTTTCTCATGCCCTCCCCTTGTGTTTATTACAATTCGTATTCTTAATATATTTTTTCAACTTTACTTAAGATACTCGCTACCATGACATATAGAAACATGCGTGTGACTTGCGACGTACTAGCTTAACAACTTGCAAGTACAACTTTTGGCTGATACCCGCAGGTTGTCAGTATAGAGATACGTGGGTGACCCACGTTATGTCAACTATAAAGGTCACAATTTTATATTAAAATTGTCAGAAAAAAAAATTAGTTTTTAAGCTGAAGATAGTAGGGTTCGGCTCCCAAATCATCGAAGGCCAAGTAACATCTTCCATCCATAGTGTCCTTTTGTGTGGTCGACAAGGAAATGTGGTCACGGATGGAGAAGTGCTAATTTAACCGATAACATCAGTCCATGTGATTTGTGGCATAGAAGGCTTGGTCATCTCCATTTCAAATCACTACCTGGGTTGTAGAAAATGGTGAAAGGTATGCCCATATTTAAATATGATTTTGATAGTATTTGTAGAGGTTGTGCTCTTGGAAATAACATTAAGAAGATTTTTCCACGTAGTACCAAAAGATATAATGGGATCCTTGATTTGATTCATTCCAATCTATGTGGTGCTATGTCTGCACCCTCCTTGAGTGGTTATTTGTATTATGTGATTTTCATTGATGAATTCTCTCGCAAATTGGGTTTACTTTATGAAAGAAAAGAGTGAAACTTTCAACAAGTTTTAAGAGTTTAAAGCACTGGTTGAGAATCATACTGGAAATCACATTCGTGCTTTAAGATATGATATTGGAGGAGAGTTTGAGTCCCATGAATTCAATGACTTATTTCAAGATGAATGAATAAAAAGACAGCTAACTGTACACTACAACCCCTAGCAAAATTGGGTTGTTGAAAGAAAGAACATAACAATATGGGAGGCTACAAAATCCATGATGTGTGGTCAGGATCTGCCACGTACTTATGGGCATAAGCCTCTAACACTGCTATTTATATTTAGAACATAAGCCCTCATTCTATCTTGGGATAAAATACCCTTGAAGAGGTTTTCACTGTTGAAAAACCAGATATTCGACACTTGAATATTTTCAATTTTCCTATCTACATTCATGTAGAAAAAGAGAAGACGACAAAGATGGAGCCATCCCGAAAGAAAGGAAAATTTGTTGGATATAGTGAATCCTCCAAAGCTTACATAATTTATGTTCCAGGAAAAATAAACATTGAAGTCAAAAGAGATATAACATTTCATGAAAAGGCTGCCTTCAAGTGCTCCAAATAAATTCAGTGTGATTTAGACATGGAGGAGAATGATACTCCTATGATGGAGAATCCAGTATCTAATTATCCCCTTTCAGATATTGAGAGGGAGAATCCATAAGAGTCCGTAGATATGCTTGATCCTAAATATCCATAAGATATAGTAGAAAGATCAATTGAGGAACCTCCTGCTAAGAGAAGATCTGCATGAATTGAGCCTCAATTTGTTCGTGCCTCTGGTATGTGGTCCCCTGAGATAAAAAGGTTTTGAGGTTTTGGGATTTCTCTTCTGAGCTTTAGTTTCTTCTTCATCATCTAAAGAATTTTTTGAATGCTTTTGTTATTAGGAAAAGTGTTCTTATAGCAAGGGAGAGACTACCAACACACTGGGGTATAAGATATACATACAAGGTTCTGCAAACATTGTTATTAAGAAAATGGATTAGGGTTTAGGAGAATGTTTACCTTATTCACAAGGTTGATCCAAGATTTCTCCTCTCGTTCTCAAATGCAACAACCTACAAAAAAATTACAAAACCTTCCTCAAACCAATTTAACTACAAATAAAAGATTGATATTCATAAGCCATTGAAACATCAAATTGTGATCAGATTTGCAATACACATGAACAAATCTATTTGCAAAGGGAAGAATGACCAATATTGATTGATAAATGTAGTAAGTACATAAAGATATACCTTTCCTGCACCGACACCATCGTAACCAGAACCTGGGCTCATGCTCCTCTCTCTTGATCATGAATTCCTCTAGCATAACATTGGATCTTAAGACATGATCCCTGTTCCAAACCCCTCCCCTTGTTTTTATGGCAAGGCTAGCAGGTTAGGTTTCGTAAGGTAGTTTCTATGGGAAGTTGAGGAAGTTGAATAACCATCCCAACTCATACATAGTTAATCATTTTTATATATTTTTTGAGATTTTTAGTGATACCCGCGACTATAGCATAGGGAAATCAACGAGTGATTCATGGCTTTCCTGACTTGCAAGTAGCGGGTGCAACTTTTCAAGTGATACCGGTGGGTTGTCAATATGAACACCCATGTCTAGCCCGCCTGTTGGCAAGTATAAGAGTCGTAGTTATGCTTTAAAATAGGCAAAGAAAATATGCTTTTGAGGAAAGGACCGCAAGGCTCAGCTCTAATTCATCTAGGTTCAAGTAAGCTCTTCCATCGATGGCATTCTTTTGTGTGAGCGACAAGGCAATGTGGTCACAGATGAAGAAGTTATAATTTGACCAATAATAGATACCCCCTAATGTATGAGTTCAGAGGGAAGAGATGGCCCAAATGCATTACAATCCAAGAAGAGGAGGATAAAAGAGGCCATAAGATGAGATCACAAACAGTACCTGAAATAGAAACAAGGTCAGCGATCAATTACAATATTGATATCAGGATATGTTCAGAATGGTATAACATGATCTCCAACACATAACAGAAATATGTATATAGCATGGAAACTGAAATACAAGCGTGGATCCATGTCAAACAGGAGATCATAGCCATAAAAATAAACTGGATCTATGCCTCATCAAGAGCCAAAAATGGGTGTGGCTCAGTCTTGCGTAGCTTGGGAAATAAAAAAATATGATGATGCTATTATAAGCCCAAGGTCTTCATCCAAACCATATCAAGATATGAATCCTAAGCATGTGGATAAATGAGTTGAGGTCAAACATGGAGGACATTGTTTGATTACCATCCATTGATGTAAGCTGTTAACAAATGTGAGGGCACCCACAAATAATGAAAATGGGGCCCAAGTTACCTAATACATTCTAACAAGTGTGACGAAGGGGTATTGAAGTCGAACGCATGAAGCATCCATCGAATAGGGGACATTGATGTATTCCCACTATTCAATGGCGAGGAAATTTCCACTGATGAATTTAATCCCCAAGGTACTACCAGAAACTCTAAACTTCATTCCCAAAGCAAGATGAGTTGAAGTCGATGGGAAGAAGTTCGTTGGAAGGGAGGAATTAAGGAATCCTCCATCATCCAACACGAGATATAATCAAAAGGTTTGATTTGATCTAGAATAGCACTGAGTACATGATGAAACATACTAACACCAGGGAACCCTCCATCATCCAACACGAGATATTTTCTTGCTTGCAACTTTGTGAAAAGATGTAAAAAAAACATGACAATTGCATCGAGAATTTCATGAGAAATCTATACCTACTATTGCAATCTACTTTTATCCCAAATATTACAACAATGGAATCTGTTGAAAAGATTGTCTCCATGTAGATGGCTATTGGGACGTGAATAACATGAAACATATTCAACTGATTAACAAGATCAAGTTGTTCTTTAGATATTTGTACTTCAAGACTAACAACTATGGGCTCAATGATCTCTGCAATCTGCTGGTCATTTTTTGGTGAAAAAGAAAACAGGTCCAACTGCTCATTTCTATTTCCTTCATTGCTTTCTAAAAAGTCTGCTTTATATTTATCATACATGGATTCATTGTTTAAAATTTCTTTTGATGCTGAAACAAAAATCCACTCCAAATCCTGTTTATATTCATCAAACACCAAATGATCATTACAAATTTTTGATTCTTGAAAATTAGAGACCTTTGCTTTGTAATTCTCTTCAAGGTTAAGCTCTATTTCTGGGTGATAGCTACCATATATCAAATCTATGTCCTCATGACATTGTTGATCATAGATTTTCTGATCTAAAACTTTAATACTATCATCATATTCATTAAAATAGGAAATTCTTCATAGACATCTTGAGCCACAAATTCATGAGTATAATAAAAATCTGGTGAAATATCAAAGGTATCTGTAATCTGATTATTATCAACTGTAATATGAATATTTTTATGAACATCCTTTTCCTGATAAGTTTCCTTTTGTGACAGTATATTATCATGAAAATAACCAGAAAATTCTTGAGAGCTATGACAACCAAATATTTCTACAACGATCTCTTCATTAGTAGGCTGATCTGAATAGGCATAAGCATCATCTTCTTTTTCAATTTCAAGATACTGCTGAATTGAATCTTCCGTAACTTCCTTTTCAACAAGATCTTTATAAAGTTCATCAAATGAGGAACATTCTACTGTCTGTTGAATACATGATTCGAATTGTTCACAACAATCTTCAAAAAGTGTGTCAACGGGATAATACCTTTTATAATCTTTGTTGAACGTTGAATGTAATTCTTTCAAGGAGGATATGCTAGAAGCAAGAAGAGAAAAATACCATTCTCATGCATTTATGTCTAGTGAACACATGAACATTTTCATTAATACATCCTCATGATGAATTCCCAGCTGATACATAACTTCATGAAATTTCAACAAATGTGCAGCTGGATTGTCATCTTTTTTCTCTCTAAACCATGGAAGGAATTCTCTCCACTCGTCCTTGCTAGGTACCACATTTGGAAAGCCTGGAATAGATGAAAAATTCAAAGGTGCAAACCTCTGAGCCACAATGGCTTCCATGGTCATTGACATTCTAAAGTAGTGGAGTCGCCAACAGATCCTTCCCAATGGAGTCGCCAGTGAAAATTTGTAGTCTTAACCATGTGACCAGCCCCTGTTCACCATCAAAGACTGGATCTAATAATGTTAATACCCAGGGAAAATTTTTCTTCACTTCCGTCCCCGCCAATGGCACCAAAAATGTTTGTGCTAGAACTTGTCCCTAGACTACGGAGGGGCAAGCTAGTACAATCTCAACAATCTCAACATGATGAACATAAAATTGGGTTCTGCTTTTGTATTTTATCGGTTTGAGGGTTTCGTTTCAGGGAAATAATCAACATCCAATCTAAAACTAACACAAGTACTAAAGCATGTGACAATCAAGAACTAAGATATTAAATCTTAAAAGAAACAAATGTAAACCATTACATTCAAAGCACACAATAGTTTTATTCACAACATAATGAGCATTCACGTGAATAAAGACATTAAACAAGGAATGAAGTCAATTGCCGAGTGATCAAACTGATAAAAAAAAAAAAATAGATAAAATGGCTTATATGTATATAAATCTATCTCAGTCCTCAAAAACATATGTAAGAGTGGTTTGTATTAATCTGTCATGCATATCCCAAAAAGCTCCAGTTTCAATACAAGTTTCCTGAAACAAAAATCCAACCTCCATCCTAAATGCTTGTCCTCCTTTTATCATTACAAAAGTAGAGTAGTTCCATAACTACCTTCTAGGTCGAATTTTGAAGTAGTTACATCAATTAGTTACATTGTAACTCCAATCTTTAAAGACAATTAACTAAAAATAACATATCGAATTTTTGGGAAACTTGGCTAATTTATGGAAAATTGGATCTCAAAGACACCTCCATATCTCTTGATTCACGACACCTATTAGACAACTGAGAGAGGTTTTTATAAATGATTCAATGAGGAATAAAAACCTCTCTTGGTTTTTAGAAATTCTTCTCCAATTGATCGGAGGATGTGATGAAAGTTTGTTAGTAAAACAATAAATTATTAAACCTTTTAAACCCTGAAACATAGGCCACGAAGATGAATTCGAATCTTCCAAAATATGATAGATGTTGCAAAAATGAGAGAGGTTTTTTTAAATTATTCTGTTGTGGACAAAAACCTCTCTTGGTATTTTCAAACTTCTTTCCACCACCTCGTAATCCATGCTCAATTTAAATGACAAAAACATGAAAAAAAGAGAGCAAAACTATGCATTTCTACCCCAAATGGAATATTCAACTTCTTAAAGATTAACTCTTCTTCCTACTGATTTCTGGCTACCACACTTGAGAGGGGAAAAGCTAAAGTAGATGGATGTTTAATACTTGGGATAATTCCCTACTCTATCACCATTTCCTGTTCTGCAACTATCTCACATTCCTTAACAATTTGAGCTATCATTTCATTCAACTAATCTAACTCAGCTCTACCATTCACATCCTCTTCACCTGAAGAGTCTTCAATAACAGTGACCTTTTATTCCTTCATCTTGGGATCTATTAGTCTCCTCATATTCTATAATCTGAGATCCCAAATATGAAATTGTGACATTAACAACCCCAATTCATTAATGATAGCTACAAATGGTTTATACAGATGTCATAATGAAGTAAACAGGTGTCTAGAAGCTCGTCCTTAATCATCAAACACAATGGCCACATTCTGCTATCAAGAAACCACGAACCCTCATGATGCCTGATTCCTGCAGTGCGCTAGAGTACTTGATCTGGACCTTGCCCTGCAGGAATACCTCACATGCAATTTTGACACGTAAGCTCACAACCCAAGGTTAGACTTTGGATTTTGCATTAATATATAGTTCAAATAAGCTTTTTGAGGACTTTAAAAGATATATAATACTTGATAAGCCATTAAAGGTGCCACTAAAGGTGAAATCACTTAAAACCAAAAGAAAACTATTATATGACACAAAAGAAAGTCAAAATCATTGATCAAAAACATTTAAAATTTAAAATAAAAATAAAATGAAAGATGGAAAGAGGAATAAACATTTGAGAAAAACACACAAATACTGCATACAATTTTAGTGTTAACATCTAGCTCCCGCTGGGGGATGAAAGCCTCCTTGTGAGGTTTCAAGCACCTGTAGACCTTGGTCCTTATTCATTGCGTGATGGAGTCTTATGTTGATCTATTGTAAGACAACATGCTGAAAATGAACTGCATACTGAAAACTGATCCATACTTACACTCTACAAACTGAAACTAGTGCTCGAAAAAGGAGCTTATTGATTTACAACTTCTACTTCTAACTAGCAGAGACTATCTTGATCACGCAAAGGAAAACTTCCAATGTATCCAATTAAGTGTTTGATTGTTGAAGATATTTTCTTGCTTGCAACTTTGTGGAAAGATGTAAAAAGAACATGACAATCGCATCGGGAATTTCATGAGAAATCTATACCTACTATTGCAATCTGATTTTATCCCAAATGTTACAACATTGGAATCTTTTGAAAATATTGTCTCCATGTAGATGGCTATTAGGTCATGAATAACATGAAACATATTCAACTGATTAACAAGATCAAGCTTCTCTTTAGATATTCGTACTTCAAGACTAACAACTATGGGCTCAATGATCTCTGCAATCTGCTGGTCATTTTTTTGTGAAAAAGAAAACAAGTCCAACTGCTCATTTCTATTTCCTTCATTGCTTTCTAAAAAGTATGCTTTATATTTATCATACATGGATTCATTGTTTAAAATTTCTTTTGATGCTAAAACAAAAAACCACTCCAAATCCTATTTATATTCATCAAAAGCCAAATGATCATTACAAATTTTTTATTCTTGAAAATTAGAGACCTTTGCTTTGTAATTATCTTCAAGGTTAAGCTCTGTTTCTGGGTGATAGCTACCATATATCAAATCTATGTCTTCATGAAATTGTTGATCATAGATTTTCTGATCTAAAACTTTAATACTATCATCATATTCATTAAAAACAAGAAATTCTTCATAGACATCTTCAAACCACAAATTCATGAGTATAATAAACGTCTGATGAAATATCAAAGGTATCTGTAATCTGATTATTATCAGCTGCAATATGAATATTTTTATGAACATCCTTTTCTTGATAAGTTTCCTTTTGTGACAGTATATTATCATGAAAATAACCAGAAAATTCTTGAGAGTCATGACAACCAAATATTTCTACAACAATCTATTCATTAGTAGGATGATCTGAATAGGCATAAGCATCATCTTCTTTTTCAATTTCAAGCTCCTGCTGAATTGAATCTTCTGTAACTTCCTTTTGAACAAGATCTTTATAAAGTTCATCACAAGAGGAACATTCTACTGTCTGTTGAATACATGATTCGAACTATTCACAACAATCTTCAAAAAGTGTGTCAACAGGATAATACCTTTTATAATATTTGAGAACGTTGAATGGAATTCTTTCAAGGAGGATATGCTAGAAGCAAGAAGGGAAAAATACCATTCTCGTGCATTTATGTCTAGTGAACACATGAACATTTTCATTAATACATCTTCATGATGAATTCCAAGCTGATACGTAACTTCATGAAATTTCAACATATGTGCAGCTAGATTGTCATTTTTTTTCTCTCTAAACCGTGGAAGGAAATCTCCCCACTCGTCCCTGATAGGTACCACATTTGGAAAGCCTGGAACAGATGAAAAATTCAAATGTGCAAACCTTCGATCCATAATGGCTTCCATGGTCATTGACATTCTAAAGTAGTGGAGTCACCAATAGATCCTTCCCAATGGAGTCGCCGGTAAAAAATTGTAGTCTTAACCATGTGACCAACCCCTATTCACCATCAAAGACTGGATCTACTGATGTTAATACCCAGGGAATATTTTTCTTCACTTTCGTCCCCATCAGCGGCGCCAAAAATATCTGTGCTAGAAATTGTCCCTAGACTACAGAGAGGCAAGCTAGTACAATCTCAACATGATGAACATAAAATTGGGTTCTGTTTTTGTATTTTATTTGTTTGATGGTTTCGTTTCAAGGAAATAATTAACATCCAATCTCATACTAACACAAGTACTAAATCATGTGACAATCAAGAACTGAGATATTAAAGCTTAAAAGAAACAAATGTAAACCATTACATTCAAATCACACACTGGTTTTATTCACAACATAATGAGCATTCACATGAATAAAGACATTAAACAAGGAATGAAGTCAATTGCTGAGTGATCAAACTGATCAGAAACAAAACAAGCAATTAGATAAAATGGCTTATATGTATATAAATCTATCTCAGTCCTCAGAAACTTACATAAGAGTTGTTTGGATCAGTCTGTCATGCATATCCCAAAAAGCTCCAGTTTCAATACAAGTTTCTTGAAACAAAAATCCAACCTCCATCCTGAATGCTTGTCCTCCTTTTATCATTACAAAAATAGAGTAGTTCCATAACTACCTTCTAGGTCTAAGTTTGAATTAGTTACATCAGTTAGTTACATTGTAACTCCAATCTTTACAGACAATTAACTAAAAATAACAAATCGAATATTTGCGAAACTTGGCTAATTTCTGGAAAATTGGGTCTCAAAGACGCCTCCATATCTCTTGATTAACGACACCTATTAGACAAACGAGAGAGGTTTTTTTAAATGCGTCCATGAAGAGAAAAAACCTCTCTTGGTTTTTAAAAATTCCTCTCTAATTGATCGGAAGACCTGCCGAAAGTTTGTGAGTAAAACAGTAAATTATTAAATCTTTTAAACCGTGAAAAATAGGCCACAAAGATGAATTCGAATCTTCCCAAATATGGCAATTGTTTCAAAAATGAGAGAGGTTTATTTAAATGATTCTGTTGTGGACAAAAACCTCTCTTGGTTTTTTCAAACTTCTTTCCAACACCTCGTAATCCGTGCTCAATTTAAATGACAAAAACATGAAAAAAAGAGAGCAAAACTATGCATTTCTACCCCAAATGGAATATTCAACTTCTTAAAGATTTACTCTTCTTCCTGCTGATTTCTGGGTGCGACACATGAGAGGGGGAAAGCTGAAGTAGATAGCTATTCAGTACTTGGGATAATTCCCTGCTCTATCACCATTACTTGTTCTGCAACTATTTCACATTCCTTAACAATTTGAGCTATCATTTCATTCAACTAATCTAAGTCAGCTCTACCATTCACATCCTCTTCACCTGAAGAGTCTTAATGAACAGTGACCTTATATTCCTTCATCTTGGGATCTATTAGTCTCCTCATATTCTAGAATCCGAGATCCCAAATATGAAATTGTGACATTAACAACCCCAATTCATTAATGATAGCTACAAATGGTTTTTACAGATGTCATAATGAAGTAAACAGGTGTCTAGAAGATTGTTCTTCATCATCAAATGCAATGGCCACGTTCTGCTATCAAGAAACCATGAACCCTCATGATGCCTGATTCCTGCAGTGCACTAGAGTACTTGATCTGGACCTTGCACTGCGAGAATACCTCACATGCAATTTTGACACATAAGCTCACAACCCAAGGTTAGACTTCGGATTTTGCATTAATATATAGTTCAAATAAGCATTTTGAGGACTTTAAAAGATATATAATACTTGATAAGCCATTAAAGGTGCCACTAAAGGTGAAATCACTTAAAACCAAAAGAAAACTATTATATGACACAAAAGAAAATCAAAATCATTTATCAAAAACATTTAAAATTTAAAATAAAAATAAAATGAAAGATGGAAAGAGGAATAAAAATTTGAGAAAAACACACAAATACTGAGGACAATTTCAGTGTTAACACAACCGTAGGGAAACATAATACCATGAATTGTCGTCATTTCCAGGCTGAAACTCAAGACCGCTAGCAACACTCCTCAGACGGCGGGCGTGGGTCATATAGAATTGAGAAACTAATTGAGGGAAAGCGCAGTGAGAATTTGAGACGGTTGCATAGTGAAATACATGTAGAAAGAATCAAGAGTGGGTGGCGAAAGAAATGGCGGTGGGACGTCAACTTTATGTATCCATTTATATGTTTTCTTGCAAAACATATGAAAAATGTGGAGTAAGTGAGAGACACCTAAAATAATAATTACTATGCAAAACATATGAAAAATGTGGAGTAAGCGAAAGACACCTAAAATCATAATTACTATGCAAAACATATGAAAAATGTGGAGTAAGTAAAATACACCTAAAATCATAATTGCTATGCAAAACATATGAAAAATGTGGAGTAATTACTATTCAAAACATATGAAAAATGTGAAGTGAAAGACACCTAAAATCATAATTACTATGCAAAACATATGAAAAAAGTGGAGTAACATCACACTTGTCCCTGGTATCATATTGAGGTTCATCTACTCATGAATCCAACTTAGGGAGCAATACTAGTTCCTCCCTCCTAGGTAGCTCTTTCTCAACATCAAGAATGATAACATTCATATTGTTAGTGGACACTTCAATAACCATTAATGACGCAAGAGCATGTTAAGAGTTCCAACAATGTATTTGAGGCCTCTCAGAGCCAAGTAAACTGTACCCACTTCTTGATCACTGAGTATTAAATTATTAATACAATACTTTTCATTTGTGATCTTTGTGGGTGTGTATCTAGCAAGAAACCTTTTGAGAGCATACATGCAATCAAATTGTCCTATAAATTTGTCTTTAAACTCATCGTGAGGAACATGAGAGGTGAATAAGATGACATAATAATTAAGACAAGTTTGAGGACAAGGTCATGGATGGACACGGTCATGATTTAAGTCGGCTTTTGTGCTAGAGGTGCTTCCTTCAACGGAGTTTTTTTATAATCTAGGAGTCCCAAATCTACAAGGTGCTCATGTACGAGTTGTAGTATTTCCCTGGAAATATAGAAGGAATTTCGCCAATATATAATGAGTGGTAGATAAGCAAAACAAGCTAAGCTACAAAGGCTACTAAAATTCAACCATAATGTTCTGTTTAAAAAATAATAAAGTACTTTGAATGATAAGTTAGGGAACACAGACATATGAGCAAGCTATAATTGAAATTTGAGGAATGACAATAGATAATAACAATTAATAGAGTATTGCAACCCAGTGCATACAAGCTGATAGTCCGCAAACAAAATGAAAAAATAGTTTTCTAAGTTGTAATTTAAATTTGAGGAATGACATTAGCTACTAACAGTTATAGTGCTGCAACCCAGTGCATACAAGTTGGTTTCCACAATCAAAATAACAAAAAAGTTTGCTAAGGGTGAACAATGTTTCATTCCCTAATGTGATTCGATGGAGGGAATTAAAATGTGTGCGTAGAGGAACATAAACCAGCAACAACATAGTGCTGCAGTTCATTTGATGAATTTGCAAATGTCTTTCAGGATCTCCCACATGAATTTCCAATTTGACAAGGTCAATCATACTCAATCTTCATGTGTGGCTGTTGGCCCGGTTTTGCAACCAGGCTTAGTGCTATGGGCACCTGCTAACTAGTAGCAGCAGTTTCAATATAAAGCAAATAACAATAAACTAAATCTAAACTAAACTAAACTAGCATGTGCATTTTGAATTAAAGAACAAGAACAAGAAAGATAAAAAAAATAATTTTTTGTATTGACAATGGGGCAAGCAAATGCTTGCAAGAACAATACCTCCAAGTGATGAAGGTTGTTTGAATGGCTCCAATGGTGAGCAGCTCCAATCTCCAATGGGTCCTTTCTCCAAGGTTGCTACAATGGCCAAAACTCAAGGGATATTTTGGCAGCATGAGGATAGGAATATGGATGGATGTGAAATGAGGAGCCCCTACCACCTTTTTATAGGTTTTGGTGGTGGGGAATACCATTTGTGGTTTTGTGGAAACCAAATGGTATTGACCAACATGGTTTAGGTACTTTTCCCTCCTTTTTCCTTTTTTGAATAAAATTAATATTTTAATTCCCTTTTTAATATTTTTGGGAATTTGGACCCTTTTTTAGGGTTTTTTATGCTTTTCAGGAAAAATAATCTTTTTGAGTGGGAAAAAGGGGTGTACTAAGGTCTTTTGGTGATCTTTTGTTGGTTTCAGAGGCTCAGATGGTGGAAAAGTGGACAAATGGGTCATGTGAATAAGGGAATGAGCTAGTGAGCACTTTTTGGGTGTTAAAAGATTGCCCCCTGATGTGTGAGGGCAGGAGCTCATCGTATGGCCGATAGACATCATAGTTCCTTTCTCTTTTTTCTGGTGTTGTAGGGAGGAGAAGAGACCGATTGGAGACTAGATCTGCGTCCCATGGAAGCTGCAAAACAAAAAATATTACATGGCCTCAATATGAATGAGGAATAATCTCTGATAATGGACGAGGCGGGCATACCCATGCTCGTATCAAGACATATACATAACAATTAGTCCCAAGAAGGGGGATCTAATACATAAAAAATATACTGGTACATCATAATGGTCCAGAGGGTACATTATTTTGGGATGTACTCATGATCATGACATGGCTGATCTCAATAACTAATATACTGGAATAACTGATGAACTTGTTGGTACTGAAGGTGTCCAACATCTGTAGGAACGTAATGACTGTGAGCCATCTCTAGGAAGTATCTGTAACTGTATACTCAAGGGAGTATAAAACTATGGACATTTGAATACTGTCGCCATACGCAACCCGGATATCTATAGAAACAGTGTAACTGGTTGTATCCATAGGTAGACTCTCAAATGTGCAGGAGTCAGAAGGTATCCAGGGTCTTCGACTAATAACTGAGCGGACCAATGCCCTGTGCGAGTCTCAACGATGCGATCAAGGTGTTGAATTCGAGCATGTGAGAAACAACCATTTGGAGAGGCACTGAGGGCTCTTCTCGAAATGATTCGTAGGCACTCATCATAAATGGTGATGAGTCCAAGACACAGGGACCTCTAGGTCTATCCTCTGGAATAAATGTGGTTGTCGTCGACAGAGGGAGACCAGCAACTAACAAGGCAATGATGGTTCCTTGATAGGAGCGCGAGGTGTAGAACTGAAGTGTGGTAGTACTGATGGTAGGACTAACATACTTGTGGGGATGGGAAGTAACTGGGGTCATATAGTGGGTAGACTCAAACTTCCTTTGTTCAGAGCATGATGACATGGTTGACCTGGCAGTGTAGGGAACTGACTTATAGGTGTGGGTATCATTGCTTTTAAGGACTGAAGGGTATGTATGGACTCTGGGGTGAAATCAAGCTGATGGGTGATGTCGAGGGGTTCTTAGGGTGACATACTGTAGAATACTCTAAACAAAGGCGACCAAAATGGGGAAGCTGCCATATGAGTAGACGTGATCTGTTGTGGCACCGAGAAGCACCATTGGGTCCTTCTTCGTAGTTTTAATGAGCTCCAAGAAGGGATAAAAGTGTGCTCTGAAGTGGTACTGTCCTGTGGATTTGTGAGCCCAGGACTGTTCGTGCTCATTGGTGCTTTCATTTTTTAAGGAGTCTGAAAACGATAAGAAGACTCTGCAGTGGTCATGACTACTGTCCTGTTGGTTTTACGAGCCGAGGATGGTGATTGCTCGTGGTCTCTTTCATGTTTAGAGAGTCTGAAAGCGGTAAGAGGACTCCATTGGTGTTCTTTTTCGTAAGTTTAGTCTCCAAGGCCTGAAAAAGCATAAAATGATGCGGATGGAGAACTCTTCTAGCCGATGTGACTAGAGTATTCTTTTTTCGTAATTAGTCTACAAGGTCCGGAAAAGGGGTAAACTTATACCAGGTAGATGCCCTTTCAGATACGTTTAGCAAGCATGAAAGGAAGCAAGGTTGCTCGGCGATCTTTTCATTGTTTTAAGAGTCAGAAAAGAGCTTAACAGAAACTCCCTAAGTGCCTTTTTCGTAAAAGGGATTGCTCGGCCCGAAAAAGGGATAAAATTATACCGAACAAAGAGGGATTGATGAGAGCGAGAAAAGGTCTCAAGCGTCATCATGAGTGCGGGATACTGGATCCGGTGACATAAAGATTGTCAAAAGGGGGCTGCGGCCGTTGTGGCACGCAAACCGAGGCAATGAGAGGGCATTTTGAAAAAATGGCCGAAAAGTATGGGCGTGAGAGCAAGAAATATTCTCAAGCATCATCACAAGCGCGAAAAACTGAATCCGACGATATAAGGCTCGTAAAAAACGGAGAATGGCGGGTGTGGCACGCAAACCGAGGTGACGAGGGGGCATGGAAAAAATGCCCAAAAAATCTGGAGGTGAGAGCGAGAAATGATCTCAAGCATCATCACGAGCGCGGAAAATTGAATCCAACGATATAAAACTTGTCAAAAATGGACGCCGGCTGATGTGGCACGCAAACCGAGGCGACGAGGGGGGCATGGAAAAAATGCCCAAAAAATCTAGGCGTGAGAGCGAGAAATGATCTCAAGCATCATCACGAGCGCGGAAAAATGAATCCGGCGATATAAGGCATGCCAAAAACGGAGGACGACCGATGTGGCACGCAAACCGAGGCAACGAGGGGGCATGGAAAAAATGCCTGAAAAATCCGGGTGTGAGAGCGAGAAATGATCTCAAGCATCATCA
The DNA here is from genome assembly GCA_027924585.1 of Larix kaempferi. Classification (NCBI taxonomy): domain Eukaryota; kingdom Viridiplantae; phylum Streptophyta; class Pinopsida; order Pinales; family Pinaceae; genus Larix; species Larix kaempferi. Next base: position 8,268,631 of record BSBM01000368.1, read on the forward strand.
CGAGCGCGAAAAACTGAATCCGGCGATATAAAGATGGTCAACCACGGAGAACGGCAGATGTGGCACGCAAACTGAGGCGACGAGGGGGCATGTAAAAAATGCCCGAAAAATATGGGGGCGAGAGCGAGAAATGATCTCAAGCATCATCACGAGCGTGGAAAACTGAATCCGGCAATATATGATTCGTCAAAAATGGAGAACGACGGATGTGGCACGCAAATCGAGGTGACGAGGGGGCATGGGCAAAAATGCCCAAAAAATCTAGGCGTGAGAGCGAGAAATGATCTCAAGCATCATCACGAGCGCATAAAACTGAATCCAGCGATATAAGGCATGTCAAAAACGGACGATGGCCGATGTGGCACGCAAATTGAGGCCACGAGGGGGCCAATAAATGGTCGAAAAATGGACCCCGTAAAAACGGGAAGAGGAAGGAACCTGCATGAAGTTCTCGCTGTGCTGATTCCAACGGTACCAACGGTTTGAAAAATGGACTCCGTATGATACCGCAATGGTTGTTTGAAAAATGGTGGAATTTCTATAAATAGGGCGTGGGGCCCAAATGAGGTGTCATTGTTACGTGCGAGTTTGGCAGAGCAGTCAGAGCTATTTCTCGATTTCCGGGAGATTTCACCGTTGGTTTTCGATTCTGCGAGTTTCAGGTAACTCTATTTGCTTTAGCCTTTTCAATTATGTCTTTTTTGTTTGGCGGCGGGCCCCCGAAGGCCATGAAATTCCATGTTGACCCTCCAACGTGGAATATCGCGGGTTTTGGGTCTATTCCCGCGATGAACCGCGCGGGTTTCAGGCTGACAGCCGCGATGTTCATCGCGACTGTGAGGTTGGAACCCGCGATGTTCATCGCGAGTTCATGGGAGATAGTCGCGATGTTCATCGCGACTGTCTGGCCAATATCCGCGATGTTCATCGCGGGTTTTAGCATGGAGGTCGCGATGGTCATCGCGGGTTTTAGCATGAATGCCGCGATGGTCATCGCGGATTTTGGTGGAAAAGCCGCGATGGCATTTTTTCAAAAAAAATTTGTGCTAGGGCTAAAAATTTCTTTTGTTTTCTGGCAGGATGTTGAAGAGACCATTATCCTCATGGCGAGAGCGGGAGATCGATGATGATCTAATGGAGAAGATTCAGACTGATCCGGGGGTGCGACAGACTCTGGCTATGAGCGGACTTTTGAAGTTCACTCAGATCCCACCTATTCGTTCAGTGAGACGGCTCCTGAACAAGCTGGTGAGTTGGTGGGTGCCGGCAGAGGGTGCTTTCATTATTGGGGGTGAGAGGTTAGAGATCACCCTCACGGATGTCTATTTTCTGACTGGGTTGCCTTGTTTGGGGGAGGTGGGCGATCTCTTACCGAGGATCCCGCCAGGTGTAGATATGGAGGACTTGTTACAGACCTTCTATGTTGATGATGTCGTTTTGCAGAACAGCTCTATTAGTCTATGATCCCTACGTGAGTGGGATATGCGGGCTGTTGGGGCATGTGTTCTGCAGATATTGGGTGCTGCTGCTCCACATCGTTTGTCTGGGGGATAGACAATGTTGGTGGACTCTGTTCTACGGGGGACTTATTATGCCTGGGGGCAGATGTTTCTGGCTGGTGTCCGGAGGGATCTGGACAAGGCCATTCGAGAGGGAGGAGAGTTCTATTATTCCTCCTTTCTATGTTGTTTTTTCTTCGAGCGGTTGCCGACCTTGTGACCACGGGTACCCATTCGTGCTGGTCTGGTGAGTGAGCCTCGCATGATGCGGTGGGGGAAGATGATGCCTCGTGGCAGCGGTGGTGTCCACGGTTTCTTTACGGAGGATTTTTATGAGCAGTGGGAGCAGATGCCCCTGCTGATTGAGGACTACCCCTATGCGGGCATGGACTATCGAGGTGACCCAGAGATGCCTCGTGCCCTAGGACAGGCCTGGAGTTTAGACGGTATGTTTTGTGTTTTATTTTATACTATACCATGTGTTGTTTGATTTACCGTCTATGATTATAGTTGGATAGTATATGATGGCTTACTTGCTTTGTGCAGATGTTGGTCCAGTGCCACTGGCCGACTACATGGCTCGTCAGGGGAGGGCGATGGTGGTCGCTCGACCACCTGCAGCGGTACCACCTCCACGTGGTGGAGGATTTGTGGCTCGTGGGCGAGGGGTTGGCCCTCGACATGATGCCATAGAGGGTGTCAGACAGACCTTCGACAGGATCCTAGCTGGACTCCCCGAGGATGGTTGGAGAGACCTGGATCGGGATATTTTGGAGGGTTGCTTCGGTGCGCCACCTGAGTGGCGGTTGCTCCTGTTGAGGACAGCGGTTTTCGTGGCAGAGCGCAGGGGTGGTGCTCGGGATGTCCCGGCAGGGCCGGCTGAGATGAGGATCCGTCTACGGGATGATCCAGCGGGGCCAGCAAAGCAGAGAGTTCGGGCTCGCCATGATCCGGCGGGACCAGCGGAGGAGGCGCCAGAGGAGCCCAGGGACCCGCAGGACTAGATGATATGTATTTGCCCCCAAATGCTGATGAGCATATGGGGAAACTCTTTTTGTACGGCTGATGTATTTTTTGTATATTGGGTGCTGAGGGCACCTATGACATGTTCTGACTATACGAGATATATATATATGTATATATTCGATGCTGGTATATAGTCGTGTATGCACGTGTATGCACTTGTTGTCTTTTATGTTTTCCCGTGGAGGCATGTTTGAGTTTCTGTATGCCCGTGGAGGCACATGTTATGCACGTGGATGCACATTTGGTTTTTTGTATATGCCCGTGGAGGCACATGTTTTGCATGTGGATGCACCTTTTGTTTTGGTATATGCCCGTGGAGGCACATGTTATGCACGTGGATGCATTATTTGTTTATGGTATGATGCGATTGGTGTGCCAGTCAAGTACATTGTTGGCCATGTGGTCTGCTACACTATTGAGGTTTCTTGGGACATGTGTGAATGAAATGGATTCAAACTGTCGAATCATTTGTTTAGTGCATAAGAATTTTCTGAACAGACAGGGATCGCGTACTTGGTAATCATTGTTGAGTTGGGAAACTAGGAGTTGTGAGTCCAAGAAGACGTTAAGGTGGCGTATGCTCATTTGGAGACCTGTGGCCAAAAGACCGATCACGGCATCATATTCAGCCTGGTTGTTGGTAGCGGAACCCAAACACATTCCGTCGATGTGGATCAACTCATGTGAAGGGGAATATATTACCCAAGCTGCGGAGGCCAGATTGGGGACCAACGGCTTGCACCATCGGCGAAACCGACGTAGCATAGTGGAACATGGGTGTGAACGGGATCAGTGGAAGAGGCCGACCGGACAGAGGGGTATCCAATGGAGATCGTATAAATGGCGGGGTCAAGGTCAGGCATTTCAGTATCTGACCAAGTAAAGACATCAGTGAATTCTTGGAACAGTCGTTGGTATTCTCCGATCTCATGCTCACTGTGGGAGGCTCCTAATGTAATGGTATGAAGGGCACCAAGTGGGTCAGAGATGTCAATGAGGATGACAGGAGAAATATCGGCAATGGGATCCTTTAACCAGTCGACTCTAGTAGGAAGGAAATCTTTGGACTTAACCACGGATTGGGTAGCGGTGGTGGATGGAGTCTCTTCCGGAAGGAAGTATGGACTATGGTGCATATCTTCCAAGGGATGATTAAGGGCAGTAGGAGCCTCTAGAATCTTTTCATCATTGCAGGAGCTTTGAGTGGTCAAATCAAGTGATGAGGTAGTGGTAGTCGAAGAGATCATGTAGATGGTGTTAATCTCTCTGGATGAGGATGATGGGGGAGGGTAGATCTCCTCGATAGTAAGGGGTGCCATCTCAAGGTCCAAATTGTTCATCTCGTAGAGAGCTGCTCTGTAATCTGGGATGTCAGGACAGTGATGGGAGTAGTGGCTGTAAATACCGCATATCGCACATGGGTGATTGGTACGCAGTGATTTGTCACGAGGCATGGGGTTTGGATCGATTTTGACAACCGGGATGTTGGGGTCGTTGTCCAACATTTGCATGTGCTCCTGCAATGTAGGTAACTGTGGACACTGATGAGTTGGATGGCCTAACTCATCACACAACGAGCATTTGGGAGGAGCACGAAACACGGGGGGAGGTTTAACTGCCTTGGGTGGGGGTACCGCAGTGTATGGTTGTGGGCCTCTGCCCCCAGTGGGCCTGATGAGTGGAGGGGGATTCGTCGATGACGAAGGAGTATTGATACCGGGAGGTGGTTGGGTAGAAGTAACAATGGGTTGCACCGGTTGCAGGATGACGTTTGGTGTCGGCGGAGGAATGGGTGGCGTAATATACCACATGGGTAATCCCAATGTTAACCCAGGGAGACTAAGGGTAGCCATAACCGGGGCACTTACTATACCCGAAGGAGGAAATAGAAAGGGGATTGTGTGGATAGGTGTAACACCGATGTGACTAGGGACCAATGGTGGTTTAGGGAACAAGGGTGGTTGATTACCGGGTGTTTGTGAAAGCGTGCAGAGGTTAGCGACCTGGGTCTCCGGTGACGGTGGTGGAATGGCCTAGAATGTAGAGTTCATCGGCGCCTCAGAGTAAAGTCTGGTTCCTACTGAAAAAATGAATGAGGTAGTTGCACCACAAACAGGTTGTTCAACCATGGGGAGAACATTTTCAGGTGTGGCGGGGGCCTTAGGATCATAATAGGTGAGCTAGTCGACCTTGACCACGCGTCCCTCATGGGGGAACTGCATGGTGCGAAATACGGATGAGGCAACAACCCGCATGGCATACATGTAGCTACGACCAAGTAAAAGGTTATAGTCTAGTTGGGCATTGATGACCTCAATGTCAATGAGCACGGTTTTACCCGCCAGCTGGACAGGGACATTGGCTAAAAGACCTTGGGGTTGTGTCGAACGACCGTCATAGGCTCGCAACGCAGTGGTGGACTGCTGGAGAGTAGGGGATCCCAACTTCTGCCAAACGAAAGTGGACATGACGCATGTGGAGGCCCCTTCATCGATAATGCACCGATGGATAACAAGATTCCGAACAGAAACAGAAACTTGGAATGCTAAAGAGGAAGGCAGGCGTGGTTCAGACTGGTCTGAATCGAATGCGATCAGCTGTGAATCATTGGGGTCAATGGCGCCAATGGCAGAGAGCAAAGTTTTGCGCTGCGAAGGACAGTTTTTCAAAACTTCTAAAGCAGACATGGCTGCAGGAGACTGGCCTAAGTCGTCTACGATGTTGTAATTCGACGCAGCGTGAGCATTGGGATTACTGTTGATGCGACGAAGTGGGAAGCGAGGTGCTTTGGAAGCGCCATCAAGTGGAGCCGGAGGTATACGTAACGTTTGATCTGTGGGATTAACGTTAGTGTTCTTGTCGGCGGGGGGGGCTTCAGACGTGGAGCCATATTGGTTCCTTCGGGTTTGGAGGTTGGCATCGGCAGTCGACATCATCAACAAATGGTGAGTACCTGAATCGAACATGGGTTGATCAGGGGCTGCATAAGTGATCTGTTGTGGTGGCATGTTTCCCTGAGGGGGGGCTAACGGCTGAGTGTTCACTACACCCTGGTTTGGAAAGGGGTTTTGCAGCACCAAGGGTTGATGTTGAGGTGGTGGAGGGTTGGGTGGCGGCTGAGGAGCCGCTTGCCCTTGACGATGGGCATCGTCGGTCCAGAGTTGCCGAGCTCACTCCAAATGTGGGCAAGAATGCGTGTAATGACCATAGACCCCACAGATAGAACAAGGGTGGTTTGTTCTGAGGTTATTGTTTCTAGGCTACTTAGGATTCCGATCCGGATTGCGGTTGGGAGGAGCAGCATTGTTACTCTGCGGAGGATTGGGAGGTGGAGGACCTTGCTGATGTTGTTGGTTATTACCACGGTTGCGACCTCTACCATGGTTCTGTTGCGCATCTTGGTTGCGCTGGTTGTTTTGGTTCTGGGGCTGGTTGTGATGTGTATACACTTGCCCTTGAGCAGTGGGAGGATTTTGGTTCGCCGCAGGTGCGGGAGCAGGTTGTGGTGGATAATAAGCCTATGGGGTTGGAGGTGGTCCATTTTCCTGCTGGGGTTGTTGGTAACCCTGAGCTATTGGAGGTGTTGGGTTAGCTGCCGCAGCATGCTGTGGATAGTACACTGGTTGTGGTGCAGCTGGGGGGGCATATGCAGGTGGTGCATGACCAAAACACTGAGGTGGACATGAAGGTCCATGGGTATGATGGTGATGTGCCATGGGAGCATATGAACTGGTTGCTCCAGACTGAGATGTAGCCCGCGAAAGGTCGGGACCATGGCTAGGATGTGTAATGGAAAAGGGTTGGGGATGCGAGGCCATACGACCAATGATTCCATCAGCGGCATGGGATTCCCCCGGCGCATCATGTTGGGATGACTCGCCCCGAGGGGCATCTGGAATAATGGTATACAGATAACCTGATTGGGCGTAAATGAGATCAAACTGTTGGGCTTTGAGGATGGCCTCTTCTTCAGACTGGGGTCTTTCGGATGCCACATCCTTCGCAATGAAAGGGAGAAGGGATTTTAGAAACCAATCTAGGAAGATGCGGTCGTCTAATTTGATTTTGCAGAGGCTTCGGCGTCGACGCCACTCATGAATGTGGTCAGTGATGTGGGTGACCGTGTTCTGTCTGCAAGACAGTAGGATCTCGACGCCCACATCATAGCGGACGGGTAACTGAAAGAACTGCAGGAAGGTCGAGGCAAGGGAGGTAAAGGTGGCATGCGTCCCATGGGGCTGCTCGATATACCACTTGGATGCAGAGTCAGTGAAGGTGCACTATAATAGACGGAGGCAGACAGAGTCGTCCACTATGGAGTTGGAGGAACACCATAGATGGAAGGCCATGATATGGTTCTGGGGGTCCTCACCTGCCTTACCCTCAAACTTAAGGATGTCGGAGGGGATTTTGGTGGGCATGTGAGGCCACGCAGGATCGTGTCTGATAGGGTCATTGGTGAGCCTGGCTAAATCTGGCAAGTTCAGACTCGCCATATACGGTAAGCTAGCAGATGTAGTGACTGGGACTGGGACATGCCTAGTCATGGTGGTATGATGTAGGGGTCCAGTGGCGCCTAAAGGTATGCTAGGTATCGAAGGTATATGTCCTCCAATAGGTGTGGTATGATAGGGGCCAGCGCTTCCAAGTGCAACATGGGTTACACTTGGGTTAGGAATAGTAGTGGCGATTCTTGGAATCTAGGTTGTGGGAATCAGAGGGGGTGTGACCCCTATGTTGGGCATACCCATAATAGGTGGTGGCCCTGTGTTGGGGATTCCTATAACAGGAGGTGTCCCTGTGTTGGGAATTCCTAAATGTGGAGTGTCTGCCATATTAGGCATACCTAGGGGGGTAGGTGTTGCCATGGATGGCACTGCAGTAGAAGGGTCTGTAGACGTCTCTCCTATGGTGCTGGTAAAGAGTGGATCAAATGGTGTTCCAGACATAATGTTGGTTGGGAAAAACTCAGTGGGGTTTTCGGATTCTGCCTCAGAATCAGAAGTGAAGTGAGGCGTGTCAGAATCGGATGACTGTCTAGTTGACCGACGATGTGTCGAGTCAAGGGATAAGGCTCGGCGTCTGTGACGTGGCGAGCCAAGTGGACTGAACTCTGGGAGTTCGCCCTGTAGACGACGAGAACGTCTAAAATTCTCAATGGTGAGAAAATAAGTTTTTCTGGAAAAATTTGTATGTGTAAAATGGTAATGTATAAAAAACTCAAAACCCTAATGCAACCAAGGGTGCAAGAAGGGGAGTGAAAATGAAGGCTCTCAGGCCAAAAAATCAACCTCAAAAAAGGCACTTATTCTAGCAGCTGTGCTACAATAAGTGGAGGGATGCAATAAATGGTCAGAGTACCAACATGCAAACGGCTTCTAGAAAAAATAGGTGTAACTAGACCAAAGGTGGGTTGAATCATGCAAACATCTAACTAAAAGTATTGTTGATCAACAAACAATATCCTCTGCAAGGTGATGAAATCCAAGTCAGACAATATGAGTGTTGAGTCAACGGCTAGATATCCCCCTACCGGAAGGGACACCGGGTAATCAATCCTAAAGAATGGCTACTAGGATACTCCATTCATGACACGTCGAGAAAAGGTAAATCTGCCGTTTGGTCCTTGATCGCAATATCCCAATACAGGGATATCCCGAGAACTGCGAATGGTAGCCCTTCGGTTACTGAATGGATTTCGGTATTCCACTCAGGCTTCCGGAACCATCCTCGCGACTTCAACCCTCCTAGGGGAGAGGCCTTCCCACAAACCGGTTGTGACCGCGCCAATAAATACTAAGAGGTTTTAGCTCCCTAAAGGACAACAACTATGTCTCAGATATAATAACTAAGGGGTGTTATTGGAACACCTATCCCCTCAATACTACCTAGCTACAAAGTTCTTTTAGTGTTCCCCAAGTGGGGTTAAAAGTGGGTTGAAATTAGGGTAAGTTTTAAGGCTCAGTTTAAAATTAGTGCTTGATTGGGTGCACGTGTGGTATTTTAAACTGAAAATTGAAAAAAGTAAATGCTAAGTATTCAAAAAACAAAGGATTTTTTGAAAACAAAAACAAATTTTATGACTTTTTCAATAAATGGAAATTAAATGCTTTTCAATGACTATTCGAAAAACAAAGGATCTTTCAAACAAGAAAGCAAATAATATAACTTCTTTTCGAAATAAATGGATTTCGTTTTCAATAATTGCTATGGGCAAAATATTAAAGAAGCAAACAACAACAAAAAATTTTAAAGCTAGATAAAATGCAAAAATAGGTCCTTCTTTCAATTGATGAAAATTTTTAAAAATACTTCTTTCACATATGCATTCTAAATAGTAAAATTTTTCTATGGCTGTAAAAAATGCAGAATTTCTAATACTGGAAAATTTGCTATGTGGGCAGAAAGTACAGTAAGAAATTAATTTTTTAAACGTTTCGGCGAAAAGAAAAAATTAGCCTCGTGGGTTCTGACAAAAAAAACCGCGATGGACCGTGTGGGTTTCTATCGCATAGTCGCGATGGACCGCGCAGGATTTCGGCGCACTGTCGCGATGTGCAGCGTGGAAAATGTCCGCGAAGCCGCGATGTGCAGCGCGCAAATAGGCCGCGAAGCCGCGGGGAACCGCGCGGAAAAGGGCCACGCAGTCGCGATGTGCAGCGCGGTAAATGACCGCGAAGCCGCGATGTGCAGTGCGCAAACAGGCCGCGAAGCCGCGGGGAACCGCGCGGAAAAAATCCCAAAAGCCGCGATGGACCGCGCGAATGTCAGGCTAAAAACCGCGAGGCGAAAGCCGTGGACGGAAGCCGAAAAATGAACCTGAAAATTGAGAATTCCAGGCTGTTAATGGCAATAGATGGGGCCAAAAACTAGAGCAACAATGGATCTGCTGTCTAGGATGGCAGATCTATGGATCTAAAGGCTAAAAACTAATAAAAAACTAAGATTGAAAGCAAAACTAGAGATCTATTGTTCAAAAAACAGCGGAGTCGCCAAAAAAACTGTTGGCCTGGTTTTGCAACCAGGCTTAGTGCTATGGGCACCTGCTAACTAGTAGCAGCAGTTTCAATATAAAGCAAATAACAATAAACTAAATCTAAACTAAACTAAACTAGCATGTGCATTTTGAATTAAAGAACAAGAACAAGAAAGATAAAAAAAATAATTTTTTGTATTGACAATGGGGCAAGCAAATGCTTGCAAGAACAATACCTCCAAGTGATGAAGGTTGTTTGAATGGCTCCAATGGTGAGCAGCTCCAATCTCCAATGGGTCCTTTCTCCAAGGTTGCTACAATGGCCAAAACTCAAGGGAGATTTTGGCAGCATGAGGATAGGAATATGGATGGATCTGAAATGAGGAGCCCCTACCACCTTTTTATAGGTTTTGGTGGTGGGGAATACCATTTGTGGTTTTGTGGAAACCAAATGGTATTGACCAACATGGTTTAGGTACTTTTCCCTCCTTTTTTCTTTTTTGAATAAAATTAATATTTTAATTCCATTTTTAATATTTTTAGGGAATTTGGACCCTTTTTGAGGGTTTTTTATGCTTTTCGGGAAAAATAATCTTTTTGAGTGGGAAAAAGGGGTGTACTAAGGTCTTTTGGTGACCTTTTGTTGGTTTCATAGGCTCGGATGGTGGAAAAGTGGACAAATGGGTCATGTGAATAAGGGAATGAGCTAGTGAGCACTTTTTGGGTGTTAACAGTGGCAAAGTTGTATGTTTGGCTTTCAATGATATTCTCTATTATCCAGTTTCAAGTGCATTTGCATTGTGGTATTGTTGGTACTTGATGTATACTTTGGGGGCATTGTTTAATAATTGTTATCAATATGGTGTGCATCAAAGCAATGTTTTGGTGGCCCTTTGATAATTAACGCAACAATTATATTTGACTAAAAGATGTCAATTTTTCCTCTATATATTTTCTTGCACCATTTTCAGTATGAACATGAAAGGAGTGGTATTATGAACCCCAGTGCACATATACCTTCTCCGTGGAACATATGAGTATGCAACAACAAATTGAGCAGTTGATGGATGCCAAATAAGTCTTCCAGCAATTGCCACAGCCCAATAGAGATTCCTTCTACCCCAAATTCCCCTCGGCATTTCAATTCAAGCTACACATATGTCATTATTATTATGACCATTTTCCTTCACCATGTCCATTAGGAACATAAAATTTTCCAGAATCACTGACAAAGATGGAAGCCACATCAACTAAGAAAATGTTGGGAAGCTTGTGCATCTAATGCAGTTGGTCAAAAAAATAGAAGTGATGATGGTAAGAAAGGAATTGTGGATTCGTGGCGTACATCCCTTGTAGGTGTGATTGCAACCACCGATCAAGATGGTTGTCACAACCAATTTGTGTAGCTCGAGTGCTTTCCAATTTTGGATGGTTGACTTCAAGAATCCCGAAAATGAAATACTGGAGATGCGGGAATACCAAAGGAGGGTGACAAATTTGTCGAAGCACTGTTGTTATTGTTGCTACGTGCTCTTGATAGAATACCTGTAGATATTGATGCTTTGAAGACATGTATGGGTGGAAAATCTGTAAACCACTTAAAAAATCAGAAGCACCAACAGATTCAGAGGAAGGCTAGGATCTTAGTTGATACTTGGAAGAAACATGTCGATGCAATAATGAAGAACAATGACACAGTCTGGATCAAGTCAGGGAGCATATTTTCCCTATAAGTAAGATACATGAAAAGTTGCTTATACTTATGGTGGCAAGCATGCAAGATCTACTGAAGTTGTGAAAAAATCAACACATTAAACTCTACTACAAAAGACACTCTCAAATAGATTAGGCCAACATATATTCTATCAATATCAACATCTATCCCCTCAGGGTCTGCCAAGGTTTCCTTGTTGCACTCCTCAACCATTAACACAAAGGATTCTCATTGTAAATTGGCCATGTTGAGTGGCACAAATTATTTTTCAATGAATTCAATTAACGAAGAGAAAAGTAGGAGTTCTAGTCAATAACAAAATAACAATCAGTCATGCTCGAGTGAGCTTGGAAAGGCTATAGGTTCATTTTGGAAAGAGGATGTTCGGAGCTCTATAGCGCATTCTATGAGTGCTAAACGCTCAAGTTTAGGATCATACCATAGGAAAGCAAGAAATGGAGTTTTGGGATCTAGAAAATTGGGATGCCAGAAAGAGGACAATGGAGCGAAGATAATATGGAGTAAAAGTGCAACATGTGAAAAAGCATCACAATCGAGTCACACATATGACAATCATCGTTTGAGGTCTTTACAACTAATTCCGAGTGAAAGTTTGATAATGATCAATCTGTGGGGTAGTTTTGATGCATGAAAATTAGTCAACAATGTTGAGATTAATAAGGGAATTTCCCTGGGGATTGTTTAGAGAAAATAGCATGATGATGACTATCAACAATGCTGGTATAACATCCTATCATCATCAATCTAACCTTACAGGAGATTAAGGTCATTTGTAGCCTTGGAAAGGGACTCCTTGCAGCTTGCACTCATTATAATAGAAGTACCCAACATTAAATGATGTTTTAGGGTGTCATTCCAATAAGGAGATTGGTCTTCTATTTGAGGTACTTCTTTCTTATTGTAGATGTTTACATCATTCGTCCACCATATTTACAATGGAATTTGTCTCATGATCACCAGTTCCCTCTAGTATAGTTAAGAGTGATATCTCACTAGCTTTGTATTGAGTCAGACCATCGTATTTCTCATAATGATAAGATCCATTGACATTGTTTCTTTAGGAGATTGGGACTGAGAAGCACTACATATTCATGTTCCCCTTCTATTATGTGATCCAAGGGATATTTTATTATCTCTATAGAGACTTGGTAGGGTCATTATCCTCATTTTTATGTTACCCCAACCATATATGCATAGTTTGTCCCTCGGAGAGGTAGTTACCTTTCAACAACATGACCTTCAAGGCCACTATAATCCACCAGATTGATTCCATCTTTCTTTCATCCCATCTTATCACTTTCCTAAGAGGAAAATTGAAACTACGAATTATATTTAATGTTTTAATGGGTTCACCTTAGAGGAAACTTGAATTAACGTATTGGATCTGGGTCTTGATTCAACAGGATCGACATAGAAGCAAATCCTGAATTTGGAAATGGATAGGATCTTCCTGGGAAACATATCCCACATACTTGAAGCATAAAGTACACATGGAAACAAAATTTCCCTTGATTGTTGAAACCTTGAAAACATTGATGCCCTAACCCTCATTTCAAATCCCATAAAAATCGAAGTTGCACAGACACACATATAGATACAATATCCATGAAAAATATGGTAACTATGATGGATACAACTATTATAATAGGATATGATATAGTTGGTTGTACAAGATATTATACAGTATGTCGGGGGTAGTATAGTAGTATATAGAATATGAACATGAATAGTTGAACTTATCCAGTGGTATTATAGTATTATACCGAACATGAACTTGATGCATTTTATTAATATTCAATACCCGCACAAAGCAATCATGGAAATGGATTCTTCGTTGAGAAATAAATCAATGTGTTTTTTTTAAATGGTGTCCAAATTAGGGAAACTCTTTCTATAGAAGCTCCACGACAGAACCTTCAGTAGGGGTGGTTGGTCATCATGAGATATTGCAGGAGCCATAGTCGATATGAGCACAATGATATATAAAAACCATAAAACTTAAATCCATAAAACTCAGAATTTTAAGCCTTCCAAGAGTGATTGGCATGATACTTATAAAATGGTTTCCAAAGAAATCTATCTTAGTTAAACTAGAGAAATCACCCAATCTCCAACCAAATTCAACCAATGTTCCAAACGTGTTTCTCAATGTCTTGTTAGAGGAAATATAATAAAACCCTATCCCCAACCGAATTCAACCAATGTGCCAAACGCATGTGGAAAATGGGTAGTTGATGAACTTACTGGATTTTTTGACATTGTGAAGCACATTAGTTGAGTTGAGTATCCTTTGCTAGCACTACATCCTCTTCTCGTTGTTGGATGAAATGAGGGATAGCATGAGATCCTCTTATCTCCCCTATCTCCTCTGCTCAGATCTTTGAAAATGGAACTCACGATTTGGGTTAACTGTGCAAATGGAACCCGCGGTCATCTCCTGGGTTATTTATGTGAATGCAACCCGGGGTCTCCTAGGTTATTTGTGAAAGTGGAATGCTCGAACTCCTTTGCGGCCTCCTCAACCTCCTATATGACCTCCTCAAGCTCCTCCATGACTTCCTCGGTGACCTCTACGACCTCCTCAGTGACGGCCTTTGCGCTGCGGTTTCCTAGGTTATTTGTGCAAATGGAACCCTCGAACTCCTTTAGGGCCTCCTCAACCTCCTGTATGACCTCCTCAACCTCCTCCATGACTGCCTCAACCTCCTCCGCGACTGCCTCGGTGACCTCTACAACCTCCTTAGTGACGATATCTGCGACCTCTAGTATTGGACGTTCTTGCAAGGTGAGGTAAGTGAAATGTGTTCACACGAGCTGGGAGGGAGGTAAGTTCTATATTTTGAGGGAGGTTAGTTTTGTTTATTATTGTTTTATGTTTTTTTTGTATTTATATTTATTGTTTTTTTTATAGTTAGTATTTATGTATTATTATTTATTTATTAATATAATATGTATGCAAGTGTGTGTTTATAAAACCTAATATTCTAACATATAAAAATAGATGAAAAAGTAGTCCACAAAATATCGATGGATTGAAAGAGACATCTGTTCCGTAGGATTGTTGTTGATGTTGATGGACAGTGGACTGAAAGAGAGAACATGACCGTTGGGAGTCGAGAGGCGCTACTAGTGTGATATCGGGCTATACTATATGAAAGGAACTATATGACTATTCGAAGGTGTGGTCAGATTTGTTCATAATTACAATGAGATATTATTCATCACAACAAACTCATCAACGTCATGTGCATATCCAAATGGCCATAAGTGAGTACAATAATTTCATCATGTTTGTGCCTCAAAACGGTCACAATCAAACAAACTCATCAATGGGTGTGCATCCAAATGTTCATAAGCATGTACAACAATTTCATCATCTCTGTGCATCCAAACGGTCACAATCACAATGTCTCTTTTGATCAGTTTTGACTCCCGAGTCCCTACATAGATTGTCACTATTTTGGACGACGATTTTCCTTCCTTCATTTTAATACTATGCAATTTACAAGTAGTTGCTGAGTGCTAAGTTGCCATAGTTATAAACAACCATGCAACATATTTTCAACATAAATGGACAATATTTATCTTGTTCAATTGTGCTTACGTAGAGTCCAGTAAACAAATACAACGCGCTTTCACACATTAGGCAAATATCATTGTCCTTGAGCATAAAATTTACGTTAATATGTTTAACGTTACGTTAATAGTGTAGCTTTCAACAAGGAAGAGTTGCATTGGCTATGCATGTAATAGCACTGACAATAGCGGAAGTAAGAGAAAAAGTTAGAAGAAAACTGGTTTCAAGCTCAGTTGCTATCATGATATATTTTTTTGTAGTTGTTCAGATTCAACTACCATATTGTCTTAACCCAACCTGTATTCTGGGTCTCAAATTTCGACAATCAATAGTATGGTCTTTGGTAAATACGGATTGAAATATTTTCGTTATGTGCCTACAAAGTGAATGCCATCCAAATGATATTTGTTTTGGTAGGGTTTTAGTATGTTCTTGGAAAGTGCATTAGATAAAACAAGATTTGCAAAATCTTTTTTATATATATTTTGATATTTTTAATAGAACCCGTCGAATATTTGACATCCTCGGGCATAATATGATGTTGGATATCCAACGTCCTTGGGCACAATATGATGTCAGATATCCGACGGGCAATTCTATCAATTTAATTTTTTTTTATGAAATTTCATAATTTTGAAGGTGAAATCCAACAACACAGTCCTTTTCGTCGAATGTCGTCAAATTTTCTAGTCGGATTTTTCGTTCAAATCGTTTAGTGATTCATACAAAAGAAATAAAATAAAATTAGGTAAAAATAATGATGAAATTGAGCATATAGTCATAATGGTTAATAACAACCAAGAACACCATCCAATCCATCATTGGTCCCATCCATCCCATCAATACTCTAACCACATAATCACCACTACTTCCAACTCGTGACCTCACCATATCATCCTATGTTTCAATATACTGTGATGTCGACTACACAACCTAACCACATATAGAACCCGTAAGTGGAAGTCTCGATCGACTACATCGACCAAAATTCCCTAGCAGGCATCCGGTAGTCATCATCACACATCTAGGGTAATGTGTGTAGCACAACCCTCCCACGACTCTAGATTTCGGTGGATAAATGGTGGGACATGCCTCCACCACACTGATAGTAGTAGGTTCAACACCCTACATCAACCATATTGTGCCATCATTGTTCTAAGGTGTCTCTTCATTGAACAACCACTTTGGGAAAGTCATAGTTCCTGTGAAAACTCACACTCACCCACAAGTCATAGAAGTATTGAATTCATAATTAAATAACGTTAAAACTTATATAACATCATTATCCTCTTGATGTCAAATACATCTTGTGCCCCTTGACACTATAGGAATTCAACTATCTCGTAGCCATCAAAATGTGGGTTAGTTTACAACTAAGATAAAGCTCATGTATAAACATACCTAACTCTTTCATGTGTTAATCCATATGACTAGAATGACATTTAAATATAATCATCTAAGTTCTTTTGCAGATGGACTAGATTAGCATTCCACATATTGATATTCCATATTCAATTTGCATGTTCAAATGAAATTGCATATTCATTTTCATTAATAAATTAAAAAATAAATTCCATTTACCGTCAACACCTCAAAGGAGTACACAAGTCCACATAACAATGGTCCTAATCATTCTATCTGAGTCTAGCAGATAATAAGCAATTAAAATGCTATGCTAATTCACATTAGAGTTTAATTAATGAATTTCAAAAAATGGGGTGTTAGATACACCTACCCTTCAAGAAACTTCATCCCGCGGTTATGGTCATTAACGATCTTAAGGAAAATATTGATACTAACCATACCTTTATTGATACTTCATCAAGGTTTATCAAATGGATTTTACCCCAACTAGTTAGTGTGATGTTATACTTTGTTGTTCTTTTTTTTATTTAGATTCAAATCTTGATTGTATCTTGAATTGTGTATTGTATAATAATTTGAATAGTTCTATTTATATGAACTCAGTACTCTTAAACATGAGTCTCACATTAAAAAAAAAATACTTACGGTTTCAATTTTAACACATAGATCATTTCCAACCTTATAGTTGTAACCAATTTCTCTAATAGTGCGATCAACTCATGAACATCATGAATCTCGACCCGCATATCTACATAGGCACATCATATGTCTATACATTATATGACAAGGCTTCTACATAATCAACCATACCTTAGGCTATTTTCACAAAGTGAAGGGTAGGTACATCATATATCTATATGTTATATGACAAGGATTCTACATCATCAGCCATACCTTAGTTTATTTTCACAATGTGAAGGGTGCTTCTTTACTTAATGCAGTTAATCAGATATGTATACTCATCATGATGCATATGAATAGACATGCGATACATATACTCATCCTACTTACTTATCAAATGGAAATTGGTAAAATACACATGTTCCCACATAACTATCTTCATCATACCTTAACGTGGGGAAAAATGTGCTATTAATCCCAAGGCATTGCTCGAATATGATTATCATAGGAAGTGAATCTTCGTCTACTCATAACTTAGTCAATGCAAGACATGTTTCCCTTTATGATCTCCTCTTCTAATTCATAATTTTAAGTATTACTCATTCCCTAGTCCACTATCCATGACCTTATCTCATTATTTCAAGTCTTATTAATTTTAGTCAATTTATAATTTACTTTCAATTATCACTACATCTTGATTGGTGTTATATGTTCACCACTCCTCAAGGGATTGGCATACCACAGTTTCCTCCAATTAGGAATATTTACTAAAATATTATTAAGTATTGTCTAAGAATATATATATGCTTCTTGATTTCATGGTCATTAGTATTTACCTCACTTACTTATTACCTAATATGATTACATCCAACCATGGTCAATGTGAGGTCTAGGGTCTTCTTTGTCGTAGCAAAGGAAGAGCATGACCCTTGTCAAAAAAAGTGTACACGATGCATAAATGTTCGAGAATCAATTTATTATAGGTGTTCATTACTGCGATCTATAATTCCTACTTGGTAATTATTACACCCTTATTTGATTTCCCTCAACATTTCATTTTCATGTCAGAACATTTATATACATGTCTTCTAGGTGAATAATATAGCTTTCAAACTATTTATGCATGTCTTTGTATCAATCTTTATTTTAAACACTAGGCCATTCAAACGCAAGTTTGTAAAGGAAATTATCATAGTCACATCTAGACTATTATCATTCCATACAATTTTAAGAGGACATTCATTACTTATACTCATATTGTTATATAGTTCTCAATATAATTCCACTTAATCGGAACTATATAACCATGGGCTTGTAAATTGTTGGCCAACAAATGAGTATAGTTGCACTTAATTCCACTTAATAGAATTATAAAGTTCTCATTATATTTTTATATAGTTGTATTTTTTTATTTATTATCTCTTTCATTCTGACATAAAATGTTGTTATTTGTTTTCACTCAACCATTGTTTCCTAAATTATTAGTGCTAATGCTTAAGAATAAATATCATCTTGTTATAAAATTTTATGAAGGAAAGGAACATGCTAAAACATCTACAAGAAAAATATCTAAAAGACTGATTGCAATTAGTATTTATGAAGAACTTGTGTTCATAAACTGAGCATGAAATATCTAAACGTCTCGTCAACACATGTTTTTTTAGTGATGATAATAACATATCTTTCTATATGAAGATAATAAAATGACAACCAATCTCCCTGCTATTATGGCTTGTTACTCCTTAGAAAAAACAAGCGTTTGATTCACTTTTCCACCTGGTTATTCATCAATGGTAATCTATTGCAGCTAGGGTTATGCCACGATACGGAGAACCTCAAATTTGGTCTGAAAAATGATGTGAGAACAATTTTTGTGTCTGCATTCATGCCCAAAGAATGCATAATTTATACTCAAACATGATGTATAGTTGTAGCTTGTCTGGAATTTTCTCTCAATACAGACAAGCGCTTGTAATCAAGTTGAAAATCATGACCCCGCCTGGACACTCATTGAACTTCGTCAATACCAAAAAGAGTAATACCACGACTCCAAAGGGAAACCCAACAACATGACCTAAGATGTGTTGAAATCACAAACTTTCTATTCTTGGATCAAAGGAGGGATTCCATCTTTTCAGCATAAGACTTCCCCTCCCTTTCAACTAGGTTCATCCTCCTCCTTTTTGAAAGTGAAACTGTACCATCAATTCATCAAAACTTGCACTTCTAGAGTATACCCTAGTAACAATTTCCATTGCTCCTCCAACCAGGCTAAAATGGAATTCCTATGCATGGCTTGATATCCAAATTTAACCACTAGGGTTATCAGTGAGAAACTATATCCTCCAAGCCCCCATTACTTCCAGGCACCATTTCATGTCTTCCTAGATAAAACTTCCACAGCCTATTATAACACATATTTCCACTTGACCTCCCTACCTTACACCCAACAAAATCTCATCTGCTCCCCTCTTCCCTAACCTCCACTTCCTTGACTCTCAACAAAACAGGATTCAAGGCCTCCTTACTATTCATGGCCTTGTAAATATTACTTCTCACTTCCTATGAGAAAATGTTTACACTATCCTTTTTCTTTGAAGAAGGAATTCCATGAAAAAATTTCCTCCCAGAAGACTCTTCACACACCTTGGAACTATTGTTGATTCCCCCCTCGAAATAACCACCTAGATCTAATCTAACATTGGAAATAATATCTTTCTTACAAGAGGATGTAATATGTGACACCCATTATTGACGTATCAACTAATGATAATATTCATTTTACTGGAACCCTCTTTCCCTATCCCAAATCTAATCAATAGATGGATCTACAAGAACTTCCAGGTAATCACTAAGCATCACATAGGCAGCTTCCATCTCAGCAAGTAGTTATTCCTAGCTTAGCATAACTTAAACTGGCCATAAGTTAAATCGCCCTGGTCTACTCACAACTCACCCATATCTTCCGTTGGTTGTCCAGGTTCCCTAATGTCCCAACGAGGTCCATAATAGCTACGAAAAATAGCCAAAGCAATTCACCATAGAACACTCTGCCACCTTCCTTCACATTGCATAAAGAAATCACACATCCAATCGCAAGACCAATTGAACCTCCCCTTCAACCATTAAAAACAAGCTCGCACATGCCCAAGGATATGACTGATACGCAGGAGGAAATTCCCATTAATGGGGATAAAAAATTCTTGTTCCGACCCGAAAATCTAGAGCACATCTCACTAATTTCCATAATTGCATCCATCGTTAGCCACCCGATTAGCATACAACCTTCTTATGTATTCACCACCCACTGCATCCTATACTGACTATTCACTACATGGGATATCATCTGCATGCTCAAGCTCGCTAGGGAACCATCCCATCTACCTGCCCTCATAAAACTACACTCATGGCACGTGTCGACTCGACCTTGCGACTTGCCATGATGCACCCCTCGCTGACCCCATCCACATCATGGGCCCAAGCTCCCAATAGTTAACACTATGCTAGTTAATGTAATTGCTCCCCCTCACTTTCACCTCCTTAGAAAATTCAACACTCTCTCGAAGTCATAAAACAACAAACAAATAACAAGAAAGAGAATTTTTCCAAGTCAACCAAACCAACATGACCCGAATGTAACACTCCATTACCCATAACAGGAAATAACACTCCCCCAACCCTGTCCACTAGAAAACAATACTAGATACCAAAGAGTAGCACCCAACTTCTATTTAAGCCACACCCCCCCTTCTTTTAATGGTTTTCTTTACTATTTTTATTCATTTAATAAATTTGCATTGGTGACACCACTTGCCACCCATGCATGTAATACCCATTTAAGTTAATTAAAATCCAATTACCATATAATCTTTAGTTCCCTTTTAAATTAATTTCCATATTTATTAATAAAAAATAATAGACTTTTATTAATGGCTTAAGGTAATCATATATATGTTTATATTAGTATCGTAATTAATAACTAATTAAATTTGACGTGTTACAAGTTTACCGATTATCATCTGTAGATGAGACCCTTAAGGGTGAAAACGCAAAGTTGGGTAGCACTTTTTTGAGAATGGAGAGGAAAAACAATAGTGTGCATGGATAAACACGCAAAAAAAATTCAACTTCAAACTCTAAGTTGAGAGTTTAAATAAATCTAGGCTGAGAGTTTAAATAAATCTAGGCCGAGAGTTTGTGAGAGTTCAAACTCTCGGCCGAGAGATTAATAAAACTCTAGGCCGAGAGTTTGTGAGAGTTCAAACTCTCGGCCGAGAGATTAATAAAACTCTAGGCCGAGAGTTTGAACCAATCACATTATCGTATTGTAAAAAAAATATCAGATGAGAGTTTGAATTAAACTCTTGGTTGAGAGTTTTGAAGATATTTTCTCTACCAAGAGTTTGTGGTCAACAAAACCTACAAAAATCCTCTACATCTTTCGGAACCCGCAACTTCAACAACACAAAACCCTTGCAAATTTAAAAGATTATTTGTCGGATTTGGTACAATGGATTCATCTTCGAATCTAATTTCCAATTATATAATAATTGTTTCATTTCATTTAGAATTTATATTTATTAATCATTTTTATCTAAACCTTATCCCTTGAGAATTTTATTGTTATGGAAATAACCTGAAATAGAAATTCATTATCGTTAAAAAAAGTACCAAAAAAATTGAAATATTCACAGAGATCTTCCTTTCCCTATCCTCCTCAAAATGGTACTTTTAGTATTTTCAATAAGAGTCACACTAAAAATAAAATTGAAGCTCACCAACATGTGTCGATAAGGCAACATTTTCTAGACATATTCTATTTTGATAAATAATAAAAAATAGTTCCCATGTCTGAAAAACCTAAAAATATAGTCCATGCACAAGTGAAGTGTATCTATATTATTAGCATACATTTTTTTCCCTAAAATGAATAACCATATCTAAAAAAACTAGTGCTCACGCAGGTCACTCATTATCCATACCTGAAATTTTCAAGTATATTCCATTGGTGAGAACTAAATTTATTCCACTATGTGTACATAAAAAAATTTAAAAAAATTATGAGTGCAAAACTAATTCAATTCTCTAAAACATTTGTTTTTACTTCAAGGTGAAATTCCTAAGGGAGATATGGCTTTAAAGGGGTTGAAGTTGAAAAATCTAAAATTTTGCAGTTTTGTTGGTCAAAACACAAGTAAAAATGGTTACTCAGATTCATATTTTCACCCTTTTAACATTGAAAAATGTATACATTCATGGTCTAGATTCATTCTTTGAGATTGTGAAATAAAAATTAAAGCATTATCAGATACTCCACTATACAATTACTTAGTCTTGAGGGATTTTATACAATTACATTGAGCAAACTATTCCAAATTAGTTACAAAGTGGACCTTGGCTATTTCTATTACAACCATTAGGGTTGACTCATTAGTTACAAAACACCTCCTTTCGATCCATTTTATTTTGGCTTGTGTTCTTCTCTTGCGCTTCCTTTACTTGAGTCCCTCATCCGCAACCTTTGTCATTACCTTTTTATCCTT
Organism: Larix kaempferi; assembly: GCA_027924585.1. Lineage (NCBI taxonomy): Eukaryota > Viridiplantae > Streptophyta > Pinopsida > Pinales > Pinaceae > Larix > Larix kaempferi. The sequence goes on from BSBM01000368.1 coordinate 8,290,973, forward strand.
TTCTAGCCCATATCAAACCAAAAGCGGAAACATTCTTAACTATGTAAATTTATTTAATTTAACAAATATAAAAAAGACATTTCAAATCAAATTTACCAAGAAATCAGAGCTCCTCTATCAAAAGTATTGAGTGCTAGTGGTACCAAAGTGTTTCCTAAGCCTAGCTAGCAAAAGCAAATTCTTGTTGTTGCAGACAACTTAGAGAAAGCCACCATGGGCTGGGTTCATAAATAAAAAAACTAAACCATGGATTTTTTATTTTTATAATTGTATTCTTGATAGATAGGAATGTACACCCACTCCTAATGAAACACACTTGCATTTGGAATATGTATGCAATTAGGAGCCAACTTTGTCCACTCACCCCTATATGTGGGGTTTTGTATCATTTCATGACAATAGAGAATATTGTAGTCTTGTGCAACTTTATTATATGGTTTCAATTCATATTGTTATAGTTGTATTATGTTATATTCATGTGAAGTCTATAAATGCAAGTGCAGTTTTGATGCATATATCTTTTTTATAATTATCTCCTTATGTAAAAATTGATATTTAATTAATGGTAAAAAAAAATTATAAAATATTAAATAATTTTTTTAAATTCAGATAAATAAGATTATTAAAACTAGTTTGTGTAATGTCTTTTAACCAAATGAACAATACAATATATCAAGAATGGATTGAACTTGCAAATCTTAAAATATTGAGGAGGAATCTCCATTAAAACTTTACTCAAAGTAAATATGTTTTGATTAATAGTTCATTATGTTTTTACAAGTAAAAAGCATTGATCCCTTTTAGCACAACTCTTAAAATAAAACATATCCACTAACATAATGGTGAGTCTTGACGCATGACTAACACCTCTCCACCAACATCTTGATAGCTCAATAATCCATGAGAAATGATCTTCTAAACTACCATAAATGCCACTACAAATAAATTGTATCATATCAAAGCAAGTTTTCAGTCTTAAGAAAAACATATTTTTCATTGAGACAAAAACATGCAACATCAACCTCATTAAAAAAATATTATTCTACAAAAATAACTTTAAATAACTTAAATAAATACAAGTTTATAAAGTATGTACACATTTCACATGCATAAACTAGATATGTTAAATTCATAACCGCTAATGATATTTCAATGAATAGTTAATAATTCATTTGAATGAATGGTTAATAATTCATTTGTTCTATACCCTTACCCTTATCACAACCCTTCTCACATGTAAAGAAAAAAATATTCAACATAAACTCTTTTTTGCCAGGCTACAACGAGCTTCAGTGTTGGATTGTACTGGGCTTGTTTATTTTTGTAGGAAACTTGGATACCCCTTGAAAAAGTGAAACCCTAAACCTTTGAATCCAAAATCTTATCAAGGCTAAACCTTAAATAAACAAAATTGAGTTAAACGTCATGGTTAAACATAGACCCTTACCACATGGTTAAACATAAACCCTTACCACATGCAAAAGAAAACATATTATTTTAATATTATTAACATACTAAAAAAAACTATTATTTTAATATTAATAATATCATTTTAAAAGACATGATTATAATATTGCTACTTTCATTTAACATAAAATCAATGATCTATAATTTCTGGCATAAAATATAAGTCCGGAGCTTAATTTTATTTAGCATAAAATATATGGTCTAGTACATAGACTTCAAAGCCCAGGAGTTTAGTGTCTATATAAAAAGAAATTACTTTTTATGGGCGCCAATGGGGGCGTAAACATAAGTTTTATCCTCTATCCCAAAAAACCCTATTATCTTGCCCTCTCCGACTGGAGTTGTCGGTGGGTCTTTACCCATAGGCGTGAATTTCCTTCCCGTATTGGTTTCAAACGTCAAAAATATAATTCTACCGTCACAATCCGAAGCTTCACCCATCTTCGTGAAAACTAGGTATTCATGAGCTGGATTCAAGGTGAACTGCATGGAGATGTTAAGAAAACCACAAGTTAATATGATTATATAGCAATCGTTCTAAATTTGAAATAAACAATTATAAAAGAAAAAAATATCAAACATAACTGGTAGTTGATGCATGGATTACCTGTTTAACTAAAAGAAGCCAAGTGATAAACTTAACTCGACTGACTGTGCTAATTAATTGTATTGAAAAGATTCTCTTTTACCTCTTTGGTAAGGCCATCAGGTTTTCCATGTGTACTGCCCTTGGAGTCAAGGTACTCGAATTGAATCGATGTTAACTTATCTATCGATGTTAGCTTATCTTTCTTCACTGTCGCAATAATCATTTTCTTCTTTGAACTAGTTACTATTGAGAGATAATTTAGATCTTCGAAATTAAGGTTAATGACCTCCTTATCGTATCTTAGTTTTCTCTTAATCACTAAATTTTCCTAGCACCACAGTTTCTTTTTAATAATAATATTTTATAATAGTAGAAGGTGATTATAATACTTATTTAAAAATACTTTTATAAGTATATATAGTTTTTTTTACTCACATATAGTGATCTGTCGGATGCATTAATTCGATCTATTCATTTTAATTTTTTCAATACTAAAGTCTTACGTTGTTTCAGATATTGTTTATTTAATTTTCTCTTAATCGCTCTTACAACACAATTTCTTTTTAATAATAATATACTATAATAGCAGAAGGTGATTATAATATTTATTTAAAAAAACATTTATAAATTTATATAATTTTTTTAGTGACCGAGACATTTAGTAATCGGTCGGATGCATTAATCCGATCTATTAATTTTAATTTTTTTCTATGCTAAAGTCTTAGGTTGGTTGGAATATTGTTTATTAAAGTTTAAACATTTAAAATTGTATTTAACTGCAAAGTCATTGGTGTTGTACTATGTTGTACCGATCACGTTGATCTTAGTTTTTATGCCAGTAGACCTGACGGTGTAGTGACATCATCACACATGGTACCGTTGGTTAATGCAATTTAGTATTATGTTCAGTTCAAAGGGATTTTCCTTGCTGCATCTTGTACTTTTTTCACTAAGAAAGGATACGATACTTCATTGAAAAAAGTATAAGAGAAAAGTTACATGACAGCAACAGCCAACAGTGGCCGAGTACAAAAAACATCCACCTGGGTAGAGACAAGAACCAGAGACTGCCAAGAAAAAACCCACCAGGGCAACAGAAAAAAATAACGAGCACCAACTCACGATAAATTGTAAATAATGACCTATAATCCAAAACAGTCCCATCCAGAAAGAGAAGACAATAGATAAAAAAAAACATAGAGAGACAAAAAACCTCCACCGCCTAGCAATATGGAGACAAAAGAGGATCGCCGGAACAGTCAAAGGAACCCTGATTGCCTCAACCAGTTCAGACATGATATAGAAGGAGAGAGGTGGCCTCAGAAAGGAGACCATCCATCCAAAATTCAAAATAGATACGTCCCTCCAATGCTAGAAGAGCTCTCTTCGAGAGGGCGTCCGCCACTGAGTTATGAATGTGAGAGAAATGATGTAAAATAGTCTCATTATGGAACTGTAGAAGATGAGTTATCTTCCCAAGCCATGAAGTGAGGGCAAGTGCATCCAGAGACCCGATTCCATTAACCCAAATAATTACAGTAAGAGCATCCCCAGCCGCATGAAGGAGAGGGAGATTGTAAAGTTTGGCAAAGTACAAGAGTAGCCATAGCGCACAAACCTCCCCTTTGGAATTGGTACCTGGACCAACATGCCACCAAATATAGTAGAAACTCCGAGCATTCAAAACGAAATGTGCACCAGCCCCACATCGACTGGCTCCGTTTTGAGAAGCTCCATCGAAAGATCCAAAAGGACAAGTAAAACATGGAGGATCCACCCTCCAAAGGGGAAGGGCAGGCGGTCCAAGAGTCAAAACCGAGCTGCAAGAGACATCACTGAACTCCCGAAAAGTAGCCAACACCTTGCAGGTGATCCACTTGGGGTTGGACAATTTGTTTTCGAAAATAGCCAAATTCGTGGCTTTCCAAAACTCCCAAAATGTCAAACATGCAAGAGATACATACAATTTATGAAACTTATGCCACTGAAGAAAGCCATCCGATAAAGTGATACCCATCCATGGCGGAACATTGGGGAGAACAAAGCAGATTTCCCTCCAGATGCAAGCAGTAAAAGAACAATGAATAAACAGGTGTACATCTGATTCAGTCGCCATCCTGCATAAGGGACAAATATTGGGTCCCGAAAAACCTTTCTTCTGTACATTGCACCAAAACAGGAGCTTACCGTCCAACGCCAACCATATGAAACATTTGATCTTTAGAGGAATATGCCATTGCCAGATCGCCGAATGCCACCACAAGCCCGAACCCCCATGAGGAAAAAAATCTTGATATGCCAATTGAGCAGTAACATAGCCACATTTAGTATTCCTCGACCAATGAAGAACATCTAGTCTCTCAGAGATAAGTACATTTCCCCTCTGTAGGACAATCACATAATCCTCCCACTCTGACTTCCAACTGTCATAGATACCCAGTTGTGTGGCATTTAGCCAAAGCTAAAAAGGAGCATCAGGTGTATTCAAAGCAGCCACATAGTTCAGTGAATAGTAACCACCCGCTCGGAAAAAAGTAATCAAATCAGGAGACAATGAAAAATTAGTAGGTCCACCCATAATCGGGTCTTCACCAAGGAGGATGTGTCGACCATTTCCTGTCTCCCAAACCAGCCAATCATTTATAATTCTCAAAGCAGATAGCAGACCCGCCCAAATGTTGGAAATCCCTTTGATCTTCCGGATACCACAACAGAGCCATGAAGAAACCAGGACACCCTAAGATACTTATCTCTTACAACAGCTCCCCAAAGTCCATCCATCGTAAGAGCCCTCCACAGGATTTTTGCAAGAAGTGCCGACGAGAAGTAATGAATATTTTTAATGGACCAACCCCCAGCCTGAAAAGGGGCATCCAATTTTGAGCTAGCCACCAAATGCATTTTCTGCGATCCTTGCCCAGACCAAATGAAGTTATGTAATTTCCTACTCAATTCGGACAGAATCGATTTAGGAACCTTGCTCAATGATAACCAGTACACCCCCATATTTTGCAGTGCTGATTTTTCCAATGTAATCCTTCCACCTCGGGAAAGCCAATGCCAACACCATTTATGGATCCTTTTGTCAAAACGCTTCAATAGCCAATTCCGGTCACTTTTGTTATAGGCATTGGGTTTAATGAAATAGCCAAGGTACAAAGTGCCTTGCACCAGATCTTGGAATTTTATGGGAAAAAACTCTGCAATATCCAATTTCAGTGCCGCATCCAAATTGTTCTCCAAAAAGAGTGATTTTTTTTCATTTATTATCATGCCTGAGGTTCTACAGAAAAGATCCAGAATATTCTTGATAACAGTCCATTCACTTATACAAGCCCGCCCAAACAGCAAAACATCATCCACAAAAAATTGATGTGTGGTGGAAATGTTTTTGGAAACCTTGATTCCTTCAATCAAATGGTTCTCCTGGGATTTTATCAAAAAATGACTGAGTCCCTCAATCACAATTAAGAACAAGAGCGGTGAAAGAAGACAACCTTGGCGGACACCCCAAGAAGCAGTGAAGAATTCAGATGGGCACCCATTTACAAGAACAACATAATTAACAAAAGACACACAGCCCATTATCCACTTCATGACCGACCAGGGAATACCAATTTGGATCAATACAAATCTAAGAAACTGCTAGTCTACCTTGTCATATGCCCTAGTTAGGTCCATTTGGAGGATCAAATCTTTCTTATTTCAGGTCTTGATGCTGTGAAAAGATTTTTGAGCAAGGCCAATCGCGTCCAGAATTTGGCAATTTTCCAGAAAACCAAATTGCTCTTGAGATATAGCAATAGATAGCTTCGGCTTAATCCTATTTGCAATGACTTTAGCCACCACTTTATACACCAAGTTGTAGAGAGAGATCGGCCTAAAATCCTTGAATGTTTCTTGAATAGAAGATTTCAAAATGAGTGTAATAAAAGTTGAATTGATAGCAGTAGGGATTGTCCCCTAAATATGCGATTCCTCCACCATGGCAAGTAAATCCGAGCCCATTATATCGAAGAATTCTGAGAAAAGTTCTGTCGACCAGCCATCCGGACTAGGGCTCTTTGCTCTAGTGCATTTTTGAATTACCTTTTGAACCTCAGCAAGGGTGACCGGCTTGAATAATTCCATCCCCTCCTCCTTTGAGAATAAATGAGGGATTTCCTTGATGACCTTAATCTGATAAGTCACCAAAACCGTCTCGGGGGCCTCAATCCCTCTAACATTTAGTGAGAGGACCTCCCTTGATCGAACCTTTAGCCTTTAAAGTCGGAGGAAACATATCATAGTCAATAGGCCGACCATCAACGTCGAGGTTCAATGGGACATGTCCAATAAATGTCTGCAGAGGGAGTAGTAAGGATGGCTTAGATGGAGGGCATGTCGATGAAGATGGATCACAAAGTGGAGACGGTGAAGGAACGAAGTGTGGAAGTGGAGAACACGACACTAAAGCCGGCTCCAGGTTCGAAGATAAGTTGGGCGTACCAGAGCTATCAAAAGAGCGAGGTTTACAATGGGCAGAACTTAAGTCACTATTAACTGCTGGCAATTCCGCCATAGCTGAGGTCGAGGCAGGACACATTGGAGGAGAGGTATCAACAGTAGTCCCATTTTCATTCATACTTACACCCTGGTAGAAATAAGGACCTCCCCCAATGATATCATCCCCAATACCAGTACCCTTTTCCTCCAATAAGTTCATGAAAGACTTTTCCTCATCTGTTAATGAAGATGAGAAGGATGGAGCCAGAATGGATAGCATACCCAATAAAGAAAACAGAGCAAAATAAACATCAGGGAGAGCTTGAGACGAGTGATTAACTCTAGTATCTCTAAATAGAGTGGAGCCATCAGAGCCGGAGCTGCTATTCGATGACCAGGCACATATCCCATTGGATGATTCAGCCTCCTCTGAATCTGAGCGAGCCCTTGAGCATTCCCATCATAGGTGTCCCACCTTCCCACAACATGAAAAATGGAAGGGTAAGCCCCAATAATCCAAAGATTGGTGAATAAACTTCCCCCTCCAGTGGATATCCGAAGACTCCAGCAGACCCTGGCAATGTCAATCTCCACCAGGACATGACCCATTCTCCGATCCATTCCCTTGAGAAGACTCTCATTCGGATGAAGTAATTTACCCAGATGATTAGCAACCAACTTGAAAGCTTCCCTATTCCACAAGGCGAGGGGAAATCCTGGCAGATGCACCCATATATGCCTGAAACGGATCCTTTCACCATCCGGGTCGAACTCCATATGCCATCTCTTTAGCATAAGGCTTCCAATACCCTTAAGCCAAGTCCTTTCGAGAATATAAGAAGTATGCTCCTCTGTTCTAAAATAGAAAACGTACCAGCCATTTTTCAGAACCAGAACATCTGGCGTGTAACCAATGATGGGAGACCATGTAGTGCTATCCCAATGACCAATATCTTTCGGGTTCATGGCCTGATAGCTAAACTTACCTACCAGGGCTTTGAGAGTGAGGGCCGTCATCCCCTCCAACCCAATATTCTTCCCCATATGCATGTTATCTGCTTCAGAGCGAAGGAAATAGTTACGACATCTTTTTACCAACCCCGGAAATCTAGTAGAGTCCCGAGGAAAACGATCATTTTTGACCCCAGTGATATGGTTTGGAACAACCCTAGGTTAGATGAAGGGCCAGGATGCCGAATTGTGGGACCCGTAGGTTTGATATTTGCAAATGTATGTGGATCCCCAGTCAGATTTGAACTTGTGCCGACCCCCAGAGGACCCATAGCGCTATCTAATGAGGTATGTTTTACACGTTCCTTTAGAAGTGCGCGGTAATCTTCATCCGATTTATGGAACACTTCCCGTTCCCACCATCCATCTGATAATGATGTTTGACCTAATTTGGATTCATCAGCCTTGATAGCAAGGATAAATGGAATCCAAGGCTATCACATTTGTAAAAAACTCGTGAGACCACCTTTGGGATGCTGACCACCAGATTCAACAACCGGACAAAAAACCAACACTTAGGTGATTACCGGAGGCCTTTGAAACAAACCCGTGTTCTGGCAGCTAATAGCCAGATCCAATAGACCTCCTGATAGCAGAAGGAATCCCGATAACTCTAAATCGTGGTCGATTCTGGCAGCTAAACAATGGAAAAGGGAAGAAACAAAAGGATTCCGGAGATATCTCCAAAACACAGTGATAAAATACAAACTAAGAACATCTCTGAGTTTAACATTTTTTTTCTAAACAGTCAAAGTTTAAGTATTATTTGAGTGAAAACCAAGCTGACCATAATCCAGAAAATGAATCATTCTTAGGTTTAAGTTACCAAGACCCATCCAGGGACTAACCAAGGTGACTTGCTAGGGGGTAAGAGATTCTTCCCATTCCATTCCAGGTTCGAAACCCCTGAAAACTACCCTTCCAAATTCGAATCGCCATTTTCCCGCTCACTCACCCGCTATGTCACTGACCTCTTGTACTTGTTTTCTTGTTGCAACCTTAACATAATTTTGCTTGAAAATGTTTGATGAGAACATTTTAATATTTATTTTTGCAACGGTAGGAAGATACAACCACTTCATTTCCTTCGTGTTTTGCATAGGTGTTAGGCCTCCAACTTTGTATATCTTCATAAGTGGCTCATCAATGAGATTTAATTTATCAAACAATTCCTCATAATGATCAACGTGGTTTATAAATAAGAGATCACAAAAATTAAGGGATTAAATTAATTTAATGTTTGTCGTACAATGCCTTAATGTTTGTCCTACAATGCCTTAGTATCAAGAAAATAGAGAGAGCCCATTTTTACATACAAAATATATTTTTCTATTATCAAATGCTTCACACAAGTTACATATTTATATGAATAAGAGAACTCTCCAGATCCATGAATTGTGGATCTAGATCACTATGATACTCTAGCACCAACTCACAATCTATGTGAGTTCCAATGACAACTCAACAAACCACAATTACAACCTGTAAGCATATCCCTAATATTCATGGAAGCATTACTTCCAACACCCTCCCTTAATGCTTACATGGCAATTATTAAAAAAAAAAACATCAATACTAAATCAAAAATTACAATATTTTATTGTCTGATTCATAGTCTGGTTGGTCTTCACTAGCACCTGCACCCACTCTGAAATCTCTTAGTTTATGCTCTTTCTTCTCCACAACTTCGAGCTTCCCACTTGACTCATTTAAGCTACAACCGCTTCTGACCGTCATCGCTAAATCTGCAGGATTAAAGCTTCTTGACTACCCAGAAGAATAACCAAGATACTGAATCATCTTATGGATACATTTTCATTTGTGAAATCCCCCCGAAGAGCAAATTTCTACAATTATGTAGGAACGTGATTTGGATAATGGATGTCTCTAGCAATCAATCTTACAGAATGACCTTTTGCACACATTAGACATAACATACAACCTGTAAATGTTTGTTCTTGAAGCCCTAAGCACACCAAGATCCATCATCTTCTAACAGACTATAAATATAAGAAAATTAGCAATATGTTCGTACATGGCACCGAAGTACGTCAAGAACCACTAATTTACCTTATATTACTATGTTCTATTGATTGGTCTTTGATTCACAACATAAATTAGCAAACCGACAACTAGACACACAGACAACATTTATGATATATAGAAGTTTTAAATCTGCCATATGATATCCTCAACATATCTGTCATATGATCCCCTTTGGATCGATTGTGTGGACACCTCCAGAGATGAGAAGTCTGCCACAAATGATTGCTAGCAAATTGTAGAACATGCTCTCACACCACACTTTAAATCCTCAAGCGCTTCTCTGCACATGATAAGCTCCTACAACCAGCCATTTGTTTATGAATTGAACTAATGAATCAACAATTAAATTGGGTTTAGCAACCAATGATTGCTCTTCCCCTTTGGCGGTCTAGTACAGTGATAATGGCAGCGGTGGCTTCCACAGATTCATTCCAGCTCCACCTTAAAGATTTTGTTCCATGAAGCTCCTCTCAACAATTGACAATCTAGGAGATTGGCACAGGGCACACACAATACTACATCTATTCAAATCTTGTCATGTACCAAAATTGGAATTGGGTCACAATGGCCTAATCACATTAGCCATATTCATTAGAGTTTGCAAAGTTGATGTTAAGGGTCAAATAATTGCCAAGGAGGAAAATTACTAGTTTCTTAGGTTTGGGGTGGAAGCTTTGGGATTTGGAATAATGGGGATAATAAATGATGTTTGAACATTAGAATGGCATAAATATTTAATAAAGGAGCTAAATAAATATATACAAGTGAAAATCAAAGTGGCATTTCATCATGAAGACACATGGAGGAAGTGGGACCCACATATGGCTAGATTTCCCCACTACATTTGGCATCATTCTCTCACCAATTCGAATTCAAGGTGAATGGTAACATACTTTGGGAAGTCCAAAAGGTATTATTCATGGAATAACTCATCCAAGGTCGAAATATAGAGGAAGAGTAACTCCCATGGAAGAGGAAGAGGCAATTTGGAGCTAGTGAGACACTTGGGCTAGATTCCCTAGCTCTATGACAACAATGATGAAGATGCTATGGCACCTATGACACAAATCAGACCTGAAGGCTGACATATGACATATATGACATGTCAGGGCTAAAAATAGACTCCAAGAGGGCGCTCAAGGGTGTTAGGGCAGCTAAGATGCTTCCACATGTGATTTGGTGGAAGTGGGAGACTAGGAATTGTTGTACAAGTGGCGTTCTTTGGAATCTCTTCCCAACTTGAGTTGGCATGAGTCTCTTGGAAGGAATTCGACCCATGAAGGCCATTAGAACTTTATAAATGTCAATAACAAAGAATGAAACCAGCTTTTGATCATTGGTAGAATTTGCAATTGCATTTGTGAAGAGGGAGAGCTAGTGGATGACTAGTTTCTTGCCTTAGCCAATTTCGAGGGTGAAAGATTCCCATCCAAGTTGGTAATTGGAAAGGTCATTCAGAACTTTCATTTGGAGCTTTAATGGAGTCTTTATTTGCAGGTGTAAGCTACAAGGCAGCTCATGGTTTCTTCTATTGCAGCTCACTCCTTCAACCATTTCCAGTTTTGATGGCATATTCTTGATCCTTGAGGGAGGGCGTTTTTGGTGAGCTATTGTAATCTTTGGGGAAGATTTTAATGCCCCATTTCTTTTTTAATATGAAGTAAATACTCTGTTCTTCATCTCCAAAAAATTTCAGGTCGAAATTCCAAGTAGAAATGTATAAATCTCATTTTTAATGGAAGAACAATGCCATTTCCCCACTACCTTGTTGTGAGCCAATGTATTGATGATGATTTCGAATGCATGGATGATTCTCTGATATATTTGTGATAAATATACTGCCATGGATGTCTTATACAAGTTTCATGTACTGTACTTGAGCATTTGAAGCATTTTTACTCAGTTTAGTTGTATTGGGAGGTGAAATAGTGCCATTTCCCCAAGGGTCGAATTGGGGATTTTTGCAGTTGAATGGGAGAGGGTGAGAACAGTTGTAATAATCCATTAATGGTGCATATGATACTTTAATAACATACTTAACACATTACATACCTCTTTTCATAAATTTGAGTGGGTTTGGAGGCATTTGGGAAGCCATTTTCATTGTTTACCCCAGGGGGATTTGAACCCCAAATTACTAGTAAAATTGCATAATTGGTCCAGAATCTTAAGAGAGTTTGCAGAGGTATTTTGGTGGCCATATATCATCTCTGAACATCATATTCAAGTATTAATATCATTCATACACCTTCCTTGAAGATTTGAAGGCATTTGGAGTCAAATCGAGACATAGAGACCAATACTAGTCAAAGGCAAATTACTAGTAAAGTTCCCTACATTGGCCAGAATTGAGAGAGTATTTGCAGAAGTATTTTAAAGGTCCAAAGGCATCCTTAAAACACATATTTATGTTCTAATATCATTCATATACCTTATCAGAAGATTTGAAATCATTTGGGGCAAATTTGGGACCTAGAGATCAAAACTAGTCAAAGGTCGAACTAGGGAAAAAAAGTGGAAAATTGCCATTTTAATAAAATTCCTAATAAGGGTCATTACAGTGGTATCAGAGCATGATCTTGGCACCTGATGTGGTATAATATTCATGAGGACAATACTTCAGGTACCACCATTATATATTGAAACCGAAAGTGCTTTTGTTGAAGAAAAAAAAAAGTAGGAGAAGAAGAGCAAATTTTTTGAGGAAACTATGACTAGGGATGAAAAGGGAGCCTCATATGATGGTGAGGAGCATATAAAAATTATGAAAACAATATTTGAAGATATGACCAAGCAACTTAAGGAAGGATTCGAATTGTTTTCTATCGAACTTGTGGAAAAAATTATTGATTTTAAGGAAACCAAGGGGAAAAATGCATCAGCTTGCTTGAAGGAGCAAAAGGAAGAGACATCACAAGATCATGAAGAAGATTCTATTGAAAATATGGAAGATCATTTCGAGACACCTTCTAGCTTAGACATGAACCAAAGAGCATCTACTGATGGATGCTTAAACTATGAAGGAGTACCTACTGATGGGTGCTCACACCTCTATGTTGGTGACATAGAGATCACTTTTGAAAGTGTTGCTGCAAGCCCAAGTTCCATTAAGCATGATAATGAAGACCTTGCAGCAGTTGAAGAAGAACCAAGATCAACTTCTCCATCACCACTTGAGCTTCATGAAGTTGGTCCAAGAAAAAATGAAGAAGATGAGGAGGTTCATGTGCAAGAGCCTCATTTTCTTGAAGGGTCCTTAAAGATGAATGAAAAGAAGATCCAAGAGTCCCTCAGCATTCTCCATGACACTCAAGCATTGGTGTCAAATTCTTGTTGGAGAGCTACTTCATTGGAGGAAACATCCTTCCTTGAAGACATGGATAAGATTCAAAGAGCAATGTGCCACATCAAAGGTAATTTCATGTCTTTGCTTTTTGATAGAAACCATTTGTTTGAGCTTAATGAATTGTTACATGATGCATACTTGAAGAATAATGAGGACATTCATAAGCTCACAATTCAAAATGAGCAACTTCTTGAAAAGTTGCAAGATACTTGTTTTTCCTCCTATGTTTCAGATTGTCAAATGGTAGATTGTTTGGAGGATTCTCATGACATGGTGGATCATGAGAAATGTGAAAACTTGAATGTTCTTGATGTGTTTGAAGATGAACTTGAAGAGATCCAAACACTTGATGTGGTGGAAGAGGAATTTGAATTGCCTCTTGATGAAGGTTATGCAATTTTTAAAGAAGAGCATGATTCCTCTACATTGGAACCAAACTATGACAAAGAGTTCACACTTTTGAAGGAGCTGCATGATACTACCTACATGGATCCTTCCCATGATAAAACTCCTGAACTTTTTGATCATTTGGGTGAGTTAGTACATTCTCCTACATCCTACAATTCCATGTTTTGCAGTATTAGTCTCAATGAAGTATGGGTGAAAGGGTTCTTTTTGATGGTGCCACATGAGGAGTATGGAACTCCTAGATTTAACTTTTATGATGACATGGTTGGAGCACATTCTTATTCACATTTGCAGCAGCATAATTTGTCACTTTATGATGATTCACATCTACATGGATGCACCTATGATATGGATTTGAGTCACTTGAATACTCATGGTTTTTCTTGCTCAACACTGGGTTCATTTGATGTTAGAGGAACTTCATCCAACACTTGGATGAATAGATTTATGATGGGAGAACATTTTTGTTGGCAGCCACATACTTTGTTATATCTTTACGATTCTCACATTCATGAATGTATGGGTGAGACTTCTTTGAGTCATTTGAAGTCTCCTTGTTTTTTCTGCTCATTATTTGGTTCAGATTCTAGTGGAGATTCTTCATTCACTTCTTGGATGAAAGAATACATGGCTGAATATTTTGATGCATATCACATCCTTTTGGAGCAGCATTATAGGACATGGGATCCTCACCTATGTCATTGGGGCAGATTTGATTGGTCACTTGAAGCTTGTATGCACTTGGAAAATGGTGGTCTACTTGCTTGGAGGTATAAGCACTTTCATGACTCTTTGATGAAGCATATCCTTGATGTACATTTTCATTATGTTGTTATGTACTTTGATGATATATATTTGGTACTCATGATGTTTGGAAGAATGGATACAAGAAAATGGGATCCAGGAATCCTCTTATCTAATGGTGTAGGTTGGAGAGCACTCTTAATTGTTGGGGCGCAATACAAGCAATGGGACCCTGGAATAATTTTTGTCTCATTGGTTTCATTTTTTTTTGGGAAGCAAGCAGCATGGGAGATGGATTCCCCACTTAATAAAGTGATTTTAATAAGAGTAGTGCAGTAGCAAGCATGGTGGTTCCTCTCTAAAATATTCATGGAAACTCAAAGACTCATGGTTTGGCAATTCAATGGCAACTTCAAAGAATTATACAGAAAGCAGGTTCTTCAACACCCATGTTTGAAATTGCTTGAGGACAAGCAATATTGGGAAGGGAGGATTTGTCATGTCCCAAAATTGGAATTGGGTCACAATGGCCTAATCACATTAGCCATATTCATTAGAGTTTGCAAAGTTGATGTTAAGGGTCAAATAATTGCTAAGGAGGAAAATTACTAGTTTCCTAGGTTTGGGGTGGAAGCTTTGGGATTTGGAATAATGGGGATAATAAATGATGTTTGAACATTAGAATGGCATAAATATTTAATAAAGGAGCTAAATAAATATATACAAGTGAAAATCAAAGTGGCATTTCATCATGAAGACACATGGAGGAAGTGGGACCCACATATGGCTAGATTTCCCCACTACATTTGGCATCATTTTCTCACCAATTCGAATTCAAGGTGAATGGTAACATACTTTGGGAAGTCCAAAAGGTATTATTCATGGAATAACTCATCCAAGGTCGAAATATAGAGGAAGAGTAACTCCCATGGAAGAGGAAGAGGCAATTTGGAGCTAGTGAGACACTTGGGCTAGATTCCCTAGCTCTATGACAACAATGATGAAGATGCTATGACACCTATGACACAAATCAGACCTGAAGGCTGACATATGACATATATGACATGTCAGGGATAAAAATAGACTCCAAGAGGGCGCTCAAGGGTGTTAGGGCAGCTAAGATTCTTCCACATGTGATTTGGTGGAAGTGGGAGACTAGGAATTGTTGTACAAGTGGCGTTCTTTGGAATCTCTTCCCAACTTGAGTTGGCATGAGTCTCTTGGAAGGAATTCGACCCATGAAGGCCATTAGAACTTTATAAATTTCAATAACAAAGAATGAAACCAGCTTTTGATCATTGGTAGAATTTTCAATTGCATTTGTGAAGAGGGAGAGCTAGTGGATGACTAGTTTCTTGCCTTAGCCAATTTCGAGGGTGAAAGATTCCCATCCAAGTTGGTAATTGGAAAGGTCATTCAGACCTTTCATTTGGAGCTTTAATGGAGTCTTTATTTGCAGGTGTAAGCTACAAGGCAGCTCATGGTTTCTTCTATTGCAGCTCACTCCTTCAACCATTTCCAGTTTTGATGGCATATTCTTGATCCTTGAGGGAGGGCGTTTTTGGTGAGCTATTGTACTCTTTGGGGAAGATTTTAATGCCCCATTTATTTTTGAATATGAATTAAATACTCTGTTCTTCATCTCCAAAAAATTTCAGGTTGAAATTCCAAGTAGAAATGTATAAATCTCATTTTTAATGGAAGAACAATGCCATTTCCCCACTACCTTGTTGTGAGCCAATGTATTGATGATGATTTCGAATGAATGGATGATTCTCTGATATATTTGTGATAAATATACTTCCATGGATGTCTTATACAAGTTTCATGTACTGTACTTGAGCATTTGAATCATTTTTACTCAGTTTAGTTGTATTGGGAGGTGAAATAGTGCCATTTCCCCAAGGGCCGAATTGGGGATTTTTGCAGTTGAATGGGAGAGGGTGAGAATAGTTGTAATAATCCATTAATGGTGCATATGAGACTTTAATAACATACTTAACACATTACATACCTCTTTTCATAAATTTGAGTGGGTTTGGAGGCATTTGGGAAGCCATTTTCATTGTTTACCCCAGGGGGATTTGAACCCCAAATTACTAGTAAAATTGCATAATTGGTCCAGAATCTTAAGAGAGTTTGTAGAGGTATTTTGGTGGCCATATATCATCTATGAAAATCATATTCAAGTATTAATATCATTCATACACCTTCCTTGAAGATTTGAAGGCATTTGGAGTCAAATCGAGACATAGAGACCAATACTAGTCAAAGGCAAATTACTAGTAAAGTTCCCTACATTGGCCAGAATTGAGAGAGTATTTGCAGAAGTATTTTAAAGGTCCAAAGGCATCCATAAAACACATATTTATGTTCTAATCTCATTCATATACCTTCTCAGAAGATTTGAAATCATTTGGGGCAAATTTGGGACCTAGAGATCAAAACTAGTCAAAGGTCGAACTAGGGAAAAAAAGTGGAAAATTGCCATTTTAATAAAATTCCTAATAAGGGTCATTACAAATCTACAGCGGATATGCCAAATTTGCTACATATGAAATTGGTTGATCATCTTGTGGAATGCACAGATCGCGATACTCAGTCTGCTTCTCTTCTTCTTTGTTTGGATGACTCCTATTTTTTTTTTTTAAGAATAAAATTCATCCACAACACTGAGCTCGCTCATTGGCTCACACAGGTCTGTGTAGCGATCACTCAAATAAAACACAGAGGAACATAGTAAATAAAACAAAAATAACAAGCACTCGCTCAAAACACGCTCCCACACATTTTTATAGAGAATCGGCTCCAATGGCTATCACATCTTCCTGGGTACTTCCGTAAGGGATTAAGCCTAGTCAGGCTCTGATAGCATATCAAGAAAATAGAGAGAGCATTTTCACACACAAAATATATTTTTCTATTATCAAATGCTTCACACAAGTTACATATTTATATGAATAAGAGAACTCTCTAGATCCATGAATTGTGGATCTAGATCACTATGCCACTCTAGCACCAACTCACAATCTATGTGAGTTCCAATGACAACTCAACAAATCACAATTAGAACCTGTAAGCATATCCCTAATATTCATGGAACCATTACTTCCAACACTTAGAACACACGAATATCCATGTTTGTTGTTTTGCGGTTCGTAAGACAACCTAAGATTTCCGAGGATAGTTTCTAGATGTGGCTACTAGCATAGTTATTGGTTTATAGTAGAGTAAGGAATAAATGTGTTTGGCATAAATGCAAATGCGTATTTTTCCCATTTGCTTCACTTAAACTATTGGTATAACTTTCACCATTCTTTTCAAATTCATTTGCTCAAAAACTCGAAGCTTCTTCACCTTCCAGTGAAACATTGCCACCTCATGACTCTTATTTAAATATATATTTATTTGATCATTTTTTATAATTTATATTAATATATTTAGTTATATCTATCACATCATATTTAATGTTTAAATATTTATATTAAATAAAAATTTATTTATTTATATCAATCCATGAGAGCAACGTGTGATGCCAAACTATTATCTTTCCAAGTTAACATATATTTATTTATTTTTTAATTTTTATTATGCATTAACTCATACTTTAAGTATCCTTCACCTTTATAAAAACTTTACATGACATGAATATCCTAATTGTTCTGTAGGATTGGGCTGAAGATGATGGTTGAAGAGGCGTTTTTTTGAGCAACAACGACTTGGAGTCAAGTTGGTTTTTTTGAACCAGCCTAGTACCAGCCAAGTATAAAAAAAAGTGGGAAGTTTCGGTGTCCGTTTGTTGCTTTCCAATTGCCTTCTTTATCTACTTGTTTTCAGTAATTTTTTGTGGGGACTAGTTACATTTGGTTCATTACCTTCTATTTTGGTTTTTGCACCTGTTTTGACTATTATTAGGGTGGGCTCCTGGTGGGTCTTGGAGGGGACAGTTTGTAGATTGGGATTTTCCTATTTTTGGAGTCATATTTCTAATTTCTAACCTAAGGAGGCCATTTTGTCCTTTCTTTGCTATACTATCCTGTGTTAGGACATGTTACTTTGGTTAGGCTAGTACTGACAGGTGTCGGTTCTTAGGGTTTCTATAGGACATCAATCGGGGGTTTCGGGCTTTTTTTCCCCTTTTGCTGATGTGGGTGGGAATTTCCCTTACATTGAAACAGAGCGGAGTGGGTCTGTTCCCTCTGGATCTGTCGATATTCAATAGTTGGGTCATAACCCTAACCCTGTAGTAGGTTGGTCGAGCCATTTTAATGGCTCTAAAGCTCAGAAATGAAGACAGGTTAAAGCGCTTAAGGTAAGAGATGGATTGGACTGATTTTATATTCTAGAGGAAACTAACCTGGAGCATATAGAAATGTGGAGTGTATCACATCATATTGGTAGACTGGAATTTACGGCGGGTGATTAGAAGGAATTGGTTGAATGGGTAAGGAAACACTGGATGCCCATCATTGGGGATTTGCCGAGGGTTCTACAACTTTTGAATGGTTTGCTCATGTTCATATTTTCGAAACCTGAGCATGTTGGGGTTATCCTGAAGTGTTTCTGGTGTTTTAAGGAGGGTTCCATCTTCCTGAAATGGTGGCATATGGCCTTTGATCCTCTAAGGGAAAAACAAAGCATTTGACATCTATGGCTGCTTATTCTGGGACTGCCAATTGAATTCTCGACGGAAAACATATTAATGGGTATTGCCAACTCTATTGGGCGTTTCGTGAGACTTGATAATTGTTCTCTTTATGGTTATGATATCCGGTCTGCAAAAGTTATGGTAGCATTTGAAATGGATCGGGGGCTTCCGACGGAGGTTGAATTGTTGTGGGGTTCTCAGGTATGGAGGCAACAACTTGACTACTTTAAGGTTCCATTTCGGTGTT
Source organism: Larix kaempferi (assembly GCA_027924585.1). NCBI lineage: Eukaryota > Viridiplantae > Streptophyta > Pinopsida > Pinales > Pinaceae > Larix > Larix kaempferi. The sequence continues at coordinate 8,309,964 of BSBM01000368.1, forward strand.
ACTTATGCCAGCAGACGGGTCATGTTCATGCACACTGTCCAGAGCTTCTGTTATCTACACAACCAGAGCAGTCTCCAACTCCTGCCGCTTCTCTTGACACTAGTTTGATGGACTAGTCTTTGGGTACTAAGGAGCGGCTATTGGTATCGGGTAAGTCTTCACCTCCTACTTTTCCCCCTTTTCCTGACATTTCTAATGCTGAATTAGACATTATTTTGGATGCTGAGGTTATTTTGGATAAGAGAATTGCATCTGGGGACATTTTTTTGAAGTTGGATACTCCGGGGGGGATTGCACCCAGTTATAGGAGTGAGACCCTTTCTGAAAAATCGAGGGCTTGTTGGGATTTATTTGGGGAGGGTTCAAAGCCGAAGGAGGACAATTCGATTACTAATACCCTATCTTTCATGGGACGAAATGAAGGCACTTTGGGTGGGGTGCATGTTGGGGGGGATTTGTTGAACCAGAAGGTTTCTGAGTTGGGATCATATACTCCTGAAGACTCTGAGTTATTGGGGGAAGCAGGATATAAGACTTCGGAAAATGCTGGTATAATCACCCCGTTACCGATCTTTTCAAAAAACCCCTCTACTAACCCTTTGATCCAATCGGTTAATTCTGTTAGATTCCAAAATGTAACTATAAGGAGAGCCAGGAAGAATGGTAGGAAGGCGGTGGATCCTGGCGGTGGAGTAGGACAGGGGCATATTCCTATTTCCGAAAGGATTGACTCGGTGGAGGGGGATGTTTGTAATTCTGATCTTTCTGGGGGCCTTAGAGTTGTTTTCCCCTCTAACAATGTTCCTTAATGTCAATTTGTCCATTGATCATTAGGGGTTTGGGAAGGGTTGTGCAAGTTAGGGCCCTTACAAACCTAATGACTACTACTTGACTGGGTATTCTTCTATTACAAACTTTAACTTTTGTAAGGGGTTAATACATATTTGGGTTGATATATAAAGATACTGTCATCCATTTGCAAGACTTGGATGCCCAAAAATAAATACTCAGTGGCTGGGAAGTATCGGCTGTTAGTTCGAATGGGTTGTCAGGTGGACTGTTGGTGGCATGGGATCCTATATACTATTCCTTCTTGGTGTATAAAACTTCTTAGGGTATACTGTTGGAGGGTTTGTGTAGATCTGATGATCTACAATTCACTATATTAAACTGTTATGCTCCCTATAAGGATAGAGAGAATTTCTGGATTGGTTTGCAATCCTCTGGTGTTTTGAATAAGGATAACATTATTGTGGCTAGTGATTTAAATATCACTAGATTGGAACAAGAAATTTGGAGTTCCATCGCAATGATGGATGTATTGGCGAATTTATTTTCTGAGTTTCTTATTAATAATGACTTGATTGATGTTTGCATAGGTGTCTTCACTCCTACTTGGTCCAAAGGTAGAGGAGGTCATGAAGGCATTCTTAAAATATTAGATAAATTTCTTGTTAAAGCACCCTTTCTGGAGTCTTGCAAACAGTACAGATCCTGGGTTGGAGAGATTAAGATTTCGAACCACTAGCCTGTCTTTTTGCAGTTGGATGATTGTGCTGTCCAACATAATTACCCTTTCAAATTTGACTGTTCGTGGTTGTCTAATGAAGAATTTGTATATTTTGTTAAGGATGCTTGGTTAAATTCAAATTCTGATCATGATCTAAATCCCGTGGATCTATTCTGTTTGAAGTTGAAGGAGTTGAAAGGGAAAGTTACAAAGTGTATACATCAAAGAAAACAGTTGGACATGCAGACTTTGATGGATGTGGAAACTCAGCTGCAGTTTCTATATTCATATAACTTGGAGGATCCATTATACAATAATGGTTTTGAGCTACTTAAGAAATTGGAAGCTGAGAAAGAGAATATATATTTAAAAGAGGAGAAGGAGTGGCGCCTGAAGAGTCGGGAACTGTGGGTGAATTTTGGTGATAAGAATACAAGATTCTTTCATACCTATGCTTCGTCTAGGAGAAATAACAATACTATCTGGAAAATGTCCTATGAGGTGGGGAATGTGGTCACAGGTGAGAAGGATCTTCACATTTTGGCAAAGAAACATTTTAGTAGTATCTACACTGATGATAAAGGCCGTGACTTATTATCACGACTTCAGGTGGCAAGACTTTACCCTAAATTTTTTGATGTTGAGGATGCTGCGGAGCTGTGTATGGAGGTTACCTTGGAGGAAGTGGAAAGGACTCTTAAATTCTTTTCCAAGGAGAAGAGTCCAGGGCCTGATGGCTGGACAGTTGAGCTATTTCTGCAGTTCTTTGATATCATGGGAGATGACATTTTGAGGATGGTGGAGTTTACCAAGAAGTAGGGTTACATCTTGGGTTCCTTAAATTCAACATTTATCACTCTTATTCCAAAAGTTAATGACCCTAATACCTTTGGGGACTTCAGACCTATTGCCTTATGCAACCTTGCATATAAGATTGTTTCAAAGATTATTGTTGGTTGTCTCAAGCCTGTTTTTTCAAAATATATTTCACCTGAACAATTTGGATTTTTACAAGATCATCAAATCCATGATGTTGTTGTTATAATGCAAGAATTACTTCATACTATTAAGTGCAAGAAAAAAAAAGCAATTCTACTTAAAATGGATTTAGAGAAGGCATATGACAGAGTCAGTTGGGATTTTCTAAGGATTGTTTTGATACAAATTGGAGTTCCAGCTCTTGCTATTAATTGGATCATGGCCTGTGTGAATACTATGAGTATTACTGTACTTGTAAATGGTGCTCTCACATCTTTTTTCAGTTGTTCTAGAGGAATCCGACAGGGCTGATCTATGTCTCCTTTATTATTTCTATTGGTGATTGAAGGGCTGAGTCGGTTGATCATACAAGCTAAACAAAAAGGTAAGATCAAAGGTTTGAAAATTTCCAAGGACTTATATCTCACACATGTTCTATTTGTGGATGATGTATTAATTGCTGGTAGTGATTCGATGGATGAATGGAGGCTGTATTGGGGGCCTTACTGAACTATTCTGTAAAGCATCAGGTATGCGGGTCAGCTTGAAAAAGTCACGTCTTTATGAAAATCTTGTCGGGGAGGACAGATTACTGGATATCCAAACTCTGTTGCCATATAGGTGCTATAAGATCACTGAGGGATTCACCTATCTCGGCTTTTATCTCAAGCCGAATGACTATCTTATTAAAGATTGGCAATGGTTACTAAAAACGTTTGAATCTAGGATATCCCACTAGACATACCGTCAGTTGTCTATTGGGGGTAAACTTACTTTCGTCAAGTATGTGCTTATTGGAACCCCAGTTTACTGGTTCTCATTACTATCGATGCCTTGTTCAATGATCAACTCATTAAGAAGACTTCTATTTAACTTCTTATGGACTGGTGGTTTGAAAAAATCCAGTTTGTCTTTGATTGGATGGGAACAGATTTCTTTACCTTTCAATTTTGGGGGATGGGGGTTAAAGGACTTATCAGTTTTTAGTGAAGCACTTCAGTTAAAAATTTTGTGGAGGGATATATTTGGCAACTCACTCTGCTCTAACGTCATTCATCATAAATAAATAATATCAAAGATTTCTTACTAGTTGAGGAAGCCCAGAAAGAAGGTGAGAGGGGTCTCCCCTATATGGAATGGATTTTTAAAATTATATTGCTGGCTTGCGTTTGAATTGTGTTGAAAAGTTGGGAATGGGAATGAAGTGGCTATAGGAGTTGATCCCATTCTAGGCTTCAAAGAAGCATATAAATTATCAGCTTATTTATTATACATATTAAAGGAGGCAAGGTTGATCACTCTGAATGCTATCGGAAAAGACAGTCAGAATGGATACTGGTATAATGCCGAGGATGTACATCTTCCCCGTAATGTGGCACATGAATGGGATACCTATCTCCAGTCATTAAATGCTGCGGGAGTCCGTTTGTGCTCTGAGCAAGATGCAGTGGTATGGGTTGGGAATGATACTATAGGTAGGGTGACTGCTAGTACTGTTTACAGTTGTATTATCAAGCGAAGATGCATATTCCCCAATCATTGGTGGTATAAGGTAATCTGGCATTGGCATATCCCACTTAAACTCAAATGCTTTATATGGTTTGTGCTACAGGATCGGTTAAAAACTTGGGATAATATTTCTATTATTGGATGGATTGGTCCTAGTCAGTGCATACTTTGTAAGTGTTGTTCTGAATCTGTATTTCATCTTTTCTTGGAATGTTCCTTCACGTTGAATTTGTGGGAGAAATTTTATCAGATATTGGGCATAACAATGAAGTGGGGTGGTAGTAATGTGGAAACCTGTCTGAAACTGTGGATAAAGAATTGAAAAACTCATTCTAATCTTCCTATCTTTATATGCTGGTCTATTTGGTGGGTGGGGAATAAGGAAACTTTTGAGGACCTTCAGCCAAGTCTGGATAGTGCTTATAATTCTGCATTGTGTCACTATTTAAAATTTCAGAATGATAAGGAACATCCTACTCTGCGTAATATTGGGAATTTTCATCTTATTATAAATGATCCTGCTCTATTACTTGATGGGGCAGTGAATATGGGGAACTGTGGACCAGGTGGGGTTATTTTCCTCAATATGGATCACTATTTCACTCTTAGTCTAAAATGTGGCAAAGGAACAAATATGAAGGTAGAGCTATTGGCATTATGGTGTGGCACATGTGTGGCTAATGTCTTTGGACTGGTGAAGGTTAAGATCTTTGGCGATTCTAGAGTTACTATAAAATGGGCGAGGGGTGAATTTGATCTGAAGGTACTGAATTTGGTTAACTGGTGCAACAGAATTAAGTGTGAGCTTAGTTCTTTTAGTTATTTGACCTTGGAACATATATACAGAGAATTTAACTCTTAGGTTGATCAGCTGTCAAAAATGGCTTTGGAGGGTGAGGATGGCTACTTACATTGGGATGAATATTGTGAGAACCAGCTCATAGACTCAGGCACTATATATTTTCTAGACTAGTTACTCTAGGATCTCCTATTTGGCTTAAGGATGTTGTAATTATTTTGTTTTTGTTTTTTGGGGAATATCTAAACTTTTTGATCGAGGGAAGAGTTTGGAAAGACAACATTTGAATGTCTATATGATGTACTATTTGATTCAGTATTGAATAACAATAGTATGTTTTTTTTGCGGGAAAAAAAAACTTTACATGACGTAACATAAAATTAATTCTGTATTATGCATTAGAATTAATATTAAAGTTTATTATGTATTAAGATTATTCAAAAAAGATAATTACTAAATTTTTATAAAATGCATTTGTATATGTTCAACAAAAGATAAAAATTTGATAATGTCTATCTTAATTGTGAAATATATTTTTTCTCTTTATTAACATTTAAAAGAAATATTTAAAGATTGAATTAGGAAGGATTGGTTTGTCATAAACATAGAAGGAATGATCTTGGGATAATAACCCATGTTTCTCAATTTTAATCTTGAATTTGAAAGGATTAGTTTCTTATTAAGTTAGTGATAATTATAAAGGTTGGCTATTATATCTAAATGACATTAACATAGGGCATTTATTTAAATGGCATTAGAATAAGGGATTTTGGAAAATAACAAAATAAGGATTTTTCATTTTTATTATTGTATAATTCAACCATGTAAATGATTTTTAGAGAATCAAGAGTGAACCCTACCATCAAAGTTTTCTCATGCCTCAGTCGTTGTTGCTCTACATTAGACTTGATCTGGCATAATTTGCACATCAAGAGATTCAGTTGGAGGAAATCGACCCCTGGAAGATTGGGATAAGCAATACACTCACTTCCAAAGCTCATGCATGTCTCTCTTAAAGGCTTAGTTAGTATCTTTCTTCAAAAGACCCCTGTTAGGTTCCTCTTTCTGCTTTTATTTGAAAGCCACAATCTCTGTTGTATTTTTAAAAGATCAAATACATATAGAAAACGAGATTTCCTAAGATATCAAAATATAATCCCCTCCTTAACAATCAAAGGATTTAAGAAATAACCTAATTTATTTGAACATCAACATAAGAACAGACCATAACTGTAGAAAGTTTTCACATGAAATTTTGGAGATTAGAGTCTTAGAACTTTATATTTTTCTTGAATGTTAAGATGTTAGGCATATTGGGTCTCTTTAATTTCTTTGTTAATGCCTTAGATAGTATGAATAAGTTTACAATATTATTGGTCCATTTATTCTTGTTCACAAAATATGCATTTTTGGATACTCCATCAAGAACTGGTAAATATCAGAATCCACACAAAACACACAAAATAACTAAATGGAGTGAGAACGTTCTACCCTTCAGATAATTCTTGAAGTTGTGGGCATAGTTCATTGTCTCTTCATTTCATAATTGTTGAAGAATTTGTAGTTACCACCTATCGTGCAACCATTATTAGGGTTTGCAATCTCTTAATTGATGCTTGGGTCTTATCCATCTTTATTGCATTTTCCCCTTTGACTTTCTAATTATGTGGCACTAGCAATTTTTTCTTCTTCTCGATCATTCTAACCTATCCATTATGCATATATAACAAAGTAATCAATGCATAAATAATGACTTCAGATAGATCTAGCAGCTATAAAATCTTGATTGCTATAACAATATTTAAACCCTAAAAAGTAAAATTTCAATTCAGAAAAGGTACATGAGTTAAGAAATTTTTGTCCAAAAAAATATGTAGAAAAAAAAAATCTTATGCTTCTTTTATAAACCATTTTAGTCACACTAAAATATTTCTATCCTATGTAACATGGAAAAAAATATTAAAACATAGAACTCTATTCAAAAGAATATAGATAATGCCCTTGAGCCACAACTCTTATGAAACACCCATCAATAAAGGATCTTCTAGCCATTCAAATGCTGCATTTTACTTGTAGGAAGTGCATACAACTCTTGAAAAGTAAAAAAAAATGAATAGAACAAGGGATGCGAGAAACTACCTTGACTTCCTCATAGTGTTTCTTCTTCCATACAATAAGTTAATGTGGAGCAATGGATGCCATATTTACTGGATGAATTGATTTTACCAGGTTCGAGAGAATATCATATGGTGATAAGTGGTTTTGAGGATCATGTCCACCATAAGGCATTGGATACATTGGAAGAATCATAAAGGTTTTTGTTACAAATATAAATAACATTAACTAAGTATAAATAATAGGAAATTCACTAACAAAGATTAATAAGTAAATAATTAGAGTTAGTTATGAATGGACATGAATTCTAATGGTCATGTATTTTTGAAGGGTCATCGTAACCAAACCAATTTTTTTCCTCAAAGTGTTGGATAGGTTTCCAAACCCAAGGTTTGAAAGGATTCACCAACAAGTACCCTACATGTGCCAACATATTCAATATTATAAAGACAGAATAAGGTTTCACGTGAGACACATACAGGAACCACAAGGACCATCATATGGGTTGTGCAAGGCAAGATGGGGAATTAATCTCCATTTACTAAAACATTCATCTACTCACACATTCATTCCAAATGGTAAAAATTTTACCAATCATATCCTTCTACAAAGAATACATTCATTAACCACACATGACAACAAATACAATGCATAGAATACAAGGGAACATGATTTTGATTAATCATCAAAACAAGACAGAATACATTCTACAACCCATGGCAAGAATTCCCTAAAATTCCCTATCTTGATCAATGGCTTAAATTCAACCTGATGAATATATCAAAACTTCGGTCAGGAACATCAATGCTAAAACAATGAACAACATAACCCCAACCCATTACAAAAGATGCCTTTAAATAGGTTCATGTTCCCCTTCCCGACCATTGGTCTACATGCGTATTTAATGGAATATAAAATTCCATGTATAGGTTGTTATTGATGTGTGGCATGAGCGATCCTTGTGTTTTCCCTTAAGTGAACCCTCTCTTTCCATCTGGAATTGTTGGTGCATGATCACTTGCTCCAAAACTCGAGTGCAACAAGCCCCCAACATTATGATGTGGCTCAACCTAAGCCACGAACCTCAGGGTTTGAAGGCTTCCACTAAAGGTAGTTGTGTGCGTATCCTACTAAGAAACTTCTGGAACTTTGTCTTGATGTCCTCGAAGTAACCAACAATGTCACTAAGTTGGCCATTGTATTTCTCTATGTCTTCTTTTTTGCTCTTACCGATCTTACGTTTGACTTGTTCTATGAGGGTGATGACTTTTGTCGCTTTGGTTTGGAGCTCAGTCAGATTATTGAAGTGTCTAGGAACTTCTTCCTGGGCCTCTATGATGACATATATGACCATTTTTTGCTCATTGCTACTTGTGTTGATCTTGTGGGTAAGTCCAAAAATATCTCTTATGGCCTCTTTGAGTTCTAAGGATGCAAGATTCACCAAGATCTACTTCTTTGCGCTTGATTGTGTCTCACACTCCCTTATTTTCTTGTCAACTTGTTGTATCTCTAACACATCCTGGAGGTGATTCCAAATGTTAGAACTATATTCTCTAACCCCTATTAAGGTCACAACTCCTTCATGTGCTTGTTGTAGAACCTAAATAGATTCTTCAATTTTTTGCACTAGCTCAGGCTCCTCTAGTGTTGGAGTCAGCTTGATTTGAACCGTAAGCTCCTCATTTTCCTGTCGTAGATGGGTAATTGTTTCTCTGATTTTTGCAATGTTTTGTTCATATGGTAGTTGATTTTCAATTGAGTATCTTGTGACTGGAAGTGTAGAATAAGATGTATCCATGGCAACTTCTAGTGCAACACACTCCTTCACCGCCTCACAATGTCTCTACTTCAACGCAGCATAATAATTTCTTAACTAAGCGTAGCCGTTACCCAGTTCAGTGAAGATCTAGATGATGTAGTATTATATTTCCTCCATCGGTAACAAATCTAGATTCATCTCATTGTAGTTGTTAACCCCTGAGATGTTCTAGGTTGAAATTAGGACATGCCAAGGCATGGCGAGGCTCAATTATTATAGATTTAGAGATAAGTATTTTGTTGTGTGGTGTAATTTGATCTTCTTGAAAAATATTTGAATAAATTGTTTGTATGGACAAATAGGTATGTGAGATTATACTTCTAGAGGAATCTAATGGTGCGTATTCAACTTTCAAATCAGATGAATGTTGGATTTAGAATATGGGACACAAATGAACTATATAAGGTTCCTTCAGGACAAAACTTATACATTCATAATGGAAGCAAATGAAATTATCTTTAAAAGAATTCAACATTTAGACAAAATAAAATTACACTTGATGCTTTGCAAACACACGGAAACCATGACATTCATACATTCAACTAGTAAAAGAAAATTTCAAATACTGTCACAATTACAAGAAAATCGCATGAATGAAATGAGGTCATACAAATGAAATATTTTTTTCCATCATATATCTATACCACCGATACGAATATTGTGCGAATTTGCTTCTCCATAATTTATTATCTCATGAAAATTTGATCATACATAGACAATATATGGAATTACATAAGGGACACAAAATCACAGAGGAGGAAAACAATGTTGAATTTGCATCAAAATCTTAATCTCCAAATTTAGATTTATCTACACAAAATCAGTCCATGAATTTATTCAACAACTCCTCAGAGGTTCTCTCAAAAAACCTCTAACCTTTTTTTTTGAGCTTGAATTGACTTTATATAGAAGAGGAAATAATAACAATCTTCTATTAGCTCTAACCATTTTCCATATGTCCTAATTCCTGTCACTATCATTTTGTTTTAGGATTTGGTTAAAAAATTCCTAATTGCATTTATCCCCTTTATTTATTCTTAGTTGAGCTCTTTTGTGTCATCTTTGGTTGAGGTGATTAACCTCGTCCTTGTCCTCTTACTTGCACATCTAGCTTCCCTTCTTAATGGCCAGTTGTATGTGCCAATATATATTGCATTGCTTGGACAACTACATATCCCGATAACTTCCCCATGAGTGGAATGAGATCAGGATGGATTAACTACATGGATGCCTTCCCAATTGGAACACTTGATTTCCCTGGTGGTTGTCTAGGTGGTTTTCCAAATGTCTCCCCTTGTGGTGGTAGAATGAGCTTATGGTACTTGGAATCTTTCTTCCAATATTTTCCTATGGGTTACTGATGTGTCTTCAAAGAATATAAATCTATCTCAGCATTGGTTATCTTTCCATAAGAGATAGGGGTTAATATCCTTAGCAAAATCTTCAAATTTTCCAAATTTCTAATTCAACCTTTAATTCATCAATTGAAACATCTCCTCCTAGTGGACCATATAGCTCATCAAATTCTGTGTTTCCATTTTTCTTCTACAATAAGAGATCTTGGTACTCTTCCCTCTTCAATATGTCTCCATGGCCATCCCATAAGTGTGGTAGGCCCCTTGTTATTATATCTTTGAATAAACCTTTGAAAAATGCCACTTCGGTCAAATCCTTCACTCGATTTAGAGTTCTATTCTATAATTTTTTCTTAATTATCATTTTACTAGCCAATTTTATCACATATGTTCTATTAGCAATTTGTAACTCTTCTAGCTATCTCTTTGTCCTTCTCTTCACAAACATGATCACCTCTAATGAAATTTTGTTTTTTCTTCAAGTTCCTTTCCTTCCCTCTTTGTTTCTTCTCTAGATGGCGTAGCCAGATCTGGTTCATCTTGTATTACTTCACAATGATCCCATTTGTTGATGATATCCTATGTTATCATTTCCCATAGCACTCTTCTAGGTCCTTTTAGGATTCCCCCCCCTGCAAATCTATCACTATCTTGGAGACATTCCTCTTCAAATCATCTCTTTCACCCTACAAGTACTCAATGAGGTCATCTTTCTCCTGTAACTCCTTTTCAATCTCCTTTCTTTTGGTAACTAACTTATCAGTATGCTCAGGTGGATGATCTTCCTCCATGGCTTCCAATGTCTACTTTGTTGATGTCTTCTTGTATATCTCTATTGGACATTGATCTATTTCCCTTGTGAGATGAATAATATATTGCACTATTGAGGATGCTTCATGGGGAATAAGTTGAGTAGACATAAATGTCTACCTCAATTTCATGGCAGAAATTTGTAATTGTAAGTCTTCCACTTGGCTCTTGTATTGCTCCATTCAAGACTTATATTGCTTCATTTTTTCATTAATTCTGTCTTTTTCTACTTGCAATTTTAGCAACTATAGAGTCTGAATGGGATATTCATCAAGGATATTCAACTTATTCTTGATATGTGCAATCTCAGTTTCATTATCTTTTTGCTACAGGAAATATTTTGCATGAGAAGTTTTAGTTGGGTCTACTCCCAATGATACATTTTTTCTCTTTAGCTTTTTTTATGGTGATTTTCTTAGCCTTAACAGTGGTATTCTCTTCCCTTGACAATTTATCCAATTTTTGAAGTGTTTTTCTCAGCTTCATTTCACTAGTTGAGGATTGCAAATCATCTTTGCATTGCATATCACTAGCCTGTTTGTAGAAATCAACCTTATCAAGGGGGGTGGATTATCCAAAAATCCACTTTGCACTCATCTGCTATGCAATTTTCGAAGGATTTAGGCCCAGGGACCTTTAACTCTATGATGGAGATCCTAATGGTGTTTGTTTTGTGGTTTTCTATTTTTAGTAGTATTTTCTCACCGGCCCCTATCTCTTCTCCAAGCTCTTTACCTATGCCCATACTTTGGTTTCTTATATTTATATAGTTAATAAATTATTATAAATTTTTTGTTTCTCTTGGTATTGCCTTGCAAACTATGACTCCTTCTACTTCTAAGGTGTAGGAAGCACCAACGAAGGATAGTTTTTTATGGTGATAGGTGCCATCTTCTTCTTTTTTGATGGTTTCTCGATTAACTCATTTACTTCACTTTGAAAGTCTTCATTTTGCACATCTTCAACTAGGGCTTGTTCAGCCTTAGCTCCAAACTCAACTCTAGCCTTCTTGTTTAAGGGGTTTGTATAATTTACATCAATGTCCATGTTTTTGCTTGCCTCCTTAGCTAGCTTCTTAACCCTTTCTTGTAAACATGAAGTGTTTTGGTCTGTTACAATGCTCTAGGATTTGTAGACTTGTTCCCAAGTAAGTAGTATTTTTTTTTGCTTTCTGCTAGTTAGGATAAGGCATATAATTGTAGGTAGAATTCTTATTTTCAATCTTATGCTTAAAAATGTCCCGGTGAGGGTCATATGGACATTTTTTTTCCAGACTCAGCTGCTTCAACATATTTTCTATGTAAGGTAAGCCATTTGTGTTTTTTTACCAGGAAAGGCCCTATATCTTTGGGAATCATGAAAGTAATCTGATGCTTATATTTCACAAAGTGAACTTGATATGAATTAAATTGTTGTCTGATATACTCCAGGGACAACACTCTTGGAATAAAAAAGGTAGGAAAATTGTAAGGATCTTCTTCAAAACCATATACCCTTACAAATGTATAGACTTCATAGAGGAACCAATACCCAACCTTAGTATCAGGGCTTAGCTACAAAATCTCTTGATATTTAGGGAAAACTCTAGAGGGAGGTGCACCATGCAACAAGGAATATGCTACTTTCATGACCTTCTTGTGAATTCCTTATAATTGTGATTTCTTGGCTTCCTTAATATCATATCTATCCATGCATAAACATGTAATTGATTTCCTACTTGATCTCTTACACTCAGCTCTAGGTCTTTAAATATTTCAAAATTATGGTATAGGAAGATGAAGAAAATGTAAGATCGATATCTAAAATGTTCCAAGGAAAGAAATTCTACCAAATGGTTATGAATTTCTTCATCCAAGTAACCACAAAGATGAAACCTATGGGGAATAACCCCTGCTACTAGGGTTAAGAGGGATAGAAACCCTAAAATGTTTTCATCTACTAATCTATCATTATCATACTCGATAGTGCAAATTAATGAGATGGTATTTTTGGAAGTTGTTGAGAAGTTATCAATTCGTTATGGAGGGGGTTCTATTGGGACTAAGGATCCTGGTTTTAAGTGCTAAGCTAAAAGGTGGCTCTTCTCATAAGGTTTCATGGAATGGTATAATTGGGTGAGGGATCATTCATTGAGTAATTGGAGTGCAGGAAGGTCAGGAAAACATAAAAAAATTTCCACGACATCGCTAGATATTATACAAAGGGTCTGGATTGATCCGATGATAGAAAGACTCTTTTATCATAATGGTAATGCACATAATGCAATATAATGAACTTAGGGAAATGCACATCTTTGGGAAAAACATCTCGGGCTAATTTTGTCTCCTAGATGTGACAAGAATCTAGGTTTTCCTCAGTGTTGTGTTTATATTAAAAATTGGTGTGGTGTAGCCTAGAAATGGTCATGACCATGTCAAAAACATCTGCGTTATGATCATACAGATGTTCATCAGTAGAGCTGCCATATTTTGGGGGCTTGTATTTAGATGAGTAGGCCATGGTAACTTTACTATTTATGTGAAGGTAAAAATACAAAGGTAAAGAAAAATTACCCATAGGATAGAGTTTGCTGGACAACGACTGCATGTACTATGGGGGGCACTGATTTGGATTCTAGATCTACATAAGCAGTATTTTCTTTCTCCTCAATAGGGTCAAAATGAATTAGTAAATTTGAATGTTTCCCCTTTTAACGGTCCACCAATTTAAATTTTGACATATGGTGCGCAGTCATTGGCAAACTTTGAGATGATGTCATATGATGTCACCAGGAACACTTGACACGCCACTTAGTGAGTGGTACGCATGGATGCCAACTCACGATATCTTTCCTCCACGTATGACCCCTTTACATTTTCATGTTCATAAGTAGAAAACTGCTACCTAGTAAACCGGAGTGGTAACATCTCATGACTACAATGGTTTTAGAAATTTCTTCGGAGAGTCGTTACCAATCATACTCCTCCATGCACCCTAGAAGTTTTATGCCAATGAATCCTTGGGGTGCAAATATGCCCGTCACATACTCATTATGTTCTATTGCTTTTGACTGTGATCTATCCAAACTCAGTTGTGATTTTCATTCACATGCTATAGCCCCTTTTTTTTTCGAGAACTCAATCCTGCTCCCAATGATGAGCATTTTCTTTTTCTCTTGTATTTTGGTCCTCAACACCTAGTCATCATGATAAACCATCCTGGTCCTTCCCAGTGCCTTTGTGGCTCATTGTGCCTATGCTTAAGCTCACATAAGATGATAGAAGTGTATAGATAGACCATTTTGTAGATTTATTGGCTCCTTATACTAGAAATCAACATTCCTAGTGATTTTTAAACTTGGAAATTTTGAGTGTTAACATTGGGTGTAGCGGGGATAATTTTTTATTCCATAAAAAATAGAGAACTGTAGACTAGTTCCTTCTATGTTGGGATGTGGACTCCTTCTATTTTGAGTAAATCTCGATACATTGATCAAACTCTTGAGTTTTGCATATTTGTTAAAAATACTTCAAAAACTTAAAACTGGAAAAATATGAACATAATGTAAAACAACTAAATGAAGACATAGAATGCTTCCATTTTACAATGATACATGGATGTAGAATGCATTTGATCTTAAGTATTGTGGGAATCACTTAAGAAGCCTACCATTCATAGTTATTTCCAGAATTTCACCATCAATTTGGGAAAGAATAAAGGTGTTGTTTCCTTGTACAACTGAAATCTAAAAAGGTCCCATCAAGATATTGTCAATCTTTCCATGATTTCCCTTGTCTTCTATTATGAATTCTCATTTTTAAACTAGATCCCTTGGCTGAAAATATCTTTCCAGGGCTCTTTTATCAAAATGGGACTTCATTTTTTCCTGGTGCAGTTTCATCTTTAGACCAACCCGCTCTCTGTTTTGCTGTAGATGAAGTACTAGCTGATAAATCCTCCTTATCATGTCATTTGGTTTTTCTATTTAATTTTGGATTAGATTCATCATCGGCATCTCTAATTGGATTGGGAAGAATGATTCTTTCCCATAGACTAGTTGAAATGGTAAAGTGCATGTCTTAATTGAGTGTCCCATGCTTTTTTGTTTTCTTACAACAATTTATTTATTATTCTTAGAAGACTCTTATTTGAGGACTCTTCCAATCCATTTCCTTGTGGATACTAAGGGGTGGAATGTCCCATATCAATGTTATATACTTGACAAAACTTTATTAGCTTGATAGATCTGAATTCTTGAGCGTTATCAGCTATAATCTTTCTTGGGAATCCGTGTTGGTTGTGGAGCCTGATCTCCAGATTCAGAGATATTATTATTCAGCCGTGTCCATACCCCAAGTAATGAGGGTTCAGGGGCAATGCCCCCGAGAAACATTTTGGGGGCTTTTTTCGCCAGCAGTTGTCAGGCCCATGGTTTTGGTTAACCCGTGGTATTTTCCCATTGTATTTCCCTTATAAAAGAAAGACATTGTAACACGACTAGGGTTAATATATTATGTTTTATGCATTGTAAAGATCTCTAAGATCAGAAGAGAGACTGTGAGACAGTGAAGAGGAAGTGCAGCGGTTGTGCTGCAGGTTGTATCTCTTCACTTTGTTGGACGGTATAATAATAAGGAATGGCAACTTCAGTGTGGACGTAGCCCAAGTTGGGTGAACCACGATATATCTGTGTCTCTCTTGTAATGTGTGTGTGATTATATTTGCATTTTTGTTTATTGTTATTGCTCTGCGATCCTGTTTTTCTAACAATTGGTATCAGAGCCAAAGGTCTATTTTGCAGATAAACCTGCAGGAAGCTAGGGTTTCTAGTTCGAGTGGGAGTAATGGCGGAAGAAGGAAAGTTTAAGGTTGAGAAGTTTAACTGCCAAAACTTCCAGTTATGGAAGATGCAAATGGAGGACTATTTGTACCATAAGGATATATTCCTATCATTGGGAGGAAGAGGAAAGCAGCCGGCGGCCATGAAGGACGAAGAATGGGAGGTTCTTGACAGAAAGGCTCTGGGAACAATACAGCTGAGCCTGGCTTTGTCAGTGGCTTTCAATATCTCAAAAGAAACGACAACGGAGGGTTTGATGAGTGCACTGGGTAAGCTGTATGAAAAACCCTTGGCCTCCAACAAGGTTTTTCTAATGAAGCGTTTATTTAATATGAAGATGTCTGAAGGTGGATCTGTTACTGATCATTTAAATGAGTTTAATACGGTTACAAATCAACTAAGTTCTGTAAGTGTGAAATTTGATGATGAGGTTAGGGCCCTTCTAATCTTGTGTTCATTGCAAGAAAGCTGGAATAGCTTGGTCATGGCTGTAAGTAACTCTGTCTCTGGTTCAAACACCTTCAAATTTGATGATGTTATTGGTGTTATTCTTAGCGAGGAAATGCAAAGAAAAAGCACAGGTGAGACATCAGGAAATGCGTTGACCATGGAGACCAGGGGAAGACAAAATGAGAGAGGAAAGAGCCAAGGTGTTAACACCCAAAAAGTGCTCAATAGCTCATTCCCTTATTCACATGACCCATTTGTCCACTTTTCCACCATTTGAGCCTCTAAAGCCATCAAAAGGTTACCAAAAAGACCATAATACACCTTTTTTCCCCTCAAAATATATATTTTTCCTCAAAAAACACAAAAAATCCTCAAAAAGGGTCTAGAATTCCCAAAAATTAAAAGGGAATAAAAATATTCAAAATATTCAAAAAGGAAAAAAGAGGGAAAAAGGTACTTAAACCATGTTGGTCAATACCATTGGTTTCCTTAAAACCACAATGGTATTCCCCATCACCAAAAACTATAAAAAGGTGATAGGGGCTCCTCACTTTCGATCCATCCATCATCCTATCCTCATGCTGTCAAAATCTCTCTTGAGTTCTTTGACCATTGTAGCAATCTTGGAGAAGAGACCATTGGAGCCTGGAGCATCTCAACCTTGGAGCTGCTCAACACCAAACATCCTCACCACTTGAGGTATTATAATACAAAAGTCATTTTTTATTTTGTCTCTTGTTCTTGTTCTTAAATCTTTTCAAGTTTATTGTTATATGCACATGTTAGATTCAAATTAATTTATAGTTGTATTTGATTTCAATTTGAAGACTGCTACTACAAGTTAGTAGGTGCACCATTGCACATGCTTGGTTGAAAAAACAAGCAACACAAGGTAATCGTAGCAACTCTAAAAAGGGAAGATCCAAGTCTAGACTGGGAAAAATAGAGTGTTGGAACTGTGGAAAGAAAGGACGTCTGAAGAAAGACTGCAGATTTCTAAAGAAGAAAGGAGATGGATCGAAGGAAACTACCCAGGAAGCAAATGTAGTAGGTGATGTGTTACAAGATGCTTTGATTCTTGCCTTAGATAATACTAGTGATTATTGGGTAGTAGATTTAGGGGCTTCATGTCATGCTACACCCCATAAGAAATACTTTCATGATTATGTTCCAAGAGATTTTGGACATGTTTTATTGGGCGATGATGAGCCATGTAAAATTGTTGGAATGGGTAAGGTATGGATAAAAGTTAAGAATGGAACTGATTGGTTGTTGAAATATGTAAGGCATACTCCTTCTATGAAAAGAAATTTGATCTCAATAGGGCAGTTGGGAGAAGGTTGCTATCTATCTACATTTGGAGAAAAGTGGTGGAAGATCACTAAAGGATCAATGGTGATAGAAAAAGGAGACAGGGTAGGTACGTTGTATTTATGTCCTCATAATACTAACCATTCTATCTCTTTAGCTTCCATAGGAACAGATATAGTATTGTGGCATCATAGGCTTGGACACATGAGTGAGAAGGGGATGCAGATTCTCCACTCAAGGAAGTTGCTACCAGATTAGAAGCATGTAAGTTTGGAATTCTGTGAGAACTGTGTTTATAGAAAACAGAAGAGAGTCATATTTCTCAGGGTTGGGAAACAGAAGAAGAATGAAAAGTTAGAGCTTGTGCATACTGATGTATGGGGACCGGCTCAGGTACAATCTCTTAGTGGCTCTCATTATTATGTTACATTTATTGATGATGTAACTAGGAAAACTTGGGTTTATTGCATTAGACATAAATATGATGTGTTTGCTACTTTTAAGAAGTGGAAAGCTTTGGTTGAGAATGAGACAGGAAAAAGGTTGAAGTGTCTCATATCTGATAATGGAGGTGAGTACAATGACAAGGAGTTTGATGGTTACTGTTCATACCATGGAATTTGTAGAGAGAAGACAGTCTTGGGAACACCACAAGAAAATGGTGTGTCAGAAAGGATGAACAGAATGATCATTGAGCGTGCAAGGTGTATGAGACTGCATGCAGGGTTGCCATTACAGTTTTGGGCGGATGCTGTAAATACTGTTGTTTATTTAATAAATAGAGGACCTTCAAGTGCTTTGGATGGTGGTATTCCAGAGGAGGCATGGACAGATAAAAAGGTAAACTACTCATTTTTGAGAATGTTTGGCTGTGAAGCATTTGTCCATATTGATAAAGAAAATAGAACAAAGCTTGAAGCTAAATCTAAGAAATGTACCTTTGTTGGATATGGGGTTGATGAATTTGGTTATCGCTTATGGGATTAAGAAGATAACAAAATCATCAGGAGTAGAGATGTGATATTCAATGAAAAGGTCATGTATAAAGATCAGTTGCAGGGAAAGAAATAGGAAAAGGAAAACACAGAGTACTGAATACTTGATTAAATTCAAGAAAATGAAGTTCCAAAGGTGCCCGAAAATCAAGAACAACAGCAAGTACCTGAAACTCCTGCAACTGCAAGAAGATATACCAGTTTAAGTAGAGTCCCTGAACGATACTCTCCTTCAATGTATTATTTGTTGATGACGGATGCTGGTGAACCAGAATGTTATGAAGAAGCAATGTAGGTAGAAACTAGAAAGAAGTGGGAGCAAGGCATGAATGAGGCGATGGACTCATTGGTAGGAAACCAGACTTGGGATTTGGTTCAACTTCCTGCTGGTAAAAGAGCATTGCAGAACAAATGGATTTACAAGTTGAAGGAAGAAGAAGGAAGTAAGAAATGGTACAAGGCGAGACTTGTTGTAAAGGGGTTTGCACAAAAGAAAGGTATAGATTTTGATGAAATATTTTCTCTTGTTGTTAAGATGACTTCAATTAGGACTATTTTAAGTCTAGTGGTGGTAGAAGATTTGCATCTTGAACAGTTAGATGTAAAAACAACCTTTCTCCATGGGAATTTGAAGGAAGAGATATATATGCAGCAGCCACAAGGGTATGAGGTCAAAGGTAAGAAGAACTTGGTATGTAGGTTGAAAAAGAGTTTGTATGGCTTGAAGCAAGCTCCAAGGTAGTGGTATTTAAAATTTGTCAGGTTTATGACAGAACAAGGTTATAGCAGATGTCTTTCTGACCACTGTGTTTATTTCAAGAAGCTAGACAATGAAAGATATATTATCTTCTTATTGTATGTGGATGACATGCTTGTTGTAGGGTCTAACATGCAGGATATAAATGTACTCAAAAGGAATCTAGCTAATTCATTTGCGATGAAGGATCTAGGTGCTGCAAAGCAAATCCTTGGTATGAGAATAACGAGAGACAGGAAAAATCGCAAATTAACATTGTCTCAGAGTGAGTACATACAAAAGGTGTTGGAATCACCACTGGCCATACTGTGGAATCCTCAAGACTTATTACGTGCATCAACAAAACCTCAAAAGAGCATCCAAGGACTTTTACGAGCTCACTGCTCAACCTATCGAATCTCCCAGGATCTTTTACATGCAACTGCACAACCTATCCACAGCCATGGAGTATCATCCTGATACTCATGATCATACTGATCATGTCATCTCAACAAGCAATCCATCAAGTAGGTACACCTCAGGACTAATTACACTACCTCTGCAAAACATGCAAGATCTCCCAGGACTGATTAAACTACCTCTGCAAAACCTACAAAAGCATCTCAGGACTAATCATGTGCCTCTGCAAAACCTGTGTACCATTGTTGGAGCCTAGGTCATAGCTATGGTAAAGCTGCAAATTTTGAGGAAAAAGCACAAGTATTGAAGGAAAGTGCTAATTTTGAACAAGCACCAATTTTTGGGTAAAAGCAAACGGTGCCAGATGGACGAGCTCAGCGCAGATTACGGACCGGAAATCATGGAGCTCGCGCGCACACGTCAAAGGAGAATAAATGTGGCTGAGTAGAGAGATCAACTACCATAATAAATGAAGCGACGGAGTAGAGGGCTCAGCTACCCTCATTAAGGCTAAGTATAGAAGTTATGGTTGCTCTAACCAAGGAAGAACAATGGACCAAAGCATTGAAGGCGAAGGACAAGGAGCGGTAAACGATGAAGCGGTGCCCAGACCCGCAATCTGCGCCAAAAGTCACGGAACCTACAGGAAACGGTGACATGACTGCAAGCGGCGCCTACAGTACACCTAGCCATGTCCGTGGTTAGGGTTTTTGGGGAATACTGCTGGGAAAGGCCCACAGTTTTGTAAAGGTGTGACCGTCATGGCCACCTATATATATGTTTAATTGTAAAGGATAGACGTTAGTTGGTTAGTCATTCAGTTAGTAAGCTAGCCATTCAGCCTTCTATTGTGTTGTTAGAAGACAAGAGTTAGAGCTGGGATAGCCGTGAAGTTAATCCCTGAGTTGCAGACAGTCTGAGTCGACATCTGAACTATTGTAATCTCTGTAGAGGAAGAGACTAGATCGAGAGAAGGGCTCCCAGCTGTGTGCGTGGAGTTTCCTGGAAAGATCTAAGGCTGCAGCTGTGTGCGCAGCAGGATTGTAATTCCTATTCTGTGATTAATATAAGATACTCTCCCCGTGGACGTGGTTTCCCCGTGGAGGTGAACTTCATAATTTTCCTTGTTGCGACGCTGTGTTGTATGATTGCATGTTTAATTCACTATCTATGTGTACATGAACATTGTGTTATCTTTATGAATATGCTAAGTAAGTTCACAAGCTTTCTTGATAGCTATAATTGTTAAGTGTCGAAGAGACCTGTAAAACGTTGTCGCTGCGGCGATTGAGGCATACGTTACTGCGCTGGGCGCGCAAGAAGGAACGATACATAGGGTATCGACGCAGAGGGTAATCGCCTCGTGAACTGGAAACGAGGGATCTCGCGGTTAAGCTGGTATGAGTTGCAGCGCTGTCGCGCTGAAAGCTACAGAGGAGTAAGACATTCCGCCTGAGAACTCCCGCGAGAGGGGAGAAGACTACAGTCTCCGCATCACCAAGGTTGAGGAAGCTTGATTCCTTAGCCCCCCATAGCCACTTCGGGTGAGACCTCAAGCTGCTACGCAGCTCGTTGCCGAGAGGGCCAGTGCGCCAAGGGGTTTTGTTGCTGCGCTTCACTAAAACCCAGGTCTGTCCAAAAAGCAGCCAACAACCATACTGTCACATCATCGGCTTCAGATCATCGTCATTGTCCACGGAGCACAACCCAGATGCACACACACAACACTTACACTCACCGGCATGGAAGGACTTTCCTCTAACCATCCGAGAAAGGCTCACAGCACTTATATCAACAACCATGGGAGGACCAACGTACCACCATGTCGGAATGGCACAACACTTACATCAACGACCATGGGAGGACCAACGTACCACCATTTCAGAATGGCACATCACTTACATCAACGACCATGGGAGGACCAACCTACCACCATGTTGGAATGGCCTAGCACTTACATCTACACCATAGGAGGACCAACCTACCACTATGTGAGAATGGCTCTAGCCCTTACATCTACACCATAAGAGGACCAACCTGCCGCTATGTGAGAATGGATCGTGTGCATCTGTGTCTCCGGACTCATCACTTCCCCTTGGAAGGTATCTCGATCTGAAGTACACCAAGTCTCCCTCTAAAGTATTCAAACTTCACTTTGGAAAGCGGCTTGGTCAACCCATTGGCTATCTGCTCATCCATCGCAACATACAGGAGCTTCACTTCTCCTCTCTGCACCATATCCCTAATATAGTGATACTTGATCTCAATGTGCTTCGACTTGTCATGGAACACTGGGTTCTCCGACAACTTCACACAACTCTGGTTGTTGCAATATATAAAAGTAGCACTCAGCTAGAGATCAAACAAATCAGACAGTATCTTCTGAAGCCATACTGCCTCATAACTAGCTGAACAAGCTGCGACATACTCTGCTTCGGCTGTACTTAGTGCCACACAGGACTGCTTCCTGCTAAACCAAGCAATCATACCGGATCCCATACTGAAGCAGCACCCCGAATTGCTCTTCCGATCAATGGCACTGCTTGCCCAATCTGAATCAACATAACCCTCCAGGTTAAACTTTTGATTCACCTCATACTTGAGCCCATAGTCAACTGTACCCTTCAGGTACCTCAGAATATGCTTTGCAGCTATCAGGTGAACATGTCTCGGATCTGTCAAGTACTGGCTCAAGGTGTTCACCGCAAAGGAGATATCTGGTCTTGTATTCGTCAGGTACATCAAGGACCCAATCATCTGACAATACATCGTAGCATCAACCGACTCAGATATCTGGTCTTGTATTCGTCAGGTACATCAAGGACCCAAGAAGCTTCAGGTTCGATTCCATAGGTGTGGCCATGGCCTTGCAGTCCATCATCCCAAAACTCTTCAGGATCTCTACTGCATACTTCCCTTGTCCAAGGAAGATTCCATCTGCACTCAGCCACACCTCCATACCAAGAAAGTAGTGCATTATACCCAAGTCCTTCATCTCGAACTCGGCAGCAAGCTTCCTCTTTGTGTCGGAAATCAATCTATCCTCACCTGTTACAAACAGGTCATCCACATACAATAGAAGTATCATTGGATTGCCTTCCTCAACCTTGTAGTAAAGGTTGGAATCCGTTTTACTCTTGGTAAAGCCCAAACTAGATAGGAAGCCATCTATCCTACCATACCAGGTCCTGGGTTCCTGTTTCAAACCATACAGGGCTTTCTTCAGTTTGCACACATGTGACTATTGGTCATGTGTCTCAAACCCGAGTGGCTTCTCCACATACGCTTCCTCTTCAACTACACCATTCAAGAAAGCTATATTGACATCCATCTGGTGTACCTTCCATTTCATCACTCCAGCCAGAGCAAGTACCGATCTAATGGAAGTGTATCTGGCCACAGGAGCAAAAGTCTCTTCATAATCAATCCCTTCTTTTTGGGAGAAGCCACGAGCTACAAACCTCACTTTGTATTTTTCTATGCTACCATCTGCAACATGCTTGATCTTGTATATCCACTTGGAAGTCACAATAGACTTCCCTTCAGGTCTTGGGACCACATCCCAAACATCATTCTTCATGATCGACTGGCACTGCTTGATCATGGCATCCTTCTATTACTTCATCCCGAATGCTGGGAACTTCTGATTCTTCAATATTTTCAATAGATAGCTTTGCTGGAACAAATGTTGTAGTCCTTCTTTTGTAGGTGATGGTATACGATCTTTCCTACAAAACAAGTTGAATTGCATGATTAGAGACATCTCATAGTTTTAAAAACAAATTCTTACACATAAAGAAATATGTCATACAATGATGCAATTATTTTAGCCAATGCTTCAATACAACATTTATCCATATCCCGTAACTTTCTAGATGCCTTCCAATCTCTACCAGAACATTGTTAAGAGTGTGCAAAACTCCCAACATGTCAGCAAAGAGGTTTCATTCTAGATAAGTAGCAATGGAATGTTGTACAGTGCCATAGGCCACTTACCCATCACATGCATATTAGTAGTATACTGTTCATTAATGCAATTATTCTAATATGCATAATACACACCCTAAGTCTAGGAACATTATTGAACAATATTATTTAAACAAACAACTATGCAAGAAATGACAATTCAAATACTTATCTTTGTTTGGTTGTAGGGTGGACTCCCTCTCAATGTTTGCTTCCTTGGAACTACTAGAGTGTGCTCCCTCTTGATCTTTACTTCCTAGATTACCTGTCTTTGAACTTATATCCATCTTCGATCACTATGCATACTTACTAGTATCATCATTGTGTTATCCTCGAGGTCTCATACATATATTCATTAATATAATCTTAATACTATCAAAAACATTATGATTCTAAGTAATCTTAAGCATGTATGGTCAAGATTATTTCATACACAAATAATTTATCACAATTCTTTTACTCGTGCATATTCCTATTTGACCATAGGACTTTTCTGGTTAGTCATATCATCAATCAAAGTAAGAATCATAATATGCCTAAACCCATGATTACTCAAACCTATAACTTCATGAATAATCATTATCAATCATACCAAGTATACTTATATAAGAGATCCTATCACAAGGTAGGATTCTAACTTGATATAGGAAAAAACATACCTGGATTAATGTGTTAGCTAGTTATGTCTAACATACCCACATGATGTCTTCTTGTTCTCTTAAATGACTTGTGCTAGTGACCTGCATATCTCATAAGTTAACCATTGTGAAACCAAATTATACATACCTCGTAAGTAGATCTTCTATGTGATCCATGACAATGGATGAATCTTTGTCTTCATGTCACCATGGTCATATGTTCTTGAACTAGAACATGATTTTTGTTTCTTGATGTACCTTTCATGTTAGTGGACAACATCAACCTCATACAACACCACAATGCATTAGTACAATCATAAGTGTCAAAACCCTAATCAATGAATATCTTCTATCATCCATTCATATTTTATTAAGGTGATACAACACGTCTAAAATTAATCAAGATTGTACTAATCTTAATGAAGACAAACATATCATAAACTTAATCATGAATAGATTTCGAAACATACCCGTAAGTCATACCTATCGAGTTTGCTTGTAATCTTCTTATGTAAGGCCTTAGCCGCATCTCCCTCTGAAACTGGAACTTCTTACTTATGCAGGTGACCAATCCATTCTCTTCTAGGATTAACCCAATTCAATTGATTTCTAGAAACTAGATCCGGAGCTGGATTAGGGTTTGTCAGGGAAACCCCAAAAATTCAAACTTTGAATTTCAAACTTCTGAAAGGATAGAAAGATGCACCTTGATGAGCTGGTCAACCTAGTATACTCAGAATTTGAAAACTGCAAAGTTTCACCCCTCAAATTTGCTCTTCAATCTTCCGAATTCACTAGGGAGGACCCTGAATTAGGGTTTGAGTTTCCTGGAGCTTCACCAAACCAAATAGTTTGATCCAAAGCTCTAAACTTCGATTTTTCGAAGGAGCTTCCAGCTATGGTCATAGATTTCAAAAAATCCCATTTTTGTAGAAGCCCTAATTTTTCACCTTTCCGATCAAAGTCCTGAACTAGGGTTTGATCAAGCCTGGCTTTCTGCCCAACCAACAAATTCAGTATTGGTCTCTAAATTTCAATTTTGATGAGGAGCATCCAGCTGTGGTCTCCGATACAAAAATTCCAACATTCTCCGAAACCCTAAATTCCAGGAGCCATGAATGAAGGTGCTCAAAATCCAATTCTGTTTTGATAGAAATATGAACCTGATTGTTTCTAGTGTAACTCCAAAACTTCAGATCTACAGGGTCTAAAAATTATTCTTGTGGTAGCCTGTCCTATTATCTTTCCAGCCCCAAAGTTCTTACCTTAATTGGATTCTCTGAGGGAGAGTTATGCCAAGTGTTGCAATGTGACCTGTTTATGGGATAAAATAGGAGATTGAACTTGTACGGAGTGCCACGTGTCATTGGTTCAACTCCGGCCTTTGAAAACCTTACCTGAGAAACTAAAGTCCGTGCTCTACCTGTCACTTTTTACTAAATTTAATTTGGAGCTTCCTAGCCCAAGTTGTGACCTTTTTTCCTAGGTCACTTGTTTATGACTGAGATCTGGAAGAGGCAGAAACCCTAACTTGTATTGATCATAAATCACAAAGTACAACGAATTAGAGGCTATACTTTGGACACAAGGTATAGGGGGATGTTATCTACGACCTGTAAAGGTTTCAGAACCTAAACCTTCTCTAGGATTTATAGAGAAAGTTCTATGATGAATGGGTTTTGCTATATCAATCCCTAGCTTGCAATTTGTCCCAAGTGCAACAAGTCTCATAAATGCCATAGCATGCCTTCCTTCAGGCTAACTCTGATACCATGTTAGTTTCTGAACATTAAATTCAATAGATCTAGGATCTTAACTAAAAGAACAACATGTACATCATATCAAGCATAAGAGACAAGAGACAAGAGACAAGAGACATAAAACATTTCACCGGGGAAAACTAAGAAGGTGAAAAACCCCGCAACTTCCTCAGAGATAGAATAAGAATCAATACAAGGATCACCATGATCAAACCCAAGAGATAGATATCTTCAGCAACATGCTTCTCCTCCACTTGTGCACACCCTTCTCTTCTCTCACTAATGCGAAGTGAGTGAATGAGACATTGTGTAAAATGAGAGAGTCACACTCTCTATTTATACAGTAACTTTCACTTGATCTTTACTCAATTAGGTCGGCCCTAACTTAACCAAATAACATAATGCTGACTGGGCCAACCCCCAATAGGGTGGTCTAATAACCCTTTGACCCACATGACTCATACAGGGCCTACCCCAACAATGTGGTCTAATAACCCATCAAGTATAAGTTACGACACTTACAATATAACTTGCGACACTTGCCAGTACACATGACGACACTTCCAATCGGAGGAATAATACATCTCCGTTGAGGGTACAATAAAGTACAAATACAATATACAAGTGAATATCTTCCGAAGTTACAAATACATCAACACAAAAAACACAGAACACCTTCCTCTAGATCTTCTTCCAGCAGGTCATGTGACTCCATAGGTTCTAGAAGAAGTCCAAGACATGCTTCTTGCAGACTTAAAGGAAGAAACAAGTTCAAAGGAATTTGATAGGGACAATTCAGGAAGGCAAGGCCTCCTACATTTGATGGAGAATACAAGACTGGCCAATAGGTGGAGGCATGGATTCTTGGGATGAAGAAATATTTTAGGATTCATGACTACTCAGGGAATGAAAAGGCCAGAATTTCCATTTACAATCTAAATGGCAGAGCTTCAATTTGGCGGGAACACCTCTTGCAAGTTAAAAGGATTGAGGAAAGGAGGATCAACTGGGAGCAATTTAATAAATGCTTCAAGGAAAAATAAATTTCTTCTAGGTATTATGTCAATAAGAGGAAAGAGTTCAATGAACTTAGGTTGGGACAAAAATCTATGGAAGAACATATCCATAAATTTTTGGAATTGTTGAGGTATGTGGATTATATCAAAGATGAGAGGGTAAAAATCAAATGCTTCCTTGGGAGTCTACCTCAAAGTTTCAGAGATAGGATTGAGTTTGTCGATCCACCAAGTCTTGATGAAGCCATTAGGATGGCAATGCATTTCTATGAGCAGATTAAAGGAAAATTAGATGTTCACCCAGCATGGAAGGGAAAGCCAAGAGGGAGGTTTGATCAAAAGAAAAGTGGCTTCAAGCCACCATTCAAAAATCATACAAGAACCTTTCCACAGGGGCTTCAAACAAGGAGTGGATTCAAGCCAGCAGTAGCAACAAACAAGGCATCAAAGGCACCACTTCAGTGTTTGTAATGTCCCCATTTAAATAATTGCATAACAAGACAATCCCATCAATCCTACTAGTTCCCTAGGTTGGATGGATACAGTTGGAATGGTAATAAGGGAGCTAATAAATTATGTTCATACATTAGAATAGTTGAAGTATTTAATAAAGAGGTTGAATAAATAAATTCAAGGGAAATTCTAAGTGGAAATTGGTTTTGAATACATATGGAGGATGTGGGACCCATACTAGCTTGATTTTTCAATGCCATATGGCATATCTCTCTTCCCATTTCGAATTCATGAGAAGGAAAACATTCTTGGATGAGATGGTAGGATCATACACATGCCATTTAACATCATAGGTCTAATTTGGATGGAATGGTAACCTCCATGGAAGAGGAGAGTCAAACTAGAAGTTTGTGGACACTTGGGATAGATTCCCTAGCTCCTATGACAACAATGATGAAGAATCTATGACATATATGACATATTTCAGATCTGATTGCTGAAATCTAACCAATATGACATTTCAGGTCCAAAAATAGGCTCCAAGGTGGCGCTCAAGCGATTTCGAGAAGCCAAAGAGACTCCTACTCGAATTGGGAGAAGGTGGAAGGTTGGAACTTGGGAGACAAGTGGCATAAGGTGGAATCTTTCCTATGTGGAAATATCTAGAAGCGAATGGGAGGAATTCAAACCATAGGAGGCTAATTTTGGATATAAAATACATGAATCAAGCATGAGAAGGGATTTTGATCATTTTGACAAATTGCATATGTGAAGAGAGAGATCTAGTGGATGACTAGTTTCTTGCCTTAACCAATTTCGAGGGTGAAAGATTCCAGTCCAAGTTGGTGTGTGGAGAGGCCATTTAGGTATTTCATGGAGTCTTTATTTGCAGGTTTAATATACAGGGAAACTCATGGTTTCTTCTAGTGCATCTCACTCACTCAACCATTTCCAGTTTTCATTGCATATTCTTTCTCCTTGAGGGAGGGCACTTTTGGTGAGCTATTGTACTCTTTGTGGGAGATTCTCATGCCCCATTTATGTTGTAATAAGATTCATATACTCTTTTTTTCATATTTATAAATGTATCAGGTCAAAAATACAGTTGGAATGATGTAAATCTATTGTTTAATGAACAAACAGTGCCATTTCCCCACTACCTTGTTGTGAACCAATGTAATGTTGATGCATTCGAATGAATAAATAAATACTGATGTTTTATTGATGTATGGAATATTAATGATTTATTCTTAGAGTTTCATATTCATTATCTAAGCATTTGAAGTCATTTTTTGAAGTTTCATTGCAATTGGGGAAGATTTGATGCCATTTCCCCCAAGGTCAAACTAGTGATTTTGCTGCTGTTTCGGAGAAGGTTAGAACAGACCTAATAACTGATTAATGGTGCACATGATACCTTACTAATGTACCTTAAACATACCATACGTATTTTTTGTATTTATAATGGGTTTGGAGGCATTTGGGGAGCCATTTTCAGCACTTACCCTGGGGGGATTTGAACCTCAAATTGCTAGTTAAATTCCATACATTGTCTAGAATATTAAAGGAATTTGCATAAGTATTTTGGTGGTCCTATATCGTCCTTGAACATCATATTCAAGTTCAAATATCAGCCATATACCTTCTCAGAATATTTGGGAGCATTTGGAGCAAATTGGAGACCTAGACATCAAAACTAGTCAAAGGTCGAATTAGGGAAAAAAGTGAATTTTTTTAAATTTTTAATAAAATTATTAAAAAGGGACATTACAAGTGGTATCATAGCATGGTCTTGGAACCTGATGGTCTTCAAAAGGATTGAAACAAATAATCCACCACTCTCAGAACTTATAGTTGAAGAGGAAGTAGTAGGAGAAGAAGAGCAATTTTTTGAAGAAATCATGACTAGGGATGATGTTAGGAACCCATGTCAACCCTTCTATTTACTTTGTTAGTATATTGCTTTTGGATGCATATGCTTTGTAAGTCATCCTGTAGTATTTGTTGATCCATAGTTTGTATTATTGTTGTTGGATGCATATGCTTTGTAAGTCGTCTCATAGTAATTGTTGATCCATAGTTTGTATTCGCCCATGGTTTGTATTGAAACATGGTATTCGCACCTATACTTAGTATACAAGTTTTTGTTGAGACCAATGAAGGTACCATGAATTTATTTGTATTGAGCTTCCTCAAAGGAGGTTTCCCCCTCGAAGTGGCTTGTGATCAATAAAAGCGATTATGAGTTATGTTATTTATGCTATCTCATGTATTTTCATTAATTAATTGTTGCAGTTTCTTCACAGATGAAAAGGGAAAATCATAACATAAGGAGGAATTTATTGAAGTCCTAAAACCTTTCTTTGAAGACATGAATAAAAATATGATGAATGGATTCGAATTAATGTCTAGTCGACTAGCAGGCAAAGGAGTCATGGGAGGCAGCCACTACAACAAAATAGCCCTTTAGGGGCGGTTTTGACTTGCGGGGGTCTTGGTAAAACCCCCCTTAAAAGTTTTTTTAGACCTTTGGAGGCGGTCTTTTAAAACTGCCCCTAAAAGTCATGGAAATTGGACTTTTGGGGGCGGTTTTTGGAAAAACCCCCCTAAAAGCCCAATTCTTATAACTTTTGGGGTCGGTTTGTCAAAACCCCCCCTAAAAGTCATGAGAATTGAACTTTTGGAGGCGGTTTTTTTTGGAACCCCCCTTAAAAGTCATGAGAATTAAACTTTTGGAGGTGGTTGTTTGAAAAACCCCCTTAAAAGCCCAATTCTCATAACTTTTGGGGGCAGTTTGTCAAAACCCCCCCTAAAAGTCATGAGAATTGAACTTTTGGAGGCGGTTGTTTGAAAACCCCCCCTAAAATCCCAATTCTCATAACTTTTGGGGGTGGTTTGTCAAAACCCCCCCTAAAAGTCATGAGAATTTAACTTTTGGAGGAGGTTTGTATGGAACCCCCCTTAAAAGTCATGAGAATACTCTTTTTGGTTGATTTTGGTGACTGTAGAAAAATGTTTGCCACCGTTAATCATTCTAACAAGTTTTTTATGATGCTATGTGACTCTCTCTATAGTTTTTGAAAAAAGATAGTGGTTTAAGACCACTGCTATGGAGTCTTTGTCATTATGTGTCAAAGGTCATAGAGGTTAGAGTTAATCAATTTCTTAATAAGTTAGTGTGTCAATGGTATTAGGTGCAATATCACTTATTTTGGGGGGTTAAGTGTGATAGTTATGAGTATCACTTATGTCCATGGGTTAATTGTGACATTTATGGATATCACTTATTGCTTCCACTACTTTTACATTCAATATTTTTCTACAATTTGGCTTCCATGTTTGCACCATCCAATATATTCTCACGAGAACAAACGCCAATAAATGTTGAATTCTTTGTTAGGATTTCTTGACAATTTGAAGCTTATAAGTCAGTCTCCTACTTATTTTACTTGTCACTTGACAATTGGCTCAAAATTAATCTCACTTACTTTGTCATAAATGATGTCGAGGTTGGGATTTTTGATAGCTTCACTACATGGGACACTATCCATTATTTGTTCATTAGACACAATAATTTGATTATTTTCTTTCTCACTTATGTTAACAAGTAAATGTCTTCCATTTTGATAGACATAATAATTTCCATCAAAATGATGTTTATCTATTGTGTCTTCAATTCTTTGCTTTTTTTCTTCAATTTTATCAGTGGCATGAGGGGGTATCATTTCCCTCAAGTAATGAGAATTACCTAGTTGGCCTTTGAGTCAACACATGACTCAAGCCTCTTAGTTTTATCACTAGCAATTTCCCTTTAGATGAAGTTCCACTAGTATGTGTAGGAACCATATTATTTAAGTCATAATCAAGTCGATTAATTCCAATAATGAATGAGACTAACTTGCTAACTAGCTACGCGAAGGTTCCCCTTCATGGTTTGCTTCTTAAAGGGACTATGGCCATTTATTCCATGGAATTTTGAGACAATAAAAATTCTGTGATACCTTAGATGTTATGGGTTGCAAGTGTGCTACACTGATGCAACCAATGGGTTTTTCTCCCTGGTTTGAGAGGATTGGAAAATCTTCCTAGACCATTGCAATTATTGGTTTTCAACAAGGAATTCCTAGTAAGCATGTGTCATCAACTCATGTTGACTATGTCCCTACCTTTTGTTCACATCGCTCATTTCTCCTACTAATTGAATGATCTAGTGAAGTGTTTGGATCATGTTAATGAAGGTGGCTCGCCGCCTTCAACGTCATGAGAAGTTTAATGAAACTTATCATTTAGAGGAAGGAGAAATCATAACAAGGTTACCATATGTTAATCTACAGTAGGATCATTAATAAGCAAGTATCAGATGATACCCCTTTGTGGGTTGGGGGATAATTTCACAACCCATGAGGTCGGCTTTGTTGTGGGCAGTGGTTCCTCTCCATTCCATCCACATAAATGCAAATACCTCAGTTTTTGGGTCTAGTAGGTTGGATCCCACTAAGATGTGCGGTAGGAGACGACTACAACCCATGTGGTTGGATTCATTGATGGCGGTGGTTCCTTATCGTTTCATTTGCATGATGTTTCCTCGATCATGGATCATGGGAAATCGGCTCTCCAATACTAGCTATCACAAGCCCCTTTCTTCCACAATACATAATCGTCGAGGACTGTTCAATGGGTGGGTGAAAACACTATGCAATGCATTGGGTTGTCCACCCTAGTCCTCCCTATCACTCCCTCAGGAAAGAAACAATACGAGATAGCTAGGCAATGCTTGGTAAGGCAACCAAATCCATCTACTCCTAGAATGGACATGTTTTTGTAAATCAGTGATAAGGGGAAATATGCTATCCATTAATTTAGAGCTCCCAAATTGAAGGTCTTGTAGAATATATGGAACATACAAGGTGATATTATGCATCCCATGGTGGTCCCAATTACTTGACTCAGCAACATAGATCTTGGGGATGCAATGGATAGATATCTAGTCTTAAAACATTGCATTAGATCTAAAGTAGTAGAGACTATTGACATCATCACTCCATAAGAAATTAATCATGTTAGGACACTGCCACCATCCTTTCCTATCCATTCCTTGATGATGAAGATGACTAATTTCCCATAAGTAGACACAATGCTCCAATTAGTGATCCCACATTCATATGCATTGTAGAATCCCAACACAAGTGCCACTATGTAGGCCACCAATACATAGTACCATTTCATAAGATGAAAAATTTATGGGATGACCCCTATGGATATAACAACAAGGGAAACATACCTAGATCTAACTAGCTAGGGTATATTGTCTTTCATAAACATCTTATTTTACTATTGCTCATATTAGGGCATCGATGCATCCATTACTTGTTGATTTCCATCACTAGTTACCAAGGGAAGGTCCTTTTGAGTCCTCTTCTTCTTCCATCGACTATACATAGTGGTCAAAGTGATATACAATATTTTGACACATTGATTTCATTCGCACCCTCTAGTTTGAGTCATGGCAACACAAAAAATAGAACAAAGGAAGCAAGAGGGTTTGATCCTTATTCTATTGGAGAATACCCAAGCCTAGGGAAGACCATCATAGCCAATATGAGGATTTAAACCCTATTCCTATTCAAATAATTATTTATTGTTATAGCTCCATAAAAGTGGTGGTTTGTTCTAATCTACTTGAAATTGAGAGGTGTTTGAATAAAAGGAGTCAACCCAACTTAGTTCAAAGTTTCAATCGAAGATTAAGAAATTATGGGATAAATTGGAGGTATTTTACTAGATAATTGTCCTAATTAAAATATACCAATGTTTTAGATGTAGACTAAAAAGTTTTGAGGAAAATTAAAAATATTTTACTAAATAGTTGGTTTGCTAGTTTAGGTGAGAATAACACTATATAAGTAGCACTAGTTGCACTTGCCTCCTTCAATAATTTATGTGCATTTGGACCTTTTCCCCGTGGAATATGAAGTTTTTGGTGTGCGATCACTACAACAAAGTACCCTTTTAGGGGCGGTTTTGGTTTGTGGCAGTCTTGCTAAAATCGCCTGCAAAGGGTTTTTTAGGCCTTTGGGGGCGGTTTTTAACCCTCCCCCCCCCAAAAAAAGTTATGAGAATTTGACTTTTGGGGGTGGTTGTTTTAAAACTTCCCCCAAAAGTTCAATTCTCAAGACTTTTTTTTGGGGGGGGTTAGAAATACCCCCCCTAAAGATGTTTTTGAGGGCATTTTTTAGAACCCCCCCCCCCACAACAGTCATGAGAATTATACTTTTGGGGGCGGTTGTTTTAAAACCTCCCCCCAAAAGTTCAATTCTCATGAAGTTTTTTTTAGGGAGGGGGATTAAAGACAAACATTTTTCAAGGGAGTTTTAAAAAAAAAACCCTTTAAAACACTTGAGAATTGAACTTTTGGCGGTGGTTTGTAAAAACCCACCTCCAATTGTTAAATTCTCAAGATGTTTGGGGGGGGGGGGGGTGTTTACAAAGACCGCCCCTAAATATATGCTTCAAGGCGGTTTTCTAAAAACACCCCCTAAAATTAAAGAGAAATTTACTTTTGGAGGTGGTGTTTTAAAGACCACTGGCAAAATTTCAATTCTCATGACTTTTGGGGGGGGGTTTAGAAGGACTGCCGCTAAATATATTTTTAGGTATTTTTTCAATATCCATCTACTCAAATACTACTTAAATTTACCACTAATTACCCTATAATTGACCCCTAATTAACCCCATAATTGACCCCAAATTACCCCCAATTAACCACTAATTGCACCTATTGACCCCTACTTTCCCACCAATTACCCCTAAATAATCCATTCTTACCACTAATTAACCCTTAATAATGTCTAAATGACCCCTACGTTTTTCCAAGGAAAACCTCATGGAGAAATCCAAGGGATGCTTCCAAACATTCATAGATGGCATATTCCCTAGTAAACCCATCATTGTAGACTAGTGTGCCTTAAACACAGGGATTCAAAATGGGAATTGCCATCATGAACCTAACTAAATGCCCAACATCATGGGAAACCACTGGTTTCACTAATCCCATGGGCTTAAAGGGCCCCTACATATCCATAACTAACCCATAATAATTACCATTAATTACCCCTAGTTAACCTATAATTGACCCCTAATTATCACTAATTAACCTCTAATTACCCCATAATTGACCGCTTATTAACCCCTAATTACCCCTAAATGACCCTTAATTACCCACATTTGACCACAAATTACCTATAAATTATCACTAATTAACCTCCAATTACCCTTCATTTACCCATAAATGACCCGTAACTCTGCGCGAGTCTCGAGTACATCACTTAGGCTTTATAGAAGGATTTTTTTGCTTGTGAGTGGGATATGGTGGCCATTTGAGGATGTATAGCACCATGAATATCTTTTACAACTAGGCCATGGTTTGGGATTAAATTCTAGGGCCTAAGTTCATCTAGTTTCCTCTAGGTCTCATGGGTTATGTGTAGCATCCCAGACAACCACACATGCCCTACATAGGAAATATTTAGCATATGAGTGAGATATGTCCATCATTTTGAGAATTAACATAACAAGGATGGTTCTCGAGGCCCATGCCATGGTCTAGGGATAAAAGACAAGATAGTAGGCCATAACATATATTTATGGAGCTCACATGCCATGTTTCGTTGCTCAGGGCATCACCCATGCTTAGAATACATAATATTTGGCATCCAAGTTTGATATGGTGGTGATTTTAAGGTATGAAGGACTTTATATGTTTCTTGGGGATAAGGCCATAGTTTGGTGCAAAAACCTAGGTTCTAAATCCATGGAATCTATCTCTAAGCCTTACATGCCATGTGTGGGGCCTTAACTCACAACATAGGTCATGCACAAGAAATATTTGGGATACGAGTGAAATGTGTTGTCACATTTGAAGGTTTAGTACACCAAGGATGTTTCTAACGACCCAAGTCATGTTCCAGGGTGAAGATCCAGAGTTTTGTTCCATAACATTTGGCTTTCGGCTTCTACATAGGCCATCCATGAGGCCCTTTCCCATATTTTCCCTGTGACAGGGATATGGTGGCCATTTTGAGTTTGTCACATCATGGATGATTCTTGGTCACTAATCCATGATTTGATACCAAAACCCATGTTGTTGGGATAGGACATTTCTCTATGCGGCTCATGTTCTTTGCATAGTAGCCAATATCATTGCATAAGGCTTGTATAGGGAATCCTCAGCCTACATGTGACATATGGCCACCAAGTTGAGGAGGGGCGCAGTAGGTATGGATCTTGAGGACCATTCCATGGCATAATGAAAAATCTAGGAACTTATGTTGCATCATTTTACTATGGAGCTCATGGTCCATGTGTGTGGTCCCAAACCACCATATTGGCCCAACATAGGGAATCTTTGGCCTGGAAGTGGGATATGGTGCTCATTTTGAAGGTTAGAACACTAGACATGGTTCTTGGTGCATGTTATGTGGTTTAATGCCAAAATGTAGGTATTATAGCATAATATTTGTCCATAGGGCTCGTGAGACAACCCTTACATGATAAATATTATGTATGCAAGGATTAGTTGTGGATTGGGGCTTTATGCATGGCCCTTATAAGACCCAAAATTTTGGCCATGTACCATGGCCTATGTTTGAAGAACCAGCCATGGTATAACAAACCTCAAAATGGCCATGATATCTGTAATATCCCTTTTTCAAATTTTATTAAAATGCCCAATTTTTCACTTTTTTTTCCAATTTCGACCTTTGACTAGTTTTACTGTTTTGACCTCCAAATCAACCCAAATGCTCCCAAATATTCTGTAGGGGTGTATGAATGGTATTTAGACTTGAATATAAGGTTCAGGGATGTTTTATGGCCCTCCAAATACTGCTGCAAACTTGATTTGTATTCTGATCAATATATGTAATTTTGACTAGTAATTTGTGCATCAAATCCCCCTCGGGTAACACTGCAAATGGCCTTCCAAATGCCTCCAAACTCCCACAAATTTATGAACAGAGGTATATAATGTGTTAATTATGTGATTAAGGTCTCATATTCACCATTAATTTATTTTTAATACTGTTCTAACTCTCTCACATTCAACAGCAAAAACCCCCAATTCGACCCTTGGGGAAATGGCACTATTTCACCTCCCAATACAACTAAACTGAGTAAAAATGCTTCAAATGCTCAAGTACAGTACATGAAACTTGTAGAAGACATCCATGGAAATATATTTATCACAAATATATCAGATAATCATCCATACATTCGAAATCATCATCAATACATTGGCTCACAACAAGGTAGTGGGGAAATGGCATTGTTCTTCCATTAAAAATGAGATTTATACATTTCTACTTGGAATTTCGACCTGAAACTTTTTGGAGATGAATAAAAGAGTATTTAATTCATATTAAAAAAGAAATGGGTCATTAGAAGCTCCCCCAAAGAGTACAATAGCTCACCAAAAACTCCCTCCCTCAAGGAGCACGAATATGCCTTCAAAACTGGAAACGGTGGAGAGAAAGTGATGCACTAAACCAAACCATGAAACTTCCTGTAGATGCTACCTGCAAATACAAACTCCATTAAAGCACCATGAAAGACCTGAGTGGCCTCTCCAAACACCAACTTGGATGGGAATCTTTCACCCTCGAAATTGGCTAAGGCAAGAAACTAGTCATCCACTAGCTCTCTCTTCACAAATGCAATTTTTCTCAAATCATCAAAAGCCATTCTCATACTTGATTTCTACATTTTATAACCAAAATTAGCCTTCAAGGGGTCGAAATCCTCTCAATAGATTCAATAATTTTCCATTTAGAAAATATTCCTCATTTGCCACTTGTCTCCTAGTTCCAACCTTCCATCTTCTCCCAAATTCGAATTTGAGTCTCTTTAGATTCCTCCAACTCCATGAGCGCCTTCTTGAGCCTATTTTTGGGGCTGACATGTCATAATGGTCAGGTGTAAGAAGTCAGGTCTGAATTTTGTCATAAAATGTCATAGATGCTTCATTATTGTTGTCATAAAACTAGGGAATCTAGCCCATGTGTCCACTAGTCTCCAATTTGACTCTTCCTCTCCCATGGAGGTTACTATTCCTTCCCATTTCTACCTAATATGCTCAATGCCATGTGTTATGACTTACCAACTCACCCAAGAGTGTTCACCTTCCCATGAATTCGAATTGGCAAGAGAGAGCTGCCATGTGTCATTGAAAAATCAAGCTAGTGTGGGTCCCACCACCTCCATATGTCTCCAAAACCACTTGCCACCTAGAATTTCTCTTGAATTTATTTATTCATCATATTTATTAAATTCTTGAACCCTTCTAATGTCTAAATATCATTTATTAGTTTCCTTATTACCATCCCACATGTGCCCATCCAACCTAGGAAACTAGTAGGATTTATGGGATTGTCTTACTATGCACTTATTTGAATGGGGACATTACAGTCCTCCCCACCCAAGATTGCTTGTCCTCAAGCAATTTCAAATTTGGATGCTGCAAAATCTTCTCCTCTTCCCATGTGGCATCTTCATTTGGTAAGTCCTTCCATTGCACTAAATATTCTTTGATGATTCTACTCCTCAACCTTCTTTCCCATGTCTTCAAAATCTTTTCCGGAACAAGTGTGAGCTGACCTTCATCATCCAAAGGAGGAAGTATTTCTGAAGTGATGATTTTCTGACCAAGAGCTTTCTTAAGACAAGAAACATGAAATACATTGTGGATTTTACTCCCTTCCGGAAGTTCTAGTTCATATGCTACTTCTCCAACCTTCCGCACTACCTTGTATGGCCCATAGTACCTTGGTTTTAATTTTTCTGCTCCATTCTTTTTGAGAGATGTTTGTTTATAGGGCTGCAACCTTAAATATACTAAATCATTGACTTGAAAGGTTCTCTCTTCTCTATGTCTATCAGCATATTGTTTTTGTTGATTTTGAGCAACCTGCAAATTGTCTTTCAAGAGCTTTAAAATTTCTTGGCTCTCTTCCACCCAATCTTTAGCCTTTGGGGCTCTACTATCACCAAATATAATGTCAACAAATGTAAGTGCATCATAACCATATAATGCTTTGAAAGGAGACATTCCTATTGACATATGATAAGTGGTGTTGTAGCAAAACTCGCCCAAGTGTAGCCATTTTGCCCATGCTTTTTGTTGCCCTCCCACATAGTTTCTTAGGTATCCTTCCAACCATTGGTTTACCCTCTCTGTTTGTCCATCAGTTTGTGGATGATAGCTGGTACTTTGAGTCAATTGAGTGCCTACCAATCTAAAAAGTTCTTGCCAAAAAGCACCCATGAATCTACTATCTCTATCACTGACAATGCTCTTGGGGAGCCCATGCAATCTGAAGATTTCTTTGAAAAAAATATCAGCCACTTGTGCAGCACTAAAAGATGATGTAACAGCAAAGAAATGAGCAAATTTTGTCAACCTATCAACTACCACATAGATGCAATCCTTACCTAAGGATTTAGGCAATCCGGTGATGAAATCCATGGAAATACTGTCCCATTTTTGCTCCGGAATGGGCAATGGTTGTAATAGGCCGGCTGGACATGTAAGTTCTGATTTGTTTTGTTGACATGCTTTACATTCATTCACATACTTCTGAACATCTTCCTTCAGCCCCTTCCAAAAAAATCTTTGCCTCAACTGTCTATAAGTTTTGAAGATCCCCGGATGGCCCGCTAGTGGGGAATCATGTGCTTCTTGCAAAATTCGGTACTTGAGCTTGGAGTTATGAACTAAATAAATTCTTCCCTTATAATATATCAGCCCATTCAAAATCCTATAATTATCATCCCCTTTGATTCCATCCAACACATCACAAGCAAATTTGTCTTTGGCATATTCAACTAGTAGCATGTTTTTCCAATCCTTGGCAATATCCATGAGAGAAAAGGAAGGCCTTCTTGACAAAGCATCTGCTACTATATTATTCTTTCCTTTGACATATTCAATATCAAAATCATAAGCTTGAATCTTGCTTACCCACTTTTGTTTCCTTTCATTTAGATCCTTTTGGGTGAGAAAGTGTCTTAGACTATTATGGTCAGTTTTCACCACAAACTTGCTGCCCACCAAGTATTGTCTGAATTTGGCCAATGCATGCATAATGGCCAGCATTTCTTTATCATAGATGGAGTAAAGTTTTTCATGAGGCTGCAACTTTCTGCTCTCAAAGGCTATGGGGTGTTGGCCTTGCTTTAGGACAGCCCCTATTCCTCCACCTGAAGCATCACATTCCACAACAAAAGGTTTAGTAAAATCAGGAAGTGCAAGTATGGGACAACTACTCATTACCTCTTTCATTTTTTGGAATGCTTTTTCAGCCTCTTCATCCCACTTGAAAGCATCCTTCTTAGTCAAATCAGTGAGTGGAGAAGTCAACTTGGAGAACCCTTTCACAAATTTTCTGTAGTAGGTGCATATGCCAATAAAGCCTCTCAATTCGGTAATATTTTTTGGTGATGGCCATTCCAAGATAGCCCTGATTTTTTCCATGTGTACCTTCACTCCTTCTTGCCCAATAATGTGCCCAAGATACAGTAGTTCTTTCATCCCAAACTCACATTTTGATAATTTAGCAAATAAGGACTCTTCTTGCAAGATTTTCAACACAATCTCTAACTGTTGCAAATGCTCTTCCCATGTTTTACTGTAAATGAGAATATCATCAAAGAAAACCAAAACAAACCTTCTTAGTTGCTTGCAAAATATCCTATTCATACATGCTTGAAAGGTGGCTGGAGCATTAGTTAACCCAAAAGGCATGACAAGAAATTCAAAGTGGCCAAAATGACATCGAAAAGCGGTCTTTTGCACATCTTCATCTTTCATTCGAATTTGGTGATACCCTGATCTAAGGTCAATTTTTGAGAAGTATTTGGCCCCATGTAGCTCATCCATGAGCTCATCAATCCTAGGAATAGGATACCTATTCTTGATAGTCTTTTTGTTCAAGGCTCTGAAATCTATGCACATTCTCAATGTTCCATCTTTTTTCTTCACTAGCACTACTGAAGAAGCATAAGGGCTAGAGCTTGGTCTAATGAGCCCCAACTCTAGGAGTTCTTGGATAGCTTTTTCAATCTCATCTCTAAACCTTTTAGGATGTCTATAAGGTGGTATTTGAATGGGTGAAGTACCCTCCTCCAAAACAATACTGTGCTCAACCCCCCTATCTGGTGGCCTACCATGTGGAAGGTCTCTAAAAACCTTTTCATATTTTTGCAAAAGTCTCTCTATCTCCTTTGGGTGTTTGACAATATTTATAGTTGGCTTGGGAGATGTAATATGACATTCAGCATCCCATTCTATATCCCCATGCCTCAATATAGATCTCATGCTATTGCAAGTCACTACTTGATTTGGATAAGTGTGTTTCCCTCTCACAACTCTTTGTACTCCTTTTGAATCTTGGAATTTCATTTCGGGAATTTGATAATTTACTGTATGCTCTCCTATTTAATACAACCATTGCACTCCCAAAACCACATTAGTATCAGCAACATCAACCACATAAAAACTATCAACAAAAGTATAGTTACCTACGGTGACTTGCAGCTTTGGAACCCATGTTTTGCATTGCATTGTGTTGTGACCGGGAATGACAACTGTGAAGCCATCAAATGGTTCAATAGGTATCTTTCTTTTCTCTACCATCTCTGCATCAATGAAGTTATGAGTGGCTCCTCCATCTACCAAAACTGAAGTTCTTTGTCCTTGTACCACACCTTTGCATCGGATAGTATGATAGCGAGGTACTGCTGAAAGCACTGCCATTCTTGCTTTGTCCGGTGAAGGCTGATTTTCTTATTGTCTTTCCTCTTCTACTGCTGTCTCATATGCCTCTTCTTGATCTGAAATATGTCCATCTTCATCCATGCCCCCATCATACCCCTCATTATCAGAAAATACTTCTATGTATTGAGCCTTTCCTTTGGTACATTTGTGCCCCGGTGTCCATGGTTGGAAGCATGTGAAGCATAGTTTCTTTTTTCTAAGTTCATCCCTGTTTAGTCCCTCTTTTTTATTCCTCTCAAATGACTCTCTTTGCCAAGGTTTCTTATCATATCCATCCCTTTGCCAAGGTTTCTTTTCAAATTTATAGCTAGGCTTAGGAGGAAATCTCGTTCTAGGAAGCACATTTTGGAGATCCCTAGTCAAGCTCATTGCATCTTTTAATGTAGTTGGCTTGTGGGATTTGACCAAACCTCTTAAGGGTTCAGCCAAACCTTCAGTGAACAGCAATACTAATCTTCCCATAGATACATCAGCCACCTTGACTGATAATTTTTGAAAGTCCAACATATATTCGGTAGGGTACCCAGTTTGCTTCAATTGAGCTAGTTCTTTGAAAGGCAATTCTGGATCTTTTTGTTCAAATCTTTCTAGTACCCTGTCAACAAATTCTCCATATGTTTTAACCTGATTATGACCCAAGGTTTTTAGCCCATGAAACCACCATTCATTGGCATCTCCTTCCAAATGCAAAATGGCCATTTTTAATGCATCCTCTTCCAACATAGGATTCAGCTGAAAATATACATCCAATTTTTGCACCCAAGTGTTAGCAGAATTTTGAGAAGAACCATCAAAAGTAGGAAGTGAAATTTTTCCAATAGCACTATTCAATTCTTTGTTTTGGAATGGACTCCTATTGTCTCCCTTCATTTTAATCTTTTGCATAGCATCAATGTAGTCACTGAGTGGTACACCTCTTTTACACTCTTCATTCAAATCATTCCAATCATTTACTAGTTTCTTGTAATCCAATTCAAGATTGGGTTCTTCTTTGGGTGTGAGAAATTTAGGTGCAGTATGCCTTTGTGTGCTTTGAAATTCATCAGGTCTATTATGAGGTCCTGTACTTGAGAAAATATGCTCATTCCCTTTCATCTTTTCCCCTGAGTGTGAACCACTATTATCTCCTATCATCCCTTTGCCTGAAAGTTGGCTACCCAACAATTCGAAACCTTTCATCATTTGTTTATTCATATCTAACATAACCATGGTAAGTCCTTCAAAACATGGTTTTAAGGCTTCAATAAATTCCTCCTTATGTCTTAATTTTTCCTCCTCCTCTCTACCCATTGTTTTAGAAAAGAACTCTTTTTCTGCTACTATCTCTTCTTCAACCAAAACTTCTTCAACTACTGATTCGAAGGGTGGTGTTTTATTTGTTTGGCTTCTTGTTAATACCATCAGGTGCCAAGACCATGCTCTGATACCACTTGTAATATCCCTTTTTCAAATTTTATTAAAATGCCCAATTTTTCACTTTTTTTTCCAATTT
Source organism: Larix kaempferi (assembly GCA_027924585.1). NCBI lineage: Eukaryota > Viridiplantae > Streptophyta > Pinopsida > Pinales > Pinaceae > Larix > Larix kaempferi. Next base: position 8,352,746 of record BSBM01000368.1, read on the forward strand.
CGACCTTTGACTAGTTTTACTGTTTTGACCTCCAAATCAACCCAAATGCTCCAAAATATTCTGTAGGGGTGTATGAATGGTATTTAGACTTGAATATAAGGTTCAGGGATGTTTTATGGCCCTCCAAATACTGCTGCAAACTTGATTTGTATTCTGATCAATATATGTAATTTTGACTAGTAATTTGTGCATCAAATCCCCCTCGGGTAACACTGCAAATGGCCTTCCAAATGCCTCCAAACTCCCACAAATTTATGAAAAGAGGTATATAATGTGTTAAGTATGTGATTAAGGTCTCATATGCACCATTAATTGATTTTTAATACTGTTCTAACTCTCTCACATTCAACAGCAAAAACCCCCAATTCGACCCTTGGGGAAATGGCACTATTTCACCTCCCAATACAACTAAACTGAGTAAAAATGCTTCAAATGCTCAAGTACAGTACATGAAACTTGTAGAAGAAATCCATGGAAATATATTTATCACAAATATATCAGAGAATCATCCATACATTCGAAATCATCATCAATACATTGGCTCACAACAAGGTAGTGGGGAAATGGCATTGTTCTTCCATTAAAAATGAGATTTATACATTTCTACTTGGAATTTCGACCTGAAACTTTTTGGAGATGAATAACAGAGTATTTAATTCATATTAAAAAAGAAATGGGGCATTAGAAGCTCCCCCAAAGAGTACAATAGCTCACCAAAAACGCCCTCCCTCAAGGAGCACGAATATGCCTTCAAAACTGGAAACGGTGGAGAGAAAGTGATGCACTAAACCAAACCATGAAACTTCCTGTAGCTGCTACCTGCAAATACAAACTCCATTAAAGCACCATGAAAGACCTGAGTGGCCTCTCCAAACACCAACTTGGATGGGAATCTTTCACCCTCGAAATTGGCTAAGGCAAGAAACTAGTCATCCACTAGCTCTCTCTTCACAAATGCAATTTTTCTCAAATCATAAAAAGCCATTCTCATACTTGATTTCTACATTTTATAACCAACATTAGCCTTCAAGGGGTCGAAATCCTCTCAATAGATTCAATAATTTTCCATTTAGAAAATATTCCTCATTTGCCACTTGTCTCCTAGTTCCAACCTTCCATCTTCTCCCAAATTCGAATTTGAGTCTCTTTAGATTCCTACAACTCCATGAGCGCCTTCTTGAGCCTATTTTTGGGGCTGACATGTCATAATGGTCAGGTGTAAGAATTCAGGTCTGAATTTTGTCATAAAATGTCATAGATGCTTCATTATTGTTGTCATAAAACTAGGGAATCTAGCCCATGTGTCCACTAGTCTCCAATTTGACTCTTCCTCTCCCATGGAGGTTACTATTCCTTCCCATTTCGACCTAATATGCTCAATGCCATGTGTTATGACTTACCAACTCACCCAAGAGTGTTCACCTTCCCATGAATTCGAATTGGCAAGAGAGAGCTGCCATGTGTCATTGAAAAATCAAGCTAGTGTGGGTCCCACCACCTCCATATGTCTCCAAAACCACTTGCCACCTAGAATTTCTCTTGAATTTATTTATTCATCATATTTATTAAATTCTTGAACCCTTCTAATGTCTAAATATCATTTATTAGTTTCCTTATTACCATCCCACATGTGCCCATCCAACCTAGGAAACTAGTAGGATTGATGGGATTGTCTTACTATGCACTTATTTGAATGGAGACATTACAATATCTTGTTGTTAGGGGTTTTAGTTGTTAGTAGCCTTATGGTCACGTTATGGCATATGCATGCGTTGCACAATATACATAGTCACTATGGTCACGTTATGGTCATTATGATCACATTTAGCGGTTAGGAGCCTCAAGGGTTAGGATATATTGGGTTAGGGTTTTTATAAGGAGTTAGGGTTAGGGTTTAATGGGGTTATGGTCATTATGGTCACATTAGAGGGTTAGGGGTTTTACGAGTTAGGTGTATAAAGGGGTTTATTTTTAAGGGGTCAAGGGATTAGTTGTTAGAGGTTTTAGTGGTTAGGGGCATTATGGTCATGCTATTCCATATGCATGCATTGCACAATATACATAGTCACTATGGTCACTATGGTCACATTTAGCAGTTAAGGGCCTTAGGTTTTAAGGGACTTAGGGGTTAGGATTTAATGAGTTAAGGGGTTAGGGGATTTTAGGTTAGGGGGTTTATAATGAGTTAGGGATAGGACTTAATGGGATTATGGGCATTATGGTCACATTTAGCAGTTAGGGGCCTTATGGGTTATGGGACATAGGGGTTAGGATTTAAGGATTTACGTGTTTAGGTGATTTGGGGATAGGGGGTTTATAAGGAGTTAGTGTTAGGGTTTAACATATTTTTTTTCACCAAAATCGTGCTTCATGACGAATTTGATGTCGTTGTCATGGATCAATCATTTATTGTTGGTAGAGTTTTTGAAGGCAAAATCTAAAATCAGATATATTTTTTTATTATATATGGTTGAATCGAGAACTAGCGCGATGCTTGTACTCACATGACACGAGGTCAATTCCCGTCTACTACCACTATAACCTCCAGGTGCACCCACACTTCCCCTTCATGGCTACACAATGTATTAGCGGTTTGAACTTGCGTCGTCACAAGGAGTTCCTTAATAGTGCGCCCTATCACCAATTGGTTTAGAGCTCGGGGATATCCAAAATAAAATCTTAGTAAATATTAAGAAATAATTTTAATCATAACAAACTTTTTCTTCCTTATAATTTCGATAAACAAGTTTGAGGAATTGTTAAAATTAGAAGTTTTAATTATAAGGTGAGATAATTACAAGTTTTTTAATTTTATTTATTTGATTAAAAATTATGAATTACATAATAATGAGAAATATAATTTTTAAATACCCAATTACATCAATTTACCTACCATAAAATAATTATTGTAGATTCAAGGTTTTTGGAAGGATCGCAACCTCCTCCATGATTATTAGGATTATTTTCAAGTTTGCAGATTCATGGTTTTATGGAAATGTAGGGTGTTTTTGGGTGCTGGCCTCTGTAGTCGCTAATTTGGATATTGGTGAGGTACTTCACATTTAGGGGGGGCAATGTGGCAACCAGATTGGCTCCAAGTTCTGGGAGGTGGCATGTGAAGAACATGGGATTGATCCCACTGGGAGATATCAGGGGACTTCAGATCTACAACTCGAAAGGGGCAATGTTTACTATAATGAAGTGAGCTTTGGGAGATTTGTGCCCCATGTTGTTCTCATTAATCTGGATCCTGGTACCATGGATAGCGTGAGGACTGGGCCTTATGTCCAGGTCTTTAGGCTTGATAACTTCAATTTTGTCTACTCTAGGGCTGGAAACAATTGGGCCAAGGGGACTTACACCAAAGGAGCCAAGCTCATTGATTTCATGTTTGATTTTGTTGGTAAGGAGGTTGATATTTGTGATTGACTTCAAGGGTTTCAAGTGTGTCACTCATTGGGAGGAGATATAGGATATGGGATGTGAACTCTCTTGATCTCCACCACCTATTTCCTAAGGTTTCCTAGTCAGTTGAAATTATATTTGAGAAAGTTAGCAGTGAATATGATCCCCTACCCTGTATTCATTTTTTCATAGGGGAATTTTCCCCCTTTACCTCTCATGAATCCCAACAATACAGAGCACTCACATCCCCTGAACTGTCGCAACAAATGTGGGATGCAGAGAACGTGATGTCTACTGCAGATAGTTGCTCAGTGAAGATTCCTTTTATGAAAGGAGCATGTATCTCAGTGGTGAAGCAACCAATCAACTAAGGGCAAGTCCCGGGTTCAATTTTTAGCCTGCCAAATTTTCAACATATATTTAAAAAATGTAAGCGTTCCTTTATATTATGTCAAATTTTCAACATACATTTAAAAAATGTAAGAGTTATTTTATATATAGATAGATATGTATGTATCACTTATTCTTTCAATCCTTTGGTCATATGATATGTAACATTTTGAAAGAAATCACCACATGATGATTATAAAGTGTAGTGAAAATGGCAACTTGAAAATAGTCAATGCATGATGGTTGTAAAGTGCAGTAAAAATGGAAATTTGGTTTCCTTTTACCTGATATGACAACAATAACATATGTTAGGAAAAATAATCTATTACAAAATAGGCTTGGAAGTTATACATTTAGAATGCCTTCCCTAAAAACCTTTCTTTCATATGTAATCTAGTTCCTTAATTTATTTGCAACATTTCCTACCGTATCCTTTACAAAGGAATCAAAAAATTCATTACAACACATAGGCATCAAGATTGGAGATTATCTCTACTGGTTTGAATGGGAACATGATGTTCGTTGGAAGGGATGCTACCACATGCCCATGCTCATATAAAATGTTGCACTAGAATTCTATATTATCATGGTCCAAAAGGATCATAACAAACACTGCACTATAATGCTATATTATCATGGCCAAAAGTTTTGTCCAACTACAATTCTTGCACTCCAATGCAATTTCTTCCGTAATTCCTTTGTTTATACATGCATAAATGCATATTAAGGCATCAATGGTAGTAGAATACATTTCTATTTCTTGTCTCGGAATGTTAAACTTTCCATAAATGTTAGAAATGGCCTTAAGAGTATTCTTGTTATGGTATTACATGGAGAGGGTGTACATTCTTACCTAAAATAGAACCATGTTAATGTTTATGTATGTGGGTTGAATTGGGCTTCCATGGATTCATACAGAGGATAGTGTTGTTCATAAACTAAGGGCCTTTATTAGCAACTTGTGCTCTATCATCCCTTATATAAAATGAAGTATAAAAAAACTATTTAAATTCAGGGTATAATAAACAATCCTTCCAAGAAATATCTTCATGAATCAACAATCCACTATTAAATGAATGGTCGTATTCTTGTTCATGTGTTACATAGAGAGGCTACCTTATCATAGTCTAAAATTTGCATCCAACTATAATTCTTTCACTTTGACACAAATTTTCCCATAAATCCTTTGCTTAGATCTACGCAAATGAATATTTAAGTAGCAGTGGTGGTACATTGCATTTTTGTTTCTTGGTACATTACATAAAATTTTCCAAAGTGTCACCAATGGCCTTAAGAGTATTCTTGTTCTGATATTATATAGAGAGGCTAGACTTTTACCCAAATTTGAACATGTGTTAGTGATTTTTGTAAGTGATTTCTCTCCTCCCTTGATCTAAAGTCAAAATAAAAAAGTCCATTGAATTCAAGGAATAATCAAAAAATATTCCAAGAAAGATCCACAAGAAGGTCTAGGATAAAAAATCGTTTTAAATTCAAAGGATAATCAACAATTCTTCCAAGAAATATACCCAAGAATAAAAAAATCCATTGTTGGAGAATATATCAACAAGCCAATGTTGGATAATTTTTAGGGTTAGCCATAATCCATTAAAGCAACATATCATCTTATGTTCAAAGAAATGGTCATTGTCCTCCTTACCCTATTTTTGAGCAAGCTTTAGAGTTTGTAGTAAGGTTGTGTTATCCACAATGAAAGGTAGCACCGTGTGAAATATTTTCACACATAGTGAAGAAGAATTTGTTGTGTTACTTGAAAATTTCTATGATCTTTAAACAAAAATTGAACTTTATCATTAATAATCCTAGTTATAGAAATGTTCCCACTTACCCTTTACATGAAATTTTACATGTACAACCTTACCTTACCCCACATAAATAGTCTATATCAATTCCATATGCACATAGAGGTTCCATAACTTTTACTCCTATAATTTTAGTAAACGGAGAATACAATTCGAGGGGAATAACTCGAATGGTTGGGAGGTAAGTTTCACACTCATCCTACTAGATTAGGGTTTATAGTGATAACCAACTGGAGTTGAACCTTCGTCTTGCCTAGGTTATCTCGGTTCCCTAGACATTAAAAAATAAAGAGAGAATACCTTAAATAGAAAAAAAGGTTACAAGAGATTTCTATATGCAAAGTAAAAATATTCACCAACCCACAATGGGATTCCAATTTAATTTAAGTGAGGAGAATGAGACCTTTCCTCTCAACCATTGGATGGAGCCCCAAATAGAAAATGCGTTCACAAGGTTTATAACAATATTCCTTCAGATGGAGCCCCAAATAGAAAATGCATTCACAAGGTTTATAACAATATTCCTTCTTATTTTTAAGAGATACAATGAAAATCTTTTGGTGTTTAAGACATATAAAGTAAATGTATTTGCTTGAGAGTAGCACAGTGCGGCCATAGAGATCTGAAATGACTTTCTCATATTCAAAACATTGCACAAAAATACACCGCTTTTACGGTGATAAGTAGCATTTGAAGGGTTTAAGCTAAAGGAATTTCCGTAAGCCTCCCTCTCTCAAGGTTCAAGTCAAAACTGTGCAAGAAAGGAACAAAAAACACAGTAAGGTTTTCAATGTTGAAATGAACCCACAGAAATAGAAGAAATGCGCCAGAAATATCTCATATGCTTCTTCACTGTGCATTCTTCTCCATTCCCCAGTTATTGTGCAGGAGCTCAAATTTTACACACCACAATGCTCTTAATCATCACGTCAAATAGTTTTCTTCCATTTTTAAAGAGCCAAAGCCTGTCCCCTTCTGGAAAATACCAACGCCTCTTTCCAATGGGTGGACCACTCGAAATTTCTCCAGTGGAAGAATGGAGGACATCAAGTAGATGTTAGCCGAGCTCCAAAGAGAAGAAGAGCACGATAAAAGAGATACATAAGAACATTAATAATGGAGACTTGTGGTGTCACGTCCCCTCCCATTCTACCAGCTAGATGGAGAGGATCGTGAGGTTAACCCGGGCATCCAGCCCCATTCGATATTAAAAACAAACATTCAAATTAACATGAATATGTACATATACATATGAAAGTGCATATCGGTCGTGCTCCTAAACTGGGCATCTAGCCCCATGAAATTATTTCATAAGCATTCACATAATAAAACAGAGACATATGTAGATGCATAACTATTTTATAGCACAGCGGAAATAATATCATTTACACCTTCACCATACATTCAAATATTCATCAATTTAATAATGGCAAGAATATACAAACACAAGAGAATACTTATCTTAACAAGTAGTCCCTGAGCAACCAGCTACGCTTCTGCAATGTTCCACCCAACCGTAGGCCGGTGTGCTCCTTAATTTCTCAGCACCACTGCCACCCCCGAGCTGAGCATGATCTCCACAAGGAAAAAGGGGAAACCGGCTCTCACATAGCCAAAGATATGCCAGAATCAGCCAAGCCAACTAGCAGTTGGGTTTCTCAGGCTGCTAAGAGGTGGGCAGAGGTGAATTACTAGGCTAGTGGCTCAACCATGGAGTTATGGATACATCATTGGGCTCATCAAGCCAAATCTGTCCTCTTCCACTCTTGAAGCTTCTGCTCACATGTTCAAATCCAAAACGGGATGCGCTGAACAACAAAAAAAAACTCAATTACTGGGCATGAGGAAAACGCTTTCCACAGTGGGATGCATGAGATGGGGTTTCCAACTATCTCAGAAAAACGTGGGAACCCATAAAAACGAAATGGGAAGTTGGGGAACAACCCTGGGAAGCCAATCCGTTTTTATAAAAACGTCCTTGGACATTCGGGGGCAAAAACGACCTCCATACAGTCCCCAAAACGTGGCTCTCCTCTCCCAGGCTACTGCATATGCAAAAACGAACTCCCAGGCATGGAGAAAATGCAGGATTTGGATGAAAAACGTGCAGGGAAAGGCCCAGCTAACTCCAACTGCGTGAGTGAGAGAAGACTCTCTGTTCAGAATGGCTTTGGGCACCATTTCGTGGGTGTTTTCTTGCCCAATAAGCAAAAACACGAATTTCCAGGTTGATGGCTTGCCCATGCACGAAATTGGCTGCCATACTTCTTCATTTCCAAGGCATTAACTGCCTTAACCAATTTCTTGGGAGAATTAAATGATTGGTCCATAACCCAAAATGGGTAGTTGAGAGTTCATGGGCTTTCTCATTGACTCATGGATTAAAACCATTGGCTCAAGGGTTTAGTTATTTTCCCTCCCTCTTCCTTGTAAAGATCATGCCCCCATCTCTTTTGTTGCATTGCGTGGCTGGTTGTGGGTTTTTCATTAAAATTGCATATTTACATGATGTCCGATTTTTATCTTGTGCTCCTCTAGCACAAGAACCATATGCATCTATTTTAATTGCCGATACATAAAACGATAAATCAGTGGCGGGGCCTTGGCCTTGAGCTCCTCACCATGACTAAATGACAATATTTACATCATTTACAATATTCATGCAATAGGGTCAAGCTGGGGACGTTACATTCCCCTCCCCTTGGAATAACACCGTCCTCGGTGTTCCAGCACTTCGGAAATAAATACCTGCTTTACATATGTTCAAAATTCACAAAATCCTTGCAGATCTGCCTTGCATTCTGTTCTTTACTTTGAACTTTCAGGACCAAGTCCTTTGATCTTCACGAGCTGCTCCTGCTGATTCGGATCTTCTAGCTCATCCATAAGTCTGAAAACTTTATGGATGCTACCCTCTTGAGGTTCTCCTATTAGGCAATTGCGGAGGTAATGATTCCCCCCACATTTCCAACACTTCATGGGTTGCTTCATCTTTACCTGCTCAATTTCCTTTGAGTCTTCCCACCTGGAGCGTTTCTTAATCGGACGATTGGATGAATGCTTCTTCACTGATCCACTTTTCTCTCCCTTGCTGATTGCTTTCATAATGCTTTTTACCTCTTTCTGCAGACAAATAGAGTCCTGCAAGACCTTGTGGTTCATCTTGTTCTGCTGCTTTTGCATCTTGAGCATCTCTCCAAGATTTTCTTGGGTCTTGGCAATTGTTTGAAGAAGACTTCCAGCCAATTCTAATAGCCCTTGGTCTGCCGCCATGGTCAATGGAAACAACTGACCACACGTTGCTCACTAGCAACACTTGCCTGCACCGGCTGCAACCAATTGATTCAATTTCCACCTGTGAAATTCATCATTACAATTCTCATTAGGCCAAGCATAACCCAAACATTAAAAACTAGTCAATGGTTTTTCCCCAGTTGACATGGATAGTCCATGCTTTACTCATGAGACTTCCACTTTTTTCATGCTTGCCTAACATACACATGAATTCCTTCATGTTCATCCATTCACAAGAAATTCATTAATTAGCATTCACAATTCTCTTTAATCAAATAACACACTTTTACTTTCAGTCATGCATGCATTAAGCAATTTTCTAACTCTATAAATGCATCAATAAAAGGAAAGAGAGAGAGCCGTAAGAGTTTCTCCTCTTAGTTTTGTTCCGTTCTGGAACCCACACCACCACTGTGGTTTTCATGCTCCTATCCTCTTTCACTTCACGTGAATGCTCGACTTGCCCTTCTTCGCTATGACACGTAGTGTCCATGGTCTATTCCAGACCTCTCAACCATGGAGTTCCTCCACTGGGTTGGTCTAACTCTTGGCTGCTAGGACTCATACCGTTCCACTAGCCCCATCTTTCATTACTGCTCATGCTGAGCTCTTCAAGGTGGTTAAATGTCCACCTGCATCCTTACGATGCTTCAAGGTTCTTGCTTCCAACAATACCTGTGTTGGATGTCTTCACTTTATTCCATAGGACCCTTCTTTGCTTTACAAGCCTTGGATCTCCTATGGGTATAATAACGAATCTTGGGATAGCACTCAGGCTACTCCTCAACATCAAACGATCTTTGCATGTTTGGCCAGCATACAGGCTGCTCCACAACACCAATAATCTTGCATGTTCAACCAGTCACTTTCTGGATTTACCAAACAGCTTTTAGTTCTTTCAGGGTCCCTGTTTCCTGTAATGGCCAAGGTTTCCAACAAAGAAACAACAGTGTATTAGCTTGGTTACAATAAGATTCGTACCCGTAATCTTCCAAACAAGAGTTAAATGAAAATGAATACTTATCTGTATTGTGCGTTTCCTTGCTACTCCACAGGTTTCCTTCTCTGCTTTACAAGCCTTGGATCACCTGTGGGGTGGATGCTTGGCCAGCACACATGCTGCTCCACAACATCATCCGAATAGGCAATGCCAAGCCAGTGCACCGACTGGGTTTATCAGGCATCCCACAAATTAGTATGCTAAGCCAGTATGCCAACTGGGTTTATCAAGCATTTCAAACATCAGTATGCTAAGCCAGTACACCGACTGGGTTTATTAAGCATTTCAAAAATCAGTATGCTAAGCCAGTACGCCGACTGGGTTTATCAAGCATTTCAAAAATCAGTATGCTAAGCCAGTACGCCGATTGGGTTTATCAAGCATTTCAAAAATCAGTATGCTAAGCCAGTACGCCGACTGGGTTTATCAAGCATACAATAACCATTTCCAAGCCAGTTCTCCAACTGGGTTTGTTAGGAAATAACACCCTTTTCACCAATACCTCCACAACATGCAAGTAACCAATGCCAAGCCAGTACACCGATTGGGTTTATCAGGCATCCAGCAACCTTTCGCCACAACTCCCAAATAACCATTGCCAAGCCAATACGCCGACTGGGTTTATCAGGCAATATGAACAACATAATATGATTACGTGGCTCCTTCTCTTGTGCAACCAGTGGTTCCCTCCAGGAACTCCATAGGTGACTCACTTGACTGCAGGCTAGCATGGCCCCACAATACCCACTCACACTACACAAGGATGATACCCCTTTTCTGCAACATAGCTCCCTGAGCCTATCCATCCCTTCTAGTGTCCTTTAGTGTGAGCGTAGAAAGGTTACCACTACCCATACAGTCCTCTTGAGCACCCTTTCTTCACTTTGCCTCTTACGTGCAACACCAAATTGCATCTGTGTAAGCTAATAGCACAAGAAGGATAAGCAGACTCATCAGTATTGTTGCTCAAAAATCGTAATCATATTTCATATCATTCACTATCAAGCATTGAAACACCAGGAATGCGTCCATTCCCTTAGGGTGTAGTCAATATTGAAAAACCCTAACATGACCCAGCACCAGAAAAGGTGTGCACCCCCTTTCCGATGTGCGCCATGTAGGCCCTAATCATACTCAAGCAATCTGCAATAATATACATAAGATAGAGCATGCTCTGCATATTAACCCTAATAATTTAGACATGCATGTTCTTGTCTAGGGTCACGAAATATTCATTCATTTTGCAGATTTGTCTCACATGCCTTCTGGGCATAGCTTTACCATCTCACTTTCATGGTTTACCGTCATGCGGTTTGGCTAAGACATTATCAATGGCATTTCACCCGAAACCCATTTCCAAAGCATGGGGTCTTTTCCATCTGGTTTGGCTTCTGCAGGCCATCACACATGATCTCCCTGCAATGTGTCATCCTGGCACACTTTATCAAATAGCCAAACTGTCAGCAACATTTAGCAATAAGCTTCAAATACGATTGTTCCATAACCAATCAATAGCATTCATAAATAAATTCAATATGAATTTACAATTCTGTCTCCTACAGAAATTAGTTTTTCTTATCCATGAGGCTATCCTCATATTGTTTGGCTCCTGTAAGGGACACCACTATGCCCGTTATGGTCTTATGCCTGCTGCCATACCTAAGCATCCACTTATAGCATGTCCTCCTGACACATTTTCATATAAGCCAAACAGTCATTAGCAATTATTAGCAAAATTTCAAATCCCAAATATTTACCAATCTGAGATTTACAACTGTTCTTACTAACAGAACTTAGAGCTCTCAACCATGAGATTCCTTCTCATAAGCTCTAGATCAAATTTCACAGTCATATCATTCATACAACTCTATCCTTCCACAGAGCATTCTAGCAGCCCATCGATCATGATTGAGATCTTCATGCACTTACTATTCTGCATTCATAACAGCCCATGAAATGGTCCTAGAATTATCATCCATTCATCATTTCATTCATTATTTATTTTGCAATGACAGGTGTATCATCCCTATGCATTCATACAATGCATCACAAGATTTATAAAATCTCTTAATACACATCTACTCAATGCTACCTTGCATTGTTTCATGAGTACTATGCATTCAAGCATATTATGATCGAAACATGACTATCTCATATAACCTGCATTACCATAATTAGGACCACCAGTCCTCACTTGCTTAGGTTATTAAGCACATAACCAATCATACGCATGGCATGATATAAATTCACATGGATGCATTGAGATTTCTAAACAGTCATAGGGTGTAAGGGTCATCCCCTTCACTTACCCACACCTCACCAAGCTTGGTAGGTTAACAGCCCCAGTCGATAATCAATATTACATGCAAATTAGCTCAACATAGCTCAAACATAGTTGAAGAGATCTTACCAAATCCCCTTTCAACATTCATGGAATTTATGCACCAATAACCATTACCTGTATGGCTGTCGTTTACATCACTTGACGTTACCTGACCAGTTGGCCTCTTACCAATGCTACACAGTTTTTTTGCCAACCTCGTGATCATAGGTTTGTTGCGCCATCATTTCCGCATAAGGTTGTTTGGCTTCATGCAACAACATCCTCGACACATTTAGCCATGCTCTCTGTTATCTTTGGTCCTACAACCAATACCAACATCAATAGTGATTATCAATCACAATATTCTCCATTAATGGTTCATTGCATAAGCAGACTCCATTATTCTACCAATATGCAATATCCCATTTATGCACAATCATTTCTCATATGCACTATGCAATATTTGATAAGATGCCATCTAGTGCATATACATCTATGTAATCCTTTACATTTTTTAACATTTTTATGCCATATGACAATTTCATAATTATAAGTATGATAACAAACAGAGGTTTAAGAAATTCTTCCCTTTTCAATCCCTCATCGTGACATGAAATTCCTCTTCCATATCCTGCAATTGTAGAAATTGCCCATATTGACAACAAAATTTGTTTGTCAAAACAGCCACTGGCAACCTTCTGCACTAAATATCTATGATATATATAGACCTCCTTCAAACTCTAGTCATGCATCATTGTTCCCTGCTGGACAAGCTTTCCAATGCCTGTATTCATGCTCCATTCTGACATCAGGTGCAGGAACTGCATCCTTTCAAAAATGACGACTTTCACTCCCATTCTGCACATTTTACACAGCTGCATTATATTCTCAGAAATTCACAATTTTCTTCATGCACGTGGGAAGAATGCCATACTGACAATTCATCAAATCACAAAAAAAGACACATGAGGGGGAAAAAGAAAAGGGGGTCAAGGGGGCTTGCCCTCTTGTGGCCGCCACTGCAGGGCGGGTCGAGGGCAGCGCCCTTGTTTTTTTTTTCTTCTTACAAATAATGCCCCTGTCGCGGGGCGGTTCATTGAATCCTTCCTCAATGGGCGCAATAGGCTGGAGGCTTCCGCAACTGGCGGAGCGATAGGCTGAAAGTTTCCACAATGGGCGGGGTGATAGTTTGGAGGCTTCCGCAACTGGCAGTTCACTGCATGCTCCCGCAACTGCGGGACGGTTGGATGTAGCCTTCCGCAATTGCAGGGCACTTCGGCGACGGCTTCCGCAATTGCGGAGCAATTCACCGAACGCTTCCGCAATGGCGGGGCGATTTGCCGAACGCTCGCGCAATTGCGGAGCCATTCAGCGAAGGCTTCCGCAGTTGCGGAGCCATTCGGCGAATGCTCCCGCAATTGCGGAGCCATTCAGCGAAGGCTTCCGCAGCTTCAGAGCCGTTCGCGGAATGCTTCCGCCGTTGCGTGGAATGCTTCCGGGGGTTTCGGGCGGTTTTTCCGAAATGCTTTTGCTGAACGACTTGCGAAATGCTTCCGAAATCTCGGAACGAGTCGCCGAAGTCTTCCGCAATTGCGGAACGATTCGGCGAAGTCTTCCGCAGTTGCGGAACGATTCGCCGAAGTCTTCCGCAGTTGCGGAACGACTCGCCGAACTCTTCCGCGTTGCGGAACGATTCGCAGAATCCTTCCGAAATTTTCGGAAGAGAATTCCTTCCGCAATTTCGGAAGAGAATTCCTTCCGAAAAAGTTTCCGTTCGACGCCGAGACTTAGAAAATTTTTCACTTAAAAATTTTTCTCCGCTGTTTCGGAGCCGTTGGCTGAATTCTTCCGCAATTGCGGGAAGGTTCACCGAACGCTTCCGCAATTGCGGGAAGGTTCGTGGAACTCTTCCGCAATTGTGGGAAGGTTCACGGAACCTTTCCGCAGTTTCGGGACGACTTCCCGAAACAGTTTTAAAACAAAAAATTCCAGAAACAGAGTTAAAACAAAATTTTTCAAAACTCTTAAGGAAAAAATTTAAAATCTTCCCTTCTAACTGCTATCAGGTTTGGCCCATAGAGGCCCAATGCTGCAACGCAGCTCTGATACCATTCTGTCACGTCCCCTCCCATTCTACCAGCTAGATGGAGAGGATCGTGAGGTTAACCCGGGCATCCATCCCCATGAAATTATTTCATAAGCATTCACATAATAAAACAGAGACATATGTAGATGCATAACTATTTTATAGCACAGCGGAAATAATATCATTTACACCTTCACCATACATTCAAATATTCATCAATTTAATAATGGCAAGAATATACAAACACAAGAGAATACTTATCTTAACAAGTAGTCCCTGAGAAACCAGCTACGCTTCTGCAATGTTCCACCCAACCGTAGGCCGGTGTGCTCCTTAATTTCTCAGCACCACTGCCACCCCCGAGCTAAGCATGATCTCCACAAGGAAAAATGGGAAACCGGCTCTCACATAGCCAAAGATATGCCAGAATCAGCCAAGCCAACTAGCAGTTGGGTTTCTCAGGCTGCTAAGAGGTGGGCAGAGGTGAATTACTAGGCTAGTGGCTCAACCATGGAGTTACGGATACATCATTGGGCTCATCAAGCCAAATCTGTCCTCTTCCACTCTTGAAGCTTCTGCTCACATGTTCAAATCCAAAACGGGATGCGCTGAACAACAAAAAAAAACTCAATTACTGGGCATGAGGAAAACGCTTTCCACAGTGGGATGCATGAGATGGGGTTTCCAACTATCTCAGAAAAACGTGGGAACCCATAAAAACGAAATGGGAAGTTGGGGAACAACCCTGGGAAGCCAATCCATTTTTATAAAAACGTCCTTGGACATTCGGGGGCAAAAACGACCTCCATACAGTCCCCAAAACGTGGCTCTCCTCTCCCAGGCTACTGCATATGCAAAAACGAACTCCCAGGCATGGAGAAAATGCAGGATTTGGATGAAAAATGTGCAGGGAAAGGCCCAGCTAACTCCAACTGCGTGAGTGAGAGAAGACTCTCTGTTCAGAATGGCTTTGGGCACCATTTCGTGGGTGTTTTCTTGCCCAACAAGCAAAAACACGAATTTCCAGGTTGATGGCTTTCCCATGCACGAAATTGGCTGCCATACTTCTTCATTTCCAAGGCATTAACTGCCTTAACCAATTTCTTGGGAGAATTAAATGATTGGTCCATAACCCAAAATGGGTAGTTGAGAGTTCATGGGCTTTCTCATTGACTCATGGATTAAAACCATTGGCTCAAGGGTTTAGTTATTTTCCCTCCCTCTTCCTTGTAAAGATCATGCCCCCATCTCTTTTGTTGCATTGCGTGGCTGGTTGTGGGTTTTTCATTAAAATTGCATATTTACATGATGTCCGATTTTTATCTTGTGCTCCGCTAGCACAAGAACCATATGCATCTATTTTAATTGCCGATACATAAAACGATAAATCAGTGGTGGGGCCTTGGCCTTGAGCTCCTCACCATGACTAAATGACAATATTTACATCATTTACAATATTCATGCAATAGGGTCAAGCTGGGGACGTTACATGTGGAAGGGGCGATGGAGACAAAGACAATCAAGAAGAAGTGAAAGAGGAGGATTACATGGGTTTTGGTGATATTGTATAGAAGGCTGTTAAATAAAATGAGCAGGAAGATGAGGAATACGATAACCCTTGGGGTGTCATTGACACTGATGAGGAGGACGAGAGATTCCCATGGAAAACTCAGCATCTATGGAGGGGGGAGTTTGACAAAAAATTTCAGAAATAAGAGGACCTCTTGAAGAGCTTTCACAAATCAGGTGACCCATTATTCATGGATTTATTTCCCAATCCAATATGCATATTAAATTGAATTAAATTGGCAGTGTGCGTTTCCCGTCTTTCCCATACAAAAAGGTCTATTTGGAAGAGTCATTTGCTCAAATTTTCATCTCTGTTTGTTTTCTATGTTGAAATTACTGGCCTTGAACCACTTTACCAGAGTTTGCATTGCCATAAATTTTTTTTCTTTAAATGTTTTGGAAGAAAGAGGTTGTGCAAATCTTTATATGGCATGGTTTGAAGTTTGAACTCATAGGGAAGTTGTATTGTTCTCCAATTAATTTATAAGCATTTACTGTTTTATAGATGCGATCTATTAACTGGAACTTGTAAGAGCATTTTGATTTCTGAAAATTCTGATATTTTCAAAGAAGTTATCTTGGACATCCATGTGCTTTCTTTATTACAAGTTTTGCAATCTTCTTCTTCAAGGGTTTCTTATTTGTGAGAGTATGTGGGTTGGTTCCTTCAATGAAGCATATGCAATTACAAACCAGATAGATCGATTTGAAGCAAAGCACTTTGCATTGTCAAACGAAAAAATTTTGTTGGATGGTTAATAAATAGGCTGAATGAAGCCACATGAAAAGAACGCATCATGCTTTTGATGAAGTCTGAGTGAGCTCTTAAGAAATTGGAGTGGAAAGAGGAATTTGATCCCCAAAACCATGTTAATTGGGGATTCATCAAGCAAGATGATGCACCCTCTGCAGAAGACCTAGAACAGAATGAGAAAGAAAGAAAAGAGCAGGTTGAAGGACAAGCTGTTGCAACTGATATAAAGGATGAAGATCTTTCTGATGAGGAATATAAGGAGGAAATATGGCATAACAAGCTCTGCTCTATAGATAAAGAGATTAAAAATAAACTTGAATACATGGAATTGAATTTTGGAAAGGATTCCAGAGAATTAGAAGAGGAGATCAAAGAGCTTGTAGAGCACAAAAATTGCTTAATGGAAAAGAAGAAAAACCTCTTTATAGAAAAGTATTTCTCCTTTCACCTTACCTATTGGTAAATAATAAGGTTTTGAGTTAATGTATTTGGAAATCACAAAATCCATTGTCTGCTCATTAAGTAGTCTCCTGGTAACATACCCTTTTGAGTGAGCATAACTTATATACAATGGAAGTTGCATAATTAAACAAGTAACACAGTAAAATGTAGTTCCAGACTTAACTCAGTCACAATGGGAAAATAGGGGATGATAAGAGAACCATTAAATATTTGTTGTGCACAACTTATGCTGGAAGAACTTAGGTTAAATAATGAAATGGACATAGAATTAGGAATATAAATTGGAATGTGCTTTGATTTCTAAGAGTTGCATTGAATCAGGAATCTGAATTGTGTTGTGCATCTTTCTAACTGGTTTATTTCCAGAGGATTCTGTTATTTTTAATGTATTTATTATATAGGTGCTAGAATAGCTAGACTTTGGGATCCAAAAAGATTCAATGTTGTTCACGATTCTTTAGAACAACCTTCAAAGATTCTGCTTGCAGAGTTCTGCCCATAGGGCTGATTGTTTAGGTAGTTATCATGGTTATTGCAGACTAGGTGTGTATAACTAATTGAAATCAATCCTTGCTCAATCCATAGAATGAGATTTCACTTTCAATTGAGGCCCTAGATTACACTTAGATAATTTTGAGATGTTTGGGTCAATCACTTTAAATGTTATGCCCAATTTTTAGGAACTGTGCTACAACAATAGTCCTGGGGATTTCTCTATAGACCCAGAGTGCATCTTCACCATTTTTTCTGTTATGTGAACGCTGTCTAGAAGTGTTTTAGATTTTCCAAGACCATTGATAGGACATTTTGACCATTTTCATCCAAGTTCCATATCATTTTTCAATACGATTTGTTCCTAATCTTGATGTTATTTATAGAATCTTTCTCTGCTGGACTGGTTTATACTTTAGTTCATCCACCCAATATCCATGCAAACCAATATTATTACTTGTCATTGCAGTTAGTTGGTTCTCATGCCAATATGTCATTACCTGCTGATGATGGTCATTCCTGGTATTTTTAGCATCTACTTATTGCTTCCCCAGGAGTAGTTTCATATATTGCTTTTTGTTCTGTCTTTTGCAACTCTAGCTTTTGGTCTCCTCACTATCTTCAAGGATTGCTCTACTAAATCTAATTTCCACTCTTCAAGGATTGCTCTACTAAATCTAATTTCCACTGTTGCATGCCTTTGCTATAAGAGATAATTATATAGCTTATCTAATGTGGTAATCCCTTAGTAGCTGAATGAGTTCATGTTACGAAATTCGACATGAATTTATAAGAAATTATGGTAGGAAATCATAGATTGAATGGGCATTTATAATTATTACTTTAGTGAAGGTTCAATCATTCAGGAAGGTCACAAAGATAGTGGTTTCTCCCATGGTGGATGTTAGTGGTTCGAGTCTATTTATCTCCAGC
Organism: Larix kaempferi; assembly: GCA_027924585.1. Lineage (NCBI taxonomy): Eukaryota > Viridiplantae > Streptophyta > Pinopsida > Pinales > Pinaceae > Larix > Larix kaempferi. Next base: position 8,371,277 of record BSBM01000368.1, read on the forward strand.
TCGTGATCCCATCCAATAAAATGGTAATTTTATATGATAGCATGAAACTCTTCAGATCCAATTCAGATGTTTGATCTATGATTTCTCATTCATGGATTTTGATAAGAGGTTGCTTGATATCATTATAAACACATTTTATACTATTGAAAACCTCATGTGGTGAGGACTTACCTTAGAATAGAATCTCGTTCCTTGTGATCCACAAGGCTCAGGAGACTATGACTCATAATTCTATATGGAGTCTCAAAGATGGATCTCCATCCACCTTCTGAAGCCATCAGTTGAGGTGTCTCCATCCCAACTTCCTACACCCCATGCCAAACTCATATCTTCTTTCCAAACTTCTTTTGCAAAGGGACATTCCATTAGAATGTGCTTTATAAATTCACAATCATTTTTTACCCAAAACACACATCTTAGGACCCTGCCACGCTCTCATTTGAAATACCTCCTAGGTAAGTACTTGATTATTTATTGCCAATAACAAAGTACTTGATTATTTTATGGGCATTTTATAGTCATTTTATTATACAATAAATTAATGTTGACTAGGTTGATCTTAGCCAATTCTAGAAAAGCATACAATAATGATTACTATATTATGTTGGTTGTGGTTGAAAGTAAAGCTTACACCATTTTCAACATCTCTCAAGTTTAATAGGGGGCTACAAAGAAAAATGATGAAATACAAATGAGAATGGGTTTATGGATACCCAATTCAATATAGGTTTGGTCATGGCCAAAATACACATGATTGAGTTTATGGATACCCAACTCAATGTAGGGCCGGTTGTGGTTGAAATAGAGAAGAAAGCAGGTACTTAGATTTTCATCCAAAAAAATATTGTACTGCTGGAAAAACTTACACAGGTTGTGGCTAGGGCACTAGGGAAGCAACAATTAACCTATACCCCATTTTGCTGAGGGAAAGGTCAGTGCCATGCCTTCTTAATTTTCCTGTAGAGTCATGTTCTTTGTATCTTAATTGCTAAAGGAAACGACTATCTGAGAATGACGTAAAGCTACATGAATTACAACTAGGGTAGGATCTACTTGAGGACACAAAGTGGGAGATTGGAAACCACGGATACAACTACTATATTCCTCCATAAGCACTTCCACCATACCCTTTCTCAACAGAACAATTCTGAGTACTGACCACATTTCCAGTGAGTAACCCGTCTAGCAAAAGCATAGAGGAATTTAAAGGGTGTGAATCATGGCTGCTCTGAGCACTTCGCAAGTTAAATTGTTTGACCCTTCGTTTATACTTTTCTATCAACCATAAGTAGATCCATCCTTATACCACTTAAAATTATAATTACAAATTTACAAGTAGACCAACCTCCAACTCCTTGAAAAAATGGGAAATTCATGTCTTAGTGGAAATTTATCTGGTTTTTGTCTTTGTGTTTCATGTCTTAGTGGAAATTCATCTGAAGCCGGGATAAATTTGTAGTCATATAATAAGAAACTGGAATGCAGATATTTACTAAGATTTATTCTATCTTGCAAATTTCAAAGAGAAAATTTCAATCCTAGATTTATCTTTTTGTCGTTTTCAATGTGTAAAATGAACAGAATGGTTGCCATTTTCAATACTTATCAACTTCAAAATATCATGTAAAGTTATATTCCATTAAAAAAACATGTTATATCAAGAGGATAAGATAGTAAAGCTGCCATATCTTGTTTCAACTTTACAAAATTTCACGTTGAAAGGAAATATTCAATCAGTTTACAGGATTATCATGCCTGATTTGTGAGACGTCTTGTTATAAAAACTGCAAATGAGTGGATGGTATTATTAACCTGAAAGTCTGTGTTGTTTTGGCAGTATATTCTTAGGGTTTCCATGGGAATTCTTAGTTGCTTTCCCATAACTCAAGATAAAACCACTTATCATAAGAAAAACACTTGCACAGGTTACTCAATATATATGGTCCTCAGCAAAATTATAATTGTTGCGTATAAAAAGGATAATGATAGAAGAATAAAAATATATAATAATATGTAAATAAAATTTTGTTCTGCTTTTCATGTGATGCAAGGAGTTCAGAGTTGTAAAGATATCAACACCCATGTCTTCCTGCATGTCTTCAACCTTCACAGAATTATGCAGTTGCTTAGCATCTTGTAGGTCATATTGCAGGTCATTATCTCTTACTTGGTCATTTCTTTTATAGGCCGAGATTTTATTGCTAGCATCATTGAATGAAGCAATGTTTAGATCGTATTTGCTTTCTATAGTCGCTTCTTTGTCAACCTCCATTGTTTTATTAGGAACCCCTACACCTGCAAAATGCTCCATGACTATAAATTGATCATCTACACTATTATCTAGAATATCTCTGGCCAATCTGGCTTTACCAGCCAGGATACCTTCTCCTTCAAAAACACATGGTTTCATATCTATTTGAGCTTCTTGTTCACCATCATCTTTAATCATATTGGATGCATTTAAACCATCCTTTGTCCTCTTTCTAGAAACACAAGCCTTTTCTGCACCTGCAAAATGCTCCATGACTATAAATTGATCATCTACACTATTATCTAGAATATCTCTGGCCAATCTGGCTTTACCAGCCAAGATACCTTCTCCTTCAAAAACACATGTTTTCATACCTATTTGAGCTTCTTGTTCACCATCATCTTTAATTGTATTGGATGCATTTAAACCATCCTTTGTCCTCTTTCTAGAAACACAAGCCATTTCTATTGGTAGATTAGAACTCATATCTTTCACTGCTTTACCCAGTTTCCCAAATCGAACAGAGCTATGTTCTATACAGTGTTCTACCTCTTGGTTGGAGGAAAGAAATTTCCTCTTTCCAGCAGATTTATATTCAAGGGGTATGAGTGGATAGACAAGAATATTGTGAATTCCATCTAAATAAGAGTTTAAATCCCCTGAATCCGCACTAGATGGGTGCTCTAAATCCTTGGGGGTATTAGGTGTCTCTTTCTAAGGATCAAGCCATCAAATATTCTAAATTTTATTCAACAACTAATAGCTGGAAACATCAAGACTCTCTCTAGAAATGGTAAGGTCCTTCACTTCCTTTATGCAAAATGGTACTTTTTTCATCTGCATGGTCACTGGGATTAAAATGGATTTTACCAACATAGCACTTTATTGTAGACTCATCTAGGCTAGCCTCTCTTGCTGCTGAGGAACATATTTCACTGACAACAACACGCACTTGCTTGTCTTTGGACTTTTTAGCGGCTGCTAGATTTACCAGTAGCTTTATACCCCTATTATCGATATAATCTAAAGTTGCATTAGAAATTTGTGAGAAGCCCTTCTTTAAAAAAAATGGGAGGGAGCGAGGGAGTGCAAAACAATTAAATAACCTGCTTAATATTCTCCCCAATCCTTTATCCACATTGAATTTTATTGGATTAATGATTTATATCTTCCCAATTCTCACCCTTATTGAATACATTAGTGTTCAGGTTCAAGTTTCGTCTCTTCAACTTATATCTTCAATTTCTCAAATTGTAAAAATAAAACTACTCCACAATTGTTGTCAAATATTCAAATTTTTTCTTCAATTCTACTTTAGTTACACCTAAGAAACATCCGTAATTCTTCTTACACCTACCCTTAAGCAACTTCTGTAATTCTTCTTACTCATGCCCTTAAGCAACTTTTGTAATTCTTCTTACTCATGCCCTCCATTCTACCAAACAAATTGTAGTTTACTTTGCTACCAAGATTATGGCGTTGTTTTAGCTAGGAAATTTTGTCTATGTATTTTATTCTCAATTGTAAGAAGTTAGTGTAGAAATTGTCTTTGCTTCTGATCTTTGTATAATCTCTTGCATGTTTAATGAATTGGGAAGCAATTTTATAGGCATTTTGCATGCTAATTTTTTTTTTTAATACTCAGGTCCATGACCAAACATTGAGCAGGCTGGAAAGTAACATAGGGCTTATGGTGAAAACAAATAATGGCATAAAAGTGGTTTCCATACCACATTCAATGGGGGTCCTTTACTTTTTACACTTCATGAAGTCTGTGGAGGAACCAACTCCAGTGGGTGGTGGAGGTGGCCCAGATTGGTGTGCTTAACATCTAAAAGATGTAATGAATATTGGAGGCCCATTCCTTGGTGTGCCAAAATCCATCTCAGGACTTTTTTTATCTGAAGATAAGGATGTTGTTGTTTCTAGGTAAGCTTCTTTAAAGTAAATTCTTCACGAGTCCTCTTATCTTGTATACCCACAGTAAAAATATATTTACTATGAATACACACAGTAGGGTATCTCAATTTTTGAAGCCAATTACCATATTGGGCATACCAAAGCTAAGAGAGATGTTCATCTTGAGGTATATTAATATCACACATATGGATTGAGTTAGTTAAATGGCACATTTATTGAGATATCATTACAAAGTGACCTATTTTTGAGGAGTTTAGAAATTTCATTACGACTTTGATGGTCTTAAAAATCAATTGATGGTATTTGCACACGGTTTCCCTTCTAACACATGGTTTTGTCACTAATTGATGAGGTTAACTACCATTGCACTCTTCCCTTCAATATATAGGATGCATAGTGGGTTTCTGATGGCAGATAATTGGAAGCTGTCACTAAGGGAATATGCTTTTCTTTACACAGACCACTTTAGTGGGGTGAGTGAGGACAACCACTCATTATCTCATCCTGAGGCATTTCGGCATAAGGGGACCCACCAAGTATAGACTAATAATATTATGGCCGCCAATACAAACTGAAGCTATTAAAGCAATCCACAATGCTTCCCATTATTTATTTGATAATCATATACAGTTGAAAGTGTCTAATCAATCTGTATCTGTAGCATCTGATGGATATCCATCAAAAGGATAATCATCACGGTCTGAATGGTATCAATCATTTATCAGGTAGATGATACAACACCACAGGTGGAAGGAGTGAGAAACATCTGCTAAAAAGGTGAATTGTCCATGCTCGAAGGAACATTACATTCATTGATGAAGGAGCATCCAAAGAATCTAGATCTAGCCTGCTAGTGTTTTTCTCTTGTATATTTTTATTCATACAAGAAGCTCAAATGGTATCCATAAAATAATAATTCAAACCCAAACCATAGGTTCGAGTATTGACCTACTAACATTTCTGAATGTAGATGAGCAATGAAGTGGTATTTAGAAGCAGACAAAGAAACATCTCTAGGACACAATGTCTCCAAAAAAACAGCTATCCAGGGAGACCAGTGGAATGGCACCATGGCTGCACATTCCATACATACTTTCTATACTTAACCAGTTACAAAATCTATACATAGTCTTCAAATGTCCAATCTGGACTGAAGAAACATAAATACGACTGGCCTGGTCTTGGTTAAGGTTCAGTGATTACATCAACATAAAACTTGTAAGAATGATCAAAATAAACATAATTATTTACAACATTCCATGTGTTGATCAAATTACTAAGAATTAAATGGATCTTAGGGCTATCTTTAATTCTAGCAACAAGACAATCAAAACAAAACCGACAATTATGACATACATCTACCAGTTTGGTTCTCGGTGATGGCCTTGCAGAATTGGTTGGCCTAAGCATTTTGAAATCTGGTAGTTTTAGGATATTAGGTGCTGCAAGTTTGCTCCCTTGTCTAGTAAGGAGATCTACTAGACAGTTTATTGTACCTAGTTTATATTCAATGTTGAAGCCAAATTCATCCAACTAGAGTGACCATTGCATAATTTTATTATACCTTGTTCAAGAAACCTTTTATTTTGTAGCATACATTTCATATGTTTTAAGTTAGTCCTGATAGTGATGTGAAATAGTTTAAAAAACATTCTAAAACTTTTTATACGTATCTTTACTGCAAGAATTTCCTTATGGGAGGATGGATATTTTAGTTCAACATCTTTAAAGGTTCCTGATGCATACATGCACACTTCTTCTCTATGAGTATGTTTCTAAGTTTGTGGCTGGATTTATATTTTTACGAGAAGCAGAGTGCATTTGTCTTTACATTATGTTCACCCACAGTAAAAGGATTTGACTATGAATACACATATAGTAGGGTATCTCAATTTTTGAAGCCAATTACCATATTGGGCTTACCAACCTTTTGCTAGTTTTGACTTTGTGTTTGGACTTATATTTTTAAGAGAATCAAAGTGCATTTATTTTTAGATTCGGTTATGTTGTCCTGTTTTCTGCATCCTACCTAAGAGTTAACATCTAAATTATGGTTTAAATGAGCTTTTAACCATATCCATGTTGAGATATTTGGCTAATCTTCACTTGTGGCCATGGGCCAGCAGCCGCCAGCCACTTTGTGGGTAGACGAGGCTCTTACTGAGCCCGCCTGTGGATAGTAGTGGGTGTTACTAATCAAACTTCACTTAAGGTGCAAAGCCTTCACCACAGTGAAACTCAAAGTGGAAGGCTTAATCAAAATCCAATGTTGGAATGGATCCACACACCTATCAAAATCAAGGAAATGAGTGGGGTGATAATAAGAGACATCAATATTTTTAAGCAAAGGAACCATGGCTATCCCAATCATCTTCAAATTTTGTTCACCACTTATGGAAGCTACACAATCATTTATGCTACTATTGATGTTACCAGGAACACAAATAGAACTGATCATATCATCATAAACATGCAACAAATATGGATTCAAGGTCTGGCACTCATGGAAATCAGATTCATAGAATGGATGCGAACAGGGCTGGTCATTAGCAATGGTTTGACTCAGATTTCAAGTCCAAAATTGCTCCCCCATGGGTATGGTTGTCATCAAAGGTTCCTTATCTTGTGATCCTGCATGACTGTGGAAGTCATCCAAGGGAATATCTATTTGATGAATCATCCCCTGTTTCCCATCCTTAGCTTCTTGGTAAATTTCCCTCTCATGGAGAAGGATCAAAAGATAGGGCATATGTGCTTGCCTTATCTTCATCAATGCATTTTGGCAACTGTTTTTTACAAGGGGAGTTTTCCATGTCCATTTCAAGATTGGATTTATAATCAAGTGGACAAGAAGATAAAGTACTTACCCTATTTCCATCTTTCTCCTGCCGCTTCTCAAGTGTAACACAATTGAGATATGAACTCTTCAATTTATGTGCCATAGGAACACTGCTAGGACTGAAGATGGAGAATGCTGCAGGTCTAAATCCTCTGCCTTAGGGTCTTCAGTTTTAGTATTGTATATCAGGATTTATATCATGATAATGAAAATCAATATCTATATCATCTCTATACTATGATAGATATCTGTCAACAATATTGCAATAATCAAAATCCTCTGATTCAGAGCCAGAATTTTCACTGCTAGATTTGTCAGAAGCATATATCTCCTTATCATCCAATTAGGATCTTAACACATCATCTCTTTTTGAGGTGCAACCATGTATTCATTTTCCTAGGGTTTCTCTACAATGTGCCATATTCAAGTCATGGAAAGATTCTTCATTATATTTCATAAATTTGAAAAGCAGTATCATAATGGTTACCAAATCATTTTCCATAATGAAAGATGTGGCCCTCGCTGAAATTTCCTCCTTTTGAAAATATGTACTAGCTCCTTAGGAAAGACATTTTCTTCAATGAATTCTTCAACACAACTTTTGTAACCAAGATCTTCTTTGGGAATATGTGCAATAAGGTCTTCAGGAACTTCATTTTCTGGATTTTCCATATACCCTTGTTCTTCTAGTGAGATAAGTTCATTTAAGTCTTCAACATTTTCCTCAATTTCAGCCAATAACACCTCTATGGGATTACTATGTCACTCAAACATTAGGTGTTCTATTTACTTCCTTTTATCATGGCAAAATTTTAATCCAATAAATGGGTTCATCATTGATTCAATTGCCCAAACTGTTCATAAATACTGATTCAAACTCATCCCAAGAGGAAATGCTCTTGTCAAGCAAATCATTAAACCATTCTCTTACCCTTGTTCAAATGTATGCAAAAAATCCAAATGGCAACATCATCATGTGATACACCCTCTATGAAAAAATATGATCATCTATGGAGGTGCCAATATCCCCATCAAATCATTCTTCAAACCAAAAATCTCAAATGAAATTTGTGAAACTTTACATTCATAGCTTTCATACCAAGGGAGTTGTCAGATGAGAAAGATGGGTCTTCAACCAAAACCTTTCATCACATCATTGTAGCCATGTTTATTGAATACAAGGAAGGTACTTCATCCTTGGAAACAATGCCATTTTGTTACCTCCAACATCTGCACTCAAAGACAAGTACAATCACCCAAGTACAAACCCTAGTGGAACTTGAGGACACCACCCACTATCACCTTAGTGGTAGTTAAATTCACAAGTATGGGAGTTGTAAAAACAAGGTGTCTCCACTGGATATTGGCAGTACATTTCTTGCAAAATTTCTTGAATTTCCACCCATTCTTTGTTAATTCTTTCACTAAATTTTGGCAGTTCATTTCTTGCAAAATTTATTGAAATTCTACCTATCCTTTTTTATTCTTTCAAAAATTAAGGATTGGAATGCCTTGTAAAATTACTACCCTCACCACTCAAACTAGAGGTAGGTAGGTTCATCAATAGCAGCTATGATGGAGAATTTTTGAAGTTCCATTAGATGTTTGTTGATCATAGCTTTGGTATTTATGCAGATTTTGTCTATAAGGTTTCCAAAAATATTGGATAGTTAGATGCCCTTAGATTCACTCATGCATTTGGCATGATGCATTATGGTTGATGTCTTCGATTCATTTTGCCTCTTCTATTATGGTTCATTAAATTTTATGTAGCTTTCATTTCATTATTGGAATGGTTTTTGTAGGAAGCAATTGCAACAAGAATACTTAGACTATGGGGTGCTCTCAGTTTTAAAGAATTGGATTTGAGCCTCTTCCAGATAAATGTCTTCCTAATACAAATGTTTGCACTGCAGTTTTGATGATTTTAACAGATGTAAGATTTTTATATCTCATATCTGGCATTTATTTCAAGTTTGCTTGGTAACAAATTTGTTTGGTGATAGTGGTTATTTCAGAGCAAGTTAATGCCATATGGGGATGTCTTCAGATTTGTAAATGTTTCATTTTGGAGTATTGCATCTTGTTAGTGTATCAAAATTATGAGTTGAATGGTTAAATTTTACCATATTTTATAAAGTGATTCATGTTTCCAGCGTTATTACATTTCTACATTTCTATCATAAAATATTCCATATTTCCCAGTATCATGGCTGTGTTGTTTTTTTATATCAGAACCATATTTCTCAAGATTTTTTTATATCCTATTCCAGGTATAATATAATCTGATTGTGAGGCTTGGCTCGAGCAACAACAGTTGGAACAATCTTATCCCACCATAATCTTTCAAACACTCTTAAACCTAGCTTGCTTCGAGGAACATTCTCAACCAGGAATCCACATTCATATATTGTGGGGAATTTTCTTTCCTTGCAGCATTCTGTATTTACATGTCTGCAACATTAGGGTGTTCTTCACTTTGTCCAGTGCTTGTGCATGTAATGTATGAGGAGACCACACGTGCAACTTCTATTATTTTGAAGACCTCCCTTGTCCTTGGGCACAATACAAACATCCCAAGGAACCAAAGGTAGACCGAGTGCGCCAACATTTTTGGCCCTTAGCATAGCATAGGAATTTCTCCATCCAAAGAAACTGAGCCCTATTAGGAAGCCATCAGGACACATAATACACATGAGAAGCCTTAAGAATCCTCCCCACCACAATTAACTTGCCATCAAATGAAATATTTTTCTACTGGTAGAAGAGAAGCTTACACTGGGATCGCTGTAGACACCAATCCCACATGGCAATCGGGGAAAGACCTACACCAAACAGGATGCCAAGACATCTAACAATAACACAAGGGTGAGAAATATTCCATGTTGCTGGAATCCATAGAGGGGGCTCATCAATACCAACCAACCAATAGTCTCTTATGATCACTAATAATAGCCGTAGAGGCCTCACAAAACACGGATGAACATCCATTGGCACCAACCATCGAATCCTGGCCAGCTCTCACAGACAGGAGAAAATCATTTGCAAAATGATTGTTCACCATCTCTAAATCATTTGGTAGAGATACACCTCTCAGTTAGCCCTACAAACGGATTGACTCCAACAAATAAACAAGGGAATCTGCTGTCAACACAAAGACAGAGTGCCATCTTAGCTCAGTGGGTAGAGTGCATGGATTTTAACCACGTCATCATGAGTTTGATTCAGACAAGTTTTAACTAACTGAACTTCGTTATAAGCAATTGTCATATCTCTCTTGACCTTATCAGTCTGGTTTCCAAGTATTGACTTGTATGATCACTCAATATATTATTCTCAATTTGGGAGTCAACTCACTAAATTTCTTTATAAACAATGACCATATCTCTCTTGACCTTTTCTAACTAAGCCATTGTTTGGACAAGATACGATCTTCTTGAATACTTGGATATTCATTAGTTCGAATTTGTTTGGAAGATAAGTGAACACCATCACTTGCTAGTTTGATCACTGCCCTATCCAGTACTTTATATAATTGGATATTATATTTTCTTTCTTGTAATTTATGAGAAGTTAGTTGCAGTAGTTAACTAGCATAGACCCATTTTAAAGTGGATCTACCAAGTGCTGAGAGGGATCAAATCTCTCAAGGTGAAAACCCACTTTTAGAGTGCAAATGTTGAGGAAGGGTTTTGATTTATCTAATTTGTGTAGTTATATATATATATCATTGTAAATGTAAATGTTTTAAATCTCGGACATGTTATTTTTACAATATTTTATTATTTTTTAAAAAGGACACGTGTCAACTCCAGAATGAGCACAGAAGGAGTTATACATCCCCCTATTGGGCTGTAGAATGTGCCTCTTCGGCGCAATGACACAAAACACTTGCTCTTTGCAATTCTTAAAGCTGCCCCTCTAAACTTTGTTTAAATGTTAAGTGATTACCTTTAGAAGCTATTTGATTTCAGGTCTATACATTTTAAATTTCATGTTGATTGCTTGAAATGCAATAGCAACGAGATGTAATGACATTTCAATAACAAGTTGTGACAGGTTAATTCAATTTAATAACCCTTGGAGGGAAAGCCGACAATTGTATGATCGTTCTTTATGTGAGTTTTTATGCATTTTTTCAACTCTAATTTGATACTGACTTCTCTTGTTATGGTCAAACTGACAGAAGGAATGACTACAAATGGAGACTACCTTCTTCCCTTTAAGACCGAGGCATTTTTAGCCAGGATTCCAGTGATGCCCATGATTTTAAGATACCCATATCAACACTTTAGTCCAGCATGGAGTAAGAATCTGTTGCCATATTTTCCAGACTTATGAGTTATACTGGGGAAAAATTGAAGGCAGTTCTATTGAGCATGTGAGGGGTTTCACTTTTTTATGTTGTTTGGGTACTTTCTATTTCTTATTATTATTGACTTCTGGCTTGTGATATTCCATTCTTGGTGTTCAAAGTGCAATATAGAGGAAATCTCAGTACATGATTTGAAACTTTGATATATTCTCTAAGATTCTTATTGCTAGGAATACCTAGGTCCTAAAAAATTTTAATGGATTGAAATGCACTATAATCCAAATGGCACAAAAATGGAGAGCACAACTAAATATAATCCAATTAATATTGAAATAAAGAATAACACGACAGTGGCTGCATAAGAGTCTTCTTTTTGGATGATTTCGAGTGTTCCCCTTTGCTTTGATCAAAATCTGATTTAAGAGTGGTCGAGATAGCCTTTAGATGGGTTTGATCTCATGGGGTTAATTCAGCATGAAAGAGTTGTATCACCCTTGATAAAAAGGGCACCCTTGATAAATAAAGGGATACTATAGAATATGATAGCAAGATTTGAATCTAGGAGAGAAATGATTTTGAATAATACTTACATTTTCAGAATTTGATTTAGCCTTTTTTCCTGATGTTATGATGCCAGACTTCAGGTTTCTAAACCTTGCAATATACACCTCAACAATCTTGTAGTCACCCATCTTGAGATTTGAAAGTTTGTTTTTGAGTCAGTTGACTCAAGTGGTATTCACAGTTCCAAAGATATTCTTGAAGGTGTCCCGTATTTATTTTGCAACTTTATTGTCCCTGGTATGATGAATCAAAATCTTGTTCAACATAATAGGGTGATCAGCCCTAGAGCTTCATCCTTGTTCGAACATATGATTTTATAACTGTATTTTCCATCAGCAGGAATGGGTTTTTTCAAATACATCCATAAAACTTTGCTTTGAAGAATGACAGTCATTTGATCCACCCAAGTATGATAATTGTCTCCATTCAATCACGGAAACATCTACTCTTTGAATCCATATACGCTCAACAGCAGCAAGAACCCTCCATATGAGAGAAATGAAGTCTTCAGAATTTCTCCTTTATAGAACCAAAGGTAAGAAAACATAGGTAACCCTAGGAAAGGAGGTGCCAACTTTGAAGAATGGTGAAAATACTGTAGGAATGCCCAAGAAAGCCCAAGAAAGACATAGAAGAGAGGTCTTGGCCTTAGAGAGGGTTTAAATTTCTATAATCCCTAGAAAAATCACAAAAAGAAGAGATCCAAGCTTGGGATCATTAATAGGGATCATTAATAAGCAAACTTCCAATTCCAAGCTGGCAACTTCCTTGGAATGGGTGAGTTTTGCGAATCGCTTTACCTACCTCACTTACTAGTACAACCTTACTAGCGCGAATGAAACAATGTGTATGGAAAATATCCTAAGCTTATTGTTTGGTAGTATGTTGATGGTAAGAAGATGGGTTTCCTTTGTCGTTTTCTTGCATTCCATGCATGAATTATATTACTTGTAAGGTGAACTTTTTTTGTAAGGATGTGGGATATGCTGTGGACCCTTCTTGCCCTTTTCTGGAAATTTAGGTTCCTAGAATTATATGTATTTTGAAGCTCAATTATTTGTATTTTTTTCAACTGATGACACTACTCTTTTATAGTGCAATTATTGTTGTTATGTTTCTGCCAATCCATGACAAACTACTTATCTTGACTAAATATATATGCATCTACAGAAGGTGTTGCTAATGCTGATCTAGTACTCCTAGTAACGACAAGGCCAATGACTGGGAATACTCTGGCTTGGTCTGTGGCATGTGAGCATGATCAATGGGGCCATGCAATTGTAGGTAAGTTGCATGCTTATGTATCATCTCAAACATGTTCAATTGAAAGTTGTTATCTTCCATAGTTTCATTCTTCAAAAACTTATTTTTGGAAAAAGTATTTCATTTAACAAGTAAAAGTAAATTATTTGTTTAGGTCATGTAAATGTAGCACCTCGACATCTAGCAACTGAGGCTGAAACATTACTTTTTGCAACACTAATACATGAGGTAAGCCATATGTATTTTTATTGACTAGTTTACGAGCCATTTGTTCTTGCTGAGCCAACCAATGAGTAGGGATCATGACGTACACCCAAAAATAGATTGCTTATTCACTATCTTGTTCAAATTAAATATTAGTGAACCCAGACAAAAAAAAATATTTTCATTCACACAAACATTAGTATGTCTATATTAGCAATGAATCAACTCCACATTCCCATTAAGTTTATGAAAATGTATGACAATGTATGGACAACTTGAAGTTGAGCAAAATATTCAAGAAACCAACTATTCTAGTATTCATAATCCCATGATATGGAATTTCTCATCTAGTTAAGGGATACAAACGTTTTGTCTTCTAGTTTATTCATATTGTCTATATTGAACAAAGTACATAAATTCTCATAGTGGAAGAGACAAACAAAGAAGATGATTCGTCTTGAATATTGGCCTTCCATGCACAAACTATTGAGCTCCTCAACTGCATCAATATGTCATGTTTACAATAAGAATCACTGCACTATGTTATGAAATGCATATCACATAATTGAAATTTGTGTCTGCAAATTGTATGCAAATTTTTTCACCATTTTTGTTGTTTTAGTAAGCAATTGAAAATTTTGGAATTATAGTTCTTATGCCTTGTGAGGATTGCAAAGAGCAGGTTGCTCTTGCATGATAATATGTAGATATTTGGGTACAGGTGGCTATCCTGTTACAATCATCTCTTGAACATTCTTATTGTATTTTCTTAGACTTAAAAATAATGCAATATGGGTATTAATATTGCTCATCTCCCTAAATATAAAAGTGTCCTAGCTCAATGGTAGAGTGCCTGCCTTACAAGTAGGAGGTTGGTGGTTCGATTCCTCCGTACCCTATTGATATTGCAATATTGGTATTTTTAACAAAATATATTTTATTATGATTTATTATGGCTATAGAGGGGATTTCAAACCATCTTTGTATGTTTCTATGAGGGGGGTTCTAAGCCACTTTCATATGTCACTATGAGGGCGGTTCTAAGCCACCTTCATATGTCACTACGAGGGGGGTTCGCAATTTCCCTTGTAGGTATCTACGAGGGGGGTTTCAAACCGCCTTTGTAGGCCTCTATGAGGGGGGTTCCAAACTGCCACTATAGGCATCTACGAGGGGGGTTACAAACTGCCCCTATAGGCATCTACGAGGGGGGTTTTAAACTGCCTCTATAGGCCTCTACGAGGGGGGTTCAAAACAGCCCCTATAAGCCTCTACAAGGGGGGTTCTAAACTATCCCTATAGGCCTCTACAAGGGGGGTTTCAAACCGCCCTTATAGGACTATACTAGGGGGGTTCACAACCACCTCTATAGGTCTCTACGAGGGGTGTTCACAACTGCCCTCGTAGGTCTCTATGAAGGGGGTTCAAAACCACCTCCATAGGTCTCTATGAAGGGGTCTACGAGGGGGGTCACAAACTGCCCCCAAAAGTCACTTTTGGGGGCGGTTCCAATCTCGTCAAAAACCACCCTTAAAGGGAAAAAATTTTAACATCGGTGCCTTTAGGGGCGGTTTTTCCAAAACCGCCCCCAAAGCCAAAAATCCCCCCGTAGGTCACTTTTGGGGGCGGAAGACAACCCCCTCTAAAGGCCAAAAATGTAGTAGTGAGTAGTAGCTCACATTTAGAAGAAAAGCAAACAATGGGTGGGCATATTTTTTCAAGCACAGGACCCCATAATAGACCTAATGAATTTCAAAGCACACCAAGGCCTACTGCACCAAAATTTATTATACCCAAAGAAGATCCTAACATTCAATTTGAACTTGATACAATGGCGAAAGAATGGGAGAAATTGGATGAAGATTGTAAGAAAAGTCTGCCATTTGATCAGTACTTTACTGTTGCAAATAAAATAAAAAAGAAGGAAGATAATAGGTCTCTAAACCAAAACAAAGAATTAAATTGTGCCATTGGTAAAATGTCACTTCCTACTTTTGATGGTTCCTCTCAAAGTTCTGCTAACACTTGGGTGCAAAAACTAGATGTGTATTTTCAGCTGAATCCGATGGTGGAAGAAGATGCCTTAAAAATGACCATTTTGCACTTGGAAGGAGATTTTAATGAATGGTGGTTCCATGGTTTGAAAACTTTGGGTCATGATCAGGTTAAAACATATGGAGAATTTTTTGACAGGGTACTAGAGAGATTTGAGCAAAAAGATCCAGAAATGCCTTTCAAAGAACTAGCTCAATTGAAGCAATTGGGAACCCTTGCTGATTATATGATGTAATTTAAAAAATTATCAGTCAAGGTGGCTGATATATCTATGGGAAGGTTAGTATTTTTGTTCACTGAAGTTTTGGATGAACCCTTAAAAGGTTTGGTCAAATCCCACAAGCCCGCTACATTAAAAGATGCAATGAGCTTGACTAGAGATCTCCAAAATGTGCTTCCTAGAGCAATATTTCCTCCCAAGACTAACTTCAGATTTGAAAAGAAACCTTGGAAAAGCGATGCATATGATAAGAAGACTTGTAAAAAAGATTCATTGGAAAATAATAAGAAAGAAGGACTAAACAGGGATGAGCTTCGAAGAAAAAAATTGTGCTTCACATGTTTTCAACCATGGACAACGGGGCACAAATGTACTAAGGGAAAAGCTCAATACATAGAAGTATTTTCTGATAATGATGAGTATGAAGGGGGTATGGATGAAGATGGAAATATTTCAGATCAAGAGGAGGAATATGAGACAATAGTTGAAGAAGAAAGACAAGAAGAAAATCATCCTTCACCGGATAATGCAAGAATGGCAGTACTTTCAGCAGTGCCTCGCTATCACACTATTCGATGCAAGGGTGTGGTACTAGGACAAAGAGATTCAGTTTTGGTAGATGGAGGAGCCAAACATAATCTCATTGATGCAGAAATGGTGGAGAAAAGGAATATACCTATTGAACCATTCGATGGCTTCACAGTTGTCATTCCTGGTCACAACACAATGTAGTGCAAAACATGGGTTCCAAAGCTGCAAGTCACTGTAGGTAACTATACTTTTGTTGATAGTTTTTATGTGGTTGATGTTGCTGATACTAATGTGGTTTTGGAAGTGCAATGGATGTACTCTATAGGGGAGCATACAATAAAATATCAAATTCCAGAGATGAAATTTCAAGATTCGAAAGGTGTACTAAGAGTTGTGAGAGGGCAGCACACTTACCCAAATCAAGTAGTGACTTGCAATAGTATGAGATCTATATTGAGGCATGGGGACATAGAATGGGATGTTGAATGTCACATCACATATCCCAATCCAAACATTAAGGTTGTTGAACACCCACAAGAGATAGAAAAACTATTGCAAAAGTATGCAAATTCTTTTAGAGATCTTCCACATGGTAGACCACCAGATCGGGGGGTTGAGCACAACATAGTTTTGGAGGAGGGTACTTCACCCATTCAAATCCCACCTTATAGACATCCCAATAAATTCAGAGATGAGATTGAGAAATCCATCCAAGAACTCTTTGTTGATGTATTTGTAACTTCGGAAGATATTCACTTGTATATTGTATTTGTACTTTATTGTATCCCCAACGGAGATGTATTATTCCTTCGATTGGAAGTGTCCTTAGTTGTACTTGCAGGTGCACAAGTTATATTGTAAGTGTCGTAACATATACTTGATGGGTTATTCGACCACCTTGATGGGGTCGACTCTGTATGAGTCATGTGGGTTAAAGGGTTATTAGACCACCCTAGTGGGGGGTCGTCCCAGTCAACATTATGTTAAGTGGTTAAGTTGGGGCCGACCTAGTTAAAGTTAAAAGACAAGTGAATTAAAAGTATAAATAGAGAGTGTGACTCTCTCATTTGACACATTCTATTATTCACTCACTTCGCATTAGTGAGAGAGAGGAGGAGTGTGCACAAGTGGAGGAGGAATATGCTACTGAAGATATCTATCTCTCGGGTTTGATCATTGTGATCCTTGTATTGGTGCTTATTCTATCTCTGAGGATCTTGTGGGGTTTTTCACCTTCGTGGTTTTCCTCGATGAAATGTTTTGTGTCTCTTGTCTCTTGTCTCTTATGCTTGATATGTTGTACATATTATTCTTTTAGTTAAGATCATAGATATATTGAATTAAATGATGAAAGTCTAACATGATATTAGAGCTAGCCTGAAGGAAGGCATGGTATGGCATTTATGAGACTTGTTGCACCTGCAACAAATTGGAAGCTAGGGCTTGATATAGCAAAAAATAGTCATTGTGGAACTTTCGCTATAAATCCATTTTGAAGAAGGTCCAGGTTCTGAAACATTTACAGGTTGAAGGAAACATCCCCGTGTACCTTGTGTCCGAAGCACAACATCTAATTCAATGTATTTCTGTTTTATGATCCGTACAACATGGGATTTCTGCCTCTTCCAGATCTCAGTCATAAACAGGTGACCTAGGAAAAAATGTCACAACTTGGGCTAGGAAGCTCCAAATAAAATTCCGTAAAAAGTGACAGTAAGAGAATGGACTGTAGTTTAATAGGTAAAAATTTCAAAGGCTGAAGGTGAACCAGTGACACATAGAACTCCATACAAGTTCGCTATCCTGTTTTATCCCATAAACCGGTCACGTTGTGACACTTGGAATAACTCTCTCTCAAAGAATCTATTTGAGGTCAGATCTATGGGGATGGAAAGAAGACAGTTCAGGATACCATAGGTCAAAGTTTCAAACCCTGTGGATTCATAATTTCAGAGATGCACCAGAAACAATAAGGTGCATATTTCTGTCAAAACATAATTGGATTCTAAGCACCTTCATTCTTGGCTTGTCACTGCTGCGGGAATTTAAGGCTTCAGAGAAAATTGGAATTTTTGGAATTGGAGACCTCAGATGAATGATCCTCTTCAAAATCGAAATTTAGAGACCAAGATCGAATTTTTTGGTTGGGAAGAAGGTCGGGCTTGATCAAACCCTAGTTCGGGATTTTGATCAGAAAGATGGAAAATTAGGGCTTTTGCAAAAGTTGGAATTTTTTAAATATGTGACAACGGCTGGAAGCTCCTCAGAAAAATCGAAGCTTAGAACACAATATCGAATTTTTTGGATGGGTAGAAGACCGAGCTTTATCAAACCGTAGTTCGGGATCCCGTCGAGAAGATCCGGAAGTTTCAAAGACAATTTTGAAGGGTCAAATTTTGTAGTTGTCAAAATTGAAGTATACCAGCTTGATCAGCTCAACAAGGCACATCTTTTCATCCAATCTGAAGTTTGAATTTTTAGGGTTTCTCTAACAAACCCTAATCCAACTCTAGATCCAGTTTCAACAAATCAAAGTGGATTGGGTTAATCCTAGAAGAGAATGAATTGGACACCTGCATAAGTGAAGAAGTTCTAGTTCCAGAGGGAGATGATGCTGAGGCTTTACATTAGAAGGCTACAAGCAATCCCAATAGGTATGACTTGAAGAGATACAGATATGTTTTGAAATCTATTCATGATTAAGTTTATGATATGTTTGTCTTCATATTATTAAGGTTAGTACAATCTTGATTAATTTTAGACTTGTCTTATCACCCTAGTAAAATTATGAATGCATGTGAATGATAGAAGACATTCATTGATTAGGATTATATGATTGTACTAATGCACGGTGGTGTTGTATGAGGTTGATGTTGTCCGCTAACATGAAAGGTACATCAAGAAAGACAAATCAAGTTCTAGATCAAGAACATATGACCATGGTGACATGAAGACAAAGACTCATCCATAGCCATTATAGAAGCTCTACTTACGAGGTATGTATAATTTGGTTCTACAATGGTTAACTTATGAGATATGCAGGTTACTAGCACAAGTCATTGAAGAGAACAAGAAGACATTATGTGGGTATGTTAGACATAAATAGCAAGCATGATAACTAGGTATGTTTTTTCCTATATCAAGTTAGAATCCTATCTTGTGTTACGATCTTATATAACTATATTTGGCATGATTGATAATGAGTATTCATGAAGTTAGAAGTTTAAGTAATCAAGGGTTTATGCATATTATGCTTCTTACTTTGATTGATGATATGACTAATGGTCAAATAAGAATTTGCATAAGTAAAAGAAGTCTTCCCTGAAACCTTGAATACTAACGCTTACTACCTATGTGTGAAATGATCATGACCATACATGTTAAGATTATTTAGAATCATAATGTTTTGATAGTATTGAGATTATACTAATGGATGTATGATTATGTATGAGATCTTGAGGATGACACTAGTGCACACTTAAGCATGCATAGTGATCCGGGATGAATATAAGTTCAAGGAGAGGTAATCCAGGAAGCAAAGATCAAGAGGGAGCACAATCCAGTAGTTCTTGCAAGGAAGCAAAGATTGAGAGGGAGTCCACCCTACAACCAAACAAAGATAAGTATTTGAATTGTCATTTCTTGTATATATGATTACTTAAATGATGTTGTCTATTCATGTACATACTTTTGTTCCTAGATTTAGGATATGTATTATGCATATTAGAAAAGTTGAATTAATGAACAAGATACTACTAATATGCAAGTAATGGGTAAGTGGCCTATGGTACTGTACAACATTCCATTGCTACTTATCTAGAATGAAACCTCTTTGCTAACATGTTGAGAGTTGTGCACACTCTTAACAAATGTTCTAGTAGAGATGGAAGGCATCTAGAAAGTTACTGTGTGAATACGGGATATGGATAAATGTTGTATTGAAGCATTGGATAAGATAATTGCATGACTGTGTGACATATGTCTTTATGCATAAGAATGTGTTTTTGAAAAACTATGAGAAGTTTCTAATCATGCAATTGAATCTAACTTGTAGGAAATATCGTGTACAATCACCTACAAGGACAACAACATTTGTTCCAACAATGAAGTTCAAGAAAAATATCTATTGAAGATATTGAAAAATGTGAAGTTCCCAGGATTCGGGATGAAGTAATGAAAGGATGCCGTGATTGAGAAGTACCAGTCGATCATGAAGAATGATGTTTGGGATGTGGTCCCGAGACCAGAAGGGAATCCTGTTGTGACTTCCAAGTGGATCTATAAGATCAAGCATGCTCGAGATGGTAGCATAGAGAAATATAAAGCAAGGTTTGTAGCTCGTGGCTTCTCCAAGAAAGAAGAGATAGATTATGAAGAGAATTTTGCACTTGTATCCAGCTACGCTTCCATCAGAACAATACTTGCTATGGTTGCAGTGATGAAGTGGAATATACACCAGATGGATGTCAAGATAGCTTTCTTGAATGGTGTAGTCAAAGAGGAAGTGTATGTGGAACATCCACTCGGTTTTGAGACACATGACAAGGAGTCATATGTATGCAGGTTGAAGAAAGCCTTGTATTTCTTGAAGCAAGCACTTAGGACATGGTACGGGAGGATAAACAACTTTCTATCCAGTTTGGGATTTACCAAGAGTAAAGCGGATTCCAACCTTTACTACAAGGTTGAGGAAGGAAATCCAGTGATACTACTATTGTATGAGGTTGACCTGTTTGTTACAGGTGAGGATAGATTGATTGCCGACATGAAGAGGAAGCTTGCTACTGAGTTTGAGATGAAGGACTTGGGGATGATGCATTACTTTCTAGGTATGGAGGTGTGGCAGAGTGCAGAAGGAATCTTACTTGGACAAGGGAAGTATGCAGTAGAGATCTTGAAGCGGTTCAGGATGAGGGACTGCAAGGCCATGGCCACACCTATGGCATCGAACCTGAAGCTATTGAGTGATGCTTCATTAGAGTCGGTTGATGCCACGATGTATCGTCATATGATTGGGTCCTTGATGTACCTGATGATCATGAGACCAGATATTTGCTTTGCGGTGAACACCTTGAGCCAGTTCGTGACATATCCTAGACATGTTCACCTGATTGTTGTAAAGCATATTCTGAGGTACCTGAAGGGTACGGTTGATTATGGGCTCAAGTATGATGCGAATCAAAAGTTTAACCTGGAGGGTTATGTTGATTTAGATTGGGTAGGCAGTGCTGCAGATAGGAAGAGCACTTCAAGGTGTTGCTTCAGTATGGGATCAGGTGTGATCTCATGGTTTAGTAGGAAGCAGTGCTGCATAGCACTGAGTACAGCCGAAGCAGAGTATGTCACAGCATGTTCAGCTAGTTGTGAGTCAGTATGGCTTAGGAAGCTATTGTTTGAGGTATTTGATCTCCCGTTGGATGCTACCTGTATCTATTGTGACAACCAGAGTTGTGTGAAGTTGTCAGAGAACCCAGTGTTCCATGACAAGTCGAAGCACATCGAGATCAAATATCACTATATCAGGGATATGGTGCAGAGAGGAGCAGTGAAGCTCCTATATGTTGTGACGGATGAGCAGATTGCAGATGTGTTGACCAAACCACTAGCCAGAGTGAAGTTCGAGTACTTCAGAGGGAGGCTTGGTGTTCTTCAAATAGAAGATACTTCGAGGAAGAAGTGATGGACACATTTGCAGGAGCCATTCCAAGCATGGTGGTAGGAGGATCCTCCCATGGCTGTGGATGTAAGCGCTGTGTGATGAGCATTAGGACGATGCTTTAGATAACATACATCAGGATGATGTTATGATGATTATAAGGATGATCATGTGTGATGAGTATTAGGTAGATACTCTAGATAATATGCATCATGACGATGCTATGAAAATGATCAGGATGATCATGTGTGATGAGTATCAGGTAGATACTCTGGATGATATGCATCAGGACAATGCTATGACGATGATCAAGATGATCATGTCTGATGAGTATCAGGCAGATACTCTAGATGATATGCATCAGGACAATGCTATGATGATGATCAGGATGATCATGTGTGATGAGTATCGGGAAGATACTCTGGATGATATGCATCAGTACGATGCTATGACAATGATCAGGATGATCATGTGATGTTGGTGTGAATTAGGTTGATGCACTGTGCGATGATGATCAGTTGGATCATGAGTATCAGGATGATACTTGGAGGTCATAGATGATATGTGGCAGGTTGTGCAGTAGCATGTAAAAGATCCTGGGAGATCTGATAGGTTGAGTTGTGTGCTCATAATCAGTCCTGGGATGCTCTTTCGAGGTTTTGTTAGGGAGGCATGTAATCAGTCCTGGAGATATGATAGGTTGAGCTATGTGCTCGTAAGAAGTCCTAGGATGATCTTTAGAGATCTTACCGGTTGTGTTGCGGCACATAAATGTTCTTGGGATGCTCTTTAAAGGTATTGCCTACTCACATGTAATCAATCCTGGAGATCCGATAGGTTGAGTTGTGTGCTCGTAATAAGTCCTGGGATGGTCTTTAAAGGTATTGTGAAGGGATGCATGTAATCAGTTTTGAGAGATCTTTCCAGTCATTCTTAGGCACATAAATTTTCCTGGGATGCTCTGGTCAGGTATTGCATCAACACATAATTAGTCCTAAGATTCCACCTCTATTAGACTGTTCACACAGATGATGAAGACCTACAGGAGGCTAGTCCTACATCCAGTATGAAAAAGGGCTGGCTCTGTAGAACTTCCTATGATGAGAAGAATTCAGAGATAGCCCAGTGATTGAGATGACGGGTATAGCAACAGTGATGATGATGATGCTCCGTGATCTAGTGACGATGATCCAACTCCATAATTGAAGACTTGTGTCAAGAGAATACCTTCCTAGTTAAGAGGGAGTGTTGATGTATTTGTAACTTCAGAAGATATTCACTTGTATATTGTATTGTACTTTATTGCACCCCCAATGGAGATGTATTATTCTTCCAATTGGAAGTGTCGTCAATTGTACTTGCAAGTGTCGCAAGTTCTATTATAAGTGTCATAACTTATACTTGATGGGTTATTAGACCACCTTGATGGGGTCGGTCCTGTATGAGTCATGTTGGCTAAAGGGTTATTAGACCACCCTAGTGGAGGTCGGCCCAGTCAACATTATGTTAAGTGGTTAAGTTGGGGCCGACCTAGTTAAAGTTAAAAGACAAGTGAAGTAAAAGTATAAATAGAGAGCGTGACTCTCTCATTTGACACATTCTATTATTCACTCACCTCGCATTAGTGAGAGAGAGGAGTGAGCACAAGTGGAGGAGGAGTATGCTACTGAAGATATCTATCTCTCAGGTTTGATCATTGTGATCCTTGTATTGGTGCTTATTCTATCTTTGAGGAAGTTGCAGGGTTTTTCACCTTCTTGGTTTTCCCCAGTGAAATGTTTTGTGTCTCTTGTCTCTTATGCTTGATATGCTATACATGTTATTCTTTCAATTAAGATCCTAGATCTATTGAATTAAATGATGAAAATCTAACACTCTTAGAGTTGGGACTCATTAGACCAAGCTCTATCCCTTATGCTTCTTCAGTAGTGTTGGTGAAGAAAAAAGGTGGAACCTTGAGGATATGTATA
Organism: Larix kaempferi; assembly: GCA_027924585.1. NCBI lineage: Eukaryota > Viridiplantae > Streptophyta > Pinopsida > Pinales > Pinaceae > Larix > Larix kaempferi. The sequence continues at coordinate 8,395,065 of BSBM01000368.1, forward strand.
GACTTTATAGCCTTGAACAAGAAGACAATCAAGAGTAGGTATCCTATTCCTAGGATTGATGAGCTCATGGATGAGCTATTTGGGGCCAAATAATTCTCCAAAATTGACCTTAGATCAGGTTATCATCAAATTCGAATGAAGGAAGAAGATGTGCAAAAGACTGTTTTTCGATGTCATTATGGCCACTTTGAGATTCTTGTTATGCCTTTTGGATTGAGTAATGCTCCAACATCATTTCAAGCATGCATGAATAGGATATTTTGCAAGCATCTTAGAAGGTTTTTTTTGGTTTTCTTTGATGACATTCTCATTTACAGTAAAACTTGGGAAGAGCATTCACAACATCTAGAGACTGTGTTGAAAACTTTGCAAGAACAGTCCTTGTTTGCTAAGATGTCTAAATGTGAATTTGGGATGAAGGAACTATTGTATCTTGGGCACATTATTGGGAAAGAAGGAGTGAAAGTACACATGGAAAAAATCAGAGCCATCTTAGAATGGCCATCACCAAAAAACATTACAGAATTAAGGAGCTTCATTGGAATATGCACATATTATAGAATGTTTGTGAAAGGGTTCTCCAAGTTGACTTCTCCACTCACTGATTTGACTAAGAAGGATGCTTTAAAGTGGGATGAAGAGGATGAAAAGGCCTTCCAAAAAATGAAAGAGGTAATGAGTAGTTGTCCCATACTTGCATTACCTGATTTTTCTAAGCCTTTTGTTGTTGAATGTGATGCTTCAGGTGGAGGAATAGGGGTTGTCCTAAAGCAAAGCCAACACCCTATAGCTTTTGAGAGTAGAACGTTGCATCCTCATGAAAATATTTACTCCATCTATGGAAAAGAATTGTTTTCCATCATGCATGCATTGGCCAAGTTTTGACAATACTTGATAGGAAGCAAGTTTGTGGTAAAAACTGATCACAATAGTCTAAGACACTTCCTCACCCAAAAGGATCTAAATGAAAGGAAACAAAAGTGGGTAAGAAATATTCAAGCTTATGATTTTGATATTGAATATGTGAAAGGAAAGAATAACATTGTAGCAGATGCATTATCTCGAAGACCTTCTTTTTCTCTTATGGACATTGCCAAGGATTGGAAAAACATGCTACTAGTTGAATATGCCAAAGACAAATTTGCTCATGATGTATTAGATGGAATCAAAGGGGATGATAACTACAGGATTTTGAATGGGATAATATATTATAAGGGCATAAATTATTTGTTTCGAGACTCAAAACTCAAGTACAAAATTTTGCAAGAAGCACATGATTCCCCACTAGCTGGCCATCCGGGGTTCTTCAAAACTTATAGGCAATTGAGGCAAAGATTTTTTTTGAAGGGGATGAAGGAAGTTGTTCAGAAATATGTGAATAAATGTAAGGTATGTCAGCAAAACAAATCAAAACTTACATGCCCAACTGGCCTATTGCAACCATTTCCCATTCCGGAGCAAAACTGGGACAGTATCTCAATGGAATTCATCACAGGTTTTCCCAAATATTTGGGAAGGATTACATATATGTGGTAGTGGATAGGTTGAAAAAATTCGATCATTTCTTTGTTGTTACATCATATTTTAGTGTTGCACAAGTGGCTGATTTTTTTTCAAAAAAATATTCAGATTGCATGGGCTCCCCAAGAGCATTGTCAGTGATAGAGATAGTAAATTCATGGGTGATTTTTGGAAACAAATTTTTAGATTGGTGGGAACTCAGTTGAATCCAAGTACAAGCTATCATCCAAAAACTGATGGAAAAACAGAGAGGGTGAATCAATGGTTGGAAGGGTACCTAAGAAACTATGTGGGAGAGCAGCAAAAAACCATGGGAAAAATGGTTACATTTGGGTGAGTTTTGCTACAACACCACTTATCATATGTCAATAGGGATGTTTCCTTTCAAAGCATTATATGGTTATGGTGCACTTACCTTTGTTGAAATTATATTTGGTGATAGTATAGCCCCAAAAGCTAAAGATTGGGTGGAAGAGAGCCAAGAGATTTTAAATCTTTTGAAAGACAATTTGTAGGTTTCCCAAATTCAGCAAAAACAATATGTTGATAGACATAGCGAAGAAAGGACCTTTCAGGTTAATGATTTAGTATATTTGAGGTTGCATCCATATAAACAAACATCTTTCAAAACAAATGGAGTAGAAAAGCTAAGACCAAGATACTATGGCCCATACAAGGTGGTTCAGAAGATTGGGGAGGTAGCATATGAGTTAGAACTTCCGGAAGGGAGTAAAATCCACAATGTATTTCACGTTTCTTGTCTCAAGAAAGATCTTGGTCAGAAAATTGTCACTTGAGAAATAATTCCTCCTTTGGATGATGAAGGTCAGCTCATACTTGTTCTGAAAAATATTTTGAAGACAAGGGAAAGGAGATTGAGGAGAAGAACTATCAAAGAATACTTAGTATAGTGGAAAGATATACCAAGTGAAGATGCCACATGGGAAGAGGAGAAGATTTTGCAGCATCCAAATCTGAAATTTCTCGAGGATAAGCAATCTTGGGTGGGGAGGATTGTAATGTCCCCATTCAAATAATTGCATAATAATACAATCCCATCAATCCTACTAGTTCCCTAGGTTGGATGGATACATTTGGAATGGTAATAAGGGAGCTAATAAATGATGTTTATACATTAGAATAGTTCAAGTATTTAATAAAGAGGTTGAATAAATAAATTCAAGGGAAATTCTAAGTGGTAATTGGTTTTGAAGGCATATGGAGGATGTGGTACCCATAATAGCTTGATTTTTTAATGCCACATGGTATCTCTCTCTTGCCATTTCGAATTCATGAGAAGGAAAACATTCTTGGATGAGTTGGTAGGCTCATACACATGGCATTTAACATCATAGGTCGAATTTGGATGCAATGGTAACCTCCATGGAAGAGGAAGAGTCAAACTAGAAGTTTGTGGACACTTGGGCTAGATTTCCTAGCTCCTATGACAACAATGATGGAGAGACAAGTGGCATAAGGTGGAATATTTCCTATGTGGAAATATCTAGAAGCTAATGGAAGGAATTTGAACCATAGGAGGATAAGGTTGGTTATAAAATATATGAATCAAGCATGAGAATGGATTTTGATAAGTTTGAGAAATTGCATATGTGAAGAGAGAGAGCTAGTGGATGACTAGTTTCTTGCCTTAGCCAATTTTGAGGGTGAAAGATTCCCATCCAATTTGGTGTGTGGACAGGCCATTCAGGTCTTTCATGGAACTTTAATGGAGTATTTATTTTTAGGTGTAATCTACAGGGAAGCTCGTGGTTTCTTCTAGTGCAGCTCACTCACTCAACCATTTCCAGTTTTCATTGCATATTCTTGCTCCTTGAGGGAGGGCGCTTTTGGTGAGCTATTGTACTCTTTTTGGAAGCTTCTCATTACCCATTTCTATTGCAATCAGATTCATATAATCTGTTCTTCATCTTCAGAAATGTATTAGGTCTAAAATATAGTTGGAATGATGTAAATCTATTGTTTAATGAATAAACAATGCCATTTCCCTACTACCTTGTTGTGAACCAATGTAATGTTGATGGATTTGAATGAATAAGTAAAATACTGAAGGTTTATTGATGTATGGATTGTTAATGATGTATTATCATAGTTTCATATTCAATATCTAAGCATTTGAAGTCATTTTGTGAAGTTTCATTGCATTTGTGGAAGATTTGATGCCATTTCCCCCAAGGTCAAACTAGTGATTTTGCTGTTGTTTGGAAGAAGGTTAGAACAGATCTAATAACTTATTAATTGTGCACATGAGACCTTATTAATGTCCCTTAAACATTCCCTACCTCTTTTCTTAATTTCGAATGGGTTTGGAGTTATTTGGAGAGCCATTTTCAACACTTACCCTGGGGGGATTTGAACCTCAAATTGCTAGTTAAATTCCATACTTTGTCCATAATCTTAAAGGGATTTGAAGAAGTATTTTTGTGGTCCTATATCATCCCTGAACATCATATTCAAGTCCTAATATCAGTCATATACCTTCTCAGAATATTTGGGAGCATTTGGAGCAAATTGGAGACCTAGACATCAAAACTAGTCAAAGGTCGAATTAGGGAAAAAAGTGAAAATTTTGCAATTTTTAATAAAATTATTAAAAAGGGACATTATAGTGTTGGGGTTGTGGAGGAAACCACATGCTTAGAGATTTCCCAACTAAGAAGGAGAACCCCAGGAGCTTGCAACACCTTGAAGAAGCAACTACAATGGAATATATGGAAAGAGCGACACCTAGAATTTATGCAGCGTTGGATACTCACCAATTAAATCATCAATCATCAGTGGTGGAAAATGAAGGTAAGATTGCTAAGCAATCTATTTCTATTTTGATTGATCCAGGATCTACTCATAGTTATGTTTCTCCAAGAGTGGTTGAAGGTTGTTCTCTTAGAAAAATGAAACACAATAAGTCTTGGCTAGTTCAATTAGCAACAGGGACCAAGAGAAAAGTAAGCGAAGTGGTGGTGGAGTGCCCCATAGAATTGAATGGAGTCCACACACATGTAGAATTAAATGTACTACCATTAGGATCTCATGATGCTCTAATTGGTATGGATTGGCTGGAAATACATAGAGCCAAGTTGGACTGTTATGAGAAAGAACTTGAATGTATTGATGAAGAGGGAAGACCGAGATTGGTAAGAGGAAATCCCAAGCAAGTTTCAGTAAGACAGATTTCAGTGTTACAGTTGAAAAAGTTTTATAAGAATGGTTGTTAATTATATGCAGTTCATATATCAGATTCATTAGAGGACAAGGGACCGAGGATAGAAGACTTCTGAATATTGCAAGAGTTCAAGGATATGTTTCTAGATGAAGTGCCGGGACTACCACCAAAGAGAGACATTGATTTTACCATCTATCGTGTTCCAGGGGCAGTGCCGATTTCCTAATCTCCTTATAGAATGAGCACGCTAGAATTGGTAGAGTTAAATATGCAGCTACAAGAATTAATGGACAAGAGGTATATCAGGCCAAGTGTGTCTCCTTGGGGAGCACCGGTGTTATTTGTCAAGAAGAAGGATGGAAACTTGAGGTTGTGTATTGATTACAGGTAGCTTAATAAAGTGACAGTCAAGAAAAAGTATCCATTGCCAAGGATTGATGATTTGTTTGATCAAATGAAGGAAGCTAAAGTGTTTTCAAAGATCGAATTGAGGTTTCGTTACCATCAAGTGAGGATAAATGAGGCATACATTCACAAGACGACTTTGAGAACTAGATATGGTCATTATGAGTTCACAGTGGTGCCATTTGGTCTTACAATGCACCTGCTACATTCATGTGTTTCATGAATAGTGTCTTCAACAAGTATTTGGATAAGTTTGTGATTGTGTTCTTGGATGACATCCTTGTCTATTCAAGGAATGAAGAAGAGCATAATGAGAATCTAAGGATGGTATTGCATGTCCTTAGAGAACACCAGCTATATGACAAGTTAAGCAAGTGTGAATTTTATCAAAGAAGGTGCAATATTTGGGTCATGTTATTTCAGAAGAAGGTATTGCAATGGATCTAGAAAAGATTGAAGCCATAATGGAGTGGCCTACTCCAAAGAATGTTTCATATGTTAGATATTTTATGGATCTTGCTGGTTACTACAAAAGGTTTATTGAAGGCGTCTCCAAGATATCTCATCCAATCACCTCATTGTAGAGGAAGAATGTCAAGTTTGCATGGTTTGGAAAATGTGAGAAAAGCTTCTATCAGCTGAAGGAGTTACTTACCAGTGCTCCTGTTTTGAAGATAGAAGATCCAAGGAAGGATTTTGTAGTGTGCAAAGATGCTTGCATTGAAGGGCTAGGTGGAGTGCTCATGCAAGAAAGATTTGTGATTTTCTATGAGTCAAGGAAATTAAAGGAGCATGAAAAGAATTATGCCACACATGATTTGGAATTAGTAGCCATAGTACATACTCTCAAGATGTGGAGACATTACTTGTTGGGAAGAAGATTCGAGCTTAGGACAGACCACATGAGCTTGAAGTATTTGTTTGACCAACCAAACTTGAATGCTAGGAAAGCTAGATGGATGGAATTCCTTTGTGAATTCGATTTTGAAATTAAGCATGTAAATAGGAAAGAGAATAAGGTTGCAGATGCTCTCAACAGAAAATTCCATATTGCAGCAGTAAATGTGTGCAAATCAGATTTGAAGGCAAGAGTTTTAGAGGCTCAAACTAGTTATGAATGTTGATGTATATGTAACTTCGGAATGTATTTCATCTATGTATATTGTACTCCTATAGAGATGTTATTATTCCTCTATACGGAAGTGTTGTCATTTATATTGTAAGTGTCATAACTTATACTTGATGGGTTATTAGACCACCTTGTTAGGTTCGGCCCTGTATAAGTCATGTGGGTCAAAGGGTTATTAGACCACCCTATTGGGGGTCGGCCCAATCAGCATTATGTTATGTGGTTAAGTTAAGGCCGACCTAGTAAATGTTATTAGGCAAGTCAAGTCAAGTATAAATAAAGTGCGGGAGGCACTCTATTTGAACATTCTATTCTCTCACACACTCTTTGTAGAGTGGCGCACTTGTGGAGGAGGAGAAGCTGTTGTTAGGAGATGTCTATCTCTTATTCTTGGGTTGTATCATTTCTCTATCTATCTCTGAGGAAGTTATTAGGGTTTTTCATCTTTATGGTTTTCCCCAAGTAAACTCTGTGTCTCTTGTGTGCTTGCATTATTGTGTCCATGATCGATATTCTATAGATATGCTGTACATGTTGTTCTCTCAGTTAAGATCCTAGATCAGATTGAATTAAATTCTGAAAAACTAACATGGTATCAGAGCTAGCCTGAAAGAAGACATGGTATGGCATGTATGACACTTGTTGCACTTGCGAAGCTAGGGCTTGATATAGAAAAAAATAGTCATCATAGAACTTTCGCTATAAATCCATTTCGGCGAGGTTTTAGGATTTGAAACTATTACAGATAGAAGATAAGATCTCCATGTACCTTGTGTCCAAAGAACAACTTCTAATTCGTTGTACTGTGTTTTTTATGACCTGTACAATCTAGGGTTTCTACCTTTCCAGATCTCAGTCATAAATAGGGGACCTAGGAAAAAAGGTCATAACTTGGGCTAGGAAGCTCCAAATGAAATTTTGTAAAATGTGACAGGTAGAGCACGGACTGTACTTTTACAGGCCAAAGTTTTAGATGCCGAAAGTGAACCAGTGACACATGGTACTCCATACAAGTTTGCTCTCCTGTTTTATCCCATAAATAGGTCACGTTGCAACACTTGGCATAAATCTCTCTCAGAGAATCTATTTGAGGTCAAACCTGTGGGGTTAGAAATATCATAGGTCAGGATACCACAGGAAAAATTTTGCAGACCCTGGGGATTGGAAAGTTTGGAGATACACCAGAAACAATCAGGTGCATATTTATGTCAAAACACAATTATTTTTTAGCACCTTCATTCATGGCTCTGGGAATCAGGGTTTCAGAGAAAGTTGGTATTTTTGTAATCATAGATCACGGCTGAATGCTACTCATCAAAATTGAAATTTAGAGACCAAGATCAAATTTTTTGGTTGGGTAGAAGTCCGAGCTTGACCAAACCCTAGTTCGAGACTTTGATTGGAAAAATGGAAAATTAGGGCTTCTGCAAAAGTTGAAATTTTTGAATTCTGTGACCATGGCTGGAATCTCCTCAGAAAAATCAAAGTTTAGAGCTTTGGATGGAACCTTTTGGTTGGGAAAAAGGGTGGGCTTTATCAAACCCTAGTTTGGGATCCTGTCTAGAAGATCCAGAAGTTTCAAAGGCAATTTTGAGGGGTGAAATTTTGGAGCTCTCAAATTCTTAGTATACCGGCTTGATCAGTTCATCAAGGCGCATCTTTCTATCCTTTCAGAAGTTTGAAATTCAAAGTTTGAATTTTTAGGGTTTCCTTGACAAACCCTAATCCAGCTCTAGATCCAGTTCCTACAAATCAAGTGGATTGGGTTAATCCTAGAAGAGAATGGATTGGTCACCTTCATAAGTGAAGAAGTTCATGTTTCAGAGGGAGATGAGGCTAAGGCCTTACATAAGAAGATTACAAGCAATCTCAATAGGTATGACTTACAGGTATGTTTCGAATTCTGTTCATGGTTAAGTTTATGATATGTTTGTCTTCATATCATTACGGTTAGTACAATCTTGATTAATTACTAGACTTGTCGTATCACCTTAATAAAATTATGAATACATGATAGAAGATATTCATTGATTAAGGATTTGACACTTATGATTGTACTAATGCATTGTGATGTTGTATGAGGTTTATGTTGTTCGCTAACATGAAAGGTACACCAAGAAAGACAAATCATGTTCTACTTCAAGAACATATGATCACGGTGACATGAAGACAAAGATTCATCCATTGTCATGGATCACATAGAAGATCTACTTATGAGGTATGTATAACTTGGTTCTACAATGGTTAACTTATGAGACATGCAGGTTACTAGCCCAAGTCATTGAAGAGAACCTCATGTGGGTATGTTAGACATAACTAGCTAACATAGTAATCCAGATATGTTTTTCCTATATCAAGTTAGAATATTACCTTGTGTTAAGATCCCTTATATAAGTATACTTGGTATGATTGGTTATGTTTACTCATAAAGTTAGAAATGTAAGAAATCAAGGGTTTATGCATATTATGTCTCTTATCTTGATTGATGATTTGATTAACTAGAAGAGTCCTATGATCAAATAAGAATATGCATGAGTAAAAGAAATCTTCCCTGAAACCTTGAATACTAATGTTTATTATTTGTGTTTGAAATGATCATGACTATACATGTTTAAGATTATTGTGTTTTGATAGTATTAAGATTATACTAATGAATGTGTGATTATGTATGAGACCTCAAGGATAACACAATGATGATACTAATAAGCATGCATAGTGATTAAGGATGGATATAAGCTCAAGGATAGGTAATCCAGGAAGCAAAGATCAAGAGGGAGCACACTTCAGTAGTTTCTGCAAGGATGAAAATATTCAAAGGGAGTTGACCACTTCTCACAATCCACATAAGAATGGAGTTACAGAAAGCAAAGACTGAGAGGGAGTCAACCCTACAAACAAACAAAGATAAGTATTTGAATTATCATTTCTTGCATATTTGATTGTTTAAATAATACTATTCAATATACTGGTGTTCCTAGAATTAGGCTGTGTATTTTGGCATATTAGAATAATTGCATTAATGAACAACATACTACTAATATGCATGTAATGGGTAAGTGGCCTATGGCACTGTACAACATTTCATTGATACTTATCTAGAATGAAACCTCTTTGCTGACATGTTGAGAGTAGTGAAAAACTCTTAACGATGTTCTGGTAGAGATTGGAAGGCATCTAGAAAGTTACAGGATATGGATGAATGTTGTATTGAAGCATTGGCTAAAATAATTGCATGACTATATGACATATTTCTTTATGTGTAAGAATTTGTTCTGAAAAATATGAGAAGTTTCTTATCGTGCAATTTAACTTGTTTCGTAGGAAAGATCGTATACGAGCACCTACAAAAGAAGGACTACAACATTTGTTTCAGCAACAAAGTTATCTATTGAAGATATTGAAGTTCCTAGGATTCGGAAAGAATGCCATGATCGAGGAATACCAGTCGATCATGAAGAATGATGTTTGGGATGCAGTCCCAAGACCTGAAGGGAAGTCTGTTGTGACTTCCAAATGGATCTATAAGATCAAGCATGCTGCAGGTGGCAGCATAGGGACTTTTGCTCCTGTAGCTAGATCCACTTCCATCAGATCAGTACTTGCTTTGGCTGCAGTGATGAAATGGAAGATACACCATATGGATGTCAAGACAGCTTTCTTGAATGGTGTAGTCGAAGAGGAAGTGTATGTGGAGCAACCACTCAGGTTTGAGACACATGACCAAGAGTCACATGTGTGCAAACTGAAGAAAGCCCTGTATGGTTTGAAACAGGAAGCCAGGACTTGGTATGGCAGGATAGATGGCTTTCTATCCAGTTTGGGCTTTACCAAGAGTAAAGTGAATTCCAACCTTTACTACAAGGTTGAGGAAGGAAATCTAGTAATACTACTTTTGTATGTGGATGACCTATTTGTTACAGGTGAGGATAGATTGATTGCCGACACGCAGCGGAAGCTTGCTGTCGAGTTCGAGATGAAGAACTTGGAGATGATGCACTACTTTCTAGGCATGGAGGTGTGGCAGAGTGCAAATGGAATCTTCCTTGGACAAGGGAAGTATGCAGTAGAGATCCTAAAGAGGTTTGGGATGATGGATTGCAAGGCCATGGCCACACCTATGGCATCGAACCTAAAGCTTCTGTGTGATGCTTCATTTGATCCGGTTGATGTCACTATGTATCGTCAGATGATTGGGTCCTTGTTGTACCTGATAAACACTAGACCAGATATTTCTTTGTGGTGAACACATTGAGCCAGTTCCTAACGGATCCCAGAGGTGTTCACCTAGTTGCTGCAAAGCATATTCTGAGGTACCTGAAGGGTACAGTTGATTATGGGCTCAAGTATGATGCGGATCAAAAGTTTAACCTGCAGGGTTATGTTGATTTAGATTGGGCATGCAGTGCTGCAGATAGGAAGAGCACTTCTGGATGCTGCTTCAATATGAGATCATGTGTGAGCTCTTGGTTTAGCAGGAAGCAGTCCCGCGTAGCATTGAGTACATCCAAAGCAGAGTATGTTGCAGCTTGTTCAGCTAGCTGTGAGGCAGTATTCCTCCGAAAGCTACTGACTGAGTTATTTGATCTCCCGCTAGAAGCTACTAGTATCTTTTGTGACAACCAGAGTTGTGTGAAGCTGTCTGAGAACCTGGTGTTCCACGACAGGTCGAAACACATTGAGATCAAATATCACTATATCATGGATATGGTGCAGAGAGGAGCAGTGAAGCTCTTGTATGTTGTGACAGATGAGCAGGTTGCAGATGTGCTGACGAAACCACTAGCCAGAGTGAAGTTCAAGTACTTCAGAGAGAGGCTTGGTGTTCTTCAGATTGATGACACTTCAAGGAAGAAGTGATGTACATGTTTGTTGAATCCATTCAAAGCATGGAGAGAGGAGGATCCTTCTCATGGCTGTGGATGTAAGCGCTGGATGATGAGCATCAGTACGATGCTCCAGTTACAACTCTGTATATGCATCATGTTGGATGCTTGTTATGATCAGTTGGGTCATGTATATGTATATGCATCATGTTGGATGCTGGATATGATCAGTTGGATCATGTATATGTATATGCATCATGTTGGATGCTGGATATGATCAGTTGGATCATGTATATGTATATGCATCATGTTGGATGTTGGATATGATCAGTTGGATCATGTATATGTATATGAATCATGTTGGATGCTTGTTATGATCAGTTGGATCATGTATATGTATATGCATCATGTTGGATGCTAGATATGATCAGTTGGATCATATATATGTATACACATCATGTTGGATGTTGGATATGATCAGTTGGATCATGTATATATGTGCATCATGTTGGATACCGGATATGATCAATTGGATCATGTATATGTATTTGTGAATGTATCAGGTGGATATGTTGTATGATCAGGTGGATCATATATGTTGATATGTATCAGGTATGATCAAGTGGATCATATATTTGTACATGTATTAGGTGGATACATTGTATGATCAGGTAGATCATGTATGATGATATGTATCAGGAAGATACTGTGTATGCATCAGGTGGATGCATTATATGATCAGGATGATCATGGATGACGAGCTTCAGGATGTTTCTCCAGATATCATGCATCAGGATGATGCAGTGATGACGATCAGGATGATCATGTGTACATTAGGATGATGTATGGTGAGTATCAGGTTGATACTCTGTGGCCGTGAACAATTTGTGCAGATGAGCATATAAGTAGACCTGGGAGATCTGGACAGGATGAAAAAGGCCTCAGATGCTCTTTCGAGGCATTGTCCTATGGCATGTAAGTAGACTTGGGATATCTGGACATGATGAAAAAGGCCTCAGATTCTCTTTCGAGGCATTGCCATGACCACATGAAATAAGTCCTGGAGATCTGGATAGGATGAAAAAGGCCTCAGATGCTATTTAGAGATCTTGCTTGGCAAGACACTCTTTTAAGGTTTTTTGGTGGGGGTCACATGTAATAAGTCTTGGAGATCTGGACAGGATGAAAAAGGCCTCAGATGCTCTTTAGAGATCTTGCTTGGCAAGACACTCTTTTAAGGTTTTGTGACAGTAACATGTAAAAGATCCTGGGAGATCCTACAGGTAGATTTGTGTGCTCGTAACAGCCTGGGATGCTCTTGCGAGGTTTTGTGACACACGTAATAAGTCCTGAGGATTCCACAGTATGGCCAGTGGTAATGAAGACCTGCAGGTGGTGGGCCTACATCCAGTATGAAAAAGGACAGGCTTTGTAGAACTTCCTATGACGAGTAGATTCAGAGATTGATTGAGATAGCAACAACAGTGATGATGACGATGATTCGATGATGATGATCCAGAGAAGAAGACTTGTGCTAGCAGATCTGTGTCGAGAAATACCTTTCTAGTTAAGAGGGAGTGTTGATGTATATGTAGCTTCGGAATGTATTTCATCTATGTATATTGTACTCCTATAGAGATGTTATTATTCCTCTATACGTAAGTGTCGTCATTTATATTCTAAGTGTCGTAACTTATACTTGATGGGTTATTAGACCACCTTGTTGGGGTCGGACCTGTATAAGTCATGTGGGTCAAAGGGTTACTAGAACACCCTATTGGGGGTCGGCCATTTGGGTCAAAGGGTTATTAGACCACCCTATTGGGGGTCGGCCCAGTCAGCATTATGTTATGTGGTTAAGTTAAGGCCAACCTAGTAAAGGTTATTAGGCAAGTCAAGTCAAGTATAAATAGAGTGCGGGAGGCACTCTATTTGATCATTCTATTCTCTCACACACTCTTTGGAGAGTGGCACACTTGTGGAGGAGGAGAAGCTTTTGTTAGGAGATGTCTATCTCTTATGCTTGGGTTGTATCATTTCTCTATCTATCTCTGAGGAAGTTATTAGGGTTTTTCACCTTTATGGTTTTCCCCAAGTAAACTCTGTCTCTTGTGTGCTTGCATTATTGTGTCCATGATTGATATGATGTACATGTTGTTCTCTCAGTTAAGATCCTAGATCAGATTGAAGTAAATTTTGAAAAACTAACAATGAAACTTACCTTCAAATTAAAGAAAAGTTGCAGTAGAGAGATATAGATGAAAAGTGTGAAAGATATCAGCTTGGAGAAGATGATATTCTCATCTATAAATACAGACTATTTATTCCAAATAGTGTAGATTTGAAGAAGCTAGTGATGGATGAAATACATCAAATGCCATACTCTAGACATCCAGGATATCAAAAGACAATAACAACAACAAGAAAGCAATATTTTTGGCATGGTATGAAGAAAGAAATAGCTGAGTACATTGCTAGGTGTCAAAAGTTCCAACAAGTCAAGGCAGAGCATCAACACCCAGTAGGATTGTTGCAGCCCTTACCCATTCCAGAGTGGAAGTGGGAAGTGATCTCTTTGGATTTTATAACAGGTCTTCCCATGATAGTGAAGAAGTATGATTCAATCATGGTAGTGGTGGAAAAGCTATCAAAGGTATCTCATTTCATTCCAGTCAAGTCCACTCACAAGGCCAATGACTTAGCAAATATTTAGATTGCATGGATTTCCCAAGGCAATAATTTATGATCGTGATACTAAGTTCAATTCCAATTTTTGGAAATGATTGTTTCAGGAATTGGAAACTAGATTAAATTTCAGTACAACATATCATCCTCAAACAGATGGCCAAACTGAGAGGGTGAATAAGATTCTTGAAGACATGCTGAGAATGTATTTGATGGATAAACCATACAAGTGGGAGGATTTCCTACACTTGGTAGAATTTTCATACAATAATGGAAATCAAGCATCAGTGGGAATGAGTCCATTTGAGGCATTGTATGGAAAAGGATGCAGGACTCCAGTGAGTTGGGACATCTCGGTAAACATGGTAGTTCTTGGACCAGAAATGGAGCAGGAAATTGTTAGGATCAGACAGAATTTAAAGGTAGCTCATGACAGGCAAAAGAGTTATGCAGATTTGAAAAGAGTGCATAAGGAATTTAATATTGGGGATCATGTTTACTTAAGAGTGATACCAAGGAAGATTTCCATGAAGTTGGGGAGTTGTGCCAAGTTGGCACTAAGATATTGTGGGCCATTTGAGGTCCTTGATAGGATAGGACCAATTGTATATAGAATTGCATTTCTTGCTAACATAAGAGCTCATAATGTTTTCCAAGTATCTTGCTTAAGAAGTATGTACATGACCCTAATCATATGATTGATTGGAATGTGATACAGGTGGAACCCGAGGGAGAGTTCCAAGTAGAGCCTATGCATATCCTCAACAAGAAGGTCACATTGCTCCGGAACAGATCCACCAAGAAGGTAAAGGTCCAATGGGAGCACCTTAGTCCTGATGAGGCTACATGGGAGCTAGAGGATTTCATGAGAGAGGCATTCCCATTTTTGTTCATTTTTTAGAACACTGAGGACGATGTTGTTCTAAGGGGGAGGGGAATGTAATACCCCCATTTTGACCCTTAGGAAATATTGGCTTTTAATGTAAATATTGTAAACATGCGATTTATGTTTCCCTAGCGTGGAGATCAAGGCCAAGGCCCCGCTAGTGTATGTTCTGATTTTATTTAAAATGGATAAATATTTGATATTATGTCATCCAGGTGCTATTAAGCCATGAAATGTTGTAAATTGATGTAAATATTAATATAGCAATAAAATACCAAAAACTAGCTATGAAAGCAACTAATAAGAGGGGGCCATGTGTATCCACTAGAGAGTGGTGAGGGGGATTGTTGGGTTGAACCATATGCTTCCAAATGTCATATTGAGAACCCATTTGACTTTCCTTGCTAACAATTAATTCTGTTGTAAGGAAGTAGTTGAAGAAATCAGTCCATGGCTTCAATGGAGCATGGGAAACCTAGAAATTTGTATGGCAGAGTATGGGCTCTGTTTCCTTCACCCACAAGTCACTCTGCTGCATGGGAATTCATTCTTCCTCATTCCAATTCCATTGTTGAATATCCAAGCTTCAGTTTTCATCCATTACAGAGTGCCAATAGTGAGAAAAAACAGAAATTGCAACTTTGCATTAACCCACGTTTTGAAGTGCCATAAACACCCATAATTTCGTGTGGACAGTGAAATCCAACGGGGGATCCATAGACATGAACCTTGGGGCAAATGTGAGAGTGTTATATTTCCAAAAATCCATAAAAAAACTCAGATTTGATAACCCGAAAATCCAATTACGGGATTGAGTTATTTGGCCACTGAATTGAGAAAATCCAAGTGTGAATGATAGAACAGAGTTTTGGATTGCTTGATAAACCCAGTGAAGACTAAAATATCAAGGAATTAGCAGTTGGACCTTTCTATGCCCACCTTGAATAGAACTGGAGGGAAGGGGCACCTAAGGGACTGTGTAGCAGAGAAGGGGACCTTCCTTGTGTTAGGTGTGGTAGGTATTGTGGGTGCCATGACTGTTGAATTTAGTTTGAGATGCATGTAGCTCTGCGGTTGAGCTCACTGGCTTAGCATCCTCCTCCTTTGACTCTTGCATGCTTGATAAACCCAACTGTATGTTGGATTAGCATGATTGTTTGTGTGAAACCATGGATGCGAGTGAACCTGTTTAGTTCCTCCTTAGTGGATACACAACCTAGATCGGGGGTGGTTTCTCAACTGAAAGAGTATAGGCTGGAAATGGACCTATGGTTGGGTGGAACATTTCTCTCACATAGCCATTTGTTTGGACAACTTCATCACAAAGATAAGTGTTCTTCGTGGTTGAATTATGTCTATTCTATGTTCTATTATGATTGTTTAATTATTCATGTAATTGAATGAAATGATTATCCTAAGTTAGTTGGCATGGAGCCTGTGCATAGCATGAGAAGGGGGTTAATTCTCTGCATGCTCTTTTATCATTCTGCTTGGGATAAATATGCTGATGCATTCCATTTTGTGTGTGTGTTAATATCTTTTAATTCCATTGTATAATCTTATTATGCATTTTATTTTAATTGTAAATTTAGTCATATGTCATGGGGATGGATTAGAAACACCCCATGTTGCGGTCATGTTCCCTTTGTGAGTCGAGATGACGAGAGGGGACGTGACAGCTATAACTGGAGGTCCACCCCATGGGTACTTACTATACCTAGAGGTCCACATGAGAATCTAACTTGACACACAAGTCCTGAGCCTTGTCCATCAAGACTTTACAACATCATCACTTTGATACATGAAACAATTCACCTCAACACATGAGGAATATCCGTTTACAACTGAAGGATTAGTCATCCTTGAGTCCAACTGAAGAATCTACTTGAAGTTTCTGAGTCAAACTCAGGCTCCCTACCTCAACACATGAGCCCCAAACCTGGCTGCACAAGATTGGGTTGGATAATGATTTGTGATGCTATATATTTAACACTCCCTCTTAGTGAGGGAGGAATTCTCTGCTATACCAAGCTTGTCTCGGAAGTACCTGAACTTCGTCACTAACAGAGGCTTTGTTAACACATCTACAATATACTCATCATTAGCAATGTACCGATGTTTCACTATACCTTTCTGGACCATGTCTATGATGAAGTGATACTTCATTTCAATATTATTTGACTTATCATGAAACATGGGGTTTTCGTAAACATTGATGTAGCTTTGATTGTCACACTTAATGACTATAAAATCAAGGTTCTCACTGAAAAACCCAGCAAGTAGATTCCTAAGCCACACTACTTATCAGCAAGTAGTACTAGCAGCAATATACTTTGCTTATGTAGTGCTCTGGGCTACATAGACCCGCTTCCTGTTGGAACAAGAGATCGTAGAAGAACCCAAGCTAAAGTAATAGTCGGATGTACTCTTTCGATTCACAATGCTACCACCCCAATCAGAGTCAGTATAACAAGTATCAACACCCCTCTATTGGAGGCATATCTGAGTCCATAAGAAATTGTACATCGAAGGTATATAAGGACATTCTTAGCAACAGCCCAATGTCTGTGTCTATGATCAAGCATAAACTGACTCATAATACTCACAACATAACATATATATGGTCTTGAGTGTATCAAGTACATCGACGAACCAATAATATTTCTATACAAAGTGGGATCCATTAGATCCGATCCAGAATATGACTCATGTAGTTTATTCAAATTGGAAACCATCAGAGTGCTCATGGATTTACAATCCATCATGCCAAACCTGCACAATATATCAACAATGTACTGCCATTGAGAAAGAAATATTTCATCTTTTCTTTTCCAAATCTCAAGGATAAGAAATTAGTGCATGAGACCTAAGTATTTCATCTCAAACTCAGAAGTGAGATACCTATTGCACCAAGCAATTAGTTGTTACTCTTGAGTAAGGAACAAATCATCAACATATAGAACCAATATCAATGGTTGGTTCTTCACTACTTTGAAGTACAAATTTGGATCAGCTTCACTCTTAGAGAATTCAAGTCTCTGAAGATAGATGTCAATTCTCGAATACCAAGCTCTGGGAGTTTGCTTAAGCCCATACAAGGATTTCTTCAATTTGCACACATGGGACTCGTTCCAATGAACCACAAACCTCTCGGGATGTTGAATATAAACCTATTACTTAACCTCACCATTAAGGAAGGTTGTATTCAGATCCATTTGCTTAAGCTTCCATCTTAGAGAGTATGCAAGTGAGATCACAGCTTGAATAGTGGTGTCCCTGGACACAGGAGTGAATTCCTCCTCATAGTCTATGCCTTTTGTCTGAGAGAAACCTCGGGCAACAAATCTAGATTTATACCTTTTAATATTTCCATCAACAATATGCTTTTCTTGTAAATCCATCTGGAAGTAACTATGTACTTCCTTTCCAGTTTAGGGACAACTTCCGAAACATCATTCTTTAGAATAGACTTGTATTTGTATACCATTACATCTTTCCATACGTGTGGCTTTGCAGCTTCTTCATAGGTTGAAGGATCTGAATCACTGATGTGACTCATCTATGCAATATACCTTGAATATCTATCAGGTCGATTTATCTCTCTGGAATATCATAATGGTGGTCCATGGCTCTCTGCATATTTTACTATATCTCGGCACCATGTAGACCTCCTTTTGGAAGGAGGTTCATCAACCAGTTCTACTAGTTCATTAGGAGCTAGCGAATCTGAGAAATATTCTAGATTCTCCCTCGGAACATCTGAATGGGGAGAATCAGTATTTGGGTCCTCCATCATAGGATTCTCATGCTCCTCTTTGTCTGTATCATACTGAATCTATTTTGATCGCTTGAATGCTACCTCTTCATGGAAGGTCACATCTCAAATGAATTCAATGCGTCTTTCACTTGGCACATATATTATGCAGGATTTGGATGATTCATTATAACCAACAAAGGTTCCCTTCTTTCCTGATGGCTCCATCTTTTCCCTCTTTTCTTTCGACACATGAATGTATATAGGACTCCCAAATATCCTCAGGTGTCAAATATCTGATTTTTCACCAGTGGGCACTTCTTCAGGTGTCTTCTCATTTAGAATGGCATGAGGAATTCTATTATGGATATTATTGTTGTACTGGTGGCCTCTACCCATAATGAGATAGATAGGTCTTGATCATGCATCATGGCTTTTTCATCCTCACATATGGTTTTATTCTTCCTTTCAGAAACCTCATTTATGATTGAAGGTTGTATGGTACAGTTAACTGTCTACAAATTCCTGCATCACTATAGAACTCATTAAATGCATGTGAATCAAATTTACCTCCATTGTCATATGTCAAAGAACGGATGTGCTTTCCTATATTATTCTCAACTAGGGATTTGAATTCCTTAAACTTGCTAAAGGTTTCACTCTTATACTTTAGGAAATAAATACATGACTTTCTAATGAAGTCATCTATAAATAGTACATAATATAAATAGCCACTTAGGGAAGGGCATGACATGGGACCACATACATAAAAATGTATTAAATCTAAAAACATTTTATATCTATTAGTACTGCTAGATAAATTCTTTTTAACATTCTTCCCAAGTGCACAACCCCTACATACACTATCATGCTAAAAATAAAATATGGGCACACCTTTCACCATTTGTTGAAATCCTGGTAGTTCTTTGTAGTGGAGGTGAACAAGCCTCCTATGCCATAGCTTGCATGTACTGATAGTGTTGTGAACCATAGCTTGAGTGTACTTGCTGGGTACCTTGTAGTGGAGACCTCCCTCTCTAACTCCAATAACTGCTGCATATTTCAAGTCTTTTTTCTTTATCCATAATAGTGCTTGATTATCCATGAAGATAACTCAGAATCCCTTATATTCAAGAACTAAAAATGATAGTAGGTTCTTCTTCAATACCATGACATAAAGAATGTCCTCCACATGTAAAATATCTCCCGAAATCAACTGGAAGGAGGTGGATCCAAATCCTTGGATTGAATAGATTTTTTTGTCTCCCAACTCTACCTTGCATGCAAACATTTTCTCCTTCATATTGGTGATGTCGTTCTTATAACTAGTCATATGTTTGGATGCACCAATGTCAACCAACCATATGTCCTCATTTGTGATGACAGATCTGGACAATGCTGAGACTAGGTAATACTCCCTCATTGTCTCCTTTTCTTCGAGTGCATTCTTCTGAGTAGTTTCATCTTCTATAGCGGTAGAAGCATGTAACCTTCCTTATTTATTTGCTTTTCCCTCCCTTGCATAATGGCCCTTCTTGTCACAGATGTAGCATCTAACCTTTGACTTGTCAAAGTCCTTGCTGTATACCTTCTTCTTCGAATGGAAAAACTTATTTTGAGAGAAGTTCTTCTTAGATTTCTTCAGCCTTTCCATCAGGGAAAGGTTTTCTTCTTTGAGGCACACTGAATTACTATGGATTCGCCCCTCATCTTGGAGGCATTAATGCCACAACATTTTGAAGTTAGGTTGTAACTATTGACCATTTACCACAACCAAGAATGTCTCCCATGAGGATTGGAGACCATCAATAGTAGTTTGGATAAGATCATATTCATCCACCACTACTCCAATACCAGCAAGATGATCTCTTACCTAAGATATATTGGTGAAGAACGAGGCCATTGTCTCATCCTTCTCCATATTTAGGTTTCCAAGCTTATTCTTCAATTCCCTCTTTTGACTTGGGGCCTTCTTCTCAGATAGGTTTCTCAATGTATCGAAACACTCATTTTTGATCTTCAACGGAGTGATAACGGACATCAAATTGTCCTTTACCAAATCATAGATGATCCGTTTAGATTTAGCTTGGTTCTTCTTTAAGTTGATGTGCCCTGCATTATATGTAGGCTCCTCCACCATAGTGGATATGTAGCCATCCGAGTCATGTTCCTCCAAGATGTTCAACACCCTCACCTTCTAAGTGTTGAAATTCAAAGTGACCTCTGTTAAATTTTGAGCATTAATTCACAATACTCTAGGATCTTTGCTGAGAGAATAACATCTACAGTATATCAATGCATGACAATCACAATATGACAAGCATCACAAGAATCAAAAGCATAAAGACAAGAGACACAGAGTTTCCGTGGGGAAAACCCTAAGGTGAAAAACCCCACAACTTCCTCAAAGATAGAGAGAGCAATGGCTCAACCAAAAGTACAACCAAATAACACTGAGATAGTCTCCTGATAGCAGATGATCCTCCTCCTCACTAGTGCGCTACTTTTCAAGTGAGAGTGAGTTACTTTTCCGAATGAGTAAAATAGAGATTTCCGATCTCTATTTATACTTACCTTTTTTCCCAATGACCTTATGGGGCCGACTTGTCTATCTATATACATCCACATTATATTATATATAATTCAGGGCCAACCCCACATGGTGGTCTAATAACCCATCGGCAAGTACACACACTTGCGACACTTGTTAATCCACATGAAGACACTTCCTTATAGAGGAATAACACATCTCTTATAAGGGTACAATACATATATATAAAATATACAGATGAAATACATTCCGAAGTTACATATACATCAACACTCCCTCTTAACTAGGAAGGTATTTCTCGACACAGATCTGCTAGACAAGTCTTCTTCTTGGGATCATTGTCATCGATGCATCGTCATCATCATCGTCACTGCTGCTGCTATCTCAACTAATCTCTGACTCTACTTGTCATAGGAAGTTCTACAGAGCCAGTCCTTTTTCATACTGGATGTAGGCCCACCATCTACAGGTCTTCATCATCACTGGCCATACTGTGGAATCCTCAGGACTTATTACGTGCATCACAAAACCTGGCTGCAGCATCCCAAGCTATTACGAGCACACAGCTCTACCTGTAGGATCTCCCAGGAGCACATTACATGTGACCTATCACAAAACCTGGCTGAAGCATCCCAGGCTGTTACGAGCACACGGCTCTACCTGTCGGATCTCCCAGGAGCACATTACATGTGATCTCACCACAAAACCTGGCTGAAGCATCTGAGGCCTTTTTCATCCTATCCAGATCTCCCAGGAGCAAATTACATGTGGTCATGGCAAAACCTGGCTGAAGCATCTGAGGCCTTTTTCATCCTGTCCAGATCTCCCAAGAGCAAATTACATGCCATAGGACAAAACCTCACAAGAGCATCTGCCAGATATCCCAGGGCACCAAATTACATGCCATAGGAAAAACCTCGAAAGACTATCTGCAGATCTCCCAGGGCACAAATTACATGTCCTCCCAAGCAAAACCTCGAAAGAGCATTTGCCAGATGTCCCAGGGCACCGAATTACATGCCATAGGTAAAACCTCGAAAGACCATATGCAAATCTCCCAGGGAACAAATTACATGCTTACCTGCACAACCTGATCCACGGCCACAAAGTATCATCTGATACTCATCAAACATCATCCTGATGTACACATGATCATCCTGATCATCATCACTGCAACATCCTGCTGCATGTCATCTGGAGAAGCTCGTCATCCACGATCATCCTGATCATACAATGCATGCATCTGATGCACACCAAGTATCCACCTGATACATACATAGATACATGATCCACACAATGTATCCATCAACATACATGATCTACCTGATCATACAAAGATACATGATCCACACAATGTATCCATCAACATACATGATCTACCTGATCATACAAAGATACATGATCCACACAATGTATCCATCAGCATCCAACATGATGCGTACATACATAAGTGATCCAACTGATCATATCCAGCATCCAACATGATGCATACATACATAAATGATCCAATTGATCATATCCAGCATCCAACATGATGTGTACATACATAAATGATCCAACTGATCATATCCAGCATCCAACATGATGCGTACATACATAAATGATCCAACTGATCATATCCAACATGATGCGTATACAAAATACATACACATGATCCAACTGATCATATCCAGCATCCAACATGATGCATACATATATACATATAATGATCCAACTGATCATATCCAAGCAGAAACCAGAACATGATCCTGATGCTCATCATCCAGCGCTTACATCCACAGCCATGTGAAGGATCCCCCTTCCAACATGCTTGGAATGCCTTCAACAAATGTGTCCATCACTTCTTCCTCGAAGTGTCCTCGATCTGAAGAACGCCAAGCCTCTCTCTGAAGTACTCGAACTTCACCCTGGCTAGTGGCTTCGTCAACACATCTGCAATCTACTCGTCCGTCGCAACATACAGGAGCTTCACGGCTCCTCTTTGCACCATATCCCTAATATAGTGATATTTGATCTCTATGTGTTTTGACCTATCATGAAACACTGGATTCTCGGACAGCTTCACACAACTCTGGTTATCACAGAAGATACCAGTAGCATCCAACGAGAGATCAAATAACTCAGATAGTAGCTTCCGTAGCCATACTGCCTCACAATTGGTTGAACAGGCTGCAACATACTCTGCCTTAGTTGTACTCAGTGCTACACAGGACTGCTTCCTGCTAAACCAAGAGATCACACCTGATCCCATACTGAAGCAACACCCAGATGTGCTCTTCCTATCTGCAGCACTGCCAGCCCAATCTGAATCAACATAACCCTGCAGGTTAAACTTTTGATTCGCTTCATACTTGAGCCCATAATCCACTATACCCTTCAGGTACCTTAGAACATGCTTTACAACAATCAGGTGAACACTCCTCGGATCCGTTAGGAACTGGCTCAATGTGTTCACAGCAAAGCAAATGTCCGGTCTCGTGTTCGTCAGGTACATCAAGGACCCAATCATCTGACGATACATGGAGACATCAACCAGCTCAGATGAAGCATCACATAGAAGCTTCAGATTCGATTCCATAGGTGTGGCCATGGCCTTGCAATCCATCATCCCAAATCTCTTCAGGATATCTACTGTGTACTTCCCTTGACCAAGGAAGATCCCACTTGCACTCTGCCACACCTCCATGCCTAGGAAATAGTGCATCATTCCCAAATATTTCATATCGAATTCAGCAGCAAGCTTCCTCTTAGTATCTGCAATCAGTCTTTCATCTCCTGTTACAAATAAGTCATTCACATACAGGAGTAGAATCACAGGATTCCCTTCCTCAACCTTGTAGTAAAGGTTGGAATCTGCTTTACTCTTGGTAAAGCCCAAACTAGATAGAAAACTGTCCATCCTACCATACCAAGATTTAGGAGCTTGCTTCAAGCCATACAAGGCTTCCTTCAATCTGCAGACATGTGACTCCCTGTTAGGTCTTGGGACTGCATCCCAAACATCTTCTTCATGATCAACGGATCATGGCATTCCATTTCTTCATCCCAGATCCTGGGAACTTCAATATCTTCAATATCTTCAATATATATCTTTGTTGTTGGAACAAATGTTGTAGTCCTTTTGTAGGTGAAGATATACGGTCTTTCCTACAAAACAAGTTAAATTGCATGATTAGAAACATCTCATAATTTTCAGAACAAATTCTTTACACATAAAGAAATATGTCATGCAGTCATGCAGTTATCTTAGCCAATGCTTCAATACAACATTTATCCATGTTCCACAACTTTCTAGATGCCTTCCAGTCTCTACCAGAACATTGTTAAGAGTTTATACTACTCCCAACATGTCAACAAAGAGGTTTCATTCTAGACAAGTAGCACTGGAATGTTGTACAGTGCCATAGGCCACTTACCCATCACATGCATATTAGTAGTATACTGTTCATTAATGCAATCATTCAAATATGCACAATACATCTCCTAAGTCTAGGAACATAAGCATAATATTATTTAAACAAACAAAATAGGCAAGAAATGATA
This sequence comes from Larix kaempferi, assembly GCA_027924585.1. Classification (NCBI taxonomy): domain Eukaryota; kingdom Viridiplantae; phylum Streptophyta; class Pinopsida; order Pinales; family Pinaceae; genus Larix; species Larix kaempferi. Next base: position 8,419,543 of record BSBM01000368.1, read on the forward strand.
ATTGAAATACTTATCTTTGCTTGTTTGTTGGGTGGACTCCCTCTGAGTCTTTGCTTCCTGGCAGGAGTTGCTGAAGTAGCTTATTCTACACCTTTCTGTTGTGGAATGTAGGAAGATGGTCAACTCCCTCTGAAAAATTGCATCCTTGCAGGAGCTGCTAGAGTGTGCTCCCTCTTGATCTTTGCTTCCTGGATTACCTATCCTTGAACTTATATTCATCCTTGCTGACATCAATCTTCTTGAACCCAAAAAAGACCTCTTCTGGTGTCTTGTTGTCCAATATCTTGTGGGGAGTTCTGTTCTACACATGTACAGCTGTTCTAACTGTTTCTGCCCATAGATGCATAGGTAGATCCTAGTCATGTAGCATTGCCCTTGTTGCTTCCATGACTGTTTTGTTCTTCCTTTCTGCAACTCCATTCTGTTGAGGATTATAAAGAGTAGTCAACTCCCTCTTAATCCCTGAATCACTACAAAGCTTCTTGAAGTCACCTGAGGTGAATTTTCCACCATTGTCGGATCTGAATGTTTTGATCTTCTTGTTAGTTTGATTCTCCATCAAGGTTTTGAATTCCTTAAACTTATCAAACACCTCATCTTTGTTCTTCAAGAAGTTTACCCAAGTCTTCCTGGAGAATTCATCAATAAATGAGACATAGTAAACATACCCACTTAGAGAACTGGATGACATAGGACCACATACATCTGAGTGGATGATTTCCAGGATGTCTTTTGCCTCGCTTTCACTGCTTGGGAAAGCCTTGTTAATGTTCTTACCTTTTGCACATCCTTTGCAAACACCTTCAAATTTGGTCTTGATTTCAGGAAGACCCTCTACAGCGTTGCTTGCAATTGGAAGTGCTCTATAGTGCATATGAGCAAGTCTTCTATGCCAAAGTTCATGAGCAAGTCTTCTATGCCAAAGTTCACTTGGCTCCATGGATTCATGCACCATGGCATCTTCAGGTTGTCCCTTCAATTTATACAAGCCTCCCTCTTGCTCTCCAATCACTACTGCATCATCTATGGTCTTTCCCTTTGGCCACATTAGGACTTGGCCATCCACAAATGCAACCCTCATACCTTTTGCATCCAATGCATAGATGGAGAGTAAGTTCTTCTTGAGCCCAGGTACATAAATTACTTCTTTCATCTTCAAGGATTTTCCAGAATCTAGGTTGTAGGAGGCTTCACCACTTCCTTTGATTGGGTATTGATAATCATCCCCAAGTTTCACCTTATGGGGTGATTCATGTTCAGATAGATTCACAAAAGATTCCTTAAACCCAGTCATGTGTTTGGAAGCCCCACTATGAATTACCAATCATTACAACCATGAGAGATGGTACCTGTGAGAGCAGAGATCAGAACATACTCTTCTTCACTTGATGAGTCATCATTACTATCACTTTCTGCCCTAGCCTTATTCTTCTTGTTGGAGATGTTGTTGTCCTTCTTGTTCTTGGGACAATTTATGGCAATATGTCCTTTCTCATTACAGGTGAAGCATATTATTCTTTCTTTGAAGTGATGTGAAGATCTCTTGGAGTGAGATGGATCTCTCTTGGACTTCCCTTTCTTGGTGTGAGCTGTGAGAGCTTGATCTTCATTCCCCATCTTTTCTTCTCATGCCACAAGCCTTGCTTCTTCTTGTGAGCATTCTTCCCGTAGTCTACTAAAGGAGATCAACTTCTTCCTTGCACAAATTCCTTGGATAAAGGAATCCCATGACCTGGGTAGGCCATTTAGAGTGGTCATCACCACTTCACCATTCTCCACCATTTCATCCACTGCTTCTAGTTGTTCCTTGATCTGGGAGACCCTTGAAAAATAAGATTGAATGGTTTCTCCATTCTGAAACTTTACTCCTTTCAATTGGTTCTGCAGGGTCATCTTCCGATTTATGTTCTTCCCTTTAAACAGCTTAGTCAAAGAGTCAAACATCTCCTTGGGTGTCTTAAGAGAAGACACATGGGGTATGAGATGGTCTTTGATAGAATCAGCAATGATTCTCTTTGCCTTGACCAAGTTCTTCTTGTGCAATGCCTTGGCCTCTTCATCCTCTGGGATAGGGATGTCTTCTTTCACATATGAGTCCAACTCATTTTCTTCCAGGATTAACCCAATCCTATACTTCCAGGCTCGGAAGTTATCAGCCCCTTCAAGCTTATCCTCAAGCTTGGTGTGAAGAGACATCTTAAAGAGTACTTCAAATGGAAATAGAAAAGATTTAGATCTTACCACTTGAAGTGCTGAAAATTGGATCTGGTCCCGGATTAGGGTTTGTCAGAGAAACCCTAAAAATTCAAAATGTGAATTTCAAATTTCTGAAAGGATAGAAAGATGTGCCTTGGTGAGCTGGTCATCCTTGTACATTCATAATTTGAGATCAACAAAGTTTTGCCCTTCAAAATTGCCTTTTTGTCCTCCCAGGTTCACTAGGGAGAGCCTTGAATTAGGGTTTGAGTTTCCTGGAGATCTACCCAGCCAAAAATCTCGATCCAAAGCTCTAAACTTCGATTTTTGCAAGGAGCTTCCAGCTGTGTCTTCAGATTCCAGAAATTCCTATTTTTGTGGAAACCCTTATGTTTAGGGCCAAATCTGAAAATGCTTGGAACCGAGTTTTGATTGGACAGATAGATGCGCCTTGATGAGTAGAGTCAATCTACTATACTGATTTTCAAAAATATGTGGAGAGAAACCCAATAAATAAGGAACTCAAGCTTCTGTCACTGCAAAATGTCTTCTTCTTAGGTTAGCTCTGATACCATGTTAAATTTTGAGCATTAATTCACAATACTCTAGGATCTTTGCTGAGAGAATAACATCTACAGTATATCAATGCATGACAATCACAATATGACAAGAATCACAAGAATCAAAAGCATAAAGACAAGAGACACAGAGTTTCCGTGGGGAAAACCCTAAGGTGAAAAACCCCACAACTTCCTCAGAGATAAAGAGAGCAATGGATCAACCAAAAGTACAACCAAATAACACTGAGATAGTCTCCTGATAGCAGATGATCCTCCTCCTCACTAGTGCACCACTTTTCAAGTGAGAGTGAGTTACTTTTCCGAATGAGTAAAATAGAGATCTCCGATCTCTATTTATACTTACCGTTTTGCCCAGTGACCTTATGGGGCCGACTTGTCTATCTAGATACATCCACATTATATTATATATAATTCAGGGCCGACCCCACATGGTGGTCTAATAACCCATCGGCAAGTACGCACACTTGCGACACTTGTCAATCCACATGACGACACTTCCTTATAGAGGAATAACACATCTCTTATAAGAGTACAATAAATATATATATAATACACAGATTGAATACATTCCGAAGTTACATATACATCAACAACCTCAAGACGGTCCTCTGGTTGAACAGATATTGATTCCATGGCTCTCTGATATTGTGCTCAATTCCGTAGGATATATGTAGGATCAAGTTTTCTTGACAAATCTTAGCTCCGCCACACCCTGAGCTTTGATACCATGTTAAATTTTGAGAAAATATGTTGATCTTTGAACTTTAAAACTTTAAGTCCAGAAATAATGAATACTTGAATCAATGAACCATTCAATCACATGAAACATTCAACCATAACACAAGATGTACCTTGGAGAAAATCCTCAAAATAATTAGGATGAAAAAACCCATCAAATATTTAGCCTATAATTATGATAGATAGCAGAGAATGTCTTCTACATGATAGCATATTGCTTTCGACACTCTAGGTGCTAGATAAGCGAGCTGAATACTAAGAAATATAGAATACAAACCAACTACATCAACATGCCATGTTCCCAACACATTAATAACAAGCAATAATAATATACCACACAAAGAGAAGTGCCTTTCCTTCAAGGGAGAAGAGAATTCACTTCATATTGAATTCAAAAATCATGTATAACATATTTATATATTCTTCACATGCATCAGATTCTATTTTTATCTTTTGAATTCAAGATGCACTAGCCCTCTATCTGGATGCATCAATCTTGCATGAAGAAGTGCACCCCACTTATCATGCAGTGCATTAAATCACTGAACTAAGTCTTAGGATGAACTCGCCCCATAACTGAAATCTTTCCCACTTAGTTAGGTGGCTAACTTAAGTGTCTTCATGCAAGTGTCGCAACTCAAGTGTCATTTTTTATTTTAACTTAGGTGTCGTCTTTTAGTTTAACATAAGTGTCATCATGCAATAACACTTAGTTAACTAGATCCTCTTTATTAACACTTAGTTAACTATCATTAACCGAAATCATGATAATTGATTTACTTGTAGTGACCACTATGAGTTCTTTAATTAGCCGAGGCATACATTGTGGCTTCAACTAAAGCTTAACAATTTGAGTTCACTTAGTCATCCCATGAGCAATTCAAATTATCTTTTCCTTTATGCATTTATCTTTATCTCTTATGTTTACTACATGGTCAACATGTGTTAACTTTAATTATCTATCATATTAGAATATACTCAGAATATTTGTCATATGTTGTATTCATATTATATTACTCTCGGACCAAATGATCACATTCTAAAGTAATTCACTCTAGAGGTGGCTAGTCTCTAAAGGAGACTTAAAAGCAATCGGTGACCATGGTTAGTGATACATCACACAACATTAATGCTTCAACATCAAAAGAATCTACCTCTATAACTGGATGTCCACCCCATGGGTACCTATTATAACTAGAGGTCCACATGAGAATCTGACTTGAAACACAAGTCCGGAGCCTTGTCCAACAAGAATTTACAACATCATCACTTTGATACATCAAAGCATTCACCTCAACACATGAGGAATAACATTTTAGAACTAAAGGATTAGTCATCCTTGAGTCCAACTCAAGAATCTACTCCAAGTTCCTGAGTCCAACTTAGGCTCCCTACCTCAACACATGAGGTCCAATCCTAGTTGCAAAAGATTGACTTGGAGAATGACTCAAGATGCTGTATATTTAACATATACCACATACTCAAAATTATCCCACTTGTTTTTTTCTTGTCATACAAGGGGTACAATATTTTATTGGATCAACAATCCAGGGATCGAATGCCCATTTATCCCTTACACCAAGAGAACTTCTCAGTGCTCACATATTTTTTCAATGAATCCACAACATTCTTCAAAGTGTCAATGTTCTCCAATAACATATTCTTTCTTTTACCCATGTCTCTTACAAAGTGAAATTGCACATCAATATGATTCGTTCTTGAGTGATAAGTAGGTTTCTTTTTCAAGAAGATTGCACTCTGACTATCATAATCTAACCTTACAACTTGTTGTTCAAACCCAATGTTTGAACATAATCTCTGCAACCATACAACCTCTTTACTTTCATGAGTGGCTGCCATGTATTCAGGTTCTCTAGTTGATAGTGCCCCTACACCATGACTCTTACTTATCCAACTTATATCACCTCCAAATAGGTTAAATACATACCCGCTTGTATATCTTCTACGATCCATATCTCCATCCCATTCAACATCAATGAAGCCATGTACATTCAACACTCTGTCCTATCCACTTATTCCTTGATAATATATTGCACTATATGTTATTCTACGAAAATACCTGAACACCATCTTCACAACTATACAGTGCTCCTTCCTTGTTTTGACATATACCTACTCAAAACGCCCACTGCATGGATAATGTCTGGTATAGTGTATACCCTGGAATACATCAAAATTCCAACTACACTAGAATAAGGAACATGGGGCATGTCTTCTTTTTGTTCTTTAGTCTCGGGACACTGGTCTATAGATAATATCACACCTACAGGAATAGGAACTTTTACTAGTTTACTTTACTGCATATTAAACATGTGCATTATTATTTCCACATATTTTCTTTAGTTCAGCCATATTTTCCTTTCTACAAGGTTCCTCTTGATCTCCATCCCCAAGATGAATTTAGCAGCACTGAGATCCTTCATGTTGGAATTGGAGGATAGTTTCATTTTCACCTCATTGATAACCTTCATGTTGTTTACAACCAAAAACATGTCATCAACATACAACACTACATAAACAAAATGTTCTCCAACTTGCTTGTAGTAGACATAATGATCATCTTTGCTTCTCACAAATCCCAGTCACAATATGTATATATCAAAATTATGGTACACATCCTTGGAGAATCTTTTATACCATAAATGGAATTCTTTAGCTTGCAAACCAATTCCTTCCTATCCTTTACTATAAATCCCTCAGGTTGCTTCATGTAGATTTCTTCTTATAGGTCCCCATGTAGGAACGTTGTCTTCACATCCATCTACTCTACTTCAAGATCAAAAGTAGTAGCAATAGCAAGAAGGAATATAATAAAAGTCAATTTTGCAACTAGAGAAAATATTTGACTAAACTCAATTCCCTCTACCCGAGAATATCCCTTTTCTACCAAGCAGGATTTGCACTTCTCCACTTTACCTTCTTCATTCAACTTCTTTTTAAACAACCATTTGCTACCAACAAATTTTGTTTCAGCTGGTAATCCATTTCAACAAATTTTTGTCCAAGGAATCCATTTCTTCAACCATGGCCTTCTTCTAGAGATCTCTATCCTCTCAATCAATAAATTCATTCACATTTCTAGGATCATCATCAGTAATAGATAAGTAAAAATTAGATTGAAAATCAGGAGGGGAATACCTTTCTGGTTTCCTTCTTTCATGAGATGATCTCCTCGAAACTGGGGTATGAGGTTCTTCTTCTTTCGATTTATCTTCTTCTCTTGAGTCATATTCTTCATATTCTAACTCAACCTCTATTTTCTCTAGTTCCTTCTCCATTAGAGTCACTTCCTGTTTGTGAACTTATTTGATCTCTCCAAAGATAACATCTTTACTATAAACAGTCTTCTTAGTTACAGGATTCCAAATCTTATAACCTTTTAGACCATATTTATAACCAATAAAGATAAATTTTCATCTTTATCATCCAAATTACTCCTTTTTTCCTTTGGAACATGTACATAAGCATCACAACTGTTAATACTAAAATAATTTTTTGAAAATAAGCTCAAGACTCTCTAAAGGAGCAAAACATAGGATCACCAGGATCGTGTAGCATCGAGGGGAAAAAGTTAAAGATAATTTCACCCTCAAATGGTTATAAAAAAAGACTAATAAACATAACCATGGGCTACAACCGTGATATTAAAGAAAGCAGTGGAAAACCGTTGAACATCAAAAAGATCAATGGTCATGAATGATAGCCTGCTAGAAAAGTACTCAGGTGATAGTAAAAGTGATCAAGAAGATAAAAAAGGTGATCACTAAATCAATATATCACATTCAAATCGTGTTGACAAGAAGCAAAGGAGATAATTTGTATTATGGAGGAGTTGCGGTGACACCGCTAGACACGTGGAGGATATTGATTGATAACTCCTTGCAAGGAACCTTTACAAAACTACCAAGCCTCATGGAGGTACCACTTAAACAAACCACTTTGGTTTCCATCAAAGCCATTGATCAATAACGTGTTGAGATGGATAAAGTGCATTTCCTCGTGGCATCCACATCATCTAATTCCACATTCACTTTAACAATTGGGGCCTAGATCGCATTTAATGCCACTCAAATAAGAGTTGAGTCAATTATTGTTGGTTATTTGACAATTTTCTTCTAAATTTTCAAATTGATTAAAAGAGAAAATTTACAAACTGATAATTCATCCATTGATTTTGAACAAAGTTGTAGCTAGAGTCTGGTAGATGTAACCAGCAAGCATAGACAACCATAAAATCTTTGAAAACCAACATATTTTCCCAAGTACTTACAAAGTTTCAACCTTTTAACCTATTACCAGTTTTAAAAGTTAATTAATCAATAATTGGCCCTAAATTTTCCTCTGAGAAGCCCTACCATCCCCAACCAAATTGTTGACTGTGTCCTAACCTTAGAAAAGGCCCCGAAATCTAAATCCAAAAGCAGTGTCCCTCCTTTTGTTGGATATGAAAACATATATGATAGGCATGCTGACATTTTTGACACCCTAGTAATTGGCTCAGACCTAAATGAAACTCTTCATGAATCTCGTTCACTAGCTATTGCAGACCAAGACCCCTTTCAATTGTGGGATTCCAATCTATCCAAAACTATTTTCCCCCGGTCAGTATACTTCACAGAGTTCATAAGTTGGTGTGCATAACACTATTCCTCAAGTGAAAGTTCCATTCTGTCATCAAACTTATCTGAAAATATTTGCAGCATAAATTCCCTAAGCTTCCAAAAGATGTTGTGTATCCCATAGTTTTTGGCCATGCAGGAGATAGATGAAGAGCCCTTACATTAGACTACCAAACCCTGCAACCTTTAGATAGGAATTTATTTCTATTACAACACTTGGTAAAGGGAATTTCTTTCCCTCCAACCCCTCCTCCATATGAGAATGTAGTGTTTTTTGAAGCATCAAGGAATTCCATATCCCTCATTTGTGCATCCCTAGGGTATGTCAATGATAAAAAGATTGATGAAGTGATTTTAGGTTTCCTGTGTATCCTAAATCCCACGTCAACAAACTCCTTCCATAGGTTTAATATCTCCAACTTCGTAATCCAAGCTATACATGAGTAACTAGAGGAGTTCCAAACAGTTGGAATTTTCATATTTCCCTCACATCTATTCTATATGTTTGTGTATCAAAATTTCAAGCATTTCAAAGATTTGAATTTGAATATGAATTATGATGAATATGGAAGCCCAATTCCATTTTTCAAATGGAATGATCTACTCCTAAGAATATCCAACATTTCCAATTATTTTGAATTTTCCAACAAAGTAATGAAGATTGCATACACCTTGATTCATGACTCAGCACCACCAAGGATGTTTCCAGAAAACAATAAATGGCTCCAATTTACTCCTGACACTATGACAGGGGACTGGTTTTATTTGAATAATATACAATGATAAGAGTATATGGATTTGAGGAAGAGCCTTATCAACTCCTAGCATTCTCGACCCCAAAAGTATTTGCTATGGATTATGCTAGGAAAATATTCAAAGTAGATGAAATGCATTTCATGAATTTTATGCATCTAAGGAATTTCCTCCTACCAAAAGAAATAGGTCCTTTCCAACTCAAGGGTCTAAAATACCAAGAGTACTTGGAAGGGTTCCTACTTAAATTAAATTTACACAAAGCAAAAGCTATGCCATATGATCCTCATGGGGTTATTTCTAAGTAGAGAATAGCCAATACAAATTCTTACTTTCTAAATTGTAAAAATAATAAAATTTACTTTGCATTAAATGAATTTCTTGATTATGTTAACTATGATTTCAATTTCAATTGATATTATAAATAAAATATATCTAATAAAATTGTAACATATATCACTATGAATCTATATAATCTATAAAAACTCTACACAATTTATATTTGTTAATAGATAATATATATAAAAACCAAACATGTTATCTACTCTTTATTAAATTAAATATAGATTAAGATTAAAGTTCTAAGTGAAAATGAAATTACCAAATTTATTAAACATGGGTTTCTTGTATCTTAAGAGGTCCTAAGTTTACTACCCTTTGTACATTTTGAAAGGAGTTTTGTACCATTATATATTTAACAATTTTATAGTACATAGTGTGCATGGAGTATCACATATTTAAAATTCAAGTCAACTTTGTGAAGGTTCTATAAAATGAAAAGTGAAGATATTTTCAAGATTTACAAATCGGTCCACAAACTTGTTTACTAAGTAGATTGCAATCATTTAATTTTAAATATATGTACTAATTTTTTATCTAAATTTTAAGTGTCTTTTGACATTTGGTTCCAACATCCATCCCAAGGAAGTAATTTAGAATACATGTCTTACAAGGTATCATTTTATGTGTGAAATTGCACACACATGTATACCTCTAGTTTAAGGATAAATAATATACATATTTGTATTTAAAATGTTCTACAGAGTGTTCATTGATATGAATATTTGACTATCAATACTACTAGATGATATTTGATGTCCTATCAAAGTCATCCTTGAGGAATAAAATTTAGGATTCCAAGGGAAATTTTTGTTACACACTTATTTGTCACAGTCCTAAGTGTTACACTTAAGTAGCTCACTTTCATCACCATGTAGGAATTTTTGCAATGAAGGGCCTAGACATGTTGGAGGGAAAACCTATCATTATAAGGAGGTCAAAACACTACCTTTTACCTTGATTTATTGGCCCTTTTTTTGTTTCATCGCCCCCTTTCCCATATGAAGAGGAGGGTGAAACCTTGTTATCTCCCCATGATCAGTTATTAGGGACCGTTGAAGTCCCATTTCATCACTCTATGTTAAATGTTAGGGGAGTGATGAAGTGGTTATAACCAATCATTCCTTATTTTGGATTCAAGATCCAAGAAGACCTTGTTGGTTTAGTCAAGGATTCGCATCACCTCTATTCTCTCTATATTAAGTAAATACAAATCCCAACTTGATAAACTAAATCCACACTTTATCCAATCCTCTCCTCAAATCATCATATGGTTGTTATGCCTCAAATCCTATATAATGGATTTGATGCTTCAATGAAAGGAGGGAGACAATAGAGAGCATCCTTAATCTGCCAAGTTGTAGGGAGAGAAATTCATACCATGATTACAATCTTGTGTCATTCAAAGGGATGGAAAGGATACCTTTGAGGAGCTGTTGCAACATTAACATCAAGGTTGTAAATGCTTCACTACTTATTGCTTTCCATATAACATAACTTGGCCTATTCCCTTCATGCTTATGTTATTCATTTTATAGATGTCTATATAGATGGATCTATTGTGCCTAACATTATATTGTAGAAGAAGGAAGTATTCAGTTTCTCCTTGAAGGAATTCTCTTGCACCGAGAGCTTGGGAAGCAAGATCAAGGGATGGACTAGCGAGGACAACCGACAAAAAGGAGGTAGGTCATCTATACCATTCTCTCATATTCTCTTATATTTTTGTTTCTGGGCATATAGAATAGGATAAAGAGGGGAGCAGAGAACCATTTGTTATCGTTTGCCAGAGTCTTGATCCAAGGGAGGATTCACCTATTTGCAGAGGAACATTTTCCACAACAGATACTGGAGACTCCACTTGAGAGTGATTTATGATTACCATTTCTCTATTTGTATCCCTTTGAATTCTTGTTTGTTGCTTGATATTTTGAAGTGTGTGTTTTTTATTTGAATTGTTTGTTTCCTCATCATCATTAGGAAGCTCTCTGACTCAAGAACTTGACCCTATCTTAGGTCTGGGTAAGGTTTGCGTCTTTTTCACCATTTTCTAGACTTCATCCCCCCTTATAAGGGAGTATAGAATGATAACATCCTGATTATCCCCCTCGCTCATTGTCTAGGAGAGCGATGAAAGATTGATCCCCCCTATCTGCAATGTTACAGGGGCGATAATCCTCTCGTGGTTGTTGACATTGCCTTGCTTGATCTACCATATTTTTGTCTCAAGAACTTATATCAGAGTCCTCATGCATTATTTTGGCTTTGATTGATTGGATTTTAGGGATTACCATATTTTTGTTGCCCCTTTTCAAGTTGTCATCTCCTATCAATTTGTGAAGTGTACATGATTTTACTAGGTTAACTATATCCTTTGGCCAAGTTTATGTCATCAATAGTTTGTTTCTTATCACGTGTAGACATTCAAACTTATGTCACCATGATTTCAATTCCTTGTAGGTGTTTTACTTGTTGGATTTTGGAGTCCTTTTCATTGATTTAGGGGATTGCATATGTTTCATAAAGCCTTACTGTCAAGTTTTTCACTCTTATCCTCTCAGGAAAATATCTGATCCCTTGAGTGTACTCCTAAACTTTTTATCCTTCCTACAACTTTGCATTGATATTTGATCTTTGTTACTTGAATTTTGAGTTTTCAAAAAGTGGTTTTTCTTTACTTTAAATTTTTGGGTTTTAGTTTGAACATGTGATGGAGGTGTTCTTGCATTTGAATTCTTTGAGTTCTTGTCAACTTTTTGAGTGCATGTCTTGTTTGCATCTTTTTTATTCGATCCTTTGCATCATCATTGAATTCTTTCATTTTGTTTGAATGTAAGGAAGAAAAAGAGAGTTGCATTTGAAGTTATCTCATCGCATTTGAAAAAATAAATAAAAAAATCTTGCATTCTAGTTAGTGGGTGGAATTTTTTCAAACTCGCATTTTAGAGAGAAGTAAATTGGATTGGGAAATAAAAATACTCTCTTCTTTACCAAAATTAGCATTCATAGAAAATGAAAAATTTGCATTTCATTTTTTTGCATGGTTTAGAGGTGAGTCAAAACGCCATATAGTCCACTTCTACTTACCCTATTGAGTAACAAACAACCTTAAAAAGGAACAAGGAACACACTCTAAAATCAATTAGACTTTCTTTTTTCTTTTATAGAAAACTAAAAAGTCTAGGATTTTAGGGCCTTGATAGTAGGGTTGAGAGTGAACTCTTCAAGGCCATAGAAATGAGACTACAGAATACTAGAGAGTGAAAAATATTGTACTAGAAATTGACATTAGTCGAGAAAGCCAATATTACATAGGAGTCAAAGATGAGGTCAAGCAAAGCGAGCATATGATTGTGCTGAGAGGTGCTCTACATCCCAGTATGGGGGAGATCTTGTGAGTCGAGTGTTTGTCGAGTAACAAAATAATACAAAGTAAACAAAAAGAGAATAATACAAAGTAAAAAGTAATAAATATTATGTCGGCCATAAACAAAAAAAATAATACAAAGTAAAAAGTAAATATGAGACTTAAACTAGAGACTTTAGAGCTTAGGATTAGGTGGTAAATATTATGTCGTCCATAAACAAAAAAGAATAATACAAAGTAAAAAGTAAATATGGGACTTAAACTAGAGGCTTCACTTTTTACTTTTAATACAAAGTAAAAAGTAAATATGAGACTTTAGAGTGTTTGTCTAGTAACAAAATAATACAAAGTAACCAAAAAAGAATAATACAAAGTAAAAAGTAAATATGAGACTTAAACTAGAGACTTTGGAGCTTAGGATTAGGTGGCTCACGTATTGCACTCAAGGAGCTATTCAAGGAGAGGTTTGCATCTCGGGAGATTTGATCCCTCTTGGTGTTGATAGAGCCTAGGATTTGGATCTAGGCTGGTATTTCCCCTCTTTCCTTCACTATTCATTAGGAACATTTTGTAACGGCCAAGTGATCCTATAAATAGGAGTGATTGTAAGCCTAAGGAACATATCTATAATTCCATTGTCACATCTTTGATCATAGTATCTTTGTAGATCTTCTATTGTTGCATCTTCATCCATCATGATCTATATTTTTGTAGAGTATCTTCCATGGAGTATTGTTTTTCTCTGAGTCTATACTGGTTATGCAATATGGAGAATTTTGTGATGTATTGAACAACTTGATGAGAATGATCAATAATGCTATATATCCATCTTTTCATCTTGTTTGAGTATCACAGTGTTTGATGTTTTTGCAGTTATGTTATGTACCGCAGATTCCTTAAGAATGATTTGATAATTTGTTTAATTTGTTAAACTGTGAGATGCTAATGTATTGATGCGAATGGAGATAATGCTTAAGTAGGAATGGTTAATAGGTTGACAATGTGATGTTCTGATGCAAATGAGAATTTCTGGCTTATGGTGCGAATGAGTGTGATATAATGCATGTCCTCTTCCAACTGCAAAAATTTTGTTCCTGCAGAGCCCTTAGACATCTTGGGTGGGACTTCACTCGCTCCGCGGGTGTTGCTGGAAAGGGTTAAACCTTTTTGGGCCGATGTTTAAGAGAGCTAGGGTCGATGTTTGTTGAAATCAGTATGAAGTGAACCCTTATTGAGAGAACTATGTCAACAAATGGTTTTGTTGCGGGGACTCTAGTGAGAAAGGAGAGAGGAAATGTTGTGGCATTCGAAAAAGCCAAAGATCGACAAGTGGTTCCACAAGAAGACATGAGAATTTGCTGAGGAAGAAAATCAGAACCCTTGATGGTCAACAATTGATTGGTTTCAGAAGTATATCTACTATAATATCCATGAATTATTTTTCTACAAGTTCCCGATAATTTGTTTAATTTGTTAAACTGTGAGATGCTAATGTATTGATGCGAATGGAGATAATGCTTAAGTAGGAATGGTTAATAGGTTGACAATGTGATGTTCTGATGCAAATGAGAATTTCTGGCTTATGGTGCGAATGAGTGTGATATAATGCATGTCCTCTTCCAACTGCAAAAATTTTGTTCCTGCAGAGCCCTTAGACATCTTGGGTGGGACTTCACTCGCTCCGCGGGTGTTGCTGGAAAGGGTTAAACCTTTTTGGGCCGATGTTTAAGAGAGCTAGGGTCGATGTTTGTTGAAATCAGTATGAAGTGAACCCTTATTGAGAGAACTATGTCAACAAATGGTTTTGTTGCGGGGACTCTAGTGAGAAAGGAGAGAGGAAATGTTGTGGCATTCGAAAAAGCCAAAGATCGACAAGTGGTTCCACAAGAAGACATGAGAATTTGCTGAGGAAGAAAATCAGAACCCTTGATGGTCAACAATTGATTGGTTTCAGAAGTATATCTACTATAATATCCATGAATTATTTTTCTACAAGTTCCCGATACTACTACACGAATGGTTGGCACAATTGAATTTTCAAAAGAAGAATTTCCAAGGAAGTGAGCCTGAACACTGGACCCCAGAACTAATCCAGTAGTTGAAACAAGTGAACAATAAGGTGTCAAGGGCTGTCGAGGTTTGGATAGACATTATTTTGGAAGTATGCATCATTGAATTTGTTGTCAACATGATCAAGTCATATATCGATGCAGAAAGAAATTTTTTCAAGGGACCCAGAGGAAGGTATCTGTTGTCGCTAAAACTATGGATTAATATGCTCATTTGTGAAAAGGGCATACTAAAGATGAAATCCGACGAGTAAAGCTCAGGTGTGCAGAGGCTGTGGGTACCACGTGCATGTGGGTCTGGTAGAATGATGTGGGGTAGATGGATATGATCTACGACGATATTTTTAGGAAAGCTATAGAACACTGTGGTTTCCTGCGAAGTGGGGTGAGGTTCCGGCTGGAGAAGAAGAGGAGGACTGAGATAGAGAGAGAGTCTCCTAGTGTGACTGGAACAAAGAAATGCGAAACGGGACCACAATAGACTAAGTGACCTTATTGTGACGAAGAGAATGACCAGGATACCCTTGAACCATAGGAAGGATAGACCTAAAGCTATAACGTACGCACAACCCTGTGCACTGCACCAAAATTTGGAGGAAGAAATATAATCTCTTCGCAGGGTTGTCTTGCATGTCAGAATAGAAGGATTAAGGGATCCGCAAACACCAATAGGAAACTAAGGATGGTAGGAAACGATGTAAAGATGCCTCTTTTTCAGGGTAACGGGATCGAGGATCCTGAACAATACTAGTTTTTATGCGAAGCGGTATGGATAGTGAAACAAGTTCAGGATGATGATGTTAAGAAGGGACAACTGGCGATGACCTTTACGGGTCGTGTGCTAGATTGGTTTATGAAGTTTGTACAAGTTCCTATAGGAAGTCTGTCGAAAAACTTGGCACAAATTAGAGAGGGATTGATCGATGAATTTAGGAAACCAAAATGAGAGTCCTAGTATATCATAGAGTTGAAGGAAATAAAGCAATTTCCTAATGAATCAGTATGGGAATTGGATCAGAGGTACAAAAATATGATGGCCAAAGTAAGTTTTGGAATGAGCGACATGCAACATAACGAGTGATTCATTGCAGGATTGGTACCATACATTCAGATGCCACTAATGCAGCAGAAGATTGTATCCCACACGGAGGAACTAGAAATTGCGATGAAGCTTGAGGCTTCACCAGTTGGAGAAATGGGGATTGGTATGAACCAGACCCAAGTGCAGCTAGCGAACTTGATGATCTAACTATAGGATATCAAGAAGAGGAAGGAAGTTCACAAAGAAATATGGTGCAGTTGATGTAAGTATGAAGGACACCATAAGGATCGATGCCCTGAATTTCACGAATACTTACATCCTGGCACACCAAACCCACTAAGTCAAGGAGGAATTCCTTGGTGTCAAATTTTTCAAACGAGGAGGTATCGATCAGAAGAAAGCATGTACTTACAGAATATTGTGTCAAAACCGGTTAACCTTTTTTACATTTTTTGTCAATCGCTCGGTCATGAGGAGAAGGATTGTAGAGCATATGATTTTCTCCAAGAGAGAACTGCGGATACATTTTTTATGAAGGGAGAGGAACAAGATCATCTACAACTGTAACAACAGTATAGTCAACCACAACCACAGTGCAATCAGTCACATCTTCATTATAATCAACCGTAACCTCAGTATAACCAACCACCGCTATAGTACAACCAATCGTGGTATCAAAAACCACAATATAATCAATAACAGTATAATCAGCCACGAGGTGGATTCAGAGGATGATTCCATGGAGGTCGAGGTGGAGGCTTTGGTCATGGAGGAACTTTTGGTCAAGGTCGAGGACCGGTTACATGCTATAATTGTGGCCAGATTGGAAATTATAAGAGGGATTGTCCAAATCCGACTCCACAGTGTACCTATTGCAGTGCAGTGGACCACAGTATTGAAGATTGTCCCTAGCTGATTGCGAAGTGGCAAACTAAGAATATGCCATAGCCACAACCGAATCCGAATGGAAATTAGACTCAGAACCCTAACCCGAATGTACAAAATATATCAGCAAAGATAAGAAGTCGACTCATGAATGTCGTAGTAGTAACAAGGGGAGGAGCTATGACAAGAGAAGACAGGACAAGTGTCTATCCTATGACACAGAAACAAGTTTGATTTGATGCAGAAGAAGAGAAGGAAACCTTTTTAGAAGTATGAGATATGATGAGAAAGGCTAAATTTCTGCCTATAAGCGACAGAGGTATGCGATTTGCTAAAATATGAAGGATTACCTATTATGTCTATATTCATCGTTGAATTTGAAGAAAAGGTATTAGAACCACAACGACTGCTAGTGCTTGAAGAAGAATTGAAGGCTACTCCTGTAAGGTGGTTAGCTATGCACAAGTCGTCAATAATGAGTTGGAAAATATGTCGACAACTAATGGAAGTCATGTTTGGGAAGACTGAAGGCTACTATGGAATGAAATATAATGGATGCAATGATCCAAGGGATCATTTGGAAGAGTGTCAAAGCGCATGGGGAATGAGACCAAAACACGAATGGGTTCATGCATTCATCCATACACTAGATGAAGTACCACAGAGCTGGTACATCGGAGCAGAACTGCGATGCAGAAAAACTACATGGGAAGAATTGACCATTAGCTTCAATTAGACATTCAGCTTCGCTAATGAAAACCCTTTCATCAACAGTGCACTACAGGAGATCCAATAAAATGTACTCGAAATAGTTCCGACATAAATACCAATGGGATTACAGTGGACTGCGACACTGGAAAAGATGATGGAATGCTATAATGTGTTGGGAGGAACTGATGACGAATATGATTCTAGATCCATTTATGTCCCATAGTCGGAGGGAAGCCATGATGTCGAAGCACCAGAGATGCCATTCGACAAATTTCAATAGCCACTCAGAATCAAGAAGGTTAATATTGGGTTGGAGGAAAATCCCAAGTTCGCTAGTATTGTAGATTACTGGGATGATTCGACAATTGGGAAAGTTATGAATCTACTGCATGAGTTTCAAGACTTGTTTCTGACAAAAGTTTTAAAAAATGAAGGACATTTCCAGGGACCTGGGTGAGATAAAGATCCCTCTGAAACCTGATGCGATGCCAGTAAAGAAACGACCATATAGAATGAATCCCATGTATAAAAAGAGAGTAAAAGCTTAGATAGAGAAAATATTGGATGAAAGAATCATAGAACCGGTTGAAGAATCGGAATGGATTAGCCCGATGGTCATCTAGGATAAAAAGAATGGTGGAATCTGGATTTTTGTCGATCTAAGGAAACTTAATGATGCATGTCTTCACGATCCATTCCCCACACCATTGACTGATGAAGTACTGGAAGGTGTTGGAGTCCAGGAGATATATTCATTTACAAATGGATTTTAAGGATACCACCAGATAAATATCGCAATAGAATATCGACATAAAACAACTTTCGTGATAGAATGGGGTTGCTTTCGATACACAGTGATGCCGTTTGGTCTTAAAAACGCCCCTGCAATCTTTTCAAGGTTGGTTTTCGATGCATTTAAAGAATCCATTCACAAGTTTCTAGAAGTATATATGGACAAATGGACCATATATGGGATGGTTAAGGACCATGTTGCGAACCTAAGGCTGATGCTGGAAAGGTGTCGACAACATAAAATTTCGGTAAATTTAAAGAAGTGTATTTTCTGCGCACCATTTGGAATCTTGTTGGGACACATTGTATGAAAGGAGGGGATGTTGGTGGACGCAATGAAGATTGTTATCATCGTTGACTTACCTCCACCGATGAAAGTAAAACAACTAAGGGCGATGTTGGGAAATACTAGATATTACAGGAATTTCATCAAGGGATATGTTGTGATTACATCATCGATGGAGAAGTTGTTAAAGAAGGATGCAAAGTTCGAGTGGAACGATAAGTGCCAGAAGAGCCTTGATATAATGAAAGAGAAGATGTTAATAACACCAATATTAGTCTTCCCCGATTGGACAAAATAATTTCTTGTCCATGTGGATGCATCATCAGTAGAACTGGGAGTGATATTGGCCCAACCAGGAGAAGGATCGATTGACCACCTGATTGCATTTACGAGCAGGAAGTTGCCCACTGCAGAGAGGAACTATAAGAGGACGAAGATAGAAGGTATGGTGATGGTATATGCACTATAGAAATTCCGACACTACCTACTTGGAGGACATTTCAAAATGTTTACTAACCACTCCACATTAAAATACTTAGTCAACAAGCCTATGTTCGGGGGGAATATCTGTCGATGGTTGCTGCTATTGCAGGAGTTTGATTTTGAAATCATTGTGAAACCAAGGAGATTGAATGCAAGACCTAATCACCTATCAAGGATTGAATCAGGCGATGAACCAATGAGCATTGATGAAAACTTTCTCAATGCGCAGATATTCAGGATTGGAATGGTTGATGACCATTACGAATAGATTATTTAGTTATTGGCTACAAGAAGAACACTGGAGGATTTCACTACTAATTAGAAGAAGCAACTAGTAGTTAGGGATGCTAATTTTCAACTAATTGCAGGACAACTCTACAAGATGGGACCAGGTGAATTCCTTCGTCGATGTGTCCTTCTACATGCACAAGAAAGAGTATTGGTGGAAGATCACAATGGAATCATAGGAGGTCATTATGGAGAGTGCGCAACTGCCAGAAGATACTTAGGGATGAACTATGGTGGTCAATAGTGCATGGTGATTTTGTAGACTATGCTAATAGTTGCAATGTATGTCAACGGATAGGGAAACGATCGTGGAGGGATGAAATTCCACTAGTACCTTAGTTGACATTACAAGCCTTCAACAAATGACCAGTAGATTTCGTGGGACCTATCAACCCACCAACAAAAAGAATAGGTTCACGATACATAATTATTGTGACTGATTACTTGACGAGATGGGAAGAAGCAGCGTTGGTAAAGGATTGCACAACTACGAAGGAAACAAGGTTTCTCTTTGACAATGTGGTCACCAGATTCAAGTGCCAAAATATACTGATGAGCGATCAAGGAACTCATTTAGTCAATCAAACTATCATATCCATGACAGAGGAATTTTAAATTCAACAACAAAGGAGTACCCCATATCATCCGCAAGTGAATGGCGCAGTGGAAGCGCTAAATAAGATATTGGAGCATGCGCTCACCAAGTTGTGTAACACAAACCATGACGACTGGGATTTGAAGATTCCAGTGTTATTGTGGGCCTACAAAATGACATGCAAAAGGTTGACATGCCAAACTTATTTCAAATTAGTATATGGACAAGAAGCAGTGATGCCGATGGAGTATATTGTCGTGAGTCTGCATATCGCAGTAGCGACCAGAATGAGTGATGACAGAGCCATTAAGGAAATATTGGAGCAGCTATTACATCTCAAAGAGGATCGCTTCATTGCAAGATTTCATCATCATGTAGAAAAGGATCTACATAAGGCCTGTCATGTTCTCCATGTAAAGGCGAAACACTTTCGACGCGGAGACATGGTTCTGTTGTATGACAATAAGTTTGTGAAGTACCTAGGTAAGCTACAAATGCATTGGTTGGGTCCATACATAATCAATTTTATTACCAACAGAAGTGCAGTGCAGCTGCAAAATATAGATGGGACATTGTTGACAAATTTAGTGAATGGGATCCGGCTAAATCCCTATCAGGATAGGTAGGCGCATAGCGATTGAAAAAAAATTGAATCGACATGAAAAAAAAAAAATCCAATGTGCATTATGGAATTTGGGAATCTGTCGACAACACTATGTCTGTCGATGTAACAATGGTGAAGTAAGGAATAGAGACAAGGTTTGGGGTCTGTCGACATCTAGCAAAGTACGAACGACTCAAATCTAGCCATAAATGTAGTAGTTAAGATGCGGCAGGAGATGACACAAGTGGACGAAGGCGCATTTAATGACCAATGAGCGTGCAGTATTAAGCAAATCAATAGAGGATTCATTAAATAGACGTAGGATTTGGTAATCATTGTCCAAATATCGACAAGACGGATGGGATGCTGGAAATTGAAGCTATAAATACATGAGCAGGGGGACAATTCTATTCACTATGCATCGAGTGAATTAGTCAAGAAATTGTAGAACATAGTCGAGCGAAGAGTGAGATTAGAGAGTTGTAATGGTGCATTTCATTTCCGGCATGAGCACACAAGATGCACCAAGGGGGAGGATGAAAATTGTTCACGAGCAATTGGATATTGCATCAACGTGGATGATTAGGAAGAAGAGAAGTTCCAATCGACCAATGGACCGACCGAAGGACGAAGCGGAATACTCGTAGCTCGACACGGGCTACAGTTGCTGGAGGAGATGAGGGCCTTTCAACTGCCACAAAATCAATGCCAGGGGTACTATGGCTCCAACGAAGGATGATCCAATTTGTGAAACGAATGTGCTAGAGCAGGTTCAAGTTGACAAATTGTTGTAATCCCACGGTTCACATAGTTATCATAGATACATTACATAATATAAGTAAGCATATGCAATGATACAGATACAAGAGACGAGATAGATAGAGAGAATAGTCTTTGTATTAACCAGCAAGAGCAGAGCACAATGATAGAATCAATCTCTACTAGTCTATCGGCTCACCAGCCTAGATATATATATGTGCAAATATAGCTACATAACGGTCTGTCGGTTTATCCAACCGACCCGACCCATACTAGTCGACGCGACTTGTCGACATATGCTGCAGAATGGTCGAGTCAAGGGCCTAGTTGACAGGCCGACCTAGGCCCCTCCAACATCTCCCCCACCTCAAAATATTTCTTCGTCCTGAAGAAATGGAGAGATCACAATTACAAAAAATGAATAACTCCTTGATAACTCCAGCAGAGACAGAGAGATGGTGCTGGAACTCTTCCCAAGTGCGTAGCAGATTTTGGATGTTGACAGTCAGAGTTGTGAGTTTTGATAGATTTTCCATCTTGTCGTGAGTGGATGTAGCTTGCAAATGGATCATGTCGGGTCCAAATGTGTTAATTGTGTTGTCGGCAGCAGCAAGTAACTGATTGATTAGAGGATGAATTTCTTCAAGTTTGTTGAGACCTCCTCGGGCTTATGACATCCACTGAACTTCTTGTTTTTCTAACTTATCCAATTGCTTGTTCTCCATGATGATCTAGTTATCAAGTTTTTCGATAAGGGCTTCACTTGCAGTCAAGCGCTGGTGCTGAAGCTTGCTTAGCAATGCCCTTGTTTTCTGAAGATTTTTGTAGACATCACTATAGTATACATACCAATTATTGAGAACTGTGGTAAGTTTTTCTGCTTGAATAGCATACTGCTTGAGTGCTTTAGAGGATTCTGAAAAGGCTGTAAACTGATTTGTCATGAGGGAAGATACCTCAATAGCCTGATCTTGCTGTTTCTTGAGAAGCTCAGATTGTAGCATCGACACGACAGATTCCAGTAATTGGTATGCTTTGTCTAGAGGTGGTGTAGTGTCAGAACTAGCTAGAAGCGGGATAACTTCCTGAGCTAATTTTTCACACTTAGCAAGAAATGTAATCCATTCGTTCTGTAGCTACAATAACTGATCTTTTGATTCCTGTCGGCGACATATTTGTGCTCTAAAAAATGCATCTTCAAGTAAATCAAATTCTGCTTGGGAGGCCAACTATGGCTGATAGCTTGTAGTAGCACCAAATTGATCTAAGTATATAGAAGGAATATTTTTCGATTGTCCATGCTGTGTTTGCTGCAATTCTCTTTCTTTACGTTTCTTCTCTTTGTGTTTCTTTCGGCTACTTTTCTCTTTTTATTTGTTTATGGTTTGTTTTTCTGGCCCCTTATCTTTTTCGGCTATTGATGGATGATTGTCGATGACTACTTGTGTATTGATAGCAGCCTATTCTGCCTAACTGTGTGTACTGGGTACTGCTGTTGTAATGACTAGATTGTCATGTTCTATTGCTTCAACCCTTAATGGATTTGCTGATGATGTTCTAGAGACTTCCATATTGCTTATATTAGTAACTAGAGTATTTGTATGTTCTGATGGTCCTGTCATGTCGGCTGCAGCTTCTGGAGTCTTGAATGGTTCCGTGACTCTTTCTACTTCTGTCATGTTTGCTTCTTTGTTGAGCTGCTGTGAAATTGGACTAGACTTGGATCCTTCGACAGGGGAACTCGACTGGTTCACTTGGAATGATGGTAGGTCGACGGATGTCGGAATTGGACTTGATGAAATGGTACTGTCGAATGGATCTGAACTAACTAGACTAGACTCGACTTGGGAACTGACAACTTGGGATTTTTCCTTGCTAATGGTTTTTGCTTGAATTGGACTCGTTTGTTGTGGTAGTGATTCGACTGGAAGAGAAGTGAAGACACCTATTTGTTGTGCATATATTGGATCTGATGGATCAGGATTTATGATATGGTGGGTGGTCATGTGACCGACAATTTCTGGGATGGGTAATGGAAAAGGTGAACTTCCTGTTTGAATGTTGTTGAGAGGAGCTAAGTTAACTGGGAATGTAGACGGAGAGGCAAAAATGGGTTGTTGGATGACCATCTCATGCCAGTTAGGATAGAATATCAGAATGTTTGCAATGAATGTATTCAAAGCGGTGTCTTCTCTTACATGAGGAGCAGGTAATGCCAAAAGACTATGTTCTTCTTCTACTGTAATTGGGGAATGTGGGGGGGATTGGATGGTTAGATCAACATCAGGTACGACTGAAATTTTCAGTCTCTTAACAATGATTTTGGAAGATGCATACTTATCTTTTTCTAAGAACTTTCTGAATTGCTCTTCGATTGGCAATTTATTCTTGGCTACATCTTCGAGGATTTGGGTAGCACTGTCGTATAGCTCAATCTCATCTATTATCGATGGTTCTTGAATTGTTACTTGTCTTTTCCCTTTCCCTTTTGTCGATATTACTCTGTTCTGTCGGGCTGTGACGATTTCGGCTGCTACCTTTTGGATATTATCGTCTGTCAGAAGATGTTCTGGATTGTTAAATTCTGTATCGCTGTTCGACTGCTCTCTGGATTCTATGTTCGGAGTTTGGGTGAGTGCTAACATCTTGTTGCTAGGTGTCGGCTCGGGCTGATAGCTGAAAGTGTTCATGTACAACCGACTTTCATATGCTTCTTCTTGTTCCATGTCGGATAGAGGTTCAACATGTTTGAAGTTGGTTTTCATGGCTTGTGCCAGGATAGGTAGTACTTGATTAGATTGACGGCTTAATTTTGAAAATATTTTGCTTACTTAGGGATAATAGTCGAGCCGTTTTGTTGGACCCGCTGCTCCTCCCATGTACCATACTGCTGTGTCGTCCAAAGATAGTTGGATGTGCGCTGTTGGGGGCAGGCTTCGACGGACATTCTGTGGTACCCTCCATCTTGTTGCTATTTATTTAAGGTTAGTAAACTATGCTTCAAGCTAGATCTTGACTGTTGTAGGTCCATGTCGGCTTGCTCCAGGTGCAAATCAGTGGAAATTTTCCATAAGGACGAGTCGGAATTCAGCAAAATCTTTGTTTCCTTTTGGTCGAAAATGGCTCATAGCAATCCAAATGAGTACAAATGGGTAGCGGATGCTATCTCCCTCATCCTTGCACTTCTGGGATGTATATTTGAGAATTTCGGCCAGATAATCTACCCAGTTGTATACCTTGCCGTTCATAGCCATATTTTTAATAGCTTCTAGCATTTTGGGCTTCAGGTCTTGTAATGTACCCACTTGCTAACCCAATAAGAGGAGGGGAACATGCTACCAATCTATGGGGATTTTCATAAAACTCATCCCATTCATTAGATGCATACAGTTAAAAACAAATGTGTGCAGATGTAAACCAAACAAATATGCACCGCGGAAATAAATTCATCCACACACATATTTTCATATGCACTCAATATATCAATAACAGTCATCAATTAATTTAAACAATGCAGAAGTAAATACACATAAGAGAATATACTCATCTCACTATAATGCGGTCCCAAACAACTAGCTATGTCGCTGCAACATTCCACCCAACCATAGTCCAGTTGTGTTCATCAATTCTCTCAACACAACTACCACCCCCGAGCTGGGAATGATTCTTACAAGGAAAAGGGGACATTCACTCATTCACAGCCAATTAATCATTTCATCTAAGCCAATCCAATCCATAGTTGGGTTTATAAGGCTACATTTGAACCCTGGAGGCTTACACTCAAGTTCAAGCCAAAGCAATGGATTTACCAACAGGTTGGCCATGGGTTTTCCCAAATCGTTTCCAGTCAAAATTGGATTAAGGGATGGGAAAAACAATCACAGGGGAAAATGAATTCTTCCCCAGCTAATCAGGCATTCAACAGCCCAAAACGACCTCTATGGAACCCCAAGTCAATTCCTCTTCTTCCCCACTGGTAGACAACACAAAAATGCCCTTCTTCTGACTAAGTAAACAAGGATAAACAGAAAAACGTGGCTGCAAAGCACCCAGGTAGATCTAAACTCGTGAGGGAGGAAGATTGGTTGATGGATAATGGATTGGGATAGAAAATCATGGTTCATTTCTTTCCCAAGAAGAAAAATGCGATTTCCCATGCAAGGTGGCTTTCCCATACTCAAATTTGGACATCCATACCTCTCATTCCCCAAGGCATTAACTACCTCAACCAACTCTTGGGAGAAAATCAATGATTGGGTACAAAAGTCAACCTGGGTAGTTGAGGGTTTGATGGGTTCTCTCATTGACACTTGACTTGACTTGGTTGGATCAAGGGTTTGAATGTTTTACCTCCCAATTCCTTGTAAAATCATGCTCCCATCTCTTGTTGCATTGCATAGTTAGTTGTGGGTATTTTATTAAAATGCATATTACATGATATTCACAATTCCACCGTGCCTAGCTAGCACACGAACCATATGCATCAATAAATCGATGGCGGGGCCTTGGCCTTGAGCTCCTCACCATGATTTTACAACAATATTACATCATTTACGATTTTAATGCCATGGGGTCAAACTGGGGACATTACAGGTCTAAACCTCTACTTGTCCTTGAAAGTGCATGTGATACGATCTTGGCGGCAGTTTTGTAATTGCCAAAAACAATCTAACTCACGACTATACCCCGTGAATTCTTTCTAGCAGGAGAATCAACAAACTCATCAACCAAGTCGGCACCTGAACTTGTTGGTACAGCATCTCCTTTATGTGAAAGGCCAGTAATTTTATGGATAATTTCACCATTGATTTTGACTAGAATATCAAGGTAAAGCTTGCTGTTGTGATATCTGCTAACGATGAACTATGCAATGACTTCCTTCAATTCTCCAAAATTATCCAGTAAAGGTGCCTTTAGGTAGTGCAGGATTGTGTCTGTCTGCAACCGTTTTGCTTCCTCCCTCTAGTGACCGCTTGACTCCTTTCTGCAATATTCAACACTTCTCCATGCTTTCTTCCAGGTGGGTTCCAATGCCTTTGCATTTCGAATCAACTGGAGTCTAGTTTCCAGTGGTGTCTTTTCTTTCTCCAATTCTCTAACTGATGTTGTGGCAACTCTACTAGCGGTTAAAGTTTTTCGGGGAGCCATGGTGGATTCAGGGTGCGAGGTTGTGAGAATGGTTTCAGCGGAGTCAGGCAATTCTGTTTCTTGGAGTTCAATTTCTCGGTAGAAGAGTAACCAAGAATCCTCAAGCTCCATATTTATGGTGGAATTACTCGGCACGGGCGAACGAGACGTAGAGGCCTGTATTAATGGCTGATGTGATGGGGCTATTAAATTAGGCTGGCCGGATATTGACGCTTCGTCAGGTGCATTACTTTTGGCGGTGCAATTATCTTTAGCCTTTATTGCTTTGCCATCATGGTGCTGCAACATCTCATTCATTGTGTTAGGTCGACGAGCTTCTCTACTTATGTTTGGACGGTCGGAGCTCCAATACTTCTGCCATGTCGGATTTTCTTTTGTAAACTGTCGATGTTCTTGTTGGTGTCTATAATATCGACGGTTGTGCGTCGGACTTCTTTCTCTGTTGTTTCCTTGCTTTCTCTCCCGTTCTCTCATCATTTCTGCTTTTTGCCACGATCTGCTATATTTGGTTGATTGCTTTATAGTACTCTCGTTTGGTTATTTTTAACCGTTTTTTTTTTTTTTTCAAATTCATGTTCATGATTTATACCTTTTAAGTCGGGTGTCGTTTACGAATTTCTTGAACATATTTCCTTGTAATGTTTTTAGTTGGACTATTCCATTAGGATTTAACTTTTCGATGATGTAGGGTCCCATCCATTCTGTATGCAAATTTTTTGGTTTCCCTTTTACTCTGCTATTATATAGGAGTGCTAAATCTCCAACTGACAGATTCTTTTGTTTGATATTTCTATCATGCCATGCTTTCTGCTGCTGGTTTTGCACTCTCTGATGTTCTAATGCCAACTGTCGACTTTCATCTAGCTTCGACAACTGTAATAGCCGTTCATGTCGAGTATCTTCGACGTTGATATGTAGAGTTGTTGCAATGGTCAGTGCTTGTCGTTGAAAATGTAACGAAACGACAGCCTCTTGCCCATAAACAAGTGAGAATGGTGTCTGTCTTGTCGTTTTCTTATATGTTGTTCTATATGCCCACAGGACAGCAGGTATTTTATCGTCCCAGTCATCTTTCTCTATGTTGCAGATTTTCATCAGTCCTTTTGTAAGTGTTTTATTGAATGATTCTACTGCGTCATTCGACTGAGGGTGATATGCTGTTCTTATTCTATGATCAACTGCAAATTCCTTAGTCAATGCTTTAATGGTTTTACATACAAAGTGTATACCTTGGTCACTTATTAATGTTATGGGGAATCCAAAGTGTGTGATGATGTTTTCATAAATGAATTTAGCAGCAACTTCACTTGAACATGTTTCGACTAGTTCTGCTTCTGCCCACTTGGTAACGTATTCGACAGCAGCAATAATATACTGAGCACCTGTTCATCTTCCCACTACTGGAAATGGTCCAATAAAATCAATAGCCCATATTTCAAATGTCTGTCTAGGGTTAATTGGGAACAATGGAATTTCTGTTCTTGGTAGTGGTCGGCCCATGAGCTGACATTTATCACACTTAGATACAAACTCTTGACAGTCTTTATGAACTGTTGTCCACCATAGTCCTGCCTATAGGATTTTTCTAGCTGTTATATCTGCATGATAATGTCCTCCCGCTAGTCCAGCATGGGCTTCTGTAATTATATCCTATCATTCATGCTCAAGTGCACATCAGCATAATATATCGTCCAGGCCGAGTTTATAAAGGAAACCATTGATCAAAGTGTAGGGGGCTGCTTTGATTGCTAATATCTTCCTCTTTTTCTCATTCATTCCATCAGGAGCTTGCCATTTTCCATAAATTGTGCAATCTCCATAAGTTTTGAGGGTACTTCTTCAATGCAAAACAAGTGTGCATCCAGTAAGTCATCTTCAATTCCTGTCAGTTCTTCTCCTGTGTCAATTCTTGACAGCTGGTCTGGTCCGACATTAACTTTTCCAGGTCGGATGATTACTTCAAATTCAAATTCTTTGAACAGTAATAACCAGCGACATAATCTCTCATGATCCAATGGCTTATTGACTAAGTATTTTAAAGCTTGGTGATCTGTATAAAATACAAAGGGATTAGCCAATAAATAATGGTGGTATTTCTGAAGGGCAAATACCATACCTAATGCTTCTCTTTCGGTTGTAGAATAGTTTCTTTCAGCTTTATTCAATTTCTGACTGCTGAATGCATTAGGATAATCGATGTTATCATCTCCAGGTTGTGCTAGGATGGCTCCTACTGCTATTCCGGATGCATCAATATGTACATGAAATTTCTTTGACCAATCTGGAAATCAAAGAATCGGTGCTTCGACCATTTTTCTTTTCAATGTGTTGAATGAAATGTCACATTCCTCCATCCATTTATAATCTCGATCTTCTTTTAGCAATTCTTCCAGAGGATAATTCATATCGCAATAGTGTCTGATAACTTTCCTGCAATACCCTGTATAACCTAATAGGATTCGTACTTGTTTCGGATTTACTGGAGGCTTTAAGTCGAGAATAATTTTGATCTTCACGTTGTCAACCTTAATTCCATCTTTGCACACGACATGGCCAAGCAATATGCCGATAGGTGTCGCGAAGATGAACTTTTTAATGTTCAGGGATAGTTGTATCTGTCGACATCTTTCCAACATTAATCTGAGCCATTTGCAGTGATCTTTCAGCATTGTATAAATTGTCCAATCATCAAAGTATACAGCCATGGTTTTGTAAATATATTCTTGGAATGCTTTGATGACAATTCTTGAGAAGACCGCAGGTGCATTCTTCAAACCAAAAGGCATAACTTTATATGCGAATGACCCAAATTCGCACACGAATGTTGTCTTTTTATGGTCTTCTTTTGCTATAGGTACTTGGTTGTACCCCGAGAATCCATCCGTGAAAGAATAGCACTCGTGCCCTGCAACTTCATTGATGATTTCATCTACGAATGGTGTAGGGAAGGGATCTATTAGTGTCACCTTGTTCAGCTCCCGAAAGTCGACACAGACTCTCAGTCGAGTCGGATCTTGTTTCTTTGGTTGAACGACCATTGGGCTTGCCCATTCCGACTGGTCAATAGGATATAGGATTCCTACAGCAAGCATGTTATCGATCTTCTTTTTGACAATATCCTTATATTTGTGAGCAATTTTGTAGGGTCTCTTCTTCACGGGTCTGGCATCATGTTTAATATCAATTTTCATTTTGCCCATTTCCTTTACAAGCCCTTTCAAATCTTTATAGTCTTGAGCAAAAACATCTTGGAATTCTTTGAGAATACTGGAGATTTCTGATGTTTGTTCCTCATTCCAATAGTCGCCAATTTTTGCCATTTTTGGTCAATCATCTTTTGAAATATCTACTTCCTTTATTTTAATCTTTGCGTCCATCCATTCTGATGCACAGCTGTTACTTATCTGTCTTTCACCTTCTTTGATTTGTGTGAAAGTTGGTGGGAAGTCTTTTTCTGATAATCTTTCAGGTTCATATTTTTCTACGATCTCTGTACTTAAGATTGTTCTTACGGGCTTCGACACACTGGGATGATCCTTCCTCCATTGTAAACTTTTCCCTACCGACATCTCTGTTTCTAGGTTCAGTCTTGTCGAGTGTTGTTTTTCTGTCGTCTTTATATTGTAGCATTTGTTAGGTGGGTGCACATTCTCTTGTTCGTTTCCAAGTGTTAAAGTTTCTGTCGGCTATACAAATTCTTTGATGCTTTTACTTGCTTCGATCAATCTCTCATCCCGCGGAGAAAACTGGAAATCCTTAATAAAATTTTCTTTTAGATATTTCCAAAGGAAAGTTTCTTCTCTTGCTTCTTCCATCTTGTACCACTTGTTAGGTAGATCGTCGAGTGTTCTGGGGAAGAGGTGAGGCCATTTTCTTTCATCTTTATAGCCTAATTTTCTCCATTCTTTTTCACAATAGTCAATGTGAGCTTCGGGGTTTTGTCCTTGTGTAAACAAGGGAATGTCAGTCTGAGTTGTCAAGTTTTTTCCTCCAAACCTTTGTATGAAAGATGTTGATGCAGTATTCCAATTTTGAAGTTTCGACTGATGAGTGTCCCACCATCTCGCAGCTTGACCAGTAAATGTCTCTACCAAACTTTGTAGACGGCCTTGCTCTCCGACATGTTTTGATACCTGTTCGACATGTACGTTAGGTAAATCATGTTCTTTATATCTTAATGTCGAGCTACCATATTGTACATTTTTAACTGGAACAAGTGTTGGATATGCTCGCGTTTTGCGTTCAAAAATCTTCGGTATGTAAGATATAGAGAGACACTTCTTTATTTGTTTCTTCGAAATGGCTTCCATAGTCCAGCATTCTTTTGCATGAAAATCATAGTTCTCTATTTGCCAGTCATAGAGTTCTGCATCGGAATTGTATCCGAGCGAGATAGGATCTCCGAGATGAAGTTCTCCTTGGTTGCTTGTCTCAATGTGATCTTCATTATTGTCTATTCGGTAAAGCTTTCAGATATCGTTATCGACTTCTGTAGGTTCTGACCACGGTTCTCCCTATGATGGGAAGATTGGCACGATAACCTTCTGATCATTACCTTTCAGCTTGATGTGGCTTTTGTCCAAAGAAATTGAAGCCTTCATCTTCCGTCCCCATGGACGGCCAACCAAAGCAGGGAAGGAGCTTGCATCATCTTTTGGTGTGATAATTTCAAAATCTACTAATGTTGTGATACCTTTAATAGAAGTTTCGACTTCCTTCCATACTCCAATTGGCTCAATTAATCCTTGATTTGCGAGCTTTAAGTAGATGCCTGATTCCTGTAGTTGAGGTCGACCGAGTTGGTCCCAAGTATCACGAGTCATTATATTCACTTGGGATCCAAAATGAAGTACAACCTATCGTACATGGTATCCATTTATGTCGAGGTCGACTAATGGGTCAGCATCATTTTTCTCTTTTTGTTTTAGTCAACAAATGTTTTTAGTTTGTCTTTGCTTGACGTGTTTTAATTTATGCAACAAATCAATCATTTTTCTTACAGCTTCTTCATTTGAAATTAATTTGAGCAATTCATTAAGATCATCTTCATGTGTTGCTAAATCATGAAATATGTCAGACGCATCTTTGTACATAGATTTTTGTTTTATAGGATTTGGATAATCCTCCTTATCGACAATTCTAGTTATTCGAGGTTTATCTTGACCAATATGAGTGCCTTGCCTTGTTACAATTTGCAAGTTTTTTGTTCGAAGCACATCATTTTTTTGAACACAAGATAAAACATGAACATTTTTTATTATTATTTATTTTCTCGATCATGGTAGGGCAATCCTCTAAATAGTGATCGCCTACCCCACACTTTGTACAAAATTTGAGATCAGTTCTTTCCGTATAAGGGCATTCTGTGTGTCGATGATTCTCACTGAAGCATGTAAAACATGCATGAGGTCGACCATATCAAAAGCCTCGACCTCCACTGCCATGACCACGACTTTGATATCCACCACGTCTATTGTAGCCATTATATCGCCAATCGTTCCATCGATCATTATACCTTGGGTATCTGTCATTCCTATTTTGATTGTACTGGTTATTTCTTCCATCACTTCTCCCGAATCTATAGTTTGCTGGATTTTTGTCTTGGTTCTACTCGACAGAATTTTCTTGATACACTGCATGGTAATTTTGTCGATTTTTCAGGTTCAGATGACATTCTCTAATTGAATGTGTGTTTACTTCACAAATTTGACACCATCTTTCCTCCTTATTTTTCAGATTGTATGGCCAATCATTTGTGGTATGTAAATCATATTCTTTGCATAAATCATAGAAACATATGGATTGGATGAGTTTTACATCTTGTCGCTGATCATCATTTCGACAAGAATCTTTGGTATGTCCTGAGGTTCGACAAGTTGTACACCATAGCTTTGGTCCTTTTAACATCATATTTCTGATAGCTTGCTCCATACTTTCAAGTCATTCGTCGACATGTCTATCCATGGATATTAGAGGGTATTAATCATCCATTTCGATTTCTAGTGCTACTCTTAGTGCATCTGCATATGTATTAACATTTTGTCGATGGACATGTATTCTGATTTTATTAATTAGACCAACAATAAACCATTTGATTAATAGTTTTTCTTCGATTTCATAGTCTAATTTGCTCAGTAGGTCTTTAAACCTCTTGTCGTACTCCTTGATAGTTTCTGTCGGATTTTGGACTGTTGTCTTTAGTCATTCTGCTGCTAGGTATGTCGCATCTTCAATCATAAAGAAGGCCTAAAAGCTTTGTTTGATTTGTGCTTTTGTTGTAGTTGGTGATTTTCCTATGTACCCCATGTACCATGTCAATACTCTTTTTCTTAATGAACCAACAAATTGAGCAATCTCTCTGTCTTCATTGGTAATTTGATTAGCTATCCAGATTGCTTTGCACACAAACCAATGTCTTCTTGGGTCTTCGTCTCCTTCGTAGTACAGAAGGTGTGCTGTAGTGTGTGCCATGTTTGCTATTGTATTATTCTGAGAATTTGATGGAGGTGTGGGTGGGTTATTTCCACAATAAATACTTGGTGCTTCATTAGTATGAATTAGCTTTCTTTCTGGACTTGGTTCTCTGTCTCCAAAATCACTGACTGTATCTCCTTCGATGTCGCTAGATCTACCTTCTTCAATTACTTCTATCGAAATCCAGTTAGAGTTTTGCTCAAATGGGATTTCGCTAAATATCGGACTTTCCGACGTGCTTGTCGAGTCGCTCAAATTTGGTATTGGCAGGGGGGGTGCTTCGTCATGCTCTGTGTACACTAGATGAAAAATTCTATTTGAGAATTCGGGTTGAAAAGATATCCAATTCCCTTCTTCCGACCGATGAATCAATAGTCTATTGATATCATCGCCTTCTATACTTCAACGACTCCAAACTCTCGACTGACCAGCATGGAGACCAAGATTTTCTTCGACAATTTCTTCCACCCGAACACTTTTTGTTAAACGGAATGGAGACGGAGGTGCTACTGTTTCCGGTATTTGAACTTGGAGAGCTCTACCACGCTCTATCCACAAGTCTTCATCCATCGACGACACTTCTTCTTCGACATCCCAGTCATCACGGGCTTGGATTGATTCTGGTAGATTCACTTCTGCATATGTCACATCATTTGATCCTTGCGTCCTCCGGAACGCAATTGCCTGCTCCCGCAGCTCTTCTCGTCACTGCCTCCTTTTTTCTCTTTCGATTTTTTGAATATATGGGGTGCTTTTATGAATTAAAAGTCTGTCTTTGCTGGATTTTTTTTCATTGCTGGTCATGTCGTTTGTCATTTGTCGAGTTTCATCAAACTAGGTACATCAGAGCATTCTTCATCACCCCCCAATGCCGGTCTGATGGTTTCTAGGCTACTGGGGAAGTGTAGACCATCACTTGTTCAAGAAAAATTCCCATTCGTGCTCCTGTACAAAGTTTTCCCACTTACGTTCTTTCTCCTCCCAGTTAGAGTTTGGAAGGGGCGGAGTCAGAAACGGTCTTGTTTCGACAATATCTGCGACACCTTTGTCGATCAAAAATTTAAATAATATTGTCGGCAGAGAACACATAAATTGATCGGCTAATTCGGTGAAGAACTTTCTTCTTATTTCGTCTACCGATACTTGATTTTCAATCGCCTGTTCTTCACTGAAATCTTCTGCAATCTTTTCGCACCATTCTGATAGATTTGTACAACCTTCGTTGATTAGCTTCGATACTAATTTCCGCTCTGCTTCATCGAATGGTCTGTTCATCCAGAAGTTTCTTCAAGGTAGTCAGCACGGATTCTACAAATCGCTCATGGGTCTTGAAGAAGAATCAATCTCTTGCTTGGTTAATCGTTAGCTTGTTACGTCGCACATAATTCTGCAGGTAATTCACAATTTTCTTCTCCCACCAATCTCTAATCTCCTGTTCTGAAATCATGGGTCATGCTGCTAGTAATTTTTCATGTATCAACCGGAAACAAAACCAGATGTTGTAATCCCACGGTTCACATAGTTATCATAGATACATTACATAATATAAGCAAGCATACGCAATGATACAGATACAAGAGACGAGACACATAGAGAGAATAGTCTTTGTATTAACCAGCAAGAGCAGAACACAATGATAGAATCAATCTCTACTAGTCTATTGACTCACCAGCCTAGATATATATATGTGCAGATATAGTTACATAACCGTCTGTCGGTTTATCCAACTGACCCGACCCATACTAGTCAACGCGACCTGTCGACATATGTTGCAGAATGGTTGGGCAGAGGGCCTAGTCGATAGGCCGACCTAGGCCCCTCCAACACACATCAAGTAGAAGTCATCCCATATTCTTGGATAAGTTGGATTTCACACACCTCATCCACTATGGGTGCTAGAAATATTGTTTCCAAATATGAAGAGGAATATGAAGTAGTTGTGGCCAAGGAAGCGGCCGACCAAATCAGGGTGGATTACGATGAGTTCAAGATGCAGGTAAATGCACTAGCAATTTCCAGCTAAGGTGGCTTGAGGGAGAGCCAGAATTTTGTGTTGGGGGATTGTTGGCATGGGTCCAAAGCACACAAGTGTGGTACCACCAAGCGAAAAAAGGGTCATCGACAAGAACAAAGGACCAGTCGCAAAGTATAAAAGATCCAACAAATATGGAGTATCTGGTTAAGTTAGTTAGTAATGGGCCATTGAGACCATTTTGTAACAGCCAAGTGAGCCTATAAATAGGAGTGATTGTAATCCTAAGGAACATATCTATAATTCCATTGTCGCATCTTTGATCATAGTATCTTTGTAGATATTCTATCGTTGTATCTTCGATCCGTCATGATCTATCTTTTTGTAGAGTATCTTTTGCGTAGTATTGTTTTGCTTTGAGTCTGTACTGGTTATGCGATATGGAAAATTCTGCGATGTATTGAACAATTTGATGAGAATGATCAATAATGCTATATCTCTGTCTTTTTGTCTTGTTTGAGTATCACAGTGTTTGATGTTTTTGAAGTTATGTTATGTACCGCAAATTCCTTAAGCATGCTTTGATAATTTGTTTAATTCGCTAAACTGTGAGATGATAATATATTGATGCGAATGGAGATACTGCTTAAGTAGGAATGGTTAATAGCTTGATAATGTTATGTCCTAATGCGAATGCGAATCTCTGGCTTATGTTGCAAATGAGTGTGAGATAAGGCACATCCTCTTACAACTACGAAAACTTGGTTCCTGCAGACCCCTTAGGTATCTCGGGTGAAACTTCAATCGCTCTGCAGATGTTGTTGGAAATGGTAAAACCTTTCTGGGTCGATGATTTTTGAAAGCAATGCGAAGTGAACCCCTATCAATAGAACTTTTTCAACATTCACCTAGTGGGACTACTACAAGTTTGGGGATTTAAAGAGTGGTATATACTTAGGGTGATGTCACTTATTCTTAGTTTTGGGTCGCAAATTTGTGTCGGACACTCCCATGCCCATTTGCTAGCCTTGATTGTCGATTGTGCCCCATGCCCCCACCCTAGTTGTTGGTTCTGAGTTGGTAAACATAATAACCTCTCCTGGGATTCCACACATGTGACTATGAGGGGTTTCCTTCTGCAGAGAAGTTTCCTTGTGGTACTTGTGACAAATGTTCATTATCAAATTCAATGATCTAGGAGTGTATTTTCCCATGGGCTCTTACTTGTACCATTGTTGATGGTTGTGTGATGATTATTGTAATTTTTTCCCATTTATTCTTTGATAGCCTCATATCATATCTCTAAAATATATTTAATTCCTTTCTTCCTGTCATAAGGGAGTTGTTTGTTTACTCTTATCTTATAGGGACTTTGGTAGTCTGTTCTTTTTTACATTTATCAAACCCTAGGTTGAGTTTGTGTCTATGAAAATAGATCCTTATGGTACCAACCAAGGGACCCCTTTGCATGAGGAACCTTATTATTTTCCATGTTTTGGAAAAATAGGTTCTCCCTACATTGCCACTTTGAGTCTACCTAGATTCACTACTAGATTACCAATATCTTTGCTTTCCACTCTAGTGGTCCCGAATGCCCCTACTACTTCCCAAGCAAGATCTCCACCTTAAGAACATCAACCTCCTATTGAACCTTTTCCTCCTTCATCCATCATATCTTCTTCCCTTTCTTCTTCCTCACCTAGTGAAATCCTTGATGCTAGTAACTAGGAGGCTAAGAATAATAAGAAAAGGAAGAAAAATAAAAATAAAAATAAGCAAGGGGACAATCAACCAGTCACTGTAGGGAGTGTTGATAATGTTGAGAAGCCTCCCAACACAGGTCACAAGCCCAAACTCCCTTGTAGGATTCACAAAGGTTACCACCTTCTTAACCATTGGCCTAGTATTCCCAAGGTATTAGATGTGTGGTCTAAGGGTTCCAAAAAACCCATCTCACTAGCCACTATAGGTCATGCTGGTGACATCCCATCAGCCAACTGAATGATCATGAGATTGGGGGGAAATGAGTAAATTTAGGTTTCCTTTTTGATGATGTAGGGAAATGAATCTCACTCACCATTTACCTGATATGGATGAAGCTTCGCAATTGTTTGAATACATTGTCATTTCCCAACAACAACCCCCAACTAATTCCCATGAGTCCTCTCCCAACCAACCATTGGTTGATGAACTAGTTGATTTGATTCAATCATCAATCAATCCCACTCTTCTCTCGGAGAGTGAAGAGAATACCACTAAGGTATTTCTTGTAATTTCATATTTTTCTAGTCAAGGGGATTTTTCTCCCATTTCGATGGAAGTTACCTTCTCAAAGTATCTAGGTTATTTCCTTTGATCGGAATAGGCTGGTAGAGCCCCATCTTCCTTCCTGCATTCCTTTCCAATTCATTTTGCAGTCTTGCAATAATCATACATTTCACTAGTGTAGATGGAGGTGCTTTTTTTAGCATTCTATCCTCAACCGCTTAGTAATTTGCGGCTTCCCCTCAGCCTATTTTGGTTACTCGTTAAACATGTTTTCTTTTAATACAAGATCCATTGAACCTTTAGGGATCCTTCCTCAACTTCCCATCACCTCGGAAGGGAAAAATGTCTATATCAATGTTATGCTAGATCAAGGCCCGTTGGATTTTAATTTTGTCTTTGGGAGGGACTATGTTAATGCTATGGAATTTGTCATGTCGACACTATTTTGGGTGATGCATTTCCTGCATAATGGAAGCATTGTGACCATTAACTAGATTTCATTTTTTAGTCTTGATTTGACTATCAACCATTTGAATTCCTTGAATGTTCCTTATATGTTATTGATATCCCTCCCATTAGAGGTTAATTATGTGGCATAATGTCCCATGCCTTCAACTACTACTGATAAGAATCCTCTCACTATATTATCAAATTCTCTAGAATTAGATTTGGTAGTTGAGATGTTGAACCCTTCAATGGTAACATTGGATCCTGATCCCCCCGGTCAACCCTATCGAGTGTCTTGACATGCATTATTTCCAAAGCCTCATTCTTCCATCTAATGAAGACCTCTTGGGAGACATGGTCAATAAACAAGAGAATAGATCACTTTCTGTGTCAAGACCAATAAAAAAATGAAATAAATAACCATGAGCACAGTCCATTGTCCATGCCAAGCTCTTTGAAAAATGAAATAGACCCCCCTCCAATTGAGTTGAGTCTTCCACTAGATATAGTACATGAACCTTCATTTCCTCCACGTGTGTCACTTGATCCTCTTTCTTCCTCCCTCTCTAGTGAAATTATTCTTATTAGTAGACAAGATTCTAATCGGTTGTAGCAGAAGAATCGACAGATGAAACGAAGCTTGGGGGGCACGCCTCCAACCTCTGGACATCATGTTTGAAAAAACCCACCAATGGGTATAAATCAAAGTATAAACCTTTGGATGTCACATTGGGAAGAAACCCACCAATGGGTATTATTTCAATCAAAATTTATTTTCGGTTCCAATCTCATTAAAATTTGAAAAAACCACTTCAAGCAAAGTTTCATTCTTTGTTTCAATCTCATTAAAAAATGAAGTAGACATCTGAAGCACAATTTCATTCTTTGATTCAATCTCATTAAAAAATGAAGTAGACACTTCGAGCACAATTTCATTCTCTGTTTCAAACTCATTAAAATTTGAAGAAGGCATCTTGATTATAGTTGCTTTCTATGTTTCAAGCTCATTAAAAAATGAAGTAGATACCTAGAGCACAGTTTCATTCTCTATTTTCATCTCGCTAAAAAATGAAGGAGACATCTTATTGCCTACTTAATGGTTGCACTTTATTATTTTTGCTTATGCCTTGTTGTTTATCACTAACTCGCTACTATTTGTTTTTTTGCTTGCTTATTGTCGTCGCAGTTATGTTTGACACTAGTCGTTTTCATTACACTACTATCATTTCGGACTTACCCTCTAGAGAAACACTATGCTATGAGTGGTCCCTATTAGAAAAACAGGATCGCGGAGCAATAACAATAAACAGAAATGAAAATATAATCACACATACACATCACAAGAGAGACACAGATATATCGTGGTTCACCCAACTTGCGCTACGTCCACACTGAAGTTGCCAGTACTTATTATTATTCTGTCCAGCAAAGTGAAGGGATACAACCTGCAGCACAACCGTTGCACTTCCTCTTCACTGTTTCATAGTTTCTCTTTTGATCTTAGAGATCTTTACAATGCATAAAACCTAATACATCAACCCTAGCTGTATTACAATGTCTTTCTTTTATAAGGGAGATACAATGGGAAAATACCACGAATTACCCAAAACCATGGGCCCGAAAACTATTGGCAAAAACAGCCCCACACCCCCCCCCCATTGGGGTGAGTGTATAGTCCTTTTTACATATCATATAAAGCTAGGTTACAAACACGGCTAAATAATAATATCTCTGAATCTGGAGATCAGGCTCCACAACCAACAATCTCCCACTTGGAGACTGATCACAACAACTCCACCGTTGCTGCACTTACTGGACCTTGGACTTGGAAAATTTCTCATCTTCACCATCATGCTAGAAGGCCAACTGAAACCAAGCAAGAACTTAGTTTCTCTATGGTCACTACCTTTGTAAATATGTCTACAGGATTCTGGCTAGTATGTATCTTTTCCAGCTTCAACAGTTCATCTTCCAAAACATAGCGTATGAAATGGTACTTGAGCTGTATATGTTTAGTCCTGGAATGGAATGTTGAGTTCTTTGCAAGATGAATGACACTCTGGCTATAACTATACAACCTGCTATCCTTTTTCTTCTTACCCAATTCCTCCATAAACCTCTGCAACCAAATCATCTCTTTACTAGCCTCTATAACAACAACATACTCTGCTTCTGTTGTTGAAAGTGCAACAACCTTCTGCAGTCTCAAAATCCAACTTACTGTTGTTCCACCTACAGTAAACACATACCCTATGGTGCTCCTCTTGCTATCCTTATCACCTTCCATATCTGCATCAACATATCCCTATAGAATAGTGTCTGAACCTCCAAAACATAATGCCTGA
Source organism: Larix kaempferi (assembly GCA_027924585.1). Taxonomy (NCBI): domain Eukaryota; kingdom Viridiplantae; phylum Streptophyta; class Pinopsida; order Pinales; family Pinaceae; genus Larix; species Larix kaempferi. Next base: position 8,459,325 of record BSBM01000368.1, read on the forward strand.
GTGGTAGTACCTCTCAAATACCTGAGAATCCACTGTACTTCCTTCCAATGTTCTTTACCTAGATTGTTCATATATCTGCTCACAACTCCCATTACTTGTGCAATATATTGTCTTGTGCACACCATGGCATACATCAAGCTGCCAACTGTTGATTGATAGGGAATCTTAGACATGTAATCTGTCTTTTCCTATGTCTTGGGACACATTTCCTTACTTAGACTGAAATGGCTGGCCAAAGGTGTACTAATTGGTTTTGCATTCTTCATTTTGAACCTCTCCAACACCTTTTGTATGTACTCACTCTGAGACAATGTCAATTTGCGATTTTTCTTGTCTCTTGTTATTCTCATACCAAGGATTTGCTTTGCAACAGCCAAATCCTTCATCGCAAATGAATTAGCTAGCTTCCTTTTGAGTACATTTATATCCTGCATGTTAGACCTGCAACAAGCATGTCATCCACATACAATAACAAGATAATATATCTTTCATTGTCTAGCTTCTTGAAATAAACAAAGTGGTCAGAATGACATCTACTATAACCTTGTTCTGTCATAAATTTGTCAAATTTTAAATACCAGTGCCTTGTAGCTTGCTTCAAGCCATACAAGCTCTTGTTCAACCTGCATACCAAGTTCTCCTTACCTTTGACCTCATACCCCTGTGGCTACTGCGTATATATCTCTTCCTCCAAATCCTCATGGAGAAAGGCTATTTTTACATCTAACTGTTCAAGATGCAAATCTTCTACCGCCACTAGACTTAAGATAGTCCTAATTGAAGTCATCTTAACAATAGGAGAAAATATTTCATCAAAATCTATACCTTTCTTCTGTGCAAACCCCTTTACAACAAGTCTCGCCTTGTACCACTTCTTACCTCCTTCTTCTTCCTTCAACCTGTAAATCCATTTGTTATGCAATGCACTTTTACCAGCAGGCAAATGAACCAAATCCCAAGTCCGGTTTCCCACCAATGAGTCCATCTCCTCATTCATGCCTTGCTCCCACTTCTTTCTAGTTTCCACTTGCATTGATTTTTCATAACATTCTGGTTCACCAGAATCAGTCATCAATAAATAATACATTGAAGGAGAGTATCGTTCAGGGAGTCTACTTAACTTGGTAGATCTTCTTGCAGTTGCAGGAGTTTCAGGTACTTGCTGCTGTTCTTGATTTTTTGGCACCTTTGGAACTTCATTTTCTTGAATTTCATCAAGTACTGTGTACTCTGTGTTTTCCTTTTCCTGTTTCTTTCCATGCAACTGATCTTTATACATGACCTTTTCATTGAATATCACATCTCTACTCCTAATAATTTTATTATTTTCATAATCCCATAAACGATAACCAAAATCATCAACCCCATATCCAATAAAGGTACATTTCTTGGATTTAGCTTCAAGCTTTGTTCTATTATCTTTATCAATATGGACAAATGCTTCACAACCAAACGTTCTCAGAAATGAGTAGTTTACCTTTTTACCTGTCCATGCCTCCTCTAGAATACCACCATCCAAAGCACTTGACGGTCCTCTGTTTATTAAATAAACATCAGTATTTACAGCATCCGCCCAAAACTGTAAGGGAAACCCTACATGCAATCTCATACACCTTGCACGCTCCATGATCGTTCTGTTCATCCTTTCAGACACACCATTTTCTTGTGGTTTTCCTGGGACTGTCTTCTCTCTATGAATCCCATGGTATGAACAGTAACTATCAAACTCCTTGCCGCAGTACTCACCTCCATTATTAGATTTGAGACACTTCAACCTTTTTCCTATCTCATTCTCAACCAAAGCTTTCCACTTCTTAAAAGTAGCAAACACATCATATTTCTGTCTAATGCAATAAACCCAATTTTTCCTAGTTGCATCATCAATAAATGTAACATAATAATGAGAGCCACCAAGAGATTGTACCTGAGTCGGTCCCCATACATCTGTATGCACAAGCTCTCACTTTTCATTCTTCTTCTGTTTCCCAACCCTGAGAAATATGACTATCTTCTATTTTCCATAAACACATTTTTCACAGAATTCCAAACTTACCTGCTTCAAATCTGGCAGCAACTTCCTTCAGTGGAGAATCTGGATCCCCTTTTCACTCATGTGGCCAATCCTATGATGCCACAATGCTGTATTTGTTCCTGTGGAAGCTAAAGAGATAGAATGGTCAGTATTATGAGGACATAAATACAACGTACCTACTTTTTCTCCTTTTTCTATCACCATTGATCCTTTAGTGATCTTCCACCACTTTTCTCCAAATGTAGATAGACAGCCGCCATCTCCCAACTGCCCTATTGAGATCAGATTTCTTTTCATAGTAGGAATATGCCTTACATCTTTCAACTGCCAATCAGTTCCATTCTTAACTTTTATCCATACCTTACCCATTCCAACAATTTTACATGGCTCATCATCACCCAATAAAACATGTCCAAAATCGCCTGGAACATAATCATGAAAGTATTTCCTATGGGGTGTAGCATGACATGAAGTCCCTGAATCTACTACCCAATAATCACTAGTATTATCTAATGCAAGAATCAAAGCATCTTGTAACACATCACTTGCTACATTTTCTTCCTGGGTAGTTTCCTTCTGTGCATCTCCTTTCTTCTTTAGAGATCTACAGTCTTTCTTCAGATGCCCTTTCTTTCCACAATTCCAACACTCTATTTTTCCCAGTCTGGACTTGGATCTAACCGTTTTGGACTTTCCACAATTACCTTGGCTATTTCCTCTCTCCTTTTGTCTTCCCCTGCTCTCCATGGTCAACGCATTACCTGATGTCTCACCTGTGCTTTTTCTTCGCATTTCCTCAATAAGAATCACACCAATAACATCATCAAATTTCATGGTGTTTGAACTAGAGATAGAGTTACTTACAGCCATGACCAAACTATTCCATCTTTCAAGAAATGAACACAAGATTAGAAGAGCCCTAACCTCATCATCAAATTTCACATTTACAGAACTTTGTTGATTTGTAACCGTATTAAACTCATTTAAATGGTCAGTAACAGATCCACCTTCAGACATCTTCATATTAAATAAATGCTTCATTAGAAATACCTTGTTGGAGGCCGAGGGTTTTTCATACAGCTTACCCAATGCACTCATCAAACCCTTCGTTGTTGTTTCTTTTGAGATATTGAAAGCCACCGACGAAGCCAGGCTCAACCGTATTGTTCCCAGAGCCTTTCTATCAAGAACCTCCCATTCTTCGTCCTTCATGGCCACCAGCTGCTTTGCTCTTCCTCCCAATGGTAGGAATAGATCCTTCTGGTACAAATAGTCCTCCATTTGCATCTTCCATAACTTGAAGTTTTGGCCGTTAAACTTCTTGACCTTAAACTTTCCTTCTTCTACCATTGTTCCCACTTGAACCAAAAACCCTAGTTTCTTGCGGGTTTAACTGCCAAATAGACCTTCGGCTCTGATACCAATTGTTAGAAAAATAGGATCGCAGAGCAATAACAATAAATAAAAATGCAAATATAATCACACATTCACATCACAAGAGAGACACAGATATATTTTAGTTCACCCAACTTGGGCTACGTCCACACTGAAGTTTCCCATCCTTATTATTATTTTGTCCAGCAAAGTGAAGGGATACAACCTGCAGCACAATCGCTGCACTTCCTCTTCACTGTCTCAGAGTCTCTCTTCTGATCTCAGAGATATTTACAATGCATAAAACCTAATACATCAACCCTAGCCGTATTACAGTGTCTTTCTTTTATAAGGGATATGCAATGGGAAAATACCACGGGTTACCCAAAACCATGGGCCCGAAAACTGTTGGTGGAAAACAGCCCCAGACCCCAGTGGGGGGAGACTTCGCCCCCCCCACACCCCCCTCGTTGGGGTGAGTGTACAGTCCTTTTTACATATCATATAAAGCTGAGGTACAAACACGGCTGAATAATAATATCTCTGAATCTGGAGATCAGGCTCCACAACCAATAGTCCCATTCACATGCCTATTTGTAGTTATTGCTTAAGATCATTTCCACACACTAGAACTTAGATGCATGCCACTCATTCTCTCTAGACAAGCTCAGTCTGTGTTCCTTCTCATGCTCATAAATACATAATAATAAGTTACCGAATATACTTTTTGTTAGGTTATACGAGCATACATATTTTACCCTTCGAGAGAAATAAACACAAACAAGCAATCACATAATATAGACACATAATTTACCATGGAAACCCCATGCCGGGAAAACCAACACCCAATGAATATCTTCATTACCCTTGACTTAAACCAGCCAAGCCGGGCCAAGTGAGCTAGCCACCGCTCACCTCCAGGCCACATTACAATGGAGCCTCCTCAAGCCTTATAAAGGCTTCCTTACATGCAATACCATGGGGCAATACCATGGGCTACAACAAACCATGTGCCCAAAAACATGTGCTAGACCTAACCAACTTTGACTCAATCCCGAGTCAAGGTTAACCCTAACAATCCCCCCTTTAAACTTGGCTTGGAGTAATAACCAACCCCCTCAAAGTTTTAACGGAGGAATCTCACATACACCCCCCTATCACCTAGGTCTTTCTCCCGACTTTACCGGTGAGTTACCAGGGGTATGCATGCCATACCAAGTCTTATATCCATATGCCCTTTTACATGAAAACTACTCCATTAAATTTTTATTTTTATTTTCATGTGTCTTTATGGTGTCTACACGATCACCATCTATTGCTTCATTCTCTCACTTTTCCATGCTCTTTTTCATGCTCAGTTTTTTTTTTTCATGCCTTTCCATTTTATCCATGCTTGTTTTTTTTTGCTACAATGTTGTCTATGCAAATCCAAAGCTCACCAGTGAAAAGTTTCTTGTCTTTGGCTCTCTCTTGAGTTGTCGTGCCTTGGCATCCATGTGCAAGCCTTTGCTTACGACCTCATTCAGACAGACTCTGCAAACTCCACCTTTTCAGCGATCTAAGACTCCTGTAGCTTCACGCAAGCAACCACATCCTCTTTAAAGTGGATTGTGTACATGGCTTAGGGAACACACAGACCAAATCCATTATTGCAACACATACCCACATTTCTTTGACATGGTATCCATCAAAACCTTTGGGCCATTTCCTCCAAATCCATACTGACTTATTCTCATACCTTTTGCACACAATCTCAATTAGAAACCAGCAATAATTTCATCCTTCCACTTGCGGTCACAAACTCTCTACGTCCTCAATTTGGCGGACAGATATTCACATTTCTAGATCTCTTTCCAATTCAATGGCATGCCCGGAACAACCATCGCTCTTGAGACACAATGTATATAATCTGTCCCCCCAAAAAATAAACCTTCCCCAAATCGCCAATACACTGGAATTTAAACACTTACTATCACTGCAATACTCGGATTGGCACCTAGGTATTGAAAACGGCCTCATGGACACTTGACTGCAAGGGTTTCCCACACTTGGTTGTGGCTCCATCCAATGCACCAGATGATAGGGTTTCTCCTCCAACATGCACATGATCTGCGTCCTACACTACCGACAAGTTCGCATGCTTTCACGTCCAGCTCCCATGCAATCACCATGAACTCTGTGCGCTGGTCTACACCTACCGGTGGTTTGTTGTCTTCACACTAATGATCACATCTACCAGCTCGGCCTTGAGTCTGCTTCCTTGACAACAGCGTTTGCATCCATCCGCAATTCATAGCACATCCTGAAACTTCTAACAATAGCACCACTGCTGCCGTTGACCACATGCAATAATATACCAACGGATCCACCATAGAGACTTCAACATAGAACTTAGAGTAGTGATCGTCCTCATGCTCCATGGATTTCTCCTTCACATGGCTAGGGTTTATCTCTGTGAACAAATGGAGGGCGATCTCCTCCTTTCATTCGCAGCCTCCAAATTCCTTCACTCGCGGGATACGGGCTACGGCAGTGTGGGCTCTTCTAGCTTCTCTCTCTCTGAGCGACCGACTCTTCCACACGAGCTCTCCTCCACTGCATCTTTCTCTTGGATAGGCGGCCTCCTCCACCACTGCAAGATCCCTTTCACGCAATATTTCACGGGTCTGAACTCGCAGCCTTCCACGGGACTGGCTACATGGTTCCTTAGCAGGATTACGGCTCTCTTTAGTGGTGGCGCGGATCCCTCTCAGTGATCAACACTTCTGCCACATGCTTGCTCCTCATGGCTCTTCTTTCAGAAATGGCGACATTCTTTGAATGGCAACGTGACTCTCTTGAGCTCGACAGCTCCCACATAGGTTCATGGCTCTTCACAAAGAATGGACTCCACCACCTCTCCTCCTTGGCTGCTTCACTTTAGTTTCTCATCGCCCAGATTTAAAAAAAATGAGAAATTTTTTTTTTCTCGGGGGCTCCCGCCCCCGAACCCCCATGAAACTTCAGGCCAGGGGCCTCCACGAGGCCCCTGGACCCCCTTATGTTCACCATATGGGACTCCAAATATCATGGCTCTGATACCACTTTTTAGGTTATACGAGCATACATATTTTACCCTTCGAGAGAAATAAACACAAACAAGCAATCACATAATAGAGACACATAATTTACCCTGGAAACCCCATGCCGGGAAAACCAACACCCAATGAATATCTTCATTACCCTTGACTTAAACCAGCCAAGCCGGGCCAAGTGAGCTAGCCACCGCTCACCTTCAGGCCACATTACAATGGAGCCTCCTCAAGCCTTATAAAGGCTTCCTTACATGCAATACCATGGGGCAATACCATGGGCTACAACAAACCATGTGCTCAAAAACATGTGCTAGACCTAACCAACTTTGACTCAATCCCAATTCAAGGTTAACCCTAACACTTTTATCACTTTTTCAGGCTCGTAAAAACCATATGAAAAGGTAACCCTTTGGAGTCTCCTTTAAGCTCATTTGCAACTCTCTAAATATGAAAAGATTGCCAAGAAAGCTTGTTTTCTTTCATAGTTGTTAAAGGATTTGAAAGAATATCCATCCAATATAAGTTTAAACCTTTTTTGGTTTCAATGGACTAGTTATGAAAAATGAATACTCTAGTCAACCTTGGGTTGAAGAGTTCTCCCTCGTATTGATTTATGGGATGTAGGGGACTAAATTTACAAAAAAAGAATAACCCTAGAGTCAAACTACTTTAAGTTCATGTTAAACTCTCTAAACGTGAAAAGACAAACGAGTTTATTTTCTTTGGGCTCATGCTTTTAAACATTGAAGAAACCATATGGCATCGAACCCCTCCTTCGTCAGGTTTGTTAAACATGTGATGAGGGACTCATCGAAGATGAGCTATACCAAGAATTTGTTATCATTCTCAAGGTCATTAAAAAACAAAGAGGTACTCATCAATCATGGTGGGGAGGAATTTGAGGGAATTGGGTCAATTTTTTGGAAATCATTATGGAAGATGTTTGATGTCGCCCTTTAACATGGAACATGTTTTCATCTTGTCTTACACTTGGGTAATATGCTTGTATTTGAGTCATACCAATCCTGTAGTTTTTATACTCCTTCGTCCCACCTGAAGAGTGACCTGGTTATCGTCACACTATGTTTTGTTTCATATATCGTCAAGTCAATGATGCAAAGTAACTTGTCATTCCTCACAATGTTCAAGGGAATTTTTATCCTAAATTGAACTCTCTATAGTAATACCAAATTTCATCCTTGTGTCAGTGTCTACTCATTTGATCTATTATCTTACATCCCTTTCCTATGTCAGTTTCATGTCGATGATGGGGGAGCCATCATGGCCCTTATGAGTCTGTTACTTTTGAATTCAACACATTATCTTGGAATTAGACTTAGAAATGAGTTATTACCTTAGAACCTTCATTTCTTAATTGCAAGTCTCCTCTTTTTCGATAATAGGTTTGCATCATGGGCCATAGATCGAATGATTCCATGAGTGTTTGATTTCAACTCATTTATTCGCACTCACTAGGATGTACTAGGGTATGTTGGGAGTCATTGTCATCATTGTTGATTTCCCTCACACTTGTTAATGGTATACATCAATGACCAGTAATAAAGTGGTTTCTACCATGTTCGAAGTAAACACATATATTCACATGGATAGAATCGTACCATTTCGAGATCCAGACAAAGACCTTAGGAATCACTTAGGAAGCTAAACCTGCTACATGCATCACCTAGGTTGTGATGATGATTATTTGAGTACTTAGAAGATCCTAGTATAATCATCATGATGGCAATCTCACTTATACATATGTTGTCACACAGATCCACTTTGTATTGGTTCGGGGCTATGTTTTTTTCATATCGTATCTCCACTATGTATTATTTCCTATATACGAACTAATCGAGTCATGGAAGTATGGATCCACATTGTATTTTTGGTGTCCATATCCTTAGTCAGTGCTTTCATAGATCTGCAGTGTAATGGTCAGCATCCATGCTTTGGGTTAGTTTGTTCTGAGCATGGGTATTCCTACATCGAGGATGACACATATATATTCTTTGATGTTTGTTTGCATCTTCCACCCAAGTCTCCTACTCCAACACCCTTTCACACATATTTTTGTAAAGTATTTCGGACATAATTTTATCTTCTAACCTCACACTTTAGGGGGCATTTGTTACACACTAGAAAGTGTCTCACTTTCATCACCATGTATAATTGTTTTTCATGATCCCTAGACATGTTGGAGGCGAAAGCTATCATTAGGAGGTTGAAACACTACCTTTTACCTTGATTTATTGGCCATTTTTAGTTTCAGCGCCCCCCTTCCCATATAAGAGGAGGATGAAACCTTGTTATCTCCCCTTGCTCAATTATGCGAGAGGGATGGATTCCCATTTCATTAATATATGTTTAGTGTTAGGGGAGTGATGAAGTGGTTACAACCAATCATTCCTTATTTTGGATTCAAGGTTTGATAAGACCTAGTTAGTTTGGTCAAGGCCCTTTAAGTCACCTCTATCCTCTCTATATTAAGTAAATCCAAATCCCAAATTGATAAAATAAATCCACACTTGATCCAATCCTCTCCTCAAATTATCTTATCGTTGTTATGCCTCAACTCCTATATAATGGAGGCCATTCTTGGGTGAAAGGAGGGAAAAAATAGAGAGCATCCTTACTCTTCCAAGTTGTCACGAGAGAATTTCAGAATACCATGATTATGATACTGTGGAATTCAAAGGGTTAGAACGGAGAGCTTGAAGGAGTTGTTGCAACATTGACATTAAGGTTGTAAATGCTTCACTACTTAGTACTTTCCACATAATATAACTTGGCCTATTCATGCTTATGTTGTTCATTATATTCATGTCTATATATAAGATGGATCTATTTTTCCTAACAGTATATTGTAGAATAAGTATTTCTTTTCTCCTTGTAGGAATTCTCTTGCATTGAGAGCTTGGGCATCAAGATCAAGGGTTGGATCACTGAGGATAATCGATGGAAAGGAGGTAGGTCATCTATCTCATTTTCTTATCTTCTCTTCTTGTTTTATTTATGGTCATATATAATAGGTTAAAGGGGAAAGTAGATAACTATTTGTTACCTATTGTATTGGATTGATGGAGTCTTAATCCAAAGGAGGCGTCACCTGTTCGTAGGGGAAACTTTTCGACAACAATTTTGAGAACACACAAATTTTTGCTATATCTAGATTGATACTAGATACGCTAAGGTGCAATAATATTCTCTAATAACACTCAATGCATGTATGAACATTTTAACACATTATTTAGTATATAATTTAATTAATTGTGATCAATAATAAATGAAGTAAATTAAATAAAATTGTGACCATTAATTTAATCATATAATATCTTGAAAATCCAATGACTACGAATAGACAAACATGATAATTTTATAAGTAATATCACATGATAAATACATAATTAATTTTGAAACATGATAATTGAAAGGATGAGTTAAGAAGTAATAATTAAGAAATTTGTTTGAAATAATTATCAGTCAAAGAATGAAATAATAAAAATATTGATATCATGCTCAATTGGAGATAGATCCACCAAAGGTTGATTTCCATCATCTTCTTGTTTCTCCCTCAATGTTGCTCATCATTTCCTCATCCTTTCTTTAGTCTCTTACCATATTTCTTCTTCATTCTTTTGATCACGATCATGTTTCCTACTTCGACGTTTCTTGTTTCCCATGTTGATTGGTGAATAAGAAATGAAAATGTTTGACTTCCTTTGAAGTCCTTAAAAAAATATACACTATGAGAGACTCAAGAGGCTAAAAATGAAGTTACAATTGATAAATTGAAGTTTAAATGTGTTTTTTATAAATTTGTTTATACAATATAGTTCATTAAATGAAAATTGTGGGTAGGTAATTGTTGGAGTACTTAAAATCCATCCATATCCATTTCATACTTAAGATAGAATAATTAGTCATTTTTTGATAAAATTCCTAGGTGTTGACTAGGTAGTTGGCCACAATTTATCCATTGTGTGGACCATAAGCCATCCTGAGTCACTTGGGAACAATTCTAGGGATTTTGAATAATATTTCCTAATATTCTGTGATATTTTACCATTCCTGGATTAGAAGGGTGCTTTCCCAGTTTTTACTACTTTTCACCGCTTTTGGTGAAAAGGTGAAAGCTAGCTGACTTAGCTTTAGCATTTTTTTGGCCAACTCATCCTCCATGATGTTTCCTCTTTCTAAAATTTTTACTTATGATTCTTTTTCATCCTACATCACCATCCAACTCCTCTCTTACCAATTCGTGAGCTTTAGAGGTGATTTGGAAAGCACTTTTTACATCTAAGGGGGTTTTTCATCTTTTTAGTAAGCATGCTTTTGTGAGGATTTTGACTGCTTTACTTGGATTTCAAATCTATGATGTAATTATATATTTGGATAGCCATTACATAGCCTAATTTTTTTTGATGTATAATTATTCAATAGAGTTTTACTATGTGCATCAAATTCATGACTGTTTTATGTGTTCTATGACTAGTTTTTGCAAGGAAATTTGTGAGAGTTTGTAATTGCTTGAGTAGCTCTTAGTGTGAACAAGATTTCACATGGTATCAGAGATATCAAGTTGTTCTATTCTCCTTATTTTGTCTCGCAGGATTGAACCAGTCTGAGAGAGAGTGCATCCAGTCAGCCAAAGGGCACACCTTAGCATCTCAGGGGAGCAACCAAACCACTCATAAGCTAATTTCAGAGCTTCCATGGATTAGTCACAACAAATCATGCTCACTGCATTCAATTATTTTGACTGGAAGGAGCATATGGAGATATTATTGAGGAGGAAAGGCCTCTATAGGGTGACTATGGCAACTCAAACTGAGCCTACTTCTATCATTGAGAAGGGAAAGTGGCATAACATAAGATATGAGGCTTATGGTCTTTTGTGTCTCAGCACATCCAGGGATCTTATTTTCCATCTAGATGGTCTTACCACTCCTACTGATTTTTGGGTAAAGATCCAAAATTTATTTGGAAAGACTGATGAATTGAGGGGCCACCAACTAGAGAATGAACTTATTTCACTAAGTCCAGGCAATTTCAAGACCATACAATACTTTTTCTCAAAGTTTAAATCTCTTGTTCTTCAATTGAAGTAGTGTGGAATTGACAAAAAATATTAGCAATTTATCTTGGCCATCCTCTCTAAGCTTGGTCCAGATTAATTAGTCTTTGTTTTGACCTTCCATGCTACAAAAATCACTGTTTGAAATTGGAAGATGCCTTCACTGCCAGAATTCATGGAATTTGTTACTTGGGATCAAGACAAGTTGGTCTTGATGGGAACAATAAAAAATATGTTGAGAGACCATTGTTTGGAACTTTGGCGGCTGGAGATTCAAATAATTCAAAAACCAAGAAGAAGGCCAATTTCAAGAAACCACCTGATCAGAAGAAAGACAAGCAAACATCTTAAGAAGACTTCACAAATTCCAAGAAGAATTATCAAAAGAAGAAAGAGAATCCTAAGTGCACCTAATCCAATAGGGCATTTCATGTAGATAGCTCATGCATGAAGAATACCATTGATCAAATGGCTCAACTCCTTGAGAAATACAACATCCCTCTTCCTGATAGCAAAAGAAAGAATGAAGGAGGATCCAATTCTGAATACAAGGAGAGAGTACATGCCTTGATGGCAGGCACATCCAAGAATACCTCTTTCATTACTAATTCTTGAGATTCAAGGCATATGGCTTCTACAAGAGAGTCACTCACCTCTCTTGATTCTTCTGGTGGTCCAACTATTGTGTTGGGTGATGATTCTCAAACTGCTTGCAAAGGTAAAGGAAATATTGATCTCGAGTATGGTTCCTTCACTAATGTGTTGTATGTCCCAGGTCTTGCTGCAAATCTCTTGTCAGTATACCATATGAGTCACACTGGGTCTCCCAAAATGTTTGTTTTTACATCTAATGATGTTGAAATATCTGAGATTTCCACGAGTCCAATTGTTTCCTTAGGTACTATTGACCATACCTCAAAATTCTATAGGTTTTCACAATTTGTGCCTGTCTCATCACCTTCTTCTCTCCTTACTCATGCCAATGAGTCAATAAAATAATGGCATGATAGATTTGGTCATCTCAATTACAAGTATCTCCCTCAAATTCATGAGAAGGATATGGTCATAGGGATTCCCAACATCAAGCTTTCTAAAGGAGTCTGTCAAAGTTGTATCCTAGGAAAACACCCTGAGCATAAGTTTGAAAGAGCCAAAAATGAGCGAACCTCAGCACCCCTTGAGCTTATTCACAGTGACATATTAGGTCCATTCCCCCATGTGTCTTTGAACAATGCAAAATACATCCTAACCTTCATAGATGACTTTTCCATATATTGTTGGATCTTCTTCCTCCAATTAAAGTACGAAGTGTTCAATTGTTTCAATATTTTCAAAGCCTCAGTTAAGAACTAGTCTGGTAGATATATCAAGTTCCACAGATCTGATAATGGATGGGAATACATAAAATCTTATTTTCAACAATTTTGTGCTTCTGTTGGTATTCAAATGCAACACACTCTTCCCTACACACCTCATTAGAATGGTGTTGTTGAGAGGAATAACATATCTCTCAAAGAAATGGCTACATGTATTCTTAAGGCCAAGTATTTGTATCCAAGACTTTGGGATGAGGATATAAACTGTGCATCCTACATACAGAACAAAGTGCCTCATAAAGCATTGAAAGGAATCACTCCTTTTGAAGCTTGTTCTAGGCATAAACTTGATGTCTCTCATTTCAGGAATTTTGGCTCCAAGGATTGGGCTAGGATTCCACTTGAGAAGAGGAGGGCCATGTAGCCCCAAATCCAACCATGTATTTTTTTGGCTATTCAGAAGAGTCCAAGGTTTATAATTTGTTGAATATGACCACTCAAAGAGCATTCATTGAGAGCAGTGTTCAATTCAAAGAAGAGCCCTTGCAATCAGTTGAAGTTGGAGAATATTATACACCACCAACTGTGAGATTAAGTGAAGTTCCTCATTATATTTATGATTATTATATATAAGATTATTAATACCATCTTATTTTAGATCCAATTTCACCTACAAGACCTAAGTGGGATTCTAAGAATCTTCAAGCAACTAGTGAACTTTTGGGGAATCCTCAAGATCATAGGAGGACTAGACCACAATTTGAGAATGCTCTTTTAGTAAAAGATCCTTACCTAATTGAGAATTTTTTTTTTTATGGTTGATTTAGAACATCAGTCATATGAAGAATCCTCACATGAACCAATATGGTAGGCAGCCATGGATGAGGATTTTCATTCATTGCAAAAGAATGAAACTTGGGAGCTAGTCAAGCTTCCTCCAGGAAGAAACTTAGTAAGGTGTAACTGGATATTCAAGACCAAATTTGAAGCTAATGGTGAAGCTATGAAATATAAGGAAATTCTTGTCGAAAATGGCTTCTCCCAAGTTCATGGAATTGACTATAATGATACCTTTGCACCAGTTGCAAAGCAGGTTTTGATAAGACTAGTTCTGGTAATTTTTGCATCCAAGCACTGGGAAGTGCATCACATGGATGTCAAGAGTGCTTTTCTCCATGGATATCTTGAGAGGAGATATATATGTAGAATACGGAGGGATATACATCATATCCTAACTTTTTTTAAAGTTGAAGAAGTCCTTGTATGGACTTAAGCAAGCTCCTAGAGATTGGTATTCCAAGATTGACAACTTCCTCTTGTCACAATCTTTTAGTAGATGCAAGTCTGATCCAAATGTGTACATGAAGTTGATTGATGATTCCATCTTGATTATTGTGTTATATTTTGATGAACTACTAATCACAGGTATCTCCATTGATCAAATAGATTCGTTGAAGACCTCCTTGCATCAATATTTTTCCATTACTAACTTGGGAATACTTAAACAATTTTTGGGGCTTGAGATTTCACAATCCAAGTCTGGAATTTTAGTATCTCAGTTAAAGTATTCTTTAGACCTGCTAAAGAAGTTCAATATTGTTGATGCCCAATTTTGTCATCATTTTTGGTCATTAAACATGCTATGTTGGCATTAATTTTGTCATTTTTGGCGTATTAACTCATACTTCTTTCCATTCAGACCACCAATCAAACCAAGGTATGAACTTATTTGAATATCACATGAACATTGATTAATTATCATTATTTTGTGGTTTATTAACATTAATCTAGCATTTCTCGACTTGTTGGGAAGGTAGATTTCGTTCTACAGGCTATGGTATTCAAATGGACTCTCATTCAAACATGCATTCATGCTGAAGATTCCCAGCCGCATTCGAACCATCGTTCAACCCTTCATTCACACCTATGGATTCGTTGGTTGGAATATTTCGGGGCACTTAAAGCAAAAACCGTGACATGGGTTATGTTGGCAACGTGGCCCTCATGGTTTGTGAGCCTTCATTCTAGAAGATCCGCGTTCCTGTCCTCCCATCTTGACAACGCATCAGCTTCCCATGTCAAAAGAAAATAAACACACCAACTACTCACATGAGGAGAACCAACGTGCACAGATTGTGGTTGACGGCCTATGCGCTGTCATGAGCCATCCTGTAGCCGTTTTCTTCAGTAATTAAGACCTCCTATTTTTAGAGAGGTTGACCACTGAAAGGGTCGACCTTCTCCCCATTGTAAAATTATATAAAGACGTCTCTGGTTGAGAAACGAAGTTAGCTAGTCAGCCAGTAGAGACAATAGATGCGGATCTAGAGAACGCTGTGTAACTTTCGGTTCAGTTAATGGAAGCTTCTAATTTTAGTTGTTGATGATCAAATTCATGTTTTGTTGGTGATTAATTTGAGTTAGCCAATCCATGATTGTTGAGAAGGGCCCCTCAAGAACCAGAGGTTTTTATGTGTATATTTTGTTATTTATTTTCTGCAGATAAGTAGTTTACATTTTCAGTATATGTATTTAACTTTGTTTTCCTTTAGATGTTGTTTTATTTCCTGTAATTTATGTCTTGCTGCTAATACAATATACATTTTCAGAATTTAAAGTGTCGTTCATGCATAGTATCCTTTAGCTTGCTCTCAGTCTTTCCATTTCAATTAGATAG
Source organism: Larix kaempferi (assembly GCA_027924585.1). NCBI lineage: Eukaryota > Viridiplantae > Streptophyta > Pinopsida > Pinales > Pinaceae > Larix > Larix kaempferi. Next base: position 8,474,875 of record BSBM01000368.1, read on the forward strand.
CGTTTAGTTAGTTTAGTGTTTCAAGTTCAGTTCATAACTAGATTCAGTTCTGTTAATTTTCCTATAGCTGTAGATTAGCTTCACTTACCTTTTAGTTTTCTTTATTATGCAATAGGAAACGATTTCTCTCCTTAGATATAGATTAGTGTAGTTTCTTCTTGTTATTTCCCCTTTAAATAGTTTATTTACTGCTTTGCATGCATTGTAGATTAAAATGCATAAACCAGCTGGCATTAGAATCATTTAGTCTGCTCATTTTCATAGTTTATATCGTTTTCTGTCATCCAGACTGTCATTCAGACTATCTTTTAGACTGTCATCTGGACTGTCATACAGACTTTAGTATTTTTTGCTTGTTTTTATGCTTGTTTAAAGTTCAGTTTTTCAGGTTTTCGAATTGTATTATTTCCTGTAGTTAACCAGCAGTTATATAAGTAATTAGGACCTTGTTTTGAACTACATAGATTTTTAATTAGGATTTATAACTATTCTTAGTTCTTATTTATCTCTGCAACTTTGCCTTAGTTTACTTTTTAGATTGTGTTTCTGTAATTGATCTTTTATGTCTGATTTCTTAACTTGTTACTGTTCTTAAACTTGTTAATTTCATCCTTAGTTTAGTTTACTTCATTGGTAGAATTTTACTGTTTTTTTTCTTAAAACTTAGTGATAGGTAGAATTTTCCTTTTTGAAACTTAGAAATAGGCTGGTGGCGGGTGAGTGGTAAGATGAGAGGTAAGAACATGCGCATCTATTATAATAGGCATCCCCAAAACCCAACAATAGTAGTAATGCAATTAGAATTTATTTTAGCTTTGTTTTCATGAATAGGTCTAGAGACTCAAAAGGTAGATACATTAAAACTAGCCTTCCTACTAAAATCCCTACTAACCTTTACAGGGGGCGTACAACCCCCACTACTAACTCAGTAGAAAGATATCAGAAAACACCTAAAGGGGATAGTCCTACTTGGAAAGCTAAGGAAATCCTTTCTGGAAACCATTTAGGGAGAACCATAGAGACATCAGAGAAGTTTGTCCATAAAGAAACACAATTAGAAGAACCTCAAGCTCATATTGAGACTGAACTTAGACAAGAAGAAACTCAAAAAGATAAATCGTCAGAACCTCTCAACCCTCCATTAGTTCAAAACCCCAATTAAGAGACTACCTTCTCAATAGTAGGTGGTCCAAACCTAGTAGACTTTGTTGATCCTGCACAAGTAGACGCTCTTTTTGAAAATTCCGTGAACATAGTTGTTTCACAGATTGAGACAACAATTGTAGGACCTTCAAAACTGGACTCCCACATAGCTGGTAATTCCTTTCCTAAAAAGAGGAATACTATCCCTGAAACAGAATGTTGGGACATTCCATATTCACCAAGAAAGGAAAAACCTAGGTATTCTCTCTTTGGAAATCAAGTTTTTATGGAGAATGAAAATGAAGATCATGTCCGACAAGAGGAAGAAGAGAGAGAGGTTAGAACTGAAGGTACTTTTGGGTTCCCTAAATTAGACACTGCACAAGATGTAACCATGAAAAACATCCCTCCCTCCTCACTATCGACCTTTTATGGGAAAAGTATTCAGGATCCGAATACATTCTTATTCGAATTTGACATTTTGTGTAGGAGCTATAACTATCTACAAGATGGCCAAAAGATAAAACTCTTTCCTGCCACATTAAAAGATTCTGCTCTTTGATGGTTTATGGGGTTAGGAGAATCTAGTATTAGAACTTGGGAAGACATGACGACTGCATTTCTACTGAAATATCATGATTACTGTAAACCTAAGGACTCACGTAATGACATTTTTAAAATACAACAACTTGAAGATGAGAGCCTAGAAGACTATCTTGAAAGATTTAACTATGTATTGCATAAATCCAAATATAGTGATCTTCAGGAAGATGCAATACGAGCACTCTTCCTTAAGGGAATCTCAGAAGAATTCTTAGAAAACATTAATCTCATTGCAGCAGGAGACATCTCTCATAAGTCTTTCACATAGATTTGTGAGCTATGTAGGAATTACTCTAGGAGCAGAGGGAAAAGTGGAATACACTTTCAAGAATCTTATACTAGAAACCTAAAAGGAAATACATCCAGTCCTGGTGGAGTTACAAGGGTAGAATTGGGAAACCTATTAGAAAATTTCAAAACAGGTATCGCGGGAGCCATGGGTTCTCAATTAGATGCATTGCAAGCTAAAAAGAGACAGGATGAAAAGCGTGCAGCAATGAGTGTTTTCTGTCCTAGGTGTAGAACTAAGCATCCCCAAACGGAATGTCCATTGAATAATGTTTCAGTATGTCACCTTTGTACAAAAGAACATCCAACTAATAACTTCCCATTGTTTCCTGGTTTGCAAGCTATATATAAGAGTGGAAATTTTGGTGAGACATCTAGGAGGCCTTGGCAATCTAGAGATCAACCATCATATCAAGATCCATCAATATAATTTTGACCCTATTACCATCCTTATCAACCTCCTCAACAATGGAACACTTCAGGTTGGAAAAATTGGCCACCTCAGTACCCTTCTCAGAATGCTCAACAACAGCAATGGCCACATGGATGGAGAGGACAAGCATGTACTCAACCACCTCCTCCTATGCTTAACTATCCTTTCCAACCTAACATCCAACAACTCTTTCCTAGATTTGTACCTCCTTCACTAACCCTATCACAAATCAACCTCACCATTTCCAAAACATGAATCTTCCAAGAACCACAATATTACATGCACAACTAATAACAATCCAACTGAAGCTCTTAACAACATTGGGTTGCTACCTCTTTGTTGGGCCCACGTTGAGACAAAGTTTTGGTAACACCTTTTTGTTTGATAAACAGGGAAGCTATGTTGAGCGCACCTCAGAAATATAATTTTTTCTAAGTGTTGAGGGTGCTACAAAGTTGTGCACAGCATTTGAGTTTTTGAAGCACCGTGAAGACCAGTGCTGCGACGAAGCAGTGTTGCGAAGTAGTTAGGACACGTGGAGCCAGCAAAGCGGAGTGCTGGACAAGGATCAGGTGCAGGTATCGGATGGACCAGTAATGGTCTAATTTTGGAAAGATGCTCCAGGAGTGCCAAGTGGCGGGCATGAGCAAATCAAGCAGGCGACCAATGCACGAGTTCGTTGAGGAAAGCGACGTCTTGGCACACCTAGTGGGCGAAACCGTTAGAGGTGAACGGTTCTATGAAAGAGATATGTTGGCACGCGTGTGATAGGAAGGCCGGTAGTGACAGAAGGAAGGTGTGGAGAATCGCTACAGTGAAGCAGATGCTACCAGATGCCAGCAAGTCGGTTTAGAGAAATCGGCGTAGTTTTGTAAATCCTAAGGGTTTTTGGGTTTAGGTCTTCGACTTTGTAAAGACATGACCTTAGAGGCATGGTCTATTTAAGAAGACAATTTTGTATGGGATGGGGTTATGTTACGTTACGTTTTGGGGTTACAGTGAGTTGGGTTATGAATTTTTGTATTGTAAAATATCTCTGAGCTAAGAAGATTGTAAAAGCTCTGCAGCTGTGCGTGCAGAGACCTATTTGAGAGAAAGGAGAGTCTGCAGTTGAGTGCGCAGACTAGGAACGGTTGCCCCCATCCCTTTTAAAGAAATATATTACCAACCGTTCTTGTGGATGTAGCTTCCCACCCAAGGGAGTGAACCACGTTAAATCTCGTGTTGTGTGATTGTGATTTATGAATGAATGCTTCTTTTTGTTTTTTGTAAATGAATGTCTAGATGTTTCCTTGCATGCTATTATGAGAGAAATTTGATATGCATTTGCCTTCAGAAGAAGTATGGAGATGATATGTTAAGTTCTGTATGTATGAACAGATGAACAATAAACATTTAGTATTGTGTTTGGAGACCGCGAATCAGTAATTTGGTTAAATAATTTCCTAAATGCAATAAACAAATGCTTCACAGTTGGATTGTATAGTCATATATGTTCAAATCGCAGCACCCCGACTTAATGAATGAATGTTAGAAGAATAGTCAGTTAAGCGCCTGAATGAATGGATGAGTGATATTCATTTCAGTGCCTTAAGCATTTTCATGATAACCCAAGTATCGAATAAAGTTGGATTGTTCATAGCTTCAGTATAAGTCCTGTCATAGAAGAGTATAGTGGTGCGGACTGTAGCATTTCCCATCGCTGCGCCGTCTCACCTCGCAACACATATTCTCTATTGTGTTGTGCAGTACGGCCATCCAAGCAACTTATCACTTACTGTGGAAACCGGGTTCCGCAGTACCCCATAGATACACCTTGGGTGAGACCTCAACCTGCTCGCAGGTTATTGCCGAAAGGGACCGTACGAAGGGGTTTTGTTGGTCAAAGGGGAAACCGCAAAGAACCTGGGTCTTATAGAAAACCTCCGGGTCAGTTATAGCCAACAAATGGTTCTGTTGCCGTGCTAGAATCCGTGATGAGTTGCAATCGTGATGTGTGACGAAGAGTACCAGTTCCTAGAAGGCTCTGATAATTGGCATCCTAAAAAGATATAAATCCAAGCTTGGTGGGATAAGACCATAAGAGATTTTAAAAGGAAAGAGAATAGACATCCGAGTCTAAGCGACACACAATGGTCGGATAGATATTTGTTCAACGATATTCATGAGATTTTTTGGGCATCATTTCCAAACAAGCTGCACGCGTGGATCTCGCGGCTCACAGAAAAGAAAACCTATTTTCAAGGAGGAGTTCCTACAGAGTGGACTCCCTAGCTCATGACATAGCTCAAAGAAATAGACAACCCATTGGCATGCGCAGTTGATTTTTGTGTCGATCATATGCTAGAAGGCTTTGTAACAGAATTTGCTGTAGACACACTCAAATCCTACAGCCAGGCAGAAGCATAATTTTTTGAAGGATTTCAAGGTAAGTTCCTGAACAATCTCAGTCTCTACATTAAGATGTTGTTAGCTGAGAAAGGTGTTTTAAGAATGTAGTAATATTCTTAAGTTTGTCATGGGTATATTTAGTGATTCAGACGAAGAAACACATAATATTAAAAGTGGTAAGAGATATAAATTTAATAAGAATCTTGGAGGCCCTGGACTCCATATTAATACTAAAATCCTGTGTAACATTGATAACGAAGCCGTACCACCATTTACCCCTGAGAACCCACCGACTGCAAAGACCATACCACCATTATCTCAAAACCCACCTACTATGCAGCCCACCCTGCAAAACATTCAACCCAGTACATCTCTCCCGATAGTCCCATTTTCTTTTACTGCGCAGATCCCTTTACAGTAGCCGCGCACTACTTCGGGCACTCCGCCACCCAATAGCACAATGGCAAACACTGATATGAAGCTTCCAATATTCAAAGGAACTGGCCTAGAAGACCCTGACCAGCATTTGTTTCTTTGTGAAGCCGTATGGAGTGTAAGACAAATCCAGGATGATGCAGTGAAGAGAGCACATCTCATCATCACTTTCAGAGATAGAGCTTTACATTGGTTCATGAAATACTCTACCACACAGCCAAGAACCCTCACAGAAATTAAAGCTGCGCTCGTGGCTGAGTTTAAGAAACCTAAGTCTGAATCTCAGTGTATAACTGAGTTGAAAGAAATAAAGCAAAAACCGACTGAAATGGTTTGGGAGTTTGATCAGAAGTTCAAGACACTATTAGACCAAGTACGCTTTGTTATAGCCTCGGAACAGCACAAGGAATGGTTCATTGCTACGCTATAGCCCCATATTAGATTACCATTGATGCAGCAGAAGGTTGAGTCATAGGTAGAAGCCTTTGAGATCGCAATGAAGCTAGAAGCTTCACCAATTGGTGAGACTAGTTCTGGGATGTCTCAGATCCAGAACCAGCTAACCACCCTGACACTAGAGCTGCAAAGCATGAAGAATGGCAAAGAACAAAGGTATGAACCTAGACATGAGGTCTGGTGTATAGGTTGTAAAGGAGAAGGCCATGACTGGGAGCATTGCCCGTTATATCGTGACTATCTTAATAGTGGTGCGCCCAACCCATTGAATCAGAATCAGGCCCCATGGTGTGAAATCTATAGAACCACAGAACACAGACCTGAAGACTACTACTTATACAGAAATATGTGAAAACACCTAAAAATTTATACTACAATTTCCGTAAATCAGTTGGACATGATGAATCCAACTGCCGTGCATATGAGCTAATGAATGAAAAAAAATGGGACATGGACTCAATAAGAGGTGCTAGCCTGTACCACGTACAAGAAGATACCCAGCCGAAACAAGAGAATGCACAATATGACCAAGGAGGATACAGAGGTCGTGGTGGTGGATACCGCGGCAGAGGAAGAAATGCTGGCCTGGCGCAGGGAAGAGGCTACGGCTAGGTCATTTTTTATAATTGTGGCTAGCCAGGTCACGTATCTAGAGATTATGTTAGCCCATGCACTACGTGCAACTATTGTAAATCATTTGAGCATGTTATTTAATATTTCCCAGTGCTAGAGGTGGAAATGCAGAAAAGAAGACGGACGGATGCACCAAACATGGACGTCCAGTGGATCGCAGTAGAGAAAAGATAGCAGACCTGAGCATCAATGTGGTCACGCGTAGTGGTGCTCAGACAGGCCGTGATAGGGGAGTAGAAGCATCCACATCAGGGGAGGCTCACACAAAGCGGTCTCCTCTTGAGACAAAATGGATAAGGAAAGCTCTGGGAAAAATACCTGATATCGACCTACAAAAGAACAAGGAAGTCTTTATCGACGCGCAAGATAGCTTCAGAGAGCCAGCAATAGAAACACAGAGGATCCCATTACGTAGTCAACCACTGCATGTTGAAGACATGCCATCGGCCTATGACAAAACAAGCACTGCGACGGATGTCCGCACTTCTGCTGCGCAGTTCCTACAAAACTGCATGAAGCTACTTAAAAGTGAAAATGCCATAGTAGAGCTGCAGAAGCTCATAAACCAATATGAGCCGCAGACCGCAACAGAGACTTATGACAACGCAGTACATCACATAAGGAAGCATAAAAGAATGGGCCAAGAAATGAGGCTTACCACGTAGATTGGAGATTTTGAAATGGATGAAATCATCCTTGACTTGGGATCATAAGTAAATGTCATAACTAAACATACATGGCAGCAGATGGGTCGACCAAAGTTGTCATGGTCACCTATCCAGTTGAGAATGGCTAACCAAGAGAAAGTCATACCATTTGGCCGGTTAATTGATGTAATAGTCAACATCGATGGAGTCCAAAGTCATACAGACTTCGAAGTTATCGAGATTGTGGATGATAGTCAGCCTTTTCCTACTCTGCTAGGAATTGACTAGGCTATGGATAACTTGGCTATTATCAACTTAAAGACGAAGAAGATGACATTTGAAGGAAAGCATCTTAGGGTCATCGCACCGTTGGATCCTATAGATGGTGACAGATATAGCGAGCTGATTCAGGAGGAATCCAAGGCTCAAGAACTGGACAGACTATACCAGCTTACAGCGAACCAGGAAGATTACATTAACCCTACCACAGATGGCACACTCAGATGGAGATGTGACAGCTCCTGCATCTCTGATTCGGAGGCAGGGTTGGAAAATTGGTAGAGTCAGATGCATGAAGTATCAGCAAGAAGGTGCGTGCAGGTTACAAAATCACTGTGCTGGATCAGGAAGGAGGTAAGTCCTATTCCCACATATGATGGTTCTGCTAATGTTTATACTTTCATCCAAGAATACAATGCAGCTATTGCAGAGGAGCACAGATTACCAGCATTGGATATGGCACTGTGTGACACACCCACTAGATGGTGGAAGGCACACAAGCAGACATTGACCACTTGGGACCAATGCAAGATTAAGATGCAGATTCGGTTTGCCGAAAGGGTTACTTTACCCTTTTAGAAGTTTAATGGACAGACAGATCCTAGTCAGCATATTGAAGTCTGTTCACAGGCATGGCTGGAAAGGCCATGAGAAGAATGGGTGCACCTGTTCGTGCATACCCTGGAGGAAGACATTCCAAAGAAATGGTACCTAGACTTGGAGTTGCACAGAGAAACCACTGATTGGGAAATGTTGACTGCCAACTTCCAGAAGGATTTCAGCTTTGAGGACGAGGACCCACTGATCCATGAGGCATTGCAAATAATTAAGGAACGCATATTCAGGGAAGACTGTCCTCACAGAAATATGACATTGGAGGAATTCTTCGGGGCAGATACCTTTCCTGCAAACCTACAGTCGGAATGGAAGAAACATGAAGAACATACTATCGAGTGTTACAACCTAGATGAAGACATTGATGATAGAAATGAAGATGAGGACGACGATCCGTGCAACATAAACATACCAGAGTTGGAGGGTGCGCGCAATGTAGAAGGACCTGCGTTAGAAATCCCAGACATGAGCGGACCAGTAAAGACACAGAAGGTGAATATTGGCACAAAAGAAGAACCGAAGTTCGCAGCAATCGGAGATTATTGGGACGATCAGACTGTTGCAGAGATCGCAGACACCTTGCATGAGTATCATGAGCTGTTTTAGACAAAATTTACATAAATGAAAGGAATTATGGGAGACCTAGGAGTCATGAAAATACCTATGAAGCTAGGTGCAAAGCATGTCAAGCAGAGACCGTACAGGTTAAATCCGCACTATAAAGAAAGAGTGCGCGCAGAGCTGGATAAGATGCTAGAAGCAGGAATCATTGAGCCTGTTGAGGAATCCGAGTGGATTAGTCCCATGGTCGTTCAAGACAAGGAAATGAAGGGTGAGATCAGGATTTGTGTGGATCTCAGAAAACTGAATGATGCTTCTATGCATGACCCATTCCCTACTCCTTTTACAGATGAAGTGCTTGACAACATTGGAGGGAATGAGGCTTATTCTTTTACTGATGGTTTTTTCGGGTATCATCAAATCAGGATTGATCCCACAGACAGGCATAAGACAACTTTTGCTACAGAATGGGGGTCATTCTAGTACACAGTAATTCCCTTTGGCTTGAAGAACGCACCTACCATACTTTCCAGAGTGGTCGTAGCAGCATTCAAAGAGTTTATGCATAAGTTTCTCAAAGCATATTTTGATGATTGGACTATCTTTGGTCTATTGAAGAACCATTGTGCGAACCTCAAAATGATGCTTGAGAAGTGTTGACAACATCAGATCTCTCTAAATCTAAAGAAGTGTATTTTTTGTGTTCCTTATGGAATTCTACTTGGGCACATTGGTTGTAAGCAAGGATTGATGGTGGATCCTACAAAGATTGCCATTATTGTGAACTTGCCAACACCAACCTTAGTCAAGATGTTGCGCTCTACCTTAGGCCATAGTGGATACTACAGGAAATTCATAAAGGGTTATGCGTAGATAACCGTAGCAATGGAGAAGTTGCTAAATAAAGACGCACCATTCATTTGGAATGTGGAATGTGAACAAGGGTTTGATACATTAAAAGAAAAGTTGGTGACTATGCCGATGCTGGTCTTTCCAGACTGGACGAAGCCATTTCATGTCCATGTTGACGCGTCATGCATTGCCTTGGGAATCGTATTAGCTCAGCCAGGAGAAGGAGGTATTGACCACCCTATTGCATTTTCGAGTAGGAAGCTCTCAACAGCAGAGAAGAACTATACTACTACCGAGAGGGAAGGCCTTGCAATGGTATATGCCCTACAGAAATTCAGGCATTACTTGCTTGGTGCGCACTTCCTTATGTTCACTGACCATTCTGCGTTGAAATATCTGGTCAATAAGCCAGTGTTAGGGGGATGCATATGCAGATGGCTGCTGTTGTTCCAGGAGTATGATTTTGAGATTGTTGTTAAGCCAAGTAGACTGAACTTGGGACTTGATCATCTGTCAAGGATTGAGTCAGGAGAAGAGTCGACGAACATTGAAGACAGTCTACCTGATGCGCAATTATTTGCTATACAGGTTGTCGATGACTATTATAAGGATATAATTAATGTTTTAACAACAGGGATAGCACCGCAGGAACTATCTGTCTAGCAGAAGAAGTAGCTAGTGGTGCACGCGGCAGACTTCACTATAATTGCAGGTCAGTTATACAAACTTGGGCCGGATGAAGTCCTGCGTAGATGCATACTAGATCATGAGAAACCATTTATTATAGCAGATGCACATTCAGGGATCCATTGCACAAGAAAATACTGCATGCAGGGCTATGGTGTCCCACGATCCACAAAGATTCCAAAGAATACTGCAGGAACTACGATGTCTGTCAAAGGACAAGGAAACCTTCACGAAGAGATGAGATGCCATTAAATCCACAGTTGACCTTGCAGGCATTTGAGAAATGGGCAATTGATTTTGTGGGTCCTATAAACCCACCAGGAAAAAGAACTGGTGTGAGGTATATTATTACTACTACTGATTACCTCACCAGATGGGTAGAAGCAAAACCAGTAAAGGGCTGCAGTGCTTTTGGCAGGCGGTTTGATGAGGAAAGATTGCGGTACTGCTGACGCTACGACATGTTGGATGAAGGCACAAAAGGAGTATCTTGTGCCAAAGGATACCACACTTGGCGGGTTTTGGGTCACTTGGACCATGTATTTTGTAATATTGAGTCAAGTATACTGCAGTTGGTGGGTTTTGGGCCATGTATTTTGTAATATCGAGTCATTGTACCGTGGTATGTGGGTTTTTGGGTCATTAGACCAAGTCAGTTAATAGAATGTCCATAGGTTTCGCTTAGGAAAGTGGACAAGTATTGTAAGTGACGAAAGCCTATAAATAAAGGAGAATTGTAAGTGTTAGATATAGAAGTCGATGGAGAAGAGCTAGAGATAGAGCTATATGCGGAGATTGACAGAGATAATGCGGGTGTTGCATAGAGATTTATGTATTTCTTTTAGTTTGCCACGGTAATATAAGGATGATGATTTGGTGCAATCTGTGTGTAATGTTGCTCGATGCCTATGTTATTGCCTGTCCTTAATACAGTTATCTGTTGCTATAATGTGAATGCCACAATAATTTGTTATCTATCTATGTGAAAATGTTGCAATTAAAGTAATGTGCGATCTCTGTTTCTGGTAATGTTAAATGCTGCGATGTGCTAGAACTTCATAATGAATATTTGGAATTGCTGTTAGTATCATATTGCCGCAACTCGCCTCCTCCCTCGGCGGAAACATGGTTCCGTTTGCTCTGGCTGGACGCCTCGGGTGAGACCTCATCCGCTCTGCGAGTGTTGCTGGGTGGGCTCAAACCTGCCCGGGCCAGTGCCCAAGGAGACTGCAGTATGGGTCGACAGTCGGTGGACCCTTGTCGACTGTGAGGTTTCAATTTGGTCAACAAATGGTTCTGTTGCCGGGGCATCATTCCCCCCGTCGTGAAAAAGGAGAGTCCAGCTATAAGTACCCAAGGAAGTTGGTAGTTCGCCATCCAGAAGTTGTTTCGACCAAGAGTGGTTATGCTGTTTGATCCCTGTGTGCGTTGAGTTGTGAGGAATTCTAAGGAGGCTGTGGAAATGCTTCGTTTTGTTTCCCATGGTAGCACCTCAAGGGCCCTGCAAGCTCGAACGACAAGTGTCCCTAAGTGTCCTGATACAGTGGGTGCACTTACGTTGTCTACGCCTGGGCTGGTGCCAGGGCGATTGCGATACGCGTCGACAATGAGATGGACCCCTGGCCAGTCCCGCATGATTCAGTATGTAGTAGTTGTTCGAAGGGTTGTGCCATTTTTTATCAGAATGCTGGTTGGGGTGCTATCTCCCTGACTTCAGTCGACGATGGGCGCTGGCGCGAAACAGATGTGCCAGAGTCGTCTGCCATTCTCACCCCTTAGTACTGTTCATCCTCTTTTCCTTTCAGTCTGCACTATTCCATGCGACTGGAGGATGAGTTCGCAATGTACCTAACAACAAGTCGGGGATTGCCTACTCTCATGGAGGGCTTACAGCATTGGTAGCCAAGGATTTATATAGCCGAAAGAAGGAGACAACAGTTTGTGATCCAGACAGCAAGAACAGATGCAGTGGACGTGGCTCGAGGGTGAGCCACAAGATTGTGTTGGGGGCCTGTTGGCAGGCGGTTTGATGAGGAAAGATCGCGGTACTGCTTATGCCACGACATGTTGGATGAAGGCACGAAAGGAGTATCTTGTGCCAAAGGATACCGCACTTGGCAGGTTTTGGGTCACTTGGACCATGTATTTTGTAATATTGAGTCAAGTATACCGCAATTGGCGGGTTTTGGGCCATGTATTTTGTAATATCAAGTTATTGTACCATGGTATATGGGTTTTTGGGTCATTAGACCAAGTCAATTAGTAGAATGTCCATAGGTTTCGGTTAGGAAAGTGGACAAATATTGTAAGTGACGAAAGCCTATAAATAAAGGAGAATTGTAAGTGTTAGATATAGAAGTCGATGAAGAAGAGCTAGAGATAGAGCTATATGCGGAGATTGACAAAGATAATGTGAGTGTTGCATAGAGATTTATGTACTGCTTTTGGTTTTCCACAGTAATATAAGGATGATGATTTGGTGCAATCTGTGTGTCATGTTTCTCGATGCCTATGTTATTGCCTGTCCTTAATACAGTTATCTGTTGCTATAATGTGAATGCCGCAATAATGTGTTATTTGTCTATGTGAAAATGTTGCGATTAAAGTAATGTGTGATCTCTGTTTCTGGTAATGTTAAATGCTGCGATTTGCTAGAACTTCATGATGAATATTTGGAATTGTTGTTAGTATCATATTGCCGCAACTCGCCTCCTCCCTCGGCGGAAACATGGTTCCGTCTGCTCTTCCTGGACACGTCAGGTGAGACCTCATCCGCTTTGCGAGTGTTGCTAGGTGGGCTCAAACCTGCCCGGGCCGGTGCCCAAGGAGACTGCAGTATGGGTCGAAAGTTGGTGGACCCCTCTCGACTGTGAGGTCGCGATTTGGTCAACAAGCACCAGTACTGCTGCGCAATTTATTTTTGAAGAAATATTATCGAGATTTGGCTGTCCAAAGATTTTGATGAGTGACCAAGGTACACATTTTTTAACAAGACCATTGAGGCACTTACAGAGGAATTCCACATTTGTCATCAGTGCAGTACCCCACATCATCCACAGGAGAATGGCACTGTTGAGGCTTTCAATAAAATTTTGGAGAATGCACTAACTAAGGTTTGCAATGTAAATAGAGATGATTGGGATATGCACATCTCTTCTGCGTTATGGGCATATAGGACTACATGCAAGAAATTGATAGGACATACACCTTTTCAGTTGGCTTATGGGCAGGAATCTATAATGCCAATGGAGTACATTGTCCCTAGTTTAAGGATCGTTGCGTTCACAGGGATGGCAGACCGTGCAGCATTAGAATAAAGGTTGCTACACCTTGTTGGTTTGGAGGAAGATCGTTTCATTGCCAGCTTCCACCAGCAAGCTCGGAAAGACTGCGAGAAAGCTTGGCATGATAGCCATATAAAGAACAAGTTCTTTTAGGTAGGTGACCTAGTCCTCCTGTATGATAGCAAGTTCATGAAGTTTCCTAGTAAATTTAAGATGCATTGGCTTGGTCCATATACTGTGATACATGTTACTAACACTGGTGCAGTCCAGTTAGCCAAATTATCTAGCGATACTCTACCAACTTTGATAAATGGAAGCAGGCTAAAGCTATATCATGACAGCCCTGCTTCACAGAATCCTCAATGATAGGAAGAGAAAGAGATTTCCAAGTGTCAGGCACAGTTGAAATTGGACACTGGAAATGACAAGGAGTCTGTACATGTATGTTAAGTAGGACAATGTGTGTACCGTGCAGCACTGCTAAAGCTGCGCGGAAGGAAAAAAAAAAGAAGGAAACCGCATAGTTGAAAATTTTTGGCACTGCGAAGTAACTGTGCAGGATCTCAGATGGCTTGCCGCTTAGCTTCGCGCAAGACTTAGAAAAATAGTTGTTATACTACCGTTGGAATAAAATAGCTGTTATGTGACCGTTGCAGGAATTCGCTTTAGCATTTAACGAAAAGATAGCCATTTTGAACATGCTGACGACGGAAGAGATGGAAGGATTTGCTCAAATTGGCCAACGAACGACTCATTAAATGCTCATATAGCCGTTGGGAGGCACGAGGAGGACTCAGCTATGCCTATAAATAACACCGCATAAGGACTCACGGGCATTACCAGACACTTAGAGAATATTCATGTGTTCGCTCTTGTGTTAGCAATCCTCAGTCATATCTCAGAAATACTTGTCGATTCCTGCCAGTGAATGTCCAAGCCGCCATACAGAGAAGAAGAGCTTACACTTCAAGAAGCAATATGAGTTTTTAAGTACAGGGGGATTGAAGAGTTAATGAAAACCCCTGCCAAGAAGGTTGTAACAGAACAAGGCCAAGGATCTCGTAGATCACCTCGCCATACTCCAATCATGTAGGACAAAGGGAAAGATAAAGGGAAAGACGTAACTTCACCATGAAGCAAGATTCTAAAGATGGGTCAGACAGCACAAAGATCGTCGGTCTTTCAGAAAGAACCATTGAAGCTGACACCGGAGTATATATCACCACGGGCGTTGGATGCCCCAGTCTTTAAACTGGCCAAGAACGCTAAATATGAAATCCCATTGTCGCTGATTTCAAAACATGTAGAGGTTGCGAAGAACCTGCTTGAAAAGATTCCGGACTATAAGTGGGAAGATTTTGACCTCCTAGGCATGAAAAAGGAAGAGCCCCATGCGCCTAAGTACCAACAGTTCCATCCTGACCAGTATATGTGATGGACGAAGGATGCCAAGGGCACATTTAACTTGGTTGTCGAAAGCTGGATGACACCGGTAGTTCAGTCAGGATTGTTGAACCTCCTAAGATTGCCACATTTTGATCGCTCAGCGGAAGTTAATTCCATGGTTCGCACGCTGATGGCGCGAATCCACCAGAGATACTTATGGCTAGACAAAAATATTGATGTCAACATTGCCTTGATCCACCGCATAACAGGTCTCAGCAAGTGCGGTAGCGATCCCAAGCAGTTCTTCCAAGGGAAGAGCAAGGAAAAAGAAGCTATCAAGAAAATGAAGAAAAGCCAGGCATTGGTGAAGGGGAAAAGAGGTTTTCCCAATAAGAAATTGAAGACAGAACGACAAAATTTGTCACACAGCTGCTTGCAGGAAAAATCCTCAGAACAGCTAGGCCGTCGGATGTGCTTGCGGGCGCAGTATTACTTAGTGCCGCAACGGATGAAGGCACCGAGTTCAATTGGTGTCAATATCTTCTGAATGATTTCTTGGATGAGATCAATGATACCCAGGAAAATGATGGATAGTTCCACTTCACATGGCTGATTATCCTCATCGCCTTTTCCAGATGGAAGGAGCCAAGGGACTATGTGGGTGTCAATATAGAAACCAATGATCCCAGAGGATTCTGGTATGCCAACCTCTGGGAAAATACAACGTAGAGTGACAGCATGAGACAGCTGAGGTGTTCTATCAATATTACACTCAGCTGCATAATGCGATTATCCATACACCCCACATCATAAAGTAGATAACGTTGAAGTACATTCGCGTTCTTGATTTCAGTGCAGACATGCGATGTATATTCATTTAACCCAAGGCGAGAATGAAGAAGCCAGAATGGTTCTCGGGTAACTACCATATGTATGAGGAGGACATTGAATCCCTCATGAAGTACTGGCCCGCCAACTTCTGTTTGGAAGTCATGGATGTTGAGAAAGACTATGAAGAAATAGGAAAGCGAAAAGAGCCTGAGACCTCGCAGAAGCCAAAGGCAGGGAAGAAGATGAAGGCCACAAAGACTCAAACTGAGACAGTGTTGAACGAAGATGACTTTGACATGATAGCAGAAAGGGTCTCAGAACAGATGCAGGAGCTCATGATTGACAAAGACAAAAAGGACCAAGTCATCCAGGATGACTTGCAAAAGACTAGGCTCACATTGCAAGGCCTTATGAAGAAAATGGACGAGGTCCAAATGAGCATAAACTTTCCGCACGAAGCAGGCGTTGAAGGGACGTCGGTAGGAACCTTGCAGCAAATGCCACCGTAGCTAGCCATAACGCTGCCGTCCAAGACCAGGGTTGTCCATGTGGACCCATTGGATATTGCATTGCCAATGACAAAACAGGTTTCCCTGGACACAAAGGGAGTCGAGCGGGTAGAGCTCAACTTGGCCAAAATTCCCTTACCAGGCTTGCACTTCATCCACACGCAGATCGTCAAGGAGATGCATGAACGAATGGTAGAGTCGATGAAGGCACAAGCGGAGCTCACCGTAGCAAATAGACAGCTCGAGTTGCGCGCAGACATGCAGTTGTGCAATGAATAGGACCGCCGAAAACAATTGGAGAACACCATATCCATTGTTGCTTAGGATATTGAAGGCATAGAACTCCAGGATAATCCTACAGACATAGTTCTGAGGATTGGAGATAAGGTGAGATCCTTACAGTCAGAGATGCAAGATAAAGAGATTTATTATGAGGCCGATATTGACTCGTTGAAGGATAAATTGAATAAGCAGACGCCATTAACTGAGCAGCAGTTAAGAGAGCAAGCAGTGAGTGCTGCGCAGAACATAACGAGCGAGATGGATAAGTGCCAAAATCTCTTGGAAAATGTTTCAAATGAATTCACTGCCCTTGAAGAGGATCAGGGGCTACTGCAGGTAAAGACCGCGGTAAAGGAAAAGTAGACCGCGCTAGAGAAGTTGGACGCAGAGCTCAAGGATCTTCCACCCAGGGAGAGGTTGTCCAGGTATAAGGAAGTATCAGGCTTGAAGAAGCAAGTCCAGGCACTAAGAGAGAAAGAGACTGAGATGGACAATCAGTCACAACAACTCCTGGAGGATGCTACAGCAGTGTCGCAGCAGATAGAAGACAAGCTAAAGGAATTGCGCGACAACTAGGAGTAGGTACAGGGACAGATTGGAGAAGAGATAACTCCAACACTGCTTGAAACAGTACAGTAAGTTGAACAGGATACCAAAGAAGAAGTGGAGCAGTTGATCGGTGCATATAATGAGTTCGTGGCCAAATTAGTTCCACCGGTCGTGGAGCAGAGTGAGATGACCGAAGCAGCAAGTTGCTCGGGGACGAGCCACATGTAAGTGTTAGGGGCATGTTGGTCCCAGGTTGAGACAAAGTTTTGGTAACACCTTTTTGTTTGATAAGCAGAGAAGCTAAGCTAAGCGCAACTCAGAAACATAATTTTTTCTAAGTGTTGAGGGTGCTGCGAAGCTATGCGCAGCATCTGAGTTTTGGAAGCACCGCGAAGACCAGCGGTGCAAGGAAGCAGTGCTGCGAAGTAGTTAGGACACATGGATCCAGCAAAGCGGAGTGCTGGACAAGGATCAAGTGTAGGTATCGGATGGACCAGTAATGGTCTAATTTTGGAAAGATGCTCCAGGAGTGCCAAACGGAGGGCACGAGCAAATCAGGCAGGCGGCCAATGCACAAGTTCATTGAGGAAAGCGACGTCTTGGCACACCTGGTGGTAGAAACCGTTAGAGGTGAATGGATTTGTGAAAGAGATCTGTTGGCATGCATGTGATAGGAAGGCCTGTATTGACAGAAGGAAGATGTGGAGAACTGCCACGGTGAAGCAGATGCTACCAGATGCCAGCAAGTTGGTTTAGGGAAACCGACATAGTTTTGTAAACCCTAAGGGTTTTTGGGTTTAGGTCTTTGACTTTGTAAAGGCATGACCTTAGAGGCATGATTTATTTAAGAAGACAATTTTGTATGGGATGGGGTTATGTTACGTTACATTTTTGGGTTACAGTGAGTTGGGTTATGACTTTTTGTATTGTAAAATCTCTCTGAGCTAAGAAGATTGTAAAGACTCTACAGCTGTGCGCGCAGAGACCTATCTGAGAGGAAGGAGAGTTTGCAGCTGAGTGCGTAGACTAAGAACGGTTGCCCCCATCCCTTTTAAATAAATATATTACCAACCTTTGTTGTGGACGTAGCTTCCCACCTGGGGGAGTGAACCACGTTAAATCTCGTGTTGTGTGATTGTGATTTATGAATGAATGCTTCTTTGTGTTTTCTGTAAATGAATGTCTAGATGTTTCCTTGCATGCTGTTATGAGAGAACTTTGATATGCATTTTCCTTCAAAAGAAGTATGGAGATGATATGTTAAGTTCTGTATGAACAAATGAACGATAAACATTTAGTATTGTGTTTGGAGACCGCGAATCAGTCATTTGGTTAAATACTTTCCTATATGCAATAAACGAATGCTTCACAATTGGATTGTATAGTCATATATGTTCAAATTGCAGCACCTCGACTTAATGAATGAATGTTAGAAGAATAGTCAATTAATCACCTGAATGAATGGATGAGTGATATTCATTTCAGTTCCTTAAGCGTTTTCATGATAACCCAAGTATCAAATAAAGTTGGATTGTTCACAGCTTCAGTAGAAGTCCCACGGTAGAAGAGTATAGTGGTGCAGACTGTAGCATTTCCCATCGCTGCGCAGTGTCACCTCGTAGAACATATTCTCTATTGTGTTGCGCAGTATGGTCGTCCAAGCAACTTATCACTTACTGTGGAAACCTGGTTCCTCAGTACCCCATAGATACACCTTGGGTGAGACCTCAACCTGCTCGTAGGTTGTTTCCGAAAGGGCCAGTGCGAAGGGGTTTTTTTGTGCACAAAATCTTGGGTCAGTTATAGCCAACACTCCTCCATCATATGCCATTTCGACCGCACCGGTGCATGAGATTCAACTGCGGTCTGGAAGAGTTATGCAAGATCATCCCAAATCATCAGTTGTTATCCGAGAAGAGAATGAAGATGAAGACATACCTAATGAAATTTTGAATGATTCCATTCTTGAAGATGTGATTATTCCTAAAGCTTCGACACACAACCATCCTAATAAAGAAGTAATTACAAGATAAAAAACACCCCCATATCCGGAGCATCTAGTAATAGAAAAACCTGTAACTTATCCAGAGTATGATATCATTAACGTATCGAAAAATATTTGTATCAAGATCCCTTTGTTACAAGCCATTAAATATATACCAATATATAGTAAAGTGATAAAGGAACTATGTATTTAAAGACCAGGTAAAAAGCAAAAAGACCCTCCGACAATTTATGTCATAGGTGAAATGTCATATTACATAGCAAACCAACCTAGAATTCCAAAGTATACAAATCCAGGAAATCCTGTGGTAACTGTTATCATCAACAACACTGCTATAGGAAACACACTTATTGATCTAGGGGATGCTATTAACCTGATGACAACCACAGTTTTAGAAACTCTCCATTTAGGACAATTTCTTTGCCCTACCCCAACAATGCTAGAATTAGCAGATCGCACTATGGTGCAGCCTACTGGGATCTTAGATGATATCATTGTATCAGTGTCTTCATGGGAATATCCTGTGGACTTTACGGTCATAGAATCAAAGGACCCTTCCAAAGGACACCCCATCATTCTGGGAAGACCTTGGTTAGCCACTACTAATGCATTTATAGGATGTAGGGATGGAGAGATGATAATCTCTAATGGGTTGTCTACAAGAAAACTCGCTTTATACCCACCATCACAACCAGTAACCGAAAACCTGTTTTTGCTTAGATTGTCCTTTTGGGGATGAGAACTTGGAAGAACTTTCCCTTGTTAGTGATTTCTTCTAGGCACTTCAAGAACAAAATACCGAGAATGTGTTGAACCAATTTGTTTATTCTACAACATGTATAGAATTTCCTCAATCTTTTTCCCAACTTGACCAAATCTTTGGAGATGAATTCCAAGAAAACATGAGCCTCTCAACATTTACAAGTACACCTTGTGTCTTCACAATCGAAGAACTTATAGGATCCTATACCATACCTTGAGAGGTTAGTCCTGAAATTTTTTTACATATAATTGCAGGTTTAGACAAGAGTCAACAAAAACAGTTACTAAAAGTTCTCAAAAGTCAAACTGGAGCATTTACATGGGAATACACCGATATGAAGGGTATACACCCAGATACTTGTATTAACCACATTTACACAGATTCAAACATACCTCTTGTCAGGCAGCCCCATAGAAGAATGAATCCAACCCTAAAGGATATAGTTAAAGATGAATTACAAAAACTCCTTAATGCTAGTTTCATCTACCCAATTTCTAACAGTAAATGGGTGTCTCCTCTGGTAGTAGTTCCAAAGAAAGTTACAGAGAAATGGCGTATCTGTGTTGACTTTCAAGAATTGAACAAGCCCACTCTTAAGGACTACTTCCCTTTACCTTTCATTGATTAGGTGTTAGATACCTTATCTGGGAAACAATACTTTTCTTTCCTTGATGGGTATAGTGGATACAACCAAATATTAATAGCACCTGAGGATCAAGACAAGACAACCTTTACTTATTCTTGGGGGACATATGCCTATAGAGTGTTTCCATTTGGACTATGTAACGCACCTACCACTTTCCAGCGTGCAGTCTTAGGAATTTTTGCTAACCTTATACATGTCTGTGTAGAAGTTTACATGGATGATTTTACAGTTTGTTGTAATACCTTCCAAGAAGCCCTTGATAACCTTGAAATAGTTCTTATTCGGTGCCAAGAAACGAACTTAGCCCTTAGTCATGAAAAATGTAAGATGTTACTAACCGAGGGCCTAGTTTTGGGACATCATGTCTCTCTTCAAGGAATTAGGGTGGATCCTTCCAAGATAGAAATAATTGTTAATCTTCCTCCTCCAAAAGCTCAGAAGGAGGTAAGGAGATTTCTTGGCCACACAGGCTATTACAAACGTTTTATTGAAAACTTCACTAAGATAGCTGCACCTATGTTCAAATTACTCATGAAAGATACAGAATTTCAATGGACTGAACCTTGTCAACATTCCTTTGAAACTTTGAAGGCAAAGCTATCAGTGGAACCAATACTTAGGGGCCCCAATTGGTCCCTTCCCTTCCATATATCCACTGATGCTTCCGACACGGATATAGGAGGATTTTTAGGTCAAAACGAAGGACAAACATCATATGCCATCTATTTTGCTAGAAAAAATTTGACTCCTGCAGAATCGAAATACATTGTTACCGAAAAAGAGTTTCTGGCAGTAGTTTATGCCATCAACAAGTTTTGTCACTATATCACAGGATATGAAGTTTTTGTACATACAGACCACTCCGCCATTAGATTTTTGATGAATAAACCAATCACCGATGGCAGGGTGACTCGGTGGCTTCTTTTGTTACCAGAATTTAATATCACTGTTGTTGATCGTCTCGGTCGAGAGAATGTGGTGGCAGATTTTCTCTCTCAAATTCAAATTGACGATAATGCCAGTCCTGTTGATGATATTTTTCAGGATGAACATTTGTTCGCTGTGTATGTTCAAAACCCTTGGTTTGTAGACATAGCCAATTATTTAGCAACTAGGAAACTACCAAACCATCTATCCCCCCGAGAAACGTAGGATCATAGTTCAAAGTTATAATTATTCTTGGGTGGACAATGATCTTTTTCGTACTGGTCCTGATCTTATTATTAGACGATGCATACGAGAGGATGAGAGGGTGGAGATCCTCCATGCATGTAATGGTGGACCTTGTGGTGGGCATTTTTCTGATAAGAGAACAACATAGAAAGAGTTGCACTCTGGATATTATTGGCCAAGCATTTTTAAAGATGCTGCCAAATATGTCAAGGGATGTGACAGTTTCCAAAGAATGGGTATAACTACACCATCCGATGAGATTCCCTTACATCCCTAGGTTATGATTGAGCCTTTTGAAAAATGGGCTCTAGATTTTCCTGGGCCAATTTCCCCTATGTCTCGCAAGAAGAAGTACATCCTAGTTTGTACAGACTATGTCACCAAGTGGGTGGAAGCTAAAGCCTTATTCTGAGCCACATAAAAATTTGTGGTAGAGTTTGTAGATGAAGAAATATTTACCCAATTCAGTGTACCTAGGGAAATTGTAACCAATCAAGGATCTCAGTTTACCTCCAAGTTGATGAAAGAGCTTACTGAAAAATATGGTATTATACATTGTAAATCTTCACCATATCACCCACAAGCCAATGGTCAAGTAGAGTCTACCAACAAAGTATTAGAAGCCATCCTGAGTAAGACTATCTAGTTACACCACAAAGACTAGGCAGATAGGCTTCCAGAAGCCTTGTAGGCTTATAGAATAACTTGGAGGAATACCACTGGACACACACCTTATGAACTTGTTTATGGTAAACAAGTTCTTCTACCCATTGAATTTCAAGTCAAAACCTTTCGTATGGCTGCACAATTAGGGATGGATGTGGAAGAAGCACAGAGACAACGAATCTTACAGATAAATGAATTAGATGAGATTAGACAATTCTAATACAAAACCAACGCAAAAAGTGGCATGATAAATATATTAAACAAAACCAATTCAAAACTGGAGATTGGGCATTACTTTTTGATTCAAGGTACAAAAAAATTAAAGGTAAATTAACTACTCATTGGATGGGTCCATATGAAATTGAAACAACTTTTGAAATGGATCTGTTGAGATTAAGACAATTGATGATTCACAAATTTCCTTTGTTTTAAATGGACATAGACTTAGAATTTATCATCAACCAATATCTAAACAAGATTTTGTGCAGAATGCCTTACAACAGAAGGAGATGTAGCTAGTTGAAGAGGAAGTCATTCCTCCTTCTCCTGGTTCTTGAATTATTTTTGGTTATCTTCATTTGTATATATGTAAATATTTTTGTTTCTTTAAATAAATAATATTCATTTCTAACAACTGATTACATTTATACAGGAAATCCATTCTTATGATCAGCTTATGAAATTTTGCCAATTAAAATAGGAAGACTCTTCTCCTTTCTCTAATTTTGATAAATTTCATATGACTTTTCTTTGTACATATGTTTTTTTTTTAATAAATTTGAATCATCTAACAAGTGGTTTTGTAGTTTGATTACAAGAACCTTATCTCTATAATCAACTCATGAAATATTATTTGAAAAAGAGAAGTGCTCTTGAAAAAAACTCATAATGCATCTTAACTCCTTCTCTTTCGATTATTGTTGAAAATTGAAAATTTATAGTGAAAAGTCAAAGTGTTCTTTATATCATTTCTAACCACTTTCTTCCATGATTCTTTTTTATTAATTTCATTTTTATGCTTCTGTATATGGTATTTGATTCAAACATGCACATTCCTCATTTATCATTAGAACAGTTGCTTAAGACCTACTCTAATCATCATGTTTTTCAAAGTTCTATCTTACACCTATGGACTACTAGTTCATCCCAGACTCATTATCAAAACTTGTCTCTTAAGCATTCTTTAAAAAGGTAGCCCAAGAGTGAGTGATATTTCTACTTGTGGGGAACATTACTGATCTATTATGAAGAAGATAGACTGAGAGGTCAAGGAACAACTTTAGGTTATTCCCTTTTGACATGATCTATAATCCAGGCTATTATAAATAAAGTTACTCATAAGGTTCTCTCTAAAAATTTGAGTTATGTGTTTAGCAGGATTAACACACTCTAGTTCCAACTGGATTCCACATACTAAAATTATTATACGAAGAAAATCCGCCGGGGTACTGAATAGGCTCGCTGGCAACGGGTCCATGCTAAGTAAAATCTTAAACAAGGAAGCTCAGTAAATGCAAGTAAACTCGTTAGGGTACTGAACATGCTCGGTGGTAGCAGGACTATGCTTGAATGGTATCAAGATAAACCCATCGGAGTACTAAACAGGCCTACAGGCAGCGGGGCAATATCGGGTAAAAGAGATATGGTTAATGCATTACTATGCACATGGCTCATCTAAAAAACAACTGAGTATACAAATATATGTTTAGGCCAATTATTTATATTGTCATTAGAAAATGGCTATAAGTTGGACTCAGACCCTATCATCTAATTCAAACAATACCTAGGATATGATTATCCTAGAAGTGGGACCCATTGTTGAAATATTGTAACTTCAAAGAATATTATATTTGTATATTATTTATTCCGGAGATGTTCCATACCTCCGATGTGATTATACTATAAATCCGGAGATGTTTATTCCTCCGAGTTGGGTGTGGTAACTAGGGTTATTAGACCCACCATGTGGGGGTCATCCCAGTCAGTTATAATGGGGTATTTAACCTAATGGTTAAATACGAGCCTACATGTACTTGTGTAAAATACATATCAGAGTAGTGTATAAATAGAGGAGGTGTGTTCCTCATTTGATACACTCACACACTTGAGGATAGCGCACTTGTGGAGGAGAGGTCTGCTATTGTGGAGGAGGAGATCATGTCTCAGGGTTTCATCTTTGTATATTGCTGGTCATCTATATTGAGGAAGCTTTGCTGGGTTTTCTACCCCATGAGGGTTTCCCAGGATAAATCTCTGTCTCTTGTGTTTATGCTATGCTTGTTGTTTCTTCAGTGATCCTGTATATGATATTATTGTGAAATGGAATGTAATGCTGCTATTTTATGTCTTAGCATATTAAATATTAACATGGTATCAGAGCTAACCTGAAGGAAGACAAGGTATGGCACTTACGACACTTGCTTTACTTACGACAATTTGAAGGTTAGGGTTTTACATAGCAAAAACCAGTCATCGTGGAAGTTTCGCTATAAATCCATTTCTGCGAAGGTTCAGGGTCTGAAAAGTTTACAAGTCGAAGATAACATCCCCAAGTACCTTGTGTCCAAAGGGCACCCTCAGATTCTTTTTACTTTATGAGTTATGATCAGTACAAGTTAGGGTTTCTGCCTCTTCCAGAACTCAGTCAAAATCAGGTGACCTTGGAAAAAATGTCATAACTTGGGCTAGGAAGCTCCAAATGAAATTTAGTAAAAAGTGACAGGTAGTACACAGACTGTACTATCTCCGAAAACGTTTTCAAAGGCCTAAGGTGAACCAGTGACACGTGGCACGCCGTACAAGTTCGCTCTCCTGTTTTATCCCATAAACAGGTCACGTTGCGACACTTGGCATAAATCTCTCTCAGAGAGTCCAATTGAGGTCAGACCTATCAGGATGGAAAGATGATAGGTCAAGATATCTCAGAAAAAGTTTTCAGAGGCCGAAGTTCAAACAGTGACACGTGGCATGCCGTACAAGTTCGCTCTCCTATGTTATCCCATAAACAGGTCATGTTGCGACACTTGGCATAACTCTCTCTCAGAGAGTCCAATTGAGGTCAGACCTGTCAGGATGGAAAGATGACAGGTCGAGCTATCTCAGAAAAAGTTTTCAGAGGCCGAAGTTCAAACACTGACACGTGGCATGCCGTACAAGTTCGCTCTCCTGTTTTATCCCATAAACAGGTCATGTTGCGACACTTGGCATAACTCTCTCTCAGAAAACCCAATTGAGGTCAGACCTGTCAGGATGGAAAGATGACAGGTCATGCTATTGCAGAAAAAGGGTTTCAGACCCTAAGGAGCAAAAATTTCAGATTTATAGCAAAAACAATCAGGTGCATATTTCTGTCAAAACAGAATTATTTTTGGAGCACCTTTATTCATGGCTTCCGGAATTTAGGGTTTCGGAGAAAGTTAGAACTTTTGGAATCGGAGTCCACGACTGAATGCTAATCAGGAAAATCAAAATTTAGAGACCAAGATAGAAATTTTTTGGTTGGGTGGAAGACCGGGCTTGATCAAACCCCAGTTCGGGATTTTGATCGGAAAGATGGAAAATTAGGGCTTCAGCAAAAGTTGGAATTTTTGAAGTCTGTAACCACGGCTGGAAGCTCCTAAGAAAAAATAAGAGTTTAGAGCCTTGGATATAACCTTTTGTTTGGGCAGAAGGGTGGGATTCATCAAACCCTAGTTCGGGATCCTGTCCAGAAGATCCAGAAGTTTCAAAGGCAATTTTTAGGGGTCAAATTTTGGAGATTCCAAAATTGAAGTATGCCAGTTTGATCAGCTCAGCAAGACATATTCTTTCATCCATTCAGAAGTATGAAATTCAAAGGTTGAATCTTTAGGGTTTCTCTAGCAAACCCTAATCAAGCTCCAGATCCAGTTTCAGGGGGAGTTGAGGCTAAGTCCTTACATAAAAAGACTACAAGAAGTCTCGATAGGTATGACTTAAGGAGGCTCAGGTATGTCTTGAAATCTAATTCTTGATTAAGTTCATGATGTGTTTGTCTTCATATTATTTATTAGTACAATCTTGATTAATGTTAGAATTGTCTTATCACCCTAGTAACAGTATGAATGCATGTGAATGATCAAAGACATTCATTGATTAGGGCTATATGATTGTACTAATGCATTATGATGTTGTGTGAGGTTGATGTTGTCTGCTAACAAGATACAGGTACATCACAAAAGACAAATCAGGTTCCATGACCATGAAAACATGAAGACAAAGACTCATCCATAATCTTTGTTCTACTTACAAGGTATGTATGACTTTTTTATATTATGCTTAACCTATGAGACATGCAGGTTCTAGCTCAGGATCTCTAAATCATTGAAGAGATTGTTTAGGTATGTTGTACATAACTAAGTAGGTATACTAATCCAGGTATGTTTCCCATTAATCTTACCTTGTGTTAGGATCCCTTAAGTATACTTGGTATGATTGGTTATGCTTATTCATAAAGTTAGTAATCAAGGGATTATGCATATTATGTCTTTTATCTTGAGTGATGATATGCATGAGTAAAAGACGACTTCCCTGAAATCTTGAATACTAATGTTTATTAACTATAATCATGACTATACATTCTCAAGATTATTTAGAACTATAATGTTTTTATAACATTTAGAACATACTAATGGGTGTATGTTTGTGTATGAGATCATGAGGATGACACTTGAACATGCACAGTGGTACAGAATGAATAGAAGTTCAAAAGACATACAAAATATCAAGCGGGAGGCAACCACACAAACATAAAAGATAAGTATTTGAGTTGTTATTTGAAATAGTAAATGATATTGCCTGTAATAGGTTGTATGCATATTTGTATTCCTATAATATATCATGCTGAGTGTAAATATTCATAGAACATTGAACAGTATACTACTAATATGCATATGATTGGTAAGTTGGACAAACATTCCATTGTTGCTTGTCTAGAATGAAACCTCTTTGCTGACATGCTGAGAGTTGTGCACACTCTCGATAGTATGTTCTGGCAGATATGGAAGGCATCTAGATAGCCACTGTATGCATACAGGATATGGGAAAGTGTTGTGCCAAAGTATTGGTCAAGATAGTTGCATAACTATGTAAATGATATCTGTATGCATAATAGGTTATCATGTCAATGTGATTTGATGATTATGAAGTATTACTAATCATGTACCTAATTTTGATTTGTAGGAAAAATCATGATGAATGATGAACAAGCGATGGATGTTCAACAAAAGGATTTACAAATCAAACCCACTATAGAAGTCTCATGGCTAGAAGATTCTCTTAGAAAGAGGAAGAGAATCATGATGAGATGTTTGCTCCAAGTGGCTAAGATAAGACCATTCTCTTAATGGTGTAATTAAAGAAGAAGTGTGAATCAGGTTTTATATGGGTTCCCAGGATCGATAATCAATTGATGAGCTTAATGATCACCATGGGTGATGTGGATCTCAACCTTTGCTACAAGGTTGAATATGGCTTCTATACACATATGACATGGATGCAAGAAGGAACTCACCACAGAGTTGGAATGATGTTGAGGCTCATATCAGTAGACCCATCTGATGAGAGATGGCACAGATAGAAGACTGTAGAAAAGAAAAATGAAATATCTTAGATTAATGTATTACTTCCTAGGTCTGGAAGTATGGAAAGGCTCAGTAGGAATCTTTCTCAACCAGAGAAAGTATGCTGAGAAATCTTGAGAAGACTTGATATGATGGAATGGCCACTCTTATGGATTCCAACTTGAAACTGTTAGGAGATGACTCATCAGAGTTAGTGGATATAACTCTGTACAGTCAAATTATTGGGTCTTTGATATATCTAACATATACTAGGTTAGATATATGATTTGTTGTGAACACCTTGAGTCAGTATCTAGTGGAAACTAGATGTGTTTACCTGATAGTTGCAAAGCATGTGATGAGGCACATAAAGGACATGATAGAATTTGATCTATGCTATCTTGAAGATCATGACTTCAGATGGCTATTCAGATTCTGTTTGGGCAGGAAGTGTATCAGACAGGAAGAACACATCGAGAGGATGTTATTGTCTGGGATTAGCCATGATCTCGTGGTTTAGTTGGAAGCAGTCTAGTGTGGCTCTCAGCACAAGCGGAATATATGGCTGCTTGCTCTGCTAGTTGTGAAGAAGTTTGGCTTTAGGATTGCTTGACTTAGAGATAGAACCAACTGAGATCCTATGTGATAATTAGGGTTGTATCAAGATGACATAGAATCTAGTGTTCCATGATAAGTCAAAGAACATAGGGAACAAACAAGATATGACGCGGAAAGGAACTATAAAGTTTGAATTTGTAACAGGTTACCATTGTACTAACCAAACCTCTACCTCAAGTGAAGAAGTTACCAACATACTAACCAAGCCTCTGTCTCGAGTGAAATTTGAATACTTTCGAGACAAGCTTGGTGTAGCTCAAAAGGACCCTCCTCGAAAGGGGGAGTAGTATAGTCACTGATGATGAGATTGTCTCATCGAACAACAAGGTCGATGATGAGGTAACCTGTTCTCTACACCTAGATACTTAGAAATATTTAGATTTAGGACTCGTATACTTAGAATACTTAGTTTTACTTATACATGCTTTTGATGTTATATGTATTAGTAAGAATACATGCTTTCGATAATAGATGTATTGATGAGAATACATGTGGGGATTGTATCATCCTTGAACACATGTTCTAAAGTGAGCCGTAGACGTATGGTCTCCGAAAATGAAGTCCTTAGTGGACATTTGAGGGGATTGGATCATCCCTGGACTTTCAGTCCTAAAGAGAGCCGTAGACGTGAGGTCTCCAAGAATGAAGTCCTTAGTGGACAGTTGAGGGGATTGGATCATCCCTGGACTTTCAGTCCTAAAGAGAGCCGTAGACGTGAGGTCTCCGAGAATGAAGTCCTTAGTGGACAGTTGAGGGGATTGGATCATCCCTGGACTTTCAGTCCTAAAGAGAGCCGTAGACGTATGGTCTCCGAAAAGTGGGGATTGTATCATCCCCGGACTTAGGTCCCTGAATTGATCCGTAGACGTGAGGTCTCCGAGAATGAAGTCCTTAGTGGACAGTTGAGGGGATTGGATCATCCCTGGACTTTCAGTCCTAAAGAGAGCCGTAGACGTATGGTCTCCGAAAAGTGGGGATTGTATCATCCCCGGACTTAGGTCCCTGAATTGATCCGTAGACGTGAGGTCTCCGAGAATGAAGTCCTTAGTGGACAATTGAGGGGATTGGATCATCCCTGGACTTTCAGTCCTAAAGAGAGCCGTAGACGTGAGGTCTCCGAGAATGAAGTCCTTAGTGGACAGTTGAGGGGATTGGATCATCCCTGGACTTTCAGTCCTAAAGAGAGCCGTAGATGTGAGGTCTCCGAGAATGAATTCCTTAGTGGACAGTTGAGGGGATTGGATCATCCCTGGACTTTCAGTCCTAAAGAGAGCAGTAGACGTGAGGTCTTTGAGAATGAATTCCTTAGTGGACAGTTGAGGGGATTGGATCATCCCTGGACTTTCAGTCCTAAAGAGAGCCGTAGACGTATGGTCTCCGAAAAGTGGGGATTGTATCATCCCCGGATTTAGGTCCCTAAATTGATCCGTAGACGTGAGGTCTCCGAGAAGTGGGGATTGTATCATCCCCGGACTTAGGTCCCTGAATTGATCCGTAGACGTGAGGTCTCCGAGAAGTGGGGATTGTATCATCCCCGGACTTAGGTCCCTGAATTGATTCGTAGACGTGAGGTCTCCGAGAAGTGGGGATTGTATCATCCCCGGACTTAGGTCCCTGAATTGATCCGTAGACGTGAGGTCTCCGAGAAGTGGGGATTGTATCATCCCCGGACTTAGGTCCCTGAATTGATCCGTAGACGTGAGGTCTCCGAGAAGTGGGGATTGTATCATCCCCGGACTTAGGTCCCTGAATTGATCCGTAGACGTGAGGTCTCCGAGAAGTGGGGATTGTATCATCCCCGGACTTAGGTCCCTGAATTGATCCGTAGACGTGAGGTCTCCGAGAAGTGGGGATTGTATCATCCCCGGACTTAGGTACCTGAATTGATCCATAGACGTGAGGTCTCCGAGGAGTGGGGATTGTATCATCCCCGGACTGCGGTCCCTGAATTGATCCGTAGACGTATGGTCTCCGAGAAGTGGGGATTGTATCATCCCCGGACTTCGGTCCCTGAATTGATCCGTAGACGTATGGTCTCCGAGAAAGTGATTTTTGATGTGGTTACTTGTATCGGTAGGATACTTGTATTGATGATGTGGTTACTTGTATCGGTAGGATACTTGTATTGATGATGTGGTTACTTGTATCGGTAGGATACTTGTATTGATGATGTGGTTACTTGTATCGGTATGATACTTGTATTGATGATGTGGTTACTTGTATCGGTAGGATACTAGTATTGATGACGTGGTTACTTGTATCGGTATGGATACTTGTATTGATGATGTGATTACTTTTATCAGTATGGATACTTGTATTGATGATATGTATACTTGTATTGGCATGAATACTTGTACTAATGATGTGGATACTTGTATTGTTATGGATACCTATGTTGATGACGATGCTGACAATCGTGTGATGACGATACTGATGATCGTGAGATGATGATGCTGATGATCGTGTGATGACGATGCTAATGATCGTGTGATGACGATGCTGATGATCATGTGATGACGATGCTGATGATCGTGAGATGACGATACTAATGATCGTGAGGATCCAGATGTTGATGTTGTTGTAGCTGTTCGAGTGCTGCAGAAGATAAAGACTCAGTACTAAAGATGTTCATGTTCCAGTATTGAAGATGTTCCAGTAACTGCTTGTGTTACTGATGATGTTGAGAAAGCTTCCAATGATTTATAGATGTATCATGTATGATGTTGATGACTCCTTGCTCGTGCAGATACTGTTATAATATCCTTCTCGTTAAGCGGGAGTGTTGAAATATTGTAACTTCAAAGAATATTATATTTGTATATTATTTATTCCGGAGATGTTCCATACCTCCGATGTGATTATACTATAAATCCGGAGATGTTTATTCCTCCGAGTTGGGTGTGGTAACTAGGGTTATTAGACCCACCATGTGGGGGTCAGCCCAGTCAGTTATAATGGGGTATTTAACCTAATGGTTAAATACGAGCCTACATGTACTTGTGTAAAATACATATCAGAGTAGTGTATAAATAGAGGAGGTGTGTTCCTCATTTGATACACTCACACACTTGAGGATAGCACACTTGTGGAGGAGAGGTCTGCTATTGTGGAGGAGGAGATCATGTCTCAGGGTTTCATCTTTGTATATTGCTGGTCATCTATATTGAGGAAGCTTTGCTGGGTTTTCTACCCCATGAGGGTTTCCCAGGATAAATATCTGTCTCTTGTGTTTATGCTATGCTTGTTGTTTCTTCAGTGATCCTGTATATGCTATTATTGTGAAATGGAATGTAATGCTGCTATTTTATGTCTTAGCATATTAAATCTTAACACCCATAACCATAGAAATCTTACGAACTCCATGGTGAACTTTATCTATATTCTTTGGATGACAAGAGATCTTTAAAATGAGTTCTGGATGACTGGTTTTCCTATGGAATTTTTCACATCGATTGCACTATCATTATTTCATATGGTCTTCCTAAGCACTGTTATTTTTTCTGATGAATGTGCATATATGAATCATCTCCATTATTAGTTAGTATTTATTTTTCTTACAAAAAAATAACAACATTTAAAAGCTATTGGCTAAACTATTAACTGAAAATATTTGAATATCAATCAGTTTTTCTTTGATGGCTTGAGGACACGCCATATTTTTGGTTTGGGGGAGGTTCAGAACTATCTTTACTTTCTGATTATTTATAAAAAGTTCATTTATCTCTGAAAAATGATATGTGTTTTCAGGAATAATGCAAGTAGCAGAAGATTGTTCTGATCCATGATAAATAAATAAGAGCACGACTAAATTTTTAGAAAAGCAGGTTTACATCATCCTTTTGTGTGTTGGAAGCCCGGAAAAAATTCTCTGCATAATCAGCAGCACTAAAATCCAGCAAAGCACATTTTTTTACATAAGGTCTGTATGAAGGATCGAAGGAAGGGTTGAATGACGATCCGAATGAAGTGACGAATTAGGCAAATAAATGACAATCTGAATGAAGTGTTGAATGATGGTCCGAATAAAACCATAGCTTATAATAGCATGATTAAGTGTGTTAAGGTATCTAATTTTTGAATTATGTTGATAAAATCCAATTGACTAACCATACCAGGGATCAATCAAATGTCATGTCTACACCTGATCTCTACTCATCTCGACTTCACCAAATTAATCAATTAAGCATGCATTATTGCGATTTTCAGAATCAAAATATGGCTATCATATGGTTTTAACTCCTCATTAAGTTATATGTAAAATTCGTCATGCGATCTGTCATTCAATTAATCAAAAGTCACCATGTTCTTTTATGCCACCTAAGCTTATAATCTCATGATGAAAATTACATTCAACCTATCCAAAGTTTACTTTGGACATGGTTGAATATGTCATAGCTATACGAATTCACTAACGCATGCATCTTTATGATGGCACATGATTCAATATTTCTGAATGATAGCGTGATCATCCAAACATGCTAAATCTCTGCTCACGATCATTCAACCATTCGAACGGATCACATTTTAAACCAATTCCTGCATGATTTTTACCTTCATTCTATCCGCTCTAGTCCTCTCTGAGTCCATCCAGCCACATTCCTTGCATTCCCTGTAACCCCCTGTATCCCAGGCATCCATCTACCTTTGTCTAACAATGCCGATCCTCTATGAGCCTGAAAGCCACCAGGATTTGCTCCATATTCCAGAATTTAAAGCTTGCCGTTAGATTTTTCTTCGAGCAGGTTGGGGTCCGTTCCTCCATATTCTTGAGCGCCATGATGACGAGATCTCACTTCTATTTTCCATAGGATTCGATGGAAAAATGGCTAAGATGGGCCATCTTACCTTTCCTGTAACGGAGGAGTCTATTGCATTGGCCATGAAGCTTCCACAAAAGGGTGCCCATTGGCACCAAGCACCTCTTCCTCCCACGGATGGCTCATGAATTTTGTCTCAAATCCAATTATCAACACGTTGCAGGCACAAAAGGGATCCATCGGGAGTGAATTAAGCTAGAATACCTTGAGCCCTTGACCGTTATCATTCGGTTGATCACCTGTGAGGCTAATTTTACCATATTCAAATCCTGCCACTTCCGATTATTAGCTCATTTTGTTAATAATCAGGCCCTAAATTTCCCATTTTATTTTTTGAAGAGCCTTGAGAAAATGTCGAACCAGGTGAGGAAAAATGTAGTTAACCCCGCTGGTAGTTTATATCATCACTGTCTCATTAAAATCCTGATCATTCACCAGTTGAAGGAAAAGGGGCAAACATGGGAAAGTTTTGTGTTCAAAGTACTGAACCACCATTTGGTCAAGAAGCCCCTTGTCAAATCCTATGCCTCTCACAACCATCATCGATTTCAAACTCGTTTTGATGAGCCTGCTCAAACCTCTGCCCAAGAAAAAAAGGGATACTAAGTCTGTGTAGTTTAATGAGCATACCTCAGGAGAAATGCACCTTGTCCATTCATCCTCCTATCCCGAGCTTGTCCACAGGGACACGACCACGAAACCTCCACTCTTTTCACCAATACCCACTAAATCTAGGAGGGAAAATTGTGATCAGTCTGTTGACCAGACCGTCGTCCATCCCATCGATTAGTCCGTCATTCAGCCGATGGATTCAGACAGCCGTGATGACAAGACGGATGACCCTGTCCTTGAAACACCCCTTCTTCCATTAGCCAATGTCTCTGCTCACTTGCTTGAAGCCCCTGCCTTTGAACCTACTCCTGCACACATTGAAGACAAGGCTCTTGAAGAACAAACCACCTCTGCTGATCTTGAAACATGTCTAAAGGGATCGATCCCTCACAAAGATCTTGAGTATTTTCAGAACCACCCACTCCAATCCATCATGCCGTGGATATATTGACCCAGGACATAGCATAGTTAAAAAGCCAGAATGAGAAGTACGTTGAGATAATCTCTGAGCTTTGTGAAGAGAATAAGGAACTACGTATAGAAGTGAAGTGTGTCAAAGACTTGAATAGCGCCATAAAATCTTCTCATGACTCTCTCCGGACGAGGCACAATACCTTGAGAGCCCAAGCCAGGAATCTCAAGCCTAAATCTACTTCCTCATCTAAGTCGAAGGTAGCTGCTACTGCAACTCAGCCTTCTTCCTAACTTCCTCTATGCTTTGCTCAGTGGGAGTTGGCATATCTCCGATTTGGGCGAGTGTTGATGCCCAATTTTGTCATCACTTTTGGTCATTAAACGTGCTCTGTTGGCATTACTTTTGTCATTTTTGGTGTATTAATTCATACTTCTTTCCATTCATACCACCAATCAAACCCAGGTATGAACTTATTTGAATATCACATGAACCTTGATTAATTATCATTATTTTTTTGTTTATTAACATTAATCTAGGATTTCTTGACTTGTTTGGAAAATAGATTTCGTTCTGTAGGCTATGGTATTCAAACATACTCTCATTCAGACATGCGTTAATGCTGAAGATCCCCAGCCGTATTCGGACCATCGTTCATCCCTTCGTTCACACCTACGGATTCGTTGGTTGGAATATTCAGGGGCACTTAAAGCAAAAACCATGACATGGATTCTGTTGGAAACGTGTCCCTCATGGTTTGTGAGCCTTCGTTCTAGAAGATCCATGTTCCTATATTCCTAGCTTGACGATGCATCAGCTTCCCACTTCAAAGGAAAATCAACGCACCAACTGCTCACGTGAGGAGAACCAACACGCGTAGATTGTGGGAGATGACCTGTGCACTGTCATGAACCATCCTCTAGCCGTTTTCTTCAGTAATTAAGACCTCTTATTTTTAGAGAGGTCGACCACTGAAAGGTTTGACCTTCTCCCCCATTGTAAAATTATATAAAGATGTCTCTGGTTGAGAAACGAAGTTAGCAAGTCAGCCAGTAGAGAGAATAGACGCAGAGCTAAAGAGCGCCGTGTAACTTTTGGTTCAGTTAATGGAAGTTTATGATTTTAGCTATTGATGATCAAATGCATATTCTGTTGGTGATTAATTTGAGTTAGCCAATCCCTGATTGCTAAGAAGGGCCCCTCAACAACCATAGGTTTTTATTGTGTATATTTTGTTATTTATTTTCTACAGATAAGTAGTTTACATTTTCATTAGATGTATTTAACTTTGTTTTCCTGTAGATGTTGTTTTATTTCCTGTAATTTATGTCTTGTTGCTAATACAATCTACATTTTCAAAATTTAAAGTGACCGGTCATGCATAGTTTCCTTTAGCTTGGTCTCAATCTTTCCATTGCAATTACATAGAGTTTAGTTAGTTTAGTGTTTCAAGTTCATAATTAGATTCAGTTCTGTTAATTTTCCTGTAGTTGTAGATTAGCTTCACTTACATTTTAGTTTGCTTTATTATGCAATAGGAAACGATTTCTCTCCTTCGATATAGATTAGTGTAGTTGCTTCTTGTTATTTAACCTTTAAACAGTTTATTTACTCCTTTGCTTGCACTGTAGATTAAAATGCATAAATGAGTTGGCGTTAGAATCATTTAGTATGCTCATTTTTCATAGTTTATATAGTTTTCTGTCATCCAGACTGTCATACAGGCTTTAATAATATTTTTTGTCATGTTTTTATGCTTGTTTAAAGTTCAATTTTTCAGGTTTTCGAATTGTATTATTTCCTGTAGTTAACCAGGAGTTATATATGTAATTAGGACCTTGTTTTGAACTACATAGAGTTTTAATTAGGCTTTATAACTATTGTTAGTTCTTATTTATCTCCGCAAATTTGCCTTAGTTTACTTTTTAGATTGTGTTTCCGTAATTGATCTTTTATCTCTGATTCCTTAACTTGTTACTATTCTAGAACTTGTTAATTTCATCCTTAGTTTAGTTTACTTCATTTTTATTTAAGATTGATTTTGGATTAAACTTGGTAACTTCACTTTCAAAAGTACATTTCTTTTTATGATTTTTTAGTTCAAACATAGGATCTACTCTTCTCATTTACATAGTTAATGAAGATGTTCATAGGATAGAATTTGATTCAAAAATAAAATATCTTTATTAAGTTTTCTACTTGCTTCTAGATTACATTTATTTCCAAGTCATTTGCATATGCTTAGATTTCCTTAAACTTGTGTTGATAATTATATTTCATGCTTCACCTTTGTAGGATAGCATAGATATTTGCATACCTTCAATTTCAAAATAGTCATTAGAAATACATGGTCTTGGTTGCTTGTTAATAGATCAATTGTTAATAACATCTCATTTTCAAATCAGTCTTAGATAGCATAATTAGAGACATTTTCTTATGGATAAAGAATATATTACAATGTTTAAAGTTAGTTGTAATTGGTCACTTTTTAGCTTGCATCTCGTTGTAGAAGTTAAACTAGATTTACTTCCGTTCTGTTTCCTTGTCATATTTGAAAGTCATTTTGATACATTTTCTCCAATTCCTATTACATTTGACACATTTCCTCAGAATCCTCAAGGAGAATGGAATTATGTAGTTTAGCTTAGTTTTGAATATTTGTCGAATGCATGAATAGTTTAACTATTGAATTTGTTAGGTTTATTAAGTAACTTGTAATTTTGCTTTAAGATAACATAGTTTCTTGTTTCCATAGTTAGTTGTAAACTGAATCATTTCATAGATAGGTTTCCAATCTTGTTCATAGTTATTACTTTCTAATTCCTAGATTATATTTTGAATAATTGATCAGTAGTTTCCATTTTCATAAGACTAGTTTTGCTTTTGATCAAGTCTTGTTTCCTAGAATAGTGTTGTTGTTTTTATCTTTTCAGTTATTGTTCATAGAGTAGAGTATAGATTGATACTACTCTGACCTATTGGTCTAATCAGTTTAGTAGTTGTATTTCTAAAGTTTGACTCAGTTTTTCATTTTGAAAGATCTTTCGATATTTTCATTATTGAACATTTCTAAGGTCGTCCGAGCCAATGTCCTAGGTACCATTCTACCTCAGCATATATTGTGCCACAACTCTAAGGTTACCAACCCTGGTCAATAATTAAATATTTGGTGATTCATTAAGACAGTAAATACACCCAACAAATATGCCTAAATGAAATCCTACAAATACTCCCTTTATTTCAGGAGTAAAACTTGAAGAAGCAGATTCTACACCGTTGGTGAACAACACCTTATATAGGTAGCTAGTTGGAATCTTGGTGTACTTGAATCATACTCGACCTAATATTCTTATGCTGTGAGTGTGGCTTCAAGATACATGGAGAAGCCACATGAGATTCATTAGAGGGATGCAAAAATAATCTTTCATTATGTGCAAGGAACCAAGTCTATGGGAATCACTATGTTCCATATTTGAGCCTAGATCTTCTTGGATTTACTGATTCAAATTGGGTAGGTGATAACATAGATCAGAAGTACAATTTTGGATTTTTTTTCACTCTTGGAGGAGGACCTATTTTCTGGTCAATTAAGAAACAAACTGCAATTGCACTCTCTTCAGCAAAGGCCGAGTTCAGATGAGCAGTGAATGCTGCAACTCAATGTGTGTGGTTGCAGGGTATACTTTCTAATTTTGGGAATTCCTTTAGCACTCCCACAGTCATATTTTGTGAAAATCAAAGTGATATAAGTATCTAAACTGATCCAATACAGAGGAAAAGAACCAAGCATGTTGATATCCATATGCACTACATCGGGAATCTAGTGCATGATCACATCATTGATTTGCATCGTTGCCCATCATCTGAGCAAATTGCAGACATATTCACCAAAGCTTTTTCAGAGAATAATTTCATCCATATTATATCACTGCTTGGGATGGATGAACATGTGGTGGATTGAAGGATTGATCAACAATTCTTCAATTTTGTTCATGTCCATGTTTGAGGGGAAGTTTTTCCCATGAGGTTTTCCTCCTTTCCTTGTTTTGTGGACAAGGTGGTATGTAAAATGGTGACCATGCCAAGTTTTTGGGACCTATCTATTTTTGTTTTTTTACACATAAATTCGGGGTTAAGGGGGGATGTTGGAGTATTTAAAACCCATCCATATCCATTTCATACTTAGGATATAATAATTAGCCATTTTTTGATTAATTCCGAGGTGTTGACTAGGTAGTTGGCCATAATTTATCCATTGTGTGGACCACAAGCCATCCTGAGTCACTTGGGTGTACTTCTAGGGATTCTAGATAGTATTTCCTAGGATTCTGTGATATTTTATTCCATTGCTGGATTAGAAGGGAGCTTTCCTGGCTTTACTACTTTTCACTGCTTTTGAGAAAGCTAACTGACTTAGCTTTAGAAGTTTTTCTGCCAAATCATCCTGCATGATGTTTCCTCTTTATAAAATGTACTTAGAATGCTTTTACAGCCTACATCACCATCCAAATCCTCTCTTACCAATTCATGAGCTTTAGGGGTAATTTGGAAAGCAATTTTTACACCTAAGAGGGTTTTTCATCTTTTTAGTAAGCCTTCTTTTGTGAGGATTTTGAATGCCTTCCTTGGATTTCAAATCTATGATGTAATTATATATTTGGACAACCATTACATATCCTAATTTTGGATTATGTAGAATTATTCAATATATTTTTATTGTTTGCATCAAATTCATGAATGTTTTATGTGTTCTATGACTAGTTTTTGCAAGGCAATTTGTGTAAAACCATAAATTTCTAAATAACCAATAATACATAACATTTTAATATACGTGGCATAATATATTATGGAATTAATTACATACTTGATTAGATTACCTGGTGGTTTCCTCTATAGCTCCAATGTCTGCAACTGAAGTTGGGGGGACAAATCTCCACCCAACCAACCCCTAGCTAATGGTTGAGGCCCACGAGCCCCCAACAATTAACCCTATGCCAAATATTGCTTTCTCTCTTTCCTCTTACTGTTAGCCTCCTTCTTTTTCGGCTCCTCTCCCCAAATCTCTAAGCCCTAAAATCCAAAAAGGACTCTTCTCTCTTCTTGTCATCCTCCTTTTATTCCCCCCTCCTCCCTTTTTCTTAATTTCTTGTTTAATTTCTATCATTATGCAAAATTCTTTTTTTGTTACTTATTTTTCATGTTTCTTTTTATTATTTTACATTACATTATATTATATTAAACATTCCATATATTCATATACGAGGGTTGTTACATACTCCCTCCCTTCAAAAAACTTCATCCTGAATTT
Source organism: Larix kaempferi (assembly GCA_027924585.1). NCBI lineage: Eukaryota > Viridiplantae > Streptophyta > Pinopsida > Pinales > Pinaceae > Larix > Larix kaempferi. Next base: position 8,514,338 of record BSBM01000368.1, read on the forward strand.
ATAATCCACAAGCAATAAATACCATATTTATTCAATCAATCAAGTAAATAATAAAAAATATAGGTAGCTAGTACTATTGTGAAGATAAGATATTCATATGTGTGGCCATCACATAGTAATCTCCAACCTACACTAATACAATCAAACACCCTAAGTTACAACATGTTCTTAATTAATTCCTTATGTATCTAGTATGCAACCATGGAAAAAACTTATGCATCATACGCAAAGAAACATTAGACATTTAATTAATAATAAGCCTACAAGAGGAAATTTGGATGAAAACTGGGCCTTTTAACCCAAAAGTACAATTTCTTGTAATCACATATTAGCCAATCAAAATGCTTTAAAATTCAAATAGGGTGCATGTAAAACAATTGGAGGGAAAAAATAAAACTACTTTTTTGGATCATATTTTCAACGTAACTCCTTGTAGGTTTACTCAAATTTCAAGCGGGAGGACTCGTTGGATGCATAATTAAATTATGCATCCAATGAGTACCCATGTTGCATACTTTTAACAACATCCACACCATGAAAATTTGAAAATACACAAACCTAGATCCAAATCATAGGCTCTATCAAGCGCCGAGAGGGATCAAATCTTTTGAGGTGCAAACCTCTCCTTGAATAGCTCCTTGAGTGCAATACCTGAGCCACCTAATCCTAAGCTCTAAAGTCTCTAGTTTAAGTCTCATATTTACTTTTTACTTTGTATTATTCTTTTTTGTTTATGGTCAACATAATATTTATTACTTTTTACTTTGTATTATTATTTTTTGTTTACTTTGTGTTATTTTGTTACTAGACAAACACTCTAAAGTCTCATATTTACATTTTACTTTGTATTAAAAGTAAAAATTAAAGTCTCTAGTTTAAGTCTCATATTCACTTTTTTCTTTGTATTATTCTTTTTTGTTTATGGCCGACATAATATTTAACACCTAATCCTAAGCTCTAAAGTATCTAGTTTAAGTCTCATATTTACTTTTTACTTTGTATTATTGTTTTTTGTTTATGGCCGGCATAATATTTATTACTTTTTACTTTGTATTATTCTTTTTTTGTTTACTTTTCATTATTTTGTTACTCGACAAACACTCGACTAACAAGATCTCCCCCATACTGGGCTGTAGAGCACCTCTCGGCGCAATTAAAAAACGTGTTTTCTCTCACTAGAAACATGTTTTTTAATATATTTTCAATTTTTCATGGCGTGGATGTTATTAAAAGTATGAAACATGGGTACTTGTTGGATTCATAATTTCATTATGCATCCAACAAGTCCTCCCACTTGAAATTTGAGTAAACCTACAAGGAGGTAAGTCTCTACTATTATTTTATTATTTTCCTTAGGAGGCCCATTTTTTACCCAAATTTCCTCTAATGTGTGTATTTGTATACTTCCTCTCTCCTTACTCACCCTCTACCTGAGAATCATACCATCCGCCACCTCCATAAACCTCCCCTCCAACTCCGGATGGTTCCGTTGTCCATGGCACAGTCCCTCTACTGTAACTTGTATGTGGATCATACAGTAGGCATGAGAAGTTCCCTGAGAAGTTACTGCATCATTTCCACCCTCCCAAGTTATGGTAATAGTACAACCTCATCGTAATTTAACCGAAATCTGGGCCTCATCGGTGTTATCTGGCATCTGGTTCCCAGTACCCTGATCCTGATATCAGGATCATTATACCCCATGCATCTTGAAAGGATAGCCTAAAAATCCTCCACCTGCACCCTCAAGGCACTAGCCCGATGCATCAGAAGTCCTTCTACATAACCTCCCTCATAGTGAGTGTGCCTCTAACCGTGGACTTCTTGAAGAACTCAAGAGTTGTTGTCATAGAGTTAATTGTTGGGCTTGTCGCCTAGCCCATAATATATTTATAGTATCCTTTCTCATTTGTGGTTATGGGATCCCATGAAATCACATAGTGATTAGCCTAATCAGGCTTATTTGAGTCGCTTACCTGGAACAACTTGCACTTGTCACAATGAATAATGATTAGTATCCATTTCTCAAGATAATAAGATATCAAGAAATCAACCTTGAATCATGTGCTAACAAGAATGTCTTGTCACCAGTTCATAAATTGCATTTCATCACCTCAAAAGCCCTTATCATGATAATACATGCTACATTAAACACCTAATACATTCAGAGGCTCCTTGCTATCATTATAAAATAACTGGTCATGATACTCTCATAAATTCGCTAAGCATCTTATTAATATGACAAGCTGCCATAATTCAACATTAGTAATATCAACAAGGAGTAACATCTTACCCTAATCCATAATCATATTAAATATGCATTCTACGGGGAGGAATAAGGATTAGAATGAAATGATAACATGTCATATACCAAATGTTCTATATAATTTCTTATTCCTTACTAATACATGATAGAGCTGTAAAATACCATAATAAACCACAACGTGATTTCATACCATTTATGTTCCAAAATGTCATTTATCTCTAGATGCCAAGACAAAGCTATTAAAATTCTAAATTAATATCATCACGAAATAATATCAATTTATGTTCCACACGTCATCTATCTTATAAAGCACCATTACATCATGAAATAACATCAAGAAGTATCACATCAAATTTCATATGAATAATGCATGAACATGAATCACATGTCTATAAGGCATCATTCTAAGAACAACATGTAATAACACCATATCATGTACCACATAACTTACATTTCAAGATGCCATAAATACAACTATAAATTAGCAATTGAGTATAAGTAATCAACGTATCATGTACCTCATGTCCTATGCATCTAGAAACCATAATAAACTGAGTATCAACATGAAATATGCATCAAGGAAACTGAGTAGCAACATGAAAAATTGAGTATCATTATGAAATATGCAACATATGTCCTCTAACATCAGATACCATAAGAAACTACAAAATAATAACTTGGTATCAACATGTAATATTTATCATATGTATTCTAACTCTAGAACTGTAAAATACCGACTGAATATCAACATGAATTAATAGAACCAATCCATGTGTCACGAGCTCAAGTCTACTAAAAAAGGAAAGGAAACTCGTGATGCATAGTTTCTGCGTCCTCCCAAGTAGCTGACTTTGGACTATATTGATCCCATTGGAATTTAACTTGATCAAGGATGCGATTGAATAGATGTCGACTTTTGTGGTCCAATATACAATATGGTTCGATCTAGATGAGCCCTTCCTTGGAAAGCTGCAATCCATTCAAGAATTTCAATGATAGTACACATCTACATAGTAATATGAAATATTCCAAAACCTTATCAACTTAAATATATTCAGTGAACCATCTGAAATGATTCATATAGATATAGATCTAACACAAACATTTTAAATGATTAAATGGATCAGTATTCCAACATGCAATACAAAACTCAACAGATTAATCCTAACCAATTTTTTTTAACCAAGATAGTTCTATAACAGAAAGGGGGAAGCAATCAATGAGAATTCAAGTCTGAGCATTTGAACCTTGCTCTGATACAAAATGGAGAACCATAAATTTCTAAATAACCAATAATACATAAAAATTTAATATACATGCCATAAGATCTGAGGGAATTAGTTACATACCTGATTAGATGACCTGGTGGTTGCCTTGATATCTCCAATGTCTGCAACTGAAGGTGGGGGGACGACTCTCCACCCAACCAACCCCCAGCCAATGGTTGATCCCCCCCGAGCCCCCAACAATTAACCCTATGCCATAGATTTCTTGATCTCTTTCCTATTGTTGTTAGCCTCCCTCTTCTTCCCCTCCTCTCCCCAAAGCTCCAAGCCCTAAAATCCAAAAAAGACCATTCTCTCTTCTTGTCTTCCTCTTTTTATTTCCCCCTCCTCCCTTTTTCTTAATTTCTCATTTAATTTCTATCATTCTGCAAATTTTATTTCCATTACTTATTTTCATGTTCCTTTTTATTATTTTACATTATATTATATTAAATATTCCATATATTCATATATGAGGGTTGTTACAATTTGTGTGAGCTTATAATTGCTTGATTAGATGTTGGTATGTGAGCAAGTTTTTCACAGTAATTCGCAGGTTGGGTTAGATTCAAGGAAGCACAATGAAATCAATGGAAAAGTTGGCGAACAGTAGCTCAATTGAACTATTAAACTCGATCAAGCATTTAAGTATGCTCGATCGAATTTTTGAACTCAATTTAGTGTTTTAGTATGCTCAATTGAACTTTCAAAAAGATCGATCATGATAATATCTCGATCGAGATATTACATCAATCCATCTTCTGGTTATCCACACTTTAACCCTCGATGAAGGTATTTTAAAAATGTGCACAAATGCTCAATCAATGGTTTTAAAATCCTCGATTGAGCTATTAGCTTGATTGAGCGCTTTAAAAGAGAGTTTTAGCCCCCATTTTTAAAAGTTTATTTTTTCTGCTATTTTTTCCAAACCTCAAATCCTTGTCTTAGGATACACCTTAAATGGTGGAATTCATACCAATGGATTCATCAAAAAATCGTCTATCCATTGACATATAATTTACAAGTTTCAGAGTTCAAAGATTTTTTTTTTTTTATTTTCTTCTAAAACTTATACTTACAAAACCATGTCCACAACTTCGAGCCAGCGTAATGAAAAATCCACAACATAAAAAGTACATGACACAAAAATTTCAAAAAATCTATATTCCCTAGTCCAACGCATGCTCTTCAAAAGGTTTTTTTTTTTCAATTTTTTTACATGCACACACATGTGTGTGAAATGCAATTAAAATTTTCAACGGTTAGTTTCAAAGTTTTTTAAACATGTAATTTTCCATCATAAATTTTTAAAAAAATGTGCACGATAATGCATTTTGTGTAGATTATGTTCATATATATTCTTTTAAAAAATTATGCATTTATCACTAAATTATTTTACATACAAAGAATCCACTTGAAAACTTTTGTTGAAATTTACAAGAACAAGCCTGTCATTAAATGCAACATTGCAACATTAAATAGTTTTATTTTTTTAATATAGGTGGAAAGATAACATAATTCCCTACAATTTATTTTTTTGTTACGTGTTAGAATTCACAAGGGATATATGAGTTTTGAGGGATTTGATTTAATGAATGAGTAAACGTTGAATTTTCAGTGGTCACTATGGCCAAAAAGTGTTACCCATGTTCATGGATTCACCCACATACTGTCATATTTTATTATCTCACATATAGTTTTATTTATTTAGTAATTCATTTTGCGTTGTTCCTTTCACATATAATAGTTTAATTCTTATTAGTTATGCCTAACACTTACTTCAATTTTATGCATTAGTTAGTGTTCACATCTAATCTCATTGCATTAACAATCTAATTTTTCCCTCATTAACATTTTATGCACATTTTGGTTTTAGGATGCTAATGGATTTAATAATTAATATCATGAATTCTTCTCATCTAAGTGCTTAACTCAATTGAGGCTTCCATCCCTATCTTACCTTTAAACCAACCCTCCAAGGGTGTCTTTTATTGTTTTTTCCCCAAAACCATTTTGAGCATCAACAAGGGTTATATGGGTGAGGGGTTAGTTGTTAAAGGTTATAATGGTTATGGGTTAAAATTCTTACTTATTAAGGATTATAATTCTTAAATATTGTGGGTTGGGGATTATATGGATTATGTATATAGGGACTAAATCTCATACGGATTAGATATTACCTATATAATAAATTATAATGGATACTAGTTAGGGGCTATAAGTAATACGGGTTAGGTAATATGGCATATGTGTTATGGGTTATGAGAGATACTTTTTAAGGGGTGATACATGTTTGGGATGGTAAGTTATATGAAATAGAAATGTTACTGTTTAAGACTTATAATAGTTAAGGGTTACAAAATAAGGGATTTAAATATTGATTTATAACACTTAATGTCTATAAAATTAGAGTATGAATGGCTATAGTGATGAGAATTAGGATTTTGGGTTCTATAGTTTAATGGTTCTTAAAAATTTTTTTGGTTATTGGTGTTAATGGATATGGGTTATACATTGGAGAGATAAAAACTATATGGGTTAATCATTAGCATTTATAGTGGTTAGAAATTATGCTTATGGTTTATAGTGTTTATGGATAATTTGTGATAAGTAAATAAGGTTAATGGATGTATCGGATTTAATAGGGGTAACATGTTATAAGGATTTTGGAGTTGAGGTTTTAATAACTATAGTTTTGAAGTGATAGGGCTTAGAGTTAATAGGGATTAAGGTTTTATAATCTATATTAGTTATGGGGTTATGGATTATAATTATTATGGATTATAAGCATAAGGGATTATGGGATAATTAAATAAGGTAAAATTTGAGAGGTTACATTTTATATGGCTAAGAGTTAGGGGTTATATATTTTAATGGTATGGTGTTATAGGGTTTAGTGGTTAAGGATTAGAGGATACATGATAGAGGTGATATAGGTATAGGGTTAAGGGTTATATTGGTTACTCATGAAGGTTGATATGTTACATTTTATATTGATAAACTGCTATAATCTGTTACAATTTGCATGGGTTATTATTTAGAAGGTTTATGATTATTATTACAAGTTAACGAAGACAATTGTTAAGGATTAGAACTTATAGGGGTTGTGGGTTATGGGGAAGGAGTGACAGGTATTAAAGGTTAGGAGTTACAACTATTAGTAATTTGAGGAATTATGGGATATAATATTTACTAATTAGGGCATTTAGTTATATTTGTTTATTATGGGTTATAAGGGATATGGGTAAATTAAGATACTTACATTTTTATAAAGGTTAGGAGATAATGGATATAAAATTTAGAAGTGGGGTTAAGGAAATAAGAGTTATGGGTTGTAGAGATTAATAATTAACATTTATATTTTATAGGTGTTACAAGTTGGTCTTTATAATGATTAGAAGTAATAATTCAAGTATTATGTATTTATAATTAAGGGTTAGGGTTTTGCATGTTATGAGCATCTATGATGTTAAGGTTTAGGGGTATATATGGTATACGGGTTTTATATTTTGTGGGGTAGGTGTGATAGGGGTTAATATTTATAGAAGATATAGATTTAATTATTTATATAGAAGAGGAATATTATGGTTATGGGATAATGGACATAAAATTTAGATGCAGGGTTAAGGAAATAAAGGTTATGTGGGTTAAGGGTTATAGAGATCACTATTTAACATTTATGGTCGCTAGTTATGATTACATGATGATATAGTCATTAGCTTTTAATGATGGGTAGTTATAGAGTTTGGGGATTAAAAGGACTAATGATTATGGTGGTTAAGGGTTAGATAAGAGTTATAACAACAAATAATTATATGGATTATGGGTGGTATATTTTTTAAGGGTTTGACATTATATTTATTAATTAGTACTGAGGATTTTTTATTCTAAATTTTGGCAATTACATATTAGAAAGGTTAGGGTTATGATTAAGGGATTTAGATATTGATTTATAGTGTTTAATGTATATACAACTTAACTATTAATGGATATAATGATGAGAATTAGAATATATGGTTCTATAGTTGAATTGTTTATAAGCAATAGGTTATTGATGTTAATGTATCTGGATTAGACATGCAAGATATACAAATTATATGGGTTTACTAATTAGCATTTATAGTGGCTAGAAAGAATGATTATGGTTTGTATTCCTTATGTATAATAGGTTATAGGTAATTGAGGTCAATACATGTAGCATGTTATAGGGATTTGCTATTGAGGTTTCAATAACTACATATTTAAATTGATAGGGTTTATAGGTGATAGGGATTAATGGTTATACTTTGTATTAGTTATGCATTATAATTGTTATGGATTATAAATTGCACAAGGTAAGAATTGAGAGTTTACATGTGATATATGTAAGAGTTATAATATTTATGAGTAATATAGGATACAATATCTATTTTATTTATTAGGTATTATCTATTAGGGGTTATCTATTTTAAGTGTTAGTGTAACATTGTTTCCGTTGTTGCAGAGAAGTCGTATCATAGTATTCTCAAATTATTTCTGAACAAACCCACAAATTCTAAAAAAACCCCACATTAATAATTGATAAAATAAAGATGATGATGAAATACAATGAATTGGCCTACTTAAATATAGCTTGGGATTAAGCTTTGAGGAGTCACAACTTCTCATTCTAATTAGTATTCAATTATTATTATTATTAATGTATTTTATTTATTATTTTATGTAACATTGCCCTTCCCTTAAGGGTAGCTTTGTCCTCAAAGATGGAAGTGTTGATGTCCTCTTATTACGGGTTGTTTGAAGCATTGACTTAAACACTGCACTCTAGATCGATTTCTTTCTCTGGACAAGATCCTGGAACTTGTGTTGTAATTCTTTTTGCTTAAATGGTGATTTTTTGAAACAATACGGCTTGTAATCATTTGTTTTCCATGTTGTCTTTTTTCTTCCATTTATGAGCAATTGTAGATCTTATTTAATTCCACTTTTTGCATTAGTTGTAGGCCTTACATCGGATGATGTCATAATAATGGAAATATTATTAAGATATACTTTTTGAGCTTGGAAATTGAAGTGACGATCATCCTTAAGTGCTTGGAGTTTTAAGATATCATTGTGAGCCTTCTTAGTTCCATCAAGCCAGTTAGGTATTATAATGTTTAGTGTTAAGGATTAGAGTATATGCGCAAGGGGGTAGGGGTCTATGGTTAAGGGTTATATTGGTTAAGTGTGATATGTTACATTTATATTTAATGATAAAGGGTTTTAATAGTTGGGGTTTTATTGTTGAAAGATAAGTTTTAGAGCGATAGGGTTATGGGTTACAAGGGAAAAAGATTCAATATTATTCGATGATTGTTATGGGTTGATTTAGATGGGTTATGGATGACGATTACAAGTGGAGGGATACATTTTTTAAGTATTAGAACTTATATCTATTGGTGGTTGTAATGGTTTGGGTATGTGGATTATTGGCTAGGAGTGATAAGGACTACCGGTTATCATCTATAAGGATTAACAATTATAGGAATTATGGGCTATAATATTTACAAATTAGGTCGGCATTCATTGGTTAATGGTTATAGTTATATTTGGTTATTAGGGTCTATAAGGGTTAGGGTGATCATAACTAGGTTCTTATAGAGGTAAGGGGATAATGGATATAAAATTTAGAACTAGGGTTAGGAAATAAGGTTTATGGGTTATAGAGATTAGCAATTAGCATTTATAGTTTCCAAGTGTTACTAGTATTTTGTATTGATTAGAAGTTACAAGTAAGGGATTAGGTATTCTGGATTAAAGGCAGGATTATAGGGGTTATAAACTTAGGTGTTAGGGGTTAGCATCTATAGGGTATATGGGTTTTATATTTTTGGGGGTAGAGGTGATATATGTTATGATTTGTAGAAGATCTATATTAAATGGTCCAAGGAGAAGTGGTCTATAGTTTATTATTTGTAATGATGATAATTTATGATTAATGGTTATAAGGGTTAGGGACCAAATGATTACATGGTATAGCCATTAGGTGTTAATAGTTAGGATTTATAGAGGTTGAGGATTAGAAAGATTAACGATTATGGTGGTTAATGGTTAGTCAAGATTTATAATGGTAAAAGTTTATAAGGATTAGGACCGATATAGGTTATTGGTTGTAGAGGTTAAGAGATCCACAAGATAATGATTATTAATTGAGGTTTTCTTATTCTAAATTTTGGTGATTACATATAATACATGTTAGGGGTTATGAGATAAGGGTTTTGTATATTGATGTATAGTGCTTAATATCTATCCAATTTAACTGTTAAGAGTTATACTAATGAGACTTAGGATTTAGGGTTCCATAGTTTAATTCTTCAAAAAAATATGGTTATTGGTGTTAATGGATATGGGTTAGGCATGTGAGATATTTAATATTTAAATGGGATACTCATTAGGGTTAATAGTGGTTAGAAATTATGATTATGATTTATAGTACTTGTGAATAATGGACGATAGGTAAATGAGGCCAAACAATGTAATGCTTTAATAGTGGTAACCTGCTATCTGGATTGGGTGTTGGGATTTTAATAATAATAGATTTAAAGTGATAGGGATTGAGGGTGATACTTTGTATTAGTTATGGGTTATAATTGTGATGGCTTATAACCATAAGGGATTACGGATAACTTTACAAAGTTGAAATTGTGAGTTTACATGTGATAATTATGGGCTACAATATTTACTAATTAGGGCATTTATTGGTTAATGGTTATAGTTATCGACATATTTGGTTATTAGGAGTTATAAGGAATATGGGAAATCTTAGTTAATTTTCATAGAGGTTACAAGATAATGTCTATAAAATTTCGAGGTGGGGTTATGGAAATAAGGGTTATCGGTTAAGGGATATAGAGATCACTAATTAACATGTATAGTTGCTAGGTGTTACTAGTTGGGTTTTGTAATGACTTCATGTTACAAGTCAAGGATTAGATAATATTTAGGATTAACGCTTAAGGTTATAGGGGTTATGGAATTAGGTGTTAAGGGTCAAGGTTTATATGATATACAAGTTTTATACTTTATAGGGTAGTAGTGATATGGTTTATGAATTCTAGAAGATATAGATTTATTTTTTTAAGGAGAAGTAGTATATGGTTTATTATTAATAATGGTTACGAGTTATGAATAATGGTTGTAAGGTTTAGGGCCGAAATGATCACATGATACAGTCATTAGGTGTTAATAGCTAGGATTTATAGAGGTTGGATATTAGAAGAAATAATGATCATGTTGTTTAAGGGTTAGTTGAGAGTTATAATGCTAAATATTTTAGGTAGTAACAGTGATATAAGTTATTGGTTGTAGTTATAATGATGATTAATATAGGGTTTTTTATGCTAAATTTTGGTGATCACATATTATAAAGGTTAGATTTTATATGAAGTGATAATTATAATAATTTATTGTGAAATGGTATAGGGATTATAGGGTTTATAATATGATTTATATGATTCTAGGTTTATAGTGCTTAAGTGTTGGTGTTTATAGTTATTAGAATTTCTAGGTATTAAAATTTGCGGATGATGTTGGTGGTAGGGGTTTAAAGATGATAAGGTTTAGGGTGATCGGGGCTATGGGTAATATAATTATAGTGTTTAAGATTTATGTGTTAAATGTGTTAAGGTCTAGGGTGTGTGGGTTATGCAATATGACTTAAACATGATGGGGGTTGAATGGGATATGGTTTATAAGGGTTACTATTTAGTGGGTATTTTTTATATTGGTTATCAATTAGGGGTTATATGGGTTAGGATTTGAATATTAGAGTTCAGTATTTGTAAATATAGATATTAAGCCATATCAATGCTAGATATTAGGTTTATTGGTTATGTGATAAGGTTTCATGTTAATTATGATTAGATATTATAGGGGTTATTGTTTAGGGGTTATATAAATTAGCAGGTCAGATGTTAAGGGTATGGGGTGAGAGGTTAAGGGTGATATGATGAGTAATTATCCATATTATTTATTAGGGATTATAATGAGTTATGTATATTGTTTATAATGGTTAGCTATGAGAAGTGTTAGGGGTAATTGATTAATGATTACATTAATTAGGTGTTAGGGATTGGGGGTCATATGTTAGAGTTTATAATGGTTAGGGGTTATATGTGTTAATTTTTATAGAGATTAGGAGGTGCATACGATAACTATTCTATGAAAGATGAATATTATGGTAAATATTTGTTATGTGTTAGGCATTATAGAGGTTAAATATTATCATGATCAATGATTGTATATGGTTGGGTTACATGAGATCAATATGAGAGATGATAGGAGTTAGATGTTACAAGTGTTAATGTTTTTGGATTAGGTATTATTGAGGTTATGATATATAAATGTTGGCATTATATGGGAGATAAAGGTCATGGATTATATGGGTTACTAGTTAAGGTTTATAGAGTTATAGAGCATTTTTAAGGTTCTTAAGGATAATCAATTATGAGTGATAGATGTGATAGGTGAGACAAATTATATTTTGTGGATATTGGTTATAATGATTAGTCATTAGAAAGACTAGGGGTTGTAGGGTTGAATGAATTGTGATTACACTAGTTAGGGTTTAGAATTAGGGGTTGTATGGATAGGATTTACAGTGGGTATGGGTTTCATTGTATAAGTTCTATAGAGGTTTAGGGTTTGGGTGATAAGGATTATGATCTATTCTTTTTAGGGGTTAAATTTGTTAGGCCTTAGGCATTATAGAGGTTAAGCATTATAGTGATTAGAAATTATTTTTCGCATGTGTTAGAAGATACTAATACCACAGATGATAAGTGTTAGACATTGTAGGCTTTAGGGTCTTAGGATTATGATTATAGTGGTTGTATGCCAAATAAATGTTGAGGGATATAAGGATAACTAGTTAAGGTTTATAATAGCTATTCATTAGCATTTGTTAAGGTTTCTTGGGGTAATTGATTAAAAGTGTTAGGCATGATAAAAGAGAGGGGTTATACTTTACATGTTATATGGGTTATGTGTTATAGAGATAAGATGTTATAGTTAGGGTATGGTGATAAGGATTAAAATTCAAGGGTAATGGTGATTGTGGGTTACAATTGTTTATAGAAAGGGGCTATTGTTAATAAGGGTTAAAGATTAGGGATTAAGGTTAAATATATTAAGGTTTAGAGGTATTAGTTAAATAGATTAGTGTTGACATGATTTAGGTATTAGGGGGAAATGGTTAAACATGCTATATATTATAGAGAAAAAGTATTATATGATTTATAAGGATTGATAATTAGGGATTATAGAGAATAAGTGTTACCAAATATTCAATCTAAGTGAGAGGGTTGAAATGTATTATGGGTTCTAAGGGTTAGGGGTTGCAGGTTAAACAATAGAAGTGATAGGAATCATGTAGTATGGGTTATGAATAGTATAGACTTAGGGATTAAATGTTATATGATTTAGGGCTTATGGGTTATATGTTTTACATATTATAATGATTAATAGTTAGGTTATAAGTGCTATGAAATACTAGTAGCATGTTTTGGGGGATAGGGGTAGTATGTTACATGTGAGAGGTAATAGGCAATATAGGAGAGATTGAAGTTAGGAGTTATACATATTAAGGGTTTATAATGGTAAAGGATTAAGTATTATAGATTTTAGAAGTTATGAAGTACAATTGTAAGGGGTTAGAATTTAAAATTTTAGGGGCTATCTTGGTTAGTAGATATAGTCATTAAGGATTAGGAATGGTAAAGGTTAGAAATTATGGGTTGCGTTTATATAGTTTGTTATGGTGGTTAGGTGTTTTTTGATGGGTGTTATGGGTTTGACATTAGGTCTTATGTTTTATATGGGTTTGAGATTATAATGGTTATGGATTATACATTATACAAGTTAGAACTTATTAATGTAGTAAGGGATGATGGGTTATATGTGATTATTATTACAAGGTAAGGTATTATAGAAGGTAGGTTTTAGAGATTAGAAGAAGCTTAAAGTGATAGGTGTTAAGGGTTATAAATTACAACTAGTTAATGTTTGGGGTTTAGTGGTTCTAGTGTTTAAGGGTTATAAGAATCCATGATTACATGATAGTTGTAGAGTTATAAGCATCTAAATGGGTTATGGGTTTTTAGTTAGTATTTATTGTGGTTATGGGATAGTTAGATTATATGTTATAATGGTTCTGTATTATAAGGTTGAAGAATCATCGATTAGGAAATAAGGGAAATAATATATAATGGTTGAGTTTTATAACGGTTAGGGGCTATAATAATTGGACATTATGGTTTATAGTGGATATGGATTATAAAATTTAAGGTTTGAGGGTTTGATTATAGAGTTTAAGGTTGATAAGGATTATATAAATTATGGGTTAGGGGTTGTTTGGGTTATTATTTAACGGTTATTATAGTTAATAATTAGTATTTTTAAGAGATACGTGTTATAATAGTTAATAATTACAAGGGTTAACAATTGTATAGGTTAGAGTTTATAATTATTAATGGTTATATTAGTTAGGGTCTGATGCAGGAGCATTGGGGCCTAGGTAGATCCGTCGAGGTTGATTGAAAGAAGGGAGCCGACCAGTGGGAGTGCCGATGACCACTAGTGCGGGAAGCAGGTTTATTTGTCAAAGTCAACAAGTCAGGAAGAAGCAGTTGGAGTGAGACCGATTGGAGCAGCGCAACGAATGTTGCGATTGGTCAAGAATCGACAAAAATTAGTTGATAGATGACAAGTGAAGCTAGTGAGACGTTGAATAGTCGACGAGTGGTCGAACTACGACGCGACAGGCTTGGCGGAGCCAAGCGCGGAGCAAGGGGAGGACTCAAAAACTGCAGAGGATGAGAAGAAAACCAACAGGAAAGTTGAGATGTGACCAACTATTGTAGCATGGTCGGAAGGGTAGAAAGTCAAGGGACTGTACCTGGTAGTCGTTCAGGGTTGCTAAGGAAGTTAATACAGTTATTGTGAGTTGGTGAAAGACATGATAGGTGATGTCATGGACAGAGGCTGTGCCGCATGGCTAGGAGCTGATAGTTGCAGGTTCACAGGATTTGGAAGGATCGACGGACAGGAGGATGTGTGTCTCGGGGATTGCAGCAGTCTCGAGAACAACAGTAGTAGGGTAAAAAGACGTGGAAAAGGAAATCAGGGGGATCTTCAGTCTTTGATGAGCAGTATCAGAGAACAGAGTCGAGGGAAGTTGTGAAAAGTCACACCGTCCAAAGAAGAGAGGGTTGATATCGAGCCATAGATCAGATTTCTTAGTTGAACCTTGAGAGGGTGAGGTCGACACATAGGGAGAACACACCACAGTTACTTCTAAGTTGTAACGGCTGAGGCTGACTGTAGTTAGTTATTTGTTTACAGTTATTCCACATTGTAACCGAATTCAGAGAAGTAATATAAAGCCACTTCTGGCATCCTATTTTACACCATGTTTGTGTAAGCATTGTGGTTTGTGTCGTTTGTATTGTTAAGCAAGAAAGTACCCAGTAAGGTGACTTGCGTCAGTTGGTATCAGAGCAAGAGATTGAAAGTCTGGCTGAGAAGACGCCTATACCAACTTGACTTGCATCAGTTGGTATCATAGCGTGGCTCGTAGCAGATCAGAGCGAGAGATTGAAAGTCCAGTTGGAAAGATGACTATATCAACCTGACCTGAGTTAGTGCGTCAGTTGGTATTGGAGCAGAAGAATCCATTGAGTTCGCGATATTAAGCCTACAAGTGGGTTGGACAACTCCAGCTGTGGTTTGGTAGAGTTGTGCACGACTTGTTTTAAAGTCCGGTTGTGATTGGACGCATGAGAGTTTCAACAGAGGTTGGAAATGGCTCATAGAGGCATTAATGTTCGAGGACGAAGGGCACGTGGCAGAGCAACCGTCACAGTGGATCGTGAGATGTTCGACAAATGCGTCAGAATGATGCAAACTTTGACAAACGAAGTCGCAGTGATCAAAGAAAGCTAGAGGTGTGGTTGTATTGCTGAAGCACTAGACTAGAGCGATGAGGAAGTCGAAGAGGTGGAAGTCCAGGAAGAATCCACAGAGGAACCAGAGGAAAAGCTAATAAAATTTCTGATGGATATGAGAGGTTAGGAAAAGATAGACGTGCGTACATACTCGAGAAGCCTAGACCCAGAAGATTTGATCGACTGGTTCAAAGAGATGGAGAAATACTTCGACATATAGCAGATTGAGGATCCTAAGCGAGTTAAGACTGCATGTCTGAGGTTGAAAGGTCATGCCTCGTTGTGGTGGGACAATGTACAGGCTGACAGACTCAAGAAAGGCAAGGAGAAAATCAAGTCTTGGGACATAATGGTTTCCAAGTTGAAGGGAAAGTTCTTGCCAAATGACTATGTGATTTCCTTGTTCAAGAAGTTACAGAACTTTCGATAGAAAGAGATGACCATGAAAGAGTACACGGAGGAGTTCTATCGATTGTCGATTTGGTAAAGACAAACTAATGAAGGAAAAGAAGTTGTCGCCAGGTATGTGAACGGCTTGAAATATGCTATTCAGGATGAACTCAACATGTCGAGATTCAAAGCAGTCGGCAAAGCCTACCAGTTAGCTCTGAAGGTAGAAGAGAAGTTGTCAAGAAAATCCACAATGACCAGGGGAAAGATGACTGGTCGGGGTGTGAGAACTGTCTCCACGAAAGGCCAAAGTAGTCGGTACAGGAAGGAAAGTGTCGAAGATAGCCAACACGCGAAAGGGACATCGACACGGGAGAAAGTGCAAGAGAACTGACACGATGGTCATGAGAACTACGGTCGAGGTGCATATAGTCGAAGTGGTCCATCCGACAAGAAAGGAGCTAACCCTTGATCCAGGAAGATCAACGTGACCTGATGGAACCAGCACAACAGAAGGCAATCTTTCGAATGGAGGTGTGGATCGGGGAATGCCGTTGCAAAACTATAGTGGATGGTGGAAGCACGGAGAATCTTGTGTCAATAGAAGTCATCGACAATATAGGGTTGAAGTGTCGAGAACACCCACACCCCTACAATATCTCATGGTTGTACAAGGGACACCATGTCAGGGTGACCAGACAGTGCCTGATCAACTTCATAGTCGAAGGATTAGAGGATAGCGTACTGTGTGATGTAGTTCCCATCGATGCATGCCATCTATTGTTAGGAAGGCCATGGAAATATGATTGAAAAATGATCTATGATGGTCGAACCAACACAGTCATAGTGTGGAAGAATGGCATGAAGAGGACTCTTAAGCCGAGGCAAGAAAAACAAGATGACAGTAAGCACAGCGAGACCAATCTTTGGGAGAAGCGAGCATTGATGAGCACCACGAAAGAATTCCTTGCAGAGGAGGAAAAACAGTCGGGATGTTTTGCGATCATTCCAAAAGGACCATATGTCGAAAGAACGACTAGAGAGGAAAATATTCTTGTCGATATCGAGGAGTTGCTTGAAGAATTCAAGGACATAACGACTGATGAGAAAGTGATGGGATTGCCACTGACAAGGAGCATATCCCATCATATTGACTTGATTCCAGGGTCGATTCTAGGAAACAAAGCACCATATAGGATAAGTATGATAGAGGGACAAGAACTAAACCGACAGGTCCAAGAGTTGTTGGACAAAGGGTTAATTAGAGAAAGTCTGAGCCCGTGTGCAGTACTAGCAGTATTGACACCGAAGAAGGGTGGAGAATGGAGAATGTGTACCAACTCTAGAGCCATCAACAGGATCACGATAAAGTATTGGTTTCCATTGCCGAGGATGGATGACTTGATGGATTGCCTGAGTGGAGCGACATACTTCACAAAAATAGACTTGAAGAGTGGATACCACCAGATTAGGGTCAGGGAAGGAGATAAATGGAAGACAACATTCAAGACAAAAGAAGGGTTATACGAGTGGTTAGTCATGCCATTTGGGTTGACTAATGCACCCAGCACATTCATGAGATTGATGAATGAGGTGTTTAAACCATTTCTATGAAATTTTGTTGTAGTCTATTTAGACGACATTCTGATTTTTAGTCCAACCAAGGCAGAGCACTTGGAGCATGTTCGACAAATATTGCAGAAATTGCAGGAAGAAAAGTTAATGGTGCACCTGCAAAAGTGTTTCTTCATGAAGAAGGAATTAGTGTACTTGGGATTTGTAATCTCGAGTAAAGAGTTGGTGATGAACCCAGAGAAGGTGAAGGCAATAGTAGATTGGCCAGAACCGGCAAGTACGACTAGAGTGAGAATTTTCCATGGACTTGCTAGTTTCTACTGGAAGTTCATTCGGGGATTCAGTTAGATTTGTGCACCATTGATAGAGTGCATGAGAAAGGGTGAGTTCAAGTGGACGAATGAAACCCAGAAAGATTTCGACGAGTTGAAGGAAATATTCACTAAGAGCCCAGTCTTGGCGCTCCCAGACTTTGATAAAGTTTTCCAGGTCGATTGTGATGTGAGTGGAATGGCAATTGGAGCAGTGTTGAGCCAGGAGGGCCTACCAATTGCATTCTTTAGTGAAAAGTTGAATGGAGAGAAGCAGAAGTATTTGGTCTATGACCAGGAGTTTTATGCTATCATTCAAGCACTGAAGAAGTGGAGACATTATTTGTTTCCCAAGGAATTTGTGTTGTACACAGATCACCAAGCACTGAGGTATTTGAAGACTCAGTTGAAATTGGATTAGAGACACATGAAGTGGGTGGAGCCACTTCAGAGATATACATTCGTGTTGCGACATAGGTCGGGCAAGTCAAATAAAGTTGTTGATGCATTGAGAAGGAGAGTTGTGCTATTGAGCAGGATGACAGTTCAAGCAACAGGGATAGAGTCGATAAAGACAGAGTATGAGATCGATGAGGATTTTACGAAAGCATGGAAGGCTTGTCGTGAACCTTGGAGTATCGATAGGACTCCATATTTGAGTTACTTCATCCAAGAAGGATATCTGTTCAGGGGAATTCAGTTGTGTATTCCCAGAGGATCAGTAAGAGAGAACCTAATCTGAGAATTTCATAATGGCAGGTTAGCAAGACACTTTGGCATCGACAAGACCAAAGCACTGGTTGATGAGAAGTATTTATGGCCAGGGATGTCGACGGACGTTGGAAGATGGGTTCGACAATGTCAAGTTTTCTAGTTGGCAAAAGGAAGAAGTCAGAATACAAGGTTGTATACACCATTGCTGGTACCAAATAACCCATGGGAGCATCTTAGCATGGATTCTGTGTTAGGATTACTAAAGACTCAGCAAGGAAGTGACTTAATATTTGTTGTAGTCAACATATTTTCAAAGATGGCGCATTTCATACCGTGTAAGAAGATGAGTGATGCCACAGGGATTGTTGTACTATTCTTCAAGGAGATAGTCAAATTGCATGGGTTTCCAAAGAGTATCACGTCGGATCGGGATACCAAGTTTATGGGGCATTTATGGAGAACCCTATGGAAGAAACTGGACACGAAGTTGCAGTTTATCTCGGTGTTTCATCAACAAACAGATGGACATACTAAGGTGGTCAATAGAAGTTTGGGAAACCTTCTGAGATGTCTAGCAGCCGACAGACCCAAGCAGTGGGAAAATGTGTTGGCATAGGATGAGTTTGCAAATAACAATTTTGTGAATCGGTCGACAGGATTGAGCCCATTCCATATTGTTCAGGGGAGAAGCCCACACAGAGTGGTGGATTTGGTCGAGTTTTCAACATAAACCAAAAAGAGCACGGATGCAGAATCGTTCATAGAGCATATGCATGAAGTTCATGAAAATGTGTGAAAGCGCATAGAAAGGAGTAACGCGGCATACAAGTTAAGGGCCAACAGGAAGAAGAGACTACAATCGTTCCACGAGGGGGACTTATTCTATGCATACTTACAGAAGGAGAGATTTTTGACAGGAACATACAACAAGTTGAAGCTGAAGAAGATAGGGCCATGCAGAATTATGAAGAATATTTCGAACAACGCTTATGTGTTGGAATTGCTAGAAGACTTGAACATTTCAGCAACATTCAACGTTTCAGATCTGTATAAGTTTGAAGAGGGGTCAAGAAGTGGAAGCGAGGAGGTGATAAGCATCGACTAGACAGATCAAATTGCAGATCGACACAAAGAAGAGATCGCAGAAGTAATCGAAGAGTGCAAGGTTGGGTGAATGCCTAGCTCACGAAAGAAGGAAGTGATGGAAAGATGATGAGTTCCGGGAGGCGACATGGATTTCTGAGAAAGAGTTTAGGATACTGACAGAGCAGTCGAATTCTTTTTCACCTAGGGAGTCTGATGCAAGAGCATCGGGGCCTACGCAGATCTGTCGAGGTTGATTGACAAGAGGGAGCCGACCAACATGAGTGTCGATGACCACTAGTGCGGGAAGCAGGTTGATTTTTCAAAGTCAATAAGTCAGGCAGAAGCAGTCAGAGTACGACCGATTGGAGCAGCGATGCGAATGTTGCGATTGGTTGAGAATCAACAGGAATTAGTCGATAGCCGACAAGTGAAGCGAGTGAGACATCGGGTAGTCTACAAGTGGTTGAAATATGACACGACAGGTTTGGCGGAGCCAAGCGCGGAGGAAGGGGAGGACTGGCAAACCACAAAGGATGAGAAGCAAACCGACAGGAAAGTCGAGATGTGACTGACTACTGTAGCAAGGTTGGAAGGGCAGAAAGTGAAGGGACTGCACCTGGTAGCCATTCAGGGTTGCTGAGGAAGTTAATACTGTTATTGCGAGTTGGTGAAAGACACCACAGGTGACATCATGGATAGAGGCTGTGCAGCACGGCTAGGAGCTGACAGTTGCAGGTTCGTAGGATTTGGAAGGATCGGCGAATAGGAGGATGTGTGTCTCAGGGATTGCAGCAGTCTTGAGAATAGTAGCAGTAGAGTAAAAAGACACACAAAAGGAAATCAGGGGGATCTTTAGTCTTTGATGAGCAGTATCAGAGAATAGAGCCGAGGGAAGTTGTGAAAAGTCATACCGGCCGAGGAAGAGAGGGTTGAGATCAAGCCATAGCTCACAGTTCTGAGTTTAACCAGGAGAGGTTGAGGTCGACACACAGGGAGAACGCACCATAGTTACTTTTAAGTTGTAACGGATGAGGCCGACTGTAGTTAGTTATTTGTTTACAGTTATTGCACATTGTAACCAAATTCAGAGAAGTAATATAAAACCACTTCTGGCATCATGTTTTACACCATGTTTGTGTAAGCATTATGGTTTGTGTCGTGTGTATTGTTAAGCAAGAAAGCACCCAGTAAGGTGACTTGCGTCAGGGTCTATATATTAATGGTTGGGATTTAAAAGAGTAATGAATTAAGAGATATGGTGTCTAATGGTTATGAGAGTTATGGGATATAGGATTCAACAATTTATCGTTTTAGAGTGTTAGAAGCTAAGTGTTATGGTTTTCAAGGGTTCTAATCATTAATAGTTATATGGGTTAAGGGTAATAAGGGTTAATCATTATGAGGGTTCATGGATATGGATTATCTGATCTAGGGGTTTAGGTTCAAGAGTATGGGGTTATAACCTAGTTAAGGATTATGACTTATAGGGGTCATGAATTAATTCATATGTTGGTAAGAGGTTGGGAAAAGAGTTTGGATGGGTTATAGTTTATATAAGTTAGGGGTTACATATAATAGGTTATAGAATTTATTGGTTATAAGATTATTGAAATGGGGTTACAATGCTTATAGGTAAAGAATAATAAAGGTTATAGGTTAGGGTATATATGGGTTAGGGGTTTTAGGAATTGGAGTATAATAGATGATAATGATAATGATTTATCAAAGATATAGGGTTTAGGTGTTTGAGGTAATCAATTGGGGTTGGTATGGATTAAGGATTATATATATGAATGATCAGGGGTTATACAAGCTATAGGGATTGGGGGTTCATTATTATTGGGATAGGATTTATAATGGATAAGTGTAATGGTTTAGAGTTAAAGGGCTTAAGGGATATAAGTATTAGAGATTAGGGGTTACTAGAGTTATGGGCTAAGGGTTATAAGAGATATGGTTTATATGCATTATGGTTAGTTCCTATAATGGGCAAGGGATATGGGGTATAAGGTTAATGGTTATAGTTAATAATTAATAGTTAAGAGTTATAATGGTTAATAATTACAAGGGTTAACAATTGTATAAGTTAGAGTTTATAATTATTAATGGTTATATTAATTAGGGTCTATGTATTAATGGTTGGGATATATGATTCATCAATTTATGGTTTTAGAGTGTTGGAAGCTAAGTGTTACGGTTGTCAGGGGTTCTACTCATTAACAATTATATGGGTTATGGCTAATAAGGGTTAAACATTATGAGGATTAATGTATAAGGATTATATGAGCAACGGGTTTGGTTTTAAGAGTATGGGGTTATAAGGGTTAAGGATAATGACTTATAAGGGTCACTAATTACGTTATATATTAGTAAGAGGTTTTAAAAAGAGTTTGGAAGGGTTATAATTTATATAAGGTATATGTTACATATTATAGGCTATAGGATTTATTGATTATAAGATTATTGAAATGGGGTCATAATGGTTATAGGTAAAGAATAATATCGGTTATAGGTTAGGTTATATATGGGTTAGGGGTTTTAGGAATTTGGGTATAATAGATGATAATGAATGTGACTTATAAAATGTATATGGTTTAAGTGTTTGGGGTAAGCAATTAGGGTTGATATGGATGAAGGATTAAACATATTAATGATTAGGGGTTATAGAATCTATAGGGATTGGGGATTCATTATTATTGGGATAGGATTTATAATGGCTATGCATAACGGTTTAGAGTTAGTGGGGTTAAGGGATATAGCTATTAGAGATTATGGGTTACTAGAGTTATGGAATAAGGGTTATAAAATATATGGTTTATAAGTGTTTTGGTTAGTTCCTATAATCGGTAAGGGATATTGGGTATATAACGTTAATGGTTATAGTTAATAATTAATGGTTAAGGGTTATAATGGTTAATATTTACAAGGGTAACAATTGTATAGGTTAGAGTTTATAATTATTAATGGTTATATTAGTTAGGGTATGTGCATCAATGGTTGGGATTTAATATAGTAGCAAATTAAGAGTTACAATGCTTAAGGGTTATGAAAGTTATGGGCTATAGGATTCACCAATTTATGGTTTTAGAGTGTTAGCAGATAAGTTTTACGGTTGTGAGGGGTACTACTCATTAACAATTATATGGGTTAAGGATAATAATGGTTAATCATTATGAGGATTTAAGGATAAGAATTGCATGAGCCATGGGTTTGGGTTTAAGAGTACGTGGTTATAAGGGTTAAGTGTTATGGCTTATAGGGGTCACTAATAAGGTTATATATTGATAAGAGGTTGGGAGAATAATTTGGAACGATTATAGTTTATATAAGTTAGGGGTTACATATTATAGGTTAAAGGATGTATTGATTATAAGATTATTGACATGGGGTCATAAAGGTTATAGGTAAAGAATAATAGAGGTTATAGGTTAGGGTATATATGGGCTAGGGGTTTTAGGAATTCAGGTATAATAGATGATCTAACGATTATGATTTATAAAATATATAGTGTTTAGGTGTTTGATGTAAGCAATTGGGGTTGATATGGATTAAGGATTATACATATTAATGATTAGGGGTTATAGAAGCTATGAGGATTGGGGGTTCGTTATTATTGGGATAGGATTTATAATGGATAGGTGTAATGGTTTAAATTTATAGGGCTTAAGGGATATAGGTATTAGAGATTAGGGGTTACTAGAGTTATGGGCTAAGAGTTGTAAGAGATATGGTTTATAATTGTAGTGGTTAGTTCCTATAATGGGTAAGGGATATGGGGTATATGACTAATGGTTATAGTTGTTAGTGATTTTATGAATTAAGGGTTTATTATGAGTGATTTTTAGTTATAGTTAGGTATTGGTAATTTGCGATAGTTGATCTACAAGGTGAGGTTGGGAGAGCCTCACCTCTCAATGGAGAAACCAAAATAACACTGAGAACCCAAAAGAAACTCAGAAACCTAAAACACATAAGAGACACAAGATTGGCACATACAAACTTTTTTGTATTATGAGGCAAGGTGCCTTTTTATAGATTACAAAGAGACCTCATGTGTGAGGCCAAAGAGAGCATATTAAATGCTATTCATTATTTTAATAATATATCTAATATAAGACTATATCTAATACATTAAAGTTAGCATATTGAAACTAATACCAAAATGGGGATTGTGGGCCTCCCATACAGATCAGTAGTATGCATTAGGGTCTATAGTGCTTAGGGTTATGGTTCGCAGGGGTTATGGTTTTGGAGAGAGAAGGGTTAGTGGTTATAGTGGTTAAGAGTCATAGGATTTGATGTTTATAGTAGTTATTAATTAATGCTTATAGTGGTTAGGTGTTCTTATCAATTTTTATATCTAATGGTTAATGTTGCGGGTTTATATGCGTTAGAATTTATAGGGATTAAGGGTTTAGAGTGAAAATGTTTAGGGGTTAAATGTGATAAGCATTAAGGTCTATAGTTATAATATTTTAGGAATTATGAGAGTTCAAATTTGTAGTAGTCAGGGGTTATAGCATTAAAGGATTAAAGGTAATAAATGTTCGGATGATGAGGATTAGAGTTATAAGGTTTAAAGTTTAGATGTTATAGGATTCATAATTTATAAGAGTAGTGGGTTAGGGTTAGGGATGATAGGGGTTATTATTAATATATCTTAGGTTGGTGTGAGTTATATAAGTTATGCATTATAAGAGTTAGTAGTTACGGGTTATAGTGGTTAATGGATAGGGTTATATGGGTTAAGGTTCATAATGATTCAAATTTATATTAACTATATTTTATATTGGTTAGGGTTTGAGGGTGATCATAGGAATTTTAAGTTACATCGGTTAAGAGTTATAATGTTTAAAAATATTTAGAGGTTAGGGTCTATATAAAGTGGCATAGATACGTTATATCTTTATTTTTTATATAAGATATAGGTTGTTAATGATAATACTTAGGATTTAAGTATAATAAGGATTAAGATGTATAGTTGGTAGGTGTTAGGGATTATAGTATTAAATATGGATAATAAGTATTGGGGATAATAAGGGTTAGGGTTTATAAGGGTTAATATTTATGCACCATAGAGATTAGGGTTTATAAGAGTTGATTGTTGTAGGTTAGGGTTGGCCATTTATAGTTATTGTTAAGTGTTTTGAGGGGTAGGGATGGCAGGGGTTATAATTTATATTTTTTCTAGTTATGGGTTATACTCACTAAGGTTTATAGTTCCACATTATAGATTTAGTGTTTTTTAGAGGGGGTGGGGCTGATATCTATTAAGAATGATATAAGTTCCAAGTTATAATTAGGTTAACTAGTTAGGGTTTATATTGATTAGATTTCAAATTATTAAAGAGGTTGGAGGTTACATGTATTATTAGGGGTTATATGGGTGGGGGGTTGGTTGTTAGATGCTATAACAATTATAGGTTACACACCGTATTAAGGGTTATAATGGTTATGAATTTTGGGTTGTATTATTTGGATTATGTGTTATAGGGATTATTTGTTAAATGGATATTAATTACATGGTTAAGAGATTATAGTGGTTACTAGTTAGGGGTTTATAAATGTTAGGTGTTAGGTAATATGGTGTATAAGTTATGGATTGGGAGAGATGGTTTGGGTTGTATGTATTAGAAATTACTTAAGTCTATGGGTTACAATGGATATATTAGTTGATATTGAAGGACTAGGCTTTATATGTGTAAGTGTTAGGATTTGTGCATTATGGAACATGGGTTAAAGATGATGGAAGTTAAGGCTTAAATAAGCTAAGATTTATAAGGGTTGCTTGTTAGGATCTTCTATTATCGGTTATTAGTTAAGGGTGTTAATATTTAGGATATATATTAATAGCTTACATTTTGAAAAGTATTGTTTAATGTTTACGAGTTATAGGGATTATGGTGTACAAAGGTGAGGTATTATATAAACTACATATTTAGTATTGTATGGGTTTATGTTTATCTCGATTATGAGTAATGAGGGTTATTGGTTAAGTGACATAGTTGTTAGGGTTTATAATGACTAATGTCTAGGGTTAATTATTTTACGGATTAGGGGTTATGACAATTGTGATGTATAAGGGTTAAATTTGGTAGGGCTTAGGGTTATAAAGTTAGAGGATAAGAGTTATATAAGTTAGGTTCTAAGGTTTATAAATTTCAGGGGTTCATATTTTATTTCATTTCAAGGTAAACTTAAGTTAAGAGGTATACATGTTAGGCATTATAAGGGTTCAAGGTTAAGCATTAGTGTTTAGGGTGATATGGTTGAACGACATTAGGGGTTAAATGGTTATCTGAAATATATGTTACTAGTTAGTGGTTTTGGTGGCTACAGATGTATTATTATAATAACTAAGGATTATACATAAAGTGTGGGTGTGGTAGGGGAAAGGCAACATGGGTTATATGTGTTAGAAGTTATAGCAATTGGAGGTAAAGATAGCATGGTGATATTTTAAATAAATGTGTGTTTGGGGTTATTAGCTAAGGGTTATACAAATTAGTTACTTTTGTGTTATGGGTATGGAGTGAGAGGTTAACATTGATATCGTGACATATTTTTGAGGTTAGTCATTTATATAGGTTACTGGTCAGTGGCTATAGCAATATAGGGATATTGATTATAAGGGATAATCATTAGAAGGGTTAACTTTTGTAAGTGTAACTTATGAGTGATTAATTTAGTCAGGGGTTGGAGACTAAGGGTTGTATGGTTAGGTTTTATAGTGATTAGGGGTTCCCAGGGTTAAATTTTATGAAGTTTAGGGGTTAGGTTTGAAAATGTGTATGATTATGAAGATAATGGGTTAGATTAGTTATGTCTTAGAGATTATATAAGTTAACCTTCATAGTGATTAGGGACTATATGGGTCATGTTTTAGAGGAGATGAGTATATGGATGATAGGAATTAGATGTTATAGGGTTTTGGGTTTTGGGTTAGGAAATATTGAAAGTATGATAACTAAATCTAGGGGTTATATGGGAAATAATGTTGATATGGGTTAAGGGTTATTATGATCAATTGTTATAAGAGTTAAATGTATATTATCTAAAGGGTTACAACTTACATATTTTATGGATTACAATGGTAAGTGTTAGGGACTATTATGAATTGGTGTTGGGCGGTAGGGATTACATGTTACATGTTTGAGAGATCAGTGATGGAGGTGATAGAGGATAAGAGTTATAGGAATTAAGGTTTTATAATAGTAATGGGTTAAGTATTATGGATAATATAAGTTAGGGGATATATTAGATCAAGGATAATAATTTCAAAGGTTATGGGTTATAATGGTTAGAAACTATATGGATTAAGGGCTAGGAGCGATAGACATTAAGGCCTATAGTGGTTAGAAGTTAGGGTTTAGGGTTGTATTAGTTGTTATGACTATTATGCGTTGTAAGGGTTAGTGGAAGGGGGTTGTGGGTTTGAGGTTAGATATTAGGTGTTATATGGTTTTTTGATTAAGAGTTGTAATGAGTAGAGGACAGGGTATATTTTAAGGATTCTAATATTAGACTAAGCATAGTATCCTAGGCGATTATTTTGGATTGAAAAAAACATGTATATAGATAGGTAGGCGAATATTAAATATGAAACATACAATCTACTACTGAAATGTGTAAATTTTGGCGAATATTCTGATAAAAAAACATATTTTATGTAAATATAGGCAATATTAGAGACTAAAAATGACCAAATAGCGAATTTATTTTTTGATAAAAAACCCGAAAAATAGCCAATTGGAGAAATTTCGCCCTTAAAAGTTACCCTGGTAGAGGATATGGGCGAGGAATTATATCAATTAAGGGTTATAATGGTTATGTCTTATAGATTATATGTGTTACAAGTGATAAATGTAGTAATCAATAAAGGGTTATATGCCCTATATGTTATAAGTGTATAGTCTAGGTTCTATAATGTTAAGGGTTTAAGGGAAGGGTTTAAGGAGTAGGGGTTTAATTTGTTAGGTTCTGAGGGTTATAGTTATTAGTAGTTAACATTTGGGGGTTATAGTTCCTAGTTTTTAAAGGTTATAGATGTGAAGGATTACATGATAGTAGTAGGGTAACAAGTATGAAGGATTAGAGGTGATATGATTATGCGTTATATAATTTAGTGATTATGATATAAATGCATTATATTTGTTTTTAATTAGACATTATATTTTTTATGGTAGGGGATATAGGTTATAATGGTTAAGGTTTATAATATTTAGAGGTGAGGGATTAGACAATAAGGGTAATTGTAAATAGAGGTTAAGGGTCATAATAACTATTAATTTTTTGTTTATAGTGGCTATGGGTTATATGCTTTAAGGGTTGGAGATTGAGGATAAAGTATAGGGTTGTTAAAGCCTTTGAGGGTTATAGAATGTTTGAATTATTATATAATGGTTATAGTATTTAAACATCATGATCTTTTAGGGGATACTGATTAGTTGTTAATAATTACATGGATCATGACAATATGGGTTCGAGGTTGCAAAGGTTATTGGCTATATGGGTTAGGGTATGTGGATTAATTGTTATGAGTGATAAGGGTTTGGGATTGAGGGCTACATGGGTTAAGCTTTCTAAGAGTTATGGGATAAGGATTTACTATTTTTTTATTTTGTTGTGTCAAAAGTTAACTATTATACATTCTAGGGGATTATAATTATTAACAATTATAGAGGTTAAGGGTAATAAAATTTAGGAATTATAAAGAGTTGAGGATGAAGGTTCTAAGGATTAATGATTTTGGGTTTAAAAACATGAAGGTATAAGGTTTAATGACTATAATTTATTGGGTTTACTCATTAGGGTTTATAGATGTAAGTAGTTGGGTGTACGAGTTTAGAAGGCTTAAATGTTATACATGATAGGGTATAAAGATTGGGAATCAAGCATTATAAGAATGGTGGTTTATAAGGACCTTATTTTGGGGTTATAATGCTTACATATTAATGATACTAGGGGTATATATTAGGGTCTAATAGGGGTTAATGGATGATAGAGATCAACATCTAAAAAATCCATAGGGTTTAGGTGTTTAAGGTAAGGGATTAGGGCTGATAATGATTAAGGATCATAAGGATCAATGATTTCCATTCATAAAAACTATACAATATATGGGTTAATTGTTGTCAGCATAGGATTCATAATAGTTAGGTGTAAAGGGTTGGGGTTATAAGGGTTAAGGGATATAAGTATTAGGGATTAATGTTATAGTAAATATTTGTTAATAGTTATGAGTTAGAAGGGCTATAATTATTAGGATTTATATGGGGTAGGGAGTCATAAATGTTAGTGGTGATATGGATTAGTGGCTTTAGTGTTTAGGGATTATACTAGTTAAGGTTTGAGGGGTTGGGGTATAGGAATCACAAATTCATTGATATAAGGGTTAGGAATTATATGTGTCATGATTAAGGGCTATATAGATTCAGGATTATGTGAGGTACTGTTTTTTGGTAATAATGGATAATATTATAAGAGTTAAGGGTTAATGGTAATATGGATTATGGATTGTAATGTTTAGATATTAGAGTGGTTAAGGTTGGAGATATTGGGATATAGTGGTCATAGATTCAAGACTATTGTGGTTAAGAATTATAATTGTCATGATATAAGGACTATATATATTAGGGGCAATGTGAAGTATTAGTTTTTGGTAATAGGGGATAAGACCATAGGAGGTATGGGTTACAATGGATACTATAAATAGGTTATTGTGGTTAAGGGATATAAGATGTAACAATGATATAAAGTAAGTGTTAATCTTACATGGGCTAGGGATGATACTAATCTTAGGTTATGGGTTGTAATAATTTTTGTTTAAGGGTATAAAATGTTATGATTTGAGTTTTGTGGGATACAAGAGACATATATTAAGGGTCAAGTCTATGTCATATATGTATTATAGCTATTAATGTTAGTTTATAGGGGTTATAACTCATAAAGGTCATATGAGTTATGATTGATATAGATTCATGATTTGAAGTGTTAGAGGTTATAGTGGGTAGCGATAAAAGAGTTATAATTCCTAAGGGATATAGGAATTGAGAATTAGTGGTGATATATGTTAAAGATTATGGTGATAAAATGTTATATTAATTAATGGATATGGGGTTATGGGAGATTTAATAGAGGTTATGGGAGATTGAGGATAAAGTTTAGGTTTCTTAAGGATTAAATTCTTTAAGGGATAAGGAATATTTGACTTATTATGTAAAGGTTATAGTAGTTAAACGTTAGGAATTTTAAGGGATCAAGGATTAATGGTTAATAATTATATAGATCTGTGATAATTGGAGTAGAGGTTGCAAAGGTTAATGGTAATATTGGTTAGGATAGGATGATTAATGGTTATGAGTGATAAAGTTTTGGGATTAAGGGATACAAGGGTTAAGGTTTCTAAGAGTTATGGGATTTAGGGATTCAATAATTTTTTTAATTTACTGTGTCATAGGTTAAGTGTTATAGGTGCTAGGGGATTATAATTAGTAATAATTTTAGAGGTTGAGGGTGACAAAAGTTAGGAATTGCAAAGAATCGGGGTTATGGGTTCTAAGAATTAAGGGTTTTGGGTTTAAGAGCATGAGGATATCAGGATTAATGATTATCAGTTATAGGAATCAGTATTTAGGGTTTATAGAAGTAAGTAGTTGGGGTAATAATTTAGAATGTTTAAAAGTTATATAACAAAGGGTATAAGGATTGGGAATCAAGCATTATAATATTTATGGGTTATAATGCCATTGTTTTGGGGTTATAATGCTTATATATTAATGATATTATGGGTTATATATTATGGTCTATATTGGCTAAGGGTTTTAAGAATAAGTGGTTAATGGATTATATAAACTAGCATCTATAAAATCCATAGGGTTTGTGTGTTTAAGGTAAGGGATTGGGGTTGATATGGATTAAGGATTGTAAGGATCAATGATTCCTAGTCATAAAATCTATACAACATATGGGTTAATTATTGTTGGGATATGATTCATAATAGGTATATGTAAGGGGTTAGGGTGATAAGGGTTAAGGGATATAATTATTTGGGATTAATGTTTTATGGGTTGGGATATAGGGGTCACATATTCATGGTTATAGGGGTTAGAAATTATATGTGGCATGATTTAAGGGCTATTTAAATGAGTGGTTATATGAGGTATTAGTTTTTTGTAATAAGGGATAATATTATAAGAGTTATGGGTTGTAGGGGTTACTCAATAAAGGTTACTATGGTTAAGGGTTGGGTAGTAATATGGATTATGGGATGTAGTGTTAAGATATTATAGTGGTCAAGGTTGGGGAGATTGGGATGTATTGGTCATAGATTCAAGACTATTCGGGTTAAGAATTATATGTGTCACGATATAATTCCTATATATATTAGGGGTTATGTGAGGAATTAGTTTTGGGTGATAAGGGATAAGATTATAAGAGGTATGGGTTGCAAGGGTTACTAGATAGATGTTATTTCGGTTAAGGGTTATATGGTATAATAATGATATAAATTAGGTGTTACTTTACATGGGTTAGGGATGATATTGATTAAGGGTAATAATATGTAGGATATATAAAACTTAAATTTTGAATATTATAGTTTATTGTTTATAGGTTATAGGGATTATGGTGTATAGAGATTGGGAATTATACAAATTGCATATTTAGGGTTGTATGGATTTATGTTTGTATCAGTTATGAGTAATGATGGTTATTGGTTAAGTGACATAGTCGTTAGTGTTTATAATGATTAATGTCTAGGGTTAATTATTTTAAGGGTTAGGGGTTATAATAATTAGGGTGTATAAATAAGGGTTAAATTTTGTAGGGTTTAGGGTTTTAAAGTTAGAGGATAAGAGTTATATAAGTTAGGGGTGTTAATCCTCAAAACTTTTAGGGGTTCATATCTTATTCCATTTAAAGGTGATATAGGTCATGTTGAGTTAAGAGGTATACATGTTAAGGGTTCAAGGTTAAGGGTTACTGTTTAGCGTGATACAATTTAATGACATTAAGGGTTAAATGGTTATCTCGAATATGTGTTACTAGTTAAGGGTTGTGGTGGCTAAGGATGAGTGGTTATAATAATTAAGGATTATCCATAAAGTGTGGGTGTGGTAGGGGCAAGGAAACATGGGTTATATGTCTTAGAAGTTATAAGAGTTTAAGGTAAAGATAACATGGTAATATTTTATACAAATGGGTGTTTGTGATTATTAGCTAAGGGTTATACAAATTAGCTAGTTTTGTTTTAGGGGTAGGGCATGAGAGGTTAACTTTGTTACGGTGACTCTTTTTATAGGTGATTCATTTATATAGGTTACTTGTTAGCGGTATATGGATATTTATTATAAGGGATAATCATTAGAAGGGTTAGGGTTTATAAAGGTAACCTATTAGTCATTACTTTACTCATTGGTTGGAGAGTAAGGGTTATCTAGTTAGGGTTTGTAGTGATTAGGGGTTATAGGTATTAAATTTTATGGAGGTTAGGGGTTAGGTTTAAAAATGTTTATGAATTATGAAGATGAGGAGTTAGATTAGTTATATAGGTTAACCTTCATAGTGATTAGCCATTATATGTGGCACTTTTTAGAGGAGATGGGTATTAGAGATTATAGGGATTAGATGTTAAAAAGGATTAGGATTTTGGTGGTGGAATATTAATGGTATGGTAACTAAATGAGGGGTTATATGAGAAATAAAGCTTATATAGTTTAAGGTTTATTATGGTCAATTATTATAAGAGTTAAATATATATCATATCTAAGGAGTTACAACTTATATATTTTATGACTTACAATGGTAAATGTTAAGTACTATCATGAATTGGTGTTGGGGGTAGGGACTACATGTTACATGTCTTAGGGATAGGTAATAGAGGTTATAAAGGATAAGGGTTATATGTATTAATTTTTTATAATAGTAATGGGTTAAGTATTAGGGACATTATAAGTTAGGGGATAAAGTAGTTAAGGGTTAATAATTTCAAAGGTTATGGTTTGTAGTGGGTAGACACTATATGGGTGAAGGGATAGGAGGATAGATATTAAGGATGAAAATGGTTATAAGTTAAGGTTGTATTAATTGTTATGAAGTTTATGCTTTATAAGGGTTAGTGGATGGGGGTTATGGGTTTGAGGTTAGGTGTTAGGCGTTATATGGGTTGTTGATTAAGAGTTGTAATGGGTAGAGATTATGGGTGAGGATTTATATGGATTAAGGGTTATAATGGTTATGTATTATAGAGTAAATTTGTTACAAGTGATAAATGTAGTAATCATTAAGCGTTATATTGACTATATATTATAATGGCATGAACTATTTTCTATAAAGATAAGGGTTTAAGGGTAGGGTTGAAGGAGTAGGGGTTTAATGTGTTAGGTGTTAAGGGTTATAATTATTAGTTATAATTTATGGGTTATAGATATGAAGGGTTACATGATAGTAGTAGGGTGGCAAGTATGAAGGATTACAGGTGATATGCTTATGAGATATATGAGTTAGTGATTATGATATAAAGGGTCTATATTGGTTATTAGTAATAAATTATATTGTTTATGGTAGGTGATGTAGGTTATAATGGTTAAGGTTTATAAGATTTAGGGGTCATGGATTAGAAAATAAGGGTAATTGTAGATAATAGTTAAGGGTAATAATAACTTTTAATTTTTCTCTATAGTGGCTAGGGGTTATATGGTTTAAGGTTTGGATATTGAGGATAAAGTTTAGGGTCGTTAAGGATTAAATCCTTTAAGGGTTAGAGAATATTTGACTTAAAATGTAATGGTTATGCTAGTTAAATATTAGGAATTTTTAGGGCTTAAAAAATAGTGGTAAAGAATTAAATGGATCAATGATTATATGGGGTAGATGTTGCAAATGTTAATGGGTATATTGGCTAGGGTATGTGCATTAATGTATATGAGCGATAAGGTTTATAATGATTAAGTGCTAGGGTTTTTCATTTTTAGGGGTTATAATTGCTAACTAATTTATAAGTGTAGGGTTAAGAGTAATAACAATTAAATTTTTTAATATTTATGGGTTCTAGGCTACAGGAGTTACTAAGTATGGGTGAGGGGTAAAGCATACTAGTTCCTAGGCTTCTTGTGTAGAGCATTAACAAATGGGTGTCCCTCGTTAGACCACTTTAAAAACCTTGTGTATACATGTTCGACCACCCAACTTGGGGTGTACTGGGAGGGATTCTCATGGAGTTACCTCCCTCCACCTATTACTACTGTAAGGGCGTCCCAGTTTGTTGTGAGGGAAATGCACCTATAGTTTAGGGGAGAAACTACCAACTTACGGTGATAAAGATAGACTTACAAGCATTCTGTAAGTACACCAAATAAGTGAAGAGATTAGAGTTTAGAGATGTAGACACCTTATTCGGAAGGTTGATCCTAGCTTTGCCTCGCTTGCTCTTCAAGTGCTCTTCAATGCTTATCCAGTGTTGCAATGCCCAGACCTGCGAAACAACTTGATACCTTTCTCAAATACATTTGACTACTTATATAAGACTGATATTCATGACAGAAGAAGACATCAAACTATCATCAAGCAATAATCAAATCTGAGACACACAAATAGGTCATATTTGGAAAGAGAAGAACATTTGATCTTTATTGATGAATGAAAGCAAGTACATAAAGTTATACCTTCTTTCAAGATTGGCACTTCACAAAACCTAGATCCAAGGTCTCCTGCTTCTATTCTCCAAGGATCCCAACCTCTAACCAGCGGTGCAAGGGTTTACCAAAAACTAAGCACAAGATAGGGGGATGAGGGTTTCCATTCCTCCAGCATAACAGTGTTATAGACTTGGTCCCTTCACATGGCCCTTCTACCCTCCTTATATAGTCAGTGAAGGAGAGCAAAAGAAGTTATAATCGCTCAGGAGGTTTCCCAACCAACTTAACTTACTCAAATTTCAAGATTTTGACCAAAACAGGGGTGTATGCTACTATTTCACAGTGGAGTACTGCTCAAGAGGGTTGAGTGCTACTATTTTACACTAGAGTAGGGTACACATGCTAGTTTGTTAAGGTAGAGTAGTGCTCATGTGAAAAAATGGCCAAAAACAGGCTTTTCTACTCATTTTTAGGAGATGGTTTGGTCTGGAAAAATGTTCCTAAGGGTTGTAGTCATCAAATGGGTCAAGAATGAGGTAATTTCAACCATTTTTAGTGTCCCAAATGAATCCTCCATCCACAAATGTCCTATTGTGTGACTGAACTTGATCTCAAGAAGTGTCGTCATGCGACCAAGGGATGCAAGTGTCGTCACGGACGGAGAGGTGTTATTTCAAGCTATAACAGATGCCCCCTAATGTATGAGGTCAGAGGGAGTGCGGGAAATAATGGCCGAAATACATTATAAATAAAAAAGAGTTGAATCATGGAGGAATAGAGAAACCAAGAATCATAGGCTCAAATGAAGTACCTGAAAGCAAAGGCAATGTCAGACAAACTCATCCTTGGGGTAACTGTCCATGTTCAAATGGTGGAACATGACCTCCAAGAGGATACAATAATGATCCAAATACTGATGCATATATCATGGCCACTAGAATACAAGCGTGGATCCATGAGGAACATAAGTGTAAACATAGCCACATAAATACAAGGTGGATCTATGTCAAAATTGGAGAACATAGCCATAGAGAACAAGCTGGATCTATGTCTCATCAAGAGCCAAAAAGAGGATGGCTCAGTCTTGCGCAACTTGGGCGATAACATAAATGAGGTGATGCTATCGAGGATCCCAAGGTCTTCATCCAAAAACAACCCAAGGTACAAACCTATCCATGTGAATAAATGAGTTGATGTCGAACATGGGAGGTATCGTTTGATTACCGGTCATTGATGAATACCGTTAACAAATGCGAGGGTGGCCACCAATAATGAAAATGGAACCCAAGGTACCTAGTACATTCAAGCAAGTGTGAATAGATGGTCTTGTCATCGAACACTTGAAGAATCCATCGGATAGGAGACATTGATGTATTCCCATCTATCCAATAGCGAGAGAAATTGCCACTAATGACTGCAATCCCCAAGGTATTAACCGAAACTCTAAACTGCATTCCCAGAGCACAATGAGCTGAAGTTGATGGGAAGAAGTTCGTTGGAAGGGAGGCCTTAATGCATCCTCCATCATCCAACACGAGGGACACTCAAACAGGTATGAGATGATTTGGAGTAGGACTGAACACATGATGAAACAAACTGACACCAAGGAATAGCCGACACATGAGGTCAAGGCAACTACAGAATGGCCAACACAGGTTATATCCTTGAACAATGAGCATGACATAAGAGTGACGTAGGCAGCTTTTAACACAAAGAGACCATGATGAAAATCTGTAATGTAGGAGACATTAACAGATTCTCCATATGATTGAAGGACTAACCAAATGGAGGAGTAAGAACTCTGAGATCAAGTTTATCCTAAGGCCAACACTAGAACCCAACTTATTTGATAGACTCAAAACAGGTGCTTTGTTCAAGGAGATAGTTGACTTACTGCCATCATATTGAAAGATATTTTAACATTCTTTCCTTCCCTTTCCTTTTTCATTTTTTAATGAGCTTGACAAAGAACTAAAGCATGCTCGATGGTATTTTCATATTTAAGGAGTTTGAAAAACTTAGAAGAAAACTCCATATACCTATTCGTGGATTTTATATCGAGCTCGGATTGGTCTATGCTCGACGGTGTTTTCTTGCTTATAGAGTTGAAAAACTTAAACAGTCCTCTATACACCTATCCATGGATTTTATATCGAGCCTGGATTGGTCTGTGCTCGGTGGTGTTTTCTTGTTTATAGAGTTGAAAAACTTAAACAGTCCTCTATACACCATCTCATGGATTTCACATCGAGCCCGAGCAGGTGAATGCTCACTTGGTGTTTTCACATTTCGAGAGTCTGAAAACCCTAAAGACGACTCCAAAGGTCCTTTTTCGTAAATTTTGTCTCCTTCCCTAAAAAAGTGTAAAATGATGGAAGAAGAACTCTTCTAGCACATACCAAAGTATACCTAGAGTATACCTTTTCCGTAAATTATCCACCAAGGCCCGAAAAAGGGGTAATTCTATACCTAAGTGGATGTCAGTTCATTTATTTTAACAAGCCCAAAAAGACAACTATGCTTGGCAAAATTTTCCTATTTAAGGAGTCTGAAAAGGGCTTAAAAGAACTCCATAGGTATCTTTTCCGTAAAGGTTTAACAAGCCCGAAAAAATAAACTCGTGACCTCCTTACTGTTTTTAATGAGCTCAAAGGAGATACAGAAAAATGCTCATAACTTCCTTACTATTTTTAACGAGCTCGAAGTGGCGATGAAAGAAATGCTCATAGCCTCCTTACTGTTTTTAATGAGCTCAAAGGAAAGGTGGAAGACTGCTCGTAACCTACTTACTGTTTTGAACAAGCTCAAAGTGAGGGTCGAAGAATGCTCGAAACCTACTTACTGTTTTTAACGAGCTCGAACTAAAGGTAGAAGAATGCTCGAAATGGGAGGAGACGAGTGTCAGGGACATGCGAAACTAGCTCCAAGCACATGGAACAAAGCTATTCCTAATGCAAGGAACATGAGAAATATAAGGACACTCAGGGTGTGTCTCCTCTAGGTAAAAGGTGTCAAATTGCGAAGGCAAAATGATACAGGGCTTGGCAAAAATGAGATCAGAGATGGAGGCTTATACAATGAGCTAAAAGCGTGGAAGCTGGCATTAGGCTCATTAGCGCAAGCAGGATCATAACAGATGCATATGCAACTTGAACACAAAGATGGGAGCTTTATCAGGGATGGCCAGAAATATATCAGGAAGAAAGATATGAGGCTTCTTCTCAAAGTAATGGTAAATATAGAAAGGCTCCCAAGCCTATGAGGAAAACTCAGCATGGGCATCAGAATGGCATAAGGGTGTTGACTAGGGTGACCCATGTTATGTAGGCTCTGCTATCGGACTGGTGCACAATGCATAAAGAGATGGCTAACACACCAATATCCAATAGGTTCAACCCTATGGAAAATTCGGATGGCAAAAGGTTCAAATGCAACATAACAATGGGGAAGCCTAAACCTATATGCAAGGTTCCGAATATACCTGACATGATCGCACAAGGTGTCGAAAAGGACCAGTAAGCAAGTATACATCCAGCTAAGAATCCTGTCTCCAAGAAACATTAGTACTAGGATCATATCTAAAACATATGTAAGGAAAGACCTGATACAATTCACTGTGGTAGAAATACTTTCAACTTCACTATCATCAACAACAGGCATAAACAAGGGAGAGTTTTCAGATGAAGACTCTATGGTACCCAAGCCCGAGGACTTACAATCAACAAGATCGACTTCAGGATGAAGATCAAAGTTGAAGGACATGATGGAATCTACAGAAACAAATCCATCATCATGGGAGTTGAAAATTCTAGAAGCAGAATCAAACTTAGCAGGAACACCAATTTTTGGATCTATAGGAGAGTCCAAAGACTAAACAGTAGGAAGATCAGACTTTAAGGTCAAACCGGGGCTGGACATAACTGCGACTGGATCAACATCTGAATGAATGGAAGACTGTACTATAGACTCTCAAAAAAATTCATCGGAAGGAAGCATATCATCCCATATAGAACACATATCTAAACATTCAGATGGAGGTGTCACTTGGTCAAAAGTCGAGACTACGTCTCGAGAAGGTAAGCATGAACTCAGAGAGTTCTTATCAGTAGTAGTTGAACTCAAGGAACAATATGCCACATAAGTCCCATGTGACATAGTGGTTCCTAATGACGAGGGATCAGGCTGGTCTACAGTTGGGTAATAAGGAGGATCAACGAATGCAAGCTGGTCGACAGTGACGATGCTTTCGTTATGAGGGAAATGCATCACACGAAAGAGCGTAGACACTACAGCATGCATAGCATAAACATAATCACACCCGAGGATCATATCAAAGTCCATAGGGTCCTTTAAAACCATAAAATCAACTAAGATTGTTTTTCCACCCAAGGTAATAGGTGCCTGACGGAGGAATTCGATCGGTTCACTAGGTCTTCTATCAAAGGTCAACGACCAATTACCAGCTGGAATAACATTAGGGAAACCCAAATCTCTCCAAGCATAAGAAGATAAGATACTAATAGAAGCTCCTTCATCTACAATACATCGATCAACCGTATGGTTCTCGATATCAACCTTTATTTGGAAAGGTGTGGAAGAAGGAAGATGAGGCTCAGCTAGATTATTCCAGTCAAAGGAAACGATCCTAGGGCTTGGTAGGGGTTCACATGGCACAGATGAAGTGCCCCCTTTTTTAGAAACATCCAAACTGGTAATGTAGAAGACTTCAGCAGTAGGTACATCAATCTCCAAAGGACTGATGGGATCGGTCGAAGATTGCATCGATTTGATCACTTCACTCTCCGAAGGAAGAGTGGGGTCGACCAAAGACTGCATTGGTTCAACCACTTTATCAACCAAAGGTTGATCTGACTGTAGGGAATTTATAGACAAATCAGGAATAGAGGTTCCTTCAGACATGGACCACACTCTTCATGCTTCTGGAATGGGAGGGCATCGGTGTGTAAGGTGATCTCCTTTACAAAGTTTACAAGGGAAATTTGGTTTCCATCCTATAGGTTTAGACTCCTTTACAACGTCAGTACTCTCAGCATGACTAGCATTGGCTGACAGCTTGCCCCCAACATGACTCACAGTGGCTGGTTACTCAGAAGCAGAAGACTTTTGAACTAAGGACCACACTTTTTGCACTTCTGGAAATACAGGGCACAAGTAAGTAAGGTGGTCTCCCTCGCAAAACTTGCAAGGGAACTTAAGATTCTATTTGTTTGGTTTGTCGACAATGTCAACTCCCTCAGCATGACTTGCAGTGGCTGCTCTGGTGTCTCCAGTATGACTCACAGGAACTGGTGTCTTGTCATTAATATGACTAGCAGTGATCAATGACGTGTCCCCAACATGGCTGACAATGATTGAAGACAAAATTTCAGTGTGATTTTCAGTGACTAAAAGTTTTCTCCCAGCATGACCTCTAGAGGCTGGGTAGGTGCCCCCTGCATGACTTGCAGAGGCAGGGTGCTTGCCCCCAGCATGACTTGCAGAGGCTGGGTTGTTGCCTTCTTGTTTTGGTATCTTCTTCCTGTTCTTCCCCCGTTTATTCCTTTTAGACTGTTGGTTACTAGTATTGCTACTTTCGACACATGAGTTAAAAGGAGGAGGAGAAGATGTTACTGGCAAAGAAGGCCTAGATTTCTGATGCTCTTGATTTGAGGTGCTCACAAAAGAAGCGTCAGGAGCATGTAAGGAATTTGGAGTTGAAAATAACCAAACCAGCAGCCCAATAGTGAATCCAAGAAGATTCAGAGTAGCCATTAAGGGAGTTCCAATGTTTCTAATGAATGTAACAGCACAAGGATCCCCCAGAATAGGGGTACCTTGATTGGCACTCGCTGAAATGCTAGACATAGTTTCCTGCTCAAATGAACAAGAAGTTCTCTAAGGCAAACTAAAACAAGTAGCACAAAGAGCACACCACTAAAAAAGGTCCTAGGTAAATCAAACCAGGAAAATAGATGCCTTCCGAATATTATTCTAGGATGATGAGGGCCCAGAACATATCAACGAAGAATGAAGAACAGTTACCCGGGGTCCACAATACAATGACTAAGGGTGCAAGCGCTGGAATCACCCAACCGCCCTCCCAAAGACCTGCAAGGGATTTCCTCCCACGTCTATCCTAGGTACAACAGATATACCCTCCACTGTCACCTGTGTATGAATCTATGGTCATATACTAAGGATACCACCAAACCGAAAACTCCTGGGGGAACAGTCGCTGGTCGAATCAGAAGGCATGGGCAGGGTAACTGAGCCCGAAACTCAAAAGAGTCCCCAAACGCGATCCAATCCTGGTATGTGCTCGAAACATAAAGTAGGAGGAGTATTCCCAACAATCTGATCTCACAAGACCTACTGCGTAGATCCCAAGTAAGCTTTGAATGAGGTGGGTTTACCTGTGATAGTCGAACTATGATTTTTGCATAATGTGTGATCTTGGGTGGTTTAAGGTGTTTTAAACCCAAAATCCTAACCAAGACTAGTTGGTGTAGTGTAACTTAGAAAAGAAAATGTTACTAGTACATTTTATTAGGGTTCATTTTAAAGGTTATTTGCTTACTCAAAAAGGTAGTGGGTGTGTGAGAGTGGTTATAATAGAGATAGAGTACTGAAAATGAAATATTTACCACCAAACAAATCTTTTCTTTTCAATGCAAGTCTTAAAATTCTGATCTAGAATGCATATGCAAATGCAATTTTTAATCTTTCGAATGAAAAAAGGTAAAAATAAAGTGTCAATGTACAAAATTAAACTCAAAACCTAAGAATGCAGCTACTCAAGCAAATAGGTATGCAAAAGAAAACTTGTTCTTTTTTATGCAAAGCACTCTAAAATATTTTAAGCCACTTGCAAGGTACTCTATTCAGAAAATGAATCAAAATTCTTTATGCTTTCCAAAGGTAAGAAAAAAAACTGAAACTAACCTACTATCAAAGCAAAGCAAAGAAACTTTCAGGTTTTCTTTATGAAACAGTAAAAGCTACCAAATATGACTTTCAAATTCTTATTGATTTAAGCATGCCAAACATTAAGAAAAGAGTATGAAAACTACTTTTATACCCAAATGAAGAAAATGACCTACGAATAAGTATGGTTTGGTAAAGTCAGGTCTACACATAAACAATGCAAACAAGGTCTTGAACAACAGCCAAAACACTTGAACTTTCACTACAAAAGAAAACTTAAAAGCATAAGGGAGGATAACAAACCAATATAAAAGAGAAATTTGACTCAAATAGATATAAACAGGGTCAAGAAGACTCAAGAGGTTTCACATCCAATGGAAATGGGGCAATTAGGTTCAGTCAGACTCAAATTAGGGTACAAAACACCAAACGGGTCCACAACCCGCCAACTTAGGTCAACAAGCCCCAAAAATTTCCAAACAAGGCCAAATTGATCAAAAGAGGTTCAAATCATGAATGTAGGATCAGTACAAGGATGGGAGACCACTTACAGTGGTTTAACTCAGACCTAGGGTCATTGGGGACCCCAAAAAATGTAGCCACAGCCCCTAGATTTGGGTCCACAACCGAAAAACTCAAAAAATTCAAACCCAGATTGTGGGCACTACTGTGTATGAGGCATACCAGTGCCCATAGCAGGATGGGCGCTACTGTGCAGAGAAAAAGTAGCGTATGGGCGCTACTGTTTTGTACAAACAATAGCATACATGTGGAAAAAGTTGGGAAAATGGGGTTAAAACCGCCACACCTGGGTCCACAAGGGTTTGCAAGGGCTGAGAAGGTTCTGTAGGAGCCAAGGAGGGTCAAATAGAGCCTACTAACTGATCCTAATCAAGAAAATGAACAAATACTATCAAACAAAACTAAAGAAATGACCTTGGATACCCCTAAGCAGTTAGGCTTTCCCCAGCGGAGTCGCCATTCTGTTGTGAGGGAAATGCACCTATAGTTCAGGGGAGAAACTACCAACTTAAGGTGATAAAGATAGACTTACAAGCATTCTACAAGTACAACAAATAAGTGAAGAGATTAGGGTTTAGAGATGTAGGCACCTTATTCGGAAGTTTGATCCTATCTTTGCCTCCCTCGCTCTTCAATGCTTATCCAGTGTCGCAATGCCCAGACCTACAAAACAACTTGATACCTTTCTCAAATACATTTGACTACTTATATAAGACTGATATTCATGACAGAAGAAGACATCAAACTATCATCAAGCAGTGATCAAATATGACACACAAATAGGTCATATTTGGAGGAGAAGAACGTTTGATCTTTATTGATGAATGAAAGCAAGTACATAAATTTATACCTTCTTTCAAGATTGGCACTTCATGAAACCTAGATTCAAGGTCTCCTGCTTCTGTTCTCCAAGGATCCCAACCTCCAACTAGCGGTGCAAGGGTTTACCAAAAACTAAGCACAAGAGAGGGGGATGAGGGTTTCCATTCCTCCAGCATAACAATGTTATAGACTTGGTCCCTTCACATGGCCCTTCTATCCTCCTTATATAGTCAGTGAAGGAGAGCAAAAGAAGTTATAACTACTCAGGAGGTTTCGCAACCAACTTAACTTACTCAAATTTTGATATTTTGACCAAAACAAGGGTGTACGCTACTATTTCACAGTGGAGTAGCACTCAAGAGGGTTGAGCGCTACTATTGTACACTAGAGTAGGGTACACACACTAGTTTGTTAAGGTAGAGTAGCGCTCATGTGAAAAAATGGCCAAAAACAAGCTTTTCTATTCATTTTCAGGAGATGGTTTGGTTTGGAAAAATGTTCCTAAGCATTGTAATCATCAAATGGGTCAAGAATGAGGTAATTTCAACCATTTTTAGTGTCCCAAATGACTCCTCCATCCAAAAATTTCCTATTGTGTGACTGAACTTGATCTCAAGAAGTGTCGTCATGCAACCAAGGGATGCAAGTGTCATCACGGACGAAGAAGTGTCATTTCAAGCTATAACACAGTTCCCGGCTACAACAAAGGCACGTGTGACAAAATACTGAGTTAGAAAATTGTTTCCACACAATTTTCCATAATATTCCTTTGACAACACTCTACACAAGACTTTTAATATATGCTATAGTCAAAGTATAATTATAAACAAACTACAAGTTAAGCAAAAAAATTTATATCAAAAAAAAAAGACTTTTTTATTACTAAAATTAAAAAAAAAACTATATATCTTACTTTTTTAGAATTTGAACCAATAAGCTTTTCAAAAATGCTTATATATATTATTAAACACAAATTAATAACAAATTTTTTTTTATATACTAAAATATCTAATACTAACATCTAAAATATATTTTTAACCAATACATATTAACATTTTACAACATCACAACAAAAAAAGAATAAATATGAGGGGTTATAATTGTTAACTAAGTTATAAGTATATGGATAAGAGTAGAAGCATTTAAAATTTATAATAGCTATGGGTTATAGGCTATAGGAGTTACTAAGTATGGGTGAGGGGTAAGGCATACTAGTTCCTATGTTGCTTGTGTAGAGCATTAACAAAGGGGTGTCCCTCGTTAGACTACTTTAAAAACCTTGTGTATACACAGTCGACCACCCAACTTGGGGTGTACTGGGAGGGCTTCTCAAGGAGTTACCTCCCTCCACCTATTACTAGCGCAACGGCGTCCCAGTTCCCGGCTACAACAAAGGCACATATGTCAAGATACCGAGTTAGAAAATTGTTTCCAGGTAATTTTCCATAATGTTCCCTTGACAACACTCTACACAACACTCTTAATATATGTTATAGTCAAAATATAATTATAAACAAAATACAAGTTAAGCAAAAAAATAAATCAAATAACCAAAAAAAATAAAAGACTTTTTTACTACTAAAATTTAAAAAAAAAAAACTATATATCTTACTTTTTTTT
This sequence comes from Larix kaempferi, assembly GCA_027924585.1. Taxonomy (NCBI): domain Eukaryota; kingdom Viridiplantae; phylum Streptophyta; class Pinopsida; order Pinales; family Pinaceae; genus Larix; species Larix kaempferi. The sequence continues at coordinate 8,558,432 of BSBM01000368.1, forward strand.
TAGAATTTAAATCAATAACCTTTAGAAAAATGATCATATATATTATTAAATACAAATTAATAAATATAAAATCATTTATATACTAAAAAATCTAATACTAACATATAAAATATATGTTGAACTATTAGCATATTATAACACACAACAAAAACAAAGAATATATGTGTAAATAAATAAAATATAACAAATATAAAATATGAAAATTTATATAAGTAAATATACTAAATAAGTTCATGCATTACTATATCTCAATAAACTTTTTATTTTCTAGAAAAAAAAAACTGAACTTCAATAAAATATCCGATACATGAAACACAATTATTTTTTATGAAATTACAAGAATTTCATTATTTATTGTTTACTCAATATGTGGAAGCCGGTCCAAATGGAAAAATGGATTATTTTATAAATATTACATGGAATGGAACTCATGTAGTGGAAGTCTAAACGATTTTTCCAACAAATTCTACTTGGAAATAGGTGTTCCTAACTTAACAAATAAAGTGACATTTTTCTAGTTAGAAATTGGTATAGGTGGTTTTAATTTAAAAAAATAAAGTGACATTTTTCTAGTTAGAAATTGATATAGGTGTTCCTAACTTATAAAATAAAGTGACATTTTTCTAGTTAGAAATTGGTGTTAACAGTTTACTAAAAAATATTGATTTATATGACATTATTTAAAAATAAACCAAAATGGTATATAAAAATATGGAAATAGAAATTACTCTTTTAACAATATGATTTTTTAGTCACCTGTGTCTTAATATTAACTATACCTATAATTCCTAATTCTAAGTTGTGCCTTACTGTTAACTATACCTATAATTCCTACTCTTAACTATACCTATAATTCTTAATTCTGAGTTGTGCCTTACTGTTAACTATACCTATAATTCCTATTTCTGAGTGTTAATTATTACTCCCAAGTTTATAGATGTCAAAATGCATAGAAAAGAATTTAAAATTTTCTGTTAGGTCGGATGGCAACCTCACCCTAAATGTTAGTCTCCCTAAATGTTTTCGTAAACAATATATAATCTCTGAGCGGATTTTTCTAAGACACCTTCTGCCATGGAAGAGATTTTGAGAAGAAGCTTCTCTTACACATAACAGAATATGAACCTCAACATTTCCTAAGTGGGTGTGGCATAGAGGTTCCAGGTTACATATTTGAATATTTTTGAGTGGGGAACAGAGGTTTAGTTTGATTTTTTTTGCTTGGGAATATAGTTTTATAACAAAGTCCACTCTAAATGTGTAAATAAAGTGTTATAAGAAATTGCACTTGGAAATATCAACTCATGTTTTCCAACCAATCTAAATGATTAAAGGTTTCTCTTTAACCCTATAAATGACTCGTTTAAAAAAATTCACAAAACCATTTCAGTAAAACAGGAGCAAAATTATATTTTTAAAACCTTATTTAATTAAAAATGTTTTTTTAGGAAAACCAAAACCTCAGGTGATGAGAAACAAAAAGATTTTCTTAAACCATTGCTAGTAATATAATTTACTAATAAAATACAAAATGCCAGGTGAGAAACAAAAAGATTTTCTTAAACCATTGTTAGTTATTTAATTTATGAATAAAATACAAAATGCCAAGTATTTGGGTAAAACAAGAAAAAAAGTATAAACGATTTTAAGAGAGCAAAATAATCTTACCTTATTTTTCATCAAAGTCGAAATATCCAATAGAATACCAAAATGCCTCAGAGAAAATTGTGAGCAAATAATCTATCTGAGAGAAAATCACACTGAAAATTGAATACCAAAATACCTGAGAGCAAATCATGAGCAAATCACCTGTCTGAGAGAAAATCACACTGAAAATTGCACCCAAGATTCAAACAGAGCATTACCATTAGCATTAGCATGAGATTGTAATAAAGACAGATTACGAAGATTGCTTGACGCAAGTCACCCTACAGAAATAAGGTTCTTGCTTAACAATACCCACGACACAAACCACAATGCTCACACAAACAAGGTGTCGAACAAGATGCCTAGAATGGCTTATATTACTTCTCTGAAATCGGTTACAATGTAAAATAACTATAAGAAAATAATTAACTACAATTGACCTCAGCCGTTACAACAACGAAGTAACTGTGGTGTGTTCTCCCTGTGTGTCAACCTCACCCTCTCCTTGTTCACCGCGGAACTCTGAGCTATGGTTCGATCTCAACACTCTGCACTCGGCCTATGTGACTATTCACAACTCTCTCGGCTCTGGGCTCTACTCTCCTCTACTCTGCTAAACAGTGTCCCTAGATTGAAATCCTTCTCCTCCTCTTCTACTCCACGGGTGTTGTTTCCAATATTATTACAATCTCGAGACACATGTTCCCTCCATTCGTCAATCCTATCCAAATCCTCCGAATCTACACTGACAGCTTCTAGATGTGCTGTACAGCCTCTATCCATGACGTCCTCTGTCACATCCTTCACCAACTCGCCATAACTGTCATAACTTCCTCAGCAACCTCGAACAACTACTAAGTACAGTTCATTGACTTTCTGTCCTTCCGACCTTGCTACAGCAGTTAGTCACATCTCGACTGTCCTGTCAGTTCACTCCTTCCCTATTACGCTCGGTTTCACCAAACCCTGTCATGTCATAGTTCGACCACTTGTCGACTATCTGACCTCTTACACCGCTCGTCTTTTGTCGACCATTTCCTGTCGATTTTCCACCTCTTGCGACATCTGCTGATCTTTCAGTTGGTTGCACTTCGACTGCTTCTGCTCAACTTGTTGACTTCGACAAGCCAACCTGCTCTCCACACCAGTGGTCATCGGCACTCCCGCTGGTAGGCTCCCTTCGGTCGATCAACTTCGACTGATCCACTTAGGTCCTGTAGCCCCTGCATCAGTCTCCCTAGGTGAAAAGGAATTTGACTACTCCGTCAATCTCCTGAGCTCTTCTTCAGAAATCCACGTCGCTTCCTGCAACTAATCATTTGTCCATCATACCAAGTATTCTTTCGTGCGCGATCTATGAGTACGCCCCACTTCGCGCTCATCGATTACTTCTGCGATTCCTTCTTTATGTCAGTCTGGAATCTATTATGTCTAGTCGATACTAGTTCCTTCTCCCTTACTGCTGCTCAACCCTTCTTCAAATTTATACAGGTCTAAGACATTGAACGTTGCTGAAATGTTCAAGTCCTCCAGCAATTCCAACACATAGGCATTGTCTGAAATCTTCTTCAGAATATTACATGGTCCTATCTTCTTCAACTTCAACTTGTTGTATGTTCCTGTCGAAAATCGCTCCTTCCATAAGTATGCATAGACTAAATCCACTTCTTGGAATGACAATAGCCTCTTCCTTTGGTCAGCTCTCAACTTGTAGGCCGCGTTACTCTTCTCGATGCGCTTTCGCACATTCTCATGAACTTCATGCATATGCTCTGCGAATGATTCTGCATCCACGCTCTTCCTGGTTTCTGTTGGCAATTTGACCAAATCTGCCACAACATGTGGACTCCTCCCCTGAAAAATATCGAATGGACTCAATCCCGTCGATCGATTCACATAATTGTTATATGCAAACTCTGCTTGTGCCCACATTTTCCCACTGCTTGGGTCTGTCGGCTACTAAACATCTCAGAAGATTGCCCAAACTTTTGTTTACAACCTTGATTTGTCCGTCTGTCTGCGGATGATATGTCGAACTAAACTCTAACTTCGTGTCGATTTTCTTCCATAGGGTCCTCCAGAAATGCCCCATGAATTTTGTATCCCTATCCGACGTGATACTCTTTGGCAACCCATGCAACCTGACTATTTCCTTAAAGATTAGCATAGCGATCCCTGTGGCATCACTTGTTTTCTTACATGGTATGAAATGTGCCATCTTCGAAAATATGTCGACTACAACAAATATTGAGTTGTTCCCCTACTGTCTCCTTGGCAATCCTAACACAAAATCCATGCTAAGATGATCCCATGGGTTTTCTGGTACTGGCAATGGTGTATACAACCCTGTGTTCTGGCTCCTTCCTTTTGCCAACTGGCAAACTTGACATTGTCGAACCCATTTTCTAACATCTGTCGACATCCTTGGCCAGAAATACTTTTCGTCAATCAGTGCTTTGGTCTTGTTGATCCCAAAGTGCCCTACTAACTCGCCCTTATGAAATTCTCGGATTAGGTTCTCCCTCACTAATCCTCTGGGAATACACAGCTGACTTCCTCTGAACAGGTAACCTTCTTGAATGAGATAACTAAAATATGGAGTTCTGTCAATGCTCCAAGGCTCCTGACAAGCCTTCCATGCCTTCGAAAAATCTTTGTCGACTTCATACTCCATCTTTATTAGCTCTATTCCTGTTGCCTGAACAGTTATTGTGCTCAACAACACAACTCTCCTGCTCAACACGTCGACAACTTTGTTCGACTATCCCGACCTATGTCGCAACACAAACGTATATCTCTAGAGTAGCTCCACCCACTTCATGTGCCTCTGATCCAACTTTGACTGAATATTCAGATACCTCAATGCTTGGTGATCTGTGTATAACACAAATTCCTGTGGCAACAAATAATGCCTCCATTTCTTCAATCCTTGTATGATAGCATAAAACGCTTGGTCATAGATCGAATACTTTTGCTTCGCCCCATTCATCTTTTCACTGAAGAATGCAATTGGTCGGCCTTCCTGGCTCAACATTGCTCCAATTGTCGTTCCACTCACATCACAATTGACCTGGAAAACTTTGCCAAAGTCTAGGAGTTCCAACACTGGGCTCTCAACGACCTTTTCCTTCAATTTGTCGAAAGCTTCCTAGGCCTTATCCGTCCACTTGAACTCGCCCTTTCTCATGCAATCTATCAATGGTGCACAAATCCGACTAAATCCCCAAATGAACTTCTGGTAAAAATTAGCAAGTCCATGGAAACTTCTCACTGCAGTTGTACTTATCAGTTTCGGCCAATCTACTATTGCCTTCACCTTCTTGGGGTCCATCTCCAACCCTTTACCTAAAATTACCAATCCCAAGTACACTAATTCCTTCTTCATGAAGAAACACTTTTGCAGGTTAATCATCAGCTTCTCTTCCTGCAATTTTTGCAATACTTGTCGAACATGCTCCAAATGTTCTGACTTGGTCCGACTAAAAATCAGAATGTCGTCTAGATAGACTATGACAAACTTTCCCAAGAATGGTTTCAATACCTCATTCATCAATCTCATGAATGTACTAGGTGCATTAGTTAATCCGAATGGCACGACTAACCACTCATATAACCCTTCTCTTGTTTTGAATGTTGTCTTCCATTCATCTCCTTCTTTGACCTTGATCTGATGATATCCACTCTTCAGGTCTAACTTTGTGAAGTATGTCCCTCCACTCAAGCAATCCATCAAGTCATCCATCCTTGGCAATGGAAATCTATACTTGATCGTGATCCTGTTAATGGCTCTGGAGTTAGTACACATCCTCCATTCTCTGCCTTTCTTTGGTGTCAATATTGCTAGTACTGCACACGGGCTCAAGCTTTCTCTGATCAATCCCCCGTCCAACAACTCTTGGACCTATCGGTTGAGCTCCTGTCCCTCTGCTGGACTCATCCTATATGGTGCTTTGTTTGGAAGACTCGACCCTGGAATCAAGTCGATCTGATGGGATATGCTCCTTGTCAGCAGTAATCCCGTTGGTTTCTCATCAGCCATTATGTCCTGAAACTCTTCGAGCAACTCCTTAACTTTGACCGGAATGTTCCCCATGTTGGTCGTCCCTTCGACATATGGTCCTTTTGGAATGATTGCATAACATCCCGACTACCTTTCCTCCTCTGCGAGGAATTCCTTGGCGGTGGTCATCAACACTCACTTTTCCCAATGATTGCTCTTGCTGTCTTTACTGTCGGCTGACTCTCCTCGCCTCGGCTTAAGAGTTCTTTTCACACCATTCTTCCACACTATGACTATGTTAGCTCGACCATCATAGATCATCTTACGATCATACTGCCATGGTCTTCCTAACAACAGATGGCATGCATCCATGGGAACTGCATCACACAGTACACTGTCCTCTAATCTTTCAACTTTGAAGTTGATCAGGAACTGTTTGATCACCTTAACATGGTGTCCTTTCTGCAACCATGAGATCTTGTAAAGGTGTGGGTGTTCTCGACATCTCAACCCAATCTTGTCGATGACTTCTGTCGACACAAGATTCTCTGTGATTCCACCATCAACTATGGTCTTGCAACGCCATTTTCCGATCCGCACCTTTGTTCGAAAGATAGCCTTCCATTGTGCTAGTTCCATTGGGTCACGTTGATCTTCTTGGATCAAAGCTCTCTGAACCGTCAGATTTCAGTTGTTGTTTTTCTCACCTTCAATGCTATGTGATGCCGATTCTTCCCTCTCGTCGACTTGCTCATCTTTTCGATGTCTGCGTTTTGACTCTTCTGTAGCATGTAGGTTTTCTGGGCATTCATATGCCTTATGTCCCGCTCCTCGACATTTGTAACAGATTATAGCTGGTTTGTTAGCTCCTTTCTTGTCGAATGGACCATTTTGACTATACGCGCCTCGACCGCGGTTCTCACGACCATCGCGTCGGTTTTCTTGCGCTCTTTCCTTCGTCGATGTCCCTTCCATGCATCGAATATCTTCGACACCTTCTTTCTTGTAGCTGCTATCTTGACCTTTCATGGAGACAGTCTTTCCACCCTGACTAGTCATCCTGCCTCTGGTCACTGCGGACTTTCTCAACAGTTTCTCTTCCGCCTTCAGAGCGAATTGATAGGCTTCTCCGACTATTCTGAATCTCGACATGCTGAGTTCATCCTAAACAACATACTTCAGGCCGTTTACATACCTGGCGACAGCTTCTTCTCCTTCATGAGTCTGTCATGACCGAATCGACAATTGGTAGAACTACTCTGTGTACTCTTTCACGGTCATCTCTTTTTGTCGAACGTTTTGCAGCTTTCGGAACAAGGAAATTGCATAGTCACTTGGAAAGAACTTCCCCTTCAACATGGCAACCATTCTGTCCCAAGATTTGATTTTCTCCTTTCCTTTCTTGAGTCTGTCAGCCTGTACATTGTCCCACCACAACGAGGCATGACCCTTCAACCTTAGACACGCAGTGTTAACCCGTTTAGGATCCTCGATCTGCTCTATGTTGAAGTATTTCTTCATCTCTCTGAACCAGTTGATCAAGTCTTCTGGATCCAGGCTTCCCGAGTACGTTCGCACATCTATCTTCGCCCGACCTCTCATTTCTGTCAGAAGCTTGATGAGTTTTTCCTCTGGTTCTTCTGCTGCGGCTTCCCAAGCTTCCACTTCCTCGACTTCCTCGTCACTGTGGTCTAGCGCTTCAGGAATGCAACCATGCCTCTCGTTTTCTTTGGTCGTTGTGACTTCATTTTTCAAAGTTCGCATTGTTCGGACGCATTCGTCGAACATCTCATGATCCACTGTGATGGCTGCTATGCCACGCGCTCTTCGTCCTTGGATATTAATGCCTCTATGAGCCATCTTCAACTTTCGCTGAAAATCCTCACACCTTCAACATTGGCACAAGTTAGGTTGGTATGGTCTTCTCTCCAACCGGACTTGCTTCCGGGCTCTGATACCAAACTAACGCAAGTCACCCTACGTAAATGAGGTTCTTGCTTAACAATACCCATGACACAAACCACAATTCTCACACAAACAAGGTGTAGAACAAGATTCCTGGAATGGATTATATTACTTCTATGAAATCGGTTACAATGTAAAATAACTGTAAGCAAATAACTAACTACAATCGGCCTTAGCCATTACAACAATGAAGTAACTGTGGTGTGTTCTCCCTGTGTGTCGACCTCACCCTCTCCTTGTTCACCACGGAACTCTGAGCTATGGTTCGATCTCAACACTCTGCACTTGGCCTGTGTGACTCTTCACAACTCTCTCGGCTCTGTGCTCTGCTCTCCTCTGCTCTGTTTAACAGTGTCCCTAGACTGAAATCCTTCTCCTCCTCTTCTACTATGTGGGTGTTGTTTCCAAAATTATTACAATCTTGAGACACGCGTTCCCTCCATTCGCCGATCCTATCCAAATCCTGCAAATCTGCACTAACAGCTTCTAGATGCGCTGTACAGCCTCTATCCATGATGTCCTTTGTCACGTCCTTCACCAACTCACCATAACTTTCATAACTTCCTCAGCAACCCCAAACAGCTACTAAGTACAGTTCATTGACTGTCTGTCCTTCTGACCCTGCTACAGTAGTCAGTCACATCTCGACTGTCTCGGTTCACTCCTTCCCTATTATGCTCGATTTCGCCAAACCCTATCGTGTCGTAGTTCGACCACTTGTCGACTATCCAACCTCTTATGCCACTTGTCTTCTGTTGACCATTTCCTGTCGATTTTCGACCTCTCGCGACATCCGCTGATCTTTTAGTCGGTCACACTCCGACTGCTTCTGCTTGACTTGTTGACTTCGACAAGCCAACCTACTCTCCGCACGAGTGGTCATCGGCACTCCCGCTGGTCGGCTCCCTTCGGTCGATCAACTTCGATTGATCCGCCTAGGTCCCGATGCCCCTGCATCATTGCTTGAAAATTTCAGTCAGCCATTTAGGAATAGGAATAGCTTGTAACTTCTTGAGCGGCCTTTTTGAGTATTACAATGTTTGCTCTGCAACAACAAGTGAAGCGAGGGCTTGAATCGAAGAAAGCAGACACCGCAGAAGTCTTTTACAGGGGGCGAGGCTGGAGTAGCTTAAATTGTCAACTCTACAGCCTCGGCCCATGTTGATGCAGAGTATCTTAAATTGTCAACTGCACAGCCATTGTTGAGGTTGAGGTTGAGGTTGATGTTCAGATGGTTGAGATTGAGGTTGCTCTTCAGATTAATGCATGGTTAATTCATAGTTCTAGTTAATTAAGATATATATAATATATAATTACAATTAAGTATGAAAATATGTAACAAATAATATGTTCATGGCACTTAAGTGATTACCTATATATATTCACTCACTATAAATTAAATAACAATATGTTAATATGTATTGTTCGGAATATTACACACTAACGACAATACTAGTTGAAATATTGTTAAACTAAAAACTGCACCTATGGCATAGGCATTTTATTATCGATGACCATTCTCTTAGCGGCCGCCTAGCGGAGGTATGTTTTTTATTGATAACTATGGTGATAGTTATTGGACATAGGGAAGGAACCCACCTTATTTCTGTAGGGTTTCAGCCAAAAGCTAACTCAGTATGTGTGCCAACTATTCGCCTCCTTTGAGAATGGCCCGGAGCTAACTCAGTATGTGTGCCAACTATTCGCCTCCTTTGAGAATGGCCCGGACTCACAGGACCCTCGGGGGTAATCCTAGGTGGCATCAAACTACTCTTAATGGTGGTCGACGTTGAGAATGGCCCGGACTCATAGGACCCTACGGGTAATCCTAGGTGGCATGAAACTACTGTTAATGGTGGTCGATGCTGAACAAGAGGTGGGAGTACTCAAGGAAAAATTCGCCGAAAGGAAAGAATCTAGTAATAAATCTTTGAACATATGTTATGTAGTAATGACGATCATAAATAGCTGTGATCCCCCTAGGAGCCCTCGATGTGTACGCCTTGGAGCCCAAGTGGTGCAGGGTTCGTGGTTCAGGGTCAGCTCACTAAGAGCTCAACAAAATACCACCCTTCCTTTTATACCCTTTCTATTGTGGGATCTAGCAAAGCAATCCTCACGAAAAGGTAAGCAATGCCATAAGAGATTTAAGGACTAAGAGTCTTAAAGGAAAGGCTACATCATGCCCTAATAAATTGAAGGATTCATTTTTGGAAGAGCCCATACCATTGTAAATGCCCCAGTTGGACTGGACCAATGCTTATTAAATTTGTTAAACAACAAGCATATTGGGGTTAAGTGATTTTGTAGTCGTAGATACATCTAAAAGACATCATAAATGGTGTATTGGCATATTTCCCACAAGAAATGAGGATAGGAGGATAGAGAAAGACAGGGCCTCCAACCAGTCACCATTATGTTACAGGGCCATTGCTACTGCAGATGCCCTATTGAAATAAGAATGATGGTTTATTGGGGGTTTATGTGTTGTCGCCAACCAATACCTGCAACCAATGTGGGATAACAAGCAGGGAGGATATGGTTTATTGAGGTTATGTGTTGTCGCGAACCAATACTTGCAACCAATGTGAGATAACAAGCAAGGAGGATACTTTATTTATTTTGTAGTAAGAGAAAGCATCTCCAGGACTCTAAGACACTTTTAATGGCGTCTTTATGTATATTCCCAGAACATAGGGAATATGGGATTTATTTTAAGTCGTAGAGCATTTCCAAGCAAACGACGACAGAGTGTTTTATTTTAAAGTTATAGATACATTTAGAAGATGCTCTTCATTAGTTATTCAAAAACTACGTGAGTCTGTATGCACAATATCTGGAGAATACAGACCAGAAGAAAGGATAATAAGTGGTTCTAATTATAAATAGCACTAAGACACTTACGGGGAGGGGGAGAGGAAAGAAAAGAAAAAGGAAAGGAAAGTATAGTTGGTTATATAAACATGGTGGCAAGACTGTAATCATTAATGTGGGAGTGGTTGATGCAGCAATTGACTATCATTTTGAAAACGAAGTTAGATGTATGCGACTAAAGTTGTTATGTCCTTAACTAAGGGTTTTGAAATAGACTGGCCTCTACCCAAATCAATGTTCAACCATTTCATCATAGACTGGTCTCTACCCAAATCAAGATCCACAATAGTAATTAAAAAGCTCAACAATAGGAAACAGAAAATTAAGAAGCTCAACTTCGTAATATAATATAACAGAAAGGATACTTTATTATATCTATCTCTACCGAGGCAGTTCGTAATTGTAAAGAAAACTAAAACTCACATAAGTTAAAATTTCTTGAAAACTAAAACATCACACAGTGAGGGCGGCTAGTTTGAAAGAAAACCAAAAACTGAAAAGTATTTTTAATATTTAATTTACAAATAAAATAAAAAATTTCAATGATTTGTAGTAAAATAAGAGAGAAATAGATTTTGCAGTAAAACAAGAGAGAAATAAATTTACCTCAGAAGACGTTGTGGAGAGCTTTTTTTTCAGATTCTGAATATCCAGTAGAATACCAAAACATGCATCTGCTTCACAAGATAAACAAAGTTGTATTAGGCTGAGAGCAAATTATAGTAAAAATAATAAATATTTCTTCACATTATAGTGAAAATAATAAACATTTCTTTAAATTTTCATTAGATAAACAATGTTGTATTGCACTGGGGCAAATCACGGTGAAAATAATAATAAATTAATAAATTGCGAGGGATACATTGGGCATATGGAAGTTTTTTCTTTGAAACAAAATCCTGACATTTAGATTTAAAATACGGAACATCTCCTAAGTTCTCATCGTTTTCAGCGAAGTAGTGCGTTCAAGTAGATCTGAGTGAGAAAAATGTTGTCTGCGTGATCTACTTCTAAATGAATTTCTATGATTCTAAGATTATTGTGCAAAACTCCTTTCGATTGAAACTTCAGTCCAACTGTTAGTTAAACCAACTGTTAGCTTAGCCGGTAAAGAACTTTTTTACCTATAAAGTTTATAAAAAACTATATACTAATAAACTATATGACTATATAATAAAAAATCTTTTGAATAGTGAAATTTATAAAAAACAATATGTATGTTTTTGAAATTTAAATTAATATTTGTTTTAAATATTATATATATTATTAAATACAAATTAATAACAAAATAATTATATAGTAAAAACTCTAATATTAACCTATAATATATATATTGAACCAATTTACATTAATTTATTACATCTCAACAAAAACAATAAATAAATTAAATAAAAAATATAAAACTTAAAATATGGAAATTTATATCTGTAAACTAAATAACTTCAAACATAACTAAATGATAATAAATCATTTTTTGTCATCAGAAACATCTTAATATTAATAAAATATCCCATCTTATAAGAAGCTTAATTGACATATTATTTTTACAAGATTAGAAGAATTTTATTATGTATTGTTTACCTTATATGTAGGAATAGGAATAAATCCAAATGGAAACATGATTTAGTTTTTCAATATTACATGGAATTGAATTCACATAGTGGAATCTAGAAAGATTTTTCCAAATATTCCACTTGGAAAATGGTGTTCCTAACTTATTCTAGAAAAATAAATTATAATGACTTTCTCTTACTTGGAAATTAGTGTTAACATGAATTATACCAGGTTACATATTTGAAATGTGAGATAGAGGTTCTTTGTTACATATTTGAATTTTTTGAATTAGGAACAAAGTTTTAGTTTGAATTTTTTTGAGTTGAGACATATATTTATTCTAAATCATTTTAGTTGGGAACCAAAGTTTTATAATAAATTACACTCTAAATATGTAGATAAAGAGTTATACACTAGTTATAAGACATTGTAGTTAAAATATGTAAAATCACAAAACTTTTGTTATTTAACTACAAAAGATAAATCACAAGATATGACTAGATTGTAAGAAGACCCCAAAACATGAAAACCCATAATTAATTAATTTTCTTAAACTTTAATTAATTATTTAATTTAAAAATAAAATACAAAATCTCAATAATTTGAAGTAGGGAGAATGATTTTAACAAAGCCAAATAATTTTACCTCATAATGATAAGAGTGATTGTTGATGAAATTCGGAATATCCAATAGAATGACCAAAACAATACCTCTGCTTCATAAAACAAATGAAGTAAACTGAGAGAAAATTATAGTAAAAATTGAAACCAAAATTTAAATGAAACATTAAATTGCAATAAATACAAACCACAAAAATTACTTAATTAATAACAAATATTTCTTTAAATTTTCATTACACAATTTATTCATATAATTATTTAATTTATTGTTAGACCAGAGAAGCAAACTAAAGTGCTAAGATTTATTTGCTTTACAGAAAAAATGTCTCACTGTTTACGGTAAAAGCTCATAAATAAAAACGCAAACTATTTCATTGAAACATAATCCTGACGGTTAGATTTCAAAAACTGAAACAAACAGGTTAGATTTCAAAAACTGAATCAAGATTGACGTGGCATATGACGTCAGCATTGGGCATGTGTAAGCTTCCGCATTGGGCATGTGGAAGCGTCACATCCGGGTTTGGCTGTTTGGACTCTTTGTAATCAGTGCAAAAACGAAATTACATCAGTTTAAAAAAACTATGATCCCTAATAAACTAATAAGTTACACCAAAAACCTAATAATTTATGTATAGAATAGTAAACATCATCAAATTGGTGTGTGACGCTTAAAAGACTTTTTGACTGATAAAATTTAAAAGAACTGATTTGAATCAATAACCTTTTGAAAAATATTATAGATATTTTTAAATATAAATTAATACTAAAAAGATCATTTATATGATAAAAACTGGGATTCTAACATATAGCATATATTTTAAACCAACTTATATTAATATATTATAACATCCTAACAAATAAATAAAATAAAACAAATTTAAAATATGAGAATTACATAATTATATAATTAAATATATTAAATAAATTTATGCATTACTGAATTGCAACAAACTTTTTATTTCTAATTAATATAAGTAGAAAGAAACAATTAGCATCTTTTTAAAAGTTTAAAATAATTTCATTATTTGTTGTTTATTTCATAGGTAGGAATAGATATAAACGTAAACATGATTTATTTTCTCAATATTAAATTAATGAATTGGTGTTCTTAACTTATCGCGGAAAGATAAATTAAAATAACTTGAAAATTAGTGTTAGTATATATTCCATGAAAAATAAATTAAAGTAATTTATATAAGATTACTTAAAAATAAATCAAAATAATATATAAAGACATTGAGACAGCAGGAACAGGGATCACTTCATAATTGCTATTATTTTTTATATAATAGCAGTTATATAATATGAGTTTTCATACTTTTGTAGTGTTATATGTAAAGTTTTTGAGTCTTTTGAACTTATACAAATTGAACTTTTGTAAAGTTTTATGCAGTATGTAAGATCTGTCATGAGAAGTACCTAAAAAATGTATTCGGAGCTTTTTAATGAACAATGAATATGATTTTTTTCAGAAAAAAAAAACTGCTATTATTTTTTCTTCTAATTATTGCCTTACAATGCTTCTAATTGGTAATTCTGAGTGTTAATTATTACTTCCAAGTTTATAGATACCACTATGGAGGGAAAGAAGGTCACTGATTTGCCGGTAAAATAAATAACGAGTATCTCTTTTGGTTCATGATCATTGTCATATAGATGTTTCAGTTTAAACATATTTGAAGTTACATATTTGAATTTTTTTGAGTTGGGAATAGAGTTTTAGTTTGAATTTTGTAATTTGAGAATATAGGTTTAGTTGAAAACATAGTTTTATAAAAAATTGTATTGAAAATGTGTAAAGAAAGTGTTATAACTAAGTGAAGCGTAAATTTGTATATAAATGGATATTTTGCAATAAATTTACTGATTAAAAATTTATCTTTAAACTTATAAATGGTTAGGTTAATAAAAATCACAAACTAGAGAAGAAAGATCTCTTTAAAACTTTACTTATTTAATAAAAAAAAATAACTCACAGGATGTGGCTAATTTGTAGAAAAACCCTAAACATGACCAGATGAAAAAGCTAATGATTTTCTTAAACCTTAGTTAGTTATTTAATAAAGAAATAAAATACAAAATGCCAATGCTCTGCAGTAAAACAAGAAAATATTTATTTTAACAAAGCGAAATAGTCTTATCTCGGAGAAGACGTAGTCGGAAGAGTGATATTTGCTCAAATTCGGAAAAATAATGCATCACAGTGAAAATTGTAAAGATTCAAAGGGAGCATTAGTTTGCAATATATACAGACCACAAAGATGGATTGAAAATATCGTACAGCCATTGACGAATGGGAATAATAAATATTTCTTTGAGTTTTCATTACGCAATTTATCAGAAAAAAAGGTCAGTAGTTTGCAGTAAAAGCACATAAAGAAAAATAAAAACTATTTTTTTAAACAAAATCGCACTGGAACAAATTCAAAAATTCAAAATTGACGTAGGCTCGTGACGTCAGCATTGGGAATCTGGAAGCGACACATTGGGCCGAAACACGATGCAGTGGATGTGGTAGATGTGTTCAGAAGGGATACATTTGAATTGGAGCGACATATTGGGCAGAATTAAATTGAATAAAAGGAGAGCCTCAGATTCATATTCCAGACCTAGAAAACTCAAAGTTCCTTATCCCAGACCTAGAAAATTGTGCGATTCAGGCAACTATTTTTCGTGGGATTGAGTGCAAATTTTTCTGATTCAGGCAAATCAGAAAAATCATCAATAATTTGTAGTAAACGTACATAAAGAAAGATTTCTCAGGCAAATCAGAAAAATCATCAATAATTTGTAGTAAACGTACATAAATCACAACAACAAATTTGCAATCTATTCACTGAACAAAGACTTGTCAAAACTTCATTGATCATATGTTATCTATAACTTGAGCCCTTACCATTAAGCTTGAGCCCTAATACAGACGATCGCGGACGAAGCCTTCCATAATGGGGGCGTGGTCTTCACAGGCATTAACTATGTAGCCTTCCGCTGCCGCTGTATCATATCCTTCCATAATGTGTTGCTGCCGCTGTATCATATCCTTTCTCAATCTTCAAATAGCATACCTACAAATGCAAACACAGTAACTAGAGTGCTGTAAATTACATTACGTGAGAGAGACCCAGAGCGCACAGGGCACAGAATAATGAAATGAAAGAGATTCATAATGCAACGCTCGAAAATATGTTGTTTAAAAATTCAAGTGGAAGCGTTGATTCAACGCTGCTCGTTGATCCAACGGCATGGTAGTTTTTTTTTAAATTGAAGTTGAATCGTTGATTCAACTCTGCTTTTTGATCCAACGGCATGGGGGCGTTATTTCGGAAATTCAAATTGAACGGTTGATTCGAAGCAGCTTTTTGATCCAACCGTTGATTCGAAGCTGCTTTTTGATCCAACCGGGCGTTATTTAAGATATTCAAGTTGAACCGTTGATTCGACTGGAGACTCGAATTGAATGGTTGGGTGGCATTCTTGTTATGACGAAACGCTTATATATGGACATCGTGCATTTCAAATGGAACCGTTGGATTACATTATCGTTATGATCGAGCGGTAGAGTTAGGTGATGCTTTTCCCATGATGGTTGACAGCTTGCATTTTGAATTTTGCAAATCCTACGACCACATCATCCATTTACTAATTTACATCAAATGAAAACCAGGTTGAATTATTACTTTTTTTTTGAATTTTGTAATCGTTAACCACAATTTATGGGAAATTTTAATTTTTTGAAAATGATGATTTTAATCTTTATTATTTGAAAAGTATAGATTTATTGTTTTAGATAATACATTACCAGGTTGAATTATTACTTTTTTTTTTTAATTTTGTAATCGTTAACCATAATCTATGGGAATTTTTAATTTTATGAAAATTATGATTTTAACCTTTATTGTGTGAAAATTATAGATTTATTGTTTTAAATAATACATTTCATTTTGGTTACATTTTAATGCAAACTATTAGGGTGATTTATTTTTGTCTATACTTGGTGAGAAACTTTATGTGAAAAATGCAACCTATAATGTAATTATGAATGTGGATAGTTTCTTTATAACATATTTTTAGATTTTTGAATAAAGATGCCACTTAACATGTAGGTGCTACATCCATAAAGATCTCTCTCCAAACCTCAAATACTACAAGTGGGAATTAATCTATGCCCTCATTTCTTAATCTCAAATCTAATGTTTGCTCAACAAAATTGGTTCATGTTCAGTTTGATCGATTAAGAATGAAGGACTATGTCATTGGGAGTCACGAGTTGAATTTGTGTGATCTTAGGCTTCTTTCATGGGTTGGCCCGGAATCAAGTGTTAGGGAGAACACCCACATTTAAGTCGACTCAAAAAATAATATCATCAAAGTTGACATCACTAGTACATAAATGACTCAAGCATTTTAATGGGTTTTTATTTATCTCACGATAACAATTGGATCGCTATTTGTTGTGATAAGAAATGGAGCAATATGGATGGGTTATTGAAAGGAAAACCATAACACATTAAAAAAAAACAAGATGAATTGAAAGCAATCAGTTTTTCCTTATATTTTGTTGATCTCCATAATGATCAACATCAAAATGATTGTGACATGTCGCAACATGATGATTAGCAAAGCCCGCACACTCCCAATTACAAATGTTCATGTTACCTCTCGACCTTTTGTTCATGACCAAGTCCACAATATACCATTACTAAGTTTGCAACGATTGAATTATATTTCCAACTCTTTGCAACCAACTCCATATTGTTTGGCAAATCCCACAAATTCAATTTAGGTTTTGTTTGGCCAGTATTCAACAATTCCCTTTCATCATTGTCACCAGTAGCTATAACAACCAAGGATAGCTCCATCAACATATTACAAACTAAAGAAGCTGCAATTTATTTGGTATGTTGGGCCGCATTAGATTTTTATTTTTTATTTTTTCCTTCGGTTCTTGAAAAGGAAGTGACTTCATTTTTTTAACTCATGTTTGTTGAAGAAGGTTGTGAAACTTAAAGGAATAGAAGGATTTTCCCCACATACCAAGAAGGATTAATAATATATAGATATGTTTGTATTCTTGATTGAGTTCATTGCTTAAGAATTGCAAAATTGTTGCACAAGTTTGCACCTCAATATGTGAGAAGACAAAATATTATGAAGATGAAAACATTTTAGGGGATTTTCATACATAGTACTTGATTCTCTATATATCATGTAATACTAATTGCATGTATGCGCATTTACATATTAATAGTTAATTTTTTATTTATTCAAATAACATATTTTCTAGAAATGTTTCTAAGAAAATAATTTTTATTTTTATTTTTTTATTTTTCCGGTTGATAAATTTTCTAATTATTATTCAAGGTGAACATAATACAATATGTAGATGCTTTAAAGCATTTGGGAATTTCTTGAAGAAACTTCTTCTATAATTAAAAAAAAATGAACCCATAAGAGGCATGCAAACTATATTTTTCATATCCCATATTCTATTCCATCACATAACTCCTGCATAGTCTTTTACATAGATACTAAGAAAATGTAGAGCCCCTAAGATTCTCTTCCATAAAAAATACATATTAAATTTAAATTAGCTTTAGATTCAATACTGCCAACAAAATATATATTATTGATCCCTTTGTTCAACGAGAGGATCCACTTTAGGAATAAACACTTAGGAATAGAGATAAGAATATAAAAGTATGTAGGGTGTGGAGCCAGTATGTGTATGTGTGTGTCTGAGAGATGATGTTTGAGTTATTGAAGTCGGTTTTCCCCTATACTTAAAGAGGCCCAACTCATGTTTGACAAGCCAAATAATTTAATTGGACCTTAATTATGTGTTAATGTAACTACCAACTACTACATCATTGATGCTTATGCATGAATAATATCATAGTGGAGGTCCAAGACGAAACTTTTTACCTCGGAGGAGAGACTTCATAAGTGAACGCTTGAATGGGCCGAACAACAATATATCTTAGACTCTCCTAGATTCATAATACCAAGTTTAAACTACAGATTTTGGATGGGGTTCATTTGGTGTCCCTTTCAAGTATGTATATCGTATTAATTTCATCTTTGTAATTCACACAAATTGTTACATTGCATTCATTTACTCATTCATTACCTTTTGTATTATTCACACAAATCTACAATATTAAGATGATGAGGTGGACATTAACTAATGGTGTCACAAAGCAATTGATGTCATGAATGATTAGATTATTAATTTTTGGAGCGAGGCCCAGAACTTCACTACTGACATGTATGATTAGGTTGCTTCCACCAATGGTCACTTGACTTGGCTTGGAAGATTGGGGTCTTCCATTACACCACACAATCTCCCATCATAACCAATAAATGGTATGTTTGTAAGTATTCATCTCATTATTTTATATTTGAGAATAGGTTACAAAATGCATGTTGAGAATCCCTTGTTCTACTTAAATGGGAATAAAATAAGGGGCAAATGGTGAATACAAGAATATTAAAGACAATCTTCTAGCAAATACGATAAATAATTTTCAACACCATGCATCATGATTGTGTTAGACATATAAATTTTAAATCCTTCAAATCATGCTTGTCATGGTCACATTTAGACTTATCCATAATAAAGGAAGACATTAATCGATTTTGTTACATATAAATTTTAAAGCTTTCAACTCATGCTTGGCATGGAAATTTTTTTAATGCATTGTAATTGTCTAAGTATAGATTTGTCCATAATAAAGGAAAAATTGAAATAACAACAAGTACACTTAATCTCCATTTAGATATAGTCAAGGTAAAAAACATAAAATATGAGAGGCCCATTTCCATCCTAAACAACGTTGAATAACATGTGGAAATAGAATCGGTGAAGTGCATTTTTTTTTTCAAGGATGAAAAAGACCATAGGTGATACCAAAGCATAGTTTTTTTGGGTTTGTTTTTACAAAGATTTAATTCTATGAAACCCATAATATGGTGGGTGTTAAAAGGATATTTTATTAGAGGTAATTGTGTGGTTACACTAATTAAGCACTTGGACAATATATTATTATAAAGAATTGTTTCTTATGCTTGCATTCCTATGTTAGTAAGAATTTATCAATATTTTAAATTATTATTAAAATATTATTTCAAATGTTTCATTATAAATTGATTTCCATTGTTGTTAATTGTTTAACATTTCCGTTATTTGATTTGGGTTTTCATGTAATTGCGTGTATCCCTTTGTTGAGCAAGTAACAACACCCCATAATTTATTTTCTCAGAAGAAAATCCATGGGTCCTTATTTTTATCTCTAATCTCTTTACTTTCCATCCTTGGTTGCATGGCTCATCCTCTAAAAAATTGTCTAATTGGTCATTCATCCCTGATAATCTCTATGGCTCAGTAACTTTGTTTTATTCTACTTGTTAGTTTGCATTTTTCTGAATCCACTTTTTTTGATGTTAAGTGTTCACCTGTTTTCAATTCGAGGCTAATCACTCAACCATGTCATAGTTGAGCCTAACTTCCATTATGTGATGTGTATTATATAGATAACTATCTCTATGTGATGTGATGGGTCACATTCTTGAGATACTTTCCACTTTTAATATGCTCTCATAGGTCAAACCATCAAAAGTTTTACCCATGTGACACATCATAACTCAAAATATTTACACACGTGCAAGATGTCACATCATCCAATGCATTCACTCGCATGACATATCACAAGCTTGAAAGAATTCATCACATGCGATGTGCCACATAGATGAAATACTCTCCCATGTAACATATCACAACTACAAGCGATTCCTACTTGGGACATGCGAAAGCACCAATCCATCTACCCTTGAGATACATTATCATAGTTCCAAAACATTTTTGGATGCTATACATCACATTGCATAAGAAATGATTTCTCATTGTGTACAACATCGTCCAAAGATTTCTCTCTTGTGACATGTCACATACATGAGGGACTCTTGCCCCATGACAAGATACGGCTATGAAAAGTATGCATACCTACAACACATTGCATCATCCAAGCTATTGATACCCACAATGTGTCACAACTTTGAATCATTCTCCCACATGACACATCACAACTTCAAATCCATGCACTTTAGTGACATGTCACGACCCCAAATTCCTTCCCACTTGTGACACACTGTTGCTCACCAATGAATTCCCCACTCATGATACATTATCATAGTCCTAAAACACTTCAACTGGAAACACATTGCATCCTTGATATGTATTCTCCACAATGGTACTGTCACCATGTTGTGACCCTATTCGACTTCCCCACATAGGATTCCCTCATATATGATTGTTCAAACATATAAATAAAAATCCAAGGTAATGAACAAATGCATTTTCATGATCTATTGTCCAAATGTAATGAATTTTTTTATTATTTCCAATGAGGCCCATAGAGTCGAACTTGTGAGACCTAGTGTGATCACTGTGGGGTAATTGAGAAAATTGGAAAGCTCGAGGTCGAATCCATCCCATCCCACCTCAAAATTTTGATCTTAAAACCATAGGTAAGTTGATTTTTCATTCCTTTCCTTTTATTTGGAAATTCATTCAAAAGTAAATTAAAATGAAGATTAACCAAGTATGTGTTTATAACCAAGGGAATACTTAACCAAAAGCTACTTGGAAATGAATGAGCACTATGTAATTGTCTCATTAGTGGCCAATTAAACTGACATTCCTTCAGGTTTTAAAAAACAAGTGTGCCAATGTTTTGCATGACAATGGAATCTATAGGGTTGCTCATTATGGAGAGCTCAATAGTAGACCCAATTCTAGGTACTAATCCCACTCTTGAATTCTTTCTAGCTAGCTTGATAGACACCCCATCGATCAAAACCTCATCAATGAATGTATCTATTTCCTTGAGCCCAATGAAGAGATAATTTCCCTGAAATTTCATAAGTGAGTTTGGGACTAAAACTACAAAAAAAAGGGCGAGGAATGTTGCTCAAAACAATCAAAGAGGAATGACTATGGTTGGGGATTATTTGGTGAATCTCTCCTCTTTATGTAACACAAACAACAAATCACCCTCCCTAATATTACCTTGCAGCTTGTTGCAAAATACCATGCTTGCACATAAGCCTCATTATGGAATGAAATCATACAACCCAAGGAGGGAACTAACCATTATGTTTCATTTAGTTATTGCACATATTGTTTCATGCATATGCGTGTTTTTGAAAATACAGTTTGACAATGGCACCCAAGAGATGATGAATTCAAAAGGAGGTAGTGATAGAAACAATTCCAGAGAGATGAAACTCTTGAGAATGAGATAGAAGAAGATGCAGTTATGATTTCTGGAGCAATTTATGGGGACACCAAATGCATAATTGACAAAGAGACCAATTATTATTGGGGTGAAATCAACCAAACATTTGGTCAAGAGACATATCCTAAACTAATTTCTACTTCAATGCCATTAGACCCAGATGAGGGAGTATATGATCTCATCATAAGATCATGAATACATAGACTAGTTGCTAGATATGAAGTCATCCCATGTGCAGAAACAATATGTTGGATCATAAAGCATATAGACATAGATTGTAGAATAGTTATAGATGCAAACAGAAAGTTAATAACTTCTTTCTTTGCTTCAAATATTGAATTAATATACCAATTCCTAAATCCTCAAGTGGACTCCCCAAAGGATTGGCTATTAGAATTTAGGATTAGTTATCATGAGTTATCAAAAAGTTGGTAGGTAAACAATAGAGCTTTTAGAGTGAGGAAGACTAGAGAATACTACACCAAGTAATTAAAAGCACCTTACAAAATAGAAGCAGTAATGATTAACATATTATATGGACAAATAGATGCTACTATTTTCAAATAAGCATGGGTTCCATTGATTCACCAAATAAACCAGGATGGCATGATTTTCAATTGGGCCACTATTCTCTTAACTTCTCTCACACACGCCATATTCAAACTGAAGCATGTAGCTCCATGGAGTCCTCTGTCATTTTATATGTTTGCTTACTTGATGGATACCATATGTGCATCCAATAAATTCCCCAGAATGAATTGGCACTGTAAACTCAGTGATTCCCATGTACATCTGTATTTCGAGGTGTTATGGGAACATAAATATAGAATACACTATCACAAGATCTATGATTATTTCTTGGAATATGTCTACAAAATGTTATTCCAAGAACCCACTCAATGCATGTCAGAGAAGGATACTTGTAATACCCCCAAATTTGACATGGAATGCATTTAATCAAAATTATGTAAATGATGTAAATATGCTAGTATGGATTCATAGTGTGGAGCTCAAGGCCAAGGACCAACTAGTGAATGGATATGCATATATGATGTATATATATATTTATTTTGACCATATGATTGGCTTATCATGCCAATTCAAAATGTATGTAAATATTAAGTTGGAAATTAATAAAATGGTCCAAGATGGATGTGTAAGGAGAACTAGAGGGGCTATCATTCCACCAGAGGGGAAGAGGAAGGGGGCCTATGGGGAGACCAAATCCTATGTTGTCATGTGTCAAGCTTAGAACTCATCCAAAATATTACATTTACCTTAAATGAGCTAATTACCTTCTCTTGACTATTAAACCCAATTATTGCATGCATATGTGAGGTTGGAGGGAAAAGTGGCTTCATGTAGTTATTGAAGCATGGGGGTTGTGAAAGTTATGTCAGCTTTCAATAGTCCTATTTACTCTATGGTCAGAAGCTATGTCAGTTGTATTTTCACCCTTACCTAATACCCTTGGATTCAACACTTTTTCTATAATTCTCTCATGCAAGCTTCTACACTACATAGAGTCTTCCATTGTTGTTCACGACCATTACCAATCTGTGTTTAACCCAAAAATTCAAATTTGAAGACATAGCTGCATTTTTGGAAGGGAAAATAAATGGTTGTAGGTGAGCATGGAGATTAGGAAATATAGGAACCTTTACCCATTGATTTATGCTACGTTTGGATGCTTGAGAAGCCATGGATTAATGTTGCAGCAAGTTCTCCAATAGCTTACAATAGGTGTGATACCCCCAAGACATTGTTATTTTATTTTTGACTTAATATTTGTGAGAATATTTCAAAAACAATTATTTTTGTAAGATTTGTTTACAAACTAAAAAATACTTACATAGGATATGAGAGATACTTTGTGTAACAATTATTATTTCATTATTAATAAATATAAAAAAGACACTTAGAGAACTCAAGTAAATGAGGGGACACCACCATGAGACAAAGAACAAAGTGGAGAGAAAAAAAGAGATATTATACCAATCAAATCCAATCTAAAATCTCAACTACGAGACAAGATCCTAAATCAGAGGGATTGAAGGATTGATTGAGATTTGGTTGGGATGGCACAAGACCTAGGAAAAAACTATAAATTTGTGCACTGAGATAGCACGTGACATTGTGTTGTGCATGGAGAAATGATTGCTATGTGTGCATGACTGTTGAGTATTTCTCTTTGATTGTAAGTCCATCACTGAGCTTGTTACAGACTCCGAGGGAGAGAGTGTTGCGTGTGAGCTTTGTTTGCTAGTTCTATTGTGCATGGTGGTGATCCAGCTCAGGGGTGGAGTTGAGATAGTGGTTGTATTCCTCTCTTTTAAGGTTGGGAGGAACCGATTCTCCAAGTAGTAATTCACATTATTTCCACGTAAGTGTAATTATTCTCTAAATAAATGAATGGATATAATGGTTTATATTTTGAAGGTAGTTTACTTATTATCATATGATAAACTTCGTTAGCATTATGTGGAAGTATAACCCGGTTATGTGTATTATATGTAAACAAATGGAATTGTAACTCTATATATGCATTATGAACAATGTGTTTATACTATGTTTTCATTCGTGGAGCTAGGTGAAACTCTTTTACTTTGTTTACATTATATATGTGTCTCATGATTGTAGTTAAATGGTAAAGTAATCATAGGAACGAAAATCCTTGAGGATTGTTTGTTTATGATTTCGTTGGCTTATGATAATCCCTATGGGATTATGTGGATATGATATCATTATAATATGAGTTGTGTGGATCGAAGATCCAGTAGAAGGTTCCAATAATTGTTTTTATGGTTTTGTATTGCAAATTTGTACACTCCATCGATATGAACTCTGTGTATTTTTTTTGTTAACGTTAGGCATTAAATTGAAACCCCATGAGAAAAAATTTAAACTATGTGTATTTTTATAAATTAATGAGTGTGCATGGGGATGGATTAATTTCCTCTATGCAACATCACATTCATTGGATAGGGATCATGTATAGGTGCTAATAAATATTGTAGGTTCGAAAAACTCTGTATATTTCCCATACTTGTTTTGAACAAATCACACATTGTATGATCTATGGATTTTTAACTCTGGATAGTTTTACTTTGGAATAGATTGAAGTTTTGAATAGGAATTGTTGTATCCTGCATACTCTATTTGGGATACTATTGTAGATTTAAATCACATCTTGTAAACTCTATATAGATCTTAAATGAAGTATGTGATTGGAATCAAATTTATGTTTTATAGATATTGAAGGATGGATCAAACTACGTAAAGACGTTTAAATTAGTACATTGCATATGGGGAGTGCACTTTTAAAATGATGGATTAATACCCTTGATGCATGCTGCATTCGTTGGATCAAGACAAGGCACATTGTTTCATAATGTGATTTTGATCAAATCTTGTTGTTGTAAACCAAAAACTCTCCGATTTTACAGAGTTGCATTACGTGTTCAGATCAGAGTTGTAGTCGGTCATTGTTATATTATTTGTTGGATTTGAGTAATTCACTAGGTTGGGAATAAATGATCAGATCAATTACCAATTCAATGGGTATCTCGATCATATCGATATAATTCCATCATTGATGGGTATGTAGAATGATAATGATGTATTTTCATTGCAACGTATGAATATCTTGGAAAAAAAAAACTCTGTTAAACATTCTCTAGGTGTTATCAGTAAGATTGGCACTTCTCCATCCATGACCACACTGTATTGTCAGTCACACAAAAATACATTATGGATGAAAGACCCTCATTTTGAGGATAGATACTTTGGACTCAAATATTACAATAATTTCGTCAACATAACCATTTTGTGAAGTATTTTGAGCTATAACCGCAACTCTCATATCAGAAAACTCGTGGGTCACCTGCTAGAGTCTATACTGACAACCTGTGGGTAATACCTAAAAAGTTACACCCGCTAGTTGCTTGACACTAAACCCATGAGTCACTCGCTTCTTTTCAAGAGATATACCCGCAGGTATCTCCAAATCATGAAAACAATATTAAAAAATTGATTAGAGATTAGTTATGGCAGTTGTCCTAACTACCATAACCTCCCCAACCATTTACCTTTCGATCCTATTCTCTCATACTTGTTATAAATACAAGGAGAAGGCCTTGAGAAAAGGGAGAACCATTTTTTATAAGGAAATGATGGAGAAATATCCATTAAAGGAAGAGGAGCAAGGAACCCAGGGTCAAGTTTCAACAGTGTAGGTTACAGATCAGGTATAACAGGTTTCCATTGCTGATTATAATACAAGAAGTTTTATTTCCCGTATAATAGCTTGTCTACTTTATGTGTCTAGTTGATTGAATCTATCATATCTCACTTATATATGATTTTGCATGCTAGTTTATTCATGTTTTATGTAGTCAAAATCTTTGAGGAAGGTTTCTTCTGTGTTGCAGGTTTATCATCTGGGATCATGGATCAAAGGAATAAGCTTAAATCTTGGATCAAAATTCATATGTCCAGGCATGTTGTTTGGATTTAAACCCTAACATTTCTCAATTAAAGAAACCCTTTATGTTGTACTTGTTTGTCATCCAGATTATGTACCTTAATAACCGTATGTTGATGATCTCTGAACTTCCCAATCATTGGTAGATTTACCGAACAATAGAACTGGAGACTTCATTGGGGAATTCTTTCTGTTGCTCTCAGAGTCCTGGGGTAGTTTTTTCTTCAGTTTAATTAGTCCTTTAGTTCTCTCGGAGAGTTTATAGGGTGTTTACACCCCTGTTTGTAACTCAGACTTGGCCTTACTTGATATTTTCTTTCTTTTTTAATTTTTATCAAAGCAGACCCATGGGTTGTAGTTAGTTACAGTCGTGGCTTTTCCCCCTTACCCGCAAGTTGCTCATACATGTACCCACGGGTCACCCGCATGATGCTACGCTAATAGTCACGGTTTTTCCTGTGAGTTTTGATTTCCTCTTAGGGTTTAAGATTTGGATATTTTCTTTGTTTATGAAAGAGTTTATCTTCTTAGTTCTTGGATCATTTCGACCTATTTGTAGGTTTTAACTGAGTCCTTTTGGTTCTTTTTTGAGAATTTGCTTGTTTTTTGTTTTCTTGTTAAGGCTACGTAGGTCTTTCAAGTCCAATTTTTTATTGGTGGAAGCTTGGATTATTTCCTTATGGTCACCAGTTTGTGGAAGAGCAGTTTGATGTCTTTGTTGAATCCGTGCTTTCTTCTTTACGTCAGTTGATTGCATCGTGACTCTATACCAAAGTTAGTTACTTCTTACCTGATTGAAGAAACTTCTTGGATTTGTTATCTTCAGCCTCTTTTGAGGGTAGATTTCTGTGTTTTATAGGTTTAGTTATAGTCATCTTTTACTTTCATTTCTTATTATTCTTTTCTTGTTCATATTTATTTTCTATTTCTTTCATTTAAAAGAAAAACAAAAAAGAACAAGTACTTTTCTTTTAAGCAAGAGCATTCTTTTTCAAAATAGATTTTAGTTGTATATGCTAATTCTTTGAAAAATTAAAAAATATTTCAAGTTAATTTTAGGTTTACTTTGCAAACTTTTTCATTTTGAAAGATAAGCAAAAACAAAAAATAGTGAAAGGAACTTGCATTTATATGTATACACTTTACCTTTTAGTTGTAACCATGTTGCACACACACTCACTCCTTTTTGAGTAAACAAAATCCCTAAAAAGAACATTAAAGTTAAAATTTAATAACAAATTTTATTTCTAGGGAACATACACCAACTAGCTTAGGACAAGGTTTTGGACTATGTGCTTTTAGCTATCCAAAACCATTTAGACTTGAATCGTAGTGGACTATCACTAGGTAAATCCACCTTTGTAGAAGGTGCAGCGGGAATCTCCACTCAAACCGGATTCAAGCATGAGGTCGTGTGAGTTTGATTAGTTGGGGATACCCCTCCACTTTTCAATTGAGCATATTCCAAGACTGATATGCATACAGGGATCCACTAGTACCTTTGGTGCTTTTGGATTTCGTCCTTAGTTACCCTGCCCATGCGTGTTAGTTTGAACTGTGACTGTCCCCCTGGACTCTTTCTACATTGTTGATAGCCTTAGTATCTTGACCATTAGGACTCTACACAAGTGATAGTGAAAGGATATTTTCACTTCACCTAGGATAGATCTCGGAGGAAATCCTCTGCAACTCTTTGGGAAGGTGTTTGGGTGATTCCACAACTTGGGCCCATCATGACTGTACCGTGGACCCCAGATAACTAATATTCATTACTTCACTGGTTTTTTCTGCACCCTAATCACCCAAGAATTTCTTTTGGGAGATCATCCATTTGCCTGGTCTCGATTACTATAGGAAATTTTGTAGTGGTGTGATGTGTGTTTACTATTGTTCTAATTTCCCATAGCTTCATTACATAGAATATTTTTGTTGTAATTTTGGAGGACCAACCTCCTCATAGGTCAAGAAGGTTGAGAAACCTTCTTCCACTCACTATGGAGCCTCCACCACAACCTCAGCGGTGCAGAACAAGTTCGAGTGGTTCCTTTGAACCAGCTGGCACAACTGAACCCCTTAGGGAACCTCCACTCATTTATCAAACTTCATCACTCCCACATACCATCGAGGTTGAATATTTTCCAACATAAGACTTTGCAAGACACTTCAACCCTCCCTTAACAGGACCAAACAATCCATTGTTAGAAATAATTGTTTCTTTAGGATTACTTGAGTTAAGTGTATATAGGTTTACATCTGGACTTAATATGTACAATATAGGGGATGGATTGGGAGTTCCACGCACTCCCACATCGGCTATTAGGCCAGGATATTTGGATCCCCCACACATAAATACCCTGATACCGAGTTCGTTGCAGATTTCTTATGCTACGAGCATTTCTTTTAGTTTAAATACCGGATCCTTAGGATCGTCTAGCACTCAAGTTGCACTGACATCTTCCCCTTTTGGATCATCTATTGGTTCATGCAATGTCCCTTTTTCAGGGATACCTACGGTATCATTTACATTTTCCACATTTATTCAATAGTTCTAGGTTAACCCTAGCTCATATCCTTTTACTCAAGGATTCCCTTGGCATGGAGGGAACATTGCTCCTTCTACACCATTTATAGGCTCAATGCCTACCCCTTCTATTGCAAAAATGATGAGTTTTAATCCCTTTATAGTATTTAATGTACATTCTTCAAATGTTGAAAATTCTAATGTGTCTGTAAGGAGTACTCCTTTCTCAATTTTTGGAGGAGGAGGCAGTAATACTTATACTCACACTTCGTTCAGAAGTACTTACACTCATCCACAATGGACTGGGCCACAAGGGAGAAATCCACTGGCTTATGGTTGGAGCAATTTCTAAAACTCATTTTCATCACAATCGATGGCTGGGGGAAACCCCAACCAACCTTATGGGGGTCACAGTTCAGGTGGTTCTCCTTACCAGATTCCTCAAACTCACATGCCATCGGCAAGGCCTCGCTTACCTTTTCTAGAAAATTTGAATTTTCCAGATCCTTCAAAGTTAATGAATGACCCAGTACAACATAATCCTTCTTGGCCTCTGGTCCCAACCAAACTCCCTTCATACATTCAAATGTTTGAAGGAAAAATTGGTGAAGACCCAGGGGACCATGTCACAACATTTCATCTATGGTGCTCCTCTAACTCGCTGAATGATGACTCGATTCGATTGAGACTCTTTCAAAGAACCTTGAAAATATTTGCAGCCAAATGGTATATCGAGTTACTGGCCACAACTTATAACAACTTTTATGATTTAGTGGCAGTTTTCCTGAACCATTTCCAGCTTCCCATCAGGTATGATGCAGGCATATATTTTCTATATTCTTTTAGACAGAACAGAGCCACTCATATATTTGATCACATTCAGGAGAGGAGAATACAGAAATGACTCATTAAAGATGAGATTCCCTCGGAGTTTCTTTTGGAGTGGTTTTTGAAATCACTATTTCCCTACATCTCCGAATATGTGTCAACTTCTAGCGTTACTTCTGAAGAGGAAGCCATTTTAAGGACCCAACAGCGCGACTTGATTTACACTCAGTGCGGGAACCTTTATGAAATTATTCCAGATGCACCTAGTCCAAACATCGATCTTGGTAAACCTAAACCTGGACCACATGTTGATGGTATTGTAGGTTTAGCCGATTCATCCACTTTAGAAGCTTTGACTAAGGAATTCTACACACTTTCGATAAAGCATTGTGCTGTGGAAACAACTACGGTTGCATCCTACCCTTCGCAAACAGAAACTATAAAAAATGTGCAGTCAAATCAAAAGGGTCCTCGACAACCCATAAATAATAAGAAGGGAAAGAAAGGGGAAGGAAACCAACAAAATCCCAAAACCAATGGGAATGCCGAGGAACGAAAAAGATAAAATAAGAAGTTTAATTTTCCTTGCAAAATTTGTAAAGAAGATCACTTGACTCATCAATTTCCTCTGATGGATGAATCTCGGAAACTATTAAATCAAAAGAAACCAATTGTCCTGAAGGATCCTTTTCCCAAAGGACAAAGCCTAGTTTCTGGAAACTCTAATACTAGGGGCACTCATCGTGCCACACAGGATGATCAATCCTATAAAAATATGGTTAAATCAGATGCTTTACTGCAAACGAGAGCTAGGAATTATACCTCATATTTATCGTAGAAAGACAAAGAAATCCTTGAGTCATGTGTTCCTCTTCATATAGAGAGACCTGTAGATCCTATGCCAAAGATACCGAAAGGTGTCTATAAACAAGAAATGCACAACCTTAATGCGCAGGCCGCTCCAAACTATTCAGTTGTAGAGGACCTAGCCCAAACACCATGTGTTATGTCCACTCTAGAAGTTTTGCAATGCTTCCCATTGCAGTGAAATAAACTTTTAGCAACAATAGGAAGTATGGATTCGTCAAGTATGTTGTCTAGATTTGTTATGTTAAATATCAAACCCCGGTTTTTGTATCACATGGCCTTTGAAATCGAAGTAGTCCATGGTTCGAAAACCATCGGACGAACAGTAGTGGATGAAGGCGCATCAATGTGTGTAATTCCTATCTCTTGTTGGAAATCCTTAGGCTCTCTAGAGTTAGCCCCTTCAGTTACATTAGTTACTGCTTTTGATGGGAGATACCTTTGTCTGCATGGAATCTTACCCTCTTTTGAGATCTGACTAGCGGGAAAAGTAGTGTCAGTAGAGATGGAAGTTGTAGATTCCTCTCTTGATTACAATTTGTTGTTGGGAAGAAGATGGACATATGCAATTGAAGCCATTCCTTCATCCATTTTTTGGGTACTTATGTTCCCCCATGAAGGAAATATTGTCACGATTGACCAACTATCCTTTTCCCGGAAAAACAACACAACTTCTTTGGATTCGAATATCCCATGGATTGATCAATCATGTATTCCTAGTGAGAACTTAGGAGTAGGTATGTACTCATCACTGATGGGAACCTTTGATTTACTTTCTCTAGTGAATTATATTTTTTCAATGAGTAACACTAACATGTCATCTAAGGAATTCTTCACAATCGTTCAAGAAACTGATCCTTGGATGTTAAGTTTTGAGCATTAATTCACAATACTCTAGGATCTTTGCTGAGAGAATAACATCTATAGTAAATCAATGCATGACAATCACAATATGACAAGCATCACAAGAATCAAAATCATAAAGACAAGAGACACAGAGTTTCCGTGGGGAAAACCCTAAGGTGGAAAACCCCACAACTTCCTCAGAGATAGAGAGAGCAATGGCTCAACCAAAAGTACAACCAAATAACACTGAGATAGTCTCCTGATAGCAGATGATCCTCCTCCTCACTAGTGCGCTACTTTTCAAGTGAGAGTGACTTGCTTTTCCGAATGAGTAAAATAGAGATCTCCGATCTCTATTTATACTAACCTTTTTTTTTTTTTTCCCAGTGACCTTATGGGGCCGACTTGTCTATCTAGATACATCCACATTATATTATATATAATTCAGGTCCAACCCCACATGGTGGTCTAATAACCCATCAGCAAGTACACACACTTGCGACACGTGTCAATCCACATGACGACACTTCCTTATAGAGGAATAACACATCTCTTATAAGGGTACAATGAATATATATAAAATACATAGATGAAATACATTCCGAAGTTACATATGCATCAACACTCCCTCTTAACTATAAAGGTATTTTTTGACACAGATCTGCTAGACAAGTCTTCTTCTCTGGATCATCGTCATCGAATCATCGTCATCATCATCGTCATTGCTGTTGCTATCTCAACCAATCTCTGACTCTACTCCTCATAGGAAGTTCTACAGAGCCAGTCCTTTTTCATAGTGGATGTAGGCCCACCACCTGCAGGTCTTCATCATCATTGGCCATACTGTGGAATCCTCAGGAGTTATTACGTGCGTCACAAAACCTGGATACATCATCCCAGGCTATTACGAGCACACAGCTCTACCTGTAGGATCTCCCAGGAGCACATTACATGTGACCCATCACAAAACCTGGCTGAAGCATCCTTGGCTGTTACGAGCACATGGCTCTACCTGTCGGATCTCCCAGGAGCACATTACATGTGATCTCACCACAAAACCTGGCTGAAGCATCTGAGGCCTTTTTCATCCTGTCCAGATCTCCCAGGAGCAAATTACATGTGGTCATGGCAAAACCTGGCTGAAGCATCTGAGGGATTTTTCATCATGTCCAAATCTCCCAGGAGCAAATTACATGCCATAGGACAAAACCTCACAAGAGCATCTGCCAGATATCCCAGGGCACCGAATTAAATGCCATAGGAGAAACCTTGAAAGACTATTTGCAGATCTCCCAGGGCATAAATTACATGTCCTCCCAAGCAAAACCTCGAAAGAGCATTTGCCAGATGTCCCAGGGCACCGATTTACATGCCATAGGAAAAACCTCGAAAGACCATCTGCAAATCTCCCAGGGCACAAATTACATGCTTACCTGCACAACCTGATCCACGGCCACAAAGTATCATCTGATACTCATCATACATCATCCTGATGTACACATGATTACCCTGATCATCGTCACTGCAACATCCTACTGCATGTCATCTGGAGAAGCTCGTCATCCACGATCACCCTGATCATACAATGCATCCATCTGATGCACACCACGTATCTACTTGATACATATCATCATACATAGTGTATCCACCTGATACATAGATACATGATCCACACAATGTATCCATCAACATACATGATCTACCTGATCATATCTGATACATATCAATATACATGATCTACCTGATCATACAATGTATCCACCTGATACATATACAGATACATGGTCCAAGCATCCAACATGATGCATATACAAAATACATACACATGATCCAACCGATCATATCCATCATCCAACATGATGCGTACATACATACAAATGATCCAACTGATCATATCCAGCATCCAACATGATGCATACATATAAATGATCCAACTGATCATATCCAACATCCAACATGATGCGTACATACATACAAAAATGATCCAACTTATCATATCCAAGCAGAAACCAGAACATCATCCTGATGCTCGTCATCCAGCGCTTACATCCACAGCCATGTGAAGGATCCTTCTTCCAACATGCTTGGAATGGCTTCAGCAAATGTGTCCATCACTTCTTCCTCGAAGTGTCCTCAATCTGAAGAATGCCAAGCCTCTCTCTGAAGTACTCGAACTTCACCCTGGCTAGTGGCTTCGTCAGCACATCTACAATCTGCTCGTCCGTTGCAACATATAGGAGCTTCACGGCTCCTCTCTGCACCATATCCCTGATATAGTGATACTTGATCTCTATGTGTTTCAACCTATCATGAAACACTGGATTCTCGGACAGCTTCACACAACTCTGGTTATCACAGAAGATACCAGTAGCATCCAAGGGAATATCAAATAACTCAGCCAGTAGCTTCCGTAGCCATACTGCCTCACAACTAGCTGAACAAGCTGCGACATACTCTGCCTCAGCTGTACTCAGTGCTACACAGGACTGCTTCCTACTAAACCAAGAGATCACACCTAATCCCATACTGAAGCAGCACCCAGATGTGCTCTTCCTATCTACAGCACTGCCAGCCCAATCTGAATCAACATAACCCTACAGGTTAAACTTTTGATTCGCTTCATACTTGAGCCCAAAATACACTATACCCTTCAGGTACCTCAGAACATGCTTTACAGCAATCAGGTGAACACTCCTCGGATCCATCAGGAACTGGCTCAATGTGTTCACAGCAAAGCAAATGTCCAGTCTTGTGTTCGTCAGGTACATCAAGGACCCAATCATCTGATGATACATGGAGACATCAACCGGCTCAGATGAAGCATCACATAGAAGCTTCAGATGCGATGCCATAGGTGTGGCCATGGCCTTGCAATCCATCATCTCAAATCTCTTCAGGATATCTACTATGTACTTCCCTTGACCAAGGAAGATCCCACCTGCACTCTGCCACACCTCCATGCCTAGGAAATAGTGCATCATTCCCAAATCTTTCATATCGAATTCAGCAGCAAGCTTCCTCTTAGTATCTGCAATCAGTCTGTCATCTCCTGTTACAAATAAGTCATCCACATACAGGAGTAGAATCACAGGATTCCCTTCCTCAACCTTGTAGTAAAGGTTGGAATCTGCTTTACTCTTGGTAAAGCCCAAACTAGATAGGAAACTGTCCATCCTACCATACCATGTTCTGGGAGCTTGTTGCAAGCCATACAAGGATTTCTTCAATCTGCACACATGTGACTCCCTGTCAGGTCTTGGGACTGCATCCCAAACATCTTCTTCATGATCGACGGATCATGGCATTCCATTTCTTCATCCCAGATCCTGGGAACTTCAATATCTTCAGTAGATATCTTTGATGCTGGAACAAATGTTGTATTCCTTCTTTTGTAGGTGAAGATATACGGACTTTCCTACAAAACAAGTTAAATTGCATGATTAGAAACATCTCATAATTTTCAGAACAAATTCTTTACACATAAAGAAATATGTCATGCAGTCATGCAGTTATCTTAGCCAATGCTTCAATACAACATTTATCCATGTTCCACAACTTTCTAGATGCCTTCCAGTCTCTACCAGAACATTGTTAAGAGTTTGCACTACTCCCAACATGTCAGCAAAGAGGTTTCATTCTATATAAGTAGCACTGGAATGTTGTACAGTGCCATAGGCCACTTACCCATCACATGCATATTAGTAGTATACTATTCATTAATGCAATCATTCAAATATGCACAAGACACCTCCTAAGTCTAGGAACATAAGCATAATATTATTAAACAAACAAAATAGGCAAGAAATGATAATTGAAATACTTATCTTTGTTTGTTTGTTGGGTGGAATCCCTCTGAGTCTTTGATTCCTGGCAGGAGATATTGAAGTAGCTTCTTCTACACCTTTTTGTTGTGGAGTGTAGGAAGATGGTCAACTCCCTCTGAAAATCTACATCCTTGCAGGAGCTGTTGGAGTGTGCTCCCTCTTCATCTTTGCTTCCTGGATTACCTGTCCTTATCCTTGCTGACATCAATATTCTTGAACCTAGAAAAGACCTCTTCTAGTGTCTTGTTGTCCAATATCTTGTGGGAAGTTCTGTTCTGCACATATACAGTTGTTCTAACTGCTTCTGCCCATAGATGCATAGGTATATCCTGGTCATGCAGCATTGCCCTTGCTACTTCCATGACTGTTCTGTTCTTCCTTTCTGCAACTCCATTTTGTTGAGGATTATAAGGAGCAGTCAACTCCCTCTTAATCCCTGAATCACTGCAAAGCTTCTTGAAGTCACCTGAGGTGAATTCTCCACCATTGTCAGATCTGAATGTTTTGATCTTCTTGTCAATTTGATTCTCCATCAAGGTTTTGAATTCCTTGAACCTCATCTTTATTCTTCAAGAAGTATACCCAAGTCTTCCTGGAGAAGTCATCAATAAATGAGACATAGTAAACATACACACTTAAAGAATTGGATGACATAGGACCACATACATCTGAGTGGATGATTTCCAGGATGTCTTTTGCCTTTTTTTACTGCTTGGAAAATCCTTCTTAATGTTCTTACCTTTTGCACATCCTTTGCAAACACCTTCATGTTTGGTATTGATTCCAGGAAGACCTTCTACAGCCTTGCTTGCAATTGGAAGTGCTCTATAGTGCATATGAGAAAGTATTCTATGCTAAAGTTCACTTGGATCCATGGATTCATGTACCATGGCATGTTCAGGTTGTCCCTTCAATTTATACAAACCTCCCTCTTGCTCTCCAATCACTACTGCATCATCTATGGTCTTTCCCTTTGGCCACATTAGGACTTGGCCATCCACAAATGCAACCCTCATACCTTTTGCATCCAATGCAGAGATTGAGAGTAATTTCTTCTTGAGCCTAGGTACATACAGTACTTCTTTCATCTTCAAGGATTTTCCAGAATCTAGGTTGTAGGAGGCTTCACCACTTCCTTTGATTGGGTATTGATAATCATCCCCAAGTTTCACCTTATGGGGTGATTCATGTTCAGATAGATTCACAAAAGATTCCTTAAACCTAGTCATGTGTTTGGAGGCCCCACTATCAATTAACCAATCATTACAACCATGGGAGATGGTACCTGTGAGAGCAGAGATCAGAACATACTCTTCTTCACTTGATGAGTCATCATTACTATCACTTTCTGTCCTGGCCTTCTTCTTTGGGGGTTCATCATCTTCGGCAGCATGAGCATGAAACCTTCTTTTGCTACCCTTCTTCTTCTTGATGGGGTTGTTGTTGTCCTTCTTCTTCTTGGGACATTTTATGGCAATATGTCCTTTATCATTACAGGTGAAGCATATTCTTCTTTCTTTGAAGTGATGTGAAGATTTCTTGGAGTGAGATGGCTCTCTCTTGAACTTCCCTTTCTTGGTGTGAGCTGTGAGAGCTTGATCTTCATTCCCCATCTTTTCTTCTCGTGCCACAAGCCTTGCTTCTTCTTGTGAGCATTCTTCCCGTAGTCTACTGAAGGAGATCAACTTCTTTCTTGCACAAATTCCTTGGATAAAGAAATTCCGTGACCTGGGTAGGCCATTTAGAGTGGTCATCACCACTTCACCATTCTCCACCATTTCATCCACTGCTTCTAGTTGTTCCTTGATCTGGGAGACCCTTGAAAAATAAGATTGAATCATTTCTCCATTCTGAAAATTTAATCCTTTCAATTGGTTCCGTAGGGTCATCTTCCGATTTATGTTCTTCCCTTCAAACAGCTTAGTCAAAGAGTCAAACATCTCCTTGGGTGTCTTAAGAGAAGACACATGGGGTATGAGATGGTCTTTGATAGAATCAGCAATGATTCTCTTTTCCTTGACCAAGTTCTTCTTGTGCAATGCCTTGGCCTCTTCATCCTCTCGGATAGGGATGTCTTCTTTCACATATGAGTCCAACTCATTTTCTTCCAGGATTAACCCAATCCTATACTTCCAGGCTCGGAAGTTATCAGCCCCTTCAAGCTTATCCTCAAGCTTGGTGTGGAGAGACATCTTAAAGAGTACTTCAAATGGAAATAGAAAAGATTTAGATCTTACCACTTGAAGTGCTGAAAATTGGATCTGGTCCCATATTAGGGTTTGTTAAAGAAACCCTAAAAATTCAAAATGTGAATTTCAAATTTCTTAAAGGATAGAAAGATGCGCCTTGGTGAGCTGATCAGCTTGGTACATTCAAAAGTTGAGATCAGCAAAGTCTTTCCCTTCAAAATTGCCTTTTTGTCCTCCCGGGTTCATTCGGGAGAGCCCTGAATTAGGGTTTGAGTTTCCCGGAGATCTGCCCAGCCAAAAATCTCGATCCAAAGCTCTAAACTTTGATTTTTGCAAGGAGCTTCCAGCTGTGTCTTCAGATTCCAGAAATTCCTATTTTTGTGGAAACCCTAATTTTTAGGGCCAATTCTGAAAATGCTTGAAACTGAGTTCTGATTGGACAGATAGATGCGCCTTGATGAGTAGAGTCAATCTACTATACTGATTTTAGAAAATATATGGAGAGAAACCCAATAAACAAGGAACTCAAGCTTCCGTCACTGCAAAATGTCTTCTTCTCAGGTTAGCTTTGATACCATGTTAAGTTTTGAGCATTAATTCACAATACTCTAGGATCTTTGCTGGGAGAATAACATCTACAGTATATCAATGCATGACAATCACAATATGACAAGCATCACAAGAATCAAAAGCATAAAGACAAGAGACACAGAGTTTCCGTGGGGAAAACCCTAAGGTGAAAAACCCCACAACTTCCTCAGAGATAGAGAGAGCAATGGCTCAACCAAAAGTACAACCAAATAACACTGAGATAGTCTCCTGATAGTAGATGATCCTCCTCCTCACTAGTGCGCTACTTTTCAAGTGAGAGTGACTTGCTTTTCCAAATGAGTAAAATAGAGATCTCCGATCTCTATTTATACTAACCTTTTTTTCTTTTTGCCCAGTGACCTTATGGGGCCGACTTGTCTATCTAGATACATCCACATTATATTATATATAATTCAGGGCCGACCCCACATGGTGGTCTAATAACCCATCAGCAAGTACACACACTTGCAACACTTGTCAATCCACATGACGACACTTCCTTATAAAGGAATAACACATCCCTTATAAGGGTACAATGAATATATATAAAATACACAGATGAAATACATTCCGAAGTTACATATACATCAACATTGGATCCTTCCTATTTAAGAGGAACCAAGCCTGCCCCTATCTGTCGCAGAAGTGACTTATAAAGAATCACAAAATTCTGCAATCGATTATATATCGATAATGCACTTGCATGGGAAATAGACTCTACCCATTCCTTCGATCTTTTAGACACTATTTTACCATCAGATGAATCTATTCTGGAAGCTATGGTGGGTCTAGATCATTCTTGGGAACATATGCATCACAGATCCTATTTCCTTCCATATCTAAACAAAATCGAGAATGGAGAGTTTTCAGTCAAACCCGATGGAAATGTTGACTTGTCCATCAACCCTTTAATGACACAAGAATTTTCGCTGAACGTAATATGGCTAATATTTCAACAACTATCCCAATCAATATTTCCATCAAACCAAATGTCATGGAAAATATTTTCATTAGCATAAATTGTTCTCCATAAGAGATCAGTTTGTACACCAACTTGTTTAAAGAATTCCACGATATTTTCTCCTAGTCATATGAGGAGATGCTAGGCATCGACCCTTCCATCGTCAAACACATCATTATGACATATCCTAATGTGAAACCAGTTCAACAAAAGCTCCATCTAGTTAACCCTAGAAAATATACATCCATAAAGGCTGAGGTTGAAAATATCCTCAAGGTCAGCTTCATTTATCCTATCGACATGATGGAATGGGTGTCTAACCCAGTCTCGGTTGATAAAAATCAAGCTACCATACGCGTGTGCATATATTTTAGGGACCTCAATAAATCTTGTCCAAAAGACAATTATCCCACACCATTTATCGACCAAATCATAGATGCGTGTGCAGGCCATGAAATTTTTTCTTTCATGGATGGATTTTCGGGATATAACCAAATTCAAATCAAACCCAAAGACCAGCATAAGAAAACTTTCATATGTCCCTGGGGTACCTTTTCATATACGAAAAATGTCGTTTGGAATGAAGAATGATGGAACCACTTTCCAGCAAGCAATGAACTTTACTTTTCATGACATCAAACACGTGGTTGAACCTTACTTGGATGATCTACCTGCGCGATCTCAGAAGAGAAGAGATCATCCTTAACACTTACAGCTTGTGTTTGAATGATGCAAATACTACAAGATTTGGTTAAACCCCAACAAATGTGTATTCTGTGTCGAGTCTGGACAACTACTAGGTTTCATTGTGTCAAATCGAGGGATCATGGTCGATCCGTTGAAAGTCAAGGCCATTATCAAATTACCTCCACCTTGCACTATCAGACAACTTCAAAGTTTACAAGGCATGTCCAATTTTCTTAGACACTTTATCATTAACTATGCAAATATTACCAAAGGTTTCATGTGACGGCTTTAACAAGATACCCAATTTTTCTGGCCGCATCTGATTATACTTAAGATTTACTTCTATACCTGGCCGAATCTGATTCCATAGTTGGCATAGTCTTGGTTCAGGAAGATGAAAAAATCAAAGAACATGTCATTTATTACCTCTCTAGCGTGCTCATAACACTTGAACTTAAGTACTCACACGTCTAGAAATTGGCATTAGCTTCTGTCTATGCCGTTCAAAGGCTACATCACTATATTTTATTGCGAACTACCACAGTGATAGTAGATGTCAATACTTTCCAATATGTTTAACCCAACACATTATCAGGGGTAAATTCAACAAATGGATTGTCATCCTGCAAGAATTTGATCTTACCTTTCAATCTGCTAAATCAAAAAAGTATTTGGTGTTCACAGAATTGATATTTGAATTTCCTAGTGATGTAATGTGCGATGAAGAATATCCTTCATTCCCTGATGAAAATATCTTCCTCATTACAACCTACGATCTGTGGTATGGATACATTTTAATATATCTCCAAAATTTGAAGTGTCCTCTGACTTTATCTAGAGAAGAATGATGAAAGATTAGGAATCATGCTAAGAAATACCCATTATTTCTTATACTCTATATAGACGGAGGGTAAAGTCAATATTACGTCCTTTTTTGACTCTGGATGAAGCCGAGTCAGTAATTAATGATGCCCATAGTGGATCCTGTGGGGTCATCTTTCTGGGTTCGCAACAACCCAAAAAATACTCTGTGCTAGGTATTTTTGGCCTACTGTCTTCAAGGATTGTGTGGAAGTCATGAAGCGCTATCACCCGTGTCAGCTATTCACAAATAAAATGAAAGCACACCCGGCTCCCATTCACCCCGTTATCACAACAGGTACTTTCACCAAGTGGGGGGTTGATTATATTACTTGCAACCCAGTATCTGTTGGAGGCATCAGTACATTATCATTTTTGTTGACTACTTTATGAAGTGGGCCAAGGAAATGCCAACTGTGAAAGAGGATGGTGAAACTACAACCTATTTCGTATTCAATTAGATCATTGCCAGGTTCAGCATACCTAAAGAGATCATCATCGATCATGGTATACATTTCCAGAACTGCATGATGACAGAGTTGACCACTTTGCTAGGTTTTTGACAAGAACACTCGTCTCCTTTCTATCCACAGGAAAATGGTCAGGTTGAAGTGGTCAACAAAACTCTGAAAACCATTCTTTAGCGCACCGTCAATGCAAGTAGGTCAAACTGACACATCATGTTGTATCCGACTCTTTGGGCATATCGTTCTAATGTCAAGAATGCTACTAGTTTCTCACCATTCCAACTTGTTCACGGGTTGGAGGCAGACACACCTATTGAATGTAAGATTCCATCATTGAATTTGGCTATCCAACTACTACACACTACTTCTACTTTGGAAGATTGATTTCTTCATTTAGAACATTTAGATGAACATTGCCGAGATGTGCTCATTGTGAATGAACCTCATAAGAAATGAGTCAAACATAAATATGACAAGTCTGTAAAATCTATGGTATTCTCCAAAAGAGACCTTGTTTTGGTTTACGTTGAGGACAAGGATCCCCCGGCAGCAGGCAAGTTCAAGTCGATCTGGCTCGAACCCTATTTTGTTTCTAAATTTTTTATGAAAGGATCATATGAGTTGATAGATTATGATGGTTTTAAGCTATCTGAGCCTATAAATGGGCTCTACTTGAAAACGTATTACGCCTAGGCATATATGGTTTTTCTTGTATTATAGCTGTACATTTTTGTAGAGTTAGTA
Organism: Larix kaempferi; assembly: GCA_027924585.1. NCBI lineage: Eukaryota > Viridiplantae > Streptophyta > Pinopsida > Pinales > Pinaceae > Larix > Larix kaempferi. Next base: position 8,600,257 of record BSBM01000368.1, read on the forward strand.
TTTTTTTCTATGCTTATGTGTCTTTTGGATTGTGTTTCATATGGAAACCAAGTAGTTTGTAGGATTTTCCGATGGCGCTAGTCGTCACACTCATAACTTGGATTTAACTGCTTGGGTAATCTATTCACCTCTAGGCCAACTTGTTTCCTTGGGAGGTACCTGTTTAGTCCCTACGACAAACAATATAGTTGAGTATCGCAAGGTTATTCAGCTACTCTGATATTCTATTCACCATGGCATTTCATGTTTGGAGGTAAGACTCGATTCACAGTTAGTTGTACTTCATTTGATGGGTCAATAGCGGGTTAGACATCCTTCTTTTCTACATCAGTTTTTGACAGTTATATTCCTTGAGAGACATTTTGATCACATTTCATATCTACATATTTTAAGAAATCACAATACATTAGCTGATGCATATGCAAGTTATGTACTTGGCTATAATTTGTATCATACATAATAAGATAAACAATTAAAACACATAACGCAAACATGTATTAAAACCGATAATGTATATATTGTTGATGTATATGTAACTTCGGAATGTATTTCATATATGTATATTGTACTCCTATAGAGATGGTATTATTCCTCTATACGGATGTGGTTGTATTCCTATAGAGATGTTATTATTCCTCTATACGGAAGTGTTGTCATTTATATTGTAAGTGTCGTAACTTATACTTGATGGGTTATTAGACCACCTTGTTGGGGTCGGCCCTGTATAAGTCATGTAGGTCAAAGGGTTATTAGACCACCCTATTGGGGGTCGTCCACATGGGTCAAAGGGTTATTAGAAAACACTATTGGGTGTTGGCCCAGTCAGCTTTGTGTTATGTGGTTAAGTTGAGGCCGACCTAGTAAAGGTTATTAGGCAAGTCAAGTCAAGTATAAATAGAGTGCAAGAGGCACTCTATTTCATCATTCTATTCTCTCACGCACTCTTTGGAGAGTGGCACACTTGTGAAGGAGGAGAAGCTACTGCTAGGAGATGTCTATATCTTATGCTTGGGTTGTATCATTGCTCTATCTATCTCTGAGGAAGTTATTGGGGTTTTTCACCTTTATGGTTTTCCTCAAGTAAACTCTGTGTATCTTGTGTGCTTGCATTATTGTGTCCATGATTGATATGATGTAGATATGATGTACATGTTATTCTCTTAGTTAAGATCCTAGATCAGATTGAAGTAAATTCTGAAAAACTAACATGGTATTAGAGTTAGCATGAAAGAAGGCATGGTATGGCATGTATGACACTTGTTGCACTTGCGATGCTAGGGCTTGATATAGCAAAAACTAGTCATCGTAGAACTTTCACTATAACTCCATTTTGGTGAATTTTTCGGATTTGAAACTTTTACAGGTCGAAGATTAGATCCCCATGTACCTTGTGTTCAAAGGAAAACTTCTAATTATTTGTACTTTGTGTTTTATGATCTGTACAATATAGGGTTTCTGCCTCTTCTACATCTGAGTCATAAACAGGTGACCTAGGAAAAAAGGTCATAACTTGAGCTAGGAAGCTCCAAATGAAATTTTGTAAAAATGGATAGGTAGTGCATGGACTGTAATTTGTCAAGAAACTTTTTCAGAGGCCGAAACAGAACCAGTGACACATGGAATGCCGTACAAGTTTGCTCTCCTGTTTTATCCCATAAACAGGTCATGTTGCGACATTTGGAATAACTCTCTCTTAGAGAATCCAATTGAGGTCAGGCCTGTGGGGTTGGAAATATGACAGGGCGAGCTACCATGGGTAGATGTTTCATACCTTGTGGATCAGAAAGTTAGGAGTAACACCAGAAAAAATCAGGTGCATATTTCTGTCAAAACAGAATTATTTTTTAGCACCTTCATCCATGGCTTCGGGAATTTAGGGTTTCGAAGAAAGTTGGAATTTTTGTAATCGGAGACCACGCCTGGATGCTACTCATCAAAATAAAAATTTAGAGACCAAGATCAGATTTTTGGGTTGGGAAGAAGTCCGGGCTTGATGAAACCCCAGTTTGGGACTTTGATCGGAAAGATGGAAAATTAGGGCTTCTGCAAAAGTTGGAATTTTGGAAATCTGTGACCACGGCTGGAAGCTCCTTAGAAAAATAGAAGCTTAGAGCTTTGAATCAAGCTTTTTGGTTGGGTGAAGCTCTGGAAAAATCAAACCCTAATTCAGGGTCCTCCCTAGTGAATCCGAAAAACTAAAAGGCAATTTTGAGGGGTGAAACTTTGTAGTTTTCAAATTCTGAGTATACCAGGTTGATCAGCTCAGAAAGGTGCATCTTTCTATCCTTTCAGAAGTTTGAATTTTTAGGGTTTCTCTGACAAACCCTAATCCAGCTCTAGATCCAGTTCCTGCAAATCAAGTGGATTGGGTTAATCGTAGAAGAGAATGGATTGGTCACCTGCATAAGTGAAGAAGTTCCTGTTTTAGAGGGAGATGAGGCTAAGGCCTTTCATAAGAAGATTACAAGCAATCTCGACAGGTATGACTTATCCAGGTATGTTTCAATATTTGTTCATGATTAAGTTTATGGTATGTTTGTCTTCATATTGTTACGGTTAGTACAATCTTGTTTAAATTTAGACTTGTCGTATCACCTTAATAAAATTATTAATGCATGATAGAAGATATTCATTGATTAGGGTGTTGACACTTATGATTGTACTAATGGATTATGGTTTTGTATGAGGTTTATGTTGTCCGCTAACATGAAAGGTACACCAAGAAAGACAAATCATGTTCTAGTTCAAGAACATATGATCATGGTGACATGAAGACAAAGATTCATCCATTGTCATGGATCACTTAGAAGATCTATTTACGAGGTATGTATAACTCGATTCTATAATGGTTAACTTATGAGATATGAAGGTTACTAGCACAAGTCATTGAAGAGAACCAGAAGACATCATGCGGGTATGTTAGACATAACTAGCTAACATAGTAATCCAGGTATGTTTTTCCTATATCAAGTTAGAATCTTACCTTGTGTTAGGATCCCTTATATAAGTATACTTGGTATGATTGGTTATGTTTATTCATAAAGTTAGAAATGTAAGTAATCAAGGGTTTATGCATATTATGTCTCTTATCTTGATTGATGATTTGACTAACCGGAAGAGTCCAATGATAAAATAAGAATATGCATGAGTAAAAGAAGTCTTCCCTGAAACCTTGAATACTAATGTTTATTATCTGTGTTTGAAATGATCATGACTATACATGTTTAAGATTATTTTGTTTTGATAGTATTAAGATTATACTAATGAATGTGTGATTATGTATGAGACCTCGAGGATAACACAATGATGATACTAATAAGCATGCATAGTGATTAAGGATGGATATAAGTTCAACGACAGGTAATCAAGGAAGCAAAGATCAAGAGGGAGCGCACTTCAGTAGTTTTTGCAAGGATGCAGATATTCAGAGGGAGTTGACCACTTCTCACAATTCACATCAGAATCAAGTTACAGAAAGGAAGCAAAGACTGAGAGGGAGTCAACCCAACAACCAAACAAAGATAAGTATTTGAATTGTCATTTCTTACATATTTGTTTGTTTAAATAATGTTGTTCAATGATGTATATGCTTATGTTCCTAGACTTAGGTTGTGTATTATGCATATTAGAATAATTGCATTAATGAACAGTATACTACTAATATGCATGTGATGGGTAAGTACCTCTTTGTTGACATGTTGGGAGTTGTGCACACTCTTAACAATGTTCTGGTAGAGATGGGAAGGCATCTAGAAAGTTACAGGATATGGATAAATGTTGTATTGAAGCATTGGCTAAAATAATTGCATGACTATATGACATATATCCTTATGTGTAAGATTTTGCTATGAAACTATGAGATGCTTCTAATCATGCAATTTAACTTGTCTTGTAGGAAATATCGTATACAAGCACTTACAAAAGAAGGACTACAACATTTGTTTCAGCAACAAAGTTATCTATTGAAGATATTGAATATATTGAAGTTCCCAGGATTCGGGAAGAAAGCCATGATCGAGGAGTACTGGTCGATCATGAAGAATGATGTTTGGGATGCAGTCCCAAGACCTGAAGGGAAGTCTACTATAACTTCCAAATGGATCTATAAGATCAAGCATGCGGCAGATGGTAGCATAGAGAAATACAAAGTGAGATTTGTAGCTCGTGGCTTCTCCCAGAAAGAGGAATTGATTATGAAGAGACTTTTTCTCCTATAGACAAATACACTTCCATTAGTACTTGCTCTGACTGCAGTGATAAAATGGAAGATACACCAGATGGATTTCAAGATAGATTTCTTGAATGGTGTAGTCGAATAGGAAGTGTATGTGGAGTAGCCACTCGGGTTTGAGTCATATATGTGCAGAACTTGGTATGGTAGGATAGACAGCTTTCTATCTAGTTTGGGCTTTACCAAGAGTAAAGCGGATTCCAACCTTTACTACAAGGTTGAGGAAGGCAATCTAGTGATACTACTTTTGTATGCAGATAGCCTGTTTGTTACAGGTGAGGATAGATTGATTGTCGGCATGCAGCGGAAGCTTGCTGTTGAGTTCGAGATGGAGGACTTGGGAATGATGCATTACTATCTAGGTATGGAGGTGTGGTAGAGTGCAGATGGAATATTCCTTGGACAAGGGAAGTATGCAGTAGAGATCCTGAAGAGGTTCGAGATGATGGACTACAAGGCCATGGCCACACCTATGGCATTGAACCTGAAACTTTTGTGTGATACTTCATCTGATCTGGTTGATGTCACTGTGTATCGTCAGATGATTGGGTCCTTGATGTACCTGACGAACATGAGACCAGATATTTGCTTTGCGGTGAACACATTGAGCCAGTTCTTGACGGATCCCAGAGGTGTTCACCTGGTTGCTGTAAAGCATATTCTGAGGTACCTGAAGGGTACGGTTAACTATGGGCTCAAGTATGATGCGAATCAAAAGTTTAACCTATAGGGTTATGTTGATTCAGATTGGGTAGGAAGTGCTGCAGATAGGAAGAACACTTCTGGGTGCTGCTTCAGTATGGAATCAGGCGTGATCTCTTGGTTTAGAAGGAAGCAGTCCTGCGTAGCATTGAGTACAGCCAAAGCAGAGTATGTTGCAGCTTGTTCGACTAGTTTTGACGTAGTATGGCTTAGGAAGCTACGGTCTGATTTATTTGATCTCCTGCTGGAGGCTATTGGTATCTTTTGTGACAACCAGAGTTGTGTGAAGCTGTCTGAGAACCCAATGTTCCACGACAGGTCAAAACACATAGAGATCAAATATCACTATATCAAGGATATGGTGCAGAGAGGAGCAGTGAAGCTTCTATATGTTGTGACAGATGAGCAGATTGCAGATGTGATGACGAAGCCACTAGCCAGAGTGAAGTTCAAGTACTTCCGAGAGAGGCTTGGTGTTCTTCAGATCGATGACACTTCAAGGAAGAAGTGATGGAGACATTTGCTGAAGCCATTCCAAGCATGTTGGAAGGAGGATCCTTCAAATGGCTATGGATGTAAGCGCTGGATGATGAGCATCAGGACGCTGCTCCAGTTATTGCTCTGTATATGTATGTATGCATCATGTTGGATGCTCGATATTATCAGTTGGATCATTTATGTATGTATGCATCATGTTGGATGCTGGATATGATCATTTGGATCATTTATGTATGTATGCATCATGTTGGATGCTGGATATGATCAGTTGGATCATTTATGTATGTATGCATCATGTTGGATGCTGGATATGATCAGTTGGATCATGTGTATGTATTTTTATATGTATTAGGTGGATACATTGTATGATCAGGTAGATCATGTATCAGGTATGATCAAGTGGATCATGTATTTGTATATGTATCAGGTGGATACATTGTAAGATCAGGTAGATCATGTATGATGATATGTATCAGGCAAATACTGTGTATGCATAAGGATGATCATGGATGATGAGCTTCAGGATGTTGCTCTAGATGACATGCATTAGGACGATGCAGTGCTGATGATCAGGATGATCATGTGTACATTAGGATGATGTATGATGAGTATCAGGTTGATACTCTGTGGCCGTGGACAGGTTGTGCAGATAAGCATATAATAGCACCCTGGGAGGTTTGCAGATTCTCTTGCTAGGTTTTTCCACTGGCATATAATAGCTCCCTGGGAGATCTGACAAATCCTCTTTCGAGGTTTTTCTTTGGGAGGACATATAATAGCTCCCTGGGAGGTTTGCAGATTCTCTTGCTAGGTTTTTCCGCTAGCATATAATAGCTTCCTGGGAGATCTGGCAAACGTTCTTTCGAGGTTTTGTCCTATGGCATGTAAGTAGACCTAGGAGATCTAGATAGGATGAAAAAGGCCTCAGATGCTCTTTCGAGGAATTTCCATGACCACATGTAATAAGTCCTGGATATCTGGACAGGATGAAAAAGGCCTCAAATGCTCTTTAGGGTTCTTGCTTGACAAGACACTCTTTTAAGGTTTTGTGGTGGGGGTCACATGTAATAAGTCCTAGAGATCTGGACAGGATGAAAAAGGCCTCAGATGCTCTTTAGGGTTCTTTCTAGTCAAGAGACTCTTTTAAGGTTTTGTGACAGTCACATGTAATGTGCTCCTGGGAGATCTGACAGGTAAAGCCGTGTGCTTGTAACATCCTGGGATGCTGCAGCCAGGTTTTGTGATGCACGTAATAAGTCCTAAGGATTCCATAGTATGGCCAGTGATGATGAAGACCTATAGATGGTGGGCCTACATCCAGTATGAAAAAGGACTGGTTCTGTAGAACTTCCTATGACGAGTAGATTCAAATATTGATTGAGATAGCAGCAGCAGTGACGATGACGATTATCCAATGATGATGATCCAGAAAAGAAGACTTGTGCTAGAAGACTTGTGTCGAGAAATACCTTCCTAGTTAAGAGGGAGTGTTGATGTATATGTAACTTCAGAATGTATTTCATATATGTATATTGTACTGCTATAGAGATGGTATTATTCCTCTATACGGATGTGGTTGTATTCCTATAGAGATGTTATTATTCCTCTATACAGAAGTGTTGTCATTTATATTGTAAGTATCGTAACTTATACTTGATGGGTTATTAGACCACCTTGTTGGGGTCGGCCCTATATAAGTCACGTGGGTCAAAGAATTATTAGACCACCCTATTGGGGGTCGGCCATGTGGGTCAAAGGGTTATTAGACCACCCTATTGGGGGTTGTCCATGTGGGTCAAAGGGTTATTAGACCACCCTATTGGGTGTCGGCCCAGTGAGCTTTGTGTTATGTGGTTAAGTTAAGGCCGACCTAGTAAAGGTTATTAGGCAAGTCAAGTCAAGTATAAATAGAGTGTGGGAGGCACTCTATTTCCTCATTCTATTCTCTCACACACTCTTTGGAGAGTGGCGCACTTGTGGAGGAGGAGAAGCTATTGCTAGGAGATGTCTATCTCTTATGCTTGGGTTGTATCATTTCTCTATCTATCTATGAGGAAGTTATTGGGGTTTTTCACCTTTAAGGTTTTCCCCAAGTAAACTCTGTGTATCTTGTGTGCTTGCATTATTGTGTCCATGATTGATATGCTGTAGATATGTTGTACACGTTGTTCTCTCAGTTAAGATCCTAGATCAGATTGAAGTAAATTCTTAAAAACTAACATATATATAGGTTCAAAAAATATATGAGTCTCAGTCATACTACGTCAAAATATAACAATATATATACAAAGTGGGGATAACAACCTCAAAATAAGTGTCGGTCTCTCTAAGGAGAGGAAGGAGCCTCATCCTACTCTACTAAGGCCTCCCTATAACAGATCACTAGCCTGGCCACTTTCCTAAGCAATGTTGATGTATATGTAACTTCGGAATGTATTTTACATATATGCATATTGTATTCCTATAGAGATGTTATTATTCCTCTATACAGAAGTGTCGTCATTTATATTGTAAGTGTCGTAACTTATACTTGATGGGTTATTAGACCACCTTGTTGGGGTCAGCCCTGTATAAGTCATGTGGGTCAAAGGGTTATTAGACCACCCTAGTGGGGGTCGGCCCAGTCAGCATTATGTTAAGTGGTTAAGTTGAGGCCGACCTAGTTGAGTAAAGGTCAAGTCAAGTTAGTGTATAAATAAAGAGTGTGTCTCTCTCATTTTACACATTCTATTCTCTCACTCACACTTGGGAGAGTGGCGCAGTTGTGGAGGAGGAGGTTATGCTGCTAGGAGAAGACTATCTCTTATATTCTGGTTGTATCATTGCTCTATCTATCTCTGAGGAAGTTATTGGGGTTTTTCACCTTTATGGTTTTCCCCAAGTAAACTCTATGTCTCTTGTGTGCTTTCATTATTGTGTCCATGATTGATATGCTGTAGATTTGCTGTACATGTTGTTCTCTCAGTTAAGATCCTAGATCAGATTGAAGTAAATTCTGAAAATTTAACATGGTATCAGAGCTAGCCTGAAAGAAGGCATGATATGGCATATATGACACTTGTTGCACTTACGATGCTAGGGCTTGATATAGCAAAAACCAGTCATCGTAGTACTTTCGCTATAAATCCATTTTGGCGAAGTTTTCGGATTTGAAACTTTTACAGGTCGAATATAAGATCCCCATGTACCTTGTGTCCAAAGGAAAACCTCTAATTCGTTGTACTTTGTGATTTATGATCTGTACAATATAGGGTTTCTGCCTCTTCTAGATCTGAGTCAAAATCAGGTGACCTTGGGAAAAAGGTCATAACTTGGGCTAGGAAGCTCCAAATGAAATTTTGTAAAAAGTTGCAGGTAGTACACAGACTTTAATATCTCAGGAAATTTTTTTAGAGGCCGAAGTTGAACCAGTGACACGTGGCATGTCGTACAAGTTCGCTCTCCTGTGTTATCCCATCAACATGTCACGTCACAAAAATTGGAATAACTCTCTCTCAGGGAAACCAATTGAGGTCAGACCTATTAGGATGGAAAGATAACTGGTCGGGCTATCTTAGGAAAAAAGTTTGGAGGCCGAAGTTGAAACAGTGACACGTGGAACTCCGTACAATTTTGCTGTCCTGTATTATCCCATAAACAGGTCACGTTGTGACACTTGGCATAACTCTCTCTCAGAGAATCCAATTGAGGTCAGACCTATCAGGATGGAAAGATAACAGGTTGGGTTATCTCAAAAAAACTTTTCAGACCCTGCGGATCAAAAATATCAGAGTTACACTAGAAACAATCAGGTACATATTTATGTCAAAACAGGATTATTTTTGAGTACCTTCATTCATGGCTTCCGGAATTTAGGGCTTTGAAGAAAGTTGGAATTTTTGTAATCGGAGACCACGGCTGGATGCTACTCATCAAAATAGAAATTTAGACACCAAGATTAGATTTTTTGGTTGGGCAGAAGGCCGGGCTTGATCATACCCAAGTTCGGGACTTTGATCGGAAAGATGGAAAATTAAGGCTTCTGCAAAAATTGGAATTTTGGAAATCTGTGACCACGGCTGGAAGCTCCTTAGAAAAAGAGAAGATTAGAGTTTTGAATCAAATCCTTTGGTTGGGTGAAGCTCGGAGAAACTCAAACCCTAATTCAAGGTCCTCCCTAGTGAATCCATAAATCTAAAAGGCAATTTTGAGGGGTGAAACTTTGTAGTTTTCAAATTCTGAATATACCAACTTGATCAGCTCATCAAGGTGCATATTTCTATCCTTTCGAAATTTTGAAATTCAAAGTTTGAATTTTTGGGGTTTCTTTAACAAACCCTAATCTAGCTCCAGGTCCAGTTCTTGCAAATCAAGTGGATTGGGTTGATCCTAGAAGAAGATGGATTGGTCACCTGCATAAGTGAAGAAGTTCCTGTCTCAGAGGGAGATGAGGCTAAGGCCTTCCATAAGAAGATTACAAGCAATCTTGACATGTATGGCTTACAGGTATGTTTCATGGTTAAGCTTATCATATGTTTGTCTTCATATCATTACAGTACAATCTTGATTAATTACTGGACTTGTCGTATCACCTTAATAGAAGATATTCATTTATTAAGGTTTTGACACTTATGATTTTACTAATGCATTGTGATGTTGTATGAGGTTTATGTTGTTTGCTAACACAAAAGGTACACCAAGAAAGTCAAATCATGTTCTACTTCAAGAACATATGCTCATGGTGACATGAAGCCAAAGATTCATCCATTGTCATGGATCACATAGAAGATCTACTTTCGAGGTATGTATAACTTGGTTCTACAATGGTTAAATTATGAGACATGCAGGTTACTAGCACAAGTCACTGAAGAGAACCAGAAGACATTATGTGGGTATGTTAGACATAACTAGCTAACATGCTAATCCAGGTATGTTTTTCCTATATCAAGCTAGAATCCTACCTTCTGTTAGGATCTTATACTATTTTGTTGTTGATAATGATTATTCATGAAGTCATAGGTTTGAATAATCATGGTTGTATGCATATTATGTTTCTTACCATAATTGATGATATGACTAACCAGAAGAATCATGAAGTTATAGGTTTGAATAATCACAGGTTTTATGCATATTATATCTCTTATCTTGATTGATGATTCAACTAACCAGAAGAGTCCTATGATCAAATAAGAATATGTATGAGTAAAAGAAGACTTCCCTGAAACCTTGAATACTAATGTTTATTATCTGTGACTAATCATGAATATACATGTTTAAGATTATTGTGTTTTGATAGTATTAAGATTATACTAATAAATGTGTGATTATGTATGAGACCTCAAGGATAACACAATGATGATACTAATAAGCATGCATAGTGATTAAGGATGGATGTAAGTTCAAGGACAGGTAATCCAGGAAGCAAAGATCAAGAGGGAGCACACTCTAGTTGTTCCTGCAAGAAAGCAAAGGAGCACACTTCAGTAGTTTCTACAAGGATGTAGATATTCAGAGGGAGTTGACCATTTCTCACAATCCACATAAGAATGGAGTTGCAGAAAAGAAGCAAAGACTGAGAGGGAGTCAACCCAACAAACAAACAAAGATAAGTATTTCAATTGTCATTACTTGCATATTTTATTGTTTAATAATACTTTTCAATAATGTATATACTGATGTTCCTAGAATTAGGTTGTGTATTATGCATATTAGAATAGTTTCTTTGATGAACAGTATACTACTAATATGCATGCGTAAGTGGCCTATGGCACTGTACAACATTCCATTGCTACTTATCTAGAATGAAACCTCTTTGCTGACATGTTGGGAGTTGTGCACACTCTTAACAATGTTCTAGTAGAGATTGGAAGGCATCTAGAAAATTACAGGATATGGATAAATGTTGTATTGAAGCATTGGCTAAGATAATTGCATGACTGTATGACATATTTCTTTATGTGTAAGAATTTGTTCTGAAAACTAAGAGATGTTTTCTAATCATGCAATTTAACTTGTTCTGTAGGAAAGATCGTATGCCATCACCTACAAAAGAAGAACTACATAGAGAAATATAAAAGTGATGAAATAGAAGATACACCAGATGGATTTCAAGACAGCTTTCTTGAATGGTGTAGTTGAAGAAGAAGTGTATGTGGAGCAGCCACTTGGTTCTGAGACACATGACAGGAGTCATATATGTGCAGAAATTGGGTATGATGCACCACTTTCTAGGTATGAAGGTGTGGCAGAGTACAAATGGAATCTTCCTTGGACAAGGGAAGTATGCAGTAGAGATCCTGAAGAGGTTTGGGATGATGGACTGCGATGCTATGGCATCAAACCTGAAGCTTCTGTGTGATGCTTCATCTGAACCAGTTGATGTCACTATGTATCGTCAGATGATTGGGTCCTTTATGTACCTGACGAACATGAGACCAGATATTTGCTTTGTGGTGAACACATTGAGCCAGTTCCTGACAGATCCGAGGAGTGTTCACCTGGTTGCTGTAAAGCATATTCTGAGGTACCTGAAAGGTACAGTGGATTATGGGCTCAAGTATAAAGCGAATCAAAAGTTTAACCTGTAGGGTTATGTTGATTCAGATTGGGTAGGCAGTGCTGTAGATAGGAAGAGCACATCTGGGTGCTGCTTCAGTATGGGATCAAGTGTGATCTCTTGGTTCAGCAGGAAGCAGTCCTGCGTAGCACTAAGTATACCTGAGGCAGAGTATGTTGCAGCCTATTCAGCTAGTTGTGAGGCAGTATGGCTACGGAAGCTACTGTCTGATTTATTTGATCTCCTGTTGGATGCTACTGGTATATTTTGTGATAACCAGAGTTGTGTGAAGCTGTCCGAGAACCCAGTGTTTCATGAGAGGTTGAAACACATAGAGATCAACTATCACTATATCAGAGATATGGTGCAGAGAGGAGCTATGAAGCTCCTGTACATTGCGACGGACGAGTAGATTGCAAATGTGTTGATGAAGCCACTAGCTAGGGTGAAGTTCGAGTACTTCAGGGAGAGGCTTGGTGTTCTTCAAATTGATGAAACTTCGAGGAAGAAGTGATGGACACATTTGCAGAAGCCATTCCAAGCATGTTGGAAGGAGGATCCTTCACATGGCTGTGGATGTAAGCGCTGGATGATGAGCATCAGGACGATGCTCCAGTTACTGCTCTATATGTACCCATCATGTTGGATGTTGGATATGATCAGTTGGATCATTTATATGTATATGTATGTACGCATCATGTTGGATGCTGGATATGATCGGTTGGATCATTTGTATGTATTTTGTATATGCATCATGTTGGATGCTTGGACCATGTATCTGTATATGTATCAGGTGGATACATTGTATGATCAGGTGGATCATGTATGGTGATATGTATCCTGTATTTGTATTTGTATCAGGAGGATACACTGTATGATCAGGTGGATCATGTATGATGATATGTATCAGGTAGATACTTGGTATGCATCAGGTAGATGCATTGTATGATCAGGTGTATCATGTATGGTGATATGCATCATGTATTTGTATTTGTATTAGGTGGATACAGTGTATGATCAGGTGGATCATGTATGATGATATGTATTAGGTATATACTTGGTATGCATTAGGTAGATGCATTGTATGATTAGGATGATCATGGATGACGAGCTTCAGGATGTTGCTCCAGATGACATGCAGCAGGATGTTGCAGTGATGATGATCAGGATGATCATGTGTACATCAGGATGATGTATGGTTAGCATCAGGTTGATACTCTGTGGCTGTGGAATAGGTTGTGCAGATAAGCATGTAATTTGTGCCCTGGGAGATTTGCAGATAGCCTTTCGAGGTTTTTCCTATGGCATGTAATTTGTACCTTGGGATATCTGGCAAGTGCTCTTTCGAGGTTTTGCTTGGGAGGACATATAATTTGTGCCCTGGGAGATCTATAGATAGTCTTTCGAGGTTTTTCCTATAGCATGTAATTTGTGCCCTGGGATATCAGGCAGATGCTCTTTCGAGGTTTTGTCCTATAGCATGTAATTTGTGCCCTGGGAGATCCAATAGGTTGAGCCGTGTGCTCGTAATTAGTCCTGGGATGCTCTTTCGAGGTTTTTCCATGACCACATGTAATTTGTGCCCTAGGAGATCCAATAGGTTGAGCCTTGTGCTCGTAATCAGTCCTGGGATGCTCTTTCGAGGTTTTGTGGTGACCACATGTAATTTGTGCCCTGGGAGATCCGATAGGTTGAGCCTTGTGATCGTAATCAGTCCTAGGATTCTCTTTCAAGGTTTTGTGGTGGGGTCACATGTAATAAGTCCTGGAGATCTGGACAGGATGAAAAAGGCCTCAGATGCTCTTTAGGGTTCTTGCTAGTCAAGAGACTCTTTTAAGGTTTTGTGATGCACATAATAAGTCCTAAGATTTCCACAGTATGGCCAGTGATGATGAAGACCTGCAAGTGGTGGGCCTACATCCAGTATGAAAAAGGACTGGCTCTGTAGAACTTCCTACGACGAGTAGATTCAGAGATTGATTGAGATAGAAGCAGCAGTGACGATGATCCAAAGAAGATGACTTGTGCTAGAAGACCTGTGTCGAGAAATACCTTCCTAGTTAAGAGGAAGTGTTAATGTATATGTAACTTTGGAATTTATTTCACATATATGCATATTGTATTCCTATAGAGATGTTATTATTCCTCTATACGGAAGTGTCGTCATTTATATTGTAAGTGTCATAACTTATACTTGATGGGTTATTAGACCACCTTGTTGGGGTCGGCCCTGTATAAGTCATTTGGGTCAAACGGTTATTAGACCACCCTATTGGGGGTCGGCCATGTGGGTCAAAGGGTTATTAGACCACCCTAGTGGGGGTCGGCCCAGTCAGCATTATGTTAAGTGGTTAAGTTGAGGCCGACCTAGTTGAGTAAAGGTCAAGTCAAGTTAGTGTATAAATAGAGAGTGTGTCTCTCTCATTTCACACATTCTATTCTCTCACTCACACTTGGGAGAGTGGCGCAGTTGTGGAGGAGGAGGCTCTGCTGCTAGGAGAAGACTATCTCTTGTATTTTGGTTGTATCATTGCTCTATCTATCTCTGAGGAAGTTATTGGGGTTTTTCACCTTTATGGTTTTCCCCAAGTAAACTCTGTGTCTCTTGTGTGCTTGCATTATTGTGTCCATGATTGATATGTTGTAGATTTGTTGTACATGTTGTTCTCTTAGTTAAGATCCTAGATTAGATTGAAGTAAATTCTGAAAATTTAACAAGCAACTGGATCTATGAAGGGGGTACACCCACCACATGTTCCTGCATATCTATGGGCATCCACTCAATACGATATGTAGGAATGTCATGGGTCAACTGGATGATCTTTCCCTCAATACTCCACAACATGGCATTAGTACCACCTGTCTCGGTCAATCATACATATATCCTAAGATTCCCAGTAGGCCTTGTTGGTTCCACATCTACATAAAATTGTATGTTGTTAGCACTCACACTCACTAAAAAATACATGTATATGTTAAAAACAAAAATCTTAAAAATTAAATAACTTTCAAAATGAATTTTGGTACCTATATCTCCCCAGGCTTCTCCTGAAGGAAACATAAGCTCAGGATCACCCTGAAAGTCTATGCCGTCATACATAAATTGTTCGAATGTTGGCACTTGGCAATTCCACCATCCAAGATAATCCTCGTCAACATAAGAAATACTAGTCTCACCTCCTCCCCGATGAAGGAAAATATCATCCCATCGAGTTATCAGAGGCTCATGGGGGTTGAGTGTTGGAAGAGCCATTCTGGGACTCGGGGCAGAGAATCTCTCTCTCGAAGGTCTAAAGTGTGCTGCCATATCCAAAATTTTTCTTCTTCCCTGTTTTGCACTCCGTAAGTTGGTGTTTCATATTCACTAATAAACCGGAACACCAATCGAATATGAGATTGCACAAACATTCCACACTAATCCAAATTCAGCTTCAAGAAGCCAAATGTTGAGCTGCACTACCACCGATCCTTTTTATGGTACTCAAGAACACTTTCAATGGAAAGCTAGCTATTTGTCCAATCAGCAGTTGACTGTTGGTTTTCTCAGTCCCTCCAACACAGTAGGTATTGATATAATCCTATACTGACAAGGCTCCAACACCTCTGAAAGTTCCCTTGAGATTTACAAACTCTCCTCGGCGGGATAGTCCAGTAATAAAATAGATATAATCCACCGTGATATCTATCATCTCCCCTTGGATATTGAACATCCCGTGATTAGGATCCCAATATTGCACAAGCATTTGGAGTAAGTGGGATTGCGCCCTCATGTTTGATGTGAAAACAATCATAAGGAGTCCACACCATCTTAAGTAATTTAATGTCAGTGGATCCCCCAAGTCTATTCTATCCATGGCCTCATGCTCTCTTTCCCTCGAAGTGAGCACCATCTTGAATTGCATTCATTCATTTTGCATTAGTTTTAAAGTTTTTTCTTTTTGGTTTGCGCCACCCGTGGGTTTTCTTTTAACATAGGGACGGGTACTTGCGAGTTGACTTCAACACAACTCGCGGCTATTTCGTGTACCCTTTCATTTCAATAAGGTATACCCATGGGTACGCAGACCTAAATTTTTAACCTTAAATAAAAGCTTCAAAAAAACATTTAAAAACTTTAAAAAAGGAATAAACATGCAAAGCAGAGTGAGATTGGTTACCTCCAAGCGACATATTCTGAATTGTTCGGATATCCACATCATCTTTTCAGGATCTTGCATGCAAATTAGGGTTTGCATGCAGAATCTAGGGTTTGCATGCACTGGCATGCATCCCAGTCACCAGTTTGATGCCTCCAGCACCTTATCCACTCAATTCTAGCACCCGGGAGCCACCTACCACAGAGTTTTAGCCCTCCTAAGCTGAAAGGCACCCACTTCTCACCTACTGCCAGAGAAGGGCGCACTTGTTCACCTACCACTGCAGTTCCACTTCAGTTACATTCAGTTAGCTCCGATTTTCCCTGATTTGAGGCTAGTTTCACTCCCGACTGACTGTATCACTTCCGTTTGACCTCCAGTTTGATTAGGTGACTTGTTCTGACTTCAGTTAGCCTCCCATGCGCCCCCACTGAGCCTCCAGATCCTAAATCAGTGCTACACACTTCAGTTACACTTATTACACTCAGTTAGACTCAGATTGACACCTGGATGACTGGTTGTTGTGCATTGATGAGCACCACCGATTGATTGATGAGGACTCCTAGTTAGAGTCAAGATACTCCATTCTGTAATTCGAATGACCTCCTTAGGCAATTCGAATTGCTCTGTCATCGTGACAGTTTGTATTGTAATTCATTCACCCTTTTTGGGATATTGAGCACTGCTGCATGTTTTGCACAGTTTTGCACCATATTTTCTATGTTCATCTGTTGTGATTGATTTACTTGTTCATTAGATCTGCTGTGACTAATTTTACATGGTATCAGAGCCATTGCAGGGACAGGATCTCTTTTCTACAGGAGTTTGTACAAGAAGATTTGACTGAATTGCTAAAAATTGCAAAAAGTTTGGCATGATATATCTCAAGGGCATTCGCTCCTATGCATGCAAAGCTTGAAAATTATTCCAATACCACTCCAGAAGCTTGAGTTACCACATAATTCCTGGATCTGATACATTGGACCCATTCAACATTGCTTGAAATCCAATCCCAGGTGTGATGCAACTCTCAAAGGGTGGATTGTTCGACCTTATTGTGGTTGTTTTTATGTGATTTGCAGGTTTATTGTCTCCTTCAATTGCACTCACTATCTTTTGCATGCAAGCTTCCCTACAGCAATTGCACTCGCTATAGTCTGCATGCAAGATTCCTCTTCATCAGTTGACTCGCTCCTTGCAATGGAATACTCTTCTTCAAAGCCTATCCTCACCCCATTCAATTATTTTGATTGGAAAGATGATATGGAGATCATATTACGTTCAAAAGGTTACTACCGAGTCACTATTGGTCTTGAATTGGAGCCAAACAATGTGTCAGATCGAACCAAACACTACAACAAGCTTGATGAAGCTTATGGTCTTCTTTGTCTCTCCATTTCCAAAGATCTTCACTTCCATCTCAGCGGATTGAAGACTCCAAAAGCCATATGGGAGCAACTTGAAACACTATTCGGCAAGCAGGATGAGCTTAGGTCTTTTCAATTAGAGAATGAATTGATTGGCCTTAATCCTGAGAATTTCGAGACCATCAATGAATTCTTCACAAAATTCAAGAACTTGAACTTGCAATTGAAGAACAGTGGTGTTATCAAAGAGGATAAACAGTTGATCCTCTCCATTCTAAGCAATCTTGGGAAAGATTATTCGGTATTTGTCTCTACTTTCAATTCCGGTCGGCTAACTACCCCGAATTGGAAGATGCCTACCTTGAATGCCTTCATTGAGTCCGTTACAAAAGAGCATGACAAGTTGATTCAAATGGGGTCCATAAGCTCCAAATATTCAGCCCTATTTGTTCAAGGACCCAAGATCTCGAATGGTAAAGCAAAGCTAAAGAAGGAGAAGCCCAAATTCGAACCTCACAAGCAAAAAGACAAAGGCAAGCAAACAGATGCACCATCCGGTTCGAAATCCAAGCAAAAGGGCAAAGAAGGTAACCAAAAATCTAAATGTACTTATTGTAACCATGGCTTTCATCCCGAAAGTTCATGTATGAAGAAGACTATAGATCAAATGGCCCTCCTTTTGGAAAAGAACAACATAACCCTTCCTGACGGTGCAAGGAAGAAGGATCGGAATGACGATCATGAAAGAGGACAAGCACTCATGGCAACGGTTTCGAAGCCCACTACTCTCTTGATAGATTCGGGTGCATCAAATCATATGGCTGCAAATATTGATTCTTTTTCCTCATTCGATCCAAACAGCTCCATCCCCATCCATTTGGGAGATGACTCAAAAATTTCTTCAAAGGGCAAAGGTACGATTCATGTAGAACATGGATGCTTTCAGAATGTTCTCTATGTGCCTTCCTTAGCTTCGAATCTCCTTTCTGTGTATCAAATGACACATACTGGTGAACCAAAGCAAGTCACATTCAGCCCTAATACAGTTGAAATTTCTGATATCAAATGTGGAAGACTAGTTGCGGTTGGAAAGGCAAACCACACTGCAAAATGCTATGAGTTTTCGCACTTTATTCCGCTTGCAAAGCCCACTGCTCTTCGCACACATGGTAATGAGGTTAGTAGGCTTTGGCATGAAAGATTTGGACATCTAAATTATAAGTATTTTCTGCTGCTATCAAATAAATCCATGGTAGATGGGCTTCCACAACTCCGTTCCTCGAAGGGAATATGCACCGGTTGCATTATTGGGAAGCACCCCGAGCACAGATTCGACCGCGACAAGGCTAGCAGAGCCTCTACTATTTTGGGATTGATCCATTTTGATATCAGTGGTCTGCTGCCCCATATGTCATTAAATGGTTCAAGGTATGTTTTGACATTTATTGACGATTTTTCCCGCTTTACATGGGTATTCTTTCTCAAAAACAAGTCAGAAGTGCTTGGAAAATTCAAGGATTTTAAGGCTTCTGTTGAGACCACCACTGAGAGAAAGATCAAAGCTCTTAGATCTGATAATGGTGGGGAATATATCAAGTCCGAGTTGCTGCAACTTTGTGCCCAAAGCGGAATCAAGATCCAACATACAGTTCCCTACACACCCCAGCAGAACGGTGTAGCGGAAAGGAAAAACCGGTCACTGAAAGAGATGGCTACATGCATGATTGAATCGAAAGGTTTGGCTGCAAATCTTTGGGCTGAAGCAATCAATGTTGCTGCATATATACAGAACCGTGTTCCACATTCATCCGTGAAAGGTATGACTCCTTTCGAAGCATTCTTTGGTCACAAACCGGATGTGTCAAATTTGAGAGTTTTTGGCTCTACTGCATGGGCTAGAATTCCTTCTGAGAAGAGACGAGCTTTGGATCCACAAAGTATCGAGTGCATATTGATAGGATATGGGGAAGAATCAAAAGCATATAAACTCATGGATATCAGATCTAAAAAGATATTCATAGAGCGCAGTGTGCAGTTTGAAGAACCGCTTCAAGAATTGCAACTAGTCGAGGAGAAGACTGCCGATTCACCGCCTTCACCAGAAGAAGATTCGAGCAGCGATAATGAAGGTATGAGTTCTGATATTTCTGATATTGTAGCAGCATATGATGATCATGACATATCAGGTTCAGAATCCGATCATTATGATCCTCCTCAGTTACCAAAGTGGGCCCAAAACACTCTACAATCTGTTGGTTCTAATCTTGGAAATCCAGCTGATCCGAGACGAACAAGAGGAGACTTTCAAAGAGCAGGTATGGCTCTTTCTATTGATGATCCATTTCTTCCTGAGATTTGTTATTTGATGGCTGGTTCAGATCCTACATCATACTATTCAGCCCATCGAGATCCGAGATGGAAAAGTGCCATGGATGAAGAGTACAGTTCTCTTCAAAAGAACAATACATGGGAGCTAGTTTCTCTTCCACCTGGAAGAAAATTAGTGAAGTGTAAATGGGTCTACCGTACTAAAGTTGCTGATGATGGCACTATCAGCAAATATAAAGCAAGGTTGGTGGCAAAAGGTTTTTCCCAAGTCCAAGGAGTGGACTACACAGAGACCTTTGCACCGGTTGCAAAGATGGATTCCATCCGCCTTGTTCTAGCTATTGCCGCATCCAAGCACTGGGAAGTGCACCATATGGATGTGAAGAGTGCATTTTTACATGGAGACCTTGCTGAAGAGGTCTATATGCAGCAGCCAGAGGGTTATACATCAGATCCATCATTGGTTTGTAGATTGAAGAAGTCTTTGTACGGGTTAAAACAGGCCCCAAGAGCTTGGTACGCAAAGATGGACTCCTTCCTTCTTTCTCAGAATTTCCAAAGATGCAAATCTGATCCGAATGTGTATCTTTAGCGAGTTAAAGGTAATTTGTTGGTTATTGTACTTTATGTTGATGATCTGCTTATTACTGGTAGCACACTTACTTCAATAAACAAGCTAAAATCTGCCTTAAATCTAGCTTTTGACATGAGTGATTTGGGCTTGCTGAGTCACTTTTTGGGCTTGCAGATAGCTCAAAATTTTGATGGGATCACTATATCTCAGCAAAAATATGCTTCCGACCTGTTATTGAAGTTTAATATGGCTGAATGTAAGGCAGCCCCGTTCCCATTCCTCTCAGGAATCAGTCTTGAGGAGGGAGATTCCACACCGCTTGCAGATTGCAATATGTATCGACAGTTGATTGG
Organism: Larix kaempferi; assembly: GCA_027924585.1. Lineage (NCBI taxonomy): Eukaryota > Viridiplantae > Streptophyta > Pinopsida > Pinales > Pinaceae > Larix > Larix kaempferi. Next base: position 8,620,981 of record BSBM01000368.1, read on the forward strand.
TTCACTACTTTATTTGACACACTCACGGCCTGATATCTCATATGCCGTGAGTGCCGTGTCAAGATATATGCAGCAGCCACATGAGCTTCATTGGCGAGCAGCCAAGCGGATCTTGCAGTATGTGCAAGGTACGAAACAGTTTGGCATACATTATGCTGCAGATTCTGAGCTAGATTTCATTGGTTTTACTGATTCAGATTGGGCAGGTGATAGCATTGATCGGAAGTCCACTTTCGGTTATGTTTTCATGATTGGTCATGGTGCTATTTTCTGGTCCAGCAAAAAGCAAGCAGCCATTGCACTTTCTTCAGCAGAGGCAGAGTATCGAGGGGCAGTCAATGCCTGCATTCAGGCAGTTTGGTTGCAGGGTATTCTTTCCGAGTTTGGTTTTGGTGGCACTACTTCGACTGTCCTATTTTGTGACAATCAAAGTGCTATCAAGATCTCCACAGATCCAGTTCAGCGGCAGAGGACCAAACACATTGAGATTCATATGCATTACATTCGACAGTTGGTGCATGACCGCACCATCATTCTGCAATATTGCCCTATTGATGAGCAAATTGCAGACATCTTCACCAAGAGCTTCACTGAGAAGAAGTTCTCTTACCTCCGTTCATTGTTGGGGGTGAGTTCCATCATGGTGGAGACAGATTGATTCATTATTATGCTTTAGCTTGAGGGGGGGCTTTCTTCCCACTGGGTTTTCCCTCTTTCCTCACTTAGTTTATTTTCAGCATTTTTTGGATTATTGTATTGGGGTGACCTTTGGTCTTAGTTAACAGGGCCCCACATTATTTTTGTTGGCACATCATAGTCTAGCTTGAGGGGGGGTGTTCGGATATCCACATCATCTTTTCAGGATCTTGCATGCAAATTAGGGTTTGCATGCAGAATCTAGGGTTTGCATGCACTGGCATGCATCCCAGTCACCAGTTTGATGCCTCCAGCACCTTATCCACTCAATTCTAGCACCCGGGAGCCACCTACCACAGATTTTTATCCCTCCTAAGCTGAAAGGCGCCCACTTCTCACCTACTGCCAGAGAAGGGCGCACTTGTTCACCTACCACTACAGTTCCACTTCAGTTACATTCAGTTAGCTCCGATTCTCCCTGATTTGAGGCTAGTTTCACTCCCGACTGACTGTATCACTTCCGTTTGACCTCCAGTTTGATTAGGTGACTTGTTCTGACTTCAGTTAGCCTCCCATGCACCCCCACTAAGCCTCCAAATCCTAAATCAGTGCTACACACTTCAGTTACACTTATTACACTCAGTTAGACTCAGATTGACACTTGGATGACTGGTTGTTGTGCATTGATGAGCACCACCGATTGATTGATGAGGACTCCTAGTTAGAGTCAAGCTACTCCATTCTGTAATTCGAATGACCTCCTTAGGCAATTCGAATTGCTCTGTCATCGTGACAGTTTGTATTGTAATTCATTCACCCTTTCTGGGATATTGAGCACTGCTGCATGTTTTGCACAGTTTTGCACCATATTTTCTATGTTCATCTGTTGTGATTGATTTACTTGTTCAGTAGATCTGCTGTGACTAATTTTACATGAATTGGTTCTTTGGATTGATCATAAACAACGTCTGAAGTTGTAGGTTTTTTCCTCTTCTCCAATGGTAAAAATGGTAAACGGTGGGTAAATGTGGGTTATTTTTTTATTTTGTTACTATTTATAAAATTATTTTTGATTTTTTTACTGACCTTCTATAGTTTCAAATCTCTCTTTTTTTTTTTCTTAATCCTAATGACTCATTCAATTCTTTTGACCAAGTAAAAGTACAAGAAGGAGCTTTCTCACTACTATGTCCATACCAATGCTCTATAAAAGGTTTGACTTCCTATAACATGTCGATTAGATCACTGCATTGCATCTATACTTCGTCATTTTATGCCTTAGGATTTTCCTTTTCTCACCATGGACTGTGATTTTAACCCTCATTTTTACCCTCCATTGTCATTGTTCTTCCATGGATAGGATCTTACTTAACATGGGTAACCCTAGCTAGGAAACTATGTCATATCGGTGCCCATGTCGGCATTTTCCACTTTTGGGGACTTACTCATTATGCATCATTTTTTCCATTTATATAAAGTTTCCCATCCCTATGGAGTTTCTCCATGCTCTTGTTAGACTCCTTAAAATTGACAAGATTGCTGAGTATACTTGTCTTGTTCAAACTTGTTAAAGTATTTGAATAGACATCCACTTTGATATAAGTTTACCCCTTTTCCGGATCTTAGTGGATTATTTACGAAAAAGGTACACTCTAGTCACTAGTACAAAATGAGAAATTAGTGACTAAAAATCGCATATAAACGACTATTTTTTATTCGGCAACTAATAGTAGCTAATTTTCACTATCTTATAGCTCAACTAACTTAGTCGTATGTATTTTATTCATTAATAGTTTCCTTATTTAGTCATAAATTTGGGCATTGATTTAGTCATTAATTTTACCAATTAATGATTAAATCAGTGACTAAATCAATGACCAAATTTACGACTAAATAAGGAAACTATTAATGACTAAAATAAGTAAGACTAAATTAGTTGAGCTATAAGATAGTGGAAATTAGCTACTAATAGTCATTTATATGTGAATTTTAGTCATTTTTTAGTCACTGATTTATCATTTGTGGTAGTCATTTATTGTTGTTAATTGGTCATTTATTTAGTAATTTATTGTGGTTAACAAGTCATTCAGTTAGTCATTAACTGTAGTTAACTGGTCATTTTTGTATTCATTGATCGTTGTTGACTGGCTATTTATTTAGTCATTGATTGTTGTTAACTCGTCTTTTAATTAGTCATTGATTTTTGTATATAGGGCACGAAGGAATCAAACCACTAGCCTCTTGCCTTTAAGGAAGGTGCTCTTCCATTGAGCTAGCACCCTTAAATATAAGAATCAAAGTTAATGGAGTAGGAATCAAAATCATGCGAGTTATTCAAACGTTACATGAAAAAAAGGATAAATTGCTCCATGCTGAAATGCCACGACTCTTAAGAAAACTAAATAGGAAATACAGTTGATTTTTAGTTGAACACATATAGAGAAATAGAGAAACAAAAATACATAAACCAATCATAGAAGTACAATTCAATCTTCCCTCAGGGGTTTACTTTCCCATAAAATGCAATCACAAGAACATTTAAGTAATATGACATAACACTATTCAAGCATGCAGAGGCCTACTAGCAAGGAAAATATTTTAACTTGAATAATTCTAGTAGAATACATAGGGAAAAATAATGAAGTTTACCCAACCACCAATAATCAATTTTCTCCAATTGATACCATTAGCCCATCAATAGCATTCATGTATCAAAAATATTTTCCATAGTTTTCATCAGTCACTGTTGTTGGTAGGAAAACTTGTAACCCTCAAACAAAACTAAGGGAAATGATTGTTTTTGCAAAAAATTGTATAATTTAAGCCACCAATGGAGAGATCTATAACTACCAATGTAAAAATGCTAATACCACGATAGGAATGCAACTTATATCTTCCTTTCACTCACCATTCAACTCATGGATGAGCAGAAGTATCTATTTAATAGCAATCTGCTCCACCTACTCTTTCTCAATTTTCATCTTCTCAAACATAATGGAGCTATACTTGGAGTACAAATCCTTGTCACTAGCAGGGGCAACAATTTTACAAGACATAGATGTATCTTATGAAATGGATGTAGCTTCCAGTCCACACTATTTAGCTTTCAAGATAGGAAAAAAATATATAACAACACAAGTAAGCAAACGCATCTTAATCGACAATACTATAAGGGGGATTTATCTCAAGATATAAAAATGCAGGGAATAAATATGCTAGCAAATTTTATCCAGTCATAACAAAATACAAGAAACAGAAATACAAACCAACATGGAGTTCCCACGAAATTGTTTCTTGATCATTGCCTGTCACCCGTGTCAAACATGCAAGCTGACACTCTAAATTAGTCACCCATGTTAACTGCTCTGCTAGTGTCAACAAGGATGTTCCCAGCCTGCAAAATTGAATAAATATCAATTGGTACAAAAGCCATTTTCATATATTAGTTTGGGAATTTTTTTGTTAATGTTGATCATTCTCCACTGCGAAAGCCAATGATGAATTCAATAATATCTAACCACCCTGTTAAGGGTTCACACTATTCAAACTTCAAATACCTTCACATCACAATGAATATGTCTTTTTCGATGAAGATACTCCAGAGCTTTGAGTGTTTCCTTCAGAATTGTAGCAATGGCATACTCTTCAAAACCATCAGGATAAGCTATTTTCATTCTGTGCAAGCATGGACCTTCTGCCATAAAATGCATTACTACCCAAAGGCATCAGTAAAAAAAAAATGAACAATATGCCCTGATTACATTTGGATGATCTATTAAGCTCATTTTCTGAGCCTCATGACGAATTTCATCCTGCAGAGAATTACCCATAAACATGATTTCATGGTTTAATTATTTTCAAAGCTCCCCATTTTATAAAGCAATGTAAAACAAGAGAATGTAACATTCAATTTTCTTTTTCCTTAGAGTAGCATGACATAAAGATAGTTAGTTCTGTTACATCCTTTATTCAAGCAATATGCTTTGGTTCATTTATGTTTTCCCTATATCTAGGCAACCGAACATGTCAGAAAAATTAGAAATCGTCAAATGTATCGCTAACAATAGGAATTAACTCTAATATAATGATGACTTCAACAATGCCCAACAACAAATTTTGAAATTGGTGAACAGATTACTCATCTAAAAAACATGCAAGATTAGTCAAGAATAGTTGTTGAATGAACATTATTTACAATCACCGTATATGTACAAACGATAGGCAAACTATGCACAAGGAATATATAAAATAGTTGAACCTCGCTATTGAGCTAAGACAAGATCTTGGCCAAGATAGTTGACATGGTGGGTACATAGCATAAGATTTAATTGCTTGGATAAGACATATAATTTATCTTATAAGAATTTATTCGTAAGTTTATATCTGCAGAAGACTTCCCATATTAGGAGAGCTCCTCAGAAAGTGTTACTACCTCAAATTCAATTAAAATAAACCTTATTTAGGCCCTGTCACATTTTTCCAGTATCAAGGTTTTGGAGGCTACATTACAAAAAAATGGATATGGATACAACAGACTTGAAAACAAATGGATGCAATACATTTGGATATGACCAATATGACAATATCTATGCAAGAAACATAGAAAATAAAATTTATGAATTTTTGGAAATATAATTGAAAAGATTGGATTTCCATTAATTAGGACATCCCATGTAACCAATGCATTAAAAAAATATTGTCTTGCCACTCTAGAGTTTACATTGTCATCGATGACTATCACACTATGTATCATCAAATTCATTCAAGGCTTCATCTTCACCAACTTAACATTGAATTCCCACATTATTCTTATTCTCTAGGGGACTAAGAATAATGGAAGCTGAGGCATCTTTGGGTCATGAAAAAATATTCACTCAAAGAAGGTTGGGTGGATGCAATCTCTTCATCAAAACTAAGTCGATTCATTTCATTCTAAGACATATCCAAACTAAGTTGAGTCATTGCATTCTTCATCCAAATTAAATTTGAATATTTCTAACCTATTTCCTTTCTTTGTTTATATTTTTTCAAGCACACTCCAATTGCACTCAAACCCTAAACAATTACAAGTTTGATAGAGCACTGAAAAGCTAATATTTTGTGAATATGGTACTATTCTACCATAGTTTGTCCACCAAACATCTACAACGAATAAATGAAAAAATAAACAAATCATGTCAACTTCCTAATCAATTGATTTTTGAAAATAATATATAGTCAAAGTAATTTAGATGATGGATGGAGCGATGAAAGAATAATAGATGATGAGTTGAGTATTCACTTGAAGGATGGAAAGAGTGTTTACTCGAAGAAAAAAAAATTCATACAATTTAAATCCAGAAATTTGAGAAATGCATATATGAAAACTTGCCTGGACCTGAGACTTTTTTGGAAACCTTCTTTGGTGTTTGACACATTATGCACCTCGAATTTTTTGCATAGAAAATATCACACAGGCCCAAGATTTTATTGTTCCTCCATTCACCATTTTCAGTTTCATGCAAGACAATACTATCAGTAAGTATGCACCTGAATTCTGCAGACAATGCAAATTGCAAATAATGCAATCTTTTAAAAATTCCATCATTCAGTCTGTACATAGTCAATGGATCTCAACACATTCATGACAAAAAAACTTAATATGCATTTATTTAAGGTTTCCTTAAACTTTGGCACCACCACTTTCACAATTTCTTACACATGTTTGAGGTGCTATTGATTTAAAATCATTATCATTTGTGTTGAAATTTTAGGTCATATAATACAACTACAAGGGCTTGGAAAGCTTAATCAATAACTACCAATCTCAAACATTCATTCCAACTTTAAATTTGCTTGGAACATAACAAACAAGCAAATAAGACATCTAAGATGCTGCTTATATTCTTTGGGGACATGGAAAATAACACATGACATGCTTCCCTTAGAATCAACTGTCCCATCATAGTTCTTGCTACGTTTCCTAAAGTTGTGTGAGCATAAACAAATCATGTCAAATTCACAATTCTCAACCAGTTATCAAACAAATTGTGAGGTTAATCCATCTGTCCACTTCATTAGATAGATTGAATTATCTAGGAAGACATGCACACCTCAAGTTTGCAATGAACTAAACAACTGGCGTGTCAGTTAGATATACAAAAATTACATAATAGTTGTGGGGTTGACATGAAAACATTGAAATTGGAACCTCAAGATTGATATTGGTACCTTCAACTTTTCGATGCCTCTTAGTGTATACTATTTTTATGGTTGTTAACCCCAATGGTTCTCAATTGGTATATGCTCTTGTGCAAAATATCAACAAGGCCTCAGGATCAATTCCCAATGAGTCCTTTTGGGTTCCTAGTCAGTACATGCTAGAGAACACTAACATCCTCCTTCCAAATACACTAAAGCAAAGTGAATTAGTTTAATATAAATAATACACTATTCAAAATGAGAATAATTGCATTAGCCATACTGTTCTTTACAACATGTGAAGAGGAAAAAACACTATTCACATGAAGTGTGGCACGGGCCTCCATTTTTATTCAATTATGATCCTTTGGTTGGGTAGGCCTTAGTAGGTATAAAAATAGATAGTGAGACTAGGTCCTCACTTTGTTTAGTGGGTGTTATCCACCTCACTTCCTATTGTATGTAGTCACTACACTTGATCACTGCCACTATATCATGGACACTACAAGTAAACTGGGACATACTCCTGCAATTTTCTCTATAGGTGCATGCCAAACATATGGAATGCATTATCCTAGATGAACTTGTTTTGGAAAAAGATAAATTTATAAACATTGCTTAAGGGGTAATGAAGATGAGCCTGCAATTTTCTCAAATATAGGCTCATTGTAATAAATGTGTTTATCCACTTCTATCATTACAAAAATCTATCAAATTCGCATTAAAACAATTAATTCCAATACTTAAGCCTTAGATATTCATCTACTCCAAAGTTTGCATAAATATTTCTATACACTAAATGTATTTCCTTGAAGCATAAGGAGATCATTACATGTAAGCTCCCATGAATCAAGTTCAATTAAAATTATTGGAAAATATAATATAGTTTCAAATTTAAGACAATTTTTTACAAGCTATCCTAGAAGTAAATACTAAAATGTAAGGAAATTTATAGGTTATCATGGGCTTGATATTTATGTTATGGACCTCCATGGGCTCCTTTAATTGTATTAGAACTTGTTGTGGATAAAGGAGTACGGGCATATAGATTTTAGGTGAGTCAAATATTGTATTTGATTGGGCTAACAGAGTTAGTAAGATAGAGAATTTAATCTGAAACCTATAATGGAAAAAAGGAGTAGGAAGCAGGTTTGATGAGATCCTATTCGTGCAAGAATATCGAGAACTAAATGAGTAAGCAGATAAGTTATCAAAAGAAGCATTATATTTGCAAGGAGGTCAACTTGTGACACTGGAAGAAAATGAAGGAGGATCTCTTCAAAGAGATCTCAATACTATATGAACCTATATCAAGTTGAGAAGTTCCAAGATTGCACTATAGGATTCAAAATTCCTACAGATTTTCTAAAGAAATTTTCTTATGCATATGGTAGTTGTTGTCTATTTATGTTTTTTTTATTAAAACTGTGATATGAAAATTGTCATGATTCTAGACTTTGTCCATTTTTTAGAGTTTTATGTTGTGAAATCTTAGTCAGACATATGTAGCTCAGTTTTTATCAAATTTGTAGAAACATGTCTATTTTTAAGAGTCTATAAACCTATTTTGGCCAGGAAGAGTGACTCTAATAACTAGTCCTTTGGATTTCTTGAAAGAATAGTTCTTGTATATTTTGATTTCTATTTGAAATAGAGTAGACATATTTTTTTCTTGAAAAAAAAGGGTTCAAGGTTGACTGATGAACATGGCATTAACATATGCCTATAACTTACTAGAGATTTAAGCTTCCTAGTCATATTGAGTGAGAAAATTACCACTCAGATGTTGTTGGTGGAAACCCTACTGTATGCATGGGATGCTACTATACTTCTTGGAAAATTCCCTTGGTATCATCCTTTCTCCACATACAGTCTACTAGGATGCAGAGCACCTCGCTACTCTAGGTTCAATAAATAAGAAAAAAATGGGTTAGTAGAATATATATATATATATATATATATATATATTATTTAAAATAATATCATGCATGATCTCTTATTCCAACAAGGGTATAGACTCTATGGAAACTGAAGCTCAATTGGAGAACATACATGACAAAGATATGTACCTACAAATATACACATCAAGCATATACAACATATATCAGATCAAGTTTCTCTATAGAATACAACTATGAAGAATAATCACATATATTAAATCATCATTCAAGGTACAGGATTAGGATGGTTTCCTGTGCAATCAAACAGGAAATGTATATGCAATTGATATCAAAGAACTCTACATGTGTAAAAATGTATAGACATTGTCAATTACTCATAAGGATTATTAGATTGGGAGTTTTAAAGTTTCCTTCAATTTCATATGAAACTAGAAAACATCTATCTTATAGACATATCTATAATGCACTATTATCTATAAAAAACTAATATCAACCTTGAGGTATTAATCTCATTATTTGTGCATAGCAGTTGTGGGGTCAACATGAAAACATTGAAATTGGAACCTCAAGGTTGATATCGGTACCTTCAACTTTTCGATGCTTCTCAATGTATAATAGTTTTATGGTTGTTAACCCCAAGGGTTCTCAATTGGTAGATTCTCTTTTGAAAAATCTCAACAAGGGCTCAGACTCAATTCCTAATGAGTCCTTTGGGGTTCCTAGTTAGTACCGACTAGTGAATACTACCATCCTCCTTCCAAATACACTAAATCAAGGCGAATTAGTTTAATATAACTAATACACTATTCACAACGAGAATAATTGCACTAGCCATATTGTCCTTTACAACATGTGAAGAGGAAAATGCACTATTCACATTAAGTGTGACATGGGCCTCCATTTTGCTTCAATTATGCTCCTTTGGTTGGTTGGGACTTAGTAGGTATAAAACTAGATAGTGAGACTGAGTCCTCATTGTCTTTAGTGGGTGTTATCCATCTCATTGTGTATTTTATGTAGTCATTGCACTTGATCATTTCCACTAGATCATGGACATTGTAAGTGAAATGGGACATACTCCTACATTTTTCTCTATAGGTGCATGCCAAACATATGGAATGCATTATCCTAGATGGTTTTTTTTACAAAAGATAAATTTAGAAACATTGCGTAAGAGGTAATGGAGATGAGCCTAAAATTTTCTCAAATATAGGCTCATTGTAATAAATGCATTTATCCACTTATGTCATTACAAAATTATATCCAAATCACATTAAACAATTACTTCCAACACTTAAGCCTTATATATTCCTCAACTCCAAAGTTGTTTGCATAAATATTTCTATACACTAAATGTATTTCCTTGAAGCCTAAGGAGATCATTACATGTAAGCTCCCATGAATCATGTTCAATTTAAAATATTGGAAAATATTTAATAGTTTCAAATTTAAGACAGTTCTCCAAAGACATAATTTTTTACAAGCTATCCTAGAAGTAAATACTAAAGTGTAAGGAAATTTACAGGTTATCATAGGCTTGATATTTATGCTATGGACCTCCATGGGATCCTTTAATTGTATTAAAACTTGTTGTGGATAAAGGAGTACATGTATATAGATTTTAGGTGAGTCAAATATTGTAGTTGATTGGGCTAATAGAGTTAGTAAGATAGAGAATTTAATTTGAAAGCTATAATGGAAAAAAAGAGTAGGAAGCAGGTTTGATGAGATCTTGTTCTAGCAAGCATATTGAGAACTGAATGAGTAAGAAGATAAGTTATCAAAAGAAGCATTATCTCTGTAGGAAGGTCGAATTGTGACAGTGGAAGCAAATGAAGGAGCATCTCTTCCAATAGATATCAATTCTATATGAACCTATTCAGTTGATAAGATCCAAGATTGGATTGTAGGATTCAAAATTCCTATAGATTTTCTGAAGAAATGTTCTTATGTATATGTTATTTGTTGTCATTTTATGTCTTTTTTATTAAAACTGTGATATGCAAAATGGTCATGATCCTGGACTTTGTCCAGTTTTGAGAGGTTTATGTTGTGAAATCTCATTCAGACTAATGTAGCTCAGTTTTTATCAAATTTGTAGAAACATGTCTATTTTTGAAGAGTCTATATATAAACTTATTTTGTCGAGGAATCGTGACTCCGGTGACTAGTCCTCTAGAGTTCTTGAAAGAATAGTGCTTGTATATTCTTATTTCAATTCGACATAGAGAATACCAATTTTTTTCTTGAAAAAAGGGTTCAAGGTTGATTGATTAACATTGATCCACATCGCAGTTGGAATTATTGTCGAATGCTAACATCGACTGCGACAAGTCATCGATGTTGATACAACTTCGACAAGTTTCGACTCGACATGACTTCGACAAACTCAGCAACTTCGACAAGTTCCAATTTCGACACAACTCCGACTAGTCTCGACTTCGACATACTGCAACACAATCCACACCTTTGACATGTTCATCAACCTCATGGTTTCGCAACATTGACATGCAACATCAACATGCGACTAGCGACTGTCGAACTTCGACAGACTATCTCTCTGTATTCTAGTCAACTGTAATGGTTGAACTGTTGAAACCATTCTAACTTCTTCCTTGTAACTGAATGTAACGGGAAGGAACCCAAGCGTCTCAGAATTCTATATAAGCATGTATACTATTGTAACATACATTATTTTAGAAATCAAGCTATTTGTTTACATCTAAGAGAAGAACATTTCACATTCCTGCATATTGTCTGTGCGTATTCATGTTTATCGGTGTAGTATAATCTTGCTTTTGCTCATTCTGTTTATTAAGCTTCCTCCACAATAGAGCTGACTCATTCAGTTGAACTGTTTTCCCCCTCGTGCTTCCTGGACACGACTCGGATCATTGGTATCAGAGCGCACTCAGATTTTCGTGCCTAAGTTCTATGTATACACTTCTATCGAAGTTATCTGACATATGTCGATTCAAACTTGCTCGCAATCTCAATAATCCAAGTAGACGCTACCTCCAGAAATGACAGAAGAGATAGATTATAAACATGCAACCGATGACACAACATAGCTTATTGAGCAAGCTCTGGATCGACAACAAACTAAAATGTTCACCCAGTTCAACGAGATTCTCTTGCGATTCACTTCGACATTCGGAGGATGCTCGACGAGAACTCACTTCGATAAAGTCATCCCCTTCAAAGTGGAAATGAATTTGGACATACCGAATCTTGAAGGTAAGATTGACGTGGAATCCATCAACAATTGGGTGCAACAATTTGAATCCTATTACGCTGTAAATCAACTCTCAGAAGCTGAAAAGATCACCATTGCATCCTTAAAGATGTCAACCTCCATGCACTACTGATGGGAGAACCTCTCGACAAAGATGGAGAAAATAGGAGACCCCATCGACACATGGGACAAATTTGTTGAACACATCCGAAAGGAATTTTACCCACCCAAATACCTTGAGCAGTAGTATAAGAAGTGGCAGTAGCTAAGGAAATGGAAACACCAATCAATACAGAGTTACACCGACAAGTTCTACCGACTCATGGCGAGACTTGGTGTCCAAGAAGAAGATAAATTTATTGTTCTGAAGTACATTAGCAGATTGTCCTAGTACATCCAGCAAGAGATGGAGTTCCTTATTGTCAATACGCTTGCGGATGCATTCCACTACGCAAGAAAACTAGAAACCAAGCAAAAAGGTAAATCACACTTCGCGATAAAGCCGACATCAAGATGGCCACCCGACAAGAAGGTACCAGCCGACTTCGACAAGTCGAAATATTCTCAGCTGACACCACCAAATCCAGAGCATGGAAAGAAGCCTTTTCATAAGAGGGAATGTAGCAAATAACCGCAAATCGAAAAATGGTGCAATTACCACCACTTATCTTGGCATGATACGTCTGAATGCAAAGCTCAGAAGACATTTTTGACAAAAGTGTCAACCTCTGATGTGTTTGATAAGACGGTGGAAGAATCTGATCCAGATGCAATGACCCTTTTGACATCGACAAATCCTACAGCCTCGACTATCATCAACGAGGAGGAATGAGAACGCCTGTTCCATTCACGGATATGGGTCGAAAGCAACCCATTACATCTGATTATGGACAACAACAGCTAGAAAGACTTCATTTCTAAATATCTCGTAAAGAAACTAGGTCTTGTTACCACTTCGCATCCTCGACCTTACAACATTGGTTGGATGAAGGATGTACAAGAACTACGGATCACTCGACAATGCAAGCTCTCCTACTTCATAAAGCCTTTGAAGACGAAGTACTCTACAACATGGCACCACTCTCTGTTGTTTGGATATCCACATCATCTTTTTAAGGATCTTGCATGCAATTAGGGTTTGCATGCAAATTCTAGGGTTTGCATGCACTTTGCATGCATCCCAGTCACTAGGTTGATGCCTCCAGCACCTTAGCCACCTCTTTCTAGCACCCGGGAGCCACTTACTTCAGTTCTTTAGCCCTCCTAGTCTGAAAGGCGCCCACTTCTCACCTACTGCCAGAGAAGGGCGCACTTTCTCACCTACCACTGCAGTTTCACTTCAGTTACACTCAGTTAGCTCCGATTCTCCCTAATTTGAGGCTAGTTTCACTCCCGACTGACTATTTCACTTCCGTTGGACCTCCAGATTGACTAGATGACTTATTCTGACTTCAGTTAGCCTCCCATGCGCCCCCCACTGTGGCTTCTTCCCTTAATCAGTGCTACACACTTCAGTTACACTTGTTACACTCAGTTAGACTCAGATTGACACATGGATGACTGGTTCTTGTGCATTGATGAGCACCACCGATTGATGATGAGGACTCCTAGTTGGAGTCAAGCTACTCCATTCAGTGATTCGAATGGCCTACTTAGTCAATTCGAATTGCTCACTCACATTGTCAGATTGTATTGTAATTATTCACCCTTATTGGGATATTGAGCACTGTTGCATGTTTTGCACAGTTTTACACCATATTTTCTATGTTCATCTGTTGTGATTGATTTACTTGTTCATTAGATCTGCTGTGACTAATTTTACATGGTATCAGAGCCATGGCAGGGACAAGATTTCTTTTCTACAGGTGTTCTACATGAAGAGAGAGCAATCTTTGCTCACCAATATATTTCAGCAGCGGCATGCAAAATCTTATGTGCATTCGCTCATGTGCATGCAAGGCTGAAAACATAGTGTTTGTTTGTGTGTAATTTGTAGGTTTCTTACTTCTCCATGTGCATTCGCTAATGCAAAGATGGAGACTTCTTCTTCACAAAATATTCTTACTCCATTCAACTATGATGAATGGAAACCAAAGATGATTGCATTCTTGAAGAGACAATGTCTTTTTGATATGTGCATTGGTAATACAAGAGTTTTTGATTCCGATGAAGAGGAGAATGATTGGCTCAATGATTGTGATAGATATTTTGGAGCAATATGTCTTGCTATGTCTCCTTGTATGCGCTACCTCAATAAGACTGCTGAAAATCCAAGTGATCTATGGGTCCAACTTGACAGAGAATTTGGAAAGCAGGAAGAAGAGGATCATGCTAGCCTTTTGGAGGACAAGCCCAGTGAGATCTCCTTATGTGTTCTTTTTGATCATGTGTTGGCCTCAACAATTGTTCAAGATGAAGAAGAAACTGTAGATTCAAAAATCACTCTCTCAAAGTCTTCTATTTCGAATTCTGAGCAAGATAAACCAGCTCATACTCTAGATTCCGAAGAGGTCCTTGAATCCTCTCTTTCACATGAGTTTGCTGGCATGCAAAATAATGATCTACTTGAAGTTTTGGAGGTAAAATATGATTTTGGAGGTGAAGCATTTGCCCTCCTTGATTGCATGCCTCCTATAGACTTATGTTCTATCATTTGCAAAGTTTCTCAGATTTTTAATGAAGATGAAGAGCACTACCATTCGCTTGAGTTCAGATCTCATGCACTTTTTGCTGATTTTGGTTTTGATCTCACCCTTGTTGGTTCAAAGGAGATCTCAAGAAACCATTCATCTATTTTTGGAGCTGATTTAACTTCTATTGATAAGAAGTTCAAGTTTCAAGATCTATTTGATCCGATTGGAGCTATTCCTACCTCACTTGGTTCGAATCACAGGTTCCAAGATCATCCTCATATTTTTAGATTTGTTCTCACCATTTTCGTTATGAAGAGCAAGTTCATAAAGTCTCCACATTCGCTTGCATCCATTGATGGAGAATTCAAGCACATGTTTTTGGAGCATAATCCATTTACTCCCAAGAGTAAGATACCTCCAAACATATCTATTTGAGTTTGGAGCAGTTAAATCTTTTGGTGTGTTACAGTTCATTTTGAGGGGGGGTATTTTTCCCATGAGGTTTTCCCCATTTCTTCGGTTTATTGACTGTTATTAGTTTGGATTATTATTGTATTGGGGTGACCTTTGGTCTTAGTTACCGGGGCCCTACATTATTTTTTTTACACATCATAGTCTAGCTTGAGGGGGGGTGTTCGGATATCCACATCATCTTTTTAAGGATCTTGCATGCAATTAGGGTTTGCATGCAAATTCTAGGGTTTGCATGCACTTTGCATGCATCCCAGTCACCAGGTTGATGCCTCCAGCACCTTAGCCACCTC
Organism: Larix kaempferi; assembly: GCA_027924585.1. Taxonomy (NCBI): domain Eukaryota; kingdom Viridiplantae; phylum Streptophyta; class Pinopsida; order Pinales; family Pinaceae; genus Larix; species Larix kaempferi. The sequence goes on from BSBM01000368.1 coordinate 8,636,330, forward strand.
TTTCTAGCACCCGGGAGCCACTTACTTCAGTTCTTTAGCCCTCCTAGTCTGAAAGGCGCCCACTTCTCACCTACTTCCAGAGAAGGGCGCACTTTCTCACCTACCACTGCAGTTTCACTTCAGTTACACTCAATTAGCTCCAATTCTCCCTGATTTGAGGCTAGTTTCACTCCCGACTGACTATTTCACTTCCGTTGGACCTCCAGATTGACTAGATGACTTGTTCTGACTTCAGTTAGCCTCCCATGCGCCCCCCACTGAGCCTTCTTCCCTTAATCAGTGCTACACACTTCAGTTACACTTGTTACACTCAGTTAGACTCAGATTGACACATGGATGACTGGTTCTTGTGCATTAATGAGCACCACCGATTGATGATGAGGACTCCTAGTTAGAGTCAAGCTACTCCATTCAGTGATTTGAATTGCCTACTTAGTCAATTCGAATTGCTCACTCACATTGTCAGATTGTATTGTAATTATTCACCCTTATTGGGATATTGAGCACTACTGCATGTGTTGCACAATTTTACACCATATTTTCTATGTTGATCTGTTGTGATTGATTTACTTGTTCATTAGATCTGCTGTGACTAATTTTACATCCGTAGCCGATGCCCTATTTGGGAAACCTTACCTCTCGAATAGACATGGAATTTATCAGTCATGGCCTCAGAAGGTGATTGTCAGAATCCAAAATTGATGGTTAATCATACTGGAGCGTCAACCCACACCAACGGTTGCACTGATATATGCCAAACACACAAAGAAGCTCATCAATCATGCTAAGAAATTCACATTAATCATGATCAAGGTGCAAATTTCTAAGAAGACTGCAGCGACGAGTCGAGTCGATTCATCGACCAATGCATCTCCCGACAAAAGAAGCAAGTCGATCATATTCTTGATGAGTACCAGAACCTCTTTCCATCTCCCGATGGCGTACCTCAACATTGTGAGGTAAAAAATTCCATTGAACTTGTTCCTCGTTCTTCTTTTCCTAACGCATTTGTTTACAGAAGATCCATTCTCGAAAATGAAGAGATTCGCAGAAAGATCCAAGAATGATTCGACAAAGGTCATATCCGACCTAGTTCCTCTCCTTGTGGAAGTCCAGTCATCCTATTTCCAAAGAAAGACGAGACTCGGCACATGTGCATTGACTACAGAGCTCTCAACAAAATTTCGGTAAAGAATCGCTACCCTCTACCACGGATAGATGAGCTCATCGACTGTTTGAAAGGTGCTAAATTATTTACTAAGCTCGACCTCAAGTCAAGATACCATCAGATTCCAATCGAGCCCTCAAATGTGTGGAAAATTGCTTTCAAAACCATGGAAGGATTGTTCGAATGGTTAGTCATGCCTTTCGGCTTAACCATCGCACGTGCGACCTTCATTGGACATATGGAAAACATTCTTCGACCTTTCATCGGAAAATGGTTCATTGTCTATCTCGATGACATATTGATTTTTAGTTGATCATGGGAAGAACATGTCGAACATATTCAACAAGTCCTTGACACTCTCCAACAACATCGACTCTATCTGAACATGGACAAGTTCTCTTTTGCGATGACCATCATCAAATATTTGGGCTATGTAAGTGACTCTGTAGGCATTCACGTCGATCCAGACAAAGTACAGATCCTCAAATATTTTCCCATTCCTAGAAGAATTCAAGAACTAAGAAGTTTTCTTGGGTTGGCGAATTTCTATCGACGATTCATACTCCGCTTCAGTCACATAGCCTGGCCCTTGAATCAGTTGACGAATGGAAATGGTAAAAATATCTTGCAATGGACTGCAACACATCAAGCAAGTTTTGAACATATCAAACACAGGCTCTGCACTACACCAGTAATTGTGTTACCTCATTTGCATCATCCCTTTGAGATTGAGACGGTCGCATCCGACTATGCCTTGGGAGCAGTGATCACTCAGTCTGGTCACCTAGTTGCTTTTCATTTTGATACTTTTAATGACACAGTTAGAATATACTCGACGTATGAAAAAGAGCTGTACGCCATTGTGTAAGCTCTCAAGCAATGGAGCCATTACATCCTTGGCAAGGAAACGATCATTCTCACTGATCACAAACCTCTACAGTTTGCTCTGACAAAATCAAAGTTATCGACAAATCAACAACTCAAGCGGATTAATTACCTACATCAATTCCAGTTGGTGCTTAAGTATCGGAAAGGAAAAGCTAATGCCGTCGTAGATTTCCTCAGTCGACCACCCATTACTCTCCTTTTGACAGTGATGATTATGCAAGGATACAACACGACCACTTGGCCACAGTTGTACAAGGACGACAATGACTTCTCAGCAGTATACCGATAGTTATAGACTAACAAGTTGTCAACCTCCGACTACTTCCTGAAAGACACCTTGCTATACAAGCTTGGACAACTTTTTGTACAAACTAGTGAGCACCGACAACAACTCATTTGGGACGTGCACTACAACAAGACTACAAGACACTTTGGAGTAGTAAAGACACTTTCTATTATGCAGAAGTATTTCTTTTGGCCTACACTTAAATCTGACGTCAACAAGTATATTCGATCATGCATGGTTTGTGCCATTGCTAAACCGCCTAATCGACAACAGGGATTGTACACATCTTTGCAAGTTTCTAGTCGACCATGGGAATCTATTTCTATGGACTACTTGACCTGTTATCCTACTACCAGATATCAGCATGACACGATATTAGTAGTAGTTGACCGATTTTACAAGATGGCCATTCTCGTACCATGTAAGAAGACTACGACAATGCAGAAGACCACTTAGCTCTTCTTTACACATGTTTGGAAACACTTTGGTTTACCCACAACCATCATTTCCGACCGAGATTCCAGATTCATCAACATCTTTTGGAAGACCCTCTGGAAACAGCTGGACACACGACTCTCATTGTCGACAACTTTCCATCCTCAGACCAATGGACAAATGGACGTTGTGAATCACCTTGTAGTACAACTGCTTCGCATGTACAATCAGAAGCATCGATACACATGGGATGAAAGTCTTTGATACATACAACACAGCTACAATCGTGCTTAGCAGATCTCTATAGGCAAGAGTCCATTTGAGATCTGTTACAGATTTCAACCCTTGGCTCCTATCAACTTGATCAGCTCCTCGACACAGCCAAACTCCGACTCTGACCAAAACGAGCGAGAAGTTGATAAAGCAGTCAAGTTTCGAGAATATATTTGCGACATCTAGTGACAAGCACAAGAAATGTTGCAAAGAGAAACTAAGAAATATAAGTCCCAACACGACAAGCATCATATTCCTCATACATTCCAAATTGGGAATAAGGTTTTCCTACATCTTAAGAAGGAGCGCTTCACTGGTCCTTTCAAGAAGTTAAAACCTTTGCAATATGGTCAGTACAGTATCCTTCAATAGATTGGCGAGAACGCTTTCTAGCTCGACATTCCTGCATGCCTGGGTCTACATCCAATATTCAATGTGGATCTACTTCGAGCGTACCATGCACCCTTCTTGGAACAGAACCACTTATCGACAATAGAATCCGAAGACATCCATCTAGATGTTCAGGAGCCTCTTTTTTGCGACACCATTGTGGGAAGACGAGTACTCCTTACAAGGATGAGCACAATTCCCTTATTTTAAGTTGCTAAAGCTATCCAACTCCCATCTCAAGGAAAGTGGTACTCTTTTACTGAAATAACCTACAAGTTTCCTCACCTTCATGAGAAAAAAATGGAGGCCATTGTTTCTTAAGGAAGGAAGTATGATCCACATCACAGTTGGAATTGTTGTCGAATTCTAACATCGTCTGCGACAAGTCATCGATGTTGATACAACTTCGACAAGTTTCGACTTGACATGACGTCGACAACCTCGGCAACTTCGACAAGTTCTGATTTCGACACAACTTTGACAAGTCTCGACTTCGACATACTGCGACACACTCCGCACCTTCGACATGTTCAACAACCTCACAATTTTGCGACATCGACATGCAATGTCGACATGTGACCAACAATGTCAAACTTCAAAAGACTGTCTCTCTATCTTCCAGTCGACTGTAACGGTTGAACTGATGAAACCGTTCTAAGTTCTTCTTTCTAAATGACTGTAACGGGAAGGAAACCAAGTGTCTCAAAATTCTATATAATCATGTATACTATTGCAACATACATCAGTTTAGCAATCAAGCTATCTGTTTACATCTAATAGAAGAACAATTCACATTCCTGCATATTGTCTGTGCGTATTCGTGTTTATCAGTGTAGTGTAATCCTTCTTTTTCTCATTCTATTTATTAAGCTTCCGCCATAAAAGAGCCGACTTATTCAGTCGAATTGTTGTCCCCCTTGTGCTTCCTGGACACGACTCGAATCAAACATGGCATGAACATATGCCTATAAATTACAAGATATTTAAGCTTCTGTTATCTCCTCAATAAACATAGACTAGTCATGGTGTCTAGGTGATAGGAAGTCTTTAATTTTTATTTTTCCCATGTGTTTAAGTTCCGGTCTGATAGGTTGAAGAAGGTAACAAAGTCTGAAATAAATTTTTAAAGCTAGCTCTCCTTCAAAAGGAAAATTTTGGGTTTTGGTAGCTTAGGCAAGCTTCGCAATGGTTCATTAGCTACTAAAAACCTTGTTTTCGGTAGCTTATTGTGTGAAAGAAAATACGTTGCAGCTATCGAAAGGGAAAAATTACAGCGTGACTCAGGGGGCCGTTTTCGGTGTCTTGGGCGAATACGATGGTGTGCATTAGCCACCGAAAGGTAAGTTTTGGCAGCTTACAAGTCAAAAGCAAAATTGTTCAAAGCTACTGAAAGGGGAGGCTTTCTCAACACTGTTTTGATAGCGTAAAGGAAAAATTACCCAAAGCTACCAAAAGGAGAGGCATTTTCACCATGTTTTCGGTAACGCTCATGTTCAAATGCAAATTCATTCCAGCTACCGAAAGAGCAAAAGAACTTCACTTGTCATCAAGAAGCTGAGACAAATTACATTTTTGCCATTTTGGAAGATTAGTTTCAAAACAGAGCTTTCGGTAGTTTAGGCAAGCTTTCACAACTATTCTTATCCAACGAAAGCAGAGCTTTCGGTGACTTATAGGTTCGAATTTTGGCTCTTTAGCCACCGGAAGTGCAAAACAGGGAGAGCCATTATTTTTTGCCCAGATCACGGTTTTTGCTTCCAAATGGAAGGAAGACGGTTTTTAAGTGAAGGTTTTAATTAATAGGATCTGTTTCAATGTGTTGTTTCAGTTTTGAAGGTGCCAACAAGATGGAAATAATGAAGAAATGTGGCATTTTTTACTGTCCCGAGTCATCGTTTTCAAATGATGATTCTGAGCATCTGGAGAATATTTTTGCAAAATGATCGGAGGTTTTTCTTCCTAACATGGCATAGAGAAATAACGTCTCCCTTTTTTCCTATAGGTGTTGCAAATTGAGAGAATCAAATCTGTCACTAAGCCCCAATTTTCGAATCCTAGAACCTGCCTGTTTGACACTTGTTTTTGAAATGCATATCTCGGGAAAACCAAAATGAGTTTCAAAGATATGAGAGAGGTTTTTTCTCACAATATATCAATTCACAAAAACCTTTTTCAGTTTATACACAGGTGTCACATAGTTGGAGAACCGAACCCATCTCTGAGCCTCTTTTTTCAGCAGTTTCAGCAAAAGTGGCATTTTTACTATGCAGAGTCATCATTTTCAAATGGTGATTCTGAGCGACTGGAGAATCATTCTGCAAAATGCTCGGAGGTTTTTCTTCCTGACACATCAGAGAAAAATAAAATCTCTCATTTTTCCTACAGGTGCCACTGATTGGGAGAATAGAATGCATCTCTGAGCCCCATTTTTCAACAGTCTGGCCAATTAAAAATGATTTTTCCTGGTTTGTTGAAAAACGGTTTTGGATTTTCCATCTAGAGTAAATTCGACCCAACTTCTTAGGATATCGGGAGAGGTTGTAAAGGCTATAAATCCTAGAACTCATGTAGAACAATGGTTCGATTTTGGAGAGACTGATCGATATTTGTATTCTCAGACTTCAGTGACTTCTTAGATAATATAAGCTTCTTTTACTATTTGCTTTCAGATTTCTCTTTCTTACGTTTCTGTATTTACAGTGGATGGTTTATTTCCTATATGCTCACTTGTCTATGCTAGATAGCTATTATCCTATCTTGATATTTGAGAACTGAACATACATGTTATTTATTTGTTTTGATTAGCCATTTATATACATATTTCTGTGTATGAGTCTACTGACACAATAAGGCTTCATTCACATTAGTCTTTTATCAACCCTCTGAACAACAGTAGTCAAAGCCTTGTCTACCCGAGCATCTCTATGAGTGTTCTTAGTGTGTGATTTTTGAGCTCAGTCATCCAACTCGATCCAAACAAACCCCATCATATAAGATAAGTTTAAGTTACCAGGCATCTTTGAAATACAACCTAGGAGAGCTTCCTGGAGTGATAATAAAATGGCGCTGTTTCCAGGGAGAGGAGATTGAAGCTCAGCTTCCTTGGTAGAACGACATAGATCCATCTTTGATGATAGACAAAGCCTGGACATTTTCTTGGTTGTAATCATCTATCTCGTGACTCCATGAAGGACAGATTCAGTGGCAGCTCCATTGTTCAGAAATCTGTTGGCGACTCCACTGGTATGAAATGAACCAGATCTTGGCAAAGAGGTGTGTGTTCTGTGATTTTTCAAATATTGTTGGTTTCCCTAATCCAATGCCTAGTAGTGATGAATGGGATGGAATCCTTCCCAGATTTCAAGGAGAAGAGTGGGAAGTACCAACTGAACATTTGCTTGATTTTCATGACTTTATTCATCGGCTTGAAATTATACATGAGGATGTTCGAATTAAACTTTTCCCATACTCATTGAAGGGAGCAGCCCTTGACTAGTGCAGATCTCCTCCAGATGCAAGTATCAAATCTTTGAAAGGTTTTCATGATGTTTTCAATTTGTTCTGTAAAGATAAATTTCTAGATGATGCCCTTTTTCTAGGATGCTATCATGAATATGATTTGTTTCATGAAATTAATGGACATGAAAAGTATGACTATGCTGAAAGGTCTATGGTTGAAGAAGATGCTCTTCATTACAATCGAGATATTGATGATCTTCGAGATGCTAACCATAATGTAGATGCTTTTGACATTGTACTAAATGCATCAACTGTCTTTGACTATTATGAAGATCACGATTAGATTGTTCCTTTTGAAAAGTTAAAAGATATTGAGAAGATTGAAGGGACATCAGGTAACGGTTTTGAATATGTAGCAGATAGTAAGGGCAGCCCTCAACTTTTTGATTCACAGATGAAGAGAAATTGTAGCAGACATAAAGGTGAGGGGATGCAGAAAGTTTTAGATCAACGGTCGATCATCCATGTTCCTCTGATAGATGTCAAGCAGCTTATGTTCAACATTGAGATCATTGAAGGAAGCCAGCAAAAGCATCTCAGTCAATTGGAACAACAGCAAGGAGAGGTATTTCCTTGTAAATGTGATGACCCTATTGCTGATTATTTGGATTCTATGAGCAGCATAAATGTCAAAATTTTCTTGTCAAATGAAAGTTGGTTCTGCTATCTTTCCAAATTACGTTTCTGCATAATATGGATTCCTTTATTTTTTGGGCCAAGATCAAGGATGTTATCAGTAGTTCAATTTCTGACATGGCTTCATTGGAAGCATGATGTCACGTGACAAGAAGCAGTGCAGTTGGTTAGTGTAGGAGTAGGCAGGAGAATAAGCTCATCCTATGAGCAAGTAGATCCTTTGAGTTGTTTCCAGTTTTCTTCAATAAGCATAGAAGGTTACAGGAAGGCTCATGCAGGCTACAGGTTTGCAGGGGATCAGTTCTAAAGGAAAAATGACTCCATAGCCCAATGGTAAGGCGACTGGAACTACTCGATTCTTGGAGCCTCACAAGGAGGTCTCCATCCCCAAGTAGGAGCCAGATATTATCTCCTCAATAAACATAGACTAGTCATGGTGTCTAGGTGATAGGAAGTCTTTAATTTTTGTTTTTCCCATGTGTTTAAGTTCTGGTCTGATAGGTTGAAGAAGGTAACAAAGTCTGAAATAACTTTTTAAAGCTAGCTCTCCTTCAAAAGGAAAATTTCGGGTTTCGGTATGTTAGGCGGGCGTGGAAATGGTTCATTAGCTACCGAAAATCCTATTTTTGGTAGCTTATTGTGTGAAAGAAAATACGCTCTAGCTACTGAAAGGGAAAAATTATAGCGTGAGTCAGGGGGCAGTTTTTGGTGGCTTGGGCGAATACGATGGTGTTCATTAACCACCGAAAGGTAAATTTTGGCAGCTTACAAGTCAAAAGAAAAATTGTTCGAAGCTACCAAAAGAGGAGGATTTCTCAAAACTGTTTTGACAGCGTAAAGGAAAAATTTCCCAAAGCTACAAAAAGGAGAGGCATTTTCACCACTTTTTCAGCAGCGCTCGTGTTCAAATGCAAATTCATTCCAGCTACCGAAAGAGCAAAAGAACTTCACTTGTCATCAAGAAGCTGAGACAAAATACATTTTTTCCATTTTGGAAGATTAGTTTCAAAACATAGCTTTTGGTGGTTTAGGCAGGCTTTCACAACTGTTCTTAGCCACCGAAAGCAGAGCTTTCAGTGGCTTACAGGTTCGAATTTTGGTTCTTTAGCCATCAAAAGTACAAAACAAGGCAGAGAGGCATTATTTTTTGCCTAGATCACAGTTTTTGCTTCCAAATGGAAATAGGATGGCTTTTAAGTGAATGTTTTAATTAATAGGATATGTTTCAATGTGCTATTCCAGTTTTGATGGTTCCATCAAGATGAAAATAATGAAGAAATGTGGCGTTTTTTACTGTCCCGAGTCATATTTTTCAAATGACGATTCTGAGTGTCTGGAGAATATTTTTTCCAAACGCTCGAAGGTTGTTACTAACATGGCATAGAGAAATAACCTCTCCCTGTTTTCCTACAGGTGTTGCAAATTGAGAGAATTGAATCCGTCACTGAGCCCCAATTTTCGGATCCCAGAACCTGCCTGTTTGACACTTGTTTTTGAAATGCAGATCTCGGGAAAACAAAACGAGTTTCAAAGATATGAGAGAGGTTTTTTCTCACAATAGATCAATTCACAAAAACCTTTTTTAGTTTATACACAGGTGTCACATAGTTGGAGAACCAAACCCATCTCTGAGCCTCTTTTTTCAGCAGTTTCAACAAAAGTGGCATTTTTACTATGCAGAGTCATCATTTTCAAATGGTGATTCTGAGCGACTGGAGAATCATTCTGCAAAACGCTCGGAGGTTTTTCTTCCTGACACATCAGAGAACAATAAAATCTCTCATTTTTCCTACAGGTGCCACTGATTGGGAGAATAGAATGCATCTCTGAGCCCCATTTTTCAACAGTCTGGCCAATTAAAAATGATTTTTCCTGGTTTGTTGAAAAACAGTTTTGGATTTTCCATCTAGAGTAAATTCAACCCAGCTTCTTAAGATCCAGGGAGAGGTTGTAAAGGCTATAAATCCCATAAATAATGTGGAACAATGGTTCAATTTTGGAAAGACTGATCGATATTTGTATTCTCAGACTTCAGTGACTTCTCAGATAATATAAGCTTCTTTTACTATTTGCTTTTAGATTTATCTTTCTTATGTTTCTGTATTTACAGTGGATGGTTTATTTCTTGTATGCTCACTTGTCTATGCTAGATAGCTGTTATCCTATCTTGGTATTTGAGAACTAAACATACATGTTATTTATTTGTTGTGATTAGCCATTTATATACATATTTATGTGTATGAGTCTGCTGACACGATAAGGATTCACTCCCATTAGTCTTTTATCAACCCTCTGAACAGCATGTAGTCAAAGCCTTGTCTACCCGAGCGTCTTTATGAGTCTTGTGAGAGTGTGAGTTTTGATTTCAGTCATCCAACTTGATCCAAACAAACCCCATCATTTAAGATAAGTTTAAGTTACCAGGCATCTTTGAAATACAACCTAGGAGAGCTTCCTGGAGTGATAACAGCTTCATAGTCATATTGAGTGAGAAAATTCCCACTCAAATGTTGTTGGTGGAATCCCTACTCTATGCATGGGCTGCCACTCTACTTCTTGGAAAATTCCCTTGGTGTCATCCTTGCTCGACATAGGGTCTACTACTCTCCTCCAAGGAAGACTCCCTCATTGGCATCTTTGTGGTTTGATATAACCACTTTTCGTATAATTTCTTAAGCATTACATTTTTTAGATTTTGTGTAGGTTCTAAAGTCATTTACTTTCTTCCATGACATGAATGTACTAGATTTTAAATATAATCTAAAACTGCTCCTGCCACAAAAATTAAAAACTAACAAAATACAAAAAATAAATACCTGCTCTAGTGGACCAACAATATCCTTTTTCTCTGACTACATCACAACATCCTTCTGGTCAGGATGATCATATAATAAGTGCTGAAGATGTTTTCAAAATTCCCATGCAACTAGAAAACATAAACTTAGGACTATGATTTTTCAAGAGATACGTGAAATTTTAGCAGCGTACAAAGATTTTATCCCTCATATGCACTTAAAGTGAAAATTTTAGGCCTGCTGCATCAGCCATGAGCTCTAGGATTTCCAGGATAGACAAGGCCTATATTTTGAATTTCCAGTTGATAGTGCAACAGTTGAGAAGGTAGTTGTAAACACCATCATTTCCCCTTTACATGGGAAATGAAATGAATCTTGTTGAGGAAAAATTGATGCCTCTATCAAACTCTTCCCATTAGATATTCAGATGCATGGAGCATGCTGGAAATGTGCATCATTAGAAAACCACTAGAAAATCCGGGATTGATCCCTCCTAAGGACTACCAATGGTTATAATTTCCATCATAGGCGCACCCAAAATACTGGTTTAAGTATTGTGTCAGGGAATCAAAAGAGTACACCACATTCTGACACATGTTCTCAAAACAACACTCTCTCTTCATAGTAACATAACCATAGCCACAAGGGAGATTCTTTCTACATCCTTCAATACATTATCTCTTCATCACGTGGCTCCAAATCTTGATCCTCACGTTTGTTTTCCTTCAAGCCTCTTGTTTCCCCATATATAAACACCTCTGATGACTCTACTCCACCATTACTTTCTATGTTTTACGATAGCTCTGATTAATTCATTAATTTTGGGAAATAGACAGCTTTGTCTCATAAAGCAGTTATGATTTTCAAAGCTACAGGTTACAACTAATGGAAAGTGAACGAGAAAGCTTCCAGCACCAATAAAACCAAAATTTCTTTAAGGAGAGATGGTGGGAGTAGAATGCACAATAACAATGAACCATAAGAGAGTGCATCAAGATCAATCACATTTTCTAACCAACATATTACATGAACATCCATAAGCTAACATAATCGCTCCTGGGGCATCATTGAAATATGAATTATGAACCAACATCAACAACCTATCTTCATCCATCCACATGTAACCCTAAATATGTTGTTGGTTTCTTGATGTCATGAGAGATTTAGATCTACTCCCAGGAAAACACTGAAATAACCCATGAATGCACAAGCCTTCAAGCATCTTCCATATCTAAATTGGGATTGATATTATTCTATGCTCACAAGTTCTTTTCATGGTTGATCCATACTTGTCCAAATTCAATTAGAGGCTTCTCAGGATTTGTAGATCAACAAATAAGATCAGCTAGGTATCCAGAAATTCCTTCAATGCCTTACAAGTATTCAAACTTTACCCCAAGCAAATAGGGGGTAACAGGTTGTTACTAGGAGTTGTTTTCGGGTGGTGAACCCCCAATGTTCTTGGGATGATATTTTGCACTAGTGAAGGGTTCGAGGGGTTGAAACCCTAGTTGCTCTTATAATATTAGTAAATTTTCACTTGTGATTGGTGATAATGTACTTGATTGTTGGTTGGACTAGATTTATTAAATATTTTGAATGGGTGAGATGCCCAAGAGGATCTATAATGGGTGTTTGATTTGTTCGATTTGATACTGGTGTGTTCTAATTCATTTATGGATGGCATCGATTTATTTCCAGCGGGTGTGATGCTGAGGAGGACCCATGATAGGTCATTGATTTGTTCCAGTAGATGTTTATGCACTTTCTCAACAATAATCACCACCAACATCAAGGTACATAGAGGGGTTGATGTGCTTGATTAAATGCCAATCCCATGTCCTCATACATGATAGAATCCATTGGAAACATTGCAATCCTGAAATCGTGAATACTGTTAAGGGGATCTAAAATTCTACTTTTTGCATATAAAGTCTCATAAGGTTGGAACCACTCTCAAACATCCTGAAACAATTAATGATGTTAAAAATTTAAGTAAAAGAATAGAAAATCAAAGTGACATTCTCCTTATGTTTCATTTTCTATCCTTTTACTTTCAAAATTTAATATTACCAGTTAATGTTAGATAACTCAACAAACACCATAGTCTGAAATCAGACATACTAAATCAGAAATCAAGTTCTATATATAACTAGGTTTTTTTTATGAAAAAAATTACAAAAATCACGAGGGGGCGTCTACATGTTTCTCTTTTCAGGAGAGGGTTCCCAGACATCCCTCTTTTTGTGAAATGTATCGCCATGTGCTTCCCCACGTTTCACCAAATTGGGGATGTGTGGAAACGTTTCTCCATGCACCCCCATGCCTTGGGGGCATGGCGAGCAAGGGGGGCGTTCCCCAAACCATGGGGGATGCATCCCCATATAACAATGGAAATGAATGAAACTAATGCCCCAAAATTTCCAGCAGTCTTAATCTAGCATAAAACCCCTAGAAAGCTATGCAAATGATGAATTTTTAGGGCTATTTTTCCTGATATCAAATGCAGAAATTACACCTAGGGGAAGAAAATAAAACTAAGCTAATTCAACCCAAAGAATTTTTTTAAACTAATGTGAAAATTTCAGAAAATATATTTGTGGGTTTTGGGGGGTTAGTTCTATTCTAAAATTACCCTAAACTAGCCTAGAAATACAAGCAAATATTTTTCTAAAATAAATTATACCTTAGAAATATAAGGGAAATGATAAATTTGGTGTTTTTTGGTTGAAGAATTAGACAAGAGACTAATGCCTTCAAACCCTTGGGCTATGGGGTCTTGAGATCAAATCCTCCAAGTGGCCTTGCATGTAAATGCTTGGTTGAATCCCTTCATAATGAAAAAGAATTTTATGTCACAAGCTATTGAAGATTTATGCAAACCCTCATCAAGGAAGAGTGGTCATTACTATTGAATTAATGTAACTTCGAAGAATATTCTAGTTGTATTATTCCTCCTTCGGTAGATGTCTTTAATGTAAAAGTTCATGTAAAATTCATGAGGTAAAACCTACGTTGTGATTCAGGTCATTAGTACCCAAAATAATGTAATATAAATATTATTTGAGTCTATGAAGAACCTGCAACAATTAATTAATGAGAATATGCGAGATAATAGAAATAACAGAACTCAGAATCACTTTTATTGATAGCAGGCCACTTCGAGGGGGCAACCTTCCTTGAGCAAGCTCAATACAAATAATTTCACGGTACCTTCATTGGTCTCAACACCAACTTATATACTAATTCTAGGCGCCAATACCATGGGTCAATACCATGTGTCAATACAAACCATGGGCCAATACAAACTATGGATCAACAATTACTATAGGACGACTTACAAAGCATATGCGTCCAACAACAATAATACAAACTATGGATCAACAAACACTACGGGACAACTTACAAAGCATATGCGTCCAACAACAATATACTAACAAAGTAAATAGAAGGGTTGACATGGGTTCCTAACATCCCCTCTCCCTTAGAAAAATCTTTGTCCTCAAAGCTTTAGATGTGGAAATTTATGCAGAATATGAAGGAGTGGTTCCCCTGTAGCATTCTCGGGTTGCATTCCAGGCCACTGACGCCTTTTGAGTTTCAGGAGGATTGCTTGGAAGGATGTAGACGAATAAGAACCATGTCAGCTGCATGAAAAGTCCGCTCTGAACGGTGCTGATCGGCTTGTTGTTTCAGTTGAATTCTTTCCATGTGAAGATTGTCCTGCAGAATGAGAAGCATATGATCGCGGTTTCTAAGAACCGAGTCAATTTCCTGAAATGGGGAGCTACTAAGGGTGTAGGGAAGAAGAACTGCCGGTTCCTGTCCATAAACTGCTTCATATGGTGTCCTTTTAGACATGGTATTGTACCACTGGAGCGCTTCTTGGAAATCCATAGAAATAGTTGTCCAAATATGTGTAGGGATGAGAAAGGGTTCGAGCAGTCCCGAAAGGAGTGTCGTTTCACCCTTGTTGACCTGGAAAGTATCACAGTCAACCACCATCTATTGAATTGTCATTTTTAGTCCTTGCCAAAAGAAGTTACATTGTTCCCGGTCATACATTTTGAGGAACCCAGAGTGCCCTACCGATGAAGAAGCATGGATTTTAGAGAAGACACAACCCTATTGAACAGATTGCAACCAATTTGGAACAAGCAGAGAAATAACTGTAACAGAAACTGGGTCATCAAATGTGTGAGAAGAATCATCTGCCACCATATTGTCCTTACCCTTCTTGTAAGTGATCACATAGTCATAAACCCATGAGTTGGATAACCCATTTCAGGTGTTCTAGGGAGGAGACCTGTTGTGCTAGGAAATTTTCCAGACTCTAGAGATCAATCTTAATGCATAAATAATTCCTTAATAGGGATGGCTACCACTTCGGTACTACATGAAAAATAGCCATCATTTCCTATTGAGATGTACATGTGGCTAAATGCTTACCGGAAAGGTCTCTTGAAGGCGGCAAGCCCACTGGTGCAGTAAAGACACCTACATATCTATCCAAAGAAGTAGTGGAGACCATTGATGGGTGCATCTGAATGGAATGGAGCTGAGCGATGACACCATGTGAATTCTTCTTAAGGATCTTTTCTAGGCGATGTGAACTGATGATGCGGAGAGACCCTGGTTGTAAGCCCGTAAATTTGTGTTGTGTCCCATTGAATGAAAACTGCATCCAATGTTCAGCAAAATCCCATAAGTTGGGGCCAAGTGTGCGTAACCTTTGAACACCCAAAACCACATCACATCCTCCTAAGGACAAGGCAAACATGTTAGAGAGCAGGTTATAATCTTCTAGAGAGATACGCACATTGTGACACTTTCCCTTGCAAGGTAAGGTGCCCCCATTGGCAACCATGACTTCAAAGTTAGAGCAAGGATGGACAAAAAAATCAGCTTGTTTGGCGATCCGGGGGTCAATGAAGTTATGAGTGCTACCAGAATCAATGAGTATTGTAAGAGGAAGCTTCTTAAAGTAACCCCTGACCTGCATTGTTTGGGGGGTGGTGACGCTGGATAAAGCATGGAGAGATATCTCTGGTTGGTCATCCTGAGATGGGGGGTCAATAGGTGTCTCCTGAATGTTGACCTGATCATCCATTATATCTGGAGCTTCTTCACGAATTTTAGAGGTAGGCAGAGAATCCATATCCAAGAGATAGAGCTTTTGTTGAACGCATCTATGTCCCCGAGTGAATTTCTCATCACAATTATAACAAAGCCCTTTTTCTCTGCGTGCCTACATCTCTGTTTCAAACAAATGCTTGATAGGAGTTGGTTGAGGAGCTGGCGGGATGGGAGGTCATTGAGAACCCATATTTCGGAAGGGGACAAAATTGGGTTTGGAGCGCTGTTGGGATGCAATATTGTCTTATGCCAACTTATCCAACCCCAGGGCTTCCATCATTGTGTCGGGACATAAAATTTTAACCTCTGAGCGGATTTCATCCTTAAGACCATTGATAAAACAAATCCTGTAGAATTCATCAGACAATCCTTCTATGTCATTGGCTAGTTTATCAAATTCTCTCTGATACTCTCTCACAGTTCCAATTTGGTGAAGTTTAGTGAGGGCTCCTGTGAAGTCATAAAAAAAACTAGGACCAAATCGTTGCAAAAGGAGCTAGCAAAAATCTGGCCATTTTGGCTCTTCATGAGCCTTGATGTACCAATGGTACCATTGAAGAGCTTCCCGTTCCAAATGAAATGATGTAAGTGGAACTTTGGTGACATCAAAAGTATTATGCAAACTGAAATACTGTTCTGCACGATAGATCCATCAGTCAGATTAGTACCATTGAAGCGGGGAAAATCAAGCTTCAGACCATAGAAAGTGATGGAAAAAGAGAACCCATTGTTTGATGAAGACTCTGACTGTCGCTTGTTGTTCATGGATGAATGCTCAAGATGGAGGCCGAGAAATTTTTCATCTAGATCCTGGAGTTTGGTTTGGATGGATGCAAGTGCTTCCTCCATGATTTTTGTTCCTACATGGGTGACAACCATAACTAGGAGTTTTTTTGGGGGGGGAATGGGTAGAAAAACACAAACAAAACCTTATTTAGTAAAGGGAAATTTGGATTTGGGAAAAAATATGATGGGTAATTGGGGTTTGACTAGGTTTTGGACACTTTCGAATGGACAGGGAAGCAGAAAATGAGGATTTAAGAAGCGGGGTGAAAGAATGGGAAAATTTGTCAGAGAGGGACAAAGAAGCAAAAAGAGGGATTGAACACGGTGGCAAAATTTGAAGGTGATTGGGTGAAAATTAAAGAAGTTATGGAAAACCCTAAAAATAGACAAGTGTGGGATTTCTGGCTTTGGGAAGTGGAATTTGGGATAGGGGTGTCAGGGAAGTTTCAAGGGAAATGGAGTGAAAACAAGGGAGATATGGCGAAAAAAAAAATTATACTTTTTTTTCTTCAGAATGGATCTGCTACCGCACAGAAGGGATCGAAAACAGATGGATCTGCAATGACACGGAAGTGATCAACAACAGATGGAGCTGAAACGATGCTAAATGGATAAAAAACGGCTGGATCTGAAATGAATTTTAGAATAGATTTGAAACGACTGGATCTAGAACGGATTTTAGAATGGGTCAGAATCGGCTGGATCTGAAATTGCTCGGAATGGATCTGAAACGGTGCAGAAGTGATCAGCAATAGTTCAGCTGAAAATAGATATGGACCCCAAGTATGTTTGGCTTCCTAATAGTTCAGGGGTTTCACTCGGCCACCAATGTTGTCTGACGGCTTGTGTATTGGGGTAGTACCTCTCACTCCATGGCTCAGGTAAAACTGATGACCGCTTTGCCACAAATGAAATCTCTTGGTTTACCTCACGGGTGGGAACTAGTCAATCAGGTAGGGGTCATTGCCCTTTTCGTTGGTATGTCCTCTGAATGGGCCCGCTACTTTGGGTTTCCTGTGGTACTCCTCACAATGATTTTTAGGGATTATTCCCAAGTACTTCCCACAGCTAAGCGGATAGGGATTATTCCCAGATCCAAACTTGCAATAGATGCGAAAAAAAAATTGGCAGAAATTCCACCCAACGAGCCCAAGAAAGTGCTCTAATACCAGATGTGAAGAACCTGCAAGAATTAATTAATGAGAATACGCGAGATAACAGAAATAACATAACTCATAATCGCTTTTATTTATCACAGGCCACTTTGAGGGGGCAACCTCCTTTGAGAAAGATCAATACAAATAATATCGCGGTACCTTCATTGGTCTCAACACAAACTTATATACTAAGTCTAGGCATCAATACCATGGGTCAATACCATGTGTCAATACAAACCATGGGCCAATACAAACTATGGATCAACAATTACTACGGGACGACTTACAAAGCATATGCATCCAACAACAATAATACAGACTATGGACCAACAAATACTACGAGATGACTTACAAAGCATATGTGTCCAACAACAATAATACAAACTATCGATCAACACATACTATGGGACGACTTACAAAGCATATGCGTCCAACAACAATATACTAACAAAGTAAATAGAAGGGTTGACATGGGTTCCTAACAGAATCTCCCTAGAGTGGTTGGCCCAGTTAAGTTAGTGAGGCCGACCTAGTTAGGTTAAATGTCAAGTAAAAGGTAAAGTATAAATAGAGAGTGTTTCCTCTCATTTGTACCATTCACTCACTCACGCATTTTTCATTAGAGGAAGAGGGAGACTAACGAAAGATGAGGAGGATTGTTCAATCATTTCGTTCTCACATAAATCCAGATTAGATATTTTGATATGCACAAGGTATGTGGAAATGAGTATGAGAATGTTGTCAGGTGTTGTATCATATGAAGATGGGACTAGATCGAAGCTATAGGGAATGTCCAACATTGTACACCAATTGAGGGTGTATCCCGATGGCTCCCAATGACAACTACCGAGAAGAGTTCCTCAACTGCAGATTTTTCCAATAAATGACAATTCAGTGGATGTTTATAGACACCATAATACATATTTAGGGAGGATAAGTTTTGATTTTAATGTAATGTCCCCATTTTAGAGGCCCCGTGATAATTACCCTAACCCATTCAGCCCCATGGGTTCAAGAAGAATAAAATAAATTAGCTAGGAATAATATTAGTCCATGGTCATTTAATTAAATTAAATGACACTTTAGATAAATGTTATAGTCTTAAAATGTAAATATTTTATTATCATTTAATTTTTTTATGAAGTGATTAATGCATAGGAGGGCCCGAGAGGGCACATGGATCTTAGTTGGACTTCTAATATGTTTCCAAATTAAAATTAAAAGAAAGCAGCACAAAACAAGTTGGAAGTTAAAAGAAGGAAACTAGAAGAAAAGTGTAGCAAAAGCAGGGAAACTCATAAAAGCAGGAAAATCCTCAAAAGAAAAAAAGAAAGAAGTTTCTTGATTTTTGCAACTCAAGAAAGATTAGAAACAACCAACTAAAACTACAAGGTTTAAATTTAGCTAAGGAGGTCACATTAGTTGAGATAAGGAGGGTCCACATGAGCTAGCACTTACCAAAAGACTTCTCAAACATGATTGGTTCGAACACCTAGAAAGAAGAGCATAAAAAAAGGAAACAATAAGCCAATTGAGGTCAATAAAAGGAGTATGAGAGTTCCATTGCACATCTTTTTTCAATGTTTATATTCGATTTGGATAAGCCATGAGCTTGCCAAAGACTTGGGTAATGTGCCCCTTGTCACCAGTAGAGAGATGTGCCTCTATTGTTCTATGTTCTAGTTGACGTATCAGTTGGAATTTGAGGAGGAAGGTATTCATCCTCCCTCTTTGTGTTTATTTCAGTTTATTAATTTCACTTTAAAATATGAACCAATCCTGGGTCGAATTTCTACAGGAGAGTTCAAGAATTGAGCAGAAGACATTATTTCCGGAGTAGCATTTTTATATTCTCTTATCTTAATCCTTATGGTGTTATGAGTTTCCTATCCTATTCATATTTATGGTGATTCAAATATTCTAATCCATCCAAGAGGGCTCATCACGTATCCATACAAATCAGCTCCAGTCAAGTGCACAGTGACCTTCCAATCATAGAGAGTTCTATCTTCCAATCATTGTTATGCTCATTCTGTGGATGGAATATAATGATTCCATGGGTGATGGTTGAGGTATTTGAAGCCTATAATTTAACTGAAATCCTATTTTATTTAATATAATAAAATCACATTCAGATCTTTCCATTCTATATATCTATTTCTTCATTTTCCATACCTATGCTCGTTGCTACCTAGAATTTAACTAGTCTTGTTGTATCTTTCATAAAATGAGTTCTATGAGTCCAAATTACATTCCGTAAATTTTTTCAGGTAAATAAGACTGTCCTAAACCTATTCCAAGTATTATAATTTATTTTAGTTCAGTTTGTACATTTTTTGGGTCATCCTGAAGGACGTGCTCCCCAACAGTCCTAAATTGCCTAATTTCTCCCACATCACCCAAACCCAGTCTAATTTCCCCCCAAAATTTGTATCTTTGGTGTATAAATAGATTAGAGGGTATAAATAGTATATCCTTATTATGGTTTCATTTGAAGTTAGTGGAAAGGATCTAGTTTTCATATGCTGGTGTACCGAGGAAGCCTTGGAGTGGACTTCAACGACATCTGATTTCGAAACATAAAAGGTCCCAATACATTGTACAAATGATTCTTGATGCTATATTAGGACCCATTTTTATGATTATGTATACCTATACTCAGTCACATCAGAGTATCAAGTCCATATATTCAAGTCTTGTGAGGGTTTAATAGTGATAGTAACTAGCTGTATCAAATCTAGTTTCAAAACTAGTTACTAGTTCACAATTTTCCTGATCTAATCTTTGTGTTTGAGATAATATATCCAAGTAATCTGATTGGGGATATTAAATTCAACTAGTGTGAAATGTTTTAGAAAGTTTCTTTGGTTGGATTATTTATATTTGTAGAAACATGCATGAATAATATGCAATATATAAAAGCATGCAATAAGGTTCTTTTTCCAACTAAAAGTAAGTGTGATGTAATTAATACTCAAATCAAACTAAATAAAATACAATATACACTAATTCAAGTAGGAAAGAAAGAGAAAATAAAAAAGACACACATAAAAATGGGGCTGAGAGGGGGGTAGGGGGGATGTTGCACCACCACCATACTTGATTGGTAACAACAAGATACACAACCATTATAATTCCTATTGTTGGTCCTTATGTCCAATAATCAATATTGCAATAGTTAGAGAATGAATGTAAGAAAGTGATTGCAAATTTGTCTGATTTAGTGGGCACCCTTGGGGGTTGAATCATGGTCGATCTGGCATTCCTTATGATTTTCATGTACAATATCCCAAAAATTCAAGTGAGATTTATAAAACAACAACAAACAAGCCCTAGAATGAAGCCGTTATATCTCTCTTGTATATGAGTTTAACATACCAAAATTTGTTAGACTAAAAACCAATAAAAGGAGGAGTTAGGACTATGAATCTAAATGATGTAAGGGTCCATATCATGACATTTTTTTCCTTCCAACGAGTGGTAATCAAGATAAAATATGATAAGAGACCAATTAAGATCTATTTACACTAATTTACAAAAACAAGCAAGTAATGAAATTGTATTTCCTTTGAAAGTACGAGATCTAAGTGCAATATTAATGAAATTTGGAATGCATGCACTAAGAATATTTATCTTAGATCTTATTTAAGATATAAATTATATTCAAACAAGAATCTAATACATGCATGATTAGTTTAGATCTATAACAGATGTAGCTTTGATATAAACATAAGATCTAACTCAACATGTATTGTAAATAATTGATTGAAATATTTAGAAAATATGAGGGTTAGAGGAAGAGAATAGGAAGCTTTTTTTCAAAATAAATGGAGTCATTTAGATTCTTTGTATTGTATTGTCTTTCCTTGAATGGATCCGAGAGTGAAGGGAAGCTCTAGGAATGCCTTGATCTACTTGGAGCTTATGGCTAACCTGCAAAAGAAGAATTTGTACACGGAAATGGATCTCCTCTTCTTGTGGCATGATGTAGTCTATCTAGAAGATGTTAGTAGAAAAATATCCAAACCAGGAAAAGAGATATCAAAAACTATCATTAAGGAATCCCAACACTAAGATATAATCAAACTATAAATATATATGCCAACTAGGTAGCAATACCCCTTCAATGGCCAAACATGCAACATGAAAGAAATACAAGCACAATTAGAGCACATTAACTAGATATGAAATGAATAAATAAAGACATATAACATAAAATAAACCAACTGATATGACCTCCAAATTCTTCACTTTATGCCCATAAACTCTTTAAGAGAGAAATACATCATTACTGTTAGAAAAAAAGGATCGCAGAGTAATAACAATAAACAGAAATGCAAATATAATCACACACACATTACAAGAGAGATACATATATATCGTGGTTCACCCCAAGATGGGATACGTCCACACTAAAGTTTCCAGTCCTATTATTATACTGTCTAGGAAAGTGAAGGGATACAACCTACAACACAGCTGCTGCACTTCCTCTTCACTGTCTCACAGTCTCTCTTCTTGATCTCAGAGATCTTTACAATGAATAAAACCCAATACATCAACCCTAGTTGTATTACAATGTCTTTCTTTTATAAGGGAGATACAATGGGAAAATACCACGGGTTACCCAAAACCATGGGCCTGTAAAAAAACCCCAAAAATTTCCTTCGAGGGATTCACCCCTGAACCCCCTTTCCCGGTGGGGGGAGGATTTGCCCCCCCAACACCCCCCCCGGTTGGGGTGAGTGTATAGTCCTTTTTACATATCATATAAAGCTAGGGTACAAACACAGCTGAATAATAATATCTCTGAATCTGGAGATTAGGCTCCACAACCAACAATCTCCCCCTTGGAGACTGATCACAACAACTCCACCGCCGCTGCACTTAATGGACTTGGACTTGGCAACTTTATCCTCTTCACATTCATGCTAGAAGGCCAACTGAAACCAAGCAAGAACTCAGTTTCTCTCTGGTCACTACCTTTGTGAACATGTCTGCAAGATTCTGGCTAGCGTGTATCGTTTCCAGCTTCAATAGTTCATCTTCCATAACATAGCGTATGAAATGGTACTTGAGCTGTATATGTTTAGTCCTGGAATGGAATGTTGAGTTCTTTGTAATATGAATGGCACTTTGGCTGTCACTATAAAACCTACTAACCTTCTGCTTCTTACCCAATTCCTCCATAAACCTCTGCAACTAAATTATCTCTTTACTAGCCTCTGTAACAGCAACATACTCTGCTTCCATTATTGAAAGTGCAATAACCTTCTGCATTTTCGAAATCCAACTTATTGTTGTTCCACCTATAGTAAGCACATACCCTGTGGTGCTCCTCCTACTATCCTTATCACCTTCCATATCTGCATCAACATATCCCTGTAGAATAGTGTCTGAACCTCCAAAACATAATGCCTAAGTGGTAGTACCTCTCAAATACCTGAGAATCCATTGTACTTCCTTCCAATGTTCTTTACCTGGATTGTTCATATATCTGCTCACAACTCCCACTGCTTGTACAATATCTGGTCTTGTGCACACCATGGCATACATCAAGCTACCAACTGCTGATTGATAGGGAATCTTGGACATGTAATCTATCTCTTCCTGTGTCTTGGGACACATTTCCTTACTTAGACTGAAATGGCTAGCCAAAGGTGTACTTACTGGTTTTGCATTCTTCATTTTGAACCTCTCCAACACCTTTTGTATGTACTCACTCTGAGACGATGTCAATTTGCGATTTTTCTTGTCTCTTGTTATTCTCATACCAAGGATTTGCTTTGCAACACCCAAATCCTTCATCACAAATGAATTAGCTAGCTTCCTTTTGAGTACATTTATATCCTGCATGTTAGACCCTGCAACAAGCATGTCATCCACATACAATAACAAGATAATATATCTTTCATTGTCTAGCTTTTTGAAATAAACACAGTGGTCAGAATGACATCTACT
Organism: Larix kaempferi; assembly: GCA_027924585.1. Classification (NCBI taxonomy): domain Eukaryota; kingdom Viridiplantae; phylum Streptophyta; class Pinopsida; order Pinales; family Pinaceae; genus Larix; species Larix kaempferi. Next base: position 8,659,757 of record BSBM01000368.1, read on the forward strand.
ATAACCTTGTTTTGTCATAAACCTGCCAAATTTTAGATACCACTACCTTGAAGCTTGCTTCAAGCTATACAAACTCTTTTTCAACCTGCATACCAAGTTCTCCTTACCTTTGACCTCATACCCTTGTGGCTGCTGCATATATATCTCTTGCTCCAAATCCCCATGGAGAAAGGTTGTTTTTACATCTAACTGTTCAAGATGCAAATATTCTACCGCCACTAGACTTAAAATAGTCCTAATTGAAGTCATCTTAACAACAGGAGAAAATATTTCATCAAAATCTATACCTTTCTTTTGTGCAAGCCCCTTTACAACAAGTCTGGCCTTGTACCGCTTCTTACCTCCTTCTTCTTCTTTCAACCTGTAAATCCATTTGTTCTGCAATGCTCTTTTACCAGTAGGAAACTGAACCAAATCCCAAGTCTTGTTTCCTACCAATGAGTCCATCTCCTCATTCATCCCTTGCTCCCACTTCTTTCTAGTTTCCACCTGCATTGCTTCTTCATAACATTCTGGTTCACCAGAATCAGTCATTAATAAATAATACATTGAAGGAGAGTATCATTCAGGGAGTCTACTTAACCTAGTAGATCTTCTTGCAGTTGCAGGAGTTTCAGGTACTTGCTGCTGTTCTTGATTTTCTGGCACCTTTAGAACTTCATTTTCTTGAATTTCATCAAGTACTGTGTAATCTGTGTTTTCCTTTTCCTGTTTCTTTCCCTACAACTGATCTTTATACATGACCTTTTCATTGAATATCACATCTCTACTCCTGATGATTTTGTTATTTTCATAATCCCATAAACGATAACCAAATTTATCAACCCCATATCCAATAAAGGTACATTTCTTGGATTTAGCTTCAAGCTTTGTTCTATTTTCTTTATCAATATGGACAAATACTTCACAACCAAAAGTTCTCAGAAATGAGTAGTTTACCTTTTTACCTATCCATGCATCCTCTGGAATACCACCATCCAAAGCAGTAGAAGGCCCTCTGTTTATTAAATACACAGCAGTATTTACAACATCTGCCCAAAACTGTAAGGGAAACCCTGCATGCAATCTCATACACCTTGCACGCTCCATGATCATTCTGTTCATCCTTTCAGACACACCATTTTCTTGTGGTGTTCCTGGGACTGTCTTCTCTCTATGAATCCCATGATATGAATAGTAACTGTAAAACTCCTTGCTGCAGTACTCACCTCTATTATCAGATCTGAGACACTTCACCCTTTTTCCTATCTCATTCTCAACCAAAGATTTCCACTTCTTAAAAGTAGCAAACAAATCAAATTTCTGTCTAATGCAATAAACCCAAGTTTTCCTAGTTGCATCATCAATAAATGTAAAATAATAATGAGAGCCACCAAGAGATTGTACCTGAGCTAGTCCCCATACATCTGTATGCACAAGCTCTATCTTTTCATTCTTCTTCTGTTTCCCAACCCTGAGAAATTTGACTCTCTTCTGTTTCCCATAAACACAGTTCTCACAGAATTCCAACTTACCTGCTTCAAATCTGGCAGCAACTTCCTTGAGTGGAGAATTTGCATCCCCTTCTCACTCATGTGGCCAAGCCTATGATGCCACAATGCTGTATCTGTTCCTGTGGAAGCTAAAGAGATAGAATGGTTAGTATTATGAGGACATAAATACAACGTACCTACCTTGTCTCCTTTTTCTATCACCGTTGATCCTTTAGTGATCTTCCACCACTTCTCTCCAAATGTAGATAGACAGCCACCATCTCCCAACTTCCCTATTGAGATCAGATTTCTTTTCATAGCAGGAATATGCCTAACATCTTTTAACAGCCAGTTAGTTCCATTCTTAACTTTTATCCATACCTTACCCATTCCAACAATTTTACATGGATCATCATCACCCAATAAAACATGTCCAAAATTGCCTGAAACATAATCATGAAAGTATTTCCTATGGGGTGTAGCATGACATGAAGCCCCTGAATCTACTACCCAATAATCACTAGAATTATCTAATGCAAGAATCAAAGCATCTTGTAACACATCACCTGCTACATTTGCTTCCTGGGTAGTTTCCTGCTGTGCATCTCCTTTCTTCTTAGAGATCTGCAATCTTTCTTCAGATGCCCTTTCTTTCCATAGTTCCAACACTCTATCTTCCCCAGTCTGGACTTGGATCTGCCCTTTTTAGAGTTGTTGCGATTACCTTGGCCCTTTCCTCTCTCCTTTTGTCTTCCCCTGCTTTCCATGGTCAACGCATTACCTGATGTCTCACCTGTGCTTTTTCTTCGCATTTCCTCGCAAAGAATAACACCAATAACATCATCAAATTTCAAGGTGTTTGAACCAGAGACAGAGTTACTTACAGCCATGACCAAGCTATTCAAACTTTCTAGCAATGAACACAATATTAGAAGAGCCCTAACCTCATCATCAAAGTTCACACTTACACAACTTAGTTGATTTGTAACCATATTAAACTCATTTAAATGATCAGTAATAGATCTACCTTCATACATCTTCATATTAAATAAACACTTCATTAGAAATACCTTGTTGGAGGCTGATGGTTTTTCATATAGCTTACCCAATGCGCTCATCAAACCCTCCATTGTCGTTTCTTTTGATATATTGAAAGCCACCGATGAAGCCAGGCTCAGCCGTACTATTCCCAGAGCCTTTCTGTCAAGAACCTCCCATTCTTCGTCCTTCATGGCTACCGGCTGCTTTGCTCTTCCACCCAATGGCAGGAATAGGTCATTCTGGTACAGATAGTCCTCCATTTGCATCTTCCATAACTGGAAGTTTTGGCCATTAAAATTCTTGACCTTAAACTTTCCTTCTTCCGCAATTGTTCCCACTCGAACCAAAAACCCTAGCTTCCTGCAGGTTTATCTGCCAAATAGACCTTTGGCTCTGATACCTATTGTTAGAAAAATAGGATCGCAAAGAAATAACAATAAACAAAAATGCAAATATAATCACACACACATTATAAGAGACACATAGATATATCGTGGTTCACCCCAAGATGGGCTATGTCCACACTAAAGTTGCCAATCCTTATTATTATACAGTCCAGCAAAGTGAACGGATACAACCTACAACATAGCCGCTGCACTTCCTATTCACTGTGTCATGGTCTCTCTTCTTGATCTCAGAGATCTTTACAATGCATAAAACCTAATACATCAACCCTAGCCGTATTACAATGTATTTCTTTTATAAGGGAGATACAATGGGAAAATACCACAGGTTACCCAAAACCATGGGCCCGTAAAACAACCCCAAAAATTTCCTTCAGGGGCTTCGCCCCCCCAATTGGGGTGAGTGTACAGTCCTTTTTACATATCATATAATGCTGGGCTACAAACACTGCTGAATAATAATATCTATGGATCTGGAGATCAGGCTCCACAACCAACAATTACAATAGATTTTCCTCCAATAAGAGCTAACAAAAATAAGAGAGGGGGATCCTCTCTTAAATAGTATAAGAAGGAGAGTATGCACCCCCCTTTGGCTCATGCATGAACAACTACAAAACCCTAATTTAAAACTCCAAAACCGTAATGCACCACCTAGAGGATAACTTAAGCAATTGGTGAGTGAACTAGGCCGCCAAGGGCCACATCTAGGGGGATATTCAATGCAAATCAAGGAGATATATGTTGCCTCTAGAGGAGGATATCATACAATCTTGGAGATATGCACCACCTATAGAGTTGAATCCAAAATTAGGGGAGGGAACCCTCCTTTGGTGGATATTAACACATGCATAGATTTAGATCCAATGCCACCACTAGCCAAGAACTCATGAGGAGGGATGCCACCTTTGGGAGGAGGTCCCATTGTTGCATGGACAACAAGACAGTTCCACATTTCTACCTTTGGTGTGGGAAGACACTTGCATGCAAACCCCTTGAGGGGAGGAGGTGCCTAGTATATTCATTTTTCAATTTTTAACCCCATTAACCCCTTTTACATAGTTGATTGTTAATTTTTTACCCCCAAGGGACCTAATAGGTCATGCATGTTTATAGGGGCATGGTGAGTTAGTATAATTTTTACATTGGAATCTAAGTACTTTGACACCATCTATTGACACAACGACTATCAACAGGGGTTCACTGCACACTGTCGTCAACGAACACCAACCCAAACTCCCTTATGCACTGGCCCAGAAGGGTGTTAACCCTTCCAGCAACACTCGCAGAGCGAATGAAGTCTCACCCGAGATGCACAAGGGGGATGCAGGAACCAAGTTTCTGCAGTGGACTTGAGGACATGCATCAAACATACATTGCATTTGTAGAAACCAGAGATTATGCCATTCACACTATGCTAACATTTCACTATTCGCAAATTCATCAACACATTACAGATATTCCCATTAACATGATTTGATTACTTAATAGCATAAAAAATGATTACTAAAACCATAAATCATTAAACATTCCATCAGACATTCACATCCATCATTCAACAAAAACAAAGACAGAGATAAAACCATAATCGAACATCTTCATGCATTCATTAAAACCTGTGGAATGACCTTTGCAGAAATAGTCAATACATCATATTACGGATACAAAACAGACCAAAACTCACAAAGTCGATAGCTCTATCCATTAACAGATCTTCAATTACAGGCCATGTGATGCCCTTAGGCTTACAATCATTCTCCTATTTATACAAAACTACATGGTTACAAAATGGTCCACATGACCCTTATCTAGCTAATTAACTACTTCCGCACTTCCGTATTATCCGCGAATGACCCTTTCTTCCGTGGATTGTCCCTTTGGCATCTTGTCAAGTCCCACACTTCCTACGGACTAATCCCATGCCAACAGGCCCCCAACACAAACTTGTGGCTCGCCCGTGAGCCACCTCAGATAGACACCGATGTTTCTGATCTCATCTGTCACTGTGGTTAACTTCTGAAGCTCTTCTTGGCGTCTGCAGTTCACTATCATGTACTTCTTGAACTCATCCTCCAGTGTCTTTCAAGCTTGGTCATCTACCTCGAACTCATCCTCAAGTCTCTTTAAACCTTGGTCATCTACCTCGAACTCATCCTCCATTCGCTTGAAACCTTGATCATCTACCTTGTCTGCACTTTCTCTAGGACTTCAGGCTTGTTGCGACCTAGGGACAAGTCTATCATCGTTGCCAAATTGTGAAACAGGCCAGTTGCTCTAGCACCTATGTTTCACACATTTTGAGAGTCCACTGTTGGAGCCAGTGGGCCTCCGGACCTGGTAATCTGGTTGTTAGGGAAACCCCATCCCTTCTAACTAATATCGCACTCTTAGACATCTCGGGTAAGACCTCATCTTTGTTCCTTCCGAGTGTCCTTATTTCCTCCTTCATTGGTTGTTCGTGCACCGCCGTCATTCTGGCTCTTACCGCACTTGTGGTGCTTCCGCTCAAAATGAAGTGCACCATTGAAACTATATCACTACCCTTTTCCACAGCTTCCTTGGACTTGCCTACTAATCTTCCTAACGTTCTGCATCTAACTTATAGACTCACATTCGACAACACATTATTTCCCTTCTTGGATTTCCTATACTTCGACTTGTGTTCTTTCAACCCTGACACTGGTACTTATGCTTGCTTCTGGATACTTGTTCATCATCTACAAAACATTATCCACAACCTAGTCGAATATTTCATCATGCCCTTCCGCCGTCTTCAGGTGATGTCGATCCGCAGTAATCATACTCGGATTTGACTCCCACGTTCTAAACCGTGTGAAGCATCGGTGAGCGACCTGGCTGGCCATGCTTCTCGCATGCTTCCCACTTTTTGTCATCATTGGTTTTTTTTTTTTTTGCATTTCTCAACCGCTATGAGCCTGATCATGGCGATAGGGTTTCAATCGATTCCCATTTACCAGCTTAGGAAACAACGTGCCATCTAATCTCTTCAGCTGCACTGCACCTCCATCAATAACAAAATCGATAACATAGGGACCAAACAAATGCATCTGTAACTTGCCTGGATGCTTGGAGAACTTACTCTCATATAGAAGAACTGTATCCCCATGCTGAAAGTTCTTTTGTTTAATATGGCGATCATGCCAAGCCTTTTGTCGATCCTTTTCCACCTTCTGATGAAATCTTGCGATGAACCTGTCCTCATCGAGTTGTACCAATTGGGCCGATCATTTCTCCAGGGCTCCATAATTTCTCATGCTGGTGACAACTGCAATCTACAGACTGGGGACAATGTACTCCATCGGCATTACGGATTCCTTCCCGCAGACGAGTTTAACGGTGTTTGGCCAGTCAAACGTTTGCAAGTTGTGCGATACACCCACAATATCGCAGGGATCTTCAAATCCCAATCATCCTAATTCATGTTGCATACCTTTGTGAGCACATGCTCCAGGATTTTGCTAAATGCTTCCACTATTCCATTTTCTTGCGAATGGTAAGGGGTGCTCTTTCTGTGTTATATCTGAAATTCTTCTTTCATTGTTGTGATTTTCTAATTAAAAAAATGGGTCCCTTGGTCACTCATCAGTATTTTGGGTCATCCAAACCTGGTGACTACATTGTCGAAGAGGAATTTGGCTGCTGTCGCAACGGAACAATCCTTTAATGGCGCTGCTTTGGTCGATCGCGTCAAGTAGTCCGTTGCTATAATTATGTAGCGCGACCCTATTATTTTTTCGGGTGGGTTGATGGGTCCCACAAAGTCAATGGCCCATTTATTTAAATCCTGCAACGTCAATTGATTTACTAGTGGCATTTCATCCCTTCTCGATGACTTCCCAATCCATTGACATACATCGCAGCTTTTAGCATAGTCTGCAACATCCCCTTGCATCGTCGGCCACCATAGTCTTGCTCGCAAAATCTTTCTCACAATGGCATGTCCTTCATAGTGGCCCCAAACAATGCTGTCATGAGCTTCCGCAAGAATTCGCTCCTGTTCATGCGGAAGGACATATCGTCACAGTATCTTGTCTGGCCCCATTTTATATAATTGTCCTACAATCAACTGAAAATATGCAACCCCTACGACTAGCTTCTTCTTTTGGTTGGTCGTGAAGACTAACGGTGCTTCCCCAGTTTCCAAAAACTAAATGAATTTTTCATAATGGTCATCGACCATGCCAACCCTGAATAAATGAGCATCTGACAATCCTTCGTCAATGCTCCTTGGCTCTTCCCTTGACTCAATTCGTGAGAAGTGATCCCGTCTTGCATTCAATCGTCCTGGATTTACAATTATTTCAAAATCAAATTCCTGGAATAGCAGCAACCAGCGATAGATCTTGCCCCCCAACACAGGCTTATTCACTAGGTATTTCAATGCTGAGTGATCGGTGAACATTTTAAAGTGGCCCCCGAGTAGGTAGAGTTAGAATTTCTATAGGGCATAGACCATCGCCAACGCTTCTCGCTCTGTGGTGGTCTAATTCTTCTCTGCAGTAGACAGCTTCCTACTTGCAAAGGCTATCAAGTGATCAATGTTGCCTTCTCCTGGTTGGGCTAAGATAACTCCTAAAGTGAATGATGACGCATCGACGTGGATGTGGAACTCCTTCGTCCAATCCGAATATGCTAAGATAGTTGCGGAAACCATTTTCGCTTTTAATATGTCTAGACTCTTCTCGCACTCGACGTTCCACTCGAACTTGGCATCTTTCTTCAATAACTTCTCTATGGGTGTTGTGATTGCTACATATCCTCTAATAAACTTCTGGTAGTATCCTATGTGGTCCAGCGTGGCTCTCAATTGTTTGACTGTCGTCGGTGGTGGGAGGTCGACAATAATGGCAATCTTTGCCGGGTCTACCAACATTCCTTCCCTACAGACAATGTGCCCTAGTAAAATCCCAAACGGAGCACAGAAAATGCACTTTTTCAATTTCAAGGAGATATGGTACCATCGACATCGTTTCAACATTAGCCTTAGGTTTGCGACGTGATCCTTGGCCAACCCATACACTATCCAATCGTCCATGTAGATGGTAAGAAATATATGAATGTAGTCTTTGAACGTTGACACCACTAATCTTGAAAAAATTGCTGGGAATTCTTCAATCCAAACAACATTACTGTGTACCTAAAGCATCCTGATTCTGTGACAAATGTAGTCTTATGCCAGTATTCCTTTGCAATCATGATTTGGTGATATCCTGAAAACCCATCTATAAATGAGAAGATCTCCTGACCTCTGACTCCTTCGAGCACTTCATCCGTGAAAGGTGTCGAAAATGGGTTGTGCAAACATCCGTCGTTCAATTTTTGCAAGTCAACACAGATTCAGACTTTGCCAGTTTTCTTGTCCTGGACCACCATCAGGATGATCCACTCGGATTATTTGACTGCTTCTATAATGTTAGCTTCCAACATCCTTTCAATATCAGCCTACACTCGTTCCTTGTGCCTTGGATTTAACTGGTAGGGTCACTACTTGATGGGCTTCGCATCGGGTTTCAGGGGAATCTTCATTTCTCTTAAGTCCCCAAAAATTCCTTTCATCTTTAAGAGTTTCCTTAGGAACATATCCTGAAACTCATGTAGCAAATCCATCATCTTCGCAATGGTGGACTCATCCCAATAATCCCCAATGCTTGCAAACTTTGGGTTCTCCTCCGTCCCAATGTTTACTTTCTTGATTTTCAGCGGTTGCTGGAATTTGTCGGAAGGAATTTCTGGTGCCTCGACAGTGCGACTACCTTTTGATTCTGGCACATGTGTAGCCCTGAGATCATCCTCATCATTTGGCTCCCCTGTGATATTGTAGCACTCCATCATCATTTTGGGTGTCGCAGTCCATCGAAGTTCTAATGGTTTCTCGTTTGGTACTGCTTCAAATATCTTCTCGCGGATCACCTATAGCGCACTGTGGATGAAGGGGTTCTCATCTGAGAAACAAAATGTTTGGCTGAAGCCAAGTGTTAGCTGCTCCCAAGAAGTCGTTCCACGTTGACGTTCTGCTGATACATACCAACTCCATGGTACTTCATCCAAAGTGTGAAAAAATGCATGGACCCATTCTTCTTTTGCTCGTAGTCCCCATTTTCTTTTGCACTCCGCCAAATGTACCTTCAGTTCGCTTCTGCCATCAAACTTCCTTCTACATTTCTGAACCTAACCGTCATTAGGTGGCGACATAGTGTCTAGGTTGTGATATTAGACTTGTGCACTGCCCACCAGTGCACGGGAGTAGCCTTCAAGGCCAATAAACGCTACAACTCCGCCACTTTCTCTTCAAACTCTGTGAGAAAGGTTCTCAAATTAGGAAATCCCTCGTATGTTGGTAGCACACACTCCTCTATGGCTTCCCATCGCAGTGACTGTGTGATCCTTGTGCATCTCCTAAAGGACACTACATGCATCTAGTTCTGCTAATTCTAGAACGCCTGCGCCAACCCAATTCACCATCTGTGGTAGGATTAATGTAATTCTCAGATATATTCTATATACTATCCCATCTCTTCCTAAATTCATCTCTGGTCGGTTCAACGTATTGTTGCCCTTCCGCGGGATCCAAAGGGGTGATGAACCTCATCTCGTGATTCTCAAATGACATTGTCCGCTTCTTAAAGTTGATAACCACTAGATTAACGATTTCCCAGTAAATCCCTAGGAATGCTGGGTAGGGACTGGTGTTGTCCAAAATTTCAGTTACATCGAAATCGACATAATACTTGAGGCCCTCAATCTCAACAGGAAGTTGGTACACCCGACTAGTTGGAGTAAGATTACTTTGGTTTTTTAATCGCCACTGTACTGGTGACCAAGACAATTGTTGTTTCCCCACGGTCTCCCATGTCTGCTTAGTCAGGATGTTGACATTTGACCCCAGGTCCAAGATAATTGAGTCGACATCAAAAGCTCCAATTTGTGCTGAGATTCACATCTCTCTCCCTATCTTCCTCTTGTGTATGCAATTAACTCTTTGTTCTTGGTGTACACCCTCCCATCGAGTCAACAGATTCGATCTCTCCTCCAACGCATCTTGATCCTTTTGCAACTCCAGGAAACTCTTTAAGAAGGATTTTAAGGTATTAGCCTTTCCTTGCGACTTCATCTTGTCGACGTCGGTGGCATATCGTAGATAACTTCTTCCCAAAGGGTTAATTGCCTCCTCTGTCTCATTGCCTCCTGCTCTTCCAAGAAGATATCCCTTCCAGCCTCCGCATAAAAAATGAAATGTTTCTGTACTGTTGGTCGGACAGTAGTTCATGGCCCATCTGCTCCTGTCGTCGCTCCCTCTCGTGTCAACACTCCAACAGTTGCATGTTGTTTTTGACCCTCTGTCGATATCATCTACACAGTCGGTGGATTCTGGATCTGGTTCTGTGGAGGTGGTAGTGGGTTCTTGGTCTGCCATTTCGCGATGAGCTGTGGACAGTCTTCAACACCATGATCCATAGAGCTGCAATACATGCACTGCTATGGTGCTGGATTTGGGAAATCCCTCTGATAGTGCCCCTGCTTCCTAGAATTGTACTATATAATTGGTCCTCGCCCTCGTCCAACAGCTCCTCCTCATCCTGCGCCAGCACTTCAACCTCCACAGAATCCTCCTCTATCCCCTCCATGTTATGGACCATATTGTGGATACTGCAGCTTCCCATACTGCGGTTGTTACAGTGGTCTATATGGTGGGTACTGCAGTGGCAAATACTGCAGTGTCGGATACTGTGGTGCCGGATACTGCATTTTCCCATACTGCCCCTGATCATATTGATGCAATTGGTGATTATACTGGGACGACGGCTGGTTATACTGTTGTTGTTGCTAACCCAGTATCTATTCTTATCCTGCCATGAAATATGTCACTGCAATTCTAACCTAGAGTAGGCCATAAGCTATTTATTTGTTTTCATCATGGCCAACCAATTTACAAAACTTGCAATACAAGTTCTCTAGTTTCGACACTATTTTTTGCAGATAAACACATTCTTCTAGTCGATGGCCTCTCGTTTGGCAGATATGACACCAAGGAAACCCTCAGTAACTGAGGGGATTTGGTGCACCGGATTGCAAATAGTCTCAGGAGTTGGTTACTGATCCTTGTGGTGTCCTTCTATCCTACACCTAGTACACCAGATATCTTCATGAGATTCTTTCCCTTTCTTCATGTCTTGCAGTTGGATTGTCATGTTTTCCAGCTGTGCTTCTATCCAATGCATACCCAACCCTGTTTCACCGATTGGTGAAGCCTCCGGATTCATCTCAATATCCAATGCGTCCACTTGGGTCATGACCTTCTGTTACATTAGTGGTCCACAAATGTGTGGTACCAGTCCCACGATGAACCACTCCTTGTGCTGCATATCATTTATCCCAAAACTCACCTTTTCTATCAAAGTCTTGTATCGCTGATCGAATTCCCAGACCAGCTCATTTGGGTATTTCTTGATTTCTTTGAGCTCGGTGACATACTGTGATTCTAACTTTGGCTTCCTGAATTCATAGATCATGTCTGCTTTGATCTTTTCCAATGTCTTGGCTGGTGTTCCCATCATAATGCTTGCAAAATTCATAAACAAATCCATCGCACGGCCCCTAAGGGTCGTCACTAATTGTCCTTGTTTAATAGCTTCATCCTGGACCTGCTTCACGGTCCATACTACTTCGCACAAAAACCAAAACTGCTCCGGATCCTTGGTCCCATTTCCCTAGAAAGTGGGAATTTTTGTGTCATCTTCCATTCTAATGTTCCTACTATTAGTGTTTACTAATGCGCTACTTTTACAGCTGCATGTAGGGAAAATATGCAAATAGCTTGGGTTTCCTCCTATGAAATTCTGGGTAGTGCGTGGGGTTACAAGTATGTTGTAGCTTACGATCCGTTTCTCTTCTATTTCTGGGATAGCTTGGTCACCGTCCTCATCGCAATAGGGTCACTTTCTCCCTTGTGTTCATGTTTTGCAGTCTTCTGTTCCATCCCTCTCAGGAGACTCTGTCTCAGTCCTCGTCTTCTTCTCAGGACGCCGGAATATCGCTCCACTCCTCAAGGCACCAAACTCTTCATCAACTTCCCATACAAACTCATCGTCGCTCATGTCCATCTACGCCGCATCTTTCTATCAGATCCGCATTCACGCGACACCCACAACCTCCACACAGCAAACTTTCTACTCGTCGGAAGTCATCCTCAGAATGCCCTTTTCACAAACGAGCATCTTAATCCACTATTTTAGCAATAACAAGAACCTTCCCCTTGATCCCCTAAAGAAATTCCTCTCTGCATCGCTGTATGGCTTGATCGTTTCTACTGCGAACTCAATAATATATCCCTCTAGGATACTATCCATCCAGAAATCGACAGTCCTTGTTACTGTTTTTTTGACACGTTTCAGCTGTCGAATCAGTTCTGGTGTCCAATGCTCAGGCTTAGTCTCTTGGAAATGGTGCTTCTGGAATGTTAGTTGCGCTAACCACTCGTGCAACAGTACTGGGAAGTCGCGGAAAAATATTTCGTGGATGTCTGAATAAATTTACGTCTTTAACCAACTACTTACCATATGTCTGGGGTTTTTCTTTTCTCCTTCTGCGAACTCCTCAATCTTCTTTTCAAACCACTCTTGAATCTCTAGTTTTGTCGGATGCCACAACATATCCTCTTATTTTCCTTTTCAAGGTCCAAGCAATGGAACCATTTGTTGACATAGTGACTATCAACAGGGGTTTACTTCACATTGTCATCAACAAACACCAACCCAAACTCGCTTACGAACTGGCCCCAAAGGGTGTTAACCCTTCCAACAACACTCGCAGAGTGAATGAAGTCTCACCCAGGATGCACAAGGGGTCTGCAGGAACCAAGTTTCTGCAGTGGATTTGAGGACATGCATCAAACATACATTGCATTCACAGAAACCAGATATTATGCCATTAGCACTATGCTAACATTTCACTATTCGCAGATTCATCAACCGCAGCATCAACACATTACAGATATTCGCATTAACATGATATGATTACTTAATAGCATAAACAACAATTACTTAACCCATAAAGCATTAAACATTCCATCAGACATTCACATCCATCATTCAACAGAAACAAAGATAGAGATAAAACCATTATCGATCATCTTCATGCATTCACTAAAACCTACGAAATGACCTTCATAGAAACAATCAATACATCATATTACAGATACAAAACAGACCAAAACTCACAAATTCGATAGCTTTATCCATCAACAGATCTTCAATTACATGCCATGTGATGCCCTTATTCTTACAATCATTCTCCTATTTATACAAAACTACATGGTTACAAAACGGTCCACGTGACCCTTGTCTAACTAATTAACTACTTCCGCGCTTCTGCGTTATCCGTGAATGACCCTTTCTTCTACGGATTGTCCCTTTCATAGCTTGTCGGCTTCCGCACTTCCTGAGGACTAATCCTGAGGCGCCTATGTTATAATGCACTTTTCGTTTGGATGTGTTAGTGAAAGAACCATCTGAACTCCAATCAATAGGATCTAAGTTCATGTAGGTTAAAAAAATAGTTCAAAGTTGTCATAACATGAGTGACTCACTCAGGATATCCCTTTTACACATGTAATGGATGTCAACATTTTACAAGCAACTTCCTTTGAACATGACAAAGGAAGTGCAAAAGGACATGCAACTGCGTAGAAGGTTTCCTCATCTGGATGTGGGGAATTGGAAGGTCCTTGTCTAGATGAAGTCTTTTGTCTAGTTAGCACCATGTGCATATTGGGTGGTAACACATACCAATATCTAATGGCACTTAGAGATTGCATAACTTTCTCTCACATGTAGTGAGTGGGTTCATGGAATAAAAATTTGTAGACATATTTGATAACAACAAATAGCGTAGGGACTTGTCTACTCTATAAATGTTATTTTACTAAGAAGTGGTGATCCTCTATGTCAGCAAATAAAATTGATTATTGCAAGTTAGTAATCATATCTACATTCATTCATCAATTAAGATAAGCAAAGCTAAGATCTAATGCCATTAAAAAATATAAATAATTTAAGATAAGCAACATTCAAACATTCCAATGGAACAAAATTGAATCATTTCATATTAAAACAATGAAGAAGTACATCCTTACCATGGATCTTGGTGTGACTCCCTCCTCCATTGCCATGAGCTTTCCTTTTTCCACCCTTGCTTTTGAAGAAATTTAGCTTTTCCTCCTCCTTTAGAATCTTTTCAGCATGCCTTTGCTCTTCCTTTGTGTGTCTTACAATGCCCCAAATGAATTTCTTATATAGCATTGGGAAATGGGCCTTCAAGCTTTTCTTCTTAATGTGGGATTGCTCATTTTCATTATTTTAGATCATTTTCACTAAAAACCCATTTTTCCATAGTTTTTAAGATTTTTGCACAACTTAGCATACTTTAAGCATAATTAATGCATTTTAATGCATTTCTCTTCATTTTTTGATTTGTGTAGCTTAGTTTTGGACCTTTTGTGAGCGGTTCAATTAATGAACTTGGTCTCCTTAGGTTCTTACTTTCTTCACCTAATCATTCCATTTATGGTAGAAGTGATTAGATCATAGAAGATGTGTCTCTGAATGTACTTATGTTCTGTATTCATGTTACGGGTGCATAGTAAAAATGTGCTTCTTCTATCACATGACTAGGGGTGTTAATTTGATTGTTAACAGATGCCCCCTAATGTGTGAGGTCCGAAGCAGAGCTAAGGGCTGAAATACATTACTGAAATTTATACTCTGTATACTGATACTCTTTATCGTTCAAATCAACGATGAGGAAAGGAAAAACTCATGGGCGCAGGATTGAGGATCACACCTGCAAAACATAGAAATTTCTCCAATATATAATATCTTCCTGAGGCGGGCATACCCATGCTCAGCAGTAAACAAGCATGTCCATGAACAATACAAAGTGGATCGATGTCAAACGCAAATTTTTTAGAAGTGTAAACATGCACTTTGATGATTGCGAGAACAAAGTCTTTATTGAACTTCTAACATGGTAGTCTAATCTTGCACATCTCAGGTAGTCCATGGATGAGTGATACAACTGTTTTCTCCAAGGTAGTCAATACTAACCGATGATAGTACAAGTTTATATCATGCGAATAAATGATCTGATGTCGAGCATAATAAAACACCATCTAATTACCGATCATTGATGTATACGGTTAACAGATGCGAAGAGACCCACCGATAATGATGATGGACTCTAAGGTACTGAGTACAAACTAGCAAGTGTGAATAGATGTTCTGAAGTCGAACACTTGTAGAATCAAACAATCAAGGGTCATTGATGTATAACCACTGTCATTTGTGAGGAATCCTGTCACTAATGACTGCAAGATCCAAGGTACTCTTGGGTTTCTAGATCCATGTCCTAGATGATGATTTGATGTCAATAGGAATAGATTTATTGGAAGGAGGGCATTAATGCATCCCACATCAACTGATATGAAACAAAGATTAATAGTCTAATATAATTTGGTAGAACTGCAAGATACAACACTGTATACTGACACAAGGAAGGCCGACACGATTAGTCAGGAATATTTGAGGAATGGCCGACTTGGTTTGGACTTCCCTTGAACACATAACATGACACAGAATCGACACTTGGCACCATAGGAATTTGAGTAACCGACCTTAATGAAATCCTCTAATGACAAATGCATTAACGAAAGCTCCATTGGTGATGGGAAGGATAACCCATTGGTGGAGATATGTTCAAAATACTGGTACAGTTTCCTATGGAAAATGCAGATGGTGTACAGACATCGGATACAATATTATGTGCCATGTTCAAGGGCGACAAGGAATGATTGTTGCTGTTTTCTTCGAAGTTTATGATATGAAGTGATTCAAGTCTCTCCCTTTTTTGTATTTTTGTGTTTTCCAATTTTTTTAACCTTTTTCATTTATTGGCTTGAAAAAATAATAAAGCATGCTATGATACATTAGAGGAAATGAGTGTCTCAAGGGAATACGCCTAAATGTAAAGGGCATGGGTCAGGCCAAGGCAAATATCCGTATTGCAAACAAGGACTGAGCTAGTTATGTACACTGTTACAGAAGTTTCCTCCATGGGTATGGGTCAAATATACAGAAGCAATGGTTTATAGGCATCTTGTAATAGAAAGTGACTGCAAAGGCAAATAAGCAACATAAGCAATAAGCAACGAAGCAGTTTGCATAGATGTTCGAGTGGATATTGTTAAATTTTCAAAATTTACTTCAATCTGATCTAGGATCTTAACTGAGAGAACAACATGTACAATATATCTACAACATATCAATCATGGACACAATAATGCAAGCACACAAGAGACACAGAGTTTACTTGGGGAAAACCATAAAGGTGAAAAACCCCAATAACTTCCTCAAATATAGATAGAGCAATGATACAACTAGAGTACAAGATATAGTCTTCTCCTAGCAGCAGATCCTCCTCCTCACAAGTGTGCCACTTTCCAAATGAGAGAAGTGTGTGTAATGAGTGATCAAATAGAGATCTCCCGATCTCTATTTATACTTGTCGTGTCCTGCCCAATAAACTAATGGGGCCTAAATGTCTATCTTAACCCATGGTTAACTTAATCCGGGCCGACCCCACACTTGGTGGTCTAATAACCCTTTGACCCACATGGACAACCCCCAATATGGTGGTCTAATAACCCTTCGACCCACATGACTTATACAGGGCCGACCCCAACAAGGTGGTCTAATAACCCATCAAGTATAAGTTACGACACTTACAATATAAATGATGACACTTCCATATAGAGGAATAATAACATCTCTATAGGAATACATACACTTCCATATAGAGGAATAATACCATCTCTATAGGAGTACAAAATACATATATGAAATACATGGGTGAAATACATTCCGAAGTTACATATACATCAACACTCCCTCTTAACTAGGAAGGTATTTCTTGACATAGGTCTTTTAGTACAAGTCTTCTTATCTGGATCATCATCAGTGAATCATCGTCATCATCACTACTGCTACTATGTCAATCAATATCTGAATCTACTCGTCATATGAAGTTCTACAGAGCCAGTCCTTTTTCATACTGGATGTAGGCCCACCACCTGCAGGTCTTCGTCATCACTGGCCATACTGTGGAATCCTTAGGACTTATTATGTGCGTCACAAAACCTTAAAAGAGTCTCTTGACTAGCAAGAACCCTAAAGAGAATCTGAGGCCTTTTTCATCCTGTCCATATCTCCAAGACTTATTACATGTGACTGTCACAAAACCTTAAAAGAGTGTCCCAAGAACATTTATGTGCATAGCACGACCGGTAAGAACTCTAAAGAGCATCCCAGGAACATTTATGTGCCTAAGCACGACCGGCAAGATCTCCAGGACTGATTACATGTGACCTCTGCTACAAACCCTCGAAAGAGTATCCCAGGACTTATTACGGGAACACAGCCCAACCTATCGGATCTCCCAGGTCTTACATGTAGCAGCCCACCAGAAACCCTCGAAAGAGCATCCCAGGACTTATTACAGGCACACAACCCAACCTATCGAATCTCCGAGGTCTTACATGTGGCCCACTATCACAAACCCTCGAAAGAGCATCCCAGGACTTATTATGGGCACACATCCCAACCTATCGGATCTCCCAGGTCTTACATGTGATACACAGTGCTAGTACTTTTTCATACTGGATGTGACCTAGAACAAATCTAGGATTTCCTTTGCACAACCTATCCGCGGCCACAAAGTATCATCCTGATACTTTCCATACATCATCCTGATGTACACATGATCATCCTGATCATCATCACTGCAACATCCTGCTACATGTCATTTGGAGCAACATCTTGAAGCTCGTCATCTATGATCATCCTGATCATACAATGCATCCAACTGATGCATACCAAGTATCTACTTGATACATATCATCATACATGATCCACCTGATCATACAGTGTATCCACCTGATACAAATACAAATACATGATCCACTTGATCATACCTAATACATATCAACATACATGATCTACCTGATCATACAATGTATCCACCTGATACAAATACAAATACATGGTCCAAGCATCCAACATGATGCATATACAAAATACATACAAATGATCCAACCGATCATATCCAGCATCCAACATGATGCGTACATACATATACATATAAATGATCCAACTGATCATATCCAGCATCCAATATGATGCCTATGTACATATAAATGATCCAACTGATCATATCCATCATCCAACATGATGCGTACATACATATACATATAAATGATCCAACTGATCATCATAGCATCGTCCTCTTCAGATCATCTCATCGCCCACAAAGCACAGCCTAGATGCACATCATCCAGCACTTACACCACGGACATGGGAGAACACATCTACCACCATTCGGAGAAGGCTCCAGCCCTTACTTCTTCACCATGGGAGAAAACATCTACCGCCATGTAAAAAATGGCTTCATACCTTACATCTACACCATGGGAGAACACATCTACCACCATGTGAGAATGGCTCAACAATTACATCACAACCATGGGAGAACACATCAATCATGTCAGAAAACCTCATATGCATCTGCATCTTCCGGACTCATCACTTTCCTTTGGAAGGAACCTCGATCTGAAGTGCACCAAGCCTCTCTCTGAAGTACTCAAATTGCACTCTGTCCAATGGCTTGGTCAATACATCTACAACCTGCTCATCCGTTGCAACATACTCTGCTTCAGCTATACTCAGTGCTACGTAGGACTGCTTCTTGCTAAACCAAGAGATCACACTTGATCCCATATTGAAGCAGCACCCAGGATTGCTCTTCTTATCTACAGCACTACCTGCCCAATCTGAATCAACATAACCCTGTGGGTTAAACTTTTGATTAGCATCATACTTGAGCCCATAGTCAACCGTACCCTTCAGGTATCTCAGAATATGATTTACAACAACCAGGTGAACACTTCTCGGATCTGTCAGGAACTGGCTCAATGTGTTTGCCACAAAGAAAATATTTGGTCTCGTGTTCGTCAGGTACATCAAGGACCCAATCATCTGACGATACACAGTGACATCAACCGGATCAGATGAAGCATCACACAGAAGCTTCATGTTCGATGCCATAGGTGTGGTCGTGGCCTTTCAGTCCATCATCCTGAACCTCTTTAGGATCTCTGCTGCATACTTCCCTTGTCGAAGGAAGATTCCATCTGCACTCTACCACACCTCCATACCTAGAAGGTGGTGCATCATACCCAAGTTGTTCATCTCGAACTTGGCAGCAAGCTTCCGCTACGTGTCAGCAATCAATCTATCTTCACCTGTAATAAACAGGTCATCCACATACAAAAGTAGTATCACTAGATTTCCTTCCTCAACCTTGTAGTAAGGTTGGAATCCACTTTAATCTTGGTAAATCCCAAACTGGATAGATAGCTGTCTATCCTACCATACCAAGTTCTGCACATATATGACTCCCTATCATGTGTCTCAGAACCAAGTGGCTTCTCCACATACACTTCTTCTTCAACTACACCATTCAAGAAAGCTATCTTGAAATCCATCTGGTGTATCTTCCACTTCATCACTGCAACCAGATCAAGTACTGATCTAATGGAAGTGTATCTGGCTACAGGAGCAAAAGTCTCTATGTTACCACCTGCAGCATGCTTGATCTTGTAGATCCTCTTGGAAGTCACTAGAGACTCCCCTTCAGGTCTTGGGACTGCATCCCAAACATCTTCATGATCGACTAGTACTCCTCGATCATGGCATTCTTCCCAGATCCTGGGAACTTCAATATCTTCAATATTTTCAATAGATAACTTTGTTGCTGAACAAATGTTGTAGTCCTTCTTTTGTAGGTGATGGTATACGATCTTTCCTACACAACAAGTTAAATTGGATGATTAGAAAACATCTTATAGTTTTCAGAACAAATTCTTACACATAAAGAAATATGTCATACAGTCATGCAATTATCTTAGCCAATGCTTCAATACAACATTTATCCATATCCCATAACTTTCTAGATGCCTTCCAATCTCTACCAGAACATTGTTAAGAGTGTGCACAACTCCTAACATGTCAGCAAAGAGGTTTCATTCTAGATAAGTAGTAATGGAATGTTCTATAGTGCCATAGGCCACTTACCCATGTATATTAGCAGTATATTGTTCATCAATGCAACTATTCTAATATGCATAATACACAACCTAGTTCTAGGAACATAAGCATATTCATCATTGAATAACATTATGTAAGAAATGACAATTCAAATACTTATCTTTGTTTGGTTGTTGGGTTGACTCCCTCTCAGTCTTTACTTCTTTTCTGCAACTTCATTCTGATGTGGATTGTGAGAAGTGGTCAACTCCCTCTGAATATCTGCATCCTTACAGAAACTACTGAAGTGTCCTCCCTCTTGATCTTTGCTTCCTGGATTACATGTCCTTGAAATTATATCCATCCTTAATCACTATGCATGCTTATTAGTATCATCATTGTGTTATCGTTGAGGTCTCATACATAATCATACATTCATTAGTATATTCTTAATACTATCAAAATACAATAATCTTAAGCATGTATAGTCATGATCATTTCAAACAGAAATAATAAGCATTAGTATTCAAGGTTTATATAGGACTCTTATGGTTAGTCATATCATAAATTAAGGTAAGAAACATAAAATGCATACAACCATGACTATTCAAACCTATGACATCATGAATAATCATTATCAACAACACAACAGTATAAGATACTAACACAAGGTAGGATTCTAGCTTGATATAGGAAAAACATACCTAGATTAGCATGCTAGCTAGTTATGTCTAACATACCCGCATAATGTCTTCTGGTTCTCTTCAATGATTTGTGCTAGTAATCTGCATGTCTCATAAGTTATCCATTGTAGAACCAAGTTATACATACCTCGTAAGTAGATCTTCTAAGTGATCCATGGCAATGGATGAATCTTTGTCTTCATGTCATCATGATCATATGTTCTTGAACTAGAACATGATTTGTCTTCCTTGGTGTACCTTTCATGTTAGCGGACAATATAAACCTCATACAACACCATAATGCATTAGTACAATCATAAGTGTCAACACCCTAATCAATGAATATCTTCTATCATGCATTCATAATTTTATTAAGGTGATATGACAAGTCTAAATTTAAACAAGATTGTACTAACTGTAATAATATGAAGACAAACATACCATAGACTTAATCATGAGCAAATCTTGAAACATACCTGGATAAGTCATACCTGTCAAGATTGCTTGTAATCTTATGATATAATGCCTTAGCCTCATCTCCCTCTGAAACAGGAACTTCTTCACTTATGCAGGTGACCAATCCATTCTCTTCTAGGATTAACCCATTCCACTTGATTTGCAGGAACTAGATCTGGAGCTGGATTAGGGTTTGTCAGAGAAAACCTAAAAATTCAAAATTTGAATTTCAAACTTCCTAAAAGATAGAAATATGCACCTTAATGAACTGATCAAGCTGGTATACTCAAAATTTGAAAACTACAAAGTTTCACTCCTCAATTTTTCCTTTGAAACTTCCGAATTCACTAGACGTGACCCCGAACTAGGGTTTGATGAAGCCCACTCTTCTTCCCAATCAAAAGGTTTGATCAAAGCTATAAGCTTCTATTTTTCTGAGGAGCTTCTAGCTATGGTCACAAATTTCAAAAATTCTCATTTTTGCAGAAGCCCTAATTTTCCATTTTTCCAATCAAAGTCCCGAAATAGGGTCTGATCAAGCCCGGTCTTCTGCCCAACCAAAAATTCTTATCTTGGACTCTAAATTTCTATTTTGATGAGTAGAATTCAGCCATAGTCTCTCATTACAAAAATTCCAACTTTCTCCGAAACCCTAAATTCCGAAAGCCATGAATGAAGGTGCTCAAAAATAATTTTGTTTTGACAGAAATATGTACTTAATTGTTTCTGGTGTAACTCCGTACTTTTCGATCCACAGGGTCTAAAAACCTTTTTTGTGGTATCCTGACCTGTCATCTTTCCATCTCGACAGGTCTGACCTCAATTGGATTCTCTGAGAGAGAGTTATGCCAAGTGTCGCAACGTGACCTGTTTATGGGATAAAACAGGAGAGAATACTTGTATGGCATTCCACGTGTCACTGGTTCAACTTCGGCCTCTGAAAAGGTTTCTTGAGATAGTACAGTCTATTTAATACCTGCCATTTTTTACGTGATTTCATTTGGAGCTTCCTAGCCCAACTTATGACCTTTTTTCCAATGTCACCTTTTTATGACTGAGATCTGGAAGAGGCAAGAACCCTATATTGTACAGATCATAAATCACAACGTACACCGAATTAGAGGTTGTCCTTTGGACAAAAGGTACATGGGGATTGGATCTTCTCCCTATAAACGTTTCAGATCCGAAATTTTTTCCAAAATGGATTTATAGCAAAAGTGCTACGATGACTGGTTTTTGCTATATCAAGCCCTAGCATCGTAAGTGCAACAAATGTCATACATGCCATATCATGCCTTCTTTCAGGCTAGCTCTGATACCATGTTAAATTTTCAGAACTTACTTCAATTTGATCTAGGATATTAACTGAGAGAACAACATGTACAACATATCTACAACATATCAATCATGGACACAATAATGCAAGCACACAAGAGACACAGAGTTTACTTGAGGAAAACCATAAAGGTGAAAAACCCCAATAACTTCCTCAGAGATAGATACAACAATGATACAACCAGAGTACAAGATATAGTCTTCTCCTAGCAGCAGAGCCTCCTCCTCACAAGTGCGACACTTTCCAAATGAGATAAGTGTGTGTAATGAGTGATCAAATAGAGATCTCTGGATCTCTATTTATACTTGTCCTGTCTTGCCCAATAAACTAATGGGGCCTACATGTCTAGCTTAACCCATGGTTAACTTAATCTAGGCGAACCCCACACTGGGTGGTCTAATAACCCTTTGACCCACATGTCCAACCCCCAATAGGGTGGTCTAATAACCCTTTGACCCACATGACTTATACAGGGCCTACCCCAACAAGGTGGTCTAATAACCCATCAAGTATAAGTTACAACACTTACAATATAAATGGAGACACTTCCATATAGAGGAATAATAACATATCTATAGGAATACAAACACTTCCATATAGAGGAATAATACCATCTCTATAGGAGTACAAAATACATATATGAAATACATGGGTGAAATACATTCCGAAGTTACATATACATCAACAGATATTTTAACACAAGCTTATGTAAAATGACAAGAAAATGGGAGCCCATAAGGATATGGTAAAAAATGAATGAAAGAGAAATATGTGGTCTCAAAATCCAATTCATGATGGGACTAATAGGGCTCCTAGTCCTATGAGAATAACTTAGCATGGGCACCAAAATGAAAATGGGGAGCTGAATAGGGTGTCCCATGTTCGGTAGGCTCTTCTGTCGGAATGGTGGAAAATACAGATATGAAGGATTGACCCACCAATTTCCAAAAGGTTCGACTCTATGGAAAGTTTGCGTTGCAAAAGTTTCAAATGCATCTTCACAAAGGGATGGCCTAAACCTATATGCTAGCTTCCAAATATACCAGATCAGATCGAGGAACATGCAGATCACACTCCTATACTTGGGTAGATTTAATCCAATTATGCTCCCAGTGGCCCCACAAAAGATGTCCTTAGGTGGGTGCAACCAAATGTTTACAAATTCAGGGATATCTTCATTTGATGATAAAATGTAATCCAAGAAGTCATGTGGGCTGGGAGATCTCACATCCCAAATAGGCCAAGTGACCGAATCATATTCCTCCATCAAGGGAAGATTTTGATCCAAATCTGCCGAAGCTATTTGAGTAGTTTGGTATGAAGCTTAGACGGCAAATAGGGGTGATCCAAATGCTTTCCAACATTTAAATGACATTACACAAGCTGAGGTCCCTTCATCCATTATGGTTAGACAGATGTTCTTACCATGAGTCGTTACTTTAATCTGAAAAGCAACTTCGGAAAGGATCCTACATATTGAATGGTCTATGTCTGATGTAATCAAAGTCTCATTGGATGGATCAACATCACCAATGGTAGACAATAGTTCATTTATTTGCGCAAAACGACATTGCAATACCTCCAAGGCCGACATGGCACATGGTACTTGAGTTAGGTCCTCAAGAACATTACCGTTCTGAGCAGCTCATGTGTTAGGATTATGCATTGTTCTACGTAGAACACCTTTGTTGGGGTGTGGTACTAAGTCTATGGTTGGTTTCTCAATGTAGATAGAACCACTTGGCGGTGATTCGCATTGATCCGATGTACTAGGAGAGACATGATAATAATTGAGTATTGTTTGAATGTTCATCTCATGATCACACATGAAGACATGGCATAAGGATCATTTCCCCCTTGCGGGGGAGGTTGGTTGGTTGGCCCCTAGCAGGGGTACTGGTGTCAAAATAATGGGTTGTTGTTTCCCACCGCATTGAAGCATAGTTGGTGCATCTTTCTTCCGGAAGTTAGCATTTTGCATACTCTTGTATTTCTTCTTATTTTCCTTGAGGTCCTTGGACTCGACTATAAGGATTTCAAAATTATGGGAAGGATTAGCACTTTTCTTACCCTTGTACTTCTTCTTCTTTCCTTTCAGGTCTATGGATGAGACTGTGAGGATGTTAGAATTGTTGGAAGGATTAGTAGGTTCCTGCATTTCCTTGCCAGCTGTGGGTTGTAAATTCTAAATAGAAACTTGTCCCAAATGTGAGGTAATTTGTTCAAGATGGTCGACAGAATCCATCATACCATTGACATGAGGTCCATGTGGTAGCCTAGCTGGATCAAACGCAGGTCTCATAGGTTGGTTCCAAAATGATTGGTCACTTCCTAGAACCTCACCACTCCATTGCAGAATGGGGTTAATGGCTGGATTGCCCCCTTGCAAGGTTAGGCCCAAAAAAGATTGGTTACTTTATAGAACTTAGCCACTCCATTGATATGGTCCTTGGGCTTGAAAAGCATTCCAAGAGGGGTTACCTACTTGCATAGGTTACATCCAAAAGGATTGGCTATTTCCTAGATGTTTCTCAATCCATTGTGAACTAAGTTGCATGTATGGATTTGCCCCTTGCGGAGGTATGTTCCAATAAGGTTGGTTATTTGGTGGAACATTACCACTCCCTCATTGGTTGGGATTCATGGGTGGATTGCCCTTTTGTGGGGGTGGGCCCCAATTAGATTGGTTACTAGTTGGAATTGGACCACTCCATTGATTGT
Organism: Larix kaempferi; assembly: GCA_027924585.1. NCBI lineage: Eukaryota > Viridiplantae > Streptophyta > Pinopsida > Pinales > Pinaceae > Larix > Larix kaempferi. The sequence goes on from BSBM01000368.1 coordinate 8,685,023, forward strand.
TTCCCTGGTTTGGAGAAGAGTTACAAGGTTGATTGCCTCCTTGCGCAGATGGCATCCAAAAAGATTGGTTACTTCCTGAATGTTTTCCATTCCATGGTGGAACAGGATGGGTGGATAAATTCCCCCCCTGCGGAGGTAGGCCTCAAAAAGATTGGTTACTTTCCGGAATCTGACCAAACCATTGATTTTTTCCTTGGCTTAGATAAGCGTTCCAAGGTTGATTGCCTCCTTGTGGAGATGGCATCCAAAAATATTGGTTACTTTTTGGAACCTGCCCACTCCATTATGGGATGGGGTTGATAGCTAGATTTCCCTTAGGCATTGTGCTAGGATAAGTTGGAGGAGAACCCCTAGGGGTATTTCCACTAATCTGAGGAGCATAACCCCAATTGGCATAAATGTTTTATGGTTCATTGCTTCTGTCAGGAATATTACCATTCCATGGTGAAGGGTTCCCCCCAGAAGTAGAATATGGAAAAGTGTTAGGCATACCAAGAGGATTCTGGTTTACTCCTTGTGTGTGTTGACCTTGATTAACCGAACCATATGGAAAAACAATGTTTGGTAAGGCACACCCTTCAGTAGGGATTCCTAGAGACAAAGTGGATGTACTTCCGAGATTGGAACCTGAAACTATACCAAATGGAACTGAAGTGTTGATTGAACTTGTGCTACTAACATGTATAGTAACTGTTGGGATTGATGTAAAGGTCAAATTGGAAGTATTGGTACCTCTAGAAATTGTTTGATGTTGCGACGATGTAGTCCCTTATGCTCTTGATGAAGCCATAGGGTCACTTGTTGACTTTTGCATGTCATTCAAACTTTCAAAAAGAGGTTTGATATCACCCAGTGATTCATGGATAGTAAGTGCAATTGGTTCTGAAAGACTCATCAAAGGTGGAATTACATGAGCATTTGAGTGATTTTTCAATGTTTGAATTTCAACTAAAGTAAGATCATCAACTATGTTTGTATTCAGTTCATGATATGATAATGAATGTTCAGGGTTTGATTGATGTTGTTCTTCTCTAGTAATATTAATTGTATTTAAAATCAGTTTTGTTTCCAAGTGATTAGGATGTGGCTTTTGTATCTGTCTCTGCAATGTTGCAAGGCCTTCAATTTCTGGTGAATCACCTCGCTGCCACCGTGATTGGTGGATCGGGAGAGTAGCCACTTATCAGAAGTTGATAAAAGGATGTGTTTAAAATGATATTCTTAATCAAACAATTCTAAGGCAGGCTAGACTCAACAAAAATAAAAAGTGTCCATGCAGTAAAAAAGTCCCTATAGATCCAAGCAAGCAAACTACTTTGTCAAAGAGACAAAGCTGAGTGAAAAGTTGGATTGGAGAGCCGTCCGAAACTAGTAGATGTCGAGGGATCTCAAGCCTCAAACAAGTGCTAGCAGCCAAGGTATGAGAAATAGTTACAATAAAATTTAATCATTAAGGCTGCAAGCGTTGGTTCCTGACCAATCACCCTCCCAAGGAGTAAAAGTTCCAAAGTCTGTCTCAAGTATTGCAACTGTCTCCCATTCACAATATCCTATGTGATATCCTAGGAATAGACACTAAAGTTACCACTTCACAATCGATGGTCAGGCGGAACAGCTGTAAGTCGAGGACAACTCTCATAACTAGGAACTCTAGAAACAGTGATGTCACCCCGAGGACTTGTCATTGAACATAGAATCCCCTCGATAAACTCATGTCCCACTAAATAAGAAAAGGGGGGGAACCACCCTTTACTTATCTAGATTGACCTCGCCCTTGACGCATGTTTCAGAAGCGCTTTCCCAAAAAGTGTTTTCTGCTACTAATGGATTTACTCTCTTTAATCAATGCTAGTTTCAAATTTTTGCAGCCCAGGAGTATTAACTCTTCAAACCTAATCCAGGGCACTAACCTAAAGTTGTTGGTGATATGAAAATCAAAAGTTTGTCAATTTTAGATTAAGTGCCAATTTTAAGGGTAGTTTGCTTAGTCTCAGGAGTGGAAATGAAACTAGTGGTGATTTTACTCGAAAACATGAAGATGAACCGAACAATGCAAAATGCTCACTACTCTACTTTTCAATTCGATGAATATTCTAAATTAAGGAAGAGTTAAAAGTTCATGATTTTCTTTCAGAAATGCAACATTTCTGGTAGATTTCGTATGTTCATGCACAGCTTTTTTTTTCTGAAATATGGATAATAATTGATGTTAATGACCAATGTAACCAAACAAATATCTCAAGTGAACATGAATCTAATTCTATTACACGGGGTATCTTTGTTTCTCATTCACAAGATTGCATAAAGGCCCAAGTGAAGAGGATACGTAGAGCCCTTTGGAATGCTTATGAATTAAATTCTTAACTGTTACAAGTGAGATCCACTTTCTCATTCACAAAATTGCCATAAGGCCCAAGTGAAGAGGATACGGTGGCTCAAAAAAACTGTATGCAAAAATTGAAATCTAGTCTATTACAAGTGAGATCCACTTTCTTGTTGAAATATTGTAACTTCAAAGAATATCATATTTGTATTATTCTAGAGATGTTTTATTCTTCCGACGGGACTCTATTGTATATCCGGAGATGTTTATTCCTCCATTGGATTATGGGAACTAGGGTTATTAGATCTCCTATGTAGGGATTGGCCCGAAGTTATTTTATTGGAGGTTATTAGACTCAATTTGACAAGTCGGCCTCATAGGGTAAAAGTTAGTTGGAAAACAAGTATAAGTAGAGGAGGTTGTTCCTCACTTAACTCACTTGTTCTCACACTTCTATTGTGCGCATAGGAGAGAGAGAGTTGTGCATAGGAGGAGAAGGAGCTCTTGTTGTGGTCTACTATCTTGTATTGGGTTGATTATCTATATTGAGGAAAGCTTTGTTGGGTTTTCTACCCCATGAGGGTTTCCCAGGGTATATATGTGTCTATCTTGTGATTTTGTTTCTTTCAGTGATCTTGCTTGTGCATTTATGATAGAATTTAACATGGTATCAGAGCTAGCCTGAATAGGACATCTTTCATAAGGTGAAAATATCTCTATCTCTCTCTCCGGTGAAAATTAGGGTTTCTGCAAAAAGTTGGTATTGTTGAATTCTGATTACATGGCTGGATATCCCTTCTCAAAACCAATCTTTTGAGCCCTAGATCGAACTTTTTGGTTGGGTAGAACTCCGGGAAAGTCAAACCCTAGTTTGAGAAAAGTGTGATAAAACCGGAAAACCAGAACCAGAATTCTACAGTAGATCCGAAGTTCATTGGTCAAGTTTGGAGGATGAAAAATTGAAGTTTCTAGAAAGTAAGTACATTAGTCACCTCGCCTCAGTCAAGCCAATCTCCTGGTAAGGTCAGTTTTTCATTTTTGGAATTTTCAATTTTTAGTGACCCCCTGGGCAAGATGGCCCCAAGTACTAAGCTTGAAGACAAGCTAGAGGGTTTAGAGAATTTTCGAGCATGGAAATATAGAATTGGTCTCATTCTTGAAGAGAATGATCTTTCCCATTATATCAAAGATGAGATTGCAGAACCTACAGAAGATGAAGCTAAAGAGAAGTATAGGAAAGATTTGAATAGGGCAAAGAGAATCATTGTTGATTCTATTAAGGACCACTTGATTCCCCAAGTGGCATCCAAGAAGACCCCAAAGGAAATGTATGATGCTCTCTCCAGAATGTATGAGGGAAAGAACATAAACAGGAAGATGAACCTGAGAGCTCAATTGAAGAACACCAAGATGAATAAAGGAGAATCTGTTCAAGACTATTTCTCAAGGGTTTCTCAGTTCAAAGAACAACTAGATGCTATTGGAGATACCCTTGATGAAGATGAACTAGTCATGACTGCTCTAAATGGTCTCATTAGACCTTGGGAGTCATTCATCCAAACTATGTGTGCTAGAAAAGAAAGTATGAAGTTTGATGTGGTTTGGGAGGATTGCATTCAAGAGGAAGCCAGGGTTGCCAACAGAGAAGCATTGCTCAAGGAAGATGACCAAGCCTTGGCCACCCACACCAAGAGAAGAAGGAATCAATCCTACTTTAAGAAGGATAGTCACAAGGAGTCTCATCCTCCACAAAGATTTCAAAAGAAAAGAGGATCTAATCAAAGAAGATATTACTCCTCATTCCAATGTTTTACTTGTCACAAAATAGGACACATTGCTAAGGATTGTCCTCTGAAGAAGAAAAAGGGTACTCACCACAAAAGACATCAAGCACATCTTGCAGAAGATGATAGTGAAGAAGAAGTTGAAGATGAAGAAAGGCCTCACAAGAAAAGACCTAGAATAGAAGAAGAAGATGAAGAAAGGACCTTCTTCAAGAAAAGATCTAGAAGAAGTGAAGAAGAAGATGCAGAAGAGTATGTTCTATTCTCCGCACTCTCTGGATCTATAACACCTGGAGAAGGTACATGGGTTATCGATAGTGGTGCTTCAAAGCACATAACAGGACAAAAGAAGACTCTATCAAAACTTGAAGAAAAGACCTCCCCACAAAAGGTATCTCTAGGAGATAACTATCAATATCCCATCAAGGGAATTGGTGAAGCAAACTACAAACTTGATTTTGGAACCCCCATGAAGATGAAGGAAGTTTTGTATGTTCCAGGATTGAAGAAGAACTTGCTTTCCATCTCAGCATTGGACAAGAAAGGCTATAGAGTTGCATTCATTGATGGACAAGTATTAATGTGGTCCAAAGGTAAATCTATTAAGGATGCAATTGTTATTGGTGAAGAGGAAGGAGGTTTGTACAAGCTCAAGGGTCATCCAGAATCTGCCCTTGTACATGAAGTCACTACCCCAAATGAACTATGGCATAGGAGACTTGCTCACATTAACTACAAGGAACTACCTCATGTAAAAAAGGTAGTTGTAGGTCTACCAGACTTAAAGGTTGACCATGATGGAACATGCAAAGGATATGCAAAAGGGAAGAACATCAAGAACCCATTTCCAAAGAGTGAAACAAAGACCAAAAGCATTTTGGAATTGATCCATTCAGATGTATGTGGAACAATGCCCTCCACATCTTTAAGTGGATATGAATACTATCTCACATTTATTGATGACTATTCAAGGAAGACTTGGATATACTTCTTAAAAGGGAAGAATGAAGTTTTTGGAAAGTTCAAAGAGTTCAAAGCATTGATAGAAAATCATTCAGAAAAGAAAATTAAAATACTCAGAACAGATAATGGCAGAGAATATACTTCAAAAAATTTTGAAGATTTCTGTAAAGAAGCTGGAATCAAGAGAGAGCTAACTATACCCTACAATCCCCAACAAAATGGTGTTGCGGAAAGAAAGAATAGAACCATCATGGAAGCTGTAAAGACAATGATACATGATCAAGACCTACCTATGTATTTATGGGTTGAAGCAGCTAGAACAACAGTCTATGTACAAAATAGACTGTCCCACAATGTTCTTGATTTCAAAACTCCAGAAGAAGTGTTCATAGGAAAGAAGCTTGAGTTAAGTCATCTTAAAATATTTGGATGTCATGTATACATTCACATTCCAAAAGAAAAGAGAACCAAGTTGGATCCTTCTGGAAAGAAGGAAATATTTGTTGGATATTGTGAATCATCCAAAGCATTCAGAATTTACATCCCAGGTTTTCATCATATGGAAATTAGTAGGGATGTGACATTTGATGAAGAAGCAGCTCTCAAGAGATCTAGGAAGTGAAAACATGAAGAAATCTATGAAGAAGACACACCTTCTAGGATCACAAAGGTTGCACCCATTCCTAAAGATACTACACTTGAAGACCATGACTTGCTAGAACCACAAGAACCCCCCATTACAAACTTATCAAGGAAAAGAAGGCCAGCATGGGCCAGAGACATTATTCAAGGAGCTGAAAAGTATGGAGCTCCTGAAGGCTCCACTAGAGAAAGGAAGAAACCAAAGCTAGTATTCAACTATATGGCCTTGATGTGTAATCTAGTGGATCAGGAACCTACTAGCTATGAAGAAGCAGTTCAGAAGAAAGAATGGGTAGAAGCAATGCCATAATAATACCAGTCAATAATGAAAAATGATGTTTGGGATATAGTTCCCAAACCAAAAGATAAAAGTGTAGTGTCCTCCAAATGGATATTCAACATAAAACATGCTACGGATGGTAGCATTGAAAAATATAAGGAAAGATTTGTAGCCAGATGATTCTCTCAAAAAGAGGGAATTGACTATGAAGAAACATTTGCACCATTTGCTAGGTACACTTCCATTGGAGCTATCATGGCACTTGCATCGATGATGAAATGGAAACTACACCAGATGGATGTTAAGACAGCCTTCCTGAATGGTGTAATTGAAGAAGAAGTGTACATAGAACAACCACTTGGATTTGAGGTAGAAGATGGAAGAACTCATGTATGCAAACTGAAGAAGGCTTTGTATGGGTTGAAGCAAGCTCCTAGATCTTGGTACGGAAGGATTGACAGTTTCTTGACAAGCATGGGCTTTACCAAGAGTAAAGTTGATCCTAACCTTTATCTCAAAGTTATGAATGATGAACCTGTTATATTATTATTGTATGTAGATGATCTATTTCTGACTGGAAATGAGAGACAGATTACTAAGTGCAAGAAGAAGCTCTCTTCAGAATTTGAGATGAAAGATATCGAATTGATGCACTCTTCTTAGGCCTGGAAGTATGGCAAGACACAAAAGGAATCTTTCTAAATCAGCGTAAGTATGTTGTGGAGATTTTGAAAAGATTCGATATGTTGGACTGTAAATCCATGGCCACGCCCATGGACTCCAACTTGAAGTTATTAGTAGACAACTCATCAGAGTTAGTGGACATAACTCTGTATAGACAGATTATTGGATCATTAATGTATTTGACTAACACTAGACCAGACATATGTTTTGCTGTGAATACCTTGAGTCAATATCTAGTGGAATCTAGAAGAGTTCACAGATAGCTGCAAAACATGTGATGAGGTACTTAAAAGGTACGATAGATTTTGGTCTTTACTATAATGGAGATCATGATTTAAATTTGCATGGCTACACTGATGCTGACTGGGCAGGAAGTGTATCAGATAGGAAGAGTACATCGAGAGGATGTTATTGTCTGGGATCTGCTATGATCTCGTGGTATAGCAAGAAGCAGTCTAGTGTGGCTCTTAGCACAGTTGAAGCAGAATACATAGCTACTTGCTCTGCCAGTTGTGAAGCAGTATGGCTTCATAAGTTATTATCAGGACTATTTGACTTAGAGATGGAACCGACTATGATTCTCTGTGATAACCAGAGTTGTATCAAGATGACTGAGAATCCAGTATTTCATGATAAGTCAAAACACATAGAGATCCGTTATTTCTATATACGGGATATGGTGCAAAAAGGAGCTATCAAGCTCGCATATGTGAGCATGGATGAGCAAGTTGCTGATATACTAACCAAACCTCTGTCTCGTGTAAAGTTTGAGCATTTCCGAGACAAGCTTGGTGTAGTTCAAAAGGACTCTCCTCGAAAGGGGGAGTGATATGATAGATGAAGATATCTTTGGGTACTAGTATCGATGTGGATACCTATATTGATGATGAGATTGCTCATCCAGATTATATGTTTGCTTGTATTGATGAGGATACTTGCATCTATGTTTTGTTTTCTTGTATTGATAAGGATACTTGCATCTATGTTATGTTTGTTTGTATTGATGAGAATAATTGCATATGTACTTGTATTGATGAGGATACTTGTATTGATGATGTGTATACTTGTATTGATGAGGATACTTGTATTGATGATGTGTATACTTGTATTGATGAGGATACTTGTATTGATGATACATACTAATGATACCTGTATTGATGAGGATACTGTATCGATGATGTGCCTACCTGTTTAAACGATAAGGTTGAAGATGAGGTTTCTTGTTCCGACGATGAGGTTGATGGAGGATTGTATCATCCTTGGACTTCAGTCCTAAAGTGATCCGTAGACATATGCCTTCGAGAATGCGGTTCCTAGCGAACGATGAGGATTGTATCATCCCTGGACTTCAGTCCTAAAGTGATCCGTAGACAGATGTCTCCGAGAATATGGTCCTTAGTGGAGGTATATAGGACTGCATCGTCCCTGAGCGTTTGATTCAAAATGTACATGATTAAGATTGCATCATCCTTGGACTTATGTCCTAAAGTGATAAGGACTAATCATCCTGTAAGTAGATTGGGATTGCATCATCCCTAGACATGGTGAGGTGTCTTAAAGTGATAAGGACTAATCATCCTGTAAATAGATTGGGATTGCATCGTCCCTAGACATGGTGAGGTGTCTTAAAGTGATAAGGACTAATCATCCCGTAAATATATTGGGATTGCATCGTCCCTAGACATGGTGAGGTGTCTTAAAGTGATAAGGACTAATCATCCCGTAAATAGATTGGGATTGCATCGTCCCTAGACATGGTGAGGTGTCTTAAAGTGATAAGGACTAATCATCATGTAAATAGTTTGGGATTGCATTGTCCCTAGACATGGTGAGGTGTCTTAAAGTGATAAGGACTAATCATCCTGTAAATAGATTGGGATTGCATCCTCCCTAGACATGGTGAGGTGTCTTAAAGTGATAAGGACTAATCATCCTGTAAGTAGATTGGGATTGCATCGTCCCTAGATATGGTGAGGTGTCTTAAAGTGAGAAGGATTGATCATCCTGTAAGTTGATCTGGATTGCATCATCCATAGACATGAGAGATGTTTTAAAGTGAGAGGGATTGATCATTCCGTAAGTGGATTAGGATTGTATCATCCTTGGACCTATGTCCTAAAGTGAGAGGGATTGATCATCCTGTAACTGGATCATGTGTATTGCAGGATATGCTGCTGTTGTACTGATGATCGAGTGGATCCAGTTGATGACGATGCTGATGATCGTGTGATGACGATGGTAATGATCGTGTGATGACGATGCTGATGATCGTGTGATGACGATGCTGATGATCGTATGATGACAATGCTGATGATCATGTGATGACGATGCTGATGATCATGTGATGACGATGCTGATGATCATGTGATGACGATGCTGATGATCGTGTGATGATGATGTAGCTGTTCGGGTGCTGCAGAAGATGAAGACTTAGTACTGAAGATGTTGATGTTCCAGTATTGAAGATCTTGAAGATGTTCCAGTAACTGCTTGAGTTACTGATGATGTATAAAGAAAGCTTCCAATGATTTATAGATGTATCATGTATCATGTAGTCAATGACTCCTTGCTCCTGCAGTTGTTGTTATAATATCCTTCTCATTAAGGGGGAGTGTTGAAATATTGTAACTTCAAAGAATATTATATTTGTATTATTCCGGAGATGTTTTATTCCTCCAACGTGACTCTATTGTATATCCGGAGATGTTTATTCTTCCATTGGATTATGGGAACTAGGGTTATTAGATCTCCTATGTAGGGATTGGACCGAAGTTATTTTATCGGAGGTTATTAGACTTGTTAAATTTTCAGTATTAAATCACAATACTATAGGATCTTTGCTGAGAGAATAACATCTACAGTATATCAATGCATGACAATCATAATATGACAAGCATCACAAGCATCACAAGAATCAAAAGCATAGAGACAAGAGACACAGAGTTTCCGTGGGGAAAACCCTAAGGTGAAAAACCCCACAAACTTCCTCAGAGATAGAGAGAGCAATGGCTCAACCAAAATACAACCAAATAATACAGAGATAGTCTCCTAGCAGATGATCCTCCTCCTCCTCACTAGTGCACCACTTTCCAGAGAGAGAGATAGATACTTTTCCGAGTGAGTAAAATAGAGATCTCCTATCTCTATTTATACTCACCTTTTTTCCCAGTGACCTACTGGGGCCGACTTGTCTACTTTAGTACATCCACATTATATTATATATATTAATTAGGGCCGACCCCATAAGGTGGTCTAATAACCCATCGGCAAGTACACACACTTGCGACACTTGTCAATCCACATGACGACACTTCCTTATAGAGGAATAACACATCTCTTATAAGGGTACAATAAATATACATATAATATACTGATGAAATACATTCCGAAGTTACATATACATCAACACTCCCTCTTAACAAGGAAGGTATTTCTCGACACAGATTTGCTAGACAAGTCTTCTTCTCTGGATCATCTTCATTGATGCATCGTCATCGTCATCGTCACTGCTGCTGCTATCTCGTCCAATCTCTGTCTCTACTCATCATAGGAAGTTCTACAGAGCCAGTCCTTTTTCATACTGGATGTAGGCCCACCACCTGCAGGTCTTCATCATCACTGGCCATACTGTGGAATCCTCAGGACTTTTACGTGCGTCACAAAACCTCGCAAGAGCATCCCAGGCTGTTACGAGCATACTGCTCTACCTATAGGATCTCCCAGGGCAACGAATTACATGTGACCTCACCACAAAACCTCGCAAGAGCATCCCAGGCTGTTACGAGCATACTGCTCTACCTATAGGATCTCCCAGGGCAACGAATTACATGTGGTCATGGAAAAACCTCGCAAGAGCATCCCAGGCTGTTACGAGCATACTGCTCTACCTATAGGATCTCCCAGGGAAACGGATTACATGCCATAGGACAAAACCTCGCAAGAGCATCTGCCAGATATCCCAGGGCAACGAATTACATGCCATAGGCAAAACCTCGCAAGACTATCTGTAGATCTCCCAGGGCAACGAATTACATGTCCTCCCAGAGCAAAACCTCGAAAGAGCATTTGACAGATGTCCCAGGGCAACGAATTACATGCCATAGGCAAAACCTCGCAAGACCATCTGCAAATCTCCCAGGGCAACGAATTACATGCTCATCTACACAACCTGATCCACGGCCACAGAGTATCAACCTGATACTCACCATACATCATCCTGATGTATCCATGATCATCCTGATCATCATCACTGCAACGTCCTGCTGCATGTCATCTGGAGCAACATCCTGAAGCTCGTCATCTATGATCATCCTGATCATCACTGCAACATCCTGCTGCATGTCATCTGGAGCAACATACTGAAGCTCGTCATCTATGATCATCCTGATCATTACTGCAACATCCTGCTGCATGTCATCTAGAGCAACATCCTGAAGCTCGTCATCTATGATCATCCTGATCATCACTGCAACATCCTGCTGCATGTCATCTGGAGCAACATCCTGAAGCTCGTCATCTATGATCATCCTGATCATCACTGCAACATCCTGCTGCATGCCAAGTATCTACCTGATACATATCATCATACATGATCCTCCTGATCATCAATGCAACATCCTGTTGCATACCAAGTATCTACCTGATACATATCATCATATATGATCCTCCTGATCATCAATGTATCCACCTGATACAAATACAAAACACATGATATATATATCACCATACATGATCCACCTGATCATACAATGTATCCACCTGATACATATACAGATACATGGTCCAAGCATCCAACATGATGCATATATAAAATACATACACATGATCCAACTGATCATATCCAGCATCCAACATGATGCGTACATACATACATAAAATGATCCAACTGATCATATCCAGCATCCAACATGATGCGTACATACATACATAAAATGATCCAACTGATCATATCCAGCATCCAACATGATGCATACATACATACATAAAATGATCCAACTGATCATATCCAGCAGAAACTAGAACATCATCCTGATGCTCATCATCCAGCGCTTACATCCACAGCCATGTGAAGAATCCTCCTTCCAACATGCTTGGAATGGCTTCAGCAAATGTGTCCATCACTTCTTCCTCGAAGTGTCCTCGATCTGAAGAACGCCAAGCCTCTCTCTGAAGTACTCGAACTTCACCCTGGCTAGTGGCTTCGTCAGCACATCTGCAATCTGCTCGTCCGTCGCAACATACAGGAGCTTCACAGCTCCTCTCTGCACCATATCCCTGATATAGTGGTATTTGATCTCTATGTGTTTTGACCTGTCATGAAACACTGGGTTCTCGGACAGCTTCACACAACTCTGGTTATCACAGAAGATACCAGTAGCCTCCAACGGAAGATCAAATAACTCAGACAGTAGCTTCCGTAGCCATACTGCCTCACAACTAGCTGAACAGGCTGCAACATACTCTGCCTCAGTTGTACTCAGTGCTACGCAGGACTGCTTCCTGCTAAACCAAGAGATCACACCTGATCCCATACTGAAGCAACACCCAGATGTGCTCTTCCTATCTGCAGCACTGCCAGCCCAATCTGAATCAACATAACCCTGCAGGTTAAACTTTTGATTCACCTCATATCTGAGCCCATAATCCACTGTACCCTTCAGGTACCTCAGAACATGCTTTACAGCAACAAGGTGAACACTCCTCGGATCCGTCAGGAACTGGCTCAATGTGTTCACAGCAAAGCAAATGTCTGGTCTCGTGTTCGTCAGGTACATCAAGGACCCAATCATCTGACGATACATAGAAACATCAACTGGCTCAGATGAAGCATCACAAAGAAGCTTCAGATTCGATGCCATAGGTGTGGCCATGGCCTTGCAATCCATCATCCCAAATCTCTTCAGGATATCTACTGTGTACTTCCCTTGACCAAGGAAGATCTTACTTGCATTCTGCCACACCTCCATACCTAGGAAATAGTGCATCATTCCCAAATCTTTCATATCGAATTCAGCTGCAAGCTTCCTCTTGGTATCTGCAATCATTCTGTCATCTCCTGTCACAAATAGGTCATCCACATATAGAAGTAGAATCATAGGATTCCCTTCCTCAACCTTGTAGTAAAGGTTGGAATCCGCTTTACTCTTGGTAAAGCCCAAACTAGATAGGAAACTGTCCATCCTACCATACCAGGTTCTGGGAGCTTGCTTCAAGCCATACAAGGCTTTCTTTAATCTGCATACATAAGATTCCCTGTCATGTATTTCAAAGCCGAGTGGCTGTTCCACATATACTTCCTCTTCTACTACACCGTTCAGGAAAGCAGTCTTGACATCCATCTGGTGTATCTTCCATTTCATTGCTGCAGCCAGAGCAAGTACTGTTCTGATGGAAGTATATCTGGCTACAGGTGCAAAGGTTTCTTCATAGTCTATTCCTTCCTTCTGAGAGAAACCACGAGCTACGAATCTTGCTTTATATTTTTCCACACTGCCATCTGCAGCATGCTTGATTTTGTAGATCCACTTGGAAGTCACAACAGACTTCCCTTTAGGTCTTGGGACAACATCCCAAACATCATTCTTCATAATTGATTGGTATTCCTCAACCATAGCATCCTTCCATTCTTTCTTTTCTGCTGCCTCTTCATAACTGGAAGGCTCTTTGTTCATGATGTCACAGAGTAAAGCAACATAACTGGTGTGTGATCTGGTTCTCTTCTTTGCTCTGTGTTCTTCTTCTAAAATGCCAAATCTTTCTGCATCATGAATGAGCTCTCTAGCCCATACAGGTTTCCTCTTGTGAGAGTTATCCTCACGGGGTGGATCTACAGGTTCTTGTGGATCTTCAAACTCACGAGCAGTTTCTGGAACTGCATCAGTCATCGTAGTGTCCTGAAATCTTGTTTCCTTAGGTTCTTCATACACTTCGATCGGTGCCTTTCTTTATTTGATGAATGCTGAATTCTCATCAAATGTTACATCCCTGCTGACATCAATCTTCTTGAACCCTGGAAAATATATTCTGTAAGCCTTCGAGCTTTCACTATAACCCACAAAGATGCCCTTCTTTCCTGAAGGATCTAGTTTAGTCCTTTTCTCCTTTGGGACATGAGTGTATACTGGACAACCAAATATTCTGAGATGGCTGACTTCAGGTTTCTTACCAGAAAAGACTTCTTCTGGTGTCTTGTTGTCCAATATCTTGTGGGGTGTTCTATTCTGTACATATACAGCTGTTCTAGCTGCTTCTGCCCAAAGATGCATAGGAAGATCCTGGTCATGCAACATTGCCCTTGCTGCTTCCATGATAGTTCTGTTCTTCCTTTCTGCAACTCCATTCTGTTGAGGATTATATGGAGCAGTCAACTCCCTCTTAATCCCTGAGTCACTGCAAAGCTTCTTGAAGTCATTTGAGGTGAATTCTCCACCATTGTCAGATCTGAATGTTTTGATTTTCTTGTCAGTTTGATTCTCCATCAAGTTTTTGAATTCCTTGAATTTATCAAACACCTCATCTTTGCCCTTCAAGAAGTATACCCAAGTCTTCCTAGAGAAGTCATCAATAAATGATACATAGTAAACATACCCACTCAGGGAGCTGGATGACATAGGGCCACATACATCTGAGTGGATGGTTTCTAGAATATCTTTTGCCTTGCTTTCACTGCTTGGGAAAGCCTTCTTAATGTTCTTACCTTTTGCACATCCTTTGCAAACACCTTCATGTTTGGTCTTGATTTCAGGAAGACCCTCTACAGCCTTGCTTGCAATTGGAAGTGCTCTATAGTGCATGTGAGCAAGTCTTCTATGCCAAAGTTCACTTGGCTCCATGGATTCATGTACCATGGCATATTCGGGTTGACCCTTTAATTTGTACAAGCCTCCCTCTTGCTCTCCAATCACTACTGCATCATCAATAGTCTTTCCCTTTGGCCACATTAGTACTTGGCCATCAATAAATGCAACCCTCATACCTTTTGCATCTAAAGCAGAGATGGAGAGTAAGTTCTTCTTGAGTCCAGGTACATAGAGGACTTCCTTCATCTTCAGAGATTTTCCAGAATCTAGGTTGTAAGAGGCTTCACCACTTCTTTTGATTGGGTATTGATAATCATCCCCAAGTTTCACCTTATGGGGTGATTCATGTTCAGAAAGGTTCACAAAAGATTCCTTGAAACCTGTCATATGTTTGGAAGCCCCACTGTCGATCAACCAATCATTACAACCATGGGAGATGGTACCAGTGAGTGCAGAGATCAGAACATACTCTTCTTCACTTGATGAATCATCATCACTACTACTTTCTGCCTTAGCTTTCTTCTTTGGAGGTTCATCATCTTCAGCAGCATGAGCATGAAACCTTCTTTTGCTGCCCTTCTTCTTCTTACTAGAGTTGTTGTTATTATCCCTTTTGTTCTTAGGACAATCTGAAGCAAAGTGACCCTTCTCATTGCATGTGAAGCATCTTAGGTCTTTCCTGTTCTTCTTTCGATAGGACCTATTGAGTCGAGAGGGATCCTTCTTGATTTTGCTTCTTTTGGTGTGAGCTGCAAGAGCTTGATCTTCTCCTCCCATCTTTTCCTCACGAGCTATAAGTCTAGCTTCTTCTTGAGAGCATTCTTCTCGAAGTCTACTGAAGGAGATCAATTTCTTCCTTGCACAAATTCCTTGAATAAAGGAATCCCATGACCTGGGTAGGCCATTTAGAGTGGTCATCACCACTTCACCATTTTCCACCATTTCATCTACTGCTTCTAATTGTTCCTTGATCTGAGAGACCCTTGAAAAGTAGGATTGAATGGTTTCTCCATTCTGAAACTTCACTGCTTTCAATTGGTTCCGCAGGGTCATCTTCCGATTTATGTTCTTTCCTTCAAATAGCTTGGTCAAAGATTCAAACATCTCTTTGGGTGTCTTGAGAGAAGACACATGGGGTATGAGATGGTCTTTGATAGAATCAGCAATGATTCTCTTTGCCTTGACCAAGTTCTTCTTGTGCAATACCTTGGCCTCTTCATCCTCTGGGATAGGGATGTCTTCTTTCACATATGAGTCCAACTCATTCTCTTCCAGGATTAGCCCAATCCTATACTTCCAGGCTCGGAAGTTATCAGCCCCTTCAAGCTTATCCTCAAGCTTGGTGTGAAGAGACATCTTTAAGAGTACTTCAAATGGAAATAGAAAAGATTTAGAACTTACCACTTGAAGTGCTGAAAACTGGATCTGGTCCCGGATTAGGGTTTGTCAGAGAAACCCTAAAAATTCAAAAAGTGAATTTCAAAATTCCGAAAGGATAGAAAGATGCGCCTTGGAGAGCTGATCAGCCTAGTACATTCAGAATTTGAGATCAGCAAAGTCTTGTCCTTCAAAATTGCCTTTTTGTCCTCCCGGGTTCACTAGGGAGAGCCCTGAATTAGGGTTTGAGTTTCCCAGAGATCTACCCAGCCAAAAATCTCGATCCAAAGCTCAAACCTTCGATTTTTGCAAGGAGCTTCCAGCTGTACCTTCAGTTTCCATAAATTCCTATTTTTGTGGAAACCCTAATTTTTAGGGCCAAAACTGAAAATGCTCGGAACTGAAATCTGATTGGACAGAAAGATGCGCCTTGATGAGTAGATCCAATCTACTATACTGAATTTCAAAAATCTGTGGAGAGAAACCCAATAAACAAGCAATACAAGCTTCCGTCACTGCAAAATGTCTTCTTCTCAGTTAAGCTCTGATACCATGTTAAATTTTCAGTATTAAATCACAATACTATAGGATCTTTACTGAGAGAATAACATCTACAGTATATCAATGCATGACAATCATAATATGACAAGCATCACAAGAATCAAAAGCATAGAGACAAGAGACACAGAGTTTCCGTGGGGAAAACCCTAAGGTGAAAAACCCCACAAACTTCCTCAGAGATAGAGAGAGCAATGGCTCAACCAAAATACAACCAAATAATACAGAGATAGTCTCCTAGCAGATGATCCTCCTCCTCCTCACTAGTGCGCCACTTTCCAGAGAGAGAGATAGATACTTTTCCGAGTGAGTAAAATAGAGATCTCCTATCTCTATTTATACTCACCTTTTTGCCCAGTGACCTACTGGGGCCGACTTGTCTACTTTAGTACATCCACATTATATTATATATATTAATTAGGGCCGACCCCATAAGGTGGTCTAATAACCCATCGGCAAGTACACACACTTGCGACACTTGTCAATCCACATGACGACACTTCCTTATAGAGGAATAACACATCTCTTATAAGGGTACAATAAATATACATATAATATACTGATGAAATACATTCCGAAGTTACATATACATCAACAAGACTCAATTTGACAAGTCGGCCTCATAGGGTAAAAAGTCAGTTGGAAAAAAAATATAAGTAGAGGAGGTTGTTCCTCACTTAACTCACTTGTTCTCACACTTCTATTATGCGCATAGGAGAGAGAGAGTTCTACATAGGAGGAGAAGGAGCTCTTGTTGTGGTCTACTATCTTGTATTGGGTTGATTATCTATATTGAGGAAAGCTTTGCTGGGTTTTATACCCCATGAGGGTTTCCCAGGGTATATCTGTGTCTATCTTGTGATTGTGTTTCTTTCAGTGATCTTGCTTGTTCATTTATGCTAGAATTTAACATTTCTCATTCACAAGATCGCCATAAGGTGCAAGTGAAGAGGATACGGTGGCTCGATATAAGATTCTTTGAAAAAATTAACTCCTAAACTATTACAAGTGAGATATGCTTTCTCATTCACAAGATCGCCATAAGGCCCAAGTGAAAAGAATACGGTGCCTCATACACAACATATCTCAATAAAACTAAACTCTAAAGGTGCAACTCTCTCTAATTGTGCATGAAAATCATGAAAATATTCTAACTCCAAAACAAATTGTAACTAATTAAAGTTTATTTCTGTTTTTTGGAAAGAAATTACTCTCAAACTATCTCAAAATGTGATGTTCAAAGTGTGTCTTTCAATGCAAATGTGGTCAAATGACCTTTCAAATGTGTATGAAAATTCATGAAAATATTCTTAATAAAAAAAAAATTGTAACTAATTGAGGCTTGTTTTTGTTTTTTGAAAGAAAATATTGTCTAATTAACTCAACATGTGATGTGCAAAGTTTGTCTTTCAATACAAAAAGTGTGAATGGTTCCTTCAAATGTTTGATTGATATTTGGTTTAATGTTTATGGTCTTAAAGCTATTTTTTTTCTAACAATTCTTTTTAAACCAAATGGAAAAGATTTTAGCTTCAACTTAAGCAAAACTTTTCAAAACTTTCTAAAAGGAATACAACTCCAAACACATCCCAAGCAAAAATTTTCAAAACTTTTTAATTCTTTTTAATCCAATGGAAAAGGTTTTTAGTTCCAACCATGCAAAACTATTCAAACTTTTCAAAAAGAATAAAAATTTGATATTTAGAAGAAAAAGAATCTTTATGTAAGTTTCAAATGCAAAACACAATTCTAGTGCATGTCAACATTATCTCCCACATTAACACGTTTTAACATGTTTTTTGGCAGTTTATGCAGCATTTTATGCAAACTTGAAACAAACATTCAAATGTTGGCATTCAGCGAGCTGGAAATTCTCAGTTAATGAACACTCTAACCACAAACTGATCCACAAATTGAGATTTTTAGGGAGGCAACGAGTTTTGATGCTGAGATCAACACACCTTCAGCGCTAAGGATATCTTTCACCGAATCACGCAAAGCTTGAAACGTCGAGATCTATGGTCGAGACTAATGTTGAGATCTATTCAATGTTGTCTATAAACTTTTACACCTTCAAATCATGGCATAGATTTAAGATTAAATCTGAGATTGGAGATGTAGCGCTGGTCTTCAAAGGTTAATACGTTGAGATTCAACATTGGTTTGCATATTCCAGCTATGGATGGTAGAGAATATAGAACTATTTCTTGGCAATGGATGTCGGAGGTCGAAATTCAAATAACAATCAGTTTTTTATTAGCTTGATCACAAGCATACCCTTGTTGGAAAGGTAGGAAGGTGTTCTTTCCTTCTCGAGAGATATGGAGATATGTAATTTAAACTTTATGCATTTAAGGTTACGTAAAAGTCTACCTTCAATATTTTGAAGCTGGGAATAAACATGTAGACCTATCTTCAATGCATTCACAAGTGAACACACGCAGGGTTTGAAGGTTCTTCAACAATTCACATAGAGACTATGCAGAGATCTCCAAACGTTCACACTCTAAAATCATGGCAGAGTTTAAAGGTTGCAGAGTTCTATGCACTTTCAACGCAGGGATCTTTAAGCATAGAGGTCTTCAAATGCAGGGATCTTTAAATTTTCAAAAACAGACATATATCTTCAAGGTTTAAACTACACGCAGAGAGTTAAGGAAACATGAATCAATGATCTTTAAGAGCTTTAATACAACACAGTTCAACGAAATATTCAAGAAATCTTCAACACAGAGTTTAAAGAAATTTTAAATGCAGAGTTTAAAGAAATCTTCAAGGCTTTATGACTGCAAATCGTGGCAGAGTTTAAGCCCATACAGAGTTTGAATTAATATGTAGAGTTCTGAAGATCTTTAAAAGTATGAATAGTTGGCAGAGTTTTAAAATTTCAAGACTATGAGGATCTACACACAGAGCTATGAGGACCGAGCTACCAACTCTCAAAATTCAAGAAACGTAGATCTGATTGCAAATTGAGGTGGTTTGATGAATTAGAGGTGTAGTTAGGCCAGTCCTGAGCTTCTTAAGCTGGATCTAAGTTTATTTAAGGGATATTTAAGCCACAAAGTAGTAGATCTGAAGGATGAATAACACCAAAATATGAATAAAAATCCCGAAATGTCAAGAAATTTTAAGCCATGGAATCACCAATCTGATAACAGCAAATAGCGTAGGGACTTGTCTACTCTATAAATGCTATTTTACTAAGAAGTGGTGAGCCTCTATGTCAGCAAATTAAAATGATTATCACAATTTATTAATCAGATCTACATTCATTCATCAATTAAGATAAGCAAAGCTAAGATCTAATGCCATTTAAAAATCTAAATCAGCAAGATAAGCAACATTCAAACATTCAAATGGAACAAACTTGAATCATTTCATATTAAAACAATGAAGAAGTACATCCTTACCATGGATCTTGGTGTGAATCCCTCCTCCATTGCCATGAGATTTCCTTTCTCCACCCTTTCTTTTAAATAAATTGATCTTTTCCTCCCCCTTTAGAATTTTTTCAGCATGCCTTTGCTCTTCCTTTGTTGCTTCACTGATAAATTGGTGCAGGTCTTCTGAAGTCAATACATCTAGCTTCTGCACATATTAATTTTCTGCCTTGAACTCTTCACTTAACTTAGATAAACATTATGCTTTATCCGAGAATTCTTCTAAACTTTGAGGCATGGCTATATGACAACTTTCCTGTGTGGCTTGTATCTAGGAATATAGATTCTTGCACCGTTCATAAGTAGCTAAGGTCACAGTGGCCAACTTTACTCCACAATCCTTAGAGTATTCTAGGGTGCGCATATCTTCCCTGTACTCAACAACAGACTTAAGGGGAAGATTTGCCAGGAATTCTGACCTCCCTTCTCTCCATTCAATGTGTTTTTAATATCTCCCCTGATGTGTGTGTGCTTCTTTCTTACCTGAGGGGCTTCAACATTGATTTCCTTAACCTGGGCCATTATTGCTTTTAGCTTGTATATCTCCTCTAATAGAAGTTCTTGTATCCCTTAGGTATCTCTTAGAATTTCACAGGCTTTCTCGTGGAAGGGGCTAATGTCTCCCATTTTGTTGCTTGCCAACTTTAACTGTTGTTCTAACAATTCGTTGTCTCCTTGTAACTTTTCAATGTGCTCTTTCAGGTCAACAATCTCTTGAATGTTGTCAAACTTTTCTGATTCAAGCCTCAGATTTTTTCCTTCAAGCTCTCCCTTTTCCTCCTTTAACAACCTTACATGTATTGCCAGAGCCCTTCTGTCATCTTCCAGTTGTTGGAGAACTTCTTTTAACTCTTCCTTCTGAGATGTGAGGGCATCATTCTTCTCGATCATCAAATTTGTATAGTTCTGCTCTTTAACTAAAGCTTCCTACAACTGACGTGCTTTCTCCTTTTATTCACTCAATTTATCCCCTAGTGTGTTGACATTGTATGCAGTTGTTGTAACCGCGGCTACAGAGATGGATGCCAGGAGTTTAGCAGCCTCTTCTGTGTTCCGCATGACTGTAGTCTTGTGTGTAGTGACGATGTCTCGCCGAAAAGGTCTTTTCAATTTGGAACCTGTCTTTTTGACAATGGTTTTCCTCTTCTTGTTGTAAGTGAAATTTACCCAATTAGAAACTGTACTTCCTTTGCAGGGCGTAAAAGGGACAATGGGGAAATCTCTTATGGGGGAACCCATATCTAAATTTTGCAGGTATGGGCTTTTGGGATCAATATCCTCTTGAGACTTCTTTTCTTCCTCCTCTTTCTTTCGTGCCTCTTCCTCCTACTTCTTTCGTGCCTCTTCCTCAGCTTCGGCTGCTTGAACTCTCAAGTTCTCTTCTTCTATGCATTTATCCTCTTCAATTTTCTTTGCTTGTTCTAGGAGCCTTTGTTCTTCGATGGCATCCTTTTCTTTCTGTGAACCTATTTTCCCTACAACATTAGAGCTCGAGCTAGCCCCTTCTTTGCTTATTTGGAAAATCTGTAGCTCATTCATATTGTTGATCCCTCTATATGCTTCCTCTTGTGGATCAAAAAAGTTGGCATACTCACAGGGAGTGGAGAGTTCTTTGCAATGTTATGCAATTTTACCTTGTCGATCATTCCTGTGAAAAATCCTTTCTCCAAAATGAAAGCTCCTCAATTCTACAACAAACTCTTTCACGGTTGTAATTACTGAAAATTCATAGGCGCCAACATAGAAGGGTAAGGGTGGAAAAGTGGCTTTCTTGTCCTTATATAGGGTAGTACCCATTCCATCAATCAACACCTGCCTTACCATCTCCTTGTGGACTATATAATCCGTAGCGTATCTTGGTAGAATATATAGAGCTTTGGAACCTCCGTACATCCTTATGTAGGTACCTTCTGGAGAAAAATAGAAATCACCATATTTCTCCAAAGCTTCCATGGAGTTCTCAGACAGGCAGTTGGGTTCTTCATTAAATATTAATTGATAAAGAGGCATGATTAACTCCTCGCAAATCAGCTTGTAATCCCTCTTGTAATTTTGGTCCCAGAAGATTTTGTAGGCGATGAACACTGGGCCCTTTGCCGAGCTCCACATGCACCCGAACTTGGGAAAGAGACATTTTGCCACGATACAATCTATGAGGTAGGAAGCCAAATAGAATTCTGCCTTCCTCTCCACTAATCCTTCTTGTCCCATTGTTATAGCCGATGACAGACTGTCTGAGATGATATCATCCCAGTTGAAGATTGTCCCTTTGAAGGCTACATAGTGGATGATGGGTACCCATTGTAGCATAAACATCGTCCCATCGGGTCTCCCAAAGATTCTGCTTAACATGAGAGCGATTAGTCTGAAAGGAGGCCTCGGATGCTGAACCTCATACTCCTTATTGTCTTTTCTTCTAATTTGCTTGCCTACAATTAACATTCTTCTTGCCATGTATAGATTATCCCTATGGATTCCTTCCAGCCATGCATCATCAAGCTGCTGCTGTGCTTTGGGTAATTTGTAGGCTGTTGAGATATAAGACGGGTGAAGCGAAGCAAAGGCCTTTTCTGTGTTATCTGCTATGACTCTTGTCTCGGTGTTCGCATGTCGCAACACCCATCCAATTACTTTTGAGCATCGGAAGAGTTCCGGCCTTGTGGATGCCTTGGATATACAGGAGTTTCGGATGTTCTGATATAAACATTCGTCCTCAAGAAGAGCCTCAGGGAAGTCCTGATCTCTTATCATACGGTAGACATCTCCCCAGTTTACTTTCGGAGGCACGCCTATAGTGCACTTGGTATCCTAGAATGTTGTTTCTATCCTTGTGCTTTCGTCAACTGCATTTGATTTTCTCTTTCCACCTTTATCCATTTTGAAACTCCTGTTCAACAATTTAAACATGAATAAGCATGTATGACATGATGCCGACAACCCAAACTAGTGTCCTTTTGATAATATCTCTATTTCAACCAAAAATTCTAAAAACGTTTCCTTCAAATACTAGTTTATAATCTTGTGAAAGCATTAATTTTGCGGTTGCTAATGGGATTAAGAATCGTTTAGTCTTGAAGAAACAAAACACCGACCGGCGTGCAAGCGCGAAAGGTGTGAATTCTATAGCTGCGGTGATGCCGACGATTAGGTGCGAGGAAAGGAAAAATAGGTTTAACGGGTGATGGGTAGGTGCATCCCTCTTCTAATTATTTATAAAATGTGAGAGCCTTGAGGCCTTTCCCATCCATGCTTAGGGTTTCTTGATGAAACATCTCTTAGGTTGGGAGTAATATGTCATCCGGGACTATGAAGAACAAGCTCCAGCTCCATTGATAGAAAGAGACCCACCGTAATAACAGAACGACCTTGAATAAGCACAATGGCCCTAGACTTAACTGTGACTAAGAAAAAAAAACTAGGCGGCATGGTATTCTAAGTCAAGTGCACCATGGGTTGACGATAAGCACAATTGTTCCACAGAAAGCCATGGCTAGAAAAGAAATAACGGATCATATCATTTTAAATAAGAACACACCTCATAACAGGGCCTGCGAATGTACTTACCTGGAAGTGATGGCACGGTGCCAATGCTTTGTCGAAGGGTTTGTGAATCCACGCCTTCAAGCGAAGATGGACGTGCTTCACAGTTCAAACGGAATGGAAAATAGTCTAGGTGATGAAGAAGAATGAATTGTTAATGGGGTTCACCCCCATATATAAACCTTGGTACGTGCAAACCATTAATATGGTGGTTGTAAAGTCATAAAACGGGATTTAAGGTGTGTACAGTCAGGTCAAATCGAACCTTTTCCAATAAATATGACCATCAAAATTGGAACAGTTAGATTAAGGCTTCCACCTCTGGTGGAAAGAAACATGGAGTTTTTCCTGCCATTGCGGTAGAATTGTTCAAATTCTTCCGTAGAGGAGTCGTCTGCCACGACAAACTTACATGAGTTCGTCCGCTTTCGCGGGAGAGTTAGCCAAGTTATTCCAACTTATGTGCCAACGTTTGTAGATGCGGAAACAATAGATGAGTCTTTCCACGAATAACTTGTTGACGTGCTTCTGATGCTTGTGGAAGAGTTAGGTGAAAACTTCCATCATTGCGGAAAGACTTGATGAATTCGTTCCGCTGTGGGTCCGCTTGATTAAAAGCTTTTCCCTTTCAGAAACTTTAAGGTAACTTTTCCGTCGCGGGCCTGACTTAGCCATTGATTTCCACGGTTTCGGAAGGCTTGAACTAACTCTTCCACCGTGGTGGCAAGATTAGCCCGAAGCTTCTGCCGTTGCGGCTAAAAATCCTGAGTTTTACTTAGGAAAAAACACAACTCCAAAAGAAAACTTAAGGCAAGTTGAGATTCCTTTTAAGGGAAAAAATAAGGAAAAGATTTATGATAGTTCTGATGACCTTAGGTAGATTTTTTCCTTTTTTTTTTCTTCAGAAATTAGAGGAGGGGCCCCAATATTTTTCAAAAATTAAAGGGGGGGTTGTTGTACCAACAAAAAATGGCGGTTCGCTGGTGAACACAAATCTCTGAAGCAAACTCATCTGGAAGTCAAGAAAATTTCAAAGTGCTGATTACATGCGCAACTAGATGTCTCCGCAATTCAGTTTCAAAGAATGCATTGATCACTCTTATCATGATGGTGATAAAAGGGGAAGGTAGCGTTGACTCAGTTTTCTCTACAACTCTCTAAGGGCTGGATTGTGGGAATTTTTTGAAGAAAACAGTCTTTCAGAAGTTAAAATAGTGTAGGACTCCACAGGATCATGACAAAATCTCACAAGGACATTCGTTTGTTCCTCATTCCCATGCCTTTACATCCTTTTAGATGTTTCTTTAAGTTCGGACTTTTATCCGTTTTGAGCCTTCGAGAAATAAGTTTCTCCTACTTTCAACATCTTGATATAAGTTCTTCAATCCAAAATGTCCTTTGTGTGAATAGAAGATTTGATTTCATGATTCACGGATGGAGAAGAACTTTTGTTGGGCTGGTTTATTAGACATCTCCCTTCAGCTTTCTCGAGCTTACTTTTATTTTCTTGACCATGCTTTAATTGAGGCAAGAATTTCTAGAAACCAGAATCTTTGAGATATGCCTTTTGGCATTAATTGTAGCATGGGATCATTTTAAATACCATGTATCTGTGAGACATGTTTCCTTTCCATGGGTCATGCCATACTTAACTTCTTGAGACAGCTACTAATGTTAAAGTGAATAG
Source organism: Larix kaempferi (assembly GCA_027924585.1). Classification (NCBI taxonomy): domain Eukaryota; kingdom Viridiplantae; phylum Streptophyta; class Pinopsida; order Pinales; family Pinaceae; genus Larix; species Larix kaempferi. The sequence goes on from BSBM01000368.1 coordinate 8,710,103, forward strand.
GCCTTAAGATAGTTAAAAGGAAATACATGATCTTAGCTATTTGACAGGGGTTATTTTGACCAACAAGAAAAAGGATCACTGCATTCTAGGAGACCTATCATTGAAGACAAAGTTAAAAATGTGCATATCTTTATTGATGGGCTTCTCATGACCATCCTTCTGAGTTCTCTGGATTCTTCTTCAATCAGCTACACCATAACTGGATTTTGGCTTTATTTTAAGTAATGAACCTAAAAAATTAATCAAAAAGGAAAACGAAGCAAAAAATAAAGAAAAAGGGGCAAACTGAATAGCAAACCAAAGGTAATCAAAGCAAAAGAAAAGAAAAGACAAATCAAAACAAAAAAGCAGGGCTTTATTTATATACAAGAACCTTTCAGCAATAATGCAAAGTATTGATTTAGGGCGAGGCCATTGAGAGGGAGGTTCAGTTCCTCTCCTTGTAAGTCTTTCACTTTATAAGTTGATGGACCAATTTTTTCAAAAAAATTGATAAGGGCCAAGCCATAGGTGTTGGAATTTTGTGTTCATTCCCTTACCGTCATGTTGGTGATCCCATTTGAGGACCAAGTCTCCTACTTCGAAAGTTCTCTTCCCGAATTTTCTTTTATCAAACCATTGTTTGACTATGTCTTGATGATGATGAAATCGTTCCTTGGATTTTTTCCGTGACTCTTCTAGTTTCAGCAGGGTATCAATCCTGGACTGTAGGGCTTGACTGCTAGAACCTCAGGCGGATTGGGCCAACTTCAAGGATGGGAGCAATAAGTTTGGAGGGAGAATAACTTCTTTGCCATAGACGAGGTTGAAAGGGGAAGCTCCTAAGGCATTTTTTGGTGTTACCCTATCTGCCCATTGGGCGTAAGGGAGGGCTATGTGCCAGCTCCTTTGATTTTCGATCACAGTATTTTTTAGGATTCGGATGAGATTTTTATTGGTCGATTCAGCTAAACCGTTTCCCTGAGGGTAGTAATTGGCTGAATAATGTAATTTAATTCCCCTTTCATATGTGAATTCATTAATCTATACTGATAAAAAATATGGTGCATTATTAAAAACTAGGGAAATTGGAACCCCAAACCTGGTTATGATGTTCTCTTCCAAAAAGTTGATGACCGTATCCTCATTATATTTCCGTAGGGGAATAGCTTCTGCCCATCTTGTAAAATAATTTGTAGTGGTCAGAATGTACCAATGCTGCAGCAAGGAGTTAGGATTTATTTCTCCAATTATATCTATACCCCATTGCTCAAAAGGTTCAGTGATGATAACTGGCTGCAAGGGACCTGCTGCTTTAGGCAGCTTTCCAGTGCTTCTTTGGCATACATCACAATTTCTGACATAGGCATGGGAATCCTTGAAAAGAGTACGCCAATAATAACCTGCCCTTAGGATTTTGTGGGTTGTAGTGTCTCCAGAATAATGTCCTCCAGCAGATCTGTCATGTAGTTCTTTGACCACGTTAGTAGCATCTTCCTTTTCTAAACACCTGAGAGAAATGCCATCATAATTCTTCCTAAAGAGTACTCCTTCAATGATCTGATAAGCCGTTAATTTGAGACGGAGGGCTCTCCTTTGCTTCGAACTCCAATGTTTTGGTAAGTAACCTGATTGCAAGTAATGTACTAGATCTTTGTACCAAGACTCTGGGGTCGTAAAAATTGGACATACATCTATCACATTCAGTTCGGCTTCATTCCTCCAATCTAGCTCTTCATCAGTTTGGCTTTGAGTGAGTAGCTTGCATAGGCCTTGACCTTTAATGGTGCTAGCTGGTTTGAATTCTAAGTCGTACTCCTGGAGAGCAGTGACCCAATTCCCTCTCCTTTCTCCCAATTCCTTTTGGACGAAAAGAGACCTGATAGCAGGATGAGGGACTATGACTTTAGTCCTATTTTTCATAATATACGACCTGAACTGCTTTACTGCTTTGAAAACCACGTGAGCTTGTTTATCCACCACGGGATAGTTTAGTTCAACACCTTCCAGACCAGTGCTCATAAAATAAATTGGGTATTCATCTCCTGATTCCGTCTTCTGAGTAAGCACAGCTACAAGAGAGTCATCGGAAGTGAATGTATACATTATCAAATCTTTATCAAAATCTAGAATTCTTAAAGAGGGTGCCTTGGCTATCACACTTTTAATTTCTTTGAATGCAACCTTCTCCAAATCTGTCCACTTAAATTGTACATTCTTCTTAAATATTTTTGCAAAGGTTTAACGATCTGGGCGAAGTCTGGTACAAATATTCGGACAAAATTTATGGTGCCCATGAAGGATTGCATAGACTTCTTGCTATGGGGCATGAGAACATTATTGATAACCTGAATCCTTTCTTGATCTATTGAGATTCCTTCCTTGGAAATGATATGACCAAGAAGCTTTCCCTCAAGAACAACAAAAACGCTTTTCTTAGGATTTAGAGAGATGTCGTACTTCCTACAGTGATAAAATATCTGCTTTAAGTGAGAAACGTGGTCTTCTCTCTTCTTTGAAAAGACTGTCACATCGTCCAAGTATACTACTACACATTGACGGCCCAGTCCTCGAAAAGCAATGTCCATGGCTTGCTGAAAAGTGGCCCCTGCATTAATCAATCCAAAAGGAATTCTTCAGTATGCAAAGGTTCCCCACTTTGTGTGAAAAGTGGTTTTGAGTCAGTCTTCCTCCGCTACTGTCACTTGGTTGTAACCAGAAAAACCATCTAGTAGGGAAAAGAGTTCTGATCCTGATACCATCTGCATGATCTGTTCCATTGGGGGCACCCGATAGTTGTCCTTATCGGAAGCTCTGTTCAAGTTCTGGAAATCTACACACATCCTGGATTCTCCTGATTTCTTCCATACGGGGACTAGATTAGCCACCCATTCAGAATGTCGTACTTTAAAAATAATCTTGGCCTCCAACAATTTTTTCACTTCCTTTTGTATTAGAGGCTCTAGTGTTGGGTGCATCCTCCTTAACTGTTGCTGAAAAGGTTTGACACCTTCCTTCATAGGTATTACGTGTTGAATTATGCGGGTGTCATATGTATTTAGATCATCATAGGTCCAAGCGAACACGTCTTTATATTGCTGGAAAAGTTTAATGAATATACATATTTCTTTCGTCGTACAACATTTTCCCAGATTGACATACTTTGGTTCAGCTTCCGTGCCCAAGTTTATTAACTCGTATTGCAGGGCCGAGTTGTAGGTTTTGGCATTCACAGGTCTCCTGAATTTGTTTTCGAAATCGAAGAGGGACTCTAGCATTCTCACTCCTTTGGGCATGAAGTTGCCTTTCACTGCATCTTTATCTTGTAGATTTGAGTCATGCTCTTCTTCCTCTATGATGGCCTCCTGAAAAGCATCTTCATTGGTTAAGAAACTAATGATCTGATCGTCATCGTCAAATACTCCGAAATTTGTGATGTTGTTCGGAACAGAAGGCCTGAAAATGAATTCAATGGAACATTTATTATTAGTGGGTACTAATCTGGAAGCGGAAGTATCTAACAGATCAGCTGTAGCGTTTTATAATCTTGGGACAGAATTGATGTTAAAAGCATCAAAACATGAGATTAAATTCCAAATTTCTGCTTGATAACTCTTTAAATGCAGTGAAAGACAATGAATCATATTTCTTATTTTCCTAACAACAATTTCATAATCACCAAAGACTTTCAAAAATTTAACATTAAGACCAATGGCTTTCTTCAAACCCTGAATGAGAGCTTCATATTCTGCGGTATTATTAGTACATTCAAACTCTATGTTAACACTCAAAAAGTGCTAACTACCTCATCTACCCCATTACATGACTCATTTGTCCATATTCCCTACCATAGTTGCCTCCAAAACCTTAAAAACCCATTAAAAAGCCTCAAAAAGGCCAAAAAGCCATTAAAAAAGCCTCCAAAAGGCTAAAAAACCCCTTTTCCCCCCAAAATAATCCAAACTTCCTCCAAACTAGCAAAAACCCTCTAAAAAGGGAATAAAAAATACAAAAAAGAGGAAAAAGAGGGAAAAAAGGAAGCAAAAACCCTATACAACTGACCTAAACCATATGGTGCCCAAAACCATGGACCAGCACTCCACCACTAAAAACCTATAAATAGGTGATGGAGGCTCCCCATTTTTCATCCACAATCATCCATATCCTTACTATGCCAAAATCACTCCTGAAACCCTATCTCACCCTTTTGAGCTATTTTCACATTTGAGTGCCCCTTTGGCCCATTTCCAAAACCCTTTGGAGAAGGAGAAAGGAACAACACTGGAGCTTGGAAGCAACCCTCCTGGACTGCAGCAAGGGCTTCATCAACCTCTACACTTGAGGTATATTCAATACAAAAATCAATTTATATAATCTTGTCATTTCTTTTTATGCACATGCTTAGAGTAGTTTACTATGTTATTTACTATTTTCTGAACTGCTACTAAGGAGGCCCTTCTCCTTAGTAGGTGCTCATTTGCATAAGATAGGGTGAAAACCCTAGCTACACTCTAACCTACATGATAAAAAATATTTCTTCCTATCAGGATCAATTAAAATGCAACCGGCTCTGGATTCTTCCTGAGTTTTGGAGCCGTCAAAATAGAGAGTCCAAAAGATATTTTCTTCTCTAACTAACTTAGTTTGATTACTGTCTAAATTAGTGACTAAGTCTACTATATTACAATCAATATCGTTAGCCCGTGAAAACTGAAGGAGATCGGGCTGTCTGTCTGAAATATGGCTAACTTCTTCTGATTTGTAGTTTTCAGGTTCAATTTCCAAGAAGTAATTTCCTAAAACTCAAGAGGAAAAAGCCACAACTTCATTTTTTCCTTCTAATTGAGTAACATTTTGTTTCATGTGTGGCTCCCTTAATATCTTGATCTGATTTTGCCGATTCTGATGAGGCAGCCATAGATGAGACCAATCTGTTGCAAAATATCCATTAAGTTTCGTAGACCAATCCCTACTCAAAATTAGACCATATGCCTCAGGGATATCGACCACCATTATATCAATGAATTAACATACTATGGGATCGGATGACAACCTAATAAGTACATCCTTTAGTTCACCAATAACCTTGACCGCGGTCCTATCTAATTGAATAATTTGAGATGGTGATGGGATCGGCTGTCCATTTATCTTTTTAGAAATTGACAATGGCATGACATTCGAACTAGCGCCTAAGTTTACCAAACAATTATGCACATTGTGATTAAAAATCTCAAAAGTTAAGAAAAAAGGAAGAGTTTGAGATTTCGATTTTCCGCCGATACTTGCTTCATTAATTTATGGGTTCTCCTCAGTGTTTTCTACTGGGACAGTTGTTTGTGGATCTAAGGCTTCCATCAATTTCTTCCTTTGTTGCAGTAAGCTGCACATATAAAAAATGGAAACATTTGCTTTCATTTTCTTAATATCTTCGATTATATCATAGCTCATGTCACATCCCTTTGAAATATTTGATTGATTCTCTGTTTTGTTTAAAGGAGCTGGTGGCTATTTAGTTTTTTCTGAGTTTGGTTCTTTAGTTACCGTAGGAGAAACCATTGGGCTTGTCTTGGGTTGGGGTGGAATGACAGTTATGTGTCGCCTCGGTATTTGGTTAGACTGTGCCTTAGGTGATTCTATTGTTGGTTCGATCACTGGTCCTTTGCTCTTGGTAGTGATGTTAACACATGTTGTTTGTATATCGTCTGTGAACTCTTCACAAGATAGTTCTTGGGTAGGGGTCAAATCCCAAAGGATCATCATAGTGTCAGGGGTTGGTTCTTCACTGTCAAGAATTTGTTCTTGTTGGGGGCTCGTTTGCTTGGGCATTTGTGCATCTAACATTTGGTTCATTACTAAGCTCATCGAGTTGATCCACTGTGGGAAGCTCTTTTCTGAGTGTTGTTCTTGGTGAAAAGTGCATAAGTGGTCCATCCCCATTTCATTCAGATTTAGTACGGAAGAATTATTTATTGGTGGGGTTGGTTGTCCATTTTCTTCTTTCTTTTTATAGAACAGTTTGAAAAGAGGTCTCGAAGAACTCGTTGCTTTATCCTTTTTCTAGATCTACAATCTTGTTGGAGAGTTTCTGCATAATTTTTATGATGTTTTCTAAATCTGGTGCAGGGTCTTCCTTATCCCTAGTTAACAGGAAAGGTTTCTTAACAGCTTCCGTTTTACCCTCTATATCTAAAGCATGTTTCGAGATGCTGTCATGTTCTTCTTCTACCTTCTTGGCTTCTTCAAAATTTCTATGAGGGTAGGTTTTTTTGTTCTCTTGACGAACATTGCGAGCGGGGATTTAAGCGTTGTTTTATAATATTCTACTAAACATTCTTCAGCGGGCTTTGTTGCATCACTAAAATTATTTAATAATGTTGTGAACCTCTGGTTAAACTCTTGAAATTTTTCATTCTTTTCCATTCTCATACACAATATCTCTTTCATGAGAGTAGCTACAGTTTTCTGATTGCCATGTTTTTTAAGAAAGCATTTCTCAAAATCTTCCCAACTTGTTATCGAACCGGCTTGCAAACTAAAATACCAGGAAGATACTTTGGGTTCGAAAGTATAAGGAAAGAGATGACAAACCACGTCTTCATGCTCTACATCTAAAATATTTATGGCTAAATAAAAACTTTTAAGGTGGTCTTCAGCAGAGATTCCCTTGCTAGGGTCATACTTAGGCAAAACCTTTTCTGGGTTCTTGGGCAAATCATGGAACGGTCCGACTACATTTAATGTCCCTTTGGCTCTCCATGCGGGTACGGCCATGGATCTCTAGGAAGAGCATGGTGGTGAATGCGGTGGTGAGTTAAGAGGAGTATCCCTTGGAGCATGCTGCTCTGGGTCTGTAGGGGTTTCTGGTCTAATTTCGTCAAAATGTTCAGTGATCTCTTCTAGAGATAAATCTAATAATTTTTCTAGGCTTTGAACAAGAACGGAATCCCTTGTGCACTGAGGATTGTTTCAAGGAGCTCTGGTCCTGGGTAACAGAGGAACTGTGGTTAGTCCTCCAAGACTTCTCACGCATGAGTGAGTATGTCTCATGAATTGATTTACTTCTTCAAAAGGGACATCATACACTATTTTTGACTATTATGTTTCAGGGTTAGGATTTTCTTGATTTCTTGATTCCAAATCTGGAAATTCTGAGATGACTGTTTCATATGGGTTTTCAGTGGAATTTTTACCAATAAAAGAATCTCTTCTGCTAGCCATGCACTGGTGGCGCTCCTTCTAATACCAAAAACTGTCGATGCCTCGAATATCGCTGCATCAATCAGCAAGGGATTCTCCCCAGTAAGCGATCCATCTAGATCACTCACTGTATGGAGTGGAGAATCTGTCCGATTAACGGTTCCAGCTACCGTGGGTTTTAAAGATTTGTTTGTTTTACCGGTTGCGGCCCGATCCACCAGTTATAAATTTTGTATTTTAGTATGATATGCATGTGACCTAAGTTAAATGCATGTGGGAAACAAATCTATGCTAATCTAATTTAATCTAAAATATCCTATCCTTATAAGGAGTAGATTTAAAGAATGAGTAATAGACTGGAAAACACACCCAATAATTCCACAGGTAGCTATTAAATTGAAACGAGCATTTACAACAAAAATAAATATTATCCATGGTAGCTCAGATTAATATAAGCATTCAATTACCCATTTAACATAGAAATTTTGCAAAGCACATGAAACCATTCACAGCAAAGAATTAATTCATAAGAGCTAGGAAAGATCTCACAGGAAATGTATGAAAATGCAGAAATAATTCAGCAGTTAATCAACAAGACTCCAAGCAAAAGGTTGTGCCAGCTTCCACAGGCCAAATCGATTTCTCTATTCATGTAGCAGAAATAGTTCATTTACAAGACAGAAAAAACATTCATCTGCTCTCCTTCACTTCTCCCTTCCCCTAACCAGCTTTATATAGCTTTATAAAATGGGCCAAGAGTTGCCACCTATACCCTAACCATTTCTATTCTTCTAATTTGTCTTGTAGTGTTGACATTACAAAAATAGGAATATCTCAAATAACTTTACCAAAAAGAAACGGGAGTAGAAGTCACTTTAATATTACAAAGGTATATGCATAAACTGTTAATCTAAGAGACATGTTGATGAAGGAAAACTATCTCTGAGCTGGTGCGTTGGGAGACTTAGGAATTTCTGGGACTGTTGGGGCTTCTTCCATCACTACTACAATAGCTGGGCCACTTCCTGATGTGGGAACTTGACTGGCTGCCAATGCCTTATCTATTTCTTCAATATAATTTCCCCATTGATTTGTTTCTTTTACTATATTCATTCCAACTAGGGGAATCATAAATCTGAGGGACACTCTCTGCTTGGCGAGTTCTTCTGCTAACACAGCTATTTCTGCCATTGTGGCCCTAAGACTTTCTTCTAAGTGATACTTATGAATAGTTGCTTCACTGATAAATTGGTGCAGGTCTTCTGAAGTCAAGACATCTAGCTTCTACACATATTAATTTTCTTCCTTGAGCTCTTCACTTAGCTTAGATAGGCGTTGTGCTTTATCCGAGAATTCTTCTAAACTTTGAGGCATGGCTATATGACAACTTTCCTGTGTGGCTTGTATCTAGGAATACAGATTCTTGCACCGTTCATAAGTAGTTAGGGTCACAGTGGCCAACTTTACTCCGCAATCCTTAGAGTATTATAGGGTGCGCATATCTGCCTTGTACTCAACAACAGACTTAAGGGGAAGATTTGCCGGGAATTCTGACCTCCCTTCTATCCATTCAATGTGTTTTTTAATCTCTCCCCTGATGCGTGTGTGCTTCTTTCTTACCTGAGTGGCTTCGACATTGATTTCCTTAACCTGGGCCATTATTGCTTTTAGATTGTATATCTCCTCTGATAGAAGTTCTTGTATGCCATAGGTCTCTCTTAGAATTTCATAGGCTTGCTCATGGAGGCTAATGTCTCCCATTTTGCTGCTTGCCAGCTTTAACTGTTGTTCTAACAATTCATTTTCTCCTTGTAACTTTTCAATGTGCTCTTTCAGGTAAACAATCTCTTGAATGTTGTCAAACTTATCTGATTCAAGCCTCATATTTTTTCCTTCAAGCTCTCCCTTTTCTTCCTTTAACAACCTTGCCTATATTGCTAGAGCCCTTCTATCAGCTTCCAATTGTTGGAGAATTTCTTTTAATTCTTCCCTCTGAGATGTGAGGGCATCATTCTTCTTGATCATCAAATTTGTATAGTTCTTCTCTTTAACTAAAGCTTCCTGCAATTGACGTGCTTTCTCCTTTTCTTCACTCAATTTATCCCCTAGTGTGTTGACATTTTATGCAGTTGCTGTAACCGCGGCTACGGAGATGGATGCCAAGAGTTTAGAAGCCTCTTCTGTGTTCCGCATGACCATAGTCTCGTGTGTAGTGATGATGTCTGGCCGAAAAGGTCTTTTCAATTTGGAACCTATCCCTTTGATAATGGTTTTCCTCTTCTTGTTGTAAGTGAAATTTACCCAATTAGAAACTGTACTACCTTTGTAGGTCGTAAAAGGGACAATGGTTAAATCTCTTATGGGGGAACCCATATCTAAATTTTGTAGGTCTGGGATTTTGGGATCAATATCATCTTGAGACTTCTTTTCTTCCTCCTCTTTCTTCCGTGCCTCTTCCTCCTGCTTCTTTCGTGCCTCTTCCTCAGCTTCGACTGCTTGGACTCTCAAGTTCTCTTCTTCTATGCGTTTATCCTCTTCAATTTTCTTTGCTTGTTCTAGGAGCCTTTGTTCTTCGATGGCATCCTTTTCTTTCTGTGAACCTGTTTTCCCCACAACATTAGAGCTTGAGCTGGCCCCTTCTTTGCTTATTTGGAAAATCTGTAGCTCAGTCATATTGTTGATCCCTCTATATGCTTCCTCTTGTGGATCAAAAAATTTGGCATACTCACAGGGAGTGGAGATTTCTTTGCAATGTTGTGCAATTTTACCCTATCGATCATTTTTGTGAAAAATCCTTTCTCCGAAATGAAAACTCCTCAATTCTACAACAAACTCTTTCACGATTGTAATTCTTGAAAACTTGTAGGCCCCAACATAGAAGGGTAAGGTTGGAAAAGTGGCTTTCTTGGCCTTATACAGGGTAGTACCCATTCCATCAATCAACACCTTCCTTACCATCTCCTTGTGGACTATATAATCCATAGCGTATCTTGGTAGAATATACGGAGCTTTGGAACCTCTGTACATCCTTATGTAGGTACCTTCTGGAGAAAAATATAAATCACCATATTTCTCCAAAGCTTCCATGGCGTTCTTAGATAGGCAGTTGGGTTCTTCATTAAATATTAATTGATAAAGAGGCATGATGAACTCCTCTTAAATGAGCTTGTAATCCCTCTTGTAATTTTGGGCCCAGAAGATCTTGTAGGTAATGAACACTGGGCCCTCTGCCGGGCTCCACAAGCACCCCAACTTTGGAAAGAGACATTTTGCCGCGATACAATCTATGAGGTAGGAAGCCAAATAGAATTATACCTTCCTCTCCACTAACCCTTCTTGTGCCATTGTTATAGTCGATGACAGACTGTCTGAGATAATATCAGCCTAGTTGAAGATTGTCCCTTTGAAGGCTACATAGTGGATGATGGGGACCCATTGTAGCATAAACATCATCCCATCGGGTCTCCCGAAGACTCTGCTTAACATGAGAGCGATCAGTTTGAAAGGAGGCCTCAGATGCTGAACCTCATACTCCTCATTGTCTTTTCTTCTGATTTGCCTGCCTGCATTTAACATCCTTCTTGCCATGTCTAGATTATCCATATGGATTCCTTCCAACCATGAATCATCAAGCCACTGCTGTGCTTTGGGTAACTTGTAGGTTGTTGAGATATAAGACGGGTGAAACGAAGCAAATGCCTTTCCTATGCTATCTACTATGACTCTTGTCTTGGTGTTCACATGTCGCAACACCCATCCAATTACTTCTGAGCACAGGAAGAGTTATGGACGTGTGGATGCCTTGGATATACAGGAGTTTCAGATGTTCTGATATAAACATTCCTCCTCAAGAAGAGCCTCAGGGAAGTTCTGATCTCTTATCATGTGGTAGACATCTCCCCAGTTTACTTCTGGAGGCACGCCTGTAGTGCACTTGGTATCTTGGAATGTTGTTTCTATCCTTTTGCTTTCATCGACTGCCTTTTATTTTCTCTTGCCACCTTTAGCCATTTTGAAACTCCTATTCAACAATTTAAACATGAATAAGCATGTATGACATGATGTTGATAACCCAAACTAGTGTCCTTTTGGTAATATCTCTATTTCGACCAAAACTTCTAAAAACATTTCCTTCAAATACCAGTTTATAATCTTGTGAAAGGATTAATTTTGCGGTTGCTAATGGGATTAAGAATCGTTTAGTCTTGAAGAAACAAAACACCAACCGGCGTGCAAGCGCGACAGGCATGTATTCTATAGCTGCGGCGATGCCAATGATTAGGTGCGAGGAAAGGTGGAAGAGGTTTAACGGGTGAGGGGTAGGTGCATCCCTCTTCTAATTATTTTGAAAATGTGAGAGCCTTGAGGCCTTTCCCATCCATGCTTAGGGTTTCTTAACGAAACGTCTCTTAGGTTGGGAGTAATACGTCGTCCAGGACTATGAAGAATAAGCTCCAGCTCCATTGATAGAAAGAGACCCACCGTAATAATGGAATGACCTTGAATAAGCACAATGTCCCTAGACTTAACTGTGACTAAGAAAAAAAACTAGGCGGGATGGTATTCTGAGTCAGGTGCACCATGGGTTGATGATAAGCACAATTGTTCCAGAGAAAGCCATGGATAGAAAAGAAATAACGAATCATATCATTTTAAATAAGAACACACCTCATAATAGGGCCTGTGAATGTACTTACCTATAAGTGATGGCGTGGTGCCGATGCTTTGCCGAAGGGTCTGTGAATCCGCACCTTCAAGCGACGATGGGCGTGCTTTGCGGTTCAAACGGAACGGAAAATAGTCTGGGTGATGAAGAATAATGAATTGTTAACGAGGTTCACCCCCATATATAAACCTTGGTACATGTGGACCATTAATATGGTTGTTGCAAAGTCATAAAATGGGATTTAAGGCATCTACGGCCTGGTCAAATTGAACCTTTTCCAATAAATATGACCGTCAAAATTGGAATGGTTAGATTAAGGCTTCCGCCTCCAGTGGAAAGAAATGTGGATTTTTGTCTGCTGTTGCAGGAGAATTGTTCGAATGCTTCCATAGAGGAGTCGTCTTCCAAGGAAAACTTACGTGAGTTCGTCCACTTTCGTGGGAGAGTTAGCCGAGTTCTTCCGACTTATGTGCCAACGTTTGTAGATGCGGAAATGATAGATGAGTCTTTCAGCGAATAACTTGTTGATGCGCTTCTGATGCTTGTGGAAGAGTTAGGTGAAAACTTCCATCATTGCGGAAAGACTTGATGAATTCGTTCCGCTGCGAGTCCGCTTGATTAAAAATCTTCACCCTTTCAGAAACTTTAAGGTAACTTTTCCACCGTGGGCCTGACTTAGCCATTTATTTTCGTGGTTTCGGAAGGCTTGAACTAACTCTTCCGCCATGGTGGCAAGATTAGCCCGAAGCTTCTATCATTGCGGCTAAAGATCCTAAGTTTTACTTAGGCAAAAACACAACTCCAAAAGAAAACTTAAGGCAAGCTAAGATTCCTTTTAAGGGAAAAAATAAGGAAAATATTTATGATAGTTTGAATGACCTTAGGTAGATTTTTTCCTTTTTTTTTTAAAAATCAGAGGAGGCGCCCCAATATTTTTCAAAAATTAAGGGTGGGTTTTTGTACCAACAACAGATTGGTGAAGGGAGTGATATTGAGTGGGAGTGTTGCATAGAGGTTGTGTGTTTAGGAGGGCATGATGGTTTTCAAGATAGATCCATGGATACTGGGCATGCAGGAGGGACGTGATTGCTGAGTGAATGCTCGGCACCGAGTTTGAGCATGGAGGAAAGGGTGTGATGACTGAGTGGTAGAGTGTGGATGATCTTGTGTGAGAAGCTGGGAATTAAGGCAGGTCAGAAGGAAGGGCTCTAACCCAGAGCCAGGGAGTGGATGAAATAATAGAGGGTGAACATGCATATAAAGGGAAGGAAGAGAGGATCTTCCTAGTAGTCTATCATTCAGAGAAGAAGCTTCAGCAAACCCTGAAATCCTAGAAGCAAAGTAAGACGAACAACACATACTTTTCTACAAATAAGCCTTCCTATATTAGATGAGAGGTTCCCTTTTTATAATAAGGGACCTACTTATTTACATAGTAGATTTTCTAATACATATTTAGAAAAATTAGTCTAAGATTAATGCATAATCCTTGGTGTCTACTATGGGTTGCAAAGAAGACTAGCTTCTTTGTGGCCCGTTGTAGGTACAATAGATCCCATGTTCCATTAGAACATGGGAGCCCAAAGATTCTTAAATGCAAAGGTAATGAGTTAAAAATTCCTTTACCATTATGGGGTTTTCCATCATGTTTATTATGGTTTCATACCTTTACATTTGGATTAATGTAATTAGTATTTTTCCTTTTGAAAATTTCTAGTTTTTTACCATTTTTTTGAAATTGCAAAAAAGCCTTGATTTTTCTCTGAAAGTCATTTTCATCCCGCAATCCCGCAATTGCGGATTGCAAGACCTGGTGTTTCCTTTTTGGGATGTTGGCATCCTGCAACCCATAACCCGCAAGATTGTGGATTGCGGGAAGGCCTTGTAAATAGTTTTTCAACTTTTCGTTCTGTAACTCGGAACCCGCAATTGTGGATTGCGGAAAAATAGATTGAATAATAAAATTGCATTGTATGTTTCTGCAACCTGCAACCCGCAATTCCGGATTCTGGATTGCGGAAATATTATTTCATTTTGAATAAAAATATGTTTGTGTTCCCGCAACCTGTAACCCGCAATTGTGGATTGTGTATTGTGGGAAGAATGTATACAGTTGTAAAATAAACCCCCGCAACTTGACCCCGCATCCCGCAAGATTTGATCTTAGCCATTGATTTGTTTTAATCCTACGATATAGGTTTTATTCGTTGAAAATTGATAAATATAGGGTTTTTTCTATTTTTCATTATCATTTTAATTTTCAAAAAATTAGCTTGCTGAGTGGATTTTCACTACGAGTTTTCTGGGGGGGCAATTTCACTATTTTCAGTTAATTCAGGTTGGTTCTTCTACCATTTTCGCATTCTGTTGTTTACCATTTTTGTTGTTCGTGAATTAGTTTTGATTTTGTGTTTTTCTATTTATCATAATTATCCATTTTTTCAAAATGTCACAAAATACTTAGTCCAAAACTGATCACAAATACCTGTTGACCAAAGACCCAAATTTTGGTATTTTCTCAGACACCAGTGGCAAGATTACTGAAACCTACCAAATCGACTGGTCCAAAATCTACTCAATTTTTTATAACGATGACCTGTCGAACATCCAGAATGACCGACTTGCATATAAGAGAATTTGGGATTCCCAGCTTCATGCCATTGCTGCTAGAACCTCTATCCTTCCTTATACTGATGTAGTTAAACGGATTGTGGACCACATTGACCCTAAAGACCAGTCATTCTGTGATAGCGTTGGGTCACAATTAACTACCTTCCGCCCTGAGGTTTTCATCAGAGCCTATGCTCTTAAACCGACTCTCCAACCCATTAGCGCTGATTTCGTAGAGTCTTCTAAGAACATGTTTAATTTTAACGAAATGTTAAAGTCATGGATGAATAAACCTAACAGTTGTGTGCCTAGGGATGACAACTTGTACCCAGTCTCCTGACTTAGAGAACCTTATTCTCTATTTTCATCCATGTTGTGCAGACTGTATGGTCTCCCGAATTGTTTGGTATTTAAAGCGGAATGGGATCCTATAGCCCATCATGTCCTAACGACTGGTGAGTGTTTCCCTTGGGCATCTATCATGTCATATGAACTCAGGACAAGCATTCAAGTATATCAGAAAGCATTGGTTCTAAGGAAGCCGCATTTCTTCTTTTCAGCATTTGTCATTAATGTATTTTGCGCAACATTTCATTATCCCAACATGGGATGGATTTGGACTCCATCCGACCCTCATGTCCATATTTTCCATTTTGCATTGTGGGAGAACAATTACATACCTTCGTTATATGATATTTGTGACCACTTCCTTGGAAGTATTTATTCTAAGATATTCAAAGAACAGACTCCTGCTTTCTCAACTTATGCCTGAACCTTCATTACTGCAATTGGTGACTGGTACGTGGGTGAATCCTTCTCATATATCAGAGTTTGGGGAAGTGGCTCTTCTCATCTGCTACCCAGGATAGTTCCTGACAGGTTGTTCATTGAAGAAGTCTCCTATCAGACTTGTATAGATGGTGTATACTTAAAACTCATTGGTCCAAAGAGTAAGGGTTGGCCTAAGTTTCCCTTGAACCTTGGACCATTCGCCATCCCAAATTCAACTTGGGCAATAGTGTTCAGTGAAAAAATGGCTTCTTTGAAATTAGGCTATGCTGCCAAGAGAAGACATGATCCTAAGAAATTTATTGATGCTCATTTCAAGAAAAACCATGTGAAAGGTGGTTATGATCATGAAGATCTTCCTGATGACTCCATATATCAGGGAGTAAATACCTTTTCTGAAGTCCTTGCTAGGGATAAGAGAAAATATTAATATAATCATGTCATGCAGTATCAGTAGGAGCTTAAAGCTAAGGTTTTACACTACCGATAAATGGAGATGAAGCTCATAGAGAAGGTAAGAAAAGATAGAGAAGAAAAGGAATCTCAGAAAACAGCTGGTCCATTAATGCTGACCTATAGTGATGGGGAAAAAGGAAGAGGCCTCATGGAAGATGCTCCAGAGGTAAAGACTGCTGAACAAGTGAAAATACTAATGCAAGCGTCTCACCAATCAAAGCAGGAACTAGCAAAGATCACTTCGGTGTTGGAGACCCATGTAGCTGTAGCTTCTAAGCCTACTGTTAATACTCAAGTGACCCCTGTAGTTACCCAGGATAGTGATGATCAAGTGGTAGCTGTGACTAAACCAGCTAAAAGGAAGAAAACTCAGATTGTTGCATCTCAAATCCCTACCTTAGACATTATTGACTATGATGTTGAAGATGTGGTACATCCTTCTTTGCCTATGGTTGAGGAAGTGACTGAAACTTCATTGACCATTACAGATTTGTTGAATGCTATTGAAATGGATGACTCTGTCACAGACCAACAAATCTTTGGAACCACTTCTGATGTTGTTACCACAACCTCAGCAGTTCTACTATCATCTATTCAAGTTCTTTCAACTTTATCATCTGGGTCAACAATACAACCTTCCATATCCCAACTATTCCATACAATAACTTCCATTACTTCCCCATTCCCAACTAGCTCAGTTCCACCTCCTATTTTTCCATCTATAGCTGCAGAGATCCAATCTTTGACTATCCCTCTACAATAACCTTCATCCATTTTATCACCACTAGCTACTGATGAGCAAACTCCAGTTCCCCCTTCTTCATCACCAGCTGATGACATCCATGTTCCAATTTCTTAAGCTTTCACTTCTATCCCTTCCCCAACCTCTTTGCCAGCAGTTGTTCAAAATATCCCTTCCTCCCTAACTACTCCCCAAATCATTATGTCTATACCTAGTCCCACCACTACTCATACATCCTCATTGGTTTCAACAGTAAATGTGACTACATCATTTACTGAATTGGAAACCAAGTTTGAAGAAGATATTGCAGTCCCTCTGGGGAATTATTTCCACAATAAAGCAGCTAAGGCAGTGGTAAGAAGAGGCAAGAAAAGGAGCAGGAATCAAGGTGGATTGGAGGCACCCACTCCTAATCAAATAATCTGGGTTAAGCAATCTGATGATGTCTAGGTAGAAGTAGTGGAT
The DNA here is from genome assembly GCA_027924585.1 of Larix kaempferi. Taxonomy (NCBI): domain Eukaryota; kingdom Viridiplantae; phylum Streptophyta; class Pinopsida; order Pinales; family Pinaceae; genus Larix; species Larix kaempferi. Next base: position 8,727,007 of record BSBM01000368.1, read on the forward strand.
ATAGCTGTGGCATTGGGTGCATTTGCAGGTGCAAATTTTGATTCAGTGAAGACACTGAACAGGGAGATTGATTTGAAGAAGGAAGAAGTGAAGAATATGGAAGAGAAACTAGCCAAAACCAATGAGGAGCATGAAGTTTATGTTTCTGACCTCAGGAAGATATTGCTAAATTTTGAGCATTAATTCACAATACTCTAGGATCTTCACTAAGAGAATAACATATACAATATATCAATGCATAACAATCACAATAAGAATGACAAGCATCACAAGAATCAAAAGCATGAGAGACAAGAGACACAGAGTTTCCGTGGGGAAAACCCTAAGGTGAAAAACCCCACAACTTCCTCAGATATAGAGAGAGCAATGGCTCAACCAAAGTACAAACAAAATACACTAAGATAGTCTCCTAGTAGTAGATGATCCTCCTCCTCACTAGTGCGCCACTTTCTGAGTGAGAGAAGTGTGACTTTCTGAATGATCAAAATAGAGATCTCCCGATCTCTATTTATACTAACCTGTTTTCCCAGTGACCTTATGGGGTTGACTTGTCTATCTAGATACATCCACAATATAATATATATTTCAGGGCCGAACCCACACATGATGGTCTAATAACCCATTGGCAAGTACACACACTTGAGACACTTGTCAATCCACATGACGACACTTCCTTATAGAGGAATAACACATATCTAATAAGGGTACAAGAAATATATATGAAATACATAGATGAAATACATTCTGAAGTTACATATACATCAACACTCCCTCTTAACTAGGAAGGTATTTCTCGACACAGTTCTGCTAGACAAGTCTTCTTCTCAGGATCATCATTATCGATGCATCGTCATCATCATCATCACTGTTTCTACTATCTCAACCAATCTCTAACTCTACTCATCATAGGAAGTTCTACAGAGCCAGTCCTTTTTCATACTGGATGTAGGCCCACCACCTGCAGGTCTTCATCATCATTGGCCATACTGTGGAATCCTCGGGACTTATTACGTGCATCACAAAACCTGGCTGCAGCATCCCAGGCTATTATGAGAACACAGCTCTACCTGTCGGATCTCCCAAGAGTACATTACATGTGATCTCACCACAAAACCTGGCTGAAGCATCTGAGGCCTTTTTCAGCCTGTCCAGATCTCCCAGGAGCAAATTACATGTGGTCCACCTCAAAACCTGGATGATGCATCTAAGGCCTTTTTCGTTCTGTCCAGATCTCCCAGGAGCAAATTACATGTGGTCATGGCAAAACCTGGTTGAAGCATCTGAGGCCTTTTTCATCCTGTTCAAATCTCCCAGGAGCAAATTACATGCCATAGGACAAAAACTTGCAAGAGCATCTCAGGATGTTACGGGTACACAACTCTGACCTGAAGATTTCCCAGGGCATGCTCATCTGCACAACTTGATCCACGGCCACAAAGTATCATCTGATACTCACCATACATCATCCTGATGTACACATGATAATCCTGATCATCATCACTGCAACATCCTACTTCATGTCATATGGAGAAGCTCATCATACACGATCACCCTGATCATACAATGCATCCATCTGATGCACACTAAGTATCTACCTGATACATAATATCATACATAGTGTATCCACCTGATACATAGATACATGATCCACACAATGTATCCATCAATATACATGATCTACCTGATCATACCTGATACATATCAATATACATGATCTACCTGATCATACAATGTATCCACCTGATACATATACAGATACATGGTCCAAGCATCCAACATGATGCATATACAAAATACATACAAATGATCCAACCGATCATATCCAGCATCCAACATGATGCATACATACATATAAATGATCCAACTGATCATATCCAACATCCAACATGATGCGTACATACATATACATATAAATGATCCAACTGATCATACAAAGCAGAAACCAGAACATCATCCTGATGCTCATCATCCAGTGCTTAGATCCACAGCCATGTGAAGGATCCTCCTTCCAACATGCTTGGAATGGCTTTATCAAATGTGTCCATCACTTCTTCCTTGAAGTGTCATCAATCTGAAGAATGCCAAGCCTCTCCTTGAAGTACTCGAACTTCACCCTGGCTAGTGGCTTCATCGGCACATCTGCAATCTGCTCATCCATCGCAACATACAGGAGCTTCATAGCTCCTCTCTGCACCATATCCCTGATATAGTGATATTTGATCTCTATGTGTTTCGACCTGTCATGAAACACTAGGTTCTCAGATAGCTTCACACAACTCTAGCTATCGCAGAAAATACCAGTAGCATCCAATGGGAGATCAAATAACTCAGACAGTAGCTTCTATAGCCATACTACCTCACAACTAGCTGAACAGGCTACAACATAATCTGCCTCAGCTGTACTCAGTGCTATGCAGGACTGCTTCCTACTAAACCAAGAGATAACACCTGATCCCATACTGAAGCAGCACCCAGATGTGCTCTTCCTATCTACAGCACTACCAGCCCAATCTGAATCAACATAACCTTGCAGGTTAAACTTTTGATTCGCTTCATACTTGAGCCCATAATCCACTATACCATTCAGGTACCTCAGAACATGCTTTACAGCAACCAGGTGAACACTCCTCGGAGCTATCAGGAACTGACTCAATGTGTTCACAGCAAAGAAAATATCTGGTCTCGTGTTCGTCAGGTACATCAAGGACCCAATCATCTGACGATACATAGAGATATCAACTGGCTCAAATGAAGCATCACATAGAAGCTTCAGATTTGATGCCATGGGTGTGGCCATGGCCTTGCAATCCATCGTCCCGAATCTCTTCAGAATATCTACTGTGTACTTCCCTTGACCAAGAAAGATCCCACCTGCATTCTACCACACCTCCATACCTAAAAAATAATGCATCATTCCCAAATCCTTCAACTTGAAATCGGCAGCAAGCTTCCTCTTTGTATCACACCAAGTTCTGGGAGCTTGCTACAAGCCATACAAGGCTTTCTTCAATCTGCACACATGTCACTCCCTGTCAGGTCTTGGGACTGCATCCCAAACATCTTCTTCATGATCGATGGATCATGGCATTCCATTTCTTCATCCCAGATCCTGGGAACTTCAATATCTTCAATAGATATCTTTGTTGCTGGAACAAATGTTGTTGTCCTTCTTTTGTAGGTGAAGATATACGGTCTTTCCTACAAAACAAGTTAAATTGCATGATTAGAAACATCTCATAATTTTCAGAACAAATTCTTTACACATAAAGAAATATGTCATGCAGTCATGCAGTTATCTTAGATAATGCTTCAATACAACATTTATCCATGTTCCACAACTTTCTAGATGCCTTCCAGTCTCTACCAGAACATTGTTAAGAGTTTGCACTACTCCCAACATGTCAGCAAAGAGGTTTCATTCTAGATAAGTAGCACTGGAATGTTGTACAGTGCCATAGGCCACTTACCCATCACATGCATATTAGTAGTATCCTGTTCATTAATGCAATCTTTATAATATGCACAATACATCTCCTAAGCATAATATTATTTAAACAAAAATAGACAAGAAATGATAATTGAAATACTTATCTTTGTTTGTTTGTTGGGTGGACTCCCTCTAAGTCTTTGCTTCCTGGCAGGAGATGCTGAAGTAGCTTCTTCTACACCTTTCTGTTGTGGAATGTAGGAAGATGGTCAACTCCCTCTGAAAATATGTATCCTTGTAGGAGCTACTGGAGTGTGCTCTCTCTTGATATTTGCTTCTTGGATTACTTGTCCTTGAACTTATATTCATCCTTGTTTACATCAATCTTCTTGAACCCTGGAAAGTATAATCTGTAAGCCTTCGAGCTTTCACTGTAACCCACAAAGATACCCTTCTTTCTTGAAGGATCTAGTTTAGTCCTCTTTTCCTTTGGGACATGAGTGTATACTGGACAACCAAATATTCTGAGATGGCTGACTTCAGGTTTCTTACCAGAAAGGACCTCTTCTGGTATCTTGATGTCCAATATCTTGTTTGGTGTTCTGTTCTGCACATATACAACTGTTCTAGCTGCTTCTGCCCATAGATGCATGGGTAGATCCTAGTCATGTAGCATTGCTCTTGCTACTTCAATGATTGTTCTGTTCTTCCTTTCTGAAACTCCATTCTGTTGTGGATTGTAAGTAGCAGTCAACTCCCTCTTGATCCCTGAGTCACTGCAGAGCTTCTTGAAGTCACCTGAGGTGAATTCTCCACCATTGTCGGATCTGAATGTTTTGATCTTCTTGTCAATTTGATTCTCCATTAAGGTTTTGAATTCCTTGAACTTATCAAGTACCTCATCTTTGTTCTTCAAGAAGGAGACCCAAATCTTCTTGGAGAAGTCATCAATAAATGAGACATAGTAAACATACCCACTTAGATAACTGGATGACATAGGACCACATACATCTGAGTGGATGATTTCCAGGATATCCTTTGCCTTGCTTTCACTACTTGGGAAAGACTTCTTAATGTTCTTACCTTTTGCACATCCTTTGCAAACACCTTCATATTTGGTCTTGATTTCACGAAGACCCTCTATAGCCTTGCTTACAATTGGAAGTGCCCTATAGTGCATATGAGCAAGTCTTCTATGCCAAAGTTCACTTGGCTCCATGGATTCATGCACCATGGCATGTTCAGGTTGTCCCTTTAATTTATACAAACCTCCGTCTTGCTCTCCAATCACTATTGCATCATCTATGGTCTTTCCCTTTGGCCACATTAGGACTTGGCCATCCACAAATGCAACCCTCATACATGTTGCATCCAATACAGAGATGGAGAGTAAGTTCTTCTTGAGCCCAGGTACATAAAGGACTTCTTTCATCTTCAAAGATTTTCTAGAATCTAGGTTGTAGGAGGCTTCACCACTTCCTTTGATTGGGTATTGATAATCATTCCTAAGTTTCACCTTATGGGGTGTTTCATGTTCAGATAGGTTCACAAAAGATTCCTTAAACCCAGTCATGTGTTTGGAAGCCCCACTGTCAATTAACCAATCATTACAACCATGGGAGATAGTACCTATGAGAGCAGAGATCAGAACATACTCTTCTTCACTTGATGAGTCATCATTACTATCATCACTTTCTTCCCTAGCCTTCTTCTTTGGTGGTTCATCATCCTCGGCAGCATGAGCATGAAACCTTCTTTTGCTGCCCTTCTTCTTCTTGGTGAAGTTGTTGTTGTCCTTCTTGTTCTTGGGACAATTTATGGCAATATGTCCTTTCTCATTACAGGTGAAGCATATTCTTCTTTCTTTGAAGTGATGTGAATATTTCTTGGAGTGAGATTGCTCTCTCTTGGACTTCCCTTTCTTGGTGTGAGATATGAGAACTTGATCTTCATTCCCCATCTTTTCTTCTCTTGCCACAAGCCTTTCTTCTTCTTGAGAGCATTCTTCCCGCAATCTGTTGAAGGAAATCAAATTCTTTCTTGCATAGATTCCTTGAATGAAGGAGTCCCATGACCTAGGTAAGCCATTCAGAGTGGTCATGACAACTTCACCATTCTCCACCATTTCATTCACTGCTTCTAGTTGTTCCTTGATCTAGGAGACCCTTGAAAAATAAGATTGAATGGTTTCTCCATTCTGAAACTTTACTCCTTTCAATTGGTTCTGCAAGGTCATCTTCTGATTTATGTTCTTCCCTCAAATAGCTTGGCCAAAGAGTCAAACATCTCTTTGGGTGTCTTTAGAGAAGACACATGGGGTATGAGATGGGCTTTGATAGAATCAGCAATGATTCTATTTTCCTTGACCAAGTTCTTCTTATGCAACTTTAGCCTCTTCATCCTCTGGGATAGGGATGTCTTCTTTTATGTATGAGTCCAACTCATTCTCTTCCAGGATTAACCCAATCCTATACTTCCAAGCTCGGAAGCTATCAGCCCCTTCAAGCTTATCCTCAAGCTTGGTGTGGTGAGACATTTTAAAGAGTACTTCAAATGGAAATAGAAAAGATTTAGGTCTTACCACTTGAAATGTTGAAAACTCGATCTGGTCCCGGATTAGGGTTTGTTGGAAAAAACCTAAAAATTCAAAATGTGAATTTCAACTTTCTAAGGATAGAAAGATGCACCTTGATGAGTTGATCAGCCAGGTGCATTCAGAATTTGAGATCAGCAAAGTTTTACCCTTCAGATTTGACTTTTTATCCTCTCGGGTTCACTAGGGAGAGCCCTGAATTAGGGTTTGAGTTTCCTGGAGATCTACCAAGCCAAAAATATCGATCTAAAGCTCTAAACTTCGATTTTTGCAAGGAGCTTCTAGCTATGTCTTCAGATTTTAGAAATTACTATTTTTGTGGAAACCCTAATTTTTAGGTCCAAATCAGAAAATGCTCAGAATTGAATTATGATTAGACAGATGGATTCTCCTTGATGAGTAGAGTCAGTCTACTATACTGCTTTTCCAAAACCTATGGAGAGAAACTCAAGTTTCCATTACTGCAAAATGTCTTCTTCTCAGGTTAGCTCTGATACCATGTTAAATTTTGAGCATTAATTCACAACACTCTAGGATCTTCACTGAGAGAATAACATATACAGTATATCAATGCATAACAATCGCAGTAAGCATGACAAGCATCACAAGAATCAAAAGCATGAGAGACAAGAGACACAGAGTTTCTGTGGGGAAAACCCTAAGGTGAAAAACCCCACAACTTCCTCAGAGATAGAGAGAGCAATGGCTCAACCAAAGTACAACCAAAATACACTGAGATAGTCTCCTAGTAGTAGATGATCCTCCTCCTCACTAGTGCGCCACTTTCTAAGTGAGAGAAGTGTGACTTTCTGAATGATCAAAATAGAGATCTCCCGATCTCTATTTATACTAACCTGTTTGCCCAGTGACCTTATGGGGCCGACTTGTCTATCTAGATACATCCACAATATAATATATATTTCAGGGCTGACCCCACACATGGTGGTCTAATAACCCATCGGCAAGTACACACGCTTGCGACACTTGTCAATCCACATGACGACACTTCCTTATAGATGAATAACACATCTCTAATAAGGGTACAATAAATATATATGAAATACATAGATGAATTACATTCCGAAGTTACATATACATCAACAGATATTTGAAGACAGGTCTTAATATTTGGAGAGGAAGAACACCTCTCTCCAGGTTCACTTATGTAATGCACAAGATCTAAATGCTACCAATACACAAAGGATAGTTGTGCTCGAAAAACAATGTGAGGATGCAAATGCAAGTACAGCCTCCTCTGCTTTCTCTAGGTTTTCTCAGCAGGAGTTTAAAGACTTGGCCATCCAGGTCAATGAAGAACACCATCAATTGTTAACTCAACTATTTATCACTCTAGATGAAATTCGAGAGACTCAAATTGCTTTTGGAAATATTTCTATTACTCTTGATGGGAATATGGCTAAAGGACAGCAAGCCTCTAAGGCCAATGATGATATTGTGGGATGGTAGAGGTACATTAAGGAGAGACCAGATGACCTCCCTGTTCTTAGTAGTTTCAAGCTCAAGAAAATTAGGATTGCGTTGCATGTTGCATGATCTCAACGATATGGTTGAAGATACTATCCAGAAAGCACAAGCTATTTGCAGAAGGATGTGGTATGCTGTTGACAATATCATGGAAGTGTTGCAATTCCCACCCATGGATCTTATTGAAAATGCATGTCCACCTAAATTGATGATTGAACAGGTTGAACACTGATGTGAGGAGGCCAAAGAGAAGATTCAGCGTCTTGAGCATATCCAGATTGAAGACGTGGATCAACTAATCAAAACACCTGTTGCCATGGAGGGAAAGATCCACATCTTTATCTGTATTTGGCATAAGCTAGATAAAAATGAAATAGAAAGTTTTAAGTGTGATTCCCAGCTGGGGCTTGAGTCAGAAAATTATCCAAATATAGATGAGTTGTTAGACATTTGGGCCACGTTGCAATATTTTCTTGGCCATTAGTCTAATTCAAATTCTGTAATCCTTGTTTTGTGGGAATTTACTCTTTGTATCATTTTGTAATTATTATTTAAAGGGTAGATCTCTTGTAGTAGAGATGATGGATGGTGAAGGAACAGAATTGCCATAAGAGACTGGAAATGCTCTATTATTACAGACTATGTAATGTTTTGCATGCTTTAATACAAATTCAGTTTTCTTTAGTTATCTCTTTTGTTATAATTTGTCAAATGTCTTTGATGGATTGTGATTTTGCTTCAACAAATTCATTAGACACTATTTGTCGTTTGGAATCAATAATCTGCATTGGTTTATAGTTCATATTTCTCTTAACTTATGGTCCCTGTAATTGATGTTTTAAATGAATGTCTTTATCTAAAATATTTTATCTATTTCTGCAAATGATTCTCAGAAAACATTAAGTCAATGTTAATTTGTCAATTAACATTCCAGATACAGGATAAGCTTGTTTGCACTTAATTCTTAAGCTATCATTGGTTGAATGTCTTTAATTGATCATATCTTGAGCTGCTAAGTCAAGATCCAATTTTGCATGTCTATTAAGTTGGTGAAAAGATTTACTAGTTTTTAGATGAAGTTATATTGTGCACAAACAAATCATTCCTTTTAGAATAGGCCTCACTTCGATTAGATTTCTTTTCAAGGCTCGACTAACTCTTAGGATTAGGAAAACTCTTGTCTTTCTCGATAGGAAGACAGATCCTTTCAAAATCAAACACTCAAAAGTTCCAGCGAAGGCCTTTGTATCCGTGGGTGTTAACCACACCAAACAGCTTGAGGACAGGGTAAAACTTGAGTAGGATTATCTGAAGCCTTTGGCTGGGTTTTCATCCCCTGTTGTTTGCCTTGAACATTATTCTAGCACATACACAACTGAGGAATAAAAAAATGGCGCTAGAAGGAGGGAATGATCCGCCACATTTCCCTTTAATTAGAGCTACTTCTTATTTGATAATGTTTTTATGGCTCGTTCCCAAATCCCTGCATGGGAGTCCGATACTGCATTGATCCTACAAGGACCTTTACATAAGCTCCCTAAAAAGGCAGTTAAGATCTTTCCGAAGTTCAATGGCGAAGGTAATGTTTATGTCACTGAGCATATTAGAAGGTATGAATCTATTTTACCGTTATTAATGTCATACATGAAGATGTGGCTTGCAGTTTATTCCCATTCACCTTCGAAGGTAAGGTTTCTCTTTGGTTTCATTTTTTACCTTTGAATTCAATTTCTAGTTGGTCAGAATTTAAGAATATTTTTAGAGATTCTTTTGAAGATTATGATGCAACTGAAATTCATCAAAATATGAATAAAATACAAGTACATGATGGGGATTCAATCGGAGATTTTAATACACATTTTGAACAACTCTATTATACCTTACAAGAAGAACATAGGCCTCCAACACAACTCACCTTTTGTTGCTACATTAGGTCTCTTCCCAAGACTATAGCTTTGTTCCTATTATGTGAAGGGATAACAGACTTCGATAATGCATGTAAAGAGGCTCAAAACCTTGAGAAAGACTTGAGGATATATCCTATGGATCTTTTCCACCCTTCCATTCCCTATGAGGTTGAATCTGTTGAAGGATTATTAAGGGTTTCACAAACTGTTATACCTCAATATTAAACATTACGTATTAGTGTCACATCCTTGCACTAGCAACCTAAACAACAGTTTCCCTTAAAAATCATTTGAACATCCATAGTGAAAACCATTGACTAAACACTAAAAGAAAACACTTTTTCTACCATCTTTCAACCCAACTTGGTCCTGTTTGCAAGCACTACCGCTCCCTGCACATCTACCGGGGCGCTGTAGTCAGCACTACCATGTGTTGCTCCTCCTCTGGGGTGCGGTACTACCGCGTTATGCTCAGTCTTAGCGGAGTGGTAGTCCAAAATTAAACCTTTTGCCTTGGATTTTGGGATCTTGACTTTCGAGAGATATCATTGGGATTGCTACCTCTGATTTGATCTCAACTCCCCTCTCTGTTTAGCTGGCCTGATCCACTAAACACTCCATAGATCCACACTTCTCTCTTGTTGGTTAACCTTCTCACATGCTATAAGAGAGAGGCCTTCCATGATCCAGAGGGAGGACTTTTGGGGGCATCCAACCTATGATCTTCATACTTCTGCAAAGATGGCTAGAGGAAGCACTTCGAGATGGAGGATTGGCTTGGACATCAAGCAACCTTTGTAATCACTTTTCAAGCTTCTTAATAAGATAATTTGTCTTGTTTTTCCCATTTCATTTGTATTGTATAAATCTTTGATATGAAATGTATCTAGTTTAGATTTGAACTTAACCTTTGCTTCAAGTTATTTGGAATATCGCATGCTTGTCCTTTGTTTGATTTCAACAGGTTCTACATTGGAGCTTCGGGATCAAGAGTTAGAAGTGGGACAAATGTTAAATTGGAAGGTAAGTTATGTCTTTCATCTCTTCTGAATGCATTCAATCTTCTTGTGAAGATTAGTTTAGGAACTCAAGGTAGCATTTGTTTCTTTTTTGTCTTAGTTTAGAGTTGATCTATACCTCTCTGACCTAAGAGAGTTTCTCTTTATCCGTAGGGAGAAATATCTACAACACAAATGGTTCAATCAAATGAACAAGTTAATGATTATTTCAGTAGAGATTTCGCCATTAATGAGGAAATAAATATGCTAAATGCTTTACATGATTTAGAACAAATACCTTTTGCATCCAAAACTTCATCTTTCTTAAATTCAGGAATAAATTCTAAAGAAGATCCTGACCCTAATGTTTCTTTCCTAAATGGATGCAAGTATGAGGAATGTTTTGCATCTTCCCTTCATGATCTGGAACCTCAGCCTGAGACTGTTGAAGAAAACCTTAATTCTGTCACTCCCAACCTATGCACTGAACAATTGGTTCAGTTTAATTTTGAACATCTGCCTTTTTATAACAATCCCACTATCAATAAAAATGAATATCCTAAGGATTGCGAAGAAGTTTCTTTGTCTATTTCTCATGATCTGAAAGATCGTTCCTTCCCAAGGGAGATTCATTCTTCATCTTTCAGCCAAATTTTGAACCTAAGAATCGAGAGTTTGGGGGATGCTAATTATACTTCAAGTTTTGAAGGACATGTCAATCCTGCCTGTTTAGTGAAGTCAAAAAATTTTCTTCCTACATCCTTCAGGTCTGATTGTTACGATCCAGATAATATTGACAAGTCTTTAGAAGATGAGTTAGCTGAAATTGAGAATGAATTTCAAAATATTTGTTCCAAATTACCTTTTCCATAAAGCAAATTCTAAATCAAAGGTCATTTCGATCAGATAACCTGAAAGTGAACAAATCTGATGCCCTTGACAAGAATGAACAACTAAGTGAAAATCAACTAGACAAAGTCAACCATTCACAAAATTCAAATAATGATCTTCCCCTTCAAAGCAATAACCATGATATTATGAAAAGGGAAAAATTCTCCACTCCTGAGTCTGATGAAATTCTTTTGAATCTTAATAAGTTCCATCCTATTTTATATGATCCAATTTATTTGTGGTTGGAGCAGTCTTTTTTGAACTATTTTTCATGTTTTTCTATTTTGTTTGTAAATAAGGGACTTGATTTAGTTTTTCCAATTTTTGCACTTCCATTTTTAATGTTTTTATTGCTAATGCATCATGTATTTTTTCTTTCAAACTTGAAGTTGTTGGATTGGATTCATTGGAATTTTGACTATACTTGAGTCTTTGTTACCTTTAGAGTAGTAGTAGGACTAGGTGTAGATTGGATTGGTTTCAATCATTTTCAATAAAGTGTGGTTTGCCTGCCTTTCCTGTTGTATTCTCGATTGATTTCTTTTATACATTAGTGTGTGTCTGAAAAATTCCCACACATTTGGCAATGGTGGTTGATCAGTTTGTCTCAAAGAGTAATATAGTCTGAGATTTATGGAATGCATTTTCATTCTTAACTTTTCTCATCCTATGACAGAATTTTTTTTGTATAAAACTCACAATCAATAATTGTAGAGCTTCGATTGATAGCTTCCCATCTTCATCATTATCCTTACATATGTTTTAGTCTATTAATTGAGGTTATGGGAATGAGTGGTTTTCTTAACTTATGTTTCATTAGTGCAATACATCATATCTTAATAACTTGGTCCACCTGTATCTACTCTAGATCCTATCATAATCACTTTGAAAATAATTTTCCTTAAATTGTAGATTACAAGATTGGGGGTCTTATTACAAGCCATCCCATTAGGTTCATAGGTTTTTAGTGGAATGACATCTTCACATTAAGCCACCAAACTTGTTAGATGACTTTCAGTTTCTACCGAAAGGTGGAAGATCCTTTCATAGGTCGGTCCACTCATGATTTGCAAAGCATTAGTGAGTAGCACTACTATCATGTGGTTACCAAGCCATGGTAGTGTCTTGTAATTTACACCTTAATAAATCTTTGTTTTCTATTATAAGAAAATTGTTGTATATAAGGATAGGGAGGTCTTGCCACAAACCATCACTACCATGATCATGGATTTAATTTTGGATTGAAATTATCATTATGTGGTCGCCAAGCCATGATAACTGCTTTCAATGTCTAAAGCTAGAAGACAAGGAGTCTCCTTACCGAGCTAGCTTGTTCAGTTTCCATATTAGGTTTGTGAATGGCATTTCCAACATCTGATCACAAATTCAGGGAAGTGGTCTTACGTCGAATCGGTCTTATGTGCAAATTTTCATTCAGTTTTCTTCTATAAAAAAAGAGAGAGAGAGAAAAAAAGAAAAGGGGATAAAGAAAAATGTATATATTGTCAATAATCCACCTGTATGTAAAATAAAGCAATTAGTAAATAGAAGTGATTTATGATTTGGATATCCATAGCAGTTCAAAGCCTGTTCTACAGTTTAACTCAAGCTGTCTTCCTATGATTGCATAATGGTAATGAATTCTTGTAAGTTCCCTACACCTCCTTATTAGGTTTGCATCATCTTTAAAATTGATTATGGATGGAAGTATATCAATTCTATGTCAACTTTGCTTGTTGTTTGTGCCTTTGTATGAGCATCTTCTAATTTGCAGGTTGAAATATTAGTTTACTGACATGTTTTCTTTTAACTAAGGTTATTATTCACAGAGATAACTGGTTCTTCCCATCCAGTTGCCATTTGTTGTAGGTACAACATATCCCATGTTCCATTAGAACATGGGAGCCCCAATATTCTTAAGTGCAAAGGTAATGAGTTAAAAATTCCTTTACCATTATGCAGTTTTCCATCATGTTTATTATGGTTTCATACATTTACATTTGGATTAATTTAATTAGGATTTTTCTTTTTGAAAATTTCTAGTTTTTGAGTGTTTTTTTGAAATTGTGGAAAGCCTTGATTTTTTTCTGAAAGTCATTTTCATCCCGCAATCCCGTAATTGCGGATTGCGGGACCTGGTTTTTCCTTTTGGGGATGTTGGCATCTCGCAACCCGCAACCCACAAGATTGCGATTTGCGGGAAGGCTTTGTAAATAGTTTTTCAACTTTTCGTTCCGCAACCCGCAACCTGCAATTACGGATTACGAAAAAATAGATTGAATAGTAAAATTGTGTTGTGTGTTTCCGCAACCTGCAATTGTGGATTGCGGATTGCGGAAATATTATTTCATTTTGAATAAAAAATTGTTTTCGTTCCCGCAACCCACAATTGCAGGTGTGCAGATTGTGGGAAGAATGTACACAGTTGTAAAATAAACCCCCGCAACTTGACCCTGCATCCCGCAAGATTTGATCTCAGCCATTGATTCATTTTAATCCTACGACCTAGTATTTATTTGTTGAAAATTGATAAATATAGGGTTTTTTCTATTTTTCCTTACCATTTTCATTTTCGAAAAATTACCTTGCTGAGTGGATTTTAATTGCGAGTTTCTGGGGGGTCCTTTTGACTGTTTTTAGCTAATTCAGGTTGGTTCTTTTTCCATTTTTGCATTCTGTTGTTTATGCTTTTTGCTGTTTGTGAATTAGTTTTAATTTTTTGTTTTTGTATTTATTTGAATTATCCAGTTTTTCAAAATTTCACGGAATACTTGGTCCAAAACTGATGACAAAGACTTGCTGACCAAAGACCCAAATTTTGGTATTTTCTCAGACACCACTGGTAAGATTACTGAAACCTACCAAATCCACTGGTCCAAAATCTACTCAATTTTTGATAAGGATGACTTGTTGGACATCCAGAATGACCGACTTGCATATGAGAGAATTAGGGATTCCCAACTTCATGCCAATGCTTCCAGACCCTGTATCCTTCCTTATAATGATGCAGTTAAATGGATTGTGGACCACGCTAACCCTAAAGACCGGTCATTCAATGACAGGGACGGGTCACAATTAACTACCTTCTGTCCTGAGGTTTTCATCAGAGCCTATGCTCTTAAACCGGCTATCCAACCCGTTAGCGCTAAGTTTGTAGAGTCTTCTAATACCAGGTTTAATTTTAACGAAATGTTAAAGTCATGGATGAATAAACCTAACAGTTGCATGCCTATGGATGACAACTTGTACCCGGTCTCCTGGCTTAGAGAACCTTATTCTCTATTTGCAGCCATGTTGTGCAGACCGTATGGTCTCCCAAATTGTTCGGTATTTAAAGAAGAATGGGATCCTATATCCCATCATGTCCTAACAACTGGTGATTCTTTCCCTTGGGTGCCTATCCTGTCATATGAAATCAAGACAACGATTCAAGTATATCAAAAAGCGTCGGCTCTGAGGAAGTCGCATTTCTTCTTTTCAGCATTTGTCATTGATGTATTTTGCACAGAATTTCATTATCCCAACATGGGATGAATTTGGACTCCATTAGACCCTCTTGTCCATATTTACCATTCTGCATTGTGGGAGAGAAATTACATACATTTTTTATATCACATTTGTGACCACTTCCTTGGAAGTATTTATTTTAAGATATTCAAAGAATAGCCTCCTTCTTTCTTAGTTGATTCCTGAACCTTCATTACTACAATTGGTGACTGGTACATGGGTGAATCCTTCTCATATATCATAGTTTTGGGAAGCGTCTCTTCAAACCTGCTACCCAGGATAGTTCCTGTTAGGTTGGTCATTGAAGAAGTCTCCTATTAGACTTGTATAGATGGTGTATACTTAAAACTCATTGGCCCAAAGAGGAAGGGTTGGCCTAAGTTTCCCTTGAAACTTGGACCATTCGCCATCCCAACTTCAACTTGGGAAATAGTGTTGGGTGACAAAACGACTTCTTTGAAATTAGGCTATGCTGCCAAGAGAAGACATGATCCTAAGAAATTTCTTAATGCTCATTTCAAGCAAAACCATGTGAAAGGTGGTTATGATCATGAATATCTTCTTGGTGAATCCATATATCAAGGACTAAATATGTTTTCTAAAGTCCTGGCTAGGGCTAAGACCAAATATGAACATAATCATATCATGCATTATCAACGGGAGTTTAAAGCTAAGGTTTTAAGCTACCGAGCAATGGAGATGAAGCTCATTGAGCAGGTAAGAAAAGAAAGTAAACAAAAGGAAGCTCAGAAAATAGATGGTCCATTAATGCTGACCTACAATGATGGTGACAAAGGCAAATGCCTCATGGAAGATGCTCCAAAGGTAAAGAATGTTGAACAAGTGAAACTACTAATGCAAGCATCTCACCAATCAAAGCAGAAACAAGCAAAGATCACTTTGGTGTTGGACACCCTTGTAGCTGCAACTGCTAATCCTACTGGTGATACTCAAGTGACCCCTGCAATTACCCAGGCTAGTGATGATCAAGTGGTAGTTGTGACTAAACCAGCTAAAAGGAAGAAAACTTAGATTGCTGCATCTCAAATCCCTACCTTAGACATTATTGACTGTGATGGTGAAGATGTGGTACATCCTTCTTTGCCTGTGGTTGAGGAAGTGACTGAAACTTCACAGACCATTACATTTTTTTTAATGCTATTGAAATGGATGACTCTGTCACAAACCAGCAGATCCTTGGAACCACTTCTGATGTTGTTACCACAACCTCAACACTTCTACTATCATATATTTAAGTTCTTTCAGCTTTATCATCTGGATCAACAATACCACCTTCCATATCCCAACTATTCCATACAATAACTTCCATTACTTCCCCATTCCCAACTAGCTCAGTTCCACCTCCTATTTTTCCATCTATAGCTGCAGAGATCCAGTCTTTGACTATCCCTCTGCAATCACCTCCATCCATTTTATGACCACCAGCTACTGATGAGCAAACTCCAGTTCCCCCTTCTTCATCACCAACTGATGACATCCATGTTCCACTTTCTGAAGCTTTCACTTCTATCCCTTCTCCAACCTCTGTGCCAGCAGTTGTTCAAAATATCCCTTCCTCCCTAACTACTCCCCAAATTGTTATGTTTATACCTAGTCCCACCACTACTCAGACATCCTCGTTGGTTTCAACAGTAAATGTGACTACATAATTTATTGAATTGGTAACCGAGTTTGAAGAATATATTGTAGTCCCTCTAGGGAATTATTTCTACAATAAAGCAGCTAAGGCAGTGGTAAGAAGATGCAAGAAAAGGAGAAGCGATAAAGGTGGATTGGTGGCACCCACTCCTGATCAAATAATTTGGGCTAAGCAATATGATGATGTCCAGGCAGAAGCAGTGGATACAATTGTGGCATTGGGTGCATTTGGAGGTGCAAATTTTGATTCAGTGAAGACACTGAAAAGGGATATTGATTTGAAGAAGGAAGAAGTGAAGAAGCTAGAAGAGCAATCAGCCAAAACCAATGAGGAGCATGAAGTTTATGTTTCTTATCTCAGGAAAATATTTGAATATAGGTCTGAATATTTAGAGATGAAGAACACCTCTCTCCAGGTTCAATTACGTAATGCAAAATCTCTAAATGCTACCAATACACAATGGATAGATGTGCTCGAAAAAAAAATGAGGATACAACTGCAAGTGCATCCTCCTCTTCTTTTTCTAGGTTTTCCCAGCAGGAATTTAAAGACTTGGCCATCCAAGTCAATGAAGAACACCATAAATTGCTAACTGAACTATTTAGCACTTTGGATGAAATTCAGGAGACTCACATTGCTTTTGGAAAGATGTATGTTACTCTTGAAGGGAAGATAGCTAAATGACAGCAAGCTTCTAAGGCCAATGATGATATTGTGGGATGGAAGAGCTACATTAAGGAGAGACCAGATGACCACCCTGTTCTTACTTATTTCCACCTCGAGAAAATCAGGACTGCATTGCGTGCTTGGCATGATCTCAACGATATCGTTGAAGATACTATTCATAAAGCACAAGCTATTTGGGGAAGGAGGTCGTATGATGTTGAAAATATCATGGAAGTGTTGCAATTCCATCTCATGGATCTTATTGAAAATGCATGTCTTCCTAAATTGATGATTGAACAGGTTGAACACTGATATGAGGAGGCCAAAGAGAAGATTCAACGTCTCTAGCATATCCAGATTGAAGACGTGGATCAACTAATCAGGTGACCGATTTCCATGGAGGAAAAGATCCACATTTTTATTCGTATTTGGCATAAGCTGGCTAATAATGAAATAGAAAGTTTTAATTGTGATTCCGAGCTGGGGCTTCAGTCAGCAAATTATCCAAATATAGATGAGTTGTTAGAGATTTGTGCCATGTGGCAAGATTTTCTTGGCCATTAGTCTAATTTGAATTATGTAATCCCTGTTTTGTGGGAATTTACTCTTTGTATCATTTTTTAATTATTATTTAAAGGGTATATCTCTTGTAGGAGAGATGATGGATGGTGAAGGAATAGAATTGCCATAAGAGTCTGGAGATGCTCTGTTATTACAGACTATGCAATGTTTTGTAGGATTTAATACATAGTCAGTTTTCTTCAGTTATCTCTTTTGTTATAATTTGTCAAATGTCTTTGATGGATTGTGATTTTTCTTCAACACATTCATTAGACACTGTTTATCGTTTGCAATCAATAATCTGCATTGGTTTATAGTTCAGATTTCTCTTAACTTATGGTCCTTGTAATTGATGTTTTAAATGAATGTCTTTATCTAAAACATTTTATCTTTTTTCTGCAAATGATTCTTAGAAAAAAATTAAGTCAATGTTAATTTGTCAATTAACATTCCAGATACAGGATAAGCTTGTTTGCACTTAATTCTTAAGCTATCATTGGTTGAATGTATTTAACTGATCATATCTTGAGCTGCTAAGTCAAGATCCAGTTTTGCATGTGTATTAAGTTGGTGAAAGGATTTAGTAATTTTTAGATCAAGTTATCTTGTGCACAAACAAATCATTCCTTTTAGATTAGGTCTAACTTAGATTAGATTTATTTTCAAGGCTATACTAACTCTTAGGATTATGAAAACTCTTGTCTTCCTCCATAGGAAGACATACCCTTTCAGGATCAAACACTCACAAGTGCCAGCGGAGGCCTTTGTATCCGTGCGTGTTAACCACACCAAACAGCTCGAGGATAAGGTAAAACTTGCGTAGGATTATCTTAAGACTTTTGTTGGGTTTTCATCCCCTTTTGTTTACATTGAAAATTATTCCAGCACATACAAAACCGAGGCATCAACATGGCCTAATTCCTCCTTGTTTAGATCTTGAAGTGTCCATGCTTCTGTGAGAAGATGAGGAAACAAAATTTGCACCATCTCAGATGTCATCCACTTTTCTTGAGATGGATTTTGTCCTTTGCGTTCCAGGAGGTAGCAGGTGTAATCTCAGTGGTGAGTAGAATGTATCTTGATGTCCAGTAAAGTATCCTTGGACAAAGGAATATGGAAGTCCAGAATATTGTCGATGGGATGTGTAATTGTGACTGGTTCCTCCAAGAGAGGAGGCTCGAATAACTTTAGATGATTGACATTGACGACATTATGGATGTCGAGCTGAGGAGGGAGGTCCAACCGATAAGCATTTTTCCTAATCTTTTGTAGAATGGTGTAGGAACCATATCAAATTGGATGTAGTTTATGATGATGTCCTTTAAATTTTTTCTTATCCCAATGTAACCCGACTTGGTGTCCAGGATGAAAGAAAATGGAATACCATTTAAGATGCCTTTGTTCCTGTATCTTGGACTGTGAATTAATGAAAATTAGTGGATGGTGGTCTATATGTAGAATAGTCTCCTTTCCCAACAGATAATGGCGCCATTTCATGAGAGCTTGCACTAGGCTGTAGAATTCCTTATGATAGGTGTTATAGTTTCTCTTAGAATATGAAAGAGATTCTGAGTGGTAATGAACAGGATGTCCTCCCTATTTAATCACTGCACAAATAGCATATTGTGAGGCCTCTGACTCAATCTAAAATGGTGGAACCAAGTGCTTCCTGAAAATATCATTGATGAGCCTCATGAAGGTGGCAGGTGCATTAGTCAGGCCAAAAGGCATGACCTTCCATTTGAAAAGACCGAATTTGGTCTTGAATGTTGTCATCCACACAACTGCTGGGTTCATTCGAACGTGATGGTATCCTACTTTCAAATCCAACTTAGTGAACCATTTAGCACCTTGTAGGGTGTCAAGTAACTCCTCATTCTGGGGTAGGGGGTAGCGGTTTTTCACCGTGGCCTTGTTAAATGATCGATAAGCAGTGGCAAGGCACATTTATGTGGTGTATTTCTTGGGTATTACGAAGGCTAGGGAAGCACAAGGAGAGGATGAGGGTTGAATTTGTCCTTGGTTTCTTAGTTCAGTCAACTGCTTTGCAATTTCCTCTGTTTCTCGTGGATCGAGGAGGGATGTAGGTGCATTGGGTAAAGCAGCGCCTAGGATGAGGTTAATAGCATGGGCTATGTGGCGATAAGGGGGGATACCAGTAGGGGGTTGGAATACATCGATAAATTATTGGAGGAGAGGAGACATGGATTTTGGGATGGGATGAAGGGTGTTGTTTGGTTAAATGGGGTAGACCAGACAAAAAGATACACACTAGTTGAGATGGACATGAGGGATTTTTTATTTTGTTGTCTTGTGTTTGGGTGGAGCTGCTGTAAGGATATAGGTGTGACCATCCTTGTTAAGTTTATAATGGCGAGATTTGGTTGTATAAATGGAATTATGTTGGTCCTGGTAAGGGAGGCTGAGAAGTAAGTCAGCACAATCTAATGGTGATACATCACAGAGTACAGAGTCTTTAAATTGACCAATGGAAAATGTTATCAAGCAACAATGAGAAACCAATAGATGGGGACCATCCTTTTGGACCCATCCTAGATGATATGATTTAGGGTGAGGAGTGGTGGGTAGATGGAGGCATTACATTAGCTCTTGTGAAACCAAATTTTTCTGGCTGCCATTGTCCATGATGAGCAAGGACAAGGTATTTTTGATTTGGTAGTTATCAGTAAAGAGGGGTAGGGTAGATGAGTTGAAATATTCAGATGTCGTTAAGATAAATGAGGGATATACTTTAGTAGAATTCTCAAGAGAAACCTCATCAATTTCATCTAGAGGTTCGGAAGAAGTAGCTTCTGTGCAGAGAGTTTTGTTCGTCATGAGAGATTGTAAAACATGACAATCTGAAGTGTTGTGGGAATTAGTCTTATGGCAGGAACACCACTATGTATTGGAACTTTGGTTGGTAGGACGAGTGGAGGGAAAGATAGATTAAGTATTGGGTGTGGGAGTTTGTGAAGCAGAGGGATTCTCGTTGGGACGAGATTGAGGAGTACGAACCCAAGGAGCTATCTTTCTTTTGATTTCCAATGCTATTTGAAAATATTTATCTAATGTAGAATTTTCAAATAACTCAAATTCTCTATGGAACTGAACCAATAACACAAATTAAATTTAAGGATTAATACCTCTTCTAGGTCTAGAATGTGGAGCAACAATTGAAGATTGGAGAAGTATTCGATATAGACTTGTACCCCTTGTGTAGGTAGTTCGAGGAGATAGTGCCATTAGATCCATAAAGATTGAAGATACCTAGGTGGATACAAACGATCTCTCAATGCTTGACAAATGTGATCCCAAGTGCTGATTGGTTGAGAAGAAGAAGCCTCTCTTGAGGCTCCAATGTCTATTACCAAGGTGGTCTTTTCCTGCTTTGTGTCCCACAAAATTTGAGCAATTCCTTCCACCTGTAACGCTACAATATGTAGCTTTATCTCTTCGGTAAGGCCTATGCAAGTCCTGAAATATGTAGAAAGGATGCAGATACATGCATCCACAGCTTCTCCATTCGTTTGGCCAGCAAACTTAGGGAGATGGAACCGATTATCTAACCATAATGGATATGGGTTGGTATAATGTTGCATCCTCATTAACTGATTGAGAGCAGATGCGAGGTCCTGGAATGGATTAGATGCATTTGAATCAGATTCAATGGAAAATGGATCTATTCTAAGAGGCACCTTGTGGAGTAAGAAATATTGGAGGCCAAAATTTTTATTTTGAGATAAATCTAGTGTATGCTCTGTGTTGAGTACAGAGGGAGAAATGCACTGGGGGCTGTGAGCTTAAGAAACAAAGGCTTTACTAAAGGGATCTATTTGTGGGCATGAAGATATGTGAATCTCATCTCTATGGTGGATATTTGTGAGCCCCTGGGGAAATATATGTGAATACACCATCAACCTTAGGAAACCATGAGAAGGGTGTGATATCTACTGAAAATCATGAAAAAAAACTGAGAAAGAAGACTCAAAAAAAAGAAAAAAAAGAAGAAAAAACTTAGATATACTAAGATCTCCTTTTGCTTCTCCTTCAAATCTCGGAGCTCTGATACCAATTGATGTCCATTTTAGCAGAGATCTATCCTTTTCTCTGACCCAATCTGCTCATACTAGAGCTTCCCATCAATGCTACGCGTGAATATTGGGGTGTGAAGGATCAGCGTGAAGGTGGAGCGAGGATGCACGTTCTGGAGCAAAGCATGAATACTGGGGGAATGAAGGTTGAGAGTGTAGGTTCTGGAGAAGGGCGCGAAGGATGGATCGTGCAGGTCGAGTGTAGGTTATGAGAGAAGGTCGTGAATAGTGGGGTGTGAAGGATGGGCATGCATACTGGGCATGAAGGCTGGAGAAGGGTGTGATGTTGAGTGGGAGTGCTGCATAGAGGCTATGTGTGTAGGAGGTCATGATGGTGATCTTGACAGATGTGTGGATACTGGGTGTGCGGGAGGGATGTGATTGTTGAGTGAATTCTAGGCTCTGAGTATGAGCATGGAGGAAAGGGCATAATGACTAAGCGGTAGAGCGTGGAGGCTGTTGTGTGAGAAGTTGGGAATTAAGGAAGGTCAAGAGGAAGGGCTCTAATATAGAGTCAGGGAGTGGCTTAATTAATAGAGGATGTGCATGCATACAGAGGGAAGGAAGAGAGGAGCTTCCCGACAGTCTATCATTCAGAGAAGAAGCTTTAGCAAACCCTAAAATCCTAGAAGCAAAGTGATATGAACAACAAATACCTTTTTACAAATAAGCCTGCATATATTAGATTAGAGGTTCCCTTTTTATAATAAGGTACCTACTTATTTACATAGTATATGTTCTAATACATTTTAAGCAAACTTATTCTAAGCTTAATACATAATCCCCAGTGTCTTCTATGGGTTGTAAAGAAGACTAACTTCTTTGTGGCCCACAAACTTACAAGTAGAACAAAACAAAGTTAGAGAGCCATAGAGTTTAGAAGGAATGAATGACCAATTAGATAAATTTTGAGAGGATGATTCATGGAATCAAGGATGGCAGTAAAGATGTTATATATAAAACGTAAGGACCCATAGATTTTCTTCTAAGAAAATAAATTATGTGGTGTTGTTATTTTCTCAACAAAGAGATACACACAATTTCTTGGAAACCCATCTCAAATAACATAAATGTCAAACAATTAACAATAATGATAATCAATTAATAATGAAAAATTTGAAATAATATTTTAATAATAATTTAAAAATATTGATAAACTCTTACTAACATAGGAATGCAAGGACAAGAAATAATTCAACAATTCTTTATAATAATATATTGTCCAAGTGCTTAATTAGTATAACCAAACAATTATCTCTAATAAAATATCTATTTCACACCCACCATATTATGGGTTTCATACAATTAAATCTTTGACAACAAACCCCAAAACATACTATGTTTTGAGATCGCCTATGCTCTTTGTCATTCTATGAATGACCAAAAAATATTTAGTCAATTATTATGTTTCAAGATTTTCTATGATATTTTAATTGAAAAAAACATGCACTTCACCAATTTTATTTCCATGTGTAATTCAATGTTGTTTAGGATGACAACGGGGATCTTAGATTTTGTGTTTTTTATCTTCATTATATCTAAATCGAAATTAAGTGTACTTGTTCTTATTATAATTTTTCCTTTAGTATGGACAAATCTATATTTAGACAATTACAATGCATTAAAAAAATTGCAATGACAAAGATGACTTGAAAGGTTTAAGATTTATATGTAATGAAATCGATTAATGTCTTCCGTTATTATGGATAAGTCTAAATGTGGTCATGACAAGCATGATGAAAGACTTAAAATTTATTGTTGGTTGCATATCACCTTCTTGAGGTTTCCAGTGTAGACCCAGGTAATTCGTGGTTCAAGGAACCAACAAAACCTCTATTCACCGGCCCTTTCGGCAACAGACTGCACGCATCCTGAGGTCTCACCCGAGGTGAAGCTGAGAGGGTGGTTGCGGAATCAAGTTTCCGCAACCTGGTGATGAGTAGGTAAATGGACTGATGAGTGGCGCAACACTATGCAGGATGTTGCAGACAAACAATTGCGCGAAGTCTCTACTTTGCATCGGATACTTTGGCAAGCATAGGCGCTTGCGTAAACAACGCATCCACAAATTGCGCGGTATGTGGTTGTTTCGTGCGTCACGATGATAAGCTATCAACAGCTTACCTTGCAGCACTCTCAAGGGGTCAGCGCATCGACTAGGTCGCGCGTCTACTTGGGATTAGTCCGACGTCAACCAAGACTTGATGACCTTTATCTAGTCATAACACTTAGCTTACTTAATGTATGGTGCATGCAATTGAATAAACATACAATACTGCGCGCTCCAATGTTGTGCTTAAATTCAATGTTCAACTATGTGACTAATCAGTAGATTCATACATTCACAGAATCGTAGTTTCCGAATACTTAACATTCCTCCATGCATGTGTTCATTTATCAACCAATACATTCACAATCTGAAATACTTTGTATCCATCAATAATTCATTCATGTAATACTTAACATATTATTCCCATCTTTCTCCTATGGAGAATACCTATAAAAGAATTAACATATAACTGATAACTAGAATTCAAGCATACATGTAAGCAAACAGATAATTGCAAACAACACATTTAATCACACTACATAGAATTTAACGTGGTTCACCCCCCGGATTGAGGCTACATCCACAAGAACGGTTGTTAATATTGCTCTTTAAGGGAAGGGTGCAACCGTTCTTAGTCTACGAACTTAGTTGCAGACTCTCTTCTCTCTCAGATAGGTCTCTGCGCACTCAGCTGCAGATCCTTTTCAATAGCTTCAAGCTCAATTGATTTTACAATGTTCAATAACCCACAAATGAGAGTTTAACAACCAATCCTTTCCCATACAAAATCATGCCTATTATAGATTATGCCTATAGGCATATCTTTACAATTCGTAAGCAAAAACCCTTAGGTCTACAAAACCTACATGGCCAGCTTCCGGCTTGACTATTGCCATCGACAGCTTACTCCGCGTGCTCCAAGCCATCCAGCTAGACCACTCGTGGTTCACACGCTTCTCTAACAGCCGCAGTCCTTAAAACAGTTACACTGCATCATAGCCTATCCCTTTCTACTGCTTCTGCCTTCCTGTCACCATCGACATCGTGGGCTAGCTTCTCAACTGCTTGCCACCACTCGCTCTGACAGGTCCTTTCCATTCGTCTCCACATCCCAAAACAGGTCGCTTTCTCTGTTTTGACCTTTCCTTTCATTCTTTCTCCAGAATGGTTGTTGCACGGAACCGCACACCAACATATTGCACAACCTTTCCTATTCCTTGCCACTGCATGAACATGTGTAATTATCATAACTTTTTCCTCTTCCTTCCACAGCGCGCAATGCGCAATTATCAAAACTTGTATATTTTTCCAACCCATTTGGGCCCCGCCCAACAGGCCCCTAACACTCACCTGTGGCTCGTCCCGAGCCACTTCCACTTGTGGACTCTAGTACCGCATCTTCCGTCGTACCGAGCTTTGATGTAAATCTTTGCAGAGTTCCTACTAACTCTGCAACTATCTCCTTGGTTTTTTATTCAAAACTGTGAAGCGTCTCCAGAGTTGCCTGTGAAACCTTCTCCCTAGCCACTTGTTCTCTCATAGTTCCTTCTGCTGCTTGAATTTCTCTAAACTTTGCGTCAAATTGCTACATCAATTCGAGGCCTTCCTGCTCAATAGATTGCATCCTGTCTGATGTAGCAACCTCTTTCTCCCTTAGTGTCGCCAACTCTTTCTATAGGTCCTTGACCTCGTTAAATTTCTGCACTTTCTCCCTTGCCGACGCATTCCTCAGCTGTTGAGATATTGTAACTTCAAAGAATATTATATTTGTACTTTATTATTCCGGAGATGTTTCATTCCTCCGTGAAGATCTTATTGTATATCCAGAGATGTTTATTCCTCCGTCAGATTGTGGTAACTTGGGTTATTAGACTTCCCTAGTGGGGGTCGGCCCTGTATGTGTTATGTGGGTCAAAGGGTTATTAGATCACCCTAGAGGGGTCCGCCCAGTCAATTGTAGTGGGGTATTTAACCCATTGGTTAAATACGAGCCTACATGATTTGTGTAAAATACAAGTCGGAGTAGTGTATAAATAGAGGAGGTGTATTCCTCATTTTACACACACACTCACTCACTTGAGAGTGGCGCACTTGTGGAGGAGAGGTCTTATATGGAGAAGGAGGAGCTTATGCTCAGGGTTACATCTTTGTATATTGTTGGTCATCTATATTGAGGAAGATTTGTTGGGTTTTCTACCCCATGAGGGCTTCCCAGGATAAATTTGTGTCTCTTGTGTTTATGCTGTGCTTGTTGTTTCTTCAGTGATCCTGTATATGCTATTATTGTGAAATGGAATGCAATGCTACTATTTTCTGTCTTAGCATATTAAACCTTAACATGGTATCAGAGATAACCTGAAGGAAGGCAATGTATGGCACTTACGACACTTGCTTCTCTTGCGACAATTGAAGGTTAGGGTTTTATATAACAAAAACCAGTCATCGTGGAAGTTTCGCTATAAATCCATTTTGGCGAAGGTTCAGGATCGGAAACCTTTGCAGGTCGTATATTACATCCCCAGGTACCTTGTTTCCAAAGGGAACCCTAATATTCATTGTACTTTGTGAGTTATGATCAGTACAAGTTAGGGTTTCTGCCTCTTCCAGATCTCAGTCAAAATCAGGTGACCTAGGAAAAAAGGTCATAACTTGGGCTAGGAAGCTCCAAATGAAATTTCGTAAAAAGTGACAGGTATTACACAGACTGTACTATCTCATAAAACGTTTTCAAAGGCTGAAGCGGAACCAGTGACACGTGGCACGCCATACAAGTTCGCTCTCCTATTTTATCCCATAAACAGGTCACGTTGCGACACTTGGCATAACTTGGGATAGGAAGCTCCAAATGAAATTTCATAAAAAGTGACAGGTAGTAAACAGACTGTACTATCTCAGGAAACGTTTTTAGAGGCCGAAGCTGAACCAGGGATACGTGGCATGTCGTACAAGTTCGCTCTCCTGTTTTATCCCATAAACAGGTCACGTTGCGACACTTGGCATAACTCTCTCTTAGAAAATCCAATTGAGGTCAGACCTGTCGGGATAGAAATATGACAGGTCACGCTACCACAAAAAACGTTTTCAAACCCCATGGAGTGAAAAGTTTGTAGGTACAGCAGAAACAATCAGGTACATATTTCTGTCAAAACAGAATTATTTTTGGAGCACCTTCATTCATGGCTTCCGGAATTTAGGGTTTCGAAGAAAGTTAGAATTTTTGGAATCAGAATCCACAGCTGAATGCTACTTAGGAAAATCGAAATTTAGAGACCAAGATCAAATTTTTTGGTTGGGTAGAAGACCGGGCTTGATCAAACCCCAGTTCGGGATTTTGATCGGAAAGATGGAAAATTAGGGCTTCAACAAAAGTTGGAATTTTTGAAGTCTGTAACCACGGCTGAAAGCTCCTCAGAAAAATAAGAGTTTAGAGACTTGGATCGAACCTTTTGATTGGACATAAGGGTGGGATTCATCAAACCCTAGTTTGGGTTCCTGTCAAGAAGATCCAGAAGTTTCAAAGGCAATTTTGAGGGGTCAAATTTTGGAGATTTCAAAAATTGAAGTATGCTAGTTTGATCAGCTCAGCAAGACACATCCTTCCATCCATTCAGAAGTGTGAAAGTCAAAGATTGAATTTCTAGGGTTTCTCTAGCAAACCCTAATCAAGCTCTAGATCAAGTTTCAGGGAGAGTTGAGGCTAAGGCCTTACATAAGAAGACTACAAGAAGTCTCGACAGGTATGACTTAAGGAGGTTCAGGTATGTCTTGAAATCTGATTCTTGATTAAGTTCATAATGTGTTTATCTTCATATTATTTATTAGTACAATCTTGATTAATGTTAGAATTGTCTTATCACCCTAGTAACAGTATGAATGCATACATTCATTGATTAGGGCTATATGATTGTACTAATACATTATGGTGTTGTGTGAGGTTGATGTTGTCTGCTAACAAGATACAGGTACATCACAAAAGACAAATCAAGTTCCATGACCATGACAACATGAAGACAAAGACTCATCCATAATCTTTGTTCTACTTACGAGGTATGTATGACTTTGTTATATTATGCTTAACCTATGAGACATGCAGGTTCTAGCTCAGGATCTCTAAATCAATGAAGAGATTGTTTAGGTATGTTGTACATAACTAAGGAAGGTATACTAATCCAGGTATGTTTTCCTATGTCAAGTTAGAATCTTACCTTGTGTTAGGATCCCTTAGATAAGTATACTTGGTATGATTGGTTATGCTTATTCATAAAGTTAGTAATCAATGGTTTATGCATATTATGTCTCTTATCTCGATGATTTAATTAACCAGAAGAGTACTATGATCAAACAAGAATATACATGAGTAAAAGAAGACTTCCTTGAAACCCTGAATACTAATGATCATGACTATACATATTCAAGATTATTTAGAATTAGAATGTATTGAGAATATACTAATGAATGTATGTTTGTGTATGAGATCATGAGGATGACACTAGTGCACACTTGAGCATGCACAGTGGTATAGAATGAATAGAAGTTCAAAAGACATATAGAAGATCAAGCGGGAGGCAACCACACAAACATAAAAGATAAGTATTTGAGTTGTTATTTGAAATAGTAAATGATATTGCTTGTATGTATATTTCTATTCCTAGAATATATCATGTTGAGTGTAAACATTCATAGAGCATTGGACAATATACTACTAATATGCATATGATTGGTAAGTTGGACAAACATTCCATTGTTGCTTGTCTAGAATGAAACCTCTTTGCTGACATGCTAAGAGCTGTGCACACTCTCGATAGTATGTTCTGGTAGAGATGGAAGGCATCTAGATAGCCACTGTATGCATACAGGATATGGGAAAGTGTTGTGCCAAAGTATTGGTCAAAATAGTTACATAACTATGTAAATGATATCTGTATGCATAATAGGTTATCATGTCAATATGATTTGATGATTATGAAGTATTACTAATCATGTACTTAATTTTGATTTGTAGGAAAGATCATGATGAATGATGAACACTGAACAAGCGATGGATGTTCAACAAAAGGATTTACAAATCGAACACACTATAGAAGGCTTGTGGCTAGAAGATTCTCTTAGAAAGAGGAAGAGAATCATGATGAGATGTTTGCTACAAGTGGCTAGATAAGACCATTCTCTTAATAGTAGAAGAAGTGTGAATCAGGTTCTGTATGGGTTCCCAGGATCGATAATCAATTGATGAGCTTAATGATCACCATGGGTGATGTGGATCTCAACCTTTGCTACAAGGTTGAATATGGCTTCTATACACAGATGACATGGATGCAAGAAGGAACTCACCATAGAGTTCGAATGATTTTGAGGCTCATATCAATAGACCCATTTGACGAGAGATGGCTCAGATAGATATGCAGAAGATCACTCAATGCAGAGTGTGAATGATGGACAATTGACAGCTTCTTGACAAAGCTTGGGCTTTACCAGAAGTAAAGTTGATCCTAACCTTTACCTTAAGGTTGTGGATCATACCATTATTGTATGACGATGATCTCTTTCTGACAAGGAATGAGAAACAGATCATGAAAAAAAAATGAAAAAAAAAGAAGAAGATGGCTGCAGAAATGAAAAATGAAAGATCTCAGATTGATGCATTACTTCCTAGGTCTGGAAGTATGGAAAGGCTCAGAAGGAATCTTTCTCAATCAGGGAAAGTATGCTGAGAAATATTAAAAGGACTTGATATGTTGGAATGACCACTCTCATGGATTCCAACTTGAAGCTGTTAATGAACGACTCATCAGAGTTAGTGTATATAACTCTGTACAGACATATTATTGGGTCGTTGATGTATCTGATGAATACCAGGCCAGATATATACCTTGCTGAGAACACTTTGAGTCAGTATCTAGTGGAAACTAGATATGTTCACCTGATAGTTGCAAAAGCATGTGATGAGGCATCTAAAGGATATGATAGACTTTGATCTATTCTATCTTGGAGATCATGACTTCAGATGACTACACAGATGTTGATTGGGCAGAAAGTGTATCAGACAGGAAGAACACATCGAGAGGATGTTATTGTCTCGGACCAGCCATGATCTCGTGGTATAGCAGGAAGCAGTCTAGTGTGGCTCTCAGCACAACTGAAGCAGAATACATAGTTGCTTGCTCTGCTAGTTGTGAAGCAGTATGGCTTCTGGATTGTTTGACTTAGAGATAGACCCAACTATGATCCTACATGACAAATAGAGTTGTATCAAGATGGCAGAGAATCCAGTGTTCCATGATATGGCGCAGAAAGGAACTATAAAGTTTGAATTTGTAACAAGTTGTTGATGTACTAACCAAACCTCTACCTCAAGTGAACAAGTTACCGATGTACTAACCAAACCTCTACCTCAAAAAAAAAAAAAAAATTGAGTATTTTCCGAGACAAGCTTGGTAGGACCCTCCTCGAGAGGGGGAGTAATGTGGTCACTTATGACGAGATTGCCTACATCGACAGTGAGGTCGATGATGTGGATACCTATATTGGTGATGCCGATAGAGAGGTTGGTGGATTGTTCTTAGATAGGGTCTAAGTTGACAAGGGGATTGCATCATCCTTGAACACATGTTCTAAAAGGATCCGTAGACATATGTCTCTGAGAAAGAAGAGGGATTGCATCATCCTTGAACACATGTTCTAAAAGGATCCGTAGAGGTATGGTCTTCAAGAATGAAGTCCGTAGTGGACAGGAGAGGATTGTATCATCCCTGGACTTCAGTTCTAAAGTGATCCGTACACAGATGTCTCCGAGAATGTGGTCCCTAGTGGACGAGAGGACTGTATCATCCCGGGACTTCAGTTCTAAAGTGATCCGTAGACAGATGTCTCCGAGAATGTGGTCCCTAGTGGACGAGAGGATTGTATCATCCCTGGACTTCAATTCTAAAGTGATCCATAGACAGATGTCTCCTAGAATGTGGTCCCTAGTGGACGAGGGGATTGTATCATCCATGGACACATGTCCTAAAAGAGATCCGTAGACATATGTCTCCGAGAAAGTGGTCCCTAGTGGACATGATAGGACTGCATAGTCCCTGAGCGTTTGGTTCAAAATGTACGTGACAGGATTGCATCATCCTTGGACTTATGTCCTAAAGAGATAGGGATTGATCATCCCGTAAGTGGATTAGGATTGCATCATCCTTGGACTTATGTCCTAAAGTGATAAGGACTAATCATCCTGTAAGTAGATTGGGATTGCATCGTCCCTAGACATGGTGAGGTGTCTTAAAGTGATAAGGACTAATCATCCTGTAAGTAGATTGGGATTGCATCGTCCCTAGACATGGTGAGGTGTCTTAAAGTGATAAGGACTAATCATCCTGTAAGTAGATTGGGATTGCATCGTCCCTAGACATGGTGAGGTGTCTTAAAGTGATAAGGACTAATCATCCTGTAAGCAGATTGGGATTGCATCGTCCCTAGACATGGTGAGGTGTCTTAAAGTGATAAGGACTAATCATCCTGTAAGCAGATTGGGATTGCATCGTCCCTAGACATGGTGAGGTGTCTTAAAGTGATAAGGACTAATCATCCTGTGAGTTGATTCGGGATTGCATCATCCCTAGACATGGTGAGGTGTCTTAAAAGGATAAGGATTGATCATCCTGTAAGTTGATCTGGATTGCATCGTCCATAGACATGAGAGATGTCTTAAATTGAGAGGGATTGATCATCCCGTAAGTGGATCAGGATTGTATCATCCTTGGACCTATGTCCTAAAGTGAGAGGGATTGACCATCCTATAATTGGATCATGTGTGTTGCAGGGTATGCTGCTATGTATTGATGATAGATGTATTAGTGAGAATACATGCTTTTGATGATAGATGTATTAGTGAGAATACATGCTTTTGATGATATATGTATTAGTAAGAATACATGTTTTGATGATAGATGTATTGGTGTGAATACTAATACAGATGATCCAGATGCTGTAGATCATGATGATCCAGATGCTGTAGATCGAGATGATCCAGATGTTGTAGATCGAGATGATCCAGATGATGTAGATTGAGATGATCCAGATGCTGTAGATCGTGATGATCCAGATGCTATAGATCGAGATGATCCAGATGCTGTAGATCGAGATGATCCAGATGCTGTAGATCGTGATGATCCAGATGCTGTAGATCAAGATGATCCAGATGCTGTAGATCGAGATGATCCAGATGTTGTAGATCAAGATGATCCAGATGCTGTAGATCGAGATGATCCATATGTTGTAGATCGAGATGATCCCAATGCTGATGATTGTATGATGACGATGCCAATGATCGTGAGGATCTAGATCTTGATGTTGTTGTAGCTGTTTGAGTGCTACAAAAGATAAAGACTCAATACTGAAGATGTTGATGTTCCAGTATTGAAGATGTTTCAGTAACTGCTTGAGTTACTGATGATGTTGAGAAAGCTTTCAATGATTTATAGATGTATAATGTATCATGCTGATGGCTCCTTGCTCCTGCAGATGTTGTTATAATATCCTTTTCGTTAAGGGGGAGTGTTGAGATATTGTAACTTCAAAGAATATTATATTTGTACTTTATTATTCTGGAGATGTTTCATTCCTCCGTGAAGATCTTATTGTATATCCGGAGATGTTTATTCCTCCGTCAGATTGTGGTAACTTGGGTTATTAGAATTCCCTAGTGGGGGTCAGCCCTATATGTGTTATGTCGATCAAAGGGTTATTAGATCACCCTAGAGGGGTCCTCCCAGTCAGTTGTAGTGGTGTATTTAACCCATTAGTTAAATACGAGCCTACATGATTTGTGTAAAAGACAAGTCAGAGTAGTGTATAAATAGAGGAGGTGTATTCCTCATTTTACACACACACTCACTCACTTGAGAGTGGTGCACTTGTGGAGGAGAGGTCTGTGATGGAGAAGGAGGAGCTTATGCTCAGGGTTACATCTTTGTATATTGCTGGTCATCTATATTGAGGAAGCTTTGCTGGGTTTTCTACCCCATGAGGGTTTCCCAGGATAAATTTGTGTCTCTTGTGTTTATGTTGTGCTTGTTGTTTCTTCAGTGATCCTGTATATGCTATTATTGTGAAATGGAATGCAATGCTGCTATTTTTTGTCTTAGCATATTAAAACTTAACATCAGCTGCACGCTTGCAGCATCTACCTACTGCTGCTTCTGTTGTAATTATGCTCTTACCTGCTGGAGCACAGGATCCTCTCTCAACTCGGTGACTGTTGTTTTTATCTATTCAAGTAAGTCTTGGCATTTCGTCACTTCCGCCGAAATGCCATCCATGGTTTCTTTGATGTCCTCAACTGGAGCTGGGCACTGATCTGGTGGAATGACAGGGTGCCTATCCTCTAGCTCTGCGATCTTTCCTTTATAAGAGGCTTCCATTTGTATTTTCTCATAGGTAAGGGACTCTACCTTGGCCCCAATTTTCTTTATTGTGTCCTCCATATCATCTTCTTCTTCACATTCTTCTATTTTTGCGCACACAGCTGAAACGGTTTCCTTTAGCTTTCGGCATTTTTCCTTGGTTGCGCTCAATTCTTGCTTGTTGTTATTTGATTCCTGCCTTAAGTGATTGATATATTCACTTAACTGTGCACACTTATCATATGAGGCGAGGCCTCTCTCATGAATTTCTTCTGCAACTCTAATGTGCATCTTGTTCAGGTCCTCTAGGGGCAAGGCCCCAATGTTTAAGTCGAGACGCCCAGTCTTTACTGCCTCCTTAACCTCTTCATTTGGGTAAATAAGGTAGCCTGGTTCAAGGTTCGAGACGCGCGGATATTTACTTACAGCAATAGGCGGTCTTCATTGCGCGCTTGGTCCCCCTGACTTCCCGTTAGAAGCTGAACCTGGCTACCTGTTGGTTTTCTCTGGGCAGACCCGGGTTAGCTATACTTTTAGACCAACAGAACCCTTAGCTCACTGGCCCTTTCGGCAACAGGTCGCAGAAGCAACCTGAAGTCTCACCCGAAGTGATTCTAATGGGGTGGCAGAAGACTCAAGTGTCCTCAGCCAGGTTCTGAGGTATCCAGGGTGCTTAGAACCCTCCTTAGTCCTCTCCAAACGGGCTAACTTCTCTATTTCTATTATTCTGGCTAGACCTCTGTCTTATCGCATTACACAGGCAGTGCGATAAGCCTTCTCCTTATATGATCCTGTCTAGCGATACTTAGGGTATCGCAGATGCGATATCTCCCTCCTTTCTGTCCCTGCGGTATGTGACACTTAGCCACTTCCTGGTTTAATACGCTGTCTCAAACACCCTTATCCACTTACTGAGAGATCTTAATATCACTTAGTCTCTAAGCATAATCCTCACTAATGTGCTTAACCCTTAATACTTCACAACGATGTAACTGTATAAGATATTACTTTAAGCAATGCTCTAACTGAACTCTTCATGCATTATAATCATTCAATACTCAAGCATTATCCTTTATTGAACAGAGATCTATTTCGCTAGGATTCAACTATGATTTTCACAATTGTTACGCATCAACCAGAACTAAACTGATGACCATATACATTACTTATAAACTGAAGGAAGCATTCATGTAACAGTAAAGATAAGCGAATAAGAGCAACAATTACACAAATGCAATCACACTACTCAGATATTACGTGGTTCACTTCCAGGAGGGAAGCTACGTCCACGGGAACTGTGTTTCCTATTAACAACTTGAGAGAGTAAAACACAGTTCCGCCGCAACTCTTTGTAGCAGAGGTCTTCTGGGAAACTCCACTCCTGTGGGAGCCCTTCTCTATAGACCTCTCTTCTTCTCCTTCCCACTCTTCCACTGACTCTTACAATGTACTCTCTCTCTCTCTCAATCCCTGCGGATTGCACAATCTGCTCAATGAGCCGGCCTCTGATCTCTGGAAGATGTTCAAACTCTGTATAATCAAAGACTCGACTATTCTCTACTTAAGCCCTTTAGTAACTATATGTCCAACCCTTTTACATACAAAAGACTCCTATATATAGATGGCTCGAAGGTCTCATCGTAGTTACAAAACTGTGGGCCTTATCCCAACAGTGACTCAACCCTAACCACTTACAGTCAACTAGCTGTACTTTCATGGCCGCCTCCTGTCTCGTCGCCGCTTCCTGCAGTCCTTAGTCTTTAATGCATCGGCCCGTTGCTTCTTCTTTGGTTCAAGCCACGCTGACTGTAGTCCTTCTTCTTAATGAGGGTAGATGAACCCTCTCTTCATCTTCGGCGCCTTTATTATGGTGGTTGAGCTCTCCCTTCGGCCTCTTCCTTGTACCACGCGCTTTGACTTTTCTGTACATATCACCGCAATTCCCGTCGAAATTTGCGCTACGGCGATATCTTTGCCTTGTCGCCAAAATTGGTACTTTCTCCCCAAAAATGGTTATCTTTTCCAAAATTAGCAGCTTTCTAAATGCTGCGGGAGTTCTCTCCAACAACTCCCCAAACACTTACTTGTGGCTCATCCCCGAGCCACTCGCAACATCAGCTTGCTTCATCTGTGTAAGCTTATCCTTTGCTTCCTGTGAGATTGTTGCGAATTGTGCCTTAAGCGCTTTAATACTTTCATCCATGCTTGCTACTTCTTCCTGCGCTGCGCTTAGCAGCTCAGCTGTTACCAAGGAGTCTTCTGTGGTCTCAATGACTCCTTTACTTGATGTGAAGCTTTTCACCTTTTTCTCCAGTTCATCAACCAGATGTGCGACTTTGCTTTCATGCGGGCTAACTGCGTTAGCCAGGTTGATCTGCTGTTCTCTGTACTTCTGCACTTGCTGTTGAAGTTGCATTATTTCTCCTTTCTTCCTTATCTTCGCAAGAGCACTCAAGCCCTTGTACTCTTCTTCAGCTCTAGATATCGCATCTTCAAAGTGCTTAATATGCTGATTGAGTTCTGCTTTCTGTGGGAGCTCCTCTAGCTCCAGCCATGTTTTTGATGCATCCTCTAGGATAGCCTCTGTTGCTTCCACTCGACACTACATCCGTGTCTGTACAATTCTGATAGCTTGCACTCGTGCCTCTTGGATTTCTTCTGGAGTAAGTGGCCTATTCCCTTCAAGCGCAGCAATCCTTGCTTTGTATTCTTCCTCCATCTTATTCTTCTCTTCATCTAGAGCCTTTGCTCTTTCTGCTATTTTTCTTATCTTTTGAGTTATTTCTAACTCAGGCTTGATATCGCACTGCGGAAGTTCTGCTGCGATATCCTCTAAAACAAGAGAGACATCCTGCTCTCGCTGAACATATTGCGTCAACTGGGCACTCTCTGCCTCATGCTGCGCAATGAGCTGCACATTTTCGTTGGAAAGTAAAACATTATGCTCATATGTGACTCGTTCTCTGTGCCTCAGCTCCGTGCCTATCTGCTGAAAAATTTCGTACAACTGTTCCACAAGCACTTCTGGTAGGTTCACCTCAAGAGGATGAACCATCTGCACTTCCATAGGAGCAGGAAACTTAATGCTTCCTGGCGGTATACGAACAATGTTCGTGCGGTCCCTTGCAATACTTTCTTCTCTGGTCTGCAAAGGGGGCTGCGAACTTCCTCCTACTGTGGTTGGAGCTGGCTGAATCTGCATAGAAGCAGTCTTCTCAGTTATTGCCTTCAGCTCTAGCAACTTCTTGTCAAGGCTTCTATGGTGCGATTCAAAAAATGTGTGCCTTGATCACTCATCAAAATCACTGGGAATCCAAATCTAGTGATGATGTTTTCAAAAATAAACTGTGCTGCTGTGGCAACATCGCAATTCCTTACTGGTTTTGCCTCAGCCCACCTGGTGAGGTATTCTGTTGCTGTAATAATATATCTCGCACCAGTTCGTTTTCCTGGTGGGTTAATAGGACCCACGAAGTCTATAGCCCATTTATCAAATGTGCGTAGCGTTATCTGTGGTCGCAACGGCATTTCATCTCTTCTGGAGGGCTTTCCTGCCCTCTGGCAGATATCGCATGATCTGCAAAACTCTTTACTATCTTTATGTAATGTAGGCCACCATAATCCTGCTGATAGGATTTTCTGAGCAGTAGGCTTTCCTGCGAAATGACCTCCTGCGATGCCCGAATGTGCTTCCTTAAGAATGGTCTGTTTCTCATGGGGCATAACGCATCTGCGCAAAATTTCATCTGGACCCAACTTATAGAGATGTCCTGCAATCAAGGTGAAATCTGCTGCTTTCACCACTAATTGTTTCTTTTGTTGCTTAGTAAACTCAGACGGTGCCCACCCTGTAGTGAGAAATTGAATTATGTCTGCGTAATATTCGTCTGCGACCTGAATAGAAAACAATTGCGCATCAGGCAAGTTGTCCTCTAAATTACTTGGTTCTTCACCTAAGTCTATCCTTGACAGGTGATCAGGTCCTGCATTTAGTCTTCCTGGCTTGACAATGATTTCAAAATCATATTCCTGAAACAACAATAGCCATCTGCATATTCTTCCCCCTAACACTGGCTTATTGACCAAGTACTTTAATGAAGAATGGTCAGTGAACATCTTGAATGGGGCACCCAACAGATAGTGCCGAAATTTCTGTAAAGCATACACCATTGCTAACCCTTCTCTCTCTGTGGTGGTGTAATTCTTCTCTGCTGTCGATAATCTCCTGCTTGAATATGCGATAGGGTGATCAATACCCCCTTCTCCTGGCTGCGTGAGAACAATGCCTAGTGCGATGCCAGATGCATCCACATGAACATGAAAAGGCTTGTTCCAATCTGGAAATACCAAAATAGGTGTTGTAACCATTTTTTCTTTAAGAGTATCGAGACTCTTCTGACATTCCTCATTCCACTGAAATCTGATATCCTTCTTCAATAATTTCTCCATTGGTGCGGTAATATTGGCATAACCTTTAATAAACTTTCTGTAGTACCCAGTATGACCAAGTGTAGTTCTCAGTTTCTTTACTGAGTTGGGTGTTGGTAAATTGACAATGATGGCGATCTTCGTAGGATCTACCATCAAGCCTTGTCTGCAAACAATGTGACCCAACAAAGTACCAAAAGGTGCACAAAATATACATTTTTTCAAGTTAAGGGAAATCTGGTGCTGTCTACATTTTTCAAACATTAATCTCAGATCTCCTATGTTCTTCTTGATTAGTCCAAATACAGTCCAATCATCAAAATAAACTTCTAGAAATCGATGGATGTATTCCTTAAAAACAGCAACAACTACTCTAGAAAAAATTGCTGGGGCATTCTTAAGACCAAAGGGCATTACCGTATACTGAAAGGAGCCCCATTCTGTCGCAAACGTGGTCTTTTGCCTGTCGTCTGGATGGATTCTTATCTGGTGATAGCCTGAAAATCCATCAGTGAATGAATATATTTCTTGTCCTCCAACATTGTCTAAGACTTCATCAGTGAAGGGTGTCGGAAATGGGTCATGCAGTGATGCATCATTCAGTTTGCGCAAGTCGACACAGATCCTGATGTCTCCTTTTGTTTTCTTTTCTTGTACTACCATGGGACTAACCCACTCACTTTCTTCAACAGGCTCAATGATGCCTGCTGCTAGCATCTTATCTATTTCATCTTTTACTTTTGCTTTATACCGCGGGTTCAACCTGTATGGACGTTGCTTAACCGGCTTAGCATCCTCCTTAAGCGGTATTCTCATGACTCCTAAGTCACCCACTATTCCCTTCATTTCTGTAAAGTTGGTAGGAAATAGGTCCTGATACTCATGTAATAGATCTGTGATTTGGCCAATTGTCTCATCATCCCAATAGTCTCCAATAGAGGCGAACTTAGGTTCTGTTTCTGTGCCAATATTGCTCTTTTTAATCTTGATTGGTTCTGTTACAGCTGGAATTTCTAAGTGTGGTCCTTCAACTTCACGCGTACCTTCTGTTTCTGCGATATTGATACTGCGAGGATCTTCATCCTCATCGCCTGAATCTTGTGCGAAGTTGTAACATTCCAAAGCATGTTCCATCTGAATAGCCCACTCGGGTTGCGAATACACTGGTAATGTGCAATCATCAAATATTTTAGTCTTTATGATCTTCAAGGCCCGATCAATGCTTGGATACTCAGATTCAAAACTGAAAGTAAGCAAAAAGCTTTCTTTCATAATAGGCCATGAGATAGTTCCTTTTCTTAGCTCTGTTTCTGTATACCAGTTCCTTGGAACTGTATCCAGTGTGTGAATAAACAAATGAACCAACTCATCTGCTGGAATTTTTAGCCAACTCTGTTCACAGGTCATAATGTGTGCTCTGGGATCACTTTCTCCTGTGTATTTCTGTTGTATACAGTCTCTTTCTTTAGGGAACCTGATACGCATCAATCTCTTACAATCATACCATGATGCGATATGTTCCTTGTGTGTGTACCACCATCTTGCAGGTGTAGCTCTAACTGCAAGGTCAAAAACCTCCATCCTCTGCTCTTGAGGAATCTCTTGTTCAAACTGCTGTAAAAAATCATTGACATCTGCTAATCCATCAAAAGTTGGAATATACCTGTTCTCTGCTCCAATCCATCGCATTGACTTAGTCATGAATGCGCATCTGCGAGTAGAAACTTCATGGAGTCTATTTTGCCAATTCTCTAAGCCGACATCTGAATCTGATGTGCATGAACTATCGCATCTCCAGCTAATATGTCCATCGGATGTAGGATTGATGTAATCTGTCTGATTAGAAGTCATTTGATACAAATTTTCCATGTTATGCACCTCCTCTTCTGCTTTGATCGGCTCAATGTAACGAGGACCCTGTAAAGGATCCAGTGGTGCGATAACCCGAACTTGAGTATCTTCAAATGTCATCTTCCTTTTCTTTAAGTTGATAACAGCCTTGTTATCAAAAGCCCAATCAATACCTAATAGAGCTGGATAGGGTTTGGTATCACCAATAATTTCTATGATCTCAAAATCTGCATACGTGTGAATTCCATCGATGTCAACTGGGACATGCGATAGGCGACCTATCGGTGATACTCTCTGCTGATTGGCCAGTCTCAGATGGATAGGGGATCTGCTTAGCTTTGGACTACCCATCTGTTCCCATGTCTGCTTAGTCAAGACATTTACTTCTGATCCTAAGTCTAGGATAACCTCATCCATTTCAAATAGTCCAATCTGCGCTGTGAGCCTCATCTCTCTTCCTGTCCTTGTATGGCCCATTATATGGTGAATAGTTCGCTGTGTGTTGCTCAAGGAAGGACTCTGTTGACATTGATCAATAACTTTCTGAAGTTCCTCTACAGCTTTCTCATTTCTCAGAAGTTTCAAACAGCTCTGCAGGAAGGACTGTACACTTGCTGCCAATTCCTCTTCATCGCATCTTCCAGATGTGCTAGCCTGCGGTATCTGCACAGTACTAACATCATATGGTGGCTGTCGCGGTATACCCTGAGATGGTAATACCGGTGATCTGGAATGTGTCTGTTCAGCAAAGGAGGTCTTAGCTTGCTGAAATGCCTCCTTATTCTTCTGTAGGTCAAGTGGGATAGATTTTTCTGGAGCTTTGCGCACCCACTGCGTTCCCGTCGTCTTTTCCACATCCTGCGATGTGTTACTAGTAGAGAGACCACTGCGAGTTACAACATTAACTCGTGGTTCTGGTTCCTTCTGCTCAGCAGCGATAAACTGGATAGTCTGATTGGCTGCTGGCTTGGCGTCCTTGATCTTGGCTATCAATATGGGACACTCCTCTATTGTATGATCATAAGATTTACAATACTTGCATGTTGTAGTAGGGTTCTGGCAGTCCCTAGCGTAATGTCCTGTTCCTCCACAATTATAACAGGTAATATGTCCACGGCCACGGCCAAGTTCATAGCCTCCTCCACATCCTCGACCTCTGAAATTTCCTCCACGGCCTCCCTGAGCCGGATCAATATGTGGACCTGCTGATGGTCCAGATGCTTCTGATTGGACTCTGTAAAAGTCATGCTTTCTTTCTATCATTAAATCATAAGCTCTACAGTTGTTTTCATCATGTCCAATAGATTTACAAAAATTGCAATATAGGTTCTTTGGTGTTTGCACATATTTCTGAAGGAGAGGACATTCCTGAGGTCTGTGTCCTCTAGTTCTACAAATCTCACACCATGGCCCCTGATTCTGCATCAACGGGTTAGGAGCTCCACTGGCGATATAGTCAACAAAGACAGGGCAGTTATCCTTACTGTGTCCCTGTGCTTTACACTTAGTACACCAAATTTCATGCTCAACCTCCTTTCCTTTCTTAATTTCCTGCAGCTGTAAGGTGAGGTTAGCTAGCTGATTTTGCAGATTAGTCATACCTGCGCTAGTCTCTGCTAGAGGTGAAGCCTCTAGTTTCATTGCCATTTCTAATGCTTCATCTTGGGTATTTAATTTCTGTTGCATTAGTGGAAGTCTGATGTGTGGTAACATTGCTGCGATAAACCACTCTTTATGCTGTTGGGGCGCAAGCTCAAAGCTTACCTGATCAATGAGGGTTTTGAATCTCTGGTCAAAATCCCAAACAGTCTCCGTAGGCAATTGCTTAATGTCTTTAAGTTCTGCTATGCACTGTGACTCAGATTTAGGTTTTTTAAACTCTTTGATCATAGTAGTTCTAACCTGTGCAAGTGTTCCGTTATGTCCAGCGGTATACTTCATATACCAAGTTAATGCTCTTTCTCTGAATGTGGTGGCCAGCTGGACAAGCTTGACATTATCATCTTGTATTTGCTTAATGGTCCATATGGCTTCGCATAAGAACCAGTGCTGCTCAGGGTCCTCCGACCCTGTACCTTTAAATGTCGGTAACTTCATATCATCTCCCATTCTGTTTCTAGGTGGTGGGTTTTGGTTTACTGTATTACTACCACTCGGCGGTGTAGATGTAGAGGGTGTAGTGGTAGTATGCGCTGTATGGGAGCTACTGGATGGGGTTCCCGCAGGATTACTCTGAGTCCCGACTGGTTTTTGAGGAGTCCTAGGGTTCTGAATCTGTTGTCTAGGATTATCTGAGCTGTCTTCTTCAGAAGAAGATGATTCGTTTACTCTGTATCTTTTACCACTACGTGTATGTCCAATATACTCGTAATCACTCTCAGCGTCTACTGACATTACAATATCATACTACTATTCATCTGAGAATATATCCAGTACTCCTTTTTCATATAGTAATTGCTTAATGGACAGATTCAGAGAATTTAGGTACTTACCGCGACAACCCTTGAAGAAGTACCGTTATGCTTCGCTGAAACTCTTTCTCTGATCAACCGTGAACTCTGTGATGAAGCCTTCCAGCAAACTCGCAAGCCAGAAGTCTACTGCGCGTGAGATAGGATTATCAACACCTTTCAAGGTCTGAATCAGCCCTGCTGTCCAGACAACTTCTCGATTCTTCTTGAAAATGTTGTTGTCAGCAAGCTTCGATAACCAATCATATAACTCAATAGCATAGGTTACAAAGAATATCTCATGGAGATCTGTAAAAATGTGCTTCTGCAGCCAAGCCTCAGTGCTCAATCTAGGATTCTTATTTTCTTTTACAGCAAACTCTCTTTCTTTGGACTCAACCCACTGGTTAAGTTCTTCCTTGGTAGGATGCCAACAGAACATCAGCTCAATGTGTTCAAACCAGCAACGGAACCATTTGTTGGTTTTCTCTAGGAAGACCCGGGTTAGCTATACTTTTAGACCAACAGAACCCTTAGCTCACTGGCCCTTTCGGCAACAGGTCGCAGAAGCAACCTGAAGTCTCACCCGAAGTGATTCTAATGGGGTGGCAGAAGACTCAAGTGTCCTCAGCCAGGTTCTGAGGCATCCAGGGTGCTTAGAACCCTCCTTAGTCCTCTCCAAATGGGCTAACTTCTCTATTTCTATTATTCTGTCTAGACCTCTGTCTTATCGCATTACACAGGCAGTGCGATAAGCCTTCTCCTTATATGATCCTGTCTAGCGATACTTAGGGTATCGCAGATGCGATATCTCCCTCCTTTCTGTCCCTGCGGTATGTGACACTTAGCCACTTCCTGGTTTAATACGCTGTCTCAAACACCCTTATCCACTTACTGAGAGATCTTAATATCACTTAGTCTCTAAGCATAATCCTCACTAATGTGCTTAACCCTTAATACTTCACAACGATGTAACTGTATAAGATATTACTTTAAGCAATGCTCTAACTGAACTCTTCATGCATTATACTCATTCAATACTCAAGCATTATCCTTTATTGAACAGAGATCTATTTCGCTAGGATTCAACTATGATTTTCACAATTGTTACGCATCAACCAGAACTAAACTGATGACCATATACATTACTTATAAACTGAAGGAAGCATTCATGTAACAGTAAAGATAAGCGAATAAGAGCAACAATTACACAAATGCAATCACACTACTCAGATATTTACGTGGTTCACTTCCAGGAGGGAAGCTATGTCCACGGGAACTGTGTTTCCTATTAACAACTTGAGAGAGTAAAACACAGTTCCGCCGCAACTCTTTGCAGCAGAGGTCTTCTGGGAAACTCCACTCCTGTGGGAGCCCTTCTCTATAGACCTCTCTTCTTCTCCTTCCCACTCTTCCACTGACTCTTACAATGTACTCTCTCTCTCTCTCAATCCCTGCAGAT
Organism: Larix kaempferi; assembly: GCA_027924585.1. Classification (NCBI taxonomy): domain Eukaryota; kingdom Viridiplantae; phylum Streptophyta; class Pinopsida; order Pinales; family Pinaceae; genus Larix; species Larix kaempferi. The sequence continues at coordinate 8,770,429 of BSBM01000368.1, forward strand.
TGCACAATCTGCTCAATGAGCCGGCCTCTGATCTCTAGAAGATGTTCAGACTCTGTATAATCAAAGACTCGACTATTCTCTACTTAATCCCTTTAGTAACTATATGTCCAACCCTTTTACATACAAAATACTCCTATATATAGATGGCCCAAAGGTCTCATCGTAGTTACAAAACTGTGGGCCTTATCCCAACATTGACTCAACCCTAACCACTTACAGTCAACTAGCTGTACTTTCATGGCCGCCTCCTGTCTCATCGCCGCTTCCTGCAGTCCTTAGTCTTTAATGCATCGGCCCGTTGCTTCTTCTTTGGTTCAAGCCACGCTGACTGTAGTCCTTCTTCTTAATGAGGGTAGCTGAACCCTCTCTTCATCTTCGGCGCCTTTATTATGGTGGTTGAGCTCTCCCTTCGGCCTCTTCCTTGTACCACGCGCTTTGACTTTTCTGTACATATCGCCGCAATTCCCGTCGGAATTTGCGCTACGGCGATATCTTTGCCTTGTCGCCAAAATTGGTACTTTCTCCCCAAAAATGGTTATCTTTTCCAAAATTAGCAGCTTTCTAAATGCTGCGGGAGTTCTCTCCAACACTACCCCAACCCCATATGGGATACCATTGTCTTGACCTCCTCCATAGCTTGGATTAGGGTCAACTGCAGTTGATCTTGCTTGGCTTCTTTTTCAGCACGAGTCTCTTTCCATACTTCGTGCACTTTTGTTGCGATGACGTCGCAATCATCTGGATGTAGTTGTGGCCCAAACTTAGGTTTTTCAGCCTTCCTCTTTGTGCGTCGGCTTTGCGATTGCGAGGGACCTTCAGTGGCCTTTGTTTTGCTTGCCGAAATCGCTGTATGTTGACTCTGCGCATCATCCTTCTCTTCCTCAATGGACATGCCTGTAGGTAGTCCACCCTTCTTTTCCTTCTTTACTGTTGGTTCTTCACTATCTGCTTGAGTGTCTTCATCGTCTGAACTTTTGATGTCGATTTTGGCCGTGTAGACAGGTGGGATGTTCTACTCATAATCCGATACATTATCTCACAAAGAGGGAACTTTCCAGTCGACAGCACAATGTTTTATCATGGCCTCGATGGTGTCCTCATCGAGTCGGTAAAACCCTGGATACCATAATCCTTCTTGCTCATCATCCCTTGGTTGAATGTGAAACTGGTGCCTTCTCAAGCTAAACCTCATGATGCATGTATACTTGTCATTCAATGGTTGGGAAATGCGTGGCGTTTCCATAATCTCCTTGTGCAACTAGTGATAATAGGCATAAAAGACTTCGGTGGTATGCCGTTGCCTTGATGCCTTTGAGCTCGCCCATAAGTTGGTAAAATGTGTTCCACGTCCCTTTCCTACTAAGGTTGGAGCTCCTTGATATGCATCTGGCTCTTTCCAACCTATAAAGACTATCAGCACTAGTAGCTAGCTGAAATGGAATGGTGTTCCATTATCCTGCATTTCTTGAATATCTGCGAGAAGCTCATTGAATAGGAACTGGCACCAATTATAATGCTTGCCACGCAATGTGTTGGATGTTTCCTTGATTGCTACCGCCGGTACCTTAGGTGGTCTACACTTGTGCAAAATCTTCCCTGCAAGCAATTGGTTCGTAAACTTTGTTGCACGATCATTGATGTCGATCATTGGGAACCCACGTCCCTTCCTCACTACGCCAAATTATTTAGCAGATTCGATGCGTAGGTTTCTATCCTATGCCCTCTTTATGAGGAGGTCAGCAAGGTCCTCGCCTCTTTTTTTCAGGCCTGTAATGTGATGGATCATATCAATGTTGATATAAATGTGGGTATCTAGCCATAAGAAGCCTTCATGTATGCAAGTGAGTAACATGTGCACTGCCACGAAAAACTCGGGGCTCTTAGTAAAGTGCGGCATTTGCAGTGAATTTAACAAGCCTGATGGACAGATGGGCCTTAGCCAATCTTGGACTACCAGCCTGTCGACACTGGTCTGTGTGTCCTTTATGCATTTGATATATGTGTCTGATCTAAATTGTGGGTAAGTCTTCGGCGTTACCAACATATTTTCAAGTAAGTCCAAGTTGTCCAGCTTGCAACCTAGTACACCACCCATCAAATTCTCCTCAATTTTCACCCTGGTAGAGATGGTGGGCATCAGGATTTCATACTTGAAATTCTTTTCTATGTGGACTGGTGGGGCATCTAGCTTCCTTGGAGGGATGTATTCGGGCACTGGATAAATGGGTAAGTTCTAATCCGAAGCCGACTGCTGCACTGGTACTTCGGACCCCCCTTGCTCTGAAGTTGTCTCTTTTCCCTTGCTGCTTCCCACAACCTGTTGTGTTGAACTTCTAGATGCACCTGCCTTCATCACCATCATTAATGCTGGAATCTCTGCTTTGTCAAATAACCAGGAGATATCTTCCAACTCAACTGATTCACTCATATAATGCTCTGGTCACTCGGCTCTCAAATAGTTCAAATGCTTCGTGAAAATGGTTAAGTGGTCGAGTGAGGTCTATTTATAGCCGCTGCTAGTCTGCAACGTGGCCTTTTGCAGTTGCCGAGGCACTTAATGCCATATTCATTATCAATTCGCGCATATGATCTTGGCCCTATCCGGCGATCCTTCTCATCATGCCAATGATGTTTACTAAAATGCCAAAAGGTTGCTTGGCAAGCCAACTTGTTACCTCCATCAAATCAGCATTAATGGCTCAGCCTGCCAGCCGGATTTCGATGCTATGGTCACGTCGGTCTTTAATGGGTTCCAAAATGTCACATCCGACCTTATATTTTAAACTTCCCAAGTGCCGCCAATTTGGTTAACGGCCCACTAATTGGCCGATAGATGTCATGGTAACGGTTTCCGTCATAATGTGCTGGCGGTCTAATAGGATGTTTACTTCGAGATGCGCACTTGGTGTCGTCTTCTGCGTGACTTTCGTTCCATCTTCTCTGTGTGATCAGTATCTAGACTTGTTCTGCATGGATGCTCTCTTTTTCTTTTTTTTTCTCTCTTTTTCTTTTTTTGCACACAACCTCAGCAGTGTTGCACGGTACACTTCCCTGAATCATACAGAACTCTGCACAGCCAGACTATCGCGGTAAAGCTTTAGTCTGCTACCATTTATCAAACTTGACAAGGTATCTCCGATCAACGTAGCTAACTGGACTGCGCCACCATTAGTAACATGCATTACAGTATATGGGCCAAGCCAATGTATCTTAAACTTTCCAAGAAATTTCATGAATTTGCTATCATACAGGAGGACTAGATCACCTACCTGAAAGCTCTTGTTCTTGATGTGGTGTTCATGCCATGCTTTTTCACGCTCTTTCTATACTTGTTGGTGGAAGCCTGCGACGAAGAGATCTTCCTCTATCCGAACCAAGTGTAGGAGCCTTTCTTCGAGTGTTGCGTGATCTGCCATGCCTGTAAATGCTGCTATTCTAAATATGGAAACGATGTACTCCATCAGCATTATTTCTTCTTACCCATAGGCCAACCTGAAAGGTGTATGGCCAGTCAGCTTCTTGCAGGCAGTCCTGTATTCCCATAGTACAGATGGAATGCGCAGGTCTCAATCATTCCGATTGACATTGCATATCTTGGTTAACGCATTCTCCAACAATTTGTTAAATGCTTCAACAGTTCCATTCTCCTGTGGATGATAAGGCGTGCTGCGCTAATGATGAACGTGGAACTCTTCGGTCAAAGCCTCAATGGTCTTATTCAGAAAATGAGTGCCTTGATCATTCATCAATATCTTCGGGCATCCAAACCTTGTAAGGATATTTTCATATATAAACTCCATGGCTGTAGCTATGCTATAGTCTTTAACTAGCTTTGCTTCTGCCCATTTGGTGAGGTAATCGGTAACAGTAATGATATACCTCGCACCAGTTCTTTTCCCTGGTGGGTTAATAGGACCGACAAAATCAATGGCCCACTTATCAAAGGCCTGCAATGTCAGATGTGGATTTAATGGCATTTCATCTCTGCATGATGGCTTCCCTGTCCTCTGACAGACATCGCAACTTTGGCAATGTTCCTTCGAATATTTATGAATTGTAGGCCACCATAGCCTTGCGTGTAATATCTTCTGCGCAGTAGATCTCCTTACATAATGGCCTCCTGGGAATCCTGAGTGCGCATCAGCTAGTATGAATAGTTTCTCATGCTCTAGCACACATCTGCGTAGTACTTCATCTGGTCTCAACTTGTATATCTGACCTGCAATTACAGTGAAGTCTGTTGCGCACACTACCAGCTGCTTCTTCTGCTGCATAGTGAACTCTCTGGGTGCAAACCCAGTAGTAAAGAAATCAATGATGTCCTGATAATAATCGTCAGCAACCTATATGGCGAACAACTGAGCATCAGGCAGATTGTTCTCCATATTCGTAGGCTCTTCTCCTGACTCAATTCTTGACAGATGATCAGGTCCCAAATTCAACCTTCCTGACTTAACCACAATTTCAAAGTCATACTCTTGAAATAGTAGTAACCATCTACATATGCGCCCCTCTAACATTGGCTTATTGACCAGGTATTTCAAGGAAAAATGGTCAGTGAACATGGAGAAGTGCGCACCAAGCAAGTAGTGCCTGAACTTCTGCAGCGCATATACCATTGCGAGTCCTTCTCTCTCAGTAGTGGTATAGTTCTTCTCAGTGGATGATAAATTTCTACTGGAAAAGGAAATGGGATGATCAATACCTCCCTCTCCTGGCTAAGCAAGAACAATGCCCAGTGCGATATGCGAAGCATCAACATGGACATGAAATGGCTTCTCCCAGTCCGAAAAAACTAGGATTGGCGCAGTGACCATTTTCTCTTTCAATGTGTCAAAGCCTTTCTCATAGTCCTCATTCCAAATGAATGGTACATCTTTCTTCAGCTTTTCCATAGCTGCGGTTATCTGCGCATGCGCTTTTATGAACTTCCTGTAATAACTGGTATGCCCCAGTGTAGTGCGCAACTACTTAACTAAGTTAGGTGTAGGAAAGTTTACAATGACTGCGATCTTAGCAGGGTCTACCATCAAGCCCTCTTTGCACACAATGTGTCCCAACATAATTCCATAGGGCACACAAAAGACACACTTCTTCAGATTTAATGAGATTTGATGCTGTCTGCATTTTTCTAGCATCATCCTGAGGTTCGCGGCATGGTTCTTCAATAAACCGAAAATGGTCCAATCATCAAAGTAAACCTCTAGAAACTTATGTATAAAATCCTTAACTGCTGCGAAGACCACTCTATAAAATATGGAGGGTGCATTCTTTAGACTGAAAGGCATCACTGTGTACCGGAACGACCCCCATTCTGTAGCAAAAGTGGTCTTATGCTTATCTGCGTAATCGATCCTAATCTGATGGTATCCGAAAAAATCCATCGGTAAAAGAATAGGCCTCATTTCCTCCAACATTGTCTAGCACTTTGTCTGTAAAAGGTGTAGGAAATGGGTCATGCATGGAAGCGTCATTCAGCTTTCTCAAATCTACACAGATCCTGATTTCAGCCTTTGTCTTTTTATCCTAGATAACCATCGGGATTATCCACTCGGATTCTTCAACTGGCTCAATGATCCCTGCATCGAGCATCTTATCGAGTTCTGCCTTAACTCATTCTTTGTAGCGTGGTTTCAGTCTATATGGTCTTTGTTTCATAGGCTTCGTGCTAGGTCTAAGATGAATTTTCATCATTCCTAAGTCTCCCAGTATACCTTTCATCTCTGTGAACTTGGTCGGGAATAGTTCTCTATATTCCTGTAATATACCCGCGACCTCCTTAAGTGTCTTCATCCCAGTAATCTTCGATAGCTGCGAACTTTGGCTCTTCACTGGTACCAATGTTTACTTTCCTTATTTTCATGGGTCCACTCATATCTAGAATTTTTAGTGGAGGTGCTTCTACCTCACACGATCCCTCTGACTCAGGTATCCGTATATTGCGCGGGTCCTCCTCATCACTATCTTCTTTATCCTCGGTTTCTCCATCGATGTGATAACAATTGAGAGCATGTTCTAGCTGCTCCTCCCATTCAGGTTGTAGGTGCACAGGTATGCTTTCTGTGCCAAAGAATTCTTCTAGTTTCATGTTGCCTTGTGTACAGTCTGGACTGAATATTTTTCTTTAATAGCCTGCAGCGCGTCATTGATACTTGGATGCTCATCTTCGAAACTGAAATCCTACTGGAAGGTCGCAGTCGGGCCAGACCAGTCCACTGTGCCTCTTCGCAACTCCAAGTCTAGGTACCACTTCTTCGGAATCGATTCTTCTAATGTGTACAAATATATGCACCCATTCTGTCCGTGGCCTCTCCTTTCATGCTTCGGAACAGATTCGAATATGCTCTCATGGATCTGTCTGTCCATTATATTTCTCAAAGGATAGGGTAAAATTATCAACAAACCTGATTTGCATCTTAATTTTACACCGATCCCATGATGTCAGTGTCTTCTTATGTGTGGCCCACCATCTGGCAGGTAGATCGTGCAATGCCACATATAATGCTTGTAATCGATGTTCGTGTGCAATTGCTGCAGTATATTCATTGATAAAAGAATAAACATTAGAGAAACCATCATAGCCAGGGATTGGGCTTACCTCCTTTCCCATCCAATCCAATGACTTCGTGATCCGCATGCATTTCCTAGCAGATACTTCATGTAACCTGCTTTGCCAGTTTTCTAGTCCTGCATCAAAGTCTGAGATGCAAGAGCTATCACAGTGCCAACCGAGTGTGCCATCCGCAATTGGATTAATGTAATCAGCAGTATTGGTTGTCATCTTGTAAATACGGTCCAAGTCTTGAGCTCTAGATTCCTCTCGAATTGGTTCAACATATCGTTCACCCTACGAAGGGTCCAATGGCGCGATTACCCTGATATCATTTCCTTCAAATATAATTTTCATGGTCTTTAAATCGATAATGGCAGAGTTATTTATTTCCCAATCGATACCCAGAAGTGCTGGATAAGGATGGATGTCATCCACAGTCTCAATCACTTCAAAGTCTACGTAGCTGCACACTCCGTCAATGTAAACAATGGTGTTGGGTAACCTTCCCAATGGTATAACTATTCCTTGATTAGCCATTCTCAACTGTAGAGGTGACCACTGTAACTTGGGTTTACCCATCTGATGCCATGTCTTCTTGGTCAAGACATTTACTTTGGATCCAAGATCAACAATGATCTCATCCATCTCATAGTCCCCAATTTGTGTAGTGAGTCTCATTTCCCTTCATGTTCTTTTAGGACTCCTAATATCATGGACTGCGCCGTTGGCATCCCTCCTCTCATTGTTTGGCTCGTACTGCCTTAGTAGCTTTTCAAATTCTGTGTAAGTGTATGCGCTCTTCACTAATTTCATGCAGCTCTGTAAGAATAGCGCAACAGATGTCCCTGTATCTGTTGCAATGCTTGTCTGTTCATATGCCGTTCGCATATCCTCTCTTTCCGGTACTTCACTGCGCAACTGTGTTCTTGGAGAGCCGGGTGGCGGTGCTTTGAACATCTCCCGCACTTCCTCAAATTCTCCCTTAATTTTCTATAAGTCCAGACCTAGTGCTTTCACCGAGGCTTTTCTAATCCATACTGGCTCACTAGGGTTTTGCCTAGGATCACATGCTTCAGAGGTCGAAGCTTCTGCACCTCCATCCCTTCTCATATCAGCACCACTACGCATTACTACTTTTACACTTGGATCCGCAGTTCTGTTCTCTGCTGCAATCAACTGAATGTTGGGATTCAGTGGTTCTGTCCTCCTTCGTTTCTGCATTTCCACCTCTAGCACAGGACAGTCTCAATAACATGCTCAAATGATTTACAATAACTACATGTTGTGCATGGGTTGGTACAATCTCTAGAAATGTGACCTGGTTGACCATAGTTATAACAGATTACCTGGCCGCGGCCTCTTCCTTGTGCCGGGCCAGCATTTCTTCCTCTCTCGCGGTATCCACCACCACGGCCTCTATATCCTCCTTGATCATATTGGGTGTTTTCTTGTTTCGACTGATTTTCTTCTTGGATGCGGTACATTCCAGCACCTCGCATCATTTCCATATCGCGCTTTCTTTCATTCATCATCTCATATGCACGGTAGTTGGACTCGTCATGTCCCAATAATTTACATAAATTACAATACAAGCTCTTAGGTGTCTTTACATATTTCTATATGAGATAACAATCCTCAGGTCTATGTCCTCTGCTTCTACAGATTTCACACCATGGCACCTGATTATGATTCATATTTATTGGATTCGGTGCGCCACTGTCAATATAATCTTGAAATAGGGGGCAATGTTCTCTGGTATGGCCCTCTCCTTTGCATCTGGTGCACCAAACTTCACGTTTGTGTTCATATCTTTGTTCTTTTCCATTCTTCATACCTTGCAATTCTAACATCGGGGTAGTCAACTGGTTCTGAATCTGTGACATCCCAGTACTACTCTCACCAATCGGTGAAGCCTCCAACTTTATTACGATCTCTAAGGCCTCTGCCTACGACGCAACCTTCTGTTGCATCAATGGTTATCTGATGTGGGGCAACAGCGCAGCGATGAACCATTCCTGGTGTTGTTATAGAGCTATCACAAAGCTCACTTAGTCTAACAATGTTTTAAATTTTTGGTCAAATTCCCACACTGATTCAGTAGGCTTCTGCTTGATTTCCTTTAATTCCATTATGCATTGTGATTCTGACTTCGGCTTTTTAAACTCTGCGACAAGTGCAACCTTAATTTATGTTAGGGTTCTTGGCTGTGCCTGAGAATATTTCATAAACCAATGCAAGGAACGGTCTCTGAAAGTAGTGATGAGTTGTGCTCTTTTCACAGCATCATCCTGGATCTGCTTTAAACTCCATACGGCTTCACATAGAAACCAATGCTGATCAGGGTCTTCTAGACCCGTCCCTTTGAATATCGACAGTTTTATATCGTTATCTATCATTCTCCTTCCCGGTTGTGCAATGCTATGAGTAGTGCTGACTATCTGTGCATAGAAAATAAAGGGAATATTTGGACTAGTGGTATTCTGCGGAATGGGCTGCGTTACACTCACGCGGGTGAGTTCTGATCTAGGGGTGGCACGATTTGTGCAACCGGCAGATTTTGAAGTGTAATAGGGTGGATAGTTGCTGATGGCGATGCGGTCTGATTGTTAAGGTCACATGGGAGTTCGGTATTCACATGAAGTCCAGGTCCTCCATGATTCTTTTCTTTATTAAACTTATATCTCTTTCCACTTATCAAATTATGTGTCTCCTCGTCAGAATCACTAAAAATGCTATTAACCATGACAGATGTAAAAATATTACTGCATTTTTAAAACGCCTTTCTCAGCTAAAAGAATTTTAATGTATAGACTTATATTGTTCAAGAACTTACCTCTGAATCCTTCGAAAAAGTATGCTTTAGCTTGACTATAGGACTTCAGCGTGTCTACAACAAACTTAGTCACAAATCCTTCAAGTATGCTATCAACCCAGAAGTCGATTGATTGCATCAGTGGGTTGTCTATTTCATTGAGCTACGCTATGAGATCTGGAGTCCACTCTGTAGGTACTCCTTCTTGAAAATAGGTTTTCTTTTCTGCGAGTCGCGAGATCCACTCGTGCAACTCATTTCCAAATGAAACCTAGAAAATCTCGTGAATCTCTATCCACAAATATCTTTTCAACCACTATACGTCAGAGAGACGTGGATGTCTGTTTTCTTTCTTTGCAAAATCTCTTTCTATCTTGTCACACCAATCCCAGATCTCTTTCTTTTTAGGATGCCAATTGTCTGAACCCGACGGGAACTAGTATTCTTCTTCACACCTTACTTTCCAAACACACTATCGCATCATTGGTCCTAGCCGAGAAATGAAACCATTTACTGGTTGTATATCACCTTCTTGAGGTTTCCAGTGTAGACCCAGGTAATTTGTAGTTCAAGGAACCAACAAAACCTCTATTCACCGGCCCTTTTGGCAACAAACTGCGTGCAGCCTGAGGTCTCACCTGAGGCAAAGCTAAGGGGGTGGTTGCAGAATCAAGTTTTCGCAACCTAGTGATGCGAAGGTAAATGGACTAACGAGCGGCGCAACACTATGCGGGATGTTGTAGACAAACAACTGTGTGAAGTCTCTACTTTGCGTCAGATACTTCGGCAAGCAGAGGTGCTTGCGCAACCAACGCATCCATAAATTGCGCGGTATGTGGCTATTTCATGCGTCATGGCGATAAGCTATCAATAGCTGACCTCGCATCACTCCCAAGGGGTCAGCACATTGACTAGGTTGGGCATCTACTTGGGATTAGTCCAACGTCAACCAAGACTTGACGACCTTTATCCAGTCATAACACTTAGCTTACTTAATGTATGGTGCATGCAATTGAATAAACATACAATACTGCGCACTCCAACGCTGTGCTTAAATTCAATGTTCAACTATGTGACTAATCGACAGATTCATACATTCACAGACTTGTAGTTGCCGAATACTTAACATTCCTCCATGCATGTGTTCGTTTATCAACCAATACATTCACAATCTGAAATATGTTGCATCCATCAACCATTCATTCATGTAATACTTAACATATTATTCCCATATTTCTCCTATGGCGAATACCTATAAAAGCATTAACATATAACTGATAACTAGAATTCAAGCATACATGTAAGCAAACAGATAATTGCAAACAACACATTTAATCACACTACATAGAATTTAACGTGGTTCACCCCCCGGATGGAGGCTACGTCCACAAGAATGGTTGTTAATATTGCTCTTTAAGAGAAGGGTACAACCGTTCTTAGTTTGTGCACTCAGCTGCAGAGTCTCTTCTCTCTCAGATAGGTCTTTGCGCACTCAGCTGTAGAGCCTTTTCAATAAGTTCAAGCTCAATTGATTTTACAATGTTCAATAACCCACAATGAGAGTTCAACAACCAACCCTTTCCTATACAAAATCATGACTATTTATAGATTATGCTTGTAGGCATATCTTTACAATTCATAAGAAAAAACCCTTAGGTCTACAAAACTGGCGTGGCCAGCTGCCAGCCTGACGGTCGCCTTCGATAGATTACTCCGCGTGGTCCAAGCCGTCCACCTAGACCACTCGTGGTTCACACGCTTCTCTGACAGCCACAGTCCTTAAAACGGTAACATTCCATCATGGCCTGTCTCTTTCTACTGCTTCTACCTTCCTATCACCGTCGACATCATGGCCTAGCTTCTCAACGGCTTGCCGCCACTCGCTCTGACAGGTCCTTTCCATTCGTCTCCACATTCCAAAACAGGTCACTTTCTCTGCTCCGACCTTTCCTTTCATTCTTTCTCCAAAATGGCTGTTGCACGCGAACCGTGCACCAGCATATTGCACAACCTTTCATATTCCTTGCTGCTGCACGAACATGCACAATTATCAAAACTGCTTCCTCTTCTTACCACAGTGCGCAATGCGCAATTATCAAAACTGCTTCCTCTTCCTACCGCAACGTGCAATGCACAATTATCAAAACTTGTATATTTTTCTAACCCATTTGGGTAGTGCCCAACATTTATGTCTAACACAAATTAAAGTTTCTAACACAAATTATGTCCAACACAAATTATGGTTAACAAATTCTAAAAATAAAGTAATAATTCAACATTTCCAAATGCCAAGCGCTATCTTCATTTGTTTTAACTTAGTAAATGAATGATGTGGTCATTGGATTTGCAAATATGTAAAGTAAATTCAAAATGAAAGCTGTCAACCATCATGGAAATGGCATCACCTTACTCAACGGCTTGATCATAACAATAATGACATCCAACGGTTCAATTGGAAATGCACACTGTCCGTAATGATTAAAAAGAATAGGCTTTTCTTCAAGAATGTCATCGAACCAACCATTCAATTCAAATCTCCAGTCGAATCAATGGTTAAAGTTGAATTTCTTAAACAACACTTGCATACTGTTGGATAAAAAACCATCTTTGAATCAACGGTGCAATTTGAATTTCTTAAATAACACTCCCATGCCATTGGATAAAAAAGAAGAGCGACATTCCCATGTCATTGGATAAAAAGCTGCGTAACATTCCCATGCCGTTGGAAAAAAAGCAGCTTTCGAGCGTTACATTACAAATCTCTTTTTCTTTATTCTCTACCCTGTGTGCTCTGGGTCTCTCTCTCACATTATGTAATTTAGAGTACTTTCTATATTGTGCACTGTGTTTTCATTTCAGGCATAGGGTCAGAAAGGGTACGAGATGATTGAGAAAGGGTACGAGATAGTGGCATAAAAACATTAGTTAATGCCTGCAAAGACGATGCCCCCATCGTACTTCTCCAACATTGATTAGTTCATGTACTGCTCCAGTCGTCCGATGAGCCATGGCTCGAGTTTCCGTCGTCGGGCGCCATCGTCAGCTCGTCGTTGGCTGAGAGAATTCAGTGAAATTCCTTCCCCAGGTGGGCCATCGACATCTTTGTTAGGCGCTACACATGAACCAACTTTGTGGGGTTTTTGTGCGTGACGACCAGATGTTCCATGAGATGACGGAGACCATCAACGAAGGCGAGATATTGGTTGGATTCTTTTTGGTTTTCTCTGGAACAGCGTGGGGTTGGATGAGTTGGAGTCCCAGAATTAGATTATTCGGTCGGCGGAGGCCAAATTGGCCTCCAAATCGGTCGGTTTCGCAGGGGTGTTGTCCTGATTTTGATGGCTAAAGGAGGAAACATGAATGTCAAAGGTTGAGAGGATTGTGAGCATGTCTCTGGTCATGCTCTTGGAGGAGCCCAAAGAATTCACGATCTGACGTGTCGTGGCTACTACAATTTCCTCTGCTTCCGCTGCTGCTACTATTTCCATTGACGTATATACAATGATTTGGAATTCTACAAAGACTCGTGAGATGGATAAATAGTGCGAACCAAGACGACTGAAAGATTTGTGAGAATTCAACATTCAGAGTCCTGAGAACGATGAGAGAATGAGGCTGCAAGACTCCGAGAGAATGAGAGTGGTACGAGCTTTGGGTTTTGTGATTTTACTGCAACAATTTTTCTTATTTATCTGCAAATCAAATAAATATTACTAGTCTAGTTTGTGTTCTGTGTTTTAAAAGTAAATTAAATAATTATAGGCTTAATGAGATCTCTCTTATTTTAATGCAGATAATGTCTGTTTGAGTATGTTTCTAGGGTTTTTCATTTAGATTATGTAGTTGTAGTTGCATCTGTGATAATTGTTAAAGAAGGCAAGACATCGACATAAACAAATTATGAAATTCTATGACGATGACGCCCTCATCCTACTTCTCCAACATTCCTTAGTTCTTCCTCTGCGATCGTAATACCACAGGTAGAACCTCAACCTCTCTCTCATCAAGTACGACCATGCCTTCTTCCAAAGCACCCTAACCTAATCTATAATGGATATTGCTCGACGCCCAAGCATCCATTTGTCTGGTAATATACATCATAGATTCCTGGGCGCCATGCAATAATTATTGTAACACAATAATTCGGAAATAAATAATACCGGTCATGAAGTATCCCTGTTATCACTATTTCTATATATTATTTTGACTTATTTTTTAAGATTTCATATACACTAATTTAATTTATTTTTCCACAAATAGTTGCTAACACTAATTTTCCAGAATAAGTTAAAAACACCAATCCCAAATGGATTTTTTTGCAAATTTTTTTGGGTTTCAACTATATGAATTCCATTCCATGTAATATTGAAAAAATAAATCACATTTAGATTATGTAGTTGTATTTGTATATATGATAATTGTGAAAGGAGGCAAGACATTGGCATAAACAAATTATGAAATTCTATAACGATGACGCCCTCGTCCTATTTCTCCAACATTCCTTAGTTCTTCCTCTGCGATCGCAATACCACAGGTAGAACCTCAGCCTCTCTCTCATCAGGTGCGACCATGCCAAAGTTATTTTGGGGTCAGTGCAAGCTAATGAGGGTCACTTTTGGCACGTTAGATGCAATAGAAAACTGAAAAAGCAGGCATCCCTCAACTTACTTGGATTTTTTGATTTACTTACGGAAAATATCTTGCATTGAGTAAAAAAGATGAAATGTAGGAAATTGAATCACGTTTCTGAATATATAACTTTTATGTATTGAAAATTTGCATAGCTATGTCAAGTTTCAGTTTTCCTAACAGACACTTTTTATTTTTCAGGCAAATGATAAGGTATATGTTTTTGTGGGTAGAGCCTTTGAGGGCCTAAATGATGGAATCAAGCTACAAAAATCGGCATGCATGTAGAGAACACATAGCACTTGTGCGCCATTATTTTTCGAAAATTAAATTAGTAATTTTATAATTTTTTTATAATTGTCTAAGTGATTAAACCTCAAAAATAGTACATCTTTTGTGGGTAGAGCCTTTGAAGGTCTTAATGCAAAAATCTTGAAATGGGTTTTTCATAGAACGTGGAGGTTAGTGTCCTCTTGTGCACCATACAATTTTTTTTTGAAATGATTGAGAATTGAAAAAGTTATGGAAGAAACACTAACAATGTGTTTCACGAGTTAAGGAGGTAGGACAGAAAAGAAATTGAAAGAAAATAGGAAAAATTAATATTTCAAAATAAAAGTTACATATTTGGAATCTGCAGAAAAAATGCTATTTGTGTCTAAGATTTCGTCAAAAATAACTCTGTGTAGCATATTGTAACGAGTGGCTAAGCACAGGCTTCTCCAGAAACTGGAAGAAATACCCAATTAGCTTTGGTTTTTCATTAACATAGCACAGGTTTGGAATTACCGAAGCAAACTCCAAAGCATACACATAGGATTATTGTTGACATGTGAGCATGTGACTCGGCCTGTTTAAATTCAAAAATATTGCCGCGCTTTTAGATTTAAATAACGCGTACGCGTTATATAACTAAATAACGCGTGCGCGTTATATCAATAATTAACGCGTACGCGTTATATAACTACATAACACGTACGCGTTATATAGTTACAAAACGCGCTCGCGTTATTCAAATCATAAAATACATGTTTAATACTTGAGAAAGAGGGGGTGTAGAAGTCAAGGGAAATTTTGTTTAATATTTGAGAAGGGGTGGGGAAGGGTCAAGGGAATCTATGGTTAATATTTAATAGGGGTGGGAAAGGGTCAAGGGCTTAGAAGGATGTTGGAAGCTTGAGTGGGGAGAGATGAAGGGAATGAGAACATGATGGGCTACAGGGGGTGAAGGGAAGTGGAGCTTGAGAGCACTATTAGGAGTAGAATAGGTTCTGAAGAGGTATAGGGTTAGAAGTTGAAAGTGAGACTTGAGTGACAAGGGGGATGTGAGAGAGAAATAAAGAATACAAGGGGGGGAGAGACATAGAGCGAGGGAGAGAGAGGGACAATGGGGAGGAATGGATTTGGAGGGAGTGAGAGATAGATGGGGATAGAACGAAATAAGAGATAGGAAGGGAGGGACAGAAAGTTTTGGTGGGAGACATGCAGAGAGTGGTGGCGATGGAGAGAGAGGGAGTGATGGAGAGATTGGGATAGGTTGAGGGAAAGATGAGGGAGGGATAGAAGGTGAGAGACAGGCGATGAGAGAGGGAGGGAGAGAAGGTAGGGTGAGGGATGGAGGGAGAAAGTTGGAGATAGATATGGATGGAGGGGGTATGGGTTTGAGAATGGAAAGTGACATAATGTGTGTGTATGTGTGTGTGTTTGAGAGAGAGAGAGAGACAGAGAGAGAGACAGAGAGAGAGAGAGAGAGAGAGATTGATGGTTGGGGAGAGAGAGACTAGAGGGAGTTGTGAGCATCATATTCTCCATCAGCATCATATTCTTCATCATCATCATCTTCATGACCATCATCGTCATCATCAACATCTTCATCATCATCACCATCATCATCATCATCATCATATTCCTCATCAAATCAAAATCTCCATCATCATTATCATCATCATGATCATCATCTAAACATCACCATCACCATCATCATCAACATCTTCATCATCATCACCATCACCATCATCATCAAAATCTTCATCGTCATCACCATCACCATCACCATCACCATATTCATCATCATTGTCATCTCTAGGTTCCCCATCAACATCAACATCTCCATCATCATCATCTTCTTCATCATCATCATCTTCATCACCATCATCATCATCATCAACATCTTCATCATCATCACCATCATCATCATCATCATTATCTTCCTTGAATCAGATCAACATATCCATCATGTCACCATCATCTTCTGAACATCATCATCTAAACATCACCATCACCATCACCATCATCATCATCATCTTCATCATCATTACCATCACCATCATCATCAACATCTTCATTGTCATCACCATCATCATCATCATCATCATTGGCATTTGTAGGTTCCTCATCAACATCTCCATCATTATCATCTTCTCCATCATCATCATCTTCATCACCATCATCATCAGCATCAACATCTTCATCATCATCACCATAATCATCATCTTCATCGTCATCAGGTCAACATCTCCATCATCATCATCTTCTTCATCATCTTCACCATCATCATCATCATCATCATCTTCATCGCCATCTCCATCATCTCCATCATCTCCATCATCATCACCATCACCATCATCATCATCTTCATGACCATAAACATCTTCATCATCATTGTCATCTCCCCCTTCCTCATCAACATCTCCATCATCATCATCATCATCATCATCATCACCATCTGAACATCACCATCACCATCATCGTCAACATCTTCATCATCATCATCATCATCATCAGCATCATCATCAGCATCAGCATCATCATCAAAATCTTCATCGTCATCACCATCACCATCTTCATCATCATTGTCATCTCTAGGTTCCCCATCAACACATCTCCATCATCGTCATCTTCTTCATCATCATCATCTTCATCACCATCATCATCGTCATCTTCTTCATCATCATCATCTTCATCACCATCATCATCGTCATCAACATCTTCATCATCATCACCACCATCATCATCATCATCTTCCTCATCAGATCAACATCTCCATCATGTCACCATCATCTTCATCTTCATCATCATCATCATCATCATCATCATCATTACCAACACCATCATCATCAACATCTTCATCGTCATCACCATCATCATTGGCATCTGTAGGTTCCTCATCAACATCTCCATCATCGTCATCATTGGCATCTGCAGGTTCCTCATCAACATATCCATCATCGTCATTTTCTCCATCATCATCACCATCATCACCATCATGATCTTCTGAACATCATCATGATCATCATCTAAACATCACCATCACCATCATCGTCAACATCTTCATCATCATCGCCATCAGCATCATCATCAAAATCTTCATCGTCATCACCGTCACCATCTTCATCATCATTGTCATCTCTAGGTTCCCCATCAACACATCTCCATCATCATCATCTTCTTCATCATCATCATCTTCATCACCATCATCATCGTCATCAACATCTTCATCATCATCACCATCATCATCATCATCATCTTCCTCATCAGATCAACATCTCCATCATGTCACCATCATCTTCGTCATCATCATCATCATCATCATTACCAGCACCATCATCATCAACATCTTCATCGTCATCACCATCATCATTGGCATCTGTAGGTTCCTCATCAACATCTCCATCATCATCATCATTGGCATCTGCAGGTTCCTCATCAACATATCCATCATTGTCATTTTCTCCATCATCATCACCATCATCACCATCATGATCTTCTGAACATCATCATGATCATCATCTCAACATCACCATCACCATCATCGTCAACATCTTCATCATCATCGCCATCAGCATCATCATCAAAATCTTCATCGTCATCACCATCACCATCACCATCACCATCACCATCTTCATCATCATTGTCATCTCTAGGTTCCCCATCAACACAACATCTCCATCATCATCATCTTCTTCATCATCATCATCTTCATCTCCATCATCGTCCTCATCAACATGATCTTCATCATCATCACCATCATCACCATCATCATCATCATCTTCCTCATCAGATCAACATCTCCATCATGTCACCATCATCTTCATCACCATCATCATCACCATCATCATCAACATCAACATCTTCATCATCATCACCATCATCTTCATCAACATTATCATCTTTATCATCTTCATCTGCATCTTGATCATCTTCATTGTCATCACCCTCCTCCTCCTCATCATCTTTATCATCTTCATCTACATCATGATCATCTTCATTGTCATCACCCTCCTCCTCCTCATCATCTTGTGCACTTATGCACTTAGGGATTAATATTTAGAAGAGGGTCTAAAGGCCTTTATGGGGGAGGGGCTCTAGGAACAAGGTAAGACAGAGAGGGCAGGGGGGAGGGATAAAGGCGTAGAGGGTTAGTGATTAAGGGAGAAGAAGGGAGAGAGTGCTATAGGGAGGGATAATGACGAAGATAAAGAGAAGGTGGAGAGATGGAGAGTGGGGTGGTAGAGACATGGCTGAAGGGAGAGAAAGAAACATGAAAGAAACATGTAGGGAGAATGAGGGACACATATTTAGAAAGAGATAGGGGGTATCTAGGGATTATTGGGAGAGAGCTAGGGGGTATTAAACCATACAAAACATTTGTTTTGTATGCAATCATATAAATTATTAGTTTTCTTTGATTTTGTTCGTTGCCCTAGCCGTGCACCTAACCTATTTATTGTGCTTGACTATATCGCGTTCGCGTTTTTTAACTACATATCGCACACGCGTTTTATATTTATATAACGCGTACGCGTTTTGGAACTCCAGAAATAATGGACTGTTGCTGTCCGAGAGCAACTTCACTCTGTCCGAACGAAAGCAACAATCCCGCGATTTTTCAAACAGCACGAGCCCGCGTCTGAAAATTTTCACATTCTACACCAACTCCATCATTTTTTTTTATGCAGGTGCAGCATTGAGGACATCTTTCATGGTTGCTCACTGTGGTGTTGGGTTATATGGCCATATTTGAAGAAAATAATTAGCAAGCTTGAAGAATCTCCAATTGAAGAACACCAAAGATAAGGCCTTTGAAAGATTCATTTTGCCTATATTTGAGGAGCACACAAGGTAAGATATCAAGCTTCAAGACCAACAAGGAAGAACTTCCATTTGCTTATTATTGAAGAGCTTGTAATTGAGGAGCAACAAAAACAAACTATATTGAATTGATCATTGTGGTGATGGGGAATGCACGTAACCGAGTAAACAAATCCACAAGGAAGAAGAGACCTCAAGAAGTCATTGAAGAAGAGAAAGAAAAGAAAAGAATATACATGATGAATCGGAGGCTTTCTTTGGAAACTAATCCAAATCCAATTGTAGAGGATACCATGGTTCATCCTATTAATCCACGACAAGAGGGACCTTCAATTTCCACAATAGTTGTTGAACAAGCACCCCATGGAAGTAATCAAGAAGCAAAACGTAGGTGCTCATTAGGGGATGTTTCAATTCCCACTTCAAGTCAAAGTGATAAGTTACCATCTCAAGATGAAGCTCACGATGAAGTCAGAGAGGCGTTGGACATTTTGCCTACTGTTGAAGAAGAGAATGTTATCCACACCATCGATGAGGATGTTGGACTTCCACAAGGGGATGTTGGACTTCCACAGACCATGGATGAGGATGTTGGACTTCCACCATCCAACTACCAGGAAGAGAATGAAGGACACCAAGCTACTACTGAAACGCCAGAGCGTCTTGGTGATGCGCTACATGGTACAATTCCAACCCCCTTACCTCCATTAGCAAGCACACGTCGAAGAACTCCGAAGCGTATACAAGTTGATGAAAGACTTATGAATTCCATTGAAGGTACGCTATCTAAACGTAGTATTGCTTATCAAACTCAACAGATACTTGATAAATATTTTGTTTCTAAATGTGATGGAGATAAATGTAGATTATTTTTATCATTGTTAAAATCTAGGAGCATGAATGTTGTTAGGAAAAAGTTAGGGATAAAGATGATAAAGAATTCTGAACCAAGTTCTCATATAGTTAAAAGCCTAGTAGATGCATTTGGTAAAATTGGTAAGAACACACGTTCAAAGGACCGCAATGCTGCTCGTCGTGTGTTGTCACAATCAATTGCAGATAAGAACACCAGGGCCCTTCGTATTCTCAGGCCTACATCGAAACTAGTTAATTTGAATGTAAAAACCCTCCGTAGGTATTCTATTAGAAGAGAACATCTTGACACAACCGATCAGACAGATTTTTGGGCCTTTGTTGGTCGGTTGCCACGTCGTGACATGAAGCTAGTTGATGCAGTAAAGGGACTAGTGCATAGTTTTTGGCATGATCACACAAGGCCTTCTTCAAACCGAAAGGATGTACTAAAACTAAGAAGGGGTTCAAAGGATCGTGAGCCACATACTAAGCATCTTCTTGATATAACACAGACAGAGCTTTACGAAAAATTTAAGATTGAGCATAGACAATTGAACTTGGGGCAAAGATCTTTTGAGAAATGTAAGCCATGGTATGTTAGAATAAATACTCTTTGTAACACTTGTTGTTGTAGATACCATGTAGAATATGAATATTACTATGAAACATTTTTGTACATTCGTCGTGTGTTGCATACTAACATTGTGCAGGATTGCTCCATGACAATACCACCGACTTCATCAAGAGAATTCATTCATAGCATCATGTGCAATAGGCCCGAGGGGCAAACATACTATGCAAAATCTTGTTTGGATGGAACATGCTCCAACTGTGCTGGAATGGCATTATTGAGCCAATGTATGCACGAGAATGGAGACAGTGAATTTGGGAAAATGGTTACAGACATGAAAAGTTTCAAATATATCAACTATGAAATAGTCCCAGGGAAAGAAAGCAAAAAAATACAATTGGTGACATCTCAGGTATGCATTTATATCTATAAAATTATGTTGTAACGGTTACATTTCAATCCTTACTTACAACAAAAAACTGACATTGAGATCATTTTGTGTCACCAGGTACAAGTTAGTGACTTCATCAAGGAATTTATTGAAAAGACACATCAATATGTTCAGCATGTCCACGTGGCACGATGGCAGGATGAGAAGTTTAGAATATGCAGAGATACATTTCCCCTTGGTACTATACTTTCAGTTGTTGATTTTGCCGAGAACTACACTCTGCAACCTCAAAATGAGATCCAAAGTCAGTATTATCACTCTGAGCAGGTTTCCTTGATGGTCCATATCACATACAGGCATGGCCCAAATAGCACTGAAGAGCAAAGAGAAATTCTGAAGGAATATCACTTCTACATAAGTGATGATAGGTGCCACGACTTCCACTATGTACGTCATTGCTTCATCATGTTCTATGATCACTTGAAGGGAAGGAACATACAGATGGACCGACACTGGATTTGGTCTGATGGGTGTGCTGGTCAGTTCAAAAATGCACGCATATTTCAGTGGTTGTGTTCATTGCATAAAAACTACAAAGTGCCACATATGTGGAACTATTTTGAGACTGGGCATGGTAAAGGAGAGCATGATGGAGCCGGAGCATGTGTCAAAACAGCCCTACGAAGAGAGGAATTGAAAGTATCTACAGAATCTACTATTCTAAATGCTCAATCTATAGTCAGGTGGTGCACGTCAGTAATGGGAGAGGAATCAACTATGCGAGTAGAATCCACAAGAAAGAGACATGTGGAGAGATTTTTTTGGGAGGTGGTAGACATAGATCGTTCACATGCATGGGAATGCAAGACTGTGCCTGGGACTCGTGGCTTTCATTCGGTTCGAAGCTCTGATAACCCAGTATTTGAAATTTGGACCAGAAAACTTGCTTGTTTTTGCCCGCCTTGTTGTGATGGTGACTGGGATGGGTGTGAATCATTGGATTGGGTTGATGGATGGGATCGCATATCACTTCCACTTGATCAGCGTGCAATTGTTGAGTTAACTCCGTTGGAAGAAGACCAATCATCTATTTCTGCAGATTTTGATCATGTATCAGACCTTGTACAACCCGGTATGATGCATTTCCTTAACATTTTTTGTTTGTTTACGTAGTCTTCAAATGCACATTAATGGACTTGTATCGCACGAAAAATATTTTGATCATATACCTACAATCATATAATGCAGGGCACATATACGCAGTGGTTGCCTCAAAAGATACTGAATGGGGTGATGAATACTGGTTGGCACGCTGTATAGATGGAAAGCAAACCCTCATTGTGTCCATGACTGACGATGAAAACAACCACTTTCCAACTGGTTCTATGGTTGTTAAAGGTGAATACTTGACACGGGACAACAATGGAAGAAAGAAGGGTGGATATGTTTACAGGGATTACAAACCAGGTGCAAGTGTATATCACTTTACCAACTTAATCATTGGCACAAACCTTCAGGTACGAACAATGCCTAGTCGAAATACATCGAAGGTACGCTACTTCTTACCGGATACAGAGCACGAGAGACTAATGGAGACCATCAGTATAAGAGATGATCCGGAGGGCTTGGTTGTATGATAATAGGTGGGATCTAGCATGATGAGGTACGTTACATACTTTTAATACTATACTATTTTCACTATTTGTAATTGAATATTGATATATGTTCAATTTTCACATGTATGTTTCATATGAATATGTCAATTTTGCGTTCTTGATATGCCAAATTTACAAGAGATGGATTAAAATTATATTATGTTCATATGATCAGTAAACCATATATTAATCATGTTTGAGAGGTTGCTTAGCTAACTTTAAGGGCATTTAAGCTCTATGTTAAGCCCAACTAAATCCTTATGAATCACTAGACAATCGAATTGGTTCCTTGAGTAATTC
This sequence comes from Larix kaempferi, assembly GCA_027924585.1. Classification (NCBI taxonomy): domain Eukaryota; kingdom Viridiplantae; phylum Streptophyta; class Pinopsida; order Pinales; family Pinaceae; genus Larix; species Larix kaempferi. The sequence continues at coordinate 8,793,286 of BSBM01000368.1, forward strand.
AACTATGAAAGTCTCTCTTAATCTAGCGACAACCACCTTTTACCCATTTCTATAGAATTTATCTTCTTTAATAATTTTCTAATCCAAATTTTAATAGCTATTACATTTTCACTATACAACTATGAAAGTCTCTAGTGACAACCACCTTTTACCCATTTTTATTATACATCTCTAAGTTATCCACACAAAAACACACACATATATATATAATAATTATTGTGTATTCATAGTCAAAACTAAAAAATATATGGATTAAAGTGGATAAACATTAAACTAAACTAAAATTAAACTAAAATTAAACTCAATTAAATTAAACTAAAAAATATATGGATTAAAGTGGATAAACATTAAACTAAAATTATAATAATTGTGTTTTTTAATCCATTTTTTACATATGATCAGTAAACCCTAAAATTATATTATGTTCATCATGTTGGTTATTGGCTTCACCCAACAAAATTAATTCAATTCATGCTCACTATATTAAACAATACACTTATATTAAATTTAATTCATGTCTTGTTAAATATTTCATAATGAATTAGCTAGTTGAGAGCACCACCTTAGACCAAGCCATCATCATCATGGACCTGCAAAACCCTAGTTTCCAAAGTGTCTAGGCAGGTTCGGGCTAGGAACACTAGCCATACCCGCCCGGTGGATGATTTTCCAAAGTTGACCCCCGTGTGCAAAAATTGCACACTCCCACACTGAGCAAAACCCTAGTTTCAAAGATGGACCTGCAAGGTGACACATGGGCCACCGGGTAGGAGGGGAGGGGCACCCCTGGCACTATCCCGGTGTGCTGAATCCAACGGAGTCGACGGTTCGTCGATCCGAGCCACGGTCTTCATTCTATGGCTCGTCCCGTCTCACTACCAGAAGGCCTTCAGGGACACCTGCTGGATACCTACCGGGGGCATAGAACTCCAACCATGCAACAAAACCGGGTTCCGGGGAGACCTGCAGGTGTGTCTAGACAGGTTCGGGCTAGGAACACTAGCCATACTTGCCCGGTGGATGATTTTCCAAAGTTGACCCCCGTGTGCAAAAATTGCACACTCCCACACTGAGCAAAACCCTAGTTTCCAAGATGGACCTGCAAGGTGACACATGGGCCACCGGGTAGGAGGGGAGGGGCATCCCTGGCACTATCCCGGTGTGCTGAATCCAACGGAGTCGACGGTTCGTCGATCCGAGCCACGGTCTTCATTCTATGGCTCGTCCCGTCTCACTACCAGAAGGCCTTCAGGGACACCTGCTGGATACCTACCGGGGGCATAGAACTCCAACCATGCAACAAAACCGGGTTCTGGGGAGTCCTGCAGGTGTGTCTAGACAGGTTCGGGCTAGGAACACTAGCCATACTTGCCCGGTGGATGATTTTCCAAAGTTGACCCCTGTGTGCAAAAATTGCACACTCCCACACTGAGCAAAACCCTAGTTTACGAAATGAATGCACAATGAAGCCACTGGGCCATGGGGAGACGAGGGAGAGGGCCCCCTAGAGGTAATCGCATGCTAGGAGACCAACGGAGTCGACGGTTCGTCTGTCCGACGTCCGGTTTCCGAGTTATGTCGAGTTGCAAGTCGCATGAAAATGCCGTTCAGGGACACTTGGTGAATTTCCGTCCGGGAGCCAAAAAGCAAACGAAGCAGGAAGATTGCGTGCCGTTGGCTCCTGCAAGTGTGTGTGGGCAATGCCGACGTGGGAACACTGCCGGGAGCCATAAATCCATGATAGTAAATTAATTCATGACAAAAAAAACTGAATTATTCCTTTCAATGGATGTGGTTTTCAATTTCCTATATTGTTAGGTCAATTTGGCACATTCATTGAAAGAAATTGTAGACTTTAATGATGATCACAACAAGTGTGTTTGTTAAAACCTTGTGAAATAGAGCATCAAAAGACCTACATTGTAGGCCATATAATTGTGTTTGTTTACCTTTTGTTTGATGGACCATGCACAATAAGTAATAAAATAATTTTTGAAGTAGGTCATTTCATTTTTCTGATTTTTTCTGTGGTGGTGTTGAAAAAGACCATTGTTCTTATTGATGGGATTTCATGTGCTTATGATTCTTTGGATAATCTGGACACATACAAGGACACCATTATTAGACTAATTCATTATAAACAATTTAATATGAGTAATCTACATAAATGAATTGAAAAATTAACAAAAATAACAAACAACCCATATACCTTGGAATATAACACAAGAGTGACCATGTTAGGCAATCTTACTTATCTACTTACCTATGGTCATCTAAGTAGACCATTTGGATCATGTCTATTACTAATGATCTCCATTAACTTTTCATGTTCACAATGAGGCTTGAAGTATCATACCTTTGATGGGTGCTTCCTTGGCATTGTTTGTAGTTTGAGGTTTGTATCGAAAACTAAGTTTGTAAAGTGGTATATAGATTCACCTAGTCTAATCTTGAAATACATAACCAACCTTCTTCCATGTTTGGTCATCCAGTGTTAGATATTATCCTTTAATAACCATCAAACTGATTACAAGTTGATCACCATTGTCATCTATTAGTGAGACATGAGGGTTTGGTTCGCCTTTAAGGAACATGCCAACAAATAGTGAGTGCCCCATTAATTATCTTTCAGGGAAACCATTGCATATATGTTCATTTTATTCTCAAAAATGAGATTGATGGTGTTTATTCTCATGCAATGTATACAGTTAGGATTAAGACAACTGTATAAATCTATGGAATTATAAATGGAGATATTAATCCAAAAGGAAGCCAATGTTGGCCTTGCCAATCTTTTCTTCCGAATGCAAACGAAATATTAGATTCCATTTTGCTATGTTTCCATGTAAAATATATTTGAAAAAAAACATATATTTGGATTATATGGAAATCCTTCTTACCTTTGACATTGTTTGGGATCTGCAGGATGGGAATGAAGTATTTTTTAGGGATTAAGAGGAGTATTCAATTACGCAAACTTATGAATGCCTATTTTGACAAGCAATCCATTGATTTCAACTCCATCAAATTTCTGTTTGATGGATGATGTTTGCAAGGTGAGCAAGTTTAACCCACCAATGCGAGATTGCATGCAATTACACTGAGCAAAACCCTAGTTTACGAAATGAATGCACAATGAAGCCACTGGGCCATGGGGAGACGAGGGAGAGGGCCCCCTAGAGGTAATCGCACGCCAGGAGACCAACGGAGTCGACGGTTCGTCGGTCCGACGTCCGGTTTCCGAGTTATGTCGAGTTGCAAGTCGCATGAAAATGCCGTTCAGGGACACTTGGTGAATTTCCGTCCGGGAGCCAAAAAGCAAACGGAGCAGGAAGATTGCGTGCCGTTGGCTCCCGCAAGTGTGTGTGGGAAATGCCGACGTGGGAACACTGCCAACACTGGCTCGGGGGAGGTTTTTGCAGAGTTTACCGACCAATGCGAGATTGCATGCAATTACACTGAGCAAAACCCTAGTTTACGAAATGAATGCACAATGAAGCCACTGGGCCATGGGGAGACGAGGGAGAGGGCCCCCTAGAGGTAATCGCACGCCAGGAGACCAACGGATTCGACGGTTCGTCGGTGCGACGTCCGGTTTCCGAGTTATGTCGAGTTGCAAGTCGCATGAAAATGCCGTTCAGGGACACTTGGTGAATTTCCGTCCGGGAGCCAAAAAGCAAACGGAGCAAGAAGATTGCGTGCCGTTGGCTCCCGCAAGTGTGTGTGGGCAATGCCGACGTGGGAACACTGCCAACACTGGCTCGGGGGAGGTTTTTGCAGAGTTGACCCACCAATGCGAGATTGCATGCAATTACACTGAGCAAAACCCTAGTTTACGAAATGAATGCACAATGAAGCCACTGGGCCATGGGGAGACGAGGGAGAGGGTCCCCTAGAGGTAATCGCACGCCAGGAGACCAACGGAGTCGACGGTTCGTCGGTCCGACGTCCGGTTTCTGAGTTATGTCGAGTTGCAAGTCGCATGAAAATGCCGTTCAGGGACACTTGGTGAATTTCCGCCCATTTTATAATTTAAGCCACTTTTAAATATTTGAACTTCCATATTATTTTTGAAAGAGTATAATATTTCAAAACTCCTAAAGAGACAAAAACACATGATCAAAACTCCTAAGGCTGTAATTTAGAGTAGTAATAATGGGGGGTGATGGAGTTGAATTTGATCCTATGGAAGATAATGATACTAATATTATTGAGAATAAAGGGATAATAGGTTGATCCATGACACCTTTGTTTGCATGGATGAGGATGCACCTATGTATGAGACCTATGATAATATTCATGATGTACATCTTATTGATAAGGCACACAAAGGCCTATACAAGAGATCAAAGATGGGTCACTTTGTCTACTAATTTGATGTTGATAAAATTGAAGGTATTGAATGACATTTCAAACAATGGTATGACAAAGATCCTAATGTATACACAAGGTTAATATATAAGGTGCCCCATAAGGTTCTTTGTCATATCCCTATAATTCTAGGTTTTTGATGATTGTTTAGGTTAAAAAACATAGCACATTATATGGATTATCATGTACAAAGATAAGTGAAGATGGTATTATATGAGTGGCTACAAATGGTTCTCAATTTACGATCATCAAGGAAATATTACCCATTTTTTAAGAAGAACCTCATAATGTTAGACTTTCATTGGTAGTTGATGGCAATGGGTGTGCATGAGTGAGTTCATTGAAACCTTGAAAACATTGTATTGCATTTAGTTTGATTAAATTACACGAGCAAGAACTTTGACATAACTTGTAATGATCATCCAAAATCACAAATTTTAATTAGATACCAATTAGTGCATGCATGTAGTGAATTCGTTGAAACCTTTGAATATAATAGTTTGTTCTTTTGACATAGTGCATTCATGAGTAAAAGATAATCCACACAAATCAACACATTAGAATGACACAAGTACATGTATCCAAAAGTACATATATATCCAAAAGTGCATGTCTCCAAAAGTACATGTATATCCAAAAGTCTCCAAAAGTGCATGTCTCCAAAAGTACATGTATATCCAAAAGTATCGAAAAGTACATGTATCCAATGAAGTCAATGTACATGTCTCCAAAAGTACATGCACAATAAAGTCAATGTACATGTCTCCAAAACTGAATGTATCGAAAAGTACATATATATACAAAAGTATCCAAAAGCACATGTGTCCAAAACTATCCAAAAGTATCAAAACTCAAGCTTTCTCTTGTTCTTTCCCGACGTTGATCCTCTAGGCACATCCCTAGGATCAATGTGCATCCCTGGATCCTGCAAATTAAATATCAATTGTTAAATTCAACTAACTATGTACACTAATACATTATCTCAACAATTATCAACTGGTTCATGGAAAGTGCATGAAACACTTGGTCACTGAAGGACATCTCACCTCAACTGACAAAGGAGATTGTGTTGCTTGTGTAGCAGATGGAGCCGTCGGTTGAACATCCAGGATGGTTGAACCAGGGGGGCCAGGCACTGCTCCTGCCGGTGGTGGCTACAATGAAAAAATGTTGAAATAGTTAGAAATGCATGAATAAACAATAGGTCCAACAATAATAAACTATGTAAAGATAATGTTGAAATAGTTACATACCTGTGTGTGATCAGTCGCCACTGCAGATGCGGCACTAACTGTTGCATCAACCATCGATGCAAGGTTCTCAGCAGACAACTCGGGTTCCTGTTGCAGTAAACATGCAATTCAAACATTAACAAAAACGATTTATGCACTGGATTTCAAGTTAAACAACAAATATCATCGAAGGATATACATTACCGTGGTGTGAGTAAGCCCATGGTCGTGGGCAGCTGGAGTCTTTCTCGGAGTAGAACGCCTCACATACACACGACCCTTGTTCACGAATGGCCTGGAGGGAGATGCAAATACAGGCAATGGGCCAGATGTGTCGGATGGTGCCTACAGTCAGCAAGTGTTCATGTAGTTAGACATGCATGATTCAACAAACAAACATGTATTTAAAAAATGTCATTTTTAATTGTTTACCTGGAGCCCAGACGTTTCAGGGGACGGTATGACCATGGGCACTACCTCCACATTACCTTGCCCCTGTGAAGGATCTGCCATCTGCAAGTTTAATAATTGTAAATATTAGACCGTATATAGCATTAATGAACTAAAATGTAAAGTATGTGGAAATTAACAAATTAACAAGTATTAGAAAACCGAAATTTTAAAATGTTTACCTCGGTGTGAGATACGGCAATAGGTGGTATATAAGATGGGCCTGCCGAATGGGTAGCATCATGCCCCCCTGTCGAGTCTGGAACATCCGGCTCTGGGGCGTCACTGCCGGTAATCATCATCAACTGCAAGTTCACAAAATTAATATATTAGCTCAAACTATATATATGTGTACAAAGACGAAAATAAATGAAGAATTTATTACAATTAACCATCAAGATACCTCTCTCAAAAAGCCACTGAAGGCAACATCTGATGCAATACCATAGCAGGGACGACCACATGACGTGCACTCGTGAGGATCAGTACTAGGATGGGGAATAGCTGATGGTCCTCCACTAGTGGATGGTCCTGATGGTCCTGCAGAAGTGGATGGTCCTGATGGTCCTGCAGTAGCTGATGGTCCTGCATGGTGACGAGCTGGTGTATGTACCACACCAGGGACAGATGTCCCTTCCTCACCCATATGTTGAACCATCCTGCCATGGCGAAGAACCGTCCGTGCCAAACTCAAAAATGCATCCCGTGTCTGCGGAATAATGCGATGTGCTGGTGGGACATCTGGCCCAGGCAACTGCCTGCGAGGTGCAGGGATAGGGCGATCCTGGTCTCGAAGCCTGGCATTGGGTCGGTTTTGGGGCATCCCCCCACCGATCCCCTGGAACTGTAAGATGTCAAAATAGTTAACGTGTTTATGCAACACGAACTCTGCATACATCTTTCGAAGGAAATATAAGGGAATTTCCCTGTTGTTGTGTGGTGGCATATCAAAAACCATGTACCATCTGTCCATCCAGTTATCAACAAATGGTTGAAATGTGCACCACTCAATGGAGATATGCGGCTTGCTTGCATTAGGGATTTCCCCCGTCCGAGGGTCCCTAAACAATGCAAATACAACCTCTTTGGATATTTTTAGCTTTTTTACTGCATTGTAATCTAGTCCATCAGCATATTGTTGTCTTTTTCTTTCTCTGTAAGATGCAATATCATACAGGACATTCGTAGATTGTGTAATTGTGTCCACAATTGCATCCAAGGTTGATGCAAGTGAACGGCGAATCCTGTCGCCACCACTAAAAGCTTCACTTATGCCCCTCAATTGGGCAAGCTCAATCAATATTTCGGCATTGGCATCCATAGCCGCAACTGCAATAAAGACATTAATACGAAAATCATTAGAAACATATACATGGTATATAATGACGTCTCTTCAAAATTGAACATGTATTAAATCAAACTCACATAAGCAATTTAATGGCATTTACTTACATACATTTAAAACTTAAAATTAAACATTTGACAATTAAAAAGTAAGTTAGTCAGATTGGCAGAGACGAGGAGGAGGAGGATCAAGGCAGTGATGAGTTTGTTGATTCAGGCATGGAGGAGGAGGATCAAGGCAGTGATGAGTTTGCATCTATGTGTCTCAATGTCTCATTGTGTTTTGTGATTGTGAATGACAAATGTGTTGTGATTTGTGAATGATCTAATTTCTATTGAATATTTCATATTTGTAATTGTAAATGTAATTTCTATTGAATATTTGTAATTGTAAATGTTAAATTTTATTGGATGATCTATATGTCTATATTTTTAAATTTTAATATATTTTAAAAATATATTAATTCCGGGGGTCACCGTGTCCTACGTGTCATAATTCCGGGGGTCACCGTGTCTAGTGGGGACCAGGGATCAAATTTGAAGGGTGGGGTCCCATTTCACTATGAAGGGCTATGAGATATTGAACACTATTGAAGGGCTATGAGAAATTTATTAATATTTATTCTATGTGTATATATGGATGTGTTCATGTTGTATGGATTGGATTCTAGGTTAACCGAGGCCTTTTTAGAGCAAAGAATGGGGTAATTACTATTTGGGAACAAGTTTTTTATCAAATGTAAATTGCGGTGATGGAAGATATTGAGGGTGCCAGATGTTGTGGAGAAAGTAGTATTGATTCCTATGACGTAATAGGGAGTTCAAAAAGTCTGGTTTCAAGTATTGTCATGCGTAGCTCGATTGATTTTTCTCGCGCTAGGGTTGTAGCAACTGTTATGGCCATTACTGTTAAAAGGATTGATGGGGTGGAATCCCGTGAAACGATGAGTTCTTTTGTTAAGACGTAGATTCAGTGAAATTTGGTGGGAGTCTTATGTTCATTTTATGCACAAAATTCGATTACTTGATTTTGTTGCATTGTTAACTCTCCTCCTAGTCATAGCTACAATATCTTATATAATTGTGAAGGTTATCAATCCACTCAATATATTAAAGTTGTAGTAGGCCAAAATCATCCACATATTTATTGTACTCACAAATGTTGACATTCCAATTTCTATGTAGAGCGCCCATTAACATTAGATTTTAATAATTTTGTTGATGCCATTAAATGTGTTAAACACGTAAGCGCTCGCTACAAACACGAGAACTTCGAAGCGTTCAAGCCATGGGCTACTCAGTGTAAGCCCGTCCACGTAAGTTGCTCAATGATATTATTAGAGGCCCAATGGTCCATGATCCATGGATGATCGAACACGTGGATATTGGAGAGTAAGCGAGTCCCACTCCCAAGTCACCTAGCTAGTAGCCGCATTCCCAATTTCCCACTAAAAATTGTTGATGGGTGAAATTTGAAGCTACCCTTCTGTTGCAATTTTAAACAGTAGTGGTTAATTTAATTATTGAAGGGCTTACCATGAAATTAAATTTTTTTTGCATGGTAAAATTTGAAGTGGCCTTCTATGACGTGTGGGTAAAATTTGAAGTGGCCTGAAGGCTTCAAATTTGAAGCCTGGTGGGGACACTCGTGTCCCGTGTCCTCGTGTCGGGTGACTTAGAAAGGGGGGAGTTTTAATTTTTTCAATTTTTGGTTTGATTATGAAGTTTTGAGTTTTGTGAAAAGGGTTTCATTTTGAGGTGTGAATTTAATTACAAATTGGGTTATTCCCAATTTGATCAATATTACAAAACTAGGTTAAACAATCAAAAAAATAGTAATTTGGATTAAAAAATCACAAAAAAATGATTTGGGTGAATAAATTACCTGACTAGATGAGAATGCACCGATGAATTTGTCTCCTCTCCAGCTGAATCGAGCAACACGGATAGTTGAGTGGGCCACAAAGCGTCCTCGTCTAGGGTCAATTTCGCCTCTATTCGCGTTTCTGATGCGTGAGTGTCGCGGGTGGTCGGCAATCGGCCGACTGTGTTTTTAAATTCATTTTTAGTTTTACATATCGCGTACGCGATTTGTAAATACATAACGCGTACGCGTTTTTTAACTACATAACGCGTACGCGATATTGTTACCTAGCCTACATGTCCAATGACATGTTAGGCTCGGGTCTTACCATGGCAGGGGGTAAATATCATAAACGCGTTATGTTTTAGGTATCAGGAACGAGATTTGAAAAAAGTAGCATTGCATCTAAAGTGACCCTCATCTTCTTGCACACACCCTTTGCTGTTTTTTTTCTTCCTCGGCACGGTTGTCCAACATATATAAATAAGGCGACAGGAAGTCCTAGTTTCTGCTTCATTTGTTTTCCACTTTTGGTTCAAATTTTGAATGAATTAATTAGGAAAATAGGGTTACTGTTTGTTCATGTAAGAAATTTATAGAGAAGAAGAATTTTCATGTTGTAATAAGTTTATAGAGAGCAAGAATTTTCATGTTATAATTCTTGCACAACCTCTCGTCAATGCTTCATTGAAACTGGATTAATAAGATCGCTTTATTTTCCAGACCCACAAAAATCCTCAACCTAAGGTTCTTGAGGTTCAATACTTCACCTGCAATGTTGCACATCACAATATTAATGAATCACCTTGAAATTATATTTATATCCTCAGTCTAAGGTTCTTGAGGTTCAATACTTCGCCTGCAATGCTGCACATCACAGTATTAATGAATCTCCTTGAAATATATTAATAGACGATAATGGAAACCCCATTACGCTAATATGTTGCAGACTCCCTGAAATGTTGTATCCCTCCCAATTCGAATGAAAATGTATCTGTAGCCTGAATTCGAATCGTTGCTCTGTAGAGGCAATCTATTATGCGTCGCAAGGAGAATTTAGGAAGAAAAGAAGCATAGGCTAAGTACAAAAACGGTGTATCGAGGTATGTGATTTGTTATTTATAATAACTCATCACATACCTGCACTCTTCCCAAAGCACGCGCGGAGTAAGCAATTTGATTTAGAATAGTAATCTTATTATTAATAGTTATAATAATTATATTAAATGCAAAACATAGATGAATCATAATGCATATTATTGTTGAACAGAAAGCTCAGGCCGTTATTAATTAATTGGAATAGCTCATTTCATTTCATATATGAATCACCTTACTCTCATGGTCGTCAATATCCTCTCTTCATATTTTTTGTCTGAATGTTTCTACACTATTCGTTTGTATAATTATTCATTAGGCTTCTTCATGACATGGGAATGATAAAGATAATTATTTGTTAGGCTTCTTCTTCTTCCCATTTGTATTAGGAGAGTTGACGAGTAGGATGCCTTCTCACCACATCTATATGTAACTAAATTTGTTGATATTTTCGTTATATCTGCAACTAAATTTTGTTGCTATATAATATTGGTAATGAATTTATTATATCTTTTCATTAAATTTGTTATACATTTCTTTCCATTTATTTAATTTTTAAAGTTAAATATCTTAATGTTTGATAAATTGAATATCCTAATTTTCTGCCAAATTCAAATTTTCTAGAAAAGGTAAGCGAGGCCTTGCCGATGGCATGTGAGTTTGAGGAATCTGTTAAGGAGAACCATCCGAACTATGACCCCCATAAGGTTGGTTGGGGTTTCCTCTAGCCATTGGTTGCGATGAAAATGAGTTTTAACAATTGCTCCAACCATAATACAATGTATTTATCCCTTGTGGCCCAGTCCATTGTGGATGAGTGTAAGTACTTTCGAAGAGAGTGTGAGTATAAGTATTACTGCCTCCTCCTCCAAAAAGTGAGAAAGGAGTACTCTATATGGGTACATTGGAAGTTTGAACATTTGAATAATGTACATTAAATACTATAAAGGGATTAAAACTCGGCATTTTTGAAATAAAAGGGATAGGCATCGAGCCTATAAATGGTGTAGAAGGAGCAATGTTCCCTCCATGCCAAGCGAATCCTTGAGTAAAAGGAGATGAATTAGGGTTAACCTGGAACTGTTCAATGAACGGGGAATATGTAAATGATACCGTAGGTATCCCTAAAAAAGGGACATTGGATGAACCAATAGTTGATCCAAAGGGGAAGATGCCAGTGCAACTTGAGTGGTAGACGATCTTGGGGATCCAATATTTTTTAACTAAAAGAAGTGCTCGGAGCATAATACATCTACAACGAATTTAGTATCAGGGTAATTAAGCGTGTGGGAGACAAACCTCCTCGCCTGATGGTCGATGTGGGAGTGCATGGAAATCCCAATCCATCTTGTTGTTGCAGCAACATCCCCCCCCAAATTTTGTACATATTGGGGCCTCTCCTTTGCATTTTACTAGAAGGACTGCCTAAAGAAGTTAAGTCTCCTTTAAAATTAAAAAAAAAAAAAAACTTTTGACTTAGTTTTTGTTTCAACTCAGGAATCTGCTTTAAAATTGAAGATTTTTCTTCTAAGTCAAAACTCACGATTCTCTCCTGAAACTGCGGAAGAAACTTAAAATTCTCTCCTGAAACTGCGGAAGAACTCAGGATTCTCTCCCGAAAGTGCGGAAAGACTTAAAGTTACTCCCTGAAATAGCGAAAACACTTAGCGTTTTTTAAAAGTTTCGGAAGAACTTAAAATTGCCTCCCGAAATTGCGGAAGAAGCTTAAAATTATCTCTCGAAACTGGGGAAGAACTCAGTGACCTTGCCCGAAACTGTGAAGGAACTTGGGATTATCTCCTGAAATTGTGGAAGCTTTCGCCAAATGTTCCCACAGTAAGTTGTCCCCAGGTTACTCGACCATTTATATTTCGATAAAAAACTTAAACAAAGATATTCGTGAATTGCGGAAGGACTTATTGAGTCTTTCTGAAACTTCGGGATGACTCAGCAAAGCTGGCCGCGATAAGCTTTCGAGAGAGTGTATTTCGGAAGAGCTCACAAAGTGCTCCCGAAACGCCAGAACGACTTGCCATTTTTTTCGCCACTGTGAAGTGTTTTTTTGTCTTTTCCGCAACAAAGTTTCTCGCCTTTCGGGAGGAACTCATGAGTTCTAGCCACAACTGTGGACGACACTCGTGATTCCACCCCGCAACCGACGGTCGTGCTTAAATGCCAAGTCAGCTTGAAAAGACCGCACCATACGAGCATTAAACCCCGTTTTAAATCACCACCTACCCGTTTAAATACCCGCACGTGCCTAACTTTATATAAGGGCGGTGGGGTTTTGTTGGTCCCATTGTTAGTTTGTTATTCAAAGAACGCCATAGGGAAGACCGCGTCGGCTCGCTCCAGCTCAGCGCATCCACCACTGTGTCCACCTCACTCCACCACTGTCTCGTCTCTAGGTAGGCTTTTTAACCGTCATCTTTGTCTTATCTTCACATCGAGTTATTTTTTTTCGGTTTTCCCATTTCATAATGTGGCCAGTAGACATTGGTAGCATAGATCATTTTTTACGGCCGCCATGGCCCCATAGGTTTCTCATTGCTACCAACTGAGAGCCGTAGCCATGGACATCCGAGCTTTTTTTATTTTTATTTTTTCACTGGCCGCGTTCCGGTCGTTTTCCTACCCAGACTCAAACTTCATACCGGCTGCATGCCATTTCGCAAGTATTATCAATGACAGTAGTGGTCAGTTGAGATACTCAACCACTCACCTATTTGGCTCAATTAATGACTGTGGAAAAGTTTCTTGTTTTCATTGTTTACTCATAGGATTTTCCACTCCAGGCCAACCCACCATTGACCATTAGAAGTGCTATGATGAAGGGCATCCTGTCTCCAAGGACTAGGAAGGAAGTAGGTTTTTCCACGTCGTATGCTTACCTTTTCGGAAGCATTCCAAAAGTTCCTGACTAGGCATTGTCTCCCTAGAATAATCAAGTTTGAGGACCATACTTTGTTTTTTGGAATGATCTATGTTTAGTTTGCTTCCCCAGCATGCAACTTTATAATTTTGTCTATATTTCTCATTAGCATGTTAAAATTGTCCTACTCTATGTTACACTCTCATAACGTGTTGCAAATTTTGTAATGATTCACATTTGGTTGCTGGCAGGGATAAGCCATGATGCCAAAAGGTGGTAGAAAGAAAGATAAAGTGATGGAACCAGAGCCAGTGCAACTAAGAACTAAAACTATTTTCCAAGACACTAAGTGTACCACCGGCATTCCTCCCGAGGTCCGTTGGGGAGATGTTTACCGGATGATCAGAAACCAGGATATCCTAGATGTATTATTGGAAGAAGAACAAATCTACCTCAACATCAGAACTTCTGGCATAGCTAGGGCTTCTACTCGCCCTGAATTGTTCCCATGCTCTGAAGTGATCGGATGGATACTGGAACATGCCAACCCGCAAACAAGAGTGTTGCATGACAGCAAGGGAGAGCCTTTCGCTTCATTCCATCTAGTGTATATTGCAGCAGCCTACAAATTCTCACATCCCCAACAAGCTCTAAGTGATGAATGGTTGGATAAGATGAATAATACTGAGATCGCCAAAAAATTATTGGTCACAGGCAAGCAGTTGAGGAAGAGAGATAATGACGAATATGATGTTCAGAGCCTAAGACCTCCTTTTAGGTTAATCGCCCTGATGTTATGCAAAATTTTCGGCATGCCCGATGGCACTATATATAAGATACAGTGGGCTCCCATCATCCACTTCATAGCATTCAAAGGAACTATGTTTGATTGGTCTACTATCCTTTCGGACAGTTTGGCATCCACAGTGGCCACTGCAAGAGAAGTTCTGGCCTTAAAAAAGTTAGAATTTTACATGTCTTCCTATCTCATTGACTGCATTTTGGCCAAGCTCTCTTTCCCCAGGCTAGGTTGCACATGGGATAAAGCCAACACCCCAGTCTACACTGCCTATAAAATAATGTGGGCTCAAAATTACAGAGTGAACTATAAGCTCATCTGCGAAGAGTTCATCATGCCTCTGTATGAGCAGATTTTAAAGGAAGAGCCCAATTTTCTATCAGAAAATGCCATGGAGGTCCTGCAAAACTATGGCGATTTTTATTTCCCAGAGCAGGGCACCTACATCAGGATGTTTGGAGGTACCAAAGCGCCATACATTTTTCCAAAATATGCTACTGATTATGTAGTCCTCAAGGAAGCAGTCAAGCAAGTTTTCCTTGATGGAATAGGAGGGGTGCTTAACAAGCAACATAAGGCTTCCTTCCCTCCTTTGCCCTTTTGCATAGGAGCCTACAAATTCTCAGGGGTTGCAACAGCTGAGGAATACGTTCAAGAGATGAAAGCTTTCCACTTCGGTGAAATGATCTTCCATAGAAATGATAAGTAGAGCAAGATTGCCGAACATTGCAAGGAAGTATATGCTCATTTTGAATATGTTCATTACTATGATGCAAAGGAAGAAGTGTTCAGAGGCATCAGCAACATGACTGAGTTGCATATTTTTCATCAAGGCAATGGAGCTAACTCTAGCTCTGCCCCAGCTCGAGAAGCCAGTCTACAGAAAGAGAGAGAAGCAGCTAAGTCCCTAGCCCATGAAGAACAAAGATTGAAAGAAGAAGCAAGACTGCAACAAGAAGCAGAAGAAGCAAGACTGCAACAAGGAGCTGAAGAAGCAAGGTTGCAAAGAGAAGTTGAGGAAGTAAGGAAGCAGAAGAAAGTAGAAGATCGAGATCAGAGGAAGGAAGGTGAAAATCAGCAGCGAGCTGAAGAAGAAGAAAGAAGGTGTAAAACTGAAGAGGAACAAAAGACGGAGGAAGAAGTTAAGACCAATGAAGATGCTCAGGCAGGTGGCTCCGACACCCAAGATATGGAAACAAATACATCTCAAGTAGGTGTCTCTGGCACCCAAAATGTGGAAACAGACGCATCTCAAGTAGGTGGCTCCGACACCCAAAATGTGGAAACAGACACATCTCAAGTAGTACAGACCCCACCCATAGAGACAGAAGTACATGTAATAGACCTCCCAATCATCCCTTACACCCCATCAGAAGATCATATTGTGTCCCGATGGGATGAATTTGTGTATTATAAGAAGAGGAAGGCGGTAGTCTTGAAGTTGGAAGAGAAGATAATGAGACTCTTTCAAGAATATATTGTTACCCAGCAGGAGACCACGGTGATGCAAAATACAAATAAGGTTCCCATAGCCATGGCATCCACCGCTGTCTCAGCAGCAAAAGAAACAAAGGACAATGTGGTCGATATGGTTAGAGAATTTGAGTCAACAAAGAGGAGAGCTCGCATGTTGCAACATACTGTGGCTAATGAGCAGGCTTACAGGGATCTTGTAGTGAATAAATATAATCGCATGTATGTTGATCACAAGGAGTTTTCAGATAAGTATCGCCATTTAGAAGAAGAAAAGGAGCACCTGGCAATCCAGATGATGGTTCTAGAAGCAGAAAAGAATGATTCTGAAGATAGAGTTTTTCATCTGGAAGCAGATAAGCAAGCAATGGTTGAAAAATTAGAGCAGGAAGAAAGCAGAGAAATAGATATGTATCCCTTTCATGAGCTGTCATGTGACATTCTGAGACAAATGCATGCCACACAGGAGCTGATTGCTGAGGAAGTGTGCAGGCTCAAAGCCATGATGGTTAGATTGAAAGAAGTCAATGCAGAGGCCAATAGGCTTAAGGAAAAATACACTCGGGTTAAAGCAAACATCCTGAGCCAGAAGGAATGGAGAGAAGGGAAGGTTGATTTCCCAAAGCATCTCCCAGTCAATTCGGTAGATGATTTTAAAGAATATGTAGCCCTTATGGAATTCTACAGGAACTGTGGCGTTAAGCTAATGGCTAAGATCTAGGAAACAATTGATAAAAGTAACAGCCCGTATCAAAAGATCCATGAAGTACATGATAAGTGCAAGCTGAGTTTCCCTCAGTCCCTCGATGAGTTTCCAAGCAAAGAGCAACATTTATCAGACTTGAAGGAAGAGCTAGGCATTCAAATAGAATATGTAAAGAAGATTGATGTCCTAGCCACTGATGATCTCCATCACTATATTGGGCTGTCATCAATATACAGTTATTTGCTTAAAGAAATCCACCAAGCAGCAGTTGCAGAAATTCATGGTGTTGAAGCAGAGCTTGGTAAAAATGTGACTTCCCAGAAGATCTTGCTCCCTTCCCCAGCAAATGTGGTTATCAGAGACACTGGTATCTTGTTCAGTTACATTGCAGAGGAGGAAAAGAAAACAGCAGCAGCAGTAGCAGCCAGTCCAAGCACCTCCCTCCCAGTAGAAGCACCTTCCCAAGGGTGAACACGCTGATCCTAAGGCATTGTTCCTATTTTCATTTGTTCTCCCTATGTTTAGAGCGTAGAATCACTGGACAACTGTCCTTTTCTATTTTTGAGAAATTTTCTATTTTAAGAAAAGGGCCACGTTTTGTTTATTTAGAGGAAAAGTCTGTAGAGGACATGTGTAAAGAGCTAGGTGGCAGCCCAAGAGGCATTTTGTAAAGATATAAATAGAAGCTTAGGGAATAGTGTAACGGGACTTTTGGCAGGGAAAATATTTTTCTTAACTTGTACGAGCTATCTTGCACTTGCTCCAAGAAAATGAAATTTTCCTAATAAGAGCCTGGAGAGGACGTCTTTTGCATGGAAATGGATTTTGGATGCATGCTAGATTATTATTGTGACTTTCATATTCTACAGTGAGATATTTCTTTGTTGTCTTGAATTATTTCTCTGTATTGAATGATCTTACTGTTTCTTGTGCAAATGATTTTTCTCCTACATGAGTAATGGAATGCGTTATATGTGAATTGGAAGCTATCTTTTAATATCTTTTGCCTTCTTGCTGTAGATATATCTTTATGATTTAATGTTTGTCTGTTGATCTTCAAATACTTCTTCCAACACATTACTCATACTTATAATTTTGCTCCTTGCAGGGATAGTTTAGGTTTATTTCAGTTTTTAGATACATATTTGTTTCAAGTTCTGCATTTAGATTAAGTTAGCTTAGGCACTTGCATATCATTTTAAACCATAAAATCAAAAAAGAACGGTGGATCGGGCCATAACTGGTGTAATTGAAGCAAATATCCAAATCTAACGGTTGTCGGAACCGCTAACCGGACGGATTCCCCATACCAAACGGTGGACAATCTAATTGGGATAGTCTACCGGGGAGAATCCCTTTCTGCTTGATGCTGCAATCTTCAGCGCATCAACAGTTTTTGGTGCTAGAAGGAGGGCCTGAAAGTGCATGGCTGATAAAGGAAAATCTCCCACTGTCAAAAATGTTACTGAAAGCCCGCTTAAAAAGGGAATTTCAGACAGCCCAAATCTTGAAGTAGCAAATCAAGAAAACCTCATCTCTTATTCTGAACCTCAAGAAGTATTGTATGCTGTGCCTTTTGCAGAAATAGAAGATTTAAGGAGACATACACGATCTTATGTTAGACATCTAGCTGGTTTAAACGCAGTAAATTTCCTCCCTAGGAAAAGTTCTCCTAGAAAATAACGACAGTACACCTGTGATTCGATTCTTCTGCAGAATTTTGAAGAACTTGTGAATTTAACCTTGGAAGAAATTGTAGAACCCGTGAACAAGGTCGATCTTGAAAACCCAGAAAATATTTCAGATCAAGAAAGTCTTGGAGAACTTATTACTCCAAAGAACACTCCATTGAATTCACCACACAATTCTCCACCTGATTCTCCACATAGAGACATGGCCGCACCTGCTTGGAGAGCGAGGGGAGCGTTGAATCTAGCTGGGCCATTCCACAATCTTCCAAAAAATCCAGAGAAAGTCTTGCCTAAATTCGACCCAGGGAAAGCCATTTCCGTCGAAGATCATCTCAAGAGTTTTTATTTAGCTCTGAATTTTTTAAATGTGTAACATGAAGATGTAGTCTGTAGGCTTTTTCCATACACATTTGAGCCGAAAGTATTATCCTGGTATTTTAGCTTACAACCTAGCTCGATCTCAAGCTGGGATGAATTTGAAAAATGTTTCTTAAAGAAATATGGAAACCAAAAAACTGTAGCTATGCTTATGAAATAATTATTGTCCATGAGAATGGAAAAGAAAGAAAAGTTTCAAGACTTCAACCAAAGGTTCATAACACTCTTAAATAATTTCAGCGAAGCAAAGAAACTAGCAGACGAATCTCTGGTTGAATATTATACAACAGCTCTTGAAGGACCCATAGCAATGTTCATTAAAAGATCTAAGAAAACCACCCTGATAGAGAATTTCGAAGAAGATAGAAAGGTGGAAGAGGAAGCATATAGCATTGCTAAACATGCCTTAGATGCAGAAACAAAACCAGCAGCCAGTACAAAAACCTTGCTGCTCACCAAAAGTAAAGAAGAGTGATCAACAGACATGGAGAATGTAGTTAAGATGATGCAGAAGTTGTCCAATAAAATTGTAGATCTTGAGAAAGATAAAGCTACTAGTACATCTAGGAAACCTTTCAAGCCATTTTACAAGAAGAGGGAAGATAGCGATCAACCTCATCCACCCATGAATACTTCCCCTGTTTTAAATCTCAATGAAATAGGGATGGAAAACTTCTGCACCTTTCATCAAGAACCGCACTCAGAAAAGAGCTACCCACAATGGATTAACTCTATGAGTTTAGTCATGAACCAAATGCTGGATTCACAGATTCCAGATCAAGATGATCCTCCAGAGGAATCGAACCCTGAATTAGAAGAACCACCTCCGGACACCACTATGGTGCTATGGGATTGGGTACCTTTAACCGAATTAGTAGAAGAATATCCCGTAGAAAGCTCTCTCTCTGCTGTGAACATTAATACTCGCAGTAAAGGTCCTATTACGGATCCTGTGCCAAACTCGACTCCTCCCAAGCCTAAAGTTTCGAAAGAAATACCTAGAAGACATATAGCAATCATTCCACCGAAACCTAAAGCTAACCAAACAACGACCAAATAGCCAAACATTGACACCATAGTTCAACAACTGAAGGTCACAATGAATAAAACAGACCATCCGACCAGAATTGGGAACAAATCTAATATAGGATATGACATTATTGAGGATATAAAGAAAGTCAAAGAAAATGTATCAATATTCGATATGTGCAGTTTTCCTCGGCAACGAGATAAGCTGCTGCATGCTCTGCAATCCCAGCCCAGCACTCCATTAATAGATACTCAAGAAGATCCCGAAATTAATGAGGCTAGTATCAGCGGGAAATCTAAATCTCAGACGTTGCCATTCCTGTTGACCTTTGAAATTTTCAATCATAATGTTCACAATTGTCTGGTAGATTCTGGAGCATCTTCAAATGTCATGCCACTATCAATTTGTAAAAAAATGAATGGGAAACCTATTCCATCTCCGGCCCAAATTATTCAGTTAGATAGAACTGCTGTCAAAGTTATTAGGGAAATGAAAGATGTCCTCATTAGATTATCAGCCGACTCTAGAGTCTGTCAGTTTATTGACATAATGGTAGTTGATATTCCTAAGGCCTATGGTTTGATCTTAAGTAGGGACTAGTCCACAAAGATGAATGGTTACTTTGCAACTGATTGGTCTCATATGTGGTTGCCTTATCAAAATAGACAAAATCAGATCAAAGTCCTAAGAGAACCGCACATGAAACAAAATGTAACTCAACTAGAGGGAAAGAATGAGGCTATAACCTTCTCATCCTCGGTTCTAGGGAATTATTTCTTAGAAATTGATCCGAGTAATTATCAGTATGAAACTATCAGCCATGAATCAGATGAACAGTCTGATCTCCTTCATTTTTCTCAGACTGATGATATTGACTGTAATATAGTTAGTTTAGTCACTGACTTAGATCATAGAGATACTAACTTAGCTGAATCAAAAGATCTGTTTTGGACATTATACTTTGACGGTTCTAAAACTCTAGAAGGATCTGGAGCCAGTTGTGTTCTGATGGATCCGGAAAGAAATAAGTATTTTTTGTCCTGTAGGTTAGAATCTAATTGTACTAAAAACACTGCGGAATATGAAGCTTTGGTACACGGATTAAAGAAGGCCATCGATTTAAATGTTAAATACCTGAAGGTTTTTGGTGACTCAGAAATAGTTGTGAGACAGGTAAGAGATACCATTCACTGTCTCTCACCTCATTTGAAAGGTTATCAGGCTGAGGTATGGGATTTAATTATGCATTTTGATACTTTCAATATAAAGTCTATTCCTAGATTGCAAAATTCTATAGCTGATTTGTTAGCAACATTCGCTTCTAGATTGGTGCCATCTAATAACAAATGCTCAATTGAATTAATTTTCAGGCCCTCCATCCTTGACAACATCACAAACTTCAGGGTCTTCGATGATGATGAACAGATTATCAGTCTTCTAACGAACGAAGACATTTTCCAAGGAGCTGTGATAGATGAAGAAGAACACGATTCTGATTTGCTAAAGAAGGATGCAAATAAAGGAAATTTCATCCCCAAAGGGGTAAGGTCACTCGAAATGTTGTTTGATCTTCAAAGTAAGTTCAAAATGCCAGCGAATACCAAAACTAATAGTTCATCAATGTAGCATGAGTTAGTTAATTTAGGTACCGAGGCTGAACCAAAATTTGTCAACCTTGGCAAATGTTGTTCACCGGGAGAAAGAGATAGGTTCATCAAACTGTTTAGACAATATAAGGATGTTTTTGCATGGACTTATGAGGATCTAAAAACATATGACGTCCGCATTATTTAGCATGTTATACCAATGAAAGCGGGTGTCAAGCCATTTCAACAACAATTAAGAAGGATGCATCCTACTTTGGAACCTCTGATTCAAAAGGAATTGAAGAAACTCCTGGACGCTAAAATAATATTTAAGGTCCGACATTCTGAGTGGGTTGCTAACTTAGTTCCCGTAAGAAAGAAGTCAGGAGAGATAAGACTATGTGTGGACTTCAGAAATTTAAACAGAGCTTCAGATAAAGACAACTATCTCGTCCCTTCAATGGAACAAATTCTTCAAATGGTGTCAGGATCTGAGCTATTTTCTTTTCTCGATGGTTTCTCTGGCTACAATCAAGTATTAGTAGCCGAAGAAGATCGTCTTAAGACTACTTTCTGCACTAAGTGGGGAACTTTCTCATATAGAAGGATGGCATTCGGCCTGATAAACACAGGAGCTACATTCCAGCGAGCAATGGATATCGCCTTCCGAGGATTGGGTGGGCAATGTGTTGTTGTCTATCTAGATGATGTGATGGTTTTTTCAAAGAAAAGGGAAGATCATGTTGTCCATTTGAAGCATATTTTTTATCATTGTCGGAAATATGGTATCTCATTGAATCCCAAGAAGAGTGTGTTCGTTGTTCCCCGAAGGTAAACTTTTGGGCCATATCATTTCCAAAAGAGGAGTGTCAATAGATCAGGAAAGAGTACAAGCTATCAATATAATTTCAATGCCTCATAACAAAAAATACATGCAGTCCTTTATGGGCACTATCAATTTCGTCCGAAGATTTGTTCCATATTTTGCACAAATTGTTAAACCTTTACAACAAATGGTTAAACAAAGCATACAGTTCAAGTGGAAAGATTTAGAAAAGGATGCATTTAGAGACATTAAGGCAGCCATAGCTAAAGCTCCTTCCTTAAGAAGCCTAGATTTTGATAAGGATTTTATCCTGTATACCTTTGCTTCGGATGACTCCCTTGCGGCTGTATTCACACAAAACGTGGAGCTAGGGGATGAATACCCAATCTCGTTTATGAGCACTGGTTTGCAAGGGGCTGAGATAAACTATGCTGTGGTTGACAAGCATGCATATGCTGTCTTCAAAGTAGTCAAACAGTTCATACCATATATTCTTAAGAACAAAACTAAAGTTATAGTTCCCCACCCAGCTGTTAGATCCCTCTTCGTTAAAAAAGAACTAGGAGAAAGGAGGGGAAACTGGGTCATAGCTCTTCAAGAATATGATTTAGAATTTAAACCGGCCACTATCATAAAACGACAAGGCCTATGCAAATTGCTTACAGGAAATCTGATTGATAAAGAGCAACATTGGAAGAATGAAGCTGAGCTAAACTCAGTTGAAGTATGTCCTACCTTCACAACTCCTCAATCATGGTATAGAGATCTGGTGCATTATTTGCAGCAAGGATACCTACCTTAGCATTGGAGCTCTAAGCAAAGAAGGGCGCTCCATTTGAAATCAGCAGCTTATCAAATCATTGATGGGATACTTTTCATAAATAATTATGATGTAATTTTTCTTAGATGTCTAGAAAAGGAACATGCAAGTAAAGTTGTTAAAGAATTACACGATGGCCCTGCTAGTGGACATTATTTAGGGGAGACAACAGCTCACAAGATACTTAGAGATGGATATTATTGGCCCACTCTGTTCCAAGATGCCCATGCGTATGCACAGAACTGTGATATATGCCAAAGAAGTGCCGGGAAATTACCTAAGGCAGCAGGACCCTTGCAGCCGGTTATTATCTCTGAACCTTTTGAACAGTGGAGTATAGATGTTATTGGAGAGATAAATCCAAAATCTTCTTTAGAACATCGATACATCCTGACGGCTACCGACTACTTCACTAGATGGACGGAGGCTATCCTGTTGCGCAAGATCAATGAATATACAATCATCAGTTTCTTGAAGGAAAACATCATAACTAGGTTTGGGGTTCCAATTTCCCTTGTTTTTGATAATGCTCCCTATTTTTCGTCTTTTAAGATAAATGAATTTGTTTATGAATGGGGGATTAAACTACATTATTCAGCCAATTATTACCATCAAGGAAACGGATTAGCTGAATCTTCAAACAAAAACCTCATTTGAGCTCTCAAGAAGACTATGATAGAAAATCAGCGAAGTTGGCATATAGCTCTCCCAAATGCCTTATGGGAAGATAGGGTGACTCCAAAGAACACATTAGGGGTTTCACCTTTCACTCTTATCTATGGCAAGGAAGCCATTCTCCCTCCCAACATCTTTCTTCCATCCTTACAGTCGTCCCAAGCCTCTCGAGGGTCTAGTAGCCAAGTCTTACTGTTAACACCCAAAAAGTGCTCGCTAGCTCATTTCCTTATTCACATGACCCATTTGTCCACTTTTTCACCATTTGAGCCTCTAAAGCCACCAAAAGGTCACCAAAAGACCTTAATACACCCCTTTTTCCACTCAAAATGAATATTTTTCCTCAAAAAGCATAAAAAACCCTCAAAAAGGGTCCAGAATTCCCAAAAATATTAAAAAGGGAATAAAAATATTAAAAATATTCAAAAAAGGAAAAAGGAGGGAAAAGGTACCTAAACCATGTTGGTCAATACCATTGGTTTCCTAAAAACCATAATGGTATTCCCCACCACCAAAAACTATAAAAAGGTGGTAGGGGCTCCTCACTTTCCATCCATCCATTATCCTACCCTCATGCTGTCAAAATCTCCCATGAGCTTTTGACCCTTGTAGCTATCTTGGAGAAGGGACCTTTGGAGCTTGGAGCTACTCACCTTGGAAGTTGCTCAACAATATTCACCATTTGGAGGTATCACCATTGCAAGCACTTGCTTGCCCCTATTCTTAATACAAAATCATTTTTTACATATTGTCAATTGTTTTTGCTTTTCATAATATTTCCATTGTTTGCTTATTTATTTCACATAGATCCATGATTAATATAGTTTAAAGTAGTTTGTTATTTATTTCTATTGAAATTGCTGCTACTAGTTAGCAGGTGCCCATAGCACTAAGCTTGGTTGTCCATTAGGGAACCAAAATACCCCAGTATTTTTTGGCACGGTCACAACCAGTTTATCATAGGGCCTCTCCCCTAGGAGGGTTGAAGTCGCGAGATTGGTTCCGGAGGCTTGAGTGGAATACCGCAATCCATTCAATAACCGAAGGCTACCTTTCACAGTTCTCGGGGTATCCCTGTATGGGGGTACTGCGGTAAAAGGATGAAACGACAGATTCACCTTTTCTGAACGTGTCATGAATAGGGTATCCTAGTTGCCACTCTTTAGGATTGTCTACCCAGTTTCCCTCCCGGTGGTGATATCTAGCCATTGATTCAACACTCTATATTGTTTGACTTGGATTTCATCACCTTGCAGAGGATATCGTTTCTTGACATACAATACTTCTAGTTAGGTGTTTGCATGATACATTACCCACCTTTGGTCTAGTAGCACCTCTTTTTTCTAGAAACTGTTTGACTGTTGGTATTCTGACCAATTTTGTTGCATTCCTCCACTTATTATAGCACAGCTGCTATAATAAGTGCTTTTTTAGGTTGATTTTTTGGCCTGAGAGCCTTTATTTTCACTCCCCTTTTTTGCACTCATTATTGCATTAGGGTTTCGATTTTTTTACATCACCACCCTACACAGAAATTTTTTTAAACAAAAAACATATTTCTCACCATTGAGAATTTTAGACGATCTCGTCGTCTTCAGGGTGAACCCCCAGAGTTTAGTCTACTTGGCTCTCCATGTCACCAATGTCGAGCCTTATCCCTTGACTCGACACATCATCGGCCAAACATACAGTCATCTAATTCTGACACGCCTCACTTCACATCTGATTCTGAGGCTGAATCCGAAAACCCTACTGAATTATTACCAACCAACCTCATGGCTGGAACACAATACGACCCACTTTTTACCAGTACTATTGGAGATACATCCACAAACCCTTCCACTACTGTGCCATCCATGGTAACAACAAACCCTCTAGGCATGCCTAATGTGGGGGACACTCCACCTTTAGGAATGCCCAACACAGGACTACCTCCTATTATGGGTATGCCAAACATAGGGGTCACACTGTTGGGTATGTTATATCTCTTCACATGGTCGCTGCGTGTAGCCCGACAGGGCCCACCCCCTTCGTTTCGGACCGTTAGGTTCCGAAACGACACGGAGGGGGCCGTTAGGCCCCCGGAGTCCGCGCGGAGCGCAAAAAATTTTTGGGTTGCTTTTTTGCTTTTTCGCGATTTTCGACCCATTGTACTCTATCTAATTCCGGTAAAAGGAATTAGGGTTGTAACCTAATTCGGGTAAACGAATTAGGGTTTTAGATGCTGCAGAATACCATTTATTGTATTGTACATTAAAATAAACATATAATGAGAAAGGAGCTATGCGGCTCTAAGTTTTGCTGGTTTTTTTCCCGGTTAAGGGTTTCCAGGTGAAAATCTCTGTGTAATGTGTGTGCCATTGTGTGTTTTTCTGTAAATGTTTAAGAATCATATAAGTTTGTACTTCACTGTTAAGGTTTAAAACTTACACACACCCCCTCTCATTACCACAACCCAGATCCCAGGAATTCCTGGCACTATTCCTAACCCTAGTGTAACCCATGTTGCACTTGGAAACGCTGGCCCATACCAAACCATAGCAGTTGGAGGACACATACCTTTAATACCTAGCATACCCTTAGGGGCTACTGGACCACTACATAATGCCACCATGAATAGTTATGTCCCAGTCACTACGCCACACCCATCTGCTAGTTTACCTTACATGGCTAGTCTGAACTTACCAAACTTAGCCAGGCTAACCAATGATCCTATCAGGAACAACCCTACATGGCCACCCATGCCTACAAAGCTCCCCTCAAACATACCCATGTTTGAAGGAAAACCTAGAAGGGACCCTCAAAACCACATAATGTCTTTTCACCTATGGTGTTCATCTAACTCCATAGTGGATGACTCCATTCGTCTAAGACTGTTTCAACGAATGTTCATTGGCTCTGCAACCAAGTGGTACATCGAACAACCACATGGCACCCACCATACTTTTACGTCTCTCGCCTCCACTTTCCTTCAATTTTTTTCAGCTACCTATACGTTACGATGCAGGAGTTGAAATACTGTTGTCTTGCAGACAAAACATAGCCACCCACATCACGGACCACATCCATGAGTGGCACAAGCGTTGTAGCCTCTGTAACATTAAACTGGATGACCGTATATTTTTGGATTGGTTCCTTAAATCACTTCTACCCCTCATAGCAAAAGACGTTGATTCCGAACGACCCCAGTCAGAGGAAGAAGCTATCCTAAAAGCTCAAGAATTAGACCTAATTTATGCCCAATCAGGCTATCTCTACACCATCATACCAGACGCCCCACGAGGCGATTCTTCACGCGATGACGCGCCGGGGGCATCACATGCCGCTGATGGTATTATCGACCAAGTCACACCGCAAATTAAACCTTTTAGCATGGTGAGCACCATAAATGCCCCAGACCTCTCTAGGGCTACATCTAATTCTGGAGCGACAACTTCGTATGCTCCAACGAATCAGACTCATCACACTCATGGACCGTCTTGTCCACAACATTGCTATGGGAAAACACCATCGACATATGTACCACCCACATACTATAACCAACCAGCCACCCAGAACCCAATTCAGTTCCCGCCACAACCAACGTATTACCATTAGCAAGCCACACATGCTCCTGTTCACTCACAAGCCCCAACGGCTTATTTCCCACCACAGGTAGTCCTTGCTACACCACAACCTCCAATCACTCAGACTTATCCTCCAAACAACAACAACGCTACCCCCGCCAACCAAAACCCTGATCGACCACCGAAACAGGGTAAGAACCCCAATTTACGAACAAACCACCCATGTTCCATATGCGGGGTATACAGCCATTATACACACATTTGCCCCCATTTGGGGCGAGCACGCCAACTGTGGTCTGATGACGCCCAACGCCAAGGGCACGCGGCACAATCAGTGCCACCTCCTCAACCACAACCCATGGTGCTGCAGAATCCTTTGCCCACACAAGGAGTGGTGAACACTCGTCTGTTGGATCCTCCTCAAGGAACCACAGCACCACAACAGCAAATTACATATGTTGCACACACAAACCAACCAATGGATTGAAATACTCATCATCTCCTTATGATGTCATCGTCCGACATGAATCTCTAAATGCGTCGAAACCCATATGCTCCCATTGCACCTACAAATGTTCTCCCTATGATTGAACAACCAGTTCATAATGCACCTACATCGTTTGTCTCCACAGTCAGACCCGGATTATACTCGAAATCACCTATGACTTCCACATTCCAATACATTCCACCCCCGTCACCCGTGACCCACATCTCTGACCTCTGTACTCTTTCCCACAATACACAAACACCCAACAATCAACCACCCTTGTTACCCAAACCACCATTGGTACCTAGTCACATTGGTGTTAAACCCACCCACACAATCCCCTTTCTATTCCCTCCCTCGGGAGTTGTAAGCGCCCCGGTTATGGCTACCCTCAGCCTCCCCGGGTTAACCTTAGGCTTACCCGTGTGGTATATTTTTCCTCCCATTCCCCCGTCGACACCAAATGTCGTCGTACAACTGGTGCAACCCATTGTCACTACTAGTCAACCACCTCCCGGAGTCGCTACCCCTTCATCATCTACGAATCCCCCTCCTCTTATCAAGCCACTGGGGCAGAGGCCCACAACCATACACTGCTATACCTCCTCCCAAGAAATTTAACCCCCCCCCCCCGTGTTTCGTGCTCCCCCCAAATGCTCGTTGTGTGATGAGTTAGGCCATCCGACTCATCAATGTCCACAATTACCTACATTACAGGAACACATGCAAATGTTTGACGATGACCCCAACATCCTGGTTGTCGAACTAGATCCAACCTCTAAGCCTCGTGATAAATCATTGCGCACAAACCATCCTTGTGCAATATGCAGAATCTACGGCCATTATTCACATCACTGCCCCGATATCCCAGATTACAGAGCATCCTTGTACGAGATGAATAACGTCGACCTCGAGATATCCCCTCTTCTCATTAAGGAAATTCATCCCCCACCATCTTCCTCCCCAGAAGAAATTAACACCATTTACATGATTTCCACTGGATACCCCTCTGTCCGGTCGACCCCTTCCATTGATCCCTTAGACACACATGTTCAACCCTTTCAAATCGATGAGGAAACCACATGTCCACAACATGGGGGCAGGCCCAAAACCTTGCCTACTCATCATCACCGTTATTCTCGTCGAAGATACTGGGGGCATCCAACCCACAAAGGGAATCCCCCATCATCATATCATTACTTCAGTATGCCACCACAGCCCACAACCTCATGGTATAACAACCCGCCAGCAGTTGCTCAATGCCCTATTGATCTCTCTCTGAGACAACATCTGCACCACATTGACACCTCTGAGTTAGGGGGCATAATAGATTACCTCGACCCCGGGATAGGGGGCATGATCAATCATTTTGAACCTTCCCCATCATCTCTATCTCAACACCTTAATGAGCCGATCGTTCAATCCAACACATATGTGATCCACAATCACAAACCCCATGCACATAGCATGGGGGCAGGTCATTAACCTTGCTGACTTCTTCACATGCGTAATCTCAACCATTTCTTGATGTCACATATCACTTGTATATTCGATTTGATTTGATACACCTAGCATTCTCCCCCCGCGGGTCATCATTTCTCCCCACCACTGCATCCTTGGCTTGGTGGGCTCACCTTTATTTGTAGCCATTTTTTAACCTAGTTATTTGCTTTGACCATTCCGGAGTCCTTATGACCTCCGTTTTTCACACCATTTGCACCACCGGATTCATATTTCCGTGCTCGTGATGATGCTTGAGATCATGTCTCGCTCTCACGCCCAGATTTTTCGGGAATTGTTTCTTATGCCCCCTCATCGACTCGGTTTGCATGCCACATCAGTCGTCGTCCGTTTTTGACAAGTCTTATATCGCCGGATTTAGTTTTCCGCGCTCATGATGATTCTTGAGATCATTTCTCGCTCTCATGCCTAGATTTTTTGGGCATTTTTCCCATGCCCCCTCGTCACCTCGGTTTGCATGCCACATCGACCGTCATCCATTTTTGACAAGTCTTATATCGCCGGATTCAGTTTTCCGCACTCGTGATGATGCTTGAGATCATTTCTCACTCTCACCCCCTCATTTTTTGGGCATTTTTACCATGCCCACCCATCACCTCAGTTTGCGTGCCACATTGGCCATTGCCCCTTGTTTACAATCTTTATGTCATCGGATCCAGTATTCCGCACTCATGATAGCGCTTGAGACCTTTTCTCGCTCTCATCAATCCCTTTTTGTTCGGTATAATTTTACCCCTTTTTCGGGCCGAGCAATCCCTTTTACGAAAAAGGCACTTAGGGAGTTTCTGTTAAGCTGTTTTCTGACTCCTAAAATAATGAAAAGATCGCCGAGCAACCTTGCTTCCTTCCATGCTTGCTAAACGTATCTGAAAGGGCATCTACTTGGTATAATTTTACCCCTTTTCTGGACCTTGTAGACTAATTATGAAAAAGGAATACTCTAGTCACATCGGCTAGAAGAGTTCTCCATTTGCATCATTTTATGCTTTTTCGGGCCTTGGAGACTAGCTTACGAAAAAGAACACCAATGGAGTCCACTTATCGCTTTCAGACTCTCTAAACATGAAAGAGACCACGAACAATGACCATCCTGGGCTCGTAAAAACCCACAGGATGGTACTCATAACCACTGCAGAGTCTTCTTATCGTTTTCAGACTCCTTAAAAATGAAAGCACTCATGAGCACGAACAGTCCTGGGCTCACAAAATCCACAGGATAGTACCATTTCAGAGCACACTGTTATCCCTTCTTGGAGCTCATTAAAACTACGAAGAAGGACTCAATGGTGCTTCTTGGCGCCACAATGGTGCTTTTTGGCGACTCCGCTGCTTTTGAATCCTTAGATCTTAGTTTTTGGCTTTAGATCTTAGTTTTTGTTAGTTTTAATCAGTTTAATTCATAGATCTGCCATCCTAGACAGCAGATCCATTGCTGTTTTAGATCTTGGCCCATTCTATTGCCATTAACAGCCCGAAATTTCCATTTTCAGGTTCGTTTTTCGGCGTCTGTTTTTGGATTTCACCTCGCGGTTTTTTTCCTGACAGTCGCGCAGCTCATCGCGACTTTTCAGCTTTTTTCCGCGCGGCTCGCCGCGGCTTCGCAACCAATTTACGCGCTGCACATCGCGGCTTCGTGGCCATTTTCCACGCTGCACATCGCGACTGTGTGACGAAAACCCGCGCTGGCCATCGCGAATGTGTGCCAGGAATCTATGCTGCACATCGCGGCTTCGCAGCCGAAACCTGTGCGGTACATCGCGGCTGTTTTCCCGAAACCCGCGATGCAAGTTTTTTGAATTCGGCCAATTTTTAAAAAATATATATATATATTTTTTGCTGTATTTTCTGCCCATTTAGCATATTTTACAGTATTAAATTCCCTGCATTTTTACAGCCATAAGAAATCTTTTACTATTTAGAATGCTCCTTTAAAAAGTCTTTTTACAAAATTTTCAGAAATTGAAAGAGAGATTTTTCTGCATTCTAGCTAGATTAAGGTTTTACTGTTTATTTGCTCGATACTTTGCCAAAGAAATTTTTAAGAGATCCATTTATTTCTTGAAATATTTATGTTATTTGCTTCCCTTTAAATTATTTCAAAGATCCATTATTTTTGAATAGTTTTTTCAAGCATTTACATTTCAAAAACGCCTTTATTTTTTGCAAAACTAGAAGCATCTTTTCTTTCATTTGTAAAATTGCCCAAGCGAGGAAAATCAATCTCAGTTTAAATACCACAGTTGCACCCACTCTGCCACATAATTTAAACTGAGCCTTAAAATTTACCTTAAACTCAACCAACTTTTAACCCCACTTGGGGAGCACTTAAAAGAATTTTGTAGTTAGGTAGAATTGAGGGGATAGGTGTTCCAATAACACCCCTCAGTTATTACATTTGAGACATAGCTATTGTCCATTAGGGAACCAAAATCCCCTAGTATTTTTTGGCACGGTCACAACCAGTTTATCAGAAGGCCTCTCCCCTAGGAGGGTTGAAGTTGCCAGAGTTGTTCCGGAGGCTTGAGTGGAATACCGCAATCCATTCAGTAACCGAAGGCTACCTCTCGCAGTTCTCGGGGTATCCTTGTATGGGGATACTACGGTAAAAAGACCAAATGGAAGATTCACCTTTTCTGGACGTGTCATGAATAGGGTATCCCAGTTGCCACTCTTTAGGATTGTCTAACCGGTTTCCTTCCTGGTAGGGGGAGATCTAGCCGTTGATTCAACACTCTACATCGTCTGACTTGGATTTCATCACCTTGCAGAGGATATCATTTGTCGACTCACAATACTTCTAGTTAGGTGTTTGCATGATACATTACCCACCTTTGGTCTAGTAGCACCTCTTTTTTCTAGAAATTGTTTGACTGTTGGTATTCTGACCATTTTTGTTGCATCCCTCCACTTATTATAGCACAACTGCTATAATAAGTGCTTTTTGAGGTTGATTTTTGGCCTGAGAGCCTTTATTTTCACTCCCCTTTTTGCACTCATTGTTGCATTAGGGTTTCAAGTTTTTTACATCACCACCTTACATTGAAAATTTTTGAACAAAAAACATATTTCTCACCATTGAGAATTTTAGACGATCTCGTCGTCTTCGGGGTGAACCCCCATAGTTCAGTCTGCTTGGCTCTCCACGTCACCGACGTCGAGCCTTATCCCTTGACTCGACACGTCATTGGACAAACACACAGTCATCCGATTATGACATGCCTCACTTCACATCAGATTCTGAGGCTGAATCCGAAAACCCTATTGAATTATCACCAACCAACCTCATGGCTGGAACACAATACGACCCACTTTTTACCAGTACTATTGGAGATACATCCACAAACCCTTCCACTACTGTGCCATCCATGGTAACAACAACCCCTCTAGGCATGCCTAATGTGGGGGACACTCCACCTTTAGGAATGCCCAACACAGGACTACCTCCTATTATGGGTATGCCAAACATAGGGGTCACACCCCCTCTCATTACCACAACCCAGATCCCAGGAATTCTTTGCACTATTCCTAACCCTAGTGTAACCCATGTTGCACTTGGAAACGCTGGCCCATACCAAACCACAGCAGTTGGAGGACACATACCTTCAATACCTAGCATACCCTTAGGAGCTACTGGACCACTACATAATGCCACCATGAATAGTTATGTCCCAGTCACTACGCCACACCCATCTACTAGTTTACCTTACATGGCTAGTCTGAACTTACCAGACTTAGCCAGGCTAACCAATGATCTTATCCGGCACAAACCTACATGGCCACCCATGCCTACGAAGCTCCTCTCGGACATACCCAAGTTTGAAGGAAAACTTGGAGAGGACCCTCAAAACCACATAATGTCTTTTCACCTATGGTGTTCATCTAACTCCATAGTGGATGACTCCATTCATCTAAGACTATTGCAATGAACGTTCACTGGCTCTGCAGCCAAGTGGTACATCGAATAACCACATGGGACCCACTAGACTTTTACGTCTCTCGCCTCCACTTTCCTTCAGTTTTTTCAGCTACCTGTACGTTACGATGCAGGAGTTGAAATACTGTTGTCTTGCAGACAAAACATAGCTACCCACATCACAGACCACATCCATGAGTGGCGCAAGCGTCGTAGTCACTGTAAGATTAAACGGGATGACCGTATATTTTTGGACTGGTTTCTTAAATCACTCCTACCCCTCATAGCAAAAGACGTCGCTTCTGAACGACCCCAGTCATAGGAAGAAGCTATCCTAAAAGCTCAGCAATTTGACTTAATTTATTCTCAATCATGCTATCTTTACACCATCATACCAGATGCCCCACAAGGTGATTCTTCACGCAGTGACGCGCCGGGGGCATCACATACTTCCAATGGTATTATTGGCCAAGTCACACCGCAAATTAAACCTTTTAGCATGGTGAGCACCATAAATTCCCCAGACCTCTCTAGGGATACATCTAATTCTAGAGTGACAACTTCCTACGCTCCAATAAATCAGACTCACCACACTCATAGACCCTCTTGTCCACAACATTTCTATGGGAAAGCACCATCGGCATATGTACCACCCACATACTATAACCAACCGGCTACCCAGAACCCAACTCAGTTCCCGCCACAACCAATGTATTACCCACAGCAAGCTATAACAGCTAACCCAACACCTCCAATAGCTCAGGGTTACCAACAACCCCAGCAAGTAACTGGACCACCTCCAACCCCACCTACTTATTATCCACCACAACCTGCTTTCACACCTGTGGCAAATCAAAATCCTCCCACTGCTCAAGGGCAAGTGTACACACAACACAATCAACCCCAACATCAAAACAACCAGCGCAACCAGGGTGGACAACAAAACCGTGGAAGAGGACGTAACCGTGGCAACAACCAACAACATCAACAAGGTCCACCACCTCCCAATCCTCCACATAATAACAACGTTGCTCCTCCCAACCAGAATCCAGATCGTCATCCCAAGCAGCCCAAAAATAATAACCTTAGAACAAACCATCCTTGTTCTATTTGCGGGGTCTATGGCCACTACACACATGCTTGCCCACATTTGGAGCGAGCTCGGCAACTCTGGACTGATGATGCCCATCGTCAAGGGAAAGTGACTCCTCAGGCGCCACCGAACCCCCCACCCCCTCAGCAGCAACCTTTGATGCTGCAAAACCCCCTACCAACCTAAGGCGTAGTGAACACTCAGTCGTTGGCTCCCCCTCAAGGCAACGCACCACCACAACAACAGATCACTTATGCCGCTCCTGATCAACTCATGTTCGATTCAGGTACCCACCACTTGTTAATGATGTCATCCTCTAATGTCAACCTCCAAACTCATCGGAACCAATATGGCTCCACCCCCAAAGACACTCCCGCCGACAAAAACACTAACGCTCATCCCACTAATCAGACATTACGTATACCTCCGGTTCCACTCGATGGCGCCTCTAAAGCACCTCGCTTCCCACTTCGTCGCATCAACAATAACCCCAATGCTCGTGCTGCATCAAATTACAGCATTGTAGATGACTTAGCCCAGTCTCCCGCAGCCATGTCTGCTTTAGAAGTCTTAAAAAATTGTCCTTCACAACGCAAGACTTTGCTCTCTACCATTGGTGCTATTGACCTCAATGATTCACAACTTATGGCATTCGATTCAGACTAGTCCGAACCACGCCTGCCTTCCACTTTAGCATTCCAAGTTTCTGTTTCGGTTCGGAATCTTGTCATCCGTCGGTGCATTATCGATGAAGGTGCCTCTACATGCGTTATGTTCACATTCGTTTGGCAGAAGTTGGGATCCCCTACTCTCCAGCAGTCCACCACTGCATTGCAATCCTACAACGGTCGTTTGGATCAACCCCAAGGTCTGTTAGCTAATGTTCATGTCCAGCTGGCTAGTAAAACCGTGCTCATTGACATAGAGGTCATCAATGCCCAACTTGATTATAACCTCCTACTTGGTCGTAGCTACATGTATGCCATGTGGGCGGTTGCCTCATCCATTTTTCATACCATGATGTTCCCCCATGACGGACGTGTGGTCAAGGTCAACCAACTCACCTATTACGATCCCAAGGCCCCCGCTGCACCTGAAAATGTTCTCCCCATGGTTGAACAACCTATTTGTGGTGCAACTACCTCGTTTGTTTCCTCCGTGGGACCCGGCCTTTACTCCAACACGCCGATGACTTCTACATTCCAATCCATTCCACCCCCGTCACCAGTGCCCAAAGTATCTGACCTATGTACCCTATCCCATAATACACAAATACCCAACAATCAACCACCCTTGTTACCTCAACCACCATTGGTCCCTAGTCACATTGGTGTTACACCCATCCACACAATCTCCTTTCTATTCCCTCTCTTAGACGTAGTAAACGCTCCGTTTATGGCTACCCTTAGTCTCTCCGGGTTAACCTTGGGATTACCCATGTGGTATATTTTTCCTCCCGTTCCCCCGTCGACACCGACTGTCATCCTGCAACCGGTGCAACCCATTGTCACTACTACTCAACCACCTCCTGGTGTCACCACCCCTTCGTCATCAACGAATCCCCCTCCTCTTATCAAGCCCACTGGGGGCAAAGTCCCACAACCATACACCACTGTACCCCCTCCCAAAGCAATTAAACCCCCTCCCATGTTTCATGCTCCCCCCAAATGCTCGTTGTGTGATGAGTTAGGCCATCCGACTCACCAATGTCCACAATTACCTGCATTACAGGAACACATGCAAATGCTTGACGACAACCCCAACATCCCAGTTGTCGAACTAGATCCAAACCCTAAGCCTCGTGATAAATCACTGCGTACCAACCACCCTTGTACCATATGCGATATTTACGGCCACTACTCACATCACTGTCGTGATCTCCCAGACTACAGAGCAGCTCTTTACGAGATGAATAATTTTAACCTTGATACGGCACCCACCACAATGGAGGAGATCTACCCTCCCGTATCACCCCCCTCCGGAGAGATTAACACTATTTATATGGTCTCTTCCACTACCACTCCCTCGTCAGACGATTTGACCACTCAAAGTTTCCACAATGATGAGGAGATTCTAGAGGCTCTTACTGCCCCTGATTACCCCTGGGAAGACATGCACCATTGTTCCTACTTCCTCCCAGAATAGTCCTCCTCCACCACAGCCACCCAATTCGCGGTTGAGTCCAAAGATTTCCTTCCCACTAAATTCGACTGGTTTAAAGATCCCATTCCCGCTCCTGATGCCTTTGAGGAGGGTAACATGGCCAACATCTCACCTGTAATCCACATAGATATCTATGACCTACCTGGTGCTCTTGAAATCATTACATTTGGAGCCTCCTGCAGTGAGTATGAGATTGGAGAGTACAAAAAACTTTTCCAAGTGTTCAGTGATGTCTTTGCCTAGTCCTATACCGAAATGCCTGGTCTTGACCCCGCTATTATAGAGCCCCACATTGACACCTCTGAGTTAGGGGGCATTATAGATTACCTCGACCCTGGGATAGGGGGCATGATCAATCATTTTGACCCTACCCCATCACATTTATCTCAGCATGTCAATGAACCCATCGTTCAAACCAACACATATGTGATCCACAATCACAAACCCTATGCACATAGCATGGGGGCAGGTCATTAACCCTGCTCACTTTTTGACATTTGTGATTTCAACCATTTTTGAGGTCACATGTCACTTGTATATTTGATTTGATTTGATACGCATAGTTCTTTCCTTTGACCATTCCGGAGTCCTTATGACCTCCGTTTTTCGCACCATTCGCACTGTCGGATTCATATTTCCGTGCCCATGATGATGCTTGAGATAATTTCTCGCTCTCACTAGACCTTTATTGACATCGTGACATGACACCTTGTCGCCTTGGTTTGCGTGCCACATCGGCCGTAGCCCATTTTTGATATACTTTATATCATCGGATTCATATTTTCGTGCCCGTGATGATGCTTGAGATCATTTCTCGCTCTCATGCCCAGATTTTTCAGGCATTTTTCCCATGCCCCCTCGTCACCTCGGTTTGCATGCCACATTGGCCATTCTCCATTTTTTACAAGTCTTATATCGCCGAATTTAGTTTTCCATGCTCGTGATGATGCTTGAGACCATTTCTCGCCCTCACTCCTATATTTTTTGGGCATTTTTTCCATGCCCCCTCGTCACCTCGGTTTGCACACCACATCGATCGTTCTTCGGTCTTGATGAGTCTTACATCACCAGATTCAGTTTTCCGCGCTTGTGATGGCGCTTGAGACCTTTTCTCTCTCTCACCAATCACTTTTTGTTCGGTATAATTTTACCCCTTTTTCGGATCGAGCAATCCCTTTTACGAAAAAGGCACTTAGGGATTTTCTGTTAAGCTCTTTTTTGACTCCTAAAACAATGAAAAGATCGCCGAGCAACCTTGCTTCCTCTCATACTCGCTAAACGTATCTGAAAGGGAGTCTACCTGGTATAAGTTTACCCCTTTTCTATACCTTGTAGACTAATTACGAAAAGGGAATACTCTAGTCACATCGGCTAGAAGAGTTCTCCATTTGCATCATTTTATGCTTTTTCGGGCCTTGGAGACTAACTTACGAAAAAGAACACCAATGGAGTCCCCTTACCACTTTCAGACTCTCTAAACATGAAAGCGACCACGAGCAATCACCATCCTGGGCTCGTAAAAACCCACAGGACGGTACAAGGTGTCATGTCATGATGTCAATAAAGGTTCTGGTGAGAGCGAGAAATAATCTCAAGCATCATCACGTGCACGGAAATATGAATCCGGCAGTGCAAATGGTGCGACAAACGAAGGTCATAAGGACTCCGAAATGGTCAAAGGAAAGAACTATGCGTATCAAATCAAATCAAATATACAAGTGACACGTGACCTCAAAAATGGTTGAAATCACAAATGTGAAAAAGTGAGCAAGGTTAATGACCTGCCCCCATGCTATGTGCATAGGGTTTGTGATTGTGGATCACATATGTGTTGGTTTGAACGATGGGTTCATTGAAATGCTGAGATAAATGTGATGGGGTAGGGTCAAAATGATTGATCATGCCCCCTATCCCAGGGTCGAGGTAATCTATAATGCCCCCTAACTCAGAGGTGTCAATGTGGGGCTCTATGATAGTGGGGTCAAGACCAGGCATTTCGGTATAGGACCAGGCAAAGAAATCACAGAACTCTTGGAAATTTTTTTTGTACTCTCCAATCTCATACTCACTGCAGGAGGCTCCTAATGTAATGATTTCAAGAGCACCAGGTAGGTCGGAGATATCTATTTGGATTACAGGTGAGATGTTGGCCATGTTACCCTCCTCAAAGGCATCAGGAGCAGGAATGGGATCTTTAAACCAATTGACTTTAGTGGGAAGGAAATCTTTGGACTCAACCGCGAATTGGGTAGCTGTGGTAGAGGAGGAGTCTTCTGGGAGGAAATACGAACGATGGTGCATGTCATCCCAGGGATAATCCAAGGCAGTGAGAGCCTCTAGAATCTCCTCATCATTGCGGAAAGTTTGAGTTGTCAAATCGGTTGACGAGGGAGTGGTAGTCGAAGAGATCATATAAATGGTGTTAATCTCTCCGGATGGGGATGATACCGGGGGGTGGATCTCCTCAATGGTGGGGGGTGCCGTCTCAAGGTCCAAATTATTCATCTCGTAGAGAGCTGCTCTGTAATCTGGGAGATCGGGACAGTGATGGGAGTAATGGCCGTAAATACCGCATATGGCACAGGGGTGGTTGGTACGGAGTGATTTATCCCGAGGCTTAGGGGTTGGATCGAGTTCGAAAACCGAAATGTTGGGGTCGTTGTCAAGCATTTGCATGTGTTCCTGTAATGTAGGTAATTGTGGACATTGATGAGTCAGATGGCCTAACTCATCACACAACGCGCATTTGGGGGGAGCACAAAACACGGGAGGGGGTTTAAATGTATTGGGAGGGGGTACAACAGTGTATGGTTGTGGGCCTCTGCCCCCAGTGGGCTTGATAAGAGGAGGGGGATTCATAGATGACGAAGGGGTAATGACACCGGGAGGTGGTTGACTAGTAGTGACAATGGGTTGCACCAGTTGTAGGACGACATTTGGTGTCAGTGGGGGAATGGGAGGCGAAATATACCACACGGGTAAGCCTAAGGTTAACCCGGGGAGGCTGAGGGTAGCCATAACCGGAGCACTTACTACGCCTGAGGGAGGGAATAGAAAGGGGATTGTGTGGATGGGTGTAACACCAATGTGACTAGGGAACAATGGTGGTTGAGGTAACAAGGGCGGTTGATTGTTGGGTGTCTGTGTATTATGGAACAGGGTACATAGGTCAGATACTTTGGGTGCTGGTGATGGGGGTGGAATGGATTGGAATGTAGAAGTCATCGGTGTGTCAGAGTAAAGGCTGTGTCCCACGGAGGAAACAAATGAGGTAGTTGCACCACAAACAGGTTGTTCAACCATGGGGAGAACATTTTCGGGTGCAGGGGGGGCCTTGGGATCGTAATAGGTGAGTTGGTCGACCTTGACCACACGTCCGTCATGGGGGAACATCATGGTATGAAAAATGGATGAGGAAACTGCCCGCATGGCATACATGTAGCTACGACCAAGTAGGAGGTAATAATCAAGTTGGGCATTGATGACCTCTATGTCAATGAGCACAGTTTTACCAGCCAGCTGGATGGGAACATTAGCTAATAGCAGGGATAATTTTAAGGACCCATACTTATTTAAAAGTGTATAAACCTTGGCGAATCTTACCAATTCTTAAAATGTCAACTATAAAATATTTGGTGATATTTTTCTAAAATAATTTCAATTTCTAAGGATTTTATATAGTTTATATAATAATTTGGCGAATTTTAGAGTGAAAAAAGTTTACCCCGTCAAAATTGAGCAAAATGGGGCTTCAAAAAATGCAAATTGGCGAATATTTTTTTGGAAAAATAGCCCACGGGCTAAATTTCGCCCCTAAAATTATCCTTGGCTACCAGACCTGGGGGTTGAGCCGAATGGCCATCGTAGGCTCGCAATGCAGTGGTGGACTACTGGAGAGTAGGGCATACCAACTTCTGCCAAACGAATGTGGACATAACGCATGTAGAGGCACCTTCATCGATAATGCGCCGATGGATGACAAGATTCTGAACGAAAACAGAAACTTGGAATGCTAAAGTGGAAGGTAGGCGTGGTTCGAACTGGTCTGAATCGAATGCCATAAGTTGTGAATCATTGAGGTCAATAGCACCAATGGCAGAGAGCAAAGTCTTGCGTTGTGAAGGACAATTTTTTAAGACTTCTAAAGCAGACATGGCTGCGGGAGACTGGGCTAAGTCATCTACAATGCTGTAATTTGACGTAGCGCGAGCATTGGGGTTATTGTTGATGTGATGAAGTGGGAAGCGAGGTGCTTTAGAGGCACCATCGAGTGGAACCGA
The DNA here is from genome assembly GCA_027924585.1 of Larix kaempferi. Classification (NCBI taxonomy): domain Eukaryota; kingdom Viridiplantae; phylum Streptophyta; class Pinopsida; order Pinales; family Pinaceae; genus Larix; species Larix kaempferi. The sequence goes on from BSBM01000368.1 coordinate 8,833,521, forward strand.
AGGTATACATAACGTCTGATCAGTGGGATAAGTGTTAGTGTTTTTGTCGGCGGGAGGGTCTTCGGGGGTGGAGCCATATTGGTTCTGACGAGTTTGGAGGTTGACATCAGCGGATGACATCATTAACAAGTGGTGGGTACCTGAATCGAACATTGGTTGATCAGGAGCGGCACAAGTGATCTGTTGTTGTGGTGGCGCGTTGCCTTGAGGGGGAGCCAATGGCTGAGTGTTCACTACGCCTTGGGTTGGTAGGGGGTTTTGCAGCACCAAAGGTTGTTGTTGAGGGGGTGGGGGGTTCGGTGGCGCCTGAGGATTTGCTTGCCCTTGATGATTGGCATCATCAGTCCATAGTTGCCGAGCTCGCTCCAAATGTGGGCAAGCATGTGCATAGTGGCCATCGACCCCGCAAATAGAACAAGGATTGTTTGTTCTAAGGTTATTATTTTTGGGCTGCTTGGGATGACGATCCGGATTCCGGTTGGGAGGAGCAGTGTTGTTATTATGTGGAGGATTAGGAGGTGGTGGACCTTGTTGATGTTGTTGGTTGTTGGTTGTCCATTAGGGAACCAAAAACTATTGGCTTGGTTTTGCAACCAAGCTTAGTGCAATGGGCACCTGCTAACTAGTAGCAGCAGTTTCAATAGAAATAAATAACAAACTACTTTAAACTATATTAATCATGGATCTATGTGAAATAAATAAGCAAACAATGGAAATATTATGAAAAGCAAAAACAATTGACAATATGTAAAAAATGATTTTGTATTAAGAATAGGGGCAAGCAAGTGCTTGCAATGATGATACCTCCAAATGGTGAAGATTGTTGAGCAACTTCCAAGGTGAGTAGCTCCAAGCTTCGAAGGTCCCCTCTCCAAGGTAGCTACAATGGTCAAAAGCTCATGGGAGATTTTGACAGCATGAGGATAGGATAATGGATGGATGGAAAGTGAGGAGCCCCTACCACCTTTTTATAGTTTTTGGTGGTGGGGAATACCATTATGGTTTTGAGGAAACCAATGGTACTGACCAACATGGTTTAGGTACCTTTTCCCTCCTTTTTCCTTTTTTGAATATTTTGAATATTTTTATTCCCTTTTTAATATTTTTGGGAATTTTGGACCCTTTTTGAGGGTTTTTTTATGCTTTTTGAGGAAAAATATTCATTTTGAGTGGAAAAAGGGGTGTATTAAGGTCTTTTGGTGACCTTTTGGTGGCTTTAGAGGCTCAAATGGTGAAAAAGTGGTCAAATGGGTCATGTGAATAAGGAAATGAGCTAGTGAGCACTTTTTGGGTGTTAACAGAATGCCCCCTGATGTGTGAGGGTAGGAGCTCATCGTATGGCCGATAGACATCATAGTTCTCTTGTCGTTTTTCTGGGGTATGGGGAAGAGAAGAGACCGATTGGAGACTGGATCCATGGCCCTTGGAAGCTGCAAAATAAACAATATTACATGGCTTCAATATGAATGAGGAATAATCTCTGATAATGGACGAGGCGGGCATACCCATGCTCGTATCAAGACATATACATAACAATTAGTCCTAAGAAGGGGGACCTGAAAACTACATAAGAAATCTACTGGTACATCATAATGGTCCAAAGGGGACACTATCATGATCATAACATGACTGATCTCAATAACTGATACATTGGTATAACTGATGAACTGTTGAAACTGAAGGTGTCCAACATCTATAGGGACTCAATGACTATGAGTCATCTTCGAGAAGTACATGTAACTGTATACTCAAGGGAGTATAAAACTGGGGTACATCTGAATACTGTTGCCATGCGCAACCCGGATATCTATAGAAAAAATGTAACTGGTTGTATCCATAGGTAGACTCTCAAATGTGGAAGAGTCAGGTGGTATCCGGGGTCTTCGACTAATGACTGAAAGGACCAATACCCTGTGCGAGTCTCAACGATGCGATCAAGTTGTTGAAGTTGAGCATGTGAGAAACAACCATTTGGAGAGGCACTGAGGATTGTTCTCGAAATGATTCGTAGGCACTCATCTTAAATGGTGATGAGTCCAAGACACAGGGACCTCTAGGTCTATCCTCTGGAATAAATTTGGTTGTCGTCGACAGAGGGAGACCAACAACTAACAAGGCAATGATGTTTCCTTGATAGGAGCACAAGGTGTAGAACTGAAGTGTGGTAGTACTGATGGTAGGACTGACATACTTGTGGGGATGGGAAGTAACTGGGGTGATAGAGTGGGTAGACTCAAACTTCCTTTGTTCAGAGCATGATAACATGGTTGACCTGGCAGTGTAGGGAACTGACTTGTAGGTGCGGGGATCATAGCTTTTAGGGACTGAAAGGTATGTGTTGACTCTGGGGGATCAAGCTGATGGGTGCTGTCGAGGGATTCTTAGGGTGACATACTGCAGAATACTCTGAACAAAGGCAACCAAAATGGGGAAGCTGCCATATGAGTAGACATGATCTGTTGTGGCGCCAAGAAGCACCATTGGGTCCTTCTTTGTAGTTTTAATGAGCTCCAAGAAGAGATAAAAGTGTGCTCTGAAATGGTACTGTCCTGTGGATTTTGTGAGCCCAGGACTGTTCGTGCTCATGAGTGCTTTCATTTTTAAGGAGTCTAAAAACGATAAGAAGACTCTACAGTGGTTATGAGTACTGTCCTGTGGGTTTTTACGAGCCCAGGATGGTGATTGCTCGTAGTCGCTTTCATGTTTAGAGAGTCTGAAAGTGATAAGTGGACTCCATTGGTGCTCTTTTTCGTAAGTTAGTCTCCAAGGCCCAAAAAAGCATAAAATGATGCAAATGGAGAACTCTTCTAGCCGATGTGACTAGCGTATTCCTTTTTCATAATTAGTCTACAAGGTTCGGAAAAGGGGTAAACTTATACCAAGTAGACGCCCTTTCAGATACGTTTAGCGAGCATGAAAGGAAGCAAGGTTGCTCGGCGATCTTTTCATTGTTTTAGGAGTCAGAAAAGAGCTTAACAGAAACTCCCTAAGTGCCTTTTTCGTAAAAGGGATTGCTCGACCCAAAAAAGGGGTAAAATTATACCGAACAAAAAGGGATTGATGAGAGTGAGAAAAGGTCTCAAGCGCTGTCATGAGTGTGGAATACTAGATCCGATGACATAAAGATTGTCAAAAAGGGGAAACGGTCGCTGTGGCACGCAAACCAAGGCAACAAGGTGTCATGTCATGATGTCAATAAAGGTTCTAGTGAGACCGAGAAATGATCTCAAGCATCATCACGAGCATGGAAATATGAATCCGGCAGTGCAAATGGTGTGACAAACGGAGGTCATAAGGACTCCGGAATGGTCAAAGGAAAGAACTATGCATATCAAATCAAATCAAATATACAAGTGACACGTGACCTCAAAAATGGTTGAAATCACAAATGTGAAAAAGTGAGCAGAGTTAATGACCTGCCACCATGCTATGTGCATAGGGTTTGTGATTGTGGATCACACATGTGTTGGTTTGAATGATGGGTTCATTGACATGCTGAGATAAATGTGATGGGGTAGGGTCAAAATGATTGATCATGCCCCCTATCCCAGGGTCGAGGTAATCTATAATGCCCCCTAACTCAGAGGTGTCAATGTGGTGCAGATGTTGTCTCAGAGCGAGATCAATAGGGCATTGAGCAACTGCTGGCGGGGTGTTATACCATGAGGCTATGGGTTGTGGTGGCATACTGAAGTAATGATATGATGATGGGGGATTCCCTTTGTGGGGTGGATGCCCCTAGTATCTCCGACGAGAATCACGATGATGATGAGTAGGCAAGGTTTTGGGCCTGCCCCCATGTTATGGACATGTGGTTTCCTCGTCGATTTGAAAGGGTTGAACATGTGTGTCAAAGGGATCAATGGAAGGGGTCGACCGGACGGAGGGGTATCCAGTGGAAATCATGTAAATGGTGTTAATTTCTTCCGAGGATGAAGATGGTGGGGGATGAATTTCCTCAATGAGAAGAGGGGATATCTCAAGGTTGACGTTATTCATCTCGTACAAGGCTGCTCTGTAATCTGGGAGATCGGGGCAGTGATGTGAATAATGGCCGTAGATTCCGCATATTGTACAAGGATGGTTTGTGCACAATGATTTATCACGAGGCTTAGGGGTTGGATCTAGTTCGACAACTGGGATGTTGGGGTTGTCGTCAAGCATTTGCATGTGTTCCTGTAATGTAGGTAATTGTGGACATTGGTGAGTCGGATGGCCTAACTCATCACACAACGAGCATTTGGGGGAGCACAAAACATGGAAGGGGGTACAGCGGTGTATGGTTGTGGGCCTCTGCCCCCAATGGGCTTGATAAGAGGAGGGGGATTCCTTGATGACAAAGGGGTGGTGACACCGGGAGGTGGTTGAGCAGTAGTGACAATGGGTTGCACTGGTTGCAGGACGACAGTCGGTGTCGACGGGGGAACGGGAGGCGAAATATACCACACGGGTAATCTCAAGGTTAACCCGGGGAGACTAAGGGTAGCCATAACCGGAGCGCTTACTACGCCTGAGGGAGGGAATAGAAAGGGGATTGTGTGGATGGGTGTAACACCAATGTGACTAGGGACCAATGGTGGTTGAGGTAATAAGGGCGGTTGATTGTTGGGTGTTTGTGTATTATGGGACAGGGTACATAGGTCAGATACTTTGGGCACTGGTGATGGGGGTGGAATGGATTGGAATGTAGAAGTCATCGGCGTGTTGGAGTAAAGGTTGGGTCCCACGGAGGAAACAAATGAGGTAGTTGCACCACAAACAGGTTGTTCAACCATGGGGAGAACATTTTTAGGTGCAGCGGGGGCCTTGGGATTGTAATAGGTGAGTTGGTCGACCTTCACTACACATCCGTCATGGGGGAACATCATGGTACGAAAAACAGATGAGGCAACCGCCCGCATGGCATACATGTAGCTACGACCAAGTAGGAGGTAATAATCAAGTTGGGCATTGATGACCTCTATGTCAATGACCACGGTTTTACCATCCAGCTGGACAGGAACATTAGCTAACAGACCTTGGGGTTGAGCCGAACGGCTGTCGTAGGCTCACAATGCAGTGGTGAACTGCTAGAGAGTAGGGGATCCCAAATTCTGCCAAATGAATGTGGACATAATGCATGTAGAGGCACCTTCATCGATAATCCACCGATGGATGACAAGATTCCGAACAGAAATAGAAACTTGGAATGCTAAAGTGGAAGGCAGGCGTGGTTCGGACTGGTCTGAATCGAATGCCATAAGTTGTGAATAATTGAGGTCAATAGCACCAATGGCAGAGAGCAAAGTCTTGTGTTGTGAAGGACAATTTTTTAAGACTTCTAAAGCAGACATGGCTGCGGGAGACTGGGCTAAGTCATCTACAATGCTGTAATTTGACGTTGCGCGAGCATTGGGGTTATTGTTGATGCGACGAAGTGGGAAGCGAGGTGCTTTAGAGGCGCCATCGAGTGGAACCGGAGGTATACGTAATGTCTGATCCGTGGGATGAGTGTTAGTGTTTTTGTCGGCGGGAGGGTCTTCGGGGGTGGAGCCATATTGGTTTCGACGAGTTTGGAGGTTGACATCAGCGGATGACATCATTAACAAGTGGTGGGTACCTGAATCGAACATGGGTTGATCAGGAGCGGCATAAGTGATCTGTTGTTGTGGTGGTGCATTGCCTTGAGGGGGAGCCAACGGCTGAGTGTTCACTACGCCTTGGGTTGGTAGGGGGTTTTGCAACACCAAAGGTTGCTGCTGAGGGGGTGGGGGGTTCGGTGGTGCCTGAGGAGTCGCTTGCCCTTGACGATGGGCATCATCAGTCCAGAGTTGCCGAGCTTGCTCCAAATGTGGGCAAGCATGTGTGTAGTGGCCATAGACCCTGCAAATAGAACAAGGATGGTTTGTTCTAAGGTTATTATTTTTGGGCTGCTTGGGATGACAATCCGGATTCTGGTTGGGAGGAGCAGCATTGTTATTATGTGGAGGATTGGGAGGTGGTGGACCTTGTTGATGTTGTTGGTTGTTACCGCGGTTACGTCCTCTTCCACGGTTTTGTTGTCCAACCTGGTTGCACTGGTTGTTTTTATGTTGGGGCTGATTGTGTTGTGTGTACACTTGCCCATGAGCAGTGGGAGGATTTTGATTTTCTGCAGGTGCGGGAGTAGGTTGCGGTGGATAATAAGCTGGTGGGGCTGGAGGTGGTCCAGTTACCTATTGGGGTTGTTGGTAACCCTGAGCTATTGGAGGTGTTGGGTTAGCTGTTGTAGCTTGTTGTGGGTAATACATTAGTTATGGCGGGAACTGAGTTGGGTTCTGGGTAGCCAGTTGGTTATAGTATGTGGGTGGTACATATGCTGATGGCGTTTGCCCATAGCAATGTTGTGGACAAGAGGGTCCATGAGTGTGGTGAGTCTGATTCATTGGAGCGTAGGAAGTTGTCGCTCCAGAATTAGATGTAGCCCTAGAGAGGTCTGGCGCATTTATGGTGCTCACCATGCTAAATGGTTTAATTTGCAGTGTGAGTTGGCCAATAATACCATCGGCGGCATGTGATGCCCCCGGCGCGTCACTGCGTGAAGAATCCCTTGTGGGGCGTCTAGTATGATGGTGTAAAGATAGCCTAATTGAGCATAAATTAGGTCGAATTGCTGAGCTTTTAGGATAGCTTCTTCCTCTGACTGGGGTCGCTCGGAAGCAACGTCTTTTGCTATGAGGGGTAGGAGTGATTTAAGAAACCAGTCCAAAAATATATGGTCATCCAGTTTAATCTTACAGAGACTACGACATTTGCGCCACTCATGGATGTGGTCCGTGATGTGGGTAGCTGTGTTTTGTCTGCAAGACAACAGTATTTCAACTCCTGCATCGTAACGTACAGGTAGCTAAAAAAACTGAAGGAAAGTGGAGGCGAGAGATGTAAAAGTCTGGTGGGTCCCATGTGGTTGTTCGATGTACCACTTAGCTGCAGAGCCAGTGAACGTTCGTTGCAATAGTCTTAGATGAATGGAGTCATCCACTATGGAGTTAGATGAACACCATAGGTGAAAAGACATTATGTGGTTTTGAGGGTCCTCTCCAGGTTTTCCTTCAAACTTGGGTATGTCCGAGGGGAGCTTCGTAGGCATGGGTGGCCATGTAGGGTTGTGCCGGATAGGATCATTGGTTAGCCTGGCTAAGTCTGGTAAGTTCAGACTAGCCATGTAAGGTAAACTAGCAGATGGGTGTGGTGTAGTGACTGGGACATAACTATTCATGGTGGCATTATGTAGTGGTCCAATAGCTCCTAAGGGTATGCTAGGTATTGAAGGTATGTGTCCTCCAACTGCTGTGGTTTGGTATGGGCCAGCGTTTCCAAGTGAAACATGGGTTACACTAGGGTTAGGAATAGTGCCAGGAATTCCTGGGATCTGGGTTGTGGTAATGAGAGGGGGTGTGACCCCTATGTTTGGCATACCCATAATAGGAGGTAGTCCTGTGTTGGGCATTCCTAAAGGTGGAGTGTCCCCCACATTAGGCATGCCTAGAGGGGTTGTTGTTACCACGGATGGCACAGTAGTGGAAGGGTTTGTGGATGTATCTCCAATAGTATTGGTAAAAAGTCTGTCGTACTATGTTCCAGCCATGAGGTTGGTTGGTGATAATTCAGTAGGGTTTTCGGATTCAGTCTCAGAATCTGATGTGAAGTGAGGCGTGTCAGAATCGGATGACTGTATGTTTGGCCGATGATGTGTCGAGTCAAGGGATAAGGCTCGACGTCGGTGACGTGGAGAGCCAAGCAGACTAAACTGTGGGGGTTCACCCTGAAGACGACGAGATCGTCTAAAATTGTCAATGGTGAGAAATATGTTTTTTGTTCAAAAAGTTTCAGTGTAAGGTGGTGACGTAAAAAACTCGAAACCCTAATGCAACAATGAGTGCAAAAAGGGGAGTGAAAATAAAGGCTCTCAGGCCAAAAATCAACCTCAAAAAGCACTTATTATAGTAGTTGTGCTATAATAAGTGGAGGGATGCAACAAAAATGATCAGAATACCAATAGTCAAACAGTTTCCAGAAAAAAGAGGTGCTACTAGACCAAAGGTGGGTAATGTATCATGCAAACACCTAACTAGAAGTATTGTGAGTCGACAAACGATATCCTCTGCAAGGTGATGAAATCCAAGTCAAACGATATAGAGTGTTGAATCAACGGCTAGATCTCCTCCTACCGGGAGGGAAACCGGGTAGACAATCCTAAAGAGTGGCAACTAGGATACCCTGTTCAGGACACGTCCAGAAAAGCTGAATCTGCTGTTTGGTCCTTTTACCACAATATCCCCATACAGGGATAGCCCGAGGACTGCGAGAGGTAGCCTTCGGTTACTGAATGGATTGCGGTATTCCACTCAGGCCTCCGGAACAACTCTGGCAACTTCAACCCTCCTAGGGGAGAGGCCTTTCGATAAACTGGTTGTGACCGTGCCAAAAAATACTGGGGGATTTTGGTTCCCTAATGGACAACAGCTATGTCTCAAATGTAATAACTGAGGGGTGTTATTGGAACACCTATCCCCTCAATTCTACCTAACTACAAAATTCTTTTAAGTGCTGCCCAAGTGGGGTTAAAAGTTGGTTGAGTTTAAGGTAATCTTTAAGGCTCAGTTTAAATTATGTGGTAGAGTGGGTGCAAGTGTGGTATTTAAACTGAAATTGATTTTCCTCGCTTGGGCGATTTTACAAATAAAAGAAAAGACTCTTCCAGTTTTGCAAAAAATAAAGGCGTTTTTGAAATGTAAATGCTTGAAAAAACTATTCAAAAATAATGGATCTTTGAAATAATTTAAAGGGAAGTAAATAACATAAATATTTCAAGAAATAAATGGATCTCTTAAAAATTGCTTTGGCAAAGTATCGAGCAAATAAACAGTAAAACCTTAATCTAGCTAGAATGCAAAAAAATCTCTCTTTCAATTTCTGAAAATTTTGTAAAAAGACTTTTTAAAGCAGCATTCTAAATAGTAAAAGATTTCTTATGGCTGTAAAAATGCAGGGAATTTAATATTGTAAAATATGCTAAATGGGCAGAAAATACAGCAAAAAATAATTTATTTTTTTTTTAAATTGGCCGAATTGAAAAAACTTGCATCGCGAGTTTCGGGAAAACAGCCGCGATGTACCTCGCGGGTTTCGGCCGCGAAGCCGCGATGTGCAGCGTGGATTCCTGGCACACAGTCATGACGGCCAGCGTGGGTTTTCGTCACACAGTTGCGATGTGCAGCGCGGCAAATGGCCACGAAGCCATGATATGCAGTGCGTAAATTGGTCGCGAAGCCGCGGCGAGCCACGCGGAAAAAATCTGAAGAGTCGCGATGAGCCACGCGATTATCAGGCAAAAAACCGTGAGGCGAAAGCCGAAAATGGACACCGAAAAATGAACCCAAAAATGGAAATTTCGGGCTGTTAATGGCAATAGAATGGGCCAAGATCTAGAACCGCAATGGATCTGCTGTCTAGGATGGCAGATCTATGAATTAAACTGATTAAAACTAACGAAACTAAGATCTAAAGCTAAAAATTGATATCTAAGGATTCGAAAGCAGCGGAGTCACCAAAAACTGTTGGCTTGGTTTTGCAACCAAGCTTAGCGCAATGGGCACCTGCTAACTAGTAGCAGCAGTTTCAATAGAAATAAATAACAAACTACTTTAAACTATATTAATCATGGATCTATGTGAAATAAATAAGCAAACAATGGAAATATTATGAAAAGCAAAAACAATTGACAATATGTAAAAAATGATTTTTTATTAAGAATAGGGGCAAGCAAGTGCTTGCAATGGTGATACCTCCAAATGGTGAAGATTGTTGAGCAACTTCCAAGGTGAGTAGCTCCAAGCTCCAAAGGTCCTTTCTCCAAGATAGCTAGAACGGTCAAAAGCTCATGGGAGATTTTGACAGCATGAGGATAGGATAATGGATGGATGGAAAGTGAGGAGCCCTACCACCTTTTTATAGTTTTTGGTGGTGGGGAATACCATTATGGTTTTGAGGAAACCAATGGTATTGACCAACATGGTTTAGGTACCTTTTCCCTCCTTTTTCTTTTTTTGAATATTTTGAATATTTTTATTCCCTTTTTAATATTTTTGGGAATTCTGGACCCTTTTTGAGGGTTTTTTATGCTTTTTGAGGAAAAATATTCATTTTGAGTGGAAAAAGGGGTGTATTAAGGTCTTTTGGTGACCTTTTGGTGGCTTTAGAGGTTCAAATGGTGAAAAAGTGGACAAATGGGTCATGTGAATAAGGAAATGAGCTAGTGAGCACTTTTTGGGTGTTAACACTTACAATCCAGGATCAATACCCTGCTTCAACTTGAAGAAGCCCGATCGAAAGCTAAAGACCGATTCCATTAGCACCAAGACATTGTCAAGATATGGTTCGATAAGAGGAAGTTCGGTAAAATAATTTTTGAAGTTGGGGATTTAGTCCTGAAATGGGATCATAATCATGAAGGCAAAGGGATGCACACGAAATTCCAACATTTATGGATAGGTCCTTACCAAATTTCGGCAAAGCTCGGCCCATCCACTTATAAGTTGACGGACCTCGAGGGAGAAGAAGTAACCCTTCCTCTCAATGGCCTCGCCCTGAAACAGTACTTTGCATAGTCTCACTGAGACTTTCTGTACATAAATAAAAATTTTCTTTTATGTTGCTTTAGCCCTTTGTTTCCATTGTTTTCATCTATGTTGTTTCTTTTCTCGTCATTTGAACCTTCTGTACAAATTTTGTTTTCTGAAAGCACCTACCGTCAGGTTTCTCATCAAGATAGATCTCTCGAAGAAATCTCACAACTCATGAAGCCGAAACTACCCTCGAATGAAAGTTTATCTATGTATTTTGCTCTTGCTGAACGTTCTACAGAAGGAAGGAAGCCTATTCTGTTAGTCACACTAATCCTGTTTAAATAGCAGAGATCTATGACTATTTTTATTACTATCTTCGGGATCCATCCACTCTCACACTTAAAGGCATCTCAAGAAGGTCATTGAAGTTGGACCCATAGAGAGTAGCACATCCCGAGGGCATAGGGTATTGAAATGACTCCATGCTACAAATCTAACATCCAAAATGGCTTATAATCAAGGGTCTGTTTTCCAGAGATTCTCGCCTCAATTGAAGCATGGCTGAGACAAAAGCAAAGCGTGTAAGTCAAGAAGGCTGTCCAAAAGACTCAGCTCAAACTAAGCTCCTCTCCGTCCGTGAGGCTTGATCAAATCAATAAAATCTCTGACTCACACAAAATGACATTATGGATTGAGGAGCCAAAATCAAAGATCATGTCTAAAGAAAATATTTCTGGAAGGATCAAACAGCAAAGATGTCAAAAGTATAAACATCCAAAAGGATGCAAGCAGCATGGGAATGAGGAACAAGAGCAATAATGTCCATGAGATGGTGCTGCAAATCCTGTGGAGTCTGATAGCAGTAGCCATCTGAAAGATGAATCTTCTAAAATGAACCCCATATGTTGGCCCTTTGAAAGTTTTAAAGATGTCTCTATCAAAGCTCCTCTTTCCCCAATGGCCAGCAGATAAAATGACTTCTTCCTTTGCCGAGATTCAAGTGCTCAGCTGAATATTGCATATAAGATGGATATCTTTTAAGAAGGTTTCGGATCAATGAGAGGGATTTTTTCAAAGATCTGTGTTTGCTAGCGACTCACCAATTGTTGTTGCAACAACATCATCCCCCAAATTTTGTACATATTGGGGCCCCTCCTTTTCATTTTACTAGAAGGACTGCCTAAAGAAGTTAAGTCTCCCTTAAAAAAAAAAAACTTTTGACTTAGTTTTTGTTTCAACTGAGGAATCTGCTTTAAAATTGAAGTTTTTTCTTCTAAGTCAAAATTCACGATTCTCTCCCGAAACTATGGAAGAAACTTAAAATTCTCTCCCGAAACTGCGAAAGAACTCAGGATTCTCTCCCGAAACTGCGGAAAGACTTAAAGTTACTCCCTGAAACAACGAAAACACTTAGCATTTTTTAAAAGTTTCGGAAGAACTTAAAATTGCGTCCCGAAACTGCGGAAGAAGCTTAAAATTCTCTCTTGAAATTGGGGAACAACTCAGCGAGCTCACCCAAAACTGCAGAAGAAATTGGGATTATCTCTCGAAATTGCGGAAGCTTTCACCAAATGTTGCCATAGTAAGTTGTTCCCAGGTTACTTGACAATTTATATTTCGATAAAAAACTTAAACAAAGTTATTCGTGAATTGCGGAAGGACTTACTGAGTCTTTCTGAAAATTCAGGACGACTTGGCAAAGCCGACCGCAATAAGCTTCCAAGAGAGTGTATTTTGGAAGAACTCACAAAGTGCTCTCGAAACACCGGAACGACTTGCCATTTTTTTCTCCACTGCGAAGTGTTTTTTTGTCTTTTCCGCAACAAAGTTTCCCGCCTTTCGGGAGGAACTCATGAGTTCTAGCCGCAACTACGGACGAAACTTGTGAGTCCACCCTGCAACCGACGGTCGCACTTAAATGCCAAGTCATCTTGAAAAGACTGCACCGTACGAGCATTAAACCCCGTTTTAAATCACCACCTACCCGTCTAAATGCCCGCACATGTCTAACTTTATATAAGGGCGGTGGGGTTTTGTTGGTCTCATTGTTAGTTTGTTATTCAAAGAACGCCATTGGGAAGACTGCGTCGGCTCACTCCAGCTCAGCGCATCCACCACCGTGTCCACCTCACTACACCACTGTCTCATCTCCAGGTAGGCTTTTTTACCGTCATCTTTGTCTTCTCTTCACGTCGAGTTATTTTTTTTGGGTTTTCCCGTTTCATAACATGGCCGGTAGACATTGGTAGCATAGATCATTTCTTACGGCCACTGTGGCCCCATAGGTTTCTCATTGCTACCAACTGAGAGCCATAGCCATGACCATCCGAGCTTTTTTTTTTTCACTAGCTGCGTTCCGGTCGTTTTCCTGCCCAAACTCAAACTTCATACCGGCTGCATACCGTTTCATAAGTCTTATCAATGACAGTATTGGTCGGTTGAGATACTCAACCACTCACCTATTTGGCGCAGTTAATGACTGTAGAAAACAGTTCCTTGTTTTCATTGTTTACTCATAGGATTTTCCACTCCAGGCCAACCCACCATTGACCATTAGAAGTGATATGATGAAGGGCATCCTGTCTCCAAGGACTAGGAAGGAAGTAGGTTTTTCAGCGTCGTATGCTTACCTTTTCAGAATCATTCCAAAAGCTCCTGACTAGGCATTGTCTCCCTAGAATAATCAAGTCTGAGGACCATATTTTATTTTCTGGAATGATCTATGTTTAGTTTGCTTCCCCAGCATGCAACTTTATAATTTTGTCTATATTTCTCATTAGCATGTTAAAATTGTCCTACTCTATGTTACACTCTCATAACGTGTTGCAAATTTTGTAATGATTCACATTTGGTTGCTGGCAGGGATAAGCCACGATGACAAAAGGTGGTAGAAAGAAAGCTAAAGTGATGGAACCAGAGCCAATGCAACTAAGAACTGAAACTATTTTCCAAGACACTAAGTGTACCACCGGCATTCCTCCCGAGGTTCGTTGGGGAGATGTTTACCGGATGATAAGGAACCAGGATATCCCAGATGTATTATTGGAAGAAGAACAAATCTACTTCAACATCAAAACTTCCGGCATACCTTGGGCTTCTACTCACCCTGAATTGTTCCCATGCTCTGAAGTGATCGGATGGATATTGGAACATGACAACCCGCAAACAAGAGTGTTGCATGACAGCAAGGGAGATCCTTTCGCTTCATTCCATCCAGCGTATATTGCAGCAACCTACAAATTATCACATCCCCAACAAGCTCTAAGTGATGAATGGTTGGATAAGATGAATAATACTGAGATGGCCAAAAAATTATTGGTCATAGGCAAGCAGCTGAGGAAGAGAGATAATGATGAATATGATGTTCAGAGCCTAAGACCTCCTTTTAGGTTAATCGCCCTGATGTTATGCAGAATTTTTGGCATGCCCGATGGCACTGTATATCGGATACATTGGAATCCCATCGTCCACTTCATAGCATTCAAAGGAACTATGTTTGATTGGGTTACTATCCTTTCGGACAGTTTGGCATCCACAGTGGTCGCTACAAGAGAAGGTCTAGCCTTAAAAAAGTCAAAATTTTACATGTCTTCCTATCTCATTGACTGCATTTTGGCCAAGCTCTCTTTCCCTAGGATAGGTTTCACATGGGATAAAGCCACACCCCGGTCTACATTGCCTATAAAATAATGTGGGCTCAAAATTACAGAGCGAACTATAATCTCATCTACGAGGAGTTCAACATGCCTCTGTATGAACAGATGTTCAAGGAAGAGCCCAATTGTCTATCAGAAAATGCCATGGAGGTCCTGGAAAACTATGGTGATTTTTATTTCTCAGAGCAGGGCACCTACATCAGGATGTTTGGAGGTACCAAAGTGCCATACATTTTGCTAAAATACGCTATTGATTATGTAGTTCTCAAGGAAGCAGTCAAGCAAGTTTTCCTTGATGGAATAGGAGGGGTGCTTAACAAGCAACATAAGGCTTCCTTCCCTCCTTTTCCCTTTTGCATAGGAGCCTACAAATTCTCAGTGGTTGCAACAGCTGAGGAATATGTTCAAGAGCTGAAAGCTTTCCACTTCAGTGAAATAATCTTCCATAGAAATGATAGGCGGAGCAAGGTTTCCGAACATTGCAAGGAAGTATATGCTCATTACTATGATGCTGAGGAAGAAGTGTTCAGAGGCATCAGCAACATGACTGAGTTGCAGATTTTTCGTCAAGGCAGTGGAGCTAGCTCTAGCTCTGCCCCAGCCCGAGAAGCCAGTCTGTAGAATGAGAGAGAAGCAGCTGAGGCCCTAGCTCGTGAAGAACAAAGATTGAAAGTAGAAGCAAGACTGCAACAAGAAGCAGAAGAGACAAGACTGCAACAAGGAGCTAAAGAAGCAAAGTTGCAGAGAGAAGCTGAGGAAGTAAGGCAACAGAAGAAAGCAGCAGATCAAGAGCAGAGGGTTGAAAGTGAAAATCAGCAGCAATCTGAAGAAGAAGAAAGAAGACGTAAAACTGAAGAGGAACAAAAGACGGAGGAAGAACTTAAGACCAATGAAGATGCCCAGGCAGGTGGCTCCGACACCCAAGATATGGAAACAGACACATCTCAAGCAGGTGTCTCCGACACCCAAAATGTGGAAATAGACGCATCTCAAGCAAGTGGCTCCGGCACCCAAAATATGGAAATAGACACATATCAAGTAGTACAAACCCCACCCATAGAGATAGAAGTACATGTAATAGACCTCCCAATCATACCTTACACCCCATCAGAAGATCATAATGTGTCCCGATGGGATGAATTTGTGTATTATAAGAAGAGGAAGGCAGTAGTCTTGAAGTCGGAAGAGAGGATAAAGAGACTCTTCCAAGAAGATATTGTTACCCAACGGGAGACAACGGTTATGCAAAATACAAATAAGGCTCCCATAGCCATGGCATTCGCCGCTGTGTCAGCAGTAAAAGCAACAAAGGACAATGTGGTCGATATGGTCAGAGAATTTGAGTCAACAAAGAGGAGAGCTCGCATGTTGCAACATACTGTGGATAATGAGCAGGCTTACAAGGATCTTGTAGTGAATAAATGTAATCACCTGTCTGTTGATCACAAGGAGTTGTCAGATAAGTATCACCATTTAGAAGAAGAAAAGGAGCACCTAAAAATCCAGATGATGGTTCTAGAAGCAGAAACGAATGATTTTGAAGCTAGAGTTTTTCATCTGGAAGCAGATAAGCAAGCAATGGTTGAACAATTAGAGCAGGCAGAAAGCAGAGCAATAGATATGTCTCCCTTTCATGAGCTGTCCTGTGACATTCTGAGACAAATGCACACCACACAGGAGCTGATTGCTGAGGAAGTGTGTAGGCTCAAAGCCATGATGGTTAGATTGAAAGAAGGCAATGCAGAGGACAATAGGCTTAAGGGAAAATACACTCGGGTTAAAGCAAACATCCTGAGCCAGATGGAATGGAGAGAAGGGAAGGTTGATTTCCCCAAGCATCTCCCATTCAAGTCGGTAGATGATTTTAAAGAAGATGTAGCCCTTATGGAATTCTATAGGAACTGTGGCCTTAAGCTAATGGCTAAGATCTAGGGAACAATTGATAAAAGTAACAGCCTGTATCAAAAGATCCATGAAGTACATGGTAAGTGCAAGCTGAGTTTCCCTCAGTCCCTCGATGAGTTTCCAAGAAAAGAGAAACGTTTATCAAACTTGAAGGAAGAGCTAGGCATTCAAATAGAATATGTAAAGAAGATTGATGTCCTAGCCACTTATGATCTCCATCACTATATTGGGCTGTCATCAATATATAGTCATTTGCTTAAAGAAATCCACCAAGCAGCAATTGCAGAAATTCATGGTGTTGAAGCAGAGCTTGGTAAACATGTGACTTCCCAAAAGATGTTGCTCCCTTCCCCGGGAAATGTGGTTATCAGAGACACTGGTATCTAGTTCAGTTACATTGCAGAGGAGGAAAAGAAAGCAGCAGCAGTAGTAGCAACCAGTCCAAGCACCTCCCTCCCAGCAGAAGCGCCTTCCCAAGGTGAACACGCTGATCCTAAGGCGTTGTTCCTATTTTCATTTGTTCTCCCTATGTTTAGAGTGTAGAATCACTAGACAGCTGTCCTTTTCTATTTTTGAGAAATTTTCTGTTTTAAGAAAAGGGCCACGATTTGTTTATTTAGAGGAAAAGTCTGTAGAGGACATGTGTAAAGAGCCAGGTGGCAGCCCAAGAGGCATTTTGTAAAGATATAAATAGAAGCTTAGGGAATAGTGTAAGGGGAATTTTGGCAAGGAAAAGATTTTTCTTAACTTGTACGAGCTATCTTGCACTTGCTCCAAGAAAATGAAATTTTCCTAATAAGAGCTTGGAGAGGACGTCTTTTGCATGGAAATGGATTTTGGATGCATGCTGGATTATTCTTGTGACTTTCATATTCTACAGTGAGATCTTTCTTTGCTGTCTTGAATTATTTCTCTGTATTGAATGATCTTATTGTTTCTTGTGCAAATGATTTTTCTCCTACTTGAGTAATGGAATGCGTTATATGTGAATTGGAAGCTATCTTTTAATATCTTTTGCGTTCTTGCTGTAGATATATCTTTATGATTTAATGGTTGTCTTTTGATCTTCAGATACTTCTTCCAGCACATTACTTATACTTATAATTTTGCTCCTTGCAGGGATAGTTTAGGTTTATTTCAGTTTTTAGATACAGATTTGTTTCAAGTTCTGCATTTAGATTAAGTTAGCTTAGGCACTTGCATATCATTTTAAACCATAAAATCAAAAAAGAACGATGGATCGGGCCATAAACGGTGTAATTGAAGCAAATCTCTAAATCTAACGGTTGTCGAAACCGCTAACCGGACGGATTCCCCATACCAAACGGTGGGCAATCTAATTGGGATAGTCTACCAGGGAGAATCCCTTTCTGCTTGATGCTGCGATCTTCGAGACATCAACCTGGAACTGTTCAATGAACGGGGAATATGTAAATGATACCATAGGTATCCCTAAAAAAGGGACATTGGATGAACCAATAGTTGATCCAAAGGGGAAGATGCCAGTGCAACTTGAGTGGTAGACGATCTTGGGGATCCAGTATTTAAACTAAAAGAAGTGCTCAGAGCATAATACATCTACAATGAATTTGGTATCAGGGTAATTAAGTGTGTGGGAGACAAACCTCCTGGCTTGATGGTCGATGTGGGAGTGCATGGAAATCCCAATCCATCCCCTATATTGTACATATTAATTCTAGATGTAAACCTATATACACTTAACTCGGGTAATCCTAAAGACACAACTCTTTCTAACAATGGATTGTCTGGTCCTATTAAGGGAGGGTTGAAGTGTCTTGCAAAGTCTTATGTTGGAAAATATTCAACCTCTATGGTATGTGGGACTGATGAAGTTTTAGAAATGATTTGAGGTTCCCTAGGGGGGTCAGTTGTGCTAGTTGGTTCAAAGGAACCACTCGAACTTGTTATGCACCACTGAGGTTGCGGTGGAGGCTCCATAGTGAGTGAAAGAAGGTTTCTCAACCTTCTTGACCTATGAGGAGGTTGGTCCTCCACAATTACAACAAAAATATTCTATGTAATGAAGATAGGGATAACTTGAACAATATTAAACACACATCACACAACTACAAAATTTCCTATAGTAATCCAGACTAGGCAAACAGATGATCTCCCAAATAAAATTATGGGATGATTAGGGCCTAGAACAAACCAGTGAAGTAATGAAGAACAATTATCTGGGATCCACGGTACAGTCATGATGGGGAAAAGTGCTGGAATCACCCAACCACCTTCCTAAAGAGCTGCAGAAGATTTCATCCCAAATCTGTCCTAGGTGAAGTGAAAATATCCTTTCACTATCACCTGTGTAGAGTCCTAATGGTCAAGACACTAAGGCTACCAACAATGCAGAAAGAGTCTAGGGGGACAGTCACTAGTTGAACTAACATGCACGGGAAGGGTAACTAAGCCCGAAATCCAAAAGAACCAAAGGTACTGGTCCATCCCTATACGCGTATCATCCTTGGAAGATCCTCGATTGAAAAGTGGAGGGCTATCCCTAACTAATCAACCTCACACGACCTTGTGCTTGAATCTGGTTTGAGTGGAGATTCCTAGTGCACCTTCTACAAAGGTGGATTTACCTAGTGATAGTCCACTGCGATTTGAGTTTAAATGGTTTTGGATAACTAAAACCACATAGTCCAAAACCCTATCTTAAGCTAGTTGGTGTATGTTCCCTAGAAAGAAAAATTGTTATTAAATTTTAACTTTAATGTTCTTTTTAGAGATTTTGTTTACTCAAAAAGGAGTGAGTGTGTGTGCAACATGGTTACAACTGAAAATAAAGTGTATACATAAAAATGCAAGTTCCTTTCAGTATTTTTTGTTTTTTCTTATCTTTCAAAATAAAAAAGTTTGCAAAGTAAACCTAAAATTAACCTGAAATGTTTTTCAACTTTTCAAAGAATTAGCATATACAACTAAAATCTATATTGAAAAAGAATGCTCTTGCTTAAAATAAAAGTACTTGTTCTTTTTGGTCTTTCTTTTAAATGAAAGAAATAGCAAATAAATATGAACAAGACAAAAACACTAAGAAATGAAAGTAAAATATGACTATACCTTAACCTATAAAACTCATAAATCTACCCTCAAAAGAGGCTGAAGATAAAAAATCCAAGAAGTTTCTTCAATCGAGTAAGAAGTTATAACTAAGTTTGTTATAGAGACACTATGCAATCAACTGACATAAAGAACAAAGCACAGATTCAATAAAGACATCAAACTGCTCTTCCACAAACTAGTGACCGTAAAGGAATAATCCAAGCGTCCACCAAACAAAAATTGGACTTGAAAGACCTAGGTACCCTTAACAAGAAAACAAAAACCAAGCAAATTCTCAAAAAAGAACCAAAGGGACTCAGTCAAAACCTACAAACAGTTCCAAACAATCCAGAACTAAGCAGAGAAACTCTTTCATAAAAAAAACAAATATCCAAATATTAAACCCTAAGAGGAAATCAAAACTCACAGGAAAAACCACATTTGTTAGTGCAGCATCATGCGGGTGACCCGCGGGTACACGTCTAAACAACTCGCAGGCAAGGGGAAAAAGTCATGATTGTAACTAACTACAACTCGTCGGTTTGCTTTGATAAAAATTAAAAAAGAAAGAAAATTTCAAGTAAGACCAAGTCTGAGTCACAAACAGGGTTCTAAACACCCTATAAACTCTCCGAGAGAACTAAAGGACTAATTAAAGTGAAGAAAATAATACCCCAGGACTCCTAGAGCAACAAAAAGAATTCCCCAACGTAGTCTCTAGTTCTATTATTCGGTAAATCTACCTATGATTGGGAAGTTCAGATATCATCAACATACGGTTATTAAGGTACAGAGTATGGATGAAAAACAAGTACAACATAAAGGGTTTCTTTAATTGAGAAATGTTGGGGTTTAAAGCTAAAGAACATACCTGGACATATGAAGTTTGATCCAAGCTTTAAGCTTTATTCCTCCGATCCATGATTCCAGATGATAAACCTGCAACACAGAAGAAACCTTCTTCAAATATTTTTCCTACATAAAACATGAATAAAATATCATGAAAACTCATATATAAGTAAGATATTATAGATTCAATCAACTGGATTCATAAAGTAGACAAGATTTTATACGGGAAATAAAAATTTGTGTATTATAATCATCAATGGAAACCTTTTATACCTGATCTGTAAACCTACACTGTTGAAACTTGACCCTAGGTTCCTTGCTCCTCTTCCTTTAATGGATATTTCTCTAGCATTTCCTTATAAAAAATGGTTCTCCCCTTTCTCAAGTCTCTCTCCTTGTATTTATAGCAAGGCTGGGAGGATAGGCTCAAAAGGTAAATGGTTGGGGAGCTTATGGTAGTTAGGATAACTTCCATAACTAATCCCTAATCAATTTTTTAATTTTTTTTTTCGAGATTTGGAGATAGCTGCGGGTATATCTCTTTACAAGAAGCGAGTGACTCATGGGTTTAGTGTTAAGCAACTAGCGGGTGCAACTTTTTAGGTATTACCTGCAGGTTGTTAGTATAGACTCTAGCGGGTGACCCGCGAGTTTTCCGATATGAGAGTCGTGCTTAGAGCTCAAAATAATTCACAAAATGGTTAAGTTGAGGAAATTATTGTAATATTTGAGTCCAAAGTTTCTATAGTCAAAATGAGGCTCTTTCATCCATACGGTCCTTTTGTGTGACCGATAATATAGTGTGGTCATGGATGGAGAAGTGCAAATCTGACTGATAACACCTGAAGAACATTTAAAAGAGTTTTGCTTTTCCAAGATATTCATACATTGCAATGAAAATACATCATTATCATTCTACATACCCATCAATGTTGGAATTATATCCATATGATCGATATACTCGTTGAATTGGTAATTGATCTGATCGTTTATTCCCAACCTACTAAATTATTCAAATACAACAAATAATATAACAATGACCGACTACAACTCTGATCTGAACACGTAATGAAACTCTGTAAAATCGCAGAGTTTTTGTTTTACAACAACAGGATTTTATCAAACACACATTATGAAACAATGTACCTTGTCTTGATCCAACGAATGCAACATGCATCAAAAGTATTAATCCATCATTTTACAAGTGCACTCCCCATATGCAACGTACTAACTTAAACGTCTTTGCGGAGTTTGATCCATCCCTCAACATATATAAAATATAAATTTGATTCCAATCACATATTTCATTTAATATCTATATAGAGTTTACAAGATGTGATTTAAATCTACAACAGTATCCCAAATAGAGTATGCAAGGTACAACAATTCCTATTCAAAACTTCAATCTTTTCCAAAGTAAAACTATCCACAGTTCAAAATCCATAGATCATACAATGTGTGATTTTTTCAAGATAAGTAGGGCAAATATAAATAATTTTTCGAACCTACAATCTTTATTAAGACCTGGACATGATCCCTATCCAACGAATGTGATGCTGCATAGAGGAAATTAATCCATCCCCATGCACACTCATTACTTTATAAAAAGACACACAGTTTAAAGGTTTTCTCCTGGGGTTTCAATTTGATGCCTAACGTTAACAAAAAAAATACACAGAGTTCATATCAATGGAGTGTACAAATTTGCAATACAAAACCATACAAATAATTATTGGAACCTTCTACTGGATCTTCGATCCACACAACTGATATTATAATGATATCATATCCACATAATCCCATAGGGATTATCATAAGCCAACGAAATCATCAAGGTTAACTACAATCATGAGACACATATATAATGTAAACAAAGTAAAAGATTTTCGCCCAGATCCACAAATGAAAATATAGTATAAACACATTGTTCATAATGCATATATAGAGTTACAATTCGATTTGTTTACATATAATACACATAAAAGGGTTATATTTCCACATAATGCTAGTAAATTTAATCATATGTTAATAAGTAAACTACCTTCAAAATATAAACCATTATATCCATTCATTTATTTAGACAATAATTACACTTGGAAATAATGTGAATTGCTACTTGGAGAATCGGTTCCTTCCAACCTTAAAAGAGAGAAGTACAACCACTAGCTCAAATCCACCCCTGAGCTGGATCACCACCATGCACAATAGAACTAGAAAACAAGGCTCACACGCAACACTCTCTCCCTCAGATTCTGTAACAAGCTCAATGATGGACTTACAATCAAAGAGAAATACTCAATAGTCATGCACACATATAAATCATTTCTCCATGCACAACACAATGTCATGTGCTATATCAATGCACAAATTTATAGATTTTTCCCAGGTCTTGTTCCATCCCAACCAAATCTCAATCAATCCTTCAATCCCTATGATTTAGGATCTTGTCTCGTAGTTGAGCTTTTAGATTGGATTTGATTGGTATAATATCTCTTCTTTGCTCTCCACTTTGTTCTTTATCTCATGGTGGTGTCCCCTCATTTAACTGAGTTCTCTAAGTGTGTTTTTTATATTTATTAATAATTAAATAATAATTGTTTCACAAAGTATCTCTCACATCCTATGTGAGTATTTTTGAGTTTTTAAATAAATCTTACAAAAATAATTGTTTTTGAAATATTCTCACAAATATTAAGTCAAAAATAAAATAATAATGTCTCGGGGGTATCACACCTACTATAAGCTATTAGAGAACCTCCCGCAACATTAATCCATGGCTTCTCAAGCATCCAAAAGTAGCAGAAATCAATGGGTAAAGGTTCCTATATTTCCCAACCTCCATGCTCACCTACAACCATTTATTTTCCCTTCCAAAAATGCAGCTATGTCTTCAAATTCGAATTTTTGGGTTAAACACAAATTGGTAATTGTCAGGAACAACAATGGATGACTCTACGTAGTGTAGAAGCTTGCATGAGAGAATGATAAGAAGAGTGTTGAATCCAAGGGTATGAGGTAAGGGTGAAAATACAACTGACATATCTTCTGACCATAGAGTAAATAAGACTGTTGAAAACTGACATATCTGTCACAAACCCCATGCTTCAATAACTACATGAAGCGAATTTTCCCACCTGTTAGTCCTAGAGACAATCTAAGGCTGCCTTTAGAACTGTGCCTGGGCATCAATAATATCTTCTAAATTCTTTACTGAATCAAAATCATAATTGACAGACAATAATGTAGATATCCAATCTTGAAATATATGGGCAATATTTCAATGTGCCAAAAACCAAACTTTGAGTACCAATGGGAAATGAAATGGCATAAAGTAAAGGTACTGCACAGAGTAAATCTTTATTCTATGTTAAAGAATGACGTGTTGAGCCTAGGAGAGGAATTCAACAGGCTTAACAAAATGATCACAAAACCACCACTGGATAATACAAGGATATCACCTCCAGACGAATTAACATGAAAAAATTCATGTGCTAACCATGTTTAGAAGAAATAATTTAAGTGGTTGCACTCATATTAAACCCAAAACAGATTTATGAATCATACACAACATGAAAGAGATGAATAAAAGGACAAAATACTAATTGTACACATTCAAGTTTTGAATCCATAAAAGATTCAAGATCAGGTAGATGATATTCTTATTTCTGTATTGATCAAATTGTCAAATATTAGAAGTGATACTTCTTACAAAAGAGAGCCGACCCTTTGGCTACTGCCTATTTTCCTATATATAGCCGCTTCATATTCTCTACAATAGAAGTTGTTACAATTTGTTACAGCCCAACGACTTTAAGTATTTTTGTTTGTACTCTCTAACAGAGTCTGTTACAAATATGAGTCATATGGGATACTATTGGCAATCCTATGACTATGACCCGAGACCACTTTGCTGGAAAAGTAGTACGTCCGACTGGACAAAAACTTCCACCAATATGAGACAGACATGTATTAGCAATTTTTCCTTCTTTCATAGCTATTACGAACCTTTGACACACTCGTCAAACTACTTGTGGCCTCATAAAGATGTATATGTAGCCACCCTGCTGTCGTATGTTTCTTTGTAGAACCTTCATCATCTATCCCTTCTACCCCATCCAAGCCCTTTTCTCTCGAGCCTTGTTTTCGATGGGGAAAATGGTCATCTATGCTTTATGAAACATGACCTGATTCCTTCATCACCCAATTGAACTATTCAGGTACTACCACTTCACCATTTGATCATCCTTTGCTAGGACCAACGTTCCCCTGCCTTCCATGCTTTTTCATTCGGAATGCCCATCTCCTTTTTAACCACTGTAACTGTTGAATTCTCCCTAGACATCTTGGGTGAGACCTCCGGCTTCTCCCTCCTGAATGTATGTGAATGCGCATATGGGGGATGCTCATGGATGCTGGTCGTCCGAGTCCTTAGCGCTCCTTGTGAGCACCTACTAGAGATAAAATGTGCCATTGAGAACACTTATCTTTCAGCTTAATCTAGTCAGCCCTGATCAACCTGCGCATTTCAAGCTTTGCGCTCCATACCAGTGAGGCTCAGGATACTCATGATTCAAAATTATGAAAATGTGGGAGTATTTGTAGCATTGCTCACTTGATCCCCAAAGAATGCGCTATACTTGGGTAATGATTACAAAACTACTTTTCGGACTTTACGTGCTGAGATCGGGCTGCACTCTGTATGGTGACGGCGACATCAATGAGAACTAGGAGATGCTACTTCAAAATGACAGCAGGAGATGAAAAGACCATTAAAAGGAATCTCCTTGAAAGATGTGGAAAATAAAATCCATCGAGTGGCTATATATCAAAAACCACCCATGGTTTTCAGGACCCCCAGAAAGTAGTTTAGGGAACTTGCTTCAAGGTCCCTAGACGATCCTGGGACTACCATATGGAAGTAGAGGTTTTTCTTCACGGGGTACCGTAGGTAATAAACCTCGTGCAACTTTATCATCCTGATGCTTGGACGACAGTCGATCCTCTACTAATCCATCTCGAGATCTATGCAAAGAAGATGCAACTTTAAGAATGGGTCCCACTTCTATAGACGGCCTCCCTGTCTGGAACCTCGTGATACATAAAAACTCCATGGTGGTTTTAATGGTTTCAGGGTCCTCAAAAAGTGGTATCGGAAGAGTGCTTTGAGCCCCTTGAACACCTGTGGAGCTGACATGTGTCCACGACAGTTTTTATGTCTGGGATGATCTGGGCCGAATAAGCACAAATTGCTTAAGGGTCCTGGCTGCGCTCGTTTTTAGATGGTCTATGAATAATTGCTCTTCTAAGCTTCGGCTACATCATCCAGACACTATGGCGTAAAAGTATTCTACTTCACCTATGCTATTTACTGCTCTAGATTCTCCTTATAAGCTATTCTTTCATTCTAGTGACAAGTTGCCCTTCGCTGATAATAGTACTCACATTGGCTTCAGCGGGGACATCCTCTTCCTTCTGGGAGGGGTTGAGAACTGTAGAGTAGTGCCTTTTAGGCCATTGGGTTGTGGATTCATACCTGTCCATTGTTTTCCTCTAAGAAAAATGAAGCTATAGGAAATAATCATAGAATAGGTGACAAAACAGATCATAACATTGTAAAACAGAGAGGAAGAAAAATATGTTACAAATATGGTACACTAGATCCATTCATAGAGTAGGATAAGGAACTAGTAATGAAAGAACCTCTTTAAGAATCTCCCATTCACAAAGTTCCCAAAGCTTTCACCATTAAGTTGGGCCAACTCATATGTGCTGTTGTCTTGAACTGTGATGTCCTTGAAAGGACCCAGCCATAGGTTGTCGAACTTCCTGTGTTTAGATATTTCTTCTCTTATGGCATCCCATTTCAGAACAAGATCTCCATGTTGAAAGTATCGAGTGATATCCCTTCGGTCAAAGGTCGCTTTCATCTTGTCCTGGTAGATTATAGAGGAGTTATCTAGTTTCTCTATGACCTGTTGAGCCTCTATCACTTGATGAATTCTCCTTTCCATATTATGTGGCTCTTCATTTTCCATTTGTAATAGCTTCATCACCGAGAGGCCAAGATGAATTGGAAGGACTACTTCCTTCCCGTAAACCAATTGAAACGGCGAAGTGCCTATAACTCTTTTGACACTAATTCTGTCTTCCCATAATGCAAACTTTAGTTGGGACTCCCAGGACTTTTTGTTTGTGTTGAGCATCTTCTTGATAATAGTCACCAAGATCTTATTTGAAGATTCAGCCAAGCCGTTTCCTTGCGATAGTATGTTGTTGAATAAATCAACTCAATATTTCAATTTTGAAAAAAACTCATCATTTTATATGATTTGAAAGCTTGAGCATTGTCTGTAATGATCTTCCTTGGACATCCACATCTTGCCAAAATATTGTCTTCTAGGAAGCCTATTATGACTAAATCATTTGCGTTCCTTGTGGGAATTGCTTCCACCCACTTAGTGAAGTAGTATGTGGCCATAAGAATCCATCTGTGTTGGCTGCTAGAATGAGGGTTTATTTCTCCAATGAAATCCAAACCCCATTGCTGGAAAGGCACTTCCACCCTGATGGGTTTGAGAGGTAATGGTTTCAGCTTTTGCTTTTCGGTGAACAATTGGCATTCCTTGCATGCTTTGACAATCTTGTTGGCATCGGTAGATAGAGTGGGCCAGAAATATCCCGCTAGCAATATTTTATGAGCAATTTCTCTCCATCCGTGATTCCTTCCACACATACCTTTGTGAAACTCTAAAATTATGCCCTTTGTTTCTTCTTCCACAATACAATTAAGCAGGATGCCAAGTGGGTGTTTCCAAAAGACATAACCATCCAAAACACAGTATTTGACCACTTTGAGTGTAAGGGATCTCATCTTAGATTTATCCATTCCGGGGGGGCAAGTAAGATGTTGTAAATAGTAGACTATGTTCTCGTGCTAGTATGACCCAATAAAGTTCTCAACTACCTATTCGAGAAGGTTTTGCTGACCATCTTCATTTTCTTGACTGAGGAATTGATCAATCAAATTGATCTCAAGGGCTTGGTAATTCAACTCAGCCAGGAGTTTAGCTAGTCCCTATCCTTTCACCAACTTGGTAGGTTTAATCTCCATATCGTACTCCTATATCTTGGAAATCCACTTTCCTCTCCTTCCTTCACTATTAGGTTGGCATAATATATCTTTAATGGTTCTTTCTGGGAGATGAGCGATGATCTTGGAATGCAAGACATATCTCCTAAACGACTTGAGTGCTTCGACAAGTGTGTAGTCCTGCTTCTCCATTGTGCTATATTTCAACTCTGTGTCCCTCAGGGATCGGCTGAAGAAAGCAATGGGTTGTTCGTGCCCTTCTTGATTTTTTTGTAAAAGGACTGCTGCAATAGTGACCTCAAAGGAAAAAGAGAAAATTAGGAAATCCTTAGTATAATCTGGGCTAGTAAAAAAAGGCGCCTCCCCAAGGAATTCTTTATCTATTTAAAAGAGTTCCTAGCAGCTATGGTCCATTTTATCTCAGCATCTTTTCTCAGCATGTCAATAATTTCTTTCATTATTTCAGCAAAATTAGGAATAAATATTCGTAAAATAATTATTTTACCAATGAAAGACTGTACCTCCTTTTTATTTCATGGGAGCTCGATTAGCTTGATAGCCGCCACTCTGTCCAGGTCTATCCTCACACCATCTTTAGAAACGATGTGCCACAACAGTTTTCCCTCCGTAATTGCAAAAAATGATTTCTTTGGGTTGAGAGACAGGCCATACTTTCTACATTTCTCAAAATTTTGCCTCAGATGCTGAAGATAATCTTCGTCAGATTTAGAAAATATTGTCATATCATCAAGGTAGATAATAATAAATCTATCATTTTCACCTATCAATGCTATGTCCATGGCCCTTTGGAATGTCACACCAGCATTCATAAGACTAAATGGCATTTTATCATACATTAAAGTTCCCCATGGTGTAGTGAAGGTTGTATTTTCCCTATCATCTAAGTGCATGGAAATTTGATTATAGCTTGAGAACCCATCCATCATAGATACTCTAGTCGATGCAACTACCTTTTACAGAATATGATCCATTTTGGGTAAGGGGTAATTATCCTTCAAAGAACACCTATTCAGGTTTCTGAAATCAACACATAACCGGATTTCTCCATTTTTCTTTCTGAATGGCACCAGGTTAGCCACCCACTTTGAATATCTTAGCAGAATGAGGATTTTTGCATCAAGAAGTTTCCTTACTTCCTTTTCACTTACTGGAAGCAAGATAGGGTTTACTTGTCTCAACTTTTGCTTCACTGGCTTAACATCTGGCTTTGAGGGAATCCTATGTTGTATAATGGTTTTATAATAGGTTTTGAGGTCTTAATGTTTCCATGCAAAAACATCTATATAATTTTTGAACAATTCCTCATACCTTTGGCTTTGCTCAATTGTGAGGGACTGAGAAAGTTTTATGAATTTGGGATCCTCCATGGTACTAAGATTTACCTCATGTACAACCTCAGTAGTTGGATGAACTGCTGGTTTGACTAGGATTTCATTTTTATAGAACAACTACTCTAACAGAACCAGTCCTTTAGGAATGAAGTTACTTTTAAGCTATAGGAACTCGTGGCAAACAATATGCTGCATCAACCCAGGGCTTGGTGCATCTTCTATCTCTGGGCTACATTCTTCCATCTCCCCATAATTACCGTCTATAGCTAGGGTTTTCACCCTAGCTTGTGCAAATGAGCACCTACTAAGGAGAATGGACTCCTTAGTAGCAGTTCAATAAACAGTAAATTAAAATGCTAAAACAATATAAATTCTAAACTAGCATGAGTATTAAGAAGCATAACAAAAACATGGAATATGAATGGTTTTCTTTTGTATTAAAATTTTACCTCAAGTGTAGAGGTTGGTGAAGTTCTTGCAATGATCCAAGAGGGTTGCTCCAAACTCCAACTTTGCTCCTTCTCTTTCTCCAATGGTGGGAATGGGCCAAAAGGGGCACTCAATGGTGAAAGTAGCTCAAGGGTGAGCTAGGGTTTCAAGAGTGATTTTGGTAGAGTAAGAGTGTACTTGATTGTGGATGTGAAATGAGGGGTCTCCATCACCTATTTATAGGTTTTTTGGTGGTGGAGTGCTGGCCCATGGTTTTGAGAACCATATGGTTTAGGTCAGCTGTATGGGGTTTTTTCCCCCTTTTTCTTCTTTTTCCTCCTTTTTTTTATATTTTTTATCCCCTTTTTAGAGGGTTTTTGCTATTTTGGAGGAATTTTGGATAATTTTGGGGGGAAAAGGGGTTTTTTAGCCTTTTTGAGGCTTTTTTTATGGTTTTGTGGCCGTTTGGAGGCTTTTTAGGCCTTTTGGAGGCTTTTTAATGGGATTTTAGGGTTCTGAAGGTAAATATGGTAGGAAACATGGACAAATGAGTCATGTAATGGGTAGATGAGGTAGTGAGCACTTTTTGGGTGTTAACAGATTGCCCCCTGATGTGTGAGGGCAGGAGCTCATCGTATGGCCAATAGACATCATAAGTCCTGTATGGTTTTCCTGGGGTGTGGAGAAGAGAAGAAACAAACTGGAGCCCGGAACAACAGTCCCGAAAAAACTGCAAAAACTAAAAGTACATAACCTCAATAAGAGATGAGGAATAATCTGATCATATGGACGAGGTGGGCATTCTCATGCTCGTATCAAGATATAGAAAAATAATAACAATGGGGTCCAAAATATGGGGACCTGACATATACATGACCTCAAATAATGAATGAGGAAGAATCTCAATATATGGACGAGGCGGGCATACCCATGCTCGTATGAAGATACATAAAAAGAATTGTGATGCCCAAAAAGGGGGACCTGTAGGATACATAGAGAACCACTGTGTATATCATAAGGGTCCAGAGGGGACACAAATCTGGGACATACTGTTGGGTAGACCATTTTGGAGCTGAAGAACTGATACACTGGAATAACAACAGTGCTCCTAAGTGTGGTACCAGAGGAACTGATGAGCTGCTGGATCATAGTGACAAGGAGTCATACTCTCAATGGTACACTGAACTAGAACTGGACTGGGTACTCAACGAAGCGTATAACTGGATGGCTTCTAAATACAAGCGCCAACGCAACCCGGACATCCACAGGAACATATAACTGGGTGTTTCGAAGTGACTCACCAATGTGCTAGAGTCGGGGGAGATCCGGGGTCTTCGACCAATAATGGAAGTGATATAAACCCTGTGCGTTTCTCAACGAAGCGATCAAGGTGCTGAAGTTGAGCATGTGAGAAACAACCACTCGCAGAGGCAATGATGACTCCAGTCAAAATGGTCCGTAGGCACTCACCACAGATGGTGATGGGTCCAAGGTGCAGGGACCTCTGGGTCTATCCTATGGAATAGAGTGGCTGTCGTCGACAGAGGGAGACCTGCAACTATCAAGGCAATGATGTTTCCTTGACAGGAGCGTGAGGTGGAGAATCGAAGTGTGAGAGTACTGATGGTAGGACTGACAAACTGTGGGGGATAACGGGGCAAGTAGAGTGAGTGGACTCAAACTTCCTTTGTTCAGAGTATAACGGTGGGGATGATCGGGAAGCATATGAAACTGGCTGAGGGGAAAGGGATCATAGCTGTAATGGAACAAGGTTAGGGACTGGGATGAGGGATACTCAAGCTGGTGTAAAATGGAAGGAGACTGCAGATTACTCTGAACAAAGGCAACCTGATTGGGGGTGCTGCCGAGATGATCGATCATAGTGCCAAAAAGGCACGGGGGGAACTTCTTCATCGGTTAAGGAACTAGAAGAAGTGGGTGAAAAATGGTACTGTCGTGTGGATTTTATGAGCCCAGGACAGTTCATGCTCGTGAGTGCTTTCAATTTTAAGGAGTCTGAAAGCGATAAGAAGACTCTCAAATAATGGAATGGTACTGTCGTGTGGATTTGTACGAGCCCAGGACAGTGCATGCTCGTGGTTGCTTTCAATTTTAGAGAGTCTGAAAGAGATAAGAAGACTCCAAGGGGTTGCTTTTTCGTGTCTTAGTCTCCAAGGCCCAAAGAAGCATAAAAGGATGCAATGAAGAACTCTTCTAGCCAGTGTGACTAGAGTATTCCTTTTTCGTAATTAGTCTACCAGGTCTAGAAAAGGGTTAAACTTATACCAGATAGACACCCTTTCAGGTACTTTAACAAGCATGAAAGGAAGCAAGATTGCTCGATGATCTTTTCATTGTTTTAGGAGTCAAAAAAGAGCTTAACATAAACTCCCTAAGTGCCTTTTTCATAAAGGACTTGTCCGGCCCGAAAAAGGGATAAAATTATACCGAACAAAAGGAATGGCCAGGCAAGGAGCAAGTGCTCAATCAAGGAACATTTAAGATGACCAAGAACGAGGGTAGGGGGGAACACTGGTGGGCCTCCTTGCGGGGTAGTGAATGGTGGCAAAATAATGAAATAGTTACAGGACGACAGGAGTGAATGGCTCATGTAAAAAAGTGGAACAATCTGATGGCGGCCGATGTGGTGCGCAAATCGAGCCAGCAAGGTGTCGGGACACAATGTTGAAACTGTACCAAGTGAGAGCGAGAAATTATCTCAAGCATCATCACGAGCTCGGAAAAATGAATCCGGTGATATAAAAAGTGTCAAAGATGGATAACGGCCGATGTGGCACGCAAACCAAGGTGACGAGGGGCATTTTGGAAAAATACCCAAAAAATATGGGGGTGAGAGCGAGAAATGATCTCAAGCATCATCACGGGCTCGAAAAAATGAATCTAATGATATAAAATATACCAAAACCGGAGAGCAGCCGAAGTGGCACACAAACCGAGGTGACGAGTGGTGTCGGGACACAATGTTGATATTGGTCCTGGTGAGAGCGAGAAATGATCTCAAGCATCATCACGAGCACGGAAAAATGAATCCGGAAGTGCAAATGGTGCAAAAAACGGAGGTCATAAGGACTCCGGAATGGTAAAAGGAAAGAACTATGCGTATCAAATCAAATGTACAAGTGACACGTGACCTCAAAAATGGTTGAGATCACAAATGTGAAAAAGTGAGCAGGGTTAATGACCTGCCCCTATGCTATGTGCATAGGGTTTGTGATTGTGGATCACATATGTGTTGGTTTGAACGATGGGTTCATTGACATGCTGAGATAAATGTGATGGGGTAGGGTCAAAATGATTGATCATGCCCCCGATCCCAGGGTTGAGGTAATCTATTATGCCCCTTGACTTAGAGGTGTCAAGGTGGTGATCTATGATAGTGAGGTCAAGACCAGGCATTTTGGTATAGGACCAGGCAAAGACATCATGGAATTTTTGGAAAATTTCTTTGTATTCTCCGACCTCATGCTCACTACAGGAGGCTCCTAAGGTAATGATTTCAAGAGCACCAGGTGGGTCAGAGATATCAATGTGAATGACGGGTGAGATATTGGCCATGTTACCTTCCTCAAAGGCATCAGGAGTAGGACTAGGATCCTTAAACTAGTCGACTTTAGTAGGAATGAAATCTTTGGACTCAACCGCGAATTGGGTAGCGGTGGTAGAGAAGGATTCTTCTGGGAGGAAATACGAACGATGGTGCATGTCTTTCCAGGGATAATCCGGGGTAGTGAGAGCCTCTAGAATCTCCTCATCATTGCGGAAAGTTTGAGTTGTCAAATCGGTTGACGAGGGAGTGGTAGTCGAAGAGATCATATAAATGGTATTAATATCGCCGGATGGGGATGATACTGGGGGGTGGATCTCCTCAATTGTGGGGGGTGCTGTCTCAAGGTCCAAATTATTCATCTCGTAGAGAGTTGCTCTGTAATCTGGGAGATCAGGACGGTGATGTGAGTAGTGGCCGTAAATACCGCATATGGCACAAGGGTGGTTAGTACGTAGTGATTTATCATGAGGCTTAGGGTTTGGATCGAGTTTGACAACCGGGATGTTGGGGTCATCGTCAAGCATTTGCATGTGCTCCTGTAATGCAGGTAATTGTGGACATTGATGAGTCGGATGGCCTAACTCATCACACAACGAGCATTTGGGGGGAGCACGAAACACGGGAGGGGGTTTAACTACCTTGGGAGGGGGTACAACAGCGTATGGTTGTGGGCCTCTGCCCCCAGTGGGTTTGATAAGAGGAGGGGGATTCGTAGATGACGAAGGGGTAGCTACCCCAGGAGGTGGTTGACTAGTAGTGACAATGGGTTGCACCGGTTGGAGGACGACATTTGGTGTCGGCAGGGGAATGGGAGGCGAAAGATACCACACGGGTAATCCTAAGGTTAACCCAGGGAGGCTGAGGGTAGTCATAACTGGGACGCTTACTACTCCCGAGGGAGGGATTAGGAAGGGGATTGTGTGGATGGGTGTAACACCAATGTGACTAGGTACCAATGGTGGTTTGGGTAACAAGGGTGGTTGATTGTTAGGTGTTTGTGTATTGTGGGAAAGGGTGCATAGGTTAGATACTTCGGTCGTGGGTGACGGGGGAGGAATAGATTGGAATGTGTAAGTCATCGACGGATCTAAGTAAATTCCAGGTCCCACGGAGGAAACAAACGAGGTAGCGGCACCACTAACAGGTTGTTCAACCATGGGGAGAACATTTTCGGGTGCAGCAAGGGCATTTGGATCGTAGTAGGTGAGTTGGTTGACCTTGACCATGCGTCCGTCATGGGGGAACATCATGGTACAAAAATGGATGAGGCAACCACCCGCATGGTATACATGTAGCTACGGCCAAGTAAGAGGTTATAATCAAGTTGGGCATTGATGACCTCTATGTCAATGAGAACGGTTTTACTAGCCAGCTGGACGGGGACATTAGCTAATAGGCCTTGGGGTTGAGCCGAATGGCCATCGTAGGATCGAAACGCAGTGGTGGATTGCTGGAGAGTAGGGGATCCCAACTTCTGCCAAACAAATGTGGACATAATGCATGTAGAGGCACCTTCATCGATAATGCACCGATGGATGACAAGATTCCGAATGGAAATAGAAACTTGGAACGCTAAAGTGGAAGGCAGGCGTGTTCGAACTGGTCCAGATCGAATGCCATTAATTGTGAATCATTTGGGTCAATAGCACCAATGGCGGAGAGCAAAGTATTGCGCTGTGAAGGACAATTTTTTAAGACTTCTAACATGGACATGGCCGCGGGAGATTGGGCTAAGTCATCTACAATGTTGTAATTTGACGCAGTGCGAGCATTGGGGTTATTGTTGATACGACGAAGTGGGAAACGAGGTGCTTTGGGGGCACCGTCGAGTGGAGCCAGAGGTATACGCAATGTCTGATCAGTGGGATGAGCGTTAGTGTTTTGGTCGGCGGGAGGGGCTTCAGGGATGGAGCCATATTGGTTTCGTCGGGTTTGGAGGTTGACATCAATGGACGACATCATCAACAAGTGGTGAGTACATGAGTCGAACATGGGTTGATCAGGAGCAGCGTAAGTGATCTGTTGTGGTGGCGCGTTGCCTTGAGGGCGAGCCAACGGCTGAGTGTTCACTACGCCTTGGGTTGGTAAGGGATTTTGTAGCACCAAAGGTTGCTGCTGAGGGGGTGGGGGGTTGGGTGGTGCCTGAGGAGCTGCGTACCCTTGGCGATGGGCATCATCAACCTAGAGTTTCCTAGCTCGCTCTAAATGTGGGCGAGCATGTGTGTAGTGGCCATAGACCCCGCAAATAGAACAAGGATGGTTTGTTCGCAAATTAGGATTTTTGTCCTGCTTGGGTGGCCGATCAGGGTTTTGGTTGGCAAGTGCCGCGTTATTGTTATCTGGTGGATTAGGAGGTTGACCACCTTGGTCGGGAGGGGGGTTGTTCCCACAGTTACGGACTTTGCCACGGTTTTGTTGGCCCTGTTGGCGCTGGTTGTTTTGGTTCTGCTATGGATTTTGTTGGGCGTAGACTTGCCCTTGGGTAGCAGGGGGGTTATGGGGTTGTGCAGGTGCGGGAGCAGGCTGCGGTGGATAATAAGTAGGTGGAGGTTGCACAGGTGCTGAACCTTGTGGGGGTTGCTGATATGTCTGTGGAGCGGGTGGTGGGTTTTCCGTAGGGGCTTCCTGTGGCGGGTAATAAGAAGGTTGGGCTTGAGAGGACACAAGAGCTGGGGCAGCCTGTGGATGGTAATATGGCTGAGGTGCGACCGAGGGAGCATAAGCGGGGGATGCATTCCCAAAGCACTGAGGTGGACATGAGGGACCGTGAGAATGGTGGTGATGTGTCATAGGAGCATACGAATTGGTTGCTCCGGATTGAGACATAGCCCGCGAAAGGTCGGGGCCAGGGCTAGGACGTGCTATGGAAAAGGGTTGGGGATGTGAGGCAACATGACCAATGATGCCATCTGCGGTGTGGGATGCCCCCGTCGCATCGTGCTGGTAGGAATCACCACGAGGGGCGTCAGGTATAATGGTATAAAGGTAACCCGACTGGGCGTATATGAGGTCAAATTACTGGTCTTTGAGGATGGCCTCTTCTTCGGACTGGGGTCATTCGGATGCCACATCCTTGGCAATGACAGGAAGGAGGGATTTTAGAAACCAATCTAAGAAGATACGATCGTCTAACTTGATTTTGTAGAGACTGCGGCGTCGACGCCACTCATGAATGTGGTCAGTGATGTGGGTGGCCGTGTTCTGTCTGCGAGACAGTAGGATCTCAACTCTAGCATCATAGCAGACGGGTAACTAAAAGAACTGCAGGAAGGTCGAGGCAAGGGAAGTAAAGGTGGCATGGGTCCCATGGGGCTTCTCGATGTACCACTTAGCTGCAAAGCCAGTGAAGGTGCGCTGTAACAGACGGAGGCGGACAGAGTCGTCCACTATGGAGTTGGAGGAACACGATAGATGGAAGGACATAATATGGTTCTGGGGTTCCTCACCTGTCTTTCCCTCAAACTTAGGGATGTTAGAGGGGAGCTTGGTGGGCATGTGAGGCCACACAGGGTCGTGTCTGATAGGATCGTTAGTCAGTCTAGCTAGGTCAGGAAGGTTGAGTCTAGCCATGAATGGAAAACTAGTAGAAGGATGTGACATACTAGTGGGTGTGGCCAAATTGGGGCCAATGCCCCCAAGTGTAGGGGCAGGGTTTGGGAGGTTTACTCCAAGTGTAGGGACGAATGTGGTATGGGATGGTCCTGCACCGCCAAGAGTAGTGTGAGTCACTGATGGAGTGGGAATAGGTATTCCAGCTACTGGAATGGGTGCAGTGATCGAAATGGTAGATGTGGGCCCCATCGAGGGCATACCCAAAGCAGGTGTGGTAGCTGGTGTGGTGGTGGATGCTCCACCAATGTTCCCTACAAATAAAAGGGTGGAAGTCACGCCAGCCATGGGGCTGGTTGGTGTAGTGTAAATGGGGTTCTCGGACTCTGCCTCAGAATCAGAGGTAAAATAGGGGGTGTCTAGATCGGGTGACGGAGCTCTATGCCATTGACATGTGGAGTCAAGTGACAAAGCTCGAGATCTATGATAAGTGGTATCAAGTGATGAAGATCTATGTCTATGACGGGTGTTGTCAAGTGAACCGTACTGCGGGGGCTCGCCCCAGAGGCATCAAGAATGTCTCGGGGACTCAATGGTGACAAATGGTGTCAAATATCTGGGGGTTGTGTTGAGTAAAAACAACTTAAAAACCCTAATGCAACCGAGGGTGCAGAAGGAGAGCTCAAAAAATATGGCACTCAGGCCAACAACCAACTCAAAACACTTACTGCAACAGTTGTGCTACAATAAGTGGAGTATCAACAGAAATGGTCAGAATACCAACAAGCAGCAGGTTTCCTAAAAAATAAAAATAGTGGACTCACTAGACCAAAAGGAGGTAAGGGAGCATGCAAACACCTAAATAAATAGTATTCTAACTCAACTAGACATATCCTCTGCAAGGTGATGAAATCCAAGTCAGACAATATCAATAGGAGAGCCAATTGGCTAAAGATATCCCCCTACCGGGAGGGACACCGGGTAGTCAATCCTAGAAGAAAGGCAACTAAGATACCTTGTTCATGACACGTCCAAAAAAGGTGAATCTTCCATTTGGTCCTTTTACCGCAATATCCCCATACAGGGATACCCCGAGAACTGTGAAAGGTAGCCCTTCGGTTACTGAATGGATTGCAGTATTCCACTCAGGCCTCCGGAACCAGTCTGGCGACTTCAACCCTCCTAGGGGAGAGGTCCTCTGATAAACTGGTTGTGACCGTGCCAAAAAATACTATGGGATTTTGGTTCCCTAATGGACAACAGCTATGTATCAAGTGTAAGCAACCAAGGGGTGTTATTTGGATGCCTATCCCCCCGATCCTACCTAACTACAAAAATTCTTATGTGTTCCCCAAGTGGGGTTAGAATGTTGGTTGTGTTAAGTAGTTTTTTAAGGCTCACTTGAATTAGGTGACAGAGTGTGTGCATGTGAGATGATTGAACCCAAGTAAAAGTGCCACAAGAAGGGAAACTTTCTAACTAACAATAACAAGACAGAATGTAAACTTTGACATGCAAAATTTTCTCTTTTTCAAAATTAAAAAAAAAAAAATGATTCTGTAAATGTAACAGAAATAAAACTGCAAAAAAGGTTGTAGGGAAGTATGGCTGCAGGTAGGACAAATGGCTGTGCAGGTGCAGAAAATAGTGCAGCAAAGTGCTCGGTTCAAAACAGGTAAAAAAGTGCAGAGAACAGACCGCGGGTCTATGGCAGTTCTAGGCGGTCGGACCGCGGGAAATAGCTCAATAGTCGTGGACAGGTTGCGGGATTTTGGCCGAAAGATGCAGTCGGATTGCAGCAAAAGGGCTGAAAGCCACAGTCGAGACGCAGGAAAAGGGCCGACAGACGCAGTCGGGTTGCAGTAAAAGGGATGAAAGCCACAGTCGAGATGCGGGAAAAGGGCCGACAGATGCAGGCGGGTTGCAGAAAATTTGCTGAAAGCCGCAGGCGGGACGCCGAAATTTTTTTGACAGCCATAGTCGGATCGCAATAAACAAGCTAATTAGCCGCGGTCGGATCGCAGGTAACAGAATTGAATCCGCCGGCAGATCGCCGAAAACAGTCTGAGAGCCGCGGTTGGGTCACAGGTAAATGCCTGAAAGACGCGGTTGGAACACAACTGCAGGAGGTAAAATATGCGGTTTACGACAGCCAAAAGGGACAGCCGAAAGGAAAAGACAGGAAAATATTTTAAAAACTATAACCAGAAATTCAAACCAAGGGGAGTCGCCAAAACTGTAGCTAGGGTTTTTACCCTAGCTTGTGTAAATGAGCACCTACTAAGGAGAATGGGCTCCTTAGTAGCAGTTCAATAAAACAGTAAATTAAATTGCTGAAACAATATGAATTCTAAACTAGCATGAGCATTAAGAAACATAACAAACATGGAATATAAATGGTTTTTCTTTTGTATTTAAAATTTTACCTCAAGTGTAGAGGTTGGTGAAGTTCTTGCAATGATCCAAGAGGGTTGCTCCAAACTCCAACTTTGCTCCTTCTCTTTCTCCAATGGTGGAAATGGGCCAAAAGGAGCACTCAATGGTGAAAATAGCTCAAGGGCGAGCTAGGGTTTCAAGAGTGATTTTGGCAGAGTAAGGGTGTACTTGATTGTGGATATGAAATGAGGGGTCTCCATCACTTATTTATAGGTTTTTGGTGGTAGAGTGCTGGCCCATGGTTTTGGGAACCATATGGTTTAGGTCAGCTGTATAGGGTTTTTTCCTCCTTTTTCCTCTTTTTCCTCCTTTTTTTATATTTTTTATTCCCTTTTTAGAGGGTTTTTACTATTTTGGAGGAATTTTGGATAATTTTGGGGGAAAAAGGGGTTTTTTTAGCCTTTTTGAGGCTTTTTTGATGGTTTTGTGGCCTTTTGGAGGCTTTTTAGGCCTTTTGGGGGCTTTTTTAATGGGATTTTAGGGTTCTGAAGGTAAATATGGTACGAAATATGGACAAATGAGTCATGTGATGGGTAGATGAGGTAGTGAGCACTTTTTGGGTGTTAACACCGTCTATGTCAATATTTGAGAATTCCCTGTCAAGCTGCAAGAAGCGTTTGATTTGTTGGTCATCTTCGAAAAAGTGCCAACTTTTCACGCTGTCATGGATGGAGGGGCGATATCGCATTTCAACCTCATAATTTAATTTTGGCTTCTTGGAAGGCTTGAAAGAGCTTGCCATCATGGCCAATGCATCAGCTTGTTGATTTTCTTCCCCGAGGATGAAAGTAATGTTGAAGGTGTCAAATAAATTCTCAATGCGGTCCCAAGCAATATTTCAATATGCTCTGAGTCTTGGATGTTTTGTTTGATAAATACTTCTAATCTGATTTACCGCCAGTTTAGACTCTCCAAAAACTGCCAGCTTGGTGATTTTTAAGTCCCTTGCTGCTCGGAGGTTGAGGATGAGAGCTTCATATTCGGAAACATTGTTTGTGGTGTCAAAATCTAACTTGTAAGACAAACTGATTTCATCTTCCAATGTTGATGATAATACCGCATAGGATCTAGATTCCTCTTTGGCAAAGGCTCCATCGAAAAAGAGTTGCCAGACTTGGTTCCTCCTATCTTCAGCGGTTGGTTCTGTTTCTTGAACCTATGCAATTTCTACTTCAGATGGATCTCCCGATGATAATATGTAATAGCCCATGTCTTCATCGACTGCATATATAGGATAATTCATAGGACTGTCTCGATCGCTTATAACATAGGAAAACATTGCTTCTCTATACAACTGTCTAGTCTCTCCAGCAAAAACGGGTATTGTAGCGTTCTTCATGTCTATCTGCATGGTTCCTCCCAGTGTTTTAGCCCAGCTTCTTGATAGAAGCATGCCATATTTCGCTGGGACATCTTCTACCACCACATCCATCATTACACTTTTGGCTGGTATTTGGGCAAGAGTGACCACAAAGTCTTTTATCATTTCTATGCATTTTAACTTTCTTGAATCGAAACTATAGAGATCATGATATGGCCTAGTGATCTCTAGTCCCAACTGTTCCATG
Organism: Larix kaempferi; assembly: GCA_027924585.1. Lineage (NCBI taxonomy): Eukaryota > Viridiplantae > Streptophyta > Pinopsida > Pinales > Pinaceae > Larix > Larix kaempferi. The sequence goes on from BSBM01000368.1 coordinate 8,873,578, forward strand.
ATAACTTTGGGCATTATATTGTGAGATGCTCCAGAATCCAACATACAATTATGAAGAAGTCTCTCGTGTATGTTCAGGGTGACATAAAATGGGGCAGTGAGCTCCTCCTTATTATCGATGTGTAGGCCACATTGAAAAGCAGGGGCTTCATCATTTAGATTTATGGAATCTTGCTGATCTATGCTTTCAACTCTGTGTAACATATTATCAATTTGACTTTGATATATAGGATTCCTTATTAATTCAGTCAAGGGAACAACTATCTTTAGTTTGTTAATCTCCTGCTCTAGACTGAAAGAGGTGGACCCTTCTTTGGGGATTGACTCTACCTTCTTATGGGGACTTATGCCTAGCTGACTTTTGATATCTAGGACTGTGACCTCAACTTCCTTATATTTTGGTAGCTTTTTTATTTTTGATAGGGAGGGCACTTGGGGAGATTTCGCTTGATCCGACTTCCGTGGAGACTTTTTAGGGATAAGTCCGCTCTGTCTATTTACCGTTTCTGGCCTTGGTCTCAAGTCATACTTTCTTTGCGGCTTATCTGGCTGACACTATGAAAAGAAGGATGATCATCAAGGAATTGGTCATTTTCTTGGGAGTCAAAGAGGTATGGGACGATTTCTTCATATAAGAGTGAACTCTCATAATCTTCTCTAGTGAGGTGCACGAGATGGGAATCTTCTTCCATCCAATTTATCTTTTCTTCAAACTCTTCATAATCTTCCTCTGTTGTAATTCAGACCAGATTATTTTCCTTTTCACGGACATGAGCCCTTAATGGTTGTTCCTCATTCCTCTTATCTCTATATGCCATATGCAGGTTAAAAGGCCTTCTGAATTGATTAGGAGGACGAACAGGTGACTGTCTGTTAGGGATGCTACTCTCTAATTCCATTTTGATAACTTTATTTGATAGATTCTTGATAATGTGGGTCATCTCATCAACTTTTGCATCCTGAGAGTCCCTTATTTCTGAAGAAACACCTTCCTCCTTAGCCTTTCCTTTGTCTTTTGGTTCAATATCACTGGTCATTTTAATCTTTCCTCCTGCTCTCATATTTCCTTCGATGTCTGTGGCGTCATCTTGCATATTGCTGAGTGAAAGCGGTCTTCTCTCTCTTAATGTCATGGATAATTCTGAGTGGAAAGCTGCTACATAAGTAACTTGAGTTGTTGATTCAGTAGGACAAATGTCCTCAGAAATCCTGAAGTATAACTTGTTGAAACTCACAGTAAAGTCGACCACATTTTCAGAGTTGTTCTTCTTCAGGGCGGAGAATTCTGTTAGATAATAGAGACTATCACGTTTAACTCCCCACTTCTTGACAAAAGTGGTTTCCAGGATCTCCATAGTGCTGATGGAGGTGATAGGTAGTGATCTGAACCCTTTTTTGGCTTCTCTTTCCAGCGACGGGGCAAAAATTTGCATAAACACATCATCGCATTCAATCAGGATATTGTCAGTGAAATCTTAGAACAGATCTAGATGATCTTCGGTAGATGTTCCCTTGCTGCCATCATACTTTGGTAGCAGCTTTAGGTAGTGGGTAGGCATATCATTCATGGGCGTAGGTAATTACATAGGTCCATGTCGGCTCGCCACCCATATTGGTGTTTTGGGTGGTGGTGGTGGTGCTCCCCCCCTCCTCCTCCTGACATGAGGTGGATGGTGTTTGAATTCTCTGCCTATGAGGCAATGAAAGAATTGGGTGGATTTGTATGAGTTGCAAAATATTCGCTTACAGCAGGGATCTTTTGAAAACTAGGAAAATCATAAGGAATGTGAGGGTCCTAGGGAAAACGTTCTTTTTCAGGGGTTCGGACAATAAATTCAGACTGAGAGAATTGAGGGCCAAACAAAGGGGAGGAGAAACTTCGCTGATAGTTTGGTGAAGTAGACTGGTATCTCCCATGTCTATGTTGGCTCCAAGAAACTGAATCTTCTAGGTCCACAAATTCTTCGTGCTTTGGGTTTTGGCGGGTATGTCTTTGTCCAAATGTCAGGTTTGCTACTGTGGAGTCGCCATGTGGATTACATCCTACAACCCAATTTCATCATCGTTGTCCCCAAGGAATATTTATCTTCTTGATTGCGTATCCCTGAAAACGGCGCCAAAAAAAATGTTAGTCCCATATACGTTCTAAGGATGTCTTTAGAACTGTGCCTGGGCATCAATAATATCTTCTGAATTCATTACTGAATCAAAATCACAATTGATGGAAAATAATGTAGATATCCAATCTTGAAATATATGGGCAGTATTTCAATGTGCCAGAAACCAAACTTGGAGTATCAATGGAAAATGAAATGGCATAAAGTAAAGGTACTGCAGAGAGTAGATCTTTATTCTATGTTAAAGAATGACGTGTTGAGCCTAGGAGAGGAATTCAACAGTATTAACAAAATGATCACAAAACCACCACTGGATAATACGAGGATATCACCTCCAGACAAATTAACATGAAAAATTCATGTGCTATCCATCTTTAGAAGAAATAATTTAAGCATCTGCACTCATATTAAACCCAGAACAGATTTATGAATCATACATAACATGAAAGAGATGAATAACATGAGAAAATACTAAATGTACAAATTAAAGTTTTGAATCCATAAAATATTCAAGATCAAGAAAATGATATTCTTCTTTCTGTATTGATTGAACTGTCAAATATTAGAAGTCATACTTCTTACAAAACAGAGCTAACCCTTTGGTTACTAGCTATTTGGCTATATATAGCCTTCATATTCTCTACAACATAAGTTGTTACAATTTGTTACAGCCCAATGGATTTAAGTATTTTTGTTTGTACTCTTTAACAGAGTCTGTTAAAAATATGAGTCATATGGGATACTATTAGCTATCCTATTACTATGACCCAGGACCACTTTGCTGGCAAAGTAGTACGTCCGACTGGACAAAAACTTCCACCAATCTGAGACATGGATGTATTAGAAATGTTTCCTTCTTTCACAGCTATTATGAACCTTTGACACACTCATTGAACTACTTATGGCCTCATAAATATGTAGATGCAGCCACCCTGCTATCGTATTTTTCTTTGCAGAACCTTCATCATCTATCCCTTCTACCCCATCCAAACCCTTTTCTCTTGAACCTTGTTTTCGATGGGGCAAAAGGTCATCTATGCTGCCGAGCTGTGAAACAGGACCTGATTCCTTCATCACCAAATTGAACTGTTGAGGTACTACCGCTTCACAATTTGATCATCCTTTGTTGGGACGGTGTGCCCCTGCCTTCCATTCTTTTGCATTCGGAAGGCTCATCTCCTTTTTAACCACTGTAACTGTTGAATTGCCTTTAGACATCTCGGTTGAGACCTTAGGCTTCTCCCGCCTTAATGTCTATGAATGCGCATCTACAGGTTTCTCATGGACGTTGGTCGTCTGTGTCCTTATCGCTCCTTGCGAGCCTCCACTAGAGATAAAATGTGCCATTGAGAACACTTATCATTCAGCTTAATCTAGTCATCCCTGATCGACCTATTCATTTCAAGCTCTGTGCTCTGAATGAGTGAGGCTTAGGAGCTTCATGATTCAAACTTATGCAACTGTGGGAGTATTTGTAGCATCAATTGCTTGATCCTCGAAGAACATGCTATACTTGGGTAATGATTACACAACTACTTTTCGGGCTTTACATGCTGATAGTCGACTGCACTCTCGACTATGATGGAGACAGCAATGAGCACCAGGAGACGCTACTTCAAAATGACGGTAGGAGCTGACAAGACCATTAAAAGGAATCTCCTTGAAACATGTGGAAAATAAAATCCATCGAGTGGCTATATATCAAAAACCACCAGCGGTTTTCAGGACCCCCAGAAAGTAGTTTAGGGAACAAGCTTCAAGGCCCCTGAACGATCCTGGGACTGCCACGTGGAAGTAACGGTTTTGCTTCAGGGGGGTACCAGAAGTAATAAACCTCATGCAACTTTATCATCCCGATGCTTGGGCAACCGTTGATATTCTACTATGTCGTCTCGATATGTGTGCAAAGAAGATGCAACTTTAAGAATGGGTCCCCCTTCTATGCATGACCTCCCTGTCTGGCGCCTCGTGATACATAAAACCTTCATGGTGGTTTTAATGGTTTCAGGGTCCTCGAAAAGTGGTATGGGGAGACCACTTTGAGGCCCCTGAACACCTATGGATCTAACACGCATCCATGGTGGTTTTTCTGTCCGGGGTGATCTGGGCAGAATAAGCGCAAAGCACTTAAGGGTCCTCTCTATGCCTGTTTTTAGCTGGTCTATGAATAACTGCTCTTCTGAGCTTCAGCTGCATCATCCAGACACTGTGGCGTAAAATTATTCTACCTCACCTACGCCATTTACTTCTCTAGATTCTCCTTATGAGCTATTCTTTCAGTCTGGTGATGGGCTGCTCTCGGCTACTAATAGTACTAGCACCACCAACCTCACATATGCATTCGATAATTGGGTTTAATAGTCAAGAGAAGCTAATTAGCTCATTTAAGGTAAATGGAATATTTTGGATGAGTTCTAAGGTTGACACATGGAAACATAGGATTTGGTCTCCCCATAGGCCCCCTTCGTCTTCCCCTCTGGTGGAATCATAGCCCCTCTAGTTCTCTTTACATGTCCATCTTGGACCATTTTATTAATTTCCAACATAATATTTGCATACATTTTGAATTTGCATGATAAGCCAATCATATGGTCAAAATAAAAATATATATACTTCATATATGCATAGTCATTCACTAGTTGGGCCTTGGCCTTGAGCTCCACACTATGAATCCATACTAGCATATTTAAATCATTTACATAATTTTGATTAAATGCATTCCAAGTAAAAATTGGGGGTATTACATGTATCCTTCTCTAACATGCATTGAGTGGGACTTGGAATAACAATTTGTAGACATATTCCAAGAAATAATCACAGATCTTGTGATACTGAATTCTATACTTATGTTCCCATAACACCTGGAAATACAGATGTACATGGGAATCACTGAGTTTCCAGTGCCAATTCATTCTAGGGAATTTATTGGATGCACATATGGTATCCATCAAGTAAGCAAACATATAAAATGATGGAGGAATCCATGGAGCGGCATGCTTCGGTTTGGATATGGCTTGTGTGAGAGAATTTAAGAGAATAGTGGCCCAATTGAAAATCATGCCATCCTGGTTTATCTGGTGAATAAATGGAACCAATGCTTATTTGAAAATAGTAGCATGTATTTCTCCATAAAATATGTTAATCATTACTGCTTCTATTTTGTAAGGTGCTTTTAATTACTTGGTGTAGTATTCTCTAGTCTTCCTCACTCTAAAAGCTCTATTGTTTACCTAGCAACTTTTTGATAACTCATGATAACTAATCCTAAATTCTAATATCCAATCCTTTGGGGAGTCCACTTTAGGATTTAGAAATTTGTACATTAATTCAATATTTGAAGCAAGGAAATAAGTTATTAACTTTCCTTTTTCATCTATAACTATTCTTTTTTTTTGTTGGCAAAGTGGTGGAACCTCCTTGACTAGCAAGTTTGCCTTTGGCTAAGTTACCACGAACAAGGGGCATCTAAGCCATCAAAGTCACCCGGGGATCGCACTCGGCCTTGACCGAACAAACCCTTAACATGGTTGGATTTTTTGGTATCTGCGGGATTAGAACTGGCGACCTTTTCGCTTAGGGTGTGTCTTAACCATACCCCACCACCAACTGTTCTACATATCATGGATCATCTATAACTATTCTACAATCTATGTATATATGATTTATGATCCAACATATTGTTTCTACACATGGGATGACTTAATATCTAGCAACTAGTCTATCTATTCATGATCTTATGATGAGATCATATACTCCCTCATCTAGGTCTAATGGCATGGAAGTAGAAATTAGTTTAGGATATGTCTCTTGACCAAATTTTGGTCGATTTCACCCTAATAATAACTGGTCTCTTTTTTTATTATGCATTTGCTGTCCCCATAAATTCCTCCAGAAATTATAACTAAATCTTCTTCTATCCCATTCTCAAGGGCTTCATCTCTCTCTGGAATTGTTTCTATCACTACCTCCTTTTGCATTCATCATCTCTTGGGTGCCATTGTCAACCTGCATTTTCAAAAACATGCATATGCATGAAACAATATTTTCAATAACTAAACGAAACGTAATGGTTATTTCCCTCCTTGGGTTGTATGATTTCATTCCATAATGAGGCTTATGTTCAAGCCAGGGTAATTTTTAAGGGAGAAATTTCGCCAATTGGCTATTTTTCGGGTTTTTTTTCAAAAAATAAATTCGTTATTTAGTCATTTTTAGTCTCTAATATCACCTCTATTTGCATAAAATATGTTTTTTTATCATAATATTCGCCAAAATTTACACATTTTACTAGTAAATTGTATGTTTCATATTTAATATTCGCCTACCTATTTATATACATGTTTTTTTCAATCCAAAATAATCGCCTAGGATACTATGCTTAAGTCTAATATTAGAATCCTTAAAAAATACCCTGGTGCAAACATGGTATTTTGCAACAAGATGCAAGGTAATATTAGGGAGGGTGATTTGTTGTTTGTGTTACATAAAAAGGAGAGATTCACCAAAGAATCCCCAACCATAGTCATGCCTCTGTGATTGTTTTGAGCAACATTCCTCGCCCTTTTTTTCATAGTTTTAGTCCCAAACTCACTTATGAAATGTTAGGGAAATTCTCTATTCATTGGGCTCAAGGAAATAAATGCATTCATTGATGAGGTTTTGATCGATGGGGTGTCTATTGGGATAGCTAGAAAGAATTCAAGAGTGGGATTATGTAATGTCCCTAAAACTGTAAAAAAAAAAAAAATATATGTATGGGTTATTATCGTTATTCAGAACCTAATGTTTATTCAAAATTAACTTCAGCACTAAAAATAACTTAATGTGAAAGATACTTGGAAACTTAACCTGGTTTCTACAGTTGTCTAGCACATGGTGGCTTGTTATCTTGCTATGATAATTATGTCTTTTGTTCATGTATTAGTTGTCTTATACTCTGCACTGGTGTTTATTTTCCCGTTCTGTTGAATTACTTCATACTTATGATAATCATTTTGGCTTTGATGTATGTTTATGCTTGACTGGTGTTTAAGTAAGTGATACTTCTACTTAATTGTAATTTTAAGGCTCTCTGCTTGTTCTTTCCTTTTATTAAGATGATGCTGACAGAGCCTCGGGTCTTACTAATCTCTATGTGAGCTAAGTCATAGCCTAACCTACTTGTATGCAGGTTCCCTAAGGATGACTAGGTGAACAACTTGTTGGAAGATAAGAATCATTTGTTTAAAGGAAAGGCTATCATATGCTTTAAACTTAAGAGTCCTTACCCAAAGTGATTGCAACATAGGAAAGCTCCCAACTATGGGCGATGGTAAAAGAATTTGAATGATAGTGGTGGTAGTTGGGGATTTTAATGAATCCCATGTGACAATCATGAGCTTGGAGTCCACGCTAGCCTGAATAGGTAAAACCCTAGTGCATTTAACACTTATGGATTTTTCTCTACGTTGGTTGTGTGGGGTGTGGAGAGCCAAGGCTCTCGGATTTTTCCATTGTTGGGGAGATGCTGCACCTGAGCAAAGCATAAGGTCCTTGCAGCAACATGTTGAAGAAAATCTAAGTCGTGGGGTTCCAAACTTTTGCACTGTAATTTGGTATTTTGATTTCTATTGCGGTAGCTTGTTTTTAAACCCTCTCTTTTGTTTGCTTGATAGGAGGGTCTTGTTGGAGGTCTGAAGGTGGGGTTTAACTTATGCTGAGTGTACCATGTCATGGAGGCTAGGTGCCATGGGTCCTAGTAAGACCTAGGCACTCTGAAACTGCGCTTTCTATGGTGTGAATGTGGTTGAAACTGGTGAAGTTTTACTGGCTTTGTTTGGGAGTCACAAGGCGTTTTAAGAGCCACCATATTATGTTGTAAATACTCTTTTTATTACTCTAGCATTGACCGTTGAGATGTAAGCCTGTGGGAAGAGATTTGGGGAATGTTTCATGGTTTGCGGTTAATGGTGAAACGTTGTTCTGGACTGTTTGTTTGAATAAATTTGGCCTCTGTGTTTATTGATGAATCGTGTAACTATTTATATCATGAATGTCTCTGTTCTATGGGAGTTTTGTTTTAAGTTTGGCTACTCTCCATCTTTCTATTTGATGGTTACTGTGATGGTGTTTTGAATGGAATCGTAGTGTTTCTCTTTTGTTGGTTAATCTAGACCTAGGTTCCATCTTTGTCAAAATGATGATACTTTAGGATTTTTAATAGTTAGTATTTATTTCAGTGATGAGTAGTGAAATCAATTTGAGTCTTAGAAATTTGTGGGCTTATGCCATCACGATTCATTCCTGAGTCTGTTGGTTTTTTAATGGATTCGATCCCATCCTATTTACTTCTGGAATGTAAAAAATCTGTCTATTAGAAGTCACCTTGGTTATATACGGCCTCGGTTTGTGATGTAATTACTATTTATATTCGGTCTCTGTTTTGGAAATGAGAACGAGCCCATGTTTTTAGAGATGATGTCATGGTTGTAAAAATCTCAGTGATTTTGTAGGATGTGCTTGACTTGTAATGAATTTTATAACCTTGTTCTAGAAATGTAATTTTATGTGATTGTCTTCGGTTTTATCTTTAGAAATGGTTCTTTATTTTTATTATACTCTGTCTCGGCTACTGTCTTTTTATTTCGATACTATTTAAATGGTTGAATGGGAAAATATAATCTTGATTCAACGTTTTGTTTCTTTTATAAGACTGGTTTATGGCTAGCTTTGTTTATATGAACTCCGGTATTATGTTTAAAAGTTAATGGTAAGCATTGTTTGAAAGAACCTACGATGTCTCTGTATATGTCAAAAAAACTTTCGAGAGCTTTATTTACTTGGTTTGTTTGTTATATAGAGGCCTGGGTGTTTATCCTAACACTATCAAGATTTTTATGTATTTAATTTAATTGAGGGAGCATGGCTCTCATGTTGTGTGTAGTGTCTTGAAGATTAAACTCTGGAAATGAGGGAATCCCTCTAAGGGATTCGATCCCTGAACTCATACCTGAGTTATGGTAGGGTTCGAATGTGTCAATCGTGTCCCCTATTTTATCTTAAAAAGATTAGATTAAGAACCGGATGATGTATGACTACAAATGTAAGAAAAATTATGTTATGGTTTATATGTTTGGAAGTTTGTTTGCGTTCCTTACATGGATTAATGGTTGAAATATAAAATCGAAATCGTTCTTTTATTAAAAGTTTAAGCTGAGTGAGTATTACCATAGGATGCAAAATGCTTCAGGCCTGTCCAAGGTTTGATTTAGAGTTAGTTTGAAATATGTTTTAGCATGATTTATTTCTAGTTGGATTAACAAATAAATATTAAAACTCCAAGTTTTAAATAAGACCTAGGGAAATATGGTTTTGATTAAGCTAGATTTACAAGACAGAACTCTAAAACGATTTGGCTCTGAATCTTAAATTTTATTTTAAGGTTTTAGATGTTGTTCATAAGAGCTTCTACGATTCATGCGTTTAAGAAATCTTGTAACAAGTTGATAGTAGATGTAGGGTTTAAGAGTAGGGTTTATTTATGTTTGAGTAGGTTGAAGAATTAAGTTTCTAGGTTAGAAAAAAAATAAAAGAGCAGAAAGAAAAACTCTATCGAAAACTATTTTAAACAATATTTAAATAAAAATTTCAGGGTTGAGTTTAGTTATAAAAGAAAATTCCTAAAATGAAACCCAAGCGCCACGACTAAAAAGTTCTATTGATGGACAGGAGATGTAAAATTATTGAACAAAGTTTAAGCAGGAAGAATTTATAATTCTTTAATTGAAATAGTTATTAATTAGATCATTTAACCTGTAACCTGATTGAGGACAGAAAGCATAATCTTATATAAAATAGAGGGTAAACCTATTACCTGACCTATACTGATTGGTTCTCCTTTAGCACCTGCACACTTCACACACTAATTAATGAAACATAATTATTCTCAGTTGACCTATGGAATGATAACCAAATAAATTTGCAACTTCCATGTTCCTCCCAACCTTGACCCGTAACCCTTCCTGGTTCTAAATCGGATCCCCCCAAGCTGGTTCCAATGCCAAAGAGAGCCTAGAGATCCTAAGGCAAACATCTGATTGCAAACCAATCCTGGTATATTCCTCTTCCATGTTTTGGGACAATTTCTTTCTTGCTACCATAAAGAACGATAATAAGATAGCTCCCTCTCTTTCGAAATTGTTCTTGTATTTAAAGGAAAACTTTGGAATGGGAAGTTAAGTTAATATTAATATTTTTAATATTATCTTTAGTTTTACTCCAAGTTTGAATTATAACATATAATTAAAAAGGTTTATTTTAATTATAACTTTAGTTTATTTATAACTCTTAATTTGTTCCTTTTCGAACTGATTATTGCAAACTTATACTTTATTTATTTAATTTATAAGAATAATATAAGTGTATGCATAATCCATTCTTGTAGATATATAGACTTTATAGCTTATGTATCTTTTATTATTCTCATAAATTTTTATATCTATCTATATATAATATTTTTATATACATATATGAGTAGGTATACATAATACTCTTGCACAAGAGTGAGGCTTTTTTATAATTAATCATTTTGATCAATCCATGTATTTACACAGCATTATATTTTTTATGCTTTATTAAATAAGGTAAACTCTTTTGACAAGGAATTTGGTGGGTTTAGATGGTCGACTAGGTTAGGTATCCCTAGATCCCTTGCATATTGGATTACCTCGTATTTTGTGTCAGTTTCCTTAGTCCTTGATGAGAGATGAGTACTGATTCAATTAGTCAAATTAAATAAGTATGATGACTGGTGGTGCTATTCAGAGCCTTCCTCAACTCAACACCTTTTAATTAAAGTAACCCCGAGTGCTATTAAAATATTAAGCTCAACACTCTCCAATGGGCACTACGTTAGTACAATTCCAGAGCTCCTCGCTCAACACTAGTACTAGGATGTATTTGTAAGTACACCTAGGGATACAATGGCCAAAGATCCGATGCTCCAGAGCTTATGCTCAAAATCATGTTGGAGTGGTCCAGGGCTTATGCCCAACACTAAATCATTTATTTGTTGGGGTTACCTATGTGGTCCAAAGCTTACACTCAACACATAGTCTTGTAACCCATGTGCTCCAGGGATTATGCCCAACACATCATAGAAATCAACTCATGCATATCGAAATGTCTGCACAGTACATAAAAAAATTCATCTCAGTATATTATGAATTATACCCAAACATATAATAACATTAACCAAGTACATTGAGGCTTATGCCAAGTACATAAACATAATTTGTGTCCATCAGGGTCCATTCCCAATATATATATATAACCAAAGTAAATTATGTGCATCGGGGCTTGTGCCCAGCATATATAACAAAAGTAAAACATGTGCATTGGGGATTATGCCCAACACCTAGTACATATATATCATCAAAATAAATCATGTGCATCGAGGGTTACACCCAATATAAGGAATAATCATAATCAACAAAATTCGGGATATTACATCCCTCCCTGCTTAGAACAACACCATCCCGGTGTTCTAGGGACTAGAAATGAAGTCATGAAATAAGGCGGGGTAAGCCTCCTTCATGGTGGTTTCATTTCCCCTGTGGACTTATCAGGCCCGAAGTGTCTCCACTGTAATTTTAATTGGACAATAGTTCGTCTCCTAAGTTGTACCTCCCTCTTGTCTAGTATGTGGAGGGTCTCTGGCATAAGCTCCCCCTTGGGTTCTACCTATAATAAGGACCAATCAATCACATGCTTAGTATCATATACATATTTCTTCAAATAAAGATGCATGAAAAGCATTATGAATTCTTACATGAGCTAATAAGGCTAATTTGTACACTGCTGGCCCCTTCTTGGCTAGTATCTCAAAGGGTCCACAAAATATGGGGGATAACTTTCCGCATCGCCCCAAACTTAAAGAGCTTCTCTTTGCCTTCTCTTTTAAGAAGACATGTTTGCTGACTTAGAAATATTTGTCTTTTCTTTTCTTATCCGCATAAATTTACTGGAAGTCTTGTGCCTCTTTTAGGTTCTACTGTACTTTGGTGACTAGTTGTTCTAGTTCCTTTAGTAAGTCTGTCCCTAGAATGAGTCTTTCTACCAGGCTATCCCAAGTCACCGGTGTCCTACACCTTATTCCATAGAGTACCTTTGAGGGACTCATCTTGGCAGAGGTCTGGTACCTGTTGTTGTATGCAAACTTGGTGAGGTACAAAATAATCCTCCCATTTAGTGGAATTGTTGATTTCATACATTCTAAGCATATTGTCTAAGACCTCCCATTCCACTCTGGGATGGGTAACAATTGTAGTAACCCTGAAGGGTGTTGGTGTTCCTCCCTAAATCAGTTGGTACTCTTGGCATTGGTGAAGAATAAATACTATGTCAGCCCTTAAATTAGGTCAGAAGGAGTGTTTCTCTTGGTGTAGTCACATGTGTTGACAATTTTGGGGGAAAACATAGCTCCAGCGAGCACCAAGGTCAGTCAAAATTTTTAAAATAGTTGGTTTTGAAACCTTACCTTCTGTCTTCGACCATAGTATCCTAGTGGTTTGTTTGTTGGTCGTTGAGTGCTGCATAAATCCTAGGTGTTCCTGCAACGTCCCCTACCGTTGGGTTTTCTTGTATGTTGTGTAAAACCCCGTTGGACTTATTGGGACAATCTCTGAAGTAGTGGGGTCCTTGGCATTTCCAACAACTAACTGGTAGCGGGAAAGTATTGGCTCCTTTATTAAATGTTGGTTTGTTGGTATGCGGTGTGGGCACATTTGGTTGGGCACCAGGTCGGTTGAAATTTATGTTCGGCGGGAAACTACTATTCTATTTCGGGTATGGTGGTGGTCTAAACCCTGTTCTTTTGTTGTCGAAAAAGGACCTGAATCTATCCCGACTTCTGTTTATGTTATCATTTCTCGGTTTTCCATGTTCATAGCAGAGTCTAGTTTTGTGCAATGTTATGTCTATATTTTTAGGCATGTCGAACTCAATTTTCTCTCGAAAATTGGGAGGAAGGCATCCCAAGAATTGTTTTATCTTGACCTTTTCATCTTTTATGTATGGTACATAATGTAGTAGATCCAGAAATATTTTGATGAAGGCTTCCATGGTTAGGGAGCCCATCCTCAGTTCGTGAAATTCTTTGATCTTTTGTCAAGAACCGTTTGGACATATACTTGTCTTGAAACAACTTGCTGAAAGTGCTCCATCTAATATCTTTTACTTCTTGCCTTTTTGTATGATTTAGGTCTCTCCACCATCTGGCTACCTTTTCGTTTAGGTTATAAATGGCCAGTCGTGCTTTCATCTCACTGGAATAATTGTGCACTTGGAAATACTTATTTATTCCTAACAACCACTCCTTAGGCTTTTCCCATGTATTCATTTCTCCTTCATAAGTTGGGGATTTAATCTTTCAGAACTCTCCCTACAAACTATCATCATTTTTCCACCTTTTCTTGCAAGGGGAGGGTGAACCATCTTCATTGGAAGAGATTTTATAGTTCTCTTCCATGAGTTCAGGTGTGTGTTCTTCTCGTCCCTCCTCTTTAGGACTGCTGGACCTTTTGTATGACAGTAGTTTTCTTTGGATCTGTTTGCTGAATGGGTGGACTATCTATGGGGGTTTACCACCGTTACGCTCTGAAGTAGAGCTTCATTAATTGCTTGATGTTCTCATCTTTCATTCATGTTGTCATCTTTAAAACTTTGTAAATCTTCCTGTAAACTCAGTATTGTCTTCATCAAGTCTAAATTCAATTCCACCACGAGTTCTTCTTCTCGGGGTGGGGAATTTAAGTTCCCATGCCTACTGTTGTTCTCTTTTGCATTCATGATTCAGATTGTAACCTATACCTGAAATGTCCAGTCAGTTAGTAAAATAGAGTTCTGTTAGTTTTTGTAAACATCATAAGTATATTCTGTGAAATACATTTCTACAACAGATGTTTTGTAGTGAGCCAAAAAGGTCTCTTAGTGTTGTAATTGGGCTCTGATACCACTTGTAATGTCCCTAAAACTATAAAAAATAATTTTTTTTTTCTATATGGGTTATTATCGTTATTCAGAACCTACTCTTTATTCAAAATTAACTTCTGCACTTAAAGAACTTAATGCAAAAGATACTTGGAAACTTAACCTGATTTCTACAGTTGTCTAACACATGGTGGCTTGTTATCTTGCTATGATAATTATGTCTTTTGTTCATGTATTGGTGGTATTGTACTCTGCACTGGTGTTTATTTTCCCGTTCTGTTGAATTAATTCATACTTATGATAATCATTATGGCTTTTATGTATGTCTATTCTTGACTGGTGTTTAATTAAGTGATACTTCTAGTTAATCGTAATTTTAATGCTCTCTGCTTGTTTTTTCCTTTTATTGAGATGAGGTTGATAGAGCCTCGGGTCTTACTTAGCTCTATGTGATCTAAGTCATAGACCAACCTACTTGTATGCAGGTTCCCTAAGGATTACTAGGTGAACAACTTGTTGGAAGTGTTAGTCCAAGAGATGTTCTAAGGCTGCCTTTAGAACTGTGATTGGGAATCAATAATATCTTCTGAATTTTTTACTAAATTGAATCACAACTGACATAAAATAATGTAGAATTCCTATCTTGCAATATAAATGGGCATTATTTCAATGTGCTAGAAATCAAACATTGAGTAGCAAATGGAAAATGAAATGGCATAAGATAAAGGTACTGCAAAAAGTAAATCTTTATCCTATGTTTAAAGAATGACGTGTTGAGCCTGGGAGAGGAATTCAACAGTCTTAATAAAATGAACACATAACCACCACTGGATAATACAAGGATATCACCTCTAGATCAATTAGAATGAGCAATTCAATTAATAACCATCTTAAAAGAAATAAAATTAAGCAACTGCACTCATATTAAACTCAGAACTGGTCTATGAATCATACATACATGGAAGGGATGAATATCAGGAGAAGGAACAAACTGAACACATTAAAAATCTGAATCCATTAAAGCTCCAAGATATGGCAATAATATTCTTCTTTTCTATATTGATCAAACTATCAAATATACGAAGTGATACTTCTTACAAAAGAGAGCCGACCCTTTGGCTATTGCATATTCGGCTATATATAGCCTTCCTATTCTCTACAACATAAATTGTTACAATCAGTTACAACTCAACAGCTTTAAGTTTTTTTGTTTGTACTTCCTAAAAAAATTTTGTTTGTACTTCCTAACAAACTTTGTTACAATATTAGTCATTTGGAGCATTACTGGTTACCCTATGAATGTGACTCGGGACCACTTTGATAACAAAGTAGTACGTCCGGCTGGACGAAATTTCTCACCACTCTGAGATATACATGAATTAATGATGTAACCTCCTTCAGAGCTATTAAGAGTCTTTTAAACACTCGCTGGACCAACTGTGGCCTCATGGGAGCATAGACGTGACCACCTTGCTGAAGAATGTTGTTTTGCAGACCTTTCTCATCTACTTCTTCTACCCCATCCAATCCCTTTGCTCTCGAAACTTGTTTTCGACGTGGAAAAAGTTCACCATTTCTACCGAGCTGTGGAACAGGACTTGATTCTGTCATTGCTTCACTCCAACCCCTCAAGTGCTACTACTTCATCATTTGATTATCCTTTGCTAGGACCAGCGTATCCCCTCCTCCTATGCTTCTGCATCCAGAAGGTCCATCTCCTTTTTAACCACTGTGAAAGATGAACTTTCCTTAGAAATCTCAGGTGATACCTCAGGCTTCTCCCTCCTGATTACCTGCATATGGGCGTCTTCCGGCTGCTCATGGACGCTGGTCGTCCGAGTCCTTCGTGCTCATTGCAAACCACCATTAGAGATCAAATGCACCATTTGAGAACACCTATCTTTCAGTTTTAAACTAATCAGTCATGATCAATCTGTGCATCTTAAGCTCTGCACTCTGGAACAATGGCGCTCAGGAGCTTTATGACAGTCTTATGCAATAACGGGGGTACTTATAGTCTGGCTCACTTGATTCTCAAAGGATGCACCGTACTTGAGCAATTATTACACAGTTGTTTCCCGGGCTTCGTGTGTTGGGAGCGGACTGTAACCTATATGGTGACTGCGGCAGCAATAAGTATCGAGAAACACTTCTTCAAAGTGGCGGCGGGAGCTGACAAGATAGAAACCACTAGTGGTACTCAAGGTACTAAAAAAGTGGCTTTGGAAACCCGCTTCAAGCCCCCTAAATGATTTTGGGACTGCCACATGGAAGTAGCGGTTTCACTTTAGGGGATAAATGGCCGCGATAATCTTCATGCAACTTTTCCACTATAACGCTCGGATGACTATCGATCCTCTGTCAGGATCCTTCGATATCAGTGCCTAAAAGGACGCAAATTCTATGAAGGGGCCCCACTCCATGCCCAGCCTCCCTATTTGATGCTAGGTGCTTCATAAAACCATTGTGGTGGCTTAGGTGGTTGTAGGGTCTCCAAAACGCGGTCTGAGGAAACCACCTTGAGGCCCTTGAATATCTATGAAACTAACACATGTCCACGATGGTATTTTGTCCAGGGCAACTTGGGCCAGGACAAATGGGAAGTGCTCATGAGTCTTGACTGTGCCCTTACAAGGCTGACTTCTGCTGATTGTTATTCCGATCTTTTGCTACACCATCTATTCACTATGGTATGTCGGCCTTCTGCATTGCCTGTGCCATTTTACTAATCTTGATTCTTCCTTGGAAACATTCCTTTAGCCTAGTGACAGCTTGGCTTCGGCTTATAACAACACTAACATTGGCTTCAGTGGGAACATCCTTTTCCTTCTGGGAGAGGTTGAGAATAATAGACTAGTGCCTCCTAGCTCATTGGGTTATGGAGTCATATCTGCTCATTGAAAATGCAGCTACAGAGAAATAATCAAGAAAATAGGTAACAAAGCTGATTATGATTTTGAAAACAAATAAACAAAGAGGAAATGAAATGTGTTACAACTACGGTACACTAGATCCATTACAGAGTGGGATAAAGGAACTAGTAATGAAAGAACCACTTTAATAAACTCCCATTCACAGGGTTCTCAAAGCTTTCACCATTGAGTTACGCCAACTCATATGTGTTGTTGTCTTGGTCTGTGATAATTTTAAAAGGAACCAGCCATAGATTGTCCAACTTCCCATGTTCATATCTTGGCTCTCTTCTGGCGTCCCATTTAAGAACAAGAGCTTTGTGTTGAAAGTCTCGAGCAACATCCCTTCAGTTAAAAATTGCTTTCATCTTGTCCTGGTGGATCTTAATGGAGTCATCCAGTTGTTCTCTGACCTTTTAAATCTCTATCAACTGATGAATTCTTCTTTCCATATCATCTGGCTCTTCTCTTTCTAGTTGGAGCATCTTCATTACCGGGTGACCCAACTGAATCGGGAGGACAGCTTCCTTTCCGTAAACCAACTAAAACAGCAAAGTTCCTATGGCCCATTTGACACTAACTCTGTATGCCCATAATGCGAACTTTAATTGGGAGTCCCAAGCCTTTTTGTTTGTACTAAGCATCTTCTTAATAATAGTCACCAAGCTCTTATTAGAAGACTTAGCCAAGCCATTTCCCTGTGGGTAGAATGCGTTTGAATGAATTAATTCAATATTATAATTTTGGCAAAAGTTCATCATATTATATGATTTGAAGGATGGATCATTGTATTTAAGTATTTTCCTTGGACAACCAAATCTTGCCAAAATATTGTCTTCTAGGAAGCTTATTATAACTGAGTCCTTCGCGTTGCTAGTGGGAATAGATTCCACCCACTTCGTGAATTAATTAGTGGTCCTAATGATCCATTGGTGTTGGCCACTAGAATGAGGATTTATTTCCCTAACAAAATCAAGACCCCACTGTTGGAAAGGCGCTTCCACCCCAATGGGTCTGAGAGGTAACGGTTGCAGCTTTTTCTTTCCAGCGAACATTTGGCATTCCTTGCATACCCTGGTGATCTTGCTGGCATCCGTAAATAGAGTGGGCCAGAAATAGCCTGCTCGCAATATTTTATGAGCGGTTGCTATCCACGCATGATTCCATCCACACATACCTTTGTGAAACTCAGTAATTATGCCCTCTGTCTCTTCTTCCACAATACAATTAAGCAGGATACCAAGTGGATCTTTCTAGAAGAGGTAACCATCCAAAACACAGTACTTGACCGCTCTGAGTTTAACGGCTCTTATTTTAGATTTCTCCATCTCAGGGGGATAAGTAAGATGCTAAAGATAGTAAGCTATATCCCCATACCACTCTGATCTCAGAAACTTCTCAACCACTTGGTCAAGAAGGTTTTGCTGACCTTCATTTTTCGGGCCGAGGAATTGATCGATCAAATTGATCTCAAGGGCTTGGTAATTGGATTCAGCCAGCAGCTTAGCTAATCCCTTCCCCTTTACCAAATTGGTAGGATTAATCTCCATATCGTACTCTTGAATCTTGGAAATCCACTTTCCTCTTCTTCCTTCACTATCAGGATGACATAAGATATCTTTAATGGTACTCCCCGAGACATGAGCGATGATCTTGGAATGCAAAACGTAGCTCTTGAATGACTTGAGTGCTTTAACAAGGTCATAGGCCTGCTTCTCCATTGTGCTATATTTTAATTATGCATCTCTCAAGGCTCAGATGAAGAAAGAAATGGGTTGTCCATGCCCTTCCTGATTTTTTGCAAAAGGACTGCTGCAATAGTGACCTCAGAGGCAAAAGAAAAAATTAGGAAATCCTTGGTGTAGTCTGGGCTAGTCAAAATAAGCGCCTCTCCCAGGGAGTCTTTTATATTTTTAAATGAGTTCCTTGCAACTGTGGTCCATTTTATCTCAGCATCTTTTCTCAGCATGTCAGTAATTTCTTTCATTATTTCAACAAAGTTAGGAATAAACCTCCGTAAAAAAATTATTTTACAAATGAAACACTGTACCTCCTTTTTATTTCGTGGGAGCTCAATCAGCTTGATAGCCGCCATCTTTCTGGGTCTATCCTCAGGCCACCTTTTGAAACGATATTCCCCAATAGATTTCCTTCTGTCATGGCAAAAAAGGACTTCTTTGGATTGAGAGACATGCCATACTTCTTGCACTTCTCAAAGGTTTGCTTCAGATGTTGAAGATGGAAAACATCTGCATAATCTTTTAATAACTCTTCATACCTTTTCCTTTGCTCGCTTGTGAGGGACTGGGAGAGTTTAACGAACTTGGGATCTTCCATGGTGCCGAGATTTATTTCCCGCATGGCCTCAGTTGTTGGTTGTACTGTTGGTTTGACTGGAATCTCATTTTTGTCAAACAACTTTTCTAACGGGACCATTCCTTTTGGAATGAAGTTATTTTTTAGCTACAAAAATTTGTGGCCAGCAATCTGCTGCATCAATCCAAAGCTTCATATACCTTCTATATGTGAATTACCTCCTTTTGTCTCTCCAAAATCACCGTCCATGTCATTATTTCAGAATTCCCTAATGTGCAACAAGAAGCGTTTAATTTGTTGGTCATCCTCAAAAACCTACCAACTTTTGACGTTGTCCGAAATGGAGTGACGGTATCTCATTTCAACCTCATAATATAGCTTCGATTTCTTGGGAGGATTGAAGGAAATTTCCATCATAGCCAATGCATCGGCCTGTTGATTTTCTTCCTGGGGGATGAACGTTATATTAAAAGCGTCAAAGAAATTCTCAATGAGGTCCCAATCCAGTTTGCGATATGATCTGAGTCTTGGGTGTTTGGTTTGATATATACTTTGGATCTGATTTACCACAAACTCAGAGTCTCTTAAGACCACCAACTTGGTAATTTTCAAGTCCCATGCTGCTCGGAGGCCAAGTATGAGTGCCTCGTATTCAGCAACATTATTGTGGTATCGAAATCTAACTTGTAAGATAGACTGGTTTCATCTCCCATTGGTGATGACAGTACCGCACCTGCTCCTCTTCCTTAGTATATGCCCCATCGAAAAATATTTTCCAAACCTACTTGCTGCTATCTTCGGCAGTTGGTTTTGTTCCCTGAATATGTGCGATTCCCTCTCCAGATGGATCTCCTGATGATAACCTATAACATCCCATGTCCTCATCGGATGCATATATAGGGTAATTCATAGGGCTATCTTGGTCACTTATCACATAGGCAAACATAGCTTCTTTGTATAATCGCCTATTCTCTCCAGCAAAAACAGGTATTGTGGCATATTTCATGTCCATCTGCATCACGCCTCCCATCTTTTTAGCCCAACTCCTTGACAGTAGTATCCCATAGTTAGCTAGGACGTCTGCCACTGCTACATCCATCATTACACTTTTGGTTGGTATCTGGGCGAGACTGACCACCAAGTCCTTTATCATCCCCATCCCTTTTACCTTTCTTGAGTCGAAGCTGTATAGATCATGATATGGCCTGGTGATCTCTAGTCCCAACTGTTCCATGATAACTTTGGGCATTGCATTATGAGATGATCTAGAATCGAACATACAATTGTGAAGAATCCTTTCATGTACGTTCAAGGTGACATAAAATGGGGTAGTAGGCTCTTCTTTATTATCAATGTGTGGACCACATTGAAAAGCAGGATCTTCATCATTTAGATTTATGAAATCTTGTTGATCTCTACTTTCGGCCCTCTGTAGCATTTTGTCAATCTGGCTCTGGTACATAGGATTTCTTATTAACTTTGTCAAGGGAACCGCTATCTTTAATTTGTTCAGTTCTTGTTCCAAACTGAAAGAGGTGGGTCCTTCTCTAGGGATTGGTTCAACTCTCTTATGGGGGCTTGTACCTGGCTGGTTAAGAATATATGGGATTATGACTTCAACTCTTTTATCTTTGGGGAGGTCTTTTTATTTGGATAGGGAGGCCGTTTGATGGGAGCTTACTTGAGTCGACTTCCGTGGGGACTTCCTAAGAATAGGTCCACTTTGTTTATTTTTCGCCTCTGGTCTTGATCTCAAGCTGTATTTTCTCTGTGGTTTATCTGGTTGATCACTGTGGAAAGTAGGATAATCATCAAGGAATTGGTCACTTTCTTGAGATTCAAGGAACTCTAGGTTGGCTTCTTCATATAAGAGTGAACTCTTTTAATCTTCTCTAGTGAGGTGCATGAGGTGGAAATCTTCCTCCATCCAATTTAGTTGTTCATCAAACTCCTCATAGTCTTCCTCTACTATGATTTCGAACAGATTATTTTCTTTCTCACAGACAGGAGGCCTTAATGGTTGTTGCTCATTCCTTTTTTCTCTATATTCCATTTGCAGATCTAAAGGTCTCTTGAGTTGATTAGGAGGACGAACAAGTGACTTCCTGTTAGGACTGCTACTCTCTAATTCCATTCTGGTCACTTTATTTGACAGGTTCTTGATAATGCGGGTCATCTCATCGATCTTTGCATCTTGAGAATCCTTTATTTATGAAGAAACGCATTCCTCTTTGGATTTTCCTTTGTCCTTTGGTTCAACATCGTTGGTCATTTTAATCTTGCCTCCTTCCCTCATATTTCCTTCAACATCTATGGCATCGTCCTACATATCTCTAATCGAGACAAGTCTTCTTTCCCTTAACATTATGGGAAAATATGAAGGGAAAGAAGCTGCATAAGTGACTCGATCTGCTGCTTTAGTGTGATGAATGTCCTCTGGAATTCTGAAATATAATTTATTAAATCTTGCTATAAAATCAACCACATTTTCAGAGTTGTTCTTCTTTAGGGCAGAGAATTCCGTTAGATAATAGAGATTGTCACGTTTAACTCGCCATTTCTTAACGAACATGGTTTCCAGGATCTCCACAGTAATAATGAGGGCATTAGGTAAAGATATAAACCATTTTCAAGTGACTGAGCAAAAATCCGCATAAACACATCATTGTGTTCAATCAGGATATTATCCGTAAAATCTTGGAATCAATCCACATGATCCTCAGCAGACGTTCCTTTGCTTTCGTCATACTTTGGAAACAACTTCAGATAATTGGTAGGCATATCATTCAGGGGTGTAGGAAATTGCAGAGGTTTGTGTCGGCTTGCCACCCATCTTGGTGTTTTGGGTGGTGGTGGACGTGGTCCTCTACCTTCTCCACCTGACATGAGGTGGCTGGTGTTTAAATTATCCACCTGTAAGGTAACGAAGGACTTGGGTGGATTGGTGTGGCAGACAAATTCTTCGCTCACCGCAGGGATTCTTTAAAAACTAGGAAAATCACAAGGAGTGTGAGGATCTTGGGAAAACGGATCTTTCTCAGGGGTTTGGACAACGAATTCAGATGGAGGGAATTGAGGGCCAAACAAAGCGGAGGCGAAACTTCGCTGATAGCTTGGTGATGTAGACTGGAATCTCCCACGTCTATGTCTCCAAGAAACCAAATCTTCTAGAGCCACAAATTCTTCGTGGCTTGGGTTCTAGAAGGTATGTCTTCGTCCATATGCCAGGTTTGCTACTGTGGAGTCACCAAGTGGATTATAGCCTACAACCCAATTTCATCCACTATGAAACTGAGAGCACATAATTTTGTCATTTATACCCAAGGAAGATTTATCTTCTTGATTGCGTTCCCCGGAAATGGTGCCAAAAAAGATGTTAGTCCCAGAGACGTTCTAAGGCTTTATTTAGAATTGTTCCTGGGAATCAATAATATCTTCTAAATTTTTTCCTGAATTGAATGACAACATAAAATAATGTAGAGTTTCGATCTTCCGATATAAATGGGCAATATTTAAATGTGCAAGAAATCAAACTTTGAGTAGCAAATGGAAAATGAAATGGCATAAGATAAAGGTACTACAGAAAGTAAATCTTTATCCTATGTTTAAAGAATGACGTGTTGAGCTTGGGAGAGGAATTCAACAGTCTTAACAAAATGAACACATAACCGCCACTGGATAATATGAGGATATCACCTCCAGATCAATTACCATGAACACTTCAATTACTAACCATCTTAGAAGAAATAAAATTAAGCAACTGCACTCATATTAAACTCATAACTAATCTATGAATCATACATACATGGAAGGGATGAATAACAGGAGAAAGAACAAACAAAAAACAATAAAACTTTGAATCCATTAAAGCTCCAAGATATGGAAATGCTAATCTTCTTTTATGTATTGCTAAGACTATCAAATATACGAAGTGATACTTCGTACAGAAGAGAACCGACCCTTTGGCTACTGCCTATTCGGCTATATATAGCCTTCCTATTCTCTACAACATAAATTGTTACAATCAATTATAACTCAACAGCTTTAAGTTTTTTTGTTTGTACTTCCTAACAGAGTTTGTTACAATATGATTCATATGGAGCACTACTAGTTACCCTATGACTGTGACTCAGGACCACTTTGCTAACAAAGTAGTACGTCCAGCTAGATGAAATTTCTCACCACCTTGAGACATACATGTATTAATGATGTAACCTCCTTCAGAGCTATTAAGAGTCTTTTAAACACTCGCTGGACCAACTATGGCCTCATCGAAGCATAGATGCGACCACCTTGCTGAAGAATGTTTTTTTACAGACCTTTCTCATCTACTTCTTCTACCCCATCCAAGCCCTTTGCTCTCAGACCTTGTTTTCGATGGGGAAAAAGTTCACCTCTGATGTTGAGTTGTGGAACAGGACTTGATTCTATCATTGCTTCGCTCAAACTGCTTAGGTGCTACTGCTTCATCATTTGATCGTCCTTTGCTGGGACCGTTGTATCCCATCGTCCCGTGCTTATACATCCATAAGGTCCATCACCTTTTTAACCACTGTGAAAGATGAACTTTCCTTAGACATCTTAGGTGAGACCTCAGGCTTCTCCCGCCTAATTGTCTTCAAATGCACTTCTGACGACTGCTCATGGACACTAGTCGTCCGAGTCCTTCGTGCTCCTTGCGAACCGCCATTAGAGATAAAATGCACCATTGAGAACACATGTCTTTCAGTTCTAAACTAATGATCCTTGATCAATCTGCACATCTTAAGCTCTATGGTCTAGACCGATGGCACTTAGGAGATTTCTGATAGTCTTATGCAATAACAGGGGTACTTATAGCCTGGCTCACTTGATTCTCAAAGGACACATTGTACCTGAGCAATTATTACATAGCTGTTTCCCAGGCTTCGCGTGTTGGGAGAGGACGGTAACCTGTATGGTGACGGTGGCATAAATAAGTACCGAGAAACACTTCTTCAAAGTGGAGGCGGGAGCGGACAAAACGTAAACCACTAGCGTTCTTAGGGTCCTCAAAATGTGGCTTTGGAAACCCGCTTCAAGCCCCCTGAATGATTTTTGGACTGCCACGTGGAAGTACCGGTTTCACTTCAAGGGAGAAATGGGAATGATAATATTCATGCAACGTTTCCACTCTGACGCTCAGATGACTGTCGATCCTCTACTAGGATCCCTTGAGATCAGCGCCTAAAAGGATGCAACTTCTACAAATGGGCCCCGCTCCACACTAAGCCTCCCTCTCTGACGCTAGGTGCTTCAAAAAACCACCATGGTGGCTCAGGTGGTTTCAGGGTCTCCAAAACGTAGTCTGAGAAAATCGCCTTGAGGCCCTTCAATATGTACAAAACTAACATGTGTCCACGGTGGTATTTTATCTAGGGTAACTTGGGCCAAGACAAATGGGAAGTGCGCATGAGTCCTAACTGGGCCCTTACAAGGACGCCTTCTGCTGACTGATATTCCGAGCTTCTGCTATACCATCTGTTCACTATGGCATGTCACCCTTCCGCATTTCCTATGCCATTTTACTGATCTTTATTCTTCCATGGAAACATTCCTTTATCCTAGTGACGGCTTACCTTCGGCTAATAATAACACTAATAGGAAGATAACAATCATCTATTTAAAGGAAAGTCTATCATATGCTTCAAACTTAAGAGTCCTTATCCAAAGCGCTTGCAACATAGGAAAGATCCCAACTATGGGCGTTGGTAAAATAATTCGAATGATAGTGGAGGTAGTTGGGGATTTTAATGAAGCCTGTGTGATAATAACAAGCTTGGAGTCCACGCTGGCCTGGATAGGTAAAACGCTAGCGCATTCAACACTTGAGGATTTTGTTCTCTGTTGGTTGTGTGGGGTGTGGAGAGCCAAGGCTCTCGTATTTCTCCATTGGTGGGGAGATGTTGCACCTAAGAAAAGCATAGGGTCCTTGCACTAGCACGTTGAAGAAAAGGTAATTCGTGGGGTTCCAAACTCTTGCACTATAATTTGGTATTTCAATTTCTATTGTTGCAGCTTGTTTTTAAACCCTATATTTTTTTTCTTGATAGGAGGGTCTCGCTGGAGGTATGAAGGTCGGGTTTAACTTATTCTGAGTGTACCCTATCATGGAGGCTAGGCGCCATGGGTCCTAGTAAGACCTGGGCACTCTGAACCTGTGCTTTCTATGGTGTGAATGTGGTTGGAACTGGTGAAGTTTTAATGGCTTTGTTTGGGAGTCACAAGGTGTTTTAAGAGAAAACATATTATGTTGTAAATACTCTTTTTATTACTCCAGCGTTGACTATTTAGATGTAATCCTGTGGGAAGAGCTTTGCGGAATGTTGCAGGGTTTGGGGTTAATGGTGAAACTTTGTTCGAGACTGTGCATTTGAATAAATTTGGCCTCTTTGTTTATTGATGAATTGTGTAACTATTTATATCATGAATGTCTCTGTTCTATGGGAGTTTTGTTGTAAGTTTGTCTACTCCGCGTCTTTCTATTTGATGGTTACTGTGATGGTGTTTTGAATGGAATCGTAGCGTTTCTCTTTTGTTGATTAATCTAGACCTAGGTTCTAGCTCTGACAAAATGATGATACTTTAGGATTTTTAATAGTTAGTATGTATTTCAGCCGTGAGTAGTGAAATCGATTTGAGTCATAGAAACTTGTGGGCCAATGCCATCGTGATTCATTCCTAAGTATGTTGGTTGTTTAAGGGATTCGATCCCATCCTATTTACTTCAGGAATGTAAAAACTATGTCTATTAGAAGTCACCTTGGTTTGTGTTGTAATTACTATTTATATTCGATCTCTATTTTGGAAATGGGAACAAGCCCATGTTTTTAGAGATGATGTTGTGGTTGTAAAAATATCAGCGATTCTGTAGGATGTGCTCGACTTGTAATGAATTTTATAATCTAGTTCTGGAAATGTAATTTTATGTGATTGTCTTCTTTTTTTATTTCGAAATGGTTCTTTACTTCTATTATACTCTGTCTGGGCTACTGTCTTTTTATTTCGATACTATTTAAATGGTTGAATGGGAAAATATAATCTTGATCCAACATTTTTTTGCTTTTATAAAACTGGTTTATGGTTATCCATGTTTATATGAACTCTAGTCTTTTTATGTTTAACAGTCAATGGTAAGCGTTGTTTGGAAGAACCCACGATGGCTCTGTATGGGTCAAAAAAAATTTCGGGAGATTTATTTACTTGGTTTGTTTGTTACATAGAGGCCTGGGCATTTACCCTAATGCTGTTAAGATTTTTATTTATTTAATTTAATTGAGGGAGCATGGCTCTCACGTTGTGTGTAGTGTCTCGAATATTTAACTCTTGAAATGAGGGAATCCCTCTAAGGGATTTGATCCCGGAACTTATACCTGAGTTCTGGTAGGGTTCGAATGTGTGAATCGTGTACCCTATTTTATTTTAAAAAGATTAGATTAAGAACTGGATGTTGTATGACTACGACTGCAAGAAAAATTATGTTATGGTTTATATGTTTGGAAGTCTGTTTGCATTCCTTACATGGTAATGGTTGAAATATAAAATCGAAATCATTCTTTTATTAAAAGTTTAAGCTGAGTGAGTATTACCACAGGAATGAAATGCTTCAGGCCTGTCGAAGGTTTGATTTAGAGTTTAGTTTGAAAATCTGGGTTAGCGTGATTTCTTTCTAGTTGGATGAACAAATAAATCTTAAAACTCTGAGTTCTAAATAAGACCTAGGGAAATATGGGTTTGATTAATCTAGTTTTACAAGACAGAACTCTAGCATGAGTTTTACTTTGTTAGAGTGATCCCTGGCTGAAAACGATTTGGCTCTCAATATTAAATTTTATTTTGAGTTTTTAGATGTTGTTCGTAAGAGCTTCTACAATTCCCATGTTTAAGAAATCCTGTAACAAGTTGATTGTATATGTAGGGTTTAAGAGTAGGGTTTAGTTCTATTTGAGTAGGTTGAAGAATTAAGTTTCTAGGTTAGAAAAAAAATAAAAGAGCAAAAAGAAAAACTCTATCCAAAACTATTTTAAACAATATTTAAATAAAAATTTCAAGGATGAGTTTATTTATAAAAGAAAATTCTTAAAATGAAACCCAAGTTCCATGACTAAAAAGTTTTGTTGATGGCCAGCAGATGTAAAATTCTTGAACAAAGTTTAAGCAGGAAGATTTGTTGTGCGCGGCCCAAGTTAAGACATTTTTGGACAAGAGATTTTTTGAGCTACAAAGTTACAGCATAGCACAGCATCGGCAAAGTAAAAGTTATAGCGCTGCCGAGATCCTATGCTGCAAAGTGCCAGATCCGCAAAGATGCAGCATGGCAGAATTTTGGATAGAAAACAGTATAAGTTCTGGTAAGATCGATCGATGATCTATTTTGGGGAAGATGCTCCGAGATTCCAAGGAGGCGGGTAAGGAGTGGCGAAGAAGGAAAGAGATCGGTCGCACGAGCAAAGGAAACACTAAGTGAACTGGGCACATGAAACCCTTAGAGAAGGAACACTGGGATGAAAGCAACCCCTCAGCATGCAGCCAATAGAGGGTCTGAAAGTGACATGACCATGCATAGTCAGAAAATGTCAGAATCCAAAGACAGCGCATAGGGATGGCCACGATGATGAAGTCACTATCATATCCTTACAAATATGGTTAGCGAGGTAACCTCACCATTTTGGGTTCCTTAGGGTTTACGTTTTCCTGCCATGAATGTAACAGACGTGACCTAAAGGAACGATCTATATAAGGGGAATCTTTTGTAAGGGAAATGGTTGAATTTAGGTTGATTTATGTTGAATTTTGCATTGACACATTGATATCTAAGTGTTGTTGATTTTTTTTGAGAGACTATTGTAAAGAGGCTCTGCAGCTGTGTGCGCAGAGACCCACTGAAGAGAGAAGAGAGTCTGCAGATGAGTGCATAGACTGGAACTGTTGAACCCTTCCCATTGATTATAAACAACAGTTCTTATGGACGTAGCTTCCATCCTGCGGGTGAACCATATTAAATCCATGTGTTGTGTGATTGAATGTGTGTTTACTTTTGTTAAATGGTTAATTTCTTGCTTATGAGTATATGCATCTTTGCTTTCCTGTGTATTCTCCATAAGAATGAATGATGGGAATAATATGTTAAGTATTGAACATAGATGAGTGAAGGTTGAATGAACAAGTACTTCTGAACATAATGAATGCATGAGATAATCGAGTAAACACTTAAATCAGCGAGGCCTGTGTAGTGTGATTCCTTGAAGTGGAGCACTGTAAGTGCGCAATTGCATCGTAGTTCGTCATATTGCATAAGTCCCAAAGTATACAACCTAATATGCTTATTGAATGCACAATTTACACTACGTAAAGTCTGTCGAAGATGTGTGATTGTTAAAGAGGTAGCGCAATCTTCAGTTGCGTTGTCCTATTGTTGAGTAGCCATTCCAAAGCGCACAGTATTTGTATGCATGATAATACAAGTGCTATCCATGAAGTGGCTGAAACTTCACGCAATCCCCCATTCTGTTGAACCGTGCATCACCCGGTTGTGGAAACTTGACTCTGTTACCTCCCATTAATTTTTCCTCAGGTGAGACCTCAGTCTGCTCGCAGACTGTTGCCGAAAGTGTTTGTGAAAAAGGGTTTTGTTGGTTCCCTGAACCTCGTAGAACTTGGGTCAGTCTTGAAAATCTAAAGAATGAGTATATGAGCCAAAAAATGGTTCCGTTTCTGTGCTTGAACTAGTGATATGTTCAGAATATTGGCATCCTGAGAGGACAAAAATACAGAACTGGGTGGACAATATAAAGAAGGAGTTTGCAAGAAAGGAGTACAAAGATCCGCGTTTCTCTGACGAAGAATTGTTGAAAAGATACCTATATTCTGATATTTACAAAATTTTCTTCGCAACCTTCAGCAATGATCTATACGAGTGGTTGTTGATATTAGCATAACGTAAAACTTGTTATCAGGGAGGAGAACCAACAAAGTGGACTCCAAAACTGATTCAGAGGATTAAAGCGGTGGATAGTCCGATCTCAAGAGTAGTAGACTTTTGGCTTGACAGCATACTAGAAGGCTACGTTACAGAGTTTGTTGTGGACACACTGAAGTGTTACAGTGCAGCAAAAGCAGAGTTCTTCAAAGTATTTAGAGGTAAGAACCTAAACAATTTAAGTCTATATATCAAAATTCTTTTAGCAGAGAAAGGTATATTAAGAATGCAATAATACACCTAGAATTTTTGATTCTGTAATGTTCAGAGCTAATGACAATGATACAGAAGAACATATTCATACATTGAGAAGTGGTAATAGATACAAGTCTAGTGTAGAAAAGAGGTCTAAGGAACATGAACTTTGCATAGACACTGAATTACAAGTTGATCCTGATAGCGAAACACAACCTCCAGTAGCTACCTATCAGCCCATTACTCCACAGAACCCTCAAGTTGACAATACTACTAATGCATAGAATATCAGTAGTAGTAACACCACACGAGTGAGTACTCAGAACATTCCGCACAGTAGTATTCCTACCACAACACAGATCATTGCACCTCCTAGAAGGAGAATGAAAGAAGATATCAAACTACCAATATTCAAAGGAACGGGTCCAAAATACCCTAAGCAACAATGGTTTCAGTGTGAAGCCATGTGGAATTTCAAACAAGCCAATGATGATGCTATCAGACAAGCCCAATTAGTTACAACATTCAGGGACAGAGCCTTGAATTGGTTTATGAAATATTATGTTGGACAGAATAGGACCCTACTGGATATCAAGGTTTCCCTCCTAAGAGAATTCAAGAAACCAAATTCAGAGTCACAGTGCATCACGGAACTAAAAGAAATCAAGCAAAAAACTAATGAAACAGTATGAGAATTTGACCAGAAATTCAAAGCACTCCTAGATCAAGTTAGCTTTTGACATCGCACCGCAAAAGCACCAAGAATGGTTCATAGCTACATTTTTTCCACACATCAGATTGTCTTTGATGCAACAGAAGGTTGCTTCGCAAACAAAATCTCTAGATATTGTGATGAAACTAGAGGCTTCGCTAATAGTAGAGACTAGCCAAGGGATGATTCAGATACAGACACAACTAGAAAACTTGACATTACAATTACAAGACATGAAGAAAGGGAAAGAAGTCATAGAAGAGGTTTGGTGTACAAAGTGCAAGGGAGAAGGTCACTCCAAAGAACATTGTCTGGTCTTTAAAGACTATATCAACAGCGAAGCTCGAAACCCATTAAATCAGCAACAAGGACCTTGGTGTGAAATCTGTCGATGTAGAGGACATCGACCAGAAGATTGTTATTTGATTCAGAAATATGTGCAAACCCCTAAAAATCTATATTGCACATTCTGTAAGTCAGTTAGACATGATGATACCAACTGTAGAGCATATGACTAATGATAGAAAGGAAGCATGGTGTTTACAGAGTTCAACAAGAAACACCACATCACAATGAGAATGCGCAGTATGATCAGGGCGCATATAGAGGTGTTAACACTCAAAAAGTGCTCACTACCTCATCTACCCCATTGCATGACTCATTTGTCCATATTTCCTACCATATTTGCCTCCAAAACCTTAAAAACCCAATAAAAAGCCTCCAAAAGGCCAAAAAGCCATTTAAAAAGCCTCCAAAAGGCCAAAAAACCCCCTTTTTCCCCAAAATAATCCAAAATTTCTCCAAAATAGCAAAAACCCTCTAAAAAGGGAATAAAAAATATAAAAAGAGGAAAAAGAGGGAAAAAGGAAGCAAAAACCCTATACAGCTGACCTAAACCATATGGTGCCCAAAACCATGGGCCAACACTCCACCACTAAAAACCTATAAATAGGTGATGGAGGCCCCTCATTTCATATCCACAATCATATGTATCCTTACTATGCCAAAATCACTCCTGAAACCCTAGCTCACCCTTGAGCTACTTTCATACTTGAGTGCCCTTTTGGCCCATTTCCAAAACCCTTTGGAGAAAGAGAAGGAACAACATTGGAGCTCGGAAGCAACCCTCTTGGATTACTGCAAAGGCTTCATCAACCTTCACATTGGAGGTATAATCCATACAAAAATATTTTATTATCTTGTATTTTTTGTTTATGCACATGCTTAGAGTAGTTTACTGTTTTACTGTACTGTCTTTTATTTACTGTATTTTCTGAACTGCTACTAAGGAGTCCCTTCTCCTTAGTAGGTGCTCATTTGCACAAGCTAGATTGAAAACCCTAGCTACAAGAGGACGTGGTGGATTCAAATGCAGAGGAAGAAACACTGGAAAAGGAAGAGGAAGAGTTCAGATAATATGTTATAATTGCGCTCAACCGGGACATTTATCTAGAGACTACACAAATCCTTGTACTACCCGTAAATACTGTAAGTCTTTCGATCATGTCATTGAGGCATGCCTTCTTTTGCAAGCAAAGATGCAAGAAAGAAGACAAGAAGGGAAAAACTCAAATGTTCAGATGAGTGCAGCTGAGAGAATAAATACAGATTGTAATATTAATGCTGTGATGCGAAGTGGAGCTACCATGGGTGAATATCAAAGAGAAGAATCTTCGACTTCTAAGAATCATCAAACTAAGCAAAATCCTACTGAAGGGGCTTGGATCAGAAAAGCAACTGGGAAAGCACCTGCTTTCAATCTAGACAGAAACAAAGAATTCTTTGCAGAAGCAAGGGAGACCTTCAAAGAATCAGAACCTATGACACCAAGAATTAAACTGCGAAGTGAAACAACGCATACAAAGGATATGCTAGCAGCATATGATAAAACATGTACCGAAGCAGAATCAGTGACTTCTATTGCGCAGTTCTTACGGAGCTGTATGATGTTACTAAAGAGAGAATATGCCTTAGTGGAACTTCAAAACTTACTAAACCATTATGAACAACGCAGTTGCACAAGTACTGTTCATAGCACCGTTCACCATATAAAAAGTCATAAGAGAACATGCCAAGAAATGAGGCTAAGTGCGCAGATTCGAGACTATGAAATGGACCAGATCATCCTTGATTTGCAATCAGAAGTGAATCTCTTAACCAAGCAGACATGGGAACAAATGGGGAAACCAAGTTTATCATGGTCACCTATCCAGTTGAGACTAGCTAATCAACAAAAAGTTATTCCCTTTGGAAGACTCTCGAATGTACTTGTAGATATCGATGGAGTAAGAAGTTCAGTAGACTTTGAGGTTATTGAGATCATCGACGAGAGTAACCCATATCCAACATTACTGGGGATAGGCTGGGCAATGGATAACCTCACGATTATCAATATGAAAAGAAAAAAGATGATATTTGAGGGGGCAGATATTAGGGTCATTGCACCCTTAGAGCCTTCGCAAGGACCAAGATACAGTGAACCAATACAAGAAGAATGTAGAACACAAGACCTTGATCGCATCTACAAGATGACTGCGAATCAGGCCGACTACATCAATCCTATGGATGATGCAATGATTAGTTGGCACTGCGACAGCTCTTGCATATCAGACTCTGACGCAGGATTGGAGAATTGGCAAAGAAGAATGCATGAAGTATCTACCAGGAAATGTGCGCAAATCACAAAATCACTACGCTGGGTTGGAACAGAGGTAAATCCAATCCCTAACTATGATGGCTTGAGTAGCATTGATTCATTTTTTCAAGAATATACTATAATTCCAGATGAATATAAGATGTTAGCATTAGATTCAGCACTGCATGCTGCACCTGCTAGATGGTGGGCCATGCATAAGGACACTATAAAAACATGGGAACAATGCAAGCATACGATGGAACTCAGATTCACAGAGCAAGCTACGCTCACACTAGTAAAGTATAATGGAAAAATGAATCCAAGAGATTACATAGAGATTTGTTCAAAAACATTGGAACATAGACCTCAAGCAGAGTGGGTCCATCTATTCATACACACATTAGAACAGATTTGAAAGAACTGGTATACAGACTCAGAGCTTCGCATAGGAATAACAGTCTGGTCTATCATGACTACAAGCTTCCAAGCAACATTCAACTTCGAAGATGAATTCCCAAGTATAAATGAGGCATTACATGTCATTAAAGGGAAGATATTTATTGACATACCACTACCTATGAACCAACAACTAGAATGGGAAAGACAGATAGAATATGCCCTTGAATGTTATAACCGCGTTGCAGATGAAGAAGATGAAGAGGATAACGATGATGAGGATTCGTGCAATATCTACATACTTGAATCAGAGGGAGCACGTGATGTAGAGGGACCTCCTTTAAAAATTCCAGATCTGAGAAGCCCTGTCAAAACAAGAAAAGTTAACATTGGCACAAGAGAAGAACCAAAGTTTTCATCTATTGGGTATCACTGGGATGAAGAAATGGTCGCGTAGATCGCAGAACTTCTGCGTGAGTATGAGGATTTGTTTCCAACAAAGTTCTCTAAAATGAAAGGCATTTTGGGTGACTTGGGAGTCATGAAGATACCTCTCAAGCTAGATGCGAATCCCGTTAAGTAGAGACCATATCAACTTAATCCACGATATAAAGAAAGGCTAAAAGTAGAGCTTGATAAGATGCTTGATGCAAGAATCATCAAGCCAATAGAAGAATCAGAATGGATACGTCCAATGGTTATCCAGGACAAAAAGACTAAAGGTGAAATCAAAATTTGCGTAGACCTCAGGAAGCTCAACGATGCCTCGCTACACGACCCATTTCCTACTCCAATCACAGATGAAGTACTAGACAATGTTGGAGGAAATGAGGCCTACTCCTTCACTAATGGATTCTCTAGATACCATTAAATTAGAATTGACTCAGCAAACAGACATAAAACTACATTTTCTATGGAATGGGGATCATTCCAATACAGAGTTATGCCATTTGGTTTGAAGAATGCACCTGCTATATTTTCAAGAGTTGTTGTTGCTGCATTCAAAGATTTTATCCATAAGTTCCTAGAAGTATACTTTGATGATTGGAATGTATTTGGTTTACTGAAGAACCACTATGAAAACCTCATAATGATGTTAGCAAAGTGTAGACAACATCAAATCTCATTGAACTTGAAGAAAAATATTTTCTGTGTTTCGTATGGAATCCTACTGGGACACATTGTGTGTAAGAAAGGTCTGATGCTTGATCCTGCGAAGATCGCAGTCATTGTGAATCTCCCAGCACCAAATTCAGTAAAGAAACTTCGCACTACACTGGGACATAAAGGATACTACAGAAAGTTCATCAAGGCTTATGCGGAGATAACCACACCGATGGAGAAAATTCTAAAGAAAGAAACAAAGTTCATATGGAATGACGATTTCCAAAAAGGATTGGATACATTAAAAGAGAAAATGGTCACTTCACCGATTCTCATTTTTCCAGATTGGAATAAACCATTTCATGTACATGTCGATGCTTTATCTATAGCATTGGGAATTGTGCTCGCTCAACCAGGTGAAGGAGTCATTGATCACCCTATTGCATTTTCAAGAAGGAAGCTATCTTTAGTAGAACATAATTACACAACCATAGAAAGAGAAGGTTTAGCTATGGTTTACGCACTGCAGAAATTCAGACACTATTTGCTAGGTGTGCACTTCTCCATGTACACTGACCATTTAGCTCTAAAGTACTTTGTCAATACGCCAGTGTTAGGGGGGAGAATATGCAGATGTTTACTACTCTTTTATGAGTACGACTTTGACATTATTTTTAAGCCAGGAAGACTAAATGTAGGACCTGAATACCTTTCAAGAATAGAATCAGGAAAAGAACCTACAAATCTTGAATACAACCTACCTGACGCACAGTTATTTTCCATCCATATCGTAGATGATTATGACAAAGACATTGTACAATTCTTGACTACAGGGTTGGCACCCACATAGTTTACTACGCAACAAAAGAAATAGTTAGTAGTAAAGGCAACAGACTTCACCATCATCGCAGGACAGCTATACAAGTTAGGACCCGATGAAGTGTTGCGCAGATGCGCGTTCGTACATGAAAATCCATTTATATTGGCTGAGGCACATTCAGGTGTGTCTGGAGGTCACTACGTAGGAAGAGCTACTGCGTAGAAAATATTAAGAGTGGGGCTATGGTGGCCTACACTGCAAAAAGACTCAAAGGAACATTGTCGAATTTGCAATTTGTGCAAAAGAACGGGAAAGCCATCGCGCAAAGATGAAATTCCACTAAGACCTCCACTGAATTTACAAGCCTTTAATAAATGGGCTATTGATTTTGTGGGACCGATTAATCCACCAGGGAAGCGAACTGGTGCAAGATATATTATGACCGCTACAGACTACCTGACTAGATAGGAAGAAGCTAAACCAGTAAAGGACCGTAGCACAGTCACTGTCGCGTAGTTCATCTTTGAGAATATCCTTACCAGATTTGGATGCCCAAAAATCCTAATGAGTGATCAAGGGACTCACTTCCTGAACAAAACCATTGAAGCGCTGACTGAAGACTCTTAGGTATATCATCAGAAGAGTACACCATACCATCCACAAGCCAATGGAACTGTTGAAGCATTTAACAAAGTGATGGAAATTGTGTTGACCAAAGTATGTAACAAAAATAGAGACGAATGGGATCTGTGCATAACAGCTGTATTATGGGCATATAGAACAACTTGTAAGAAACTGACACGCCACACACCTTTCAGGTTGGCCTATGGACAGGGAGCCGTGATTCCAATGGAGTATATAGTACCAAGCTTAAGAATTGTTGCATTCACAGATATGGCAGATGAAGAGACATTGCAAGAAATAATACTACACTTGGTTGGATTGGAGGAAGATCGATCCATTTCAAGATTTCACCAACAAGTGCAGAAGAATAGAGAAAAAGATCGGCATGATAGACACATCAAAAAAAAATTCTTCCAGGTAGGAGATCTTGTACTCCTTTATGACAGTAAATTTATGAAGTTTCTTGGAAAGTTTAAAATGCATTGGCTTGGGCCATATATTTTTATTCATTTTACTAACGGTGGTGTAGCTCAGTTAGCCACATTAGTCGGAGAAAACCTACCGCTACCGATAAATGGAAGTAGAATAAAACCCTACCGGGATAGTCCTACTTCACCGAGCTTTCAATGATAAGAAGAGAAGGAAATTTCTAAGTGTCAAGTATAGTTGAAATAGGGAACTAGAAATTGAACAGATTTTGTACACATTTTTGGCCCCATATGCGAAGCCCAATGGAAAGGATGCATCTACCGCGCAATACTAGTCAAGAAGTGAAGCTGCGCAGAATAAGCAAAAAAAAAAAAAAGTAAAAGCGCGCACATGCGAAGTTCAAAATGCAACTGCGCAGATCAAATGAGACAGGAAGGATGCAAAGTTTAGTATGAATAAATAATACACTGCGCAGTTAACCGCGTCGGGAGTGGTGACAACCCATCCGCACAGTTTGATGCAACACACCAATTTAGCCGTTAGAGCTGAAAAATGACCCTTATACAGTGTTTTGGAAACTATCCATTTCGGCATTTAAGGAAGAATTGCCCGTTGAAGGCATAGTTAAGGAAGGAAAGTACATGAATTTTGCTGAGATTTTGCCGAACGGTCACAGATTTTAATGCTAATCTAACCATTAAGGGACGCGGGTAAGGCTTCCAGTGCTTATAAATACCGCAGTTTTCACAGTGATTCGGTTACCACGATTTTCTAGCTTGAGTATTACAGAGAATTCATAGACCTTCCTGAGCTCATAGTCGCACTATAAGTGAATGTATGAAGAATCCACTCTAGACGAAGTGTTGCATGAATTCAAACAAACTGGGACTACAGGGTTGATGAGAACCCCTGCCAAGAAGCCTGTTCCAGAAAAAGGCCAGGGTTCATGCCGCTCGCCATGCCAAACTCCAGCAATGCAATGCAAGGGAAAGGAACCTGCAATTGAGACAACAAAACCAAAAGCAATGGGCTCTAAGAAACCATAAGCCCCTCCAGCAGAAAAAGAGCTTCCCATTACTTAGGACGAGCGTATATCTCTCCATGAGCATTAGATGCACAAGCCTTAAAGCTTACCAGAAATGCCCGATATGAGATACCGCTCCCACCGATGTCCACTCATGTCAAACAATAAAAAAAATTGTTAGGCAAGCTCCCGGATTGCAAGTTTGAAGATTATGATTTACTACAACAGCTCAAGGATATTGAAGAGCCAAAATACCCTCAGTTTCAACCAGATAGGTACATGTACCAAAAAATGGATGTGAAGAACAATCCACTACTGGTAGTGCAGAGTTGGATTTCCGAAGTCGTGGAATCAGGACTTCTGAAACTGCTGTGGATCCCACACCTCGACAGGAGTCCCAAAATCAATGCGGTTGTGTGCAAATTGATATCACGCACACACCAAGGCTACCTCTGGGTAGACAGGAATGTTGATCTCAAAATAGATGTGATCCATAGGATCACGAGACTGAGTAAGCAAGGTGACGACCCTCATAAGTTCTTTGGGGGAAAAACCAGGGACAAAGAGATCACTGCGCAAATGAAGGAGAAATTCAACATCCCCAAGTGAAAATGAGGTTTCATCACAAAACACCTACAAGATGATTCCACATGGTTTGTAGTGCAGTTTCTTAGAGGAAAATTCTTGCGAAAGACCAGACCAATAGAAGTGCCAGCCAGAGCGGTTCACCTCGTTGTGAAGACAGCCGCGGGAGTAAAATTTAACTGGTCTCAGTATTTGCTGAACGAGTGCTTGGATGATGTCCATGAGACGCAAATCAATGGAACCGAATTTCATTACAGTTGGCTAATGGTGTTGATTGTCTTTGTAGGCTGGAAGGAACCAAAGCATTGTGTCGGTCTCGCCTCTCTCATCCAGGATTGCCGATGTAATACCCCAATTTTGACCATTATGAAATATTGGCTTTTAATGTAAGTATTGTATACAAGCGATGTATGTTTCCCTAGCGTGGAGCTCAAGTCCAAGGCCCCGCTAGTGTATGCTCGGATTTTATTTAGAATAGACAAGCATTTGACATTTTGTTACCCATGTGCTATTAAGCCATGGGATATTGTAAATTGATGTAAATGTTAATATTTCAATAAAATACCAAAACTAGCTATGGAAGCAATGAATGAGAAGGGGCCATGTGTATCCACTAGGGAGTGGTGAGGGGGCTGTGGGGATGAACCATATGCTTCCAAATGTCATTGTGAGAACCCATTTGACTTTCCTTGATGACATGTATTTCTATTGTAAGGAAGTAGTTGAAGATTTCAGTCCATGGCTTCAATGGAGCATGGGCGGCCCAGAAATTCGTATGGCAGAGTATGAACTCTGTTTTCTTGCACCACAAGTCACTCTACCTCATGGGGATTGATTCTTCCTCATTCCCATTCCATTGTGGAAGATGCCAGCATCATTTTTCACCCAAGACAAATTACCAGTAGTGAGAAAAACCATAAATCGTAACTTTGCAAGAACCCACATTTTGAAAAGCCAAAAACATTGAGATTTGGTATTTGACAATGAAATCCAATGGGGAATCCATAGATATGAAACTTGGGGTGAATTTAATAGTATTAGATACCCTGAAATCCATTGGAAAACCTAGTTTTTACAGCCCAGAAATCAAGTGACGGGATTGAGTTATTTAATGACAGAATTGTGAGAAATCCAATTGTGAATGACTAAGCAGAGGATGGGTTTGCTTGATAAACCCAGTGAAGGCTATAATCTTAAGGAATTAGCAGTTGGACCTTTCTATGTCCATCCTGAAGAGCACTGGAGGGAAGGGACGCCTGAGGGACTGTGCAGTAGAGAAGGGGACCTTCCTTGTGTTGGGTGTGGTAGGTATTGTGGATGCCTTGACTATTGAATTCATTTGAGATGCATGTAGCTCTGTGGATAAGCTCACTGGATTAGCATTGCCCTCCTTTGTGTTCTGTATGCTTGATAAACCCAACTATATGTTGGCTTAGCATAGTTGTCGAGTGAAACCATGGCTATGAGTGAGCCCAATTAGTTCCTCTTTAGTGGATACATAACCCAGCTTGGGGGTGATCTCTCAGCTGAAAGATTATAGGCTGGACAGAGATCTATGGTTGGGTGGAACGTTGCTCTCACATAGCCAGTTGTTTGGACAACTTCAGCTCAAAGATAAGTGTTCTCTATGTTTAAAATTATATGCATTCTATGTTTTGCAATGTATTAATTTTGAATGATAATTATTCCTGTTAATTGAATTGATATGAAGCTTGTGCATAGCATGCGAATGGGATGGATTCTCTTCCTGTTGATTCATCAATTGCTTGAGATAAATATGGTGATGCATTTCAGTTTGTGTGTGTTAATACGAGTTTTTAATTCCACTGTGTTTATTTGAGGTATGATTCTGCACACACGAAAGATTTTAATTGTTATGAATTTATGAGTAATGTATGGGGCTGAGATTGTCAAATAAGCCCGGTAAGTTGTTCACGTTTCCCTTGCTTGCATCGGGTTGATGGAAGGGGACATTACAGTCGAGGACCCAAATACGCAAATCTCTGGGAAAGTCTGAAGCCGAACCAACAAGGCACCTCAAATGAAGTACTATTCACATATTACGAACAAATGTGCGATGTTATCGTTCACACACTGCACATCTCAAAGGATGTAACAACAAAATATATCCACACTTTGAATTTTAGAGATGATATGCATTTCATTTATATTTCACCAAAGGTGCAGAAAAAGAATCCAGAGTGGTTCCCGGGATAATATTAGCTTGATGAAGCTGGTATTGATCTGATCATGAAGGAGTAGTTAGACAAATGGAAGGTCTAAGGGCCAATGGTCATCGAATCAGACTCAGATGAAAGTACTCCAACCCCGGCAAAGATCACTAAAGAAACCGATGATGAGAAATACAAAGGAGCTGACGAATCTTAGACTATACCAGGAGAAAAAAGGAAGGAGCTAGAAAGCTCGGTACTAGAGAAAGGGAAGAAAAAGAAGCAAAAAGACACAAAGTTCCCGTTGAAAGCACAGTTGAATGATGATGATTATGAGATCATCGCGAGTAGGGTTAGTGCACATCTGGAAGATGCACTCGCCCTAAAAGACAACAAAAATGAGGAGATTCAAGCTAGTCTAAAATAAAATCTCACCACCTTGCAGGGCATTGAGGCGAAGATCAAACAAGTCCAACAAGACTTGGTTCAGGAATCTGGTTCAGAAGGAAGATCAGGTGACACACCTCAACAAAAGAAAAAAACCTTAGCTCTAACCATGGCACCGTGACGACGCATCGTCCACATGGGCCCACTAAGTGTAATTTTTCCAAGCGATGAATTAACTGAAGGCTCAAAGAACCTAACACATGTGGATATTAATATCGCAATGTTGCCACTGGAAGGTCTACATAGTCTGCACTTGCAGGTTTTGGAGGAAATACACGACAGAGATATGGTGACTTTGAGCCAAAACCAGAATTTAGAAGCAAACTATAAACAATTTCAAGAAGAAAGTGCGCAGAAGGCTAAGGAACTTGAAAGTGCACATGAGCAGCTCCGAAGAGTAGAGGAGACTGTTGCTTCAGTCTATGCAGAGGTAGCAGAGTGTGATGAGCAACTAGAACTCAAAGATACCATCCTTAAGATCGGCTCTGTGGTAAGCAATCTTAAGGCTGAAATGGATGAAATGAGATAGACTACAAAGAAAATCTTGCCAACATGGAAGCACATAATCTCCCTAAGGTAGCGCCATATAAAATAGAGATTAGAGAAGCAGAAGTGAAGGTTTCCACAGAAAATATATCCATGGAAAATACTTAAGTTCCAAAACTTGCTGGATGAAGAAACTAGAGTGTGGACTACACTACAAGAGGACCCTAAGTTGTTGAAGGTCCAAAACAGTTTACAACAAACACAAGCAAACTTAGATTCTGTAAATGCAGAGATGAAGACCTTGCTGACGAGAGAGAGACTATGAAAATTTGTGGAAGTCAAGGAACAAAAGAGGGAACTCCAATTTTTAAGAGAAAGGGAGGTTGACACCGCGGCAAGGTCACGGCCCCTACAGGAAGAAGCTCTTTCCATCTCGCAAGAAATGTAAGAAAAATTGTAGGAACTCCAGGCATCGAAGACAATAGTGCAAGAACATGCTACAGAAGACTTGTCACTAGAAGTGTTGGAAACTGTAAAGGGATTTAAGCAAGAAGCCAAGGATACATTTGTGAAGCTAAGCGCAACTTATGAAGAATTCACTATGAAGATATCTCAGCAAGGAGAAGCGAAGCCCACTGAACCTACTGAGAGTGGCTTGGGGACAAGCCACATGTAAGTGTTAGGGGCCTGTTGGGTGCGGCCCAAGTTAAGACATTTTTGGACAAGACAGTTTTTGAGCTGCGAAGTTACAGCATAGCGTAGCGTCGGCAGAGTAAAAGTTACAACATTGTGAAGTGCCAGCGCTATGGAGATCTTGTGCTGCGAAGTGCCAGCTCCGCGAAGATCCAGCATGGCATAATTTTGGACAAAAAACAATATAAGTTCCGATAAGATCGATCAACGATCTATTTTGGGGAAGATGCTCTAAGATTCACAAGAGACGGGTAAGGAGTGGCGAAGAACGAAAGCGACTAGTTGCACGAGCAAAGGCAACAGTAAGTGAACCAAGTGCACGAAATCATTAGAGAAGGACAACGGGATGACCCGTCAGCATGCAGCCAGTAGAGGGGCTAAAAGCGACGTGACCACGTGCAGTTAGAAAATGTCAGAAGCCAAAGACAGCACAGAGGGATGGCCATGACGATGAAGTCGCTATCATAGCCTAACAGATCTGGTTAGCGGGGTAACCGTACCATTTTGGGCACCTTAGGGCTTGCGTTTTCCCACCATGAATGTAACAGACGTGACCTAAGGGAATGATATATATAAGGGGCATATTTTTTAAGGAAAAGGGTTGAATTTAGTTTGATTTATGTTGAATTTTGTATTGAGACATTAATCTCTAAGAATTGTTGATCTCTGTTGAGAGACTATTGTAAAGAGGCTCTGTAGCTATGTCCGCAGAGACCCATTGAAGAGAGAAGAGAGTCTGTAGCTGAGTGCGTAGAATGGAACTGTTGAACCCTTCCAATTGATTATAAACAATAGTTCTTATAGACATAGCTCCCATCCTGGGGGTGAACCAGGTTAAATCCGTGTGTTGTGTGATTGAATGTGTGTTTAGTTTTGTTAAATGGTTAAGTTCTTGCTAATGAGTATATGTATCTTTGATTTCCTGTGTATTATCCATAAGAATGAATGATGGGGATAATATGTTAAGTATTGAACATAGATGTGTGAAGGTTGAATGCGCAAGTACTTCTGAACATAATGAATGCATGAGATAATCAGGTCAACACTTAAATCAGCGAGGTCTATGTATTATGATTCCCTGAAGCACAGCACCATAAGTGCGTAGTTGCATCGTAGTTCGTCATATTGCAAAAGTCCCAAAGTATACAAGCTAATATGCTTGTTGAATGCACAATTTAAACTAAGAAAAGTCTGTCAAAGATGTGTGATTGTTAAAGAGGTAGCGCAGTCTTCAATTGCGTTGTCCTATTGTTGAGTAGCCATTCCAAAGCACGCAGTCTCTATATGCATGCTAACACAAGTATTAGCTTCGAAGTAGGTGGAACTTCGTGCAATCCCCCATTGTGTTGAACCGTGCATCACCTGGTTGTGGAAACTATTTCCGCAACCTCCCCATAACTTTGCCTCGAGTGAGACCTCAGTCGTCTCACAAACTATTGTCGAAAGGGCCAGTGAAAAGGGGTTGTGTTGGCTCCCTGAACTGCGGAGAACCTAGGTTAGTCTTGAAAATCTAAAGAACGAGTGTTAACACCCAAATCGTACCCCCTAGGTTGTGGGAGAGGGCAATTCGGGGTAACCACTAACCAACTTTTGACTAATGCTACTAACCTAGCATAATCGAAGGGGGCTCTCTCTACAAATTTATGAAATACTGGAAATAATCAAAGCTGTAGTGAAAACATACACCAGCATTCATCGCTCAAGATATTCAATCAATAACATACATAGAATGTCAGACTTCTATTAGGACATATTTTTATAGATTGTTGGTTGGAAAACAACATGGATTTCTATTGGGCCAATGGATTAAATTTAAACAAAACATGAACATCATTGACAGATGCTTTGCAGATACATTCATGCAGGGACAAGGTAGCCACCAGCTCACAGTCAAAAAGCTTTTAGTTGGCGATTTAAAAGAGAAATGAACAATCCATCAATATAAAGCATGGTAAACATGAATTCTATATCGACTTTAGCAGAAAATAGTTGTGAAATGCTTGGTATGATCTGAACAGAGCATAATTTCTATGAATTTCATTCAAATACTACACTGAACCAAACTTGAATAAGCAATTACAAAATGGATTAACAAAGAAAGAGACACAATTCACATGGGAAAAGAAGGAACAGACTACAAGACCAATGACATAGGAATCCCTAATAAAATGCTTGCTCGGCTCGGTCAACTTTATTCAAAAACAGCCCAAAATGTTTCACACGGAGCAATATATTATTCTCCAAAAAGTTTTCAACCCTTCTTCTTTCA
Source organism: Larix kaempferi (assembly GCA_027924585.1). Classification (NCBI taxonomy): domain Eukaryota; kingdom Viridiplantae; phylum Streptophyta; class Pinopsida; order Pinales; family Pinaceae; genus Larix; species Larix kaempferi. The sequence goes on from BSBM01000368.1 coordinate 8,917,476, forward strand.
ATTACATAGCATATATAGCTGTCTAGGGCCTCCTTCCCGACTCATTAGGACCAGAAAAAAGTTACAACAAAAATGACACCTCATAAGGACATATTCACCATTATCAAAATGGGAGAACAGGCCTAATTGTTTTCTTTCACATTTACCCATCCTTTTACTAAATGAAAACTAAAGTCAAGACAAAAACAAAAGATAGTAAAGTGGTTGCACAAGATGGCTATTCTCAATAGCCGCCTCAGAAAATATTACAGATTACTTTAGAAATAAAAATGTCTTAGAAGTCTTTAAAAATAACAACAACTCTTTTGAAAAATAAAAAACCTTAAGGTTACTGTGCAGGGTGGAGTGTGTATTTCATCTTTCCATATCTTTCTATAGTGGTCCACAGCTCTGCAGACGGGAGGTCATAGTCCACCATTTCCTTCACCCTGATCCTTATCTCGATGTGATCGAAATAAGAAACTGGAAGGAGTCTCTCGCCGATAGCAACCAATCTGTCCAGGATTTAGAAGTCTTCTATGATCTTTTCCATCAGAATTTCGCCGGTGAGTAGATGGCTTAGACATTGGAATCTGGCACGTTCCATTCTTATGTTACAAAGCAATTTTTATATGTGGATTGGGAAATCAGCTCTTGATTGCCATCCCAAAACGCCGGTAACCCCATCTCGACCAACTTCCCAAATTGTCCTTTGAACTCTGCCACATGCCTACTCATTTCCTTGACCATGGCCTCCACACCTTCCACCTACGCATGCTTCCCTAGAACCCTTCTTGCTGCTGCCATCGTTGTGATCCAGTTTCCAATACCCAAGGTTGTTCTTTCCTCCTATGATAACCCGTTTAGAAAAGTAATAGTGTTTTGTGCCATCTCTTTGGACCTTCGGCTCAGAGTTTCCCTTACAGCCACACAACTTGTGAAAGTATCACTAATTGTTTTATCTTTTATTCTCATAAACTCCAGGTATGGCCTAAAGTCTCCAGCTACTTTAATAATCTGATCCCACACCAGATGTTTGCATCCTTGCATAGCATCCTGGCCTATAACTTGATGAGCAAGCTTTTTATTAATCTCGCCAGGGATCTGTATTTCTCTTGCAGGGATCTGTATTTCTCTTGCAGGGATCTTGTTTCTTCTTCCTTTTTCTTGCTCTCCTCTTCCAACCTCTGGGATTTTTCCTTCAATTCTTTGATCTCGACATCCTTCATACTCACATGGGACATAGCCTGCACCAGGCTATTTGCACTATCTCCATCTCCATTTTGATTCGTATTGGAAGGCCGCATGTCCAAATTGGACAAGTTACTTTTTAAATCTTCAAGCTACTTTTCCAAGCTTATTCTCTCCTTTTTCCAATCGTCTTCTTTCCCAACAAACTTTAACAATTTTGCTTTACAGTCCCTCAATTCTTTAGATAAGGCATCCTTTTCTAGCTCCATATTTATTTCTTTTGGAGCCTGGATTAGCTGTATATTTGGGATCTTTGCTGCTTTATATAGCTTCTGAATGAGGTTATCTTTTTCTACCAACAACCGTTTACTGGTTTTTCCTCCGCCGTCGTTTCCAACTAGGTCGGATTGTAGTTTCTTGACCTTCTATTAAAAATATCTGTTTTCTAGTCTTTCCTATTTCAATTGGCCTTCTAACTTTTTGACACTAACTTCCAAATTATCAACTTTCAATGTTGCTCCTACGAAATCATCATATATGCAATCTTTGATCTACTTATGAAACTGGATTCTATCCGGCACTGGGATTTTATTCCAATCGACCCTTACCTCGGTCGCCTTATTCCCAAAGCATATAGCCAGGTTTAAAGTGTTTCTTTTTTATTCTCTATTGGTCATTAAAGAAACCCTAGAACTCGTACTACTGGCATCAGATTAAAAATCTTTTGGGCAGAGGCTTGTTCGTTTTTCCCATATTGCTCGCACAGGTCAGCCCTGGACAGAAATATACCTGTATTATTACCTTCCTTTACCTCTTGAAATTGGTATTCTTGAACTTTGACCCCCGGGACTGAAAACCCCTCATTATCTGCTCTTTCACTATCCATTGAAACGACCAATTCTTCCTGAGCTGTTGAAACAACCAACTCCTCTTTAGTTTCAGAAACCAACAACTCATTTTGAGTTGAGTCAACAACTACCTCATTTTGCACTTCCACTTTGGGTTGCTTGTCTCCGCTCCCTTCTTAAGTTTTTGCATCTTTAACTTCTTCTAAATCTCTTTTCTGGCCCACTTCTGAAGTGTTCAGTAGTTGATCTGTATCCATTATCAAATTGGATATAATTAGGTTGTCCTCTTGCAAATCCACAACCTCCTCCACATCGGGTTCGTAATGAAGCAAGTTTTGCCCCTTTAGTAATCCTTATGTCTCTTTATGTTCAAAATCCCTTAGATTACATAATTTCCTCCTCTTAGAAATAATATGCAGAGGATCATATTCAATTGCCACATCTTTCTTGAACGCCATAAGCTTTAATAACCTTTCTACTTCTGCCAAAGCTTCCTTGCTCTTTATGATGAATGGACCTACCATCCACTAGTATTTTAGATCAGTACCTTTCTTGAATTGTAAAAAGTTATCATCCTCTAGAATCAGTTTCTGCCTGACAAACTCAAGAGTGAAGATTCACAATGTCAATAAAGCAGGAAAAATATAGGGCTCCTTCACGAAACCATATAGCCTAATCACTGTAGCATCTTTCAATAGAAACCAGTCTCCAACTGCCAGTTCATCTTTTAGCTACATCATAGCCTCCATCTCCGGCAAAACCCTAGGTAATCTCTCACCAAAAATGACTTCATAAATAGGGGGTAAAATATAGTTCAAGTAGTTAACGACACTGTCTTCCAAAGCATCTATGTCGAGCACTGGTGAAAACTGAAAACTCTCTACACTGCTGGACATAACCATTTTCATCAATTGATCCTAATATCGAGAAATCCGAGTATTGACAAAACTGCTCAATTGCGAATGGATCCTTTCTGCTAGAAAATCCTCAAACCCGAGGGACGGTACTGGTGCATTTTTAGTTCCTTGCGAACTGACGCTGATCCTAAACAACAAGCTTAACTTTAATTCTGTGACCCACAAGTCTATATCTAAACCTAAAAACTGGGCAAACAACGAAAGGATCAATTTGGTGTTGTCATTAAAAAGGTTGACATCCAACGGGTAAGGGGCTTCTGTGACTTCTACATCAGGTTTAAATAAAGTGGCCAAAAATGCTTGCTGACCTTCGGGGGAAAATTAACGAAATAAAGCAATGACAGACTCTTCAAACAAACCTTCGGACTCAATGGTTTGGGACTCAGGGACTCCTAAAGACCTCCTAACGACCGACGTGTCTATTGTACAGATAATTTTCGACTACTTGGCGTCCATGATAAACCGCTGGGGATCTGAATAGTTCGACGAACACCAAGACACAAACTCAGGTAAAGGCATAATCTGTTCTGGACAAAAGAAAAGGAAGAATAGAAAACCCTATGTATATCCAAACCCTGCTCGAGCAAGGTCTTTGGCTTCTTCTTAACCTCATGCACAGGGCACCGAACCCTAGTGTCATATACATCGAAATCGCTATCCTCTAAAGCAATTTTAACCCTATAACTCTTAGAAACCTGTTCCTCTTCCATTTTATGATTATATACAGACCTAGGTTTGTAGAGAATGGAGGTTACAAGGTATTACCTTTCACTGGAAACCCTGAGCATGCCCTATCGAAGGTCCTCTCGCCTTCGTCATCTCCCACACGCCGAGAGGCTTCTGACTTCGCTAGGTTCGAGAGAAAATGTCAACTTCCCACGTCGATTCATATATATATAAACCCTTTTTCTTTATCTTCCGAGCTCCTTCACCACTTGTTCACTTCTTTTGTCCGTCGATCACCCGTGTATTGATCTCGACCGTCGGATCCGCTCTCCTTTTTAACTATAGATTTGACATCCAACTCTTATCTACCGTCGAATCATCCTTCCTGTGCTTATCTGCACCGCTCATTGGGCACCACGTGTCTATGAAAGCAATGTCGCATACACTTAAGTGGTTTTCAATACCACCCTTCCATCATGTGACAAGCTCTGGTGTTGAAATCTGTCAAATGGGTCCCATTTGTCGCAACCACTCTTTCCTCTATCCAGTGGGATACTCCCCGATGCGTCTCTCATTGGGAACCGTTGATTTGATTTGGCTTAGCATCCATGGCAGGAGAAATGACCCATTTAACCTCTTTGTCCCTTTCCGTCAACTGGGTCCACCTCAACTATCATCTGTGCATCCTTATTATTGCATCACCATTGATTTGACCTTCCTTGCAACTCGTACCATCGATGTCGGGAGACCTACGGGGTGGTGAAGCACACCTATCTCGAACCCTCCGATATGAGATGATGGACCTCTTTCGTAGATCTCTAGCATCCTGTCCCCACCATCGAGGCATCACATGCACCTGAAACACTTTTCCTTGATGCTTTTCCTCCTTGCAACGTCTTCCAGAGTTAACACCTGTCTGGCGGTAATTCCCCATCGCAAACACCTACTCCCTTTCTTCCTTGCAACTCGGCCATGCGATGATCAACGGGAGCCGTTGATATCGTGCTCGCGCCCAATCGATGGTGCTAACCTACATAGCACTTAACCCTTCACATTATTTATAAGCGGACTATAGGACTTAGGGTTGATTTGGTCCTTTAAAAGGTCCTTTAACATATTTCTTTGCAAATTTCCTTGTGATGCACCATATCCACCCCTTCTACACCAATATTTTCATACCCTAGCATCTAACCATGGAGAAAAAAGGGGACCTCGGGCCTCCACCAGGTAAAGTTTCTAACCCTCCACCCTTCATTTTCAACATTTATGCTGCAGATAGTTAGGTGCTAACAATTGGCTCCAAATGGGGATGCTATCCTCCCTGTGAAGTAACAAAGAACCCTTGGTAGACCGGTGCCTGATCCATTGGGCAAAGCTTCACTCTTTGAACTGAAAACCCTTGGGCTGAAAATCAAAATTGCTCCCACTGCAAATCTAGGTCGACTATGCAAACAAAACTAAAACCTTGGCTACCCTTCCATATCTTAGGGCCTTCACTTCGGCCTTCAAATCCTTAGGTTCTCCATCAAACTTTAAAATGATTTTTAAAAGGAAAATATATATATATATATACAGGCTATGGTACAAAAGTTACATGTCTTTTAGGACAGATAATGCTTCAAAAATCTCCCGTTGACCGGACCTCCTGACCAGGGGGATCCATCCTGATGATCTAGAATGAAAGAATTTATCCCTCAGTTTGCTCCAATAACATACAGCCCTACCCACATGTGGTCAAATTTTCTGTGCTTATCTTCCTTAGGAGCATCCCACTTCAGGACCAAATCATTTACCTAAAATTGTTCTTCCTTTACTTTCCTGTCAAAAGTGTTTTTCATTTTCTTCTGGTGCATCCGTACTTTATCGTATGCCCTATTCCTCAGCTCGTTTAGCTCCACTATCTGATTCACCCTTCTCTGCATGTGATTCGGCTCTTCCTCTATCCCCTGCAACAACCTCATAACTGGTAACCCCAAGGATACTGGAAAAACCACCTCAGCCTCATATACCAGTTGGAAAGGTGACATCCCGATAGCCCTCTTGGTACTGATTCTGTCGTCCCAAAGAGCATATTTTAACTTTGTGTGCCAAGCCCTCTTATTTTCCTCCAACAACTTATTTATGATCCTTACTGGGTTTTTGTTTGAGGACTCTGCTAATCCATTTCCCTGGGGGTATTATGTTGTGGAATGGTTCAGACTGATATGGTACTTGTGAATAAAGTTTATCATCTTTTTAGACTTAAATGTTGGTGCATTGTCAATCACAATCCTCTTGGGGCACCCAAATCCAGACAAGATGTTGTTCTCTAAGAAATCCATGATTACTGTCTCAGTTGCATTCTTGGTGGGGATGGCTTCAATCCACTTGGTAAAGTAATCGGTAGCTGTTAAAATCCATCTATGCTGGCCAGAGGAATTAGGGTGTATTTCTCCGATGAAATCCAGCCCCCATTGCTGGAAAGGAGCTTCTACTATGATTGGATGAAGGGGAAGTGAGACAACTTTTCTTTTTCCTTCGAAAATTTGGCACTGATGATAGGTAACAGTATCCTTATACACGTCGGCAAACATGGTAGGCCAGTAGAACCCAACCCTCACAATTTTTTTGACTACCAATTTCCAAAAATGGTGCCCACCACAATCTCCTTTGTGGAATTCTTTCTTAGTGTGTTGAGCTTCATCCTCTAGTAAACATTTTAGCAACACACCCCCTGGATCCTTCCAATATAAAAACTGATTCATGATACAAAATTTGGCATCTTTCAACTTCACAGACCGGGCCCTGGTTTTGCTCAGCCCTGCAGGAGCCTGTAAATTTTGCAATGTATAAATAATTTCAGCATACCAAGGAGATGCAGAAAATTCTGGTCTAACCTACAGTCCTGTGTCTGCCTGATCTGGGTATTCTTCCAAAAAATTCAGCTGTAAAGAATCATAGTTGTCCTTAGTCATTAATTTTTCCAGACCTTGGACCTTTACCAACTTGGTGGGTTTTATATCTAGGTCATACTCTAGTAATACAGTAATCCATTTGGCTCTCCTTCCTTCGGGGTCTTCCTGGGTGAGAATGCTTTTCACATCATTATTTGGAATATGAGCAATGATGTGTGAGTGGAGGATGTAGACCCTGAATTCTTTCAGTGACTTAATTAGCGCATGGACCTGTTTCTCCATGATATCATATTTTAACTCCCCATCCCTCAACACCCTGCTGAAGAATGCAAATGGATGTTCAGCATTCTGGGCATTCTTTTGCAACAACACTCTTGCCCCTGTGTGTTCAGATGCATAAGAAAATATTAGAAAATCCTTGGAGAAATATGGACTAGCCAATACTGGTGCTTCAGTGATAGCTTTCTTGATTCCCTTGAATGAATTCTTGGCCTCCTCAATCCATTTTATCTTATTTTCCTTTTTCAACATATTAGTGATGTTTCTCATTATTTCTGCAAAAATTGGAATAAACCTTCTTAGAAAACCTAATTTCCCTATGAAGGCCTGCACTTTCTTCTTCTTCTTGGCTCCCCAACTTTCTGGATAGCACTAACTCTCTCAGGATCAATCCTGATACCTTCTTTGGAAATAATATGCCCCAGGAGCTTGGCTTCTTATAGTGCAAAATGTGACTTTTGGGGGTTAAGAGAAATACCATATTTTCTTCATTTGATAAAAACCTGTTCCAGATGTTTCAGATGTTCCTCATCAGATTTAGAGAGCACTGTTATATCATCCATATAGACCACCACAAACTTATCTTTCTCCTCAGTGAATGCTATGTCCATTGCACGCTGGAAATTGGCCCCTGTGTTCATTAGCCCAAAAGGCATCTTAGCATACATGAAGCTACCCCAGGGAGTGGTGAAAGCAGTTTTTTCTTGGTCCTCCGGGCACACCTTAATCTAATTGTATCCTGAAAATCCATCCATGGTGGAGATTCTCTCTGCACCTGTCACCTTTTGTAAGATATGCTCCATTTTAGGCAAAGGATAATTGTCTTTCAGTGAAACTCTGTTAAGGTTCTTGAAATCTATGCAAATTCTGATCTCACCATTCTTCTTCCTCACAGGAACCAGATTGTCTATCCATTGGGAAAACCTCAGAGTGACAATGATTTTTTCATTGAACAGTCTTCTGATTTCTTTCTCTATTATATGCAACAGTTTTGGATTTATTCTTCTCGGCGTCTGCCTGAAGGGTTTCTCCCCTGGTTTGATAGGGATAGAGTTTTGTATTATGGAAGTATCACATTCCTTCAGATCTTCATAACTCCAGGAAAAAGCATCAACGTATTTCTTCATTAATTCTACATACCACTCTTTCTTCTTAGCGTGCAGCTTCTTGGATAGGTTCACCATCCGTGGCTCTTCTTCAGTACCCAAATTCTGGTCTTCTACAACATCACTAGGAGGTTCAAACTTTGGGTTTTTAGCTACGTCATTTTGGTCAAACAGCTTCTCTAGGGGTATCAAACCCTTAGGGATATAATTACTCTTCAATTGAATGATATCCTTTCCACCCAGCATGTTTTTCCACCCTTTACCTTCAGCCTCTTCATCTTCTGACTACTCTTGTTCCACAAGACCTTCCAAGTTTTCATTTTTGGTGTCAATCTGAACATTTGCAAACTCATCAGACAACTCCAAGAACCTCTTAAATTGTAAATCATCATAAAATACCTGCAAGTATTTAGAATTATCTGGTATAGAGGGCCTGTTCACCACCTCCACTTCATATTTCTCCTGAGAAAAGATAGGAGTTTTAAAACTACCAGCAGTAGTGGCCAGGGAATGTGCCACCTGGTTCTCACACCTAGGAATCACCCTGATCTTGTGTTCTATGAAGAAATTTCCAAACATATCCCGGACTTCATTCCTGTAGGCTCTCATCCTGGGGTGTTTGGTTTGATAGCTATCATTCACTTGATTGACCACTGACTCTGAATCCCCAAACACTGCTATCTTTTTGGCTCCTAAATATTTCAGGTCTCGTAAGCCCAAGAGCAGAGCTTCATATTCGGCCACAATGTTGGTGCATTCAAAAGTTAAGTTGTATGACAAAGCTCTGGACTCCCTGTCAGGAGGTATGATCTAGACCCCTTGCTCTAGCACCATTTTTACTCAAGGATCCATCGAAGTACATAGACCATAGGCCTTTTTCATTTTTCTGTCTCTCTGAGGCTCCATACCTTACTGCAAACTCTTTATCTTCATTAAATTCAATATATGTAGGGGGTTTAGGATCAATATGGGGGCCATCATTGAAGAATATAGGGGACCCTATGTCGATGTCTACATCATATACTGGGTGATTTTCAGGTTTGTCCATGTTGTTGACAACATAAGCCATCCTCTTCTCTCTATATAATCTTCTATTGCTCCCAAAAAGAGGTATGGTGGCGTAAGATAGGTCCATCTACATAGTCCCTTTCAGTTTTGAAATCCAAGATGTTGACAACATCATCCTAAATTTAGCAGGCACATCAGCCACTACCACGTCCATCATAATCTTTTTAGCTGGGGTTTGGGCGAGGATCACCACCAGATTCTTTATTAGCCCCAGGCATTGCACCTTTCTGGAATCAAAAGAGTAGAGGTCTTTGTGTGGTATGGTAACTTCCAACCCTAATTGATCCATCACATATTTTGGTATCAGATTGTGTGAATCCCCAAAGTCTATTAATGCATTGTGTAAGATCTTGCCATGGACATTCAAACTCAAATAAAATGGGGGAACTTCTTCATTGTCTGGCTCTTCAAGCTTAGACCCAAAAATTATGGTGGGAGCATCTTCTGTCACCTCCAATATGTAATGCAGACAATCACCCTGACCTTTTACCATGCTAGCTATCTCTTCCCTGTATTCATTGTTCCTTAGTAACTCATTAAGAGGGATAGAGATATTCACCTTGGACAACTCTTCCTTTATACTGAAGGTTGAAACTAGTTTCACCACTTCAGTGACTTCTGGATGTTTGAATTCTTTGGAAGGTTGCCCCTTATCCTCTGGTGCCTTCTGTGCAACAACCTCCTATTGCTCCTCCTTCGGCTTTTTTGCTTCTTACTGAGTATTATAGGGTTGATTTTGGCCATAATTTCCTTTGTTTATCGTTACATCCTGATTCCTTAGCTTCATCCTTCTTTGAATGTAATCTACAACATTCTGGCAACCCATCTGGTACTTCCCAAAATCTGACTCAGGGTTTTGGCCGGTGCTCTCCCTGTTAAAAAAATCATGCTCTCTTTCAGTCAAAAATACTTCATGGTCTAGAGTGTCAAAGAGATGAATATGGTCGCCCATGGGATCTTCGGGTCCTTCTTGATCAACTAAATTTTCAGGGAAAGGAGGCATTATCTGCTGGTCATCAGGGTTTCTCTAATTTCTTTGAGGGAGTGGCCTTCTAAAATTAGGATTTCTTATTTGGTTTTCAGGATGATCTCTAATGGGAGGCTTGTTATCCAAGGCTAACCTTTCCATCAATTTTTCCATGGCCCTCGTCATTGTATTGAACTTGGAATCACTAAAGGAGGAGGAGGAGGTAGTGGTTTGGGTCTCTTGTTTCTTTTTGTCTGCTTCAGCTTTACCTTTCATCTCTCCCGAAGCCATCATCTTTGCCTCCACCTCTATAGCATCTTTCAATATAGTAGGTAGGGAGGCCGATTTTCTTTCTCTTAATGTACATGAAAAATATCCATCAAAGGCATCTGCATAATGAAGTTTTGCAGCGCCTTCTGAAGGCCTTAGATCATCTGGAATGGAATTGTATTCCTTCATGAACCTAGCAGAAAACTCATGCATAGATTCAAAACCTCCTTTCTTCAAATGATTATACTGGGATAGGACTATGGCAGGACTCCTTATTGTCTCCCACCTCTCTAAGAACAATGCCTTTAAGGCCACAAAATCATGGATAGAAGCATTTGGAAACTTTCTGAACCATTTCTTAGGTTCTCCAAACAAACTCTAGGAAAACAACCTCATCTTAGCATCATCAAAATCTACTTCCTCCAAATCAATGAAATATTCAAATATTTCTACATGTTGCTTGGCGGAATATTCTCCTTCTCCATCATAAGAGACAATCCTTTGGGAATAGTTCTTAGGGAGGTCATGTAGAACAACTGGTAGGACTAAAGGTGCAAATCTAGCAGCCATGAGTGCAGGTGGATTTTGGGCTTCAGGGATGATATTCTGAAGGATATTCTGGGCAAGATTATTGGCAAGGTTTATGGTATGAGGCTAGGGAATTTGAGAATGCAGTTTGGCACTTTCATCCTTGACAGTACCTTTCAAGTACCACACAAGATCTAGAAAATATAACTCAGTATCATCCAAACCCACTTTTCCTACTTTTAGATATGATTTAGATCTTGATCTTGGCAACAATCTCCCAAGGTCTATCTCTATATCTAACTCTTGGAAAACAGATGATTCTTATTTAGACACAATTCTTTCACTAGTAGAAACACTAGCCTTTTCTTTTCCAATCTTATGTCTAAGCAAACTTTTTGGATTATCCACACCTAGCAAAATCTCTGAAAAAGGATTACCTCGGGTATGGATCTTCTTGGAGGCCAGGATGCCCTTTGAGACTTCTTTAGAAAAGAAATTTGGCCCGCTTGTCTTGTCCAGTGGAGTCTCCTTTGAATATAATCCTCAATGAGTGGAGTCGCTAGGGCAAAAAACACACAACCTTATCAAAATCTGGAAACCTCTGTTTGCCCACAGAAATTTCTCCTTTCTTTGAAACTAGGACTTCTTTGTCGTTCTCCCAGGGATGATAAGACAATCGTTCCCCGGTAATGGTGCCAATTTGTTAACATCCAAATCATACCCCCTAGGTTGTGGGAGAGGGCAAGTCGAAGTAACCACTAACCAACTTTGTACTAATGCTACTGACCCAGCATAGTCGGAGAGGGCTCTCTCTACAAATTTATGAAATACTGGAAATAATCAAATGTGTTAACAATGAAAATATACACCAGCATTCATCGCTTAAGATATTCAATCAATAACATACATAGAAGGTCAGACTTCTGTTAGGACAGATTTTTATAGATTGTTGGTTGGAAAACAACATGGATTTCTATTGCGCCAATGGAGTCAATTTAAACAAAACGTGAACATCATTGACATATACTTTGCAGATACATTCATGCAGGGGCAAGGTAGCCACCAGATCATAGTAAAAAAGCTTTTAGTTGGTGATTTAGAAGAGAAATGAATAGTCCATCAATATAAAGCATGGTAAACATGAATTATATATCAACTTTAGCAGAAAATAGTTGTGAAATGCTTGGTATGATCTGAACAGAGCATACTTTCTATGAATTCCATTCAAACACTACACTGAACCAAATATGAATAAGCAATTACAAAATGGATTAACAAAGAAAGAGACACAATTCACATGGGAAAAGAAGGAAGAGACTGCAAGACCAGTGACACGAGAATCCCTAATAAATTGCCTACTCATCTCTGTCAACTTTATTCAAACATAGCTCAAAATGTTTCACATAGAGCAATATATTATTCTCCAAAAAGTTTTCAACCTTTCTTCTTTCAATTACATAGCATATATAGCTGTCTAGGGCTCATTAGGACCAGAAAACAGTTACAACAAAAATGACACCTCATCAAGACATATTCGCCATTATTAAAATAGGCGAATAGGCCTAGCTATTTTCTTTCACATTTACTTGTCCTTTTACTAAATGACAACTAACGTCAAGGAAAAAACAAAAGATAGTAAAGTGGTTTCACCCGCTGGCTATTCCCAATAGTCGCCTCAAAAAATATTACAGATTACTTTAGAAATAAAAATGTCTTAGAAGTCTTTAAAAATAACAGCAACTCTTTTGAAAAATAAAAAACCTAATGGTTACTTTGTAGGGTGGAGGGTGTATTTCATCTTTCCATATCTTTCTACGGTGGTCCACAGCTCGGTAGATGAAAGTTCATAGTCCACCATTTCCTTCACCCTGATCCTTATCTCGATGTGATCGGAATAAGAAACTGGAAGGAGTCTCTCGCCGATAACGACCAATCTGTCCAATATTTCGAAGTCTTCTGCGATCTTTTCCATCAGAAATTTTCCTGTGAGTAGATGGCTTAGACGTTGGAATTTGGCATGATCCATTCTTATGTTCCAGAGCAATTTTTTATATGTGGATTGGGAAATCAGCTCTTGATTTCCATCCCAAAACGTCAGTAACCCCATCTCGACCAGCTTCCCAAATTGTCCTTTGAACTCTGTCGCATGCCTCCTCATTTCCTCGACCATGGCCTCCACACCTTCTACCTGAGCATGCTTCCCTAGAACCCTTCTTGCTACCGCCATCGATGTGATCTTGTTTCCAATACCGAAGGTTGTTCTTTCCTCCTCTGATAACCCTTTTAGAAAAGTAATAGCGTTTTGTGTCGTCTCCTTGGGCCTTCGGCTCAGAGTTTCCCTTACAGCCACACAACTTGTGAAAGAATCACTAATTGTTTTATCTTTTATTCTCATAAACTCTAGGTATGGCCTAAAGTCTTCAGCAACTTTAATAATCCGATCCCACACCAAATGTTTGCATCCTTGCATAGCAGCCTAGCCTATAACTTAATGATCAATCTTTTTATTAATCTCGCCTAGGGACGTGTATTTCTCTTGCAGGGCTCTTGTTTCTTCTTCCTTTTTCTTACTCTCCTCTTCCAACCTCTGGGCTTTCTCCTTCAATTCTTTGATCTCGACATCCTTCAACTTGACATGGGACATAGCCTGCACCAAGCTATTTGCACTATCTTCATCTCCATTTTGATTTGTATTGGAAGGCCGCATGTCCAAATTGAACAAGTTACTTTTTAAATCTTCAAGCTACTTTTCCAAGCTTATTCTCTCCTTTTTCCAATCGTCTTCTTTACCATCAAACTTTAACAATTCTGCTTTACAGTCCATCAATTCTTTAGATAAGGCATCCTTTTCTATCTCCAGATTTGTTTCTTCTGGAGCCTGTATTAGCTATATATTTGGGATCTTTGCTGCTTTTTGTAGCTTCTAAATGAGGTTATCTTTTTCTACCAATAGTCACTTACTGGTTGTTCCTCTGCCGTCATTTCCAACTAGGCCAGATTGTAATTTCTTGACCTTATGTTGAAAAGCTCTATTTTCTAGTCTTTCCTGTTTCAATTGGCCTTCTAACTTTTTGATAGTAACTTCCAAATTATCAGCTTTCAGTGTGGCTCCTACGAAATCATCATATATGCAATCTTCGATCTGCTTATGAAACTGGATTCTATCCAACACTGGGATTTTCTTCCAATCGACCTTGGGATTCTCTGTGCATATAGCCAGGTTTAAAGTGTTTCTTTTCGAGTCTCTACTGGTTATTAACGAAACCCCAGAACTCGATAGATCCTGGACTACTGGCATCAGATTAAAAAGCTTTTCGGAAGAGGCTTGTTTGTTTTTCCCATATTGCTTGCACAAGTCAGTCCTGGACAGAAATATACCTGCATCATTACCTTTCTTTACCTCTTGAAATTGGTATTCTTGAACTTCGACCCCTGGGATTGAAGGCCCCTCATTATCTACTCTTTCACTATCCATTGAAACAACCAATTCTTCCTGAGCTGCTGAAAAGACCAACTCCTCTTTAGTTTCAGAAACCACCAACTCATTTTGAGTTGAGTCAACAACTACCTCATTATGCACTTCCACTTTAGGCTGCTTGTCTCCACTCCCTTCTTCAGTTTCTACATCTTTAACTTCTTCTAAATCTCTTTTCCGGCCCACTTCTGAAGTTTTTGGTACCTGATCTATGTCCATTATCAAATCGCATAGAGTTAGGTCGTCCTCTTGAAAATCCACAATCTCCTCCACATCGGGCTCGTAGTGAAGCAAGTTTCACCCCTTTAGTAATCCTTCTATCTCTTTATGTTCAAAAGCCCTCAGATTACATAATTTCCTCCTCTAAGAAATAATATGCAAAGGATCATATTCAATTGCCACATCTTTCTTGAACCCCATAAGCTTTAATAACATTTATACTTCTGCCAGATATTCCTTGCTCTTTATGATGAATGGACCTACCGTCCACGCGTATTTTAGATCAGTACCTTTCTTGAATTGTAAAAAGTGATCATCCTCCAGAATCAGTTTCTGCCTGACGAACTCAAGAGCGAAGATTTGCAATGTCAAGAAATCAGGCAAAACATAGGGCTCCTTCACAAAACCATATAGCCTAATCACTGTAGCATCTTTCAATAGAAAGTAGTCTCCAACTGCCAGTTCATCTTTTAGCTGCATCATAGCCTCCATCTCCCGCAAAACCCTAGGTAATCTCGGGCCAAAAATGACTTCATAAACAAGGGGTAAAAATATAGTTCAAGTAGTTAAAGACGCTGTCTTCCAAAGCATCTGTGTTGAGCAATGGTGAAAACTGCGAACTCTTTGCACTGCTGGACATAACCATTTTCATCAATTGAGCCTGATACCGTAAAAGCTGAGTATTGGGAAAACTACTCAATTGCGAATGGATCCTTTCTGCTAGAAAATCCTCAAACCTGAGGGACAATACTGGTGCATTTTCAGTTCCTTGTGAACTAACGCTAATGCTAAACAACAAGCTTAACTGTAATTCTATGAACCACAAGTCTGTATCTAAACCTCAAAACTAGGCAAACAACGAAAGGACCAATTTGGTATTGTCATTAAAACATTTGACATCCAACGGGTAAGGGGCTTCTGCGACTTGTACATTAGTTTAAAGCAAGTGGCCAAAAATTCTTGCTGACCTTCGAGGGAAACTCGACGAAATAAAACAATGACAGACTCTTCAGACAAACCTTCGGACTCAATGGTTTGGGATTTAGGGACTCCTAAAGACCTCCTAACGACCGATGCGTGTACTGTACAGACAGTTTTCAACTGCTGGGCGTCCATGATAACCTGCTGGGGCTCTAAATAGTTCGACGAACACCAAGACACAAACTCAGGAAAAGGGATAAATTGGTCTAGACAAAAGAAAAAGAAGGAAGACTCAAAAACCCTATGTATATCCAAACCATGCTCGAGCAAGGTCCTCTTCTTAACCTCATGCATGGGGAGCCGAACCCTAGTGTCATATACATCAAAATCCCTATCCTCTAAAGCAATTTTAACCCTAGAATTGATAGAAACCTATTCCTCTTCCATTTTATGATTATATACAGACCTAGGTTTTCAGAAAATGGCGGTTACAAGGTCTTACCTTTCACTGGAAACCCTGAGCATGCCCTGTCGAAGGTCCTGTCGCCTTCATCATCTCCCACATGCCGAGAGGCTTCTGACTTCGACAGGTTCGAGAGAAAATTTCAACTTCCCACGTCGATTCTTATATATATAAACCCTTTTTCTTTATCTTTTGAGCTCCTTCGCCACCTGTTCACTTCTTTCGTCCGTCGATCGCCCGTGTATTGATATCAACCTTTGGATCCGGTCTCCTTTTTAACTGCAGATTTGACAACCAACTCTTCTCTACCGTCGGATCATCCTTCTTGCGCTGATCTGCACCGCTCATTAGGAACCACGTGTCTACGAAAGCAGTGTCGCATACACTTAAGTGGTTTTCAATACCACCCTTCCATCATGCGACAGGCCCTGGTGCTGACATCTGTCAAATGGGTCCCATTTGTCGCAACCACTCTTTCCTCTATCCAGTGGGATACTCCCCGATGCGTCTCTCGTCGGGAACCATTGATCTGATTTTGCTTAGCATTCACGGCAGGACAAATGATGTGTTTAATCTCTCTGTCCCTTTTCATCAACTAGGTCCACCTCATCTATCATCCATGCATCTTTATTATCGCATCACCATTGATTTGACCTTCCCTGCAACCCACACCATCGATCTTGGGAGACCTACGGGGTGGCGAAGCACACCTATCCCGAACCCTCCGATCTGAGACTATGGACCTCCATCGTAGATCTCTAGTGTCATGTCCCCACCATCGAGGCATCGCATGCACCGAAAACGCTTTTCCTCCTTGCGACGTCATCCAAAGTTGACACATGTCTGACTGTAATGCCCCATCGCAAACGCCTACTCCCTTTCTTCCTTGCAACTCGGCCATGTGACGATCAAAGGGACCCGTTGATCTCGCACCCATGCCTAATCGACGGTGCTAACCTACATAGCACTTAACCCTTCACATTATTTATAAGCGGACTATAGGACTTAGGGTTAATTTGGTCCTTTAAAAGGTCCTTTAACACATTTCTTTGCAAATTTCCTTGTGATGCAACATATCCACCCCTTCTACACCAATCTTTTCATACCCTAGCATCTAACCATGGAGAAAAAAGGGGACCTCGGGCCTCCACCAAGTAAAGTTTCTAACCCTCCACCCTTAATTTTCAACATTTATGCTGCATATAGTTAGGTGCTAACAACGAGTATATGAGCCAACAAGAATTTACAATTCTTTAATGGAAATCTTTATTAATTACATCATTTAACCTGTAACCTGATTGAGGACAGAAAGCATAATCTTATATAAAACAGAGGGTAAAGCTATTACCTGAACTATACTGATTGATTCTCCTTTAGCACCTGCACACTTCAAACACTAATTAATGAAAAATAATTATTCTCAGCTGACCTGTGGAATGATAACCAAATAACTTTGGAACTGCCATGTTCCTCCCAACCTTGACCTGGAACGGTCCCTGGTTCTAAATCGGATCCCCCTGAGCTAGCTCCAATACAAAAGAGAGCCTATAGATCCTAAGGCAGACAACTGATTGCAAATCAATCTTGGTATATTCCTCTTCCATGTTTTGGGACAATTTCTCTCTTGCTACCATAAAGAATGATAATAAGATAGCTCCCTGTCTTTGGAAATTGTCCTTGTATTTAAAGGAAAACTTTGGAATGGGAAGTTAATTTAATATTAATATTTTAATATTATCTTCAGTTTGACTCCAAGTTTGAATTATAAAATATAATTAAAAAGGTTTATTTAATTATAACTTTAGTTTATTTAGAACTCTTAATTTGTTCCTTTTTTAACTGATTATTGTAAACTTATACTTTATTTATTTAATTTATAAGAATAATATAAGTGTATGCATAATCCATTCTTGTGGATATATAGACTTTATAATTTATGTATCTTTTATTATTCTCATAACTTTTTATATCTATATATATTTAACATTTTTATATACAGATATGAGTCTGTATACATAATACTTTTGCACAAGAGTGAGGCTTCTTTATAATTAATAATTTTGATTAATCCATGTATTTACATAGCATTATATTTTGTATGCTTTATTAAATAAGGTAAACTCATTTGACAAGGCCTTTGGTGGGTTTAGATGGTCGACTAGGTTAGGTAGCCCTAGATCCCTTGCATATTGGAGTACGTCGTATTTCATGGAAGTTTCCTGAGTCCTTGATGAGAGATGAGTAGTGATTCAATCAGTCAAATTAAATAAGTATGGTGATTGGTGGTGCTATTCAGAGCCTTCCTCAACTCAACACCTTTTAAGTAAAGTAACCACGAGTGCTATTCATAGCTTAAGCTCAACACTCTCCAATGGGTGTTACACTAGTGCAATTCCAGAGCTCCTCGCTCACCACTAGTACTAGGATGTATTTGTAAGATACACCTAGGGATACAATGGCCAAAGATTCGATGCTCCAGATCTTATGCTCAACATCCTGTTGGAGTGCTCCAGGGCTTATTCCCAACACTAAATCATTTATTTGCTGGGGTTACCTGTGTGTTCCATAGCTTAATGTCAACACATAGTCTTGTAACCCATGTGCTCCATGGCTTATGCCCAACACATCATAGAAATCAACTAATGCATATCAGAATTTCCGCACAGTACATCACAAAAGTCATCTCAGTATATTAGGGCTTGTACCCAATCATATAATAACATTAACCAAGTACATCGGGGCTTACATAAACATAATCTGTGTCCATCAGCGTCCATGCCCTATATATATATATATATATAACCGAAGTAAATTATGGGCACCGGGGCTTGTGCCCAACATATATAACAAAAGTAAAACATGTGCACTGGAGCTTACGCCTAGTATATATATATCATCAAAATAAATCATGTGCATCGGGGCTTACACCCAATATAAGGAATAGTCATAATCAACAAAATTTGGGATATTATAGATTAGCACCTAGACTTGGGTCTACTGTTGAGCTCTCCATCATGAGAAACCCTATAGATTCCATTGTCATGAAAAACATTAGCACACTTCTTTTTTAAAACTTGAAGGAATGTCAGTTTAATTGGACACCAATGAGACAATTACATGGTGCTCGTTCATTTCCAAGTAGCTCTTGCTTAAGTATTCCCTTGTTTATAAACACATACTCGGTTCATCTTCATTTTAATTTACTTTTCCATGAATTTCCAAATAAAAAGAAAGGAATGAAAAATCAACTTACCTATGGTTTTATGATCAAAATTTTGAGGGGGGATGGGATGGATTCGACCTCAAGCTTGCCAATTTTCTAAATTTCCCCACAGTGATCATGCTAGGACTCACAAGTTCCACTCGATGGGCCTCATTGTAAATAGTAAAAAAATTCATTACATTTGGACAATAGATCATGAAAATGAATTTGTTCATTACCTTGGATTTTTATTTATATGTTTGAAGAATCATATCTAAGAGGGAATCCTATGTGGGGAAGTCGAATAGGGTTAGAACATGGTGAGAGTATCATTGTGGAGAATACATAGCAAGGATGCAATGTATTTCCAGTTGAAGTGTTTTAGGACTATGATAATGTATCACGAGTGGGGAATTCATTGGTGAGCAGCAGTGTGTCACAAGTGGGAATTAATTTAGGGTCGTGACATGTCACTAAAGTGCATGGCTTTGAAGTTGTGATGTGTCATGTGGGAGAATGATTCAAAGTTGTGACACATTGTGGGTAGGAATAGCTTGGATGATGCAATGTGCCATATGTATGCATACTTTTCATAGTCGTATCCTGTCATGCGACAAGTGTCCCTCATGTATGTGACATGTCACAAGAGAGAAACCTTTGGAGGATGTTGTACACCATGAGAAATAATTTCTTATGCAATGTGACGTATAGCATCCAAATTTGATAATGTATCTCAAGGGTACATGGATTGGCGCTTTCGCATGTCCCAAGTAGGCATCACTTGTAGTTGTGATATGTCACATGGGAGAGTATTTCATCTATGTGGCACATCGCAAGTGATGAATTCTTTCAAGCTTGTGATATGTCACATGAGTGAATGCATTGGATGATGTGACATCTTGCACATGTGTAAATATTTTGAGTTATGATGTGTCACACATGGGTAAAACTTTTGATGGTTTGACCTGTGAGAGCATATTAAAAGTGGAAGGTATCTCAAGAATGTGACCCATCACATCACATAGAGATAGTTATCTATACAATACACATCACATAATGGAAGTTAGGCTCAACTATGACATGGTTTAGTGATTAGCCTAGAATTGAAAACAGGTGAACACTTAACATCAAAAAAAGTGGATTCAAAACAATGCAAACTAACAAGTAGAATAAAACAAAGTTACTGAGCCATAGAGATTATAAGGGACGAATGACCAATTACACAATTTTTTAGAGGATGAGTCATGCAACCAAGGATGGAAAGTAAAGAGATTAGAGATAAAAATAAGGACCCATGGATTTTCTTCTGAGAAAATAAATTATGGGGTGTTGTTACTTGCTCAACAAAGGGATACACGCAATTACTTGAAAACCCATATCAAATAACGGAAATGTTAAACAATTAACAACAATGAAAATCAATTAATAATGAAACATTTGAAATAATATTTTAATAATAATTTAAAAATATTGATAAATTCTTACTAACATATGAATGCAAGGATAAGAAACAATTCTTTATAATAATATATTGTCCAAATGCTTAATTAGTGTAACCACACAATTACCTCTAATAAAATATCCTTTTAACACCCACCATATTATGGGTTTCATAGAATTAAATCTTTGTAAAAACAAACCCAAATAAACTATGCTTTGGGATCACCTATGGTCTTTTTCATCCTTGAAAAAAAACATGCACTTCACCGATTCTATTTCCACATGTTATTCAACGTTGTTTAGGATGGAAATGGGCCTCTCATATTTTATGTTTTTTACCTTGACTATATCTAAATGGAGATTAAGTGTACTTCTTGTTATTTCAATTTTTCCTTTATTATGGACAAATCTATACTTAGACAATTACAATGCATTAAAAAAATTTCCATGCCAAGCATGACTTGAAAGCTTTAAAATTTATATGTAACAAAATTGATTAATGTCTTCCTTTATTATGGATAAGTCTAAATGTGGCCATGACAAACATGATTTGAAGGATTTAAAATTTATATGTCTAACACAATCATGATGCATGGTGTTGAAAATTAGTTATCGTATTTGCTAGAAGATTGTCTTTATTATTCTTGTATTCACCATTTGCCCCTTATTTTGTTCCCATTTAAGTAGAACAAGGGATTCTCAACATGCATTTTGTAACCTATTCTCAAATATAAAATAATGAGATGAATACTTATGAACATACCATTTATTGGTTATGATGGGAGATTGTCTGGTGTAATGGAAGACCCCAATCTTCCAAGCCAAGTCAAGTGACCATTGGTGGAAGCAACATAATCATACATGTCAGTAGTGAAGTTACTGGGCCTCGCTCAAAAAATTAATAATCTAATCATTCATGACATCAATTGCTTTGTGACACCATTAGTTAATATCCACCTCATCATCTTAATATTGTAGATTTGTGTGAATAATACAAAAGGTAATGAATGAGTAAATGAATGCAATGTAACAATTTGTGTGAATTACAAAGATGAAATTAATACAATATACATACTCGAAAGGGACACCAAATGAACCCCATCCAAAATATGTAGTTTAAACTTGGTCTTATGAATCTAGGAGAATCTAAGATATATTGTTGTTCGGCCCATTCAAGCGTTCACTTATGAAGTCTCTCCTCCGAGGTAAAAATTTTCGTCTTGGACCTCCACTATGATATTATTCATGCATAAGCATCAATGATGTAGTACTTGGTAGTTACATTAACACATAATTAAGGTCCAATTAAATTATTTGGCTTGTCAAACATGAGTTAGGCCTCTTTGAGTATAGGGGAAAATTGATTTCAATAACTCAAACATCATCTCTCAGACACACACATACACATACTAGCTCCACACCCTACATACTTTTATATTCTTATCTCTATTCCTAAGTGTTGATTCCTAAAGTGGATCCTCTAGTTGAACAAAGGGATCAATAATATATATTTTGTTGGCAGTATTGAATCTAAAGCTCATTTAAATGTAATATGTATTTTTGATGGAAGAGAATCTTAGGGGTCTCTAGATTTTCTTAGTATCTATGTAAAAGACTATGCAGGAGTTATGTGATGGCATAGAATATGGGATATGAAAAATATAGTTTGCATGCCTCTTATGGGTTCATTTTTTTTTAATTATAGAAGAAGTTTCTTCAAGAAATTCCCAAATGCTTTAAAGCATCTACATACTGTATTATGTTCACCTTGAATAATAATTAGAAAATTTATCAACCGAAAAAAAATTTATTTTCTTAAAGAAACATTTCTAGAAAATATGTTATTTGAATAAATAAAAAGTTAACTATTAATATTTAAATGTGCATACATGCAATTAGTATTACATGATATATAGAGACTCAAGTACTATGTATGAAAATCCCCTAAAGTGTTTTCATCTTCATAATATTTTGTCTTCTCACATATTGAGGTGCAAACTTGTGCAACATTTTTGCAATTCTTAGGCAATGAACTCAATCAAGAATACAAACATATCTATATATTATTAATCCTTCTTGGTATGTGGGGAGAATCCTTTTATTCCTTTAAGTTTCACAACCTTCTTCAACAAACATGAGTTAAAAAAATGAAGTCACTTCCTTTTCAAGAACCGAAGGAATAAAGAAAAAAGAAAAATCTAATGCGGCCCAACATACCAAATAAATTGCAGCTTCTTTAGTTTGTAATATGTTGATGGAGCTATCGTTGGTTGTTATAGTTACTGGTGAGAATGATGAAAGGGAATTGTTGAATACTCGCCAAACAAAACCTAAATTGAATTTGTGGGATTTGTCAAACAAGATGGAGTTGGTTGCGAAGAGTTGGAAATATAATTCAATCGTTGCAAACTTAGTAATGGTATATTGCGGACTTGGTCATGAACACAAGATCGAGAGGTAACATGAACATTTGTAATTGGGAGTGTGTGGGCTTTGCTAATCATCATGTTGCGACATGTCACAATCATTTTGATGTTGATCATTATGGAGATCAACAAAATATAAGGAAAAAATGATTGCTTTCAATTCATCTTGTTTTTCTTTTAATGTGCTATGGTTTTCCTTTCAATAACCCATCCATATTGCTCCATTTCTTATCACAACAAATAGTGATCCAATTGTTATCATGAGATAAATAGAAACCCATTAAAATGCTTGAGTCATTTATGTACTAATGATGTCAACTTTGATGATATTATTTTTTGAGTCAACTTAAATGTGGGTGTTCTCCCTAACACTTGATTCGGGCCAACCCATGAAAGAAGCCTAAGATCACACAAATTCAACTCGTAACTCCCAATGACATAGTCCTTCATTCTTAATCGATCAAACTGAACATGAACCAATTTTGTTGAGCAAACATTAGATTTGAGATTAAGAAATGAGGGCAGAGATTAATTCCCACTTATAGTATTTGAGGTTTGGAGAGAGATCTTTATGGATGTAGCACCTACATGTTAAGTGACATCTTTATTCAAAAATCTAAAAATATGTTATAAAGAAACTATTCACATTCATAATTACGTTATAGGTTGCATTTTTCACATAAAGTTTCTCACCAAGTATGGACAAAAATAAATCACCCTAATAGTTTGCATT
Source organism: Larix kaempferi (assembly GCA_027924585.1). Taxonomy (NCBI): domain Eukaryota; kingdom Viridiplantae; phylum Streptophyta; class Pinopsida; order Pinales; family Pinaceae; genus Larix; species Larix kaempferi. The sequence goes on from BSBM01000368.1 coordinate 8,941,068, forward strand.
AGAATGTAACCAAAATGAAATGTATTATTTAAAACAATAAATCTATAATTTTCAAATAATAAAGGTTAAAATCATAATTTTCATAAAATTAAAATTTCCCATAGATTATGGTTAACGATTACAAAATTCAAAAAAAGGTAATAATTCAACCTGGTAATGTATTATCTAAAACAATAAATCTATAATTTTCAAATAATAAAGGTTTAAAATCATCATTTTCAAAAAATTAAAATTTCCCATAAATTATGGTTAACGATTACAAAATTCAAAAAATAAAGTAATAATTCAACCTGGTTTTCATTTGATGTAAATTAGTAAATGGATGATGTGGTCATAGGATTTGCAAAATTCAAAATGCAAGCTGTCAACCATCATGGAAAAAGCATCACCTAACTCTACCGCTCGATCATAACGATAATGTAATCCAACGGTTCCATTTGAAATGCACGATGTCCATATATAAGCGTTTCGTCATAACAAGAATGCCACCCAACCATTCAATTCGAATCTCCAGTCGAATCAACGGTTCAACTTGAATATCTTAAATAACGCCCGGTTGGATCAAAAAGCAGCTTCGAATCAACCGTTAGATCAAAAAGCTGCTTCGAATCAACCGTTCAATTTGAATTTCCGAAATAACGCCCCCATGCCGTTGGATCAAAAAGCAGAGTTGAATCAACGGTTCAACTTCAATTTAAAAAAAAACTACCATGCCGTTGGATCAAAGAGCAGCGTTGAATCAACGCTTCCACTTGAATTTTTAAACAACATATTTTCGAGCGTTGCATTATGAATCTCTTTCATTTCATTATTCTCTGCCCTGTGCGCTCTGGGTCTCTCTCACGTAATGTAATTTACAGCACTCTAGTTACTGTGTTTGCATTTGTAGGTATGCTATTTGAAGATTGAGAAAGGATATGATACAGCGGCAGCAACACATTATGGAAGGATATGATACAGCGGCAGCGGAAGGCTACATAGTTAATGCCTGTGAAGACCACGCCCCCATTATGGAAGGCTTCGTCCGCGATCGTCTGTATTAGGGCTCAAGCTTAATGGTAAGGGCTCAAGTTATAGATGACATATGATCAATGAAGTTTTGACAAGTCTTTGTTCAGTGAATAGATTGCAAATTTGTTGTTGTGATTTATGTACGTTTACTACAAATTATTGATGATTTTTCTGATTTGCCTGAGAAATCTTTCTTTATGTACGTTTACTACAAATTATTGATGATTTTTCTGATTTGCCTGAATCAGAAAAATTTGCACTCAATCCCACGAAAAATAGTTGCCTGAATCGCACAATTTTCTAGGTCCGGGATAAGGAACTTTGAGTTTTTTGTTTTTACTGCAACACTTTTTCTGAGTTATCAGTAAATCAAATAAATCTTACCACTATAGTTTGTGTTTGTGTTCTGTGGTTTAAAAGTAAATTAAATAATTATATGCTTAAAGAGATCTCGCTTGTTTTACTGCAGATTATGTTTGTTTGAGTATGTTTTGGGGTTTTTCATTTAGATCATGTCTGTTTGAGTTCTAGTTGTATCTCTGATAATTGATAGCTGCATAAACACATTATGAAAGTCTACTTCTCCAACATTCTTTAGTTCTTTTGTCTGCGATCTTAATACCACAGGTAGAACCTCAGCCACTCTCTTATCAGGTCCAACCATGGCAAAGCTCTTTTGTTGTTTTTTCTGCTTCATTTTTTTTCCTTTCATATTTGTATACTGTAATACTGCACATCAGAGTAATAATGATCCGCCTTGAAATTATATTAATCTTTCTTTTATGACAAACGATAATGGAAACCCAATTACGCAATTCGAATGGAAATGTTGTATCGCTCGCAATTCGAATGGAAATGTTGTATCCCTCGCAATTCGAGTGGAAATGTCTCAGGCTGAATTCGAATCTGCGTCGACAATGTCTCAAGGAGAATTTCTGGCGAAAAGAAGCAGAGGCTAAGTACAAAAGCTGTGTATCGAGGTTAGTAATTTGTTATCTACATTTTGATTTGTGATTTGTTATTAATGTCTATAATAACTTCTACATGTTCCGATTAGATAATAATTTCCTAATCTCGTCCAATGTTCGATAGTCTCCTGCGTAAACCCTTTTTCTATTCTCGTGGTTCAATCATATTCCCTATCGACAACCTACCTGGATATAGTTGGAGTAGGTTTGAGCCCTACCTAACCTACCCTTCAAATAGCCGCAGGAACCCTAACCTAACCTATAATGGATATTGCACCTAACCTACCCTTCAAACAGCCGCAGGAACCCTAACCTAACCTATAATGGATATTGCACGGCGCCCACGCATCCATTTGTCTGGTCAGGTCAATGAATAGTTAGTTTTTAATATATAAAAAAAAAAAATTAGATCACTTCTGAAAATTACTTTCATTTCTTTTCTATTTCTGTTTATATTACTTTTTGTTGTAAAGAGTAATTATTTGTTTTGTATATGAAAAAAATCATGTAATAAAATTAATTTTGAAAATTTGCTCATATTTTTGTTATATTTATAACTAAATTTTGTTGCTATATAATTTTGTTGTTATTATATCTTTTCATTAAATTTGTTATACATTTCATTCCATTTATTTAATTTTTAAAGTTGAATATCCTAATGTTTGATAAATTGAATATCCTAATTTTTAAAATTGAATAGCCTTCATGGAGTGATGCCTGTTCCCGCTGTCTCTATATTAATGTGTAATAAAATTAGTTTTTGATGAAACCTCATGACATGGTAATGATAAGAATAATTATTCCTTTATTTATTTGGCTTCGCATTTGTATTAGGAGAGTTGACATGTAGGATGCCTTCTCAACACATCTACCACGTCGAGTGTATCCTTCCGGCCCACGTTTGAATTTGCTTCAGTTTTTTAAATCTAACCGTCAGGATTATGTTTCAATGAAATAGTTTTCGTTTTTATTTAAATGTGCTTTTACTGTAAACAGTTGACATTTTTTCAGTAAAGCAAATAAATCTTACCACTCTACTTTGCTTCTCTCGTCTAACAATAAATTAAATAATTATAGGGATAAATTGTGTAATGAAAATTTAAAGAAATATCTTTTATTAGTTAAACAATTATTATGGTTTGCATTTATTGAACTAATCATTGTGGTTTGCATTTATTGTAATTTAATGTTTAGTTTGAATCTTGGCTCCAATTTTTGCTGTAATTTTCTTTCAGCTTACTTTGTTTGTTTTGTGAGGTAGATATATTGTTTTGGTCATTCTATTGCATATCTCTAATTTCACCAACAATCACTCTTATCATTATGAGGTAAAACTATTTCCCTTGTTTTACTTCAAATTCTTGTCTTTTTTATTTTATTAGTAAAGTAAATAATTAATTAAGGTTTAAGAGAATCAGTTATTTCTCTTTGGGTTTTTTTACAAGCTAGCCATATCTTGTGATTTATCTTTTGTGATTAAATAATAGAATATTTATAATTTTACACATTTTAACTGCAATATGTTATAACTAGTTATTTATTAGAGTGCAATTTATTATAAAACTTTGGTTTCCAATTAAAAAACTTTAAAATAAATGTTTGTTCTCAAGTCAAAAAATTCAAACTAAAACTTTGTTCCTAACTTAAAAAAATTCAAATATGTAACAAGGAACCTCTATCTCACATTTCAAATATGTAACATGGAATGTCTAATTCCTGCTAACACTAATTTCCAAGTAAAAGAAAGCCATTATAATTTATTTTTCTAGAATAAGTTAAGAAGACCATTTTCCAAGTAGAATACCATTTTCCAAATGGAATTTCCATATAATATTGAGAAACTAAATCATGTTTCCATTTGGATCTATTTGTCTTCCTACATATAAGGTAAACAATACATAAGAAAATTATTATAATCTTATAAAAAAAATGTCAATTAGGCTTTTTATATGATGGGATCTTTTATTAATGTTAAGATGTTTTTTATGAGAAAAAAAAATTTATTATAATTTATATGATTGGATCTTTTATTAATGTTAAGATGTTTCTTATGAGAAAAAAAGAATTTATTATAATTTAGTTATGTCTGAACTTATTTGGTTTACCGATATAAATTTCCATATTTTAAATTTTATATTTACTTTATTTAAAATTCATTCACATATTTATTTTTGTTTTTTTGAGATATAATATATTAATGTAAGTTGGTTCAATATATTTATTATAGGTTAGTATTGGAGTTTTTACTATATAAATGAACATTTTGTTATTAATTTGTATTTAATAATATATATATATAATATTTTTGTTAATATTAATTTAAATTTAAAAAAAAAACACATATTTATTTATAAATTTTAATAATAAAAAATTTCTTTATTAATATATTGTCATATAGTTTAGTATATAGTTTTATAAATTTTATTAGTAAAAAGGTTCTTAATAAATTATTAATGTATAGTCATATAATTTAATAATATATAGTTTTTATAAATTTGATTAGTGTATAATTTTTATAAAAAAAAATTAATGAAGTTATTAGTATATAGTCCTAGTTCATTAATATATAGTTTTTATAAAATTTATTAGTCAAAAAGTTCCTTATTAGTGTATAGTCATATAGTTTATTAGTATATAGTCAAGGAGTTTTGCATAGAAATTCATTTAGATGGAAATACTCGAGTGTCTTTCTCTCCATGATGGGAGGGGATGGGATGGAAATACAAAAACGGTGTAGGGAGGTTAGTGATTTATTATGTACATTTTTTTATTTCTGATTTATCTACAGCGCCTAGGCATCCATTTGTATTGTTAGGTGACTCCTTGGTTTTTAAGGAAAAAAATCTAAATCACTTACTCTCATTTCGTTTCTATTTCTGTTTATATTACTTTTTGTTGTAGAGATAGTTTCTTTTGCATATGAAAAGTATTTTGAAATTTTGTTGATATTTTTGTTGTATCGTTAAAAAAAATTGTTGCTATAATATTGATGATGAATTTATTATATCTGTGATATTGTATTTGCTATATATTTTTTCAATTTAATTAATATTTAAAATTGAATATCTTAATTTATGATAAATTGAATATCCGAATTTTTAAAGTTGAATATCAATTCTTGATAAATTGCTTCAATGCCAATTCCTAAATGCTATCCACGGCCCTCGAATTCTAATCCCATTTAGCGTTAGTCAAGGAAGATAGAGTTCGACTCCCGGGTCTCTGTCTTTCATATGGTGACTCATGGGTGGGAGCCTAGTCTACCGCTGCATTTGTCAAATGACCCACACCCCGACTTCTGGTTCCTCTAGTTTAGGGATGTTCCTCCAGTTCAATTTTGAATTTATGAATTTGTTTCAGGACATGTTCCGTTTTTAAAATCTAAGTGTCATGATTTTCTTTTAAAGAAATAGTTTTCGTTTTTATTTATTTGCTTTTAAAATTGTAAACAAATAAATCTTACCACTCTCGTTTTTCTCTGGTCTAACAATAAATTAAATAATTATATGGATAAATTGTGCAATGAAAATTAAAAGAAATATTTATTATTCGTTAAGCAATCCTTGTCGTTTGTATTTATTGAAATTTTAATGCTCTGTTTGAATCTTAACTGTAATCTTCTGTCGGCTTACTTTGTTTGTAAATTTTTGTCAGTTTACTTTGTTTGTCTTGTGAGGCAGATGCATTGTTTTGGTTATTTAATTGGATATTTTATCCTAAGTATTTTGAGGTAAATTTATTTTAAAATCATTCTTTCTTATCTTATTTTAATGATATCTTATTTTAAATCATTAGTATTTTGTATTTTATTAGTAATTAAATAACTAATTAAGATTTAAGAAAAATTTTATACTTTTCATCCTGTCATGTTTTAGTTTTTCTTACAAGCCAGCTACATCCTGTGATTTATCTTTTATAATTAAATATGATTTATCTTTTGTAATTAAATAACAAAAATTTAAAGAGATTTTTTTTTTCATTTTACTGAAATAGTTTTGTGATTTTACACATTTAAACTGCAATGAGTTATAATCTTTTGTTTACACATTTAGACTCCAATTTATCATAAGAAGTTGGTTCCTAATTAAAAAAATCAAACTAAATATTTGTTTCCCATTCAAAAAAATTTAAATTAAAACTCTGTTCCCAACTCAAAAAATCTTTCCCAATTCAAAAAAATTCAAACTAAAACTCTATTCCCAACTCAAAAAAAATTCAAACTAAAACTCTATTCCCAACTCAAAAAAAATTCAAATATATAACAGAGAACCTCTATCTGACAATTAAAATATGTATCCTAGAACCTCTATAGTATAAATGCTGTTAATTCTAATTTCCAAGTAGAGGGCCACTATAATTAATTTTTCTAGAATAAATTAGGAATACCATTTTTCCAAATAGAATTTTTGGCAAAATCTTTCTAACTTGTACTTCCTATGGGATGGGATATTTTATTATTGTTAAATTGTTTTTATGGAAAAAAATTATTATAATTTAGCAATGCTCGAATTTATTTGATATATTTATTGGTATAAATTATTATATTTTAATACTTATATTCTTTATTTAATTTATTTTAAATTCATTTGGAAGGAGTTTTGCCCAATAACCTTAAAAACATGGAAATTCAATAATCTTAAAAACATGGAAATTCATTTGGAAGGAGATCACGCAAACAAGAGTATTCCCAGGCTTGCTTATCTACTTGAATGCTCTCCTTCACTGAAAAAGATGACAATTTAAATCTAAATGTGAGGATTTTGTTTCAAAGAAGAAGCTTCCCTATGCCCAATGTATCCCTCTCAAATTATTATTTTCACCGTGATATGCTCTCACTGCAAGGCAACATTGTTTGTCTAATGAAAAAAGTATTTATTATTTTCACTGTGATTTGCTGTAACGGTAATACAACTTTGTTTGTCTTGTGAGGCAGATTCATTGTTTTGGTCTTTTCTTGGAGGCAGATTCATTGTTTTCGTTTTTTCTTGGATATTCAGAATTTTGACGAACAAAGCTTTCCACTACGTCTTCTGAGGTAAAACTATTTCTTCTCTCTTTTATTGCAAATCATGGGAAACATCTTGTAATTTATCTTTATTTAAAAGTTAACGAAACCATTACACTATTTTGTATTTTGTGAATTTTTTAAGTAAATTAATTATTTATTTATTTTCTTAAAGAGAAATCTTTTTTTTATATTTATTACAAATCCATTGTAATTTCTTATAACTTTATTTACAGATAGGGATTTCGTTATAATGAAAAATGGATAAGTTAAGTGTTATGAACAAGTTATCTATTACTTGTTTTTCATGGTAGTTGTAATTACCTATTGTTTATGAGTCAGTTATCTTTTACTTTCTTTAGTTAAATAGATTATATGTGGCTACCTGTTATCCATGCATGAGTTACTAGTTATCAACTACTAGTTATTTTTATATATTTTTTTTATAATTGTTTATTTATAATTGTTAACTATGCCATAAAATCAATTTGTGCAATACACTTGTCCCATCCTCCTTCAATCTAAACAAAACATAAATATAATCCACCTCAGATTCTAAGATATAAACAACTATTGATGTAATTAATTTCTTGTTTACTCTTTACTTCTACACAACTTCAGTCCATTGTGTCGCTTTCAGATGCTCATAGTATTTCCTGGCAATTCAAATGTATCCCTTCTCAACACATGTACCACCACGTGCAGTGCATCCTTTCGGGCCAATTTGTTGCTTCGAGATACCCAATGCTGACGTCACGAGCCCAACGTCAATTCTGAATTTTTGAATTTGTTTCGGGACATGTTTCGTTTCAGGATTTCGTTTCAATGAAATAGTTTAATAGATCTGACCACTCTAGTTTCGTTCTATTTTCAAGCAATCTTTGTGGGTTTTCTATTAGATACTCAGAAGTTAAAGAAAAATCACTCTTCCTGCTACTATCAATTTGTTTACACATTTAAGATTGGAATTTGTTATAATATTTTATTTATACATTTGGAGTGAAATTTGTTATCAAGCCATGTTCTCATTTCAAAAAATCAAATATATAACCTGGAACCTCTATAACACAATCCTAATGCTATTATTCAAATATATAAGCTAAAACCTTTATCCTAAATTTATTCAAATATGTAAGCTGAAACCTTTATAATCTACTGTCAATATTTTGTTTCACAGAAATAGTTTTCAAATTATTTTTATGTACTTTGCACTAAATGCAAAGTATTAACTTGACTTTTTTTTCCATAAATTACCTAATGAAAATTTAAAGATATATTTATTATTCTTATTCGTAAATGGCTGACAGAAATTTTCAAACAATCTTTGTAGTCTGTATTTATTGCAAGCTAAAGGAAGATGCATTGTTTTGGTATTCTATTGGATATTCAGAATTGGATGGAAAAACGATTTCCACTGCCTCTTCTTCTTAGGTAAATCTGCCTCTTTTAATATTTGTAAATTAAATATTAAAAAAATCTTGCAGTTTTTGGTTTTATTTTAAACTAGCTTTCATGTTTTGGGTTTTTATACAAACTTTGTTTTGTTTTGTGAGAAAGATGCATTGTTTTGATCTTCTATTGAATATTCTGAATTTAAGGAAAAATCACTCTTCTGACTAAGAGGTAAGATTATTTCCCTTGGATATTCTGAATTTAAGGAACAATCACTCTTCTGACTAAGAGGTAAGATTATTTCCCTATGTTAAAATGTTAAAATCCTTTTTTGTTGTTGATGTATTGTATTTTATTTCTAAATTAAATAATTAACCAAAATTTAAGAAAATAGTTTTGTTTCTCATCCTTTAATCATTTAGATTGGTTGCAAAACATTAGTTTATATTTCCAATGCACTTTATTATAACACTTAATTTACACATTTTCAGTCGAATTTCTTATAAAACTCTGTTCCCAACTCAAAAAGTAGGAAATTTTGAGGTTCGTAGGCATATGCCGCATAACCCATCTTATAAAGATCTCTTCAATCACACAAGGTGTGATTGAAAACCTTTAGGAAGACCAACAGTCATTGTTTGCAGCAAAGGAGCACTGCTCAAAATATAACCTAGCTGATAAATTTCTTTGTCGTTAAACCCCTTACTTTCTTTGTCGTTAAACTTGCTTGCGGCCGCGTCATGGGCAAGCAAAATTTGGATTATAGATGTTCCGAAATTTTAGATGAGGGGGAGGTCACCATTTGGTGAGAGAAGAGAATTTTGAATTTGTTTGAGGACTTAGTTTTTTATATACTGTCAAGATTTTGTTTTTGCTTCATAGAAATAGTGTTAATTTTTCTTTGATGTGTTTTTACTGCAAATTATATACTTAGGAATTACAGGTATAGTTAACAGTAAGGCACAGGTTAATAGAGTTAGGAATTAGAGGTAAAGTTAATCATAAGTGATAATATTTTTCTAAATTTATAGAAAAAAGATACCCAAAAATTTGTGTTTCATGTAGGATAGATATTTTATTGATGTTAAGTTGTTTTTTACTCATATTAATGGAAAAACTGTTTATTGCAATATAGTAATGCATGAACTTATTTAGTATATTTACTTATATAGATTATCATATTTTAAGATTCATATTCTATATATTTGTTTTATTTTATTCATTCACATATTTATTCATTATTTTCATAATATAAGTTGGTTCAAATTATATGCTATAAGTTAGTATTAGAGTTTTTGTTATATAAATTATTTTTTTGTTATTTATTTGTGTTTAATAATATACATGTAATTATTTTTTAAGAGGTTATTTAGTTCAAATTCTAAAAGAGTAAGGCATAGTTTTTTTTTAATTTCAATAATTAAAAAGTTCTTATTTTTTTGGATATATATATGTTTTTTTGCTTAACTTGTATTTTGTTTATAATTATAGATTGAAAATAACATATATTAAAAGTCTTGTGTAGAGTGTTGTCAAAGGAACATTATGGAAAATTGTGCCTTTGTTGTAGCCGGGAACTGGGACGTCGATGCACTAGTAATAGGTGGAGGGAGGTAACTCCCTGAGAAGCCCTCCTAGTACGCCCCAAGTTGGGTGGTCGACCGTGTATACACAAGGTTTTTAAAGCGGTCTAACGAGGGACACCCCTTTGTTAATGCTCTACACAAGCAGCCTAGGAACTAGTATTCCTTACCCCTCACCCATACTTAGTAACTCCTATAGCCTAGAACCCATAGCTATTATAACCTTTAAATGTTATTACTCTTAACCCTTCACTTATAACTTAGTTATCAATTATAACCCCTAACAATGAAAAAAACGAACACTTAACCATTATAAACCTTATCACTCATATCCATTAATGCACATACCCTAGCCAATATAGCCATTAACCTTTGCAACCTCTACCCGATATTATCATTGATCCATATAATTCTTAACCACTAATATTTAATCCCTAAAAACTCCTAATGTTTAACTAACATAGCCATTACATAATAAGTCAAATATTCTCTAACCCTTAAAGGATTTAATCCTTAACAACCCTAAACGTTATCCTCAATATCCAATCCTTAAACCATATAACCCCTAGCCACAATAAATAAAAATTCATAGTTATTATTACCCTTACGTGTTATCTACCATTACCCTTATTGTCTAATCCATTGCCCCTAAGGCTTATAAACCTTAACCATTATAATCTACATCCCCTACCATAAACAATATAGTTTCTGAGTAATAACCAACATAGCCCATTTATATCATAATCACTAACTCATATAACTCATAATCATATCATCTATAATCCTTCATACTTGCCACCCTACTACTATCATGTAACCCCCATATCTATAACCCACAAATTCTAACTACTTATAATTAAAACCCTCAACACCTAACACATTAAACCCCTACTCCTTAAACCATACCCTTAGGCCCTTACCCTTATAAAACCTAGCCCATACCTTTATAATATCTAGTTGATATAACCATTAATTGATTACTACATTTATCACTTGTAACACATATACTCTATAATACACAACCAGTATAACTCTTAATCCATATAAATCCTCACCCATAACCTCTACTCATTAGAACTCTTAATCAACAACCCATTATAATGCCTAACACATAACCTCAATCCCATAACACCCATCCACTAACCCTTATAAAGAAGAACCTTCATATCAATTAATACAACCCTAACTTCTAACAATTATAATACTTAATATATATCCACCTATCCCTTCACCAATATAGTTTCTAACCACTACAAACCATAACCTTTGAAATTATTAACCCTTAACTAGTATATACCCTAACTTATAATATCCCTAATACTTAACCCATTACTATTATAAAACATTAATACATATAACGTGTATCCTCTATAACCTCTATTACATATCCATCAAACATGTAACATGTAATCCTTACCCCCAACACCAATTCATGATAGTAAGTTTAACAATTATCATAGTAAGCCATAAAATATATAAGTTGTAACCCCTTAGATCTGATATACATTTAACTCTTATAATAGTTGACTATAATAAACATTAACCCATATAAGTTTTATTTCTCATATAACCCCTCATTTAGTTATCATACCATCTATATTCCACAACCCAAAGCACAAACCTTATAACATCTAATCCCTATCATCTCTAATACTCATCTCCTCTAAAACATGCCACATATAATGGCAAATCACTATGAAGGTTAACCTATAAAACTAATCTAACTCCTAATATTCATAATTCATACATATTTTCAAACCTAACCTTAACATCCATAAAATTTAACCCCTATAACTCCTAATCACTACAAACCCTAACCATACAAACCTTAGTATCCAACTTCTAACGAAAGTAATGACTAATAAGTTACTCTTACAAACCGTAACCCTTATAATGATTATCCCTTATAATAAATATCCCTATATTGTTATACTCCCTAACAAGTAACCTAAATAAATGACTCACGAGAAAATCAGTGACCATATCAATATTAACCTCTCACGCCCTACCCCTAAAAAAAAACTAACTAATTTGTATAACCCTTAGCTAATCATCACAAACACCCATTTATATAAAATCTTACCATACTATCTTTAGCTTCAACTCTTATATAACTTCTAAGACATATAACCCATGTTTCATTGCCCCTTCAACACCCACACTTTATGGATAATCCTTAATTATTATAACCACCCATCCTTATCCATCACAATCCTTAACTCGTAACACATATTTGATATAACCGTTTAACCCTTAATGTCATTAAACCATATCGCCCTAAAGAGTGACCCTTAACCTTGAACCCTTATAGCCCTTAACATCTATACCTCTTAACTCAAGTTGACCTCTATCACATTTAAATGAAATAAGATATGAACTCCTAAAATTTATAAAGCATAACACCCTAATTTATATAACTCTTATCCTCTAGCTTTAGAACCCTAAACCGTATAAAAGTTAACCCTTATACACCCTAATTATTATAACCCCTAACCCATAAAATAATTAACCCTAGACATTAATCATTATAAACATTAACGACTATATGTCACTTAACCAACAACCCTCATTACTCATATAGCTTATATGTAACTTATATAAGACCCAACCTCTATACACCATAAGCCTTATAACCCATAAACATTAAACTATAATATTAAAAATGTAAGATATATATATATCCTAAATATTATTACCCTTAATCAATATCATCCCTAATCCATGTAACTCTAACACCTAATTTCTATCACTATTATACCCTATAACCCTTAACCAAAATAACCTCTATCTAGTATGCCTTGTAACCCATACCTCTTATAATATTATCCCTTATTACCCAAAACTAATGACTCACATAACCCCTAATATATAAAAGAATTATATCGTGACACATATGATTCTTAACCCCAATCTCCCAATCTATATGACTACTATATCCCAATCTCCCCAACCTTGACCACTATAATATATTAACACTACATTACGTAATACATATTACCACTAACCATTATGACTCCTACCCGACCCTTAACCACAGTAACCTTTATCGAGTAACCCCTAAAACCCATAACTCTTATAATATTATCGCTTATTACAAAAAACTAATACATCACATAACCCATAATCTAAATAGCCCTTACATCATGCAACGTATAATTCCTAACCCCTATAGCCATGAATATGTGATCCCTACAACCCAACCCCTCAAACCTTAATCACTAAAATCCCTAAACACGAAAACCCTTAATCCATATTAGCACTAACCTTTATGACTCCCAACCCCATATAAATCCCAATAATTATAACCCTTTTAGCTCATAACTATTAACAAATATTGAGTATAGCTTAATCCCTAATACTTATATCCCTTAACCCTTATAAACCCAACCCATTACACCTACCTATTATAAATCATATCCCAACAATAATTAACCCATTTATTGTATATATTTTATGATTGTGAATCCTTGATCCTTATGAGCCTTAATCCATATCAACCTTATGGACTTTATAGATGTTAATTTATATCATTTGTTAACCCCTTATTCTTAAAACTCTTAGCCCATATATAGAACGTAATATATAGCCCCTATTATCATTAATATATAAGCATTATAACCCCAAAACAATGGCCTTATAACCCATAAATCTTATAATGCTTGATTCCCAATCCTTATACCCTAGCTTATATAACCTTTAAACATTCTAAACTCTTAGCCCCAAGTGCTTACATCTATAAATGCTAACTAGTGACCCCTATAAATTATAATAATTAATGCGTATATCCTCATGTTCTTAATCCCAAAACCTTTAACCCTTATAACTCTTAACCTCGATTATTTACAATTCCTAACTTTTGTCACCCTCAACCTCTAAATATTGTTACTAATTATAATGGCCTAACACGTATAACACTTAAGCTATGACACACTAAAATGGAAAAACACTAAATCCTTAAATCTCATAACTCTTAGAAACGTTAACCCTTTTATCCCTTAACCCCAAACCTTTATCCCTCATAACCATTAATCAACATACCCTAACTAATATATCCATTAACCTTTTCAACCTCTACCCCATATTAACATTGATCCTTATAATTATTAACCATTAATCCTTAACCCCTTAAAAGTTCTAATGTTTAACTACTATAACCATTAAATAATATGTCAAATTTTCTCTAGCCCTTGCAGAATTTAATCCTTAAGAAACCTAAAATTTATCCTCAATCTCCCATAACTTCTATTAAATATCCCATAACCCCATATACATTAATTAATATAACATTTAATCACTATAATCTTTGGTTCAACTATCACCACTAATTCTCAAATATTATCTCCCTTAGGAATTGTATCTCTTTTACTGCTACCCAATATAACCTCTAACACTTATAATCATGAATCTATATCATTCATAACTCATATGAAAGGTGTGAGTTATAACCCCTAAAAACTAACATTAATAGCTATAATACATATAAGCCTTAGCCTTAACCCTTAATATATGTCTCTTGTATCCCATAAAACACAAACCGTAAAATTTTAAACCCTTAAACAAAAATTATTGCAACCCATAACACATAATCGATATTATCCCCAACCCATGTAAGACTAACACCTCATTCATATCATCGTTACACCATATAAGCCTTAAACACAATAACCTATTTCTAGTATCCATTGTAACCCATACCTCTTATTTAATCTTATCCCTTATTTCCCAAAACTAATACCTCACATAACCCATAATATATATAGCCCCTATATCATGGCAATTATAATTCTTAACCCCAATATTCTTGAATCTATGACCACTATATCCCAATATACCCAACCTTCACCACTATAATATATAAACACTACAACCCCTAATCCATATTACCATTAACCATTATGACTCCTAGCCAACCCTTAACAACAATAAACTTTATCTAGTAACCCTATAACCCTTAACTCTTACAATATTATCCCTTATTACCAAAAGATAATACCTCACATAACCTTGAATCTATATATCCCTTACATAATGATACATATAATTCCTAACCCCTATTCCCCAACCCCTCGAACCTTAGCCACTATAATCCCTAAACACTAAAACCACTAATCAATATTACCACTAACATTTATGACTCCCTACCCCATATAAATCATAATAATTATAGCCCTTCTAACTCATATCTATTAACAAATATTGAGTATAACCTTGGCCACTATAATCCCTAAACACTAAAACCACTAATCAATATTACCACTAACATTTATGACTCCCTACCCTATATAAATCCTAACAATTATAGCCCTTCTAACTCATAGCTATTAACAAATATTGAGTATAACCTTGATCCCTAATACCTATATCCCTTAACCCTTATAACCCCAACCCCTTACACCTAACTATTATGAATCCTATGCTCACAACAATTAACCCATATATTGTAGAGTTTTTATAATTGAAAATCATTGATCCTTATGAGCCTTAACGCATATCAACTGCAATACCTTACATTAAACACCTAAACCCTATGGATTTTCAAGATGCTAATTTCTATCATCCATTAACCCCTATTCCTAAAACCCTTATCCCATATAGACCCTAATATTTACCCCTGGTATCATCAGTATGTAAGAACTATAACCCAAAAACAAGGTCCTTATAACCCATAAATCCTATATCGCTTAATTCGCAATCCTTATACCCTAGCTTGTATAGCATTTAACCCTTCTAAACTCTTACACCTAGCTACTTACATCTATAAACCCTAATGAGTGACCCCTATAAATTATAATCATTAAACCTTATACCTTGATGTTCTTAAACATAATATCCTTAACTCTTAGCATCCTTATCTTCAATTGTTTATAATTCCTAAATTTTACTACCCTTCACCTCTATAATCGTTAATAATTATAATTCCCTAGCATGTATAACACTTAACCTCTAACACACTAAAATAAAAAAGTAGTAAATTGTTATCCCATAACTCTTACAAACATTAACCCTTGTAGCCCTTAATCCCAAACCCTTATCACTTGTAACCAATAAAGACATTAACATTTGGAACCTCTACCCCATATTGTCATTGATCTATATAATTATTAACAACTAATACTTATCCCCTAAAAAGCCCCAATGTTTAAATACTTTAACCATTATATAATAAGTGAAACATTCTCTAACCCTTAAAGGCTTTAACAACCCTAAACTTTATACCCAATCTCCAACCTTTAAAGCATATAACCCCTAGCCACTATAAACAAAAATTAATAGTTATTATGACCCTTAACCTCTATTTACAATTACCCTTATTGTCTAATCCATCACCTCTAAAGATTATAAACCTTAACCATTATAACCTATATCCCCTACCATAAATAATATAGTCTAAGTAAAAACCAATAACACCCATTTATATCATAATCACTAACTCATATAACTCATAATCATATCACCTCTAATCCTTCATACTTGCGACCGTACTACTATCATGTAACCCTTCACATCTATAACCCTTAAATGCTAGTAACTATAACCCCCAAATGCGAACTACTAATAATTATAACCCTTAGAACCTCACAAATTAAACCCCTAGTCCTTAAACCCTACCCTTAACCCCTTACCCTTATAGAACCTATCCCATACACTTATAACATATAGCGCATATAACCCTTAATTGATTACTACATTTATCACTTGTAACACATATAATATGTAATACATAACCATTATAACCCTTAAGCCATATAATTCCTCACTCGTATCATCTACCCATTACATGTCTTGATCGACAACCCATAGAACACCTAACATCTAACCTCATACCCATAACCCCCATCCACTAACCCTTATAACACATAACATTCATAACAACTAATAAAACCCTAAAACCTAACTTCTAACCACTATAGACCTTAATGTTTATCACTCCTAACCCTTAAACCATATAGTTTCTAACCACTATAACCCATAACCATTGAAATTATTAACCTTGAACTAATCTATCCTCTAACTTATAATATCCTTAATGCTTAACTGATGCAGGAGCATCGAGGCCTATGCAAATTAGTCAAAGTTGATCAACATAAGGGAGCCGACCAGCGGGAGTGCTGATGACCACTGGTGTGGGTAGCAAGTTGACTAGTCGAAATCAACAAGTCGAGAAGGAGCAGTCAGTATGCGACCGACCAAAGCAGTGCGCAACGGATGTTGTGATGGGTCGAAATTCGATAGGATATGGTCGACAGAAGATAGGTGAAGCAGGATGTCAGATAGTTTACAAGTGGTCGAACTACGACCTAACGAGTTGACAGAGCCAAGCGCAGAGGAAGGGGAGGACTGGCGAACCACAGGAGATGAGAAAGTGAGCCAACAGAAAGGTCAAGATGTGACTGACTACTATAGCAGGATCAGACGAGTAGAAAGTCAAGAGGACTGTACCTGGTAGCCATTCGGGGTTGGTGAGGAAGTTAATATAGTTATTGCAAGTAGGTGAAGGATGGGACAGATGTCGTCATGGACAGAGGCTATGCAGCACAGCTGAGAGATGACAATTGCAGGTCTGCAGTATTTGGAAGGATTGGTGGACAGGAGGATGCGTGTCTCAGGGATTGCAGTAGTCTCGAGAACAGCAGCCATAGGGTAAAAGACGAAGGAGGATAATCAGTTGGGGGATCCCTTTGATTAGCGACATCAGAGAGTAGAGTCACACAGATTGTGACCAGAGAGTTGAGATCGAGCCATGGCTCATCGTTCCGCAGTGAACCAAGAGAGGGTGAGGTCGACACATGGGGAGAACACACCACAATTACTTCTGACTTGTAACGGCTGAGGTCAACTGTAGTTAGTTATTTGCTTTCAGTTATTCCGCATTGTAACCGAATTAAGAGAAGTAATATAATCCACTTCTAGCATTTCATTTTACACCTTGTTTGTGTAATCATTGTGGTATGTGTCGTGTCTATTGTTAAGCAAAAACCTTTTTTCACTGAGGCGCCTTGCATCAGTTGGTATCAAAGCCTGGATGTGAGTCTGGTTGAGAAAGACGGCTATACCAACCTAACTTTCGTCAATTGGTATCAAAGCAGAAGAACCCTTAGAGTTTGAGGGAAGCCCGTGATATTAAGCCTGCAAGTGTGTTAAACAATTCCAGCTGAGGTTGGGTAGAATTGTCTGCAACTTGTTTAAAGTATGGTTGTGGTTGGATGCGTGAGAGTTTCAGTAGAGGTTGAAAATGGCTCACAGAGGCATTAATGTCCAAGGATGAAGAGCGCGTGGTGCAGCAGCCGTCACAGTGGATCGTGAGATGTTCGATGAATGGATCAGAATGATGAAAACTTTCACAAATGAAGTCATAGCGATCAAAGAAAGACCGAGGCATGTTTGTATTCCTGAAGCGTTAGACCATAGCGACGAGGAATTCAAAGAGGTGGAAGCCTGGGAAGAGTCTGCCGAAGAACCAGAAGAAAAACTAATCAAAATTCTGACAGATATGAGAGGTCAGGCAAAGATAGACGTGCGTACGTACTCGAGAAGCCTGGACTCAGAAGATTTGATTGACTAGTTTAGAGAAATGGATAAATACTTCGAGATAGAGCAGATCGAGGATCCTAAATGGGTTAAGACTGCATGTCTGAGGTTGAAGGGTCATGCCTCGTTGTGGTGGGACAATGTACAAGCTGACAAAGTCAAGAAAGGCAAGGAGAAAATCAAGTCTTGGGATAGAATGGTTGCCAAGTTGAAGGGGAAGTTCTTGCCAAACGACCATGTGATTTCCTTGTCCAAAAAATTGCAGAACTTTCGAAAAAAAGAGATGACCATGAAAGAATACATGGAGGAGTTCTACCAATTTTCGATTTGGTCGGGACAAACCAATGAGGGAGAAGAAGCTGTCACTAGGTATGTGAATGGCTTAAAATATGCTATCTAGGATGAATTGAGCATGTCAAGATTCAGAGCAGTCAGCGAAGCCTACCAATTAGCTCTGAAGGCAGAAGAGAAACTGTCGAGGAAATCCGCAGTGAGCAGGGGAAGGATGACTGGTCAGGGTGCAAATATTGTCTACGTGAAAGGATAAAGTAGTGGATACAGGAAAGAAAGTGTCGAAGATAGCCAACATGCGGAAGGGACATCAACAAGGGATAAGACGCAAGAGAACTGACGTGATGGTAATGAGAAATACGGTCGAGTTGTGTATAGTCGGAGTGGTCCATCTAAAAAAAAGGGAGCTAACAGACCAGCCATAATCTGTTACAAGTGTCGAGGAGTAGAACACAAGGAATATGAGTGCCTAGAGAACCTATATGCTGCAGAGGAGTCGAAGCCCAGACATCGAAAGCATGAGCAATTCGATGAGAGGGAAGAGTCGGCATTCGACAACAGTGGAGGCGGAAAGAGGAAGAACTGAAATCTGATGGTTCAGAGAGCCTTGAGGTGAAAAGAGGAAGAACTGAAGAACGCGACCTAATGGAGCCGGCACAACAGAAGGTGATCTTTCGAATGAAGGTGCAGATTGGCAAATGGCATTGCAAAACCATATTTGATGGCGGAAGCACGGAGAATCTTGTGTCAACGGAAGTCATCGACAAGATCGGGTTGAATTGTCGAGAATACCCACACCCCTACAACATCTCATGGTTGCAAAAAGGACACCATGTCAAGGTGACAAGACAGTGCCTGATCAACTTCTGAGTTGAAGGATTAGAAGACAGTGTATTGTGCAATGTAGTCCCAATGGATGCATGCCAGATGTTGTTAGGGAGACCATGGCAATACAATCGGAAAATTATCTATGATGTTCGAGCCAACACAGTCACAGTATGGAAAAATTGTGTGAAAAGGACTCTTATGTCGAGGTTGGAGGAACAAGTTGGCAGCAAGCACAGCAAGAGAAACCTTTGGGATAAGCAAGTGTTGATGAGCATTGCGAAGGAATTCCTCGCAGAAGAGGAGAGACAGTCAGGATGTTTTGCAATCATTCCAAAAGGACCATATGTCGAAAGAACGACCAGGGAAGAGGCTATTTAGGTCGAAATCGAGGAGTTGCTCGATGAGTTTCATAACAAGGGGCATATCCCATCAGATCGACTTGATTCCAGGGTAGAGTCTACCAAACAAAGCACTGTATAGGATGAGTCCGACAGAGGGATAGGAACTCAACCGACAGGTCCAAGGGTTGTTGGACAGAGGGTTAATCAGAGAGAGTCTGAGCCCATGTGCAATGCCAGCAATATTGATGCCGAAGAAGGGTGGAGAATGGAGAATGTGTACAGACTCCATAGCCACCAACAAGATCATGATCAAGTATCGATTTCCATTGCCGAGAATTGACGACTTGATGGATTGCCTGAGTGGAGCGACATACTTCACAAAGATAGACCTGAAGAGTGGTTATCACTAGATTAGGGTCAGAGAATGAGATGAATTGAAGACAACATTCAAAACAAAGGAGGGGTTGTATGAGTGGTTAGTCATGCCATTTGGGTTTCCTAATGCACCTAGCACATTCATGAGATTGATGAATGAGGTGTTGAAACCATTCTTGGGAAAGTTTGTCGTAGTCTATTTAGAAGACATTCTAATTTTCAGTCGAACCAAGGTAGAACACTTGGAGCACATTCGACAAGTATTGCAGAGATTGTAGGAGGAGAAGCTGATGGTGAACCTGCAAAAGTGTTTCTTCATGAAGAAGGAGTTGGTGTAATTGGGGTTTGTGATCTCGAGTAAAGGGTTGGTGATGGACCTAGAGAATGTGAAGGCAATAGTAGATTCGCCAGAACCGACAATTACGACTGGAGTAAGGAGTTTCCATGGGCTTGCCAGTATCTACAGGAATTTCATTCAAGGATTCTTTCGGATTTGTGCACCATTGACAGGATGCATGAGAAAGGGTGAGTTCAAGTAGACGGGAAAGGCCCAAAGAGCTTTCAACAAATTAAAGGAAAAGGTCACTGAGAGCCCCATTTTGGTGCTTCCATACTTTGACAAAGTTTTCCAGGTTGATTGCGATGCGAGTGGAATGGAAATTGGAGCAGTGTTGAGCCAGGAGGGCTGACCAATTGCATTCTTTAGAGAAATGATGAATGGAGCGAAGCAGAAGTATTTGGTCTACGACCAAGAATTTTATGCTATCATCCAAGCATTGAAGAAGTGGAGGCATTATCTGTTGCCCAAGGAATTTGTGTTATACACGGATCACCAAGCACTGAGGTACTTAAACACTCAGTCGAAATTAGATCAGCGACACATGAAATGGGTGGAGCTACTTCAGAGGTATACATTCATGTTGCAACATAGGTCCGAAAAGTCGAATAAAGTTGTTGATGCATTGAGCAGGAGAGTTGCACTGTTGAACACGATGACAGTTTTGGCACCGGGATAGAGTCGATAAAGATAGATTATGAGACTGATAAGGATTTTGCAAAAGCATGGAAGGCTTGTCATGAACCTTATAGTATCAACAGGACTCCATACTTGAGTTATTTCATTCAAGAAGGTTATCTGTTCAGGGAAAGTCAGTTGTGTATTCCCAGAGGATCAGTAAGAGAGAGCCTAATCTAAGAATTGCATAATGGCAGGTTAGCAGGACATTTTGGCATTGACAAGTCTAAAGCACTGGTCAAAGAAAAGTATTTGTGGTCGGGAATGACGACGGATGTCGAAAAATGGGTTCAACAATGTCAATTCTGCCAGTTGGCAAAGAGAAGAAGTCAAAACATGGGGTTGTATACACCATTACAAGTACCAGATACCCCTTGGGAGCATCTTAGCATGGATTTTGTGTTAGGATTGCCAAAGACACAATAGGAAAGTGACTCAATATTTGTTGTAGTCGACAGGTTTTCAAATATAGCACACTTCATTCCATGTAAGAAGGCAAGTGATGCCACAGGGATTGTTGTACTATTCTTCAAGGAGATAGTCAAATTACGTGGGTTGCCAAAGAGTATCACGTCAGATCAGGATACCAAGTTTATGGGGCATTTCTGGAGAACCCTATGGAAAAAACTGGACACAAAGTTGTATTTTAGCTCGGCGCATCATCCACAGACAGACGGATAGACCGAGATGGTAAACAAAATTTTGGGAAACCTTCTGAGATGTCTAACAACCAATAGGCCCAAGCAGTGGGAAAATGTGTTGGCACAGGAGGAGTTTCCATACAACAATTCTGTGAATCGATCGATAGGGTTGAGTCCATTCCATATTGTTTAGGGGAGAATCCCACATGGAGTGGGGGATTTGGTCGAATTGCCGACAGAAATCATAAAAAGTGTAGATGCGGAATCATTCGTAGAGCATATGCATGAAGTTCATGAAAATGTGCGAAAGCGCATAGAAAAGAGTAACACGATGTACAAGTTGAGAGCTAACAAAAAGAAGAGGCTACAGTCATTCCAATAAGGGGACTTAGCCTATGCGTATTTTTGGAAGGAGATATTTCCAACAGGTACATAAAACAAGCTGAAGCTGAAGAAGATTGGACCATGCAAAATTCTGAAGAAGATTTCAGACAATGCTTATGTGTTGGAATTTCCGAATGACTTGAACATTTCAGCAACGTTCAATGTCTCAGATCTGTACAAATTTGAAGAAGGGTCGAGTAGCGAAAGCGAAGAGGTGATAAGCATCAATTGGATAGACCAGATTCTAGATCGACACAAAGAAGGATTGTAGAAGTCATCAAAGAACACGAGGTTGGGTGAATTCGTAGCTCGTGGAATAAGGAATACTTGGTGCGATGGAAGGATGGTGAGTTGCAAGAGGTGACATGGATTTCAGAAGAGGAGTTCAGGAGATTGACGGAGCAGTCGAATTATTTTTCACCTGGGGATTCTAATGCAGGAGCATAGGGGCCTAGGAAGATCAGTTGAAGTTGATCGACATAAGGGAGATGACCAGTGGGAGTGCCGATGACCACTGGTGCAGGAAGCAGGTTGACTAGTCGAAGTCAACAAGTTGAGCAGGAGCATTTAGTATGTGACCGACAATAGCAGCACGCAATGGATGTTGTGATGGGTCGAAAGTTGACAGGATATGGTCGATAGAAGATAGGTGAAGCGGGATGTTGGGTAGTCGACAAGTGGTCGAACTACGACCTGCCGATTTGGAGGAGCCAAGTGCGGAGGAAGGGGAGGACTAGCGAACTGCAGGAGATGAGAAAGTGAGCCAACAGAAAGGTCGATATGTGATCGATTACTGTAGCATGGTCAGACGAGCAGAAAGTCAAGAGGACTGTACCTGGTATCCATTCGAGGTTGCTGAGGAATTTAATACAGTTATTTCAAGTAGGTGAAGGATGGGACAGATGTCATCATGGACAGAGGTTGTGCAGCATGGCTGAGTGCTGACAGTTGTAGGCCTGTAGGATTTGGAAGGATCAGTGGACAGGAGGATGCATGTCTTTGGGATTGTAGTAGTCTCAGGAACAGCAGCCGTAGGGTAGAAGAAAGAGGAGGATAATCAGTTGGGGGATCCCTTTGATTAGTGGATTCAGAGAGAAGAGTCACACAGATTTTGAACAGAAAGTTGAGATCAATCCATAGCTCAGCATTCCATAGTGAACCAGGAGAGGGTGAGGTCGACAAACGGGGAGAACACACCACAATTACTTCTGACTTGCAACAGCTGAGGCCGACTGTAGTTAGTTATTTTCTTTTAGTTATTCCACATTGTAAACGAATTCAGAGATGTAATATAAGCCACTTCTGGCATTTCATTTTACACCTTGTTTGTGTAAGCATTGTGGTATGTGTCATGTGTATTGTTAAGAAAGAACCTTATTTCACTAAGGTGCCTTGCGTCATCAACCCATTACTATTATAAAACCTTAATACCTATAAACCTTATCCTCTATCACCTCTATTACCAATCTCTCAAACATGTAACATGTAATCCCTACCCCTCAACAACAGTTCATGATAGTCCCTAATATTTACCATTGTAATCCATAAAATATGTAAGTTGTAACCATTTAGATCATATACATTTAACTTTTATAACAATTAACTGTAATAACCCTTAACCCATATCAACATTATTTCCCATATAACTTCCCTATTTACTTATCATACCTTCAATATTCGGTAACCCAAAACCTAAACCCATATAAAATCTAATTCCTATCATCCATATACTCATCTCCTCTAAAACATGCCCCATATAGCCCCTAATCACTATGAAGTTTAACCTATATAATCCCTAAGACATAACTAATATAAACCCTAATCTTCTTAATTCATAAACATTTTCAAACCTAACCCCTAAACTTCATAAAATTTAACCCCTATAACCCTTAATCACTATAAACCATAATCATACAACCCTTAGTCTCCAACCCCTAACTAAATTAATCATTAATAAGTTAACCTTACAAATGTTAACCCTTCTAATGATTATCCATTATAATCAATATCCCTATATTTCGATAGCCCCTAAACAGTAACCTATATAAATTACTAACCTAGAAAATATGTCACCATATCAATGTTAACCTCTCACTCCATACCCCTAACACAAAAGTAGCTAATTTTTATTACCCTTAGCTGATAACCCCAAACACCCATTTATTTAAAATATCACCATGCCATCTTTACCTCCAACTGTTATAACTTCTAACACATATTGTAACATCATGAAAATTCACAAAAATTTAAAATTTTTCAACGTAGCATTTAATGCATATACTAACTATGTGGAATTATAATTAATGCTTCTATGTCATTATGCTGGAATAAATGTTTGTAACGATTATTCAATGTAATGTTTTGCGTTTTGCTATGAATGAATTTTAAGTCTACTTTAATATGCTATTGGATGTTTTTCTTCTCTGAGCTATATTTTTATATTACCTATGTCAATGCTCAATCAAATATTAATGTTTATAAGCACTAACTGTTCTTCTTCTTTTGATGATGAAAGGGGTCCTAAGGGTACCCCGAGGCTTACTTAGCATTTATGCTAAAGCATTTGGACTTTCCCTTTCACAGATTACAGGTAAGGGTGACACATCAGATCAAGTAATACAAATATAATTTAAAATTGCACTTTCAGTTAGCCGTCAAAGGTTTTGTAATAAATTTCCGAGGTACTTATAATGTGACTCATCTAAGTTTGTATTTGTAAACTACACAACTCATACATTTCCTTTGTTTAACATTTAAATGATGAAAATAACATATTATAGCATTTGTTTAGGATAATATGCGATGCAATTATTTATAAAAAAGATACTATGCCTTTATGGGACATAGGCTGAGTGCATGATACTTTATTTTCCTACAACATGTGAACTACATGCAAATTGTTTTGCGATTTCCTATAATAGATGGACTATATGCTAAATCCATACTTTTCCTATAGTGTGAACTATATGTATTTCCACATAATTCCTAGAATGTAAACTATATACGAATCCTTTGTAATTTCTATAACCTAAAAACTATATGCATATTATGTGTAATTCATGTTAGCATATAAACTATATACAATGGTTTATGCAATGGTCCTATGTACAAATTAATATAATCAAAGTGTGAGCATCGTCGTGATCCTTTTAAAAGATATGATCGAAGTCTAGATGAATTAATACCATAAATACAAACTATAACTTACCATAAGATTGATACCATTAAAGGTTTGCAAACATGAACTACGTAACAACGTGATAAGGACTGCGTAATAAAGTTGTAATGGAATCTATGCTGGCAGGCATTCGCATCCAAACCTTGGCATTTATTACTCCTATCTACCAGCTCAGTGGAATATATCGGTGACTGCCATTGTGGTGCTTAACACGTGAAGGCATTGTGGTAAATAGTCAACGTGGTTGAGCTGTATGTGATTTAGTTTGAAATTCATTCGAGCTGGTCTCCATGGTGGGAATGGTTATTAAATATGGTTTTAATGCAGTTGGTGCTTCGAATTGCGATGTGTTATGAAGTATGGTCCCCACCGTTGATCTTATGACACTCTCGGGTTTTGGGGCTTAACCCTAATCCACCACTAAGTCTCAAATTTTTTGTTTGTGGGCATTCATTGTGAGTTGCTGCTTGCTCGGTGGAGAGGCCAACAGGCATGAGAAAATTTAGGGTTTTGTTAGCAGTTTTTGGGAGCTTCTCCCATGATTTGAAATCGTGACCTGTGGGTGTTTTCTAATACTAGTTGATATTTTTTAAGAGCCAAACTACTGTGAGAGTTTGCAGCAATTAGAATGATGTTGGAAGGGCTCCAGGGATGATGGTAATCTCGTCTATAGGTTGAACTAGTGGTCGGTTTTCTTGTATGTTAAGTGGTAAATATCAGAGTTGTCTTCAACCTTTGTTGCATTTAGTAGTGAGGTGGTGGCTATGGTTTAACAATGGCTATGATGTCATTGCTCCAGAAATAGATATTTAAAGGTAATGTTCAGGTTTCAAAACCTGTTTCCTTCTAAATTGTTTATGAGTTGCAGTTGTTGTTATTTTGCTTAATGAATCTTTTTTTATGATACTTTTTTGACCATACATTGCTTGTGTGGCAGGTTCCTTCGGCTTTTGGTTCTTGATCTTGTGTTTGAAAGATGGAAATTGCACTGAAATGGTAAGCTTCGGAGGTTTCCATGATGGATTTGGTTTGTGTTTGTTGGTCCTTCTTAGGTTCTTAGCCGAGACTTCATTTTAAAAGTAAGACTGTGGAAGGTGACCACCATTATGATGTTTGTGAGCTGACTGGAAACATGGGGAGGATGAAAACCTCAACCCACTTCAGCGTTAAGCCTGTACTGTCTCTCTGTGTAGAGATTTTTGTAATGAAAGTGACACAATCGAGAGGGTTTACCCTCGACTATTCTGGTTTAACAAGGATTTTGGTTCCTTTATCTTGATGATGTTTATGTTTGTTGAAGACTATGAGTGATGCTCCAGGTTCTATGATAATTTATTATTTTTGTCTATGAATTGTTGTGTGTAAAAGTTGGTCGAGAGTCGAATGTTTTAAGTCTTAACTTGTGCATTCGAAACCCTGGACCTATTTAATTTAGATGATAGTTTTTAGGAAATTTTGAGAAGTTGAAACTGTAACCTTAGGCCTAGTCTCATTCATCTATTTGGTTTTTATGCAGATGATGGTTTCAATACCACATTTGGTTTTCGATTGAAATCTGTAGGTGAAATGTAAAAAGAATTACTTGCAGATGAACTCAGTTTCGAAGTTTCTATTGTTAAAAGTTGAATTTTTTACTAAATGTAGTAGGATATGTAGCTAGGGTTTTGGGACTCTGTGCAATGGGACATCTTTCCACCATAGAATTATTTGTTTACTTGAGAAATGATGAAAGACATGAGGGTTAGTTAAGATCGGTTACTCATAATGTTGTATCAAAGAAATTGTTTTTCAAACATGAGTAATGGCATTAGTTTTGTTACAGTATAAATATAATACTCAATAACTAGGGAAAATATTAGAAAATCATTTGCAGAGTTTTGGAAACAAAACATGGAAATGTTAAACCCTTATTTTAAATCTTATTGCTACAAAAATAGGAATACTAAGTGTATGATTACTATGAATATTTCTATGTTTGTTTGAAATCTATTTACATTTCTAAGATAATGATGAATTCCTAGAATGAAGTTTGTATAGTATAATCTTTGAAAGGAATGAAAATGAAATACATAGTGTTTATCTACTCTAGGATGACAATTGATTTTTAGTGAAACCTTAGGTTTGAGCAGAATCATATATGTTACTTATGTTGCTATGATAAAAGAAATATTACCATGCCTGTAATATGAAATGTTGTTATGTTTTCATTGTCTAGACTTATATAATTTATTTTACAGACTATGACTGTTAAGGAATATTAATAAAACACAACAATGTCAGTCGATTCAATCATTCTATATTCTGTCTCTCAATTATTTATCTTAATTCTCCTTCTCTACACTAGAGTACTATATAGAAAACAATATGGGGAAAAATACAGAGAAGTTTTTTGTTCAATCATTTCATTTACTTAATCATCATTACACAAAATCATAACTAGATTAGAATTCAAAACAAATACTTATGTATGATGATAACTTATGAATACTAAATCAACAATTGCAAAAAATAATTTAACTACTTCGAGGATGAAATAACAAGTAGAACTTGTAACTGTAGATAGTGTGGAAAAACACCCAAGGAGGCCTGTTCCTCCCAACCTTATCCAGAAGAAGCAACCAATATACTTGCTTCCTTTGGACCCCTGATCCTATTTACTGAACCACCAGGTAGATGAACTCTATGTAGAAGCAAGGCACTCAACTTTATATCACGAGCAATCAATAGAGACTTTCCAAAGGCCTCAATCTCTGCCCTCAATAGTAGAAACTCTGCACTCAGCAGTATAACTCTGCACTTAGTAGTAAATCAGGAAGACTTACACCATGATCAAAAACTAGCATATCCCCTCATCAAATCTCTTGGGTGCAAGAAATAGAACCCCAAGGTAAATTTCCTCGTCAGGAAAAGTGATGAACCTCAGTCTAAAATTCAATGGCTCTTAAAAATATTTCCTAGGTCTTTAGTGGTCAGTTTTCAATAAATGAGCCTCAAGCTCGAGTCCCATCTTTCAAGGCACTAAGACCACAATTCAAGGGAGTTGTCCCATACTAATAGCTAGTTACTTGCCTCATGAAGTTGCCATTTGTCCATTACCTTCTACCTTGGATTCCATTCCACCTAGTGGGTCAGTAAACACTCTTTCAACAGTATCCTTAGGTGTTTTTCTCCTATTTAATTTATTTAATAATAAAATATTGTGCAAATTACAGTCATCCTTGGACACTTGTCCAATATAAAACTTTACAATAAAATTTAAGATAATGTTTCCAACATAAAATGTTTTTCAACAAAAAGGGGTATGTTACACATATAGCCCATGTTGCCTTTCCCCTACCACACACACACTTTATGGATAATCCTTGTTTATTATAATGACTTATCCGTAGCTACCACAACCATTAACTAGTAACACATATTTCATATAACCATTTAACCCCTAATTTCGTTAAATCATATCACCCTAAACAATAACCCTTAACCCTAGACCCTTATAACTCCTAACATGTATACCTCTTAACTAAAGTTTACCTTTAAATGAAATAAAGTATGAGCCCATAACATTTATAAACCTTAGCACCCTAACTTAAATAACTCTTATCCTCTAACTTCATAACCCTAAACCCTAACACATTTAACCCTTCTACATCATAATTGTTATAACCCCGAAGCCATAAAATAATTAACTATAGACATTAGTCATTACAAACCCTAACCACTATGTCACTTAACCAATAACCCTAATTACTCATAACTGATATAAACATAAACCCATACAATCATAAATATGTAACTTATATAATACCTAACCTTTATACACCATAATCCCTATAACTCATAAACATTAAACTAGAATATTCAAAATGTAAGGTATATATATCCTAAATATTATTACCCTTAACTAATAACCAATAATAAAGAATCATAACAAGCAACCCTTATAAATCTTAGCCTATTTAAATCTTAACTTCTATCATCTTTAACCCATGTTCCATAATGCACAAACCCTAACCCTTACACATATAACACCTAATCCTTACATATCAACTAATATATCCATTGTAACCCATAGCCTTAAGTAATTTCTAATACATACAGCCCATACAATTTATGTCTCCTAATCCATAACTTATACACCATATTACCTAACCCATGACATTTATAAACCTCTAACTAGTAACCACTATAATCTCTTAACCATGAAATTAATACCCATTTAACACATAATCCAAATAATCCCAACCCACAATTCATAACCATTATATCCCTTAATAAGTTGTATAACCTATAATTGCTATAACCTCTAACAACCAAAGCCCCACCCATATACACCGTAATAATACATGTAACCTCTAACCCCTTTAACTATTTGAAATCTAAGCAATATATACCCTAAGTAGTTAACCTAATTATAACTTGGAACTTATATCATTCTTAATCAATATCATCCCTACCCCTCCAAAACACACTATACCTATCATGTGGAACTATAATCCTTAATGACTATAACCCATAACTAGAAAAAATATAAATTATAACCCCTACCATCTCTACCCCTAAAAGAACTTAACACTAACTATAATCACCAACCCTAACCTACAACAATCAACTCTTGTATTTACCCTAATATCTATGACACATAAATATTAACTCCTATAAATCCTAACCCTTATTATCCCCAATACTTATTATCCATATTCATTCTTATAATTCCTAACACCTACCAACTATACATCTTAATCCTTATTATAATTAAATACTAAGCATTATCATTGACAACCTAATCTTATATAAACAATAAATAATATAACTTATATATGCCAATTTATATAGATCCTAACACCTAAAAATCAGTACATATTATAACTCTTAACCACTATAACTTAAAATTCCTATGATCACCCTCAAACCCTAACCCATTTAAAATATAAGTAATATAAATTTGAATCATTATAAACCTTAACACATATAACCCTTATCCATTATAACTAGTAATAATAACCTCTAATTATCCATATAACTGCTAACCATCAAAATCACTAATCCCTATAACCCTATCACATAACCATTATAACCACTACTATATAAAAAATATAACCATGTCCCTTATAAACCTTGCCTTATCACCTCTATCCTCTCATACCCCACGCTAACATAAATTTGTTTACCCTTATAAAATGTGACACCTTTAATTCTTATCTTTTACTACACATGAACTCTTTAACCCCTAACTCCTTATAAACCCTAACCCCTAATCCAGTAACCAAAATAACCCATAACTACTAATTCTTATAATGCATAACCTATACAACTCACACCAACCTAAGATATATTAATGATAACCCCTATCATCCCTAACCCTAACCTGTAACTCTTATAAACCATGAATCCTATAACATCTAAACTTTAAACCTTATAACACTAATCCTCATCATCCTGACACTTACTACCTCTAATCCCTTAATGATATAACCCCTAACTACTACAAATTTGAACTCTCATAATTCCTAAAATATTATAACTATAGACCTTAATGCTTATCACATTTAAACCCTAAACATTTTCACTCTAAACCTTTGATCCCTATAATGGTAACCTATATAAACCCACAACATTAACCATTATATATCAAAATTGATAAAAGAACCTAACCACTATAAGCACTAACTAATAACTACTATAAACATTAAATCCTATAATTCTTAACCACTATAACCACTAACCCTTCTCACTCCAAAACCATAACCACTATGAACCATAACCCTAAGCACTATAGACCCTAACACATACTATCCCAAATTAACAACACCTAACTATAATTACAAACCATTAATAATAAACCCATAATTCATAAAATCACTAACAACTATAACTATTATCCTTATACCTCATATCCCTTACCCATTATAAGGACTAACCATAACATATATAAACCATATATCTTATAACCCTTCTAGTTGACAACTCTAGTAATCCCTAATATCTAATACATATATCCCTTAACCCTTATAACTCTAAAGCATTACACATATTCATTATAAATCCTATCCCAATAATAATGAATCCCCAATCCTCATAGCTTCTATAACCCTAATCATTAATCTGTATAATCCTTAATCCATATCAACCCAAATTGTTTACCTCAAAAACCTAAACACTGTATATTTTATAAATCATAATCATTATCATCTATTATACCCAAATTCCTAAAACCTCTAACCCATATATACCCTAACCTATAACCTATATTATCCTTTACCTATAACCATTATGAACCCATCTCAAGAATCTTGTAATCATAAATTCTATAACCTATAATATGTAACCCATAAATTATATCAACTATAACCCTTCCAAATTCCTGGGACCAACCTCTTACCAGTATATAACCTAATTAGTGACCCCTATAAGCCATAACCCTTAACCCTTATAACCCCATACTCTTAAACCCAAACCCCTAGATCATATAATCATTATGCACGAATCCCCATACTAATTAACCCTTATTATCCTTAACACATATAGATTTTAATGAGTAGAACCCCTCACAACCATAACACTTATCTTCTAACACTCTAAAACCATAAATTGGCAAATCCTATAGGCCATAACTCTCAGAACCCTTACGCATTTTATCTCTTAATCCATTACTCTTTTAAATCCCAACCGTTAATACACAGACCCTAACTAATATAACCATTAATAATTATAAACTCTACCCTATACAATTGTTAACCCTTGTAAATATTAACCATTATAACCCTTAACCATTAATTATTAACTATAACCATTAACATTATACCCCATATCCCTTACCCATTATAGGAACTAACCACAACACTTATAAACCATATCTTTTATAACCCTTAGCCGATAGCTCTAGTAACCCCTAATCTCTAATAGTTATGTCCCTTAACCCCACTAACTCTAAGCCATTACACATAATCATTATAAATCCTATCCCAATAATAATGAACCCCCAATCCCTATAGCTTCTATAACCCCTAATCATTAATAAGTTTAATCCTTAATCCATATCAACCCTAATTGGTTACCTTAAACACCTAAACCATATATATTTTATAGCTCATAATCATTTTCATCTATTATACCAGAATTCCTAAAACTCCTAACCCATATATAACCTAACCTATAACCCCTATTATTCTTTACATATAACCATTATGACCCCATTTCAATCATCTTATAATTAATAAATCCTATAAACTATAATATGTAACCTATAACTTATCTAAATTATAACCCTTCCAGACTCTTTTCCAAACCTCTTACCAATATATAACCTAATTAGTGACCCCTATAAGCCATAATCCTTAACCCTTATAACCCCATACTCTTATACCCCAACCTATTGCTCATATAATCCTTATTCATCGATCCTCATAATGATTAACCCTTATTACCATTAACCCATATAATTGTTAATGAGTAGAACCTCTCACAACCATAACATTTAGCTTCTGACACTGTAAAACCATAAATTGATTAATCATATATCCTATACCTCTTAGAACCCTTAAGCATTGTAACTCTTAATTGATTACTCTCTTAAATCCCAACCATTAATATATAGACCCTAACTAATATAACCGTTAATAATTATAAACTATAACCTATACAATTTTTAACCCTTGTAATTATTAACCATTATAACCTTTAACCATTAATTATTAACTATAACCATTAACCTTATACCCCATATCCCTTACCCATTATAGGAACTAACCATAACACATATAAAGCATATCCCTTATAACCCTTAGCACATAAATCTAGTAACCCCTAATCTCTAATACTTATATCCCTTAACCCTTATAACTCTAAACCATTACACATATCCATTATAAATTCTATCCCAATAATAATGAACCACCAATCCCTATAGCTTGTATAGCCCCTAATAATTAATATATATAATTGTTAATACATATCAACCGCAATTGCTCAGCTCAAACACATAACACTATATCTTTTATAAATCATAATCATTATCATCTACTATACTTCAATTTCTAAAACCCCTTTAAACCCATATATACCCTAACCTATAACCTCTATTACTCTTTACCTAAAACCATTATAACCCCATTTCAACAATATTATAATCAATAAAATCCTATAACCTATAATATGTAACCCCTAACTTATATAAACTATAACCCTTCCAAACTCTTTTCCCAACCTCTTACCAATATATAACTTAATTAGTGACCCCTATAATCCATAATCGTTAACCCTTATAACCCCATCCTCTTAAACCCAAACCCCTGGCTCATATAATCATTATCCATGATTCCTCATAATGATTAACCCTTATTACCCTTAACCCATATAATTGATAATGAGTTGAACCGCTAATAACTATAACACTTAGCTTATAACACTCTAAAATGATAAATTGGTGAATCTTATAGCCCATAACTCTCGAACCCTTAGACACTATATCTCTTAATCCATTACTCTTTTAAATCCCAACCATTAATAGACAGACCCTAACTAATATAACTATTAATAATTATAAACTTTAACCTATACAATTGTTAACCCTTGTAATTGTTAACCATTATAACCCTTAGCCCCAAAAAATCCCAATTATTGACTATAATAACCATTAAATAAGAACCAAAACAACCCCTAACCCATAATTTATATAACCCTTATCAACCTTAAACTCTATCATCACACACTCAACCGTTAAATATTATAACATTTATCCACTATAAACCCTAATGTCTAATTATTCTAGCCCCTAACCTTTACAACCCTTAACTATTATATATTCTTCCCCTTATTTCCTAATCGACGATTCTTAAACCTTATAAACCATAACCATTATAATAACATATATGTTGATGTATATGTAACTTCAGAATGTATTTCATATATGTATATTGTACTCCTATAGAGATGGTATTATTCCTCTATACGGAAGTGTTTGTATTCCTATAGAGATGTTATTATTCCTCTATACGGAAGTGTCGTCATTTATATTGTAAGTGTCATAACTTATACTTGATGGGTTATTAGACCACCTTGTTGGGGTCGGCCCTGTATAAGTCATATGGATCGAAGGGTTATTAGACCACCCTATTGGGGGTCAGACATGTGTGTCAAAGGGTTATTAGACCACCCTATTGGGTGTCGGCCCAGTCAGCATTATGTTATGTGGTTAAGTTAAGGACGACCTAGTAAAGGTTATTAGGCAAGTCAAGTCAAGTATGAATAGAGTGAAGGAGGCACTCTATTTGATCATTCTATTCTCTCTCATACTCTCAGGAGAGTGGCACACTTGTGGAGGAGGAGAAGCTTCTACTAGGAGATGTCTATCTCTTATGATTGGGTTGTATCATTGCTCTATCTATCTCTGAGGAAGTTATTGGGGTTTTTCACCTTTATGGTTTTCCCCAAGTAAACTCTGTGTCTCTTGTGTGCTTGCATTATTGTGTCCATGATTGATATGCTGTAGATATGTTTTACATGTTGTTCTCTTAGTTAAGATCCTAAATCAGATTGAAATAAATTCTGAAAAATTAACATGGTATCGGAGCTAGCCTGAAAGAAGACATGGTATGGCATGTATGACACTTGTTGCACTTACGATGCTAGAGCTTGATATAGCAAAAACAAGTCATCGTAGAACTTTCATTATAAATAAATTTTGGCGAGGCTTCAGGGTCTAAAAATCGTACAGGGTGAATCTAAGATCCCCATGTACCTTGTGACCAAAGAACAACCTCTAATTCATTGTACTTTGTGATTTATGATCTGTACAAGATAGGGTTTCTGCCTCTTCTAGATCTCAGTCAAACATAGGTGACCTTGGAAAAAGGATCATAACTTGGGCTAGGAAGCTCCAAATGAAATTTCATAAAACGTGACAGGTAGTGCACGGACTCAAATTTCTCAGGTAACTTTTTCATAGGCTGAAACTGAACCAGTGACACATGGCACGCTGTATAAGTTTTCTCTCATGTTTTATCCCATAAACAGGTCACGTTGCGACACTTGGCATAACTCTCTCTCAGAGAATCCATTTGAGATCATACCTATGGGGTTGGAAATATGACAGGTCAGGCTATCCCAAAAAATGTTTTCAGACCCTGTGGATTGAAAAGTTCAAAGTTACACCAGAAACAATCAGGTACATATTTATGTCAAAACAGAATTATTTTTTAGCACCTTCATTCATGCCTTCCAGAATTTAGGGTTTCGGAGAAAGTTGGAATTTTTGTAATCGGAGACTATGGATGAATGATACTTGTTAAAATCTAAATTTAGAGACCAAGATGAGAATTTTTGGTTGGGAAAAAGGCCGGGCTTGATCAGACCCTAGTTCGGGACTTTGATCGGAAAAGTGGAAAATTAGGGCTTCTGCAAAAATGGGATTTTTTTGAAATCTATGACCACGGCTGGAAGCTCCTCAGAAAACTAGAACCTTAGAGCTTTGGATTGAACCTTTTGATTGGGAAGAAGGGTGGTCTTTATCAAACCCTAGTTCGAGTCATGTCCAGTGAATCCGGAAGTTTCAAAGGCAAATTTGGGGGGTGAAACTTTGCAATTTTCAAATTATGAGTATACCAACTTGATCAGCTCATCAAGGCGCATATTTCTATCATTTTGGAAGTTTGAATTTTTAGTGTTTCTCTGGAAAACCCTAATCCAGCTCCAGATCCAGTTCCTGCAAATCAAGTGGATTGGGTTAATCCTAGAAGAGAATGGATTGGTCACCTACATAAGTGAAGAAGTTCCTGTTTCAGAGGGAGATGAGGCTAAGGCCTTACATAAGAAGATTACAAGCAATCTCAATAGGTATGACTCATCTAGGCATGTTTCAAGATTTGTTCATGATTATGTTTATGGTATGTTTGTCTTCATGTTATTACGGTTAGTACAATATTGATTAAATTTAGACTTGTCGTATCACCTTGATAAAATTATGAATGCTTGATAGAAGATATTCATTGATTAGGGTGTTGACACTTATGATTGTACTAATTCATTATGGTGTTGTATGAGGTTTATGTTGTCCCCTAACATTAAAGGTACACCTAGAAAGACAAATCATGTTCTAGTTCAAGAACATATGATCATGAGGACATGAGGACAAAGATTCATCCACTGTCATGAATCACTTAGAAGATCTATTTTGTGAGGTATGTATAACTTGGTTCTATAAATGGTTAACCTATGAGATATGCAGGTTACTAGCACAAGTCATTGAAGAGAACAAGAAGACATCATGTGGGTATGTTAGACATAACTAGCTAACATACCAATCCAGGTATGTTTTTCCTATATCAAGTTAGAATCCTACCTTTTGTTAGGATCCCTTATATAAGTATACTTGGTATGATTGGTTATGATTATTCATAAAGTTAGAAATGCAAGTAATCAAGGGTTTATGCATATTATGTCTCTTATCTTGATTGATGATTTAACTAACTAGAAGAGTCCTATGATCAAATAAGAATATGCATGAGTAAAAGAAGACTTTCTTGAAACCTTGAATACTAATGTTTATTATCTGTGTTTGAAATGGTCATGACTATACATGTTTAAGATTATTGTGTTTTGATAGTATTAAGATTATACTAATGAATGTGTGATTATGTATGAGACCTCGAGGATAACACAATGATGATACTAATAAGCATGCATAGTGATGGATATAAGTTCAAGGACAGGTAATCCAGGAAGCAAAGATCAAGAGGGAGCACACTCCAGTTGTTCCTGCAAGGAAGCAAAGATCAAGAGGGAGCACACTCCAGTTGTTGCTGCAAGGAAGCAAAGATTGAGAGGGAGTCAACCCAACAAACAAACAAAGATAAGTATTTGAATTATCATTCCTTGCATATTTTATTGTTTAAATAATATTGTTCAATAATGTATATACTCATGTTCCTAGAATTAGGTTGCATATTATGCATAGTTTCATTGATGAACAGTATACTACTAATATACATCGGTAAGTGGCCTATGGCACTGTACAACATTCCATTGCTACTTATCTAGAATGAAACCTCTTTGATGACATGTTGGGAGTTGTGCACGCTCTTAACAATGTTCTGGTAGAGATTGGAAGGCATCTAGAAAGTTACGGGATATGGATAAATGTTGTATTGAAGCATTGGCTAAGATAATTGCATGACTGTATGACATATTTATTTATGTGTAAAAATTTGTTCTGAAAACTATGAGATGTTTTCTAATCATGCAATTTAACTTGTTGTGTAGGAAAGATCGTATACCATCACCTACAAAAGAAGGAATACAACATTTGTTCAGCAACAAAGTTATCTATTGAAAATATTGAAGTTCCCAGGATCTGGGAAGAATACCAAGATCAAGGAGTACCAGTTGATCATGAAGATGTTTGGGATGCAGTCCCAAGACCTGAAGGGGAGTCTGTAGTGACTTCCAAGAGGATCTACAAGATCAAGCATGCAGCAGGTGGTAGCATAGAGACTTTTGCTCCTATAGACAGATACACTTCCATTAGATCCATACTTGCTCTGGCTGCAATGATGAAATGGAAGATACACCAGATGGAATTCAAGACAACTTTCTTGAAAGGTGTAGTTGAAGAAGAAGTGTATGAGGAGGAGCCACTTGGTTCTGAGACACATGAAAGGGAGTCATATATGTGCAGAACTTGGCATGGTAGGATAGACAACTTTCAATCCAGTTTGGGCTTTACCAAGAGTAAAGTGGATTCCAGCCTTTACTACAAGGTTGAGAAAGGCAATCTAGTGATACTACTTTTGTATATGGATGACCTGTTTATTACAGGTGAAGATAGATTGATTGTCGACATGCAGCGGAAGCTTGCTGCCGAGTTCGAGATGAAGAACTTGTTGATGATGCACTATTTTCTAGGCATGGAGGTGTGGCAGAGTGCAGATGGAATCTTCCTTGGACAAGGGAAGTATGGAGTAGAGATCCTGAAGAGGTTCGGGATGATGGACTGTAAGGCCATGGCCACACCTATGGAATCAAACCTGAAGCTTCTGTGTGATGCTTCATCTAAGCCGGTTGATATCACTATGTATCGTCAGATGATTGGGTCGTTGATGTACCTGACGAACACGAGACCAGATATTGGCTTTGCAGTGAACACATTAAGCCAGTTCCTGAAGGATCCGAGGAGTGTTCACCTGGTTGCTGTAAAGAATATTCTGAGGTACCTAAAGGGTACAGTTGATTATGGGCTCAAGTATGATACGAATCAAAAGGTTTAACTTGCTGGGTCATGTTAATTCAGATTGGGCAGGAAGTGCTGTAGATAGGAAGAGCACATCTGGGTGTTTCTTCAGTATGGGATCAGGTGTGATCTCTTGGTTTAACAGGAAGTAGTCCTGCGTAGCACTGAGTACAGTCGAAGCAGAGTATGTTGCAATGGATGAATAGGTTGCAGATGTATTAACCAAGCCGTTGGCCAGAGTGCAATTTGAGTACTTCAAAGAGAGGCTTGGTGCACTTCAGATCGAGGTTCCTTCCAAAGGGAAGTGATGAGTCTGGAAGATGCACATGCACATGAGCTTTTCTAACATGGTTGATGTGTTCTCCCATGGTCATGATGTAATTGCTGAGCCATTCTTACATGGTGGTAGATGTGTTCTCCCATGGTGTAGATGTAAGGGTTGAAGCCATTTTTCACATGGTGGTAGAGGTGTTCTCCCATGGTGAAAAAGAAAGGGCTGGAGCCTTCCCCAAATGGTGGTAGATGTGTTTTCCCATGTCGGTGGTGTAAATGTTGGATGATATGCATCTGGGCTGTGCTTTGCGGATGATGAGATGATCTGAAGAGGACGATGCTATGATGATTAGGAGGATCATGGATGATGAGCATCAGGACGATGCTCCAGTTACTGCTCTGTATATGTATATGCATCATGTTGGATGCTTGTTATGATCAGTTGGATCATTTATGTATGTATGCATCATGTTGGATGCTGGATATGATCAGTTGGATCATTTATGTATGTATGCATCATGTTGGATGTTGGATATGATTAGTTGGATCATTTGTATGTATTTGTATATGCATCATGTTGGATTCTTGGACCATTTATCTTTATATGTATCAGGTGGATACGTTGTATGATCAGGTAGATAATGTATGTTGATATGTATCAGGTAGATACATTGTGTGATCAGGTGGATCATGTATCTATGTATCTATCAGGTGGATACATTGTATGATCAGGTGGATCATGTATGATGATAGGTATCAGGTATATACTTGGTATGCATCAGGTAGATGCATTGTATGATCAGGATGATCATGGATGATGATATTTAGGATGTTGCTCCAGATGATATGCATCAGGATGATGCAGTGATGATTATTTGTACATCAAGATGATGTATGGTGAGTATCAGGTTGATACTCTGTGGTCGTGGAATAGGTTGTGCAGATGAGCATGTATGGGAGATCTTATAGGTCGGAGTTGTGTACCCATAATAGCATGGGATGCTCTTTCGAGACATTGCTTTGGGAGGACATATAATAGTGCCCTCAGAGATCCTTCAGGTTGGATTTTTGTACTCGTAACATCCTAGGATTTTGTTTCGAGGTTTTGTCCTATGGCATATAATAGCGCCCTGGGAGATCCTTCAGGTTGGAGTTGTGTACCCGTAACATCTTGGGAGGCTCTTTCGAGGTTTTTCCATGACCACATGTAATTTGTGGCTAGGAGATCCTACAGGTTGGAGTTGTTTACCCGTAACACCCTGGGATGCTCTTGTGAGGTTTTGTGGTGACTACATGTAATTTGTGCCCTGGGAGATCCTATAGGTCGGAGTTGTGTACCCATAACATCCTGGGATGCTCTTTCGAGGTTTTGTGGTGGGGTCACATGTAATAGCGCCCTGGGAGATCCTACAGGTCAGAGTTGTGTACCTGTAACATCCTGGGATGCTCTTTCGATATTTTGTGACGCATGTAATAAGTCCTGAGGATTCCACAGTATGGCCAGTGATGATGAAGACCTGCAAGTGGTGGGCCTACATCTAGTGTGAAAAAGGATTGGCTCTATATAACTTCCTATGATGAGTAGATTCAAAGATTGATTGAGATAGCAGCAATAGTGACAATGACGATGACTCGATGATGATTATCCAGTGACGATGATCCAGAGAAGAAGACTTGTGCTAGAAGACCTGTGTCAAGAAAAACCTTCCTAGTTAAGAGGGAGTGTTGATGTATGTCAAGCACTCTATATGCAGATAAATTATTACCAATACACACAGAGCATATGAAATTTATTGTCAACCTGAGAAAGTCTTTTTATCTCAAAGGATAAGTGCACAATATATGCTTAAACACCCAATCATTAGAAGTGAATACTTTTATCTCCTATCAACCATGTTCATCCCCAAAATCTATGCAATCCCAATTTCCTTCTAACTGCGATACTTCGATCCCTCTCTATCATGCATCAATAAGAAATGGTATCAGATCTAATCAACAATTGCAGAAAAGAAATCTCATTCGTATTCTAGAACAATCACTTGTCTGATCTAATCAATCTGGAAATAATAAAACATCAACTGAACATTAATCTAGAAATCCAATTGCCAAAGATTAAGTTAACTGTTCTAAGAAATTGAATTGCAGAATGAAAATCAAGCAACACACAACAAGAAAGATAAATTAAGAGCTCATGGGATCACGACTTAGCTGTAAGATGAACATGGCTGTGTATAACAGCAATTGAAATACATCAAACAAACCTCACTCAGTCGACTGTTATTCTACACCATTCACCAATCTCACAGAAATATAATCTTTACTGAGAAATCCACAAAATCAATATTGCTGCTGCGTACAAAAGGAAGAAACAAAGCATCACACAACAATGAATTATAAATCCTATTTTAACTCAGCAATCTCTGTGGAAGACGGGCCCAGTCTTCACACAGAGACGCTGGCCGAACAACACAACTCCTTAGCTCAGAAGTAACCCCTTATATTAACAGAAGAATGAATGCACAGTTTTGCTCGGCTGCTAATACAATAATTTAATTGTCTGTTGTTCAACAACTGGGTCGAGGAAACTCCCCATATTTATACATACAAATCGTAACATCTAATCCTATAATCGGGAAACCATGAAGATCTATGATCTTCAGGCGCCCTAAATAACTAGCTGTTACAATGCGTGGCAAGACAGAAACATCCAAATATGGGAAAGTTATTAATTGACTCCAGAGTGGTGGTCCTTTCGGTTCATAACTAGATTCGAGCAGCAACATACTTAAGATGACAAATTCTGTTACAGCTGCCCTGTCACAGCTGTGCTTTGATTTGATGATTCGAGCCCCAAGGATCCCTCTACAAGCAACGAACATTTCTTCATTCATGAATTGTTCAGACCAATCTTCCTGCAGTCTATTTGCCTCAACTACCTTCATAAATCGTAGCATGTTAGCACAATTTGAGAGATGCACAGCTTTAATTATCACAATCATAAGCATTAATAAAATAAAACAATGATCAACCATGCCTTGGTAATTTGGGGGATAAGGTAAGGACAATAGGTTTGATTGCCATGATAAATGGTGTAGGACAGGGGCAGGAAAGATGAATAATGATGACTAAAAAGGGCCAATTCTGGGCTCAACATCTCCCCCCAACTACCCTGTTGCATGTCCTCATGCAACAACCTGCATTATTTACAATCTGAATCCTGTACCGAGCTCTATCCATGGAGAGAGAAAGAAGTGTAGGAAACTCAGGCACCTTATCTGCCTTTTGAAAGGCCTCTGTGAGTAGCCCAGTATCTTCCAACCTCATTGTTTCCCTTCCACTGCTACTTGCTGGTGTCTGGGAATGCAATTGGTGTAGTGGGAATCTTCCTGCAGTCTCATTATGCTATGCCTGGGGGAGTTGAAAGGAAATCCTCAATCTGAATCCAACTCAATGACATCTCTAGGAGGTGGAAGCACTGGTTCTTGTGGGACAGTGTCTTCCAGTGCATCTAGGTTTAACAAGAGAGTTGCTTGTTCTTGTGTAACAGCAACATCCCTTACACCTTCTTCAGCAGCTACCTTTATTGATTTTGGAGACACTGGTTCTTGTGTAACAGTGTCTTCCTTGTTCCTCGGTTGCTGAGATTGGATTTCCTTCTCATCGTGTAGCTCATCCTCCAAAATTTCGGTGTCACCTGAGCATGGTGTATGTACCTGTTCATCTTCTCCCAACTGTGTATCGAGAATAAAATCCACTCCAGGTTTATCTTTTGAATGAAATTCAGGAGCTCCTGTTGCAGCTTCCAAGGATGTTGGTTCTTGTGTAGCAACATCCTGGCTTGCCCCTTCATCCTCTGGTTGTTGCACTTCTTCTCCTAGGAGCTTTGTGTCATGGGAGCCCTCTGGGGTTACAACCCAAAGTTCATCATTGAATTCCAGAGTGTCCTTTGTTCCAGGTTCCTCTCCCCCCTGTTTGGATGATTGGACAAGTAAATTCAAGTTTGCTGGTTCTTGTGTCACAGCATCCTGTTCCAGTTTATCACTGTCCTGCCTTTGAGCTTCTTCTTCCAAAATTTCTGTGTCCTGGGAGTCCTCTGGGGTCATAGTATGGAATTCTTCAGTGACCTCTATTCCAAGTTCTTCTCCCATCTGATGTATGATTTCTGTATCGTGGGAACACTCTGGGGTTTCACTATATTCTTTTATAAGCTCCAGGGCGTCCCCCATCCCATGTTCTTCTCCTACCTGTTCCATAATTTCTGCATCATGGGAAGTAACAGCTTCAACAAGGATGTTTAAAAGTGCTGGTTCTTGTGTGACAGCACCTTCTTTTTCCACTGCTTTCCCCACTGTGGCCACAGGCTGTTGTGCTGAATAAGTGCTAAGTAGAATTTTATGGCCTGCTTCCTCAAAGATTTCTTCACAGGTGGGGCAGAGTATTTGCTCATCCTTTTCTCCAGCTTCAACAGCATCTGATTCCTCCACTTGGTCTGCAGCCTCTATCAATGTGTACATTTTTCTTGCGCCCTGCTTTCTGTAGGTTTCCTTCCAAGTTTTCAGCTCCCTTCTAAGTACTTGGAGGTCCTCTTTCAGCATTGCATTCTCATACAGAAGACCTTCAATTCCAGGTTCTTCCTCCACTGGCCTTTGTGGAGCATCCATCGGTCTTGGTACAAGGATTGGGGGCTCAACTTGTGTCTCTAAAGTTGCCCATTTTTCCTAGTTGCCTCTGTTGCTGTGGCGGATCGAGTTCGTTTCTTTCTGATTGGTGCTATTAGGTCAAATTCATTGGTGGCTCTCTTCCTCTTCTGTGGTGTTTTCTTTTGTGATTTTTCCTTTTGTGGTGTTTCCCCCTGTGGAGCTAGAATATAGGGAGCCAAAACTGAGGTCAAAGGAATATTTCCTTGCCCCTCATGCTGTTCTTC
Source organism: Larix kaempferi (assembly GCA_027924585.1). Lineage (NCBI taxonomy): Eukaryota > Viridiplantae > Streptophyta > Pinopsida > Pinales > Pinaceae > Larix > Larix kaempferi. Next base: position 8,985,028 of record BSBM01000368.1, read on the forward strand.
TTCAATCACAGCTCCTCCTCCTACCCACTCGGGTGAAGACTCAATTGTCACCAGCTCAATGTCTTCTTCCATTGCCCTAGCTCCGTCGTCTTCAAGTTCCATTGTCGCAGCATTTGATGCTGCTCCAATTTCACCTTCTGCTGTCGGAGCTGTTTTGTTATCTAAGTTTTCCACAAAGGTTTCATCTACATTGTCACCTAATGGCTCTGTTTGTGCTTCCCCTTGCTCTCCTTCAAATGCAGTGTCATCCCCCACTAGTTCTGCTTGTGCTGGGGATTCATCTACCCCGAATGGTTCTGACTGTGCCCCTGGTTGTTCTTCCTCTGTGGTTTTACCCACCCCAGATGGTCCTGCCCGTACCCCCGATTGCTGTTCTTCTCCCATTTCATCCCTCCCCCCAACTTCAGTGGAGGAACTCCGGTCCTCCTGTTGTGGTGGAACCGGTAACTGCTGTAATGGGATGACCCTCAAGGGAACAGGTTGCTGTGGTCGGGTTATAAATTGTTCCCAAGTTATATTATGTTGGGAAAGGGTTCTTACAATAATTAATTTGATAAGGCCATGGTGGGTGAGAGAGGAAAGTGGGTGCTTCGCAGACTGAACAAATGTGGCCATATGACGCAAGTCGTGCAATAAATAAAATGGAATGTTCAATAAAATGCCATGGCGGAGATGAGAAAGCAGAGGAAGTTCAGAGTTATACACAGTTTGATATCTACCTTCACAAGTAATGTATTTCTTGAGGAAGACAGCAACCTGGTCCCATGGCTGCGGCAGTGAGTTCAGTGCAATCCCTCTCCTGGATGCTTCAACTTGCTCCCCCGGAAGTAAAAATTCTTCTCGTGCAACCGTTGCAGGGACTCGACGGTTAAACCAAGGTTTTCCCACCATCGGGATGGCTGTGACCTCGGAGATAATGATCTCGGAGACGTCTATACACAGCCCCCACACTATGGAGTGAGTTTTGGTAAGATTCAAGGCAAATTGCAGGGCTGCGTCCCGATCAAAACCGTCCAATCGCTCAAAGAACTCGAGCCAGCCAGCAGCTTGAAAAATGGCAAGAACTTGAGGATTTTGTCTGAGCTCCCGGGTATTGAAAGGTTCATGGCGAACTGGAATCCCCATTGTCCTGGCTGCAAGCTGAAACTGCTATCCCACAGATTACAGGATCCCAGAATGGAAGTTGCAGCACAGAGGATGCACAAATCGTTGAGCGGAGATGTTGAGCGAATGAGCAAATTTGGAAAGTTGAGCACAGAAAAGAGTTTGAAATTTCCATGCCGAATTGGGGAAGGTGGCAGTTATTAATGTTACGTCGTATGAGGGAGAGGTTTAATCAGGTATAAATGGTGGTACAAGTGAAGGTATGACCAATATCGTTTAAATGATATCAATGCTTAATCACGTGATAAATGAAAGCCATACCTCATAAAACTGTGAGTCAGAAAGCTGCGGAAACTGGTGGAGCATGCAGTTGATGACGTCACAGAGTCGAACTCATGCACAGTCAGACGTGTGAACATGATGACTCGGATAAGGCACTAATTTCTTCTGCCGGTGAAACCCAAACGATCACGTCCTCCGGGTCGGAATGATGAATTCGCCGGCACGACTGAGGTGAATCAGCACCATAATTAGCAGATTTGGAGCAATTCTTCTGTTAACACGGGAGTTACCACTGCAAGTTGCCAAAAAAAAATGATAGTGCGGCCGACGAAAAAGATATTGCAGTCGCCAGAAAAGAATATGTTGCAGCCGACGGGAAAGAAATTGCAACCACCGGAAATATTTCACGGCAGCCAGAAAAATGATTTACGGTATCGGGAGAAATTACGGCTGTGACGACAAAATTTTACGGCGGCGGGAAAAATTACAGCTGGCGGGAAAAGTTTTACGACTGTGGGAAATATGTTGCAGCCGCTGTGACATGATGTTGCAGCTACGGGCAAATGGTTGCGGCTGCCAAAAAATAATTCACGTCCATCGGAAAAAGTTCACGGCTGCCGGGTAAAAGATTTTACCGGTTGACGGAAACAAATATCGCAACTGCTGGGGGATGAGGTGGCGGTCGCGGGAAAATAAGGTGGCAACTGCGGAAAAAGATGTTGCAGCTGCCAATGTTGTAGCTGCCGGAAAAGGTTGACGGCAGGCGGGAAAAGAGGATGTTACGGCTGCTGGAAAATGAAGTGGCAGTGGCTGGTAAATGAGGTGGTAGCTGCGGGAAATGAGGTGGCGGCTGCGGAAAAAGATGTTGCAGCCGCCGATGTTGCAGCTGCCGGAAAAGGTTGATGGCAGGCGGGAAAAGAGGATGTTACGGCTGCTGGAAAATGAAGTGGCAGTGGCTGGTAAATGAGGTGGCAGCTGCGGGAAATGAGGTGGCGGCTGCGGAAAAAGATGTTGCAGCCGCCGATGTTGCAGCCGCCGGCCGCCGATGTTGCAGCTGCCGGATTTTTTTTTTTTTTTTTAAATCAAGGACGTCACAGGGAGATTTTCACTTGATGGGCCCAAATTGGTCGTTCTCCTGGCGCTTCCCTGCAAAATTTAAAAAAAAAAAAAAAATGATAGCAAACGAAAAAGATCAAATGCAAAGAAGAAAGAAAAAAACAACAATTATACGCTACAGCAGGAAATTATTTATGTACAGAAAATATGATTTTCAGTTTTAAGGATTGGCAAAGGCAGAGAAAAGTTCCTGCTCTGGTGCCAACTGATAATCTAGATCGGCATCAATTTGTGAAATGAATGCATCTTTCGAAATGGGCTTACGATACAGTCGCAATCTGTGGCTGTTAGCAAGTAATGGTATCCGGTTTTCATCAATGGTCACCAGGCGAACAGTGCCGTTGTCAAATACCCTGTCGACCAAATATGGTCCCAGCCATCTTGTACGCAATTTTCCTTTAAAATCCTTTTTGAATCTGGAGTCGTATAATAATTCCCAGTCTCCTTCACAGAATATTTTCTTTTTGATGAATCGGTCATGCCAGTTGGATCTCTGTTGCTGGAGCAGCACAGTCTGGTCTACTGCAGCTAACCGTTTCTCATCTAGTTCATTTAATTGATTCAATCTTCTCTTCTGGGCTTCTGTTACATCTAGACTCATTTCGGTGGCTGTTTTCAAGGTCTTGATCTCAAATTCAATTGGAAAGATGGCACTCTTTCCATACACCAGATCATAAGGAGAAAACCCTGTGGTGTTGCGCCAAGTTGTGCGATATGCCCACAGTGCTTCTGGAAGCCTGTCAGCCCAATCCCTTCGATGGCTTTTAACTGTTTTAGTAAGGATTGCTTCAATAACTTTATTAGTACTTTCCACCTGACCATTGGCCTGGGGATGATAAGGTGAAGCTATCCTATGCTGCACATGATACTTCCGGAGCAAGGATTCAAATTGGTGTGAGATGAATTGCAGTCCCCCATCAGTAACTATCTCCTTTGGTACCCCAAAGCGGGTGAAAATTTCACTGTACAGAAAATCAATCACCGCTTGGTCATTAGCCTTAGCCAAAGCTACAGCTTCTATCCACTTGGTCATGTAATCTGTACACACCAGGATGTAAACCTTCTGTTTGGAAGGAGGGCTGATAGGGCCAACAAAGTCCAATGCCCATCTATCAAAAGGTTCTAGTACCACTTGGGGCTGTAAAGGCATCTGGTCTGTTTTATTAGGTTGGCCCATCCTTTGGCAGCTGTCACAGGACTGAACATATCTTTTAGCATCCCTGAATAGTGTCGGCCAATAATAGCCCATCCGCAGCGCCTTATGCCCTGTTCTTTTGTCTGCAAAGTGTCCTCCACAAGGTTCATCGTGACAGGCCTTCAGTATATGGAAGATCTCATCTTCCCTTACACATCTTCTAATCTCAAGATCGGGTCCTGTGTAAAAGAGATGGCCCTTGAGCCAACAATACCTGGCACTTTGCTGGATAATTTTTCTTTTCTCTCATTTAGACATATGTGGTGGAAGCTTTCCTGCAACCAAATAATTAGCAACGTCTGCATACCAAGGTGATAGAGCTGAGAGTGCGAATAAATGTTCGTCTGGGAAAGAATCCTCAACAGGAGAATTGTCATCACTGTTAGTAAATCGTGATAAAAAATCAGCAACAACATTTTCTTTTCCAGGTTTATCTATAATAGTAATATCAAATTCCTGTAACAATAAAAGCCACCTGGTTACTCTGGCATTAGTGACAGGTTTGTTCATCAAATACTTAATGGCAGAGTGGTCAGTGTGCACAAATGTAGGATACCCAGTAATGTAATGTCGAAACTTATTAATAGAATAAACAATAGCTAGGAATTCTTTTTCAGTGACAGTATAATTTTGTTCAGCAGGGGCTAAGTTTTTACTAACATAATAGATGGCATAAGGTACTTGACCATCCTGTTGTCCTAATACTGCTCCAATGGCGGTATCAGAAGCATCGGAAGAAATGTGGAAAGGTATGGTCCAATTAGGTACCCTTAGAATAGGGGCTGTGGACAGCTTCTCTTTAAGCTTATCAAATGCTGTCTGGCATGCTTCACTCCACACAAACTGTGCGTCCTTCATTAATAATGAAAACAAAGGGGAAGCAAGTTTGGAGAAGTTTTCTATAAATCTCCTGTAATATCCAGCATGTCCCAGAAAACTTCGCACTTCTTTCTGCGTTGAAGGAGTAGGTATATTTTTTATCACCTTAATTTTTTACGGATCCACCTGAATACGATCGGTAGAGATGAAATGTCCTAATACCACTCCCTCACTCATCATCATATGGCATTTTTCAGTGCTTAATGAAAGGTGAGACTGTTCACAGCGAATTAAAACCTTTTTTAAATTTTCCAGTGCTTCCTCAAAATCCTTGCCATAGGGAGTAAAATCATCCATAAATACTTCCATGCTATCATTAACTAATTCAGAAAATATGCCAATTACAGCTCTTTGGAACGTTGCTAGTGCATTACATAAACCAAAGGGAAGCACCCTGTAGACGAACGTTCCCCAGGGGCAAGTGAAGGTGGTCTTATCCTGGTCTTCTGGAGCAATCTGAATTTGGTTGTACCTGCTAAACCCATCCAAGAAGGAGAAGAACTTTTTTCCTGATAGGGTATCAAGTACTTGGTCAATAAAGGGCAGAGGGAAATGATACTTTTGTGTAGCTTTGTTCAGCTCCCTATAATCAACACAGACTCTCCATTTACCATTTTTCTTGGGAACAATTACAAGCGGGGAAACCCACTCAATATCCGAAATAGGGTAGATAAATCATGCTTCCAAAAGTTTCTGGATTTCCTCCTTCACTATATCCCTCAAGTTGGGGTTCATGCGTTGTTGGGGCTGACACACAGGCCGGGAATCATTTTTAATGTAAATATGATGAGTGCACAGATTAGAAGGGATACCCTTCATGTTTGTATACTCCCAGGCGAATGCCCCCTTACGTTCCTTCAAGAGACTGATTAGGTGCATCTGTTCTTCTGAGGAGAGATCGGGGTTAATATTCAAAGTTCTTCCAGGTTCTACCTCAATAGAAATGCTTTTTGAATTTTTCAAAACTGGGATTACATTCATATCACCAACCAATGTTTCCTCCGTAAGATTTTCTTGTTCTTCCTTACCAAGGGTAATGTTCAGGATTTGATAGACTTCTTTATCCACTGAAGCAGGTTCGCTAATGAAATTACTGATGGCATCATCTTCTGCTTCATTTTTAAAAGTTAAGGCCTTCCCTATTGTTAGTAGTGACTGAACATCCTCCTCCTCTTCCTGTTCTATCCAAATTGAGGTTTCAATTTCTCGACTCGGCCATGCTGGAGGATACAGGGTGAGGTTTTTGGTTTCCAAACCATCAGATATAGTCATGGACCCAGATCGACAGCTGATGCAAGCATCAACTGTGGCCAACCATGGCCTCCCCAAGATCAATGGATGTCCCCCCAACTGTGATTTTGGTTGCAATATCAGGAAGTCAGCAGGGTATTCCCATGAATCTACTGAGATGACCAGGTCATCCAGAATCCCTTCAGGTCTAATGGTGGATCTGTCTGCCAATTCCAAAATGGTAGGGGTCGGCCTAAAATTAGTGAGCCCAAGCTTCCTCACAGTCTCAATTGTTATAACATTGATCGCTGCTCCTAAGTCGACTAACACGTTGGGTATCTGCGTTTGTCCAATATGTACAGTAACAGTAGGATTTCCAGGATCGTCATACTTGGTCACGGGGACTTTTCCTGTTATTAAAGCAGATAAATTCCCTATGACATGAATAGTGGGCGGATCTCTAGGTTTCCTTCCTGGTTTCTTAGTGCACAGATCCCGAACTGTTTTAGCATAAATAGGTACATCTTGAAGGGCTTGCAGAAGGGGAATTTTAACATAAAGATTCTTCAACTCTCCTGGGAGGTTGAACTGAGGTTGCCCCCCTATTTTTGGTAGCATTAATCTCTCAGGGTATGGTGGTTGCCTTACCAGCTAGGTAGGATATGTATTATCTGATTTCTCAATTAATGTTTCATCCGTCCCATCTAAGGGATGCTCAACACCTTCAATGATAGGAGCCGGATCGGATGTATGCTGTGAACTCTCTCCTTTTTCATGCACAGAAGGTGGAATATCCTCTGTAATTACAGGTTCTATTATCTTCCCAGATCGTAAACGAATATCATTACAAGGTACAGGGGAGAGAGAGTAGGCCGGCATATTGACAGTTTCCAATTGATGGACTGTTTTATTATTTGGGTTAGGATTAGGTTGGGCAGGCAACTGAGGCCGTAATGGCATATTAGCAACCGGATTATTCTGCAGCTGCAGATGCGACTGCTGAGGTGGGTATTGAGGATATTGATGAAATTGAGGATATGGAGGAGAATAAGGTAACTGCTGAGGTGGAGGTGGTTGAGGAAACTGGTTCCCAGGATGGAAGTTCCTCCATCCAGGAGACCATGACGTAGGTTGATGTGGTGGCTGTGTCCAAGGACTCCATGAGTTATAACTTTGTACTACAGGTTGGGAAGGATTCCACTGAGCATAATTTGAAGGGAATTGTGTATTCATATTTTGCATATTATTATTCCAATTGTTCAAATTATTCAAAAATGGAAATGAATCTGGAGACATACCTTTATTTCGAGGCTGCCAAGGTTTCTTCTGTGCAATGAAGTAGGCTGATTCCACTTCTGGAGTTGATGCCTGCAGAACAGCCTTCACTTGGGGAAGTGTGGGACATTCTTTCATATCATGGTTCAGCTCGCACAACTGACGTACTTGTATTTTGTCAAGAGGGCATTCTTTCAGTGGATGAGTCTTTCTACATCAGGGACAGAACACACCTAGTGTGAGATCCTCCACTGCCTGTCTTTGCTTGGCCTTCAGGACATCAATCTCCGAAGAGATAGATCTCATCATTTCTGTTTTAAAATTTTCAAGAAGACTGCCTATCTCTGCACGTGTAGCTCCCCCATTGGATGACTTCTGAGTTCAGTCGAAGACATCACGTTCCAGCTTATCTCGTTTGTCCCGCTTATTATGCCTGGAAGATCCCCTGGAGTATCTCTTACATAATTCCACAATTGTCTCAAAAGGTTCTTTGGAGATATCTCCCTTTCCTAACAGATTTAGAATGTCTAAGCAATCATCCCTAATCCCTCTAAGCAAGATTATCTTGAGTACATACAGCCCCATGTTCGTCTGCCCAGCTCTTTGCACATTGTACAGCAGTCTTTCTACAAAATCCTCCAGACTTTCATCCTCCTTCTGTACCATCTTGAATAATTCTTCTCTTTTGTCCCTAGTGTTGCAATATTCTTGATATTTTTCCAGGAACACTTGCTTCATCTTGTTCCAATTAGCAACAGTTCCTCCCCCAAGGCTCATGAACCATTGTAATGCATTGTCCTTCAGGGTGGCGGGAAAAAGTTTCAGCTTTTGAGCATCTGTGACATAATCATAGCTGCGACAGAGGATGTCAAATTCAAAAAGGAACTCATCTGGATCTTCTGCTGCCCTACCATGAAAGCGAGGCAGCACTGATGGTGAGATGTTTTTCATAGGAGTTGTTCCTTCTAGCTACTGAATTGGAAATTGTAATGTAGCCGTAGTTCCTTCTGGCAGCTGGTATTCTACCATTGCCTCTTCCTCTTCGTTTTCATGTCTGTTATCCATCCTTTCTTCTTTATCCTCTTCTTCATTCGTTCCTGCGTTCTTTACCTCAACTGTAACAACTGCGTATTCTTCAGTTGTAGCAGCTGCGTATTCTTCAGTTGGAACAGCTGAATCAGCTGTACCTTCTTTAGCAGGGGTATATGCGGGAATCACAGCTGCTCCTGTGTTTTCCACTGTGGATCCTGATGCTGACGCTCCAGGATCAGCCGGGCTTCTTTTGATAGGAGTCTCCCGTTGACGAATCCTGGTAGCTGAATCAGTTCTGTCAACAAGATCGTCGATGAATGTTCTTCTACCCAATAGTGGGCCTCGACCACGACCCGAACCACCTGCGCTGTTAGTATTTTGTGGGTTTTGGGGGTTGGGAGGTGATCACGTTTTACCCTCCTCGTATTCATGCGAAGCAGATCATTTCAACAAAGAAGAGACTAACTAAAGAAATTATCAAATGCAACTAATGACTAGCGTTTAATTTTTATCCTTCCCCGGCAACGGCGCCAAAATGTCAAGCACTCTATATGCAGATAAATTATTACCAATACACACAGAGCATATGAAATTTATTGTCAACCCGAGAAAGTATTTTTATCTCAAAGGATAAGTGCACAATATATGCTTAAACACCCAATCATTAGAAGTGAATACTTTTATCTCCTATCAACCATGTTCATCCCCAAAATCTATGCAATCCCAATTGCCTTCTAACTGCGATACTTCGATCCCTCTCTATCATGCATCAATAAGAAATGGTATCAGATCTAATCAACAATTGTAGAAAAGAAATCTCATTCGTATTCTAGAACAATCACTTGTCTGATCTAATCAATCTGGAAATCATAAAACATCAACTGAACATTAATCTAGAAATCCAATTGCCAAAGATTAAGTTAACTGTTCTAAGAAATTGAATTGCAGAATGAAAATCAAGCAACACACAACAAGAAAGATAAATTAAGAGCTCATGGGATCACGACTTAGCTGTAAGATGAACATGGCTGTGTTTAACAACAATTGAAATACATCAAACAATCCTCACTCAGTCGACTGTTATTCTACACCATTCACCAATCTCACAGAAATATAATCTTTACTGAGAAATCCACACAATCAATATTGCTGCTGCGTACAAAAGGAAGGAACAAAGCATCACACAACAATGAATTATAAATCCTATTTTAACTCAGCAATCTCTGTGGAAGATGGGCCCAGTCTTCACACAGAGACGCTGGCTGAACAACACAACTCCTTAGCTCAGAAGTAACCCCTTATATTAACAGAAGAATGAATGCACAGTTTTGCTCGGTTGCTAATAAAATAATTTAATTGTCCGTTGTTCAACAACTGGGTCGAGGCAACTCCCCATATTTATACATACAAATCGTAACATCTAATCCTATAATCGGGCAGCCATGAAGATCTCTGATCTTCAGGCGCCCTAAATAACTAGCTGTTACAATGTGTGGCAAGACAGAAACATCCAAATATGGGAAAGTTATTAATTGACTCCAGAGTGGCGGTCCTTTCGGTTCATAACTAGATTCGAGCAGCAACATACTTAAGATGACAAATTCTGTTACAGCTGCCCTGTCACAGTTGTGCTTTGATTTGATGATTCGAGCCCCAAGGATCCCTCTACAAGCAACGAACATTTCTTCATTCATGACTTGTTCAGCCCGATCTTCCTGCAGTCTATTTGCCTCAACTACCTTCATAAATCGCAGCATGTTAGCACAATTTGAGAGATGCACAGCTTTAATTATCACAATCATAAGCATTAATAAAATAAAACAATGATCAGCCATACCTTGGTAATTTGGGGGATAAGGTAAGGACAATAGGTTTGATTGCCATGATAAATGGTGTAGGACAGGGGCAGGAAAGATGAATAATGATGACTAAAAAGGGCCAATTCTGGGCTCAACAATGTATATGTAACTTTAGAATGTATTTCATATATGTATATTGTACTCCTATAGAGATGGTATTATTCCTCTATACGGAAGTGTTTGTATTCCTATAGAGATGTTATTATTCCTTTATACGGAAGTGTCGTCATTTATATTGTAAGTGTCATAACTTATACTTGATGGGTTATTAGACCACCTTGTTGGGGTCGGCCCTGTATAAGTCATGTGGGTCGAAGGGTTATTAGACCACCCTATTGGGGGTCATCCATGTGGGTCAAAGGGTTATTAGACCACCCTATTAGGTGTCGGCCTAGTCAGCATTATGTTATGTGGTTAAGTTAAGGCCGACCTAGTAAAGGTTATTAGGCAACTCAAGGCAAGTATAAATAGAGTGCGGGAGGAACTCTATTTGATCATTCTATTCTCTCTCACACTCTCAGGAGAGTGGCGCACTTGTGGAGGAGGAGAAGCTGCTTCTAGGAGATGTCTATCTCTTATGCTTGGGTTGTATCATTGCTCTATCTATCTTTGAGGAATTTATTGGGGTTTTTCACCTTTATGGTTTTCCCCAAGTAAACTTTGTATCTCTTGTGTGCTTTCATTATTGTGTCCATGATTGATATGCTGTAGATATGCTGTACATGTTGTTCTCTCAGTTAAGATCCTAGATCAGATTTAAGTAAATTCTGAAAAATTAACAATATACTCTAACAACTAGCCCATAACCACAATAACTGTTAACTAAAAATCCATAACCCATTTATATGCTTATAACCCTACAACTATTATGTAATCATGGATTCTTATAACCCTTAAACATTAGAATCACTACACCCCAAACACTAACTAGTCTTAATTTATAACCCTTAACACCCATCAATTTAAGCTTCAACATATAACCCATAACCCCTAAGTCATATAACATTAATCCCTATGTCTATATTATTCCCCATACTACCTAATTCCTATCACTTCTATTGTTTAACCTGCAACTCCTAACCCTTAGAACTCATAACACATTTCAACTCTCTCACTTAGATTCAATATTTGCTAACACTTCTTCTCTATAATCCCTAATTATCAATCCTTATAAATCTTATAATACTTTTTCTCTTTAATATCTAGCAAACTTCTAACATGTCAACACTAACCTATTTAACTAATACCTCTAAATATTAATATATTTAACCTTAATCCTTAAGATTTAACCCTCAATAACTATATCCCTATATATAAACAAGTGTAACCAACAATCACCATTGTGCTTGAATATTAATCCTTATCACCAGCCCGCATGGGTGTGGCTCATTGGCGATTCGCTTGATATGAAGTCACATGTTGTAAATAGAGGTCACGAGTTCAAATCACACCCAGGCTTACTCGTGTCCCATGCTTGCGGGATATTGTGGGGCACCTAGGGGTATAGTGGTAGTAGGATTGGATCCCTAGATGCCATGTCATGTGAGTACCATCCCAGTCTCCAGTTGCCGATTCCCCTAGTTACAAAAAAAAAAAATCCCTATCACCATCCCCTAACTATAACATCTTATCTCTATAACACATAACCCATATAACACGTAAAGTATAAACCCTCTCTTTTATCATGCCCAGCACTTATAATCAATTACACCGAGAAACCTTAACAAATGGTAATGAATAACTATTATAAACCTTAACTAGTCACACTTATATCCCTCTACATTTATTTTTCATACAACCATTATAATCCTAATCCTAAAACCCTAAATCCTAGAACGTCTAACACTTATCATCTCTAGTATTAGTCTCCTCTAACACATGCAACAAATAATTGCTAATCACTATAACACTTAACCTTTATATTCCTTAAGTCATAACAAATTTAACCCTTAAAAATAATAGACCATAATCCATATCACCCAAACCCTAAACCTCTATAGTAATTATACCATAAAACCCATACCCACTATAAACCCTATCCATGCGACCCCTAATCCTGAACCCTAACTACTGTAATCACAAGTCATTCAACTCTACAACCCATAGTCCTTCTAATGACTAATCATTATAACCAATATGCATAAAATATAATTTGTCTCCCCTATCACATATATCACTCATAATTGATTATCCTTAAGAACCTTAACAATGCTTTATGACTCTATAAAGCTTAACTAGTAACCCATATAATCCATGACCTTTAACGCCCATAAAATTCTAGCATTTATATATCATAATCTCAATAATACTTAATCCAAAAAACTTAACATTTGTAACATAGTAACTCCTACCATCTCTCGTATTGATCTCATGTAACACAGCCACATACAATCATTGATCATTATAATATTTAACCTCTACAATGCCTAACACATAACAAATATATACCCTAATCCTCATATTCCATATAATCCTTATCATATGTACCCCCTAATCTCTATAAACATAAACACATATAACCCCTAACCATTATAATTTAACATACGACACTCAATGCCTAACCCCTAATTAATGTAATAATTAATCAATTACCCCTAACACTTCTCATGGCTAACCCTTATAAACAATATCCATAAGCCACTATAATCCCTAATAAATAATTTAGATAATGCCTCATCATATAACCCTTAACTTATCACCCCATACCCTTAACATATAACCACTAATATCTATAACCCCTACAATCTCTAATTATGATTAAATTAAAACCTTAGCACATAACCCATAAACCTAATATCTAACCTTTATATGGCCTAATCCTTATTATCTACAAACACTAACCTATAATATTCAAATCCTAACCCATATAAACCCTAATTGATAACCAATATAAAAAATTCCCACTAAATAGTAACCCTTATAAACCACACCCCATTCAACCCACATTATGTTTAAGTCATGCTGCATAACCCACACACCCTAGACCCTAACACATTTAACACATAAACCCTAATGACTATAAGGCTATTAGCCATAGCCCTATCACCCTAAACCTTGTCATCCTTAACCCCTACCATCAACATCCCCTAATCCACAAATTTTAATACCTACAAATTCTAATAACTATAAATCCTAACCACTATAAACACCAACACCTAAGCACTATAACCCTAGCATCATATAAATCATATTATAAACCCTATAATCCCTATACCATTTCACAATAAAATATTATAATTCCTACTTCATATAACCTCTAACCTTTATAATATGTGATCACCAAAATATAAGAGAAAAAGACCTATAGTAGTCATCATTATAACTACAACCAATAACCTATATCACTCCCACTACCTATAAATATTTACCATTATAGTTCTCAACTAACCCTTAACAACCATGATCATTATTCCTTTTAATCTCCAACCTCTATAAATCCTAACTATTAGCACCTAATGATTGTATCATGTGATCATTTTAGCGCTAACCCTTACAACCATTATTCATAACTCATGACCATTATTAATAATAAACCATATACCACTTCTCCTTAAACAAATAAATCTATTTATTCTATAATTCATAAACCATATCACCACTACCCTATAAAATATAAAACTTGTATATCATATAAACCTTGAGCCTTAACACCTAATTTCATAACCTCTATAAACTTAATTGTTAATCCTAAATACCTAATCCTTGAATTGTAACATGAAGTCATTACAAAACTCAACTAGTAACACCTAGCAACTGTACATGTTAATTAATGATCTCTATATCCCTTGAACCATAACCCTTATTTCCATAACCCCACCTCTAAATTGTATAGACATTATCCTTTAACCTCTATAAAAACTTAACTAAGATCTCCCATATTCCTTATAAATTCTAATAACCAAATATGCCTATAACTATAACCATTAACGAATAAATGCCCTAATTAGTAAATATTGTAGCCCATAATTATCACATGTAAACTCACAATTTTGACTTTGTATAGTTATCCATAATCCCTTATGATTATAAGACATCACAATAACTAATACAAAGTATAACCCTTAATCCCTATCACTTTAAATCTATAGTTATTAAAACCTCAACACCAAATCAAGATAACATGTTACCACTATTAAATCATTACATCCATTTCCCTCAATTACCTATCATCCATTATCCATAAGTATTATAAATCATAATAATAATTTCTAACCATTATTAACGCTAATGAGTATCCCATATAAATTGTATTTCTCACATGCCTAACCCATATCCATTAAAACCAATGACATGAAGAATTAAACTATAGAACCCTAAATCCTAAGTCTCATCGGTAAAACCTTTAATAGTTAAATTGGATAGATATTAAACATGATAAATCAATATCCAAAACCCTTATCTCGTAACCCCTAACACTTATTATATGTAATCACCAAAATTTAGATTAAAAAAACCTCAATTACTAATCAATATCATGTGGATCCCTTAACCTCTACAACCAATAACCTATATCACTCCTAATCCCTAAAATTATTTACCATTATAACTCTTGACTAACCCTTAACCACCATAATCATTAATATTTCTAATCCTCAACCTCTATAAGTCATAACTATTAACACCTAATGACTATACCATGTAATAATTTGGTCCCTAACCCTTATAACCATTAATCATAAATGATCATCATTACAAATAATAAACTATATGCCACTTCTCCTTGGACCATTTAATCTAGATCTTCTACAAATCATAACATATATCACCGGTAACCCCAAAAATATAAAACCCATATACCCTATAGATTCTAACCCTGAATGCCTAAGTTTATAACCCCTATAATCGTGACCTTTAATCCTAATTACCTAATCCTTGACTTGTAACTTCTAATCAATGCAAAATACAACTAGTAACACTTGGAAACTATAAATGCTAATTAATTATCTTTATAACCCATAACAATTATTTCCTAACCCTAGTTCTAAATTTTATATCCATTATCCCCTTACCTCTATAGGAACCTAATTATGATCACCCCTAACCCTTATAGACTCTAGTAACCAAATATAACTATAATCATTAACCGATGGATGCCCTAATTTCTAAATATTATCGCCCATAATTCCTATAACTGATAATCCTTATAGATCATAACCGGTAGTCCTTATCACTCCTAGCCAATAATCCACATACCCAAACCATTACAACCACAAATAGCTATAAGTCCTAATACTTAACAATTGTATCCCTTCACTTGTAATCATCATCCATAACCAGCATCTAAATCACCCCATAACAATCATCAAATAATATTGAATCCTTCTCCCTTGCAGCCCATAACCCTATCACTCTAAACCTTATATTTTAACAATAAAACCCTAATTGTTAAAACCCTTTATCATTATATAAATGTAACATATCACACTTAACCAACATAACCTTTAACCTTAAGCCCCTAACCCCCTTTGCTCATATACTTTAATCCTTAAAACTAAACATTATAATACCTAACACTGAAAATAGATTACCCCTAATAGATAAAACAGATATCGTATTCTATATTACTTGTAAATATTATAACTCTTACCTATATCACATGTAATCTCTCAATTCTTACCTTGTGTAATTTATAATCATAACAGTTATAATGCATAACTAATACAAAGTATAACCATTAATCCCTATCACCTATAATCCTTATCAATTTAAATATGTAGTTATTAAAACCTCAATACCAAATACCTATAACATGTTACCCCTATTGACCTCAATTACCTATAACTTATTATACATAAGGAATATAACCCATAGTCATACTTTCTAGGCACTATAACCACTAATTAGTAACCCATATATTTTGTATATCTCGCATGTCTAATCCATATACATTTACACCAATAACCATATTGCTTATGAGCAATTGAACTATGGAACCATACATTCTAATTCTTATCATTATAGCCCTTAATAGTTAAATTGTATATGCATTAAACACTGTAAATCAATATTTAAATCTCTTACATCATAACCCTAACCTTTCTAATATGTAATCACCAAAATTTAGAATAAAAAATACTAGCACTAATTAGTAAATATAATCTAAAACCCTTAACAACTATAACCAATAACCTATATCACCCATAATCCATATAATTATTTACCATTATAACTCTTATCTAACCCTTAACCACCATAATCATTAGTCCTTTTAATCCCCAACTCTATAAATCCCAATATTTAAAACATGATGACTATATCATGTAATCATTACAAAACTCAACTAGTAATACCTAGCAACCATAAATGTTAAATAGCGATCTCTATAACCCTTAACCCACATAACCCTTATTTCCTTAACCCCACATCTAAATTTTATATCCATTATCTCGTAACAATAATATTCCTCCTCTATGAATCATTAAATCTATATCTTCTATAAATATTAACCCCTATCACCCCTACCCCACAAAATATAAAACCCATATACCATATATAACCTAAACCCTAATATCTTAGATGCTCATAACCTGCATAACCCTAACCCTTAATCATAAATACATAATCCTCGACTTATAACTTCTAATCATTACAAAGACCAACTGTAAGACCTATAAAATATAAATGTTAATTTTATTGATCTCTACAACTCATAACTCTTATTTCCTTAACGTAGCCTCTAATGTTTATATCTAGTATCTCCTAACCTCTATAAGAATGTATGTATCATAATGTACCCATATCCCTTATAACCCATAATAAACTCATATAACTATATCCAGTAACCACTAAATGCCCTAATTAGTAAATATTATATCCCATAATTTCTAAAATTACTCCTGAACTTTAATCCCTGTCACTCCTTCCCAATAACCCACAACCCCTATAAGTTCTAATCCTTAACAATTGTCTTCATTTACTTGTAATAATAATCATAAACCTTCTAAATCATAACCCATACAATTTGCAACACATAATTTGTAATCCTTACACATTGTAAGCTATAACCCTATAACTCTAAACCTTATTCTCTAACAATCAACGCTTAAATATTATAGCGGTTTCTCAATATAAAATGTAACATATCAAACTTCATGACTAACCAATATAAACCTTAACCCTAGACATATATCACCTCTATCACGTTTCCTCTAATACTTAACCACTAAAACATATAATGACTAACCATTAAAATATATAACCCCTAACTCTTAGCTATATAAAATGTAACCTCTCAATTTTTACCTTATATAAATATCCCATAATCCCTTATGCTTATAATCCATAATAATTACAACCCATAACCCATAACTAATATAGATTATAAAAAATTAATCCTTATTAGCTCTAATCCCTACCACTTCAAAACTATAGTTATTGAAACCTCAAATCCAAATCCCTATAACATGTTACCCCTATTAAATCCCATACATCCATTGACCTTATTTACCTATCACATATTATCTAAAAGGACTATAAACCATAAAAAAAAATTCTAACCACTATAAATGCTAATGAGTAACCCATGAACATTTTATCTCTCATATGTCTAACCCATATACATTAACTCCAATAACCACAAATGTTTAAGAACCATTAAACTATGGAGCACTAAATCCTAATTCTCATCATTATAGCCATTAATCCTTTAATTGTATAGACGTTAAGCACTCTAAATCAATATTTAAATCCCTTATTTTGTAACTCTTAACTATTATAACTCTTAAATAGTAACACTTCAAATTCATATAACTTACAATCCCAAACATGTATCACCCCTAAAGAGTATCTCTCATAGCCCATAACACATACACCATATTACCTAACCCCTATTACTTATAGCCCTTAACTAATAACCATTATAATCCATTTTCTAGGTAATATCTAATCCATATGAGATTTTGTCCCTATATACATAATCCATATAATCCCCAACCCACAATATTTAAGATTTATAATCCTTAATAAGTAAGAATTTAACCCATAACCGTTATAATCTCTAACAACTATCCCCTCACCCATATAACCCTTGTTGATGCTCAAAATGGTTTTGGACAAAAATAGTAAAAGACACCCTTGGAGGGTTGGTTAAGGGGAAGATAGAGATGGAAGCCCAGGTTGCTTTAAGTGCTTGGATGAGATGGATTCATGAGATTAATCATTAAATCCATTACCATCCTAAAACTAAAATGTGCATGAAATGTTAATGAGGAAAAATTAGATTTTTAATGCAATAAGATTAAATTTAAACACTAACGAATGCATAAAAAAGAAATAAGTGTTAGGAATAACTAAGAAGAATTAAACTATTCTATGTGAAAGGAACAACACAAATTGAATTACTAAGTGAATAAAACTATATGTGAGGTAATAAAATATGACAGTATGTGGCTGAATCCATGAAGATAGGTAACACTTTTTGGCCAAAAGTGACAGTGAAAATTCAACTTTTACTCATTCATTAAATCGAAGCCCTCAGAAATCATATATGCCTTGTGAATTCTAACACACAAGAAAAAAAAATTGTAGGGAATTGTGTTGTCTTTCCACCTATATTTAAAAAATAAAATTATTTAATGATCCAATATCACATTTAATGACATGTTTGTTCTTTCAAATTTCAACAAAAAAATTCAAGTGGCTTTTGTGCATGTAAAATAACATAAGAAATGTTAAGATTATATGCTACCATAGACTAGATTGCAAATTCATTAGCATTCAATACATTATTCACAATAGCAGCATAATAAGGATCTCTAAAAGATGCACAATCACAAATCACAAAACAATATATCCTGGGAAACCCTCAAAGGGAATAAAACCCAACAATAACTTTTTCAATATAGATGATCAAAGTACAATTCCCAAAATACGTCTCACAAATAAGAGAGACAAAAAAATCAAACTCTAGACCCAAGCCAAGCCTCCTCCTCCTTCTTAGATAGCTCTCTCTCTCCTCTAATGTGAATTGCACAAGTGAGTGAGTGAATAAATGAGGGAAGCTCTCCCTCTATTTATACTTTACTTTTCACCTAACTTTTAATCCAACTAGGTCAGCCCCAATAACCTAACTGGGATGACCTCTCTAGGAAGACCCAATATAACATTATATTATATTATTTTGGGTACTAACGACCTGACTTACAATGGAGGTTTAACCTCATGACTTTTATATGACCAAATATAATTATGAAATCTTCGAATAGAGGTAAAACATCCCCGATGGAATTACAATAATAAAATACAAGTAGAATATTCTTTGAACTTACATTAATTTAACACTCCCCCTTAACAAGAAGGGTATTCTACCAACAACAACATTTGCATGTGTAACTCTACACAACATCATTGGAGGGAGGAGGGGAATCATCAACATCATCTGGAACATTGGTTGATACATCTATAAATCATTGGAAGTTCCTCAACATCAACATCAGCAGCATGGAGTTGGAACCTCATCATCTTTAGTGTAGAACTGAAGTAACATCATCATCATCATCTTCAGAACAAAGATGAAGTAACATCATCTGCATCATTGGAGCATCCTCATCTATAGTACTAGAACATCATCATCTGCAAAACTGGAGCATCCTCATCTACAGTACTGGACCATCATGATCTGTAGCACCGGAGCATACTAGAACCTCATCATCTACAACACTTGAGAATCCTCATCTATAGTACTGGAACATCATCAGGAGCATCACTTGCAACACACATGATCCTTCCTTTCGGAACTCAGGATTCAGTCCAACAACTCTGATGATCCTTCCTTTTGGAATAGGGATCATGGATAATCCTTCCTTTCGGAACCAGGGATTTAGTCCAACAACTTTGGTGCTCCTTCCTTTTGGAACAAGGATCATGGAAAATCCTTCCTATCGGAACAGGGATCATGGAAAAACATTCCTTTCGAAACCAGGGATTCAGTCCAACAACACTGGTGATCCTTCCTTTCAAAACATAGATCATGGACAATCCTTTCTTTCGGAACCAAGGATTTATTCCAACAACACTGGTAATCCTTCCTTTCGGAACAGGGATCATGGACAATCATTCCTTTCAAAATTAGGTGTTACCACCCAATTTGTACCTTAAGGTTGGAGAAAGGTCAAGCTAGGGTAACCACAAAACCACTTAAGGAAAGGAAAGTTGTCTTCTTCCTCTCTAGAGAGGGATCTCTCGCAAATTTTTAAACAAGGCCAGATGTATGAATAAACTGAGATAGGGTTATAGTTTGGTTGAAAACAGTGCAAACACTCCTTGGGCAATGGAGTCAAATTACCAAAACGATTGAAGGGGCGGTTATTTGCCAAGAAATATTCACAAAGGAAAGATAGCTGCCGGCTTACAGTCAAAGAGCATTATTGGGTGACAAAGAAGAAATTATGAAGGAATCATCAACACAGAGCACCTAAAATGAATTATGTATCAACTTTAGCAGAAAATATTTGTGGATGCTTAGAATGAAAAAGACAGAGCATACTATTTATGAATTCGGTCTCAATACTCACTTATCCAAGCATGAAAAAGAATAACAACATGAATTAAACAATGAGGGAAACATTCACATGAGAAAAAGAGTATACATACTGTAAGACAAGACAACATAGGAATCTTTGATGGAAATCCTTAGCTCAGCTTTGCCACACTTCTTATTAAATGTATCAAAAATGCTTAACAAAAGAGCCTCTCAGGCCTCCAAAGGTTCCAACCAACCCTTTTCTATTTCTATTACATGGAAATATATAGGCCTTTAGAATCGAATTATATAACATAAAGTAGTTACGACTGTATTGACACCTATATGGCCAGGTCCATTGCTTTCAAGAACTAGTTACAACAGAAAATGGATGCTGGTGGAAAGGCTTGACTAATTTTACGTGTGCCTTTGTACAATTTGCTAGCTACAACAGCTCTGAAGCAACTGGTAGGTCCTCAATGGCTCCAAAATACAAGCATATTACATATTTAACAGGTTCTGAAACAGTCAGGATGCAAAAACATCACAAACAGACCGCCACCTTATGTTTTAGCTATGACGTGGCCCTGCTAATCGAAGAAATCCTCTATTTTTAGGGAATCAACCACCTACTCATTTCCTATTGAAGGAGGAGGTGTCACTATCTTAGTGGAAATGATGAAATCTTTGATAATTTCCATGTTCTAGTGAATTTTCTACTCCACCTTCCGGACCTCTTTCTTCTTCTTCCGCTGAACCTTCTTGCACACCTGTCGAGCTTGCTGCTCCAGGGCTCACTGGCAGTTCTTTCTTCTAAGTGATCAAATTTTACATGGGACAAGGGAGTATGATCATCTTCCATGTCGGACCATGCCTGCTCTGGTACAAAGATCAGTTTGGTTTCTTTATTTTCTCCCATGACCGAATCCCAACTGAAAATACTTGGGCTGCCGAGCCTACCACCCTTTCGGACATGGATGCAGACAGTAAACACTGGGAATCCCTTTATAAAGAGATGGTAATCAAAGATAATCATTTGGCATGATTGCTCGATAGGACTCCTTACACGCTGGAAGATGATGACTTAGATCCGGCATGGAATTAACCGGATTTGACTACACTTTCGTGTTGAGTGGAAAGGAATATGACGGCCCTGATGTGGCCTTCTTTCCTTGGGCAATGATTTGCTTGCAGCAAAGGTGTTTTTAACCCTTTATCTCCATGATCGACTTAGCACCGTCGATCTAGGCCTTACTCGCATCTAAATCATCGAACGACATGGCCCCTACCAAGTTCACGGATTTTAACTTCGTCAGTGGCTTGGGCATGTCTAATCCACGAACAGACTCTCCACCGTTGATCTTCACCCCCACTAGATCTGCGTCGTCTAATCCTTTGGCCTCTACCAAAACTTTGCAAATATGAAAATGTTGATCCCCTGCACTTGTCAAATCGACAAAGTACACCAGGGTCATAGATATCCATCGTCGATCATTGATCAGGCCTCTAACATGCTCGCTGGTTAGTCCATCCTGCCTCCATGTAGTATGGCACCAACTTCCTTTCGCGAGGCGTGCTCATGGCGGTGGATCTCCATCGCCACGGATCTCCGCCTTTCATTTGTGGCATCATTTATCTGGGGTGGGTTTTGCATTTTTAATCCTTTCCCAAGGCTTAGAGCTTAGGGCCTCAAATTATTTCATTTTCCACACACCCATGGCTCTCATTTGGTGCCTCATGGTCTTATGATCTGAAGACCGAGGCTACCACTCATTATTTGCAGGGGTCTAATCCTCCCATTTACACATGAAAACACTAGTGCTAACAACTGGCTCCAATTGGGGATGTTATCCTCCTTGTGAGGTAGCAAAGAACCCACAGACCCAGTTCCTGACCCGTTGGGCCATTCCCATCACAGAGCTGCAACCTGTAACTCTTTATTGAAAGAAAACTGAACAATCTGGCCCAACCACACGCTGCAAAACTGAACCGAACTTAAACCCTGTTAACACCAAAAAGTACTCACCAGCTCATTTGTTTGGACATACACCTTTGTTGAAAAACTTTCCTACCAACCTAGCCTCCAAAACCCTAGAAAACCCAAATGAATACCAAAATATTCAAAATTCCCTCAAAAACATACCAAAACCCCAACAGAGGGTCAAAATCAAAATAATTGGGAATAAAACTCAAAAGAAAATAAAAAAAGAGAAAATAGGGAAAAACTCTAAAAAAGCCCTAAAACCCTAACCTAAGTCTATAAAAGGGGTGGAGGCCCCTCATTTCAAATATCCCTCAATCACTCTACCCTTATGTTGCTAAAATGTTTGTCAAGCCTTAGCCATCCATCTTTGCGCTTTGGCCTCCCTCGAGAAGATAGAAATCTTAGACACCACCAAAAGCATTGAGGAGGAGAGTACGAAACCAAAGGAGCTCTAGAACACAATGTCAGAGCTTCACCAGCCTTGTTTCCGAGGTAAATTTTTTGCAAGCCCTTGCTTGCCCATAATACAAAAAGTTAAAGATTCTTTGTTACATTGCTTTGAAAATCTATTTTTATTGCTTTAAGTTATTTTTTAATCTCATGCACATGTTAGATCATATTTTTTGCTTCTTTTAATTAGTTTGGTTTTGGTCACTTCCCTTTAACCTGCTACTAAGGGTCCTTTTCTTTAGTAGGTTCCCTTTTGCACAAGCTAGGGAGAAAACCCGAGCTACAGACACGTGACTCCGCTGTCAGAACCTTTCTCTGACAGTTTAGTTTTTATTGTTATTTCTATCTAAAAGTTCTATTTTTTAGTTTTATTTGCTTAGTTATAGTCCTGTGTGTTTTTTTGTACGGATGCTACCAGTGTGCATCATTTTTCGTGCAGAAAACCGCACCCTTTTTTCCCACAGCTGTGGTCCTCACCGTGGTTGTTCTCTAGTTTTGCACGGTCTACACATTGACTCTTTATCCCTTTGTTGCAGCCTCTAGCACGGATTACATGCCCATTTTCATGGTCCCCACCGCGGCTACCAGTGACCTGTACGTGGTTTGCACCGCGACTCTTATCCCGCTATATGCGGTGCCCACCGCACCATCCCAAAATTGTGACGTGGTTTCTAACCGCATCTCACCTTTCTTTACGTGCGGCCCACACTGCAGCCTACACGAGCTTTCCCGCGGCCCCGACCCTACATCTAAGTGGTGCCACTCAGCGTCTTTCTCCATCGCGAACCCTGCCGCATAACACCCCTTCACCTCCGCGGCCACTACTACCCTCCAGCCTGCAACCTCTGCGGCCCGCACCGCCAAGTTTCCTCTGCACTACGCACTGTACATCGTAGGTTTCCTCCGCCCTGCAAGCTACACACTGTAGGTTTCCTCCTGCCCTGCACGCCATGAACCCCGATACCCGTGTTGCATACCGCTACCACCGTCCCGCAACCCACGTTGCACCACATTTTCTTCCTAGAAACACGTGCTGCACACTGCATCGCCTGTCGCCGAAACCTATGCTGCATCGCACTGGCCGCCCTAAAAATCACGCTTTGCACCGCACCTTCTGTTGTGAAACCCGTGCTGCACACCGCACAGAATGGCCCCCAAGCCGTGTTTTCATTTTCTCAGATTTTCACTATTTTAGATGTTTTAAAAAATATATATATATTATTTTTTAAGTTTTGGTTAAACAATCAGCTTCCAACTTTTTCCATCTTTCTAGCAGTTAAATGCCATCTTTTTTACTTGCTAGTTATCTACCAACATCATCATTGCACACACTCTATCACCTAACTCAAGTGAGCCCTAAAAAAATACTTAGCTCAACCAACTTTTAACCCCACTTGGGGAACCCAGAAGAATTTTGTAGGTAGGTAGGACAAGCGGGATAGGTATCCAAATAACACCCCTTTGTCGTTTACACCTGAGACATAGTTGTTGTCATCTAGGGTACCAAAATCCCCTAGTACTTGTTGGCACGGTTACAACCAATTTGTCGGAAAGGTCTCTCCCTTAGCAAGGTTGAAGTGGCGAGACTAGTTCTGGAGGCCTTAGTGGAATACCGCAATCCATTCAGTAACCAAAGGCTTCCTACTCATTGTCCGCGTGTGGTGTTCCTTTTAGGCCCACATGGTGATAGGACTAGAGTCGCAGATTCACCTTTCTTGACGTGTCATGAATGGGGTATCTTAGTATCCTTTCTTCTAGGATTGTCTACACGGTGTCCCTCCCGGTAGGGGGATATCATTAGCCTTTGGTTCTACTTTTGGTATTGTCCAACTGGGATTTCATCACCCTACAGAGGATACGTCTAGTTCGAGCCAGCTTACCGTTAGTTAGGTGTTTTCATGCTCTCTTACCTCCCCTGCGTCTAGTGAGTTTACTTTTTTTTTCATTTGCTAGGAGCCCTGCCTGTTGGTATTCTGACCATTGTTTGCCGCTCCGTTCGTCATAGAACAGCTGTTGCAACAAGCATTTTTTAGCACCGTTGTTGGCCTAAGTGCCATATGTTTTATGCTCTCCTTGTGCACACACGGTTGCACTAGAATTTTTTAGCCTCTTACTCACCACTCCTCACCCAAATTACCCTCATCACCACCATTGAGTCCCAATGCCAATGGGGCCAACCCCCGCAGCACAATTTACTTGGCTCTCCTCACCATAGACGTAGAGCCTCGTCACCTGATCCGGATGCCACTGATAGCACATCTGATTCTGAACCAAAATACCACACATACACTGCTCCATCTATCCCCTTGGTTGGTATGAAATCCAATGCCTTTTTCAGTGGGATGGTCAGCGTAGGACCCACCACTCACCTGGCTACCACATCAACGTCCATCCCCGTCATGTCATCTATAGGCCCTATGCCTAACATCCACACCACCAAATCCATTCCTATAGGTAGTGGATTCGTCACCAATACAAATCCACTAGTGACTAGTAGCATACTTGGGGGCAGTGGCCCCACCATTTCCACTATGGCCCACACCGTTGCCCCACACATTGGGGGCATCGACACCATCATTACCGCTATGGCCCACACCATTTCCCCACACATTGGGGGCAGTTTCCCAACCATTTCCGCTATGGCCCATAGTGTCACCTCACATATCAGGGGCAGTGGCCCCACCATTGTTGCTACAGCCCATACCGTTTCCCCACATATTGGGGGTAGTGGCCACATGATTTCCGCCACGGAAAACACCCCCCCCCCCTTCCACCCCCGACACATCTTTCTGCTAATTTTCCATTCATGGCCAGTCATAACTTCCCTGACTTGGCTAGGTTGACTTATGATCCCATACGACATGATCCTACGTGGCCTCCTATGCCCACAAAACTCCCTTCGGACATACCCAAATTCGCAGGAAAGGGAGGAGAAGACCCGCAAAATCATATCATGTCTTTCCACTTATGGTGTTCCTCCAACTCCATCGTGGATGACTCCATTCACCTCTGATTACTACAACGAACCCTCACTAGAGTTGCAGCTAAGTGGTATATTGACCAACCTCATGGGACCCACCTTACATTCACATCCCTTGCCTCCACTTTCTTGCAATTCTTCCATCTACCCATTTGTTACGATGCCGGTGTAGAGATCCTCTTATCTTGTAGACAGAATAGAATACGGCCACCCACATCATGGACCACATCCATGAGTGGCGTAAACGGTGTACTTTATGTAAGATCAAGTTGGATGACCGTATTTTCTAAGATTGGTTCCTAAAATCTCTCATACCAACCATCGCAAAGGACATGGCCTTCGAGCAACCTCAGTCTGAGGAAGAAGCCATCCTCAAAGCCCAACAATTTGATCTTATTTACGCCTAATCTGGCTACCTATACTCTATCCTACCAGACGTCCCTCATGCTGATGCCTCCCAGAGCGATCTCTTGGGAGCATCCCATGCCGTCGACAGCATCATCGGGCATGTAGCATCATGCACCCAACTGTACAAGGCTATGCCCACTCCTTGTGGCCCTGATATTTTGCATGCCACGTCCCATTCTAGAGCGACTACATCATACGTCCCGGTCATTCAACCTCCTCATACTCATGGACCATCATGTCCACAGCACTGTTATGGCCATGTACACTCACCTTATAATCCTCCTGCAAGCTAGTCCACCTTTTATCAACACCCGGCTCATCTTGCACATTCACACCCCCAATTTCAGCCGGCTTACTACCCTCCGCAAGCCCCAATTACGCAACCACAAGCTCCTCCAGTTTATCATCCATAGCCGACCACACCAGCACCAGCTCAACCTCAAGCACATCTTGATTACAACCCGCAGTAGGCACCTCCACCACGTGCTCATCCACAGAATCCTCCCAACCCCCAAGGGAAATTTTATGCCCAACAACACCCACAGAAAAACCATCCTACTCAACACAACCAGCAAGGCCAACAAAACAGGGGGATAGGACAGAACCATAGGAATAACCAACCTCAGGACCAAGGCAGTCAACAACCAAACCCTCCTAGTAACAACAATGCCACCCCACCTGACCAAAACCCTGATAGACCACCTCGTTAGGGCAATAATCCCAATCTACGAACGAATCATCCTTGTTCCATTTGTGGGGTCTATGGCCACTATATGCACAATTGTTTACATTTAGCTCATGCCTGTCAACTTTGGACGGATGACGCCTAGTGCCAAGGACAGGCTACTCATCCTACACAACCAAACCCCCAGCCACCTCCCATGGTGCTGCAAAATCCCTTGCCCACGCAAGGAGTAGTAAACACCCAACCACTACCTCCTCCTCAAGGAACCGCACAACCACCTCAGCAAATCACATATTCTACACAGACAAACCAACCGACGGATTCGGGTACCCACCATCTCCTCATGATGTCATCAACCGACGTCAATCTTCAAATGTGTCAAAATCAATATGGACCCAACCCCGAAACCTCCCCCATTGATACTGCTGCTAACGCTCTTCCCACAGATCATCCCTTACGCATACCCCCACCACACGGCGATGGAGCCCCTAAAGCCCCTCGCTTCCCACTACGACAGATCAACAACAATCCTAACGCTCGTGCCACATCAAATTATAATATTGTAGAAGATCTAGCACAGTCCCCTGCTACTATGTCGACCTTGGAAGTCCTAAAGAACTGTCCTGCATAGAGGAAATTATTGTTATCCACCATCAGTGCGATAGACCCTAACGACTCACGATTGATGGCATTCGACTTATACCAAGCCAAACCACATTTTCCTTCAACATTATCTTTCCAGGTTTCTGTATTAATTCGGAACCTTTTCATCCATCAATACATCATCGATGAAGGTGCCTCCACTTGTGTAATGTTGACATTTGTTTGGAAAAAGATCAGATCTCCCACTCTACAGCCATCAACAATTGCATTAAGAGCTTACAATGGCCGTGCATCTCAACCTCAAGGCCTTTTGGCCAACGTTCCCGTTCATCTAGGGGGAAAAACGGTCCTAATCGATATAGAGGTTATCAATGCATAGCTTGATTACAACCTCTTGCTTGGTCGTAGTTACATGTATGCTATGAAGGTCGTCGCTTCGTCCGTCTTCCGCATCATGATGTTTCCCCATGAGGGACATGTGGTCAAAATAGACCAAATAACATACTATGATCCCAATGCCCCCGCTGCTCCTGAGAATGTTCTTTCCATGATTGAACAACCCATGCACAATGCTCCTACATTGCTCATCTCCACAGTAGAACCTGGGTTATACTTGGAATCACCCATGACCTCCACCTTCCAATCCATTCCACCCTCTTTGAAGATAACAGAGATATCTGATCTTTGCATAATTTCCTCCGACCAAACAGCACCCAACCAACAACCTCCTTTACTACTGCAACCACCGTCGGTACCAAGTCATGTTGGGGCAACACCAATCCATACGATCCCATTTTTATTGCCACCTTCTGGAGTGATAAGTACCCCCATGATGGCCACTTTGAACCTCCCGGGTTTAACCCTAGCTCTACCCGTGTGGTATTTACCCACCCCTACTCCTCCCCTAACACCTCAAGTTGTCCTCCAACCAGTTCAACCTATCAGCACTTCCAATCGACCAACCCCCAGTGTTTCAAACCTACCTAACCACCCCACCACCACGGCATCCACATCTGCTAAAAACCCTCCCCCACCACCACCTAAAAATGTTGTGGGCAGAGGCCCGCAAAACTATATCGCCCCTCCTGCGAGAAAACTTATGGCACCTCAACCAACCCCGTGAGCACCCCTTAAGTGCTCCTTGTGTGATGATATTGGCCATGCCACCCACAACTGTCCTCAGTTTCCCGATCTCCAAAAACATATGCAGACCTTGGACGATGACCCCAACATCCCCGTAGTCATACTAAACCCCCCAACCCATCAGCACAACAAGACGTTGTGTAATAACCACGCTTGTGCTATCTGTGGAATATATGGTCACTACTTACACCACTACCCCGACCTCCTAGATTACAGAGCAGCCCTCTACGAACTGAATAACGCCGACCTAGAAACATCCCCTCCTACCATTGAAAAAATTTATCCCCCAACATCTTCCTCTTCGGAAGAAATCAATAACATATACATGATCTCTATGGTCGATAGGCATGACATGCCTCCAACATCTACCCTTCCCCCGTATAACTGGACAACTCAGTACTTCCGCAGCGATGAGGAAATCATCAAATCCCTTACGGAACCTGACTACCCATGGGATGACATGCACCATCGATCATATTTCATCCCTGATGAGCCCACCCCTACCATAGCCAACCAATTGGCAATTGAAACAAAGGACTTTCTCCCAGAGAAGGTCAACTGGTGTAAGAACCCTATTCCTGCCCTTGATTCCTTTGAGGAAGGAAACATGGCCAATATATCACCAACCATACAAGTTGATATTTCCATTACACCTGGTGCACCTGAACTCATCGCAGTAGGTGCCACTTGTACGAAATACGAAATCGGGGAATCCAAGAAGCTTTTTAAAGAGTTTCATGATGTCTTTTCCTGGTCTTATACCTAGATGCTCAGAATGGACCCCACCATCATTGAACACCACATTGATACATGGCTAGAAGTCCCACCTGTCTACCAGAAGCAAAGGCCCATTCACTTGTCCAAACTCCCTGCAATCAAAACCGAAATTGAGAAGCTGCGGAAAGCCAGATTTATCTATCCCATCGCTTACACCACCTGGGTGTCCAACCCTGTACCTGTCAATAAAAAATAGGGCACTCTCTGTGTTTGCACAGATTTTTGAGATCTCAATCATGCATGTCCCAAATACAACTTTCCTACACCCTTCATTGACCAGCTCATTGATGCTTGTGCCGGACATGAAGTCCTCTCCTTCACGGACAGTTTCTTTGGATACAACCAAATACACATCCAAAAAGAAGATCAATACAAAACTGTTTTCACTACCCCATGGGGCACCTTTTCCTATCGGGTCATGCATGCCATTTGGACTAAAGAACACCGATGCCACTTTCCAACAAGCCATGACATTCTACTTCCACGAACTAATTCATATCATCCTAGTTTACCTAGATGACCTTACCGCTTGCTCCAAAGAATGATTTAACCACCTAAATGACCTCTGGCAAGTCTTCCTGCGTTGCCGCAAATATAGAATCCGTTTGAACCCTCTCAAGTGTGTCTTTTTCGTTCCTGTAGGTCGGTTGTTAGGATTCATCGTTTCACAGAAAGGGGTAACTGTTGACCCTTTAAAAGTTCAAGCCATCTTGGACCTACCTCCCCCTTGCACCATACATTAGCTACAAAGTCTACAAGGGAGAGCCAACTTTCTCCGCCGCTTTGTTCCTGAATACGTCACAGTGGTTCACGGCTTTCTCCGCTTACTCTGCACCCACAGCACATTTTTCTGGGATGAGCAAGCTCAAGCAACCTTTTCAACCCTTAAAAAATCCTTAACTAATGCCCCTTTGATCTCCCCCTTGGATTTCTCAAAGGATTTTATCCTGTATGTTTCAGCATCCAGAGTACGTCGTCTCTAGGGTGCTCATTCAAGAATATAGTGCACAAAAAGAACATGTAATCTACTACTTGAGTCATACCTTGTTTGGCCCACAGTTGCATTACCCCCCATAAGACAAGTTGGCCCTAGCTGTCGTCTTCTCCATACAAAATCTCCACCACTATATATTGCTGATCCCAACTACTATTGTGGCCGACTCTAATCCTATGGTTTACCTTTTGAGTCGTCGCCTCCTACAAGGCTGTGTAGCTAAGTGGGTCATTATTCTCCAAGAGTATGACCTCATGTTTACAACAATAAAGAGAGTCAAGGCCCTTGCATTGGAGCAACTAATGACATACTTGCCATCATTGTCCAGTTCAACTCCCATCAATACTAGTCTCCCTGACGATCATTTATTTATCATTTCCTCAGATGACCCTTGGTACGGCGATATCTTGGTGTACCTTCGCACTCATAAATTTTGACTCAACCTTCACCGTGATGGGAGCCAACGCATACGTCACCACGCTTCACGTTACCTTCTCTTAGGATATGTGTTATACCATCGTGGTATCGACACCATTCTACATCGCTGCCTCACCCGCGATAAGGCCGAACAAGTCCTTTATGATTGCCATAGTAGAGCTTGTAGCGGACACTTTTCAAGGATGGCCACCGCCCAAAAAATTATCCATGCTGGATATTTTTGGCCCTCCCTCTTTACTGACTGCATCACTGCCATTAAGTATTTCCACAACTGCCAGCTCTTTGCAGCCAAGGCAAGGACCCCACTCGCTCCCCTTCATCCAGTTGTCACCATTGGCCCTTTCTGCAAATGGGCCATTGACTTCATGGAGTGCAACCCTCCATCGGTAGGTGGCCATAAATATATCATTGTAGCCGTATATTACTTCACCAAGTGGATTGAGTCCATGCCCACGTTCAACTACAAAGTTGACACTGCAGCTCATTTCTTCTTTAATCATGTCATTACTCATTTCGGTGTCCCACGACAACTTGTGTCTGACCACGGAAAACACTTTGAGGACTCCATCTGGAAGGAGATGTCTATCCTTCTGAAATTCAAGAATCAATACTCTTCCACCTATTACGCTCAAGGGAATGGCCAGGTAGAGGCCATCAATAAAATACTAAAGACCATTCTTCAACACACCATAGATTGCCATAAGTCCAACTGGCATCACATCTTATTTCCAGCACTATGGGCTTATCGCACATCCACAAAGACTTCGATGGGGTTCACCCCTTTCCACTTAGTACATGGCATCAAATTGGTCTTCCCCATTGAATGCCTGATTCTCGCCCTCCACATCGCTGTCGAACTCCTAGCTGATACCTCCCCACTCGAACAACACCTCATCCTCCTAGAACAAGCCAATGAGGATCGACGGATAGCCCTCCAAACCATTGAGGCTACTAAAAACCACTTGAAAGTAGGCTATGACAAACATGTTCATCCTCGCAATTTCTAGGAAGGAGACCTTGTCCTTGTCTATGACCAAGCACACGATAAAACTAGGAAAGGAAAATTCGAATCCATGTGGCAAGGCCCATATATCGTACATACCTGTTTGGGACAAGGGGCATACATCCTCACCAATTCTGAAGGGACCCCCCTGTGCAACCCTCGAAATGGGTTGTACCTTAAACATTTCTATCCATAACACCTTTTTGGGGACCCACCAATCCCTTTTGTATAGTTTCATTCCTGTTTTATTCTCACATTTTTATCTAAGACCTTACATTTTGTTTACCCTGCATAATCACAGATGGACTCCCTCCCACCACAATATGTCAGTTTTGCCGATGGCACAAGTCAATGGTCCCCGAACCTCGCCTATGCAGCTTGGGTCTTGTATTCCCCCTCACATGAGCTCATCCACCTTGATGGAGTGTGCATAGGTGTTTCTACCAATAACCAGGCTGAGTACGATGCTGTGGATAGTCTACTGACATCCACCCCCCATATGGACATATGTCACCTTTGTGTGTTTCTTGACTCCCAGTTGCTTGTCGCCCAACTCAACAACCGTTACTAGGTACGGGATCCCTGCCTTTTTAGAAATTTCCTGCGCACTAAGCAAATGATCAGACAGTTTGAATCCATTACATTCACTCATGTCCCATGAAATCAAAATAATGTAGTAGACCAAATGGCTAACAATATTCTAGACTGGCATACAAATCGCAATATGTAACACACATAACCATATCACCCACATGTACATAACAATATCATTTAGGCATTAAAAACCCACAAAAATCACAAAAAGAAATCATTACCACAATTGCATCCACGTGCATCATCATAACTGCATCCATGTGTATACAATACAAACATCATGATATGTGCATCCATGTGCATAGAAAGTTAACATCATCACAAAAGGAATCCACATGCCGATAAATATATATATATCATGGAAATGTCAAAAGTACCCACTGTACCCAAATATACATATAAACACAGCAAGGAGCCCCAACAGCATCCTCGGTAAATATCATAAGTCGTATATACAAAAATCCCACATGCTCATCATAGTGGGGGCATCCCTATCAACTACCTAGTCAGACTCCTCCTGATAGTTCTCATCATCATCATCCCCCCTTGACGCCCCTGCCTCGATGGCAGTGGCTACAACTGCCTATGCTGCCAGCTCATCCTCCCCCTACTCCTCCTCAAGCATCTCCTCCTCAATATCCTCCTCCTTAGGGTCCTCCTCTACAGGAACCTCCTCCTCGGGCTCATCCTCCTCATGATCATCCTCATCATCCTGCCCAAGATAGGGTACATCTCCTCGAGCGAAATCTCTCACTGTCTGTGCGGCCATCACAATGCGTCGCATGATAGCCCTCCACTTTTGTGGAGCATCATAACATATGTCAATCAGCTCCTGATCCAGATGCTTCCATCCATCGCTCTCGATCCCCTCTAGGGGCCGATCAATCCTGTTAAATTTTGAGCATTAATTCACAATACTCTTGGATATTTACTGAGAGAATAACATGTACAGTATATCAATGCATAACAATCACAATAAGCATCACAAGCATCACAAGAATCAAAAGCATGAGAGACAAGAGACACAAAGTTTCCGTGGGGAAAACCCTAAGGTGAAAAACCCCACAACTTCCTCAGAGATAGAGAGAGCAATGGCTCAACCAAAGTACAACCAAAATACACTTGAGATAGTCTCCTAGAGCAGATGATCCTCCTCCTCACTAGTGTGCCACTTTCTGAGTGAGAGAAGTGTGACTTTCCGAATGATGCAAATAGAGATCTCTCGATCTCTATTTATACTTAACCTGTTTTCCCAGTTACACTATGGCGTCGACTTGTCTATCTAGATACATCCACAATATAATATATATTTCAGGGCCGACCCCACACATGGTGGTCTAATAACCCATCGGAAAGTACACACACTTGCGACCCTTTTCAATCCACATGACGACACTTCCTTATAGAGGAATAACACATCTCTAATAAGGGTACAATAAATATATATGAAATACATGGATGAAATACATTCCGAAGTTACATATACATCAACACTCCCTCTTAACTAGGAAGGTATTTCTCAACACAGATCTGCTAGACAAGTCTTCTTCTCAGGATCATCATCATAGATACATCGTCATCATCATCGTCACTGATGCTGCTATCTCAACCAATCTCTGACTCTACTCATCATAGGAAGTTCTACAGAGCCAGTCCTTTTTCATATTGGATGTAAGCCCACCACCTGCAAGTCTTCGTCATCACTAGCCATACTGTGGAATCCTTAGGACTTATTACGTGCATCACAAAACCTTGAAAGAGCATCCCGGGTTGTTACGAGCACACGACTCTACCTATAGGATCTCCCAGGGCCATATTATATGTGACCTCACCACAAAACCTCGCAAGAGCATCCCAGGTTGTTACGAGCACACAGCTCTACCTATAGGATCTCCTAGGGATAGATTATATGTGGTCACCACAAAACCTCGCAAAAGCATCCCAAGCTGTTATGAGCACATAGCTCTACCTATAGGATCTGCTAGAGACAGATTATATGTGGTCATGGAAAAACCTCACAAGAGCATCCCAGGACTTATTACGGGCACACAACCCAACCTATCGGATCTCCCAGGGACATATTATATGCCATAGGACAAAACCTTGAAAGAGCATCTGCCAGACATCCCAGGGCCAGATTATATGCCATAGGAAAAACCTCGAAAGACTATCTGTAGATCTCCCAGGGCCAAATTATATGTCCTCCTAGAGCAAAACCTCGAAAGAGCATTTGCCAGATATTCCAGGGCCAAATTATATGCCATAGGAAAAACCTCGAAAGACTATCTGTAAATCTCCCAGGGACAAATTATATGCTCATCTGCACAACCTAATCCATAGCCATAGAGTATCAACCTGATACTCACCATACATCATCCTGATGTACACATGATCATCCTGATCATCATCACTGCAACATCCTGCTACATGTCATCTAGAGCAATATCTTGAAGCTCGTCATCCATGATCATCCTGATCATACAATGCATCTACCTGATGCATACCAAGTATCTTCCTGATACATATCATCATACATGATCCACCTGATCATACAATGTATCCACCTGATACAAATACAAATACATTATACATATTACCATACATGATCCACCTGATCATACAATGTATCCACCTGATACATATACAGATACATGGTCCAAGCATCCAACAGGATGCATATACAAAATACATACAAATGATCCTACTGATCATATCCAGCATCCAACATGATGCGTACATACATATAAATGATCCAACTGATCATATCCAGCATCCAACATGATGCATACATACATATACATATAAATGATCCAACTAATCATATCCAGCATCCAACATGATGTGTACATACATATAAATGATCCAACTGATCATACAAAGCAGAAACCAAAACATCATCCTAATGCTCATCATCCAGCACTTACATCCACAGCCATGTGAAGGATCCTCCTTCCAACATGCTTGGAATGGCTTCAAAAAATTTGTCAATCACTTCTTCCTCGAAGTGTCATCAATCTGAAGAACGCCAAGCCTCTCCCTGAAGTACTCGAACTTCACCTTGGCTAGTGGCTTCGTCAACACATCTGCAATCTGCTCATCCATCGCAATGTACAGGAGCTTCACAGATCCTCTCTGCACCATATCCCTGATATAGTGATATTTGATCTCTATTTGTTTCAACCTGTCATGAAACACTGGGTTCTCAGACAGCTTCACACAACTTTGGTTATCAAACAAGATACCAATAGCATCCAACGGGAGATCAAATAACTCAGACAGTAGCTTCCGTAGCCATATTGCCTCACAACTAGCTGAATAGGCTGCAACATACTCTGCCTCAGCTGTACTCAGTGCCACACAGAACTGCTTCCTGCTAAACCAAGAGATCACACCTGATCCCATACTAAAGAAGCACCCATATGTGCTCTTCCTATCTGCAGCACTGCCAGCCCAATCTGAATCAACATAACCCTGCAGGTTAAACTTTTGATTCGCTTCATACTTGAGCCCATAATCCACTGTACTCTTCAAGTACCTTAGAACATGCTTTACAGCAACCAGGTGAACACTCCTGGGATCCATTAGGAACTGGCTCAATGTGTTCACAGTAAAGCAAATATCTGGTCTCGTGTTCGTCAAGTACATCAAGGACCCAATCATCTAACGATACATAGAGACATCAACCAGCTCAGATGAAGCATCACATAGAAGCTTCAGATTCGATGCCATAGGTGTGGCGATGGCCTTGCAATCCATCATCCCAAATCTCTTTAGGATATCTACTGTGTACTTTCCTTGACCAAGGAAGATCC
This sequence comes from Larix kaempferi, assembly GCA_027924585.1. NCBI lineage: Eukaryota > Viridiplantae > Streptophyta > Pinopsida > Pinales > Pinaceae > Larix > Larix kaempferi. The sequence continues at coordinate 9,021,330 of BSBM01000368.1, forward strand.
TACCTGCACTCTGCCACACCTCCATATTTAGGAAATAATGCATCATTCCCAAATCTTTCATATAAAACTTAGCAGTAAGCTTCCTCTTAGTATCTGCAATCAGTTTGTCATCTCCTGTTACAAATAATTCATCCACATACAGGAGTAGAATCACAAGATTCTTTTCCTCAACCTTGTAGTACAGGTTGGAATCTGCTTTACTCTTGGTAAAGCCCAAACTAGATAGGAAACTGTCCATCCTACCATACCAGGTTCTAGGAGCTTGTTTCAAGCCATACAAGGCTTTCTTCAATCTGCACACATATGACTCCCAGTCATGTATTTCAAAACCGAGTGGCTGCTCCACATATACTTCCTCTTCAACTACACCATTCAAGAAAACAGTCTTGACATCCATCTAGTGTATTTTCCATTTCATTGCTGCAGCCAGGGCAAGTACTGTTCTGATGGAAGTATACCTGGCTACAGGTGCAAAAGTTTCTTCATAATCTATTCCCTCTTTCTGAGAGAAGCCACGAGCTACGAATCTTGCTTTGTATTTCTCTACACTGCCATCTGTAGCATGCTTGATTTTGTAAATCCATTTGGAAGTCACAACAAACTTCTCTTTAGGTCTTGGGACAACATCACAAACATCATTCTTCATTATTGATTGGTATTCCTCAACCATGGCATCCTTCCATTCTTTCTTTTCCACTGCTTCTTCATAACTGGAAGGTTCTTTGTTCATGATGTCACAGAGTAAAGCAACATAGCTGGTATGTGATCTGGTTCTCTTCTTTGCTTTGTGTTCTTCTTCTGGAATGCCAAATCTTTCTGCATCTTGAATGAGCTCTCTATCCCATGCAGGTTTCCTCTTGTGAGAGTTATCCTCACGGGGTGGATCTACAGGTTCTTGCGGATCTTCAAACCCACGAACAACTTCTGGAACTGCTTCAGTCATGGTAGTGTCTTGAAATCTTCTTTCCTTAGGTTCTTCATAAACTTTGATAGGTGCCTTCCTTTGATTTGATGAATGCTAAGTTTTCATCAAATCTTACATCCCTGCTAACATCAATCTTCTTGAACCATAGAAAGTATATTATGTAAGCCTTCGAGCTTTCACTGTAACCCACAAAGATACCCTTCTTTCCTGAAGGATCTAGTTTAGTCCTCTTTTCCTTTGGGACATGAGTGTATATGTGACAACCAAATATTTTGAGATGACTGACTTCAGGTTTCTTACCAGAAAATACCAATTCTGGTGTCTTGTTGTCCGATATCTTGTGGGGTGTTCTATTCTGCACATATACAGCTGTTCTAGCTGCTTCTGCCCATAGATGCATAGGTAGATCCTGGTCATGCAACATTTCCCTTGCTGTTTCCATGATTGTTCTGTTCTTCCTTTCTGCAAATCCATTCTGTTGAGGATTATAAGGAGCAGTCAACTCCCTCTTAATCCCTGAATCAGTGCAAAGCTTCTTGAAATCACCTAAGGTGAATTCTCCACCATTATCGGATCTGAATGTTTTGATCTTCTTGTTAGTTTGATTCTCCATCATGGTTTTGAATTCCTTGAACTTATCAATCACCTCATCTTTATTCTTCAAGAAGTATACCCAAGTCTTCCTGGAGAAGTCATCAATAAATGAGACATGATAAACATACCCACTCAGAGAACTAGATGACATAGGACCACATACATCTGAGTGAATGATTTCCAGGATATCTTTTGCCTTGCTTTCACTGCTTGGGAAAGCCTTCTTAACGTTCTTACCTTTTGCACATCCCTTGCAAAAACCTTCATGTTTGGTCTTGATTTCAGGAAGAACCTCTACAGCCTTGCCTGCAATTGGAAGTGCCCTATAATGCATATGAGCAAGTCTTCTATGCCAAAGTTCACTTGGCTCCATGGATTCATGCATCATGGAATGTTCAGGTTGACCCTTCAATTTATACAAACCTCCCTCTTGCTCTCCAATCACTACTGCATCATCGATTGTTTTACCCTTTGGCCACATTAGGACTAGGCCATCCACAAATGCAACCCTCATACCTTTTGCATCCAATGCAGAGATGGAGAGTAAGTTCTTCTTGAGCCCAAGTACATAAAGGACTTCTTTCATCTTCAAATATTTTCCAGACTCTAGGTTGTAGGAGGCTTCACCACTTCCTTTGATTGGGTATTGATAATCATCCCCAAGTTTCACCTTATGGGGTGATTCATGTTCAGATAGATTCACAAAAGATTCCTTAAACCCAGTCATGTGTTTGGAAGCCCCACTGTCAATCAACCAATCATTACACCCATGGGAGATAGTACCTATGAGAGCAGAGATTAGAACATACTCTTCTTCACTTGATGAGTCATCATCACTATCATCACTTTCTGCCCTAGCCTTCTTCTTTGGAGGTTCATCATCCTTGGAAGCATGAGCATGGAACTTTCTTTTGCTGCCCTTCTTCTTCTTGCTAGAGTTGTTGTTATTATCCCTTTTGTTCTTGGGACAATCTGAAGGAAAGTGACCCTTCTCATTGCATGTGAAGCATCTTAGATCCTTCTTATTCTTTTGATAGGATCTCTTGAAGCGAGAGTGCTCCTTCTTGGGCTTGCTTCTTTTGGTGTGAGCTACAAGAGCTTGATCTTCATTCCCCATCTTCAGTCTTCTCATGCCACAAGCCTTGCTTCTTCTTGTGAGCATTCTTCCCGTATTCTATTGAAGGATACCAACTTCTTTCTTGCACAGATTCCTTGAATAAAGGAGTCCCATGACCTAGGTAGGCCATTCAGAGTGGTCATGGCAACTTCACCATTCTTCACCATTTCATCTAGTGCTTCCATTTGTTCCTTAATCTGGGAGACCCTAGAAAAATAAGATTGAATGGTTTCTCCATTCTGAAACTTTACTCCTTTCAATTAGTTCCGCAGGGTCATCTTCCGATTTATGTTCTTCCTTTCAAATAGCTTGGTCAAAGAGTCAAACATCTCCTTGGGTGTCTTTAGAGAAGACACATGGGGTATGAGATGGTCTTTAATAGAATCAGCAATGATTCTCTTTGCCTTGACCAAATTCTTCTTATGCAATACCTTGGCCTCTTCATCCTCTGGGATAGGGATGTATTCTTTTATATATGAGTCCAACTTATTCTCTTCCAGGATTAACCCAATCCTATACTTCCAAGCTCGAAAGTTATCATCCCCTTCAAGCTTATCCTCAAGCTTGGTGTGGTGAGACATCTTAAAGAGTACTTCAAATGGAAATAGAAAAGAGTTAGGTCTTACCACTTGAAATGCTGAAAACTGGATCTGGTCCCGGATTAGGGTTTGTCGAGAAAACCCTAAAAATTCAAAATGTGAATTTCAACTTTCTGAAAGGAAAAAAAGATGCGCCTTGATGAGTTGATCATCCTCATGCATTCAGAATTTGAGATCAGCAAAGTTTTACCCTTCAGATTTGACTTTTTGTCCTCCCCGGTTCACTAGGGAGAGCCCTGAATTAGGGTTTGATTTTCCTAGAGATCTACCCAGCCAAAAGTCTTAAGTGTAGAGCCACTAACCTCCACCTCCAGCAGATAAGGTCTATCCAGTAAGGCCTCTGTCGATATATTCCTCGGACTCCCTGGCTAAGTATCAACAACCATGCCCAACCTAGGCAGTCCAGTCAGGAAATAGACATCTGTCAGTGTCAGATCTAGTTGCTCACCCTGAATGATAAAGGCCTCGATATCTGAGTCACATAACTCAACCAACTTGTTAAGCAATAGAGGTGTTCAACGCATCAGTGGGATCTGTGCAAACTTCAGCATCCCACAGTTAGCTAGGGTCTCCCGAACTCCCCTGTCCATCTGCACGTGTCGCTGGATGATACCCGGGACCTCCTACTCTCTCCAAGTCACCACTAGCATCCTGCCAATCACAACAATAAAACCCTTAGATCCATATCCCAACACAACACCTGGGCCTCCAAATTCCCTCTGGAGCGCATTTTCTCCCTTGAAACGTGCACTGTAGAGCGCACTTGCTAAGCCTTCCCTTACGTTGTACACCGCACTTTCCTCTCAGAAAGCTGCACTGCACACCGCGCCTATACTAGCCCTTAGTTGCGCTCTGAAGCGCATTTTCCCCTAGGAATGTCGCGCTTCGGAGTGCAACTAAGCTGAGCTCACCCAAGAGGCACACAGTTCTTTTCGGATACCGAAGCGCACCCTAGACCGCACCTTTGAGCGAGGTACCGACACTTTGCAGTGCAGCTCCCTCGGCCATCGCTGCGGTCCTGAGCATACGAAACCATCCAGAACCTGCATTATGCCATGTTGGCACCCATTAATGACTGGTACGCCTCCTGAGAGGCCCAAAACCCAATTAAAATGCTTAAATGACAAAGCTAAGGACATGAACTCTTACCTACAACTCCTGGAATGCAAATCCACCAGTCCAATTTCTCGCAATCTCATTTTTCACCTCTGGGCTCCTCTAGTCTCCTGTCAAACTCACCAATCACAAATAACACCTATTATGAGAGTCCACTTATTATTTATAGACATTGGACTTATTTTTCATTTTGTCATTATAGGATCATCCAATGCCTGTTTCTCAAACCATTGATACCAATGAACTCAGCGCATCTAGAACTTCGCGGTGGCTGAGTCAATTTCCAGTTTTCACCGACACCTTTTTCGGGCATTTTTTACATGCCCCATGTCACCTCGATTTGCATGCCACATCGGTCGTTGTCCATTTTTGTATGTTCTTTATATCACCGGATTCAGTTTTCCGTGCTCGTGACCATGCTGGAGATCATTTCTCACTTTTACCAATCCCTTTGTCGGGAATTTTTTCATATACCCCTTGTTGCCTTAGTTTGTGTGCCACATCGGCCGTTGTCTGTTTTTGACATGCTTTACATCGCCGGATTCAGTTTTCCACGCTCGTGATGATGCTTGAGATCCTTTCTCCTCCATCTATACTGAAATTATTACATTGTTTTTCTACCATTCACAAACCTACAAGGAGGCCCCAACAGCATTCCCCCCCCATCTTTGTTAATACTTTCCCTAGTCATCCCTTACCTGAACGCTTCCTCCTCGATTGGACGTGAATTTTGTTCGGTATAATTTTATCCCTTTTTCAAGCGGAGCAATTCTTTTACGAAAAAGGAACTTAGGGAGTTTATGTTAAGCTCTTTTATGACTCCTAAAACAATGAAAAGATCGTCGAGAAATCTTGCTTCCTTTCATGCTCGCTAAAAGTATCTGAAAGGGCGTCTACCTGGTATAAGTTTACCCCTTTTCCGGACCTTGTAGACTAATTATGAAAAAGGAATACTCTAGTCACACCAGCTAGAAGAGTTCTTCATTGCATCCTTTTACGCTTTTTCGGGCTTTGGAGACTAACAAACGAAAAAGAACCCCCATGGATTCCTCTTACTGCTTTTAGAATCTCTAAAAGTGAAAGCAACCACGAGCAATCACCGTCATGGGCTCGTACAAATCCACAAGATGGTACCTCTCCACCATTTCATAGTCTTCTTATCGCTTTTAGACTCCTTAAATGTGAAAGCACTTATGAGCATTAATTATCTTGGGCTCGCACAAATCCACAGGATAGTACCATTTTTCGAGCACACTTCTATCTCTTCTTCCAGCTCCTTAAACCTGGAAGAAGGCTCCAATGGTGTCTGTCAGTGCCATAGCACAGCATACACATCTACCTTATTATGGCAGCTTCCCCAATTTGGTCGCCTTTGTTCAGAGTATTCTACGATATGCTACCTTTAGAGTTTTGTGATACCATACATCATTTTACTCCCTCGATTCTCTCCCATTTGCAGTCACAACCCCTTATCCCTTCAAGATATGATCCCCACCCTTGAAGATTAGTTTCATGTGCTGCCAGGCCATCCATGTCATCGTACTCTGAACAAAGGAAGTTTGAGTCCCCTCGCCCACTTTTTACAACCTCAGTTGTCCCCACAATACATCCATCCCGCCTACATTATTACCACCTCCTAGTTGTGCACCTCGTGCTCCTACTAAGGAAACATCATTTCCTTGGTAGTTGTTGGTCTCCCTCTGTCGACACCAACTCATCTATTCTAGAGGATAGACCCAGAGGTCCCTACACCTTGGACTCATCACTATCAGTGGTGAGTGCCTACGAATCATATCGAGAGGATCCATCATTGCCTCTCCGAATGGTTGTTTCTCACATGCTCAACTTCGACACCTTCATCGCACCGTTGAGATTCGTGCAGGGTATTGGTCCCTTTAGTTGTCAATTGAAGACCCCAGATGTCCCTCGACTCTAGCATATTGATGAGTCAATTCAGAACACCCAGTTGTATGTTCCTATGGATATCCAGGTTGTATTTGATAATTATATGGATGCCTTCATTTCCATACACCAGTTCTCCAGATCAACCACGGTTAGACCATGGGTATATCCCAAATTTGTGTCCCCTCTGGACTAGTATGATGTACACAACAGTTTTTCATGTATTGTTCAGGTCCCCTTTTTTGGACCTCATTATTATATTTTGACAACGAGCATGGGTATGACCGCCTCATCGATATGTTGAGATACTCCTTAGTGAGACATGTATTTTTAGTTCTTGGTAGTCCATACATACCTCGTGTTCCGATCTCCAACTAGTTCATGCTCTCCTCCATCCCAATGCTTGTTACCCAGGAAAATCACAATACTTATGATGTCTATCGGCCATACGATGAGCTCTTGCCCTCAAACATCAGGGGGCAATCTGTTAACACCAAAAATTACTCACCAGCTCATCCCTTCGGACATACACCTCTGTTGACCAAATTTCCTACCAACCTAGCCTCCAAAACCCCATAAAACCCAAATGGGTACCCAAATATTCAAAATTCCCTCAAAAACATACCAAAACCCCAAAAGAGGGTCAAAATCAAAATAATTGGGAATAAAACTCAAAATAAGATCAAAAAGAGAAAATAGGGCAAAAACCCTAAAAAAGCCCTAAAACCCTAACCTAAGTCTATAAAAGGGGTGGAGGCCCCTCATTTCAAATATCCCTCAATCACTCTACCCTTATGCTGCTAAAATTTTTGTCAAGCCTTAGCCATCCATCTTTGCGCTTTGGCCTCCCTTGAGAAGATAGAAATCTTAGCCACCACCAAAATCATTGAGGAGGAGAGTACGGAACCAAAGGAGCTCTGGAGCACACTGTCAAAGCTTCACCAACCTCATTTCCAAGGTAAATTTTTTGCAAGCCCTTGCTTGCCCATAATACAAAAAATTAAAGATTCTTTGTTACATTGCTTTGAAAATCTATTTTTTATTGCTTTAAGTTATTTTTTAATCTCATGCACATGTTAGATCACATTGTTTGCTGCTTTTAGTTAGTTTGGTCTTGATCACTTCCCTTTATCCTACTACTAAGGGTCCTTTCCCTTAGTAGTTTCCCTTTTGCACAAGCTGGGGAGAAAACCCTAGCTACAAACCTGAAAACTGAAATGCCTGAAACCAAGACAAAATTGAACTACACATGATGAAAGACCAACTAAAAACTGAAACGCACTACTGGAACTAAAAATGATGAAAAGGTGCTCGCCATAATGAGCTTATTTATGCATAGACTACCTTACCCAGTATTGTTGAAATGATTAGGGTATCAGGTGATACAAAAGTGCCAATGTAACGAGTTCAACAACTGATCCCATAAGAAAACTTCCTTATCATGCTTGACTAAAACCATAAAATACGAACACAATGACAAAAAACAATGATGATAAGTGTAATCCTCTTGATAGATGCCAAACCAATCACTCCAAGTGAAGAGTTTCTCCATGTAATCAACTATTGGGTCATAAAAGGCATGATATCATCCAAATTTATCTGCCATTTCTTGGGCATGGAATGGTTTCCATAGCTGTGACTTATATGGCACCCTTTCAAGCTGTGGTATTACTTGTGGACTGGCAGACCTATCTCTAAAGGGACTGAAACTAGGATGCCCATCTCCTTTGTCATTTATGCCAAATGTAAGAACTAGATTTTCATGATAAATTTCAAGTAGGACCTGGAAATCATGTATGCTTGATCCCTTAAGCAACCCAATAGGACTAAAACAATCAGCTCCATGCATACCTTTCTATTGTAAATGTAGCTTTGTAACATGGGAAGTTGTTTTAACACATGGGCTATCAATATCCTCCCCTTCTTGGCTGTTTATAATTCCTGGGTTAAAAACTTGATTTTTCTCTGCTGTTTTGAAAGAAATACCATCCTGGTTTTCAAATGGATCAAGAAGAAGAACTTCTTCTTGATGTGAAGACCCTGTGCTTGAATGGCATCAAGAAAGGACAGACTGGCTATCCTAGTTCTTTTCCAGATTGCTCATCATCTGACCAACATGTTGAATGTCTTCATTAAATTCATGAAAAACGGTAATAAATTCTTTATTGCTACCACCATCTACTCCATCTTTTGCCAAGGGAAAAACCTTGGTTTGCTAGGAACCTTCATCAGGCTTACTATCTCCATGGCTTGCAATAATGGAATCCAGGGCTACCATCTGATTTCTCTCTATGACTGGTTTTTCTAGATAACAAGACTTAGCGTATGCTTGCTTATTCCTTTCACTCACTTCTAAGAGGTTTATGACACCTTCTATCACTTTGAATTTATGCTTTTGGTTAGGAATTTTATTCCCCATTCTTCAGCAATTTAAATGAAGGATAACATAAAGGACAATAGTCATTTTCATCCCACTTACTATCCACACTATTTTCAGATCTTAGACCATAAATTTCAATTGGATTTTCTTCACCAGCTGCCCTATAATTTTCAAAAATTTTCATTGGTTGTTTATGTACCTCATCCCAATATTCATCTCGTATTTATCATATACAGGGGGACTGAAATCTCCTTTAAAACCTTTCATAACAAAATTTTTAACATGCTGACTGCAATCTACATAAAACAGATTTGTGTCACCTCCTTCCTGTGCATCACTGGACTAGTCATCTTTCTACTCACCGTGAAAAGGATGGGGAAGCAAAACAAATTCTTCATGTTCATATCTTTCTTTGAACTCTAATTTCCTTTCCACTTCACCCTTACTTCCTTGTTCTGCTATTTTTCTAGACATCCCGAGATTGTCTTCGACCTCCAATGAATCAATAAACATATGCTGCAAGGTGGGAGACCTCCTCTCTAAAAGGAGAAATGAAAACTCAGGTGGGAGGGAAGATGCATAATACAATTTAGCAGCATTTTCTAGAGGTCAAATTTCCAATGGCATGTTATACTAAAAGCTTGTAAACCTCCTGTTAAAACTAGACATGGTTCCACCTTCTTGTCTTTTCATGGAATAAAACTCTGAAAGGAATTGGTCCAATGACCTTCTCCTACCCCAAAACTCCAAAAAGACATTATAAAACTCTTCCCATGTATGAATGGATTCAAGCTGCATGTGCTTAAACCATCTCTTCACATATCCTTGGAAGGATTGGGCAAAATCCCTCATACAGACATCAGCATGCTCTATTTCAAAAAGGTCCAAAAAATGCTCAAAGCCTTGAACATGTTTCTCAGCTGTAAGACTCCCATCTTCTCCATCAAACATAGGGAGGTATTTATTGTACTTGGGAGGATATTCGTGAAGAAAAAGAGGTAGCTTCAAAGGGATATATCTCTATTGATGTCTAGAAGGTAAAGGAGTATGTATAGGAAGGATGTCATTAGCCTCAATCTCATGGGGTTTGCAGGACCGACTATGGATCTTACATGACTCAAAAGAAGGGCTTGGATTAGCCCTAGGAATGAAAGAATATTGTACATCTACAAGATCTAATGAAGGTTATACAAAGGATTCCCTCTCATGACTTAAGGATTTTCGGTGAAACAGATATTCATTGATATAAACGCATAGAGATAAAAAACAACCAATGCAAAAGAACAAGACCTCCCTGAATAAATTAACACTTTGGTACATGAATCTTAATTCTTCCATGTTTCTGTCAGCTGGGCTCGTTCTCCAGTGGAGCCTGGAAATTTGATTGAATCATGAGTGGAGTCGCCATGATACCTCCAACATCTCAACTTTGACATGTAGTCACCAATATTCCCAGTGGAGTCACCCCCATACTGAAATCTTTATGAGTGGAGTCGCCAAGTGAATGGTATACAACCTTCTCAATGTCTGACTATTGTTCACCATCAGTAATCAAATATGAAACCTTTGTTGTTCTGCCCAGGGACATTATAACATTCGTTCCCCAGCAACGATGCCAATTTGTTAGCACCCAATTTGTACCTTAAGGTTGCAGAAAGGCCAAGCTGGGGTAACCACAAAACCACTTAAGGAAAGGTAAGTTGGCTTCTTCCTCTCCAAAGAGGGATCTCTCACAAATTGTTAAACAAGGCCAGATGCATAAATAAACTGAGATAGGATTATTGTTTGGTTGAAAACAATGCATACACTCCTTGGGCAATGGAGTCAAATTACCAAAACGATTGAACGGGCACTAATTTTCCAAGAAATCTTCACAGAGGCAAGACAGCTACCAGCTTACAGTCAAAGAGCATTGTTGGGTGACAAAGAAGAAATTATGAATGAACCATCAACACAAAGCACCTAAAAATGAATTCTGTATCGAATTTAGCATAAAATATTTGTGGATGCTTAAAATGAAAGAGACAGAGCATACTATTTATGAATTCGGTCTCAATACTCATTTATCCAAGCATGAAAAAGAATAACAACATTAATTAAATAATGAGGGAAAAATTCACATGAGAAAAAGAGTATACATACTATAAGACAAGATAACATAGGAATCTCTAATGGAAATCCTTAGCTCAGCTCTGCCACACTTCTTATTAAATGTATCAAAAGTGCTTAACACAAGATCCTCTCGGGCATCCAAAGGTTCATACCAACCCTTTGCTATTTCTATTACATGGAAATATATAGGCCTTTAGGCTCGAATTATGTAACAAAAAGTAGTTACGACTGTACTGACACCTATATGGCCTGGTCCATCACTTTCAAGCACTAGTTACAATAGAAAATGGATGTTGGTGGATAGGCCTGACTAATTTTACGTGTGCCTTTGTACAATTTGCTAGCTACAATAGCTCCAAAGTAGCTAGCAGGTCCTAAGTGGCTACAAAATACAAGAATATTACATATTTAACATGTTCTGAAATAGACAGGATGTAAAAATATCACAAGTAGACTGCCACCTTATGTTTTAGCTATGATGTGGCCCTGCTAATCGAAGAAATCCTCCACTTTTAGGGAATCATCCACTTGTTCATTTCCTATTGAAGGAGGAGGTGTCACTATCTCAGTGGGAATGATGAAACATTTGAGAATTTCCATGTTCTGGTGAATGTTCTGCTCCAACTTCTGGACCTGTTTCTTCTTCTTCCGCTGAACCTTCTTGCGCACCTGTCGATCTTGCTACTCCTTGGGCTCACTGGTGGTTCTTTCTTCTAAGTGCTCAAATTTTACAGGGGACGAGGGAGTATGATCATCTTCCACATTGGACCATGCCTTCTCTAGTACAAATATCACTTTGGTTTCTTGATTTTCTCCCATGACCGAATCCCAATTGAAAATACCTGGGCTGTCGAGCCTACCACCCTTTCCGACATCGATGCGAATAGTAAACACTGGGAGTCCCTTTATAATGAGATGGTAATCAAAGATAACCATTTGGCATGATTGCTCAACAGGACTCCTTACACGCTGTAAGATGATGACTGAGATACAGCGTGGCGTTAAGTGGATTTGACTAGACTTTTGCATTGAGTGGAAAGGCATATGACGGCCCTAATGTGGCCTTCTTTCCTTGGGCAATGATTGTTAAATTTTCTGAATTTACTTCAATATGATCTAGGATCTTAACTGAGAGAACAACATGTACAACATATCTACAGCATATCAATCATGGAGACAATAATGCAAGCACACAAGAGACACAAAGATTTACTTGGGGAAAACCATAAAGGTGAAAAACCCCAATAACTTCCTCAGAGATAGATAGAGCAATGATACAACCAACCAAGAGATAGACATAACCTAGCAGCAGATCCTCCTCCTCCATAAGTGCGCCTCTCCTCCTTAAAAGCATGTGTGAGAAGTGAGTGAGTAAATAGAGTGCCTCCCGCACTCTATTTATACTTGACTTGACTTGCCTTTTTACCTAACTCATGTAGGCTCGAACTTAACCACATAATATAATGCTGACTGGGCCGACCCCCAATAGGGTGGTCTAATAACCCTTTGACCCACATGACTTATACAGGGCCGACCCCAAACAAGGTGGTCTAATAACCCATCAAGTATAAGTTACGACACTTACAATATAAATGACGACACTTCCGTATAGAGGAATAATAACATCTCTATAGGAATACAATATACATATATGTGAAATACATTCCGAAGTTACATATACATCAACACTCCCTCTTAACTAGGAAGGTATTTCTCAGCACAGTTCTTCTAGCACAAGTCATCTTCTCTGGATCATCGTCACTGGATAATCGTCATCGAATCATCATCATCATCGTCACTACTGCTGCTATCTCAATCAATCTCTGAATCTACTCATCATAGGAAGTTCTACAGAGCCAGTCCTTTTTCATACTGGATGTAGGCCCACCACCTGCAGGTCTTCATCATCACTGGCCATACTGTGGAATCCTCAGGACTTATTACGTGCGTCACAAAACCTGGCTGCAGCATCCCATGCTATTACGAGCACACAACTCTACCTGTAGGATCTCCCAGGAGCACATTACATGTGACCCATCACAAAACCTGGCTGAAGCATCCCAGGTTGTTACGAGCACGCGGCTCTACCTGTCGGATCTCCCAGGAGCACATTACATGTGATCTCACCACAAAACCTGGCTGAATCATCTGAGGCCTTTTTCATCCTGTCCAGATCTCCCAGGAGCAAATTACATGTGGTCCACCACAAAACCTGGCTGAAGCATCTGAGGCCTTTTTCATCCTGTCCAGATCTCCCAGGAGCAAATTACATGTGGTCATGGAAAAACCTGGCTGAAGCATCTGAGTCCTTTTTCATCCTGTCCAGATCTCCCAGGAGCAAATTACATGCCATAGGACAAAACCTCGCAAGAGCATCTGCCAGATATCCCAGGGCACCGAATTACATGCCATAGGCAAAACCTCGAAAGACTATCTGCAGATCTCCCAGGGCACAAATTACATGTCCTCCCAAGCAAAACCTCGCAAGAGCATTTGTCAGATGTCCCAGGGCACCGAATTACATGCCATAGGAAAAACCTCGAAAGACCATCTGCAAATCTCCCAGGGCACAAATTACATGCTTTCCTGCACAACCTGATCCACGGCCATAAAGTATTATCTGATACTCATCAAACATCATCCTGATGTACACATGATCATCCTGATCATCATCACTGCAACATCCTGCTGCATGTCATCTGGAGAAGCTCGTCATCCACGATCATCCAAGTATCCACCTGATACATACATAGATACATGATCCACACAATGTATCCATCAGCATACATGATCTACCTGATCATACAACGATACATGATCCACACAATGTATCCATCAGTATACATGATCTACCTAATCATACAAAGATACATGATCCACACAATGTATCCATCAGCATCCAACATGATGCGTTCATACACATGATCCATCCGATCATATCCAGCATCCAACATGATGCATATACAAAATACAGACACATGATCCAACCGATCATATCCAGCATCCAACATGATGCATACACAAAATACATATACATGATCCAACTGATCATATCCAGCATCCAACATGATGCATACACAAAATACATATACATGATCCAACTGATCATATCCAGCATCCAACATGATGCATACACAAAATACATATACATGATCCAACTGATCATATCCAGCAGAAACCAGAACATCCTCCTGATGTTCATCATCCAGTGCTTACATCCACAGCCATGTGAAGGATCCCCCTTCCAACATGCTTGGAATGGCTTTAGCAAATGTGTCCATCACTTCTTCCTCGAAGTGTCCTCGATCTGAAGCAAGCCAAGCTTCTCTCTGAAGTACTCGAATTTCACCCTGGCTAGTGGCTTCGTCAGCACATCTGCAATCTGCTCGTCCGTCGCAACATACAGGAGCTTCACAGCTCCTCTCTGCACTATATCCCTGATATAGTGATATTTGATCTCTATGTGTTTCGACCTGTCATAAAACACTGGGTTCTCGGATAGCTTCACACAACTCTGGTTATCACAGAAGATACCAGTAGCTTCCAGCGGGAGATCAAATAACTCAGACAGTAGCTTCCGTAGTCATACTGCCTCACAACTAGCTGAACAGGCTACAACATACTCTGCCTCAGCTGTACTCAGTGCTACACAGGACTGCTTCCTGCTAAACCAAGAGATCACACCTGATCCCATACTGAAGCAACACCCAGATGTGCTCTTCCTGTCTGCAGCACTGCCAGCCCAATCTGAATCAACAAACTTTTGATTCGCCACATATCTGAGCCCATAATCCACTTTACCCTTCAGGTACCTCAGAACATGTTTTACAGCAACCAGGTGAACACTCCTCGGATCCGTCAGGAACTGGCTGAATGTGTTCACAGCAAAGCAAATGTCTGGTCTCGTGTTCGTCAGGTACATCAAGGACCCAATCATCTGACGATACAAAGAGACATCAACTGGCTCAGATGAAGCATCACATAGAAGCTTCAGATTCGATGCCATAGGTGTGACCATGGCCTTGCAATCCATCATCCCGAACCTCTTCAGGATCTCTACTGCATACTTCCCTTGTCCAAGGAAGATTCCATCTGCACTCTGCCACACCTCCATGCCAAAAACAAATAGTGCATCATCCCCAAGTTCTTCATCTCGAACTCGGTAGTAAGCTTCCGTTGTGTGTCGGCAATCAATCTATCTTCACCATACCAAGTTCTGCACATATATGATTTCCTATCATGTGTCTCAGAACCAAGTGGCTGCTCTACATGTACTTCTTCTTCAACTACACCATTCAAGGAAGCTATCTTGAATCCATCTGGTGTATCTTCTATTTCATCACTTTTATATTTCTCAATGCTGCCATCTGCAACATGCTTGATCTGATAGTTCCGTTTGGAAGTCATAGCAAACTTCCCTTCATGTCTTGGGATTACATCCCAAACATCATTCTTCATGATTGACGGATCATGGCATTTCATTTCTTCATCCCAGATCCTGGGAACTTCAATATCTTCAATATCTTCAATAGATATCTTTATTGTTGAACAAATGTTGTAGTTCTTCTTTTGTAGGAGATGGCATATGATCTTTCCTACACAACAAGTTAAATTGCATGATTAGAAAACATCTCATAGTTTTCAGAACAAATTCTTACACATAAAGAAATATGTCATACAGTCATGCAATTATCTTAGCCAATGCTTCAATACAACATTTATCCATATCCCATAACTTTCTAGATGCCTTCCAATCTCTACCAGAACATTGTTAAGAGTGTGCACAACTCCCAACATGTCAGCAAAGAGGTTTCATTCTAGATAAGTAGCAATGGAATGTTGTACAGTGCCATAGGCCACTTACCCATGTATATTAGTAGTATACTGTTCATCAATGCAACTATTCTAATATGCATAATACACAACCTAATTCTAGGAACATCAGTATATACATTATTGAACAGTATTATTTAAACAAACAAATATGCAAGAAATGATGATTAAAATACTTATCTTTCTTTGTTCATTGGGTGGACTCCCTCTGAGTCTTTACTTCCTGAATTACCTGTTCTTGAACTCATATTCATCCTTGGTCCCTATGCATGCTTATTAGTACCATGATTGTGTTATCCTTGTGATTTCATATAAAATCATACATTCATTAGTATACTATTAAAAACACAATAATTTCAAGCATGTATAGTCATGATTATTTCAAACAGAATAATAAGCATTAGCATTCAAAGTTTATGTGGGATTCTTATGGTTAGTCAAATCATAAGAAGCATAACATGTCTAAACCTGTAATTACTCAAACATATACCATCATGATTCTTCTGGTTAGTCATATCATCAATTATGGTAAGAAACATAATATGCATACAATCATGATTATTCAAACTTATGACTTCATGAATAATCATTATCAACAACATTATAAGATCCTAACACAAGGTAGGATTCTAGCTTGATATAGGAAAAACATACCTGGATTAGCATGCTAGCTAGTTATGTCTAACATACCCGTATAATGTCTTTTGGTTCTCTTCAATGACTTGTGTTAGTAACCTACATGTCTCAATGGTTAGCCATTATAAAACCAAGTTATACATACCTCGTAAATGGATCTTCTATGAGATCCATGACAATGGATGAGTCTTTATCCTCATGTCACCATGATCATATGTTCTTGAACTGGAGCATGATTTGTCTTTCTTGGTGTACCTTTCATGTTAGTAGACAACATAAACCTCATACAACACCATAATGCATTAGTACAATCATAAGTGTCAACACCCTAAATAATGAATATCTTCTATCATGTATTCATAATTTTGTTAAGGTGATACGACAAATCTAAAAACAAAATTGTACTTAACTGTAATAACATGAAGACAAACATACCATAAACTTAATCATGGACAAATATCAAAACATACCTCGATGAGTCATACCTGTCGAGATCGCTTGTAATCTTCTTATGTAAGGCCTTAGCCTCATCTCCCTCTGAAACAGGAACTTCTTCACCTATGTAGGTGACCAATCCATCTTCTTCTAGGATTAACCCAATCCACTTGATGTGCAAGAACTGGACCTAGAGCTGGATATGGGTTTGTCAGAGAAACCCCAAAAATTCAAACTTTGAATTTCAAACTTCCGAAAGGATAGAAATATGCGCCTTGATGAGTTGATCAAATTGGTATATTCATAATTTGAAAACTGCAAAGTTTCACTCCTCAATTTTGCCTTTGAAACTTTCGGATTCACTGGACGTGACCCTGAACTGGGGTTTGATGAATCCCACTCTTTTTCCCAATCAAAAGGTTTGATCCAAAGCTCTAAGCTTCTATTTTTCTGAGGAGCTTCCAGCCGTGGTCTCAGATTTCAAAAATTCCCATTTTTACAGAAGCCCTAATTTTCCACTTTCCTGATCAAAGTCCCGAACTAGGGTCTGATCAAACCCGACCTTCTTCCCAACCAAAAATTCTGATTTTGGTCTCTAAATTTTTATTTTGATGAGTAGCATTCAGCCGTGGTCTCCGATTACAAAAATTCCAACTTTCTTCAAAGCCCTAAATTCCGGAAGCCATGAATGAAGGTACCAAAAAATAATTATGTTTTGACAGAAATATGTACCTGATTGTTTCTGGTGTAACTCTAAAATTTTTGATCCACAGGGTCTGAAAAAAGTTTCCTGAGATATCCTGACCTGTTACCTTTCCATCCTGACAGGTCTGACCTCAATTGGATTCTCTGAGAGAGAGTTATGCCAAATGTCGCAACGTGACCTGTTTTGGGATAAAACAGAAGAGCGAACTTGTACGGCGTGCCACGTGTCACTGTTTGAACTTCGGCCTCTGAAAAAGTTTTCTGAGATAGCTCGGCCTGTTATCTTTCCATCCTGACAGGTCTGACCTCCATTGGATTTTCTGAGAGAGAGTTATGCCAAGTGTCGCAACGTGACCTGTTTATGGGATAAAACAGTAGAGCGAACTTGTATGGCGTGCCACGTGTCACTGGTTCAACTTCGGTCTCTGAAAAAGTTTTGTGAGATAGTACAGACTGTGTACTACCTGTCACTTTTTACGAAATTTCATTTGGAGCTTCCTATCCCAAGTTATGACCTTTTTCCCAAGGTCACCTGATTTTGACTCAGATCTGGAAGAGGCAGAAACCCTATATTGTACAGATCATAAATCACAAAGTACAACGAATTAGAGGTTGTCCTTTGGACACAAGGTACCTGGAGATTTTAGCTTCGTCCTGTAACAATTTCAGATCCGAAAACTTTGCCAAAACGGATTTATAGCGAAAGTGCTACGATGACTGGTTTTTGCTATATCAAGCCCTAGCATCGTAAGTGCAACAAGTGTCATACATGCCATATCATGCCTTCTTTCAGGCTAGCTCTGATACCATGTTAAATTTTCTGAATTTACTTCAATATGATCTAGGATCTTAACTGAGAGAACAACATGTACATCATATCTACAGCATATCAATCATGGAGACAATAATGCAAGCACACAAGAGACACAAAGATTTACTTGGGGAAAACCATAAAGGTGAAAAACCCCAATAACTTCCTCAGAGATAGATAGAGCAATGATACAACCAACCAAGAGATAGACATAACCTAGCAGCAGATCCTCCTCCTCCATAAGTGCGCCTCTCCTCCTTGAGAGCATGTGTGAGAAGTGAGTGAGTAAATAGAGTGCCTCCCGCACTCTATTTATACTTGACTTGACTTGCCTTTTTACCTAACTCATGTAGGATCGAACTTAACCACATAATATAATGATGACTGGGCCGACCCCCAATAGGGTGGTCTAATAACCCTTTGACCCACATGGCCGACCCCCAATGGGGTGGTCTAATAACCCTTTGACCCACATGGCTTATACAGGGCCGACCCCAAACAAGGTGGTCTAATAACCCATCAAGTATAAGTTACGACACTTACAATATAAATGACGACACTTCCGTATAGAGGAATAATAACATCTCTATAGGAATACAATATACATATATGTGAAATACATTCCGAAGTTACATATACATCAACAATGATTTTCTTGCAACAGAGGTGTTTTTAACCCTTTATCTCCATGATCAACTTAGCACCGTCGATCTAGGCCTTACTCGCATCCAGATAGTCAAACGGCGTGGCCCCTACCAAGTTCATGGATTTTAACTTTGTCAGTGGCCTGGGCATGTCTAATCTATCAACAGATTCTCCACTATTGATCTTCACCCCCACCAAATCCATTTCGTCTAATCTTGCAACCTCAACCAAACTTTGCGAATATGAAAATTTTGATCCCCCGCACTTGTCAAATTGACAAAGTACACTAGGGTCGTAGATCTGCACCATCGGCCGTTGATCAAGCCTCTAACATGCTCGCTGGTTAGTCCATCCTGTTAGTTTTTCATAATTTGCTTCAATCTGATCGAGGATCTTAACTGAGAGAACAACATGCACAGCATATCTACAGCATATCAATCATGGACATAATAATGCAAGCACACAAGAGACAATAGACACACAGAGTTTCACTGGGGAAAACCATAAAGGTGAAAAACCCCACAACTTCCTCAGAGATAGATAGAGCAATGATACAACCCAAGCATAAGAGATATACTCCTAGTAGCAGCTACTCCTCCTCCACTAGTGTGCCACTCTCCAATGAGTGTAAGACTGAGAATGTGAATGATAAAATAGAGTGCCTCCCGCACTCTATTTATACTTGACTTGACTTGCCTAATAACCTTTACTAGGTCGGCCTCAACTTAACCACATAACATAATGCTGACAGGGCCGACCCCCAATAGGGTGGTTTAATAACCCTTTAAGCCACATGACTTATACAGGGCCGACCCCATCAAGGTGGTCTAACAAACCATCAAGTATAAGTTATTACACTTACAATATAAATGACGACACTTCCATATAGAGGAATAATAACATCTCTATAGGATTACAATACACATATATGTGAAATACATTCCGAAATTACAATTACATCAACACTCTCTCTTAACTAGGAAGGTATTTGTCGACACAGATCTGCTAGCACAAGTCTTCTTCTCTAGGTCATTGTCATCGTCACTGCTGTTGCTATCTCAATCAATCTCCAATCTACTCATCATAGGATGTTCTACAAAGCCAATCATTTTTCATACTGGATGTAAACCCACCACCTGTAGGTCTTCATCATCACTGTCCATACTGTGGAATCCTCAGGATTTATTACGTGCGTCAACAAAACCTCGAAAGAGCATCCCAGGACTGATTACGAGCTTACTACTCAACCTATCAGATCTCCCAGGATCTTTTACAGGTTCACCTTTACGAAACCTATTCAGAGCATCGCAGGATATTACGAGCACACCGCTCTACCTGTCTGTATCTCAATAGAGCATCCTAGGTTGTTACGAGCACATCGCTCTACCTATCTGGATTTTAAAGGATCTTTTCTATCTGAACTTTCGTAAAACCTACTTAGAGCATCCCAAGATAGCAAAACCTACTCAGAGCATCCCAAGATGTTACGAGCACATCGCTTTACCTGTCTGGATCTCGATAGAGCATCCCAGGTTGTTATGAGCACACCGCTCTACCTATCTGGATTTTAAAGGACCTTTTCTATGCTACATGCACAACCTATCCACAGCCATAGAGTATTAACCTCATACTCAACATACATCATCCTGATGTATACATGATCAACCTGATCATCATCACTACATCGTGCTGATGCATGTCATTTGGAGCAACATCCTAAAGCTCGTCATCTATGATCATCCTGATCATCATCATAGCATCATACCGATGTATGTAATTTGGAGAAACATCCTGAAGCTCATCATCTGTGATAATCTTAATAATCATCATAGCATCATCCTAATGCATGTCATTTGGAGCAACATCCTAAAGCTCGTCATCTGTGATAATCCTAATCATCATCATAGCATCCTCCTGATGCATGTCATCTCGAGCAACATCGTGAAGCTCGTCATCTGTGATCATCCTGATCATCATCATAGCATCATACATGATCCACTTGATCATATAATGTATCTACCTGATACATATCATCATACATGATCCTGCTAATCATACAATGTATCTACCTGATACATACACAAATACACGATCCACCTGATCATACAATGTATCCACCTGATACATATCATCATACATGATCTACCTAATCATACAAGTATCCACCTGATACATACATAAGTACATGATCTACCTGATCATATCAGGCATCCAACATGATGCATATACAAATACATGATCCAATTGATCATATCAAGCATCCAGCATGATGCATATACAAATACATGATCCAACTGATCATAACAAGCATCCAACATGATGCATATCAATATACATAATCCAACTAATCATAACAAGCATCCAACATGATGCATATACATATACATGATCCAACTGATCATAACAAGCATCCAACATGATGCATACAGAGCAGTAACTGGAGCATCGTCCTGATACTCATCACACAGTGCTTATATCCACAACCATGTGAAGGTTCCTCCTCTCAACATGCTTGGAATGGCCTCTGCAAATGTGTACATCACTTCTTCCTCGAAGTGTCGTCAATCTGAAGAACACCAAGCCTCTCTCTGAACTATTCGAACTTCACTCTGGCTAGTGGTTTCATCAACGCATCTACAACCTGCTCATCCATCGCAACATATGGGAGCTTCACTGCTCCTCTCTGCACCATATCCCTGATATAGTGATATTTGATCTCAATGTGCTTCGACCTGTCATAGAAAACTGGGTTCTGAGAAAGCTTCACACAACTCTGGTTGTCACAAAAGATACCAGTAGCATCCAACGGGAGATCAAATAACTCTGACAATAGCTTCCTCAACCATACTACCTCACAACTAGCCAAACAAGCTGCACCATACTCTGCCTCAGCTGTACTCAGTGCTACACAGGACTACTTTCTGCTAAACCACGAGATCACACCTAATCCCATACTGAAGCAGCACCCAGATGTGCTCTTCCTATCTGCAGCACTTCCTACCCAATCTAAATCAACATAACCCTATAGATTAAACTTTTGATTCACATCATACTTGACCCCATAATCAATTATACCCTTCAGGTACCTCAGAATATGATTTACAGCGACCATGTGAACAACTTTGGGATCCATCAGGAACTGGCTCAATGTGTTCACCACAAAGCAAATATCTGGTCTTGTGTTTGTAGCTAGGGTTTTCACCCTAGCTTTTGCAAATAAGCACCTACTAAGGAGAAGGGCCTCCTTAGTAGTAGTTCAATAAACAGTAAATAAAAGCAGTAAAACAATATGAAATTTAACCTAGCATGAACATTAACATAAATAACAAAACATGAAAATATGGTGAAGATCTCTCTTTTTGTATTAAAAATTACCTAAGATGCAGAGGTTGGTGGAGCCTTTGTAGCAGTCCAAGAGGGTCGCTTCCAAGCTCCAGTGTTGTTCCTTCTCCTTCGTCCAAAAGTGTTTTGGAAATGGGGCCAAATGGGGTTCTCAAGTGGAAAGTATCTCTAAAGGGAGAGCTAGGGTTTCGTGAGAATTTTTGGCAAAGTGAGGATAGGGATGATTGTGGATGAAAAATGGGGAGCCTCCATCACCTATTTATAGGTTTTTAATGGTGGAGTGCTGACCCATGGTTTTGGGCACCATATGGTTTAGGTCGGCTGTATAGGGTTTTTGCTTCCTTTTTTCCCTCTTTTTTCTCTTTTTTGTATTTTTTATTCCCTTTTTAGAGGGTTTTTTCTATTTTTGGAGGAATTTACATTATTTTGGGGGAAAAAAGGGGGGTTTTGGCCTTTTGGAGGCTTTTTAATGGTTTTTTGGCCTTTTGAAGGATTTTTAATGGGTTTTTTTGGCCTTTTGGAGGCTTTTTAATGGGTTTTTAAGGTTTTGGAGGCAAATATGGTAGGAAATATGGACAAATGAGTCATGTAATGAGGGAGATGAGGTAGTGAGCACTTTTTGGGTGTTAACCATGTTCGTCAGGTACATCAAGGACCCAATCATCTGCCGATACATCTTGACATCAACTGGATCAGATGAAGCATCACATAGAAGATTCAGGTTCGATGCCATAGGTGTGGCCATGGACTTGCAGTCCATCATCCTGAACGTCTTTAGGATCTCTACTGTATACTTCCCTTGTCCAAGGAAGATTCCATCTGCACTCTGCCACACCTCCATGCCTGGAAAGTAGTGCATCATCCCCAAGTCCTTCATCTCGAACTCGGAAGCAAGCTTCCTCTTGGTGTCGAAAATCAACCCATCCTCACTTGTAACAAACAGGTCATCCACATACAAAAGTAGTATCATAGGATTTCCTTCCGAAACCTTGTAGTAAAGGTTGGAATCCGCTTTACTCTTGGTAAATCCCAAACTGGATAGCAAGCTGTCTATACTACCATACCAAGTCCTAGGATCTTGCTTCAAGCCATACAAGGATTTCTTCAACCTACACACATATGACACTCTGTCATGTGTCTCAAAACCAAGTGGCTACTCCACATATACTTCTTCCTCAACTACACCATTCAAGAGAGTTGTCTTGACATCCATCTGGTGTATCTTCCATTTCATCACTGCAGCTAGAGCAAGTAGTGATCTGATGGAAGTGTACCTGGCTACATGTTCAAAAGTCTCTTCATAGTCAATCCCTCTTTCTGTGAGAAGCCACGAGCTACAAACCTCGCTTTGTATTTCTCCATGCTACCATCTGCAGCATGCTTGATCTTATAGATCCACTTGGAAGTCACAACAACTTCCCTTCAGGTCTTAGGACCACATCCCAAACATGATCGATTGGTACTTCTCGACCATGGCATCCTTATATTGTATCCCATATCATGGGAACTTCAGATTCTTCAATATCTTCAATAAAGAGTTTGAACTTCGTTGCTGGAACAAATGTTGTAGTCCTTCTTTTGTAGGTGATGGTATACAATCCTTCCTACAAAACAAGTTAAATTGCATGATTAGAAACATCTCATAGTTTTCAGAACAAATTCTTACACATAAAGAAATATGTCATACAGTCATGCAACTATTTTAGCCAATGCTTCAATACAACATTTATCCATATCTCATGACTTTCTAGATGCCTTCCAATCTCTACCAGAATATTGTTAAGAGTTTGCACTACTCCCAACATGTTAGCAAAGAGGTTTCATTCTAGACAAGTAGTAATGGAATGTTGTACAGTGTCATAGGTCACTTACCCATCACATGCATATTAGTAGTATACTATTCATTAGTGCAATTATTCTAATATGCATAATACACACCCTAATTCTAGGAACATAAGCATATACATTATTGAACAATATTATTTAAACAAACAAATAATTCAAATACTTATCTTTGTTTGGTTGTAGGGTGGACTCCCTCTTAATATTTGCTTCCTTGTAGGAACTACTGGAGTGTGCTCCCTCTTGATCTTTGCTTCCTAGATTACTTGTCTTTGAACTTATATCCATCCTCGATCATTATGCATACTTACTAGTATCATCATTGTGTTATCCTCGATCTCTCATACATACATTCATTAGTATAATCTTAATACTATCAAAAACATTATGATTCTAAGTAATCTTAACCATGTATTGTCAAGATCATTTCATACATAGATAATTTATCACAATTGTTTTACTCATGCATATTCCTATTTGACCATAGGACTTTTCTGGTTAGTCATATCATCAATCAAAGTAAGAAGCATAATATGCCTAAACCCCTGATTACTAACTTCAATGAATAATCATTATCAATCATGCAATCAGTGTAAGATCCTAACACAAGGTAGGATTCTAACTTGATATAGGAAAAAAATACTTGGTTATCATATTTGCTAGTTATGTCTAGCAATGTCTTCTTGTTCTCTTCAATGACTTGTGCTAGTAACCTGCATATATCATAGGTTAATCATTATAGAACCAAGTTATACATACCTCGTAAGTAGATCTTCTATGTGATCCATGACAATGGATGAATCTTTGTCTTCATGTCAACATGGTTATATGTTCTTAAACTAGAACATGATTTGTCTTTCTTGATGTACCTTTCATGTTAGCAGACAACATCAACCTCATACAACACCACAATGCATTAGTACAATCATAAGTTTCAAAACCTTAATCAATGAATATCTACATTCATAATTTTATTAAGGTGATACGACAAGTCTAAAGTTAATCAAAATTGTACTAACCTTAATGAAGACAAACATACCATAAAATTAATCATGAACGGATCTCGAAACATACCTGGATGAGTCATACCTGTCGAGATTGCTTGTAATCTTCTTATGTAAGGCCTTAGCCTCATATCCCTCTGAAACAAGAACATCTTCACTTATGTAAGTGACCAATCCATTCTCTTCTAGGATTAACCCAATCCACTTGAATTGCAGAAACTTGATCTGGAGCTGGATTAGGGTTTGTCAAGGAAACCCTAAAAATTCAAACTTTGAATTTCAGACTTCTGAAAGGATAGAAAGATGCGCCTTGATGAGTCGATCAACCTGGTATACTCAAAATTTGAAAACTGCAAAGTTTCACCCCTCAAATTTGCTTTTCAATCTTTCGGATTCACTAGGAAGGACCCTGAATTAGGGTTTGAGTTTCCCAGAGCTTCACCCAACCAAATAGTTTGATCCAAAGCTCTAAACTTTGATTTTTCCAAGGAGCTTCCAGTAATGGTCACAGATTGTAAAAACTCCCATTTTTGCAGAAGCCCTAATTTTTCACCTTTCCGATCAAAGTCCCGAACTAGGGTTTGATCAAGCCCGGCCTTTTGCCCAACCAAAAAATTCGATCTTGGTCTCTAAATTTCTATTTTGATGAGGATAATCTAGTCATGGTCTCTGATACAAAAATTCCAACATTCTCCAAAACCCTAAATTCTCGGAGCCATGAAATACCTTGTGTGCTCAAAATCCAATTTTGTTTTGACAGAAATATGCACCTGATTGTTTCTGGTGTAACATCGAAATTTCAGATCTACATGGTCTAAAAAATATTCTTGTGGTATCCTGACCTGTTATCTTTCCAACCCCACAAGTTTGACCTCAAATGGATTCTCTGAGAGAGAATTATGCCAAGTGTCGCAACGTGACCTGTTTATGGGATAAAACATGAGAGCGAACTTGTACGGAATGCCACATGTCACTGGTTCAATTTCGGCCTCTGAACATCATACCTATGAATTTACAGTTCATTCCCTACATTCCACATTTTACAAAATTTCATTTGGAGATTCCTATCCCAAATTGTGACCTTTTTCCTAGGTCACCTGTTTATGACTAAGATCTGGAAGAGGCAAAAACCCTATATTGTACAGATCATAAATCAAAAGTACAACGAATTAGAGGCTCTCCTTTGGACATAAGGTACATGGGGATCATATCTTCGACCTGTAATATTTTCAGATCCTGAAACCTCTCCGAAATGAATTTGTAGCGAAAGTTATACGATGACTTGTTTTTGCTATATCAATCCCTAGCTTCGCAAGTGCAACAAGTGTCATAAATTCCATACCATGCCTTCTTTCAGGCTAGCTCTGATACCATGTTATTTTTTCATAATTTACTTCAATCTGATCTAGGATCTTAACTGAGAGAACAATATGTACAGCATATCTACAGCATATCAATCATGGACATAATAATGCAAGCACACAAGAGACAATAGACACATAGAGTTTCACTGGGGAAAACCATAAAGGTGAAAAACCCCACAACTTCCTCAGATAGATAGAGTAATGATACAACCCAAGAATAAGAGATATACTCCTAGCAGCATCTTCTTCTCCTCCACTAGTGCGCCACTCTCCAATGAGTGTAAGAGTGAGAATGTGAATGATCAAATAGAGTTCCTCCCACACTCTATTTATACTAGACTTGACTTGCCTAATAACCTTTACTAGGTCGGCCTCAACTTAACCACATAACATAATGCTGACAGATCCGACCCCCAATAGGATGGTCTTATAACCCTTTAACCCACATGACTTATACAGGGCTGACCCCATCAAGGTGGTCTAATAACCCATCAAGTATAAGTTACGACACTTACAATATAAATGACGACACTTCCGTATAGAGGAATAATAACATCTCTATAGGAATACAATATACATATATGTGAAATACATTCTGAAGTTACAATTACATCAACACATCCTACCTCCGCGTAATATGGCCCCAACTCCCTTTCGCGAGGCGCGCTCATGGCCATTGATCTCCATCCCCACGAATCTCCGCCTTTCATTTGTGGCATTGTTTATCCGAGGTGGGTTTTGAGTTTTTAATCCTTTCCCAAGGCTTAGAGCTTAGGGCCTCAAATTATTTCATTTTCCACACACCCATGGCTCTCGTGTGGTGCCTCATGGTCTTATGATCTGAAGACTGAGGCTACCACTCATTATTTGCAGGGGTCTAATCCTCCCATTTACAGAGGACAAAACTAGTGCTAACACCAGGGATTCAGTCCAATAACACTAGTGATCCTTCCTTTCAGAACAGGGATCGTGGACAATCCTTCCTTTCGGAACCAGGGATTAATTCCAACACTCACGTCTTAAACAATCCTTCCTTTCGGAACTAGGGATTCATTCTAAGGATCAACATTTAAGACTATCCTTCCTTTCGGAATTATGGGATCACTATCTAAGGATGATCAATCCCATCACAACTCAAGATAAACATTTAATACTATCCTTCCTTTCAGAATTTGGGATCACTGTCTAGGGATGATCAATCCCATTTCAACTTAGGATATCATTAGCACTACTCCCCCTTTCAAGGGAAGTCCTTACGTAATACACCAATCTTGTCACGAAAGTGCTCAAAATTCACATGAGATAGAGGCTTCGTCAAAATATATGCAACCTGCTCATCCATGCTCACATATTGGAGATTTATAGCTCCCTTCTGCACAATATCATGGATGTAGAAATACCGTATTTTGATGAGCATGGTTTTCATTGATGACAACACATTAATTACAAAGGTTGATGGAAAGCAAGCATTAAAAGGTTTATGACATGGCGAGCATTTGAAGGACAGCAAGGGCACGGGAATTTGAAGGATAGCATGGATCCTTGTGGGAATTTTTATATGCCCTTGTGGGCATCTCTTAGAGCCCCATGTGGGAATTTTTGTGGACCAATTCGGGCTCTTCTGAGGGACCTTGCAAGCATCTTCCAAGGAGTAGTGCAGGAATCTTCAAAAGGTCCATGCGGGCACTTTCTAAAGGTCCTTGTGAGCATTCTTTCAAGCCCTTGGAGCATTGCGGGCATGTGAATAAGGCCCTTGCGGGCATCTTCAAAAGGGTCCCTACGGGAACTTTCTAGGCCCTTGTGGGGATATCTTAGAGCCGTTGTGGGAATCCTATAAGATCCCCTATGAGCATCTTTATGGAGTAGCTTGAAGGCATAAATTTAAGGGCGTTCCTA
Source organism: Larix kaempferi (assembly GCA_027924585.1). Classification (NCBI taxonomy): domain Eukaryota; kingdom Viridiplantae; phylum Streptophyta; class Pinopsida; order Pinales; family Pinaceae; genus Larix; species Larix kaempferi. Next base: position 9,049,588 of record BSBM01000368.1, read on the forward strand.
AGAGCCCTTGTGGGCATATGATGGAGCAGCTAACGGACATTTTGGAAGGACACTCAATGACATGGAAATCATTTAATTCACACTCTTGTTGATGAACACCATGACATGTGAAGGGTTGGGTCTTTTACCCACACTTGTTGGTTCTTGAATGTGTTGATTGAATATTCGATGTCATGCTCAATACAAGGAAATCCTCCAAGTCAGCATACTAAATAAAATTGATGAACAAGTGTGAAGTCAGCTCCACAAAGTAATCCAAAAAAAGAAATAAAAAATATAATAAAAATTATAATTGCATGACATGTTGGCCTAGTCAAAATTTATGGAATATGGGTATAAATAAAGGGCAATCCACCTCATTTTCAATGTGGAGATGTGGTGAAAAACAAATCTGATTTGGGGTGTCTCTGAGGAAGTAGCAGATCCGTAGTCAGGAATAATTCAGACAACAAGGAAGGAAATGAAGTTGTAATTTATCTTCTCTCTCTGATCTTGGGTTTACAAAACATGAAGAAAGGCAACAGCATGAAGTTTAATCTCTGATTTTCGGTGGTTTAAAGAAGAATCATCTGGTGGGTGGTGCCATCTTAGGTTGTAGCCCATTTTGGAGATTGAAGTCTCCTATCATAATATAAAATTTTACAAAGCTTATCTTGTAATGTGTATTATGACTTATAGAGATGACATGTTTAAATTTGATGAATGATGATGTATAGCTTATTGTGAATGATGAACTCTTCCTAAGTTTTGAAGTGAAATTTTTTAATGATCTTTGATTAAGTTTTGAATAAGTTGAAATTGGTATTAAGTGCTGGTCCACTAATTCACCCCCCCCCCCACTCTCAGTCTGCCATTGTGTCTAAAAATTGGTATCAGAGATAGGTTCATTCAAAACAGTTTGATCACTAGAAGGAGATCCTTGGACACACATGGATTATTCAGAAAATGGAGCACCTCTTTTTGATGAGAACAAATATGCAATTTGGAGTGTAAAGATGAATTGGTACATGCAATCAGTTGGGTATGAAATATGGATTTCAATTGTAAATGGTTATGTCCCTCCAAAGAAAGTGAAATCAACAACTCAGAAATAAGCTAGAAGTTACAACTCAAAAGCCAAGGAAATCATAGTGGATTACCTGATCCTGTAAAAGAAAGGATAGGAAAATGTGTCTTAGCTAAAGAGCTTTGGGACAAACTAAAGGATCTATATTCATCCAAAGGACAGGATATTAAAGCCAGTACTATAAAATACTTGATGCAAAACTCAATCAACCATGAAGGTAAAGGCTCTCCTGAACACTCTGTCTATAATAACTCATAATGTAATGATTTATCTCATACGATTGAAGAAGTTGATGAAGGTATTGTGGATCAAGAGCCTGAACTCATAAAATCACTACAAGAAATTCATAAATTTAGGTAGATCACCAAAAGAAAATCTGAGGAGATCAGGCAATTCAAAACTCAATTAGGAATGGAAGCTAGTTGTGCAGAAGAGAATATCTCATCAAAGAACTGTAACTCAAATTCAAATCACAGTCTAGTACTTCTGAATAATTAGAGAAATCATGCATGTGTCAACGGCTGGTAGTTGAATATAAAGGAATTCTAAATGGAAAGGAAGAAGATATCAGCAAGTTAAAATTTGAAGTTATCTCCCTTACAAAAGATATGGAAGAATATTCCACTCAAGCAAAAAGGAAGTCTAAGACTCTAGATCAAACAAAGTAGATTTTGGTAACCTCAAAAACTCAGGTTGAAGAAGCTAAAATGGTTGAAAAGAAGCTAAAATGGTTGAAGAAATGTTAAGGGACTAGCTGATGAAAAAGGAAGATACATGTTAGAATCAGAAGTGGTAAATATTAAGAGAAAGATTGAGAAGTCAAAGACAAGTCTCAAGTTTATGAACAACTCAGCAATTCTTGATGATATCGTGAATAGTCAAAGGTCTCCAAATGATAAATCTAGTCTTGGCTACAACAATGAAGTTGGAAAGTCTTATGAATTTTAAATTGACAAGTGTGGTCCTAGCAGCAATGAGGTAGGCTCTGTCTCCTTAAAAAGAGATAGTGAAATAAGAAGTCCAAGTCATGTTGAAAATTTGGCCAAAGAAGGAAACTTCAGAAGAGTAGAAGGAAAATTCAGAAGAGCAAGTCAAGAACATTATCAAAGGATGGATACCTCACTCCAAAACACATTGAGAAAGGATGAATCACCAAAGTAGAATCATGAATTCAGGTATGCAGTTTCATTTAATGGTTATTGTTTTCATGCATGCAATATGGTCATAAAGCCTTTTAGTGCAAGTTCCGTGCAAGAAGAAATTATGGAAACACCAAGAACATGATAAGATGTTAGACATGCAATCATGTTGGTCACAGTGCTTCACATTTTCATACTGTGAGATGTTATAGCTGTAGTGGTTTTGGGCACAAAGCCCAATATTGCATGAATTCAAGAAGACAATTTATGAGGAGTCCCTCATACACATCGGATAGAAGAGAAAATGAACCAAGGAAGACAAATGATGATGAAGGGGCGTATGCTAAGACAAGTGTCAAGAAACAAGTATGGGTGAAGAATATTAAACAGTTGCACCTAGGAGAAGTGTTAAATTTTGAGCATTAATTCACAATACTCTAGGATCTTCGCTGAGAGAATAACATATACAATATATCAATGCATAACAATCACAATAACCATGACAAGCATCACAAGAATCAAAAGCATGAGAGACAAGAGACACAGAGTTTCTGTGGGGAAAACCCTAAGTTGAAAAACCCCACAACTTCCTCAAAGATAGAGAGAGCAATGGCTCAACCAAAGTACAACCAAAATACACTTGAGATAGTCTCCTAGAAGCAGATGATCCTCCTCCTCACTAATGCGCCACTTTCTAAGTGAGAGAGATATGACTTTCCGAATGATCTAAATAGAAATCTCCTGATCTCTATTTATACTAACCCGATTTTCCAGTGACCTTATGGGGCCGACTTGTCTAGCTAGGTACATCCACAATATAATATATATTTCATGGCCGACCCCACACATGGTGCTCTAATAACCCATCGGCAAGTACACACACTTGCGACACTTGTCAATCCACATGACGACACTTCCTTATAGAGGAATAACACATCTCTAATAAGGGTACAATAAATATATATGAAATACATTCTGAAGTTACATATACATCAACACTCCCTCTTGACTAGGAAGGTATTTCTCGACACAGATCTGCTAGACAAGTCTTCTTCTCGGGATCATCGTCATCGATGCAACGTCATCATCATCATCACTACTGCTGCTATCTCAACCAATCTCTGACTCTACTCGTCATAGGAAGTTCTACAGAGCCAATCCTTTTTCATACTGGATGTAGGCCCACCACCTGCAGGTCTTCATCGTCACTGGCCATACTGTGGAAATCTCAGGACTTATTACGTGTGTCACAAAACCTTAAAAGAGTCTCTTGACTAACAAGAACCCTAAAGAGAATCTGAGGCCTTTTTCATCCTGTCCAGATCTCCAGGACTTATTACATGTGACCCCACCACAAAACCTCGAAAGAGAATCCCAGGACTGATTACCAACACAAAGCTCAACCTATCGGATCTCCCAGTGCACAAATAACATGTGGTCACCACAAAACCTTGAAAGAGCATCCCAGGACTGATTACGAGCACAAGGCTCAACCTATCGGATCTCCCAGGGCACAAATTACATGTGGTCATGGAAAAACCTCGAAAGAGCATCCCAGGACTGATTACGAGCACACGGCTCAACCTATCAGATCTCCCAGGGCACAAATTACATGCCATAGGACAAAACCTCGAAAGAGCATATGCCAGATATCCCAGGGCACAAATTACATGCCATAGGAAAAACCTCGAAAGACTATCTACAGATCTCCCAGGGCACAAATTATATGTCCTCCCAAGCAAAACCTCGAAAGAGCATTTTCCAGATATCCCAAGCTACAAATTACATGCCATAGGCAAAACCTCGAAAGACTATCTGTAAATCTCCCAGGGCACAAATTACATGCTTATCTGCACAACCTGTTCCACGACCACAAAGTATCAACCTGATACTCACCATACATCATCCTGATGTACACATGATCATCTTGATCATCATCACTGCAACATCCTACTGCATGTCATCTGGAGCAACATCCTGAAGCTCATCATCCATGATCATCCTGATCATACAATGCATCTACCTGATGCATACCAAGTATCTACCTGATACATATCATCATACATGATCCACCTGATCACATAGTGTATCCACCTGATACAAATATAAATACATGATACATATCAACATACATGATCTACATGATCATACAATGTATCCACCTGAGACATATACAGATACATGGTCCAAGCATCTAACATGATGCATATACAAAATACATACACATGATCCAACCGATCATATCTAGCATCAACATGATGTGTACATACATATAAATGATCCAACTGATCATATCCAGCATCCAACATGATGCATACATACATATACATATAAATGATCCAACTGATCATATCCAACATCCAACATGATACATACATACATATATATAAAAATAATCCAACTAATCATATCCAGCATCATCCTAATGCTCATCATCCAACACTTACATCCACAGCCATGTGAAGGATCCTCCTTCCAACATGCTTGGAATGGCTTCAGCAAATGTGTCCATCACTTCTTCCTCGAAGTGTCATCAATCCGAAGAACACCAAGCCTCTCTCTGAATTACTCAAACTTCACCCTGGCTAGTGGCTTCGTCAGCACATCTGCAATCTGCTCGTCCGTCGCAACATATAGGAGCTTCACAGCTCCTCTCTGCACCATATCCTTGACATGGTGATATTTGATCTCTATGTGTTTCAACCTGTCATGAAACACTGGGTTCTCAGATAGCTTCACACAAATCTGGTTATCACAAAAGATACCAGTAGCATCCAATGGGAGATCAAATAACTCAGACAGTAGATTCTGTAACCATACTGCCTCACAACTAGCTGAACAGGCTGCAACATACTCTGCCTCATCTGTACTCAGTGCTATGCAGGACTGCTTCCTGCTAAACCAAGAGATCACACCTGATCCCATACTGAAGCAGCACCCATATGTGCTCTTCCTATCTGCAGCACTGCCAGCCCAATATGAATCAACATAACCCTGCAGGTTAAACTTTTGATTTGACTAATACTTGAGCCCATAATCTACTGTACCCTTCAGGTACCTCAAAACATGCTTTACAGCAACCAGATGAGCACTCCTCGGATCTGTCAGGAACTGACTCAATGTGTTCACCGCAAAGCAAATATCTGGTCTCGTGTTCATCAGGTACATCAAGGACCCAATCATCTGACGATACATAGAGACATCAACCAGCTCAGATGAAGCATCACATAGAAGCTTCAGATTCGATGCCATAGGTGTGGCCATGGCCTTGCAATCCATCATCTCGAATCTCTTCAGGATATCTATTGTGTACTTTCCTTGACCAAGGAAGATCCCACCTACACTCTGCCACACCTCCATACCTAGGAAATAATGCATCATTCCCAAATATTTCATATCGAACTCGACAACAAGCTTTCTATTAGTATCTGCAATCAATCTGTCATCTCCTGTTACAAATAAGTCATCCACATACAAGAGTAGAATCACAGGATTCCCTTCCTCGACCTTGTAATAAAGGTTGGAGTCTGCTTTACTCTTGGTAAAGCCCAAACTAGATAGGAAACTGTCCATCCTACCATAACAAGTTTTGGGAGCTTGTTTCAAGCCATACAAGGCTTTCTTCAATCTGCACACATATGACTCCCTGTCATGTATTTCGAAACCGAGTGGCTTCTCCACATATACTTCCTCTTCAACTACACCATTCAAGAAAGCAGTCTTGACATCCATCTGGTGTATTTTCCATTTCATCATTGCAGCTAGGGAGAGTACTGTTCTGATGGAAGTATACCTGGCTACATGTGCTGAAGTTTCTTCATAATCTATTCCCTCTTTCTGAGAGAAGCCACGAGCTACGAATCTTGCTTTGTATTTTTCTACACTGCCATCTGCAGCATGCTTGATTTTGTAGATCCATTTGGAAGTCACAACAGACTTCTCTTTAGGTCTTGGGACAACATCCCAAACATCATTCTTCATTATTGATTGGTATTCCTCAACCATGGCATCCTTCCATTCTTCCTTTTCCGTTGCTTCTTCATAACTGGAAGGCTCTTTGTTCATAATGTCACAGAGTAAAGAAACATAGCTAGTATGTGATCTGGTTCTCTTCTTTGCTCTGTGTTCTTCTTCTGGAATGCCAAATCTTTCTGCATCTTGAATGAGCTCTCTAGCCCATGCAGGTTTCCTCTTGTGAGAGTTATCCTCATGGGGTGGATCTACAGGTTCTTGTGGATCTTCAAACTCACGAACAACTTCTGGAACTGCTTCAGTCATGGTAGTGTCTTGAAATCTAGTTTCCTTAGGTTCTTCATAAACTTTGATAGGTGCCTTCCTTGATTTGATGAATGCTGAGTTTTCATCAAATGTTACATCCCTGCTGACATCAATCTTCTTGAACCCTGGAAAGTATATTTTGTAAGCCTTCGAGCTTTCACTATAACCCACAAAGATACCCTTCTTTCCTGAAGGATCTAGTTTAGTCCTCTTTTCCTTTGGGACATGAGTGTATACTGTACAACCAAATATTCTGAGATGGCTGACTTCGGGTTTCTTACCAAAAAATACCTCTTCTGGTGTCTTATTGTCCAATATCTTGTGGGGTGTTCTGTTCTGCACATATATAGCTGTTCTAGCTGCTTCTGCCCATAGATGCATAGGTAGATCCTAGTCATGCAGCATTGCCCTTGCTGCTTCCATGATTGTTTTGTTCTTCCTTTCTACAACTCCATTCTGTTGAGGATTATAAGGAGCAGTCAACTCCCTCTTAATCCCTGAATCAATACAAAGCTTCTTGAAGTCACCTGAGGTGAATTCTCCACCATTGTCGGATCTGAATGTTTTGATCTTCTTGTCAGTTTGATTCTCCATCAAGGTTTTGAATTCCTTGAATTTATCAAACACCTCATCTTTGTTCTTCAAGACGTATACCCAAGTCTTCCTCGAGAAGTCATCAATAAATGAGACATAGTAAACATACCCACTCAGAGAACTGGATGACATAGGACCACATACATCTGAGTGGATGATTTCCAGGATGTCTTTTGCCTTGCTTTCACTGCTTGGGAAAGCCTTCTTAATGTTCTTACCTTTTGCACATCCTTTGCAAACACCTTCATGTTTGGTCTTGATTTCAGGAAGACCCTCTACAGCCTTGCTTGCAATTAGAAGTGCCCTATAGTGCATATGAGCAAGTCTTCTATGCCAAAGTTCACTTGGCTCCATGGATTCATATACCATGGCATGTTCAGGTTGTCCCTTCAATTTATACAAACCTCCCTCTTGCTCTCCAATCACTACTGCATCCTTTATGTTCTTTCCCTTTGGCCACATTAGGACTTGGCCATCCACAAATGCAACCCTCATACCTTTTGCATCCAATGAAGAGATGGAGAGTAAGTTCTTCTTGATCCCAGGTACATAAAGGACTTCTTTCATCTTCAAAGATTTTCCAGAATCTAGGTTGTAGGAGGCTTCACCACTTCCTTTGATTGGGTATTGATAATCATCCCCAAGTTTCACCTTATGGGGTGATTCATGTTCAGATAGATTCACAAAAGATTCCTTAAACCCAGTCATGTGTTTAGAAGCCCCACTATCAATCAGCCAATAATTACAACCATGGGAGATAGTACCTATGAGAGTAGAAATTAGAACATATTCTTCTTCACTTGATGAGTCATTATCACTATCACTTTCTTCCCTAGCCTTCTTCTTTGGGGGTTCATCATCTTCGGCAACATGAGCATGATATCTTCTTTTTTTCTTCTTCTTCTTCTTATTGAAGTTGTTGTTGTTTTCTTTCTTCTTCTTGGGACAATCTGAAGCAAAGTGCCCCTTCTCATTGCAATTGAAGCATCTGAGATCTTTCTTATATTTATGATAATGGTGGTGTGAGAATCTCCTATTATGAGATGATTCCTTCTTGGACTTGTCTTTCCTGGCATGTGCTGTGAGAGCTTGATCTTCATTTCCCATCTTTTCTTCTTGGGCCACAAGCCTAACTTCTTCTTGAGAGCATTCTTCCTGCAATCTGTTGAAGGAGATCAACTTCTCCCTTGCACAAATTCCTTAAATAAAGGAATCCCATGTCCTGGGTAGGCCATTTAGAGTGGTCATCAACACTTCACCATTCTCCACCATTTCATCCACTACTTCTAGTTGTTCCTTGATCTGGGAGACACTTGAAAAATAAGATTGAATGGTTTCTCCATTCTGAAACTTTACTCCTTTCAATTGGTTCCACAAGGTCATCTTCTTATTTATGTTCTTCCCTTCAAATAGCTTGTTCAAAGAGTCAAACATCTCCTTGGGTGTCTTTAGAGAAGACACATGGGGTATGAGATGGTCTTTGATAGAATCAACAATGATTCTCTTTGCCTTTACCTAGTTTTTCTTATGCAATACCTTAGCCTCTTCATCCTCTGGGATAGGGATGTCTTCTTTTACATATGAGTCCAACTCATTCTCTTCCAAGATTAACCCAATCCTATACTTCCAAGCTCGGAAGTTATCAGCTCCTTCAAGCTTATCCTCAAGCTTGGTGTGGTGAGACATCTTAAAGAGTACTTCAAATGGAAATAGAAAAGATTTAGGTCTTACCACTTGAAATGCTCAAAACTGGATTTGGTCCTGGATTAGGGTTTGTCAAAAAAACCCTAAAAATTCAAAATGTGAATTTAAATTTTCTAAAAGGATAGAAAGATGTGCCTTGATGAGCTGATCAACCTAGTGTATTCAGAATTTGAGATCAACAAAGCTTTACCCTTCAGATTTGTCTTTTTGTCCTTCTGGGTTCACTAGGGAGAGCCCTGAATTAGGGGTTGAGTTTCCCAGAGATCTACCCATCCAAAAATCTCGATCCAAGGCTCTAAACTTTTAATTTTGCAAGGAGCTTGCATCTATGTCTTCATATTTCAGAAATTCCTATTTTTGTGGAAACCCTAATTTTTAGGGCCAAATCTGAAAATGCTCAGAATTGAATTATGATTGGACAAATAGATTCGCCTTGATGAGTAGATTCAATCTACTATATTGATTTTCTAAAATATGTGGAGAGAAACCCAATAAACAAGAAACTCAAGTTTCCGTCACTGCAAAATGTCTTCTTCTCAAGTTAGCTCTGATACCATGTTAAATTTTGAGCATTAATTCACAATACTCTAGGATCTTCACTGAGAGAATAACATATACAATATATGAATGCATAACAATCACAATAAGCATGACAAGCATCATAAGAATCAAAAGCATGAGAGACAAGAGACACAGAGTTTCCATGGGGAAAACCCTAAGGTGAAAAACCCAACGACTTCCTCAAAGATAGAGAGAGCAATGGCTCAACCAAAATACACTTGAGATAGTCTCCTAGAAGCAGATGATCCTCCTCCTCACTAGTGCGCCACTTTCTGAGTGAGAGAGATATGACTTTCCGAATGATCTAAATAGAGATCTCCTGATCTCTATTTATACTAACTTGTTTGCCCAGTGACCTTATGGGGCTGACTTGTCTAGCTAGGTACATCCACAATATAATATATATTTCAGGTTTGACCCCACACATAGTGATCTAATAACCCATCGGCAAGTACACACACTTGCAACACTAGTCAATCCACATGACGACACTTCCTTATAGAGGAATAACACATCTCTAATAAGGGTACAATAAATATATATGAAATACATAGATGAAATACATTCCGAAGTTACATATACATCAATAAGAAGTTGATAATTGCAAAGGAGATGGATTCCATTTGGAAAGCCATGCTTAGGGTCTTTCAAGGACCTAATAACACCTTGAGTCCTTGGAGTTTAAAGGATGGACTCAAGAGTAAAAGATGATTACTCCAAGCAAAGAACAGGTCCTAGGATCATGTTTTAAAACATTGATAGAAGGAAAGCTAATGCAAGGTAGGGATGAAGTTTGGTAAATCAGAGGTATATATGCTGGAACAATTCGAAGGCTTATCTCCTAATATTCAGTGGTCCAATCTCAAGCTTTGAACCTTGAAGTGGTGTATATTATAAGTCAAAAAAATCGGTTAAGTTTGGTGAGCAAAAGTGAATCTCAACAGCAAAAATGATTTGAATGAGACAAAGAAACTCAGATTAAATGTGTTGATTGATAGGGGGAGTATGGTGAGCCAAGAAGCAACATTGTGGTTGATACATGATTAGCTTTTATGAATTTACTAGTTGATTGTTGATGCATTCCAAGGACTAAACAAAAGAAATGTCAAGCCACAATCTATGTGCACAATAAGAAGAAGCAAATTAAAGAGAAAACAAATCAGCCAATGAAGAAGTACATTTGAAAGAAAGAGAAAGCACTTCATCAAGGAAGTGATTAGCTCAGCCAATCAAGAATTCTACATGAAAGGGGTATCTTGAAATGTTTAAAATAGCTACAGGAGCATACTTGAAGGAGTGCAATAGTTTGAAATGTGAAGAGAATAGTGATTTGTGACAGCCATGATATGATTTGATAAGGATCTTGACAGCCCAATATTTATTTGAAATTTATAGTTGGATGTGACAACATGGTAATGAAAATCTAAGAATTTAAAAGTTAATAACGCTATAACAATCAATGATTTGTGGTAGAAAGAATAAGATTGTTTATTGAAAGGGGGAGCATCCAAGCATTCTAAAGAAGATAAATGATGATAAGAAGAGCTAATCCACTTGTCAAAATGTCGAGGTGGATGATAAGGAGCTAAGGTGAAAGGATAAAAGTAAGAGGGAGCAGATATATGAACACGAAGAAGTCTATATGTAAGAAAGAGCAAACATTTCAGGATGATCTCAAGATGTACTCAAGGATACAATTTGTTTTGATCATTGTGAATCTTTTGATGGCTATATTATTGGTCCTTTGTCATTAATGTCAAAGGGGGGGAAATTAAAAGAAGGTTTCCATCAATGAAAATGGGGGAGATTGATGAGCATGGTTGTCAATTATGACAACACATTAATGACAAAGGTTGATTACATGGAAATCAAGCATGAAAAGTTTGATGACATGGTGGGCATTTGAAGGATAGCAAGGGCACAGGAATTTGAAGGACGTCATGGATACTTGTGGAAATTTCTATATTCCCTTGCGGGCATTTGTATATTCCATTGCAGTAATCTCTTAGAGCCCCATGCGGGCATTTCTATGGACCAATTCGGGCTCTTCGGAGGGCCCTTGCGGGAATATTCCAAGGAGCAGTGTGGGCATCTTCAAAAGGTCCCCGGAGGAACTTGCTAAAGGTCCTTGTGGGCATTCTTTCAATCCCTTGTGGGCATTTCCTTGGAGCATTGTGGGCATGTGAATAAGGCCCTTGCAGACATCTTCAAAATGTCCCTACGGGCACTTGCTAAAGGCCCTTGCGGGCATATATTGGAGCCCTTGTGGGCATCCTATAAGAGCACCTACGGGCACCTTTATGGAGCAACTTGTGGGCATAAATTTAAGGGCATTCCTAAGATCCCTTGCAGGCATATGATGGAGAAGCTAGCAGAAATTTTGGAAGGACACTAAATGACATGGAAATCATTTAATTCACACTCTTTTTTATGAACACCATGACATGTGAAGGGTTGGGTCTTGGACCCACACTTGTTGGTTATTGAATGTGTTGATTGAAAATTCGAAGGCATGCTCAATACAAGGAAATCCTCCAAGTCAACATACTAAATAAAATTGATGAACAAGTGTGAAGTCGGCTCCACAAAGTAATCCAAACAAATAAATAAAAAATATAATAAAAGTTATAATTGCTTGACATGTCGGCCTAGTCAAAATTTATCAAAGATGGGTATAAACAAAGGGAAATCCGCCTCATTTTAAATGTGGAGATGTGGTGAAAAAGAGCTCTGATTTCAGGTGCCTCTGAGGAAGTAGCAGATCCGCAGTCTGGAAGAAGTCAAACTTCAAGGAAGGCAATGAAGTTGTAATTTATCTTCTCTCTATGATCTCAGGTTTACAAAACATGAAGAAAGGCAGCAGCATGAAGTTTAATCTTTGATTTTCAGTGGTTGAAAGAAAGAATTGATTTAGGGCATGTCTGGATACTGAAAAGAGCAGATATTTTGGGTGTAAAATCAAGAGGGTCAGAAATCCAAGGAACATAGGAGTAGGAGGCCGAGGAGCAATCCTTTAGAGAAGGTCGAGCAGGTTCCTATGACAAATGCATTTTGATATGAGTTTGAAGCTGATATAAGGAAAAACATTGCAAAGGGAGAAGTGGGTCAGTTGATCAGGAAATCTAATCTAGTTATTGATTGTGATATTGGGTTTTTTGTTATTATTGGGGTTGATTAAGAAATTACAGACTTGAGGAAATTCTGATACATCTTTTGTAAATATGTATTTTTGGATTTTGGTGCATCCCAGTCAGTCGCAACGGACAGAATCATCTGGTGGGTGGTGCCACAATGGGTTGTAGCCCATTTTGGAGATTGTAGTCTCCTATCATAATAATAAAAGTGTACAAATCTTATTTTGTGATGTGTCTTATGACTTATAGAGATGGCATGTTTAAATTTGATGAATGATGATGTATATCTTATTGTTAATGATGAACTCTGCCTAAGTTTTGAAGTGAAATTGTTTAATGATCTTTGATTAAGTTTTGATAAATTTCAATTTGGTATTAAGTGATGGCCCACTAATTCACCCCTCCTCTGAGTGTGCCATTATGTCTAACATATTTCTATGTATTTTGACTTCTCATGGAACACAGGGTTCTCTGTCATCTTTATACAACTCTGGTTATCACATAGAATCACTGTGGTATCCAACTCCAGATCAAAAAGACCTGATAACAACTTTCGAATCCATATAGCTTCACAACTCGCAGAACAAGATGCAATATACTCTGCCTCTATAATGTTGAGAGAAAAACTGGATTGCTTCCTGCTTAGACATGAGATCATGGATGACCCCAGACTGTAACATCCACCTGAAGTGCTCTTCCTGTCTGAGACACTTCTTTCCCAATCGGAATATGTATAACCATATAGTCTAAACTCATGATCTCTAGAATAATTGAGACCATAATCTATTATACCTTTTAGGTACCTCATCACATGCTTTGTAGCTACAATGTGAACACGTCTGGGCTCAACTAGATACTGAATCAAGGTGTTCATAGCAAAGCATATATATGGCCTCGTATTCATCAGATACATCAACGACCCAATAATCTTCCTATATAGAGTCACATCCATTAATTCTGGCGAAGTATCAGATAATAACTTCAAATTGGTATCCATGGGTGTGGCCATGGATTTACACTCCAACATATCAAATATTTTTAATATTTCTACTGCATACTTCCCTTGGTTAAGGTAGATTCCCTCTAGGCTTTTCCATACCTAAAGACCTAGAAAATAATGCATTAAGCCAAGGTCTTTCATCTTGAATTTTGCAGTGAGCTTCTTCTTGCACTCTGAGATTTGCTTCTCATTACTTGTCAGGAACAAGTCATCCACATATAGCAATAATATGACTAGTTCATCATCCATAACCTTGAAGTAAAGGTTAGGATCATCTTTACTCTTGGTAAATCTCAAGCTCGTCAGAAAACTATCAATTCTTCCATACCAAGCTCTTGGAGCTTGCTTCAACCCATACATATCCTTCTTCAATTTACATACATGTGTCTCTTTGTTTTCAACCTCAAAACCTTGTGATTGTTGTATGTACACTTCCTCCTCAATAACACCATTCAAGAAAGTTGTTTTCACATCCATCTTGTGTAACTTCCACTTCATCGTGTGTACTAGTGCCGTGATGGTTCTAATTCAAGTGTACCTTGTTGCAAGAGAAAAATTTTCCTCATAATCAATCCCTTCCTTTCGAGAGAATCCTCAAGCCACAAACCTAGCTTTGTATTTCTCAACACTTCCATCCGCAACATGTTTAATCTTGTATATCCATTTGCAAGATACCACACTTTTACCTTCTGGTTTGGGAGCTATGTCCCACACATCATTTTTCATTATAGATTGGTATTCTTCTGTCATAGATTCTCCCCATTCTTTCTTTTGAATGGCCTCTTCAAAGCAAGTACATTCTTTGTCTACAATATCACACATCAAAGCCACATAACTAGAAAATGGATTTGGCCTCTTGCTTTCTCTTATGGAGCCTTCTGGAGATCCATACATCTGTGCATCTTGAATGATTTCTTGATCCCAAGCTGGTTTTCTCTTGTGATAGATAGGCATGGATGTAGGTTCTTGGGGATCCAACATATCATGATCTTCCCGAGTCTCATCAATGGGAGGGTGCCACTTGTGTAACTTTTGGAGCTACATCTTCTTCATACACTTCTTCATGCTAGCAATTTATGGACTTATTGAGGGATGCATATTCATCAAATTTCACATCTCTACTAATGTCCATGTGATGATAGCCTAGTATATAGATCCTGAAGGCCTTGGAGACCTCACAGTATCCAACAAATATTCCTTTGTTTTTGGAAGGATCCAGCTTGGTTCTTTTCTCTTTTGGAATATGAACAAACATTGGACAACCAAAAATATTGAGATGACTTACCTCTGGTTTCTTTTCTGTCAACATCTCTTCTGGGTTTTTGAACCCAAGTGCACTATGGGATACTCTATTTTGGACATATATTGTTGTCCTTGCTACTTTAGCCCATAGATGCATAGGAAGATCTTGATCATGGATCATGGTCTTTAGTGCTTCCATAATAGTTTGATTCTTTCTTTTAGGAACAACATTTTGTTGAGGACTATAGGGAGTGGTAAGTTCCCTCTTAATCCTAGCATCCTTGCAAAAGGATTCAAACTATTTTGAGGTGTACTCTCCTCCATTATCTAACCTGAGTATTTTTATATTCCTTTCTCAAAGATTCTCTATCAAGGCTTTGAATTCCTTGAACTTCTCGAATGCTTCACCTTTTGACTTTAGAAAGTAAATCCAATTCTTTCGAGAGTAATCATCAATGAATGTAACATAATACTCATATCCACTGAGAGATGTGGAGGGCAATGGACCACATACATCTGAGTGAATATGTTCCAATATCCCTTCTGACTTGGTGTCACTCTTAGAAAACAGATTCTTTATGTTCTTCCCTTTTTCACATCCTTTACATATTCCTTCGTGATCAAACTTTATATCGAGTAATCCTATTACTACCTTTCTTACATGTGGTAATGCTTTGTAGCTTATGTGATCAAGCCTTCTATGCCATAGTTCACATGGACTTGTAGTATCATGAATCAAAGTTGATTCTGAATGTCCTTTTAGTTTGTATAAGCCTCCTTATTATATCCCAATAACAACAACATCCTTTATTTATTTTTCTTTGGACTACATGAGAAATTCTCCATATATAAAGGCAACCCTAAATCCTTTCTTATCTAAATTTGAGATAGAAAGTAGGTTCTTCTTTAGGCTTGGTACATATAGTACACCCTTCATCTTCATCGCGGTTCCTGAATCAAACTTGTAGGTTGCTTCTCTTATTCCCTTAATAGGATATTTTCTTCTAAATTGGAGAGAGTTTTCTTCTGACCTGTCATGTGCTTTGAAGCACCACTATCAATCAACCATATGTCATTTCTAGGTGTCAAGGACCCACAGAGAGCGGAGAATAAAACATATTATTTTTCTTCTTCCTTTGATTCCTTCCTGGGAGGTTCTTCTTCTTCTTCTTCTTCTTCTTCTTCTTCTTCTTCTTCTTCTTCTTCTTCTTCGTCGAATAAGTGAGCATGATGTCTTTTCTTTCTCTTCTTCTTGACTTATTCTTTTCTCTTAGGACAATCTTTGGCAATATCTCCCATCTTATCACAACAGAAACATTGATAAGATGAGAAGTCTCTTCGCTTGTAGTTTCCCTTCTTATACTTTTGAAACTTTTTCGGAGGATGGGACTCTTTCTTGAAATGAGGTTTTCCCTTTCCTCTCTTAGTATGGGTGGCTAGAGCTTGATCGTCATCTTTGAGTAGTGATTCTCAATTTGCCACTCTAGCCTCTTCTTGGACACATTCTTCCCATACAACTTCAAATAGCACACTTTCCCTTCTTAAACACATGGTCTAGATAAAGGAGTCCCAAGGTCTAGTAAGACCATTGAGAGAAGTCATCACTAATTCTTCTTCATCAAGGGTGTCTCCAATTGCTTCTAGTTGTTCTTTGAATTGGGATACCCTTGTAAAATATTTCTGGATAGATTCTCCTGGGCTCATCTTTGTACTTTTTAGTTGAGATCTCAAATTCATCTTCTGATTTATGTTTCTTCCTTCATACATTCTTGTTAGGGAATCAAAATTCTCCTTTGGATTTTTCTTGGAGGACACTTGAGGAATCAAGTGATCTTTTATGGAGTCTGCTATGATCCTCATAGCCCTAATCATATCCTTATTATGTTTTTCTTTTTCTTCAGCGTCTTTAGGTTCTGGTACAACCTCTTTAAAAAAAATTGAAATATCATTCTCTTCTAGAATGAATCCAATCCTATACTCCCAAGCACGGAAGTTATCTATGCCTTTATCAAGCTTAGTGCTTGGTGCCATCTTAACCTGGAGAGCGGAGAGTAACCAAAAATTAAAATTTCTCAAAATAAAAAACTGAAATCACCAAAATATGCGCTTGACTAAGGCGAGTATGATGCTACTCTTGGTTTCTAAAGATTCCAAAATTTCACCCTTGAAAATTGACTTGCGAAATTCTGAACTACAGTTTCTAGCTTTTTCTGGTTTTCTGGTTTTCTGTAGTTTCTGGTCCAAAGTCAAACTAGGATTTAACTTTCTAGGAGTTTCAATGACTCGAAAAAATTGATCTATGTGCCAATACATGCACCTAGGAGAAGTGCACTTGCCTATGGCACTTGCACTCAAAAAATCTACTTCTGTGGTAAACCCTAATTTTTTCACTTCTGGAGAGAGAGAGAGAGAGTTTTAACTTGTGAAAGTTTCTCTTTTCAGGCTAGCTCTAATACCATGTTAAGATTATATGATACCATAGACTAGATTGAAAATTCATTGGAATTCGATACATTATTCATAATAGAAGCATAATAAGGATCTCTGAAAGATGCACAATCACAAATCATAAAACAATATATCCCGGGAAACCCTCAAGGAGAAGAAAACCCAACAAGAAATTCCTAAATATAGATGGTCAAAGTACAATGCCAAAAATCTTTCTCACAAATAAGAGAGACAAAAAATAAAACTCTAGACCCAAGCCAAGCCTCCTCCTTTGCAGACACCTCTCTCTTGCCTCTAATGTGAATTGCACAAGTGAGTCAATGAATAAATGAGGGAAGCTCTCCCTCTATTTATACTTTACTTTTCACCTAAATTTTAATCCAACTAGGTCGGCCCCAATAACCTAACTGGGCCAACCTCTCTAGGAAGACTCAATATAACATTATATTATATTCTTTTGGGTACTATTGACCCGACTTACAATGGAGGTTTAACCTCATGAATTTTACATGACCAAATATAATTATGACATCTTTGAATGGAGGTAAAAAATCTCCGAAGGAATTACAATAATAAAGTGCAAGTAGAATATTCTTTGAGTTTACATTAATTTAACAAGAAACAACCACCCCCTAAATGTATCCTAATTAAGAAATGGATTAGAAGTTCATTAAAGTGTAATTAGCGTTGTTAATCACTTAGTTGGTCAAACTCGGAACTCCACTAGAAATCTTTTCCGATTTCACGTGAAACAATGTGAGGTAAACTGGTGTGGTTAACGATTTTGCACATATAATGATGTGCGGTTAGCTGAAGAAGCCTCATTTTTCGGTTATCTAACAATTTTGAATTTTTCATGCATGCCAGCAACAATCAGAAAAATTTCTGCCAGGTTTTGGCCCATTTCGATTTTACCCAAAACCTGTCATTAAACTAGGTCGTCTTCCCTACCTAAACTCACTCACAAAAATTGTAAGATAACCCTATTAACATACTAGGTCCCACTTGAGAAAAAATAGAAAGATAAATTACCTTGTGAAACCTAGGCCAGATCCCGTAGTCCTTGATTATATCCTATCGACCACGATACCAGATCAAATCATTTCGGATTGCATGGAAATTTTCTTAACAAAGATAATCGATGATGGTGGTTGAGTGGTAAGATAAGTTTTAATTTTTTTTCTATAGGGTATAATGTTTTTCTTTTTATATTTGGTTGTATTTATGCTTGATATACTAAGGACCTTTACCCAAGTTTCATGAAGTTTATTGAATATATTGCTGAAAATACCTTTTGGTTTCATTTATATATTATGATAAGGCTTGTATCATTTCTTTACTAATTTGTGTTGTACACTTTCAGATCATATTAGATGCGATTCCATATTTCTGAGTCAGAATATATAACTTTGTTGTGTATGCAATGCCATAACCCTGGTTGCAAGGGGAAAAAAATCAAATATTCTTAATAAAGGTTAGTGTAGCATTTATGATTATGGCTATAGAGATAGATTTTTTTTTTACTGTTAATTTCCAATTCAAAGATCGCATGTATAACCTTTGTAGCCCATTTTGGCATCTTGTCATGATCTGGTTGTATTTGTGTTTGATATTCTAAGGACTGTTACCCAGGTTTCATGAAGTTTAATGATTGCATTTGCTGAAAATTCCTTTTTGTTTCATTTATATATTTTTATAAGGCTTGTATCATTTCTTTTCTATTTATGTTGTACAATTTCATATCATACCAGATGCAATTCTAGATTTCAGCTCATATACTAGGACTCAGAAGATTTACTTTTTTTTAGTATGCTACGCCATAATCATGGTATCAAAAAGAAAAGAAATCAAATATTCTTAATAAAGGTTACTGTAACACTTATATTATGGATATATAGCTAGATTGTTTTTTCACTATTGATGTGCATTTCAGAAATCACTTGTGTAACATATGTAGTTCATTTGGGCATCTTGTCATGATCTAGATGTATTTTTGTTAAGATTCTAAGTACCGTTACCCATGTTTCATGAGGTTTAATGATTGTAATTACTTAAAATGCCTTTTTGTTTCATTTATATATTTTTATAAGGCTTGTATCATTTTTTTTCTAATTTATGTTGTACAATTTCAGATCATGCCGGACATGATTCTAGATTTCAGATCATACATGATGCAAGGGATTTAATTTTTTTTTGTATGCAATGCCATAACCCTCTTTTCAAAGAGTAAATAAATCAAAGACTATTAATAATGGTTAGTGTAGATTTTATATTATGGATATAGAGCTAAATTGCTTTTTCCAGTGTTGATTTCCAATCGAGAGATCCTCCGTTTAACTTGTGTAGCCCGTTTGGGAATCTTGTCATGACTGTTGATCATAAATTTTTATAAATTTAATCATGTGCAGTACATGCCCTAATCTGTTACCACATAAAGAACATAAGTCCTTGCCTCCAGAAGTTGTGGGAGAAGCATTATGAATACTTGCAGAAAA
Organism: Larix kaempferi; assembly: GCA_027924585.1. Taxonomy (NCBI): domain Eukaryota; kingdom Viridiplantae; phylum Streptophyta; class Pinopsida; order Pinales; family Pinaceae; genus Larix; species Larix kaempferi. The sequence continues at coordinate 9,069,249 of BSBM01000368.1, forward strand.
GGATGCTAGACGATAAAAACAATGACAAATGAAGAAACAATTATATATACAACTAAGAAAGTCATGCCGATTATGTAAAATTGCTAAAAATGATTGTTGGTGTGATGATGAAATAGAGTCTAGTGGTAATGATGACCAGGTCTAGCTTAATAATACACAAATGCCTTATCAACTCCGTTGTCGTTCATCTATGCAGTGTCTTAGGGGAAAAGCTCCAAAATTTGATACCGTTTCCCTTATTAAAGAAGAAAATGGTTTAGAAGAGATCATTCTCTACAAAGTTATTGATGATTCCCATACAAGAAATGTTGATTTGACAGGCTTGGATCCTTGTGGGAATGATCCAATTCTTTACACTATTGGTACCACTGGAACATGGACACGTAGTATAGATGATGTTTTTCCATTTCTAATGGTGTATGCAGATAATAATGGAAAACTTATGCTACACCATCCTTCATTATCTGAAATAAAATCATTGTTATCTTCAAGGTCATATGAATATCAAAAAAAAAATTCCAGCATAGTCATCAAGCGAGGATTGTACTTGGGTTCTAGGTCAAATGTGACTCCCTTTATGGGAGATTATCGTCTTATGAATATTGGAAGAAAGAAATCCATTCAAATGGATGGGATTCTGGTGAAAAACAAAAATCCATTTGATTTTACCATAAAGGCAGGCATGTATGTCCATATTTATTATGAGAATTTTCCTGGTATATTTGAAGAAGAGTCATTGGAAATTCCATATCCTGTCAAAGTTTTGAATTGTTTAGTAGATTTTTCCACTGGTGGGACATTCTGTTGGGTAAGAATTTTTGAAAATCATGTGGATTTTATTGGTAGAGTCCACCATATTCCTAAAGGTGTGGATTTACATCCTCATGAGGCGTTCTATACAAAACAAGGTTTATTGATATCAACTGAAATCATTAACAGTGAGTATACATGTGTCTCTTTTAATCCATATCATAGAAATTTATGTATCGTAACTAATTTTATCTTTATTTTTATTTCATACATTTTTTATGTTTTCTTTACTATGAGCTCTATCAAAAGGTGGGGCGAGAGCACTCCAAAGGGAGAATATTTTTTCTGTCATTTTATTGCTATGAAAAATGATAAGCACGCCACTTTCCAAATTCTTGCAACAAAAGGTGATGATGAAGTTGTTATTTCCAGATTAGCTACCTTTACAAAATATGGAACACACAATGTATTACCATCATATCTTGGAGTATTGCATCCACATCAAATCCATCATCACAACATCCATCATCTTTCCTACAAAGTTTTCGACCACAGAAAGTATCGTAACATGATATGTAGTGAATATTTTGGGGAAATTCCTTGTTCAGGTGAAAGTTTCATTGTTACTTTTGAACTTATTGCAATGCATTATGTACCTCCTGGGATTGTGAAGAAAAGCAATTCAATAGAGTTTGCCATAGAAGGATACACGTGTGTTACACGCATATTAAGGAGGTTGTTTTCTATACATGACCAACCTTTCCTCATAGATATCATCTATCTTCAGGCTCAAGTGATGATAGTCAACCTCTTGGTAAATGGACAGTGAGACCAACATTTAGATTTTGGTATTTGCATAATAGACTATTGCCTCGTGCGCAAGTTCACTTTTCATGGGATTCACACCAATGGGATCCTATGAATTGCTGCTATGGATTAGGCATGAGGACCGGTGCACCCCATTTGGAGATGTAAGCATTATACCTATAATAAATATATAGTGAATTCTGTATGACAGATATGTGGTGTAATATCTATGGTGAAATATTTTATGTAATATATATGAAGATTTATTTGTTACATATAGTCATTTGTGTCATGACATATTGATGTTTTATCAATGGTTTCTCTTTTCCGAGGAAAAAATATTTATCTTTGGTATTTCAAAGTTTGAAATCAAAATGTACATTTGATAGCTTATGGGTTCTTGAAAAGATACATATTTTCTATCTTCAAATTATCCTAATAGCTACTTTTTACAGTCTTCCATAATCAACAAAATATATGGTGAATTATGTATGACACTTCTGGTCCTGTAATATGTATGGCGATATATGTTTTTTTTAAGTAGGAAAAAAATCCATACTTTTCATTTCAGAGCATAAATAAAGTACATTCTTGAATAAACATTAAGGTGAAAACTTGAAGGCGTGAACTCACACATCATCACTTCAAAGTATACTATGTTTTTGCAAGCCCTAAATGGAGTACTAACAAACCTAGAATTGGATGAATGAGTATCAAGTGGGACATTGATAAGGAATTGGACTCATAGTAAATTTAGAAGCATGACAAATATATGAAAATTATGAATCAGTCACGAGGACACTTGTGTCAAGTAATATGCCCCTGTGAACAGAGCACATAATCAACTAATGCAACAAAGAAACAATAGTAAAGAAGAACTCATTGTTCATGAATAATAAAAAGGATTTAGAAGGTCTGAAACTTGAATCCCTACCACCTCAAGAAAAAACTATTTTAATACTATTAATAGTTGTATGAATGAAATTTTAAGTTCTTCAGAAGAACTCTTACGTCGACCCAAGAAAGGTTTTGGGCCTTGATTGGTTAAATAAACAAAATGACTAGGTCGGCCCTAAAAGCAAGAGTGAAACCCTATGTGTACATGTCATAAATACAAGACAACCATGGGGTAATTTTGCACAACAAGTACTTTGTGAGCCCAAATTGAAAAAAATGATGTATAATAATGTGGAAAATATCAAAACACACCATCTCTAACTCAAATCACAGGCTCAAAAAGACACAATAATGAGGGTTGGGCAAGCATTTTTATGAACTCGTTAAAAATGGGTTCAAACAACCCTAAAATTGGATGAATGCATGATAACTAGAAGATTGATAAGGCATTAGACTCATAGAAAATTTAGAAGCATGAAGAAGGAGATGATACTCAAAGTCCAAGTATGAATCAATCATGAGGATAGTTGTGTCAAGTAATATGCCCTTGCTGACATGCCACATAATCAACATATAAGAATGTGGAAAATATCAAAAGAGACCATATCCAAATGAAATCACTGAAAAAGACCCAATACAATAACCATGATGACATTCCAGTACACTTAGAGACCTCTTTGAATCCCTTATGATCTCAAATATTGGATGTAATGTAGAAGATATTTTTCCAAGCCCTGAATGAAGTCCTAACATCCCTAAAATTGGATGAATGCACGACAACCAGAACACTAATAAGGAATTTGACTCATAGACAATTTAGAAGCATGAAGAAAAGGATGATACTCAAAGTCCAAGTATGAATCAGTTACGAGGATAGTTGTGTCAAGTAATCTTCCCCCAGGAACAGAGCACATAATGAGCATATAATAATGTGGAAAATATCAAAAGAGATCATATCCAACTGAAATCATTGAAAAAGACCCAATAATGAGAGTTGGGCGGACATTTTTTTGAACTGGTGAAAACTGGGCTCAAATCAAAACAATCACCTTTCTGTGAAATTAATTGTGGGAAAATGGAACAACATTTTACGAATATGATCTATCTCCTACCCCATGGTCTTAAGATCAATTTATGACAATTGTACAGATTGTGGCGTGCATTTTTCTAGGCCATGTTTTGAATATTTACACTCTGTTCTTTGACATAACAACTTAGAATTTTAGTCACCAATTTTGAATTTGACATTTCAAAGTGTTGGTGGTGATTTCACACACCAATAAGAAGAAAAGGGGTGTCTACCAACTTGTGGAAGCCAGGTAGAGAGCTAGGGAACAATGGCTTCCCGTGGCTCTATGTGTGAGAAATGCGGTAAAAAACCGAAGTGAAACATGTAAGAAAATGGAAACTATGCATATATGAAATATAAATCAAAATAAACCTAATCTATATGTGAGGTAATAGACCGTAGAAAAACATAAAAATCACTTTTACTTCAGTAAAAATGGTAAAAAAAACTATCTACCACAAATACAGGTGTAAGAATTCACTCCATGCATATTATGAACCCTTTATTAAATAAATGATTTTTATACTTGGTAAAAATTGGTGTAAAGCTAGGAATTACCTCTACCCTTGCGGCTGTGAAGAAGTGCAATCCCTTGCCAGGTTCCTTCCTCTGGGTGGCCTTCATGATCTAATGGTATACACTACACCCACCTTCTATGGCGGCTAGGAGCTAATGATGCTCAACTAGCCGAAGAAGGAGGTACAAAAGATGGTGTTCGACTGACGATATCTCGGCAAATGGAGCTTGGTGCTGAAGCAGGGGGCTTCAAGCGAGAAGGGGAAAAAAATCGAAAAAAATTCTCTGTAAATGGTGAAATACATTTCATATATGGTGTGGTTTTAGGGTTTTGTATCCCTAAAACCACTTATGGTATGTGTCTTTCAAATTTTACCGCCCGGTAAGACTTTGAGTTGAGGTAGGAATTTTTGGCTTGTCGGGACATCCCCCTATTTTGGTGGACACCTCCTTTTTAGGGGAGGATCCCTATTTTAGTGAAGGTTGTCCAAAGGGGGAATGTAGGACTTAGGATATGTGGGTTTTTGGGTGTTTAGTGGATAAATGAATTTATTCTTTAGGAATGGGGGTCTAGGTATGTGGTCAAATTTTTTGTGTTAACAGATTGTCCCCTGATGTGTGAGGTTACAAGATAATCGTATGACCGATAGAAATCATAGGACCCTTTTTTATTGTGGGGGAGATTGGTGTCTGGTGGAGGATAGAAATTTTTCTATGGAGGAGGACTGCACATGCTTCATGGAACGCCAAGGGCCATCATCTGCAAATACAATACACATAATGGATGACGTACATGTAATAAAAAATGTACATGGATGAGGCGGGCATTCCCATGCTCATATCAAGATATACAAATAATAATGAGTCCCAGAGGAGACCTGAAAAATACATAGAGAACTACTGTGTACATCATAGTGGTCCAGAGGGGACACAAATTTGGGACATACTCATGGTCCAACCATGACCAACCTAGAGAAATAAAATAAGAAACAATGGCATCGGTACTGAATGCGGTACCATAACACCTGATACACTGGTTGCATATGAACTAGGTACCCTAGGAAGCATATCAATAGAGGGATTCTGAATACTGTTGCCAATGCAACCGAGATATACGCAGGAACATACCATTTGGGATTCTAAGTAGACTCACCAATGTGCTAGAGCCAGGGGACATCCGGAGTCTTCGACCAACAACTGACGGGACCAAATCCCTATACGAATCTCAATGGTGCGATCAGTGAGTCGAAGTCAAGCACGTGAGAAGAGACCAACCGACGAGGCACTAAGGGCTCCTCGTGAATGATCCGTAGGAACTCACCACCGATAGTGGTGAGGCAAAGATACAAGTATATCTAGGTCTGTCCTCTGGAATAGATGTTGTGGCATCGATAGAGGGAGACCTGCAACTAACAAGGCAATGAGGCTTCCTTGATAGGAGCATGAGGTATATGACCAAGATGTGATAGCACTGAACTTGGGACTAATACACTGTGGAGGGGAATGAGGATCGTGAAGTGATGGGACTCAGAATTTCCTTGTTCAGATTATGAAGGTAGGGCTCACTGAGCAACATATGAAACCAATATTTGGGGGACATGACCATATCTTAGGGGATCATGAACTTGTGACTGCAATGGGGGAGACTCTGGTGGGGAATGGGGGAACTGATTGATGATATCAGGAGATTCACTGCGTGACTCATTGCAGAATACTCTGAACAAAGGAGACCGTGCTTATAAGTGCTGCCATAACATGGGGTTGTAGATGATCTTTCGTGGTGCTGAGAGGCATCGTTTGGGCCTTCTTCATGATTTATTGAGCTCGAAGAAGGGATAGAAATGTGCTCAATATGGTACTATCATGTGGATTTTAATGAGCCCAGGACAGTAAGTGCTCGTAGGTGATTTAAATTTTAAGGAGTCTGAAAGCAATAAGAATACTCTGAAGTGGTAAGGAAATACCGTCGTGTGGATTTATATGAGCCCAGGACGATGAATGCTCATGGTCGCTTTCAATTTTAGGGAGTCTGAAAGTCATAAGAAGACTCTGAGTGGGTTCTTTTTCATAGATTAGTCCCCAAATCCTGAAAAAGTATAAAACTTTGCAGTGGAGAACCCTTCTAGTCGAAGAGACTAGAGTATTCATTTTTCGTAATTAGTCCATTCGGTCCGGAAAAGGAGTAAACTTATACTGAATAGATTCCCTTTTGGATACTTTAACGAGCATGAAAGGAAGCAATATTGCTCAATTATCTTTTAATTCTTTAAGGAGTCAGAAAAGGGATTAATAGAAACTCCATGATAGGATCCCAGGGAAGGGCCAATGAGTGATGATATGAGGAACTGCATGCGGCTTCAACTCAAATATGTCAAACTACAAGGGCTCCCAATCCTAACATGGGATTGAACGGCATGGGTGCTAAATGCAAGGGTATTTAATAATGGTCACCCATGTGGAGGGAGTATCTACTGCTGACCAGGGGCAAATGCAAGGGTGGCTGGGTGGGGCCACCTACTTAGGCAGGGAGGGGTGTCCTACAGGTGTAAGGGTGGAGATCAAGGCAATGCATCAACTTTGTAGAGGGAAAGGATGTCTTATATGACAGGTGAGGAATCATACCTGTGAAGATTTGTTGTCAACTGAAAAAAGTGGAGCTCAATGCGACTTGGACCTGTACACATGGAAACGATACCGAAGCATAAAATGTGTGTATGGAAATCAAACCAAATAAACAAGTGATGTGTGATGTCGAAAATGGTTGAGATCACGCATGTGAAAAAATGAGTAGGGTTAATGGCCTGCCCCCATGCTATGGGCATGGAGTTTGTGATTGTGGATCACATATGTGTTGGTTTGAGCGATGGGATCATTGCAATACTGAGATAGATGTGATGGGGCATAGTCAAAATGATTGAGCATTCCTTTTATCCCAGGGTTGAGTGAATCTATTATGCCACCTAGCCGAGAGGTGTCAATGTGGTGCAGATGTTGTCCCAGAGAGGGATCAACATAGCGTTGACAACCTACTAGCAGGGGGGTGTACCAAGAGGATGTCGGCCATGGTGGAAAACTGAATTGATGAGATGATAATGGAGTATTACCCTTGCAGGGTGGATGTCCCTAGTATCTCTGATGATAATGACGATGATGATGAGTAGGGAAGTTTTTGGACATTCCCCGTGAGGTGGAACTATGATTTCCTCATTGATTCTAAATGGTCGGACATATAGGTTGGAGGGATCAATTGAAGGTGATGATGTGAGTGTGGTTTTGACGGTTGGAATAGTATAAATGGTGTTTACCTCAGTCGACGAGGATTCTGGGGGGTGGATCTCCTCAACAATAGTGATTGACAACTCTAAGGATGGATGGGGTAGCTCATGGAGCACTAATCGGGATTGTCTTCTTTATCGTCCAACAAATCCATGTGGGCATGAAGGTCAGGTAAGTGTGGACAATTATGAGTAGCATGAACTAGTGCATCGCATAAAGCACATTTCATGGGTGTGTATGCTTGTGGAGGGGGGTTCACAACTTTGTTCCTAGTTGTCGAGGTGTTGATTTTCATAGCTCTACCCCCAGTTCTATTGCGAGGCTAGGGAGTGAGGTTTTGGTGGGTTGTTGTTGACATGCCAAGGGGAGGGTGATTGGTGGTGTTAATTGGTTGAACTGGTTGAAGAACGACCTGGGGGGTTGGTGTCGAGTTAGGTGTAGGTAGGTACCAGACAGGGATCCCTAATGTCAATTCTTTGAGGTTCATCGTTTCCATGACTAGTAAACTTAGGACTCCTATTGAGGAAACAAGAAAGGGATTGTGTGGATTGGGGTAGCTCCCACGTGACTAAGTACTAACGGTGGTTGAGGTTGAGGTGGCCTCTGGTGTTGTGGAGGAGGTACTGGTTGGGCTACAGGATTTGTTGCAAGAGCTAGTTGGCTTGATGACATACTGCAAAAATCAGATATCTTGATGGCCGGTGGAGGGGTTGGGATGGACCAAAAATTTGATACCATTGGGGTCTCCAAAAAAATGCCAGGTCCAACGGTGGAAACCAAAGAGTTGGGCACACCAAATACATCCCTCATGGGGGAACTTCGTGATGCGGAAAACCGATGATGCAACTGCCTTCATGGTTCACATGTAGATTCGTCCTAGGAGTAAGTTGTAGTCGAGTTGTGCATTTACAACTTCGATGTCAATCAGGACAATTTTTCCAGCTAATTTGATTGGGACATTATCCAGAAGGAATTGTGGCTAAGCGGAATGACCATCATAAGCTCGTAAGGCAGTTGTGGATGGTTGTAGTGTAACACCCCATATTTTGACTAGGCATGTTTATTAGTCAGACACCTTGCACTTTATTTGCTTATTATCTGTCGGACTCAGCTAAACTAAGTGAACTATAATTCCAGCATGTTAGATCTGATTATATGTTGCTATTATGTTTGTAAGGTTACTATGCTTATATATATACTATGATTATGATGTTATAATGCTACCATTCTCATGATGTTATTATGTTTATGCAATTACTATGTTGCAGTTATCATAAGATTCTTTTCTTTCATAATGACAGTGTATGTTTAAATTGTCATCCTTGATGTTAAATTGTTGTCCTTGATGAAATACAATATATATATATGATGTGGTATGTGGATACCAACCCATGATGTGATCGATTTAATGGTTTTGTGTGATGAAATTAATTGATGTTGATAATGTGGACTAGCTAATGAACAAATGGAAATATTTGTTATAGATATATGTCTGCAAAATACTAATCTGCAAGACATAGGGGCTACATGGTAGCCGGATATCTGATAGGATACAAGGATAAGTAAACAATGAATATTAAATCTTAGCAACCAACCAGATGATACGATGACACAATCCGATAATCCCAGTAACAACACAGTAGGATTTGGACAGAGTATAGACCGAGTATGTTGAGAGGGATGGAGGAATTTCCCACCCTATGTCTTATGATACATAAGGTCGTGGGAGGGTTCTGTTGAGTCATGCTCCCTTAGACGTGTGATGATGACCTTTAGATGCTTGCTAGGAGAGGTTAGGTCCTTTGTTTAGCTGACGCTACCACTCTCAGTTTCTATGTGTGGCCGGGTCGATGAAGCCGACACCACATCTTTACTAGCAGAGGAAGGATAGGGAGGATGCGGAAGTAGGATATGATGGGAGGATGTGTTAGCTAGTATTGTTGGGGATTGGGTATTCCTTTATCTTGAGTTAGTGGTAGTAGGTATCCATCTTATGATTTACTAGTTAAGTTAATAATACAATTAAGATAAGGATATAAAAATAATGGAAATGATTAACTGGTAAATAAGTGAAGTTGTTGCGTAATTATATTATATATGTCTTGTTCTATATGCATGGGGGATTACTATTATTAGATAGCAGTTATGCATAGGTGGGAATATGATTGTTTATAGTGCATATACGAGTTGTGCATACGTCAGCCACACATGCACATTTTGCACATGTGCAATAGTATTGGTTTACATCATGCTTATCAAGATTTAACAATGTTATAAGTTGTCATAAATAACTCAATTAAGGATTTAGTAAATGACTACAGTAATAGATGATTAAGTTGCTAATGTGTAAAATAAGTTAATTAGCCTTTGTATGTAAACATTGTAATGAACAGTTAAAATAAGTGTCGTCAAGTGAAGGTGCCATCAATATAAAGTATAAAAGTTAAATGTTAATGATGTACGAGTGTACTATGTAACTGTTAATCTTACTTAATCAAAACATTAGTGGACTTGTTTATTAACACAAAGGTACCATGTTGATATTGGAACACTTATCAGTTAACACTTCAATGTTATTACTGTTATTCACCATTAACAATTAACTTTATTATTATTATTATTATTACTACTATTGTAATAAACCTTTGATGTACACGTAGTGGGGTCAGATAAAATATTACTCTAATTGTTGATTAAGTCACTCAACGAATATTTTTAAAAATCTAAAAAATAAAGGCAATGTAATTAATTGAATCAACAAGATAAGGAAAGATGTCATTGTCATTCAAATAATAATTGTGTCAGATATCCAGTAAAAAGAATCAAATCCAAATATTATAAGGTGTTTAACCCACCCATCCCTACAAACTTGAAAGGGTCAACCTGATCCTTGTGAATATATTATTTTATTATTATTTTAATAAATGTATTTAATGTTTGGATGGTGAGTGGAATTGGTGATTAAAATCCACCGCCCCATAATAGTTATAAACTTAACATCTCAAGATATTTAATGTTATGCAGTCAACATGTTCCAATCAAATCAATTAAGCCTTAACTATTTGAACTGCTCAAGAAAATAACTATTAATAAAATAATACTTTATCATACTTGGAAGGTTAAACAAGTAAGGAAATTAAATGTTTGGGGGTTTGAGGGATTTGATAGGGGCGGTTGAGTAAGGTTGAAGAAAACATAGGAAGTTGGGTATATAGGAAGGGTTGGGGAAGTAGTCAAGGGTTCGGAAGTTGGATCTTATTTTTTGGGGGGGAAATCTTGAAGGAGGATGAAGGGGAAAACTCATGTTGCACAAAGGAAGGGGAAAACTCATGTTGCACAGAGGAAGGGGAAAACTCTAATTGGGAATTGAAAACAAGGAAGATATTATTGGAATTATCGGTTTGTGGGCTCGGGGGCTAGGAAGTATGTCGATTTCCTAGGGCTAGCATGATTAGAGCTGGTCGGTAGGGTGGTTCATTCAATCGGTTGCTAAGCTCTAAGGACGAAAATTGGGAAGGAAATCTACAGCAAGCTATGGGACAATCTACAAACTTTGGGAAACAGGTATTATCCTTGTTAATTATTACGTTAATCATATTTTAAACTTATGCTAAAACATATATATGTGCTGAACTGAAATGTGCATATAAATGGAAATTGATATTATTTTACCTCTTGAATGTTGATGCAAATAACTAGAAAGAGGAAACACATCTATGATAATAGGAAAATTAGTAAATTATTAAATAATTTATTTATTTATTTATCTAGAAACAAGCCCATACAGAAAATTAGTTTAGAAGCTTGTCAAGTGCTCTGCCAAAAACCAAAGCACTACATGTAGGGTAGGGGATCTAAGATTCTGCCACACAAATGTAGACATAACGCATGTATAGGAACCCTCATCAATGGATAACAAGATTACGTACCGAAATAGAAACTTGAAATGCTAATGTGGAATTCATGTGTGCTTCATATTGGTATAAATTGAATGCCAACATCCATGAATCGGATGGTTCTATTGCACCTATGTCGGACAATAGTGTTTTGTGCTGCATTGGGAAGTTCTTTAGGACTTCTAAGGATGACATGGTAGTGGAGGACTGGTCCAAGTCATCGACAATATTATAATTGGGGGTGGCACGAGCATTGGAGTTATTAGTAATGCAGCGCAGTGGGAACTTGGGGTCTTTGAGAGCTCCTTCATTTGGCGGTCATGGAAGGTGTAATAACTAGTCCACTCAGATTGAGGTGGTCTTCTTATCGGTTGGTATTGGATCCAAAACCGAACCATATTGGTTACATCGATTCTGGATATTGACATCAGTTGATGACATCATTAGAAGGTGGTGTGTACATGTGTCAACATGTTGGTTTCCATGAGTTGGGTAGATAACTTGTTGTGGTGGTGCCACATCCCCTTGAGGGGGAGCCAAAGGTTGGGTGGATATTACCCCGTGCATGGGTAGGGGGTTCTGCAACACCACAGGTTGTGTGTTGGGTTGTGGGGGGTTAGGTGGTGTCGGAGGTGCAACATGTTCTTGTCGTAGGGCATCCTCAGCCCAAAGTTGGTGAGCTCATTCCAGATGGGTACAATTATGCGTGTAATGGCCATATACTCCACAAATAGAGCATGGGTGGTTTGTGCGTAAGTTAGGGTTTCTTCTTTGATGAGGTGGTCGATCAAGATTTTGGTTAGCTAGTGCAGCACCATTATTGTTTGGGGGGTTTGGTGGTGTACTGTCTCTATCCAGAGGTTGGTTGTTGCCTCGGTTACAGCCTTGTCCCCTTTTTTGTTGTCCTTGTTGGTTCCGTTGGGCAGGTTGGTTTTGTTGTTGATTTTGGTGAGCATAAAATTTCCCTTGCAGAACATGGGGGTTCTGCAGTTTAGTAGGTGTTGGGGCAGCTTATGGTTGGTAATAGGCTGGAGGGGCTTGAGGTTATGCTGGTGCGAGTGTAACCAGGTGCTGGTATTAGGTAGGAGGTGCGGCTGGAGAGGCATATGCTTGCTGGTTATGACCATAGTTAGGCATCGCGTACATGGTCCCATATGTTTGGGCATTGTGGGTCGATGGAGCATATGAAGATGTTGCTCCATAATGGGTTGTTGTGCATGAGAAATCGATATTGTATCTCATAACGGGTTGCACATATGCTAGAGGCATGTGTGCAGGTGGTCGGTCGGTGGATGCAATATGGCTGATGATGCCATCTGCAGCATGGGATGCCCTTGGTGTATTGTTCCAAGAAGTATCACCGTGTGGGGAATCAGGTAATACAGTGTATAGATAACCCAATTGGGTGTAAATGAGGTCGAACTATTGGGATTTAAGGATAGATTCTTCCTCAGACTGTGGTCGTTCAGTTTCCACATCCGTAGCGATGGCTGGTATAAGAGTCTCTAGGAACCAATCTAAGAAGATGCGTTCATCCAATTGAATATTCATGGATATGGTCCATGATATGGGTGGTCGTGTTTTGTCTGCAAGATAAGAGGATCTCAAAACACCAGCATCGTAACAAACTAGTAACTAGAAGAACTGTAGGAAAGTGGAGGCGAGAGATGTGAGCGTGAAATGGGTCCCATATGGTTGGTCGATGTACCACTTGGCTACAGCGCCAGTGAAGTTTTGTTGTAATAAATGTAAGCCAATAGAGTCATCCACAATGGAGTTAGAGGAGCACCATAGGTGGAATGACATGGTATGGTTCTAGGGGTATTCCCATCCCTTTCCTTCAAACTTGGGTATGCTCAACGGGAGCTTGGTGGGCATGGGAGACCATGTGGGGTCATGTCGAATGGGGTCATTGGTCAATCTAGCCAGGTCAGGGAGGTTGAGGTTGGCCATGAATGGAAAACTTGCAGGAGGATGTGGTGAGGATGGGCCGAACTGTGTGGCTATGGTGGGGCCACTATCACCGAAGGCAGGTATATGAGTGTTGGTTGTGATGGGAATTGAAGAACTACCTATATGGTGGGGAGGGATATGAAAAGAAGTAGTGGTGCCCCATAAGGTGACTAAGGGGGGTATTTTTGTTGGGGAGGGATCACTACCTGTGGGTATGGATACAGTGGATGAGTGTAAGGGTCCCATGGCAATGGGAATGGAGGGTCCTGTAGTAGTGGGAATGGAGGGTCCCGTAGCAGTGGGAATGGAGGGTCTCGTAGTAGTGGGAATGGAGGGTCCCGTAGGATGTCCACCTCCAATGACCCCTCCTTTGAATGAGTTTGGTATAGTGTCGTCCATGAGGATAGAGGGAGGTGTGTGTATGGGTGACTCTTCTTCTGATTCAGATGTGAAATAAGTTGCATCGGGATGGAGATCCGACGACGACAACATGTGCCTCAATGGAGAGCGAAAAGTGGGGTCTAGTAGACTGTGTTGAGGGAACTACCCCCATATCCTATGGGAGTATATATGGGGATCAATGGTGACTGATGTCATGCATATGGGAAAAAATAAATGCTCAAAAATCCAACTACAGTCGTGTGTGCAGTAGGAGTGCTCTCAACAAAGTGGCACTCAGGCCAACAACAAACTCTAAAACTCTACTATAATCGCATTTATAGCAGGCGAGTAGCAAGGAATGTCCAGAATGACAACAAGAAACACTACCTAAAAAAAAGACTCACTAACCTGGGGGGTATCAGAGCATGCAAACGCCTGGCTAAAAGAACTTGAAGCTCACACAAATCGTATCCCCTGCAAGGTGATGAAATCCGTATTCAGACGATATGAAATGGAGAAACAAGTAGGTAGGGGATATCCCTCTACCAAGATTGATCCAGGGTAAAAGATCCCTAGGAGAATGGAAACTAGGCTACCCCATTCATGGCACGTCCAGAAAAAGAGATCATTGTTTCAGTCCTTTGGTCGCTACACCCCTGGTATGGAGGCCTTGAAATGAAGCAAGGACTACAAGTAGGTGTCCTTTGGAACTAAGTAGAGAGAGGAAGTTCACGTAATCCTCCAGAACTAGTCTCATGACTTACCATCCAAAGGGAGAGGCCTTTTCTGACAAATCGGGTTTTAACCATGCCAACAAATAGTAGGGGATTTTGGTTCCCTAATGGTCAACTACTAAGTTTAAGATGTGAAGTGGAAAATGTTCAGATATCCACATCATCATTTTTAGGGTCTTGCATGCAATTAGGGTTTGCATGCAAATTCTAGGGTTTGCATGCATCCCAGTCACCAGGTTGATGCCTCTATCACCTTATCCAATTCATTCTAGCACCCGAGAGCTTCTTCCATCAGATTGTTAGCCCTCCTAGTCATGAAGGCGCCCACTTCTCACCTACTTCCAGAGAAGGGCGCACTTCTTCACCTACCCACTTAGTTTACACTCAGTTAGCACCAATTCTCCTTGATTTGAGGCTAGTTTCACTCCCGACTGACTATTTCACTCCGTTGGACCTCCAGATTGACTAGATGACTTGTTCTGACTTTAGTTAAGCCTCCCATGCGCCCTCCATTGAGCCTCCTTCCCTATATCAGTTCTACACACTTCAGTTACACTTGTTACACTCAGTTAGACTCAGATTGACACCTGGATGACTAGTTCTTGTGCATTGATGACCACCACCGATTGATGATGAGGACTCCTAGTTGGAGCCAACCTACACCATTCAGTAATTCGAGTGACCTCCTAATTCAATTCAAATTTCTCACTCATCGTCAGATGATTGTATTGTAATTATTCACCCTTATTGGGATAGTGAGAACTGACGCATGTTTTGCACAATTTTACACCATATTTTCTATGTTCATCTGTTGTGATTGATTTACTTGTTCATTAGATCTACTATGACTAATTTTACATGGTATCAGAGCTTGGTTGCAGGGACAAGATCTCTTTTCTACAAGTGTTCTACAAGGATATTTGAGTGAATTTACTAAAAATTACAGAAGTTTTGGCATGAAAGATCTCAAGAGCATTCGCTCTTGTGCATGCAAAGCATAAAAATACTTCCAATCCACTCCAGAAGCTTGAGTTTTCCACATAATTCCTAGATTTGATACATTGTACCCATTCAACATTGCTTGATCTCCAATCCCAGGGGTGATGCAACTCTAAAAGGGTAGATTGTTCAACCTTATTGTTCTTGGTTTCATTGTGATTTGCAGGTTATTGTCTCCATCAATTGCATTCGCTACCTTGTTTTTGCAAGCTTTTCTACATCAAAGTGCACTCGCTCCTAGCAATGGAATACTCTTCTTCAAAGCCGATCCTCACTCCCTTCAACTATTTTGATTGGAAAGATGATATGGAGATCATATTACATTCAAAAGGATTGTATAGAGTCACAGTTGGCCTCAAATTGGAGCCAAGCACATTGTCGGAAAGAACCAAACACTACAACAAGCTTGATGAAGCTTATGGTCTCCTTTGGCTCTCTATTTCAAAATATCTTCACTTCCATCCCAGTGGACTAAAGACTCCAAAAGCAATATGGGAGCAACTTGAAACACTTTTTGGCAAGCAGGACGAGCTTAGGGCTTTTCAATTAGAGAATGAATTGATTGCTCTTAGTCCTGAGAATTTCGAGACCATCAATGAGTTTTTCACAAAATTCAAGCACTTGACATTGCAATTGAAGAACAGTGGAGTTATCAAAGAGGATAAGCAATTGATCCTCTCTATTCTCACCAATCTTGGTAAAGACTATTCAATATTTGTCTCTACTTTCAATTCCGGTCGGCTAACTACCCCGAATTGGAAGATGCCTACCTTGAATGCCTTCATTGAGTCCATCACAAAAGAGCATGATAAGTTGATTCAAATGGGGTCCATAAGCTCCAAAGATGCATCCCTATTTGTTCAAGGACCCAAGAATTCGAATGGTAAAGGAAAGCAAAAGAAAGAGAAGCCCAAATTCGAACCTCACAAGCAAAGAGAGAAAGGCAAGCAGACGGATGCACCATCCGGTTCAAGATTCAAGCAGAAGGGTAAAGAGGGTAAGGAAAAATATAAATGTACTTATTGCAACCGTGGCTTTCATCCAGAAAGTTCATGCATGAAACTATAGATCAAATGGCCCTCCTTTTGGAAAAGAATAACATAACTCTTCTAGACAGTGCAAGGAAGAAGGATAGGAATGATGATCATGAAAGAGGTCAAGCACTCATGGCAACTGTTTCGAAGCCCACTACTCTTTTGATAGATTCGGGTGCCTCGAATCATATGGCTGCAAATATTGATTATTTTTCTTCATTCGATCCAACCATCTCCATCCCCATCCATTTGGGAGATGACTCAAAAATTTCTTCGAAGGGCAAAGGTACAATCCATGTTGAACATGGAAGCTTTTAGAATGTTCTCTATGTGCCTTCCTTGGTTTCAAATCTACTTTCTATGTATCAAATGACACACACTGGTGAACTGAAGCAAGTTACATTCAGCCCTAATACAGTTGAAATTTCTGATATCAAAAGTGGAAGACTTATTGCAGTCGGAAAGGCGAACCACACTGCAAAATAATATGTGTTTTCACACTTTATTCCGCTTGCAAATCCCACTGCTCTTCGCACACACGGTAATGAGGTTAGTAGTATTTGGCATGAAAGGTTTGGACACCTTAATTACAAGTATTTTCTACTTCTACAATAGAAATCCATGGTAGATGGTCTTCCACAACTCCGTTCCTCGAAGGGAATTTGCCCCAGTTGCATTGTTGGGAAGCACCCTGAGCACAGGTTCGACCGCGACAAAGCTAGCAGAGCTTCGACAGTTTTGGGGCTGATACATTCTGTTATCAGTGGTCCGCTGCCCAATATGTCATTAAATGGTTCAAGGTATGTTTTGACATTTATTGATGATCTTTCCCGCTTTACTTGGGTATTTTTTCTCAAAAACAAGTTAGAAGTGCTTGGAAAATTCAAGGATTTTAAGGCTTCTGTTGAGACAGCCACTGAGAGCAAGATCAAAGATCTTAGATCTAATAATGGTGGATAATATATCAAGGCCAAGTTTCTGCAACTTTGTGCTGAAAGAGGAATTCAGATCCAACATACAGTTCCCTACACACCCCAGCAGAACGGTGTAGTGGAAAGGAAAAATCGGTCACTGAAAGAGATGGC
This sequence comes from Larix kaempferi, assembly GCA_027924585.1. Lineage (NCBI taxonomy): Eukaryota > Viridiplantae > Streptophyta > Pinopsida > Pinales > Pinaceae > Larix > Larix kaempferi. Next base: position 9,086,646 of record BSBM01000368.1, read on the forward strand.
TACATGCATGATTGAGTCAAAAGGTTTGGATGCAAATATTTGGGATGAAGAAATTAATGTTGCTGCATATATTCAGAACCAAGTTCCACATTCCTCCGTGAAAGGTATGACTCCTTTCGAAGCATTCTTTGGTCACAAACCGGATGTGTCAAATTTGAGGGTTTTTGGCTCTACTACATGGGCTAGAATTCCTTCCAAGAAGAGACGAGATTTGGATCCACAAAGTATTGAGTGCATACTGATAGGATATGGGGAAGAATCAAAGGCATATAAACTCATAGATATCAAATCCAAAAAAATATTCATAGAGCGCAGTGTGCAATTTGAAGATCTGCTTCAAGAATTGCAACTAGTCGAGGAAGAAACTATCAGTTCACCGCCTTCACCAGAAGAAGATTTGAGCAGCGATAATGAAAGTATTGGTTCTGATATTTATGATATTTTAGCAAAACATGATGATCATGACATATCAATTTCGGAATCCAAACATTATGATCCTCCTCAATTACCAAAGTGGGCCCAAAACACTCTTCAATCTGCTGGTTCGAACATTGGAAATCCTGCTGATCCAAAACGAACAAGAACAGAATTTCAAAGAGCAGGTATGGCTCTTTCTATTTCTGATCCATTACTTCCTGAGATTTTTTATTTGATGATTGGTTCATATCCCAAAACATACTACCATTCCTACCGAGATCCAAGATGGCAAAGTGCCATGGATGAAGAGTACAGTTCTCTTCAAAAGAACAATACATGGGAGCTAGTTTCTCTTCCACCTGGAAGTAAATTAGTCCAATGTAAATGGGTCTACCGCACGAAAGTTGTTGTTGATGGCTCTTTCAGCAAATACAAATCTAGGTTGGTGGCAAAAGGTTTCTCCCAAGTCCAAGGAGTGGACTACACTGAGACCTTTGCACTAGTTGCAAAGATGGATTCCATCTGCCTAGTTTTGGCAATTTCCGCATCCAAGCACTGGTAAGTGCACCACATGGATGTGAAGAGTGATTTTCTACATGGAGATCTTGCTGAAGAGGTATATATGAAGCAGCTAGAAGGTTACACATCAGATCCATCATTAGTTTGCATATTGAAGAAATCTTTGTATGGTTTAAAACAGGCCCCAAGAGCTTGGTATGCAAAGATGGACTCCTTCCTTCTTTCTCAGAATTTCAAAGATGCAAATCTGATCCGAGTGTGTACCTACAGAAAGTTAAAGGTAATTTGTTGGTTATTTTTCTTTATGTTGATGATCTTCTCATTCCTGGTAGCACTCTTACTTCAATAAACAAGCTAAAAACTGCCTTAAATCTAGCTTTTGACATGAGCGATTTGGGCTTGATGAGTCACTTTTTGGGCTTGGAGATGGCTCAAAATTTTGATGGGATCACTATATCTTAGCAAAAGTATGCTTCCGACATATTATTGAAGTTTAATATGGCTGAATGTAAGGAAGCCCCATTCCCATTCCTCTCAGGAATCAGTCTTGAGGAGGGAAATTCTACACTGCTTGCAGATTGTACTATGTATCGACAATTGATTGGTTCACTACTTTACTTGACACACTCAAGGCCTGACATTTCATATGCCATGATTTCTATGTCAAGGTATATGCAGCAGCCCCATGAGCTTCATTGGCGGGCAGCCAAGAGGATCTTGCAGTATGTGCAAGGTACGAAACATTTTGGCATACATTATGCTGCAGATTCTGAGCTAGACTTCATTGGTTTTACTGATTCAGATTGGGTAGGTGATAGCATAGATCGGAAGTCCACTTCTGGATATGTTTTCATGATTGGACATGGGCCTATTTGCTGGTCAAGAAAAAATCAGGCAGCCATTGCACTTTCTTCAACAAAGGCAAAGTATCGAGGGCAAGTCAATCCCTGCATTCAACTAGTTTGGTTGCAGGGTATTCTTTCCGAGTTTGGTTTTGGTGGCACTACTTCGACTGTTCTTTTTTGTGACAATCAAAGTGATATCAAGATCTCCAAAGATCCATTTCATTGGCAGAGGACCAAACACATTGAGATTCATATGCACTACATTCGAGAGTTGGTGCATGATTGCACCATCATTTTGCAATATTGCCCTACCGATGAGAAAATTGTAGACATCTTCACCAAGAGCTTCACTGAGAAGAAGTTCTCTTACCTCCGTTCACTGTTGGGGGTGAGTTCCATCATGGTGGAGACAGATTGATCCATTATTATGTTTTAGCTTGAGGGGGGGCTTTCTTCCCACTGGGTTTTCCCTCTTTCCTCACTTAGCTTATTTTCAGCATTTTTTGGATTATTGTATTGTGGTGACCTTTGGTCTTAGTAACCAGGGCCCTACATTATTTTTGTTGTTGTACATCATAGTCTAGCTTGAGGGGGGGTGTTTGAATATCCACATCATCATTTTCAAGGTCTTGCATACAATTAGGGTTTGCATGCCAATTCTAGGGTTTGCATGCATCCTAGTCACCAGGTTGATGCCTCCAACACCTTATCCACTTCATTCTAGCACCCAGGATCTTATTCCATCATATTTTTAGCCCTCCTAGTCATGAAGGCGCCCACTTCTCACCTACTTCCAGAGAAGGGCACACTTCTTCACCTACCCACTCAGTTAGCACCGATTCTCCTTGATTTGAGGCTAGTTTCACTCCCGACTGACTGTTTCACTCTGTTGGACCTCCAGATTGACTAGATGACTTGTTCTGACTTCAGTTAAGCCTCCCATGCATCCTCCACTAAGCCTCCTTCCCTATATCAATGCTACACACTTCAGTTACACTTGTTACACTCAGTTAGACTCAGATTGACACCTGGATGACTGGTTCTTGTGCATTGATGACCACCACTGATTGATGATGAGCACTCCTAGTTGGAGCCAAGCTACACCATTCAGTAATTCTAATGACCTCCTAAGTCAATTCAAATTGCTCACTCATGGTCAGATGATTGTATTGTAATTATTCACCCTTATTGGGATATTGAGCACTGATGCATGTTTTGCACAGTTTTACACCATATTTTCTATGTTCATCTGTTGTGATTGATTTACTTGTTCATTAGATCTACTGTGACTAATTTTACAAAAAAGGGGGGTTATTTTGATGCCTGCCCCTAGTTCCCTACCTAGCTAGAATATTGGTTTTGGTTCCCAAGTGGGGTTAACTGTGTGTTGAGTTAACAAATTTTAAGTGTCACTTGATATTTTAGGGTGTGAGTGGGTGCACAAGTGGCATGTATGGCTATGTTAGATGAGCAAAATAAAGCTGATAACAGAAATGAAACAAAACTAACATTTTTATTTTTATTTTTGGAAACTTAGATAAACTACTAGGAAATGAGTACAGGAACTAATCATGCAATCACTCAAGCAAGCGAATAGTATGCTACAATCAGTCAATCATGCAACTCAAATAGTCAATGTTAGGGAACCAATAGAGGGTTGGGAAAGTCCAAGGGTAGGTGTGTTCAGAGGCACAGTTTCAAAAGAGAAAGTTAAGGAGTGGAACGCTCTTAACTAAGCAAACTGAGCACTCTGAGATACACATAAATAGGGTTTAAGTGCGCTCTGGGATGCACATAAACACTCTGGGATGCACATAAATAGGGTCTAAGTGCGCTCTGGGATGCACATAAATAGGGGTTATGTACGCTCTGGGATGCACATAAATAGGGTTTAAGTGCGCTCTAGGATGCACATAAACAGGGTTTATGTGCGCTCTGGGATGCACATAAATAGGGTTTATGTGAGCTCTGGGATGCACATAAATGGGCAATAGGTGCACCCTGGGACGCACTTATCAAGAAAACAGGTGCATCCTGAAACCTGGGAAAGAAAAAACTAAATACATGCTCAGAGAAAGGCTGAGGAGGGGTTCTATGGGTTGGTTTAGGCCGGTTTGGCCATCTAGGGGTTGACTAAAGGTTTAGCAACACTTAAAACCAACTATATGAGGAGATATAACAACTTCAAAAACTATGGAAAAAACTACCAAAAACTCAACAAAAAATGGCCAGAGATCTGTAGGGCTCTCCCTAGCGGAGTGGCTAGTTCTTTTGGCAGTGATTTCACACACCAATAGGCAGAAAAGGGGTGTCCACCGGCTTGTGGAATCTAGGAAGAGATCCAAGGAACAGTGGATTCTCGTGCCTCTGTGTGTGACAAATGTGGTAAAAAAACAAAGTGAAACTATGTAAGAAAATGGAAACTATGCATATATGAAATATAAATCGAAATAAATTTAAGCTACTTGTTAGGTAATAAACTGTAGAAAAAACATAACATTCATGTTTACTTCGGTAAAAATGGTAAAACCAACTATCTACCACAAATGCAGACATAAGAATTCACTCCATGCATATTATGAACCCTTTATAAAAGAAATTATTTTTATACTTGGTAAAAATTGGCTTACAAGCTAGGAATTACCTCTACCCTTGCGGCCGTGAAGAAGTGCAATCCCTAGCTGGGTTCCGTCCTCCGGGTGGACTTCATGATCTAATGGTCTGCACTACACTCATCTTCTATGGTGGCTAGGAGCTAATGATTCTCAACTAGCCAAAGAGGGAGGTGCAAGAGATGGTGTTCGACCGAGGATATCTAGGCGAATGGAGCTTGGTGCTAAAGCAGGGGGCTTCAAGCGAGAAGGGGAAAAAAATTAATGGGAAACAATTCTTTGTAAATGGTGAAAGACATTTCATATATGGTGTGGTTTTAGGGTTTTGTAACCCTAAAACCACTTATGTTATGTGTCTTTCAAATTTTACCGCCTGGTAAGACTTTGAGTTGAGGAGGGAATTTTTGGCATTTCAGGACATCCCCCTATTTTGGTGGACACCTCCTTTTTAGGGGAGGATCCCTATTTTAGTGGAGGTTGTCCAAAGGGGGAATGCAGGACTTAGGATATGTGGGTTTTTGGGTTTTTAGTGGATAAATGAATTTATTATTTAGGAATGGGGGTCTAGGCCCATGTGGTCAATTTTTTTGTGTTAACACAAAGTATGAAATAAAAACATACATGTGTTAGCCTATGATACCTTGAGAATATACATATGTTTTGTCTTCATACTAGAGTCATAATACCTACTTATTATAGTCTTCCTAATCATCAAAAACATATCCTTTGAGGGCATGCACTTTCTAAAAACATAGATGTAGCATAAGGAATTCATTTAAATATGATTATGCATTCTTAGAATGAATTTTTATGCTTATGGATTGCATTTTACACCAAGTGTCCATAACAGTCAAACGGGTTAAAATTGCACTTTTCATAGGTCGATTGTGAGCATATGAGGTTAGGTTACCTAAAGTTAACACATGGATGTTCTTCTAAATGTATATATAAATTATATTGTTGGAGGTGTGTTTTCGTTGATGTAAAAAATGTTTCCATTCACAAAAGGGTGTTGTTTAAGAACAATTAAAAAAATCCCCAAAATACATTAACCACAATGACATTCTAGGACACTTGGAGATCTCTTTGAAGCACATATGATATCAAATATTGGATCTAATGTAGAAGAGGTTTTTCCAAGCCATCAATGAAGTCCTAACAGCCCTAAAATTGGATGAATGCATGACAACTAGAACACTGATAATGCATTGAACTCATAGACAATTTAGAAGCATGAAGAAGAAGATGATACTCAAAGTCCATGTATGAATCAGTCACGGACTGTTGTGTAAAGTAATATGCCCTTGTGAACATAGAACATAATGAGAATATAATAATGTGGATAATATCAAAAGAGATCATATCTAACCGAAATCACTGAAAAAGCCCAATAATGAGGGCTGGGTGGGCATTTTTCTGAACTGGTGAAAACTGGGCTCAAATAAAAACAATCACCATTTTGTGAAATTAATTGTGGGAAAATGGAATAGTATTTTACGAATTTGAAAGAGGTTATTGTCAACAATATATATATCTCCAAACCCATGGTATTAAGATCAATTTATGAAAATTGTACAAACTGTGGCGTGCATTTTTCTAGGCCACGTTTTGAATATTTACACTTTGTTCTTTCAATCAACAAAATAGATTTTTTTTTTAATAACAAATTAGAACTTTGGTCATTAAGTTTGAATTTGTCCAAGATACTGACAAATTATGCATAAAAATATTTTATATGCATATAGCATGATACTTCTTACTCAAATTTTTATTCTATTGTTTCTGAGATCAATTAGAATCCTAAATTTACTCTAATTATTCTATTTACTCTATTTACACTATTTTCCCATAACAATTAGAATGCCAATTTGTTTCTCTATTGTTTACTCTATTACTTTATTATTTTCAATAAGTATACTTAACATGCTAGATGGCTAACATTATCCAAATTGATAACTTAAGTTGTGTATAGTTGACTTCAGACACATTTGTTATATTTCTGATAGTTTAGTGTGCATACTGTGTGTGCATCCTCAGCATGCATCCTGTGCATGCATCCCCTTCCTGTATTCTGAGCCTGCCAACATCCTTTGCATGCATATTCACCATTTCTAACCACTAATTCATTGCTATCCGTAGTTGAAAAAGGGGCATCTTGCTAAATGGAAACAATAGAAACAAGAGCCTCAGATTCCATGCCATCAACTAAAGCAGGGGGTTCCCTAATTGAGAGGTTCACTGCCAAAAAATTCCAAGAGAGCGCTGACGCATGGAGTAATAGAACCAACTAGCCAACAGGTATGCTAAATGTCCTACTAAAAGCTGAAGTGCATCATTTTATTTTTGGTCATTTTAACTTCAGAAATGAAGAGATAGACGATGCCATATCTAATTATGATGATGAGTCAAAGGAATTGCTTTTTTTGGGGAGGAGGGTTTCTATGGACCTTGATTTGGTGTCCAGAGAAACAAAAATTCCACATAGGGAGGGAGTAATGTTGACCTCCAAGAAAACCCCCAAAGTAGAAAAGGGTGAGATGGAAAACAAAATTTGTGGAAAAAATGTATGTGTTCCTAGAAATGGTTTAAGGATGCAAGACATTCCTCCGGGACTATATAAAACCTTGATTCAAATTGTACTTAGGACAATTATGAATCACCACAAGCAACATATTTCTGGTGATTGTATCAAGTTGGTGATTCACTGGGTTGAAGACATGGCCATGGATTTCCCTCATCTAGTGGCAAATAAATTGCATTTTGCACTGCAGGAGAGAAAAATGAAGAGTAAAGTTTAGTTACCCTAGTACGTTATAAAATATTATTGACTTATATCGACACAACTTTGTAGAAGCAAGCAATTTTAAAAATACATGCATTAGGAGGTCTAAAATGGAGAAAACTAACCAGGAAGTTCATCACCAATCTCCCAAGTACAATGTACAAGTAGCTGAAAAGCCTTTGGAGAACTCTATGGAAGGTATGGGAAGTGACCCTACTTTAGACAACTATGAAGAAATTTATGTTGTCTCACCTGTTGCAGGATTACATAAAGGCACAAAAATTAATGGAAACTAGTCACATGATTTTGAGGATTATGAACAAGAACATAGTGATGATGATATTTCTGCTACAACAAAAATTGAACTTGGTGTAGTTACACCTCCACTATTGGTAGTTGAGAAAAATTCCTCTCTAAAATATTTTGTCGATGGTCAATTCGTTTTTAAGCTATTTGATGAATTGTTTAATTTCAAAGAAAAAGCTTCCATGGTGGAGGAACTCTGTACGATAAAGGATTTACAAATTCTAGTCCTCTGAAAGGTACGGGCTATTTTGATGGGTTGAAATAAAAGTTGGCATATTTTTGTATAAGCTACATCATAAAATTCTTAGAAACTAAAATATTTTTAGAATTGTATTGTTAAATATTTGATTGTTGGAATTTTAAGAATTGGCAAGATTTGGAAATGTTTATACACTTTGAAATATGATTGGATTCTTAAAATTTTCCCTACTTACAAGAAGTTGCATGGTTACAAAAATCACTTGTGGATACTTAGCACCGTTCAAAAAGCATAATGGATGGAAACATCTGAGAAATTGATGTTATGCATACAAAATTTTATAGAATTGTAACTGATTTAAAAAAGGAAACTACAGAAGCCAAAATAGCATATGAGACTGAACTGAAGAAAGATGCATAAACCATAATGAGACTGGAAAATGAGCTGAGAAAAAGACCGGAGGTTTTGATCATTACACTAAAGACTTTTATTAGCAAGAAAACAAGACGGAAGAATGAACTCAAGCAGAAAGACAAATTAATTGAAAGTTTGAAGAAAGAGTTTTAAAACAAGTGGAGTGGAGAGGTGAAAAAATTGGTTGAAGTTCAATCTGACTTAGAAGCATAATTTTTTTTGTCGAGACTATTTGTCTCCAGACTCCAATGGGCTCAGAAAATGAACTGGAAGGAGTTTTGCACAATAATATTAGAATCATAGAAATTCATTTAGAATTATTCCCACGCTTTCTTATCTACTTGAATGCATGCATTCGTTTAAAACGATGAGAATTATAGTATAGGAGTAATGAGTAAGTAGTATGATGAGTTAGGAGATGTTCTATTTTTTAAATCTAAATGTCACAATTTTCTTTAATTACATTATTTTATTGCTTCTATTATTGTTCTCAATTTATTAGCTCCAAGTTTAACCTATTCTCAGTTGGGATAAACTATATCTTAAATTATAAAATTGTTTTTTTTAAGGATTCTATAATCTTTTCAGAACTGCCATTCAAATCTTTTCAGAAATCCTGCCATTTTTATATCAAATATTTTCAGCAATTCACTATACTCGACTCTCTTTCTCTCCACGGATGATCAGATAGAAATACTAGATAGTCTTTCTCTTCACCAATGATCCGCTATAAATAATCGAGTATCTTTCTCTCTGTGATGAGATGGAAATACTCGAGTGTCTTTGTCCATTATGAGGTTGTAATTAGCATAGATCCATCTAAAATGGGATGTAACGAGATCCAAGAGGAATCAAATCTTCAATGCAAAGATATATGTAATAGATTGAACTTTAACGGAAATCTGGCAAACTCTGAAATAGTTTTCATTTTTGTTTATATGCTTTTACTCTTTTGATCAATTGCCCAATGAAAATTTAAATTGTCTAGTATTTATTGCAAGATAATGTTAATGCTCTGTTTGAATCTTTGCAGCAAAGGAGCACTTCTCAAAATATAACCCAGCAGAGAAATTTCTTGGTCTAAGTGCACCTTATTAGGATTTTAATGGAATGGTCAAGCTTGCTACCGCGTCTTAGCAAGAAAAAATTTGGATTAAGTTGGGAACTACAGGAAGTCATTTTAATTTAAGTTAGAAACACCAATTTCTACCTAGACAAAGGTCACTTTAATTTTTAAGTTAGCTAAATCAATTGCCAAGTAGATTTTTTGGGTAAAATCTTTTAGACTTCCCCTACATGAGTTTCATTCCATGTAATATTGAGAAAATAATTCATTTTTTAATTTGGACCCACTCCTACATATTGAGTAAACAATAAATAACAACAATTTTATAAACTTTTTTTTCCAGCAAATAAAAAATTTATAAACTTATAGAAAATATAATTCTGCTTTATGTACGATGGGATATTTTATTGAAGTTAAATTGTTTTTTTCCATCTATATTAATAGAAAAAAAAATTATTGTAGTTTAATAATGCATAAACTTATTTAAATATTTAATTATATAAATTATCATATTTTAAGTCTTATCTTTTATTCTTTGTTTTTGTTGTGATGTTGTAATATGTTAATATATGTTGGCTCATGTTAACACCCAAAAGGTGTTCACTACCTCATCTACCACATTATATGGCTCATTTGTCCATTTTCCTACCATATTTCCCTTAAAATCCCAAAAAATCCCATTTAAAAGCCTCCAAAAGGCCTAAAATGCCTCCATAAGGCCACAAAACCATCAAAATAGCCTCAAAAAGGCTAAAAAACCCCATTTTCCTCCAAAAATATCCAAAATTCCTTTTAAAAAGCAAAAATCCCCTAAAAAGGGAGTAAAAAATATAAAATAATGAGGAAAAGGAGAAAAAAACCCTATACAGCTGCCCAAAACCATGTGTTTCCCAAAACCATGGGTCAGCACTCCACCACCAAAAAACTATAAATAGGTGATGGAGATCCCTTATTCCATATCCACAATCAAGTATACCCTTACTCTGCCAAAATCTCTCTCGAAACCCTAGTTCACCATTGAACTACTTTCACCTTGAGAGCCCCTTTTGGCCCATTCCCACCATTGGAGAAAGAGAAGGAGCACATTGGAGCTTGGAGAAACACTCTTAGACATTGCAAGGAGCTTCATCAACCTTCACATTGAAGGTAATATTAATACAAAACCATTGTTTACAAATTGTTGTTTATTTTTCATGCACATGTTTTAGAGTAGTTTCTATTTCTGTTTTAGCTTAATTATTTACATTTACTGAACTGCTACTAAGGAGTCCATTCTCCTTAGTAGGTGCTCATTTGCACAAGCTAGGGGTAAAACCCTAGCCACAGTTTTGGCGACTCCCCTAGATTTGAATTTCTGGTTTCCGTTTAAAAAAAATAAAAATTTCTTTCGGCTGTCCCTTTCGGCCGCCGCACACCGCGTTTTTTCCCTCTGCAGTCGCGTCCCGACCGCGTCTTTCAGGACTTTACCTGCGACCCGACCGTGGCTCTCAGACTGTTTCCGATGCCCTGCCGGCAGATTCAAGTCTGTTACCTGCGATCCGACCGCGGCTAATCAGCCTGTTTACTGCGATCTGACTGCGCATGTCGGCCATTTTCTCGCGTCCCGCCTGCGGCTTTCAGCCTCTTTCCGGCGTTCCGACTGCGTCTGTTAGCCCTTTTGCCGCGACCCGACTGCGTCTTTTTCCCAATTTCCTGCGTCTTGACTGCGCCTGTTGGCCCGATAATCGCGACCTGACCGCGTCTGTTTCCATTAAACCCGCGGTCCGCCTATTCTAATTCGCCACAGACCCGCGGTCTGATTTCTGCATTTTTTCTGTTTTGAGCCCAGCCCCTTTTGCTGCAATATTTTCTGCATCTGAACAGCCCCCTGTCCTACCTACAGCCCCACTTCCTTACAGCCTTTCTGCAACATAATTTATGTTCCCTTTACAGAATCTTTTTAAAATTTCAGTATTTTAAATTCAGAAAATTTTGCAAGTTAAAGTTTCAATTCCAGCATTATTGATAGTTAAGGAGTTTCCCCCCCCTTGTGGCACTTCTATTTTGGGTTCATAACCTCACGAGCACACACTCTGTCACATAATTCAAGTGAGCCTTAAAAAGTACCTAACTGAACCAACATTCTAGCCCCACTTGGGGAACACAAAAGAATCATTGTAGTTAGGTAGGATCGGGGGGATAGGCTTCCAATAACACCCCTCAGTCACTTACACTTGAGACATAGTTGTTGTCCAAATAGGGAACCAAAATCCCCTATTACTTTTTGGCATGGTCACGACCAGTTTATCAGAGGGCCTCTCCCTTAGGAGGGTTGAAGTCGGGAGACTGGTTCCGGAGGCCTAAGTGGAATACCACACTCCATTTAGTAACCGAAGGGCTACCTTTCGCGGTTCGTGGGATATCCCTGTATAGGGGTATTGCGGTAAACGGACTAAACGGCAGATTCACCTTTCTGGACGTGTCATGAACGGGGTATCTTAGTTGTCATTCTTCTAGGATTGACTACTCGGTGTCCCTCCTGGTAGGGGGATATCATAGCCACTTGGCTTTCCTATTCATATTGTCTGACTTGGATTTCATCACCTTGCAAAGGATATGTCTAGTTGAGTCAGAATACTTTTAGTTAGGTGTTTGCATGCTCCTTTACCTCCCTTTGGTCTAGTGAGTCCACCATTTTTTATTTTTAGGAAACCTGCTGCTTGTTGGTATTCTGACCATCTTTGTTGATACTCCACCTATTGTAGCACAGCTGTTGCAGTGGGTGTTTTGAGTTGGTTGTTGGCCTGAGTGCCTTGTTTTTTAGCTCTCCTTCTGCACACTCGGTTGCATTAGGATTTTTGAGCTGTTGTTCTACTCACCTCAACCCACAGAGATTTGACACCATCTGTCACCATTGAGTCCCCGAGACATTCTCGGCACCTCAGGGGCGAGCCCCCACAACACGGTTCACTTGACACCACCCGTCATAGATTTCGATCATCATCCGTTGATACCACTCATCACAGATATAGAGCCTTCTCACTTGACTCCACTCGTCAGCGACATAGGACTCCGTCACTAGATATTGACGCTCCTTACTTTACCTCCGATTCTGACGAAGAGTCTGAGAACCCTATTTACACTGCCCCTACTAGCCCCATGGCTGGCACGACTTCCACTCCTTTTGTTATATGGACCATTGGTGGCACATCCACCACTACACCAGTTACTACACCTGTTTTGGGTATGCCCTCCATGGGGCCCCCATCTACCGTTCCCCTCATGGTACCTATTCCCGCAGCGGGAATACCTATCCCCACTACATCAGTGGCTCACACTACCCATGGTGGTGCAGGCCCATCCTATACTACCTCCGTTCCCCCACTTGGGGGCACCATCCCAAATCCTGTCCCTCCACTTGGGGGCATTGGCCCCAACTTGGTCCAACCCACTACTGTGTCACATCCTTCTTCTAGTTTTCCATTCATGGCTAGCCTCAACCTACCTGACCTGGCCAGATTGACCAACGATCCTATTCAACACGACCCTACATGGCCTCATATGCCTACCAAGCTCCCCTCTGACATCCCTAAGTTCGAGGGAAAGGCCGGTGAGGACCCACAAAACCATATCATGTCTTTCCACCTATGGTGTTCCTCTAACTCCATAGTGGACGACTCTGTTCGCCTCCATCTCTTACAGCGCACCTTCACTGGCTCTGCAGCCAAGTGGTATATCGAGCAACCTCATGGGACCCATGCCACCTTTGCTTCCCTTGCCTCGACCTTCCTGCAGTTCTTCCAGTTGCCTGTCCGTTATGACACGGGCGTCGAGATCCTCCTATCTTGTAGACAAAACATGGCTACCCATATCACGGACCACATCCATGAGTGGCGTCGACGCCGTAGCTTATGCAAGATCAAACTAGACGACCGTATCTTCCTAGATTAGTTCCTCAAATCCCTTCTCTTTGTTATTGCTAAGGATGTGGCATCAGAAAGACCCCAGTCTGAAGAAGAGGCCATCCTTAAGGCTTAACAGTTCGACCTCATTTACGCCCAGTCGGGTTACCTTTATACCATTATACCTGACGCCCCTCGCGGTGAGTCCTCCCAGCATGATGCACCGGGGGCATCCCACACTGCAGACGGTATCATTGGTTGTGTTTCTTCGCATCCCCAACCATTTTCTATAGCACGTCCTACCCCTGGCCCCGACCTTTCACGGGCTACCTCACAGTCTGGAGCAACCAACTCGTATGCTCCCATGACACATCACCACCACCATAGACCCTCATGTCCTCCTCAGTGCTTCGGTCCTGCGACTCCCGCTTATGCCCCCCCAGTCGCACCTCAGCCTTACTACCTTCAGCAGGCTGCCCCAGCTCCTGCGCCTTCACAAGCCCAACCCGCTTATTATCCGCCACAGGCAGCCCCTGCGGCAAACCCACAACCTGATCCGTAGCCATATCAGCAACCTCCTCAAGTTGCTGCACCTGCTCAGCCTCCACCTGCATATCATCCCCCGCAGCCTGCTCCCGCACCTGCGCAACCTTAGAACCCACCTGCTGCCCAAGGGAAAGTCTATGCCCAACAAAATCCGCAGCAGAACCAGAACAACCAACGCAACCAGGGCCAACAAAACCTTGGCAAGGGCCGCAATCGTGGGAACAACCAACCTATAGACCAAGCTGGTCAACCGGCGAATCCCCCTGACAATAATAATGCGGCCCCTGCTAACCAAAACCCTGATCGCCCACCCAAGCAGGCTAAAAACCCCAATTTGCGAACAAACCATCCTTGTTCTATTTGCGGGGTCTATGGCCACTCCACACATGCTTGCCCACACTTGGAGCGAGCTCGACAACTTTGGGTTGATGATGCCCATCGCCAAGGGCATGCAGCTCCTTAGGCGCCACCTAACCCCCCTCAGCCTCAGCAGCCTCCTTTGGTTCTGCAAAACCCCTTACCAACCCAAGGCGTCGTGAACACTCAGCCGTTGGCTCCCCCTCAAGCCAACGTGCAACCCCAACAACACATCACGTACGCTGCTCCCGATCAACCCATGTTTGACTCGGGAACCCACCACTTGTTGATGATGTCATCAGCTGACGTTAACCTCCAGACTCGTCGGAACCAATATGGCTCCACCACTGAAGCCCCTCCTGCTGAGAAAAACCCTAACGCTCATCCCACCGATCAAGATTTACGCATACCCCCGCCTCCACTAGAGGGCGCTCCCAAAGCACCTCATTTCCCGCTTTGCCGAATCAACAATAACCCCAATGCGCGGGCTGCATCAAACTACAACATCGTCGATGACTTAGCCCAGTCTCCTGCAGCCATGTCTACATTAGAAGTCTTGAAAAACTGCCCTTCCTAGCGTAAGACTCTACTCTCCACCATTGGGGCAATTGACCCACATGATTTGAATTTAATGGCATTTGATTTGGACCAATCCGAACCACGCCTGCCTTCCTCCTTAGCATTCCAAGTTTCTGTTTCCGTTCGGAATCTTGTCATCCATCGATGCATCATCGATGAAGGTGCCTCCACATGCGTTATGTCTACATTCGTATGGCAGAAGTTGGGTTCCCCTACTCTCCAGCAGTCCACCACTGCATTACGTGCCTATGACGGCCGGTCGGCCCAGCCCCAAGGCCTCCTACCCAATGTCCCCATCCAGTTAGGTGGTAAAACCATCCTTATCGACATCGAGGTAATCAATGCCCAATTGGATTATAACCTTTTACTTGGCCGCAGCTATATATATGCCATGTGGGCGGTTGCCTCTTCCATTTTTCATACCATGATGTTCCCCCATGAGGGACCCGTGGTTAAGGTTGACCAGCTCACCTACTATGATCCCAGTGCTCCCGCAGCACCCGAAAACATTCTCCCCATGGTTGAACAACCTGTTTCTCGTGCCACCACTTCGTTTGTTTCCTCTACGGGACCTGGGGTTTACTCGGACGCGCCGATGACCTCCACCTTTCAATCTATTCCTCCCCCGTCATCTACGCCCGAAGTGTCTGACTTATGTACCTTGTCCCACGATAACCAAACACCTAACAATAAACCACCCTTGTTGCCTAAAACACCATTGGTACCTAGCCACATTGGTGTTACACCTATCCATACGATCCCCTTCCTAGTCCCTCCATCGGGAGTAGTAAGCGCCCCGGTCATGGCTACCCTTAGCCTTCTTGGGTTAACTTTGGGATTACCCGTATGGTATCTTTCGCCTCCCATTTGCCCGCCGACACCCGATGTCGTCCTCCAACCGGTGCAACCCATGGCTACTACCACTCAACCACCTCCTGGTGTCGCTACCCCGTCGTCCTCCACGACTCCCCCTCCTACTCCCAAACTCATTGGGGGCAGAGGGCCACAACCTTTCACTGCTGTACCACCTCCCAAGACAGTAAAAAACCCTCCAGTGTTTTGCGCTCCTCCCAAATGCTCGCTGTGCGACGAGTTAGGCCATGCGACCCATCAGTGTCCACAGTTACCAGCCTTACAGAAACACATGCAGATGCTCGATGACCACCCCAACATCCCGGTTGTCGAACTAAACCCCACCCCCAAGCCTAAAGAAAAATCACTACGCACTAACCATCCCTGTGTGATATGTGGTGTTTACGGACATTATTCACATCATTGTCCCGATCTCCCGGATTACAGAGCGGCTCTCTATGAGATGAACAATCTGGATCTTGAGATGGCACCACCCACCATTGAGGAGATCTACCCCCCGGTCTCTTCCCCTTCAGGAGAGGTTAATACCATTTATATGATCTCTTCAACCACTACCACCTCGTCAACCGATTTGATGACACAAACTTTCCGTACTGATGAGGAGATCCTTGAGGCCCTCACTGCCCCGGATTATCCTTGGGATGATATGCATCATCGTTCCTACTTCATCCCAGAAGAATCCTCCTCTAGCACAGCCACCCAATTCACGGTTGAATCCAAAGACTTCCTCCCCACCAAGGTTGACTGGTTCAAGGACCCTATTCCTGCTCTTGACGCCTTCGAGGAGGGTAACATGGCCAACATCTCACCCGTCATCCACATAGATATCTCTGACCCACCTAGCGTCAATGAATGCATTGCCTTAGGAGCCTCCTGCAGTGAACAAGAGATTGAGGAGTCCCAAAAACTCTTCCAAGAATTACGTGATGTCTTTGCCTGGTCCTATACCGAAGTGCCCGGTCTTGACCGCGCCATCATAGAGCACCACCTTGACACCTCTGAGTCAAGGGGCATAATAGATTCCCTCGACCCTGGGATAGGGGGCATGATCAATCATTTTGAACCTTCCCCATCACACCTATCTCAGCACATCAATGAACCCATTGTCCAAACCCACACATATGTGATCCATAATCACAAACCCCATGCACGTAACATGGGGGCAAGTCATTAACCCTGCTCACTTTTTCACACTTGTGATCTCAACCATTTTTGAGGTCACATATCACTCGTAGATTTGATTTGATTTGATACACCTAGTATTCTTCCCCCACGGGTCATCATTTCTCCCCACCACTGCATCCTTGGCTTGGTGGGCTTACCTTTATTTGCAACCATTTTTTAACCTAGTTAGTTCCTTTAACCATTCCGGAGTCCTTATGACCTCCGTTTTTCGCACCATTTGCACCACCGGATTCATATTTCCGCGCTCGGTGATGATGCTTGAGATCATTTCTCGCTCTCACCCCCAGATTTTTTGGGTATTTTTTCCAAAACGCCCCCAGTCACCTCGGTGTGCGTGCCACATCGGCCGTTACCCGTTTTTGACACTCTTTATATCACCGGATCCTTTTTTTCGAGCTCATGATGATGCTTGAGATCATTTCTCTCTCTCACCTGGTACAATTTCAACATTGTGTCCCGACACCGTGCTACCTCGATTTGCGCACCACATTGGCCGCCATCGAATTGTTCCACATTTTTACATGAGCCCTCCACTCCTGTCATACTGCAAATGTTTCGTTATTTTGCCACCATTTCATTCACCCCGCAAGGAGGCCCACCAGTGTTCCCCCCTACCCTCGTTCTTGGTCATCATTACTAATCCTTGATTGAACACTTCCTCCTTGCCTGGCCATTCCTTTTGTTCGGTATAATTTTATCCCTTTTTCAGGCCAGACAAGTCCTTTACGAAAAAGGCACTTAGGGAGTTTCCGTTAAGCTCTTTTCTGACTCCTAAAACAATGAAAAGATCGCCGAACAATCTTGCTTCCTTTCATGCTCGTTAAAGTACCTGAAAGGGCGTCTATCTGGTATAAGTTTAACCCTTTTCCGGACCTGGTAGACTAATTACAAAAAATAAATACTCTAGTCACACCGGCTAGAAGAGTTCTTCATTGCATCCTTTTATGCTTCTTTGGGCCTTGGAGACTAAATCTACGAAAAAGCAACCCCCTGGAGTCTTCTTATTTGCTTTCAGACTCTCTAAAATTGAAAGCAACCATGAGCGTGAACTGTCCGAGGCTCGTTAAATCCACACGACAGTACCATTCCATTACTTCAGAGTCTTCTTATCGCTTTCAGACTCCTTAAAATTGAAAGCAACCACGAGCATGAACTGTCCTGGGCTCGTATAAATCCACACGACAGTATCATTTTACACACACTTCTTCTAGTTCCTTAACCCATGAAGAAGTACCCTCCCGTGCCTCATGGCACTATGATCGATCATCTCGGCAGTACCCTCAATCAGGTCGCCTTTGTTCAGAGTATTCTGCAGTCTCCTGCCATTTTATACTAGCTTGAGTCTCCCTCAGCCCAGTTACCCTCCCAGATCCATTACAGCTATGATCCATTTCCCCTTATTCAGTTTCATATGCTGCCAGATCTTTCCCATTATCATACTCTGAACAAAGGAAGTTTGAGTCCACCCACTCTACTTGCCCAGTTGTCCCCCCATAGTTTGGTCAGTCCTGCCATCAGTACTATTACATTTCGGTTCTCCACCTCGCGCTCCTGTCAAGGAAACATCATTGCCTTGATAGTTGTAGGTATCCCTCTGTCGACGACAGCACCTCTATTCCAGAGGATAGGCCCAGAGGTCCCTACGCCTTGGACTTATCATCATCTGTGGTAAGTGCCTACGGACCATTCTGAGAGGAGTCATCATTGCCTCTCCGAGTGGTTGTTTCTCACATGCTCAACTTCAGCACCTTGATCGCATCGTCAAGAATCGCGTAGGGTTACATCCTTTACATTATTTGTCGAAGACCCTGGATTTCCCCCGACTCTAGCACATTGGTGAGTCACTTCGGAGCACCCAGTTATATGTTCCTATGGATGTCCGGGCTGCGTTGGCGATTGTATTCGGAAGCCATCCAGTTATATGCTTCCTTGAGTACCCAGTTCAGTCCCCGTTCAGTTCCAGCTCAGTGTACCATCGAGGTTCATGCTCCCATTCATTATGATCCAGCAGCTCATCAGTTCCTCTGGTACCCCAGTCAGCAGCACTGTTGATGTTCCAGTGCACCAGTTCTTCAGTTCACACATGATCAGCCCAGGAGTATGTCCCAGATTTGTGTCCCCTCTGGACTCTTATGATGTACACATTGGTTATGTATCTTACAGGTCCCCCTTTTCGGGCCTCATAGTTATGTTTATGTATCTTGATACGAGCATGGGTATGCCCGCCTCGTCCATATATTGAGATTATTCCTCAGTCAGTATTTGAGGTCATGTATGTTTCAGGTCCCCATTTTTTGGACCCCATTGTTATTGTTATGTTATGTCCTGATACGAGCATGGGTATGCCCGCCTCGTCCATATGATCAGATGATTCCTCATCCATTATTGAGGTTATGTATTTTTAGTTCTTGCAGTTGTTCGGGATCGTTGTTCCGGGTTTCAGTTTGTTTCTTCTCTTCTCTCCACACCCCAGGAAAACCATTCATGACTTATGATGTCCATCAGCCATACGATGAGCTCCTGCCCTCGCACATCAGGGGGCAATCTGTTAACACCCAAAAATTGCTCACTACCTCATCTACCACATTATATGGCTCATTTGTCCATTTTCCTACCATATTTCCCTTAAAATCCCAAAAACTCCCATTTAAAAGCCTCCAAAAGGCCTAAAATGCCTCCATAAGGCCACAAAACCATCAAAATAGCCTCAAAAAGGCTAAAAAACCCCCCTTTTCCTCCAAAAATATCCAAAATTCCTTTAAAAAAGCAAAAAATCCCCTAAAAAGGGAGTAAAAAATATAAAATAATGAGGAAAAGGAGAAAAAAACCCTATACAGCTGCCCAAAACCATGGGTCAACACTCCACCACCAAAAAACTATAAATAGGTGATGGAGATCCCTTATTCCATATCCACAATCAAGTATACCCTTACTCTGCCAAAATCTCTCTCGAAACCCTAGTTCACCATTGAACTACTTTCACCTTGAGAGCCCCTTTTGGCCCATTCCCACCATTGGAGAAAGAGAAGGAGCACATTGGAGCTTGGAGCAACACTCTTGGACATTGCAAGGAGCTTCATCAACCTTCACATTGAAGGTAATATTAATACAAAACCATTGTTTACAAATTGTTGTTTATTTTTCATGCACATGTTTTAGAGTAGTTTCTATTTCTGTTTTAGCTTAATTATTTACATTTACTGAACTACTACTAAGGAGTCCATTCTCCTTAGTAGGTGCTCATTTGCACAAGCTAGGGGTAAAACCCTAGCCACAGTTCAAAATATATTTTATATGTTACTATCAGAGCTTTCAGTATATAAATAATGTTTTTGTTATTAATTTGTGTTTAGTAATATATATAATAATTTTTTAATAGGTTATTGGTTGAAATTCTAAAAGAGTAAGATATATATATATATATATTTTTAATTTTAGTAGTCAAAAATTCTTTTATTATTTTTTTGGATATATATATATTTTTTCTTAACTTGTATTTAGTTTATAATTGTAGATTGACTATAACATACAATAAACATCTTGTGTAGAGTGTGATGAAAGGATCATTATGGAAAATTTACTAGAAACAATTTTCTAACTTGATATCTTGACACATGTACCATTGTTGTAGCTGGGAACTGGGACACCATTGCGCTAGTAATTGGTGGAGGGAGGTAACTCCCAAAGAAGCCCTCCCAGTATGCCCCAAGTTGGGTGGTCGACTGTGTATACACAAGGTTTTTAAAGTGGTCTAATGAGGGACACCCCTTTGTTGATGCTCTACACAAGCAACCTAGGAACTAGTATGCATTACCCCTAACCCCTACTTAGTAACCCCTATAGCCTAGAACCCATAACTATTATAAATTTTAAATGATACTACTCATAACCCTTATACACTTGTAGTAGTTAGATATTATAACCCCTAACAATGAAAAACCCTAACACTCAATCATTATAAACCGTTATCTCATAATTCATATAACACATAACTTCTATACTCCTTCAATAATAATCCTTAAACCCTATCATCCCTTATCCCTATCGTAAAATTAATATCCCCTAACCATTCTAAATCCTAATAATTATAGCTCTTAATCACCTTAATCTCTTTATAGCTATTAAACCTTATCACCCCAAACCCTTAACCCCCTACCACTATCACATAGTCATTAACATTTGTATTCTTGGGAAATAAAATCATTATCAAGTGTACCCCAATCTCTAGAACATATAAAACATAATCCCTTGTACATATAGCTTGTAATCTCTATCACTCCTAACAATTATAACAACCAACCCTTATAATCCATTATATTTAACTAATATGTATAGGATATAAATTCTATAAAATCTCCCATATCCATTAATTAATATAACATTTAACCACTATAATCCTTAGCATCTATCACCACTAATTCTCAATTCCTATATCCATTAGGAATTATCACACTTGCAATCATGAATCTTTATCAATCATAACTCATATGACCGTTATGAATTATATCACCTCAAAACTAACATTAATAGTTATAATACATATATCCCCTAGCCTTAAGCCTAAATATATGTCTCTGGTAGACCGCAAAACACAAACCATAACCTTTTAAACCTTTAAACAAAAATCATTACAACCCATAACCTTTTAAACCTTTAAACATAAATCATTACAACCCATAACCCTTAATCAATATCATCCCTAACCCATGTAACATTAACACCTAATTTATATCATAGTTATGCCCTATAACCCTTAACCACAATAGCCTCTATCTAGTATCCCTTGTAACCACTATCTCCTATTGTATTATCCCTTATTACATAAAACTAATACCTCACATAACCTTGAATATATATAGCCCTTATATCATGACACATATAATTCTTAACCCCAATATTCTTGAATTTGTGACCACTATATCCCAATATCCCTAACCTTGACCACTATAATATCTAAACACTACATCCTCTAATCCATATTACCACTAACCATTATGACTCCTACACAATCCTTAACCACAATAACTTTTATCCAGAAACCCATATAGCCCTTAATGCTTATACTATTATCCCTTATTACGAAAAACCAATACCTCATATAACCCCAAATATATATAGCCCTTACATCATGACACATATAATTCCTAACCCCTATAACCATGAATATGTAGCCTGTCTCAACCCTTCACACATTAACCACTATAATACCTAAACACCAAAAAACCTAATCCATATTGCCACTAACCTTTATGAAGCCAAACCCCATATAAATCCTAATAATTATATCCCTTCTAACTCATAACTATTAAAAAATATTGAGTATAACCTTAATCCTTAATACCCATATCCCTTAACCCTTACAACCCCAACCCTTTACACCTAAATGTTATGAGGCATTTCCCTAAAACAATCAACCCATATAATGTATAGCCTTTATGATTGCAAATCCTTTATCCTTATAAGCTTTAATCCATATCAACCGCAATCCATTACCTTAAAAACCTAAACCCTATGGCTTTTATAGGTGCTAATTTATATCATCCATTAATCCCCTATTCCTAAGACCCTTATCACATATAGAACCTAATCTATAACCCCTAGTATCATTAACATGCAAGTATTATAACCCCAAAACAATGACCTTATAACCCATAAATCGTATCATGCTTTATTCCCAATCTGTATAGCCTAGCTTGTATAACCTTTAACCCTTCTAAAATATTACCCCTAACTACTTATATCTATAAACCCTAACTAGTGACTCCTATAAATTATAATCATTAAACCTTATATCCTCATGTTCTTAAACCAAAAACCCTTAACACTTGGAACCTTTATCCTCGATTATTTATCATTCCTAACTTTTATTACCCTTAACCTCTATAATTGTTAATAATTATAATCCCCTAGCACCTATAACTCTTAAACTATGACATATATATATATATATATATATATATATATATATATATATGGGTGAAAACACGAAGTTGGGAAACACTTTTATGACAACGGAGTGAAAAAAAAACTAGTGTGCGCGGATGATCACACGAAAAAAATTCAACCTCAAACTCTAGACCGAGAGTTTGAACCAATCACCGCGTTGTATTTTTAAAAAAACTCTCGGATGAGAGTTTGAACTAAACTCTCGGCCGAGAGTTTGGAAGATATTTTTTCGGTCGAGAGTTCATGGTCAACAAAACTTGTGAAAATATCTGGCATCTTTCTGGAACATGCAACTTCAGCAATCCCAAACCCTGAAAATTTTAAATATTATTTGTCGGAATTGGTAGCAATGGATTCATCTTTGAATCTAGTTTCCAATGATATATAATTGTTTCATTTCGATTTGAATTTCTATTTATTGATCTTTTTTTATAAACCTTATCACTTAAGAATTTTATTACTCAAAAAATCACCCGAAATGAAAATTCAATATCATAACAAAGACAACACCAAAAAATTTGAAATATTCACAGAGATCTTCCTTTCCCCATCCTCTTCAAAAGTGTACTTTTAGTTTTTCCAATAAGAGTCACACTGAAAATAAAATTAAAGCTTACCAACATGTGTCGATAAGGCGCCATTTTCTGAACATATGCTATTTTGATAAATAATAAAAAATAGTTCTCAAGTCCGAAAAGCCTCAAAATATAGTCCATGCACAAGTGCAGTGTGTGTAGATTATGATCATACATTGTTTTACCTAAAATGAATATTAACCATCTCTCAGAAAACTAGTGCTCACGCTGGTCATTCATTATCCATACCTAAATGTTTCAAGTATATGCCGTTGGTGAGAACCAAATTTGTCCCACGATATGTCCATAAAAAAAATTTAAAAAAAATACAAGTAGAAAGCCAATTAAATTCTCTAAAACATTTGTGTTTACTTCAAGTTGAAATTCCTAAGGGAGATATGGGTTTGAAGAGGTCGAAGTTGAAAAACATAAAATTAAAAGTTTTGTTTGTCAAAAACAAGCCAAAAGTGTTACCCAACTTCGCATTTTCACCCATATATATATATATGTATGTATGTATGTATGTATGTATGTATGTATGTGTATTCTTACATCCCATAACTCTTAGAAACCTCTACCCTTATATCCCTTAATCCCAAAATCTTAATCCACATACTCCAACCATATATCCATTAATGTTTGCAACTACAAACCCATGTTACCATTGATCCATATAATTATTAACCACTAATACTTATCCCCTAAAAGGTCCTAATGTTTAACTACAATAACCATTACATAATAAGTGAAATATTCTCTAACCCTTAAAGGCTTTAATTCTTAACAACCTTAAACTTTATACTCGATCTCCAACCCTTAAACCATATAAACCCTATCCACTATAAAAAAAAGAACAATATTTGTTATGACCCTTAACCTCTATCCACAAGTACCCTTATTGTCTAATCAATGAGCCCTATAGCTTATAAACCTTAACCATTATAACATGTATCCCCTAGCATAAATAATGCAATTTATAACAAATAACCAATACAACCCATTTATATCATAATCACTAACTCATATAACTCATAATCATATCACCTCTAATCCTTTATACTGTCCACCCTACTACTATCATGTAACCCTTTATGTCTATAACCCTTAAAACCTAAAATATATAACCCCCAAATGCTAACTACTAATAACTATAACCCTCAACGCCTAACACATTAAACCCATATTCCTTACACCTTACCCTTAATTACCCTTATAGAACCTAGTCTCCCATACCCTTATAACATCTATCCCATATAACGCTTAACTAATAACTACATTTATCACTTGTAAAACATATAGTACATAACCATTATAACCCTTAAGCCATATAAATCATCACTCATAACGTCTACCCGTTACAACTCTTAATCAACAAACCATATAAAACTTAACGCCTAACCTCAAACCCATAACCCGTATCCACTAACCCTTATAACGCAAAACCTTCATAACAATCAATACAACCCTAAAGCCTAACTTCTAACCTGTAACCTCTATCAGTCCTAACCCTTAACCCATATAGTTTCCAACCAATATATCTATTAACCTTTGAAATTATTAACCCTTAAATACATTATCCCCTAACTTATAATATCCCTAATACTTATCCCATTACTATTATAAAACCTTAATACATACAACTCTTATCCTCTATGAGCTCTATTACATATCCCTCAAACATGTAACATTTAATACCTACCCCTCAACGCCAATTCATAATAGTCCCTAACACTTACCATTATAAGCCATAAAATATAGAAGTTGTAAGCCCTTAGATAATATATATTTAACTCTTATAATAATTTATAGTAATAACCCTTAACCCTATATAAGCTTTTTTTTCCATATAACCCCCACATTTAATTATCATACCATCAATATCTTGTAAAATTAAATACAAACCCCTATAACATCGAATCCCTATCATCTCTAATATTCATCTCCTCTAAAATATGCCCCATATAGTCGCTAATCACTATGACGATTAACCTATATAATCTCTAAGACATAACTAATATAACCCTTCTTCTTCATAATTCATAAACATTTTCAAATGTAGTCCCTAACCTCCATAAAATTTAACACCTATAACCCATAATCACTATAAAACCTAACCATACAACCCTTAATCTCCAACTCCTTACTAAATTAATGACAAATAAGTTACCCTTACAAGCCCTAACCTTTCTAATGATTATCCCTTATAATAAATATCCCTATGTTGTTATAACCCGTAACAAGTAGCCTATATAAATGGATAACCTAGAAAACCAGACACCATATCAATGTTAACCTATCACGCTGTACCCCTAACACAAAACTAACTAATTTGTATAAACCTTAGCTAATAACCCCAAAGACCCATTTATTTAAAATCTCACCATGCTATCTTTATCTTCAACTATTATAACTTAGATAACACATATAACCCATGTTGCCTTGCCCCTACCACACCCACACATTATGGATAATCCTTAATTATTATGACCACTCATCCTCTAACTTTATAACCCTAAACTCTACCAAATTTAACCCCTATACACCCTAATTTTTATCATCCATATCCCTAAAATAATTAACTCTAGTCATTAACCATTATAAACCCTAACCACTATGTTAATTAACCAATAACCCTCTTTACTCATAACCGATATAAACATAAACCCATACAACCCTAAATATGTAACTTATATCATTCTTCATATTCAAAATGTAAGCTATATATATTCTAAATATTATTACACTTAATCAATATCATCCCTAACCCTTGTAACACTGACGCCTAATGTATATCACCATTATACCCTATAACGCTTAACCACAATAACCTCTATCTTATAACCCGTAACCCATACCTCTTATAATCTTATCCCTTACTACCTAAAACTAATACCTCATATAACCTTTAATCTATATAACCCTTATATCATGACAAATATAATTCTTAACCCCAATAGTCCTAAATATGTTACCACTATAACCCAATCTTCCCTTGAACCTTGACCACTATAATATCTAAACAATGAATCCCCTAATCCATATTACCACTAACCATTATGACTTCTAGCCAACCCTTAACCATAATGACCTTTATCTTGTAACCTCTATTTCCCATAACTCTTATAATATTATCCCTTATTACCAAAAACTAATACCTCGCATAACCCCTAATCTAACGACACATATAATTCCAAACCCCTATAGCCATTAATATTTGAATCCTATATCCCAACCCCTAAAACCTTAACTACTATAATCCCTAAATATTTAAACCCCTAATCCATATTACCACTAACCTTTATGACTCCCTACCCCATATAGATCCTTATAATTATAACCCTTCTAACTCATAACTATTAAAAAATATTGACTATAACCTTAATCCCTAATACTTATATCTCTTAACCCTTATAATCCCAACCCCTTACACCAAACTATTATGAGTCCTATCCCAACAACAATTACCCCATATATTGTATAGTCTTTATGGCTGCAAATCCTTAATCCATATCAACCCTAATCCCCTACCTTAACCACCTAAACCCTATGTATTTTACTGATTCTAATTTCTATCATCCATTAACCCCCTATTCCTAAAACCCTTAGCCCATATAGATCATAATTGACTATAACCCCTAGTATCATTAATATGTAAGCATTATGACCCCAAAACAATGACCTTCTAACCCATAAATCGTATAACGCTTGATTCCCAATCCTTATACCCTAGCTTGTATAATCTTTAACCCTTCAAAACTCTTACCCCCAACTACTTACATCCATAAACCCTAACTAGTGACCCATATAACTTATAAGTATTAAACCTTATATCCTCATGTTCTTAAACCGAAAACCACTAACTCTTAGAACCATTGTCCTTGATTCTCTGTAATTCCTAACTCTTAGAATCCTTATCCTTGGTTCTCTGTAATTCCTAACTTTGATCACCCTTAAACTCTATAATTATTAATAATTATAATCCCTAGCACCTATAACACCTAGCATATGACACACTAAAATAATAATAAAAAGAGTAAATCATTAAATCCCATAACTCTTAGAAACCTTAACTATTGTAGCCCTTAATCCCAAGCCCTTATCACTCATAGCCAGTAATCCACATGCGCTAACCAATATAACCATTAACATTTGCAACCTCTACCCCATATTATCATTGATCCATATAATTATTAACCGCTAATCCTTAACCCCGTAAAAGTCTTAATGTTTAATTACTATTTAACCATTACATAATAAGTTAAATATTCCATAACCCTTGAAGTCTTTAATCCTTAGAAAACCTAAACATTATCCTCAATCTCCAACACTTAAACCATATAACCCTAGCCACATCTATAAACAAAAATTAATAATTTTTATGTCCCTTAACCACTACCTACCCTAACCGTTATTTCTAATCCATGACCCCTAAAGCTTATAAACCTTAACCATTATAACCTATATCCCCTACCATAAAAAAATATATTTTCTATCTAATAACCCATATAACTGATTTATATCATAATCACTAACTCATATAACTCATGATCATATCACCTTTAATCCTTCATACTTGCCACCCTACTTCTATCATGTAACCCTTCATATCTATAGCCCTTAAACCCTAAAATCTATTACCCCCAATGTAGTTCCCCTAGACGGTTGTAGACCTTGAGGGCACCTGTTGAGTGACCCGACTAATTGAAACATTAATAAAATAATCCTTTGATTTTATTTTGAGTGTGTTCATGATTAAGATTGATTGTGAATCAATAAATAATGATATATGTGTATCTGGATAGTTGATGTAAATGAATGATTACATGTTGTTTAACGATTAACTTTGATTATGAAAAATGTACATGTGAATGATGCTTAACAACTAGTTGTATGATTGATTATGTGATGAGAACGAAGAAAGTAAATATAGATGAGATGCATTTATGATTAGATGAATGAGTAAAATATAAATGCTTAATGAAGTAGCAGATTGATGAATCAAATTATGATAATTGAGGACAGATATACTAATATATGTTTGTGAGAAATGTGTGTAGCAACAGGTGAAACGGTTCACCGACGGACACACAAAGGAATTGAAGGGTTGTAGAGTACGGATAAATCACACACAGGGAGAGCGACGACGATGTCGACTTCCAACGGAATACCACGCATGAGTAGATAAGCATTGATCTGCTTACTCAAGAGGAAAGCGTGAGAGCGTACGAGGTGGACCACGACGGGGCTGGTCACGTACGTGTTGGGGGGCGTGCAGTGAGAACGGACTCACTCCTTAGCGCCATTAGTCCTTAATAGCATGTAGACGACGGATAGAAGGTAATGAATTCTGAAATCCCTACATGAAGTTTCCGCAAGTCAAGATGAAAGGATGACAATAGAAGGGCCCGACGAAGTGGTACCCTACAGAGAATGGAAAGAGTGTACATAAGGACTCGACGGCATGGTACCTTGCTGAGAAATGGAAACGATTGATGACTGGACCCGACGGAGTGGTGCCATGTCAGGGAAATGAAGTTAAGGAACAGGGAGGCCCAACGGCGCGACACTGGGGTCCTAGCAAAAATCATTGTTAAACTTAATTGCATAAAAACGTATAAAGTTGCACCTAGAACATTACTTAGAAAATGCATTTTAGTACTTGAGACATTTGCACATAAATTGTTATTTTGGCATTTAAATTGTATTAGTTGTTATTTAGGCATTTGCACATAAAGGAATGTTTTTGAGCATTTAAAATAATATAAATATTTATTTAGGAGCAAAATGGAATCCTAAGTATGGACACCTAGTCAACTCCACCTACACCTCAAATCTAGGGGTTAAGTGAAATATCTAGGGGACAAACTTGAGCGAACTAGGAATGCTGGTGCATATCCTAGAGAAACTGACACATGGATGGGTGAGTATTATTAAATTAGAAATTTAATCAAATATGTATTTATGCATGAAGCGACATGTGTCGCGGGGAATTTTACTTTAAAAGGAAGGCTTTGGGAATGGGTAAAGAACCCAGATCCTCGATGGATATCATAATTGTGAAATGATAAAAGACTTGCTACTATTCAAGGTTTGGCTGGAAATTTTGGTGGGGGGGGGGGGGGACCCAACCTGGATTTCTGAGTTGGGTGTGTGAACTCTACGGCCTGAGTAGCTCGGGGGTCCAGAAACAAGAAGAGTACTTCTGGAGTGGTAGGGAGGATTATCGAGGTATCCTCCGGTGAACGAGGTGATCAAGCAATGGGATCAGAGCTGCGGTCTTCGTGGAGTAACACCTTCGACTAGGTTGTTCATACAGGTTCTTTTATGTTTCTTTTGTTTGTATTGACTTGCATATCTACTTTCTTTCTATTAAGGGTTATAGAACTAAACTTCGTGTGAAATACTAAGACTGTGCAGTAATACCATATTCTGAATTTCTTGTCTTATTCTAGCTTGAATATCTTTACACTTTTTCGATGGCTCCTTCGGTTACTATGATATTATGAACCTCTGTACTTTTGTAATAAAAATCTCATATATATTTCGAATGCATAGTTGTCGATAGTGAAAAGATCTGTGCATCACATTTTAAACCTTAGTTTTGTTTCAAAATACATAAATGTTGCATTTTAATACTCTGTCCATTTATAATATCAGAATCAGATCTATTTCGAATGCATGAGTTGTTGGTAGTGAAAAGGCCTGTGCATTATAACTTAACCTTAGAACTATTTCGAAATATAGTTGTGGATAGTGAAAAGATCTATGCATCACATTTTAAACCTTATATCTGTTTTGAAATACATAAAAGTTGCATGATAATACTCAGCTCATTTGTAATCTCAGTTCCAGATCTATTTCGAACACGTAGTTGTCGGTATTGAAAAAAATTTGTGCATTATAATTTAAACCTTAGATATATTTCAAGATGCATAGATGATGTATTGAAAAATTCCGTCGATTCGTAATTTTAAAGTTTCATATCTATTTTTAAAATGTATAGACGCTGCATTATAATACTTTGTTTGTTGTAACCTTCATTTCCCGTGACTCCTGATTGGCATGGAAACCTGGAAACTGCTTCGACACTTTTCGTTTTATTTAAATCCTGGGTCTGCTGAAACCCGTCCTCAGTTCTGCACGCCGGCCTCTTATCTGCCATAAAATTTATTTCAACCCTTTGTGAAATACATTTGAATTAATCCTTAATGATTTCAATGCTTCATGATTCGGCCCTAAGATGATAAAAATCGACTTGTGTATAACTTACCCTTGAACCCGAAATCTCAGTGATGCCTTACAACCATGATTGTTGCATCTGATATCCTGAAGCTGAGTCCTGATTAATGAACATTTACGAAGAAATCCAATTACATATCTAATACAAATGCCTGTTGTATATTTGGGTACCGTTGAAACTGATGGTTACATCAATTGTATGTTGGCGCAATTGGTGGAACAAAACATTGGGCAACGCTCAAGTATATTTATGTTAACATATCAATCTACAATGAGCTAGTAATTACTAATTAAATGTGGTATACAGGACAGAAGGAGAACGTGTATGGCTTTTAAGCAGTTCATGTTGTTGTTAGTTAAAAATTGTCATTGACGAAAGTCTAGTTCACAAATGGTTAATTGAATGCCTATGTATTTATGTTATTTAATTCCTAATTTCCATCATAATGTTGCTTTACTTCTAAATCTGCTCTTAGTTATTATTAACTACTTAATTAGCCAGTGCACCGATCCGATTGCCAACTACTAATCCACTCTCAGTGATATCTCGACGTCATCAGTAGACTTCACACTTTGGTAACCGTGGTGTTCCAAAGCCTTAGCTGGAAGTTCTCTACAATGTTAAAAACTGAGTTCTTCACTTAGACTAACATCAGGGATTAAGCTCTAACATCTGCATGTCCACATAATCCTTGGATAGGAATATGGCCTTGGAAAGGCCGTGCAGCTCAGTGCAAATGGGAGCACGAAATCTGTGCTCAGTCCATGAAATATTTAGTGCTTAATTATTACTATTTTGTTTTTATATGGAGAATTTTTATATACTTAAGAATGGTACGTAATGTGAATAAGATTTGAATCATGGAGGAAAGCAAGTGAATGCATTGCATAAAGTAGTATAATTATTATTTATTTTTCATAGTGCTTTAGGGTATTTGTTGAAATGATTAGATTGCCAAGTGGAAATAGTGTGTGATGTTTAAGATTCAAGTCTATATGTTATGTGATATTAATTTACTTTTGGAGAATATATTTATATATATTAATATTTAAATTTGTATATATATAGCCTAAGGGTAGGATACAAAGAAATGTCATATGAATAATATATCCCATACTTATAATAATATTGAGTATTAATGTATTTATTTGAAGCGATTTTGATTGCAAGGTGTAATTAAGGATTGATTAGGTTCAATGTTTGCATACTATTTAGTTGACTTAATATTGTATCTAAGTTAAACCCTCAAAGTTGAAAATTGTGAATTATAGTTGTTTGGTTTAATGCCTATGTCCTACTCAACTCACATAATTGAAGACCATAACCACTACCTCTTAAATCTTTATGACTCCTTGAAATATTGTATCCATTAATTTTAAGAACTGTGCATCATAGTTGGGATAAAAGGTTATATCTAGGATTTAGATTCAATTGTAATTAAATTTAAATTTGTTGACTTACATTAGTGTTTATGTTTACATAACCCTTGACATGTTGTAAAGCATTGACATAAACTGAAAAAGACGTATTAAATGTTAAGGAATTCTTGTAACATGTTGTTAGATCTTCTACAATATATATATATATATATATATATATATATATATATATATCTTTTGCAATAGACGGGTTTTACATTTGGTATTAGAGCCGGTTGAGCCTGTTGAAATATTGTAACTTCAAAGAATATTATATTTGTATATTATTTATTCCGGAGATGTTCCATACCTCCGATGTGATTATACTATAAATCCGGAGATGTTTATTCCTCCAAGTTGGTTGTGGTAACTAGGGTTATTAGACCCACCATGTGGGGGTCGGCCCAGTCAGTTATAATGGGGTATTTAACCTAATGGTTAAATACGAGCCTACATGTACTTGTGTAAAATATATATCAGAGTAGTGTATAAATAGAGGAGGTGTGTTCCTCATTATACACACTCACTCATTCAAGGGAGGCGCACTTTTGGGGGAGAGGTCTGCTACGGTGGAGAAGGAGATCATGTCTTTGGTTTGCATCTTTGTATATTGCTGGTCATCTATATTGAGGAAGCTTTACTGGGTTTTCTACCCCATGAGGGTTTCCCAGGATAAATCTGTGTCTCTTGTGTTTATGCTATGCTTGTTGTTTCTTCAGTGATCCTGTATATGCTATTATTGTGAAATGGAATGTAATGCTGCTATTTTCTGTCTTAGCATATTGAATTTTAACAGAGCCTTGAGGGCACCAGACTCATATTTTTTATCAAAGATCTAGTCAGTGATTTGTGGAGGACGACAGAAGAATTGGAGCCGCGGATTTCGTGGAACTACACCAACGGTGGAAGCAACCGATCTCACAGGTTCTACGTGCCTGAATATTTATTATCCATGTTTTATTTTAAGGAATTACTTGAGATATTAATAGTACAATTATGCGTTGTTATAATTCTGGAAATTCAAGTTTATATGTTCAAAAAAAAAATGGTATTTCATAATTCCTTTATGTGATGACATGAATTTGATGAAATATAAAGCATTATTATATTCCATATTTCATTTAGGGAATAACTAGAAGTAGAGGAAAGGTTAATGTCTTGTTTAGAGTTCTTTTATGGCATGGTTGAAAAAATAAATGTATTATTATATTTTATATTACATTTATATGATGATATGAACTAGTTGAAAGACATTGTAATATTATTTCATATTTCATTTTTGTGATGACATGAATTAGATGAAAAGATAAGTCATGCTTATATTTTTACATTTCACATAGGGGATGGTAGGTTTGCATAGGTTTAAGATATAGTCTTCCATTTGCGAATAATATTTTGATATATATATATATATATATATATATATAACTCATACTACCAATGGAGTTGCGACCCTTAAGAAAGAAAAATCTATGGTGGGATCAGATTAATAGGGATGGATAAGATGTAGCCTAGAAAGTAGAAATGTCAAATTGCACCCTTAAGAATAATTGAAAAATGTTAGTTATTTAAGTTATAATTCAACTATGATGGGGCTCCTTGTCATTTCACTTATGGAATGATTGTTAAAGGTAAAATACCTGAGAAAGTCAAGGGAACTATAACTTTGGAGTGCACACTTAGAGTAATAGGTTTGACAAAAAAAAAGGGGGGGGGGGGGCTCACAAAATACGAGTCTTACATTTACAATATTGTAAATGCACATACTTGACAATAATTCGAAAGACTATCGAGAGGGTCAAGCGAGCACAAAAACTGCAAAACAAGATATCAATGTTTCTAGCATGAAGAGATAAACTCAAAATTACATAAATTTCTAGCATAACGATGTTGTTAAAGAGAATAAAGAAGTACAACTTGACGTGACCATGACATGGTGATTAAAAAACTCTTATGGGAGGACCCACGAAAAGGGTCAAACAAGGACAAGTGTCGCAAAATAAAGTATGGAGATGATCAACACAATGAACCGAACACAATAATGCTAAACTCGAGACATGGTCAAACCTTGATGAAAAGTGGAATAACCCTAGATATGGAACCCGATGAGGATAGGAAAACACTTAGCATGACTTGATGAGTATGTCGAAGTGGTCATATGACAACAAAAATGATGAAATAAGGTAAGAATGTGATAAACTCATTGACTTGGACATGATGTTAATAAGGAAAGGACTAAGAGTTAAAGTTCAATATGTTCGACTAGTCACTAAATTTTGATGACTTGAATCCTATCTGATTGAGAACCAACATTATTAAAACATTTTAGAGGTATTTGGAAGTAGCCTTATGGAAATTGGTTTTGGAATATTTGAGGACCTCTCTCTTGATTCGTTAAAAATGTGACCATATCTTACCCATCTTCAATTGACGAAATATATATATATATATATATATATTTACCTTCTCGTCTTGGTGGGGAGGATAACCGAATAGATTTGGAGTTTTGTTTGATGTTGATTAGATAACTATTGGGTGGCTATTGATGTTATATAGCTTGTAATTAATTTGGATATCATATACCTTCGAAGATCTAAGTTGATATTGACGATTATGAAGGCATTATAGGATTTTCATTATGCAAAGTTACGATTAAATTCCTGAGAATGAATATGGAACCAGGTTGCGTGAAAAAGAAAAATAATGATCTGAACCACTAATGCTTATGGCCATGATTGTTTGAGAAAAATGGAAGAGAATGACAAGAAGATGAAAATAGGAAATTAAAGTAAAACCTAAATATCGAAAGCACTAGAAAAAAATTTAACTTCGGGATGAAGTTCTGTATAAGGAGGGGTGTATGTAGTGCCCCTAGACAGTTGTAGACCTTGAGGGCACCTGTTGAGTGAACTGACTGATTGAAACATTAATAAAATAATCCTTTGATTTTATTTTGAGTGTGTTCATGATTAAGATTGATTGTGAATCAATAAATAATGATATATGTGTATCTAGATAGTTGATGTAAATGAATGATTACATGTTGTTTAACGATTAACTTCGACTATGAAAAATGTACATGTGAATGATGCTTAATGAGTAGCTGTATGATTGATTATGTGATGAGAACAAAGAAAGTAAATATTGACGAGATGCATTTCTAATTAGATGAATGAGTAATGTTATGAATAAAATATAAATGCTTAATGAAGTAGCAGATTGATGAATCAAATTATGATAATTGAGGACAGTACTACTAATATATGTTTGTGAGAAATGTGTGTAGCGGTATGTGAAACGGTTCACCGACAGACACACAAAGGAATTGAAGGGTCGTAGAGTACGGATAAATCACACACGGGGAGAGCGACGATGATGTCGACTTCCGATGGAATACCACGCATGAGTAGATAAGCATTGATCGGCTTACTCAATAGGAAAACATGAGGGCGTACGACATCGACCACGATGGGGCTGGTCACGTACGGGTTGGGGGGAGTGCAATGAGAACGGACTCACTCCTCAGCGCCATTAGTCCCTAATAGCGTGTAGATGGTGGATAGAAGGTAACGGCTCCTGAAATCCATACATGAAGCTCCCGCAAGTCAACATGAAAGGATGGCGGCAGAAGGGCCCGACGAAGTGGTACCCTACTGAGAACAGAAAGAGTGGACGCAAGGACTCGACGATGTGGTACCTTGCCGAGAAATGGAAATGATTGACGACTGGACCCAATGGAGTGGTGCCATATCGAGGAAATGAATTTAAGGAACAGGGAGGCCCAATGACGCGGCACTAGGGTCCTAGTGAAATCAATTGTTAAACTTAACTACATAAAAACGTATAAAGTTGCACCTAGAACATTACTTAGAAAATGCATTTTAGTACTTGAGACATTTGCACATAAATGATTATTTTGGCATTTAAATAATATTAATTTTTATTTAGGCATTTACACATAAAAGAATGTTTTGAGCATTTAAAATAATATAAATCTTAATTTAGGAGCAAAGTGGAATCCTAAGCATGGACACCTAGTCAACTCCACCTACACCTCAGATCTAGGAGTTAAGTGAAATATCTAGGGGACAAACTTGAGCAAACTAGGAATCTTGGTGCATCTCCTAGAGAAACTGACACATGGATGGGTGAGTATTATTAAATTAGAAATTTAATAGAATATGTATTTATGCATGAAGCAACATGTCTTGCATGGATATTTCCTTTAAAAGGAAGGCTTTGGGAATGGATAAAGGACCCTAATCCTGGATGGATATCATAATTGTGAAATGATAAAATACTTGCTGCTATTGAGGGTTTGGCTGGAAATTTTGGTGGGGGGGAAACCCAAGCTGAATTTCTAAGTTGGGTGTGTAAATTCTACGACCCGATTAAATCGGGGGTCCGGAAAGAAGAAGATTACTTCCGGAGTGGTAGGGAGGATTACCAAGGTGTCCGTCGATGAACGAGGTGATCGAGCAATGGGATCGGAGCTGCGGTCTTCGTGGAGTAACACCTTCGACTAAGCTGTTCATACAGGTTCTTTTATGTTTCTTTTGTTTGTCATATCTACTTTCTATCTATTAAGGGTTATAGAACTGAACTTCATGTGAAATACTAAGACTGTGCAATAATACCATATTCTAAATTTCTTGTCTTATTCTAGCTTAAAGATATTAACACTTTTTCAATGGCTCCTTCAGTTACTATGATATTATGAACCTCTGTACTTTTGTAATAAAAATATCAGATCTATTTCGAATGCATAGTTGTCGGTAGTGAAAAGATCTATGCATCACATTTTAAACCTCAGTTATGTTTTGAAATACATAAATGTTGCATTGTAATACTCTGTCCATTTATAATATTAGTATCAGATCTATTTCGAATGCATAAGTTGTCAGCAGTGAAAATTTATGCGCA
The DNA here is from genome assembly GCA_027924585.1 of Larix kaempferi. Classification (NCBI taxonomy): domain Eukaryota; kingdom Viridiplantae; phylum Streptophyta; class Pinopsida; order Pinales; family Pinaceae; genus Larix; species Larix kaempferi. Next base: position 9,123,329 of record BSBM01000368.1, read on the forward strand.
TTATAACTTAAACCTTAGATCTGTTTCAAAATATAGTTGTCGACAGTGAAAATATTTGTGCATCACATTTTAAACCTTAGATCTGTTTCGAAATACATAAAAGTTGTATGATAATACTCAGCTCATTTGTAATCTCAGTTTCAGATCTATTTCGAACGCGTAGTTGTTGGTATTGAAAAAGTTTTGTGCATTATAATTTAAACCTTAGATCTATTTCAAGATACATGCATATCTATTTTTAAAATGTATAGACGTTGCATTATAATACCCTGTTCGTTGTAACCTTCGTTTCCTGTGACTCCCGATTGGCATGGAAACCTTAAAAAATGCTTCGACACTTTTCGTTTTATTCAAATCTTGGGTCTACTGAAACTCATCCTAAGTTCTGCATGCCGGCCTCTTATTTTCCATAAAATTCATTTCAACCCTCTGCGAAATACATTTGAATTAATCCTTAATGATTTCAATGCTTCATGATTCGGCCCTGAGATGATAAAAATCGACCTGTGTATAACTTGCCCTTGAACCCGAAATATTAGTGATGCCTTGCAGCCATGATTGTTGCATCGGATATCCCGAAGCTCAGTCCTGATTAATGAACATTTAGGAAGAAATCCGATTACATATATAATCCAGATTCCTGTTGTATATTTGGGTACCATTGAAACTGATGGTAACATCAGTCGTATGCCGACGCAATTGGTGGAACAAAACGTTGGGCAACTCTCAGGTATATTTATGTTAACATATCAATCTACAACGAGCTAGTAATTACTTATTAAATGTGGTATACAGGAAAGAACGAGAATGCGTATGGATTCGAAGCAGTTCATGTTGTTGTTAGTTAAAAATTGTCATTGACGGAAGTCTAGTTCACAAATAGTTAATTGAATGCATGTGTATTTATGTTATTTAATTCCTGATTTCAATCATAATTTTTCTTTACTTCTAACTCTGCTCTTAGTGATTATTAACTACTTAATTATCCAGCACATCGATCTAATTGCCAACTACTCATCCACTGTCGGTGATATCTTGACGTCATCAGTGGGCTTGACGGTTTAGTAACCATGGCATTCCGAAGCCTTAGCTGGAAGTTCTCTACAATGTTAAAAACTGATTTCTTCACTTAGACTAACATCGGGACTTAAGCTCTAACATCTACGTGTCCACATGAGCCTTGGATAGGAATATGGCCTTGGAAAGACCGTGCAGCTCGGTGCAGATGGGAGCACGAAAGATTCTTTTAATTTTGTTTATTATATTTTAATTGTGTATTTAGTTATGATGTGCATGCATGTTGGAAGGTATAAGAGTCTGCTTAAATTTATGTGCTCAGTCCATGAAATATTTAGTGCTTAATTATTAATGCTTTGTTTTTACATGGAGAATTTTTATATACTTAAGAATGCTAGGTAACGTGAATAAGATTCGAATCATGGAGGAAATCAAGTGAATTCATTGCATAAAGTAGTATAATTAATATTTATTTTTCATAATGATTTAGGGTATTCGTTGAAATTATTAGATTGCCAAGTGGAAATAGTGTGTGATGTTTAAGATTCAAGTCTATATATTATGCGTTATTAATTTACTTTTGGAGAATATATTTATATATATTAATATTTAAATTTTTATATATATAGCCTAAGGGAAGGCTACAAAGAAATGTCATATGAATAATATATCCCATACTTATAATAAGATTGAGTATTAATGTACTTATTTGAAGCGATTTTGATTGCAAGGTGTAATTAAGGATTGATTGGGTTCAATGTTTGCATATTATTTAGTTGACTTAATATTGTATCTAAGTTAAACCCTGAAGGTTGAAAAGTGTGAATCATAGTTGTTTGGTTTAATGCCTATGTCCTACTGAACTCATATAATTGAAGACCATAATCACTACCTCTTAAATCTTTATGACTCCTTGAAATATTGTATCCATTAATTTTAAGAACTATGCATCATAGTTGGGATAAAAGGTTATATCTAGGATTTAGATTCAATTGTAATTAAAATTAAGTTGGTTGACATACACTTGTGTTTATGTTTACAGAACCCTTTGACATGTTGTAAAGCATTGACATAAACTGAAAAAGATATATTAAATGTCAAGGAATTCTTGTAACACGTTGTTAGATCTTCTACAAAAAAACAAAAAAAAATTCTCAATAGACGGGTTTTACACCCAAACACGAACTACTAATCATTATAACCCTCAACGCCTAAAACATTAAACCCCTACTCCTTAAACCCTACCCTTAAACTTTTACCCTTATAAAGCCTAAGTCACACCCTTATAACATCTAACCCATATACCCTTAATTTATTACTACATTTATCACTTATAACACATATATAACTCTTATCATCTAACTTTATAATCATAAACCCTACCAAACTTAACCCCTAGACACCCTAATTGTTATAACCCCTAACCCTTAAAATAATTAACCCTGGACATTAACCATTATAAACCCTAACCACTATGTCACTTAACCAATAACCCTCATTATTCATAAATTATATAAACATAAACACATACAACCATAATTATTTAACTTATATCCCTAACCTCCATACACCATAATCCCTATAACCCATAAACATTAAACTAAAATATTCAAAATGTAATCTACATAACAAATATAACCAATAACCTATATCACTCATAATCCATATAACTATTTAAAATTATAACTCTTATCTAACCCTTAACCACCATGATCATTAATCATTTTAATCCCCAAATTCTATAACTCCTAACCATTAACACCTAATGACTATTTCATGTTAAATCATTTGGTCCCTAACCCTTATAATTATTAACCACTACAAATGATCAACCATATTGCACTTATACTTGAACCATTAAGTCTATATCTTCTATAAATGTGAACCCATATCACCTCTACCCCACAAAATATAAAACCCATATACCATATAGACCCTAAACCCTAAGTTAATAAACCCCATAACCCAAACTTTTAATCCTAAATACCTAATCCTTTACTTGTAACTTCTAATCATTAGAAACCCCAACTAGTAATACCTAAAAACTATAAATGTTTTAAATAGTAATGTCTATAAACCTTAACCCACATAACCCTTATTTCCTTAACACCACATATAAATTTTCTATCTGTTATCCCCTAACCATAATATACTCCTTCTCCATGAATCATTAAATATTCTATATCTTATATAAATATTAATTCTTATCATCCCGACCTCACAAAATATAAAACCCATATACCATATAGACTGTAAACCCTAATAAATTCGAAGGTCATAACCCATATAACATAATACCTAATCCTTGACTTATAACTTCTAACCATTACAAAGTTGAACTTGTAGCACCTATAAACTATAAATGTTAATTAGTTATCTCTACAACCCATAACCCTTATTTACTTAACCCCACCTCTAAATTTGATATCCATTATCTCCTAACCTCTATAAAAATGTATATATCATTATCCATATCCCTTATAACCTCCAATAGGCAAATATAACTATAACCATTAGCAAATAAATTCCCTAATTAGTAAATATTATAGCCCATAATCCATATAATTACTGATCCTTGTAAATCCTAACCTTAATCCATATCACTCCTTCCAATAACCAACATACCCCAACCACTATATCCCACAACCCATATAAGTCCCAATCCTTAACAATTGTATTCAATAACTTCTAATAATCATCCATGAACATTCTAATCCATAACATGTAGCATCCCCAAAATTTCATCAAAAATTAAAAAAATTCTAAGCAGTTATATTTGCAATTAATTGCTATGCGGAAAGTATATCTATGAATGTTTAGCATATTTATTAACTACTTAACTATACTCTTAAATGCGACACTTACTTGTCTACAAACTGTCATCAATTATTAAAAGTGTCTTAATGACATTTAGATAGTTATGTGATCCTATGTCTGAAGTTAATATCATATTGTCCATAATACAGCATTATACCTGCGGAGATTCTCTTAACTCGTTATTATATAAATGTCTTGTATATTCATTGATGCTATAATTTATGATATTCATGAATTCGATGATTATTTCTTTTGTCCTTAAATCATTGAAGTAGGACTATGAGTCTCTTTTACTCTTGAGAGTATTTATGAATTCAATTGTATCTTTAATAATGATCGTATGGTTATTACGTACATTTTTTAATTTATGGACTAATAAATGTGTAATGTGATTATGTTGACATTCAACGCTCAATGTCTTAAAGTCCTAAAGTACTTCTTGTTGTAACGTTGATAGTTGGCTTATCATTCTTATGTCATAATATGTTTATCTTAATATTTGATTATGTTTAACTCCTTTTGATTGGAAAGTGAGTTCTGGAGCAGCCGTGAGGCTTACTTAGCTATTAAAGCTAATGCATAATACATTACTCTATCCAGGTTACAGGTAGGACTCTCATGTGTGATTTTGTTGAAGTTTTCATAGACTTTTAAATGGCTAAGGTTATAACCTATCTACATAGTTATATTCCAAGGAGTAATTAATATTGTAACCCTAACTATGGGTTGAAATGGTCTAGCCTTAATGGATTCTATCATGGTGGTGGTGTATCAAAGCTTAACATTAGTGTTTATAACTATTAACCAAAGTCTTGGCGCAAAAAGTTCGATGGTGAACAGATTGTGTTGAAACTATACAATTGTGGGTAAAAATTGCAAACGTAGTGGATGCCAACCGAACTCATTTATGATCCACGTGAAGGTCTAGTGGAGAGCTACCACGTAACGGACAATACCCTAACTCCTCGCTGATATTTAGCATTGTTACATGTTGTTGTGTGAGGGTTTGGAGAGACGAGCTCTCTCTTGGACACCATGGTCAGATGGGCACCTCTACGCAGTTTCCAACATTAATCTTTTATAATGTAGGGTGGCCTTCAGGATTTCAGTATTGTTCATGGTAATGCTATCACCGTGGCCTCGGTTACGAGGGTGTGCTATGCTCATCGCGCTTCATCTTCCCTATAAGAGGTAAGAATGGTTCCAGACTGAGACTCATTTAAATATTTTAATTCTTTTGTTATTATTTCATCGTAAGTCAATATTTAACTGTTTCATTTTCTTGGCAAGAGGTTTCTAGTTGCTCTTTATTCTCTTCTTAAGCTTATGGCTTCGACAGTTCTGAGTTAAAGGAAAACCCCAGTGCTTTAATACCACGGTAATCCCTCGGTTTCTCCACGAAGTCTCCTCTGTCAATGTATTTGATTTCACTGTCGGCATTTGGTATTTATAATGTTGTAAGCCTTTGGGAATTCAAAAGGTTTAGTAGCTTGTACATATTGGAGTTGGGTTCGACCAACATTTTTAAATGAAAGCTACGACATTAAGCTTCTTTATGTTTGCATCTAAGTCTCTGTTGAGACTGATACTATTTGTCTCTTGGCTATTAAATATGATTATGTTTTGGCTTGGATCCTTTAGTTGGAATTTCATAAATCTTTGAAAATATTACAGTATGGTTAAAATCGTAGCTACTCCACACATTTTCTATGTTTTTAGTTTCTAAGTTTGGAAATAAAGACTCAGTTATAGTATAAGCATTCCGGCAATACCAATCTTGGATATGAATTGTTTCAGGGCTATCTTGGTAGAATGATTATTTAAAATGATGAATGTGTAATTGTTTTGGTTTGCTACAGGGTTTAAACCCTAAACCCTGCCTGTTCGTAAATGATGAATACAACTGAATGCAGGGATGAGCTCTCTCGAGACTCGAACCCTTGACTTGTATAACCTAATTGTTTATTGTACAAGCTTTCAAATTTACTTGGTTGACTTTAATAAATATTTCTATGGTTATGTTTATTAGTCTACACCTATCGGTGTTGGGATTAACCCTGTCGTGGTTAATTGTTTGCTTTACCTAGATTATAATATACCCGGTTCAATAATATAGTGAAGAAATTAGGTTGAGCCCTTATGGGTCTCGAACCCTTGACTACCGTTTTGGTCGTTTGTTATTTACATTCTATTCTTATATGAATACGAAGGAAGCTTGGTCCACAGTCTTTCGACTGTTGCTATATATTGTTATTTACTTGAATGATGTTGTTTCCAGACTACACTTGAGTATAGTAACTCGGTTTGTAAATGGGTTTCTATGTTTGGTCTACAACATGTAATGGCGATTGTTTAAAAAAATATTTTTTTTTTATAAATTAGCATCTAGGCATGGCCCCGAGCCTCTGTATGCTCAACATAGGTTATATGAGATAACCCTAACTGAAATCTTATTTAGTTGTGTTCTTGGATTAATGTTGTTAATCGATTCGGTTAGTTATTCTGTATGAATGTTTAAATGTCTGTGAAGTAAATTGGGACTTAAATGAGGCACTATAGACTGTGTTGGATTATATTGAAAGTTATGAATAATGATAGGGTTTATTCTACTTATGTTCGTAAATTTATAATGTATTCCTGCAGTGTATATAAAATGAATTATGATGATGTACAGAGTTATTTGGTTAACACATTATACCAATAGAGATTTATAAATAGATTTAATATATGTACATAGTTTTGTCTCTATAATAGTATCATGTTTATACTATGACTGATAAATATATAATATTATTTCTTATGAATAAATGTTAGCATAATTCATACATATCTAGGGTTTATAAAAGTATCTACTGTGTAAAATCTATGATGAAATAACTTTGCTACATGTCTTTCAATTCTAACTGTTTATGCCTTAACAGTATATATATACTAATGAGAACATAAATCAGTAATGAAATTCTATATCTGATATATTATACATAATATTCTTTTTCTTAGAATCTTCATATCATTTCTAATCTATGTTAATTAAAAATCTTCCTATACTAGAGTACATCACCTATGGTGAAAGGAAAAATACAGGAAGAAATTATATGCATCTATTCTATATTTTCCAATCCTTATTCACCCATTCATTGTACAGAAATAATCTATCAGTTCAATAATCTATCATTTCTAACAGCTAAACTAGTAACTAGGATACATCTGAAAAACAATGATAATATAAAAATACAGTTTTCAGAATAGATCAACAGTTTAGTAAAAAAACAAAAACAAATTAGAACCTGATAACTGATAGAGTGGAAAAACACCCAAAGAGGACCGTTCCTCCCAACCTTCTCCAAAAAGAATCCAAGATCACTTGCTTTTGGAACCCCAACCCTGTTCACTGAACCATCAGGAAGAAGATACTATGTAAAAGAAAGACAATCTGTTTGTACTTCAACAATCATGGAGACTTGCATACAAACACTCTCTTTGTACTTTAGCAATCATGAAGACTTGCATACAAATCACTCTTATGTACTTCATCAATCATGAAGACTTGCATACATAACACTCCCTCTGCACTCAGCAGGAAAGACAGTCTTACTCTGCAACTCATTACATAGCTTCCCCTCATCAAATCTCTTGTGTGCTCAGTTCTAACGACACAAGGAATAAAAGTTCTGAGCATCTGCTCAATTTGATGGTTATAAAAGATTTCCTAGGTCTTTTTGGTCAGTTTCATATTTAATGAGCCACCAGCTCAGTTCCACCATCCTTGGGGAACATGACCACATATTTAGGGAAGTTTCCCCCTGCAACAAATAGTGAGTGCAGATGCTACCACTTGTCCATTGCCTTCTACACCAGTTTCATTCCTCCTAGTGGGTCAGTGAACACTCTTCAACAGTATCTTTGGGTGAGTGTCTCCTATTTTAATTTATTAAATAATAATATTATTCATTTACAGTCATCCTTGACCATCCTTGGTCATTAACATAAAACTTTACAATAAAAGTTAAAGTAATGTTTTTCCACAAACATAAACTGTTTCAAGTACTAGGTAGGTTACAACCCATAACAATTGTAACACATAATATGTAATCCTTATCCATTGTAAACCATAACCCTATAACTTTAAACCTTATTATCTAACAATCAACCCTTAAATCTTATAGCACTTTGTCATTATAAAATATAACATATTAAACTTCATCACTAACCAATATAACCCTTAAACCTAGACCTTTATCACCTCTTCCATGTATCCTCTAATCCTTAACTCCTAAACCCTCTAATACCTAACCCTTAAAATAGATAATCGCTAACTCTTACCCATGTCACATAAAACCTCTCAATTTTTACCCTATATAATTATCCCATAATCCCTTATGCTTATAATCTATAATAATTATAACCTATAACTCATAACTAATACAAATTGTAAACCCTTAATCCCTATCACCTATAATCAATATCACTTCAAAACTATAGCTATTAAAACCCCGACTCCAAATACCTATAACATGTTACCCCTATTAAATCCCTTACATCCATTGACCTTATTTACATATCACACATTATCCACAAGGACTATAAACCACAAGCATAATTTCTAACCACTACAAATGATAATGAATAAACCCTTATAAAATTTAACTAATAACCCTTATAATCCATAATCCATTATCTTTGAACCCATTTAACCCTTATCACCTAATTCCCCGCCATTATTCTATAACCATTAAATCTTATAAGATAGAATCTAGAACCCTAAACCTTAAAATATAATATTAATTATAGCCCATAAAAACTTTAATATATCTTAAAGTATATCCCTTAAATCACAACATCTAATATGCACAAGCTCTTCATGATACAACCCCTAATCCCTTGTGTTTATCACACCTAACCCTCATCACCTATAATCTATTACCATTTTAACCCATAACACATTATCACTATAAACCTAAATCCCTAAAGCTTATATGTAATAGCTTTGAACACATATAGTTCTTATCATCCTCAACTCTTACATTTTTTCCTCTAAATACTATAACCCCTAAGCATGTGACCCTAACTTTGAAGTATTAAAAACATTAATGTCTATCACTTTGTACCATTATCCCTTATTGTTCCATGCCACTATAAACCCTAACCCTTAAACCTTAACCACTATAGCCCATATCCCTATTAACACTGAACATTTATCACAATGAATACCTATCACTTTTAAACTATCATTGGTAACCCTAACTCTTACACCCTATAAAAAATAGTGCATTCCCTATATAACACCTAATACTTAAATTAATAAGCAATCATAACTTCTAAACCCTATACCATAAGAAAAAAGTTACCACATCCTTTCACTTGTATTCTTTAACTCATCATATTTTTACATAACCGTAAATACTAAGATTTAAGAACTCTTAACTACTAAACCCCTTAATGCTTAACCATTATGACCTTTAAGTAGGAATTCCTACAACAAGAAATGTATAGCCCATGAAAACCCTAACACATATTCTATAAACTTGAAATTAACCCCTATGACAACTAACAACAATAAAAATTTACATTTATAACTACTAATTATCCCTTATAATATGAACACTAAACCATTAATCTCCTATATAGTAACCCCCATATATGACAATAACTACAATACATATCTCTCTTAACTCCTAACCATGTCACATGTAACCTTAATGCTTAATCCCTACAAAAATAACCTCTCTAACCCTTAACCCCCATCCTGTAAACACTATCATGCCAAATTATTTAACCATTATAAATGTTATCCTACATTATTCCTAACCTCTATAAACCCTAACCTTTATCCTTTAATATTTAACCCTTAAACTATAACCCCCAACTGGTACAACCTTGAACCCCTATGACCATTGTAACACATAAGCTTTTACCATTACGACCTATAGCTACTAACCTTTATCATGACGTCTAACTACTAACTACTAGCCATTGTGACCTATAACTACCAACTACTAACTATTATAACCTATAACTTGTAACATTATTAATCATTAGCCCCTATTGCCTCTACTCGTTAACCCATACACACATGAACCACTATCACCGTTGTACCCTTAAAATTTATAGCCCCAAACCATTACCACCTTTGAATCTAAAACCATCATATTTATGAATCATACCCTATAACCCCTAAACACCATATCCCTTTACCATTAAATCTTATACCCATAATAATAATCACTTCTAAGCCACAACCTCTAAACATTAAACCTGATAATGTATATCCCTTGGAACCTAAAATCTAACTCCTTACCACTACTGGTCCTAGATAGTAACCATTATAACCCCAAATAACTATCACTCCTAACGTGTTTAACCTTAGAATCTAATTCATATAAGCCATAACACATAGAATATTATCATATGAGAACTATTAACACTAACCCTCAGAACCATTATTTCCCTTGTTATAAACACTGACCCTTAACTTGTAACGAATATAACCCATATCCCATACTAATTGATATAACCCTATAAGCCCTAATCCCAAAGGCCCTAACTTAACTAATCCCCAAGTGATAAAACTATTATCGCTTAACCAATAATATATATAAAGCATAACCTTTATGACCCATAAACCTTATCTCCAATAATTCTTTACCCTCAACACCTAGTGCTAAACTCATGTAACTCATTACATCCTTAACGTATATAACCTCTTAACCCTAAAACATGTAACCACTAAGCATTATCACCTCTATCATGTAACACTTTTAATATATCACAAATATATCCCTTAACCCCTTTAATCCCTTTATCTAACCCATAACCCTTATCCCATAACTCATATAAGCCCTTATCCTATGACCCATAACCTCCTATATATTAATCATAGCAAATAACCATTGATCCTTATGACTTTTAACCCCCAACATATAACTGATATAACCTTTAACCCCTAATCCTTGTAAGTATAACCACTATAACCCATAACCCATAATCCCTATAATGTGTAACCATTATAATGATTAACCTTTATCTCTCCAAAATCCTACCTTCCACCCAAACAAAATTCTCATAAGTATAACACATATAACACCTAAATCCTTACTCATATCACCCATAAACTACATCACATATAAGCCCTAATTATTATTACTTCAAAACTTCTAAGCATTAATTTATAAGAAATATCACCCCTAACTAGTAACCCTTATTAAAATTACCCTTTAATCCTCATCAATTTGAACACCTATACTTTGATTTCTACAACCCAAACCATAATAACCACCAACCCATACAATTCCTAACTCCTTACCCTATCAACCCTAATCCCTCTCAAGGATCAACCTTTAAGAATTTTAACCCTTAATCCTTGTCACTTGTAATCCTTTGTAATACCTATCTTGAATAAGCCTTGAAATCTAAGTATTATAACCCTTAACCCCTACCATATTAATTAATAATTATCAACCTTAACCTTTGATCGCTATAAAACCTAAGTATTAAAACCCTTAAAAAACCGGTATAGCAACTAACCACTATAGCATGTCAACACTAACAATCTTAATTAGTAATCATTATATCCTATAAAAACTATGAGCATAAAATCCTATAACCCATAATCCCTTTAAATGTAATCATTATCACCAATAAACCATAACCCCTACAAGACCAAATCAATAAAAGCCTCACTAATATAATATATAATCCTTCGTGATATTTTAATATAATCGTAAATACTAAGATTTAAGAACTCTTAACCACTAAACCCATTAATGCTTAACCATTATGACCTTTAAGTAGGAATTCCTACAACATAGCCCATGAAAACCCTAACACATATTCTATAAATCGCAAATTAACCCCTATGACCACTAACAACAATTAAACTTACATTTATAACTACTGATGGTCCCTTATAATATGAGCACGAAACCATTAATCTCCTAGATAGTAAATCCCATATAAGAAAATATCTATAATACATATCTCTCTTGACTCCTAACCATGTCACATGTAACCTTAATGCTTAACCCCTACAAAAATAACCTCTTGTTGACACAACGACTATCAACAGGGGTTCACTACACACTGTCATCAACAAACACCAACCCAAACTCCCTTACGCACCGGCCCAGAAAGGTGTTAACCCTTCCAACAACAATCGTAGAGCGAATGAAGTCTCACCTGGATGCACAAGAGGGCTGCAGGAACCAAGTTTCCACAATGGAGTTGAGGACATGCATCAAACACACATTGCACTCACAGAAACCAAATATTATGTCATTCGCACTATACTAACATTTCATTATTCACAGATTCATCAACCGCAACATCAACACATTACAAATATTCGCATTAACATGATCTGATTACTTATTAGCATAAACAATGATTACTAAATCGACAAAGCATTAAACATCTCATTAGACATTCACATTCATCATTCAACAGGAACAAAGATAGAGATAAAACCATAATCAAACATCTTCATGCATTCATTAAAACCTGGGGAATGACCTTCGTAGAAACAGTCAATACATCATATTGTGGATACAAAATAGATCAAAACTCACAAAGTCGATCTCTCTATTCATCATTCGACTCTTGGATTCCCTTAGGCTTACAATCATACTTCTATTTATACCAAACTAAGTGGTTACAAAATGGTCCACATGACCCCTATCTAACAAACTAACTACTTCCGCGCTTCCGCGTTCTCCCTGAATGATCCTTTCTTCCGCGGATTCTTCCTTCCGTAGTTGTCGGCTTCCGCACTTGCTGCGGACGAGTCCCATGCCAACAGGCCCCCAACACAAACTTGTGGCTCTCCCTCGAGCCACCTCAGCTGGACACCGCTAGGACTGGTCTCGTCTGTCACTGTGGTTAACTTCTGAAGTTGTTCTTGGCGTCTGGAGCTTGCTGTCATGTACTTCTCGAAATCATCCTCTAGTCTCTTGCAACCTTGATTATCTACCTCGTACTCATCCTCTAATCGCTTGAAACCTTGATCATCTACCTCATCTGTGCTTGCTCGGGAACTTCATGCCTGCTACGACCTGGGGGCAAGTTCATTGTTGTTTCCAAATTGTGAAATAGGCCAGCTTCTCTGGCACATTTGTTTCACACATTTGATAGTGTGCTACTGGAGCCAGTAGGCCTCCGCCCCTGGTGTTCTAGTGGGAAGGGAAACCCCAGTCATTCTAACTACTACCACACTCTTAGACATATCAGGTGAGACCTCGTCTATGTTCTTCCTTAGTTTCCTCATTGCGTCCTTCACTGGTTGTTCGTGCATCGTCATCATTCTTGCTCTTAGCGCACCTGGGGTGCTTCTGCTAGAAATGAAGTGCACCATTGCAACTGTCTCACTACCCTTTTCGACGGCTTCCTTGGGCTTTCCTACTGAAATTCCTAACGTTTTGCATCTAACTTATAGACTTGCATCAGAGAATGCATTACTTCCCTTCTTGGATTCCCTATACTTCGACGTGCGTTCTTCAATCCTGACGCTAGTATTTATGCTTGCATCGTGATATTTGCTCATCATTGGAAAAATATTATCCACACCCAGTCAAATCTGGCATCATACTCCTCCGCCATTTTCAGGTGATTTCGATCCGCAATAATCATACTCGAATTTGACTCCCGCGTGCTAAACCATGCGAAGCATCGGCGAGCGACCTAGCTAGCCATGCTTCCCCCATGCTTCCCACTTTTTGACATCATTGGGTTTTGTTTTGCTTCTTTTTTTTCATTTCTCAACCGCTATGCGCCTAATCATGGCGATAGGATTTCAACCAGTTCCCATTTACTAGATTAGGAAACAACGTGGCATCTAAGCTCTTCAGGTGCATCGCACCTCCGTCAATAACAAAATCTATAACATAGGGACCTAACCAATGCATCTATAACTTACCTGGATGCTTAGTGAATTTATTGTCATATAGCAGAACTGTATCCCCGCGCTAAAAGTGATTTTGTTTAATATGGCGATCATGCGAGGCCTTCTGTCAATCCTTTTCCACCTTCTGATGAAATCCTGTGATGAACCTGTCCTCATCGAGTTGTACCAATTGGGCCAATCATTCCTCCAGTGCTCCATCGTCACTCATGCCAGTGATAACTACAATCCGTAGACTAGGGACAATGTACTCCATCGGCATTACGGCTTCCTTCCCATAGACGAGTTTGAACAGTGTCTGGGCAGTCAAACATTTGCAAGTTGTGCGATACACCCACAGTATCGCAGGGATCTTCAAATCCCAATCATCCTGAATCATGTTGCATACCTTTGTGAGCGCTTGCTCCAGGATTTTGTTAAATGCTTCCACTATGTCATATTCTTGTTGATGGTAGGGGGTGTTGTTTCTGTGTTGTATCTAAAATTCCTCTGTCATTGCTGCGATTGTCTGATTAACAAAATGGGTCCCTTGGTCACTCATCAGTATTTTGGGGCACCCAAACCTAGTGACTACATTGTCGAAGAAGAATCTGGTTGTTTTTGCAGTAGAGCAATCCTTCACTGGCGCTACTTCAGTCCATCGTGTCAAGTAGTCCGTTGCTGTAATTATGTAGCGCGATCCTGTTCTTTTTCCTGGTGGGTTTATGGGTCCCATGAAGTCAACTTCCCACTTGTCGAAACCCTGCAATGTCAATTGAGGTACTAGTGGAATTTAGTCCCTTCTCAACAGCTTCCCTGTCCATTGACATAAGTCGCAACTTTTAGCATAGTCTGCAGCATCCCCATGCATCGTTGGCCACCATAGTCCTGCTCGCAAAATATTCCTCATAGTGGTGCATCCTCTGTAGTGTCCCCCAGCGATCCCATCATGAGATTCCACAAAAATTCGCTCTTGTTCATGTGGAAGGACATATCGTCACAATATCTCATCTGGCCCCATTTTATACAATTGTCCTGTAATCAACTGAAAATCTGCAGCTCTTACTACTAGTTGCTTCTTTTGGTTGGTCGTGAAGCCTGTCGGTGCCTCCCTGGTTGCCAGAAACTGAATGAATTGTTCATAATGGTCGGAAACCATGCCAACCCTGAATAACTGAGCATTCAGAAGTCCTTCGTCAATGCTTCTTGGCTCTTCCCCTGACTCAATTCGTGAAAAGTGATCTGTGCTTGTATTCAATAGTCCTGACTTTACAATGATTTCAAAATCAAATTCCTGGAATAACAACAACCAGCGACAGATCTTCCCCCTCAACACAGGCTTTTTCACCAGGTATTTTAATGTTGGGTGGTCGGTGGACATTTTAAAGTGGCCCCCTAATAGGTAGTGTCAGAATTTCTGTAAGGCATAGACACTCCGTGGTGGTATAATTCTTCTCGCTCTATGGTGGTATAATTCTTCTCCGCAGTAAACAACTTCCTACTTGCGAAGGCTATCGAGTGGTCAATGTCGCCTTCTCCTGGTTGGGCCAAGATGAATCCTAATGCGACTAGTGACACATTGACGTATACATGAAATTCTTTCGTCCAATCTGGAAATGCCAATATAGGGGCGGCAACCATCTTTGCTTTTAATATATCCAGACTCTTCTAGCATTCATCAATCCACTCAAACTTGGCGTCCTTCTTCAACTACTTCTCCATTGGTGCTCTGATTGCTGCATACGCCCTGATAAACTTTCGGTAGTAGCCTGTGTGGACTAGTGTGGCTCTCAATTGTTTGACTATCATCGGTGGTGGGAGGTCGACAATAATGGCAATCTTTGCCGGGTCTACCAGCATTTCTTCCCTATAGACAATGTGCCCCAGTAAAATCCCCAACAGAGCATAGAAGATGCACTTTTTTGGGTTCAATGAAATCTGGTATTGTCAACATCGTTCCAGCATCAGTCTCAAGTTTGCGATGTGATCTTTGACCAACCCATATACTGTCCAATCGTCCATATAGAGGGCAATAAATTTATGAATGTAGTCTTTGAACGTCGAAACTACTAATCTTGAAAAAATTGCTGGAGCATTTTTCAATCCAAACGGCATCACTGTGTACTAAAAGCAACCCACTTTTGTGATGAATGTAGTCTTATGCCAATCTTCTTTCGCAATTT
The DNA here is from genome assembly GCA_027924585.1 of Larix kaempferi. Taxonomy (NCBI): domain Eukaryota; kingdom Viridiplantae; phylum Streptophyta; class Pinopsida; order Pinales; family Pinaceae; genus Larix; species Larix kaempferi. The sequence continues at coordinate 9,139,217 of BSBM01000368.1, forward strand.
TGATCTGGTGATAACCTAAAAACCCATCTGTAAATGAGTAGATCTCCTGACCTCCAACTCCTTCGAGAACCTCATCCGTGAAAGGTGTCGGGAATGGGTCATGCAAGCATGCATCGTTCAATTTCCACAAGTCGACACAGATTCGAACTTCGCCAGTTTTCTTGTTCGGGACCACCATCGGGATGATCCACTCAGATTCTTCTACTAGTTCTATAATGTCGGCTTCCAACATCCTTTCAATCTCATCCTGCACTCTCTCTTTGTTCCTGGGGTTCAACCAGTAGGGCCACTGCTTGACTGGCTTTGCATCGAGTTTCAAGGGAATCTTCATTTCACCTAAGTCCCCAAAAATTTGTTTCATCTTTGATAATATCGTTGGGAACAGATCCTGAAACTCGTGCAGCAGATCCACCATCTTTGCAATGGTGGACTCATCCCAATAATCCCCAATGATTTCAAACTTCGAGTTCTCCTCCGACCCAATGTTTACTTTCTTGATCTTCAACTGTTGCTGGAATTTGTCGGAAGGAATTTCTGGTGCGTCGGCACTGTGACTACCTTGTGATTCCGGCACATGCATAGCCCTCAGATCATCTTCATCATCTGACTCTCCTATCATGTTATAGCACTCCATCATCATTTCTAGTGTCGCATTCCACCGAAGTTCTAATGGTTTCTCTCTTGGTACTGCTTCAAATATCTTCCCGCGGATCACTTGTAGCGCACTATGGATGAAGGGTTTCTCATTTGAGAAAAAAAATGCTTGGCTAAAGGCAAGTGTTAGCTTCTCCCAAGAAGTCGTTCCGTGTCACAATTCTGCTGCGACATACCAGCTCCACGGTACTTCATCCAATGTGTGAACAAATGCATGGACCTACTCCTTTTTTGCTCATAATCCCCATTTTCTTTCGCACTCAGCCAAATGTACCTTCGGGTCGCTTCTACCATCAAAATTCATTCCGCTATATCCTTCTGCATCGCTGAACCTAACCATCATTAGGTGGCGACATAGTGGCCAAGTTGTTATATTAGACTTGTGCACTTCCCACCAACGCGCAGGAGTATCCTTCAAGGATTCCTCCAAGGCCAATAAACGTTGTGGTTCCGCCACCATTTTCTTGAATTTAGTGAGAAACATGCTCAAATTGGGAAAACCTTCATATGTTGGTAACGCACACTCCTCTGTGGCTACCCATTGTAGTGATTGTGTGATCCTTGCACATATCCTAAATGACACTTCATGCATCCGGTTTTTCCAATTCTTTAGCACCTCATCCGAATCCCACGACACTGAACTGACACTACGCCAACCCAATTCACCATCTACAGTAGGATTAATGTAATCCTCAGATATATTGTATATACTATCCTATCCCTCCGTAAATTAATCTCTCGCTGGTTCAACATATCACTTTCCTTCTGTAGGATCCAAAGGTGTGATGACCCTCATCTCGCGATTCTCAAATGACATTGTCCACTTCTTAAAGTTGATAACCGCTAGATTATCGATTTCCCAATAAATCCCTAGCAGCACTGGGTAGAGACTGGTGTTGTCCACGATTTCAATTACATCGAAATCGGCATAAGTCCTGAGGCTTTCAACTTCAACGGGAAGTTGGTACACCCGACCAAGTGGGGTAACCTTACTCTGGTTTTCTAATCGCAATTGTACTGGTGACCAGGCCAACTGCAGCCTCTCCATGGTTTCTCATGTCTGCTTGGTCATAATGTTGGCATCCAACCCTAGGTCCAAGATAATTGAGTCGACATCAAATGCTCTGATTTGTGCCAATATTCGCATCTCACGTCCTGTCTTCCTTTTGTATATGCGATTAACCTTTTGTTCCTAGTGTACACTGTCTCATCAATTCAACATATTAGATATCTCCTCCAATGCATCCTGGTCCTTTTCCAACTCTAGGAAACTCTTTAAGAAGGATTTTAAGGTATTATCCTTTCCCTGTGACCTCGTTTTGTCGAACATAGATGGCATATCATAGATAACTTCTTCTTGAAGAGGTAACTTCCTCCTCTGTCTCAGCTCCTCCTGCACTTCCAAGAAGATATCCCTTTTGACCTCCACATCAAAAGTGACATGTTTCCGTACTATTGTTTGGACAATAGTTTGTGGCTCGTCGGCTTCTGTCATCTCTCCTCCTCGTGTCACCACTCCAACATTCGCATGTTGTTTGCGAGCCTCCGTCGATATCCTCTGTATCGCCAGTGGATTTTGATTAATGTTCTATGGAGGTGGTGGATGATTCTTGGTCTGCCATTTTACGATGAGCTACGGACAGTATTCAACTCCATGATCCACGCCGCTACAATAAGTACATGGCTATGGTGTTGGATTCAGGAAATCTCTCTAATAGTTCCCTGCTACCCACAATTATAAGATATAATCAGTCCTCGCCCTCGTTCAACAGCTCCTCCTCACCTTGTGCCAGCACCTCGACCTCCGCGGAATCCTCCTCTAGCCCCTCCACGCTATGGACCATATGGTTGGTACTGTGGTTTCCCATACTGTGGCTGTTGCGGCGGTCCATATGGTGGGTACTGCGGTGGTGGATACTGCGGTGTCGGGTGCTGCGGTGCCAGATACTATGTTTTCCCATGCTGCCCCTGATCATACTACTGCGGTTGGTGGTTATATTGGGCTGGCGGTTGGTTATACTGCTGCTATTGCTGACCCAGTGCTTGTTCTTCTCCTACCATGAATTATGCGGTTGCAGTCCTCTCCTATAGTAGGCCATAAGCTCTATAGTTGTTTTCATTGTGACCAACAGATTTGCAGAACTTGCAATACATGTTTTCTGGTGGTGACACCATATTTTGCATATATACACACTCATCTAGTCAATGGCCTCTCATTTGGAAGATACAACACCAAGGAAACCCTCCCTGACTGAGGGGATTTGGTGCACCAGATTGCAGATAGTCTCGGAAGTCTGGGCATTGATCCTTGTGGTGTCCCTCTATCCTACACCTAGTACACCAGATCTCTTTGCGGGCCTCTTTCCCTTTCTTCATGTCTTGCAGTTGGATCATCAAGTTTTCCAGCTATGCTTGTATTCAATCCATACCCAACCCTATTTAACCGATTGGTGAAGCCTCCAGCTTCATCACAATCTCCAATGCTTCCTCCTTGGTCGCAACCTTCTGTTGCATTAGTGATCTGCGGATGTGTAGTACTAGTCCTGCGATTAACCACTCCTTGTGCTGCATATCATTTATCCTAAAACTCACCTTTGCTATCAATTTCTTGTATCGCTGATCAGATTCCTAGACCGGCTCATTTGGGTATTTCTTGATTTCTTTGAGCTCAGTGACATATTGTGATTCTGACTTTGGCTTCCTGAATTCATAGATCATTCCTGCTTTGATCTGTACCAATGACTTGGATGGTGTTCCCGTCAGAACCCTCATAAACTTCATAAACCAATCCAGCGCACAACCCCTAAGGGTTGTCGCTAGCTGTCCCTGTTTAATAGCTTCATCCTGTACCTGCTTCACAATCTATACTGCTTTGCACAGAAACCCAAAATACTCAGGATCCTCGGTCCCATTTCCCTAAAAAGTGGGCATTTTTGTGTCATCTGCCATTCTAACATTCCTACTATTATTGTTTACTGATGCACTATTTTTACCGCTGCATGTAGAGAAACTTTGTGAATAGCTTGGGTTTCTTCCTGTGAAATTATGGGTAGTGCACGGGGTTGCAGGTATGTTGTTACTTACGATATGTGTGTCTTCTGCTTCTGGGGTAGCCTAGTCACCATCTTTGTCGCAATAGGGTCTCTTTCTCCCTTGTGGCCTTGTTTCATAGTATTTTGTTCTGGTCCTCTCAAGAGACTCTCTCTTAGTCCTCGTCTTCTTCTTAGGACGTTGAAATATCGCTCCACTCCTTAAGGTAGCACACTCTTCATCAGTTTCCCATACAAACTTGTCGTCTCTCATGTCCATCTACCCCGCGTCTTTCTATCGAATCCGCATTCACACGACACCTACAACCTCCGCACACTGATCTTTCTACTCATCAGAAGTCATCCTCAAAATGCTCTTTTCACACACGAGCATCTTAATCCATAGTTTTAGCAATAGCAAGAACCTTCCCCTTGGTCCCCTAAAGAAATTCCTTTATGCGTCACTGTATGACTTGATCGTGTCTACTGCAAACTCAGTAATATATCCCTCTAGGATACTATCCATCCAGAAATCGACAGCCCTTGATACTGTGTTGTCGATACATTTCAGGTGTCGAATCAGTTTTGGTGTCCACTGTTCAGGCTCAGTCTTTCAGAAATGGTGCTTCTGAAACGTTAGTTGTGCTAACCACTCCTGCAGCAGTATTGGTAATTCATATAAAACTATATCATGGATATCTGAATAAATGTTTTTCTGCAACCAACTGCTTACTGCTTGTTTAGGGTTTTGCTTCTCCCCTTCTGAAAATTCTTTTATCTTTCTGTCAAACCACTCCTGAATCTCCGGTTTCGTCGGGTGCCACAGCATATCCTCTTATTTTCCTCCTCAAGGTCTCGACAATGGAACCATTTGTTGACACAATGACTATCAATGGGGGTTCATTGCACACTTTCGTCAACAAACACCAACCCAAACTCTCTTATGCATCGACCCAAAAAAATTTTAACCCTTCCAACAATACTTGCAGAGCGAATGAAGTCTCACCCGAGATGCGCAAGGGGAATGTAGGAACCAAGTTTCCACAGTGGAGTTGAGGACATGCATCAAAAACACATTGCACTCGCAGAAACTAGATATTATGTCATTCGCACTATACTAACATTTCATTATTCACAGATTCATCAATCGCGGCATCAACACATTACAGATATTTGCATTAACATGATCTGATTACTTATTAGCATAAACAACGATTACTAAATCCACAGAGCATTAAACATCTCATCAGACATTCACATTCATCATTCAACAAGAACAAAGACAAAGATAAAACCATAATCTAACATCTTCATGCATTCATTAAAACCTGCGGAATGACCTTTGCAGAAATAGTCAATACATCATATTGCGGATACAAAACAGATCAAAACTCACAAAGTCGATCGCTCTATTCATCATTCGATTCATGGATTCCCTTAGGCTTACCATCTTACTTATATTTATAGCAAACTAAGTGGTTACAAAATGGTCCACATGACCCCTATCTAACAAAATACTTCCGCATTCTTTGTGAATGACCCTTTCTTCTGCGAATTCTTCCTTTCGCAACTGTCGGCTTCCGTACTTCCTGTGGACTAATCCCATGCCAACACCTCTATAACCCTTAACCCCCATCCTTTAAACATTGTCATGCCAAATTATTTAACCCTTATAAATGTTATCTTACACTATACCTAACCTCTATAACCCGTAACCTTTATCCTTTAAGCTTTAATCCTTAAACTAAAACCACCAACTGGTACAACCTTGAACCCCTATGACCATTGTAACACATAAGCCTTTACCATTACAGATTATAACTACTAACCTTTATCATGACCTCTAACTACCAAATACTAACCATTGTGACCTATAACTACTAGCTACTAAGCATGATAACCTATAACTTGTAACATTATTAATCCTTAGCCCCTTTTGCCTCTCATCGTTAACCCATACACACATGAACCACTATCACCACTATAACGTTAAAATTTTTAGCCCCAAACTAGTACCACCTTCGAATCTAAAACCATCATATTTATGACTCATGGCCTATAACCCATAAACACCATATCCCTTTACCATTAACTCTTAAACCCATAATAATCACTTCTAACCCACAACCTCTAAACATTAAACATTATATTGTATACCCCTTAGAACCTAAAATCTAACCCCTAACCACTATTGGTCCTAGCTAGTAACCATTATAACCCCAAATAACTATCACTCCTAACACGTTTAAACTTAGAATCTAATTCCTATAACCCATAACACATAGAATATTATCATATGAGAATTATTACCACTAACCCTCAGAACCATTATTTTCCTTATTATAAACACTGACCCCTAACTTGTAATGAATATAACCCATATTCCATACTAATTGATATAACCCTACAAGCCCTAATCGCAAAGCGCTAACTTAACATAATCCCTAAGTGATAAAGCTATTATCGCTTAACCCATAATATATATAAACCATAACCTTTATGACCCATAAACCTTCTCTCCAATAATTCTTTACCCTTAACACCTAGTGCAAAACTCATGTAACTCATTACACCCTTAATGTATATAACCTTTTAACCCTAAAACATGTAACCACTAAGCACTATCACCTCTAGCATGTAACACTTTTAATATATCACAAATATATCCCTTAAACCCTTTAAGCCCTTGATATAACCCATAACCCTTATCATATCTAACATTTGACTACTACAACCCCTATCTCCTTAGACACTCAACCAATATAATTCCTAATTCCTATAAACCATAACCATAAAAACCCTTAATCCTTATAATCTACAACCTTTATAACTATTTTCCATTAATGCATAAGAACTATATCCCGAAATCTCTAACACATATAATCCCTAGGACCTATAAACTCTAAATCCTAACTCTTGACCATTATAAATATTAGACAATGGATTTTGAACCTTGTAGCTTCTATAACTTCTAACTCTTATCAAATTAAATCCCTATCACTCATGGACCCTTAAAAATGCAACCCATGTATACCCTAAACAATAAAACCTAACCTATGTAATGCCTAATTGGAAACCATTATTACCCCTAATTATTATTCTCTTAATCCTCAATGCCTAAACCCTTATTCATATAAATTCTAATTATCATAATAATTTACCTCCACGCCTAGCAATTATCAGTGTTAACCAATGACCTATATAATTGATAATCCATAATTTGTATCACCACCAACCCCTAATCCCAACTCTCATAACTATTATATCACAACCTTAACCCATATAACACTTATTAATCACCCTTAACCCATATAAATTCTAACAAATAAAACCCTAATGCTTATATCCCCTAACTCTAAACTAGTAAAACTCATAACCCTAAACTATTAAAACGCCTAAATAATAAATCTTATATCCTAGAATTCCTATATCCTATAACCCTTGTAAATCCTAATTCCCATCCCTACCTTTAATAATCAATAATTCACATGCCTTGAAAACCAAACCCCAATCCCTTATAACTCCTTAACCTTATCACCCTTATATTCTACACAATCTAACCATTATAGTCCCTAACCCTTTAAAAAACCCAACCCTTATAACTCATGATCCCCTATAATACATTTATATTAATATCACCCCTAAAGTGTATTCTCTAATAGCTTGTAACATCCCCTCCCATCATACCAACATGATAGAGAGGATCGTGATGCTAGAACTGGGCAGTTAGCCCCATAAGCTTTTAACTAAGCATTCACACAGTATAAAAATTGATATGGAATGTATAATTATAAGAAAACACAGTGGAAGTAAATTCATTAACACATCCACCATACATTCAAGATATTCATCAAATAATAATTGCAAAGTTAACACAAGAGAATACTTATCTTAACAAAGTAGTCCCAAGCAACTGGCTATGCAACTACAATGTTCCACCCAACCATAGGCCAGTTGTGCTTATCAACCTCTTGATGCAACTGTTGAAATATTGTAACTTCAAAGAATATTATATTTGTATATTATTTATTCCGGAGATGTTCCATACCTCCGATGTGATTATACTATAAATCCGGAGATGTTTATTCCTCCAAGTTGGTTGTGGTAACTAGGGTTATTAGACCCACCATGTGGGGGTCGGCCCAGTCAGTTATAATGGGGTATTTAACCTAATGGTTAAATACGAGCCTACATGTACTTGTGTAAAATATATATCAGAGTAGTGTATAAATAGAGGAGGTGTGTTCCTCATTTGATACACTCACTCACTTGAGGATAGCACACTTGTGGAGGAGAGGTATGCTATTGTGGAGGAGGAGATCATGTCTCAGGGTTTCATCTTTGTATATTGCTGGTCATCTATATTGAGGAAGCTTTGCTGGGTTTTCTACCCCATGAGGGTTTCCCAGGATAAATCTCTGTCTCTTGTGTTTATGCTGTGCTTGTTATTTCTTCAGTGATCCTATATATGCTATTATTGTGAAATGGAATGTAATGCTTCTATTTTCTGTCTTAGCATATTGAATTTTAACATGGTATCAGAGCTAACCTGAAGGAAGACAAGGTATGGCACTAAAGACACTTGCTTTACTTACGACAATTTGAAGGTTAGGGTTTTACATAGCAAAAACCAGTCATCGTAGAAATTTCGCTATAAATCCATTTTGGCGAAGTTTTCGGATCTGAAATTGTTACAGGACGAATCTAAAATCTCCAGGTACCTTGTGTCCAAAGGAAAACCTTTCATTCATTGTACTTTGTGATTTATGATCTGTACAATATAGGGTTTCTGCCTCTTCCAGATCTGAGTCAAAATCAGGTGACCTTGGGAAAAAGGCCATAACTTGGGCTAGGAAGCTCCAAATGAAATTTAGTGAAAAGTGACAGGTATTACACAGACTGTACTATCTCAGAAAACTTTTTCAGAGGCCGAAGTTGAACCAGTGACACGTGGAACGCCGTACAAGTTCGCTCTCCTGTATTATCCCATAAACAGGTTACGTTGTGACACTTGGCATAAATCTCTCTCAGAGAATCCAATTGAGGTCAGACCTATCAGGATGGAAAGATAATAGGCCGAGCTATCTCAGAAAACTTTTTCAGAGGCCGAAGGTCAAACAGTGACACGTGGCATGCCGTACAAGTTCGCTCTCCTGTATTTTCCCAAAACAGGTCACGTTGCGACATTTGGCATAACTCTCTCTCAGAACATCCAATTGAGGTCAGACCTGTCAGGATGGAAAGCTAACAGATCAGACTATCTCAGAAAAAATTTTCAGACCCTGTGGATCAAAAATTTCAGAGTTACACCAGAAACAATCAGGTACATATTTCTGTCAAAACAGAATTATTTTTTGGTACCTTCATTCATGGCTTCCGGAATTTAGGGCTTTGAAGAAAGTTGGAATTTTTGTAATCGGAGACCACGGCTGGATGCTACTCATCAAAATAGAAATTTAGATACCAAGATCAGAATTTTGGTTGGGCAGAAGGCCGGGCTTGATTAGACCCTAGTTCGGGACTTTGATCAGAAAAGTGGAAAATTAGGGCTTCTGTAAAAATGGGAATTTTTGAAATCTGTGACCACGGCTGGAAGCTCCTTAGAAAAATAGAAGCTTAGAGATTTGGATCAAACCTTTTGATGGGGCAAAAGAGTGGGCTTCATCAAACCCCAGTGCAGGGTCACGTCCAGTGAATCCGAAAGTTTCAAAGGCAAAATTGAGGAGTAAAACTTTGCAGTTTTCAAATTCTGAATATACCAGTTTGATCAGCTCATCAAGGTCCAGTTCTTGCAAATCAAGTGGATTGGGTTAATCCTAGAAGAAGATGGATTGGTCACCTGCATAAGTGAATAAGTTCCTATCTCAGAGGGAGATGAGGATAAGGCCTTACATAAGAAGAATACAAGCGATCTCGACAGGTATGACTCATCGAGGTATGTTTCGATATTTGTCCATGATTAAGTTTATGGTATGTTTGTCTTCAGGTTATTACAGTTAGTACAATTTTGATTTTTAGATTTGTTGTATAACCTTAACAAAATTATGAATGCATGATAGAAGATATTCATTGGTTAGGGTGTTGACACTTATGATTGTACTAATGCATTATGATGTTGTGTGAGGTTGATGTTGTCTGCTAACAAGATACAGGTACATCACAAAAGACAAATCAGGTTCCATGACCATGAAAACATGAAGACAAAGACTCATCCATAATCTTTGTTCTACTTACGAGGTATGTATGACTTTGTTATATTATGCTTAACCTATGAGACATGCAGGTTCTAGCTCAGGATCTCTAAATCATTGAAGAGATTGTTTAGGTATGTTGTACATAACCAAGTAGGTATACTAATCCAGGTATGTTTCCCATGAATCTTACCTTGTGTTAGGATCCCTTATATAAGTATACTTGGAATGATTGGTTATGCTTGTTCATAAAGTTAGTAATCAAGGGATTATGCATATTATATCTTTTATCTTGATTGATGATATGCATGAGTAAAAGAAGACTTCCCTGAAATCTTGAATACTAATGTTTATTAACTATAATCATGACTATACATTTTCAAGATTATTTAGTACTATAATGTTTTGATAGCATTTAGAATATACTAATAAGTGTATGTTTGTGCATGAGATCATGAGGATGACTCTTGAGCATGCACAGTAGTACAGAATGAATAGAAGTTCAAAAGACATACAGAAGATCAAGCGGGAGGCAACCACACAAACATAAAAGATAAGTATTTGAGTTGTTATTTGAAATAATAATGATATTGCCTGTAATAGGTTGTATGCATATTTGTATTCCTAGAATATATAATGCTGAGTATAAACATTCATAGAGCATTGAACAGTATACTACTAATGTGCATATGATTGGTAAGTTGGACAAACATTCCATTATTGCTTGTCTAGAATGAAACCTCTTTGCTAACATGCCGAGAGCTGTGCACACTCTCGATAGTATGTTCTGGTAGAGATGGAAGGCATCTAGATAGCCACTGTATGCATACAAGATATGGGAAAGTGTTGTGCCAAAGTATTGGTCAAATTAGTTGCATAACTATGTAAATGATATCTGTATGCATAATAGGTTATTATGTCAATATGATTTGATGATTATGAAGTATTACTAATCCTGTACTTAATTTTGATTTGTAGGAAAAATCATGATGAATGATGAATAAGCGATGGATGTTCAACAAAAGGATTTACAAATCAAACACACTATAGAAAGCTTATGGTTAAGAGATTCTCTTAGAAAGAGGAAGAGAATCATGATGAGATGTTTTGACCATTCTCTTAATAATGTAATCAAGTTCTGTATGAGTTCCTAGGATCGGTAGTCAATTGATGAGTTTAATGATCATCATGGGTGATGTGGATCTCAACCCTTGCTACAAGGTAGAATATGGCTTCTATACACATATGACATGGATGCAAGAAGGAACTCACCATAGAGTTCGAATGACTTTGAGGCTCATATTAGTAGACCCATCTGACGAGAGATGGCACAGATAGATATGCAGAAGATCACTCAATGCAGAGTGTGAATAATGGACAATTGACAGCTCCATGACAAAGCTTGGGCTTTACCAGAAGTAAACCTGATCCTAACCTCTACCTAAAGGTTGTGGATGATAAACCTATCATACCATTATTATGTGACGATGATATCTTTCTGACAAGGAATGAGAAATAGATCATGAAAATGGCTGCAGAAATAAAAATGAAAGATCTCAGATTAATGCACTACTTCTTAGGTCTAGAAGTATGGCATGATCCAAAAGGAATCTTTTAAATCGAGGTAAGTATGCTGTGAAGTTTCTAAAAAGATTTGATATGTTGGAGTGTAAAGCCATGGCCACTCCCATGGACTCCAACTTGAAGTTATTAGTTAATAACTCATCGGATTTAGTGGACCTAACCCTATATAGACAAATCATTGGGCCAATGATGTATTTAACAAATACTAGGCCAGATATATGCTTTGTTGTAAATACCGTAAGTCAGTATCTAGTAGAACCTAGAAAGGTTCACTTAATAGCTACAAAGCATGTAGTGAGGTACCTCAAAAGGTACTTTAGATTTTGGTCTATATAATCTTGGAGGTCATGAACTCCGTTTACATGGTTACTCAAATTCTGATTGGGCAGGAAGTGTCTCAGACAGAAAGAGTACTTTAGGTGGATGTTATAGTCTTGAATCTACCATGATCTCATGGTTTAGCAAGAAACAATCTAGTGTGGCTCTCAGTACTACTGAAACAGAATATATAGCTGTCTGCTCTGCCAGCTGTGAAGCAGTGTGGCTTCAGAAGCTATTATATGGAGTGTTTGACTTAGAAATGGATTCCACTATGATTATGTGTGACAATCAAAGCTGCTTCAAGATGTCAGGAAATCTTGTATTCCATGATAAGTCAAAACACATAGAGATCCGTTACTCTTATATTCGAGATATGGTGCAGAAAGGAGCTATCAAGCTAGAGTATATAAGCACTGAGGATCAAATTGCTAATATCCTGACCAAGCCTCTGTCTCGAGTAAAGTTTGAACACTTCCGAGACAAGCTTGGTGTAGTTCAGAAGAACCCTCCTCGAAAGGGGGAGTAGCACAGTATGAGACAGACAAGCCTATCTCATCAATGGTGAGGTTACATTTTTTTCCTGCACTTACTCACCTAGAATTATTTAGATTTAGGACTCTTATATTCTTTATTTTTATGATTAGATGTATACATACTTTTGATGATAGATGTATACATGCTAGATACTTTTGATGATGATTAGATGTATACATACTTTTGATGATAGATGTATACATGCTAGATACTTTTGATGATGATTAGATGTATACATACTTTTGATGATAGATGTATACATACTTTTGATGTTAGATACTTTTGATGATAGATGTATACATGCTTTTGATGTTAGATGCTTTTGATGATTAGATGTATACATGCTTTTGATGATAGATGTATACATGTTTTGATGATGATGATACATGTTGTGATTATACATGTTTTGATGTTGATGATACATGTTGTGGTTATACATGTTCTACATGTTGTGGTTACACATGTTTTGATGATGATGATACATGTTGTGGTTATACATGTTTTGATATTGATGATACATGTTGTGGTGATACATGTTATGATGATGAGGATACATGTTCTTGATGAACATGTGATGGGATTGGATCATCCCTGGACTTTCAGTCCTAAAGAGAGCCGTAGACTTGAGGTCTCCGAGAATGAAGTCCTTAGTGAACATGTGAAGGGATTGGATCATTCCTGGACTTCAGTCCGAAAGAAGAGCCGTAGACGTATGTCTTCGAAAATGAAGTTCTTGGTGAACATGTGAAGGGATTGGATCATTCCTGGACGTCAGTCCGAAAGAAGAACCGTAGACGTATGTCTTCGAAAATGAAGTTCTTGGTGAACATGTGAAGGGATTGGATCATTCCTGGACGTCAGTCCGAAAGAAGAACCGTAGACGTATGTCTTCGAAAATGAAGTTCTTGGTGAACATGTGAAGGGATTGGATCATTCCTGGACTTCAGTCCGAAAGAAGAGCCGTAGACGTATGTCTTCAAAAATGAAGTTCTTGGTGAACATGTGAAGGGATTGGATCATTCCTGTACGTCAGTCCAAAAGAAGAACCGTAGACGTATGTCTTCGAAAATGAAGTTCTTGGTGAACATGTGAGGGGATTGGATCATTCCCGGACATCAGTCCTAAAGAAGAGCCGTAGACATGAGGTCTCCGATAACTGAACGAAAGGACTGGATCGTCCCTGGACTTCGGTTCAAAAGGTACACGATAGGACTGGATCGTCCCTGGACCTCGGTTCAAAATGTACGTGACAAATCCTAGAATTGCTCTAGGTTACATCCAGCATGAAACAGGGCTGGCTCTGTAGTCTTGATACATCCAGCATGAAACAGGGCTGGCTCTATAGTTGTGATACATCCAGCATGAAACAGGGCTGGCTCTGTAGTTGTGATACATCCAGCATGAAACAGGGCTGGCTCTGTAGTTGTGATACATCCAGCATGAAACAGGGCTGGCTCTGTAGTTGTGATACATCCAGCATGAAACAGGGCTGGCTATGTAGTTGTGATACATCCAGCATGAAACAAGGTTGGCTCTGTAGTTGTGATACATCCAGCATGAAACAAGGCTGGCTCTGTAGATGTGATACATCCAACATGAAACAGGGCTGGCTCTGTAGACGTGACACATCCAGTATGAAAGAGGACTGGCTCTGTGGTGGTAAATCCTAGATCTGATCTAGGTCACATCCAGTATGAAAAAGGACTGGCACTGTGGTTGGGATTAGATCGTCCCTAGACATGAGACTTGTCTTAAAGAGATAAGGATTGATCATCCTGGAACTTGATCTGGATTGTATCATCCATGGACCTATGTCCTAAAGAGAGCAGGATTGATCATCCTGTAATATGATCGTGTGATGACGATGCTGATGATCGATGCTGATGATCATGTGATGACGATGTTGTTGATCGTATGATGACGATGCTGATGATCGTGTGATGACGATGTTGTTGATCGTATGATGACGATGCTGATCGTATGATGACGATGCTGATCGTGTGATGACGATGCTGTTGACCGTATGATGACGATGCCAATCATGTGATGACGATGCTGATGTTCGTGTGATGACGATGCTGCTGATCGTGTGATGATGATGCTGCTAATCGTGATATGACGATGTTGATGATCGTGTGATGACGATGCTGCTGATTGTGTGATGACGATGCTGATGATCGTGAGATGACGATGCTGATGATCGTGTGATGACGATGTTGATGATCGTGAGGATCCAGACGTTGATGTTGCTATAGTTGTTCAAGTGCTGCAGAAGATAAAGACTCAGTACTGAAGATGTTGATGTTCCAGTAACTGGTTGAGTTACTGATGATGTTAAGAAAGCTTCCAATGATTTATAGATGTATCATGTATGATGTTGATGACTCCTTGCTCATGCAGATACTGTTATAATATCCTTCTCGTTAAGGGGGAGTGTTGAAATATTGTAACTTCAAAGAATATTATATTTGTATATTATTTATTCCGGAGATGTTCCATACCTCCGATGTGATTATACTATAAATCCGGAGATGTTTATTCCTCCAAGTTGGTTGTGGTAACTAGGGTTATTAGACCCACCATGTGGGGGTCGGCCCAGTCAGTTATAATGGGGTATTTAACCTAATGCTTAAATACGAGCCTACATGTACTTGTGTAAAATATATATCAGAGTAGTGTATAAATAGAGGAGGTGTGTTCCTCATTTGATACACTCACTCACTTGAGGATAGCACACTTATGGAGGAGAGGTCTGCTATTGTGGAGGAGGAGATCATGTCTCAGGGTTTCATCTTTGTATATTGCTGGTCATCTATATTGAGGAAGCTTTGCTGGGTTTTCTACCCCATGAGGGTTTCCCAGGATAAATCTCTGTCTCTTGTGTTTATGCTGTGCTTGTTATTTCTTCAGTGATCCTGTATATGCTATTATTGTGAAATGGAATGTAATGCTGCTATTTTCTGTCTTAGCATATTGAATTTTAACAGCAACTGCCACCCCCGAGCTGGGCATGATTTCTACGAGGAACCAGGGAACAGCAGACTCACACATAGCCAAGCACACACCAAGATGAGCCAAGCCAATCTATAATTGGGTTTATCAGGCTGCTAGGATATGGAAAGGAAGAATCGCTAAGCTAGTGAGCTCAACCACAGAGCTAAGGATACCCCTCCCAGATCTATTCAGTTTGGCACTCACAATGCCTACACACCCAACACAAGGAAGTATTCTCTTTACTGCCACACAGTCCCTCAAGCCATACCTTCCTTTCTAGTGCTCTCAGGGTGTGCATAGAAAAGTAGCCAAAGCCCTCTTGATCTTCTTGAGAGGTTACTCCCTCCACTAGGTTTATCAAGCCAATTCTGTCCACTACCAGTCCAAGTTTCTTTCTCACAGGTTCAAATCAAAACAGGGATGCACATAACAGCAGAGCCCACACTTATTGGGCATGAAGAAACGTTTTTACAGTGAGATTCCCAAATATGGGGTTTTCACCAATTCAGGGAAACATGCGAAAGCCCAAAAACGAAACTGGAAGATGGGGAACAACGCTGGGAAGCCAAATCCGTTTTCAGAAAAACGTCCATGGATATTTTGGGGCAAAAATGGCCTCTATAACCCCCAAAACGTGACTCCCTTCTCTCCTAGCTACTGTACAATGCAAAAATGACTCCCAGGCATGGAAAAATGCAGGAAAATTGGTAAAAACGTGATGAGGAAAGACCCAGTAGTTCAGACTGCGTGAGAGAGGAGAGACTGACTGTTCATAATCGCTTTGGGCACCATTTCGTGGGTGTTTTCTTGCCCAAGGAGACAAAATATGATTTCCCAGGTTGATGGCTTGCCCATGTATGAAATTGGATGCCATGCCTCTTCATTCCCAAGGCATTAACTGCCTCAACCAACTCTTGGAAGAATTAAATGATTGGGTCCATAACCCAAAATGGGTAGTTGAGGGTTTTGGGGTTTTCTCATTGACACATGGATTAACACCATTGGCTCAAGGGTTTGAATAATTTCCCTCCCTATTCCTTGTAGAATCATGCCCCCATCTCTTTGTTGCATAGCATAGCCAGTTGTGGGTTTTTCATAAAAATTCGTATTTACATGTTGTCTTCATTTACATTGTGCCCATCTAGCACAATAACCATAGGCATCTATTCCTTTAATTTCCGATACATAAAACGCTAAATCAATGGTGGGGCCTTGGCCTTGAGCTCCTCACCATGATTAAATTACAATATTTACATCATTTACGATTTAATACAAAGGGGGTCAAAATGGGGACATTACATTCCCCTCCCCTTACATTAGCACTGTCCTCAGTGCTCATCAAAATTGAACAAAAATGGATATGCCAGCCTCATGGCATCCTCGAGCTCCCATGTAGCCTCATCGGGACCGTAGTGCTTCCATTGCACCTTTACCTGTCCGATGGCTCGGTTCTGGAGCAATGTTACCTTCTTGTCTAGGATGCGCAATGGATCAGTTTGGAATTCTCCCTCAGGTTCCACCTGGATCACATCCCAATTAATCACGTGGTTAGGATCGTGTACATATTTCTTAAGCAAAGAGACATGAAAAACATTATGAGATTTAGTGCTAGCAGGCAATGCAAGTCTATATGCAACTGGTCCTATTCTTTCAAGCACTTCAAATGGCCCACAATATCTAGGTGATAGCTTGGCACAACTTCCAAGCTTCAAGGAACTCTTCCTTGATCTCACTCTAAGATACACATGATCCCCAACACTGAATTCCCTATGGATCCTATGCTTATATGCATAGCTTTTCTGTCTATCCTGGGCTACTTTTAAATTTTGTCTAATCTTTGCAACCTCTAGTTCCATTTCCTTAAGCAATTCTGGCCCAAGTACAATTCTGTTCACTGGATTGTCCCAAGTCACTGGTGTCCTACACCTTCTGCCATACAAAGCCTCATAAGGGCTCATTCCCAATGATGCTTGTTGCCCATTGTTATATGCAAATTCTACCAAGTGTAGATAATCCTCCCACTTGGATGGTTTGTCCATTACATACATGTGGAGCATGTCTTCAAGCACCCGATTTACTCTTTCTGTTTGCCCATCTGTTTGAGGATGGTATGTGGTACTAAAGCTTAGCTGTGTACCCAAATCTGCAAAGAGACCTTTCCAAAAATTGGAAGTGAACTTGGTATCCCTGTCAGAAATTATTGCCTTAGGAAACCCATGTAATCTGAAAATTTCTTCATGAAAATATTTGCAATGGCATCGGCTTTATGTGTGGACTTAACCGGTATAAAATGTGCTTCCTTTGTTAACTTGTCCACCACAACCATGATGGAATCATGTTGTCTCACAGTCATTGGAAATCCTATAATAAATTCCATGGATATTACTTCCCATTTCCATTCTGGAATTGGCACTGGGAGCAATAAACCTGTTGGATGTTGGTGTTCACTCTTCACCTGCTGAAATTCCATGCACTTAGAAATGTATTCAGCGATATCCTTCTTCATGCCTGGCCAGAAATAATATTTTCTTGCTGTAGCAATTGTTTTCTGATATCCTGGGTGACCAGAGTATGGAGCTTTATGGATTTCATCCATAACAATCCTCCTCAAATCTGTCGCATTTGGAATATAGACTCTATTCTTATAAGTGAGAAGTCTGCCTTCTTCCAAATGATAGCCCTCATACTTCCTTTCAAGGTTTTGCTGCTGCAATTTGCCCTTTATCTGCTCATACACTTCATCCTCAATGATATGGTTAACAATCTGCTGCCTCAAATCTGGTTGGCAAGTACTAATCGCTGCCACATACATTTCATGTACCTTCCTGCTAAGTGCATCAGCCACCTTGTTTTCTTTCCCTTTTATGTGTTTGATCTCAAAATCAAATTCACACAAAAATTCCAACCATCTAGCTTGCCTAACATTTAAAGTTGGCTGATCAAATAAGTATTTCAGACCACAATGGTCTGTTCTTAACTCAAATTTTCTTCCCATTAAGTAATGCCTCCACATCTTTAAAGCATGTACTATGGCTGCAAGTTCTACATCATGAGTAGCATAGTTCTTCTCATGCTCCTTCAACTTTCTTGACTCATAGCATATCACGTGGTTGTCTTGCATAAGAACTCCTCCAAGTCCTTGAATGCATTCATCGATACACACCACAAAGTCTTTTTCTAGGTCTGCAATTTTTAAAATTGGTGCACTTGTAAGAAGATTCTTCAACCATTGAAAAGTTTCCTCACATCTTGGTGACCATTCAAACTTTATCCCCTTCTTTTGCAAAGAAGTGATCGAGTTTGCAACCTTGGAGAATCCTTCGATAAACCTCTTGTAGTAACCAGCAAGGCCCATAAAAGATCTCACTTCAATCATATTCCTTGGAGTTGGCCAATTCATAATGGCTTCAATCTTCTCAGGGTCTACAGATATTCCTTCGTCGGAGATGATGTGACCCAAATAATGAATTCTATCTTTATAAAAGTCACATTTGCTCAACTTTGCATATAGCTTATGCTCCCTTAGTAATTGCATTGTCATTCTCAAATGTTCTTCATGCTCTTCTTCATTCTTAGAATAGATGAGATTCTTAGAATAGATGAGAATGTCGTCTAGGAATACAAGAACAAACTTTTTCCAAATACTTGCTAAAAACATTATTCATGAGACACATGAATGTAGCTGGTGCATTTGTGAGACCGAATGGTACCACTACAAACTCATAGTGTCCATACCTCATTCTAAAGGTTTTCTTATGAATATATTCTTCTTTGATTCTTACCTGATGGTAACCAGACCTCAAGTCAATCCTTGAAAATACCTTTGCTCCTCTCATTTGGTCAAAAAGGTCATCAATTCGGGGCAATGGGTATTTGTTCTTCACAGTGACTTTGTTCAACTGCCTGTAGTCAATACATAACCTAAGTGTTCCATCTTTCTTTTTCACAAATAGAACAGGTGTTCCCCACGGGGACACACTTGGCCTAATATATTTCTTTTCCAGCAACTCTTGTAATTGCATTTTCAATTCTAGTAATTCTGGTGTACTCATCCTATAGGGTGTCTTAGACACCGGTGCTGCTCCTGGCACAAGTTCAATTGTAAAGTCAATGTCTCTCTTTGGAGGAAGTCTTGGAATCTCATCAGGAAAAACATCCCTGAATTCTTGCAATACATGATAGTCCTCCAATTTAAGAGTTTCATTCTCTGCTTCCTCTAAAATGTGGGCTGCATACAATTGACACCCCTTCCTACAGAACTTCTTCAACTGCATGGCTGTAACCTGTCTAACAGAAGTCACCTTTGGAATGCCTTTTACAACCCTCGGGTTTCCTTCTTTGTCCATGCATTCAAATGTCTTATTGTAGCAGTCAAGTTTAACCCTGTGTGCTTCTAACCAATCCATTCCAATGAGAATATCATAGGAACCCAATGGTAAAATATTCATATCTGCATAAGTGAATAGCCCATCCATCTCTAAGGGACATTTCTCTACTATTTCACTAACTTTTCTCTTGGTTCCAGTGGCTAGTTGAACTAACCATGATTTACTATGCTTTAATTTCTTGAAAGCACAAATCTCAACAATTCTAGGAGTGACATAACTGTGAGTATATCCAGGATCAATCAAAATAGAAATAGATTGCTTAGCAATCTTACCTTCAAATTCAACCACAGTTGATTGATGATCTTCCTGGCAGTCTTCTAATGCTGCATAGATTCTAGGGATTGCTCTCGCCACTTGACCCACAGTTCCAGCACCTTGGATGTTGTGAACTTGATTTGCATTCCCATTCCGATGTGGACAGTTCCTAAGCATGTGGTCTCCTCCACAACCCCAACATTGAAGTGGTTCTCTTGGTTCCTTTGGATCTCTTGGCTTGTCTCCCATCATCCTAGTTGGCTTAGTCACAACCTGTGATGGTTTCCTTTGCTGATTCCGGAATTGAGGAGGCTTGAACCCCTTCTTCCTTTGATCAAACTTTTCGTTTTTCCTATCCTTCCATGCCTTATGGAATTCTTGTTTCTTCTGTTTTGATCAAAGCAATACTTGGCCTTTCTTATGGCCTCCTCTAGAGTTCGAGGTTCATCAAACTCAATTCTATCTTTATATGACTGGGGCAGTCCACTTAGGAAACGCTGAATTTTCACCTTATCATCTCGAATGTACCTGACATATCTTATCAGCTCCAAGAATTTATTTGCATATTCTTCCATGGTCAATTGTCCCAATCTCAGCTCATGGAACTCTTTGATCTTATCATCATAGTACCTATCAGAGAGGTACTTCTGCTTGAAGTATTTCTTGAACTGCTTCCACACAATCTTCCTTTCGTTGATCTTCTTCACTTGCCTGATGTGTTCTCACCATATAGATGCTCTTCCATTCAAGTTGAAGATGGAAACCCTTGCCTTCATATTTCTCGAGTAGTCTTAGGCTTGGAAATACTTTCTCATCCCAAGAAGCCAAGCTTCAGCTTCTTGACCGGACTTTATCTCTCCATCAAATGTAGGAGGTTTCGCCTTCTTAAATTCCCCATGTGAATTGTTCTTGTAGTGCTTCTTCCTCTTACTCTTGTGAGATGAAGAGTTTGAACCCTCAATGGATTCTTCAGAGTCAGATGATTCATTAGAAGAGATTTCTGGAGTATAAGTTCTGTCTGTAGAAACTCTTCTTGAGCTACTGGCCCTCTTACCGGAATTCCTCCTAGAACTACTCCCACCCCTTTCTGGATTTGATGTCTGATGCCCAGAGTTTATTTTCCTTTGGATGTCTGTCAAAATCTGTAGCATGGCTGCATTCAACTGATTTTGTTCTTCCTGAGCTTTAATCATCCTTTCATTATCTTCCCTATAGCTTTGCAACTCCACCCTGAGGCTCCTCATAGTGGCTGCAATACCTGGAGGAGTCTCTTGATTTCTTCTCCCATTAGATTCTATTTTCACATTTTCAACATGTATGTTCTCCCCCATGGCATCTACTTCAGGCTCATAGGGATCCTGTGCATCATCCATAATGTTGATTTTCTTGGCCCAACCAAGATTCAAAACTTTGCAACTATACTATCTAGAGTGCTGCCCTGATGTAACTGTGATTTTGAAAAATGTGTTCATCAACACAATTGTTAGCTGCATTATATTCTCAAAAATTCATAAATTACTTCATGCACGTGGGAAAATAGTATGTTGACAATTTGTCGAATCATCGAATTTTCTCACAATCGACGACATATGAGGGGGACAAAGGGGGTCAAGGGGGCTTGCCCCCTTGTGGCTTCCCTGCGCCACTGCAGGGCGGGTCGAGGGCAGCGCCCTCATTTTTTTTTATTTTTTTTTTTTACGAATCACTCCACAGCTGCGGGGCAGTTCACCGAACGCTTCCGCAATTGCGGGGTGATTTGCCGAATGCTCCCGCAGTTGCAGAGCAATTCGCCGAATGCTCCCACAGTTGCAGAGCAATTCGTCGAATGCTCCCGCAGTTGCAGAGCCATTCGCCGAACGCTTCCACAATTGCATAGCAATTCGCCAAATGCTCCCGCAGTTGCGGAGCCATTCGCCGAACGCTTCCGCGGTTTTGGGGCAGTTTGTTGAAGCCTTCCGCAATTGCGGGGCATTTTGCTGAGTGCTTCCGCAATTGCGGAGCGATTTGCCGAGTGCTCCCGTAGTTTCGGGCCCACTCGCTGAACTCTTCCGCGTTGCGGAACGGTTCGCGGAACTCTTCCGCAATTGCGGGAAGATTCACCAAACTCTTCCACGTTGCGGAACGGTTCGTGGAACTCTTCCGCAATTGCGGGAAGATTCACGGAACTCTTCCGCAATTGCGGGAAGGTTCACCGAACTCTTCCGCAATTGCGGGAAGGTTCACGGAACTCTTCCGTAATTTCGGAAGAGAATTCCTTCCACAAATTTCAGAAGAGAATTCCTTCCGCAAATTTTGGAAAAACTCATGGAATGCTTCCGCAGTTGCGGAGCAATTCTCCAAATGCTTCTGCAGTTTCGGAAGACATTCGGGAATTCTTTCCGAAATAGTCTTAAACAAAAAAATTTCAAAAACACTTAGGAAAAATTTTGAAATTTTTTCTTCCTTTCAGTGATGAATGCTGCTCAGTAGGAGGTAACTTTACACCTGCAAACTATCCAACTTAGCCAGTTTAGGCCCTATGCTGCTATCTGTGGTGATCAGGAAGGGACCTTCCCATGTGGCTGTGATTGGATGTGGCCCATAGAGGTCCAATGCTGCAACCAGCAGCTCTGATACCAAAATGTAACATCCCCTCCCATCATACCAGCATGATAGAGAGGATCGTGATGCTAGAACTGGGCAGTTAGCCCCATAAGCTTTTAACTAAGCATTCACACAGTATAAAAATTGATATGGAATGTATAATTATAAGAAAACACAGCGGAAGTAAATTCATTAACACATCCATCATACATTCAAGATATTCATCAAATAATAATTGCAAAGTTAACACAAGAGAATACTTATCTTAACAAAGTAGTCCCAAGCAACTGGCTATGCAACTGCAACGTTCCACCCAACCATAGGCCAGTTGTGCTTATCAACCTCTTGATGCAACTGCCACCCCCGAGCTGGGCATGATTTCTACAAGGAACCAGGGAACAGCAGACTTACACATAGCCAAGCACACACCAAGATGATCCAAGCCAATCTATAATTGGGTTTATCAGGCTGCTAGGATATGGAAAGGAAGAATTGCTAAGCTAGTGAGCTCAACCACAGAGCTAAGGATACCCCTCCCAGATCTATTCATCTTGGCACTCACAATGCCTACACACCCAACACAAGGAAATATTCTCTTCACTGCCACACGGTCCCTCAAGCCATACCTTCCTTTCTAGTGCTCTCAGGGTGTGCATAGAAAAGTAGCCAAAGCCCTCTTGATCTTCTTGAGAGGTTACTCCCTCCACTAGGTTTATCAAGCCAATTCTGTCCACTACCAGTACAAGTTTTTTGCTCACAGGTTCAAATCAAAACAGGGATGCACATAACAACAAAGCCCACACTTATTGGGCATGAAGAAACATTTTTACAGTGAGATGCCCAAAGATGGGGTTTTCACCAATTCAGGGAAACGTGGGAAAGCCCAAAAACGAAACTGGAAGATGGGGAACAACACTGGGAAGCCAAATCCATTTTCAGAAAAATGTCCATGGATATTTTGGGGCAAAAACGGCCTCTATAACCCCCAAAACGTGACTCCCTTCTCTCCCAGCTGCTGTACAATGCAAAAATGACTCCCAGGCATGGAAAAATGCAGGAAAATTGGTAAAAACACGATGAGGAAAGACCCAGTAGTTCAGACTGCGTGAGAGAGGAGAGACTGACTGTTCAGAATCGCTTTGGGCACCATTTCGTGGGTGTTTTCTTTCTCAAGGAGACAAAATACGATTTCCCAGGTTGATGGCTTGCCCATGCACGAAATTGGCTGCCATACCTCTTCATTCCCAAGGCATTAATTGCCTCAACCAACTCTTGGAAGAATTAAATGATTGGGTCCATAACCCAAAATGGGTAGTTGAGGGTTTTGGGGTTTTCTCATTGACACATGGATTAACACCATTGGCTCAAGGGTTTGAATAATTTCCCTCCCTATTCCTTGTAGAATCATGCCCCCATCTCTTTGTTGCATAGCATAGCCAGTTGTGGGTTTTTCATTAAAATTCGTATTTACATGATGTCTTCATTTACATTGTGCCCATCTAGCACAAGAACTATAGGCATCTATTCCTTTAATTGCCGATACATAAAACGCTAAATCAATGGTGGGGCCTTGGCCTTGAGCTCCTCACCATGATTAAATTACAATATTTACATCATTTACGATTTAATACAAAGGGGGTCAAAATGGGGACATTACATATTTAAACCATAAATCTTCTAATATTTGTCCATTATAACCCTTAAGTTACCCCTAATAACTCTTAACACAAATACTAACCATTATAATCCTTGAATACTATAACTATAACCACCAACCCCTATCACTTGAAAACCTTATTACCCCAATGACCTGCTTAGTAACCCTAAACCATGAAACCTCATAGCCTACAACACTTGTGCCTTGCCTACTACTTTTTACCCATCAACGCCAAAACCCTAAACCATAAAGGGTGTTTATATTGGCCTGACAAGCCAAATATTGATGCCAATAAAGAATTGAAGTAGAGAAAAGAAAGCCAGGCTAGAAAATAAAATATTGACAGCAGGTTAGTTCTTATCTCACCACCCTTAAGTCCTTAACCTTATCACCTCTAATCCATATCATTTAGAACCCTTAATTACTATTATTAATGTTTAATCTCTTTAACCCTTATAAAATAACCATTATAACCTTAGATACGAGCTCTCCCTACCCACAACCCTTTAGTCCCAATCACTTAGAATCCATGGCATGTAACCGTTGACCTATGTAATGCTTAACTTCTTACAAATATCACCCCTAATACTTACCAATAGTTAAGTTACAATGACCATAAACACTAATTCATGTGATCCCTACCTCGCATAATTTATCACCCAATTAATCACTTAATCCCATAACTTATAACTTAAATAATTCATAACCCTATCGACTATAGACCTTAATCTCTACCACCTATGACAATTATAATCCTTAACCCCTATCCAACATGTCCCATAATTGTTACAACCATTAAGCCATATAAATTCCCAACCCTATCCCCTTACCATGATAAACCTTAACCAGTAAAACTTATATTCCATAAACACGATGAACCTAAACACATATAAACAATTACTATTTGCATCCATACCACATAAATTCCAACCCTATAAATCCTATCAATAATATACTATAACCTATTTAATCCTTAATCCCTTACTTCTATCACCCTTTACCCATACTCCCATTAACGCTCACCAATAATCATTATAACCTCTAACATGTACACCATATAATTGATGACTTGCCCCTTGATTATTATAACCCATAGCACATAAACTCTTAACTTATACAACCCTTAAAACCATTGTCATTATAAAAACCCTAAACAATATAAGTTGTAAATTTTGATCCATGTAATCATTAATTCCAAACTCCAAATTACTATGTCCCCTAACGACTATAACCTCCAACATATATGATATTTTACCTTATAATAATTAACCATGCTAACTCCTAACCTACTCACCATTATAACAATTAAATATTATACCTATGACCCAAATAATCCTTAACCAATCACAACTAATGTTTAAATATCATAATATCTCACACATATAATCACAAACCACTATAACCCTAACCCTTAATTCCTCACTTGTATAAATCATGACCCTATCATCATCATATAAAACTTTGTTGTTATTCCTTGTATATTCTATACACCATAACCCTATCACCCTTAACCACCAACACTAAATCCATTAACTTGTGCAATATACCCTAACCCCTAAACTTTATTCATCCCAATCCATAACAATTATAACCACTAATTACAAGTAATTTATATAATCCATAAACTCTATCAACCCTAACCCATAACCACTTAATATATAGATTATCATACAAAACCAATATAAATTCTTACCTCCAATCCCTAATTCCCAACCACTAATCCCTTACATATATGATTTATAACTTTTAAAATGCAATCCATATAAATTCAAATTAGCTATTCCTATATGTTGATTCTCAACACCGAAATGATTCTTAAGCATCAAAACATAATGACAAGGGTGAACATATTAAACTGCATCACTTTTCTATTCCATCTCAACCATGGAGTCGAGTGCAAATCCCTCTCCCTGTCCATACTGAATTCCACCATATCTATGGTTATTTGGCATTCACGCCTCTTATGGGAAGTTGCGTCATGTGCACCTTACCTGTAAAATCACATCAAGTTTTAAAGTTCTCTTCTTCTCCCCATATGTATCATCATTCTATCATTTCTTCATCATTTAGTTTAGGGTGAAATGCTTGTCACGCCCATGTTTCATTTTGTCAAAAACATCACAATTTGACCCTTGCGCCAAGCTTGGAAAGTTTTGTCATGTCAAGGTCAATTGTGTCTTATCAGTTGAATTTCACCAATAGTGTTGGGTCATGTTTCCTTTTATAAAATTTGTCAATTGCATCATGAACTTTTCCACCATTGATATTGTCATGGCTACATCAAAAAGTTACAAGTCCCCTTCCCTAGGCTTCATCTTACCAATGTCCATTGTTATCCTAAATAATAATAATAACCCTTTTCAAAAAAATTCCATAGAAAAACTTCACTGTGATCCTTAATGATAATAAAATATACCTCCCATTTTATTTCTATTAATTATCTTATGATTCATTCCCATCAAAATCTTTTCCCTTTCGCACTAAAGCTCCAATAGCTTTCATAAAACAAAAGCATCGCTCCCTAAAGTACCCTCATCAAATTTGTTTTAAAAAGGAGGGCCTCGTTTCGTCAATTGTTATTATCTAAAATAAATAAAAACAAACCCTTGCTCATTCACTCAGGCTTGATTATTAATTGCCATATTAATTAAAAAAAGAGAGAGCATGTTCCCCTTTGTTACCTGGCCACGGCTTGAGATTATAGTTTTCCTAGTTAAAACGCCCCTCTATAATTGTTGTTATTTTTAAATATACATGTAGCTCTCCCTTTGGGGCTATCCTTAGGTCTAGGAAATGAAAACAAAGGCTTACGACCACAATGTATGCCCATTGTGTGAAAATGGAAATCCAAATATAAAATGGGGCATGTGCACGAAGTGAACATTGTGCCACATGGCATCAAGCTCCCACACAATACAACAAAAAAAATGGGACATGTGCATGAAGTGAACACTGTGCCACATGGCATCAAGCTCCCACACAATACAACAAAAATATACGCACCGAGTTGGCAACATGTAATGAACACTTACTATATTGAGGAGAATACATAGGGGAAAACAACAAGTAGCAACAAAGTGATGCCACCCACCACACATATGACATATTTTCCATAACTACCAACACACAAACAAAATCACACATCTGCATGTAGATCAGAGAATAACACAGGAGAAGTAATGGTCGACAAAGGGCTGTTGCATGATTTTTTTTCATGGAAAGTATAGTTTTTGGAATAAATGATACAGTGACCCAAACCCATGCAAGTGACCACTCAATAAGTAATGCACGCGATGGACATTTCATTAAGTTATGAGGTGAGTAGAGGATTGATATGATGGGATACATGCAAGAATGTGGAAGAACACAAGCATGTGAACATTGTACATGTGGCAGGGAGGGAATATTGGGTAGTGTCCAGGTTAGCAAAACAATATGACTGAAGCACAACTCACACCTGTGGGTTCTCACATATAGATGATCGAAACCAAACAAACAAACAAATAAGTAGGTCTAAAGCTCGACGTTGTGATTCTCCCGAGTCATATGAAGCAATCAAATCATTCAAAGGAAGTGTATTAAGGTATATAATACTATAATAAATAAATAAAACACCAATTCGATTGATAGGATGTGGATAATCTACGACTATAACAAGAAAAACCATTGTTTAGCACTACAAGTTAGCATCACTTATATATTTTGGTGCTAATGTGGTGATATTGGCACCACTTACATTTTTGTGGTGTTAAGGTGGTGTTATTAGCACCACTTACATTTTGTGGTGTTAAGGTGGTGGTATTAGCACTGATTATATTTTGTGGTGTTAATATGGTGATACATTTATGAGGCTTTGCACCACAAGTACAACAAGTTCACAACTAATTATTTTGTAAATAGCTTAATTCAATTATCAATTATTAATATTATTTAAACAAATAAATACAGTTGGAAAATAAATAAAAGCAACCATTTTTAATTTATTACTACTATAAAGTAGTAATAAAAATGATTTGAATTGAAATTTGATTATCTAATTGAGAATACTTTTTATATTAGTAAATTTCTTGATGAAAATTTGTATCATTATTAGGTTTATAGCACAAGGCATGGGTCTCAATCCATGGACATGATCAATGGAGAAAACCTCTACCTAGGACCTTAAAAGAAGCTTTTAGGAGCCTAGATCCAAGAAGACACCACAAAGGTCACCACTCATCTTCATAATAGTATCCTCTACCTCTATGCATGGGAATTCACAATATTATAAGGTTTTAATCACTAGGGATAGGTCGAGTGGCCCTGAAGATGGTTGAGTGAGGAATCCTATGCCTTAGGCTAAAGGAATCCTAAGCATAGTGTTGGCGGATATTTCTACCCTATAGTCAGGAAACTAAACTATCAACTTGGTTGGGGTGACAGGTAAGTGCATTTATGTCATTACAGAGGTGTTTACAAAAGAAATAGATTACAGATTTAGAGAACATACCTTTTACTGGAGTCTGATCCTAGCCTTGACCTAGTCTTGTGTCCAGCTCTCAAATCTACTTTCTTTCAGCAAACCTGAAACAACAATACCTTCCTCAAACACTTTGGGCAACATATAAATCATAAAATAAACAAAGATTATGTTTAATATCCAGTATTGACCAAAGTAAATCCAACTCAAAATGCCATTTTATAACACCTTCAGATTGGAACAAGGAAACACTTCAACCTTTATTTGTCAAAATAGTATGCAGTACAAATATACCTGATAATGAAGCAGGCTCCTGCAACTAGATCCTGGGCTCTGGCTCTGCTCTGGTCTGAATGTCTTCTGCTATGTCTTGAAGTTTCTCCATTAACTCATCCTCTCCTTCTTTAGCAATCATTTGCATTCCTAATTTCTTCTAACCTTGCTCCCTTAGCTTTCTAGGAATTTATAGGTTTAAGGAAGCAGTTCAAGTCGATGAGGAGGTTGGGGAAGTTAAGAAACTGACTTCAACTAATCCTCTTCGATGGATTAATATATTTTTTAATCATTTTTAAGATACACGCGACTATTACATAGTGGAGTAGCGTATAGGGCGCTACCCTATTGTTTGATAAATAGCGCTCATTAAGTTTTAAATTCCGAGCGCTACTTTGATAAGAAGGAGTAGCGTATATATTGATATGGGCGCTACTATTATGCACTGGAGTCGCGTATGGGCGCTAGTCTCCTTAAGTAGAGTAGCGCTCATACCTCAAAATGATATTTTTGTATGTTTTCCAGTGTTCTCAGGAAATGGGATGAGTTGTCATAACATCTAAGGCCAACATGCTCCTCCATCCAAGTTGTCCTTTTGTGTGATCAACAGCTCAGGGTGATCACGGACGGAGAGGTGCAAGTTTGACCTATAACAGATGCCCCCTAATGTATGAGGTCAGAGGGAAGCGATGGCCGAAATACATTATAATCCAAAACCAGAGAGAGAGAGCACAGAACCGCAGGAAAAAGTCGCAAGAAACCTGCAACAAAAATCAAGGTCAGCGAGCGATTACATTGTTGACATCTTATAGATGTGCAGGGTGATACAACATGATCTCCGATACATAACAAGGAGATGTATATAAAAGCATGGCCACTTGAAATACAAGCGTGGATCCATGTCAAACTAAGAGATCATAGCCATAACAACACACTGGATCTATGTCTCATGGAGAGCCGTATAGAAGTGAGGCTCAGTCTTGCGCAACTTGGGTGATAACAAAATGGGGTTATGTCATCCAAATCCCAAGGTCTTCATCCCATAACGACCCTAGGTACAAACCCGAGCCATGTGAATAGATGAGTTGACAGTCGAACATGGAGGGCATCGTCTGATTACCGGTCATTGATGTATACCGTTAACAAACGCGAGGACTTCCATCGATAATGATGATGGGGTCCAAGGTACCAAGTACGATTCACCAAATGTGAATAGATGGACTTGGAGTCGAACACTTGGGAATCCTGTCGAAGAAGAGACATTGATGTATTCTCATCATTCAACAGCGAGGAAAATTGCCACTGGTGACTGCAATCTCCAAGGTACTAACCGAAACTCTAAACTTCAATCCCAGAATAATGATTTGATGTCGATGGGAAGAAGTCCGTTGGAAGGGAGGCCTTAAGGCATCCTCCATCATCCAACTCGAGGAACACTCAACTGGTAAGAGCTGATATGGAATGATATGTAACAAGACTGACACTAGGAAGGCCGACACATGAGGTCAAGGTAAACTGCAGAATGGCCGACACAGGGTATATCCTTGAACATTGAGCACGACACAAAGTGACTCAGGCAGTTTCTGACATAATGGGGTAAATAAGTCTGAAATGTAAGAGACATTAGCAGACCCTCCATATGGTTGGAAGAATAACCAACCGGGGGAGTAAATAACTCGGAGGAAAGGTTCACCCTAAGGCCAAAAACTAAACCCAAACGACAAGATAGACTCAAGTAGGTGCTGTGTTCAAGGATAGGACTTGACTGATACTGCCTTTAACAATGAAGATATGATGTGTTTTCCCGTTCCTTATTCTTTTTAGATAAAAGAATACCCTTCTTGTGGATTTAAAGAGTCCAAGAAAGAATGAAAACTCAATAGGTCCAACCATGTAAATAGTTTAATGAGCCCATGGGAGGAAGACTCAGTACCTTCTTCATAATTTAAAGAGTTCGAAGAAGAGATAGAAGATTACTCTATATGTACTGATCTCTGGATTTTAGTATCGAGCCGAGATCTGTTCTTGCTCGCCGGTGTTTTCAATTTTAAGGAGTCTGAAAAACTTAAACAATAACTCCATATATCTGCTCGTGGATTTTAGTATCGAGCCCAAGCAGATTAATGCTCGCCGGTGTTTTCCTGTTTATAGAGTCTGAAAAACTTAAACAATCCTCTATTTACCCTCTCGTGGATTTCACATCGAGCCCGAGTAGGTATATGCTCGCTTGGTATTTTCATATTTAGAGAGTCTGAAAACCCTAAAGAGAGACTCTAGAAGGTCCTTTTTCGTATATTTAGTCTCCTCCCCCGAAAAAGTATAAAACAATGAAAGGAGAACTCTTCTAGCGCATACAAGAGTATACCTAGAGTATACCTTTTCCGTAAATTATCCACCAAGGCCCGGAAAAGGGGTAATTCTATACCTAAGTGGATGTCGGTTCAGTTATTTTAACGAGCCTGAAAAGACAACTATGCTCGGCAAACTTTTCCTATTTAAGGAGTCTGAAAAGGGCTTAAAAGAACTCCATAGGGATCTTTTCCATAAAGGTTTAACGAGTCTGGAAAAGTAAACTCATGACCTCCTTACTGTTTTTAACGAGCTCGAAGGGAAGGTGAAAGAAATGCTCGTAGCCTCCTTACTGTTTTTAACGAGCTCGAAGGAAAGGTGGAAGAAATGCTCGTAACCTACTTACTATTTTTAACGAGCTCGAAGTAAAAGAAGAATGCTCGAGATGGGAAGAGACGAGTGTCAGGGACATGTGAAACTAGCTCCAAGCGCATGGAACAAAGCTATGCCTAATGCAAGGAACATGAGCAAGATAAGGACACTCAGGGTGTGTCTCCTCCAGGTAAAAGGTGTCAAATCGCGAAGGCAAAATGATACAGGGCTTAGCGGAAATGAGATCAGAGATGGAGGCTTATACAACGAGCTAAAAGCGTGGAAGCCGGCTTCAGGCTCATTAGCGCAAGCAGGATCATAATAGATGCATATGCAATTTGAACACAAAGAGGGGATCCTTATCAAGGATGGCCAGAAATATATGAGGAAGAAAGATATGAGGCTTCTTCTCAAAGTCATGGTAAATCTAAAAAGGCTCCCGAACCTATGAGAAAAACTCAGCATGGGCACCAGAATGGCATAAGGGTGCTGACTAGGGTGACCCATGTTAGGTAGGCTCTGCTGTCGGACCGGTGCACAATGCATAAAGGGATGGCTGACACACCAATATCCAACAGGTTCGACCCTATGGCGAATTCGGATGGCAAAAGGTTCAAATGCAACATAACAGCGGGGAAGCCTAAACCTATATGCAAGGTTCCGAATATACCTGACATAGTCGCACAAGGTGTCGAAAAGGACCAATAAGCAAGTATACATCCAGCTAAGAATCTTGTCTCCAAGAAACATTAGTACCGGGATCATATCTAAAACATATGTAAAGGAAGACCCGATACAAGTCACTGTGGTAGAAATACTTTCAACTTCACTATCATCAACAGCAGGCATAAACAAGGCAGAGTTTTCGAATGAAGACTCTATGGTGCCCAAGCCCGAGGACTTACAATCAACAAGATCAAATTCAGGATGAAGATCAAAGTTGAAGGACATGATGGAATCTGCAGAAACAAATTCATCATCACGGGAGTTGAAAATTCTAGAAGCATAATCAAACTCAGCAGGAACACCGATTTGCTGATCTATAGGAGAGTCCAAAGACTTAACAGTAGGAAGATCAGACTTTAAGGTCAAACCGGGGTTGGACATAACTGCAACTGGATCAACATCCAAATGAATGGCAGACTGTACTATAGACTCTAGAAAAACTTCATCGGAAGGAAGTATATCATCCCAGATAGAATACATATCTAAACATTCAGATGGAGGTGTCACTTGGTCAAAAGCTGGGACCAAGTCCCGAGAAGGTAAGCATGAACTCAGAGACTTCTTCTCAGTAGCATTTGAACTCAAGGAACAATATGCCACACGAGGCACATGTGACATAGTAGTGCCTAATGATGAGGGATCAGACTGGTCTACAAATGGATAATAAGGAGGATCAACGAATGCAAGCTGGTCGATGGTGACAATGTTTTCGTTATGAGGGAAATGCATCACACGAAAAAGCGTAGACACCACAGCATGCATAGCATAAACGTAATCACGCCCGAGGATCATATCAAAGTCCATAGGATCCTTTAAAACCATAAAATCAACTAAGACTGTTTTTCCACCCAAGGTAACAGGTGCCTGACGGAGGAATCCGATCGGTTCACTAGGTCTTCTATCGAAGGTCAACGGCCAATTAACAGCTGGAATGATATTAGGGAAACCCAAATCTCTCCAAGCATAAGCGGATAAGATACTAACAGAAGCACCTTCATCAACAATGCATCGATCAACCGTATGGTTCCCGATATCAACCTTTATCTGGAAAGGTGTCGAAGAAGGAAGGCGAGGCTCGGCTAGACTATTCCAATCAAAGGAAACAATCCTAGGGCTTGGTAGGGGTTCACATGGCACAGATGAAGTGCCCCCTTTTTCAGGAACATCCAAACTGGAAATGCAGAAAACTTCAGTAGTAGGTGCATCAATCTCTGAAGGACTGATGGGATCGGTCGAAGATTGCATCGATTCAATCACTTCACTCTCCGAAGGAAGAGTGGGGTCGACCAAAGATTGCATTGGTTCAACCACTTTATCAACCAAAGGTTGATCTGACTGCAGGGAATCTATAGACAACTCAGGAACAGAGGTTCCTTCAGACATGGACCACACTCTTCGTGCCTCTGGAATGGCAGGGCATCGGTGAGTAAGGTGATCTCCCTTACAAAGTTTACAAGGGAACTTTGGTTTCCGTCCTATAGGTTTAGACTCCTTTACAATGTCAGTACTTTCAGCATGACTAGCATTGGCTGACAGCTTGCCCCCAGCATGACTCACAGAGGCTGGTTGCTCAGAAGCAGAAGACTTTTGAACTAAGGACCACACTTTTTGCACTTCTGGAAGTACAGGGGTACCTTGATTGGCACTCGCCGGAATGCTAGACATAGTGTCCTGCTCAAATGAGCAAGAAGTTCTCTAAGGCAAACTAAAAACAAGTAGCACAAAGAGCACACCACTAATAACCATCAGAACCCTATGCCTCCTTTGCCAGTAACATCTTCTCCTCCTCCTTCTACCTCATGCGGCAAAAGTAGCAATACTAGTAACCAGCAGTCTAAAAGGAATAGACGGGGGAAGAATAGGAAGAAGATGCCAAAACAAAGGGGCAAGCACCCTGCCTCTGCAAATCATGCAGGGGGCACCCACCCAGCCTCTGGAGGTCATGCTGGGAGAAAACTTTTAGTCACTGAAAATCATACTGAAAGTTTGTCTTCAATCACTGTCAGTCATGTTGAGGACACGTCATTGATCACTGCTAGTCATATTAATGACAAGTCACCAGTTCCTGTGAGTCATACTGGAGATACCAGATCAGCCACTGCAAGTCATGCTGAGGGAGTTGACATTGTCGACAAACCCAACAAACAGAAGCTTAAGTTCCCTTGTAAGTTTTGCGAGGGAGACCACCTTACTTACTTGTGCCCTGTACTTCCAGAAGTGCAAAAAGTGTGGTCCTTAGTTCAAAAGTCTTCTGCTTCTGAGCAACCAGCCTCTGTGAGTCATGCTGGGGGCAAGCTGTCAGCCAATGCTAGTCATGCTGAGAGTACTGACGTTGTAAAGGAGTCTAAACCTATAGGACGGAAACCAAAGTTCCCTTGTAAACTTTGTAAGGGAGATCACCTTACTCACCGATGCCCTGTCATTCCAGAGGCACGAAGAGTGTGGTCCATGTCTGAAGGAACCTCTGTTCCTGAGTTGTCTATAGATTCCCTGCAGTCAGATCAACCTTTGGTTGATAAAGTGGTTGAACCAATGCAATCTTTGGTCGACCCCACTCTTCCTTCGGAGAGTGAAGTGATTGAATCGATGCAATCTTCGACCGATCCCATCAGTCCTTCAGAGATTGATGCACCTACTACTGAAGTCTTCTGCATTTCCAGTTTGGATGTTCCTGAAAAAGGGGGCACTTCATCTGTGCCATGTGAACCCCTACCAAGCCCTAGGATTGTTTCCTTTGATTGGAATAGTCTAGCCGAGCCTCGCCTTCCTTCTTCGACACCTTTCCAGATAAAGGTTGATATCGGGAACCATACGGTTGATCGATGCATTGTTGATGAAGGTGCTTCTGTTAGTATCTTATCCGCTTATGCTTGGAGAGATTTGGGTTTCCCTAATATTATTCCAGCTGTTAATTGGCCGTTGACCTTCGATAGAAGACCTAGTGAACCGATCGGATTCCTCCGTCAGGCACCTGTTACCTTGGGTGGAAAAACAGTCTTAGTTGATTTTATGGTTTTAAAGGACCCTATGGACTTTGATATGATCCTCAGGCGTGATTACGTTTATGCTATGCATGCTGTGGTGTCTACGCTTTTTCGTGTGATGCATTTCCCTCATAACGAAAACATTGTCACCATCGACCAGCTTGCATTCGTTGATCCTCCTTATTACCCAACTGTAGACCAGTCTGATTCCTCGTCATTAGGCACTACTATGTCACATGCGCCTCATGTGGCATATTGTTCCTTGAGTTCAACTGCTACTGAGAAGAAGTCTCTGAGTTCATGCTTACCTTCTCGGGACTTGGTCCCAGCTTTTGACCAAGTGACATCTCCATCTGAATGTTTAGATATGTATTCTATCTGGGATGATATACTTCCTTTCGATGAAGTTTTCCTAGAGTCTATGGTACAGTCTGCCATTCACTTGGATGTTGATCCAGTCACAGTTATGTCCAGCCCTGGTTTGACCTTAAAGTCTGATCTTCCTACTGTTAAGTCTTTGGACTCTCCTATAGATCAGCAAATCGGTGTTCCTGCTGAGTTTGATTATGCTTCTAGAATTTTCAACTCCCGTGATGATGAATTTGTTTCTGCAGATTCCATCATGTCCTTCAACTTTGATCTTCATCCTGAATTTGATCTTGTTGATTGTAAGTCCTCGGGCTTGGGTACCATAGAGTCTTCATTCGAAGACTCTGCCTTGTTTATGCCTGCTGTTGATGATAGTGAAGTTGAAAGTATTTCTACCACAGTGACTTGTATCGGGTCTTCCTTTACATATGTTTTAGATATGATCCCGGTACTAATGTTTCTTGGAGACAGGATTCTTAGCTGGATGTATACTTGCTTACTGGTCCTTTTCGACACCTTGTGCGACCATGTCAGGTATATTCAGAACCTTGCATATAGGTTTAGGCTTCCCCGCTGTTATGTTGCATTTGAACCTTTTGCCATCCGAATTCGCCATAGGGTCGAACCTGTTGGATATTGGTGTGATAGCCATCTCTTTATGCATTGTGCACCAGTCCGACAGCAGAACCTACCTAACATGGGTCATCCTAGTCAGCACCCTTATGCCATTCTGGTGCCCATGCTGAGTTTTTCTCATAGGTTCGGGAGCCTTTTTAGATTCACCATGACTTTGAGAAGAAGCCTCATATCTTTCTTCCTCATATATTTCTGGCCATCCCTGATAAGGTTCCCATCTTTGTGTTCAAATTGCATATGCATCTATTATGATCCCGCTTGCGCTAATGAGCCTGAAGCCGGCTTCCACGCTTTTAGCCCGTTGTATAAGCCTCCATCTCTGATCTCATTTCCGCTAAGCCCTGTATCATTTTGCCTTTTCAATTTGACACCTTTTACCTGGAGGAGACACACCCTGAGTGTCCTTATCTTGCCCATGTTCCTTGCATTAGGCATAGCTTTGTTCCATGCGCTTGGAGCTAGTTTTGCATGTCCCTGACACTCGTCTCCTCCCATTTCGAGCATTCTTCTCTTACTTCGAGCTCGTTAAAAACAGTAAGTAGGTTTCGAGCATTCTTCTCTTACTTCGAGCTCGTTAAAAACAGTAAGTAGGTTTCGAGCATTCTTCTTTTACTTCGAGCTCGTTAAAAACAGTAAGTAGGTTACGAGCATTTCTTCCACCTTTCCTTCGAGCTCGTTAAAAACAGTAAGGAGGCTACGAGCATTTCTTTCACCTTCCCTTCGAGCTCGTTAAAAACAGTAAGGAAGTTATGAGCATTTTCCTATCTCCTTTGAGCTCGTTAAAAACAGTAAGGAGGTCATGAGTTTACTTTTCCAGACTCGTTAAACCTTTATGGAAAAGATCCCTATGGAGTTCTTTTAAGCCCTTTTCAGACTCCTTAAATAGGAAAAGTTTGCCGAGCATAGTTGTCTTTTCAGGCTCGTTAAAATAACTGAACCGACATCCACTTAGGTATAGAATTACCCCTTTTCCGGGCCTTGGTGGATAATTTACGGAAAAGGTATACTCTAGGTATACTCTTGTATGCGCTAGAAGAGTTCTCCTTTCATTGTTTTATACTTTTCCGGGGGAGGAGACTAATTGTACGAAAAAGGACATTTTGGAGTCTCTCTTTAGGGTTTTCAGACTCTCTAAATATGAAAATACCAAGCGAGCATTCACCTACTCGGGCTCGATATAAAATCCACGGATAAGTGTATAGAGGACTGTTTAAGTTTTTCAACTCTATAAGCAAGAAAACACCGCCGAGCACAGACCAATCCGGGCTCGATATAAAATCCACGGATAGGTGTATGGAGTTTTCTTCTAGGTTATTCAGACTCCTTAAATATGAAAATACCGTCGAGCATGCTTTAGTTCTTTGTCAAGCTCGTTAAAAAATGAAAAAGGAAAGGGAAGGGAAGAATGTTACAATATCTTTCAATATGATGGCAGCGAGTCAACTATCTCCTTGAACAAAGCACCTGTTTTGAGTCTATCAAACAAGTTGGGTTCTAGTGTTGGCCTTAGGGTAAACCTGATCTCAGAGTTCCTACTCCTCCGTTTGGTTAGTCTTCCAATCATTTGGAGAATCTGTTAATGTCTCCTACATTGCAGACTTGCATCGTGGTCCCTTTGTGTTCAAAGCTGCCTAAGTCACTCTTGTGTCGTGCTCACTGTTCAAGGATATAACCTGTGTCGGCCATTCTGCAGTTGCCTTGACCTCATGTGTCGGCCATTCCTTGGTGTCAGTATGTTTCATCATGTGTTTAGTCCTACTCCAAATCAGCTCATACCTTTTGAGTGTCCCTCGTGTTGGATGATGGAGGATGCATTAAGGCCTCCCTTCCAATGGACTTCTTCTCATCGACTTCAACTCATTGTGCTCTGGGAATGAAGTTTAGAGTTTCGGTTAGTACCTTGGGGATTGCAGTCATTAGTGGCAGTTTCCCTCGCTATTGGATAGATGGGAATACATCAATGTCTCCTATCCGATGGATTCTTCAAGTGTTCGACGGCAAGACCACTTATTCGCACTTGCTTGAATGTACTAGGTACCTTGGGTTCCATTTTCATTATTGGTGGACACCCTCGCGTTTGTTAACGGTATACATCAATGACCGGTAATCAAACGATACCTCCCATGTTCGACATCAACTCATTTATTCGCATGGATAGGTTTGTACCTTGGGTTGTTTTTGGATGAAGACCTTGGGATCCTCGATAGCATCACCTCATTTATGTTATCGCCCAAGTTGCGCAAGACTGAGCCCCACTCCTTTTGGCTCTTGATGAGACATAGATCCAGCTTGTTCTCTATGGCTATGTTCTCCAGTTTTGACATAGATCCACCTTGTATTTATGTGGCTATGTTTCGACTTATGTTCCTCATGGATCCACGCTTGTATTTTAGTGGCCATGATATATGCATCAGTATTTTGGATCATTATTGTATCCTCTTGGAGATCATGTTCCACCATTTGAACATGGACAGTTACCCCATGGATAAGTTTGTCTGACTTTGCCTTTGCTTTCAGGTACTTCATTTGAGCCTATGATTCTTGGTTTCTCCGTTCCTCCACGATTCAACTCTTTTTTATTTTTTATAATGTATTTCGGCCATCGTTTCCCGTACTCCCTCTGACCTCATACATTAGGGGGCATCTGTTATAGCTTGAAATGACACCTCTCCGTCCGTGACGACACTTGTTTCCCTTGGTCGCATGACGACACTTCTTGAGATCAAGTTTAGTCACACAACAGGACATTTGTGGATGGAGGAGTCATTTGGGACACTAAAAATGGTTGAAATTACCTCATTCTTGACCCATTTGATGTATATGACCCTTAGGAACATTTTTCCAGACCAAACCATCTCCTGAAAATGAGCAGAAAAGCCTGTTTTTGGCCATTTTTCACTATGAGCGCGACTCTACTGTTATAATAGTAGCGTGTGTACGCGACTTTACCTCATTCAAAGTAGCGCCCATTGCCATATGTACGCGACTTTGTCTACTATAGAGTAGAGTACACACCTGTTTTGGTCAAAATCTCGAAATTCGAGTAAGTTAAGTTGGTTGGGAAACCTCTTGAGCGGTTGTAACTTCTTTTCCTCTTCCTCATTGACTATATAAGGAGGGTAGAAGGGTCATGTGAGGGGAGCAAGCCTAATTGCAAAGTTATGCTGGAGGAATGGAGACCCTCATCCCCCTCTCTTGTGCTTCAGTTTTGGTAAACCCTAGTACAATTTCTTAGAGGTTGGGATCCTTGGAGAACGGAAGCAGGAGATCTTGAATCTAGGTTTCGTGAAGTGCCAAGCTTGAAGGAAGGTATAATTGTATGTACTTGCTTTCATTCATTAATAAAGATCAGACGTTCTTCTCTTTCCAAATATGACCTATTAATGTGTCTTAAGATTTGATCACTGTTTGATTATAGTTTGATGTCTCTTTCCATTATAGATATCAGTATTATATATGTAGTCAAATGTATTTGAGAAAGGTATCAAGTTGTTTTGCAGGTCTGGGCATTGCGACACTGGATAAGCATTGAAGAGCGAGGGAGGAAAAGCTAGGATCAACCTTCTGAATAAGGTGCCTACATCTCTAAACCCTAATCTCTTCATTTATTTGTTGTACTTGCAGAATGCTTGTAAGTCTATCTTTATCACCGTAAGTTGGTAGTTTCTCCCCTGAACTATAGGTGCATTTTCCCCAGCAGAGCCTACCTAACATGGGTCACTCCAGTGCATAATAGTAGCGCCCATATCAATATACACGCGACTATTACACAATGGAGTAGCGTATAGGGCGCTACCCTATTGTTTGATAAATAGCGCTCATTAAGTTTTAAATTCCGAGCGCTACTTTGATAAGAAGGAGTAGCGTATATATTGATATGGGCGCTACTATTATGCACTGGAGTCGCGTATGGGCGCTAGTCTCCTTAAGTAGAGTAGCGCTCATACCTCAAAATGATATTTTTGTATGTTTTCCAGTGTTCTCAGGAAATGGGATGAGTTGTCATAACATCTAAGGTCAACATGCTCCTCCATCCAAGTTGTCCTTTTGTGTGATCAACAGCTCAGGGTGATCACGGACGGAGAGGTGCAAGTTTGACCTATAACACATAGAGAAATGTCATGTTGGTAAGTACCATATAGTGTTGTTAAGCTCATATTTGTCACATGGACATGTACAAATAGGATTTAATTATGATGATTTGCATGATAAACACAACAACTTTAGAACTAATTATTTTGTGAAATAATTTTTTTCAATTTTTTTCATTCAAATAAATGCTCAAGATTAATTTATGATGCTTTACACCACAATCACAACAAATTCAATTTTTTTTATATTATTTAAACAAATAAACTCACATGATTCACTTTTGATGTTTTGCACCATAAGCACAACAAGTTCATGATGAATTACTTTGTAAATAACTCAATTCAATTATTCATTTTTAATATTATTCAAGCAAATAAATACCTATGATTCTTAATATTGACAACTAATTAAAGAAGACCATTTTTGATTTATTACTATTAAAAATATTAATAAAAGTGATTTGAATTGAATTTTAATTATCGATAGGGTATATTTTTATTGGTCTTATTTAATTATGTGATAGATAATAGTATCTTTGTTGGGATTTGAGCACAAGGCATGGCTCTCAAATCCTTTGACATGTTCGAGGGAGGAAAAATCTTCCTTGGGCCCTAAAAGAAGCTTTTAGGAATCTAGGACAAATAAATATGGTTAACACACATGTCTTCTTAAGAGTATTCTTAACATCTATGGTCTACTGGCCCTCAACCTAGTTAAGAGAATAAACTAAAGCCTTAGCTTAAATGAAGCTTCTAGACATATATGGATAATAATTATTTGCTGAGGGAACAAAATGACTTTTTGAGAAGATCTATGGCCTTATAATAGGAATAATGGGGGGAATTGGAGGAAATAAAACTAGGTATAAGTATTTAGGGCATAGACATGATTAAGGGAGGAAACCCGAGACTTGAACCTTAGAGGAAACATCTAGGCATATAAGATTAACACGTATACCTTGAACCACCACATAAAACCTGCTAAGGGTATCCTTGGCCTAATATATGGGGTATTAATGTATGTAATAGGTTTTAAGCACTATATATGGGCATTTAGGCCCTTAACATGTTTGAGGGGGGAAACATAGGCCCTAGTCCCTTATAAAATATTTTGTGCATCCAAGGCCAAATACAATAAGTTCAAAACACTACAAGTGACATATTAGGCATATTATTTACCTTTGACTGAGGAAATCAACACCATTATGAGGGTTTTGCTAGCATACATGGGTTTTAGTTTTTTGTATAATATCATAGGAGGAAACTTGGTCCTTAAACCCTAAGGTAAGCTTTAAAAAACCCATGAACCCCTAACACTATCCTTGGTAGCTGAGTGTTCATATAAGTGACACTATATATGAGAATCTCTGACATAGGCGTGGGAGGAATCACTAGAATTAGGCCATAAAGGAAGTTTTTAGGCATATCGGGCTAAGAGCAATGACTCAAACTATCACATAAGAGATTATGCATGTATAGGATATCATTATTCCTAAAGTGGTATATGGGTGGAAATATGTGCTTTTGTGCACTAGGGATGCATCTTAGAAAATGGTTGGGGAAGAAATTGAAACAAGTATACCCTAATAGAGTATTATTGAGGTAATGTGCAATGATTAAGGACATTAACCATAATATATACCCTGTAAAGCCGATATTTGACATAATAGTCATATATGGGCACAATCAAGAGTTTTTACATAGTGGGATGGATCTCAAGGCCTTGACTAGAGTCATAAGAGGAAAGAAAGAGCCTTATGTAGGTGTCCAAATGCCTTGGTAGTGACATTATAGGGAATACGACCATAATTGTATCCCTAAAGGAACCATTAAGGCATCCAGTGCCATTGAGGAAATATGTACCTAGGTCTTATGGCCTTGTGGCCTTGGACATGATCAATGGAGGATACCTAAATATCAACCCCTAAAGGAATCTTCTAGCCATTTAGTGCTAAGAAGGTTTCTTCCACCAACAACACATGGCCTCTTGAGAATATCACTAGCCTTTGATTAAGGATGTTGGTGTCATTGTGCATCCAAGACTAAGAAGGTTGCCTCGACCAACCACACATGGCCTCTTGAGGGTTTCATTAGCCTATGATTAAGTATTATGATTCAAGTAAGTGGGTTTTAGAAATATGTATGAGTATCGATTCCTTGGGAATGAAATTCTAAAGGAAAGAGAATGCCTTTAGCCCTAAAGAAACCATTGAGGCATCCAAAACGATGAACAATTCCTTAAAGCACTATGCATTACTTTGAAAGGGTATCCATAGAACTATGTATCCAAGTATTCAGGACTTGGTGGATTGGACATGGTCATGGGAGGAGGCATGAAGCTCAATCCCTAAAGGAAACTTCTATCCATATAGAGCTAAGAAGGTTTCCTCCACCAACAACACATGGCCTTTCGAGGGTATCATTGGCCCATGATTGAGTATGTTAGTGCCATTAGGTGGTTTTGAGAATTATGTACATGTATTAGGGTGTTAGGAATGATGTTCTAGGGAGGAAGACAATGCTTTTGGTCCTCAATAAATAATTGAGGAATCTAGATCCATGAACAATGCCTCAAAGTACCACATATGACTTTGCAAGGGTATCCATGGAACTATGTATCTAGGTCTTGTTGCATTAGGGCCTTAAAATGGTCAGTGGAAGAGACATGAACATAGGGCCCTAAATGAAGCTTCTAGCCATCCATGGCTAAGAAGGTTACCTACACCAACCACACATACCCTTAAGTTTATCAATGGTCTATGATTGGGGATGTTGATGCCATTAGTTGTTTTTGAGAAATACACACATATCCCAGGGCCTTAGGAATGGAATTCTATATAATAGGACAATGCCTTTGTCCCTAAAGAAATTATTTAGGAATCCAATGCCATTAATAATGCCACAAAGAACCACACATGGCTTCACAAAGTATCCATGGTGTTATGCATCCAAGTCATTGGGACTTGGGGAATTGGACATGGTTAAGGGGAGATACATCAACCTTGGGCCCTAAAGGAATATTCTATCCATCCAGTGATAAGAACGGTACCTCAACCAACCACACATGGCCTCACGAAGGTAGCATTGGCTTATGATTAATGGTTTTAGTGCAGTTATATGGTTTTGAGTAATATCTATGTGTGTCAAGGCCTTAGGAATGATATTATAGGGTAAAGGACTATGTGTTTGTCCCTAAACTAACTATTGGGGCATTTAGATCCTTGAGAAATGCATCAAGGAATCATGCATGACTTCATATGGGTATCCATGGCACTATGCATATAGGTTTTTGGCCTTGGGGCCTTGGACATTATCAACAGAGGACACCTAATCCTGAAGCCCTAAAGGAATATTCTAGCCATATAAGGAAAAGAAGGTGGTATCCACCAACCAAACATGGCCTCTTGAGTGTATCATTACCTATGATTAAGTATGTTAGTGACACTCAGTTTTTTTGAGCAATATGTAGGTGTCTCAGGGCCTTAAGAACGATGTTCCAGGGAATAATACCATGCCTTTGGCCCTAGAGAAATATTTGAGGCATTCAAAGCCATGAACACGACCTCAAAGCACTGTGCCTTACATTGGAGTGGTATCTATATCACCATGTATCTGGGTCTTGTAGCCTTGGGGCCTTGGACATGGTTAGTGGAGGAGACCTAAAACTAAGGCTCTAAAGGAATATTCTAAACATCTAAAACTAAGTAGGTTTCCTCCACCAACCACACATGGCCTATTAAGGGTATAACTGGCCTATGATTTCGTATGTTGGTGTCATCAAGTGGTTTTGAGAATTATAAAGGTGTCCTAGGGAATTTGGAATGGCCTTATAGGGATGAAGACCATGCATTTGGCTCTAAAGAAACCATTGAGGCATATAGATCCATGCATAATACCTCAAAGAATCACACATGACTTTCCATGGATATCCATGGTTCTATTTATCTAGTTCTTGTGGTCATGGGGCCTTGGACATGGTAATGGAGGAAACCTGAAACTCAAGTGCTAAAGGAATATTCTAACCATGTAGGGCTAAGAATTTTTCCTCCACCAACAAAAGGTGGTGTTTTGGGGGTATCGTTGGCATATGATTGATGATGTTTGTGTCATTATGTGGTTTTGAGAAATATGTATGTGTCCTAGGGCGTTGGGAATAATTTTCATGGAAAAATTCCATGCCTTTGGCCCTAAATAGGAATCCATATCCATGAGCAATGCCTGAAAGCATCATTGGTAGTGTTAAAATTTACGGTATTACAAAGACTCGTGATGCCAAGTACTTAAATAGCTCAAAAGTACACATTCTCACTTTTGGGTATAAGTACCATATTCAAA
The DNA here is from genome assembly GCA_027924585.1 of Larix kaempferi. Lineage (NCBI taxonomy): Eukaryota > Viridiplantae > Streptophyta > Pinopsida > Pinales > Pinaceae > Larix > Larix kaempferi. Next base: position 9,183,941 of record BSBM01000368.1, read on the forward strand.
TACCATCAACATGTGGTCTAGTAGAAACTTAGTGTCACTTTTGTGACAATGATCTAGGTTCAAAACCTAGTTGGCATGCTCCTTGTGCGAGGTTTTCCAAATGTGGCTATTGATCATATTGGATATTGTTGATGTATTTTTCAAGCAACTTATTGTATGGTGTTGAAAAGATGCCAATAAAGCTGATTATTTGCTCAAGTGTGCAAGGGTGCATTGATCTTCTTTTCATGTTTACCATCCATAAAAGATAGGTTCCCATTTTTTTTAAATACCATATTCAAAAAATGGCAATCCATTTTTTTTTCCAAGTAAGATGAGCAAGAACCCTCGGCCACTTCCCCTCATTTTGAGAATGGTACCCACAGTAAACCCAAAATATTTAGGGCACAAGACCAATCAACAATAAGGATCAATTCCACACAATATATTGCCTCGTGAATAGAAACATGTCACAAATTTGGGATTTGAACCTAGTTCAAGAGGATAACAACTTCTCCACATAACCACTTGAGTTAGACCTGCTTGACATTGGAAATCTGTTTTTATTCTTCCTTAAAAATAATTCATCTCTTGCATGCAACCAATATGATAGAGAAATAGTAGCGGAAAACCAATGGTGGGATCCCCCTAGTGATTAATGAAGGTTATGAAATTTAACAACACAACAATGACATGAGTTTGGTGGTATCCCCGATTTAATGCAGTCCGAAGGGATGATTAGAGTTAATGATAGTATAGGTATGGTGGCCATTTAATGTAATATTTTTTTTTAATAGAAACGAGTAATGATATTTTATATAAAAGAAACAAGAGGTTACAAAGTTCTTCGGAAAGACTGATCCAAAGATAGATGGATTGCCAGCTCTTCTTTCTCATCATTTACTAAACTGTAATGATCATAAAAAAATCCCAACAAGCGGCAGCTCTAGTTCCTAACAAACTGACCTAAGATCAAAATAAAGAAAGAAGTCATTTGCTGAGTAAAAGGGAGGCCTAAACCTTAGGAGTTCCAAACAGTTTCTACTACTAGCCTATCCAGAATGGATTCTATTCCATAATTCTGATACATCATAATAAAAAATACCAAAAATGTTTCTAAAGACCTGGGAAGACCCAATCTAATTGGATTACTGCTGAGAGATGTCCATCTTGTCACTTCCAGCTCCTCCTGCTGGTCCTTCATCGCTGCCTTGGAACTCCACGGCTCTCTCCCTGATGTCTATTTTCATGTTGTCGATTTTGGCTTCCACTCTCCGAGAGATTCCGAGCAATGCCATGATTCTATTGTCCAAATTTGAAGAACAAGGACAACCCTTATTGAGCTTTTCTTCAAGAGTAGCCACCTGCTCAATAATTTTCTTCCCAGTAACACGGACCTCTAAATTCATGACTTGAACTAGGGTGTAAAGATGTGAGAGAGCTCGTTTTAGTTCATAGTTTTCCCCTCTTAGCTTATGAAGTTGTATTTCCATTTCCTTCAGGTAGGTTTGGACTTCATCTGGGAGACATTCGAACCCCAACGCAGGTGCAGGACCATTTTCTCCATTGTTTCCAATAGGAAGGTTCCAATGCTTTCCCATCCCAAACGCCTCAACCTTACAGTGCTCATGTAGATATTGTTGAACTTTTACCAAGCCTTCAAAATCCAGCTCCTGTCTAGTTTTCTTCACAAAAGATAACTTCAGGAAACCTATCCCCCCAGCTCCCTTAGAGTTAGAGATGTGCTTCTTGCACCATAATCATTTTAGCGAGAAAAGGCTCATACCGACAGAGGGATCACCCATCTTACCAGCGGCTTCTTTCGTTCTGTCTTGGATGCGAATACTAGCCCAGTTCAAATGAGCATAGAAGGAACACCTATGTTCAAGGTAAGGAATGGCTCTGCCATGAGCCCCAGTCACCAATCAATTTTGCATGCTTTCCAGTTGTGTCAAGCATGTGTCCACAGTCACCGAAGTGATGCGAGGAGGGTCCAAAGGAATGGGGGTGGTCTCCTTGGGGATCGGGGATCCAAATCTAGAGAATTTCCAAGCCAAGAAAATTTGTCATTTCCAAATGTTAAGGGGTCTAAATTGATCCATCAAAACCATAAGAGAATCAGTATTTTAGGGAACCCAAATGTTTCCATACAGCTGTTGGTTGCTAACCATAATTCCATAGTCCAAACCAACTCCAACATTAGCCATTGCATCAGCATGTTGATTATTATACCTCATCAAGTGAATGAAATTGATGGTATTGAATTCTTTAACTAAGCACTTCAGAAGATGATCATTCTGTGTGACAGGTCTCTTACGTGTCTTTGTCAATTTTCTAGCCTCCCTAATGACCAACATTGAGTCACCAAAGACCACCAGGTCCTTAACTCCATCCTTTCTTTCTAATTCCAGACCTTTGATCAATGCGAGCCATTCAGCCCCATTGTTGGACCTTCTTCCAAAGCCCCATGCGAAATATTTCAACTTGTTTCCTTCATAATCATAGAGGACTCCTCCCTCACCTGCCAATCCAGGATTTCCCTTCGAGGCACCATCAAAGAAAAATGCGATGCAATCTATATTCTTTTTCCAAAATTGAAAGTCATCTGAGGTCATTCTTATGTGTCAATTCTGGGGATTGTCTCTTGCGATGTTGAAGCCTGTGAAAGAAGGAAGGGGGTACCAAGAAGTTAGCTACCCATAATTTTTCCTCTTTCGTTAATGGTTCTTTATTGATATTATTCATTCCCCTTGAGAAAAAATTTCCACCCAGAGAGCCTTAGTGGAGGAGAAAAATTTTCTAGGGGTGGATCTGTTGTCTTCGAAGATTTCCTTGTTCCTCGTTGTCCAGATCTTCCAGCAAATGAGTTTAGGAAGGGATTCTCGGGCTCTTTTGAAGTCCATTTTTCTGTAGAAAGTTCTGTGGTAGTAGTCTCTCCAGCTTGCAAACATATTGTTTCAATTTGTAGGTAGAGTCAGGTTGGGTTGCAGATCCCTATATGCTTGATGCCAAACCTCTTGTGAAAATTGGCATGCTAGAAAAAGATGCTCGATGATTTCTTCATCTTCCTTACAAAGGATTCATCTCGTAGGTCCTTCAATTCCCCTTTTTCTGAGATTTTCTGTGGTGAGGGTCTTTCGATGAGCAAGTTTCCAAGAAAAAACATTGATCTTTGGTAGGAAATCCTTACTCCAAAATTTGCTCCACTTTGCATCCATGTTTCTGCTATCGATGAGGTTTTCCACAAAATGGAATCCTTCCTTTACTATATACGATCCATCCTTTCCCTGGCATCTATGGTCATTCATATTTCAATGCAAAGGAACTAATCCATTTATTAAGGAGAGAAGGGCATTGTAATCGGAGATGAGATGTTCCGGAGTCTCCAAATCTAACCAATTGGCCCATCTTCCACGATTTGTCCAAGTAGACAGATCAAATAACATGTGGATGTTTGCAAGGGTCATCCATTCTTTTAGCTCTATGAAAGCATGCAAAAATTTGGAAGGGGATTTGACGCCAATCTTGTCATACCAAATTTTAATTTGTTTTCCGTTACCAGGAACCCAATAGATACAACTTTGAATAATGAAGGTCGCTTTCTTACACAGATTCTAGATTGGAGTGCCTTTTCGGTCTTGATAAATATTTTCCACGCTCCTTTTTCTACCACCTATCATGTATTTTTTATGAATAATCTCTTTACACCATGCATTTTTACCAAATACAATTCTCCAAAGAATCTTGGCTCCTAGAGCTAGGTTCATGGAGAATGGATCTTTAACGCCGACACCTCCAAAATCTTTAGGACTACAGACCAAGTCCCAGTTCACCAAGTGGAATTTTTTAGTGGTGTTGGATTTTCCACCTTGCAACAAGAAATTTATGAGTTCTTTAGTGATGTCCTTCATAAAAAACTTGGGAGCTAAGGAGATCAAGCATACATACAGTGGATAAGATGAGAGGATAGAATTGATGAGAACAAGCTTACTGGCAGGGTTGAGCCATCTAGATCCCCAAGAGTTGATTTTTTTTCTTATCTTATCAATCTATCCTTCCCAGTCAACAATCCCTTTCCCCCCCTGAATATTGGAATCCCCGGATAGCTAAAGGAATTCCAAGCAGCGTTTCCTTCAAAACTGAAGATCCTTTCTATCCTAGATAAAGATCCTAGAGGGAGTCATAGACCTTTGATTTGGCTGCATTAACTTACCGTCTGAGGCTTTTAAGAACAAAGACAATGCGTTGTTAAAACGCTTGGAAATTATGGTGGATGCACCCCAAAGCAAGATAGTATTGTCCGCAAATTGAGCGTGATTGACAGCTTTGGTTCCCCTGACAATCTTCAAACCTTTTAATTCTCCAGACTCTTGCAAAAGATGAAGTTTCCTGCTCAATGACTCTGCCACCAGCAGATAGAGGAACGGACATAAGGGTCAACCTTGATGTAGTCCTCTTGAGGTTTGGAATAATTTTGTAGGCCTACCATTTACTAAGGGAGAAATCCAGGGGATGCTAATGCAAGCTTTTACCCACCTGGTAAATCTTCTGGAGAATACGAATTTACTCATGATTTCGAGGAGAAAAAAATGGTTTACTTTATCAAACGCATTAGCCATGTCAAGTTTAATGGCCATACCTTGGTGATTTTTTTCAATGATAGAGTGGATAGCTTCGTGAACTATTATGATATTATCCAGGATCTGTTGCCCTGCAATGAAGCCTCCTTGAGACTCTGAGATAAGGCAACTCATGATATTTTTCATTCTGGAAGCTAGGATATTGGAGAGGATCTTGTAAGAAGTGTTGCAAATAGAAATAGGTCTGAAGCGATTGATTGAGAGAGGATTTTTTTCTTTTGGGATTAGTGCCAGGAAGGACGAGTTAGTAGCTCCCCCTATTTTATCTTTCTTTCTTGTCCAGTTAAGAATTTGCTTCAAATCCTCTTTTATAATTTCCTTCACTATTGTGTAGAATTTGATTGTGAACCCATCTGGACCAGGTGCTTTGTCCACATGAAGGGACCAGATTTCATTTTTTATTTCATACTCCATGATTGGCTTGGATAGCTCTCTATTTTCAGAATCCGAGACAATCGAGGGGATACCATGAAGTAAATCTCCTTGGGATTCCGCATCAGCTTCATTTTTATCAGTATAGAGATTGCGAAAATGGTTGAAGAGGTGAGACTTCAGCTCCTACTATCCATTGATCTTGTTTCCATTATGATCCTTCAATTCCTTGATAACATTATGACTGAGACGGAACTTGGCTTGTTTATGAAAATACTCTATGCTATTGTCTCCTCCATTTAACCACGTCTGCCTGGATTTCAACGTCCACATTTCTTCTTCATGCATGGCCGCGTTGAGGATTTTCAAATTTAGCTCTTTTTCCTGACAGATTGTGGAGGCCGTCGCCTCTTCCAACTCCATTCTTTAGTGGAGGGAAGCTAGATCAGATTGCAAGTTTAGTTTGAGATGTCCAGGATTCTTAAAGGAAGATTTGGCCTAGCTCTTGAGTGCATATCACATGGCTCTAAACTTGGACTCCCATATGTAGCGTGGTGAACCGTAACACCGAGTGCTCTAGGCGTTGTGGACAAGATCAAATAATATTTTTTCTTGAGTACAGAGCAAGTTCAACCGGAACGGGATTGGTCCAAGGTTGCTTGGAGTAGAAATAAGTAGAAAAATAGGCTTGTGATCCGAAACTAATGATGGGAGAACTTTGGAGGAAGGAAGTAAAATAATTTTGAAGGATAGTGGAACTTACTAGAAACCTATCTAGCCTAGCCGCAATATGGCGTTCTCCAATTATTCTATTATTCCAGGTGTACTTCCCATTTTTTGATGGAATTTCCAGCATGTCCAAGTCTGAGATAATATCCTCCATCTTTTCCCCAAATGGATATTTGACATTAGTGCCTCCCCTCTTTTCCTACTGCGATTTGGTAGCATTGAAATATCCTGCTATGATAAGGTGTTTTCCTCTCAAGTCATCCTTTAGCTTGCTGAGTTATTCCCAAAATATTGTCTTATCTCTAAAATGTGTTTACCCATAGACATTGCATATGAAGATGGATTTAGTACTATAGTTCTCCTGAATTTCTCTTAAGATCCAATGCTGGATTTCCCTAGTTGAATTTACATAAAAGTTGCTAGCGAAAAGGGATACGATTCCCCAAGAATCTCCTCTTGCACTAAGAGCTTTTCCATGGCAGTCCTTCCAAAGATGACGTGAAAGAGCCATGATCTCCACGTCTCTTGGATTAACAAGAGGTCTAGTTTTTCAGATTTGATCATATCTTTGATTGCTTCAAATTTTCTTGATCCGCCCAAACCCCTGCAGTTCCAAGAGACTACTTTTATTATTTCCTAGCCAGTTGAGATCCTGCTCGGGATTTACCATCAATTTTTGCTCCTCCTTGGATTTTGACATTATGGAGAAGTTTTGTGTCCTCTAATATTTTCTACCTACCCAGCTCTATCTCTCTTTCTACCTCCAATTCTCTGTGGTATCTTTGCGATTTTCTTCCTCTTGTATTTGGTGGCGGAATCGCATCCTGAGATTCCAGAGTTTCATGGGAGATCGAATTTTCTAGGGATTGGTTTTGTGGGATTGTTTTCCTATTCTTTACCATATCTTCCCACAAGCTTCTAAGGGTAGTGGCGCCTCCCAATGAGAGGGTTTTCTTGTCCTCTCTGGGAGAATATGGAGGGGTACTAGCAGGAACCATAGTATCTTCCGTTTCTTTTCCACTTGGATAGAATCTGTGGCTGGGATTTCTCCTTCTTCCATTGGTAAATCCTGAAATTGACTGTTGGTCGTAGCTTCCTTTCCTTCTTGAATCTCGTCCTTATTTTTTTTTTATGTGCCCCATTTGCTGGAGGTGTTGGTGGAGACGCCTTCCTACTTTTTTTTGCTTGTTTCCATCCTTCTTCTTGGTTCTTCTCCAGTGCTTCTTGCACTGCTTTAGGGAAGTTTTTAACAAAGTGTCCATATTCATGGCATTTTTTTCATTTGAAGGGAAGTTGTTCATAATCTACCTTCTGCATGTGTTCCACCCGCCCATATACATATTTACTTCTCCTGGCAATCCTTTCTCCAAGTTGACTTCCACACAGATTCTTGCACGGGAGAATAAGGGCCCTTTTAGTTCAGCCTTATCGATGTAGTTTCCGAGGGAGTTTCCAATATATTGAATGGTTTAATCATTCAAGCAATGTAGTGGTAAATGTGGCAAGCGAACCCAAACCAAGACCGTTGATGGCACGTCTTTCTCTAGGACGAATGTTAAACTCCAGTGATTTAGATACAAGCCTCGAGGGCCCATGAAATAAGGGCCACTTCTAAATATTAAATCTCTATCAACTTTATTTTTGCAAATAGGAAGGTGAAGAACCCTTTTACATAGAATCAATGTTGCAAACCCTCGGAGATCAGGGGCATCCAATTTTTATTGATCCAAGCATCCATAGATTTTGGTGAGGGCCAGATTCCAGTGAACTTCCCAATCATACCTATTTCGCTCAGAGCAAGAGATTTTAATCTTGAAGTCGCTGATAGGATCTGGATTTGAGGGGAAGAAACCCTCTTGACGAATCCTGCATCATTTGGATCCAAAGAAGATGAAGGAATAGAGGATGTGGAAGCTACCAAGGCACAGAAAGCCTCGTCCAAACACCTGCGTCGATCCTCCGGAGGGGGATCCATCCAAACCAGTCCTCGAAGAGGGTCGAGGGAAGCCCAAGGAATCTCATATGTCTTACGGTCTTCAACCATCCTACACAAGCCGTAGGCACACAGCCGCCTTCACCGAGCACTCACACCAAGAACCCTAGCTCTAAAAAAATCATTGGCATTTGAAAACAAATGTCATTTAAAGTAATATGGACATATCCCACTATATTAATTAATATTAAATAAGGTTGATTAGGTAGTTATCATGTAATAAATAAAATACAACCCATTCATTAATGTAGAGGCCAATAGTGGTTAGGGTTAGGGCTTTTTAGGTAACTAGAGTAATAGTGGTATCCCCCTAGTGATGTAATATGAGTTGAAGGACCCATTAAAGTTTTTTTCACTTGGAAATATGCCAACACCTGTTATTACAGAGAAATATGGTCATATTACATAATCCACTCAATCATTACATAGGGTCTCAACAAGAGCCTCATGTCACTTACAAGAAATTAACCTAGGTGGGGAGGGTAACAATCATTCCTCCCAACCACCCAAGCTACATCCAATGGATTAAGGGCCCATTAAATTTAATAACAATATAGGTATAATGAGCATTTAATGTATTGTGCATTGGGTCCACTATGCTAGGTATTAATAAGGACCATCAAGTAGTTATCATGCAATACATGTAATATTACCCACACATTAATCAAGAGCCCAATAGTGGTTAGGGTTTGCAAGGAAATAATAAATATGGATGGAGTCCTCCTTATGAAATATGTGAAGGATTTGTATTATTGGAGCATTGCTTATTTCGAGGTTTCTCCCTCAAAGAGGCAAGTGAATAAGAGTTTATCCTTCCATAAAATGATTATTGTATGGTGTTTCGATGTATTAATGGTTTTATGATTTAACAAAGTAAAAGGGAATTTCTATCTTTTTGGAATTTATGGTTTATGATCTTTTGATGTGCTAAATATCATTAGAAATAGTTACCCTCCATTGAATTTTTGTTCAAGTTATCTACTATGAGTTTTCTGCACTCACAATCATTCTCAATTAAGCCCCGCCTAATAAACCTTATAAGAGAGGTTGATGTTTGACAACTTTATAGAATAAATTAATGCCAATGGAGCAATACAAGGGCACTAAAATGGTGAACCAAACTTACTAGTAAAAACATTAGCCTTAACATCTTTGTGTTTAGCTCATTCTTCAACTCCTTAGAAACCTATCACCCGTGATTTATTGTTTGAAGCATTGCTTTGCTAAAATGATTTCAATTTAACATCCTTGGAATTTCGCTGGAATACTTCCTCAAATGAAATGCCAATTAGTCTTGGTGGATTAGCTTACTAGTCATGATTAGTGCTTTGTCTCCGGTATTGAAAAATCATTAGAAACAAAATATTGTATCTACCAACATCAATCCCTCAAATATGTGTTAATTTACTAGATAAACATTAGATTGAAGGACCCTTGAACTCAATTTTTTTTTTAGAATCATAGATCTTAGCTCTGAAAAATTGCATAATGTGGATGTTATGGGGGTATTTGAGGGTGTTGAATCTATTTATATAATCAAAAACACAATTAAGATTTGGATTTTATGAAAAACAAATTATCAACCAAAATTCACTAAACAATCCAAACTGTAGAACACGTAGACTACTCCATATAAAAAAGGGATAATACAAAGCTTTGGAGAAAGGATAATAAAAATATTTTGAGAGTAAAGTTCCCTTCACAAGGAAACAACATTAAAGAACTAAAGAAGAAATCAATCTCATAAATTGTATAAAAGGACACACAATATTTAGTCATGTTAGAATATCCAAAATTCTCTAAACAAGATAAAGGTTGGCTTACAATTAGGGAGAAATGACAAGGGGATATGATCATTGCATAGAAGGTATCCAGGTTCTCTACATTCTAGTATAGGGGAGATGTCATTATCATAAAATAAAAAATTAAAACTAAATAAATCCATTCTATAAAGCACCAAGCGGGATCAAATTTCTAATTTTTTTGTAGACAAATAAAAATTCATGATAAAAAATTTACACTTTAAGAAATTGAATTCCTTTTGATGCTTGATCCATCTATAGTTATTATAAAATGTATATTTTAGAGATTAGGTTTTAATATAAAAACCACATAACTAAAAATTTAATATGAATATCTTAACACATAACATAATACTTATTGTAAATGGTTTTTTTATAATACAAATCAGAAATATTTCTTCTGTATTAAGTTAATGTAAAATGCTTCTAAATGAGGGTTTTGTTTCTCAAAATTTCCATTGCAGCATCACTCCAATCAATCCACTGCATCATTTTAGAACCTCTAAAGCACATCTACACCTGCCTTCATCAACCTCTCCTCCTCACACCATCCAAACTCCAACAAAATTATTTTCAACAGCATATTACTTGACTCTCAAAACCCCCATTTCAAGGTTCACTCCTTTGAGCCCACCCCGATTGTGAGGTTCCTTCTCAGCGAATATGGATTTTCTCCATGAAGTAAACACCATTTGCGCAAGGAAGATGGATTTACTCGATCACAAATTCGACAATAATTAATGGCAAACTCTACTCTTCACAAGGGACAACAATTTTCAGGAAGTTGGCATTCCAAAACTCTTTTCCAAGCACCTCAATATCTTATGATTAAGTTTCAAGGCCACCGTCAAGCCTAATGTTGAATTCCTGGAGTTAATCAACCTCATCGGTAAGAAATTGTTTAAATTCCTTAAGAGCCACCCTCATATTTTGTCATCAAGTATTAGTTGTGCTCTGGAACCCATGGTTTGTTTTCTACATTCTGTGCTTGATTCTGAACTAGCCATCGTGGTGTCGAACCTGGAATATGATAAAACTACTTGAAAGCTTGTTTCCAACCACATCGTAACCACATTATTCATATCTGTTAACCCTAGGCTTTTATCAAATCCTCCGTAGAAATTCTTCGTGCGTCTTGTTAAGGATCTCAAGGAGACGATTCATATATGTTAAACCTAGGATTTTATCAAATCCTCAAAATAAATTCTTAGTGGGGCTTGTTAAGGATGTTGAGGAGATGGGGATTGAGAAGGTGTCCAAGGAATTTGCTCCCATTTTACTTCGTTTGAGTATGCAGAACAGGGATATTGTTAAGCCGAAAGTGGAAAAGTTTGAGAGAATTAGGGTTTAAAGAGGAGGAAGCTTGGATTATTCTTAAGAATTTTCTCAAGGGAAAATCACATTGCATAGTCAATTAAAAATTAACTACGCAGTAAATAATTATTTTTCTTCGCTTTGGAACTTTGACAGAAACCCCAACTTTTACTTCGCCAAAGACTTTCACTTCGCCAAGCATTTACTTCACGAAGATTAACTTCGCGGAAATTAACTTCGCACAACTTAATTTTGCATAAAATTACTTCACACTTATATGAAGCTCACACTTATGCGAAGTTCTTAACTTTGCGAAAGGCTATACTTCGCGGAATTTTTGACTTGGAGATACTTTTTACTCCTCGTAACTTCTTAACTTCGCAAACTTCTTGACTTCGAAAAACCCACTCTTAAGCAAACTTTATATTAAAATATTTCTTGCTAAACCATAAGAACTGAAACATTTAAATGAAGTTTACATCAAAGTCACTCAGTGTTAAATGAGAACTTTTACCACCATGAAATATATGGAAATCTTGATTTCTTTTATAGACTGTAAATGTAAACAAAATTTACACAGGTAAATATGAAGAACATGTGCGACATGCAATAACCAGCATTCTTGAGAATGAACACATATAACTGTAGACTTATATATTACTGCAGTAAAACAAACAACTTTTCTGCATTACAAAGAGATGATTTTTACATCAGTCTTTGACCATTTTACAGAGCATGGGCTCTAAAACACATTGCAGACATATTCTTCTTCTCATTTCTTTCTTTCTCTCTTTCTTCTCTGTATGATTTTCATTTCCTCTTCTTCTACATATACACAAACTTGAGATCGCTTCACCTAGAAGCTATTAAGCTAGATTATAGACTGTAATTAATTTCTACCTAAGAAATTTGACTTGCGGAATACAAACGTGGCTGAATAAATACAAGGAAGTGTGTACAAAGCATTCTGACAGACTGACTGACTGTCTGACATCTCTGCAACTTCTGCGGACTGAAAAAAGGACTGACTTAGTGACTGACAGAGCTGACGTGAACTAGATACGTATTTAGCTCGTAATTACATTTTTCCAACACTCCCCCTTAATTATGAGTAGATGGGAATCATTAAACAAATATCAAAATTTTACAAAATATTTCAGAGCTGAAACATGCTCTATGCATGACGAAGTTCATGGTGCAGAACTTGTCATTCACAAACAACTTCGCAAATATTGGAATGTGTCCCTTTCCAACGGTATTGTGAAGATGTCTGCTACCTGATCTTTAGACCTACAAAATTCTAAACATATTTATTTGTTATTTATCAATTCTTTGATAAAATGATACATTGTGTCGATGTCCTTGGTTCTCCTGTGGTACACATGATTGTTTGGTAGTGCGATAGATGAATTGTTGTCGCGGTAAATGGTTGTGGGTTCTTGTTGGTTCTGCGACAGATCACTTAGCATCCTCCGCATCCAAACGGATTGACATGCAACGCTTATAGATACGACATACTCTGCTTCTGCTAAAGAAAGAGTTACAATGGGCGGTTTCTTTGAATCCCATGATACAACACCTGTTCCTAAATGAAATGTGTTTCCAGATGTGCTTTTTTTGTCATCTATGCTGCCTCCATTGTCGCTGTCAGTGTAGCCAATGATTTTGAAATTTTTTGAGGTTCAATACAAAATACCAAAGTCTTTTGTTCCACTTACATACCTCAAAATTATTTTACCAGCTTGCCAATGATATTTTTTTGGTGACTCCATGAATCTTGATATTGAACTAAATCCACACATGATGTCTGGCCTAGTTGTTGTAGGATACATAAGGCTTCCAACAAGTCTTTTGAATAGTGTAGGATTTACAATGGATCTTGTTGCCGCCTAGTTCCACACCTGGGAAAACGCAACATAAGTCTTCAAGTTGTTGGTGTGGCCTTAGGGGCAAGTCAGAGTCAAGTGCTGTCACCTGAAACTCGACTCCTCCATCTAGGATTTCGTAACTAATCCAAGTGGGGTGGACCCTAAAAAGTGAAAACAAACTATGGTGTCTAATCTATAAAAGACAAAGCATCTAATCTAGGAGTTAGAATATTTTTTGTAAACGAAGACAATGCAACATATATATGTGTAAAGCAAAAATCATTCATCAACATTTCATTTGCAAACATCCATCAACAACTTGAAATATAACAAGATAAATCAGTCCCAATAAATGGATTCAAAATAGATGCTTGAACTGAAAAGAAAATGTTGTGCGATTGTTCTTGGTTTATTTTATTTTGAATGTGGTAGTGATCTTTTTATTGGGGCTGGTGGATTCCCGATATACATGAAGGTATAGGGAATATGTCTGGAATTCAGCTGTGTGGTTTCTCACTCATACTTGGGATGGATCGGAGTCTCAAGAAGGTGTTCAAATGCTATACCAACGAGGGCAATCCTAACGGTTTCCAAGAGGTCACTACCCAGTGTTGTCCCAAATCCTTTGAAAAATTTTCCCACAACAGAAGAATGTTCACTTTGTGTTGGATTTTCACAAGTAGGTTTGTTTATTCGGGTGTGTTAAAACCTATTACTAGTCATCATCCCCTTTCTGATGCGTACCAATGTGTTCAGACTGAACTGGAAGTTGGCCACAGAGCATACAAGAGAAGACCTTGGAAATTTTTAAGTTTTTTAGGAACAAAAATTTTATCTTTTTATAGCCCAGGAGTCTCTTTTCAGGCCAGTACTCAAGCCCTTGTCCTGAAACCCTACTTCGGGAAAGCAAGGGGGTGTTTTTTGAAATTGTAAAAAAATGAGAAAATCTAAGTCTTGAGTGAACTCATGGCCCACCAATGGAATGGACCAACAAGGTAAATTTTAGTCCTAGTTAATTTTATTTAATGTCTAAATGAAAGAAATAAAACTAATCTAACAATCACGCCATAAAAAATGAGACGACACAGACCACCCCTGTGGGGATGGGATGTGGGCGTTGTTAGCCCACTTGATCTTGTTTGATATTCTTTACAATGGCTAGAAAATTGTCCCAGTATATTTAGAATGACTTGGTGGCTTACAATACTGAAGAGAAAAGTAACCGGTTTTAGAAAAACTAAGTTTTGGTACTCCAGATGGACTGGATCCTCGATTTTTGGCCAGCACTTCCTCTTGTCTGATCGTATTCTGCTTCAAACCAGCGAGCAAAATTTAGTACAAGATGCCCAAAAATACTTTAAGAGTGCCTTTGGAACACCTCCTAAAAACCCAAAAAAATTCTAAGTGTTCTAAGTGTAAAACTAGTTAAAAATGCCAAAAATTAACCAAGTAACACAAGTAATGGGGCTTGTTTACTTGGCATCTTTGCAAGCTTTAAGAGCTACAAATTCTATGCTCATGCAAATCCAAATAAAACTTTAAAATCAGACCTAACACTACTGCTAAAAAAATTTCAATATTTAACAATTTTTTGCAAGCTTGGAAAAGTAAAATGCTAGATGAAGGAAAGATCTAATCTGTCAAAGATATAAGCTTTGTAAACAAACTAGACTAGACTTCTTTGAAGTGATTTATGATCTAATTACAGTATGAATATCAATATATAAATCAAAAATAATTTTCACAAGTAACCAATAACCAAGAAAACTTTTGATTTTATAAGAGAAAGAGATAGAGAAGAAATTATTTGAGACTGAAAACTTTGGAGCTCGTCTTTGTGTGATGCCAAGGGACTACACCTGCAAAACAAAGATTAGAAATAGGGAGAAACAAACAAGATCAACCATTTTCCTGCTTAAGACCACCTGCACATCACAGACTTCACCAACACAGATCAAATGTAGACATACACTCACAGGAAATCACTATTGCATATCCATAAACAAATGAAACACACAATCATAATCTCTTAACAAGCATACATCAATAGGATTTTGCAATAAACAAATTGGAATAGTCTATCTCATAAATTGATAACAATCCTTCCAATGAGTACACCACACCTATGAAAAATAAAGCTTATGCACAAGTTACCTTGACAAAACACAAGATGGTACATCCACTTATCAAGAGCACACACAAGCTGACCTCCAAAGTCTTCTTTTATTCATAAACCAAAGATAGCATAAGCTTACAACATATTACTCTTCACTCTCCAACTAACCTAAAATGGAGAGAAAGAGAGCCAAATTATAGAATGAGCATGAGAGGGGGGCGCCGAAGGTGTGAGGAGAGGAGTGGGGAAAACGTGGCACAAATGGTGGAGGGGATCATGGCCCAAATGGGGATGCCCATCCCACTAAACCAGCTGCTAAAATGCAACACTATCTCAGCCTAAAAAGAAGCTGCAAATCAGCCCCACGTGTGGGCTCCCTTTACTAGCAAATGCGCCCAAGCTTGAAGGAAGTGCGCCCTCCTTAATGTGGGGAGTCACTCCCACCATTTGGGCTGCCCATTCGTCATAGAAATTAGCCCAATATGCTCCTAATACCATGATGAAGTGAATCAGACCATTAATCACTCCCAAAAACTTCTAATTTTTTTAAAGTCATTTTTCAATTTTTTTAGTTTTTCATGACTTTTTCAGTTTTTTTTATTTTGTTTTATGACTAAGTGAAAAATTAAAGACCCAAACATTAAAAAAATTGGGTTTAGGGGTAATCTGGGTGCTCTGAGTTGGAAAACAAGCACCCCCAAAGAAAAAAAGACCCCTAGATGACATTTTTATGCCATTTAAAAAAAAATTAATTGAACCATTAAAAAATGGCCCAATTTACGGAAAAAATAAACTTCACCGAAAATTAAAAAAACAACCTATGGGGACTTAGCACATGTCCATATGACTCAAAAACAATGTCTAGCATGTTCATATACATTGACCCATGGACTTTAACAATCCCCTAAGGCCCGTTAACCTCACCAGGCATTCCATCTTTGGAGAAGCAGGAGAAAAACCCAAAAATTATGTTACGCACTAGTGCAAGACATAATTAATAGGTGAAAAAACTCCTTGGAATACCTGACTTAGTAAAAAAGTCCTAGGGAACCAAGTCCTTTACAAAACACCATGCCAGTACATTTATTACAAACACCGCAGGTCCATGGACATGTGGTAAAAAACTAAAAAGGGGGGCCCTATAAAGGCCTAATGGACATCAAATCATCAAAAAATGAACATTGGCATGTTCAACTTTTCCCACTTGCTTGATAATCCAACCAAGTACAACTTAGTTGGCAACATCAGGCTCCAACTGCGGGACGTATTCTCGATCTGATTCTCTCAATCAAAGAGAGTATGCGAGAATCCAAGAATCTCTGGTTCCTGCATGAAAATTAGAATGCATCAATCCCACATATCTTTGCCAAATGAAACATAAGTTGCAACATTATTTCAAAAATAAAACTAAAACAAGTAAATGAAACTAATATTCATCAATAATATACAAAAACATAATATACAAAATTGCAAGGCAAAGGTTTAGAAATGGCCCTGCTATCAATCTACCCCCATGGGCATTAGAAGATCTTCCTTGAAGAACAACTTGAGATGTTGTCCATTGAATGGTAGAGTTAATATTTCTCCATCCATAGTGCAAAGGAAGAAAGAATTAACCCCTGCCGGTTCAAATATAACATATGGTCCCAACCATAGGCTATCAAAATTTCCATGCTTTCTTGGCTTATCCCTTTGCTTATCCCATAAAAGAACCCAATCCCCTGGCTGGAAGTCTCTAGGCTTAGTAGATCTATCAAAGGTCCTTTTAACCCTATCCTAATTTCTGATACTCTGGTCTAAGGCCTTTCTTCTGGTCACATATAATTTCACAATCTACTCAATTATATTCTGCATATCATCATCATTTGGATCATAATCATGCAACATCTGATATATTGGAAACTGAATATGAATGGGAACAGAAGCTTCTAAACCATAAACCAACTGAAAAGGGGTTTTCCCGGTAGCACCGTTATGTGTTATTCTGTTAGCCCATATAGCAAATTTTATCTTAGAATCCCAAGACCTCTTGTTATCCCCAACAGTCTTCTTTAAAATGTTCATTAACGTCTTGTTGATTGAATTAGCTAATCCATTTCCTTGGGGATAATAGTTGGATGAGTGGGAAAGGATTATACCATACTTGAAGCAAAATGAAGAAAAAGCCATGGAACTAAAGCTTTGACCATTATCAGTTGGTATATTGGATGAAACCCCAAATCTAGTTATGGTATGATTTTCAAGAAGTCCATAACTACTTTATATGTTGCATACTTAATGGGGTTTTCTTCCACCCATTTAGTGAAGTAATCAGTGGCAGTTAGGATCTAGGTATGACCATTGCTTGAATTTTCCTTAAACTAATCGATAAAATCAAGACCCCATTGTTGGAAAGGGGCTTGAACAACTACTAGCCCAAGAGGTAAGGTTGCCAATTTTTGTTTCCCAGTGAACAACTAACATTGGGGACAAGATCTGAAAAACTTATGCACATCAGTAAAGAAAGTGGGCCAATAGTAACCTGATCTAAGGATCTTGTGGGTTGTGATGTCTGTTGCATAATGTCCACCGCAAAATCTTGTATGAAACTCAACCAAAAGCTTTTTGGAATCTGGTTCATCAACACATCTAAGAACTAAGCCATAAGGATTTCTCTAACCTAATCCATTTTGAGTTATACAATACTTAGTGGCTTTAAGTCTCAGAGACCTTCTTTTGTGACCAAGAAGATGTTCAGGACAAGCAAAATTGTTAACAAGGTAGATAATGTCGGAATACCATTGTGTTTGACTTAATCTTTGAAGCTCTTCAAATATGATAGGTGCTGACTCATCATTTTGACATATCATTCCTACAGCTTTCTCATTGTTTTTCGTCATCATGCATTCAAGACCTTGACCTTTGATTAACTTGGTAGGTTTGATCTCCAAGTCATATTCTTGTATTTTGGATACCCACTTACCCCTTATACCAAGGCAATCTTGTTGAGCTAATATATCTTTAACAGCAATATGAGGAACATAACCCACAACCTTGGAATACCCAATATATATTCTGAAATGTTTCAAAGACTTAACAAGGGAATAAGCTTGCTTCTCCATTATAGTATACTTAAGTTCTGAATTTTGTAAAGCTCTACTGAAGAAGGCTATGGGTTGTTCTTGGCCTTCGTCATTTTTCTGAAGTAAAACTCCAGCAATAGTATGTTCAGAAGCAAAGGAAAAGACTTGGAATTCCTTGGAATAATCAGAGCTTATCAACACAGGGAATCTAGATATGGCATCCTTAATACCTGAGAAAGCTTCTCTTCCTTACTTGCTCCATTCAAATTTAGCATTTTTCTTAAGTAAGAGTTGCAAAGGCTTCATTAGCTCAGCTAAATTTGGAATAAATCTTCCAATGAAATTAATTTGGCCATTAAAGGATTGGAGAGCTTTGACATTGGTAGGGATAGGAACCTTCTTAATGGCCGCAACTCTTTCAAGATCAACCTTCACACCATCCTTAGTGATAATATTACCCAATAGTTCACCTTCATCAACATAGAGCACAGATTTAGCTGGATTTAATGATATGCCATATTTTCTGCATCTCTCAAAAATATTTCTGAGATGACTAACATGATCTGAGCTTTCCTTAGAATATATAGTTAGATCATCTTGATATATTTCAATTATTTTACCAATCAACCCATTAAAAGCAACATCCATAGCACGTTGAAAGGTAGCACCGACATTAGTAAGACCAAAAGGCATTCTAAGGTACATGAAGGTACCCCAAGGTGTAGTAAAAGTAGTTTTATGCTGATCCTCTTTGCTTACTAACACCTGGTTATATCCAGAGAAATCATCAAGAAAAGACATCATACCAGATCCAGTTATCTTCTGAAGCAAAGTGTCCATGTTTGGCAAAGGATAATTATCTTTCATGCATGCCAAGTTCAAGTTTTTGAAGTCAATGCACAATCTAATATCCCCATTCTTTTGTCTAACAACAACAAAGTTAGAACACCATGTAGAATGTCTTGTTGGAGCAATGATGCCCGCTGCCAACATCTTTTGAAGTTCTTTGTAAACCATGGGGGCCAACTTGGGATTTATTTGCCTCATTTTTTGGCGAAAAGGCTTATCTGGTTTGAAAGGGATTGTATGCTGAAAAACATCTTCACGATATGCTTTAAGTTCATCATAGTTAAAACCAAATACATCCCTATATTCTTGAACCAGATCAATCAAGTCTTTTCTTTCTTTTTCAGATGTTCCTTTTCCAATTTTTATCATTTTTGGTTTTGTTTTAGTTCCTATGTTTATTTCAATAAACTCCCTTGGTTTTATTGAATTCTTTTTCTTTTTATGGCCATCTTGTCTATCAAAGAGTTGTTCTAGTCGGGTGATGCTTTTGGGAATTTTATTCCTTGGTTGATCCTCTTCCTCCTGATACTCTTTGCCTTCTTCCTGATAAGTGATTTTACAATCTGAAAAATCTTGGAGATTATGAATGAAGTTGAGAATTTTCCTGTCATTATCAAACACTTGCCAATGATCTATGTTGTCTAGAATTAAAGTTCTAAAGTTAATTTCAAATTTCCCATGACCCTTTAATAATTCCTCAGTTGGTTGAAGTGTAGAAGTTGCCACTTCCAGTTGATCTGCCTCACTGTTTTCCTCATGTGAACCTTCCATGATATTTAAAGCATCAAATCATTCCATAGTGTCCCAAATAGCATTCCTATACTTTTTCAACCTTTCACTTTTGCAAGCAAATATGTTTTTAACTTGGGAAACCACTAAATCATAATCACCTTTAATAGATAATATTTTGATTCCCATGTCTTTGGAAATTTCTAACCCTTGCAAAAGTGCCTCATATTCAACCACATTATTGGATGCATCAAACTCAAGTCTGAAAACCATTTAAAGGTTTTCTTAGAGGAAGAGGTTATAACAATTCCAGCTCCTTTTCCATATCTAGAACATGCCCATCAAAACTCATCCTCCATACTTCATCCAATTTTTCATCTTTAGTTTCTTCTTTAAAAGGTGCTATGAAGTTTGATAAGATGGCATAATTTTCCACATTGTCTGACTCATACACAAACTCATTAGCAAGATTTTGTGGGTTTTCAACATGAAATTTTCTAGCATGTTCATTATACAACTTAACCATTGAATGTTCTGATGCAGAAATAGTAGCATACGACCAATCAATCCTTATGTCACCTCCTAAAAATGCAACCCATTTTCTTGATAAAATCATTCCCCAATTGTCTAGCACATCAATTACTAAGACATCCATATTCAAATGGACATTGGGTTACTTGGCCAACCTAACAGGTATATTTAGGATGATACCAATGGTATCAACCTCCCTTGAATCCATGGCACACTGTAGAGGCCTCGGGGGTGCAGGGTAATTGCAAGGTGTTGGAATGGGTCCAAGGCTCCCAACAGAGGGTGAAAACCCAGACTGAAAGGCTTCGAAAGACCCTACGCAAGGGCAGTTCTATCCCCATCCTATTTGGTGTGGAATTCTCCCACGGATATTTGGCCTCCGTTGGCACTCTATGAGTAGATGGGTTTGATCGATAGATCAAAGTTCGATACGAAAAATAGAAGCTTAAAACTAAGTCTGCTCTAACTTAACCTATTGAAGACAAAAGGATCTATCATGAGTTAGATCTATTCTAAAGGGAACTTGTTGGTGTGCAGATCAACCTTGATGTGAAAAGAATAAGTGGGTTTATCAACTTCAACAGAAATGTTAAAAGGTGCATTCACTTACTCACTTAGATCATTATCCATTAATGAAAATTAAAAGAGAATAATTCAAGTAATTTAAACCTATCCAAGATCAATCTGTAATCACTATGTTAATTGAAAAATTAGCATTGATTAAGTAACTGCGAATCATTTGCAGAAATCAATAAAGAAAGTATCTTAATTAAAGAAATTTGACAAGATATCCTTATACAAAGATCAATCATAAGAGAAATCAGTACAACAGATCTGTGTATTAATTTATACATGCAAAAGAATCACACCCTGTAGATGAAAATTTTGAAATTAGAAATCAGACACCGTCAAAGAAACTTGAACGATAAACAAGAGATGATTCAAAAGATTAATTTACTTTATTAAGAGGTCTGTAAACAAAATTACAAGGCTCTGGTAAAACAGCGTATCTCCACGTCGTCTCCTGCTGATTTCTAACCCAAAAATTATCAACCCCTCACCCTAAGAAATATTCTTCCTTAAATAAGGATTACAATAGAGTACAAAAATGGGAATTCCCCTAAGATTAGGATTGCAAGTTTGAAATCAAGCTATTAATCTAGGGAATTCATCCATAATAATCTAAACAATTTTAACTCAGCAGATTCCATCCGCTTCGAGGTGAAGTTTGAACAGGAGTCATCTTGGAATTTCGGGGAAAATCCTGTAGCAAAATTGTAGAATTCGGCAACAGTTCAATAACTATTGACAACAGGAGTCAGTCCTCCAAACCTTCCTGTTGAATCGCCACGGAATCTCCTAGTTAATCCATAACACTTTCAAAAACAGAAAAATCAGACAACGGGTCTTGTTTCACGAGAGCGGGTGAAGTATCGGGCTCTTTATTGATTATGAGATCTTGGATAATAGATTCATCTTGATCATACAGTTGTTCATTGCTTTCCTCATCGTTCTTCTGAGGAGGTGGTAAGCAAACTAGCAGGATTTCAGAAACTTCTCCTTCGCTACCATTGCTGATATCAAGAACACCTGCATCAAAAAGTGGCGACATAGTTTCAGTAAATAACCAAGAGTGAAGTGCTTCTTTCATAGAAGATTCATCGAAGGTGTCACAACCCGTCTACATGTTATTCACTAGATTGTCAGAAAGAAAATTTTCCAAAACAGGAAACCTTTCTAACAAATTCAAATGACAAACTAAGTGCTTCATACCTGCGGCCATATTTAAGATAAGTTAAAGAGGATCAAAATGATTGAATATGATGAAATGCAATGATTAAAATCATGCGAATTTGGAATTACAATAATTTGAACTGGAATGAAACAACGTCGCAGCATGTCAATTTGAAATGGATCATAACAAGTACTATTTCAACAAAATGAAGCATAATCCAATGTCACATCTGAAGACTATCATTACAGGTCAAACTTATCAAACAATCTTGTCTTCAAAGAAGATCATGCGGTGCGAAGTGAAGTAAGAATCTTGGCCGTGAGAACAACGAAAACAAGACATTGCAACGTAAATTCGAATGATTGAATTTCATCCACTGGATCAGCTAAACGGACGGTGAGGATTTAGCAATGCAGGATGCGGGACAAGAATTTCAGGAATTATTCCTAAGTTTATTCATGATTCACGAAATCTGCAACCCGAAAATTGCGGGTTTTGAGATCGCACACATAAATCAAAACACAAAACACGTTACCGAAATCCGCAACCCGAAAATTGCAGGTTGCGGGGTTTGGAAACATGCTACGCAACTACAAGGAAAAACGGGAATCCAAAATCCGAAAGCCACAACTACAGGTTTCGGGTTTCGGGATGACGATTCCCAAACTTATTAACAAAATTTTCCCGCAACCCGCACCTTTTGGGTTGCGGGTTTCGGGGTGTCGGAAAGTCAGGTTTCGGGTAGGCAGAAAACAAACAATGAAAGACTTGAAATTTGAATCTTTCTACAACCAAAACACTTGGGAATTTCTAAGGAAAACAGTACGATTATGCCAAGCAAATGCATAGGTACAATATTGCAGAAACCAAACTCAAAATTCATTTTCACAAGAGCACTTGCACGAATATCCTTGTGCTAATTTTAAAATCGGGGCTATCATGCTTAACTGTAGCATGGGATCTGTTGTGGCCACAACACACACACATTGTGATAGGGTCTAGTTGTCTTTAAACCCAATTGATCTATAACTCTTTTGGTCATAACATCAGAAGAGACCCCAAAATCCAACATGCAGTTGTGCAAAAGCATACCATTGACCATCAAGGAGATGTAGAAAGGAGGGTGATCTTCTTTTTTAGGATACAAGCTATGCAAAATAACAGGATCATCTTCATGATTGACTAACTTATTAGGCTCTTCTCTAGTCTTTCTAGGAGTTACTTTCATTGAGTCAATTGGAGCCTTAGCTTTTTCTTGTTTAGGATGATCTATTATCTTCAAAAAATCTTCTCTTATGCTTGGAATTTTGATAAGGTCAATAACAGGAACAAGAATATTTGTAGAAGACAACCATTGAGCCACATTAACATGAAACTTTTTAGGGTTGGGAGAAGTTGTTACCTTAGGAATATTCTGATTTAACTTTGATATTCCAACATTGTCCTTTTTTTTATAAGTAAAACCTTTGAACCTTGACATTTCTAGAATCTTCTCTGGTGGAGGCATCTCACCAAATCTATGGGTTGCTTTATCCTTCTCTTGACTGTAATGTCTTTCTTGTTCCCAAGTTTCTTAGGAGACAGGGTGATTTTGGCCTACGACATTGATATACTTAGGCTGGTTCTCAGGCTCGCTTGCTAATATGACACTGGTACTGGCTTCTGATGGATTTTGTTCAATTGACCATTTAAACATAGCACATGTAGACTCTTCTTGGAAATTGTCACATGCTCTACAAAAAGGAGGAACTTCTTCCGAAACTACATTTGTAGTTTCCAAAGGATTTGGGGTCCTTTGATCTTGAAAGGGTGCCTTTCTTTGGAATTGAGGTCTAGGAGCATACTGAGGCTTAGGCACATACTGGCTTGATACAAGGTTGGTTTGAGATATTTCAATGCAGATCAACCTGTTCTGTATGGCATTCATGTTGGAATCTTGATTTGAAACAACTTCTTTTAAGAGTTGAGCAATTTCTTTCAAAAGTTCCTTTGAAGGATCCTTAATCTCAGAATTAATGGTCTTTTCTTTACTCTTATTTTGCTTCATAGGAACATTTTCCCTTGTGAAACCAGGAAGATGATACTTGCCACAATTTAGTATATTCCTATCAATTTTCTCGGCAATTTCCATGGCCTTTTTTAGATTGGTAGGCTCTTTATCATTCAATTGATATTTCAATTCTCTATCAAAAGCCTCCATGTAGTAAATGAGGATGGAATTGTCAGGTGGCTTGATATCAGCATGAAGTCTTGCCACAATTTCATTGAATTTTTTGTTAAATTCTTCCATTGTCTCATTTTCATTCTTCTTAGTAATGGTCAAGGCATCTAGAAGGTAGCAGTCCTCTTTGATGTCCCCCTATTTTGTAAGGAAAGTAGTTTCAATTTATTTGTATGTTTATACTTGTCAGCTTCCAACTTATTGAACCATTCATAAGCATCATCTTCCAAATATAAAGCAAATAATTTCATTTTCACATCTTCATGCTTGGCATTCAAACACCATTTGTCAAAATAGTGGCAAAAATGAGTTATATGAGAATTAGCACTAATAGCATTGTTTCCTTGAAAAGATGGCAATTTATCAATAGCTTTTTCAGGAACATCATGAGGATAGCCAACTATAGCAATAAAATCATAAGGAACAAACTCAGCCATTTTAATAGGGGGATTATTCAAATTATTTTCCAAAAATAAAAGGTGAATATCAAAAATTGACTGAGAACCAAGTTTCTCAAGGGTTTTTCAAGAAGATAGCCTACTTTTCCTTCTATGGTAACCTTTTCAGGCTCAGGAAAGAACTGAAGCAAGCTTTGAGGATTCCTTCTTGAAAAACGTCTTGGTAAATTTGTTGACACTGGAGTCTCCAGATGTTCTTAGTCAATCTAAAAATTCACTACATACATCAAAAAAAGAAAAAAGAAAAAGGAAAACTCAAAAGTCACATTCTGGGAATAGAAAGACTTATCCCCAGCAATGGCGCGAAAATGTTGCCGCCTGGTTCCACATCTGGGAAAATGCAGCATAAGTCTTCAAGCTACTGGTGTGGCCTTGGGGGAAACTCAGAGTCAAGTGCTGTCACCTGAAACTCGATTCCTCCGTCTAGGATTTCCTAGCAAATCCAAGGGGGGTGGACCCTAAAAAGTGAAAACAAACTATGGTGTCTAATCTATAAAAGACAAAGCATCTAATCTAGGAGTTAGAATATTTTTTATAAACCAAGACAATGCAACATATATATATGTAAAGAAAACATCATTCATCAACATTTCATTTGCAAACATCCATCAACAACTTGAAATATAACAAGATAAACCAGTGCCAATAAATGGAGTCAAAATATATGCTTGAACTGAAAAGCAAATGTTGTGCGATTGTTCTTGGTTTATTTTATTTTGAATGTGGTAGTGATATTTTTATTAGGGCTGGTGGATTCCCGATATACATGAAGGTACAGGGAATATGTCAAGAATTTAGTTGTGTGGTTTCTCACTTAGACTTGGGCTAGATCGGAGTCTCAAGGAGGTGTTCAGATGCTATACCAACAAGGGCAAGCCTAACGGTTTCCAAGAGGTCACTACCCAGTGTTGTCCCAAGTCCTTTGAAAAATTTTCTCACAATAGAAGAATGTTTACTTTGTGCCAGATTTTCACAAGTAGGTTTGTTTATTCGGGTGTGTTAAAACCTATTACTAGTCATCTTCCCCTTTCTGATGCGTACCAACATGTTCAAACTGAGCTGCTAGTTAGCCACAAAGCATACGGGAGAAGACCTTGGAAATTTTTTAAGTTTTTTAGGAACAAAAAAATTATCTTTTTAGAGCCCCAATAGTCTCTTTTCAGGCCAGTACTCGGGAAATCCCTTTTCCTGGAACCCTACTTCGGGAAAGCAAGGGAGTGTTTTTTGAAATTGTAAAAAAATGAGAAAATCTAAGTCCTGAGTGAACTCGTGGCCCACCAATGGAATGGACCAACGAGGTAAATTTTAGTCCTGGTTAATTTTATTTAATGCTGAAATGAAAGAAACAAAACTAATCTAACAATCATGCCATAAAAAATGAGACGACACAGACCACCCCTAGGGGATGGGGTGTGGGCATTGTTATCCCACTTGATCTCGTTCTATATTCTTTGCAATGGATAGAGAAGTACCCCAGACTCTTTAGAATGACTTGGTGGCTTACAATAATAAAGAGAAAAGTAATCAGTTTTATAAAAAACTAAGTTTTGGTACTCTGGATGGCCTGAATCCTCGATTTTTGGCCAGCACTTCCTCTTGTTTGATCGTCTTTTGCTATAAACCAGCAAGCAAAATTTAGTACAATATGCCCAAAAACACTTTAAGAGTGCCTTTGGAACGCCTCCTTAAAAACCCAATAAAATTTCTAAGTGTAAAACTAGTTAAAAATGCCAAAAATTAACCAAGTAAGACAAGCAATGGGGCTTGTTTACTTGGGATCTTTGCAAGCTTTAAGAGCTACAAATTCTATGCTCATGGATAGCCAAATAAAACTTTAAAATAAGACCTAACACTACTCCTCAAAACTTTTCAAGATTTAACAATTTTTTGCAAGGTTGGAAAAGTAAAATGCTAGATGAAGGAAAGATCTAATATGTCAAAGATATGAGCTTTGTAAACAAACTAGACTAGACTTCTTTGAAGTGATTTCTAATCTAATTAGAGTATGAATATCAATATATAAATCAGAAATACTTTTCACAAGTAACCGGTAACCAAGAGAACTTTTGATTTTATAAGAGAAAGAGATAGAGAAGAAATTATTTGGGACTAAAAACTTTGGAGCTCGTCTTTGTGTGATGCCAAGGGACTACACCTGCAAAACAAAGATTAGAAATAGGGAGAAACAAACAAGATCAACCCTTTTCCTGCTTAAGACCACCTGCACATCACATACTTCACCGACACAGATCAAATGTAGACATGCACTCACAGGAAATCGCTATTGCATATCCATAAACAAATGAAACACACAATCATAATCTCTTAACAAGCATACATCAATAGGATTTTGCAATAAACAGATTGGAATAGTCTATCTCATAAATTGATAACAATCCTTCCAATGAGTACACCACACCTATGAAAAATAAAGCGTATGCACAAGTTACCTTGACAAAACACAAGATGGTACATCCACTTATCAAGAGCACACACAAGCTGACCTCCAAAGTCTTATTTTATTCATAAACCAAAGATATCATAAGCTTACAACATATTACTCCTCACTCTCCTACTAACCCAAAATGGAGAGAAAGAGAGCCAATTTATAGAATGAGCATGAGAGGAGGGCGCCCAAGGTGTGAGGAGAGGAGTGGGAAAAACGTGGCACAATTAGTTGAGGGGATCATGGCGCAGATGGGGCTGCCCATCCCACTAAACTAGCTGATAAAACGCAGCACTATCTCAGCCTAAAAAGAAGCTGCAAATCAGCCACACATGTGGGCTCCCTTTACTAGCAAATGCACCCAAGCTTGAAGGAAGTGCGCCCTCCTTAATGTGGGGAGTCACTCCCACCATTTGGGCTTCCCATTCATCATAGAAATCAGCCCAATATGCTCCTCATACCATGGTGAAGTGAATCGGACCATTAATCACTCCCAAAAACTTTTAATTTTTTTTAAAGTCATTTTTCATTTTTTTTATTTTTTCTTGACTTTTTCACTTTTTTTTTTTTATGACTAAGTGAAAAATTAAAGACCTAAACATTAAATAAAAAGTGGTTTTAGCGGTAAGGTGGGTGCTCTGAGTCAGAAAACGAGCACCCCCTAGGCAAAAAAGACCCCTAGATGACATTTTTATGCCATTTACAAAAATTTTAATTGAACCATTAAAAAATGGCCCAATTTACGAAAAAAATAAACTTCGCCGAAAATTTAAAAAACAACCTAGGGGGACTTAGCACATGTCCATATGACTCAAAAATAATGTCTAGCATGTTCATATGCATTGACCCATGGACTTTAACAATCCCCTAAGGCCCGTTAACCTCACCAAGCATTCCAGCTTTGGAGGAGGAGGAGAAAAACCCAAATATTATGTTACGCACTAGTGCAAGACATAATTAATAGGTGAAAAAACTCCTTGGAATACATGACTTAGTCAAAAAAATTTAGGGAACCAAGTCCTTTACAAAACACCATGCTAGTACATTTATTACAAACCCCGCAGGGCCATGGACATGTGGTAAAAAAATAAAAAGGGGGCCCCTATAAAGGCTTGATGGACATGAAATCATCAAAAAATGAACACTGACATGTTCAACTTTTCCTGCTTGCTTGATAATCCAACCAAGTACAACTTAGTTGGCAACAGATCCATCATCTTCCTTGCTCAATTTCAAACCTGCTATCACTAGTGTTGGAGTTATCTTACATGTTAACATCTTAAATCTTTTCAAGACATCACTTGCATACTTCGACTGAGATATAAATATACCATTTTCAGTCTATTGGACTTCAATGCCCAGAAAATACTTCATAAGCCCCAAATTAGTCACTTCAAATTCACTTTCTATGACTGATCTTAATTCCTCTATGCCAAAATCACCAGTAAATATTAAATCATCTACATACAAACAAACGATTAGCTTATTACCTTGCTTGTTGATTTTTGTGTATAGTGTTGGCTCACATTCACTTCTGTGAAATTCATTCTAAATGAGGTAATAGTCAATGCGACTGTACCAAGATCTAGGAGCTTGCTTCAAACCATAGAGAGTCTTTTTCAACCTGTATACTTTGTGTCCTTGTCCTGGGACTTTGTATCCTTGTGGATGCTCCACATATACTTCCTCCTCCAAATAACCATTTAAAAATGTATACTTAACATCCATTTGATGAACATGCCATTTCTTTTGTGTTGCGATGGCCAAAACTGTTCTAATAGTGTCCATTCTTGCTACAGGGGCAAATGTTTCATCGAAGTCTATGCCACAATGTTGTGTTAATCCTCTTGCTACCAATATTTCCTTGTGCTTCTGCACATTTCCGTCAGCATCTTGCTTGGTCTTATAAATCCATTTTCCGCTTATCACATCCTTGTCAATAGGAACATCAACTAATTTCCATGTTTGATTCTTCTCAATGCATTCTATTTATTCATCCATGGCTTGTGCCCAAACTTTATCTTCAACAGCTTCTTCAAATGTTAGCGGATCATTAATTTGAGAAAATAATGCAAAAATGGAGAATGAATTGGGTGTACCAGTCTCATATATCTCACGTAGACTTCTTGTCTTTGTCGGGGTTGTTGGTTTTGAACTCTGCGAACTGCTTGATGGAGTTTGCTGCACTCTTGGTGTGCTTGTTGGAGTAGCTTGAGCTACGACTTATGTTGGAGTACCTTGTGCTAAAACATGTCTCACTATCCTGGGAGTAGACAGAGCTGCGACATTCTGATTCACATGTGTAGTTTCAACCACATCCTCTGCAATGTCATCATGTTCGACATGTGACATGATTTTAACATTCTTCTCTACAGTTCCATCCCATGCTTCATTTTCTACAAACTGAACATCTCAACTAATAATAACTTTTCTTGCGATAGGGGTATACAACTTGTATGATTGTGTGTCTTCAGAATACCCAATAAAAATACATTTCTATCCTTTGTTCTCTAATTTCCTTCTCATCTCATCTGGAACATGTGCATATGCTACGCAACCAAAAAATTTTAAATGTGAAACACTATGTTTCATACTTGTCCAAGCTTCCTGCGGAACTTTGTTCTTCACACTCTTCGTCGTACATCGATTCATGATGTATACAGCAGTTGCCACTGCCTCAGCCCAGTATTCATTTGACAGATGCATGGTTGCCAACATACTACGTGCCATCTCCATAATGGTTATGTTCTTCCTCTCTACAATACCATTCTGTTGTGGTGTATACTGCGCAGTGAATTGCCTGTGTATGCCATGATTTTTACAAAATTTTAAGAAATCATTTGAAGCATACTCACCACCTCTGTTTGTTCTTGATATATTGATGTTGTAACCACTCTGCTTCTCCACAAGTGCCTTGAACTGCTGAAAACATCCAAACGCATCAGATTTATGTTTTAGAAAATATGACCATGTTTTTCTTTTGAAATCATCAATAAATATGACAAGGTAAGTGCATCCTCCCATGTTCGGTGTTTTCATCAGTCCACAAATATCAGAGTGCACAATTTCAAGTGATGTGTGAGCTCTATATGACTTTCCAACTGGAAAAGTCTCTCTGTGTTGTTTGCCAAAGATACAGCCTTCACAAATTCTTTCTGTCGTTTCAATGAATGGAAATCCTTTCACCATGTCCTTCATGTGCAGTAGCTTCAGCCACCAAAATTCAGATGTCCAAATCTGAAGTGCCACAACTAGGATTCATCCTGTATTTATGATTGAAACGCTGCTTGTATTTCTTTGTCGTTGTATTTGCTTTTCTTATCGCACTGAATGTCTGCTTCTTTACTTTCTGCTTTGAATGCAGCTTTAGAATTTTCATTATGACTTCCATGAACAAATTGAGTCATTTTTCCTTTTATGTTTGGTCTTATCCTCAAAGGAAACAAGCGATTTCTTGTCATCTGTACTTCGGCTACTAAGCGATTGCTTGGATATATGTCCTTGATCAGACAATGCTTTCCTGTCATATGAACTCTGTAACCTTTTTCAATTAGTTGTCCAATGCTCATCAAATTATGCTTCAAACCTTGAAAATAATAGACATCAAGCATAAATTTTTGCTCCCCCTGCTTGGTTAGAAAATCAACAGTACCCTTACCCAAAACAGTGACTTGAATATTATTTCCAAGTGTGACATCAGTTTGGACTGATTTATCTAGACTAGAAAATAGATTTAAATTACCAATCATATGATTGCTGCAACCTGAGTCTAAATACCATATTTTATTTGGATTTTCTTGGACATCATTACATTCAAGTGGAGATGCACATGCTAAGAACAATGAGATGGAAAAACTGCTAGAGTTGCGTGATTGCGATTAACCTTGCTTTCCTTGGTCATACTGCTATGAAATTAAGCACAGCAGATCTAATTGAACAAGTAAATCAATTACAAAGATGAAACTCAGAAAATTAGTGTAAACTGTGCAAAAGGCTTGCAACAGTGCTCTATTGAACTCAGAATGGTAGAATACAATACAATACAGTAACACTGACTGAGCAATTCGAATTAACCAATGAGGTCATTCGAATATCATGCATGGAATATCTTGGCTCCAACTAGGAGTCCTGATCATCAGATCAGTGGAGTCATCAATGCACAAGTAATGGTCAACCAGGTGTCAAACTGAGTCTAACTGAGTGTGGTAGGTGTAACTGGCACATATAGGCACTAACTAAATTAAGGAGGCTCAGTGGAGGGTGCATGAGGAGCTAACTAGAGTCAGAATAGGCAGTCTAGTCTCACTTGAGGTCCAATGGAGTGATACAAGCAGTTAGGAGTCAATCTAGCCTTAGATTAAGGAAAGACAACTAGCTAACTGAAGTGAACTGAGTGGTAGGTGAAGAAAGGTGCCTTTCTCAAGTGGTAGGTGAAAAGTGGGCGCCTTCCTGACTAGGAGGGCTAAAATGTTAATTTTTGAGCATTAATTCAACATACTCTAGGATCTTTACTAAGAGAATAACATGTACAACATATCAAGCATAACAATGCATATCAATCACACCAAGCAATCACATGAGACAATAGACAGACAGAGTTTCACTGGGGAAAACCATAAAGGTAAAAAAACCCCACAACTTCCTCGGAGATAGAAAGAGCAATGATACAACCCAAGTACAAGAGATAGTCTTCTCTAGCAGCTACTCCTCCTTCCTCACTTGTGCGCCACTTTCCGATGGGTGTAGAAGTGAATAATGATATGATCAAATAGAGTGCCTCCCGCACTCTATTTATACATGACCTGACCTGCCTAATAACCTAGCAAGGCCGACTTGTCTAACTTAGTCTAATTATCCATGGTTATACTAATCAAGGTCGACCCCACACTTGGTGGTCTAATAACCCATTACTTTCAAGTTGCGACACTTGCGACACTTGTCAATACAAATGATGACACTTCCATATAGAGGAATACTAACATCTCTATAGGAGTACAATATACATAGGTGAAATAAATTCCGAAGTTACAATTACATCAACATAAAACTATATGGAAAGAAGTTCTCGAGTGCTGGCAGACTAGGGACTAGGTGTTGGAGGCATCAAACTGGTGACTGGGATGCATGCGGATGCATGCATGCAAAATGCATGCAAAGTACAAAACTGAATGATGAGATATCCTAACACCCCCCCCCCTCAAGCTATACTATGATGTAAAAAATAATAACTGAATAGGGCCCTGATTACTGAGACCAAAGGTCACCCCGATACAATAATCCAAAAATGCTAGAAATAAATCTAAGTGAGGAAAGAGGGAAAACCCAATGGGAAGAAAACCCCCCCTCAAGATGAACATAGAAGGATCTAATCTGTCTCCACCATGATGGAACTCACCCCCAATAGTGAACGGAGGTAAGAGAACCTCTTCTCAGTGAAGCTCTTGGTGAAGATGTCTGCAATTTGCTCGTCGGTAGGGCAATATTGCAAAACAATGGTTCTGTCATGCACCAGCCCTCGAATGTAGTGCATGTGGATCTTGATGTGCTTGGTCCTCTGTCTCTGAACTGGATCCGTTGAGATCTTGATAGCACTTTGATTCTCACAAAAAATGACAGTTGAAGTAGTACTACCAATATCAAACTCTGACAAAATACCCTCTGTTACACCCAAAATCTACTCATCATAAGATTTAGTGTATACACCCCTAAAGCTACTTGGACTAAATAATCATCCTGGGAGGATTTGTGCTCAGTTATGCTAGGTTTTGAAGGGTCGTCGTAGGTTGCACACTAGCAACATGCGACGTCGCAGCTTGCTCCATTGTAGGGTGCGACGAGGTCAGTTAATGGGCAAAAATAGCTTATTCAAGATCCTTCTCGAAACTTGCTCATTTAGGGGCTTATCCCTGACCTCTAGGGGAGCTGGTACTCGACCCCTAACTCTTTGGGAGGATCCCCTATCTCTCTCCTACCATCTCTCAGCCTATCCTATCCATATCCCATCCACTTAGTCCTATATAAGTGAAGCTCACTCCCATCCCAAGGGGAGGAATCCTATGGTATCTACATGCTGGTGAAATCTCTCTTAGAACATCTCCACTCACCTATTGGAAAAATCATACTTCCTTGGAAGGATATGGCAATTGGCTTCGTCGGAGAAGGGTTACAAGGTTAAGCCTTGGTTGTAGTTCTATATCTCTATCATGTACTCCTCTATCTACAGTAATACAAATGCTTTCCACCAATATTGTTCATGTGTGCAATGATATTGAGTAGTTTACTTGCTTAATTGTTTACTTAGATTGCTTTTGTATAGATGTCTTTTACTGGTTTCTCTTGTTTCTTGTCTTGACAGGTCTTGTGGCTTGGATCTGACGACCGTGGGACGTGGAGCAGCATTCAGGAGAAAGGATTACGTAGTAAAAAAGGTAAGACATCTAGTACTTGAACCTTAAGTAGATATAGGAAATGCTTTGGTAGTTTGTTCTATTTGTTCTAGACTCACATTGAGCTAGGGAGATCCGGCTCGCGTCCACTCGAGTGGATTGTCTGATAACAAATCTGGAAACCATACTAGGGAGTATATAGAGTTTGGTCAGTAGTTGTTAATCTGAGAGTCATTTTCAGTTGATTGCTTGACACAAGCCTTTTTATTTTTTGCCATTTACTTCTTGGAGTTGATTTCACTATCAGATCTTCATGTTGAAGACTCTGATCTATTTCCTCTGAGTTTATACAACTCGTTGCCAAACCATTTCATGGTTCATTGCTGAGAGATCTGATTCATTTTTGAATCTAGACTTCGTTTGTCGCACCTGGGTAGTGGGAACAAAGCAACACTATGTCTTTCTGAGTCTCTATTCTTTACCTATTGCTTACTTGTCGCAGCCTTTGCATTGGTAAACTGTGACGTCGTCGCACTTCTCGTGTAGGCAACCCGCGATGTCGCACTATGTACAAGCACAGAGTGCGCCAATCTATCAAATTTTTGGCATGCAGGCATCTTCTCTTCATTTGGCAGTCTGGATTTTGGTTTGCTGTATGAACTCTCTCTATGTTGCAAGATCTAGCCAGGGATCCCATTTATGATTTATGTTTTGAGAGTTTGGTTTCATTTGGATTGATTTTGGATTCCATCTTGGACAAGCTTGAAGACCAGTAGTGGTGGATACTCTTGTCTCCTCCACCTTCATCTGTTCACCCTTGCATTCCCTTCTTTCCATCCCTGATCTGATTAGTACATTGGATCACCCTCCATACCTGATTTACATTTGTTTTGGGCTTTGCTTGCTTAGTTTGCTTGATGCTGCTTGATTTTGAGTTAAGTGTGTCATTCAGTTTGGTTGAGTACTTGTCTTTTCTTGAGTTTTCTGGATGTACTAGTGCTGCAAGTAGTGTTTTCTTTTCAGTCATTTAGATCTAAAAGCATATTTGTTATCAAATTATTGCTTTGATGCATCCATTGAAAAATTAAAAGTGCTTCTTTCCCATCATTTCTTGAACACTATTGAAGAAAATTGTTGTGCATTGGAAAATTCTCGTTTATGTTTTGGAAGAATTGAAGGAATGTATGATCTATTGTGTTTTTCTCGAATTATGAATCACTCATTTTTCTTGAAAGGCTCAAAGAACGCTTCGATTTTTGCAAAATTGATTCCATTCTAAGGAAAGATAGATGCATTTTTAATTCTTGTTGCTTTTAGATCATTGAAAGTGAAATTGAAAATCTTGCATATTTCATTTCAGAATCCTCTCTTTTCATTACTTAAGGTCATTTTACTTTGAAAAGAAAAAGAAAAGAAAAAGTTGTTTTGATTTGGTTTAGTAGTGTTGTGTACTTTTATGTTTCGTTGAAAAAGGAAAAGAGTACTTTCATTGTCAAGTTTTGCTTGAATTGGAATTGTGTTGCATTGAGTTTGTTTTGGCAATACTATTGGAAAAAAATTTCTCCTTCCCGTAGCTAGAATTCATTGAAAGAAAAGAATATTTCGTGCATGTAGCTAGGGCTTTCATTATGCTTTTGAATATGTACTCACCTCATGCATTCACCTAACCGTCCAAGATAAAATTAACGGTAGAACTAGGTAAAAATTTTAGCAACTTGTGTGCAAGTTAGAGACGTGTTCCGACATCGTTAAGCGTGGCAGTTGTCATTATTTTCCAACACTATATCCTGGGGGTATTGTAGTCTTCCATGTACATCGGTATATCGAGCTCCTTCACGTACCCACCAAGTACCATAATCCGTACTTGGCGTATATCGAAGGGTGTATCATGTAATCGATACGTATATCGGAAGGTCTCTTGCCGAACTGTTGTGCATTAGATAGCACCACTACGGATTTGAGCTCCCACGTACCTTGCGTATATCGGGAGACACCACTAGGATTCCTGAAACCAACCGAGTTAACCATTTGGCCGTCTTGGCAAAGAAATACACTAAGAACAGCACTCGGGGAGATTAGCACACACGTACTGTCCAGGTAATCGGGTATGCAGGCAAGGGTACGGTCCCAATCCTCCTTGCCGCATCATATTGTTGGACCCTACAGTATATCGCGGTTTGTAATGCCTTGATAATCCCGTGAGGTTCCAAACTTTTGAATCCACTCTGTCACATAAGTTTGCTTGTTGCCTTAGTTTGAGTAGGTTTTTTCTGGACTGCTTTTCTTTTAGCATACCCTTAGGAGAAACGTTGTTTCAGCCATCCTGGCTGATCATCCTGACACTCTGGTGGATTTTCCCTGGAGAAGATCCCATAGGATATTAAACTTATTACCCGAATATCCCCTTAATATGGAGGTTATTTCGAGGATAAGAATGGATCAGCGTAACGCAGTCGTAGTTACTGAAGTGGAAAACCCCACTTTGAATGTTGGAGGACTCTTGTTTCCACAAACTCCTCCAGATTCACCTGCCTCTCATCCCGTGCAGGATGAAGGAGCACAAACCCCTGCTTCACAAGACCTTTCTCCCGTCATCTCGGGAGAACCTGGATTGTTGGAATGGATAAACCAACCCCGGGGCGACCCTACAGCAGCTTTTGGTCCTTCAGCAGCTTATTGGACATCTTCTACAGACCACCCAGTGACTCATTTTTCCATCTCATCCCCACCTAACTGGACCACTCCAAAGTTCTCTAGGCCTTACTATAGGCCTGACCCCACCGAAATTTTTGGCCCCATCCATGAACGTTTGGAACAGTTATGTATTAAAGGAGATGAGCTTCGAAGACAAAATCTCGAGCAACGCTCTGAAGAGTTTCGAAATCGCCATTTCCAAATAAGATTTGATGACGGAGACATCCCAGTTCATCCGATATCTTTCGGATCACCTGAAGCACCCCACCACGAGACCACTAACAAGACTGGTCAACCCTCGCAAGAGTCCAGTCCTGCACCTCAAGTGAATGAACCGGTGGAAGGACAACAGTCCAACACACCCTTCACTACCACAGTTACTTTACCAGTTCCTCCCCCACCTCAAAATTCAAGGGGAGGGTATTCCATTCCCACAGATTATCTTATTGGTAATGTTATTACTATGGTAGCTAGTCAACAACCTACGTTGGTTCAACCTTTGAATAGTGGTCAACTTGTTGTGGCTGGGGGGCAACCCCCATTTCCTAACCAGAACGTAGGCGGTGGAAGCCCCAACAGACCTTCTGTTGGACCTTCCCAACCCGCTAGACCATCCACCATGGGATTATCTCATGTTGGGGGGCCATCAAATGTAAATCAACCCTCATGGAGTCAAGCGTATCCAGGTTCCATTAACCCTGCGCCAGGTCAATCTAATACCGAAAATGCACCATACACTCTATAGGGGAAACAACCTATCTTGCACCACAGACCCCAACCGACTATCCTTCAAATACCACCACCCCCGATCAGCCGACCCCCACCTAACCTTGGGGGAGGCCCACCTCACTTTACCTACAACTTCTTCCACCCTTCCGGAGGTGGTGGGAATGGTCCACCACCCCCTCCAAGCGGAGGCAGCGGGGGACCACCGTATCATGGTGGAGGAGGACATTTCCCTTCGGGTGGCGGAGGTGGTCCACCACCCCCTCTAGGCGGAGGCGGTGGATGACCAAATTACTACGGTGGTGGCGGTGGTGGTGGAGACCCTCATCCTTCCGGCGGTGGAGGTGGTGGCGGCACCCATCCTTCTGGCGGTGGAAGTGGTCCACCACCCCCTCCAGGAAGAGTGGCGGTGGGCCACCTTATTGTAGTTATGGACCCCCACCTCCTCTCGGTGGTAGAGGTGGACCCCCACATTATTGGAACGGACCACCTTATGGTGGCGGACCCCCTTACGGTCCAGGCGACACTCCCCCCTACGGTCAGTTTCCTCCTGGTACACCTTACGGTCAGTTTGGTCCTTACACACCTTATCCGTATTATCAATACGCGCAACCTAACCCACAGCTGCCCTTCCTGGCTACTTTGGACCTGCCTGACCTATCCCATTTAACCAACAATCCTATTTACCACGGATCTAACTGGCCACTGATTCCAATGAAACTTCTGTTTGATATCCCCAAGTTTGACGGCAAGCCGGGTGAAGACCCTAAAAACCACGTGATGACATACCACTTATGGTGTTCATCTAATTCCTTAATGGATGATTCAATTTGTCTTAGATTATTTCAAAGGACTCTCACCGGTTCGGCTGCCAAGTGGTACATCGAGTTGCCACCCCACTCTTTTCCTGATTTCGACTCTCTTGCTATGAAATTTTTGACGCATTTCCAACTGCCTTTACGGTATGAGACTAGTACTGAGCTTTTAACCTCACTCCGTCAAAATACTTCCACTCATATTTCCGATCATATCCATGAGTGGCGAAGGAGACAACGTCTTATTAAATCTCCTATTCCAGATCAGCTCCTAGCAGACTGGTTTACAAAATCGCTCATTCCCACCATAGCAAAAGATGTCGCCATGAGAGGTGATGTCACCGAAGAACAAGCCATCGCGAGTGCCCATCTGCTAGACCTGGTCTACACTCAATCTGGCACTCTGTTTAATATTTTACCTGATGCGCCCCGTGATGTTAATGACCCCGCAAAACCACATAAGGGACTCCAAACCGATGGAATCATTGGATCCCTCAACACCCAACCTGCCTCTAGTACTGTTGGATCATCCAACCTTCAAGGCTCTTCCCCCTTACCGGCTCAGGATGGCCACAGCACCACCAAGTCGACCGCTCCTGCTGTAACTGAAGAGTTGAATTCTGTTCAATCAGCTTCATCTCAGAAGTTTAACGGCAAAAAAAAGAACAAGGGGAAACCCAAAAAGTCTTCTTCCCAGCAGGAACAAAAGAGCACTCCTGACGATACCAAGTAGAAACGAAAACTAAAGTATCCTTGTTTACTGTGTGGAGATGACCATTTCTCCAAAGAATGTCCCCATAGAGACGAAGTACAAAAGTTTCTTAGGGGTAAACCAACTCCTGCAGTCCTCAATGATCCGTTTCCTACTCAAAACCAACAGATGATTTCTCAAACCCCACCAGCCCAGGGGGAACCATCCAATACCGTGCATGTTCTCATGCTGGGTAATGAGACGATCAATTTGAATACTCACTCGCGATCTTACAAACCGGTCCCTTCGAAGGAATCCACTGGAAGTAATGCTGAAAAAGCTTCCGACTCCTTGACTGATGTCACCATCAACTTCTCTTAGCATTGAGAAGCCATCCTTGGATTCGATATTGCGACTACCCAAAAGCACGATTCGAAAAGTTGTTTTCAATCCTAACGCTCGGGCGGCTCAAAATTACAATATTTTGGAAGACTTGGCACAAGCTCCTTGTGCCATGTCTACCCTGGAAGTTTTGCAGAATTGTCCTAATCAACACAAAACTCTCCTTGCAGCCATCGATGCAGTTGACCCCGATCCCTCTAATACCATCATTTTCTGACTTGACAACCTTAAGTCGAGGCTCTCACACCAACTCGCATTCCAAGTTTCTGCGAACATTGCTAGGAAGATTGTCCATCATACCCTTTTAGACGAAGCTGCCTCCACTTCTATCATTTTGATCGCCTGTTGGAGAGCCATTGGGTCCCCCAAATTGAATCGTTCTCCTACCACATTGAAAGCATTCGACGGGCGTGGCTTTCAACCTCATGGGCTCTTACAAGCTCTTGCAGTTGAGTTGAGTGGAAAGATCGTAACCATTAACGTGGAAGTCGTCTTGGCCCCGATAGATTATAATCTCTTGCTTGGTCACAATTGGTTTTACACCATGCAGGCGGTAGCCTCTTCAGTCTTCCGCATAGTCCAATTCCCCCACCAAGGACAAATTGTTACTATCAACCAATTAGACTTTTGTACACCAGACGCCACTACTCATCCTGGTGACCATGTTCCTTCCATTGGACAGATGTCAAAACATTATGAGAGTGTAGGGGTTGGCCTTTTGAAAGATTCATCTCTCATGGGCGTTTTTCCAGCCGCGGACCCCCCTAATCATGTTGCTACGGTGCACATGGTCTCCATAGAGATTTCATCTCACTCTAACGATGCTTGGCTTGTACCGGATGAAGCCACAACACACATGCTTGGAGATATAATGCCTCTTTCACCCGTTGAACATATTTACGAGGCTATCCAATCAGCACCCGAGGACCATTTAACCGTGGCCTCTCCATCTTGTTCTCTACAATGGACATCATCTCTACCTGATCTCATACTTCGGACTTTTCATTCAAATGAGTCCATCATGGAAGTAATGAATATTGACGACAGTCCGTGGGATGATCTCCACCATAGGTCATATTTTCTTCCTCCTTTGGAGTACATATAGGACAACATTCACACCCTCTTTTCACCAGATATCTACCCATCCCCTCATTCCCCCATCCTTACATGTCTTACGGACACGGAGGGCAACTTGGCCAACATTGAGCCAACCACCCCGGTAGACATCTCGGTGAAACCAGGTATAGTGGAACACATTCGTATAGGCCAGAAGTGTTCCCCTGAAGAAATCACTGTTAGCACGGCCTTGTTCAAGCAATTTCGAGACGTATTTGCTTGGTCCTATGAGGAGATTCCTGGGATAGACCCCGTGATTGTTTCTCGTGAAATAAAAACCTATCCTGACATCAAACCTGTGTGCCAAAAGTTGCGACCAGTACACCCCCAGAAGACTGCGGCAATTAAGGCAGAAATTGAAAAGCTCTTAAAGGCTGGTTTTATTTATCCTGTCCCATTGACAGATTGGGTCTCAAACGTTGTTCCTGTGAACAAAAAGCAGAGCACCATTCGCATCTGTGTTGATTATTGGGACCTTAACCAGGCTTGTCCAAAAGACAACTACCTGACCCCCTTCATCGACCAGATCATCGACAACTGTGTCGGAAGCATCATCTTCTTATTCATGGATGGATTTTATGGTTACAACCAGATTGAGATCAACCCAACCGACCAACATAAGATGGATTTCATCTGCCCATGGGGTACATTTGCATACCACAAGCTCCCATTTGGCCTTAAAAATGTTGGCCCCACGTTTCAGCGGGCTATGTCGTATGCCTTCCACGATATTAAGGACCTTGTGGAACCTTACCTGGACGATCTCCCTACTCATTCAAAGCAGCGCAAGTTCCACATTGATCATCTGATGGCCATTTTTCTCAGATGCAGACGGTACAATATCCATCTGAATCCTCACAAGTGTATATTTTGCGTCGAGTCTGGATGCCTCTTAGGATTTATCATTTTGAAGGATGGGATCCGCATTGATCCCTTAAAGGTGGAGGCCATCATCAACCTACCACCCCCGACTGATGTTACGAAACTTCGAAGTCTCCAAGGGAAGGCGACTTATTTAAGTCATTTTGTTTGCAATTTCGTGGAGAAGACTCAAGGGTATATGAGATTGCTCAAGAAGGACATCCCATTCATTTGGGATGACCAAGCTCAAAAATCCTTCGACCGTATCAAACATGCCATCACGCATGCCCTCTGTGCTCGAACCGCCTAATTATTATCAAGATTACATTTTATATCTCGCTGCTTCTATTACCACCATCACCATGATTTTGGTACAGGAGGATCAAAATGCCCAGGAACATGTAATATACTATGCAAGTAAGGGTCTCACTGACACTGAAACTAGATATTCACATGTTGAAAAACTTTCTTTCACGGCAGTCATTGTTGTCCAAAAGTTTCGTCACTACATCTTGCTCCACACCACCACCATCATTGCCGACTCGAACCCCATGTACCACGTACTGACACGTCAGGTACTTGGGGGCAAGTATTCACACTGGATCGTGATACTGCAAGAATTCGATCTTCTTTTCGAGAAAGCCAAGTCTAAGAAGTCTTTGGTGTTTGCCGAGCTTATTTGCGACCTTCCCCATCCTGATGTAGAAGTTGAGCACAATGACTCCTTTCTAGATGAATCATTGTTTCTCATTAGTATGACTGATCCGTTGTATGGATATATCTCGTTATATCTTCGAACCCAACGCTTCGAGCCTCAACTGTCCTGCGACAATCATTGTAAGATACATCACCATGCGAAGTATTATTTGATCATCAATGATACTTTGTATCATCGTGGTGTCAATTCAATTCTTCGACGTTGTCTAACTCAAGATGAGGACAAACGCGTTCTTAATGACTGTCACGCTGGGGCATGTGGTAGTCACCTCTTTGGGATGGCTAAAACCCAGAAGATTT
Organism: Larix kaempferi; assembly: GCA_027924585.1. Classification (NCBI taxonomy): domain Eukaryota; kingdom Viridiplantae; phylum Streptophyta; class Pinopsida; order Pinales; family Pinaceae; genus Larix; species Larix kaempferi. Next base: position 9,225,493 of record BSBM01000368.1, read on the forward strand.
TGCGTGCAGGATATTACTGGCCTACCATCTTCAAAGATTGTATTGAGGTCGTTAACAAATGTCCTCCTTGCCAACACTTCCATACGAAGAAGCACACTCATCTTGCCCCACTACATCCGGTTATTGTCGTGGGCCCCTTCACAAAATGGGGCATTGATTTTATGCATTGTAAGCCTACCTCGGCCGGGGGGCATAGTTACATAATTGTAGCTGTGGATTACTTTACAAAGTGGGCCGAAGCTATGCGTACATACCAAAACAACGGCAAAACCACCGCACTCTTCATGTTCAATCATGTAATAGCGTGGTTCGGAGTTCCCCAGGCAATTGTTACCGATCATGGTTCCCATTTCCAGAACCATATGGTTGATGACCTGAGCGATAGGTTGGGTTTTCGCCATGAAAATTTGACACCCTACTACCCGCACTCCAATGGACAGGTCGAGGCCATTAACAAGGTCTTGAAAACTATGGTCCAAAGGATGGTAGGGACACATAAGTCCAATTGGCATAACATGCTCTTTTTCAGCATTATAGGCCTATCGAACTTCCGTCAAAACCGCCACAGGCTTCACTCCTTTACAATTGGTATATGGATTGGAGGTTTTCCTACCAATAGAGTGCGAAATTCCGTCTCTACAACTCGCTGTCGAACTTCTTCCTAACAATACTGCTAAGGAAGAACGTCTCTTGCACTTAGCAATACTTGACGAGTCTCGTCGAGATGTCGCTCTTGCTAATGAAGTGCACAAGAAACACATCAAAGCCCAATACGATAAGTTAGTTGAACCTCGTATCTTTAACGAGGGTGACCTGGTTCTCACCTATGACCAGAAGCACGACAAACTAGGAGCAGGGAAGTTCGATTCCATGTGGCATGGACCTTACGTTATAAAACGTGTGTTGGAAAAAGGTGCTTACGAGCTTGAAGACTATGACGGAATCTCTTTGGGTGAAACCCGCAATGGGCTTTACCTGAAGAGATATTATGCTTGATCTCTCATGCATAGACTTGCTTGTATATACTATACATGGCGTGTTTTTGTGTTTTTTGTGTGGTGTGATGCATTTCTTTTTCGAGTGTCTTTTGATCTTGTTTCCACTTCTTATACCATGTTTTGTCTGCATGTGCAGATGGCAACGTGCTATGGATTCGCGGACGATGCTAGCCGGCATACCCGTAACCTTGCTTTGGCAGCCTGGGTACTATATTCCCCTACATGTGAGCTCATTAGCACAGGAGGAAATTGCCTAGAATTTGCGACTAACAATGCCGCAGAATATCAGACAGTAATCGGAACCCTAGCTAACGCCATTTCCTTGAGTATGAACCACATTTTCATCCACATGGATTCTCAATTAGTGGTTTCTCATCTTAACCGGGTTTACGCCATCCGCGATCCCACCTTACTCCATCTCTTCAAACGAGTACGTCTCCTGGAAAGGTCATTTGAATCCATTCAATACCTACACATTCCACGAGAGTTAAACACAGTTGCTGACTCGATGGCCAACTTCATTTTGGATTGGTACATCACACACACATAATATTCATAATATGTAAAAGCATTCACAACATGTAAATATTGTAGAAGCAAACATGTAAACAATATCACATCACTAATCATTTTAAAAACACATAATGTATAAATCGTCGATAATGTCTGTATATATATATATATCGCTCAAAAGTAGTGCTGGTATAAAAATATGAAGCACAATGGCTTTCAGTGAGTCTCTACAAAAATCTGAAGCATCATAGCTTTCAGTAGTACAAAATCTGAGGCCTCTAAGCTCTCAGCACAAGTATAATAGTGTCATCAAGCCTGACTCCTAACCCGTACACCACCCCTAGCATGGACGGCACGCTGTCGCTAGGTGAGGAAGCAGTCTACAGTCCGAGCCACCTTGTAGAGTAAGGCGTTGAAGCGCACGGACACTCCAACCCCAAATCTCTGCATGGGCCTCGGTAAGTCACCAATAGCTGGCTCTAGTACCTCCACAATCAGCTAGGATAGGTTCCTATACACCTCCTCCATCTCCTCGATGGTAGCATGAGCACCTGCAGGAACGACTGCCTCCCCGCCTCTGTCTCTCCTCGCCAAAAGGGAGAGACCCACCGACCGTACGGGGCCCACATCTGCACAAACATATTACATACTTGTCAGCACTGCATCAAAAAAATGATATAATATACAAAACTAAAAATACAAAGGATAGTGTTGTTCTCACCTATGTCACCCCATGCTGCACCCTCCGCCAGCATCAAGTTGGGGTCCTCTCGAAAGTCCGTACCACTGTATGGAAAGTACTCGACCATGAGTAACTGGCCCTCTATCCAGCTGAAAAACTTGGGACCAAAGCTAATGATGGGCCCGCCACCATGACGGGTCATGACCTCAGCCCATCTAAGCATATGGGGATCCCTGGGCTCCCTGTCATCAAGTAGCAACTACGGATGTAGAAGAGGAATCCGCTCTAAGAGGAACGATACTATGATCGATCCATACCCAAACTGCTTGAGCTCCCCTCGCCAACACTTGGTTAGCTAAGCTCGGATGTTTGCAAGGAGACCCTCGCACCAGTTGAAAACCATGGGGGACATACAGTCCTCCGCATACAGCATCTGGGTCCGAGTAGCTGTGAGTGGGGCTTGGCTACCCACCACCCTAGTAATGGTAAGCAATATGGTCCGCAGTGGACATCTCACCACATCCCTGATGAGAATCTTCCCACTAGAAGGTCGAGAGCTAGCGATATAATGCTGCGATATCATGTCCTCAATTGTACGGTCACTGGCCTATGTCCCAGTAAGATGTATAGTGTCCCCTCTTCGGGACAAACCGGTAAGAAAGTAGATATCCTCAATGTCTATCGTGAGGATATGCTCACCTACCACAAAGTATTATTGGGCTGCATCCCAACTCTGGAGCATGTGTGTCAGTAGTGGGATCTGGGATCTCATCCCCTGGATCTCAAAGAACTTGAGTAACCCGCAGTTTCTCAAAGCTTCCACGCATTGTGGATCGTTCACAGCTTGTTCATCTTCTAATTCATGTTCTCTCTCTCACCACTCCAATACCATATTGGGTAGCTGGTAACCTGCCAAGAAGGAAATTTAAACACTGTTAGGTCCTGCTTCAAACCTCAAAAGTCCATTTTTTGAATTCTTTTTGATGTTTGGATTGTGGTTCTCCGCCATTGCACTGTATGTTTAGGTACAGTGCGATGACATCGCACCTCTCGCATTCGAGGCTTGCGACGACTCGGTCTCGTCGCAGGTCCCGAAAGGGCTACCTGCGACGAGCCGAGGGCACATGAAGCCCTCCATAACACCATCAAAAACCCAAAAAATGGACCTAAAAGCAAAAACTAAACCACTGGAAAGTTGTTGGATGAAGTTTAGGCCTACCTGATTTGGATGGTTGGTGAAATGGCAAATCGTAGCTCCTAAAATCGGCAAAGGAATATTTGGCTCCAAATTGGTACTTCTCCACCAAAATTGGCAATTGAAACAATGTTTTCTATTTTTGGCCCATATTTCTATTTATAAATAAAATGGAATGTTCCTTTTCAAATATTTTGATGCTTTTGGGCCATTTACTATAGTTTCGACCTTTTGTCATTATATTTGGGGCTATTTGACACTTTCTCTAGTGTACAGGAGTCGTAAAGTGGTCTTTTGTGTCATTTCTCACATCACCAATGGTAATTATAGGTATGAACACCCCTTTGAATGTTTTGTCATTATTATTTTTGGTTAGTCGTAATTATTGCATGAGGACGAGTTTACTCTTCGTTTGTTCTCGTACTCATGAAACCATGAGAGCAAGTACCGAGTTATGATTTATCACTTTTTCGAGCTCGTTAAACTCCCACGGAAAAGGACACCCCCGGAGTCTACCGTTAAGCTCTTTTCAGGCTCTCAAAAAATGAAAATATTGCCAAGCGAACTTGTCATGTTCACGCTTGTTAAAGTATTTGAATGGTCATCTTCCTGGTGATAGTTTACCCCTTTTTCAGACCAGGAGGTACTAATTACGAAAAAGGTATACTCCAGCCAATCATGACTGGAAGAGTCCTCTCCCGCATTGTTTTACCATTTTTCGGGCGATGAGGCTAACTTTACGAAAAAGGACCGTTGGATTCTTCTTTAGTTCTTTTCAGACTCTCTAAACATGAAATGATGACCGATTTTACCTTCTATGGACTCATTAAAATTTTCACATTGAAGGGCCCATCATGGGACGAACCCCTCCTATCCCAGGTTCGAAAAATATTTGGGATTGGACTCATCTATGAGATGAGCTATACCGAGCATTTGGTTACCCTCATCAAGCTCGTAAAAAACACATGAGGCACTCATTATTCATGATGGGGAAAAAGGAAAGTGTTTGTGTTACATACCTTAGTGACAATATATAGTCGTTCTTGAACATGGCACTCATCTGCATTTGCATACAATACTTGGGTCATCTGTTTGTCTATGAGTCTCTACTTACTTTCTGAGTCTTGTTACTCCTCTAAGTCATTCGGAGAAAGCTTCCATTATCAGTTGCATTAGAAATTTGCATCATTCTCATTATGTCAATACTGCAAAGTCATGCCATGCCCATGTTCAAGAACACGTTCACTATCTATCATCTATAGTCAGTACACACGTCGTCATGTTGTTGTTACTTTGAGTCAGTCTTACATGTTACTGTACCATCCGATCCACTCTACACATATTTTGTCGTGTTTCGTGTCGATTGATGGGGGATTCATCATGGCCCTCCTTCAACGGATTCATCCTTGTCGACTTCAACACATCATCTAAGGATTGAATCTAGAAACCAACCGAGTACCTTGGCCTTGCATGCCTCAATGGCAGGTTACCTTGCTTTCATCATGAGTTTACATCTTTGACTCTTGATTGAAAGATTTCATCTTGCATTCGACTTCAAATCATTTATTCACGCTTGATGATATGTACTATGATACCTTGGGAATCATTGACATCAATGGTGATTTCCCTTGCACATGTTAACGGTTTACATCAATGTCCGGTAATCAAGTGGTTTCTACCATGTTCGACGTCAAGACATTTGTAATCACATGGATAGATTCGTATCATTGCAGGTTCAGCTTGAAGACCCTGGGGAGTCATGTTTTACCCAGGTTGCAATGGAGTTTGTATCGAGTCATATTACATGGATCCACTTTTTTATTGGTCGTGGCTATGTTATCATCTCATCATGGATCTACGCTTGTGTCTAGTAGCCATGATTGTGTTCAGCCGATCATTACTACCATGGATCTGCAATGTATTGGTCGGTAGCCATGTTGTACTTCATATGAGATTGTAAGTTCAGAGTCAGTTGTACTATAGCAGTGTCCTTTGTCCATCGAGCCTATTTCCATTACTTATTTCAAAGCACTTCACCTGTACATCCTTAACAGCTTCATGCTTTGGGGGGCATTCTGTTACACCAAAAATCTACTCATCATAAGATTTAGTCTATGCACCCCTAAAGATACTTGGACTAAATAATCATCTTGGGAGGATTTGTGCTCAGTTGTGCTAGGTTTTGAAGGGTCGTCGTAGGTTGCACACTAGCAACATGCGACGTCGCAGCTTGCTCCACTGCAGGGTGCGACGAGGTCAGTTAATGGGAAAAAATAGCTTATTCAAGATCCTTCTTGAAACTTGCTCATTTAGGGGATTATCCCTGACCTCTAGGGGAGCTAGTACTCGACCCCTAACTCTTTGGGAGGATCCCCTATCTCTCTCCTACCATCTCTCAACCTATCCTATCCATATCCTATCCACTTAGTCCTATATAAGTGAAGCTCACTCCCATCCCAAGGGGAGGAATCCTATGGTATCTACATGCTGGTGAAATCTCTCTTAGAACATCTCCACTCACCTATTGGAGAACTCATACTTCCTTGGAAGGATATGGAAGTTGGCTTCGTCGGAGAAGGGTTACAGCGTTAAGACTTGGTTGTAGTTCTATATCTCTATCATGTACTCCTCTATTTACAGTAATACAAATGATTTCCACCACTATTGTTCATGTGTGCAATGATATTGAGTAGTTTACTTGCTTAACTGTTTACTTAGATTGCTTATTGTATAGATGTCATTTACTGGTTTCTCTTGTTTCTTGTCTTGACAGGTCTTGCAGCTTAGATCTGACGACTGTGGGATGTGGAGTAGCATTCAGGAGAAAGGATTGCGTAGTAAAAAGGTAAGACATCTAGTACTTGATCCTTAAATAGATCTAGGAAATGCATTGGTAGTCTGTTCTATTTGTTCTAGACTCACATTGAGCTAGGGAGATCCGGCTCGCATCCGCTCGAGTGGATTGTCCGATAACACCCTCCAACCAAACTACCTGAATGCAAGCATTAACTGCTCCTCGATACTCTGCTTGTGCTAAAGATAATGCAATGGCTGCCTGCTTTTTTCTTGACCAGAAAATAGGCCCATTACCAAACATGAAAACATAACTGGATGTGTACTTCCGATCAATACTATCACCCGACCAATCTGAATTTGTATACCCAATCAAATCTAGCTCACAATCTGCAGCATAGTGTATGCCAAAGTGTCGAGTACCCTACACATAGTGTAAGATCCTCTTGGCTGCCCGCTAATGGAGATCATGGGGCTGTTTCATATATCTTGATACAACACTCACAACATAAGATATGTCAGGCCTTGAGTGTGTCAAGTATAGTAGAGAACCGATCAACTGTCGATACAATGTAGAATCTGCAAGCAGTGTAGAATCTCCCTCCTCAAGACTGATTTCTGAGAGGAATGGAAAGGGGCTTCCTCACATTCTAACATGTTGAACTTGTTTAACAGGTATGAAATTTATTTTTGCTGAGATATGGTGATCCCATCAAAATTTTGTGCAATCTCAAGCCCCAAAAATTGTTTTAGCAAGCCCAAATCGCTCGTGCCAAAAGCTATATTTAAAGTAGTTTTTAACCTGTCAATTGAACTGAGAGTGCTACCAGTTATCAGAAGATCATCGACATAAAGAACTATAATCAGAAAATTACCTCCAGTTTGCTGTAGGTACACATTTGGATTTGATTTGCACCTTCCGAATTTTTGCGAGAGAAGGAATGAGTTCATCTTAGCATACCAAGCTCTTGGGGCCTGTTTTAAGCCATACAATGACTTCCTCAATATACATACTAAATTTGGATCAGATATATATCCTTCTGGCTGCTTCATATATATTTCGTCTTTCAGATCTCCATGGAGAAATGAACTCTTCACATCCATATGGTGCACTTCCCAGTGCTTGGATGCGGCAACAGCTAAAACAAGACGGATCGAATCCATCTTTGCAACCGGTGCAAAGGTCTCAGTGTAGTCCACTCCTTGGAATTGGGAGAAACCTTTTGGAACAAACCGAGCTTTATATTTGTAGGTTGAGCCATCAGCAGCAACCTTTATTCAGTAGACCCATTTACATTGTATTAATTTCATCCCAGGTGGAAGAGAAACTAGCTCCCATGTAGCATTCTTTTGAAGAGAACTGTACTCTTCATCCATGGCGGTTTTCCATCTCAGATCTCAGTGGGCATGATAATATGATTTAGTATCTGAACCTACCATCAAAAATAATTTCTCAGATAGAAAAGGATTAGAGAAAGAAAGAGCCATACCTACGCTTTGAAAGTCTGCTCGAGTCCTCCTTGGATCGACAGGATTTCCAATGTTTGGACCAGCAGAATTGAGCGTATTTTGGGCCCACTTTGGAAAGTGTTGGGGCACAACTGGATCAGCCTCTAAACCTGATATATCATGTTAATCAAAGTCTGATAAAATATCAGAAACATCAAAACCAATACTTTCATCATCTTCTTCAAATTCTTCATCTGGTGGAGGCGGTATTTCAGTAGTTTCTTCCTCAACTAGTTCTATATTTTGAAGCGGTTCATCAAATCTAACACTTCGCTCAATGAATATATTTTTGGATCTGATATCCATTAGTTTGTAGACTTTTGATTCTTCATCATATACCAATAGGATGCATTCAACACTTTGTGGATCCAAAGATCTTCTCTTTTTCGACGGAATTCTAGCCTAAGCGGTTGAGCCAAAAACACATAAATTTGACACATCAGGTTTGTGACCTCTATAAGATTCGAAAGGAGTAATATCAGTCAAAGATGAATGTGGAACCATTTTTTGAATGTATGCAGCAACATTCATGGCCTCAGCCCAAATTTTTTCAGCCAAACCTTTTGATTCAATCATACAGGTTTCCATCTCTTTCAGTGATCTGTTCTTCCTTTCCGCTACACCATTCATCTGTGGTGTGTAGGGAACTGTGTGCTGGATATGAATGCCGCTTTCAGCACAAAGTTGCAGAAGCTATGATTTGATATATTCACCTACATTATAAGATATAAGAGCCTTTATCTTCCTCTCGATGGCAATCTCAACAGAAGCCTTAAAAAACTTGAATTTTTCTAGTACTTCTGACTTGTTTTTGAGAAAGAAAACCCATGTAAATTTGGAGAAGTCGTCGATGAATATAAAAACATACCTTGAGCCATTCATGGATATTTGTGGCAGCGGACCACTGATATTAGAATGTATCATCCCTAAAATGCAAGAAGCTCTGCTAGCTTTTCCTTGATCAAATTTGTGCTCAGGGTGCTTCTCAATGATGCAACATTTGCATATTCCCTTCGAGGATTTGATCGTCGGAAGGCCATCAACCATGGAATTTTTCTGTAGAAGATGCAAATATTTATAATTTAGGTGTCCAAACCTCTCATTACATAGCCTACTAACCTCATTGCCATGAGTCAGAAGAGAAGTGGGCTTGTCATGCGGCAGAAAGTGTGAAAATTCATATGTTTTTGAAGCATGATTTGCTTTTCCGACCGCAATAATTTTTCCACTTTGAATATCAGAAATTTCAACTTTGTTAGGGCAGAATACAACTTTCTTTGGTGAACCAGTGTCATTCATCTGATAAACGGAAAGAAGATTCAAAGCTAAGGATAGAACATAGAGCACATTGTGAAAACTGCCATGCTCTAGATGAATAGTACCTTTGCCCTTTGAAGAGATCTGAGAGTCATCTCCCATGTGGATGGAGATGGTGCTGTTGGGATCAAATGATGATAGAGAATATTTATTTGTATCCATGTGGTTTGAAGCTACAAAATCAATGAGTAGAGTTGGAGGGGTCGAAACTGTTGCCATGAGTGCATGACCTCTCTCAAGATGATCATTTTTCTCCTTCTTCCTTGCACCGTCAGGAAGGGTTATGTTGTTTTTCTCTAAAATAAGGACCATATGATCTATGGTTTTCTTCATGCATGAGCTTTCAGGATGATAGCTCTTGCTACAATAAGAACATTTAGATTTATCTTTTCCCTCTTTTCCTTTTTGCTTGTTTCTTGAACCGGATGGCTCATCCGATTGCTTTGTCTTCTCTCTTTGCTTAGATGGATCAAACTTTGGCTTCTCTTTCTTTTGCTTCCCTTTTCCATTCATAGCTTTGGATCCTCAGCAAATAATGCTTGGTATTTGGAGCATATGGTCCCCATTTGAATGAGTTTATCATGCTCCTTCATCACGGATTCAATGAAGGCACTTAAGGTAGGCATTTTCCAATTCGGGATTGTGAGCTTTCCCGTATTGAAAGTTGTAACAAAAACTGAATAATCTTTCCCAAGTTTTGAAAGAATGCATAGGATCAATTTTTTATGTTCTTTGTCCACTCCACATTGCTTCAATAACATAACCAAGCTTTTAAACTCAATGAAGAAGTCATTGATGGTCTCGAAATTTTCAGGATTGAGGGCAATCAACTCATTCTCTAGCTGATAAGATCTCATATCATCCTGCTTACCAAAGAGTGTGGCAAGTTTCTCCCATACCTATTTCGGAGTAGTCAATCCACTGAGATGGAAAAGAAGATCCTTAGAGATGCTGAGACAAAGGAAACCATAAGCTTCATCAGCTTATTGAAATATTTTTCCTTCTCTACTGCTGATGTAGCTTCGACTTCTAGGCCCATGGTAACTCTGTAGAAACATTTAGAGCGTAGCAATATCTCCATATCATCCTTCCATTGAAAATAATTGAAAAGAGTGAGGAGATGTGATGAAGAAGTGTCCATCTTTCAAGAGGAGTGAATGCAATAGAAATGTAGAATAACCTGTAAATCACAAGAAAACAAGAACCATAAGGTCGAACAATCCACCTGTTTTAGAGTTGCATCACAGCCGGCATAGGAGATCAAGAAAGCTTGATGATCCAATGATCTATATCCAGGAATTTTGTGGAAAACTCATGGCTTCTAGAGTGGATTGGAGAGAAATCTCAGTCTTGCATGCACATGAGTGAATGCACATGAGATTTTGCATGCCACAACTACTAGATTTTTGAGAAAAAATCACTCAATCTTCATGTAGAACACCTGCAGAAAATATTGTCCCTGCCATGGCTCTGATACCATGTGAAATTAAGCACAGCAGATCTAATTGAACAAGTAAATCAATTACAAAGATGAAATCAGAAAATATGTGTAAACTATGCAAAAGGCTTGTAGCAGTGCTCTATTGAACTCAGAATGGTAGAATACAATACAATATAGTAACAATGACTGAGCAATTCGAATTAACCAAGGAGGTCATTCGAATATCATGCATGGAATAGATTGGCTCCAACTAGGAGTCCTCATCATCAAATCAATGGAGTCATCAATGCACAAGTAACGGTCAACCAGGTGTCAAACTGAGTCTAACTGAGTGTGGTAGGTGTAACTGGCACATGTAGACACTAACTAAATGAAGGAGGCTCAATGGAGGGTGCATGAGGAGCTAACTGGAGTCAAAATAGACAGTCTAGTCTCACTGGAGATCCAACGGAGTGATAGAAGCAGTTAGGAGCCAATCTAGCCTTAAATCAAGAAAATACAACTAGCTAACTGAAGTGAACTGAGTGGTAGGTGAGAAGTGGGTGCCTTCCTGACTAGGAGGGCTAAAACTGTATGGAAAGAAGCTCCCGGGTACTGGCAAAATGGGGACTAGGTGCTAGAGGCATCAAACTGGTGACTGGGATGCATGCAAATGCATGCATGCATGCAAAGTACAAAATTGAATGATGAGATATCCTAACAACTACTTCTTCCTGCATTCATATGCGAACTGTCCAAACCTCTTACAGTAATGACATTAGATTTTTTATTTATCATACCTTTGGCCACTTGATTGACTTGGGATTTGATTCTGACTTCTACCAGCGACGTATGTAGGGATGTTGTTGTGACCTCCTCTGAAATACTTCTTCCTCTACCTCTAGAGTTTGATCTTCCCCTGCCTCTTCCACGGCTTATGGATGATTGTGTTGCGAATGCACCTTCCAGTGATGTATTTGAACTGTTGATTCTATGTTCATGATTGAGTAATGAGGCTTGCAATTCATCAATAGTAAATTGGGACAGATATTTGTTTTCCTCCAGGGTCACAACTAAAGATTCAAATTTCTTTGGAAGAACTCTAAGAACTTTTTCAACAACTCTTTGGTCACTTAGATTTTCTCCATGAGACTTTATTTGATTAATTAGACCAACAACACGAGTATAGAATGATTCTACTGACTCTGTATATTTCATCGACAGAGATTCAAAATCTCTTCTAAGGATTTGTAGTTTGGAAGTCCTTACCTTGTTCAAGCCTTGATAGGAAGTTTCCAGTGTGTCCCACGCTTCCTTAGCTGATGTTGTTGCTGCTACTCTTGGGAGTATGGATTCATGTGTCACTTGATGTATGTGAAACAATGCCTTTCCATCTTTCTTCCTCTATTCCCTCAAGACATCCTTCTCAGCTTGTCTGAGATAGATTATATGATATCAGATATGATGGTTCTACATAGACGTTATGAACTATTTCCCATACATCTTGACCTCTGAACAAAGCTTTCATAGTTAGAGACCAATATTCATAATTTTTACCAGAAAATATTGGAGTTTGCAAATTACCAGAAATGGAAGCAATTCTTAATCACTTTTCCCTCTTTGTAAATAGAATTTCCTTTCTCCGTAAACCAAGATATAATATCAGATCAAGGGAAAAGAACACCACACAGTCAATTAAAAATTAACTACGCAGTAAATAATTTTTTTTTTTGCTTTCGAACTTTGACGGAAACCCCAACTTTTACTTCACCAAAGACTTTCACTTCGCCGAGCATTTACTTCGCGGAACTTAACTTCACACAACTTGATTTAGCATAAATTTACTTCACACTAAATTTACTTTGCACTTATGCGAAGCTCACACTTATGCGAAGCTCACACTTATGCAAAGTTCTTAACTTTGCGAAAGGCTATACTTCGCGGACTTTTTGACTTGGAGATACTTTTTACTCCTTGTAACTTCGCGAACTTCTTGACTTCGACAAACCCACTCTTAAGTAAACTTTATTTAAATGAATTTTACATCAAAGTTACTCCGCGTTAAAATAGAACTTTTACTACCGTGAAATATATGGAAATCTTGATTTCTTTTACAGACTGTAAATGTAAACAACATTTACATAGGTAAATATGAAGAAGATGTGCGACATGCAATAACCAACATTCTTGAGAATGAACACATATAACTATAGACTTATATATTACTGCAGTAAAACAAACAACTTTTCTGCATTACAGAGAGATGATTTTTACTTCAATATTTCACCATTTTATAGAGCTTGGGCTCTAAAACACATCGCGAACATATTCTTCTTCTCCTTTCTTGCTTGCTCTCTTTCTTCTCTATATGATTTTCATTTCCTCTTCTTCTACATATACACAAACTTGAGATCACTTCACCTGGAATTTATTAAGCTCCATTAAGACTATAATTAATTTCTACATAAGAAATTTGACTTGTGGAATAAAAACGCGGTTGAATAAATACAAGTGTGCACAAAGCCTTCTGACAGACTGACTGACTATCTGACATCTTTGCAAATTCTGCGGACTAACAAAAGGACTAACTGAGTGACTGATAGAGCCAGAGCGAACTAGATACGTATTCAGCTCATAATTACATTTTTCCAACGGTTTCCATCGTTTATGGGGTTGTCCGTGGAGAAACTACAATGGAAGCTTCCTCGAAATGTTTTTTTTATCTGATGGCTCTGAGTCTGAGCATGGTGAAGATATTGAATCCTCTAAGGCTTCAGTCTCTCAATGTCATTGTCTCAAGGTCTTGATGGTGAAGAACAAGTCTTTAAAAGAAGCTGAAATTTATCCTCTAGTGCGTTATTATATGTACATGTCAGAGAGGGATTTTTGCAAGAAAAACTCTTTAAAGGAAGCTGAAATTTATCCTCCAGTGTGTTATTATATGTACATGTCAGAGAGAGATTTTGATTGCGAAGTGGTGCGAAGCAAATCCCATTGTAAGGGGCTCATATATAATCTATTGCTCCGTGGAGGGAGAAGGGAGGAGGAGGAGGAGGAGGAGAGGGGGGGGGGGGAAGGGAGTGGGCGTGAGGAGGAGGAAGGGAGGGTTAGAGGGAGGAAGGAGAAGGGAGCGACGGGGAGTAGGGGAAATTCACGACCAGCGGGAGGAGGAGGAATGGAGGAGAGGCCCTTTGGCGCCTAAGTGAGCGTCGCTCTACTCACTTGGGCGCCAAAGGGCCGTGGAGGGAGAAGGGAATAGGTGGAGGGGGAGGAGGGGGAAGGGGGCTGTGGGAGGAGGGGGAGGAGGGGGAAGTGACGAGCGGCGAGAGGAGGAGGAAGGGAGGGTGGGGAAGGGATGGGGGAGGGGGCGGGGGGAGGAGGAGGAAGGGAGGGGAAGTAGGGGGCAAGCTTTGCTTCAATTAAGAAAACATGAATTTAAGCAGACATGAATTTTAAAAAAATACATCTAAAAAAAAATATAACTAACCCGGAAAGTGGTAGAGCCTCCTCTCTTGAAAGTGCTAGAAGCTCCTCTTTGCAATCTTCTCGTTCTTCTTGAAAGCCCTTCGTGAATTGATCCAAAGTATAAACAATAGTGTATTAATAAGATAGATTAAGTTTAAGTTTATCACTCTTAAGAATGTGAGATAAACAAAATGTTAAAAAAAAAACAATAAATCCATAAAATAATCATTGCCAAATTAATAAAGCGATAAAATAATCATTACCAAATTAACAATAAACTAACAAATTTATTAAAAATGGAAAAAACACTAACCTTGAAAGTGTTACTAAATTGCTCCAAATTCAATGATGAATAATAGAAAATCTAAATGGTCTATATAGCCTAGATTAGGTTTAACATTACTTATTTTACGAATGTGGGATTAAATAAATGAAATTAGTTAATGCATTATTATTAAATTTATAGAAGATGGGTTTACATGAAATATTACTAATGTTATGAATGTGGAAGTAAAAAAAATGTAAATAACCATTACTTTATTACAAATTGTATATAAAAAAATTTACAAAAAACTTTACTAGTCTTATATGTCTGGGATAGAAATACGTAATTAACTAATACATTATTTCAAAGTTTTTTAAATCATAAATTCATTTTTTTACTAGTTTTATGAATGTGTTGGAAATGTGCGCTTGATTTTTGTAGGGAAATTTTTGAACGAAAATTTTGGAGGAAATTTTTGGAGGGAAAATTTGGAGGGAAAATTTCATTCTCATAGCTATAAGATTGTTGGTTGGAAGTTGCACCATTCTACTTTTTGGTGAAGACTATGTTAAAATTTCATTGTCTTATCTATTAAGATATTTCTAAAATTCTATCTTTTAGTGAGAAGTCATGGACTCATCTGAATTAAATTCCAATGTCAATGAAGAGTTGTATTGTTCATCTAGTCAAGATACTGGCAATGCAAGCAATGTAAACAAGCATGTTCTTCAAGAACTTCCTAATTATGAATATTTTGAAGACACTAGTAATGAAGGGAAAGAATGTGATGGTGATGATGATGATGATGATGATGAAGATCTTCCTCCAAGTGGGGATCCTAAAGACAGTAAGCAAGATGGTGACAATTTTCCTCCCAGCGAGGATTTTCAAGGCACCAATGATGATTTTCTTGAAAACAAGGATTTTGATGGGACTAATGATGCTTTTGTTGAGCATGCATGTATAAATAATGTTGATGGTTTTCTTCATAGAAAGGATTCTAATGGGACAAATGATGATTTTCCTTCAAGCAAGGATTTTAGTGGGACCAATGATAATTCTCCTCCCAGCTGCAACGATTTTAATGGGACAAATAATGATTTTCCTCCCAATGAGGAGTTTTATGGGATTGATGATGATTTTCCTCCAAGTGAGGATTTTAATGGGACAGATGATGATTTTGGTGAGAAGGAAGACATCAATAATAGTGAAGATTATTTTCCTCCAAGCGAGGATTTCAATGGCACTAATGACCAGTTTCCTCCAAGCAAGGATTTCTACGGCACCGATGATGAGTTACCTCCAAGCAAGGATTTCAATGACACCGATGATGATTTTCCTCCAAGCGGGGATTTCAATGGCACCGATGGTGACTTTCCTCCAAGAGAGGATTTCAATGGAACAGATGATGACTTTCCCCCAAGCGAGGATTTCAATGGCACCGATGACGAATTTCCTCTAAGTGAATATTTCAATGGAACCGATGATGATTTTTCTCTGAGCGAGGATTTCAATGGCACCCATGATGATTTTCCTCCGAGCGAGGATTTCAATGGAACCGATGATCATTTTGTTGACGATGAAGAAACCAATGATGAAGACAATGATTCTCCTCCAAGTAAGGATATTACACGCACCAATGATGAAGACAATGATTCTCCTCCAAGTAAGGATTTTATAGGCACTAATGATGTCAATGTTGAATCTCAAGAGTTCCCTTTCAGTGAAGAATTTAGTGGCACCAATAGTGTTGATGGTCACATTGATCTGTCAGCAATTGATCAACTTATCAATGATGATGAAAATCATTTTCATATTGAATTTGGTGATGATATTTTCAATGAGGGGGGTCATATGCCTCACAATGAAAATATTCATTATAATGAGGATGTTGTTGCAGACATAATGGTCCAGGAAATGCAGCGACACAATCTAGTAATGAGCAGGATTAAATGTAGGACTAGACCTTTTTTATGTCAATCCAAAACATTCCAGTTATACAAGGTCTAGGAAAGAATTGCTCACAAGTCCAAGTTCTATTACTCATTTGATTTCGAGTGAGTGTTGCCACAAAAGTTGTTTGAAAGGTATAGGATACAATTATGCCTTGGAGAAAAGGAAGATGTATTTATCAATGAACAAAAGTATGCAAAATTCATATTTAGTGGGGTGCATGATTTCTACAAGGGTAGGTTATGATTCTCGATTTGGAAATGTTCTTCTTTATATAAAGGCAGTCAAATGGATTCACTCAATTGGTAATCTTTGATTATCAAGAATCCAAACAAGACTAGAAAAGGATCCTACATTTTATTCTGACAATTATCAAGGACGAATCGTTGGGCCATCAACACACATTGCAATATCATGGATGCATGATTTATTTTCCAAGCATGGAGAGAGTATGCCAAATAGAGAAACAATACACATTTGAGATAATTTCACAAGGCAGGAAATCTACAACTTATACAAGGATTATGTTCAAAGTGGTCAAGGAAATGAAACTTCATCATATATGCATATTTCAAAAGAGTATGGAAAAAGAAGTTCAACAATGTCTGCATTCCAAAGAGGTAAATGATGGGGATCTGTAGTACATGTGCTTCTCTTAAAGAAAGAAGGGATAAATCAGAAGGGATAGAAAGAGGTATGTTTACAAAAGAAAAAAAGATAAATGTCAATTATTAAAACTAGTTATCAATATTTTTTTGTTATGTTGTTTGTAGATTTCATAATCAATGCACTGCAAGAACATCGCAATCAGCAATCAAATGAACAACAAAATTTGTACAAACATCACAAGAAGTGTTATGATGTTCCACATAAGTATATGGGTTTGATAATTGATGGCATGGATCAGAATAAAACACTCTTGCCACATTTTTCTGTGTGCCAAAGAATTTAAAGGAGGAAAATTTTATTCAGTTTCACTTGATTGGGTGTATGGTTTTTAATGGTGAAATGTTTCCAAGGGTTTACTTTACAGCTCCAAATATTCACAATCATGCAAATTTGACCATCACCATTATACACCATGTCCTTACTCATTGGCCTGGTGATATTCCTAAAGTTCTATATCTACAATTGGGCAACACAAGCCGAGAAAACAAAAAACAGACTGTGTTTGGTTATCTAAGCATGCTTGTTGAATTGGGAATTTTTAAAAATGTAAAAGTTGGTTTCCTTCTTGTTGGGCATACACATGATCATATTGATCAAATGTTCAACCATTTTGCAAAGACATTGAGGAGGAAGAAAGTTGAGATCCTACCATCATTGATTGAAATTATAGGAAAATCATACCATCCAGAACCTATTGTATAGAAATTGGAAGAAACTGTTGACATGCGAAGATTTATGTTTGGATAGCATGGTGAATAAATATGCATTGAAAAACTTAATGACATTAGATTTCAACATCAATTTCATATAAAAAATATTGATGGAAAAGCACTACTGTGGGGAAAGAAGTACTCAACTAGCACAGAATGGGGGCCTTCATCAGGTTTGGCATTTATGAAATTCATCCAAAATCGTCGAATGTATGCTTCAAATTTATTGTTATTGCAATCATCTACAGAGATTCATAAAGCAAGGAAACATAGTAGAGATATTGATTCTTCTCAATGCTTGGAAGAAATCAAAATGTCTATCGAAGCATTAGGGGATTTTTGAGGTCTAAAATGGGCCTCCTAAGGGAAATAATAAAATAAGAGTTCTAAATTTTAGAGAGGAAAAAGAAAAACTACTTTTTCTTATCGTATTTTTGACATCTCTCCTTAACGGTTTACCCAAATTTCAAGTTTGGGCACTCGTTGGATGCGGATTTTAATTCCGCATCCAACCCATACCACACTCCATACCTCTGAGGCACCCACGACATGAAAAAATGAAAATTTTGATAAAAAAAAATGTATTTTAATATTAAAATACATTTTTATTGAAATTTTCATTTTTTCATGTCTTGGGTGCCTCAAAAGTATGTAGTGTGGGTATGTGTTGGATGTGAAATTAAAATCGGCATCCAACAAGTGCTTAAACTTGATTTGGGTAAACCGTTAAGGAGATATGTAAAAAATACGATAAGAAAAAATAGTTTTTTCTTTTTCCCTCGAATTTGTTTTACAAATTTTACCCATATGGTTGACATCATCATCTTGAATCCTATTGGTTCTTATAAAGTGAATTTTTATGGTAAATTATTTGTTTTGAGGCCCATTTTTTACCTCAAAACTCCCCTAATGAAACATATGAGTACTTTGATGTTGTTGATTCTGTTTGGTGGGAGTCTTTTCATGGAGCAGAGTGACATAATTTCAAACTCTACAAATGGAAATATATATTTGAAGTCTCCATTTTCTTGGCCACAAAGTTTATCAAATGAAAACGAGGTAACAAATGTTGAACCTCGAGGTGTTGAGTTTTCTCAAGTAGAGGAAAGAGAAACGTATATTGGCTCTAGAATATCATCCGCAAAGCGTCAAGAGATGGAAGACCTTTACAGGGGCTCAATACAAGATATCAAGGAGGGTTGGATGATTACAGTTTGGGATACAAATGATGCACGCCATTATCCATTCTGGATTGCAAAATCTATGAAGGTCAATAAATAAAATGAAGAAGTAGTATCAGTAGAAGTACATTGGTATGCAATAGATACACACCCATTTGATGGTGTGTACAAGGCAGTTATGGTGGTTGAGAAAAAGGTTTGTAGAAAGATAAAAAGAAAGGGTCAAAAAATAAATCGTCGCCGCATTGACATCTTGAAATTAGAGGAAGTTGATATACTTGTTTATGATTTCAATTTCACAAAGAAAGACACTCTTCGCTCCAAGACTATAGAGATTATCAAGAGGTTGCTGCCAAAACAAGAAGTTGCAAGATGGGAGTCTGTAAAACCAAGCCCTAGATCCCGAAGGAATATGACATCTGAAATGATCGGAATATATGTAGACTCAAATGGTGCACCCATTGATGATAGAGAATAACATGGGTCATCTACATCTTCATCCAGTCCTTCATCTGCAAAAAATATAGATTCCGATGGGGTGTCAAAATCCATGGATGAATTTCAATAATTTCACATTAAGCATTTTAGATGTTTTTTATTAGTATGATGTTTGTAATTGAAACTCTAAAGGAGTTTTTGAATATTTATATGAATCATTTGTTCTTGTATGGTCTAATATATTATTTCATTATGAATCGCATCATAATTTCTTTGTTTTTATATGGTTAGAGTGGTGAAATTAATTATGATTTTTTGTTTTTTAATATGCAAGTTTCAAAAAAGTTGTAATTTATCTCTTGAAGAAAAAAAAATTCCAATTTAGGGGTTGATTTTAAATTTTTTGTAAATAACTTACCCTGAAAACAAACATGTATACTGGTATCAACACTTTTCCTTTTGGGGGGTGTTTTTGGTGTTTTTTTTGCAAAAATGATCGTTTGTATGGCTAGAGTTCTCATTCATAGTATAAATTTCTCGTTTCATAGTATATGTGGTTGGTTTAGATCACAAGAAGAATTAGGGGGTGCAGCCTCCTTCTTATAGTTACGGCCTCCTCATATCAACTCACAAAAACCTTGATTCAAGTGTTAAAGGAAGGCGACCTCACAAACCAAACCAAAACAATCCACGGGTAGCTACAGGGGTCACAGATCAACCTCTAAATATGAGTAGTAAGCATTAGTAGGTAGACAGCCTTCAAAACAGTACTTAGAGAAACATAAATAGTCCACTAGGGCATTCGGCCCTATATTCAAGCAATCCACATGATAGCAAGTTAGCCCACAAAGCAAGTGGCCTCACTAAAACAATCACAGGTGGCAATATCATACCTTAAGGTAAGATTCAATAAGTGGACATGTAGCCCTAGTAGTAGCAACAATCCTCTTTTAAACCCTTGACGTCAACCCTAGGATCAGTACAAAAAATCAGAGATGAGATATGATGTGATGAAGATGATGTCCAATGAAGAATTAGACTTCAATTTATAGTTTCTTGGTGGATTCTAAAACGGTCACCATTATCATTCTTTAATGAATTAGGGTTCCATCAAATAAGGTTAAGACACCATACATTAATAAGGTCACCACTTATAAGAATATAGAATATAATTAAGGTGTCTTTTAGTGGTGGGTACTAGGGTCATAGCAAGGGGTATTAGGAACCACAATAAAAGAAGGGAATTAGTACAAGGACCAATTAAGTGGTACATGTCAAACCATGAATCAAGGAAAGGTAAATGAATCTTTAACCATATAACCAAAGGTGTACCAATAAGGTGGGTAAAAAACCCTTTTACCCATAAGATCAATAACAACAAGGTGGTAAACCTTATAACCACGAGACCAAGAACAATAAAGGTGGAAGACCCAGGGTGAACAAACAAGGTCGGGTTACAACCATTCATATCTCTCTCAAATGTACAAGTGTTCCATACACTAACTGAAATTTCATCGTCACTGTATAAGGAAGGTCCACAATGGATGATGTGATCCTGTGGTACTCATAACTGATCCTGAGGTCAAGTGCTAGTGAATTCATCAAGGGGTGGCCAGTCCCTGGAGAAGACAGCATAGCTCAACCATATCAAAGACCTAGGATAAGAGGGAATCATGCATCATCATCTTAGTTAACTAACCAAGATCCACCTGGTTAACTGACTAGGTATGTACCTCAGGAACTACTTGGTCCTAGACCAAGAATCTTCCTGGTACCAGACGAGGATGTCTCTGTCTCAACCTGCAGGATCTGCTTGGTCCTCGTGACCAAGAAACTGTCTGGTCCCATATCAGAAGACTCTAGAGACAAATAGGGTCTCTAGCCACATGCTAGGGATTTTTCCATGGCATCAAACTGCTTTGTCCCCGACCAAGAAATCCAAAGAGACTGTTGGGGGACCTAGGGTACCTTCTAGGGACTTAATCTTCCTGGTTAACTAACCAGGAACCCTAGTTAACTGACTAGGGTACCATCCTCCCTGATAATGGGTCTCGTAGCTGCATTAACTTTAACACTCCCTCTCAGCAAGAGAGTCATTCCCAGCAACACTGAGCTTGGCGAAGATAGAGGCTTAGTCAACGCATCGGTAAATTGTTCTGCTGACAAAACATACTGAAGTCTCTGCACCATGTCCTTGAAATGGTGATACTTCCTCTCGATGTGTCTCGACATGTCATTGAATACAGTATTTTCTGAGAGCTTCAAACAATTCTGAATGTCAGTAAGAACCTTGATCTTATAGATCCACTTGGAAGTTATAGCTGACTTCCCTTGTTGTCTGAGAATCACTTACACCCATCATTATCTATTATCAACTAGATGTCTTCTATCATGACATCTTTCCAAACCTGATGTTTGGTTTCCTCCACATAAGTGGATGATCTTGAATCAGTGACATGGATCACACTGGAGCACCCTTGAAGCCTCTCAATAGGATCCTCAATGAGATAAACTGAAGGCTTCTTGGCCTTCTCCCTCTACTTATTTGAACGAGATGTCTTATAAGCTTCCATATATGAGTCATTGGAAGACTCTCTGGAGTGATGGAAGATCACATCTCCACCTTCCTTTTTTGCAATCCCACTCTGCTAGGGATTGAAGAGCACAGTTGGCTCCATCTTGATCTTTGAATTTTGATAGGGGTCATGAACTAGAGCTTTAACAACATGTCCTGAAACCTTATAAAGGTCACCTTCACGGACTTCAATCTCAATGGTTGAGCTCATATTTCCACCCTTAGGCCATACCAAATCCTTTCCTTCTAAGAATGCTACAGAGAACCTCTTGTCTTCTAAAATTTCCACTGAAAGAATATTCTTCTTTAAACTAGAAACATACAAAATTTCCTCAACATGAATCAACGTACCTGAATCAAGCTTTAAGGCAGTTAAACCAAATCATTTTATTGCATAGGTACTTCCATCTCCCAGTTCCACTTTCACATTGAACTTCTTGGCCTTGTAATCTACAAGATCCTTCTTGAATCCAGTCATATGCTTGGTGGCCCCACTATCTAAACACCATGAGTCTATTGAATTTGAGATGGAACCTAAGAATGATGAAACCAAATAGCATTCTCTTTGATCTTTTTTTTTGGTCTCATCCTTAGATTTATTTTGTTGTGGCTCTTCTTCTTCTGTAGCAGTTGAAGCATGATACTCCTCCCTATTCCATTTCTTGTTAGGAGGATTCTTATGGTGTTTTTCATAATGACCAAGCTTGCTACAGTTATAACATCTTACCTTTGTTTTATAAAAGTGCTTACCTTGAGATTCCTTACCTTTGTTCTTATGACGAGGGAAGCTTCTTCCCTTCTTTGTCTTGGCAGCAAGGGCATGATTCTTTTCAACGAGAGGCCTAGATCTACTTTGGATTATGCCTTCTTCTTCTATACAATCATGCCACAACCTATCAAAACTTGGTTGTATTTCTCTTCCATTCATTGCTGCAAGAACTTTCTCCCAAGATGTAGGAATACCATCTACTATTGTTTGCATAAGGTCATCGTCACCTAATTCAACTCCAATTGCCATGAGTTGATCTCTTCTCTGAGTGATCTTTGAGACGAAAGAGGAAACTGACTCCTCCTCCATCTTCAGTGAATGAATTTGCTTCTTCAAGACCCTCTTCTGAGTAGGTGCCTTTTTCTCATAAAGATTTTCTAGGGCATCGAAGCATTCTTTAGTTTTCCTTAGAGAAGCTATTAGAGACATAAAATTGTCTTTAACTGAGTCAAAGATAACTCTCTTTTCCTTGGATTGCTTCTTCTTAAATGTTGATATTCCTTGAATTGTTGTGGGCTCTTCCACAACCCTAGTAACCAAATCATCGAATTCATACTCCTCTAGAATATTCAAAACCCTAGCCTTCCATGTATTAAATTTTGAGGCCCCTTCAAGCCTATCTTTTGCCTTAACTAAATTAGAAGCCATCTCAAACCCTTACTACCAACTTTCCAAATACACATGTAATCAAGTTGATTAAAGTACAAACCCTTACCATAGGATCTATGTTGATTATGTTAGCTTGCAAAACAAAGTTAGCTACAAGCCCTAAGCTCTGATACCATGTTAAATTTTGGGTTAGGTTAGGGTTTGATGCAGGAAAATAAAAGTTTCTATACTTTAATGAAAAAATAAATACTAAATTAGTGCTAGAAACAGAATATTACAACTGTAACAAATCAGGATAAAATTAAAACATAATTTTCATCTCTTTCAACTTTAACACTCCCAAGGAGGTCCCCATGTTAAAGTTGAAATCTTCAGTAACATGTAATCAGCAGCAGTAGTCTAAACAAATTTATAACAGTAGTAGAGTATCTAATGAACAAGTCTGATAACTTACCTGGAGAGTGAAGACCTTCCTTTGTACTCAGAAAAATAACTTTCAAAACAAACTGTGCCTCTCAAAGGAGAGTCAATCAATAGGAACAATCTAACCCTTACCTGAGGGTTAGTACTTACCTGAGAGAGAGAGAGAGAGAGATGGAATAGGTTGTTGTATAGTCAAGTAGACATGGACATAAATACAACAGTACTGGTCATTAACAATGAATTCATAGTGGCAGCCCCAAGCAAGGCCCACCACAATAGATTTGACCATAAGCTAGGCTCGACACAATAGATCTAACCACAAACCAGGCTCAACAATAGATCTAACCACAAGGCAAGTCTCAACACATAGATCTGACCTAAGGTAAGTTTGAGCACAAAGATCTGACCCAAGGTAAATGACAAAAGTTAATGAACTCCTTATTTAGGGAAGTGGCATCCCCACACAAACTCATAAAGGGTCACAACCCCTTCCAATAGGAGCATCAATAGACCACAAAATAGTAGGCATCCTTAAAGGATACATCCTCCCCTAAAGTAGATCACAAATGGGAAGATCAACCCCTAAAAGAGGCAACGGTCAGATCACAGGACAACAGACAGTCCACGGTTTATATCACAGGAAGAATTAGGGGGGTGCGGCCTCCTCATATGAGCTCGCAAAAAGTCTGATTCAAACCTTTAAGGCAGGATGCCTCACAAACCAAACCAAAATAGTCCATAGGTAGCTACAGGGGTCACGGATCAGCCTCTAAAGATGAGCATCAAGCATCAGTAGGTAGACAACCTTCAAATTGGTACTTAGAGCAGCATAAATAGTCCACTAGGGCATGCAACCCTATCTTCAAGCAGTCCACATGATAGCAAGTTATCCCACAAAGCAAGCGGCATCATTAAAATAGTCACAGGTGGCAAGATCGGACCTTAAGGTAGGCTTCAACAGGTGGACGACCAGCCCTAGCAGCAGCAACACTCCTCTTTTAAACCCTTGACGTCGGGCCTAGGATTAGTACCAAAAATCAGAGCTGAAATATGATGTGATGAAGATGATGTCCAATGAAGAATTAGACTTTAATTTATAGTTTCTTGGTGGTTTCTTGAAGGGTCGTCATTATAATTCTTTAATGACTTAGGGTCCCATCAAATAAGGTTAAGACACCATACATTAATAAGGTCACCACTTATAAGAATATAAAATATAATTAAGGTGTCTTTTAGTGGTGGGTACTAGGGTCATAGCAAGGGGTCTTAGGAACCACAATAAAAGAAGGGCGTTAGTACAAGGACCAATCAAGTGGTACATGTCAAACCATGAATCAAGGAAAGGTACATGACTCTTTAACCATATAACCAAAGGTGTACCAATAAGGTGGGTAAACAAGCCTTTTACACATAAGATCAATAACAACAAGGTAGAAAACAAGACAAGGTGGTAAACCTTATAACCACAAGACCAAGAACAATAAAGGTGGAAGACCAAGGGTGAACAACCAAGGTGGGGTTACAATCATTCATCTCTCTCTCAAATGTACAAGTGTTCCATACAGTAACTAAAATTTCATCATCACCATATAAGAAAGGTCCACATTGGATGATGTGATCCCGTGGTCCTCTTGACTGCTCTTGAGGTCAAGTGCTAGTGACTTTATCAATGGGTGGCCAATCCCTTGAGAAGAAAGCCTAGCTCAACCATCTCGAAGACCTAGGAGAAGAGGGCATCACACATCATCATCTTGGTTAACTGACCAAGATCGACCTGATTAACTGACTAGATATGTACCTGTAGGAACTACTTGGTCCGAGACCAAGAATCTTCCTGTCCCAGACCAAGATGTCTCCATCTCAACCTACAATATCTGCTTGGTCCTCGTGACCAAGAAACTGTCTAGTCCCATACCAGAACACCCTAGAGGCAAATAGGGGCCCTAGCCACATGCTAGGGACTTTGCCATGGCATCAACCTACTTGGTCTCCGACCAAGAAACCCCAGGAGACTGCTTGGGGCCCTAGGGTACCTTCTAGGGACTTAGTATGCCTGGTTAACTGACCAAGAACCCTAGTTATGTAATACCCCATTTTGACTCTTAGGATGTATTAGCATTTAATGTAAATAATGTGTACATGTGATGTATGTTTTCCTAGCGTGGAGCTCAAGGCCAAGGCCCCGCTAGTGAAAGCCTGAATTTTGATTTAAAAGGAATGCATTGATATTTTGATGCCCATGTGCTCTTAAGGCATGGAAATTGTAAAAAGGATGTAATTAAACATCATGCAATATAAAATACCAAAACTGGCTACGGAAGCAACGAATGAGAAGGGGCCACGTGTATCCACTAGGGAGTGGTGAGGGGGCTATGGGATTGAACCATAGGCTGCCATATGTCACCTTGAGAACCCATTTGACTTACCTTGCTGACATTTATTATGTTGTAAGGAAGTGGTTGAGGAATTCATTCCATGGCTTTAATGGAGCATGGGAAGCCCAGAAATTCATATGGCAGAGTATGGGCTTTGTTTTCTTGTACTACAAGCCACTCTACCTCATGGGAGTTGCTTCTTCCTTATTCCCATTCCATTGTGAAACTTACCAGCACCATTTTTCCATCCAAAAACGAATTGCCAGCAGAGGGAAAAACCAGAAATCGCGACTTTGAGAGAACCCACGTTTTGAAGAGCCATAAACGCCCAGATTTGGCATTGGACAGTGAAATCCAATGGGGGATCCATAGATATGAACCTTGGGGTGAATTTCAGAGCATTAGCTATCCCGAAATCCATTGGAAAACCCAGTTTTTACAGCCCAAAAATGAAGTGACGGGATTGAGTTATTGGATAACAGAACTGTGAGAAATCCATGTGTGAATGACTGAGCAGAGGTTTGGTTTGCTTGATAAACCCAGTGAAGGCTAGAATCTCAAGGAATTAGCAGTTGGACCTTTCTATGCCCACCCTGAAGAGCACTGGAGGGAAGGGATGCCTGAGGGACTGTGCAGCAGAGAAGGGGACCTTCCTTGTGTTGGGTGCGGTAGGTATTGTGGGTGCCATGACTGCTGAGTTCATTTGAGATGCCTGTAGCTTTGTGGTTGAGCTCACTGGCTTAGCATCCTCCTCATTTGTCATTTGTATGCTTGATAAACCCAACGGTGTGTTGGCTTAGCATAGCTGATGACCGAAACCATGGCTGTGAGTGAGCCCAGCTAGTTCTTCCTTAGTGGATACACAGCCCAGCTCGGGGGTGATCTCTCAGCTGAAAGAATACAGGCTGGACAGAGATCTATGGTTGGGTGGAACGTTGCTCTCACGTAGCCAGTCGTTGGACATTTGTGTTAAAAGATAAGTATTCTTGTGAATTAATTTATATACATTCTGAGTTCTGTAAAGTGCTAAATCTAAATGTTATTTATTCATGAGGTTGAAATTGAAATGAAGTCTATGCATAGCATAAGAATGGGATTGAATCCCTGCATATGGAATCATCTTCTGTTTGTGCTAGATGTGTTGAAGCATTGCTGTTGGTGTGCGTGCAAACGTGTTTTAATTCCGCTGTGCTTATATTTGAAGCTCGAATATGCACACAGAAGTTTTTAATTTTCATGAATTTTTGAAGAAATTGAAATATTGGGGCTAAGTCTGCCAAAAGCCCGGTGTGTTGTTAATGTTTTCCTTCCCTGCATATTCTAAGGAGAAGGGGACGTTACAGAGTGGTATCAGAGCTCTAGGTTCAACACTACGGCTGTTGGGCCCTTCATAGAGATATAAATCATTGTGTGTACATGCATTTTGTATTTGGAACTAAAATGCATTAAAGAAACCTCAAGATCGCATGGCTTCTATTTGTTGGAATGGGAAATCATTTCCATGACTGTTTGGGGATTTTTGCAAGCTGCTTGCATTGATTGCATTCTATGAAATAGAGGAAGGAGCGAGAAAATTCATTTTCAGGATGAATGCTTGCTCTAATTTGTCCTCAATGCTGTAGCATTCAGTTTGTATTTGTCTGTTTGCCTCCATGGAGGAGAGAAAGGAGGGGCAACCTCTGTCATCTTATATTGTTTTGTTGTTGTTGTTAATTGTTGTGCATAGGAGATGATGCATCATGTGCTTGAGACATTGATTAATGATGAATCCATGTTCTTTGAATATCCATGATGCTTGGAATGCATGAACTTGAATGTTGAGCATGGCTGGAAATGAGTTATGTTTGTTAATTTCCTGAGTAAAAACATGAACAGTCAGTTGTTATAGCCCCATGTCTTAATGATGATTTTCACTTACAATGAACCCACATTGTGTGTCTGATTGATGGTTTTTGGAAGTGAGGAAAGCCTGCGAATTACGCCCTTATACTCATGAGTTTCCTTGCCCATGCTTGTTGGTTGCTTGGAGATTAATTGTGAATCCATTGGTTGGATTGTTGAATGTGAAATGAAAAGAAAATCACTTATTAGAGATGCAAGTTCTTTCCATTCTCTTACTGTTTTTATGCAAGTTTTTATGCAAGTTTGATCTGTAGTAGTTCACCTCTGTAAGGGGACGAAAGGGCACATTCCAGAAAATTTTTTAAACTGTTGTGAAAAGTTGCAGTTGCAGGCAAGAGACAGAATGGTTTTGATGTGGAATTGGGAAGTTGGGGGCGGAATTTTGATTTGGAAAAATGGTAGGATCAGATTTCTCAGATGTAGCAGAGGATCACACCATTGCATAGAGCTATCCAAGAGCTTTCCAATGGTACCAAATTCGTCCAATTTGGTTAAGGGACGAGGGAGATATGACCACCGCAAGCACGCGGATCGCGTGCAGATTGCGCCCGGATCGCGTGCAGATTGCGCCCGGATTGCGCGCAGAATGCGCGCGGATTGCGCACAGATTGCATGTGGGTTGCGCGCGGATCGCGCACAGATTGCATGTGGGTTGCACGCAGAATGCGCGTGGATCGCGCACAGATTGCGCGCGGATAGCGCACAGATCGCGCGCAGATCGCGTGCGGATTGCGTGGGGATTGCGCGCGGATTGCGCGCAGATTGCATGTGGGTTGCGCACAGAATGCGCGCGGATCACGCACAGATTGCGCGCGGATAGCGCACAGATCGCGTGCGGATTGCGTGAGGATTGCGCGCGGATCGCGCGCAGATCGCGCACGGATTGCGCGGAGGTTGCACGTGGATAGTGCGCGGATGGCGCGCAGGTTGTGCGCAGGTGGCGCACAGATGGAGCACAGGATGCAAAGGGAGTTAAAAATGTGAAAAGTAAGAAGTAGTTAAACCCAGAATTTTATAAAAGATGAATGGTGCATCGAAATTGAGATCCGCGAAGTGCAGAGTGTTCCTTGTTATATGGACTAACTTCGCTCGATATAAAAGTTCTGTGATTCTTCATAAATTTTCTTCCACAGGTGGCTGAAGTTGGCATTCTGGACCAAAATACAACTGTGTAAAATGTGCAGAATTATTGGTAAGAGTTGTCATTTTTGAAACAACGTTGTTTCCACACCCGATGTCAGAATGGAGCATGGGGACAGGCATTGGAAAGCTTGTCCAGCAGGGAACAATGATGCATGACCAGAGTTTGAATGAGGTCTACATATATCACAGATATTTAGTGCAGAAGAGTGCCAGCGGCTGTTTTAACAAACAAATTTTGTTGTCAATGTGGGCAATTTCTACAATTGCATGATATGGAAGAGGAATTCTATGTTACAGTGAGGGATCGAAAAGGGAAGAATTCTTTAAACCCCTGTTTGTTATCATACTTATAATTATGAAATTTCCATATGGCATAAAAATGTTAAAAATGTAAGGGATTACATAGATGTATATGCACTAGATGGCATCTTAACAAGCATTGCATAGTGCATATGGAAATGATTGTACCTAAATGGGATATTGCATATTGGTAGAATAATGAAGTCTGCACATGCAATGAACCACTAATGGAGAATATTGTGGTTGGTAATCACTATTGATTATTGGTATTGGTTGTAGGACCAAAGATAACAAAGAGCATGGCTAAATGTGCTGAGGATGTTGTTGCATGAAGCCAACAACCTTATGCAGAAAGGATGGTGCAACAAATCTATGATCATAAAGTTGGCAAAAGGACTGAGCAGCCTTGGTAAGAGGCCAACTGATCAGGTAACATCAGACGATGTTTATGGTAACCGTGCAGGTAATGATTATTGGTGCCAAATTGCATGAATGTTGAAAGAGGATTTGGTAAGATCTCTTCAACTATGTTTGAGCTATGTCGAGTTAGTTTGCATGTGATATGGAATACCGATTGGGACTGTTAACCTACCAAGCTTGGTGAGGTGTGGGTAAGTGAAGGAAATGATCCTTACACCCTATGATTGTTTAGAAATCTCAATGCATTCATATGAATTTATATCATGCCATGTGTATGTTGGTTATGTGCTTAATAACCAAAGCAAGTGAGGACTGGTGGTCCTGATTATGGTAATGCAAGTTATTTGAGATAGTCATGTTTCGATCATAATATGTTTGAATGCATAGTACTCATGAAACAATGCAAGGTAGCATTGAGTAGATGTGCATTAAGAGATTTTATAAATCTTGTGATGCATTGTATGAATGCATAGGGATGATGCATATGTTATTGCAAAATAAATAATGAATGAAATGATGAATTGATCATAATTCTAGGATCATTTCATGGGATATTATGAATGCAGAACAGTAAGTGCATGAAGAGCCCAATCATGATCGATGGGCTGCTATAATGCTCCGTGGAAGGACCGAGTTGTATGAATAATATCACAATTGCAAATCAAATTTCTGTGAGAAACAGATTTGAAAATTTGATCTAGAACTTATGAGAAGGAATCTCATGGTTGAGAGCTCTAAGTTCTGTTAGTAAGAATAGTTGTAAATATCAGATTTGTAAATGTTTCAGATTTGAAATTTTGCTAATAATTGCTAATGACTGTTTGGCTTATATGAAAATGTGTCAGGAGGACATGCTGTAAGTGGATGCTCATGTATGGCAGTGGGCATAAGACCATAACGGGCAGAGTGGTGTCACTTACAGGAGCCAAACAATATGAAGATAGCCTCATGGATAAGAAAACCAATTTCTGTAGTAGACAGAGTTGCAGATTCATACTGAATTTAATTATTAGTGCCATGGATTGGTTATGGAACAATCCGATTTGAATTGTATTGTTAAATGTTGCTAACTGTTTGGCTGTTCAATAAGTGTGCCAGGAAGACACATTGCAGTAAGACCATCAGAGTGGGCCTGCAGAAGTCAAACTTCATGGGAAGGGATTCCATGATTTGAAAATGGGTTTCAGGTGAAATGCCATAAGACATTATTAATGTCTCATCTGCACTACATGATTGGTAAACAATATGAGTGGGATGGTGAAGATTATGTCAGTAAGACATATGAAGGTTATGTAACATCAAAAGGAATTGGGATGGAAAACCGAGGGACTGTCAACTCAGAGAAGGAGCCTCCATTCCTCATTAAAGAAGAGAAATAACATCTGCAAAATAGATAATTGTTCCACAAACCCTGAATGATATATATATACATACATGCATGTCTAATCATTAGAGTTAATATGCAGAGCATGTTTTGATTTTATTTCCATTATGGCAGATTGCTTGAAGTATGATTAGGACCTTCATAGTTCACGTCAGTAAGGAGTGCACGCCTTTCTGGTGCTGAGTTATGTTAGGGATGCCAATATTGAATACGCCTTAAGGGAATGGACGCATTCCTGGTGTTTCAAGGTTGGATAGTGAATGTTATGAAATATGTTTACAGTCCTAGAGCAGTAATACTAATGAGCTTGCTATCCTTTTCGTGTTGACAGATTATACATATGAAATTCAGTGCTGCACATTAAAGGAAAAAGTGAAGAAAAGAATACTCAAGAGGACTGTATGAGCAGTGGTAACCCTTGTGTAGGGTGAGTGGGTATCATGGGGCCATGATAGCCTGCAGTTAAGAAAGTCACCTAAAGAATTCCTAAATGGAACCGCCGGCTTACACAAGAGAAGAAGTGCCACCCTTGTGTGGGTGAAGAATTGTTATGCGCATTGAGGGATTGTGATACATGTGAAAGGCTGATGCAAGCCTAAGGCAGAGTAGTGGAGCCTTGACCTGTAATGGTCGGTGGCGCAGTTACCTTCCATTGGCCGATGACCCAGACGTATGTGCTGGCTCGACAATGGAGAGGGCCAACCAGGTATGGGACTGGTTGGGCACCACCAAATTCTTGGTAAACCCAGTCGGCGTGAAGGTGTACTGGTAGGGCATTAATTATTTGATGATTTAGAGCAGCCTGCGTGCTGGCCAAACATCCTAGTCTGCAGGAGGATCCTAAGGCTTATAAAGTAAAAGCAGGACCCTGTGGACCAGAGAAGAAATGCATAATATAGATAAGTATTCAATTTCATTTATTTCTTGTTTGGAATAATGAAGATTACAAGTATAAGTCTTGTAACAGTTAAGCTGATGCACTATTGTTTCTTTGTTGGAAACCTTGGTCATACAGGAAGAAAGGACCATGGAAGAACTATAAATTGCTTGGAAAATCCAGAGAGTGGTTGGTTGGGCAAGAATTATTAATGATTTGGAGCAGCCTGCGTGCTGGCCAAACATGCAAGATTATTGATGATTTGGAGCAGCCTGCATGCTGGCCAAACATGCAAGATTATTGATGATTTGGAGCAGCCTGCGTGCTGGCCAAACATGCGATATTTTTTATGTTGTGGAGCAGCCTGCGTGCTAGCCAAACATACAAGACTATTTGATGTTGAGGGGCAGCCTACACGCTAGCCAAACACCCAAATCCATAGGCGATTCCAAGGCTTGTAAAGCAAAGAAGGACCCTATGGAATAAAGTGAAGACATCTAATGCAGTGTTTGAGTGTAGGTATTGCTGGAAGCAATGACTATGAAAGCATCTCAAGAATGCGTGTGGACATGTAACCACCCTAAAGAGCTCAGCATGAGCAGTAATGAAAGATGGGGCTAGTGGAACTGTGTGAGTCCTAGCAGCCATAAAGTTTTCAGACTTATGGATGAGCTGGAAGATCCGAATCAGCAGGAGCAGCTCGTGAAAATCAAAGGACTTGGTCCTGAAAGTTCAAAGTAAAGAATAGAATGCAGGGCAGATCTGCAAAGTTTTTGAAGTTTTGGACATGTGTAAATTGTATATGTATGCCTAAGTCTTGGAACACCGAGGACGGTATTATTCTAAGGGGGAGGGGATTGTAATACCCCATTTTGACTCTTAGGATGTATTAGCATTTAATGTAAATAATGTGTACATGTGATGTATGTTTTCCTAGCGTGGAGCTCAAGGCCAAGGCCCCGCTAGTGAAAGCCTGAATTTTGATTTAAAAGGAATGCATTGATATTTTGATGCCTATGTGCTCTTAAGCCATGGAAATTGTAAAAAGGATGTAATTAAACAGCATGCAATATAAAATACCAAAACTGGCTACGGAAGCAACGAATGAAAAGGGGCCACGTGTATCCACTAGGGAGTGGTGAGGGGGCTATGGGATTGAACCATAGGCTGTCATATGTCACCTTGAGAACCCATTTGACTTACCTTGCTGACATTTATTATGTTGTAAGAAAGTGGTTGAGGAATTCAGTCCATGGCTTTAATGGAGCATGGGAAGCCCAGAAATTCGTATGGCAGAGTATGGGCTCTGTTTTCTTGTACTACAAGCCACTCTACCTCATGGGAGTTGCTTCTTCCTTATTCCCATTCCATTGTGAAACTTACCAGCACCATTTTTCCATCCAAAAACGAATTGCCAGCAGAGGGAAAAACCAGAAATCGCGACTTTGAGAGAACCCACGTTTTGAAGAGCCATAAACGCCCAGATTTGGCATTGGACAGTGAAATCCAATGGGGGATCCATAGATATGAACCTTGGGGTGAATTTCGGAGCATTAGCTATCCCGAAATCCATTGGAAAACCCAGTTTTTACAGCCCAAAAATGAAGTGACGGGATTGAGTTATTGGATAACAGAACTGTGAGAAATCCATGTGTGAATGACTGAGCAAAGGTTTGGTTTGCTTGATAAACCCAATGAATGCTAGAATCTCAAGGAATTAGCAGCTGGACCTTTCTATGCCCACCCTGAAGAGCATTGGAGGGAAGGGACGCCTGAGGGACTGTGCAGCAGAGAAGGGGACCTTCCTTGTGTTGGGTGCAGTAGGTATTGTGGGTGCCATGACTGCTGAGTTCATTTGAGATGCCTGTAGCTTTGTGGTTGATCTCACTGGCTTAGCATCCTCCTCATTTGTCATTTGTATGCTTGATAAACCGAACGGTGTGTTGGCTTAGCATAGCTGATGACCGAAACCATGGCTGTGAGTGAGCCCAGCTAGTTCTTCCTTAGTGGATACACAGCCCAGCTCGGGGGTGATCTCTCAGCTGAAAGAATACAGGCTGGACAGAGATCTATGGTTGGGTGGAACGTTGCTCTCACGTAGCCAGTCGTTGGACATTTGTGTTAAAAGATAAGTATTCTTGTGAATTAATTTATATACATTCTGAGTTCTGTAAAGTGCTAAATCTAAATGTTATTTATTCATGAGGTTGAAATTGAAATGAAGTCTGTGCATAGCATAAGAATGGGATTGAATCCCTGCATATGGAATCATCTTCTGTTTGTGCTAGATGTGTTGAAGCATTGCTGTTGGTGTGCGTGCAAACGTGTTTTAATTCCGCTGTGCTTATATTTGAAGCTCGAATCTGCACACAGAAGTTTTTAATTTTCATGAATTTTTGAAGAAATTGAAATATTGGGGCTAAGTCTGCCAAAAGCCCGGTGTGTTGTTAATGTTTTCCTTCCCTGCATATTCTAAGGAGAAGGGGACGTTACAAGTTATCTAACTAGGGTACCATCCTCCCTGAGAATGGGTCTCGCAGTTGCATTAACTTTACCAACATCTCACATACACATGGCTAATCTCATTCTTCCAAGTTGTTATGTTCAACAATGACCAAGGACCTTAGACACTTCTACAATAAACGACCAAAATCCCATTTCTCTTAATCCACTCATATATAAAGGTGTGGAAGTTGGTTCATTACATGGGAACCCAATCCTTTCAACTTCCAATTGAATCCTCGTTGTAAATATGAAATAGAGCCTTTATTAGCATTACAACATAATAATCATTTTATCAATTACAATCATATTTGACTTGGAATAGTTGCAAAATTTGAGAAAAATGGAGTTTTGGGCATTAAAATGGAATGCAAATCAACATCAAGTGGTTCAAGTAAAAGAATGTTAGTTAATTCATACAAGAGGAGGCAACATGGAATCCAAGTGTACATGGCTGAACTCAACATCATTGCCTACAAAAGAGATATTATATTTTTCAAATTATTTTTAGCGGATCGACAAAATCCACACTTTCATTGTTTTGACCAGGGTAGTTTTTAAGGGCGAAATTTCGCCAATTGGTTATTTTTCGGGCCTTTCTCAAACAATAAATTCGCTATTTGGTCATTTTTAGTCTCTAATATCGCCTATATTTACATAAAATATGTTTTTTTATCATAATATTCAACAAAATTTACACATTTCAGTAGTAAATTGTATGTTTCAGATTTAATATTCGCCTACCTACCTAATACATGTTTTTTTCAATCAAAAATATTCGCCTAAGATACTATACTTAAGTATAATATTAAAATCCTTAAAAAATACCCTGGTTTTGACCAATTTTTACTATTTTTACTAAATTGCATGCCCAAGATTCATTTCAAATCTAAGATTAGATTTTCAAGTTGTTGTGTTGCTCATTACCTATCTAACCTTGCCATATGGTTAGATTTGTTATCTCAATCCAAAAAGTTGTTAGTGTAGCAAAACATGAAAAATCTATCATCTTGTCAAAGAAGTGCAAATCATAATGACATGGATTAGAAACATGTACATCATAGTACATAGAAACATCACTTATCACTTCTGAAAGCACATAATTGTGTTTCACATCGTGCATCACTCTACATTGTCATTTTCCTTAAAATACCTTGAAACTAAAATTATAGACTTACAAAAAGAGCATTTTTATTGATTTGTTGTTTTTGACATTTTTGGAGAAATGCACACAAGGTAAAATTATGCATATTGGGTAAGTTTGGAGACATAAACCTGAATATAGGGATGCCCTAGACCTTCAAATAGACCTAATTAATTGCAAAAGTCAAGGTTTGTGCAAAATAGCTATTTAGACCAAGTATGCTCATACATTAGAGTGTCAAATACATTATAATAGAGAGTAAATTTTCTACTAGATTATTCAAATTAACAATAAATCAAATAAATAACACAAACCAAACAAAAAGGTTGACACAAAATCTTCCAAACAGTTTAACAAAGATCTAAATGGTTTGATATATTTACTGATGAAACCGTCCTAAATGGTTTGATATATTTACTGATGAAACCGTCCTCTATCATAGCCATCAAAACTCTTTTCCCAATTTGAGTCTAAACGATGTATTTCTTATTCTAGATGTCTTATCCAATTTACTCTTGATTTTGGTCTCTCTACCCTATAACACCAATGCGGCCTTTAAACTTGGTCTCTCTATAACATCAATGCACCCTTTAAACTTAGGACAGAACTAGCTTCTAGCTCAAAAGAACATTGGCTAGAGCTTTTGAATCCCTCTACTTCGACTTTGATGATCCACATTGATGATCCATTCAATTCAAAGGACATAAAAGAATCATCCCATCAATTTATCCCCACAAATTCTTATAAAAAAAGGATCATTTTCATTTTAAGGTTCCAAAGATTTTCATTTAGAGTGCCCTCATTAGTTTCTTTGTCAAGCAATCTCTCTTTATATTTTTATGGCACAATCTGCCCCTCCCTATAATTTTCAGATACCTTGAAT
Source organism: Larix kaempferi (assembly GCA_027924585.1). Taxonomy (NCBI): domain Eukaryota; kingdom Viridiplantae; phylum Streptophyta; class Pinopsida; order Pinales; family Pinaceae; genus Larix; species Larix kaempferi. The sequence goes on from BSBM01000368.1 coordinate 9,261,907, forward strand.
TCACTCAATTAATTCCCACTGTTTTCTTGAAAAAGCATATCAGAAGATGTTAAACACTTAGCCCATTTTCTTGAAAAAGCATATCAGAAGATCTTAAACACTATCTAAAACACTAAATAGTAAATTATGAATCCTCTTGAAACTCATAAGAGCTTTCACATTGTTCCACTCTCCCGCGATATCTGTAACTTGGACAATTCACCCACTTCAATTCCCCTCTTCAACTTTGCTGGTATCGGGCGGTTGAGAACTTTCTTCTTGCAAGATCTGGGCATCAATGCTCTACTCGATGGCTCCACAATTGAAATCTAAGGCACAATCCAAAACTAATTGGGATTGCATATGTCCTAGTTTACAAATGAAACTTATAAAATCAAAATATAAATGTTAACATCATTTTATTCTTGAAATAAAGTCAGGGTTGCCGATAGTTCCAGCCAATCTGGTTTCAATACTGTTCTTCTGATGATGATATAATACCATACAAAAGTACATTATGAAATGAAACAACATTTCATGTCAATGACCAAAAATCTCTTACTGAAAATAATGGTTTCCATTGATTGAGTAGCATTGCAATTACAACAAAAATATTTAAGGGCTCTTAATTCAAGAGCAGATCCCTGTAACAAATTAACGTGATCCAGAGAAGAGAGATCCCAAATGTATGTAGTAGTAGTTGAGAGGTTAAAGTAAACAGAGCATATGTACCTGTAATTCAGAACCCATGAGCAAAACAAATGATTCATCAATACAGAGACATTTCATAAAGCTGCTGCATCATCTGGATCAAGAAGTCCTTTGTGTTACAGGGGCTGAGGTAATAGAAATAAAACTAGCTACACGAGCAGATGAGTATAATGCACTTACAGGAAATGAATGGAGAAGAACTTCTGAAGAAGTAATTTTTTTGGCGCCAAAAGCAAGAGTTTCATAGGGAGTCCTTAACAGTTAACATGGCAATAGTTAGGGAGAGGCCATAACTGTATACAAGGCCAACATACATGGATACAACTTATGGTGGATACAACTAATGGTGAAGATTTAAACAGGGATAAATGTTAAGATGGAGGAATAGCTCCCTCCCATCCCATCCATTCTTCCCACTCATCCCAACAGTCGTTATTGACTCCCATCAGGCCCTCCATATCGTAATCGGCAGGATATTTTTGCTGCTCTGCCTGTGCCAAATTGGACATTACAGTCTGCTCATTCATGAGAAAACAAAAAAAATCAGAACTGCGGGCATGCATAGGAATCCTATGTTGTAAAATGAAAAAATATATAACACAAAAGCTATTCATGGGCAAGCAAGTTACCTCATAAGCCTGATTGATCTTGTGAAATTGAACCCCACAGTCATCTCCCTTGCAAACATCTGGATGATACTGTAACCAGATTATACTAACATATAAGGGCAATATGGTTTGATCCACAAATTCATTGTTAAATATGAATATTGATTTGTCCCAACACTTTCTAAGAAGAGATACACTGTCACAACATCATTTTTGAGAATTAACTATGTATTCCAAAGTGATTTATCTATGAAAAATTTCCATGAGTGAGTATCATCTACTAATGACCAATCTCTCATAAACTTGAATAGTTCACTTAACAGCAAGATTGAAACCACTGTAACAAATTTCAATCATCACCTCCTGGACTTGAACCTGACAACCAGTCCACCTAACAGTAGAAATGAAACCAGTGTAACAAATCACATAATGTCAATCTTCACCTCCTGCACTTAAAACCTGGTAACCAGGACTTCAAGAATGTTGCTTTCAAACATTCTAACTTTGCACCTTAAACATGGAGCCTCAGATGTCTAATTTCTATATGTGACTTGTAGAATGCTCCTTTTTCTTAAAAATGGAAGACTTACAATATAAAATTTCTAATTTTAAAAGTAGGGGATATAGTTTCAAGTGGGTAACTTCCATACCTGCAATGCAAGGCGACGGAAGGCTCTCTTGACATCTTTCTCAGTAGCCCCGGGGCTCAATCTCAGAATCTCAAACTCTTCTTTCATCCCTGGGAAATCACCACAGGCCATTACAGTCACATTGCTCCTGCGTCCCAAATTCTTCTTCTCTCTATTTTTACTTTTCAAGAATGAATTCCCCTTGGTACCCACAAGCCTTCCAACAGCAGCAGCCATTATCACTCACAAAAATCCGCTGAGCTACGAACTGATCTTGAAGCCCAGCTGCAAAACCGATATGATCATCCAGTTCCGCAAATGAGTACCAAAATCTAGTCACTGCACTGCAGAAAAACGAAAACAAATAGCAGACATTGTTCGAAATGTGGGTATCAGAGAAAAGCCGAGAACAAGACAAGGGCACTGTAAGAAATGAAATGATACCTCAATAACTTCTGTAGGCCATGCCGGTATATAAAACGATCCCAGAACTTCCTTGAAAAAACATTCCACAGGCGGGATTTGGATAAACCAGCCAATAGGGAACCCGAATAAGCAAAGTTGTCACAAATAATGTTATTATTCACTCGGATTTTAGGCCAAGCGAAAATGACCCCCTCAAGAGTGAGATCTCAGAAATTTAACGGCTGAAACGTGCGCCACACTTCCATTAAAAAGGAGACCTCTCAGAGAGAGATCTCAGAAAATTAACGGCTGGAACGTGCGCCACACTTCCATAAAAAGGGAAAAACATTCATCCCATAGCTCACCCACCTCTTCCATTAAAAAGGAAAAACATACATCCCATAGGTTTGACATGTGGCAATAACACCCATGGCGAATTCCAATAAATTCCAATAGAGATCTTTTGGTATACCCACTGAAACAGGGAAAGGGACCGGAAGAGTTTTTTTTTTTTTCCATTTTTACATGAACGGAGGAAGAAATTCAGTTAATGGGCTCCATATGTTTATTTTTTTCACACAGTCCATATGTTTCCTGTTCCATTGTTTTGATTTGACGTTATGAATATTAATCAAGCTTTAAAGAGTGCATTGTTTTTGGTACCAGTCGTTTGCTTTCCCATGTTCTTCTCTGCATTCATGGTACTTGTTCAAATATGACTTTATTGTCTTAGGCATTTACCTACGTACTTTCGAGTGATGCCATGGGATCAAATTTGAAGGGTTTGGTCCCATTTCACTTTGAAGGGCTATGAGATATTGAACCCTTCAATGTTGCCATGTAAAAATAAGTCATTATTTTCATTTGAAAATGTACTAGTACATAAAAATTTCATTGTTTACTTACGTAGTAAAGTAAAGTCGAGAGACTTTATTTTGCAGTGGATATGGTAGTACTGAACGTTATATATGTCATATAACACAACCATATTTCACCTCAATCTAGCAGCGCGGTCTCTAGGCCACTATGCCACCTTGTCCATCTTAGCAGTTTCCCAAATTGATCTTGCCTCTTAAGCTTTTAACCAATATAATAATACAATTAACTTCCTAACCCCATTCCAATCCAACTTTCATCCTTACAGCCAAAATTAATACTATTTTACTCTTTCATGATCTGCTTGAACATGAGGAATTAATTAGTGAAACATATCTTAGGAGACACATAGGAAATCCACTTTCCAGATGTTGTGTGAATTGCCATAACTAATTTTACAGATTTTTTTCTACATCAGCTACAGTTAGCTTGCTATCCCAATTCCAATCCAACTTTTAACCAGTATAATAATATTTAATACCTCTTAAAATGGGTACCTAGGCTACTTCGAAGAGTACAAGCTCGATGAAGAATTGCGTTCTTCAACTCTTCTAAAAGCAACATGATGCTTATTCTAGGAAAAGTTCAATTTTTCTAAATCACTAGCGTTCTTCAAACTAATATAAATTCTAGCCTACTTAACAATGGAAAAAATGATAATGTAAGCCAAAAAAAGGGAGAAATTGCTTCATAAGCCAAAACATTGGACGTTGAGTCTGGTCTGTATTTGTTGTTAAATTAGTGAACAATAGAGATGTATGCAGAAAGGCAATAAAAAAGGTGAAGGGAAAGAATCTGAATGGTAACTTTTTTTTTACTTTTTTTAATTGAGGACCATAATTCACTTTCATGCACCTCTATCAAACAACTGCATTGCCATTTAGAATCCTCCTTCACACAAGTCTATTAGAGAGAACAGTTCAACAAAGAAGTTGGATTGGATTGAAAACTAATAGCAAGTTTCTTTGTCACTATAATTGTGTACCCTATAGCAGAATTGAATGCCAATGACAACAATATATGTTTTAATTTTTCATTCAACACTATGAATGCCACACGTACTTGGGATAGAATAAGTTTAAGCACTCCTTACATGTTACATGCTATGTTATGGTTTGACCAAAGAGAACTATCCGACTCCAGGCAACTTTTGTTCTCAATAGATGATTAAGGACCCTAGATGCTTCTTCTCTATATCCCTCCCCCCTAGATCTCGTTATATATACTAAATCTATGGTATGATGAAGTAGAGGATGGGTTGTGAAACATAAGTAAAACGTAGGTAGACCAAGTAGAGAGGAGATGCATAGATGGTTGTCAAGTTCTTGTTAGATGGTTGAAGTTCCTGTTTTATTCCAGACCAGTCGATAAGGGCAACAAAATCAAAAGGTAAAGTAGCATTGCTATTCTAAAAATCAAGATTACAAAAACATTTTTGTCCCAGTTCGTACTGTTGAACGCAGGAGTGGGCACTGGGCATTCTAAGAAAATTGTCAACTTTCAACATTGTCCTTCACTAGATGTTGTTGCATATTCTCAATCATATTGAAATTCGATAGCTTGTTGGGATTGTAAGTGTAGTAGCATCGGTGGTTTTCATATTAATAAATACCAAGAATCTTAAACCGTGTACTAGAGGAAGGTGTCAATTCAACGACTGAGCAATTGGGGAAAATAACTCATGTACTATAGTTTTAGATACAATGTCTGGATTCTTGATCTGACTCATTAAATAAATGGATGGAGGTTGGCAGAGTGGGAACTTCCCAAAATCCCCAGGATTTTTTGTAAAGCTAGGGGGCGTAGTGCGCACACCTGTTTCCCGTAGGGATGCAACCGTGACCAGTGGAAGTTGAACGGGGAAGCACTCGATTTCAGAGTGAAAACAATGGTCTTCCTTGTCCCCTCCATTTCAGAAAAGTTAAAGGGAAACTAAATTCCCAAGAGCTTCAATTGGGCAACAATGGAAAATAGGGAAAGGCAAGGAGCACATGGAATCATATGCGTATACACAGGACATATGAAGAAAGAAGCAATTGTTGGTGTTGCTACAATTGGGAATTGATAAATGTCGTTCTAAACAGCCTCTGACGGAGATTTCTGACAAACCCACTCTCAAGTCTGTAACGTCCCCTTCCATCAACAAATGCAGGGAAGGAAAACATTAACAACACACCTGGCTTTTGGCAGACTTAGCGCCAATATTATTTCTCATAAATTCATAACAATTAAAAACTTCTGTGTGCAGATTCGAGCTTCAATATAACCACAGTGGAATTAAAACACATTTGCACGCACACCAACAACAATGCTTCAACACATCTAGCACAAACAGAAGATGATTCCATATGCAGGGATTCAATCCCATTCTTATGCTATGCACAGACTTCATTTCAATTTCAACCTCATGAATAAATAACATTTAGATTTAGCACTTTACAGAACTCAGAATGTATATAAATTAATTCACAAGAATACTTATCTTTTAACACAAATGTCCAACGACTTGCTACGTGAGAGCAACGTTCCACCCAACCATAGATCTCTGTCCAGCCTGTATTCTTTCAGCTGAGAGATCACCCCCGAGCTGGGCTGTGTATCCACTAAGGAGGAACTAGATGGCTCACTCACAGTCAGGGTTTCACTCAAACAGCCATGCTAAGCCAACACACAGTTGGGTTTTTCAAGCATGCAATAGGAGATGGAGGAGGATGCTAGTCCACTGAGCTCAATCCCAGAGCCACATACACTTCAAGCTGGACTCAGCAATCCCATCCTATGTTCATACATCCACTCTTGGATTTCTCACAACTCTGTCACACATAACTCGAAATCCGTCACTGATTTTCTGGGTAGTTAAAACTGAGTTTTCCCATGGATTTTGGGGTAGCTATTGCTCCCAAATTCGCCCCAAGGTTCATACCAATGGATCCCCCATTGGATTTCACTGTCCAATACCAACTCTGGGCGTTTTTGGCTCTTCCAAATGTGGGTTCTTTCAAAGTCGCGATTTCTGGTTTTTCACTCTGCTGGCAATTCGTTTTTTTGGATGGAAAATGGTGCTGGTAACTTCCACAATGGAATGGGGATGAGGAAGAAGCAACTTCCCATGAGTTTGAGTGACTTGTGGTACAAGAAAACAGAGCCCATACTCTGCCATACGAATTTCTGGGCTGCCCATGCTCCATTGAAGCCATGGACTGAAATCCTCAACCACTTCCTTACAACAGAATTAAATGTCATCAAGGAAAGTCAAATGGGTTCTCAATGTGACATATGGCAGCCTATGGTTCAATCCCTCAACCCCCTCACCACTCCCTAGTGGATACACATGGCCCCTTCTCATTCGTTGCTCCCATAGCCAGTTTTGGTATTTTATTGCATGATGTTTATTTACATCCTATTACAATTTCCATGGCTTAAGAGCACATGGGCATCAAATATCAATGCTTTCCCTTTAAATCAAAATCCAGGATTTCACTAGCGAGGCCTTGGCCTTGAGCTCCACGCTAGGAAAACATACATCACATGTACACATTATTTACATTAAATGCTAATACATCCTAAGAGTCAGAATGGGGTATTACAATCCCCTCCCCCTTAGAATAACACCGTCCTCGGTGTTCCAAGACTTAGGCATACATATACAATTTACACATGTCCAAAACTTCAAAAACTTTGCAGATCTTCCCTGCATTCTGTTCTTTACTTTGAACTTTCAGGACCAAGTGCTTTGATTTTCACGAGCTGCTCCTGCTGATTCGGATCTTCTAGCTCATCCATAAGTCTGAAAATTTATGGTTGCTACCCTCTTGAGGTTCTCTTGTTGGGCAGTTGCGGAGACAATGATCCCCTCGACATTTCCAACACTTCACTGGTTGCTTCATCTTTACTTGCTCAATTTTCTTTGAGTCTTCCCACTTGGAGTGTTTCTTAATCAGACGATTGGATGAATGCTTCTTCATTGATCCACTTTTCTTTCCCTTGCTGATTGCTTTCATAATGATTTTTACCTCTTTCTGCAGACGAATAGAGTCCTGCAAGACCTTGTGGTTCATCTCGTTCTGCTGCTTTTGCATCTTGAACATCTCTCCAAGATTTTCTTGTGTCTTGGCAATTGTTTGAAGAAGACTTCCAGCCAATTCTAATAGCCTATGGTCTGCTGCCATGGTCATTGTGCACAGCTGGTTCTCACTTGGCTCACAAGCAACACTTGCTCATAGCAACTGCAACCAATTGATTTAATTTCCACCTGTGAAATTCATCATTACAATTCTTGTTAGACCAAGCATAATCTAAACATAAAAAAATCAGTCAATTGTTTTTCCCCAATTGACATGGAGGTCCCATGCTCTATTCATGAGACTTTCACACTTTCCATGCTTTTCCAGCATACACATGAATTCTTTCATGTTCATCCATTCACGTTAAATTAACTACTTCAGCATTCACAATTTATTTCAAGCAAATAAACACACTCTACTTTTAGCCATACATGCATTCAACAATTTTCTGTGTTTATAAATGCATCAATAAAAAGGAAAGAGAGAGCAGTAAGAGTTTCTTCTCTTAGTCTTGTTCCATTCTGGAACCCACACCACCACGATGGTTTTCATGCTCCTAGTCTCTTTCACCTCAACGTGAATGCTTGACCTGCCCTTCTTGGCTATGACACTTAATGTCTATGGTCTATTTCAGACCTCACAACCATGGAGTCCCTCCACATGGTTTATCTACAACTCTTGGCTGCTAGGACTCACACAGTCCCACTAGCCCCATCTTTCCATTACTGCTCATGCTGAGCTCTTTAGGACGGTTACATGTCCACATGCATCCTTAAGATGCTTTCATAGTCATTGCTTCCAACAATACCTACACTCAAACATTGAATTAATTCACATGTTTAGTTTATTTTCATAGGAAATCATAACCAAATCATATACACATGTATATTCATAAGCAAGAAATTACAAGATAACCAAATACTTATCTGTATTGTGCATTTCCTCTCTGGTCCACAAGGTCCTGCTTTTACTTTGTAAGCCTTGGGATCCTCCTGTGGACTGGGATGTTTGGCCAGCACGCAGGCTACTCCAAATCATCAAATAATCAACACCTTACCAGTACACCTTCACGCTGACTGGAAGGAAACTTCACTACGACCATTTCTAAGTCAAGGCTCTACTATGGAGCCATAGGCACATAATAGCCCTTTCATTAATACTTCACAACCCTTCATCAAAATCCCCACAACATCCTTTTATTTGTATTAACCCTTCCACCACAACCCCTCACAACATCCTTTTATTTATATTAACCCTTCCACCACAACCCCTCACAACATCCTTTTATTTAGATTCTTTAGTGTGTAACATCAATTACAATCTGTTTAGGCTGTCAACACAAGATGGATAAGCAAGTTCATTAGTATTGCTGCTCTAAACTGCAAACATATTTCATAACATTCACTATCCAACCTTGAAACACCAGGAATGCGTCCATTCCCTTAAGGCATAGTCAATATTGGCATCCCTAACATAACTCAGCACTAGAAAGGCGTGCACTCCTTACTGATGTGAACTATGAAGGTCCTCATCATACTTCAAGCAGTCTGCCATAATGGAAATAAAATCAAAACATGCTCTACATATTAGCTATAATAATTAGACATGCATGTATGTATATATATATATATATATATATATCAATCAGGGTTTATGGAACACTTATCCATTTGCAGATGTTATTTCTCTTCTTTAATGAGGAATGGGGGCTCCTTCTATGAGTTGACAGTCCCTCAGTTTGTCATCCCAATTCCTTTTGATGTTACATGCCTCTCACATGTCTTACTGACATAATCTTCACCATCTCACTCATATTGTTTACCAATCATGTAGTGCAGATGAGACATTAATAATGTCTTATGGCGTTTCACCTGAAACCCACTTTCAAATCATGGAGTCCCTTCCCATGAAGTTTGGCTTCTGCAGGACCTCTCTCTCTTGGTCTTACTGCAATGTGTCTCCCTAGCACACTTATTAAATAGCCAAACAGTCAGCAACATTTAACAATACCATTCAAATCTGATTGTTTCATAACCAATCCATGGCACTAATAATTAAATTCAGTATGAATTTGCAACTCTGTCTACTACAGAAATTGGTTTTCTTATCCATGAGGCTATCCTCATATTGTTTGGCTCCTGTAAGTGACACCACTCTGCCCGTTATGGTCTTATGCCCGCTGCCATACATGAGCATCCACTTACAGCATGTCCTCCTGACACATTTTTATATAAGCCAAACAGTCATTAGCAATTATTAGCAAAATTTCAAATCTGAAACATCTACAAATCTGAGATTTACAACTGTTCTTACTAACAGAACTTAGAGCTCTTAACCATGAGATTCCTTCTCATAAGCTCTAGATCAAAATTTTCAATCAGCCAAACACTTCGTAAGTCTCTATGTATATAATGTTTCATTGCTGCAACAGTTACTAAAGCATGTTCAGAATTATAACATTCCATAATTCAAAATTTTCAGCTGTTAATATATCAATATCACCAAATTTATTTACTTCACGTGCATCATTAGCATACTCAGTTGCAAGGTACAGTCACATCATTCATACAACTCTATCCTTCCACAGAGCAGTCTAGCAGCCCATCGATCATGATTGGGCTCTTCATGCACTTACTTATCTGCATTCATAACAGCCCATGCAATGATCCTAGAATTATCATCAATTCATCATTTCCTTCATTATTTATTTTGCAATAACATATGCATCATCCCTATGCATTCATACAATGCATCACAAGATTTATAAAATCTCTTAATGCACATCTACTCAATGCTACCTTGCATTGTTTCATGAGTACTATGGATTTAAGCATATTATGATTAAAACATGACTATCTCATATAACTTTCATTACCATAATCAGGACCACCAGTCCTCACTTGCTTTGGTTATTAAGCACATAACCAACATACACCTGGCATGATATAATTTCATATGAATGCATTGAGATTTCTAAACAGTCATAGGGTGTAAGGATCATTTCCTTCACTTACCCACACCTCACCAAGCTTGGTAGGTTAACAGTCCCAATCGGTATTCAATATCACATGCAAACTAACTCAACATAGCTCAAACATAGTTGAAGAGATCTTACCAAATCCTCTTTCAACATTCATGCAATTGGGAACCAATAATCATTACCTGCATGGTTACCATTAGCATCATCTGATGTTACCTGATCAGTTGGCCTCTTACCAAAGCTGCTCAGTCATTTTGCCAACTTTATGATCATAGATTTGTTGCATCATCCTTTCTGCATAAGGTTGTTGGCTTCATGCAACAACATCCTCAACACATTTAGCCATGCTCTTTGTTATCTTTGGTCCTACAACCAATACCAACATCAATAGTGATTATCAACCGCAATATTCTCCATTAGTGGTTCATTGCATATGCAAACTTCATTATTCTACCAATATACAATATCCCATTTATGCACAAGCATTTCCATATGCACTATGCAATGTTTGTTAAGATGCCATCTAGTGCATATATATATCTATGTAATCCCTTACAATTTTAACATTTTTATGCCATATGACAATTTCATAATTGTAAGTATGATAACAAACAGGGGTTTAAGGAATTCTTCCCTTTTCGATCCCTCATCGTATCATGGAATTCCTCTTCCATATCATGCAATTGTAGAAACTGCCCATATTGACAACAAAATTTGTTTGTCAAAACAATCGTTGGCACTCTTCTGCACTAAATATCTGTGATATATGTAGACCTCATTCAAACTCTGGTCATGCATCATTGTTCCCTGCTGGACAAGTTTTCCAATGCCTATCTTCATGCTCCATTCCGATATCAGGTGCGGGAACTGCATCTCTTCAAAAATGACAACTTTTACTCCAATTCTGCACATTTTACACAGTTGTATTTTGGTCCAGAATGCCAACTTCAACCACCTGTGGAAGAAAATCTATGAAGAATCGCAAAAACTTTTATATCGGGCAAAGTTAGTCCATATAACAAGGAACACTCGGCACTTTGCGGATCTCAATTTCGATGCACCATTCATCTTTTATAAAATTCTGGGTTTAACTACTTCTTACTTTTCACATTTTTAACTCCCTTTGCATCCTGTGCTCCACCTGTGCACCACCTGCGCACAACCTGCGCGCAATCCGCGCACTATCCGCGCACAACCTGCACGCCATCTGTGCGCAATCCGCGCGCAACCTGTACGTCATCTACGTGCAATCCGTGCACAATCTGTGCGCGTCCGCACGCAATCCACGCGCAACCCGCACGCAATCCGCGCGCAATCTGTGCGCGATCCGCGTGCAATCCGTGCACAATCTGTGCGCGATCCGCGCGTAATCCACGCGCAATCTGTGCGCGATCCGCGCACAATCTGTGCACGATCCGCGCGCAATCCACGCGCAACCCGCACGCAATCTGTGCGCGATCCGCGCGCAATCCGTGCACAATCTGTGCGCGATCCGCGCGTAATCTGTGTGCGATTTGCGCACTCCGCGCACAATCTGCGTGCAATCCGCATGCAATCAGCGCGTGATCCGCGCGCAATCTGCGCGTGATCCGCGCGTAATCTGTGCGCGATCCGCGCGCAATCTGCGCGCGATACACACGTAATCTGCGCGCGATCCGCGCGTAATCTATGCGCGATCCGCGCGCAATCCGCGCACAATCTGCGCGTGCAATCCGCGCACTACCTGTACGCGATCTGCGCGCAACCTGCGTGCTTGCGGGGGTCATATCTCCCTCGTCCCTTAACCAAATTGGATGAATTTGGTACCCTTGGAAAGCTCTTGGAGAGGTCTATGCAATGGAGTGATCCTCTGATACATCTGAGAAATTTGACCTTGTCATTTTTCCCAATCAAAATGTCGCCCCCAACTTCCCAATTTTACATCAAAACCATTCTATCTCTTGCCTGCAACTGCAACTTTTCACAACAGTTAGAAAATTTTCTGGAATGTGCCCTTTCATCCCCTTACAGAGGTGAACTACTATAGATCAGACTTGCATAAAAACAGTAAGAGAATGACAAGAACTTGCATCTCCAATAAGGGATTTTCTTTTCATTTCACATTCAACAATCCAACCAATGAATTCACAATTAATCTCCAAGCAGCCAACAAGCATGGGTAAGGAGACTCATGAGCATAAGGGCGTAATTTGCAGGCTTTCCTCACTTCCGAAAACCATCAATCGGACACACAATGTGGGTTCATTGTAAGTAAAAACCATCATTGAGATATGGGGCTGTAACAGCTGACTGTTCATGCTTTTACTCAGGAATTTAACAAACAGATATCATATTTGAAACAAAAACAGTATTTCAAGAAAAGAAAATTGCACCTCTTCATGTTAAGCATGAAACAACAAAACAACAAAAATAGTATAAGATGACAGAGGTTGCCCCTCCTCTCTCTCCTCCATGGAGGCAAACAGACAAATACAAAACTGAATGCTATAGTATTGGGGACAAATTAGAGCAAGCATTCAACCTGAAAATGAATTTTCTCACTCCTTCCTCTATTTCATAGAATGCAATCAATGCAAGCAACTTGCAAAAATCCCCAAACAGTCATGGAAATGATTTCCCATTCCAACAAATAGAAGCCATGCGATCTTAAGGTTTCTTTAATGCATTTTAGTTCCAAATACAAAATGCATGTACACACAATGATTTATATCCCGGTGAAGGGCCCAACAGCCGTAGTGTTGAACCTAGAGCTCCGATACCACTCTATAACGTCCCCTTCCATCAACAAATGCAGGGAAGGAAAACATTAACAACACACCGGGCTTTTGGCAAACTTAGCCCCAATATTATTTCTCATAAATTCATAACAATTAAAAACTTTTGTGTGCAGATTCGAGCTTCAATATAACCACAGCAGAATTAAAACACATTTGCATGCACACCAACAACAATGCTTCAACACATCTAGCACAAACAGAAGATGATTCCATATGCAAAGATTCAATCACATTCTTATGCTATGCACAGACTTCATTTCAATTTCAACCTCATGAATAAATAACATTTAGATTTAGCACTGTACAGAACTCAGAATGTATATAAATTAATTCACAAGAATACTTATCTTTTAACACAAATGTCCAACGACTGGCTACGTGAGAGCAACGTTCCACCCAACCATAGATCTCTGTCCAGCCTGTATTCTTTCAGCTGAGAGATCACCCCCGAGCTGGGCTGTGTATCCACTAAGGAGGAACTAAATGGCTCACTCACAGTCAGGGTTTCACTCAAACAGCCATGCTAAGCCAACACACAGTTGGGTTTTTCAAGCATGCAATAGGAGATGGAGGAGAATGCTAGTCCACTGAGCTCAATCCCAGAGCCACATACACTTCAAGCTGGACTCAGCAATCCCATCCTATGTTCATACATCCACTCTTGGATTTCTCACAACTCTGTCACACATAACTCGAAATCCGTCACTGATTTTCTGGGTAGTTAAAACTGGGTTTTCCCATGGATTTTGGGGTAGCTATTGCTCCCAAATTCGCCCCAAGGTTCATACCAATGGATCCCCCATTGGATTTCACTGTCCAATACCAACTCTGGGCGTTTTTGGCTCTTCCAAATGTGGGTTCTTTCAAAGTCGCGATTTCTGGTTTTTCACTCTGCTGGCAATTCGTTTTTTTGGATGGAAAATGGTGCTGGTAACTTCCACAATGGAATGGGCATGAGGAAGAAGCAACTTCCCATGAGTTTGAGTGACTTGTGGTACAAGAAAACAGAGCCCATACTCTGCCATACGAATTTTTGTGCTGCCCATGCTCCATTGAAGCCATGGACTGAAATCCTCAACCACTTCCTTACAACAGAATTAAATGTCATCAAGGAAAGTCAAATGGGTTCTCAAGGTGACATATGGCAGCCTATGGTTCAATCCCTCAACCCCCTCACCACTCCCTAGTGGATACACATGGCCCCTTCTTATTCGTTGCTCCCATAGCCAGTTTTGGTATTTTATTGCATGATGTTTATTTACATCCTATTACAATTTCCATGGCTTAAGAGCACATGGGCATCAAATATCAATGCTTGGCCTTTAAATCAAAATCCAGGATTTCACTAGCGCGGCCTTGGCCTTGAGCTCCACTCTAGGAAAACATACATCACATGTACACATTATTTACATTAAATGCTAATACATCCTAAGAGTCAGAATGGGGTATTACAATCCCCTCCCCCTTAGAATAACACCGTCCTCAGTGTTCCAAGACTTAGGCATACATATAGAATTTACACATGTCCAAAACTTCAAAAACTTTGCAGATCTTCCCTGCATTCTGTTCTTTACTTTGAACTTTCAGGACCAAGTCCTTTGATTCTCACGAGCTGCTCCTGCTGACTCGGATCTTCTAGCTCATCCATAAGTCTGAAAAATTTATGGTTGCTACCCTCTTGAGGTTCTCTTGTTGGGCAGTTGCGGAGACAATGATCCCCTCCACATTTCCAACACTTCACTAGTTGCTTCATCTTTACTTGCTCAATTTTCTTTGAGTCTTCCCACTTGGAGTGTTTCTTAATCGGACGATTGGATGAATGCTTCTTCATTGATCCACTTTTCTTTCCCTTGCTGATTGCTTTCATAATGTTTTTTACCTCTTTCTGCAGACGAATAGAGTCCTGCAAGACCTTGTGGTTCATCTCGTTCTGCTGCTTTTGCATCTTGAACATCTCTCCAATATTTTCTTGTGTCTTGGCAATTGTTTGAAGAAGACTTCCAGCCAATTCTAATAGCCTATGGTCTGCTGCCATGGTCATTGTGCACAGCTGGTTCTCACTTGGCTCACAAGCAACACTTGCTCATAGCAACTGCAACCAATTGATTTAATTTCCATCTGTGAAATTCATCATTACAATTCTTGTTAGACCAAGCATAATCTAAACATAAAAAAATCAGTCAATTGTTTTTCCCCAATTGACATGGAGGTCCCATGCTCTATTCATGAGACTTTCACACTTTCCATGCTTTTCCAGCATACACATGAATTCTTTCATGTTCATCCATTCACGTTAAATTAACTACTTCAGCATTCACAATTTATTTCAAGCAAATAAACACACTCTACTTTTATCCATACATGCATTCAACAATTTTCTGTGTTTATAAATGCATCAATAAAAAGGAAAGAGAGAGCAGTAAGAGTTTCTTCTCTTAGTCTTGTTCCATTCTGGAACCCACACCACCACGATGGTTTTCATGCTCCTAGTCTCTTTCACCTCAACGTGAATGCTTGACCTGCCCTTCTTGGCTATGACACTTAATGTCTATGGTCTATTTCAGACCTCTCAACCATGGAGTCCCTCCACATGGTTTATCTACAACTCTTGGCTGCTAGGACTCACACAGTCCCACTAGCCCCATCTTTCCATTACTGCTCATGCTGAGCTCTTTAGGACGGTTACATGTCCACATGCATCCTTAAGATGCTTTCATAGTCATTGCTTCCAACAATACCTACACTCAAACATTGAATTAATTCACATGTTTAGTTTATTTTCATAGGAAATCATAACCAAATCATATACACATGTATATTCATAAGCAAGAAATTACAAGATAACCAAATACTTATCTGTATTGTGCATTTCCTCTCTGGTCCACAAGGTCCTGCTTTTACTTTGTAAGCCTTGGGATCCTCCTGCGGACTGGGATGTTTGGCCAGCACGCAGGCTACTCCAAATCATCAAATAATCAACACCTTACCAGTACACCTTCACGCTGACTGGAAGGAAACTTCACTACAACCATTTCTAAGTCAAGGCTCTACTATGGAGCCATAGGCACATAATAGCCCTTTCATTAATACTTCACAACCCTTCATCAAAATCCCCACAACATCCTTTTATTTGTATTAACCCTTCCACCACAACCCCTCACAACATCCTTTTATTTATATTAACCCTTCCACCACAACCCCTCACAACATCCTTTTATTTAGATTCTTTAGTGTGTAACATCAATTACAATCTGTTTAGGCTGTCAACACAAGATGGATAAGCAAGTTCATTAGTATTGCTGCTCTAAACTGCAAACATATTTCATAACATTCACTATCCAACCTTGAAACACCAGGAATGCGTCCATTCCCTTAAGGCATAGTCAATATTGGCATCCCTAACATAACTCAGCACTAGAAAGGCGTGCACTCCTTACTGATGTGAACTATGAAGGTCCTAATCATACTTCAAGCAGTCTGCCATAATGGAAATAAAATCAAAACATTCTCTACATATTAGCTATAATAATTAGACATGCATGTATGTATATATATATATATATATATATCAATCAGGGTTTATGGAACACTTATCCATTTGCAGATGTTATTTCTCTTCTTTAATGAGGAATGGGGGCTCCTTCTCTGAGTTGACAGTCCCTCAGTTTGTCATCCCAATTCCTTTTGATGTTACATGCCTCTCACATGTCTTACTGACATAATCTTCACCATCTCACTCATATTGTTTACCAATCATGTAGTGCAGATGAGACATTAATAATGTCTTATGGCGTTTCACCTGAAACCCACTTTCAAATCATGGAGTCCCTTCCCATGAAGTTTGGCTTCTGCAGGACCTCTCTCTCTTGGTCTTACTGCAATGTGTCTCCCTGGCACACTTATTAAATAGCCAAATAGTCAGCAACATTTAACAATACCATTCAAATCTGATTGTTTCATAACCAATCCATGGCACTAATAATTAAATTCAGTATGAATTTGAAACTCTGTCTACTACAGAAATTGGTTTTCTTATCCATGAGGCTATCCTCATATTGTTTGGCTCCTGTAAATGACACCACTCTGCCCGTTATGGTCTTATGCCCGCTGCCATACATGAGCATCCACTTACAGCATGTCCTCCTGACACATTTTTATATAAGCCAAACAGTCATTAGCAATTATTAGCAAAATTTCAAATCTGAAACATCTACAAATCTGAGATTTACAACTGTTCTTACTAACAGAACTTAGAGCTCTTAACCATGAGATTCCTTCTCATAAGCTCTAGATCAATTTTTTCAATCAGCCAAACACTTCGTAAGTCTCTATGTATATAATGTTTCATTGCTGCAACAGTTACTAAAGCATTTTCAGAATTATAACATTCCATAATTCAAAATTTTCAGCTGTTAATATATCAATATCACCAAATTTATTTACTTCACGTGCATCATTAGCATACTCAGTTGCAAGGTACAGTCACATCATTCATACAACTCTATCCTTCCACAGAGCAGTCTAGCAGCCCATCGATCATGATTGGGCTCTTCATGCACTTACTTATCTGCATTCATAACAGCCCATGCAATGATCCTAGAATTATCATCAATTCATCATTTCCTTCATTATTTATTTTGCAATAACATATGCATCATCCCTATGCATTCATACAATGCATCACAAGATTTATAAAATCTCTTAATGCACATCTACTCAATGCTACCTTGCATTGTTTCATGAGTACTATGGATTTAAGCATATTATGATTAAAACATGACTATCTCATATAACTTTCATTACCATAATCAGGACCACCAGTCCTCACTTGCTTTGGTTATTAAGCACATAACCAACATACACCTGGCGTGATATAATTTCATATGAATGCATTGAGATTTCTAAACAGTCATAGGGTGTAAGGATCATTTCCTTCACTTACCCACACCTCACCAAGCTTGGTAGGTTAACAGTCCCAATCGGTATTCAATATCACATGCAAACTAACTCAACATAGCTCAAACATAGTTGAAGAGATCTTACCAAATCCTCTTTCAACATTCATGCAATTGGGAACCAATAATCATTACCTGCATGGTTACCATTAGCATCATCTGATGTTACCTGATCAGTTGGCCTCTTACCAAAGCTGCTCAGTCATTTTGCCAACTTTATGATCATAGATTTGTTGCATCATCCTTTCTGCATAAGGTTGTTGGCTTCATGCAACAACATCCTCAACACATTTAGCCATGCTCTTTGTTATCTTTGGTCCTACAACCAATACCAACATCAATAGTGATTATCAACCGCAATATTCTCCATTAGTGGTTCATTGCATATGCAAACTTCATTATTCTACCAATATACAATATCCCATTTATGCACAAGCATTTCCATATGCACTATGCAATGTTTGTTAAGATGCCATCTAGTGCATATATATATCTATGTAATCCCTTACAATTTTAACATTTTTATGCCATATGACAATTTCATAATTGTAAGTATGATAACAAACAGGGGTTTAAGGAATTCTTCCCTTTTCGATCCCTCATCGTATCATGGAATTCCTCTTCCATATCATGCAATTGTAGAAACTGCCCATATTGACAACAAAATTTGTTTGTCAAAACAGTCGCTGGCACTCTTCTGCACTAAATATATGTGATATATGTAGACCTCATTCAAACTCTGGTCATGCATCATTGTTCCCTGCTGGACAAGTTTTCCAATGCCTATCTTCATGCTCCATTCCGATATCAGGTGCGGGAACTGCATCTCTTCAAAAATGACAACTTTTACTCCAATTCTGCACATTTTACACAGTTGTATTTTGGTCCAGAATGCCAACTTCAACCACCTGTGGAAGAAAATCTATGAAGAATCGCAAAAACTTTTATATCGGGCAAAGTTAGTCCATATAACAAGGAACACTCGGCACTTCGCGGATCTCAATTTTGATGCACCATTCATCTTTTATAAAATTCTGGGTTTAACTACTTCTTACTTTTCACATTTTTAACTCCCTTTGCATCCTGTGCTCCACCTGTGCGCCACCTGCGCACAACCTGCGCGCAATCCGCGCACTATCCGCGCGCAACCTGCACGCCATCTGTGCGCAATCCGCGCGCAACCTGTACGTCATCTACGTGCAATCCGTGCACAATCTGTGCGCGTCCACACGCAATCCACGCGCAACCCGCACGCAATCCGCGCGCAATCTCTGCGCGATCCGCGCGCAATCTGTGCACAATCTGTGCGCGATCCGCGCGCAATCCACGCGCAATCTGTGCGCGATCCGCGCACAATCTGTGCATGATCCGCGCGTAATCCACGCGCAACCCGCACGCAATCTGTGCATGATCCGCGCGCAATCCGTGCACAATCTGTGCGCGATCCGCACGCAATCAGCGCGTGATCCGCGCGCAATCTGCGCGCGATTCGCGCGTAATCTGTGCGTGATCCGCGCGCAATCTGCGCGCGATACACACGTAATCTGCGCGCGATCCGCGCGTAATCTATGCGCGATCCGCGCGCAATCCGCGCACAATCTGCGCGCGACCTGCGCGCAATCCGCGCACTACCTGTACGCGATCTGCGCGCAACCTGCGTGCTTGCGGGGGTCATATCTCCCTCGTCCCTTAACCAAATTGGACGAATTTGGTACCGTTGGAAAGCTCTTGGAGAGGTCTATGCAATGGAGTGATCCTCTGATACATCTGAGAAATTTGACCTTGTCATTTTTCCCAATCAAAATGTCGCCCCCAACTTCCCAATTTTACATCAAAACCATTCTATCTCTTGCCTGCAACTGCAACTTTTCACAACAGTTAGAAAATTTTCTAGAATGTGCCCTTTCATCCCCTTACAGAGGTGAACTACTATAGATCAGACTTGCATAAAAACAGTAAGAGAATGACAAGAACTTGCATCTCCAATAAGGGATTTTTTTTTCATTTCACATTCAACAATCCAACCAATGAATTCACAATTAATCTCCAAGCAGCCAACAAGCATGGGTAAGGAGACTCATGAGCATAAGGGTGTAATTTGCAGGCTTTCCTCACTTCCGAAAACCATCAATCGGACACACAATGTGGGTTCATTGTAAGTAACAACCATCATTGAGATATGGGGCTGTAACAGCTGACTGTTCATGCTTTTACTCAGGAATTTAACAAACAGAAATCATATTTGAAACAAAAACAGTATTTCAAGAAAAGAAAATTGCACCTCTTCATGTTAAGCATGAAACAACAAAACAACAAAAATAGTATAAGATGACAGAGGTTGCCCCTCCTCTCTCTCCTCCATGGAGGCAAACAGACAAATACAAAACTGAATGCTACAGTATTGGGGACAAATTAGAGCAAGCATTCAACCTGAAAATGAATTTTCTCACTCCTTCCTCTATTTCATAGAATGCAATCAATGCAAGCAACTTGCAAAAATCCCCAAACAGTCATGGAAATGATTTCCCATTCCAACAAATAGAAGCCATGCGATCTTAAGGTTTCTTTAATGCATTTTAGTTCCAAATACAAAATGCATGTACACACAATGATTTATATCCCTGTGAAGGGCCCAACAGCCGTAGTGTTGAACCTAGAGCTCCGATACCACTCTATAACGTCCCCTTCCATCAACAAATGCAGGGAAGGAAAACATTAACAACACACCGGGCTTTTGGCAGACTTAGCCCCAATATTATTTCTCATAAATTCATAACAATTAAAAACTTTTGTGTGCAGATTCGAGCTTCAATATAACCACAGCGGAATTAAAACACATTTGCATGCACACCAACAACAATGCTTCAACACATCTAGCACAAACAGCAGATGATTCCATATGCAGAGATTCAATCCCATTCCTATGCTATGCACAGACTTCATTTCAATTTCAACCTCATGAATAAATAACATTTAGATTTAGCACTTTACAGAACTCAGAATGTATATAAATTAATTCACAAGAATACTTATCTTTTAACACAAATGTCCAACGACTGGCTACGTGAGAGCAACGTTCCACCCAACCATAGATCTCTGTCCAGCCTGTATTCTTTCAGCTGAGAGATCACCCCCGAGCTGGGCTGTGTATCCACTAAGGAGGAACTAGATGGCTCACTCACAGTCAGGGTTTCATTGAAATAGCCATGCTAAGCCAACACACAGTTGGGTTTTTCAAGCATGCAATAGGAGATGGAGGAGGATGCTAGTCCACTGAGCTCAATCCCAGAGCCACATACACTTCAAGCTGGACTCAGCAATGCCATCCTATGTTCATACATCCACTCTTGGATTTCTCACAACTCTGTCACACATAACTCAAAATCCGTCACTGATTTTCTGGGTAGTTAAAACTGGGTTTTCCATGGATTTTGGGGTAGCTATTGCTCCCAAATTCGCCCCAAGGTTCATACCAATGGATCCCCCATTGGATTTCACTGTCCAATACCAACTCTGGGCGTTTTTGGCTCTTCCAAATGTGGGTTCTTTCAAAGTCGCGATTTCTGGTTTTTCACTCTGCTGGCAATTCGTTTTTTTGGATGGAAAATGGTGCTGGTAACTTCCACAATGGAATGGGGATGAGGAAGAAGCAACTTCCCATGAGTTTGAGTGACTTGTGGTACAATAAAACAGAGCCCATACTCTGCCATACGAATTTCTGGGCTGCCCATGCTCCATTGAAGCCATGGACTGAAATCCTCAACCACTTCCTTACAACAGAATTAAATGTCATCAAGGAAAGTCAAATGGGTTCTCAAGGTGACATATGGCAGCCTATGGTTCAATCCCTCAACCCCCTCACCACTCCCTAGTGGATACACATGGCCCCTTCTCATTCGTTGCTCCCATAGCCAGTTTTGGTATTTTATTGCATGATGTTTATTTACATCCTATTACAATTTCCATGGCTTAAGAGCACATGGGCATCAAATATCAATGCTTGCTCTTTAAATCAAAATCCAGGCTTTCACTAGCGGGGCCTTGGCCTTGAGCTCCACGCTAGGGAAACATACATCACATGTACACATTATTTACATTAAATGCTAATACATCCTAAGAGTCAGAATGGGGTATTACAAAGTCCACGCTTCAAATTTGAAGCCTTCAAGGCCCATTGAAGTAACAAAATTTCAATCAAATAATAATATTGTGTTTGAACTTTGAAGTTACAGAATTTTAATCAAATAACAAAATTTTTAAATAATTGATGGGATCATGAATGGATAAAATGATGTACATACATGTAAATTCATAGGATGTCAGAAATCTAGTCATCCTTGAAGTTGAGCTCCTCAAAGAAAACAAATTTCTTTATATATGTTTATGGCAGGCTGGCATTGGCAGCTTCGCTCCGCAAACTCTCCTGGAGGACTGGAGGAGATAGGGTAGGTGTAACTTGGAAGTAGCTCGACCACAGTGGAGTAGGGGTATAAGAAAAAGCTTGTGTGTATTCCTATAATATTATATATTGATGGTCGGAGCCATGGAAGCATGGAATTCGAGCATTGACTTGATACAACAAAGAAAACACAAGGTGGGACTTGGAAGCCGTAGGATTGACTTGATACAACAAAGAAAACACAGGGTGTGAGGCTGGGAGCCGTAGATGGTAGGATTAACTTGATACAACAAAGAAAACATAGGGCTGTGGATAGGGGCCACGGACGGGAGCAACAGCCTGCAACATTACAAAAGGTTTCTCGATTATGGATTTTGTCTGAAATGCCAAATTCAGGGCACATTAACATAATATATTATACATTGAATACTCAATTAACTCATAGAATCAGAATTCACGAATTGGTATGTGATAATTGGTAACTTGGTAAGCCCGCTGTGAACAACACGTATGAGCCACCAACCAGGTTTAATAAATTTGTCAACACCATTAAATGTGTTAAACATGTAAGCGCTCGCTGCAAACACGAGAACTTAGAAGCATTCAAGCCATGGGTTGCACAGTGTAAGTCCGTCCACGTAAGTTGGTCAATGATATTATTAGAGGCCCAATGGTCCATGATCCATCGATGATCGAACACGTGGATATTGGAGAGTAACTGAGTCCCACTCCCAAGTCACCTAGCTAGTAGTCGCATTCCCAATTTCCCACTGAAAACCGTCAATGGGTGAAATTTGAAGCTACCCTTCTGTTGCAATTTTAAACAATAGTGGTTAATTTAATTATTGACGGGCTTACCATAAATTTTTTTTTTTTTTTGCATGGTAAAATTTGAAGTGGCCTTCTATGACGTGTAAAATGGCCTATGAAGGGCCCTGAAGGCTTCAAATTTGAAGCCTGATGGCTATGCTAATCGCCAAGTCCTCAGCTTTGTCAAAGGAATCAATCTCTGCGATGGAAGTTACAATAATGAGATATTCTCAAGTTTTTAACCATTCACTTTTGGGATTAGTATTTATAATGTTATTATTTTCATAGGTACATTATTTTGGACAACCCACTCTTGACATATTTGAGTTTTCCTTCCATCCTTCCATTCCAAACTCTGGTCTTTTGGATTCAACTCATATATCTGGTAGATCCAAGTTGATTGGTTGTTTCTATGTTGTAAAAATGTAATTTCATAGAGGAATTGATCACCGTTGAGACTGATTATTTGTAAATATTTTGAATAGATTTATTTGGATATTGGACAATCACTATAGAGGAGTGCATGTTCAACAATGTTAGATTGGGTTCATTTAAGAGATTTCTATAATTATCAATCACATGATCAAAAGATCATGTTTTGGATTGAGCAACAAGAATCATGTGTTTGTTTGCATTTTGTTCATGTTGTCCATTCTACTTTGCTCAACTCTCTTTCAAGTTGCCCCTCTTTCATGTTGGTAAACTAGCATGGAAATGACTTCTCTATTACAATGGAAATCCCTATCCCAAATATGGAAAGGAATAATATCAATGTGTTCTTACTACGAAGGCTCTTATTATAGCCATGGTTATAGCTTATTGTTGATGTATTTGTAACTTCGGAAGATATTCACTTATATATTATATTTATTACATTTGTACTTTATTGTATCCCCAATGGAGATGTATTATTCCTTCGATTGGAAGTGTCGTCATTTGTATTTGCAAGTGTTGCAAGTTATATTGTAAGTGTCGTAACTTATATCTGATGGGTTATTAGACCACCTTGGTGGGGTCGGCCCTGTATGAGTTATGTGGGTTAAAGGGTTATTAGACCACCCTAGTGGGGTCGGCCCAGTCAGCATTATGTTAAGTGGTTAAGTTGGGGCCGACCTAGTTAGAGTTAAAAGACAAGTGAAGTAAAGTATAAATAGAGGATGTGTGATCCTCATTTAATTATTCACTCACTCATCCAACTAGCATAGTTGAGAGAGAGGAGTGCGCACAAGTGGAGGAGGACTAGCTGCTGAAGACATCTATCTTTTGGGGTTTGATCTTTGTGATCCTTGTATTGGTGTTGATTCTATCTCTGAGGAAGTTGCGGGGTTTTTCACCTTCTTGGTTTTCCCCGTTGAAATGCTTTGTGTCCATTGTCTCTTATGATTGTTATGATGTGCATGTTATTCTCTTAGTGATCCTATTGAATGAAATTATTGAGAGCCGACCTAAGAAGAAGACATTGTGCAGCAGAAGAAGCTAGGGATTCTTGTTTTTTGGGTTTCTTTCCACAGGTCATCAAAGGCAAGAGGAGGTTAGACTAGAGAAGGGCTTTGCAATAGAAAAACCTAGTCATCTTGGAACTTTCGCTGTAAATCCATTTCTGCAAAGGTTCAGTATATGAAACTTTTACAGGTCAAATATAACATCCCCGTGTACCTTGTTTCCAAAGCACAACATCTAATTCGCTATACTTTCTGTTTTATGATCCATATAATTTAGGGTTTCTGCCTCTTCCAGATCTCAATCATAAATAGGTTCCCTAGGGAAAAAGGTCACAACTTGGGATAGGAAGCTCCAAATGAAATTCTCTAAAAAGTGATAGTAAGAGCACGGACAATAGTTTCACAGGTTCAGGTTTCAGAGGTCGAAGTTGAACCAGTGACATGTGGCACTCCGTACAAGTTTTCTATCCTGTTTTATCCCATAAATAGGTCACGTTGCGATATTTGGTATAACTCTCTCTTGGAAAATCCAATTGATATCAAACTTGTGGGGTTGGAAAGATAATAGGATAGGCTACTACAGGCCAAAGTTTCAGACCCCGAGGATCCAAAATTTCTGAGTTACACCAGTAACATTACAGTCAATTCTGGAAGGTCAAATTTTGGAATCTCCACACTAGCTTGCTCATCCAGTTCTCAGCATTTAAGTGGTAAGACCTAAAACTTTATATTTACATTTGAAGTAATCTTTAAGATGTCTAACCACACCAAGCTTGAAGGGGCTGATAACTTCTGAGCATGGAAATATAGGATTGGGTTAATCCTAGAAGAGAATGAATTGGATACCTACATAAGTCAAGAGGTTCCAATTCCAAAGGGAGATGAGGCTAAGGCCTTACACAAGAAGAACTTGGTCAAGGCCAAGAGAATCATTGTTGATTCTATGAAAGACCATCTCATTCCCCATGTGTCTTCCCTAAAGACACCTAAGGAGATGTTTGACTCCTTGACCAAGTTGTTTGAAGGAAAGAACATAAATCAAAAGATTACTCTGCAGAACCAATTAAAAGGGGTAAACATCCAGAACGGAGAGACCATCCAATCCTACTTTACTAAGGTCTCTCAAATTAAAGAACAAATTGAAGCTGTGGATGAAGTAGTGGAGAATGGATAAATTGTAATGACCACATTAAATGGCCTACCTAGGTCATGGGACTCCTTCATCCAAGGTATTTGTGCAAGAAAGAAATTGATCTCCTTCAGTAGACTATGGGAGGAATGCTCACAAGAAGAAGCTAGGCTTGTGGCATGAGAAGAGAAGATGGGAAGTGAAGACCAAGCTCTCACAACACACACCAAGAAAGGTAAGTACAATAGGGAGAAATCTCATCACAAGAAATCTTCTCACTTCCATCAAAAGAAGAAAGATCTCTCTCGCATTAGATGCTTCTCTTGTAATGAGAAGGGACACTATGCCTCAAAATGTCCCAAGAATAATCAAGACTTCAACAACAAAAACAACAAGAACAACAAGAAGATATATCATGCTCATGTTGCTGAGGATGATGAACCTCCCAGGAAGAAGACCAGGGAAGAAAGTGAAGACTCTTCAAGTGATGAAGAATATGTTCTAATCTCTGCTCTCACAGGTACTATTACACATGGGTGTAATGATTGGATTATTGATAGTGGGGATTCTAAACATATGACGGGATTCAAAGAATATCTTATGGACCTATCTAAACATGAGTCACCTCACAAGGTGAAACTTGGGGATGACTATCGATGTCCTATAAAAGGAAGTGATGAAGCCTCCTACAAGTTAGACTCTGGGAAGTCTTTAAAAATGAAAGATGTTCTATATGTACCTGGACTTAAGAAGAATATTCTCTCCATATCATCTTTGGATGCAAAGGGAATGAGAGTTGCATTTGTGGATGTCCAAGTACTCATGTGACCAAAAGGAAAGACCATAGATGATGCAGTAGTGATTGGAGAGCAAGAGGGAGGATTGTACAAATTGAAGGGACAAGCTGAACATGCCATGGTACATGAATCCATGGAGCCAAGTGAACTTTGGCATAGAAGGCTTGCACATATGCACTATAGAGCACTACCAATTGCAAGCAAAGCAGTAGAAGGTCTTCCTAAAATCCAATCAAAACATGAAGGTGTTTGAAAAGGATGTGCAAAAGGAAAGAACACAAAGAAGGCATTTCCAAACAGTGAAAGCAAAGCAAAAGGAATCTTCGAGATTATCCACTCCGATGTATGCAGTCCAATGTCATCCAGTTCTCTGAGTAGATGAAGTATTCAGCAAATTCAAGGAATTCAAAGCCTTGATAGAAAACCACAGTGAAAAGAAGATCAAGACCTTTAGATCCGACAATGGTGAAGAATTCACTTCAGCAGACTTCAAGAAGCTATGTAGTGATTCATCGATTAAGAGGGAGTTGACCATGCATTACAATCTATTGATGTATATGTAACTTCGGAATGTATTTCATCTATGTATTTCATATATATTTATTGTACCCTTATAAGAGATGTGTTATTCCTCTATAAGGAAGTGTCGTCATGTGGATTGACAAGTGTCGCAAGTGTGTGTACTTTCCAATGGGTTATTAGACCACCATGTGTGGGGTCGGCCCTGAAATATATATTATATTGTGGATGTATCTAGATAGACAAGTCGACCCCATAGTGTAACTGGGCAAACAGGTTAAGTATAAATAGAGATCGGGAGATCTCTATTTGGATCACTCGGAAACTCACACTTCTCTCACTCAGAAAGTGGCGCACTAGTGAGGAGGAGGATCATCTGCTACTAGGAGACTATCTCAGTGTATTTTGGTTGTACTTTGGTTGAGCCATTGCTCTCTCTATCTCTGAGAAAGTTGTGCGGTTTTTCACCTTAGGTTTTCCCCACGGAAACTCTGTGTCTCTTGTCTCTCATGCTTTTGATTCTTGTGATGCTTATTGTGATTGTTATGCATTGATATACTGTATATGTTATTCTCTCAGTAAAGATCCAAGAGTATTGTGAATTAATGCTCAAAATTTAACATGGTATCAGAGCTAACCTGAGAAGAAGACATTTTGTAGTGACGAAAACTTGAGTTGCTTGTTTATTGGGTTTCTCTCCACAGTTTTTGGAAAAGCAGTATAGTAGATTGACTCTACTCATCAAGGAGAATCTATCTGTCCAATCAGAATTCAATTCTAAGCATTTTCAGATTTGGCCCTAAAAATTAGGGTTTCCACAAAAATAGGAATTTCTGAAATATGAAGACATAGCTGGAAGCTCCTTGCAAAAATCAAAGTTTAGAGCTTTGGATCGAGATTTGTGGTTGGGTAGATCTCCGAGAAACTCAAACCCTAATTCAGGGCTCTCCCTAGTGAACCCGAGAGAACAAAAAGGAAAATTTGAAGGGTAAAGCTTTACTGATCTCAAATTCTGAATACACCAGGCTGATTAGCTCATCAAGGCGCATCTTTCTATCCTTTCAAAAAGTTGAAATTCACATTTTGAATTTTTAGGGTTTTTCCGACAAACCCTAATCCGGGACCAGATCCAATTTTCAGCATTTCAAGTGGTAAGACCTAAATCTTTTCTATTTCCATTTGAAGTCTCACCACACCAAGCTTGAGGATAAGCTTGAAGGGGATGATAACTTCTGAGCTTGGAAGTATAGGATTGGGTTAATCATGGAAGAGAATGAGTTGGACTCATATATAAAAGAAGACATCCCTATCCCAGAGGTTGAAGAGGCTAAGGTATTGCATAAGAAGAACTTGGTCAAGGCAAAGAGAATCATTGTTGATTCTATCAAAGACCATCTCATACCCCATGTGTCTTCTCTAAAGACACCAAAGGCTATGTTTGACTCTTTGACCAAGCTATTTGAAGGAAAGAACATAAATCGGAAGATGACCCTACGGAATCAATTGAAAGCGGTCAAGATGTCGAATGGAGAAACCATTCAATCCTATTTCTCCAAGGTCTCTCAGATCAAGGAACAACTTGAAGCTATAGATGAAATGGTGGAGAATGGTGAAATTGTTATGACTACTTTGAATGGCCTACCTAGGTCATGGGACTCTTTTATCCAGGGGATCTGTGCCAGAAAGAAATTAATCTCCTTCAGCAGATTGTGGGAGGAATGTTCTCAAGAAGAAGCAAGGCTTGTGGCAAGAGAAGAGAAGATGGGAAATGAAGATCAAGCTCTCACAGCTCACACTAAGAAGGGCAAGTTCAAGAGGGAGCCATCCCATCACAAGAAGAAATATTCTCATCATTTTCACAAAGACAAGAAAGATCTAAGGTGTTTCACTTGTAATGAGAAGGGTCACTTTGCTTCAGAATGTCCCAAGAACAAAAGGGACAACCACAACAACAAAAACTCCAGCAAGAAGAAGAAGGGTAACAAAAGAAGGTACCATGCTCATGCTGCCGAAGATGATGAACCTCCAAAGAAGAAGGCTAGGGCAGAAAGTGATGATAGTAATGATGACTCATCAAGTGAAAAAGAGTATGTTCTAATCTATGCTCTCACAGGTACTATCTCCCATGGTTGTAATGATTGGTTAATTGACAGTGGGGCTTCCAAATACATGACTGGGTTTAAAGAATCCTTTGTAAATCTGTCTGAACATGAATCAACCCATAAAGTGAAACTTGGGGATGATTATCAATATCCCATTAAAGGAAGTGGTGAAGCCTCCTACAACCTAGATTCTGGAAAATCTTTGAAGATGAAAGAAGTCCTTTATGTACCTGGGCTCAAGAAGAACTTACTCTCCATCTCTGCATTGGATGCAAAAGGTATGAGGATTGCATTTGTGGATGGCCAAGTCCTAATGTGTCTAAAGGGAAAGAACATAGATGATGCAGTGGTGATTGGAGAGCAAGAGGGAGGTTTGTATAAATTGAAAGGACAACCTGAACATGCCATGGTGACATAAAGACAAAGATTCATCCATATTCATGGATCACATAGAGGTATGTACAATTTGCTTTTGCAAAAGTTAACTAATGAATTATGCAAGTCATTGAAGATCACATTGCTAGACATAACTAGCAAGTATGGTGACCAGGTATGTGTTTCTTATATCATAGGATCTTTTATATAAGTATGCATGACATGATTGATGATGTTTATTCATGAAGTCATATGTTTGAATAATCATGGGTATATGCATATTACGTGTCTTACCTTATTTAATGTTATGACTAACCAGAAGAGTCATAGGTTTGAGTAATCACAGGTTTAGACATGTTATGACTAACCATAAGAGTCCTATATAAACCTTGAATGCTAATGCTTATTATTTCTGTTTGAAATGTTCATGACTATACATGCTTGAGATTATTGTGTTTTGATAATATTAAGATTATACTAATGAATGTTTGATTATGTATGAGACCTCGAGGATAACACAATGATGATACTAACAAGCATGCATAGGGATCAAGAATAAATATAAGTTCAAGAAAAATTAATCCAGGAAGCAAAGATCAAGAGGGAGTACACTCCAGTGGCTTCTGCAAGGATGCAGATATTCAGAGGGAGTTGACCATCTCTCTACATTCCACAACAAAAAGGTGTAGAAGAAGCTACTTCAGATTAGGACTCCAGCAGCTCCTGCAAGGAAGCAAAGACTCAGAGGGAGTCCACCCAACAAATAAACAAGATAAGTATTTTAATTATCATTTCTTGCATATTTGTTTGTTTAAATAAAATTGTTCAATGATGTATATGCTCATGTTCCTAGACTTAGGATATGCATTATGCATATTAGAATAGTTGCATTGATGAACAATCTACTACTAATATACATGGGTAAGTGGCCTATGGCACTGTACAACATTCCATTGCTACTTATCTAGAATGAAACCTCTTTGCTGACATGTTGGGAGTTGTGCACACTCTTAACAATGTTCTGGTAGAGACTGGAAGGCATCTAGAAAGTTATGGAATATGGATAAATGTTGTATTGATGCATTAGCTAAGATAATTGCATGACTGTATGACATATTTCTTTATGTGTAAGAATTTGTCTGAAAATTATGAGATGTTTCTAATCATGCAATTTAACTTGTCTTGTAGGAAAGATCGTATACTTTCACCTACAAAAGAAGGACTACAACATTTGTTCAGCAACAAAATTATCTATTAAAGATATTGAAGTTCCCAGGATATGGGAAGAATGCCATGATCCGTCGATCATGAAGTATGATGTTTGGGATGTAGTCCCAAGAACTAAAGGGAAGTTTGTTATAACTTCCATATGGATCTATCAGATCAAGCACGCTGCAGATGGCAGTATAGAGAAATATAAAAGTGATGAAATAGAAGATACACCAGATGGATTTCAAGACAACTTTCTTGAATGGTGTAGTTGAAGAAGAAGTGTATGTGGAGCAGCCACTTGGTTCTGAGACACATGACAGGGAGTCATATATATATGCAGAACTTGGTATGGTAGATAGACAACTTTCCTATCTAGTTTGGGCTTTACCAAGAGTAAAGCAGATTCCAACCTTTACTACAAGGTTGAGGAAGGGAATCTTGTGATTCTACTCCTGTATGTGGATGACTTATTTGTAACAGGAGATGACAAATTGATTGCAGATACTAAGAGGAAGCTTGTTGCTGAGTTCGATATGAAAGATTTGGGAATGATGCATTATTTCCTAGGTATGGAGGTGTGGCAGAATTCAGGGGGAATCTTCCTTGGTCAAGCGAAGTACACCGTAGATATCCTGAAGAGATTCGGGATGATGGATTGCAAGGCCATGGCCACACCCATGGCATCGAATCTGAAGCTTCTATGTGATGCTTCATCTGAGCCGGTTGATGTCTCTATGTATCGTCAGATGATTGGGTCCTTGATGTACCTGACGAACACGCGACCAGATATTTGCTTTGCAGTGAACACATTGAGCCAATTCCTGACGGATCTGAGGAGTGTTCACCTGGTTGCTGTAAAGCATGTTCTGAGGTACCTGAAGGGTACAGTGGATTATGGGCTCAAGTATGAAGCGAATCAAAAGTTTAACCTGCAAGGTTATGTTGATTCAGATTAGGCTGGCAGTGCTGCAGATAGGAAGAGCACATCTGGGTGCTACTTCAGTATGGGATCAGGTGTGATCTCTTGGTTTAGCAGGAAGCAGTCCTGCGTAGCACTGAGTATAGATGAGGCAGAGTCTGTTGTAGCCTGCTCAGCTAGTTGTGAGGTAGTATGGCTACGGAAGCTACTGTCTGAGTTATTTGATCTCCCGCTGGATGCTATTGGTATCTTTTGTGATAACCAGAGTTTTGTGAAGCTGTCTGAGAACCCAGTGTTTGATGACAGGTCGAAACACATAGAGATCAAATATCACTATATCAGGGATATGGTGCAGAGAGGAGCCGTGAAGCTCCTGTATGTTGCAACGAACGAGCAGATTGTAGATGTGCTGACGAAACCACTAGCCAGGGTGAAGTTCGAGTACTTCAGGGAGAGGCTTGGTGTTCTTCAGATCAACGACACTTTGAGGAAACAGTGATGGACACATTTGCGGAAGCCATTCCAAGCATGTTGGAAGGAGGATCCTTCACATAGCTGTGGATGTAAGTGCTGGATGATGAGCATTAGGACGATGCTCCAGTTACTGCTCTATATATGCATCATGTTGATGCTGGATATGATCAGTTGGATCATTTATATTTGTATGTATGTACGCATCGTATTGATGCTGGATATGATCAGTTGGATCATTTATATGTATGTACGCATCATGTTGGATGCTGGATATGATCGGTTGGATCATTTGTATGTATTTGTATATGCATCATGTTGGATACTTGGACCATGTATCTGTATATGTATCAGGTGGATACATTGTATGATCAGGTGGATCATGTATGATGATATGTATCAGGTAGATACTTGGTATGCATCAGGTGGATGCATTGTATGATCAAGTTGATCATGATGATGAGCTTCAGGATGTTGCTCCAGATGATATGTACCTGGATGGTACAGTGATGATGATCAGTATGATCATGGGCATCAGGATGATGCCTCGTGCGATGATGATCCGTTGGATCATGAGTATCAGATTGATACTTGGAGGTCAGAGATGATATGTGGTAGGTTGTGCAAATAGCATGTAATCAGTCCTGGGAGATCTTGTCGGTCGTGCTGCGGCACATAAATGTTCCTGGTGTACTCTTTCCGGTATTGCTATGTAGTATGTAATTAGTCCTCAGATATCCGATAGGTTGAGCTGTGTGCTCGTAATCAGTCCTGGGATGAGGTATTACTACAGAGACATGTAATCAGTCCTGGAGATCCGAGAGGTTGAGCTGTATGCTCGTAATTAGTCCTGGGATGCTCTTTAAAGATCTTGCCGGTCATGCTGCGGCACATAAATGTTCCTAGGATGCTCTTTAAAGGTTTTGTCTATCCACATGTAATCAGTCCTGGAGATCCGATAGGTTGAGCTGTATGCTCGTAATAAGTCCTGGGATGCTCTTTAGAGATCTTGTTGGTCGTTTTGCGGCACATAAATGTTCCTGGGATGCTCTTTAAAGGTATTATGGAGGAGATGCATGTAATCAGTCCTGGTAGATCTTGCCGGTCGTGCTTAGGCACATAAATGTTCATGGGATACTCTTTCTGGTATTGCATCCGCACATAAAATTAGTCCTGAGAGGATACCTCTATTAGACCATTCGCACATATGATGAAGACCTACAGGTGGTGGGCCTACATCCAGTATGAAAAAGGACTGGCTCTGTAGAACTTCCTATGACGAGTAGAGTCAGAGATTGGTTGAGATAGCAGCAGTAGTGACGATGATGATGACGATGATCCCGAGAAGAAGACTTGTCTAGCAGAACTGTGTCGAGAAATACCTTCCTAGTTAAGAGGGAATGTTGATGTATATGTAACTTTGGAATGTATTTCATATATATTTATTGTACCCTTATAAAAGATGTGTTATTCCTCTATAAGGAAGTGTCGTCATGTGGATTGACAAGAGTCACAAGTGTGTGTACTTGCCAATGGGTTATTAGAACACCATGTGTGGGGTCGGCCCTAAAATATATATTATATTGTGGATGTATCTAGATAGACAAGTCGGCCCCATAGTGTAACTGGGAAAACAGGTTAAGTATAAATAGAGATCGGGAGATCTCTATTTGGATCACTCGAAAACTCACACTTCTCTCACTCAGAAAGTGGCGTACTAGTGAGGAGGAGGATCATCTGCTACTAGGAGACTATCTCAGTGTATTTTGGTTGTACTTTGGTTGAGCCATTGCTCTCTCTATCTCTGAGGAATTTGTGGGGTTTTTCACCTTAGGGTTTTCCCCACAGAAACTCTGTGTCTCTTGTCTCTCATGCTTTTGATTCTTGTGATTCTTTTCATGCTTATTGTGCTTGTTATGCATTGATATACTGTATATGTTATTCTCTCAGTAAAGATCCAAGAGATTTGTGAATTAATGCTCAAAATTTAACACAATCCACAACATAATGGAGTTGCAGAAAGGAAGCAAAGATTGATAGGGAGTCCACCCAACAAACAAACAAAGATAAGTATTTGAATTGTCATTTCTTGTATACCTTATTGTTTAAATAATGTTGTTCAATGATGTATATACTTATGTTCCTAGACTTAGGTTGTATGCATATTAGAATAATTACATTATTGAACAATATACTACTAATATGCATGCGATGGGTATGTTAGAAAAAATAGGATCGTAGAGCAATAACAATAAACAGAAATGCAAATATAATCACACATACACATTACAAGAGAGACACAGATATATTGTGGTTCACCCCTACTTGGGCTACGTCCACACTGAAGTTGCCAGTCCTTATTATTATTCCGTCCAACAAAGTGAAGGGATACAACCTACAGCACAACCGCTGCACTTCCTCTTCACTGTCTCACAGTCTCTCTACTTGATCTCAGATATCTTTACAATGCATAATACCTAATACATCAACCCTATCAGTGTTACAATGTATTTCTTTTATAAGGGAAATACAATGGGAAAATGCCACGGGTTACACAAAACCATGGGCCCGAAAACTGGTTGTGCCGGGATCATAACCAAACCTGGGGTATGGGCATGGCTGAATAATAATATCTCTGAATCTGGAGATTAGGATCCACAACCAACAATCTCCCACTTGGAGACTGATCAAAACAACTCCACTGCTGCTGCACTTGCTGGACTTGGACTTGGAAACTTTATCATCTTCACCTTCATGCTAGAAGGCC
This sequence comes from Larix kaempferi, assembly GCA_027924585.1. NCBI lineage: Eukaryota > Viridiplantae > Streptophyta > Pinopsida > Pinales > Pinaceae > Larix > Larix kaempferi. Next base: position 9,296,833 of record BSBM01000368.1, read on the forward strand.
AACTGAAACTGAGCAGGAACTCAGTTTCTCTCTGGTCACTACCTTTGTGAACATGTCTGCAAGATTCTAGCTAGTGCGTATCTTTTCCAGCTTCAACAGTTCATCTGCCAGAACAGAGCGTATGAAATGGTACTTGAGTTGTATATGTTTAGTCCTGGAATGGAATGTTGAGTTCTTTGCAAGATGAATGGCACTCTGGTTATCACTCTACAACCTACTATCATTCTGCTTCTTAACCAATTCCTCCATAAACCTCTGCAACCAAATCATCTCTTTACTAGCCTCTGTAACAGCAACATACTCTGCTTCTGTTTTTGAAAGTGCAACAACCTTCTACAGTTTCGAAATCCAATTTACTGTTGTTCCACCTACAATAAACACATACCCTGTGGTGCTCCTCCTGCTATCCTTATCACCTGCCATATCTGCATCAACATATCCCTGTAGAACAGTGTATGAACCTCCAAAACATAATTCCTGAGTGGCAGTACCTCTCAAATACCTAAGAATCCACTGTACTTCCTTCCAATGTTTTTTACCTGGATTGTTCATATATCTGCTCACAACTCCCACTGCTTGTGCAATATCTAGTCTTGTGCACACCATGGCATACATCAAGCTGCCAACTGATGATTGATAGGGGATCTTGGACATGTAATCTGTCTCTTCCTGTGTCTTGGGACACATTTCATTACTTAGATTGAAATGGCTGGCCAAAGGTGTACTAACTGGTTTTGCATTCTGCATTCTGAACCTCTCCAACACCTTTTGTATGTACTCACTCTGAGACAATGTCAATTTGCAATTTTTCCTGTCTCTCGTTATTCTCATACCAAGTATTTGCTTTGCAGCACCCAAATCCTTCATCGCAAATGAATTAGATAGCTTCCTTTTGAGTACATTTATATCATGCATGTTAGACCCTGCAACAAGCATGTCATCCACATACAATAACAAGATAATATATATTTCATTGTCTAGCTTCTTGAAATAAACACAGTGGTCAGAATGACATCTACTATAACCTTGTTCTATCATAAACCTGTCAAATTTTAAATACCACTTCCTTGGAGCTTGCTTCAAGCCATACAAACTCTTTTTCAACCTGCATACCAAGTTCTCCTTACCTTTGACCTCATACCCTTGTGGCTGTTGCATATATATCTCTTCCTCCAAATCCCCATGGAGAAAGGTTGTTTTTACATCTAACTGTTCAAGATGCAAATATTCTACCGCCACTAGACTTAAGATAGTCCTAATTGAAGTCATCTTAACAACAGGAGAAAATATTTCATCAAAATCTATATATTTCTTCTGTGCAAACCCCTTTACAACAAGTCTCACCTTGTACCGCTTCTTACCTCCTTCTTCTTCCTTCAACCTGTAAATCTATTTGTTCTGCAATGCTCTTTTACCAGCAAGAAACTGAACCAAATCCCAAGTCTGGTTTCCTACCAATGAGTCCATTTCCTCATTCATGCCTTGCTCCCACTTCTTTATAGTTTCCACCTGCATTGCTTCTTCATAACATTCTGCTTCACCAGCATCAGACATCAACAAATAATACATTGAAGGAGAGTATCATTCAGGGAGTCTACTTAACCTGGTAGATCTTCTTGCAAATGCAAGAGTTTTAGGAACTTGTTGTTGTTCTTGATTTTCTGGCACCTTTGGAACTTCATTTTCTGTAATTTCACCAAGTACTGTGTACTTTGTGTTTTCCTTTTCCTGCTTCTTTCCCTGCAACTGATCTTTATACATGACCTTTTCATTGAATATGACATCTCTACTTCTAATGATTTTGTGATTTTCATAATCCCATAAGCGATAACCAAAATCATCAACCCCATATCCAATAAAGGTACATTTCTTGGATTTAGCTTCAAGCTTTGTTCTATTTTCTTTATCAATATGGACAAATGCTTCACAACCAAACATTCTAAAAAATGAGTAGTTTACCTTTTTATCTGTCCATGCCTCCTCTGGAATACCACCATCCAAAGCACTTGACAGTCCTCTGTTTATTAAATAAACAACAGTATTTACAGCATCCGCCCAAAACTATAAGGGAAACCATGCATGCAGTCTCATACACCTTGCACGCTCCATGATCGTTCTATTCATTCTTTTTGACACACCATTTTCTTGTGGTGTTCCTGGGACTGTCTTCTCTCTACGAATCCCATGGTATGAACAGTAACTATCAAACTCCTTGCCGCAGTACTCACCTCCATTATCAGATTTGAGACACTTCAAACTTTTTCCTGTCTCATTCTCAACCAAAGCTTTCCACTTCTTAAAAGTAGCAGACACATCAGATTTATGTCTAATGCAATAAACCCAAGTTTTCCTAGTTGCATCATCAATAAATGTAACATAATAATGAGAGCCACCAAGAGATTGTACCTGAGTTGGTCCCCATACATCTGTATGCACAAGCTCTAACTTTTCATTCTTCTTCTGTTTCCCAACCTTAAGAAATTTGACTCTCTCCTGTTTTCCATAAACATAGTTTTCATAGAATTCCAAACTTACCTGCTTCAAATCCGGCAGCAACTTCCTTGAGTGGAGAATCTACATCCCCTTTTCACTCATGTGGCTAAGCCTATGATGCCACAATGCTGTATATGTTCCTGTGGAAGCTAAAGATATAGAATGGTTAGTATTATGAGGACATAAATACAACGTACCTACCCTGTCTTCTTTTGCTATCACCATTGATCCTTTAGTGATCTTCCACCACTTTTCTCCAAATGTAGATAGATAGTCGCCATCTCCCAACTGCCTTGTTGAGATCAGATTTCTTTTCATAGCAGAAATATGCCTAACATCTTTCAACAACCAATTAGTTCCATTCATCCATACCTTACCCATTCCAACAATTTTACATGGCTCATCATCACCCAATAAAACATGTCCAAAATCGCCCGAAACATAATCGTGAAAGTATTTCCTATGGGGTGTAGCATGACATGAAGCCCCTGAATCTACTACCCAATAATCACTAGTATTATCTAATGCAAGAATCAAAGCATCTTGTAACAAATCACCTGCTACATTTACTTCCTAGGTAGTTTCCTTTTGTGCATCTCCTTTCTTCTTTAGAGATCTGTAGTCTTTCTTCATATGTCCTTTCTTTCCACAATCCCAGCACTCTATTTTTCCCATTCTGGACTTGGATTTTCCCATTTTAGACTTCCCACGATTACCTTGGCTCTTTCCTCACTCATTTTGTCTTCCCCTACTCTCCATGGTCAATGCATTACCTGATGTCTCATCTGTGCTTTTTCTTCACATTTCCTCGCTAAGAATAACACCAATAACATCATCAAAATTCAAGGTGTTTGAACCAGAGACAGAGTTACTTACAGCCATGACCAAGCTATTCCAGCTTTCTGGCAATGAACACAAGATTAGAAGAGCCCTAACCTCATCATCAAAGTTCACACTTACAGAACTTAGTTGATTTGTAACCGTATTAAACTCATTTAAATGATCAGTAATAGATCCACCTTCAGACATCTTCATATTAAATAAATGCTTCATTAGAAATACCTTGTTAGAGGCTGAGAGTTTTTCATATAGCTTACCCAATGCGCTCATCAAACCCTCCATTGTCATTTCCTTTGAGATATTGAAAGCCACCGACAAAGCTAGGCTCAGCCGTATTGTTCCCAGAGCCTTTTTGTCAAGAACCTCCCATTCTTCATCCTTCATGGCCACCGGCTACTTTGCTCTTCCTCCCAACGGTAGGAATAGATCCTTCTAGTACAGACAGTCCTCTATTTGCATATTCCATAACTGAAAGTTTTGGCCGTTAAACTTCTCGACCTTAAACTTTCCTTCTTCCACCATTGCTCCCACTCGAACCAAAAACCCTAGCTTCCTGTGGGTTTATCTGCCAAATAGACCTTTGGCTCTGATACCAATTGTTAGAAAAAATAGGATCGCAAAGCAATAACAATAAACAAAAATGCAAATATAATCACACATACACATTACAAGAGAGACATAGATATATCGTGGTTCACCCCAACTTGGCCTACATCCACACTGAAGTTGCCAGTCCTTATTATTATTCTGTCCAGCAAAGTGAAGGGATACAACCTGCAGCACAACAGCTGCACTTCCTCTTCACTATCTCACAGTCTCTCTACTTGATCTCAAAGATTTTTACAATGCATAATACCTAATAAATCAAACCTATCCATGTTACAATGTCTTTCTTTTATAAGGGAAATAGAATGAGAAAATACCACGGGTTACCCAAAACCATGGGCCCAAAAACTGGTGGTGAAAACTCCCCCGGACCCCCCTAGGGTCGTGCCGGGATCATAACCAAACCTGGGGTATGGGAACGGATGAATAATAATATCTCTAAATCTGGAGATCAGGATCCACAACCAATAGGGTAAGTGGCCTATGGCACTATAGAACATTCCATTGCTACTTATCTAGAATGAATCCTCTTTGCTGACATGTTGGGAGTAGTGCAAACTTTTAACAATGTTCTGGTAGAGATGGAAGGCATCTAGAAAGTTACCGTATGAATACGGGATATGAATGAATGTTGTATTGAAGCATTGGCTAAAATAATTGCATGACTATATGACATATGCCTTTATGTGTAAGACTTTGTTCTAAAAACTATGAGAAGTTTCTAATCATGCAATTCAATTTGACTTGTAGGAAAGATCGTGTACAATCACCTACAAAAGATGGACTACAACATTTGTTCCAACAACGAACTTCAAGAAAACTATCTATTGAAGATATTGAAGAATCTGAAGTTCCCAAGATCCGGGATGCTCTTTAGAGATCTTGCAGGATGCAAGATACTCTTTTAAGATTTTGCAAAGGTCGCATAGAAAAGATCCCGGAGATCCGGACAGGTTGTGCTAGGCACGAAAAAGATACTGGGATGCTCTTTAGAGATTTTGCAAGATGCAAGATAATCTTTTAAGGTTTTGCAAGTTCACATGTAAAAGATCCTAGAGATCCAGACAGATTGTGCTATGCATGGAAAAGATCCTGGGATGCTCTTTAGAGATCTTGTAGGTTGCAAGATACTCTTTTAAGGTTTTGTGAAGGTCACATGTAAAAGATCCTAGGAGATCCGATAGGTTGAGCAGTAAGCTCGTAAAAGTCCTGGGATGCTCTTTCGAGGTTTTGTTGACGCACGTAATCAACCCTGAGGATTCCACAGGATGGACATATATGATGAAGACCTACAGGAGGCTAGGCCTACAACCATCATGAAAAAGGGTTGGCTCTTTAGAACTTCCTATGATAAGAAGAATTGAGATATAACACCAGTGATCAAGATGATGAGTACAGCAGTAGTGATGATGATGCTCCATGATCTAGTGACGATGATCTAGCTCTAGAATTGAAGACTTGTGTCGATATGTATTAATGACCTGTGTCAAGAGAATACCTTCCTAGTTAAGAGGGAGTGTTGATGTATTTGTAACTTCGAAAGATACTGACTTGTATATTGTATGTATTACATTTGTACTTTATTGTATCCCCAACAGAGATGTATTATTCCTCTGATTGGAAGTGTCGTCATTTGTATTTGCAAGTGTCGCAAGTTATATTGTAAGTGTTGTAACTTATATCTGATGGGTTATTAGACCACCTTGGTGGGGTCGGCCTTGTATGAGTCATGTGGGTTAAAGGGTTATTAGACCACCCTAGTGGGGTCGGACCAGTCAGGATTATGTTAAGTGGTTAAGTTGGGGCCGACCTAGTTAGAGTTAAAAGACAAGTGAAGTAAAGTATAAATAGAGGGTGTGTGATCCTCATTTAACTCATTCACTCACCTATCCAACTCGCATAGTTGAGAGAGAGGAGTGCGCACAAGTGGAGGAGGAGTAGCTGCTGAAGACATCTATCTTTTGGGGTTTGATATTTGTGATCCTTGTATTGGTGTTGATTCTATCTCTGAGGAAGTTGCAGGGTTTTTCACCTTCTTGGTTTTCCCCGGTGAAATGCTTTGTGTCCATTGTCTCTTATGATTGTTATGTTGTGCATGTTATTCTCTTAGTGATCCTATTGAATGAAATTATTGAAAAATTAACACTTATGAGGTGAAATGTTTGTGTTCAATTGTCATGAAGTTAAAGCTTCAATGGGTCGACAATCTCTCTTAAAAGAGAGGACAAGTGGATCGTTAGATAATAGTCTTAATTACTATAAAGCCAAAAAATAAGATAGTTTGATGACTACACAATAGTTTCCATGTGGCATTCTAAATGGTAATTGTAAATACTTTGAATCCATCTAAATTCAAGAATCTCTCCCCTAAATTTCTAGTATTACCTATAAATAAACCTCGTTTCCTTGGTGAAGTTCATTGAAGCAAAGAGGATATGAAAGTTTTTACTTATTTAACATTGACGACAACTACACAAGATGCAGATGAGGTATGTATTAGCATTTTAGGGATTTTATCTTGACGGTTTCATGTTCCAATGCCCTTTTTGTATTATATGAAATTTCAACTGATAAAATGTTTGGTAAAATATTAGGGTAGAGAATTTAGGAATGAAATACATTGTTAGGGAGTGTTGTTATTAATTCAATGAGGCATAACGACACATAATGGCATGTTTTTCTAGTGCTTTAAGTGAGGAGGAAACAATTATGGGAGCCTAAGAATGTGCTTTAGATTAATTTGAGAATAGAGCATGTGGCCATGATACCAAAGGGACTCCTAGTCTATACTTTCAATACTTAGAAATAATAAATGGTATTGTTTGCTTCTTATACTACCATAAACCCTTTCCACTAAAAAATAATTAACATAGTGAAACAATTAAGCATAGTAGAATTTAAAAAAAAAATTAAACGTACTAGAAATAACAAGAAATAACTTTGATAGAAGGAAGTTGACACTATGAAATTTACACCTTCTCTGAAGCAAAAATACATCAAGCTTATATAGTCAAATCACATCTATGTGTTACAAGGGGATATTTTTCTAAATATAAGAAAATATATTCCAAGCAATTGGTACGAGCCTATGTACAATCATAGGGGATGTAAAGTAATTCTATACAATAAAAATGGAAGCATAGTTTATATTATTGCCTCAACATTCTCTTCGTTGTCAATAGCAATCACGTTTTAAATAAAATAGTCTATGAATATTTGATGTGATGAAAAGTACGTGTTAATTGCATGCAGAATTTTTTATGGCATAGGAGTGTGTAAAAAAGTAGTAAAAAATAAGTCCCAACAAGGATATTCTAGTGGATCCATCCATCGCAATTATAATTGTTGACATTTTTTAAAAGGCCGTGTTAGTACAATACATTAGTTTATATAAATATATGTCTCAAAATGAACAAGTTTAGTGAATCATGTTAAAAATATTAGATGATATACAATTTTTTTGGTTTTTTTTTCATAAGTATCCTTTATTTATGTTGTTATTTATCAACACCATTCAAAATTCGTACTATTTAGTAACTATTATTTGCATCATGAAGTAGAGCAAAGTTCAAATATTGAAGTAGGTAAATGGTACTTACCTTAATTGGCATGCAAACTTACGTTTTGAGGAGACCAAGTTTTTCATCCAGATAGCACATAGATTATTAGTATAACTTTTATTGTTGTCATAAGCACTTCTCTTTCATTCTAAGGATTCGTTCCCCATCATTCAATGGCAATGAATGATTGAATTGTTTTTTGATTTATCAATTCCATATTTGTCATTTATTTTAGTACTTTCTAGGTGGACAATTGTATGTATTGGCTTGTAGGGCTCATTTTTGCTGTCAAAATTTTGGAAGAATAGCTCCAAGTTCTTGGCATTGACCTACACATCGAGACCTTTGCAACAATGAAAAATCACCACAATCAGAGTTCATGTGCAAGAGTTATGCCCCCCACAAGTTGAACTATCTTGTTAACCACCGTGATACTGAGTGGAGCCACATTAGCTCACATTACTCACACTTGCGGATCTAGTCATGTGTAGAATTTCAAAAATATTCTAGAGGGTCCAAAACTCTAACATTAGTTGGGGGTTGAAGCATGCAAAAACCCTAACCCTAACCCTAGACAACGATGAGGCTATGTTAAATATTGAGCCATTAGGAAAAGAAGTGGTTCCATTCTTATTGCATTTTATATTGTTCCATAAGAAAAAAATTGGGAAGTGGGATATTGAACTAATATAGGAAGTAGAAGATCTTATAGCAACCATATTAGCCATAGACAGTGTACATTTATATTGCTCACTAATTGCAGGTTACTCAAAGATAAGGTACTTCCAAGTGATAATGTCTTGCCTGACAGTTGCATAGAGGCAAAGAAAATGTTGAAAAGGCTGAGTGTTTAGTACATATCATACCACACATGTCTGAATGATTGTATTCTATTCAAGGACAAATATGTAGACAAAGAGATATATCCAAAATGTGGGCATGACAAGTACAATAAATAAAAAAAACAAGTGTAAGGAACACGATCCTCATAATATATTGAGGTACATGATTCAAAGGCTCTTTTGTTGCAAACAATTAGTTGTGTTGCATGGGTGACATGCCTCACATAGAAATGAGCCAAGAGTTATGCAAAACCTAGTAGATTCAATAGCAATGAAGCATATAGAAGATACATGGCCCAATAAATTCAAGGATGAATTACGAAGCCTTCGATTGAGCATAGCCATGGATGGTGTTAACTTGTATTCCATCCAAAACACCAACTATTACGTTTGGCTAGTGGTAGTGATCAATAATAATACCCCCCATGGTTGTCGGTGAAGAATGAACATCTTATGTTGGCTCTTATAGTCCTAGATAGAAGACAAATGGAGAGAATGGATATCTACCTCTAACCATTGATCAATGAATTTAAGCAATTATGGGAATGGATACATGTTTATGATGTATCAAGGACCATATTAATGGAGAGGTATTTTATGTTGTATGCCATATGTGTTTACACTACACACTTATCTAGGACTGGGATTTTGTGTTTGTAAGAATGCTGATTGATTTGTTTTTATTGATAACATTATTTGGCATATTTAATTTGTTGCAACTATATTTTTTGACGCTAACATGCCATGTTTACAATATCATCATAGGTCTTGTAACAAAAGGATACCATAGATGTAAATGTTGTTCATTTTCTAAAAGCTAGGTGGTCCAACCACCTAGGAAAGTCAATGTACGACTGCCATAGGGTATTCCTCCCAAAGAACCACCTTTACAAAATGAACCATGAAGAACTGAAATAATCACACTGACAAATATTATTATGGCATATGACATAGAGAAGGAGAATGAAATTGTAAAATTGTTTGATTCAAATGGGAAACCAATGTTTGATGATCTTGAATTTTTTTACACCTATGTTGAGAAAACACCCATTGGGATGAAAATAAAATATGTTTTTTATGAGCTTCCATATTGACAGAATCTTAAGATTGTCCACTTACTAGATCCCATGCATATATTAAAAAAAATCATCTTCCTTATGAATGAACATATCATCGAAAAAAAGTGACACATTGGTTATTAGGAGAGATCTTATTTCTTTGAATACTAAAATGAGACATTGGCCAACAAAAGAAAGTAGAGGAGATGTCGGTCCCTCTTCGTCTTTTAAAGAAGGTGATTTCCCATGGATTTTTAAGAAATATTGTGGAGTGGAGGTCACATCGCACAAGATTGTGGAGTGGAGGTCACATTCGACCAATCTAGTCATGCTAGCCAACGTGATCAAAACCTAATAGAGGGGAAGTTAGGTTATGTTGGAAAGATACATGAGATCATGCAAGTGGAGTGTTATCACCTAAAATTCACACACATGTGAAATTTTGATGATTATTACAAGAATACATTATAGACATATCACATGCAGCTCATAAGACTTCTTCCTAAGTAAAATCAACATGTGAAATAAAGAAATGAATGAAGAACTCACACTTTGGACCAACCACGTGGTTTTGTCAAAATAAATTCATGTGATGCCTAGGTTTATCAAAGGAAACCCGCACGATATAGTACGGAAAATCCCTCAAAACCTATCCAAATCAAGGAAAATTTTAGGGGCGAAATTTAGCCCATGGGCTATTTTTGGGCCTTTTTTCCAAAAAAGATTCGCCAATTTTCCTTTTTTTCAAATGTGATTTGCCCAAATTCCATGGGATAATTTTTTTTACTCTAAAATTCACCAAAATTATCCAAAAACTATATAAAGTACTTAGAAATGTGATTTTTTTTTTAATTTCCAAACATTTCATGGTTGCAAATTTAAGAAATAGTAAGATTCGCCAAGGTTTTGACACTTTGAAAAGTTATGGATCCTTAAAAATTTCCCTGATTCATATGTGTCAATGCATGGAGCATTAACTTCCACAACACATTCAAAGCATTGCAACCACATTTTGGCTCCAAGTAACTAAAATCGACCTTCTTCACATGCTTGGGAATTAAACAACCCCATACTTGTACCTTCAAGCCCCTTCATGGGAGGGAGCATTCACATGAAGAACTAGTTGTTTGTGGACCACCATTTGGCCTATAAAAGGAATCCATGAGCTTGCATTTCATAAGGAGAAATAAATAGCAAATATATGCTACAAGACCCGGTTTGAGAGAATCATCTTTCATCCTCATTCTCACCATCAATTGGAAATTCAAGCTCACTTAACTTATTCCTCAAGAAGTAAGTATTTCTCCTTCATCATGTTATAATTTTAAGTGTAATAACAATAAGGATCATTGAAAGATAAACAAGAACAACATGAACAATAGAACACAACAAATTTATCCCAGGAAAACCCTCTCGAGGCGAAAAAACCCAGCAAACTTCTACTATATAGATTCTACAGAATGTACAATAGTATCCCTCATGCAAAGACTCAAAACAAGAAGACTCCACAAGCAACTACTCTGAACAACTGTTTCTCTCTACTCATGTGAATTAGATGAGTGAGTGAAGTGTGCAAATGAGGAGGGCAAGCCTCCTATTTATACTAAACAAAACACTTGACCTTTTTACTAATTGGGTCGTCTTGACTCACCTAACTAGGCTGACCTGTGCACTTTAAAATGAAATATTATTTTCTAGATCTTTCCAGGATGACCTAATGGTTAGGGTTTACATTGACTCTTTCAATGACTTTTACATAACCAATTACATCAATAATATTCCACGTAAGGTGTAAAATACAAATAATACAAGTGACTCAAATAATACAAATAAGAATATCTTTTGAAGTTACATCCTTCAACACTCCCTCTTAACAAGGAAGGTATTCTTCAATCTTCATCACCATCATCTTCACACTGTTGCAGTTCTTGTACACTGACTATTGACATCTGCATCTCCCGAATCTATATATCATAAGAATTTCCACATAGCCAGCCCTTTTTCATGTTGGATGTGACCTAGACCATGTCAAGGACTTTCACACACAGATCCATCCCTCTTTCATGTCACATGTGACATAGACCGAGTCTAGGACTTTCCCACTATAAATGATCTCCCGCAACTAAGCAGACCAAGAGCATCATTATAGGACTTGCGAATGATCTTCTGCAGCTAGGCAGACCAGAAGGATCATTCTGAGAATTTTCGCCATAGAGCTAGCCCTCTTTCATGCTGTATGTGACCTAGACCGAGTCTAGAAATTTTCCATTATAAATTATGTCACATCCCCACTGACCTCCTTAGGCCATGGGAGACCCTGATAAAAAAAATTTCTCCAAATCCGGCTAAATACACACACACAGTCGAAATAGCTCGGATCCAAAATCCACAACCCGCAATTGCAAACCCGTAATCCGCGATCTGCAATGGTGAACCCGCAATCCGCAATGCGCAATCCACAACGGAGAACCCACAATCTAAAATATGAAATTACGGATATGGAAGGTCAAAAATGCATAATCAAAAATATTTCCTTTCCGCAATCTGCAATCCGCAACAACAAGCCCGCAATCCGCAATCCGCAATTGCAGATACGGAAGGTCAAAACTCCATAACCGGAAAGCTTACCTTTCCACAATCCACAATCAGCAATAGCGAACCCACAATCCACAATCCGCAATTGCGAACCCGTAATCTGCATTCCGCAATTGCAGATGCAGAAGGTCAAACTCCATGTCCGACAAAGGTCACTTCCGCAATCTGCAATCTGCAAGTGCGGATGCGGGAATGTAGAAGTGTACCCTCTATTATGGTAACTTCCACACAATATTCGGAGGGGCATAACTTATCCATACTTGGTCCAAATGAGACAACATCGGTACCGTTGGAAAACTCTTAGAGATCTCTATCCAATGGTGAAATCCATGTCCCATCTTAGCACTCCTACCATGTTAGATTTCCCACTGAATTTTTGTCCATAACTCTGCCAAAAAGGACTTAAGGCTTCTTCCTATCATGAATTTCCTTCCACCTGACCCACAGAGGGGTTCTAAAACACTTTCGGGGCATTCCCCTTCTTTCCAAGGATCAGATGTAAGCATACAACTCATTTCCAATTTAATCATACATATCATAACATGTAAAAAGGATTTTAAATTAAATCTAACCAATACATCTGTCATACGCAAGACTTATAATGCATTAAACTCATACAATACAATGATATACATATAACAAGGAACTTAGCTCTTTACTCAGGCCTTCACATTACTATTGTTAATCAAATTCATGTAAACATGCATTCCATAATTTCACAATTGAACATAAGCAACCATTTCATTACAATGAAACACCTTCATTTAACATAACAAGATATTTCAATTTTCGAAGCAACTGGATAAGTGGGAGCAACATTCTGCCCAATGTTAGAACTTTGTCTAGCATGCACTCTATCAACTGAGAGATCACCCCCAAGCTGGGCTATGTATCCACTAAGGAGGGCTATCAGGTTCTCTCACAATCAAGGTACCATCCCAATGCTAATCCAATCTGTAGTTATCAAGCATTCCAGGGCACCTACCCATGCTAAGCCAACCTACAGTGGGTTTATAAATCATTTAGGGACATACTGGTCATGCTAAGCTAGCTTCCAGTTGGGTTTATCAAGCATACCAACATCAGGGTCATGCCAAGCGAGCATACAGTTGGGTTTATCAAGCATACCAAACAAGCTGATCAAGCTAATCCAATCTGCAGTGGGTTTATCAGGCATACCCAACAATACAATCATGCCAAGCCAGCATACCGTTGGATATATCAAACATATCAGACAATCCAATCATGTTAATCCAACCGACAGTGCGTTTATCAGGCGAACAGGGGCAGCAAGGGAGCCGTTGCTAAGCCAGTGAGCTCAACCACAGAGTTGCAGGAATCTCAACAATCAGTCGACCTGGAATTCACATTACCTACCACATCCGACACAAGGAAGACCCTCTTCTCTACTGCGCAGTCCCTCAAGACCTCTTCCCTTCCAGTGCTATTCCAGGATGGGCATAGAAAGGTCCAGTCGCTAGTTCTATGAGACTTCAGCCTTCACTGGGTTTATCAAGCAACCCAACCTTCTTCCACAGATCAACAAGAAGACTCGCTCCAGGCTTGCGGATAAGGTTCTATTCTGTAATCTATCCTGTGATACAAGCTCAGGTTCTCACGGTTTCTCTACACTGTTTAGGCTTGTAGTTTCCTCACGGGTTCTTACCACTCTGTCATGGGGCACTCTGTCACCGCTAGACTGGGTTCACACACACCGCTTCTCATGGCTAATAGTTCTCTAGTATTCTCCTCTACACAGGAAAAACGATTATCTTCAGGTTATACTACTCTAATGGATCTGCATATGCAGGAACGTATGATCAATCTCTCTCTCTCTATGGGCGATTGATCGTGAATGGATAGTGCCTCCATGGATGATGGATCCTCTATGTTTTCTCCCACCAATAGGTAGTCAAACAGGTTCTGTCCCTTCCCGGTGATTGAGTGTTTTCCAAAATAAGCAATTAGAGCCATGCCCTGCCATACAAAATCGCAGGCATGCTCCATATTCCATCGGCTTCAAAAAAAGGGTTCTCAACCACCCTCTGCAATCGCATTAAATTTCAACGGGGAGTTCAAATGGGTTCACAATCAGACATGTGGCAACATGGGAAACTAATCCCATAACCCCCTCACCTCTCCCTAGTGGATACACGTGGCCCCTTCTCATTAGTTGCCTCCTTAGCCAGCTTCTTGGTTATTTTAATCATTAATAATAATTACATCATTTACATTTCTTCATGGCTTAACAACCCATGAATAATCAAACTATCCAAATACTTGCATAAGCAATAATCCTAAAACATCCACTAGTGGGGCCTTGGCCTTGAGCTCCACACTAGGGAAAATACACACACTACATTTATATACAATCTTTACATTGAAGCCAAATAACATCAAGGTAAAAATGGGGTATTACAACTCCCTCTCCCTTAAAATAACACCATCCTCGGTGTTCTCAAAACTTGAACAAAAATGGGAATGCCTCTTTCATGGCATCCTCCAACTCCCACGTGGCCTCTTCTGGACTAAGGTGCCTCCATTGCACCTTTACCTTCCCTATGGCCTAGTTCCAGAGCAAGGTAACCTTCCTGTCGAGGATACATATAGGCTCCACCTATAACTCTCCTTCTGGTTCCACCTGTATCACATGCCAATCAATGATATGATTAGGATCATGTACATATTTCTTAAGCAAAGATACATGGAAAACATTATGAGCTTTCATATTAGCAGGCAATGCAATCCTATATGCAACTGGCCCTATCCTATCAAGGATTTCAAATGACCCACAATATCTGGGTGCCAACTTGGCACAACTTCCCAATTTCATGGAACTCTTCCTTGGTTTCACTCTCGAGTAGACATGATCCCCAATCCGAAATTCCTTATGCATTATTTTCAGATCTGCATAAATCTTCTACCTGTCCTGTGCTTCCTTCAAATTCTGTCTAATATTCAGAATCTCTTGCTCCATCTCCTCAATCATTTTTGGTCTAAGAACTACTCTGTTCACTAGGCTGTCCCAACTCACTGTAGTTCTGCATCCTTCGCCATACAACACTTCAAAAGGACTCATCTTTAATTATGTTTGATGTCCATTGTTGTAAGAAAATTCTACCAAATGTAAATAGTCTTCCCACTTGGATGGTTTGTCCATCACATACATCCTTAACATATCTTTAAGGATCTGATTTACTCTCTTAGTCTGTCCATCTTTCTGAGGATGATAAGCTGTGCTAAACTTCAACTGAGTCCCTAAATCCTGGAACAATCCTTTCCAAAAATTAGATATGAACTTCGTGTCACGATCTGAAACTATTGCCTTGGGAAATCCATGCAATTCGAAGATCTCTCTTATGAAGATATCTGCAATATCATTAGCCTTGTGAGTGGACTTGAATGGAATGAAATGATCTACCTTTGATATATTTTCCACCACCACCATGATTGAATCATGCTTCTTCACTATCATTGGAAACCCTGTTATGAAATCCATATAGATCACTTCCCACTTCCATTCTGGAATGGGAAATGGCTGCAAAAATCCTACTGTGTGTTGGTGCTCTGCCTTGACCTGTTGACACTTCTGACATTTATCAATGTACTTAACCATGTCTTTCTTCATACCTTTCCAAAAGCACTGCTTCCTTGCTACTGTTATAGTCTTCTGATATCCTAGATGTCCTGAGTATGGTCTTTGATGTATCTCATCCACCACCAACTTCTTCAAATTTGCACTGTTTGGAATGTACAATCGGTTGTTTTGATAAATGAGAACATCGCTATCACCTAGCTGATACCTTGCATACTTCTCTTCTATAAAATTATGATGCAATTTCTCTTTGAGCTGAAGGTAAACGTCATCACTATCTTGAGCCTCTAAAATTCTTGCCTTCAAATCTGATTCACACCTACTTACTACTACAATGTGGAATCTCCTGCTGAGTGCATCAACAACCTTATTCTCCTTAACCTTGACATTCTTCATTTCCAAATCAAAATCACAAAGAAACTCCATCCATATAGTTTTCCCTGTAAAATTAGTCACAGCAGATCTAATGAACAAGTAAATCAATCACAATAGATGAAACTCAGAAAAATGGTGTAAAACTGTGCAAAACATGCATCAGTGCTCAATATCCCAATGAGGGTGAATAATTACAATACAATACAGTAACAATGACTGAGCAATTCGAATTGACTAAGGAGATCATTCGAATCACTGAATGGAGTAGCTTGACTCTAACTAGGAGTCCCCATCATCAATCAGTGGTGGTCATCAATGCACAAGAACCAGTCATCCAGGTGTCAATCTGAGTCTAACGGAGTGTAACATGTGTAACTGAAGTGTGTAGCACTGATATAGGGAAGTGGGCTCAGTGGAGGGCGCATGGGAGGCTAACTGAAGTCAGAACAAGTCATCTAGTCAATCTGGAGGTCCATCGGAGTGAAACAGTCAGTCAGGAGTGAAACTAGCCTCAGATCAAGGAGAATCGGAGCTAACTGAGTGTAACTGAAGTGGTAGGTGAAGAAGTGCGCCCTTCTCTGGCAATAGGTGAGAAGTGGGCGCCTTCCTGACTAGGAGGGCTAAAGAATTGATGTAAGAATCTCCCGGGTGCTAGAATAAGGTGGCTAAGGTGCTAGAGGCATCAACCTGGTGACTGTGATGCATGCAAAGTGAATTTAAACCCTAGAATTTGCATGCAAACCCTAATTGCATGCAAGATCCTGAAAAAGATGATGTCGATATCCGAACATTCCCTGCATTCAGATTTGGCTAGTCAAACAAGTATTTCAAACTCATATGATCAGTTCTAAGCTCAAATATTCTTCCCAAGATTTAATGCCTCCATCTCTTGAGAGCGTGAACTATGGCTTCTAGCTCTAACTCATGGGTGGCATAGTTCCTTTCATGCTCCTCCAACTTCCTTGACTCATAACAAATTACAAACCATTCTTGCATTAGCACTCCACCGAGTCCTTCAATGCAAGCATCAGTGCATACCACAAAATCCTTACTCGGATCCGCAATCTTCAAAACAGGCGCACTGGTAAGCAACTCCTTTAACGGCTGGAAACTTCTTTCACATTTTTCAGACCATGTGAATTTGATGTCCTTCCTCTGCAATGAAGTGATTGGATGGGATATCTTGGAGAAGCCTTCAATGAACCTTCTATAGTAACCAGCAAGGCCCATAAAATATCTAACATCTGTTGCATTCCTTGGAGTGGACCAATCCATGATGGCCTCAATCTTCTCTAGATCCACTGCAATGCCTTCTGCTGATATAATATGACCCAAATAATGTACTTTCTCTTGATAGAAGTTACATTTACTCAACTTAGAATACAACTAGTGCTCCCTAGGGACTTGCAATACCATTCTCAAATGCTCATCATGTTCTTATTCATTCTTTGATTACACAAGGATATCATCCAAGAACACAATCACAAACTTATCCAAGTACTTGCTGAAGACATTGTTCATGAGACACATGAATGTAGCAGGTGCATTGGTAAGACCAAATGGCACCACTGTAAATTCATAATGACCATACCTACTCCCGAAGGTTGTCTTATGAATGTCATCTTCCTTTATCCTCACCTGATGGTATCCAGACCTCAAGTCAATCTTTGAAAACACTCTATCTTCCTTCATTTGATCAAACAAGTCATCAATCTTTGGCAATGGTTACTTGTTCTTAATTGTCACTTTATTGAGCTGCATGTAATCAATACACATCCTCAATGTTCCATCCTTCTTCTTAACAAACAACACGTGTGCACCCCATGGGGATACACTCGGTCTGATATATTCCTTGTCCATTAATTCCTGCAGCTGCATCTTCAATTCTACCAACTTTAGTGTGATCATTCTATAAGGAGCTTTGGAGATGGGTGTTTCTCTTGGAAAAAGATTAATGGAAAAGTCAATATCTCTCTTGGGTGGAAATCCTGGGACTTCATCTGGAAACACATACTGAAACTCTTGCAATATCTGGAATTCTTCTATCCTGGGTCCTTTATCTTCTGTTGAATCTAATATATGCACCGCATATAACTGATAGCCCTTTTTATAAAACTTCCTCAATTGCAGAGTTGAAATTTGCCTTACTGAAACATGCTTTGGAATTCCTTTAACCATCCTTGGCTTGCCTTCATCATCAAGGAATTCCAATGATTTCTCATAACAGTCTAAGTTGTCCCTATGCCTTTCCAACCAAACCATGCCAATTAAGGCATCATATGACCCCAATGGTAAGACATTTAATTCTGCATGCATGAGGAGTCCATTCAATTCTATAGGGCACTCCTTCACTACTTCACTCACCTTTCTCTTGGTTCCTATGGCTAACTGAACTAGCCAAGCCTTACTATGCTTTACTGTACCAAGAAAAAAACTTTCAACTACCTTAGGAGATACATAACTATGAGTAAACCCTGGATCAAACAAAACAGAAATAGGCTGCTCAACAATCTTATCTGCAACAACCACAACTATTGATTCATGGTCCACTTGATGATCATCCAGTGCTGCATAAATCCTAGGTGTTGTTCTTTCCATGTCCCCTACTGTAGCTGCTCCTTTAACATTGTGCAAGCTATTGGGGTTCTTCATTGCATTTGGGCAATCTCTGAGCATGTGGTTTTCTCCACAACCCCAACACTGAAGTGGCCCCATTGATGTTCTATCTGCTGCTACAGCTATCTTGAATTCTCTTCTTGCTTGCTGGCCTTGTGGAAATATCCTAGGCTTATTTCCGAATGGTGGTTTGAATTCACCTTTCTTTTGATCAAACCTTCCCTTGGGTTTACCTTTCCACGCTAGCTACACCTCTGCTTTTCCTTTACCCTGCTCATAGCAATGCTTTGCCATCCTAATGGTTTCATCCAAGCTTGGTGGATTTAAAACTCTATTCTATCTTTGTAGTTCTGTGGTAGACCACCAAGGAAGCATTGGAATTTCACTCTTTCATCCTTGATGTAATCCACATACCTTAGTAGCTCCAGAAACTTGTGGACATGCTCGTCCATGGTGTTCTTTCCTAATTTGAGTTCATTAAACTCTTTTCTTTTCCTATCATAATACCTAGATGATAGGTACTTGTCCTGGAAGTATCTTTGAAACTTTTCCCAGTTGACTCTTCTTTCACTGATTCCTTTCACTTGCATGAGGTGATCCCACCAGATAGAAGCTCTTCCACTAAGGTTATAAATAGCAACCTTAACCTTTTAATTCTCTGAATACTCATGCATTCTGAATTATTTATTGATTCCAAGAAGCCATGCCTCTACTTCTTGACCTTCTTTGCTTTCACTGTCAAAAGTGGGAGGCCTTTCCTTCCTAAATTCACCTTGTGGAATACCTATGTGCTTATTTCTGCCTTTACTCTTGCTAGAAGTGCATCTTGGGATCCCCTGAGAACCCTCAGAATCATCTGAACTGCTAGAAGAAAACTTAGGAGAGGGTGTCTTGTTCCTTCTTCTAACAGAACTCCTTTTAGGGCTTGGAGTTCTTCTAATGACCCCTAGACTGACTTTCTGCATTTCTTTCTCTTGGCCTTCGTGGCTCGGGTTAGAACCATCGTTGATCCTTTGCTGCAAGTCCGTAAGACTGCAAAATGGCCGCAATGAGTTGATGTTTCTCTTCTTGCACTTTCATCATCTGCTCGTTAAAGCTTACCATAGTCTCAGCCAAGTTTGGGGGCGTCACTTGCTCCCTTTTTCCATCAGACTCGGACTCTGTATGTGCTTCTTGCACATTCTCACCCAGCACGTCATATTCTGGTCCAAACATATCCTACACATCATTTAAGGTGACCATTCTTACACCTTTCTGTGCGTTGCCCTGTGATACGATTCGTCTTACAGTTGTCACTATCTCTGTGCATATTAGAGACATTATATTAGATATCACAAGCATGCAAATAAACTCTATCATACCCATTCAAACCTGGGACTTATTCATTTGAACAATCAATTAATCAAACAAGCTCATCAAAGTCATGCCATGATGCATCTCTTGGCCACAATTCATGCATGATCTGGCCCAAACAGCTCTCAGTGTCGCAACTGAAGCTTTGATACCATTCTGTCACGTCCCCACTAACCTCCTTAGGCCACAAGAGACCATGATACATTTTTTTTCTCTAAATATGACTGAATACACACACACAGTCGAAATAGCTCGGGTCTGCAATCCGCAACTCGCAATTGCAAACCTGCAATCCGCAATCCACAATAGTGAACCCACAATCCGCAATGGAGAACCCGCAATCTGCAATTGCGGATGCAGAAGGTCAAAAATCCATAACTGGAAAGCTTACCTTTCCACAACAGCGGATCAGCAATCCGCAATCTACAACAGTGAACCCTCAATCCGCAATTGCGAATGCAAAAGGTCAAAACTCCATAACCGGAAAGCTTACCTTTCTGAAATCCACAATCCGCAACGGCAAACCCGCAATCCGCAATCGCGAACCCGCAATCTGCAATATGCAATTGCGGATGCGGAAGGTCAACTCCATGTCCGACAAAGTTCACTTCCGCAATCCACAATTGCGGATGAGGGCATGCGTAAGTGTACCCTCTGTCATGGTAACTTCCACAAAATCTTCAGAGGGGAATAACTTATCCATCCTTGGTCCAAATGAGACAAGGTCGGTACCGTTGGAAAAATATTAGAGAGCTCTATCCAATGGTGAAATCCCAGTCCCATCTGAGCACTCCTACCATGTTAGATTTCCCACTGACGTTTTGTCCATAACTCTGCCAAAAAGAACTTAAGGCTTCTTCCTATCATGACTTTCCTTCCACCTAACCCAAAGAGGGGTTCTGAAACACTTCCAGGGCATTCCCCTCCTTTCCAAGGATCAGATGTAAGCATACAACTCATTTCTAATTTAATCATACATATCATAACATGTAAAAAGGCTTTAAATTAAATCTAACCAATACATCTGTCATATGCAAGACTTATAATGCATTAAACTCATACAATACAATGATATACATATAACAAGGAACTTAGATCTTTACTCAGGCCTGCACATTACTATTGTTAATCATATTCATGTAAACATGTATTCCACAATTTCACAATTGAACATAAGAAACCATTTCATAATAATGAAACACCTTCTTTTAACATAACAAGAATACTTATCTTGCAATTTCCGAAGCAACTGGATAAGTGGGAGCAACGTTCTACCCAAACTTAGATCTCTGTCCATCCTGTACTCTTTCAGTTGAGAGATCACCCTCGAGCTGGGCTGTGTATCCACTAAGGAGGGCTATCAGGTTCTCTCACAGTCAAGGTACCATCCCAATGCTAAGCCAATCTGTAGTTGGGTTTCTCAAGAATTCCAAGGAACCTACCCATGCTAATCCAACCTACAGTGGGTTTATCAAGCATTTAGGGACATATTGGTCATGCTAAGCCAACTTCCAGTTGGGTTTATCAAGCATACCAACAGCAGGGTCATGCCAAGCCAGCATACAGTTGGGTTTATCAAGCATACCAGACAAGTTGATCTAGCTAAACTAATATGCAGCGGGTTTATCAGGCATACCCAGTCATACAATCATGCCAAGCCAGCATACTGTTGGGTTTATTAAACATATCAGACAAGCCGATCATGCTAAGACAACCTGTAGTGGGTTTGTCAGGCGAACAGGGATAGCAAGGGAGGCATTGATAAGCCAATGAGCTCAACCACAGATCTGCAGGCATCTCAACACTCATTCGACCTGGAACCCACATTAGCTACCACATCCAACACAAGGAAGACCCTCTTCTCTATTGCACAGTCCCTCAAGGACTGTTCCCTTCCAGTGCTAGTCCAGGATGGGCATAGAAAGGTCCAGTCGCTAGTTCTATGAGACTTTAGCCTTCACTGGGTTTATCAAGCAACCCAAACTTCTTCCATAGTTCAACAAACAGACTCACTCCAGGCTTGCAGACGGGGCTCTGTTCCGCAATCTATCCTCTGCAATCCAAGCTCAGGTTCTCACGGTTTCTTTATGCTGTTCAGGATTGTAGTTTCCTAACGGGTTCTTACCACTCTATCATGGGGAACTCTGTCACCGGTATATTGGGTTCACACACACCACTTCTCATGGCTAACAGTTCTCTAGTATTATCCTCTACACAAGAAAAACGATTATCTTCAGGTTATACTACTCTAATGGCTCTACGTATGTAGGAACATATGAAAAGGCTCTCTCTCCATGGGCGATGGATTGTGAATGGATAGTGCCTCCATGGATGAGGGATCCTCTATGTTTTCCCCCACCAACTGGTAGTAAAACAGGTTCTGTCCCTTCCCGGTGATTGAGTTTCTTTCAAGGTAAGCAATCAGAGCCATGCCCTGCCATAGGAAATCGCAGGCATGCTCCATACTCCATTGGCTTCAACGACAGGGTTCTCAACCACCCTCTGCAATCACATTAAATGTCAGTGGGGAGTTCAAACGGGTTCATAGTCATACATGTGGCAACATGGGAAACCAATCCCATAACCCCCTCACCTCTCCCTAGTGGATACATGGCCCCTTCTCATTAGTTTCCTCCTTATCCAGCTTCTTGGTTATTTTATTCATTAATAATAATTACATCATTTACATTTCTTCATGGCTTAACAACCCATGAATAATCAAACTATCCAAATACTTTCCTAAGAGATAATCCTTAAACATCCACTAGTGGGGCCTTGGCCTTCAGCTCCACACTAGGGAAAATACACACACTGCATTTATATACAGTCTTTACATTGAAGCCAAATAACATTAATGACAAAATGGGGTATTACAAATGATCTCCCGCAACTAAACAGAATATGAGCATCGTTACAGGACCTGCGAATGATCTTCTGTAGCTAGGCAGACCAGAAGCATGATTCCAAGACTTTTCACCACATAGCCAACCCTCTTTGATGCTGGATGTGACCTAGACCGAGTCTAGGAATTTTACACTGTAAATGATCTACCGTAGCTAAGCAGAACGGGAGCATAATTACATGACCTGTGAATGATCTTCCATAGCTAGGAAAACCAGAAGCATCATTCCTGGTGGATTGATGGTTGTTACTGTTTCAGGAATATGATTTTGAAATCATTGTGAAACGAGGAATGTTGAACGCATGACCTGGCCATCTTTCACGTATTGAGTCAGGTGAAGAACCCAGTAATTTGGAGGATAGTATACTAGATGCGCAGTTTTTTTCTATCCATATAGCAGATGACTATTTCAGAGATATCGTAGAATTTATGACTACAAGATTAGCACCTACAGAATTTACTATGCAGCAGAAGAAACAATTAGTGGTAAGAGCAGTTGACTTTACTCTAATTGCTGGACAATTATACAAATTGGGACCAGATGAAGTATTGTGACGATACATACTAGAACACGAAAGACCTAGTATATTGGTCGATCGCATTCAGGTGTATCAGGAGGACACTACGCAGGATGAGCTACTGCACATAAAATTTTGAGATCGGGACTATGGTGGCCGACGATACACAAAGACTCAAAATAACATTGTTGGAAGTGCGATGTATGCCAAAGAATAGGGAAGCCATCTCATCGAGATGAGATGCCATTAATGCCACAATTGACACTTCAAGCCTTTGATAAATAGGTTATTGACTTCATGGGACCTATTAACCCACCAGGAAAGAGAGATGGCTCAAGATATATCATCACAACTACAGATTATCTAACAAGATGGGCAGAGGCAAAACCAGTGAATGAATGTAGCGCAGTTATCGCTACACAGTTCATTTTTTAGAATATTTTGACAAGGTTTGGATAGACAAAGATTTTAATGAGCAATCAAGGAACCCATTTCCTGAATAGAACTATTGCAACCTTGACAGAAGAATTTCAGATCTATCGTCAGAAGAGCACACCATATCATCCACAAGCCAATGGCACTGTAGAATCCTTTAATAAAGTCTTGGATAATGCATTGACTAAGGTATGCGACACAAAAAGGGATGATTGGGATCTTAGAATATCAACAGTATTATGGGCATATAGAACAACTTGTAAGAAGTTGACAGGTCATACACCTTTCAGATTACTATATGGACAGGAAGTTGTTATGCCCATGGAATACATACTACCAAGTTTGAGAATTGCAGCATTCACAGATATGGCCGATGATCAGACAATGGAAGAAAGACTACTACACTTAGTTGGATTGGAAGAAGATCACTTCATTGCAGGGTTTCACCAACAAGTGTAGAAAGACAAAGAAAAATTATGGCATAATGGACACATAAAGAATAATTTTTTCTAGGTAGGAGACCTTATCCTCCTCTATGATAGCAAATTTATGAAATTTCCTGGAAAATTCAAAATGCATTGGTTAGGACCATACACTGTTAAGCACGTCACTAATGGTGGCGTAGTTCAGTTAGCCACACTACTTGGAGAAAATTTGAAAGGACTTGTTAATGGGAGTAGACTAAAGACATACAGGGATGGCCCTACTCTTCCAAGTATCAGTTAAGAAACGCAAGAATTTTTTTTTAATTGTCAATTGCAATTGAAATTGGACACTAAAAATAAAGAATAAGAGTCTGCACACAGTTTTGGTAAAATGTGAAGTTTTCACAGAAAGGAAGAAGTGTTGCGAAGCACACATAGCAAGCTGAGTTGCGAAGTAAAAGAAGAGGAATCGCGCTGTGAAGTTAAAGTTGAGCAAAGAGAAATGTGCAGTGAACCTCGCAATTCACCTAACTACTAGCGAAGTAAAAGAAAACTAGCCGTTACAGTTTTGGTCGGAAAGTAGTCGTTATACAGTAGTTTTTGGAACTAGATGTTTCCACATTTAAGGCATATTCGTCCATTCAAGACCTATTCAATGAAGGGAAAGGACTAAGATCTAAGAAATATTTGGCCAATGAACATGGCATTTAGCCTTTTTTTGGCGCGCCTTAGTGTTGTTGTGCCTATAAATAGTAAAGACCATATACTTACCGGTTTTACCGTGAATTTTAATTTTTACTGCCTGTAATTTCCAAGATTTTACCAATCGAAACCAATCATTATCCAACAATGTATGTCTGAGCCGTCGACCTTAGATGAAATATTAAGAGACTTTTGACATTCTTGTTTGGAAGGAGTCATGAATACTCCCGTAAAGCAAGCAGTCCCAGAATGAGGTGTATCATCTAGAAACTCACCAAGGAATGTATCACAGCAAAAGTAGAAAAACAAACAAAAGGCCACTGAACAAGAAAATTCGAAGACCACGAGTGTTCCGAAGTCGTTTTCACAAGAACTGCCTCAAGAGAGACCTATCCTTCTTGTTCCAGAGTACATCCCTCCAAGGAAACAAGATGCGCCAGAGGTGCTTCTCATGAGGAATCCGCAGTACACGATTTCGCTGCCACCCATGTCAAGTCATGTATGCATCAAGGATAATTTGCTTGGTAAAATTCCAGAATGCAAATTCATGGACCATGAATTGCTCCAGGAAGCAAAGTACCCACAATTCCAACCAGATCAATACATGTGCAGAAGGAATGACGAAGCTACCATGCAGTCAACCATTCACCCGCAAGACTGGATTGCGTCGTTGCAGCCATCAGGGTTGTTGAACCTGCTGCACATCCCACACTTTTATAGGATCCCAGAGCTCACGACGGTGGTGCGCACATTGCTTTCATGCAGGAACTAGGGATACTTGTGGTTAGACCTCAAGATATACATTAACATATATCTCATCTACCAGATCACGCACTTGAGCAAGAGAGGTGTTGATCCTGTAGTTGAGTTTGTAGGCAAGAAAAAGGATAAAGAGCTTGTTGCAAGGATGAAGAGCGAATTCAATTTACTCAAAGGAAGCCATGGTTATACAACATCCGGGATCAAGGATCAAGCCACATGGTTCATAGTCCAGCTCCTTGCAGGAAAAATACTAAGGAAATGCAGACCGAATGAGGTGTCAGTCACTGCAATATATGTAGCTGCAAAGACCAAGGATTTAATTCAGTACGATTGGGCGAGCTACCTGATGAATGAATTCCTAGAAGACATATGAGATACACAATAAAGTGGAAACCAGTTCCACTATAGTTGGTTTCTAGTATTGATCACCTTCATAGGATGGAAAGAGCCTCACTATCAACAAAATGTCCCAGTATTCATTGGAGATTGTCGAGGACCGAGGTTTGCGAACATGTGGGAAAAATATAAGTCAGACCGACAAAGGATAAACAACATACAACTGTACACTTATTTAGAGCAGTTATGAGAAGTCATTTAGAGAACTCCACGTATCACTAAGGAAGTAACGAATCTCTATATTTGTAATATGACTTTCAAATTTGGACTGCACTTTATCTACATTCAGCCGAGAGTACAACTAAATCCACCTCAATGGTTTGAAGGCTTATATCAGCTAGATGGAAAAAAACTTGATCTGATCATGGAGGACTGGCCGCCAGAATGGAAGATCGATGCGCCAACCATGTTGATCACCACATCAGAATAAATTGAAGCTAGAAATTCACAAGACCAAGGCGATGATATGACAAGCGCACAAAATACAGAACCGAGTCAAGGCGTAGAACAACAACAAGCTATTGGGTTTCCAGCATGCGAGGAAAGAAAGGAACCCAACACAACCATGCCAGAAGGACTTCAAAGGAAGAAACATAAAGAAACTAAGGTTCCACTCAATGCGCAGTTCCATGAGGATGACTATGACTGCATCACAATCCGAGTGTCTGAGCACATTGCAGAAACACTTGTATTAAAGGAAAGCAAGCAAGAAACAGTCCAAGCAGGCATGATGGAAAGCCTCGCATAACTAAAGAGTCTGGTAGCAAGAGTTGAACAAGTCCAGCAAGACTTGGCAAGAGAATCATATTTTGAAGATAGGATAGGTGAGGCAAGCCAAAGGAAAATAAAGGCTCCTGCCTTGACAATGAGACCTCAGCTAGTCAGAATCGACCGATGAATGTCATATTCCTGACCGACAACCTCACTGAAGGTGCGAAGTAGCTCACACATCTAGATATTATTGTTTGGATTTTTCCCATTGAAGGGTTGCATAATCTGCATTTGCAGGTTGTGGAAGAAATTCAAGATAGAGAAATTGTCTCTTATAACCAACATCTGAAGCTGCAAGATAGCTACAAAGAGGTGAAGGATGAATGCGCACTGAAGACCAAGGAGTTATCATTGCGCAAAATAGGAAGAATAATTTTAAGAAAGTTGTTTCTGAAGTTTGTGTGAAGATCCCAGACTGCCCAGAAGAACCCGAAGTAGAAGCCACTATCCTAAGGATTGGTGCCGCCGTAGACAATCTCAAAGCTAAGATGGAAAACATGGAGATTGCCTATAAGGAGCATATTGATGACTTAGAATCTCGACAACAATCTGGCACTTTGCAGCAAGTTAAAGAAGTAAGAACCAAGGAGTTGAAGGCTTCAACAAAAAACATCTCCGTAGAAGTGGCAAGATGTCAAGACCTACTTGATGAAATTACCAAGGTATGGGCTATGCTTCAGGAAGACCCTGAGTTACCAAAAATTTAGGATGAAGTACATTAATGACAGAAAGATCTTGACTCTGTAAACATGGCTATGAAGGATTTTCCACCAAGGCAAAGGATCCAGAAGTTTGCAGAGACTAAATAAATTCAGAAGGAGATGAAAGCGCCAAGGGAAAAGGAAGCTGAAACTTAATCAAAGTTACAGTCGATGCAGGAAGAGGCGCTTTCACTATCTGAAGAAATTCAGGAGAAGTTGCAAGAAATCTGGACAACAGAGAATACATTAAAGGAGCAACTTCAAGAACCCATCTCAGAGGAGATGCTCGAAACAATTAAGGAGTTTGATCAAGAGACTAAGGAAACAGTTGCGAAGTTGAGTGCAACTTTTCAGGAGTTCGTTGCGAAATCAAACATCCCATGGGATGGGAAGTCGAAGCAGCCTAGTCAAAGTGGATTGGGGGAGAGCCACAAGTAAGTGTTAGGGGCCTGTTGGGAGCAGCCCAAGTGGAAGAAGTTTTGATGGTGAAAGTACAAGTTAGAAAAGGCCTAACATCGACTAGTTTTGGGAGAAGCAACTCTGCAATTCCCAGGAGCAACGTATGGAGAGAAGCGAAGTGGCAGAAAAGGACATGTCCCCTTAGTAAAGGCAAAGTACTAAGGACCATCGAGGTAGTTTGAGCAGTTATGAATGAAGCGAGGGACTGTCAACTACAAAAGCGAAGAGTAAATAAGCAGAATGGTGCAAAGGATGCACCACTGTAGCGTCAGAGTTGCACAGTTAGAATTGCGACTGTCATAGAAGCGTCAGAGTCAGAGGAAGTGGCACAAAAGGATATCAGTGAACTAAAGATAAAGCATGGTCAACATGAGAACCATTCCATTTTGGATCTAAGGGTACTATGGGGGTTGGCCCATAGTTATTGTAAAGATGTGACCTTTGGGCACAATCTATATAAAGAGAAATTTTGTATAAGGAAGGGTTAGATCTTAGTAGACTTATGTTGGTTTTTCAGTTGGATATTATTATATCTAGGATAAGAGAGATCTAAGAAAGGAAAAATAATCTGCAGCTGTGTGCGCAAAGATCTATTGTAGAGAAGAGTCCACAGGTGAGTGCGCAGACTGGAACTGTTAACCCTTCCAAGAAATACAAGAACAGTTATTGTGGACGTAGCTCCCATCTGGGGGTGAACCACGTAAATATCTGTGTTGTGTGTTTGAATATATAGTATGGTTTGTGTTCTTGTATGTTTATGCTTATATATGTATTTTCATATGAATGTGAATGAGAATATTGTGTTAAGTAGTGGAACATGCATGCATGAACATTATGAAGTTATGTTGAGAATGGAAAATGCATAGCTAGTTGAGTAAAGGTAGCAACAATTCAACGAAGTCTGTAGGTTGTCGAAAACTGCGAAGTGCGCAGTTACCTATTGATAATAACCCGTTAAGTAAATGTTGAGTAAGCTCTGCATATCAAGCTCACATAACATAGCCGTGTGTCACCGGATTGTAGAAACCCGATTCTGTAACCATCCATCTTCGCTTCGGGTGATACTTCATCCTGTTCGTAGGTTGATTCCGAAAGGGCCATTGAAGGGGATTTTGTTGGATCCAAAGTAAGTGAAATTACTACACAGAACCTGGGTAAGCTCGATAAAGAAGGTGAAAAGTAGTAAACAATAAATGTTTCTGCTCCTGGAGATATGCGATGTTGCTATGTTATGTGAATGTGAATAAGGAAACCGACAAATGCTTCCATTGTTGCACTTGAATTAGTGATTTTTTATGTGGTTTTTGGAAAATACAGAAATACAAACTTGGGTAAGCCAGACGGAACTTGAGTTTGCAAAGAAAGAGAACAGGCATCCGCATCTTACCACAGAAAAATGGTTTCAAAGGTATATATTCACTGACCTACATCAAAGTTTCCTCGCATCTTTTGCTGCTGAGTTGCATGAGTGGATATCGAGGATAGCAGAATGCAAAAACTGTTTCCAAGGTGGAGAACCTACAGTTTGGAATCAAAAGTTGATTCAGAGGCTTAAAGAGATTGACAACCACATTTCAAGAGTAGTAGAATTTTGGTTGGATAGCTTACTGGAAAGCTATGTTACAGAATTTGACGTGGACAGATTGAAGTCTTACAACACAATAGAAGGAGATTTATTCAAAGGATTTAGAGGTAAGTACTTGAAAAACCTCAGTTTATACATTAAAATGCTACTAGCTGAAAAATGAGTCTTCAGAATGCAATCAGATTCCTAGGGTTTGAGTCTGTAATGTTTAGTAACATAGATAGTGACACAGACAAAGATATTGGTATTTTGCGAAGTGGAAAGAGATATAAAGTTAGCACTAGAAAGAGGTCTCATGAAGCTAAACCTCACACATTCCTAGAAACTAAGTTAGGAAGTGATAGAAACTCATATTGGGTTGAGTCTGATAGTGAAACAGAACCTAGACGCATTGGTTATCAGCCTATTACTGCGCAGAAACCTATAGTTGAAGAAAGAAATATTACTAGTTTGCAGAACACTAATAGTAGTAATACTGCAAAAGCAAGTACTTAGAATCAGTCAAGTAGTGGTATACCTTCATCGTCTCAGAACAATACACCTCCTAGAATAGGAATGATAAACGACATTGAGCTACCTATTTTTAAAGGAACCGGTCTAGAATACCTATAGCAACATTGGTTTCTTTATGAATCTATATGGAACATTAAGAAAGTACAAAATGATGCTATAAAACAAGCTCAGCTAGTTACCACATTTAGAGACAGAGCTTTAACATGGTTCATGAATTATTCTGTTGGACAGAACATATCGCTAGTCGATATCAAAAATGCGCTGATTAGAGAATTTAAGAAACCTAAGTCATAATCTCAGTGCATCACAGAGCTAAAAGAAATCAAACAGAAACCTAATGAGACTATGTGGGAGTTAGATCAAAAGTTCAAAGCATTGTTAGATCAAGTTAGATTTTAAATAGCATCGCAACAACATCAAGAATGGTTCATAGCTGCATTGTTTCCCCACATTAGATTACCGTTGATGCAACAGAAGGTAACCTCACAAACATAAGCATTAGAGATTGCGATGAAGCTATAAGCTTCACCCATAGGAGAAACTAGCACAGGTATGGTACAGATACAGACACATTTAGAAACTTTAACATTACAACTACAAGATATGAATAACGAAAAAGAGATAAGAGAAGAGGTTTGGTGTAAAAATTGTAAAGGAGAGGGACATTCCAACGAGAACTGTCCTGTATTCAGAGATTACATCAATAACGGAGCAACGAACCCATTGAATCAATAGCAAGGACCATGGTGTGAGATTTTCCTATGTAGAGGACATCGTCCAGAAGACTGTTACCTGCTTCAGAAGTATGTACAGACACCAAAGAACCTGTACTGCACATTTTGTAAGTCAGTTGGCCATGATGATACCAACTATAGAGCTTATGATCTCATGACAGAAAGAAATCACGATGTCTACAGAGTCCAAGAAGAAACATCGCATAATAATGAAAATGCACAGTATGATCAA
Organism: Larix kaempferi; assembly: GCA_027924585.1. NCBI lineage: Eukaryota > Viridiplantae > Streptophyta > Pinopsida > Pinales > Pinaceae > Larix > Larix kaempferi. The sequence goes on from BSBM01000368.1 coordinate 9,327,901, forward strand.
GGCGCATATAGAGGATGTGGTGGATTCAAAGGAAGAGTACGAAACACTGGCTAGGGAAGAGGAAGAGGTCAAATTGTGTGTTATAACTGCACTCAACCAAGACATTTAGCAAGAGACTATCAAAACCCGTGCACAACTTGTAAGTACTATAAGTCATTTGACCATGTCATTGAAGCATGTCCCATTTTGCAAAGAAAAATGGAAGAAAAAATACTAGAAGGTCATAACTAGAATATACAGATGATCGCAGCTGAGAAAAGAAACAAAGAGCGCAACATTCATGTTGTGACGCGAAGTGGAGCCGTGATAGGAAATGGCAGGACAAACGAAGCTTCGACCTCTGAAGATCACTTAAATAGACCAAAGCCTATTGATGGGATTTGGGTAAGAAAAGCAACTGGAAAAATGCCTGCATTTAACCCTGACTAAGAGAAAAAGGCATTCATGGAAGCAAGAAAAATATTTTAGTATGTGGAACCTTCGACCACAAGGACCCAACTACGAAGTGATCAGACACTAATACTAGATATGTCGATCTAATATGATGGATCGTGAACTTCACCATAACAGATAAGTCCTATTACGTAGTTCTTACAGAGCTGCATAAAGTTGTTGAGGCAGGAAATTCCTTAGGAGAATTACAGAACCTATTGGGACATTACGAACAGTGTAATACAGTGAATGATTCACACAGAGCAGTTCATCATATCAATAACCATAGAAGGATATGAAGAGAAATGAAGCTAAATGCGTAGATCAGATATTTTGAAATGGATCAGGTCATTATCAACCTAGGATCAGAGGTGAATGTCCTGACAAAACAAACATGGGAACAAATGGGAAATCCAAAGTTATCGTGGTCGCCTATACAGTTGAGATTATCTAATCAGCAAAAGGTTATACCCTTTGGGATATTATCAAATGTTCTTGTAGACATTGATGGAGTGCGAAGTAAAGCGGACTTTGAGGTTATTGAGATCATAGATGACAACAATCCTTATCCTGCATTATTAGGGATTGACTGGGAAATTGACAACCTCAAAATTATCAATTTAAATAAAAAACAAATGATATTTGAAGGACTGGATATCAGGTTCAGCACACCCTTGGATCGTTCACAAGGATCTAGATATGTTGAACCAGTCCGAGAAGAATGCAGAGCTCAAGAACTTGCTAATATCTACAAAATGACAGTGAATCAAGCAAAGCACACTAATCCTATAGATGATGGAACATTGAGCTGGAGATGCGATAGTTCTTGCATATCAGAATCAGATGCAGGAATGGAGAACTGGCAGAGCCGAATGCATGAATAATCAACAATACGATGTGCGAAGATAACAAAGTCACTATGTTGGGTTGGAACAAAGGTAAGTCCAATTCCTACTTATGATGGTTTAGGAAATATCCACGCATTTATTCATGAATATTTAGTATCAGTCTCATATGAACATAAGTGAGAAGCCTTGGATATAGAATTGTGAGCTACACCTGCTAGATAGTGGGTTGTGCATAAAGAGAACCTGAACACATGGGCAGAATGTAAGCACATGATGGAAATCAGATTTCACAGCAAACTGAGATAGTACAAGTAAAATACAATGGACAGACTGATCCTTGAGATCACATAGATTTTTGTTTGCAAGCCTGGATACATATACCTAAGACAGAATGGGTTCATATTTTTGTGCACACATTGGATCAAATACCAAAGAATTGGTATACAGAAGCAGAAATTCGCAGAAGTACAATAGATTGGAACATGATGATAAATGACTTTCAATCCACTTTCAGTTTTGAGGATGATTTTCCGGGTGTCAATGAGGCTTTGCAGATCATTAAAAATAAAATATTTAATGATGTCCCGTTGCCTGTATATAAACAACTAGATTGGGAAATATAGTTTGAACATGCCCTTGAATGTTATAACTTCGCGCTAGACGAAGATGAAGATGAAGACCCTGAGTCTGAAGGAAAACACGATGTTGAAGGACCTGATTTAGAAATTCCAGACCTGAGTAATCCTACGAAGACCAAAAAGATCAATAATGGTACTATGAATGAACCAAAATTTGCTTCTATTAGGGATTATTGGGATGAACAAATAGTAGGACAGATTACGGACCTACTACGAGAATATCAAGATTTATTTCCTACCAAGTTTTCTGAAATGAAAGGCATTTTAGGTGACTTGGGAGTTATGAAAATACCTCTCAATCCTGATGCGAATCCTATTAAGAAAATACCTTACAAATTAAATCCCATATATAAAGAACAGGTGAAGGCATAAATTGATAAGATGCTTGACACAGGAATTATTGAACTAGTAGAAGAATCGGAATGGATAAGTCCTATGGTAATTCAAGATAAGAAAGCTAAAGGTGAAATCAAAATATGTGTGGACCTCAGGAAATTGAATGATGCATCTGTACATGACCCATTTGCTACTCCATTCATAGATGAAGTGTTAGATAACGTAGGTGGACAGGAGGCATACTCTTTCATTGATGGATTTTCTAGATATCATCAGATCATAATTGCTATAAAAGATAAACATAAGACCACATTTTCTATTGAATGGGGATCATATTAGTACATTGTTATTCCTTTTGGATTGAAGAATGCACCTGCTATCTTTTCAAGAGTTGTTGTAGTTGCATTTAAGGATTATATTCATAAATTCTTAGAAGTTCATTTTGATGACTGGACAGTATTTGGTCTATTGAAGAATCATCATGTGAACTTAAGAAAGATGTTAGAAAAGTGTAGACAGTATCATATTTCCTAAACCTGAAGAAGTGTGTCTTCTGTGTTCCTTATGGTATTTTATTGGGACACATAGTATGTAAGCAGGGATTGATGGTTGATCTAGGGAATATTGCAATCATCATAAATCTCTCAGTGCCTAACTCTGTGAAACAACTACGCACTACATTGGCGCACACAGGATACTATAGTAAATTCATCAAAGGATATGCATAGATCATTATGCCTATGGAGAAATTGTTAAAGAAAGAAGTGAAGTACAGTTGGACTAAATATTGCCAAAAAGGATTGGACACATTGAAAGAGAAAATGGTTACGGAACCTATTCTAGTCTTTCCTGACTGGAATAAACCATTTCATGTACATGTAGATGCTTCATCTATAGCACTTGGCATTGTACTAGCTCAACCAGGTGAGGGAGGCATCGATCATCCCATTGCATTTTCAAGCATAAATCTATCTTCAACAGATATTAATTATACCATGACAGAAAGGAAAGGCTTAGCTATGGTATACGCATTGCAGAAGTTTAGACACTATCTGCTAGGTTCACATTTCTGTATTTTTACTGATCATTTAGCTTTGAAGCACTTGGTCAATAAACCAGTGTTAGGGGGAAGAATATGAAGATGGTTGGTATTGTTTCAGGAATATGATTTTGAAATCATTGTGAAACCAGGAAGATTGAACGCAGTACCTAACCATCTTTCACGCATTGATTTAGGTGAAGAACCCAATAATTTGGAGCCTATAGTCTACCAGATGCGCAATTGTTTTCTATCCATATAGCAGATGACTATTTCAGAGATATCGTAGAATTTCCGACTACAGTATTAGCACCTACATAATTTACTACGCAATAGAAGAAACAATTAGTGGTAAGAGAAACTAACTTTACTTTAATTACTGGACGTTTGTACAAATTGGGACCGGATGAAGTATTGAGAAGATGTGTACTAGAACACAAAAGACCTAGTACACCGATCAAAGCACATTTAAGTGTATTAGGAGGACACTACTTAGGAAGAGCTACTGCGCATAAAATTTTGAGATCGGGACTATGGTGGTCGACGATACACAAAGACTCAAAAGAACATTACTGGAAGTACGATGTATTCCAAAGAACAGGGAAGCCATCTCATCGAGATGAGATGCCATTAATGCCAGAATTGACATGTCAAGCCTTTGATAAATGGGCTATTAACTTCATGGGACCTATTAACCCAGCAGGAAAACGAAGTGGCCAAGCTATATCGTCATAGATATAGATTATCTAACAAGTCGGCAAAGGAAAAACCAGTGAAGGACTGTAGCGCAGTTACCGCCGTACAATTCATTTTTGAGAATATTTTGACAAGGTTTGGATGTCCAAATATTTTAGTGAGTAATCAGGGAACCCATTTCCTGAATAGAACTATTGCAGCCTTGACAAAAGAATTTCAGATCTATCATCAGAAGAGAACACCATATCATCCACAAGCTAATGGCACTGTAGAAGCCTTTAACAAAGTCTTGGAGAATGCATTGACTAAGGTATGCAACACAAATGTGGATGATTGGTATCTTAGAATATCAGCATTATTATGGGCATATAGAACAACTTGTAAGAAGTTGATAGGTCATACACCTTTCAGATTAGTTTATGGACAGGAAGTTGTCATGCCCATGGAATACATACTACCAAGTTTGATCATTGCAGCATTCTGTTAACACCCAAAAAGTGCTCACTAGCTCATTTACCACATTACATGACTCATTTGTCCATTTTCCTACCATATTTCCATTAAAAATCCCAAAAAAACCCATTAAAAAGCCTCCAAAAGGCCTAAAATGCCTCCAAAAGGCCAAAAAACCATCAAAATAGCCTAAAAAAGGCTAAAAAACCCCCTTTTCCTCCAAAAATAGCAAAAATCCCCTAAAAAGGGAATAAAAATATAAAATAATGAGGAAAAGGAGGAAAAAACCCTATACAGCTGCCCAAAACCATGTGTTTCCTAAAACCATGGGTCAGCACTCCACCACCAAAAAACTATAAATAGGTGATGGAGATCCCTTATTCCATATCCACAATCACAAGCACCCTTACTCTGCCAAAATCTCTCTCGAAACCCTAGTCCACCTTTGAACTAGTTTCACCTTGAGAGCCACCTTTGGCCCATCCCCAACATTGGAGAAGGAGAAGGAGCATTCTTGGAGCTTGGAGCATCCTCTTGGACACTGCAAAGGGCTTCACCAACCTTGACACTCAAGGTAACATCAATACAAAGACATTCTTTCATTTTGGTGTTTATGCTTCATGCTTGTATTAGAAATAATTTAATGTTTTGTTTATTGCATAATTAGTTTAATATACTGAACTGCTACTAAGGAGTCCATTCTCCTTAGTAGGTGCTCATTGGCACAAGCTAGGGGTAAAACCCGCAGCCTGCTCCAGCACCTGCGCAACCTCAGAATCCACCTGCTGCCCAAGGGCAAGTTTACGCCCAACACAACCCGCAGCAAAACCAGAATAACCAACGTAACCAGGGCCAACAGAACCGCGGCAAGGGCCGTAATCGGGGAAACAACCAACCTGCAGACCAAGCTGGTCAACCGGCTAATCCCCCTGACAACAATAATGCGGCCCCCGCTAATCAAAACCCTGATCGCCCGCCCAAGCAGGCCAAAAACCCCAATCTGCGAACAAACCACCCTTGTTCTATTTGCGGAGTCTATGGACACTACACCCATGCTTGCCCACACTTGGAGCGAGCTCGGCAGCTTTGGGTTGACGAGGCCCATCGCCAAGGGCATGCGGCTCCCCAAGCACCGCCCAACCCCCCCCAACCTCAGCAACCCCCTTTAGTGCTGCAAAACCCCTTACCGACTCAAGGCGTGGTGAACACTCAGCCGTTGGCCCCTCAAGCTAACGTGCAACCCCAACAACAACAGATCACCTACGCTGCTCCTGATCAACCCATGTTCGACTTAGGTACCCACCACTTACTGATGATGTCATCCGCTGACGTCAACCTCCAGACCCGTCGGAACCAATATGGCTCCACCTCTGAAGCCAATCCCACGGATAAAACCACTAATGCTCATCCCACCGATCAAGCGTTACGTATCCCTCCGCCTCCCATAGACGGCGCCGCGAAAGCACCTCGTTTTCCACTTCGCCGAATCAACAATAACCCTAACGCGCGTGCTGCGTCAAACTACAACATCGTAGACGACCTAGCCCAATCTCCCGTAGCCATGTCTGCGTTGGAAGTCTTGAAGAACTGCCCTTCCCAGCGCAAGACTTTACTTTCCGCCATCGGGGGGATTGACCCAACTGATTCGCATTTGATGGCATTTGATTTAGACCAGTCTGAACCACGCCTACCTTCCAGCTTAGCCTTCCAAGTTACAGTCTCCGTTAGGAATCTTGTTATCCATCGGTGCATCATCGATGAGGGTGCTTCCACATGCGTTATGTCTACATTTGTATGGCAGAAGCTAGGATCCCCTCCTCTCCAGCAGTCCACCACTGCGTTACGTGCCTACGACGGTCGTTCGGCCCAGCCCCAAGGCCTTCTACCCAACGTTCCAGTCCAGTTAGGTGGTAAAACAGTTCTTATTGACATAGAGGTAATCAATGCCCAATTGGATTACAACCTTCTACTTGGCCGCAGCTACATGTATGCCATGCGGGCGGTTGCCTCTTCTGTCTTTCGCACCATGATGTTCCCCCATGAAGGACGCGTGGTTAAGATTGACCAGCTCACCTACTATGATCCCAGTGCTCCGGCGGCACCGGAAAATGTTCTCCCCATGGTTGAACAACCTGTTTCCCCTGCCACCACCTCGTTTGTTTCCTCTACGGGGCCTGGAGTATACTCAGACGCGCCGATGACCTCCACCTTTCAATCCATTCCTCCGCCGTCATCTACGCCCGAAATGTCTGACTTATGTACCTTGTCCCACGACAACCTACCACCTAACACTCAACCACCCTTGTTGCCTAAACCACCATTGGTACCTAGCCACATTGGTGTTACACCGATCCATACCATCCCCTTCCTAGTCCCTCCATCGGGAGTAGTAAGCGCCCCGGTCATGGCTACCCTTAGCCTCCCTGGGTTAACCTTGGGATTACCTGTATGGTATCTTTCGCCTCCCGTTCGCCCGCCGACACCAGACGTCGTCCTCCAGCCGGTGCAACCCATGGCTACTACCACTCAGCCACCTCCCGGTGTCGCTACCCCTTCGTCCTCCACGACACCTCCTCCTACTCCCAAACCCACTGGGGGCAGAGGTCCACAACCTTACACTGCTGTCCCACCTCCCAAGACAGTCAAGAACCCTCCAGTGTTTCGTGCTCCTCCCAAATGCTCGCTGTGTGACGAGTTGGGCCATGCGACCCACCAATGCCCACAGTTACCCGCATTGCAGAAGCACATGCAAATGCTCGACGACGATCCTAACATCCCAACTATCGAACTAAACCCTACTCCTAAGCCTAAAGATACGTCCCTATGTACCAACCACTCCTGCGCCATCTGCGGTATTTACGGGCACTATTCACATCATTGTCCCGATCTCCCGGATTACAGAGCGGCTCTCTATGAGATGAACAATCTGGACCTTGAGACGGCACCACCTACCATTGAGGAGATCTACCCCCCGGTCTCTCCCCCTTCTGAAGAGGTTAATATCATCTACATGATCTCTTCAACCAACACTTCCACTACCCCCTCGTCAACCGATTTGACGACGCAGACTTTCCGTACTGATGAGGAGATTCTTGAGGCCCTTACTGCCCCGGATTATCCTTGGGATGATATGCACCACCGCTCCTATTTTATCCCCGACGAATCCTCCTCTAGCACCGCTACCCAATACGCGGTCGAATCCAAAGACTTCCTCCCCACCAAGGTTGACTGGTTCAAGGACCCTATTCCTGCTCCTGATGCCTTCGAGGAGGGAAACATGGCCAACATCTCACCTGTCATCCAAGTTGATATTGCTGCTCCAGGTCGTGCTCCTGAACTCATTACTTTAGGAGCATTCTGCCGTAAACAAGAGATTGAGGACTACATAAACCTTTTCAGAGAGTTCCGTGATGTCTTCGCCCGGTCCTATACTGAGATGCCCGGCCTTGACCCCGCCATCATAGAGCACCACCTTGACACCTCTGCGTCACGGGGCATAACAGATTCCCTCGACCCTGGGATAGGGGGCATGATCAATCATTTTGAACTTTCCCCATCACATCTATCTCAGCATGTCAATGAACCCATTGTTCAAACCCACACATATGTGATCCATAATCACAAACCCCATGCACATAGCATGGGGGCAAGTCATTAACCTTGCTCACTTTTTCACACTTGTGATCTCAACCATTTTTGAGGTCACATATCACTTGTAGATTTGATTTGATTTGATACACCTAGTATTCTTCCCCCACGGGTCATCATTTCTCCCCACCACTGCATCCTTGGCTTGGTGGGCTCACCTTTGACCATTCCAGAGTCCTTATAACCTCCATTTTTTGCACCATTTGCACTACCGGATTCATATTTCCGTGCCCGTGATGATGCTTGAGATCATTTCTCGCTCTCACCAGAACCTTTATTGACATCGTGACCTGACACCTTGTCCCCTCGGTTTGCGTGCCACATCGGCCGTTCTTCGTTTTTCACATATTTTATATCATCGGATTCATTTTTCCGAGCTGGTGATGATGCTTGAGATCATTTCTCGCTCTCACCTCCAGATTTTCCGGGCATTTTTCAAAATGCCCCCGTCACCTCGGTTTGCGTGCCCCATCGGCCGTCACCCGTTTTTGACATCCTTTATATCGCCGGATTCATTTTTCCGAGCTCGTGATGACGCTTGAGATCATTTATCGCTCTCACTTGGTACAATTTCAACATTGTGTCCCAACACCTTGCTGCCTCGGTTCGCGTACCACATCGATCGCTATCGGATTGTTCCACATTTTGTACATGTGCCATTCACTCCTGTCATACTGCAAATGTCTCGTTATTTTGCCACCATTTCATCCACCCCGCAAGGAGGTCCATCAGTGTTCCCACCTACCCTCGTTCTTGGTCATCATTACTCAACCTTGATTGAACACTTCCTCCTTGCCTGGCCATTCCTTTTGTTCGGTATAATTTTATCCCTTTTTCGGGCCGGACAAGTCCTTTACGAAAAAGGCACTTAGGGAGTTTCCGTTAAGCTCTTTTCTGACTCCTAAAAGAATGAAAAGATCGCCGAGCAATCTTGCTTCCTTTCATGCTCGTTAAAGTACCTGAAAGGGCGTCTATCTGGTATAAGTTTAACCCTTTTCCGGACCTGGTAGACTAATTACGAAAAAGGAATACTCTAGTCACACCGGCTAGAAGAGTTCTTCATTGCATCCTTTTATGCTTCTTTGGGCCTTGGAGACTAAATCTACGAAAAAGCAACCCCCTGGAGTCTTCTTACTTGCTTTCAGACTCTCTAAAATTGAAAGCAACCACGAGCATGCACTGTCCTGGGCTCGGAAAATCCACACGACAGTACCATTTCCATCATTTCAGAGTCTTCTTATCGCTTTCAGACTCCTTAAAATTGAAAGCAACCACGAGCATGAACTGTCCTGGGCTCGTAAAATCCACACGACAGTACCATTTTACACACACTTCTTCTAGTTCCTTAACCCATGAAGAAGTTTTCCCCCGTGCCTCTTGGCACTTTGATCTATCATCTCGGCAGCACCCCCAATCAGGTCGCCTTTGTTCAGAGTATTCTGCAGTCTCCTGCCATTGTACCCCAGCTTGAGTCTCCCTCAGCCCAGTCACCTACCCAGATCCCATACAGCTATGATCCCTCTCCCCTTAGTCAATTTCATATGCTGGCAGATCATTCCCATTATCATACTCTGAACAAAGGAAGTTTGAGTCCACCCCCTCTACTTGCCCAGTTGTCCCTCCACAGTTTATCAGTTCTGCCATCAGCACTATCACATTTCGGTCTTGTACCTCGCGCTCCTGTCAAGGAAACATCATTGCCTTGATAGTTGCAGGTCTCCCTCTGTCGACGACAGCTCCTCTATTCCAGAGGATAGGCCCAGAGGTCCCTACGCCTTGGACTTATCACCATCTGTGGTAGGTGCCTACGGATCATTCCGAGAGGAGACATCATTGCCTCTCCGAGTGGTTGTTCCTCACATGCTCGACTTCAGCACCTTGATCGCATCGTTGAGGATCGCGTAGGATTATATTCCATCAGTTTTTAGTTGAAGACCCCGGATTTCCCCCGACTCTAGCACATTGGTGAGTCACTTCGGAACACCCCGTTATATGTTCCCGTGGATGTCCGGGCTGCGTTGGCGTTTGTATTCGGAAGCCATCCAGTTCCACGCTTCCTTGAGTACCCAGTTTCAGTTCCAGTTCAGTGTACCATGGAGAGTATGACCCCAGTCACTATGATCCAGCAGCTCATTAGTTCCTCTGGTACCACACTCAGTAGCACTGTTGACTGTTCCGGTGCACCAGTTCTGCAGTTCACACATGATCCACTCAGCAGTATGTCCCAGATTTGTGTCCCCTCTGGACTCTTATGATGTACACAGTGGTCATGTATCTTACAGGTCCCCCTTTTTCGGGCCTTACAGTTATATTTATGTATCTTGATACGAGCATGGGTATGCCCGCCTCGTCCATATATTGAGATTATTCCTCAGTCAGTATTTGAGGTCATGTATATTTCAGGTCCCCATTTTTGGACCCCATTGTTGTTATTATGTTATATCCTGATACGAGCATGGGAATGCCCGCCTCATCCATATGATCAGATGATTCCTCATCCTTTATTGAGGTTATGTACTTTTAGCTCTTGCAGTTGTTCGGGATCGTTGTTCCGGGCTCCAGTTTGTTTCTTCTCTTCTCTCCACATCCCAGGAAAACCATTCATGACTTATGATGTCCATCGGCCATACGATGAGCTCCTGCCCTCGCACATCAGGGGGCAATCTGTTAACACCCAAAAAGTGCTCACTAGCTCATTTACCACATTACATGACTCATTTGTCCATTTTCCTACCATATTTCCATTAAAAATCCCAAAAAACCCATTAAAAAGCCTCCAAAAGGCCTAAAATGCCTCCAAAAGGCCAAAAAACCATCAAAATAGCCTAAAAAAGGCTAAAAAACCCCCTTTTCCTCCAAAAATAGCAAAAATCCCCTAAAAAGGGAATAAAAATATAAAATAATGAGGAAAAGGAGGAAAAAACCCTATACAGCTGCCCAAAACCATGTGTTTCCTAAAACCATGGGTCAGCACTCCACCACCAAAAAACTATAAATAGGTGATGGAGATCCCTTATTCCATATCCACAATCACAAGCACCCTTACTCTGCCAAAATCTCTCTCGAAACCCTAGTCCACCTTTGAACTAGTTTCACCTTGAGAGCCACCTTTGGCCCATCCCCAACATTGGAGAAGGAGAAGGAGCATTCTTGGAGCTTGGAGCATCCTCTTGGACACTGCAAAGGGCTTCACCAACCTTGACACTCAAGGTAACATCAATACAAAGACATTCTTTCATTTTGGTGTTTATGCTTCATGCTTGTATTAGAAATAATTTAATGTTTTGTTTATTGCATAATTAGTTTAATATACTGAACTGCTACTAAGGAGTCCATTCTCCTTAGTAGGTGCTCATTGGCACAAGCTAGGGGTAAAACCCTAGCTACACATTCACAGATATGGTCGATGATCAGACAATGGAAGAAAGACTACTACACTTAGTTGGATTGGAGGAAGATCGCTTCATTGCAAGGTTTCACCAACAAGTGCAGAAAGACAGAGAAAAGTATGGCATGATAGACACATCAAGAATAAATTTTTCCAGGTAGGAGACCTTGTCCGCCTCTATGATAGAAAATTTATGAAATTTCCTGGAAAATTCAAAATGCATTGGTTAGGACCATACACTGTTAAGCACGTCATTAATGGTGGCATAGTTTAGTTAGCCACACTACTTGGAGAAAATTTGAAAGGAATTTTTAATGGGAGTAGACTAAAGCCTTACAGTGATGGCCCTACTCTTCCAGGTATCAGTTAAGTAATGCAAGAAAAAATTTTAAGTGTCAAGTGTAGTTGAAATTGGACACTAAAAATAAAGAATAAGAGTCTCCACACAGTTTTGGTAAAATAAGAAAGTTTTCACATAAAGGAAGACGTGCTGCGAAGCACACATAGCAAGATAAGTTGCGAAGTAAAAGAAGAGGAATCGGACTACAAAGTTAAAGTTAAGCAAAGAGAAATTCACAGTGAACCTCACAATTCACCTAACCGCTAGTGAAGTAAAAGAAAACTAGTTGTTAGAGTTTTCGTTGGAAAGTAGCCGTTATACAGTACTTTCGAGAACCAAATGTTTCCACATTTAAGGCATATCGTCCATTGAAGACACATTCAATGAAGGGAAAGAACCAATAGCTAAGCAATATTTGGCCAACAGACATGGAATTTAATGCTAATTTATCCATTTTTCGGGTGCGCCTTAGTGCTGTTGCGCCTAGAAATAGTAAAGATCGCATACTTATCGGTTTTACCGCGAATTTTAATTTTTACTGCCTGTAATTTCCAACTTTTTACTAGTCCAAAGCAATCGTTATCTGACAATGTATGTCTGAGCAGTCGACCTTAGACAGAATATTATGAGACTTCTTGTTAAATTTTCAGAATTTACTTCAATCTGATCTAGGATCTTAACTGAGAGAACAACATGTACAGCAAATCTATAGCATATCAACCATGGACACAATAATGCAAACACACAAGAGACACAGAGTTTACTTGGGGAAAACCATAAAGGTGAAAAAACCCAATAACTTCCTCAGAGATAGATAGAGCAATGATACAACCATAATACAAGAGATAGTCTTCTCCTAGCAACAGAGCCTCCTCCTCCACAAGTGCGCCACTCTCCCAAGTGTGAGTGAGAGAATAGAATGTGTAAAATGAGAGAGACACACTCTATGTTTATACACTAACTTGACTTGACCTTTACTCAATTAGGTCAGCCTCAACTTAACCGCTTAACATAATGTTGACTGGGCCGACCCCCACTAGGGTGGTCTAATAACCCTTTGACCCACATGGCCGACCCCCAATAGGGTGTTCTAATAACCCTTTGACCCACATGACTTATAAAGGGTCGACCCCAACAAGGTGATCTAATAACCCATCAAGTATAAGTTACGACACTTACAATATAAATGACGACACTTCCGTATAGAGGAATAATAACATCTCTATAGGAATACAACCACTTCCATATAGAGGAATAATAACATCTCTATAGGAATACAATATACATATATGTGAAATACATTCCGAAGTTATATATACATCAACACTCCCTCTTAACTAGGAAGGTATTTCTCGATACAGGTCTTCTAATACAAGTCTTCTTCTCTGGATCATCGTCACTAGATAATCGTCATCGAGCCATCATCATCGTCACTGCTGCTGCTATCTCAATCAATCTCTGAATCTACTTGTCATAGTAATTTCTACAGAGCTAGTCCTTTTTCATACTGGATGTAGGCCCACCACCTGCAGGTCTTCATCATCTGTGCGAATGGTCTGATAGAGGTGGCCTCTCAGGACTAATTTTATGTGTGGATGCAATACCGGAAAGAGTATCCCAGGAACATTTATGTGCCTAAGCACGACCGACAAGATCTCCCGGGACTGATTACATGAATCTCCTCCACAATACCTTTAAAGAGCATCCCAGGAACATTTATGTGCCACAACACGACCGGCAAGATCTCTAAAGAGCATCCCAGGACTTATTACGAGCACACAGCTCAACCTCTCGGATCTCCAGGACTGATTACATGTGGATAGACAAAACCTTTAAAGAGCATCCCAGGAACATTTATGTGCCGTAGCACGATCGGCAAGATCTCTAAAGAGCATCCCAGGACTAATTACGAGCACACATCTCAACCTCTTGGATCTCCAGGACTAATTACATGTCTTCGTAGTAATACCTCATCCCAGGACTGATTACGAGCACACAACTCAACCTATCGGATATCTGAGGACTGATTACATACTACATAGCAATACCGGAAAGAGTATCCCAGGAACATTTATGTGCCACAGCACGACTGGCAAGATCTCCCGGGACTGATTACATGCTATTTGCACAACCTACCACATATCATCTCTGACCTCCAAGTATCAACCTGATACTCATGATCCAACGGATCATCATCGCACAAAGCATCATCCTGATGCTCATGAACACACTGATCATCATCACTATACCATCCTGATACATATCATCTGGAGCAACATCTTGAAGCTCATCATCATGATCATCCTGATCATACAATGCATCCACCTGATGCATACCAAGTATCTACCTGATACATATCATCATACATGATCCACCTGATCATACAGTGTATCCACCTAATACAAATGCAAATACATGATCCACCTAATCATACCTAATACATATCAACATACATGATCTACCTGATCATACAATGTATCCACCTGATACATATACAAATACATGGTCCAAGCATCCAACATGATGCATATACAAAATATATACAAATGATCCAACTGATCATATCCAGCATCAAACATGATGCGTACATATACATATACATATAAATGATCCAACTGATCATATCCAGCATCCAACATGATGCATACATATACATATAGAGCAGTAACTGGAGCATCGTCCTGATGCTCATCATCCACGATCCTCTTGATCATCATAGCATCGTTTTCTTCAGATCATCTCATCGTCCACGAAGCACAGCCCAGATGCACATTATCCAGTACTTACACCACCGACATGGGAGAACACATCTACCACCATTCGGGGAAGGCTCCAGCCCTTACTTTTTCACCATGGGAGAACACCTCTACCACCATGTGAGAATGGCTCCAGCCCTTACATCTACACCATGGGAGAACACATCTACCACCATGTGAGAATGGCTTAGAAATTACATCATGACCATGGGAGAACACATCAACCATGTCAGAAAAGCTCATGTGCATCTGCATCTTCCGGACTCATCACTTCCCTTTGGAATGAACCTCAATCTGAAGTGCACCAAGCCTATCTTTGAAGTACTCAAACTCCACTCTGGCCAACGGCTTGGTCAATACATCTGCAACCTGGTCATCTGTCGCAACATACTCTACTTTGGCTGTACTCAGTGCTACATAGGACTGCTTCCTGCTAAACCAAGAGATCACACCTGATCCCATACTGAGGCAACACCCAGAAGTGCTCTTCCTATCTACAGCACTGCCTGCCCAATCTGAATCACCATAACCCTGCAGGTTAAACTTTTGATTCGCATCATATTTGAGCCCATAATCAACTGTACCCTTTAGGTACCTCAGAATATGCTTTACTGCAACCAGGTGAACACTCCTCGGATCTGTTAGGAACTGGCTCAATGTGTTCACTGCAAAGCAAATATCTGGTCTCATGTTCGTCAGGTACATCAAGGACCCAATCATCTGACGATACATCAACCGGTTCAGATGAAGCATCACACAGAAGCTTCAGGTTCGATGCCATAGCCTCGCAATCCATCATCCCGAACCTCTTCAGGATCTCTACTGCATACTTCCCTTGTCCAAGGAAGATTCCATCTGCACTCTGCCACACCTCCATACCTAGAAAGTGGTGCATCATACCCAACTTCTGCACATATATGACTCCCTGTCATGTGTCTCAGAACCAAGTGGCTGCTCCACATACACTTCTTCTTCAACTACACCATTCAAGAAAGTTGTCTTGAAATCCATCTGGTGTATCTTCTATTTCATCACTTTTATATTTCTCTATGCTGGTCCATCTACAGCATGCTTGATCTTGATAGATCCATATGGAAGTCATAACAAACTTCCCTTCAAGTCTTGGGACTACATCCCAAACATCATTCTTCATGATCGACGGATCATGGCATTCTTCCCATATCCTAGGAACTTCAATATCTTTAATAGATAATTTTGTTGCTGAACAAATGTTGTAGTTCTTCTTTTGTAGGTGATGGCATACGATCTTTCCTACACAACAAGTTAAATTGCATGATTAGAAAACATCTCATAGTTTTCAGAACAAATTCTTACACATAAAGAAATATGTCATAGAGTCATGCAATTATCTTAGCCAATGCTTCAATACAACATTTATCCATATCCCGTAACTTTCTAGATGCCTTCCAATCTCTACCAGAACATTGTTAAGAGTGTGCACAACTCCCAACATGTCAGCAAAGAGGTTTCATTCTAGATAAGTAGCAATGGAATTTTGTACAATGCCATAGGCCACTTACCCATGCATATTAGTAGTATATTGTTCATCAATGCAATTATTCTAATATGCATAATACACAACCTAATTCTAAGAACATCAGTATATACATTATTGAACAGTATTATTTAAACAATAAAATATGCAAGTAATGACAATTCAAATACTTATCTTTGTTTGTTTGTTGGGTTGACTCCCTCTCAGTCTTTGCTTCTTTTTTGTAACTCCATTCTTATGTGGATTATGAGAAGTGGTCAACTCCCTCTGAATATCTGCATCCTTGCAGAAACTACTGAAGTGTGCTCCTTTGCTTTCTTGCGGGAACAACTGGAGTGTGCTCCCTCTTGATCTTTGCTTCCTAGATTACCTGTCCTTGAACTTACATCCATCCTTAATCACTATGCATGCTTATTAGTATCATCATTGTGTTATCCTTGAGGTCTCATACATAATCACACATTTATTAGTATAATCTTAATACTATCAAAACACAATAATCTTAAACATGTATATTCATGATCATTCACAGATAATAAACATTAGTATTCAAGGTTTCAGGGAAGTCGTCTTTTACTCATACACATTCTTATTTGATCATAGGACTCTTCTGGTTAGTTGAATCATCAATCAATATAAGAGATATAATATGCATAAAACCCGTGATTATTCAAACCTATACCTTCATGATTCTTCTGGTTAGTCATATCATCAATTATGGTAAGAAACATAATATGCATACAACCATGATTATTCAAACCTATGACTTCATGAATAATCATTATCAACAACACAACAGTATACGATCCTAACACAAGGTAGGATTCTAGCTTGATATAGGAAAAACATACCTGGATTAGCATGCTAGCTAGTTATGTCTAACATACCCGCATAATGTCTTCTGGTTCTCTTCAATGACTTGTGCTAGTAACCTGCATGTCTCATAAGTTAACCATTGTAGAACCAAGTTATACATACCTCGAAAGTAGATCTTCTATGTGATCCATGACAATGGATGAATCTTTGTCTTCATGTCACCATGAGCATATGTTCTTGAAGTAGAACATGATTTGACTTTCTTGGTGTACCTTTTGTGTTAGCAAACAACATAAACCTCATACAACATCACAATGCATTAGTACAATCATAAATGTCAAAACCTTAATGAATGAATATCTTCTATTAAGGTGATACGACAAGTCCAGTAATTAATCAAGATTGTACTATAATGATATGAAGACAAACATATGATAAACTTAACCATGAAACATACCTGTAAGCCATACCTGTCAAGATTGCTTGTAATCTTCTTATGGAAGGCCTTAACCTCATCTCCCTCTAAGACAGGAACTTCTTCACTTATGCAGGTCACCAATCCATCTTCTTCTAGGATTAACCCAATCCACTTGATTTGTAAGAAATGGACCTAGAGCTGGATTAGGGTTTGTCAAAGAAACCCCAAAAATTCAAACTTTGAATTTCAAACTTTCGAAAGGATAGAAATATGCACCTTGATGAGCTGATCAAGTTGGTATATTCAGAATTTGAAAACTGCAAAGTTTCACCCCTCGAAATTGCCTTTTAGATTTCTGGATTCACTGGGGAGGACCCTGAATTAGGGTTTGAGTTTCCCAGAGCTTCACCCAACCAAAAGATTTGATTCAAAACTCTAAGCTTCGATTTTTCTGAGGAGCTTCTAGCCGTGGTCACAGATTTCCAAAATTCCAATTTTTGCAAAAGCCCTAATTTTCCATCTTTCCAATCAAAGTCCTGAACTGGGGTTTGATCAAGCCCGGCCTTCTTCCCAACCAAAAAATATGATCTTGGTATCTAAATTTCGATTTTGATGAGTAGCATCCAGCCGTGGTCTCCGATTACAAAAATTCCAACTTTCTCCGAAGCCCTAAATTCTGGAAGCCATGAATGAAGGTACTCAAAAATAATTCTGTTTTGACAGAAATATGTACCTTATTGTTTCTAGTGTAACTCCAAACTTTTCAATCCACAGGGTCTAAAAAAATTTCCTGAGATATCCCGGCCTGTTATCTTTCCATCCCGACAGGTTTGACCTCAATTGGATTCTCTGAGAGAGAGTTATTCCAAGTGTCGCAACGTGACCTATTTATGGGATAATACAGGAGAACGAACGTGTACGGCATGCCACGTGTCACTAGTTCAACTTCGACCTCTGAAACATTTTCCTGAGATAGTACAATTTGTGTACTACCTGTCACTTTTTACAAAATTTCATTTGGAGCTTCCTATCCCAAGTTATGACCTTTTTCCCAAGGTCACCTGATTTTGACTCAGATCTAGAAGAGGCAGAAACCCTATATTGTACAGATCATAAATCACAAAGTACAATGAATTAAAGGTTTTTCTTTGGACACAAGGTACATGGGGATCTGATATTCGACCTATAAAAGTTTCAGATCCGTAAACTTCGCCAAAACGGATTTATAGCGAAAGTGCTACGATGACTGATTTTTGCTATATCAAGCCCTAGCATCGTAAGTGCAACAAGTGTCACACATGCCATATCATGCCTTCTTTCAGGCTAGCTCTTATACCATGTTAAATTTTCAGAATTTACTTCAATCTGATCTAGGATCTTAACTGAGAGAACAACATGTACAGCAAATCTATAGCATATCAACCATGGACACAATAATGCAAGCACACAAGAGACACAGAGTTTACTTGGGGAAAACGATAAAGGTGAAAAACCCCAATAACTTTCTCAGAGATAGATAGAGCAATGATACAACCAGAATAAAAGAGATAGTCTTCTCCTAGCAGCAGAGCCTCCTCCTCCACAAGTGCACCACTCTCCCAAGTGTGAGTGAGAGAATAGAATGTGTAAAATGAGAGAGACACACTCTCTATTTATACACTAACTTGACTTGACCTTTACTCAATTAGGTCGGCCTCAACTTAACCACTTAACATAATGTTGATTGAGCCGACCACCACTAGGGTGGTCTAATAACCCTTTGACCCACATGGCCGACCCCCAATAGGGTGGTCTAATAACCCTTTGAACCTGTTTTGCATTGCACACTTTGATAGGATCCCAGATCTCATGGCGGTGGTACGCACACTGCTTTCATGCACACACCAGGGATACTTGTGGTTAGACTATAAGATATACATTAACATAGATCTCATATACCACATCACACACTTGAGCAAGAGAGGTGTTGATCTTCCAGTTGAGTTCGTAGGAAAGAACAAGGATAAATAGCTTGCTACAAGGATGAAGAGCGAATTTAGTTTTCTCAAAGGAAGTTGTGGTTATACAACAGTCGAGATCAAGGATCAAGCCATGCGGTTCAAAGTCCAGCTCCTTGCAGGAAAAATAATAAGGAAATGCAGACCAAATGAGGTTCCAGCTGCTGCAATATCCTTAGCTGCGAAGACCAAGGATGGACTTCAATACAATTAAACGAGCTACATGTTGAACGAATTCTTAGGAGACATCCGAGATACAGAATAAAGTGGAAACCAGTTCCTCTACAGTTGGTTTCTAGTATGGATCACCTTCATAGGATGGAAAGATCCTAGCTATCAACATGTGATGAACCTGCAACAATTAATTAATGAAAATACACGAGATAGCAGAAATAATAGAACTCAGAATCGCTTTTATTGATTGCAGGCCACTTCGAGGGGGCAACCTCCTTTGAGCAAGATCAATACAAATAACTTCACGATACCTTCATTGGTTTCAACACAAACTTATATACTAAGTATAGGCGCCAATACCATGGGTCAATACCATGTGTCAATACAAACTATGGATCAACAATTACTACGGGATGACTTACAAAGCATATGCGTCCAACAACAATAAGACAAACTATGGATCAACAAATACTATGGGACGACCTACAAATCATATGCATGCAACAACAATATACTAACAAAGTAAATAGAAGGGTTGACATGGGTTCCTAACATCCCCTATCCCTTAGAAAAAGATTTGTCCTCAAAGCTTTAGATGTGGAAATTGACGCAGAATCTGAAGGAGTGGTTCCCCTGTAGCATCCTCGGGTTGCATTCCAGGCCACTGACGCCTTTTGAGTTTCAGGGAGGATTGCTTGCACAGCTGTAGATGAAGAAGAACCATATCAGCTGCGTGAAAAGTGCGCTCAGAACGGTGCTAATCGGCTTGTTTTTTTAGTCGAATTCTTGCCATGTGAATATTGTCCTGCAAAATGAGAAGAATCTGATCGCGGTTTCGAAGAACCAAGTCAATTGCCTAAACTGGGGAGCTTCTGAGGGTGTATGGAAGAAGAACTGGCGGTGTCTATCCATAGACTACTTCATATGGTGTCCGTTTAGATGTGGTATTGTACCACTGGAGCGCTTCTTGGAAATCCATAGAAATAGTTGTCCAAATCTGGGTAGGGATGGGCAAGGGTTCGAGCAGTCCTGAAAGGAGTGTCGTTTCACCCATGTTGACCTGGCAAGTATAATAGTCAGCCACCATCTGTTGAATTGTCATTTTCAGTCCCTGCCAAAAGAAGTTACATTGTTCCCGGTCATACATTTTGAGGAACCCAGAGTGCCCTGCTAATGAAGAAGCATGGAGTTCATAGAAGAGATAGCCCGGGTTAACAGATTGCAACTAATTTGGAACAAGTAGAGAAATAGCTGTAAGAGAAACTGGGTCATCAAATGTGTGAGAAGGAGCATCTACCACCATATTTTCCTTACTCTTCTTGTAAGTGATCGCATAGGCATAACCCATGAGTTGGATAACCCATTTTAGGTGTGTTGGGGAGGAGACCCATTGTTCCAGGAAATTTTCCAGACTCTAGAGATCAGTCTTGATGCAGAAATAATTCCCTAATAGGTATGGTTGCCACTTCTATACTTTATGCAAAATAGCCATCATTTCCTGCTGAGATGTAGATGTGGCTAAATTCTTACCGGAAAGGTCTCTTGAAGGATACAATCCCACTAGTTCAGCAAGGACACCTGCATATCTATCTAAGGAAGTAGGGGAGACCGTTGATGGGTGCATCTGAATGGAATGGAGTTGAGTGATGACACCATGTGAATTCTTCTTAAGGATCTTTTCCAGGTGATGTGAACTAATGATGTAGAGATACCTGTTGATGCCCCAGAGATCGCAGCATCAATCAGAAAGGGATCCTCCCCGGTAGACTATCCCAATTAGATTGTCCACTGTTTGGTATGGGGAATCCGTCCGGTTAGCGGTTCCAGCAATCATGGGTTTGGAGATTTGCTCCAAATATACCGGTTATGGCCCAATCCACCATTCTTTTGATTTTATGTTTTATAATGATATGCAAGTGCCTAGCCTAATTTAATCTGAATGCAGAACTGGAAAAACAAATCTCTGTCTAAAACTAAAATAAATCTAAACTATCCCTGCAAGGAGCAAATTGTGAATATGAGTAATGTGCTGGAAGAGTTACCTAAAATTCAATAGACAGCCATTAAATCTTAAAGATAGATCCACAGCAGAAGCATGAGATATTAGAAGATAGCTTCTAATACAGATATGACATATTCCATTACTCATGAAAGAGAGAATTTATTTGCACAGAGAGAAGCAAAATCATTCAATACAATGAAATAATTCAAGACAGTAAAGAAAGATCCCACAGCAAAGTATAGAAGTCACAGGTGTTCGGATATCCATCATCTATTTCGGGATACATATCTATTTCAGGATCATCTATTTCGGGATACATATCTACTTCAGGATCTTGCATGATCTATTTCAGGATATGCAGTCCAGTCACCAGTTTGATGCCTCCAGCACCTTATCCACCTTCTTCTAGCACCCGGGAGCCACTTTCCACAGAGTTTTAGCCCTCCTAAGCTGAAAGGCGCCCTCTTCTCACCTACTGACAGAGAAGGGCGCACTTGTTCACCTACCACTGCAGATTCACTCCAGTTACATTCAGTTAGCTCCGATTCTGATTGATTTCACTCCGATTTCACTCCTGACTGACTGTTTCACCTCCGATTGACCTCCAGTTCGATTAGGTGACTTGCTCTGACTCCAGTTAGCCTCCCATGCGCCCCCACTGAGCCTCCAGATCCTATATCAGTGCTACACACTTCAGTTACATTTATTATGATCAGTTAGACTCAGCTTGACACCTAGATGACTGTTTGTTGTGATTGATGAGCAACACCGATGATTGATGAGGACTCCTAGATAGAGTCAAGCTACTCCATTCAGTGATTCGAATGACCTCCTTAGGCAATTCGAATTGCTCTGTTCATTGTGACAGTTTGTATTGTAATTCATTCACCCTTTCTGGGATAGAGAGCACTGCTACATGTTTTGCACAGTTTTGCACCATATTTTCTATGTTCATCTGTTGTGATTGATTTACTTGTTCATTAGATCTGCTGTGACTAATTTTACATGGTATCAGAGCCATTGCAGGGACAAGATCTCTTTTCTACAGGTGTTTATACAAGAAGATTTGACTGAATTGCTAAAAATTTCAAAAAGTTTGGCATGAGATATCTCAAGGGCATTCGCTCCTGTGCATGCAAAGCTTGAAAAATACTCCAATACCACTCCAGAAGCTTGAGTTACCACATAATTCCTGGATCTGATACATTGGACCTATTCAACATTGCTTGAAATCCAATCCCAGGTGTGATGCAACTCTCAAAGGGTGGATTGTTCGACCTTATTGTGATTGTTCTTATGTGATTTGCAGGTTAATTATCTCCTCCAAGTGCACTCGCTACATTCTGCATGCAAGCTTCCCTACAGCATTTCCATTCGCTATAGTCTGCATGCAAGCTTCTTCTTCATCATTTGACTCGCTCCTAGCAATGGAATACTCTTCTTCAAAGCCTATCCTCACCCCATTCAATTATTTTGATTGGAAAGATGATATGGAGATCATATTACGTTCAAAAGGATACTACCGAGTCACTCTTGGTCTTGAATTGGAGCCAAACAATGTGGCAGAAAGAACCAAACACTACAATAAGCTTGATGAAGCTTACGGTCTTCTTTGTCTCTCCATCTCCAAGGATCTTCACTTCCATCTCAGCGGATTGAAGACTCCAAAAGCCATATGGGAGCAACTTGAGACACTATTCGGCAAGCAGGATGAGCTTAGGGATTTTCAATTAGAGAATGAATTGATTGGCCTTAATCCTGAGAATTTCGAGAGCATCAATGAATTCTTCACAAAATTCAAGAACTTGAACTTGCAATTGAAGAACAGTGGTGTTATCAAAGAGGATAAACAGTTGATCCTCTCCATTCTAAGCAAGCTTGGGAAAGATTATTCGGTATTTGTCTCCACTTTCAATTCCGGTCGGCTAACTACCCCGAATTGGAAGATGCCTACCTTGAATGCCTTCATTGAGTCCGTTACGAAAGAGCATGACAAGTTGATTCAAATGGGGTCCATAAGCTCCAAAGATTCAGCCCTATTTGTTCAAGGACCCAAGATCTCGAATGGTAAAGGAAAGCTAAAGAAGGAGAAGCCCAAATTCGAGCCTCACAAGCAAAAAGACAAAGGCAAGCAAACGGATGCACCATCCAGTTCGAAATCCAAGCAAAAGGGCAAAGAAGGTAACCAAAAATCTAAATGTACTTATTGTAACCGTGGCTTTCATCCCGAAAGTTCATGTATGAAGAAGACAATAGATCAAATGGCCCTCCTTTTGGAAAAGAACAACATAACCCTTCCTGACGGTGCAAGGAAGAAGGATCGGAATGACGATCATGAAAGAGGACAAGCACTCATGGCAACGGTTTCGAAGCCCACTCTCTTGATAGATTCGGGTGCATCAAATCATATGGCTGCAAATATTGATTCTTTTTCCTCATTCGATCCAAACAGCTCCATCCCCATCCATTTGGGAGATGACTCAAAAATTTCTTCAAAGGGCAAAGGTACGATTCATGTAGATCATGGATGCTTTCAGAATGTTCTCTATGTGCCTTCCTTAGCTTCGAATCTCCTTTCTGTGTATCAAATGACACATACTGGTGATCCAAAGAAAGTCACATTCAGCCCTAATACAGTTGAAATTTCTGATATCAAAAGTGGAAGACTAGTTGCGGTTGGAAAGGCAAACCACACTGCTAAATGTTATGAGTTTTCGCACTTTATTCCGCTTGCAAAGCCCACTGCTCTTCGCACACATGGTAATGAGGTTAGTAGGCTTTGGCATGAAAGATTTGGACATCTAAATTATAAGTATTTGCTGCTGCTATCAAATAAATCCATGGTTGATGGGCTTCCACAACTCCGTTCCTCGAAGGGAATATGCTCCGGTTGCATTATTGGGAAGCACCCCGAGCACAGATTCGACCGCGGCAAGGCTAGCAGAGCCTCTACTATTTTGGGATTGATCCATTCTGATATCAGCGGTCCGCTGCCCCATATGTCATTAAATGGTTCAAGGTATGTTTTGACATTTATTGATGATTATTCTCGCTTTACATGGGTATTCTTTCTCAAAAACAAGTCAGAAGTGCTTGGAAAATTCAAGGATTTTAAGGCTTCTGTTGAGACCACCACTGAGAGCAAGATCAAAGCTCTTAGATCTGATAATGGTGGGGAATATATCAAGTCCGAGTTGCTGCAACTTTGTGCCCAAAGCGGAATCAAGATCCAACATACAGTTCCCTACACACCCCAGCAGAACGGTGTAGCGGAAAGGAAAAACCGGTCACTGAAAGAGATGGCTACATGCATGATTGAATCAAAAGGTTTGGCTGCAAATCTTTGGGCTGAAGCAATCAATGTTGCTGCATATATACAGAACCGTGTTCCACATTCATCCGTGAAAGGTATGACTCCTTTCGAAGCATTCTTTGGTCACAAACCGGATGTGTCAAATTTGAGAGTTTTTGGCTCTACTGCATGGGCTAGAATTCCTTCTGAGAAGAGACGAGCTTTGGATCCACAAAGTATCGAGTGCATATTGATAGGATATGGGGAAGAATCAAAAGCATATAAACTCATGGATATCAGATCTAAAAAGATATTCATAGAGCGCAGTGTGCAGTTTGAAGAACCACTTCAAGAATTGCAACTAGTTGAGGAGAAAACTGCCGATTCACCGCCTTCACCAGAAGAAGATTCGAGCAGCGATAATGAAGGTATGAGTTCTGATATTTCTGATATTGTAGCAGCATATGATTATCATGACATATCAGGTTCGGAATCCGACCATTCAGATCTCCCTCAGTTACCAAAGTGGGCCCAAAATACTCTACAATCTGCTGGTTCTAGTCTTGGAAATCCTGCTGATCCGAGACGAACAAGAGGAGACTTTCAAAGGGCAGGTATGGCTCTTTCTATTGCTGATCCATTTCTTCCTGAGATTTGTTATTTGATGGCTGGTTCAGATCCCCAATCATATTATTCAGCCCATCGAGATCCGAGATGGAAAGATGCCATGGATGAAGAGTACAGTTCTCTTCAAAAGAACAATACATGGGAGCTAGTTTCTCTTCCACCTGGAAGAAAATTAGTGAAGTGTAAATGGGTCTACCGTACTAAAGTTTCTGCTGATGGCACTATCAGCAAATATAAAGCAAGGTTGGTGGCAAAAGGTTTTTCCCAAGTCCAAGGAGTGGACTACACAGAGACCTTTGCACCGGTTGCAAAGATGGATTCCATCCGCCTTGTTTTAGCTATTGCCGCATCCAAGCACTGGGAGGTGCATCACATGGATGTGAAGAGTGCATTTTTACATGGAGACCTTGCTGAAGAGGTCTATATGCAGCAGCCAGAGGGTTATACATCAGATCCATCATTGGTTTGTAGATTGAAGAAGTCTTTGTACGGTTTAAAACAGGCCCCAAGAGCTTGGTACGCAAAGATGGACTCCTTCCTTCTTTCTCAGAATTTCCAAAGATGCAAATCTGATCCGAATGTCTATCTTCAGCGAGTTAAAGGTAATTTGTTGGTTATTGTACTTTATGTTGATGATCTGCTTATTACTGGTAGCACACTTACTTCAATAAACAAGCTAAAAACTGCCTTAAATCTAGCTTTTGACATGAGCGATTTGGGCTTGCTGAGTCACTTTTTGGGCTTGGAGATAGCTCAAAATTTCGATGGGATCACTATATCTCAGCAAAAATATGCTTCCGACCTGTTATTGAAGTTTAATATGGCTGAATGTAAGGCAGCCCCGTTCCCATTCCTCTCAGGAATCAGTCTTGAGGAGGGAGATTCCACACCGCTTGCAGATTGCAGTATGTATCGACAGTTGATTGGTTCACTACTTTATTTGACACATTCACGGCCTGATATCTCATATGCCGTGAGTGCCGTGTCAATATATATGCAGCAGCCACATGAGCTTCATTGGCGAGCAGCCAAGCGGATCTTGCAGTATGTGCAAGGTACGAGACAGTTTGGCATACATTATGCTGCAGATGCTGAGCTAGATTTCATTGGTTTTACTGATTCAGATTGGGCAGGTGATAGCATTGATCGGAAGTCCACTTCCGGTTATGTTTTCATGATTGGTCATGGTGCTATTTGCTGGTCCAGCAAAAAGCAATCAGCCATTGCACTTTCTTCAGCAGAGGCAGAGTATCGAGGGGCAGTCAATGCCTGCATTCAGGCAGTTTGGTTGCAGGGTATTCTTTCCGAGTTTGGTTTTGGTGGCACTACTTCGACTGTCCTATTTTGTGACAATCAAAGTGCTATCAAGATCTCCACAGATCCAGTTCAGCGGCAGAGGACCAAGCACATTGAGATTCATATGCATTACATTCGACAGTTGGTGCATGACCGCACCATCATTCTGCAATATTGCCCTACTGATGAGCAAATTGCAGACATCTTCACCAAGAGCTTCACTGAGAAGAAGTTCTCTTACCTCCGTTCACTGTTGGGGGTGAGTTCCATCATGGTGGAGACAGATTGATTCATTATTATGCTTTAGACTTGAGGGGGGGCTTTCTTCCCACTGGGTTTTCCCTCTTTCCTCACTTAGTTTATTTTTCAGCATTTTTTTTTGGATTATTGTATTGGGGTGACCTTTGGTCTTAGTTACCAGGGCCCCACATTATTTTAGTTGGCACATCATAGTCTAGCTTGAGGGGGGGTGTTCGGATATCCATCATCTATTTCGGGATACATATCTATTTCAGGATCATCTATTTCGGGATACATATCTACTTCAGGATCTTGCATGATCTATTTCAGGATATGCAGTCCAGTCACCAGTTTGATGCCTCCAGCACCTTATCCACCTTCTTCTAGCACCCGGAAGCCACTTTCCACAGAGTTTTAGCCCTCCTAAGCTGAAAGGCGCCCTCTTCTCACCTACTGACAGAGAAGGGCGCACTTGTTCACCTACCACTGCAGATTCACTCCAGTTACATTCAGTTAGCTCCGATTCTGATCGATTTCACTCCGATTTCACTCCTGACTGACTGTTTCACCTCCGATTGACCTCCAGTTCGATTAGGTGACTTGCTCTGACTCCAGTTAGCCTCCCATGCGCCCCCACTGAGCCTCCAGATCCTATATCAGTGCTACACACTTCAGTTACATTTATTATGATCAGTTAGACTCAGCTTGACACCTGGATGACTGTTTGTTGTGATTGATGAGCAACACCGATGATTGATGAGGACTCCTAGATAGAGTCAAGCTACTCCATTCAGTGATTCGAATGACCTCCTTAGGCAATTCGAATTGCTCTGTTCATTGTGACAGTTTGTATTGTAATTCATTCACCCTTTCTGGGATAGAGAGCACTGCTGCATGTTTTGCACAGTTTTGCACCATATTTTCTATGTTCATCTGTTGTGATTGATTTACTTGTTCATTAGATCTGCTGTGACTAATTTTACAACAGGAATAATCCAACATGCATCCAATCTCCATTCTCATGCAAAGACGTCCTCTCCAGGCTCTTATTAGGTAGATTTTATTTTCTTGAAACAAGTGCAAGATAGCTCGTACAAGTTCAGAAAATTATTTCCCTGCCAAAAAGCCTTTTCTCACTGTTTCCTAAACTTCTATTTATAATATTACAAAATGCCCTTTGGGCTGCCACCTGGCTCTTTACACTTGTCTCCTACAAATTTTTTTCCTTTTAATAGACAAAAACATGACCCTTTCTTAATAGAAAATTACTTAAAAGGAAAAGGGCAGCTGTCCCATGGCTCTACGCTTTTAGACATATGAAAGCCAAAATACAAAAAATAGGAATCAACGCCTTAATATCAGCGTGTTCACTCTTTGGTAGGCGCTCCAGCTGGGAAGGAAGCACTCGAGTTGGCTATTGCTATTGTTGCTGCTGGGAGAGAAACACTTGGGCTGGCAATTACTTCTGCTGCTATTGGGAGAGAAGCACTTGGACTGGTTGTTAATTCTACTGCTGCTGCTGCTTTCTTTTCTTCTTCAGCAATGTAACTAAACCAGACACCAGTGTCCCTGATAACTACATTTGCTGAGGCAGGGAGTAAGATTTTCTGGGAAGTTACATCTTTACCAAGCTCTACTCCAATACCTTGAATTTTTGTTACTGCTGCTTGGTGTATTTCCTTAAGCAGATGATTGTGTATTGATGACATCCCAATATAATGATGGAGATCATCAATGGCTAAGACATCAATATTCTTTACATATTCTTTTTGGATGCCCAGCTCTTCCTTCAGGTCAGATAAACGTTGTTCTTTGCCCGAGAAATCATCAAGGGACTGAGGGAAACTCAACTTGCATTTGTCATGCACTTCATGGATTCTTTGATAAAGACCATTACTTTTATCCATTGTCCCTCGGATCTTGGCCATTAGCGTAAAGCCACAGTTCCTGCAGAATTCCATAAGGGCTATATCTTCATTAAAACCATCTACCGATTTAAGTGGGAGATGCTTGGGGAAATCAACCTTCCCTTCTCTCCATTCCATCTGGCTCAGGATGTTTTCTTTAACCTGAGTATATTTACCCTTAAGCCTGCTGGCTTCTGCATTAACTTATTTTAATCTAACCACCATGGCTTTGAGCTTGCACACTTCCTCAATAATCAACTCCTGAGTGTCATGCATTTGTTTTATGATGCTATAGGACAGCTCATGGAAAGGAGACATATCTATCGCTCTGCTCTCTGCCTGCTCTAATTGATCAACCAATACCTGCTTATCTGCTTCTAGATGGGACACTTTAGCTTCTACATTGTTCTTTTCTGCTTCTAAAATCATCATCTGGACCTCCAGGTGCTCCTTTTCTTCTTCTAAAAGGTTAAACTTGTCTGACAATTCCTTATGCTCAATAGACAGGCAATTATACCTATTCACTACGAGATCTCTGTAAGCCTGCTCATTAGCCATAGTGTGTTGTATCATGCAAGCTCTCCTCTTTTTCGACTCAACTTCTGTAACTATGTCGGCCACATTGTCCTGCGTTGCTTTTGCTGCTTCTACAGCGGTGGATGCCATAGCTAAGGGAGCCTTATTTGTATTTTTCATTACGGTGGTCTCCCGGTGGATAACAATATCTTCTTGGAAGAGTCTCTTTATCCTCTCTTTCTATTTTAGGACCACTGCCTTCCTCTTCTTATCATACACAAACTCATCCCATCGAGACACCGTATGCTCTTCTGATGGAGTGTAAGGGATGATTGGGAGATCTATTATATTTATTTCTACTTCTGCGGGTGGGGTCTGGACTACTTGAGCTGAATCTGGTCCCACAGTTTGGGTACCAAAGACACCTACTTGTGCTGTGTCAGCCTCCACATTTTGAGTGCCGGAGACACCTACTTGAGATACGTCTATTTCCATATCCTGGGTTCCGGAGCCACCTGCCTGGGCATCTTCAACTGTCTTGAGTTCTTCTTCCGTCTTTTGCCTCACTTCAGCTCGTTGCCTTCTCTCTTCTTCTTCAACTTGCGGCTAATTCTCATTTCCTTCCACCTGCTTCGTGTCTTCTGCTTCTTTCTGCAGCCTTGCATCTTCTGCTTCTTTCTGCTGCTGGGTTTCCTCAACTTATTTCTGCAGCCTTTCATTTTCTGCTTCTTGCTACAATCTTGCCACTTCATCCTCTTGCTGCAACCTTGCTTCCTCTTTTAATGTTTTTTCTTCTTGAGCTCGGGCATCAGCTGCTTCTTTCTCTTTCTGCAGGATGGTTTTTTGGGCCTTGGTAGAGCTAGATCTTGCTCCACTACCTTGGCGACAAATCTGCAGCTCATTCATGTTGCTGATGCCTCTGAATGCCTCTTCCTCGGCATCATAATAATGAGCGTACTCAAAATGAGCATAAATTTCTTTACAATGCTCGGTAACTTTTCTCCGCCTATCATTCCTATGGAAAATTACTTCGCCAAAGTGGAAAGCTTTCAGCTCTTGAACAAACTCCTCAGCTGATGCAACCCCTGAGAATTTGTAGGCTCCTATGCAGAAGGGTAAAGGAGGGAAAGAGGCCTTATGTTGCTTGTTAAGCACTGCTCCGATTCCATCAAGAAAAATTTGTCTCACTGCTTCCTTGAGGACTACATAGTCAATAGCATACTTTGGCAAAATGTATGGTGCTTTGGTCCCTCCAAACATTCTGATGTAGGTGCCCTGCTCTGAGAAATAAAAGTCTCCATAGTTTTCCAGTATCTCCATGGCATTTTCCGACAAACAGTTGGGCTCTTCCTTGAATATCTGCTCATATAGGAGCATGATGAACCCCTCACAAATGAGCTTATAGCTGGCTCTGTAATTTTGAGCCCACATTATCTTGTAAGCAGTGTAGACTAGGGTGTTAGCTTTATCCCATGTGCAACCTAAGCTGGGAAAAGATAGCTTGGCCAAAACACAGTCAATGAGATAGGAAGACATGTAAAATTCTGACTTTTTTAAGGCCATACCTTCTCTTGCAGCAGCCCCAGTGGATGCCAAACTATCCAAAAGGATAGTAGCCCAGTCAAACACAGTCCCTTTGAATGCTACGTAGTGTATGATGGGAGCCCACTGTATCCTGTATACAGTGCCATCGGGCATGCCGAAAATTCTGCATAGCATCAGGGTGATTAACCTAAAAGGAGGTCTTAGGTTCTGAACATCGTATTCATCATTACCTCTCTTTCTTAAGTGCTTGCCTGGGACCAATAATTTTTTGGCCATCTCAATATTGTTCATCTGGCCCAACCATTCATCGCTCAGAGCTTGCTGGGGACGTGAGAATTTATAGGCCGCGTCAATATATGCTGGGTGGAATGAGGCAATGGCCACTCCCCCGCTGTCATGTAATACTCTTGTCTCCGCATTAGTATGCTCCAGTATCCACCCGATCACTTCGAAACATGGGAACAATTCAGGGCAGGTAGAAGCCCTAGCTATGCCTGAAGTTCTGATGTTGTGGTAGATTTGTACTTCCTCCAAAATGCCTCTGGGATATCCTGGTCCCTGATCATCCTGTAAATATCACCCCAGCGGACTTCGGGAGGAATTCCGGTGGTACACTTAGTATCTTGGAACAATTTTTAGTCCTAAGTAGTACTGGCTCTGGTTCCATCACTTTAGCTTTCTTTCTACCACCTTTTGGCATCCTGGCTTATACCTGCTAGCAACCAAAAACAAGTCATTATAAAAATGTGCAACCTGTTATGAGATTTTAACAAAGAGCAGCACCAATTTAACATGCTAATGAGAGATATAGATAAACTATGAAGCTGCATGTTGGGGAAGCAAAATAAATCACTCCAAACAAGAAATATAGCTCTGAGACTTGATTATCCTAAGGAAACAAAGTTTGGAATGTTCCCGAAAGGGAAAGCATACGACGTGGAAACAACCTGTTTCCCATCTAGCCCTAGGGGAGAGGGTATCCTTCATCGTTGCACCCTTAAGGGTCAATGGCGGGTGAGCTTGGATTGAAACAATCTTATGACGAAGCAAGGAACCGCCTTCTACATTTATCAAAAGGTGATGGGATTCAGCTGACCACTACGGTTATTAGTAACATTTATGAGGCGTTGTGTGGCCGGCTCAAATTTTGAATGAGGGTGATGACGCCTGGAATATGGTCGGTGGAAAAGCTCGGGTGGTCACAGTTATGGCTTTGGTAGAGCTGAGAAACCACAGGGGCCTCGACGGCCTTAAAAACAAATAATGACATATGGCCACGTTATGGACGGGAAAAAAAATCTCAAGGGTAACTTGACGTGGAGATGAGACAAAAATAACGGTTAAAAATCCTACCTGGCAACGAGATGGTGGTTGAATGAGGTGGACGTGGTCGTAGACGAGCTGAGCTGGAGCTGTCCGTCGCGGTCTTCCCAACGGCGTTTGTTTGAGCGAAAAATAACAATGTGACCAATCGAACCCCCACCGTCCTTTTAAACAAGTTAGACACGTGTGGCATTAATCCGGTGGGTGGTGCCATTAAAACGGGTTTTAAATTTTGTACGGCACTGTCTTCTCAAGCCGTCTCGGAATTTGTGCGCGACCGTCACTTGTGGGGCGGACTCGCGAATTTCACCTGCAATTGCGGAATGTTATGGCGAACTCCCTCGGCGTTTCGGAAGAGATTGGCGAATCCTTCCAAAATGAGACCTTTGGAGACTTGTCGCGAGTGGTTTCGCTGAGTCGTCCCACAGTTTCGGGAGAATAATGGATTTCTTTCCGCAATTTCGACGGAGATATTCCAATGGCTTCCGCAATTGCGGAGCAATTCCACGAAGGTTCCCACCGTTTCGGGAGGCTTTCTTGAATGACTCCCGGGAAAAGAACTCGAACACTTCCGTCGTTTCGGAAGGGAAACCCAAATGGTTCCGCAGTTTCGGAAAGAATAGGTGAATGTCTCCCGCAACTTGAATGAAAGTCTAATTCTTTCAGTGGGTTTTCGGGAGAATAACGTGAATGCTTCCACCGTTTCAGAAGGCTTTCGCGAATGGCTTCCGCAACTTCGAGAGGAAAGACACTAAGTCCTTCGGCGGCTTCCACCGTTTCGAGTGGTTTTCTTGAATTCTTCCGCCGTTTCGAGAGGTATTTCTGAAATGGTTCAGCAAAAGTCTAAGTCTTTCGGTGGGTTTTCGGGAAGGTAACGTGAATGCTTCCGCCGTTTTGGAAGGATTTCTCAAATAGCTTCCACAACTTTGAGAGGAAAAAGACTTAAGATTTTTTTTAAAGACACTAAGTTTTTCAGCGGCTCTGGGTATTATTTGCGAATGACTCCCGCAGTTTCGAGAGGGAAACCTGAATGGTTCCGCAGCTTCGGGAGGCTTTCTTGAATTTTTTCGCCGCTTCGAGAGACTTTCCCATATAGCTCCCGCGGCTTCGAGAAATAATTTCTAAGTCTTTTCGGGAGGCTTATGCGAATGGCTCCCGCAATTTCGGAAGGAAAACCCGAATAGCTCTCGCAGTTTCGGGAGGATAACTTGAATGATTCCGCAATTTCGGGAGGCTTTTCTCAAATGGTTCCGCGACTTTAGGAGAATTTCACGAATTTTATCCTTTAGAAGAAAAACTTGAAATTCTCAAAGCAGGATTTTCAATTGAAAACAAAGTAAAAAGGAGAATTGACCTCTTAAGGCAGTCTTTCCAGAAAAATAAAAGGAGGGGCCCCAATATGTACAAAAATTTTGGGGGGGATGTTGCTGCAACAACAATACCCTTGTTGTAAGCCCTTAAATTTGTGTTGTTTCCCATTGACTGAAAACTGCATCCAAAATTCATCAAAATCCCATAAGATGAGGCCAAGTGTGCATAACCATTGAACGCCCAAAACCACATCACATCCGCCTAGGGACAAGGCAAACATGTCAGAGCGTAGATTATAATCTTCCAGAGAGATATGCACATTGTGACACTTCCCCTTGCAAGGTAAGGTGCCCCCATTAGCAACCATGACTTCAAAGTTGGAGCAAGGATGGACAAAACAATCAGCATGTTTGGCGATCTGAGGGTCAATGAAGTTATGAGTGCTAGCAAAATCAATGCGTATTGTAAGAGGAAGCTTCTTGAAGTAACCCCTGACCCGCATTGTTTGGGGCGTGGTGACGCCGGATAAAGCATGGAGAGGTATCTCTGGTTGTTCATCCTGATATGGGGGGTTAATAGGCGGCTCCTGAATGTCGACTTGATCATCCATTGTATCTGGAGATTCTTCACCAATTTTATAGGTAGGTGGAGAATCCATATCCAAGAGATAGAGCTTTTGTTGAACACATCTATGTCCCTGAGTGAATTTCTCATCACAATTATAACAAATCCCTTTTTCTCTACGTGCCTGCATCTCTGTTTCAGAGAAATGCTTGATAGGAGTTGGTCGAGGAGCTGGCGGGATGGAAGGTCATTGAGAACCCATATTTTGGAAGGGAACAAAAGTGGGTTTGGAGTGCTTTTGGGCTGAAATATTGTCCTCTGCCAACTTAGCCAACCCTAGGACTTCCATCATTATGTTGGGATAGAATATTTTAACCTCTGACCGGATTTCATCCTTAAGACCACTGATAAAACAACTCATGTAGAATTCATCGAACAATCCTTCTATGTGATTGGCTAGTTTCTCAAATTCGGTCTGATACTCTCTCATAGTGCCACTTTGACGAAGTTTAGTGAGTGCTCCGGTGAAGTCATCAAAATCACTAGGACCAAATTGTTGCAAAAGGAGTTGGCAAAAATCTGTCCATTTTGGCTCGTCATGAGCCTTGATGTACCAACGGTACCATTGAAGGGCTTCCTGTTCCAAATGAAAGGATGCAAGTGGAACTTTTTGGACATCAAAAGTATTATGCAGACTGAAATACTATTCTGCACGATTGATCCATCCATTCGGATTAATACCATTGAAGCGAGGAAATTCAAGCTTCGTACCACGAAAATTGCTAGAAGAAGAGAACCCATTAGCTGCAGAAGATTCTTGCTGTCGGTTATTGTTCATGGCTGAATGATGAAGATGGAGGCTAAGAAATTTTTCATCCAGATCTTGGAGTTTGGTTTGGATGGCTGCAAGTGCTTCCTCTATGGTTTTTTCTTCTGCGCGGGTGACAACCATAACCAGGAGTTTTTTTGGGGGGGGGCGAATGGATAGAAAAACACAAACAAAAGCTTATTTAGTAAAGGAAAATTTGGATTTGGGAAAAACTCGGATGGGTAATTGGGGTTCGACTAGGTTTTGGACACTTTCTGATGGACAAGGAAGCAGAAAATGGGGATTTCAAAAGCGGGGTGAAAGAATGAGAAAAAAATTTCAAAGAGGGACAAAGAAGCAGAAATGGGGAATGAACACGGTGGCAAAATTTAGAGGCGAGTGGGTGAAAATTGAAGAAGTTATGGAAAACCCTAAAAATAGACAAATGTGAGATTTCTAGCTTTGGGAAGTAGAATTTGGGATAGGGTCCTCAGGAATGAAATATGCAGAATGGGATTGTAAGGGTGTCTGGGAAGTTTCAAGGGAAATGGAGTTAAAATAAGGGAGATATGGAAAAAAAAATGAAATTTTATACTTTTTTTTTTAGAAATGGATCTACAACGACATGGAAGGGATCAAAACAATTGGATCTGAAACAACATGGAAGGGATGGGCAACAGATGGATTTGAAACGACGCTGAATGGATAAAAAATGGTTGGATCTGAAATGGCCTTCAGAATAGATCTGCAACGGCTGGATCTGGAACGACTTGGAATGGATTTGAAACGACGCGGAAGTGATCATCAAAAGTTCAGCTGAAAATAGATATGGAACCCAGGTATGTGCAGCTTCCTAACAGTTCAGGGGTTTCACTCGGCTACCAATGTTGTCTGATGGCTTGCGTATTGGGACAGTACCCCTTGTATGGGTGTGTAAGTTATCTCAATGAAAACACCTAATATTTAATTATCGACCAAGGTTGGTATTCTTAGATTTGTGGCAAAATATATGCTGAGGTAGAATGATACCTAAGATTTTGGCTTGTCATACCTTAGAAATATTAAATCAAGAAAATATCAAAAGATCTTTCAAAATAAAAAACCGAGTCAAACTTCAGAAAGACAACAAATGAAATAACTAAGCTTAGCTAAACCAATAGATTAAAATAGTATCAAGTCATACTACTCTACCCTATGGAAAAGATGAAAACAAATGCTGATAAAAAAGCAAACTACTTTTATAAAGATGAAAACTACTTAATCAATTCTTCGGAGTCTCATCTAGGAATTAGCAACAACTATGAAATGATTCAATTTGGCAATATATTACATAAACAGAAAACCATGTTAATTCAAAGCAAAACTATGAACTATTTAATGAATTTAACAACTATTCAAGACTACACTAAAGCATCTAATTCTAATTCCATTCTCCTTGATGTTGTAAGTCAAAATTAATAGGAACTGGAGTGAATGTATCGTAATGACTTTCAAATGTAATAGCAAAACAAAATGGGAGTAAATCTAATATAATTTCTGCAAAGAGATGTAAACTACAAAGAGACCAATTACAGTTAACTTTAAACATTATGACATATCTTCTATCCATAAGCAAAATAATATGAAGCTAATGAAAATCTAGAAGCAAGTAGAAAATTTAATAAAGATATTTACTTTTGAACTTGATTTGGAAGCAAGTAGAAAACTTGATAAAGATATTTATGTAGAAGCAAGTAGAAAATTTGATAAACATATTTATTTCTAAACCAAATTCTATTTAAGGAACATCTTCATGATTTGTGTAAATGAGAAACTGATCCTATGTTTAACGAAGAAATTACCAAAACTAAGATACTTGGAGAATGGAATTATTAATTCTAATCTGAACTAAATCTTAAGAACACATAACAAACTACACTAAGAATGAAACTGATAAATTCTAAAACAACAACATATTAGTAAATCAAATATAAAAGACATAATGCGAAAAACAATTAGACAAAGTTAAGGAAAATAAGATGGAAATTGAGAATAATGACAAAACTGAATTAAATCTTTTATGGAAGATAAAGCAAGGTCCTAATTATAGTTAAGAGTGCTAATTAAAAGAGAGAAAGATTACAATTCGAAAACTTAAGAAACTAAATTCAAAATAAGCATAAAACAGTGCAGAAATAATGAAAGTCTGAATGACGATCTGGATCACTGTCCGAATGACAATCTGGATGGAAGAAAAATGAATTAAACTAAGGAAAGAGGCAGTTTTGATGATCTCAACGTCAGCTGGCGAATGCAGATGAACCTACAGTGCAAAGAAGTCAATGAGAAGACTGTTGAGAAGCTATGATAATAGGAAGCAACCTATTCTAATCATTATTTAAGAAATGAACTACATCTATAATATAGTCAAACAAAATTAGGCTATGAATAAAACTTAACCTACAGCTACAGGAAGAGAAGCTAACAGTCTAATTCTAATTATAACTAAGCTTGAAACAGAAGCTAAATAAACAACAACTAATTAAACAACACTTATCTAAAATCTATCTAATTGCAGAAGACTGGAAAACAAACTATCTAATTACAGAAGACTGAAATCAAACTATGAATACTATGCTTGGTTGACCATTATTAATTATGGAAACATGAATTAAGTTAGTAGTGAAATACAATTTACAAAGAAAGAGGGAAATGACATGTACAGGAAAACAGAATTAATTATATAAACTGGAAAACAAACTAACTATTTGCAGAAAATAAAATGGAGAAAAACATAAACAAAACCTCCAGTTGATGAGGGGCCCTTCCCAGCAATCAGAGATGGAAACTAAATCAAATTAATCACCAACAACAGAGCATCAACAATAAAACGTAGGAACTTCCATTAACTGAGAAAATTACACAGTGTTTGCAGTTTAAAATACTAATAGTTGCCTAAACTATATAGACTCAGAGACTACTCGTCTCAATCACGAGGAGGTCTATATATACATTTTTCAATGGGGAGAGCAAGTCGACTCTTCATTGTTCAACTTCTCTAATAATCAGAAGTATTTAAGACTGTAAGCATGACTGCCTGGTGATGTGACAATGCAGAGGTCGCCTGCCTGCTTTCACGGTGTCGATCCTACCCAACGCGAACAACTGCCTGTTCATTTCCTTTAACCGTGGGCAGAAGCACGTGCTGGAAAATCGAGCATGGAAGGACGGAGCTACTGGAGCATCGACGTGGGAAAGGAAATTTGTTGGCATACTGATCATGGGTGGACTGGACTCCTCTAGAACATTGGCGTGAGCAGGCGTGCGTGATATCAGGTTGAGCGAATAGGAAAGTCAGAACTCTGGAGTGTTGACATGGGGAGACCGTGTGTTGTCGAGCTTAGGAGGAAAGGAGGTGAATATTCTAGAATAGGAGCTCACCAAGCATATCCACTACGTGGCTAACCGAACCCATGAGTCTGTTTTTGTCTTTAATGGCCAGGAATATGCCAACCGATGATTCTGTGGATCGAACGCAGGGCTAAATGGCGGGATGGATGAGGCTAAACATTAGCAACATTAACACGCATCTGCATGGAGGGTCGTTTGAATACCATAGCCTATAGAGAAAAAACTAAATTCCACGCATGTTTGGAACTGTCACTTTAAACTTAATAAATCATAATATGGTGAGATTTGACCAAAATTCATATGATAATTGAATATATGCATACCTGGTCTGTTTGATGGTCTGAATGGCGGAAAGAATAACTTATTATATCAAAAATGATGAAATTGACGCCACTCAGAGTAGATTTGATGATAAAAAATAGTGACAAAATGGACACCAACATTCCCCCAAACCAAAGATATGCCAGGTCCCACTGAGCAAAAAATAAAAGTTTAGGAAGAAGGCTGAGCTGCGGTAGCAGCTGCCTTTGACTTGGAAGAGGAAGTAGTTTTAGCTTTAAGTTTCTGGAGCTTCCTAAAGTGGTCCTTCAAGGTGTCATATTTCATCCAGAGAGTAGTATGGGACATTGTTCTGGCATTGACCAAGCATTCAATGCTTCTTACCTGTGTGCGTAGTGCCTTGTTTTCTTCATGAAGCTCAGAGATTGTTTCCGCATAATTTTGATTCTGGTCTGTCAACCGTGCTATTACTTGAGTTAATCTATTCACTTCCTGTTGATTCAAAATGGGTTGTTCTATGCAATGTTCCAGGTCCTTTTTAGGACTCAACTTTCTTGAAGATGTTTCAAGATCAATCGTATGTTCTTCAAGAACTTTGTCTTTGGTGTGTGCAGGAGAACTTTCAAAAGCAGAGGCATCACACAATTGAGCAAATACATTGGCTAATGTGAGGAGAGGTGTTTCAAGGGTATGATCATCTAACTAGTTGTCTAAATGTGATGGTTGAACGACAGTCTGAATGACAGACTAGTCGACGGACTGGTCACGACTTGTTCTTGTGGATTTAGTGGGTACTAAAAAGAGTGGAGGTTCGGAAGTAGGATCACCAAGGGTAAGCTCAGGAGAAGGCTATGGATGGACAAGGTGTACATAACCTGAGGGATTCTTGTCAAACCGCACACGCATAGTGCCTTGTTCTATTTGCGTAGAGGCTTGGGTAGGCTCACTAATACTGGATTGGAAATGATGGTGTTTTCGAGAAGCAGAGGATTTGGCAATAGGCTTCTCGATCAAATGAGGGTTTAGTATTTCAAAGACAAAATGATCCCAGGTTTTCCCTCTCTTTTCCAACTGGTGAATAATCAATATTTTAATGAGACAGTGATGGTACAAGATACTAGAAGGATTAACAGTATTCTTCCTAACCTGGATTGACATCTTCTCCAAAATTTTCAAGAAATAAAATGGGAAATTGAGGGTCTGATTGCTAACAAAATGTGCTAGCAATCTAAAATGGAAGACTTTAAAAACAGTAAACTTACCCTCACAAGTGATCAGATGGATGATCACAGTCAAGGGATCTAGGTATTCCGGCTTGACCCACTCCCGGTGGAATCCTTTTGTTCCAACAACATGTTCATGTTCGGAATTCAAAGAAAACTCATGAGCCTTCCGTGGAAGGAAGAGATGTTTATGCCAACGGGCTCCTTCCCTAGGAAGCTTCGTGGCTAATGCGATAGATTCTTCTATCACAAAGAAAGTGAGATGGCCAACTTTGGCCGTCTTTCCATCAAATCCTTTAGTGAACAACAGTGAAATTTCATGGTCATAGCCTTGGAAAAGGCGGAGAAACAGCCCCCATCTGGCTCGAAGGAATACCTCACGACATTCTTTGAACTCAGGAATGCGAAGTAA
Source organism: Larix kaempferi (assembly GCA_027924585.1). NCBI lineage: Eukaryota > Viridiplantae > Streptophyta > Pinopsida > Pinales > Pinaceae > Larix > Larix kaempferi. Next base: position 9,368,131 of record BSBM01000368.1, read on the forward strand.
GTCTTGGTAACTTCCAGGTTCATGACGGATTGACATTGTTGATAGAGAATGGAGGATGCAAATAGATACAAGGGGTGCAAGAAATTGCAAAGGACGCAGCTCAACAGAAAAGATGGACATCGAACGAAATGGAGCGAAATTCACGCAGCCATCAGTTTAAACTAGAGTCCGTTTGAATGGCTGAACAATAGTAAACAAGGTGCATTCTTGAGAGATCACACTTGTCATTCAAAGATCTTGAATTGAGTGCCAACATAGAAATGCGCAAGTTAGAGAATACATGTGGCTATGATATTTTCAACCGTGTCCAAAGCTGAGCTTTGAATAGGTTGAATATAATTATCGAAATGAAATTATAAACGTAGATTATACGTGGGAGATCATGATAACTCGATTAATATGATGACAGATCGTACGATAGGATACTTAAAACCATATGGCGTTCATGTAATGATCTGAAATGATGCATCATCCATTTGTTTAATGGAGGCGAGATGGGTAAGGGAATGAGACCACGTGCAAATTTGATATTTGATTGATCCCTGTCATAATTAATTAATCAAAATTTCAAATATCTTGGCACACTTATCAATATTTATACAAGCTATGGTTTCATTCGACACTTCATTCAGATCATTATACATTTGCCTCGTTCGTCACCTCATTCAGATCGGCATTCGACCCGTCATTCAACCCTTTAGACAGACTTTTGTCTATACAAGATTTGCTTGCGAATGCTGACTGAAGCTGATTTTGCAGGGAATTTATGAGGCTGTTAGTGCACAAAAGATGCTGTAATCTTTTCTTTTCTGGACCTTTTTAGTTGCGTTCCTCTTTATTTGTCATTGATTAGGACAATCCTTTTTTTTCTATTTCGCGTTATTCCTGAAAATACCTATCATTTTATCAGAGATAAATAAATAAATAAAATTTCATAAATATTCAGAAAGTAAAAACGGTTCTGATCCTCCCCTAAACCAAAAATATGGTGTGTCCTCAAGCCATCAAAGAAAAATTGATTAATATTCAAATATTTTTAACACATGGTTTAGGAAATAATCTAAAAAATGTTGTGATAATCCTCATAAGAAAATGAAATATTAATTAATATATGTAGATGATTCAGATATGTACATTCATCAAAAGAATACAACAGTGCTTAAGAAGACCATATAAAGAATGATAATATAATTGATGTGAAAAATGCCATAGGAAAACTAGTCATCCATGATTCATTGTAAAGATCTCTTGTCATCCAAAGAATATATATAAGGTTCACCCTAGAGTTTGTGAGATTTCTATAGTTATGGGTCCCATTTCTAGGATAATCATTCCCTAGGTATTGTTTGAATTAGATGACAGGGTACAACTCCAACTTACAACCATTGTCTATGTAAAATTAGTCACAACAGATCTAATGAACAAGTAAATCAATCACAACAGATGAATATAGAAAATATGGTGTAAAACTGTGCAAAACATGCATCAGTGCTCAATATCCCAGTAAGGGTGAATGATTACAATAGAATACAGTAACAATGACTGAGCAATTCGAATTGCCTAAGGAGGTCATTCGAATCACTGAATGGAGTAGCTTGACTCCAACTAGGAGTCCTCATCATCAATCAGTGGTGGTCATCAATGCACAAGAACCAGTCATCCAGGTGTCAATCTGAGTCTAACTGAGTGGAACATATGTAACTGAAGTGTGTAGCAATGATATTGGGAAGCGGGCTCAGTGGGGGGCGCATGGGAGGATAACTGAAGTCAGAACAAGTCATCTAGTCAATCTGGAGGTCCAACGAAAGTGAAACAGTCAGTCAGGAGTGAAACTAGCCTCAAATCAGGGAGAATCGGAGCTAACTGAGTGTAACTGAAGTGGAACTGCAGTGGTAGGTGAAGAAGTGCGCCCTTCTCTGGCAGTAGGTGAGAAGTGGGCACCTTCCTCACTAGGAGGGATAAAACTCTGAAGTAAGTGGCTCCCGGGTGCTAGAATAAGGTGGCTAAGGTGCTGGAGGCATCAACTTGGTGATTGGGATGCAAGCAAACCCTAGAATTTGCATGCAAACCCTAATTGCATGCAAGATCCTGAAAAAGATGATGTGGATATCCGAACACCCCCCCCTCAAGCTAGACTATGATGTGCAAAAAATAATGTGGGGCCTTGGTAACTAAGACCAAAGGTCACCCCAATACAATAATCCAAAAAATGCTTAAAATAAACTAAGTGAGGAAAGAGGGAAAACCCAGTGGGAAGAAATCCCCCCCTCAAGCTAAAGCATAATAATGGATCAATCTGTCTCCACCATGATGGAACTTACCCCCAACAATGAACGTAGGTAAGAGAACTTCTTCTCAGTGAAGCTCTTGGTGAAGATTTCTGCAATTTGCTCATCGGTAGGGCAATATTGCAGAATGATGGTGCGATCATGCACCAACTGTCAAATGTAATGCATATGAATCTCAATGTGTTTGGTCCTCTACCGCTGAACTGGATCTATGGAGATCTTGATAGCACTTTGATTGTCACAAAATAGGACAGTCGAAGTAGTGCCACCAAAACCAAACTCGGAAAGAATACCCTGTAACCAAACTGCCTGAATGCAGGCATTGACTGCCCCTCGATACTCTGCCTCTGCTGAAGAAAGTGCAATGGATGCTTGATTTTTGTTGGACCAGCAAATAGCACCATGACCAATCATGAAAACATAACCGGAAGTGGACTTCTGATCAATGCTATCACCTACCCAATCTGAATCAGTAAAACCAATGAAATCAAGCTCAGAATCTGCAGCATAATGTATGCCAAAATGTTTCGTACCTTGCACATACTGCAAGATCCGCTTGGCTGCCCGCCAATGAAGCTCATGGGGCTAATGCATATACCTTGACATGGCACTCATGGCATATGAAATATCAGGCCTTGAGTGTGTCAAATAAAGTAGTGAACCAATCAACTGTCGATACATACTGCAATCTGCAAGTGGTGTAGAATCTCCCTCCTCAAGACTGATTCCTGAGAGGAATGGGAATGGGGCTTCCTTACATTCAGCCATATTAAACTTCAATAACAATTTGAAAGCATATTTTTTCTCAGATATAGTGATCCCATCAAAATTTTGAGCTATCTCCAAGCCCAAAAAGTGACTCAGCAAGCCCAAATCTCTCATGTCAAAAGCTAGATTTAAGGCAGGTTTTTAGCTTGTTTATTGAAGTAAGAGTGCTACCAGTAATGAGAAGATCATCAACATAAAGTAAAATAAACAACAAATTACCTTTAACTCACTGAAGATACACATTCGGATCAGATTTTCATCTTTGGAAATTCTGAGAAAGAAGGAAGGAGTCCATCTTTGCGTACCAAGCTCTTGGGGCCTGTTTTAACCCATACAAAGATTTCTTCAATCTGCAAACTAATGATGGATCTGATGTGTAGCCCTCTGGCTTCTGCATATATACCTCTTCAGCAAGGTCTCCATGTAGAAATGCACTCTTCACATCCATGTGGTGCACTTCCCAGTGCTTGGATGCGGAAATAGCCAAAACAAGGCGGATGGAATCCATCTTTGCAACCGGTGCAAAGGTCTCAGTGTAGTCCACTCCTTGGACTTGAGAGAAACCTTTTTCCACCAACCTTGCTTTGTATTTGCTGATAGAGCCATCAGCAGAAAATTTCGTGTGGTAGACCCATTTACACTTCACTAATTTTCTTCCAAGTGGAAGAGAAACTAGCTCCCATGTATTGTTTTTTTGAAGAGAACTGTACTCTTCATCCATGGCACTTTGCCATCTCGGATCTTGGTGGGAAGAATAGTATGATGTGGGATCTGAACCAGCCATCAAATAACAAATCTCAGGAAGTAATGGATCAGCAATAGAAAGAGCCATACCTGCTCTTTGAAAGTATGCTCTTGTTTGTCTCGGATCAGCAGGATTTTCAAGGTTCGAACCAAAAGATTGAAGAGTGTTTTGGGCCCACTTTGGTAACTGAGGAGGATCATAATGGTCGGATTCCGAACCTGATATGTCATGATCATCATGTGCTACTAAAATATCAGAAATGTCAGAACTCATACCTTCATTATCGCTGCACGGATCTTCTTCTAGTGAAGGCGGTGAATCGGCAGTCTCTTCCTCGACTAGTTGCAATTCTTGAAGCGGTTCTTCAAATTGCACACTGCGCTCTATGAATATCTTTTTAGATCTGATATCCATGAGTTTGTATGCTTTTGATTCTTCCCCATATCCTATCAGTATGCACTCAATACTTTGTGGATCCAAAGCTCCTCTCTTCTTGGAAGGAATTCTAGCCCATGCAGTAGAGTCAAAAACTCTCAAATTTGACACATCCGATTTGTGACCAAAGAATGCTTCGAAAGGAGTCATACCTTTCATGGATGAATGTGGAACATGGTTTTGTATGTATGCAGCAACATTGATTGCTTCAGCCCAAATATTTTCAGCCAAACCTTTTGATTCAATCATGCATGCAGCCATCTCTTTCAGTGACCGATTTTTGCTTTCCGCTCCACCGTTCTGCTGGGGTGTGTAGGGAACTGTATGTTGGATCTGAATTCCGCTTTGGGCACAAATTTGCAGCAACTCAGCCTTGATATATTCTCCACCATTATCAGATCTAAGAGCTTTGATCTTGCTCTCAGTGGCGGTCTCAACAGAAGCCTTAAAATCCTTGAATTTTCCAAGCACTTATGACTTGTTTTTGAGAAAGAATACCCATGTAAAGCGGGAAAAATCATCAATAAATGTCAAAACATACCTTGAACCATTTAATGACGTATGGGGCAGAAAACCACTGATATCGGAATGTATCAACCCCAAAACTATAGAAGCTTTGCTGCGGTCGAATCTGTGCTCGGGGTGCTTCCCAATAATGCGACCAGTGCATATTCCCTTCGAGGAACGGAGTTGTGGAAGACCATCTACCATGGAATTGTTTGATAGCAGCAGCAAATACTTATAATTAAGATGTCCAAATATTTCATGCCAAAGCATACTAACCTCATTACCATGTGTGCGAAGAGCAGTGGGCTTTGCAAGCGGAATAAAGTGTGAAAACTCATAGCATTTTGCAGTGTGGTTTGCCTTTCCGACTGCAACAAGTCTTCCACTTTTGATATCAAAAATTTCAACTGTATTAGGGATAAATGTGACTTGATTCGGTTCACCAGTGTGTGTCATTTGATACACAGAAAGAATATTTGAAGCCAAGGAAGGCACATAGAGAACATTCTGAAAGCTTCCATGATCTACATGAATCGTACCTTTTCCCTTTGAAGAAATTTTTGAGTCATCTCCCAAATAGATGGGGATGGAGCTGTTTGGATCGAATGAAGAAAAAGAATCAATATTTGCATCCATATGATTCGATGCACCTGAATCTATCAAGAGAGTAGTGGGCTTCGAAACAGTTGCCATGAGTGCTTGTCCTCTTTCATGATCATCATTCCTATCCTTCTTCCTTGCATCGTCAGGAAGAGTTATGTTGTTCTTTTCCAAAAGGAGGGCCATTTGATCTATAGTCTTCTTCATACATGAACTTTCGGGATGAAAGCCACGGTTGCAATAAGTACATTTATATTTTTGGTTACCTTCTTTGCCCTTTTGCTTGAACTTTGAACTGGATGGTGCATCCGTCCGTTTTCCTTTCTCTCTTTGCTTGTGAGGTTCGAATTTGGGCTTCTCCTTCTTTTGCTTTCCTTTACCATTCGAGATCTTGGGTCCTTGAACATATAGGGCTGAATCTTTGGAGCTTATGGACCCCATTTGAATCAACTTGTCATGCTCTTTTGTGACGGACTCAATGAAGGCGTTCAAGGTAGGCATCTTCCAATTTGGGGTAGTTAGCCGACCGGAATTGAAAGTAGAGACAAATATCGAATAATCTTTACCAATCTTGTTGAGAATGGAGAGGATCAATTGTTTATCCTCTTTGATAACTCCACTGTTCTTCAACTGCAAGTTCAAGTTCTTGAATTTTGTGAAGAATTCATTAATGGTCTCGAAATTCTCAGGACTAAGGGCAATCAATTCATTCTCTAATTGAAAAGCCCTAAGCTCGTCCTGCTTTCCAAATAGTGTTTCAAGTTGCTCCCATATAGATTTTGGAGTCCTCAATCCGCTGAGATGGAACTGAAGATCTTTGGGGATGGAGAGACAAAGAAGACCATAAGCTTCATAAAGCTTGTTGTAGTGTTTGGTTCTATCTAACAAGGTGTTTGGCTCCAATTCAAGACCAAGAGTGACTCGGTAGTAAACTTTTGAACGTAATATGATCTCCATATCATCTTTCCAATCAAAATAATTGAATGGGGTGAGGATAGACTTTGAAGAAGAGTATTCCATTGCTAGGAGTGAGTGCACACTGATGTAGAGAAGCTTGCAAGGGCAGAGTAGCGAATGCAAATGATGGAGACAATAACCTGCAAATCACAATAAACCAAGAACAGTGAGGTCGAACAATCCACCCTTTTAGAGTTGCATCACACCTAGGATTGGAGATCAAACAATGTTGAAAGGGTCCAATGTATCAGATCCAGGATTTATGTGGCAACTCAAGCTTCTGGAGTGGTATTGGATGTATTTTCAAGCTTTGCATGCACAGGAGCGAATGCCCTTGATATCTTTCATGCCAAAACTTTTTGTAATTTTTGAGCAATTCACTCAAATCTTCTTGTAGAAACACCTGTAGAAAAGAGATCTTGTCCCTGCAATGGCTCTGATACCATGTAAAATTAGTCACAGCAGATCTAATGAACAAGTAAATCAATCACAACAGATGAATATAGAAAATATGGTGTAAAACTGTGCAAAACATGCATCAGTGCTCAATATCCTAGTAAGGGTGAATGATTACAATAGAATACAGTAACAATGACTGAGCAATTCGAATTTCCTAAGGAGGTCATTCGAATCACTGAATGGAGTAGCTTGACTCCAACTAGGAGTCCTCATCATCAATCAGTGGTGGTCATCAATGCACAAGAACCAGTCATCCAGGTGTCAATCTGAGTCTAACTGAGTGTAACATGTGTAACTTAAGTGTGTAGCACTGATATAGGGAAGTGGGCTCAGTGGGGGGCGCATGGGAGGCTAACTGAAGTCAAAACAAGTCATCTAGTCAATCTGGAGGTCCAACGGAAGTGAAACAGTCAGTCAGGAGTGAAACTAGCCTCAAATCAGGGAGAATCGGAGCTAACTGAGTGTAACTGAAGTGGAACTGCAGTGGTAGGTGAAGAAGTGCGCCCTTCTCTGGCAGTAGGTGATAAGTGGGCACCTTCCTGACTAGGAGGGCTAAAACTCTGAAGTAAGTGGCTCCCGGGTGCTAGAATAAGGTGGCTAAGGTGCTGGAGGCATCAACCTGGTGACTAGGATGCATGCAAAGTGCATGCAAACCCTAGAATTTGCATGCAAACCCTAATTGCATGCAAGATCCCGAAAAAGATGATGTGGATATCCGAACAGTCTAATGACGATATAAATAATTGACCTAAACATCTGTTTTTATACTCAGGTTTTTATGAGCTATGTGAATAGTGATGCATTAACCAAACCTCTTTTACTCGATATTTCCCCGCTGCCAGCAGGCATGTTCAGTACCCCAGCGGGTTTATCTTGGTACCATGCAAGCATAGCCCCACTGCCAGTGAGCCTGTTCAGTACCCCGACGGGTTTACTTGTATTTACCGAGCTTCCTTGTTTAATATTTTACTTAGCATGGACCCGCTGCCAGCGAGCCTATTCAGTACCCCAGCGGGTTTTCCTTGTATAATGATATATATATATATATTTTAAGGAATCCGGTTGGCACTAGAGTGTGCTAAGCCTACTAAACACATAGTTCAAAATTATCAAAAGATAATAACCTAAAGTTGTTCTCTTACCTCTCAGTACATCCTCTTCATAAAAGATCAGTAATGTTCCCGACAAAATAGAAATATCATTCACTTTTGAGCTACCTTTTAAAGATGCTTTAAGAGACAAATTTTAATAATGAGTCTAGGATGAGCCAGCGATCCATAGGTGTAAGATAGAGAGATCATAATGATTAAAGTAGGTCTTTAAGCAACTATTCTAATGATAATCAGAAATGTGCATGTCTGAATCAAATACCATATACAAAATCATAGAAGAAAGTGTTTAAAAATGATGTAAAGAATGCTTTATCTTTTTACTATAAATTTTCAATTTCCAACAATAATCGAAAGAGAAGGGGAAGTATGAGTATTTCTTTTAGAGCACTTCCCTTTTCAGATAGTATTGCATGAAAAGATAAGGTTCTTGTAATTAAGCTACAAAATCCACTTGTTAGATGATTCACATTTATTCAAACAAAAACATATGTACAAAAAAGTAATATAAAGTTTAGGAAAGAAAAAGGGAAAAGAGTCTTCCTGTTTTGATGGACAAAATTTTATAAGCTGATCATAATAAATTTCCTAAAAAAAATGCAGTCAGTTGTTAGCAATGACTCTTATTATTGAAAAACAAAAGCAGATTTACACATATACAAAGGAAGATAACCCAAAAATAATTTAAGAACCGGGCGAAGGAGGAATGACTTCCTCTTCTACTAGCTCCATTTCCTCCCGTGTAAGGCATTCTGCACGAAATCTTGTTTAGATATCGGCTGGTGCTAAAGTCTAAGTCTATGACCATTTACAACAAAGGAAATTTGAGAGTCATCTATTGTCTTAATTCTAACGGATCCATTATCGAAAGCTGTAACAATTTCATATGGACCCATCCAATGAGTAGTTAACTTACCTTTAAAGTTTTTATATCTTGAATCAGAAAGTAATGCCCAGTCCCCAGTTTTGAATTGTTTTTGTTTAATATATCTATCATGCCACTTTTTACGTTGGTTTTGTATTAAGATTGTGCGTTGAATAGCATCTTACCTAATCTCGTCTAATTCATTTATTTGCAGGATTCGTTGTCTCTGTGCTTCTTCTACATTCATCCCTAATTGTGCAGCCATACGAAAGGTTTTGACTTGAAATTCAATAGGTAGAAGAACTTGTTTACCATAAACAAGTTCATAAGATGTGTTACCAGTGGTGTTTCTCCAAGTTATTCTATAATCCCACAAGGCTTCCGAAAGCCTATCTGCCTAGTCTTTGTGGTGTAACTAGATAGTCTTAGTCAGGATGGCTTCTAATACTTTGTTGGTGGATTCTACCTGATCATTGGCTTGCGGGTGATATGGTGAAGATTTACAATGTCTAATACCATATTTGTCAGTAAGCTCTTTCATTAATTTGGAGGTAAACTGATATCCTTGATCGGTTACAACTTCCCTGGGTACACCGAATCGGGTAAATATTTCTTCATATATAAATTCTACCACAAATTTCTCTGTGGCTTGGAATAAAGCCTTTAGCTTCTACCCACTTGGTGACATAATCTGTATAGACTAGGATGTACTTCTTCTTGCGAGACATAGGGTAAATTGGCCCAACTAAATCTAGAGCCCATTTTTCAAATGGTTCAATCATAACTTGGGGTTGCAAATGCATCTCGTCGGATGGCATAGATCTACCCATTCTTTTGCAACTGTCACATCCCTTGACATATTTGGCAGCATCTTTGAAGATGCTTGGCAAATACTACCCAAAGTGCAACACTTTGTATGCTATTCTCTTATCAGAAAAATGCCCACCGCAAGGTCCACCATGGCATGCATGAAGGATCTCTGCCATCTCATCCTCTCGTACACATCATCTAATAATAAGATCATGACCAATACGAAAGAGATCATTATCTACCCAAGAATAATTAGAGCTTTGAAATATGATCCTACATTTCTCAGGTGGGGAGAGATGGTTAGGTAGCTTTCCAGTTGCTAAATAATTGGCTATGTATGCAAACTAAGGGGTTCGAATAGACACAGCGAATAAATGTTCATCTGGGAAGCTATCATCGACAGGGTTGGCATTATCGTCAATTTGAATTCTAGAGAGAAAGTCAGCTACTACATTCTCTCGATCGAGACGATCAACAATAGTAATATTAAACTCTTGTAACAAAAGAAGCCACCGAGTCACCCTACCATTGGTGATAGGTTTATTCATCAAAAATTTGATGGCGGAGTGATCGGTATGTATGAAAATTTCATATCCTGTGATATAATGACGAAATTTGTTGATGGAATAAACTACTGCTAGAAACTCTTTTTCAGTAACAATGTATTTCGATTATGCGGGAGTCAAATTTTTACTAGTGAAATAGATGGCATGTGATATTTGTCCCTCTTTTTGACCTAAAACTACCCCTATAGCTATGTTGGAAGCATCAGTGGATATATGGAAGGGGAGGGACCAATTTGGTCCCCTAAGTACGGGTGCCATTGACAGCTTTGCCTTCAGAGTTTCGAAGGCTTGTTGACAAGGTTTAGTCCATTGGAATTATGTGTCTTTCATGAGTAGTTTGAACATAGGTGCGGCTATTTTGGTGAAATTTTTAATGAAACGTCTATAATAGCCTGCATGGCCAAGAAAAATTCTTACTTCCTTCGGAGTTTTTGGAGGAGGAAGATTAACAATTATTTCTATCTTGGCGGGATCCACCTTGATACCTTGAAGAGAGACATGATGTCCCAGAACTATGCCCTCGGTTAGTAACATCTTACATTTTTCATGACTAAGAGCTAGGTTCGTTTCTTGGCACCGAATAAGAACTGTTTCGAGGTTATCAAGGGATTCTTGGAAGGTATTGCCATAAACTATAAAATCATCCATATAAACTTCTACACAGTCATGTATAAGGTCAGCAAAGATTTCTAATACTGCACGCTAGAAAGTAGCAGGTGCATTGCAAAGGCCAAAAGGTAACTCTTGATAGGCATATGTTCCCCAAGAATAGGTAAAGGTTGTCTTATCTTGATCTTCAGGTGCTATTAATATTTTATTTTATCCACTATACCCATCAAGGAAAGAAAAGTATTGCTTCCCTAATAAAGTATCTAACACCTGGTCAATGAAAGGAAAGGGAAAGTAGTCCTTAAGAGTGACCTTGTTTAATTCTCGAAAGTCGACACAGATACGCCATTTTCCTGTGACTTTCTTTGGAACTGCCACCAGAGGAGATCCCCATTTATTGTTAGAAATTGGGTAGATGAATCCAGCATTAAGGAGTTTTTGCAATTCATATTTTACTATATCATTTAGGGATGGATTCATTCTTCTCTGGGGCTGCCTGACAGGAGGTGTGTTTGAGTCTGTATAAATGTGGTGAATACAAGTATCTGGGTGTATACCTTTCATATCGGTGTATTCCCATGCAAATGCTCCCGTTTGATTCTTGAGAACTCTTAGTAAATGTTTTTGCTGACTCTCATCTAAACCTGCACTTATATGTAGAAACTTTTCGGGACTAACCTCACATGGTATGGTATAGGATCCTAGATGTTCTTCGATTGCGAAGACACGGGGTGTACTTGTAAATGTTGAGAGGATCATGTTTTCTTGGAATTCATCTCCAAAGATCTGGTCAAGTTGGTAAAAAGATTGAGGAAAGTCTATACATGTTGTGGAAGAGAGAAATTGATTCAACACATTCTCGGTATTTTGCTCTTGAAGTGCATAGGAGAAATCACTAACAAGGGAGAGTTCTTCCAAGTTCTCATTCTCGAAAGGACAATCTAACCAAAATAGGTTTTCAGTTATTGGCTGAGCTGGTGGGTATAATGCAAGTTTTCTTGTAGATAACCCATCATAGATAATCATCTCTCCATCCCTACATCCTATAAATGCATTGGCAATAGCCAACCAAGGTCTTCCCAAAATAATGGGGTGACCTTTGGAAGGGTCTTTTGATTCAATGACCATGAAGTCCACAGGGTATTCCAATGAAGCTATTGATACAGTGATGTCATCTAAGATCCCAGTAGGATGCGCCATTGTACGATATACTAACTCTAGCATTGTTGGGGTAGGGCGGAGGAATTGTCCTAAATTAAGAGTTTCTAAAATTGTGGTAGTCATCAGGTTAATAGCGGCTCCTAGATCAATAAGTGTGTTTCCTATGGCGGTGTTATTGATGATAACAGTCACCACAGGATTTCTTGGATTTGAATACTTTGGGATTCTAGGTGGGTCGGCTATGTGTTGGCTTGGTTTTGCAACCAAGCTTAGTGATATGGGCACCTGCTAACTATTAGCAGCAGTTTCAATATTAAGCAAAAACAATGTAAACTAAATCTAAACTAAACTAAACTAGCATGTGCATTTTGAATTAAAAACAAGAACAAGAAATTGAGAAAATAAATTTGTATTGAAAAATGGGGGCAAGCAAGTGCTTGCGATAATACCTCCAAATGATGAAGATAGTTGAGAAGCTCCAAGGATGAGCAGCTCCAAACTCCAAAGGGTCTTTTCTCCAAGGTTGCTACAATGGCCAAGTACTCAAGGGAGATTTTGGCGGCATGAGGATAGGAAGATGGATGGATGTGAAATGAGGAGCCCCTACCACCTTTTTATAGGTTTTGGTGGTGGGGAATACCATTTGTGGTTTTGTGGAAACCAATGGTATTGACCAACATGGTTTAGGTACTTTTCCCTCCTTTTCCTTTTTTGAATATTTTTATTATTTTTATTCCCTTTTTAATATTTTTGGGAATTTTGGACCCTTTTTTAGGGTTTTTTATGTTTTTTTAGGAAAAATAATCTTTTTGAGTGCGAAAAGGGGTGTACTAAGGTCTTTTGGTGACCTTTTGTTGGCTTCAGAGGCTGAAATGGTGAAAAAGTGGACAAATGGGTCATGTGAATAGGGAAATGAGCTAGTGAGCACTTTTTGGGTGTTAACAGATTGCCCCCTGATGTGTGAGGGCAGGAGCTCATCGTATAGCCGATAGACATCATAGTTCTTTTGTCTTTTTTCTGGGGTTTGGGGAGGAGAAGAGACCGTTTGGAGTCTGGATCCACGGACCTTGGAAGCTGTAAAAAATAAACAATATTACATGGCCTCAATATGAATGAGGAATAATTTCTGATAACGGACGAGGCGGGCATACCCATGCTCGTATCAAGACATATACATAACAATTAGTCCCAAGAAGGGGGATCTAATACATAAGGAATCTACTGGTACATCATAGTGGTCCATAGGGGACATTATTTTGGGATATACGCGTGATCATGACATGACTGATCTCAATAAATGATACACTGGAATAACTGATGAACTGCTGAAACTGAAGGTGTCCAACATCTGTAGGGACGCAATGACTATGAGCCATCTCTAGGAAGTATATGTGACTGTATACTTGAGGGGGTATAAAACTGGTGTACATCTGAATACTGTCGCCATGCACAACCCGGATATCTATAGAAAAAAGTGTAACTGGTTGTATCCATAGGTAGACTCTCAATTGTGGAGGAGTCAGGAGGTATCCGGGGTCTTCGACTAATAACTGAGCGGACCAATGCCCTGTGCGAGTCTCAACGATGCGATCAAGGTGTTGAAGTCGAGCATGTGAGAAACAACCATTTGGAGAGGCACTGAGGACTCTTCTCGAAATGATTCATAGGCACTCATCATAAATGGTGATGAGTCCAAAACACAAGGACCTCTAGGTCTATCCTCTGGAATAAATTTGGTTGTCGTCGACAGAGGGAGACCAACAACTAACAAGGCAATGATGTTTCCTTGATAGGAGCACGAGGTGTAGAACTGAAGTGTGGTAGTACTGATGGTAGGACTGACATACTTGTGGGGATGGGAAGTAACTGGGGTCATATAGTGGGTAGACTCAAACTTCCTTTGTTCAGAGCATGATGACATGGTTGACCTGGCAGCGTAGGGAACTGTCTTATAGGTGTGGGAATCATTGCTTTTAGGGACTGAAGGGTATGTATTGACTCTGGGGGGGAGTCAAGCTGATGGGTGCTGTCGAGGGGTTCTCAGGGTGACATACTGCATAATAATCTGAACAAAGGCAACCAAAATGGGGAAGCTGCCATATGAGTAGACGTGATCTGTCGTGGCACCGAGAAGCACCATTGGGTCCTTCTTCGTAGTTTTAATGAGCTCCAAGAAGGAATAAAAGTGTGCTCTGAAATGGTATTGTCCTTTGGATTTTGTGAGCCCAAGACTGTTTGTGCTCATTGGTGCTTTCATTTTTAAGGAGTCTGAAAACGATAAGAAGACTCTGCAGTAGTTATGATTACTGTCCTGTTGGTTTTACGAGCCCGGGATGGTGATTGCTCGTGGTCGCTTTCATTTTTAGAGAGTCTAAAAGCAGTAAGTGGACTCCATTGGTGTTCTTTTTCGTAAGTTAGTCTCCAAGGCCCGAAAAAGCATAAAATGATGCAGATGGAGAACTCTTCTAGCCGATGTGACTAGAGTATTCCTTTTTCGTAATTATTCTAGAAGGTCCGGAAAAGGGGTAAACTTATACCAGGTAGACGCCCTTTCAGATACGTTTATCGAGCATGAAAGGAAGCAAGGTTGCTCGGCGATCTTTTCATTGTTTTAGGAGTCAGAAAAGAGCTTAACAGAAACTCCCTAAGTGCCTTTTTCGTAACAGGGATTGCTCGGCCCGAAAAAGGGATAAAATCATACCGAACAACAAGGGATTGATGGGAGCGAGAAAAGGTCTCAAGCGTCATCATGTGTGCGGGATACTGGATCCGGTGACATAAAGGTTGTCAAAAGGGAGCTGCTGTTGTTGTGGCACGTAAATCGAGGCAATGAGGGCATTTTGAAAAAATGACCGAAAAAGTATGGGCGTGAGAGCGAGAAATGATCTCAAGCACATCACAAGCGCGGGAAACTGAATCCGGCAATATAAAGATGGTCAACCACGGAGAACAGGGGATGTGGCACGCAAACCGAGGTGACAAGGGGGCATGGAAAAAATGCCCAAAAAATCTGGAGGTGAGAGCGAGAAATGATCTCAAGCGGCATCACGAGCGCGGAAAACTGAATCCGATGATATAAAGTTTGTCGAAAATGGAGAATGGCTGATGTGGCACGCAAACCGAGGCGATGAGGGCACCCAAAAATGGTCAAAAAATGGACCTGATGAAAACAGGAAAAGGAAAGAACTATTATGAAGGACGGTAATGGACGGTGGTGTCCATCCGGTTTACTATGGGTAAAATCGCTTGAGGTACAACCCATTGAGTGGGTTGCGGAGGGGGTTGCCTTCTGAAAGTGAGGTCATATTCTTGGAGGATAATGACCCATTTAGCAACACAACCTTGTAGGAGCCGCCGGTTTAGGAGATAGACCATAGGGTTGGAGTCGGCGACAACCGTGGTATGACCGAGCAGAATGTAGTGTCGCAACTTTTGGACGGAAAAGACTACAGCTAGGGATAATCTTTCCTCGTATGGGTAACGTAGGGGTGGGCCTGACAAGGTCTGGCTGATGTAATAAATGACATGTTCTTGGTGAGAGGCATCTTCTTGGACCAAGACTCCGGACACGGCATGTTTAGATGCTGAGACGTAAAGGATGAAGTCTTGAGAGAAATCCGGAGGGGAGAACAAGGGGGCTTGTGTGAGAGCTTTCTTGAGGTCTTCGAATGCTGTGTCGGCTTGCTCATCCCAAACAAAGGGTATGTGGGTGCGAAGTAGGCGTAAGAATCTGTGAACTTTGGTGGCGTAATCAGGAACGAAGCGACGAAGGAAATTGGACCGCCCCTGCAGACTCTGGAGTTGCCGAAGCGTGCGAGGAGAGGGAAGTTCTAAGATGGCTTTGACTTTCAGGGGATCAACAGTAATTCCATCTTGGGAAACAATGAAACCCAACAAACGGCCTGCAGGAACGCAAAAGACACACTTGTGTGGGTTCAAGTGGATTTTATATTTGCGACAACGCAGGAAAACTTGCCAGAGGTCGTTAAGGTGGTCTGATCTTTTTCGGGAATGAGCTGTAAGGTCATCAAGATAAACCAGCAGGATATGGACCAAGTCGTGAAAACAATAGGTCATGGCCCGCTGGAAGGTGGCACCAGCATTTTTGAGGCCGAAAGGCATGACACGATAGGCAAAGGTGCCCCATGGGGTGGTAAAGGCAGTCTTGTACTGATCTTCTTTACGAATGTGAATCTGGTTGTATCCGGAAAAACCTTCCATGAAAGATAGGACTTCATGTCCCGCACGCGCATCAATGAGTTGGTCAATGAATGGCGTGGGGAAATTGTCTTTGGGACAAGCGCGGTTTAAATCACGGAAGTCAGTACATACTCTAAGGGTGCCTTGCTTTTTGTTGATGGGAACGGGGTTTGAAACCCATGTGGTATAAGGAATGGGATAAATGAATCTTGCTTCGCGAAGTTTCTCAACCTCGGCTTTAACAGCGTGGAGCTTAGAAGGATGAATGGGTCGCTGTTTCTGATGAACGGGGGGGACATCAGGCCATGTGTCAATGTGGTGCTCTATAATGGTGGGGTCAAGACTAGGCATTTCGGTATAGGACCAGGCAAAGACATCACGAAATTCTTGAAAAAAAAAATTGTAGGCCTGGGTCTCTGCTTGAGTGCAAGATGCACCCAGCGAGATGAGCTCAAGTTTGCCAGGTGTGGTGGAAATGTCAATTTGTATAATGAGGGAAATGTTGGACATGTTCCCTTCTTCGAAGGCATCCAGTGCTGGGATGGGGTCCTTTAACCAATCGACCTTAGTGGGTATGAAATCTTTCGATTCGAAGGATATCTAGTTAGATGCCGTGGATGTAGATGTCTCTGGGAGGAAGTAGGAGCGATGATGCATATCGTCCCAAGGGTAGTCGGGTGCAGTGAGTGTTTCCAAAATTTGCTCATCAGTATTGAAGTAGTCAGACCATAAATCAAGGGGTTCTTGTTTGAAAGTGGTATTCGAAGAGATCATATAAATGGTGTTAATATCTCCGGATGAGGATGATGGGGGAGGGTAGATCTCCTCGATGAGGGGAGGAGATATTTCTAAGTCGACGTTATTCAACTCATACAACGCTGCTCTGTAATCTGGGATATCAAGACAGTGATGTGAGTAATGGCCGTAAACGCCGCATATGGCACAAGGGTAGTTAGTGCGTAGTGACTTATCACGAGGCTTGGGATTTGGGTCGAGTTTGACAACCGGGATGTTGGGGTCATCGTCCAGCATTTGCATGTGTTCCTGTAATGCAGGTAACTATGGCCACTAATGAGTTGGATGGCCTAACTCATCACACAACGATCACTTAGGAGGAGCACGAAACACGGGGGGAGGTTTAACTACTTTGGGTGGGGGAGCCGCAGTGTATGGTTGCGGGCCTCTGCCCCCAGTGGGCCTGATGAGACGAGGGGGATTCGTCGATGACGAAGGAGTCGTGATACCGGGAGGTGGTTGGGTAGAAGTGACAATGGGTTGCACCAGTTGCAGGATGACATTTGGTGTCGGCGAGGGAACGGGAGGCGAAATATACCACACAGGTAATCCCAATGTTAACCCAGGGAGACTAAGGGTAGCCATAATCGGAGCGCTTACTACGCCTGAGGGAGGAAATAGGAAGGGGATTGTGTGGATGGGTGTAACACCGATGTGACTAGGGACCAATGGTGGTTTAGGAAACAAGGGTTGTTGATTGTTGGGCATTTGGGTATTGTGGGAAAGAGTATAGAGGTTAGCGACGCGTGTCTCCGGTGACGATGGTGGAATGGCCTAGAATGTAGAAGTCATCGGCGCGTCGGAGTACAGTCCGGGTCCCACTGAGGAAACGAATGAGGTATTTGCGCCACAAACGGGTTGTTCAACCATGGGGAGAACATTTTTAGGTGCAGCGGGGGCCTTGGGATCGTAATAGGTGAGTTGGTCGACCTTGACCACGCGTCCCTCATGGGGGAACTGCATGGTACGAAAAATGGATGAGGCAACAACCCGCATGGCATACATGTAACTACAGCCAAGTAAAAGGTTATAGTCAAGTTGGGCATTGATGACCTCAATGTCAATGAGCACGGTTTTACCCGCGAGCTGGACGGGGACATTAGGTAAGAGACCTTGGGGTTGAGCCGAACGGCCGTCGTAGGCTCGCAACGCAGTGGTGGACTGCTGGAGAGTAGGGGATCCCAACTTCTGCCAAACGAATGTGGACATGACGCATGTAGAGGCCCCTTCATCGATAATGCACCAATGGATGACAAGATTCTGAACGGAAATGGAAACTTGGAATGCTAAAGAGGAAGGCAGGCGTGGTTCAGACTAGTCTGAATCAAATGCGATCAGTTGTGAATCATTGGGGTCAATAGCGCCAATGGCGGAGAGCAAAGTCTTGCGCTGCGAAGGACAGTTTTTTAAAACTTCCAAAGAAGACATGGCTGCAAGAGACTGGGCTAAGTCGTATACAATGTTGTAATTTGACGCAACGCGAGCATTGGGGTTATTATTGATGCGACGAAGTGGGAAGCGAGGTGCTTTGATAGCGCTATCAAGTGGAACCGGAGGTATACGTAATGTTTGATCTGTGGGATTAACGTTAGCATTTTTGTCGGCAGGAGGGGCTTCAGTGGTGGAACCATATTGGTTCCGACGGGTTTGGAGGTTGGCATCGGCGGTTGACATCATCAACAAGTGGTGAGTACCTGAATCAAACATGGGTTGATCAGGAGCTGCATAAGTGATATGTTGTGGTGGCACGTTGCCCTGAGGGGGAGCTAACGGCTGGGTGTTCACTACACCTTGGTTTGGAAAGGGGTTTTGCAATACCAAAGGTTGATGTTGAGGTGGTGGAGGGTTGGGCGGCGGTTGAGGAGCCGCTTGCCCTTGACGATGGGCATCGTCAGTCCAAAGTTGCCGAGCTCGGTCCAAATTTGGGCAAGCATGCGTGTAATGACCATAAACCCCGCAAATAGAACAAGGATGGTTTGTTCTGAGTTTACTATTTTTAGGCTGCCCGGGATTACGACCCGGATTCCGATTGGGGGGAGCAGCGTTGTTATTTTGTGGAGGATTGGGAGGTGGAGGACCTTGCTAATGTTGTTGGTTATTACCGCGGTTATGTCCTCTACCATGGTTCTGTTGCGCACCTTGGTTGCACTGGTTGTTTTGGTGTTGGGGCTGGTTGTGCTGTGTGTACACTTGCCCTTGAGCAGTGGGAGGATTTTGGTTCGCCGCAGGTGCGGGAGCAGGTTGTGGTGGATAATAAACCGATGGGGCTGGAGGTGGTCCAGATACCTGCTGGGGTTGTTGGTAACCCTGAGCTATTGGAGGTGTTGGGTTAGCTGTTGCAGCTAGCTGTGGGTAGTACACAGGTTGAGGTGCGACTAGAGGGGTGTATGCGGGTGGTGCATGACCAAAGCACTGAGGTGGACATGAAGGTCCATGGGTATGGTGGTGATGTGCCATGGGAGCATATGAATTGGTTGCTCCAGATTGGGATGTAGCCCACGAAAGGTCGGGACCATGGCTAGGATGTGCAATGGAAAAGGGTTG
This sequence comes from Larix kaempferi, assembly GCA_027924585.1. Taxonomy (NCBI): domain Eukaryota; kingdom Viridiplantae; phylum Streptophyta; class Pinopsida; order Pinales; family Pinaceae; genus Larix; species Larix kaempferi. The sequence continues at coordinate 9,387,549 of BSBM01000368.1, forward strand.
GGGATGCGGGGTAATATGACCAATGATGCCGTCTGCGGCATGGGATGCCCCCGGCGCATCGTGTTGGGATGAATCAGCTCGAGGGGCGTCTAGTATAATGGTATACAGATAACCCGACTGGGCGTAAATGAGGTCAAACTGCTGGGCTTTGAGGATGGCCTCTTCTTCAGATTGGGGTCGTTCGGATGCCACATCCTTCACAATGAGAGGGAGGAGGGATTTTAGAAACCAATCTAAGAAGATGTGGTCATCTAACTTGATTTTGCAGAGGCTTCGGCGTCGACGCCACTCATGAATGTGGTCAGTGATGTGGGTGGCCGTGTTCTGTCTGCAAGACAGTAGGATCTCAACTCCCGCATCATAGCGGACAGGTAACTGGAAGAACTGCAGGAAGGTCGAGGCAAGGGAGGTAAAGGTGGCATGGGTCCCATGGGGCTGCTCGATATACCACTTAGCTGCAGAGCCAGTGAAGGTGCGCTGTAACAGGCGGAGGCGGACAGATTCGTCCACTATGGAGTTGGAGGAACACCATAGATGGAAGGACATGATATGGTTCTGGGGGTCCTCACCTGCCTTGCCCTCAAACTTAGGGATGTCAGAGGGGAGTTTGGTGGGCATGTGAGGCCACGCAGGATCGTGTCTGATCGGATCATTGGTGAGCCTGGCTAAGTTTGGTAAGTTCAGACTCGCCATGTAAGGTAAGGTAGCAGATGTATGTGGCGTAGTAACTGGGACATGACTAGTCATGGTGGTATGATGTAGGGGTCCAGTAGCGCCTAAAGGTATGCTAGGTATTGAAGGTATGTGTCCTCTAATAGGTGTGGTCTGGTATGGGCTAGCGCTTCCAAGTGCAACATGGGTTACACTTGGGTTAGGAATAGCAGTAGGGATTCCGGGGATAGGGTTTGTGGAAACTAGAGGGGGTGTGACCCCTATGTTGGGCATACCCATAACAGGTGGTGGCCCTGTGTTGGGAATTCCTATAATAGGAGGTGGCCCTGTGTTGGGCATTCCTAAGGGTGGAGTGTTTCCCATGTTAGGCATACCCAGGGGGGTGGTCGCTGCCATGGATGGCACCACAGTAGAAGGATCTGTGGATGTCTCACCTATGGTGCTGGTAAAGAGTGGGTCAAATGGTGTTCCAGCCATAAGGTTGGTTGGGAATAATGCAGTGGGGTTTTTGGATTCTGCCTCAAAATCAAATGTGAAGTGAGGCGTGTCAGAATCGGATGACTGTCTGTTCGACCGACGATGTGTCGAGTCAAGGGATAAGGCTCAGCGTCGGTGACGTGGCAAGCCAAGTAGATTGAACTCTGGGATTTCGCCCTGAAGACGGCGAGAGCGTCTAAAATTCTCAACGGTGAGAAATATGTTTTTGTGTAAAAAATCTAATGTGTAAAAATGGTAATGTATAAAAAACTCAAAACCCTAATGCAACCAAGGGTGCAAGAAGGGGAGTGAAAATGAAGGCTCTCAGGCCAAAAAATCAACCTCAAAAAGGGCACTTATTATAGCAGCTGTGCTATAATAAGTGGAGGTATGCAACAAATGGTCAGAGTACCAACATGCAAACAGCTTCTAGAAAAAATAGGTGTAACTAGACCAAAGGTGGATTGTATCATGCAAACACCTAACTAAAAGTATTGTGAATCAACAAACTATATTCTCTGCAAGGTGATGAAATCCAAGTTAGACAATATTGAGTGTTGAGTCAACGGCTAGATATCCCCCTACCGGGAGGGACACCGGGTAATCAATCCTAAAGAATGGCTACTAGGATACTCTGTTCATGACACATCGAGAAAAGGTAAATCTGCCGTTTGGTCCTTTTACCGCAATATCCCTATACAGGGATATCCCGAAAACTGCGAATGGTAGCCCTTCGGTTACTGAATGGATTTCGGTATTCCACTCAGGCTTCCGGAACCATCCTCGCGACTTCAACCCTCCTAGGGGAGAGGCCTTCTCATAAACCGGTTGTGACCGTGCCAATAAATACTAGGAGATTTTGGCTCCCTAAATGGACAACTTCTATGTCTCAAATGTAATAACTGAGGGGTGTTATTGGAACACCTATCCCCTCAATACTACCTAGCTACAAAGTTCTTTTAGTGTTCCCCAAGTGGGGTTAAAAGTTGGTTGAAGTTAGGGTTCTTTTTAAGGCTCAGTTTAAATTAAGTGTTTGAGTGAGTGCACGTGTGATATTTTAAACTGAAATTGAAAAAGTAAATGCTAAGTATTCAAAAACAAAGAATCTTTTGAAATAAAAAAGCAAATAATATGATTTTTTCAATAAATGGAAATTAAATGCTTTGCAAAGACTATTCAAAAAACAAAGGATCTTTTGAAATAGGAAAGCAAATAATATAACTTCTTTAAGAAATAAATGGATTTCTTTTTCAAAAATTGCTATGGGCAAAATAGTAAAGAAGTAAACAGCAAAAATTTTAATCTAGATAAAATGCAAATTAATCCTTCTTTCAATTTCTGAAAATTTTTAAAAAGACTTTTTCACATGTGCATTCTAAATAGTAAAATTTTTCTATGGTTGTAAAATATGCAGAATTTAATACTGTAAAAATGTGATATGTGGGCAGAAAATACAGTAAAAAATTAATTTTTTAAACGGATTGGCCGAATGGAAAAAATGGCATCGCGGGTTTTGACAGAACAGCCGCGATGGACCGCGCGGGTTTCAGCCGTGAAGCCGCGATGGACCACGCGGGATTTCGGCACACAGTCGCGATGTGCAGCGCGGAAAATGTCCGCGAAGCCGCGATGTGCAGCGCGCAAATAGGCCACGAAGCCGCGGTGAACCGCGTGGAAAAAAGCCGCGCGACTGTTGGGCAAAAAGTCGCGAGGCGAAAGCCGTACGCGGACGCCGAAAAACGAACCCAAAAATTGAGAATTTCGAGCTGTTAATGGCTAAAAAATGGGCCAAGATCTAGAACAGCAATGGATCTGCTGTCTAGGGTGGCCGATCTATAAATTAAACTAACTAATACAATCAAAAACTAAGATCTAAAGCAAAAGTGAGATCTAAAGATTCGAAAAGCAGCGGAGTCGCCAAAAACTGTTGGCTTGGTTTTGCAACCAAGCTTAGTGCTATGGGCACCTGCTAACTAGCAGCAGCAGTTTCAATATTAAGCAAAAACAATGTAAACTAAATCTAAACTAAACTAAACTAGCATGTGCATTTTGAATTAAAAACAAGAACAAGAAATTGAGAAAATAAATTTGTATTGAAAAATGGGGGCAAGCAAGTGCTTGCGATAATACCTCCAAATGATGAAGATAGTTGAGAAGCTCCAAGGATGAGCAGGTCCAAACTCCAAAGGGTCTTTTCTCCAAGGTTGCTACAATGGCCAAGTACTCAAGGGAGATTTTGGCAGCATGAGGATAGGAAGATGGATGGATGTGAAATGAGGAGCCCCTACCACCTTTTTATAGGTTTTGGTGGTGGGGAATACCATTTGTGATTTTGTGGAAACCAATGGTATTGACCAACATGGTTTAGGTACTTTTCCCTCCTTTTCCTTTTTTGAATATTTTTATTATTTTTATTCCCTTTTTAATATTTTTGGGAATTTTGGACCATTTTTTAGGGTTTTTTATGTTTTTTTAGGAAAAATAATCTTTTTGAGTGCGAAAAGGGGTGTACTAAGGTCTTTTGGTGACCTTTTGTTGGCTTCAGAGGCTGAAATGGTGAAAAAGTGGACAAATGGGTCATGTGAATAGGGAAATGAGCTAGTGAGCACTTTTTGGGTGTTAACACTATGTAATCTAACATTTCACCTATTACATGAATTGTCGGAGGGTCTTTTTGTTTCCTACCTGGTCTCTTAATACAGAGTTCCTTTATCACTTTACTATAGATTGGAATGTCCTTAATGGATTGCAATAAAGGGATCTTAATACAAATATTTTTCAATTCATTAATAATATCATACTCTGGATAAGTTACATGTTTTTCTATTACCAGACGCTCTGAAAATGGGGGTGACTTTTCTCCTGTAATTACTTCTTTATGTGGATGGTTGTGTGTTGAAGATTTAGGAATAACCACATCTTTAAGAATGGCTTCGTTCAAAACTTCACTAGGTATATCTTCTTCATTCTCTTCTTGGATAATGACTGATGACTTGGGATGATCTAGCAGAACTCTTCCAGACCGCAGATGAACCTCATGTATAGGTGCGGTCGAAATGGCATATGATGGAAGAGGTAACAACCCAATGCTATTAAGATCTTGGATTGGTTTTTTGTTAGGATTTGGTATCAGTTGTGCAGGTAATATTGTGGGTCTTGGAGGATTAATATTCTGGAAATGGTGAGGTTGATTCGGGATAGAGGGTAATGAAGGAGGTACAAATCCAGGCAAAAGTTGCTGAATATTAGGTGGGTAAGGATATTTAGGCATAGGAGGAGGTGTTTGAGAAAAAGCTTGTCCTGTCCATCCATGTGGCCATTGCTGATGTTGGGCATTTTGAGGAGGGTACTACGGTGGCCAATTCTGCCAACATGAAGTGTTCCATTGTTGAGGAGGTTGATAAGGATAGTAATAGGGTGGAATTTGTGATGAATCTTGATACAGTGGTTGATCTCTAGGTTGCCAAGGCCTCCTATATATCTCACCAAAGTTTCCACTCTTGTATACAGCTTGCAACCCAAGCAACAATGGAAAATTATCAATTGGATGTTCTTCTGTACAAAGGTGACAAGCTGAAACATTATTTAATGGACATTCTCGTTGAGGATGTTTAGTCCTACATCTGGGACAGAAAACATTCATTGCTTCCCGCTCCTCATCTTGCCTCTTTTTAGCTTGTAGTGCATCTAGTTGAGAACCCATAGCTCCTAAGATATATGTTTTAAATTTTTCTAATAGGTTTCCCAACTCTACCCTTGTAACTCCACCAGGACCGGATGTATTTCCTTTTTGGTTCCTAGCATAAGATTCTCGAAAGTGCCTTCCACTTTTCCCTCTGCTCCTAGAGTAGTTCCTACATAGTTCACAAATCTGTGCAAAAGACTTATGAGAGATGTCTCCTACTGACATGAGATTAAGGTTTTCTAAGAATGCTTCTGATTTTTCCTTGAGGAAGAGTGTTCTTACTACATCTTCCCAAAGATCACTATATTTGGATTTGTGTAACACATAGTTGAATCTCTCGAGATAGTATTCTAGGCTCTCATCTTCAAGTTGTTGAATCTTAAAAATATCATTGCGAGAGTCCTTAGGTCTACAGTAATCTTGATATTTTCGTAGAAATGCATTCTTCATGTCTTCCCAAGTTCTAATACTAGATTCTCTTAATCCCATAAACCATCGAAGAGCAGAATCTGTTAATGTGGCAGGAAAGAGTTTTAGTTTTTTGCCATCTTGTAGGTAATTATAACTCCTACACAAAATGTCAAACTCGAATAAAAATGTGTTAGGATCCTCACTACTCTTCCCATAAAAGGTTGGTAATGAGGAGGGAGGGATGTTTTTCATAGTAACATCTTGTGCAGTGTCTAAGATAGGAAACCCGAAGGTTCCCTCAGTTCTAACTTCTCCTTCTTCTTCATCTTGTCAGACATGATCTTCATTTCCATCCCCCATGAAGATTCGATTTCCAAAGAGAGAATACCTAGGTGGATCCTTTGTTGGTGAGTATGGGATGTCCCAACGTTTTGTTTCAGGAAGAGTATTCTTCTTTTTAGGAGGAGAATTGCCAGCTACCTGGGTATCCAGTTTTGAAGGTCCTACTATTGTTATCTCAATCTGTGAGATAACTATGTTCACGGAGTTCTCAAAAAGAGCATCTACTTGTGTAGGATCATTAAAATATACTAAGTTTGTACCACCTACTATTGAAAAAATAGTGTCTTTGGGTTTTTGGACTAATGGAGGGTTGGGAGGTTCTGAAGTTTTATCCTTTCGAGTTTCCTCTTGTCTTAGTTCAATCTCTATATGAGCTTGAGGTTTCTTTATGGACAGACTATTTTGATGTCCCTATGGTTTCCAGAAAGGATTTCCTTTGCTTTCCAATTAGGACTATCCCCTTTAGGTGTTTTTCGATACCTTTCTGCTGAGTTAGTAGTTGGGGTGGCATGCCCCCTGTATAGGTTAGTAGGAATTTTAGTTTTAATAAATCTACCTTGTGAATCTCTAGACCTATTCATGAAAACAAAACTATAACTGGAATAAATGCTAACTACATCACTATAATTGCTGGGTTGTGGGGATGCCTGTTATAACAAATGCGTAGGTTCTTACCTCTCGTCTTACCACTCACCCGCCACCAACCTATTTCTAAAAAAGAAAATTCAAGTCTATCACTGAATTTTAGGAAAATTTTCTACCTACCTACAACTGAATTCTACCTATCTACAACTCCCCGGCAACGGCGCCAAAATGTATGGGTGTGTAAGCTATCTCAAAGAAAACACCTAATATTTAATTATCGACCAGGGTTGGTATTCTTAGAGTTGTGGCAAAATATATGATGAGGTAGAATAGTACCTAATATTTCAGCTTGTCAGACCTTAGAAATATTAAATCAACAAAAGATCGAAAGATCTTTCAAAATGAAAAAACGAGTCAAACTTCAGAAAGACAACAAATGAAATAACTAAGCTTAGCTAAACCAATAGATTAGAATTGTATCAAGTCATACTACTCTACTCTATGGAAAATATGAAAACAATGTTGATGTATTTGTAACTTCGGAAGATATTCACTTGTATATTATATGTATTACATTTGTACTTTATTGTATCCCCAACGGAGATGTATTATTCCTCCGATTGGAAGTGTCGTCATGTGTACTTGCAAGTGTCGCAAGTTATATTGTAAGTGTCGTAACTTATACTTGATGGGTTATTAGACCACCTTGATGGGGTCGGCCCTGTATGAGTCTTTTGGGTCAAAGGGTTATTAGACCACCCTAGTAGGGGTCGGCCCAGTCAGCATTATGTTAAGTGGTTAAGTTGAGGCTGACTTAGTTGAGTAAAGGTCAAGTGAAAGTTAGTGTATAAATAGAGAGTGTTTCTCTCTCATTTTACACATTCTATTATTCACTCACTTTGCATTAGTGAGAGAGAGGAGGAGTGTGCACAAGTGGAGGAGGAGCATGCTTATGAATATATCTATCTCTTGGGTTTGATCATGGTGATCCTTGTATTGATGCTTATTCTATCTCTGAGGAAGTTGCGGGGTTTTTCACCTTCTTGGTTTTCCCTGGTGAAATGTTTTGTGTCTCTTGTCTCTTATGCTTGATATGCTGTACATGTTGTTTTTTCAGTTAAGATCCTAGATCTATTGAATTAATGCTCAAAATTTAACATGGTATCAGAGATAGCCTAAAGGAAGGCATGCTATGGCATTTATGAGACTTGTTTCACTTGCGACAAATTGGAAGCTAGGGCTTGATATAGCAAAAACCAGTCATCGTAGAACTTTCGCTGTAAATCCATTTTGGAGAAGGTTCAGGTTCTGAAAATTTTACTGGTCATAGAAAAAATATCCATGTACCTTGTATCGAAAGAGAAGCATATGATTCATTGTACTTTGTGATTTATGATCTGTAAAATCTAGGGTTTCTGCCTCTTTCGGATCTTAGTCATAAACAGGTGACCTAGGAAATAAATCACAACTTGGGCTAGGAAGCTCCAAATGAAATTTCATAAAAGGTGATAGGTATAGCACAGACTGTAGTTTCTCAAGTAATTTTTTCAAAGGCCGAAGTTGAACCAGTCACACGTGGCACTCGATACAAGTTCGCTCTCCTATTTTATCCCATAAACAGGTCATGTTGCGACACTTCGCATAACTCTCTCTCAGAGAATCCAATTCTGGTTAGACCTGTGGGGTTGGAAATATGGCAGGTCAGGATACCATAGGCCAAGGTTCAGGCTCTTCGGATTCGTAATTTCAAAGATGCACCAGAAACAATCAGGTGCATATTTCTGTCAAAACAGAATTGGATTCTGAGCACCTTCATTCTTGGCTTGTCACTGCTGCAGGAATTTATGGCTTCAGAGAAAGTTAGAAGTTTTTGAATCGGAGTCCAAGGCTGAATGATCCTCATCAAAATTGAAATTTAGAGACCAAGATCGAATTTTTTTGTTGGGCAGAAGGTCGGGCTTGATCAAACCCTAGTTCGGGATTTTGATCAGAAAGGTGGAAAATTAGGGCTTCTGCAAAAGTTGGAATTTTTGAAATATGTGACCATGGATGGAATCTCCTCAGAAAAATCAAAGTTTAGAACACAAGATCGAACCTCTTGGATGGGAAAAAGACCGGGCTTTATCAAACCCTAGTTTGGGATCCTGTCCAGAAGATCCGAAAGTTTCAAAAGCAATTTTGAGGGGTGAAACTTTGGAGTTTTCAAATTCTAAGTATACCAGCTTGATCAGCTCAGCAAGACACATCTTTCTATCCTTTTAGAAGTTTGAAATTCAAAGTTTGAATTTTTAGGGTTTCTCTGACAAACCCTAATCCAGCTCCAAATCCAGTTTCAGCAAATCAAAGTGGATTGGGTTAATCCTAGAAGAGAATGAATTGGACACCTACATAAGTGAAGAAGTTCCAGTTCTAGAGGGAGATGAGGCTAAGGACTTACATAAGAAGGATACAAGCAATCCCGACAGGTATGACTTGAAGAGATACAGGTATGTTTTGAAATATGTTCATGATTAAGTTTATGATATGTTTGTCTTCATATTATTTAGGTTAGTACAATCTTGTTTAATGTTAGACTTGTCTTATCGCCCTAGTAAAAGTATGAATGCATGTGAATGATAGAAGACATTCATTGGTTAGGGTTATGAAACTTATGATTGTACTAATGCACTGTGGTGTTGTATGAGGATGATACTGTTTCCTAACATAAAAGGTACAAATCAAGTACTAGATCAAGAACATATGACCATGGTGACATGAAGACAAAGACTCATCCATAGTCATGGATCACATAGAATCTTTACTTACGAGGTATGTATAATTTGGTTCTACAATGGTTAACTTATGAGATATGCAGGTTACTAAGCACAAGTCATTGAAGAGGACATTGTTTGGGTATGTTAGACATAACTAGCAAACATGATAACCAGGTATGTTTTTCCTATATCAAGTTAGAATCCTACCTTGTGTTAGGATCTCTTATATAAGTATATTTATATGATTGATTATGATTATCCTTGAAGTTATAATTAATCAAGGGTTTATGCATATTATGTTTATTACTTTGATTAATGATATGACTAGCCAAAAGAGTCCTATGGTCAAATAAGAATATGCATGAGTAAAAGAAGTCTTCCCTGAAACCTTGAACACTAACGCTTATTACCTATGTGTGAAATGATCATGACCATACATGTTAAGATTATTTTTTATAGTATTGAGATTATACTAATGTATGTATGGTTATGTATGAGATCTTGAGGATAACTCAATGATGACACTAGTGCACACTTAAGCATACATAGTGATCCAGGATGAATATAAGTTCAAGGACAAATAATTCAGGAAGCAAAGATCAAGAGGGAGCACACTCTAGGAAGCAAAGATTGAGAGGGAGTCCACCCAACAACTAAAAAAAGATAAGTATTTGAATTGGCATATATATATATGATGCTTTCCAGTCATACGTATGTTCCTAGATTTAGGATGTATATTATGCATATTAGAAAAGTTGCATTAATGAACAAGATACTACTAATATGCAAGTAATGGGTAAGTGGCCTATGGTACTGTACAACATTCCATTGCTACTTATCTAGAATGAAACCTCTTTGCTAACATGTTGGGAGTTGTGCACACTCTTAACAAATGTTTTGGTAGAGATGGAAGGAATCTAGAAAGTTACGGGATATGGATAAATGTTGTATTGAAGCATTGGTTAAGATAATTGCATGACTGTATGACATATGTTTTTATGCATAAGAATGTGTTTTTGAAAAACTATGAGAAGTTTCTAATCATGCAATTGGATTTGACTTGTAGGAAAGATCATGTACAATCACCTACAAAAGAAGGATTACAACATTTGTTCCAAGCAATGAATTTCAAGAAAACTATCTATTGAAGATACTTCAAGGAAGAAGTGATGGGACACATTTGCAGAAGCCATTCCAAGCATGGTGATAGGAGGATCCTTCCCATGGCTGTGGATGTAAGAGATGTGTGATGATATGCATCAGGACGATGCTATGACGATGATCAGGTTGGTCATGCGATGATGATATGCATCAGGATGATGCTATGACAATGATCATGTTGATCATGTGATGATGTACATCAGGATTAAGTATGATGAGTATCAGGATGATACTCCGTGGCCGTGGACAGGTTGTGCAATAAGCATATAATAGCGCCCTGGGAGGATAGATAGCTTTCTATCCAGTTTGGGCTTTACCAAGAGTAAGGCGTATTCCAACCTTTACTACAAGGTTGAGGAAGGAAATCTAGTGATACTACTACTATATGTGGATAGATTGATTGCCGATACAAAGAGGAAGCTTACTGCCAAGTTTGAGATGAAGGACTTGGGTATGATGCATTACTTTCTAGGCATGGAGGTGTGGAAGAGTGTAGAAGGAATCTTCCTTGGACAAGGGAAGTATGCAGTAGAGATCCTGAAGCAGTTTGGGATGATGGACTGCAAGGCCATGGCCACACCTATGGCATCAAACCTAAAGCTTCTGTGTGATGCTTCATCTGAGCTGGTTGATGCCACAATGTATCGTCACATGATTGGGTCCTTGATGTACCTGATGAATACGAGACCAGATATTTGCTTTGTTGTGAACACCTTGAGCCAGTTCCTGACATATCCGAGACATGTTCACTTGATTGCTGCAAAGCATATTCTAAGGTACCTGAAGGGTACAGTTGACTATGGGCTCAAGTATGATGCGAATCAAAAGTTTAACCTGGAGGGTTATGTTGATTCAGATTGGGCAGGCAGTGTCATTGAACGGAAGAGCACTTCGGGGTGCTGCTTCAGTATGGGATCTAGTATGATCTCTTGGTTTAGCAGGAAGTAGTCCTATGTGGCACTAAGTACATCCAAAGCAGAGTATGTCGCAGCTTGTTCGGCTAGTTGTGAGGCAGTATGGCTTAGGAAGCTACTGTCTAATTTGTTTGATCTCTAGCTGACTGCTACTTGTATATATTGCGACAACCAGAGTTGTGTGAAGTTGTCGGAGAACCCAGTGTTCCATGAAAATTCGAAGCACATTGAGATCAAGTTCCACTATATCAAGGATATGGTGCAAAGAGGAGTAGTGAAGCTCCTGTATGATGCGACAGACGAGCAGATAGCAGATGTGTTGACCAAGCCACTGGCTAGAGTGAAGTTTGAGTACTTCAGAGAGAGGCTTGATGTACTTCAGATCGAGATTACTTCCAAGGGGAAGTGATGAGTCCGGAAAAATAGATGCACATGAGCCATTCTCACATGGTGGTAGGTGTGTCCTCCCATGGTGCATATATAAGGGCTGGGGCCATTCTAACATGGTTGAAGTGTGTCTTCCCGTGGTCGTTGATGTAAGAGCTATCCCATTCAAGCATGGTTGAAGTGTGTATTCCCATGGCTGCAATATAAGTGTTGTGCCATTCGATCATGGTTGAAGTGTGTCTTCCCATGGCTGCGATATAAGCGTTGTTCCAATCCTAGCATGGTTGAAGTGTGTCTTCCCATGGCTATGGATATAAGTGTGTTTCCATTCTTGCATGGTTGAAGTGTGTCTTCCCATGGCGTAGATATAAGTGTTGAGCCTTTCACGGATGGTTGAGGTGTGTCTTCCCATGCCGGTGAGTGTAAGTGTTGTGTGATGTGCATCTGGGTTGTGCTCCATGGATTATGAGGTGATATGAAGATGATGATGTGACAGTAGGGTACACAGGTTTTGCAGAGGCATATAATCAATCCTGAGATGCTCTTGCAAGTTTTGCGGTGGCATATGATCAGTCATGAGAGATCTTGCAGGTTTTGCAGAGGTAATGTAATCAGTCCTGAGGTGTAACTACTTGATGGATTGGTCGCGGAGATGATGAAGACCTACATGGAGGCTATGCCTACATCCAACATGAAAAAGGGTTGGTGATGAGTCCAAGTTACAGGTTTCTGATAGCCTTTTTCCCCACAGTAAAGCACAGGAAAGGTTGAAGAAGTACATTTGTTTTGTGGGAGAAATGATTTACCTTGATTATTTAATGAAGTTGTTTTAAATATTATTCTTATATTTTTGAATGCGTGTTCAATGAACTAACTATGTGAAAATCGAGTATGAATGAGCAGGTCCAGGTACACTAAGGGACAAACACGCAGATCCAGCAGAGGACTGAAATATCACCACCAAAGCTCAGCACCTTTTTCCTGATTTCTAGAGAGAGAACACCTGTTCAAACAGAATCGGCATTTAGACATATAAGTTAGGTTGAGCATTAGAGATATATATATACGGGCATCTTGTCTAGCGAGGGGATCCTGTTGACATTTTTGAGAACCATTGCTTTACGTTTTTTATACTGTTGAGATACTTTGAGTTACAAACTTTTGTTAAACTATGGAGCTCCTATTTTGAATAAAAGACTTGATGTTTCTTTCGATTCAGTGTATATAAGTTTTCTCCACTCCTGAGTACGGGTTGGGGAGGTCCCCTACAACACGTAAGTCAGGAGATCCTATTGTTTAGGTATTTCTTCGTTATGTGCTTTACATTGACTGAAATCTATATTGCATATGGAAGCATTTGAATGGCATTAATTAGTATGATTTGATTTCTGTAGTAAAGAAACTAGTTGATTCCGTAGTAGTTTATAACACATTCTATAGTTCGATAATACTGTTTCAGTAGTCCTGTAGCAGCATTCTTCCAAGGCATATTTTCAGCATCTATTTCCCTATGTGCTCGCATTGCTTTTGAACAATGATTCAAATCTTAAAGCTTATGCACTCTCTCATTACTATGGTTGCTTGTCAAGATTGCTTACTTTCAATACTACGGTCAATTAATGATATTTACTTCTTGAAATTCTAATTATTTCGTAGCATTAGATAATGGTATCCTAAACTTGGTTTTGGCAATTAAATAGGTTAGACCAAACTTCTAGTTTTATGCATTTGATTTATAGTAATTGTTTATTAGATAAAAGATGCAGCTTTCATTATTTTAGAATAGATCTGCTACGTTTTTAGTATTCACTTCCATTGTCTAAATTCTCTATTTTTCAGCAAGTCAATTCTTAGGAACATATTGATTGTTTTCAGCATTTAGATTCTTTGATATAGATTTACTGTCTTCAGTACTTGAACTTCTTAGCATAGGTATTTTTAATCCGTAGATTAAGCAATCCTTTCCCAGTTTATTCGATTTCTCTTAGGCAAACTCTTAAACATTGATACCAACACCCAACTGCGACCAAGATTATCCTATAAGAGCACATATAGTGCTTGCACCTCTGAAGTTTGTACGTCCCCCAGGTTGATAATTAAAGTAGGCTCTTAGTCTAGCTGCCCTCATTAGGCATCCATTCTGAGAGATCTCCACTTTTTGGCGCTGTTGCCGGGGAGGTGCTAAATATTTTAGGAGACATCTTCAAAAACAAAAACAAAAGAAAAATCACATAAAAAAAAACATAAATATTTTACCAATGAATGCCTCGTCGGCAAAGGGATAGGTTAGGACGCTTTCTGCCTAGGTGTCCCATGAGCAACGACGGTAACAACAATTCTGACCACTCTCATTTTGAATTCCTAAACTCTGAAAATGAAACTGATTCCACATATGATCCAAACAGAGAAAACTTCTCTACTAGTTCCAGCTCAAACACCACCATGGCAGACGAAGAAGAGGAACCTAGGGAGTTGTTCACCTTTCCCATTAGCATACCTCTTGGAGATGCCAGGATGAAGAATATCAATCCTAACAATCTGCCAAACTTCCATGGATTGACTTCAGAAGATCCTGACACATTCCTGTTTGAGTTTGAGGTAGTTTCCAGATCCTTTGATTATACTACGGATGCACAAAAGTTGAGGCTTTTTTCCTCCACACTGAATTATTTATCACTTAGGTTGTTCATGAGTTTAGAAGGAAATAGTATTTTCAGTTGGGACCAAATGAAACAAGCATTCCTAGAAAAATATAGGGACTACTGCAAAGCAAAGGATACAAGGGATGAAATATTTAGGATGTAGCAGGGAGATCGTGAATCCTTAGAAGATTGTGCCCAACGTTTTCAGCTCAGCTACAAACAAGATAACCATTGCACCCTAGACCCTGAATCGCTGAAACTTGTCCTTCTTAGAGGGATCAAAGAAGAGAATTTTGAGATCTTAAACCTCTTGGGAGATGGAGACATATTTCAGAAGACTTATGACCAAATACTACAGATCTTCAAGAACCATTCTAGTTCTAGGAAAAGCAAGAATGGGACAAGAGATACACATCTACCCATAGGATCATCATCATCTTCAGGACCCAATATTACAAAATATGACTTAGGAAACCTGTTAGATGACATGAAGACCGACATCTTACAATCTCTGGCCATGCAACTTGATGCACTACAAATAGAAAAGAAGCAGGATGAAATTAACCAAGCCTTGGCAGTATTCTATCCTAATTGTAGAAAGAAACATGAGAAGGGGCAGTGCACATTAAATACCATAGAAATATGCGGTCTCTGCACTGACGACCACTGCACTGATAAATGTTCCCTCTTACCCTCATGTAAGGTTGCTATTCAGGATCCCTCATCTGAAGGAGCAATAGAACAACTCTTTTTTATAAATTAAAGGAGGAGTAATTTTGTTAGACCATATCAACCTAGCAATCAAGCCTACTATAATCAGGGCCAGCAAAATTGGAACTCTGCACCAACTCCATGGAAAGCACAACCAAATCCAAACCAATGGCAGCAGAATTAGCAAACTTATCAGCCATCCTATCAACAATATTACTACCCACCATCTTACCCTCAATACCCCCCACCTTTTCCTCCATCAACCATGAATTATACAAATCAATACCCCCATCCATCAAATTGGAGAGCCCCATTACAACAGCCACTTATTATGCCACCCCCACAGACTCAACCACCCCCCAAACCCCCACCAATTCCATCCCAACCCATCCCGAACTCTAATAATAACAGACCTCCACAACAGCAATAGACTTATAATGCTGATATCACACAATTCCCTACCTATGTTGTAGACACCATGGAAATAAACGAAATAAACCTCAAATATGGAAAAACATTGAAAAATACATCCACACAGAATATCCAACAACCTGAAGTTCAAGAACAAACAACAGAACTGTATGTTCAACATCCGGATGAACCAAATCCTCCAAAGGAAGCAACCCAACCACTCCCACGAAACAGAAACCCTCCATTTCCAGAGAAACTTATACAAAGTACAAAAGAGGAAGAAGAAAATGCAATTTTAAACGAATTAAAGCACTTAAACATCCAAATCCTGATTTTGCAAGCCATAAGAGATGTGCCCATCTGTAACAAATTTATTAGAGAAACTTGTCTAAAGAAACCTGGGAGAAGGAAGCGTGACCCACCAACCATAAATGTAGTCGGACAATTGGCTGATTTAATGCTGGGTATCATAATTAACCCTAAATATCTTGATGCAGGTAGTCTTGTAGTGAACGTTAGCATAAATAGCAAACAAATCAATAAAAGCTTAATAGATTTGGGAGCTGCTATCAACGTCATGACTAAGGAAACCATGATATACCTAGGACTCCAATCAATGGTCAGACCAACAACAACAGTACTCCAGCTAGCTGACACATCCACTGTGAAACCTAAAAGGATGCTCAAAGACATTATGATCAATATTGAATCCTAGGAATACCCAGTTGATTTCATAGTCATTGAGGTCAAAAGTAAACTTAGTGGGTATCCAATCATACTAGGCAGACCTTGGTTGGCAACTGCAGATGCTTACATAGGTTTCCGATCAGGAAACATGACTATCACCAGTGGATATGCCAGGAAGAAAATCACGATCTACCCACCAGCAAGGAAATCTTCATATTTATAATATAAAAATTGGACTGATGATTATAACGACACACCAAATCAATACCTACGACCTGTCCTAACAATTGATGTTTCACTATCAATGAAAGCAATAAATGAAGATGGCCATATAGATAGGTTTATACATGATGCATATTCTAACAATGCTGGTCTTGAAAGATTTTTTGACATAGAACAGCAACAAGAAGGCGAAAGTTCAAACCAGAACTTAAATAAAATGTGGGAAGAAGTACTATATCTAGAAGAACAATCAGAAAAAGCAAAGATAGTGGAAATTATGCCTGGAAAGACAGTCAACATTAATTCCAATCTCAAGCCAGAGCAAGAAACGTAGTTAATGAAAGTATTATCATAACAAAATAAAGCTTTTGCATGGACATATGCAGACATGAAAGGTATACATCCTGATATATGCAAACATTATATTTACATCAAAGAAGGTTCTATCCCTATCAGGCAGCCACAGAGGAGGTTGAACCCAGCATTAAAGGACATTGTCAAAGTAGAACTACAAAAGTTATTAGATGTTGGGTTCATATATCCCATCTCTGATAGCGAATGGGTCTCACCACTGGTTATAGTCCCTAAAAAAGGAGGCAAATGGAGAATTTGTGTGGACTATAGAGAGCTAAATAAAGCAACCAAGAAAGATCACTTTCCATTGCCATTTATAGATCAGGTGCTGGACACATTAGCTGGGAACAAGTATTTTTCATTTTTGGATGCATGGGTTTCAGTGGCTATAACCAAATTTTAATACACCCAGCTGATCAAGATAAGACAACATTTACATGCCCCTGGGGTACTTACGCATACAGAGTACTACCCTTTGGGTTCTGTAATGCTCCAACAACATTCCAAAGGGCCATACTAAGTATATTTTCTGATTGCATAAATGATCAAATGGAAGTCTTCATGGATGACTTCACACCCTATGGACAAAACTTTGATCAAGCATTGAACCATCTTGAATTGGTATTAAAAAAATGTATTGAGATGAGCCTATGTCTGAGCAATGACAAATGTAGAATGTTAATGGAAGAGGGCATTGTTCTAGGGCACCATATATCACAGAGGGGGATAGAGGTTGATCAAGCAAAAGTCTCAGTAATCAAAACACTGCCACCACCTATTAAGCAAAGTGATGTGAGAAGTTTCCTTGGACAAACATGATACTACAGGAGATTTATTGAAAATTATAGCAGGATTGCTACACCAATGTTTTCCCTTCTCACAAAAGAGACTGAGTTCATATGGACAACCAATTGCATGACAGCATTCGATAAACTGAAGGAGAAAACAATTACAGCTCCAGTACTCCAAGGACCAAACTGGGAGCTTCCATTCCACATCCACTCAGATGCATCAGATAAGGCAATCGGGTTTGTCCTTGGACAAGAAAAAGAGAAGAATCCCTATGTGATATATTATATCAGTAAAAATTTGGCAGTGGCAGAATTAAATTATACTGTTACAGAAAAGGAATTTCTGGTTGCCATCCATGCCATTAACAAGTTCAGGCACTACATAACAGGTTACCAAGTTTTTGTTCATACAGACCATTCAGCCATAAGGTATCTCATGAACAAACCCAACACAAGTGCTCGAGTCATTAGATGGCTACTACTCCTCCAAGAGTTTGACATCACGATTTTAGACAAGCCAAGTAAACACAATGTAGTGGCTGAATTTCTCTCTAGGCTGACACATGGACAAGACAGTGAAGTAATCAATGACAGTTTTCCAGATGAGCACCTTTTTTCCATATCCACGAGAAGCCCATGGTTTGCTGACATAGCAAACTATTTAGTGTTTGGGAAGTTTCCAGAACATTACAGTTATAAAGAAAAGACTAAAGTAATAAGGCAAAGTGACACATACACATGGATAGAGGGCATGCTCTTCAAACAAGGACCAGATCAAATTCTCAGAAGGTGCATTAGAGAAGATGAAGTGCATGACATAATGCATGCCACTCGCAATGAACCATGTGGAGGGCACTATGCTGCAAAGAGGACAGCCTATAAAATTTTTCAAACAACCTACTATTGGCCAACACTCCACAAAGATGCTTATGAATATGTTTCACACTGTGATGACTGCCAAAGGATGGGGAAACCAACACAAAAAGAAGAAATGCCACTCCATCCACAAATCTCCTTGGAGGCATTCGAAAAATGGGGATTTGACTTTGTTGGTCCAATCAACCCATAGTCAACTCAAAAGAGCTACATCCTAGTATGCACTGACTACCTCACAAAGTGGACTGAGGTAGCAGCACTTGCTGTAGCCAATGAAACTAATGTGGCAAAATTCTTCATTGAGCAGATATTTCACAGGTTTGGAGTACCAAGAGAACTAGTTTTTGATCAAGGGCCACAATTTACATCAAATTTAATAGAAGACTTGCTTAAAAGAAACAATGTCAAGCACAGACAATCCTCCTCCTATCACCCTCAAGCAAATGGTCAAGCTGAGGTAACCAACAGAGAATTAGAGAGAATTTTGACAAAGACTGTCAAACTCCACAAAAGAGGTTGGGATGATAGGCTGAGTGAGGCAGTTTGGGCCTATAATACCACATGGAAGACAACAATAGGATTCACACCTTATGAACTAGTATATGGAAAGAAAGTCATGCTGCCAATCGAATTTGAAATAAAGACATTAAGAATTGCAGTGGAGTTAAATATGGAACTAACAGAGATACAACAAGAACGCATGCTACAATTAAATCAACTGGATGAGCAACGCCAACAAGCACTTGCCCATACTAAAATCATCCAGCAGCAAAGGAAGAAGTGTCATGACAAACACCTAAAGGATAAAAAGTTCAAGGAAGGTGACTAGGCACTACATTATGACTCCGGGTTTCATACATTCAATGGAAAGCTAACAACCAAATGGTTGGTACCTTATATAATTCAAAAGATCTATGAAAATGGAGCTGTAAGGATCATTACAATTGATGACGAGGAGTTCCCCATGATAGTAAATGGACATCAGCTCAAACTTTACAAAAAGCCACAGCCAAAAGAGGAGTTTACACAGGTACTCTACCAACAACAACTGATGCTGATAGAGAACATAGAAGACCATTGAAATCCAGTTCATCAAGAAAAAAAAAAAAAAAATGAACAATGAAAAACAGAAAAATAAAGAAAGAATCTTGAAGAAAGATATGAAAAAAAAGAGAGAAAAAAATAAGAAGAAAAGAAAAAAATGAATGAAAAAAGAAAAAGAGACATTACTGGAATAAAGATCAGACATGGTAAAATTGCAGGGAATCATACATCCACATGAAGAAACAACATGCAAACTGCATACAATCAATAATCAAGCGAGCCAGTCATATATTCAAACCAGCAACAAAGAAATCACACTACAGAATTCAATCAAGTGAGCCTGCTATTATTCAATCGAGCCTGTCATAAGAATACAAGTGAGCCAACAACTTAATCAAATGAGACCGATTATTATCAACGATTAGAAGCAACTAAGCAAGCCAACCACGCATGCCAAGGAAAACAGCAAAGGTATCAACTAAACTACAAAATTCATTTCTAGCAAACAAGATATTCAATCACATCTCCAATATATTCACGCGAGCTTGCCATCTATTCAAGAGAGCCAACATAAATTACATAAATAAAATGAGGAATCCGAAACCCAATGCAAAAGCATCACCACAAAGTCGAATCACAAGAAGTCACAAAATTCAAAAGCAGCCAATACAGCAAATTCAAATGAACACAAGAAAAAAGCAGCAAGCGCACATAACTACTAACATGCCAAAATTTACTACAGACATTGCCAAATCTACTACAGAATCCGCCACGCATAAAAATCGGGCCACATCATCAAATCAGGTACGCTAAAACATTACAAGGTAATCTCTAAACATCTTTGTTTTATTTTTAAGGACAAATCATTATCCCGTAAGACATTTGTTTTCTGAAGCTGAGGATAGCTTCAATATTCATTCGACGGCACGGTTCAGTTCAGATAACCTCAATAAACCATGATTTCTACCCAAGTCATATTAGCCTCAATAAATCATGATTACCACCTTTGTCATATCAGTAAATGATAAGCCACATCTAGCCGCCATACCTCCAAATAATCAGAGCAAGTGGGGTAAGATACACTCATGAAGCGAGAAGCAGGGCTCGATCAAGCAGTGGGTACAACAAACGTTAATGATGATAAGTGCAGAAAGGCAGTTAAGTAAGGATGCATAACCTTCCAAATAAAAAGAAAACCCAGTTTTGCATATACGAAACCTCTCAAAACTCTCCAGAAGCAAGAAACTCGAAGATAGTGTGGGCACGCAGATAGAAATCCAGCCCTCAAACTGGTAATCAAACTCAACTAGTTGAGGAAAGATAGCCACGCTCCAGGTACCGGTTTATTGTTATAGAAAAGTATTTCAGGATGACAAAAGGTTTCAAGAAAAGCGAACCAAAGGAGCACAGCGCCATTTACCAGAACCCGTGAATCTTAACAATCATCCGCAACACGGGCTAGAAGCCTTTCATCCTAGGATTGAAAGGATACAATATAGGGGTGGCTCTGGAGATTGCAAGAAATTTAAAACATGTCAAGGATGAACAGTTCGTCACCCAAGTGAAGGGGTTATGTATAAAGTTGGATGATGATGTGATTGCCAAATTCACTGGTCTACAAAGGGGTCTGCATTGGAGCAGGGATGACCGGGAAGCAAACCATGAAACAAAGGCAGCATTTTTCAAGCAAGGAGAGGTCTATGACGAAGACAAAAATGGAGTCAAAAGACTCTCCATTCCTGCACCATGGGATGATATGGCTGCAATTGTCCAGAAATACATTACATGCACTGGTAGGTTAAGTTATGTCCCCATTTTTCATTTTCGAATTCTAGATTTGTTGAGGCACAAAGCCCATCTTCCATCGAACAACAACATTAGCATTTCATACTATCTGCTCCTATCTCTGGCAGAGATGAGCAAGAAAGTGATTAACAGAAAAGAGGATGCTTTAGCCCATCATGGGCTGATCAAATTAATTGTTTGTGAAGAATTAAAAGTGCAGATTCCAGAGCTTTCTTGGGAAGAATTCATGTTGGTATCTGTTGAGGATGTTCAAAGAATGAAGGGTACACCCACATTTTGCGTACCCCTGCTACCTGAATCAAAGAGTAAGACCGCCTCTACCTCAGGGACGAAGAGGAAAATCGACTTGGATAGTGTGGCCGACACCCTGGTGAAGATAAAGAATTCACGAGATGACTCTCCCCAAATGAATCCAGGGACTTCTACCAGTAATCAAGGGCTGAAGAGACGAAGTAAAAGATTCACTCAAGCATCCAGAATCTGAATTACGAAGGAAGAGAAAAAGGAACCCAGTCCCCCAGTTCAAAATGTGTCTAATGAGGACGATGATCTTTGGGTGGATCAGGAAGATCTCACTACACTTGAAGAGTTGGATGAATAAGAAGAGTAGGATGATGAAGAAGAGCTAGATGAACAAGAAGAGTAGGATACAAAAGAAGAACAAGATGCAGAAGAAGAACAGAATGCATAAAAAGAGTAAGACAACTTCCAGGGAAACCCTCCTGAGCACGATGGAAACCCTGGGGTCGTCGACCAACTTGCTGAAGCACGGGCAGAATTAGAAAAGCTCATAAAGGAGATGGAAACATTAAGGATTGAATCAACAAGCCAGCCCAAATCACCCCCGTTTTCACCTAAAAAGACACAAATCCTAAAAAGGCATCATGCAAGGGAGCTAAAACTAGCTGAGCAGAAAAATTCATCACTTCAAGAGAAATTGGCCGAAGCACAAGAAGAGTTGGCCAAAAAGGACCATGAGATTGTTCAATTGAGGGACGTTTTGGCTACTACCATTAAAATACATGACCAACTACGGGACCTCAGGCCGCCATCAGCAGTTTACACAGTTTATCTACAAGAAAAATGGAGCAAATTCCAACTCCAAAGGTTAAAACAGGGACTCCCAATAGAGATAAACTCCCCCAAAGAATTTATGGATGCATATCTAAACTCCACAAAGTTGGAGAAGGACCAACTAAGTGAATTTTTCTTACACAATTTTGTACTTCCTAGCTCGCCCAACTGGTCTCCAAACCCTTACATGGGCGATTTCTAGTTGAGGGCACTGTGTTCATGGATGAATGACGAAATTGAACGAGCTCAGGACTACCACCTTTACGTTGCATCAAAATGGCAAACTCCCTTAATGTTCAGGGCAGAGGCAACTCACCCTGAAAGAATAATTTACAACCATAGGATCCTCACCAAGGATGAGGAGCTGATCCCCATTCTCCTTGCAAAGCAGCAGGAGGCTGTGGCACACTTTGATGTTACTCTCCAAAGCACACACAAAGAAGTTGATGAGTCTATTAATGAAAGATGGCGCAAAGTGGCAAATGACCTTAAAAGGAGAGAGCTCCACTCCCCTCTCAGACTTGAAGCTTCTCTTTTCAAATACAAACTCTACAGAGAATCCTTGATAAGGAATCAACTCAGATGGATTGGAATGAGGCTGAATCCCCCATTTTTCCTTCCCCCGGTTATTAAGGAACAGACTAATGAGGAAGAAGAAAGGAGAGCATGGGTCAAAGATGATCAGAGCATGGGCTACTACAAGCAAGCAGGAACCCCTAGGGTGGTAGCATGGGACATCAGAGAAGTCGTGGAAGAGATGAATATGTCACCCACAGATGGGTGAATCCTTCAAGTTGGGGGAGAATGATGAGTCCAAGTTACAAGTATCTGATAGCCTTTTTCCCCACAGTAAAGCACAGGAAAGGTTGAAGAAGTACACTTGTTTTGTGGGAGAAATGATTTACCTTGATTATTTAATGAAGTTGTTTTAAATATTATTCTTGTATGTTTGAATGCGTGTTCAATGAACTAATTATGTGAAAATCAAGTATGAATGAGCAGGTCCAAGTACACTAAGGGACAAACATGCAGATCTAGCAGAGGACTGAAAGATCACCACCAAAGCTCAGTGCATTTTTCCTGATTTCTAGAGAGAGAACACATGTTCAAACAGTATCAGAATTTAGACATATAGGTTAGGTTGAGCATTAGAGATATATATATATACGGGCCTCTCGGCTAGCGAGGGGATCCTATTGACATTTTTGAGAACCATTGCTTTACGTTTTTTATACTATTGAGATACTTTGAGTTACAGACTTTTGTTAAACTATGGAGCTACTATTTTGAATAAAAGACTTGATGTTTCTTTCGATTCAGTGTATATAATTTTTCTCCACTCCTGAGTATGGGTTGGGGAGGGCCCCTCCAACACGTAAGTCAAGAGATCTTACTGTTCAGGTATTTCTTCGTTAGGTGCTTTACATTGACTGAAATCTATATTGCATATGGAAGCATTTGAATGGCGTTAATTAGTATGATTTGATTTCTGTAGTAAAGCAACCAGTTGATTCCGTAGTAGTTTATAACGCGTTATGTAGTTCGATAATATTGTTTCAGTAGTCCAGTAGCAGCATTCTTCCAAGGCATATTTTCAGCATCTATTTCCCTATGTGCTCGCATTGCTTTTGAACAATGATTCAGATCTTAAAGCTTATGCACTCTCTCATTACTATGGTTGCTCGTCAAGATTGCTTACTTTCAATATTGTGGTTAATTAATGATATTTACTTCTTGAAATTCTGATTATTTCATAGCATTAGATAATGGTATCCTGAACTTGGTTTTGGAAATTAAATAGGTTAGACCAGACTTCTAGTTTTATGCATTTGATTTACAGTAATTGTTTCTTAGATAAAAGAT
Organism: Larix kaempferi; assembly: GCA_027924585.1. Taxonomy (NCBI): domain Eukaryota; kingdom Viridiplantae; phylum Streptophyta; class Pinopsida; order Pinales; family Pinaceae; genus Larix; species Larix kaempferi. The sequence continues at coordinate 9,411,417 of BSBM01000368.1, forward strand.
CCAACTTTCATTATTTTAGAATAGATCTGCTACGTTTTTAGTATTCACTTCCATAGTCTAAATTTTCTATTTTTCAGCAAGTCAATTCTTAGGAACATATTGATTGTTTTCAGCATTTAGATTCTTTGATATAGATTTACTGTCTTCAGTACTTGAACTTCTTAGCATAGGTATTTTTCATCCGTAGATTAAGAAATCCTTTCCCATTTTATTCGATTTCTCTTAGGCAAACTCTTAAACATTGATACCAACACCCAACCGTGACCAAGATTATCCTATAAGAGAACATATAGTGCATGCACCTCTGAAGTTTGTACATCCCCTACGTTGATAATTAAAGTAGGCTCTTAGTCTAGCTGCCCTCATTAGGCATCCATTCTGAGAGCTCACCAGTTGGCTCTGTAGAACTTCCTATGATGAGAAGAATTGAGAGATATCCCATTGATCGAGATGATGAGTACAGCTGCAGTGATGATGATGCTTTGTGATCCAGTGATGATGATCTAGCTCCAGAATTGAAGACTTGTGCCTATATGTATTGATGACTTTTGTCAAGAGAATACCTTCCTAGTTAAGAAGGAGTGTTGATGTATTTGTAACTTCGAAAGATATTCACTTGTATATTGTATGTATTACATTTGTACTTTATTGTATCCCCAATGGAGATGTATTATTCCTCCGATTGGAAGTGTCATCATGTGTACTTGCAAGTGTCGCAAGTTATATTGTAAGTGTCGTAACTTATACTTGATGGGTTGTTAGACCACCTTGATGAAGTCGGCCCTGTATGAGTCTTATGGGTCAAAGGGTTATTATACAACCCTAGTAGGGGTCGGCCCAATCAGCATTATGTTAAGTGGTTAAGTTGAAGCCGACCTAGTTGAGTAAAGGTCAAGTGAAAGTCAGTGTATAGATAGAGAGTGTGTCTCTCTCATTTTACACATTCTATTATTCACTCACTTTGCATTAGCGAGAGAGAGGAGGAGTGCACACAAGTGGAGGAGGAGCATGCTGCTAAATATATCTATCTCTTGGGTTTGATCATGGTGATCCTTGTATTGATGCTTATTCTATCTCTGAGGAAGTTGTGGGGTTTTTCACCTTATTGGTTTTCCCCGGTGAAATGTTTTGTGTCTCTTGTCTCTTGTGTCTTATGCTTGATATGTTGTACATGTTGTTCTTTCAGTTAAGATCCTAGATCTATTGAATTAATGATCAAAATCTAACAAACAAATGCTGATAAAAAAGAAAACTACTTTTATAAAGATGAAAACTACTTAATCAATTCTTCAGAGTCTAATTTAGGAATTAGAAACAACTATGAAATTATTCAATTTGGAAATATATTACATAAACAGAAAACCATGTTAATTCAAAGCAAAATTATGAACTATTTAATAAATTTAACAACTATTCAAGACTACACTAAAGCATCTAATTCTAATTCCATTTTCCTTGATGATATACGTCAAAAGTAATAGGAACTGGAGTGAATGTATCATAATGACTTTCAAATGTAATAGAAAAACAAAATGGGAGTAAATCTCATCTAATTTCTGCAAAGAGATGTAAACTACAAAGAGACCAATTACAGATAACTTTAAACATTATGACCTATCTTCTATCCATAATCAAAATAATATGAAGCTAATGAAAATCTAGAAGCAAGTAGAAAACTTAATAAAGATATTTACTTCTGAACTTGATTTGGAAGCAAGTAGAAAACTTGATAAAGATATTTATGTAGAAGCAAGTAGAAAACTTGATAAAGATATTTATTTCTGAACCAAATTATATTTCAGGAACATCTTCATGATTTGTGTAAATGAGAAACTGATCCTATGTTTGATGAAGAAATTACCAAAACTAAGATACTTGGAGAATGAAATTATTAATTCTAATCTGAACTAAATCTTAAGAACACATAACAAACTATACTAAGAATAAAACTAATAAATTATGAAATAGAAACATATTAGTAAATCAAATATAAAAGACATAACTCGAAAAATGTGAAGATGCTCACAGTAGATCCAAAGAGATGATGTAAACCTCACAATGAAAGAATTTAGGAATGACAGAAGAAGAATAGAGCAGAAGAACACAGATCCAAAGGAGTTGAGATAGAGGCAGAATAATTACACATGTTACATTAATCTGAATAGTAAAAAGATAAATATACAATGCTCAGGATTCGAATACACTAGGTGTGATTCGAATTAGCCTGCATGGACAGATCCATAATCAGTGGAGTGTCATCAAGTCATAACTAGGATTCCAACTCATCATCAGTGAAGTCATCAATGCACAAGTAATAGTCAACCAGAAGTCAAACTAAGTCTAACTAAATGTGGTAGGTGTAACTGGCACATGGAAGCACTGATGTAGTGAAGGAGGCTCAGTGGAGGGCGCTCATGGAGCTAACTAGAGTTAGAACAGGTTATCTAGTCACACTGGAGGTCCATCGGAGTGATAAGGTCAGTAAAGAGTGAGTCAAGCCTAAAATCAGGGAGAGAACTCTTGTTAACTGAATGTAACTGGACTAGTAGGTGAAGAAGTGCGCCTCTCTCATGCAGTAGGTGAACGGAGGGTGCACTAGGCACTAGGAGGGTTGAAACTGATCAGGAAGAAGCTCCGGGGGCTAGCTAACTAAGGGCTGGGTGCTGGGACTGATGATTGGAAATGCATGCAAAATGCATGCAAACCCTAGAATGCATGCAAACCCTAAAAGTGCATGCAAACCCTAAAAGACTGAAAATGAAAATGACTGAAAAGCTAGTAAGACTAGGATGGAGTATAGGAATATCCTAACAAAAAACAGTTAGATAAAGTTAAGGAAAATAAGATGGAAACTGAGAATAATGACAAAACTAAATTAAATCTTTTAAGATAAATAAAGGTCCTAATTATAGTTAAGAGTGCTAATTAAAAGATAGAAATATTACAATTCGAAAACTTAAGAAACTGAATTCAAAATAAGCATAAAACAGTGCAAAAAGAATGAAAGTCTGAATGACGATCTGGATGACTGTCTGAATGGAATAAAAATGAATTAAACTAAGGAAAGAGGCATTTTTTATGATCTTAACGTCAGTTGTCGAATATAGATGAACCTACAGTGCAAAGAAGTCAGTGAGAAGACTGTTGAGAAGCTACGATAATAGGAAGCAACCTATTCTAATCATTATTTAAGAAATGAACTACTTCTATAATATAGTCAAACAAAATTAAGCTATGAATAAAACTTAACCTACAGCTACAGGAAGACAAGCTAACTAAGCTTGAAATAGAAGCTAACTAAACAACAACTAATTAAACAGCACTTATCTAAACTCTATCTAATTGCAGAAGACTGGAAAACAAACTATCTAATTACAGAAGACTGAAATCAAACTATGAATACTATGCTTGGTCGACCATTATTAATTCTGGAAATGTGAATTAAGTTAGTAGTGAAATACAATTTATAGAGAAAGAGGGAAATGACATGTACAGGAAAACAAAATTAATTATATAAACTGGAAAATAAACTAACTAATTGTACAAAAGAAAATGCAAAAAAACATAAACAAAACCTCCGGTTGATGAGGGGCCCTTCCCAACAATCAGAGATGGAAACTAAATCAACATAATCACCAACAACAGAGCATCAACAATAAAATGCAGGAATTTCCATTAACTGAGAAAATTACACATTGTTTGCAGTTTAAAAGACTAACAGTTGCCTAAACTATATAGACTTGGAGACTACTCGTCTCAGTCATGAAGAGGTCTATATATACATTTTTCAATGGGGAGAGCAAGTTGACCCTTCAGTGGTCAACTTCTCTAATAATAAGCAATCTTTAAGACTGTAAAAATGGTTGCCTGGTGATGTAACAACACAGAGGTCACCTGCCTTCTTTCACGATGCCGATCCTACCCAACATGAATAGCTGCCTGTTCGTTTCCTTCAACTGTGGGCAGGACCACATGCTGGAAAGTCGAGCATGGAAGGATGGAGCTGCTGGAGAGTCAAAGTGGGAAAGGAAATGTGTTGGCAGACTGAGTGAGGGCGGTCTGGACTCCTCTAGAACATTGGCGTGAGCAGGCATCCGTGATATCAAGCTGAGCGAACAGGAAAGTCGGAACTCTGGAGTGTTGACATGGGGAGACTGTGTGTTGTTGATCTAAGGAGGCAAGGAGGCGAATCTTCTAGAACGGGATCTCACCAACCATATCCACTACGTGGCTAACCGAACCCATGAGTCCGTTTCTGTCTTTAATGGCCAGGAATATGCCAACCGATGATTCCACGGATTGAACGCAGGGCTGAATGGCGGGCTGGATGCAGCTTAACATTAGCAACATAAACACGCGTCTGCATGGAGGGTCGTTTGAAGACCACAACTTGTAGAGAAAAAACTAAATGCCACGCATGTCTGGAAATGACACTTTAAAAATTAATAAATCATAATATGGCGAGATTTGACCAAAATTCATATGATAATTAAATATATGCATAACTGGTTTATTTGATGGTCTGAATGGCGGAAAGAATAACTTACTATATCAAAAATGATGAAAATGGCGCCACTCAGAGTAGATTTGATGATAAAAAATAGTGACAAAATAGACACCAACATTCCCCCAAACTGGAGATATGCCAAGTCCCACTGAGCAAAACAGAAAAGTTCGGGAAAAAGGCTGAGCTACGGTAGCAGCTGCCTTCGACTTGGAAGAGGAAGTGGTTTTAACTTTAAGTTTCTAGAGATTCCTAAACTGGTCCTTCAAGGTGTCATATTTCAACCGGAGAGTAGTATGGGACATTGTTCTGGCATTGACCAAGCATTCAATGCTTCTTACCTATGTGCGTAGTGCCTTGTTTTCTTCATGAAGCTCAGAGATTGTTTCCACATAATTTTGATTCTAGTATGTCAACCGTGCTATTACTTGAGTTAATCTATCCGCTTCCTGCTGATTCAAAATGGGTTGTTCTATGCAATGTTCTAGGTCCTTTTGAGGACTCAACTTTCTTGAAGATGTTTCAAGATCAACCATATGTTCTTCAAGAACTCTATCTTTGGTGTGTACAGGTGTTTGACGAAAAATCCACTCGAGCGGACGCGAGCCAGATCTCCCTAGCTCAATGCGAGTCTAGAACAAATAAGACAAGCTACGAATGCATCTCCTAGATCTACTTAAGGATTGAGTACTAGATGTCTTACCTTTCACTTCGCAATCCTTTCTCTTGAATTCTGCTCCACGTCTCACGATCGTCAGATACAAGCTACAAGACCTATCAAGACAAGAAACAAGAGAAACAAGTAAAGGGAATCTATACAATAAGAGATCTAAGTGAACAGTTAGAAGGTAGACTACTCAATATCATTACACACTTTAACAATATTGGTGGAAAGCATTTGTATTACTATAAAAATAGGGAAGTACATAGAAGAGATATAGAAATACAACCAAGGCTTAACGCTGCAGCCCTTCTCCAACAAAGCCATTTTCCATTTCCTCCTAAGGAAGCTTGGGTCTCTCAAGGATGACTAGGGATCTCATAAGAGTGATTTCACCAGCATGTAAACACCATAGCCTTCCTCCTTTTGGAGAGGGGTAGATCTTCTCTTATATAGGACTAAGTGGATAGGGTATGGATAAGATAGGTTGAGATATGGTAGGAGAGAGATAGGGGATCCCCCCAAGGTGTTAGGAACAGAGTACCAACTACCCTAGAGGTCAGGGATAGAGCCCCAAGTCAGCAAGTTTCGAGAAGAAGCTCGAAGAAGCTATTTTTGCCCATTAACTGAATTCGTCACACTCTACAATGAAGCAAGCTGTGACGTCGCATGTTGCATGAGTGCAACCTGCGACGACCTCTCAAAACCTGGTACAACTGGGTACAAAATCCTCCCAGGTTAATTACTTAGTCAAGATATCTTCAGGGGTGTGTACACCGAATCTCATGATGAGTAGATTTTGGGTGTAACAGAATGCCCCCCAAAGCATGAAGATGTTGAAGATAGACAGGTGAGGTGCTTTGATAGAAGAAATGGCAATAGACTTGTTGGACAAAGGACACTGTTGTAGTACAACTGACTCTGAACTGACAATCTCATATGATGCACAACATGGCTGCCAACCAATACAATGCAGATCCATGGTAGTAATGACCGACTGAACATAATCATGGCTACTAGACACAAGAGGAGATCCATGATGAGATGATAACACAACCATGACCAATACAAATGTGGATCCGTGTGATATGACTCCATACAAACTCCATCGCAACCTGGGTAAAGAATAACTTTCCAGGGTCTTCAAGCTGAACCCGCAATGATACGAATCTATCCATGTGATTACAAATGTCTTGACGTCGAACATGGTAGAAACTACTTGATTACTGGTCATTGATGTAAACCGTTAACAAGTGCCAGGGAGATCACCATTAATGTCAATGATTCCCAAGGTATCACAGTACATATCATCAAGTGTAAATAAATGAGTTGAAGTCGAACGCAAGATGTAATCTTTCAATCAAGAGTCAATGATGGAAACTCATGTTGAAAGCAAGGTAACCTGTCATTGAGGCATGCAGGTCCAAGGTACTTGGTTGGTTTCTAGATTCAATCTTTGGATGATGTGTTGAAGTTGACAAAGATGAATCTGTTGAAGGAGGGCCATGATGAATCCCCCATCATCGACACGAAACACGACAAAAGATGTGTAGAGTGTATCGGATGGTACAGTAACATGTGAGACTGAATCGGAGTAGACCGACATGGTGGCGGGTGTGCTGACTACAAATGATAAATGGTAGATGTGTTCTTGAACATGGGCATGGCGTGACTTGGAAGTATTGACATAATGAGTATGACGCAAACTTCTAATGAAACTGAGGATGGAAGCTTTCTTTGAATCACTCAAAGGAGTAATAGGACTCAGAAAGTAAGTAGGGACTCATAGACAAACAGATGACCCAAGTACTGTATGCAAATGCAGATGAGTGCCATGTTCAAGAACGACTAGGTACTGCAAAAGTGTAACTACAAACGCTTTCATTTTTCCCCATCATGAATGATGAGCGCCTCATGTGTTTTTTACGAGCTTGATGAGGGTAACCAGATGCTCGGTATAGCTCATCTCATAGATGAGTCCGATCCCAAATATTTTTTGAACCTGGGATAGGAGGGGTTCGTCCCATGACAGGCCCTTCAATGTGAAAATTTAACAAGCCCATAGAAGGTAAACTCGGTCGTCATTTCATGTTTAGAGAGTCTAAAAAGAACTAAAGAAGACTCCAACGGTCCTTTTTCATAAAGTTAGCCTCATCGCCCGAAAAAGGGTAAAACAACACAGGAGAGGACTCTTCCAGTCATGATCGGCTGGAGTATACCTTTTTCGTAATTAGTACCTCCCGGTCCGAAAAAGGGGTAAACTATCACCAGGAAGATGACCATTCAAATACTTCAACAAGTATGAACATGACAAGTTCGCACGGCAATCTTTTCATTTTTTGAGAGCCTGAAAAGAGCTTAACGGTAGACTCCAGGGGGTGTCCTTTTCCTTGGGAGTTTAACGAGCCCAGAAAAGTGATAAATCGCAACTCGGTACTTGTTCTCATAGTTTCAAGAGCACGAGAACAAACGAAGAGTAAACTCATCATCACGCAATAATTACAAACTAACTGTTGCAAAAATAACGACAAAAAATTCAAGGGAGTGTTCATACCTGTGATGACCGTTGTGATACGAGAAATGACACAAAAAGACCACTTACGGCTCCTACACACTCGGAAACTAGGTCAAATAGTCCGGCAATATCCCAAATATGATAAAAAATGGTTAAAAATATGGTAAATGACCCTAGAGCATCAAAATATTTGAAAAAGGAATATTCTTTTTCATTTATAAATAGAAAAATGGGCCAAAAATAGTTACCATTGTTTCATTTGCCAATTTGGGAGCAGAAGTGCCAATTTGGAGCCAAAACTTCCTTCGCCGATTCCGGGAGCTACGAGCCACCATTTCACCCACCGTCTGGAGCAGGTAAACTTCATCTAGCAACTTTCTAGTGGATTAGATTTTGATTTTAGGCTCAATTTTGGGGTTTTTTGGCGAATTCATGCAGGGTTATTGCGCCTTCGGCTTGTCGCAGTTTTCCCTTTCGGGAACTGTGACGAGACTGACTCGGCTCAAATCCTGAATTCGTGGGGTATGACGTCATCGCACTGTGTGCAAAATCACAGTGCGACGATGGAGATGCATTTCCCAAACATCCAATTAAACCCAAAAAGAGAACTTGCTGTGGTTGAAGTAGGATCTAACAGTGTTTAAATGCCCATTTTGGCAGGTTGCTAGCAAGAAAACATGGTTCTAGAGTGGTGGGAAAGAGAACACGAGATGGAAGACATACAAGCTGCCAATGATCCAGAGTGCGTGAATGCTTTGATAAACTGCGGTTTGCTCAAGTTCTTCGAGATTTAGGGGATGAGGTCCCAAATCCCTCTACTGTCACACATGCTCCGGTGTTTGGATGTGGCCCAACAATACTTTGTGATCGGTGAGCACATTCTCATGATAGATGTTGAGGACATCTATTTTCTTACTAGTTTGTCCCAGAGAGGGGACCCTGTAGCTCTCACCAGAACACGGGGTAGTGACCGCTCTATCGATGACATGGTGTCATAGCATTGTACTGCTCTTGCTCGATCTTCCAGTGGGAAGATTCCGATCAGGGATGTTGTGGATCGCTGACTGCATACCATATTGTTCATGATTACTAGAGTGGCGGGGAGCCAAGCCCCACACATGACCACTCAGGCTCAGATGCTTTATGCGGAGGACTGTATGTCCCCCAAGATCTTCAACTGGTGTGAGGGTATCCTCGCAAATGTCCGAGCTCAGCTGACCAAGTTTCGGCGAGGAGATCTCAAGCAATTTGGATATGGATCGATCGTGGTATCGTTCCTCTTGGAGCGGATCCCCCTCTTGCGCCCACAGGTGCGATTAGATGACAGGGAGCCTAGGGATCCCCACATGCTTAGATGGGCAGAGGTGATGGCCCACCATGGCGGGGGTCCTATCATCAGCTTTGGCGGTGAGTTTTTTAGCTGGCTGGAAGGCCAGTTACTCATGGTTGAGGACTACCCATACGGTGGTACAGATTACAGAGAGGATCCTGACTTGGTGCTGCCCGAGGGTGAAGCATGGGGAGACATGGGTAAGAACAAAAACCTTTGTATTTTTTAGTTTTTTATATTTATGATTTTTTTTATGCAGTGCTGACAAGGATATAACATGTGTGTGCAGATGTGGGCCCCGTACGGCCTGTGGGAGTCTCTCTTCTGGCGAGGAGAGATAGGGGTGGGGAAGCAGTCATGCCCCCAGGTGTTCATACTGCCATCGTGGAGATGGAGGAAGTGTACAAGAACTTGTCCCAGCTGACATTGGATGTTCCTGAGCCAGTAGTGGATGACTTACCGATACCTATGCAGAGGTTTGGGGTTGGAGCGTCGGTACGATTCAATGCCTTACTCCACAAGGTAGCGAGGACTGTGGATAGCTTCCTTACTCAGCAATAGAGAGTTTTCCATCGTGGGGGTGTACGTGCCAGGCGTCAGGCCTAATGACGTCAATATACTTGTACTGAGAGCTTAGAGGCCTCACATTTTGTACTACTGAAAGCTACGAGGCTTTAGATTGTTGTAGAGACTTACTGAAAGCCTTCGTGCTTTGGATTTTTGTACTGGCACTATTTTTTATGATATATATAAACAGACATTCTCGGTGATTTATACATTATGTGTTTTTAAAATGATGAATGATGTGATCTTGTTCATATGTTTGCTTTTATACAGTACATTATTTACATGTCGTGAATGCTTTTACATATTATGAGTATTATGTGTGTGCGATGTACCAATCTAGAATGAAGTTGGCCATCGAGTCAGCAACTGTGTTTAACTCTCGTGGAACGTGTAGGTATTGAATGGATTCAAATGACCTTTCCAGGAGACGTACTCATCTGAAGAGACGGATCAAGGTAGGATTACGGATAGCGTAGACCCAGTTGAGGTGGGAAACCACTAATCAAGAATCCATATGGATGACAATGCGGTTCATACCCAAGGAAGTAGCATCGGTTAGGGTTCCAATTACCACCTGATACTCTACGGCATTGTTGGTTGCAAATTCGAGGCAACTTCCTCCTAAGCTAATGAGCTTGTGTTGGGGAATATAGTACCCAGGCTGCCGAGGCAAGGTTACGGGTATGCTTGCTGGAGCTGTCCTTGAATCCATAGCACATTTCCATCTGCACACGTAGAAAGAACATGGTATAAGAAGTGGAAACAAGATCTAAAGACACTCAAAAATAAATGCGTCACACCACACAAAAACCCAAAAGCACACCATGTACAATATATACAAGAGAATCTATGCATGATAGGTTCAGGCATAGTACCTCTTCAAGTAAATCCCATTACGGGGTTCACCCAAAGAGATTCTGTCATAGTCTTCAAGCTCGTAAGCTCCCTTTTCTAAAACAAATTTGACAATGTAAGGTCCATGCCACATGGACTCGAACTTTCCTGCTCCTAGTTTATCATGCTTCTGGTCATACATGAGGACTAGGTTACCCTCGTTGAAGATACGAGGTTCAACAAACTTGTCATATTGAGCTTTGATATGTTTCTTGTGTGCTTCGTTAGAAAGGGCAGCATCTCGGTGGGACTCGTCAAGTTTTCCTAAGTACAGGAAACGTTCTTCCTCGGCAGTAGTGTTAGAAAGAAGTTCGACTGCGAGTTGTAGAGACGGAATTTTGCACTCTATAGGAAGGACAGCCTCCAATCCATACACCAATTGGAAAGGAGTAAAACCTGTGGTGGTTTTAACGGAAGTTCTGTAGGCCCATAATGCTGAAAAGAGCATGTTATGCCAGTTAGACTTATGCGTACCTACCATCCTTTGGACCATAGTTTTCAAGACCTTATTAATGGCCTCGACCTGTCCGTTGGACTGCGGGTAGTAGGGTGTTGATTTTTCATGACGAAAACCCAATCTATCACTCAGTTCATCAACCATATGGTTCTGGAAGCGAGAACCATGGTCGGTCACTATCGCCTTCGGAAATCCAAACCGTGCTATTACATGATTGAATATGAAGAGTGCAGCGATTTTTCTGTCGTTTTGGTATGTAGGAATTGCCTCGGCCCACTTTGTAAAGTAATCCACAGCTACTATGATGTAACTGTGCCCCCCGGCCGAGGTATGCTTACAGTGCATAAAATCGATGCCCCATTTTGCGAAGGGGCCCATGGAAATAACCGAGTGTAACGGGGCGGGATGGGTGCGCTTCTTCGTATGGAAGTGTTGACATGGAGGACATCTTTTCATGGCCTCAATACAGTCTTTGAAGATAGTAGGCCAATAATATCCTGCGCACAAGATCTTTTGGGTTGTAGCCATCCCATAGAGGTGACCGCCACATTCCCCAGCGTGGCAGTCATTCAGAACACGTTCATCCTCATCGTGAGTTAGACAATGTCGGAGAATTGAATCAACGCCACGACGGTACAAAGTATCGCTTATGATCAAATAATACTTCGCATGGTGACATATTCTACAACAGTCGTCGTGAGACAGTTGAGGATTGAAGCGTTGGGTTTGAAGATATAATGAAATATCTCCATACCATGGATCAGTCGTATTGATGAGAAACAATGATTCGTCCAGAAAAGAATCATTGTGCTCAACTTCTACATCAGGACGGGGAAGGTCACAAATAAGCTCAGCAAACACCAAAGACTTTTTAGACTTGGATTTCTCGAAAAGAAGGTCGAATTCTTGCAGTATCACAATCCAGCGTGAATACTTGCCCCCAAGCACCTGACGTGTGAGTATGTGGTACATGGGGTTTGAGTCTACGATGATGGTGGTGGTGCGGAGCAAGATATAGTGTCGAAACTTTTGGACGGCGATGACTTCCGCGAAAGCAAGTTTTTCGACATGTGAATATCTAGTTTCAGTGTCAGTGAGACCCTTACTTGCATAGTATATTACATGTTCCTGGGCGTTTTGATCCTCCTGTACCAAAACCATGGCGATAGTGATAGCAGAAGCGGCGAGATATAAGATGTAATCTCGGAAATAGTTTGGCAGTTGGATGACAGGGGCATGCGTGATGGCATGTTTGATGCTGTCGAAATATTTTTGAGCTTGGTCATCCCAAATGAACGGGACTTCTTTCTTAATAAGCTTCATATACCCCTGAGTCTTCTCTGCGAAGTTACAAACAAAACGCCTTAAATAAGTCGCCTTCCCTTGGAGACTTTGAAGTTCTGTCACGTTAGTCGGAGGTGGTAGGTTGACAATGGCCTCCATCTTTAAAGGATCGATACGGATCCCATCCTTCGAGACAATAAACCCTAAGAGGCGTCCAGACTCTACGTAGAAGATACACTTATGAGGATTCAAACGGATATTGTACCGTCTGCATTTGAGGAAAATGGCCGTCAGATGATCCATGTGGAACTCACGCTGCTTTGAATGAGCAAGGAGATCATCCAAGTAAGGTTCCACAAATTCCTTAATGTCATGGAAGGCATACGACATGGCTTGCTGGAACGTGGCGCCAGCGTTTTTAAGGCCAAACGGGAGTTTGCGATATGCAAATGTCCCCCAAGGAAAGATGAAAGTTGTCTTATGTTGGTGGGCTGGGTTGATCTCAATCTGTTTGTAACCAGAAAAGCCATCCATGAATGAAAAAATGACACTCCCAGCACAATTGTTGATGATCTGGTCGATGAACAGGGTCGGGTAGTTGTCTTTTGGATAAGCCTTGTTAAGGTCCCGATAATCGACACAGACGCGAATGGTGCCCTGTTTTTTGTTCACAAGGATGATGTTTGAGACCCAATTCGTCAATGGGATGGGATAGATGAAGCTAGCCTTTAAGAGCTTTTCAATCTCTGCCTTGATTGTTGCAGTCTTCTGGGGGTGTACCGATCGCAACTTTTGACGTACAGGTTTGATGTCGGGATAGTTTTTTATTTCATGAGAAACAATTGCGGGGTCTATCCCATGCATCTCCTCATAGGATCAAGCAAACATGTCTCGAAATTGCTTGAATAAGGCCGTACCAATGGCTATTTCTTCAGGGGAACACTTCTAGCCTATGCGAATGTGTGCCACTACACCAGGTTTTACCAAAATGTCTACCGAGGTGGTAGGATCAATGTTGGCCAGGTTGCCCTCAAAGTCCGAAAGACATGTAAGTATGGGAGAATGAGGGAACGGGTAGATATCGGGTGAAAAGATGGTGGTAATGATGTCCTCTATGTACTTCAACAGTGGAAGAAAGGACGACCTATGATGGAGGTCCTCCCACGGACCATCATCAACATTCATAACTTCCATGATGGACTCATCGGAATGAAAAGTCTGGAGTAAGAGATCAGGTAGAGATGATGCCCGTCGTAGAGAACAGGGTCGACGGTAACAATTCGTCCTTGATGGGGGAATTGTACTATGCGAAAGACTGAAGAGGCTACCACTTGCATGGCGTAAAACCAATTTCGACCAAGCAAGAGATTATAATCTATTAGGGCGGAGACCACTTCCACATTGATGGTCACAGTCTTTCTGCCCAAATCAACTACGAGAGCTTGTAAGAAACCATGAGGTTGAAAGCCACATCCGTCGAATGCTTTCAACGTGGTAGGTGAACGATTCAATTCGAGAGAGCTAATGGCTCTCCAACAAATGATCGACATGACAGAAGTAGAGGCACCTTCGTCCAAAAGGGTACGATGGACAATTTTCCCAGCAATGTTTGCGGCTACTTGGAATGCGAGTTGATGGGAAAGCCTCGGCTTGAAGTAGTCAAGTCAGAACATGATGGTGTTCGAAGAATCCGGGTCAACTGCACCAATTGCTGTAAGGAGAGTTTTGCGTTGATTAGGACAATTCTGCAAAAATTCTATCATGGACATGGCACAAGGGGCTTGTGCCAAGTCTTCTACAATATTGTAATTTTGTGATGCCCGAGCATTAGGATTGAAAACAGCTTTTCTAATCGTGCTCTTGGGTGGTCGCAGTATCGAATCTAAAGGGGACTTCTCGATGGTGAGAGAAGTTAACAGTACAGTGATGTCAGGTATAGAGTTGGAAGTTTTTTCAGTATTACTTCCAACACGTTATTTCGAAGAGACCGGGTTGTATGATCGTGAGAGAGTGTTCAAATTGATCGTCTCGTTAGGCAACATGAAAACATGCGCGGTATTGGATGGTTCCCCCTAGGATGGGGGAGGTTGAGCAATCATATGCTGGTTTTGAGCGGGAAATGGGTCATTTAGGACTGCGGGAGTGGGTTTACCCCTAAGAAACTTTTGGACTTCGTCTCTATGGGGACACTCTTTGGAGAAGTGATCATCTCCACACAGTAAACAAGGATATTTTAGCTTTCGCTTCTGTTTTATGTCATCAGGAGTGATTTTCTGTTCCTGATGGGCAGAAGATTTCTTGGGTTTTCCCTTGTTTTTCTTCTTACTTCCAAACTTCTGAGGTGAAGCTGATGAGATAGAATTCACTTCTTCAGTAGCAGGACGAGCGGATGACTTGGTGGTGCTGAGACCAGCCTGTGTTGGTAATGGGGATGAACCTTGGGGGTGTGAAGAACCAACAGGTTGATGAGGAGGCTGGGTGTGAAGGGATCCAATGAAGCCATCTGTTTAGAGTCCCTTAAGTGGTTTCGTGGGGTTGTTAGTGTCGCGGTGTGCGTCAGGACGAATATCAAACAATGTGCCAGATTGAGTATAAACTAAATCTAGCACATGGGTGCATGCGATGGCCTATTCTTTAGTGACAGCACCTCCCATGGCAACATCTCATGCTATGACAGGAATGAGGGACTTCGTAAACCAGTCTGTTAGGAGTTGATATGGAATAGGAGCTTTAATGAGACGACATCTCCTTCTCCATTCATGAATATGATCAGAAATGTGAGTGGCGGTATTCTAATGGAGCGAGGTTAAAAGCTCGGTACCAGTTTCGTACCGTATAAGCAGTTGGAAATGAGTCAAAAAGTTCATGGCAAGAGAGCCAAAATCAGGAAAAGAGTGGGGTGGCAACTCAATGTACCACTTGGCAGCCGAACCAGTGAGAGTCCTTTGAAAAAATCTAAGATGAATCAAGTCGTCCATTAAGGAATTAGATTAACACCATAAATGGTAAGTCATCACGTGGTTTTTAGGATCTTCACCCGGCTTGCCATCAAATTTCGAGATATCAGATGGAAGTTTCACCGGAATAGGTGGCCAATTAGTTCTGTGGTAGGTCCAAGGTAGCCAAAAAGGGCAGTTGTGGACTAGGTTGTGCATATTGATAATACGGATAAGGCATGTAAGGACCAGTATGACCATAAGGTGTACCAGGAGGAAACTGACCGTAGGGGGGTGTGCCACCCGGACCGTAAGGGGGTCCG
This sequence comes from Larix kaempferi, assembly GCA_027924585.1. Classification (NCBI taxonomy): domain Eukaryota; kingdom Viridiplantae; phylum Streptophyta; class Pinopsida; order Pinales; family Pinaceae; genus Larix; species Larix kaempferi. The sequence goes on from BSBM01000368.1 coordinate 9,426,888, forward strand.
CCACCATAAGGTGGTCCATTCCAATAAGGTGGGGGTCCACCTCCACCGCCGGGAGGAGGTGGAGGTCCGCCTCCACCACCTGGAGGAGGTAGGGGTCCATAACCATAATAAGGCGGCCCACCACCGCCTCCACCTAGAGGGGGTGGTGGACCATTCCCACCACCACCGGAAGGGTGAGGGCCATTGTTGGTAAAATGAGGTGGGCCTCCACCAAAGTTAGGTGGGGGCTCGCCGACCCCAGAAGGAGGTGGGGGATGACCGATCGGGGGTGGTGGTGCTTAAGGGATAGTTGGTTGGGTTCCATGTTGTAAAACGGGTTGTTGCCTCCATAGAGTGTAGGGATTTCCGGGATAGGGTATCCCGTATGGTGCATTTCCGGGATTAGATTGGCCCAGCGCAGGGTTAACAGAACCTGGATATGCTTGACTCCATGAAGGTTGAGTTACATTGGATGCCCCTCCAACATGAGATAATCCCATGGTGGATGGTCTAACGGGTGGGGGATTTCTAACGGGAGGTCCGTTGGGGATTCCACCGCCTACGCTCTGGTTAGGAAACCGGGGTTTCCCCCCAGCCACAATAGGCTAACCATTATTCAAAGATTGAACCAACATAGGTTGTTGATTAGCTATCGTAGTAACAACGTTACCAATGAGATAGTCCGAGGGAATGGAGTATCCTCCCCTCGAATTTTGAGGTGGGGGAGGAGCTGGTAAAGTAATCGTGGTAGTGACAGGTGTATTGGACTGTTGTCCTTCAACTGGTTGGTTCACTTGGGGTGCAGGACTGGAATATTGTGAGGGGTGACCAATCTCATTAATGGTCAGGTTGTGAGGGGACGGTTCAGGTGAACCGAAAGATATCGGGTGGACTGAGGTATCTCTATAACCAGGTCGTTGCTCTAGACTTTGTCTTCGAATTTCGTTACCCCTAGCCCATAAGCGTTCCAGACACTTTTAGAGAGGGCCGAAAACCTCGACGAGGTTAGGCCTATAGAAGGGTCTAGAGAGTTCTAGAGTAGTCTAGTTGGGTGGGGATGCGATGGAAAAATGAGCCACTGGGTGGCCGGCAGAAGATGTCCAATAGGCTACAGCTAGACCAGCAGCTGCTGTGGGGTTGTCCTGGGGTTGATTTATCCATTCCAATGATCCAAGCTCTTCGGGCATAACTGCCGGGAGGGTATCGTCTTGTGAAGTAGAAATGTCCACCTCTTCACCCTATGGGGGGTTGGAGGTGGATGAGTCTGGTGGAGTCGAGGGAAACAAGAGTCCTCCAACATTAAGGGTTGAGTTTTCAACTTCAGTAACTACGACCGTGTTACGCTGATCCATTCTTACCCTCGAAATAACCTCCGGATTAAGGGGATATTCGGGTGATAAGTTCAAGATCCTATGGGATCTTCTCCAGGGAAAATCCTCCAGAGCGTCAGGAAAATTAGCCAAGGTGGCTGAAACATCATTTCTCCTAAGGGTATGCTACAAAAGAAAAGCAGTCCAAAAAAAACCTACTCAAACTAAGGCAACAAGCAAACTTGTGTGACAGATTGGATTCAAAGTCTGGAACCTCACAAGATTATCAAGGCATCGCAAACCGCTATATACTGTAGGGTCCAACAATATGACGCGACAAGGAGGATTGGGACCGTACCCTTGCCTGCATAACCAATTACTTGGACAGTACATGCGTGCTAATCTCCCCGAGTGTTGTTCCCGGTGTATTGCTTTGCCAAGACGGCCAAATGGTTAACTCAGTTGGTTTCGGGAATCCTAGTGGTGTCTCCCGATATACTCAAGGTACGTGGGAGCTCAAATCCGTAGTGGTGCTCTCTAATGCACAGCCGTTCGGCAAGAGACCTTCCGATATACTACCGAGTACATGATACACCCTTCGATATACACCAAGTACGGATTATGGTACTTGGTGGGTACGTGAAGGAGCTCGATATACTGATAAGTATGTGGAAGACTACAATACCCCTGGGATACAATGCTGGAAAATAACAACAACTGCCATGCTTAACGATGTCAGAACACATCTCTAACTTACACGCAAGTTTCTAAATATTTTACCCTAGTTCTACCATTAATTTTATCTTGGACGATTAGGTGAATGCATGAGGTGAGTACATAATCGGAAACATAATGAAAGCCCTAGCTACATGTGAAAAGTATGCTTTTCTTTCGATGAATGCTACCTATGGGAAGGAGAAATCTTCTTTTTCTTTCCAATGACTTTGCCAAAGCAATGCAATGCAACACAATCCCAACTCTACGAAAAATGATACTGAAACATTCTTTTCCTTTTTCAACGAAACACAAAAAATGACAACACTACTAATCCAAATCACAACATTTTTCCCTTTTCTTTTTCTTTTCAAAGCAAAATGACACTAGGTAATGAAAAGAGAGGATTCTCAAGTGGAGTATGCAAGCTTTTCAATTTCACTTTCAATGATCTAAAAGCGATAAGAATTAAAAATGCATCTATCTTTCCTTAGCATGGAACTAATTTGCAAAAACTAAAACACGCTTGAGTCTTTCAAGAAGATGAGCGATTCATAATTCAAGAAAAACACAACTGATTACATATCCATTCAATTTTTTCCAAAAAATGCGTGAGCAAAACATTCTAATGCACAGATTTTCTTCAACAATGTTTGAGAAATGATGGAAAGAAACACTTTTAACTTTTCGATGGATGCAACACAATATTAGCTTGATAACAACTGCGCTTTTAAACGTAAATGACTGAAAAGAAAACAATACTTGCAACACTCAGTACACTCAGAAAACTCAAGAAAAGATAAGCACTCAGTTAGACTAGAAGACACACAAGACTCAAAATCAGACAGTAGCAAGCAAACCAAGAAAGCCAAGCTCAAAAGAATAATGCAAACGAGGTCTAGGAGCTAATCTAATGTAGTAACTAGATCAGTTAATGGACATGAGGGAATGCAAGGGTGAGCAGATGAAGGTGGAGGAGACAAGAGTATCTGCCACTACCGGTTCTCAGACTTGTCCAAAGCGGTGTTAATTTTTTAGCATTATTTCAATATACTCTAGGATCTTTGCTGAGAGAATAACATGTACAGTATATCAATGCATATCAATCATAGCAAGCATGTCAATCATCACAAGAAGCAAACATAAGAGACAATAGACACACAGAGTTTTCTTGGGGAAAACCCTAAGGTGAAAAACCCCACAACTTCCTCAGAGATAGATAGAGCAATAGTACAAGTACACAGAGATAGACTCCTCCTAGCAACTAATCCTCCTCCTCACATGTGCGCCACTTTCCAATTGATGGAAGAGTGAGTTATGAAGTGATCCAAATAGAGATCGGGAGATCTCTATTTATACTTTTCCTGATTGCCCAATAAACTTATGGGGCCAACTTGTCTAGCTTAGTACAATAACCCAATGTTAACTTAATCAAGGCTGACCCCACACATGGTGGTCTAATAACCCATCGGCAAGTTACGACACTTGCGACACTTGTCAATACAAATGATGACACTTCCATATAGAGGAATAATAACATCTCTATAGGAGTACAATATACATAGATGAAATACATGGGTGAAATACATTCTGAAGTTACATATACATCAACACTCGCTCTTAACTAGGAAGGTATTTATCGACACAGATCTACTAGCGCAAGTCTTCTTCTCTGGATCATCATCAGCGAATCATCATCCTCGAATCATCGTCATCGTCACTGTTGTTTCTATCTCAATCAATATCTAAATCTACTCGTCATAGGAAGTTCTACAGAGCCAGTCCTTTTTCATGATGTATGTAGGCACACCATCTATAGGTCTTCATCATCACTAGCCATACTGTGGAATCCTCAGGACTTATTTCGTGCGTCACAAAACCTGGCTGCAGCATCCCAGGCTGTTACGAGCACACAGCTCTACCTGTCGGATCTCCCAGGAGCACATTACATGTGACTGTCAAAAACCTTACAAGAGTCTCTTGACTAGCAAGAACCCTAAAGAGCATTTGAGGCCTTCTTCATCTTGTCCAGATCTCCAGGACTTATTACATGTGACCCCCACAACAAAACCTTAAAAGAGTGTCTTGTCAAGCAAGAATCCTAAAGAGCATCTAAGGCCTTTTTCATCCTGTCCAGATCTCCAGGACTTATTACATGTGGTCATGGAAATGCCTCGAAAGAGCATCTAAGGCCTTTTTCATCCTGTCAAGATCTCTGAGGTCTACTTACATGCCATGGGAAAAAACCTCGAAAGAGCGTTTGCCAGATCTCCCAGGGAGCTATTATATACCAGCGGCAAAACCTAGAAAGAGAATCTGCAAACCTCCCAGGGCGCTATTATATGTCCTCCCAAAGAAAAACCTCGAAAGAGCATTTTCCAGATCTCCCAGGTGTTAAATTTTTAGAATTTACTTCAATCTGATCTAGGATCTTAACTGAGAGAAAAACATGTACAGCAAATCTACAGCATATCAATCATGGACACAATAATGCAAGCACACAAGAGACACAGAGTTTACTTGGGGAAAACCATAAAGGTGAAAAACCCCAATAACTTCCTCAGAGATAGATAGAGCAATGATACAACCATAATACAAGAGATAGTCTTCTCCTAGCAGCATAGCCTCCTCCTCCACAAGCTCTCCCAAGTGTGAGTGAGAGAATAGAATGTGTAAAATGAGAGAGACGCGCTCTCTATTTATACACTAACTTGACTTTACCTTTACTCAACTAGGTCGGCCTCAACTTAACCACTTAACATAATGCTGACTGGGCCGACCCCCAGTAGGGGTGGTCTAATAACCCTTTGACCCACATGGCCGACCCCCAATAGGGTGGTGTAATAACCCTTTGACCCACATGACTTATACAGGGCCGACCCCAACAAGGTGGTCTAATAACCCATCAAGTATAAGTTACGCCACTTACAATATAAATGACGACATTTCCATATAGATGAATAATAACATCTCCATAGGAATACAACCACTTCTGTATAGAGGAATAATAACCTCTCTATAGGAATACAATATACATATATGTGAAATACATTCTGAAGTTACATATACATCAAAACTCCCTCTTAACTAGGAAGGTATTTCTCGACACAGGTCTTCTAGCACAAGTCATCTTCTCTGGATCATCGTCACTGGATAATCATCATCGTCACTGCTGCTTCTATCTCAATCAATCTCTAAATCTACTTGTCATAGGAAGTTCTACAGAGCCAGTCCTTTTTCATACTGGATGTAGGCCCACCACCTGCAGGTCTTCATCATCTGTGCGAACGGTCTGATAGAGGTGACCTCTCAGGACTAATTTTATGTGTCGATGCAATACCGGAAAGAGTATCCCAGGAACATTTATGTGCCTAAGCACGACCGGCAAGATCTCCCAGGACTGATTACATGCATGTCCTCCACAATACCTTTAAAGAGCATCCCAGGAACATTTATGTGCCGCAGCACGACCGGCAAGATCTCTAAAGAGAATCCCAGGACTTATTACGAGCACATAGCTCAACCTCTCGTATCTCCAGGACTGATTACATGTGGATAGAAAAAACCTTTAAAGAGCATCCCAGGAACATTTATGTGCCGCAGCACGACCGGCAAGATCTCTAAAGAGCATCCCAGGACTAATTATGAGCACACAGCTCAACCTATCGGATCTCCAGGACTGATTACATCTCTCCGTAGTAATACCTCATCCCAGGACTTATTACGAGCACACAGCTCAACCTATCCGATATCTGAGGACTGATTACATACTACATAGCAATACCGGAAAGAGTAACCCAGGAACATTTATGTGCCGCAGCACAACTGACAAGATCTCCCAGGACTAATTACATGCTATTTGCACAACCTGCCACATATCATCTCTGACCTCCAAGTATCAACCTGATACTCATGATCCAACGGATCATCATCGCACAAGGCATCATCTTGATGCCCATGATCATACTGATCATCATCACTTGTACCATCCTGGCACATATAATCTAGAGCAACATCCTGAAGCTCATCATCATGATCAACCTGATCATACAATGCATCCACCTGATGCACACCAAGTATCTACCTGATACATATCATCATACATGATCCACCTCATCATACAGTGTATCCACCTGATACAAATACAAATACATGATACATATCAACATACATGATCTACCTGATCATACAATGTATCCACCTGATACATATACAGATACATGGTCCAAGCATCCAACATGATGCATATACAAATACATACAAATGATCCAACCGATCATATCCAGCATCCAACATGATGCATACATACATATAAATGATCCAACTGATCATATACAGCATCAACACGATGCGTACATACATACAAATATAAATGATCCAACTGATCATATCCAGAATCCAACATGATGCATATACCGAGCAGTAACTGGAGCATCGTCCTGATGCTCATCATCCAGCGCTTACATCCACAGCCATGTGAAGGATCCTCCTTCCAACATGCTTGGAATGGCTTCAGCAAATGTGACCATCACTTCTTCCTCGAAGTGTCGTCGATCTGAAGAACACCAAGCCTCTCCCTGAAGTACTCGAACTTCACCCTGGCTAGTGGCTTCGTCAGCACATCTGCAATCTGCTCGTCCGTTGCAACATACAGGAGCTTCACAACTCCTCTCTGCACCATATCCCTGATATAGTGATATTTGATCTCTATGTGTTTTGACCTGTCATGAAACATTGGGTTCTCAGACAGCTTCACATAACTCTGGTTATCGCAGAAGATACCATTAGCATCCAATGGGAGATCAAATAACTCAGACAGTAGCTTCCGAAGCTATACTGCCTCACAACTAGTTGAACATGCTGCAGCATACTCTGCCTCAGCTGTACTCAGTGCTACACAGGATTGCTTCCTACTAAACCAAGAGATCACACCTAATCCCATACTGAAGCAACACCCAGATGTGCTCTTCCTATCTGCAGCACTGCCTACCCAATCAACATAACCTTGCAGGTTAAACTTTTGATTCGCATCATACTTGAGCCCATAATCAACCATACCCTTCAGGTACCTCAGAATATGATTTACAGCAACCAGGTGAACACTCCTCAGATCTGTCAGGAACTCGCTCAATGTGTTCACCACAAAGCAAATATCTGGTCTCGTGTTCGTCAGGTACATCAAGGACCCAATCATCTGACGATACACAGTGACATCAACCGGATCAGATGAAGCATCACACAGAAGCTTCAGGTTCGATGCCATAGGTGTGGCCATGGCCTTGCAGTCCATCATCCCGAACCTCTTCAGGATCTCTACTGCATACTTCCCTTGTCCAAGGAAGATTCCATCTGCACTCTACCACACCTCCATATCTAGAAAGTGGTGCATCATACCCAAGTTCTGCACATATATGACTCCCTGTCATGTGTCTCATAACCAAGTAGCTGCACCACATACACTTCTTCTTCAACTACACCATTCAAGAAAGTGTATCTTCCTCTTCATCACTGCAGCCAGAGCAAGTACTTATTTAATGGAAGTGTATCTGGATATAGGAGCAAAAGTCTCTATACTACCACCTGCAGCATGCTTGATCTTGTAGATCCTCTTGGAAGTCACTACAGACTCCCCTTCAAGTATTGGGACTGCATCCCAAACATCTTCATGATCGACTGGTACTCCTCGATCATGGCATTCTTCCCAGATCCTGGGAACTTCAATATCTTCAATATTTTCAATAGATAACTTTTTTGCTGAACAAATGTTGTAGTCCTTCTTTTGTAGGTAATGGTATACGTTCTTTCCTACACAACAAGTTAAATTGCATGATTAGAAAACATCTCATAGTTTTCAGAACAAATTCTTACACATAAAGAAATATGTCAGACAGTCATGCAATTATCTTAGCCAATGCTTCAATACAACATTTATCCATATTCCGTAACTTTCTAGATGCCTTCCAATCTCTACCAGAACATTTTTAAGAGTGTGCACAACTCCTAACATGTCAGCAAAGAGGCTTCATTCTAGATAAGTAGCAATGGAATGTTGTACAGTTCCATAGGCCACTTACCCATGTATATTAGTAGTATACTGTTCATCAATACAACTATTCTAATATGCATAATACACAACCTAATTCTAGGAACATCAGTATATACATTATTGAACAGTATTATTTAAACAATAAAATATGCAAGTAATGACAATTCAAATACTTATCTTTGTTTGTTTGTTGGGTTGACTTCCTCTCGGTCTTTGCTTCTTTTCTGCAACTCCATTCTTATGTGGATTGTGAGAAGTGGTCAACTCCCTCTGAATATTTGCATCCTTGCAGAAACTACTGAAGTGTGCTCCTTTGCTTTCTTATAGGAACAACTGGAGTGTGCTCCCTCTTGATCTTTGCTTCCTAGATTACCTGTCCTTGAACTTACATCCATCCTTAATCACTATGCATGCTTATTAGTATCATCATTGTGTTATCCTTGAGGTCTCATACATAATCACACATTTATTAGTATAATCTTAATACTATCAAAACACAATAATCTTAAACATGTATAGTCATGATCATTCAGAGATAATAAACATTAGTATTCAAGGTTTCAGGGAAGTCTTCTTTTACTCATGCATATTCTTATTTGATCATAGGACTCTTCTGATTAGTTAAATCATCAATGCATAAACCCGTGATTACTCAAACCTATACCTTCATGATTCTTCTGGTTAGTCATATCATCAATTATGGTAAGAAACATAATATGCATACATCCATGACTATTCAAACCTATGACTTCATGAATAATCATTATCAACAACACAACAGTATAAGATCCTAACACAAGGTCGGATTCTAGCTTGATATAGGAAAAACATACCTGGATTAGCATGCTAGTTAGTTATGTCTAACATACCCGCATAATGTCTTCTAGTTCTCTTCAGTGACTTGTTCTAGTAACCTATATGTCTCATAGGTTAACCATTGTAGAACCAAGTTATACATACCTCGAAAGTAGATCTTATATGTGATCCATGACAATGGATGAATCTTTGTCTTCATGTCACCATGATCATATGTTCTTGAAGTAGAATATGATTTGTCTTTCTTGGTGTACCTTTTATGTTAGCGAACAACATAAACCTCATACAACATCACAATGCATTAGTACATTCATAAGTGTCAAAACCTTAATCAATTAATATCTTCTATTAAGGTGATACGACAAGTCTACTAATTAATCAAGATTGTACTGTAATGATATGAAGACAAACATATGATAAACTTAACCATGAAACATACCTGTAAGCCATACCTGTCAAGATTGCTTGTAATCTTCTTATGAAAGGCCTTAGCCTCATCTCCCTCTGAAACAGGAACTTCTTCACTTATGCAAGTGACCAATCCATCCTCTTCTAGGATTAACCCAATCCACTTGATTTGCATGAACTGGATCTGAAGCTGTAATAGGGTTTGTCAGAGAAACCCCAAAAATTCAAACTTTGAATTTCAAACTTCCGAAAGGATAGAAATATGCGCCTTGATGAGTTGATCAAGCTGGTATATTCAGAATTTGAAAACTGCAAAGTTTCACTCCTCAATTTTGCCTTTGAAACTTTCGGATTCACTGGACATGACCTCGAACTAGGGTTCGATGAATCCCACTCTTCTTCCCAATCAAAAGGTTTGATACAAATCTCTAAGCTTCTATTTTTATGAGGAGCCTCCAGCCGTGGTCACAGATTTCAAAAATTCTTATTTTTGCAAAATCCCTAATTTTCCACTTTTCTGATCAAAGTCCCGAACTAGGGTCTGATCAAGCCCGGCCTTCTGCCCAACCAAAAATTCTGATATTGGTCTCTAAATTTCAATTTTGATGAGTAGAATTCAGCCGTGGTCTCTGATTACAAAAATTCCAACTTTCTCCGAAGCCCTAAATTCCGAAAGCCATGAATGAAGGTGCTCAAAAATAATTCTGATTTGATAGAAATATGTACCTTATTGTTTCTGGTGTAACTCCAAACTTTTTGATCCACAGGGTCTGAAAACTTTCCTTGAGATAGCCTGACCTTTTATCTTTCCATCCCGACAAGTCTGACCTCAATTGGATTCTCTGAGAGATATTTATGCCACGTGTGGCAACGTGACCTGTTTATGGGATAATATAGGAGAACGAACTTGTACGGCATTCCACGTGTCACTGGTTTAACTTCGGCCTCTGAACAATTTTCCTAAGATAGTATAGTCTGTGTACTACCTGTAACTTTTTACGAAATTTCATTTGGAGCTTCCTAGCCCAAGTTATGTCCTTTTTCCCAAGGTCACCTGATTTTGACTCAGATCTGGAAGAGGCCGAAACCCTATATTGTACAGATCATAAATCACAAAGTAAAACGAATTAGAGGTTGTCTTTTGGACACACGGTACATGGGGATCTGATCTTCAACTTGTAAAAGTTTCAGATCCGAAAACTTTTCCAAAATGGATTTATAGTGAAAGTGCTACGATCACTGGTTTTTGCTATATCAAGCCCTGTCATACATGCCATATCATGCCTTCTTTCAGGCTAGCTCTGATACCATGTTAAATTTTCAGAATTTACTTCAATTTGATCTAGTATATTAACTGAGAGAACAACATGTACAGCAAATCTACAGGATATCAATCATGGACACAATAATGCAAGCACACAAGAGACACAGATTTTACTTGGGGAAAACCATAAAGGTGAAAAACCCCAATAACTTCCTCGGAGATAGATAGAGCAATGATACAACCAGAATATAAGAGATAGTCTTATCCTAGCTGCATATCCTCCTCCTCCATAAGTGCACCACTCTCCCAAGTGTGAGTGAGATAATAGAATGTGTAAAATGAGAGAGACACACTCTCTATTTATACACTAACTTGACTTTACCTTTACTCAACTAGGTCGGCCTCAACTTAACCACTTAACATAATGCTGACTGGGCCGACCCCCACTAGGGTGGTCTAATAACCTTTTGACCCACATGGAGGACCCCCAATAGGGTGGTCTAATAACCCTTTGACCCACATGACTTATACAGAGCCGACCCCAACAAGGTGGTCTAATAACCCATCAAGTATAAGTTACGACACTTACAATATAAATGACGACACTTCCGTATAGAGGAATAATAACATCTCCATAGGAATACAACCACTTCCGTATAGAGGAATAATAACATCTCTATAGGAATACAATATACATATATGTGAAATACATTCTGAAGTTACATATACATCAACACCAGGGAGCTATTATATGCTAGCGGCAAAACCTAGCAAGAGAATCTGCAAACCTCCCAGGGCGCTATTATATGCTTATCTGCACAACCAATCCACGGCCACAGAGTATCAACCCGATACTCACCATACATCATCCTGATGTATGCATGATCATCCTGATCATCATCACTGCATCGTCCTAACGCATGTCATCTGGAGCAACATCCTAAAGTTCATCATCCATGATCATCCTGATCATACAATGCATCCACCTGATGCATACACAGTATCTTCTTGATACATATCATCATACATGATCTACCTAATCATACAATGTATCCACCTGATACATATACAAATACATGATCCACCTGATCATACCTGATACATATCAACATACATGATCTACCTGATCATACAATGTATCCACCTGATACATATACAAATACATACACATGATCCAACTGATCATATCCAACATCCAACATGATGCATACATACATAAATGATCCAACTAATCATATCCAGCATCCAACATGATGCATACATAGATAAATGATCCAACTGATCATATCCAACATCCAACATGATGCATACATAGATAAATGATCCAACTGATCATATCCAGCATCCAACATGATGCTTATACATATACAGAGCAGTAACTGAAGCATCGTCCTGATGCTCATCATCTAGCGCTTACATCCACAGCCATGTGAAGGATCCTTCTTTCAACATTCTTGGAATGGCTTCAGCAAATGTCTCCATCACTTCTTCCTCAAAGTGTCATCGATCTGAAGAACCCCAAGCCTCTCTCTGAAGTACTCGAACTTCACTCTGGCTAGTGGCTTTGTCAGCACATCTGCAATCTGCTCATCCATCACAACATACAGAAGCTTCATTGCTCCTCTCTGCACCATATCCATGATATAGTGATATTTGATCTCTATGTGTTTCGACCTTTCGTGGAACACCGGGTTCTCAGACAGCTTCACACAACTCTGGTTGTCACAAAAGATACCAGTAGCCTCCAGCGGGAGATCAAATAACTCAAACAGTAGCTTCCTAAGCCATACTACCTCACAACTAACCGAACAAGCTGCAACATACTCTGCTTTGGCTGTACTCAGTGCTACGCAGGACTGTTTCCTGCTAAACCAAGAGATCACACCTGATCCCATACTGAAGCAACACCCAAAAGTGCTCTTCCTATCTGCAGCACTGCCTGCCCAATCTGAATCAACATAACCCTGCAGGTTAAACTTTTGATTCGCATCATACTTGAGACCATAGTCAACCGTACCCTTCAGATACCTCATAATATGCTTTACAGCAACCAGGTGAACACTCCTCGGATCCGTCAGGAACTGGCTCAATGTGTTCATCGCAAAGCAAATATTTGGTCTATTGTTTGTCAGGTACATCAAGGATCCAATCATCTGATGATACATCGTGACATCAACCGAATCAGATGAAGCATCACACAGAAGCTTCAGGTTCGATGCCATAGGTGTGGCCATGGCCTTGCAGTCCATCATCCCGAACCTCTTCAGGATCTCTATTGCATACTTCCCTTGTCCAAGGAATATTCCATCTACACTCTGCCACACCTCCATACCTAGAAAATAGTGCATCATCCCCAAGTCCTTCATCTCGAACTCGGCAGCAAGCTTCCTCTTTGTATCGGCAATCAATCTATCTTCACCTGTCACAAATAGGTCATCTACATACAAGAGTAGTATCACAGGACTACCTTCCTCAACCTTGTAGTAAAGGTTGGAATCCGCTTTACTCTTGGTAAAGCCCAAACTAGATAGGAAACTGTCCATCCTACCATACCAAGTTCTAGGGGCTTGCTTCAAGACATACAAGGCTTTCTTCAATCTGCACAAATATGACTCCCTGTCATGTGTTTTAAAACCGAGTGGTTGTTCCACATACACTTCCTCTTCAACTACACCATTCAAGAAAGCAGTCTTGACATCCATCTGGTGTATCTTCCATTTCATTATTGCAGCGAAAGCAAGTACTAATCTGATGGAAGTGTACCTGGCTACAAGAGCAAAATTTTCTTCATAATCTATTCCCTCTTTCTGAGAGAATCCACGAGCTATGAATCTTGCCTTGTATTTCTCTATGTTGCCATCTGCAGCATGCTTGATCTTGTAGATCCGTTTGTAAGTCACAATAGACTTCCCTTCAGGTCTTGGGACTACATCCCAAACATCATTCTTCATTATTGATTGGTATTCTTCGATCATGGCATCCTTCCATTCTTTCTTTTCCGTTTCTTCCTCATAACTGGAAGGTTCTTTGTTCATGATATCACAGAGTAAATCAACATAGCTGGTATGTGATCTGGTCCTCTTCTTTGCTCTGTGTTCTTCTTTTGGAATGCCATACCTTTCTGCATCTTGAATGAGCTCTCTAGCCCATGCAGGTTTTCTCTTGTGAGATTTATTCTCACGGGGTGGATCTACAGGTTCTTGCGGATCTTCAATTTCACGATCAACATCTGGAATTGCTTCAGTCATAGTAGTGTCTTGAAATCTAGTTTCCTTAGGTTCTTCATGATCTTCAACAGGTGTCTTCCTTAGTTTGATGAATGCTGATTTTTGCTCAAATGTCACATCCCTGCTAACATCAATCTTCTTGAACCCTGGAAAGTATATTCTGTAAGCCTTCGAGCTTTCACTGTAACCCACAAAGATACCCTTCTTTCCTGAAGGATCTAGCTTGGTCCTCTTTTCCTTTGGGACATGAGTGTATACTGGACAACCAAATATTCTGAGATGGTTGACTTCAGGTTTCTTACCTGAGAAGACCTCTTATGGTTGTCTTGTTGTCCAATATCTTGTGAGGTGTTATGTTCTGCACATATACAACTGTCATAGATGCTTCTTCCCATAGATGCATAGGTAGATCCTGGTCATGCAGCATTTCCCTTGCTGCTTCCATGATTGTTCAATTCTTTCTTTCTGCAGCTCCATTATGTTGTGGATTGTAAGGAGCATTCAACTCCCTCTTAATCCCTGAATCACTGCATATCTTCTTGAAGTCACCTGAAGTGAATTCTCCACCATTGTCGGATCTGAATGTTTTGATCTTCTTGTCAGTTTGGTTCTCCATCAAGGTTTTGAATTCCTTGAACTTGTCAAACACTTAATCTTTGTTCTTCAAGAAGTAAACCCAAATCTTCCTGAAAAAGTCATCAATGAAAGAGACATAGTAAACATACCCACTCATAGAACTGGATGACATCGGACCACATACATCGGAGTGGATAATTTCCAAGATACTTTTTGCCTTGCTTTCACTGCTTGGAAATGCCTTCTTTATGTTCTTTCCTTTTGCACATCCTTTGCAAACACCTTCATGCTTGGTCTTGAATTTCAGGAAGACCTTCAACAACTTTACTTGCAATTGGTAATGCTATGTAGTGCATATGTGCAAGTCTTCTATGCCAAAGTTCACTTGGCTCCATGGAATCATGCACCATGGCATGTTCAGGTTGTCCCTTAAATTTATACAATCCTCCCTCTTACTCTCCAATCACCACTGCATCATCTATGGTCTTTCCCTTTGGCCATCGACAAATGCAACCCTCATATCTTTTGCATCCAATGCAGATATGGAGAGTAGGTTTTTCTTGAGCCCAGGTACATAAAGAACTTCTTTCATCTTTAAAGACTTCCCAGAATTTAGGTTGTAGGAGGCTTCACCACTTTCTTTGATGGGGTATTGATAGTCATCCCCAAGTTTCACTTTATGGGGTGATTCATGTTCAGATAGATTTACAAAGGATTCTTTAAACCCAATCATGTGTTTGGAAGCCCCACTATCAATAAGCCAATCACTACATCCATGAGAAATAGTACCTGTGAGAGCAGAGATTAGAACATACTCTTCTTTGCTTGATGAGTCATCATCATCACTTTCTACTCTAGCCTTCTTCTTTGGAGGTTCATCATCCTCAGCAGCATGAGCATGATATCTCTTCTTGTTGTTCTTCTTATTCTTGTTAAAGTTGTTGTTTTTCTTCTTGGGACAATCTGCAGCAAAGTGTCCCTTCTCATTGCATGTGAAGCACCTGAGATCTTTCTTCTCTCTAGTATGATGGTGGTGTGAATATTTCTTGTTATAAGATGGCTCTCTCTTAGGCTTGCTCCTTTTAGTGTGAGTTGCGAGAGCTTGGTATTCACTTCCCATCTTTTCTTCTCGTGCTACAAGCCTTGCTTCTTCTTGAGAGAATTCCTCCCACAGTCTCCTGAAAGAGATCAATTTCTTTCTTGCACAGATTCCTTGAATAAAAGAGTCCCATGACCTAGGTAGGCCATTTAGAGTGGTCATAACTTCTTCACCATTTTCCACTACTTCATCCACAACTTCAAGTTGTTCCTTGATCTGAGAGACCTTGGAGAAGTAAGATTGAATGGTCTCTCCATTCAAGAGCTTGACCCCTTTCAATTGATTCCGCAGAGTCATCTTCCGATTTATGTTCTTCCCTTCAAATAACTTGGTCAGGGAATCAAACATCTCCTTGGGTGTCTTTAGATATGACACATGTTGTATGAGATGGTCTTTGATAGAATCAGCAATGATTCTCTTTGCCTTGACCAAGTTCTTCTTATGCAATGCTTTAGCTTCTTCATCCTTCAGGACAGGGACTTCAGAACTGATATATGTATCCAATTCATTTTCTTCCAGGATTAACCCAATCCTATACTTCTAGGCTCGGAAGTTATCAGCCCCTTCAAGCTTATCCTCAAGCTTGGTGTGGTCATACATTTTTAAATATTACTTCAAATGGAAATAGAAAAGATTTAGATATTACCACTTGATTTGCTGAAAACTGGATCTGGTCCCGGATTAGGGTTTGTCAGAGAAACCCTAAAAATTCAAAATGTGAATTTCAACTTTCTGAAAGGATAGGAAGATGCGCCTTGATGATCTGATCAGCCTGGTATACTCAGAATTTGAGTTCTGCAAAGTTTCACCCTTCAGAAATGCCTTTTAGTCTTTCTGGATTCACTAAGGAGGACCCTGAATTAGGGTTTGAGTTTCCCAGAGATTTACCCAGCCAAAAATCTCGATCCAAATTTCTAAACTTCGATTTTTCCAAGGAGCTTCCAGCTATGTCTTCAGATTTTAGAAATTCCTATTTTTGTGGAAACCCTAATTTTTAGGGCCAAAACTGAAAGTGCTCAAAATTGAATTCTGATTAGACAGATAGATTCGGCTTGTTGAGGAGAGTCAATCTATAATATTACTTTTTCCAAATCTATGGAGAGAAACCCAATAAACAAGAAACCCTAGTTTCTGCCACTACACAATGTCTTCTTCTCAGGTTAGCTCTGATACCATGTTAATTTTTTAGCATTATTTCAATATACTCTAGGATCTTTGCTGAGAGAATAACATGTACAGTATATCAATGCATATCAATCATAGAAAGCATGTCAATCATCACAAGAAGCAAACATAAGAGACAATAGACACACAGAGTTTATGTGGGGAAAACCCTAAGGTGAAAAACCCCACAACTTCCTCAGAGATAGATAGAGCAATAGTACAACCAAAGTACACAGAGATAGACTCCTCCTAGAAGTTGATCCTCCTCCTCACATGTGCGCCACTTTCCAAGTGATGGAAGAGTGAGTTATGAAGTGATCCAAATAGAGATCAGGAGATCTCTATTTATACTTGTCCTGACTGCCCAATAAACTTATGGGGCTGACTTGTCTAGATTAGTACAATAACCCAATGTTAACTTAATCAAGGTCGACCCCACACATGGTGGTCTAATAACCCATCAGCAAGTTACGACACTTGTCAATACAAATGATGACACTTCTGTATAGAGGAATAATAACATCTCTATAGGAGTACAATATACATAGATGAAATACATGTGTGAAATACATTTCGAAGTTACATATACATCAACAAGCGGGACCCAAAACCAATCCAAACCAAGCCAAACACTTGACACACAAATTAAAGATGGGATCTCTGGCTTGATCTTGCAGCATAGAGGGCGTTCATACAGCAAACCAAAGCTTAGATCAACAGATGGAGGGGGGATGCCTACATGCCAAGTTTGATAGATCGGCGCACTCTGTGTTTGTACACAGTGCGACATCGCAATTTACTAATGTGGGAAGTGCGACGCTGTCGCAGTATACCAATGACAGGACTGCGACGAGTAGCTAACAGACAGAGAATAGCGACCAGGAAAGACACAGTGTCGCTCTGTTTTCACTAACCAGGTGCGACGGGCGAGATCTAAGTTCTGAAATGGATCATATCTCCAAGCAATGAACCATTAAATGGTTTGGGAATTAATAGTATAAAATTTGAGGAAGTAGATCAGAGTCTTCAATGTGAAGATCTGATGGCGAATATCGACTCAAGAAGCAAGTGACAAATAAAAGGCTTGTGTCAAGCAGTCAACTGAAAATGACTCCCAGATTTACTATCATTAAGACAAAATGAACATTCCTCGGCGGAGTCGCCAGATTTGTTTGACGGACAATCCACTCGAGCGGACGCGAGCCGGATCTCCCTAGCTCAATGAGAGTCTAGAACAAATAAGACAGGCTATGAATGCATTTCCTAGATCTACTTAAGGATCGAGTACTAGATGTCTTACCTTTCACTTCGCAATCCTTTCTCCTGAATGTTGCTCCACGTCTCACGGTTGTCAAATCCAAGCTGCAAGACCTATCAAGAAAAGAAACAAGAGAAACAAGTAAAGGGCATCTATACAATAAGAGATCTAAGTGAATAGTTAAGAAGGTAGACTACTCAATATCATTACACACTTTAACAATATTGGTGGAAAACATTTGTATTACTGTAAAAATAGGGAAGTACATAGCAGAGATATAGAACTACAACCAAGGATTAATGCTGCAGCCTTTCTCCAACAAAACCATTTTCCATTTCCTCCTAAGGAAGCTTGGGTCTCTCAAGGATGAGTAGGGATCTCTCAAGAGTGATTTCACCAGCATGTAGACACCATAACCTTCCTCCTTTTGGAGAGGGGTAGAGATTCTCTTATATAGGACTAATTGGATAGGGTATGGATAGGACAGGTTGAGATATGGTAGGAGAGAGATAAGGGATCCCCCCAAGGTGTTAGGAATCGAGTACCAACTCCCCTAGAGGTCAGGGATAGGGCCTCAAGTCAGCAAGTTTTGAGAAGAAGCTCGAAGAAGCTATTTTTTCCCTTTAACTGACTTCGTCACACTCTGCAATGAAGCAAGCTATGACGTCCCATGTTGCACGAGTGCAACCTGCGATGACCTCTCAAAACATGGTATAGCTGGGTACAAAATCCTCCCAGGTTAATTACTTAGTCAAGATATCTTCAGGGGTGTGTACACTGAATCTCATGATGAGTATATTTTGGGTGTAACAACGGGAGAACTTTCAACAACAGAGGCATCACACAATCGTGCAGATACATTGGCTAATGTGAGGAGAGGTGTTTCAAGGGTATGGTCATCTAACTGGTTGTCTAAATGTGCTGGTTGAACGACAGTCTGAATGACAGACTGGTCGACGAACTGGTCACAACTTGTTCTTGTGGATTTAGTGGGTACTGAAAAGAGTAGAGGTTCGGAAGTAGGATCACCAAGGGTAAGCTCAGGAGAAGGCGATGGATGGACAAGGTGTACATCACCTGAGGGATTCTTGTCAAACTGCACATGCTTGGTGCCTTGTTCTGTTTGCGTAGAGGCTTGGGTAGGCTCACTAATATTGGCTTGGAAACGATGGTGTTTTCGAGAAGCAGAGGATTTGGCAATAGGATTCTCGATCAAATGAGGGTTTAGTATTTCAGAGACAAAATGATCCCAGAAAGAATAACTTATTATATCAAAAATGATGAAAATGACGCCACTCAGAGTAGATTTGATGATAAAAAAGAGTGGCAAAATGGACACCAACACCCCTCACTCCATGGCTCAGGTAAAACTGATAACCGCTTTGCCACAAATGATAGCTCTTGGTTTACCTCACGGGTGGGAACTAGTCAATCAGGTAGGGGTCGTTGCCCTTTTCACTAGAAGGTCCTCTCAATGGGCCAGCTACTTTGGGGTTCCTGTGGTACTCCTCACAATGAGTTTTAGGGCTTATTCCCAAGTACTTCCCACAGTTAAGCGGATAGGGATTATTCCCAGATCCGAACTTGCAACAAATGTAAAAAACAAAAATTGGCAGAAATTCCACCCAACGATCCCAAGAAAGTGCTCTGATACCAGATGTGATGAACCTGCAACAATTAATTAATGAAAATACACAATATAGCAGAAATAATAGAACTCAGAATTGCTTTTATTGATCGCAGGCCACTTCGAGGGGGCCACCTCCTTTGAGCAAGCTCAATACAAATAACTTCACGGTACCTTCATTGGTCTCAACACAAACTTATATACTAAGTCTAGGCACCAATACCATGTGTCAATACAAACCATGGGCTAATACAAACTATGGATCAACAATTACTACGGGACAACTTACAAAGCATATGCATCCAACAACAATAAGACAAACTATGGATCAACAAATACTACGGAATGACTTACAAAGCATATGCGTCTAACAACAATATACTAACAAAGTAAATAGAAGGGTTGACATGGGTTCCTAACACAATAGAATGTCCTGATATTCAATGGAGATTGCCGAGGACAGAGGTTTGCGAACATGTGGGAAAACTCGAAGTCAGACCAACAGAGGATAAACAACATACAGTTGTACACTTATTTCGAGTAGTCATGCGAAGTCATTTAGAGGACTCCCCACATCACTAAGGAAGTAATGAATCTCTATATTCGTAAGATGACTTTCAAAGTTGGATTGCACTTTATCTATATTCAGCCGAGAGTACAGCTAAAACTGCCTCAATGGTTTGAAGGCTTATATCAGCTAGATGGATAGAAAATTGATTTGATCATGGAGGACTAGCCACCATAATGGAAGATTGATTCGCCAGCCACGTTGATCACCACATCAAAATAAATTGAAGCTAAAAATTCACAAGACCAAGGCGATGATACGACAAGCGCACAAAATCCAAAACCAAGTCAAGGCGCATAACACCAACAAGCCGTTGGGTTGCCAGCAGGAGAGAAAAGAAAGGAACTCGACATGACCGTGTCGAAAGGACTACGAAGGAAGAAACAGAAATCAACTAAGGTTCCACTCAATGAGTAGTTGCATGAGTATGACTATGACTGCATCGCAGTCCAAGTGTCTGAGCACATTGAAGAAAAACTAGCATTAAAGGAAAGCAAACAAGAAACAGTCCAAGAAGGCATGATGGAAAGCCTCTCAGAACTAAAGAATCTAGTAGCAAGAGTTGAACAAGTCCAGTGAGACTTGGAAAGAGAATCAGATTCTGAAGATAGGACAGGTGAGACAAGCCAAAGGAAAATAAAGGCGATTGCCTTGAAAATGAGACCTCGGCTAGTCAGAATCGAGCCGATGAATGTCATATTCCCGACCGACAAGCTCACTGAAGGTTTGAAGTAGCTCACACATATAGATATTAATGTTGGGATGTTACCCATTGAAGGGTTTCATAATATACATTTGCAGGTTGTGGAATAAATCTAAGATAGAGACATTGTCTCTTATAACCAGCATCTGAAGCTGGAGGATAGCTACAAAGAGTTGAAGGATGAATGTGCACTGAAGACCAAGGAGTTAGCATATGCACAGGAGAGGTAGAAGAAGTTGAAGAAAGTTGTTTCCAAAGTCTATGTGAAGATCCCATACTTCCCAGAAGAACCCGAAGTAGAATCCACTATCCTAAGGATTGGTGTCATGGTGGACAATCTCAAAGCTAAGATGGAAAACATGGAGATTGGCTATAAGGAGCAGATTGTTGGCTTAGAATCTCGACAACAATCTGGAACTCCACAACAAGTTAAAAAAGAAAGAAACAAGGAGTTGAAGGATTCAACATAAAACATCTCCACAGAAGTGGCGATATTTCAAGACATACTTGATTAAATTACCAAGGTATGGGCTATGCTTCAAGAAGACCCTGAGTTACAGAAAATTCAGGATGAAGTACAGCAACGATAGAAATATATTGACTTTTGTAACATGGCTATGAAGGATTTTCCACCAAGGCAAAGGAGCCAAAATTTTACAGAGACTAAAGAACTTCAGAAGGAGATGAAAGTGCTAAGGGAAAAGGAATCTGAAACTTCATCAAAGTTATAGCCGATGCAGGAACAGGCGCTTGCACTATCTAAAGAAATTGAGGAGAAGTTGCAAGAACTCTGGACAATAGAGAATACAGTAAAGGATCAACTTCAAGAACCCATCTTAGAGGATATGCTCGAAACAATTAAGGAGTTTGAGCAAGATACTAAGGAAACAGTTTCCAAGTTGAGTGCAACTTTTTAGGATTTCGCTATGAAATCAAACATCCCAGGGGATGCGTAGTCGAAGTAGCCCAGTCAAAGTGGCTTGGGGGTGATCCAAAAGTAATTTTTAGGGGCATGTTGGGAGCATCCCAAGTGGAAGAAGTATTGATGGAGAAAGTACAAGTTAGGAGAGGCCTAACATCGACCATTTTGGGGAGAAGCAACTCCGTAATTCCCGGGATCAGGGTACGGAGCGAAGCAAAGTGGAAGAAAAGGACCTGTCCCCTTAGTAAAGACAAAGTAATAAGGACCATCGAGGTATTTGGAGCAGTTATGAATGAAGCAGTGGACTTTTAGCTATAGAAGCGAAGAGTAAAGAAGTGGAATGGTGCAAAGGACGCACCACTATAGAGTCAGAGTCGTGCGGTCAAAACTGCGACTGTTAGAGAAGCGTCAGATCCATAGGAAGCGGCACAAAAGGACAACAAAGCTCCAGCAAAGTAATGATAAAGCTTGGTCAATAGGATAACCATTCCATTTTGGGTCTAAGGGTACTATGGGGGTTGGCCCATAGTTATTGTAAAGATGTGACCTTCGGGCACAATCTATATAAAGGGCAATTTTGTATAAGGAAGGGTTATATCTTAGTAGACTTATGTTGGTTTTTGGGTTTGATATTTTTAGCTCTAGGATAAGAGAGATCTAAGAAACGAAAAAGACTCTACAGCTGTGTGCACACAGATCTATTGTAGAGAAGAGTCTGCAGCTGAGTGCACAAACTGGAACTGTTAACCCTTCCTAGAAATACAAGAACAGTTCCTGTGGACGTAGCTCCCATCTAGGGGGTGAACCACGTAAATATCTATGTTGTGTGTTTGAATATATAGTATGGTTTTTGTTCTTGTATGTTTATGCTTATATATGTATTTTCATATGAACGTGAATGAGAATAATTGTAATGTCCCCATTTTGACCCCCTTCGCATTTAAATCGTAAATGATGTAAATATTGATATTTAATCATGATGAGGAGCTCAAGGCCAAGGCCCCACCATTGATTTAGGATTTTATGTATCGGCAATTAGAAATAGATGCCTATGGTTCTTGTGCTAGATAGGCACAATGTAAATAAGACATCATGTAAATACGAATTTTAATGAAAAATACCCACAACTAGCTATGCAATGCAACAAAGAGATGGGGGCATGATTCTACAAGGAATAGGGAGGGAAATTATTCAAACCCTTGAGCCAATGGTGTTAATCCATGTGTCAATGAGAAAACCCATAAACTACCAACTACCCATTTTGGGTTATGGACCCAATCATTTAATCCTTCCAAGAGTTGGTTGAGGCAGTTAATGCCTTGGGAATGAAGAGGTATGGCAACCAATTTTGTGTATGGGAAATCCATCAACCTGGTAAATCGTGTTTTGTCTCCTTGGGCAAGAAAAAAACCACGAAATGGTGCCCAAAGCATTCTGAACCCATAGTCTTTCCTCTCTCACGCAGTCTGAACTACTGGGTCCTTCCCCATCACGTTTTTCACCATTTTTCCTGCATTCTCCATGCCTGGGAATCGTTTTTGGCATATACAACAGCTGGGAGAGGAGGGCCATGATTTGGGACTGTAAGGGAGGTCGTTTTTGCCCCAAAATGCCCATGGACGTTTTTTTTCTGAAAATGATTTCTTTTCTCCAGGGTTGTTCCCCAATTGCTATTTCATTTTTGGGCTTTCCCACGTTTTTCTGAATTGGTAGAAACCCCCCCTCCTTGGGCATCCCATTGAAGAAACGTTTTTCCTCATACCCAACAATTGTGGTTTTGCTGTTATATGCATCCCTGTTTTGGTGTGAACCTGTGAGCAAAAGTTTTGGAGTGGTAGTGGACAGAATTGGCTTGATAAACCTAGTGGGGAGAATAACCTCTCAAGAAGATCAAGAGGGCTGGCTACTCTTCTATGCACACCTGGGACACTCTAGAATTGGAAGGTATGGCCTGAGGGACTGTGAATTGGTGAAGGGAATACTTCC
Source organism: Larix kaempferi (assembly GCA_027924585.1). NCBI lineage: Eukaryota > Viridiplantae > Streptophyta > Pinopsida > Pinales > Pinaceae > Larix > Larix kaempferi. The sequence goes on from BSBM01000368.1 coordinate 9,450,555, forward strand.
TTGAGTGGTGTGTGTAGGCATTGTGGGTGCCAAGCTAAATAGATCTTGTAGAGGTATCCATAGCTCTGTGGTTGAGCTCACTAGCTTAGCAATTCTTCCTTTTCATTTCCTAGCAGCCTGATAAACCCAATTGTAGATTGGCTTGGCTCATCTTGGTGTATGTTTGGCTATGTGTGAGTCTGTTGTTCCCTAGTTCCTTGTAGAAATCATGCCCAGCTCGGGGGTGTCAGTTGTATCAAGAGGTTGATAAGCACAACTGGCCTATGGTTGGGTGGAACGTTGCAGATGCATAGCTGGTTGCTTGGAACTACTTTGTTAAGATAAGTATTCTCTTTTATAAATTCTGCAATGTCTTTATTTAATGGTTGTCACAGTAATGTTGAATGTATGTTAGATATTAAACATGATATTTAATTCCGTTGTGTTTCTATAACTTGCACATGTATATGTCTTTTTACACTATGTGAATGCTTACTTAAAAGTACATGGGGCTAGATGCCCAGTTTAGTGTCATGTCCTCTCTATCATGCCGGTATGATGGGAGGGGATGTTACAATAATATGTTAAGCAGTGAAACATGCATGCATGAACATTACGAAGTTATGTTGAGAATGGAAAATGCGTAGTTAGTCGAGTAAAGTTGGCAACGATTCAACGAAGTTTGTAGGTTTTCGGAAACTGTGAAGTTCGCACTTACCTATTGATAATAACCCGTTAAGTAAATGTTGAGTAAGTTGCGCATATCAAGCTCATTGGTTGCTTTACCCTTTCCTGCTCAAATTCCTTTGAGTCTTCCCACCTGGAACGTTTCTTAATCGACCGATTGGATGAATGCTTCTTCATGGATCCACTTTCCTTTCCCTTACTGATTGCTCCCAGAATGCTTTTTACCTCTTTTTGCAGATGAATAGAGTCCTGCAAAACCTTGTGTTTCATCTCATTCTGTTGCCTCTGTAGCTTGAGCATCTCTCCAAGATTTTCTTGGGTCCTGGCAATTGTTTGAAGAAGACTTTCAGCCAACTCTAATAGCCCTCGGTCTATTTCCATGGTCAATATGCATAGTTGACCCCACTTTGCTTACTAGCAACACTTGCTTGTGCCGACTGCAACCAATTGTTTCACTTTCTTACCTATGAATTCATCATGGAAATTCTTTGTTAGGACAAGCATAACATAAACATTAAGATTAGTCAATTATTTTCCCAATTGACATGGAATGTCCATGCTTTATTCATGGGACTTCCACACTTTCATGTTTTCCAACATACACATGAACTCATTCATGTTCATTCTTTCACAGGAAATTTACTATTTCAGCATTCATAATTCATTTCAAGCAATTAAACACAATCTATTTTCAGCCATGACATGCACTCAACAATCTTTTGTTTTATCAATGCATCAATCGAAAGGAAAGAGAAGAGTAGGAGTTTCTCCCTCTTAGTCTTGTCTATTATGGAGCTACACCATCGTTGTGGTTTCATGCTCCTTAGTCTCTTTCACTTCAATGTGAATGCTTTGACTTTCCTTCCTTGGCTATGACACTTAGTGTCTAAGGTCTGTCTAAGGATTTTCAACTAGGAACCCTCCTCCATAGTTTCCTACAGAACCTTTGGCTGCTATGACCCACTCATGTCCACTAGCACCATCTTTCATTACTGCTCATACTGAGCTCTTTAGGATGGTCACATGTCCATCTGCATCCCTATGATGCCTTCCTGGTCCTTTATTCCAACAATACCTACACTCAAACATTGAATCAGTTCACATGTTTAGTTTATTTTCATAGGGTTTATCTCTAAACAAGAGTTTAGGAAATCATAACCAAATCATATACACACGTATATGTATAAGCAAGAAGCTGCAAGGTATTAAAATACTTATATGTATTGTATGTCTTTACTTTATTCCACGGGATCCTTCTTTGCTTTACGAGCCTTGGATTTCCCGTGAACACAATTATGAATGTTGGGCCAACACGTAGGCTACTCCACAATCATTCGAATAGGCAATGCCAGGCCAGTACGCCGACTGGGTTTATCAATCATTTCCTTTAGCAATATGCTAGGCCAGTGCTCCGACTGGTTTTATTAATTAATTAAGGAATGTTGGGCCAGCGTACACGCTGCTTTACCATATCAAGTAGTTAATGCCCAACTAGTCACTCTCTGGACTTATCAAGAACTTTATAGCGTTCAACCAGCTACTCCCTGGATTTATCCATAATTTATATTTCCCACTCATTTACTCTCTGGATTTTACCGGTAATTTATAGTTCTTTCAGGGTCTTGCTTTCCTGCAATGACCAAGGTTTCCAACAAAGAAACAATAGTGTGTCAGCGTAGCTGTTAGAAGACTTATACCTGAAATCTTCATTATTCCAAACAAGACATACATGAAAACAAATAGTTATTTGTATTGTGAGTTTCCCCTCTGGTCCACAGGGTCCTGCTTCGCTTTGCAAGCCTTGGAATCGCCTATGGACTTTGATGTAGTTAATGCTTAACCAGTACACCTTCACGCCGACTGGGTTTACCAAGCATTTGGTGGTGCCCAACCAGTCCCTTACCTAGTTGGCCCTCTCCAGTGCCGAGCCAGCACATTCGTCTGGGTCATCAGCTAATGGAAGGAAACTGCGCCACCGACCATTATAGGTCAAGGCTCTACTATGGAGCCATAGGCATCTCAGGGTTTTCAGTCAGTCTTGGCACCCGCCCTCCTACTGCTGGCCCAATAGAGATTTTATGCCTTCACCAATGTCACCGCACCTTCTTGCACCATAACCCTTCACACACACATCAACTCTTCATTCATACAAGGATGCCACTCCTTCTCTTGTGCAAATCGATGGTTCCTTTTAGGAACTTTATAGGTGACTTTCTTGACTGCAGGTTAGCATGGCCCCACTCACACAAGGATGATACCCCTTTTTACTACACAGCTCCTTGGGTTTGTCCATCTTTTCCAGTATTATTTAGTGTGAGCATAGAAAGGTTACCAATTCCTATACAGTCCTTCTGCGTACCCTTCTTCACTTTGCCTCTTAATGTGCAGTACCAATTAACATCTGTGTAGGCTGACAACACAAGAAGGATAAGCAGGCTTATTAGTATTGCTTCTCAGAATTGTATCTACATTCCATAACATTCACTATCAAGTATTGAAACACCAGGAATGCGTCCATTCCCTTAGGGTGTAGTCAATATTGACAACCCTATCATGACCTGCCACCAGAAAGGTGTGCACCCCCTTTCTAATGTGAGCCATGTAGGCCCTAATCAGAATCAAGCAGTCTGAAATGACATATAAATAGAATAGAGCATGCTTTGCATATTAACCCTAATAATTTAGATATGTGTGTTCTTATCTAGGGTCACAAAATACTCATTCATTTTTGCAGATATGTCTTTTCCTTCATTTGCGAAGAATGGGGGCTCCCTTCTCTGAGTCAACAGTTCTTCGGTTTGCCACCCCAATCTTTCCACGTTCCATAATCCACACATGCCTTCTTGGCGTAGCTTTACCATCTCACTCTCATGGTTTTCAATCATATAGCTCAGCTGAGATGTCATCCTTAATAGATGTAATGGTGTTTCACCCGAAATCCATTTCCAAAGCATGGGGTCCTTCCCATGGAGTTTGGCTTCTGCAGGTCATCACACATGGTCTTCCTGCAATGTGTCTTCGTGGCACATTTATCAAATAGCCAAACAATCAGCAACATTTAACAATAATCATTCAATGGCATTAATAATTAAATTCAAGTATGAATTTGCAATTCTGTTCTCTACATAGATTGATTTGCTTATCCATGAGTCTGTTCTCATATCGTTTGGCTCTTACTCATGGTAGATTCCAATCTTCATCGTGGACTTACCCACATTTTCCATGCCCAAAACAATCTACCTAAAATCTGAAACTTCAATCAGCCAAACATGTTGTGAGTATCTATGCATATAATCCTTTCATTGCTACAACAGTCACTGAAGTGATCTCGGAATTATAACACTCAATAATTCAAACACCTTCAGCTGTTAGCATTTGAGGTGCAATGAAATATATGTATATATCTATATATGCATCATTATCATCAATAAAATTGCAAGACATGGGTACACTATCCATGCAATTTAAATAAATTGTAAGTACTCATTACTTCACATTCCATGCAATCTTTGTCCTTCCATAGAGCACTCTGGTAGCCCATCATCATGTCTACCTTCTTCATGCAATCTTTCTCCTGCATTCATAGCAGCTCATGAAATTCTCTCAGTATTAACAATGGTTCACCATTTCGTCTATTATCTAAATGCATTGAAACCTATACATATCACAACCGTGTGTTCTCGCAATGCATCTCAACATGTGCACTTACACATATGCATGCACATTCACAACATTCACATAATATTTTAATGTGCATTCACTCAATGCATAATCCCTCAATACAACTTTGCATCAATCCGCGGATACTATGCATTCCAGCATATTATGGCCTAACCATGCCTATTTCATATGGCATATACTACCACAACATGACTAGAGGTCTTTACTTTCTTTGGTTATTTAAACTTATAATCCAGCATACACAATGGCATGCTATAATTTCATATGAATGCATTGAGGTTTCTAAGCAATTATAGGGTGTAAGGATCCTTTCCCTCACTTACCCACACCTCATTATACTCGGTAGATTAACATTCACATTCAAGCACTTGATACCACATGCAAATTAAATCAACATAATTTAAACATAGTGGAATGGATCTTACCAAATCCTCTTTCAACATCCATGCACTCAAGCACAAATATCCATTACCTTCATGGTTGTCATTAACGTCGTTTGATGTTACCTGATCAGTTGGCCTCTCACCAAGGTTACACGGTCCTTTTTCCAACCTCGTGATCCTAGATTTGTTGCACCATCCTTTCTTCATAAGGTTGTTGGTTATATGCAACAATCATCATCCACATCTTTAGCCATGCTTTGGTTGTCTTGGTCCTATAACCATTGCAAACACGACTAGTTATTTAACAACCACCATAATCATCTTTAAATGGCTCATTGCATATGCAAAACCTCACTATTCTACCAATATGCAATATCATATATATACACAAGTATTTTTACATGTACTGTGCAATGTTTATCAATATGCCATCTAGTGCATATTCATTTCAGCTATCTAATCTCTTACATTTTCAATCATGATTTTATGGTCTGATTCATACAACCATTATCAACAACATTACTGGTGATCAACCATAAGCAATACCATTAATGGGCTATTGCATGTGTAACTTTCACTTCCTTTACCCATATGCAACATCATGCTTTATGCATAAGCGATTCACATGCACTATGCAATGATTCCTTAACCATGCCCATTAATTCATATGCATTGCTCTCTTGCATTTCCAACATCCCTATGCTATAATTTTCAACTTATGAAACTTAGGAAATATAAATACAATAGCAAGAGAGGAGTTAAGGAATTCCCCCTTTCCAATTCCTCATATTAGCATGGAATTTCCTCTTCCACATCATAGCTGATCCAGTTTCATGGGCTCTCTACCATGCACAAAAGGTATCATTAGCTGTCATTTCTCACCAAGTAGCAATTTAATACAGATGTAAAACATTTTTAGTTGCTACCTTTCAAGCATGCAATTCCTATGCTATAACAGAAATAGTTTAAGGTGAGGAATTTCCCTCTTATCAACGTTGCCTTACTGATCCCATTGCTTTTTCACAATGCATATTAAAACCAATTAATTTTAATAAGGCTTCCACAAACCTTCCATGCAACTCCTGCTTCTCATCCCAAGAATGCATTTCCCACTTTCAACGACTGTCTCCAGGGGACGACGGGGGTCAAGGGGGCTTGCCCCCCTTGTGGCTTCCCTACGCCACTGCAGGGCGGGTCGAGGGCAGCGCCCTCGTTTTTTTTTTTCTTTTTTCTTTTTTGTAAATCCTTTGATTTCACGCAATCTGGCGCATAAGTTCCATGGCATTTTTCAACTTTCTGCACTTGAAAAATTTCCCTAGAAAATGGCTGAAATTCCCTATTTCGGTGGACTTGGCAATTCTCTTCCAACCCGTTGTGGAGAAACTCGCCCATCTCTTCCACCGTTGCGGAGCAACTCGCCCATCTCTTCCGCCGTTGCGGAGCAACTCACCCATCTCTTCCGACACTGCGGTGGAAACTCACCAATTCCTTCCAACACTGCGGCGGAAACTCTCCAATCTCTTCCGACACTGCGGTGGAAACTCACCAACTTTTTCCGCCATTAACACTTAGAAAAATTTTGAAATTTTTCAGACCAACTCATCAAGTCCTTCCGCCATTGCGGACCAACTCGCTGAGTTCTTCCGCCGTTGCGGACCAACTTGTCGAGTTCTTCCGGTCGAAAACTCAGCTTTTCCTTCCGTCACTGCGGCGGAAACTTGCTAATTCCTTCCGACGCTGTGGCGGAAACTCACCGACTTTTTCCGCTGTTGCGGACGAACTTGCTGAGTTTCGCCGCCATTGCAGATGAACTCGCCGAGTTCTTCCAGTTGAAAACTCAAAAAATTTCGGTCGACCATTTCAGCAAAAACTCATCAGTTCCTTCAACCGTAAGCAACTTAGAAAATGTTTTGAAAATTTGTGAAATTTTGAAACTTTTCTTAACAGTCTGTGCTGGGCAGGAAGCATAGTTACCTCTGCAACTGTGATAGGTATCCCATGAAGGTCCAAATGTTGCAACCTTCACTCTGATACCATCTGTAACGTCCCCACCCTTGGACCCAATGCAAGGAAGGGAACCTAATGCCATTCTATGGGGCTTTTCATTAACTCAACCATATTCATTAGATGCATACAGTTAAAAACAAATGTGTGCAGATGAAAATTAAACAAACATGCACAGCGGAAATGAACTCATCCACACACATATTACATGACTGTTATTCAATTTAATACAGTCAACAAATTAACACATTTGTAGAAGTAAATACAAAATAAAATACTCATCTTGATGCAATGTTGTCCCAAACAACTAGCTATGTCGCTGCAACGTTCCTCCCAGGCATAGGTCTTTGCTCAGCCTGTATTCTTTCAGCACTCAGAGATCCCCCCCGAGCTGGGCATGATATCTACAAGGAAAAGGGAACCCTCAAGCTCAGCTCAGCCCAAAGCAATGGATAACCAACTCAACCCCAGCATTCTCTTGAAAACCAAACTCAGATATGGGCTCTGGAACACACTTTCAGCAGTGGAACTTAGGAACTAGATGGACAAGGGTTTTCCCAAAACGTAGGCACACCAAAAACGGATTGTGGGAAGAGGAATCCAACCCCAGGGAAGAAAACCGATTTCCCCCATAGATGTATGAGCATACAGTGGGTTAAAACGGCCTCTAAAACCCCAAAATCATTTTACTCTTTTCTCCACTGTTAGACACACAAAAACGCCCTTCCCAGTTAGGAAAATGAAGGTAAACACAGTAAAACTAGTGAGGAAAATGCCTAGGTAGCTCCAAACTCGTGGGAGGACAAAGTGGGTTGATGGGTAATGGCTTGGGGAGCAATTCATGGCTCTTTTCTTGCCCAAGAAGCCAAACACGAATTTCCATGCAAGGTGGCTTGCCCATACCCGAATTTGGACAGCCATACCTCCCATTCCCCAAGGCATTAACTACCTCAACCAACTCTTGGGAGAAATCAATGATTGGGTACAAAAGTCAACATGGGTAGTTGAGGGTTTGATTGGTTCTCTCATTGACACTTGGCTTGGCTTGATTGGCTCCAAGGGTTTGAATGTTTTCCCTCCCAATTTCCTTATAACATCATGCCCCCATCTCTTGTTGCATTGCATAGCTAGTTGTGGGCTTTTATATTAAAATGCATATTTACAATTCCCATGGTTCATTAGCACATGGGTAGCATAATATCAAATACTTGCATCTTCTAGATCGAGCGTTCACTAGCGGGGCCTTGGCCTTGAGCTCCACGCTAGGAATCATACATAATATGCATACATTATTTACATTATAGCCCAAAATATTACAAGGGCCAAAATGGGGGACATTACAAAAACCCATTACAAAATGCAAAACCCAAAACTAGATATTTCTCTTCTGCTGGCTCAAATTTGCTTGTTCTAAATTGTCTTTCACGGGTTCTCTCTCTCTCTTCTTCATATTTCGATTCCTTTTATAGTTGTGCGATGGTTCCAAAATCGATCCACAACCATTGCGGTGGTTACCTTGCTTCCGCAATCTCCAGTGCTTTCCACGACTTACACAACTCTTCTACTTTTGCCACTCTTCTTCTTCTTCCGCTACTTTCGCTACTTCCTTACGTTCCACAACTTTTGGTCTTCTTCTTCTCCTTCTTGGTCTACTACAAAATGAAGGAGTCAACACATATTTTTAAGTAGTAGTGTTCCTTTCACAACTAACTTTATGCAACTATGTGGATGATCTTTTAGACATGAGTGGTTTTATTTATTTGGATCCACGTGATCATGGTGAGCATTTGTTGCACGGTATTTAAGAATTCGTTGAGCTCATGTGTCATATGTTGGGTGCTAACATGAGCATCAAGACATGGACGATCTTCTTGAACTACTTATGCAGGAAGGCCAACACTTCTACATGGGACCCTAGTTTCCTAGACTACTTTAGCGTTGTGGTTAGAACCTATACATCAAACCATGGTTTATGGTTGTACATCATTGCTGGAAGCATGGAGGGCAACACTTTTTGAAGGGGGATGGAATAGTGGGATCCTTCTTAGGGATGTAATGGGGGTGAAAGGCCAAGTGTAGAGGAATAATAGTGTAGGTATGGTGGTCATTTAATGTAAAGTCGATTTGGTCCATTATTTTTCTTATTTTTAAATAGGGCCCACTAGGTATTTAGCATTTGATTATGATTAGAGTTTTATAACTATCTATAAATAAGCATGGAGTCCTCTTTATGAATCATGTATTGGAGTATAATGCATTGGATCTTAGCTCATCAAGAGGTTGTCACCTTGAAGAGGCAAGTGAACAAGAGTTGATCATTCCATAAAAGGAATATTGATGTTTCCCAACCTTAAGGGTTTTGTTATTGAATAAAATATTGACCATTTCTTATAGATTCTTTAGATTCAACTTTAAGGGTTAAGGATCCTAACAAGTGGTATCATGGTTCTTTCTTGGGCTCTGCTACCACTTGTTATGGCCCTTAACCCTAAAATTGAATCACAAAAAATATAATAAAAAAATGATCAACACTTTATTGTAAACCAAAATTTTTAAGGTGGGGCAACACCATATAATGATATTTTTATGGAATGATCAACTCTCAATCACTTGCCTCTTCAAAGGGGCAACCTCCTAATGAGCTAAGCTCCAATATAATATTATTCAAATACCTAATTCATAAGAACTCCGTTGTTATTTATAAATAGCTAGAAACCCTTAATCACAACCAAATGCTACCTACTTAGTGGGCCTTCTTTAACAAAAACATTTTACATTTATTCTATGCAACTATCTAGTGGACTTTGTTTGATTATTAAAAACATAGTGAACCTATTCCACTTTGCATTGAATGACCACCATACCTACACTATTTTTACTATAATAGGCCCTTCAACCTCTCATTACACCTCTAAGAAAGATCCACCAAGGTGTCAAATAAGTCACGACCTTCAAGGGTCAAACAACATCATCAGTTACACCAAAAATCATGTTTCTTCATGGATTAATTCTTTAAAGGCCACCATCTTAACCACACTATGGTGTCATACATGTGAATGAACTACCACCTTCCAGGGCTAATAGTGTGTGTTTTTATCATTCACTTGTCTATATCTTTTGTGAGTAACAATGATTGTACTAAAGTGCAACCCATAGATTATATTATGCCTGAGTTTTGTAACATGGATAAAACAAATGTTAAGCGGCATTGAACATGTGTGTCCTACAAAAGCGTTGTTGGACATGTCTCGTCGTCTCCTCACGTGAGGTTTCAATTATAATGGATGACCACCAATTATCCTTTAAGACTAAGTAGGTTGAATTACATGCTCACCAATTTATTTCTTTATAGATATGTGTATATGAAGTTTAAGTTGGAGTACAAGGAGATTGATTCATAACACTTTATAGGATGTTATGTTGATAATAATCTAGTTAAAAATTATCACTCGAACAACAAGAAGTGGGCACATCAAGTGGCCACAAAAGATAAAACAATATTAGTTGATTAGATTAAGGTTAATCAATCAATTTTTGCAATGTGCAATGGATATATTGCTCCTAAAAAGGTGGCTAACAGATTATCTTTGACTTCATTTGAATCAGCAATTCTAAGTAGAGTTACCAAATCACAACTTTTAATATAAAGGTGTATGTTGGATAAATTTAGTGTCATATATTTTTGAATTTTTTTATTTTCAAGTAAAGACATCTTAATGCTGAAAAAATCCGGTATGTTATTTACTTATTTCTCTATGTAACAAGTATTTAAGTTGATTGTTTTGGGATTATTTTCTATTGCAATGTTGATAACTAGGGGTTTTTTTAGGGGTGAAATTTTGCTAATTGAATATTTTTTGCATTTTTTTCAAAAAACAAATTTATTAAATAGTCATTTTTACTCTAAAACATCGCACATATTTACATCAAATATGTCTTTTTTCACCAAAATTTGCAAGTTTTGATAATAAATTGTATTTTTGTTATTTAATAATCGCTTACTTATCTATATGTATAGTTTTTTCAATCCAAATAATCGCCTAGAATACTATACTTAAGTATATTATTTGAATCCTTGAAAAATACCTTGTTGATAACATGTTACACTACACGAAGTTATTTGTAGAGAGCACAAGAGATTATCAATTGGTGTTTTCATGGTGTCAATGTTATGGGCCATCCACCTGCAGATTTTCTTCAAGGCATTGAAAGTCAAGATATCAAGGTAAATGTTCCATATAATTAAACATATACAAGTTATTTGTCTTAGTATTGGTTTGTTTCTTTAATTAACCTTGTAGGTCCAACATCTCCAAAATTATTACTGCTTTGGGCATCTTCTGCCTTTCAGCTTCATTATGTCATTTTCATAATTGGCCATAGCTTTAACATGTTCTTCATCATCTATAATTACATCTTTAAAGTTTATGCCATAGCTAACAATTATAGGATCTAGTTTTCTTCATTAAATGCTTGCTAATTTTTAATGTTTTCTTGTAAGGTAGGCTTGAAAACAATTTCAACTAAAATTTTATAAATAGGTAATTTTCCCAATGGGTTAAACAAGTTCAAATGGCTAACAAGACAACTTGTACATTTTCTTGCTTAGGTATCGATTTGATAACAATTTCAACTAAAAGTTTATTAGTAGGTAATTTTCCCAATGGGTTAAACAAGTTCAAATGGTTAACAAGTCAGCTTCTACATTTTCTTGCTTAGGTATCGATTTGATATTGAATGCATCAAATGACAAAAGTAAATTGCATATCTTTTGCTAATAGTTCTTAAGATACAACAAATTGCAATGAATGGAATTGCCTACCTATATCATGATGATTTCAGAGTTACAAACAACCTTCAATTATGTAACATTTATTTCAACATCCTTTTTTAATCCTTAGATCAAGGCTTCTTATTATGTTGTATTATTGGTAAATTTGAACTATAGTATATAAAAAGCATGTGTATGATTTTGTTAAGGATGAATTGGGACACAAATAGCCCCTGCTTTAGATTTGGATCCATACGAAAACTTAAATAACTCAAACTTAGTTGTATAATTATTATGCAAGCTATTTATAGTAATTACAACATTTTCATTTGCACTCACTAATGTAAGGATGGAAGCATCGAGTTGTTCATCAAATGTGTGTGGGGATTATAAAGAAGGTTCTTAATGCAATCTCAAGAACAATAATGGGTTCATTTTTTTCTTCTAAATGTCTAACTACATGTTTCATGTGTTTCTCCTAGTCTAGTTGTATTTGGTTGGGTTTACCTTTCTGTAACAAAACTGCTAAAAGTGAGATTTATCTACAACAAAGTACCCATTCAACTTTTGTGACCAATATTTGATCAACAATATTCCATAGGTTTCAAGGATAACCACAACTAAAATGCCACTTCATATCTATAAAACTATATAATTTGTAGTGTAAGGTTCAAAAACACAAAAAACTACTTTAATTGAACTCATCAGCATGAACATTTAAATAACACAAGCATTAACATCATCCAATTATGTATTGCATAAATCGACATCATGGAGAGACATACCTAAAAGATTCATAAGGAAACTAAGACACAATCACGATGGGGATGTACAAGTCGTGCTCCTATGGATAGCAACCAAATGTAGAGGGCGACTCTCCTCTCAACCACCTCTCAAAAAATACAACTAAGTGTCCTCAAGCCCTCAATCAATAGCATATGCCAATTTCTATACATCTTTCTTCTAAAGCCCAAGCTCCTAAGAAAATCCTTCAAGATCAAGATCCTCCTAATGAAAATATTCATCTCACCACCTCCCCCACATCAAATAAATAGTTATTTTTTATTCATCCATGCAAACATCCCCATGCATAAGCTCCACTTGTCATCAAGCAAGTTACTCTATTTTTCACAAAATCAACCAAACTTTTAGAAATTTTTTAATTTAATTTTCTCTTTAAATTTCACTTCAATAATTTCTCCTTGCATTTTTTTAGTAAATTCATGTTTTATTATTACTATTATTATTATTATTAAGACGGTGTTTTTATCTAATTATTTATTTTCGTTACATACCCGCTTCAAGAAACTTCATCCTGAAATTAACTTTTATTATAGTTAATAGGTTTTTATTTTCTTGTATCTTCCAAATCACCCTCTGCTACAACTAGTGTAATAGCCACCCCAAGTTACCGCAAGAAGCATCGAAAGTCTGCATCACAACTTCAAGGATGTGCAAACACAACTCTAATCGTGTTTTAGACTTTCGGTATCAAGCTTAAAGCCTATTGGCCTAACCGACGCCCCAAGTCTCGAGCCCTCATCTACCCAAAAAAGAATTTGTACACTAACTCCTCCTAAGTGTTCAACCTCAAGGATCAAAATTCCAACCATACAACTTCACCAACAATTACAGCTCTAGCCCTTCTTCTAGACTTTTGACATCACAAATTTGGCCCTTCTTTCGAACTTTCGACATCACAACACCAATATCAAGCACTCTAGCCTTCTCAAGATGGTATCACATCTCATCAAGCATCAAGCAAGACAAAAGAACCATTGGCATAGGTTTATTGATTGATTTTGTTCTCAACCCATAAGAAGTTACTTTGTAAATATTCTCCTTCATAAGTATGGGCTCCTACAAAATCATTGAATGATCCAACCCTCTCGACCCATTGGTAGATTTCTTGTCAATCACCACCTCACACCATGCAACCAATGCATTTATTATAATCAAATCACCATCTCGTGGAAAAAAATCTATATGTTAATTGTCATATGTCATCATGCGAACACATCATCATCATCACAACACTCTGAATAGTAAGGCACCACATGCTTAGGCATGCCATTATAAAAACATCTCATCATAAAAATAAAAATAAAACATCGTGACGTGAAATGTTATCATAAGGAATACCACCTTATCGCATCTTTTTATCAAAGATATTACATCAACATAAACAAATAGAACCACGTTAAGTACCGCGTGTTCCTAAGACCACATCCATCATGAATATTATAATAGTCTCATCACTAAGCATACATGGAACAAACAAACATCATTATTAATCAACTTAATACATAGCATATAACAAAACTCCAAGTACCACGTGTTCCTAAGACCACATCCATCATGAATATTATAATAATCTCATCACTAAGCATACATGGAACAAGCAAACATCATTATTGATCAACTGAATACATAGCATATAACAAAACTTCATGAACACTCCTGTCATGATTGATCAGCAAAATCAAATCACTAATATACACAACTTACAAGCAATAATTACCTCTCATCACATCTAATATAATACAAAAACCATCAAAACACCCATCTATTACAAGGATTTGCCCTTGTTGAATTTGTCAATGCAATTTAACTCTACAAAAAGACCTGCTTGTTCTTCTCATATGTTCATGGGATTACCTACTTGTTTGCCAATGCTTTATCTTAGTTCTTCCTAGCATCACTGCACCCAATTAGATTCAACATATTCTTAAGCTACATTGCAAAGATTAACTCAATGCCTGCATATGTTATGTGATACCCTATAGGCTCTTGAGTGCTTGGGTCATCTATCAATACAACTCAAACGTATGTTTGTTTTCCTTAAAAGGATTGCATATTTATCGATTCGAGAATCGCTTCTAATGGTTAAGAATGGGTACACTTAGCTAAACTGTGATGATTTTTATACGTAGGAGACTAAGAAATTGCAGCTTACAGGGATCGATACCAGACTTTAGTACAATTTTTGCTCTTGGCTATTTGTAAGTGAGCAATTCAACTGACTTCATAGATGTATTCTTGAACTCCATTGGATATTTTTTTCGTTTTTAAGAATGGGTACACTTAGTTAAGCTGTGCTGATTTTTATATGCAGGAGACTAAGAAATTGCAGCTTACAGGGATCGATACCAGACGTTAGTACCATTTCTGCTCTTGGCTATTTGTAAGTGAGCAATTCAACTGACTTTATAGATGTATTGGATATGTTTTTCCATATTTAAATGGATTGATTCAATAATTTCGCTTCTATTGGGAGCAAAATACTAGAATGTATGCCCAAGTGCATAGATTTGTCTCTACAAGTTTCCACTCCGGCTATGGTAAAGCTTCAAACCCTTAGCGAAGCCAGTTTCAAAGTGCCAACTTATATATAAATTATCCTCTTGCTTTGAGGTCTTATTCTCATACATACAAACATAAGTTCGACTCTTCAACACGATACGTACAAACATAAGTACAAGCATTAAAAACACAAAACAACTTATAGGCATGCCTATCCCGATTCCCCTATCATGCTTAACTTTCCTTTTAAATGTAGCATACACCACTACCAGTGCATTCATAACACTATATGCAGGTTTACAAAATGATAATAACCTTTTTCTATTACCTAAACCTGCCTCAACTACACAACTATCACCACCGACCATTTTAGAATAATATGAAAAATATCAATACACAAGTTCATTATCAATCTGGAAATCGTTTTTCATTTCTAGTTCAATCGCCAAGACACGTGCTCTCTCTTACAATGAGTCGAACCTTTGCATCCATTCTAACCCATAAGTGTATCGATAATACAGCAGAAATTTCCAACTAATTCGTTTTTAGCCAATAAAAATTACAACAAATATACCTGCGTTATTTAGCACACAATCCTCTATAAATGCTCAAGAATAAGTATGCAAATGGTTGATGGACTTGCAGTGCTTTTCTCTAGAGGGAACGAAGAACTCAAAGAGCTCTAACAGGTAAGCAGAAGACTGTAATCAAGCTAAAAGTAAGTCGAGCATGGCAGCTATAAACTTCTGTGTATCACATGGAATGATAAAGAAAAATATGAAGATATTAGATATGAACATTATTTCTCAAGCACGCGAGGCGTGGCATACCTTTCTAGTATTTAAAAAAAATCTAGGCAGAGTTAAATTAAAATTTTGAAAGAGAAGACAAAAAATAGAGTTCAGGTATTGGTCAGCTAAAATAGTGATTACTTAATTATCGCACACACCTTCCAGATGCATCAAAGATTCAACAGTGCAATCACGGCATGCCATGAAAATCCCAAAATTTACTCGACCATGAATCCATTTTCATTATTATATTGTCAACGAATCCGAATGTGTACCCAATGGGATGAAGTGGATTCTGAAAGAGTTATTTACAAAATGAATGCTAACAAATGATTAGAATAAAACTATGTATGCGCTTCACCTTGGGAAGTCCTCTGTATTTCATGACCAAACACAACGTAAGACAACAATTTAGGTGGAGCTTTGAATGAACCAATCCTTCCTAGAAACATCTCCGCAAAAACACTAATGGGTTTTCAAAATTGAAATAAAATCTTAAAAAAGTAATAAACACAACGATGGCCTAGTAGTTTGTTCGAATATGCATGGATCACTTATTGTAGAGGGAAGAAATTGTCAAAAGTCAACTAGACAAGACGATCTTCACTCTAGGTCTGCCGAAAAATATTTAAATCTGAAGGCCAGTGTGATTTCTACCGTATAGGTATAAAATCCTACTCATTTTTTTACATGAATATGAAACATAATTGAGACATCATTGCATTGTAGCAACAAAAACACATTTGATATCTTATAACATACTTAATATTGTTCACCACTTGGGAAAATACTCGGATCATTCGTCATGATGACCATTGCAAGCAAAAATGTCCACATATACACAAGTGTGAGAACTTTGCTAGACAGAATAAATATATTCTATAATTTTGAGCACAAAAATCATCCAAAGTCGGAAAAAACCAAAAACATCAAACAACCGACACTAAAAACAGTCCTAATTCGATGCTGAAATTTGTGTTTTTATATCAATTGCAATGCTTAATTCATCACGTTGCATTGGGTTGCCTGCCCAAACTCATAGTAAGTTTTTGCATCGATCTCTCTGCATATTTTAGCCCTTAAATCATCTATTAGCTCATTGTTTTTTTTATTTTAATACACAAATTTTAGGACAGCAAATTTTTATCCAAGTTGAAAGAGTTACTGATCTTTTATTTGATTATTAGTTGACCTCTAAAGTCACTAGGGATTTCCCCATGGTTAACAAGCACTAACCCGAAGTGCAGGGACATAGTGCACGCTGACAGTGCACTGTTTCCAGTTGTGCTGCACATGAAAAATTATTATTTGAGACACATCTCATCCACGGATTCAACTCAACTGGCTTCCTTTCAAGATTTAGATGCACACAAAGTTTGGTTAATAAGATGGGAATTATCGTTCTATGAATATCAGTCATGCTCAAATTGGCTGTTCAAGTTATGATTATGATTAATAGCAAGCACTAACCCAAAGTGCAGGGAGATGATGCATGGTGACAGTGCACTGTTTCCAGCTGCACTGCACATGAAAAATTATTATTTGAGACACAGCTCATGCACGGATTCACTCAACTGGCTTTCTTTCAAGAATTAGATGCACACAAGAGTTTGGTTAATGAAATGGAGATATCTAACTTTCTATGATTGTCATCCATGCTCACATTGGCTGTTCAAATTTTATTTATGATTGCAGAACATCAGCATGCTGGACATCACCAAGAAAACCATCTGCAATGGACTTAGTTGCGTGGTAAAGGAGAGCAACTACTTGTTAGCAGATGAAAATGTCAAATGGCTGGATCGCAGTGCTGTGCATGTGCAGTGTAGTCATGATACTCCTACCAGCTGGTAACAAGCAATACATATCAACCAGATATTGTATAACCTAACTTGTGAACAGATGATCACAATGTCAAAATAAATTTCAGGACTTCCAGCCAAGCACAGCAATTTTGATGGCATGCAATGATGACTGTATATTTCTACGAAAAATCATCAGCCTGAGGTGCTTCTATTAAAGTCCTTTAGTTAGCAGTGACATATTTGCTTCTATGTTCAGGGTAGAAATTGAAAAAACTGAGACTGCATTGAAACAATATCTTTGAACCTAGGGTGGAAATTGAGGAGACAGACGCTGAAACAATGGAATTTTAAAATTCTCAATATATATCATAATATTGATATCCTAAACGAATTGGATGGTGCAAACAGTAGGCACAAAGGTTGTCAGATAACATACCAACAGGATTAAGCAAGGCAAAGCAGCAACTGACTTGGAGAGGCAGGGTTGAGTAATTTAATTCAATTAGGCGCACTCTGCTCTACTGTGACAGATTGGAAATGAAGGATCGCGGTGCTGTGAATGTGCAGTGTAGTCATGATACTCCTACCAGCTGGTAACAAGCAATACATATCAACCAGATATTGGATAACCTAATTTGTGAACAGATGATCACAATGTCAAAATAAATTTCAGTACTTCCAGCCAAGCACAGCAATTTTGATAGCATTCAATGATGACTGTATATTTCTACGAAAAATCATCAGCCTGAGGTGCTTCTATTAAAGTCCTTTAGTTAGCAGTGACATATTTTCTTCTATGTTCAGGATAGAAATTGAAAAAACTGAGACTGCATTGAAACAATATCTTTGAGCCTAGGGTGGAAATTGAGGAGACAGACACTGAAACAATGGAATTTTAAAATTCTCAATATATATCATCATATTGGTATCCTAAACAAATTGAATGGTTAAAACAGTAGGCACAAAGGTTGTCATATAACATACCAACAGGATTAAGCAAGGCAAAGCAGCAACTGACTTGGAGAGGCAGGGTTGAAGGAATTTAATTCAATTAGGCGCACTCTGCTCTACTGTGACAGATTGGAAACAAAGGAATTTATAAGTCATACAAGAATCTACGATTCTTCTGGTTCTGGGCACAGGGCATTTCCTAGGTAGCAGCATTTCTTTCATTTTATTTCAGATTAATGGAATGGGATTGAATTGCAATAAATTAGACTGTATATGAAGTTGATGAGAAGCCTTTTATTAATGTGACCAAGTATCAACAGACTACAGATCAACCCTGCGTAGCCCTGAAGATGCTTGATTTGGTTATCAATTCTACACCTAGTTACAAATTACACCTACGAATTTGTCTATGAGGATCTTTGTAACTGCTGCATGACTAGAGGCAGTATTGAAACCAAACAAAGGAAAAAGTAAAAACATCATGCTTTCCTTTCAATTCATTACTAAATTCTATGGCAAGGATCATATTAGTAATCCACAACTTATGTACTAGTCCAAAAAGCAAATCACTATTGCAAAGAGTTTCCCAAGAATGATAAACTGATTATGAATGAAATACCATAACAAAGATACCTTTCATTCTATACAAGCACAGCCGATAACCAAAACGGTGTTTGTCTGGGGCGTAAAAGCTCATCCATTTTTCCCTCAAAAACACTTTTTACCAGTAAACAGTGAAAAAAATCAGTTTAACTAAACCAAATTTTTATAAGGTCGGAACAGATCCCCTAATTGAGATTCCAATGAAGAATGTTTGACCAGTTTTGCAAAGGACTTTTCCAATTTCAGAAGTGATAAAGCTTTAACGATTCTCATGCAGAACTGCCGAGCTTCAGACCGATGGGAAGCTTTTTTGGCTGGCTTTTGCAAAAGATGTTGAACCAACTCCGATAGAGAAGGTAAATGCACCTTCAGAAATTGCAAATGGTGTGAGCTATCCTTGTCAGAAGAAACCTCTGTAGATTTGCTTAGCCAAGGTCTTATAAGTGTATCCATAAGTAACAAAGCTTCACATTGTAAGAACTCTGATCTAGCATTACGGCATTTCTCAATAAGCATTCCAAAGGATGAAATGCCTACCCAGGGATGGCGTCTGAACACCTCCTTCAAAAAACCTCCTTTAATTCGGCATTTCTTGTTGACAAAAAAATCTTCTAATGACTGTGCGAAAATTTCTGAAACCTTCTTTAGCTCAGTTTCATTGGAATTGCCATGTATAACCTTCAAAAGCCAGAACGCACAAATCTGAGCCAAAGATTGGACCTTTTTTGCTTTAGACCGAGAAGCCAACTTTAGAATTTTCTCCAAAAGACCCTGCAGAAGTGACAAATCCACTTCTGGACCTTTAGGATACTCTTTTGCCTTGCAAATTTTTCGCTGTATGATAACACCAATCCGGTCAGCAAATTGTTCATTTCCATCGATCAAAGATGAATTAACAAAAGCTTGCAGCAAATATGAATACACGGTCAAAACAAGTGGTTTGCTTGAATTTCTTTGCAAAAAGTACTCCAGAAGGGACAGGACTCTTAGTTTAAATTGCTTCAGTTGTGTTTGGGTAGTATCACTGCCACCTGCATTCTTTTTCTCCTTTAACATCTGCACCAAATGTGCATCCATTCTGAACATAGCATCATCGTCAAAATCGCTGTCTGAATCTTCAGAGCCCCCAGAGTCTCCAGGCTCCTTCCCAGTCTTCTTTCCAACATCTAGATTAGTCTTAACCTTGCTCTCCTGTTCTAGATTATCATCTGAACTTTCATCATTCTCAGATTCCTCTACTTCATCATTACTTTCAGACTCTTCAATGTCTATCGGGTCTTCCTCGTCACTGTCCTCAACAACTGCAGGTTTGTGTCGAGGTGGCTTCAGATCCTTCTTTACAATTCGCAGCATATTCATTAGTCCTGACTCTGTTATACTGTCACAAAAACATCTAAAAACCTGCATTGCAACAAAGAACAAAAATTCAGCTCATCAAAATAACCTCAAAAATGAGACAAATCAGAAGTTCCAGTACCATACTGAACATTCATTATGTTAGCTACCTGCTCAACGGCCGCACGTACAGGTGCTGGGGAGTGAGGTAGCAAAGAAAGCAATGCATCTACTAGTACATCCATTAATGCAGGCGTTTCATTCTCATCATCATCATTGCTTTCAACAAGCTCAATAATATTCCCAAAGGCCTTATTGCAGCATATCAGAAGTTCAGCAGCCGTTTCACAAATTTCCCCAGGCCTAAGGGGAATCTCAAGTAACAACTGTATAAGTAAAAAGCGCATTGCTTGCATTTTGCTGAAGTTAGATTCACCCTTAGAAGCCTATGATGGAAAGACAACATTAGAGAGAATGATCATACTTTAAACAAACAAAATTATGAACACAAGGGATAACAAATTTCATTGAACACAACATGAAAAATATGAATCCTGCTTCTGATGAGAATTAGCAATTTTACTCTCAAACTGAAAGAACAAACTATTTATATGGCAAAAAGAACAGAAAGGACACTATTTTAATTATTGATATGATAAGTTAAATATTTTCAAGTTCAGAAAAGAAAGAAAAAATAGCTAATTCATGAATCAACTTACAGCTCGGAAAAGCTGTGCTTCTGCATTATGTAGTTTGTTGAATGTATCTTCATCGTCCTTACTTAAAGGCCAAAATAAAAAGACAGATGGAATATTCTGCAATGTCCCCAGGAAGCTCATCATATATGCTCCTAAATCATTGGATTCCAAGGGACTCACTTCATGCTGCATACTTTTAATCAACTCTGTGTGTTTATGTGAAATCATCAAGTTCTGTGCATCCACTAATAAATGTTGCATTTGCTCAATGCAGAGCCTTCTTACGTGAGCAGATGCAGGCTTCTTTGGCCACTTTAACTTCTCTAGCAATTCAAAGGAAGTTACTTCTATACCAAGAGATGCTGTAAAGAGTCCCTGCACCGTAAGAAACTTCAAAATTTCCTTTTGAAGTGGAAATTTTGCAGCAGGATCAAGAGCAGCATTCTTTGTAAGATTACACAGAGAATCTATTATCCATGACCTGAGAACATCATCTGAATCTTTGGATTCTTCTGAAAAACTTGCAGTGTCCTCACCCACACCTGACACTTCATCCTTTTCCTCTGTGAGAGATTTATCAAGCTGACTACTCTTATTTAACTGAAGGGGACTTCCTTCTAAAAATAAGCCAGTCAATTTCTGGCCAAATACTAAGCACCCTGATTTTGTGACAAATTTACTGACCAATTTTCTGACTGTCTGTGTTCTAGACACGTTATCAAACTTTCCATTACTGTTTTGCTGTAAAGCTATAACAACTGCTGATCGACACTCATCGTCATTTTCACACCAATTTACCGTTTCCTGCAAACAGTGCTGAGCAGATTTATACAGATGACTATCCTTTGCTGACAGAATATCTAGTAAACAATGGACAAACTTATGCGACAAAACAATCTGAACACATGATGCTGGAATCCTTGGAAGAAGCATAAGAAAAATATCAATTGCTAAATGCTTTCGATCATGAGATGATGACAGAAGTGATCCTTCAACTACAACTTCCCAAAAAGTAGCAAGCCTCCTTGCAAGATTCTTTTCTGGACTGTTGTGTTTTTTGCTTTTCTTTGATTTCCGAGTAGAATGAGATGTTGCTGCATCTTCGGTGACCACTGGCAGGTCTGCAAACAAAATGTCTACGAGAACTTGCCAGACAGAATGAACTCGAGGATGACAGAAGGATGTTTCCTGATTTGCAAAACAAAAAAATGTTACAAGTACAATAACTGAAGTAATATTTGAACCATATTTTAAACCATCTATCCTATTCTAAGGTAAGCGAGAACAATCTACCAACGAACTTGAGATAAATGATGACCCGCCCATGTCCCTCACCAAGACTTTCCTACTCTAACGGAAGTGAGGACAAACCTACCAACCAAATTGAGATAAACAACGACCCACCCATGTCCATCACCAGGACTCTCCTACTCCAAGGCAAGTGAGGACCTCACAATCCCAGGAAGGCAGGTAAGATATTGGAGTCAAGGACATTTTACTCAAGGACCCAAGCTCGGCATTGGAAATAACTCTCGCCAATGGGGCAGACCAATCATAACAAATCAGGAAACTACCTTAGACCCACAACCAATCAAACCCGTATCAAACAAGGGATCCATGAGCAGTAAGTCTGATAACTTAAATTACCTTCAATGCAGGAACCAGACGAAGCATATGCTCTGGTGTAAATAGGTCACTTGGATTGGATACATGTGATAGGATTTTACATAAATTTCTGATTTCTGAAGGGAGTTTGTCATGAAGCTTCAAAGCTAACAACAATGCATCTGGATTTCCACTCTCTGGAACTTTCTGCAACCAATCTTTCAGTAGTGGAGCCTCCAATATGCTGTTTAACAGCACACTTATATGCACCTGCAAAATTAGGCAAGCACCTCAATACTAGTAAATCCAATGACATCTGCACCACTAGCATTTATGTGGATAAAATTAGAAAATGAGGAAGAGACCATTGCAAGTTCAATGGAAACCATAAGTACGGACAAGAAATGCCAACTAAATAGGAACAATACAATAACCTTGATGATTCAGAATGCAGATATAAGAAGAAAAAAAGTGCATCCCCTGGTTTTAGCCACATTCTACTAAGTATAACTTGAGCGCTGAATACCCGAAAGAAGCACTTTTACAGAGTTTATTAAATGGGACTAGTATTATAATGTGCTTAATACACTCGAACAATCCTTCAAAAAGACATCCTTCTCATCTTTGTAGCTGGCACCAAAATCCACATGCATGGTACTGAACCATGATAATAATAATAATAATAAAATGAAATGCCTCTCCTATTTGTGGCCATAAATGGTTTCACAGATGGTTGTGGACACAGCACAGGTAATTAGTTGTAACCTTTGAAGTAGATCTACATTCTACATAAATACACAGAGACCAACACTAGGGAAATCTGGTCACAAAGCACAAAGGATGATGTGATCATTCACCTTGAATCTGTGTTACAGGATTCATCTCGTCTAGGGGATGGATCTGCGGATTGGGATCCACCGGGGATACACCCCCAAAAATGCACAGTAATGAGAGGGCAGCATCTGGAGAGTGAAGAGTGATGTGGCATAGGCTTGCTGGAGAGTGGGGGCTGCTCTGTGACATGGTCAGTGGAATGCTCTAGACATTAATAAAAAGTTTATAAACTACAGACCAAGACATATATACAGCGTACACTGTTAAGTTAATCTTGGCTCGGTTATAGAGTAATTAAGATAACCCTGATTTGGTCATTAATGGGTTTAGCGTTGGTGGTTTACGGGCCCATGGTTTTGAGTAACCCATGGTATTAGTATGTGATGAAGCCTATTTAAAGGCTTGAATAACTCTATTGTAAAATGCCTTAAGTGGTCGGTGTTGGCCAGATTGGCCAAGGATAATGAAATATATCTTTTGAAGGATGGTTTTCCTGGTAAAGAGTTCCCAGGGGAAATATTGGCCATTATTATGTGCATGTAGATTTAATCATTTATGTGATTCATACATATTTATTTTTATTTTTCTCCTCATGTTCGGTTAATTTTAATATGGTATCACGGCCATGTTTGGGCAGATAAATTTCTCCCACGAGAAGTCCCAAATCATCAACTTTAATGAAGTACTCGATTAAAAGAGTGCTTGATTTGGCTCACTGGGCAAAGATGGATGCGGGTAAAGAAACAAGTAAATGCTTCGAGCATCACATGTTCAGTATTTTTATAGAGTTGGATTTAATCACATATGTAAATGGGCATATGACTGTAAGACCTATTTAGGCATGCGTACGTCGTACCCCTGGTTTATCCACTGATGTAAAGTCTAGACATAAACTTAGGTGATAGGAGAGCATGTTGTATTCGCAGATGCCTGGTTAAAAACTTCGAGAGGGTTAGGTGTTTACCCCAAGTCGGGTTTAAAGGGGAAAATGTTGTTAAGATTATATGCTACTAAAGACTAAATTCTAACTTCATGAGCATTTAATACATTTTCACAATAGCAGCATAACAAGGATCTCTGAAAGATACACAATCACAAGGTACACAACAATATATTCTGGGAAACCCTCAAGGGGATGAAAACCCAGCAAGAACTCCCTCAATATAGATTACCAAAGTACAATGCCCAAAATAGGTCTCACAAATAAGAGAGACAAACCCAAACTCTAGAGCCAAGCCAATCCTCCTCCTTCATAGACTTCTCTCTCTCCTCCAATGCGCAATGCATGAAAGAGTAAATGGTACAAATGAGAGGAAGTCACTCTCTATTTATACTTTACTTTTCACTTGACAAATAACCTAACTAGGTCGGCCTCACTTTAACTGACTGGGCCGACCTCTCCTAGAAAGACTCAAATAATATTATATTACATTCTTTTGGGTACTAATGACCAGACCTACAATGGAGGTTTTACCTCATGACTTATACATGACCAAATATAATAATGACATCCCCGAACGGAGGAAAAACATCCACGACGGAGTTACAATAATAAAATACAAGTAGAATATTCTTCGAACTTACATTAATTCAACAAGTGTTAGGTTAATCTTGACTCGATTATAGAGTAATTAAAATAATCTTGATTTGGTCATTAAGGGGTTTACTATCAGTGGTTTACAAGTCCATGGTTTTGAGTAACCCGTGGTATTTGCCCATGGTATCAGTATGTGATGAAGCCTACTTAAAAGCTTGAGTAACCCCGTTGTAAAATGCCTAATATTGGTCGATGTTGCCGGATTGGTTGAGGATAATGAAATATATCTTTTGAAGTTTGGTTTTCTCAATAAAGGGTTTCCAAGGTAAATATTGGCCATTATTATGTGCATGTATATTTATGTACTTCATATTTATTTTAATATAACATGTTTGGGAATATAACATGCCCCACATATCACCTAAGTCTGTCTAGACTTTACATCAATGAATAAACCAAGGGTATGCATGACTTAATAGGTCTTACTGCCATTTAATATGTGATTAAATCCAACTTTCAAAATATTTATAAATGTATATTCAAACATGCAATGTTCCACGGAGTTTCTAGGATAGGGGAGCGCAAGGTGCTCAAGGGGTACGTGTGGAAGCCACCCCAAATTTTAGGGAAATTTTAGGGAAACAATGAGAGATTGGAGTCATAAACATTAATTTAAAATATAAAAATAATAAATCCCAACAATAACTATTACCATGTAAAAATTAAAAACTAAATTCATCATTGTGGAATGTACATCTATTACCATATCAAATTTCAAATTTGTAAATGATATTGAACCATTATGTAAAAACTAAAAACTAAATATCATCATTATCATTATGCAATGTATATCTAAATTCAAATTTCAAATGTGCAAAAGATAATGTAATAGATGTTGAAGTCTAAAATAGTCAAATAGATACTGAACAATGAACACAGAGAAGTTTGAACAGTGAAATAGACAAAAGTATAATAGTAAATTAAAATTTCTCAAAAAATAGTAAAGAGTCAAGGATTGTAATCTGTATCTAGTATCTACTATATAGAGTCAAAACTAAAACAATGAAAAGTAGCTGAAATGAATCAACATCGTGATCAAATAAGCATCAAGGAGTGTGCTCCAATGACTAGTCCTTTGCATCCATCTGTTGCAAGAAGGCATCAGGACCATCAATGGGAGTGTCATTATCCGAGTTCGAGTCACTCTCATGTGTAACCAATGACACACCAACCAAACCATGTTGCATCTCATCTGGTCCATCCTCATCTATATGTGCATCCTCCTCTAGATCCACATCCCATCATGTTGCTAATCCCATCCGATACTCTAGCATCTTCCTATGTGCAAGATGTAGGGCACAGTGCACTACAACTAGCTTCTTTCCTCTACTTGAGGTAAGTTTATTCCTCTTGATAGAGTGAATGAAGCTATATGTGGGGACCAATTCCTCTCAGCTGCAAAAGAATTAGCAATCTATGGCAATAGGCGAGTAGCAAGATGCTTGATCTTAGGAGCATCATCCCCATAACACTTAAAAAAAAATGCATTGGAAAAGATAAAAATTGTGGGGGGGCTTCTGGGCATCCCCCCACGTGGTGGGGTGACTTCTAAGCGTTCCCCCACGTGGTGGGGGGGCTTCTGGGAGTCCCCCATGTGAGGGGGATGCCTTCTGGGTGTCCCCCCATGTGGGGGGATGCCTAGAAGCCCCCTCCTAAGGGGAACACGTTTTGTCACTAGAGAAACGTTTCCCCACGTGTTCCCCCCAAAAAAGTGGGGAAACATTTCCCCAAGAGTTTCACCATCTCAAAAGCGTGGGAGAGCGAGGGGGCGTGTTCGCTACCCTGGGGAACGCGTCCCCGTGGAACATTGCGAACATGTGATGCTTGAAGCATCTACTTGATTCTTTATCCATATCTACCCACTTGTTTCTTCCATGGAAATAATATATATATATATATACCATAGTTTTAAAAATCGGTGAAATCGGAATCAGAATCGGCCGATTCACTGCTTCATCACCCAACCGAGTCAAACCGGTCTTCGAATCAGTTTGGTATTGAACGACCGGTTCGGTACTAAATCGGTCCGGCCAAGCGGTTTATGTAAAAAATCGGCCGATTCGATGCAGGTTGGGCCAGTGGACAGTAAAAAAAAAATTCAAATCAAAATATGGAAGAAGACGAGTGATTAAACCCTATGCATATAGGACACCAAGACTTACGTCGACAGCAGAAATCAAATGTAGGTAGCTATCAGCAAAAGCAATGGAAACTATCTGCCCACTTATCTGTGTAATTTCCCGCACTATATTTTTTTGATATGTATCCCTGTTACTAAGAAAGCCCTCGATCATCCATGGCAAGCGTCACCCCAAAGAACATAGCCAGAAGGCGATCATCTTGTACTGAAATGTACATTGCACATAATGGGAACAATACGACTCGAGCAGGAGTAAATGCGCGACTTGCAAATGACTCCAAGTCTCCAGGGCTTATCCGAGAATCACAGTATTTGCACATCCCTCACCGCGTTGTCAATATATATGAAAAACGGCATTAAAAAAATTAAAAATGTACAGAGACAACATGAAGTACCTTTCGAATTAATTAAGTATGTTCCAATTAATTAAGTTGAGAGACGTTTGAATTAATTAAATTGATAGGTGTTTACATTTGATAATTGGTAGCTAAAGTATGAATAGCAACGAACAACAACACCTTGCAGGGTCGCTGAACGACAACAAAACACGGAGGGCTGCATATTTTCATTTTCAAAAGCATATTAGATTCCGTAAAATTAAATATTTTATGTATTTTTTAGCAAACCGATTCATTAAATTCAAATTGACCGATTCATTACCGATTCCGATTCCGATTCCGAGTTGACCCTCGACCGATTCCGAGTCCGATTTTGATTTTTCAAACTTTGATATATACAAGTTTTTTTAAATTATAAAAATATATTTATAATGTTTGTACTCATCATTTCCTTGTCTTCTCTAAATCCTATATTTTCAAAAATTTAATGAATCAATATTTGGATCTATATTTGAATCCTAGTAACTATAGTGCAGGAAACGCCTAGCCAGGCCCCGTACCAATACCAAAAACTCATCGAAACCCCACCGAAACGTTGTCAGCTGTACGTACGACATTTTGCGAGTCGCATCCCCGTGGAACACTGCGAACATGTGATTCTTGAAGCATCGTCTTGTTTCTTTACCCGCATCCATCTCTACCCACTTGTTTCTTCCACAAAAATAATATATATATTTATACAAGTTTTTTTAATTATAAAAATATGTTTATATTGTTTGTACTCATCATTTCCTTGCCCTATCTGAATCCTGGCTTTTCAAAATTTTAATAAATCAATATCTAGATCCGGATTTGAATTCTAATAAATATGTTGCAAGAAACGCCTAGCTAAGCCCTGTACCAATACTGAAAACTCATTGAAACGGGTACAAAACCCCACGTACAATTTTTGGGCTAATTTGAGGTACCCACAGCCCTCTTCCCTACTTGTACATCCCCCCACAAGCAAATAGATCGCAAAATGATGTTCGTACAACCGAAACGTCGTCAAGCATACCATACGGCGTTACTCATCGGTCGTACCTTACAACGTTTCACAAGTACGAAACTCCGTACAATATGGCTAGAGACGTTTCAAGCTGTACGAATGTTGTTTCGCGATCTTATTTCGCTTGCGTGGGCCCGTACGAAGAAGAAATAGGGTCGTGGGTCCCTACTATGGGCCCGTACGAAGAAGAAATAGGATCGTGGGTCCCTCTAGACCAAAAATTGTTTTTTTCTATTTTTTAATAAAACAATGATTTTTAAAAACAAATTACTTTAAGAAAAAATTATTTGAGAAAAGAAAGCACTTGGTTCGCCCATTCCTCACACATTCTTTAGCAAGAGGAGCTTCCTACAGCAACAACAAGCATTTTAGTTGTGGTTTGGAGCATTAGGAGCAAGCTTTGGTGGATTTCTAGCTAGAGTACGGTTGTGGGCAGAGCAAGGAGGGCGTGGGGATTCCTTTATTTGGTGAGCATTCATGGTTGATTTTCAAAGATTTTTTTTACTGTTTTTTATTTTTTTGCACCATTCATGCCTTCTCTAAGTGTGGGCAGATTTTTTTACTGTTTTTGCAACATTCATGGCTTCTCAAAGTGTCATTTCCTCAATTTTCCTTTGCCCCTGCAGCTCCTCAACCAACAAGGCAACAAGAATACTATCCTCTTTGGAGACATGTTACCAACCTCAAGCAAATGGGTGGTGGTGGGGGTCCATGGGAATGGAGGTGCAATTTATGTAAGGTTGAGAAGACCTTCAAGGGCTCTTACACAAGAGTCAAGGCTCACATTTTGCATAAAGGAGTGAAGGGTGTTGAAACTTGTGCATTTACCAAAAATCCAGAGGTGAGGGCACATTCAAGAGAGAGCATGATGATGCTCAAAGGTTGGAGGATCGTAAAGCCAAGATTGGGATGGGTGGCACTAGCAAGCAACCTCCAAGCTTGGTTACTAGTAATGAGCCAAGGATTGTTCATGAAGCAAGGAAGAGGAGGGTGGTCCAGCTAGAAGAAGAGATATCCAAGCCTCCAGGGGCAAGTAAAGATAGCATATTGTTGAAAATGTTCGACAATCAAGGGAGAGAAGAAGTTGAGAAAAGAGTGGCAAGGGTCATATTTGCTTGTAGCATCCCATTTAATGTGGTTCAGTACCCCTAATGGCAGGATTTGGTGAGGGCAATTAACACAGCCCCTCAAGGTTTCAAGGCGCCAAACTATGAAAACCTTGCAAGGATCATAGAGCCAAGATTGGGATGGGTGGCACTAGCAAGCAACCTCCAAGCTTGGTTACTAGCAATGAGCCAAGGATTGCTCATGAAGCAAGGAAGAGGAGGGTGGTCCAGCTAGAAGAAGGGATATCCAAGCCTGCAGGTGCAAGTAAAGATAGCAGATTGTTGAAAATGCTCAACAATCAAGGGAGAAAAGAAGTTGAGACAAGAGTGGCAAGGGTCATATTTGCTTGTAGCATCCCATTATTGTGGTTCGGTACCCCTAATGGCAGGATTTGGGGAGGGCAATTAACACAGCCCCTCAAGGTTTCAAGGGGCCAAACTAGGAAAAACTTTGAATAGTTTTGGTCAAGAAAGAGAGGCTACTGCTTGAGGATGTTCTAAAACCAATTCATTACTCATGGAGCAACACAGGGGTTTCCATTATCTTGGATGAATGGACTAATACAAGGCGAAGACCATTGATCAATATCAATGCATCACCACCAAAAGGAGCAATGTTCTTAAAAGCAGAAGATTGTTCAGGTGAGGTAAAAGATAGTAATTTCATTGTTGAAATTTTAATTTCTGCTATTGAACATGTAGGGGCAGCAAATGTGGTGCAAGTTATCACAAATAGTGCACATATTTGCAAAGTTGCAGGGTTGATTGTTGAGAGTAGATACCATCATATCTTTTGGACTCCTTGCATTGTCCATAATCTAAATCTGATTTTAGAGGAAATTGAGGCAAAAACTACATGGATTAAGGAGGTCACAGGGCAAGCTGGGGAGATCATAAAATTCATCACCAACCACCACCAATCTCAAGCAATATATCAAGAATACTCTAAATTGGAGTTGCTCAAAGTTGTTGAGAAAAGATATGCATCAAACTTCATCATGATGCACCACCTTGTTGAGGTCAAACCTACATTGATGAGTATGATGGTGGGTGCCACT
This sequence comes from Larix kaempferi, assembly GCA_027924585.1. NCBI lineage: Eukaryota > Viridiplantae > Streptophyta > Pinopsida > Pinales > Pinaceae > Larix > Larix kaempferi. Next base: position 9,481,272 of record BSBM01000368.1, read on the forward strand.
TGGGTTGAGTGGAGATAGGTAGATTCAGAGAAGAAGTATGGTGCGGAGGGTGTTGATTGATGAGGATTGGTTTACCAAGATAGATTTCTTGCTAAAGATGCAGACACAAACAAACCTTTCTTGGGAGAGATTTACGATGGCATGGATACCATGGTTGAGAAAACCGTGGCAATTATTACTCAAGAGGCCCCCACTCTTCTTTTTGTTGATGTTGATTTTGCTGAGCATGTGAGATCCATCATTGTTACGAGGTGGAATGGCTTTAACACTCCATTGCACACTTTGGCACATGCTCTAAATCCAAAATTTTATGATGAACATTTCATTGCTCAAAGCAATGGGAAGAGGAAGGCCCCACATAAGGACAAGAAGGTGGCCAATGGAGTGAAAAAATCCTTCCAAAGTTTGTTTCCAGCTTCTCAACAAACAGATGTGAGGAAGGAATTTGCTTGTTTTGTTGCTAAATTAGAGGATTTTTCAACATATCATCTTTGGAGGAGAGGAGGACCATGAACCCGGTTAAATAGTGGACTTGTCATGGGGCAAATGGTGTATATTTGCAAAACCTTGCCACTTGTATTAGATCACAAGCGGCAAGCTCTTCATCTGCAGAAAGGAATTGGAGCACCTATAATTTCATTCATTCCATGAAGCACAAGAAGTTGGAATCCCATAACGCTAAATATCTTGTATATGTGCATTCAAACCTCCACCTCGTGTCCCATAGGGGTGAAGAATATGCGAATGGGCCTCATAAAGATTGGGATGTGGATGCAGAATGCCCAGACATGGAGCTCTATCTTGTTGCTCTTGATGTTGGTGATGGTGCAACAGCTAGTGGAAGTGGAATTGCCTCTACTTCCCATCCATTATCTAGTTTTGTTGAGCATACATCTTATTCTATTTTTACTGATGAGGATGAGGATCAGTATGACATGTGTTAGGAATCTATGTAATTGAAGTTCTCTTTAGCTCATGTTTTATACCAATTTCAACACATATAGCCTCATTTATAAAGCTTGAATTTGGATGTATAGCCTCATCTATAAAGGCTAATTTTGGATTTTGTTGCTTGCATCATGTAATCAATTATTATCAACATGGTTTTCCTTCTAAAATGGCATTTATGTGTCATTATTTTTTTCTTGCAAGACAATGTGTTTTTGTGTGTGTGTCTGTGTGTGTGTGTGTGTGTGTGTGTGGCATTTCCATTTTTGGAGGGTCGTGTTTCCTATAGTACCCGTTTCGGAAACTTCTAGACATTTTCTTGTTCCGTGCAACTTAGACTAGTAATGTAGCCTTGAATATATATGCATTCTAGTTGGTGAGAAATGCTAGAAGCATACATGGGAAGCGTATAAACCAATGTTCCACAGAGTTTTGGGGATGGGGGAGCGGGGAAACGCACAAGGGGGGTGGGTGGAAGCCACCCCAAATTTTAGGGAAATTCGGAGGGGACAAGGGGACGTCAGAGTCATAAATATTAAAAATTAATTCAAAATATAAAAATGATACATTCCAACAATAACTATTACCATGTAAAAACTAAAAACTAAATTCATCATTATGCAATGTACATTTAAATTCAAATTTCAAATTTGTAAATGATACTAAACAATTAAATTTGTACATGATATTGAACTATTACCAAATTTCAAATATCAAATTTCAAATTTGTAAATGATCATTGATACTAAACTATTACCATGTAAAAACTAAAAACTAAATTCATCAATTATCATTATGCAATGTATACCTAAATTCAAATTTCAAGTGTTAAAATAAGGTAGAAAAAGCATCACATGCTTAATAAGTGATTTTGCTTGAGTGAAGGGTACATTTTTATTAAGGTCATAACAGAGGTATTCAACAATAAGCACCACCAACATCAAGGTACATAGAGGGGTTGATGTGCTTGATTAAATGCCAATCCCGTACCCTCATACATGATAGAATCCAGTTGAAACTAGCAATCCTGAAACCCTGAGCACTGTTAAGTCCATTGAATTCTGAATGGGATCTGAAATTCTACTTTTGCGTATGAAGTCTGATGAGGTTGGAACCACTCTCAAACATCTTGAAACAATTAATGGTATGTTAAAAATTTAAGTGAAAGGATAGAAAATGAAAGATAAAGATAACATCACTTTTACTTTTAAGAATTTAATATTACCATTTAATGTTAGGAAGGCCTTACGTTAGGTTAGGTAACTAGTCTAGGATTTAAGTTTTTTTGGTTTATTTTTGTTTTACATTTTATTTTATTTTTGGGGGGCCGAGGGGGGCATCTAGGCAATCGCCCCCCCAACCAGGAACCCCCCCCCACAAGTAAGGGGGGACATCCAAACGCCCCCCCAAGGGAAACGTGTTCCGTCATTGGGGAAACATCAACATCCCCCCCCCCTGCGATTCCTCCAAAAGGGGGACGTGTGGAAACGTTTCCTCATCCCAAAAATGTTGGGGAGCATGTTTTCCACCTAGTATTAACTTGAAAAACGCAAATCACTTCACCACGCATAAAAATCTTGATGTCTTCAAAACTTACATCCCATAGCCAAACTTCTTAACAACTTATATTACTACATCTGTGCTAATGTAGCATTTTGAGCATGGATTCTCACCGACTCTTTGATCTCCCATTGGCATTATCTCTTGTCAATGCTAAAATCTATAGCTCATCAAAAACATTTCTCCCATGCCTAAATTCGAGTGAGTGTAGTCGACTTAGTTAGGTCAATGCATTCCCATTCACCAGTCGTCCCATCATGTAGGCGCAGTCGGCCCATCATGTAGGTGCAACCGGCCCTAGGATGGCTGAGTCCACAAAATCACACAAGATTACCTACACAATCCAAGAACCATACAAGTCAATTCAATCCTTACGAATTTTGCATGTTCGACCTCTATCCGAGGTTTATAGCAAGTCACAGGTTCAAATAGCAATCGCAAGGTTTCTTTGATCGCAAGATGAAGATTTACCCATGGTGGGTGCCACACAACAGTTGCACAACTCAAGACTTCATAGAGTTGAGTCAAGCCATGGTGACCCAAAACCCTCAACCTCCCCTCCCCATCTCCATTGTGGTCCCCCCATCTCCAAGCAAACACTTTGTGGCTTGTTATCACCCAAACTCACACCCTCCAAGATAAAGTCCTAAAGCTCTAGGTATTGGCATAGTGAAACTATGAGGGAGGCCAATGTCACGATGAAGATTTACCCATGGTGGGAGCCACACAACAGTTGCACAACTCAAGACTTCATAGAGTTGAGTCAAGCCATGGTGACCCAAAACCCTCAACCTCCCCTCCCCATCTCCATTGTGGTCCCCCCATCTCCAAGCAAACACTTTGTGGCTTGTTATCACCCAAACTCACACCCTCCAAGATAAAGTCCTAAAGCTCTAGGTATTGGCATAGTGAAACTATGAGGGAGGCCAATGTCACCACACCAAACCCCCTTATGCTTTTTAGGTTGACTCTTCTTCAACTCAAGGGAGGTTTTCCTTAGGATAGGATTGCTAAAGCTTTCAATGAGGTTCAAGGTGAAATGAAGAGATGGCTTTAGTAAAACAATTTGTTTTAGCAATGATAAAAGCAGTGGATGGAAGGATAAGGTACTAGTGTCTTATCCATTGGACAATGGAGTCAATCAAGGCTCAATGAAGGATTTTAAAAAAAGTGACTAGATGGATTAGGGCAACAAGATCACACACCTTAGCCACTTCTAATTGCTTCACAAATTTCAATAATCTAGCAAAGGGAAAGCACTATTGTCAATACTTTCAAATCATTTTTCGAGTCTAGTTATTATGCTAGGGGAAGAGAGTATGTAACCATAAAACAAGAGACATACTACACCTATCACTTCCAATTGACAACCATCACATAGACGAAGAAAAGACTTATTTCATTATCCCAAAACCATTATCAATTCAAGATTTCATCCATGAGCAAAAATGAGAAACACAACCCCATTCAATAGAAATCACTTCAATTCAGCCTAACTTTATGTCAAATGAGCAAGACATAATGCTGGAAATTAGAAACCATGAAGAATATAGATGGTTGAAAATCAAAACTGTGATTTACACAAAGTATTGGACAACTAGAAAGTTCATTAATCTGCATAAAGATGAAGTTCATGTACATACTAGAGCCTCATCAGAAGGCTAGTACAATCCCCTAGCTCTCCAAAATCCTAGCTAGGCAAAACCAAAAAACCCTAGCTCACACCAAGGAGATCCAACAAGTATGCATCACACAAGCATGTCCTCCTAAGCAATAAATCTCCTCTTCTTCTCTTCTCCGAGAAAAACCTAGGGTTTCATTTAAAAACCCTAATCTCTAAGGGATGAAACCATATTGCTAGCCTTCAAGATGCTCCAATAAGCTCAAGAAACCCTATAGACTTCTAGTGAGACAGAGATCAAGTCCATAAGATGATCCAAGAGAGAAATGAGAAGTGTGCACCTCTTGATAACATCTCTAACACAAGAAAGATAAGAATGAATGAGCTATGAATGGAGTGAAGGACTTCTCCTTCTTCTATATATATGAGAAGTAAGGAAGGCCAACAATACATATCTGGGTGGGCCTATGCCCTTGCAAGGAACCTACAATAACACATGTAGTCTCACACATGTGGAGTGCTAAACTCCATGGGTACACATGTCAAGCTCCAAGGTGATTTCCACAAGCAAGGCTCCAAATGCAAGGACACTCCACAAGGTGTGTCCAATGCTTCTCCTACAAGCCTCCAAAGGATCCATCAATTCCCCTAAGCTATGTACTCATTGGGTCCACTCCCTTGCATGAACATTGTTGCAACCCGAACATCCCCAAGGCAACTCCAAGTCTCCATACAAGAATCCCAGCTACAATGTGTTATCCAAGGCATGATGCCCTACTCCAATATGCAAAACACTTATGCTCCTAAGTATAGCATTCTTCAGGCAAGCAACCATCTCCATTTGGCCATCATGTAGAACCCAAGCTTTCATGAGATCTCCAATACCCTAGGAAAGAATGCCAAGCAAGCACCCAGCTAAGGTCAAGCTACCACTGAGTAAGTGGTCTCCAATATAAAAATCCATCATATATCATCTCTAATGTGCAAATCTATCACAGACCATCCAAGGGCTGAACATACACCATGTACTGCAAATGTCATGAAGTACCCCCAAACATAGTGTAAACACTTTTAGAGTAACCTTGAAAGCTAACAGCTAGTGTAATTTGTACTTTCTAGTCCCATGTACATATTTTGGTGAGTTTTGGACATCAATAAAAGTATCTTATATCTGGCTATTGATATCAGGCAAATGTTGTCCATAAAAAATGTGTTACATATCAATTGCATTACTTGGCCAGTGACTCAATTCTGACGTTTTCTTACCATGTGCTCACAATTCCCATCCGTATTTTTAATACTGACTACTGATGAAATACTCTAAATATTGCACTCCCTGACAAGAACCATAGATCTTTTCTACACAGTCATCTCAATAAAACAATCTAAAGCTGATGTTGAACTAAAATCGGCCAATGAGATCCATAGCCTATACTGGACCTCTATATCATCAACCATAGGTTAGGCACCTTAAAAGTCACTTTCAATTAGATGTAGCTATCTGTGTTAAAATCTTTACATACTAAGTATACTAGTTTTCATGGAACTAGTATAATTTTGCCAAATGATATATTTTTAAGTTTCAAGTTTACATAACAATCTAAATTGTAGTGGTTTTTATCATAGTAGTATAATTTTTGTAAATTTTTCTGAGTTTACTGCTCGCTGGTTTATGTCAACTTTTCAGTGGTTTTCATTTCCAGCCTATTTTGCATTGGCTGAAAACTACTTATGAAAATTTCTAAGACAATTAGACACACTGTAAAAACACTCTAACAGGCAGAAAATAAATTTTAACATGCACACCATAAAAATTTGAGACTCAGAAATTTTCAGCAAATGTGCCCTGGAAAAAGCCCCACGGGGAAACCAGTTAGAGAGAGAGATATTTATTATTTCTTCAGCAAAGATTTAGAACAACAATACAGTGAAAATACAACTTATCTCCACCCATAAATGCACCCACAGACTGCCTCGAAATGTGTGCAGAAGCTGCCTTGATTTCTGTGCAAATATCAACCTCGAAGTTGGTGTTGTACTCTTCTCGATTTCTGTGCAGATTCAACCTCAAAAACTGTGATGTACTTTTTCTCAATTTATGTGCATATATCAACCTCGAAATCCGTGCAGGGAAAAGACACAGGTACGATCTGTATCGACCTGATATTTCTGTACCTGTCTATTCCTCGAAAACCGTGCAGTACCTATTCTCGATTTCTGTGCCAATCATTCTCAAAATCTATGCCTGGGTTAATGCCTCGAAATGTGTGAAGACAGTCTCGAAAACTATGCCCAGGTTACCTCCTCGAACTGCGTGCAGAAATAATAATGTTGTATGGTATTCACCTCAAGATTTGTGCTGAAGATTAATACACCCACCTCGAAATCTGTGCTAATAATAAATGTTGAACAAATGCCTCGATTTCAATGCCCATTGTTCACACTCTCATCTCAAAAGTGAAGTCAAAATGCCTCCCTCATGCTTTTTGATCAAACCCTAAGGTTTCCCTAAATCCAGTGGATGAGATTGAATAAGATCAACGGTGGAAATTAAATGCTCCATTTACCTTTTATAGATATCAATTTCCCTCACCCACTTAAATTTATCAAAAAGTGACTTTGAGTTTATAAAGTCTCATTAAATGCTTTTACTAAGTCATTTAATCTGAAGGTCACATTTTCCCCCTTCTAAGTGACTTTAGGCAAAAGTCACTTGGGGAACACTTCCCTAGGTACAAAAATTAACACTCCCTCTTACCGAGGAAGGTGTTCTGCACCACACCCAACTTGTCTCTGAAGAAGACAAACTTTCCCCTCCCCAAAGATTTTGTCAAGAAATCTGCTACCTGCTCATTAGTGGAAATATACTGCAACTCAACTGCTCCTCTCTGGACATAGTCACGAATGAAATGGTACCTGATCTCAATGTGCTTTGACCTGTCATGGAACACTGGATTCTCAGAGAGCTGAATGCAACTCTGATTGTCACAATAGATCACCGTAGGTCTAAGCTCCTGATCAAATAAATCTACCAAAAACTTACGAAGCCACAGTGCTTCGCAAGTAGCCTGATTGGCTGCCATATACTCAGCCTCGGCGAAACTCAATGCAACGTACTTCTATTTCTGACTGAACCACAACACTGCTGCCGAGCCCAAACTGAAACAACAACCGGACGTGCTCTTCCAATCCCTCACACTGCCTGCCCAGTCTGAATCTGTGAAACCAACCAAACTGACTCCACCCAAACCCCTGTAGTCCAAACCATAGTCCATTGTACCTGCTAGGTATCTCAGTACATGTTTTGTGGCAGTCCAATGTACACTCCTAGGCTCCACCATGAACTGGCTAAGAGTGTTCACCGCAAAACACAAGTCTGGCCTGGTGTTGACCAGATACATCAACGATCCAATGAGCTGACAATAAAGTGTAGGATCCACCAACTTACCCTCGGAAGCATGAAGTTGCTTCCAGTTGGTGATCATAGGTGTAGACATCGGCTTGCAGTCCTCCATCCGAAATCTCCTCAGAATATCAACTGCATACTTCCCCTGTCCTAGGAAAATGTGTCCAGGCTCCTGCCAAACCTCCATCCCCAGATAGTAATGCATCAACCCAATGTTGGTCATCTCGTACTCCACAGCAAGGTCTCTCTTGCAATGTGCAATGAGACACTCATCCCCTGTGATAAATAAGTCATAAACATATAACAAAAGAATGAGAGGATCTCCACCAACCACAATGTAGTATAGGTTGGGATCAGCCTCACTCTTCTGAAAACCCATCGATGTCAAGTATGTATCGATCCTGGAGTACCAAGCTCTAGGAGCTTGCTTCAATCCATACAAGGCTTTCCTCAGTCTGCACACATGGGAATCCCTCCCATGAATCTCGAATCCCTGTGGCTGCTCTAAGTACATCTCCTACAGAAGACCATTGAGAAATGCGGTCTTCACATCCATCTGGTGGATCTTCCAACCCATCTTTGCTGCTATACAAATCACTGCTCTGATGGAAGAATACCGAGCAACTGGCGCAAAAGTCTCATCATAGTCAACTCCCTCAACCTGTGAGAAACCCCGTGCCACAAATCAAGCCTTGTACTTCTCCACACTGCCATCCGCAGCATGCTTTATCTTGTAAAGCCACTTAGAAGTCACAACTGACTTCCCCTCTGGTCTCGGCACTATCTCCCAAGCATCATTCTTCATGATGGAATGGTACTCTTCCATCATGGCATCTCTCCATACCTGATGCTGAGAAGCCTCCTCAAATGTGGAGGGCTCAGAGTCACAACGACTCGCAACTAGAGCCATACCCAACCTGTCTGGCATCACAACAGACCTGATCTCCTCTTGAGGTTTACCAAATGCCTTTGCTTCCTTCAAGGTCTCCTGAAGCCATTTAGGCTTCCTCTTCCTTGAAGGCTCCTCCCATACTGGTCTATCCTCATCTGAGGAACTCCCATAAGCAGAAGGAGCAACACCCCGAGGACTAGTGACTGATGAACCAGTCCCTGAAGAACCTGTAACCTGAGAACCAGAACCTGAACCTGTCCTTGAACCTGTCCCTGAAGTACCTGTCACCTGAACCATTGAACCTGTAGAAGTTGTGCCTGTACTCTGTGAACCAGTCACTCCGGAAACCTGTGGACCTGAAACCTGTATCGAAGAAGCCTGTGTCAACTGAGGTGTAGGAGCTGGTGGCTCCCCCTGCTCTATCTCTCTGGACTTCCTGAAGACTCTCTCTTCATCGAACTTCACCTCTCGCCTAACAACAACCTTCTTCTGGCCAGGAAGCTAAATCCGATAAGCCTTCGAAGTCTCATCATATCCCACAAAGATGTCTCTCTGCAGTGGGATCAAACTTCGTCCTCTTCCCAGAAGGGACGTGAGAATAAGTCAAAGAACTAAATATACAAAAGTGGCTCACCTCAAGCTTCTTGCCAGTGTACATCTCCTCTAGAGTGTTCCCCCCAAAGCACGGTGAGGGCTCTTGTTCTGCAGATAAACTGCAGTGCTACATGCCTCTGCCCATAGAAAGAATGGTAAACCCTGATCATGGAGCATCGCTCTCGCTGCTCCCACAATCGACCTGTTATTCCTCTCTGCTACTCCATTCTGCTCAGGAGTGTAGGGAACTGTCAGTTGTCTCTGTATACCCTCCTGTCTGCAAAAACCATCTAACTCCTTGGAGGTATACTCACCCCCATTGTCCGATCTCAACATCCAAATCTTCCTCCTTGTCTGCTTCTCCACAAGGGCTTTGAACCCTTGGAAGACACTCAATACTAAGGGTGACTTCTTACTCCTCAAGAAGTAGATCAAAGTCTTCCTGGAGTAGTCATCAATGAAGGAGATATAGCACTCAAACCCAGTCAAAGAGACCGATGACATAGGACCACAAATATCAGGATGGATCAAGTTAAGCACTCTTGCTGCTCTAGTGTCACTGCTTGGAAAAGTAGTCTTGGTGTACTTTCCCAAAGCACACCCCCTGCACACATCACTATGCTCAGTGTTGAACTCGGGTAAACCTGTAACCATGCTCCTCAACAATCTCAGAACTGGGTGATGTAAGTGGGCCATCCTCCGATGCCATAGCTCACATAGCTCACTGCTGCTGCTGTGTGCTAGAGCGTGCTGCGGCTGAAACAAGAGCTTGTATAGCTTTCCACATCTAACCCCAATGTCCATGGAGCTAGATAATCCTGTAGTCCTGAGGAATACTTGCACTCACCCATCCAAGAAACATACCCCAAGACCCCTGTCCTCAATGATGGAAACTGATACAAGGTTCTTCTTCAGTCCAGGGACATATAACACATCCCTCAGAGTCATGGGACTCATAGACTCCCTCTGAAATGTAATGGTCCCTTGACCAACTACTCTAACAATGGTATCGTCACCTAGTACAACCTCCACATCTCTGCCTGTCTGTGATAGCTCGGAGAACATCTCTCGAGCTCCTGTCATGTGGCTCGAGACTCCATTGTCAATATACCAAGTACTTGTGGTGGATGCACTCATCTGATGCCTTGTCACTAAGGAATACTCAATCTCCATATCCACATCAGTGCTAGTAACCAAAGAAGCTCTCTCTCTCTCAATCTGTCCAACACACAGGGAAAACTCCCTCTGAAACCTGTCTCAAAAATCATCAACCTCCGCTGAAGCTGCAGTCTACTATCCCTTCTTCTTCTTCTTGTTTGGACACTGTGAAGCATAGTGCCCAAATGTCTGACATCCATAACACTTGATTTTACTCAAGTCTTTCTTCTGCCCACCCTGTTGTTGTTGTTTGGCCCCACCCTTCTTGGGACCCTTCTTCTTCCCCTTTGTTGTCAAAGCCACATTCTCATCATCTACCCCACCCTGTGATGAACTGTCATGTACAAGACCTCTCCTGGTCTCCTCCTGCACAGAGTCATCCCACAGTCTCTCCCAAGAAGGTAGGTTCTCTCTGCCCACTATAGCATGCACAAATGCACCCCAGGGCTTTGAAGCCCCATTCACCGTTGTCTGCACAAGCTCAGTAGTAGTAACCACCTCCCCAACTGCTGCTAGCTCATCTCTAATTGCAAATATCCTGGTAAGATATGTTGTCACTCCCTCTCCTCCATTCATGTTTATACTCTTGAGTTTCTCCTTGAGAACCGTCTTTCGGTTCTCATTGGTACTCTCATACACGCTGGTCAAAGTAGTCCACATCAAATGTGCCCTTGCTTTGCCTGAAATGTGAGGGATAATATGGTCTTTAACTACATCAAGGATTATTCTTCTAGCCTTACATTTCTTCTTGTTGAAAGCTGATAATGCTGCTGCATCTGTAGCAACGAAAATCTGAACGGAGTTTGCTGTAGTATTCCTAACCACCTTCTCCCATAGTTCATTCTCCTCTAATATCAGCAAAATCCTAGTGTTCCATAGCACAAAGTTACCTGTCCCATCTAGCCTATCCTCCAACCTAAGTCCTGTAGCCATCTTTCAGCCAACCCAACAAAGTGTTGTTCACTAACAGAAGAAAATATTAAAATTTCTGAGTTCTGGAAATTTCTGTGTCTGCGAAATAGCACTGTTTTCTGCCCCCAAGCTCTGATACCATGTAAATTTTTCTGAGTTTACTGCTTGCTGGTTTATGTCAACTTTTCAGTGGTTTTCATTTCCAGCCTGTTTTGCATTGGCTGAAAACTACTTATGAAAATTTCTGAGACAATTAAACACACTGTAAAAACACTCTAACAGGCAGAAAATAAATTTTAACATGCACACCATAAAAATTTGGGACTCAGAAATTTTCGGCAAATGTGCCCTGGAAAAACGCCCATGGGGAAACCAGTTAGAGAGAAATATTTATTATTTCTTCAGCAAAGATTTAGAACAGCAATACAGTGAAAATACAACTTATCTCCACCCATAAATGCACCCACAGACTGCCTCGAAATGTGTGCAGAAGCTGCCTTGATTTCTGTGCAAATATCAACCTCGAAGTTGATGCTGTACTCTTCTCGATTTCTGTGCAGATTCAACCTCAAAAACTGTGCTGTACTTTTTCTCGATTTCTGTGCATATATCAACCTTGAAATCTGTGCAGAGAAAAGACACAGGTCCGGTCTGTACGGACCTGATATTTCTGTACCTGTCTATTCCTCAAAAACCGTGCAGTACCTATTCTCAATTTCTGTGCCAGTCATTCTAAAAATCTGTGCCTGGGTTAATGCCTCGAAATGTGTGAAGACAGTCTCGAAACTGTGCCCAGGTTACCTCCTTGAACTGCGTGCAGAAATAATAATGATGTGCGGTATTCACCTCGGGATTTGTGCTGAAGATTAATACACTCACCTCGAAATCTGTGCCAATAATAAATGCTGAACATATGCCTCGATTTCAGTGCCCACTATAGTTAATGGCTGCCTCAATATGCGTGCAAGTGCTCTAGCTCTCTTCCTCTCTCTTTCACACTCTCATCTCAAAAGTGAAGTCAAAATGCCTCCCTCATGCTTTTTGATCAAACCCTAGGGTTTCCCTAAATCCAATGGATGAGATTGAATGAGATCAACCGTGGAAATTAAATGCTCCATTTACCTTTTATAAATATTAATTTCCCTCACCAACTTAAATTTATCAAAAAGTGACTTTGAGTTTATAAAGTATCGTTAAATGCTTTTACTAAGTCATTTAATGTGAGGGTCACCTTTTTCCCCTTTCTAAGTGACTTTAGGAAAAAGTCACTTGGGGAACACTTCCCTAGGTACAAAAACTAACAATTTTTTCTCAAAGGGGTATTTTGTTGCTGTTCTATGTTGGATTTGTCTACCCACATTCTACCATTGAATTAGCCCTTTCCTAATTAAGGGTAGCTGCAACAATGTCAATCTTTGCACTGGCATTGATGCCATAGTTACTCTAAATTACATACTTTTGTAGAGCAAACAGGCAAAGAGAAGAACTACCTATCAATTTTAATTGACTGAGAAAAAATTATTTGAATAATATGACTTGGAAACCCGTCAACGCAGCCATTTCTGAAACTGCAAGTATGTCCCATTGACAAACTAGGCATATATGTGAATACCTACATTGAATATTTTACTGTTTCAAATGCATACATCCTTGCCTTAGATTTTGACAAATTATGTCACAAATGTTTTGATGTGAAAATTATATTACACAACCAGTTGACTAAGACAGTGGCAGTTACTCCCCCTATGTTAAATGATACATTATAGAAAATTGATATTCATTACTGTTTATTTAATGTAGTTCACCCTGACGTACTTCTAGAATTCTAAACCAATGCACCAAATATCTAGAAATAAAATATGCCCCAGATTTGGTTCTCATGTAAAACTCTACACACACCCCCAAACAGTGAACACAGTAGTGATGCTTTCAGATAACTCACAAGCTTCCAACTTTCCCTTTGGAAGTTCTAAAAATGAGTAGAATAGAAGAACAAAATGTGGAAAAAGTTCAAAAGGTGGCTTGCAAGGCCCACTAAGATTATCGGTCCACATGGATACATCCATTCACATGGTGATTCATGGAAGAACTAAAATAACCTTGTTTCCTTCTTTCATTTTGACAGACTTATTCTAATTATGCACAGAATAATGAAAAAGTTTGTCGACTAAAGGGCCCCAGAGGTTTCTCAGTTGGTTCGACCCTTCCTGCTAAGGTGTAATGCCCAGGAGGTCATACGATCCATTCCCAATTAGTCCTGCAGGGTTGTTAGTCACAATAGCGGTTAATACTGCCCTCCATCCAGAAAACCAGCGAAGAGGGGGGGGGATGTGCAGGCCGCAGGCAAGGTACCAGCTTCTCCATTCTAAATGCTCAAGTGCAGGAAAGCGAGGGGAACTTATTTCTCTGGGCAAAAAAGTTTATCAATTAAAGGAGTATATGATCTGTGGACAGCCTTGCTCTTCATGATATTTCAAGAAAGAAAATATGAATACAACCAAACCAAGATCACCAAGAAATAAGCCCACAGACAAAATCATACTCATACCTTCTCTACCATGTCCAAAATGATGGTGACAGCTGGCTCACGCATAAAACTCTTCTTCTCTGCTAGCATGAGAAGGTATTGGGTGATATCTTTTGTAGGTCCAGCACCCTTATCCAGACCAATAATTCCCTCTGTTGCTAGACGACCAGATCTTACTATTGCTCCATATGCAAACAAGCGTCCCAAAAGGCCTTCTCTAGCTTCCTGCAAAATGCAAATAAGATCACTAGATTATACTTCTATAGTAGATTATTGCAAAAATCAAATAGAGACGGAAGAGAATAAATGACTTATTAGAGAACTTTGCATTCTAAAACTAAGAAAATTGCAATCCTTGAATTATTAATCAAGAGGCAAGTTTTACCCATCACAAGAAAAATTGATTCAGTGAATAGAAAACACGTGAACCAATCAAAACCTTTCAAGCAATAATAAGGTAACATAGTATTCAATTATGCTCATCTCATATATATTTGACCAACTATCATTAACTTTAAGATTATTTATACTATCATTAATATCAAATTTATTTAATACAAATAATAATAACCCTACAATCAAAGTTGGAAACTAAGACCACAGGTGACAAAATAAGTCAATTAAGAGATAAGTTTTCATAGAAAATAAATCAATACCTACATAGCAGTCGATGGAACTACTCAAACTATAACTATGTAATTTGTGTTTCCCCCAAAGGCAAATGTGTAAGGCACGAGCATCTAAGTCTCTAACCTAAAGCGAATCATAGACCACTAGAGCTCTAGAGCAAGACAAAAAATGTGATAACGTAGCAGTAGATTAAAAATGACCTGCCCTCCCTCGTTAACTATATATAGTCTCAAGAGTACTACCGGAGAATTGTTTCTGGGTACCGTGTTCTTGGGCTCCCTTGGCTGATCCTCTGTAGTAGTCTGGTAAAACTGCTTAACAAGAAGTCTGAAATCAAAATTTGCAAGAACTGCTTAAGCTTCACAAAGAGCTCCGCTAAAGTTTGTGCTTGTGCTTAATATGCATGTTACTATCCCTGTCACATTTACTTACTATCTTAATTGCATCGCTGGCCTGTGCTAGCCTTTATTAGCCCACCTCCGACCACAGGTTCAATGAGAACCTTTTATGGCCCACATATGGCACAAGGACCAATCATTCGATCCAAACTCAGCTCTGGTTATTTGCAACAATTCAGTTAATGGCAATGCTAAGAAAAATGGTCCCCCCAAAGAGACCCTAGAAGTCTGTGCCAAAAGTCTTCCACGTGGTATCGTGAAGCCAACCCAATAGCTTACTACACTCAAGCATCCATAATACTAAGGACGAATCCACATAATCCACAAAGGATAAATGCTCATTATTATTTACTATCTGATATATCAATTAAGTTACAATCGGTGTATATAAATACACCTAAGTCACCTGACACAAGGACACGGGACACGGAAATACAAGTATTCGACACGGACACGGCGACCCCCAGAATTCGGACACGGAGAACACGTTATATATATATATATATCCAAAAAAATTAGAAACTAGAACATTTACAAATATTCAATAGAAATTAGAATCAATACACATTACACATTCACAAATCACAATGCATATGTCAATGATAGACTCATAGACTCATAAAATTTCTCATTAAGTCATCAAAATCAAAATGTAATACATAGATGTCGGAATGCCACTGGCAAATACAAAAAGAAGTAGATCAAGATCGAAGAATCCCATCTATCAATAGTCCTCCTCAATCTGAATCAACAAAATCAGCATTGCTCTCTTCTTCATCGTCCTCCCTCCTCCGCCTATCTGCCCATCCTAGGATCTACATCTGTTGGTGTGGGGGATGACCCCTCAAGAGGATCACCATCATCAAAAGTGACTGACTCTAGCACTAAATCATTAAGATCCATGTTGGCTAATGCCAACTCAACACTGTTGTCCAAACCCATATCATCACGAAACGCATCCCTCATCTTTGTCTTTCCCTTCACCCAATCCTCCCTCTGCCTGTAAATAAGACGAAGGTTGGTGTACACATAAACCATCATCTCTGCCTTAGACTACTCAAGCTTGCTCTTCTTCAAACTGTACAAGTTCCCATATGTGCTCTAATTCCTGTCACAACTAGAGGATGAAGTGCCTAGAGAGAGGACCCTCAAGGCTAACTGCTTAGAATAGGGCATGTTGCCCCATGAGTTGCCCACCAAGCATATGGTTTCTTAACCCCCTATCTCTGACCACATCATAGCCTCTAAATCTCCCAGTGGCAGAGGAAAGCTCTACAAAGCCCTCCTCCACTTCATCAAGTGATGCTCTATCCTAATATAACCATCTAAATGCTATTGTACTCCCCTGTGAGGGCCCACCATTG
This sequence comes from Larix kaempferi, assembly GCA_027924585.1. Lineage (NCBI taxonomy): Eukaryota > Viridiplantae > Streptophyta > Pinopsida > Pinales > Pinaceae > Larix > Larix kaempferi. Next base: position 9,497,282 of record BSBM01000368.1, read on the forward strand.
AGCCATTCATGACTTTAGAACTTGGGATTCAATGAGTGGGCCAAGCAATGCAAAGGTGTGCAATTCTTATCCCACATGGCGATAAGAATATTCTTTATGGTGGACCATAAGCTCTCCGTTGAAGTCCCATACGCAGGGAACTCAATTTGTACAACAATGGTCTTCATGGACCCAATCATGGAATCCCACCCCTCATAAACCTCTCCTAGGATGGGCTGGTCCGTGTCTACAAACCACAACAAATAAATTATTGGTTCCACGATCTTCATGGTAAGATCTACCCTCTCCCACCAACCATCATCTAACATTGTGTCCTTTACCTTTTTTGAAGCATTTTGATATGTCTTTCTCCAAAAAGACCAAAACTCTAAAATAACTATGGACCCAAGAGCGGTTTTGACCTTCCTCAACTTCTTAAGCATGATGAATGAGGAAGCAAACCGAGTATCTGCAATCTTCAGCAATAATAGATGTGCATACTCTTTGTAGATTGTGAGGGCATTGGCGTGGTTTTGTACAAAATTACGGATATGACATGCACAATCAATAAGATTGTCAATCCATGTCACATCTGAAGCAATAGATTTGAGTGCTACATTCAAAGAATGAACAATGCAAGGTGTCCAAATCAATGATATACATTGAACAATGAAAAATTCAAAAAATGAACAATGCAAGGTGCCATTATCCACTTTCATTTCCCATGAGACTGAGAGGTTTTCTAACCCTCTGCCTCAAAATAAGGGGTGCCTCAAACTTGATCTATCCAAGGACTCCAAAGAGTTCATCCTACTCAGGGTGGGTGATAGGATGATCAAACAACTAATACAGTACAATACCCTTCCCAATACTTGATTTAGATGTCAAAGCATAGACCAAAAGAAGTGTGATTATCCATTAATGGTTAAACTTCACCCACAACATTCCCCGATGAAACAAGGAATTCACAAGCCAATAAGTCTAATGCAGCTCAAAAGGAAAGTCAAGGACCATTGTCACATTGGGTCCTAGTAAGCCCACAACATCGACCGTTGGTAAGGAGGTGGCAACCGCACCACCACCACCCCCCACCTTGGCAATATGTTGCCCTTTTGAGAGGGAAATAGTAGGGTGCACTCTTCACCCCCTAATTGGAATTCCCAAGTCCGTTGGCCTCGAGCATGCCTAAATAACACCCAAAATTCACATCCTATGTGATAATTATGCACATTCCCTCAAGGCCTCATTAACCTCGATCTTGTTTGATGTTCTGGTCTAGTTGGGAAATAATTATACTGTAGAAAATATGGCTGTCATCACTACCCTTAATTAAGGTAGTACCATGAAATCTCAGAGGCCTGAGGGGCCATTGTAGAGAAGTCACAATGCATAAGATAAAAACTATATTGTAAAATCCCTAGATAGGTAATGTACATAAATAATAATAATAATAATAATAATAATAATAACAACAACATATCAATAACTTAACTTTGTTGTTCTTGAAAGTCATACCCATTCATACTCAACCATTTCAATGAATATTTATAACGTTGTAATCAAATGTAATCATCATCACATTTATTCATATATCAAATCTTTTATTTTGCAGATATTAATTTGTCTTCTATTTGTGAGCACTGAGAACAATTGTTCTTAACAATGGTATCAAAGACCAATCTAGGGTCCTTTCTCACTCTGCCATAAAGGCACAATTCCCAATGGTGTTGTAGCAAGCACTAGTCTATGCCAATGCTAAATCATGAAGTATGTTCCAATTCATGGAAAATCCGAGGAAGTTATACCAAGACCATAGCAACCCATTCCATAAATTGCACAATCGACCCTGCATCAAGTCATGGACCTACACAGAATCACAAGTTGAGCCAAACATACCTCAGTGCTATGCATGGCCACATGTAAATTTCGATGCCAAACCTAGTATGAGTAAAACCTAGAAACCCACACCACAATTTGGGGTGATTAAATTCTGAATTTTATTGGGGTATTTATATAACTTTAGCGGTTTTGGGGGGTTGACCTATAATCCAAAAGTTATTAAATTCAAACCAGTGGATGTAACAAATTTAGTTAAAAGGTGGATTTGACAAGAAACAATTCTGCCAAAATAATTGACATTGACGACATTACCGTTAAGGTTAATCAATACCGAGACAAAGCCTACGGTGTGAAGATCCAACTTGCTGACGTGGAAAAAGCACAAAGAGATTTGTTGAAAAAATGGACACACAAAATTATTTAACAAGGATTGGAAATGGCAATAGGGACAAATACATGTGAATGGTGAAGTAGGATAGGGAGCTAATCTCACAAATAATTCAAAAATCAAAGGACTTACTAGTAAAACCATTATCCTTCCAATCCACACTTGTAAGCCCGAGCTCAATATCCACGTCCCACTCAAGAAACATGAACAACCTTAGAATGGGACCTCTTAAAAAAGTTTAGTTTGAAAAACCCAAATATGATGATGACGAGGAATGTAACGCAGCTATCATGTGTTGCAACAAAATCAAGAGACATTTTTCCATGAATCCACCCCATAATGACAAAGAAAATATTTCAACTACTACATCCACATTCCTTGAAGGGGACACATGTGACTAGTTTCTATGGTGGGAATGCAAAACTAGTGATCTATCTACAAACTAGCAAATCTTTCACAATTACATCTTAAAGAGATTTCACAGTGATGAAGAAGAGAATGTCTTCACTAAATTTACATATTTACACCAAACATGATCAATGAGAGGATATATCCACAAATGGAAGGTACTCAAAACAAGTTTTGAACCTTCATTATGAGCAATGTTAAAAATGTATATCTTAGGTCTAAGAGGCTATATAAGCAACAAAATAAGATTATGGAAGCTAAGGAATATTATTGAAGCCAAAAGCACATCTAAGTAAATCGAAAGGGAGCTCCTCTCTCATTGCAAAGTGTCTTTCACATCATGGAGAAATCAACTAGCTATGTTTTGCCAAATCAACATAATGATAGCAAGTTCTACAATCTAGAAATGGATAAGAAGAAAGAAAGCAAATGTGGCAAATGTGGCAAAAAAAGGACACCAAGTCAGAGACATGAAATGAAAAGATTATATCACTACAGGATTGAAAATTGAGAGGTAGAAGTTTCTAACTCAAAAGAATTAGACCAAGAAGAAACCATTTTCGATACCAAGTCAAACTTTGAAGGCATAAAAACCATGCCAGGGATATCATTTGCAAAATAAAGCAAGGTTGGAAGAACAACTCAATAGTAAAAGCAAGATCTTGCTCACACTTATAGAAGCATCATCTATATATGTTCTTACCTACCTACAAGTCCTTGGTAAGGTTCAATACCGAGACTCAAAAAGAGAAAAAACTAAAAAATAGTTATCAAGGCCATGAAAAGGGGATTAATGAACATAACAAGAAGAAAATAGATATTCTAAAGGCTTCCATGAAAGATTCAGAAGACAAAAACACTACACAGTCAAGTTCAATGTTGTTAGACTCAAACTCTGCAAAGATTTGACTAGCATGGGACTTGGCGACTCGAATAAGACTCGACAAATAGAAGAAAAAAAACTCAAAATATAGTAACTTTTGTGAACAAAAAATATACCAATTGACATTTCTAATCCATATAAGTTATAAAACTACATTCTATGTAGAAATTCATTGTATCATCTCATAAAAAATTATAATACAACATTTGACACTCATATTTATATGCACAATAGTGAACCGAAAGATGATTCCTTGAACAAATTCACAAATAGTACCAAGTTCATCTTCATAACTCAAAACATAAGTAGAAAATCAAAATAGAGAACGTCTTCAAGTCTAATCCCAAGCTTGTGCATGACTACGAGAAGTAGAACACCCAGAATAGGGCCTAGAGGAGGTAGTGCCAACATCACTAGACCAAAGCAACAACTGTGATGCAGGTGTATTGGGTGTTTCCATTTCAGAAAATGGAAACACTAGAGGGATCCTTAGTCTCCTCATCAAGCCAACTTGAATCATCAGCAAAAGATTCATATAGAAAGTATACAGAAAGTATGGGTGCATATAACTAAAATTGCATCAACTGCAATCCATATCTAACCCAAAATACATAAACAAAGAGGCTCTACATTGCCTCTGGAGTCCAAAAAACTTCAAAACTTTTCGCTACAACAAATAACTATATATCATCAAAATCATTGCCTATATTAGGATCTTATTCGTCAATAGAACCCTATGCCCCCCACCTCTAGGCTCTATCCCTTGCCTCTATCTCGAATCTCAAAGTTGATCCTCCAAGGATATTAGTTGACACCCTACAATTTTGATGAAACCTCTTTAATCCAAGCATTAAAAAAGGTAGAAAAAGCTTTGCATTCCTAATAAGTAATTTTGCTTGAGTGAAGGGTACATTTTTACTAAGGTCATGACACAAGAGTTAAACAATCAGCACCACCAACATCGAGGTACATAGAGGGGTTGATGCACTTGATTAAATGCTAATCCCCTACCGTCATACATGATAGAATCAAGTGGAAAAGTTTCAATCCTGAAACCCTGAACACTATTAAGTCTGTTGAATTATGAATGGGATCTAAAATTCTACTTTTTGCATTTGAAGTTCGATGAGGTTGGAACCACTTTCAAACATCCTGAAACAATTAATGGTAATGTTAAAAATTTAAGGAAAAGGATAGAAAATGAGATATAAGGAGAATGTCACTTTTACTTTAAGAATTTAATATTACCATCTATGGCGAGTTTGACTAGTCTGGCGAGTTTCAATCGAGTCTGGTGAGTGGCGAGTCTGCCAAGCGAGTCTTGGTCGAGTACTCGTTTTGCAACAAACTCGTGAAGACTCGACGAGTCTTTGACGAGCCTCATAACACTGGTCAAGATACATGGATAAAAATGCCATGCTTAGAATCTCACTCACGGCTATTATAAGGAAACAACTTAGGACATTGAAACTCAAAACAACTATATGGAAAAACATTGTTACAACACTTGAATGATTTAGGAGCACCCATATTTTCATTGATATGAACTTCGCAAAAAATTAAGCTTATTTGTATACACCAGAAAATATCTCTCTCGTACAGTAGCAAACGATCAAGAAATTACATGAATAAGGAGCTATGATAATGTATCATTACAAATATAAAATTTTAAACTACAAATCAAATTCTATGCACTATCGCTCAGTGGATTGGACGTTATCTTACATGTAGAATGGTTAATTAAGCTAGGCACTTATGCTACTAATCTATAGGAATCATTTATGGAACTCTAATGGCAAGGGGAGATTTATAAACTGAATGGGTTCAAAAACCCATGTACATAAGCATATAGCAGGCAACCAATGAAAAACATCAATTGCAGGGGGTCATTGATTTAAACAAACGAACATCCTCAAGGAAAACAAACAACAAATTTACAAATTAAAAGGTTTTGTTAGACAAGTACAACAAAACCTCTCAAACAATGAGGTCTCATAGGTCAATTTGTTGTCTAGCTAGGCTATAACCTTAAATTAGACAAGTAAAAAAACACAATCGATCTTTAATTACAAAAATCAAAAGAAAGGAAAAGAAAGTTACATCAAAAGGCTAAAGTGCAAAAAATCAATAAAACAATATCCACAAATCCATTTGTATAAAAAGACCAAGTTGTCACTACTAAAGAAGTTTCATTTATCAATAAATAGATTGAAGATGATAGTGAGCCATGTTAGATTTTTAATGATATAGCAGTATAATTTTCATCTCTTTCAACTTTAACTACACATAATCATGCACAGAAACACAAGAGACACAATAGTTTACCTTGGGAAAACCCAAACTCGGGAAAAACCTAGCAATCCTTTCTTATTCAGAGATTCAATACAGAATACAAGTACATCCAGATATAGAAGTGATCTTGAACAAGATAGATCACAAACAAAGAAAATACAAAAGAAAGAGCCCCAAAAATTAGTCTTCCACAACCCAGAGCAAACTTCTTGCTTCTTGTCTTCTTCACTTGTCCTCCTAGAGAAGTGCGCATCACACTTGAGAGAGAGAGAGATGAACTTGTTGTTCTAATAATGAAGTGTGAAAGCACTTTATTTATATTCTTGTTTTCAATAGAAGTTTCCTCAATTAGGTCGACTTGACTTTTATTTATTTATTTATTTATCTTTTATTTTATCTTTCAAACCGACTTGTCTTTTTATCTTCTAAGGCTATTATACCCATTTTATTGGGGTAATTGTACTCTTCATTTCTTCCAATTTATCTAGGACTTCTTAACAATATATTCTCATGCTACATAAACATCAACACTCCCTCTTAGCGAGGAATGTATTCTTCATGCACGATCTTCAATATTGTTTGTCTTCTTCAGCGTTCTTTAAGACTTCTTCAATGGATTGTCTTGACTTCTTTGGATATCGAAAAGTTCTCATTGTTGATGTCTCATCACATGCGGTCACATTCTTGCCGAAGAGCTCTAATGTTGATTTGACCATACTCTAAGAAATCTTGGACACTTCTAGAGCCAATTGTCAACTTCAACATTAGACTAGGCTTTGTCTAATATACAAGGAGATAAAATATCCTTGTAACATGGACAAGTCATGACACTCTATAAAGAATAGATCACTCTTGTTAAGGAGCACTCCACATACTAAGTATGCAATGTGACCTCTAGCCTACCATCACTCCAGTCCACATGACTGGACTATGCTAAGCATCCGAGCCCTCTAGTAATTAGTCCACATGGCTAATCAGGGCTGGAACGCATGAAAATATCAATACTCCCTCTCAGCTAGGGAGGTATCATCACTCTAGAACACATTTGGATATCATCTGATCGTCACGGCTTCCCTCGTGCATCTCGTCATCATAAGAAAGGTCTCTTATGATCAAGTCCTTCTGACCAGAACAATTGTTCCCACTGGAACCTTGTTCCTCACTGGAACCACATCATCTTTCCAATGATGATATATGATCCATCTAATAAGCCTAGTCAACCTAGACCACAGAGGAACACATCCTCATGCTTTATCAATCTAAAACAAAAAGTAAGTTGCACTCCTCCGGAAGACACTTCTTCCAAGCACTTTATCAGTCTCAAATCGAAGGGAGGCTCTACATCCCCAGCAAGACTCTTCTTCCAATTTACCAATCATTACAACTAGAAGGCGATGATGACTACAGTTAGTCCACCCCTCTGGGCCCAAGCTCCACATAGGAGCACTCTCCCCACTAGAGAACATCCCACACAGGGATCCACTCCACAAAGGAGTCCTCTCCACATCGAAGAACGTTTCCACACAGGGATCCACTCCGCAAAGAAGTCCTCTCCACAACGGAGAACGTTCCACACAAGGACACGCTCCACTAAGGATTCAGGCACAAGTCTCAGCTTGTGCCTCATCAATAGCCATACTGGTCATCAATCTCCCTTGCTGAGGAAGAGAATCTCCACCACCCCAAGCCTTTCACGGAAGTATGCAAACTTCACTCTGGACAAAGGCTTTGTAAGGATATCTGCAATCTGCTCATCTGTGGAGATATATTGGAGCTTCACTGCTCCCTTCTAGCTGCACAGGCTGCGATGTACTCTGCCTCCGCTATAATGAGTGCCATAGAAGACTGTTTCTTGCTAAACCAAGAAAATATATAGTTGATCCCAAGCTAAGACATCACCCAGAGATGCTCGTTTTGTCAACTGCACTTCCATCCCAATCTGAATTGGTGAAGCCTACTAGCTTCACCCTATCATCTAAGGTATATCTCAATCCATAACCAACTGTACTGCGAAGATATCTCAACTCGTGCTTAGCTACTGTCTAATGTACTTGTCTCGACTCGACCATGCGCTAACTCAATGCATACACTGTATAACAGATATCTTGCCCGGTATTAACCAGGTACAACAAGGCATCAATCAACTGGAGATACATGGTGGGATCACTAAATCTGAAGATATGGCAGCATCATGTAACTTCTTCAAATCTACTTTCATGGGTGTAGCCAGGGACTTACAGTCCATCATCCCAAATCTCTTCAGGACATCAATAGTATACTTCCATTGACTTAGGAAGATCTCATCATGTCTCTGCCACACCTCTAATCCCAAGAAATAATGTATCGAGCCAAGGTTCTTCATCTCAAACTCAGAGGCTAGCTCCCTCTGCATCTGTCAATAAATCTCTTTGTCTCAGTGGGAACAACATTACGATCAAGGAATCATTATCCACATTTTGTGCCATCTGCACATGCTGAATCCTGAGCCACTGCTCTAACTGAACAAATCTGAACATTCAGGCACAAGTAATGCTCTAACCAATTTTAGAGTCTGCCATGATTCCAACTGGAAGTCAACTGCTCTTCATGTGATCCCCACATCTCAGGTAACATGCTGAAGTAACTAAGAAACTTCATAGAACTCATCAGTTGCTACTAACTACAATTCCTCTTGATCACCGGAAGGATGAATATTTGTAGTATAAAGAGACCAAAATTTGTTGGAGCCTCCTGCTTCCAACCATCAATCTTCATATGAGATCCTTTGGACCTGTAGGTTATATGACTAGATGTACTAGGTCCACACTTGATCCATAGTCCATACAAGACAAGGAGTTCACACAGAACTCATCTCAGTTTACACAGAACCACAATCTAATGCGCCCTCCCAAGGCAAGTTGGATAGACCTCCTTTTCTTCCAAATCTGAGGTCATAACAGCTCGCAGTCTGAAACCCTAATTTCTGCAGTTTCTATAGAAATTAGGTTAAAACTGAAAAATTCTCGGATCTGAAATATGCTTCCACAGATAGGTTCGCCCTCCTAGGGTGAGCTGGAGAAAGCTATGGTCGAGTCTAATCAGTGATCAGAAGAGTTTAAAACAAGAAGCCCTAGTTTCTTGAGCCCGGCAGAAATCAGGTCAAACTTGAAAAATCTACAAACTAGAATTCACCTCCACAGAAAAGTGCGCCTTCCTAGGGCGAGTTTCCCAAGTGCTCTTTTCAAAAAAATCTATGGAGAGAAGAGTCCAAACGAAGATGCCCTAGTTTCCGAAAATTGCACAACAGAAGCATGGTGTGGGCCCATAACCTATTAGATTTTTAATGATAAAGCAGTATAATTTTCATCTCTTTCAACTTTAACTACACATAATCATGCACAGAAACACAAGAGACACAATAGTTTACCCTGGGAAAACCCAAACTCAAGAAAAACCCAACAATTCTTTCGTATTCAAAGATTCGGTACATAATAAAAGTACATCCAGGTATAAAAGTGGTCTTGAACAAGATAGATCACAAACAAAGAAAATACAAAAGTAAGAGCCCTAGAAATTAGTCTTCCACAACCCAGAGTGAACTTCTTCTTGCTTCTTGTCTTCTTCACTTGCCCTCCTTGAGAAGTGTGCACCATTTGAGAGAGAGAGATGAACTTGTTGTTGCAAATTTTAATACAAAGATCACTACTCCCTCTGGATAGCCCTGAGATCTCAAGCGATTGAGTCTCTGTATATCAATAATGCTCTAAAGAAAAAAGACTCAACAACTATAGATCTCTTTACAACATAAACACAATCAATCACACATATGACACTACATATACTCAACAACTATAGATCGCTTTACAACTTAAACATAATCAATCACACATATGACACTACATATACCCTGGAAACACCAAACAAGGAAAACTAGCAATCATGTGGGGCTTTCTTCTATCTCGAGGCTAGAGCAATATATGAAGGAAGTAAATACAACAATATTACCTCAGATGTAACACTCAATCATGAACAGTTCAATACCCTAGATCTACATGCATCAGTTGATGCATGCACTAAGGAAATATGCCCTAGCTGTCAATCTGGATCTAAGTCAGTCTGCAGGTAGCTCTGACTGTACTGCCTCTCTCAACCCTCTGTTCTAATCTGCTCTGCTCTGGAAGAAGAGCCAACTGCTCAACTAGTGAATGCGCCCTTCCTTTGCATGGAAAAGTGCGCCCTCCCCTCCGGATGTCAAACGCTCGTACTGGATCAGATCCCAGCAAATATGAGCTCTGATCGTCACAGACCTTCCTCAAACACTGAGGCAAGGCAACCCTGAAAGTCTCAAACACTCAATCGGCAGATCGAACTCTGAATGAGCTCCTCTCTCCTCAGGTAATGCACCCCTCTCCCTCTCTGGAAGTCCTCCACAATCTCTGCAGAATCCACTCAAGTGAACTATCTCAGTCCACAGATCTGGGTGCCAAGTGCCTCTGGAGCAAGTGGTCTCTAATCCAGCTCAGATCTGACCACTCTCCCTCCTGCAAAAGCTCCTCTCTCTCTCAGAAAGTCGCCCTGCATGCACTAATGCGCCCTCCTCACTCCTGATCTATCACTCTCTGATAAGTCAACTGAGCAACCTCGTCCGAAGACCCCCTGCCTCTATAAATAATCTCACCGATCAATTAGGTTTACCAAAAACCTAATATCGGTGCATGCAAAAAGTCACTTTTGCATGCATCTTTTAATCACCGACAGGTCATGCAAAACTCATGCATGCAAAGGCAAAAACACCCAGGAAGGTCCGCATGCAGCCACTAATGGACTCATGCCACTGAGTAGAGTGTATCTCACCCTCTACTCCATATCGATGCCTATACTGTTGATGTTCCTCCATGCAAGGGATCTAAATCATGGAGGACATCTCGAGATACCATAAAAACTAACACTCCCTCTTAACGAGGGAAGTCCTACCACTGATGCCTAGATCCAACAAGTCCCCTACTGCTGACACTGAACCAACTGCCATGCCTGTCACTGCTGCCCTCTGACCTGAAGTGCCCTCATCTAGCTCCATCTAAGAAGCCCCGTGATCTAACACTAACTCTGTCACTGTACTCTGATTCAAACTCCCTCTGAATCTCTGTTGTAACCAGTCCCGAAGACTGTTGTCAAGTGGATTCAATGGTATATAAGTGGACTCCCTTTGTCTCTGAGCTGACTCAACTCTCTCCTGAGCTAAGTCCATCTCCACCATATCGTACCAACTCAATCTCTAATTGGTGCATGTATGAGCATCATGCTCATCCATCTGATCTAAATCCAATGGCTCAATCCCCTGAGTCTCATCATCATCATCATGAGCATCTCGCTCATCCATCTGATAACCAAAGTCACTCCTCTGATCCTCATCATCATGGTGAGCATCTCGCTCATCCATCTGATAACCAAAGTCACTCCTCTGATCCTCATCATCATGGTGAGCATCTCGCTCACCCATCTGCTGACTGGACTCACATCTCCTAGCATCATCTCTATTGTGAGCATCTCGCTCACTATCCTCCTCTGACTCAGAAGAGGATGCACTCAGCCAACCTGATGTGCCATAAGTGGGTTGTCCCCGAATCCAGTATTCACCATCGATCCTGTGACCCATCAACACTGGGTCAACTCCTCTAGGATAGGTGAAAATCAGATCCCGCTAGAACACTACTAAGTAACCAGCAGCTCCCAAAGCTACCACTGAGAGAATACTCCCTATCAGTCTTGGAATGAACAACATTCCTGATACCTCCAAGAGCTGTCTAAGGTCAAGTATAAACCAAACTCTACCCACTCATGTGACCAAGTGATCAGTCCCCTGCACATCCCGAACCATCTAGATAGGTGTGTGCTCTAGGATGAGGAATGCATCTCGCATCCCTGTCATGTGGATGCTCTGCATTCAGTCAACAAGTCATGCAAAACTCATGCATGCAAAGGGAAAAACACCCTGGAAGGTCCGCATGCAGTCACCAATGGACTCATGCCACTGAGTAGAGTGTATCTCACCCTCTACTCCATACCGATGCCTATACTGCTAATGTACCTCCATGCAAGGCATCTGAATTATGAAGGACATCCCAAGATACCATAAAAACTAAGAGTTGTTGTAATAATGAAGTGTGAAAGCACTTTATTCTTCTTTTCACTAGAAGTTTCCTCAATTAGGTCGGCTTGACTTTTATTTATTTATTTATCTATCTTCTATTTTATCTTTCAAGAAGACTTGTCTTTTTATCTTCTAAGATTAGTTACCCATTTTATTGGGGTAATTGTGCTCTTCATTTCTTCCACTTTATCTAGGACTTCTTAAAAATATATTCCGATGCTACATAAACATCAACAAGCAAATCATGATGCCAATCAAAGAGAATCATAATGGAAGTCAAAGATAATTGAAATACACCTTATTACCATCCTAACCATACAAGTTGTTGTCGTCGATTCAAGCACAAAGTAACTTCTCCAACAGAAAGTATATTAAATAGACAATAATAATAATAATTGGGGTGGCAGGAGGGGGAGGGATAATCCTTTGTCCTGATGGATCAAAGGAATTTCAGTACTCTTGGGGATTAGGTTCTGCAACTAATAATCAAGCAGAAGCTTTGGCTCTCCTTCAAGGTCTTCGTCAACTAAGGAAAAAAAGGAATTATGCAAGCAAGAATTATTGGCGATTCTCAAAGTCTCATTACTCTTATGGTCAAGAATTCAAAACCAACTGAAATCCATTTAAAACAAATAGTCACCAGGATCCTAGACCTAGCCTCCCTCTTTCATAAGCTTTAGCTCTTTCATGTGCTTCGCAAGAACAACAAGGAGGTTGACCTAGCTGCCAACATAGCAATCACGGTGGCTCCAAGCTCGCTCCTCCTTAATGAACAAACTTTGGAGACAGACCCAATCCCCTAAAGGGAGTCGCGCTTTACCGTTGTCGTTTGGTGGATATCCACGTGAGTGGAGGAAGTTGAAGGATAGGTGGTGGATAGATAGCACGTATCAAAACAGATGGCAGAGCAGGTGGATGAACTGGGCGGTAGGTGCACGCGCGTGGAGAATTAAATGGAATAGGCGAAGGTATGTCCTTACGGAGTTATTGGAATTAAATTTCAGTTGGGATAGTCTTTTCACTTCTGAGTAGATAGTAGGGGGAATGGATCTTCAGGCGCTCCAGTACGTCTTCTGTTCAACTTTCAACTCGTCGCTGAGGTAGATTGACGCAAGCATTGTACTATTTGATAAGAATTGGGATTCGGGAGAGTACAAGCCTGCATCAACAGAAGTGGGAGTCTTAATGGGAGACCATGTCCAGATTGTTTACCATTTTCCTATCCAAGCTTGTTGGGATAATACGAAAGGAGACAAGAAGCAATCTACCACCTTTCGTCTTGCGCTCTGCCTCTTCTTCTCCGTTTGCAAGAGGTTTTCGTGGAGCCTTTCTGTTGGGTGCATAAAGCAACTGTTTAGAGAAGGGAGCAAGGGAATGGATTCAAGCGACAAGAGCCGAGACTGTTGCCTAGAGCATGAGGTTGCAGCCATGGGGAGATGTCTGCGGGCACTGAAAGAGGCCATGAAAGCACAGAAAAGAAGCATCAGAAGGCTCAAGGAGAAAGTGGAGGAAAGGTTGGAGCAAATGGAGGAAAGGATGGAGCAAATGGAGGAGTTGGTTCATGAGACCCGAGTAATCCAGCAAGAACTCGCAACGATGATGGAGGCCCAAAGACAAGAGCAGAATCAGGTGAATCAGGATTTGTCTGACAAACTTCTCCAGGTGGAAATTCAGCTGGGAAGGATGGCTTTTGAAGCCCATGTCTGCCAGGAATTAGAAGCCTACCCGAAGCATGCTGACCGGAAAAGTCCAGGGACTTCCCTTGGCAAATCAACAAGTCTTTAAAAGATATTTTACAGTCTCCTCTTGGGACAGTTTGTATGTTTAATAAGTCTTTTAGTTTTTAGAGTTGTAGTTAGGCTTCTAGTTTTCCTTCTTATGGACAGTTTGGAACTTGCAAGTTATGTTTTGCAATATGATACTTTACTGTATTGTCTTGAAGACTAGTCTGTAACTTTCCAAATGACTTCACATTTGGGTTTTTGATAATACAAAATTTTACTCGTTCTTGTGAAAAAAAGCAATAATAATATATAACATAAAACAAATTATTAAATAAATATAAGTAATATTTAATAACATAAGTCGATTGTTCCCGAAAGTAATACTTAATACTGCAAAGACACACTAGGTTTAACATGTTTGATGCATAGTAACTCATGGACTGCTTACTACCAACATAGATCCATCTTAAACTCGGATCTATCAACCATCGAGAGGGATCGAATTTCTTGAGGTGTAAATATTTTATCTTAAATGTTTTACACATCAAGAAAAAAATTAAACCTCAATAAATTTGATCATTCTCGATACTTGATAGATTCGAGTTTAAGATGGATCTATGTTGGTTTTAATTTTTTTTATTTTTCTTTGAAATTTAAAATTGAACAGACGGATGATGCCAAATAGCTCTATTTAAGATTTTTGTTGCCACGTACACTACATACGTGACAACATCTCTCACATACTAGGCTATAAAGCACCTCGCTACTCTCAATGCAGGCAATCAGATGGATGATGCCAAATAGCTCTATTTAAGATTTTTGTTGCCACGTACACTACATACGTGACAACATCTCTCACATACTAGGCTATAAAGCACCTCGCTACTCTCAATGCAGGCAATCAATGTGTTGTTTGGCAAGAAAGCAATGTGGAACACCCTCAAATCTAGGCTCAAGTTGTATGGCCTCATTAAATTAAAAGGAAAAAGTCCTCTATGCTTTGACTTACACAGTTCAACTTTCTGAGGAGTAACAAAAGAGTCCTTAAAAGCCTTGACAAGGCAATGCTTTCTTGGCAAACCACATTCGTTTTTCGAAAATGGAGAATCTCAACTAGTCTAAGTCTCAACAGAAAACACTCCTCCGTACCATCAGCCTGCCTATTTCTCTGTATCTTGGGAGCAACAAGAATGCAGATGCCCAAAGCTTGGTATGTTATGAATCTATCACATTTGCAAAAACCTACCTAAATTTTCTTAGGAGAGTTTGAAATCCTATACAAAACTAACAGCAAAGGAATCAAAGGATTGTTGGATTATATGGTGGGATGACATCGTTGCTCATACCACCTCTTTCATTACAAGGTATTAACAACAGATCGCCTTAATGTGGGACAAGCAAAACAAAGGGGTCAAAGAAGAACTATGGCAAAGTTACCATAGGCTTCAATATAGCCCATTCAATCAAGAATTGTAGTCAACCCCCTAAGCTCCAGCAACACTAAAAGTACATGAAACTCAATGTGCCCAAGAAACATTGTTGCAAGCAAGGCTCCACAAACTCAAATCTAGGTACCAACCAACAAAATACTATTTTAAAGCATTAGCATCTAAAGGAGTTGTGAAGAAAATCTTTGCAATCAAAACTCCTAATGGAGAACTAACTAAACAAGAGGATATTGAAGAGTAATGTCTCCCACTACAAAATGGTGTTTCAACTTTGTATACAGAATATCAGAGATGATTTTTTGTATTTGTAACATTGAATGGTCACCAACTTTAGTTTTTGAAAATTATCATATTCTATTTATTATTATTATTATAAGTGTATTTATGTATGTTACAATAACTAGAATCTCTATTGCATGCTAAGAGAGTCGATGGTATGTGTATTCTTGACACACTCAAACCTAGGCATTGTGTGCTAAATGGATTATATGAGCTTTGGAAGGTTCAAAGCCTAGAAAGTGTCGATTAGGAATTCCATTATTTAAGGAAACCCTATGGTCAAAGACAAGGGTCAAATCTAAGCAAAAGGGTTCATATTGTTATCGTGGCGTAAGTAAAAATCAATGGCACTTTCGTGGCTCGAAGCATTTGGAAGGTTTGAGAGTCCATCAAACAACTTTCACTCTAGCCTCCCATACAATCAACTTTCTATCATATGGACTCTTTTGTTGGTCTAGTACAAGCCTCTAGTCTAATCCCATTGATTTTCATACTTAAGGTTTTATAAAAACGGAGTTAAAACTATTCTAGATATATTCAATGCCAACGCCAATTATAGGAACCCTTGGTTAAAGCTACATGACAAATTCAAACTTTAAGTTATTGACGAGGTAGTTTGGATAAGTCAAGAAGATGGCACGTTATTCCCTACTCAAATTGGGAATAAGGTCACCAAGTAGATTTTGGATAGATTGGTAGTGGAATTATAAAAGGCCTTCCTTCTATCTAAAGCTCGCAAATGTTTATCAATGGCTTGTTAAGAGGTTTGTTCTTGTTGCACATTCAGGTCAGCTCGAGACTTAAAAATAAACAAACTAACTTGATTTTTAGGCCAAGTGTCTAGAAATCCCTTATTTATCCCTAGAAATTCTTCTTTGCCTAGTCCATTACTCTAGAAAGCTTCACCATTGTCCAACCCCTAGTTCACAAACGTATTTCTCACATTAGATAGACATTTTGTAACAACCTTGAGACACATGATCATAATAAGTATCTATTTTAGTTCTTCCCTTTCACCAAATCAATGTGGTGATGTGTCACAACCCCTTCCAATTACCTATCCTTGAACACGTGCTAGAACTTCTGGAAATTCGCCAATTAAAAATTAAGATCACTGCGAATCATACAATGCAAAGCCATGGTCATACCACAACTGGTCCACATTGTTGCATGAAAGACCTATTCATTGTTGGATATGGCTAATGTAGAAATCTTGAGAACATTAGTATGGAAACCCAAAATCATGCACATTGAACAATGTCCAAAACTAACTCAAGGGCTGAGTTTATTTCTCCAATAACTCTTCTTTCCTTCTGACACAATCATCCTCCAATACATTATCAATCAAGAATGGAATACTAGGTGGTTCATGTTATCAACTAAAATGCACTTAGATGATTTCAAGTGAGCCTGTGAAGATAGAACAAGTTTACTTGTTCACAATTAGAAGATCAAAAGTCCTAGCAGGCCACCTTGGCCCATTTTTTTTTTTTAAATCTCATGTCCATTCGCTACGCGGAAATTGTAAAAAACGTCATAGCATGATGGTTTTGTAAGCGAATCGGTTTTCCTAAGACTTAGATATCAGTCCGACTAGCCCAAGTGTTTTTTCCCTTGTCAATTATATGTTGTTGAATAAACGACATATAATTTTTTATTTTTTCACTCATACCTCCAACGTTGGGGTGGTCGACATGATTTTGCGGCCTTAGGAGGTTACTAGAGCCCAAGTGTCAATGTATATTACCATGCTAGATATTAAAATTGAGTCGTATGGACATGTGCTAGGTCCCCATAAGTTTTTTTTAATTTCCGAGAAGGATAATTTTTTTCCGTAAACTTAGGCCATTTTTTAATGGTTTAATTGGAAATTTTCAAATTGTAATAAAAGTGTGGTCTGGAGACGGATTTTGGCGTGGGGATGCTCGATTTCACACTTAGAGCGTCCTCTTTAGCCTAGAACCCACATTCCCCATGTTCCAGGTGACTACGTCGTCTCTGGGAGCATTATTCCTTAAAGATGCGACAAATTGGCAAAAAAATGCTAAAAAAGTACAAAATAACCCAAAACAAAACTAAAAAAATATAATAGAAAAATCATTTGGCGTGTGCCAAATGAATTGGCATGCCATCACACATGGAAGGCGACCTCATGAGAGAATTAGAGCACATGTGATAAAGGTCAAATCGAGAGGATTTAATGTGATTTAGTTTTGGGATGCGCCATCCTTATCATGGCCTCACGTGGGCATGAGTTGGGCGATTCTCATTAGTGGGACGAGTTCCCAATGTGGAGGAGGCGCACCTCTTGTGAGGTGTGTTGAAATGTTACCCCAAGGGAATGTTGTTCACCTTGTGTTGCCTTGGGGTGGACAAGGACACTTTAAAAAAGGGACCCCTAGCCATTAATTAATAAAGTGAGAAGGACTTTATATTTATAAAGTCACTTTATTAAAAGTTAAGTCATGAGTATGTCATAAGTTCATATTTAATGAAAAGTCAAGCGAGTGATTAATTAAAAAGGGTATTCACTTTATTCAATGACATGAAGTGCACTAAATGTCATTTATTATTTATTTATTGAGCATTTATTGACAACCCTCCATCTAATCTAATCTAAACCATTAGATTGAAAAGAGGAAGTTGCCATGAACAAAAAGGCTTGGGGAAGGAAAACCGTAATGTCCCTTGTTAGGAATTTTATTAAAATGGCAACTTTCCACTTTTTTTCCCTAGTTCGACCTTTGACTAGTTTTGATCTCTAGGTCCCAAATTTACCCCAAATGATCCCAAATCTTCTGAGAAGGTATATGAAAGATATTAGAACATAAATATGTGTTTCAGGGATGCCTTTGGACCTTTAAAATACTTCTGCAAATACTCTTTCAATTCTGGTCAATGTAGGTAACTTTACTAGTGATTTCCCTTTGACTAGTATTGGTCTCTAGGTCTCAAATTGACTCCAAATGCCTTCAAATATTCAAGGAATGTGTATGAATGATATTAGGACTTGAATATGATGTTCAGGAATGACATATGGCCACCAAAAGACCTCTGCAAACTCTCTTAAGATTCTGGACCAAGTATGCAATTTTACTAGTAATTTAGGGTTCAAATCCCCTTGGGGTAAGTACTGAAAATGGCTTCTCAATTGCTTCCAAACCCACTCAAATTTATGAACAGAGGTATGTAATGTGTCAAGAATGTTATTAAGGTCTCATGTGCACCATTAATTTATTATTATATATGTTCCAACCCTCTCCCATTCAACTGCAAAAATCACCAATTCGACCCTTGGAGATATGGCACTATTTTTTCTCCCAATGCAATTAAACTGAGTAAAAATACTTCAAATGCTCAAGTACAGTACATGAAACTTGTAAAATACATCCATGGCAGTCCATTAATCACAAATGCATCAGAGAATCATCCATTCATTCGAAATCATCATCAATACATTAGTTCACAACAAGGTAGTGGGGAAATGGCATTGTTCTTCCATTAAAAATGAGATTTATACATTTCTACTTGGAATTTTGACCTAAAACTTTCTAGAGATGAAGAACAGAGTATTTACTTCATATTACAAAAGAAATGGGGCATTAGAAGCTCCCCCAAAGAGTACAATAGCTCACCAAAAACGCCCTCCCTCAAGGATCAAGAATATGCCATCAAAACTGGAAATGGTTGAAGGAGTGAGCTGCAATAGAAGAAACCATGAGCTGCCCTGTAGCTTACACCTGCAAATAAAGACTCCATTAAAGGCTCCAAATGAAAATCTGAATGGCCTTTCCAATTACCAACTTGGATGGGAATCTTTCACCCTCGAAATTGACTAAGGCAAGAAACTAGTCATCCACTAGCTCTCCCTCTTCACAAATGCAATTGCAAATTCTACAAATGATCGAAAGCTGGTTTCATTATTTGTTATTGACATTTATAAAGTTCTAATGTCTTCCATGGGTCGAATTCCTTCCAAGAGACTCATGCCAACTCAAGTTGGGAAGAGATTCCAAAGAACGCCACTTGTACAACAATTCCTAGTCTCCCACTTCCACCAAATCACATGTGAAAGCATCTTAGCTGCCTTAACACCCTTGAGCGCCCTCTTGGATTCTATTTTTAGCCCTGACATGTCATATATGTCATATGTCAACCTTCAGGTCTGATTTGTGTCATAGGTGTCATAGCATCTTCATCATTGTTGTCATAGAGCTAGGGAATCTAGCCCAAGTGTCTCACTAGCTCCAAATTGCCTCTTTCCTCTTCCATGGGAGTTACTCTTTCTCTATATTTCAACCTTGGATGAGTCATGCCATGAATAATACCTTTTGGACTCCCCCAAGTATGTTACCATTCACCTTGAATTCGAATTGGTGAGAGAATGATGCCAAGTGTAGTGGGGAAATCTAGCCATATGTGGGTCCCACTTCCTCCATGTGTCTTCATGATTAAATGCCACTTTGATTTTCACTTGTATATATTTATTTAGCTCCTTTATTAAATATTTATGCCACTCTAATGTTCAAACATCATTTGTTATCCCCATTATTCCAAATCCCAAAGCTTCCACCCCAAACCTAGGAAACTAGTAATTTTCCTCCTTGGCAATTATTTGACCTTTAACATCAATTTTACAAACTCTAATGAATATGGCCAATGTGATTAGGTCATTGTGACCCAATTCCAAATTTGGGACATGACAAATCCTCGCTTCCCAATATTGCTTCTCCTCAAGCAATTTCAAACATGGGTGTTGAAGAACCTGCTTCCTGTATAATTCTTTGAAGTTGCCATTGAATTGCCCAACCTTGAGTCTTTAAGTTTCCATGAAGATTTTAGAGAGAAATCACCATGCTTGTTGTTGCACTACTCTGATAAAAATCACTTTATTAAGTGGGAAATCCATCTCCCCTACTGCTTGTTTCCCCAAAAAAATTCAAACCAATGATTCAGTGGGAAATCCATCTCCCCATACTGTCAGATAAGAGGATTCCTGTATCCCATTTTCTTGTATGCATTCTTCCAAACATCATGAGTACAAAATATATATCATCAAAGTACATAACAACATAATGAAAATGTACATCAAGAAGATGCTTCATCAAAGAATCATGAAAGTGTTTATACCTCCAAGTAAGTAGACCACCATTTGCTAGGTGCATACAATCTTCAAGTGACCATTCAAATCTGCTCCAATGACATAGGTGAGGATCCCATGTCCGATAGTGCTGCTCCAAAAGAATGTGATATGCATCAAAATATTCAGCCATGCATTCTTTCATCCAAGAAATGAATGAAGAATCTCCACTAAAATCTGAACCAAATAATGAGCAGGAAAAACAAGGAGACTTCAAAGGACTCAAAGAAGTCTCATCCATACATCCATGAGGATATGTATCATCATAAGGTAAAACAATATGCTGCTGCAATTCTAAATAATGAGGTGCTCCATTCATGTAATCATCAAAAGGAGAGGTAGGAGTTTCATACCCCTCATGTGGCACCACTAGAAAAAAACCTTTCACCCAATTTTCATCCCAAAGTGATGTGGCTGGAAAAGAAGTGTGGGGTGAGGAATTATGAACCAACTTTAATTCTTTACAACTCTTACCCATTGAAATATTTAATTCATCTTCTCCATAATTGGTTGGTCCAACTATTGTGAGATCGTGTACCTCTTCCAAGGCTTTGCAACTCTCTCCATGAGGCAACTCATAATCCCTTTGAACAAGGACAAGTGCTTGTCCTTCTTCTTGTTTTAGTGTAGCATCTTCAAGAACCTGTATATCAACATATACCTCATGTTCCACAATTACATTAGGTTCCTCTTTTGTGACATAAATTATTTCATCCTTTTCCTTGAAAAGAGAACCATTGCTCATTATTTTTTCCGAGTTGCTTCCAAGTTCACTAAGTAACAATTTGAACTCTTGAAAGTATTGCCTCCACTTGTCTTCAAATGATGGTTTAAGTAATTTTCTAAACTCCTCATTCTCATCTAAGGTTCCTTTCTCATCCTTACTCATGGTAACCAATGAATGCACTTCTTCTCCTACTTCTTCCCTTTCACCAAAGTACATCCAGTTTCCATTTCTAAGGGTGGTGGCTTATTTCTTTGACTCCTGGTCTTCATTAATGTTCTACCACATCAGGTGCCAAGACCATGCTCTGATACCACTGTAATGTCCCTTGTTAGGAATTTTATTAAAATGGCAACTTTCCACTTTTTTTCCCTAGTTCGACCTTTGACTAGTTTTGATCTCTAAGTCCCAAATTTGCCCCAAATGATCCCAAATCTTCTGAGAAGGTATATGAATGATATTAGAACATAAATATGTGTTTCAGGGATGCCTTTGGACCTTTAAAATACTTCTGCAAATACTCTTTCAATTCTGGTCAATGTAGGTAACTTTACTAGTGATTTCCCTTTGACTAGTATTGGTCTCTAGGTCTCAAATTGACTCCAAATGCCTTCAAATATTCAAGGAAGGTGTATGAATGATATTAGGACTTGAATATGATGTTCAGGAATGACATATGGCCACCAAAAGACCTCTGCAAACTCTCTTAAGATTCTGGACCAAGTATGCAATTTTATTAGTAATTTGGGGTTCAAATCCCCTTGGGGTAAGTACTGAAAATGGCTTCTCAATTGCCTCCAAACCCACTCAAATTTATGAACAGAGGTATGTAATGCGTTAAGGATGTTATTAAGGTCTCATGTGCACCATTAATTTATTATTATATCTGTTCCAACCCTCTCCCATTCAACTGCAAAAATCACCAATTCGACCCTTGGGGAAATGGCACTATTTCTTCTCCCAATGCAATTAAACTGAGTAAAAATACTTCAAATGCTAAAGTACAGTACATGAAACTTGTAAAATACATCCATGGCAATCCATTAATCACAAATGCATCAGAGAATCATCCATTCATTCGAAATCATCATCAATACATTAGTTCACAACAAGGTAGTGGGGAAATGGCATTGTTCTTCCATTAAAAATGAGATTTATACATTTCTACTTGGAATTTCGACCTAAAACTTTCTAGAGATGAAGAACAGAGTATTTACTTCATATTACAAAAGAAATGGGGCATTAGAAGCTCCCCCAAAGAGTACAATAGCTCACCAAAAACGCCTCCCTCAAGGATCAAGAATATGCCATCAAAATTGGAAATGGTTGAAGGAGTGAGCTGCAATAGAAGAAACCATGAGCTGCCTTGTAGCTTACACCTGCAAATAAAGACTCCATTAAAGCTCCAAATGAAAGGTCTGAATGGCCTTTCCAATTACCAACTTGGATGGGAATCTTTCACCCTCGAAATTGGCTAAGGCAAGAAACTAGTCATCCACTAGCTCTCCCTCTTCACAAATGCAATTGCAAATTCTACAAATGATCGAAAGCTGGTTTTATTCTTTGTTATTGACATTTATAAAGTTCTAATGTCCTCCATGGGTCGAATTCCTTCCAAGAGACTTATGCCAACTCAAGTTGGGAAGAGATTCCAAAGAACGCCACTTGTACAACAATTCCTAGTCTCCCACTTCCACCAAATCACATGTGGAAGCATCTTAGCTGCCCTAACACGCTTGAACGCCTTCTTGGAGTCTATTTTTAGCCCTGACATGTCATATATGTCATATGTCAACCTTCAGGTCTGATTTGTGTCATAGGTGTCATAGCATCTTCATCATTGTTGTCATAGAGCTAGGGAATCTAGCCCAAGTGTCTCACTAGCTCCAAACTGCCTCTTCCTCTTCCATGGGAGTTACTCTTCCTCTATATTTCGACCTTGGATGAGTCATGCCATGAATAATACCTTTTGGACTCCCCCAAGTATGTTACCATTCACCTTGAATTCGAATTGGTGAGAGAATGATGCCAAGTGTAGTGGGGAAATCTAGCCATATGTGGGTCCCACTTCCTCCATGTGTCTTCATGATCAAATGCCACTTTGATTTTCACTTGTATATATTTATTTAGCTCTTTTATTAAATATTTATGCGACTCTAATGTTCAAACATCATTTGTTATCCCCATTATTCCAAATCCCAAAGCTTCCACCCCAAACCTAGGAAACTAGTAATTTTCCTCCTTGGCAATTATTTGACCTTTAACATCAATTTTACAAACTCTAATGAATATGGCCAATGTGATTAGGCCATTGTGACCCAATTCCAAATTTGGGACATGACAAAAACCTAGTCTCATTATTCACTTTACAAGAGAGAGTTTTGGAGAGGAGAAGAGGAAAAAGAGAAGAGAGAAGAGAAGAGGGTTTGAAGAGATTTCACCCAAAGAATTTTTCTGAGAAGGTTGAGTTGCAGACCAAGGAGAAAAATGAAGGGCACGAATTCCAAGACAACCGTACAATAGCATTAAAGAGGTCCGTACAGGCACAAATTTTGAGGTAGGGAGTTTCTGCATTTTTTGCAATCCGTGCAGGATATTTCTGGCACAGAAATCAAGATCGTACAGCATTTATTGTTGGTCGTACTGCACAGAATTTGAGGGTCGTACAACACAGAATTTGAGGTGGTCGTACAGCATTTATTGTTGTTCATACAGCACAGAAATCAAGTCATTTCTAGGCACGTTTTCCAAGAAATTCAGCAGCATTTAATCCGCACGTCTGAGGTCGTACTACTGTTTAAAAGGTTCAGATTTTCTGTTGTTTTGGGCACGCTTGAAACCAGGTTGGGGTTCTAAAACTTTCAAGGTGGCGCCTCCCTCATTACTCCAACTCCCTCTCTTCCCTTAATCAAAGGGATCTATCCCTCCTTTCTCTCATATGATGCGCCCCTCCCCTCTTTCATTTTCTATTTAAGCAGGTTCCATTCCTCTCTTTCAAGTGGAATCTGTGGAACCTCTGCTCTCATATGTAAGATCTTTGTTGAAGTTCTCTTGTGAATAAAGGCTTTGGAAGTCTCACATGGTGTCCTTGGCTCAAAGTGGATGAGCATTGTTGCATGTGTGTATTGAGGTAATTGTAGAACTACTCTTGCATATTGCTTTATGCTTGTTAATCATTAGCATTCTAAAGGATTAGTGTTAATCGGAATGAGTGGGTAAGATAGTTTCTTGCTCTTTTAAACAATTTATGTTCAAGAATAAGAATAAGAATAAGAATAAGAATAAGAATTTGCATGTGTGTATTGAGGTAATTGTAGAACTACTCTTGCATATTGCTTTATGCTTGTTAATCATTAGCATTCTAAAGGATTAGTGTTAATCGGAATGAGTGGGTAAGATAGTTTCTTGCTCTTTTAAACAATTTATGTTCAAGAATAAGAATTTGCATGCTTATAAGATTTTATTTATGCTCTCTTTTTCTTCAAAATAGATTTTTTACTAATGATTTAATGAGTGTCTTGGCAAGTGTGAGGATCTTTTGTTTCAGCTGCTTTGCTTGGATTGAGGGGAGATCTCGTCTGTTTCTCTCATCCTCCAAGTCTTTCGTCAAATACAACATAGTCCACTTTCAACGCTATTGTGAAAGACACCATTGCCCAAAGTTCCAAGGGCTTTCTTTCCACTCTTCTTCTTCTTTCTAAACTCAACTTTTCATTTGTTACTTGGGCTTGTTTCTTAGATCTGATTTTAAATAAGTTTATATCATATTTCAGATCTGATTTATAAGTTTTACATGCTTAGATCTATATTGCTTCAAAAGATTTAAATTATTTACTTTAACTAGATCTAGCTTCAAGAAGGTTTTTCTTTTACAAGTCACTTCTTAGTAGATCTAAAGGCTTGTTAGATTAGCTTTCTTTTTTGGGTATCATAAGTTCATATTTAGCAAATCTAAAGTGCTTTCATTGGTTGTTGTTAGGAACCCATGTCAACCCTTCTCTTTACTTTGTTAGTATATTGTTGTTGGATGCATATGCTTTGTAAGTTGTGCCATAGTATTATATGTTGCTCCATAATTTGTATTAGCCCATAGTATTGATCCATAGTATTAGACGCATATGCTTTGTAAGACGTCCCGCAGTATTATATGTTCCATGGTATTGATCCATAGTATTGGCGCCTAGACTTAGTATATAAGTCTGTGTTGAGGCCAATAAAGGCACCATGAAGTTATTTGTATTGAGCTTGCTCAAAGGAGGTTGCCCCCTCGAAGTGGCCCGCGATTAATAAAAATATTCTGTGATCTAATATATCGTGCATTTTATCAATTAATTGTTGCAGGTTCCTCAGATCTGGTATCAGAGCACTTTCTTAGGTGCGCTGGGTGGAATTTCTGTCAAAAAAAAAATTTGCATATGTATTTGTTCCTATCAATTGCAGGTTTGGATCCCAGAATAATCCCTGTCCGCTTAACTGTGGGAAGTACTTGGGCATAAGCCCTAAAACTCATTGTGCGGAGTACCACAGGAACCCCGAAGTAGTTGGCCCATTGAGAGGACCTGCCAGCGAAAAGGGCAACGACCCCTACCTGATTGACTAGTTCTTACCCATGAGGTAAACCAAGAGCTGTGGTTTGTGGCAAAGCGGTTATCAGTTTTACCTAAGTCGTGGAGTGAGGGGTACTGCCCCAATACACAAGTCGTTAGACAGCAATGGTGGTCGAGCGAATCCCCTGAACCATTAGGAAGCCGAACATACCTGAGGTCCATATCTATTGCCAGCTGATAAATCACAAATTACATCTGTCCAGAGCTGTTCCAAATCAATTCCGAGCCATTTCAGATCCATTCCGAAATCCATTTCAGATCCCGTCGTTTTAGATCCATACCTAGCCGTTTCAAATCCATTCCGAAAGTTGTTTCAGATCCAGCCGTTTTAGATCCATTCCGAATTGTTTCAGATCCAGTCGTTTTAGCTCCATTCCGAAAGCCATTTCAGATCCATTCGCCATATCTTCCTTGTTTTAACTCTGTTTCCCTTGAAACTTCACTGACACCTCTGCAATCCCTCTGCATATTTCATTCCTGAGGACCCTATCCCAAATTCCACTTCCCGAAGCCTGAAATCCAACATTTGTCTATTCTTAGGGTTTGCCATAACTTCTTCGATTTTCACCCAATCGCCCTCGAATTTTGCCACAGTGTTCATTTCCTATTTCTGCTTCTTTATCTTTCTCTGACAAATTTTCTCATTCTTTCACCCCGCTTCTGAAATCCCCTTTTTTTGCTTCCCTGTCCATCAAAAAGTGTCCAAAACCTAGTAAAACCCCAATTACCCATCCGAGTTTTTCCCAAATCCAAATTTTCCTTTACTAAAGAAAAATGATCCTTTATTAAGGTTTTTCATTACACCAAAACCTACAGATGTTGGTAAACATTTGAAACCAAGCACATAGTCCCATGATCCTTGTGTGGCGATTAGTCCACATTGTATTCAGAGGTGTGGTGGTTATTCAACCGATACTCCAACACCCCCCCTTCGACATAGCTCGAGGGAATTGAACCTAGGACCTAAGCTCTAATACTGCGTAAGGCTTTCCGTTACACCAAAACCTGCAAATGTTGGTAAACATTTGAAACCAAGCACATAGTTCCATGATCCTTGTGCAGCAGTTAGTCCACATTATATTCAGAGGTGTGGCGGTTATTCAACCGATACTCCAACACCCCCCTTTCGACGTAGCTCGGGGAAATTGAACCTAGGACCTGAGCTCGAATACCATCTACAGGTTTTGGTAGTGGAGTTTTTTTTGAGTTGTTTACTCCACCCTAAGCTAAATCTAGGAAATAATGATTATTTTATTTTTAAGGAAGTTAAGCTCCTCTCCTATATAAAGAGAGACTCTTCCTCATTTGAAATCATGTTTGGATTTTGAGAGCTCTCTCTTTTGGAGCCTAATAAACATATCTTTATGGAGCATGTTGAAGTGTAAAGACTTTCTTCTTCGTTCGTAAGTGTGATTCTTTGCTCTCATCGTTAATGTTGCAAATGATTGATCGGAAAAACTAAACTTGCTAATTAGGGCCATAGAAGGCAAATTTGTCCCATTGGAAGGATTGTGAGTGAATAATATCCTCCATCTCTTTGTTGTTTTATGCATGGATATTACATTGTTCGAATCATCTTTATAGAGTAAGAACTTGGGATTCTTCAGTAGTATAAGGCACACCCTAGTTAGTATTGTTTGAGTTAGCACCCCAAGGGAGCTCCTACTTATTTCCACATTTATGTTGTAACATGTTGGGGTTTATTAGTTGGCAGCGCAAGGGATCTAATATACCCTAACCCTTTCATGAACGCGTGCCTTCATTGGTCTTGTTCCCTTTGAGACCATTTGCCCCAGAGATTGGCAATAGTCTTCATGGCCCTCCCATCACCCCTTTGTATGCTACAAATGACCAAAAACAAATTGCTAAAGCTAACTCTTCAAATCACCTTGTGCCATTATTGCCATATCTTAGCAAATCCTAACCCTAGGAAGCCCCCCTTGAGTTTGGAGACGAGCCAACCTAAAGTGCAGGGAGATGGTTAATGAGGTGACAATAGGTAAAACCTATAAGTTATAGTTGGGCTAGCCTTGTTCTTTGGGGCTTATATGATATTAATCACACATGCTAGTTCGAGCTGTAACAGACCTTACCTGAGATAAGCAACTATTTATTGAGTAGGTAAAAACAATTTCAAGCTCACACAATTTTAATCACATATGCTAGTTCAAGCTGTAACAGACCTTATCTGAGATTAAGCAACTAATTTTTTGAGTAGGTAAAAACAATTTCAAGATGAGTTAAATTAATTTTCCTTTAACAATCAATGCAAATTGGTTATTTAATGGCAAGATATACTCTCACATGTTTGTATTGGGGCTTATGTAGTTTACAATCGGGATCCACAGGGAGATATTTTTAATCAATCAGTCTATCTTGCTTTTGATAGTATATGGGAACTCAATATTTTGCTGTCAGTGGTGTCATTTCAAATCAAGCACTGAGGCTAACAATAAATAATGAAGATTCTATCCTCAAACCCCTTTTAATTGACATAGCAATTATTATAAGATATGATCAAATATGAGAATAAGCATTAAGGTTTGATCCTCTATTCACATCATCAATACAGAAAGAAATTTATGTTGTGGCAATATGGTATTTCATTAGGCAAGATTAGACCTCAGGTTTGCAGATGAACAGATACAAATGGCATTCCTCACAAACAGCTGAGATAAGCTTTATGGGCTCATGACATTTCAGAAACCCTGTGGGAAGTCTTATGTAAACAGATACAAAATTTTCATATTGATGAGTCCTTTTGCATCAGCATATACTTAGATAGTGATTACCTACTGAGTCAATCACATCTTTCCCTTCAACAACCAAAGGGATAAGATTTATTGTTTGGAGGTTTCTTTTCAAAAGTAATGTTCCTCGCTCTTTGTTTCTCGTCTTTTCATTGATTGTCTGTTTTCCAAACAAGTATGGAAGGAGTTAGAAATCTCTCTCTGGCTGATCTTTGGATTAGTAACCCCATCAAAGAATGCCCATGGGTTTGGTTTGATAAAGGTGAGCTCAAAAATTCAAGGGCATCCCTTTTCTCGCTCTGTGGGATGCAATGTTTTAAAACTCGGACTCGGCAATGACTCAGACGATTTGATTTTAATGACTCGGTTTACTAAAAAACACATCAAATATTTAAATTTTAAAGAAAACAGATATTTCAAAGATTATAATCCATCATTCCAAAGCATTAGAGACAAAATATCCAAAGTCTATCATGTATATACCATATAAGGATGAACATATCAAAATGGCACGAAGTGTACTACGCCGACCCAGTGTGCAATACATAATACATATCTGAAAGACTAGAACAAAGGGAAAATACATAATCAAAGAGGCCTAAATGGCATGTGGAGTGATAGAGCCCAAAAAACAAAATGCTATGATGCCAGTAAAAAGTATGCCACTACATCATTGATCAACATGATCAATCATCCTAAGCAATATGGATGAGGTTGAGTGAAAATAAACCCCATAGGTTTTTTTTCACCCTTGTGATTTCACTTGTTGGAATTTGAAACTAGTTTCAGGGAAAGATTCTTTACAAAAGATAAAAGCATTTGTCTTTTTATGTATATGAAACGTTTCTATTTATATTCGTTGATTAATTTCATATTAATATTTGATATCTATAACTTTTATTAATTTAATTTAACTTCCATTAATAGATAGAAACAATTTAAGATCACATTCCAAGACCAAATTACAATATCAAACTAGATAGTATTTATAAGAATTTACAAATATAATTTAATGTAGTTGCTAAATAGTATTTATAAGAATTTACAAATATAATTTAATGTAATTGCTAAATAATATTTATAAGAATTTACAAATATCATTTAATGTAATTGCTGACCAATTGTAATTTAACTAATGCCCATATAAGACATTGTTCTTAAACTTAATAGACTGAAATATCTTTATTATACATTCCCATTATTCAATTATTCAAATTTGTTTTGAAAATGAATTATGTACAACTAATCACCTATGAATTTTTTTCTTCGAAAGATGTTTATGAATTTAGTTGAGTTTTTCTTATGATATATTTTATGCACTGTAAACTTCACATTTTACAGGAGTAATCAACGGCACACAGTCTCGTTTGCAGCCCAGCCCAGATCTCGGGCTCTAACAAATCCAGTGTTGCTCCCAAATTGACTATCTGCTTCATTCTCTCTAACCGCATGACCAGCTTACGGGTAGGTTACGGTTACGTTAGGGTTAGGTTAGGATTAAATTTTAAAAAAATTACAAATTCGATTTTTTTAACTCGGGCTGACTCGGGAGAGTCGAGCCTTAACTCGGTCGAGTTGGCCGGTTCGGTACCGAACCGGCCACCCGACCCGAGTTAAGGGCCGACTCGACTCGGCCGTGTCCGAGTCCGAGTCGACCGAGTTTTAAAACAGAGGTGGGATGTATGGATTAACAGAAATTCATATGATTTTGAAGAGGGTGCATACTTTTCAAATCTCAGCATAGATACTGGCTTTATTCAGTCGTTGCCGGTGGTATGGAGACAGTTGAATTCAGTCCCAATAAATAAGTCCATTGCTGGGGGCTTTTTTGATGGGGCATGTCAGGAAGAAGAACAAACACACAGTTTGGGGGGGGATCCTCTATCTCTCTAATTTACATTATATACACTTCAAAGGAAATTTTGGCAGAGGCACTAATAATTTGGGTGAATTCTTGGCCCTATTATACTTGATGAAGATAGTTCAGGATAAAGGATTGAATCAGCTATAGGAGTTCAGGGATTCCAATTTAGTTATTTCAGGATGAACAACAACAACCAAATACAGAATATCCAGTCACTTCCATTAGTGGAGCTAATCAAGGGAAATCAAACCCTTTTCGATATGATCACTTTATCTCATGTCTTCCATGAACACAATTCACTTGCTAATGACCTGTATAAGGCTGGTTTACTTCTACAGACTGGAAAAGTCTTCATGGAAGAAGCAATTAATGGGCTCAAGCCATGGTTTGTATGGTTACTCTATACTAGTTTCAGTATATGTGCTTTTATGCAATATGTTTCAGTCAGGAAATAGCTGAAGCTATTGTGACTTTTCCGGGTAACTGCCAGGTTTATTGACCGTTAGGAAAGACAGTGGGTTATAGACGTTTTTTGGCTAGTGGTGACTTAGGTATATCACTAACTATACTATAAGGATATAGAGGACTTATAATTTGCTTTTCACTATATGGACTCAGAGAACTAGGAAACTCTACCATTTCAGGTGGATCTCATGTCAAAAGTCCTACCTTTTGTATGGTGCTATAAGCACCTGAAGAATGTTGTTTTTGTTCTTACTGGAATAAACGATTCATTTTTTTCATGGAAAAGAAGGAGAATAAGCATTAAGGGTTGATCCTCTATTCACATCACTAATACAGAAAAAAAAAAAGCTATGTTGTAGTCATACGGTATTTCATTAGGCAAGAGTCAGATATTTCATTACGCAAGAGTCAAGACTAGACCTCAGGTTTGCAGATTAAAGGATATAAGATGTTCATCTATGCATAGCATTTTTTGGAGCTGTGAGGTACCCTTAATGATTGGCCCTCACTTCAGTAATGGATGCTTTTGTGGATAGTCTTTGGTGAGTTTCAGTTGGTTCTCATCATCTTCGCATTGAAATTTGAAACAAACCACCATACCAACCTAGGAGATGGGATGTGCCAGCTCTGCTATCTTCACAACACTGAGATGGAGGATCACTTTATCTTCAGATGCCCCATCTACTACGAGATCGGAGGATGGTTTTGCTGTCTTTACAGGCAATCTCAGAACTCTCTATCCACTTCTTCCACTTCCCGGACTATAGCTGCTTGGCACTATACATGTGGAGACCTTTGGACTTTAGATCTTATTTACCTCTCCCTCCCCAGCCCATACACAACCCATTTGGAGGATTAAAGCTTTCTTTCAGGCACTTCGACCAAACAGAGATACCAAGAGACATGCAGACAAAAGCACTACTTCAACTATCTGTGAGTCCTCAGGAGGCTTTCCGTACACGACCACTGAGACTTGTCACCTAGGCTTCCGGAACAGCTCATAGCACACTTGCAGTAAGGATACCTTCCTCAGATCTTGATCACGAGTTGCAGCATCCCAACAACGATACCTATCTCAAACCAAATCTTCCAATTCTTCAAGTCTATCCAACCAGAGATCTTCCAGAAGTTTCTTCCCTACAGCCTTGAACTAAGTTACGAGAAATGTCTAGGACAGGGGAGGAAACGCCATTCCCCATTTCGGAAACTGAAATGGACGGGATACAGCTTGGAAATGGCACTAAAATGTTTCCAAGCCGTATCCAAAAAACAGAAACGTTTCCTGGCCGTTTCCAGACATTTTCCTGAAATATTTCCAAGCCATATCCAAAAAACAGAAACGTTTCCAGCTGTTTCCTAAAACATTACCTAATTTTCTGAAACGTTTCAGCTGCTACAGGGCAAGTTTCCAGCTAGAAATGGTGATTTTTTTAGATGAAAAAAAAAACAAATAAATAACCCTAAAGGCAAACTATAAAACCCTAACCCTAAATTGAGCTTCAAAACTTAATATAAAGCCTCAAATCTTATAAATCAAGATCTAAACATTGATCTTAAATTGATGAATGGTGTAATATGATTTTTTATGTCTCATGGTTTTTCTCTAATTGTATTTTTCCAAAAATGATAGGGGCTTACTTTTGGTTCAAAAAACTAACAATATGTGGACATTTTATTGCATCAAATGCTTGTCTACTATATAGTGTTAGTGTCACAGCCTAGTGTAAAAGTACAAAGATTGTTTTATTGTCTCTTTCTCATCTTTTTCGCCAATTCCTTAGCTTTGTTGCAAATAAACCCCAATGACTTACAGATGTAATAAAACAACTCGCATATCAAAATTGGGACAGTGGCAGTTTCGGCCCTAAAGAATAACATATTGCATTTATGAAGAGTTGCATGAACCAACATGTATTTCCAATAGTCTTTCAATAGGCAAATTCTCCATATGGTATACATGTGATATTTTAATCCTAATTCAAGCATTTTTATCAATATAAGCCATAAAATGTAAACAACATATCCAAGGGAACACATTGGTGTCTAGAGATAATGTTATAGCATAGAGTGCAATAATACATGTCATCACTTATTTATACTAGAGTGCCTAACCAATCACATTAAAGTATGGCTGATTAAGTCAACTTTGATCATCCAAGTTGGTCCCAAAAAGTTAGACAACCCCATGAATTTAGGCCCTTTATGCGCCAGTCAGTTAGTCAACCGACCCTTGCCTAGTTGATTGTCTAGTTACTCACTAGACCAACCCAAATACACCTTAGTCGAGTCACTGACTTACCTCCAAAATTGTGTTTAATCACAAATTCCAACACTTTTTTTAGAGGTGAGATGTATTCTTTTATTAGAGATGCTAACTCTTGAATTCAGCCTTCGAGTAATTTTAAAATTTGGAATCAATGTTTAGAAGTAGTTGATATGTTCTTGATTGAATGCTTGACAAGGGTTGGCTAATCTATGGTACTCGGGAGTCAATATTATATATATATCTGAATTACGTATGTCTCATGGTATTTTTGAATATATATACATGTGTGTGTGTTGTCGTTTCCCCGTCATATCGTATCCGACTTTTTTGAAAATTTGCCGTATCTGTTTCCCTCCCCGTATCCGTTTCAATGCAACTTAGGCCTCAAATGGTAGGAGAGATTTGCATAAGGAGTGGTTGATCAACCCCTAGGCGAGCCATCCCACCTGATTGTGTTGACATTTGTCTTCAACTCTCTGCAGAACTTGCACATATCTGCACTATTGATTTGTTTCCCCACTCCATGCTCTGAGGCTGTAGACTTTAAATCTTTTACAACATAGGCTAGTTGTTATTTTATATTTTTTCTAGGAGCAGATTTTGCGCTCGCAGTCTGTATCTCACACAATTGTAACTAGCAATCGCATTGGCTTATTTACGGTCATTTTTTAACATTAATAAAATTAGCTTATCTTATCTATTCCTCACTAATAACTGATGACATTTGATGATACTTATGGTCTCGTGTCATTTCAGAAGCCCTGTGAGATGTTTTTGTCAAAATAACCCTGAAATTAAGTTTCAAGTTGACAATTCCATTAATAATAGCATATATTTCAATGGTGATTACCTACTGAATCAGTCACTTCTTCCCCTTCAACAACCACAAGAATAAGATCTATTCTTTGGAAGTTTCTTTTCAAAGTAATGTGCATTGCTCTTTGTAAGCAATTTCAATTCAACCTTAAATCACAGTATGTGACAACAAATTGGCTAATCAGGTCAATTGCTACAGTCCGACATCCCATGCAGGATACCTTTTACATCACTCAAGAAAGAATCTAGTTACCACGACTTGCTAACAATCTACATTCTCAGTTGGTCAACAAAAAATGCAATTGATGCTTTTCCAGGTATTCCTTTATCTGACTTATCGACATGCATTTATTGTTTTCACATTATAATAAGATGTATAGATACATTGTCAAGTAAATTATGTAAGAAAATATAGCAAGTTTTGTCGTGAATGTCAAACATTCCAATAACATTCATTGCCTTTGATAAAATGCAAATGCAAATGCACTTCACTTATGCTGATCTCATATCAGACTTATCCTACCTTCCAACACCCTGAAACTTGAACCAAAATGTCCAAAAAAAGACAAAAATGGCCAGACACAAACCTGTCCCTTCATTGAAGAAGTGACCTCCAACAACTCCTCGATGAGTTTCAATAGAGCCTCTATTTCAACGCATGGAATCGCACCAACCACAGCTGCAAATCCCAGTGCAAATCCTTGCCTTGCGCACTGCAATTATCAAGAAGCAGACATTAAATCAGAAATAAATAATTACAATGCATTGCCTATATGCAAAGAAGCAAAGCAAAATACTGAAATACTACAAGACTAAATTCCCCAAAATGATAACCAGAACATAAAAATCATTTTCACCTGTAAAACATTCAAGCTCCAAATATGCATCAGTTTCGATATTATTTCAAGTTCCTATATTTTTCATTATTCTTCCACCCAATCATATACATGTAAGACCAATTTCCTATACTGTCTCTTCCATTAGACTCTAACTAAACTGATTGAATATCTAGACACTTTACCCAAGTCCAAACATATCAAACCTGCAACAAAAAGAACAAAAGGAATACCGCAAAATATAGAGTCCATGAAGGAACAGAATATGATAACGCAGAAATTTTCAAGTAGAATATTGCCTCTCATGAGCATACAAAGCCCATCATAACATGGTTGGTGTTTCAAGTCATCACCTGTTTAAAAAATCAAAAATACAAACCCTTTCATTTCAATTAATATTCCAATTTCTTCCACGGATACAGAACCTGACTTCAATGTCATGTGTGTTTAAAGGATTCTAAAGATAAGCTGCTCTGGTAGAAAAATCCAGCTGGTAGGTGGTAGTGGTACACACCGAAGTTGGGTTATAAAGCTTTGTGTGAAAGAGATGCTTTAGGCAATCAGGAGTGGTTGCACAAGAGAGTTTGGTGCCTCCTAGAGTCCAGAGTTTTCATGTGGTTGGCTCTGCATGAAAAAGTTCACTTGGGATAGCTTGCAGAAGAGAAATAGATGTGGACCTCACTCTGCAAATTAGAAGAGGAGACTATTCTACATTGACTCGTCTTTTGTCCCCTTCACTGTTCAGATTTGTAAAGATGTTGAAACTCTTACAGGACCAAAGGATGTTTGGGGAGGTCCATTGTTAATAGAATGCCTAAAAATCTGGTGTGGGAACCAAATTCTGAAGATATACAAAGCTCTGCCGGTTATACTTGCATGGGGCATTTGGATGGCAAGAAATGCCAGCTTGTTTGAAGACAAGCTCATACCAGCCATTCAAGTTGCCTCTCAAAGCCTAAACATTCTTAGTTACTTCAGGCAAGTCAAGAACGAAAAACATCCAAGACACATTGCTGCAGAGGAAGTAAATAGGTAGAGAGCTTGGTTTTTTTTTAGGGGGCTTCACAAGGAAACCCAAAAGTCAGTGGAGCAGGTGGAATTCTGTACCTGAAGCACTCTCGTGTTTTAAAGTTCCAACATGGCTTAGGCAGAGGGACTAACAACTTTGCAGAACTTATGGCCTAGTACTCCTGCTTGCAGTTGAAAAGCTGATCACAGAATCCAAAGTATTTGGTGACTCTCAAATAGTGATAAATTGGATGAGGGGGGTTTCTTCTTTAGAAAATATCTTATTAAGACCCATTTTTTAGGAGATTCAAATTATCACAAGAAGGTTTAATTCTATCTCTTTTCAGCATGCCTACAGGGAAAGGAATGAGCTGGAAGATGGCTTATGCAAAGCTGGTATTCCCTTGGCATGTGATCAATGGGACATAAAGGAACAGGGTCATACCTTGGAATATGATCACCAATCCTTTTACTGAACTTATCATAATATTTACTTCCTGCTGTCTCTGAATGCATTCAGGTTTATATGAATGAACATAGGATATTTGAGGTCATACAAATTTCTCCTGTAGCTCTGTTAATCTTTCAGATACATTGTCTGAAGCTGCTGAATTGATCTTTGGGGGGACTGTAATATTTCTGAAGAAACTTTTAATCAGTATGACTCTGTATTTGATGGGATTACTATGCTTAACTTCTACAGTCATTAACTGAAGGTGCCGGTTTTATTTTCTGGGGACTGTAATATTCTGAAGATACACTTTTGAACAGTATATCACTGTCTTTTTTAAGACTGTTATATGATACTTATTGAAGATCACAAAGACAATTATATCAGGGCTCTTCCCTTCAGTCTGCTTTAGATCTGTTAATCTTTCAGATGCATTAACTGAAGCTGCTGAATTGATCTTTGGGGCACTGTAATATTTCTTACACTCTTTTGATCTCTTTTCAACATGTCTACAGGGAAAGGAATGAGCTGGCAGATGCCTTATCCAAAGCTGGTATTCCCTTGGCATCTGGTCAATGACACATAAAGGAAGAGGAGAGTCATACCTTGGAATATGATCACCAATCCTTTTACTGAACTTATCATAATATTTCTTTCCTGCTGTCTCTGGGTGCATTCAGGTTTATATGAATGAATATAGGATATTTGAGTACATACGAGTTTCTCCTGTACCTCTGAATCTTTCAGATACGATGGCTGAAGTTGCTGAATTGATCTTTGGGGGGACTGTAATAGTTCTAAGGAAACTCTTTTAATCAGTATGACTCAGTATTTGATGGGATTAATCATTACTATGCTTACATTCTACAGGCATTAACTGAAGCTGCTGAATTGATCTTTGGGGCACTGTAATATTTCTTACACTCTTTTGATCTCTTTTCAACATGTCTACAGGGAAAGGAATGAGCTGGCAGATGCCTTATCCAAATCTGGTATTCCCTTGGCATTTGGTCAATGGCACATAAAGGAAGAGGAGAGTCATACCTTGCAATATGATCACCAATCCTTTTACTGAACTTATCATAATATTTCTTTCCTGCTGTCTCTGGGTGCATTCAGGTTTATATGAATGAATATAGGATCTTTGAGGACATACGAGTTTCTCCTGTTGCTCTGAATCTTTCAGATACATTGTCTGAAGTTGCTGAATTGATCTTTGGGGGGAATGTAATATTTCTAAGGAAACTCTTTTAATCAGTATGACTCAGTATTTGATGGGATTATTATGCTTACATTCTACAGGCATTAACTGAAGGTGCTGGTTTCATTTTCTGGGGACTGTAATATTCTGAAGATACACTTTTGAACAGTGGACTGTAATATTTCTGAAGAAACTCTTTTAATCAGTATGACTCTGTATTTGATGGGATTACTATGCTTAAATTCCACAGGCATTAACTGAAGGTGCTGGTTTTATTTTCTGGGACTGTAATATTCTGAAGATACACTTTGGAACAGTATATCAATGTCCTTTTTGGGACTGTTATATGATACTTATCGAAGATCACAAAGACAACTATATCAGGGCACTTCCCTTCAGTCTGCTTTAGCTCTGTTAATCTTTCAGATGCACTAACTGAAGCTGTTGAATTGATCTTTGGGAGACCGTAATATTTCTGAGGACACCCTTTTGATCAGTATAACATTATAATTGTTGTGACTGCTATGCTCAAGGGACTGTAATGTGCTGAAGATACACTTTTAAACAGTACATCACTGTCTTTTTTGGGACTGCTGCCCAAAACTTACTGAAGGTCATAAAGGAAAATATATCAGGGCTCTTCCCTCCAGGGAGACTACTAGGTATACATAGATGATATGTGGACCTCTTTGAAGGACATAATGCATGCTATGAAGCATCTGAGGATTGTAATTTTGTTTACTTAATGAAGTTATAAATTTTTTCCAGCAAAAAGAATCATGTTTTGTCTGGCAAATTTAAATACAATAATAAATTCCACATATCAGTAATTCTTGACCTAATTCAATACGTCGCTTTGTATTTATCCAAATAGAAAGATCAAAAATCACATACATGGGATCAATTTGTGCCAAAAGATAACTGCTTCCAAGGAATTATACTGGAATCCCTCTTTGAGAGATATGACCAGCTAGCTACTAACATCCCTTTACTGCCCACTAGGATGGGCTCTCTTGGCCTATAACCACAGCTGAAGGGGTTCTTAGCTTCATTTGTGTTTTACAAGTGACGCAGAAAAATATAATGCAGATCACAAAATCAACCTGGCAACACTATTATTGAAGTTTACCAGGTGAACATGCAATTCCTATAGATCTGAAAGTCCAAAATTATGCTTCTAAAATTTTAGGCATGCTTCTGTGGTTACATGGTGTTTCAGTCAATATTTTAACTATTCAGCATGATCCTGTATGTATAAACTATAAAATTATTTGGTCTTTAATGGCATTGTGACCCGCTATTTTAAAAAACTCCATCAAGCCTTTTAAGTATCTTAGGAACCGCACTGCCAATGTTACTGAATTTCCTGGCAACAGCATTTGAGTCTTCGTTCACTTTTTGCAAGACCTCAAAATTGAAAAAGTAAATAACTATGAAGACAAAGATTATTGTATAAAGGTGTTCTATATAAGCCACGTGAATAGTCCAAGGGGTTAGCTCAACCAGTTGTCACCAATGTTGCTGGGAATTTGACTAGATTGTGCCAGCAGGTGCTCAATTCAAATCCCCCTAGGTGAGGTGCACTAGTCTACACCAACGGGTTTAACAAAGTGCCATCCACAAATGTGGTGAAGCGTCCCTTGGGTTCCCCCACAAAGCTTTCCTGGGGAAAAAGAAAAAGTAAGCCCCTCAAATACTCCTGAAATACTCACTTAGGTGTCATAATACAGAACCCAAGGGGTTAGCTCAACCAGTCAGCATGCATGTTCCAAGGCATTTGGTTAGCTTTGTGCCAGCAAGTACACAGTTTGACTCCCCTTCGGTTAGGTGCACTAGTCTACACCGACAGGTTTACTAGGAATGTCATTCACATATGTGGGGAAGCAACCCTTGGGTTTTCCTGTGAGGTTTTCCTTAAAAAAGGTGTAATAACACAAGCCACAAAATCAGAGGATGTCCTCTCTATAAAAAAATAAGAAACCCATGAAAGGTACATCCCATCTACAACTAGGATAAGATGATTGGGTCAAGGTAGAAAGGATGCTCAAAGTCAACCCTCCAGTTCTTTTGAGAGTAAACGCAACCAAGATTTCATTAACGGCAATCTAAATATGAGTAAATTCAAAGAGAGACAATACATCACAATACAATGTCTGCAATCAATTCCAGACACCCGTGAATTCAATTTTATTTGGTAGGTTGCTGACCTTTTCTTTCTACATTCATGGGTCTGACAATATTTATTGCTCTTACTTTTCAATTGAAGTTGATTGTGTTGCAAATCTTTGTTATCTATTGTGTTGGATAAGTAGTAGGCCGAATTAACTCCTCAGCAGATCTAGTAGTCTTCTTATCTCATTATTTGACTCCATATAAAGGCACTGATCTCTGTCATAAATGTTGTAAAAAGGTATCCATTTGTTGGTGATTACAGATTTCTTGATAGGGCTCTCCCTTGGGTTTAGGAGTTACCTGAAGTAGTTGAGAGACTAAGTTGAGGTGACATTGGGTTTAGATCTCTCCAATGCTTACCATTCGCTAGCTTATTGCACCACATTGTGGTACAAACCCTAGACTGCTAGTTTGAACGGTAACAGAATCAAATGCTACTACAAAGGGTGAACCCCGTCAAATGATTAAAGGCAATAGGGAATGACTTGGGCAACTAGCGAGTTTTTCCAAGAGCTTGCGAGTCCACCAAGTTTTCTTAAAATGTCAATTTTCCCTGATAATTTTTCAATTGGAGGACTTGCGATTAATCAGTGAGTCCTGCAATACTGATCACAAGACAATAAAAAACAAAACAATACTAATGAGGCCAATATAAGACTTATCCTCAAAATTATTAAACTATCTATAGATAATACTAATTGAAAACCAAAATTTTAGACTTGTAGGCTAAAATTAAAATATTCAAGAGAGAAAAGTATAAATAAACGTCCTCTCCACATTGTAAAATCATAAGACAAGGGTTCTAATATGAAATTATTTCTTTTTCTCCTACTCTTTGAGTCTCTTTGGTGATGCTCTCTTCTCTTGGGATGATCTTCTTTGCTTGATGGTGGATGGATGAATGATCTAGCGCTTCTTTCTTGCACATGCTATGGTTGATGCTAGACTTGTTGGAATAACACATGCACAAGTGTGACCTAAAGGTGTCTTTTTTGCTCATCCCTTGTTGAATGTTGGTGAATAATGTTACTATGTGGATTGAATGGTAGTTTTATGCTGTGTTTTCTCTGAATTAGGGCTTTTTACCAATATTCTAACAACTTTGTATGAAGGAAACGTCTTGCATAAGGGTTTCCTATTACTTTTGGGGCCCTGGACTTCTCCATTTGCCTTAGTCAGGCTCACCTAGCGAACCCTAAAGGTTGCTAGGTGATGCCCTAGCTTGCAAGTGTTGGGGAACATCTTAAAGAGGGACGTTAACCATAGATCTCTCAATGCCTTACTGATTGAGACAAAAATCATATCCCCTTACTTGTCATTTTTACTCTATTTTTCAGCATTTATTGTTATTATATTTGTGGCTGCAATTTTACGCATAAAAAGACCTAAAAATCTGAAAATTTTCCAAAACCCTA
Source organism: Larix kaempferi (assembly GCA_027924585.1). Classification (NCBI taxonomy): domain Eukaryota; kingdom Viridiplantae; phylum Streptophyta; class Pinopsida; order Pinales; family Pinaceae; genus Larix; species Larix kaempferi. The sequence goes on from BSBM01000368.1 coordinate 9,538,367, forward strand.
AAAATTAGAAAATTCATAACTCAAAAAATAGCCATCAGTTTGTAATTTTGCTTCTCCCTACAAATTCGCCCTAGTGGATTTCTCCACGGATCCTAAAGGGCGTCCTCATTTTATGTATAAAAAATCCTAAAAATCATATATTGCCAAAAAACCCTAAAAATTTACATAAATTCAGAAACCTAAAAATATTCAAAATTTGCTAAATCTGGTCCACCCCTCAATTTCGCCCTAGGTAATTTATCCATAGATTCAGAAGAGCGTCATCATCTTCCAACCTACCTTGGGAAACATGAAATCATCATATCTTCAAAACCCTAGGTAGCATTTTGCATCTGAGGCCATCTGTGACCTTGCCTTGACCTCCTTGTCCATCTCTTCCTAAGGGCGCACTTTTCTGAGGTGTCCCTTCGATTGTGTGAAATTCATTGGGAAACATGAGATTGTGTTGCAAATCTTTGTTATCTATTGTGTTGAATAAGTAGTAGGCTGAATTAACTCCTCAACAGATCTAGTAGTCTTCTTATCTCATTATTTGACTCCATATAAAGGCTGATCTCTATCATAAATGTTGTAAAAAGGTATCCGTTTGTTGGTGATTACAGCTTTCTTGATAGGGCTCTCCCTTGGGTTTAGGAGTTACCTGAAGTAGTTGAGAGACTAAGCTGAGGTGACATTGGGTTTAGATCTCTCCAATGCTTACCATTCGCTAGCTTATTGCACCACATTGTGGTACAAACCCTAGACTGCTAGTTTGAACGGTAACAGAATCAAATGCTGCTACAAAGAGTGAACCCCGTCAAATGAGTAGAGGCAATAGGGAATGACTTGGACAACTAGCGAGTTTTTCCAAGAGCTTGCGAGTCCACCGAGTTTTCTTAAAATGTCAATTTTCCCTGATAATTTTTCGATTGGAGGACTTGCGATTAATCAGTGAGTCTTGCAATATTGATCAAAAGACAATAAAAAAAAAACCAATACTAATGAGGCCAATACAAGACTTATCCCCAAAATTATTAAACTATATATAGATAAATACTAATTGAAAACCAAAATTTTAGACTTGTAGGCTAAAATTAAAATATTCAAGAGAGAAAGGTATAAATAAACGTCCTCTCCACATTGTAAAATCATAAGACAAGGGTTCTAATATGAAATTATTTCTTTTTCTCCTACTCTTTGAGTCTCTTTGGTGATGCTCTCTTCTCTTGGGATGATCTTCTTTGCTTGATGGTGGATGGATGAATGATCTAGGGCTTCTTTCTTGCACATGCTATGGTTGATGCTAGACTTGTTGGAATAACACATGCACAAGTGTGACCTAAAGGTGTCTTATTTGCTCATCCCTTGTTGAATGTTGGTGAATAATGTTACTATGTGGATTGAATGGTAGTTTTATGCTGCATTTGCTCTGAATTAGGGCTTTTTACCAATATTCTAACAACTTTGTATGAAGGAAACGTCTTGCACAAGGGTTTCCTATTACTTTTGGGGCCCTAGACTTCTCCATTTGCCTTAGTTAGGCTCACCTACCGAACCCTAAAGGTTGCTAGGTGATGCCCTAGCTTGCAAGTGTTGGGGAACATCTTAGAGAGGGATGTTAACCATAGATCTCTCAATGCCTTAGGGATTGAGACAAAAATCATATCCGATTACTTGTCATTTTTACTCTATTTTTCAGCATTTATTGTATTATATTTGTGGCTGCAATTTTATGCATAAAAAGACCTAAAAATCTGAAAATTTTCCAAAACCCTAAAAATTAGAAAATTCATAACTCCAAAATAGCCATCGGTTTGTAATTTTGCTTCTCCCTACAAATTCGCCCTAGTGGATTTCTCCACGGATCCTAAAGGGCGTCGTCATTTTATGTATAAAAAACCCTAAAAATCATATATTGTCAAAAAAAACCTAAAATTTTACATAAATTCAAAAACCTAAAAATATTCGAAATTTGCTAAATCTGGTCCACCCCTCAATTTCGCCCTAGGTGATTTATCCATAGATTCAGAAGAGCGTCATCATCTTCCAACCTACCTTGGGAAACATGAAATCGTCATATCTTCAAAACCCTAGGTAGCATTTTGCATCCGAGGCCATATGTGTCCTTGCCTTGACCTCCTTGTCCATCTCTTCCTAAGGGCGCACTTTTCTGAGGTGTCCCTTCGGTTGTGTGAAATTCATTGGGAAACGTGAGATTGTGTTGCAAATCTTTGTTATCTATTGTGTTGGATAAGTAGTAGGTCGAATTAACTCCTCAACAGATTTAGTAGTCTTCTTATCTCATTATTTGACTCCATATAAAGGCACTGATCTCTGTCATAAATGTTGTAAAAAGGTATCCGTTTGTTGGTGATTACAGCTTTCTTGATAGGGCTCTCCCTTGGGTTTAGGAGTTACCTGAAGTAGTTGAGAGGCTAAGCTAAGGTGACATTGGGTTTAGATCTCTCCCATGCTTACCATTCGCTAACTTATTGCACCACATTGTGGTACAAACCCTAGACTTCTAGTTTGAACAGTAACAGAATCAAACGCTGCTACAAAGAGTGAACCGCGTCAAATGATTAGACTGCTAGTTTCCAAGAGCTTGGGAGTCCACCGAGTTTTCTTAAAATGTCAATTTTCCCTGATAATTTTTCGATTGGAGGACTTGAGATTAATCAGTGAGACCTGCAATATTGATCACAAGACAATAAAAAACAAAACAATACTAATGAGGCCAATATAAGACTTATCCCCAAAATTATTAAACTATCTATAGATAAATACTAATTGAAAAATTATTACTCGCTTAATGTCTCTTCTAAGGTCATTGCAAAGGCTATAGTCAAGTAAAGACTGAAAAATAGCCTAGAATAGTGCAGCAAGATCATACTAAAACCATGATGATGATGCCCACTTCATTGAGAAACACTGTGAAAAAGACTGAAAAATAGAATGGTCTTTCATCATAACCATGTCAAGATTTAGGATTCCACATAATACCCCAAGTGGGTGTGGATGGGGCCAGGTGCAAATCCTGGGTGACTTTGATGGCATAGATAGGCCGCTCATAGCACAGTAGTTTAGCCAAAGAGATTCTATAAGACATATTTTCGATGAAAAGAATTAGAATTCCATAAGCAACTAACTACATTCGAGAAATGTATTCTCTCTTTATTATTGCCTTTACTTAAATAAAGTTTAGACAAGGCTATAACCTAGAGGTTGAATATTGCCTTCTGTACTATAATTGCTAATGATTTAGGTTCTTACTTCCAATAAATGTGGTCCAAGGCAAAATCAATGGGATATTACCATAGTATTTATAAGAAATATTTATCACCGAAAAGAATTAGGATTCCATAAGCAACTATGTTCGAGAAATGTGTCAAATCTCCCTAGCTCATTCGGTTAAGGTGTGGGTCTCGCCAGCATGGCGACCCGGGTTCATTTCCCCTTAGGGGTGAGCTAGTTGGCAAGAGACACCCAAAAAATCCAACCAGTTGAGGGTTGGTGTGGCCCAGGCCGAGTGCAATCCCCGGATGATTTTGACAGCTTAGATGCCCCTAGGTCATGGTTTCTTAGACCAAAGGCCACTCCCGCAATCAAGGAGATTCTTGCAAACAAACAAAAAAACTATGTTCGAGAAATGCATTCTCTCTTTATTACTTCCTTTACATAAATAAAGTTTAGACAAGGCTACAACCTAGAGCCTGGCTCATGCCTTCTATGCTATAATTGCTAATGATTTAGGTTCCTACTTACAATAAATGTGGTCCAAGGTAAAATAAATGGGATATTATCATAGTATTTACTATTTACAAAGATAGTAATTGATTATTTCATGGGCAGATTAGGGGAAAAAATTCTGCATTAAAACATTCAAGAAAGCTTCTGGCTCAACAATACAACAGAAAGAATCCAATGTTACAAACAAAGACATAAGACCTAAACCAAAATGGCTTGTGAAATTGCTTGTTTCATTTTGATTTTGACCTGACCAGCTTCAGGGCTCAAACAAAACTCCACGCTCATTAGATAGTAGATACTCATGTTATCTTTATGTTATGAGATCTGCACCAGCAACAATGTGTATTGTGAGATTGTTTAGACGATTTACATGTGCTCCAAATCGCCTACAACAAAAGTACCATGGTAAAAATGGATTAGTTCACATTTATGTGCCTTGAAGAGGGGGCAGGCCCTACCTATATTTGGGTCTCAGCTTACCAGTTTTCAAAAGCTCTAAAGCCAGGTTCTACTGAAATCCTCTCTTTGACTAGCATTAAAGGGTTAACCTAAACAAAGGGTGTGCCTTAACACGAAGGTTCAATACCGGCCTGTTATCCCATGATCAATACCAAGTATGAGATATCTCTATATGAGATCATGAACATGGTACAGTCACAGAGAATGAGAACCAATGACTTGGATAGCTACCAGTTCCAGCAAATTCAGGTAGACAGAGATCAGTTCACATGCATCGAGACCAGTACGAGCATTTCATGAGAGCCAAACTAACATGTGTGTGGAACTGGTTAGCTCAGACGGTGAGCTAGGATAGTGCATGTATGGATGGGTTCAGCTTCCGTAAGTTATCTGCAAGATGGGGACAAGACATATATGCAGATAGGATCAAGCCTAGGGTTCAACTTCTGTAAGTTATCTGCAAGTTGGAGGACAAGACATATATGCACATAGGATCAAGCTTCCCCATTAAGCTAGATTTTGGCTCATGTTTTACTTTTTGGATAAAGATGGATATGCAAATAGTATTTATGGTACAAATAACTACTTTTAAATCAGATTTGACTATCTTATGGATGCCAATTAAGCACATGTTGCTAAACCATGAAGATAGGATTCTTATGCACCCATGTGATTAAAAGAAGATTCTTATGCACCCATGGGATTAAAAAGAGACAAATAGCGGTTGCTTACTCATCAAGCTAGGACCAAATTTGACATTGCTTGGAATGCAACAAATTACATGCATGGCCTATATTAGGCACCCCTACACCAATCAGCAGCAAGGATTGTACTTTCATGGATTTACTGTTATTTTGGCATACTACTTGTTATCCCTCAAAATGCAGGGACATTTTGAGAAGCTCTTTCCAGAAGTACAAGCCTTGTTTTCACGATAACTTTCAGCTATTTTGCATCAAAATATCCTCATCATTGGTGTGTACCTTGTGAGGGTACATGTCCAACGTATTTGGGCATTAAAGGCTTGGAAGTGAAGGCTTCATTAGACTTCATGCCTTACATACAGTCATGGCAACTTTCGATCATCCATAACCACTGAGGAGGCCTTTTCGGAGGAATGTTTGCTGCACTAGACACCCTTTGCAAGGAACCATCTGTCCTAGTGATGGACAAAATGTCATGTCAAACTCATTCTGGGACATATACTGAAAGAAGGGACAACAGGTGACTATCATATGGGCATGCTCTTAAACATTACTCATGTTGGTTGTATTTCATTGGCATTACGGGTAAGCAAAAGCCTGGACATTACTCAGCTTAATGACAAGACAGTATCCTGGGATTTATGATCTGACCTTGGCAGTCCGCTAAAGATTCCAGAGACACCCATTTGATATCAGTGATAAGGATGGAGATAGACTACAGAGAGAGGTATGAAGCAAGCTGAAATTGTGAAGTTTTGGGGCTGCTGTTATCTGGCAGACTTTGGGACCCTCCAAGTTGAGGTAGGAACTCATTCTAGTCCCAAAACATTGTTACTGTTTGGCTGCCATATGAAATGAAGAAATCTGCATCCATACTATACCTGGCAATATCTGTTCCCCTTAAAAGTTGTAAAAGGAATGATCAATGCCTTGCTTCAGGAGTAACTTTAAATGCTGCCAGTAGCACTGTTAACTCTTCAGACCCTTACCTGTAGCAGAGATTCATTGAAAGACAATATTGGAGGACATTCGTTGTAGCACATTAGCAGATTTTATGCCTGGAACGATTCCTGTAGCAAATTGTATTCCAAAAAACTCCCTTTTGAACCATGATCTCAGCAGTCTAATGTTTGGAATAGCATGGAACACCCCTCATCTCTAAGGAATTATATTAGTTGAGGAGAAAATCCCAGCATGTGAGGTGATAGCACGATAGTTCACATCTTAGAAGGATTGATATACATATTTGGAGGCAAGTTATGATGTTTTGGCATTCTTTACATGACATTGAAAAGGAATGTCCTTCATAGGCTGAGGACACATGTCTTGCTAAATACTCTACAAGGTCAAATACACATTTCTTCGTGAAGGCATCCATAGTCTAAAAAATTTATGAAGCATTGATAACTTTGGAAGTTACTAGCTGCCCCACACTCCAAACCCCATGTGGCACACAAGCTCATAAAAGGCATTATTAAATGGAATTGTGTAACCCCTTTCAGGAGTGACTTGTATAGAGGAGGCTGGAATGCAATTTAAAAGGGTTAATCATGATACATAAACCCAAAGTCAAGAGCGCATCCTATGGAGAAACATCTAGAGTGACACATGCTTCAAAACAAAATGATATTCTGGTGAACTTCTCAAACTAGGAGAATGATACTTGACTGTTTGACCCCTTCAAATCCCTGAGATCATCAGTTTTTGCTACACAAGTTTTCGGTGAGTAGCAGTCGATTTTGAAATCATACTTTTTACATGATCACTCCTTGAGGGATCAGATCACTTGGTCCAATGGCAAAACCAAGTTGGTTGTGCACAACAGTATGCCCCACTGGATTTCACTGCAATATCTGGACAGCCTAATCCACTCCCTAGTGGAAAACAGTATTGTAAGCTTCTTCCAAAACTTCAGGGACAGCCTAATCCACTCCCCAGTGGAAAAAGTATTGTAAGCTTCTTCCAAAACTTCAGGGATCTAATGTTATTTCAGCCAAGGAGCATCTTGCTATTGATTGTAAGTTTGTCGGTGACTTTGGTGCTACTCATGAAGATGTCTTGATGAAGTTGTTTGAACAAACATCAAGAAGTGATGCCAAGAGGTGGTATCAGAGTTTTATTGCAGGCGATTGCAACATGGCATTGCTTTCCAACAATCTTTCAAAGACGAAAGGGGTGAGACAATCGCATATATGTTTGAAGAGAATCTTGAACAAGAAGGTGATCAAAATTTGCATCCTGAGCTAGTGACAGACGAACTGTTCCTAAATTGTCCACTCAGAAGCCCTTGAAAAATTTGTAGCTGACTTCTTAAGGGAACAATTTGGCATTGTTGTTGAGGACAAGGACCTATATACCCCATGATCAAACTCAGAAAATAGAAAAATACAAAAAATACACCTAATTTCCATTAAAGTAAATACATTTTGCATCGAAATTAGATATGAAAGATTTCGGTAAATATAATGCAGACAGAACAAATTTGGATGACCCACCAATATCAGCCATAATTTTTTCTTTCTATTTTGCCCTCCCTTGTAGCTTCTAGGCCAAGGTTGTCTGAGGTTTTACAGATTTAGAGAAACTTAGACAACAATGCTACTTCACCTTCTGGGACAAGGCCAATAGAGTATTTGAACCTATTGATCTCCACATTGTATTCTTTACTGCACAAAGTGCATTTCACCAAACCTCTTCTAATTATTGTGCAGTAAATCCATGCAAAATCCCTTTCGCCTGGCATTTTGCAGCTACAATAATGTTAAAGAAGGGTAAAATGCAGGTCTGAAAATGAGTTGTTTTGGCTCAGAAATGAATTCAGTGGACAAGAAAATCTGTAACAATGACTACCGAAAGTTATGCCGTAGCTGTGAAAATTCTGCCTGGCTATGAGAAACGGCTCTGAGCCCCAGCTATGAGAGAAAACAAGGAAGAAAATTCTGCCCTTTCTGGTAAATTTCTCAGCTGTAAAAATGAGCACTGAGTGTGCCCTAGCTTCCCTTGGCTTGTGATTAACTGTCGGGAAATGAGAACTGAGTTGTAAAAGTTTGCCCTGATGACCAGCTGCCCTAGCAGTGAGGACTAAAGAAGATTGAAGGTGGAGAGTAAGACTGACTATGGAAACAGCTGTGCCATCCACTGAAAATCAGGTTGAAAAGTTGTGCCACAGCTCTCCTTGGGGCTCAACTCTGCACTGAATATCCACAGAAGTTATGCCCAACCAGAAAGTTGATGATGGTATCACCTAACTTGATCCAATGTCCTAGGTCACCTTAGCAAAATGCCATAAACGCTAATACAAAACCATGCTCTAAACAAACCAGACTCAGAGACACTTAAAAAAGCAAGTGGCAAATTGCATTTTTGGCCTTTTATAACATATGTTCATTGTCTGACCCAGGTTGCCCTGTGAGACTCTGTCGAGTCTGGCCGATTCTTGTCAGACCCAACCAGCATGACTAGGTAAAAACTGTGTATGCCAGATGAGGCCAAGTCTGGAGAGGTCTGGTCTAAACTGTTCGTTTTAGGGATGGCCGGGTCTACCTAAACTCAGACAGGTCTTGTGACTATGCCTGTAACTCCTGTGAAAGCTTGCTCCATCCCGTGAATAATAAAGAATTTTTGAGAAGTAAAATGAAAATACAGCAATGTCTTGTGGTCCCAACCAGTGTTACAAATATCGGCGATATATCGCCGACATCGCAATATATCGCAATACAAACTCCACGGCGATATTATCGCCAGACATCACGACGATATTTTGGGGCAATATATCACGATATCTCTGCAATATATCGCGATAATATCACGATTTCTCTGCAATATATCGCGAATCGATGCTTTCCCGCGGGGTCAAAAACAACTTAAAACAGGGTTTTTTTTTTATTGTTTTTTTCACTCGAATTTCGTCGGGCTGCATTCATCGTTCGAGCGGAGAGTGTGGAGTGGGAGAGCTAGGGCACGGGTGCTGAGTGAAGTCGCCGCCGAGAGTGAGTCGTACTCGTGACTGAGAGGCAGAGCTAGCCTACTAGGGCCACAGTCGCGAGTTCGTGACGCCGCCGGGGTTGAGTCCGCGTGGCTGCTGTGCTGCTTGGACTCTGGAGTGAGTCGTGGCTGCGTGGCTGCTGTGCTGAGGAGCCGTCGATTGAGCATTCCAACTCCAAGCTTCCAGGTATGTGCCACTTGCTCACTGTTCTTTTTTAGCTTGCTTGCTCACTGTTTTAACTTCTTTTTTTTTCATTTTTGTCCATCGAAGTAGAACAGGAACCAGGGAATCAGGATACTCTGCCATTGTGCATTGAAGCTTGCTAACTGTTTTATTTTTTATTTTGTTTAGCTTGCTCACGGTTTTTTTTTTTTTTTTTTTCATTTTTCTGATTTCTCCATCAAATGTAGAACCAGGATACTCTGCGAGTCTGCCCGGTGCCCCTATTCCTTAATGTGCCACTAAAAATCAGCAATTAAAAATGAGCAATTAATTATTAAAAATCAGAGTTTGTATCCCTGTTAATTAATTAATAAAACTCCGATTTGCTATTTTTCAATTTTTTGCAATAAAAGTATTCTAAAAAACGTTTTTTTATGTTGCAGGTTCAAAGTTTCAAGTTTCAACAAACATGCCGAAGACTTTGGATCCATTCTGAGAGTATACAGAGCCTGTTGATCCACATAATCGCCAAAAGCTAAAATGCAATTTGTGTGGGAAGGAGATGACGGGGGGGGATAAATAGGCTCAAATACCACCTCACACAACTTTCAGGGCATGAGGTGGATATTTGTAAAAACTCCATGCCTGAAATTATTCATAGGGCCAAACTCGCAATTGAAAGTATTGGCAAGAAGAAAGATGAAAGGGAAGCTCTTAGGCAGGAACTTGGAATGAGAATGTCATTAGGATCCGGGACAGCCAGACACACTTTAGGGGGAGTGGGGAGTGAGACCTTATCCTCATCTTCCGCCATGCCTTCAACAACATCTAATTTCTTTTTTCCAAGCTCCGGGCCTGGTGGACAACCAAGTATAAAGTCAATGTACAAGATAAATGAGAAAAAGGAAGCAGACAAACTTGTGAGTCGATGCCTTTTATGGAGTGATATACCATTCCACTTTGCGAGGAACCCATTCTACGTTCCTATGTTTGATGCCGTTGCTATTGTTGGGCCAGGGTATAAGCCCCCCACTTATGAGGAGCTGAGAGGGCCCCTCCTTGATAATGAAAAGGTTGATTGCACTACTAGGTTGGAGGAGCTTCGAGGTTCATGGGAGGTCACGGGATGCACAGTGATGTCAGATGGTTGGACTGATACGAAGGGTAGGACCCTTCTCAATTTCTTGGTTCATTGTCCCAGGGGCATAATGTTTATAAAATCCGTGGATGCATCTGCACATATCAAAGATGCAGCATTACTATGTGAGTTGTTGGATGGGTTCATCTAGGAGATAGGACCGCAACATGTTGTCCAAGCTATATCGGACAATGCTGCGAATTATGTGGCAGCTGGCAGGATGCTTATGGACAGGTATCCTTCTTTGTTTTGGACCCCTTGTGCTGCACACTGTATCGACTTGATATTAGAGGATATGGGAAAGATTGAGTTTATCAGGGATGCCATTGATCCAGCAAGAAGCATCACCAAATTTATATACAATCATGCTTCTGTGCTTAGCTTGATGAGGCAGTTTACTCATGACAGGGAGTTGGTTCGTCCCGCCATCACTCGCTTTGCCACTTGTTTCATCTCTCTTCAGTCTCTCCTTACTTCTAAGTGGGACTTGTAGACTATGTTCCTTTCAGTTGAGTGGCGTGCCTTATCGATTAGCACTAAACCGGAGGCACTTGCCATATCCAGACTAGTGTCATACCAGGAGAGCTTCTGGGATGGGGTGAAGGAGGTGAGTGCCATCTGTGAACCTTTGGTAAGGGTTCTTCGCTTGGTTGATGGAGACAAGCCCGCAATGGGCTACCTATATGAGGCCATGGATAGGGCCAAAGAGGCCATTCATGCCTACTGTGAGGACAGGGGAGAGGATGGGCAAGCAAAGCAACAATTGATATGGGCGGTGATTGATCAGGGATGGAACAACACACTTCATCGCCCCATTCATGCTGCAGGGCTATTCCTCAACCCCGCATTCTCTTACTCCTATGGCTTTCGGTTTGATGGAGAGAGGTAATGGATGGGTTCTTGGAATGTGTCCATAGGATGGTGCCAAGTGAAGATGATCGTTCAAAGATTTCCAAAGAGTTTGAAATCTATAAGAGGGTCGTGGGAACATTTGGGTTTGCTATGGCTATCAAGGACAGGAAGAACATAATGCCAAGTAAGCTTCACCTTGTTCAAGAATGAAAATTCAATTTATTTATTTCTTTGTTTTAAATTTTAAATTTTCAATGTCTTCTCTTATGTTTCTAACTTTCTCCAATTCATTGTAGATAATTAGTGGGAAACCTATGGCGCACGAGTACCCCATCTCCAAAGGCTTGCTGTTCGGATCCTTAACCAAACATGCAGCTCTTCTGGTTGTGAGCGCAACTGGAGTGTATTTGAAAAAATACACACCAAGAAGCGCAACAGGTTAGAGAATTTGAAATTAAATTCAAAATTTATTATCTATTGTAATCTATGTCCCATGGGTAATTATAATTTATGTATTCTAAATTCTAATTTAATAAATTTATTGTCCTCATACAGGTTGGATACCCAACGCCTGAATGATCTAGTGTACGTCTCCTACAATCTCAGGTTGTGGGTGAAGCAGCTTCAGAAAAAACCTGAGGTGGAGGCCATTTCATTGGATGACATTGACACCACTGCTGCATGGAGAGTGGAGGTTGAGGAACCTGTTATGGAGGCAGACCCTGATTGGTTAGAGGATGATCATGATACACAGGATCCCCAGAGTGAGATATGGGAGGATGAGGGGTTTGGCTTTGAGAGTGTGCCACCACTGGAGCCACCAGTAGCACAGCCACCAATAGGCTGTCCAGTTGCACAGCCACCAGTTGCATAGCCACTGTTGCACGGCCACCAATTTCACGGCCACCGGTTTCACGGCCACAATCTCAGCCAGAGGGACCCAGATATAGGGGCAGTGGTAGCAGTAGCAGTGGTAGAGGACTTAATGAGGGTGACCTAGTACCTTATCATTCTTCTAGCTATTCTAGAGTACATCAGACACCAGGCACTTCTAGAGGCAAAGGACGCCGTAGTCCACGACGACCCCCACGAGCACCTGGGCTTTCTAGCTCTAGAGGCAGAGCCATTACTAGAGCAATTACCTTTACCCGTAGAAGGGGTAGAGGGAATCCATAGTTTACTTTATTTAGTTGATTTCATTGCATATGACAGTTGACTCTATGAGATACATTGATTGTATTTTTTGGTGATTCATGAGTTGGGGACTCAAGATCCAGGACACAATTCATATTTGAGGTGTGATGTCTAGACTCTAACGATACGTCCTATTATTTATGCATCTTATATATCAGTTTTCTTTCCATATACATGTGGCAATGTGTTTAAACTTTATTTGATGTTCTTGTTGCTTTAGATGTTTATAAAATTGAAAAAAATGAACGACACAATTCATTTTTTATGTGTGATGTCTAGCAATACGTCTTATACATCTTATATATCAATTTTCTTTCCATATGCATGTGGCAATGTGTTTATTTGATGTTCTTGTTGCTTTAGATGTTTAGAAAATTGAAAAAAATGAATATTTTTGTATTTTTTTAAGTTTGCTGATATATTGCCGATGTTTGCCGACATTTTCGCCGATAAATCCGATAATTTCTTTTTGGACCCTCGGCGATATATTCACCGACACGATATCTGTAACATTGGTCCCAACCCACACCCTAATGTCAAGCCTTCCCTATTCAACCAGTAATATGATGGTACAAATTCTTGAAATAAAATAAATGAAACTATCATTAAGGAATACCCCTAAGCTCCAACCCTAGAATTCATTACAAATTTGATCAAGTTTGATTTTTTTGTTAGAACTTAGAATATATTAAGTAAACTTTAAAACCACACAATCTTAACAAAAAGATTAACAATGTAATCCCCTTAATTTTGTAACTGGGATAGATGTCTACAACCAGAACATCCAATGCAAATGTCAAAGGCAATAATAAAATAAACAAAAACAATGAGTTTTTAAAACACATTAAGTAGTCATAGGATGCAATAACACACCAACTATACATCACTTGATCTTTGAATGGATGGAGACCTTGCCACTAATAATGAAAGCCCCTCACAAGTACATGTGTTCTTTAGTCAACACAAGATTGCTATATTAATGCACAAAATACGTAGTTACAAACTTCATAAGCTAGGCATATGTTCAAGTGAACAAGCTATTTGTTTTAAACTGGTGAGAATTAAAAGGGAAATTAGGTTTCCTCTTTAGAAAGCCACTTTTGAAAATTATAAATAAAGTATAGTCCAATTATAATATAACCTAGACATAGTCCAATGTCATATATGATGCAATCATATCACCAAATCATGACATGGCACACTAAATACATTGGTGCTTATAATGAGCATGTGATTATAATTATTTACTTTTTGACTCTCTCATAGGCCCCTACAACCTAACCAAAAGAAGAAGAAGAAAAATATCACAATCTAGGGAGTTCATGCCTCGAACCTCTAAGGTATGATCCAAGTACTTCTACACTTATGTTTAATGGAATCTTGAGGTAAAACCAAAAGGCAAAAGACGGGGAGGTTTGAAGAAAGGGGAGATAGAGAAGTGCCGAGAGTGCAAGCAAGAATACCCATATTCATAATTATGAAAGACCTACACAGGTACAAGTAAAATTAATGGAATTGTCATTGCAAACACTCTTCTTCTTAAACATCCATTGTTGAACAGGTGCGACGGCAATGAGGCCATGGGCACCTAGTGAAGGTGCCTTAGAAAGTTTAGCCGAGAAGATGCAGACGGCATGAGAGGGGACCATGAAGTAGAGATAGAGAATTGTTGAATTGTTGCCTTGGATAATTGTTGAATTGCATAAGGCAATTGGACAACAGTTGAGTAGAGGTAACGGCATTGCCTTGGTTCGACAGAATTGCACGACATCACCGAAGTGCTCAAGGAAAAGGCAGTTTTGAGCACCAGGAAGTGCATCCTCGAGAACTGGGCACAATGGTTGGATTAGCTACCCAACTAGTTCAAAACTTGGGAGGATCTAGTGTACATAGCAAGGTTACTTGGGCGGATCTGGTGTACATGGCAAGGTTACTTTGGAGCAGGAGCGAAAGCGAGAAGTGAGAGCGGGAGCAAGAGTGAAAAGCAAAATTTTCAAAAGCTTCCAATTTGGAAGCGTTTCGGGAGCGTTTTTTATATAATATATATTTTGATGCATATATGTCAACAAATGCATGTGGAATGTTGAATTAGTTATGGAAAGCATAAAAACATGAAATAAACCATAAAAAATTATCATCAATCATCTAGTAGTGAATTCGTCAACCATAGGTCCAGTATGCATAACATCAACCTTAAAGCTTCAAATTTTCAATATATAACATTTTTTCATCACCAGTACTTGTAACCAAACTATAGTCTATAATAGAGAACATCAACTATGAAATGAAAGTTGAAACTTAAAAAAGTTCACGAAGCATCATATTCATTACCAAAGAGTTATAATATGCTTTCATGCAGTCAATGACTCAATAATGCAAAGTCGCAAATAGTGAACTTCAAACTCAAAGGTAGGTTCAACTTCAAACTTCAAACTTGAATTGCCATGTAATGTTTACAAAATATACCATAACAAATATAAAAGAATCAATAGAAACTTGAAAGTACTATAAACAAGAAAAGACAAGAAAAGTAGATTTTATGGATGTTTCCTCTTGCCACATGAAATTTCTATCTTCTTTTCCCATGCTCTATGAACAATGGGAGTTGGATTATCATCTGCAGTAGCCACCAATGTTGAGCTACATCCAAGACTCGATCGGGGTCCTACACGACTCTCACTCACTGATGCATATGGAGGTCGTGAACCTCTAGGCAAAGATGGTGCATCTGAAAACAAGGTAGAAGATGGTGGTGGCATTGTTGTTGTTGCCGCTGCATGGTCATCCTCATCGCCCAAAAGCTCTTCCTCCAAACGCTCTAAATCTAAGTGACATATGATCTATCAATTTTGGCCCGCTCATAGTAATAAGTCAACAATCTCAAGTTGCAATCTACATAAACCAAGATTTCTGCCCGGTTTTCTTTTAATCGATTTCTTTTCACTGAGTGGATGAAGATATAGGTGCTCCAAAACCTTTCTGCAGAGGAACTGTTAACTCCTTGTGAAAGCACTCTAACTGCCAATTTATTCAAGTGTGGGCATGTTGAGCCATACATGTTCCACCATTCGATAGGAGGCGCCTTATCTCGATCTTTGATTGCATGCAAAGTACCAAACGGACCAACTTCACTGAGGTATTTGCTTAATTCACTATGCAACAAGGCACATTCCTCTTCATCAAGGACTAGCTTGTCTATAGCAGCCATGTACCCAACCTGTACCTCTAGATATGTGTGGGGATTTCTCCTAACCCCACCCCCAAGTGTTGGTTTGGCCAACCAAGATGGAGAATAATATTTTGGTGTTAATACATATGCTAAGGCATGCAGTGGAACATTGAGATGTTCCCACCTTTTGACCACATGTCTGTCAATATGATCATATAAGATGGGATCTTTCTATTCAACAATATCTTTAATTTGGCCCAGTATGCTATCCATTTGCTCATACACCTCCCCAATCACCGGGTTATCTGCATCTGCAAACTGAATCATGTAATAAATGGGCTTTGTGAACTGCAAAACATACTTGACACTTGCCCAAAATTAACCATCAAAAATGATGTCCTCCACCTCTTGAAAATCATGCCTGTCAAATGTGGATGTAGCCCTATCTTTCAAGACCTGCCATGATTCACTTGATACCATGCTAGCCAATGCCTCTCTTACCTTCAAAAGTCGCCTGAAGACGAGGTAATAGCTAGAAAATCTAGTCTTTGCTATCTTCAACAGCTCCAACTTTGAGTGACTGCGGAAAATGTCATGGGAATTGCTATGGTTGGTAATCAATCTTATCATGTACTTTCCCTTTTTGTACAGTTCACCAATCCATTTGTAATCATTCTCCTTCGACTTAATAATGTCATGCATCAAAAGGTTCAATGTGTGAAACAAACACCCGAACCAAAATATGTTGGGGTATTTATCTTCAATGATTGCTCCTGATGCCTTACAATTAGCAGCATTATCGGTTATGACTTGGATTGATAGAATTTATAGCAACATAACCAGGATCACTAAATGAATGGAAAAGCATAGAAACAAAATGAGTGTGGAGCTCGTTTAACCATGATGATAAGAGCAATTATCTCCCAACCATAGACAAAGCTATTTGTCTCCCCCGACCTCACACCTTCCAATAGAGAACGATGTACATCCAGATAGTAGTAGCGCAAACCCAAGAAAAATAAGAGAGAAACTTCTCCAATAGTGGAGAACCCCAAAAATCGGTCTGCTAGTTGCAGTAGCGAACCTCTCTTGACTAGTGCGAACTTGTCTTGAGTGAATCACCAAATGAGAGGTCGAACTCTCTATTTATACACATCAAAAGGTAACTTTTTTTCCTTTTGGGCCGACTTGTCTTGCCCTAACTGAGACGACCTAACTGGGGCAGTTTTGCCCATTGTCTGGGGCAGACTACCCACTGTTTTGGGGTAGTTTACCCACTGAGCCGACTTGTCTTGGGGAATACAAAATTGCATTTAATAAATCTTTTCTTTGTGTGATTTCACCCCAAGGTTTACATTGATTCTTTCAAGGGTTTTACATGATCAAATACATTGATATCTTCTCTCGTAGGAGGTACAATAACAAGATGAAATACAATAAGAATAACTTTTGAAGTTGCACTATTTCCAACACTCCCTCTCAACAAGGAAGGTATCCTTCGAACATGGTATTCTAATTTTATTCTTTCTTGGGTTGACCTATGAGGTGATGCCTCACGCAGCTACTACTCCAACATGGATGACTTTGTAAGAACTGATAGCTTCGATGGTTTTGAGAAGGAGTTCTGCAATGTCCATGTCGGCCTTGAATTTATCTAAGTAGTCATGGGTTGAAAGGAAGACTGCACCAGTAGCAGACACACCAAGAACATTTATCAGTGGCTTGCCTTTTACATTTGTCCAACCATCTATTACAATTGATACCCCATAATCATTCCAAGCATTTGTGAGTTGCCCCAAAGCACTTTGGATCTTGGCATTTTCCTTGTCAATCCCCACAATTCTAGCTTTGTCATACCCAAGGCTCTTGTATCCTGATGGGGCAATGCGGATGGCCTCTACCATTTCATGCCAATAGGGTGAGCGAAGAACATTGAATGGTATGCCACATGCATAGAGAAACCGGAACACTTTTCCATCCACATCATCCCTACCACCTTGGTCAAGGAAATCTGATATTGTCTTGCATGACCCCATGGGAGAGAATCCACTACCTTGGGTGGATGGGCCTCCAATTCTCGGTGAGCTTGAAGTGTCCTGGTCAATCCTTAATCCTTTTGATTTGTTTTGTGCTTTAAATTCTTCCTTCTTATACATAGCTCCTTGTGTTGATGGCACATTTGGGAAAACACAAACTCCTATAGTTTTTTTTCATCACATGGCATGTGCCCACATAGATGTCTTCTCACATGAGTATATGAACCTGGGTAAGTCGTCTTACAATGGGGGCAAACAAATTTGGTGGTTCCACCCCCTTTGCTCCCTCCCTGCTTTGTGAAATTTCCGCAAGGAGAATGAGTCCTCTTTGGTTTTCTTTCGGTTTCCCTTCTCCTACTCCTCTTCCTCCTCCTCCTCCTCCTCCTCCTCCCCACAGTATGTGCCACTACCCGCTTCTTCATCCTCTCCCTCATTCCTCCTCTGGTTTCCAATCACCATCATCAAACTAACAAGTGGAACCAACAAAATAAACCATATAAACATCATCGAGTTTGTTGGAAGTTGGAAGTGGAACTAGAGATTTAACCTGTTGCCTGCAATAGAATGAGGGAGGAAGCATGGGAAAGAGTAGGAAAAGAACATCTACATTCTAGAATCTAGATTCCAAGCATTCAACATATAGATCAAACTTCAAACACAAAGCAAATCAACAAGAAAGGGTTTAGAGCCTACCTCTTTCGCTCTCCAATGGTAGTGAGTGTGAGAACCTTCTTCAATCTCCAAGAAGAACCCAAGCTTGATGGCAGCCTTCTCCTCTTCTCCTCTTCTCTTCCCTCTTCTCCTCTCCTCTTCTCCTCTCCTCTCCTCTTTTCTCTTCTCTTCTCTTCTCTTCTCAAGCAAAGCAAAGCAAAGTTCTATGAGGGTGGAGAAGAGGGCTTTATCCCCCAAAGCCCTTTTCCTTCCCTCTAATAGTCCAATCGTGGACCCCATCCCCCTTTCTCCTTACCTTTTTCGTTGGTTGATGGGGAGTGCTTATGGAAGCGATGACTGAAGCGATGGGAAGTGTTTTTAATGATGACGGAAAGCTATCGAAAGCGATGTGTAAAACGTATGGAAGCGATGAGGAAGTGATCAGGGAGCAATCACTCCTCATCGCTTTCGTACAGAGGCAGGGAGCAATAAAACTTACACCGAAGCGCACTCTCAAAAAATGATCTCAACTAGAAGTGAAATAGAAGCATGATTTGTGGTCGCTTTGGTCAAAATCATTTATGGATCTTTGGTCTTTGCAGTTGCAAAGCTATTTGGTTGTTTGTTGTTTTTGTTGACAGTTTGGATCCTTATTGGTTAGGAGTGGTTTAGGAGATGGGTAAGAGAACAATCACAAAGGCAACCAGCCCACAAAATTCTCATAGTTCTAATGAGAATTAGATAATACTCAATATTTCTTTAAGGTTTATTGAAACCTTAGGTGGAGACAAAGACAACCACGCTATTAGATAGATAAGATAAGATGAGTTAATTTTATTAATGTCTAATGAATCACCACCGAAGTAGGTCAAAGGGATTGTAGGATACAAAATGATGTCAATACAAAGAGGGAGCAACAAAACGACTCCTACGAAAAGCAAGATGCAAAAAGTAAAGTATGATTCTAATCTAAATCCCAAAAAAACAACTCCGAAGATGGAAAGTCGATTCGAGAGTGAGATGTACAAAGAGAATGGGTCTAGAATATGTAGTACATTATGGTACAAACTTGTCATGGTCCATTGGAACCATCTCTCCTAACATCTAAAGCCAAATGGAGGAATCTCAACATAGAATTTGTTTGGAGGAAGACTTAGAAGAGGAGATGGACTGTGTAATGTGTTGTTGTTTGGAGAAAGGGGGCCGCCTCTATGGTCTATATGATTGCGGCTAGCTGTTAGTGTGGGACCAAGGTTGGAAATGATGTTAGGGTCTCACGGAAGTGAAGGTTTCCCTTTGAGTGTTCAAGAATCTAGGGTTGGAAATAGGATCGCTATCCATCTGCCTCTTGGTGCCCCTAGTAGATGGGAGAACCATAAAAAAGGAAGTGATTTGTTGAGTGGATGCTAGTGTAGTATGTGGATGTCACTCAAGAAAGAGAGAGCGGAATCAAGGGACCTGGTGACCACCTCTATGGTCTAGATGATATCAACAAGTTGTTGATATGGGACCAAGGTTGGCAATGCCACTCGGGTCTCATGGAAGTGAACATTGTCCTCCGAGTCCTTACAGATCTAGAGTTGGAAACAAGATCACTATCCATCTGGCTCTGGGTGCCCTTAGTGGATGGGAGCACCATGAAAAAGGAAGTAAGTGGAAGCTAGTCCGGGTTGTGGATGTCACTCGAGAATGAGTGAGCGGAGTTGGATGACCTCCTGCAAGTATAAGGCCAAACATCTCTGGTCCAGATACATAAAGAAACTGGCCAAAGTCTGAAGATCCTTGAAAAGAAAGTAAAACCACCCTCGGATCTCATAGTAAATGGGGCAATGGAAAATGAAGTGTTGCTTGGTCTCAACCTCTTGAAGATGGCACACCTGGCAAATCCTGTCAGACCGATCAATCTAGTGATCTGTCTCCACCCTAAGTCTTTGAGAGCCCACCCTGAATTGGCCCAAGGGAATATGAAGAGCATGCATCCAAATAAAGTCAGTTGGATTATGAATGATATAAAGGACTGACAAGCCAAAAAGCACGCGGAGCTAGAAGAAGAGATGAGTAAGACAGGAGACCACCATGTGATGACAAAATGAGACCTTCAAACTTGCGGGATGGTACAAAGTTACAAACCTGTTTGAAGAAAGCAGTGAAGGTAACAGGGACTGCAGTGGAGAAGATAGTTTTGCCTTGTCCAGTTTGTACCTTTTATTGGTGTCCAAAGAATCAATAATAGAAGGCCACTAAAAACATTTTTTTTCAGTTTAGTATTGTTTCTAGTTTAGTATTGTTTCTATTCTGATAGGTTTCTTATATTGTTCCAATACATATTATGTATTAAATGCATATTTGAACAATATGTGTAAATGGGACAAAAACCTAGGTGTAGACAATAGTGCAGCCAACTTATATAAGAATCTATATCATAACAAATGCACTTTCACTCATGACCTATGGATTTTCATGTTGACCTCGTTCTACTGAAAAATAAAGGTTCCAACTTCTGTATATATTACAGGTATAGGAACTCCAAAAAAGATAAACAAACAGTACGAAATTAGAAAAATATCACATACTTCATATAATCCAGGATATCAAACAAAATAGCACATACTCCATATAATTCAGAATACCAAACAGGCCAAACATACACACTAGCCCTACAACAAGAAAACTAGGATGGATATCGTGCAGCATATCAATAACATGGTCTCAAGGACGACTAGGCCAGAGCTACCAGTACAATTCTAGTATGTGGGACTTGTATCTTCGATATTTCAC
This sequence comes from Larix kaempferi, assembly GCA_027924585.1. Lineage (NCBI taxonomy): Eukaryota > Viridiplantae > Streptophyta > Pinopsida > Pinales > Pinaceae > Larix > Larix kaempferi. Next base: position 9,559,224 of record BSBM01000368.1, read on the forward strand.
CCTTGTCTTGGATGATAACGAGTTATTTTCACATCTTGAAACTAGAGCATTCGTTCATGAGAATATGAATAGCATGGGCTCGAGGAAGTCTAGGCCAGAGCTGCCAGTACAATTTCAGTGTGTGGTACTTGTATCTTTGATATTTTACACTTGTCTTGGATGATAACGAGTTATTTCATATCTCAAAACTATAGCATTTGCTCTTGACCACCTATTCGTGGAAGTTGTTTATCAAATTGAAATATATTTCAAGCAATGCACATACAAGCCTTTGGCTCCAAATTCAGCTTAGATAATAAAAAACTTACTGCTCTAGACGATGAAACCCCACGAATAAGCCGACGAATGGCATATCTCATAGTCGGAGCACAATTTTTCAGACAAGCATCTTTAGCAGCTTCTAGCTTTAAATCTCCATCATCGTTGCCCTCAGTGCCGCTTTGCTCATAACCCCTCTGGACTTCCTGCAGCTCCTTAACTAAGGTTAGTGTAGCAGCTGCCCTAATCCTGGCATCTGCAGAGGAGAGGTTTCTAAACACATCCATGTGTAACTCCGGTTGAACAGAGCCAACGTCTTGCCCGTGTGGAGGGTTACTATGATCAAACCCCGGTTCATTGGGGTCTGTAAAATAAATAACTGATTCATTAGAGTTTCTAATGCAAAGCTCTGATCCTTCAGGGTTTGTGTAGTACAACTCTGATTCATTAGGGTTTCTATAATGAAATCCTCCTTCAGTAGAGTCTGCATAGCCATTTTCCTGGAAGCTTTGATCGTTTTGAACAGCGCTCAATAGATTTTCATCCAAATAAAGGCTTTTATTTTCTCTTTTCTTCTTCTTCTTACTCGTGGAAACTTCAACTTCCATGGTATCTTCCATTTCTGTTTTCTTCTTTTTCTTTTTTTTCTCCTCGAAAACCCTATCGCCGCCATTTTCTTTGCCGGTCAAGTCCATTTTCTTGGTTTTCTTCTCCTTCGGCTTCCTCTCCGAATCCAAATCGCAGTTTTCTGGTTCATTTCTTCGTTTCTTCGACGATTTCCGGCGGACATCCGCCCCTTCCTCGGCCTTATGGGCTAAGGCCTGTAACTCTGAGCTTCTCCTCTTGTCGCCACCCATGGTCCAAATTTCGGGCAAATTAACTGACTGTAATGTCGAACAAAAGCTCTCGAAAGCTCGGGTTCAAGAGGAGATAGAGTGAGGGGGCTTCCGAAGCTCGTTGCACAATACCAAACGGCAATTGCAGAAACAAGCGCCTGCAAAGCCTACACTCTAGAGATGCTCTCCTTAGCAGCATTCTTAGCTTTGAAACCCCGGAACGGCATAAAGGAAAATATAAGTTTGCAATTCGATGCCCTTGATATTATTATTATTATTTTGATATTATTACGAGGGGTATTTAAAAACCCAACTATAGGTTTTCATAACACATATACTCTTTATCACACTTTATCAGTTAGGCCACCCCGAAGCTAGTTATATCAGTTCACAAGGGGAAAATCCTACAAGTTGTTTCTATTTCCCCCATTCAACCCAACCAAAGTTCTTAGGCAAAGAATTAACTCTACCATCCATACTAGGAACAACAATCCTATTTCAACTAACCACACTCTTTCCCCTCAACCTAAATAACACAAGGAATGGGATACCCTTGTCTTCTAAACAGTTCATCGAGCTATCCCACTTGATCATGTTGTGAAGAGACCTTGGCATCGTCATTCATCTTCGCATGAAAATTAAGAAAAACCATAACTGAAAGAAAATTTTATTCAGTTTCCATGTTTCATTTTCAAATATGTTCATATGGACATAATAGAACTATAAAGTTTGATTTATGTTTGAAAGAAAAAAACTGAAAGAAGAGTATGGGATTGCTATAACTTGCTTCGATAAGATTCTTATCCAAAATTCCCTTTACGAGGTTAAACAAAATGTATGTGCTATACTCTAGATGGCCTTAGATGCCTAGTATGTTACAACCCAAAGAAAACATTTCAATATTTGTCTTGAATGAAGATGACAATGTATTTGTGCCCGATGGAACATTATAAACCTATTGAACAATGTTTTCGGTGAGAATGTAATAAGAAGTAAATGAAGAAGGTTAATTGTATTGTCTTGGTGGCATTTAATGATACTCATGCAAGTATTCAAGTCCTCTTGGTGCATCAACAATTATTCTCATTCTGGTCTCTGAAACCAACTTTGGAGGGTTGCTAGGAGAACATATCCAGATAATCCATTGTTACACATCTACTTTATTAAAAACCATTGCAAGAGGAGTTACTAAGTGAAGACAATTTAGTTGTTACATTGAATCCAAACCATTAACCAAAAAGACGCCTTCAAAAGAAAATGTCATAGTAACCAATTTAGTTGTTGCGATATGCAGTAGCCAAGGTGCTAGGATAGCCATAAATCAACAAGAAAGAACGCATATGTATGGAGGTGGATAATAGCCATACATAAATGTGTCGTTGTAAATTTTGAACTCGTATTTGCCCTAAAATATTGTACTAAACTACTAAGGGAGAAAACATGCCCTAATTATACATTTTACTTGACTACCAAGGGAAAAACATCGCAATACGAAAATATCAATATGTGTGGAAGGAAATACATCCTACAAGTTGAGAGAATGTAAGGCCATCAATGAAAGCTGAAAGAAATGCATTTCACAACTAAATAAGACAGATATCTGAATTGCATAATTTGTGCTCAGTTCCCCATAGAAACAAGTCTGCCAATTTTGGTTGCAGTCCAACTATATTATACTAAAAGAGCAAATGATTAATATTGTAGTAACAATGATTGGTAAATCTATGAAGGAGAAGCACTAATCACAGGCAATTCATTCCCACTTCCATTAGGCATTAAAGTTTCAATACTCATAGGGACGTAGATGCCTAATAATGCCAAAGCAAAAATCTACTTTTGCGACTCATTTATAAAATGCTCATTTAGCAATCATGCATGCCCGATTCAAACCGTCGATAGATTTCCAACCAAAAGTAAAAGTTTAAAAAATTCAATGGGGTCTTGGTTTATAACATGCTTCAAACTGTCAATAGATTCCCAACCAAAAGTATAGAAAAATTCAATGGGGTTTTGGTTAGATGGAAATAAGGTTTACAATCCCCATAGGGATTTCTCCACTTGCAGTCTTTGTTGGCATTTTACTGAAGTGCAAGCAGTCCGAGACTATATGTAAATCTAGGATGATTTTGGTGGAATAGATACCTCACCCATGGCATCTTAGTTGAGCAAATACTTTATTCCAGTGTTATAAGACCAATGCATTACATTGTAATACTTAGAATGGGAAAGTCACTATGCAATGGAAGGAAGGGCATGGACTTTCCTGTGTCCTTGCACTAGCCATGGGACTTCTTCTTTCCGGAGAACTAGTGTCAGGAGTCTTGATCTATTGACTTTGCCTCACTACACCGATTTGTTACACAGGCTCGACAACTAGCAAAGTAATCCCACTTGGAAGCCCAGGGATCCATGACCTCCAAAGCAATGAACAAAAATCTCAATAGAACCTAAGAATCACCCTAGGGATACACCAATAGATACAACCCCCAACCTCGAATTACCTGCTCCATATGGCCTTGACATTAACCTTTTGAAATCTACCAATAGTCCATCGACATACCGCCACATTGTCACCTTATGACTCCATTATCATTGATTCTTGGCCCCCTCCTTCATATGGCTCTTCCATGGGGATTTCTCTGCCCCTGGCCACAATCTTTAGATTCCACGCATAGCCAAACATCAACCCCTGCTTTGCCCTTTCTCCAACCCCTGATAACGACAACACGACCACTTTCGCCACCTCCTTCATCCCTACCATTATTATAACTAATCTTATTGTAATGAAACCACCGAATTAAATATATTGCTATAATGGTGAATTAAACGGGCTCTTAACCAATTATGAAAATACTTTGAACAAATTATATATATATATATTGCAATGACAAAAAACAAATTTATTGTTTAAATTTTTTTTATATAAAAAAGGTGTAGTATAAATATTCTACGTTTTCAACTTTTTTCCGAGCATATTTTCCGTCTAATTTTGTTCGTATTCTAGTTGGAAATCTTTAAAAAAAAATAGAATCACGTATATTAGCTATGAAAATTGCATAATTTGGATGTCATTGGGGTTTTTGAGGGTGTTGAATCTATTTGTGGATTTAAAAATACAATTTAAACACATAGAAATTTGGATTTTAAAAAAAATCACTGGATTCTGACCAAAACCCACTGTAAAGTCAAAAACGTAGAATAAATAGACTACTCCTATAAAAAATATAACAAATAAATGTTATTTAATTTACATATATAAATAATATACTTTTCACTTAAGTAATTATCATATATAAAACATTTAAATATATTTGAATTGTGGATCTCGATGCAAAAGGAAGACAAAATAATATAACTATATCACCATACACTTTTGTTATATTTTTCTTACTTGAGAGAACGGATTGGAATATAGAAATCCTAAAACAAAGTCAATTGCAACTTTATTTAAAGTAAACAAACCAACTAATAATAATCCATGATTACTATTGGACCTTTTATTATATTGATATGAAAACCACCTATGTCTATCTCGGTTAGGGAACAGTGGAAAGATGTTGCGACGGTCTCTAGCTCCTCAACCCTGCACAGTTTGGTTTGGAAATCATGAGTTACTTGACTGGATAAATTCGTGGGAAAAGAGAAAGAAAGTGGAGAATGAGGCGGCACTGGAATCCATCGAAGCTGGACTTCAGCTTGCTAGTGGTGTTATTGATGAGAATTTTTTCTCAGTGGAATGAAAGGAGAGGATTTCTTTCCTGGAGACCTCGAAAAATAAGATATTGGGACAGATGAGGAGACTTTGAGGCAGAAAAGCAGGGCTACTTGGATCAAAGCGGGTGATGAGAACACTAAGTTTTTTCACCGCTTTGCCGATCATCACAAACTTACAAATTCTATTTGGGATATTCGTGTGGATGAGAATACGGTAGTCTCCGAGTCTTCTAAATTGAAGCAGGAGGCAAAGGAACATTTCCAAAAACATTTTACTAAATAGCATGATACCAATCTGATCCAGCAATTAAATGTTGTTCGTTCCTTTCCTCATCTTTTCAATGTTGAGGACTGTTGTCAGTTGAGTAAGGTTGTTACTGTGGAGGAAGTTCATATTGTACTCAAAGGCTTCTCCAGGGATAAGAGCCATGGTCCTAATGGACTAACGGTGGAATTCTACTTGCACTTTTTTGATCTATTTGGAGGGGAGATCACAAAAGCTGTGAATGAATCCAGACGCAAGGGATGGATCCCTGGTTCTTTAAATTCTACTTTAATCACCCTCATTCATAAGCGGGATCATCCAGTGGATTTAAATGACTATCGACCGATATCCCTTTGTAATTTATTGTACAATATTATTTCAAAGGTCATCACGGAGAGATTCAAACCTGTGCTGGGTAGGTGCGTATCGGATGAACAATTTGGGTTTGTACCAGGCATACAAATCTTAGACGTTGTGGGGGTTTCCCAGGAATGCCTTCACTCCATCAAACATAAAAAGTTAAATGCCTTCATTCTGAAGTTAGACCTAGAGAAGGCTTATGATAAAGTTGATTGGCACTATCTCCATTTTATTCGTCTTCAGACGGGGCTAAGTATTGATGTTATTAACTGGATCATGTGTTGTGTCACTACTGCGTGTTACGTCGTTTTAGTGAATGGAACACCTACTGATTTTTTCAGGGGTAACCAAGGTATACGCCAGGGTTGTCCTCTATCCCTGTATCTCTTTGTCTTGGCTATCGAGGGGCTGAGCCTGTTGATAAAGAAAGGTGTCGAAGGCAAGCAAATCAAAGGTATTTGTATTTCAAAAACTCTAATGATTTCACATATCCTCTTTGTTGATGATGTATTACTTATCGGTGAAGGAACTGTAAGTGTTTGGCAGCAGTTCTCAACCCTTATTGACCACTTTTGTGAAGCTTATGGCATGGTAGTTAGTAGTCTTAAATCTGCTTTTATTTTTCACTATGGGAGGATGTGACTTGTGAACAGATTGCACAATTGTTGCCTTATAAAATGGTACATATTTCAGAGGGTTTTCGCTACCTGGCCTTTTTTCTTAAACCAAATGGTTATAAATTAACAAATTGGCAATGGTTAATAAAGAAAGTTCAAGCAAGAGTTAGTAGGTGGTCTTATAAGTATATGTCGTTGGGAGGACGACTCACGTTGACATGATCTGTTCTACAAAGTATCCCTGTCTACTGGTTCTCATTATATAAAGTACCAACATCTGTTTTATTGGTAATACGAAAGATTTTGTTCCATTTCCTTTGGTCCGGAGCTTCGGGGAGCCACAGGTATCATCTAGCCTTGTGGGAGGTCCTATCACGACCACTAGAGTGTGGGGGCTGGGGTATTAGACACTTAAGTCTTTTTAACCGATCACTTTGCGCTAAAAGTATTTGGAGAAGCTTCTTCGACCCCAGCTTATGGAGAAACCTTGTTCGTGTTAAATATATGAAGCACTTACCACTTGTTTTATGGATTAGAAAGCATATTTGGAGCAGAACTACGGATTCTCCATTATGGCGTAGTCTTATGAACGTTATGCCACTTATTAACCAGGCTATTGCATGGAATGTTGGGAGGGGAACTCAAATTTATGTTGGTATTGATCTGATTATGGGAATTGATGATCTTATTCTATCAAAGGCACTTGTGGACATGCTTCATCAGCGGGATATTTATGTATTAAAACAAGTTGCACTTACGGTTCAGAATGGTATTACTTCATGGAAGTATTCCAGTGTCTTCTAATGGAGGCCCCTCTTAAGTTCGAATGGGACAGATTCGTATTGGCTTTGTTTCAAGCTGGTATTCATTTATTAGAGGCTGAAGACTCCTTAGTTTGGGGGTATAATAAACAGTGTGGCTCAGTTACAACATGACTTTCTTATCATCTTCAGTTGCAACAAGATATGAATGTTTGTTCACTTGGGTGGTTAAGGCACTTCTGGTCTTGGAGAACACCGTTGAAAGTCAAATGCTTTACTTGGATTGCCTATTACGATAAAATTCAGACTTGGACTAACTTACAAAAAAGAGGTTTTAAGGGACCTGCTATGTTTTGTTTATGTAAAGAAGTTGAGGAAACAACCTCTCATTTGTTTGGTTCTTGTTACTTCTTTCTACGTATCTGGTTCTCACTGGAAAGCTATTTTGGGATCAGTTTTCAATGGTAAGAGCAGTGTTTCAACTTAAACTTTCAGAAATGGATGTCTCTACATACTGGGGTGGAGACCTTGGTATCTTTTGTTATCTAGGGTGTATGGAAGGCTCGTAATGGTGCCCTATTTGAACAACTGTGTCCTTCCATCGAGATGACGACCTCGAGAATCATTGTTATTTACATGGAACATAAGAAGAGTATAGTTACTAAAGAAAAAAGGCAGAATTGTTTTAATGAGGAACTCTTCAATTACCCATTGGGTTATTTTGATGGGGCTTGTAATGGGAAACTGTGTGGTGTTGGTTGTATTCTGAAACTCAACAACAACCATGTCTTTCACTTGTTTTTTTAAGGTGGGTATTGGAACGAATACTAGAGTAGAACTACTTGCATTATGGTGCCTTCTACTCTTTGTTGTTCACAGGGGGATAACGTCTTTGTTGGTATTTGGAGACTCAAAATGCATTGTGGACTGGACTAAGGGTTTCTCTTCACTTCATTCTCTATGACTGAAGCCGTGGATGGACAAGGTTCATACTCTATTAACTTATTTTGAATAGTTTACTATTAACCACATCTACAGAGAAACTAATTCTACTGCTGACATCCTCTCCAAGCGTGTTCTGGGCGAAATGGATGGTAAACTTCATGTGGAGGAATACTTGGCTAGTACTCTTGTGGATTCACACTGTATGGACTTTTTGTGAGTCTTTGTTGGTCTCTCGAGTCACCAGTATAGGGGCTCACTTTGGGTGGAGTTATCTTTTAATTCTACTATTTCGTGGAAAGATGTTATATACTGTTTGCAGTATTTTGGAGGAATTACTTCCTCACTCTTGATAGATTATGATGTTGTGATGAGAAGTTCCCCACTTCTCTTTTGATAATATGTATTTGATGACACAACTTTTATTTAACATAAGGTTGGTTTTTATCTGTAAAAAAAAAACACTCATTAAAGTGTATTCATCTACAATGTAAAAAAACCATGCATCCTAAAATCGGTTGTGTGGTTTGATATTCTACATAATTGGTGTAGTAATTTCACGAATGTTCGAACCTAGGACCTTATTTAACTATTGCCTCGAAGAAGTGTGAAGGGATGAAGCGTCCCATTGGGGCTAGGAAATTAAAATATTATTCCCTTAATTTTTAAAATAATTTTGTGATGTGGCAACTTTATGTGGGTGAATATCGCCAATTCAGTTTCACTTCTTTTGCCAATAGAGTCTAAATAAAAACATAGGGCCAAAAAGTGGGAAATTTTTTCCACTTCTCCATTATTTATAGTCTATATGCCTTACCTCCAACTCTAAGCAAGTAATCGAACCCAAGAGCAAGAGAATCAAAGAGGGTACGTTTTTCACGCTATCACTACAAAGCGGTCTCACGGTCCTGTTGCAGGGAGTTTTTATAACATACTAACAAACATAATAAACTTTACCTATGTGGCACCTTGTTTAAGGAAGAGTACTTTCACCCTGAGTAATGTCTAAGCGAATAAAGTGTCGGTTTGTGGATTAATAAAGTAATGATTCCATGGCTGAGATGAGCCCATCTCAATGGAGGCATAAAAGAGAATGTCTCCTAATATGTGCATTTCCCTTAGGACTAATGGTTGATGAGGCAGTGTTAATGTATTTACCGGTGGGGTTTTCTTGTCACTCTATTGATTCTTCCTTTGGTGGTATTGAATTTCCTAAGCCTTTCATTCTCTTCCGCCTCTTTCTTATCTAGAAAGGTGAGACTTGAGTGTGATAGTTTCCCAAATCAAGGGGCAAGGCACTAGCATGCCTTCGAGATAATGCAAAAGAAATTATGAATGCATTTATATAGGTGCATATCGGTGCAAGGAGAAAGATAAAATTAACTCAGATCCTAAAGTTTGGAATGTTCTCGGCGAAATGAGGCATGCAGAGCTAAGGGTGGGTAAGAGTAACTTACAAAAAGTAGAAAAGGTATGTTCGTTGTTATAGGCTCACAAATTAATGCAATACTTCATAGCTTATGTCCACATCTAACAAAGGAAATGCTTGGCCTCGAGCTTTATCAGGAATTGTGGATAATTTTCATGCTTTATAATAACCACGCATAATTCCGAGGCTGCCGACTCAGCTTCCCACAACGTTAAAAGTCATCCTTCTATGAGTATAAAATACACGTGGGAAGGCATTTAACATTTGAAATTTCCTTACAACGTCCATGTTTCTAAGATGGAAGCATCACATTACACAGAGAATATCACGATTTATTTCTTATTAATTGTTTTTTGTTTTTTGTTTTGGCAGTGGTGGGTGAGAATGCAACGAACAAGAGGAGAATGATGTTGCTACTAGTGACGAGGCCTGTGCATTTTTTCTTACTTTGTCGCAGATATAACACCAGAGAGTTTTTTCTTGCTCCATGGGTAGAACACTGGAGATTTTGAAATGTTGCAGAGCATTTCAATCCGAACACCCATCTTCATAGGCAACAAGGAAGGTGTTGAGGTTTTCGCCTGTATTATATGGGTAAGTCAATCTCTTACTCTATCTAAATCTATCTACAAACAATTTCTCCACAATGCTGTGAATATTGGATTGTTATGTAGATTTTGACATCTTGCAAGACTTTCCAAAATGATTTTGATGCAGATTTTCACAACATTTTGTTGTTGTTAGAACCATTTTTCCACCTATGTACATTAATCATTTATTAATGATGATTAATTAGCCCAAGTGATTAATGATTACATCCCTAAGTTGATTAGATTGGTAAATGGTCAAACTGTCTTGAACTAGTTAGCAATGTGAACAAGTGCTGAGTCAAACCAGCTAAGTGGAGCGCTCCCCAGGGAAATTAATGCACTCAGCATGCCTAGAGCGCCCTCCTCAGGTCATTTAATGCACTCAGCATGCTTCTCTTCTACCTAGGGCGCATTTGCTCTCTTTGTGGACAATCTTGCCTTGTTTTGTCACATTTTTGACCAATTTTAGACTCCAAACCTCTATCCAACCAGTTTCTTCACATGTGTGAGGTCACATGGGCCTGTCCAGTCATTCCCAGCATTCACACTGCAGATTCGAACCAGTTTGGGATGGTTTGGGATATTTTGGTCAACCTAGGGGGGTTTGAGCTTTTTCTAAGCTAGATCAGTGTGAACACTCCAGATGGATTCGAATTCTTCCAGATTTGTATATATGGGTGTTCTTAACCTTTGTTAAGGTTGGACAGTTAATAATATTGAGATTATTCACCAATTCATGTGTATTGTTCTTCATTCATTTAAATTTTTTATGCTAATTCTTGCAAATGTTGTGCAATCTTTCACCAGTGAGGAATCCACAGTAGCTAGATTCAACTGTGCTTGAGATTTTACATGGTATCAGAGCTCTTGGAGCTAGAATTCGAACCAGCAGACTGTTGTAGTGGATTGCTAGAAACAGTGGAGAAACCACATAATTCCTGAGGCCATTGCCTTGAGCTTACTGGAGAAATCTAGTGGCTCCTCTCAGGTGTGATGCTCTCCCGAATGCACCCACTATCCATACAGGGTTCGAATCTGTGAGTGTACATCCCTCCAGAGTGATTTGAGAGTTGTTTGCAGGTATTGGAGTTCAGCATTGTCAGCAAGTGCGAATTGCAGCAGAGGAGAATGGAGCCATCTCACCCAAACGTGCTCACACCCTTCAACTATTTCGATTGGAAGGCAGAAATGGTGATTTTGCTGAGATCCAAGGGTCTCTACAGAATCACGATGGGCACTGAGGTTGAGCCAAACTCAGCTGTGGAGAAATCCAAGTTTTTTAACAGAATGGATGAGGCATTTGGCCTCCTTTGTCTCAGCATTTCGAGAGACCTCCTGTTTCATGTAGAAAGTCTAGCAACTCCAAATGAAGTGTGGCTCAAGCTTGAGACACTGTTTGGAAAGACTGATGAGATGAGAGGCCACCAGCTCGAAAATGAGCTTGTCTCACTGAGCCCAGGGAATTTCGATTCCATCCAGGACTTCTTCACCAAGTTCAAGAACTTGGTCTTGCAGATCAGACAATGTGGCATAGAGAAGAAAGAAGAACAGTTGGTGTTGTCCATTCTCTCCAAATTGGGTTCTGAATACTCAGTTTTTGTGTCTTCCTTCAACTCCACAAGGCTCACAGTCAGAGGTTGGAAGATGCCATCCTTGGCTGACTTCATGGAGATGCTAACTCAAGAGCAAGACAAGCTGGTCTTGATGGGCTCCATCAAACAAAAAGATCAAGTTCTTGCAGCTGGAGATTCGAAATGTGGAAGAAGCAAGCAAAAACCCAGGGTTTCGAAACCTCAAGAGAAGAAGAGAAAGGATGAGAGGCCCAAATCCTCTGAGGGGGTTTCGAATCCTGTCAAGAACAAGGGAAAGAAGGCTGAGAAGACAAAATGTAGCTACTGTCAAAGAGGTTTTCATCCAGAGAGCTCATGCATGAAGAAGACCATAGACACCATGACACATCTCCTACAGAAAAATAATATTCCTCTTCCTGAAAGTTCCAAGAAGAAGGAGTGCGTTTCTGAAGACAAGGAGAGCTGCCATGCTTTGGTGGCTAGCTCATCACATTCACCTTTGTTTATCATTGATTCAGGTGCCTCAAGGCACATGGCTTCCTCAAGAGACTCGTTTTCTGAACTTGCTCCCTACAGTGGTCTCTCAATTCGAATGGGAGATGACTCAGAAATCCTTGCTCATGGCATTGGGAAAATCTCTATGGAGAATGGCTTCTTCTCCAATGTGCTGTATGTGCCAAATCTTGCAGCAAACTTGCTCTCTGTGTATCAAATGACACATACTGGAGCAGCAAAGAAGGTGGTCTTCACTCAGGATGAAGTGGAGATATCAGAAGTTTCCACCGGGAAAATTGTTGCAAAGGGTGTTGCAGACCATGACATGAAGATGTACATGTTCTCCCACTTCCTCGAATTTTCTTCACCAAGTGTGCTGCTGTCACATGGGAATGAGACCAGCAAGCTATGGCATCAAAGGTATGGGCACCTAAACTACAGATATCTTCAAGTTTTAAGCAAAGAAAATATGGTAGAAGGGCTGCCCCAAATCAGATTTTCGAGTGGAACATGCAAGGGTTGCATGATTGGGAAACATCCTGAAAGGAAGTATGATAAAGGGAAGGCTAGAAGGGCTGATCAACCTCTTGGGATAGTACATTCTGATCTCATAGGGCCACTCCCCACTCCCTCCTATGGATGCAGCAAATATGTGCTCACCTTCATCGATGACTACTCAAGGTACTGCTGGTTATTTTTCCTTAAGCAAAAATCTGAAGTCTTTGATTGTTTCAAGATTTTTAAGAGCATGGTTGAGAACTTCAGTGGGAAGGCCATGAAGATTTTGAGGACTGATAATGGTAGAGAGTATGTCAACAACAATTTGCAGCAGCTCTGTCAAGAGCATGGCATTCAGATGCAACACTCAGTGCCCTACACACCTCAGCAAAATGGTGTTGCAGAGCGCAAAAATAGAGCACTGAAAGAGATGGCAACTTGCATGTTGCAAGCAAGGGATTTGTCTCCTAAATTATGGGCTGAAGCTATGAATTGTGCAGCATATGTTCAGAACAGGGCACCACACAAAGCATTGCAAGGAATCACTCCATTTGAAGCTTGGATGGGCCACAAGCCAAATGTCTCACATTTCAGAATTTTTGGCTCAAGGGCTTGGGCCAGAATTCCACCGGAGAAGAGAAAGGCATTGCAGCCCCAAAGCAAGGAGTCAATCATGGTTGGGTATGCAGAGGATTCCAAGGGCTACAAGCTCTTTGATCCATCCACTCACAAAAATTTCATTGAAAGAAGTGTCAAATTCGAAGAGGAAGAATTTTTGCAAGCTAGTGAACAAGGTGATGGGGAATGCTCATTCCCTCGTCTTGATGATGAAGTAAGTAGTGATTCATTCTCTGATATTTCTGATTCTGATATTGCTGAAGATGATGTTGATATGGATTCTGAACATATCCCTCCCTCAAGGCCCAAGTGGGTAGAGAAAACAATTCAAAGTGCCGGAGAGCTAGTGGGAGATCCCCAAGATGCTAGGAAAACTAGATCTCAATTTCACAATTCCTTTGCATATAATAATTCTGATCTGAGTGAGGCATGTTATTTGATGGTTGGATCTGATCCAATGTCATATTCAGAAGCATGTACAGACCCAAGGTGGCAATCAGCCATGCAAGAGGAGATGAACTCACTCCATGAGAACAAAACTTGGGATTTGGTCCCTCTTCCTCCCAAGAGGAAACTAGTGCAATGCAAGTGGATTTATAGAACCAAAATTGGATCTGATTGCTCTGATCTGAAGTATAAGGCCAGGTTGGTGGCTAAGGGTTACTCTCAGGTCCAAGGAGTGGACTATACAGAGACATTTGCACCGGTGGCAAAGATGGACTCCATAAGACTAGTTTTGGCAATTGGGGCTTCCAAGCGATGGGAGATTCATCACATGGATGTAAAAAGTGCCTTTCTTCATGGGGATCTGAATGAGGAGATTTATATGCAGCAGCCTGAAGGTTTTATTTCTGATCATACACTTGTTTGCAGGTTGAACAAATCACTCTACGGGCTCAAGCAAGCTCCTAGAGCATGGTATGCAAAAATGGACAATTTTCTGCTATCTTTGGGGTTTGAGAGGTGTAAGTCTGATCCAAATGTGTATATGCAGCATGTTAGTGATCTGATATTGATTATTGTACTGTATGTTGATGATCTTTTGATCACTGGTAGCTGCACCAAAGAACTTGACTCAGTTAAGAGAGCATTGCACAGTGCATTCTCCATGACCGATCTAGGATTGCTAAAACAATTTCTGGGTTTGGAGATTGATCAATCTGTGAATGGAATTTCTGTATGTCAGTCAAGGTATGCTTCAGATTTGCTGCAGAAATTTAAGATGGCTGAATGTAAGTCTGCAAAATTTCCATTTCTTTCAGGAGTTAAGCTTACAGAATGGGGTTCTTCACCACTAGTTGACAGTTCGTTGTATAGACAACTAGTTGGGAGCTTGTTGTATCTTACACTATCTCGACCAGATTTGTCTTATGCTGTTGGGGCTGTTGCAAGGCACATGCAAGAGCCTCATGAGATCCATTGGAAGGCAGCCAAGAGGATCCTTCATTATGTTCAGGGTACTAAGTCTTTTGGTATCCATTATGCTGCTGGTTCATCCCTTGAACTAGTAGGATTTACAGATTCTGATTGGGCCGGTGATTGTATTGATCGGAAGTCAACTTCCGGTTATGTCTTTATGCTTGCACATGGACCTATATGCTGGTCAAGCAAGAAACAAAGCACTATTTCCTTATCTTCAGCTGAGGCCGAGTACAGGGGAGCAGTCAATGCAGCCACACAATGTGTTTGGTTGCAAGGTATTCTTGCAGAGTTCGGGATTGTCTTTGATTCACCCACTATTCTTTGGTGTGATAATCAAAGTACAATCAAGATTTCTACCGATCCAGTACAGAGACAGAGGACCAAGCACATAGAGATACACATGCATTACATTCGGGGGTTGGTGCATGACCGGATCATAGCATTGCAGTATTGCCCATCCAGTGAGCAAACTGCTGATATCTTCACCAAGTGTTTTACCGAGAAGACCTTCACTCACCTTAGATCTTTGCTTGGGGTGAGTGATGCATGGTGATGATTGGTGTATTTTGATATATGCCACATGTCCATTTTAGAGGGGAGGTTTTATTTCCCATGTGGTTTTCCTCCTTACCTTGGTTACATGGACAAATAAATTTTATGATGTAAAAGGTGACTTGAGCCTAGTTGCCAAGGCCTTAATTTTTGATATTTCACTAAGTCTAGCTTAAGGGGGGGTGTTAGAACATTTTTCCACCTATGTACATTAATCATTTATTAATGATGATTAATTAGCCCAAGTGATTAATGATTACATCCCTAAGTTGATTAGATTGGTAAATGGTCAAACTGTCTTGAACTAGTTAGCAATGTGAACAAGTGCTGAGTCAAACCAGCTAAGTGGAGCGCTCCCCAGGGAAATTAATGCACTCAGCATGCCTAGAGCGCCCTCCTCAGGTCATTTAATGCACTCAGCATGCTTCTCTTCTACCTAGGGCGCATTTGCTCTCTTTGTGGACAATCTTGCCTTGTTTTGTCACATTTTTGACCAATTTTAGACTCCAAACCTCTATCCAACCAGTTTCTTCACATGTGTGAGGTCACATGGGCCTGTCCAGTCATTCCCAGCATTCACACTGCAGATTCGAACCAGTTTGGGATGGTTTGGGATATTTTGGTCAACCTAGGGGGGTTTGAGCTTTTTCTAAGCTAGATCAGTGTGAACACTCCAGATGGATTCGAATTCTTCCAGATTTGTATATATGGGTGTTCTTAACCTTTGTTAAGGTTGGACAGTTAATAATATTGAGATTATTCACCAATTCATGTGTATTGTTCTTCATTCATTTAAATTTTTTATGCTAATTCTTGCAAATGTTGTGCAATCTTTCACCAGTGAGGAATCCACAGTAGCTAGATTCAACTGTGCTTGAGATTTTACAGTTGTTGGTATGGAGTTAACAATTTTTCAATCTTATAAAATTCAACGATATGATTTTTAATTCTATGAATTATGCATTGCAAGAATCTTAAGAGGATGCTCTAAAATGGGCATTATATTTGGTAAGTCCATGTTATTATGTACCTTTTGAAAATGTGGCTTCCTTCTTCCTTTGAGACATGCTTGTTAAACCTTCGACCTTTTCAAATATATGGGATGGGATGTATAAGGAAGTGATAATAGAAATCATCCCCATTGAGTCAAGCGCTCACAACAACAACCCCAAAATGGAGGGTTCTAATGATCGAATAACATTATTTATCAAAAATGATCGCTCCATCGTTGAAATTATTGTTACTTTCAACCGTTTTCATTTTTTCTTTCTATTTCTTCCTTCTTGTAGCTATTAACTCAAGGTGTTTTGCGGATGCTCCATTAATGTTTCAGCTTGGTTAGATGATAAAACACAATTCAACTAAAAAACAAACCATGGAATGCAATCAATTCTGCACTTGACAATTACTGCACGAGAGGGCCCATGCTTGGCACTAAGAGAAATATTGTAGAAAAACTCGTCAAACATTTTTGAATACTAACAGAACTAGAGAACAATCAAATAGTTTCAATGGAGAGATGATGCAACGGTAAAAATGAAGGAGGCCATGTTTATCTTGTGGTAATAGTGGAGGTAATAGATTTCAAGGGCATAAGAGGTGTGGTCTTGAACGGTATCGAGGTTATGACATATTTGACCGCCCTTAATGGTAGAGCAATAAACCTGCCTAAGGCCCAGGCCCAATCCAATGTCTCTTGGAGGAGTTGAGTATCGGCCTGAACAGGGAAACGCAGAAGGTTTGGGCAGTAATGTCTTTGGCCAAAATCCGAGACTTCGAGTCCAGGGGGCAAGAAAACAATAAAATTAACCTGCGGAAGACAAGACAACTGAATGGAAGAAGGACATCCTGACAGATTTTTACCGATTAAAACAATGAAGAATGTGCCAACACGTGGCAGATTTTAATTGGCGCGGTAGACAAAGAATTTGTAACAATGTCCAAAAACCATTTCTCAATGAAGAACATCTTCGACGTAATTATCATTTATTACATAAATATATCTCATGGAAGTAAGCTAAAAAACCAACAGAATGCACCTTCTGCGACAGTTAACTTCCAGCGACAATGACAACGATGGCAACAACGAGTATGCACCTTCCGGCGGTGGAACTCTGATGATGTGACCTAGATACGGGCGACAACGGAGCCTTCCAGCGGTGGACCTACGGTGATGAGACCTGGATACGGGAAACAATGAGACCATGGCAGTGATGTGCATTAATTACAAGCACCAACTCCATCGTGTCACCCACCTCAATTACTTCGCACCCCCTCCCTCCTCAGCTTGTTTGAAATAATGTCGTCTGAAACTCATTTGGCTCTGCAAATTTCTGGTTTGAGGTTCAAGGCGCCAAACTGTGGGAGATCACATTGGATGCTCAATTTGCAGGTAAGAAAATCCTTGCTCAGACATTTAAATTGTAAGTAAGAACCTTTTATCTTATTGTTTCACAATGCTCTAATACAAATTGATGGTTTTACTATTGAAATAAAGATATTAGGATCCAAAATTATGCAGTTGCCATGAACTAATATGTTTTAGTGTTTTGGCCAAGTGTATGATAAAATGTCTAAACCGTGATAATATTAGACCCAAGTCAACTCATTATGAATAAAGTTCAAATTTTATGTGTCCTCCATTGTGGTTGTGTTGTCTTCGTTCTATAGTCACGAGCTAAAGTGTTGGCTTTTCTTCATGTGCTTTACTAGCTTGGCTTCTCTCGCTTGTGTTTTATGCTTAGTGTGGTGAGATTTTTCTTATGCAAATCTTGTATTTCGCCCCGGCATCAAATCCATTTTGGTTCATGGAGAATTTTGCATTTTATTCCCAAGTATTTTCATGTGTTTATATGAGGGTTCTCTACATATCTTTTGTTCAAAAAATGTTTTCTCATGTAGACAAACTTGTACATATGGGTTTGGGGAATCCAAGATGCATTGCAATGACCTTTATTTTCCTTAGCTCCTATTAAAATGTACCCACAGAGTTGTCATCAACATGTTTGTAAAAATGCCTTAATGAAAATGTTTTTTCATTTTATTTATGAATTCAATTAAACACTTATTTATTGAGCTCTCTTGCATGATGTTGAGCTGGTAGGTAACTTTTAGGGCGTTGATTGTTATCCATTGTGGGCATATTCATTTTCCTCTCTTAAATATATGCATTTTGTATTGTATCCTTAACTATGTTTTGTCATGGTATAATGATGCCTTCCTCTACTTTGCATAGGTTGAATCTTAGCTTTATTATGAATCTCCATGAGTACCTCTTTCCATTGTAGCAATGAACACAAATCGTATCCTTGATTGATTGAAAATACTAGGTTCGCTTCTAATTTAAACGTTGGTACTGTAAAGCAAAACTAAGTTATATTTATGCCCATGATATTCATTTGAAGAAAACATGGTATGACGATAACTTAATTTTTATGTTTTGCTTGGCACCCTGGTTGAATATATTCTACCCATATTGAACCATTTAAGTTCAATAATTATTTGCGATGATTCAAGTGACCATAGAAATTTTATTTGCGTGATTTAACTTTGCCTTTTACGCTACATAGTACATTTTCAAATATATGTAAGCAAAAGGTTACCCACATGAGCAACCATAACATTTGTGCAACTTACATTCTTCAATAACTTGATGTCGATTGTATTGAACAACAATTTTATTATCTTGTTGGCATTATGAATGTTTAATGAACAACGAAATTGCAAGAGTTGTATGAGCTCTTGTTGCCATTGTTGACAGTAAAATCAATAATAGAAATGCAATAAAGAGATGCTTCAGTGATTGAATTCATGGTGACTTATTTTATAAAGAATCGTGGGCATAATGTCAAGGAGAAAAGTAACAATGAGAAATATCCGTGTGACATAAACCTTTCAATAGTTTTTTTTGTGTAAAGAAGTTGATGCAAACCTAAACATTGTAATGCTTAAAAATGATGGATTAATTGAAGTAGTTGCCTAAGTTCGTTTGACTACATGCCAGGATGCATGCAAAGCTAGATCATGAAAGATTATCATAAATATTGTTGTTCTTGTCCTATTGTGGAAAAAGCTTACTTTTGAAACCATAATGACTAGTGACCTTCTCACTATGGGTGACTTGGTGATGATTACAAATGAATGACTAAGATAGAAAGTCTTGGTCAAGAGTAGGATACCCCCTTGGAACTTATCTTGAAACTTGTAAAGAAGTAAGATGCCAAGATTGCATGCAGAATGCAAGGCCTGACATAGTTGGAAATAGTCCTCTCTAATATGATGACATGAGTGTGCTTGAGCTTTGAATTGGTGATTGGTTAACTTGAAAGAACTTGTGTGACTTTGTATTGATGTCTATTGGCCCTAAAGGAAGTTCTAGAAAAGTGTGTGATGGTCATTTTATTAAAAAAAATGTATTCTCTTTTATAGCTAGATTGGATGTAGCATGGTTGCTACATGGTACTTGTCCTCCACACTTTCATTGGAACATTACATAACTCCTTTGTGGAATTTGTTGGGGTTTTTAGTTATAATTTACCTCCTTTTGAGGGGAACTCCATCATTGGATTTTGAATATTGGCATACTTGTATTGTAATTTCATGTGTTTCTTTCTTCATTGGGAATTCTTCATATGCTTCAATCACAAACATGATAGTAATGTAGCCTACACAAAGATCATGTTTCGTACATGTCAATTCTCCATAATTTTATCGAATCCTTCCTTTGATGCAACTTCTAGGTGTAGCACTCCTAATTCATTGGGATTGGGTTCTTTTTGTTTTCTTAATAAGTTTTCCATCTCTAGATATGATCTTAATGGATCATCAATGTCCATCACATATGTTTCTTCAATTACTATCCTCTCTCTTCTATCTAATGAGCATTCATAATTTTCTTCTTTGTGATTGATGCAAGGATTTATATATCTTTACTGAAAAATGTGTTGATCTTATCTCCTTAAACTATTTTTGGATCACTCCCACATCACTCCCTTCTTACTCATTAGTGCTTAGTAGCCTTCTGAATGGATTCTTGAATGACTAGCCAACCAATTATCACACTTTAGTGTCACTTAGCTTCTCATTATGTTATCTCTTGTTGGTATAACTCTTCCCTCACCTTTCTTTTTATTTTCTCTTTCTATCCTTGATAGCCAAATTGTTGCATCTCCATAAATCAATTTTTTGTTTTCAAATTCAAGGTGGTTTTCCCAAACTTCTTCATCAAAGTGACTCCTAGTGTATGTTATTTTTGTGACTTGAATAAACTTTTAATTATTTTCATGGAGTTCCTTGAAAAGTATTTCATAGTGACCATTGCCATGATCACTTGATCCATGGTTCAAGAAGATAATAACTATCAATATGTTATAGATACACATATTTCATATTTATTGTGCTCCCCATCGTCCATGGGAAAACATCCGACAATTGTATTTCCTCTTCGCTTAGTTTGTTTATTTGGGTTGTTTCTTTTATTGAGTCATTAATACATATTTAAAACATTGGCCTTAAATATCTTTGTTGATTCCTTTGATTGTTAGAGTAGTTATTCGAAGAGTCATCTGTAGTGTTGTGTTCTACATAAATTAAACATTGTTATCTCTCTGGAGTCTCCCTCACATTCATAATTTTCCTTTTGTTTGAGGTTAGGGTTCTTTTTAGGTGTCTTTGATGGATATGAGGGATTGTGATTCCCCATGCTATGTTACAATGATGATAAATGATTGACCACATGATGGTGATTGAAAGTTTGTTCCAGGTATTCCACTCTAGGGCTATCGAGGTCAATCCATTCTAGGAACTCATGGGAGCCCATAAGCATGGGGGGAAATGGTTGCACGTAACGCCTTATGGGTTGGGGACCAACTCACTTAGCAATACTAAGCCAATGGTTCTTTACCTTTATAGATTTTATGGAATTCTGAGGGGGGGGGGCATATGGAGGGACTTTTGATGCCTATGGTTGGGAATCTTAAGGGTGCATAGGGAGGGAGTATAGGCCAGCTTTTTGAGATTCCCAGGGTACAATAATCCTAATTATGGGGATGTTGTACCAATAAATAGATGTCATTTAATCTCGATGAGGCCCAAATTCCAGTTAATTCAAATGGGGCCATAGGTTTACTGCAAGTTAGGAGGGTGGCTAAGCCACAAAAAAAATCGAAGGAACTTCCAATGCCTATTGTATGATCAGTGGACAGATTATAATAGAGGTCCCGTGCCATGGCGAGCATGACCTTCTAGAGTATTTGCATGGAGGGTTATGGAGGTGGCAGATGGTAGAATTATTAGGGTGAGGGTGTGTAAGGGAGGAAGTAGAAGTATCGGTATTATGAAGCTTGTAACAATAACTTCAGAACAAAGTTCCTTGAAAGGAGGGAGTATGTAACACCCTTTCGTCACATATTTGCATTAGTTATGGGAGGCATAATCAGAATATAGTGTAGGCATGGGGAAAACTCGTAATGACCACATGAGTGGGTCCTACCCATGCACAATAGTATTATATTTATGCCTATAATGATGTTATTTATAAAAAGGATTTGGGGATTCATGAAATATAATTTGTATAATTCATAAGTTAAGTTAATCTAATATAATTAAATTAAAGAAGGGGTATTGAGGAAGTAGAATAAAATAAGTAAATACGAGCTATTTATCTAATTAGGGGATTTCTGCATGTGGAAAAGTGTCCAATTGGTACTTACATAAATCATAATTTGAACTACTAAGGAATCAAAGTGTCATTCTAGACTCAATGGAACCTCCCTCGTAAATTTATTCCACTAAGAGGTGATGTGGTTCCAATGATAGCCTATTTGGAAAGCAAATCAACCAAATTATTTAACTCCCTAAAGATATGAGTGAAAGTAATTTCATCAAACTGGGGAATAGTTTCTTTAATCTAAGATTTAAATCCTATAGATGTATATTTGTATTTTTATGGCCACTACATCCATTTTATCACCAATGAGGAATCATCGAAGACCTAAATCTTGCGCATACCCTTTTCCAAAGTTAACATCATCAACAAGTGGACAACCATTAATACTATGTAGTTGTTTCTACCTGGACCAAGTAGGATTTAAACTTAAAATAATTTGGATCATTTAGAAACAATGACCCATCTATCCTACATGTTTATGCTTGGTCTTAAGAGGGCCCATCAAAGAAGAACCATGAGATAGTCTTATCAATTTATAGAGCCGCCACCTATTGGGGTGATGGAGATAGATATTTTTCTTTTCTTAATAGTTGATACATAACATATACCTCAACATCAGTATGAACTAGGGAGGCATGTGTTTACTAAAAAAATGATAGTGTTTCATGCCAACCATATGCCCCATAGATCTAAAATAGGAATAGGTTTGTAAGCTTTCAAATTTTGTATTTGAAACCAAATTAGAAAACATTGTTCAATACTCTCACCTGTTAATATCATTTCTTCATTTAGATTGAAAGTTTGCCTTATGTGGAACCACACTTGCTTTGGCTTTTGTAGTTGGCTGGGTAGTGTTTGGAGGATTCTAGGACATGTTATTGCAAACAACTGGCCACTTTTGGGTGTGGACCTTTATCAAATGAATGTCCTCCACGCTCAATCCACAAAATCTTCACACATTTCAAATCAATCATCAAACCATGCAAATACATTCTTGCTAGAAGATGTTCCTTTCGCCTCTTAAGCAAGTTGCAAATTAAGAATTTCAGATTTTTGTTGTAGGATTAGTTTTTACATCTTTTAACTTTCTTTTCAAGGATGCACACAAGACATTCTCTAGCTTCCAAAAAATCTCCTTTACAAATGTGACACAACCATTTGTGCGACCTACCATTAATTTTGGTTTTATTTTAGGCTATTTTATCACCCATTAAAGTAAGGATTTGGGTGGGTTGTACGGAACCTCTTTGAATTCTTACAAAATTTTGAATGTGTATTGATTTCCCACTCCACTTCCAGCTGCACTTCCATTGCATGTTCTTCCCATATGGCTCAAATCCATTTCATCATCATCACTTGGATGGGAAATAGAATGGGAAGTTATGTCTTTGTTATAGCTTTGTCTTGCTTGAATAGAGGGTTTTTCAAGTTTGGATGGCTGAAAGCAAAAATTTCAAACCAAAAGCTTAGAACTTGTAGAGAAAACGTAAAAAAAAGTCTTTCTTATAAATTTAGCTTTCAACGTCCATAAAAGGAACTCTGCCCCAACAACCCTGGCAAGAACTATGCCCTGATTGGAACTCTGCCCCAACAACCCTGGCAGGAACTATGCCCTGATTGGAACTTTGCCCCAGGACCTCTGCCCTGATAGACTACGATCGAAAAGTATTTGTGCCCGATAGGAACTCCACCCCAGTAGGAACTTCGCTCCGACAAGAACCCTGCCTGGTAGGGAGAGCCTTAATTGGAACTCTACCCTGACTAAAACTCTGCCCTGGTAGGAACTTTGCCCTGATTGGAACTCTGCCCCGGTAGGAAATCTACCCTGACTCGAATTCTACCCCGTGAACTACGACAAAAATTGTGAGCTATGCCTGACAAGAACTCTGCCCTAGTAGGAACTTTGCCTTGTGAACTACGACCGATAAGGCAAGAACTCTGCCTTATGAACTACGACCGACAAGGAAAGAACTATCTACTTGGTAGGAACTCTTCCCGACTACCTCAACAGGAACTCTGCCTTGACTAGAACTTTGCCCCAGCAGGAACTCTTCCTTGACTAGAACTCTGCCTTGACTGGAACTTTTCCTTATGAATTACGACCGAAATTAAAGTAGATATAAATTACATAATTTACCCAGTAAAGATTAGTTGGACTGTTAATTGTTTTTTCTCGTAAATTATGAAGTTGACATAGTTTGCTAGAAAGTTTGTTATACCTCCGAAGTCATTAATGGCTGTTTCTGCTATATGGTTATCTTGTGATGAATTAATTTTAGCATACTAAGATTGGACTTGCCTACTTGCAATTTGCTTATTCAATGTTAAGATATTATTTTTAGATGTTTATTTTCTAATTTAAATATGTTGTTCATTTGACAAGGTCCTTGAAATCATAGACAAAAGTTATTGTAATAGAATGGTGGAAGAATGGACACTATGCATCAAAGTGTCGTGTGATCTGAACCCAGGTCAAGCGATCATTGCATATGTCCTTCACAACCAAATAGTAAACCATGTCCTCCATAATAATATAGGTGTTTCTGGAAGGACTATATATAATGAAGCATACTATATTGCGCTTGTTGAAGGGCTCGAGGAAGCCAAAAAACACGGTGCCAATAATATTGCAGCTGTCATGAACTTTGAATTAATAGCTAACCAGATGAAAGAGATTTATAAAGTTGAAAAAGACAATTTGAAACCACTTCATAGAGAAGCAAAAATCATTGCTAATCTATTTCAGTGTTTTACCATAGCTTAGCATGTAGAGGTGAAGAGGATGTTTCATGATCTAGTGTCAAGAGCAGTGCCGACTACAAGTGGGGGTGTCTAAGAAGACTTCTTATCATCATCTACTCCAACGAGAGTTTGTGATGGAAAACAATATCTATATCCAATGTGTGGATGTTTTATTCTTATGATTGTTGTAATCTCTTTGATGGCATGGTTTTATCATGGCACTTACTAAGTGGGGTCTTTTGTATGTGCAACAAACTGAACAATGCTTTGTATAATTCGATTCTTACATAGTTTTAGTTGGAAATGTTACTTTTGGTTCGTTCATTTGGAAAAATTAATGATAAGTATCTTGCCATTTTTGTGTATGTAATATTTGAAGTTTATCTATGTTTATAATTATTCAAAATGGTCCCATTCAATGCAATCTTACAAGAAATTCAATGGCGCCATTGATAGAGAATCCAACCTATTCTTGCAGAATGTTTGATGTAGCCTTGTTTTTGTTTGTTGCCAAACACGAGGGAAGATCTCAGGTATTTCACTATTTGAGGGCTTTGAAGTGAGAACACATTGTTTGAGGCATTTTCTACATATTTGGAGGAAACATTTTGCATGAGAAGACGCCATGTGGCATTGTTGACACGATCAAACCCTCAAAGGTTAATAAATACATGTTTTAAAAGGATCTCATTAAATAGAAAGATGACAAAGAACAATATGGATGTATTTTATTCACTCAAAAATGAAACTCAAGGAAGACTCCAAGGCCTTTTAAAAATAATATTATTTAATGAATTAGGGTTTGATTTGAAGGATGTTAATAGAGTAGAGATTCATTTGCTAAAGGCATGGCTGGCAGAGTGGCAGTTGCCTCCCTAGCTTAGTTGAATATCTTTGGGAGGAAGCAGTGAAAGGACAAGTTCAATGTGAGGCCTTTCCATTAGTATTTTCTTTTCATGGATGATTTCAGTTTTTTGCAAGGATCGCCATCTTTGAAGAAGGATAAGTTTACTCCAATAAGAAGATGTATGGGTTATGGTGAAATCATCTCTAACTCTTGATGTAACCTTGAATTATTGAAGGAGTTGCTGATGTAATTTTCTCGTTAGGTGTTCATTCCATGTTGAGGGTGCTGTAATTTTCTTGTTATGTCTGATTTCTCCATGTTGAGGGATGACCTAGCAACAAAGGAAATTTAGGTGTGGTACATGTTATGGTTCTATATATCTTGTGGTAAAATCATATTGAAGAATTGATTTATTGATGGTTGCTCGTTTAGTAGGAAGGTTATCCTACTTTATGTACTTCATCTATTGTTTCATATGTGGTTGTCCTTTAATTTCATGGCTGCAATTTCATGGTTGTCATTACGCATCTTGTTTAAGGGCTCTCACTTATTCCACAAACATTAATCTATTTAACATTGAGAAAAGGAATCAAGGCCTTTTAAAACTCAATATTTTTAACATAAGGATTTTTAAAAAATTACATATTTTTAACACCCACACACTAAATTCAATTTTCTAATACCATGAAAAGGCATTGAAGTATTTCAAACAATCAATCGATCATTTAAACGCTCTCAAAAGGCATTGAGGCTTTTAATAACTTCACAGTTTTTCAATGTTTTGAACATCTCTAAAATGTATTAGGGCCTTTGTAAAATTTGATCTTTATGGGATACTGAAATTTTTTCAAATCATTGGATATTGTATACATACTTTGAAGCCATGCCTCCAGAAAATCCAACCTTTTAAGACCCAAAATTTGATATTTTAAGACCCCAAAGGCATCAAGGCCGTCAATTTTTTTTATGTTTGACATCCCAGAAAAGGCATCGAGGCCTTCATAAAACTTGTTACTTTTAACACCATCAAAAGGCATCAACGGTGGGGTGTTTTTGTGAACTGCGTTGTAGCTACAGAGTCTTTCCGCCAATTGCGCCGCAACTACGGAGTCTTTCCATGAACTGCGCCGCAACTGCAGAGTCTTTCCGTGAACTGCATCGCAACTGCGGACTCTTTCGCCGAGGTCCGCCACAACTGTAGACTCTTTCATCGAGGTCCGCTACAATGAACAATGACTCTCGTTCAAACTTGCCACAAAAGCACCCTTATCATTGAAGCCCGCCACAACGGCGACAACTCGATTTGGAAGAGCGGTCGCAACTCTTTTTGTCACATGTTATGAGCATATGCTTATTCTTGTAAAAACAATACTGAGACATTAAACTGGATTATTATATTTTACATAAGAGTTTAGTTTAAAGAACCCCTTTTAATATTAAACAAATGAAGATAAGTAGCTCCACAATTTGGTGCTATATTTCTATTTTCATTTGATTAAGGTAGCCGAGACTCTTTCAAAATGTTGACAATGTTATTTCGCTAACAAAACCCGGTTTGTTGTTGTATGGATTTTCACCAACATTTGTTACGAAGTATACACTTTTTTTTTCATAATTTTGTGCATGTCTTTTTTTAACCCATATCGATCATATGCCAATCTTATTTATGTACATATTTGTGGTAGTTAGAGTAACTCTACATTATGGTACTACACTTATATTTTTCAGATGATTAAGCGAACTGAGATTCTTTTGAAAATTTTGACAATGTTTTGTCTATGAAAAAACTACATTTTAACAACCTTCTTTCAAAATTAAGGAGGCCTTTTAAATGGGAAAAAGCTACATTTTAACAACCTTCTTTCAAAATTAAAGAAGGCCTTTTAAATGGGAAAAAACTACATTTTAACAACCTTCTTATTAAAGAAGCCTTTTAAATATGGTAGTTTAGTTCTCTTGTAAATATGGTAGTTTAGTTCTCTTGTTCTAAAGCTAGGTGTTGTTTCTTCAACTCCTAGCCCATCCAATCTTGGGATAGATTTGAGTTCAATTTCTTAAAAAATTAGGGTCTTATTTTTCCTTCTTAAATAGAAATAATGGCCATACAACTCCACCTTCATAAAAGATTCTAAATGGCTACTCAACGAGATAAACCTATCTTATCTTATCAGCTTGCACTCGTGCACAGCAACACAGTTGCATGAAGTGCACCCAATGCATAATGATTATGCTTGAAAGAGCAATCATATCCGTTGCCATGTGCATGAGATATCTCATGTCATGGATTATGAAGTCGTGATTACCAACTTGAAGTTGTGATCACAAATAATTACACTTAGCCAACTATGTAGCCATTCAATTTCTAAATGAACTCACGTTAGCTGTAAGGAGCTATGTAAGCAATGTGTACATAGACTATCTTGTGAGACGAGCTTATGAATTTCTACATAGACTATGGTTTCATAACTTAGATGGATTGGTGTAATACCCCCAATTTTGACTTTGAATGTATTTAATCAAAATTATGTAAATGATGTAAATATGCTAGTATGGTTTCCTAGTGCGGAGCTCAAGGCCAAGGCCCGACTAGTGAATGGCTAGGCATATATGATGTATATATTCTTATTTGGACCATGTGGTTGGCTTATCATTCCAATTCGAAATATATGTAAATATTATGTTGGAAAATAATAAAATGGTCCAAGATAGTTGTGTAAAGAGCACTAGAGGGGCTATGATTCCACCAGAGGGGAAGAGGAAGGGAGGCCTATGGGGAAACTAAAACCTATGTTGCAACTGTCAACCATAGAACTCATCCAAAATATTCCATGTGCCTCAAATGAGCCAATTACTTTCTTTTGACTATTAAAACCAATCATTGAATGCATATGTGAGGTTGGTGGGAAAAGTCACTTCATGTAGTTATTGAAGCATGGAGGTTGTGACAGTTATGTCAGATGTCAGTAGTCCTATTTCTTCTATGGTCATAATCTATGTCAGTTGTCTTTTCACCCTTACCTCATATCCCTTGGAGTCAACACTCTTTTGATTCATTCTCTCATGCATGTTTTTAGACTACGTAGAGTTTTCCTATTGGTGTTCATGTCCATTACCAAACTGTGTTTAACAAAAAAAAATCGAATTTGGAGACAAAGCTACGTTTTTGGAAGGAAAATAGATGGTTGTAGGTGAGCATGGAGGTTGGGAAAGCTAAGAACCTTTACCCATTGAGTTCTGCTACTTTTGGATTGTTAAGAAGCCATGGATTAATGTTGTAGGAGGTTCTCCAATATCAGACAACAAGTTGGACTCTTACTGCACACACTGGTAAGCACTGTAAGGGTTGGATTTCCTGAGGGAACTGTGGATCAATGAAGGAAAATTCATTCCTTGTGTGGTGTGGGGCAGTTGGAAGGAGTGCCATGGCTATGATGGCTTAGTAAGATCCCTGCAGATCTTTGGTGGAGATTTTAGCTAAGCATAGAGAGCATAGTGGGTTGTGAGCTGGGAGAGAGAAGCCTGTAGGTGTTTCTTTTGCCCTGGTGGCCTCATAGCCCAACTTGGGGGTGGCCTCTCAGTAGAAAGAGTATATGTTGGACAAAGTGCCTACAACTAAGTGGAAAATCGCTCTTACACGACAAGTTGCATGTATATTCTTTGTTTAAAGATAAGTATTCTTATGTATATGAGGTGCAATGATCTTATTTATATGCCTATGATAATTTTCCTATAAATTGCATGTTATGTGTGTGGATTTTGTTATTTTTGTTGTGTGTTTTTATTTCCATATATGCACTTACATTTCAGCTGTTATAAATTCATAATTATGGTTATGGGGCGAAAATTAAGAGGCCTTGAGTTAGTTAATGTCCCCTCTACTAGACAGATTGGGTGAAGGGAACGTTACAGAGTGGTATCAGAGCTTCTGGTTGTAACACCGAAGCTGTATGGGTCGAGAATTAAAACTTGTAGGAATAAATCAGAAAATACTTTTGCAAATGTCGGGTTTTGTCAAATGACAGATAAGGGGCCAAAGTTAAATTGGGAATAATTCCCTTATTGCCGAAATAGAGTTTCACATGGTTTTGAAATTTTAAAGAATTTTCAAAATTTTGGTAATTTTAAGTGGGCCCCACCTGTTCCACATGGATGGGTGACATGGACGAACCACGTGGGTGGAATGCGTGATGTGGACTTACCACATTGGACCTGCGCGTAGGTGATTGCCCAGGATGGAATGTAGAGGCGATGAAGATCTGACCGTCAAGTGATAAGGCAGATCAACGGTTGTAGTTGATAGTGCATGGGCAATTTGCATGGTGGTTAATAGTTGACGGATGAAGATCTGATCGTTGATTGATGAGGGAGATCATCGTCATAACACATAGTGCGTGAGAAACATACGCGTTAGTTATTTTTTTCGTAGCAAGGCATTGGGCCAAAACCACCCAGGGCATGTGTCACTTTTTGATTGACAACACCTCCCTAAGGAGCTTTTCCAAAACCGCTTCCGTGAGGAGGATTACTGCTTTTGGCCATAGGAAAACCGCCAATGCCCGAGGTCAAGAGGTATGGTGGTGTTGTGACCTGGTGGTTGGTGGAAGGTGACATGACCACATCACAGGATGCCATGTAGGACCCATCTGACACCTCAAGAGACACGTGATTTGGCCATGTTGGCACACTTGCCACATCAACAAATATTTTTATTTTTCTTATGTGCTAGATTGCGCGAAATTGAATTATTTACAAAAAAAAAAAATGAGGGCGTTGCCCTCGACTCGCCTTGCAGTCACAAGGAGGAAAGCTCCCTTGACCCCCATTTTTTTTTAAATCAACAAATTTGGGTCTGGAGTTGAACCGCAACTATTGAGCCAGTGTAAATTGTGTAGGTTGTGGATCGTGAGGGGGTGTTATAGAATTGCAGAATTTTCTAATTCTGGACGAAGTGGAAAAATACAAAAGCAGTAAATTCCAGAATTTTATAAAAGGTGATTGGAGCAGCAAATCAAAGAACTGGAAATTGTTGAGTAATCCTGGTCACCTGTATTGTCTAAGCCAATAGATAAATTATTATAGTTTTCCATAGGTGATATTCTACAGGTGTCTAAAGTTGGCCTCTGGGGTTAGATGCACCTAGAGGAAAAGTGTAGAATTTGGGCAAATTTGACAATTTTGAAGGACTGCAACTTTGTGCTCATAAATCAGAATTAAGCATACTTATAGTCGTTGGAAAGCTTATCTAAAGGGGAACAATTTTACAGTGTCAAATTCTAAATTTGTGATTCATATTTTTCTGTGATTTGTTCAGAAAAGTGCCTGTAACCATAGTTTGGCAAAAACTGTTAATATCGGTATTTTCCAGAATACATGAAAATTGATTTTTATTTTGTAATAAATTTAATAAATGTGTTTATATAAACACTTTTGCAGATTCATAATCATATCAGACTGTTAAGGGTCAGCAATGAGTATATGCAGTTGGAGATATTCGTCTTGGTTGGGACAAGAAGATCATCATCATGTATGATGCAAAGGACCGTATGAAGTTGAGGTAGATGTAATGTGAGAGAATATACAGATTGAGAATGTAGAGACATAATCCAATGGTAGGAGAAACCAAGTGAATCTCCCATACATTGCAGAAACCATGAGGATCCTAAGGGTGGAGCTGAAAATTTGTAGAGCAGACAATGAGAGGCTGCTTAGAGCTCAAGAATATTGAAATCAACTAAATGCAGCTATGCTTCAAAGTCTGACATAAATTCAAAGGAAAATTTACTTCGGACATCATTCCGAAAATCAAGAAAAGGGTGGGAGTAGCTCAAGGAGGCACTGTCACAAGAGGTCCCATAGTTTAAGAAGGATTTCTAGTGGCAGGTCATATACTCCTAAAATATCTTCTAGTGAGTTATTTGACTATGAGGATTCCACTGAAGGATCAAGCTCTACATCTCATAGGAAAAAGAGGAAGAGGTATTCAAAGAACAAATCACATGAAGAATTTAGGAAGGCCAAACCTCCTACATTCGATGGTGAGATAAAATTTGGTCAAGAAGCTGAGGCTTGGCTACTTAGGGAATATTTCCAAGTCCAAGACTACTTAGGGAATATGAAAGCAAGAGTGGCCATATTCAATCTAAATGGAAGAACATCTATATGGTGGGATCACCTTAGGAAAGTGAAGAAGATCAACGAAAGGAAGATAGTGTGGAACCAATTCAATAAATACATCAAGCAAAAGTACCTCTCTGATAGGTACTATGATGAAAAAATTAAAGAATTCCATGAGCCGAAATTGGGCCAAATGATAATGGAAGAATATGCAAATAAATTCTTGGAGCTGCTGAGGTATGCCAAGTATATCAAGGATGACAAAGTGAAAATTCAACGTTTTCTAAGTGGGTTTCCCCAGTCCTACAAACATAGAATTGAGTTTGATGAGCCTCAAACTCTAGATGAGATCGTAAGGAAAACCAAGTGTTGTTATTATCATGCCAAAAGCAAGCCAGATTTCCATAAAGCATGGAAGGAAAAAAATAATGAGAAGTTTGACTAAAGGAAGAAAGGTTTCAAGCCTCATCATTTTAGAAATCAACAAAGGCAACCACCACAAGTTGTGACAAAGCCATCTAGGATTATGGGGGACAAGCCAAAATAACCAAGAGAGCCACTTCAATGTTGGGGATGTGGAGAGGACCATTTGCTTAGAAGCTGTCCACATAGGAATGGTAGTGCAAAGCAAGTTCACAACATCCAAGACGCTGAAGCTATGGGTCAAGTGGTAAGGATGCCCCTAGGATTTATGCTGCATTAGAGGACCTCCAAGAAGATCATCAATCAATTGTGGTTGAGATTGAAGGTAAGATTGCTAAGTGATCTATTTGTATTTTAATTGACCCCGGATCTACTCACAGTTATATCAGTCCTAAAATTGTTGAAATTTGTGCTTTTAAGAAAATCAAGCATAATAAGTCATGGTTGGTTCAACTAGCCACATGAACCAAGAGAAACATTAGTGACATGGTGGAGAAATGTCCATTAGAAATGGGTGGACTATTCACTTGTGTAAACATGAATATTTTACCACTTGGTCCATATGATATTCTCATTGGAATGGACTAGTTGGAGGCACACAGAGTTAAACTTGACTGCTATAATAAGAGTTTTGAGTGCATTGATGATGAAGGACACCCAAGGGTTGTAAAAGGAATTCCAAAGGTGGTTTCTGTTAGGCAAATTTTAGCCATGCATTTGAAGAAGTTTTGTAGGAAAGGTTTCCAATTGTATGCATCCCATATATTGGATAAAACAAAAAATAAATTCCAAAGTTGGAAGACTATCATGTGCTACAAGAATTCAAGGATGTGTTTCCTAGTGAAGTGCCAGGACTTCCTCCCAAGAGGGACATTGATTTCATAATTGATCTTGTGCCAGGAGCTGCACCAGTGTTTAAGACACCTTACAAAATGAGTACACTAGAATTATTGGAGCTGAAAATGCAATTGCAAGAGTTATTGGAAAGGAAATACATAAGGCTAAGTGTGTCTCCATGGGGAGCACCTGTACTATTTGTGAAAAATAAAGATGGAACACTCAGGATATGTATTTATTATAGATAGGTGAATAAAGTGACAGTGAAAAACAAGTACCCATTGCCTCGAATTGATGATCTTTTTTATCAAATGAGAGGCGAAAAAGTATTTTCAAAGATGACTTGAGGTTTGGTTACCATCATGTAAATATCAAGGAAGAATACATTCACAAGGCAACCTTTAGAACAAGGTATGGACATTATGAATCTGTAGTGGTGCCATTTGGTCTCACTAATGCACCAACTAGTTTCATGTGTTTGGTGTAGCATTTTCAACAGGTATTTGGACAAGTTTGTGCTTGTTTTTCTAGATGACATTCTTATTTATTCTAAGAATGAAGAAGAACATGAACAACATTTGAGAATGGCTTTGCAATTGTCAAGGTAGCATAAGTTTTATGCAAAACTAAGCAAATGTGACTTTTGCAAAAATATAATTCATTATTTGGGTCGCATTATTTCAAAGGAAAGAATATCAATGGATCCATAAAAGATTGAAGCCATTATGAGCTGGCCAACTCCAAAGAATGTGACAGACGTGAGATCTTTTATGGGTCTTGCTGGCTACTATAGAAGATTCATTAAAGGATTCTCCGAGGTTGCACATCCAATCACTTCTTTGCAAAAGAAGGGAATGAAATTTGAATGGACATATAAATGTGAAGAAAGCTTCTAGATGTTGAAGAATCTTCTCACAAGTGCTCCAATTCTGAAAATTACAGAACAAAAAAATGAATTTGTTGTGTTTACAGATGCATGTAAGCATGGACTTGGAGGAGTTCTTATGCAAGAAAATCATGTGGTGTGCTATGAGTGTAAAAAATTGAAGGAGCATGAAAATAATTATGCCACACGTGATCTAGAACTTGCAACCATAATGCACGCTTTAAAAATGTGGAGGCACTATCTAATGGGAAAAAAATTTGAGTTGAGGACAGACCATTGTGGTTTGAAATATTTATTTGAGCAACCAAAATTAAATGCCAGGAAAGCTAGATGGTTGGAATTTTTATGTGAGTTTGATTTTGAGATCAAACACATAAAAGGAAAATAAAATAAAGTGGTTGATGCACTCAGTAGGAAGATGCATGAAATGCATGATCCATCACAACCTCCCAATCATATTTAAGACAACAGATTATTAATCATCTTATTGAAGATGAATTATATGTGCAATTAAAGGATAAATTACAACAACATCATTTAGAAAAGAGGTATGAAGGGTATCATTTAGAAAATGATGGACTTCTTATTTATAAAAACATAATTTATATTCCAAATAAGGCAGACTTGAGGATAATTGCTATGGATGAAATCCATAAAATTCCATATTCTGCTCATCCAGGATATCATAAAACAATTGCTACAACTAGGAAACAATATTTTTGGCTGGGGATGAAGAAAGATATTGTTGAGTATATTTCAAGGTGTATGAAATGTCAGCAAGTGAAGGTGGAACATCAACACCCAACAGGTTTATTGCATCATTTTCCAATTCCGAAATGGAAATGGGAAATAACTTCCATGGATTTTATTACAGGTTCGCCAATGACTATGAAACAACATGATTCTATCATGGTTGTGGTGGATAAATTGTCAAAATAAACACACTTTATAACAGTTAAATCTACATATAAAACATATGACATTATAAGGAATTTTATGAAGGGAATTTTTAGATTGCATGGATTGCCTAAGGCAATAATTTCAGACTGGGACACCAAATTTACTTCAAATTTATGGAAAAGTCTTTTTGCAAATTTGGGAACACAACTTAATTTTAGCATTGCCTACCATCCACCAACAGATGGGAAAACAGAAAGAGTAAATCAAGTTCTTGAGGACATGCTTTGCATGTATGTGGTGGACAAATTATCCAAGTGGGAAGATTATCTACATTTGGTAGAGTTTGCATATAACAGTGGACATCAAGCTTCATTGGGAATGAGTCCATTTGAAGTTTTGTATGGCAAAAAGTGCAGGACACCAGTAACATGGGATAATCCAGTAAACAAAATTGTAATTGGGCCATAATTGCTTAAGGAAATGGAACAAGAGGTTGCAAAAATTAGGCAAAATTTAAAGTTAGCCCAAGATAGACAGAAAAGCTATGCAGATAAGAATAGAATGCATAGACAACTAAGTGTTGGGGATCATGTCTACCTTAGAGTGAAGTCAAGGAAGAGTTCCTTGAAGCTTGGAAGTTGTGCCAATGTCACCAAGATATTGTGGTCTGTTTGAAGTGCTTGAAAGGATAGGACTAGTTGCATATAGAATTGCATTGCATGCTAACACTAGAGCTCATAATGTTTTTCGTGTTTCTTTGCTTAAGAAATGTGTACATGATCCTAACCATGTGATTGATTGGGATGTGATTCAGGTGGAATCCGAGGGAGAGTTCCAAACCAAGCCACTATGCATCCTAGACAGGAATGTAACATTGCTCTGGAACCAAGCCATGGGATAGGTAAAGGTGCAATGGAAGAACTTTGGTCCCGATGAGGCTACGTGGGAGTTAGAGGATGCCATGAAAGAGGCATATCCATTTTTGTTCTAATTTTGAGCAAACACCGAGGATGGTGTTATTCCAAGGGGAAGGGGAATATAATACACCCGATTTTGACTAGGAATGTATTTAATCAAAATTATTTAAATGATGTAAATATGCTAGTAAGGATTCCTAGTGCGGAGCTCAAGGCCAAGGTCCAACTAGTGAATGGCTAGGCATGTATGATGTATATATTTTTATTTGGACCCTGTGGTTGGCTTATCATGCCAATTCGAAATATATGTAAATATTATGTTGGAAAATAATAAAACGAATCAAGATGGTTGTGTAAAGAGCACTAGAGGGGCTATGATTCCACTAGAGGTGAAGAGGAAGGGAATCCTATGGGGAAACTAAATCCTATGTTTCCAAGTGTCAACCATAGAACTCATCCAAAATATGCCATGTGCCTTAAATGAGCCAAATACCTTCTTTTGACTATTAAAACCAATCATTGAATGCATATGTGAGGTTGGTGGGAAAAGTCACTTCATGTAGTTATTGAAGCATGGGGGTTGTGACAGTTATGTTAGTTGTCAATAGTCTTATTTCTTATATGGTCAGAAGCTATGTTAGTTGTCTTTTCACCCTTGCCTCATATCCCTTGGAGACAACACTCTTTTGATTCATTCCCTCATGCATGTTTCTAGACTACATAGAGTTTTCCTATTGTTGTTCATGTCCATTACTAGACTATGTTTAACCCCAAAAAAATCAAATTTGGAGACAACTGAATTTTTGGAAGGGAAAATAGATGGTTGTAGGTGAGCATGGAGGTTGGGAAAGCTAGGAACCTTTACCCATTGAGTTCTGCCACTTTTGGATGCTTGAGAATCCATGGATTAATGTTGCACGAGGTTCTCCAATAACATACAATAGGTTGGACTCTTACTGCACACACTGTTAAGCATTGTAAGGGTTGGATTTCATGAGGGAATTGTGGATCGGTGAAGGGAAATGCCTTCCTTTTGTGGTGTGGGGTAGTTGGAAGGAGTGCCATGGCTGTGATTGTGGCTTAATGAGATCCCTGTAGATCTTTGGTGGAGCTTTTGGCCAATCATATAGAACAAAGTGGGTTGTGAGCTAGGAGAGAGAATCTTGTAGGTGTTTCCTTCACCTTGGTGGCCTCATAGCCCAACTCGGGGGTGGCCTCTTAGTAGAAAGAGTATATGCTGGATAGAGTGCCTACGGCTGGGTGGAAAATCTCTCTTACACAGCCAGTTGCCTGGATCTTCTTTGTTTAAAGATAAGTATTCTTATGTATCTGAGGTGCAATGATCTTATTTATATGCTTGTGATAATTTTGCCTTTAAATTGCAAGCCTTGTGTGTGGATTTTGTTATTTTCGTTATGTGCTTTTATTTCCATATCTGCACATGCATTTCAACTATTATAAATTTGTAATTATGGTTATGTGACGAAAATTAAGAGGCCCTGAGTTAGTTAATGTCCCCTCTACTAGACGGATTGGGTGAAGGGAACGTTATAATTGGAAATGTCATCTAAGGTTAAAACATTGTTTTGGGCTCATAATGGAATAAAAGAGAATAATAAAATACACATAAGTTCTCAACATAGTAAAAATTCATCACAAAGAGCAATGGTTATAACACTAACTAAATACATAAAATATTGTCTTTACCTACCGCATGTGTTTTCCTTGTGTTTCTTTCCACATGGGGTTTGTTGTGTGTCTTCTTGCCTTGTTTTATTTTTTCGTAAGTCTTAGGTTTGTACTTGAGTGGGAATTAAATGGACATCAAGGTTTCATGGTGTAAATTTGTTGTTTTGCAAATGTCCAAATTAATTACGAGAAATGAGTTATAAGGTTGTTGCATTTTTATAGGTTGCAACTAAAGAGATCAAATAACAATCTCCACTTGGGGTCAATAGATCGCCCAATACCAAGGTAACACCTATCATTTTAAATATGGTTTTAATGTGAAATTTCTTCTTTAACCCATATTTCATTGAATTTGGATTAATAATGGAAAATTATGATTTTTCCTTTGATGGCTTGCAAGGGAAAATCATGTCTAAATGAAAGACCCGGTTGTAGTCCAATGCCATTGAAGACATGTCATACAAAGATGAAGAGGTGAGAGACCCTACTCTCCTATTGCAATTTGGAGACACACATTGCATTATCGGGGCCGATCACGAATTCAAATGGGGAGATATGTAACATTTCATCTGAGCAGAGGAGTATAAGTCAATAGGTTTAAATGAGATCCTGCTATTCAAAAATGTCAAAAGGTTAGGATTTCATCGGGCCATAGCAAGACTAGAGGTTTTCCCATGTGCAGAGATAATATAATGGTTCATTCCTTACATGGATGCTAAGAGGCGCATTATTAAGAATAAGGCCTGAGTACCCATCGCCTCTTTTGAGCCTACAAGTATGAGCCGGTGTTATAAATTTCTAGAGCCAGAGATAAAGTTGACAGATGAGTGGATGCAGTCCATCAAGCTAAACTATGTGACCATTCTCAAACAAGTTTGGCTTCTGGATAAGCACTTTCGGCAAAATGATAGTGGCATACACAATACCAAATGACTGAGGCAGCCTTACAGGATGATCGCCGCCCTATTGTGTAGATTGCATGGGGAAACATGTGCAACACATTTCAAGATTGAGTGGTCCCTCTTATGTATTTTGTCACTAATTGCGGTGCTAGATTTAGCTGGGCAGACATCCTCTCAGAAAACTTGGAAGAGGCAGTGTCAAGGGCACAAACTTGATTTTTCAAATGACAATAAGATTTTTTCATGTCTTCATATCTGGTGGATGTAGTTTGTGCGTTCAATCGGTTTCTAGGTATGGGATGGGTCTGCGTCCCCAAGTAAACTCTTATTCATGTATGCTGTCAGGTTTTTTGGGCCCATAAACACATAAGCAATTACAAGAAAATATGTGAAGAGTTTATTCGATCTCTATACACAATTATTCATGGGACCTCGGCAAAGTGCATGTCGGATAACGACATCGCCACAGTAACACAATTGGGAGATTGGTTCCTCACTCAGTATGTCACTTATCTGCATATTTATGGGACATCAAAGGGACCTACCATCATGCCCAAGTATGTTACAAATTATGTAGTGTTGAGAGAAATTGCTCGGCAAGCATTTATAAATGGTATTGGGCTTACACTCAATAAGAATAAGAAAGCATCATGGCCACCCCTGTTGGTTGTAGTTGGAGCTTACAAGTTTGGAAAGGTGAAGGAGGCCCTTGAATTAACTCATGATTTAGAGAGATAACATTTTGTAGAAGGACAATATAGGAAAAATGATCGCAAGGGTAAATTGGCGAAGCATTGCGCTGCTGTCAAACAACAATGGCCTTGAGCACATTAGAAATGTCTAGAGGAGGAAATATATGGATGAATTCTTACTTTGAAAGACCTAGCCAAGAATATGGGTAAATGGAAATTTGTCGATGCAGCTTCTACTAGCAAAGAAGCCATAGAAAAAATGGCTCCAGAGGATAGGCATGGGGAGAAACAACAAAGTCTAGAAGGGGGGGCCACTAAAATCATTAACACAAGAGAACACGAGGCCAAAGTCCAAAAACTATAGGAACATAAAAAATCCAAAGAAGCAGCACATGCAAAAGCTTTGGCTAGGAAAGAAGAGGTCCATAGAAGAGCTGAAGAACAAAGAGAACTCAAGGAGGCTTGAAAGAAGGTAGAAGAAGAAGAGCAAAGACACGCACAAGGAACACATGAGAGTGAGTTAGAAGACATGGATATCAACGTTCCCAACTCTAGTTCTGAGATTCCCTTGACTGGAGGACACTTCCCTCTAAGAGAGCTTGGAATTGCAATGTATACCCCCTCATTAGAAGGCATAATAGCTAAGTTGAGTTCTTATGAGTTGAATCCAAGAAAGAAACAAATTGTGCAAACATGGGAGAATAGGTTGAAGATTTCCTCGCAAACCGAGATGGTCAGTGTCCTAGAAGTACCAGTTGTTGAGAATACCGAAAAGGATCCCAAATCAATGGCGTCCATCAATGTGGCCATTGCCATGGACACGAAAGATAATGTAAATAAATTGTTGAATGATGTAGAGAGGGATAAGAAAAGGATTAGCTTGTTGGAAGATCACCTCCTGGAAGCTAGGAGGACAAGTGTAGAACTACGCCATGACAATGATGCATTACAAGTAGATAAAAGAACACTTGAAAGTTGAGGTCCTAGCCTAGGAGCTATAAAAGGACAAAGACACAATGGAAAGGAAAATTAATGAGCTGGAAAATGAGAAAGCAGGTGTGGTGTCCCAATTAGAGTATCTGCAACATGAGAGGGACAAGATGACCAGAAGCAGAAGTTTCCATGGAAGAGACACATGACCTGTCAGGGTTCCATGAATGCGCCATTGCACTACAAGAGGAATATCTGCATATCTAGGAGCAAGTTAATGATCAATTTTTCGAGCTCCATAGGAGCAATTAAAATCCAAGGTATAAGGGCCAAATAATAGGAGAGTAATTAGAAGATCACATGAATGAAAACCATAATGGAGGATATTGTAGCTTGGTAGCGAGTGAACACAACCACTCTGCCCAATACATCCAAGAAATCCGTGGAATAACTACAACTCGATAATTCTACTTTGGAAATTTTCTTGAAGGTGGAGAAGGCTTTGCAAATGGACATCACTGCATCACTCAAAAAATGCCAAATTCTTCAGAATTCGATCAAGAAAGTGTTCCATAGATGTGCATTGCCATGCCTAGGGACCCTTGAGCAGCCTATCTCCAAGGAACATCGACTGATTGAACTCAAAACCATTAAGGGTGATGTAATACCCCTACTTTTGACTTATAATATATTTAGCCAAAATTATGAAAATGATGTAAATATGCTAGTGTGAATTCCTAGTGCGGAGCTCAAGGCCAAGGCCATACTAGTGAATGGCTATGCATGTATGTTTTAGATATTTTATTTCGATTGTTTGGTTGGATTTTACGCTGATTTAGAATATATGTAAATATTATGTGTATAAATAATAAAATGGTCCTCGAATGGTTGTGTAAAGAGCACCAAAGGGGTTGTGATTCCACAAGAGGGGAAGAGGAAAGGGAGTCTATGGGAGACTAAATCCTTGTTGCCAAGTGTCAACCTTAGAAATCACCCCAAAATTCTGTCATGTGCCTTGAATAAGCCAATTATCTCCTTTTTTACTATTCTCCAATCATTGAATGCATTTGTGAAGTGGGTGGGAAAAGTCACTTCATGTAGTTATTGAAGCATGGGGTTGGCTCCACTTTTGTGATAGTTCTGTCATGACAGAAGTCAGTCTGCAACTGTCAGGAGTGCTTTCTTCTATTGTCAGAAGCTATGCCAATTGTCTTTTCACCATTTTATCATATCCCTTGGGTTCAACCCTCATTCTCTCATTCTTGCATGCAGATCTACACTAGGTAGAGCTCTCCATTACCGTCCATGAACTTACCATGCTGTTTTTTAACCTAGAAATTCGAATTTGGAGACCATGTTGCAGATTTGGAAGTGAAATGGATGGTTGTAGGTGATTAGAGAGGTTGGGCAAGCTAGGAACCGTCACCCATTGAGTTTTGTTGCTCGTAGGTGCTCGAGAAGCCATGAATTGAAGCTACAGGTGGTTCTCTAACAACATATATCAAATTGGACTTCTTCTATGCACACACTAGAAGCACAAGGCAAGATGGATCACCCAAGAGAACCGTGGATCGATGAAGGGGATGCTTGAGCCAAGAAGGGTGTTGTGTGGGATAGGTATTGTGGAAGACAAGCCTGTTGTGGTTACGTGAAACCTCTGTATGAGTATTTGGCTAAGCATAGAGAGCAGAATGGGTTGTGGGCTGAGAGATAGAATCCTGTAGGTGTCTCCTTCGCCCTGGTGGCCTCATAAGCCAACTTGGGGGTGGCATCTCAATAGAAAGAGTATATGCTGGAAAATCGCTCTTACACAGATTGTTGCTTGGATCTGTGTTGGATAAAGATAAGTATTCTTATGCATTTGAATCTGAGATGCTTTTATTTGATGCCTACAATGTTTATGCTTATGTTTGCATGCTAGATGTGTGTGGATAGATTTTAATTCCGCTGTATATTTTTATTTACGTTTTTGCACGCATTTTATTTGTTGAAATTAATATTATGGCTTTGGGGCGAAATTTGAGAGCCCGTATTCAGGTAATGTCCCCTCCCAATGGTCGGATTGGGCCAAGGGGACATTATAGAGTGGTATCAGAGCTTTTGGTTGTAATACCGGATCTATATGGGCCATAAATCACGATTTACAGGAAAAAGAATAAAAAATGGTATTGTAGAAATTTGTTTATGTTAAGTGACAAATAAGGGGGATGGAAATAATTTTGGATTAATCCCCATTATTGCAGAATTAAAATTCTGTGTAATTTTGGAAATTTTGAAAAATTTGGAAATTTTTAGTTGGGCCCCACCCATGCCACGTGGACGGGTGATGTGGAGGTGCCATGTGGGAAAGAGGTCTGACGTGGAGGAGTTTCGTGGACAGAAGGTGTGATGTAGACCATCCACATCAGATCTGTGTGCACAGGTGACCGTAAGTGATGGAGCCTAGAGGTGGAGAAGATTTGACCGTCGAGCAGTGGTGCATATAGATGATCAACAATGTTTTAGGCTTATGAAGGTCCACGAGAGTTAATTTATTTTTGCAACCCTGAATGAAAATCGGTCCATCCACGTGTCATCCTCTTGTGCATTCAAGCTCGCAAAAGCGGTTTCGAGAAACCACTTCTCGTAGATCCTGAAACCACCTTTTGGGTATAATAGGAAGTGATGTGATGTGGGGAGATGTGACGGCAGAAACGTTAGAAAGGACAGTACCCACCCCAGGCATGTCAGTTCTGGAATATCATGAAGATCAAGATCAATGGCTCACAACGCTTTATTCCCTTAAACATGCATGAAGGATAACGAAGCAGCATGACCATGAAGTGGTAAACCGCCCTATGACGTGTCGCTCTCTCTTGCATTCAGGCTCGCAAAAGCGGGTCTAGGAAACCACTCTCCTCAGACCTTGAAACTGCTTTCAGCCTGGCAGGAAATGATGTGATGTGGGGTCCAGACATGATGTGCGGAGATGTCAGGGGTGATGGGACCCATGGTGATCATGTCAGTCTGGGAGAATCATGCATATTTGATCAACGTCTAAGAGTGATTCAAGCCCATGAAGGTGCATGAAGGTTCATAAAATGGCACGACCCTGAATTGGTAAACCACCTTGCAATGTGTCACCCCCTCATGCATTTAGGCTCGTAAAAGAATTTTCAGGAAACCAGTCTTCCTGGAGCCTGAAATTGCTTATGCTTGATAAGTGGTAAGGTAATGTAGGTAACATCTAAAGGGTCAGTATAAGGAAAAGGCAGGGTTTTCAGAACCAATTTTTGGGTGCCCGAGATCGAAAAATGCAGTCGATCTCATGCGCCAGATTGTGCAAAATTGAAGGATTTACAAAAAAAAAATGAGAGAAATCCCCCTTGACCCCCGTCATCCCCCCTGAGACGTCGTTGATTGTGAGAAAATTTTGTGATTTGACAGAAATTGTCAATATGGATTGTTCTCATAATGCATGAAACACATTTTATAATTTTATGAGAATATAATGCAGCTAACAAATGTGTTTAGGCACTTTTGTAAATTCAGAATCCTATGAGTGACTATTAAGGGCCAGCATTCATTATAGTGCAGTTGGGGAATCTTTGGCCTTGCTTGGGACAATAAGATCATCATCATGGATGATGCACAGGATCCTTATGAAGTTGAGGCAGATGCAATGGGAGAGAATGTATAGGTTGAGAATGCAGAGACATAATCTAATGGTAGAAGAAACCAAGCAACTCCCCTAGGAATTGCGAAAACCATGCAGTGCCTAAGGGTGGAATTGCAGAGTTGTGGAGCAGACAATGAAAAGATGATTAGATCCCAAGAAGAAAATAATCAGTTGAATGCATATATGCTTCAAAGTTTGACAGACATTCAAAGGAATATTAACCATGGGCAGAATTTAGAAAATCAGGAAAAGAGTGGGAGTAGCTCAAGGAGACATTCCCACAGGTGGTCCCATAGTTCAAGAAGGATCTCTGGAGATAGGACATATACTCCATAAATATATTCTAGTGAGTCATTTGACTTTGAAGAATCCATTGAAGATTCAAGCTCTTCATTTCATAGAAAGAAGAGAAAGAGGTCTTCCAAGAACAACTCACATGGAGAATTTAAGAAAGCCAAACCTCCTCGACCTATAAGGACAAAATTGAGTTTGATGAAACTCGAACTCTAGAGGAAACCATAAGAAATACCAAATATTGTTATGATCAAAACAAAAGCAAACCAGAGCTCCATAAGGCATGGAAGGACAAGAAAATTGAGAAGTTTGACCAAAGGAAGAAGGGGTTTAAGTATTCTCAATTCAAAAATCAGCCAAGGCAGCCACCACAGGGCGTGACTAATCCAGCTAGGATGAAGGGAGAAAGGACAAGAGATCCAAGAGATACACTTCAATGTTGGGGATGTGGAGGGGGCCATATGCTTAGGAATTGTCCACATCAGAATGAGAGTGCAAAGCAAGTTCACAACATCCAAGGAGTTGAAAATGTGGGTCAAGTAGCAAGGACCATCCCTAGAATCTATGCAACACTAGAGGACCTCCAAGAAGACCATCAATCAAATGTGGTGGAATTTGAAGGTAAGATTGCTTATCAATCTATTTCTATTTTGATTGACCTTGGATCTACTCACAATTATATCACTCCTAAAATTGTTGAGATTTGTGCTTTTAAGAAATCAAAGCATAGCAAATCATGGTTAGTCCAACTAGCCACTGGAACCAAGAGGAAAGTTAGTGAAATGGTGGAGAAATGTCCATTGGAAATGGGTGTACTGTCCACTTTTGCAAATTTGAATATTTTGCCACTTGGTTCCTATGATATCCTCATTGGAATAGATTGGTTGGAAGCCCATAGAGTCAAATTTGATTGCTACAATAAGAATTTTGAATGCATTGATGATGAAGGAAACCCAAGGGTTGTAAAGGGAATTCCAAAGGTAGTTTCTGTTAGGAATATTTCACCCATGCAGTTGAAGAAATTATGTAGGCAATGTTGCCAATTGTATGCAGCCCATGTTTTGGAGAAAACATAAAATTAAATTCCTAAGTTGGAAGACCATTATGTTTTGCAAGAATTCAAGGATGTGTTTCCCGATGAAGTTCCAGGAATTCCTCCAAAGAGGGACATTGATTTTACCATCGATCTTGTTCCAGGAGTTGCACCGGTGTCCAAAACACCTTACAAGATGAGTAGACTAGAATTATTAGAGCTGAAAATGCAATTGTA
This sequence comes from Larix kaempferi, assembly GCA_027924585.1. Lineage (NCBI taxonomy): Eukaryota > Viridiplantae > Streptophyta > Pinopsida > Pinales > Pinaceae > Larix > Larix kaempferi. The sequence goes on from BSBM01000368.1 coordinate 9,603,920, forward strand.
GGAATTGTTGGAAAAGAAGTACATTCATCCAAGCGTGTCTCCATGGGGAGCACCCGTACTTTTTGTGAAAAAAGAAAGATGGAACACTCAGGTTATGTATTGATTACATGTAGCTTAACAAAGTTACAGTGAAGAACAAGTAGCCCTTGCCTCGAATTGATGATATTTTTTATCAATGAGAGGGGCAAAGGTGTTCTCAAATATTGACTTGAGGTCTGATTACCATCAAGTGAGAATCAAAGAAGAGGATATCCATAATAAAACCTTTAGAACAATGTATGGGCACTATGAGTTTGTGGTGGTGCCATTTGGTCTCACCAATGCACCAACTACATTCATGTGTCTCATGAATAGTGTTTTTAGCAAGTATTTGGAAAAGTTTGTTCTCATATTTATATATGACATTCTTATCTATTCTAAGAATGAGGAAGAGCACGCAGAACACTTGAGCATGGCTTTGCAATTGCTAAGGGAGCATAAGTTGTGTGCAAATCTAAGCAAATGTGACTTTTATAAAAATAAAATTCATTATTTGGGTCACATTATTTATGGGGAAGGAATATCGGTGGATCCCAAGAAGATTGAAGCCATCATGAATTGGCCAACTCCAAGAAATGTGACAGATGTAAGATCTTTTATGGGTCTTGCTGGTTACTATAGGAGGTTCATTGAAGGATTCTCCGATGTTGCACACCCAATCACTTCTTTTCAAAAGGAGGGGACAAGGTTTGAGTGGACACCAAATGTGAAGAAAGCTTCTAGCGGTTGAAGAAGCTTCTCACAAGTGCTCCAATTCTAAAAATTGCAAACCCAGAAAAATATTTTGTGGTATCCACAAATGCATGTAAAGATGGACTTGGAGGAGTTTTTATGCAAGATAACCATGTGGTGTGCTACGATTCAAGCCTAGTTGAAAGAGCATGAGAAAAACTATGCTACCCATGATTTAGAGCTTGCAGCCATAGTGCATGCTTTAAAAATGTGGAGGCACTATTTAATGGGTAGAAAATTTGTGTTAAGGACAGACCATTGTGGTTTGAAATATTTGTTTGAGAAGCCAACATTAAATGTTAGGCAAGCTAGATGGCTAGAATTCTTATGTGAGTTTGATTTTGAAATCAAACACATAAAAGGTAAAGAAAATAAGGTGGCTGATGCACTTAACAAAAAAGTACATGAAATGCATGTGGAAGCCATTAGTACTTGTCAATCAGATTTAAGGCAGGAGATTGTTGACTGTATTGTTGAAGATGAACTGTATGTGCAAATAAAGGAAAAATTACAACAACATAAATTAGAAAAGAGGTATGAAGGTTACCATTTGGAAGGTGGCGTACTTCTTAGTTATAAAAACATAATTTATATTCCTAATGTGGCAGATTTGAGAAGGATTGTTATGGATGAAATCCATAAAATGCCATATTTAGGTCACCCAGGATACTAGAAAACGGTTACTACAACGAGAAAACAATATTTTTGGTCGGGAATGAAAAAGGATATTCCTGAGTATATTTCTAAGTGTATGAAATGTCAATAAGTGAAGGTTGAACATCAACACCTTGCAGGTTTATTGCAGCCTTTTCCAATTCCAGAATGGAAATGGGAAGTGATTTCCATGGATTTTATTACAAGACTGTTAATGATAGTGAGGTAGCATGATTCCAACGTGGTTGTGGTGGATACATTATCTAAGGCAGCACACTTTATACCGGTTAAATCCACATATACAACGAATGCCATTGCAGATATTTTCATGAAGAAAATTTTCAGGTTACATGGATTGCCTAAGGCAATAATTTCAGATAGGGATACCAAGTTCACCTCAAATTTTTTGAAAAGTCTTTTTGCTAATTTGGGTACGCAACTGAACTTTAGTACATCCTACCATCCACAAACAAATGGGAAAACAGAAAGAGTAAATAAGGTGCTTGAAGACATGCTTCGCATGTATGTGATGGACAAACCATCTAAATGGGAAGGTTATCTACACTTGGTAGAATTTGCATATAACAATGGGCAACAAGCATCATTGGGCATGAGTCCATTTGAAGCTTTATATGGAAGGAGGTGCAAAACACTAGTCACATGGGATAACCCAGTGAACATAATTGTACTTGGGCTAGAATTGCTTAAGGAAATGGAACAAGAGGTTGCAAAGATTAGGAAAAATTTAAAGGCAGCCCAAGATAGATAGAAAAGTTATGCAGATAAGAACCGAGTGCATAGAGAATTTTATGTTGGGGATCATGTTTACCTCAGAGTGAGGCCAAGGAAGAGTTCCTTGAAGCTTGGAAGTTGTGCCAAGCTATCACCAAGATATTGTGGTTCCTTTGAAGTGCTTGAGAGAATAGGACCAGTTGCATATAGAATTGCATTGCCTGCTAACACTAGAGATCATAATGTTTTTCATGTTTATTTGCTTAAGAAATATGTACATAATCCTAACCATGTGATTGATTGCGATGTGATCCAGCTGGAACTTGAGTGAGAGTTCCAAACCGAGCCACTATGTATCCTAGACAGGAAAGTGACATTGCTCTGGAACCAAGCCATCAGACAGGTAAAGGTGCAATGGAAGCACTTCAGTCCCGATGAGGCTACGTGGGAGTTGGAGGATGCCATGAGAGAGGCATATCCATTTTTGTTCTAATTTTGATCAAACACCAAGGACGATGCTATTCCAAGGGGGAGGGGATTGTAATACCCCTAGTTTTGACTTGAAATGTATTTATCGAAAATTATGAAAATGATGTAAATATGCTAGTGCAGAGCTCAAGGCTAAGGCCTGATTAGTGAATGGCTAGGCATGTATGTTGTATACATTTTATTTGGACGGTTTGGTTGGATTTTATGCTGATTTAGAATATATGTAATTATTATGTGCATAAAGAATAAAATGGCCGAAGAATGGTTGTGTAAAGAGCACCAAAGGGTCTATGATTTCACAAGAGGGAAAACGGAAAGGGGGTCTATGGGAGACTAAATCCTTGCTTCCAAGTGTCAACCTTCGAACTCACCCCAAAATTCTATCATGTGCCTTGAATAAGCCAATTATCCCCTTTTTGACTAATCTCCAATCATTGAATGCATGTGTGAAGTGGGTGGGAAAAGTCACTTCATAGAGTTATTGAAGCATGGGGATGACTGCACTTTTGTGACAGTTATGTCATGACAGAAGTCAGTTTGCAACTACAAGGAGTCATTTCATCTATTTTAAGAAGCTATGTCAGTTGTATTTTCACCATTTTCTCATATCCCTTGGACTCAACCCTCATTCTCTCATTCTTGCATGCAGATCTACACTAGGTAGAGCTCTCCATTGCTGTCCATGAACTTACCATGCTATTTTTTAACCCATAAATTCGAATTTGGAGACCATGCTGCAGATTTGGAAGTGAAAATCGATGTTCTTAGGTGAGTAGAGAGGTTGGAAAAACTAGGAACCCTTACCCATTGAGTTCTGCTACTCGTAGGTGCTTGAGAAGCCACGAATTGAAGCTACAGGTGGCTCTATAGAAACATATATCAAATTGGAATTCTTCTATGCACACACTAAAAGCACCAGGCAAGATGGATCACCCAAGAGAACCATGGATTGATGAAGGGGATGCCTGAGCCAAGAAGGGTGTTGTGTGGGGCAGGTATTGTGGAAGCCAAGGTTGTCGTGGCTGCGTGAGACCTATGTAGAGCTCTGTATGAGAATTTGGCTAAGAAAAGAGAGCAGAATGGGTTGTGGGCTAAGAGATAGAATCCTGTAGGTGTTTACTTCGCCTTGGTAGCCTCATAGCCTAGCTTGGGGGTGACCTCTTAGTAGAAAGAGTATATGCTGGACAGAGTGCCTATGGTTGGGTGGAAAATTGCTCTTATAGAGCCAGTTTCTTGGATCTGCATTGGATAAAGATAAGTATTCTCATGCATTTGAATCTGAAATGTTTTTATTTGATGCATGCAATGTTTATGCATATGTTTTCATGCTAGATGTGTGTGGATAGATTTTAATTCCGTTGTGTATGTTTATTTACGTTTTTGCACACATTTTATTTGTTGAAATTCATATTATGGCTTTGGGGAGAAATTTGAGAGCCCGTACTCAGGTAATGTCCCCTCCCAATGGTCAGATTGGGCCAAGGGGATGTTAGAGGTGATGATGTGGAAGCAATCAAGAATTTGACCCAGGTCACCCATCAAGCCTTACATGACCAGACATGAACACCCACGAAGAAGGCCCATCTCATGACATCTTGTAGTAGCACAATCACTAAGGGGATGAACACATTGTCAAAATAAATGATTAATCATGAGGTCTCTTTAAGGATGCTCGAGGCAAGACAACTTGATGTTATTAAATATGAGTGTGATGTCTGGGACCAATTCATTAAGTCCCAAGGAAATTCCACTTCAACATCATAAATATGTAAAAAAAAATTATTTTTCTCTCTCAAAGTGGAATTGTAATATTTTACCTTCACATATTTTGGGGAGTCGAAAAGTCTCAACTAAATTGGGGAATATGGAAAGTCATTGGACAATTATTTTGTAAAACTATAAATTAACGGGGAGGGAAAAGAAACTATAGTTGGTGTGATGCTGTATTTTTTGGGTAAGCTAAAGTATTGTACCATGTCTTCATCAATGTGATAATATGAAGTGTACCATTGTAGTACAAATTTTTTGATTGCAGATCCGGTTTTTCTCTTGTATTGAGCAAGTTTCATGGCCATTTTAGAATGTTTATTTATGAGGTCAACAGGGCCAAATGATATGTTGTTTTAGCGTGCTTAATGAAACTTTCAAATCTAATTTGTCGTTTCTTTTGTACTTTTTTTGTTATTTATGCTTTTTCCATTGCAGCTGCTACAATCTGGTGATCTATGTAAAGTTGGCCAAGGTTTTTAAAAATATAGTATTCGAAATGCTTTGTTGTCTTAGTGTCATCCCACCCGTTGAATGTTAATGGGGATGATTAAGGTCCTCCATTCACTATATGTAACATGTTTGTAATTTGCAATCACATCGGTTACTCTTTCGTCACCTATGAGTTTGAGCATAATTTCACTGCATAGTATCAATCATGCATAATTTCATTCTTGCTTAACCAGGCCGAGGGAAAAGTTGAAAGGAACAACTCATCATAGATAACTTATAGATTGTCCCTCCTACACAGAATTTTGTTCTCGCTTAATTAGATTGAGGTAAAAATTGCAAGGAGCAAGTTATTTTGTGGTTTTCTTGTGACAACTTCCATTTCTTGAGAAAGGGGATAGATTATCAGTGTCCAGGGGGGAATTTTATCTTCCATCATGTTATCATCCTTTGTTGTTGTTGCATCTGTGTTAGGGTCCTATCCTTGCGCTACTCATTTGGAGATTACCCCTTTAAAGAGGTCAATGAACATTGCTCTTATTCTAGAATACCAGTAAAAGTTTCTCTTTCTCCAGGTGAACCATATTATGTTTTCTTACATTGGTCGGTGAACCATATTCCAAGTCTTCCGATGCTCGAGTGCTTTGTAGTTTTATGAATTCATCATTCTTTTGAATTGGGTTATAAGAACCAGTGTAGAGCCATAAGTATACATAGTTGGAATATTACAGGGGCATAACCTATAGCTACTTGGAGCTTTGAATTGGATACTTACAATGGATGGATTTCCCTATGTAGTGGATTTAGATAAGAATAGTGGACGATGCAATATCACTGAGTCAAGTTGGTACACAAAAGAAGGTTTGATTTTGAAATTGTGTGATTTGAGGAAGATGGCTACAAATAAGTTTTTTTAATAATACCTTCTGCACAAAAGTCTTAGTTTGTCCATTCCTGTAACTATCCACAAGCATTTGATACTTTTTCACTCAAGCGAAATACATGTGTGGACTTGAGTTTGTTGCTAGCATTGTTAGGCTAAGTACATAACCACCGAAGCTACACAACCACAAGAATGAGAAAATCCCACAACGATTCTCTTTACTTCATTGGTGACACTCACTATGCTTCCACTCCTTAATCTTAATCATAACAATGAAACTAAGCCATGAGTGGTTAATCAGGCTGGTGAAAGCAGGGTTTGTCTTAGCCCCCACCATGGTTAAAATCTCACAAAAGTGGTTGGATCACCCCTGCAAGGGTGGCAAAAGGCTGTAGAATCACCATGGCCTTTAAATCAGGATGGGTGGCCTGATGCCCCTGTGGATTAAACCACCATAATTAATGATGGGTATTATAAATTGTAATGAGATATGAGAAAAGCTCATTGAGAGAGATGTATCTAATGCAACATCAATAATAAAATTTGTTCCATAAAAGGTAAATATTTGTTTAATGGATAGCCATTTTACGAGGACAAGATACACATTCATCAAAGCTGAAAATGACAAGTTCAACAAAACATTGTGTCGTGTGAAGACATTGAGGTCATATTCAGGGGTAAATAATTGATTTTTTAGAAGGTTTTCATTTGTGGTCATTAAGGGAAATGGATTTGTGTCATTTGGAAATTTCAAGTGTCATTTAGAAATTTCTAGACAATACATTTTCTAACTTCTTCTTTTGTGTGCGAATTTATGACGCAAACTTGTTGGTGATATAAAAACATGATACACTATGTGTTGAGATTATTCGAATAACTGAGGGGGGGGTGAATCAGTTATTCTTATGCTTAAACAATTTGAGACCTTTTAATTCTTTATTACTGTTCACAGATCTATAGTCATGATAATACAACAAATATAGAACATAAATGATAATCATCAATCACACACATGATAGATACAGAGACATAAATTCACGAGGAAACCCATAAAGGGAAAAAACCTCTTCTTCTTAGGATGTCAAGCAAGCTCCAACTTCTTTACATCATCTTTCTTTGAGCACCTACTCAAATGAGGTTGCAACCTCTATTTACAAGCTTCTACTTATAGAGAGCATCAACTCTCCTGATTTTATAGCTTCCACTAGAAGGAAGCACCAACTTCCTGAATTCTCCAGCTAGAACAGGATGGAAGCACCCACTTCCTCTTATACAAGCTTCAACTTGCACATAGAAGACTACAAGTCTTCCCTAGCACCTCCCTACCACCCTTATATACAAAATTCTACTTGTTAATTACATTACAATGATTCAGATATAGCAATGCTTACCCACTCTTTTCTCTGTTCTGCTTGCCCTCTTTTACAACTCCATTCTCTGTCTTTGTTCAACTGCTCTGCTATGATTTTCTCATGATCTCTATTCTTCTTCAATCATAATCTTAGTTCTATGTATCCTTGTCTGCATTCATACCGGCTACTGTTCTCTTCAAATATTTATTACTGCTTTCATTCTATCTCACAACGACTCACATAGATATCTTTTTTTTTTCAATATTGCACACCCTCGTTCTTGTTCATTCTCTTATATATATGAGGAAGTCATTATCTCTTAGTCTCTTTGCATTCCTCTAACTAACTGAATTCTTTTTATTAGAACTGTCGAGAACTCTATCGACTTCTATTGTAACTGCATGGCCTGCATAATCATATTCGAATCCTTTATTAATAATTTTTCTTTTGATTATTGTAACTATATTTTTATTAGATATACACATCCTTATATATGCGTTTTCTACCACTTAATATTTACAAAAAATTCCTTTGGTATTTAATAAAACCTTCGACACATTTGGCACTTTCTCAATGTTGCCAGACCTCTTTTTATTTTATCTATGCATAGACCATATGAGACTTCTTAAAATGCTCGCACGGGGCTTTATAAATTGGCTCTTAATGATGCCCGCAGGGGCCTTATACTTAGCCCTCATATGCCCTCATTTATGCTCACAGGTTGTCTTGACTTATGCCCATAGTGGCCTCTCCTTATGCCTGCGATGGGCCTTCAACTGATGCCTGCAAGGTCTCAAATAATGCCCGTAGTAGGCTATATGTGATGCATGCAGGGGATCACATATGCCCACAATGGGACTCTCCATATGCCTGTAGTAGGCTATATGTGATGCTTGCAGGGGATCACATATGCCTGCAATGGGACTCTCCATTATGCCCGTAGCCTTCATTAAAGATGCCCGCCTTGTTTGCTTACCAACCATCAATGACAACCGAATCATAATGCCAACAATCTCCCTGTTTGGCATTGATGGAAACCTTCATATTTCTGATGCTGCAAGTGTAATCACCAACTGCTTGTCATCTGCAACTACCTGAACTTCTCCCCCTTTGACATCAATGTCAAAGAAAACACGATAATACAGCTCCCCCTATCAAGTTAAACTCATAAAAACTGGGGCAATTAAATGACAACGTTCTCAAAATTACATCAGATATGCAAGAGACATAAACTCCCCCTGCCAAAGTGAACAAGTTAGTTGGAGGAATGTATGACACCCAAATTTTGGCGTAGATACTCAAACCGGATTTTGGATAAGGGTTTAGTAAAAATATCACCAATTTGTTCTTTAGAAGGAATGAAATGCAATTGGACAACACTGTTTGTAACCTGCTCCCTTAAGAAATGATACTTGATTGGAATGTGCTTAGTCTTGGAATGAAGAACAGGGTTCTTAGAGACACTAATGGCACTTTTGTTATCACAATGAAGAGGAATAGATTCAGCATATGTTACCTTTATATCTGCAAGAGTTTGAATCATCCATATTACCTGTGTACAACTGTGTCGCAGCAACAATGTATTCAACTTATGTGGTAGACAAAGAGAGCCTTGCTTCTTACTTAACCGTGCTACTAGTGAATCACCTAAGAAGAATGCACCTCCACTTGTGCTCTTCCTCTCATCCAAATAGTTTGCCCAGTCAGCATCTAAATATGCTGTTAACTGAAAATTCTGATTTCTAGGATACCAGAGACCATAAGTCATTATGCCTGTTAGTACTATTATCAGCCGAAGGCAGCTCGTCACCAGACTAAAGGAATATCCCAGAAGAGGAATCTAGAGCAGTAAAGCGACGCAGGTAAAATAGAATATCTTCATGCCACAGTGTCCGGATGATGCAGTTGAAGCTTGGGGGAGCAATTCTTCATGGACCAGCTGAAAGCAAGTGCATTCAGGACCCTTAAGCACTTCGCGCTTATTCGTCCGAGATCACCCCGGACACAAAAACCATCATGGACGTGCGTTAGATCCACAGGTGTTCAGGGGACTCAAAGCAGTCTCCCCAGACCACTATTCGAGGACCTTGAAACCATTAAAACCACCATGGTGGTTTTATGTATCACGAGCGCCAAATAGGGAGGCCATGCATTGAGGAGGGACCCATTCTTAAAGTTGCACCTTCTTTGCACAGATCTAGAGGAGGCTTAGCAGAAGATTGATGATCACCAGAGCGTTAGGATGATGAAGCTACATGACGTTTATCACTCCCGACACCCCCTGAAGCAAAAACGCTACTTCCACTTGGCGATCCCAGGATCATTCAGGGGGCTTGAAGTGGGTTCCTTAAACTAATTTCTGGGGGTCCTGACAATCGCTGGAGGTTTTCGGTATACAACCACTCAAAGAATTTGTTCCACGTGTTTCAAGGAGATTCCTTTTTAATGGTATTGTCATCTCCCGCTGTCACTTTGAAGTGGTGCCTCCCAGTATTCATTGTTGTCGCCATCACCGTACAGAGTGTAGTCCGCTCTTAGCACGTTAATCCTAAAAGGTAGTTGTGTGATCATTGCTCAACTACAACATGTTCTTCGAGGATCAAGCGAGTGACGCTACAAATACTCCCTCATTTGCATAAGTTTGAATTATGAAGCTCCTGAGCCCCAGTGGTCCGAAGTGCAGAACTTGAAATGCACAGGTCGATCAGGGCTGACTAGATTAAGCTGAAAGGTAAGTGTTCTCAATGGCACATTTTATCTCTAGTGGAGGCTTGCAAGGAGCACTAAGGACTCAGACGACCAATGTCCATGAGCAGCCAGCAGACGCGCATTCACAGACATTCAGGCGGGAGAAGCCTGAGGTCTCACCCGAGATGTCTAAGAAGGATTCAACAATTATAGTGGTTAAAAAGGAGATGGTCCTTTTGGATGCAAGAGCACGGAAGGTAGAGACACGGAGGTCCCAGCAAAGGATGATCAAATGGCTAAGCGGTAGTACCTGAACCGTTTAACTGAGTGATGAAGGAATTAGGTCCCGTTTCACAGCTTGATAACATAGATGACATTTTGCCCCGTCGAAAACAAGGTTCGAGAGAAAAGGGCTTGGATGGGGTAGAAGGAATAAATGATAGAGGTTCTATAAAGCAGCATACGACAGCAGGGTGGTTGCATCTGCATCTTCATGAGGCCATAAGTAGTCCGACAAGTGTGTCAAAGGTTCTTAATAGCTATGAAAGAGGGGAACATTGCTAATATATGTATGTCTCATATTGGTGAGAGTTTTTTACCAGCCGGACGTACTGCTTTTCCAACAAAGTGGTCCCGGGTCTTAGTCATAGGATAGCCAGTAGTATTCCATATGGTTGTTATTTGTAACAGACTCTGTTAGAGAGTACAAACAGAAATAGTTAAAGCCATTGGGGATGTAACAAATTGTAACAACTTCTGTTGTAGAGGATATGAAGGCTATATATAGCCAAATAGGCAGTAGCCAAAGGGTCGGCTCTCTTTTGTGAGAAGTATCACTTCTAATATTTGATAGTTCGATCGATACAGAAAGAAGAATATCATTGCCTGATCTTGAAGCTTTTATGGATTCAAAACTTTAATGTGTACAATTAGTATTTTCTCTCATTATTCATCTCTTTCATGTTGTGTATGATTCATATATCTGTTCTGGGTTTAATATGAGTGCAGTTGCTTAAAATTATTTCTTCTAAGATGGTTATCACATAAAGTGTTCATGTTAATTTGTCTAGAGGTGATATCCTTGTATTATCTAGTGGCGATTTGTGATCATTTTGTTAAGACTGTTGAATTCCTCTCCTAGGCTCAATAGGTCGTTCTTTAACATAGAATAAATATTTACTCTCTGCAGTACCTTTATTTTATGCCATTTCATTTCCCATTGATACTCAAACTTTGGTTTCTGGCACATTGAAATACTGCCCATATATTTCAAGAGTGGGATTCCACATTATTTTTTGTCAATTGTGATTTTGATTCAGTAAAGAATTCAGAAGATATTATTTATGCCCAGACACAGTGCTAAAGACAACCTTAGAACGTCTCTGGGACTAATAGTGCCCTTCAAATATTTGAATATCCTCTTAACAACTACCAAATGACTTTGCTTAGGAGTAGACTGAAATCTACCTACCATACCAACAACTTGCATTATATCAGGACGAGATGCTGTGATGTACAACAGGCTGCCTATCATTGACCGATATGTTCTTTGATCAACATCTGGTGAGACATCATCCTTGCCGAGCTTGCATCCAACAACCATGGGTGTTCTGACAGGTGAAGAATCTTCCGTATGAAATCTCTTCAACATCTCCTTCAAATACTTCTCTTGAGAGAGAAATAGACCTGCAGAACTATGAGTAATTTGAAGACCAAGGAAGAATGAAAGTTATCCTATCATTGACATCTCAAATTTAGATTTCATGGCATTAGCAAACCATTGAACAAAGGAATCATTAATACTTCCAAAAATAATGTCATCCACATAAACCAAAACAACTAATAAATCATCACCTTCAGATTTGATGTACAAGTTACTCTCAACAGTACCTTTCTTGAACCCTTTGTCTTGTAGATACTTATCCAATCTATAATACCAGGCTCATGGTGCTTGTTTCAGTCCATATAATGCCTTCTTTAGCTTGCAAACATAGTCAGGATTGTCTGTCAGTTGGAATCCTTCAGGTTTTTCCATATAGACTTTTTCTTCTAGATCTCCATTAAGAAATGCTGACTTAATATCCATCTGATAAAATTTGAAGTTCTTGTGGCTGGCATAGGCAAGAAACATTCTGATGGCTTCTAATCTTGCCACTGGTGCAAAGGTTTCATCAAAATCCTGACCCTCAACTTGAGCATACCCTCTATAGACCAATCTGGATTTATTCCTCACAACCTGTCCTTGTTCATTCATATTATTTTTAAACACCCATTTAGAACCTATTACATTCTTATCTGCAGGTCTAGGAACAAGTTCCCAAGTATTATTCTTCTCAATTTGATCAAGCTCTTCATTCATGGATCTAATCCAATCTTCATCTTTACTGGTTTCATCAAAGTTCTTGGGTTCAATTATAGATAGAAAATCAATCTGAGATTGCGCTAAAGCTTTAATCAAATTCCTTCTTGTCTGAACTCCTTTATTCTTGTCACCAATTATCTGATCTTCAGGATGGTTCTTTTGAATAATTCTGGAAGGTGGTTTTGTTTGTGTTTGTTGTTTTGAATCTTCCTGAATGTTTGCATGCTCATCATCTGAATCTGAATTTTCTTTTTCTAATTCTTGGACCTGTTCTTCTTCAATTTCAACTGTATTCTCTATATCTGATTCAACATTGCTTATCTGATCATTTTTAATAGAGAATCCTTCATCAATTTTAATATCAATACAATCAACTAATTTATGCAGTCTCTTATTATAGCATCTATATCCTTTGTTGTTTGTTGCATATCCCAAAAGGGTACCTTCATCAACTCGATCATCATATTTGCCAAGATGCTCATCATTGTTTTTAATATAGCATTTACTTCCAAAGATTTTGAAATTCTTAATAGAAGCAGGTCTTCCAAACCACAGTTCATAAGGAGTCTTATCACTGTTTGGTCTTAGGTGAGCTTTGTTAAGAATATGGACAGTTGTGTGAATTGATTCTACCTAATAAGTTTGAGAAATATTTATTTCATTCATCATTGATCTTACCATTTGCTGCACTGATCTATTTTGTCTTTCCACTACTCCATTTTGCTGTGGAGTACCTAGAATGGTATATTCTCTTTTTATTCCATGATGTTCACAAAATTATTTAAAATATCCTGAACTAAACTCTCCTCCTCTATCAGACCTTGTTGCCTTAAGTCTTTTTCCTGTCTGATTCTCAGTCAGAGCCTTGAAAACTTTGAACTTTTCAAATGCTTCAGATTTTTCTTTCAGAAAAGACACCCATGTGAGTCTAGAGTAATCATCAATGACTAGCATAAAATATCTTTCTCTTCTTGTGCCTTCCTTTCTTGATGGCCCACACAAATCTATATGTACTAACTGAAGAGTTTTATTTGTTGATGTAAGACCTTTTGATTTAAACTGAGTGCGGGTTAGCTTTCCCATTTGACATGATTTACAAACATAATCATATGGCTTTTATATCTTTGGAAGATCTTTTACTGCCCTATTGTTGCTTAGTTTGATTATGTGATCAAAATTTAAATGTCCAAGTCTCTTATGCCACAACCAACTCTCATCATACTTGCTTAGATGACATTCTTCCTTTTCTTCATTTAAAACATAAACATTATTTTCTGTCCTTATGCCTTTTGCAATCAATTGTCATGAGGGTACATATTTTATCTTGCAACCTTTAGAAGTAAAGGCAACTTCACATCCTCTGTCGTAGACTTGACTGACACTAAGAAGATTATGTTTCAAACCATCTACAAACAACACGTCTTGGGATTTTCCTTTTCCATTACTCAAACTTACCATCCCTTTTCCTTCGATTTTCCCTAGAGCATCATTTCCAAAAGTCCAATTTCTTGATTTACTCTCATTTAGAGACATAAATTTATTTTTATCATCAGTCATATGTTTAGAACAACCACTGTCAATATACCAGGGGTCCTTTTTCCTTTGAGCAGAAAGTACTAATCCACACTTGTTACTTTCTTTCTTCTTCCAAACCTTGTCCTTTTCAACTGTATAATTCATTCTCAGATCTGTTTTGTAATTCTTCAAATGATTGTCTGAAGCCTTCTGTCCAAAATTATGACAAACATAACATTCTTGCTCATTGTTTAATAGATCAAAAGGATTGATATGTTTATCATGAGTTCTTCTTTTAATTGGGAACTGAGTTGTATGATATTCTTGTTTCCTCACTGACTTTCCAGTTCTATTTTGCAGCAGTTGATTACTTGACACTCTTAGTTGCATATTTCTAAAATTAATTGCACAATTTGCAGCCTTATGACCAAAATTAGAACAACAATAAGTAACCATAGAAGAAATTTTGGTACCCAAATATTGGCATCCTTCTTGCATTTGATTGCTTCATCTTTTGTTGGCTTTGTTTCTGGGAAGAGCTTGATTGGTATTTCTGATCTGAATTCTTGAACCTGGTGCTTAATTCATCTTCAGTACCTTTTGTTTGCAGAGCATGATCATATTCTGACTGTTTGCTGATTTGAAATTTGATCAACTTGGTTGGTTCTTTGTTTTCTGACTAGCTGCTACTTGAACCTTCTTCATATCCTAGACCAATTTTTATCAATGGGGATCTTTGCTTACTCAGAATGATATTAAGTTCTTCAGAAGCTTTTATACTTGACAGATTTTGGTGATACAAAGCTTGAAATTTTTCAAATTCTTTTCTAGCTTTCACTACTTCTTCTTCCATTGCTTCACATGTCATTTTCTTCTTTGCTAGTTGTCGTTTTAGAATATCCTCTATTTTCTTTGCTTCTTCTAATTCTACTTTTAACAAAGCAAAAAATTCACTTGGTTTTTTACCATTCTTTTCATACTGCATCAACAATTATTTTTGTTTCCTTTTCTTCAGTCCGAGTCTGTCAATCTCTTTCAAGGCGCTGATTAATTCACCTTCCATATCAACTACTGCTTCTTCATTAATCATGTCATTTCTTTTATATTCATCATCAAATTCTTCTAAGGCCATAAGCATAAAATCATTCACTTTATCTTCACAGGATGAATCACTATCTATCTCTTCTGAAGAATCAACATCATTTACACACAAGCTTTTCTTTTTATATTTATTCTCTTTATTATACTTCCTGAATGTGTGATTCTCTTCATCATCAGAAGTCTGGCCCTTTTTCTTGTGGGGACATTTAGATGCAAAATGGCATATCTTACCACAGTTGAAACATTTAAAGGGAAACTTGTCTCTATATTTACCTGATCCTTTCTTCAACCTTCTTACAAATGTTGCCTCAATCTCATCCATTTCATAATAAATGTTCTTATTTGCTTTAAAGGATGCTTCTCTAGCGGTGGGTTTATCTTTACTAATCCTCATTTCATAAGTAGTTAGAGTTCCTAGGAGTTGGTCAATAGGCAGAGTTTTAAGATCATTTAACTCTTCTATTGCTGAAACTTTGGGATTAAATCTATCAGGCATAGATCTTAAAATTTTTTGAACTAAAGATGCTTCTTCAATCGTTTCACCAAGGCCTTTCATAGCATTCACAAGCTCTTCAACCCTTAGGAAATATTTACTAACAGTCTCATCCTCATTCATCTTTAGTTGTTTAAATTTCAACCTGTATGTCTATAGTTTGGCATCTTTTACTTTCTCATTCCCTTCATAACTGCTTATAAGTTTGTCCCACATCTCTTTGGCAGATTCAAAATGCATGACTTTAACAAGTTCAGCTTCTGCAAGACCAATGAGGATAGCATTCATTGCTTTTGCATTAAAAGTAAACTCCAGTTTATCATCTTTGGAGGCTAGTACAATAGGCCTTACATACCCAATTTCAACTAAATCCCATACATCAACACCTAGGGACATTAGAAATGTTCTCATTCTAACCTTCTAGAAGGAAAAATTTGTTCCGACAAACAGAGGAACCTTATTGGTTGAAGTTCCTTCATGACTAATCATGTTTAAGCTTACAAATCTACCTTTGAATAAAAGGAACCTGCTCTGATACCAATTGTTGAGATTATTCGAATAACTGAGAGGGGGGGAGTGAATAAGTTATTCTTATGCTTAAACAATTTGAGACATTTTAATTCTTTATTACTGTTCACAGATCTATAGTCATGATAATACAACAAATATAGAACATAAATGATAATCATCAATCACACACATGATAGAGACAGAGACGAAAATTCATGAGGAAACCCATAAAGGGAAAAAACCTCTTCTTCTTAGGATGTCAAGCAAGCTCCAACTTCTTTACATCATATTTCTTTGAGCACCTACTCAAATGAGGTTGCAATCTCTATTTACAAGCTTCTACTTATAGAGAGCACCAACTCTCCTGATTTTCTAGCTCCCACTAGAAGGAAGCACCAACTCCCTGAATTCTCCAGCTACAATAGGATGGAAGCACCCACTTCCTCTTATACAAGATTCAACTTGCACATAGAAGACTACAATTCTTCCCTAGCACCTCCTTACCACCCTTATATACAAATTTCTACTTGTTAATTACATTACAACGCTTCAGATATAACAATGCTTACCCACTCTTTTCTCTGTTCTGCTTGCCCTCTTTTACAACTCCATTCTCTATCTCTGTTCAGTTGCTCTGCTCTGCTTTTATCATGCTCTTTGTTCTTGTTCTATCATACTCTCAGTTCTATGTATCCTTGTATGCATTCATACCGGATACTGTTCTCTTCACATATTTATTACTGCTTTCATTTTGTCTCACAATGACTCACAGAGATATCTCTTTTTTTTTCACTACTGCACACCCTCGTTCTTGTTCATTCTCTTATAGATATGAGGAATTCATTATCTCTTCGTCTCTTTGCATTCCTCTAATTGACCGAATTCTTGTTATTAGAACTGTAGAGAACTCTATCGACTTCTACTGTAACTGCATGGCCTGCATAATCATATTCAAATCCTTTCTTAATAATTTTTCTTTTGATTACTGTAATTGTCTTTTTATTAGATATACATAGTCTTATATATGCATTTTCTGCCACTTAATATTTACAAAAAATTCCTTTGGTATCTAATAAAACCTTCGCCACATTTGGCGCTTTCTCAATGTTGCCAGACCTATTTTTATTTATCTGTGCGTAGACCATATGAGACTTCTTAAAATGCCCGCACGGGGCTTTATAAATTGGCTCTTAATGATGCCCGCAGGGGCCTTATACTTAGCCCTCATATGCCCTCATTTATGCCCGTAGGTTGTCTTGACTTATGCCCACAATGGCCTCTCCTTATGCTCGCAATGGGCCTTCAAATAATGCTCGCAAGGTCTCAAATAATGCCCGTAGTGGCCTGTACTAATGCCCGTAGTAGGCTATTTGTGGGCCTCTCCATATGCCCACAATGATCTCTCCATATGCCCGCAATGTGCCTCTCCATACACCCGCAGCAATGTGCCTCTCCATACACCCGCAATAGGCTATCTGTGATGACCGCAGGGGCTCACAAGGATGCCCGCAATGGGCCTCTCCATATTCCCGCAGTAGGCTATATGTGATGCCCGTAGGGGCTCACATATGCCTGCAATGGGCCTCTCCATATGCCCGTAGTAGGTTATATGTGATGCCCGCAGGGGTTCACATATGCTCGCAATGGGCCTCTCCATTATGCCAGTAGCCATCATTAAAGATGCCCGCCTTGTCTGCTTACCAACCATTATTGACAATTGTTGGCTGCTTTTTGGACAGACCCGGGTTTTAATGATGCGCAGCAACAAACACCCCTTGGCGCACTGGCCCTCTCGGCAACGAGCTGCGCAGCAGCCCGAAGTCTCACCCGAAGTGGCTATGGGAGGCTAAGGAATCAAGCTTCCTTAACCTTGGCGACGCGAAGACTGCAATTCTCTCCCCTCTCCAGGGAGTCCTCAACGCGGGACGTCTTACTCGTCCGTAGATCTCTCAGCGCGACAGCGCTAAAGCTCTCTTATCAGCCTACTTGCACGGTATCCCCACTTCGATACCCGAGGCGATTACTCTCGGCGTCCGATACAGTAACGTTTCCGGCCCTGCGCCACGACGCAACCACACACTTCTCCAGCATCGCAGCGACGGCGTTCCACAACGTTCTTTGACTCTTAACAATTATAATGTCTAAGGAAGCTTGAGCACGGACTTAACATATTCATAAAGATAACACAATATTCACGAAAGCACAGATAACAACACATGCATGCATTCACGCGAATCAATAACATAACAGTGAAACTTATGGAATCCACCTCCACGGGAAACCACGTCCACGGGGAGTATATCTTATATTACTTCAAAGGGAAATTACACAGTAATGCTGCGCACATAGCTGCAGCCTTAGATCTTTCCAGGAAACTCCACGCACACAGCTGGGAGCCCTTCTCTTAGATCTACTCTCTTCTCCACAGAGATTACAATAGTTCAGATGTCGACTCAGACTGTTTGCAACCCAGGGATTAGCTTCATAGCTATCCAGTTCTACTCTTGTCTTCTAACAACACAGTAGAAAACAAAGCAACAAAACAACCAACCCACGACTAGGTAGCTGACTAACTAAACTTCTCCCTCATCAATTATACATATATATAGGTGGCCCTGAGGGTCGCACCTTTACAAAACTGTGGGCCTTTCCCGACAGTATTCCCCAAAAACCCTAACCGCGTACATGGCTAGGTGTACTGTAGGCGCCGCTTGCAGTCACGTCGCCGCTTCCTGCAGGCTCCGCGATTTCCGGCGCAGATTGCGGGCATGGGCGCCGCTTCATCGTTTATTGCTCCATGTCCTTCGTCTTCAATGCTTTTGGTCCGTTGCTCTTCCTTGGTTAGAGCAACCATAACTTCTGTACTCTAGCCTTAATGAGGGTAGCTGAGCCCTCTACTCCGTTGCTTCATTTATTGCGGTAGCTGAGCTTTCTACTCGGCCGCATTCATTCTCTTTGACGTGTGCGCGCGAGCTCTGCGATTTTCGGTCCGTGATCTGCGCTGAGCTCGTCCATCTGGCACCGTACTACGCACTTATTTGTTCCTGCCCAAAAATTGGTGCTTATACAAAATTAGCACTTTCCTCTCGACACTTGTGCTTTTTCCCCAAAATTTGTAGCTTAACTATAGCTGCGGCCTATGCTCCAACAGGCCCCTAACACTTACTTGTGGCTTGTCCTCGAGCCACTCGCACTAGCGTGTGGTCGCTTCAGCTGCGCATCTGCCCTTGCTTTGATCGTGGCAAATGTGTTCTTCCACTGTGCAATAGCGGAGTCCATTTCATCCAAGCACTCCGCAGCTGTATGGACCATGTCTGAACTGGCTTCATCTTTGGTTACGCCATCAATCAACTGTTGAGATTCAGGAAGTTCTTTGATCTTTGCCTCAGCTTGGGCAGCAAGTTCAACATACTCATCCATGAATGGCTGAATGTCGTTGGTGAGATTAGCATCTTCATTTCTGACCTTGTGCAGTTGTTGTTGGACTCTGCGCACTTCGCTCATTTTTCTCATCTTTGCTAAGCCTTCTAAGGTCTTAGCTTCTTCGGTCAGAATAGTTAGGGATTGTTCTGCTGCTTGTACCTGTTCCAAAAGGCTGACTTTGAAAGGGAGCGTCTCAAGCTCAGTCCAAGCCTCCATAGCTTGTGTCATCAGGCTCTGAACTTCATTTGCTTTGGACTTCATTTGTGTAGAAGCTCTGCGCAGTGCTTCAAATTGTTCCTGGCTATCATCTTCAGAATGCGCTGCAACATGAGCTTCCAACTCGGCGATCTGCCTTCTATGGTCTTCAACCATAGCAACTATTTCCTGCTCTAGGGCTTTCACCCTTCCTCCAATAATTTGAACTTTCTCAACCAGAGGGAGGTCTGGTTGAATTTCGCAAGCCAGGATTTCCTGGGCGATTTCATCAACTATGTTTCTTATCCCAGTGTCTTGTTCCTCATAATGTGCAAGCTTCTCAGAGATGTTCTTATAGCCTGCCTTCAGCTCTATTTCCTGCGATTGCAGCCTTTGGTTTGTATGGAATGTGGAGAGCTCTCTAGCTCTCAACTCAATAGAGACCTTCTCTTGTACTAACTGTAAGGTTTCTATCGGAATAGCAAACAAATTTATTTCAATGGGGCCAACTGCGCTTACCTGCAGTGCGGCCAAAGGATCCGGAAGTGTCATGCTTGTAGGCGGGATGTGCACGACAGTATGTCTCTCGGCAAGTGCTTCCACTCGCTCAGTGCTTATAGGTACCTGTGGTGCCTGCGAACTGGATGCTGGCGCATGGGTCTGCGCAATTCTTCCTGCAAGACCTTTTATTTCTACGAACTGCAGGTCCAACGCACTTCTGATGTGAGCGTGTGAGGTCCGCAGTTCGCAAAATTGTTCCTTCAAGAAATGGCCGATCCCCACGCCAAGGGTCTCAGAGGGGTCTTCTGTCACTTCTGCAGGGTGCGACAGTTTCTGCTTCTTCGGGGGTGGTCCTGGAGGAAGTTCATCAGTCTCCTGTGCTTCCTTTCCCTTTCCTCTATCTTGTTCTTGTGCAGAAGGGGGTGGCATTGCGGATGCGACTTCGGCGGCCTCCCTCCATTCGTCCGACCAAGACTTGACAGTTTCTTCAACGTCTTCAGTGGTCATCCTGTAAAGGCCTACCGCCCATTCGTCCTGAATGCTGCAAGGGCGGAGGTAAATTTCATGCGAGTTGGCGGAGAAAACCAACTTCCCTTCATATCTTTGGGCTGTCTCCTTACTCAGCCTCGACATTTCTTCAATGGTGTCCTTGAGGAGATAATAGTATTCATAGAACACAACGCGATTCATCTTGCGCTTCGCAGGATTGCTAGAATCCCAGAGGTTGACATAGCGCATGCTGGCAACCTCTCCTGTGCGGCGCGGAAGGAACTGAGTATTCGGGGGCTCCTTCCACCCGATAAAAGCACATAAAATTAAAAGCCAAGAAAAATGGAACAACTGACCGGGGTTGTCTTGGACGTTCTGGTAGTCTTCCAAGAAAGAATTGAGGAGGAAGAGAGACCAGTTGTACTGCTCTCCCTCCGCAGCTGCGATAACGAGCTCCATGACAGCTCCAGTAACTTCTTCAGGTCTGCACTTCGTGAGAAGTCTGCCTGCAAGCAGACTACCTGTAAATCTAAGTGCTTCATCCTCGACTATAGTGAGGTCATAAGCCCGACCTCCTCTTGTCAAATTATATTTCTGCACCACCTGTGCAGCCAATTTTCTGTCTTTATCTTTTCCGACAAAATGAATATTAGGGTCCTTACCAACCTTAGATAGGCCGGTAACACGATGAATCAAATCGACATTTAAATCGATTGGCCTTCCCAGCCAAAGATAACCTCCATGAACGCATGACAGCAGTGCCCTAACGACTGCATTGACTTCGTTGCTACGCCCAAAGTGCGGTAGCTTCAGCAGGTTCAGCAGTCCAGGCCTCTCCAGATTTGCTGCGAATTCTTTTGGAACGAATTCATCAACCTTTCGATCAAGATTATAGACTACCGTCAGATAACGATCTGGCGCAAACTGAGGATATGTTCTGTAGTCTCCAAGGTTGAAATCAGAAAACTTGACCATTGGAAGGTGTCCAAGCAGGGACCATTCTTGTCGCACGGTATCCGGCATTGGCGGCAGCGGAATCGGATACTTAGCATTCTTCGGAATATGCACCTCGGGTGCATCATCTGGGCGCGGCGGAATGTAATTCACCATAGTGTCCAAAGGTTCTGGGGCAGGTTCGTTCGGCTGCTGTGGCTGAGATGCCCTTGTGCCCGGAGACTGTCTAGGATCAGTCCAACCGGGGTATACGTAAGTCGAAGCCGTCACCGGAGTAGTCATGCCGAAATCTAAGCCTCGGCGCATAAACTGACGAACAACTTCTTCAGTAGACAGGTTCTCCGTTGTGAACCGGTATAGACAACAAAACTTGAACAGACGAATGACGAAACAGCGTGAAATACGAACGCTGAAAACAAAGGAAGCAGGCTGCACAACTCGGCTCTGAAAACAATAACTTAGATTCTCTAAGACGCTATGCAACTCGAGAAAAGTAACCCGAAAATATACAAGTTTGGGGTATTTATAGGTAAAGGCCATAGTAAATGCGGACAAGTGGGGTTAATAGCCATAGGTGCCTATGCATGAGTTGACAACCCTCTTATCCCTCGCGCCTCTGCGATGCATTAATTGTGATGGACGGGCTCTGACAGGCTTCCGGGAGAAGCTAAAGCTTTCGGTGCCTGACATAAATGGAAATCTTACGGAGATCAAGCTGAATCTGTCAGAGCGGCTACAATTAAATGGCGGGCTTATCCTGCATTAATACTCAGACACGGCTACATAACTGCTATAATTCAAATTTTTCGGCGGGTCACTTCAACATAGGTAACTGTGCATATGGAGGGGTCCACAACGAGAACTCCTCAAGCGGCAAATTGACAACAAGGAACTCCGCAAGAGCGATGGTTTGACAAGCCGGGGAAAACTTCGCAAGAGCGCAAAATAGGGTCGCTCAGAACAAAATTTATAGACCTGCGTGGATGTTTCAAGGAACTGCGCGGGAATCCAGACTGAAAGTGTCTCGCAACTTCTGTGTAGACTGTGATAATGCGATGTCTCTTTCAACTACACTGGGCATCTGCACTTCTTTTAGCAGCTCATTATGTCGACGGGGCGGAGTGGCCGTCGCGATAAAGCTTGAGCCAACTCCCGTTGATCATTGTGGGCAGCAATTCTCCATTAAGCTTTCCAAGCTGAACTGCTCCTCCATCTGTTATCTTGATCACTCGGAAAGGGCCTAACCAGTGTACACGAAACTTGCCTGGAAACTTGATGAATTTACTATCATAGAGGAGTACCAAGTCTCCTTGTTGAAAGACTTTATTCTTAATATGCCTGTCATGCCAAGCTTTCTGTCTTGCCTTCTGTACTTGTTGATGAAATCCGGCCAAAAGTCTGTCTTCTTCTAAGGCAAGCAATTGTGAGAGTCTTTCGCTCATAGTATCAGTATCTGCCATTTCTATGATTTGCGCGATTATGAAGCTGGGAACAATGTATTCCATGGGCATAACTGCTTCTTGTCCATACACCAAACTAAAAGGTGTGTGACCTGTTAATTTCTTGCATGTAGTTCTGTAAGCCCATAATACAGCTGTGACTCTAAGGTCCCAATCATCTCTTTGTTGATTACAGATCTTCGTCAGGGCATTCTCGAGGATCTTATTGAATGCCTCCACCGTACCATTAGCTTGAGGGTGGTAGGGTGTACTCTTGTGGTGATTGATGTGGAATTCTTTGGTAAGGGCCTCTATAGTGTTGTTCATAAAATGCGTGCCCTGATCACTCATTAGAATCAGTGGACATCCAAATCTAGTGATAATGTTTTCAAAAATGAACTGCGCGGCAGTGGCAGCGTCGCAATTCTTAACTGGCTTCGCCTCAGCCCATCTGGTGAGGTATTCAGTAGCTGTGATGATGTATCTTGCGCCGGTTCTCTTTCCTGGTGGGTTGATAGGTCCTATAAAATCAATATCCCACTTATCAAAAGCACGTAATGCTATCTGGGGTCTTAGCGGCATTTCATCTCTTATTGAGGGTTTTCCTGTCCGCTGGCATACATCGCAACATTTGCAGAATTCCTTAGTATCCTTGTGCAATGTTGGCCACCAAAGACCTGCGGCTAAGATCTTCTGCGCAGCCGGCTTTCCTGCGAAATGGCCTCCTACGGCTCCTGAGTGCGCTTCTGTGATTATGGAGTTCTTCTCATGCGGTAAGATACATCTGCGCAAGACTTCATCAGGACCCAGCTTATAAAGCTGGCCGACTATCAAGGTGAAGTCTGCGGCTTTGACAACAAGTTGCTTCTTCTGCTGGATTGTAAACTCAACTGGCGCTTGCCCGGTAGTGAGAAACTCAAGAATATCGGAATAATACTCGTTAGTTGCTTGAACAGAAAACAACTGCGCATCAGGAAGATTGTCCTCCAGATTTGTAGGTTCCTCTCCTGACTCTATCCTAGATAAATGGTCAGGTCCTACATTCAATCTACCTGGCTTCACAATAACCTCAAAATCATACTCCTGGAAGAGAAGTAGCCATCTGCAAATTCTTCCCCCTAACACTGGCTTATTGACCAAATATTTCAAAGCAGAGTGGTGAGTATACATTTTAAAATGTGCACCCAATAGGTAGTGCCTAAATTTCTGTAGGGCATACACCATAGCTAGTTCTTCTCTCTCTGTAGTGGTGTAGTTCTTCTCAGCTATAGAGAGTTTTCTGCTAGAGTAAGCAATGGGGTGGTCAATACCTCCTTCTCCCGGTTGTGTCAGCACAACCCCCAATGCTATGGAAGAAGCATCTACATGAACATGAAAGGGTTTTCTCCAGTCCGGGAAAACTAGAATAGGCGCAGTGATCATCTTTTCTTTAAGTGTGTCCAAGCTCTATTGGCATTCTTCTGTCCATTGGAACTTCGAATCCTTTTTCAGCAATCTTTCCATAGGCGCAGTAATCTTTGCATATCCCTTAATAAATTTCCTGTAGTATCCTGTATGTCCCAATGTAGTGCGTAATTGCTTAACTGAGTTGGGCGCAGGCAAGTTAGCAATGATGGAAACCTTCGCAGGATCCATCAGGAGTCCTTGTCTGCATACAATATGGCCCAACAGAATACCAAAAGGAGCATAGAAGATACATTTTTTCAAGTTAAGGGAAATCTGATACTGTCTACATTTTTCTAACATCATGCGCAGGTTCCCTATATGGTTTTTTAGTAAACCAAACACAGTCCAGTCATCAAAATAGACTTCTAGAAACTTATGAATGAATTCTTTAAAAACAGCAACAACGACTCTAGAGAAGATAGCAAGTGCGTTCTTAAGACCAAAGGGCATTACCGTATACTGGAATGATCCCCATTCAGTCGCAAAAGTGGTCTTATGGCGGTCTTCTGGATGGATTCTGATCTGATGGTATCCCGAGAAGCCATCAGTGAAGGAGTAAGCCTCTTGTCCTCCAACATTATCAAGCACTTCGTCTGTAAAGGGAGTAGGAAATGGGTCGTGCGCTGATGCGTCATTCAACTTGCGCAAGTCCACACAGATTCTTATTTCACCTTTTGCCTTTTTCTCTTGTACCACCATAGGACTAATCCAATCACTTTCTTCTACTGGCTCAATAATACCTGCTGCGAGCATCTTATCAATTTCTTCTCTAACCTTTTCTTTATAGCGCGGGTTCAACCTGTACGGGCGCTGTTTTACTGGCTTGGCATCTGCTTTCAAAGGTATGCGCATAACTCCTAAATCTCCTAGGATGCCTTTCATTTCTGTAAACTTGGTAGGAAAGATATCCTGGTAGTCACGTAATAAATCTGAAATATGGCCAACAGTTTCATCATCCCAATAATCTCCTATAGAAGCAAACTTGGGTTTGGCTTCTGTACCGATGTTAATCTTTTTGAGCTTGATGTGTTCTGTAATGGCAGGGATATCAAGCTGAGGACCTTCGACATTGCGCATCCCTTCTGATTCTGGAATATCGATGTTGCGAGGATCATCTTCCTCTTCACCAGTGGTGAAATTATAGCATTCCAGGGCATGTTCCATCTGGACAGCCCAATCTGGTTGAGAGTATTCTGGTACTGGACATTGTTCAAATAACTTCTTTTTAATACACTTTAAAGCGTGGTCGATACTTGGATATTCTGACTCAAAGCTGAAGGTAAGTTGAAAACTTTCTATCATAAGAGGCCAAGTGATAGTGCCTTTGCGCAATTTTGTTTCAGTGTACCAGTTCCTTGGAACTGTATCCAATGTGTGGATGAATAGGTGAACCCACTCATCTTCTGGAATATCTGACCATTGTTGAATACATGCTTCAATGTGTGACCTGGGGTCACTCTGTCCATCGTATTTGTGCAGCACTTCTGCTATAGTTCCTTGAAATATGTGCAGTATCAGTCTGCGACAGTCTTGCCAGGTGTTAATATTCTCTTTATGTGCACCCCACCATCTTGCGGGTGTAGCGCGTAGTGCTACATCCAATGCTTGTATGCGCTGCTCATCTGGAATCTGTTGTTCATGTGTGTGTATGAATTCACTTACTTCAGTTAAACCATCAAAAATTGGAGTGTCATTCAATTCTGTGCCAATCCATCGAATAGATTTAGTTATCGTGGCACATCGCCTTGCAGAAACCTCATGTAAGCGATTCTGCCAGTTTTCCAGTCCTGCTTCTGAATCTGATGTGCATGAACTATCGCATCGCCAGCTGATATGGCCGTCTGCTGTGGGATTGACATAGTCACTATGACTAGCAGTCATTTGATACAAGCTTTCCATGTGGCGCGCTTCGTCTTTTGCCCGAATGGGTTCAATATACTGTGGTCCTTGAAGTGGATCGAGTGGTGCGATGACCCTGATCTGCTCATCCTCAAAGGTCATCTGTCTTTTCTTCAAATTAATGACAACTAAATTATCAAATTCCCAATCTATGCCTAAGAGTGTTGGATAAGGTCTAGTATCATCCAGAATTTTGATAACTTCGAAGTCTGCAGAACTTCTTACTCCCTCAATATCAATAGGTACATTGGGTAGTCTACCCAATGGAGAAACTCGTTGCTGATTCGCAAGTCTTAGCTGGATAGGAGATCTTGTAAGCTAAGGGCTACCCATCTGTTCCCATGTCTGCATGGTGAGAACATTGACTTCTGAGCCTAAATCTAAAATGACTTCATCCATTTCAAATGCTCCAATCTGCGCTGTGAGTCTCATTTCTTTCCCAGTTCTAGTATGACTTCCAATCTGGTGAACAGCACGCTGCGGTGTATTCATCGAAGCAGATTGTTGACACTTATCCAATAGGTGTTGAAGTTCCATAGTTGCTTTTTGATTGCACAATAACTTTAAGCAGTTTCTCAGGAAAGCATAGACAGTGCCTAGTGCATCCTCCTCATCATTATCATCAGGCCTTCCAGATGTCGTGGCCTGTTCTTGTACCAGGTTCTCTTGTCTTGACACTAGCGATCTGATATTACTATGTGGATTTGCGACAGAACTTGAAGTTCGCGGGTCTGAGAAATACTCCTGAGCTTGCTTGAATGCTTCTTTTTGCTTCTGCAGGTTGAGCGGAGATGGTTTAATATTGGCGCGGCGCACCCATTGCGTCACTTGCTTTCCAGTTCCCAATTCTGGCGTACCAGTGGTTGCTCCACTGCGCGTCACTATATTAACTATAGGGTCTGGTGCTCTTTTTTCTGTTCCAATTAACTGAATATTCTGGTTGACTTGTGGTGTCTTTGCTTGCATCTTTGCCATCAACTGAGGGCATTCTTCGATGATATGATCATAAGATTTACAATATCTGCAGATGGTTGTAGGATTTGGACAATCCCTTGCATAATGTCCTTGTGCTCCGCAGTTGTAACAAGTGCTCTGTCCTCTCCCACGAGCAAATCCTGCTGCGCGTCCGCGACCCCTATAATTTGCTGTTCTGCCTGCGCGATCTGGTTCATACGGTGGACCTGCTGTGGGTCCTTGTGCCTCTGATTGTACTCTATAAACATCATGTTTTATTTCTATCATAAGGTCATATGCTCTACAGTTGTTCTCATCATGGCCTACTGATTTACAAAAATTACAATACAGATTCTTTGGAGTTTGTACATATTTCTGTAACAAGTGACATTCTTGTGGTCTGTGACCTCTAGATCTACAGATTTCACACCAGGGCCCCTGTGCCTGTGGTAAAGGGTTAGGTGCTCCAGTTGCGATATACTCCATGAAAATGGGACAGTGGTCCTTTGAATGACCTTGGGCTTTACACTTTGTACACCAAATTTCTTCTTTAATATCCTTTCCCTTCTTAATATCATGAACTTGCAAGGTTAGGTTTGCTAATTGGTTCTGCAACTGCGCAACATCGTTGCTTGTTCCAGCAATTGGTGAAGCTTCTAGTTTCATAGCCATCTCTAGAGCTTGTTCCTGAGTAGTAAGATTCTGCTGCATAAGAGGAAGTCTAATGTGTGGAAGCAGCGCAGCAATGAACCATTCCTTATGCTGCTGCGGTGCAAACTCAAAGCTTACTTGATCTATCAGGGCTTTAAACTTCTGGTCAAAGTCCCATACTGACTCTGTAGGTAACTGTTTTATGTCTTTGAGTTCTGTTATACACTGTGATTCTGATTTAGGTTTCTTGAATTCCTTAATCACAGCACTTCTTACCTCAACAAGCGTTCTATTCTGTGCTGCTGAGTATTTCATAAACCAAGTTAAGGCTCTTTCTCTTAGTGTGGTTGCTAACTGAACCAGCTTAACAGCATCGTCATTAATTTGCTTAATTGCCCAAATGGCTTCACATAGGAACCAATGTTGCTCAGGGTCTTCTAGCCCTGTTCCTCTAAAAGTTGGTAGCTTCATGTCATCACCCATCCTTCTTGCGTGAGGTTGATGTGGAGGTGCTGTAGCACTGCCTCCAGGATGGTTAAACAAGGGTGTGGCTGAGGTACTAGAAGTACTGTGCGGGCTACTAGAAGGTGTTACTGCGGGGTTATACTGAGCCCCGTCTGGCTTTTGCGGCGTAAAAGGGTGATAAGGGATATGAGCACTCCCTTCTCTCTCTATATGGCTCGTTCTAGGAGCTTGACTATCTTGTGGGCTAGTCTCAAAAGAATGTTGGTCAAGGCCTACTTTATACCGTTTTCCACTACGAGTGCAACCAATAGCTTCAAGATCACTATCAGAATCTGCGGACATTACTTGTCTATGCTACTCATCAGAAGCTATGCATAGTTTTCCTTTTTCATACAAAAGCATTTTAATCCATAAGTTCAGAGAATTTAAGAACTTACCCCTGTGTGCTTGGAAGAAGTTCCTCTCAGCTTCGCTGAAGCTCTTTCTCATATCTACTGCAAACTCGGTGATGAAACCTTCCAGCAGACTGTTCAACCAGAAGTCTACTGTGCGGGACACAGAATTATTTACCCGCTTCAAAATGCTAACTAGCTCAGGCGTCCAAGCGACGGGTTGAGCAACATTCACAGTGGGTCTAGTATCTGCTAGCTTGGCTAGCCACGCATGCAACTCAAGTGCAAATGTGACAAAGAAAATTTCGTGAAGGTCCGTATAAATATACTTTTGCAGCCAGTCTTCTATCTGAAGCCTAGAGCTTCTATTTTCTCGTTCGGCGAACTCTCTGGCCTTTGAATCAAACCAGTCTTGAATTTCTTTAGCTATAGGATTCCAATAGCACATTGCCTTCAAAATACTAGTGTTGGAGCTGAACCCATTTGTTGGTTGAGCAAGTCTCAAGGCAACAAGTCGCAATGCAACGGAACCATTTGTTGGCTTAACCAACCATAAGGCAACAATCTCGCGCGTCGCCGAAGTAACAAGTCTCAAGGCAACGGAACCATTTGTTGGCTGCTTTTTGGACAGACCCGGGTTTTAATGATGCGCAGCAACAAACACCCCTTGGCGCACTGGCCCTCTTGGCAACAAGCTGCGCAGCAGCCTGAAGTCTCACCCGAAGTGGCTATGGGGGCTAAGGAATCAAGCTTCCTTAACCTTGGCGATGCGAAGACTGCAATTCTCTCCCCTCTCCAGGGAGTCCTCAACACGAGACGTCTTACTCGTCCGTAGATCTCTCAGCGCGACAGTGCTAAAGCTCTCTTATCATCCTACCTGCGCGGTATCCCCACTTCGATACCCGAGGCGATTACTCTCAGCGTCCGATACAGTAACGTTTCCGGCCCTGCGCCACGACGCAACCACACACTTCTCCAGCGTCGCAGCGACGGCGTTCCACAGCGTTCTTTGACTCTTAACAATTATAACGTCTAAGGAAGCTTGAGCACAGACTTAACATATTCATAAAGATAACGCAATATTCACGAAAGCACAGATAACAACACAGGCATGCATTCACGCGAATCAATAACATAACAGTGAAACTTATGGAATCCACCTCCACGGGAAACCACGTCCACGGGGAGTATATCTTATATTACTTCAAAGGGAAATTACACAGTAATGCTGCGCACAAAGCTGCAGCCTTAGATCTTTCTAGGAAACTCCACGCACACAGCTGGAGGCCCTTCTCTTAGATCTACTCTCTTCTCCACAGAGATTACAATAGTTCAGACGTCGACTCAGACTGTCTGCAACCCAGGGATTAGCTTCACAGCTATCCAGTTCTACTCTTGTCTTCTAACAACACAGTAGAAAACAAAGCAACAAAAAAACCAGCCCACGACTAGGTAGCTGACTAACTAAACTTCTCCCTTATCAATTATACATATATATAGGTGGCCCTGAGGGTCGCACCTTTACAAAACTGTGGGCCTTTCCCGACAGTATTCCCCAAAAACCCTAACCGCGTACATGGCTAGGTGTACTGTAGGCGCCGCTTGCAGTCACGTCGTCGCTTCCTGTAGGCTCCGCGATTTTCGGTGCAGATTGCGGGCATGGGCGCCGCTTCATCGTTTATTGCTCCATGTCCTTCGTCTTCAATGCTTTTGGTCCGTTTCTCTTCCTTGGTTAGAGAAACCATAACTTTTTTACTCTAGCCTTAATGAGGGTAGCTGAGCCCTCTACTCCGTTGCTTCATTTATTGCGGTAGCTGAGCTTTCTACTTGGCCGCATTCATTCTCTTTGACGTGTGCGCGCGAGCTCCGCAATTTCCGGTCCGTGATCTGCGCTGAGCTCGTCCATCTGGCACCGTACTGCGCACTTATTTGTTCCTGCCCAAAAATTGATGCTTATACAAAATTAGCACTTTCCTCTCGAAACTTGTGCTTTTTCCCCAAAATTTGCAGCTTAACTATAGCTGCGGCCTATGCTCCAACAACAATTGAATCATAATGCCAACACTATGTAGGATTCATAAAGTGCATTTGAGATAGTTTCTTGACTTTACAACTTCTTTTGTTAGACTCTAACCAAGTGAATCAAAAACATTATATATTTGGATGCATAATATATTCTACCATACACATGAATCCAATCACTTTGTACATTGTGAAAACAATATGTCATGCACAAGGACGAAGGGCTTGTATATGATTTTTAAAATAGTATAATTTTATTCCGTGTAACAAACACTACATGAGCCTCGATCACAGTTGATTTAGTATATATTTTTCACGATTTTTGCACGCCATCTATTATTATATAGAATGCTTCCCCGAGATGAAAACTCTACTACAGTATCTATAACAAACATGTGACTGCTTCCCACCATGAAACTGACCATAAGATTAATGGCTTCCCATATTTCTACTGCAGGTGAGCCCATAAACAAAGGTTTTCAAGAAATTTGCTCCAACAGTTGCTTTCCTCAAAATTTTCCTTTACTCCAAAATTTGCAGAATTTATGTAAATACCATCATGGCATAATATTAGATATTGCACATCCAAGGTGTAACAAAAAATAACTCAGATAAAGCCTTGAAAACACATGAAACAAATTTATAATGAAACACAAATGAAAGAAAATTATAATGAATTATAGCAACAATAATGCAACTAAAACCATTAACGACAATCTATGGAAAGGACCGAATCTTAAAGAAAATAAGACCATTTGAAAGGGGTTTGCAAACCTTATCTTCAAATTAAAAAAAACACACACAATGCCTTTTGTATCACAAACCATTAGAAAAAGATATTTGCCTTCTACAATTACCTGACATATAGATAGTCAACATCATTACAATATATTAACAACATCAAATACAATAATAATAATGAGAAAATTGATAGCTAAGCTATAACAACCAATATTACAAATATATGAATACATCTCAATAGTCAAACCTTGCGCATCGGCAACCAGAGAGTTGTCGACCAGACCAACATGTTCCGAAGCAGGAAGATGAACATGAGAGGCTCGTTGATCTATCACATAACAATTCTAGCTAATAACATCATGGCATATAAAGTAACTACACACATCCAAACTTTGATTATATCAAACATACATAGAAGGAACACTATAAGTGGATGCACGATTGATACAAGTAAAAAATGGTGATGGATACATGACATAATCTAAATAATTTTTTATCCTCAACCAATCTAACTTACTGGATACAATAGAGGATGCATTGTTTGATTGAGGGCATCCCTTCTTTTTCAAATGAGCGAATTGAAATGGTTCATCTTCAAATGGGTGGAAATTTAAATCAATATCTAAGTGCTATTTCGTTTTCTTCTTATACTTTTATTTGCAGGGCTGAGCAAACTCTTCTTCCGCTTCAAGGATGACTCGAAAGCACTCAACCCAAATGTAAATTGAAAATACATAATTTGCTGATTATTGGCTTCATCGAACATGACTTTAATAAGGGCCTCCAACTTTAGGGTGTTCTCCAAAGTAGGAGGGATTTTTGTGAGCACATCGATGTATCCAAACACATGCTCCCTAGCCAGTTTAAGTTCCTTGGCATCTTGATCAACACCTCCAACGACCACTGGAACCATGTTGACATCCGCATCAATGATTGGTGTCTCCATATCTATCTCAGTGGCAAGGTTTACTTGGTTGGGTGCTACATCATCAAATGTATCGGGTTCTACATTTTTCACCAATGACAGCTCCTGAAAGCACAATGAGAAGTACAACCAATTCACCTTTATGGCATGCTTGCAAGTGTTTCCATGAATAGACCATGGACAGTCACATCCTATAAAATTCATACAATAACAGGTGGAAAGGTATTTCTGTTAATTTTTGAGCATTAATTCAACATACTCTAGGATCTTTACTGAGAGAATAACATGTACAACATATCAAGCAGAACAATGCATATCAATCACACAAAGTAATCACATGAGACAATAGACACACAGAGTTTCACTGGGGAAAACCATAAAGGTAAAAAAACCCCACAACTTCCTTAGAGATAGAGAGAGCAATGATACAACCCAAGTACATAGAGATAGTCCTCCTAGCAGCTAAACCTCCTCCTCCACTAGTGCGCCACTTTCTAGTGAGTGTAGAAGTGAATAATGAGATGATAAAATAGAGTGCCTCCTGCACTCTATTTATACATGACCCGACCTGCCTAATAAACTAGCAGGGCCGACTTGTCTAACTCAGTCTAATAACCCATGGTAATACTAATCAGGACCGACCCCACACTTTGTGGTCTAATAACCCATCACTTGCAAGTTACGACACTTGCGACAGTTGTCGATACAAATGACGACACTTCCGTATAGAGGAATAACAACATCTCTATAGGAGTACAATATACATGGGTGAAATACATTCCGAAGTTACAATTACATCAACACTCCCTCTTAACTAGGAAGGTATTTCTTGACACAGATCTGCTAGCACAAGTATTCTTCTATGGATCATCGTCATCATCACTGCTTCTGCTATCTCAATCAATCTCGAATCTACTCGTCATAGGAAGTTCTACAGAGCCAGCCCTTTTTCATGCTGGATGTCGGCCCACCACCTGCAGGACTTCATCATCATTGGCCATACTGTGGAATCCTCATTACTTATTATGTGCGTCACAATGCCTCGAAAGAGTATCCTAGGATCATTTATGTGCCGAAGCACGACCGACAAGATCTCCCAGGTCCACTTACATGTGACTGTCACAAAACCTTAAAAGAGTGTCTTGACTAGCAAGAACTCTAAAGAGAATCCGAAGCCTTTTACGTGACTAGCACAACCTATCCGGATCTCCAGGACGTATTACATGTGACCCCCACCACAAAACCTTAAAAGAGTGTCTTGACTAACAAGAACTCTAAAGAGCATCCGAGGCCTTTTACGTGACTAGCACAACCTATCCGGATATCCAGGATGTATTACATGTGGTCATGGCAAAGCCTCGAAAGAGCATCCCATGATTGATTATGAGCGTACTACTCAACCTATCGGATCTCCCAGGTCTAGTTACATTCCATAGGACAAAGCCTTGAAAGAGCATTCCAGGACTGATTACGAGCGTACTTCTCAACCTATCGGATCTCCCAGGTCTAGTTACATGTCCTCCCAAAGCAATGCCTCGAAAGAGTATCCCAGGAATGATTACGAGCGTACTACTCAACCTATCGAATCTCCTAGGTCTAGTTACATGCTCATTTGCACAACCTGTCCACGACCATAGAGTATCATCCTGATACTCACCATACATCATCCTGATCATCATAATAGCATCGTCTTGATGCATATCATCCATAATATCATCTTGATACACATGATCATCCTGATGCATGTCATCCAGAGCATCGTCTTGATACTCATGATCATCTTGATCATCGTCACTGCATTTTCCTGATGCATGTCATCCAGAGCATCGTCCTGATACTCATCAGGTCTGGAGCAACATCCTGAAGCTCATCACCCATGATCATCCTGATCATACAATGCATCCACCTGATGCATACCAAGTATCTACCTGATACATATACAAATACACGATCCACGTGATCATACGATGTATCCACCTGATACATATACAAATACATGATCCACCTGATCATACAATGTATCCACCTGATACAT
This sequence comes from Larix kaempferi, assembly GCA_027924585.1. Lineage (NCBI taxonomy): Eukaryota > Viridiplantae > Streptophyta > Pinopsida > Pinales > Pinaceae > Larix > Larix kaempferi. The sequence goes on from BSBM01000368.1 coordinate 9,638,218, forward strand.
ATACAAATACATGATCCACCTGATCATAACAAGCATCCAACATGATGCATATACATATACATGATCCAACTGATCATAACAAGCATCCAACATGATGCATATATATATACATGATCCAACTGATCATAACAAGCATCCAACATGATGCATATACAGATACATGATTCAACTGATCATAACAAGCATCCAACATGATGCATATACAAAGCAGTAGCTGGAGCATCGTCCTGATGCTCACCATCCAACGCTTACATCCACAGCCATGGGAAGGATCCTCCTCTCATCATGCTTGGAATGGCTTATACAAATGTGTCCATCACTTCTTCCTTGAAGTGTCGTCAATCTGAAGAACACCAAGCCTCTCTTTGAAGTATTCAAACTTCACTCTGGCTAGTGGTTTCATCAACACATCTGCAACCTGCTCATCTATCGCAACATGCAGGAGCTTCACTGCTCTTCTCTGCACCATATCCCTGATATAGTGATATTTGATCTCAATGTGTTTCGACCTGTCGTGGAACACCGGGTTCTCAGACACCTTCACACAACTCTGGTTGTCACAAAAGATACCAGTAGCCTCGAATGGTAGATCAAATAACTCAGACAGTAGCTTCTGGAGCCATACTGCCTCACAACTAGCCGAACAAGCTGCAACATACTCTGCTTCGGCTATACTCAGTGCTACGCAGGACTGCTTCCTGCTAAACCAAGAGATCACACCTGATCCCATACTGAAGCAACACCCAGAAGTGCTCTTCCTATCTGCATCACTGCCTGCCCAGTCCGAATCAACATAACCCTGCAGGTTAAACTCTTGATTCGTATCATACTTGAGCCCATAGTCAATTGTACCCTTTAGGTACCTCAGAATATGCTTTACAACAACCAGGTGAACACCTCTGGGATCCGTCAGGAACTGGCTCAATGTGTTCACCGCAAAGCAAATGTCTGGTCTCGTGTTCGTCAGATACATCAAGGACCCAATCATCTGACGATACACCGTGACATCAACTAGCTCAAATGAAGCATCACACAGAAGCTTCAGGTTCGATGCCATAGGTGTGGCCATGGCCTTGCAGTCCATCATCCCAAACCTCTTCAGAATCTCTACTGCATACTTCCCTTGTCCAAGGAAGATCCCATCTACACTTTGCCACATCTCCATGCCTAGAAAATAGTGCATCATCCCCAAGTCCTTCATCTTGAACTCGGCAGCAAGCTTCCTCTTCCTATCGGCAATCAATCTATCCTCACCTGTAACAAACAGGTCATCCACATACAATAAGAGTATCACAAGATTGCCTTCCTCAACCTTGTAGTAAAGGTTGGAATCTGCTTTACTTTTGGTAAATCCCAAACTGGATAGAAAGCTGTCTATCCTACCATACCAAGTCCTATGAGCTTGCTTCAAGCCGTACAAGGCTTTCTTCAATCTACACACATATGACTCTCTGTCATGTGTCTCAAAACCAAGTGGCTACTCCACATACACTTCCTCCTCAACTACACCATTCAAGAAAGCTGTTTTGACATCCATTTGTATCTTCCATTTTATCACTGCAGTCAGGGAAAGTAATGATCTGATGGAAGTGTACTTGGCTACAGGAGAAAAAGTTTCTTCATAGTCTATTACTTCTTTCTAGGAGAAGCCACGAGCTACAAATCTCGCTTTCTATTTCTCTATGATGCCATCTGCAGCATGCTTGATCTTGTAGATCCATTTGGAAGTCACAATAGACTTCCCTTCAGGTCTTGGGATCACATCCCAAACATCATTCTTCATGATCGACTGATATTCCTCGACCATGGCATCCTTCCATTCTTTCTTTTCCGTTGCTTCTTCATAACTGGAAGGTTCTTTGTTCATAATGTCACAGAGTAAGGCAACATAACTGGTATGTGATCTAGTCCTCTTCCTTTCTCTTTGTTATTCTTCTGGAATGCCATATCTTTCTGCATCTTGAATGAGCTCTCTAGCCCAGCATGTTTCCTTTTGTGAGAATTCTTCTCACGGGGTGGATCTACAGGTTCTTGCAGATCTTCAACTTCACGATCTGCATCTGGAATTGCTTCAGTCATAGTGGTGTCTTGAAATTTGGTTTCCTTTGGTTCTTTATGATCTTGAATAGGTGTCTTCCTTGATTTGATAAAGGCTGAGTTTTTATCAAATGTTACATCCTTGCTGACATCAATCTTCTTGAACCTTGGAAAGTATATTCTGTAAGCCTTCGAGATTTCACTGTACCCCACAAAGATGCCCTTCTTTCCTGAAGGATCTAGCTTTGTCCTCTTTTCATTTGGAACATGCATATATATTGGACAACCAAATATTCTGAGATGGCTGACTTTAGGTTTCTTACCAGAGAAGACCTCTTCTGGTGTCTTGTTGTCCAATATCTTGTGAGGTGTTCTGTTCTACACATATACAGCTGTCCTAGCTGCTTCTGCCCATAGATGCATAGGCAGATCCTGACCATGCAACATTGCCCGTGCTGCTTCCATGATTGTTCTATTCTTCCTTTCTGCAACTCCGTTCTGTTGTGGATTGTAGGGAGCAGTCAACTCCCTCTTAATCCTTGAATCATTGCATAGCTTCTTGAAGTCACCTGAGGTGAATTCTCCGCCATTGTCGGATCTGAATGTCTTAATTTTCTTGTCAGTTTTATTTTCCATCAAGGCTTCGAATTCCTTGAACTTATCAAACACTTCATCTTTGTTCTTCAAGAAGTAAACCCAAGTCTTCCTAGAGAAATCATCAATTAAGGAGACATAGTATACATACCCACTCAGAGAACTGGATGACATTGGGCCGCATACATCAGAGTGGATGATTTCCAAGATTCCTTTTGCTTTGCTTTCACTAATTGGAAATGTCTTCTTAATGTTCTTTCCTTTTGCACATCCTTTGCAAATACCTTCATGCTTTGTCTTGATTTTAGGAATACCTTCTACAACTTTACTTGCAATTGGTAGTGCTCTGTAGTGCACATGTGCAAGCCTTCTATGCCAAAGTTCACTTGGCTCCATGGATTCATGTACCATGGCATGTTCAGGTTGTCCCTTTAATTTGTACAATCCTCCCTCTTGCTCTCCAATCACCATAGCATCGTCTATAGTTTTACCCTTTGGCCACATTAGGACTTGGCCATCTACAAATGCAACCCTCATGCATTTTGCATCCAATGTAAATATGGAGAGTAGGTTCTTCTTGAGCCTAGGTACATATAGAACCTCTTTCATCTTCAAAGACTTCCCAGAGTCCAGGTTATAGGAGGCTTCACCACTTCCTTTGATAGGATATTGATAGTCATCCCCAAGTTTCACTTTATGGGTGACTCATGTTCAGATAGATTTGCAAAAGATTCTTTAAACCCAGTCATGTGTTTGGAAGCCCCACTATCAATAAGCCAATCACTACATCCATGAGAGATAGTACCTGTGAGGGCAGAGATTAGAACATATTCATCTTCACTTGATGAGTCATCACTTTCTGCTCTAGCCATCTTCTTGGGAGGTTCATCATCCTCAGCAACATGAGCATGATATCTTCTTTTGTTGTTGTTGTTGTTCTTGTTGAAGTTGTAGTTGTTGTCTTTATTCTTCTTGTTCTTAGTACAATCCGAAGCAAAGTGTCCCTTCTCATTACATGTGAAGCATTTGAGATCTTTCTTATCTCTATGATGGTGTGAAGATTTCTTGGAATGAGAATGCTCCCCCTTGGACCTTCCTTTCTTGGTGTGTGTCGTGAGAGATTGATCTTCATTCCCCATCTTTTCTTCTCGGGCTACAAGCCTAGCCTCTTCTTGTGAGCATTCCTCCCACAATCTACTGAAGGAGATCAATTTTCTTCTTGCACAGATTCCTTGGATAAAGGAATCCCATGACCTAGGTAGGCCATTCAAAGTGGTCATAACAATTTCACCATTCTCCACCACTTCATCCACAGCTTCAAGTTGTTCCTTGATCTGAGAGACTTTAGAGAAATAGGATTGAATGGTCTCTCCATTCTGAAGCTTTACCCCTTTCAATTGATTCCGCAGAGTCATCTTTCGATTTATGTTCTTCCCTTCAAATAGCTTGGTCAGGGAATCAAACATCTCCTTGGGTGTCTTTAGAGATGACACATGTGGTATGAGATGGTATTTGATAGAATCAACAATGATCCTCTTTGCCTTGACCAAGTTCTTCTTATGCAAGGCCTTAGTCTCTTCTTCCTCTGGGACAGGGACCTCAGAACTTATGTAAGTATCCAATTCATTTTCTTCCAGGATTAATCCAATCCTATACTTCCATGCTTAGAAGTTATCAGCCCCTTCAAGATTATCCTCAAGCTTGGTGTGGTGAGGCATATTAAAGAGTACTTCAAATGGAAATAGAAAATATTTTGGTCTTACCACTTGATTTGCAGAAATCCGGATTTGGTGCTGGATTAGGGTTTGTTAGAGAAACCCTAAAAATTCAAAATGTGGATTTCAACTTTCTGAAAGGATAGAAAGATGCGCCTTGATGAGTTGATAAGTCTGGTATATTCAGAATTTGAAAGCTACAAAGTTTCACCCTTCAGAAATGCCTTTTAGTCTTCCCGGATTCACTAGGGAGGACCCTGAAATAGGGTTTGAGTTTCCCGGAGCTTCACCCAACCAAAAAGTTCAATCCAAAGCTCTAAACTTTGATTTTTCCAAGGATCTTCCAGCTATGTCCTTAGATTTCAGAAATTCCTATTTTTGTGGAAACCCTATTTTTTAGGGCCAAAAATGAAAGTGCCCAGAATTGAATTCTGATTGGACAGAAAGATGCGCCTTGACGAGGAGAGTCAAAATACCCTACTTCCTTTCAAGATCCGTGGAGAGAAACCCAATAAACAAGAAACCCTAGTTTCCACAACTGCACAGTGTCTTCTTCTCAGGTTAGCTCTGATACCATGTTAATTTTTAAGCATTAATTCAACATACTATAGGATCTTTACTGAGAGAATAACATGTACAACATATAAAGCATAACAATGCATATCAATCACACCAATCAGTCACATGAGACAATAGACACACAGAGTTTCACTGGGGAAAACCATAAAGGTGAAAAACCCTACAACTTCCTCAGAGATAGAAAGAGCAATGATACAACCCAAGTACATAGAGATAGTCCTCCTAGCAGCTGAACCTCCTCCTCCACTAGTGTGCCACTTTCTAGTGAGTGTAGAAGTGAATAATGAGATGATCAAATAGAGTGCCTCCTGCACTCTATTTATACATGACCTGACCTGCCTAATAAACTAGCAAGGCCAACTTGTCTAACTCAGTCTAATAACCCATGGTAATACTAATCAGGGCCGACCCCATACTTGGTGGTCTAATAACCCATCACTTGCAAGTTACGACACTTGCGACACTTGTCAATACAAATGACGACACTTCCGTATAGAGGAATAACAACATCTCTATAGGAGTACAATATACATAGGTGAAATACATTGCGAAGTTACAATTACATCAACAATTTCTTGTCGCAATTGGTTTGACTTCTCACCCAATAAGCATGAGATATGCTCCCATGAGGCCAACAATCACTATCCGGAATTTGTTTTGCTTTCTCCACCGATGATTCAAACTACTTCTCCTTCTTGTAATTATTCAAATATCCTTCTTCTTTCAAATATCCTTGAATCGGTAATACGGTTCAATATTTTTCAAGAGCTGGTATAGAAACCAATCCATTCCATAGGCAGATTTTTTCCGTCAATCAGATAAAAATTTAGACTTCAAGAAGCAACGATATGACTCGATGGAATTATTTCTCTCCTGGTTGGCATGGGGGAAATCACGACAGCCTTTTACCCACATCCCTAATTGAAAGAATTGAGTTAGTATAAGAACAATATTTACGAAGAACAAAAACCAAAGCAAAAACTATAGTATACGAACTTACACAGTTTATGACCCACAACCCAATCGGAGTGAAAATATTTCAAGAACTTTTCCTCGGTTGCAAAATCCATGAAAAATATATCCATGTGCTTGATGATAGATTCGACATTGGGATAGGAGTTCATGATTTTAACCAACCTATACAACATAGCATTTGCTCACTACAGAGTAGAGGAAAAATTGTAGATATTTTTTTTCCATGCCTTCATTACGTGCCAAACAAACAATATCACTCGACATCATGTCACCCTCCTGTCAAATTCAATGTGTTTAAGTGAGATATTCTTACAATAAATACAAGTCGCATAATGAACAAATTAAAGTTACCTCAAAGCATCAATTTCAGCTAGTGCATCATTGATAATGAATGAATTGATTTTCTAGTCAGGGCAGAGTTGGTAACACCTATTCATTAGCACCTCCAATCACGTGACGATATCGGTTGATGTATTCCGTGATGCAAGAACCTAGAAAATTGGCACCCCATTTTGTTGGCCATCGAAATCCACAAGTGTGTACAACTGATACTGCAATATTTAAATAAAAGACAAAGTCAACTTTGGGCTATCAATCATAATAAATTACAAATCAAACAATAATTTCAAATGAATCATTCAAATTAACATTACCCCATATTTATTGGTGCTGAATGTTGAATCCATTCCTATTAAACTATCGTGGGATAGTCTTACCATTGTCTCCAACATCCATTTTGTTTGGATGCCAATTATAAATGGGACATTTGGACCATTGGGATTCTAGAAAAAGAAAAAGTCATCTGGTCATTTATGGACCAAAGGTTAACACTCATTCCATCTTTCTTATGCAGTTGATAATTTCCCTTTGTCATGTGATTATAGATGGTTACAACATCTTTCCTGATCAAGAAGAAATCTATACCATGATGTTTGACATCTATGTCCACATGTCGCTCAATGTGCATTTTACATACAACGTCAATTGGGACTCTCGTAAAAAAACAACTTTGTACATAACCGACAATTTTCCTTGAAAGCTTATGACAATACAAGGCCCTAGCCTCGCTAGATCTATCATGTTGACCATGTTAAGGCCATCCATCCTAATCTTCATGCTCATATGTGTTGTATGTCAATATTGCTATATGAGAACTCTAATTCAAAACCTTTACAATAAAATGACATTGGCATCCCCTCTTTTTCGCAAATGAGCCCTTGCATTTATATGCATTATATCCTCTTCTGTCCTCCGGTCCATATGAACATTCGTAACTGCAATAGAAAGTACAACATTTTAATATATACAAAAATCATATATGTACATTCATGAGTAACATCTAAACAAATCAATTCTGCAATACTTGGCAGAACTCATATTGCAGGGGAGCACTACCCCTTTCTCTTGGGGGTTTGCTCACCGTGAATCATAAAGCGTAGGGAGCATCGAGATTGGTTTCCTCCCCTCTAACGAAGTCAAATACTTTGTGTGAAGGGATCAATGCAACATGATCAAACGAAAGGGTATCTTTTTGAAATATTTCACTCCAAGCTAAATCTTTACCAGAAAAGGTCATGGATGTTGGGTCTTGGACCTCAAGTTCAATTATCTTCTTCCATTTGTTTTGCCTCTCTATTTTTGTATGGATACCTCAAAACAATGTGGCCTATACCTCTAAGGTTCTTGCACCAACTCCGATTAAACTTTGGTTGACGCTAGTCTCAGATGTCTTCTTTTCGAGAGCTTCAACCTGCACTCAATTTAGAGTTCACATACAAAAGTTACGGTACTCCTTGAAGATTCCAAATTGGGAATTGAACATAGTCTAACCTATTTCACCATTAATCATTGAATTTGTTACAAAAATATATCACACTCTTTGTCACTTCATCATTCTTTGCTCCAAATACACACTCTAGGGATTGACAAAAAGTTATCAAGGTTTTACTTATGAGCATATATAGTTCCTTTTATGAAAGAAAGGCGAGATTTCACCATCCAAGGAAAGATATCCACTATGAGAGAAAGCAATAGGTAGGGTAAAAGAGGTTTTATAACACTCAGAGTAAAAAATGGACTTAATTAGAATGTAGTCTCTATCCGGTGTATTCCAAAGAAAAAAAATCTAGGCACGAAGGTAAATTGGTAGCAAATAACATTGAACCTTTTAGCCATATATTCTATGAATACTGTGATCTTCATAAAGATACCAATCCCTACCTTGACATAAAGGCTCAATTGAAACATTTTTCTAAATTCAAAAGGCACACTAGGAGGGTGGTCCTAGTGAAACATAATATGTGCACTATAAAGGAGTTTGTCAATAGAGCTTTTGACACCTTAATCGTTAGCATGTTTTCTTACAACATAGTCAATTCAATAACTAGAAGAGAATTTCCATAGCCATCTATCCTCCTAAGGTTAAGATTTTCAAATAAGAAGCTTGACAATATAAAACCAAGTATACTAGATAAGATTTGTACCTAAATCACCTATAAGTTTGGAAGTGGCATAGTTGGTTATGAATGGCTCCAGCAAGGTATTCAACATAACAATATTTGATAGCTATTAAATGTGAAGGAATGGGAATTATTTCCATCATGATTAATATAGTTTCATCAATGGCATTGTCATCACTATGACCAAGAATCAATGACAATGGATACTACTCTTCAAGGAATTGGGAGAATGGAGGATCCAAAGGGTAGGTTAAATTTATAATGGGAGTATTAGTGGGAAGATAATGGTGGAGGTCTTGTTTTAACTCAGGTGATAGATTGTTGAACACCATGGCCAAAATGTCACCATTTTACAAGATTCTTCCTTCAGGGAGCAACAACATTTCAAATCTACTTGCTAGAGTGACATAAAATTTGGTGAGAACTATCAATCGAGAACACTACTTGACAATGAGAATCGTACAATCATACACTAGGTGAAACAAAATCAAGGAAACATAGGAAACTAGGACAATATCTTTAGCTAAATTACTAAAGCAAGGTAGGGGTCCTGTCCTCACCATGAAGTTTACCATGAGCAGAATACCAATGCTTATAGGCATATCTATGGATATGCAAGGACCAAACATGTCTGAATCAATATATATAAGATCTTTAGAATTATTAGGGGTACGAATGGGATTATCAATTTCCTTTTGGGGGGTATTAAAGGAATGGGAAGTTCAACAATGGTACAAGCAACATTTCCGAAGTGTGGAGTAGAGTGTAAGCCAAGTGGAAGGTAGGAGCACCATTTTAAAAAATATTTAGGAGTGAAGTGTGGGAGTAGTAGGTTAGGAGGCAAAATTCTAGGCTTAATTTTTTTCCCTTAGTGGGGGGGGAGCGGGAGCGTGGTGGGAGTGGAAGCGGGGTGGGATTAGAAGCTTTCATAAACCATGGGTGCAAGGGTGAACATTGGGTGTTTCCCTTTATCACAGCTTAAAGAGTTATTACAATGAACCATTATATATTGATGATTTTGGTTTGGTTTACATGACTCATCATAATCATTTCCTTTTCAGATTAAGCATCTCCATGATAGCCGTGTGTTAATTCCCATCAACATTCTCCTTCAATTTAGATATAAATAAATTGGAGCAATCTTCCAAAGCATTATCCCAATATAAAACACAACTCTTCAAGATGACTAAGATGAGTTCTCTCATATAGTCAAAATTATACACACAAAAAGAATAATAATGGATTTATGAGTCCAAAAATGATATATCAAATTCCAAGTCCAATATATCACACAACTCAAATGGAGAAGAGGTTAGTTGAGTTGTGGCATGGAAAATAAGGTAAATTGTAAAACAAAAACATTTAATAGGCTAAAGCAAGCCAAGATTGATATTGACCTTGAAATATATTTTCCCATAACAATCTCCATGACTTAACCCAGAGACCCATGCCAAGTAACATAGTGTATGTTCTCATTGAGATGGAAAGGCAAGCTTCACATGAGGGAATCAAGTCTAGAGTATCCAACTTGTCTCCCATTTAGATGCATGTCTAATGACGGTGTATAGGTTTAGCAAAAGCCACATTATAAATGGTTAACTCCTTGATACAATTTGCAATATATAGTCCACTGTGACTGATTCTTTCATATTTATAGACCCTTTATCCACATCTATATTTATATCCTTTGTTGATGTTAGATGCTCTAAAATATTTAGTCTTTGAAGACTTATATAGATCTTTGATATTAATGCACGTACAAGGTAATCCTATAGTCAGGACTTCCTAGGTTTCTATCTTCACCAAATAAGTCTTCTTCTTCCTGAAAGGGTGTTTATGCACCCAGATTTAAGAGAATGGAATCAATCTGGACTCTACCATCCAAGCAATCTCTATACCTCCTTTTTGGCATTAGTAGATACTAAGAATCATAAATGTACATGGGGATGGATTGTCTTTACTCTTAACAATGTCATGTGAGGTGTATTTCTATTTTAGCATCAAAGTAGGAATGGGCAAGCAAGGCAAGGAAAGCAAGCAATGCAAAACAAGGCAACTAATAACCCGAATTGAGTATATAGAGAGAACAATGAATTTAGCTTTGGAAATTTTTAAGAATGGCCACAAGACCAATTTGTGAGGCAAGATCAAAATACAACTTGCCAAGTATTCAATTTGAAAATGAATAAGAAGAGGGCAGTAAAAAAAAAATGTTCTCAAGTTTTCCACAATATAACTGCAAACACAAAACAAAGCTATAAGCCATCCAATGTGTAGGGGGTTTGCTATAACAAATAGGTTTCATATTTTTTGTGATTGAATTGCTTTATGTTTTGTTGTTTTGTACCCTGCATTGAGTAGGCTTGGACCAAGAAACAATGTCATGAGAATCAACAATTTTAGTGTAGCATTAGCCTGTGTTAAATTATAATGGTAGATAAAATGATCCCCAGAGGGCATTGTTCATAGAGGTCCCAACTACACGGGTAACATTTTTGTAGGGCCTAAGGCAATCCCTTTGAGAAGGTTGGTGAAAGTTCAAATCTCGTGGAACAACATCATGTTTTTAGAAGAAAACACCATCATGTGCCTGTGGGTGTATGCTAATATTATTAGGTTTATACCTTATTTTACAACCATGCCCTGCAATAACCTCTACCTCATTATCATCGCGAATGTTTGTGACCAATTTTTATGCTTGTAATTTAGAGCAATCTCAATGTGAAATTGAACTATTATTGTATTGTTCAGAAAGGTTGGTTGAAACTGAACTGCTTAAGGTAAGTGTAGACGTAACTTACAAAGTGGGCAATGACCCGATTGCATTCCAAGTGTGGGGAAGAACCATTTTTCATACTTCCTTGTGTGGCTATAGTTGGCTCTCAACCCTGTCCAAAAATCATCGCAGAATTTTGGAAGGCGCCATTTCAGTGGTGTGGAGGATGGATATGAAGTTTGAATGCCAATTTTGAATCTTCGCGGGTAGAAGAATTGGGTGCCAAATTCTTCTTGCTTGGTTGGCCGGGTTGGTGGTGAAATTGAATGCAGTTGCATGGAGCTGGTGCCGGATAGGGAGTAGTCGAAACGGGGGTTGCTGAGATCTTCACCGGGAGGGGTTCTTGTGAACGGAAAACTAGACATCACCGGGAACGAAAAACTAGACATTGCTGGAAGTGGTCATCATCGATAGAAGTCGACTTCCCTAGAAGGTGAGTTCCTTTGGATTTTTATTAGCTTACTTCTATCTCATGAATATATATGACAAATTAAGCTCATGTATCAATGCATATTAGCAATTATGCCATGAGGTGCCAAAGGAACTTCAAAAGGAAAATACCAACTTGAAGGATATAATTGTATAAAAGGAATAGGTGTTTTGAAAACATGTATGAAAAGATCAAAATGGATATGCATATTTTTAATTAGTGTATTGGAAAATAAATATGTGAGTTGAGTGTCTTTATTGCATGTGGAAATGTCGAGGATTGAAGACCTTAGGAGTAAGTTTACTGCAAATATATACAAGGACCATGTAAATATAGGTAAATGCAAACAAAATCTGCACGGGAGAAGTATGGCAATTGTTCTCAAAGTCAAGGAGGAGAAACTGCATTGTAGAATAATTACAACATAGCCTTGATTTAATTTCTTGTTTGTTATGTTTATGGGAAATATTTAAAGCAATGGAGAAGCAAACAAATACTTGCAACATAACCAGATTACCATAGATGAGAAAAACTTGTGCTAAATGTTTTGAAGATTATTGCATTTTATGCCATTCTTTGGGGTCATATGTCCAAGCATGTATTAAAAAACTCCATGGGTGGGGGAATTTTTATACAACCTTATTTGAGTTGAAGGAAATGTAAAATTGTCATATGCACTAAAGGAAATGTAATAATTGTTGACAAAGTAAAAACTTGTGAGAAAAAGTATAGATAAGAATATAATAAATTTAAAACATAAATGTTAGCGAAACATGTATCGCAAGTGAAATTTTTTGGAGTAGCACGTGGATATGCTAACCACTATGAAATATGTACTTATATGTACTGTCCCCATATACAATATGTGCTTCTCTTGTATTTGTTTTATGCACATAGTTGATTGGTTCATCTCTGAGGAATAGTGGGTATGAAATATGGATCAGAATTGCTGTGCAGATATGGCATTTTTGTAATAATAGAACGGGAGGGAATTTGGAACAACAAACTTTTTTTATTTCACGTTAGTCTACCAATTGATAGGGAGAAATCCTTTCTTATATTTTGGGGCTTCGACCGTAGTCAAATGTCCCACACAAAAGTGGTAAGTCATTTGGCTATCCACTTATAATGTATTCTTTGCTTTGAACAATGTTAATTAATTGTTTAGGCTTGGGGCCAAGTAACTTACATGTTAACTATCTAAATGCATTCCTCACAAACATTGTCTGGCCAAACTTAGGAAAAACACCCTATGGCTTGAAATCCACCCGGTTAACCACATGAATTGAGCTTTTACAACTTTGTTGCCTTTATTTAAAATACAGATTCATGGTGCACACATATATGCCTTTCATCCATATATATGCATACAAAACCAAGTTATGCTTTCTAGAAAACCCTAAAGAGTTGAATCTAGCAGAGAAAAATGTTCCATAAGTGGATATAAACTACCCATAAATCAATACATGAAATTAAACTTGAAGGTGAAATGAATGGCCTAAATGGGTGGGAGGTTGTGCTGATCATCTTTCATAATCCTATACGATAGTAAGCTAACAAACCTGTAACATAAGAGTTCATATATAATGTTTTTGACTTATAGTGTTGGAAGAAAGATTCTTTAATGTTGGTAACAAACCAAAATCAAGAGATGACTACAACAATTTTCTTTCCTTATGGAACTTACAAAACTGACCCAAGCTAGGCCATATGTAAATCCTAACCCTAATAAGGCATATGACCTTAACCAAACGAGAATCCTGAAAACCCGATTAGTTTCTTAAAGTTATTCCCTTAAAAACAAATTCAAAGTACAACTTTCCATCTCAAAGGCTTGGGCCCATTCCAAGATAATTTATCACGGTAATAGCAAAACATTGTGACATTGTTAGCCATAGTACCAAGATTTCGCCATATTGAACTTTGTTGTAAGGGATTTTGGCAGTAGTATTAAATCCACTGAATTTTTTGTACATTACAATGCAACTTAAATTTCAATCGTCTTTAATAATATTACTTCATGCATTTGATATCAAATTTATGGGCCCATGCCAAGGTAATAGTAAAACATTATGAAACTATTAACCAATTAGTTGCAAGATTCAGTCATATTGACCTTTGACATAAATAAATTCTGCAATCGTACTAAATTTAGTGATTTTTTTTCCAAACCTTATGAGTAGAGTACATGCAACTTAGTTTTGATTATCTCAAATAATATACTTCATGTATTTGATACATGTCAACCGATAAACCCTAAAAAGAATAGGCCAAAAACCTTAGATATATTTAAAAAAAAATCCTAAAGACACATATTGCGATATATATTTTCCTTGATAGCCATTTTTGGCGACACGATAAATTCACCACCACCACCACCACCACCACCACCTCCACCTCCACCTCCACCTCCTCCTCCTCCTCCTCCTCCTCCTCCTCCTCCTCCTCCTCCTCGCCTTATCTAAAGGGCTTGTCCCACTATAGGCCTTTTGTGCTGAAAAGTTCATAAAAGTTCCCACTATAGGAATTTTTAGTTTCAAGGGCCACAAATTGTTTAAAAGTTCATAGAAATTCGAACATTTTTGGTGGCAAGCATTCCAGGTTGACTTCTAAGTATTCTAGCTTGACTTTTGGCATGGTATGCTTTGGAGTTATGCAGTTGCCTTGGAAGGGATTTCCCTTTAAAGGATCAAGTTCGTCTTTCCGTGGTCTTTCCACTCAAATGAATGGTTTAAATGAAGATGGATACCTTTGATTTAGATTCCTTTAAATATGAATGAATTGATGCCTACCATCGTTTGGCTAGGATCAAATAAAAGCATTCCTCGGTGGGCAGGGTCAATTGCTTGCAAAAGGCTATCCAAGATTTCTTGTTTATATTGTTTATGTTTTGATTTCTTTTGCAAGGTAGAAGTGAAGTATTGGTAGTGCGTGCTGAGATATAAACAAATTCTAATAACAACTTTCATCTCATTTGTGCCATAAACCTCCTTTGATTTGTTTAAGCTACTAGTTGTAATTAATAACCACTTGGTTTAATGGATTGATTGAATATGATTTATTTAAGCTACTAGCTATATATCAGAATCAATTGGTCTAATGGCTTGATTGAATAATAGTTTAAACATTATTTTGAATATATTTAATATTAAGTAATTGGTACGTCTTTAGATGGTTGCAACTTTATTGTTGATAGCTATATATCAGAATCGACTGGTCTAATGGCTTGATTGAATAATAGTTTAAACATTATTTTGAGTATATTTAATATTAAGTAATTGGTACGTCTTTAGATGGTTGCAACTTTATTGTTTATAGGGTGGCCCGGCTCAAGAGAGCTATTTAAATTAGACCCATTCCTTAATAGGACATGTCCTCATGTTCATAGTGGATGGGGATAACGATTTATTTTATATTTAGATAATTAAAAAAAATCAAAATCCTTACATCTATCGTAAAATCATATAATTTCAGGTTTTCTCAAATTAAGTGTCATGGAAAATGCATTAATATTTCATTATATTAAGAGGGTTTTATGATTATTGTTTCTTAAGATGTCATTTACATATACATCTTTGGTTGTAATTTGATTTTATTTTGCTGATGCTTTGTGTCTACCATTAACAAAATTGTTCTCTACTATGCATTGGAAAATAATGGTTGATCTTTAGGTCTCAAATCTTGGATGAATGACATGGGCTAATCTTAGGAGGCTTAGAAGTAGCAAAATGCCAGAATCTTAGAATGGAGATTTCAACAATTAAACATATTGTCAATAAATTTTGGTTTAAATTGACTATGAGATTTATACTTGAGTAAATATTTTAGCAGTTATACATATTATCAAGAAATTTTGATTCAAAATGGGTATGATATTTACACTTTATTCTATCATTTTGTTGTTATGATTGATGATGGATGAAGTGATCACTTGAAATGCATAAAACCCTAAAATTGCATAGGTTGTTTCAACCAGACTTTCTTAAAAATCCATAACTTTAAAGATTCATGCAATATGCTCAGATTTATAATCCAAAAAGTCACCATTCTTTTCTAATGAATTAATTATATTATTCAATATGCCAAACAAAATCAAACAATGTTGACTTTGCAAGAACTCTGCAAACCCAAAATGGAAAATCAATTTTTGTTCACGTGCCCTTGATTCCCTATCAATAGGAATGTTGCATGTTATAATTGTTCTCTCTAGTGAAACTATACTATGATATGATGTTTCTATTTGATCTAAATAATGATTTCCATTCTCCCCCGTAATAGTAGCAAAATAATATCTTCCATGTTTTTTCTTGCTTTTATTTATTAAAAGGATTTGCTCCTCTGAAAATTACCAATACCTCATAATAGATTCAGTCACATATTAAAGGAAATATGTTGGAAGATATTATGCTTCAAGCAGTGCTTAGAAGATGCTAACAACTTCAGTCGCATCTTAAAGAAAATATGTTGGAAGATATTATGCTTCAAGCAATGCTTAGAAGATGCTACTAGCATAACTTGTATAGACCTCTATAATGGTATTAAATTTCAAGTTGAAATTATATACCCTAGTGATTAGTTCTTGTAATTCTCCCAAAGCTGACTAATTTTCGGCACTGTTGCAAAGTCTTTCATTGTTTGCATTAAGCGAGATAACTGTAGACGAAAACTATAGCTGTCATGAATAAAATGTTTGGTTGCATGTTGCGAATGACAATTCAACATTTCCGTATAAAAAAAATCAACAGCTCTAGTGGCTTAGCCAACATCTAATCCAACTACAATATTCTAGCTTGCTCGTGAATCTATTTATGAGAGAGCTTGTTGAATTTGTGCACATGCATAGAAATCTCGATGGGCCATCCATAATTGTCATGACTATAGCTAGTTGTAGTCCTTGCTTGCTTGGTCATGAAAGGTGTAGAGGTTCTTGGATAGCCTCTATTTATACATAACAAAATAATCATGAATACTAATATTTGTGTGACAACCTCCTGATGCTCATATTACAAATACAATGCAACAAAATAACCCCCCGCATACTGATATTTCTGCAACAATCTCTCGATGCTCATTTTACACATATAGGGAAATAAAATTTTCATATTTCCAAAAGTAGTGGAATATGGGCTTGGTACAGTCTGACAACTTATATCCATTCCTTGATTTGTTCAAAGTAATATAAAAGATGATGGTGTTATGAAAATACTCTTTGCTCAAATTATTATGTCAAGCACTGGGATAAATGCACAATCTACCATAGAAAACTCAGCTTCGACAAAAAACTTTGTATCTGTTAGTTGTTACTCAACATCATTGAGTACACTTATAGTTCATTCTTGTTTGGAGCCAAATCCTCTGATCCTTCAATACTTCCTCCATGGCATGAATGTTTGAAATTTGTTGTGATACTTTTATGCCAAATTAGGATTTTCCACAAGATGAGTAATTGCAACTTGCCTTTTGAATTTGCTATAAATATGTAGAGTATGATCACTTGGACAATGATTGAGGGTAAAGATTTTTGAGTCCCACATATCAATATTCTTTAGCCACTCCAGGACCTTTCTTGTATCTACCCTTTTATCACCTAAAGGCTTCATGATCTTGGAAGGATACCTATTTACCAATAGAAAACTAAAATTGTTAGGATATAAATAATGGAGTAAACATTAATAAGGCCTCTAAAAATAATCTTAACAATATACATTCTATAGATGACACAAATGTACTGAATCATAGTTAGTGAACTGCATAAAACTTGGTCCGCAGTAAATAGTATAGGAATGCTACCATTAGGACCTTGCTTGAACAACTTTGCATCCAAAATCCTTGCTTTGAAAGGATTTCAAAGGTGCATGATATACTTTATATTTTTTGCTTCCATCACTAAGCATATCTTTTGGCGGTCAAGTGTGAGGGGATGGTAATAAAATTCTTTCATGTTGAATGCCTTACAATTCAGACCTGGAAACTGATAATTAGTTTCTTTTGACTATAGTTTCTGACAAAAAATGAATGTGATGCAGATAACAATGTGAAAGGGAAAACAGAGGCTTGTAAATTAACCTTGGAGATAGCTGACATATTTTTATTTTTGAATATAAGCTATTATGGAAATGCAATTTGATGCTTTCAACTACTAGAGAAGCCTGAGTGTTCCAGTTAATCAACACTATTAAATGACATTGTGAATGATGAGGCAAGAGTCTCAAATATAGTTGCTAGATCTTGTTGACCATCCAATAAGCAAAAAAAAGCTCACTTAAGCTCACAAAGTCCTGGAAATCCTCCCAAAATTAATAAGAAGACATAAGATTGCAAATATGTGTAAACAAAGTTTCAACAAGCACCTTAGAGATTTTCTAAAAAAAAAAAAGTAAACGCACTTTCAATCTAAGCGAGTTGTGCCAATGGTTCTTTGTCAGTTGGTAAAGCAGGGGTGCTTCATACCCCCACAAAAATCAAATCCCTTAGAGATAGTTGGAATAGGCGCAAGTGATATTAAGCAAATTTGGTAGAATAGGTACCCCACTTACTACTCCTATCTTCTTCTAGAGTGCTGTAAATAAGCTACATTAGATTGTAATATTGTCGTAATCCCAGAATGGGGGAAGGGCATGTTTACCACACAAGCATTTTTTTGAAAAATAAAACCTAAGCAAGTTGCGAGTTAAAATTATATGAAGATGTTTGTTTTATGAAGGTGTCGCGAGACTCTCAACAATGACCAAAATTAAGTTAGCTAAATATAATTGGAGATAGGGGTGTTAATACCTTTGTTAGCTAAAGCCAAAGTTACCTTTGGATGCACTACAAATCCTTGAATAGTCTACAAAATCTACAACTTGGATATAAAAATAGTTCTATGAAAGCCCCTGAAAAGAGATATACAAGACGTGATTGTAAGAAAATAATTGGACAGGTAGGTCCTAACTTCAAGATTCTTTCAAAGCAATTCATATTTGCAAAATCTAGAATTTAGTTACCCGTCAAATGCAAGGAATCAACAGAGCTTCTAATCAGAGTTATATATACCATAAACACTTAATCTTGCATTGAATTTAAAAGTTCACTTTTGGTAACCCCAGAGATCCATCTGCACGCCACTGAATTTTTGAATCCCCACATTGAGATTTTGTCTTGTTTCAAGAAATTGGGAATGAAGAAAATAAAAAATAGTAGCGATAACTCGTTAATCTTTGAAATTTTGTTGTAATAGGCAATATTGCAGAGCATTAACAACCCAAATTATAAGCATCAAAGCACAATCATTAACATATTTGCACTTGGAACAGAAGGAACAACTTGGCATCACATATGCAAGAGCTAGCATTTGATGACATCTCGTAATTGAGGCCAACATTGAATGAATCGCAGGTCTCGCAACACAGATTGGGTTCATGTTCTTTTCTGTTACTATTTAATTAATAACATTTCTCTGTCTCATATAAACATGTATTCTTTTAGGGAACATATTTAATTTTATGACCTGATGAAATGTGGAAGCAGAGTTTCCTGGGGCAATGACCCTTCAAAATTGAAACATAAAACAAACTAAAAAAAAGCTGCACGCTGTAACATAAACCCCGGTTTAGACATCATTATCTCTAAAGCCAAACAATAAGACAAGTCAAACATGTTGCAGGGCAATGTGGAAAAACAAAACAAATAGATCCAACACAAAGCCATAATGCTTAACAACATTGCGTGGGATAATTATATTCCAGCAAGTTCCCAACAAGTGAAGTCACATGGGACAACCATCCACAAAGTCGGAAAACCAACACATGTGTTGATTGTTGTGAAGAAAAAACAACGTCAAATGTCAGTTGCATAGAAAAGACAATTCTAACTTTGTAATTGGAAAATATGTTAAATAGTGACTTGAAAGGCAAACTGAACCTTGAAAATCTGGTGGTTGCTTCTCCCATTGACTTTGCATGTACGCAACAGGTCCAAGAACAACCCTAACACACCTTCATCACTCTTTAACTATAACCTTGACTAGAGTGGAGTGAAGTCAAAACCAACGTTCCCCTTGCCTCACCATATAAATCCAAATTAACCCATAATGCAACGAGGGCACCCTATTTCCGTGTGAGCTACAACCCAACTGAGGGAGGGCCTTCAACTGACAAAACATGAACCGGTTAAGGGGTCGGATATTCCATCTCATCCACCATTCTTCTCAAGTATTTGATTTGAATTTACTTCATGTATTTTAATAAATGATGAATTTCATTATTAAGCGATCAATTTCCTTGATTTAGTGCTCTAGAATTCCTAAACCATACTTATCCACGCAAGGATTAACTCGTGGTTTACCAATTTCAAATATGTGAATTGTTACCATCATCTCAATTCAAGTAGGCATTTTTATGTATGAATACCCACTTTGACTAACAAGAGTTGGCATTATTGTATTGAATCAAACATTATTGTTCCTTTATAAGGCCTTATGAAGCTCAAAACCACCACCCCCAGACTGTGGCGATAATGTAAACTCCAACAAAACACTTACACAGATTGTGCATGCTATTAGGGATGATAACAATATACAGCTAGTGGTCCATTGGATAACACACTTCAACATTTAGTTAGGGGTCCTCATGTTAAGAGAATGAATAGAAGCATACACAAGGTGTGTGAGGGAGAAAGAGAATTTTTGTTTATTTAATAAAATACTTCACTTTCTATACAATAAGGTTTACATGCATTTTATTAAAAAAGGGTGGTACAATTGCTTTATTTAATTAGCTTAAGAGGGGATTAAGAGGGAGAAAAGTGGTTCCATGTGGAGTGGCCACATGTCAATCTTAACTATGCTTATAAAAGCAAGAAATCAAGCTTGGGAGGGGTTCGTTCCTCATCCATTCCCACCATTCAAATTGACTTCATTCTTCATTATCCTTGCCATCACCTTGGACTGCCATAGCTTGGTACCTGTGACAAAGGACCGAGATGCCATTGTTGAATATGAGTTATTCATGCCATTGACCTTGGTAGACTGGTGCATAAGAGGAACATGGTTTGCAACTTGTGCCCCAAAGTCCCAATTCAAAGACTTCATGTCCTGCCTGTGCTGGAGCACTAGAAGGGAACTAGAGGCTACCCAAGGGACTGTTAACTCAGAGAAGGGGGCTTGTTCTTGGCATTGTGTAGGTTGATGGGGAAGGAGAAATGAGGATTGGGACAACTATGGAGGGGGTTTAGACACTAGTGGGTATGCATGAGAGATTCATCTCTATTGAGTGGGATTGAGGGAGATATTTTCCCTTGTGGATTGATAGCCCTAGGTTGGAGGTGGCCTGTCAAAGTAAGATATGGATTGACATAACCTATAGCTGGGAGGAACGTCCTTCACCTACATCCAGTTGGAGAATAATTGATTAAAAGACAAGTCTCTAACTGTGCATGAATGCCATGGTTAATTATGTGTTTGCATATTTATTATTTACTGTTGTATGAATGTTTAATGTATGGAATTGCATGGTATGGTATGTGTTTCATGTTTGATATTGCCTGTAATATTTAATGAATGCATAAGATATTTGGGCAACCATATAAATTTATTTTCCGCTGTTAAATTGAATGAACTATGATAAAACGAAATTGGTTGCCATTGAAAACATCATATATGTAATTTGAGTACCGTGTGGTCTCAAATGTTAAAAGAGGTGACTAGGTATGTTACAGATACTATGTAACCTTTGAATATTGTCCCCCAAAGCATAGAACAACCTCTATAAATAAGGTAGACATCTCTAGGCACCCTCCTTTTGAAAACACACAAATTTCGTTGCATTTTTCGTAAGAAAACACATGCTAAAAGGATAAATTTTGTAACCTTTCACTTCTTGCATATATGTTTTGCCATTGTTGTTTCCTATAAGAGGTATTGACCAACTTCTCTCAGACTTCCTCCTCCCTCAGATCCTTCAGTGCCAAGAGTCGAAGACTTTCCTTGCTAATAGCACGGTCGAATTCCAAGACCAACTCTAATTTATTTTCAAAATTTTCACGTCCGCTCAGTTCATATCACGAGGAGGTTGATCCGAAATGGATCATTATTTAATTTGTCATCTAATTTGGTGCTTTTAGGGTAGAAAGATTGGATGAATTGGCTTGCAAGGCCCATTTTAAGGGCATGTCTCACTTTGTAGATTTGGGGTTTAAAACCTTTTGGGGCTCGTTTGAGGGATTAAACGATGTTTTTTGGGGTCAAAAGTTCATCACTATCACCATGCACCTTACCGCTATTATACACTCCAAGACCTTTCCAATGGTCCAAGAATTACCTCAAACAAAGGTCGTATGAGGAAGTTATGCCTCCTGCAAGTTGACCACCATGGTATCGAGTGGATTGCACGTCAACTCTTGTTTCTCACACATGTGAAGTTAGTCACGTGTGGACTTTTAGGAACATTCTAGAAGGTCCAAACCCTAACCCTAATTGGGAGTTGGGGAATGCAAAACCCCTGGATGGCTATTGGGCTATGTTAAACACTAGCTAGTTAGGAAACGAAGGGGTTCCATTCTTTTGATGTTATTGTATTGTTCCATGGTTGAGCAACAACACGGGAGTGGATAATAGAGAAGGATAGAGAAAGTAGGAGATCTTGTAGTAGCCATTATGGCCGTAGAGTCATAGGTAACCCCACAGAGTATTACTTTCTTTGTATTTACACTCTATATAAAAGAGCAAGGCATAGTCCTCATTTGTGGCTATGTTTTTCCCCATAGTGGGTTTTCTCGAGGTTATTCTTGTGTTGATTGTGTGGGCTGTGTATTTATTTGCTTTAGTTATTTTTATTACAGTTCCATTTATTTAGCATTCAATGGAAATAAGTTAATGAAAAGAACTAAGTTGTAAGATCCATTGTGATGAACTGTTACAGTGGAATATTCACGACACTTTATGGATCATATTGGTATCAGAGTAGTTTTCTTTGGGGTTTTTATGTCAATCCTCATTGTGGCTCCAGAGAGCAAGTTTAGACCTTTCGATGATTTTCGAAACTATAACTCAGAGATTAGTTCATAGGGGAAATCAGAAGATAAAGACAACCTAGAAAAAGAGTTGAGGAAAGAGTATGAGAAAGAGTAGCCAAGTTCCAGTACAAACATTCCTTCCCAATATTTATTCAAGATGGAAGCAAAAGTTGATATTAAGTCGTACCAAGGTGAGATGGATGCTTTAAACTTGAATCATTTGTTGCAACAAGTAGAGGTCTATTTGAGTATCCATCAAATAGATGAGGAGCAAAAAAAATCATTTGATTGACTGCAAATAAAGGGTCACGGATTAACTTGGTGGGAAAGCCACATAAAGGCTCTTAGGCTAGAGGGTGATCCGCTGATAACTAGGTGGGAGGATTTAAAAACCCTCATTAAGCCCCAGTTCTACCCTAGTGGGTATGCAGAGGACTAGTGGATCCATTGGAAGTACATTAGGAAAAGGAAATGATAGAGTGTGCAAGAGTACACCACTGAATTTAGGAAGATGACTATCATGTTGGGTATCTCACCCAAGAACCCAGATGTACTCCTCAAGTATCTAGGGGATCTTCATAGTCAATTATGAAAGCAAGTGATGTGCTTCAAGCATGGGACAATTGATGAGGCATGTGTGCAAGTACAATACCTTGAAAATATAGGCCATAAAAAAGGATAGCTAAGCGGTTCAAAACATAAAGAGAACCGCGGCGCTTCCAAGGAGGGGAAGAATAAGTGGAAGGGAAAATATAAGATGACTATATCCATGACACATGAGTGCAAAGATCCAAAAAAGCACTGTAACCATTATAACATCAATGGTCACACTGAAGAAAAGTGTTGGAAGCTACATCCAGAGTTGAACTCTAAGAACCGCAAGAAGGATGCTAAGAAGAAGAACCTTCTAGCCACATATTCAAGCAAGGAGGTAGAGAGTAGCTCATATGTGGATGAGAAGATTATGTGCACTTTAGTGCAAAAGGAGGTGAATCTAAGTAGCCTTCATCACAAGGAAGAGAAGGAGATGACAAAACTCTTCCATATTAAGATCCATATCGAGAAGACCAAGGCAGATGCTCTATTCAATTTTGGTTCACAGGTAAATCTCATAGCATAGTATTTGGTAATTAAGCTTGGATTAGAAGTACATGATCATCCTAGCCCCCATTCATTGGGATTTTTTTAACGATGATAGGAAACTTAGGGTCACAAAAAAATGCAAAATTGAATTTTCCATAAGTGCAAATTATATTGATGAAGTGGAGATAGATGTAGTACCCCTTAATGTTTGTAGTTTAGTGTTTGGAAGCCCTTACATGTATAAGAGGATGTGATATTCATGAGGAGAGAAAACCAATACCACTTGATCAAGGATGAGAAATCTTTCATCATCAATGCAAACAAAGGAAAATTCATGATCTCTCTAGTAAGTGCCAACCAAGTGAAGAAGTTGATTAGTTAAAGTATAAAGTTTCTGTTGCTTTTCTTAAGACATAAAAAAAAAGAAGGTGAATTGATAAAAGTAAAGGCATCTATGGATAGATATAACAAAGAGAAGAAACACCAGTTGGAGAGCCTTTTGTAGGCATATAGAGAAGTGTTCTAGGAACCTAAACGACTACCTCCTAAGAGGGAAGTGGAGCATGAGATACAACTACCACTATATTCTCCATTTCCAAACATCAAATTTTATAGACAATATATTCTAAAGGTAGAAGAAGTGAAGAAGCAATTGCGACAACTATTGGGGCATGGAGTAATATGACCAAGCACCTCACTTTGTGGGTCGCCTATTGTCATAGTACTTAAGAAGGATGGGACCCAAAGGATGTGTATTGACTACATAGCTCTAAATAAGATCACCCTCAAGAATCCATACCCTCTGCCTAGGATCAATGATTTGCTAAACTAGTTGCATCATGCCAAGTACTTCACCAAGTTAGATCTCAAATCGATATCCACCATGTACGAGTGAAAGAAGAGGACACCTGGAAGACCACCTTTAAGAATAGGCAGGGTCTACATGAATGGTTAGTAATGCCTTTTGGTTTATGTAATGCACTAGCTACATTTAGTTGTTTGATGAATGGTGTATTGCATCCTTTCTTAGATTCATCTGTGATAGTGTATTTGGAAGACATATTGGTTTATAGTGCTACGTGGGAAGAGCATATCTCACATCTCAAGTAGGTGTTGGATACCTTGAAAAAACATCAAGTGCTGGAAAACATTAAGAAACGTGAATTTTCTCAATAGTCTTTAGTGTATTTAGGGTATGTGATTGGTGGAGGAGAACTTAAGATTGATCCCGCAAAGATAGAGGCCATCACTAAGTGGAATACTCCTACAAATGCCACCGAAGTTAGGATATTTTTGGGGCATCACAATACCTTTGAAAGTTCACAACTTCCTTTTCGATTGTGGTTGCATCTTTACATTCCATAACAACTAGTAGTAAGGGGTTCCAATGGGGAAATAACCGACAAAAAGCCTTTGAGGACGCAAGTGAAAGATCAGTCACACTCTCGTTCTCGCATTGCCTAACTTGGAGAATCCTTTTGAATCGGGGACAGATGCAAGCAGGTATGCTGTGGGAGCGGTTTTGGTGCAAGGAGGGAGGTTGGTATGCTATCATTATGAAATGTTCCATGGTAGGGTATTGAACTACCCTACATATGGCAATGAATTGTATGCCTTGGTTCAAGCTGTTAAGAAATGGAAGCACTATCTTATGGGCAAGGATACCATCATTCACACTGATCACCAACCGTTGTAGTATTTGCAGGTCTAGAGTAATAAAAAAACACGACAATACAAGTGAATGGGTTTTTATAGCAGTTCCATCTAATCATCAAATATAAAAAATGAAGTACAAACAAGCTGGTAGACATGCTCTCAAGGTCACCTACAACCAAGTTCCCAAATTTGGGTACTCTTATGCATATGAATCCTTTCACCCATGATGCATACAAGGAGGAATACATAGAAGACAAGGACTTCAAGGTGGTATTTCAACATCTACAAGGCCAATTCCACATAGAAGAAGGTGACTATCATCTCTAGGATGGGTTACTCTAAAATATGGACAAGCTCTGTGTTCCTAAAGGTGAGGGATTGCAACTTATGAAAGAGGCTCACACCACTAAAGTTGTAGGGCATTTTGGTTTTGGGAAGACAATTACCAACTTACAAAGGTATGTTTATTGGCATAGAATGCAAGAAGATGTATCTTGGTTGATTAGAGGATGCATACTTTGCTACACAAGCAAGCCCAATAATAGAAACCAAGGTCTATACCATCCCTTACCTATTCCTACAAGAACATGGGAGAGAATATTCATGGATTTTGTGGGTAGTTTTCCAAACACTAGGAAGAGACATGACTATTTATTTGTTTGTAGTTGAAGATTTAATAATATGTGCATTCTTATGCCTTGTAAAAACACCATCAAAGGACAAGAAGCAACAAACATGTTCTTTGAGTAGTTCTAGGTGCACTTTGGGATACCAAGGAGCACCATCTTAGATAGGGATACTAGATTTTGGACTACACTTTGGGAGAAGATGGACCCTAAGTTGAAGAGATCTACATCATTCCATCTACAGATAGATGGGCATACATAAGTAGTCAACATGACTTTGGTGCAGATTTTGAGGGGTTACAATAAAAAGCATCCAAAGACTTGGTATGAAAATATGACATACATCCAACATTCTTATAATAGATTAGTCCACACTTCCATTTTGAAAGTCCCCTTTTGAAACTTCTTTTGGGTATCTACCGCCTTCACCTCTAGATGTTTTTTATGGATAGCAAGGGGGGGTGTGATCCGAATTTTAGGGGGCATATGGTCTAAATTCGGATGTATAAGCCATAAAAGTATTAAATAGAGAGGCCACCCTCTCTCATCCATGGTATTTAGTAGCACATAGTTTTGGCCCATGGTATGGCCTCAAAACACATTGTAATAATGCTATATAAAGGCCTAGCAAGCCTTCTCATGATATCAAGTTACTCATTTGGTTTCTTGTAATGTCCCTTGTTAGGAATTTTATTAAAATTACAATTTTCCACTTTTTTCCTTGGTTCGACCTTTGACTAGTTTCGATCTCTAGGTCCCAAATTTGCCCCAAATGATCCCAAATCTTCTGAGAAGGTATATGAATGATATTAGAACATAAATATGTGTT
The DNA here is from genome assembly GCA_027924585.1 of Larix kaempferi. Lineage (NCBI taxonomy): Eukaryota > Viridiplantae > Streptophyta > Pinopsida > Pinales > Pinaceae > Larix > Larix kaempferi. Next base: position 9,664,969 of record BSBM01000368.1, read on the forward strand.
TCAGGGATGCCTTTGTACCTTTAAAACACTTTTGCAAATACTCTTTCAATTCTGGTCAATGTAGGTAACTTTACTAGTGATTTCCCTTTGACTAGTATTGGTCTCTAGGTCTCAAATTGACTCCAAATGCATTCAAATCTTCAAGGAAGGTTTATGAATGATATTAGGAATTGAATATGATGTTCAAGGATAACATATGGCCACCAAAAGACCTCTGCAAACTCTGGTAAGATTCTGGACCAAGTATGCAATTTTACTAGTAATTTGGGGTTCAAATCCCCCTAAGGTAAGTACTGAAAATGGCTTCCCAAATGCCTCCAAACCCACTCAAATTTATGAACAGAGGTATGTAATGTGTTAATTATGTTATTAAGGTCTCATATGAACCATTAATGGTTTATTACAACTGTTCTCACCCTCTCCCATTCAACTGCAAAAATCTCCAATTCGACCCTTGGGGAAATGGCACTATTTCTTCTCCCAATGCAATTAAACTGAGTAAAAATGCTTCAAATGCTCAAGTACAGTACATGAAACTTGTATAAGACATCCATGGCAGTATATTTATCACAAATATATCAGATAATCATCCATTCATTCGAAATCATCTTCAATACATTGGCTCACAACAAGGTAGTGGGGAAATGGCATTGTTCTTCCATTAAAAATGAGATTTATACATTTCTACTTGGAATTTCGACCTGAAACTTTTTGGAGATGAAGAACAGAGTATTTACTTCATATTAAAAAATAAATGGGGCATTAGAAGCTTCCCCAAAGAGTACAATAGCTCACCAAAAACGCCCTCCCTCAAGGATCAAGAATATGCCATCAAAACTGGAAATGGTTGAAGGAGCGAGCTGCAATAGAAGAAACCATGAGCTGCCCTGTAGCTTACACCTGCAAATAAAGACTCCATTAAAGCTCCAAATGAAAGGTCTGAATGGCCTTTCCAATTGCCAACTTGGATGGGAATCTTTCACCCTCGAAATTGGCTAAGGCAAGAAACTAGTCATCCACTAGCTCTCCCTCTTCACAAATGCAATTGCAAATTCTACAAATGATCAAAAATTGGTTTCATTCTTTGTTATTGACATTTATAAACTTCTAATTTCCTCCATGGGTCGAATTCCTTCCAAGAGACTCATGCCAACTCATGTTGGGAAGAGATTCCAAAGAACGCCACTTGTACAACAATTCCTAGTCTCCCACTTCCACCAAATCACATGTGGAAGCATCTTAGCTGCCCTAACACCCTTGAGCGCCCTCTTGGAGTCTATTTTTAGCCCTGACATGTCATATATGTCATATGTCAGCCTTCAGGTCTGATTTGTGTCATAGGTGTCATAGCATCTTCATTATTGTTGTCATAGAGCTAGGGAATCTAGTCCAAGTGTCTCACTAGATCCAAATTGCCTCTTCCTCTTCCATGGGAGTTACTCTTCCTCTATATTTCTACCTTGGATGAGTCATACAATGAATAATACCTTTTGGACTCCCCCAAGTATGTTACCATTCACCTTGAATTCGAATTGGTGAGAGAATGATGCCAAATGTAGTGGGGAAATCTAGCCATATGTGGGTCCCACTTCCTCCATGTGTCTTCATGATGAAATGCCACTTTGATTTTCACTTGTATATATTTATTTAGATCCTTTATTAAATATTTATGCCATTCTAATGTTCAAACATCATTTATTATCCCCATTATTCCAAATCCCAAAGCTTCCACCCCAAACCTAGGAAACTACTAATTTTCCTCCTTGGAAATTATTTGACCTTTAGCATCAATTTGACAAACTCTAATGAATAGAGCCAATGTGATTAGGCCATTGTGACTCAATACCAAATTTGGGACATGAAAAATCCTCCCTTCCCAATATTGCTTGTCCTCAAGCAATTTTAAATGTGGGTGTTGAAGAACCTGCTTTCTGTATAATTCTTTCAAGTTGCCATTGAATTGCCCAACCTTGAGTCTTTGAGTTTCCATGAAGATTTTAGAGAGGAACCACCATGCTTGCTGCTGCACTACTCTGATTAAAATCACTTTATTAAGTGGGGAATCCATCTCCCATACTGCTTGCTTCCCCAAAAAATATGAAACCAATGAGATAAAAATTATTCCAGGGTCCCATTGCTTGTATTGCACCCCAACAATGAAGAGTGCTCTCCAACCCATACCATCAGATAAGATGATTCCTGGATCCCATTTTCTTGTATGCATTCTTCCAAACATCATGAGTACAAAATATATATCATCAAAGTACATAACTACATAATGAAAATGTACATCAAGGAGGTGCTTCATCAAAGAATCATGAAAGTGCTTGTACCTCCAAGCAAGTAGACCACGATTTTCCAAGTGCATACAATCTTCAAGTGACCAATCAAATCTGCTCCAATGACATAGGTGAGGATCCCATGTCCTATAATGCTGCTCCAAAAGGATGTGATATGCATCAAAATATTCAACCATGTATTCTTTCATCCAAGAAGTGAATGAAGAATCTCCACTAAAATCTGAACCAAATAATGAGCAGAAAAAACAAGGAGACTTCAAATGACTCAAAGAAGTCTCACCCATACATCCATGAATGTGAGAATCATAAAGATGTAACAAAGTATGTGGCTGCCAACAAAAATGTTCTCCCGTCATAAATCTATTCACCCAAGTGTTGGATGAAGTTCCTCTAACATCGAATGAACCCAGTGTTGAGCAAGAAAAACCATGAGTCTTCAAGTGACTCAAATCCATATCATAGGTGCGTCCATGTAGATGTGAATCATCATAAAGTGACAAATTATGCTGCTGCAAATGTGAATAATAATGTGCTCCAACCATGTCATCATAAAAGTTAAATCTAGGAGTTCCATACTCCTCATGTGGCACCATAAAAAAGAACCCTTTCACCCATACTTCATTGAGACTAATGTTGCAAAACATGGAATTGTAGGATGTAGGAGAATGAACTAAATCACCCAAATGATAAAAAAGTGCAGAAGTTTCATCATGGGAAGGATCCATAGGGGTAGTATCATGCATCTCCTTCAAAAGTAGGAACTCTTTGTCATTGTTTGGTTCCAATGTAGAGGAATCATGCTCTTCTTTAAAAATTGCATAACCTTCACCAAGAGACAATTCAAGTTCCTCTTCCACCATATCAAGTGTTTGGATCTCTTCAAGTTCATCTTCAAACACATCAAGAACATTCAAATTTCCACATTTCTCATGATCCACCATGTCATGAGAAGCCTCCAAACAATCTACCATTTGACAATCTGAAACATAGGAGGAAAAACAAGTATCTTGCAACTTTTCAAGAAGTTGCTCATTTTGAATTGTGAGCTTATGATTATCCTCATTATTCTTCAAGTATGCATCATGTAACAATTCATTAAGCTCAAACAAATGGTTTCTATCAAAAAGCAAAGACATGAAATTACCTTTGATGTGGCACATTGCTCTTTGAATCTTCTCCATGTCTTCAAGGAATGATGTTTCCTCCAATGAAGTAGCTCTCCAACAAGAATTGGAAACCAATGCTTGAGTGTCATGGAGAATGTTGAGGGACTCTTGGATCTTCTTTTCATTCATCTTTAAGGACCCTTCAAGAAAATGAGGCTCTTGCAAATGAACCTCCTCATCTTCTTCAATTTTGCTTGGACCAACTTCATGAAGCTCAAGTGGTGATGGGGAAGTTGATCTTGGTTCTTCTTCAACTGCAACAAGGTCTTCATTATCATGCTTAATGAAACTTGTACTTGTAGAAACACTTTCAAAAGTGATCTCTATGTCACCAACATAGAGGTGTGAGCACCCATCAGTAGGTACTCCTTCATAGTTTAAGCATCCATCAGTAGATGCTCTTTGGTTCATTTCTAAGCTAGAAGGTGTCTCGAAATGATCTTCCATATTTTCAATAGAATCTTCTTCATGCTCTTGTGATGTCTCTTCCTTTTGCTCCTTAAAGAAAGATGATGCATTTTGCCCCTTGTTTTCCCTAGGATCAATATATTTGGAATCTCTTCTTGAATAAATGTCAAAAGCTCTCCTCAAGGAGGACATCATTTCATGCACACATATATGATACTCGCTCCAAGGGTTTTTACAAGAAGGGCATAAACCTTTCTTCACTAACTCCACATCTTCATTTTTGGGCCTATTTTCAAAAACATGTTCAGCATAGTACTCAAAAGACATGGCATTTTGTTTATTTTTGCTAAAAGCAAGATATTCTTGATATTTTTGATATTGTTGAGGCAAGGTTTTATATTTTGCTCTCCATCTTTGGAACTCACTCATAGAATTATCCTTGGTTGGTGTGACAAACTCATATTCATCATATTTAAAGTCATAAGAATAATCTTCATTTCTCTTGAAATTGTAAGAAGTGTTGCATGATGGCATCTCTTCCTCATACCATTCACATTCTGCTTCATATTGCTCATAAGCATCTGCATATTCCTCATAAGAATTGTACTCATAGGATTCATCATAATAGTAAGACATGGCTGCCAATTTTTCTTGAATGTATGTTCCTAATCCATAGGTGCAAGGACCATGCTCTGATACCACTGTAATGTCCCTTGTTAGGAATTTTATTAAAATTGCAATTTTCCACTTTTTTCCTTGGTTCGACCTTTGACTAGTTTCGATCTCTAGGTCCCAAATTTGCCCCAAATGATCCCAAATCTTTTGAGAAGGTATATGAATGATATTAGAACATAAATATGTGTTTCAGGGATGCCTTTGTACCTTTAAAACACTTTTGCAAATACTCTTTCAATTCTGGTCAATGTAGGTAACTTTACTAGTGATTTCCCTTTGACTAGTATTGGTCTCTAGGTCTCAAATTGACTCCAAATGCCTTCAAATCTTCAAGGAAGGTTTATGAATTATATTAGGAATTGAATATGATGTTAAAGGATAACATATGGACACCAAAAGACCTCTGCAAACTCTCTTAAGATTCTGGACCAAGTATGCAATTTTACTAGTAATTTGGGGTTCAAATCTAAGGTAAGTACTGAAAATGGCTTCCCAAATGCCTCCAAACCCACTCAAATTTATGAACAGAGGTATGTAATGTGTTAATTATGTTATTAAGGTCTCATATGAACCATTAATGGTTTATTACAACTGTTCTCACCCTCTCCCATTCAACTGCACAAATCTCCAATTCGACCCTTGGGGAAATGACACTATTTCTTCTCCCAATGCAATTAAACTGAGTAAAAATGCTTCAAATGCTCAAGTACAGTACATGAAACTTGTATAAGACATCCATGGCAGTATATTTATCACAAATATATCAGAGAATCATCCATTCATTCGAAATCATCTTCAATACATTGGCTCACAACAAGGTAGTGGGGAAATGGCATTGTTCTTCCATTAAAAATGAGATTTATACATTTCTACTTGGAATTTCGACCTGAAACTTTTTGGAGATGAAGAACAGAGTATTTACTTCATATTAAAAAATAAATGGGGCATTAGAAGCTTCCCCAAAGAGTACAATAGCTCACCAAAAACGCCCTCCCTCAAGGATCAAGAATATGCCATCAAAACTGGAAATGGTTGAAGGAGCGAGCTGCAATAGAAGAAACCATGAGCTGCCCTGTAGCTTACACCTGCAAATAAAGACTCCATTAAATCTCCAAATGAAAGGTCTGAATGGCCTTTCCAATTGCCAACTTGGATGGGAATCTTTCACCCTCGAAATTGGCTAAGGCAAGAAACTAGTCATCCACTAGCTCTCCCTCTTCACAAATGCAATTGCAAATTCTACAAATGATCAAAAATTGGTTTCATTCTTTGTTATTGACATTTATAAACTTCTAATGTCCTCCATGGGTCGAATTCCTTCCAAGAGACTCATGCCAACTCATGTTGGGAAGAGATTCCAAAGAACGCCACTTGTACAACAATTCCTAGTCTCCCACTTCCACCAAATCACATGTGGAAGCATCTTAGCTACCCTAACACCCTTGAGCGCCCTCTTGGAGTCTATTTTTAGCCCTGACATGTAATATATGTCATATGTCAGCCTTCAGGTCTGATTTGTGTCATAGGTGTCATAGCATCTTCATTATTGTTGTCATAGAGCTAGGGAATCTAGCCAAAGTGTCTCACTAGATCCAAATTGCCTCTTCCTCTTCCATGGGAGTTACTCTTCCTCTATATTTCTACCTTGGATGAGTCATACAATGAATAATACCTTTTGGACTCCCCCAAGTATGTTACCATTCACCTTGAATTCGAATTGGTGAGAGAATGATGCCAAATGTAGTGGGGAAATCTAGTCATATGTGGGTCCCACTTCCTCCATGTGTCTTCATGATGAAATGCCACTTTGATTTTCACTTGTATATATTTATTTAGATCCTTTATTAAATATTTATGCCATTCTAATGTTCAAACATCATTTATTATCCCCATTATTCCAAATCCCAAAGCTTCCACCCCAAACCTAGGAAACTACTAATTTTCCTCCTTGGAAATTATTTGACCTTTAGCATCAATTTGACAAACTCTAATGAATAGAGCCAATGTGATTAGGCCATTGTGACCCAATACCAAATTTGGGACATGACATTTCTCTCCTATTTTCTATTGTTCATTGTGAGATTATTTAGATCTGAGTGAGTTATTGGTAATTAGTTTCAGAGGTGGGACTCCTCTTTGAGCCTCACCTCCCATTCACTTCATGTGTTTTTGTTCATGCTTATTCTTATGCAATATTAGGTTTTTCATGTGAATTTTATGACAGATTTGCATGCTTAATCTCCTCCTCTCTCGGCATTCAAGCATTCCAGTTCTCAGCTCCCAAGATCCGGATCTGAGAACCGGAATGCTTGAATGCCGAGAGAGGAGGAGATTAAGCATGCAAATCTGTCATAAAATTCACATGAAAACCCTAATATTGCATAAGAATAAGCATGAACAAAAACACATGAAGTGAATGGGAGGTGAGGCTCAAAGAGGAGCCCCACCTCTGAAACTAATTACCAATAACTCACTCAGATCTAAATAATCTCACAATGAACAATAGAAAATAGGAGAGAAACCAAATGAGTAACTTGATATCATGAGAAGGCTTGCTAGGCCTTTATATAGCATTATTACAATGTGTTTTGAGGCCATACCATGGGCCAAAACTATGTGCTACTAAATACCATGGATGAGAGAGGGTGTCCTCTCTATTTAATACTTTTATGGCTTATACATCCGAATTTAGACCATATGCCCCCTAAAAGTGGGATCAGGGTGAGGGAAGACACCATAGGTGAAGCATTAAGAGCTAAAAAATTCATTGATAAGATTAGGCAAATCTATTTGCAAGTAAAAGAGACATTGAAGAAGTCACGGGAAAATAACAAGGCTTGACATGATCAACATAGGGTTGAGAAAACATTCAAGGTGGGAGACTATAATATGCTTAAACCCATAAATTCATGGAAAAGATAGAAAATGCAAGGAAATAGATGAAATAGATAACAATGTTCACTTGCCTCTTCAAGGGGTCAACCTCCAAGAGCATTAGCTCCAAATACAATGACAATTCTTCTTCACTTCACATATCTTACTACTCTATATATAGTACTTCAATAACCCAATTCCAACTACTTGTGGTCTCACTGTTAATGAGGCCTAACCACTTAAGGGCCTTTATTCAATAAGGAAGGCCCTTTTACATTAAACAACTACCCACTATCTAACTAATGGGCCTTATGGCCCTGTATATAGATAAAGTAGGGAGGTTAGGGTAGGACCCTAACATGTCCTCCCGCTTCAAAAGCAACATTGTCCATGGAGATGGGGAAACTACTGCAAAATTGTTGATGGTTCCCAAGTAGCATGTTTTGGTGAGATATCCTTCCATTGAATCAAAACTTTTTGGATAGTGTGCTAACGTAGTTGATGATCCCTAGTGTCCAAAACTACTTATGGTTGGAGCTAAATGGAGCCTTATTCATCCAATTTTGGTAATGTAGTTTGAACTCAATAATTCTGACCCACTACCTTCTTCAAACATGAAACATGAAATACTGGGTGGATATTGGAGTGTGTTAGGAGTGCTAATTTGTAGGCCACCTGACCAATGTGTTGAATAATCTGATATGGGCCATAAAAATTTGGTGTAAGCTTATGATGGCCTTTAACTTTGAGAGAGGTCTGCTTATAAGGTTGAACCCGAAGGAACACCTGGTCTCCTTCTACAAATGAACGTTTCGAGAAGTGTTGGTCTTCTTGTTGCTTCATGTGGTTTTGAGACATTGCTAAAGTTTCCTTAAGTGTGCAAAGAGTGACATCACGATTATGAAGCAGACTATCAGCTGCATGTACCTTGGAAATACCTAGTAGATAAGAAACCATAAAGGGTGGTTGTTGGCCATAGACTGCTTCATATGGTGTCATTTTTGTAGCCTCATGATAAATGATATTATGCCACCATTTTGCAAAAGGTAACCACTGTGCTCACTGATGCTGCTTTTCAGATGCAAACCATCTCAAATAGGTTTCAAGACACTTATTGATTGCTTCTGCCTGGCCATATGTTGAGGATGATAAGAGGTGCTCATTCAAAATTGGGTGTCCTGTAGTTTAAATAGTTCTTGTCAAAATTTGCTGGTGAAAGTGGGATCACGATCTAACACAATGGAGGTAGGCATGCCATGGAGTTTAAAAATCAGGTTTAAATTTTTTTGGGAAACCAGTGTTACGGTAAATGGATGTTAGAGAGCACAAAAACTATCATATTTGGAAATCCGATCAACTACCACCATGATGACTGATTTGTTACCTGCTTTCGAAAGACCAACAATAAAATCCATGGAAATATTGGTCCAAATAGTGGCTGGGATTGGTAATGGTTGCAATGCCCCAAGAGTCTTTACTGTCTCACCCTTGTTCCTTTGGAAAGTGTCACATTCTGCTACAAAATTAAGGATATCCTTTTTCATGCCTTCCAAAAATAATGAGTGCTTGGCGCTTGCATAAGTATTTTGAAATCCTGAGTGACTTGCGAGGGGAGATGAATGCAACTTTGTTAATATGTCTATTTTATGGCAAATTTAGGTACCAAAAAAAGACGACCTTTATATTACAACGTATCTTGCTGCCTAGTGTAACCCTTGGGAGGGTTGGGATCCTCCTGGAGGTGCTTGGTGATATGAGATGTAGCAACATTTGTTAGCCATTCTTGTCATGCTTCCTCTAACCATTCAGGTATTGGAGAGGATAAGGCAAAGAGTGATCCCTTTTCCTCACATTTCCTTGACAAGTCATATGCAACAACATTGTCTTTTCCCTTTTTGTAGATGATATCATAATCATAACCAAGCATTTTGGTGACCCATTTCTACTGAATTGGGGATGACAACCTTTGCTCCAAAACATACTTTAGGCTATGATGATCTATCTTGATCTAGAAGCATCACCCTATGAGATATGGTCTCCATGTGCCAATTGCATGTAGGATGGCCATCATTTCTTTCTCATAGGTAGACTTCCCCAAGTTCTTTTCACACAAATGCTTGTGAATTCTAAGGGTCTTCCTTTTTGGATTAAAACTGCACCTAATCCTTTTCCAGAGGCATCACATTCCAATAAAAAAGTTTTAGTAAAATCAGGCATAACTAAGGCTGGTGCGGTGCACATGGCTTGGTTTAGAACTGAGAATGCTTGTTTTGCCACTTCATTCCATGCAAAGGCATTTTTCTTGAGTAGAATTATCAATGGGGATGCAGTTTTACCATAGTTCTTCACAAACTTCCTACAGTATCCCGTAAGGCCTAAAAATCCACATAAGTTCTTTAAGGTTTTAGGGCAGGGCCATTCTTGCATTGCTGCATTCTTCTTGGGGTCCACTTTCACCCCTTCTTGTCCAACAATGTGACCCAAGTATTCGACCTTTGATACCCCAAAATAACATTTGGAGCGTTTGATGAATAACTGATGGTCTCGAAGGAGTTGCAAGGATTTATCAACATGTTGTACATGGGCATCCCAAGTTTGATTGTAATCAAAATGTCATCAAAGAAAACTAGCACAAAATCACAAATATATGGCCTCAAAAATTTATTTATGAGGCTTTGAAAAGTAGATGGGACATTACAGAGTCCAGAGGGCATAACCAAGAACTCATAATGGCCTTTCAGTGTCCATAAATATGTCTTTGGAATGTTGGCCTCTTTCATCTTGATTTGGTGGTATCCTAAATAAAGGTCAATTTTTGTGAAAATTTAGCACCATGGAGTTCATATAGAAGATCATCAATGACTAGGATGGGAAATTTATCCTTTATTGTTAACTTGTTAAGCGCCCACAAATCAAGACACATACGCCACTCGCCTTCTTTTTTTAAAACCATGACTACTGCGGAATAATATAGGCAAGTGTTGGGACGAATGGATCCTGCCTCCAATAGCTCCTAAATTATCTTTTCAATTTCATTCTTTTTATGCAAATGGGTTCCTATATGATCGTACATTTGGTGGTTGAATTCCTGGACTCAAGCAAATACCAAGATCATGCCCACCTTTAGATGGGGGTAAGCCCTTCGGTGTCTCAATGACTTGTTGATATTTGTCTAAAACCATTTATAAGTTAGGTTGGATTTCTGGTGCAGTGTTATCTAGAGCCTGGATGGCATGGAATTGAACAATAATTCCAAAGTGTCCTTTCTTCAATAATTTTTCCATCCGATGAGAACTTATGATTTCAGGGGAGCCTACCTAGAGACCTACAAGGGCGTGAGTATGAGAGTATGGGGTAAAGCTCAAGCATAATTCCTTGAATTCCATGGTCACTAGACCAAATGTTCATAGCCATATGCCCCTAAAACTATATCACATCCACCCATATCTATAGACAACATATGGGTTTTGAGATTATAGTAACCCAATTGGAGTTTCACATTTTCACAGTGGCCCCCATATTTGTCATCCTACCATTGGCTATCATAATTTGAAATTTGGGCATTGGGTGGACATAACAATGGATTTCTTCAGCCACTCTCTTATGAATAAAGTTATGGGTGCTTCTACTATCAACCAAAACTACCACTTTGCAGTGATTGATGTAACCCCAAAGTTTCAATGTTTGTGGGGATGAAATACCAAATAAAGCATGAAGAGAGATGCATGGTTCTTCTTGATTGACTTCGAGCTCCAATTCTTCTTGCATATAAGGTGTTTTGTCAACATCCTCAAACTTAGGAGTATCTTCCACAATGATGTCTTCAAAATGGGTAAGAGTAGTCACATCAATTTGAAATAACTTATGTTCTTTATATTTATGACTTGGAGCATACTATTCATCACAATTATAGCAAAGTCACCATCTTTTTCATCTTGCCATTTTTGTTGGAGATAACTTTTGTACTTTTAAGGGAGAAGAATGAATTGTGATTGAGGAATTGACCTCCATAGGGAGAAAGTGGGGGATGAATGGTGGTTTGTTGGCATGCGCAATGATCATCATGTCTGCTTCTAAAGCCCTCTGAGATGCTTCTAAATAGGTAGCAGGATGATGCATTATGACTTGTGCTTGAATTGCTTCCTTGAGGCCACTAATGAAACATTATTTATAAAAGGAATATGTTAATTTCTCTGTGCAGATGGCTAATTAATCAAAGGCAAAGATAAAGTCTACTATTGAGCTTGTTTAACTTAACTGGGTAAGCGGTCTCAAATAGTAAGTATCTTCCTCATAATGGTGATGGAGAGATTTAACAAATAAACGCTAGGGAATGAGGCACCCATAGGATTTTTTTAGGCCACTCCCACCATTTCCATCGTTCTAGATCCAAATACAAAACCCCCACCCTAAGTTTCATCATATCATCAGTAATCCCATGATTGCAAAGTAGTGTTCCATCTGTGTAACCCATCTTGAAGGGATATAACCATCGAACTTGTTCAAGTGTACCTTAGGAAAGTGTTTCTAGGCATTATTATCCATGGAGTGTGGGTTAGGGTTGTGAGGCCCCGAAGAGTGTTATTGGTGGCTAAATAGTGCCGAGTGAGATGTTCCTTCCTTGTGTGGTTCACTATGTTGTGTATCCCAAGGGACCTGTTCCAACATGCAATGAGATGTCAGTCAATTTAGGGATTCAATTATCTTTTCCAAATTCTCATCCAATTTGTAATCCAGGTTTCTTGCTTCATTTTGAAGTTCCTTCATCTAGCCTTGCTTGTCCTAGATGTTTTCCTAAAGACTGTTGTATTTTTCTTCAAGGTGATCAAACCTTTGGGCATTAGAGCATGTGTTCATGTTTCTTGGGGTATTGAAAGGTGGTTTATAGGGAGGAGTACCTTCTACCATGGAATGTTATGTGAGAGTGAGGTTTACACATTGAACTATATATTTTTTCAAAGTAGTCTTCGAGGGAAAATGTTTCAAATAAGCACAAGTCCTCGTAAAATCCTGAAGGGGAGACGATATGGAGACTTTTGTAACTTTGAAATTTATGTTCTCTGAGAATAATTTTTTTGTTTACTCCATAGTGGCTCGATATGTCTACTCTACAATTCCGTAGGTTTAACTGGATTTTGATTTGCGAAGCAAAACATAGGGTAGTTTTTGTTGATTTTGGATTTCTCGAAATTGGGAACTTGTATAGACTACACATGTCCAATTTTTTTGTTGCAAACATGAGATTGATACCACAAGTACTATGTTTTTCCTTCTTTTCAATGCAACTGCTGGCACTCAATTTGGAGTAAGTGAAACTTCATATATAATAGTTTTACCTCGGACACTTGTTTAGGGCTAATTTTTGGGCTATTCAAATTGCTTGACTTACACGACGCATATCTAGAAAATGATAACGATATAGAATATAAAACTTGGATACAAGTTACTTTACTATGCCCTTTCTATACCTTGGGATTTTCGGACCCTGAGGTTTCACATAAAAAAATGGGATCGAAAATGCCAAAACAACTCATTTACAAGAGTCAAACCCTAGGTAAAATTCCCTTAGCTTTGACCGAGTATATCTCCAAATGTATAGTGACCCAAAAGCTAAAAATTAAACCAAGTTAGCACCTTATGCATTTAATGTACCTTGCAAGGTTTTATATTCTGAAATGGCACAAAAAAAAATTGAGTGAAAATGCCAAGATGACTTGTTTGAAAGAGTCAAACCCTAAAAAATTCTTCCCTTTTGTCCCAAGAAAGAGCTCTGGTACCACTTGTAATATGCTTGAACCTATAAATTCATAGAAAAGATAGAAAATATAATGAAAATATATGAAATAGATAACAATGTTCACTTACCTCTTCAAGGGGCAACCTTCACATTGCATATCTTACTACTCTATATATAGTACTTCAATAGCCCAATTCAAACTACTTGTGGTCCTGATATTAATTAGGGATGACCACCTAAGGGTTTTCACTCAATAAGGAAGGCCCTTTTACATTAAATAACTACTTACTTACTAACTAATGGGACTTATGGCCTTGGACATAGATAAAGTAGGGGGTTAGGGTAGGACCCTAACATAGACAAAGTTTGGTTGCACTTGAATAAGGAAAGACTACAAGGTCCTGGTAAGAGGATCAAGGCATTATGATATGGTATTTTGAAGTGTTCGAGAGGGTAGGATATAATTCCTATAGACTCATTCTACCCCCATATATGCATAAGAAGTCTCAAACAACCAGGTGCGGATAGTAAGAAATCTGGTAGGTGGGGTTGAAAGTGGGTTGATAGGATAACTTCCATGCAAGGCTAAATGGTACTCCGAGGAGAAGGTAGAGCAAAAATTTCCTCACCTCATTCAATAAAATATTTTAGGGACAAAAAACTCCCAAAATGGGGAAATGTGATCCGAAATGGATCAATATATAATTTATCATATATTTTGGCGCTTTCAGGGTAAAAAGATTGGATGAATTGGCTCTTAGGGCCCATTTTAGGGGCATGTCTCACTTTGTAGATTTGGGGTCCATAACCCTCCAGGGCTGGTTTGAGTGATTAATTTTTTACGTTCAAAATTTTATCATTTGCACCATGTTCGTTAATTCTATTCAACACTCTGAGGCCTTTGTAATGGTCCAAGAATCACCTCAAATAGAGTCTGTATGAGGAAGTTATGCCTCCTGTAAGTTAACCTATCTAGTTGACCACCACAGTACTGAGTGGATTCCATGTCAGCTCTCATTTCTCACACATGCATATTTATTCACATGTGGAATTTCAAGAATATTCTAAAAGTTCCAAAACCCTAACCCTAATCGGTAGTTGGGGCATGCGAAAACCCTAGAACTAACCCTTGATGGCTATCGTTTTATGCTAAATATTGGGCCATTAGGAAAAGAAAGGGTTCCATTCTTATGATTTTATCGTATTCTTCCATAATTGAACAACAACACGAGAGTGGATATTAGAGCATAAAAGAGAACATAGGAGAACCTATAGTAGCCATTCTGGTCGTAGAGTCATAGGTAACTCCATAGAGAGTATTTCTTTCTTTGTATTTACACTCTATATAAAAGAGCAAGGCATAATCCTCATTTGCAGTTGGGTTTTTCCCCATAGTTGGTTTTCCCATTGTAAATCTTATGTTGATTGTGTATTTCTTTGCTCTAATTATTTCTCTTACAGTTCCACTTATTTAGCATTCAATGGAAATAAGCTAATAAGAAGAACTAAGTTGTAAGATTCGTTGTGACGAATTGTTCCAATGGAATATCCATGACAGTTTTCAGAACACACAATTTAAAATTGAAATTAAGTGGAAAAAATTCATGGACACGCCTAAAGGAACCATGAATTGGGTCTTGATATCATAACGATGAATGGAAACAAATAAACGCCAATTAGACAGATAGTGGGGAAATCCGTCACACCACAACTAGAACATGATGCCCCTCTTCACATGTTGCCACACCACTTGTCCAAGAAATCGTTCTTTCACATAGTTGCCAGATCTGTAATAATTTGCTGCAAATTAATCATGATGGCATATATGGACAAGCTCTGACAAAATCTTGTGGAAGATCACATAGAATAGACAAGACAAATGAGGGTGGAGATTCCACTAAAACTTGATGGATGAGACAATTGGACCATGGAAGGAGGACAAAATAGGAAAATGATGTGAATTTGGCGTGGAGGTAAAAACACATGTGGTGCTTATCCATTTGCTAAAGAGATGAGGAGTCCGCAATAGTGCCATGCACATAAAAATTCCTTTGGCACAAGTATGTGTTGATTAGGTTTCAAACTCCATGGGATTTCATGGGAAATGTTTTATACAAAATTATATTTGACTAGGTTTTTAGTTGATCCCATGGGTTCTACATGCACATTATGTTTTTCAAAATAAGAAAGGTAGAATTAGATAAAACATTTTATTCTTAATAATAATAATAATCTAATTTTGAGATTGCGGTCTAGTTAGACGTCAAATTTATTTATGAGACCATTTTGTTTATGGAAGTGAGTTTAGGTAGTCATCTTTATTTTATGGTATAACATATTCATTAATCATATATTGAGTGTGCATATAACATCTTAATTAATCACATATATGTTTGTGAAGAATATCTATGAGCATCACTACTCACTTACCCTGAGGAAGATAATGGAAAGCATGGAGACTAGAATGTAAATGAGGAGGAGAAAAACACCAAATCACAAAGTTGATAATGATGTTTGTGACATTATCCAAAACGGCCCATAGCATTTTCAAGGACATAACACTAAGTATGCAAAGATTGTGGTCATGTATTTCCCAATTAAAGAGTTGATTGCTTATTGTATTGACAAAATGGAAGCCAAGGAGGGGAAAAACCTTGCAAAAGATGGAGTAGTTGAATAGCAAGTATGATTCCCTCATAAAAAAAATTTGAGACTCATAAGTGAATTTTGTAGATGGTGATGAGGTCATGGATGAACACAAGGAATTTGGCAAGAAGATGAAGGCTAGAACATTAGAGAACCTTGTCAAGCTAGATGTCCATGCCCAAGATTGAAATCTAGATATCCCTAACTCTTTTCTTTTTGTCATATCAAGCTTTTCTTTGCATTTTTGTTTATGAACCTTTTGGGTTCATCAATGTTTTGGACTTTACAAATATTTTAGCCCTAATTTTGTTGTTATCAAGACATTCCTTGCAAGTAATAGTGTTGCATCTAGATACTGTGACTAATAATAGGTACTTTTTTACCTATACAGTAGAGGGAAAGGTTGTCTTATGACATACCTATTCTCAATAAGTTTGTATTATTTTTATGCATATTAATAGAATTTAGCTAACTCACGAAAAAATACAAAAAATAAATAAATACAAATAATCTTTAGTAATTCTTCATTAATCCCATATTAAGCATACATGGAAAAGGGATGATGGATTGAATCACTATGTCAGTTGTGTGAAGGGTACGGTTTGGTAGGATGTATGAAGAATTAGTGGATTATTCAAAAGATCTACTTGCAAGGAGGTCTATTTGGTCTCTCCTTGCCTCTTTAGTTTTCCTATTGGCTTGGAAGAGTCTCCTTATATGGGGTCAGCCTTTGGGGCTTCTCCCCTGACTCAAGAAACCTTAGAAATCCCAGTTCTCAACATGAGTGAGATGAATAACAACAAGTATATTGAAGTCGTACCGAATCTACATTTAATTAGTGAGAATGAAGTCATGAATTAAGATAGTGGTACTTTTCCTCGAGCCTCGATCACAGTGATAAGTCCCTCTTGTGTCAACATTCAATTTTCCTCAAGGGATGACATATATACTTTGACTATGGAATTATTGGTTTAATATGTAATTTGTATATTGTCAATGAATCATTCTTGCAATTGCTTTCAGGGCCATCATTTTTTTTACCAAGGAAAAAAGCGTAATTTCATTAGGAATAATCAAATTACATATTCCAGAAGCGATTCTAGGAGCCCTTTCCAGTAACAGCTTTTCAGCTTCATAGAATAAAAATTGCAGGTGCCTAAACATCACCAGAATACATCTAAAACACCCTATTCCCGGGCAGCCAAGATTGGCTCATAAACAAATGAGAAACCAGTTCAAAAAGAGCTGAAGAAATAAGAAAAAAACCATAAGTAAAGCCGTCTGATGCAGACAAACAAACACTGGAGGATAGTAGAGCCACCAAATTTTGAAGAATGAAACCACCATCACCGTAGGAAGCCGACAGGTAGGGCCACCAATCCAGTACCACAATGCCATGGCACTGTTCGTATCTCCTTGGATTTTGCCGCCGCCGTCACAGGTGGGAAGGAGCCCGCGTCACGATCCTAGAAAGTAGCTCCATAGCCGATTGGTCGCATAACCGCTAGTCCAACGCCATGGCCGCCCTACCACTGAAACCGTGGCACAATTTGGATCTCCTCGACAAAGATGATGTTGCCGCCACAGGAAGGCAGGTGCCCGCGTCAGAAGTGCTGAAAGATGCTCCAGAGCCGATAGGTTACTGCAAATGGACGCCATTCCAATGCCAAGGCCGCCCTGCCACCGATTCGGCTCCCCTCTGCATTGAAACCGTCGCCGCCGCCATAGGAAAGCAGAACAAGCCCACTACACAATGGGTTGCCGCGCGAAGGCTCCGCCACCGCTCCTAGCGTAGGAAAACACTCATTCAGCCTTGACATATAGATTCTCAGGGGAGGAAGGGGATGGAGGCTATGGAAGGAACCATAACCGCCGAGATCATCTCGATTGGTCGACTCTCAAACCCTAGTTGCAGAGCCTCCAAATATCGCTTCCAGGGGCATCATTTAGGAAACAAGGTCATCAAATATTGGATCATTGCAAATATAGAACCCTCACTAGGGTATAGACTGACCCTATCGATTTTGTCCAGAGGTTGGTTAGCACTCATTTTTATGAATATGTTACTTGTCAACAAGGTGAATCTAAATGAAGTTCTCAACATGATCAAGATGACTATGGTCAACTACTTCCAGGGGCTCCATTTAGGAAACAAGGTCATCAA
Organism: Larix kaempferi; assembly: GCA_027924585.1. NCBI lineage: Eukaryota > Viridiplantae > Streptophyta > Pinopsida > Pinales > Pinaceae > Larix > Larix kaempferi. The sequence goes on from BSBM01000368.1 coordinate 9,682,939, forward strand.
ATATTGGATCATTATAGATATTGAACCCTCACTTGGGTATAACCTAACCTTGTTGATTTTGTCCAAAGGTTAGGTGGCACTCATTTTTCTGGAAGCTATACTGAATGCAGAACAAGTTCTAATAAATTATTAGAAGTGTGGAGCAAGTTCACTTTTAATCAAGCCGCTAGAATCATTTGATACAAAACCTAATAAATTTGATGTTGTTCCATCCTAGGTTAGACCTCCAAGTTTTATTCTTCCTTTTTGGTCTAAGGATGTTTTTCGTGACATAGTCATGCTCTATGCCTACACTTTGAGGTAGATTTGTCTTATTAGAGCATGGAATCAATGTCATTGGCATGCGTCCTTATTGGTTTGGAATTGAAAGCAAGATTCATTGAAAATATCACTCTAAAAGAAGTTCTCAACATGATTAAGAATGGAACAACACCAATTTTCTTAGTTTTTGTATCAAATGAGTCTAGTGATTGATCATAAGTGGAATTTCTCTACACTTCCAATAATTTATTAGAACTCGTTCCGCATTCAGTACAACTACTTGAAAAATGAGTGCAAGCTGTTAGGATAATTAATACTCCAACCTTTGTCCACCTTAGTATTATTTACCTTTTCCTAGTATTGGATGATGTTGTTGACCCCCTAGTGGTGTTCAGTTGTCATCTAGGCCTCATTAGCCACCTGATGCGCTCTCCATGCATGGATATAAGTCATGCATGCATGCATGCATGGATTTAGGCCATGTAGAGTCAGTTCCCTACATTTTAGGAGCTAACTCAGTGATTTGGTTCAATCCACCTGAGTTCATGACTGTAGTGGGGGGTTTGAGCTCCGATTGCCACTGACTGTCAACTAATGCACCCTCTCTAGCCTGATTTGCATGATAAACTCATTGATTCACCCTTCATGATTAGTTAACTGATAGTAGCTTCAGTTCACTTACATTCAATTGAGTTTGGCACTATCATAGCACTGTAGTGGGGACAAATCTTATACTATACTAACATGGATTCGAATTCCTCCTAGATAATCAAATTCTCTCAATTGTACTATACAGATTAGTGGAATATGACACCAGTTTTGATGCACAATATCTGAGTTTCTTTGCATGTCTGATTTTACTGCTCAATTCTTGCTAGATTTCACTGCAATTCTTCTTCCTTGCTAATTCTTTCACTATGAGATTTTCCCAGGCTCAATGATCTGCTGTAGGGATCTCAACAGAGCTGGTTTATCTTCGTTTTGAGAGTTTTTTGCAGAATTTTGAGAAGTTTTCAGTGCAGTAGTAGCAGTTTGCATTCGCTCCAATAACTACAGATGGAGAATTCGAATGCTCCTTGACACCACGAATCTCGACACCCTTCAATTATCTGGATTGGAGGACATATATGCAGATAGTCTTGCGCAACAAGAGTTTGTATAGGGTCACAATGAGAAAGGAGGTCGAACCTTAGGCAGTTGTTGTAATACCCCCATTTTGACCCTTATGATATATTGGCTTTTAATGTAAATATTGTATACATGTGATGTATGTTCCCTAGCGTGGAGCTCAAGGCCAAGGCCCCGCTAGTGTAAGCTCGAATTTTATTCAGAAAGGCAAGTAATTTGATATTTTACTACCCATGTGCTATTAAGCCATGGAACATTGTAAATGGATGTAAATATTTAATATTGCAATAAAATACCAAAAACTGGCTATGGAAGCAACTGATGAGAAGGGCCATGTGTATTCCACTAGGGAGTGGTGAGTGGGTTGTGGGGTTGAACCATAGGCTGCCAAATGTCATCTTGAGAACCTATTTGACTTTCCTTGCTGAAATTTTATTATGTGTAAGAAATTTGTTGAAGAAATGAGTCCATGGCTTCAATGGAGCATGGGCAACCCAGAAATTCGTATGGCAGTTATGGGCTCTGTTTCCTTGACCCACAAGTCAATCTACCTCATGGGAATTCGTCCCTCCTCATTCTCATTCCATTGTTGAACATCCAAGATTCAGTTTTCATCCATTACACAGACCGAACAGTGAGAAAAACCAGAAATCGCAACTTTGCAATAACCCACGTTTTGAAGTGCCATAAACGCCCATAATTTCGTGTTGACAGTAAAATCCAATGGGGGATCCATAGACATGAACCTTGGGGTGAATTTGAGAGTGTTAGATACCTCGAAATCCATAGTAAAACCAAGTTTGATAGCCCAAAAATCCAATTGCGGGATTGAGTTATTTTGTCACCGAATTGTGAAAATCCAAGCGTGAATGATAGAACAGAGGTTGGGATTGCTTGATAAACCCAGTGAAGGCTGTAATCTCAAGGATTTAGCAGCTTGGAACTTTCTATGCCCACCCTGAAGAGAACTGGAGGAAAGGGACACCTGAGGGACTGTGCAATAGAGAAGGGGACCTTCCTTGTGTCGGGTGTGGTAGGTATTGTGGGTGCCATGACTGTTCGAGTTTAGCTTGAGATGTGTGTAGATCTGTGGTTGAGCTCACTGGATTAGCATCCTCCTCCTTTGAATCTGGAATGCTTAATAAAACCAACTGTGTGTTGGCTTAGCATGATTGTTGTGTGAAACCATGGCTGTGAGTGAGACTGTTTAGTTCCTCCTTAGTGGATACACATCCTAGCTCGGGGGTGGTCTCTCATTTGAAAGAATACAGCCTGGACAAAGACCTATGGTTGGGTGGAACGTTGCTCTCACATAGCCAATTGCTTGGACAGTTCTTTTTGAAGATAAGTATTCTCCGTGGCTTAAATTATATTCATTATGTGCTCTGCAAGGTTTAATTTGATGACTGTTATGATTATATGTTGAATGCATGATGCAATTGTGTGTGGATAGTGTATCATTATGTTGTGTTTATTTGAAGTATGAAGCTGCACACATAAGTTTTTAATTATTATGAATTTTGTTAGTAAAGAACGGGGATGAGTTTCCCAAACAAGCCCCCGATTGTTTAGTCATGTTTCCTCCCTTGCATCGGATCGACGGGAGGTGACGTGACAGTTGTTAAGAAAGAAAAGTACTTGAACAAGTTAGATGAGGCTTTTGGTTTTATGTGTATTCATATCTCCAAAGACTTGCTCTTTCATATTGATGGATTGAAAACACCAAGGGAGGTTTGGAAGAAGCTTGAAACTCTCTTTGGTAAGAAATATGAGTTGAGAGGCCATGTTTTGGAGAATGAATTAATTGCTCTTCAACGCAGCAATTTCGAAAGCATACAAGAATTCTTTTCAAAGTTCAAGTCCTTGGTTATGCAGTGCAAACAATGTGGAATTGACAAGAAGGATGAGCAATTGGTGCTATCCATCCTAAGAAAGCTTGGCCCTGAATTTTTTGGTGTTTGTGTCTACCTTCCACTCTGGGAGATTGTCAATCCCCAATTGGAAAATTCCTTCTTTAGATGCATTCACAGAATCCCTGATCTAAGAACAAGACAAATTGATTCAAATGGGAGCCATGAAAGCCTCCAAGAATCAGGCTCTTATTGTTGGGGAGTCCAAAAGTACGAATGCTAAAGGGAAGAAGAAGGGAAAGGACAAGAAGCAATATGAATCCAAGCCAAAGGAGAATCCTAATCCATTAAGAGGATCCTCCAGCTCTAAGAAGGATAAGCAAAATAGGTTTGAGAAGAGCAAGTGTACCTATTGCAAGAAAGTAAACCATCCAGAGAGTTCCTGCATGAATAAGAAGATAGATCAAATGTCCAAACTTCTTGAACAACACAATATTTCCCTCCCAGAAGGTGCAAGGAAGACTGATTTTGGAAGTGAGACAAATGATCATGAGAGATGCCATGCACTGAAGGCTGGATTCTCACAATCACAAGCCTTCCTCATAGATTCTGGATCCTCCAACCACATGGTTTCCTCCAGAGAGTCTTTTTCCTCTTTAGATCTCATTGATGGTCCTAGTATTCACATGGGAGATAATTCACAGATCTCTGCTGAAGGGAAGGGAACAATACAACTGGAGCATGGAAAGTTCAAAAATGTTATGTATGTGCCTTCCTTGGCAGCAAAATTGTTATCTGCTGATTAGATGACACACACAGATTCACAGAAGAAAGTTGTTTTTGGACTTGACACAATTGAGATTGCAGAGATATCATCTGGGAAGCTAATAGTGAAAGGTGTTGCAAACCATGCCTCAAAGGCATATGAATTCTCTCAGTTTTTCCATATTCTTTGCCTACTCCATTTGCACTTGATGAAGATCAGAATGATGTCTCTTTTGATGATACACATTCAAATTTCGAAGATGAGGACCAAGTTGAATCAAATCTTGATATTGAGTATGAATATCCAGATCCAGATCCAACACCTGCTCCCAATCCAAGGCCTAAATGGGCTCAAAAATTCCTTGAAGCTGTTGGAAACGTAGATGGAGATCCATCTGACCATAGAAGAACCAGATCTCAACGTCAAGATGCAAACCTTGCTCTATGCCATACAAATCCACTTCTCCTAGAGATGTGATACATGATGGTAGGGTCCGATCCACAATCCTTCAAAGAGGATTTCCATGATCCAAGATGGTAGACTCCCATGGATGAAGAATATGAGTACTGCAGAACAATGAGACATGGTATCTTGTCTCTCTTCCCTCAGGGAGAAAGCTAGTCTAGTGCAAGTGGATCTACAAAACAAAACTTGCTTATGATGGATATACAACCAAGTACAAATCTCGGTTGGTTGCTAAGGGGTACTCACAAGTTCATGGCTTGGAATACAATTAGACATTCGCCCCAGTAGCAAGAATGGATTCTATAAGACTTGTTTTGGCAATTGCAGCTTCGAAGCAGTGGGAGGTACATCACATGGATGTAAAGAGTGCCTTCCTGCATGGTGACTTAGAAGAAGAGATCTATATGAAACATTCTGAGGGGTACGCAGATGATCCATCCTTGATATGCAGACTAAGGAAATCATTGTATGGGATCAAGCAAACCCCCATGTCATGGTATGCCAAAATGGATTCCTTCTTACTGTCACAGAAGTTTGAAAGATGCAAATTTGACTGCAATGTCTACATGCAACAAAAGGGAGGTTTTGTATTGTTGATTGTATTGTATGTGGATGAATTTCTCATCACTAGTGGTTCATCTACTGGATTGAAGAACATCAAGTATGCTTTGAGCAAATCCTTCTCCATGATAGACCTAGGGTTGCTGAAATAGTTTATTGGCCTTGAAGTAACTCCAAAAGCTTTAGGGATCATGATTTCATAGTCTAGGTATGCATCTGACTTAATAAAAAAGTTCCACATGGCGGATTGCAAAGAAGAAAATTTTACATTCCTATCTGGCATCATATTGGAAGAAGGTGGTTCTACTCCTTTGGTTGACAACACCTTGTGCAAGTAGTTGATTGGTAGCTTATTCTACTTGACACATTCGAGACCAGATCTATCTTATGCTGTTAGTGTTGTGGCAAGGTACATGCACGATCCACATGAGATGCATTGGAAGGTAGAAAAAAGAATCTTGCATTATGTGTAGGGTACAAAAGAGTTTGGGATTCATTATTCTGTTGGTGCTCAGTTAGATCTGGTTGGTTTTACTAAATCAGACTGGGAAGGAGACAACAGTGACATGGAATCTACTTCAGGCTACATGTTCATGTTGAGATCAAGACCAATCTATTGGTCAAGCAAGAAGCAATAAGCACTCACACTCTCTTCAATAGAAGCAGAGTACAAAGGGGTTGTGAATGCATCTATTCAAGCAGTTTGGTTACATGGAGTCTTGCCAGAGTTTGGCATTCGCACTTCTCCTTCAGTAGAAATTTTCTGTGATAATCAAAGTGCCATAAAGATCTCCAGTGATTCAATTCAAAAGCAAAGAACCAAACACATTGAGGTTCATATGCACTACATCAGGGAACTGGTGCACAACAGGACCATCACACTGCATTACTGTCCTATACAGGAGCAGATTGCAGAAATTTTTACAAAGTCTTTCACTCATAAGAGATTTTCCTATCTTAGATGTTTGCTTAGTGTGAAGGCTGCTTGAGTTCACTGTTGTTCATTTTTTAGGGTTTTTTTTTTCCCATGAGGTTTTCCCATTTCCTTAGTTTCATGAACAATTATTTTTTATTGTTTGGGTGACCTTTGGTCTCAGTTACCAGGGCCTAGTTTGTTTAATTTTGGATTAAGGGGGGGGTGTTAGGATAATTAATACTCCAACCTTTGTCCACCTTATTATTATTTCCTTTTTCCTAGTATTGGATGATGTTGTTGAACCCCTAGTGGTGTTCAGTTGTCATCTAGGCCTCATTAGCCACATAATGCACCCTCCATGCATGAATTTAGGCCATGTAGAGTCAGTTCCCTACATTCTAGGAGCTAACTCAGTGATCTGGTTTAGTCCACCTCAGTTCATGACTGTAGTGGGGGGTTTGAGCTTTGATTGCCATTGACTGTTAGCTAATGCGCCCTCTCTAGCCCGATTTACATGATAAAATCATTGATGCACCCTTCATGATCAATTAACTGACAGTAGCTTCATTTCACTGACATTCAATTGAGTTTGGCACTATCAGAGCACTGTAGTGGGGACAATTTCTATGCTAGACTGAAATGGATTCGAATTCCTCCTGGATGATCGAATTCTCTCAATTGTACTATATTATTTTACTATACAGATTAATGGAATATGACATCAGTTTTGATGCACATATGATTTTCTTTGCATGTTTGATTTTACTGCTCAATTCTTGCTAGATTTCACTGCAATTCTTCTTCCTTGCTAATTCTTTCACTGTGAGATTTTCCTAGGCTCAATGATATGCTGTGTTACAGAATTTCACACCAACTAACCTCTGGACAAAATCAACATGGTCAGGCTAAACCTTAGTGAGGGTTCCATATCTATAGTGATCGAATATTTGATGACATTGTTGCCTAAACAATGCCCCTTGAAGCAATTAACCATAGTCATCACAATCATGTTGAGAAGTTAATTTAGCTTCACCTCATTGCCAAGTAACATATTAAGAAAAAATAGTGCCAACCAAACTCTGGACAAAATCAACAAGGTTAGGCTATACCCTAGTGAGGGTTCCATATATGCAGTGATCTAATATTTGTCAACCATAGTCATATTGATCATGTCGAGAATTTCATCTAGCTTCACCTAATGATAAGTCCCCCATGTACCCACATTCAAATTGCCTCAAGGGATGACACACATACCTTGACTATGGAGTTATTGGTTTTAGGTGTAATTTCTAACTCTTCTAGTGCTTCAAAATGATTTGATCTGATGGTCTGAGGGTTTGAGCCAAGGACCCATGCATTCTCTCAAAATCCATAAATACTCTATGATATCTACAATATGTGATATTGTTTTGAGTCCTTGATGTGTGGTGAGGGTGGATCCATTGGATCAGTGCACGGTCCATAGTTACTAAGTGGTGTGTTGAAGATTTATATCCCATAAACTATAGCCACCTATGCACTTGGTCATTTTTCTTTCTTGGCATCTCATGATCCCTTTGTAAGGACATGAAGTAAGGATACTTTGGGAAGGGTTCATAAACATAAATAGTGCATCAAAAAATGAAAAGATCCCATGAATTTGTTACTTGGAAATGAGGTGAAGCTAAATGAAGTTCTCAACATGATCGATATGACTATGGTCAAATCCTTCCAGGGGTGTCATTTAAGCAATAAGGTCATCAAATATTGGATCACTGCATATATGGAACCCTCACTAGGGTATAACCTCACCATGTTGATTTTGTCTAGAGGTTGGTTGGCACTCACTTTTTAGGTAGCTAAACTGAATGCAGAGCAAGCTCTAAGAACTTATTGGAAGTGTGGAGTAATTTCACCTATGATAAAGCACTAGACTCATTTGATACAAAAACTGAGAAAATTGATGTTGTTTCATTCTAGGTTAGACTTCCAAGTTTTCTTCTTCCTTTTTTGTATGAGGATGTTTTTTTGTGGAATAGGGAATGCTCTAGGTTTGTACTTTGAGGTAGATTTGTCTTATTAGAGCATGGGATTGATTTCATTAGCACGCATCCTTGTTGGTTTGGAATTGAAAGAAGGATTCATTCGCAATATCATTTTGAAAAAGGGTGACCTTGAGGTGGAGTATGATCTAGACTATGAAGGCCTCCCTTTTCATTGCTTGCATTGTCATTCCTATGGGAATTTGGCTCTAAACTATAACTTACACCATTGGAAGAGGCTCTAGAAGAAAAAAATGGGACATAATGATTCATAGCTGGAGGTTCAAACATCCCCTGCTCTAGTCATTAATGCAGATTCCCAACATACAAAACACGAGAAAACTCCATCCAAGGCTAAATATGAGGCCAAGAATGAAAATGTGCATATGGTTCATACACCAGGGTTGATGATTAGTAGTTTTGAGGGGGATTTGGATACCAAATATTTTTTTTAATGGAATTTTTGGTATTAGAATACTCCAATCCTTATTAATCATATTCAAGAAGGTCCCAAATAAAATTACTCAAATATTTCCTCATCCTACCAAACTGTCGACCTGAGTGAGTAGTTGAATCTACCTAGATTTTCCCATGAGGTAAGTAAAGAGGATGGTAAGAAATACAATTTAAGGGCTTGGAGAAAAGGAGGCTCTTCTTCTTTGGGGCCTTGAAGGTGTTTGGGTAATTTCTAGGACCAAGGGATCAAAGGTAAACATAGAGGTCGAAAACCCTACATGTCATTTGCACAAACACATGCATATAATGTAATTTGGACTAGCAAGCAACTATCTATAGAAAGTTTTCTTAGAGGCACAAATACCCATGTGGATGGTTTTAAATGATTATCTTAACTCTGAAATGTAGGGGATTGGTTAGCATGTCCAAGGAAATGGTCATAAAAAGAGTTATTTCTACAAATAGTTATGATGTTATTTTGCTTCAAGAGACTATTCTAAAGGAAAGAAAATTGTTGTAGACTTAGGAAAATTTATGGGTGATTGGGACTTGTGTAATTTGATTCTCAAGGTATATCTAGGTGTCTTATATCAAGCTGGCATAAACGATACCTAATTTTCTCTAACTCATGGTATTTTTCTTCATGTCTGGGAATCATTATGCATTCTTGATATATGGGGAAAGAGTTCAATATTTTGAATATTTATGGGTTGTATTGTGATAGAGGACAAGTTCTTCAATTGGGGATGGATCAAGCAAAGAATAAAGATCGCCGGTTGGGATTTTAACTTATCCCTAGGATATTTGGAGGTATGGGGACCAATGAAATATATAGACCCACTTACATATTGCTTTACCATATCCCCCCCCACTTGGGGAAATAAGAGATATGGGCCAAAAAGAGTCATTAAAAGGTTAGACAAGGTTCTCATATAAGAGCCTTGAACCTTTTCATTTTAGACAATGGGTCTTTATTAGATGTAGTTATGACCATTCTCCAACTCTTTTTGAATTTATTAATGTGGAAAGAAAACCACCAACACCCTTTAAACTATGTTTAAAATCAACCCATAATGGCCAAAAGATGATGATTATAAACATAAATAGAAGAAGCTTTAATTAATTTTAATGGATCTTCTTGGGAGTCTGTTGATGTTTAGTTTGAACATAATATAAAATGGGCAAAACAAGTATCTATTGCATGGTCTAAAATTAAAAAGGGCAAGGACAAGATGGGGGTTTGGTTTCCTTACTGATGCTATTAAGTATGAATCAATGGAATAACAAGCTAAGAAGAGGAAATTATCATTGGACAAAGAAATCATGTGGCGACTAAAAAGTTGAGATCTTTGGCTATAGGTTGGTTAATATTTTTCATCATTTTGAAAAATAAAGGAAGAACATTAATTCAAAATTGAAGATTGATAAAGAGGATGGTTCCTTGGCAACTGGTTTTATTGATACAACAACAAAATAAGTACAACATTTTGACAATATATATAAGGAAAAGCGAAGAGAATCTGTAGCAGAAATCATTAGAATCTCTTCCTACTTTCCCCATTTTGACTATGCCCAAGACAACCAAACCCTTATGGAGGAGGATAGGAGATAGGAGAGAAGAGTTCTTAAATATGATCCATAGTTTCTAGAAAGATAAAGGCCCAGATCCTTGTGGGTCTTCATATTGAATTGTTTTTGGAGTGACTTGATTTCATTGAAGAATATCTTAGAAGGGTAATAGAGGAATTACGATCCACTGCTAAGATGTTGGCAACATTCAATGCTACTTTTATAACACTTATCCCAAAATATGACAATCCTTTTGGTATGTTTAGATTGATTTCAATATGTAACTGTATTTATAAAATCACTACAACAATCATTACCAAGAGGGTCAAGAACATTTTGTCTAACATTATCTCTAATGTATAGTTTGGCTTTTGGAGGGAAGATATATTATCAAGGTAGTTAGTTTAGCGCAAAAATGACTTCACACTATAAAGATAAAAAAAATTGAAGGCTATGGTAATAAAGGTTGGTATGTCAAAGGCATATGATAGAGTGAGCTCACTCTATTCAATATTATTACTTATTCATTTGGCTTTATGTGCTCCTTTGTGACCTGGCTTTATGTGCTCCTTTTGTGACCTAGGTCGTGAATTTGTATCACCTTAGTATCTTTTTCTATCTCATAAATGGGTCAACATCTCCTTAAGGCCTGAGATAGGTCTCAAGTAGAGTTTTCCTCTTTATCCTTATTTCTTATTGTTGGTTTTTGAGGGTCTAAGTAGAACCTTGAAAGAGGCACTCGATATTGGAGGCTTGAAAGGTATAAAATTTGGAATTTCATGTCATAGCTACTCTTTGTTGATAACAATTTGATTTTCTATGAAGGTTAAAGGAGGAACATGTTAGCACCTAAAGAGATTTTAGAAATTTATAATTTTTCTTGAGGTATGCAAGTAAACTTGGAGAAATAATTCATCCCCTTTACAAGGTTCAGAGGAAAAGAACAAGTTTTTATTTCCACCCCGTTTCCTTACAAAAATTTGGAGCTGGAAAATGACTTAAAGTATCGTGGCTTTGTTCTTAAACCGAATGATTATCAATTAAAAGGATTGGCAATGGCTAATAACAAAGGTAAAAAAGAGGTTGAACTGATGGTGCAATCATTGGCTCTCCCAAGGAGGTAGACTAGTACTTTTCAAATCAATCATTGAGGCATTTCCAGTTTACGAGCAATCTCTTTCATGGATACCTAAAGGAGTGCTAGAATAAATAAGGAGAAAAAATTATAGATTCCTTTGGTCTGGTGGTAGAGAAAAGAAGGGCTTTGCTTAGTTAAAGTGGAAAATATTATCAGTTCCAAAGGATTTGGGGGGTTAAGGGCTAAAAAAAATTCTCCAATTCTCAAAAGCATTGGCAACTAAAAGTGCATGGGGATTTGTGCAAGGTAAAGGATTATGGTGTTTTCTACTAAAGGAAAAATAAATTCACCTAACCTTTGTTGATGAACATATTAAAAACCCCATTAAAAATTCTCATAATATATATGTTATTTGGAAGGCAGTAGTAGTGGACCCTAGATCGACCATGGTGAAAATTTATGACTCCCAAACCATATTATACAACATCCAAGAAACATGAGAATTTATAAATTGAGTCAAGTTGGAGATTGGTATATGACTTACAATTTAGCATCAAGATGGTTATATGCTCGAGATTTAGGATTCAAGGAGGAGGATGAACACTTGTGGACAACTTACATAACAAAACTTAGGTCAAGCCGAGTAATATTAAAAGAAGAGGACACTATGGTTTGTACATTAAATCTTTTAGGAGTCTATACTACTTGGGAGGGATACAAGACCCTTGTTTCTCAAGGGTTTCAAGAGCTTACTAGGTGGTGGTGGAAACAATTATGGAGGTATAAATGTCCATTAAAAACTCACACCTTTATGTGGTTACTTCTAAATAATAAAGTAATCACGTAGGATATCTTAGAAAGGAGGAATATCAAGGGCCCACTGTGGTGTAGCTTGTGTATGTAGAGTCATGAAACTAATAGTCATTTAATTATGACCTATGCATTTGCTAGGTTGGTTTGGAAGGAACTAGAAGGCTTCATGTGTTTAAGAGATACATGGTTAAACTACAACAAAAAAAATAATTAGCACCTAATTTAACGTCCCTTTTTAGTGTAATTTTTTTCCAATTGAGTAGGAAAATTTGGAGTGAAACTACATTTTTGAAGTGTTGAAATTATTTCTAGGTTTAGCGCCAGAATTAGCGCCATATTAATCGCCTAATTTAGCACCAAGTGTCTATAAATTAAATTTATGGAAATAGAAATGAAAAATAGTAAAAATTGAAAAAAATGAAAAATGGTAAGAAAATGCTTGGATTTGAACCTAGAGCACTTGCCAATAGGCAAGAACTCTCCTTGAGCTACATTTCCACAAAAAACTATGATTACAAGTGTAAATTTGAACCAAAACTAAACTAACCTACTACAAATTAGAACTTACGAAAACAAAAATGTAAAATGGTAAAAAATGAAAATAGAAATGGGAATGCTAGGGAATGTTGGGACTTGAACCCAAATCACTTTCCAAGAGGAAAGAACTCTAATTGAACTACATTCCCACAAAGTATACCTTTAAAAGTGTAGATCTGAATTGAAATTAACCTAACCTATGCATGCAAACAAGTGAATACAAATGGAAAAGTAATAAGAGATAGATGGGTGCAAAGATTTGAACCCAGATCTTCTTTCATTTATGCAAGGGTATTCCTTAAGCCATACTCATGAACTAGATCAATGCATTAAAGAAAAACCCCAAAATGTCATTTTTTTTCTTCTTTCTCCATTAAATCTGCAGCAACAAAAAATAATAAACACTAGAAAATCAATAAAGGAAAAACAAAGAAAAAGAGGAACTAAAAATGAGAAGGAAAGGGAGAAGGCATTACCTTCCTTATGCAGGTTTCACCATGAAACCCTAGTCGCCATGCATGAAACCCTAAAACTTGCAATAAAAAAATAACAATAAACATTAGAAAAAAAAAAAAAAAATAGTAAGGAAGGAAGGAGGAGAAGGGAAGGGATAAGTCATTACCTTTATTATGGAGGTTCGTTGATGAAACCTTCTCCTCCATACATGAAACCCTAAACTTGCAACAACAAAACAACAATAAACATTAGTTAATCAATAAAGGAAAAAAAGAGGAAGGAAGGAAGAAAAGGGAAGGAGCATCCATTATATTCCTCATGGAGGTTCCTCCATGAGACCAAAACCCTATCCTCCCTGAGGATGAAACCATAAGAGAGGAAACCTTAAGGGAGAAGGGCATAGAAGAAAAGAGATAAAGTGAGGAATGAGAAAATATGAAATAATAGGTTTTGAGGGGTGTTTATGAGGGAACATTAGGGATTTTAATTAATATAATTGAAATTCCCTCCAACTCATGAGTATTGAGACAATGTACGATTTAAGGGTGGAATATTCATTTTAGACAGTTGAAAGATCTAAAGCCACATCGACAAATTTTTTGAAGAAGTTCTTGACAAAACAAAGCCTTTGGATTATTTTGATGGTGCCTCATAGTGTGAGATTCCTTTGGAGGGAATGTGGCATATTATATATTTTCGAGTCGCATGTTATAAAATTCAAAGCATGCATTAGACCAGGCTCCGACAAAAAGGTTGAATTGATGGCACTAAAGCTAACTATAACTATCACAACAAAATTTTTTTGGTCAAATATTCAAGTATTTCACGATTCACTTCTTGTGATTAAGTGGTTTAATGAGTACACTCTTAGATAATTTCACCCTCCAACTTCTCTTTGAGGAATTTCTTAGAAATTTGGAGGTTTTCACTCAAGTCTCCTTTACCCACATTTTTAAACAATGAAACCATTTGGTAGATTCCTTATCTAAAGAAGGCATTCAACTACTTCAAGGGGAATGGATTGTACCTGAAGAGATAAATATCCAACACACTAAATATTCTCACAATATTTTTTTATGAAGTCTTAGTAGAATATCTATTTTAGATTAGTTGGAGGACAACTTTGGAATATTGTTTGTTATATTCCATTTTTTTGGATCTTTCTACAATAAGATTGTATTGTCTAAATTTTAACACTAAAAGGAAAACACCTTATAGGGGAGGTTTGGGTAGAACCTCCAATAAAAATATCACCTCTATCCATTTATAGCAAAGGCAAATAGAAAAGGCAGGCGGTTGGAGGTTTTTGCAGATGTTTTGTCTCTGATGCGCTTATAAAAAATAATCGCACTGGTGCACTTTATTATTTATGAACGCACCGGATAGTTCAAATGACCCACTGATTTAAATTTTTATTTTAATCTATATATATATTCCAGAGAAAAAAATCGGTAACTTTATTCACAATATTGGAGAAGTTATAGCTTGTACGAGCCCATAGAGCTCTGTAAAAATTGTGCAAAATGATTGGTGTAAGTATAATCCATAAGGGGAGATTATGTCTCAACCCATAGAAGTACATAAGAAAAACAAAATGGGAAACCCACATTACATTTTCTTATATAAAGTTTGGGGAGACAAGCTCCACCAACATTAGATTAGGACTAATCAATAAAGAGAGTCAAACTCATTCATTCCAAAACTGGTCAAAACATATTATGGGAGAAATATTAGCCAACAATATATTATAAAGTGTTTTTTAACATGATCCATCGTCAGTGGATGAATCAAACTATATTTCAATCATTTGAATTTACATATAGTAGAAATATATATTAGGTATTTGGTGTAACTGGTCCATGTGTTGCACTTGTATCTTCCCCTAAATTGCGTTCTTCCTTTGCTAATGTGTCCGCTCTCATATTGTGCTCCCTGTATATATGATCACATATGCATGATGTGAACTAACATTTTAATTGCAGGCCTATGTCAATTAGGTGACGAGCTTGAGATTTGTGCAACTTGCTTCTTCATTTATCCAACTTTTCACCACTTATGAATCTAAGAATACATGAACAATGGAGATTTCCTTTTCCAATGCCAATGAGAAATCCATTACCAAGCTAAGAAGTTCAACATAGTTTTTGGTATTCTATCTCAAGCCTCTTTTGTAACTCAACTAATGCCCATTTTATCTTAAATATCCACCAACACCACTATCACCAGGATTCCTCGGGATGCACCATCACAAAAACAATGGTAAAAGGTGTGATCATATATATGTTCTTTGGGAATTCGTGGAGCTTTTTGTTTTGATTTATAATCCTTTATATAATCCTTTGGTAGAGAGTATTTGAAATGATACACGGATGTGAGTGGATTTTGGATAACTCTAGAGAAAATCACTTTATTCCTTGTTATCCATATTCTCCAACATACATGAAGAGGGAGAGATGGTATGTCTGTATATATATTTTTTGTGAACCAATCATTCCATGCCTCTAGAAAGGTGGTCCCTTCCCACTGTGGACATGATCCCATTGATAGATCCAAGCTCTAGACCTCTTTGGTAAAGTGATAGGATAACAACAAATGATTTACTGTCTCAACTTGTTTGTAGCATAGAGGACAAGTACAAGGCCCTTGTCTACCTCTTTTTTGGATATTGTCCCATGTGAGAATATTATTTTTGAGAGCTAGACAACAATTTTTTTTTTTGTTTTCACGGTGCCTGCAACTTCCAAATTTCTTTCCACCAATGTGGACACCTGTCATCTATAGCAGAAAATTGGAGAACCTTATATCCTAGATTAACTCTATATTCCATATCATCTTGATTAAGGACCCACACTAATTTGTTCAACATATAAGTGAGAGAGATAGATGCTCTGTTTAAACCTAGGATATATTTATTCCATTATAGAGTGTGTATCTGCGATAGGTTGAGTTGTTCTACAACCTTTCCTCCTTTATTCCAATAATCTCTATACTCGGGTGTAAAAATGTAAACCAAAAATATGTGTCTTGTAGAATGTAGTTTGTCCACTAGCTCACGGGGAAGCAAATCTTCCTGACAGATGCTCAAAATGGGATCTGAACCAAGTAGAATGTTATCACTGTTTCCAGGGTTCCAAGCGATATTTTCTCTGATTAAAGGGATGTTGTTTTGTATAGCCTTGCTAAAACAAACATAAGCACTGATGCATTTACAAACAACACACCAAAAAGCTTATAATTTTTGCCCCAAATAGAATACAAATATTTTGAAATTTTACGATGCACTTTATCTAAATAAATGCACCTATGTGTTTTATTTTACAAAAATGCACTAGACATCATTCAAATGATTTAAAAATTTAGAATATAATCTATACATTATATGATGCACTTTGTAACTATAAATGCACCAGTGTGTTTTAAAACAACGCACCGTAAAGATTTTATTTTTTGCCAAAAAATGAAAAATAATATTTCAAATTCCACAGTGCATTATTTCTACACTAACACACCAACGTGTTTAAATTTCAATATAAGCACTGGTGCATTTTGATAAAATGCACTAGACATCATTGAAATTATTAAAAAAATAAAATATAACATATTCTTTTTTTGTGTTGTTTGTTGCTACAAAAAACATCGATGCGTAAAAAATATTAGACCATAAAATAATTTTTTACAATGCTACAATGATTTTGTAGAGCCATACATGTACAAATTCTCAAGTTTCTATATAGGCTCCCTGTGTCATGATGTTCCCATACCACCATACTTGTATATCTGTGTGCATTTGAGGTTGATTGTGTTTGTTTAGTATTTTCAAACCAACACATTTTTTTTCATTTTTCCCATACACGACAACCATGGCTCCTCACTGCCAAAGAAAGTAGGTAAATCAACTGTTATCCTTCAATTTAATTTTTTAGCAGATTAAATTTCAAAATTAGGCTTTGTATACTTCAATTTCTTAAAAATTAATTTTTTTTTTTCTCTGTCGGTACTCCCACAGAATTGGGGTCCCTTTGGTAACCAATGCGTTTACAGGTCACAACGGACACCGGTGCATTTATAGTTCACATCATGTCTCATGCATGCGTTTCATATAAACACATTGGATGGTTCACGCCAAATGCGGTGCAGTTATTGCCAGATAACTGTACCCTTGCTCTCAATAATGATGTGGTGCGACATATACACCGGTGCATTGCTTGGAGGATCATCAATAATGAATCGATTAGCACACTACTAGCGCTGTGTTCTTCTAGGTTATCCACACCGTCCACCACTAAAAAATATAAGCAACCAATGCATTATAAGGTGCATCATCTTGATGGTGCGCTTAATTATAGACAACACACCGCCAAGCTTGGAAATACTCATCTAAAAATAGCTAACATTGCATTGTATGGTGCATCAGTATCAATGAGTTAAATTAGATAAGGTTGGTCCTTGGTACCAACCCACAGTGGATGATGTTTATTTCATTACATGCTTATCTAGGAGGTGGAGGAATTTCGCCATTTTCCCGATCTACCCCCTTGTGTTACAACCGAGACTCAATTGATGTATGTTCACTGATTCATTAGTGTGGATATTACTTGCCCTACTGATTTATCTAGGTGAGTGGGAAGCAATTGAGGCTACATGCATTTCAATAAGAGGAGGCCAGGTGCTTGAACTTGTTTGATACCATGATAACATACAATCTCACTGATGGACAATGTATTAGTTGGACTATGTTATATTATGTAGAGAGTTTACTATAGGGGCCAAGGCTAATCAAGTGGGCTGCTATTTTTCGACGACAACCTTTTATAACTTTAGACCATTTCCATAGCTAGTTGTTGGGAAGCCAGTTTTTCCCCTTCGCATCAAAGTAATTTACTCTATTTTTGAGAGGTTTCAAGTGACTCAAACCACATTCAGGTCGAAATTTGACTGCATGCCGATTAGACTTATGACTGATGTGTGTATATGCATATGGGGACATGGGTTTCCCAAGAGAGGAGCGCTTGAGTTCATGTGTAGGGCGCTTGGTGTAGTGGTTTTGGTGATGTTACGTATGATGACCAACAACCAGTCATCGATTATATTCCATATCCATATGCAAGGATGGACTAGCGAGGATGTGCGAACATTTGATTTACTCAATCCAAGCCATTGAATATGAGGGGTAATATGATAATTATATTTTGATTAATGTAAATGCATGATTTTCTTCTTTTTTAATGCACATGTAATTGATTATAATATTTTGTTTAAATTGTCTAATTATTATTCACTATTTTGTAGATATTGAACATATGCTGGGGATAAAAAACCCTAACATAATGAGGAGATCACTGAGGTTGATGAGCAATTTCTTGAGCATAAACATAACATGCAACAACACATGATAGGTACTAGATTCCATCAACATGTGGCATATTAAATTTGTGATTTGATGGCTCAGCATAGGGTGGAGGCTATACACCCACTTCACATCATAGGAGTGCCCACGATTTCTCCCATATCGTCCACCCTTCCTCAAGATATGACGTTATTGATGCACTATATTATTGGTGCCATCATGATACTCAAGAAGTTGATGGGTATTTTAGACTCTTCATCGGATTCATCTTCCGAGAATGATGCTTCTCCACGTCCTCCACCACCTCCTCCATCCATTGTTATAGCTCAAACTGACACTTCTCTATCTATGACGATAGTTTAAAAGACGCCTCTTGAGTGTCACCGATTGTTCACAAAAATGTACTTTAAATTACTTTAAAGGATTGAAGAGCCTATGATTTAACTCTTTATGATGGCCCTAATCCCTAAAGCATGATCCTAGTTCATACTCCCTTAATTCCATGAATTTGAAAATTTAAATATGCTCACGCATGCTTTCCGAACTAGCAACAAGTGATCCACACATGGTTCCCTTGAGCAAGGAACAAGTGCCTCAAAAAATGATGAAAAACTATAAAAATTCAAAAATTCAATAATTTATGGTAGTTTCAGATAATATGGATCTCGATTGTAACTCTCTAAACCAATTGGTAACCATCTGCAACTATCTCCATCAATCATAAAAAGAGATGAGATGGACCAAGGAAGGGGACACCCATGTTGCATCATCACACTGGAGGAATATTGCATTAAATTACATCTATCCCTTGTTCCATATCAGTGACCCTTGTCCCTGATCATTATCTCCTTGAGTGTTGAAGTAAACATCTACAAGTGATTTCTCTCTTCTCTACATTCAGAAGAGTGGAAGTGGGATCGTTGGTGTACAAGAGCAGAGGAACCTAGTATTTGGTTCAAAAGGTTCTAAACAATGGAAGAGGTAAATGTATTGTATCATTCCATTTCTAATAGAGATTTGATATCTTCCCCTTCCACAGATTAAAGTGTTATGTATTTGGTTGGTTAGCATTGAATATTATTTATATGTCATAGACACATATTTAAAAGTTATTGATATTATGCATATGTTTTTATGATAATTAGTTCTTTTCTCTGTAACCAAAAGCTTTGAGGAATGGTGAGTGGTTATGATTTTGCAGTTTGGAGATCTTCATTAAGGAGCATATTGGAAAAGGTCAAAGGGAGCAATGAGGATCAACCTTCATAAATAAGGTGCACTTATTTTCTTCCTCTCTCTTTCTTCTCTATATCTGTTTGATTGTGTCAGTCTTGAAGTATCGTTGATTTTCCTTTGTATAAGTCTAGTTAAGCATGTAGAACTTGTTATTAGATAAATATATACTCAACCTAGTATGTTGGTGACCTCACCCTAGTCATAGGATCAAATTACGCACAATAGAAATGATGACTCGGCTAGGGAGTTAAGATTATTTGTAAGGATTTTGCTTGGATTCTTTAGGTACTTGTTTTGGGTATTTCAGTCTTAGGAAGGTTTAGTCACAGTATAGAACTTTGGAAATTTCCAAAAAATTGAAGTTTTCTTGACTTTTACTCGATCTAGTCCAGGGTGTACTCGCGCTTCTCTGTGGAGACAGTTGTGTGTGGATGCACTTCCTGTGCTGCATAGGCACATGTGAGGTAGAGCATTGGTATGCACCTAATTTCCCCCCTTTTTCCTAAAAGGCTAGATTTGTTTGGTTCCTCTAGGCACAATAGAGTTTTTAGTCTTCTGTTTGGAGTGTATTGGGTAGTGTTTGGAAGTGCAATTTCCTCCAGAATGAAGAAAATTACGAAAATTTTGAGGTTTCTTTGCTTCATTTTTTCTTTATTTTTGATTGTTGAAACTTTAGTCATCAAGACCAAGAGTACAATCTTGAAGTTTGTTTATCTTGTTACCTTTGTTGTAAGGGAAATTAACTCTAAACCTTTCCTTATTGGTATACCTAGTTGTGTTTGTTTGATTCTAAGAGAGCTCATTGTTTGCTTCTTCTCAAATCTATTTTGCAATATTGGTTGAAAGGACGAGTGTTTGCAGTTGCATTTCACAAAGTAATAGGAATTTATACATCCAGTGTTTGCTTACATTAAATACATATTGTTTTTGAATTTGCATTTTTCTCATTAAAAAGGAAAAAATGGATCATAGTTGCATTTGAGTTGAAATGAAAAGGACTTTGTTTGTATTGCATGAAAGAGTGATTGCTTGAACTTGAAAGTGCCCTATCTTCCGCTGAAAGATCGTGAACGTTAGTAAGTCATTGGAATATATTTATTGGAATTGAAAGTGTATGCTTTTTCATCTCTAAATTGTTCTTGAAAAGTTGTGAGTTTTTGAAAGAGCAGTAGCATTAAAAAAAAGAGGAAAAGTTTTCTTTAAAAAAAAATCATTAATATCTTAACTCCTAGGGTCTTGGTGCTAGGATTAGAGAGTTAATGTATCCAAGGCCATATAAAATGAGAGTAGTGTCACGTCCCCACCCATTCATCCAACTGATGAAGGGGACGTTAATGATCTACGGGGATTCTAAATTTCGCCCCCCATGACCATATTATGAAATTCAAAAGCATTTAAATGTGTGTGCAGATGCATAAATAAAAACACAATGGAAATAAATCTATCCACACACACATCATGTGTATACCAACATATTCATCACAAGAATAACAATAATAATGATAATTCATGCATATTCAACACAACAAGAAATTAACAAGTAAACACTTATCTTTTTAAATGAAGTTGTCTAAGCAACTGGCTATGGAAGAGCAACGTTCCACCCAGCCATAGGCACTCTGTCCAACACTTTATCTCTTTGCTGAGAGGCCACCTCGAGCTGGGATATCTATCCACTAAGGAGGAACTACACAGGCTCACTCATAGACATAGGAACACACTCTCATACTAAGCCAACGCACATCTAGGTTTATCAAGCATATAAATAGACAAAGGAGATGAATGCTAAGCTAGTGAACTCAACCACAGAGATACAAGAATTTCAATTGGTCTCAACCAACCTTGGCACCCACAATACCTACCACACTCAACACAAGGAAGGTCCCCTTCTCTGCTGCATAGTTACTCGGGAGCCCCTTCCCTCTAGTGATATTCGGGGTGGGAATAGAAAGGTCCAAGCTACTAAACCTTCAGATATTTTTTCCTTCGCTGGGTTTATCAAGCCATTCGAACCTTTTGTCTCTCTTAGACTTCAATTATCTCTTGGATTCTCTGCTTTCTGGCCACTTTAAATTGTATCCACGAAATTCAATTTTCAGGCTTCCAAATCTGGATTCTCTGTCATGTCCCCGATCCCCTCGGTGCCCTTTAGAGAGATGGGGGAACAATCTTGATAGTTTTTTTTTTCCAAAATAATCCAAACTACGCACCTTTACACAACTTCCACGTTCTCAGTCCGCAATCCGCAATTCTAAAAGCAACAATCTACAAGCCGCAAGTTGGAATTCGGAAGTCAGAACACCAATTTCACGGCGTCGATGAAACTCCCTCTGACTTTCGCAGTTCCGCAATCCGTGATGCGGAACTCGAAAAGTCGGAGCACCAATTCCACGACGTTGACAAAACGCCTCTCTGAATTTCGCAGTTCCATAATCCGCGATGCAGAAATAAAAAATTCAGAGCACCAATTCCACATCGTCGAAGAAATGCCTCTCCGACTTCCGCAATACACGATTTGGAACTCGGAAAGCCGGGGTGCCAATTCCACGGTGTCGACGAAACGACCCTCCAACTTCCACAGTTCTGCAATTCGCGATGCAAAACTCAGAAATTCGGACTGCCAATTCCACGGTGTCGATGAAACATGCCCCCGAATTTTGCACTCCTCAATCCGGCTTGCGGGAGTTGAGACACCAAAATCCCAACTCCGAGCAACTTACCTCCTCTGACTTCCGCACTCCGCAATTTGTCTTGCATGATTCAAAAGTCGAAACTCTAAAATCACAACTCCGAAGAAAGTTGCTCCTCCGACTTCTGCACTCCGCAATCCAGATTGCGGGAGTCAGAAGTCAGAATTCCAGAGCACCATGTCGAGAGTTCACACCTCTGGATTCCGCGATCCTCAATCTGCACCATGGGTTTGGAAGGTCGGAAGTCGGCCAAATGCCCCTATTACAGCCAACTTCTCAAGCTGATATCTCCTTCATCCTAAGTCCATTTTGGGAAAATTTGGTACCGTTGGAAAGGTCGCGATGAGCCCTATGCAAATGAATGATCCTCTGTCGCATCCTATGCCTCTAATACTATCCTTTAGCCAATATAAAATGTGGCCCCAAAATTAATAAAGGCCACTTTACCACTCTGCAAGGTCCTTACACTACTTTGTCATGGCCCCTTCCCTTCATCTGATCCACAGGGGGGTGTCTATTTCCTCCCCAACACCCTACTTGAACCTTCTGCACATCCAGGGCGTCAATCAACAGGATCATTCCATGCATTCATACATAAACAAACAATCAGCCATGTATATAAATTGGCATAATTCAAAGGCAACGAGAAACACTTATCTTTAATTGAAACCACCAAGCAACTAGCTATGGAATGAAACATTCCAACACAACCATAGGTCTCTACCCCACCTGTAGTATTTCATCACTTAGATACCACCCCTGATCTAGGGCTATGTATCCACTAAGGAGGAACTACCCAGGTTTACTCATCGCTTTGGTTTCACACCAACAATCATCCTAATCCAACACACAATTGGGTTTATCAAGCATGCCAAGCGACAAGGGAGGAGGAAGCTAAGCCAGTGAGCTCAACCACATAGCTACCGAATCAATCAAATAGTCTTCACCAGTTTTATCAAGCGGTTCCAACCTTTGCTCTCTCTTCTGCACTATGTCATCCACACTTGGATCTCCTCAGGGTTACGGTCGAAATGATTTTCCTTGCATCTATGATTTCGGGATGGCAGGTCTGGGTTTCTCTCTGGTTTTTGGGGCATCTAACACCCTCAAAATTGCACCAAATATCAAGTCTATGGGTCCCCAAAAGGTTTTTCCTTCCCACGCATATTTCTGAGCGACCTTGGCTCTCTCCCAAATCACGATTTCTTCTTTTATTCACCGCTCGGCTATCTTTGTTCTCCCCCCCCAAACTCCGGTTGCTAGTCCCTAATGGAATGGGGATCAGGGAATACGAATTCCTAGGAGTAGAGTGACTTGTGGGTCAAGGAAAACAGAGCCCCATACCCTTCCATCTGAATTTTTGGGATTGCCCACACTCCATCGACCTCATGAACAATTTCTCTGTAGTACTTCCTTACACACAATTAAATGTCAGCAAGGAAGGTTAAAGGGGTTCTAAAGATAACATATGGAAGCCTATGGTTCAATTCCACAACCCCCTCACCTCTCCATAGTGGATACATATTACCCCCCCTCAATTAGTTGCATCCATAGCCAACCCCTTAGTATTTTTATTACATGATATTTACATCATTTTACAATTTCCATGGATTAATAGCACATGGATCACATAATGTCAAATACTTGCCTCTCAAAGCTGAGCATTCACTAGCGGGGCCTTGGCCTTGAGATCCACGATAGGAATCATACATCACATACACACAATGTTTACATAAAATCCAATATATCATAAGGGTCAAAATGTGGATATTACATTTCCCTCCCCCTTAGAATAACACCGTCCTCGGTGTTCCAGTACTTAGGAATACATACACAATTTACACGTCCAAAATTCACAAAATGTGGCAGGTTTGTCCTGCATTTCATCTTTTAATTTGAGCTTCCAGGACCAATTCCCTTAGTTTCTACAGGCTGCTCCTGCTGGATTTGACCTTCCATCTCCACAACAATCCCTTCCTTTTCTTTACCTTCCAGCTGATTCACAAGGTTGAAAACTTTATGGCTACACTTCTTCTTACTGTCCTTTGCTGGGAAGTTACAGAGGCAATGGTTTCCTCCACATTCCCAACATTTCAGTGGCTTCTTTTTCTTTACCTGATCCATTTACCTTGAGTCTTCCATCCTTGAGCGTTTCTTAATGGGCTGATTGGGTGACTATCTCTTCATTGACACACTGTCCTTTCCACTACTGATAGCTTCCAGAATGCCCTTTACCTCATTTTGCAGACAAATAGAGTCCTGTAAAACCTTGTGGTTCATCTCATTCTACTGCTTATGTAGCTTGAGAATTTCCCCAATATTTTCTTGGGTCTTGGCAATTGTTTGAAGAATATTTCCAGCCAAGTCTAATAGGTTTTGGTCTGCTTCCATGATCAATGTGCACAACTGTCCACACTTTGCTTACTATCAACACTTGTCTTGTAAAAACTGCAACCAATTGATTTATCTTTCACCTCTGAAATTAATCATTGCAAATCTTGTTAGGCCAAGCATAACATAAGAATTAAGATCAGTCAATTACTTACCCAATTGACATGGAAAGTTCATGCTTTCTCCACGAGACTTCCACACATTTCATGCTTGTCCAACATACAAATGAATTCATTCATGTTCATCCTTTCACAGGGAATTAACTACTTCAACATTCACAATTTATTTCAAGCAAAATAAACACAACCAACTTTCATCCATGACATGCATTCAACAATTTTCTATTTCTAAAATGCATCAATCAAAAAGGGAAAGAGAAGAGTAAGAGTTTTTCCCCTCTTAGTCTTGATCCAATCCAGAGCCCCATGACCGCTGTGGTTCCACGCTCCTTGGTATCTTTCACTTCAAATGTGAATGTTTGACCCGCCTTTCCTACTTTTGGTGATGACAGTTGGTGTCTAAGGTATGTCTAAGGCTTCTCAATTAAGAAACCCTTCCCCATTGTTTCCTACAAAACCTTTGGCTGCTAGGACCCACACAAGTACACTAGAACCACCTTCCATTGTTACTCATACTCAGCTTCCTAGGACAGTCACATGTCCAAATGCATCCTTAGGATGCCTTCAAGGTTCTTGCTTCCAACAATACCTACACTCAAACATTGAATCAATTCACATGTCAAGTTCATTTTCATATGGTTTATCTCTAAACAAGAGTTTTAAAACCATAACTAAATAATATACACACGTTGTTCACATTAAATAAACATGAATATGAAAGGTAACCAAATACTTATCTGTATTGGACGTCTTCACGCCATTCCACAAGCTCCTTATTTGCATTACAAGCCTTGGATCACCTATGGATATAATAACGAATGTTTACCCAACACACAGGCTGCTCCACAACATTCAATGCTCGACCAGTGCACCGACTGGATTTACCAAGCGTTCAAGGAATGTTTTTCCCGGACACAGGATGATCCACAACATTCAATTCCCAACTAGTGCACCGACTAAATTTACCAAGCATTTATGGTTCCAAACCAGTCCCATACCTAGTTTGCCCTCTCCATTTCCAAGCCATCACTCTCGTCTAGGTTGACAGGACAATGGAAGGAAAAATGTACCATGACCATTTCTATGTCAAATTCCCTACTACGGAGCCATAGGAATCTCCATGCGCTCCCTCCAGCCTTGTTACCCACTTCACTTTGATTCTTCACACACATTACCAATTGTATGTATAATACTTGACAACACAAGATGGGTAGGTAAGTTCATCAGTATTGCTGATATAAAATTGTAACATACTTCATACAATTTCACTCTCTAATATTGAAACACCAGGAATGCGTCCATTCCTTTGGGGTGTAGTCAATGTTGACAACCATAACACAACACAACATCCGAAAGGTGTGCACCCCTTTCCGATGTGAGTCATGTAAGCCCTAATCATACTCAAGCAGTTTGAAATAAAAATACACAATCACACTCAAGCAGTCTGAAATAAAAACATGCCCTGGACATTAATTCTAATAATCAGACACGCATAATTTTAACAAGGGTCACACATTAATTATCTGTATTGCAGATGTTGTTAAATTTTCAGTATTAAATCATAATACTATAGGATCTTTGCTGAGAGAATAACATCTACAGTATATCAATGCATGACAATCATAATATGACAAGCATCACAAGCATCACAAGAATCAAAAGCATAGAGACAAGAGACACAGAGTTTCCGTGGGGAAAACCCTAAGGTGAAAAACCCCACAAACTTCCTCAGAGATAGAGAGAGCAATGGCTCAACCAAAATACAACCAAATAATACAGAGATAGTCTCCTAGCAGATGATCCTCCTCCTCCTCACTAGTGCGCCACTTTCCAGAGAGAGAGATAGATCCTTTTCCGAATGAGTAAAATAGAGATCTCCTATCTCTATTTATACTCACCTTTTTGCCCAGTGACCTACTGGGGCCGACTTGTCTACTTTAGTACATCCACATTATATTATATATTAATTAGGGCCGACCCCATAAGGTGGTCTAATAACCCATCGGCAAGTACACACACTTGCGACACTTGTCAATCCACATGACGACACTTCCTTATAGAGGAATAACACATCTCTTATAAGGGTACAATAAATATACATATAATATACTGATGAAATACATTCCGAAGTTACATGTACATCAACAGATGTATCTTCTCTTCATGCATTGTGTCCTTCTCAATCAAGCTCAAATCTGAATTTAAAATTCTGTTCACTACAGAATTTTGGTTTACTCAACCATGAGGCCATCCTCATATTGTTTGGCTCTTGGAAGTGGTATCACAGTCTTATCATGGACTTACCCACATTTCCCCACCTAAGACATTTCTACCCGTAATCTGAAATTTCAATCAGCCAAGCACTCGGTGAGCATTCATGAGTGATATTTCATTGTTACAATAGTCACTGAAGTGATCTTAAAATTATAGTACTCAATAATTTAAACACTACCAGTTTATTATTTTCTCAAAGACAATGATATACATCTACTTTGTGTGCATCCTTATCACAATAAATTACAAGATACATTCACAACATATATACATGAAGTCAAATAAGACTTTCATCATTCATGATTAAACAACCACATCATTTCATGCAACTCTATCCTCCCAACGGAGTATCCCGGTAGCCCATCAAACACAACAACCTTATTCATGCAATTCTCCCCCCATAGAATCTCATGAAAGGATCTTAGAATTTTTAACAATGCTACTTTTTCATCTATTATCTAATTGTAATGGAATATATATATCACAACCATGCATTCACACAATGCATTCCAACATGTGCATCCACACATATGCATGCACACTCACAACACTTACATAATCTACCCAATGCACTACATCATTGATCTAAACACTCTTGTGCCTACACAAGTTCTTTACCATGGTAAGTTGGGCATCTTAGTTAATGCTTCAACGTAATACCCAACCATCTCCCTAATCACTTGGTTAACTATCTGGGTGCCTTCTTCTTCATCCAAACACAACACATCAAGAGTTCTATCACTTCTTGGTTGTTGGAAAAGAGATTTCATCTCAAATTAACACCAATAGGGAGTTCATGGGATACTTGTTGAGCACTACAGGCTTCACAACCCAACACTCTCATGGTTTCCCACATGGCAGGCTCTTATTTCTTATGGATGCATTCAAAATTTCAAACAATCATATGGTATAATGCTCATTTCCTTTACTACCACCTACCCCACCATACCCCGTGGGATTTGATTCACTTGAATGCATTTAAAATTACTTGCATACCATTTTATGATGATTGAAACATGGTTAAAGGATTTTTACCCATCCTTTCTCAACATTTACATAATTAGCATAATAAACATTACCTGCATGGCTGCCATCAACATATTGTTGTTACCTGATCAGTTTGGACTCTTACCAAGGACTACCCAGTACTTCCACCAACCTCTTGATCATGGATTTGTGCCCCAACCTTTCTTCAAAAGGCTGCTAGTCATATGCAATATCATCATCAACATCTCCAACCATGCTTCTATTGTCTTGGTCTTTTTGCTGTGGTTTCCAACAAACTTGGATATATTATGTTGACCATGGTATATAGGATATCATCTTGGTAAAATGAAGAACCACTAGAAATGGCACTTTCGTCATTTATCAAGCAAAGTGTAAGCAAGGCATCTCAAAAATATTTTACCCATATCCTTGTGCAACATTGCAAGAATCACAGGTATTGAACATAGAATTTTCCCGCAATCCCTTTAGTGGATGTGCATCCTAATTGAAATGCAATGTGCGCCTTAACAACTTTTATCAATATGAAATACCATATGCAAGCACACATAAGGTTACATGCAGTATGAATTATCTCCTAATATGCCTACTATGCATACACATTTCCTCTATCTAATCTCTTGCATTTTCAACATTCCTATACCATAATTTCATATATATAAAACTCAAAAAATATAGTTATATCAGCAAGAGAAGAGTTAAGTAGTTCTCCCTTTCCAATTCCTCATCATAGTATGGAATTCCTCTTCCACATCATAGTTGACCCACTTCCTGGAATCTCTATCAAGCACATAAGGGATCATTAGCTATGATTTTCTCACCAAGCAGCAACTCAAGACATACACACATGCATGACATTTACACTTGTTATTTTCCGAGCATGCAATTCTTATGCTATAAAAGAGATAGTTTATGGTGAGAGATTTCCCACTTTATCCACATTGCAATTTGTTCAATTCCAACTCCATATGGAGTCCTTCAAGGCACATTGTATGCCCTTGCACCTCATTCAAATCTTGGTTACCTGCTTGTAACTCATATTTTGGCCCAAGTAGCCCCAGTGTTGCAACCTTGGGCTCTGATACCATTCTGTCACGTCCCCGATCCCCTCGGTTCCCTTTAGAGTGATGGGGGAACAATCTCGATATTTTTTTTTTCAAAAGAATCCAAACTATGCACCTTTACATAGCTTCCACGTTCTCAGTTCACAATCCGCAAGTAGCAATTTGCAAGCCACAAGTCGGAATTCAGAAGTCAGAAAGCCAATTTCGCGGCGTCAAAGAAACTCCTCTCCGACTTCCGTTGTTCCACCATTCGCGATGTGGAACTCGAAAATTCGGAGCGCCAATTCCATGGCATCGACGAAATGCCTCTCTGACTTCCGCAGTTCGCAATCCGCGATGCAGAACTCAAAAATTTGGAGCGCCAATTACACGGCGTCGACGAAACGCCTCTCCAACTTCCGCAGTTCCGCAATCCTGTTTGGTATAAATTAGGTGTATTAAATTTCAAAATATTTAATTATCGACCGGGGTTGGTAATCTTAGAGTTGTCACAAAATATATGTTGAGGTAGAAGGGAAACTAAGATATTGGCTATGCAGATCCTAGAAATATTTAATAATGAAAAGATATAAATATCTTTCAAAATGGAAAACTGAGTCATACTTAAAAATATAACTATCAAACATATTAGACCTAACCTAACAACTTGGATAGACTACACTAACTATCAATTCAAACCTATGAACAAGAACTAAGTTTACAAAAGACAAGGAAAACACTAGTCTAGGAGATAATGCTTGATTGAAAACAAACTACTCTATGGAAGTAGGATTTGATAAAAAACAAGCTATACTACATAAGCAAAGACTATCAAAAACCCTAATCTAGGAATTGGAAAGACTATCTACTATATGATATCAAAAATTCCAGCCTATGAATCAAAGTACAACTAACTATTATAGAGCAAGAAACTACACTACTTTGAAGAAATTTGCTACCTAACTAGTCCAAGAAGTTCATTCAACAATTAACTACAAATCTAAGAAGACAAAATGAAATGCTATCCTAGAAACAAGACATGCATTGACAACAATTACTTCAACAAGTAAATGATTCATAAGCAATTCCAATCTTCTTGAAGAATTGTATCTAAGTGACTCACAAATGCTATGGAAATGCAAAATGGAAATAAATCTAATTTAACTTCTATAAAATATGGAAACTGAAAATAGACCAATTACAAGAAAACTTGAACATTGTAACCTACTATTCATCCATAAGCAAATGACATTTAAAAACTAGCTATAATACTTGAAATGAAATACTATTTGACAAAAGTGCAACTTCTAAGTTATTAGATCTCTAATGACTACTTTGAAATGCTTATCTAACTCATGCAAATGCCTATCAACATCAAATTATGTCCTATCAATCTTTCAAACTAGTTCATGAAACATCAACTACCAAAAAGCAAGCTAAAGTAAGTACAAAACAAAAATTTAAATGACTGGAAACAATGTCAACTTGTAAGCAAAACCTACAGCAGAAAACAAGGTTTTCCTATGATATCTCTACTGCAAATCAAACTACAAAATAAGGCATCTTGCTCAACTATGAAAATATGATGCAACTGATCTATAACTGAAAATTAAACCTGTACTTTAACCAAGACTAATTTTTAATTGAAAATCATAACAACAACTTAGAACTACTTACATCTACATAAAATTCAAAGAAGACCTACTAAGTTTCAATTGAAAGTTAATTCTATCCTTTTACACCTACTGAAATAAAATAAAAAAAACTGAAGAAATGGAACTAACAAAGTCTCAAACAATGAGATGCTATGTATATGAAAATGAAAGACTGATTATAAATTTAAATGAGAAATGAAGATGAAATGCTGAACCTAATTCAGAAGTGAGACAAACTGATATTTGACAAAGTCTATGATAACATATTAAGCAAGCTTAGGCTATTCTAGGTTCCAGGCATGAGAACAAATGAAAGTGGATCATAAAATTCCTAAATCATAATCAAAAGACAACTATGCTGCTTCTACTTAAACCAAAAATATTTCCTATTTGCACAGTAAAATAGATTCTAAATGTAAGTGGATTTCATCATAATTAAAACTAAAATAATTAATCTATGTATGAATATGAAATGAAATGTGAGATGCTGAAGATGGATTCGAATCCCAACTAGTTGCAAAACACAATAGAATGTTGGAAAATTAACCTATACCCTATCTAACTACTTCTACATACACGAAATATTGGAAATTCTGGAAATGAATTAAAATTCTGTCTAAGTGTGAATGGAAGGTTGAAAGACAGTTTGAACGAAGGTGCGAATGGCCGGCCATATGAATTTTGAAGATACAAATTACATGTAAATAAAAGAAAATTGTGTTTTATGAACAACTGAATATCATCTACAGGAAAACGAAGTACATACACATAAAAATGAAATTACTTATCTGCAAAAACGAAGAGAAATCACTGGATATGCACAAATGGAACCTCTGGTTGTTGAGGGGCCCTTCCCAAACAACAAGGGTTTGTTCCTACTTCAATCAGTCACCAACCATTAAACAAAAGACAAAAACTAACAACTGAAACATAGATTTTATATTAAACTAGAGGCAAAGTTTACAAATCATTTTTTTGTCTATTCTTCTCAACCCTAGGCGTCTTTATATAATAATTACAAAGGAGAGCAGGTTGACCCTTTCAGTGGTCGACCTCTCTAAAAATAGAAGGTCTTAGATGCTGGAGAAACAACTCATTAAAATGCACAGTCCGTTTTCCCCAATTCGTGCATATTGGTTCCTTGGACGTGGATAGTAGATGAGCTGGAGGCTTCGGCTAGTGAGGACGTGAATCTTCACCAACAGGAGCTCACGATCCATAAGGGCTAGGTGGGCAACAAAACCCACGTCTTGGTTTCCGCCTTCAATGCTCCAGAATATGCTAACAAACGATTTTGGGGGTGTGAACGAAGGTTGAAATGGACGTCCGAATGCGAATGAGCATCTGGATGGGTATTCGTATGAACACCATAGCTTGAAAAATGAAAACTATGTGCCCAACAGGTCTATAAGTGTTAAGTAAACATTAATTAATCATAAAAAGATGATAATCAATTAAAATTCATAAGATATTTAAATATGTTCATACTTGAGTCTGAATGGAGTTCTGAATGGTAAGAAATATGACTCGATACCCAAAAATGGCAAAAACAGTACCAACACAGCACGTTCAATGATCAAAATTGATGGAAAAATTGGACATCAACACTCCCCCAAACCAGGGATATGCCAGGTCCCACTAAGCAAAGAGGAGAAGAAGTCAGGAAGAAGGCTAAGCTGCGACAGCAGCTGCCTTCGACTTAGAAGAGGAAGAAGTGGATTTGGTCTTAAAATTACTGAATTGGGTCTTCAAGGTATCGTGCCTTATCTGGAGAGAGTCACAAGAAGACGTTATGGATTTGTTTAGGTCTTCGACACTATTCACTTGAAGACGCAGTTCCATATTCTCTTGGCAAAGCTCAGTGATTATTTCAACATATTTCTGATTCTGACTTGTTAATCATGCTACGTCCTGGGTCAACCTATCCACTGTCTGATGGCTTGGAGTGGATAGTTCTGCAAGGTACTCAGAATTCTTGTGAGGGATCAATCCACTTGGACGTGTTTCGGGGTCAACAGAGGTGGTTTTTTTTGCAGGATCCTTACCTTGAGGAAGTGCAGGAGTAAGTTCGACGACGAAAACTTCAACCAAACCAGCAGAGACATCAGCTAATGCAAGAAGGGACGTGTCAGGGATAGATTCGTTTGGCTGGGCGTCGGGGATGTCTGAATGGACCGGCTGAATGATGGGCTGAACGACAGACTGAACATGGTTCGTCCTTCTATGTTTAGTGGGTATCTGTGAGAAGAGTGGGGGCTTAATGGTTACGTCCTTATGGACAGGCTCAGAAGAGGAAGATGAACGACCAATCTGCCTTACTCTTGAGGTGTCCTCATCAAACAGCACAGACTTAGTGTCTCTTTTTGCTCGGGCATAGGTCTGGCCAGGCTCATCATCACGAGTTTGAAATTGATGGTGCTTTCGAGAAGCAGAAGCTTTAGCAATGGGATTCTCGGCCAAATGGGGGTTCAACACTTCAAACACAAAACTTTCCCACGTTTTCCCCTTTTCCCTCAATTGATGAATAATCAAGATTTTACTGAGGCAGTGGTGGTACAAGCTACCAGTGGGGTTAGCTTTGTTTTCTCTCACTTGGTTTGACATCTTCTCAAGGCTCTTCAGAAAATAAAATGGAAATTTGAGAGCTTGGTTATTGAAAAAATGTGCTAATAACCTGAGATGGCAAGCTTTAAAGATGGTAAACTTACCCTCACAGGTTATAAGGTGGACGATGATGGCTAAAGGCTTGAGGTACTCCATCCTGATCCACTCCCAGTGGAACCCCTTCGTGCTCGCAATGTGTTGATAGTCAGCCCTGAGAGCAAAGTCATGAGCCATCCGAGGGAGGAAGAGGTGCTTGTGCCAACGAGAACCCTTCCTTGGAAGCTTTGTAGCCACCGCGATAGATTCCTCAGTCACTGGAAATATAAGGTGGCCAACCCCGGCCACCTTTCCATCGAATCCCTTGGAAAACAGGAGTGAAATTTCATCATCATGGCCTTGGAGGAGATGGAGGAACGAGCCCCAACCTGCTTGAAGAAAGAGCTCACGACATGCTTGTAACTCAGGGATCCGGAGCAAATCTTGGTAGCTCCCAGGATCATGGTGGGTAGGCATTGTTGAATGGAGGTAGGTGGATGCAAGGGATGCAGGGGATGTGACTGGACGGACTCAGAAAGGATGAAAGAGAACAGAGTGAGGGTGAAGATCACACAGGCGTCGAATTTAAAACGCAGTCCATTTGAAAGTTTGAATGGTCACGAGACAAAAATTTGGCACGTTTGAATGATCATGCCATCTTTGAATCGTGTGTCATGCTAAAGGTGTATGCCTTAATGAACTCATATGGTTGTGAAGTTTTCAACCATGTCCAAAGTAAACTTTGGACAGGTTGAAATTTGTTTTTCATCATGGGATTATAACATAAGGTGCATTAAAAATCATGACGATCTTTGATTAATAAAATGACAGCTCGCATGATGATTCTTGCATACAACTTGATGAAGAATGAAACTATATGTCGAAGAGTCAGATAATTTTTTTGGAAATCATGTTTATGCAAGGTTAATCAATTCGTTTTTTGAAATCGAGATGAGTCAAAGAATGAGATCGTGTGTAGAGATGACATTTTATAGTTCCTGATATGGTTAATCAATTAAATTCCTTGTTTATAATCAAAATTCAAAAATTTAATACCTTGGCATACTTAGTCATGATGTTATAAAGCTATGGTTTCATTCAGATCGTCATTTGACATCTTATTTCATTCACTTCATTCGACATCTCATTCAGCCCTTCATGTGACACTGCATTCGCCGCTTGATTCGACCCTTCATAGAGACCATTTATCTGTACAAGATGTGCTTGCTGGATCTGATTGAATTCTAATTATGCAGAGAATTTTCTGAGCTGCCAACAAATCTTTAAGAATGAAACTGTTGCTTTTGTGACTGCTTCTTTCAAAAGGACAATGTAAACCTGCTCTTTTTTCTGAAAACTTTAGTCGCTCTTTCTTTGTTCAACATGGATCAGAACAGTCTTTTCTTCTGTTACTTGCATTATCCATGAAACAACAGATCATTTTATAAGAGATAAATGAACTTTTAATTGTTTTATAAGTAAACAGAAAATATAAACAATTCTAAATCCTCCCCCAAACCAAAAATATGGCGTGTCCTCAAGCCATAAAATAAAAATTGATTGGTATTCAAATACTTCCAATTAACAGTTAACAAATAACTCTTGAATGCTGTTGTTATTATACAAAAATGAAACATTAACTAGCTATAAAAATGATCCATATATGTATTTTAATCAATAAGCAATTTCATAAAGGAGCCATACATGAAGACCATATAAGTGATGATAGATAGTCATCCATTATACTTCAATTTACAAAAATAAATATGCCTCTCTCCGTCAAAGACTTTTCAGATAAAATTACAGTGACCCTTGTATAAAATTAAGAGAATATCAAACTTAATCAGATTTCCTCGTCAAAGCTGCTTATAGGAACTTAGTCAAACTTCCCTAGAGTCCAAGAATCACAGTACATAGAGTAATCCTATCGAATTTCGCATTCAAGTCCCTGGAAATCTTAAGTATATGGCCCCACTTGGAAAGATAAGAAATATTTAATCTCGTGAAGGTTAGGTAACTAGTCTTAATACAATCTTGAAGCTATTCTCTCTTGGCCAATTGATGAATTTCATTTCCTTAACCCAACCATACATACTTCTCTTCGATTAGACTTTCAACAACATATAGCAGAACCATTAAAGATTTTTTCTTTACACAATTTTTAATACAAAATGTCCTCCCCAGGTAGATTACCCTCTATTAGTCGGGCCTGTTCATTACCCTGTCGAGTTTACCTGGTCATACCATAGGCCGATACTTGCTGCCAACAAGCCTGTTCAATACTCCGGCGGGTTAGCCATTTGAACCCTTTTTGCATCAGAGGCTCGTATCCCAGTGTTTCCACCATGTATAGATATTCGACAATGAATTTCCTAAAAGTGAGTGGATGGGGGAGCAACTTTGAAAACCATTCTATAGGATGGGATGATATATGGGTTGGAAGACAACTGTTCTTATATAGACCAAGTGAATAAAAAGTCTGTCGAATCAAAGATACATATGGTTGATTGCATTAATGTGTAGTGGGTGAAGCCAAAAGATAATATAAAGAAGATCTCTCTAGTCCAAGTTTCCTTCTTCAAAAGATTACAATGGTGTTTCTCAAAAGTAACATCCCCAAGGTTCCCCTCCTGTTGCTATTAAGAAAAGATTGCTCTACTTACTAACTTAACAACAAGGTCAAAATGTACCGAGAGCCTCTGAGCTTCAGATGGAGAAATTTTTTTAGTTATCAACCTCTTTTAAAGATAGGATCACTAACATAAAATATATGAAAGGCTTATTAGAAGAGCTGCAAGAATCATGTCAGGTAAGTGACAAAAGATGATACAAAGAACATTTTAACTTTTCAATGTAAATTTTCAATTCTTAAAATAATCAGGAGGAAAGGGATCAAGATGTGTTATGAGTTTTTAGAGCACTTCACTTTTTCGGATAATGATCTTTATGAACTGAAAAGTTCCTGTAATCATACTGCAAACCACTTGTTAGATGATTCAAATTTATTCAAAGAAAAAACATATGTACAAAGAAAAATTATATGAAAGTTTATCAAGAACTAAGAAAAGGAGAAGAGTCTTCCTCTTTTTAATTGACGAAGTCTCATGAGCTGATCATAAGAATGAAATTCCTGTGTAAATACAAACCAGCTGTCATAAATAAATCTTGTTTATTCAAAGAAACAAAAATATATTTACATATGTACAAATGAAGATAACCCAGAAATAAATCAAGAACTAGGAGAAGGAGAGACTTCCCCTTCAACCAGCTCCATATCCTTATGCTGTGAGACATTCTAAACAAAATCTTGTTTAGAGATTGGTTGATGATAGAGTCTCAATATATGTCCGTTTACAACAAAATAAATTTGTGAATAATCAATTGTTTTGATCTCAACAGAACCATTATCAAAAGCTGTAACTATTTCATATGGACCCATCCAACGGGTAGTCAACTTCCCTTTAAAATTTGTATACCTTGAATCAAATAGTAGTGCCCAGTCTCCAGTCTTGAACTATTTTTGTTTGATGTATTTATCATGCCACTTCTTGCGTTGGTTCTGTACTAGAATTGTTCGTTGAATTGCATCGAATCTTATTTCGTCTAAGTCATTGATTTGTAAAATTTGTTGTTTTTGTGCTTCTTCTAAATCCATCCCTAATTGTGCATCCATACGAAAGTTTCTTACTTGAAACTCAATGGGTAGAAAAACTTGTTTACCATAAACAAGTTCATAAGGTGTGTGGCCAGTAGTATTCCTCCATGTTATTCGATAAGCCCACAAGGCCCCTGGAAGCCTATCTGCCTAGTCTTTGTGGTGTAGCTGGATAGTCTTGGTCAGGATGGCCTCTAATACCTTATTTGTAGATTCTACTTGACTAATGGCTTGCGGGTGATAGGGTGAAGATTTACAATGTATGATTCCATATTTTTTAGTAAGTTCCTTCATTAACTTGGAGGTAAACTGAGATCCTTGATCAGTTACAATTTCCCTAGGTACACCAAATTGGGTAAATATCTCTTCATATATAAACTCTACCACATATTTTTCTGTGGCTCGGAATAAAGTTTTAGCTTCCACCCATTTAGTGACATAGTCTGTACAAACTACAATATACTTCTTTTTGCGAGACATAGGGGAAATTGGCCCTACAAAATCTAGAGCCCATTTTTCAAAAGGTTCAATCATTACCTGAGGCTGTAAGGGCATTTCATTCGATGGCGTAGGTCTACCCATTCTTTGACTACTGTCACATCCCTTGACATACTTGGAAGCATCTTTGAAAATGCTTGGCTAGTAATATCCAGAGTGCAACACTTTGTATGCTGTTCTTTTGTCGGAAAAATGCCCACCACATGGTCCGCCATGACATGCATGGACGATCTCTGCCATCTCATCCTCTCGTACACATTGTCTAATAATAAGATCAGGACCAGTACGAAAAAGGTCATTGTCAACCCAAGAGTAATTAGAACTTTGGACTATGATTCTATGTTTCTTAGGTGGGGAGAGATGGTTTGGTAACTTTCCAGTTGCTAAATAATTGGCTATGTTTGCAAACCAAGGGGTTTGAACAGATACAACGAACAGATGCTCATTAGGAAATCTATCATCAATGGGACTAGCACTGTCGTCAAGTTGAATACGAGAGAGAAAATATGCTACCACATTTTCTCGACCAGGACGATCAACCACAATGATGTTGAACTTTTGTTGTAAAAGAAGCCACCGAGTCACCCTGCCATTGGTGATTGGTTTGTTAATTAGAAATCTAATGGAAGAGGTCTATGTGTACAAAAAATTCGTAGCCTATGATGCAGTGACGAAATTTATTGATAGCATAGACTACTGCCAGAAACTCTTTTTCAGTAATAATGTATTTTGATTCTGCAGGAGTCAAATTCTTGCTAGCAAAGTAAATGGCATATGATGCTTGGCCTTCCTTTTGACCTAAGACCCCTCCTATGGCCATGTCAGAAGCATCAGTGGATATATGAAAAGGAAGGGACCATGTGGGGCCCCTAAGTATTGGTGCCACTGATAGCTTTGCCTTTAAGGTTTCAAAAGCATGTTGACAAGGTTCAGTCCACTGGAAATCTGTATCTTTCATGAGCAATTTGAACATAGGTGCAACTATTTTGCTAAAGTTTTCAATAAAACGTCTGTAGTAGCCTGCATGGCCAAGGAAGCTTCTCACCTCCTTCTGAGTTTTTGGAGAAGGGAGATTGACAATTATTTCTATCTTGGCAGGATCCACCTTGCTTCCTTGAAAAGAGACATGATGTCCCAAAACTATACCCTCGGTTAGTAACATCTTGCATTTCTCATGACTAAGGGCTAAGTTTGTTTCTTGGAACTGGATAAGAACTGTTTCAAGGTTATCAAGGGCTTCTTGAAAGTTTTTACCGTATACTGTGAAATCGTCCATGTATACTTCTACACAGTCATGTATAAGGTCACCAAAAATTCCTAAGACTGCACGTTGGAAAGTGGCAGGTGCATTACATAGGCCAAATGGAAAAATTCTATAGGCATATGTTCCCTAAGAACAAGTAAAGGTGGTCTTGTCTTGATCCTTAGGTGCTATCAAGATTTGGTTGTATCCACTATACCCATCGAGGAAAGAAAAGTATCGTTTCCCAGATAAGGTATCTAACACCTGATCAATGAATGGTAAAGGGAAGTAATCCTTAAGAGTGGACTTATTTAACTCTTGAAAGTCAACACAGATACGCCA
The DNA here is from genome assembly GCA_027924585.1 of Larix kaempferi. Classification (NCBI taxonomy): domain Eukaryota; kingdom Viridiplantae; phylum Streptophyta; class Pinopsida; order Pinales; family Pinaceae; genus Larix; species Larix kaempferi. The sequence goes on from BSBM01000368.1 coordinate 9,721,954, forward strand.
TTTCCCCGTAACTTTCTTTGGAACTACTACCAGAGGAGACACCCACTTGCTGTTAGAAATTGGGTAGATGAAACCAACATTAAGGAGTTTTTGTAATTCTTCTTTAACTAAATCCTTAAGGGTTGGACTCATCCTTCTTTGAGGTTTCCTTACAGGTGGTATGTTTGCATCTGTGTAAATATGGTGAATACAAGTATTTGGGTGTATACCCTTCATATCGGTGTATACCCATGCAAATTCTCAAGTTTGACTTTTAAGAACTTTTAGTAACTGCTTTTGTTGATTTTCATCTAAACCTGCGTTTATGTGTAGAAAATTTTCAGGAATGACTTCACAAGGTATGGTATAGGATCCTATATGTTCTTCAATTTCAAAGACATAAGGTGTATTTGTAAATGCAGAGAGGCTCATGTTCTCTTGGAATTCATCTCCAAAAATTCGATCAAGTTGGGAAAAGGACTGGGGAAAGTCTATACATGTTGTGGAAGAGACAAATTGATTCAACACATTTTCGGTAGTTTGTTCTTGAAGTGCCCAGGAGTAATCACTAACAAGTGAAAGTTCTTCCAAGTTTTCATCCCCGAAAGGATAGTTTAACCAAAACAAGTTTTCGGTTACTGGTTGTGCTGGTGGGTATAAGGAAAGTTTCCGTGTAGATAACCCATCAGAGATGACCATCTCTCCATCCCTACATCCTATAAATGCATTAGCAGTGGCTAACCAAGGTCTTCCCAAAATAATAGGGTGTCCCTTGGAAAGATCCTTTGATTGTATGAACATAAAGTCCACAGGATATTCCCATGAAGCCACTGATACAATAATATCACCTAGGATTCCAACAGGCTATACCGTAGTACGGTCTGCTAATTCCAACATTGTTGGGGTAAGACGGAGAAACTGTCCTAACTACAGGGTTTCTAGAACTGTGGTGGTCATTAGGTTAATAGCAGCCCCTAGATCGATAAGTGTGTTTCCTATAGCTGTGTTATTGATAATAATAGTTACCATAGGATTTCCTGGATTTGTATATTTTGGAATTCTAGGTTGATCTGCTATGTAATCATACATTTCACCAATGACATGAATTGTCAGAGGGTCTTTCAGTTTCTTACCCGGTCTTCTAATACAGAGTTCCTTTATCACTTTACTATAAATTGGTATGTCTTTTATAGCTTGTAATAAAGGGATTTTGATACAAATATTTTTCAGTTCGTTAATGATATCATACTCTGGATAAATTGCAGGTTTCTCTATTTCTAGATGCTCCAGATACGGGGGTACGTTTTCTCCTGGATTTACTTCTTTCTGAGGATGGCTATGTGTTGAAACTTTTGGAATAACCACATATTCGAGAATGAAATCATTCAAGGTTTCATTAGGTATGTCTTCTTCTTCATTCTCTTCACGAATGACAACTGATGATTTGGGTTGATCTTGCAGAACTCTTCCAGACCGCAATTGAATTTCATGCATTGGTGCAGTCGATATGACATAAGATGGAAGAGGTTGCAACCCAATGTTGTTAAGAGCTTGAGTTGGTTTATTGTTAGGGTTTGGTATCGGTTGTGAAGGTAATAGTGTGGGTCTTGGGGGATTCATATTCTAGAAATGGTGAGGTTTATGTGTGATAGGGGGCAGTGAAGGGGGCACAAATCCAGGAAAGAGTTGCTGGATATTAGGTGGGTAAGGATAGTTAGGCATAGGAGGAGATGATGGCTGAGCATATGCTTGTCCTCTCCATCCATGTAACCATTGTTGATGTTGAGCATTCCGAGGAGGATATTGGGGTGGCCAATTTTTCCAATTCGAGGTGTTCCATTGTTGAGGTGGTTGATAAGAGTGATAATAGGGCGGGAACTATAATGATGGATCATGATATGATGGTTGGTCTCTAGGTTTCCAAGGCCTCCTAGATGTTTCACCAAAATTCACGCTCTTATATATGACTTGTAACCCAGGCAACGATGGACAATTTTCAAGTGGATGATCTTCTATGCAAAGGTGACATACTGAAACATTATTCAATGGGAATTTCCATTGGGGATGTTTAGTTCTGCATCTAGGACATAAAATACTCATTGCTGCACGCTCTTCGTCTTGTCTCTTCTTAGCTTGTAATGCATCTAATTGAGAACCCATGGCTCCTAAAATATATGTTTTGAAGTTTTCTAATAGGTTTCCCAATTATACCCTTGTAACTCCACCAGGACTAGAGGTATTTCCTTTTAGGTTTCTATTATAAGATTCCCGAAAGTGCTTCCCACTTTTCCCTCTACTTCTAGAGTAATTCCTACACATTTCACAGATTTGTGTAAAAGTACTATGAGAGATATCTCTAGCTGCCATGAGGTTAATATTTTCTAAAAAGTCTTCTGAAATTCCCTTAAGGAAGAGTATCCTTACCGCATCTTATCGAAGGTCACTATATTTTGATTTATGTAATACATAGTTGAATCTTTCGAGATATTATTCTAGGCTCTCATCTTCAAGTTGTTGTATTTTGAAAATCTCATTACGAGAGTCCTTAGGTTTACAGTAATCTTGATATTTTCGTAGAAATGTAGTTTTCATGTATTCCCAAGTTCTAATGCTAGATTCTCCTAACCCGATAAACCATCTTAGAGTAGAATCTTTCAGTGTGCCAGGGAAAAGTTTTAACTTTTGGCCATCTTGTAGGTAGTTATAGCTCCTACACAAAATGTCAAATTCAAATAAAAATGTATCCGGATCCTCACTACTCTTCCCATAAAAGGTAGGTAGTGAGGAGGGAGGGATGTTTTTCATGGTCACATCCTGTGCAGTATCTAAAATAGGAAATCCAAAAGTACCTTCAGTTCGAATTTCTCCCTCTTCTTCATTGTATCTCACCTCATCATTGCCTTCATTCTCCATGTAGACTTGATTTCCAAAGAGAGAATACCTAGGTAGTTCCTTTCTTGGTGAATATGGGATGTCCCAATGTTCCTTTTCAGGGAAAATATTCCTCCTCTTAGGAGAAGAATTATCAGCTACATGAGAGTCCAGTTTTGTAGGTCCTATAGTTGTTGTCTCAATCTGTGAAACAACTATATTTGCAGAGTTTTCAAAAAGAGCGTCTACTTGTGCAGGATCAACAAAGTCTACTAAATTCGAACCCCCAACTATTGAGAAGGTAGTGTCTTTGGGTTTTGGAACTAATGGAGGATTAAGAGGTTCTGATGGTTTATCTTTTTGAGCTTCTTCTTGTCTAAGTTCGGTCTCAATGTGGTCTTGCGGTTCTCCTGATAAGGCTTCTTTATGGACTGAATTTTCTGATGTCTCTATGGTTCCCCCTGAATGGTCCCCAGAAAGAATTTCCTTAACTTTCCAAGTAGGACTATGCCCTTTGGGTGTTTTCCGATACCTTTCTGCTGAGTTAGTAGTTGGGGTGGCATGCCCCCCGTAAAGGTTAGTAGGAATTTTAGTGGTATTTTGGAGGCTAGTTTTAATGTATCTACCTTTGGAATCTCTAGATCTATTCATGAAAGCAAAGCTAAAACTAAAGCAAAACCTAATTGCATTACTACTACTGCTGGGTTTTGGGGATGCCTGTTATAACAGATGTGCAGGTTCTTACCTCTCGTCTTACCGATCACCCGCCACCAGCCTATCACTAAGTTTCAAAAGGAAAAGTCTAGCTATTATTAAGTTTTAGAAGGAAAATTCTACCTATCTACAAATCCCCGGCAACGGCACCAAAATGTTTGGTATAATTTAGGTGTATTAAATTTCAAAATATTTAATTATCGACCAGGGTTGGTAATATTAGAGTTGTCACAAAATATATGTTGAGGTAGAAGGGCAACTAAGATATCGGCTATGCAGATCCTAGAAACATTTAATAATGAAAAGATCTAAAGATCTTTCAAAATGAAAAACCGAGTCAAACTTAAAAATATAACTATCAAACAGATTAGACCTAACCTAACAACTTGGACAGACTACACTAACTATCAATTCAAACCTATGAACAAGAAATGAGTTTACAAAAGACAAGGAAAACACTAGTCTAGGAGATAATGCTTGACTGAAAACAAACTACTCTATGGAAGTAGGATTTGATAAAAAACAAGCTATACTACAGAATCAAAGACTATCAAAAACCCTAATCTAGGAATTGGAAAGACTATCTACTGTATGATATCGAAAATTCCAACCTATGAAGCAAAGTACAACTAACTATTACAAAGCAAGAAACTACACTACTTTGAAGAAATATGCTACCTAACTAGTTTAATAAGTTCATTCAACAATTAACTACAAATCTAAGAAGACAAAATGAAATGCTATCCTAGAAACAAGACATGCATTGAAAACTATTACTTCAACAAGTAAATGATTCATAAGCAATTCCAATCTTCTTGAAGAATTGTATCTAAGTGACTCACAAATGCTATGGAAATGAAAAATGGAAATAAATCTAATTTAACTTCTACAAAAATATGGAAACTGAAAATAGACCAATTACAAGAAAACTTGAACATTGTAACCTACTATTCATCCATAAGCAAATGAAATTTAAAAACTAGCTATAATACTTGAAATGAAATACTATTTGACAAAAGTGCAACTTCTAAGTTATTAGATCTCTAATGACTACTTTAAAATGCTTATCTAACTCATGCAAATGCCTGTCAACATCAAATTATGTCCTATCAATCTTTCAAACTAGTTCATGAAACATCAACTACCAAAAAGCAAGCTAAAGTAAGTACAAAACAAAAATTTAAATGACTGGAAACAATGTCAACTTGTAAGCAAAACCTACAGCAGAAAACAAGGTGTTCCTATGCTATCTCTACTGCAAATCAAACTATAAAATAAGGCATCTTGCTCAACTATGAAAATATGATGCAACTGATCTATAACTAAAAAGCAAACCTGTACTTTAACTGAGACTAATTTTTAATTGAAAATCATAACACCTTAGAACTACTTACATCTACATAAAATTCAAAGAAGACCTACTAAGTTTCAATTGAAAGTTAATTCTATCCTATTACACCTACTGAAATAAAATAACTTAAGAAATAGAACTAACAAAGTCTAAAACAATGAGATGCTATGTAAATGAAAATGAAAGACTAATTATAAATTTAAATGAGAAATGAAGAGATGAAATGCTGAACCTATTTCAGAAATGAGACAAAAAGATATTTGACAAACTCTATGATAACATATTAAGCAAGCTTAGGCTATTCTAGGTTCTAGGCATGAGAACAAATGAAAGTGGATCATAAAATTCCTAAATCATAATCAAAAGACAACTATGTTGCTTCTACTTAAACCAAAACTATTTCCTATTTGCACAGTAAAATAGATTCTAAATGTAAGTGGATTTCATCATAATTAAAACTGAAATAATTAATCTATGTATGAGTATGAAATGAAATGTGAGATGCTGAAGATGGATTCAAATCCCAACTAGTTGCATAACACAATAGAATGCTGGAAAATTAACCTATACCCTAGCTAACTACTTCTGCATACACGAAATACTGGAAATGAATTAAAATTATGTCTAAGTGTGAATGGAAGGCTGAATGACAGTCTGAACGAAGGTGTGAATGGCCGGCCGTATGAATTCTGAAGATACAAATTACATGTAAATAAAAGAAAATTGTGTTTTATGAACAACTGAACATCATCTACAAGAAAACGAAGTACATACACATAAAAATGAAACTACTTATCTGCAAAAATGAAGAGAAATCACTGTATATGCACAAATGGAACCTCTGGTTGTTGAGGGGCCCTTCCCAAGCAACAGGGGTTTGTTCCTACTTCAATCAGTCACCAACCATTAAACATAAGACAAAAACTAACAACTGAAACCGATCTTTTATATTAAACTGGAGGCAAAGTTTACAAATCATTTTTCTGTCTATTCTTCTCAACCTTGGGCGTCTTTATATAACAATTACAACGGATAGCAGGTCAACCCTTTCAGTGGTCGACCTCTCTAAAAATAGAAGGTCTTAAATGCTAGAGAAAAGGCTCATTAAAATGCACAAGCCGTTTTCCCCAATTCGTGCATATTGGTTCCTTGGATGTGCACAGTAGATGCGTTGGAGGCTTGGGCTAGTGAGGACACAAATCTTCACCAACAAGAGCTCATGATCCATAAGGGCCAGGTGGGAAACAAAACCCACGTCTTGGTTTCCACCTTCAATGCTCCAAAGTATACTAACAAACGATTTCGGGGGTGCGAACGAAGGTGTGAATGGACATCCGAATGTGAATGGGCATCCGAATGCGAATGAGCGTCCGGATGGACATCCATATGAAAACCACAGCCTAAAAAATGAAAACTATGTGCCCAGCAGGTCTAGAAGTGTTAAGTAAACATCAATTAATCATAAAAAGATGATAATCAATTAAAATTCATAAGATATTTAATTATGTTCATACCTGAGTCCGAATGGAGCTATGAATGGTAAGAAATATGACTCGATACACGAAAAATGGAAAAAATAGTACCATCATAGTACGTTCAATGATTAAAATTTATGGAAAAATTGGACATCAACAAATCCGCGATGTTGAACTCAGAAATTCAGAGCACCAATTCCATGGTGTCGACGAAACACCCCTCTGAATTCCGCAGTTCCTCAATTTGCGATGCGGAACTCAGAAAATCAGAGTGCCAATTCCACGGCGTCGACGAAACGCTCCCTCGACTTCCGCACTCCGCAAACCAGCTTGCGGGAGTCAGAATTTGGGACACCAAAATCCCAACTTCGGGAAACTTACCTCCGCCGACTTCTGCACTCCACAATCCGTATTGTGGGATTCAAAAATCGAAACTCTAAAATCACAACTCTGGAGAAAGTTGCTCCTCCGACTTCCGCACTCCGCAATCGAGCTTGCAGGAGTCGAAAGTCAGAATTCCAAAGCACCACACTGAGAGTTCATCCCTTTGGCTTCCGCGATCCGGAATCCGCACTGCAAGTTCAGAAGGTCGGAAGTCGGACAAATGCCCTTGTTACATCCAACTTCTCAGGCCGATATCTTCTTCATCCTAAGTCCATTTTGGGAAAAATTGGTACCATTGGAAATCTCTTAGCGAGCCATATGCAACTGCATGATCCTATTCCGCATCCGATGACTATGATACCGTCCTTCATCCAACCTAAAATGTGGCCCCAAAATTCATAAAGGCCACTTTACCACTCTGCAAGGCTCTTACACTACTCTGTCATGGCCCCTTCCCTTCATCTGATCCATAGGGGGAAGTATGAACAACACAGGGGGGTGTCTATTTCCTCCCCAACTCCCTAACTAAAGCTTCTGCACATCCAGGGCCTCAACCAAGCTTGTCCCTATTCATCAATGAACATATTTACATATAAATAAAACACATAGATACAAAACACAACTTAATTAAACTATATTAACACACACTCAAATGCATTTACCAACATTTCATCATAGGCATAATAACAACATAAGTACAAGTATTCTATCATGTTAATCAATAGGATCATTCCATGCATTCATAAATAAACAAAAAATCAACCCTGTATATAAATTGGCATAATTCAAAGGCAACATGAAACAATTATCTTTAATTGAAACCACCAAGCAACTGGCTATGGACTGCAATGTTCCAACCCAACCATAGGTCTCTACCCAGCTTGTAGTATTTTAGCACTCAGAGACCACCTCCGAGCTGGGGATATGTATCCACTAAGGAGGAACTACCCAGGTTTACTCACCGCTTTGGTTTCACACCGACAACCATGCTAAGCCAATACACTTGGGTTTATCAAGCATGCCAAGAGACAAGGGAGGACGAAGCTAAGACAGTGAGCTCAACCACAGAGCTATCGACTCAATCAAACAATATTCACTGGGTTTATCAAGTGGTCCAACCTATGCTCTCTCTTCCGCACTGTGTCATCCACGCTTGGATCTCCTCAGGGTTACTACCGAAAGGATTTGCCTTGCGTCTGTGATTTCGGGCTGACAGGTCTGGGTTTCTCTCTAGTTTTCGGGGCATATAAAACCCTCCAAATAGCACCAAATATCGGGTCTATGGGTCCCCAAATAGTTTTTCCCTTCCCACGCAGATTTTTGAGCGATCTTGGATTTGCTAATCCTGGCTCTCTCCCAAATCGCGATTTCTTCTTTTCTTCACTGCTCGGCTCTCTCTGTTCTCCCCCCAAAACTTCGGTTGCTAGTACCTAATGGAATGGAGATCAAAGAATACATATTCCCAAGGGTAGCTTGTGTTGAAATATTGTAACTTCTAAGAATATTATATTTGTATTTTATTATTCTGGAGATGTTGCATTCCTCCGAGGAGACCCTATTGTATATCCAGAGATGTTTATTCCTTCGAGAAAGTGTGGTAACTAGGGTTATTAGATCTCCCATGTGAGGTCGGCCCTGAGTTAGCAGTTTAGGGGTTATTAGACTCTCCTAGGAGAGGTCGGCCCCATTAGGGTGAAAAGTCAGTTAGAACATGAGTATAAATAGAGGAGGTGTGTTCCTTATTTATCTCATTCATTCACTCACTTGTTATTGGCGCATAGGAGAGAGAGAGAGGTTTGCTTAGGAGGAGAAGGAGCTCTTGTTTGGGTACTACATCTTGTATTGGTTGATTATCTATATTGAGGAAAGCTTTGCTGGGTTTTCTACCCCATGAGGGTTTCCCAAGGTAAATCTTTGTCTATCTTGTGATTGTGTTTCTTTCAGTGATCTTGCTTGTGAAATTAGGCTAAAATTAACATGGTATCAGAGCTAGCCTGAATAGGACATCTTTCGCAAGGTGAAAATACCTCTCTCTCCTCCTCCGGTGAAAATTAGGGTTTCTGCAAAAGTTGGAATTTTTGGAATCTGATTGCATGGCTGGATAGCCCTCAAAATCGAAGTTTTGAGCCCTGGATCGAACTTTTTGAGTGGGTAGAACTCCGAGAAAGTCAAACCCTAGTTTGAACAAAAGTGCAGAAAACCAGAAAACCAAAAAACCAAAAAAACTGTGCACCAGTGAACCAGAAAAGATGCAAACCTATGCACTAGAAAACCATAAAAGAGAAGACCAGAAAAACAGAAATTCTGTTGCAGATTCGGAAGGTGAAAAGTTGAAGTTTCCAGAAGCAGACCACACCAGTATTCTCATTTCAATCAAGCTCATCTCCTGGTAAGTGTTATTCTATCTCTTGAGAAACTCCAATCTCTTTGACCCCTGGATAAGATGGCTCCAAGCACTAAGCTTGAAGACAAGCTAGAGGGTGTATAAAATTTCTGGGCATGGAAATACAGAATTGGTCTCATTCTTGAAGAGAATGATCTTGTCCAATATATTAAAGATGAGGTTGCAGAACCTGAAGAAGATGAAGCCAAAGAGAAGTATAGGAAGGACCTGATTAGGGCAAAGAGAATCATTGTTGATTCTATCAAAGACCACTTGATTCCCCAAGTGGCATCCAAGAAGACCCCAAAGGAAATGTATGATGCCCTTTCCAGAATATATGAGGGAAAGAACATCAATAGGAAGATGAATCTGAGAGCTCAATTGAAGAGCCCCAAGATGAATAAAGGAGAATCTATTCAAGACTATTTCTCAAGGGTTTCCCAGTTCAAGGAACAACTAGATGCCATTGGAGCTACCCTTGATGAAGATGAACTAGTCATGACTGCTCTAAATGGTCTCACTAGACCTTGGGAGTCATTCATCCAAACTATGTGTGCCAGGAAAGAAAGTATGAAGTTTGATGTGGTATGGGAGGATTGCATTCAAGATGAAGCTAGGGTAGCCAATAGAGAAGCCCTTCTCAAGGAGGATGACCAAGCTTTGGCTACTCACACCAGAAGAAGAAGAAGGAGTCATTTCAACTCCAAGAAGAATGGTCAAGAGGAGTCTCAACCTCCTCATATATTTAAAAAGAGAGGGGGAGTAAACTTAGAAAGAGACCTCTCCACAGTTCAATGTTACAATTGTCTCAAACTAGGACACTTTGCTAGAAATTGTACTTCACAGAAGAAGAAGAATACTCACAAAAGACATCATGCACATGTAGCAGAAGATGATAGTGAATAAGAAGAAGAGGAAAGGCCTCAAAAGAAAAGAACTAAAGTAGAAAAAGAAGATGCGGAATAATATGTTCTATTCTCTACACTCTCTGGGTCTGTGACACCTGGAGAAGATACATGGCTCATTGATAGTGGTGCTTCAAAGCACATGACAGGAAAAAAGAAGACTCTCTCAAGACTTGAAGATAAGTCCTCTCCATAGAAGGTATCTCTAGGAGATGACTATCAATATCCCATCAAGGGAATTGGTGAAGCAAGCTACAAGCTTGATTCTGGAAGATGAAGGAAATCTTATATGTACCAGGTTTGAAGAAGAACTTACTTTCTATCTCAGCATTAGATAAGAAATACTATAGGGTTGCATTCATAGATGGTCAAGTACTCATGTGGCCCAAAGGAAAATCAATTGAGGATGAAATTGTTATTGGTGAAGAGGAAGGAGGTCGATACAAACTCAAAGGCCATCCAGAAGCTGCCCTTGTTCATGAAGCCACTAGCCCAAGTGAGCTTTGGCATAGAAGGCTTGCTCACATTAACTACAAAGCACTACCTCATGTGAGCAAGGTAGTCACAGGACTACCAGACTTAAATATTTGATCATGAGGGCACTTGCAAAGGATGTGCAAAAAGGAAGAATATCAAGAACCCATTCCCAAAGAGTGAAACAAAGACTAAGAGTGCATTGGAATTGATTCACTCAGATGTATGTGGACCAATGCCATCCACATCCTTGAGTGGATATGAATACTACCTTACATTCATTGATGACTCAAGAAAGACTTGGATATATTTCCTGAAGGGAAAGGATGAAGTCTTTGGAAAGTTCAAGGAATTCAAAGCCTTGATAGAAAATCATTCAGAAAAGAAGATCAAGATACTTAGGAAAGATAATGGTGGAGAATATACTTCAAAAGAATTTGAAGTATTTTGTACAGAAGCTGGAATCAAGAGGGAGCTAACCACTCCCTACAATCCTCAACAAAATGGTGTTCCAGAGAGAAAGAATAGAACCATCATGGAAGCTGTAAAGACAATGATACATGGTCAAGACCTACCTATGTATTTATGGGCTGAAGCATCCATGACAACAATCTATGTGCAAAATAGACTATCTCATAGTGCTCTTGATTTCAAGACCCCAGAAGAAGTGTTCACAGGGAAGAAGCCTGAGGTAAGTCACCTCAAGATATTTGGATGCCCAGTATACATTCACATTCCAAAAGAAAAGAGGACCAAGCTAGATCCTTCTGGGAAGAAAGGAATATTTGTTGGATATTGTGAAGCATCCAAAGCATTCAGAATTTACATCCCAGGATTCCATCATATGGAAATAAGTAGGGATGTGACATTTGATGAAGAGGTAGCTCTCAAGAGATCTAGGAAGTGATAGTATGAAGAAGTGTATGAGGAAGATGCACCTTCCATAATTATAGAAGCTGCACCCACCCCTGAAGAGACAACACCTGAAGACCATGACATGATGGAACCACAAGAACCCCCTGTCATGGAAATATCAAGGAAGAGAAAACTAGCATGGACAAGAGACATTATACTAGGAGCAGAAAAGTATGGAGCTCCTGAAGGCTCCACTAGGGTGAGCAAGAAACCAAAGACATTCTCCAACTATGTGGCCCTGATGTGTGATCTTGTAGATCAAGAACCCACTAGTTATGAAGAAGCATCCCATAAGAAAGAGTGGGTGGAGGCAATGGCGGAGGAATACCTATCAATAATGAAGAATGATTTTTGGGATATAGTTCCCAAGCCAAAGGACAAGAGTGTGGTATCCTCCAAATGGATATACAAGATAAAGCATGTTGTGGATGGCAGCATTGAAAAATATAAGGCAAGGTTTGTGGCCAGAGGATTCTCTCAGAAAGAGGGAATTGACTATGAAGAAACATTTGCACCAGTTGCAAGGTACACTTCCATTAGAACCATCACGGCACTTGCATCTATGATGAAGTGGGAATTACACCAGATGGATGTAAAGACAACCTTCCTGAATGGTGCGATTGAGGAGGAGGTGTACATAGAACAACCACAAGGATTTGAGGTTGAAGATAGAACAACCCATGCATGCAAACTGAAGAATGCTTTGTATGGGTTGAAGCAAGCTCCCAGAGCTTGGTACGAAAGAATTGACAATTTCTTGACAAGCTTGGGCTTTACCAAAAGTAAAGTTGATCCTAACCTTTATCTCAAAGTTATGGATGATGAACCTGTCATATTATTGCTGTATGTGGATGATCTATTTCTGACTGGAAATGAGAGACAGATTATCGAGTGCAAGAAGAAGCTCTCTTCAGAATTTGAGATGAAAGATCTCGGATTGATGCACTACTTCCTAGGTCTGGAAGTATGGAAAGGCCCATAAGGAATCTTTCTCAACCACGGAAAGTATGCTGTAGAAATCCTGAAGAGATTTGACATGTTGGAATGTAAAGCCATGGCCACTCCCATGGATTCCAACTTGAAGCTGTTAGCTGATGACTCATCAGAGTTAGTGGATACGACTCTGTACAGATAGATTATTGGGTCATTGATGTATTTGACAAATACCAGACCAGACATATGCTTTGCCGTGAATACCTTGAGTTAATATCTAGTGGAACCTAGACTAGTTCACCTGATAGCTGCAAAGCATGTGATGAGGTACCTAAAGGGTACGATAGATTTTGGTCTATGTTATCTTGGAGATCATGACTTCAAATTGCATGGCTACACAAATGTTGATTGGGCAGGAAGTGTATCAAACAGGAAGATAACATTGGGAGGATGTTATTGTCTATGATCTGCCATGATCTCATGGTTTAGAAGGAAGCAATCTAGTGTGGCTCTCGGCACAGCTGAAGCAGAATATATAGCTGCTTGCTCTGCTAGTTGTGAAGCAGTATGGCTTCGGAAACTGTTATCAGGACTATTTGACTTAGAGATGGTCCCCACTGTGATCATGTGTGACAACCAGAGTTGTATCAAGATGAAAGAGAATCCCGTGTTCCATGATAAGTCAAAGCACATAGAGATCCCATATTTCTATATACGGGATATGGTGCAGAAAGGAGCTATCAAGCTCTAGTATGTAAGCACTGACGAACAAGTTGCTGATATATTGACCAAACCTCTGTCTCGAGTAAAGTTTGAGTATTTTCGAGACAAGCTTGGTGTAGTTCAGAAGGACCCTCCTCGAAAGGGGGAGTGATGTGGTCGCTGATGATGAGATTGCCTGCATCGATAGTGAGGTTGATGATGTGGATACCTGTATTGATGATACCGATAGTGAGGTCGATGATGTGGATACCTGTATTGATGATACCGACAGTGAGGTCGATGATGTGGATACCTTTATTGATGATACCGACAGTGAGGTCGATGATATGGATACCTGTATTGGTGATACCGACGATGAGGTCAATGAAGTGGTCCTTAGACTTGGTCTAAGTTGACAAGTGGATTGTATCATCCTTGGACACATGTCCTAAAAGAGATCCATAGACATATGTCTCCGAGAAAGTGGTCCCTTGTGGACGTGATGGGGATTGCATCATCCCGGAATCCTTGGTTCAAAATGTACGTGATAGGACTGCATCATCCCTGAACATTTGGTTCAAAATGTACGTGATAGGACTGCATCATCCTTGAAAATTTGGTTCAAAATGTACGTGATAGGACTGCATCGTCCCTGGACATTTGGTCCAAAATGTATGTGATGGGATTGTATCATCCCTAGACATGAGACTTGTCTTAAAAGGATCACGGATTGTATCGTCCTTAGACATGAGACTTGTCTTAAAAGAATCATGGATTGTATCGTCCCTAGACATGAGACTTGTCTTAAAAGGATCACGGATTGTATCGTCCCTAGACATGAGACTTGTCTTAAAAGGATCACGGATTGTATTGTCCCTAGACATGAGACTTGTCTAAAATTGATAAGGATTGATCATCCTAGAAGTAGATATGGATTGCATCATCCATAGACATGAGACTTGTCTAAAATTGATAAGGATTGATCATCCTGGAAGTAGATCTGGATTGCATCGTCCATAGACATGAGACTTGTCTAAAATTGATAAGGATTGATCATCCTGGAAGTAGATTTGTATTGCATCGTCCATAGACATGAGACTTGTCTAAAATTGATAAGGATTGATCATCCTGTAACTAGATCATGTGTATTGCATATTATGCTGCGATGATCCAGATGTTGTAGATCGAGATGATCCAGATGCTGTAGATCGAGATGATCCAGATGATCTAGAAGATGATGATGATGCTGTAGCTGATCGAGTGCTGCAGAAGATGAATACTCAATACTGATGATGCTGATATTCCAGTATTTATTATGTTCCAGTAACTATTGAAATTACTGATGATGTTGTATTAAGAAAGCTTCCAATGATTTATAGATGTATCATGTATCATGTAGTTGATGATCCTTGCTCTTGCAGATGTTGTTATAATATCCTTCTTGTTAAGGGGGAGAGTTGAAATATTGTAACTTCTAAGAATATTATATTTGTATTTTATTATTCCGGAGATGTTCCATTCCTCCGAGGAGACCCTATTATATATCCGGAAATGTTTATTCCTCGTAGAAAGTGTGGAAACTAGGGTTATTAGATCTTCCATGTGAGGTTGGCCCTGAGTTAGCAGTTTAGGGGTTATTAGACTCTCCCGGGAGAGGTCGGCCCTATTAGGGTGAAAAGTCAATTTGAACATGAGTATAAATAGAGGAGGTGTGTTCCTCATTTATCTCATTCATTCACTTACTTGTGATTGGTGCATAGGAGAGAGAGAGGTCTGCTTAGGAGGAGAAGGTGCTCTTGTTTGGGTACTACATCTTGTATTGGTTGCTTATCTATATTGAGGAAATCTTTGCTGGGTTTTCTACCCCATGAGGGTTTCCCAAGGTAAATCTTTGTCTATCTTGTGATTGTGTTTCTTTCAGTGATATTGCTTGTAAAATTAGGCTAAACTTAACAGATTGAATTGCGGGTCAAGGAAAATTGATCCCCATACCCCGCCATCCGAATTTTCGGGATTTCCCACACTCCATCGACCTCATGAACAGTTTCTCTAAAGTACTTACTTACTTAGAATTAAATTTCAGCAAGGAAGGTCAGAGGTGTTCTAAAGATGACATATGACAGTGTATGGTTCAATCCCACAACCCCCTCACCTCTCCCTAGTGGATACATAGGTTCCCCCATCAATTAGTTGCATAAATAGCCAACCCCTTAGTATTTTTATTACATGATATTTGCATCATTTTAAAATTTCCATGGATTAATAGCACATGGATCACACAATGTCAAATACTTTCCTCTCAAAGTTGAGCATTCATTAGTGGGGCCTTGGCCTTGAGCTACACACTAGGAATCATACATCACATATGCAAAATGTTTACATAAAATCCAATATATCCTAAGGGTCAAAATGGGGATATTACATTCTCCCACATAATTTTGAGCTTCTGAAACTCTCAAATTATCCCCAAGGTTTAGGTCTATGGATCCCCCACTCGATTTCATGACCAATGCGAGTTTCTAGGCATTTTTGGCAGTCTGAAATAGGGATTTTTATCAGGTTACGATTTTTGCTATTTCTCTTACCGGGAATGCATATCTTGCTCCAAATTTACCTCATGTTTCCCCACAATGGAATGGGGATCAAGGGAAACAAATCCCCATGAAGGAAATTGACTTTTGGTTCAAGTAAACTAAGCCCATAACCTGACATACGAATTTCTACAGTCATCCCATGCTCCATTAAATTCCTGAGATGATTTCTCAGTATTCTTGTTACAACAGAATTAAAGATCAACAAGGAAGTCAAGATGGGTCCTCAAGATGACACTTGGAAATAAAGAGTTTAATCCCACACACCCCTCACCTATCCCTAGTGGGTAAACACAACCCCCCTCATTTTAGTTGCTTCCATAGACAACTCTTGGATTTTTATTTGTTGTATAAATATTAGATTGCTTTTACAATTTCCCATGGCTTACTAGCACACGGTTCGCAAAATATAAAATACATGCCTTTATAATTCTAGGCATTCACTAGTGGGGCCTTAGCCTTGAGCTCCACGCTAGGAATCATACATTACATATTTACAATATTTACATATCAAGCCAATAAGATCTAGGGGTCAAAATGGGGGTATTACAAGTAGGAACAACTAAAGAGTGAAAAATCCATTAGTAATGCAAAGTACTTATTGGGAAAGCACCTCTAACACATGAATCAAGTGGTAGGTAAATATAATTCAAGTGGTTAGATTGTCCCCTGTCACTTGGATTAGTGGGGTCATGCGAGTCTGGGAGTTTTTCAGGTGTGGAAAGTCCTCGAGGTGAAACCACTACTTACTGATAGCTTCAAGTCTAGAACTTAGTCCTACGTTCCCTGCCTGTTCACATAATCCCTTTCCGACGACTATTCTGCATGGATACCTAGCATGAAATGGTATCCATAGTTGCCTTTCCTAGGTTCCACATAGGTGACTGCAAGAGGAATATCTCGCAGCACCTAAGACAAACATGGAATATCTGTCTTAGCTCCTTGGGGGGCTATTTGTCGAAGGCGAGTGCTTGCACCTTTGGTGATTGTTGCATGAAGGTTAGTGTAACTGTCTCATTCAAATACTTGTTGGTTGGACTTGGTCCCAAATAATAATATGAGGATGCCCTATGGAAGGCCCTTATTATGACTCTTCACTAATTGGAATTTGGTTCCAAAAATTCGGTGACTATCTTTAGAAGGGTTAGACTGCTTGTTTTGAATCTTTTAGGATCTTTTCTAGTGAGTGTGGTTTGTTTTTATTTCAAGTTGTAAAATTTATTTCTATGTGTCTTCAGTGAGCCACAATGGCCGATAAATGTTTGCGTAGGTCCAAAAGGATCCAAAACCTTTCTCCAAAAAGGGGAGAATTATCTATGCAAGGGTCAATGCTGGATCATAATGATCCACCTCCATAGGAGGCAGAAGAAGAAAACCAAGAACCTGAAATTAATCCCATTGACGAGGAAACTCGTTCAAGATCAAGTGATTCCAAGAGATTATAAAAGGAGGGGTATATTAGTGATTTGGAAGGAAATTTTCATTCACTCATAAACTCACCCAATATTGTAGAAGAAGAATTAGGTCCTATTGAAATAGAAGATCTCTTATACCCAACAGGGGAGTTAAATCCACCCCAAATTATTGGTTTTTTGCACAACCGTGAGTCAGACACACACAACCCTAGAATTAACAATCCATTGTTTGAGTGGGATAATATGGAAAATACAAGAGAAGTACCTACTACTAGGGACACCACAACCCAGTCAGTGCTAATCCTTCAGGATGAGTGAATCCAAATGTGTCATTTTCAATGGAATTGGGATGGTTTGCACCATTCTCTATGATGTCCACTGTACCAACAATTCCATTAAATGTTCCTCCATTTAGTGGGTCTAGGAATTCGACATCTTTTCCACAAGGCACCAATTACTTTTATTTTGGGACGCCATTTCCAGGTTTTCAACCTACACTTGCTAGCATTTCTCCTGTAATGGAAAACATCACTACTCTTGGCAGTGGTCTCTCAATTTGATACCATGCCTTTCCATTCGGTGGTGGATATCTGTCATTTCCTACTCCTTCCACAGTGACTCGAGTTGTACCTGGCTCTAGCATGCGTCAAGGGAAAATGAGTCTCCAAGGATTGGAGGTATGAACACCAGTATTGCCTTAGGATTTAATGCACCGCAAGGTAGTACGCCTTTCCTTGGAATGGAGGGCACCAATTCTAGAGTTCCCTTAGGATACAATATACACCATGGAAGTTTTCCTTCAATTGGAGTAGGAGGGATGAGAATGGGTAATGCTACAACTATTAGTACCCCTCGAGGAATCCCTACACAATGGAATACTCTACTTTTAATAATAGGAGCTTTAGGTCCTTTGGATAGTTAGTTAATGAAATTTTATTTGGAACACTGGAAGCCCCTTTTACCGTACTATGCCACATTTCATATCTCAGTATTGACTAGAAGATCGAACATATATCAGATTGTTTGGACAAGGAGGCATCTACATGCGCCATGTCCTTATCATGTTGGAGAGATTTTGTCTCACCTGACATTTTTCCCTCTAAAACCATGCTTAAATATTTTGATGGACACATGTTCTAAACTCATAGAATTATCCCTACTCTCTTAGTAGAGCCAGGGGAAAAAACAGTGAATGTGGACATAGAAGTTGTCAACATTATGCTAGATTACAACCTACTTCTAGGAAGAAGCCATAATTATTCCATGATGGTTGTGGTCTCTTAGATTTTTTGAGTGATCAAATTTTCCCATGAAGGAAAGATCATCACCATCAATCAACTGTTAGTTTATAGAAACATGTCCACTTAAAACAATGGGGCAAATGTCCTCATAGTAGGCCATTCTGTGAGCAACTGTGAAAATGTTGGAGAGGGGTTGTACCATACATTGATGGGAACCTTTAAATTCCCCCCAACCAACTTGAATGACAATGTGGCCCTTGTACATGCGATCTGTTCCATCTCCATTGACTCCAAGGTGAATTTTTCTCATTTTAGGACTTATTATTTTGAAGATCCATGGATAGTGTTGGATCCCACTCAGGGAGCCGGGTGTAGAAGGGCCTTACCGAAATTGTCTGAAGTTAAGGCATCTTTTCAAGCTCTCATATATAAGAATGTAGATGATGATCACCACTATGCCCCACTAGAGGAAGATGACCAACACCATATGCCTATTTGGGGCATCAACTCCTCACCTTGTCATTACCATTTGGATACAGTCATTCCTTCCTATGAAGTTGTGATTGGGGCTATGTATTTGGGGGAAAGATCTTGGAAATACATGCACCAAGATGCATCGTTTCTTCCTGTCAAGAATGATGTGAGAATTGTTGAAAATGAAATCATTAGACCGAGGTCAATGGATTGGTATGGGATCCCTCTTGCCACATCTCTAGTGTATGAAGAGTGGAATATGGCCAACATTTCAAAAACCATTCCCATCAATATTTCCAGGAATCCAAGGGTTGTTTAGAATTTCTTTATCGATGCAAAGTGTGCACCAGTGGAAATTGAGATTTACACTACATTGTTCAAAGAATATAGACATATTTTGTCATGGAATTACAAAGAGATTTTAGGAATCAACCTAGCCATTGTTGAACATGATATTAAGACATATCCAAATGTTAGACCTGTTCGACATAAGTTACGACCAGTAAACCCAAGAAAGGTTGTTGCGGTTAAGGCAAAAGTGGATAAAACTCTTTGCGCTAACTTCATCTATCATGTTCCTTTAACCGAGTGGGTGTCCAATCTTGTACCCGTAGATAAGAAGCAGGGGAATATGAGAGTGTGTACAGACTTCCCTAAGGATAACCATCCTACTCCATTCATCGACCATATTATTGATGAGTGTGTTGGTAATGAAATATTTTCATTTATGGATGAATTTTTAGGATATAATCAGATTCAAATCTGATTGGAAGACCAATACAAAACTGCTTTCATATGCCCCCGGGGGCCCTTTTCTTATGGGAAAATGCCATTTGGATTGAATAATGTTGGGGATACATTCTAGTGTTCCATGTCATATTCTTTTCATCATATTAAGAAGATCGTTGAAGCCTATCTATATGACTTAACCGCTAAATCTGGAAAGAGGGAGGATCACCCCAAGCACCTCAGGGATGTCTTTGATAGGTGTCATTATTATAGGATTCGTTTGAATCCTCAAAAATGTATTTTATATGTTGTTTTATGTTGGTTACTTGGTTTCATCATCTTGAAAGATGGAATTTTGGTAGATTCATTTAAGGTAGAGGCAATAGTTCAATTGCCTCTCCCGTGTAATTTGTGTCAACTGCAAAGCCTCCAAGGGAAGGCTAATTTCTTACGTTAGTTCATTTCCAACTATGCTAAGATACAAAAGTTTTCATGCACCTATTTAGGAAAAAGGTCCCATTTATTTGGGATGACAATGCTCAGAGATCATTTGATGCATTAAAAAGGGATTTAATGTCTGCCCCACTTTTGAGTCCTCCAGACTATAGCAAGGATTTCCTTTTGCATTTGGAAACATTTGAATCAACCATTGAAATGGTCCTCATTCAAGAAGATGATTTCCACCAAGAACATGTCATTTATTACCTAATTAAGAACTTGGCAAGCCTAGAGCTGAGATACTCTCATGTTGAAAAATTAGTGCTTGCAGTCGTGCATGCGGTATAGAGGCTTCAACACTATGTTATCCTTAGATGAACAACCATGATTACATATGTATAAATCCATTCCAACACATATTGTCTTCACGAATGGTAGGGGGGAAGTACAATAAGTGGATTATAATTCTTCAAGAATTCGATTTAGGGTCTGCGTCAGCTAAGTTGATGTTGGAGCTCCCACAATATGGTGAACATATGGTAGAGTGAGCCATTTCTTGATGAACACATCTTCCTCATTAGCTTGGATGACCCCTGGTATGGGAACATTTTGGTTTACCTATAAACCTAGAGAGTCCCAACTCAATATTCTCATGAAGAGAGACAAAAGTCTATCACCAAGTGAGGCATTATGTTATCGTTTGTAATACCCCAGCCTTTTGACCCCCTTATGTAATCTTGTATATTTTGATGTAAAGGCTAGAAGCTAGAAACAATGGTCTAGGGTGACCAAGACATGGTAAAGATGTACATTTTTAATATTAATATAAAATATCCGATGAATGTATAGGAACAAGGACGAATATGAGATGGGGGGCTATGGCTGCACAAGAGGGGAAGTGATATCGAGCTAAGGGAAAATGACCCTAGTGGGATTTATTTTATTTTCCTAGCCTTAGCCATTTAACCAAAGTTCCTAAACCATGACAAGGGGTCATGTCTTGATTAAGCCACATGGAAACCAAAATCCCTTTCATATAAAAAAGGAGAGCTTATTTTAAAGGGAGATTCATTCATTTTGTTTAGTCATTCATTCATGGAGGAGGTTCAGTTGTTCACTCATTGGATTGGGCTATGTTTTTGTATACCATCCTCCTGAGAAGGATGCTCTTCTATGAATTATCCTATTGAGTACTTTTTTCGATAACTCGGCTTGTCCATACCATTGAACTTGAGAGACTGGTGTTATGGTAGCATGCCCTTGGATATGAACTTGGCATGTAGTTTTTTCCTTGGAGTCCCAATTTGGAGACTTCCTTTCCAACCTGTGCTGGAGCTATAGAAGGGAACTGGAGGCTTCCCAAGGGATTATGGGATCAAAGAAGGTAATTGTTCTTGGTGTTGTACAAGTTGACGGGGAAGGATAATTGAGGATTGGTACAATTGTGGAGGGGGTTTCTGCACCAGGGGGTTGCATGAGGGGTGGGTTGAAAGAGTAATTGAGATGTGTAGAGGTTTGGAAAGATATTTTCCCTTGTGGAATGATAGCCCCAACTCGATGGTGTCCTGTTAAAGTAAGATATGGCTTGATAGAGCCTGGGACTAGGATGAACATCCTTCACCCACAGATACTTGTTCAATTAAAAGATAAGTTCCTTGTTGTGTATGAAAATGCTATGAATCTATATACGTGTTTACATATTGATTATTTACTGCTTTATGAATGTCTAAATGTATGGAATTGCATGGCATGGTCTATGTTTCATGCTTATATTTCCTATACTATTTAGCATTTGAATATGTGTATTTAGGTGATCATAATATGTTTAAATTCCATTGTGTTAATTTGTAAGGAGTCCATGCTTACAATTGGATATAAATGACAGAATGTGTATCAGATGAGAAGACTAGGTTCCCTGTCATCTTAAAGGCACTACTAGGACGATCATGGACATGAAATCATTGGTGATACCTTATATTGTCGAGGGATCAATAATATTGTGAGGCAATGTCTAACTCACGAGGAGGTAGATAAAGCGTTGGATGATTTCCATGGTGGATCCTGTGGTGTTCATCTATTAGGGCTTACTGACCAGAGAGCGCAGAGAAGAGAACATACTCTTCAACATCTTCTTCTTCTACTTTAGCTCTTTTCTTTCGAGGCCTTTCCTCCTCTTCTTCTTCACTATCATCTTCTGTTAGATGTGCATGATGTATTTTGTGAATATTCTTCTTCTTCTTTGAAGGTCAATTTCTAGCAAAGTGTCCTAGTTTGAGACAATTGTAACATTGAACTGAGGAGAGGTCTCTTTCTGAACTTATTCCTTCATTATTTTGAAATCTATGTGGAGGTTGAGACTTCTTATGGCCATTATTCTTGGATTTGAAATGACTCCTTCTTCTTTTGGTGTGAGTGGCCAAAGCTTGGTCATCTTCTTTGAGGAGGGCTTCTCTATTGGCTACCCTAGCCTCTTCTTGAATGCAATCCTCCCATACCACATCAAACTTCATACTTTATTTTCTTTCACACATGGTTTGGACGAATGAATCCCAAGGTCAAGAGAGATCATTGAGAGTTGTCATGACTAGTTCATCTTCATCAAGGATGTCTCCAATGGCTTCTGGTTGTTCTTTGAACTGGGAGACCCTTGTGAAGTTATCTTAGATAGATTCTCCTTTATTCATTTTGGTACTCTTCAATTGAGTTCTCAAATTCATCTTCTTGTTGATGTTCCTTCCTTCATACATTCTTCCTAGGGCATCATACATTTATTCTGGAGTCTTCTTGGATGCCACTTGGGGAATCAAGTGGTCCTTGATAGAATCAACAATGATTCTCTTTTCCCTAATCAAGTCCTTCTTATACTTCTCCTTGGCTTCATCTTCCGCAGGTTCTGCAACCTCATCTTTGATATATTGGGCAAGATCATTCTCTTCAAGAATGAGACCAATCCTATATTTCCATGCCCAAAAATTCTCTATACCCTCTAGCTTGTCTTCAAGCTTAGTGCTTGGAGCCATCTTATCCAGGAGGTCACATAAATTGAAGTTTCTCAAAAGATAGAATAAGACTTACCAGGAGATGTGCTTGATTGAATTGAGATGACTGGTGTACTCTGCTTTTGGAAACTTCAACTTTTCACCCTTCAAATCTGACCAACAGCTTTTGGATCTGCAACAAAATTTTTGGTTTTCTGGTTTGCACTTTTTCTGGTTTACTGGTGCACAGGTTCGTAGTTTTTTTGGTTCACTGGTTTTCTGGTCCAGAAGTCAAACTAGGGTTTGATAAAGATCGGGGTTCTACCCACTCAAAAATTTTGATCTAGGGCTCATAATTTCGATTTTGAGGAGGAGCATCCAGCCATGCTCTCATAATCCAAAAATTCCAATTTTTGCAGAAACCCTAATTTTCATCGGAGGAGGAGAGAGAAGTATTTTCACCTTGTGAAAGATGTCCTATTCAGGATAGCTCTGATACCATGTTAAGTTTAGCCTAATTTGACAAGTAAGATCATTGAAAGAAACACAATCACAAGATAAACAAAGATTTACCCTGGGAAACCCTCATGGGGTAGAAAACCCAACAAAGCTTTCCTCAATATAGATAATCAACCAATACAAAGATGTAGTCTCCAAACAAGAGCTCCTTCTCCTCCTATGCAGATCTCTCTCTCTCCTATGTGTAATACACAAGTGAGTGAATGAGTGATAAGTGAGGAACACACCTCCTCTACTTATACTCATCTTCTAACTGAATTTTCACCCTAACTGGTCCGACCTCTCCTAAGAGAGTCTAATAACCCCTAATCCGCTAACTCAGGGCCGAACCCACATGGGAGATCTAATAACCCTGGTTACCACATTCTCTCAGAGGAATAAACATCTCCGGATATACAATAGGGTCTCCACGGAGGAATGAAACATCTCTGGAATAATAAAGTACAAATATAATATTCTTAGAAGTTACAATATTTCAACACCCCCCCATAACGAGAAGCATATTATAACAACATCTGCAGGAGCAAGGAGTCATCAACTACATGATACATGATACATCTATAAATCATTGGAAGCTTTCTTCAGTAACTCAACTAGTTACTGGAACCTTTTCAAATCTTCAATACTGGAATAACATCTTCAGTACTGAGTCTTCATCTTCTGCAGCATCCAAACAACTACAACACTATCATCATCTGGATCTTCTCGATCGACAACATCATTTGGATCATCTCGATCAACATCATCATCTAGATCATCTCGATCAACATCATCATCTGGATCATCTCGATTAACAGTATCATCATCTGGATCATCTCGATCAACATCATCATCTGGATCATCTCGATCAATAGTATCGTCATCTGGATCATCTCGATCAACAATATCGTCATCTGGATCATCTCGATCAACATCATCATCTGGATCATCTTGATCAACAGTATCATCATAGCAGCATACTCTGCAATACACACAATCCAATTACGGGATGATCAATCACTCTCAATTTAAGACACCTCTCATGTCTATGGACGATGCAATCTAGATCTACTTTACAAGATGATCAATCCTGATCCTTTTAAGACACGTCTCATGTATAAGGACGATGCAGTCCTTGATCCATTTTAAGACACGTCTCATGTATAAGGATGATGCAGTCCTTGATCCATTTTAAGACACGTCTCATGTATAAGGACGATGCAGTCCTTGATCCATTTAAGACGCATCTCATGTCTAAGGAAAATGCAATCCTTGATCCATTTAAGACACATCTCATGTCTAAGGACGATGCAGTCCTTGATCCATTTAAGACATGTCTCATGTCTAAGGATGATGCAGTCCTTGATCTATTTAAGACACGTCTCATGTCTAAGGACGTGCAGTCCTTGATCCATTTAAGACACGTCTCATGTCTAAGGACAATGCCGTCCTATCACGTACATTTTGAACCAACTTGTTAAGGGACGATGCAGTCCTATCACATACATTTTGAACTAACTTGTTCAGGGACGATGTAGTCCTAACTCATCTACTTAGACAAAGGCCTAAGGACCACATAATGGCCTCATTGTCAGTATCATTGACCTCATCATCAATATCATTGATACAGGTATCCACATCATCGACCTTTTCATCGATGCAGGAAATCTCATCATCAGCGGACATATCACTCCCCTTTCGAGGAGGGTCCTTCTAAACTACACCAATCTTGTCTCGAAAATACTCAAACTTTACACAAGACAAAGGTTTGGTCAATATATCAGCAACTTGTTCGTCAGTGCTCACATGTTCGAGCTTGATAGCTCCTTTTTGCACCATATCCCGTATATAAAAATATCAGATCTCTATGTGCTTTGACTTATCATGGAACACTGGATTCTTTGTCATCTTGATACAACTTTGGTTGTCACACAGGATCACAGTGGGGTCCATGTCTAAGTCAAATAATCCTGATAACAGCTTCCGAAGCCATATCGCTTCACAACTAGCAGAGCAAGCAGTAATATATTCTGCTTCAGCTGTGATGAGAGCCACACTAGACTACTTCCTACTAAACCACGAGATCATGGCAGATCCCAGACAATAACATCCTCCTGATGTGCTCTTCCTGTATGATACACTTCCTGCCCAATCAGAAAAGTCGTGATCTCCAAGATAACATAGACCAAAATCTATCATACCCTTTAGGTACCTCATCACATGCTTTGCAACAATCAGGTGAACACGTCTAGGTTCTACTAGATACTGACTCAAGGTGTTCACAACAAAGCATATATCTAGCCTGGTGTTTGTCAGATACACCAGTGACCCAATAATCTATCTGTACAGAGTCACATCCACTAACTCTGATGAGTCATCAGCTAACAGCTTCAAGTTGGAATCCATGGGAGTGGCCATGGCTTTGCATTCCAACATATAAAATCTTTTCAAGATTTCTGCAGCATACTTTCCCTGGTTGAGAAATATTTCTTTTGGGCCTGCCATACTTCTAGACCTAGGAAGTAATGCATCAATCCAAGATCTTTCATCTCAAATTCTGCAGCCATTTTCTTCTTGCTTGCCACGATCTGTTTATCATTTCCTGTCAGAAAGAGATCATCCACATACAACAATAGTATAATAGGTTCATCATCCATAACATTAAGGCAAAGGTTAGGATCAACTTTACTTTTGGTAAAGCCCAATCTTGTCAAGAAGCTATCAATTCTTCCATACCAAGCTCTGGGAGCTTGCTTCAACCCACACAAGGCCTTCTTTAGTTTGCATACATGGGTTCTTCTCTCTTCAACCTCAAATCCTTGTGGTTGTTCTATATACACTTCTTCCTCAATCACACCATTTAGGAAAGTTGTCTTCACATCCATCTGGTGTAATTCCCACTTCATCATGGATGCAAGTGCCATGATGGTTCTAATGGAGGTGTACCTTGCAACTAGTGCAAATGTATCTTCATAGTCAATTCCCTCTTTCTGAGAGAATCCTCTGGCCACAAACCTTGCCTTATACTTTTCAATGCTGCCATCCACAACATGCTTTATCTTGTATATCCATTTGGAGGATACCACACTCTTGTCCTTTGGTTTGGGAACTATTTCCCAAACATCATTCTTTAGTATTGATTGGTACTCCTCTGTCATTGCCTCTACCCACTCTTTCTTATGAGATGCCTCTTCATAACTAGTGGGTTCTTGATCTACAAGATCACACATCAAAGCCATATAGTTGGAGAATGACTTTGATTTCTTGCTCACTTTGGTGGAGCCTTCAGGAGCTCCATACTTTTCTGCTCCTAGTATAATGTCTCTTCCCTATGCTGGCTTTCTCTTTCTTGATATGTTTATGGTAGGGGGTTCTTATGGTTCTATCATGTCATGGTCTTCAAGTGTTACATATTCAGGGATGTGTACAGCCTCTGCAGTTCCGGGAGGTGGATCTTCCTCATATACTTCTTCATACTGGCACTTCCTAAATCTCTTGAGAGCTACTTCTTCATCAAATGTCACATCCCTACTTATTTCCATATGATGGAATCCTGGGATGTATACTCTGAATGCTTTGGATGCTTCACAATATCCAACAAATATTCCCTTCTTCCCAGAAGGATCCAACTTGGTTCTCTTTTCTTTTGGAATGTGAATATATACTGGGAATCCAAATATCTTGAGGTGACTTACCTCAGGCTTCTTCCTTGTGAACACTTCTTTTGAGGTCTTGAATTCAAGAGCACTGTGAGATAGTCTATTCTGCACATAGGCTGTTGTCCTGGCTGCTTTAGCCCATAGATACATAGGTAGGTCTTGATCATGTATCATTGTCTTTACTGCTTCCATGATGGTTCTATTCTTCCTCTCTGCAACACCATTTTGTTGAGGATTGTAGGGAGTGGTTAGTTCCCTCTTGATTCCAGCTTCTTTACAAAAGACTTCAAAATCCTTTGAGGTATATTCTCCACCATTATCTGTCCTAAGTATTTTGATCTTCTTTTTTGAATGATTTTCTATCAAGGATTTGAATTCCTTGAACTTCCCAAAGACTTCATCTTTTCCCTTTAGGAAATATATCCAAGTCTTCCTTGAGTAGTCATCAATAAATGTAAGGTAATATTCATATCCACTCAAGGATGTGGACGGAATTGGTCCACATACATCTGAATGAATCAATTCCAAAGTACTTTTAGTCTTTGCATCACTCTTCGGAAATGGGTTCTTGATATTCTTCCATTTTACACATCCTTTGCATGTGCCTTTATGATCAATATTCAAATCTAGTAGTCCTATAACTACCTTGCTCACATGAGGTAGTGCTTTGTAGTTCATGTGAGCAAGCCTCCTATGCCATAGCTCACTAGGGCTAGTGGCTTCATGAACAAAGGTAGCTTCTGGATGACCCTTGAGTTTGTATAGCCCTCCCTCCTCTTCACCAATAACAATTACATCCTCAATTGATTTCCCTTTGGACCACATGAGTACTTTTCCATCTATGAATGCACCTCTATAACCTTTCTTATCTAATGTTGAGATAGAAAGTAAGTTCTTCTTCAAACCTGGTACATATAAGATTTCCTTCATCTTCAATGGAGTTCTAGAATCAAGCTTGTAGCTTGCTTCACCAATTCCCTTGATGGGATATTGATAGTCATCTCCCAAAGATACCTTCTGGGGAGAGGTATTTTCTTCCAGTATTGAAAGAGTCTTATTTTGTCCTGTCATGTGCTTTGAAGCACCACTATCAATGAGCCATGTATCTTCTCCAGGTGTTACTGACTAGAGAGTGCAGAGAATAGAACATACTCTTCAACATATTCTTCTTCTACTTTAGCTATTTTCTTTCGAGGCCTTTCCTCCTCTTCTTCTTCACTATCATCTTCTGCTAGATGTGCATGATGTCTTTTGTGAATATTCTTCTTCTTCTTTGAAGGTCAATTTCTAGCAAACTGTCCTAGTTTGAGACAATTGTAACAACATTGAATTGAGGAGAGGTCTCTTTCTGAACATATTCCTTCTTTATTTTGAAATCTATGTGGAGTTTGAGACTTCTTATGGCCAATATTCTTGGAGTTGAAATGAATCCTTCTTCTTCTGGTGTGAGTGGCCAAAGCTTGGTCATCTTCTTTGAGCAGGGATTCTCTATTGGCTACCCTAGCCGCTTCTTGAATGCAATCCTCCCATACCACATCAAACTTCATAATTTATTTTCTTGCACACATGGTTTGGATGAATGAATCCCAAGGTCAAGAGAGACAATTGAGAGTTGTCATGACTAGTTTACTTCATCAAGGATGTCTCCAATGGCTTCTAGTTGTTCTTTGAACTGGGAGACCCTTGTGAAGTTATCTTGGATAGATTCTCCTTTATTCATTTTGGTACTCTTCAATTGAGTTCTCAAATTCATCTTCTTGTTGATGTTCCTTCCTTCATGCATTCTTCCTAGGGCATCATACATTTCTTCTGGAGTCTTCTTGGATGCCACTTGGGGAATCAAGTGGTCCTTGATAGAATCAACAATGATTCTCTTTGCCCTAATCAAGTCCTTCTTATACTTCTCCTTGGATTCATCTTCCGCATGTTCTGCAACCTCATCTTTGATATATTGGGCAAGATCATTCTCTTCAAGAATGAGACCAATCCTATATTTCCATTTCCGAAAATTCTCTATACCCTCTAGCTTGTCTTCAAGCTTAGTGCTTGGAGCCATCTTATCCAGGAGGTCACAAAAATTGAAGTTTCTCAAAAGATAAAATAAGACTTACCAGGAGATGTGCTTGATTGAATTGAGATGACTGGTGTACTCTGCTTCTGGAAACTTCAATTTTTCACCCTTCAAATCTGACCAACAACTTTCGGATCTGCAACAGAATTTCTGGTTTTCTGGTTCGCACTTTTTCTGGTTTACTGGTGCACAGGTTCACAGTTTTTTTGGTTCACTGGTTTTCTGGTCTAGAAGTCAAACTAGGGTTCGACAAAGCTCGGGGTTCTACCCACTCAAAAAGTTTGATCTAGGGCTCATAATTTTGATTTTGAGGAGGAGCATCCAGCCATGCTCTCAGAATCCAAAAATTCCAACTTTTGCAGAAACCCTAATTTTCACTGGAGGAGGAGAGAGAGGTATTTTCACCTTGTGAAAGATGTCCTATTCAGTCTAGCTTTGATACCATGTTAAGTTTAGCCTAATTTGACAAGCAAGATCACTGAAAGAAACACAATCACAAGATAAATAAAGATTTACCCTGGGAAACCCTCATGGGGTAGAAAACCCAACAAAGCTTTCCTCAATATAGATAATTAACCAATACAAAGATGTAGTCTCCAAACAAGAGCTCCTTCTCCTCCTATGCAGATCTCTCTCTCTCCTATGTGCAATACACAAGTGAGTGAATGAGTGATAAGTGAGGAACACACCTCCTCTACTTATACTCATCGTCTGACTAACTTTTCACCCTAACTGGGCTGACCTCTCCTAAGAGAGTCTAATAACCCCTAATCAGCTAACTCAGGGCCGACCCCACATGGGAGATCTAATAACCCTAGTTACCACATTCTCTCGGAGGAATAAACATCTCCGGATATACAATAGGGTCTCCACGGAGGAATGAAACATCTCCGAAATAATAAAGTACAAATATAATATTCTTAGAAGTTACAATATTTCAACATTATTAAACTTTTAATAATAGTTATTATTATTTAATTTATTATTATTATCCCCCAAAATCAATAACATTATTATTATAATAATAATTATTAAAATAATAATTATTAAAATAATAATAATAATAATAATAATAATAATAATAATAATAATAATAATTATATAGTTTTATTTTTTTTTAAAATAGAAGGGGCATACACACAAAAAAGAGAAGAAATAGAAAAAGGGAAAATGAGATTTTTTTTTACAAAAACAACCATATTGGGAATGATTACACCTTTCATGTCTAACCATTGTTGAAGAAAAGAAGATTTACCAAAGGATTACGTTGGGTATTCCAATTCTCGCCGAAGAAAAGATTCAAAGTCGTAAAGCATGGAAGAGACAAATTCTGCTCATGAGAAAGAAAGATTTGTCAATGTTCCATCTAAAATGCCTATGATGATGCTAAAAGTTATTGGCACATTTTATGAAAGCTTTATTAAAATCACCATAATTCCAAATAATAGAGAAATTTTTATCGATGTCGATCTTGCTAATCAATTACACATTCTAGAAGTAGATATAGAGAATAATGAGAGGAAGAAAGAGAAAATAAAGCAACTAGATTTACAGATCGGTAGTTATAATATTACATCGGAATTCACCAGTGCAGATATAAACGATGGTACTACTGACATAATATTAGGTTATAACTGGTTGGAAACATTGGATACACTCACCTTCAATGCATAAACAAAAGTCATGACCTTCTTTCATGAGAAGAAGAAAATAACAATACATGGCTCATCGTGGAGAGTTCCTTCATCAAATACAACTGGATATCTAGAAGAAGAAGTTACGTGCTTGAACGCCCTCCTGAACGACAAGGATGAGGAACTTGCACAAACCCGAAAGAAATTAGAATATCAAGAATCAAAGAAATGCCATCGTCAACACCAAATGAAAAAACTCCGCCAACAAAACAATGACAACAAATAGTAAACTACACGTTCTAGAAGCAGATATAGAGAAGAATGAGAGGAACAAAGAGAAAAGAAAGCAACTAGACTTATAGATTGGTAGTTATAATCTTACATCATAATTCACCATTGCAAATATAAATGACGGTACTACTGACATAATATTAGGTTCTAACTGGTTGGAAACATTGGATACACTCACCTTCAATGCATAAATGAAATTCATGACCTTCTTTCATGAGAAGAAGAAAATAAAAATACATGGCTCATCGTGGAGAGTTCCTTCATCCAATACAAATGAATATCTAGAAGAAGAAGTTATGTGCTTGAAGGCCCTCCTGAATGACAAGGATGAGGAACTTGCACAAATCTGAAAGAAATTAAAAGATCAAGAATCACAGAACTGCCATCGTCAACAACAAATAAAAGAACTCCAGCAACAAAACAATGACAACAAAAAAGTTCACAAGTTAGAGATCACTAAGATCAACAAAACATTATTAAGCAATACTAAATAAATATTTCGACTAAAGAACCATAACAAAATTCTACTTACGAAAATCAGAAAGTTAAAAAATATGCAAAAACCGGAACGAAACAATGAAAATATTGAAGAGAAACTATTGGAGAAAGAAGAAGAAAGTCAAAATCTCAAGGAACAACTTAAGAAGTTTAAAGAGGATGAAAATTCAAAAGAAGAAAAGTTTAAAAGATTCATAATGATAACAAGATATTAGAAGACAAACTAGAAAAACTTCAGAATGAGACATCAAAATCTTCAAAAGTACAAGTTTTTGGATAAAAAAGGCACACTTACATATCCAATTCAGATCACCGTTCAAGATGTCGGCGCAGCTGAAGAAAATCATACACGGCGGTTAAAACAAGAAAACACTCAAACATAATAAAGGAAAATGACGTTATAAAAATTCCCTATAGACATCACATCAAAATCACAAAAATAGATATCCTAAAAGTCAAGAAAAACTAACAAAGTTACTAATACTAGTGCAATTAAGTCTTATGATGACACTTCATTGCGGCAACAGAACGTTCCGTAGAGAATCTACTTAGGATGGATCAATCCATATACTTTTTGAAGGTTGTGTTCAACACTTATAAGTTCATATCATCACATGTCATCAGTTACGACCGAGCATAGAAGGATGTGACAACACTTACAAAACAAAAAGGTGTAACATTGTCTTCATCAATATGCTTTGAGGACAAAGCATTTCTGAAAAGGAAGGCAATGTTATAAACATAAATAAGCATTAATATATATAATATAAATAATAAATAATAAATGCATATAATAACAATAAGTAGAAATAAGACACAACTCCTTATGAAGAGTCACCTTGTGCCTTAGTATTTAAATATATATATGGGCACATTTATCCTTGTAAATCATCAATTCAATTATTCATTATTCAATTTCTATTATCCTTTATGGATCATTGTGGGCTGTTGTATTTAGGTTGGAAGTTTTATATATGAACCATCTTGGTTCATACCAACATGTCAATGCTCAGTATGACAAATATGTCCACCATTGTGTCTTCTTTGAAAGAGACATGGTGATATTTTATGACTAGGACCATGACAAACTTGGTTGTGGCAAATTCAAATAAATGTGGCTTGGTCCTTACATAGTGAGGCAAATGTTGAACAAAGGATCCTATGAATTGGAATATTTTGAGAGAAATATCCTTGGGCCTAGAAATGGGATCTACCTGAAGAGGTACCATGCCTAGAGACTTGTGTATGGGAAAAAAATGGACTTGTTGTATTATAAGTAGAATAGGTTGCTTTGCTTTTATGTTTTTGATTAGTATTGGTCTGTTGCTCATCATGCTTTGTGTTCAACTGACATATGTCTTCAGATGCACTTATTTTTCTGGCATATGTGGACAGGGCTTTCCATCGCACTCGAAGCATTGCTTTGTGAAAACTTGGGTAATCTATGCTCCCACATAACATATTGTAAGCTCAGGTGGGGTGTTTCTCGGTCTCGCTACTAATGACATTGCTGAATATATTGCCATGATTGAGTTATTGTTGGAAGCAATCTCACTTGGAATCTAAGATTTAACTATCCACTTAGAGTCTTAGTTGGCAGTGTCACAGTTAAATTTTAATGTTCCCAAACCAACTTTAGGCACACTAACTCAAACTTTGAAGATTTAGACACACATAGGGTGGGATGGTTATAAAAGAACTAACTAGTTTGTCTAGAATAAAAAATAAAGCTCCAAACACCTCTAGGCTCTCCAAAATTTTCCCAAGATGGATTTTAGGAACTGTTAGAGCTCAAGGAAAACCTACAATAGCCTAAATAGACTCCCAAATTTGACAGCTGCACATTCTCTAGGTGCATCACGCCTGGGACGACCCTTTGGCAAAGCCAAAGACTCTGAGCCAATATCCCTAGGAATTATGTGGAAGCCAATGGATTCTGGTGCATATCTAGAAGTGGATGTCCTTCAACTACCCCCAAATAGCTATAAAAACCCTGATATTTGCAATTAGACTCAACTGGACTAAGTTTTGGAGATAGGAAATTAAAACTAGTTTTTGGACTACTCAACTAAGAGATTTCCAAGACAATTCAAATGACCTCTAAGGGTCACGAATTTCTGTTCTGAAGGATGATATGGGTCCATTAACATGTCTACTAACTGCAAAAACTTACATACATATATTTGGATCCATGGTGGCCAGTCTAATACAAAAATATGAAAAAATAATTAAATTTGGCACTACAACGAGCATAGGATCAAATATTCATTAATATATGAAAATATAATTTGCAGAATAGAAGGTCACATCATTACATTGAATATAAAAGGAAATTCCTCACATTATAGAGCTTCAAATGTAGAGCGAGTACTCATGGGGTCACCATCAACCTCCAGAACATAAGTAAGACAAAAAACTGCAAAAACGCTTCAATTGATGGAATCTTTAACACTAAAAAATATAGCACTTGAATGGAACTGAAAATGATGCTTAGGTCTAGGGTTTCAAGATGGTGCACAGTGGATAAATGGTGTGCTAGACTATCACTATAGGGCTTTGCAGTCAATTGTTGGGGTGGCCTCCACTAACGTTTTGGCAGTTCTCTGGCGTTGATCTCGATGGCTTGTACACTTCTTCCAACTGGAGATGCACCGACATACCACATGGTGGACTTCGTCGACTACTCCTCTAATCCGTGGGAAGGTAAAAATA
This sequence comes from Larix kaempferi, assembly GCA_027924585.1. NCBI lineage: Eukaryota > Viridiplantae > Streptophyta > Pinopsida > Pinales > Pinaceae > Larix > Larix kaempferi. The sequence goes on from BSBM01000368.1 coordinate 9,756,269, forward strand.
TTCTGCAACAGTAACTCCTCTGGCTGATGGTTCTATCGCCTTGCCACTTGGGACCACGACGCCAACAAACATGACAGCTGGGGATGACTTTCTGCAGACGATATCCCCGCCTCCTGCTAGTCGGTTCCTTGCCAACGACGAAGCTGACCCTCTCCGGTCCGATCTGTTCACCGCTAGACCTATAGCTCCGATTCTGGGGGGAACGCTGTTATCACTCTTTGAAATAGCTCATACCACCTTCTCGGACCACCTACAGATGGATGAAACCACTCCTGCTCCCTCCACGTCACCGGGCTTACACTGGGAACATCTCCCTCAACTGGATTCGGAACTGTTAGACCATTGTTGTCCTAATCCCCCGTGTGGATTTAAATTGTCTCTCCCCCCAAACCTGGAGGATTTAGCCGCACCGCCTTGCCCTGAGGATTTCGTCGACTCCTTTCTTCATGATCCGGATCAAAGTGATTTACCTCCGTCAACAAAAAACAGGTTTGTTTCTTCTCCGCATAAAAATCCACAACCCTCTACAAAGGTTCCTGCGACGCGCAAATTGAAAGGGAAGTTCCTAAAAAACATGAGCGAACCTCTCAACTTAATCTGTGGGAAAAACGTCTCTATGGAAGACTCTTTAGTTATGGAGGAATCGGCCGTGGTTGGACGCGCCAGGGGAAAATATCCTACTTTTGATGGGCTTGACAAATGGGTCGAATCACACTGGATGGATTTTCTTTACCATAAAATAGAGATTTCGGTCCTCTTTCGGGGCAGAGTGCATGCAGATGCGGATCACGTTATCCTGAAGCACGTGATTGCGTTCTCCTGAAGCATTGGAGCCTGGTTAATACCCCTATCCTTTTCAAAAATTGGACCCCTTTTTTCGACGTTGACACAGATAAATTTGATGTCATTCCGATATGGGTTAGACTACTAGGTTTACCTTGGGAATTTTGGAACTGGGAATCCTTTAGAGGCATTGGGAACGCCCTAGGTGTCTTCATCGATGCAGACATGTCCTTTCTTCAGTCTAGAAAATTTTTGGTTTCCAGAATTCTTGTCTCTTTAAGCATCCATCCTAGCCTCCATGAACATATCAACTTCATCCGGGGTCAGGCGACTCATCTACAGAAGCTAGACTACAAAGGGGTGCCTTTCTGTTATCATCGCTGCCATGGATATGGCCATATGGCATGACACTACAAACTGTCTTTCAGCAAGAAGGGGGCTGACTCCAGGAAGCGGTCTGAGGTTTGCGGGAGCGGAACAACTGAGGGTCTACAAAAATCGGGACACCTCCTTGAGGTCTGATAGATGTCCACTCTGAACGGGATGAAAATGAACCTGTCACGACCCATGTGGAACTTTCCGCACCCCCACAACAACCTCCATCGTAGACCATGAACGATTGCACTGATGCAGTAATGGAGACTCCACCTTCTGCTGCAGCCACAAATGTTTCTCCGGGTAAGATTTGTGCAAACTTTGCTCCTCCTTCCTCTCTTGAAGTTTCTTTTGGTTCTTTATATCTGGATTTGGAAGGCCCGGTTCCCCCCCCTGTTCCCTCTCTGAAACTGTCATGTCCCCTAGCAGCCTTGGTCACCACTTGGATCCTACCATCCCTAGGGGGTCTCATAAATTAATTAAATGAGGATTTAATTAATCGGATAATTTTGAGGCATTATACTATAGTAGTTAATTAATTATTAAATAATTAATTAAATTCTGAGTGTTAATTATTTTTATTATTAATTATTGCTAATAAATGTTGGAAAGTGATGATGACTAGACCAGGAGGGCACCATTGTGTCAAGTTGACCTCTTTTTCCTTAGTGGCAAATCTCAGAAAAATCAAGGAATCCAATGGAGGAAAGAAGGCAAGGAAAAAAAATTGGAAACTAACAAAAGCAAACAGAAAAACTGGCAAAAGCAGAAAAGGAGGAAACTAAAGAAAGTGGAAAGAATAGGAAAATCAACCAGAAAGAAAGTGGCAACATCCAGAAAAGCTCACAAAGGCGCACTTGCTAAAATCAGTGATGGAAGGAAAAATAAGGAAAGTTTTTCAAAGCAAGAAATTGACATTCCTCTCAAGGAATGCGCCCTCCCTCATCCATATGTGTGGTTGTCTTGAGTGCCAGTTACTTCATCTATTTAAGAATGTTTCCAACCCCATACGGAACTCTTGATCATTTGAGAAATTTTCTTGAGAGCTCTAAGCTTCTCCAGTGTTGAGTGTTGTGCCTCAAAAACCTTGGGAGATGTGCCCCAATTTTTTGATAGGTTTCTAGGCTAATTCCATAGGTGCATCATGCTTTTGATCAGATGTTCCTCATCCACTGTTGAATATTTTCCAATCATTAGAAGAGTTCATAACATCCATAGGTGCTTGAAGTGAAGGAATTGCTAGATCTTGTGAAGAGGAGGCTCTCAGGTTTGAAGGAGGATCTTAGTTCAGTGATGGAGGAAAATACACAGCTACAAAACTCTGTTATGTCCTTGTAGCAGCTTATACATCAAATTTATCAGAGATCTGACCCTTCTCCTACCCTTCCAACCCTTTCTCCTCTCATGTGGGGGGAAACTAGTTGTGGAAGGTCTCCTGTGCAACCCTTGATGAATTCTACTGTAAAAATTCTTCCACTTTTGTGAATTCGACCCAAAAAGCATTTTGAACTGTTATCAGATGTTTTTATATGTTCTGGACTGATATATGAAGTTTACGGGTGATTTTGGCACCTCCAGAGATTGAGACTAGTTTTCCTAGTCAATTGGGGAACTGCAGCAAAGGAGGGTAGCAAATATTTGTAAGATATTTTCGCAAAATTCTGATTCGACCACATAAGCTTAAATAAGTTATAAAATATCTATTTCAGTCATAAAAATAGAGCATTATTTCATTTACTAAGTTTTACCCTTCTTTGACCCCAAACTAGCTCAATGGGCATCATTTATTAACTAGTTTTAGTAAAACTATTAGTATGTTTAACCATTAGTGTATTTATCCGTTCTAATGATTTTTTGTGGTCAATATATCAGTAATTAATATCCTCATTCTCTGTTCATAAGCTTTTGGAAGCATTTTAGTCCATTTGGAAAGCTTTTTAATTTCCCTTTCCCGGAAGTCCTAACTAGCTAGTCTTGGCCAATACTCTTCCATACACCTTTTAAACCTCCAAAATTCTTGTGAGATCTGATCCATATTATTTTACTGAATATTATTGACTTAGAATTATCCTTACTTCCACCCAAAACCATTACCCATTCTAGTAAGAATATGCTGGTGTGGCCAGGAAGCATTGGAGTAGACTTCAGCCTGGCTGATGTTCAAAACATAAATGGCCCCAATACTTTGTGCTTAGGACTTGCTGATTAGAACAAAATTAGCTGCTGCTGCACACTATCCCATATAAATTCCAGAATTTAAATTCATCCCTACCATCCTCATTCATTGTTTCCGTCCTCGTCACTTACATCCTGCTCAGTTTAAGAAATTGCATAAAAAAATACTAGTAAAATTTTATTAAAATTCTGAGTTGGAGATAATATCTTGGTCAAATATTGGCTAGGATATTATAGTGGTATCAAAGCATGTTCCTCTGAACCTCTCTTAAAATTGTTACGAGTCCTAAGAGAATACCTGCTCCCAAAGGAAAGAACCCTGAAGAACCATTTGTGGAAAAGTAGGTAGAATCTACTGGAGGGAAAATACAAGGGGGAAAGAACATGTCTGACACAGATGAAAGGGAAGAGTTTAGAATTTTTGTACAAAGTATGTTAAAGGGGCTGCATGACAGTATGTTAAAGGGGCTGCATGACATATCACATAATATCATTCAATCTGGGCAAGAAACTAGATACTTTTTGGCTAAGCAGTTAGGACAAAAAGAAGTAGAAGGGAGTTGTAGTGGCTCTTAGAATGATGAAAGGAAGATCCCTAGTGGATTTATCTTTTCTAAAATGGGGCCTCATAATAGGCCTAATGATTTCAAAGATGAATCCAAGGATCATCCCCGATAGACCATGCCTAATTTCCTTGATGAACATAAGGAGGATCCTGAAATTCCCATTGAATTAGTCAATGCATGGGAGGATCGGTATGTAGAATACTAGACTCTGAGTGAAGAGTGCAGAAGGGCAATGCCTTTCAAGTATTTCTGTGAATCACAATATATAAATCATCTAAGAGGGGGTCATAGGCATCCAACATATAACTATGAGCTGAGAAATGCAATTGGTAATATTCAACTACCTTTCTTTGATGGGTCAACAAAATGTACTGCAAGCTCCTGGGTGCAGAAGCTAGATACCTATTTCCAGCTGAATGCAATGGCTGAAAGGGATGACATTAGAATGGCAAGTATGCATTTTCAAGATGAAGTAAATGAACGGTGGTTCCAGGGCATGAAAAATTTAGGCCATGGCCAAGTGAATTCATATGCAGAATTCACTAAGAGATTAATGGAGAGATTCGATAGAAGAGACCCTGAAATTGCCTTCAGGGAATTGGCACATGTTAAGCAGACCGGAACTCCCGAAGCTTATATCTCCTAGTTATAAAAGTTTTCTATAATGGTGACTAATATATCTGAGGTCTTCTTAATCCTCCTGTTCATAGAAGGATTAGTAGAACCATTAACAGGGCTGGTTAAATCCTACCGACCGACCACCTTACAAGAAGTAGTGAGCAGAACAAGGGATCTGCAAGATGCAATCCCAAGAACCAGATATCCACCAAAGTTTAATGCACCTACTAAATTTCAGAACCAAAAGCCACCATTCATAAATGTGGATGCTCCCAACATAAAATAATAATAATTCCGAGACCAGGATGAGTTAAGGAAGAAAAAACTATGTTTTTCCTGTCAAGAACCTTGGGTTCCAGGGCACAAATGTGCAAAGGGGAAGGCCCATTACAAAGAAGTTTTTTCTGAAAGTGATGAGGAAGAAATGAGTGCAGAAGTACAAGCTGAAGTACAAGCTGAAGTACAAGCAAAAGAGGGGTATGCGACAACTTAAGAACAACCCACACAAACATAATGCAAAATTGCAGTCTTTAGTGGAGTTCCCCGCTACCACACCATGAGATTTAAAGGGGTTGTGCAAGGGCATAAAGTGTCAATTTTGGTTGATGGGGGTGCCACCCATAATTGTATAGATCAAGCCATGGTGGAGAGAAGAAAATTACAAACTGAAAAATTTGTAGGTTTCACAGTTATTATTCCTGTAAATAACACTATGCAGTGTAACCGGTGGATTCCAAAACTGCAAGTGACCATTGGAGACCATACTGTGACAGATATTTTTTATGTGGTTGATGTGGCTGATAAAAATGTGGTATTGGGAGTACAATGGCTTCCATTGGTGAACGTGTGGTAAATTACCAAATTCCTCAGATGTGCTTCAAAGACACTGAAGGAAAACAAGTAGTTTTGAGAGGTGTCAACACCTACCCAAAACAGGTAATTTCTGCACATATTATGAGATCGGTTTTGAGGCATGGTGACATAGAGTGGGATGCTGAATATTTTGTCACCACTGAAGGGACTTACTTTGATGTATCACATCATCTGGAAGATATTCAAAGATTTCTCCACAAACACAAAAAAGTGTTTGCAGATTTGCCACATGGAAGGCCTCCTGATAGGGGTACTGAGCATTGGATAGAGCTGGAACCTAGAAATTTTACTATAAAAATCCATCCCTATAAACACCCCAAGAGATTCAAGGATGAGATAGAGAAAACCATCAAAGAGCTGCTTGAGATGGGGTTCATAAGACCAAGCTCAAGTCCCTTTGCTTCATCGGTGGTTTTGGTCAAAAAGAAAGATGGAACAATGCACATGTGCATTGATTATAGAGCTTTGAATAAGAAAACCATCAAGAACATATATCCTATTCCAAGTATTGATGAGCTACATGGAGCTAAATATTTTTCCAAGATTGATCTTCATTATGGTTACCACCAAATCAGAATGAAAAACGAAGACATTCAGAAAACGGCTTTTCGGTGCCATTTTGGGCATTTTGAATTTCTAGTCATGCCTTTTGGCTTGACCAATGCACTAGCAACTTTTTAGTCTTGCATGAACAAAATATTCAACAAACAGCTTCGTAAGTATGTACTTGTAATTTTTTATGACATTTTGATTTATAGTAGGACATGGGAAGAGAATTTGCAGCATTTGGACAATGTTCTAACACTTCTTGCAGAACAATATTTTTATTCTAAACTGTCAAAATGTGAGTTTGGTTTGAAAGAGCTCCTCTATCTTGGCCACATCACTGGGCAAGAAGGATTCAAGGTACACATGGAGAAGATCAAATCCATCCTTGAATGGCCAAGCCCAAAGAACATAACATACCTAAGAGGATTCATTGGCTTGTGCAAATACTACAGAAAATTTGTAAAAGGATTTTCTAAGCTCACCACTCCCTTGATAGACCTCACCAAGAAGGGTGCTTTTTGCTGGTCAGATGAGGCTGAAAAATCTTTTAACGAGATGAAGGAAGTCATGAGTAGCTACCCTGTACTTGCACTTCCAAATTTCAACCAACCTTTCATATTGGAGTGTGATGCCTCAGGTGAAGGCATTGGAGCAGTATTAATGCAGAACATGCATCCTATGGTTTATGAGAGCAGAAAATTGCAGCCCCATGAGAGGATTTATTCTATTTATGATAAGGAGATGTTAGCCATCATGCATGCCTTGGATAAATTTAGACAATATTTGGTGGGAGGCAAGTTCATAGTCAAGACTAATCACAACAGCTTGAAGCATTTCTTGACCCAAAAAGAGTTGAATGACAGACAACAGAAATGGGTAAGCAAAATTCATTCTTATGATTTCGACATAGAATATAAAAAGGGTAAGTTGAATGTAGTGGCTGATGCTCTCTCTAGAAAACCTGATTTTTCTTTGCTACAAGTACCTACTGATTGGAAGGTTCAACTAGTTAAAGAATATTCAAAAAATCAGTTTGCTTGTGAATTGTTGGATAGGGTGATTCATGATGATTCTTACCAAGTTATCAATGATGTTATTTTTTACAAGGACATAATTTTTCTAACTGCTGGATCTATGTTAAAAGAGCAGATTTGGGTGGCTTCCCACAATGCACCAGTAGTGGGCCACCCTGGAATTCTGAAAACTTACTGGAAGGTAAGAGAGAGGTTCACCTGGAAGGGCCTCAAAGATGATGTGTGAAGGCATGTGAGGGAATGTACTACATGTCAGCAGAATAAAGTAGAACACACTCACCCTGTTGGTCTCCTACAACCATTGCCAATTCTAGAACATAAATTGGAAAGTGCATCAATGGACTTCATCACAGGTTTGCCCAAATCTCAGGGTAAAGATAGTATTTTTGTAGTAGTCGACAGATTGACTAAATTTGCTCACTTTTTTGCTATCACATCTACTATCATTTCCAGTCAAGTTGATGCATTATTCTTTAAAGAAATATTTAGATTGCGTGGGTTTCCCAAGACCATAATCAGTGACAGGGATAGCAAATTTTACTAGTGCTTTTTGGTAGTCTTTATTTGAGTTGGTTAAGACTAGTTTAAACCTCAATACAAGCTATCATCCCCAGACTGGTGGTCAAGCTGAAAGAGTTAACTAATGGCTGGAAGGTTATCTCAAGAACTATGTTACAGGACAACAGAAAGCATGGGTCAACTGGTTGCATTTGGGGGCGTTCTGTTATAACACTACATTCCACATGTCCATTGGAATGAACCCATTCAAATCCCTCTATGGGTATGAGTCACCCACTTTCGTAGATCTTATTTTTGGAAATTGCAAAGCACAAAAGGAAAAGGGTTGGTTGCAAGAAATCCAAGACATACTCAGAGCACTCGAAGAAAATTTACATGTTGCACAAAATCAACAGAAAATCAATGCGGATAAGAACATAACAGATCGAACTTTCCAAGAAGGTGACTTGGTTTATTTGAGATTGCAGCCATACCGAAAAACCACTCTTAAGACAAGGGGGGATGAGAAATTATTGCCAAGATTCTATGGACCCTACAAGATAATAAGGAAGGTGGGTGAAGTTGCCTATGAGTTGGATCTTCCATCCGGGAGCAAGATACATAATATCTTCCATGTGTCAAGCTTGAAGAATTCAGTTGGCCAGCAAGTTAAGGTTTCAGAAGTACTTCCTCCACTTGATGATGAAGGACACTTGATCTTAGAACCAAAAGACATTTTGCAGGTAAGAGAGAGGAAGTTGAGGAGCATAATTATTAAAGAATATCTAGTGCAGTGGAAGGGTTTTCCAGTGAAGATGCAACCTGGGAAGATGAAAAGATTTTGCAACATCCTGGTTTGAAACTGCTTGAGGACAAGAAGTCTTGGGAAGGGAGGACTGTTATGTCCCCTCCCCAGTGGCCTTGGTCACCACTTGGATCCTCCCATCCCTAGGGGGTCTAAGAAATTAATTAAATGAGGATTTAATTAATGGGATAATTTTGAGGCATTATATTATAGTAGTTAATTAATTAAATTTTGAGTGTGAATTATTTTCATTATTAATTATTGCTAATAAATGTTGGCAAGTGATGATGACTAGACCAGGAGGGCGCAATTGTGTCAAGTGAACCTCTTTTGCCTTAGTGACAAATCTCAGAAAAATCAAGGAATCCAATGGAGGAAAGAAGGCAAGAAAAAAAAAATGGAAACTGACAAAAGCAAATTAAAAAAATGGCAAAAGCAGAAAAAGAGGAAGTAAAGAAAGTGGAAATAATAGGACAAGCAGTTAGAAAGAAAGTGGCAACATCCAGAAAAGCTCACAAAGGCACACTTGCTAAAATCAGTGATGGAAGGCAAAAGAAGGAAAGTTTTTCAAAGCAAGAAGTTGCCATTCCTCTCAAGGAATGCGCCCTACCTCATCCACATGTGTGGTTGGATTGAGGAGAAAGTTACTTCATCTATTTAAGAATGTTTCAAACCCCATATCAAAACTTTTGATCATTTGAGAAATTTTCTTGAGAGCTCTAAGCTTCTCTAGTGTTGAGTGTAGTGCCTCAACAACCTTGGGAGATGTGCCCCAAGTTTTTGACAGGTTTCCAGGATAATTCCAGAGGTGCATCACGCTACTGATCAGATGTTCCTCATCCACTCTTGAATATTTTCCAACCATCAGAAGAGTTCATAACATCCAGAGGTGCTTGAAGTGAAGGAATTGCTAGATCTTGTGAAGAGGAGGCTCTCAGTTTTGAAGGAGGATCTCAGTTCAGTGAGGGAGGACAAATCGCAGCTCCAAAACTCTATTCTGTCACTGTAGCAGCTTATACATCAAATTTATCAGAGATATGACCCTTCTCCTACCCTTCCAACCCTTTCCCCTCTCCTGTGGGGGAAAACTAGTTGTGGAAGGTATCTTGTGCAACCCTCGATGAATTCTATTGTAAAACTTCTTCCACTTTTGTGAATTCGACCCAAAAATAATTTTGAATTTTTATCCGATGTTTTTATATGTTTTGTACTGATATATGAAGTTTACTGGTGATTTTGGCACCTCCAGAGATTGAGACTAGTTTTCCTAGTCAATTGGGGAACTACAACAAAGGAGGATAGCAAATATTTGTAATATCTCTTTGAAAACTTCTGATTCGACCAAAACAACTTAAATCAGTTATAACGGAGCTATTTCAGTCATAAAAACAGAGCATTATTTCATTTACTAAGTTTTACCCTTCTTTGACCCTAAACTAGCTCAATAGGCATCATTTATTGCCTAGTTTTAGTAAAAATCTTAGTATGTTTAACCATTAATGTATTTCTCTGTTCTAATGATTTTTTGTGGTAAATATATCAGTAATTAATATACCCATGCTCCTTCATAAGCTTTTGGAATCATTTCAGTCCATTTGGAAAGCTCTGTAATTTCCCTTTCCCGACAGTCCTAACTAGCTAGTCTTGGCCAATACTCTTCCATACACCTTTTAAACCTCCCAAATTCTTGTGAGCTCTGTTCCATCTTATTTTACTAAATATTATTGACTGAGAATGATCCTTACTTCCACCCACAACCATTACCCAGTCTAGTAAGCATACGCTGGTGTGCTCAGGAAGCATTGGAGTAGACTTCAGCCTGGCTGATGTTCAAAACATAAATGACCCCAGTACTTTGTGCTTAGGACTTTCATGCTCAGAACAAACTTATCTGCTGCTGCACACTATCCCATATAATTTCTAGAATTTAAATTCATCCCTACCATCCTCATTCATTGTTTGACTCCCTGTCACTTACATCCTGCTCAGTTTAAGAAATTGCATAAAAAATTACCATTAAAATTTTATTAAAATTCTGAGTTGGAGATAATATCTTGGTTAAATATTGGATAGGATATTATAGAACCCTTCAAACATGCCACCATGTTTTCCACCCTCGCCCTTGGCCGACCCCCCCCGCTCATTGGCTACTCAGCCTCCCCCCCCTTCATCCCTTCTGACCCATTCCATCCACTTTCATCTTCACTCCAGGGACATCCCTGCCCTATCAGTTCCCCACTCCCCTGGTTTGGGACTAGGCCTAAACCATGCATCCAAAAAACCCTCCAGAGGTAGAGGTAGATCTACTCTCCCGTCTTTGACACAGCACAAATCAATCCAATACTTGGCAGATGGAAAACAAAAATTATCCTTGGGACACTTAGAGCATCGGACGTCCAGAAGGAGGTCACCTGATGAAAATTCTCCCCCTCAACTGTCGGGGTTTGGCAAGTAAGCCCAAAAAACTAGCCCAAAAAACGTTGATTTCTCTTCATCAGTCGGTCATCTTCATGCTTCAAGAAACTATGGGCTCGGAGGAGGATGTTACTCTCCTCCTAAATACTATCCTTCCTCTGTATGATTTTTCCTCCATCAATGCAAGATGACACTCGGGTGGTCTTGCTCTGGGGTGGAACCCTAAGCTGGCTAGAATCACCAACTCTTGGGGTTTCGAATCAGGGCTTGGCTTGGACTTCTTCCATGCCGGGATAAACTAGTCTTTTACTATTCTAAATATCTATGGACCTTTTTTGGACCGAACTACTTTCTGGAACTCTCTTTACAAAAAAGCAGTGCTACATGCCGACAATTTAATTATTGGAGGTGACTTGAACTTCACTTTGGGAAATCATGAGATTTAGGGGCCTACTGCTAGAGGGGACTCCCTTGCAGGATACTTCGACCTGCTGCTCAGAGACGCTCACCTCATTGATATAAATCCCACCAAATTGAAACCTACCAGGACAAACTGTAGAAGTGGGGAAGGAAGAATCGCAAAACGATTGGATCGTTTTCTTCTTGCTGAGAAGCTGGTTGATCAAAATTTCTGCTTTCGTCAGTGGGTGGCATCTGGAGGTGACTCAGATCACTCTCCCATTTTCCTGGAAATTATTGGATCATCACAAAACCCCCGAGATCCTTCAAGTTATGTGCTGCCTAGCTAAAGGAGGACGGAGTTTAAAAAATCATCAAAGACTCCTGGACTCCCTATCTTCCAGAGGTTGACTCCTATGTCGCTCAACATTTTGTTAAAAATATCACAAAAACAAAATTGCTGATCAAGGATTGGGATTTAAAAAAAATAAAGGGATGAAGAACAACTTCTTTGGATTGAGCAAGACATCAACATTATTCTTGAGTCGGATGGGGGAGGATTCCTAAATGCTGAAACCTCAGAGAAGCTAAAATCTCTTGATCAATGTTGCCACAAGCTACTCTCGGAACAAGAGGAAATATGAAGATTAAAAAGCAGGGTGGTCTAGTTGGAAAGTGGTGATGAAAACAAAAAATTGTTCCAGGCTTATGCAAATGGCATAAAATCTCAAAACATTATTTGGGAGATTAAAGGCGCTAACAATGATACTTTTACTTCCCATGAAGACCTTGCAAATTTGGGCACTTCTCACTTCAAAGACCTCTTCGCGGAACCTAGAAGAGAAAACATCGCGGAGGTCATCAGACTCTCTCAACTTTTTCCCGGCTTGGTATCCCCGGAGGAAAACCTAGATCTCATGGCCAAGGTCTCGGTGGAAGAGTTAAAGGAAACTCTCAACAGTTTCCAGAAGGACAAAATCCCTAGGCCCGATGGTTGGACCATTGAGTTCTTTATTGCACACTTTGATATCATTGGGAGCGATCTTCTCCATCTGGTGGAGGAATCCCAGAAAGGGGGACTTATGCACCCTCCCTTAAACGCCACCTTCATCACTTTAATCCCAAAATTGGATAAGCCTGATACGATGAATGATTTCCGACCTATATCCCTCTGCAATGTAGCCTACAAGGTAGTTGCTAAGATTATGGTGAAAAGGTTGAAAGGGGTACTCTCAAAAATCATCTCCAAGGAACAATTTGGCTTTTTGGAACGCAGACAAATCCATGAAGCAATTGGTGTAGCCCAGGAAGGCTTACACTCTCAAAAAACTAAAGGCATCAGAGGAGCGGTTATAAAAATTGATCTCTCAAAGGCTTTGACAAAGCTAGCTAGCTCTACCTAAGGATGCTCATGACCCACCTCGGTTTCGACTATGATTTTATAAAATGGATTATGAGCTGCATCTCTACTTCCTCCTTTGTTGTACTTATCAATGGCTTCCCAACTCATTTCTTCTGCGCCGAAAGAGGGCTTTGTCAAGGCTACACACTATCCCCCCTTCTCTTCCTTTTGGTGGTGGAGGGACTGAGCAGAGCTCTCCTGGATGCTAAAAGAAGAGGATATTTCAAAGGCATTGGCATCACCAACACTCTCAACCTCACTCACCTGCTCTTTTTCGATGACATACTCCTTTTCTACGAAGGGTCCTAGAGGGATGTTGAACAGCTGGACTCTATTTTGTAGCTTTTCCAGACTGCTATTGGAATGGTCATCAATGTGCAAAAATATTCCTTGACCATGCATCTTGCTTCTGAGTAAGAATGATGAAGGTATGTGACCCTATTTCCCTTTGGAAACATCCCTCTGGATCGGGACTTAAAATATCTGGGTTTTCATCTAAAACCAAATGAATACAAAAAATGTGACTGGAATTGGCTTATTGCAAAACTGGAAAAAAGACTTTTATGCTGGAGTCATTGCTGGCTCTTAAGAGCGGGGAGATTAATCCTTATCAAATCTATTATGGAAGCCATCCTGGTTTATTGGATGTCACTGGCCTGGATACCAAAGGGCATCCTTGAAAAAGCCATAAAAATTTGCTCTCGATTTCTTTGTTCTGGTCACTCAGACTCCTTTGTTGCTCCTTGGATCAAATGGGACAAGCTTGCTCTACCAAAATATTTGGGGGGTTGGGGGTTAAACCAAATTCACTTGTTTGCACGCTCCCTTGCTGCTAAAGCTGGGTGGAGGCTTCTCACCACATAAAACCTATGGACTAATGTGGTTAAACATAAATATATCGCCCCTGACTCTATTTTACACTGGATTCGCAGGCCACAAAGTCCAAACAGGGCATATTTGTCATCTGGAAAGCGATTATAAACTCTCTTCCTCTCATTGAACAGGGACTAGCCTGGAAAGTTGGAAATGGTGAACAAGTCCGTATTGGTACTGACCCATGGCTGGGTTGCAATAATCAACACATTCTACCCAACCCCCTCCTTGAGCATCTTCAAAAACAGGGTTTTCATCATCTCTATCAAGTTGCGGACATCCTTCACACAACTCTGTGGCAACAGGGCTGGCTGGAAGCGAACGATCTTGACATACCAGTTGATTTCCGCATTTACTAGGACTCTTATCTCCTCTCCCTACGCAGCTCCTATGTCCGCATTTCTAATCTTCCTGATAAAATCATTTGGTCTCCTGCAACAACAGGCATTTACACTCTGAAACTCGGTTACAAGTTTTTGATGGAACTTCAACATCTTAATGGGAGCGTCAGTGGTGGTGGCAATCGATTTGGAAGGCACATTGCCCCTCTAAATCTAAACTGTTTATGTGGTGCCTGCTAGAAAATCAGGTACCGACGTGGGATCGGATGAAGAAAAAACATGTCGTTGGTCCGGGCTGGTGCTCCCTCTACAAGCTTGAGGATGGATCTATCACACATCTCTTCTTGTCTTTCCCATTCTCGAAGGCTGTCTGGTTGGAACTAACTCTCACACATCCACAATCCTCGATCTAGAGAGGAAACTCCATGGAGGACACCTGGAAAATTTGGTCTGATGATCGGGCCACAGATCACCTTCATGCACTTCCCTTAATCACTTTCTGGGGCATCTGGCTTGCCTGCAACTGTTTGGTCTTTTTGGAATGGACTACCTCCCCAGCTCTCATTGCTCACCGCAACTGTTCTATTCTCACCCACTTCCCTCAAGGAACAAACCAACCCATCCTCCAACCTCGCCCGCCGGTAGATATAAATCCTCTTGTTCTCTGGGCCTTCTTCGACGGGGCTTCTGAAAACAATCTCCGTGGAGGTGGTGCTTTACTCCACTTAAACTCTTCACATTGTTTCAAGTTGCAGATGGGTCTGAGGCAAGGCTCCAACAACTATGCTGAACTCTATAAGCTAAACCTGTTGCTTCGTTTTGCCAGAGAAAGGCTTTGCACTAACATACAAATTTTTGGAGATTCTATGAACATTATTAAATGGATAAATCAAGAACAAAGATGCCACAATCTGCTATTAAGCCAATTGTTGCTGGAAACAATGCGGTTAGTAGGAGACTTTGACAACTTCTCTTGTCATCATGTTTACAGGGAACGAAATAGAGAGGCAGAACAACTATTAAAGCTGGGATTGACTCTTCGCATGGGTCAATGGAAAATTATTGAACTGCAAAACGACTCTTTCCATGAATATTTTCACAGACCTTTCATAGAAGGATTGGTGACAATTTTTTTGAAGCTGACAACAATTTAAACAAATTTTTTGGACTCTCTTATTTTTTTGAATACTCGAATGTATTTATAGACTACAAAATATAGAGTCTCCCCTTGGAGAACTCGATTTTTTTTGTAAAGATGAAATTCTCGGATTTGATCTAGTGGACACTAGATGCTTGAAAAACATTATCCAGAAAAGGCTCTTAGAATATTTTCGGCAATATGTAATTTGATTTAATATAAATGAAATTACGCTTTTTTTCTTGGAAAAAAATAGCACTTGAACGGAACTGGAATGGACCTGAAAGTATCCTCAATGAGAAAGGATTAATGCCTTACTCCTCATGGCGTAACTGAATATTCAACTAGAATGATGAAGATGCTTGAGCACCTAAACTCCAGTGGAAGCTACAAAAGGCTTGAAAAAGATCCAAGCAAAAGGATTTCTAATGAAATAGCCAAGTCCATAAAATCCTCATCATTGGACGAAAACATAAAAAAGAAATTCATTCCAACAAATGACATTGTGCCACGCATCTATGGATTACCTAAGATCCACAAGGATGGAGTGCCCATCAGGCCTATAATAAACATTATTGGGTCTCCCTCATATCTCTTGGTAGAATACTTGGTAGGGAAACTAAAGGACATCGCAAGACACACAAACTCATTCATCAAATATTCTACCCACATTGTTTTGGAAATGAAGAATATGAAGGTTGAAGAAGATGATTTTCTCGTAAGCTTTGATGTAGTTTCTCTCTTCACAAAGATTCCCATGAAGGAGGATATCCGGGTAATAAAAGAAAAAAAACAGATGATGAGATTGCATACCTAGTAGAATTATGTCTTAAATCCACATTTTCCAGCTTTAAGGGAATTCTATACGAGCAAGTTGAAGGAATAGCAATGGGGTCCCCTCTATCTCCTGTGGTGGCTAATTTATTTATGGAAGCATTTGAAATTTCCGCCATCAAGTAATTTCCATTAAATACCAGGTGGTGGAAGAGATTTGTTGATGACATAAACATAAATTGGCCTCATGGAAGACAAATCCTGGAAGAGTTTCTTGACCACTTGAATAGCAGATCAGATTCTATCAAGTTTACCATGGAAATAGAAGAAAATGAACAGATCCCATTATTGGACATCCTCATTTCCAAAAGAACAAATGGATCCTTGGCACATTGCATCTACAGGAAGAAGACACATACAAACATATATCTTCATGCTGACTCTCATTACTTCCCAACCCAAAAGGTTGTTGTTATAAACACCTTGGCGACTTGTGCTATTAGGGTTTTTGATAAGGAGCACATGGAACAAGAGATTACACACCTAACATATGTTTTTGAAAGAAATGGATACGAGGAAAATAAAATAAGGAATATCATCCAAAGAGCTCGGAGAGGTCCAAAAAAGAAACGTGAACACCCTTATGTGGCTAAAGTGAATCTCCCTTACATCAAAGGGACAACATATACCTTAGCAAAAATCCTTAAGAGAAAAGAAATTAGGGTGAGTTTCTCCCCTCCAAACTCAATTGGAAGTATGCTAGACTCCTCAAAGGATCCTACAAACCCTAAAAATCATAAAGGTGTTTATAGCATACCATGTACTTGTGGGTTTCGCTACATTGGTCTACCTGGCCGTTCATTCTAGGTAAGACTCAAGGAACATAACATGACCGTCATAAAAAATCTGCCCTAGCAGAACATGCCCACAACTCAAAACATCATATTTGTATTGAGGATGCAAAAATGATTGCTAGGGAAGATCACTATAGGAGAACAAAGATTTGTGAGGCCATCGAAATTGAGAAGCAACCCCTAAATCTCAACAGAGATGAAGGCTTAAAACTTAGTGAAGTTTGGCAACCCATTATACACATCCTTAAAAACAATGAAATTAGAAATAATAATAATAATAATAAAATAATAAAACATTAAATTTAAAGGAAATTTTTTTGACTAACTATTATTTAATTATTCACATTTATTAACATTCTCTATATCAACTTTAACATGAACCAACCCCTATTAATAGCTAACTAATACATTAAATATTTAATAAAAAACTTTAATAATAAAATAAAAAGTTTTTTTATAAAAATAATTTATAATTTTTTTTATAAAGCATTAGGATAAGTAAAAAAATGTTAAGGTTAATTCTTGGATAAAATTAATTTTATCTTATTATTAATCTAGTGATTTTAGGGTTAATTTCGTAAGTTAAAAAAATTAAAAACTAAAAAAAAGAATTTTTTTTTTTAATAAAATTTATTTTAAACCATTATTGTTAGAGAATAATTTAGGGTTTTACATATTGAAATAATTGTATTTCAAACCAAAAATTCTTGTAGGCTTCCCTTTTCCTTTTCTTCCCATATTTATACTCTCCTTCTCCTTCTCCAACATTCTTCTCTTGAGACACTATTCTCCTGATGATGATCCCATATTGAGGCTTGAAACGTCGAGCTAGAAACTCTGTTAAACATAGTCTCCTTCCACAAATCAATCTGCCACTGCATATTCATCATGAACAACATGGGTACATCTCCCAAATATGACCAGGGGCACATTTCCCAAGTCTTGAGAAGCTCAGAGCTCTCAATGCAAAAATCAAACTGGAAAAATATGTCCATGGGTGCACTCCTCCTTCTTTTATAAGATGATGGGGCTTCAAGATGCAATGTATGTGATCCACCATCATCATCCAATTAGCCTTCACTGCCTAATTTTGGATTGACAAATTTATCTATCTTTTTCCTTGTTTTTCTTGCCTTTCTGCTTTTGGAAACTCCTTCTTTTCCTTGATTTTCTTTTCTTTCCTACTTATCTATGCTTTCTGCTTTTCTACGCTTTCCTGCTTTTATGCTACTTTATGCTTTTCTCTGCTTTCCTGCTTTTATGTCGCCTTCCATCTTTTTAGCTGCTTTTTTATTTTTTATTTTTTACTGCTTTTCTTCCATATTTCTTTTTGGAAGGCAACTCACTAGGCCACCCTAGAATTTACAACTCATAAAATAATTAATTAATAATTAAATATTCTAAACTATGGATAACATTCATGTGCATGGTTTAATTTATTTACACTAGATAACCATAGGCTAAAATTAACCCTTAACTAATTTATTTAATTTTCCACTAGGGCCCGTGGTTTCTTGATGGTGCTATCAAAATTGGGGACATTACAGTCCTCCCCTCCCAAAATTTGCTTGTCCTCAAGCAAATGAAAGTATGGATGATGAAGCATTTGTACACTTTTCCCACCAACTTCTGCAAGCATGATTCATAAACCATGTGTACATCATCTCAAACATAGATGACCCTTTTTGACATTTTGTTTTGGTCACCCTTTTCCTTAAAGTAATGATTGAACTTGATTTTGAAACACTCCATTGCAAATTGTGTTGCAAAACATGGATTAAGTTTGACCAAGGCATGCAAAAAGGCCAAACTTCTCTTGTAGAAAGTGGAATATGAATGATCATGCATGTGTAAAATTCTATCCCCATGAGAAATGGGATATGGGATGTGCATAAGGGCCACTTTAACGATCTTTCCTGAAACATCACTATCATGCACCAAGAGATTAGAAATAATCATTAGAGCAAAAATTGCATACTTGTTCATTACCCATTCTTGCTCCTGAAGTGGTAGAGAGTGTAGAAGATGAACAAGATGACTATGCTATACCTCATACCATGTGATGCACCACTTATCATACTTCAACCTATACAATTACACACATGCAACCCATTCTTGCTGCCATACATTGAGCTCCTTATGTGTCAAGATTGATCTTGAACCAATGTGGTCAATTTTAACCTCAAACTTGTCCCTTCTGAAGTACTATTTTCTCTTAGCCAATACATGTATAATGGATAACACCTCCATGAATTTGATTGAACAATGTATTTGATTGAACAATGTATTTGATATGGCTTCAACTTCATGGGATGTATTTTTGGCGCCATAACCATTCCTATGTCTTTTTGGAAGCATCTCCCTTAAGCACACATAGTGGAGCGAAACCTGGTGGGGTAAGCTTAAAACATTGATGTAACATTTTCTTTATCCTTTTGAGAACTCTTTGAATATTCTAATCCCCATTGGAGACTCCTTTCCTTACTTGGATAGCCACATGTGTTATGAAATGAAGGGTTCCTCTACATGGTGCACCATCCTTACCATGTTGAATCATAGGATCAAAATGCAATATCTCTATTCGTCCAATTTCATGTTCAAAAAACTTGATATGCAATGATTGCTCTACCCCAGTACAGGACATAGCTTCCAAATCAAGAATGTACTTCTCCAACATCCTACCATGAACCAAAATTTAATCAAAGAAAACCAACACAAGCTTACCAAAGTGCTTGATGTATGTTCTGCTCATGTAGGAAGGTGAAGTAATAGGTGCATTATCCAAATCATTGCTCATGCATTAAAGTCCCAAGTAGGCACATTGGACACAAGGAGATGTCACTTGCAAAATTTGTTCATCTATACTAGTCTGATGAGTAGGATTAAGGTGGAAATCAATTTTGGGAAGGTACTTGACCTTCTGCATCTCAATCCTCTTGAGAGGTGTCTCTGTCCCCCATAAAACGATGTGAATTCTCCAGCCGGAACAATGGAATACAAAGATGATACCAGTGTCCCAAATGAACCTCAGGAGTGGAAAGTGTCTAATACATCCACACCAATCAATACCGAGATCGCATAGTCTATGCTGCACTCCCTCATCCATCACTAACATATGAAACAATCTCTCATTCTGAAGAATTCCAGGATCGCACAACCAAATTGAAAGTTCACCACTTCCAATGCCTATGAAAACCTTTTCTATTAGATCCAACAAGGTTTGAATCTCCTCATGTGCCATTTGATTTCTTGCATGCACTACTTTCCTCAACATGGCATGGGTGCAAATTGAACTTCTCTTACATGGTGATTCAAAATCTACCATGCAGTTGCTCACCCAATCCATGGATGCATAGAGAATGGAGATATCTAATGGCTGCAAAATATGTCTCTGCTGCTGCGCACTTTTCAAAACAATGTCGGGCACAACAAAGATTTCATTACAGAAATAAGAGGAACATTTACCCCCTAAAGTCTTCATCTCAATGGTGCATCTATCCACCCAATGAATGAATGAATGAACACCTTTGTTTGCTGATCCATATGGGGTGTGGTCAGCCACCTCCTCCAGAGAGAAGATTCTTTCCATATAGGAAACTCATGAGGTATTTCTTTCAAGGCATGCATTTCAAAAAATCCTCTACAGATGCAAGCAAGACTTGTGTTTCCTTGGACCTCCATATCAGTGATGTACTTGTCTACCCAATCCTTGGATAAACAAATATCATTGCTTGCAGAATCACATGGTATGTCCTTAGTTATTTATCCCATAACTAAGTCCTCGTATATGTGCCCTTCTACATATTAGCAAGTGCTTGTCCAGAATATTCTACATCTTTTCTCTTCATAAGCACTGGAAAATATGAATTTTCCTCATGTACAAATCTCACATGAGGTTCCTCCATCAACTCCAATGTATTTCCTGCCATGTGCACGTGATCATTTTCCATGCAGGATGGAGGGCGTGTCATGCTTGACACCCTACGAAACTGATCCATCTGCAATATTGATTCTTGAAGGGCCTTTTGTGCACTCCTCAAAGAATCACTGGTGGCCTCCAACTCATTAGCGATCCTTTCTAATTCTTCTTCTTTCTCCTTGAGTGAATTGTGGTACATGTATGCAATCTAGAGAAGTTGATTTCTGTCTGAGAGCAAGTTCATGCAACTCTCTTTCATCTTGGCCACTACTTATCTGAGAGTTTCGAAATATACCAAGAAGGATTCTTTCTCCCTATCTTCTCTCGAGGCTCTCCAAAAACGGCTTGTCACTAAGGCATTGGTGTCAAAAATGTTCGTCAAGGCTTCCATGATCTTCTCTTTGTTCCCCTTCAGTGTCCCACCCAAATGATGTGGTTCACAAGGAAGATCCTCCTCCAAGTTTACTTCATCTAATGGCTGACAAACAAGAGCAACTTGCGTGTGGCATAAGTCTATAGCATATGGTTCACATATATCCACATTAGAATCATTTGCAATACCACTTTCAATGTAATACCCCATTTTGACCCTTAGGATATATTAGCATTTAATGTAAATAATGTGTACATGTGATGTATGTTTTCCTAGCGTGGAGCTCAAGGCCAAGGCCCCGCTAGTGAAAGCCTGAATTTGATTTAAAAAGGCAAGCATTGATATTTGATGCCCATGTGCTCTTAGGCCATGGAAATTGTAATAGGATGTAAATAAACATCATGCAATATAAAATACCAAAACTGGCTATGGGAGCAACGAATGAGAAGGGGCCACGTGTATCCACTAGGGAGTGGTGAGGGGGCTGTGGGATTGAACCATAGGCTGCCATATGTCACCTTGAGAACCCATTTGACTTACCTTGCTGACATTTATTTCTGTTGTAAGGAAGTGGTTGAGGATTTCAGTCCATGGCTTCAATGGAGCATGGGCAGCCCAGAAATTCGTATGGCAGAGTATGGGCTCTGTTTTCTTGTACCACAAGTCACTCAAACTCATGGGGGGTTGCTTCTTCCTCATCTCCATTCCATTGTGGAAGTTACGATCACCATTTTGCCATCCAAAAACGAATTGCCAGCAGAGTGCAAAACCAGAAATCGCGACTTTGAGAGAACCCACGTTTTGAAGAGCCAAAAACGCCTAGATTTGGCATTGGATAGTGAAATCCAATGGGGGATCCATTGGTATGAACCTTGGGGTGAATTTGGGAGCATTATCTATCCCGAAATCCATAGGAATACTCAGTTTTAACTGCCCAGAAAATTAGTGACGGAATTGGGGGTTATTTGTGACAGAGTTGTGAGAAATCCAAGAGTGGATGTATGAACAGAGGATGGAATTGCTGAGTCCAGCTTGAAGTGTATATGGCTCTGGGATTGAGCTCAGGGGACTAGCATCCTCCTCCACCTCCTACTGCATGCTTGAAAAATCCAATTGTGTGTTGGCTTAGCATGGCTGTTTGAGTGAAACCCTGACTGTGAGTGAGCCATCTAGTTCCTCCTTAGTGGATACACAGCCCAGCTCGGGGGTGATCTCTCAGCTGAAAGAATACAGGATGGACAGAGATCTATGGTTGGGTGGAACGTTGCTCTCACGTAGCCAGTCGTTGGACATTTGTGTTAAAAGATAAGTATTCTTGTGAATTAATTTATATACATTCTGAGTTCTGTAAAGTGATAAATCTGAATGTTATTTATTTATGAGATTGAAATTGAAATGAAGTCTGTGCATAGCATAAGAATGGGATTGAATCCCTGCATATGGAATCATCTTCTGTTTGTGCTAGATGTGTTGAAGCATTGCTGTCGGTGTGCGTGCAAATGTGTTTTAATTTCGCTGTGCTTATACTGAAGCTCGAATCTGCACACAGAAGTTTTTAATTGTCATGAATTTTTTTTAAGTAATGTAATATTGGGGCTAAGTCTGCCAAAATCCCGGTGTGTTGTTAATGTTTCCTTCCCTACATTTGATGATGGAAGGGGATGTTACAGAGTGGTATCAAAGCTCTAGGTTCAACACTACGGCTGTTGGGCCCTTCACAGAGATATAAATCATTGTGTGTACATGCATTGTGTATTTGGAACTAAAATGCATTAAAGAAACCTCAAGATCGCATGGCTTCTATTTGTTGGAATGGGAAAATCATTTCCATGACTGTTTGGGGATTTTTGCGAGCTGCTTGCATTGATTGCATTCTATGAAATAGAGGAAGGAGGGAGAAAATTCATTTTTAGGTTGAATGCTTGCTCTAATTGTCCCCAATGCTGTAGCATTCAGTTTTGTATTTGTCTGTTTGCCTCCATGGAGGAGAGAGAGGAGGGGCAACCTCTGCCATCTTATACTGTTTTTGTTGTTTCATGCTTAACATGAAGAGGTGCAATTTCTTTTCTTGAAATACTGTTTTTCTTGCAAATATGATTTCTGTTTGTTAAATTCCTGAGTAAAAGCATGAACAGTCAGCTGTTACAGCCCCATATCTCAATGATGATTTTCACTTACAATGAACCCACATTGTGTGTCTGATTGATGGTTTTCGGAAGTGAGGAACTCCTGCAAATTACGCCCTTATACTCATGAGTTTCCTTGCCCATGCTTGTTGGCTGCTTGGAGATTAATTGTGAATCCATTGGTTGGATTGTTGAATGTGAAATGAAAAGAAAATCCCTTATTAGAGATGCAAGTTCTTGCCATTCTCTTACTGTTTTTATGCAAGTTTGATCTGTAGTAGTTCACCTCTGTAAGAGGACGAAAGGGCACATTCCAGAAAATTTTCTAACTCTTGTGAAAAGTTGCAATTGCAGGCAAGAGACAGAATGGTTTTGACGTAAAATTGGGAATTTGGAGGCGGCATTTTGATTGGGAAAAATGACAGGGTCAAATTTCTCAGATTTAGTAGAGGATCACACCATTGCATAGAGCTCTCCAAGAGCTTTCCAACGGTACCAAATTCATCCAATTTGGTTAAGGGACGAGGGAGATATGACCCTCGCAAGCGCGCAGGTCGCGCACAGATTGCGCGCAGATTGCGTGCGGGTTGCGCCAGATTGCGCGCAGGTCGCGCACAAATTGCGCGTGGATTGCGCGCAGATTGCGTGCGGGTTGCGCGCATGTCGCGCACAGATTGCGTGCGGATTGCGCGTAGATTGCTTTCTGGTTGCGCGCGGATTGTGCGCAGGGCACGCACAGATTGCGTGCGGATTGCGCGTAGATTGCGTGCGGGTTGCGCGCAGATTGCGCGCAGGTCGCGTGCAGATTGCGCGTGGATTGCGCGCAGATTGCATGCGGGTTGCGCGCATGTCGCGCACAGATTGCGCGCGGATTGCACGTAGATTGCGTGCGGATTGCGCGCGGATTGTGTGCAGGTCACGCACAGATTGCGTGCGGATTGCGTGCGGGTTGCGCGCGGATTGCGCGCAGATTGCGTGCGGATTGCACGTAGATTGCATGCAGGTTGCGCGCAGATTACGTGCGGGTTGCGCGCGGGTCGCGCACAGATTGCGTGCAGGTTGCGCGCGGATAGTGCGCGGATTTCGCGCAGATTGCGCGCGGGTCGCGCACAGATTGCGCGCATATTGCGTGTAGGTTGCGCGCGGATAGTGTGCGGATTTCGCGCAGATTGCGCGCGGGTCGCGCACAGATTGCGCGCATATTGCGTGCAGGTTGCGCGCGGATAATGCGCGGATTTCGCGTAGATTGCATGCGGGTTGCACGCGGATTGCGTGCAGGTCGCGCACAGATTGCGTGCGGATTGCGCGTAGATTGCGCGTGGATTGCGTGCGGATAGTGCGCGGATTGCGCGCAGGTTGCGCATAGGTTGTGCGCAGGTGGCGCACAGGTGTAGCACAGGATGCAAAGGGAGTTAAAAATGTGAAAACTAAGAAGTAATTAAACCCATAATTTTATAAAAGATGAATGGTGCATCGAAATTGAGATCCGCGAAGTGCCGAGTGTTCCTTGTTATATGGACTAACCTCGCCCGATATAAAAGTTTTTGCGATTCTTCATAGATTTTCTTCCATAGGTGGCTGAAGTTGGTATTCTGGACCAAAATACAACTGTGTAAAATGTGCAGAATTGGAGTAAAAGTTGTCATTTTTGAAGAGATGCAGTTTCCGCACCCGACGTCAGAATGGAGCATGAAGACAGGCATTGGAAAGCTTGTCCAGCAGGGAACAATGAAGCATGACCAGAGTTTGAATGAGGTCTACATATATCATAGATATTTAGTGCAGAAGAGTGCCAACGGCTGTTTTAACAAACAAATTTTGTTGTCAATGTGGGCAATTTCTCCACCTGCATGATGTGAAAGAGGAAGTTCATGCAAGGATGAGGGATTGGAAAGGGAGAATTCCTTAACCCCTGTCTTGCTAATTGTATTTATGTTTTATAAGCTTTATGTGCATAAAATTATGGCATAAAAATGTTAAAAACGTAAGGGATTACATAGATATATATATGCACTAGATGGCATCTTAACAAACATTGCATAGTGCATATGGAAATGCTTGTGCATAAATGGGATATTGCATATTGGTAGAATAATGAAGTCTGCATATGCAATGAACCACTAATGGAGAATATTGTGGTTGATAATCACTATTGATGTTGGTATTGGTTGTAGGACCAAAGATAACAAAGAGCATGGCTAAATGTGTTGAGGATGTTATTGCATGAAGCCAACAACCTTATGTAGAAAGGATGGTGCAACAAATCTATGATCATAAAGTTGGAAAAATGACTGAGCAGCCTTGGTAAGGGGCCAGCTGATCAGGTAACATCAGGGGATGTTTGTGGTAACCACGTAGGTAATAATTATTGGTGCCAAATTGCATGAATGTTGAAAGAGGATTTGGTAAGATCTTTTCAACTATGTTTGAGCTATGTTGAGTCAGTTTGCATGTGATATTGAATACCGATTGGGACTGTTAACCTACCAAGCTTGGTGAGGTGTGGGTAGGTGAAGGAAATGATCCTTACACCCTATGACTGTTTAGAAATCTCAATGCATTCATATGAATTTATATCATGCCATGTGTATGTTGGTTATGTGCTTAATAACCAAAGCAAGTGAGGACCGGTGGTCCTGAATATGGTAATGCATGTTGTATGAGATAGACATGATTAAGTCATAATATGCTTGAACGCATAGTACTCATGAAACAATGCAAGGTGGCATTGAGTGGATGTGCATTAAGAGATTTTATAAATCTTGTAGTTAAGCATTGAGAGAATGCATATGAAAAACTTGAGTAAATGTTGTGAACATGCATGCAGGTGGGTACCTACACCTGAGGAGATATATTGTGTGCATGCATGATTGTGATATATGTATATGTCTCATTATAATTGAGCAATAGATTAGATGATGAACTAATGATAATTCTGAGATCATTTCATGAGTTGTTATGAATGCAGAATAGTAAGTGCATGAAGAGCCCAATCATGATCGATGGGCTGCTAGAATGCTCTGTGGAAGGATAGAGTTGTATGAATGATGTGACTGTACCTTGCAACTGAGTATGCTAATGATGCACATGAAGTAAATAAAATTTGGTGATATTGATATATTAACAGCTGAAAATTTTGAATTATGGAATGTTATAATTCTGAAAATGTTTCAGTAACTGTTGCAGCAATGAAACATTATATACATAGAGACTTACGAAGTGTTTGGCTGATTGAAAAATTTGATCTAGAGCTTATGAGAAGGAATCTCATGGTTAAGAGCTCTAAGTTCTGTTAGTAAGAACAATGGTAAATCTCAGATTTGTAAATGTTTCAGATTTGAAATTTTGCTAATAATTGCTAATGACTGTTT
Source organism: Larix kaempferi (assembly GCA_027924585.1). Lineage (NCBI taxonomy): Eukaryota > Viridiplantae > Streptophyta > Pinopsida > Pinales > Pinaceae > Larix > Larix kaempferi. Next base: position 9,782,530 of record BSBM01000368.1, read on the forward strand.
GGCTTATATGAAAATGTGTCAGGAGGACATGCTGTAAGTGGATGCTCATGTATGGCAGCGGGCATAAGACCATAACGGGCAGAGTGGTGTCACTTACAGGAGCCAAACAATATGAGGATAGCCTCATGGATAATAAAACCAATTTCTGTAGTAGACAGAGTTGCAAATTCATACTGAATTTAATTATTAGTGCCATGGATTGGTTATGAAACAATCAGATTTGAATGGTATTGTTAAATGTTGCTGACTGTTTGGCTGTTTAATAAGTGTGCTAGGGAGACACATTGCAGTAAGACCAAGAGAGAGAGGTCCTGCAGAAGCCAAACTTCATGGGAAGGGACTCCATGATTTGAAAGTGGGTTTCAGGTGAAACGCCATAAGACATTATTAATGTCTCATCTGCACTACATGATTGGTAAACAATATGAGCGAGATGGTGAAGATTATGTCAGTAAGACATGTGAGAGGCATGTAACATCAAAAGGAATTGGGATGGCAAACCGAGGGACTGTCAACTCAGAGAAGGAGCCCCCATTCCTCATTAAAGAAGAGAAATAACATCTGCAAATGGATAAGTGTTCCACAAACCCTGAATATATATATATATATACATACATGCATGTCTGTTTATTAGAGTTAATATGCAGAGCATGTTTTGATTTTATTTCCATTATGGAAGACTGCTTGAAGTATGATTAGGACCTTCATAGTTCACATCAGTAAGGAGTGCACGCCTTTCTAGTGCTGAGTTATGTTAGGGATGCCAATATTGACTACGCCTTAAGGGAATGGACGCATTCCTGGTGTTTCAAGGTTGGATAGTGAATGTTATGAAATATGTTTACAGTTTAGAGCAGCAATACTAATGAACTTGCTTATCCATCTTGTGTTGACAGCCTAAACAAATTGTAATTGATGTTACACACTAAAAAAAAAAAAAAATCTAAATAAAAGGATGTTGTGAGGGGTTGTGGTGGAAGGGTTAACATAAATAAAAGGATGTTGTGAGGGGTTGTGGTGGAAGGGTTAACATAAATAAAAGGATGTTGTGGAGGTTGTGGGGATTTTGATGAAGGGTTGTGAAGTATTGATGATTTAGAGCAGCCTGCGTGCTGACCAACCATACAAGACTATTGGATGTTGAGGGGCAGCCTGCGCGCTGGCTAAACATCCAAATCCATAGGTGTTTCCAAGGCTTATAAAGCAAAGAAGGACCCTATGGAATAAAGTGAAGACATCCAATGCAGATAAGTATTTGGTTATCTTGTAATTTCTTGCTTATGAATATACATGTGTATATGATTTGGTTATGATTTCCTATGAAAATAAACTAAACATGTGAATTAATTCAATGTTTGAGTGTAGGTATTGCTGGAAGCAATGACTATGAAAGCATCTTAAGGATGCATGTGGACATGTAACCGTCCTAAAGAGCTCAGCATGAGCAGTAATGGAAAGATGGGGCTAGTGGGACTGTGTGAGTCCTAGCAGCCAAGAGTTGTAGATAAACCATGTGGAGGGACTCCATGGTTGAGAGGTCTGAAATAGACCATAGACATTAAGTGTCATAGCCAAGAAGGGCAGGTCAAGCATTCACGTTGAGGTGAAAGAGACTAGGAGCATGAAAACCACTGTGGTGGTGTGGGTTCCAGAATGGAACAAGAATAAGAGAAGAAACTCTTACTGCTCTCTCTTTCCTTTTTATTGATGCATTTATAAACACAGAAAATTGTTGAATGCATGTATGGCTAAAAGTAGAGTGTGTTTATTTGCTTGAAATAAATTGTGAATGCTGAAGTAGTTAATTCAACGTGAATGGATGAACATGAAAAAAAAAAATTCATGTGTATGCTGGAAAAGCATGGAAAGTGTGAAAGTCTCATGAATAGAGAATGGGACCTCCATGTCAATTGGGGAAAAACAATTGACTGATTTTTTTTTATGTTTAGATTATGCTTGGTCTAACAAGAATTGTAATGATGAATTTCACAGGTGGAAATTAAATCAATTGGTTGCAGTTGCTATGAGCAAGTGTTGCTTGTGAGCCAAGTGAGAACCAACTGTGCACAATGACCATGGCAGCAGACCATAGGCTATTAGAATTGGCTGGAAGTCTTCTTCAAACAATTGCCAAGACACAAGAAAATCTTGGAGAGATGCTCAAGATGCAAAAGCAGCAGAACGAGATGAACCACAAGGTCTTGCGGGACTCTATTCGTCTGCAGAAAGAGGTAAAAAGCATTATGAAAGCAATCAGCAAGGGAAAGAAAAGTGGATCAATGAAAAAGCATTCATCCAATCGTCCGATTAAGAAACGCTCCAAGTGGGAAGACTCAAAGAAAATTGAGCAGGTAAAGATGAAGCAACCAGTGAAGTGTTGGAAATGTGGAGGGGATCATTGTCTCCGCAACTGCCCAACAAGAGAACCTCAAGAGGGTAGCAGCCATAAAGTTTTTAGACTTATGGATGAGCTGGAAGATCCGAATCAGCAGGAGTAGCTCGTGAAAATCAAAGGACTTGGTCCTGAAAGTTCAAAGTAAAGAACAGAATGCAGGGCAGATCTGCAAAGTTTTTGAAGTTTTGGACATGTGTAAATTGTATATGTATGCCTAAGTCTTGGAACACCGAGGACGACGTTATTCTAAGGGGGAGGGGATTGTAATACCCCATTTTGACCCTTAGGATATATTAGCATTTAATGTAAATAATGTGTACATGTGATGTATGTTTTCCTATCGTGGAGTTCAAGGCCAAGGCCCCGCTAGTGAAATCCTGAATTTGATTTAAAAAAGCAAGCATTGATATTTGATGCCCATGTGCTCTTAAGCCATGGAAATTGTAATAGGATGTAAATAAACATCATGCAATATAAAATACCAAAACTGGCTATGGGAGCAACGAATGAGAAGGGGCCACGTGTATCCACTAGGGAGTGGTGAGGGGGCTGTGGGATTGAACCATAGGCTGCCATATGTCACCTTGAGAACCCATTTGACTTACCTTGCTGACATTTATTTCTGTTGTAAGGAAGTGGTTGAGGATTTCAGTCCATGGCTTCAATGGAGCATGGGCAGCCCAGAAATTTGTATGGCAGAGTATGGGCTCTGTTTTCTTGTACCACAAGTCACTCAAACTCATGGGGGGTTGCTTCTTCCTCATCCCCATTCCATTGTGGAAGTTACGATCACCATTTTGCCATCCAAAAACGAATTGCCAGCAGAGTGCAAAACCAGAAATCGCAACTTTGAGAGAACCCACGTTTTGAAGAGCCAAAAACGCCCAGATTTGGCATTGGATAGTGAAATCCAATGGGGGATCCATTGGTATGAACCTTGGGGTGAATTTGGGAGCATTATCTATCCCGAAATCCATAGGAATACTCAGTTTTAACTGCCCAGAAAATTAGTGACGGAATTGGGGGTTATTTGTGACAGAGTTGTGAGAAATCCAAGAGTGGATGTATGAACAGAGGATGGGATTGCTGAGTCCAGCTTGAAGTGTATGTGGCTCTGGGATTGAGCTCAGGGGACTAGCATCCTCCTCCACCTCCTACTGCATGCTTGAAAAATCCAACTGTGTGTTGGCTTAGCATGGCTGTTTGAGTGAAACCCTGACTGTGAGTGAGCCATCTAGTTCCTCTTTAGTGGATACACAGCTCAGCTCGGGGGTGATCTCTCAGCTGAAAGAATACAGGCTGGACAGAGATCTATGGTTGGGTGGAACGTTGCTCTCATGTAGCCAGTCGTTGGACATTTGTGTTAAAAGATAAGTATTCTTGTGAATTAATTTATATACATTCTGAGTTCTATAAAGTGATAAATCTGAATGTTATTTATTTATGAGATTGAAATTGAAATGAAGTCTGTGCATAGCATAAGAATGGGATTGAATCCCCGCATATGGAATCATCTTCTGTTTGTGCTAGATGTGTTGAAGCATTGTTATCGGTGTGCGTGCAAATGTGTTTTAATTCCGCTGTGCTTATACTGAAGCTCGAATCTGCACACCGAAGTTTTTAATTGTCATGAATTTTTTTTAAGTAATGTAATATTGGGGCTAAGTCTGCCAAAATCTCGGTGTGTTGTTAATGTTTCCTTCCCTACATTTGATGATGGAAGGGGATGTTACATTCAAGGTATGAAGTGGAAGGTATTTCATAGGGTTGCAATAAAAAGTGACTGCTGCAAAACTCAAAATTGTGATTATACCTTTGCGGCTCTTTTTCATCCTCTCCAAGTGGTTGATTTGTATTGGCATGCTCTTCCATTTTGTTGTCCATAGGAAGAATCACCTCTGCAATCTATGGTTCGATCTACTTCACTTCTTCATTATATTGGAGCAAATCTATGCATAAGGCTTCACCAGATTGTCTTCAAGCATTTCTGCTTCCATGCCTTCCTCCTTTAGGAAACTTGATGCTTCTTCCTTGATCTAAATGCTGGAGCAACTTGGTTCCTTCCTTGATGGTCCATTGTTCTTGAGAGAATCCTCATATACATTCTTAGGCTCAAATCCAAACCTGCAATAAAAAATATTTGAAAGGAATGGCTTGACAACCCTCTTCCCCCAAGGAAAGATATTCTTGGTAGTGGCGGGGCAAGTTTTCACACACTTCTATCACCTTTGTCAAATATTTCTTAACTATTAGAGGATCATACCTTATGTCTTCTCTGGATATTTTGTCACAAAAGTAAACATATTCATTTTGTGACATATGCAAACCTCCATCAATATAGATGATCTCCTCTTCCACATCCCAATAGAAATCTTCTTCAGTAAACAAGGACATGTCTGTAATATTTTCTTTCAATTGAAAAATGGAGCTTGGTCTTGCTGCTCATAGGTGCAAAGGACCATGCTCTGATACCATTGTAATGTACCCAAACCAAATTTAGGCACACTAACTCAAACTTTGAAGATTTAGACACACAGAGGGTGGGTTGGTTACAAAAGAACTTGCATTCATTACCCTTTTGTTGCACATGTATGAATGTGCCACGGGATAATTACCACCAGTAGATTCTGTGATGGGTCGAATAGAGATCCGTGGGGGTTGATTTGATGGGTACCTTGCACTAGTGGATTAGACTATAAATGATATTTTGTAGTTCATTTGCTTTTGTATGTTCAAACATATATGTAGATAGTTGAGACAAGATGTTTTGTACTTTATTTAACATAAAGACTATTTTGGATTCTTGTTGGCCAAGTCAATATATAAACAGTTTTTGGACATAATTTAAAGTATATATACACTTAATATGAAATATTTATATTAAATATTTGAATATATTTATGTCATGTTTTGGTGGGACAACTCCCCCTATTCAACCATAGACACCTATCCCCTATACTATTTCCCACCACCCATTGAAATTTGATGTCAACCATAGACACATCTCCCCTATACTATTTCCCACCGCCCATTGAAATTTGATGTACCAGTTGATGATGGGGAACATACTTTTCTTTACACCAAACTTTCTCACGGACTTTTCTTCAGCGGGGAACAGGAAACCGTCCAAATGCCTGGTGGAGAATCGATTATTGGAGATTAGATGGAATCTTTACTTTTCCTTGTAGTCCTAGTGGCTTCCTGCTTGCATCAATTACTAGCGTGTGCTCTCATCGCCATGTTGTTTCCCACCGCCCATAATTAGTAGCGTGTGCTCTCATCGCCATGTTGTTTCCCACCGCCCATTGAAATTTGAGGTACCAGTTCATGCGACGGGGAACATACCATACGAAACTTTCACACCTACTTTTCTTCACGTACCATACGAAACTTTCACACCTACTTTTCTTCACGTACCATACGAAACTTTCACACCTACTTTTCTTCACACCAAACTTTCTCACCTACTTTTCTTCACATCAAACATACCATTTGCGATTCACCTATTCTTTGTACTTGTATTTCTTTCCATTTGCGCTTCACCTCTTCTTTGTATTTTTTGAAAACCTGCAAATTTCCTCAGTCGACACCCCCTCCACATCCGGTGACTACAAAGTTTTCATCAATCACCGTGGCCCGGACCTTACAAACACCTTTGCCATCCCTCTTTATCATCTCCTTCATTCAGGTGGATTGCAGACTTTTCTTGACAAGGAAGAATTAGAGAAGGGAGTGTTGTTATCTCCTCAGATTGAAGACGCCATCAGAACCGCCTCTATTCATATCACAATTTTTTCACTTGGATATGCCGACTCAACATGGTGTCTGAATGAACTTCTCCTTATATGGAACAAGTTTAAGTCTGGGGATACTATCATTCCCGTATTTTATGATGTGAAGCCATCGGAACTTAGATTGACCAAGGGAGGAGGGTATGCTCAAGCACTGAGTACTCATGAACGGAAAGGCAGATACGATCCTAAAACACTGGACGAATTGAGGGTAGCCCTCCAAGACGTCTCGAACATAGTCGGTTTCGAACTCGAGGCCTACAATGGGTTGGAACTCTTCACTTTCCCTGTCCCTATTATTAATCTCAGTTGTATTGATACATATATATTGATGTTTTGTTTGTTGTATTCTGAATTTGCAGCGACAAGGAGAAGTTGTTGGATGCTGTCCTGAAATGCATGCTTAAAAAGTGCAGAAAAATAGGCGTGTATGTGGCCATGTATCCAACCGGTATTGAAGAAAAATTTGAAGAGTTTGAAAAGACTGTGCTGATGCAAGAGCGGCAGAGTGGGAAAGTGAAGATATTGGGGATTGTGGGCATGGGTGGATCAGGCAAGACAACACTAGCCAAATATCTCTTCAATAAGAAAAGTTCCAATTTTGGTAGGTCTTGCTTCTTATTTGATGTTAGAGAGAAGGCAGCCAGAAGGTCTTTAAATTCCTTGCAGACACAACTTATAAAGGACCTAGCGCATAGACATGTGCAAATAGACCACGTCAATCAAGGCATAGAGATGCTTAGAACCTATCTCGGATCTTCCCAGGAGGCTTTAGTAGTTATAAATGATGTAGATCATGCAGATCAGTTGTATGCATTTTTGCCAATTAAGGACGTTCTTCCTTCCTATAGCTTAATATTGGTTACATGTCGCTACAAGCATGTCCTCACAAGGTCAGTAATAGCAGAGTCGTCCATCTATAAGTTGACAGGCCTCAATGAACAATACTCTCAACAACTCTTCTGTTTGCATGCCTTCTGTCAACCTCATCCACCTTCAGGGTTCAAAGATCTTGTAGATGAGTTTTGTAGGGCATGCAATGGATTGCCCTTGTCTTTAAAAGTGCTTGGGGGGCATCTTTGTGGAAAGAGTGACAAATCTTATTGGAAAGGCCAATTGGATAAACTTCGTCGACCACAACTTCCGAATGATATTCTAAACAGTCTCAAACTGAGTTACGATGCACTAGAGAGAGAGGAAAAGCAAATATTCTTAGACATTGCATGTTATTTCATTGGAGAAAACATGGATATGGCCATAATAATATGGGACGGATCAGGCTGGAGCGGTTTGGTAGGGGTTCAAAATCTTCAGGCCAGGTACCTTGTCGAGGTGGAGGGGAAAAATACCTTAAAAATGCACGATCACCTGCGAGACATGGGAAGAGAAATCGCGGATCAGGAAAATTCGTTAGGAGTAATCCCGCATCGTCTTTGGCCTCTGATTCAGGACATTGGTGATTTGTGTCAGCGATCATCTGTAAGTACTTGAATTAATTTTTCTCTATTCAAAACAAGCAGAAAGAGGAATCTTGTTGCTCTGTTTAATTTGTTTGTTGTAATATGTTTTTGACGAATGAATAGGCAATAACCGAGGTGCGCAGAATTATGACGGTTCCTCGCTTCATTGATTGCTATAAATTTATGGAATCAGAAGGTGATGAGGTGTTTGGAAACTGGATGAACGACCCTACACCGTATTGTTTCAGTAATTTACAACTTGTTGCAACTAAAGATGGTGATTTAGAAAGCATATTGAGAATGGTCAAGTCCCCAAATCTAATATGGATACGTTGGAATTCGTGTCCTTACACTTGCCTGCCTTCCTGGATTACGACGAAGAATACAAGGGTTTAGAAGTGTCTAGAAATAAATTGAAAACACTTTGGCGATCAGAATCTCAGGTTAAAATAAAGCTAGTTTTGTGTTTATTTCTTATGTTATTATTTGCTCCTCTATTTTATGGTAGATTATTGTTGTTATCAATATAGTATCACAGGGTCTAGAATGCGTGAGAATTTTGTAGATGAGAATGATCCTATCGATGAACATTGCGTTGCAGGCACCTCTTGAGTTGAGAGAGTTGACTATTTGTTCTCCTCTTTTAAAGTTTCCAAAATCCATTGGGCAGTTGAAGCACATCGAAAAGATTGTGGTGAAGAAGAGTAATCTCAAATCGCTACCAGAAGAATTTTGTCAACTGCGCTTGCTGAAATACCTCGATCTCTCTTGGTGTGAGAGTTTGCAAATGCTTCCAGATACTTTCGAGAACTTAATTCACCTTAAACATCTGGATCTGCGGTTTTGCTACGGTCTGACCCTGTCGGAGCAAACATTTGCAAATATCGCCATGCTCAAATATTTAAATCTTTGGTACTGTCGTAATGTGGGAGCATTGACTCCCAAAGTCGCACATCAACCGTCACTGGAATACTTATGTGTGGCTGGTACGGGTTTAAAAGAATTTCCTGAGGATATCGAAAACCTCAGCAATTTGGAATATCTTAGGTTAGGAAGCCCTTTGGAAATGCTGCCAAGTTCACTGGGTCACCTAAGCAACTTGAAGACGCTATGGCTTCATTATTGCAGCGAATTGAAATCTTTGCCCGATTCGTTGGGACGGTTGACTCAGCTCTCATTGTTGAATATAGAGGGGTGTCAAATAATAAAGTCCTTACCCGATTCGTTGGGACTGTTGACTCAACTCTCAACGATGTCTATAGACGGGTGTCCAATACTAAAGTCCTTACCCGATTCGTTGGGACTGTTAACTCAGCTGTCAAAGTTAGTTATAAGGTAGTGTGGAATAGAGTCCTTACCTGATTGGTTGTGACAGTTGACTTAGCTCTCAACGTTGGAGATGGCTGACTGTGAAATAGAGTCCTTAACAGTAGTCGTGAAGTTGAACAACCTGGTAAGCTTAACAGTAGATGGCTGCCCATTACGCGAGCTGCCGTTGAAAAAGGTAGTGGAAGGAGAAACAACTGTCATTGAGCTGTCCCGACTGGAATACTTACGACTGTGGCATACAAAAGTGTCGGAGATATCCTTTATTGAGGGTGTTTGTCCCACCCTTAAACATCTCATCATCCAACACTGCAATGATCTGGTAAAGGTTGGAGCACTGCCACCAACACTCACAAGGTTGTATTTACAGCATTGTGGTCAGCTGAGGAAAATGGAAGGGCTTTGTAATATTACAAACCTTCAAGAACTCGACATCAGCGGGTGTAGAGAAGTCGAGGAGCTGCCAGGTCTGGAAAGGTTGATATCTTTGAAGGAGTTTTCGGCTGATGGATGTTCAAAGCTAAAAAGAATACGGGGACTAGGGCAGCAGACAGAACTTCGAAGGCTTTGCGTGTCTTCCTGTGTTGCACTAGAAGAGATTGCAGGCGTTGAGGATTTGAGGTCATTGGAGAACCTTAATATTGCCAGCTGTCCCAAACTGCAGTTGGGTGAAGGAGTACTGGAGAAGTTGCTCCAACTATTGAAAGTAGGCCTAGAGGATGTTTGTCCAGTTTCAGATTCAGATTCAGAGTATATTTATCAATAGAATGCCATCCAACCTCTTTGAAAATTTGAATGTATATCTTTAATTTTGGCCTGCTGACATGTTTCAAAGTGCTTGATGGCATCTTTAATTTTGGCTTGATATATCTTTACTTTTGGTTCTATGTTATTATTTCAATCACTTCGATACATTTTTTAATTTTACCCCTATATGGTAATCTTAGAAAAGATCTTGATGGCTTGGCCATTGAGATTCTTTTAAAGTATCATTCAAAATGTTTAAAAAGTGCATGATTGCAAGCCATCCATCCACTTTGAAAGATTGATGAACACAGTTGAAAAGTGCTCGATGGAAAGTCATTGGGTGTATTTGAAAGATTGAAAATTACAAGTTTCAAAAATCCCTAATGGCAAGCCATTGGGAGTTTCTAAGGATCAAATGACATCTTCATAAAGTGCGCTATGACTAGCTATCTAGCTTGTTTTGAAGATCGGATGATAAAGTTCAAAATGGTATGATAGGAAACCATTAGGCTCTTTCCAATACGAATGGTTAAGAAAAATAATACACGTAGGAATTGACTCTGCTATTGATACATGAACTAAATAATTTGTTGGTAATGGAGTGCAAAAGCTTTGGTTTCTTTTCAGTTAGTCATAGAAATTGTAACAGTGCTCAATTAGAAGAATTTTCAAGGTAAAAAATGAGTCTCAACACAAAAAATTGTACTATTTTGAGTTTAAAAATGGGTCTCAAAACAAACAATGTACTATCAAAATCAAATTTATAAGAGCCAATAGGATTGATGATGATGTCAACAATAAAGGTAAATAGTTTTGGAGGGAAAGGGAAAAAAACCATTTTTTTCTATCGTATTTTCAGCCTTTTTCCCTGTAGGGTTATTCAAATTTCGAGTGTGGCCACTTGTTAGACGTAGAATTAATTTCCACATTCAATGAGTACACACTCGACATACTTTTGACACACCCATGGTAGGAAAATTACTCGAAATACATTAAAATAACTAATTTCCACATCTAACGAGTATCCACTTGTCATACTTTTGGCAAGTGCTCACACTTGAAATTTGAGTAAACCTACAAGTAGATCAGTTGAAAATACAATAGAAAAAAAAAATCCCCTTTCCTTAAGAAAATTATAACTCTTTTCTTATTATTTTAACTATTATATTATTATTTTCTTTAAGAGGCCCTAATATGATAGTAGGCATAAAACTAGACTCGAAAGCTTTGATAGTATTTGGTCGAGATGTGCCAATTCAATATCTTTAGAGTACTGATTGAAAATGGCCCAATTCTCAAGAGAAAGAATTTAGTTGGATGTCTATGTGGCATATACTCTAGTGGACATGTTTGCAAAACACGTGAATGCAGAGAAAAGTTGGCTACAAATCTCTTTAAAATATGGAATATGGAAATTTTCTTAATGCCTTCATAAGGTAATTTTCTCAAAGGTTCCTAAGCTTCCATTGACAGGGTGATGTGGAACCCAAATGGAACTTTGAATATAGGTGTTTCTTTTACAAAGCATCTTGTTCACACATACGTTTTTCAAGGACTTGATTTGCAACCACATTTTGAGATTGATGCATGTGATTGGTGGTGTCATTGATTTAAAAAAAACATTTTCTCATCCAAATAAACAACTTTGCATTATGACTCGTGGCAATAATAAGATTATTAAAAATGAGATGTTCTAAATGGTTGCAAGATTTATAACTTGATCAATGGCCATGATGCACCTGTATGTTCTCTTGTCCCCACCACAAGGGAATATGTAGCTTCTATTTTCCATGGATAAATACCCCAAATCCAAAGCTGAATGATAATTGAACATGGTCACAAAAATTCTAAGACTTCATCAAGCCAATGTTTTCATGCTTCCAATTGTAATTTTTCATGGCAAAAAAATTGAGTTTAATTCTCATTTGTTGTCAAAAACTACAACTTTGAGCATAACCTGCCAACACACCTAAACAAAGTTAGATTGTTGGGAAACTTATTAACAACATCCAATATGAATTATTGACATTCTGCACAACATACATAGAAAACTAACATATGGCATGCCTACTACATATCATACTTTTTTGCATGGTGCACAACAATATTAGATGTTGTCATGTCTTATAATGTTGGTGTCTCTTACATGGATCTCCCATTTTTGCGTCTAGTTTTGATGGTTCATGAGGTGTCCCATGGACACCTATTAGAGATGAAAACCAGAGCATATAAGGTTGTAATATCCCGATTTTGACCCTATTGCATTAAAACTGTAAATGATGTAAATATCGTTATAAAATCGTGGTGCGGAGCTCAAGGCGAAGGCCCCGCCATCGATTTAGTGTTTTATGTATAGGAAATTAAAAATCGATGCATATGGTTCTCATGCTAGCCAAACAAAATATAAATTAAAAACATTATGTAAATATGCATTTTAATAAAATACCCACAACTTTCGGTTGAAAAAAAAAAAAAAATACCCACAACTAGCTATGCAATGCAACAAGAGTATGGGGGCATGATTTTTATAAGGAATAGGGAGAGAAAATATTCAAACCCTTGAGCCAATAGTGTCAAGCCAAGTACCAATGGGAGAACCCATAAAACCTCAACTACCCATTTTGACTTATGCACCCAATCATTTAATTCTTCCAAGAGTTGGTTGATGTAGTTAATGCTTTGGGGAATGGAGAGGTATGGCTTCCCAATTTCGTGTATGGGAAACCCATCAATTTTGAAAATCGTGTTTGGCTCCTTTGGCAAGAAAAAAACCCACTAAATTGCTTCCCAAACCATTATTCATCCGTCAATTTTTCTCTCTCACGAGTTCTGGGCTAGCTGGGCGTTTTCCCCTCATTTTCCCTCATTTTCCACAGTTGGGAAGTCGTTTTTCGGTTGCAGAGTGATTGGGAGGAAGGGAGTCACGATTTGGGGGTTTAGAGAGGTCATTTTTGCCCCTTGAATGCCCATATACATGTTGTGAAACTGAATTTTCTCTCCAAGGGTCGATTCCTCCTCTAATGGTTCGTTTTTGGGTGCCCACGATTTTGGAATACTCATGGAAACCACATTTTGGGCATCCCACAGTTAAAACGTTTTTTCTTCATGCCAAATACTTGTGTTTTGTCGTTATGTGCATCCCTGTTTTGGTTTGAACTTGTGATTAAGAAACTAGGAGTGGGAGAGGAATAGAATTGGCTTGACAAACCTAGTGAAGAGAGTAACCTCACAGAAAGACCAAAGGGATTTGGCTACTTTTCTATGCACACCCTGAAGAGCACTAGAAGGGAAGGTATGGCCTGAGGGACTGTGTAGCAGTGAAGGGAATACTTCCTTGTGTTGGGTGTGTAGGTATTGTGGGTAGCAAGCTAGCTAGATCTTGTAGAGGTACCAATAGCTCTGCGGTTGAGCCTACTAACTTAGCAATTGTTCCTTTCTACTACTGTAGCAGCCTGATAAATCCAACTATGGATTGGCTTGGCTGATTTTTGGTGTATATTTGGCTATGTGTGAGTTTGTTGTTCCATTTTTCCTTGTAGAAATCATGCCTAGCTCGGGGGTGGCAACTATGTTAAGAGATTGATGAGCACAATTGGCCTATGGATGGGTGGAACGTTGCAGTTGAATAGCCAGTTGCTCGGGACTACTTCATTTCAAGATAAGTAATATCTCTTGTAATTCAGTTATGCAATGTTTTTAATTGATGCTTGTTTTAATTATGATTATGCTGGAAATTGCATATAGATGAGTGTATTAGAATTTATTCCACTCTGTCAAATTTAATCATGCATCTGCACACATATGTACTTTATTTGCTAAGAATGTTGTTAATGATCATGGGGCTAGAAGCCTAGACTTAGTGTCATGTTCCCTTCCTGGAGTGGGATTGATGGAAGGGGACGTGACAGAGGTTAATTTCCAAACCTAAAACTATACAATTACATGGTTTATTATACTCTAAAAGCCACATTGAATGGAAGAATCTCCAAATCTGATTTTGTTTAACTAGGTGGAATAAATTTATTTGGTGGGAGATGATGAATTCTTCTTTTAAAAATATTAATAATATAAATGACATTTTTTGGGGCAGTTGAGACAATATTTTGACCGATAAAGAGAAAATAAAGGCTCTTGCAAGGCTTGAAAGTTTGTCGTATGCACTTGTACATGATGGATGGCAAGTGATAATGGAATGGAGCTTGTGCAACATAGAAAATATAGAGATGGAGTGGGTTGGCACACTTTCCATACAATGTCTAAAAACCACTAGAAGACTACGTGTACAACATAGATTGCAACTATGTCTATGATGTGAAAATTTGTCTTGAAAGTTTGTCGTATGCACTTGTACGTGAAGGATGACAAGTGATAGTGGAATGGAGCTTGTGCAACATAGAAAATATAGAGATGGAGTGAGTTGGCACACTTTCCATACAATGTCTACAGACCACTAGGATACTATGTGTACAACATAGATTGCAACTATGTCTATGATGTGAAAATTTTAATTGTGTAAATTCCAATGCATTATATTGATAGTGAATGGTCCTTTTTATTTCCATTGTTTATTATATTCAATGCACTTGCTCTATACTACCTAACCTCCCTATCTTTTAATCGTTAGCCTAATATTTGAAACCACATGGATGGCATAGATTTTACATGTAAAATGTATGAGTTCTCTTGACATATGGATATATTCATTTTGCCTCTATTCCAAAGCCTCCTCAAAATAATATTTCTAATTCCTAATGGTGCATTTGTGATCAACGATTAAGCTACTTGCCTTCAAGGAAATTAGTATGAGAGTGACTACACCATCGGTTTGATGAATACTACATGGTATACAACTCTCTAAATGCACCTTAGGTTCTAACGTCTACCTTCTATTAACATGCTACCCATTAATGAAGGAACTTGTGTTTGAGGAAGATTGAGAACCTATAATATTTGTTTATGTGCCATGTTTGTTGATTTCTTCACACCGCATAGCACTTGGTGCATATTCAAAGTCGACGCTCCATACACAACATGGTTGGCTTGCGAATGTTGTTGTGGTAAAAGGCCATTCTTTTTATTTTATGATCCTAGATACAAATTTCTATAACAATTATATTAGATAAATCTTCAAGAAGTTGGGTTTTGTAGAGGATTCCACTCATATGAAAAGGAACGAAGAATCATTGAATTAGTGAAAAAAATTCCATTGTCTTTGTTAGGATATTTAAATGCTTAGAACTTAGTTAAGATCAACTTGGTCTAATGTGTCTTTAGGTAAATTGTATTTATTTAATATGTATTAGTATGCATTTGTACTTATGTAATCCAATGATCAAAATATGTTCTAGACATAAAGTGATTTGATGGTTCATCATCACCTCGACCTTACCAACCATTGATATGTCGCTAAACACATCATTGGTGCATGATCTCTATTTAAATATCATGGAGGGTCATTTTCTTGATAATCAATTTTGAAAAACTCATATGTAAATTATTTTTCATTTTGTATTAATATATTGCATCATGTAGCTATTTGCCTAGCATTGTGGTCTATTTCCCTCTCTAAGGGTTTTAACCATGTAAAAATATCGGTGTGTTGATATGTGATTTGTTTGTATGAATGGTTTCTTAAAGTATTTGACCTATGTGGAAATATCATGTTTTAGTCGAACATCGTATTAGAGCATGTATGAAGACCCACTCCCATTGTTGATCGAGATCTTGAACTAGTGTAACTGCATGCATCAATGGATTTATGTATTTTTATGTTTTTGTGCATTTTTTTAGATAAGATAGGTGTTCCATTGTATCTGTAGCACTAATTTCATTTGGAAACACCTTTCGTTTAACTAGAAAAGGCTTTCGTTTGCCCAAGATATGACCATTTTATAACCATATTTAGAGTTTCAATTTCAAATTTTCATTTTATGTTTGTGTCTGGTCGTGTAAAAGTGTATTGTAGGCCAAAAGAAAGGTTATTTGGGCAATCACGCTCTCCAACAACAACAAAAATAACAACTCTAGTAATAACAACAACAACAACAATAGTAGCAACAACAACTACAACAACAACAAAAACATTAACCTCATATATTTTGTTTATTTCACTTGGTTGAAAGTTAGTTTATTAAAAGGTCTTGGGTTCAAGTTCTTCTTTATTTGATGTACAAAAAAAAATTCATGTAACTGTAAGTTATAAAGTAACTTCAATTTAAAAGTGTTTCTCACTCATTTTATAAATGTGGGTCACTTATTTTAAATAATAACTTATTTGCAAAAGTGAGCTTATAGGTAAAGTTAGTATGGGGGGGAATCATTTACTACATGGACCACCATCACCATGTGGTTCAATCTATGCTTGTCACATGTCTCCTTGGTTCTATCTTATGCTTTTTTTTTAAAGATATAACTTTGACATCCAAACACTAGTAGAATATGAGAGATAAATTCCCAGGCGACCAAAAAATTTGGTCACCATAGTTTTTTCAAGGTATAAATGACCAAACTTGAGTGGTCCAACTAAAAATGACCAGAGGAGTGACCAATTGGGCCACGAGATAAAATATATGACTAGATAACAAGTAACTAAACTAAAAATGACCACATAAAAATAACATTAAGAATATGAATTGGTCATTTATATGTTCATTGTTAGTTGTGTCACTCCGACAATGGAAAATTGCAATTTTGACTATGAATTTGTAGAATTTACTAAATTCTAACACTGCAGATGGATTCAGAGACCCCCTAAAATTTTTACCAAAGCACACACAACGGAAACAAATATGAAAATTTACCAAAGCGCACACAGTGGAAACAAATATAAAAACACAATAACACAATAGTCACAAATATAGGGGCCAAACTGATATCATATTATCACAATATGAGATTACAAAGTTTCTCCTCGGAGAATTACAGACTGACTGAGAAAACTAAACAAAACTCTTAGAAATCTTGGGATCGATTTTTGGATACCCTCATCTTGAGAACGCGCTTACTTTTATAAGGAAAGAAGAGTCTTCTAGACTAGTTAGAAGCTTCTTCCCTTTTGATGATTCCCATGTGACAAATATTTAAAGGAGATTACAATCTATGGAAAATATTCTAGCAAATCACACTGTGGGGATTCTTTTCAAAAGAACCCACGAAAGAAATGGCACAAAGCTAAAGATGAATGGTCGACAAATAGAAAATGCCATGATGCTTTGTACAAAAAGCTACATAGTGGAGATTATTTAACAAGAACCCACGAAAGACATGACTTAAAGTTTTATTCCTTAGGATTGTGGTCAGAATCAAATCCTTCTAATCCAAATACTCCGTAATATTAAACATTATTGTCCTCATTATGATCAACATATCCTTCTTCTGGATAGGCATGAAATATTCCGCGATAAGCTTCAGTACCATATGGTAAGATATTCTCCATCCAGTGTGGGGGATTCTCACAAAAGCATGCGGAAAAAGGGGACTGCCAGAAATATATCTGCCTGAAATATTCGAGAATGGAGACTTCCTCGAAAAATTTATTTTCAATCAAAAAATCTTCTTCTTGTTCGGTATCAGGATTTGGTTTAACAATAGAGCCTTTTCATTTGGGTGGGACACATCATGGAGGTGTCCCACCCAAATGATGTGTTTCACAAGGAAGATCCTCCTCCAAGTTTACTTCATCTAATGGCTGACAAACAAGAGCAACTTGTGTGTGGCATAAGTCTACAGCATATGGTTCACAATAATCCACATTAGAAGCATTTGCAATACCACTTTCAAGGTATGAAGTGGAAGGTATTTCATAGGGTTGCAATAAAAAGTGACTGCTACAAAACTCAAAATTGTGATTATACCTTTGTAGCTCTTTTTCATCCTCTCCAAGTGGTTGATTTGTATTGGCATGCTCTTCCATTTTGTTGTCCATAGGAAGAATCGCCTCTACAATCTATGGTTCGATCTACTTCACTTCTTCATTAGATTGGAGAAAATCTATGCATAAGGCTTCACTAGATTGTCTTCAAGCGTTTCTGCTTCCATGCCTTCCTCCTTTAGGAAACTTGATGCTTCTTCCTTGATCTAAATGCTGGAGCAACTTGGTTCCTTCCTTGATGGTCCATTGTTCTTGAGAGAATCCTCATATACATTCTTAGGCTCAAATCCAAACCTGCAATAAAAAAATCTTTGAAAGGAATGGCTTGACAAACCTCTTCCCCCAAGGAAAGATATTCCTGGTAGTGGTGGGGCAAGTTTTCACATACTTCTATCACCTTTGTCAAATATTTCTTAACCATCAGAGGATCAGACCTTATGTCTTCTTTGGATGTTTTGTCACAAAAGTAAACATATTCATTTTGTGACATATGCAAACAAACCTCCATCAATATATATGATCTCCTCTTCCACAGCCCAATCGAAATCTTCTTCACGAAACAAGGACATGTATATTTTCTTTCAATTGAAAAATGGAGCTTGGTCTTGCTGCTCACAGGTGCAAAGGACCATGCTCTGATACCATTGTAATGTACCCAAACCAACTTTAGGCACACTAACTCAAACTTTGAAGATTTAGACACACAGAGGGTGGGTGGGTTACAAAAGAACTTGCATTCATTACCCTTTTGTTGCACATGTATGAATGTGCCATGGGATAATTACCACCAGTAGATTCTGTGATTGGTCGAATAGAGATCCGTGGGGGTTGATTTGATGGGTACCTTGCACACCAACTTTAGGCACACTAACTCAAACTTTGAAGATTTAGACACACAGAGGGTGGGTGGGTTACAAAAGAACTTGCATTCATTACCCTTTTGTTGCACATGTATGAATGTGCCATGGGATAATTACCACCAGTAGATTCTGTGATTGGTCGAATAGAGATCCGTGGGGGTTGATTTGATGGGTACCTTGCACTGGTGGATTAGACTATAAATGATATTTTTTAGTTCATTTGCTTTTGTATGTTCAAGCAGATATGTAGGTAGTTGAGACAAAATGTTTTGTACTCTTTTTAACATAAAGACTATTTTAAACTCTTGTTGACCAAGTCAATATATAAACCGTTTTTTGAACATAATTTAAAGTATTTATACACTTAATATGAAATATTTGGATATATTTATGTCATGTTTCGGTGGCCGGTTCCTATGACTCCTCCTGTTCAACCATAAACACCTCTCC
Source organism: Larix kaempferi (assembly GCA_027924585.1). Classification (NCBI taxonomy): domain Eukaryota; kingdom Viridiplantae; phylum Streptophyta; class Pinopsida; order Pinales; family Pinaceae; genus Larix; species Larix kaempferi. Next base: position 9,801,429 of record BSBM01000368.1, read on the forward strand.
CCTATACTATTTCTCACCGCCCATTGAAATTTGATGTACCAGTTGATGCCATGGGGAACATACTTTTCTTTACACCAATCTTTCTCACGGACTTTTCTTCAGTGGTGAACAGGAAACCGTCCAAATGCCTGGTGGAGAATCGATTATCGGAGATTGGCGGAGATTAGATGGAATCTTTACTTTGCCTTGTAGTCCTAGTGGCTTCCTACTTGCATCAATTACTAGCGTGTGCTCTCATCGCCATGTTGTTTCCCACCGCCCATTGAAATTTGAGGTACCAGTTCATGCGACGGGAAACGTACCATACCAAACTTTCACACTTACTTTTTCTTCACACCAAACATTCTCGCACACCAAACTTTCACACCGACTTTTTCTTCACACCAAACATTCTCACTTACTTTTCTTCACACCAAACATACCATTTGCGCTTCACCTCTTTTTTGTACTTGTATTTCTATCCATTTGCGTTTCACCTCTTCTGTGTATTTGTGTTTCAATGGCAAACCTGCAAATTTCCTCAGTTGACACCCCCTCCACATCCGGTGACTACAAAGTTTTCATCAATCACCGTGGCCCAGACCTTAAAAACACCTTTCCCATCCCTCTTTGTCATCTCCTTCATTCAGGTGGATTGCAGACTTTTCTTGACAAGGAAGAATTAGAGAAGGGAGTGTTGTTATTTCCTCGTATTGAAGACACCATCAGAACCGCCTCTATTCATATCACAATTTTTTCACCTGGATATGTCGACTCAACATGGTGTCTGGATGAACTTCTCCTTATATGGAACAAGTTTAAGTCTGGGGATACTATCATTCCCGTCTTTTATGACGTGAAGCCATCATAACTTAGATTGACCAAGGGAGGAGGGTATGCTCAAGCACTGAGTACTCATGAACGGAAAGGCAGATATGATCCTAAAAAACTGGACAAATTGAGGGTAGCCCTCCATGACGTCTCGAACATAGTCGGTTTCGAACTCGAGGCCTACAATGGGTTGGAACTCTTCACTTTCCTTGTCCCTATTATTAATCTCAGTTGTATTGATACATATATATTAATGTTTTGTTTGTTGTATTCTGAATTTGCAGTGACAAGGAGAAGCTGTTGGATGTTGTCCTGAAATGCGTGCTTAAAAAGTGCAGAAAATAGGCGTGTATGGGGCCATGTATCCAACTGGTCTTGAAGAAAAATTTGAAGAGTTTGAAAAGATTGTGCTTTTGCAAGAGTAGCAGAGTGGGAAAGTGAAGATATTGGGGATTGTGGGCATGGGTGGATCAGGCAAGACAACACTAGCCAAATATCTCTTCAATAAGAAAAGTTCCAATTTTGGTAAGTCTTGCTTCTTATTTGATGTTAGAGAGAAGGCAGCCAGAAGGTCTTTAAATTCCTTGCAGACAATACTTATAAAGAACTTAGCGGATAGACATGTGCAAATAGACCACGTCGATAAAGGCATTGAGATGCTCAGAACCTATCTCAAAGCTTCTCAACAAGCTTTAGTAGTTATAGATGATGTAGATCATGCAGATCACCTACATGCATTTTTGCCAATAAAGGACGTTCTTCCTTCGGATAGCTTAATATTGGTTACATCTCGCTACAAGGATGTTCTCACAAGGTCAGGAATAGCAGAGTCGTCAATATATAAGTTGACAGGCCTCAACGAACAATACTCTCAACAACTCTTCTGCTTGCATGCCTTCTGTCAGCCTCATCCACCTTCAGGGTTCAAAGATCTTGTAGATGAGTTTTGTAGGGCATGCAATGGATTGCCCTTGTCTTTAAAAGTGTTTGGGGGGCTTCTTTGTGAAAAGAGTGACAAATCTTATTGGAAAGGCCTATTGGATAAACTTCGCCGAACACAACTTCCGAATGATATTCTAGACAGACTCAAACTGAGTTACGATGCACGAGAGAGAGAGGAAAAGCAAATATTCTTAGGCATTGCATGTTATTTCATTGGAGAAAACATGGATATGGCCATAAGAATATGGGACGGATCAGGCTGGAGCGGTTTGGTAGGGCTTCAAAATCTTCAGGCCAGGTACCTTGTCGAGGTGGACGGGAAAAATACCTTAAAAATGCACGATCACCTGCGAGACATGGGAAGAGAAATCGCGGATCAGGAAAAGTCGTTAGGAGTAATCCCGCATCGTCTTTGGCCTCTGATTCAGGACATTGGTGATTTGTGTCAGCGATCATCTGTAAGTACTTGAATTAATGATTCTCTATTCAAAACAAGCAGAAAGAGGAATCTTGTTGCTCTGTTTAATTTGTTTGTTGTAATTTGTTTTTGACGAAGGAATAGGCAATAACCGAGGTGCGCGGAATTATGACGGTTCCTCACTTCATTGATTGCTATAAATTTATGGAATCAGAAGGTGATGAGGTGTTTGGAAACTGGATGAACGACCCTACACCGTATTGTTTCAGTAATTTACAACTTGTTGCAACTAAAGATGGTGATTTAGAAAGCATATTGAGAATGGTCAAGTCCCCAAATCTAATATGGATACGCTGAAATTCGTGTCCTTACACTTGCCTGCCTTCCTGGATTACGATGAAGAATACAAGGGTTTTAGAAGTGTCTGGAAATAAATTGAAAACACTTTGGCGATCAGAATCTCAGGTTAAACTAAAGCTGGTTTTGTGTTTATTTCTTATGTTATTATTTGCTCCTCTATTTTATGGTAGATTATTGTTGTTATCGATATAGTATCACAGGGTCTAGAACGCGTGAGAATTTTGTAGATGAAAATGATCCTATCGATGAATATTGCGTTGCAGGCACCTCTGGAGTTGCGAGAGTTGACTACTTGTTCTCCTCTTTTAAAGTTTCCAAAATCCATTGGGCAGCTGAAGCACATCGAAAAGATTGTGGTGAAGAAGAGTAATCTCAAATCGCTACCAGAAGAATTTTGTCAACTGCGCTTGCTGAAATACCTCGATCTCTCTTGGTGTGAGAGTTTGCAAATGCTTCCAGATACTTTCGGGAACTTAATTCGCCTTAAACATCTGGATCTGCGGTTTTGCTACAGTCTGACCCTGTCGGAGCAAACATTTGCAAATATCACCACGCTCGAATATTTAAATCTTTGGTACTGTCGTAATGTGGGAGCATTGCCTCCCGAAGTCGCACATCAACCGTCACTGGAATACTTATGTGTGGCTGGTACGGGTTTAAAAGAATTGCCTGAGGATATCGGAAACCTCAGCAATTTGGAATATCTTAGGTTAGGAAGCCCTTTGGAAATGCTGCAAAGTTCGCTGGGTCACCTAAGCAACTTGAAGACGCTATGGCTTCATTATTGCAGCGAATTGAAATCTTTGCCCGATTCGTTGGGACGGTTGACTCAGCTCTCATGGTTGAATATAGAGGGGTGTCAAATAATAAAGTCCTTACCCGATTCGTTGGGACTGTTGACTCAGCTCTCACGTTGTCTATAGACGGGTGTCCAATACTAAAGTCCTTACCCGATTCGTGGGGACTGTTAACTCAGCTGTCAAAGTTAGTTATAAGGCAGTGTGGAATAGAGTCCTTACCCGATTGGTTGGGACAGTTGACTCAGCTGTCAACGTTGGAGATGGCTGACTGTGAAATAGAGTCCTTAACAGTAGTCGTGAAGTTGAACAACCTGGTAAGCTTAACAGTAGATGGCTGCCCATTACGCGAGCTGCCGTTGAAAAAGGTAGTGGAAGGAGAAACAACTGTCATTGAGCTGTCCCGACTGGAATACTTACGACTGTGGCATACAAAAGTGTCGGAGATATCCTTTATTGAGGGTGTTTGTCCCACCCTTAAACGTCTCATCATCCAACACTGCAATGATCTGGTAGAGGTTGGAGCACTGCCACCGACACTCACAAGGTTGTATTTACAGCATTGTGGTCAGCTGAGGAAAATGGAAGGGCTTTGGAATCTTACAAACCTTCAAGAACTCGACATCAGCGGGTGTAGAGAAGTCGAGGAGCTGCCAGGTCTGGAAAGGTTGATATCTTTGAAGGAGTTTTCGGCTGATGGATGTTCAAAGCTAAAAAGAATACGGGGACTAGGGCAGCAGACAGAACTTCGAAGGCTTTGCGTGTCTTCCTGTGTTGCACTAGAAGATATTGCCGGCGTTGAATATTTGAGCTCATTAGAGAACCTTAATATTGCCAGCTGTCCCAAACTGCAGTTGGGTGAAGGAGTACTCGAGAAGTTGCTCCAACTATTGAAAGTAGGCCTCGAGGATGTTTGTCCAGTTTCAGATTCAGATTCAGAGTATAATTATCAATAAAGTGCCATAGGGCCTACTTTGACTTTGTAATTAAAAAGTTGAAAGTGTCAAATGGCAAAGTAATGAGTTATTTTTGAAATTTAAATGTACATCCTTATTTTTAGTTCGGTGTAATCTTTCTGATCATAATTTTTGGATTTACATCGATGGCTTAGCTATCTAACCTTATTTTTTAAATTTGAATGTACATTTTTAATTTGGCCCAAAGCCCTATGATATATTTAAGTTTGGTCTAATAAATCTTTATTTTTGCCCAATGATATTTAGTTATTTATTTTTTAACCGAAGAACTATCATCCCTTTTGAGCTCTGTCAACTGAGCTTATCAGAATAATACAAACAACGGCCAGGTTCAACCTAAAACATTACCTTTTGTCTCATAGTATTATTACAATTATCATATTAACTTTTTTAATTTTACCTTGATGGTAGTATTGGAAAAGAATTGAATGGCTTGTCCATTAAGTTTCTTTTAAAGAATCATTTGAAATGTTTCAAAATCTTCATGGCAAGCTATTGGGCCGCTTTAAATATTGATGAACAAAGTTAAAATGTTCCATCATGTCCATTTGAAAGATTTTTAGTATGATATTTTTAAAATTTGAATGGACATCCTTATTTTTAGCCTCATATCATATTTTATATTGACATGATATGCTTATTTAAAAATGAATCAATACATGTGTTAAAATATATACCAATGGCAATCGAGAATTTTCAAAATATTAGATCACAATGTCTAAAAAGGAGTCACATTGTTTAGCCAAAGTGAGTCTTTTAGAGTTCAATTGAAATATTTTAACTCCCTTGAGGGATTATTTGGATTTACCCTAACGGATTAGGCATGGAGCCTCTTTGAAAATTTGAATGTATATCTTTAATTTTGGCTTGCTGACATGTTTCAAAGTGCTTGATGGCATCTTTAATTTTGGCTTGCTGACATGTTTCAAAGTGCTTGATGGCATCTTTAATTTTGGCCTGATACATCTTTACTTTTGGCTCTATGGTATTATTTCAATCACTTCGATACATTTTTTAATTTTACCCCTATATGGTAATGTTAGAAAAGATCTTGATGGCTTGGCCATTGAGATTTTTTTAAAGTATCATTCAAAATGTTTAAAAAGTGCATGATTGCAAGCCATCCAGCCACTTTGAAAGATTGATGAACACGGTTGAAAAGTGCTCGATGGCAAGTCATTGGGTGTATTTGAAAGATTGAAAATTACAACTTTCAAAAATCCCTAATGGCAAGGCATTGGGAGTTTCTAAGGATCAAATGACATCTTCATAAAGTGCCCTATGGCTAGCTATCTAGCTTGTTTTGAAGATCAGATGATAAAGTTCAAAATGGTATGATAGGAAACCATTAGGCTCTTTCCAATACGAATGGTTAAGAAAAAGAAAACACGTAGGCACTGACTCTGCTATTGATATGAACTAAATTATTTGTTGGTAATGGAGTGCAAAAGCTTTGGTTTCTTTTCAATTAGTCATAGAAATTGTAATAGTGCTCAATTAGAAGAATTTTCAAGGTAAAAAATGAGTCTCAACACAAAAAATTGTACTATTTTGAAGTTAAAAATGGGTCTCAAAACAAAAAATGTACTATCAAAATCAAATTTATAAGAGCCAATAGGATTGATGATGATGTCAACAATAAAGGTAAATAGTTTTGGAGGGAAAGGGAAAAAAACCATTTTTTTCTATCGTATTTGCAACCTTTTTCCTTGTAGGGTTATTCAAATTTCGAGTGTGGGCACTTGTTGGACGTAGAATTAATTTCCACATTCAATGAGTACACACTCGACATACTTTTGACACACCCCTGGTAGGAAAATTACTCGAAATACATTAAAATAACTAATTTCCACATCTAACGAGTATCCACTCGTCATACTTTTGGCAAGTGCTCACACTTGAAATTTGAGTAAACCTACAAGTATATCAGTTGAAAATACAATAGAAAAAAAAATTCCCCTTTCCTTAAGAAAAATATAACTCTTTTCTTATTATTTTAACTATTATATTAGTATTTTCTTTAATAGGCCCTAATATGATAGTAGGCATAAAACTATACTCCAAAGCCTTGATAGTATTTTGTCGAGATGTGCCAATTCAATATCTTTAGAGTACTGATTGAAAATGGCCCAATTGTCAAGAGCAAGAATTTAGCTAGATGTCTATGTGGCATATACTCTAGTGGACATGTTTGCAAAACATGTGAATGTAGAGAAAAGTTGGCTACAAATCTCTTTAAAATATGGAATATGGAAATTTGCTTAATGCCTTCATAAGATAATTTTCTCAAAGGTTCCTAAGCTTCCATTGACGGGGTGATGTGGAACCCAAATGGAACTTTGAATATAGGTGTTTCTTTTACAAAGCATCTTGTTCACACATACGTTTTTCAAGGACTTGATTTGCAACCACATTTTGAGATTGATGCATGTGATTGGTGGTGTCATTGATTTTAAAAAACATTTTCTCATCCAAATAAACAACTTTGCATTATGACTCGCGGCAATAATAAGATTATTAAAAAAGAGATGTTCTAAATGGTTGCAAGATTTATAACTTGATCAATGACCATGATGCAACTGTATGTTCTCTTGTCCCCACCACAAGGGAATATGTAGCTTCTATTTTCCATGGATAAATACTCCAAATCCAAAGTCGAATGATAATTGAACATGTTCACAAAAATTCTAAGGCTTCATCAAGCCAAAGTTTTCATGCTTCCAACTGTAATTTTTCATGGCAAAAAAAATGAGTTTAATTCTCATTTGTTGTAAAAAACTACAACTTTGAGCACAACTTGCCAACACACCTAAACAAAGTTAGATTGTTGGGAAACTTATTAACAACATCCGATATGAATTATTGACATTTTGCACAACATACATAGAAAACTAACATATGGCATGCCTACTACATATCATACTTTTTTGCATGGTGCACAACAATATTAGATGTTGACATGGCTTATAATGGTGGTGTCTCATACATGGATCTCCCATTTTTGCATCTAGTTTTGATGGTTTATGAGGTGTCCCATGGACACCTATTAGAGATGAAAACTAGAGTATAGAAGGTTGTAATATCCCGATTTTGACCCTATTGCATTAAAATTGTAAATGATGTAAGTATCGTTATAAAATCATGGTGAGGAGCTCAAGGCCAAGGCCCCGCCATCGATTTAGTGTTTTATGTATAGGAAATTAAAAATCGATGCATATGGTTCTCGTGCTAGCCAAACAAAATATAACTTACAAACATTATGTAAATATGCATTTTAATAAAATACCCACAACTAGCTATGCAATGCAACAAGAGTATGGGGGCATGATTTTTATAAGGAATATGGAGAGAAAATATACAAACCCTTGAGCCAATAGTGTCAAGACAAGTATCAATGGGAGAACCCATAAAACCTCAACTACCCATTTTGACTTATGCACCCAATCATTTAATTCTTCCAAGAATTGGTTGATGTAGTTAATGCTTTGGGGAATGGAGAGGTATGGCTGCCCAATTTTGTGTATGGGAAAGCCATCAATTTTGAAAATCGTGTTTGGCTCCTTGGGCAAGAAAAAAACCCACTAAATTGCTTCCCCAACCATTATTCATCCATCAATTTTTCTCTCCCACGAGTTCTGGGCTAGCTGGGCGTTTTCCCTCATGTTTTCCCCTCATTTTCCCTCATTTGCCACAGTTGGGAAGTCATTTTTCGGTTGCAGAGTGATTAGGAGGAAGGGAGTCACGATTTGGGGGTTTAGAGAGGTCATTTTTGCCCCTTGAATGCCCATATACATGTTGTGAAATCGATTTTTCTCTCCAAGGGTCGATTCCTCCTCTAACAGTTCGTTTTTGGGTGCCCACGATTTTGGAATACTCATGGAAACCACATTTTAGGCATCCCACAGTTAAAACGTTTTTTTTTCATGCCAAACACTTGTGTTTTGCTTTTATGTCCATCCTTGTTTTGGTTTGAACTTGTGATTAAGAAACTGGGAGTGGGAGAGGAATAGAATTGGCTTGACAAACCTAGTGAAGAGAGTAACCTCACAGAAAGATCAAAGGGATTTGGATACTTTTCTATGCACACCTTGGAGAGCACTAGAAGGGAAGGTATGGCCTGAGGGACTGTGTAGCAGTGAAGGGAATACTTCCTTGTGTTGGGTGTGTAGGTATTGTGGGTAGCAAGCTAGCTAGATCTTGTAGAGGTACCAATAGCTCCGTGGTTGAGCTCACTAGCTTAGCAATTCTTTGTAATGTCCCCATCTTGACCCTATTGCATTAATATTGTAAATGATGTAAATATTGTTATTTAGTCATGGTGAGGAGCTCAAGGCCAAGGCCCCGCCATTGATTTATCGTTCTATGTATCGACAATTAGAATAGATGCATATGGTTCTTGTGCTAGCCGCGCACAATGTAAATTCGGACATCATGTAAATATGCAATTTTAATGAAAAACCCACAACCAACTATGCAATGCAATAAAGAGATGGGGCATGATCTTACAAGGAATAGGGAGGAAAAATAACCAAACCCTTGAGCCAATGGAGTCAATCCATGTGTCAATGAGAAAACCCATGAAATCCCAACTACCCATTTTGGCTTATGCCCCAATCATTAAATTCTTCCAAGAGTTGGTTGAGGTAGTTAATGCCTTGGGAATGATGAGGTATGGCAGCCAATTTCGGGTATGGGCAAGCCATCAATCTGGGAATTCGAATTTTTGCTTGCAAGGCAAGAAACCACCCACGTTTTGCCTTCCCAAGCCATTATGAACCGCGGTCTTTCCTCTCTCACGCGGCCTGGGGCGAACTGGGGTTTTTCTTTCACGTTTTCACCATTTCTCTGCATTCTCCCATGCCTGGGAACTCGTTTTTGGTTAGCACAATGGCTGGGAGAAGAGAACCACAATTTTCTGGGGTTATAGAGGTCGTTTCTACCCATGAAATGCCCATGGACGTTTTTCTGGAAATGATTATGCTCCTGAGGTTATTTTCCCATTTTCCAATTTTCGTTTTGGACTTTCCCATGTTTTTCTGAACTGGTTGAAATCCCATTGTTGGGCATCCTACTGCAAAAACACCCAGCACCTGCATTTCTGGCTGTTATGTCCCTCCCTGTTTAGTTTGAACTTGTGAGCAGGAGATTCAGGAGTGGAAGAGGACAGATTTGGCTTGATGAGCCCAATGAAGTATCCATAGCTCAATGGTTGAGCCACTAGCCTAGTAATTCACCTTTGTCCATCTCTTAGCAGCCTGAGAAACCCAACTGCTGATTGGCTTTGCTGATTCTGGTGTATCTTTGGCTATGTGAGAGCCTGCTTTCCCCTTTTCCTTGTGGAGATCATGCCCAGCTCAGGGGTGGCAGTGGTGCTGAGAGATTGAGGAGCACACTGGCCTACGGTTGGGTGGAACGTTGCAGAAGAGTAGCTGGTTTCTCAGGGACTACATGGTTTAAGATAAGTATTCTCATTTGCTAATTTGATATTCCTTAATTGATGATTGACATGAAAATTTGGAATGTATGATGGATGTGTAATGGAATTAAATTCTGCTGTGTTTTCAAATGTTTATGCATTTGCATATCTCCATCTACAATTTATACGAATGCTTATTTGATTAAGTATGGGACTAGATGTCCAGTATTATTGTTAGTGTCCTCTCCATAGCCTTGTAGGATAGTAGGGACATTACATTCTTCCTTTCTACTACCGTAGCAGCCTGATAAATCCAACTATGGATTGGCTTGGCTGATTTTTGGTGTATATTTGGCTATGTGTGGGTTTGTTGTTCCATTTTTCCTTGTAGAAATCATGCCTAGCTCGGGGGGTGTCAACTATGTTAAGAGATTGATGAGCACAGTTGGCCTATGGCCGGGTGGAACGTTGTAGTTGCATAGCCAATTGCTCGGGACTACTTCATTTCAAGATAAGTAATCTCTCTTGTAATTCAGTTATGCAATGTTTTTAATTGATGCTTGTTTTAATTATGATTTTGGTGGAAATTGCATATAGATGAGTGTATTAGAATTTATTCCGCTCTGTCAAATTTAATCATGCATTTGCACACATATGTATTTTATTTGCTAAGAATGTCGTTAATGATCATGGGGCTAGAAGCCTAGACTTAGTGTCATGTTCCCTTCCTGGAGTGGGATTGATGGAAGGGGACGTGACAGAGGTTAATTTCCAAACCTAAAAATATACAATCATGGTTTACTATACTCTAAAAGCCACATTGAATGGAAGAATCTCCAAATCTGATTTTTTTGTAACTAGGTGGAATAAATTTATTTGGTGGGAGATGCTGAATTCTTCTTTTAAAAATTTTAATAATATAAATGACATTTTTTGGGGCGGTTGAGACAATATTTTGACCGACAAAGAGAAAATAAAGGCTCTTGCAAGGATTGAAAGTTTGTCGTATGCACTTGTATGTGAAGGATGGCAGGTGATAATGGAATGGAGCTTGTGCAAAATAGAAAATACAAATATGGAGTGGGTTGGCACACTTTCCATACAATGTCTACAAACCAATAGAAGACTACATGTACAACATAGATTGCAACTATGTCTATGATGTGAAAATTTGTCTTGAAAGTTTGTCATATGCACTTGTACGTGAAGGATGACAAGTGATAGTGGAATGGAGCTTGTGCAACATAGAAAATATAGAGATGGAGTGAGTTGGCACACTTTCCATACAATGTCTACATACCACTAGAATACTATGTGTACAACATAGATTGCAACTATGTCTATGGTGTGAAAATTTTAATTGTGTAAATTCCAATCCATTATATTGATAGTGAATGGTCCATTTTATTTCCATTGTTTATTATATTCAATGCACTTGCTCTATACTACCTAACCTCCCTATCTTTTAATTGTTAGCCTAATATTTGAAACCACATGGATGGCATAGATTTTACATGTAAAATGTATGAGTTCTCTTGACATATGGATATATTCATTTTGCCTCTATTCCAAAGCCTCCTCAAAATAATATTTCTAATTTCTAATGGTGCATTTGTGATCAACGATTAAGCTACTTGCCTTCAAGGAAATTAGTGTGAGAGTGACTACACCATCGGTTTGATGAATACTACATGGTATACAACTCTCTAAATGCACCTTAGGTTCTAACTTATACCTTCTATTAACATGCTACCCATTAATGAAGTAACTTGTGTTTGAGGAAGATTGAGAATATATAATATTTGTTTATGTGCCATGTTTGTTGATTTCTTCACAGCACATAGCACTTGGTGCATATTCAAAGTCGGCGCTCCATACACAACATGGTTGGCTTGCGAATGTTGTTGTGGTAAAATGCCATTCTTTTTATTTTATGATCCTAGATACAAATTTGTATAACAATTATATTAGAAAAATATTCAAGAAGTTGGGTTTTGTAGAGGATTCCACTCATATGAAAAGGAACAAAGAAGCATTGAATTATTGAAAAAAATTCCATTGTCTTTGTTAGGATATTTAAATACTTATAAGTTAGTTAAGATCAACTTGGTCTAATGTGTCTTTAGGTAAATTGTATTTATTTAGTATGTATTAGTATGCATTTGTACTTATGTAATCCAATGATCAAAATATGTTCTAGACATAAGTGATTCGATGGTTCATCATCACCTCGACCTTACCAACCATTGATATGTCGCTAAACACATGATTGGTGCGTGATCTCTATTTAAAGAGCATGGAGGGTCATTTTCTTGATAATCAATTGTGAAAAACTCACATGTAAATTATTTTTCATTTTGTATTAATATATTGCATCATGTAGCTATTTGCCTAGCATTGTGGTCTATTTCCCTCTCTAAGGGTTTTAAACACGTAAAATATCGGTGTGTTGATATGTGATTTGTTTGTATGAATGGTTTCTTAAAGTATTTGAACTATGTGGAAATATCAGTTTTAGTCAAACATTGTATTAGAGCATGTATGAAGACCCACTCCCATTGTTGATCGAGATCTTGAACTAGTGTAACTGCATGTATCAATGGATTTATGTATTTTTCTGTTTTTGTGCATTTTTTTAGATAAGATAGGTGTTCCATTGCATCTATAGCACTGATTTCAGTTCGAAACACTTTTCGTTTCACTAGAAAAGGCTTTCATTTTCCCAAGATATGACCATTTTATAACCATATTTAGAATTTCAATTTCAAATTTTCATTTTATGTTTGTGTCTAGTCGTGTAAAAGTGTATTGTAGGCCAAAAGAAAGGTTATTTGGGCAATCACGCTCTCCAACAACAACAAAAATAGCAACTCTAGTAACAACAACAACAACAACAATGGTAGCAACAACAACCACAACAACAACAAAAACATTAACCTCATATATTTTGTTTATTTCACTTGGTTGAAAGTTAGTTTATTAAAAGGTCTTGGGTTCAAGTTCTTCTTTATTTTATTTACAAAAAAAATTTCATGTCATTGTAAGTTATAAAGTAACTTCAATTTAAAAGTGTTTCTCACTCATTTTATAAAAGTGGGTCACTTATTTTAAATAATAACTTATTTGCAAAAGTGAGCTTATAGGTAAAGTTAGTATGGGGGGGGGATCATTTACTACATGGACCACCACCACCATGTGGTTCAATCTATGCTTGTCACATGTCTCCTTGGTTCTATCTTATGCTTTTTTTTAAAGGTATAACTTTGACATCCAAACACTAGTAGAATATGAGAGATAAATGCCTAGGCGACCAAAAAAATTGGTCACCACAGTTTTTTCAAGGTATAAATGACCAAACTTGAGTGGACCAACTAAAAATGACCAGAGGAGTGACCAATTGGGTCACGAGATAAAATGTATGACCATATAACAAGTAACTAAACTAAAAATGACCACATAACAATAACATTAGGAATATGAATTGGTCATTTATATGTTCATTGTTAGTTGTGTCACTCTGACAATGGAAAATTTCAATTATGACAATGAATTTGTAGAATTTACTAAATTTTAACACTGCAGATGGATTCAGAGACCCCCTAAAATTTTTACCAAAGCACACACAGCGGAAACAAATATGAAAATTTACCAAAGCGCACATAATGGAAACAAATATAAAAACACAATAACACAATAGTCACAAATATAGGGGCCAAACTGATATCATATTATCACAATATGAGATTACAAAGTTTCTCCTCAGAGAATTACAGACTGACTGAGAAAACTAAACAAAACTCTTAGAACTCTTGGGCTCGATTTCCAGATACCCTCATCTTGAGAACGTGCTTACTTTTATAAGGAAAGAAGAGTCTTCTAGACTAGCTAGAAGCTTCTTCCCTTTTCATGATTTCCCATGTGACAAATATTTAAAGAAGATTACAATCTACAGAAAATATTCTAGCAAATCACACTGTGGGGATTCTTTTCAAAAGAAACCACGAAAGAAATGGCACAAATCTAAAGACAAATGGCCGACAAATAGAAAATGCCATGATGCTTTGTACAAAAAGCTACATAGTGGAGATTATTTAACAAGAACCCACGAAAGACATGACTTAAAGTTTTATTCCCTAGGACTGTGGTCAGAATCAAATCCTTCTGATCCAAATACTCCGTAATATTAATCATTATTGTCCTCATTATCATCAACATATCCTTCTTCTGGATAGGCATGAAAGATTCTATGATAAGCTTCAGTACCATATGGTAAGATATTCTCCATCCAGTGTGGAGGATTCTCACGAAAGCATGCGGTAAAAGGGGACTGCTGGAAATATCTCTGCCTGAAATATTCGAGAATGGAGACTTCCCCGAAAAAATTTATTTTCAATCACAAAATCTTCTTCTTGTCCGGTATTAGGATTTGGTTTAACAATAGTGCTTTTCCATAAAAATTCAAACTAAAATACCCTGAATGCTAAGGCACCTTATTCCAGCTCAAGCTGGAGCATAGAGATAAACCAAAATGGAGAAGATTTTTCTAGTGCAGAAATTCTTGGAACATATAAGAAAAATAAAATCTTCATCCAAGGACTCCATATCCTGTAATTATTTTGAATGTCTTCACAATAGAAACAAACTGTGATCTTACTATGTGCTCGTGCAACCTGATGGATGGCATAGAAATCAATCCATCTTAACGAAGGACCGAAAATATAGACATAGAACTGAATTTCACCTGTGAGCAATGTAAAATGACCAATGGCCATATTCACATGATTCATCTGTCTCTTTAGATCAATATCATAGTTGTGTCTTCCTTCAAGAGATTCAACTCGAGCTTGTAACAATCTCTGTTGTATGTCTATGGGAAGACTTATTAGTCTGTATGTAATTTCCTGATTTTGACCCCATTGCATTAAAAATGAAAATGATGTAAATATGCTAGTGCAAATTCCTAGTGCGGAGCTCAAGGAAAAGGCCCAACTAGTGAATGTTTAGGCATGCATGATGTTTAAATTTTATTTGGATTGGTTGGTTGGCTTGTATGCCGACTTAGAGTATATGTATATATTATGTGAATACATAATAAAATGGTCCAACAATGGTTGTGTAAGGAGCACCAAAGGGGCTATGATTCCACCAGAGGGGAAGAGGAAGGGGACCTATGGGAAACCAAATCCTATGCTGCCAAGTGTCAACCTTAGAACTCACCCAAAATTCTGTCATATGATGAGAATAAGCCAATTATCTCCTTTGCTGACCATTTTTCCAATCATTAAGGCATGTGTGTGGGTGGTGGGAAAATTCACCTCATGTAGTTATTGAAGCATGGGACTGACTGCACTTTTGTGACAATTTTGTCATGACAGAATTCAATCTGTAGCTTCCAGGAGTCCTTTCCTCTACTGCCAGAAGTTATGTCAGTTGTCTTGTCACCATTTTCTTATATTCTTTGGATTCAACCCTCATTTGTCTCATTCTTACATGCAAATTTGGAGGATACAGAGCTCTCCATTGTTGTCCATGAACTTACCATGCTACTTTGAACCCAGAAATTCGAATTTGGAGACCATGTTGCAGATTGGGAAGTAGGTTTTGTTGGATGTAGGTGAGCAGAGAGGTTGGGAAATCTAGGAACCCTTACCCTTGAGTTATGTTACTCGTAGGTGCTTGAGAAGCCACATATTGAGGGTTAAGTGAGGCCCCTGTAGAGCTCTATATGAGCATTTGGCTAAGCACAAAGAGAAGAATGGTTTGTGGACTGAGAGATAGAAGCTTGTAGGTGTTCCCTTCTCCCTGGTGGCCTCATAGCCCATCTTGGGGGTGGCCTCTCAGCAGCATAAAGAGTATATGCTGGATAGAGTGCCTATGGTTGGGTGGAAAAGCGCTCTTACACAGCCAGTTGCTTGGATCTGCGTTGGATAAAGATAAGTATTTTTATGTATTTAAATATGGAAATGTTTTATTTGATGCCTATAATGTTTATGCTTGTAATTGCATATTAGATGTGTGTGTGGATATATTTGAATTCCGCTGTGCATGTTTATTTACATTTCTGCACACATTGCATTGTTGAAAAACGTATTGTAAACTTGGGGTGAAATTTGAAAGCCCAGGTTTTCCCAGCGTCCCCTCCCGATGGTCGGATTGGGTGAGGGGGACATTACACTGTATCTAGAACACTGAATGCAAAAATGCAAATGACATGCAGAGCAAATATTTACAGAAAATGTAGATCTCCTATCACCATGAGAAGAAGATTCACCCTGGGTGGAAAATTTGATGTCATGAACTAGGGAACCTTCTCTAGTTAGCATGTCAGTAATAGAATTTTCGTTACCATCTTTATAAACAATCTCAAAGTCAAAAACTTGTATCCAAACGGCCCACCATAAGACTCTGGCATTACTCGATTCAAGCAATCTTCTATTACCAAGCATTCCTTTCATGTGTTTGAGATTTGTGCGAACTGTGAATTGAACACTTTTGAGAAACAACCTGAACCGTTGTATTCCCTTTTTAACCCCCAAAATTTCTTTATGATATGAGGGATACTTAATCTCAACATCAGAAAATGCACAAGAAGTATATGCACATACTTCTTCATGCTTATAATGCTTTTGAAGTAACATTGCTGCCCATACTTGATCATAAGCATTAATATCTAGAATATATGGAAATTCTTGATCTGGGAGTGATAAAGGTGGAAGCTTTTGGATATTAGATTTTATCCTTTTCACTGCAATTGACATGGTATCTGTCCATTCTTATCCTTTGAGTCTTTATTGTAGCAACTTTGTATCCTTTGCTTGATTTTGATAGAACTATCGAATATAATTCAGACAACCAAGGAACCTTTGAACGGTTTTGACATCAAGCAATCTGTCTGGGAAGTTCAGTAACTTTTGCAAAACATGTGGCTAGAGTGTTATTTTACCTTGAGAAATATGCAATCCTAAAAATCCAATGACAGTTTGTTCTATGAAAATTTTTTCTGGTGAAGAAGATAATACAATGCCATGCTTGAAAACATATACATAAAACTCCTCTAAATGCATCTTACATTCTCCTATATCTCTGCTAAATAAGAGCAAATCATTAATATATACAATGACAAATTCCAAGGGTCTGAAGATATCTTCCATCCACTTCTAGAATTCTAACGGTGCATTCTTCAAACCAAAAGGAATGACATTCCACTAATACTTCCCATGAGGAACCACGGAAGTTGTTTTGAACCTGTCTTCTGGAGTTATACCAATTTTCCAAAATCCGCTTTTCAAATCAAACTTGTTGTAAACATTTGCTTTAGCAATCTTTGACAAAATCAACTCTTTATGAGGTAAGGGATATCTAACAGGCTCCAATCCCTGTTTTAATTCATCATAATTGACAACAAGTATTTTCTTACCTCGTTTCTGTTCTGAATGACTCATGTTATTGGCATAAGCTCATCTGTATGGAAGACTGACTTAGTACTTCTCCCTTGTCCAGAAAGCATCTGGATAAACAGAAGTACAATCTTCTTTTAATTTATTTGTGATATATGCTAATATAGCTTGACCATGGAGATCGACATGTTTAACTATCTTTTTGATCTTAGTCAGACCTTTCACTAACTCTTCAACAACATCTGGTTTATCAGCAGATATACTAACTATGAATTTTGTCTTGACTGGGACTAACACTTTCAAACCCTGTACTGTAAACTCAATTGTATCCTCTCTGACTTCCATGGGTAAGTGTTTTTTGACAAAATCATGTCCCATTAAAATATTAGCTCCTGTATCTAAACAATACAATTTAACAAATGTATTGACTTTTCCTAAAAGGATAGGAAAATCTGGAGCAATGAAATCAATTTTGATTAATTCTTTATTTATATCTCTAAACTGGATCTGAGTAGGCTTCCATAAATATGTAGGGATGGATTTATACTTACAGCAACTACTCATGGCTCCAGTATCTATCTGAGCATCAATCTCATAGAGCTTATAACCTTCCATATTTATCCCAAAGGGTATGGCCATTCGGTCACCGAGAATATTTTGCTCAATGACTGTATCAAAAGGTTTAGAATCTTGTGTCAGACAAAAATTGTGAGCTTCTTTCATTGTAAACTATATATATTCGGAATTTAACTCATCCAGTGTAAAGAATTCTGAATGCTTGTATCTATTTTAGCTAATTGTTCTCTTTCATATTTGACCTTATTTTCAAAGTAAGTTATTTTTCTTAAAAGAAAAGACTCACCTTGATCTTGAGGAAAGTCATTGAACCAACTTTCATCTTCTGGATCAAATTCAATGTTTTTTGGTTTTGGCAATCTTTGTGACAATTCATCAATATTTTCTTGCAGTCTTCTTCTAATGATCACTAGACCTGGAGAAAGGTTGTCCTTTCTTTCTTCGAGTTCTTTAATCCGCTTTCTGATGGAAGAAGTATAGAACATCAAACCTTCAAAAACTAGTTAGTTACTGATAAATGTGCACTCACTATTAGAACTATCAGATGAATCAATGGAATTTTTTTTTGAAATATATTTCTTCTGTATCTGAATCATATTCAGTTTCATCCTCTGACTCATGGATTGAAAATTCTTCCTCATCTGATTCTAATCTTGGAACTAAATCCCATTCAGAGGGATCATACTTTGTATTGAAAATTTCACAGAGCTTATGTTGTATTTTTGTCTTTTTATCAGGACAAGCATTTTCCCATTGTCATGTATTTCCACAAATATAACAAGAAGATTTCTTCATTGGTTTATACCTTTTCCTGAAAATGAATCTATTTTACTTACTCTTTTAAGAAGTATATTTTGTAGGTTTTTTGAAAACGTTTTTGGAAGAACGAGTGAGGGATCCACCACGCTTCTGAGTAGAGCAAGTGAAAGCAGAAGAAGAAGCCTTTGAAGGTTTAGGATTGAAACAACCATAACTAGCAGTTTCTCGGAACTGCTGGCAAGCTGAAGAAGAGAGGAATATATGTTTTTTCGGGTTCTTTTTTGTCTTCATGGCAACACATTATTTCTAAAGAGCAGTAATCACATGGCTACTAAAGGAATATCTTCAATATTTACATGATGATCACTGAGATATCTGGAAACTAATTCAGGTATCTTACCAGGTATTGAGGCAAGATAATGTTGGAGGAAAGCAAAATTTTGGTGATCAATGATTTTAAAAAGCATGGACTGCATGGTGCAAAAGTAATCTGGAAGCAAATCAATATTGCAAAGCTTCTGAGACATAAATATTTGAGCATGGTGTGAAGCTTCGGGAGGAAGTGCTCCAAGGAATTAATGGGCAAGGGCTTGAAACAAATATTCTAGATGATCTGTATCTTCTAGTATGTGTTCTTTTTCAGTGTTTGAAATCTTTTCCCACCAAAGCTTAACAATTCCTATGAAATCCCAAGTTAACTAAGTAGTGATGTCTTTCCATTTAGACTTGGTTTCAACTTTCCTTTGAAATGCCCACGCATTTATTTTCTGAAATAAATTCAGAACTTGATCATGTGATAAACAATCCAAATTAATAATCAAAGTATTTCCAAAGCCTTTTGATAAATATTTGGAATCAATTTTTACTTCAACATTTTTTAATTCATTAGTCCATCTTGTTAGGATATTCCTATACTCCATCCTAGTCCTACCAGTATTTCCATTATTTACATTTTTAGTCTTGCATGCATTATGCATGCATGCATCCCAGTCATCAGTCTAACACCTAGCCCTCAGTTATCCAACCGTCGGGAGCTTCTCTCAGATCAATGTTAGCCCTCCTAGATCTTAGTGCGCCCTTCCTCCTTGATTTAAGGAAGCCACTCGTCCTCTCTCACCTACCACTCAGTTGCACTTTAGTTAATTGAGTTATCATCAGTTCTTTCCTTGATTTAAGGCTAGACTGACTCTCAACTGACTGTATCACTCCGATGGACCTCCAGTGATACTTGAATGCTCATTCTGATTCCAGTTAGCTCCTCATGCGCCCTCCACTGAGCCTCCTTCATTCAGTTAGTTCCAGTTACACCTACCACACTCAGTTAGACTCAGCTTGATTGATGGTTGACAGTTACTTGAGCATTGATGAATCCACTGATGATAAGATAGACTTCTAGTTGTGCTCCGATGACACTCCAGTGATCTTTTGATCACTCCATGAAGGCTAATTCGAATTGCCACCTTGGCATTCGAATCCTCATGCATTGTACTATTTATTTGTCCATATTGTGATTAATGAATTAGTGTGTGTGAAGTATTTTTGCTTCTATCCGAGTTCTACTGTATTATTATTCTGTTGCTCATCTTATTGCATTGACCACTCTTAATCGTATTCCTAAATTCTTTCATTGTGAGGTATACATTAGCTCTTAGATCTGCTATGAGGATTTTCACACATCTGACAAATGGACTTCTGAACTTATCCTGACTGATATCTTGTCCTTTAACCGCTTGAGCTTGATTTTTAAAGAAATGAGTTTCAGCTCTATTTATTTTACTAGTATTAGGACCAGAAGATTCACCAATCTCTGAATCAAATGATACTTGAGATGAAGCCATTTTAATTTCATGGATTTATAATTATGCAACTCTTTGCTTCATTAACTCAAACTTTTCTCTAGCGAGATCGATGCGTTGCTTTATTCTTTGTAACTGGTGAGGACTTAACTGTTTTAAGAATTTATGAGGGTTGGAACTGTCAGGATGGTATCGGAATTTAAAACCTTCCCTGTTAATCTGACTGTAATTTGGAGGTGAGGGAGGCTAAGAAATAGTTGACTAAAGATAATTGACAAATTTGGCTATGATGTCTAATTTAGATTCAATGTCATCCAACTTGTTATTTCTTTATACTTGTGCAACATTAATTTGATCAATAGAGGCATGCAAAGTTTGCATATGCTCTTTGAGCTCCAAAACATCTCGAGCAACATCGTGGAGATTTTGGGCAAGGCAAACAGACTGAAAGTTTGCATAGTTCTGTAACTTGACCTATTCTGCTAGTTTAACATTCACTGGAATTTTGAGTTTAACAAATTGTAGATCTTCCTTCTTTGAAAGTAGGAGTGGAGTTGCCTGTGTCAAGTCTTTGTTCTGACAAACTAATAAATTGTCCAGGTTTTTCTCTTGGAAGAGAGAAGATTTTAATGTCTTTAAAGAGTGATGAACACTCTGAGCAATTGGAGTGTTTACCATTATGTACTGAAAGACTGGTGGATGTCTCATCAATAGACTGAATTTTTTTTTTTCCTGAACATTTTTCTCCTGATAGAATTTACATGAAGATGATGGATATTGAATATGGTTAGTGAGATGCTGGTGCATCTAACTATCGTAGGGTTGCATATGTATAGTTGGAGGGATTGTCCTTGGTAAACTGATAGGTTGAGATACTTTCCTACTAAGGAAAGGTGAAGATATGGATGTACCAAAAGATTGAGAAAGAGAAAAACGAAGAGAGGTACTACCATTTGCAGACTGGACTATTCTTAGTTGTTTGGAACCAAAATGCAATTCAGGATATTTTTGAGATAACAGTTGATAATTGTTGTTCCATTCATTAGGTAGTGTGACTTGGGAAAAACCAAGCTATAAAGGTGTAGTATTACGGGGACCTACTACTACCCCCTCCTAGAGAGCACATTTACTTAACTTTGGATTGATTGCTGGCATGGTAGTGGAGACAAACCGTATACACAAAGTGGAGTGTAACTAGGCAATTTGGGACTGTGGGGAAACATCAAAGCCACTAAATTGGATATAGGCTTGTTGTTGCAGCAACATCCCCCCCCCAAATTTTTGTAGATATTGGGGCCCCTCCTCTTACTTTCCTAGAAAGTCTGCTTAAAGAGTTAAGTCTCCTTTGAAAAAAACTTTGAACTTAGTTTTTGTTTCAAATGAAAGATCTTTGTTTCGAGTTAAAGTTTTCGTCCAAGTCAAAAAACTCAAATTTTCCTCCTGCAACGGCGGAAGAACTCGAGATTCTCTCCCGAAACCGCGAAAGATCTTCGGATGTTCTCCCACAACTTCGGAAGAACTTGAAATTCTTTCCCGAAACAGTGGAAACATTCGTCAAGTTTTGCCACAGCAAGTTTTCTTACCAAGTCACTCGACCATTCACTCTTCGGAAAGGACTTAGCAAACTCATCCGTCATTTTCGGAAGAACTCGTCGAGTCTTTCTGCAACATCGGGAAAAATCAAGAATTTCCGCTGCGACTAACTTTCGGCTCATCAATTTCGGAAGAACTCTCCAAGTCATCCCGAAACGTTGGGACAACTCCAGAACTTGCACCGCAAACTTTTAGCTTGTCGACTTCGGAAGAACTCGTCAATCCTTTATGCAAAAGTGGAGTGTATTCTTATTCTTTCTCGCAAAGTCCGCCTGTGCTTTGAAATAAACTCGCAAAGTCCGCCCGCAATGGCGAGCGAGACTCACCTTTTCCTCCTGATTATTGACGATTGTGCATAAATGCCAAAAGGTGGAAGTGCCCCACGGTACGGGTAATTAACCCCATTTTAATTTCACCACCTACCCGATTTATTTCCCACACATACCAATGTTAATATAAGGGTGGCAGGGGGGGTTTTGACTGTGCCATTGGTAAATTTTCGTTTTGGAAGACGCCGTTGGAACCTGCGCAAGTTATTTGCTCCAGCTCAGTTTATTCACCACCGCATCAGCCCATAGCACCATTGTTTCATTTCCAGGTAGGTTTTTCTACCATTATCTTTGTCTTATCTATGCGTTGAGTCTTTCTCGGGTGTTTTCGTTTCATTACGTGGCCAGTGGGCACTGGTAATAGTATATCCTTTAAGATTTGCGACCGTTGTGACCCCATAGAGTACTCATTGCTGGTAGCTAGGAGTCATAGCTCTTTCCCAGTTGGTCCATTGATACCAGGTCATTCAAGCCTAGTCAGTTCCACCGGCCACCGTTCTATCATAAAATTTCCCAAGCCGAGTCGATGCACTCAATCCATGTTTTTAGCTGGCTATATGTTGCTACTCAATACTATCGAGCAAGGGGCAGTACCAGTCATAGCTAGCTGGGCTACTCAACCGCTTAGTTACTTGTCTTGGATACCGGTTATTGAAAGCAGCTTTGCTATATGTTTTTTAGCTTCCTCATAGAGTTTCCACATCCAAGCCGGCATACCATTCGTGCTTTAGCCATTAGAAGTGCCTATAATGAAGGACGTCCTATCTTCTGAGGGAAACGAGTTTTTTTTTTACGTCGTATGCCTATATTTTCGGAAGCTTTTAATTTTTTTTTCAAACCAGACATTGCTTCCCTAGAATGATCAAGTCTGATGGTTGTATTGTGTTTTCTTGAATAGTCTATGTTTTGTTTGCCTCCCCGGCAGACAGCTTTATAATTTTATATATAGCTTTCATTAGCATGCTAAGTCTATCTTGCTCTATGATTATGCTCTCATAATGATTTACAATCTTATGCTCATGCACGTACGATTGTTGATAGGGATAAGCCACGATGACAAAAGGTAGCAGAAAGAAAGCTAAAATGACGGAGCCAAAACCTATACAACCAAGGACTGAAACTCTTTT
The DNA here is from genome assembly GCA_027924585.1 of Larix kaempferi. Taxonomy (NCBI): domain Eukaryota; kingdom Viridiplantae; phylum Streptophyta; class Pinopsida; order Pinales; family Pinaceae; genus Larix; species Larix kaempferi. Next base: position 9,824,726 of record BSBM01000368.1, read on the forward strand.
TCAAGACGCTAAGTGCACCACGGGCGTCCCTCCCGAGGTCCGGTGGCAAGATATTTACAGGATGATCAGGGACCAAGATATCCCAGACGTGCTATTAGAAGAAGAACAAATATACCTAAACATCAGGACCTCTGGCATAGCTAGGGCTTCTACTCACCCTGAGCTATTCCCGTGCTCAGAAGTGATCGGGTGGATATTGGAAGATGCCAACCCAAAAACAAGAGTGTTGCATGACAACAAGGGAGAGCCATTTGCTTCATTCCATCCATCTTATATTGCAGCAGCCTACAAATTATCATGTCCCTAGCAGGCATTGAACGATAAATGGTTGGGACAGATGAATAATTTCGAAATAGCTAAGAGGCTTTTAATCACGGGAAAATAGCTGAGGAAAAGGGACAATGATAAGTATGACGTTCAGAGCCTAAGACCTCCATTCAGGTTGATTGCCCTTATGCTAAGAAGAATTTTTGGCATGCCCGATGGAACCATATATAGTATACAATGGGCCCCCATAATCCATGCCATAGCATTTAAGGGAACTGTGTTTGATTGGGCTACTATCCTCTCAGATATTTTAGCATCCACTGTGGCCGCAGCTAGAGAAGGTTTGGCCTTAAAAAAGTCAGAGTTCTTCATGTCTTTGTACCTCATTGATTGCATCTTGGCAAAGCTCCCTTTCCCCAGGTTAGGCTGCTCATGGGATCAGTCCAACACCTCGGTATACACTGCTTATAAGATACTGTGGGCTCAAAATTTCAAGGCGCACTATAAGCTCATCTGTGAAGAGTTCATTATGCCTCTGCATGAGCATATGTTCAATGAAGAGTCCAATTGCCTGTCAGAGAATGCCATGGAAGTCTTGGAAAATTATGGCGATTTCTACTTCTCAGGAGAAGGTACCTATATCAGGATGTTTGGAGGTACTAAGCCACCATACATCTTACCAAAATACGCCAATGATTATGTAGTCCTGAAAGAAGAAGTCATGCAAGTTTTCCTTGATGGAATAGGAGGAGTTCTTAATAAGCAACATAAGGCTTCTTTCCTTCCTTTTCCTTTCTATATAGGAGCCTATAAGTTCTCAGGGGTTGCAGCAGCCGAAGGGTTCATTCAGGAGTTGAAAGTTTTTCACTTTGGTGAGGAAATCTTTCATAGAAATGACAGGCGAGCAAAGTTGCGGAGCATTGTAAGGAATTGTATGCTCATTTTGAGTATGCCCATTACTATGATGACGAAGAAGAAGTGTTCAGGGGAATTAGTAATATGACTGAATTACAGATTTGTTGTCACAATAGTGGAGCTAGCTCTAGCTCTGCCGCAGCCTGAGAAGATAGTCTGCAGAAAGAAAGGGAAGCAGCTGAGGCCCTGGCCCGCGAAGAACAAAGATTGAAAGAAGAGGCAAGGTTGCAGAAAGAAGCTGAGGAAGCAAGGTTGCAGCAAGAAGCTGAGGAAGCAATATTGCAGCTGGAAGCCGAAGAAGCAAGACTGCAGCAGGAAGCCAAAGAAGCAAGACTACAGCAGGAAGCTCAGGAACAAGAGCAAAGGGAGGAAATTGAGAATCAACAGCAAGCTGAGGAAGCATAAAGAAGGCTTAATGTTGAAGGACAGCAAAATGATGAAGAAGAGCAAAATCCTGAAGGAGAGCAAAATGCCGAGGGAGAATCTAAGGCCAACGAAGATGCTCAGGCAGGTGGATCTGGTACCCAAGATATGGAAATAGACTCATCTCAGGTAGTGCAGACCCCACCTGCGGAGGCAGAAGTCCATATAAGAGACCTCCTGATCATCCCTTTCACCCCATCCGAAGATCATACTATGTCCCAATGGGATAAATTTGTCTACTATAAGAAGAGGAAGGTTGTGGTCCTGAAGTCAGAAGAGAGGATAAAGAGACTTTTCTAGGTAGATATTGTCACCCAGCGAGAAACCACGGTCATGCAAAATACAAATAAGGCTCCCATAGCCATGGCATCTGCCGTCGTGTCGGCAGCAAAAGCAACAGAAGATAATGTAATCGACATGGTCAAAGAGTTTGAGTCAACAAAGAGGAGAGCTCGCATGCTGCAACATACTGTGGCTAATGAGCAGGCTTATATGGATCTTGTAGTGAACAAATATAATCGCCTGTCTGCTAATCACAAGGAGTTGTCGGATAAGTATCGACATATCGAAGAAGAAAAGGAGCACCTGAAAATCCAGATGATGGTTCTAGAAGCGGAAAAGAATGATTATGAAGCTAGAGTCTTTCACCTGGAAGTAGATAAACAGGAAATGGCTGAGCAGTTAGACCAAGTAGAAAGCAGAGTGATGGATATGTCTCCCTTTAATGAGCAGTCTTGTGACATCTTAAGTCAAATGAATGCCACACAAGAACTGATTACTGAGGAGGTGTGCAAGCTTAAGACCATGCTGGTTAGGTTGAAAGAAGTCAATGCTGAAACCATTAGGATTAAAGGTAAATACACTTGGGTTAAAGCAAATATTTTGAGCTAGATGGAATGAAGAGAAGGGAAGGTGGATTTCCCTTAGCATCTCCCGTTCAAATCTGTGGATGGTTTTAAGGAAGATGTAGCCCTCATGGAGTTTTGCAGGAATTGTGGTGCCAAGCTAATGGCTAAGATCTAGGGAACAATTGAGAAAGGTAATAGCTTGTATCAAAAGATTCATGAAGTACATGAAAAATGCAAGCTTATTTTTCCTCAGACCTTGGATGATTTTTCAAGAAAAGAGTAACGTTTGTCAGACTTGAAGGAAGAGCTGGGCATTCAAATAGAGTATGTAAAGAAGATTGATGTGCTAGCCACTGATAATCTTCATCACTACATTGGGCTATTGTCAGTATACAATCATTTGCTCAAAGAGATCCACCAGGAAGCAATAGCAGAAATTCAGGGTATTGAAGCAGAGCTTGGTAAGCATGTGACTTCACAGAAAATCCTACTCCCCTCACTAGTAAATGTGGTTATAAGAGACACCGGTATCTGGTTCAGTTATATTGCAGAAGAAGAGAAGAAGGCAGTAGTAGCAGTAGCAGCCAGCGCAGGCACATCATCCCCATCATAAGCGCCACCCCAAGGATAAATATGCTAGTGAAAATGCGTTGTTTTGTTTTGATCTACCTTTTGTCCCTATGGTTAGAGTGTGGAGTCACAAAGACAGCTGTCCTTTTCTGTTATGAGAAACAATTTCTATTATGAGAAAAGGGCTACGAATTATTTATTTCTTGGTAAAGTCTTTAAAAGACAAGTGTACAAGGCCAGGTGGCAGCCCAAGAGGCATTTTGTAAACGTATAAATAGATGCATAGGAAATAGTGTAAATGACTTTTTGGCAGGGAAAATGAATTTTCTGAACTTGTACGAACTATTTTGCACTTGCTCAAAGAAAATGAATTTTGCCTAATAAGAGCCTGGAGAGGACGTCTTTTGACTGGAAATGTGTGTTGGATGCATGTTGATTCATTCTTGTGTCATTCCTATCTTACTGTGAGATCTTTCTTTGTTGTCCTGAATTATTTCTGAGTATTGAATGATCTTACTATTTTCTGTGTAATGATGTTCCTTCTAAATGAGTAATAGAATGTTTTCTTATAAATTGAAAGCTATCTTTTATGTCTTTAACCTCATGTTGTAGATACATATTTATGATTTAATGGCTACCTATTGATCTTTATATGTTTCTTTCAGCACATTACTCATATTTACAACATTGCTCCTTGCAAGGATAGTTTAGGTTTATTTCAGTTTTAGATACAAATTTGCTTCAAGTCCTGCACTTAGATTAAATTATCTTAGGCACTTGCATATCAATTTAAACATTAAAATAAAAAAGAACGGTGGATCGGGCCATAACCGGTGTAAAGAAAGCAAATCTCCAAATCTAACGGTAGCCGAAACCGCTAACCGGACGGATTCCCCATACCAAATGGTGGACAATCTAATTGGGATAGTTTACCGGGGAGAATCCCTTTCTGCTTGATGCCATGATCTTTGGGGCATCAACAGTTTTTGGCGCTAGAAGGAGGGCCTGAAGTGCATGGTTAAAAGAAAATCTCCCATTGTAAAAAATGTTACTGAAAACCCGCTTGAAACAGGAATTTCAGACAACCCAAATCTTGAAGTAACAAATCAAGAAAAATCCATCTCTGATTCTGAACATCAAGAAGTCTTGTATGCTATGCCTTTTGCAGAAATAGAAGATTTAAGAAGACATACACGATCTTATGTTAGGCAACTAGGTGGTTTAAACATAGTAAATTTTCTCCCTAGGAAAAGTACTCACAGAAAAGAACGACAGTACATCCGTGGTTCGATTCTTGTGCAGAATTTTGAAGAGCTCGTAAATTTAACTTTGGAAGAGATTGCAGAACCCTTGAAAGAATTCGATCTTGAAGACCCAGAAAATATTTCAGATCCAGAAAATCTTGGAGAACTTGTTACTCCAAAGAACACTCCAATTAATTCACCACACAATTCTCCACCTGATTCTCCACATAGAAACACGACTGTACCTGCTTGGAGGGCGAGGGGAGCATTGAATCTAGCTGGGCCATTCCACAATCTGCCTAAAAATACGGAGAAAGTCTTGCCTAAATTTGACCCAGGAAAAGCCATCTCTGTCGAAGATCATCTCAAGAGTTTTTATTTAGCCTTGAATCTTTTAAATGTGCGACATGAAGATGTAGTTTGTAGGATTTTTCCATACACATTTGAGCCAAAAGTTTCTTCCCGGTATTTTAGCCTACAAGCTAGCTCAATTTCCAGCTGGGAAGAATTTGAAACATGTTTTTTAAAGAAGTATGGAAATCAAAAGACTGTAGCTACACTCATGAAAGAATTACTGTCCATGAGAATGAAAAAGAAAGAAAAGGTTCAAGAATTTAACCAAAGGTTCACAACACTCTTAAATAATTTCAGCAAAGCAAATAAACCAGCAGAAGAATCTCTAGTTGAATATTATACAACAACTCTTGAAGGGCCTATAACAATGTTCGTTAAAAGATCTAAGAAAACCACCCTGATAGAAAATTTCGAAGAAGCTAGAAAGGTGGAAGAAGAAGCAAACAACATTGCCAAACATGCCTTAGATGCAGATACAAAACCAACAACTAGTAAAAAATCCTTGTTGCTCACCAGGAATAAAGAAGAGTCATCGGCAGACATGGAGAATATATTTAAGATGATGCATAAATTGTTTAATAAGATTGTAGATCTCGAGAAAGATAAAGCAACTAGTACATCTAGGAAGCCTTTCTAACCATTCTACAAGAAGAGAGAAGACAACGATCAACCTCATCCACCAATGAATACTTCTCCTGTTTTAAATCTGAATGAAATAGGGATGGAAAACTTTTTCACATTTCATCAAGAGCCACACTCAGAAAAGAGCTTCCCACAATGGATTAACTATATGAGTTTAGTCATGAAGCAAATGCTAGATTCACAGATTTCAGATCAAGACGACCCTCCAGAGGAACCAAGCCCTGAGATAGAAGAACCATCCTTAGACACTACCATGGTGCTATGGGATTGGGTACCTTTAACCGAATTGATAGAAGATGATCCCGTGGAAAGCCCAGTTTCTACTGTAAACATTACTACTCGCAATAAAGGTCGCGTTGCAGATCCAGTTCCAAGCTCGACTATTCCTAAACCAAAAATTTCAAAAGAATTACCTAGGAGACATATAACAGTCATTCTCCAACAACCTAAAGTTCACCAAACAATGACCAAGCAACCAAACATCGACGCAGCAGTTCAACAACCAAAGGTCACATTGAATAAGACAGACCATCAAACTAGAGTTATAAAAGAATGCGATATGGGATATGATATCATTGAAGATATAAAGAAAGTAAAGGCAAATGTTTCAATATTCGATATGTGCAGTTTGCCCCAACAGCAAGACAAGTTGTTGCATGCTATTCAATCCCATCCCATGACTCCATTAACAGATACTCAAGAAGACCTTGACATTAATGAAGTCAGTATCGGCGGGAAATCTAAATCCCAGACATTGCCTTTCCTTTTAACTTTTGAAATCTTCAATCACAATGTGCACAATTGGCTGGTGGATTCTGGAGCATCTTCGAATGTGATACCACTGTCTATTTGTAAGAAAATCAATGGCCAACCGATTCCATCTCCCGCCCAGATTATTCAGTTAGATAGGACTACTGTCAAAGTTATTGGGGAAATGAAAGATGTCCTCATTAGGTTGTCAACAGATTCTAGAGTTTGTCAGTTCATTGATATAATGGTAGTTGACATTCCCAAAGCTTATGGTTTGATCCTGAGTAGGGACTGGTCCACAAAGTTGAACAATTACTTTGCAACTGATTGGTCCCATTTGTGGTTGCCATATCAAAATAGACAGAATCAGATCAAGGTTCTCAGAGAACCACACATGAAACAAAATGTAACTCAACTAGAAGGAAAGAATGAGGCTGTGGCCTTCTCATCCTCAATTTTGGGAAATTATTTCTTAGAAATTGATCTGGATAATTATTAATCTGAAACTATTAGCCATGAATCAAATGAACAGTCCGATCTCCTTCATTTTTCTCGGATTGATGATATTGACTATAATATAGTTAATTTAGTCACTGACTTAGATCATAAAGATACTAACATAGCTAAATTAAGTGTTCTTTTTTGGACATTATACTTTGACGGTTCTAAAACTTTGGAAGGATCCGGAGCCGGTTGTGTTCTAATGGATCCGGAAAGAAATAAGTATTTTTTGCCCTGTAGGTTAGAATTTGATTGTACTAACAACACTGTTGAATATGAAGCTTTAGTCCACGGATTAAAGAAATCCATCGGTTTAAATGTTAAGTACTTGAAGGTGTTTGGCGACTCGGAAATAGTTGTGAGATAGGTAAGAGATACTATTCACTGTCTTTCACCTCATTTGAGGAGTTATCAGGCTGAGGTATGGGATTTAATTATGCATTTTGATGCTTTCAATATAAAGTCTATTCCTAGATTGCAAAATTCTGCAGTTGATTTATTAGCAACATCCGCTTCTAGGTTGGTGCCAACTAATAACAAGTGCTCAATTGAATTGATTTTCAGGCCTTCTGTCCCTGACAATATTACAAACTTCAGAGTTTTCGATGATGACGAACAGATTATCAGTTTTCTAACAAACGAAGACATATTCCAAGAAGCGGTCATAGATGAAGAAGAACATGATTTTGACCTGCAAAAGAAAGATACAACTAAAGGCAATTTCATCCCCAAAGGGGTGAAGTCGCTTGAAATGCTATTCGATCTACAGATCAAGTTCAAAAGGACAGAAAATACCAAGACCAATAGCTCATAAATGCAACATGAATTAGTTAATCTGGGCACCGAGTCTGAACCAAAATTTGTTAACCTTGGTAAATGTTGTTCACCAGGAGAAAGAGATAAGTTCATCAAACTGTTTCGACAATATAAGGATTTTTTGCATGGACTTATGAAGATCTAAAAACATATGACATCCGCATTATTCAGCATGTCATACCAATGAAAGCAGGTGGCAAGCCATTTCAGCAGCATTTAAGAAGGATGCATCCTACTCTTGAACCTCTGATTCAAAAGGAACTGAAGAAGTTAATGGATGCTAAAATAATTTTTAAAGTTCGGCATTCTAAGTGGGTTGCTAACCTAGTTCCCGTGAGAAAGAATTCAGGAGAGATAAGACTATGTGTTGACTTCAGAAATTTAAACAGAGCTTCAGATAAAGACAACTATCCCATCCCTTCAATGGAACAAATTCTCCAGATGGTATCAGGATCATAACTCTTTTCCCTTCTTGATGGTTTCTCTGGTTACAATCAAGTATAAGTAGCTGAAGAAGACCGTCTTAAGACTACTTTCCGCACTAAGTGGGGAACTTTCGCATATCGAAGAATGCCATTTGGCCTAATAAACGTAGGAGCTACGTTTCAACGAGCAATGGACATCGCCTTCCAAGGATTGGGAGGTCACTGTGTCATGGTCTATTTAGATGATGTAACAGTTTTTTCAAAGAAAAGAGAAGATCATGTTGTTCACTTGAAACAGATTTTTGAGCGTTGCCGAAAATATGGTATCTCTTTAAATCCCAAGAAGAGTGTGTTCGTTGTTCCCGAAGGTAAATTGTTGGGCCAAATCATTTCAAAAGGGGGAGTTTCAATAGTTTAAGAGAGGGTACAAGATATCAATAAAATCTCAATGCCTCATAACAAGAAATCCATGCAGTCATTTATGGGCACTATCAATTTTGTCCGAAGATTTGTCCCTGATTTTGCTCAAATTGTTAAACCTTTGCAGCAAATGGTTAAGCAAAGCATACAGTTCAAGTGGACAGACTTAGAAAATGATGCATTCAGAGACATTAAGGCAGCCATAGCTAAGGCTCCTTCCTTAAGAAGCCCAAATTTTGACAAAGATTTTATCTTGTATACCTTTGCTTCGGATGACTCACTCGCAGCGGTACTCACGCAAAAGGTAGAGTTAAGAGACGAATATCCAATCTCGTTTATGAGCACTGGTTTGCAAGGTGCTGAACTGAACTATCCTGTGGTCGGAAAACATGCATATGCTATCTTCAAAGCGGTCAAACAGTTCAGACCATATATTCTTAATAGAAGAACTAAAGTTATAGTTCCTCACCCAGTGATTAGATCCCTTTTTGTTCAAAAGGAATTGGGGGAAAGAAGGGGAAAATGGGTCATGGCTCTTCAAGAATATGATTTAGAATTTAAACCAGCCACCATCATTAAGGGGCAAGGCCTGTGTAAGTTGCTTACAGAGCATCCAATTGATGAAGAGCAGCATTGGAAGAATGAAGCCGAGATGAATTCAGTTGAGGTATGTCCCATTTTCACAGCTCCTGAATCATGGTATAGAGATCTAGTGCATTATTTGCAGCAGGGATATCTACCAGAACACTGGAGTCCTAAGCAAATAAAGGCACTCCGTTTGAAATCGGTATCTTATCAAATCATTGATGGGATACTTTTCAGAAAAAATTACGATGGAATTTTTCTCAGGTGTCTAGAAAAGGAAGATGCAAGTAAAATTGTTAAGGAATTGCATGATGGTCCTGCTAGTGGACATTATTCAGGAGAGACAACAGCCCACAAAATATTTAGAGCTGGATATTATTGGCCCACTTTATTCCGAGATGCTCATGCTTACTCACGGAACTGTGATATGTGCCAAAGAAGTGCTGGGAAATTACCTAAGGCAGCAGGACCTTTGCAGCCGGTTATTATCTCAGAACCTTTCAAACAATGGGGTATAGATGCCATTGGAGAGATAAACCCAAATTCTTCTCTTCAACATCGATACATCCTCACATCCACCGACTACTTCACCAGATGGATGGAGGCTATCCCATTGCGCAAGATCAACGAAGATGCAGTCATTAGTTTCTTGAAAGAGAGCATCATAACTAGGTTTAGGGTTCCAATTTCCCTAGTATTTGATAATGCCACCTATTTCTCGTCTTTTAAAATAAATGAATTTGTTTATGAATGGGGAATTAAATTGCATTACTCAGCCAATTATTACCCTCAAGGAAATGGATTAGCTGAATCTTCAAACAAAAATCTCATTCGAATTCTCAAGAAGACTGTGATAGAAAATCAGCGAAGTTGGCATGTAGCTCTCCCAAATGCGTTATGGGCAGATAGGGTGACTCCAAAGAATGCATTAGGGGTTTATCCTTATACTCTCGTCTATGGCAATGAAGCCATCCTCCTTCCCAATATCTTGCTTCCATCCTTACAATTGTCCCAAGCCTCTCAAGGGTCCAGTAGTCAAGTCTTACAATCCAGTATCAATACCTTGCTTCAACTTGAAGAAGCCCGACAGAAAGCTAAAGACTGGTTTCATCAGCACCAAGATATAGTCAAAAGATGGTTCCATAAAAGGAAGTCCGGTAAAAGAAGTTTTGAAGTAGGGGATTTAGTCCTGAAATGGGACCATAACCATGAGGGTAAGGGGATGCACACGAAATTCCAACACTTATGGATAGGCCCTTACCAAATTTATGCAAAGCTTGGCCCATCCACTTACAAGCTAATAGACCTCTAGGGAGAGGAAGTAACCCTTCCTCTTAATGGTCTCGCCTTGAAACAATACTTTGCCTAGTCTCGTTGAGACTTTCTGTACATAAATAAAGCTTTCTTAGTTTTATTTTAGTCTCTAGTTTTCTTTGTTTCAGCTCGGTCGTTTTCTTTTCTCAGCATTTGAGCCTTGTGTAGAGTTTGTTTTTGAAGCACCTGCAATTGAGTTTCTCGTGAAGGTAGATCTCTCAAGAAATCTCACAACCCGTGAAACTGGGAAGTCATCCTCAAAAGAAAGTTTATCCGTGCATTTTCGGTTTTTGCTTATCGTTCTCCAGAATGAAGAAATCCTGTTCTACTGGTCGCACTAACCCTTGTTTAAATAGTAGAGATTTATGATTATCTTTATCACTTTCTTTGGGTTCCATCCACCCTCACACTTAAAAGCATCTCAAGAATATCACTATAGTTGGACCCACGGAAAGGAAGCATGTCTCGAAGGCATAGGGTATTGAAATGACTCCATGCTGCAAATCAAAAACCAAGAGGCTTGTAATCAAGGGTCTGTTTTCCAGAGATTCTTGCCTCAATCAAAGCATGGTTGAGATAAAGTAGAGAACACAAGTCAGGAAAGCTGTCCAAAAGGACTCAACCCAAGCCAGGTTCTTCTCCGTCCGTGAGGCTTGATAAATCAATAAAATTCTCGCTCACACGAAAGGACATTATGGATTGAGGAACCAAAATCAAAGATCGTGACTTTAAAGAAAATATTTTTGGAAGGCTCAAACAACAAAGCTGTCAAATGTATGAAACATCTAAAAGGATGCAAGCAGCATGGGAATGAGGAACAAGAGCAATAATATCTACGAGATGTTGTTACGATCCTGTAGTGTCCAATAACAGTGGTCATCTGAAAGATAAATCTCCTAAAATGAACTTCATATCCTGGCCCTTGGAAAGTTTTAAGGATGTCTTCATCAAAGCTCCCATTTTCCAGTAACTAGCAGATAAAGTGATTACTTCCTTTGCCGAGATTTGAATGCTCAACTGAATATTGCACATAAGGAGGATAGCTTCTAAAAGGAATTCTTCTACTAAATGAGATAGTTTCCAGAGATCTGTGTTCTCCAGCGATTCGCCAATTGTTGTTGCAGCTATATCCCCGGGTGAAAAAATGAAGATGGGTGTCTATTTTGGGGGGTCTCATAAGAAAATAATTCTGGTTTTTTCATGTTTTTCAACTTCGGGCAAACAAAAGTGATATTTTTGTTTAAAATTTCACTTTGCCGTAAAAAGAGAACTTTTATAGAATTATGTTGGATTTTTATTCATAATTTTTTCAATTTTTTTTATTAATATTTGATATGTCGATTTCGCAAATGTTTGACAGTGTGTTCTTATAAAATGAAAAGACTACAAAAGAGTTATGATTTGTTGCGCCACTAAAATCGTTGTTAGACTTGTTTTTTGCAAAAACAGAAAATGCTATGACAATCTATACACAATGTACTAGTTCCTGACTATAATTTTGCAACCAATGGATCTATATACTAATTATTATATTTTTTTAAAGTCGATCAATGGGGAAACTCAGTCGATTTTCAACAACTTTTTTATTGCGCCACTTTTCTCTCAATCCGCTATAAAAACAAAAAATCTACGAACACCCTTTTGAAGTAGACACACCAATTAAGAGTCCCACATTTTTTTCGATTTTTTTGGTGCTGTATTTTTAAAGTTATGGATTTTTCTTTTCAACATTTTTTTAAAGAGTTGAATCATAACTCGACACATGTTACGAAAATAAATCTTAAAAAATATCAGTTCTTATCTATATACAACAAAATTTATACCCACGTAAAGTAGATTCAATGATGAACCTACTGGTATGAAGTCCGACATTCGTTTTGTTGTGTAAGAGGTGGTTTTTTCTTTCCGAAAATGAAGAAACTTGAAAATTATACGGAATTGTGAATCTTTCATGTTTTAGAGATTATTCGACCGAAATAATTATTCGGCCGAATAACGTTTTTCCGTAACGGCGCCGTGAATTATGGTGAAGGTTATTCGGCCGAATAATGAAACGAAAAAAAAAACTCGTCAGCCGGAGAAAAAAAAATAAAAAATGTTTCTTATACTCATATAAATAAACCGAAAATTGATTCATTATTTTCGCATGTTTTAACTTTGCATTTTTTTGTCAAACTAATTTTGAAAGGAGGAGACATTTTTTGCAAAAGGAGGTTTTTACAAGGTATGTTTTTTTTTCTAAAAGGCACATTGAAGGAGTTTTTTTTCTAAGGCATATTTGAAAGGAGTTTTTTCAAAATATTTCTTTTCTTATTGCATATTTGCAAGGAAGACATTTTTTGTAAAATGAGGTTTTTACAAAGTATGTTTCTTCTTCTTTTTTCCAAAAGGCACTTTGAAGGTGATTTTTTTCTAAGGCATATTTGCAAGGAGTTTTTTCAAAATATTTCTTTTTTTATTACATATTTGCAAAGAAGACATTTTTTGCAAAATGAGGTTTTTTTTTTTTTTTTTTTTTTTCCAAAGGACACATTGAAAGTGTTTTTTCTAAGGCATATTTACAAGGAGTTTTTTCAAAATATTTCTTTTCTTAAACATGTTTGCAATGAGGTTCTTTGCAAGGATTGTATTTAAAAAGTGTGTATTCCAAAGTATTTTTGCAAAAAAATGTATTTTTCCATTTTATTTCTTTGAAAGGGAATTTTTCAAAGAGTTGTTTTGGTAAAATAATTTACAAATGGTTTTTTTTCCAAAGTAGTTTTGCACTTCTTATTTATTTGAAAGAGGTTTTTTCAAATAGTTGTTTTGCTAAAGTATTTTGCAAAGGGTTTTTTTCCAAAGTAGTTTTGCACTTATTATTTATTTGAAAGGAGTTTTTTCAAATAGTTATGTTGCTAAGGTATTTTGCAAAGGGTTTTTTGCAAGGTAGTTTTGTACTTCTTATTTCTTTGAAATGAGTTTTTTCAAAAAGTTATTTACTCAAAGTATTTTTGCAAATAAGTTATTTCTTTACAATGGTTTTTTCCAAGATATGTTTACAAATAAGTTTTTTTTCAAAGTACATTTTCCTAGTGGCTTTTTTCGTAGATATTTTTTCAAAGAGGTTTTTTTTCCAATGATTTTTACAACAAAGATTTATTTACAAAGTGTTCTTATTATTTTCCAATGGGTAGGTAATTTATTGTCAAGGAGTTTCTTATTTCTTTCCAAGAAGGTTTTTTTCAAAGAAGATTTTTGTTCAAAGAGTTTTTTCAAAGGAAAGTTAATTCCAAAGAGATCTTCTTCAAAAAACTCTTACAAATTTTTTATAAGGTGAAGTAAATTTCAGTTCATGTTTTTATAAATTTCGTAAATGTTTTTAAATCTTAATTTATTTATTTTTACTATAAAGTAACATGATTCTTTAATTTATCATCTATAGATTAAACAGCCATGGGCAATAAGAGAAAACGTAAAAAAAAAGGTGATCGTAAACGTGATGATGATGGTAATAGAGAGAAACAAAAACTCAGATATATTGCCAAAAAACAAAGGGTTGCCGAAACAGAAGAGAGAACTATTGAAGATATAAATACAGATTTACATGATAATGTTGAAGAGATGGAAATTGAAAATAGAGTACAAGAAGAACAAATTGAAGTTGAAAAGAACATTGTAGAAGATGTAAATAGTGATTTACATGCTAATGTCGATGAAGTCAATATTGAAGATCAAGTTCAAGATCCAGAAATTGGACCTGGTATGTATATATCATATATTTTCCAAATTCATTTTTTTATAATTAATTTTATTTTTGGATATATGTTAAATTAAATTTAACTTGATGTATAGGTACTTTTACCATTGATGATGAAATGTTAGAATACATTGATTGCGACAAATATAGAGAAAAACTACCAATACATGTTGCACGATATCGTGCTACAAAATTTTATGATGAAGTTCTCAAGGATTACTCAATAGCAGGACAAGCACAAATTTTGAAATGTTTATTAGTGTCCAAGAAGTTAGAATGTGCTACATCATTATTGGGTATTCACAAAGTGACAAAAGAGTCGAAATTGAAACAAAATGTGATGGAAAATATAGGTGATGCAATAAAAAAATTTGAAAAATCCAGGAAGAAAGATATCAGTGCTGCACGTAAAGCAATTCATACAGCAATTCTTTCAGCTAGTACTAAACAAAAGCGTTTGACAACAGAATTAGCAAAAGCAGTTGGAACATCAAGAAAGACATTATACAAACATAGCAAATTGAGAATGCAAATAGATGAAAATAATGAACTTGCTTGCTGGGCAATTATTTGTAGACAACCTTACAAAGATAGATTAGGAACAGGTGTTAAAGATATTGTACGAGAATATTGGTTGGAACATGCTCGAGTTTCACCAAATTCAAGAGATGTGATACGCAAAAGAATATCACGAAATGTATATGAAAGCCAACCAAAACATATCATGGACATGACACAAGTACAATTGTTCAATAAATTCAAGGAAGATCATCGTGAAATTAATATATCAATCACTACATTTGTGCAACAAAAACCATGGTATGTTAGACCTATTACTATACGTGATACATGTTGTTGCCGTTATCATGTACAATTTCAGTTATATTATGACACGTTTCTTGAATTTGGTAAAATGTTTTGGACAAATTCACCACCTCCGCCGACGATACGTGAATTCATATCTCAAATTTTATGTGAGAGAAATCACGATGAAGTATTTTATTCAAAGAAATGTGTCAATGGAAAACATTGTCATCATTGTGGAAATCTGGTGCTATTCCACAATAAATATCCTATCGATAATGATCAATCGTTGTCAAATGTAAATGTTGATTGGAGGAGATACAAATACATCAACTATAGTACAAGTTCTAGTGATTCACATTCCAAAAGAATTGATTTGCTAGAAGACAAGATATGCGTCACAGATTTTCTCAAAAAATTTGAAAGCGAAATTTATAAATACACCCAACATTCACATAGAGCACGATGGCAAGATCTTCAATTCAAACAGTCTCGTGAAATTTTTTCACCCGGAACAATTTTGTCCATGGTTGATTTTGCTGAAAACTATACATTTGCTGCACAAAAAGAGATACAGAGTGAATACTATCACTCTGACCAAGTTTCGATATTTGTCCATGTTGTATATAGACATTCTCAACAGGATGTTGATGGCATTGAAAGCACATGTGACAATCGAGATGTGATTAAAGAATATTACTTCTATATCAGCGATGATCGTACACATGATACACATTTTGTTCAACATTGTATAGAAAATATTTTCTATGACTCACTGAAAAAACGCGAAATCAAATTCAATGAGCATTGGATATGGTCTGATGGATGTGCGGGTCAATTTAAATCTTCACGATCATTTTTTTGGTTATGTCGACTTCATAAAGCGTTGAACATTAAACATCCCTGGAATTTCTTTGAAACTGGGCATGGAAAAGGTGAGCATGATGGTGTAGGAGCATGCGTAAAAAGAGCACTTCGAAGATGGCAAATGAACTATTCTTCTGCACAGTTTCATTCAGCTGCAGAGGTTGTCCAATGGTGTCAATTAAATCTAATCCATGATTATAATCAACAATCAAAAGATGTGCGCAGGTATGTACACTATTTTTTTAATTTATATTATTTCTTGAAATTTAAAAAAATGTATGTATTAGTTCATTTAAGTACATGTACACTAACATTAAAAGTTGTTCTTTGAAAGTGATTCATCATTTATTGTGTAGGTTTTTTTGGCTTGTTGGGGTCCAAGATATAAATAGATCAATACCATATGACGCTAGCACCATACATGGGACTAGAGATCTTCACTCTATTTAAACAAAATCATTTCACAACGTTTTTGCATTTGACAGTAGAAAGCAATCATGCTTTTGTCATATTTGCATTGAAAATGTTGAATCTACAAAAGTTTGTGAAAACATAACAAACAACTACGTAAAAGCTTGGAAACACACAGAGATTAATCCAAAAAGAAAAATGCCACTGGCAAGTGTAGAAGAGTTAGAATCAAAAGAAATAGCAATATCGTTTGATGGCGATAGAATTTCAGATCTTGTTAGAGAAGGTAATAAACTTGTTCTTGACTTTTAAGTTAATTGTTCATTCTAGTCCATCGCCATAAGTATAGTCAATTTAATTCATTTAAAAATGCTAACACCAATTATAATTTGCGTAGGAGATGTTTTCGCTATGATTGCACCTGTAGACAACAACGAAAATGTCAAATATTATTTGATGCGATGCACTGAAGGAAAAATGAAGTTATTGGAGGACTACAATG
The DNA here is from genome assembly GCA_027924585.1 of Larix kaempferi. NCBI lineage: Eukaryota > Viridiplantae > Streptophyta > Pinopsida > Pinales > Pinaceae > Larix > Larix kaempferi. The sequence continues at coordinate 9,841,120 of BSBM01000368.1, forward strand.
ACAACGGATTTACATACGAAAGAGGATCCATCATTTTAAAAGGCTATTTTTTCCAGCAGACGCATATGACTAAAAATTATGTCTACTTTCAAGATTATGAGCCCGACGTTATATGTTGTCAGTATAGTCATTTAGTATGTGTATCTCGAATACAGTTGGTACAAGTTCCATAAAAAAAACAGTTAAAAACCAAAAAGTGGAAACTATCCATATGTGACCATGAACGGATAATTGAGGATGGCATTCTATTGCGATGTTTTTAACTATATATCAAAAATAAATTGATCTATATTTTTGTCCATGTCAATTGTTGTGTACAATATATTTTTTGTCCATGTGTCACAATTGTTGTGCACAGTATATTTTTTCATTGAATTTTTATGAATATTTTCTTGAATGACAACATACATAAGAGCTTAAATGGTTATACTTTAACATGCTTTAAAATGAATTCAAATATTATTTGGGAATTCAAAAGTACTTTATTCGGGTCCCCATATGTCTATTAGACCACTTAAGGTATGAGATAACGGATGTGGCTATCCCCACACTCCGCCCCGAATTTTTACTTTTGATTGATTGATGCCAATCAAAAATCACCAAAAAATCTACTGTCTTTTGTATTCTTTTAATCCATCGAACATGTTTCTTTAATATACTTCACCATAAATATGATCTGAATGAATTTTTGAAAACAAGTTGTTAATCTATATAGTTTTTAAATATATGAATGTTGCACAAAAATAATATATCTCTCACATGTAAGTTCACATAACTGAAATCATGGCAAATGAAGATAATAATCATTTGATTTTTAATCGCAAACAAGAATTCCTGGATTGTGAAGCTTATGCTAAATTAGAGCAATGATTATTTACAACAAATCGATAAAAATTCATCGAATTGTTGTCTAAAATTCATTGCTCTAACTTAGCATAAGCTTCACAATCCGGAAATCCTCACTTGTGATTAAAAAACAAAAAATCATTATCCCCATTTGCCATGATTTCAACATTTAGAAATTCACGAACTACAAAGTACCTGAACAATGAACATATGAAAAACATTAGTTAAATTTTGAACTTTACATATGCATATCAAACAATAAACATATGAAAAACATTAATTAAAATTTAAAATTTACATATGAATCAAACAACCAAAAGATTGAAACTTTTATCAAACAATTCGTAGATTTTCATTCAAAACATTAGAATATTAAACCTATTAAAACTTCATATTTCTATAAAAAATTTCTATCATTTCATTTCTTTACATTTTAACATCTCATTTCTTAGTTCATTTTAAACCTTCATTCTTATGATTCAACACTTTCTCAACATTCTTCTTTCCATAACATTTCTCAACATAACAAATTGATTTTTTTTTACAAATTCAACATTTTCAAACTTTAAATTGCACCTATCAAATGTTTCAATGTTTCAAACATAACAAATTGAATTTTTTTTACAAATGCAACATTTCCAAATTTTAAATTGCACCTATCAAATGTTCCAAACATTCATTCTTAACATTTTAATAACATTTATTCCAAGAAAATTGAAATTTTTTTACAAATTCAACATTTCATAACACTTTAAATTGCACTTATCAAATGTTCCATTCACTCTTAACACTTTGAACATTTTTGACACCTCCCATTCATTTTTTTCCCAACATTGATTCTTACCATAACATTCATTCTCGACATTGAACATTTTCTAACTTTAGATTAATAATTTTAAACAGACACCTCCCATTCATTATTTCCCAACATTCCTTCTTCCATAACATTCATTCTCAACATTCAACATTTCCTAACTTTAAATTACCTATTAAATGTTTCATTCACTCTTAACAACTTTAAATTACCTATCAAATGTTTCATTCACTCTTAACATTTCAAACATTTTTGACACCTCCCATTCATTTTTTTCCAACATTGATTCTTACCATAATATTCATTCTCAACATTGAACATTTTCTAACTTAGATTAACATTTTAAACATTCCTAACACCTCCCATTCATTCTTTCCCAACATTCATTCTTCCACAACATTCATTCTCAACATTCAACATTTCCTAACTTTAGATTGCACCTATCAAGACATTTTAAACATTCATGCAAAACATATTATAAACATTTTAAACATTCATGTAAAACATATTCTAAACATTTTACCAAATGAGAAATAATTAACATGTACTCATATATAATCCAAAAAAAAGTTAATGAACATGTGAGTTCAATGTACATATATGTATAATCAAAAAATAAATACCCTTCATGTTCAAAACAACTACAATACATATATATATATCAACAAAAACAATAAAGTCTAAACCATTGTGCATCTGGACCAATATCTTTCCACTATTTTCCACTAGGACCTTCCCTGGGACTCAACTCAGCCTACAATACACATAAAAACAAATTATAAATCTAGATCATAAATTATTTAAACAATTTTAAACTAAATTCAAGATATTAAAATATTAAACTTATACATAAAAAAACAATTCAATTATTAAAAAAGGCGTACATCAAATTCTTTGAATGCATGTCCACCACTTTTTTCCACTAGAGCCTTCCCTTGGGCTCCAAAGGATCTCAAAGAGACAAGCTGCAACATGTACAAAAGTAATTTATGAATCCTAAAGCATGCAAACAATTTTCAAATAAATCCAAAAAATATAAAATATTAAACTTATATCAGAGATCATTTCTAGTTCAACAAAATTACCTTGGTGCCAATATCTGCATTCATCAAAGAACCTACATCTTCACCCCCAATTTCCAAATGGTCTCTCCCCTAAAATTTAAATTTTGTTAATGAATAAAACATAGTAGATACATATAATAAATTAAGCAATTAACTTAAAACCAAAACAAAAAAATTAAAATCATTAGCTCACAAGAGATGGTAAATCATCTAAAAAGTTGGAATCTAAAGAAACCTGCATAGATAAGTCAAATTAACAATAAGATACATTGATATTTATTAAAATTCAAACAAAAAAAAAATATCAAGTTCAATCATAAATATTATAATTAAAATACCTCTCCAAAACGCTCTTCATTTTGACTAGGATGCTCTTCATTTTGACTACTGGAGACTCGAAAATTATGTGCATTTAACATTCTAGAAAACTGCAAACAAAATACATTTGCTTAATATATTTATTACTATGTAACAAAAAATTCAATTCAAAATGAATAATAAAAAATCAAATAGATTGTCATAGCATAATCAACAAACCTCTCCCATACTCGATGTGTCATTGGATAACACATCTGAAGCTATATCTCGACAAGACTTAGCATAAGCCCTGAGATCGTCGATGCTCAATCCATCTACCTCGTCATTCGTCTTGTAAACAAAATTTTGACGAACAGTAGCACGATCCCTCTCTCGACCCAATCCCACTTCTACTCCAACAAGAGCTGACGCTAAACCATCACCTACCGATTCCCTTGCAGCTGTCCCTAGTTGGGATGTGGGCTCAATCTCTGATCTTAAAGCCACAACCCTAGGTGGACGAGGTATCTCAGGTGGAGGTTGAAGAGTCGTAGGGTCTCTGAGAGCACCTTTTCGATTATATATTTGACCCTTTCCAACTCCATAAAAGTCAGAAGGAACATCAGTATAGTTTGGCTTCATACCTAAAAAAAACTCCGCATAGAAAAATCTAGCAAAATAATTAGGAACCTCATCGTTCCATGGCAATCGACCATAAGCAGCAAGAAACCGATCATATATTAAATGTGCAATTTGAGGATGCCTGAAATATTGCACTTTCAACATTTTTCGCTTAAGGCCTTCTTTGAAATTAAACATTGAATTGGCTTGTTCTCTGGTGACTCTCTTCTTCACAACCTCCCACCTGTTTGGACCCATAACTTGGTCCCTTCGCCTCCGCATCAAATGAACAAAACCATTCGTAGTTGGTCCAAGTTCCTCGTATGCATCAATGAATTTTTGCAAAGACCCCAAAACAATCTCTAGACTTTGTCGGCTCTCTGGAAGGAGATCCAAAGAACAAAGATCATTGTTCAACCTGTCATAGTGGGATCTACAACTTTCAAGGATAGTTTGTTGCACAACACCTTCCCATGGAAGCTCATCAGGTAAATCAGACGGATAAGTTTATATGGGTGTACAACCCTCAGCTAGTGGAACATATGTCTTCCTAGCTCCAGGAGGATCTTCAGGACCCTGCACTGCACCCACACCTATTCCATCATCTACAATTCTATCTTGATCTTCCTCTCGCTCTGTCGAATTACGCACATCTTCTGAACCTCGCTCTGCTTCAAATATAGCCGTAGTCAAGAGTTAACCTTATCCAAAAATTCAAAACACACAAAAATACAAATTATACATGATTAAACATTAATGTTCATACCAACAGAAGGTTGAGATCGACGCTCTCCCACAGAAGACAAAGGAGAATCGTTTGTACCCCTATCAACTTGTTGGTGATCAGATGACTGTGACCCATACAATAAACTCGAACCCCGCGGTGAATTCGACAACCTTTGACTACCAATTGGAACACCAATTCCTGATGAATGTGATGACCTCCTACACTTTCGCTTCGAAGACTCCACTCTATCCATTTGATATGATTTCTAAATTTACACAAACGTCAACTCATAACATATTGAAATTGTACATGTTTATTCTACAAGCATAAAGACATATCTAATAAAGAACTACATACCAAATGTAAGGGCGTCTAAAGTAGTATAAGTGAAGTTTTTTTGTAAGTCCCTCTCATAACTCTAATTAATTAACTAAACTTCCTTACCATCACTACTATTGCAACGTAAAGATATATTTAATAATCATTTCATTATCAAATATAAGTTATAACGCAGTTAATTGTAGTAGTATAGTAACCTTAAAAACTTTTCATCCATCAAATATGATTGAATTATATATCTCAATGTACAAACATCTCACAAAATATATATATATACACTTATTAAAAGATTTCTATTTTATATTCATGATCAAAAAATTTACACATATTGAAGTTGTACTTGTTAATTCTACAGACTTAAAGACATATCTCATAAAGAACTGCATACCAAATGTAGAGGTGCCTAAAAGTAGTATAACTTATTTTTTTTGTAAGTCCCTCTCCTAACTCTAGCAGCACTACTATTGCACCATAAAGATAACATTAATAATCATCTCATAATCAGATAAAAAGTATAATGCAGTTAATTGTAGTAGTATACTAACATTACAATTTTTTCATCGGTCACTTATAATTTCATTCTATACCTCAATAAACAAACATTTCTTAATATTTAAAAAAATAAAATAATTAAGGTCTTACAACAGTATGACTTTTTAAGTGACTTTCTATATGAACAGAGTTCATGAACTCTGTTTAAGGTTATACAACCTGACATCATTAACATAAAATTAAATATAAAAAAACTATTCTTGCCAATACAAAAGATTGGGAAAGAAGCAGCGTTCCGAACTCTGCTCAAGAGCAGAGTTCCAGCACTCTGCTCAAGAGCAGAGTTATGGATTTGTGCTCTTGAGCAGAGATTTGGAACTCTGCTCTGACCATAAAATTAAATGTAAAAAATAAACATTCTAAATTTAATCCGTAAGGCAACTATTTTTTTTAATTTTATTCAAATGACAACCATTTTTTATCAATAAAGAATTTCGCGAAACGATACATACCTGTAACACGCAGTGAAGAGATCGTCAATCCACAACGCCGCAGCAGTTCAGACCACCAACTCGCCAAACGCCAAATATTTCCTTCACACAACAACAAATTATATTAACAACTAAAAACTATAAAAATTCGAAAACAAAATCAAAACAACACAATTCAACAAGAAAACGTACCTTCAGATGGCGAACTATCAACCCTGCGCAGAAAGCCGAAACACCAACGACGCACCGATAACAGCCCCAGAAAAACAAACGAACTAACCTGCCAAGCTACTGCATTTCAACAAAAGATTAGAACACGGAAAAGAATTATAAAATTCGAAAACTACCACATACATCAAACATAAAATTCAAAAACCAAAAACAGGAGATAAGACTTAGTTGCCCTCGTAGCCGTTAACTCCACATCATTACGCCGAGCTGCAACCAAACACCAATTTCAAAGTTGCGGATCCGCCAGGCACCCTCGTCGATGAACACAGCATCCACAGCTGCAATAGGAAATAACGACAAAGCAAGCAGTGGATCGGGTAAGGGGTGGAGCAACAGTAGCCGAGCGTCGTCGGCGCAACAGCAGACAACCGCCGTCGTCGAGCATGCAGGGTGGCGAGGAACAACGACGGGCCCGCTTGCGGGGTCCAGAATTTTGCAACAGCAACTGCCAAATGGCGGACGATGCCGGCCTTTTATGCCGAATAATTGTTCGGCCGAACAATTGTTCGGCCGAACAATTATTCGACCGAATAAACTACCATCAGAAAATTTTTTCCCGTCCGGCAGTGGTTTGCACGCATTTCGAGGATCCCCGTTAAACTAAACGGAGAACTGTTAGTAGGTATTCGGCCGAATAACTTCTAAATTATTCGTCCGAATAATGACAATTATTCGGCCGAATAATAAATATTATTCGGCCAAATAACCTCCGCTAAGACGCTTTTGCACTAGTTTCTCACGAAAGTGTTACCCACCTTCACGTTTTTACCGCCCCCCAAATTTTTGTAGATATTGGGGCCCCTCCTCTTACTTTCCCAGAAAGTCTTCTTAAAGAGTTAAGTCTCCTTTGAAAAAAACTTTGAACTTAGTTTTGTTTCAAATGAAAGATCTTTGTTTCGAGTTAAAGTTTTCGTCCAAGTCAAAAAACTCAAATTTTCCTCCCGCAACGGCGGAAGAACTCGAGATTCTCTCCCGAAACCACGGAAGATCTTCGGATGTTCTCCTGCAACTTCGGAAGAACTTGAAATTCTTTCCCAAAACAGCAGAAACATTCATCAAGTTTTGCCGCAGAAGGTTTTCTTACCAAGTCACTCGACCATTCACTCTTCGGAAAGGACTTAGCAAACTCATCCGTCATTTTTGGAAGAACTCGTCGAGTCTTTCCGAAACATAGGAAAAACTCAAGAATTTCCGCCGCGACTAACTGTCGACTCATCAATTTCGGAAGAACTCTCCAAGTCATCCCGAAACGTCGGGAAGAGTCCAGAACTTGCACTGCAAACTTTTAGCTCGTCGACTTCGGAAGAACTCGTCAATCCTTTCTGCAAAAGCGGAGCGTATTCTTATTCTTTCTCGCAAAGTCCTCCCGCGCTTCGAAAGAAACTCGCAAAGTCTGCCCGCAACGGCGGGAGAGACTCACCTTTTCCTCCCGATTATTGACGGTTGTGCATAAATGCCAAAAGGTGGAAGTGACCCCACCGTACGGGTAATTAACCCCGTTTTAATTTCACCACCTACCCGATTTATTGCCCACATGTACCAATCTTAATATAAGGGTGGTGGGGGGGGTTTCGACTGTGCCATTGGTAAATTTTCATTTTGGAAGGCGTCGTTGGAACCTACGCAAGTTATTTGCTCCAGCTCAGTTTATTCGCCACCGCATCAGCCCATAGCACTATTGTTTCATTGCCACGTAGGTGTTTCTACCGTTATCTTTGTCTTATCTATGCATTGAGGCTTTCTTGGGTGTTTTCATTTCATTACGTGGCCGGTGGGCACTGGTAGCAGTATATCCTTTAAAATTTGTGATTGCTGTGGCCCCATAGAGTACTCATTGCTGGTAGCTAGGAGTCATAGCTCTTTCCCAGTTGGTCCATTGATACCAAGTCATTCAATCCTAGTCAGTTCCACCGGTTGCAATTCTATCATAAAATTGCCCAAGCCGAGTCGATGCACTCAATCCAAGTTTTTAGCCGACTATATGCTGCTACTCAATACTATTGAGCAAGGGGCAGTACCAGTCATAGCTGGCTAGGCTACTCAACCGCTTAGTTACTTGGCTTGGATACCGGTTATTGAAAGCAACTTCGTTATATGTTTTTTGGATTCCTCATAGAGTTTCCACATCCAAGCCGGCATACCATTCGCGCTTTAGCCATTAGAAGTGCATATAATGAAGGACGTCCTATCTTCCAGGGGAAACGAGTTTTTTTTTTTTTTTACGCCGTATGCCTATATTTTCGGAAGCTTTTATTTTTTTTTCAAACCAGACGTTGCTTCCTTAGAATGATCAAGTCTGATGGCTGTATTGTGTTTTCTTGAATAGTCTATGTTTTGTTTGCCTCCCCGGCAGACAACCTTATAATTTTATATATAACTTTCATTAGCATGCTAAGTCCGTCTTGCTCTATGATTATGCTCTCATAATGATTTACAATCTTATGCTCATGCACGTATGGTTGCTGACAGGGATAAGCCACGATGCCAAAAGGTAGCAGAAAGAAAGCTAAAATGACGGAGCCAAAACCTGTACAACCAAGGATTGGAACTCTTTTTCAAGACACTAAGTGCACCACGGGCATCCCTCCCGAGGTACGGTGGGGAGATATTTACAGGATGATCAGGGACCAAGATATCCCAGACGTGCTATTAGAAGAAGAACAAATATACCTAAACATCAGGACCTTTGGCATAGCTAGGGATTCTACTCGCCCTGAGCTATTTCCGTGATCAAAAGTGATCGTGTGGATATTGGAACATGCCAACCCACAAACAAGAGTGTTGCATGACAGCAAGGGAGAGCCATTCGCGTCATTCCATCCAGCTTATATTGCAGCAACCTACAAATTCTCACGTCCCCAGCAGGAATTGAATGATGAATGGTTGGGACAGATGAATAATTTCGAAATAGCTAAGAGGCTATTAATCACGGGAAAACAACTGAGGAAAAGGGACAATGATGAGTATGACGTTCAGAGCCTAAGACCTCCATTCAGGTTGATTTCCCTTATTCTAAGCAGAATTTCAGCATGCCCGATGGAACCGTATATAGGATACAATGGGCCCCCATAATCCATGCCATAGCATTTAAGGGAACTGTGTTTGATTGGGCTACTATCCTCTCAGATAGTTTAGCATCCACTGTGGCCACAGCTAGAGAAGGTTTGGCCTTAAAAAAGTTAGAGTTCTTCATGTCTTCGTACCTCATTGATTCCATCTTGGCAAAGCTCCCTTTCCCCAGGTTAGGCTGCTCATGGGATCAGTCCAACAGCCCGGTATACACTGCTTATAAGATACTGTGGGCTCAAAATTTCAAGGCACACTATAAGCTCATCTGTGAAGAGTTCATTATGCCTCTGTATGAGCAGATGTTCAATGAAGAGCCCAATTGCCTGACAGAGAATGCCATGGAAGTCTTGGAAAATTATGGCGATTTCTACTTCTCCGGAGAAGGTACCTATATTAGGATGTTCGGAGGTACTAAGCCACCATACATCTTACCAAAATACGCCACTGATTATGTAGTCCTGAAAGAAGCAGTCAGGCAAGTTTTTCTTGATGGAATAGGAGGAGTTCTTAATAAGCAACATAAGGCTTCTTTCCCTCCTTTGCCTTTCTGTATAGGAGCCTATAAGTTATCAGGGCTTGCAGCAACCGAAGAGTTCATTTAGGAGTTGAAAGCTTTTCACTTTGGTGAGGCGATCTTTCATAGAAATGATAGGCGAAGCAAAGTTGCGCAGCATTGCAAGGAATTGTATGCTCATTTTGAGTATGCCCATTACTATGATGATGAAGAAGAAGTGTTTAGGGCAATTAGTAATATGAGTGAATTACAGATTTGTCGTCACAGCAGTGGAGCTAGCTCTAGCTCTACCACAGCCTGAGAAACCAGTCTGCAGAAAGAAAGGGAAGCAGCTGAGGCCCTGGCACGCGAAGAACAAAGATTGAAAGAAGGGGCAAGGTTGCAGCAAGAAGCTGAGGAAGCAAGGTTACAGCAAGAAGCTGAGGAAGCAAGACTGTAGCAGGAAGCCGAAGAAGCAAGACTATAGCAGGAAGCTGAAGAAACAAGACTGCAGTAGGAAGCTCTGAAACAAGAGCAGAGGGAGGAAATTGAGAATCAGCAGCGAGCTGAGGAAGCAGAAAGAAGGCTTAATGCTGAAGGAGAGCAAAATGCTGAAGAAGAGAAAAATCCTGAAGGAGAGCAAAATGCCGAGGGAGAAATTAAGGCCAACGAAGATGCTCAGGTAGGTGGCTCTAGCACCCAAGATATGGAAATAGACTCATCTCAGGTAGTGCAGACCCCACCCACGGAGGCAGAAGTCCATATAAGAGACCTCCCGATCATCCCTTTCACCCCATCCAAAGATCATACTGTGTCCCGATGGGATAAATTTATCTACTATAAGAAGAGGAAGGCTGTGGTCCTGAAGTCAGAAGAGAGGATAAAGAGACTTTTCCAGGCAGATATTGTCACCCAGCGAGAAACCACGGTCATGCAAAATACAAATAAGGCTCCCATAGCCATGGCATCCACCGTTGTGTCGGCAGCAAAAGCAACAAAAGATAATGTGATCGACATGGTCAAAGAGTTTGAGTCAACAAAGAGGAGAGCTCGCATGCTGCAATATACTGTGGCTAATGAGCAGGCTTATAGGGATCTTGTAGTGAACAAATATAATCGCTTGTCTGCTGATCACAAGGAGTTGTCGGATAAGTATCGACATCTGGAAGAAGAAAAGGAGCACCTGGCAATCCAGATGATGGTTCTAGAAGCGGAAAAGAATGATTCTGAAGCCAGAGTCTTTCACCTGGAAGTAGATAAATAGGCAATGGCTGAGCAGTTAGAGCAAGCAGAAAGCAGAGCGATGGATATGTCTCCCTTTCATGAGCAGTCTTGTGACATCTTAAGTCAAATGCATGCCACACAAGAACTGATTACTGAGGAGGTTGAAAGAATTCAATGCTGAAGCCATCAGGCTGAAAGGCAAATACACTTGGGTTAAAGCAAACATTTTGAGCCAGATGGAATGGAGAGAAGGGAAGGTGGATTTCCCTAAGCATCTCCCGTTCAAATCTATGGACGGTTTTAAGGAAGATGTAGCCCTCATCGAGTTTGGAAGGAATTGTGGCGCCAAGCTGATGGATAAGATCCAGGGAACAATTGAGAAATGTAACATCCTGTATAAAAAGATTCATGAAGTACATGAAAAATGCAAGCTTATTTTTCCTCAAACCCTGGATGATTTTCCAAGCAAAGAGCAACGTTTGTCAGACTTGAAGGAAGAGCTGGGCATTCAAATAGAGTATGTAAAGAAGATTGATGTGTTGGCCACCGATGATCTTCATCACTACATTGGGCTATCATCAGTATACAATCATTTGCTCAAAGAGATCCACCAGGCAGCAATAGCAGAAATTCAGGGTATTGAAGGAGAGCTTGGTAAGCATGTGACTTCACAGAAGATCCTGCTCCCCTTACCAGCAAATGTGGTTATAAGAGACACTGGTATCTAGTTCAGTTATATTACAGAAGAAGAGAAGAAGGCAGTAGCAGCCAGCGCAGGCACATCATCCCCAGCAGAAGCGCCACCCCAAGGATAAACATGCTAGTCAGAATGCATTGTTTTGTTTTGGTCTACCTTTTGTCCCTATGGTTAGAGCATGGAGTCACAAAGATAGTTGTCCTTCTATGTTATGAGAAAGAATTTCTATTATGAGAAATGGGCCACTGTTGGCTTGGTTTTGCAACCAAGCTTTGTGCAATGGGCGCCTATCAACAATGTGATAGCAGTTTCAATATAGAAGCAAAAACAATTATAAATCTGAATCTAACATGTGCATATAATAATAAACTTGAAAAGATTTAAGAACAAGAACAAGAAACAAAATAAAAAATGACTTTTGTATTATAATACCTCAAATGGTGAGGATGTTGTGGTGTTGAGCAGCTCCAAGGGTGAGATGCTCTAGGTTCCAATGGTCTCTTCTCCAAGATTGCTACAATGGTCAAGAACTCATGAGAGATTTTAACAGCATGAGGATAGGATGATGGATGGATGGAAAGTGAGGATCCCCTACCACCTTTTTATAGTTTTTGGTGGTGGGGAATACCATTATGGTTTTGAGGAAACCAATGGTATTGATCAACATGGTTTAGGTACCTTTTTCCTCCTTTTTCCTTTTTTGAATATTTTGAATATTTTTATTCCCTTTTTAATATTTTTGGGAATTCTGGGCCCTTTTTGAGGGTTTTTTATGCTTTTTGAGGAAAAATATTCATTTTGAGGGGAAAAAGGGGTCTATTATGGTCTTTTGGTAACCTTTTGATGGCTTTAGAGGCTCAAATGGTGGAAAAGTGGACAAATGCGTCATGTGAATAAGGAAATGAGCTAGTGAGCACTTTTTGGTGTTAATAGATTGCCCCCTGATGTGTGAGGGCAGGAGCTCATTGTATGGCCGATAGACATCATAGTTCTTTTGTATTTTTCCTGGGGTTTGGGGAAGAGAAGAGACCGGTTGGAGACTGGATCCACGACCCTTGGAAGCTGCAAAACAAAAAATATTACATGGCCTCAATATGAATGAGGAACAATATTTGATAATGGACAAGGCGGCATACCCATGCTCGTATCAAGACATATACATAACAATTAGTCCCAAGAAGGGGGACCTGAATAATACATAAAAAATCTGTTGGTACATCATGATGGTCCAAAGGGGACACTATTTTGGGATGTACTCATGATCATAACATGATTGATCTCAATAAATGATACACTGGAATAAAGTGACAACCGTTCTGAACAAGGCTTCAGAAGGGTTGATTAACTGATGAATCTGAAGGTGTCCAACATCTGTAGGGACTCAATGACTCTGAGTCAACTCTGAGGAGTATATGTAACGGTATACTCGAGGGAGTATAAAACTGGGGTACATCTGAATATTGTCGCCATGAGCAACCCGGATATCTATAGAAAAAATGTAACTGGTTGTTTCCATAGGTAGACTCTCAAATGTGGAAGAGTCAGGTGGTATCCGGGGTCTTCAACAAATAACTGAACGGACCAATACCCTGTGCGAGTCTCAATGATGCGATCAAGGTGTTGAAGTCGAGCATGTGAGAAACAACCATTTAGAGAGGAACTGAGGACTCTTCTCAAAATGATTTGTAGGCACTCATCATAAATGGTAATGAGTCCAAGACACAGGGACCTCTAGGTCTATTCTCTGGAATAAATTTGGGTGTTGTCGACAGAGGGAGACCAGCAACTAAGAAGGAAATGATGTTTACTTGATAGGAGCATGAGGTGTAGAACTGAAGTGTGGTAGTGCTGATGGTAGGACTGACATACTTGTGGGGATGGGAAGTAACTGGGGTCTTAGAGTGGGTAGACTCAAACTTCCTTTGTTCAGAGCATGATGACATGGTTGACCTGGCAGCATAGGGAACTGACTTGTAGGTGCGGGGATCATAGCTTTTAAGGACTGAAGGGTATGTATTAACTCTGGGGGCGGGGGTGAGCTGATGGGTGCTGTTGAGGGATTCTCAGGGTGACATATTGCAGAATACTCTGAACAAAGGTGACCAAAATGGGGAAGCTTCCATATGAGTAGACGTGATCTGTTGTGGCACCGAGGAGCACCATTGGGTCCTTCTTCATAGTTTTAATGAGCTCCAAGAAGGGATAAAAGTGTGCTCTTAAATGGTACTGTCCTGTGGATTTTGTGAGCCCAGGACTGTTCGTGCTCATGGGTGCTTTCATTTTTAAGGAGTCTGAAAACGATAAGAAGACTCTGCAGTGGTTGTGAGTACCGTCCTGTGGGTTTTTACGAGCCGAGGATGGTGATTGCTCGTGGTTGCTTTCATGTTTAGAGAGTCTGAAAGCGGTAAGTGGACTCCATTGGTGTTCTTTTTCGTAAGTTAGTCTCCAAGGCCCGAAAAAGCATAAAATGATGCAAATGGAGAACTTTTCTAGCCGATGTGACTAGAGTATTCCTTTTTCGTAATTAGTCTACAAGGTCTGGAAAATGGGTAAACTTATACCATGTAGACGCCCTTTCAGATACGTTTAGCGAGCATGAACGGAAGCAAGGTTGCTCGACGATCTTTTCATTGTTTTAGGAGTCAGAAAAGAGCTTAACAGAAACTCCCTAAGTGCCTTTTTCGTAAAAGGGATTGCTCGGCCTGAAAAAGGGGTAAAACTATACCGAACAAAAAGGGATTGATGAGAGCAAAAAAAGGTCTCAAGCATCGTCATGAGTGCGGAATACAGAATCCGGTGACATAAAGATTGTAAAAAAGGGGCAACGGCCAATGTGGCACGTGAACCGAAGTGATGAGTGGCATTTTGAAAAAATGTCCGAAAATTATGGGGTGAGAGCGAGAAATGATCTCAAGCGTCATCACGAGCACAGAAAACTGAATCCGACAATATCAAACCATTTAAAAAATGGAGAACGGCCGATGTGGCACGCAAATCGAGGCAACGAGGGGGCATGGGAAAAATGTCCAAAAAATCTGGGCATGAGAGCGATAAATGATCTCAAGCATCATCACGAGTGCGAAAAACTGAATCCGGCGATATAAGACTTGTTAAAAATGGATGACAGCCGATGTGGCACGCAAACCGAGGCAACGAGGGGGTATGGGAAAAATGCCCGAAAAATCTAGGCGTGAGAGCGAGAAATGATCTCAAGCATCAGCACAAGTTCGGAAAACTGAATCCGGCAACATAAAGATCGTCAAAGAGGGAAATGACCGATGTGGCACGTAAACCGAGGCGATGAGGGGCATTTTGGAGAAATGCCCAAAAATTATGGGGGTGAGAGTGAGAAATGATCTCAAGCATCGTCACGAGCATGAAAAACTGAATCCAACAATATAAGACTCATAAAAAATGGACCATGACCAATGTGGCACGTAAATCGAGGCTACGAGGGGCATGGGAAAAATGCCTGAAATTTTTTGGTGAGAGCGAGAAAGCATCATCATGGGCACGGAAATATGAATCTGGCAGTGCAAATGGTGTGAAAAATGGAAGTCATAAGGACTCCGGAATGGTCAAAGGAAATAACTAGGTTAAAAAATGGCTACAAATAAAGGTGATCCCACCAAGCCAAGGATGCAGTGGTGGGGGAAATGATGACCCGCGGGGCAAGAATACTAGGTGTACCAAATCAAATCAAATATGCAAGTGATATGTGACCTCAAAAATGGTTAAGATCACGCATGTGAAAAAGTGAGCAGGGTTAATGTGTAATGTCCCCATTCAAATAAGTGCATAGTAAGACAATCCCATCAATCCTACTAGTTTCCTAGGTTGGATGGGAACATGTGGGATGGTAATAAGGAAGCTAATAAATGATATTTAGACATTAGAAGGGTTCAAGTATTTAATAAATATGATGAATAAATAAATTCAAGAGAAATTCTAGGTGGCAAGTGGTTTTGGAGACATATGGAGGTGGTGGGACCCACACTAGCTTGATTTTTCAATGACACATGGCAGCTCTCTCTTGCCAATTCGAATTCATGGGAAGGTGAACACTCTTGGGTGAGTTGGTAAGTCATAACACATGGCATTGAGCATCTTAGGTCGAAATGGGATGGAATAGTAACCTCCATGGGAGAGGAAGAGTCAAATTGGAGACTAGTGGACACTTGGGCTAGATTCCCTAGTTTTATGACAACAATAATGAAGCATCTATGACATTTATGACAAAATTCAGACCTGACTTCTTACACCTGACCATTATGACATGTCAGCCCCAAAAATAGGCTCAAGGAAGGCTCTCATGGAGTTGGAGGAATCCAAAGAGACTCAAATTCGAATTTGGGAGAAGATGGAAGGTTGGAACTAGGAGACAAGTGGCAAATGAGGAATATTTCCTAAATGGAAAATTATTGAATCTATTGAGAGGATTTCGACCCCTTGAAGGCTAATGTTGGTTATAAAATGTAGAAATCAAGTATGAGAATGGCTTTTGATGATTTGAGAAAAATTGCATTTGTGAAGAGAGAGCTAGTGGATGACTAGTTTCTTGCCTTAGCCAATTTCGAGGGTGAAAGATTCCCATCCAAGTTGGTGTTTGGAGAGGCCACTCAGGTCTTTCATGGTGCTTTAATGGAGTTTGTATTTGCAGGTATCAGCTACAGGAAGTTTCATGGTTTGGTTTAGTGCAGCACTTTCTCTCCACCGTTTCCAGTTTTGAAGGCATATTCATGCTCCTTGAGGGAGGGCGTTTTTGGTGAGCACTTGTGCTGCTTGAGAGAGCTTCTCATTATATATTTATGATTGTAATAGCTTCATATCCTCTGTTATTCATATTCAGAAAGTCTCAGGTCGAAATACCCACTGGTTGTATGCAAAACTATTGATTAATGAGCAAACAATGTCCATTTCCCCAATGCATTGATGTATGACACTATAATGTTGATTATTTCGAATGGATGGATGATTCTCTGATATATTTGTGATCAATATAATGCCATGGATGTCTTATACAAGTTTCATGTACTGTACTTGAGCATTTGAAGCATTTTTACTCAGTTTAGTTGTATTGGGAGATGAAATAGTGCCATTTCCCCAAGGGTCGAATTGGGGGTTTTTGCTGTTGAATGTGAGAGAGTTATAACAGTAGTAAAAATCAATTAATGGTGCCTATGAGACCTCAATAACATACTTAACACATTATATACCTCTGTTCATAAATTTGTGGGAGTTTGGAGGCATTTGGAAGGCCATTTTCAGTGTTACCCGGGGGGGATTTGATGCACAAATTACTAGTCAAAATTACCTATATTGATCAGAATACAAATCAAGTTTGCAGCAGTATTTGGAGGTCCATAAAACATCCCTGAACCTGATATTCAAGTCTAAATACCATTAATACACTCATACAGAAGATTTGGGAGCATTTGGGATGATTTGGAGGTCAAAACAGTTAAACTAGTCAAAGGTCGAAATTGGGGAAAAAGTTGAAAAATTGGCATTTTAATCAAATTTGAAAAAGGGATATTACAAGTGGTATCAGAGCATGTTCTTGGCACCTGATGGTCCTAACAAGAAGTCAAAAGAATAATCCACCACCCTTTGAACCAGTAGTTGAAGAGGTTTTTGTTGAAGAAGAGACAGCAGTAGAAGAGGAAAGACAAGAAGAAAATCAGCCTTCACCAGACAAAGCAAGAATGGCAGTGCTTTCAGCAGTACCTCGCTATCATACTATCCGCTGCAAAGGTGTGGTACAAGGACAAAGAACTTCAGTTTTGGTAGATGGAGGAGCCACTCATAACTTCATTGATGCAGAGATGGTAGAGAAAAGAAAGATACCTATTGAACCATTTGATGGCTTCACAGTTGTCATTCCCGGTCACAACACAATGCAATGCAAAACATGGGTTCCAAAGCTGCAAGTCACCGTAGGTAACTATACTTTTGTTGATAGTTTTTATGTGGTTGATGTTGCTGATACTAATGTGGTTTTGGGAGTGCAATGGTTGTATTCAATAGGAGAGCATACAGTAAATTATCAAATTCCCGAAATGAAATTCCAAGATTCAAAAGGAGTACAAAGAGTTGTGAGAGGGCAACACACTTATCCAAATCAAGTAGTGACTTGCAATAGCATGAGATCTATATTGAGGCATGGGGATATAGAATGGGCTGCTGAATGTCATATTACATCTCCCAAGCCAACTATAAATATTGTCAAACACCCAAAGGAGATAGAGAGACTCTTGCAAAAATATGAAAAGGTTTTTAGAGACCTTCCACATGGTAGGCCACCGGATAGGGGGGTTGAGCACAGTATTGTTTTGGAGGAGGGTACTTCACCCATTCAGATACCACCTTATAGACATCCTAAAAGGTTTAGAGATGAGATTGAAAAAGCTATCCAAGAACTCCTAGAGTTGGGACTCATTAGACCAAGCTCTAGCCCTTATGCTTCTTCAGTTGTGCTAGTGAAGAAAAAAGATGGAACATTGAGAATGTGCATAGATTTTAGAGCCTTGAACAAAAAGACTATAAAGAATAGGTATCCTATTCCTAGGATTGATGAGCTCATGGATGAGCTGCATGGGGCCAAATACTTCTCAAAAATTGACCTTAGATCAGGGTATCACCAAATTCGAATGAAAGATGAAGATGTGCAAAAGACCGCTTTTCGATGTCATTTTGGCCACTTTGAATTTCTTGTCATGCCTTTTGGGTTAACAAATGCTCCAGCCACCTTTCAAGCATGTATGAATAGGATATTTTGCAAGCAACTAAGAAGGTTTGTTTTGGTTTTCTTTGATGATATTCTCATTTACAGTAAAACATGGGAAGAGCATTTGCAGCAGTTAGAGATTGTGTTGAAAATCTTGCAAGAAGAGTCCTTATTTGCTAAATTATCAAAATGTGAATTTGGAATGAAAGAACTACTGTATCTTGGGCACATTATTGGGCAAGAAGGAGTGAAGGTACACATGGAAAAAATCAGGGCTATCTTGGAATGGCCATCACCAAAAAATATTACCGAATTGAGAGGCTTTATTGGCATATGCACCTACTACAGAAAATTTGTGAAAGGATTCTCCAAGTTGACTTCTCCACTCACTGATTTGACTAAGAAGGATGCTTTCAAGTGGGATGAAGAGGCTGAAAAGGCCTTCCAAAAAATGAAAGAGGTAATGAGTAGTTGTCCCATACTTGCACTTCCTG
The DNA here is from genome assembly GCA_027924585.1 of Larix kaempferi. NCBI lineage: Eukaryota > Viridiplantae > Streptophyta > Pinopsida > Pinales > Pinaceae > Larix > Larix kaempferi. The sequence goes on from BSBM01000368.1 coordinate 9,859,746, forward strand.
ATTTTACTAAACCTTTTGTTGTGGAATGTGATGCTTCAGGTGGAGGAATAGGGGCTGTCCTAAAGCAAGGCCAACACCCCATAGCCTTTGAGAGCAGAAAGTTGCAGCCTCATGAAAAACTTTACTCCATTTATGATAAAGAAATGCTGGCCATTATGCATGCATTGGCCAAATTCAGACAATACTTGGTGGGCAGCAAGTTTGTGGTGAAAACTGACCACAATAGTCTAAGACACTTTCTCACCCAAAAAGATCTAAATGAAAGGCAACAAAAGTGGGTAAGCAAGATTCAAGCTTATGATTTTGATATTGAATATGTCAAAGGAAAGAATAATATAGTAGCAGATGCTTTGTCAAGAAGGCCTTCTTTTTCTCTCATGGATATTGCCAAGGATTGGAAAAACATGCTACTAGTTGAATATGCCAAAGACAAATTTGCTTGTGATGTGTTGGATGGAATCAAAGGGGATGATAATTATAGGATTTTGAATGGGTTGATATATTATAAGGGAAGAATTTATTTAGTTCATAACTCCAAGCTCAAGTACCGAATTTTGCAAGAAGCACATGATTCCCCACTAGCGGGCCATCCGGGGATCTTCAAAACTTATAGACAGTTGAGGCAAAGATTTTTTTGGAAGGGGCTGAAGGAAGATGTTCAGAAGTATGTGAATGAATGTAAAGCATGTCAACAAAACAAATCAGAACTTACATGTCCATCCGGCCTATTACAACCATTGCCCATTCCAGAGCAAAAATGGGACAGTATTTCCATGGATTTCATCACCGGATTGCCTAAATCCTTGGGTAAGGATTGTATCTATGTGGTAGTTGATAGGTTGACAAAATTTGCTCATTTTTTTGCTGTTACATCATCTTTTAGTGCTGCACAAGTGGCTGATATTTTTTTCAAAGAAATCTTCAGATTGCATGGGCTTCCCAAGAGCATTGTCAGTGATAGAGATAGTAGATTCATGGGTGCTTTTTGGAAAGAAATTTTTAGATTGGTAGGCACTCAATTGACTCCAAGTACCAGCTATCATCCACAAACTGATGGACAAACAGAGAGGGTAAACCAATGGTTAGAAGGATACCTAAGAAACTATGTGGGAGGGCAGCAAAAAGCATGGGCAAAATGGCTACACTTGGGTGAGTTTTGCTACAACACCACTTATCATATGTCAATAGGAATGTCTCCTTTCAAAGCATTATATGGTTATGATGCACTTACATTTGCTGACATTATATTTGGTGATAGTAGAGCCCCAAAGGCTAAAGGTTGGGTGGAAGAGAGCCAAGAAATTTTAAAGCTCTTGAAAGACAATTTGCAGGTTGCTCAAAATCAGCAAAAACAATATGCTGATAGACATAGAGAAGAGAGAACCTTTCAAGTCAATGATTTAGTATATTTAAGGTTGCAACCCTACAAACAAACATCTCTCAAAAAGAATGGAGCAGAAAAATTAAAACCAAGGTACTATGGGCCATACAAGGTAGTGCGGAAGGTTGGAGAAGTAGCATATGAACTAGAACTTCCGGAAGGGAGTAAAATCCACAATGTATTTCATGTTTCTTGTCTTAAGAAAGCTCTTGGTCAGAAAATCATCACTTCAGAAATACTTCCTCCTTTGGATGATGAAGGTCAGCTCACACTTGTTCCGGAAAAGATTTTGAAGACACGGGAAAGAAGGTTGAGGAGTAGAATCATCAAAGAATATTTAGTGCAATGGAAGGACTTACCAAATGAAGATGCCACATGGGAAGAGGAGAAGATTTTGCAGCATCCAAATTTGAAATTGCTTGAGGACAAGCAATCTTGGGTGGGGAGGACTGTAATGTCCCCATTCAAATAAGTGCATAGTAAGACAATCCCATCAATCCTACTAGTTTCCTAGGTTGGATGGGAACATGTGGGATGGTAATAAGGAAGCTAATAAATGATATTTAGACATTAGAAGGGTTCAAGTATTTAATAAATATGATGAATAAATAAATTCAAGAGAAATTCTAGGTGGCAAGTGGTTTTGGAGACATATGGAGGTGGTGGGACCCACACTAGCTTGATTTTTCAATGACACATGGCAGCTCTCTCTTGCCAATTCGAATTCATGGGAAGGTGAACACTCTTGGGTGAGTTGGTAAGTCATAACACATGGCATTGAGCATCTTAGGTCGAAATGGGATGGAATAGTAACCTCCATGGGAGAGGAAGAGTCAAATTGGAGACTAGTGGACACTTGGGCTAGATTCCCTAGTTTTATGACAACAATAATGAAGCATCTATGACATTTATGACAAAATTCAGACCTGACTTCTTACACCTGACCATTATGACATGTCAGCCCCAAAAATAGGCTCAAGGAAGGCTCTCATGGAGTTGGAGGAATCCAAAGAGACTCAAATTCGAATTTGGGAGAAGATGGAAGGTTGGAACTAGGAGACAAGTGGCAAATGAGGAATATTTCCTAAATGGAAAATTATTGAATCTATTGAGAGGATTTCGACCCCTTGAAGGATAATTTTGGTTATAAAATGTAGAAATCAAGTATGAGAATGGCTTTTGATGATTTGAGAAAAATTGCATTTGTGAAGAGAGAGCTAGTGGATGACTAGTTTCTTGCCTTAGCCAATTTCGAGGGTGAAAGATTCCCATCCAAGTTGGTGTTTGGAGAGGCCACTCAGGTCTTTCATGGTGCTTTAATGGAGTTTGTATTTGCAGGTATCAGCTACAGGAAGTTTCATGGTTTGGTTTAGTGCAGCACTTTCTCTCCACCGTTTCCAGTTTTGAAGGCATATTCATGCTCCTTGAGGGAGGGCGTTTTTGGTGAGCACTTGTGCTGCTTGAGAGAGATTCTCATTATATATTTATGATTGTAATAGCTTCATATCCTCTGTTATTCATATTCAGAAAGTCTCAGGTCGAAATACCCACTGGTTGTATGCAAAACTATTGATTAATGAGCAAACAATGTCCATTTCCCCAATGCATTGATGTATGACACTATAATGTTGATTATTTCGAATGGATGGATGATTTTCTGATATATTTGTGATCAATATAATGCCATGGATGTCTTATACAAGTTTCATGTACTGTACTTGAGCATTTGAAGCATTTTTACTCAGTTTAGTTGTATTGGGAGATGAAATAGTGCCATTTCCCCAAGGGTCGAATTGGGGGTTTTTGCTGTTGAATGTGAGAGAGTTATAACAGTAGTAAAAATCAATTAATGGTGCCTATGAGACCTCAATAACATACTTAACACATTATATACCTCTGTTCATAAATTTGTGGGAGTTTGGAGGCATTTGGAAGGCCATTTTCAGTGTTACCCGGGGGGGATTTGATGCACAAATTACTAGTCAAAATTACCTATATTGATCAGAATACAAATCAAGTTTGCAGCAGTATTTGGAGGTCCATAAAACATCCCTGAACCTGATATTCAAGTCTCAATACCATTAATACACTCATACAGAAGATTTGGGAGCATTTGGGATGATTTGGAGGTCAAAACAGTTAAACTAGTCAAAGGTCGAAATTGGGGAAAAAGTTGAAAAATTGGCATTTTAATCAAATTTGAAAAAGGGATATTACATAATGACCTGCCCCCATGCTATGTGCATGGGGTTTATGATTGTGGATCACATATGTGTTGGTTTGAACAATGGGGTCATTGAAATAATGAGATAGATGTGATGGGGAAGGTTCAAAATGATTGATCATGCCCCCTATCCTAGGTTCAAGGTAATCTATTATGCCGCCTAACTTAGAGGTGTCAATGTGGTGCAGATGTTGTCTCAGAGAGGGATCAATAGGGCATTGAGCAACTGTTGGCGGGGGAGTGTACCATGAGGCTGTGGGCCGTGGTGGCATACTGAAGTGATGATATGATGATGGGGGATTCCCCTTGTGGGGTGGATGCCCCCAGTATCTCCGACGAGAATCACGATGATGATGAGTAGGCAAGGTTTTGGGCCTGCCCCCATGTTGTGGACAGGTGGTTTCCTCGTCGATTTGAAAGGGTTGAACATGTGTGTCAAAGGGATCAATGGAAGGGGCCGACCGGACAGAGGGGTATCCAGTGGAAATCGTGTAAATGGTGTTAATTTCTTCCTAGGAGGAAGATGGTGGGGGATGAATTTCCTCAATGAGAAGAGGGGATATCTCTAGGTCGATGTTATTCATCTCGTACAAGGCTGCTCTATAATCTGGGAGATCAAGGCAGTGGTGTGAATGATGGCCATAAACGCCACATATCGCACAAGGGTGGTTAGTGCAGATCGTTTTGTCGTGAGGGTGAGGAGGTGGCTCAAGTCTTACCACTGGAATTCCGATGTCATCATCCAACATATTCATGTGTTCTTGGAGTGCAGGTAATTGTGGACATTGATGAGTGGCATGGCCTACGTCGTCACACAACGAGCACTTAGGGGGAATGCAAATAGTTGGGGGGTTTTTAGCTACCTTGGGGGTTGCGAGTTATGAGTCCAGTGTTATAAGTTGGTGGGCCTCTGCCCCCTGTGTTCTGTAATGGAGGTGGGGCATTTCTGGATGTTGATGTCGTAGTCACTATTGGGGGTGGTCTGTTTTACAGATGAGTGACCGGAGGGGGTGGGTGGTTGGTAGTAGGAATAGGTTGTACCGGTTGTAAAATAACAGTCGGAGTCGATGGGGAGCTCAGAGCAGGTAAGTAGCATACAGGTATCCCTAATGTTAAGCCAGGAAGGTTGAGTGTAGCCATTACTGGCGAACTGAGAACTCCGAAAAATGGGAACAAGAACGGGATAGTATGAATTGGTGTTGTGCCAATATGAGTAGGCATTGTGGGTGTTTGTGGTAGTGACGAAGGCTATTGTGTGGTGTGCAACAAGGTGCACAAATCCAATGTTTTTGTTATCGGTAAAGGTGGTGAGATCAATGGAAATGTGGAAGTCATAGGTGACTCGGTGTAGATTCCAGGACCAATTGACGACACAAATGATGTTGGTGCGGTTTGAATGGTTTGCTCAATCATTGGTAGCACATTTTGAGGAGTTGCGGGGGCGTTAGGATCATAATATGTGAGTTGATCAATCTTGATAAAGCGTCCTTCATGTGGGAACATCATGAGGTGAAAAACAGATGAAGCCACTGCTTTCATTTTGTACATATAGCTACGTCCAAGAAGGAGGTTGTAGTCGAGCTGGGCATTGATCACTTCGATGTCGATAAGAACTAATTTGTTGCCTATTTCTACGGGTACATTTGCTAAGAGGCCTTGTGGTTGAGCTGAGCATCCGTCGTAAGCTCATAATGCCGTGGTGGATGGTTGTAAAGAGGGGGAGCCAAGCTTCTGCCACACAAGGGTGGACATAACGCAGGTGGAAGCTCCTTCATCGATGATGCATCGATGCACAACAAGGTTTCGAATGTTTACTGATACTTGGAAAGCCAAATTTGATGGCAATCGAGGTTTGGCTTGGTCTAAGTCGAAAGCCATCATGTGTGTGTTGTCAGGGTCTACTCCTTCGATGGCGGATAGTAGTAGTTTGATGGCGGATAGTAGTAGTTTTCGTTGTGCAGGGCATGTTTTCAGTACCTCTAAAGCAGACATAGCAACAGGGAATTGTGCTAGGTCTTCCACGATGTTATAATTGGATGCTGCGCGAGCATTAGGATTGTTGTTAATCCTTCGGAAAGGGATGCGAGGGATTTTAGGTCCTCTGTCCAACGACATATTTGGTATGTGTAGTGGTTGATTTGGTGGAAGGGAGGTGGATGCGTCAGTTGGAGGAGTTTCTGGGGGTGGGACGTACTGATTCCTGCAAGTTTGGAGGTTGATGTCATTGGATGACATCATTAATAAATGGTGTGTGCCTGGATCCGTATGCTGATAATCAGTTGCGGCATAAGTGATTTGCTGCTGGGGTGCAGCAGATCCTTGTGGGGTATCCATAGGGTGAGTATTTACTACTCCCTGGTTTGGCAATGGGTTTTGTAATATCATGGGTTGCGGTTGATTAAGTGGAGCTGGCTGTCTAGCGTGGCCCTTGCGTTGGGCATCGTTAGCCCAAAGTTTACGTGCTTTCTCTAAATGGGGGCAGTTATGAGTGTGGTGTCCATAGACTCCACATATAGAACATGGATGGTTTGTTCTCAGGTTATTATTTTTTGGTTGCTTGGGATGACGATCAGGATTCTGGTTGGGAGGAGCAACATTGTTATTATTTGGAGGATTGGGAGGTGGTGGACCTTGATTATGTTGTTGGTTGTTGCCGCAGTTATGTCCTCTTCCACGGTTTTGTTGTCCACCCTGGTTGCATTGGTTGTTTTGATGTTGGGGCTTATTGTGCTTTGTGTACACTTTCCCTTGAGTAGTGGGAGGATTTTGGGGTGCCGCAGGTGCGGGAGTAGGTTGCGGTGGATAATAAACTGGTGGGGCTAAAGGTGGTCCAGTTGCCTGCTGGGGTTGTTGGTAACCCTGAGCTATTGGATGTGTTGGGTTAGTTGGTGTAGCTTGCTGTGGGTAATACATTGGTTGTGCCAGTAAATGAATTGGGTTCTGGGTGGCCGGTTGGTTATAGTATGTGGGTGGTACGTATGTCAATGGTGCTTGTCCATAGCAATGTTGTGGACAAGAGGGTCCATGAGTGTGATGAGTCTGATTCGTTGGAGCGTACGAAGTTGTCGCTCCAGAATTAGATGTAGCCCTAGAGAAGTTTGGGGAATTTATGGTTCTCACCATGCTAAAAGGTTTAATTTGCGCCGTGACTTGTCCGATAATACCATCAGCGGCATGTGATGCCCCCGGAGCATCACCGTGTGAAGAATCGCCTCGTGGGACGTCTGGTATGATTGTGTAGAGATAGCCTGACTGGGCATAAATCAGGTCGAATTGCTGAGCTTTTAAGATAGCTTCTTCCTCTTACTGGGGTCGTTTGGAAGCTACGTCTTTGGCTATGAGGGGTAGGAGTGATTTAAGAAACCAGTCCAAAAATATACGGTCATCCAGTTTTATCTTACAGAGGCTACGACGCTTGCGCCACTCATGGATATGGTCGGTGATGTGGGTAGCTGTGTTTTGTCTGCAAGACAACAGTATTTCAACTCATGCATCATAGCATACAGGTAGATGAAAAAACTAAAGGAAAGTGGAGGCGAGAGACGTAAATGTATGGTGGGTCCCATGTGGTTGTTCGATGTACCACTTGGCTGCAGAGCCAATGAACGTTCGTTGCAACAGTCTCAGTCGAATGGAGTCATCCACTATGGAGTTAGATGAACACCATAGGTGAAATGACATTATGTGGTTTTGGGGATCCTCCCTAAGTTTTCCTTCAAACTTGGGGATGTCCGAGGGGAGCTTTGTAGGAATGGGTGGCCATGTAGGGTTGTGCCTGATAAGATCGTTGATTAGCCTGGATAGGTCTGGTAAGTTCAGACTAGCCATGTAAGGTAAACTAGCAGATGGGTGTGGCGTAGTGACTAGGACATAACTATTAATGGTTGCATTATGTAGTGGTCCAGTAGCCCCTAAGGGTATGCTAGGTATTGAAGGTACGTGTCCTCCAACCGTTGTGGTTTGGTATGGGCCAGCGTTCCCAAGTGCAACATGGGTTACACCGGGGTTAGGAATAGTGCCAGGAATTCCTGGGATCTGGGTTGTGGTAATGAGAGGTGGTGTGATTCCTATGTTTGGCCTACCCATAATAGGAGGTAGTCCTGAGTTGGGCATACCTAAAGGTGGAGTGTCCCCTATATTAGGCATGCCTAAAGGGGTTGTTGTTACCATGGATGGCACAGTAGTAGAAGGGTTTGTGGATGTATCTCCAATAGTACTGGTGAAAAGTGGGTCGTATTGTGATCCAGCCATGAGGTTGGTTGGTGATATTTTAGTAGGGTTTTCGGATTCAACCTCAGGATCAAATATGAAGTGAGGCGTGTCAGAATCGGAAGACTGTGTGTTTGGACGATGACGTGTTGAGTCAAGGGATAAGGCTCTACGTCGGTGACGTGTAGAGCCAAGTATACTGAATTGAGGGGGTTCACCTTGAAGACGACGAGATCGTCTTAAATTCTCAATGGTGAGAAATATTTTTTAAAAATTTCAGTGTAAGGTGGTGATGTAAAAAACTTGAAACCCTAATGCAACAATGAGTGCAAAAAGGGTAGTGAAAAAATAAAGGCTCTCAGGCCAACAATCAACCTCAAAAAGCACTTATTATAGCAGTTGTGGTATACTAAGTGCAGGGATGCAACAAAATTGGTCAGAATACCAAAAGTCAAACAGTTTCTAGAAAAAAACGGTGTTACTAAACCAAAGGTGGGTAATGTATCATGCAAACACCTAACTAGAAGTATTGTGAGTCAACAAATGATATCCTCTGCAAGGTGATGAAATCCAAGTCAGACAATATAGAGTGTTGAATCAACGGCTAGATATCCCCCTACCGGGAGGGATACTGGGTAGACAATCCTAAAGAGTGGCAACTAGGATACCCCGTTCATGACACGTTCGGTTGGGTGAATCTGCAGTTTGGTTCTATCGCCGCTGTACACCCTCTTGGGTGTACACCGAGAACTTCGAAAGGTATCCTTCGGTTACTGAATGGATTGCGGTATTCCACTCAGACTTCCAGAACCAGTCTGGCTACTTCAACCCTCCTAAGGGAGAGGCCTTTCCGATAAATTGGTTGATAACCGTGTCAAAATTATAAGGGATTTTGGTACCGTAGAGGACAACCACTATGTCTCAAATGTAATAATTGAGGGGTGTTATTGGAACACCTATCCCCTCAATTCTACCTAACTACAAAATTCTTTTAAGTGCTCCCCAAGTGGGGTTAAAAGTTTGTTGAGTTTAAGGTAAATTTTAAGGCTCAGTTTAAATTATGTGGCAGAGTGGGTGCAAGTGTGGTATTTAAACTGAAATTGATTTGCCTCGCTTGGGCAATTGATTACAAATGAAAGAAAAGATGCTTCCAGTTTTGCAAAAAATAAAAGTGTTTTTGAAATGTAAATGCTTGAAAAAACTATTCAAAAATAATGGATCTTTGAAATAATTTGAAGGAAAGTAAATAACATAAATATTTCAAGAAATAAATGGATCTCTTAAAAGTTGCTTGGGCAAAGTATCGAGCAAATAAACAGTAAAACCTTGATCTAAATAAAATGCAGAAAAATCTCTCTTTCAATTACTGAAATTTTTTAAAAAGACTTTTAATGGAGCATTCTAAATAGTAAAAGATTTAATGTGGCTGTAAAAATGCAGAAAAATTAATGCTGTAAAATATGCTAAATGGGCAGAAAATACAGCAAAAATAATTTTCAAAAAATTGTCCGAATTAAAAAAAATTGCATCGCGGGTTTTGGGAAAATAACCGCGATGTGTAGTGCGGGTTTCGGCCGCGCAGTCGCGATGTGCAGCGTGGGTTTCGGCCGTGAAGCCGCGATGTGCAACACGGGTTTAGGTCACACAGTCGCGATGTGCAGCGCAACAAATGGCCGCAAAGCCGTGATGTGCAACGCATAAAATGGCCACGAAGCCGTGGCGTGCCGCGCAGAAAAAAGTCGCGAGGTCACGATGAGCCGCGCAACTGTCAGGCAAAAAATCGCGAGGCGAAAGCCGAAAAATTGACGTTGAAAAACGAATCCGAAAATGGAAATTTCAGGCTGTTAATAGAAATAGAAGGGGCCAAGATCTAGAAAAACAATGGATTTGTTGTCTAGGATGGCAGATTTATGAATAAAAATGATTAAAACTAAGAAAAACTAAGATCTAAAGCAAAAAATTGAGATCTAAGAATTCGAAGCCAGCGGAGTTGCCAAAAACTGCTAGCTTGGTTTTGCAACCAAGCTTTGTGCAATGGGCACGTATCAGCAATGTGATAACAATTTCAATATAGAAGCAAAAACAATTATAAATCTGAATCTAACATGTGCATATAATAATAAACTTGAAAAGATTTAAGAACAAGAACAAGAAACAAAATAAAAAATGACTTTTATATTATAATACCTCAAATGGTGAGGATGTTGTGGTGTTGAGCAGCTCCAAGGGTGAGATGTTCCACGGTCCAATGGTCTCTTCTCCAAGATTGCTACAATGGTCAAGAACTCATGAGAGATTTTGACAGCATGAGGATAGGATGATGGATGGATGGAAAGTGAGGATCCCCTACCACCTTTTAATAGTTTTTGGTGGTGGGGAATACCATTATGGTTTTGAGGAAACCAATGGTATTGACCAACATGGTTTAGGTACCTTTTCCCTCCTTTTTCTTTTTTGAATATTTTTATTCCCTTTTTAATATTTTTGGGAATTCTGGGCCTTTTTTTAGGGTTTTTTATGCTTTTTGAGGAAAAATATTCATTTTGAGGGGAAAAAGGGGTGTATTGTGGTCTTTTGGTGACCTTTTGATGGCTTTAGAGGCTCAAATGGTGGAAAAGTGGACAAATGGGTCATGTGAATAAGGAAATGAGTTAATGATCACTTTTTGGTGTTAACAGCCACAAATTGTTTATTTCTTGGTAAAGTCTTTAAAAGACAAGTGTAAAAGGCCAGGTGGCAGCCCAAGAGGCATTTTGTAAACTTATAAATAGATGCATAGGGAATAGTGTAAAGGACTTTTTGGCAGGGAAAATGAATTTTTTGAACTTGTACGAACTATTTTGCACTTGCTCCAAGAAAATGAATTTTGCCTAATAAAAGCCTGGAGAGGACATCTTTTCCCTAGAAATGTGTGTTGGATGCATGTTGATTCGTTCTTGTGTCATTCATATCTTACTGTGAGATCTTTCTTTGCTATCCTGAATTATTTATGAGTGTTGAATGATCTTACTATTTTCTGTGTAATGATGTTCCTTCTAAATGAGTAATAGAATGTTTTATTATGAATTGAAAGCTATCTTTTATGTCTTCAACCTCATGTTGTAGATACATCTTTACGATTTAATGGCTACCTATTGATCTTTATATGTTTCTTTCAGCACATTACTCATATTTACAACATTGCTCCTTGCAAGGATAGATTAAGTTTATTTCAGTTTTAGATACACATTTGCTTCAAGTCCTGCACTTAGATTAAATTAGCTTAGGCACTTGCATATCAATTTAAATATTAAAATAAAAAAGAACGGTGGATCGGGCCATAACCGGTGTAAAGAAAGCAAATCTCCAAATCTAACGGTATCCGGAACCGCTAACCGAACGGATTCCCCATACCAAACGGTGGACAATCTAATTGGGATAGTTTACCGGGGAGAATCCCTTTCTGCTTGATGCTACGATCTTTGGGGCATCAACAAGGCTTGTAAGAATTCATTAATAAATGGATAAATAAGGGATACTTGGTATCATGGAACAAGAGATGACCAAGCAACACCATTAGTCAAGGGACTCTGGAAACCTCCTAATAATTCATCTTCAAATTTGTTCAATCGAGAATCAAGGATGCAGGTTAAATAAGAAGTGTTTAAACCAGGACAGACTAAGGGATTTACACCAAACTGTAGTAAAAAATATGGATATATATTTGAAGGCATGTTCTAATCCCCATTCAATATCTTGTTGTTGATGAGAGGGACTTGATAGATGGGTTGGCCAATAGTTATAGGTATATTTATAGAAGTGAATCGTAATAATTGAGTAGCACGAAATTTAAACATTGGGAGGTCATAGATTTGATTAACATCTATTTCAAGTAATGTCCAATTTGGTTTTGGATCATATTCCTAAGACATGAATCGGGTATCATATAGAGTATCATAACTGGTTTTGTTCAAATACTTATTTAACCAAGGCCATCGTTTTAAATTTTTTTCTCTGTAGTATGAAGTGGATTCAGGGAAATAAAAACTGTTGTTGCTGGAAGAATCCATTTCTAAAAAGTGAAAGATAAGAGGATGTAAAAGCTGGAACCTGGATATCTCAAAAAATCGTAGCTTGGGATGACTTGCTGTAATCCACAATATGAGATTACAAAGTTTCTCCTCGGAGAATTACAGACTGACTGAGTAAACTAAACAAAACTCATAGAACTCTTGGGCTCGATTTTCGGATACCCCAGCTTGAGAAAGCGCTTCCTTTTATAAGGAAAGAAGAGTCTTTTGGACTAGCTAGAAGCTTCTTCCCTTTTCATGATTTCCCATGTGACAAATATTTAAAGGAGATTACAATCTACGGAAAATATTCTAGCAAATCACACCATGGAGATTCTTTTCAAAAGAACCCACGAAAGAAATGACACAAAGCTAAAGACAAATGGATGACAAATAGAAAATGCCATGATGCTTTGTACAAAAATCTACACAGTGGATATTATTTCCACTACAAAAATTTACCCCTTTAGGGGCAGTTTTGACTTGAGGCGATCTTGGTAAAACCGCACCCAAAAGCTTTTTTGGGGATTTAGGGGCGGCTCTTAAAAACCACCTCCAAAGGTTTTCAAAATTTGACCTTTGGGGGGGGTCTTTCAAAAACCACCCCCAAAAGTCAAATTCTTGGGACTTTTGGAGGCTGTTTTTGAAAGTCACCCCCAAAAGCTGTTTTTGAAGGTGGTTGTTTAAAAGCCCCCCCCCAAAAGTCCAATTCTCAAGAATTTTGGGGGCGGTTCTAAAAAGACCCCCTAAAGGGTTTTTTGAAGGCGGTTATTTAAACCCCCTCCAAAAATCATGAGAATTATCATGACTTTTGGGGGGGGGTTAAATAAATTCCTTCAAAAACACCTTTAGGGGGGGGTCGTTTTAGAACCTCCCCCAAAATTCATGAGAATTCTCATGACTTTTAGGGGTTTTTAAATAACCTCCTTTAAAAACATCTTTAGGGGGGTTTTTAAATAACTGCCTTCAAAAACACCTTTAGGGGGGGTATTTTTAGAACCTCCCCCAAAAGTCCTCATCTTTAATTTCTTGGTTGATATTTCATGTAGTGAACAAATTACTTAGTTGATAGATTATATAGTGAACAAATTACTTGGTAATTACTAACACATATTAATGATTTTGCATTGTATACAAAGAATGCATTGAGTACTTTGAACTTGATGGATAAATAGCTCAAGTGGTTGAGTGCTTTGAGCTTCATTCATGAGGGAGGGATGAGAACCTCCAATTGTTTTTTGGATGAATGGGCTAGCTCAAGTGTTTGAGTGCTTTGAACTTAATCTAGGGCTTGCTTGAGTGGTTGAGTGCTTTGAGCTTCGAGCATGAGGTTGGGACGAGATGTTTCAAACAAGTTTGAGCCTGATAGGCTAGCTAGAATGGTTGAGTGCTTTGAGCTTCATCGACATAGTAATTTATTCTTATAACAAACATGTACTCCTTCTAGTCACATGCTTAGAAATATTTTGACAACTAGAGAGAAATGTTTTGCAAGATTAGACAACTCCCTTCATATAGGGCTACCTTGAGTGGTAAAGTGCTTTGAGCTTCATGTGTGAGGGTGGAACAAGTTGTTCTAATCATTTAATTTGAACCCATTAGGCTAACTCCAATGGTTGAATGAACCTCAAATTTGGGTGTAAATGACCTCAAGGTTGGATGCTATGTTCATCAAATTGACTTTAAGAAGGAGAATACTTGAACGGAATGGGCCTTTATTTTAGTAATGTTAAAAATAAGTAGCATTCAACTCCTTCATAGAAGAAGTGGAACCATTGTTTATTGAAGCCTATGCTTGTGTATTGTTTTGATCTATCATGCAAGTGTTCCCATAAGACCTACCCTATATGTCATAGCGATTGAATCATTCAGTTATCTATAATTATGCAACACAGAGGTCCAGTTGGGGCACATAAAATGTAATACCCTTATATGCCTCTATGTGTGGTATTGTGGAATGGTGATTACGATGATGATTATTTTCTTACCATTATGCTAGACCAAACACCAAATGCAAGCATATCGATAGCTACAAGTGAATTTTTTTAGGCCAATTATTGAGGCCTATGTAAACAAAAACAATTGTTGTAGATCCAAAGAAAATACCTTAGATCCCCACCTACATTAGTTAGTAGAGTATTTTGTTGGACCCCTACATAATGAGTACGGAAACACTTTATTTTTCATTCTCTTAACTATCATGTTTGCAATGTGATGATGATAGGCCTCATCAGACGACTAGATAATAAGTTTATGAATGTGTGAATGTAGGCGTTATTGGCCTTTTGCTACGATGTAAATGCCATGTTAATTACCAACATTGGTGGGTTGGTCCACTTGGTGTTTTCAACTTATGTAGGAAACCACTTAGTATTTAATCCACCCAATCATCATGATTGAAACATGATGATCATAAGCATCTTCATCAAATTTACTAATAGGTTAATGAAAAGATAGAACATGAACATCGTAATATATTGGTGAAAGGGTGGGCCATAAACACTATTGACCTTTCACTATGATATAAACTTGCAAGTTTCTTACATTGGGATTTTCCATTTGAAGGAAACCTCATAATCCATTTAGTGATGGTTGAGTAAGAGCCTTAGTTGGTGGCTAGCTCATGTTAACAAATGCAACACCTTATGTTTCTTCCAATATCTTTTTAAGCTACTTTGTTGCATGTGTGTGATTGATGTTTTGGCATGAGTTAATTAATATACTTCAACAATGTTCGTTTCCATTGCAAGCATGACCCACATTATTTTTTAAATGATATACTTAGGTCATGGCCGCATGTATTAAATATAAAAATGTGTAAATAAGTAGGGTTTGTACTTTCATTTTTTAATGATATTTCCAAATCAGAGAATGGGTATGAGACTATGTCAAGTGAATTGTAATTTCATGTTTGAATGATATCTTTAATTCAAGTCATGGGTATGAGACTGTGTTGGAGTTATTTGAATGGGGGTATCTACCAATAATGAGTTGAATTTGACTTAGGTGGATTTGGTCAACTATGTGTTATGAAAGCAAAATAAATTCATATCCATCTGTAGGGATAAGGTTGTTTCTTCTTTGTACTTATTAACAACAAAAAATATAATAATTTTTTACTACTAAGCAATAAGAATAAAATTTAACACATCCAAGACTCTAACCAACTAGAATAGACTTTTAGAGCCTTTTAGTTTATTGAAATTGTAAAAGGTGTAAACTACATAACTTTGACATCTCAAGAAAAACCATAATAAAAAAGGACATAGATAACTAATAGGAAAGCTTAAAAGTTGGTCACAATGGACATGCATGAGTTGGGTCAAGTCCAATACCATGACACTTCTGAGATGAAACATGGTGCAATTTCTAAATAATATATAAATACTTGCAAGTTTTGTTGAGATAGCACTTGGAAACAAGCAACAAACCCTTATGCTTGGGATACAAGCAGTAAAATTCAGTTTTGTGGAGTACTTGAGTATGTGTCAAATTTATAGTACCATTAGACGAATTAAATAACTTTAGAAAGTAATCTGCTCCTCATTTGGTGTTGTCTTTGGCATGTTTGATCTCTCATGTAGCTTCATACTTGGAACTATACTAAATAACACTCCAACTGTGCATATTCATATCTTAATGGTGATTCCTCTTTGTTTTGGGGATTTAGTGATACATATTATTATATTGACATGAATAACTGATCCATCCTAGCTTCATGCAAGCCTAGATTGAATGGTTGAGTGATACTAAATGATGCTTTTAGGGATTCAAGGCTAATAAAGATGTAGACACCTCCAAACACAAGCCATGACTTCTCAAAAGGATCCTTTGCCTTAGAATAAGGATATGGGTGGAATTTGTAAGGTTTTAAGGACTAGGTATTGGTCTTGGGGCCCTAGACATGGACAAGGGAGGAAAGTTGAACTTTAGATCCTAAAGGAACTATCTAGGAATCTATGGTAAAAAAAGACACTTCAAATGACTATATAGGACCATTTGAGGGTATCCTTGACATATGAGTTGAGATACCAATTCCATTAGGAGGAACTGAGCAATAGCATTTAGGGATCAAGGGAATGAACAAGGCCTTAGTTGATCACATAACATTTATCTAGGACATCTTAAGTATTCTAGTGGAAATATATACACCATTAATAGGTTTTGAGCTTAAGGGATGGGCCTCAAAACACTAGACATGGTTTGAGGAAGAATACCAACATCTCATGCCTAGAATACATCTATGGATTATAGACCATGCATAAGTTACAATACCACCACATAATCATCAATATAACTTGTCCATTAAGCAATGTTCATTATGGGCTTCAAAACCCTCAACGTCGTCCACTTAGCAATCAATCCAAGGTTTCTCCAAAGTAATGAAACCACGTCCATAAAATAATCCTTATTAATCCATCACCAAAGGCAGATTAACCTCAAAATAAGCATAAATAGTGGTGAAAGCCACTTTTTCAATGTCAACTAGATATAAAAAAAGGCCTTTAAAGAGGGGATGCTTCATTATAATAACTAGTGATCACAAGGGGATGTCCCAAAATCCCACTTTCAAGGTTACGTTGGCTTCATAAAAATGCTCCAAAGTGGGCATACTTAGGATTAGCCCCTTCCAAAAGATGGATTGATGCTCGACCCATGGAATATAGTCCCAAGAATATTGATTCCTTGAGCTAAAACACATCACCTCTCAAGGGGATATTTGACCTCAAAATGGTGATGTGGACACCATTATGATTTTTTTAGCACAAGGTATTGTTCACAAGGCCTTGAGCATGGTGGATGGAGGAAACCTATGCCTTAGACCCTAAAGGGATTAGAAACCTTTGCTTTCAGAATTTTTTTATCCCTCATAGGTGAGAAATGGTGGGCATTTTCCCAAGCCTACTTAGGCCCGTTTTTCAACACTTAACCAATTTTTCCAATGGCGAGCATTTTTTTGCCAAGGTGAAAAACAAGTTGAATGGTTGTTTTGGCAGGAAAATATCTCCTTGACCAGAGACTTCTTTTCAAAAATGAGTCAATGGTCAAGGGATAAATCATCCACCTACAAACTTATGCTCTCATAAATTTTTTATCCCTCACAGGTGAGAAATGGTGGGAATTTTTCTAAGGCCATTTAGGCTAGTTCTAGGTACAAAACATGATGAGTGGTTGTTTTGGCAGGCCAATATTTTCTTCATTGTAGACTTTTTTTCAAAACCGAGCCAATGGTCAAGTGCATAAATCATCCACCTGAAAGATGATGATTTCATAAATTTTTTATCCCTCACAGGTGATAAATGGTGGGCATTTTTCCAAGCCTACTTACGCCTTTTTTTCAATACTTAACCAATTTTGCCAATGGCAAGCATTTTTCTGGCAGGGTGAAAAACAGGCTGAATGGCTATTTTGGCAGGAAAATATCTCCTTGACCAGAGACTTATTTTCAAAAATGAGTCAATGGTAAAGTGAATAAATCATCCACCTACAAACTTATGCTCTCAGAAACGTTTTATCCCTCACAGGTGAGAAATGGTGGGCAATTTCCTAAGGCCATTTAGGCCAGTTCTAGGTGCAAAACAGGATGAGTGGTTGTTTTGGCAGGCCAATATTTTCTTCACCATAGAATTTTTTTTGAAACAGAGGCAATGGTCAAGTGCATAAATCATCCACCTGCAAGCTGAAACTTTCAGAATTTTTTTATCCCTCACAGGTGAGAAATGGTGGGCATTTTACCAAGCCTACTTAAGGCCATTTTTAATTACTAAACCAATTTTTCCAATGGTGAGCATTTTTCTGGCAGGGTGCAAAACAGGATGAATGGTTATTTTGGCAGGCAAATATCTCCTTTACCAGAGACTTCTTTTAAAAAATGAGTCAATGGTCAAGTGAATTAATCATCCACCTACAAACCTATGCTCTCATAATTTTTTTATCCCTCATAGGTGAGAAATGGTGGGCATTTTACTAAGGCCATTTAGGCTAGTTCTAGGTGCAAAACAGGATGAGTGGTTGTTTTGGTAGGCCAATATTTTCTTTACCATAGAATTTTTTTCAAAACCAAGCCAATGGTTAAGTGCATAAATCATCC
The DNA here is from genome assembly GCA_027924585.1 of Larix kaempferi. Lineage (NCBI taxonomy): Eukaryota > Viridiplantae > Streptophyta > Pinopsida > Pinales > Pinaceae > Larix > Larix kaempferi. The sequence goes on from BSBM01000368.1 coordinate 9,877,700, forward strand.
ACCTACAAGCTGATGCTTTCAGAAAAAAATTATCCCTCACAAGTGAGAAATGGTGGGCATTTTCCAAAGCTTACTTAAGCCCGTTTTTCAATACTTAGCCAATTTTGCCAATGGCGAGCATTTTTCTGGCAGGGTGAAAAATAGGTTGAATGGCTATTTTGGTAGGAAAATATCTCCTTGAACAGAGACTTCTTTTAAAAAATGAGTCAATGGTCAAGTGAATAAATCATCGACCTACAAACTTATGCTCTCAGAAATTTTTTATCCTTCACAGGTGAGAAATGGTGGGCATTTTCCTAAGGCCATTTAGGCTAGTTCTAGGTGCTAAAAAGGATGAGTGGTTGTTTTGGCAAGCCAATATTTTCTTGACCATAGATTTTTTTTTAAAATTGATCCAATTTTCAAGTGCATAAATCATCCACTAGCAAACTGATGCTTTCAGAAATTTTTTATCCCTCACAAGTGAGAAATGGTGGGCATTTTCCCAAGCCTACTTAAGCCTGTTTTTCAATACTTAACCAATTTTTCCAAGTGCGAGCATTTTTCTAGCAGGGTGCAAAACATGTTGAATGGATGTTTGGCAGGCAAATATCTCCTTGAACAGAGACTTCTTTTCAAAAATGAGTCAATGGTCAAGTGAATAAATCATCCACCTACAAACTTATGCTCTAAGAATTTTTTTATCCCTCATAAATGAAAAATGGCGGGCATTTGCCTAGGCTTTTTTATCCCTCATCATATCCTAGGTAGTGCTATGGTATTTCGTTTGTTTCGTTTGTTAATTACTGTTTGAAATTATTGGGGAGTAATTATCATATCTAAAAATTGTATTTCTAATTCTATAAGAAAATTCAACAGCCCATTGATGAAATGCTTTCTCAATTGTATATTCAATGCCATGTAGATGCTAAAACTGATCAGAGGCCTAATTTTAGGGAATTATGCCTACATTGCAATGGGGCAGCAAGAATCAACCTTAATCAACATGTGGGAGGTGTTTCTCATGAGCCAAACCCTAGAACATAAGCTCATGAGGAAACCCTAATTCAGCCTTCTGCTCAGTTTTAGAATGTCTTCCTGATGTCAAATCAACCAAGTAATCCCCCAATGCTGTAGAGGAAGCATCGAACGTTGCAGGAATCCCTAATTTGGACTCCTAAGGTTTCACACATATGAACCATAAAGGTGTCTCCTCTCCAGTATCTGAAGCTAGCATGGTGTGGGCCCATAAGTCATGAATCTTGTATAAATAAAGGTCAAGGCTTTCTCATTTGTATCACGTGTCTTATCTTGTCATATCCTCTTGGAGTTGCACATGGGAGAACCCTATATCACTTGGTGGGCATTAAGTTGAACCCTATTGGAAAAACTACTGAAGGAAAATCCTAGACCATGTGTATAGTGGTAACCCATGAGAAGAGGTGTTGTCTGTGGGCTTGTAAACAACAACCTTCCGGTAAGGGCATAGTGATTGAGGTGTAGGTTGTGATGTCCTCTAGGTGGATTATGTGTCGTCTTGTATAAAAGAGTAGACTGATTCATTACGTTTCTCCATATTTTGCCACCATACATGTTAATTGAAATGCAATGAATAACAAACAATATGAACCTTCACAACAACAAACCCCTTTCTAGGATACAAGTTACAACATAACTTTGTAAAATGAAAATGATATATGGACGACCTAAGGTAGCACAAAAATGCCACCCAAATACCTAGGGAATCAATGAAGGTCCAAAATGGCAACATCAAGACCCTTATTGAACTCTGCAAGGTCAATCCATATTCTAGGTTGTTCAAAATGAGCTTAGATGCTCAAGGGACAATTTCGAAGAATTGGTATGACCCTATGAGAAACCTCTTGATTATAAATTTATAAGACAAAAGAGATGTATAAAAAAACCAACCAAATTTTCCGAATGCAGCTTGACTTAGCAAAAAATGGGTTATTCAAGATCATGAGAATAGTTGGATTAGAATTAGAAAGTGTCAAGATTTATGGAAGTCTCACTCATCTTTTAAGCTTGGATGATTAGTGCTTAACTATAGTCTAGAGGTTAAAGATTGACTTCATCACTCAGGTCTAACAGATGGCCACTATGTGGTTTTTCATAAAACATAGACAGTCAAGCATGTTTTTTGGGATTGCATAATTGCCAGAGCATTTTGGGAATGGTTTATGGCTGAATATGACACTTTTTGTCATCCCTTTACGTTGGAAAGGGGCCATTTTTTGGAATGGATGGATGGTCTAATAACATGGTAGAGGAACATGGAACACAATAACTCACAAGTAATACTTTTCTATAGAAAATCAAATGTCATGCAACATTTAAATAAAATGCTTCCTCTTGTCATTTAGGGGAGCAGAGTTGGCAACTCAAATTTCAGCCAAAAATAGCATTTTCATATGTAGACACTTGACTGTAGTCAACTATATTCTCAATATAAGCAACACCCTCAACAAATCCAGATAATTTTTTTCCCCTAAAAGTTCATCAAATGGGAAAAATTACTCACCAAGGTAACTTCCAGTCAGAATTTGTCAGGGTTTTATGCACGTTTTTATGTTTGGTTGCACGCTTGTGTGTTTTTTGTCTTTAATTTGTCTTGCAATTAGTTTGATGGTTACATTTGAATTTTTATTCCTTGTCTTTGCCATTGAAATGCTCATTACTTTTCCTTTTGGATGTTGCAAATGATTTTATAATTTCAGAAAACTTTCATTTGTAGGCAGTGCTTGATGTAATTAGAGATCATCCAATCATATGATATCATTATTTTTCGGTTATTATTGCTTTAATGTTATCTGGACAAGAATATGAAAACAAAAGAGTTTCTTATTGGATTATTGTTCCATAATAAATACAATATGCTGACTTTTTTCTATTGTGTTAATTATCTGAAGCCTTCCTTAATTTTATACATTGCAATTTGCAATAACTATAAGTGGCTAATCTATAATAGGTTTGTTGTTTTTCTATCTTGATTGTTTGAAGAGTAACTACAACAAAAGTTTTAAATAGTTGATATGTTGCCTAGCTATCTGTGTCTTTCAACATCTCTAGTGAAGTATTGGATAAGTTGATGTAACAAAGAAAACAAGTTTATTTAATTTTCTTCTATTTTAAGAGGACCTTATGCAGACAATATCTATGTTTGTTTCCATCTGCAGTGTATGACATTGTTTGAATATTTTTTGTTTTCATTGTGTCCATTGTGTCCATTAGAGGTGTCAACTTTTCAGACAGTTGATTTGTTGTTCCTCATTTGGACTTTGAAATCAAAATTAAAAAATGCAAAGAGATTATTTGAGGGATGTCAAGCTGAGAAAGGTAAGAAAGAAAGATATTAGGGTGATTTTCATGCCCGCTAAGATGATGAAGAGTCTCCCCAAGTCTCTTAAGGATCCTATTGGCCCATGTATGCAAGAAGGAATCCACTTGGTCTGTGGGAAATGGTATATTGGTGAAATAGGGATCAGGTCTATTGAAGTCATGGTGAAGGAGCATAGTGTTGCTTTTTTGGTTTTGTTTTTCTTTATCTTTTATTCTTGTTTTCAATTTTGTTTTGGAAGAGATACTTCTTATATGTACAAGGTCATATTTACAATCATGTCCAAGGAGGGATTTGAACCTGGGTCTCTACGTTAACACAAGCCCGATAACCTCACTGCTTGCTGATAGACCACACTCGAATGGACAGTTGTTTTCAATTTATTGCCCTCGATTTTTTACTTTTTTCAGCTTTCTTGAGTTTTTTAAAATTTTATTTCCTTTTTAGTTTGATTTTTGGTCATTTCCTTTGTTGGCTCATTCAAGTTAGCCGACCTCTTGCATGTGTTTTTTGAATTTTCGATCTCGACTTGTATTTGTTTACCTTTATTGTCAAATTCCACCCCATGTCCTTCAAATTTTAATGTATATGAAGACAAGCATTGTTGAAGTTGCTCAAAGGAAGTCATGTCGTGGTTTTCTTTCTATTCTCATTATCGTAATGTTGGCATGGGATAGATCCGCAGGAAGTGCGGAAGCCGACAGGGGAGAAAGGGCCATTCCGCGAAAGAAGGACCGTTTGCAGTGTTCGCGGGAGCACAAGAATTGTTAGATTAGTTAAGTCGGTCATGTGGACCGTTTTGTAATAAAATAGAAGCATATAAATAGAGTAGGATTGTAAGCCTAAGGGCATATGTTTTAGGAGGATTGATCCTATCTTTTGGGTTCATTTTGTATCCGCAACATGATGTATTGACAGTTTCTGCGCAGTTCATTCCGCAGGGTTGATGAATGAATGGAGATGTTCAATTATGATGTAATGTATGTCTTTATTCTTGTGCAATGATGCGATGATGAATAATGTGTTATGTGAATGTTTAGAATATTGACTGATGCAAATATGCTATAGGTTTAAGAATTGTTGTAAATCTGAATAAGTATGTCAAATATGTTCCGAATGTTTGTTGAAATCTGCGAATGATAAGCTAATAATATGTTGTGAATATTATAATCTCTGGTTAGTGCGAAGGTAATGTGTGCATATCCTCTACATCACTACGGAAACTTGGTTCCAACAGCCCCCTTATCCATCTCGGGTGAGACTGCACTTGCTCCGCAAGTGTTGTTGGGAAGGGTTACACCTTTTTGGGTCAGTGTATAAGGGAGTTTGGGTTTATAGTTTGTTGGCGACAATGCGAAGTGAACCCCTGTCGATAGAAATCGTGTCAACAAATGGTTCCGTTTCTGGGACCCTAAGGAAGAAAAGAAGAGGATATGCTGTGGAATCTGACAAAACCAGAGATCTAAGAGTGGTTCGACAAGAAGGCGAAGGAATTCACAGAAGGCGAGAAGTGAGATTCTAAACAGACAGCAACCAGTTGGATACAAAGATACATCTACTCAGACATCCACGAAATATTCTTTTGTGAATTCCCGATGTAGTTGCATGGGTGGTTAGCACAACTGACGTTCCGAAAGAACCACTGCCAGAAAATTGAACCTGATTGTTGGACCCCAGAGTTGGTGCCACAAATGAAGCAAGTCAACAACAAGGTATCGTGAGCTGTTGATTTTTGGGTATGTGTATATTCGAAGGGTACGTGACTGAGTTCGCAGTAGATACTATCAATTCATACAATGACACCGAAAGGAACTTCTTCAGGGGGACGAGAGGGAGATTCTTGTCATCATTAAAACTGTGGATTAAGATGCTTGTCTGCGAAAAAGGAATATTAAGGATGTCTTCTGACGAGTAGAAAAATTGATGTGCGGAGGGCGAAGGTATCGTGTAAATGCGAATCTGAAGGAAAGATGTGGTAGATGTACATGAGTGACGACGAGTTTCTAAGGGAAGCTAACGAAGAGTGTAGTACCTTAAGGAGTGGAGCAATATTTGGGCGTCCTGAGAAGAAGAGGAGGATTGAGAGAGAGTCTCCTGAGAGGACTGGAATAGAGAACTGTGAAATAGGACCACAAGGGACAAAGCGACCTTATTGCGAAGGAGACATCGACCAGGCTACCCCAGAAGCAGAAGGAGGTCAGATCGTAAGTTACCACATACCTTCAACCTCGCGCACTACTCCAAATTTTATAGGAAGAAATCCAAACTACTCGCGGAGTTTCCCTACATGGAGCGGTAAGAGTAGCGCTTCAGTGAACAACAATACTAGCAACGTTAGGATGGCAGATGAGGCAAAGATGCCCACCTTCCAGGGGAACAGGACCGAGGATCTTGAACAGTATTGGTTTATATGTGAAGGAGGTTTAGGACGACACTATAAAGATGGGACAGCTAGCAACGACCCTTAGGGACCGGGCATTAGACTGGTACATGAAGTTTGTAAAGGTTCCAGTGGGAACAACAGCCAAGACATTGGTGTAGGTTAGAATGATGATGATTGATGAATTTAAAAAACCAAAATTTGAGTCACAGTACATCACTGAGCTTAAGGATATTAAGCAATTCCCGAATGAGTCAGTGTGGGAATTCGATCAGCGGTACAAGACGCTGATAGCGAAAGTGAGATTTTCGATAAATGAGCTGCAAAATAAAGAATGGTTCATCGCGGAACTGGTACTACATATCTGAGGGCCACTGATGCAACAAAAATTCGCAACACAGGAAGAAGCATTAGAGATTGCGATGAAGTTGGAGGCTTCACCAATCGACTAAGTGGGGATGGGAATGGACAGAGTTCAGGTGTAGTTGGCCAACTTAACACTTCAATTGGAGGATATCAAGAAGGGGAAGGAAATCCTTGGAGACATATGGTGCACCAGATGCATAGGTGAGGGGCACCATAAGGACAATTGCCCAGAATTCTGTGAGTATTTACAGTCAGAGCACCAAAACCCGTTTTCCAAGGAGGCATGCCATGGTGTCCTGTCTGTCAAACCAGAGGGCATCGGTCGGAGGAATGTGTATATCTGCAAAAGATGGTATTAAAGGTAGAAAACTTATACTGTAAGTTCTGTCGATCGGTTGGCCATGATGAGAAGGACTGCAGAGCCTATGACCTGCTGCAAGAACGGACAATTGACACGTATTTTATGAAGGGAGAAGAGCCATCAGTGTTGCAGCAGCAACCGCAGTATAGTCAGCCGCAGTTTAACCAACCGCAGCAATACGACCAAGGGAAATACGGGCAGCCGCATTATGGGCACCCGCAGTATCCACCATCATTGTATGGCCAGCCGTCGTATGGGAAGCCGTAGTATCAACAATCGCAGTACAGGAAACCATAGTATCAACCATATGGACCACCACGTGGAGGTTTCAGGGGAGGATTACGTGGAGGCTGAGGCAATGGAGCTGCTGGATGGGGAAGAGGACCAATCATCTGTTACAATTACGGACAACAGGGGCACTACCAGAGGGATTGTTTGAACCCTGCATCGTAGTGTACATACTGCAGTGCTGTAGATCATAGTGTAGAAGACTGCCCTTAGCTCATTGTGAAATGGCAGACTAAGAACCCACCTCAGAACCAAAACCAAAATAATCAGAATGCGCCGTCAGCTGTGCAGATGATATCGACAGAAGCTAGGAGTAGCCATGCGACAGTTGGAATAGTGACACGAGGAGGGGCGGGGTGACAGGTGGCGATAGGTCACACACCCATGTTAGACCAACACAAACACAGTGGAAGCCAGTCACCTTCGATGCAAAATCATAAAGGGACATCTTTTTGAAGGCACAAGATGCAATGAGGAATAGAAGGCAACTACCTCTTGAGGAAGAAATCTATGACATGCCACCGACGTTGGACTCGACGAAGTCGCGATGGAAGGAAAACACTCTAAAATCCTTCTTGGAAAGTTGTCTGGATTTGGAAAAGGATAGAGATGCACTGGAAGAAATAGCTAGTCTACTGCAACGATGGGGAGGTGCATGACTAGAATAGAGATTTAATCGTATACATAAAAGGGAGACAGGCAGGGAGCTACGAATGTCAGCATAGATCAGAGAATTTGATGTTGACTCCATCATTCTGGATTTGGTTTCGGATGTGAATATTCTGACTAAATAGACATGGGAAACAATGGGAAGGCCACGGATGACATGGTCACCAGTACAGTTGCGACTGGCGAACCAGAGCAAGGTCACCCTGCTTGGTCGGGTATGTCAACTTCCAGTTGAAATTGAAGGGCTCAGAACGTATGATGATTTCGATGTCATTGAAATTGTGGATAACACCAATCCCTATCCGGTACTACTGGGAATAGACTGGGCCATGGAGAATAAAGCAATTATGAACTTTAAGAAAAAGACAATGTCATTCGAGAATCAAGAAATGAGAGTCATTGCACCACTGGATCCTGTGGAAGGGCTGCGCTATATAGAGCCAGCTAGAGATGAGTTTTCATAAGGGTGGGACAATTTGTATAACATTTCTGAGGATTATATTAATCCTACCATGAATTGAGAATTAGGATGGTGCAATGATAGCTCAGCATCCTCCGATTCAGACGAGGCCCTTGAGAATTGGCAGAACCGGTTGCATGAAGTGTCCTTTTGAAGATGCGCACAGATAACACAGTCCCTGTGAAGGGTAGCCATGGAGGAGTGTGTGTTACCTACCTATGTGGGATTTCCCAACTTGGGAACGTTTCTCACAGAATTTGAGGAAAAAGTGGCAGAACCACAATGTCTACTGGCCTTAAAGGAAGCCCTGAAGGCTACTCCTGCGCGATGGTGGGCAGTGCACAAGTCAAACATCACATCTTGGCCACTATGTCGACACCTCATGGAGTTTCGGTTCGGTGAAGCTGCAGATGAAGAACACATGCAATACGATGGATGAGGCGACCTAAAGGTGCATCTAAATTCCTGTCAACATCAATGGGGATCGAGAGCACAACAGGAGTGGGTACATGCATTTGTACACACGTTGGATGAGATACCACGGAGCTGGTATGTCGCAGCAGAACTGTGACGTGAGACGACTTCTTGGGAACAACTTACCATTGGCTTCATCCAATCATTCTCATTCTCAGACGAAAATCCCTTAATCCACACCGCGCTACAAGCGATCCGCGGAAAGATATTTGAAATGGTACCGACCGAACAACCGATGGAACTCCAATGGACTGCGACACCAGAAATGCGGATGGAGTGTTACAACATCACCGGAGAGCCCGAAGATGACGATGACCCCGGGGTTACATACGTAGCAGAATCAGAGGGTAGTCATAGTGTTGCAGCACCAGACATACCGATGGACAAATTTTAGCAACCACTGAAGATTAAGAAGGTGAACATTGGGTCGGAGGAAAACCCAAGATTCACGAGCATAGGTGACTACTGGGATGAGTCGACCATTGCAAAGACGACTGACTTGTTGCATGAGTTTCAGGATTTGTTTCCAACGAAATTCTCAAAGATGAAGAGAATCTCTGGCAACTTAGGGGAAATGAAGATTTCCCTTAAACCCGATGTGAAACCGGTCAAGCAGTGGCCGTACTAACCACATCGAAGATACCATCCACGAATGCAAGCTGCAATCGGCAGAATGATCAAGGCAGAACCACCAATATATGAAGTTGAGAAGTACACAACAACAACTCGAAGAAATCGGCTGAGATTGGTAACAGTCAAGAAACAGACGACACAGTGCGGTATTGCCACAGCAACGCCCATTGTGCCGATAAGGTTTAAAAAAAAAGATGTCGACACATTGTAACCAAGTTGGAAGCTTCCACGATGCATGAAGGTCCAATCCAGAAATAAAGGCCATAAATGTTGCAGTTACACCACATGGGACAATGGCAAGAACGAGAACAACGACAGTTAATAACCAACGCACGCGATGGATTTGGCAGATCCTGGCTAGATTTGGTAATCATGACCCACGTTCAGATGGAGCCTACCGACCAGCATTATAAATATTGAAGGATCTGATGGGGAAACGTGTTAGATACCTCAGTATCCACAGAGCCGAATGGAAGTGTATGTCTCCAACACCAACACTGAAATACCGCATCCCACACCAGTTTTGCAGGAGCAACCAGAAGTTATGTGTACAGTCCCACACAAAAAGACGAGGAGCGCGACTCGACCCGCAGACTCTGGTCGGGAAACGAAGAAAGGCACCCAGGCATCAACAAGGCTTACGAACGATGGCGCAGGCCAAGGTATTTTTTAAGGATTCTAATATTATACTTAAGTATAGTATCCTAGGCGATTATTTTGGATTGAAAAAAACATGTATCTAGATAGTCAGGCGAATATTAAATATGAAACATACAATTTACTACTGAAATACGTAATATTTGGCGAATATTATGATTAAAAAAAACATATTTTATGTAAATATAGGCGATATTAGAGACTAAAAATGACCAAATAACGAATTTATTTTTTGAAAAAAAACCCGAAAAATAGCCAATCGGCGAAATTTCGCCCTTAAAAATTACCCTAGCGCAGGCCCTTCAGCTGCTGAGACGATGCAAGATGGATGTGATGGTCCCATGCTTTCCCTGTATGTTCCACCACGTAGGGCAGTATGTTCCACCACGTAGGGCAGGGCACCCACGCCGCGGATCAACAAGAATGACAAATACCCCATTGCGGTTGCACCGGGTACCACCAGGGGTTGCAGAAGTTGGGGATATTACCGCCAAATTGCAGAGTTTATAGTATAATGACCATGACCTAACAAAGTTCAAAGAATACACAGAGGCTTATGAGGATGTCCCTCATGCAGGAGGCCCAACTACGAAAAATCCTAAGAAATGGGAATTGGGACTGGCACACTCAGGGTTACTCGGTATCACCCTCCTACTGCAGTTTGGGCGCTTGGCACAGGTTAACGCATGCATCAAGAAACTTCTCACATGTTTCCATGATGGATCCCTTTGGTTGCATGAGAAAATCCCAGTCACCATCGACCTAATTTATAGAATCACCGGCCTGCCTCAAGAAGGAGCCGACCCTTCCCAGTTTTTCCAAGGTAAGGACAATGAAAAGAAATTAGCGGAACAGTTGTCGAAAAAGTATGCCATAGAGAAAGATTCCAGAGGCTACCTAATCAGAACAATTAACAAGCAGGAAGTTCGAGTAGGGGAAAAGATACTGGCGGTCAAGGTAACACGCAAAAATCGACCCCTGCAATGTAATTCAGGTGTCATCGCAGCTGTGGAACGGTGCACCGTAGGAGAACGGATGAACTGGGCTCAGTTCCTGCTACACGAATTGACCGCGGATGTGTACGATGTATGGGAGTATGGTCGACCATTCACATATTCATGGATACTTCTTCAGATTGCTTTAAAAGCATGGAGGGAACCAGATGACTATCAGGGGGTGGATCCCACGGGCCCCTGAGTATGCGATGGTGCGCGGGTACCAGAACCTATGGGCGACCACTGATAAAGAATGACAGAAAGAAAACATCATACAGTTTTATATATGGCTCGAAAGGATGCGGATGGACGTATAGATGATTCCATGCATAACAGTGCAAGCCGCGATGAAGTATCACTCCATCGCCCAGCTATCCATCGAAGAACATACGATTTACCTCTAGGCTCGGGCGGATCCGGCAAAGCAATGGCTGTGAACATAGTACAAGCTTACAGAGGGAGAGCTTGATAACATCATCGCCAAATGGCCAGTGATATGGAAGGTCCCTGTCGATCCGAAGGATATGAAAAATGAGCAGGAAACAGGGCGAGGCGACCAGGCCAGGGAAGACATAGCTTCAGCCAACTGGAATGAAAGCACAGAACATGAGGTGGATGTGCAGGACCAGACGGCAGAGTCTGGCCGTGATGGGGCATCCACATCCAACACCCTAACAGATTCCGAACTAGAAATCCAACAGGAAGAACATTGGACAAAGAAAAGAATGGACCGTGACGGAAGTAGAACACAGGAAGGGCTCACTGCGTAGCAGGCCGACAGATTCTTGGATAGTATTACGAAGATTGTGGAGAGTAACCGCCGAAAGATTACACAACATTTAGCGGAGAATTTCCAGTATATAGGGGATTTGTTAAACACCATGGCCAACACAATAATCAACACAAGTGTACCACATGGGGACATCAAGCAAAATCTGTCGACTCCCAGAGTCGAGGTAGAAATTGGCACCCAGCAACACATAGTCCAACTCGAGACCCAGGCCATTTTGACAGGTAATAATACCTTGGACCTTAAGGTGCGGAAGGCTGACCAAGTGATGGTCTATTTCAACTTACTCTCAATGTTGACACTACATCAAGTCCAAGCAGCAACAAGTGCAGAGATCCGCGACCGCGAGGCGGCGATGCATAATAAGATGGTCGAATACAAGAAGTAACTACAAAATACTGAGATGGAGGCACAACACCTGCGAGATGAACAAGCCGCAGTACTGGTTGTGAAAGTACAAGCTATTGAGGAGAAGGATCGATTAGAAGAAGCACTAGCTGGGAAAGAGAAGTTCATAGAGGAACAGACCATAGCACTTACTGCGAAGGAAAAGGCATTAGAGGAACGGACGAGATTAGAAAGAGCACTTGCGAAGGAATGCGAAACGGTGATGCTATATCCGGATGTTTCCCCAGAAGCCCAAGCTGTTATGTTAGGAGTTTCCATTACCGATATCAGAAAGGAAAATGTGGAGCTCCTAACTCGCGCAACAGACAACACACCGCCAGAACAGGTCCAGAATCGGCAAATGGCGATAGACGACGCAGTGACAGTGATCTGGGAAATGGACAAGGCAGCACAACAAGTTGCAGTAAACATCATAGAGTTTTGGGACAAACTGGTCGAGGATGACCAACTGGCCGTGTTGAAGGGAAACCTCTGTGAAGCAGAAGAGCAGTTCGAAACCTTTACAGGATCGCTCAAAACAATTCCCACAATGATGCGAATGATAAAGGCCGCAGAACTGCAAAGTATGAAGCAGCGGGTTACAAAGGACCACAAAAGAAAGCAATGACGAGACGCGCATTTGGATGAGCTTCAAACAAAGGATGAAGCCCTCATTGTACGAGTAATACCAGTGATGAAATAGGTATAGGAGCAGCTGCAAGAAGTACAATGGAACATGTGTGACCACCCAACGAAGTAACAGGTGATAGAGAGTGTGCAGCTCCGAGAATCGGTAAGGGACGTAGTCGACCAGAACCAAACCACTTATGATGACTTCCAAAAAAAGTACAATAAACCAGCAGCATCCAGCTAAGGTGGCTCGAGACAAGCTACAAGTTTGTGTTGGGGGCCTGTTGGAACGGGATAGATCCACAGGAAGTGCGAAAGCCAACAGGGGCGAAAGGGCCATTCCGCGAAAGAAGGACTGTTTGCGGTGTTCGCGGGAGCGCAAGAATTTTTAGATTAGTTAATTAGGTCATGTGGACCGTTTTGTAATCAAATAGAAGCATATAAATAGAGTAGGATTGTAATCCTAAGGGAATCCATTTTAGGAGGATTGATCCTATCTTTTGGGTTTGTTTTGTATTTGCAACATGATGTATTAACAGTTTCTGCAAGGTTCATTCTGTAGGGTTGATGAATGAATGGAGATGTTCGGTTATGATGTAATCTCTGTCTTTATTCTTATGCAATGATGCGATGATGAATAATGTGTTATGTGAATGTTTAGAATATTGACTGGTGCGAATATGCTATAGGTTTAAGAAGTGTTGTAAATCTGAATAAGTATGTCAAATATGTTCCGAATGTTTGTTGAAATCTGAGAATGACTTAGAATGCGAATGATAAGCTAATAGTATGTTGTGAATATTATAATCTCTGGTTAGTGTGAAGGTAATGTGTGCATATCCTCTACATCACTGCGGAAACTTGGTTCCAGCAGCCCCTTATCCATCTCGAGTGAGACTGCACTTGCTCCGTAAGTGTTGCTGGGAAGGGTTACACCTTTCCGGGCCAGTGTATAAGGGAGTTTGGGTTGATAGTTTGTTGGCAACAGTGCGAAGTGAACCCCTGTCGATAGATGCTGCGTCAACAGGTAAAATGGCTTATTATATGCTATTGTTTTATATTTGTTATATAGCTCCTTCAGCTTTAAATTGTTTATTAAAATCAAAGTATAAGTGGTTATTTTAAACTATTCTGATTTTTACCCTTTTGTGGGAGATAATGGAAGTTTTGTATAGATCATAAATGAATTTTTATGTGTTGATAGCTAGTTGTTCTTAAGGGATGGTAAATAACCACCCTAGTATGTGGATTTAAGAGCATTTGTAATCTACCCCTATATATTCCTTTAATTGTGGTTATTAACCTCTAAAAGTTTCTATAAGGGAAGTTTAAAACTACCCCCATAGGTTTCTATAACCACATTTCAAACTAGGCCCATAAGTTTCTATAACGGATGTTTGAAATCACCTCTAGAAGTCTCAAGGGTGGTTTTTGAACTTCCATGTATACTACTACAGTTTAGTGCCACACACCCTCTATAAGTTTCTATGAGGGGGGGTTATAAAGTTCCCTTGTATATTGCTACAAGGGGGGTTCTAAATTGATCCTCTACGTAGCTACAGGGGAGGTTCTAAACTGATCTTGTAGGTGGTTATTAGGGGGGTTCTAAATTGACCTTGTAGATAACTATGAGAGGGGTTTTAAACTGCCCCGATAGCTTGATACGAGGGGGGTTCTTAACTGCCACTATCGATGTCTATGAGGGGGGTTCTAAATTGAACTTGTAGGTGGTTATGAGGGGGGTTGTGAACTTCCCCCATAGCCTATGATGAGGGGGGTTCCTAACCACCCCTATAGGCATCTATGCAGGGGGTTCCAAACCGCCCCTATAAGCATCTACGAGGGGGTTCTAAACCACCCCTATAGGCATTTATGGGGGGGGGGGGTTCCAAACTGCCCCTATAGGAATCTATGAGGGGGGTTCCAAACCTCCCCTATAGGCATCTACGATGGGGGTTCCAAACCGCCCCTATAGGACTCTGCGAGCGGGGTTCCAAACCGCCCCTATAGGACTCTACGAGGGGGGTTCCAAACCGCCCCCGTAGGTTTGTATGAGGGGGTCTATGAGGGGGGTTCACAACTGACCTCATAGGTCTCTATGAAGGGGGTTCAAAACCTCCCCCATAGGGCTCTATGAAGGGGTCTATGACGGAGGTTCAAAACCGCCTCCGTAGACCTCTATGAGGGGGGTCACAAAACGTCGCCAAAAGTCACTTTTGGGGGCAGTTCCAATCTAGTCAAAAACCTCCCTTAAAGGGAAAAACTTTTAACATCGATGCCTTTAGGGGCGGTTTTTCCAAAACTTTCCCCAATGCTCCCCCCCACCCCGCGTAGGTCATTTTTGGGGGGGGAAGACAACCCCCCCTAAAGGCCAAAAATGTAGTAGTGTGATATGGAATGGACATAGTACATGCATGCTCTGAGTCATAGAAATATACAGATATTGGAGGTTGATGACCAAATTAAATGGTCATGGAACACTCAAGATGGCTCTCTGATTGCAAAGCTAGCCTACGATGTTATTCTTTCAATATCACATGCTATACAACAGTGGTGGCACATCAAATGTTGAAAATGGAAGCTGCCATTGAAGGTAAATATTTTTATATGGTTGGCCCTGGAAAATAGGATACTCTTGTGGGATAATTTACAGAAAAGAGGATTTATTGGTCCTGGGGTTTGTTCTCTTTGCAAAAAGGATGTAGAATCGACCCACCATATGTTTACTATTTGCTCCTTTTCTGCACAAGTTTGGTTATTGGTTGGTCGCTCTTTCACCAGCATATCAACCTGGTTTGGTGATTCTTTACAGGAGTGTCTCAAGAATTGGTTTTCCCTAAATAGACAATTTGGAGAATTGGCCTATTTCATTCTATGAGAAACGCAGAAATACAGAAACTCATGTATCTTCGAAGGAAAATACATAGATTCAATGTGGTGTGCAGGAAAGGCCATCACTAGTTTTCTGTAATTTGCAGGGTCCTCCCACGACTCTCCTCATGAACTGATTCGGTCAAATTGTCATCCTTTACCTCGAATGATTGGGGTTGTGGCAAAATTCGATGAGGCTTCATGTGAGGATGCAAAAATATGTGGCATACGTGCAATTATGGAATTGAACCAAAATTGGCACTTTAAAATCTGGATGAACTGTGGTTATGGTACTAATACTAGAGGAGAGCTCTTAGCTCTGTGGATGGTCCTATTTTTTGCAAAGAATCATAATATATCCATTCATCATATTGTGTGGGACTCTGTGATTGTCATAGATTGGGCAAGGGGAAAACATCCCATCCAGGCTTTGGCTCTCTTGTCTTGGTTGGATCGGATTAAAACACTTATTTTAGATATCCCCAAGGCTTCCCTTTTACACATCTATTAGGAGCACAACACACTAGCAGATGAATTATCGAGGCATGGCATGGTTGCTAGGGAAGGTTCCATATTTTTTAAGCTTGGATCAATGGTCGTCTCCTTTTGGCGGGGCACAGGGACATATTTTCGACATTATACAGGTGGTTGGTTAATGGTCTTTTCCCTGTGATTGTACTTTTGATTTTACTCCTTTGGTGGGACATTTCTTAGGCGGTTTTCCTTGTTTATTAGTACTGTTATTGGGACAAACCAGTTTGATGCTG
This sequence comes from Larix kaempferi, assembly GCA_027924585.1. NCBI lineage: Eukaryota > Viridiplantae > Streptophyta > Pinopsida > Pinales > Pinaceae > Larix > Larix kaempferi. The sequence continues at coordinate 9,893,765 of BSBM01000368.1, forward strand.
GTGATTTTATTGTGGCTGTGATTCCTGTACCTTTGTGATGTTGACAACTCTATCTATTCCTGTATATCTCATATACTTTTATAATTAAAGCTATAACTATTTTTCCTGTGTGAAAAAAAATGTATGTCTAAGGATGTTTCAACTCTAGAAGATTATTAAACCATGATAAACTTGATAATCAAATGATAGGTTAGTAACAAAGGGGCATCTTTAATGTTGTTATCAGATCAAAGAGTTGTAAGTTCGCTAATGATTTTGTTATAGGGTTCTTCTTCTAAATAATAATTATCATAAATTGATATAGATGATTGTGAAATATAATTTTACAATGTAGTTTTTGTTATTGATGTTGTCTCTATGACCATATTCATATCTTGTTATGGAAACCAAAAGAAATTTTTGAAAACTCAAATCCTTAGAAAACCCTTGCATTGTTAATGGATCAGTGTAAGCCTTGCATTGTTAACATATCACTTCCATGGACCCTACTAGAGGGTGCTAGGACATAGTTTGATATATATCCTTAGGTAGGGTTCTTTTTAATCATGTCATGTGCATAGGATCTATTGGAGATTGATATGAACTTGATCCCTTAATAGCACTAATAAGGCATTCTAATTTTTTAGGGTGAATTAGTTTATTGAACAATAAATTATAGATAACCGACATTGAGTTATATATTGAATACTAAATTCTTAAAGGCCATGCTTCTTGAAATGATCTAAGAAGAATGGAATGGTATAATTATATTGATGCACTAATGTGATGGGTTTCTATGGAACAAATTTAGCATAGGTAATTAAGAACAAATTTGAAAGTAGGGAATACATTTAATGTAATCATGTGTTAATTATTTATCCTAATCAACATATGTTGGTCAAGAAAAGGATTCAATATGGTAATCAATACCATGTATCCTTATTTCATATCATGACACTAACTCAACAAAACATTTGTTCTTATTACCTAGGATGACAATTTTCCATGAGATGAGATTCAAGGATAAATATTATGTTACTAACATGAAATTTTTCCCTGAAATTGAGATCCATGCTTTTGATATATTGACCTAGAAGGGAAATATAATACAAATACTCAAAAGGTAGTCTTAGAAGCACTACCTCTATCAATCACCGATATTCCTCACTCTACAATCTATGATTTTCTGACCCAGGTGAATATTTAAAAAATAGTTCAAACTCACCATAAGGCTTATATAATTTAAATATTATTATGATTTTAGTTGGAATGACGAAGATAAGGATATGAAAATGATCACCCAAACCAATTTTAGTCATAAATGATTGGTCTCTATCTAGCTTATAATAACACACTCACTACAATCCCTCAAAAAATTTCCATCAAATCACAAATGAGTGGATAGTTATAAATATTTGTTCCACTCTATAAAATATACAATTCGTAATTTAAAACCAATCCATTCAATTACATAGAAATTTGTAGGAGATGATATATAACTATATAATTTTATCTATTTTCCAATTAATTTTAAATAGCATTTTATTTGCCACAAATTAAATTCCAAACTTCCAACTTCCTTGGATTTTTTGTCTATTAAAAATGTAGGTTATAATTTTCAATGCTTGTGCATTTTATTTTTATTTCGACAAAACTGTAGTTCTGGAAGGACATGGATGTGAAGGGTGTCACATTATTTCCCTTAATTACTAGATACATGCAGTGTAGGAGGATATTTTGTAAAGGTGGATTTCCATCTAATTATACACTATCTTTTCTGAGTAAGAATATTCAACAATATAAGTCACTCAGGGTCAAATAATGCAATAACATGCATCATCCTCATCATCATCATTATCATGGACATCGTCATCGTCATCATCATCGTCCTTGTCATCGTAATTATTATCATAGACATTAACATCAATGTCTAACACAACCCTCCCAAATCTAACACGCAACTCTAGTAACCAATAGCCTCTATCCCATCAATTAAGTAACTCATATGTTGAAGTAGGCTCAATTCTAGGAGGTAAACTCGGTGCTATTTTGGGAGCAAATTTAGGCGCAATACTAGGAGCAAAAACATGGTGGTAATTTGGGAGAAAAACTAGATTCTATACTAGACATTATTGTAGATGCAAAAATTGGTGCTAAACCTACTCATAATTAGGAAGCTAAATTTGGCACTAAACATGGTGTTAATCCTGGCTTAAATCTTGGTGCAACTTAGGGATCCAAACTAAGCACAATTCTTAGTTTAACTATTGGCGCAAAAGAGGAAGCTAAACTTGGCACTAAGCTTGGCACTATGGAGGATGTTATTTCTGGCACTAAAGGAAGCAAAAATAGGTGCTATTGAGGGCTCTATGCCTGGCATTATTCCTGGCTCTAAATTGGACGTTAAAGTGGATGCAATTAGCGTCCATTTTAGCGCCTAATTTCAAAAAAGGATGCAAAAAATGCCAAGAAAAGCGCCATCTCGTGAAATAACGCCAACTTTGCCTAGAAAATGAAGAAAAATACACTAAAAGTGTTAGTGGATGCCAAAAAGGGAGCTAAAAGAGACGCTAATCATAGGGTTTTGTTTTAGTGTAACTAGTTTGGCTAGAATTCAAAAATAAAGCCCCAAACACCTCTAGACTCTCCCAAATTTTCCCAAGATGGATTTCAGGACCTGCTAGATCTCAAGGAAAACCTACAACATCCTAAACAGACTCCCAAATTTGACAATTGCACATTCTCTAGGTGCATCATGCTTGGGACGACCCTTTGGCAAAGCCAAAGACTCTGAGGCAATATCCCCATGACTTATGTGGAACCCAGTGGATTCTGGTGCAGATATGGAAGTGGTTGTCCTAAAACTAAACCCAACCAGCTATAACAACCCTGATATTTGCAATTAGACTCAACTGGACTTAGTTTGGGAGATAGGAAACTGAAACTAGTTTTTGGACTGCTCAACTGATAGATTTCCAAGACAATTCGAATGACCTCTAAGGATCAAGAATTTATGTTCTGAAGGATTATATGGGTCCATTAACATGTCTACTAATGAAATCAACTTACATACAAATATTTGGAGCCATGGATGTTATTCTAATACAAAATTATGGAAAACTAGTTAAATTTGGCACTACAACGATCATATGATCAAATATTCATTAATATATGAAAAAATAATTTACAAAACATAAGGTAACATCATTACATTGAATATCAGAGGAAAATCCTTCACATTATAGAGCTTCAAATGTAGAATCCAATACCCATGTGGTTTCCATCAACCTCCAAAACATAAGCAAGACAAAACACTGCAAAAAATGCTTCAATTGATGGAATCTCTAACATTGAACAATATAGAACTTGAATGGAACTGGAATGGACCTACAAGTATCATCAATGAGAAAGGATGAATTCCTTATTCCTCATGGACTAGCTGAATATTCAACTAGAATTATGAACAGAAGGGGCACATCTCCCAACTGTGACTAGGGGCACATCTCCAAGGTCTTGAGAAGCTAGGAGCTCTCAATGCAAAACTCAAACTGGAAAACTATGTCCATGGGTGTGCTCCTCCTTCTTTTATAAGATGATGAGGATTCAAGATGCAATGTATGTGGTCCACCATCCTCATCTAATGCACCCTCATTGGATAATTTTGGACTAACAACTTTATCTATCTTTTTCCTTAATTTTCTTGCCTTTCTACTTTAGTCTGCTTTTCTGTTTTTGGAAACTCCTGCTTTTCCTTTATTTTTTGTGCTTTCCTACTTTTCTGTGCTTTCATGCTTTTATTCTTATTTCTGCTTTTTTATTCTTTCTTGCTTTTATGCTTCCTTCCATCTTTTTAGCTTCTTTCTTGCTTGTTTTACTGCTTTTCTTCCATATTTCTATTTGGAATACAACTCATTGGGCCCACCTAATCTCCTATGTGCCCTCCTAGGCCACCCTATCATTTACAACTCATCAAATAATTAATTAATAATTAAATATTCTAAACTATGGATTACATTCTTGTGCATGATTTAATTTATTTACACTAGATAACTATAGGCTAAAATTAACCCTTAACTAATTTATTTAATTTTCCACTAGGGCCCATGGGGTATAATGGACTAGTGGTTCCTGCCTGGTGCTATCAAAATTGGGGACATTACATAAATGGTACATACCATGTCCATAATCCTTCGTTGCTTTGAAAATTTATGAAGATGCACCTTCTTGAACGTCATTTTGAATTCATTACTTATATTAATGTGCCAAGGAGGTTTAATTTTGTGTTTAATGCATTAGAAAATTATGTCTTAGATTGGAATTTGTCACGTAACTAAAATAAACACATTGTATAAAACAAATATCATGTACAAAATGTAAATAAGGTTGATAAAATTCTTTTTCATTAATATAAAAGTGTCTCCATCAAGTACAAAATGTGTAAGATAATAGTACAAAATTGGGGCTCCCAAATCCTTGAATGGTGCATATACATGGAAAACAATACAAAATATCCACAATGGGTAATAAGTACAAAAAATATATCCAAAGGATATCAATCGGGCAAGCTTCAGCGACATCTCAGTAACATAGTACACAAGTAGCCACCAGCTGGAACAAATGAAGTCACCTAGCAGGAACCCCCACCAACTGGCGCTACATAGCATTAGGAAGGTGCTTTATTCGAGTAGCAGGGATACCATGAGTGAGACCTCTCAGGTGATCCTCCACATAATATAAAGTAGCCTCTACTCCCTCTTATGCTCGAATCTCCTATCAACGAAGATAAGGTTTCCCTACTAGGTGCTAAGGTCCAACATCTTCATCATTGTTAAATTTTGTCAATATTCCTGCACACCAAAAAAAAATTCCTCTTCATTTTCAAAATATTCAAAAATACAAAAAATGAAATCCTATGAAAAATATTACTCACCAATACAACCGCACTATGATTCGAGAGGTAGAACTAAGTCTGGATCTCCTCATAAATCCAATCTTGAATAGGTGGATTCCTCAATGGTCGGGAGCTTCCTGCACCATCACTCAAGGAACTCATCATCGAAAGATGTAGGAACAAGTACTCCTCCTAACCGATACATAAAATATGTTCACCTGGCCATCTGGGGATACATAGGGTCAATAGGTGGAAATGATACTTAGGGGCTCATAGCCATAATATTCTCCATGAAGAAGGATACACGGATGATTATGTATCCAAATTTCTTATGTGTCCCTATCTTGCACTCGGTTAGCTGACTATCATGTTGTTCAAGAGACCGATGCACCAATAAAAAACAATGGATACAAACACTCCCTCCATAGTACATGTGTCCTCGAGAGGCTTGATCCAAAGCTACCAAGCCTACCACCCGAGTGATCAAAGTCAAGATGAATTTCAAAGGAAAATTGGATATAATAGCAATGGGTATTTTTCTACCCACTTTTTGGGTCCCTAGTACACAAAAAATATTAACATACTCTTGCACAATGGGTGTTCTTTATCCCCTCCTAGAAACTTTTAATTGTATTGATGCCCCTCTTCAAGACAATTCAGTGAGGAAGTAAGTATCATCCACAGTTATTTCTAGTAGTTCCCCTTTGATGACAAAGGCACCTCGGTCAGTGTCCTAGTACCGAATGAGTACTTGTAGTTGGTTCTTTTGAGACCTCATGTAGGGCACTCAGAAAAATTTGAGCAAACCACATCAGCAAAGGGAATTTACTATCAATGGATCCACAAGGCCTCTCTATCAAGGTCATCATGCTCCCTTTCTCGCCAAATGATTCCCATCCTGTGGAAAAAACCAAAACTCGATTTAAAACACAATTTTTTTCATCTATTGGGTGGTCCCATGCACTTATTATACCACATACGTGTGATTACTCATGCTCTTGGAGCTGGACATGCATGATTTTTAGGCCCACTCATGACCTGCAAGGTGGAGAAGCGCGTGGGCACAATTTCCAAAGTAAAATGGACTTGAAAGATTAAATTTTGAGCAAAAAAACAAGAAATAAAAGCATAAAAATGCAATAGGAGGGCATATGAGAATACATGCAGAAGACAAAATTGAAAACAATGGCCTAAGAAGTGCACAATCCACACTTGAAAATTCTGGGGTAAAAGGGCTCCAAAATAGGTAAAATGAGCAATATTACTATTTAACTTGGTAAATATGTTTTAAGCCAAAAAAATTATCCAGTTTCTATAGTTTTCTCCCATTTTTCAAGTGAATTTTGACCAGTACTAATGTTATCTCTTTGAAGTAATATGAATTATGACAAGAAAGTTGAAACCAAGGCTATTTTTATCTATCAATGGTCCATCTAATAGATTTGTGAACTAAGCTGGAATATAGGGTAGGATTCACTTCTGCTATGCATACTTTGCATTATCCATTCCATCACCACCATGCCTTAGGACTCCAATACATGGAGTTGCGACAATAGCCCTTCTACTCTTGAAGGGTTGAAACTTCTGTGTTAGAGCTTACCAACACATGGGTACCCTGGATTAGAACAGTCAATTTCTTTTGGTGCCAATGTCGAAGTTTTTGTTAGGATCAAGAGTTCTTTGTTAGCCCCACCATGTCTTTGAGTTGAATCCTCATGACCCCTTCTGAATATTATTATATCCATTAACATGGTGAACTTTCAAACTTTTGCATTTTGTGTTACTGTATTTGCATCCCATTGCTTGTGCTTTCAAGTCTAATGCTCACTGCAGTTTTCCATTAACCACTTACTGCTTATGCACTTTCCTAAGCCACTCACCTTTTCTCATTATTCTAGTCACATTTTGCTACCCTTACCATAGAAGACATGCTTCAAGAGTGTCCACATATTGCACATCCATTTTTTGCATTTTATTTTGCATACGTATGTTCCGTGCGCTTGGAACGTAGTTGGACACCATGCAATGCTCATCTTTTCCAACATAATATAGCATTATTTTATTATTTTGCAGGATTTATAATATGAAAAAGTCACAAAAAAATCAAATATTATAAAAAGAGAGAGGGGGAAAAGATCTCAAATGTTTATTGTGTTCCGAAAACAAGTCTTTTAATCCTTGAATAAATCACTAGTCTTGAGTCTCTCGGTAAGTTGGGTTCTAGTTTTGGCCTTAGCATTTAAACTATGATCTCAGAGTTGTTACTCCTCCAATTGGTTACTCTTCTAATCATATGGAGAATATGTCAATGTCTCTCACATTGCAGATTTATATCGTTAATCCCATTGTGTCGAAATATTCCCAAATCATTATTGTTTTGTGCTCATTATTCAAGGATAGTCCTATCCCGTGTCAGCCATTATGCAATTTCCTTAACCTCGTATGTCAGTCATTCCCTGATGTCAAAATTTTCTCAACATGTATCTCTAAAACCAATGTTTGTACTCATGCCAATGTGGAAGGTCCCCATTGACTTCTCGCTGGTGGGTCATGTATCATTAATGACAACTCATTTTCTTTGAGATCTTGACTTAGAGTGGTAACTTTGGCCTTGTTTACATCATTGACAAGTAAACTTGCACTCAACAAATGATAACTCATCATTGGTCACTGATTGAGTCGTTTCCTATAAAGTTTGACATCAAAACATCTATTCACATTTTGGGATTTGTGTTGTACCTTGGATTCCATTTCCATCATTGGTGGAAGTCCTCGCCCCAGTCAATAGATTTCATTATCAGTTGTTTCTTAGGGGTCTATTTCATGTGCTATTCACATTTCCTGCATGCAAGAGATGTACGTGGTGGTATGTTCTATAAAAATTTGTCCCAATCCCTTTTTCTAAGTCAAATCAGTACTTGATATTTCTTCGTGTTGGTTGATGGAGGATTCCCTAATGCATTCCTTCCAATGGATCTCTTCCCATAAACTTCAATACATCATGCTCTAGGAATGAGATCTAGAGTATCGGTAGTATCTTGGGGCTTGTAGTCATCAATGGCAAGTTCCCTCTCTATCAAGAAGTGGGAATACATCAATGTCTCATGATTGATGGATTCTACAAGTGTTTGACTCTAAGACATCTATTCACACTTTTGAGAATGTACTTGGTACCTTGGTGCCCATTATTATCATCGGTGGGTTTCCTCACATTTGATAATGGTATACATCAATGACTAGTAATCAAACGATGTTCTCCATGTTCGACTCTAGCTCATTTATTCACATGGGTAGGACTCGTACCTTTTGATGGTTTTGATGAAATATCTTGGGCCAACAATAGCTTTCTCACATTTGTTCTATTTTCTGAGTTGCGTAAGACTATACCATACATCATATGACATTCATACCATTGAGAGAACCAATATCACTCACATCAGCTATAGTTAGTTCTTTTGATACATGTTAAGACATAGATCCACTATGTATCTGTTCTTGGCTATGATCTCCTAATTGATATGGATCCAATGTGTATCATATCATGGCCATGATCAATTTTCTTATATATCACATGGATCCACTATGTACCCTTCTCGTGGCTATGATTAATACATCCTCTATATGTCATGGATCCACAATGCATACAATTGGGCAACCAATTCTATCACTCTTCGAGCATGGATATGCCCATATCAGGGAAATGTATGTATGATACATTTTTCACCGTTTTAGGTATCTTTGTGAGCTAATGATCAAGAACCTCGTTCTTGATAACACTGCATCCCACTCCAACATATATTATAATGTATTTCATCCATTAGGTCCCCTTCTGACCTCACACATTAGGGGGCATTGAGATATAGCTCAAATCAACACTTCTTTGTCCGTGATGATAGTTCAAAAGATGACACCTGAGTGTCACTAATTGTTCACAAAAACAAATTTAAAAAGATGGAAGAGCCTATGATTTGGATTCTTGTGATGTACCTAATCCCTAAAGCAAGATCCCAATTCATAATCTCTTGATTCCATGAAGTTGCAACTATAAATATGCTCACACGTGATTTATGAAATAGCAACAAGCGAGCCATGCATGTTTTCCTTGATCAAGGCGTGAGTGCCTCAAAAAATCATGACAAACATATACAATTTTGAAATTTCGATAAGTTATGGTAATTTTAGATATTTTGGAGCTCAATTATAACTTTCTAAACCAATTGGTAACCATCTTCAACTATCTCCATCAATCATAAAAGGAGATGAGATGGACCAATGAAGGGGACACCCATGTTGCATAATCACACTAGAGGAATCTTTCATCACATTACATCCATCCCTTGTTGCATATTAGTGACCCCCGTCCCTGATCATTATCTCCTAGAGTGTTGAAGTTACCATTTCCAAGTGATTTATCCCTTGTCTACATTCAAATGAGTGGAAATGGGAACATTGGTGTACACGAGCAGAGGAACTTAGTCTTTGGTATAGTTGAAGAGGTAATTGTATTGCATCATTTCATTGCTAATAGATATTTGATATCTTTCCTCCCCCAAATTAAAGTGTTATGTATTTAGTTGATAGCATTGAATATTATTTACATGTCATAGAAGCATAGTTCAAAGTTATTAATATTATGCATATGTTTTTATGATCATTAGTTCTTTTCTTTGTAACCAATTTTTTTTAGGAAGGGTGTGTGGTTATGGTTTTGCATGTTGGATATCATCATTAAGGAGAATATTGGAAAAGGTTAAAGGGATCAACGAGAATCAACATTCATAAATAATGTGCACTTCTTTTCTCCCTCTCTCTTTCTTCTCTATCTTTGTCTACTTGTTTGAGTCTTGAAGTATGGTTGATTTTCCTTTATATGAGTGTAGATAAGCTTGTAGAACTTGCTATTAGATCAATATCTACTCAGCCTAGTACGTTGGTGACCTTTCCTTAGTCATAGGATCAAATTCCACACAACATCCACTGATTCGACAACTGCTATATCATCCATCACCGCACATGCATCTAGTTCTTATCCACCGCCTCCTCCTCCACCTCCTGCAGCAGACCCACCACTCAGATCCCCTCCTCTATTAATCCCACCAACATCCTCTCCTCTAGTAGGAACACCACCACCATATCCTCCTCCAGTAGGCCCATCGATATCCCCTCTTGTAGTAGGACCACCACTCCCCCCCTCCAGTAGGCCCACCCACCCTTCTCTGGTAGACCCACCACTATCCCCTCCTTCAGGAGGCCCACCACCACCACCCCCTCCTACAACATGCCCACCATTGCCCTCTCCTTATCCAATAGGCCCACCACCACCACCCCATCCTCTAGCAGTCCCACCACCACCCCATCCTATAGCATGTCCACCACCACCATCCCCTACTCCAACAGGCCCACCGCCACCATCCATTGATGCAACAACCACTAGCGCACCGACTGCGATATTCATTGATGCATTGGGTGATTTACATGATATGATGCTATTGAGTGATATAGTTCTTAATGGAGAGATGCATCAATTTCTAGTCTCTACATTGTTATATGACATGGGTAGTGGTTTACCCCCTACCTCTTTTGGTGTACATGGACCTATATATGGTAGTGAACCTAGCTAGTATATTTGATTGTTGAGATATGAGTCAACATGTATAATTGTTGATATGTATATTTCACTTCAGATGCATATTTGACATCTATATTGGTTTTTATATTATCGTTCATATATATTATTCATTTTCATATCATGTTCATTTTGCTGTTGTTTAATTTGTATATTATTCCTTTTCATATAATGATCATGTTGATGTTACTGGGTAATTTTTAAAATCTCAAATATTCTTCCATAAATTCATTTGATTAATATTTACTAATAAAAAAATTGGAGAGATTATTATGGTTGGGATTCTTATATAGCATTGAGAGATTTGTCATTGTGGAATCATAAGGCCAACTAATATTACTTGTAATGGCCTTTTGTCTTTTGAATTTATAAGATTTCTCTTATGGTTAACATATCGACATGAGGGCTTTGGTAATGGCCTTGTCCTTAAAATGATAAACTAATAATCTATAAACAATTATTTGAGTTCTCTTGCTTATAATTGAGTGTATTTCAAAGGAATTGCAAGCCTTCATTAGTCAATATATGAGATTACTACACTAGATATGGATGGTTGTAATACGTTTTAGAAAACTTCTTTTCTGTAAGTGGGTGAACCATAGCATAAATTTCAAAGGAATTTGAAATATGTAATTGAATTTTTCTATCCCTATGGCATGCTCATTCAATGTTTGGGTTTAATCTTTCAACTCATGTTCATGGTTATTCTATGATATAAAAGGACGTGACCAAAAGTTGTGAATGCCTTTTTAGGTGAATGATTTGGGATCATAGATGAGCTATAATCCAAAATGCATACAAAATTAAAGTATTGACAATGAATTTGTACATGCTTGTTATTAATGACAATATTCATTATGTCGTTGGTCAGTTTTTAGTTTGAAGGAAGTTTTGTAATCGCTGGTTTGCATGTTCATTTGGTTTGTTTAAATAAAATTGTTGCTTTTCTATGAGTTTATCAGTAAATAAGAACTCATACATGATTGATTGTGGATAATCAATGAAGAAACTCATACTCATATATAGTATTCATTTTTATATCATGTTAGCTATAATTTTAAATTAAATTATTATCATTTTTAATTAAAAGATATGTTATTAATTGAAATTTAAAAGCCATTGAATACCAAAATATTTTTAATGTAAAATGAGGATGAATACAAACAATAACAATAATTATATCTATAGTACACTTTTCAATAGACATTACATATTTATTTACACACTTTTCAATAGATGTCGTATTTAAATATATATTTTTCTTATTGTGTCACATTATCAAAATATCACGTCTCTAAATATTTTTAAATATTATATTCATTCCTTTCATTTATCACAATCACAAATGAATTATAAACAGTATTATATATCATGCATACCAGATCAAAACAAATGAAAAACTTATATGTGTGTGTGCGCCTTTCATACAATGTTATTATATACAAAACAATGTTTTATGCATATCAAAACAATGTTGTATATCAAATAATGGAAAAAAACAATATTATATATAGTGAAGTGTTATATATCCAATAGAAATAAAATGTAATATTGAACAAGGTTATATTATCCAATCAAAACACCTGTCGCTTGGATTAGATTCGTGTTCATGCTTGTGATTATTGTTGTAGTGCTTAAGATATCCACTCTCGTGTTGCTGCTCAAGTATGGAACAATACATTAATGTAAAAAGAAAGGAACCCCTTATTTTCCTAACAACCTAGTATTTAATATAACTTGATAGTTGTATAGGGTTAGTTCTAGGGATTTTGCATGTGCCAACTCCCAATTAGGGTTTCAAGTTTTGGACCTTCTAGAATGTTCTCGAAACTCCACATGTGTCTAGATCCACACATGTGAGAAATGAGAGTTGACACAAAATCCACTTGGTACCATGGTGGTCAAATAGATAAGTCAACTTGCGAGAGGCATAACTTCTTCATATGGACTCCGTTTGAGGAGATTATTGGACCATTGGAAATGTATGAGAGTGTAGAATCACGTTAAGGGCCATGGAAAGGTGATGGACTTTTTGACCTCAAAAAACATCATTTAGACCCTCAAACGGGCCCTAGAAGGTTTTGGACCCCAAATATGCAAAGTGGGCCCTGCCCCTAAAATGGCCCCTATTAGCCAATTCATCCAATATATCCACTCAATAAGCACCAAAATAGATGAATAATTATATATTGATCCATTTCAAATCACACCTCCCCATTTTGGGATGATCCCCCCCAAAAAAAAATATTTTATTGAATGAGGCAAGGAAAATTTTCCTCTACCTTCTACTTGGAGTACCATTCAGCCTTTCCTTGAAGTTGTCCTTTTAACCCCACCCGCCAGAGTTCATATTGTCCTCGCCTTGATGTTCTGGAGTTCTTTTTCAAAACTATGTCTTTTGAGAACTCTGCTTGAGCCTTTGGTTCCAAGTCCTCTACAAAAGGTAAGACCTTCTTAGGTAGGCTTGGTCCAACATGGATGGTTCATAGAGTTTCAGATTTTCCACATTCACTACCGAGTAAATGCGCATATATGGGGTAATACTGAGTATGTAAGAAGTATCTCCTACCTTCTCCAACACTTCAAAAGAACCATACCTTAATTCCTTAATCTTATTACTAGGACCTTGCAAAATTTCCTTATTCAAGTGCAACCATACTTTGTCTGCCACCTTGAATGTTTTCTCAGCCTTGTGTTGGTGATGTCTTGCCTTGTACTTTTCATGTGACTTATTCAATGTCTCATGTACTTGTAAATGGATTTTCCTAATATTAACAATGAAATAGTTGGATCTTAATTCTTCACCGACGAGGTCTTCCCTCACTCCCCCTTGATGTCCATAAACAACATCTAGAAGTGAAGGTGCAGGCAGGTATCCAAAACAAGTTTCGAAAGGGGAATTTCCAATGGAAGTATGGTCTGCTTTGTTATAAGAGTGTTGGATGTAGATCACATTTTCATCCCAAGTCTTTGGATTCTTTGATTGTAACCCCTCAAAAGATGTACCATTTTTTTGTTAACTACTTCTATCGGCCCATCTATTAGTGGATGGAATGTTGTAGATCTCTTCAACTTAGTGTCCATCTTCTTTCAGAGTGTATCCCAAAAGGCACTGAGAAATCTAGTATCCCTGCATAAGATGACACTCCTTGGTATCCCAAAGTGCACCTAGGCTTGCTCAAAGAACATGTTTGATGCTTCTTGTCCTTTGATGGTCTTTTTACAAAGCATAAGAATGCACATATTATGAGATGAACAAAGTTTGCTCACACATAAATGATCCAAAATATTTGGAATATAAAGTAATCCATTAAAAATAATAATATATTGAGTAAATGTTAAAAAAATTGAACGAGATGATAAATTAGAACTTAGGGCTTCATATATATATATATATATATATATATATATATATATATATATATATATATATCTAGATAGAGTGTTTTTTCATTAATAGTCATGTATTTTTTATAAGACACATCTTTTTAATGTCTCTTCATTAATTATTATTATTATTATTATTATTATTATCACCATCTTATGTATATTAATGTTATTTGTGTTCATAACATTGCCTTCCTCTTTAGAAATGCTTTGTCCTCAAAGCATATTGATAAAAAGGATTTACACCTCTACCTTTGCTTGTAATATCGTCACATCATTCTATGTTCTATCATAGTTGATGATACAAGGCAATATGATCCTCTAAGTGTTGAGCAAAATTTTCAAACCGTAAAAGGATCAGACCATCCTAATTCAACTATTTGCAGAACATTGCACTTCCACGATGAATTATTATCATGAGACTTACTTTCGCTAGTATCAATATTTTTTGAATGATAATTTATGTAATGTCCCCAATTTGAAAATTTTCCCACTTTTAGTCAACTTTTGAAACTTGGACTAGTGAAGCCCCAAACTGTCCCAAATGATCCCAAATATTTTTGAATGATGTATGGAGTGGATTGAGGTGTATTTGGACACACTAAAGCAAATATTATATGCTTGGACACTTTCTAAATAATTCAGCAACTTGCATTTACAATTAGAGAATGAAAGGAAAAATTACTAGGAAAATCAATGTTGAAACCCCCAAAGGTAGATGGATCCAAAAGACTCCTAAGGATTTCTAATTGGGATTGAGATTGTTTGATATGTATTGAGACATAAAAATGAAGTTGATTTATTCTTGGACACTCACACAATACTTCTGCAACATTCATTTAAGTTCAGGAGAAAATAGGGAAATTTACTAGTAATTTTGAGGTTCAAACCCCCAAGGGTAGATGCCATAAATGACTTCCCAAATGCAGTACAAACCTCCCAAATTTAAGAACAGAGACATGTAATAGTTAGAGTACTTCAAGAGGCACCCAAATGCATCATTAATAATTTTCTAAAGGCTGCTTCAAATCCCATGAACCATAGGTTTGTATACATGTCTTCACATAGGGGGAAAAGCTAGGAAACTCCACCACTTGTTATGAATTTCAAGATTTATGTTCCAAATACTTATACAATGTGTATGAAACTTCTTCATAAAATTAATGGCTATCCATACATCAACAAAATCACATATATTGACTGATACAAATTGAAATAAAGCAACTTCAAGCTCTCACAATAAGATATAGAGAAAATGGCACCATTTATGCATTGTTTGGTATTTTATCACTTGGTATTTCGACCTGAGGATATTATGAGAATCAAATACAGAGTAAATATATCAGATTAAAAATAAATGGTGTATCTTTGACTCTCCCAAATATATCATCATCTCACCATGTGCGCCCTTCCTCCAAGAGCCAAAATATGAAGAGAAACGTGAGAGAGAGATGGGAACAAGTTGAGGAAGAGAAGGTCAGGAGCTGACCTGTAGATCAACCTGCAACAAAGGACTCCATTATATCTCCAAATGAAAGGTCTGAATGGCCTCTCCAATTTCCAATTAGGATGGGAATCTTTCACCCTCGAAATTGGTACTAAGGCAAGTAGAGTAAACACTCCACTAGCATGGACAAGCTATGCTCTCCAATTTGCAAAGTGAGAAATGATCAAAAGCTCCTTTCCTTCTTTGTTCTTGTCTTTTATAAACTTCTCAAGTCCTCCATGGGTCGAATTCCTTCCAAAAGCTTCATGTCAACTCAAGTTGGGAAGAGATTCCAATGTGTGCCACTTGTCCAACAATTCCTAGTCTCCATCTTCCCTCAATTCGAATGGGGAAGCTTCTTGGATTCCATAACTCCCTTGTGCATTCTCTTGGAGGCTATTTTTATCCCTAACATGTCATATATGTCATATGTCAGCAATCAGGTCTGAACTTTGTTATAGGTTTCATAGAATCTTCATCATTGTTGTCATAGGAGGCTGGGAATATAGCTCCAAGTGTCACAATTCTTCTAAGATGCCTCTTCCTCTTCCATGGGAGTTATTCTTCCACTCCAATTCGACCTTACATGACTCATGCCATGAATAATACCTCTTAAACTCCCCCAAGTATGTTACTCTTCATCTTGAACTCGAATTGGTGAGAGAATCATGCCAAGTGTAGTGGGGAATCTTGCCACATGTGGGTCCCGCAACCTCTTATGTACCCTCATGATCCAATGCCACCTTATTTTCTTTGTATTATTATTTAATTGACCCATTTAATGAAAATTTGTAAGTCTAAGGTCATTTTGGGTCTTGTAGCTCCTTTACTCCAACTTTTAATGCTTCCACCCCCAACCTAGGGAACTAGTAGTTTTCCCCCATGATAGCTCATTTGGATGGGAATATTACAAAATTTGAATTGGAAGTTTTCTCTTAATGTGAACCACCTTGTCCCTTTGGATCTAATTTTACATTATTACTAACTTGGTCATCATTCTTGGCAATTATTTGACCCTTAGTATCAACTTGACAAACTATCATGAGTATGGCCTAGTGGTTTAGGCCATTGTGACCTAATTCAAAATTTGGGGACATGACAATTTAGTTGTTCCCAACCTAAGGGATATTGATACTCTGATTGTTTAAGATATCTGATTTTATGATTTGGATGTCGATAAGGAGTTCCTATAACATTATTTTCCCTTATCATGCTTGTAGTGTTTTCTTGGTTTAATTTTAGTATATGATTTTATTCACGCCTTGATGTTTCTTGGTTAACTGATGAACTTCCATTAGTATGTACACTTGGAGTATCAATATCCCTTAGGTCAGGAACAGCTAAATTATCGTCCAAAAAAAATTGATACAACGCAATTAAGTCTCATGATAATAATTCATCGTGGAAGTGCAATGTTTCACAAAGAATTGAATTAGGATGATCCAATCCTTTTACGGTTCGAAATTTTTTCTCAACACTTAAAGGTTCATATTGTCTCGTATCACTAACTACAACATAATAGACAATGATGTGATGACATTACAAACAAGAGTAAAGAAATAAAGCATTTTTATCAATATACTTTGGATACCAAATGACTAGATTGCATCCCTCACACTCTCTATATATTACTTTCCACTTGTACTTTCTTATATAACCCTTGTATCACTTTATACTTTTGTATATATATTTATAAAAAATTAACTATAACTTCCACTTACCACTTATTTGAAATGTTTTCTTTTTTCTTTTTTAATAAACTTGATTTTTATTCCATGCTAGAAACGTTTCTCGCCTTGTTTTATTATTTACTTTGACTCATAAATAAGGTTTAATAACTTCGATGCCCCCTCTTCGGCTTTTGAATTGGAAATTGAATAAAATATTCTTTGTATTACCTTTTAATATAACTTTTTTATCCAATAGTTAGGCCCTTTTGTTTTTGATGATGAAAATATCCAACCGTCACGCATCTTGATAATTGGTTAATATGGTGTATATGCAACAATTATTATGTTTAACGCATATGGCAGGTACCGTCCTTCAACTTGGGTTGCATCCTTTGTATTTTAACTTTGACTTCCTATAATCACACGTCGATACAAACTATTGTTATTCCTTCATATCCTTCGATGACAGGAAATACTTGATCAATGGCCCATGTTTAAAATAAAATAATGCATAAACATTGAATAACTTGGCTTCGAATGGCATGATGGTCAAAGGTGAAGGGTTCTCTGATTGGTAGATACTCGGTGCAAATGTAAAGTGGAGACACGTATCAACGTATGGATGGAGGCGTTTGGTATGACATGATGGTTGTATTATAGATGTTATCCATATTGTTGGTCAATGGTATTTGTTCATACAATACTTGAATTGTGACTAGATAATTCAATAGTGATAATTCTTCCATCCTTCTTGTTTTTAGTCTTCACAAGGATAACTGAACCAATTTCCTTTTGCATGGAATATTTCTTCTTCGACATTATTATGAATTTTTAATGGCCAAAGGCCTAATGATGGTCAAATACCTCAAGTTCAAGTTCAGAGAAGCTTCGTTAGGGATGGGCATGATGAATTAGCCAATGACCATGTTTTAAAGAAACTTTGAAAGATTGGTCTGGCCAAAGGTTGAGATCAATTTTTAGCTCCGATACCAAATGAGACGAACAAAATTCGTTCACACATAAATTATCCAAAATATTTGGAATATAAAGTAATATATTAAAAATAATAATATATTAAGAAAATGTATAAAAAATTAATGAGATGATATATAACAATTGAGGGCCTATTATATATATCTAAACAAAGTTCCCTTTCATTAATATTAATGTTTTTTCGATAAGATACATCTTTTTAATATGTCTCTTCATTAATTATTATTAATATTATTATTATTGATATTACCTTATGTATATTAATGTTACTTATGTTCATAACATCTCATTGAATATGTCAAATACCACAAATAAATAGTTGTCTCTTCCTAGTGGTTGCAATACCGCCCCACAAAATCCATGATTGCAATTCTAGGACTGTTCGAATTTCTAATTTGAAAATGTGGTTACTAGGTTTGGTTGTCTTAGGATTTTAATGAGTGATCAAGGAACCCACTTCTTAAATAGGACTATTGAAGCATTAATAGAAGAAATTCAAATATATCATCAGAAGAGTACACCATACCATCCTTAGGCTAATGGAATTATCGAAGATTTTAATGAAATTTTAGAGAATTCCTTGACCAAAGTATGCAATGTGAAATGTAATGATTGGGACTTGAGGATACCATCAATATTATGGGCATATAGAAAAACTTGTAAAAAATTGACAGGTCAGACACCTTTTAGGTTGGTATATGGTCAAGAAGTTGTAATGCATATGGAGTATATTGTATCAAGCTTAAGGATTGTTGGGTTTACAAAAATGACAGATACTAGAGCATTGGAGGATAGGTTGTCCCAATTATTGAATTTGGAAGAAGACATGCTTATTACAGGTTTCCGTCAACAAGTACAAAAATCAAGGGAGAAGGCATGGCATGACCTCCATATCAAGCAAAAGAAGTTCCAGGTAGGAGACCTAGTTCTCCTCTACGACAGTAAGTTCTTCAAACAACCTGTTAAGTTTATAATGCACTGGTTAGGACCCTATGTGATTAAGTATGTAACAGAAGGAGGTGATGTGCAATTGCAAAAATTGAATGGTGAAGTCATGGATGGGTTAGTCAATGGGAGTCGGCTGAAACTGTATAGGGACAGCTGAACTTTCCTTCATCGGGCATGAAAAGAACTCCGACGTTTAGTTGCCGAGTGTAGTTGAAATGGGCATTGGACGCTAAAAGATTCTTCACATAGGTTATAAGTAGGAAAATGTCGAAGTTTATTAGGAACGCATGTTCAAACGTAGGTATGTCATAGATGATTTTAAAAAAAATGAAACGAATAAAGTGGTGCATTAATGGAGTGTTGGCCAAATAAGAAATAATTGCATTTAATGCAAGACGTGGTGGGAGTGTGTGAAATAATTTCATGATGTTAAGGAAAATAAATGTCGGATTGGTTAAATCCCGAGAGAGATCTAGTCAGATACGTTAAATCTCGGGTTAACGCGACGACACGACAGGATGACGAGGCATTAAAATTGTAAAGGAATGAGGATCAAGATCATTCTTTTCCAACTAGTGCTAAGCATTGAGCTAAGAACGAAGCCAAAAAACTAGTGTTCTACAAGAGTGTGTCTGGAGAGATTATCCCTGAAAAATCACTTGACGAAATTGTAAAAGAATTCATGGAGTCCGGAATACCAGAAAGCCAAGTAGAACTAGAGGTGATTCCAGCAGTAGCGCCATCAGTGATGCCTACAACAGTAAGCAGGTCAGTACATACAAAGAAAACCGAATCCCGCACTAAAGGGAGAAATCATGTAGAGGCCATTGCATCATGCATGACATTGGTTTTTCCACCATATGTACCGCAATGAAATAGAATGTGAAACCAAACAGATTTATTAAGGATGCAAAGTATACCCTACATACACCAAAAATTCCGAAGGGAGTAATGAAGGAAGGAGATATGCTGGGAAAAGTGCAAAACCTTAATTATGCAAATCATGAATTGGCTGATAGAAAGAAATTCCTAGAATTTTCCCAAGACAATTACTTAATGGAGATGTGCCATGAAGACACGACCATTCAAGTTGTTGAACCACAACAATGGGCCAAAGGATTGGAAAATTCTGGCATATTGGCCCTCTTAGAAATACCTCATTTTGGTCACAGTGCAAAAGTCAATGCCTGTGTGAAGCAGCTCTTAGTATGTGTTCATGATGGATTTCTATGGATAGATAAGAAAATTTCTATTGATACAAGCTTAGTGTTGAGGATCATGGGCTTGTCATTTGCAGAACCGGATCCAACGACCTATTTTGTGGGGAAGGAAAAAAATCAGGAACTTGTTGATAAAATGAAGAATAAATATGGTTTGGGGAAGAGCACTCGAGGCTACGATGTAGATTCTATCAATGATCAATCAATGAGATTTGCGACATAGGCGCTAGCTAGCAAGCTATTGAAGAAATGTCTCCTGAATAAAGTCTCCGCAGTAGTGATAGTGTTGGCTGAGCAGTGTGTCGAAGGTGTCCAACTAAATTGGGTGAAATTATTTCTTAATGAGTTTTTGGGTGATTTCCACGATGTACAAGAAAAAGGTAGTCCTTTTCATTATTCTTGGTTATTAATTTTGATTGCATTAGTTGCTTGGGCAGAGCCAGAAGACTTGCAGTTTGTGGGACAATCAGGGCATTCTTTGGCTACACGTTATGCGCCATTGTGGTATAGTGACAACACATACCAATAGAAGGAAACAAACATCACATTTTATGTTTATAAGGAGGGTATCCAACATAGTATTAGTGGACTCCACACATGGAGCCTCGTGTCGTAGATCTATTTAAGAACATTGTTTGGTTTAAGGAGGGACCGTAGTTTATGTTCATGCAAGGAGGGATGTTAATAAGGAATGGTTTCCTACACACTTTAAGTTAGTAGAAGAAGATGTAAGCAGAATTATCCAGGAATGGCCTTAGGGATGGGAGGTTCTAGTTCCTGTAGAGGAAATATCTCCAGATGTGTCACAGGAAACATAATAGTATAGTAGAGCATGGGAAAGATAAGCAAGGGGAAGAGGTATCTTGAGCACCAGAAGGAGCAAGTGAAGAACATGATCAATTGCAAGAAGGAGAGAAAGAGTCCAGTGCAACACAGACTGACCCTACAGTCAGGGAAAAGAGAAAATATATGGAAATAACTAAAGGGAAGAGAATGAAGAGGAAAGCTCAGAAGGGAAGCACGGATTTGTCATTGATTGAGGATGAAATTGAAATGTTGAAAGATAGGTTCAAGGATACCACAGTATACATATGACATAAGGAAGAAGATAAGCACTTAGAGATATTATTATGAATCAAAGGATGGTTAACTGAGTTGCGACAGGCACTAGTAGACATAAGGATAGCACTAGTTCAAACAACAAGTGAGAAGCAGAGTGGCTTGGACAAAGAAGCAAGACCAATGTCATAGCCATACTTGGCTGCGCAACACAAAGTTGTAATGTTAATGCCAAAAGCATTAAGTTTCCTAATAGAAGAGGTACATGAACGTGTCCATGACTTAAGTCATGTTGATTTGAAGTTATCAAAGTTACCTATGCATATGCTGCATAACCTGCATCAGAGCATTATAGAAGAAATAAAAGAGCGAGAAGAGTATAATTTCCATGAGATGATGAAATATGGTGCAGAAAGGGATGAACTCAGAGACAAATGCATAATACTTCAGAAGGGGTCGGATGAGATAGCTTAGTATAAGGAGAAGTTGCATAAATTCATGGAAGCAACTTGTAGCACAGTCCCATAAATTGAAATGATAGAGGCAATGCCCATTGAAGACAAAAATGTTGAGCCTCAATCAAGACATTAAGGGTTTATATGTAAATATTAGTGAGTTGTAGGCATAGTTAGTGCCTAGCACACCTATGGAAGTACGAGACCAAAGAGAAGAAGAAGCGAAGGCTTCCATAGAAAATATTAAGGCCTTGGATGAAGAATGTGCAAAGTTTTTTAATGAAATTTCCTAGGAATGGGAAGCATTGATGGATGACAAAGAGTTACAGGGAGTAAAAACCAAGCTGGAAGATGCGTAGAACATGGCTACGAAGTTAAAAGAATGCATAAGGACCTTGCCACCATTAGAGAGAATGTCAAAATTCATAGATAGTGAGAAATTATAGGCATAAATCAATCAATTGAGGGAGGAACAACAACGAATGAGCCAGAGGCTCGAAACTTTGCAGAATGAAGCAGTGGGAATATCTAAAATCATTGGAGGAGGATACAGAGATATAAGGAAAGCTACGTAGATGGCTGAGGCATGACTAAAGATTATATTACTATGCATCTGGTAAAGGAACTACAAGAGAAGACAGATAAAGTAGAAGGAACAGTCAAAGCATCAAAGAAGATATATGATGAGTTTTTGGAAACATGAAAGATGCCCTAGGAGTAGGCTTGAGTGGCTCGGGACGAGCCACATGTAAGCGTTGGGGGTATGTTGTCCCTAAGATATTTTGAACCATATTTTTTGTTTTGATGTGAAAAAAGAGTAGCGTGATGAAAGGGTCAAATGGAGTGTTGGTGGTGCTTTCACACACCAACAGGAAAAAAAGGGGATCTACCGGCTTGTTGAAGCCAAGGTAGAAAGCCTGGTAAATGTGGTTCCCGTGGCTCTATGTGTGAGAGGTGCGAGGTAAAAGCCAGTAAAAACTAATAAAAAGTAGAACTAAACTATATAAATGAAAATATAACTCAAGATATAAGGCTCCTGGGCCGTGAACATCTAAAAAAGTGAAATGTAAAAATCTATAGTAATCAGTAAATGTAAAATGGTAACAAATACATAGTAAATATTTCATACATTTCTACGCATACATCATGGAATCATTAATGAAATTTATTTTATTAAATAAAGAATGTGGACTCATACATTCAGCTTTGAGATACCTCGTAGAGTAGTGAGCCTGCGCATCTGCTTGAAGCTATCCTCCTTGATTGATCCACCACACGGAATGGAAAGGCTAAATCTCAACCAGATGAGGGTGAAAGGAACACGAAGGGGTTGACCTTTCACGCGAGAGGGAGTGCACAGAGGAATCTCTTCAACAAGGAATACCAATGAAAAATGGTTCGAATGTGTTTTTGAGGGTAGAAAAATTTACATTTATAACTATGGTTTAGGTTTTTTTTATAACCCTAAACCATGGTGGTTTTTGTTTTCACCGCCGGTAAGGTTTGAATGTGGGAAGGAATTTTGTTTTTGTGGGAAACCTCCATATTTGGTGGACTTCCCCTATTTTGGTTGAGGTTCCTTCTTTTTAGGGGGCTTGTCCTAGATAGGCTTTTATACTTAGGACAATATACTTTTTGAGTTTTTGACTTCATTTTTCATTTTTTGAGGGTTTTACACATAGGGATAGGGTGAGTATAGAATATGGTCATTTTTTGGTGTTAATAGATTTCCCCCTGATGTGTGAGGCTAGGAGCAAATCGTATAATCGATAGACATCATAGGACCCTCAAAGTGATGGTGTGGTGGTGGTTGCTTCGGAGGAGAACATATACTTCAGTGGAATGATGCGGACGATGCCCTGCAAATACAACACTCAAAATGAATGAGTCACATATAATCTCCAATGTACGTGGATGAGGCGGGCATACCCATGCTTGTATCAAGATATATAAATAATAATGAGGCCCAAAGGGGACCTGAACAATACTTAGAGAACTGTTGTGTACATCATAATGGTCCAGAGGGGACACAAATTTGGGACATACTCATGATCCAACCATGATTGATTTAAAGTGTTGAAATCAGAAACAATGGCATCCGTACCGAATGCGGTACCATAACAACTTATGCACTGTTGGATATGAAAGGGTCCAACAACTATATGGACTCAACGAATCAGAGTCAAAATCTCATAGCTACACTGGTTGCATCTGAACTGGGTACCTTAGGTAGCATATCACTGGAGGGATTCTGAACACTGTCGCCAATGCAACACGGATATATGCAGGAACATACAAATTGGGGCTCCACATAGACTCACCAATGTGCTAGAGTCAGGTGACATTCGAGGTCTTCGACCAATAACTAATGGGACCAATACCCTGTACAAATCTCAACAGTGTGATTAGGGAGTTGGATTTGAGCACGTGCGAAGCAATCGGCTGACGAGGCACTAAGGGCTCCTCGCAGATGATCCCTAGGAACTCACCACCGATGGTGGTGAGTCCAAGATACAGGGACCTCTAGGTTTTTCCTCTGGAATAGATGCGTTGGTGTCGCTAGAGGGATACCTGCAACTACCAAGGCAATGAGGCTTCCTTGATAGGAGCGCAAGGTATACGACCAAGATGTGATAGCATTGAACTTGGGACTGAGACACTGTAGAGGGGAATGAGGGTCGTGAAGTGATGGGACTCATACTTCCTTTGTTCAGAGTATGATGATAGGGCTGACCGGGAAGCATATTAAACCAATCTTGGGGGGACAGGACCATAGCTTAGGGAATCGGGAGCTTTGACTGCAACGAGGGACTCTGGTGGGGAAGGGGGCACTGATTGATGATATCAGGAGAATCCATGGGTGACTCATCACATAATAATCTAAATAAAGGAGACCGTACTTAGAAATTTTGCC
This sequence comes from Larix kaempferi, assembly GCA_027924585.1. Lineage (NCBI taxonomy): Eukaryota > Viridiplantae > Streptophyta > Pinopsida > Pinales > Pinaceae > Larix > Larix kaempferi. The sequence goes on from BSBM01000368.1 coordinate 9,918,393, forward strand.
ATAACATGGGGTTGTACGAGATTTGGCGTGGCACCAAGAGGCACCATTTGCGCCTTCTTCATGGTTTATTGAGCTCGAAGAAGGGATGGAAGTGCACTTAAAATGGTACTTTTGTGTGGATTTGTGAGAGCCCAGGACAGTGCATGTTCATGGTTGCTTTCAATTTTAAGGAGTCTGAAAGCGATAAGAAGACTCTGAAATGGTGGAAAGGAGATACCGTCATGTGGATTTATATGAGCCCAGGACAGTGAATGCTCATGGCTGCTTTCAATTTTAGAGAGTCTAAGAGCAATAACAAGACTCCGAGGGGGGTTATTTTTCATAGATTAGTCCCCAAAGCCCAAAAAAGTATAAAACTATGCAGTGGAGAACTCTTCTAGTCGGAGAGACTAGAGTATTCCTTTTTCGTAATTAGTCCATTCGGTCCGGAAAAGGGGTAAACTTATACCGAAATTCGCCCTTTCAAATACTTTAACGAGCATGAAAGGAAGCAAGATTGATCGACGATCTTTTCATTCTTTAAGGATTCAAAAAAGAGAGCTTAACGGAAACTCCCTAAGTGCCTTTTTCGTAAAGGAGTTGCTCATCCCAAAAAAGTGATAAAATTATAATGAAAAAATATAATAGCCAAGCAAGGAGGAAGTGTTCAATCAAGGGACAAGTATGTGAACCAAGAACAAAGGTGAGGGGGGAACACTGATGGTGCCTCCTTGCAGGTTGATGAATGGTGGAAAAATACCGCAATGACTGCAGTATGGATGGAGTGGAGGGATCATAGATAGGACGTGATGCAAAAAATGGCGAAAAATGACTATGGCCTATGTGGCACGCAATCGAAGCGATGAGGGTCATGAAAAAAATGCCCAAATTTTTTTTCAGTGAGTGAGAAATGATCTCAAGCATCATCACAGGCTCGAATTTCTAAATCCGATGGAGAAAACGACACGTCAAACGGACGTCGTATGACCCCGGTACGCACGAAAGAAAATTAGGGCATGGGCTTATAAAAAGGGGAAGGGGACCACTTGTTACATATCATTTTCACTTGAGTTGTGGAGAGTGTGTGGAACCCTCAAAGAGATTTGCTGATATCCTTCGATCGGAGCGACCATTTGCGATTCTGTGAGTTGCAGGTAAGAGGTGGTCATTTTGGTCATTGTGGTCATTTGCGATTCTGTGAGTTGCAGGTAAGAGGTGGTCATTTTCCGAGATCCAGCCTCCTGAGGGCCTAGATTGAGCTGATGAGGGTTTGGAGGACACGGGGCGCACTAAACCTCCTCTTATCAGCGCTCTGGGATGTTCTTCTCAAGATTTAAGAGCACTCTAGGGTGCTCTCTTTACCCAAACAAGTGCGCTCCAAGTCTTAAAGGGGGGATGCATACATGGTACTGATGGATGCCTACTTTTTCTTGTGAAGGATCTAGCCTTCATTTCCAGAAGTTTATACATGAAGAACATTGGTTGGGTTTCCTACATGGGAAATCATATGATGGATGGACTCACTGTTTTCCTACTTGGTGGGTTGGGAGTCTTTTACAAACCCTTTGTGTTGACACTATGTAGTATAGAGGTTGAAGTAGGAGACACTCCCACTTCTCAAGTTCATTTGGGACCCAGGAATCATCCTTGGTCTCAAATACTTCAACTGGAGATTTCACATAGAATTATGGGGGATAAAGACACCTCTTGAAAGGGATAAGTTGTATGTGATCAAGTCCTTTCCAAAAATTTATCTCCACCTTGGCCACCATCATCATCAAGTTCGCTTGGAAGAAGAAATTTTGCAAGAGACATCACCTAGTTTCCATTATGACCATTTTGTATTTTCATGCATGAGCAATTGCTTGGTTGATGCACCTATGGATTCATTATCTTACATGAGTAGATCATACATCAAGCACTTTGGTAAGATTGATTTTATTCTATTTTTTGACATTTTGGTTCATGGTAGAATGTTGGAGAAGTACTCTCTGGGTTTGGAGGCTAGGTAGAGAAACCATTGCATATCAATTTGTTTGAACATGAAATTCAAAGGATAGAGATATTGCATTTTGATACTATGATTGAGCATGGTAAGGATGGTGCACCATGTAGAGGATCCTTTCATTTCATAAAACATGTGGTTTCCCAAGCAAGGACAGGAGTCTCCTATGGGGATGAGAATTCTCAAAGAGTTCTCAAAAGGATAAAGAAAATGTTACATCAATGTTCCCATGTTACATCCCATGAAGATGCATCCCTATCAAAGACATTGCTCATTCAAATTCATGGAGGTGTTAACCATTATGCATGTATTGGATAAGAGAAAACAATTCTTAAGTAGAAACAAGTTTAAGGATGAAATTGACCACATTGGTTCAAGGTCAATCTTGACACATAAGGAACTCAATGTATGGAAACAAGAATGGATTGCATATGAGTCATCGAATGGATTGAAGTATGAAAAGTGGTGCAGCACATGTCAATGGTATGAGTTATGTTTCAGGAAATATTATTAAAGCATGCCTTATGTACAACCCATATCATATGGCTCATAGGAATAGAAGTTTACAAATGCATGATTATTCCTATTCCAACTGCTACATGAGAAGTTTGGCCATTTTGCATGCATTGGTCAAATTCAATTCATGTTTTGCAACTCAACTTGCAATGGAGTGTTTCATAAGCATGATCATTCATGAGTTGATGGTCAAGGGTGACCGGTGCAAGCCTAAAAGGGGGTCATCTATGAAGGAGATGAAGTTCAAATGGTGTATGCAGTAGCTTGCAAAAGTTTGTGGAAAAGCATACAAATGTTTCATCATTCATATTTTCACTTGCTTGAGGACAAGCAACTTTTGGGAGGGGAGGACTGTAATGTTCCTATTTTTTATAGCACCATGGAGTAACCACTATCCCATTATATCCCCATTGATCCTAGTGGAAAATTAAATAAATTAGTTAGGGAATTAATTTTGACTATGATTATTTTGAATAATTAAATTTGATCATGAAGAAATGATACAGTCTATAATTTTGAATATTTAATTATTAATTAATTGTTAAATGAGTTGGAAATGACCAGGTGGCCCAAGAGGGCTCATAGAAGGTTGGGTGGACCCTTATGATTTGTCTCACACACATAAAAGTAGTGAAAGGCAGGAAAGTACTGAAAAATAGTGTAAAACAGGAAAGCAGTGAAAAGCAGGAAAGCAACATAAAATCAAGGAAGATAGAAGTTTCCATATTTTTTCTAAAAGTAGGAAAGTAAACCTAAAGTATAAAAGACAATAAAGAAAGGAAATAATCTCATGAAAAGCTACAAGTCCTATATTTAGCTAGTCAGGGTGCAATTGATGAGACAAGTGGTCCATGTGCACTGTAACTTATCAAAGAAGCCATCATAAGCTTATAAAATGAGTATGAGAGACTCCATGAAGGATATTTTGCCATTTTTCCATTTGAATTGAGATATCCATGATTCTCAGAGGCTTGGTTTGTGTGCTCCTCTCCAGTGTTGGGAGATGTGCCCCTTTGCAACTAGTTGGGAGATGTGCCCCTCTGTAACACTATATCCAGTTGATCTTCAGTTGGTGATCAAGGAAGGAGACATCTAGTATCTTTCATTGAGCTTCAAAATATATCCTACTATTTTTCCTGTACTTTTCTATTTCAGTTACTGATGTTGGCATTTTTTCATTAGCCAACATCCAGTTTCAATATTGTTTCTGCAGTGTTTTTGGTAATGGTGACGTTGTTGGTGGAGGATGGAACCTGTATGGAATTTTTCTATTGTTGTTGTAGCTCTATGATATATTTGGTTCCTCTGCACCATAATAAAAATAAATCTTGACTTCTTTTCTGCAATTATATCTCTTTCTTTTATGTATTCCTTCACCTATCCTCAATGCACTAGTAATTTGGACTAGTTTTTGTTTTGGTTTTCATAGACTAACTTCTTCTCATCCATTTCACAATATGAAGGCATCAATGGAAAGATAAGACAAAATTGGACCCGACCCTCAAGACATATATAGATGACCCTCAGGTGCTCCAAAAAGTCATTGGGAAAACAGTTAGTCGACTAATCCCGAAAACAAAACTTTTCTCCTAAACGCCCAAACTTGCAAAACAAAAGCTTGTAGTTGAGTTTAGTGCCCCCTACTATAGATAGTGACTGTAACCAAGTCTAGATACATCCATTTCAACACCATAAGTGGTTGGGTTCCACATAATTCCTCGGGAAATTTCCTTAGAGTCTTTCGATTTGTCAAATGGTCATCCCAGATGTGACGCACCCAGAAAATGTGCCACTATCGAATGTATGGACTCTAAACCTCTCTGATTTATGTTTTCCAGACCTATAGGTGCATGTTGTGGATCATACTAAGTTTATTACAAACTTGTGTTTGTTTGGGAGGGAATTTGGGAAAGTCCCTAGGTGCTTGAAATCAATTGGGAAAAGCTAGTATTTCTTGCTTGTTTTCAAAGAAAAATCAACTGAGGCAAGTCTGTAAAGCTTCTTGTGTGTGATTTGGTTTCATAGAGTCTGTATATGCCCCTGAACCCCTTCTTAAAAAAATTAGGAAATCTCTTGTGGTGTTTGGAGACAAATCTATGCATTCTAGTACTGGTTGGCCAAATTTGAGTTAATGTGCCTAAAGCATATTTGGGTACATTACATTAAATTGGCATGAAAAATCAGAGAGATACATAATCTAGTCGAGGTACAATCTTAGGGACAATAACCTTCCTGAATACAAAGAGCTTGGAACTTTATCCTCCATGTCTCTTCTTCTTTCCTATAAGCTTCATTCAAGTTTTTACTTAAGTATTATCTTTTTAAATGTGCTCGTATGTTATTTCCTCTTATTCCATATGCACTTGCAAAGTATGCAAATCTATTGCAAAGCATCACGTTCTAAGTGTGGGGAATGATAGATTTTTTTCACCCAATATTTAAGCTCTACTTTTACAACATGAATATTTGACTCCCAAACAAAAGGTAGGGTTCCTTCCACATGTCTGCTCCAAGTATTTTCAATAATGTGGTATACTTCTTCATGATTTAACCATAGAGTGTTAAATTGAAAAGGATTAGGACCTTGATTTTCCAATTCCTCAAGGGTTAACATAATTGACTTATGATCTGAGATTTCATTCGGAAAAATTTGAACATTCATCAAATAGCCTATCTAAAAAAGAGAGCCATGAACAAGAAATCTTTCAAGCATAATCGTGATATGCCCTAGGCCAACTCTACTATTGGTCCAAGTATAAGAACCTTTCTTTGGTTTTATGTCCACCAAATCAAAATACCTAATCAAGTATTCTAGATTTTCTCCAAAAGGTTCCCTTACTAGAGAACCTCCTCTTCTTTCCTTATGAGAGATAGTCACATTAAAGTCCCCACCTACAATACTAAATTGACATTCTTTAAGAGTGTTTAAGGAACTCCATAATTCATGCTTAAGACTATACTGAACAGGCCCGTACACATTGCATATTTTTAACCTTTCTTGAGAACGGATGACTTCCAACTCAACAATAACCCAATTCCTATTTTCTATTTGATGTCTAAGGGCATACTTATTCCTATCCCGGAAAATAGCCAATCCACATGAAACCCCAAAGAATTCCCTACAATACCATCACCGTTCTTCCAAATTTTATTGAAGACTTGAATAATTCGATGGCTTCCATTTTTGTATCTCGTAGTAAAAGTATGGAGATATGATCTGTATGGATCGTATTTCGAATTGTTTCCAATTTTTGAGTTCCTCCTAAACCTCAACAGTTCCAAGAGACAATGTTCATTATTTTTTTGATTGTAGTCCAGATTTGCCTCCTACTTCCACTTTTTTTCCTTTCTTGCTCATTGTTGTGCCTTTGATAAGCATACCAAGGGATGCATGTTTACCCAACTACTTTTCTCCATCAACATCATCTTCTCTAAGCTTCTTTCTTGATTTTCAACCTAATTTTTTGCACACCAATCTTTCTTCTTACGTTTCTTCTGAGGATTCATTAAGGATTTGTTGCATGGTTTTCTCTGCCTCAACATCTTCGGAATGTATATGCTCACTAGGCAATTGAGTATTAATTTCTATAATTGGTTGGGAAGGTAGAACAAAAATATTAGCTTCCACCCCTATCTCTTCCACAACAGTTTGAAAAGAATGATGGCTAAGTTCTTGACCAATCCTCGGTTGCTCTAGCTGACCTTCACAATTTCCTACATCAGCTAACGATTGAAAATTATTTGAGGAAGAAGCAACCATCAATTTCTTAGCAACTAGGTTGATCTGATTTTTCCCTCTTTTTGCAACTCATTGCCATTCCTTTGCTTATTCAACTTTTGGTTCCTTCACCACATTTTGCGAACAGTCTCTTGCAAAACGACCATATTCATGACATTTCTTACATTTAAAAGGCAATTGATCATAATCCACTTTTTGAACATGTGACCATCTATCCATAACTAGATTTACCACCTCTAGAATGGTCTTATCCATATCCACCTCCACACAAATTCGAGCACATGAAAACATAAGAGAATTAGGTTCTTGCTTGTCTATATATCTTCCTAAAGAATTTCCTATGGCTGCCAAAACTTCATCAGACCAACAATGCAGAGGAAGGTGTTGTGATTTTACCCAAAATAGGATAACTGAGGGGATATCATTTCCAGGTTCAAATGACATATTCCAACTATTTAGATGCATACCTCATGGATTAAATCTCAATCAACTTTGAACTCAAAGAGGAATGTGTAGTAACCCCTTCCACAAAAATGGCACTACATTCTTCCGATAAATAATGGTTGCCAATTCTTGTTCAACCAAACTTCCATGGCCCTTGTATAATGACAAAGCCCAGTAAATAATCCCACCAATCCCCTCTCAGAGAATCCTAGGGATTTCATTTTTGTTGAAACAGAAGTAATTCTGATTTTTGGTGTAGTCGCCCTCTTCACAAAGCGAGCGAACACACCCTGAGACGAAGAAGCCACCATCTGAACTTTAGTCAACCTACAAAATGTTACATCTAGAATAGCGAGAGGATCCAGATCCAGAGGCTCTAGAGAACCCATGGTCGCTAAGGTCAACCAAAAACCTTAGATGTAAATATTTACCAGCTCGAAAAACAAGGGTTTAGTTGCAAAGCAATTTCCTTTGAATCATTCATATATTTTACTAATGTTATGTCTCTTTGAATATGGTTCATCTGTATCCTTTGTTGTATTTCTTCAAGTTGTAAGCATTAACAATATTTCATTTCCACTAAAAAAAATTCAGTCTCTAAAGTGAAAACAATATAGGAAACTTGTAGTTGTACTAATATTTGTGTTATTCCTTGGAAAGCACTTTTATATACACGATGGAGACCACAACATTCTACCTTCAAATTTCCATTATCTACATTATATTTACAAAATGAATAAAAAATATGACAATCATCATTGCATTGTATAACCATGTTAACCTTGTTATCTTTGAGAATCAAGGCTAATATTTGTTATAAGCATTAATATACTAGCAATAATAGTCTCCTTTGTCTGATCCTCAAATTCAATACCCACATTTTCTAAACTTATTCATAGAGTTGAAATATTCATAAAGAAGAGATGTCTTTAGAATATTATTTACCATAAGTTTCACATAAGCCCAGATATTCATAAGTTTCACATAAGCCCAGATATTCATCAACGAGTGTTGAAAATCTCATTACCTCTCTAACGTCTTTCATTGATAAGATTTCTTCCATGAGGGAATGAATGTGGCTTCGATGCCACTATTATGAAGCTAAGGTATAACCTAGATTACAATTGAAAATATGATATGAAGTTGCTTTTAATTTTGGTTTTGATACTACAATTATGAGCCAACCTAAAATTCTACTTTATAATTGAAATTTGAAAAAACATAAAAAAAAATTGGAACTAGATATGAATGTTTGAAAACTAAGCAACCCAAAATATGAAATTAACAAGGAAATATTTACAACGATATTCAACAATTCAAATATAACTAACAAGAAAGAGCTAAACAATAATAACAATAACAAAATACCATAGATTTTAGCCAGAACTAAACACAAACTTTAAAGAGTAGAAGTAAGTCATAAACTTTAAAGAGTAGAAGTAAGTCATAGTAAGAAATAATTTGTAGGTAAAGATAATATAACCTAGAAAATAAGTATATTAACAAAAACTATCCTAAGGAGGTATACATGCCAACCTAGGCCAAACGCAAGGGATTATGTGTGTTTCACTCAGTCTAAATAGTATCTTCCAAACTACCTACAATAACACATTTCATAAAATCACTTGCTTAAATGCCTAATTCTTTTTTATAGGCAATCACATACTATAGGAATTTAAGAAAATAAGATTTACAATCCTCAATGATTGACACTCATTAGTGGGCGTTACTAAACACTAAACGTAAATCAAGTTTCAAGGACAGCATGAATCATTGAGAGAGACATAAATGTGAGTATGTGTAACAACAATCATTAATGCAAACACGCATAATAGTAACCATTAATGTGAGCATACATTAATAATAATTTATGTTTAAAAGGAAAAAGAGATTCTTTTGTGTAATACTATCTCTAACAGAATGGGTTATTAGTCTTTTCCCAAGCAATAGGGACTCTATATATCGCTTTGGGCGAATTTGATTACTTCTGCACTTTTTACTATGCATTATATCCTAAGTTTTATTTCAAAAGTTATGTTTGGACAAATCAATATCTTGGAGGCCTTATTTGGCCTCATATTGACGAAATGGTATTTTTATTAGTTGTGGATTTGGTTTATTACGTTTATAGTTGTGGTTAATATAGTCTCCTACACATCTATCGAATAGAGTAATAGTCCAAGTAAAATAATTTGTTGATAGTTGTATACGAAACTTCCTTGAAGGTTGGTATATAGTCCCTTGCTTTATGCACTTAGTATCCCTACAATTGGTGCTTTCCCCTGCTTTTTATCCTCACCACTTGAAAGCCTTCCCCACCTATGTCACATGCACATGGACACATGGAACCTGCCTTGCATGTCAACAAGCATGTTGACAAGAACCAAAGGATACATGTGAGCAAAGAAAATGAATGAACAATTAATCGAATGAAAGAGAGAGCAAGCAACTCAAAGAGGCAACAAACAAAATCAACTAGGCCCTAATTGTGGATTTTCTTACCATGTTTCATGATGTAGAGGGAAGTTGTAAAGAACAAAGACATGGCTGTTGTTTGCTTAAGGTCCATAGCCCCTATTCATTCCCCTACCAAGATGGAAGAGGAATGCTCAACAACAACCCCAATTCGAAAAGGCTTCGACTTGATGTTGAGTCGCTCTTAGATCAATAAATGCACATTGGATCAATTTCTCCATGCTATCATCCATGTATTCTCCAATGCACGTTGGATCAATTTGTCCATGCTATCATCAATGCATTTTCTAGTCTTGGCATGTTAAAGCCTTGCTTTGCTTTCCCATTTGCATTCATAGTTTTCATTTCCTTCTATCGAGCACACAGAGTAATATTCTTCATGGTTGAAATTTTGTTGGTGTGCCTTTGCTCGAACCCATAACCCTTGTAACGCTAGAGCATACAGCTTGCTAAATAATTATCATTCATTGTGAAAGGACACTTTGTTATCCTCATCTTGAACCTGCTGTAAACACAAGTTTTTGTGCACCTATGATACCATGCTTCAATAGGTAACTCAAGTATTATCATCTAACTCCTCAAAATATATTTCAATTCATCTTTTTGCAGATCATTATGGCTATACTTTATTGAAGAGCTAGGAGAATAGCAAGGAGAAACTCCCCCGTTGTAAGTTGTAACTTGAGGAGGTGTGCAAACTGGCCTGGATCTAGAGCGAATCCTGGAAAGAAAAGTCAATAAAGTTGCTCTAGCACCACCTCAGTTTGATGCTACATGACTAGAAATTTGATCCATGCCACCTACTATTATTATTTAAGGGTGTTCCTTCCACTTAAAAAATTGCACCCGGAACTACATCTTTAGGTAAATAAGAAGTAGTTGGTCCTCTTATTCGCTTGAATGTTGCTCCCTATCCAAACTCAAAGTGGAGTGGAATGGATTGGATCATAAAGATTAAAGGAATGCATAATACCTTTCATATTTCTACCTTCGCCGGGTATTAGTGCGAGTCGTGAATAAACTGGCATCAAAGGAAAGACAACTTAGACCCTAAACACTAGATGAGCAATTACACATAGTTTATGACATGCAGGTGGAGCAAGTGTGCCATGCAAGATGGAGAGAGTTTTGTGCATGAAATCCATGTGCCATGTCAATAGCTTACAATTGTTTGAAATCATTAAGCTTCAATGCTAGTGAGCGAGTTTTGTGCATGAAATCCGCATGCCATGTCAATAGACTACAATGTTTTACACGTAGTTTAAAAATTCGATTATTTGAGTCGAAATAGATGAATTTTTCAAGCATGATTTTGAAAAGTTCGGCCGTAATTTTGGAAAATCCAAGTTATAGCTGTCAAATTCTAGAATTTTGGGTGCTCTAGGGGTTTTTGAGGGTGTTGAATCCATTTCTATCATCAAAATCTCGATAAAACATAGTTATATTCCGATTTTGCAAAATAAAAAAATGTTAGATTCCCACAAAAAAATGTCAATCTGATCCAAATCGGCGAATTTTAGACTTCTCCCAATATTTTATATCTCATTTCAACATTCTCACATCCGTCAATACAACCAACATGTTAAAAACTTAGTTGTTAAATCAAGATATGCTTTGATGGGGAAAATAAATCCTTCGATTAGTGTTGACTCCAACAACTAGCTTTGGCTTGCCCCTCAATCGTGAGATCTATATACATACCTTCTAGCAGTAGAGTTGATGGACCTTCCTGACATAAAGTCATAATCCTGGCTTTGGAACGAATTCTCTTTTAAAAACTGGGATTGGAACCTTTGACTATGGTTATACTAAAGAATAGTAATAGAAATTCTCTTTTGATAACTGAGATTTTAACCTTAGATTATGGTTATACCAAATAATAGTATTCAAGTAGGGATATGTAACTCGTCCCTCAATCATTCTTCAATGATCATTAATCTAGCATTTGCTTGCTCAAACAATGACAAGAAGTAGTTATGGACATTTTTTGGATTCTCACTTATTAATCATGATATGGGGACAACTTTATACACACGTGTTAGATCTCTTTTCTTTTTGGCTCACTAACGAGACTCTTGTTAAGGTAACGCTTTCAAGCCAGCTTCGACTAAGATCTAGCTCATGGGTCACTTAGAGTATGTTATCCCAGAAACCTTTCCTCGCCTCTTCTCCACACTTAGTGTTTACTCTCTATGTCTCAACTTCAGGAAGGAACTTGTTGCCTTGCAGCTGCCCTGGTTTCTAACAATATGGAAAATTAAAATTGTACCTATGTGCAATAAGTGAAACCATAGTCTTAAAGTATTTAGTCCCTCTACAAATACGGACTCATTACGCACATATCATATAATATATGTTGTTTTAGCGATACACTTGCATCGTGGGATGATATCATAATTTGAGAGGGGCGTCCTTTAAAGTTATGGAATAAGACTTTTGGATAATTAAGATGATGTCATAGGCTTAGAAAGAAAGGAGTCGCCATTGACAAGAAAGAAAAGAGCTTGCGACAAAACTATTTCAGTAAACGTCTATTTTACTTTACCTAAAATGCAATCTTAGTAAAATCCACGATGACCTCATAACAAAGGGACGAACCTTCACATTACCTCCAAATGTGAAGGAAGAGTGCAATATTGAATTATGTGACATAATAGTTTTATATAAAGATATCTTATTATAATAAGATTTTTTAAAGTAAATTTATAATGATAATGAACAAAACGTTGTATTATGTTATTGTATATACAATTGTTAAGTTTATGTAGGTTAATAGTTATTTGCCAAGTTGGTTTAATTATCTGTTAGATTGTTATAATTTATTATGAGTTATAAACAGATTCTTGATTTGTTCTGCAGGGTAACAGGCATGGTCATCAGCTATATTAAATCTTTCTTCCTGAAACACTCCCTGGCTGAGGACGTTCAGCGGTCGATAGGCAATTTTCTGCCACTTAACTTCAAAGATATCGAGGCTGGTACTAAATATTTGGGTTTTTTCATCAAACCTACAAATTATTTGATCAATGATTGGTCCTGGCTCATTAAAAGATTTGAATTGAGGCTTGGACACTGGAGCTATCGGCATCTTTCTTTGGGTGGCAGGCTTACATTGGTTAAAGCTGTTCTGCAGAATTTAGGCGTTTATTGGTTCTCCTTTTGCAAAATCCCTCGAACCATTCTGAATCTTATCAGAAGAAAGATTTTTAGTTTTCTTTGGTCGGGTGGAGGAAACCTGGAAAAATTGCATCTAATGAAATGGAACGCATTGGCTCGTCCCTGGCATCTGGGTGGCTGGAATATAAAGGATATTGAAATGTTTGTTATGGCCCTCCATGCAAAAAGCCTCTGGCGTGTTCTCTTTGATCAATCGACCTGGGGAAGGGTTATTCGTGCTAAGTATCTGCGTAATGTTCCGGTCTCAAGATGGTTTCGGCATAATCGCCCTGCAACAGTGGGCGTCTCAAACATATGGAACGGGTTGCTGGGTGCTTATAGAGTGATTATGCACTGGATTGCGTGGTTGCCTGGCAATGGGCGTGATATAAAACTGGGTCTTGATCCTTTCATAGGGGGGCCATTGAGGCACTCTCTCTCGACGGAACTGCGAACTTTCCTTTTTACTAATGGTTATTACACCTTAGCTCATGCTGCTGGTTGGAGTGTAGACGGTCGCCCTCGATGGATATCGGCTACCCAGCTGGGCCTTGTGGGTTCTTTGAGGCTCGAATGGAAGGATTACATTAAGTCTATGTATCAATCCAATCTGCGGCTCTCTGATGGCGCAGACAGGCTTGTTTGGTCATGGGATGTGGCTGGTGGCAGGGTCTCTGCGGCAATGGCTTATGATGCTTTATTTGCTGAATCACAGATCCTGGTAAGCTGGTGGGATAAAACAATTTGGAAAATGGTATTGCCTCTCAAGATTAAATGTTTCATTTGGCTTGCGCTCCATAACCGGATACTTACTTGGGATAACCTTTGCCGGCGAGGTTTTTGTGGCCCGGGATGGTGTACCTTATGCTGCTCTGAGGGGGAGACGGTTGATCATCTTTTCTCCTCTTGTCCTTTTATAAAAGAGCTCTGGTCTTTTATTGCGAACATTTCTGGCATTTCATTTCTTTGGAACTATTGCTCCCTCAGTGACTGTCTTGCCGTTTGGGCCCAGCATGATTGCGGTTTTAGGGAGCTTCCTTATTTTATGATATGGGAGGTATGGAAGGCTCGGAACCTACATATTTTTGAGGATCATGCCCCTTTCTTAGCAGGGATTGGCTTTAAAACTATTGCAGCATATCAAGAATTTCTCTCTATCCATGGCCGGGCCCGGGTTCGTGATAATCTGGACAGACATCGTCGTTCTGCCCCTCCGGTTCTGACATACCCGTGTGGATTCTTTGATGGTGTTGCTGTTAGTGTTGGTGGGAGGGGAGGTGCTGGGGCTGTTATACACCTTTCAAATTCTTTCTCCATTCACCTTTGGCTTAATCTGGGCTGTGGATCCAATACCAGAAGCGAGCTATGTGCTCTTTGGTTACTACTCTTCTGGGCCCACCGGCGGAATATTTCCCAACTTATGGTTTTTGGCGACTCCCTTTCCATCATCTCCTGGGTGAATGGCAAAGCCTCCTTAAATAATTTGTTACTCAAACACTGGATGGATGCGGTTCAGATTTTATTGAAGGATTTTCTTCACATTCACTTCGACCATGTGTACCGGGAGGCTAACGAGGTGGCGGACATGCTCTCTAAAAGGGCACTTTCCTCGGCACTTGGGGTCATTATGTGGCAGGATTGGCGGGATGACTCTTTATTTGCTCAGGGCTCTCATCACCTTCATTGGTCTTGATTTTCTTAGCTCTCTACTTTATGTTGTTATTTGTTGATGCTGCTTTGTTTTCCTTTTTTGAGATGTTATACTTATGTTCCTTGTTAGTTTCTATGTGCAGATATCACATAGGGGCTGCTTCCAACTCCTTGTTGGACCTTTTGTATACTCCTATGTGCGGCTATATAGTTTGGGCTTTCTGTTCATTTAGTTCCTTAGCATTCTGGACATTTTTCTTTTTGATGACAGCTTTGGCTGTTGGTTACTTTTGAGAACTTTGTTTTTTGCTGGGACTCTTGGCTGGCACTTAGGGGCCGATGAACCTGTTTCTCCTACGGGAGGGGTTCACGTTTTTATGTATGAACATATGGTACTTTTTTATGGTTTTCTATGTGGCTGTTGGCATTGTGGCCGGATGATTTATTTAGACACATGTACTGCTCGGCAGTGATGAGATGTATGGTTTTATTCTGACAGTTGGCAACATTTACTATTTCGTATATTAATAGTAAGTTATATTTTTCTGTGAAAAAAAAATTATTATGAGTTAGACTTTTCTAGGTTTGTCATGAATAGATCTAGCTTATTTCGCAATAAATCATAATAGTTATATACATCAATGTTTCTTATTATTATATTATCTATTCATGTCTAGGCTCATTCATGATATGGGATAAACCAGGGTTTCTACATGGTATCAAGGCGGGTGCTTCTTGCCCTATTTTTTTAAATGAGTGTATTCATCTATGTTTGTTTGGCTACTTACTCTTTTTAAGTTTCATACATTGTCCTTTTGTCATTGGTGTGTCTAGCTTTGGCCATTGACTCTTGTTGTTGGACCTCTGGATATCACATATGGCAAACACTTATTTGGGAAAATGTTTTTGGGTAAAGAATTGCAATTCAAATATGGAGATAGTGTGCCTCAAATCCAACATTGTAGGCAAGCTCTTTTGCTACTTCTTCTGAACTATGATTCCTATTCAAATTCTAGTTTAGATTGTCCTAGCGGATTTAACAAAAGTGACTGAGATTTTGTTGAAAACATATTGGTCTTTCAAAAGTATGCAAATTATATGTTCTTCAATAAACTATAAGCTAATTTGTAACCAATGTGGAGATCTGGGCTTTGCATGGAGTGCTTGTCAGCTTTTGTAGTTGTGACTATGATCTCTTATTTGCAGCAGTGGAAAAGCTACAACAGCTCACATGAGATCATCATTGCTTGAGCATTTCAGTTTGAGAAACCACCCTTTGGTTTTACATCGACCCTCCTCAAACTCTAGTTTGTGACCCATTTTCTTAAATATGAGACTGGTCCCTTCTCTTTGTACATGCAAATTAATGCTAGAATCGACTATTAGTCACAACTATGAAATATTTGTTGGCATCATCAATAACATCACATGGGCAGGAATCCTTCTTTGCTTGTGAATGGTGACTGCATGTGTTTCTTCTAGACCCATATCCACCTACTGCATCGGTATTTTTGGACAACAACCCCTCCTTTCACATAGCTGACACGGAGTATTGGAATTGTTAGATCATAGCCATCCATCAAATTTAGGACTATTGCTCAACCAAAAAAAAAAATTGGTTGAAAATCATGGTGCTTTGGTCCAAAGTATTTTTTTTCTTTGGGCTCATTGTTTCTCCATATCATGTGCCACCTCTCCATATCAATGCATAGATCAACCTCTGCATGGTTTGTGATCCAACACTATAGATAATATTGAGATTTTCATCCTCGGTTTTAGGTGGATCGTGATCCACATAAGGATTTGTTGTTACCTCTCTTCCTTCCCTTCTTTGCCTTTGTTACAACAAACAACCCTCATATTTGTACCAAGGACTTCATGTATGTGACCTATTTCGGCCTCACTCATGGGCTTGCTTCCTATGCATGGAGACCATCAACAACCTTTGTCTAGATCTAGAGCATGGATTTATAATTAGTCATTCTGCATATAAGTGTGGATCACACAAATTTGATTACACAAAGGTTCTTGTGCATATCACAATGCTTGGGAGTACATATCTATGTAGGCAATATAGTGCTCCCAAGAGTCATCCCTTTATGGTTTGTTGCTATCTTTTTTACAGTTTTCCATGATGGAAGAGTTGGTATGTGGTTTGTGGTTAAGGGAGGAGAATAAAGATACAATCTCTTAGTTATTTTGTTTCTTCACAATCAACAAATAACTCACAAATTTAGCTTCAAGACATTTTCACATTTGTGTTTGTCTCTATTTTAGGGAGGGGTTTCTTTCTATGAGTTTTCTCTTTTTCCTTGCTTATGAGAGTTTATTTGTATTTGGGTACCTTAACAAGCCACGTTTTTAGGACCCAATTTCTTCTTATGTTTTCTCCCCATGTTTCACTTAACAGGGGGTGTTAATGTATGGTTAGTGTACGTACAACTATTAAGCTTACACATAGCTTACATAGGTTGATCGTTATTTGTCATATTTTTACAACTTATTTGCCAATTTAGCATATCGTCAAATTATGAGTCGAGTGTTTCCAGATTTGTTATAAATAAACTTGAATACCTCTTGTAATAAGCCATAACAATTATATAGATCGATGTTTTTTTATTGTTCTATTGTTTTCCCATGTCAAGGATCATTTATGATATGAGATAAACTGGAGTTTTTACATAAATCAATGTAATGATAATATTGAATAATGTGAAATGAAATTTCAATCCAAGGATATGTCATTATAATAATATTATTTCTTTAAGCCTAAGTTTCTGCATAAATCAATGTAATGATAATATTGAATAATGTGAAATGAAATTTTAATCCAAAGAAGATAATTCTTTAAGAGAGTAAATTCATGAAGACATTATTGTCATGTAATGATAAGATATTAAACAATAATTAAAATTTTAAAAATGGATATGACATTGTAGTAAGATAGTTTGCAATGTCATATAAATAACAATAATAAATTAAAGATGCTCTATAATGTTAGTATTAGAGTAAAAGAAGATGCTACATAAATAGCATGCATCACAATGGTTAATTGGGTCTAGCTTGAGTGGCTATGGAATGGAGTGTTATCGTACCCATCCGGGTTCTATTCATATAAGTGACATGTTGAGCTCATAATGAGAATATTGTTGCAATGAATTCAAGCCATGTTGTTTTCATGGCCTTATGCCCTAAAGGATCTAGGGTTTTCCTTAGGTACCATCCTCGAAATGAGGATAACTACCCAAGGGTTCTCCCCAAGCATTATAACCTAGAAAAAAATGTGCATCACAATGATAAAGAAAGTGCTAATGTGGAGTGAAATTGGTCCAAATATAAGAGATGTCACTCTTTCCAAATATAGGATATGTTATATGGTCCAAATATAGGATACGTTACTTTTTCTAAATATATAATATGTTATGTAGTCCGATAACGTATGGAACTTTTTCTATCTGCTTACTATTATTAAAGTTGCTATGAGAATAAGGGGTGGACAAGATGGTGGTGCGAGGGATTATCACACATTTTAATGGAAACATGGCGTTTTCATGGGAAAAGGTGGGCCCATGGCAGAGGAAGGTACTATGTTCTTATGGACAATAACATCCCTTGCATGCAAAAGGTCTAGAGCATTTATGCTCCGCAAGTGGGACTTAATGGAAAGATCAATCGAAATGGGTAAGGAGGATACAGTTGAGGGTGTTCATTGTTTTTGTAAGGAAGAAGTTGCCAGCCTTGAGCCTTCTGCAGAGACGCCACACTTGGAAATATCTCCCTTATCCTATCAACTTGGTGACAACCTCTTGAATATTGTGGCAAGATTGAAGTTACATTTGGCCTCCTCCATACATGTTACTCCTCCCTCTAGTGTTCCTATCGAAGGATTTTCTTCCATAGGCATAGAGCTCAAGGGGATGTTATAGAGTGGAATCAGACCTTTTGGTTGTAACATCGGAGTTGTATGGGCCAAGAATCAACACTTACAGGAAAAAATCAAAAAATGATTCTATGGATATCGAGTTTCGTTAACTGACAGATAAGGGGCCAAATTTAATTTGATAATGATTCCCTTATGGATGAATTAGAATTTCATACAAATTCAAAATTTTAAATTTTGGTAATTTTAAGGTGGGCCCCACCTGTGCCACATGGACGGGTGATGTGGAGAAGCCACATCAGTGTAAGGCATGATGTGGACACACCAAATCGGTCTGGAGCACAAGTGACTGCATGGGACAGGCACAGAGGCAAATAGAGATATGACAGTCAGGCATTAGAGGAGATCAACGGTTGTAGTTGACAGCGCATCGACAACTAGCATGGTGGTTAATAATGGGCGAATGGAGATATGACTACTGGATGGTAGGGGAGATAAATGGGTCATCAATAATAGCGTACGACAATGTACGTGATTTTTAACTACGCTCAGGCGAGCCTTTGGGACGAAAACCTCATGAGCACGTGTCATCTTTTTATTGATAATGACTCCCCAAGAGATTTTTCAAAACCGCTTTCACAGAGAGCCATTAGCACTTTTGGTAATGGGAAATCATCGACGCCCAAGGTCAAATGGTATGGTAACTTGGAAGCTAATGGAGGGGTGACCTGGCCGCATCATGAGGTGAAAGGTCAAACCCATTTGACACATCACTAGGCATGTGTCAGGACACATCAGCACCCTACCATGTTAGCATCATGCCACAACAGTAGAAAATTAGGAAATTTTTTAAAAAAAGTCTGGAGACAAAATTTTATTTTGGCTATAACAAGAGATGATTAACTCATAAATCGATAAAACTTGTGCCATTTCGACGCCATTTATGAATGTTGCGGGATTTCCAATGAGGGGCATGGACTCATTCTGCTGCAATTTTGCAAAAAAATCAATTTAGTGGGTTTTGAAGGTGTGTAGCTCGAAGATGGATGGGGGAATGGTTGAGGCCCAAATTGTTGGTGCACTCATGATCCAGGCACACAAATAAATCTGTAGCCTTAAGGTCAAATTCATTAAGATGTGGATTTAGGATGCACAATAAGGTCAAAATCTACTATTTGGGCGCGCGAAAGGCTGATTTTTGGAAACTTGAAGGATGAAAAAGTGGCCTAAGAACTCGTAACCATAAAATTTTATGATTTAAACATTTTTCCTACTCATCAAGTCAAAAAACTTTGCTTAGAGGAAAATTTCCCAAAAATGCTTAATTTGGGAGATAACAATTTTCAATAAAAATTACAAGTTAGGATGAAATGCAGAAATTAAAAGTTGGTCATTCCATAATTTTATAAAATTTGATGGGAGCATCATACTTGAATGATGAATGTGTCCGCGTACTCAAAATTATATGGGCTATCAACACCTTATGTATGAAAAATTCTAATTCCTTACAAATTTTCTTCAACAGGTCTCTATTAATTTTTTAGCATTAATTCAATATACTCTAGGATCTTTGCTGAGAGAATAACATGTACATTATATCAATGCATATCAATCATAGCAAGCATGTCAATCATCACAAGATGCAAACATAAGAGACAATAGACACACAGAGTTTCCGTGGGGAAAACCCTAAGGTGAAAAACCCCACAACTTCCTCAGAGATAGATAGAGCAATAGTACAACCAAAGTACACAGAGATAGACTCCTCCTAGCTGTTGATCCTCCTCCTCACATGTGCACCACTTTCCGAGTGATGTAAGAGTGAGTTGTGAAGTGATCCAAATAGAGATCGGGAGATCTCTATTTATACTTGTCTTGACTGCCCAATAAACTTATGGGGCCGACTTGTCTAGCTTAGTACAATAACCCAATGTTAACTTAATCAGGGCCGACCCCACACATGGTGGTCTAATAACCCATCAGCAAGTTACTACACTTGCGACACTTGTCAATACAAATGACGACACTTCCGTATAGAGGAATAATAACATCTCTATAGGAGTACAATATACATAGATGAAAGACATGGGTGAAATACATTCTGAAGTTACATATACATCAACACTCCCTCTTAACTAGGAAGGTATTTCTCGACATAGATCTGCTAGCACAAGTCTTCTTCTCTGGATCACATCAGCGAATCATCATCCTCAAATCATCATCATCGTCACTTCTGCTGCTATCTCAATCAATCTCTGAATCTACTCGTCATAGGAAGTTCTACAGAGCTAGTCCTTTTTCATACTGGATGTAGGCCCACCATCTGTAGGTCTTCATCATCACTGGCCATACTGTGGAATCCTCAGGACTTATTACGTGCGTCACAAAACCTGGCTGCAGCATCCCAGGCTTTTATGAGCACAGAGCTCTACCTGTCGGATCTCCCAGGAGCACATTACATGCGACCCATCACAAAACCTGGCTGAAGCATCCCAGGCTATTACGAGCACACAGCTCTACCTGTCGGATCTCCCAGGAGCACATTACATGTGATCTCACCACAAAACCTGGCTGAAGCATCCCAGGCTATTACGAGCACATAGCTCTACCTGTCGGATCTCCCAGGAGCACATTACATGTGGTCCACCACAAAACCTAGCTGAAGCATCCCAGGCTGTTACGAGCACACAGCTCTACCTGTCGGATCTCCCAAAAGAATATTACATGTGGTCATGGCAATGCCTTGAAAGAGCATCTGAGGCCTTTTTCATCTTGTCCAGATCTCCTAGGTCTACTTACATGCCATAGGACAATGCCTCGAAAGAGAATCTGAGGCCTTTTTCATCCTGTCTAGATCTCCTGGGTCTACTTACATGTCCTCCCAAAGCAATGCCTCGAAAGAGCATCTGAGTCCTTTTTCATCCTGTCTAGATCTCCCAGGTCTACTTACATGCTCATCTGCACAACCTGTCCATAGCCACAGAGTATCCACCTGATACTCACCATACATCATCCTGATGTACACATAATCATCCTGATCATCATCACTGTATCGTCCTGATGCATGTCATCTGGAGCAACATCCTGAAGCTCGTCATCCATGATCATCCTGATCATACAATGCATCCACCTGATGCATACCAAGTATCTACTTGATGCATATCATCATATACAATGTATCTACCTGATACATACATAGATACATGATCCACACAATGTATCCATCAACATACATGATCTACTTGATCATACAACGTATCCACCTGCTACATATACATATACATGGTCCAAGCATCCAACATGATGCATACATACATAAATGATCCAACTGATCATATCCAGCATCCAACATGATGCATACATACATAAATGATCCAACTGATCATACAAAGCAGAAACTAGAACATCATACTGATGCTCATCATCCAACGCTTATATCCATAGCCATGTGAAGGATCCTCCTTCCACCATGGTTGGAATGGCTTCAACAAATGTCTCCATCACTTCTTCCTTGAAGTGCCGTCAATCTGAAGAACACCAAGCCTCTCTCTGAAGTACTCGAACTTTACTCTGGCTAGTGGATTCGTCAACACATCTGCAATCTGCTCATCCGTCACAACATACAGGAGCTTCACTGCTCCCCTCTGCACCATATCCCTGATATAGTGATATTTGATCTCTATGTGTTTTGACCTATCGTGGAACACCGGGTTCTCAGACAACTTCACACAACTCTGGTTGTCACAAAATATACCAGTAGCCTCCAGCGGTAGATCAAATAACTCAGACAATAGCTTCCGAAGCCATACTTCCTCACAACTAGCCGAACAGGCTACAACATACTCTGCCTCGGTTGTACTCAGTGCTATGCAGGACTGCTTCCTGCTAAACCAAGAGATCACACATGATCCCATACTGAAGTAGCACCCAGAAGTTCTCTTCCTATATGCAGCACTTCCTACCCAATCTGAATCAACATAACCCTGTAGGTTAAACTTTTGATTCGCATCATACTTGAGCCCATAATCAACTGTACCCTTCAGGTACCTCAGAATATGCTTTACAGCAACCAGGTGAACACTCCTCGGATCCGTCAGGAACTGGCTCAATGTGTTCACCGTAAAGCAAATATCTAGTCTCGTGTTCATCAGGTACATCAAGAACCCAATCATCTAATGATACATAGTGACATCAACCAACTCAGATGAAGCATCACATAGAAGCTTCAGGTTCGATTCCATAGGTGTGGCCATGGATTTACAGTCCATCATCCCGAACCTCTTCAGAATCTCTACTGCATACTTCCCTTGCCCAAGGAAGATACCATCTGCACTCTGCCACACCTCCATGCCTAGAAAATAGTGCATCATCCCCAAGTCCTTCATCTTGAACTCGGCAGCAAGCTTCCACTTAGTATCAACAATCAAACTATCATTACCTGTTACAAACAGATCATCCACATATAGGAGTAGTATCACAGGATTTCCTTCCTCAACCTTGTAGTAAAGGTTGGAATCCGCTTTACTCTCGGTAAAGCCCAAACTAGATAGGAAACTGTCCATCCTACCATACCAAGTCCTAGGAACTTGCTTTAATCCATACAAGGATTAGCAAAAGTTTCTTCATAATCTATTCCCTCTTTCTGAGAGAAGCCATGAGCTACAAATCTTGCCTTGTATTTCTCTATGCTGCCATCTGCAGCATGCTTGATCTTGTAGATCCATTTGGAAGTCACACTAGAATTCCCTTCAGGTCTTGGGACAACATCCCAAACATCATTCTTCATTATTGATTGGTATTCTTCGACCATGGCATCCTTCCATTCTTTATTTTCCGCTGCTTCTTCATAATTGAAAGGTTCTTTGTTCATGATATCATAGAGTAAAGCAACATAGTTGGTGTGTGATCTAGTTCTCTTCTTTGCTCTATGTTCTTCTTCTGGAATGCCATATCTTTCTGCATCTTGAATGAGCTCTCTAGCCCATGCAGGTTTCCTCTTGTGAGAGTTATTCTCACGGGGTGGATCTATAGGTTCTTGTGGATCTTCAATTTCACGATCTGCATATGGAATTGCTTTAGTCATAATAGTGTCTTGAAATCTAGTTTCCTTAAGTTCTTCATAATCTTCAACAGGTGTCTTCATTGATTTGATGAATGCTAATTTTTCATCAAATGTCACATCTATGCTGACATCAATGACCCAGGTGGATATCGGTGACGACCCACCTCCTCCAACTGGCTCAAAACAGCTTTTTGGCAACTTTTGTAATTTACTATTTTTAGCAGTTTTTCGGGTCCTGGACTTCATGAACCGTTTTGAGGCCCTAAACGACCTTCTTTTGGCGATTTAGGGGGACAAATGGTTTCCTTTGGCATGCATTTGGCCCTAGTCAAAAGTTTTAAGTCTCGGATAGACCTTTCCAACGGGCTACCGAGCGCCCCAAACGGAGATCGTATGCAAAAGTTATGACCCCGGGAAGTTGACTGTTCAACTAACCACCTTGGGGCCGCAAACTTTATGACGGTTCATCTTCTAGGGTTAGGTTTTTGGATGTTTGGAATTCTTTCCCTCATGCTTATGATAAATAGGCCCTTTCGGTCTCTCTTTGTATTCATCTTGGCACGAATGAGCATAGCGGCCACATCTCTTCTCAGAGATAGCTACCACCATTCTAGCTATTGTATTTTACAGTCTGTTCTATTTCGGCTATTTAATAGAATATGTGTTTATTATATAACTGTGTTATTTGCAATATATCTCTGTATATGCTATCTTTTGTTTCATTCCCAAATAAATCCGGATCAATCAATCTTCTTGAACCCTGGAAAGTATATTCTGTAAGCCTTCGAGCTTTCACTGTAACCCACAAAGATACCCTTCTTTCTTGAAGGATCCAGCTTGGTCCTCTTTTCCTTTGGGACATGAGTGTATACTGGACAATCAAATATTCTGAGATGGTTGACTTCAGGTTTCTTACCAGAGAATACCTCTTCTGGTGTTTTGTTGTCCAATATCTTGTGGGGTGTTTTGTTCTGCACATATACAGCTGTCCTGGCTGCTTCTGCCCATAGATGCATAGGTAGATCCCGGTCATGCAGCATTGCTCTTGCTGCTTCCATGATTGTTCGATTATTTCTTTATGTAACTCCATTCTGTTGTGGATTGTAAGGAGCAGTCAACTCCCTCTTAATCCCTGAATCACTGCATAGCTTCTTGAAGTCACCTGAAGTGAATTCTCCACCATTTGTTGGATCTGAATGTTTTGATATTCTTATCAGTTTGGTTCTCCATCAAGGTTTTGAATTCCTTGAACTTATCAAACACTTCATCTTTGTTCTTCAATAAGTAAACCCAAGTCTTCCTGGAGAATTCATCAATGAAAGAGACATAGTAAGTATACCCACTCAAAGAACTGGATGACATCGGACCACATACATCGGAGTGGATAATTTCCAAGATACTTTTTTCCTTACTTTCACTGCTTGGAAATGCCTTCTTTATGTTCTTTACTTTTGCACATCCTTTGCAAACACCTTCATGCTTGGTCTTGATTTTAGGAAGACCTTCTACAGCTTTAACTGCAATTGGTAATGCTCTGTAGTGCATATGTGCAAGTCTTCTATGCCAAAGTTCACTTGGCTCCATGGAATCATGCACCATGGCATGTTCAGGTTGTCCCTTCAATTTATACAATCCTCCCTCTTGCTCTCCAATCACCACTGCATCATCTATGGTCTTTCCCTTTGGCCACATTAGAACTTGGCCATCCACAAATGCATCCCTCATACCTTTTGCATCCAATGCAGATATGGAGAGTAGGTTTTTCTTGAGCCCAAGTACATAAAGAACTTCTTTCATCTTCAAAGACTTTCCAGAGTCTAGGTTGTAGGAGGATTCCCCACTTCCTTTGATAGGGTATTGATAATCATCCCCAAGTTTCACCTTATGGGGTGATTCATGTTCAGATAGATTTACAAAAGATTCTTTAAACCCAATCATGTATTTGGAAGCCCCACTGTCAATAAGCCAATCATTACAACCATGAGAAATAGTACCTGTGAGAGCAGAGATTAGAACATTCTCTTCTTCGCTTGATGAGTCATCATCATCACTTTCTGCTCTAGCCTTCTTCTTGGAAGGTTCATCATCCTCAGCAGCATGAGCATGGTACCTTCTTTTGCTACCCTTCTTCTTCTTGTTGAAGTTGTTGTTGTCCTTATTGTTCTTGGGACAATTTATAGCAATATGTCCCTTTTTATTACAGGTGAAGCATATTCTCCTTTCTTTATGGTGATGTGAAGATTTCTTGAAGTGAGATGGCTCTCTCTTGGACTTCCCTTTCTTGGTGTGAGCTGTGAGAGCTTGATCTTCATTCCCCATCTTTTCTTCTCATGTCACAAGCCTTGCTTCTTCTTGTGAGCATTCTTCCCGCAGCCTGCTGAAGGATACCAACTTCTTTCTTGCACAGATTCCTTGGATAAAGGAATCCCATGACCTGGGTAGGCCATTCAGAGTGGTCATGGCAACTTCACCATTCTCCACCATTTCATCAACTACTTCTAGTTGTTCCTTGATCTGAGAGACCCTAGAAAAATAAGATTGAATGGATTCTCCATTCTGAAGTTTTACCCCTTTCAATTGGTTCCGCGGAGTCATCTTTCGATTTATGTTCTTCCCTTCAAATAGTTTGGATAGGGAATCAAACATCTCTTTGGGTGTCTTCAGAGATGACACATGGGGGATGAGATGGTCCTTGATAGAATCAGCAATGATTCTCTTTGCCTTGACGAAGTTCTTCTTGTGGAGGGCTTTAGCCTCTTCTCCCTCTAGGACAGGGACCTCTTCCCTTATATATGAGTCCAACTCATTCTCTTCCAAGATTAACCCAATCATATACTTCCAGGCTCGGAAGTTATTAGCCCCTTCAAGCTTGTCCTCAAGCTTGGTGTGGTGAGACATCTTTAAAGAATACTTCAAATGGAAATAGAAAAGATTTAGGTCTTACCACTTAATTTGCTGAAAACTGGATCTGGTCCCGGATTAGTGTTTGTCAGAGAAACCCTAAAAATTCAAAATGTGGATTTCAACTTTCTAAGAGGATAGAAAGATGCGCCTTGATGTGCTGATCAGCCTGGTGTATTCAGAATTTGAGATATGCAAAGATTCACCCTTCAGAAATGCCTTTTAGTCTTCCTGGGTTCACTAGGGAGGACCCTGAATTAGGGTTTGAGTTTCCCGGAGATTTACCCAGCCAAAAATCTCGATCCAAAGCTCTAAACTTCGATTTTTCCAAGGAGCTTCCATCTATGTCTTCATATTTCAGAAATTCCTATTTTTGTGGAAACCCTAAGTTTTAGGGCCAAAACTGAAAGTGCTCAGAATTGAATTCTGATTGGACAGACAGATTCACCTTGCTGAGAAGAGTCAATCTAGCATATTACTTTTCCAAAATCTATGGAGAGAAACCCAATAAATAAGAAACCCTGGTTTCCACCACTGCACAATGTTTTCTTCTCAGGTTAGCTCTGATACCATGTTAATTTTTTAGCATTAATTCAATATACTCTAGGATATTTAATGATAGAATAACATGTACAGTATATCAATGCATATCAATCATAGCAAACATGTCAATCATCACAAGATGCAAACATAAGAGACAATAGACACACAGAGTTTCCATGGGGAAAACCCTAAGGTGAAAAACCCCACAACTTCCTCAGAGATAGATAGAGAAATAGTACAACCAAAGTACACAGAGATAGACTCCTCCTAGTAGTTGATCCTCCTCCTCACATGTGCGCCACTTTTCGAGTGATGGAAGAGTGAGTTGTGAAGTGATCCAAATAGAGATTGAGAGATCTCTATTTATACTTGTCCTGACTGTCGAATAAACTTTATGGGGTCAACTTGTCTAGCTTAGTACAATAACCCAATGTTAACGTAATCAGGGCCGACCCCACACATGGTGGTCTAATAACCCATCGGCAAGTTACAACACTTGTCAATATAAATGACGACACTTCCGTATAGAGGAATAATAACATCTCTATAGGAGTACAATATACATAGATGAAATACATGGGTGAAATACATTCCGAAGTTACATATACATCAACAGTCTCAAAAGTTGGTCTTTCAAAATAAGTGCAACTATAGGAACAGTGTCAAATTGGGCAAATTTGACCATTTTTTAAGGTTGTAACTTTGTGCTCAAAAATTAGAAATAGGAATACTTATATTCGTTGGAAAGCTTATCCATAGGGGAACAATTGTACAAAGTCAAATTCTAAATTTGTGATTCAGATGTTTCTATAACTTAATCATAAAAGTGCTTGTAGCCATTGTCAATATTGGTATTTTCCATAATACATGAAAATTGATTTTTTATTTTATGAGAATATAATAAGCCTAACGAATGTGTTTATATGAACACTCTTGCATATTCACAATTATATCAGAGACTGTTAAGGTTAAGCATTTAGTATAGTTCAGTTTGTAAACCCTTGGTCTCGATTGGACTAAGAGAATCATCATCATGGATGATGCACAGGATCCTTATGAAGCTGAGACAAATGCAATGGGAGATAACATACAGGTTGAGAATGTAGAAACGGAATCCAATGGGAGGAGAAACCAAGTGACTCCTCCATACATTGTAGAAACCATGAGGAGCCTAAGGGTGGAATTACAAAGTTGTAGAGTAGACAATGAGAGGCTAATTAGAGTTCAAGAAGAACATAATCGGCTAAATGAAGCTATGCTTCAAAGTTTGATAGACTTTCAAAGGAAGATAAACTCTGGACATCACTCTGAAAATTAGGAAAAGAGTGGGAGTATCTCAAGGAGGCATTCTCACAAGAGGTCTCATAGTTCAAGAAGCGTTTCTAGAGAAAGGAAATATACTCCAGAAATCTCTTCTAATTAGTCATCTGACTCTAAGGATTCCACTAAAGGATCAAGCTCTTCATATCATATGAAGAAGGGGAAGAGGTCTTCCAAGAACAACTCACATGGAGAATTTAGGAAGGCCAAACCTCCTACTTTTGATGGTGAAATAAAATATGGTCAAAAATTTGAGGCTTGGCTTCTTGGGATGAGGAAGTATTTCCAAGTTCAAAACTACTCAAGAAATATGAAAGCAAGGGTGGCCATATTCAATCTGAATGGAAGATCATATATATCATGGGATCACCTTAGGCAAGTGAAGAAGATCAATGAAAGGAAGATTGTGTGGAATCAATTCAAGAAATACTTCAAGCAAAAGAACCTCTCTGATAGGTACTATGATAGAAAATTTGAAGAATTCCATTAGCTGAAATTGGGCTAAATGACTATGGAGGAATATGCAAATAAATTCTTGGAGTTGCTGAGATATGTCAAGTATATCAAGGATGACAAAGTGAAAATTCAACATTTTCTAAGTGGCCTACATCAATCCTACAAAGACAAAATTGAGTTTGATGAACCTCAAACTCTAGATGAGGCCATAAGAAAGGCCAAGTATTGTTAAGATCAAGCCAAAAGCAAGTCAGATTTCCATAAGGCATGGAAGGACAAGAAAAATGAGAAGTTTGACCAAAGAAAGAAGGGTTTCAAGCCTCCTCATTTAAGAAATCATCCAAGGCAGCCACCACAGGGTGTGACAAAAACAAATTATACAACTTGACGAGAACTTTATACTCAAAACGAGAACTCTAGTGATAAAAACTCATATTTTTGTATTAAAAACAACCCTTAATTTAAAAGGTGATGGTACCGGTAGTACCATTTTTTCAGAGCTAAAATTACAACTTTTTTGAAACCCCGATCGATGTTGTTGCAATCAAAACTCTAAATCAACCCCTAAATAAAAAAATTATTAAAATTACACCTTATTCCAAATTGTAACCTTAACAACCAACATCGTTCAACCAAAACTCATAAAATAAAAAATACAAACATACAAAAAAACATAAAATACATTAAAAACAATTAAATAACAAAAAAAAAAACATAACACACATTAAAAACAATTAAATAACAAAAACAAAATAATGATAAATATTAAAATACAATTAAATTAAAAAAATTAAATTATTCTTAAAAACAAATTCCATTATAGTTTAATACCATAACCTAAGGTGTGAAAACAAAATATTAAAACAAACAAAAATATTAAAATATTAAAACAACAAAACAATATAATAACCCAAATAAATAAAAATATATATAAAAGAAAACAAAATATATATAAAATAACACAAAAACCAAAATATATATCAAACAAACAAAATAGCTACAAAGTAACTAGTCCTTACTTTAGAATTATAGTTTTAAAAAATTATTTGACAATAATAAATTTATAAAATGTATTAAATAGAATATTAAATTTTAATCAAATTTATAAAAATATTATTTAACAATAATAGATTTATAATTATTTGACAATAATAAATTTATAAAATGTATTAAATTGAATATTAAGTTTCAATCAAATCTATAAAAAAATATTTAACAATAATAGATTTATAAATATATTAAATAGAATATTAAATTTCAATCAAATTTATATCATTAAAAAAAACATAATTTATATGTACGGATATTGTCTAAAAGAGTTGAAAAATTAGTAAGATTTGTAAACATTAATATTAATTTGTTTTAAATATTTTTGTAATTAATAGTATTGATTTTGATATTTACTACATTTTATAAAAAAATAATATAATTTAATCTTTAAATTAAAAATTATTAAACTAAATTAATTGAAATTCTAACAATATTAATAATGGTTAAACATTCTAAATATTATATTAATTATAATTAATTTTAAAAGTTATAATAAAAAAAAAACTTTATTAAAAATAAGAAAACTTTTCCAAACTAAAGTTTATATTTATACCATTGATAAAAATAAAGTAAAACGTGTTTTTTAAATAAATTAAAACACATAAAAATATTAAAATTGCATTTATAATATAGTAATTAAATTTAAATATTTTATCATATATTTTTTTATTTTAATATATATATAATTTAAATTAAATAATAAAATATTATAATTTATCATATAATTTTGTTAAATTTTAGAATAAAGATTAAAATTGAAATAAAAATAGATAGTTAATAAAAATTTAAAAAACAACAGCTACAAGGTGGCAATGTCCCTGACATTGCCACATGTTGTATTTGGGAAAGAGCTATTTCGAAGAAGTTGTGGGCAATTGATATAGAAGAACTTAGTTCAAGAGCAGTTGACCTATTCTTAATGAGGGACGGTGCTATCTCTAAGACACTTGATTGTTTTCTAGTAACCAAGCAAACTTGTGGACAATATATGTAACATCATGTTATGGATAGGAGGGACATATAACTAAGTCCAATAGTTCTTCAAGTGGGGGTATGACGCCAAAAATCCATGGTCCTCATGTTGCATCAAGGACCCAAAATTTATTGAAATAGTTAAAGATGGGCCGAGGGATTGATCGTTTGATATTACACAGCCTTCAGCTTCCCTATATTGGAAATAGTTATATCCTCTACATATCCTCGGTCGAGCGGCTCTACAACTGCCTTTTTATTTGGTCAAGCAACTAAACGTAACCTACCACATTGCAACCAACAATTGGATGGAAGGGTACGCTCCTTTGTTAATTGGCTACCCCGCATAATTACTAATGCGGATGCAGAAGTCCCAGCTCCATGCCTTTCTCTCTTGATCTTGATGGAGGCATTATAATTATCAACAAGAGGAATTAACAACATCAATCTGTGAAGACCAATATATACATTTTAGTGTTATATCCAGGGTTGAAAGAATTTTTGTAATAGTGTAAACATTAGAACACTACAACTAGCAACAACCACATTTTTAAATGTGGTTGATATTCGCCGATCCGCGTATATCAACCATGACCATGCACATTTAAAAGTGGTTGACCATGTTTAATTATAAATAACCATGATAGACTATGGTCAAGTAAGGTTGACTATGGTGGACTTGGGTTAAATATAGTTTGTCCATGGTTGATCTTGTTTAGACATGATTGAATGTAGTTGACTATAATGTTTGATTATGGTTATCCATTGTTGGATTTGAAAAAAACTTAAAAAGAATAAAACTTAAGAACTTAACTCAGTAAGATGCTAAGATAAAGAATAGTTGTACTACTAAAATTATCAAAAAAACAAGCACATTGCAACCACCATGCTCTTGGGATTGGGAATTTTGATTAATGGTATAACATGCACCATTCTCAACATTGAGCCAATAGCTTTAACTTAATTTTGAATTTAAATTTAAATATTTGTATCTAAGTGTCTTCTTTTTAATTTTTTTCTAAATTTATTGATTTCTTGGTAGGTAATATTTTGGTATTACTTATCATCAATTTAAAAAAAAAAAATTGTACTTCAATACAAAATTATAAAAATTGAAACAGGTTCATTTTGATAAGTTAAACATAGACTTTCTTATTTTTCTAATTAATTTTGATAATGCTAATATATGTTTTCTAATTTTTTAATGTTTTGATTTTGAATACCATTTATCCATATGTTTTAAAATTTAAGTTACTTTTAACTTTTAACACTCAAATCTGAAAAGGAATATCATATTTTAATTTGTTAATCAAACAATAAAAATAGTTGACAATATTTGATTTTAGCAAAGTAGTAATAATTTGATAAAGTTATGTTATGTTGAAATTGATATTATGTTAATATTAATATTAATACCATTGTTTCATAATGTTATAACTAGCATTCGCCCCGGGAGGGGCAAAATGAACGCCGAGGGGATAGTCGCTTGTCGACGGTCGGAGGTGAAGCGTGAATTGTGCGGCGAAGTCGGAGGTCAAGGGTGAAGTATGCGACCAAGTCGTATATGGTCGATGGTCGCAGGTCGGAGGTGAAGGGTGAACTGTGCCACGAAGTCTCGTATTATCATGTGAAACTTCGAGATGTGATCGTTGGTCGGCGGTCGGAGGTGAAGCGTGAACAAGTCGCAGGTCGAAAATCCAAAGAAAGCTTAAAAATTTGTCCAAAATACAAAGGATTTGTTGAATGAGGGGTTATAATAAAAATCAAACAACAAAAAACCCATAAGCGCTATAGTCCGAAAGAAATTTTTGGGAACATTAAATTCCGGCGAAGTTCCAACGGCGAAGATGGCTCAAGAAAAGATCGATGGTTGTCGTGGATTCCCGCATCACCAAAAAGCTCGTGTGAAAACCATGGTGAGCGGTTGCGGATATAATACCACTGGAATATGTGGCGCAATGTTATTGTCCCGCATGGATGTGATAGTGGTATCACAAACCACTGAAGCGCCATGCGGAACCGCCAAAGAGTAAAATGTGGAAGCGTGGGCCATGGCACGTGGCGGATGCAGAAATACACAGGAGATGCACCATATATTGATGATGATCGAACGGACGACATGCATTAAGAAAAGATCAAGGGATGAGACCCATCTGCATCAGGGGAAATGCACACTCGATAAGGGAAAGGGTGGTTGCGGTAAACAAACCACCTTCACAGGTGTCACGCGATGCTTGATCTGCATGCAGTCAAAACCAGGAAGGAAAACCACTATCAAGGATCGCGGATACCGCCGTGGAGAATAAAGGGTGTAAGATCTGATGGCTCAAATCATTAATACGTGCGATCAACGGCTGGAAAGAAAATACGTCCGGAAACCTACAAGAAAGATAAGAAAAAGAGATTATATAAAACAAAAGGGTTTTCAAAAATGGCATTTTGTCTATGTGTCGCTGTTCTCGGGAGTTTTGAAGACCAGTGGAGATTTCCAGTTACGTCAGAAGGATAAAGGACATGTCTACACAGGTAGGGTCTGGTGACCCGTCTCGCATATTTTAAAGGAAAAGATTAAATTCTGGCGAAGTTCCAACGGTGGAGATGGCTCAAGAAAAGATCGATGGTTGTCGTGGATTCCCGCATCGCCAAAAAGCTCGTGTGAAAACCATGGTGAGCGGTTGTGGATACAATACCACTGGAATACGTGGCGCAATGCTATTGTCCCGCATGGACATGATAGTGGTATCACAAACCACTGAAGCGCCATGCGGAACCGCCAAAGAGTAAAATGTGGAAGCGTGGGCCATGGCGCGTGGCCGATGCAGAAATACACGAGAGATGCACCATATATTGATGATGATCGAACGGACAACATGCATTAAGAAAAGATCAAGGGATGAGACCCATCCGCATTAGGGGAAATGCACACTGGATAAGGGAAAGGGTGGTTGCGGTAAACAAACCACCTTCAGAGGTGTCACACGATGGTTGATCTGCATGCAGTCGAAACCAGGAAGGAAAACCACTATGTAGGATCGCGGATACCGCCGTGGAGAATAAAGGGCACAAGATCTGATGGCTCAAATCATTAATACGTGCGATTAACGGCTGGAAAGAAAATATGTCCGGAAAGCTGCAAGAAAGATAAGAAAAAGAGCTTATATAAAACAAAAGGGTTTCAAAAACGGCATTTTGTCTATGTGTCATTGTTCTCGGGAGTTTTGAAGACTAGTGGAGATTGTCAGTTATGTCAGAAGGATAAAGGACGTGTCTACACAGGTAGGGTCTGGTGACTTGTCTCGCATATTTTAAAGGAAAAGATTAAATTCCGGCAAAGTTCCAACGGCAGAGATGGCTCAAGAAAAGATCGATGGTTGTCGTGGATTCCTGCATCACCAAAACGCTCGTGTGAAAACCATGGTGGGCGGTTGCGGATACAATACCACTGGAATACGTGGCGCAATGCTATTGTCCCGCATCAATGCGATAGTGGTATCACAAACCAATGAAGCGCCATGCGGAACCGCCAAAGAGTAAAATGTGGAAGCGTGGGCCATGGCACGTGGCGGATGCAAAAATACACCGGAGATGCAACATATATGTTAAATTTTGAGTATTAATTCACAATACTATAGGATCTTTGCTGAGAGAATAACATCTACAGTATATCAATGCATGACAATCATAATATGACAAGCATCACAAGCATCACAAGAATCAAAAGCATAGAGACAAGAGACACAGAGTTTCTGTGGGGAAAACCCTAAGGTGAAAAACCCCACAACTTCCTCAGAGATAGAGAGAGCAATGGATCAACCAAAATACAACCAAATAACACTGAGATAGTCTCCTAGCAGATGATCCTCCTCCTCCTCACTAGTGCGCCACTTTCAGATAGTTAGTGAGTTACTTTTCCGAGTGAGTAAAATAGAGATCTCCTATCTCTATTTATACTCACCTTTTTTCCCAGTGACCTACTGGGGCCGACTTGTCTACTTAAATACATCCACATTATATTATATATTAATTAGGGCCGACCCCATATGGTGGTCTAATAACCCATCGGCAAGTACACACACTTGCGACACTTGTCAATCCTCATGACGACACTTCCTTATAGAGGAATAACACATCTCTTATAAGGGTACAACAAATATATATATAATACACAGATGAAATACATTCCGAAGTTACATATACATCAACACTCCCTCTTAACTAGGAAGGTATTTCTCGACACAGATCTGCTAGACAAGTCTTCTTCTCTGGATCATCGTCATCGATGCATCGTCATCATCATCGTCACTGTTGCTACTATCTCAACCAATCTCTGACTCTACTCGTCATAGGAAGTTCTACAGAGCCAATCCTTTTTCATACTGGATGTAGGCCCACCACCTGCAGGTCTTCATCATCACTGGCCATACTGTGGAATCCTCAGGACTTATTACGTGCGTCACAAAACCTCGAAAGAGCATCCCAGGATGTTACGAGCACACATCTCTACCTATAGGATCTCCCAGGGCACCGAATTACATGTGACCTCACCACAAAACCTCGCAAGAGCATCCCAGGCTGTTACGAGCACACAGCTCTACCTATAGGATCTCCCAGGGCAACGAATTACATGTGGTCATGGCAAAACCTCGCAAGAGCATCCCAGGACTGATTACGGGCACACATCCCAACCTATCGGATCTCCCAGGGAACCGAATTACATGCCATAGGACAAAACCTCGAAAGAGCATCTGCCAGATATCCCAGGGAACCGAATTACATGCCATAGGCAAAACCTCGAAAGACTATCTGCAGATCTCCCAGGGCACCGAATTACATGTCCTCCCAGAGCAAAACCTCGAAAGAGCATTTTCCAGATGTCCCAGGGCACCGAATTACATGCCATAGGCAAAACCTCGAAAGACCATCTACAAATCTCCCATGGCACCGAATTACATGCTCATCTGCACAACCTGATCCACGGCCATAGAGTATCAACCTGATACTCACCATACATCATCCTGATGTATCTATGATCATCCTGATCATCATCACTGCAACGTCCTGCTGCATGTTATCTGGAGCAACATCCTGAAGCTCGTCATCTATGATCATCCTGATCATCACTGCAATATCCTGCTGCATGTCATCATACCTGATCCACCTGATCATCAATGCATCTACATGATGCATACCAAGTATCTACCTGATACATATCATCATACATGATCCTCCTGATCATCAATGTATCCACCTGATACAAATACAAATACATGATACATATCACCATACATGATCCACCTGATCATACAATGTATCCACCTGATACATATACAGATACATGGTCCAAGCATCCAACATGATGCATATACAAAATACATACACATGATCCAACTGATCATATCCAGCATCAACATGATGCATACATACATACATAAAAAATGATCCATCTGATCATATCCAGCATCCAACATGATGCGTACATACATACATAAAAATGATCCAACTGATCATATCCAGCATCCAACATGATGCGTACATACATACATAAAAATGATCCAACTGATCATATCCAACATCCAACATGATGCGTACATACATACATAAAATGATCCAACTGATCATATCCAAGCATAAACCAGAACATCATCCTGATGCTCATCATCCAGCGCTTACATCCACAGCCATCTGAACGATCCTCCTTCCAACATGCTTGGAATGGCTTCAGCAAATGTGTCCATCACTTCTTCCTCAAAGTGTCCTCGATCTGAAGAACGCCAAGCCTTTCTCTGAAGTACTCGAACTTCACCCTGGCTAGTGGCTTCGTCGGCACATCTGCAATCTGCTCGTCCGTCGCAACATATAGGAGCTTCACAGCTCCTCTCTGCACCATATCCCTGATATAGTGATATTTGATCTCTATGTGTTTCGACCTGTCATGAAACACTGGGTTCTCGGACAGCTTCACACAACTCTGTTTATCACAGAAGATACTAGTAGCCTCCAACGGGAGATCAAATAACTCAGACAGTAGCTTCTGTAGCCATATTGCCTCACAACTAGCTGAACAGGCTGCAACATACTCTGCCTCAGCTGTACTCAGTGCTACACAGGACTGCTTCCTGCTAAACCAAGAGATCACACCTAATCCCATACTGAAGCAACACCCAGATGTGCTCTTCCTGTCTGCAGCACTGCCAGCCCAATCTGAATCAACATAAGCCTGCAGGTTAAACTTTTGATTCGCTTCATACTTGAGCCCATAATCCACTGTACCCTTCAGGTACCTCAGAACATGCTTTACAGCAACCAGGTGAACACTCCTCGGATCCGTCAGGAACTGGCTCAATGTGTTCACAGCAAAGAAAATGTCTGGTCTCATGTTCGTCAGGTACATCAAGGACCCAATCATCTGACGATACATAGAGACATCAACTGGCTCAGATGAAGCATCACATAGAAGCTTCAGATTCGATGCCATAGGTGTGGCCATGGCCTTGCAATCCATCATCCCAAATCTCTTCAGGATATCAACTGTGTACTTCCCTTGACCAAGGAAGATCCCTCCTGCACTCTGCCACACCTCCATACCTAGGAAATAGTGCATCATTCCCAAGTCTTTCATATCGAATTCAGCAACAAGCTTCCTCTTAGTATCTGCAATCAGTCTATCACCTCCTGTTACAAATAAGTCATCCACATATAGGAGTAGAATCACAGGATTCCCTTCCTCAACCTTGTAGTAAAGGTTGGAATCCGCTTTACTCTTGGTAAAGCCCAAACTAGATAGGAAACTGTCCATCCTACCATACCAGGTTCTGGGAGCTTGTTTCAAGCCATACAAGGCTTTCTTCAATCTGCACACATATGACTCCCTGTCATGTATTTCAAAACCGAGTGGTTGTTCCACATATACTTCCTCTTCTACTACACCATTCAGGAAAGCAGTCTTGACATCCATCTGGTGTATTTTCCATTTCATTGTTGCAGCCAGGGCAAGTACTATTCTGATGGAAGTATACCTGGCTACAGGTGCAAAGGTTTCTTCATAATCTATTCCTTCTTTCTGAGAGAAACCACGAGCTACGAATCCTGCTTTGTATTTTTCTACACTGCCATCTGCAGCATGCTTGATTTTGTAGATCCACTTGGAAGTCACAACAGACTTCTCTTTAGGTCTTGGGACAACATCCCAAACATCATTCTTCATTATTGATTGGTATTCCTCAACCATAGCATCCTTCCATTCTTTCTTTTCTGCTGCCTCTTCATAACTGGAAGGCTCTTTGTTCATAATGTCACAGAGTAAAGCAACATAACTGGTGTGAGATCTGGTTCTCTTCTTTGCTCTGTGTTCTTCTTCTGGAATGCCAAATCTTTCAGCATCATGAATGAGCTCTCTAGCCCATACAGGTTTCCTCTTGTGAGAGTTATCCTCATGGGGTGGATCTACAGGTTCTTGTGGATCTTCAAACTCACGAACAGTGTCTGGAACTGCTTCAGTCATGGTAGTGTCCTGAAATCTTGTTTCCTTAGGTTTTTCATAAACTTCGATGGGTGCTTTCCTCGATTTGATGAATGCTGAGTTTTCATCAAATGTTACATCCCTGCTGACATCAATCTTCTTGAACCCTGGAAAGTATATTCTGTAAGCCTTCGAGCTTTCACTGTAACCCACAAAGATACCCTTCTTTCCTGAAGGATCTAGTTTAGTCCTCTTTTTCTTTGGGACATGAGTGTATACTGGACAACCAAATATTCTGAGATGACTGACTTCAGGTTTCTTACCAGAAAAGACCTCTTTTGGTGTCTTGTTGTCCAATATCTTGTGGGGTGTTCTGTTCTGCACATATACAGCTGTTCTAGCTGCTTCTGCCCATAGATGCATAGGAAGATCCTGGTCATGCAACATTGCCCTTGCTTCTTCCATGATAGTTCTGTTCTTCCTTTCTGCAACACCATTCTGTTGAGGATTATAAGGAGCATTCAA
The DNA here is from genome assembly GCA_027924585.1 of Larix kaempferi. Lineage (NCBI taxonomy): Eukaryota > Viridiplantae > Streptophyta > Pinopsida > Pinales > Pinaceae > Larix > Larix kaempferi. Next base: position 9,956,525 of record BSBM01000368.1, read on the forward strand.
CTCCCTCTTAATCCCTGAATCACTGCAAAGCTTCTTGAAGTCACTTGAGGTGAATTCTCCACCATTGTCAGATCTGAATGTCTTGATCTTCTTGTCAGTTTGATTCTCCATAAAGGTTTTGAATTCCTTGAATTTATCAAGCACCTCATCTTTGCCCTTCAAGAAGTATACCCAAGTCTTCCTGAAGAATTCATCAATAAATGATACATAGTAAACATACCCACTCAGGGAACTGGATGACATAGTGCCACATACATCTGAGTGGATGATTTCCAGAATGTCTTTTGCCTTGCTTTCACTGCTTAGGAAAGCCTTCTTAATGTTCTTACCTTTTGCACATCCTTTGCAAACACCTTCATGTTTGGTCTTGATTTCAGGAAGACCCTCTACTTCCTTGCTTGCAATTGGAAGTGCCCTATAGTGCATATGAGCAAGTCTTCTATGCCAAAGTTCACTTGGCTCCATGGATTCATGTACCATGGCATGTTCAGGTTGTCCCTTCAATTTATACAAGCCTCCCTCTTGCTCTCCAATCACTACTGCATCATCTATGTTCTTTCCCTTTGGCCACATTAGGACTTGGCCATCCACAAATGCAACCCTCATACCTTTTGCATCCAATGCAGAGATGGAGAGTAAGTTCTTCTTGAGTCCAGGCACATAAAGGACTTCTTTCATCTTCAAAGATTTTCCAGAATCTAGGTTGTAGGAGGCTTCACCACTTCCTTTGATTGGGTATTGATAATCATCCCCAAGTTTCACCTTATGAGGTGATTCATGTTCAGATAGGTTCACAAAGGATTCCTTAAACCCAGTCATGTGTTTGGAAGCCCCACTATCAATCAACCAATCATTACATCCATGGGAGATGGTACCTGTAAGAGCAGAGATCAGAACATACTCTTCTTCACTTGATGAGTCATCATCACTATCACTTTCTGCCCTAGCCTTCTTCTTTGGGGGTTCATCATCTTCGGCAGCATGAGCATGAAACCTTCTTTTGCTGCCCTTCTTCTTCTTACTGAAGTTGTTGTTATTATCCCTTTTGTTCTTGGGACAATCTGAAGCAAAGTGACCCTTCTCATTGCATATGAAGCATCTTAGGTCTTTCTTGTTCTTTTGATAGGATCTACTGTGGCGAGAGTGATCCTTTTGGTTTTGCTTCTTTTGGTGTGAGCTGCAAGAGCTTGATCTTCACCTCCCATCTTTTCTTCACGAGCTATAAGTCTAGCTTCTTCTTGAGAGCATTCTTCCCGAAGTCTACTGAAGGAGATCAATTTCTTCCTTGCACAAATTCCTTGAATAAAGGAATCCCATGACCTGGGTAGGCCATTTAGAGTGGTCATCACCACTTCACCATTCTCCACCATTTCATCTACTGCTTCTAATTGTTCCTTGATCTGGGAGACCCTTGAAAAGTAAGATTGAATGGTTTCTCCATTCTGAAACTTCACTGCTTTCAATTGGTTCCGCAGGGTCATCTTCCGATTTATGTTCTTTCCTTCAAATAGCTTGGTCAAAGATTCAAACATCTCTTTGGGTGTCTTAAGAGAAGACACATGAGATATGAGATGGTCTTTGATAGAATCAGCAATGATTCTCTTTGCCTTGACCAAGTTCTTCTTGTGCAATGCCTTGGCTTCTTCATCCTCTGGGATAGGGATGTCTTCTTTCACATATGAGTCCAACTCATTTTCTTCCAGGATTAACCCAATCCTATACTTCCAGGCTCGGAAGTTATCAGCCCCTTCAAGCTTATCCTCAAGCTTGGTGTGGAGAGACATCTTTAAGAGTACTTCAAATGGAAATAGAAAGGATTTAGGACTTACCACTTGAAGTGCTGAAGACTGGATCTGGTCCCGGATTAGGGTTTGTCAGAGAAACCCTAAAAATTCAAAATGTGAATTTCAAAATTCCGAAAGGATAGAAAGATGCGCCTTGGAGAGTTGATCAGCCTAGTACATTCATAATTTGAGATCAGCAAAGTCTTGTCCTTCAAAATTGCCTTTTTGTCCTCCCGGGTTCACTAGAGAGAGCCTTGAATTAGGGTTTGAGTTTCCTGGAGATCTACTCAGCCAAAAACCTCGATCCAAAGCTCTAACCTTCGATGTTTGCAAGGAGCTTCCAGCTGTGCCTTCAGTTTCCAGAAATTCCTATTTTTGTGGAAACCCTAATTTTTAGGGCCAAATCTGAAAATGCTCGGAACTGAATTCTGATTGGACAGATAGATGCGCCTTGATGAGTAGATCCAATCTACTATACTGAATTTCAAAAATATGTGGAGAGAAACCCAATAAACAAGGAACACAAACTTCCATCACTGCAAAATGTCTTCTTCTCAGTTTAGCTCTGATACCATGTTAAATTTTGAGTATTAATTCACAATACTATAGGATCCTTGCTGAGAGAATAACATCTACAGTATATCAATGCATGACAATCATAATATGACAAGTATCACAAGCATCACAAGAATCAAAAGCATAGAGACAAGAGACACAGAGTTTCCGTGGGGAAAACCCTAAGGTGAAAAACCCCACAACTTCCTCAGAGATAGAGAGAGCAATGGCTCAACCAAAATACAACCAAATAACACTGAGATAGTCTCCTAGCAGATGATCCTCCTCCTCCTCACTAGTGCGCCACTTTCAGATAGATAGTGAGTTACTTTTCCGAGTGAGTAAAATAGAGATCTCCTATCTCTATTTATACTCACCTTTTTGCCCAGTGACCTACTGGGGCCGACTTGTCTACTTAAATACATACACATTATATTATATATTAATTAGGGCCGACCCCATATGGTGGTCTAATAACCCATCGGCAAGTACACACACTTGCGACACTTGTCAATCCTCATGACGACACTTCCTTATAGAGGAATAACACATCTCTTATAAGGGTACAACAAATATATATATAATACACAGATGAAATACATTCCGAAGTTACATATACATCAACAATATATTGATGATGATCGGACGGACGACATGCATTAAGAAAAGATCATGGGATGAGACCCATCCGCATCAGGGGAAATGCACACTCGATAAGGGAAAGGGTGGTTGCGGTAAACAAACCACCTTCACAAATGTCACGTGATGGTTGATCTACATGCAGTCAAAACCAGGAAGGAAAACCACTATCTAGGATCGCGGATACCGTCGTGGAGAATAAAGGGGGTAAGATCTGATGGCTCAAATCATTAATACGTGCGATCAACGGCTGGAAAGAAAATACGTCCGAAAAGCTGTAAGAAAGATAAGAAAAATAAATTATATAAAACAAAAGGGTTTTCAAAAATGGCATTTTGTCTATGTGTCGCTGTTCTCGGGAGTTTTGAAGACCAGTGGAGATTGCTAGTTACGTCAGAAGGATAAAGAACGTGCCTGCACAGGTAGGGTCTGGTGACCTGTCTCGCATATTTTAAAGGAAAAGATCAAATTCCGGCGAAGTTCCAACGGCGGAGATGGCTAAAGAAAAGATCGATGGTTGTCTTGGATTCCCGCATCGCCTAAAATCCCGTGTGAAAACCATGGTGAGCGGTTGCGAATACAATACCACTGGAATACGTGGCGCGATGCTATTGTCCTACATCGACGCGATAGTGGTATCACAAACCACTGAAGCGCCATGCAGAACCGCCAAAGAGTAAAATGTGGAAGCGTGGGCCATGGCACTTGGCGGAGGTAGAAATACACGGGAGATGCACCATATATTGATGATGATCGAACGGATGACATGCATTAAGAAAAGATCAAGGGATGAGACCCATCTGCATCAGGGGAAATGCACACTCGATAACGGAAAGGGTGGTTGCGGTAAATAAACCACCTTCACAAGTGTCACGCGATGGTTGATCCACGTGCAATCGAAATCAAGAAGGAAAACCACTATCTAGGATTGCGGATAGCGCCGTGGAGAATAAAGGGTGCAAGATCTGATGGCTCAAATCATTAATACGTACGATCAATAGCTGGAAAGAAAATACGTTCGGAAAGTTGCAAGAAAGATAAGAAAAAGAGCCTATATAAAACAAAAGGGTTTTCAAAAACGACATTTTGTCTATGTGTCGCTATTCTCGGGAATTTTGAAGACCAGTGGAGATTTCCAGTTACGTCAGAAGGATAAAGGACGTGTCTGCACAGGTAGGGTCTGGTGACCTGTCTCGCATATTTTAAAGCAATTTGTTTTAAAAAAAAAAACAATTTAAATGGAGATTGTGCATGATATAGACGTTTTTAAAGCCAAAGAAGCCCTAGAAGACAGAGATGGGGACGTTTACGATACCCTAATTAGGTTACCGGTCACTGAAATCAAGCTTAAATTGTCTAGGTTGTTAGAAGAAGGTATATACATACACAAAGTCCACCAGTCATCCTTGCTAACCTTCTGCCCTGACCAAATCCCGTCTTTTCCAGAATTAGTGTCATGGTGTGTTGATAATTATTCCATAGAAGAAAGGACTGTCTTAGACGGTCGGAAAAGCAGATCCGTCTGTAAAATAGAGCCCGCTGTCATAATTGAAGCCCTAGAAATAAATTTTTCCCAAACCCTCGAATCTGAAAGTTTTTTCGAAACCTATGCTATTGAGTTTTATCTCCAAGCCCTTCAAGATAGTAGAGAAAAGTTCCTGTCCACATGTCTTAAACTAGAAGCAAGGACTTCAGATATCCCTTACCCTATAGAGGCCACTCTATTTGATGAAAATACCCAGGTGGTTTTAACCTTGTTAGCTTTGGTCCTAGGTTTCGACACAGACATGTACGTAACTGAGTTTCAATTAAGCCTTTTGTATAGAATGATTATAGTTCCGCCGGGGATTGATGAAAGTCAAATTCCTCGACTTAACTTTGAAGAATTCTTGGCTGAAAAGATCCATTACCAGATGGTTAATTTCCCTGCTCTCAGACACTTCAGATTTCAGTCATTCTTGATGAGAATGATCACGATGGCCAATCACAAAGAGCTACAATTCCCTGAGATAGTTTCGACAAATTTATTGGAAAATAATATGTTTAATTACATAAATTATATGCTCTCAGAAATTTACAGAATGATTTATGGAGAAAGGTTTCCTAGAGTACTACCAGAGATGCAGACACGGATGCAATTAAGTACTGAATATGCTATAGGGGATTGGTTCCTGTCAAAAGACAATACAGTGATCAAGTTATATGGCTTTAAACATAAACCCTACATTTTACCGGCATTTCTTACCTTAAGGGTTTTCGCCTTGGAGTTTCTCAAGCAGAAACTAATTGTTGAAGATAATAATTTCTTGTTTTTCAAACAAGCAACAGATATTAAGTATCCGTTTACACTTGGCCCATTCATGGTGAAGAACAAAAATGCTGCTATTTATATAGAAAAATTATTGAAAGATATGGAATTTGAGACAGATGTGGCCATCGAATATGATCCGTTAAACATAATTTCAAAAAGGAGAACGGGTCATCGCATCAAAGCGCTGGATCATCAGGTGATTGAGGGAATGTCTAATAGAGCAAATTGGTTCAACTATAAGGAGACCAAAGAAATCGTTCCTGATTATCAAGAAAAAGAAATGATATTGATAGGTACGATGGTAGAGGAAAAAAGCACGGTGAACACTGGAATAATGGGGTTTAAAAGGTCTGCACAAGACATAGTTAACATTGAGACTAAAGAAGTAGAAAAAGGGAAAAAAGTTAAAAATGGATGAGCAACAAGATCTAATGGCATTTTCAGAAAAGGAAGAAGAAATCGAAATCAAATACCATAGGTCACGGTAAATGAATATAGTATTCAGGAAGCCCCAGTGGAAAAAGATGTAATAAACCATGTAATATAATGGATGTTTTTAATGAGCACAGTCAAAATAAGCAAGAATCTTCCCGGCAAACCAGTAAATTATTTCCAAAGGTTAGGAGTATATCTAGCATAGAAGTAAGTTTATTTACTAGCAGAAATGTTAAAGAAAACTCTCTTAAATTTTCAGTTATTACCAAAGACAAGATCTCAGAAATGAAAGTTGACTTGACAAAAATCAATGCTCCAGATATAATCTTATTGCATAGACAAACCGGAGAAGTTATATACTCAGATTATTTGGAAGGGATCATAAAAGTTAACAATTTGAAGATTTTAGTAGAAAAATTGAATAACCAGTTGAGACAAGAAAAGACAAAAAATAAGTCTCGACAGCAGCAAATAAAAAGATTGCAATCAGATTTGGCAAACAAAGAGGGAGATGGGGCGGCAAATTTACTCAAATAAAAGGACAGCACAATTCGAACATTAAAGCAGAGGCTGAAAAATCCCAGATGCTCAGCTTATCCAGGGAACCGAATTGACTGTACTAGAGAAGGAAAAAAAAAGAGCTGTCAGATGAAGTGAAAGATATTACTGCAAAAATGTTGAAGCTCGCTGAAGAAAAAGTTCATTGGGAAAAAGAGAAGATTTGTTTGGAAGAGCAATTGGAAGAGGTAAATAAAAAGTTAACAGAATTAGGTCAGCAACAAGCATATGCAGGTACAGGTGAAGAGAAATCTGGAGCAGACAGTCTCTTACAAGCCATGTCCCAGATAAGTCTGAAGGATGTTGAGATTAAAGAATTGAAAAATGGAACACAGAGGCTAAAAGAAGAGAATGAAACAAAGGATAAGGAAATTGAAACCTTGCAAGCAAAGAATCAAGAATTGTCTGATAACAATAAAAGATTGTCAGCCCATATAACAGGACAAGCTGCAATGCAGGGTTGTAAGCATATGGTGTGGGATCAGATTATAAAAGAAGTTGAAAAATTGAGACCCTATCTTGATTATATGAAGGTTAAAGAAAAAGTGGCCAAAGATGCTTTTGAAAGCTGTAGAGCAACCGGAGAGAATCTGAACAAAAAGCCAAAGGAAACAGCACAAAGAGCAATAACTTTCCTAAATAGTTTGACTGAAGCGGATTTGACAACAATGGATATAAGGAATAGAATTTCAGTCATTACATGGGCTAGAAGAATTTTAGGGAAGTATTCACATATTGAAAATATTGAAGTTAAAGATGGAGATGTACGAGAGGAAGTAAACAGGTTTAAGAAACAATTTGAAAAATTGATAATCAAAGGATTCCCTGCTTTTTGGGATGCAAATCATGAATTGATTTCTCCAAATGAATATAAGAGGTTATTGTTTGGTATAAGAATGAATCACGAAAAGTTTCAGCATTTGGATCATATGCTTACTGGAAAGATTCTAATGGAGAAAATTGCGGAGGACTTTAAAATTTTAAATATGTTGATCTCAATCTGTGAGAATCTTCCTCTTGTTTCTTATGCAGGTCACATTGAAATGCGAGTCTTAATAAAGGAAATGACTAGTTATGATATGCCCACTGCTGACCAATGGAACTATGTGGACAAATATGGAAGACAGAGATATTCTGTTCATATATGAAGATGCATTCAGAAACTTTTTCCAAGTGGCAAAAATGATGTTTTTATTTTAAAAGAAAATTTTGTTAAGTTTAAACCAAATAGACTAGCAAGATCACTGAAAGAAACATAATCACAAGATAGACACAGAATATACCCTGGGAAACCCTCATGGGGTAGAAAACCCAGCAAAGCTTTCCTCAATAAGATGATCAACCAAAATACAAGATGTGCTCCTTCCTTCTTTGTCTCCTTAGCAGATCTCCCAGACAAGTGCGCACTCTTCCACAAGTGAGTGAGTGATCTAATGAGGAGTTCACCTCCTTTATTTATACTGACTCCCAACTGACTAAAAGACCTAATGGGGCCGACCTCTCCTGGAGAAGTCTAATAACCCCAAAAATATAACCACAGGGCCGACCCCCACATGGTGGGTCTAATAACCCTAATTAATACAAACCCTCGGAGGAATAAACATCTCCGGATACATAATAGGGTTACCTCGGAGGGATGAAACATCTCCGGAATAATAAATTACAATTATAATATTCTTTTAAGTTACAATATTCAACACTCCCCCTTAACGAGAAGGATATTATAATAGCATCTGCAGGAGCAAGGAGTCACTATACATGATACATCTATAAATCATCGGAAGCTTTCTTCAATTTGTCTTTATCAGTAACTCAAACAGTTACTGGTATATCAATGTCAACATCAACATCGACATCACGGTCATCGACATCGTCATCACATGATCAGCAGCATCGTCATCTCACGATCAGCAGCATCGTCATCTCACGATCATCAGCATCGTCATCACACGATCATCAGCATCGTCATCACACGATCATCAGCATCGTCATCACACGATCATCAGCATCGTCATCACACGATCATCAGCATCGTCATCACACGATCATCAGCATCGTCATCACATGATCATCAGCATCATCAACACACGATCATCAGCATCGTCATCTATACACATGATCCTTCCTTTCGGAATTACTGGATCAATCTCATCACAATCATATTTAAGACTATCCTTCCTTTCGGAATTACTGGATTTATTGTCTAAGGATGATTAGTCCAACCACAATCATATTCAAGACTATCCTTCCTTTCGGAATTACTGGATTTACTGTCTAAGGATGATTAATCCTACCACAATCGCATTTAAGACTATCCTTCCTTTCGGAATTACTGGATTTACTGTCTAAGGATGATTAGTCCTACCACAATCGCATTTAAGACTATCCTTCCTTTCGGAATTACTGGATTTACTGTCTAAGGATGATTAATCCAATCACGTGCATTTTGAACCAAGGTCCAGGGACGATGCAGTCCTATCATCTATTCTCGGAGACACTTGTCTACGACTCACTTTAGAACTTAAGTTCAAGGATGATCCAATCCTCATCTGTCCACCAAGGACTTTATTCTCGGAGACCTCACGTCTACAGCTCACTTTAGAACTTGAGTTCAAGGATGATCCAATCCTCATCTGTCCACCAAGGACTTTATTCTCGGAGACCTCACGTCTATGGCTCACTTTAGAACTTGAGTTCAAGGATGATCCAATCCTCATCTGTCCACCAAGGACTTTATTCTTGGAGACCTCACGTCTACGGCTCACTTTAGAACTTGAGTTCAAGGATGATCCAATCCTCATCTGTCCACCAAGGACTTTATTCTCGGAGACCTCACGTCTACGGCTCACTTTAGAACTTGATTTCAAGGATGATCCAATCCTCATCTGTCCACCAAGGACTTTATTCTCGGAGACCTCACGTCTACGGCTCACTTTAGAACTTAAGTTCAAGGATGATCCAATCCTCATCTGTATTCTCATCTATACAGGTACAAATATCCAAGAGCATGTATCACATCAAAACATGTATACATCACATCAAAAACATGTGTACATCTAGCATGTATTCTTACTAATACATCTAACATCAAAACATGTATACATCACATCAAAACATGTATACATCTAGCATGTATTCTCACTAATACATCTAGCATCAAAACATGTATACATCACATCAAAACATGTATACATCTAGCATGTATTCTCACTAATACATCTAACATCAAGACATGTATACAAAACATGTATACATCTACCATGTATTCTCACTAATACATCTAACATCAAAACATGTATACATCACATCAAAACATGTATACATCTACCATGTATTCTCACTAATACATCTAACATCAAAACATGTATACATCACATCAAAACATGTATACATCTAGCATGTATTCTCACTAATACATCTAACATCAAAGATATATATATATAAGAGTTCTAAATCTAAATAATTCTAAGTAACTAAGTGCAACAAAACAAAATTTAAGGGACAGAATTGTTATCAAGTACTATACTACTCCCCCTTTCAAGGAGGGTCCTTCTGGACTATACCAAGCTTGTCTCGGAAGTATTCAAACTTTACTCGAGACAAAGGTTTAGTCAGGATATCAGCAATCTGATCCTCAGTGCTTATATACTCGAGCTTGATAGCTCCTCTCTGCACCATGTCTCGTATATAGAAGTAACGGATCTCAATGTGTTTTGACTTATCATGGAACACAAGATTTTCAGTCATCTTAATGCAACTTTGATTATCACACATAATCACAGTGGGATCCATTTCTAAGTCAAATATTCCAGATAAAAGTTTCTGAAGCCACACTGCTTCACAGTTGGCAGAGCAAGCGGCTATATATTCTGCTTCAGCAGTACTGAGGGCCACACTAGATTGTTTCTTGCTGAACCAGGAGATCATGGCAGATCCAAGACCATAACATCCACCTGAAGTACTTTTTCTGTCTGAGACACTACCTGCCCAATCAGAATCTGAGTAACCATGTAACTTGAGTTCATTACCTCCAAGATAGTATAGGCCAAAGTCCAATGTACCTTTTAGGTACCTCATTATATGCTTTGCAGCTATAAGGTGAACCTTTCTAGGTTCTACTAGATACTGACTTAGGGTATTTACAGCAAAGCATATATCCGGCCTAGTATTTGTCAAATACATCAATGATCCAATGATTTGTCTATATAGGGTTACGTCCACTAGTTCTGATGAATCATTAACTAATAGTTTCAGGTTGGAGTCCATGGGAGTGGCCATGGCTTTACACTCCAACATATCAAATCTTTTGAGAATCTCCACAGTATACTTACCTTGATTTAGAAAGATTCCTTTTGGCTCTTGCCACACTTCTAAGCCTAAGAAGTAGTGCATTAATCCGAGATCTTTCATTTCGAATTATGAAGAAAGCTTCTTCTTGCTTTCAATAATTTGTTTCTCATTTCCGGTTAGAAATAGATCATCTACATATAACATCAATATAACAGGTTCATCATCCATCACTTTAAGATAAAGATTGGGGTCAGCTTTACTTTTGGTAAAGCCCATGCTTGTTAAGAAACTGTCAATCCTTCCGTACCAAGCCCTGGGAGCTTGCTTCAATCCATATAATGCCTTTTTCAGTTTGCATACATGGGTCCTTCCGTCTTTGACCTCAAAACCTTGAGGTTGTTCTATGTATACTTCTTCTTCAATTACACCATTCAGAAAAGCTGTCTTAACATCCATTTGATGCAATTTCCATTTCATCATGGATGCAAGTGCCATGATAGTTCTAATTGAAGTATACCTAGCAACTGGTGCAAATGTTTCTTCATAGTCAATTCCCTCCTTTTGAGAGAATCCTCTGGCTACAAACCTTGCCTTGTATTTTTCAATGCTACCATCTGCAGCATGTTTTATCTTGAAAATCCATTTGGAAGAAACCACACTTTTATCTCTTGGTTTGGGAACTATATCCCAAACATCATTTTTCATTATTGACTGATATTCTTCTGTCATTGCTTCTACCCATTCTTTCTTTTGAGTTGCCTCTTCATAGCTAGTAGGTAGTTGATCCACAAGATCACACATCAAGGCCATATAGTTGGACACTAGCTTTGGTTTCTTTCTTTCTCTAATGGAGCCTTCAGGAGCACCATATTTTTCAGCCCCTTGGATAATATCTCTAGCCCATGCTGGCCTTCTTTTCTTTGATAAATCTGAGATAGGAGGTTCTTGTGGTTCCAACATGTCATGATTCTCTGGTGGATTATCTTCAGGGATGTGAACAGCTTCTGAGTTTCTAGAAGAAGGATCTTCTTCATAGATTTCTTCAAGTTGGCATTTTCTTGATTTCTTGAGAGCTGCTTCTTCATCAAAAGTTACATCTCTGCTGATTTCTATATGATGAAAGCCTGGTATGTAAATCCTGAAGGCTTTGGATGATTCACAATAACCAACAAATATTCCTTTCTTACCAGAAGGATCCAACTTGGTTCTCTTTTCTTTTGGAATGTGGATGTACACAGGACACCCAAATATTTTAAGGTGACTTACCTCGGGCTTCTTTCCAGTAAGCACTTCTTCTGGAGTTTTGAAATCAAGAGCACTATGAGATAATCTGTTTTGAACATATACTGTTGTCTTGGCTGCTTCAGCCCATAGATACATGGGAAGATCCTGGTCATGTATCATAGTCTTCACAGCTTCCATGATGGTTCTATTTTTCCTTTCTGCAACCCCATTTTGTTGGGGATTGTAGGGAGTGGTTAGTTCTCTCTTGATTCCGACTTCTTTACAAAAATCTTCAAACTCTTTTGAAGTATATTCTCCACCATTGTCTGTTCTGAGAATCTTGATTTTCTTTTCTGAGATATTTTCTATTAGAGCCTTGAACTCTTTGAACTTTCCAAAAACTTCATTCTTACCTTTTAGAAAGTATATCCAAGTTTTCCTTGAATGATCATCAATGAATGAAAGATAGTATTCAAATCCACTTAGAGAGGTGGTGGGAATTGGACCACATACATCTGAGTGTATTAGCTCCAAGATACTCTTAGTCTTTGTTTCACTCTTTGGAAAGGGGTTCTTGACATTCTTCCCTTTCTTACATCCTTTACATGAGCCATCATGATCAACCTTCAAATATGGTAGTCCTATGACCACCTTACTTACATAGGGTAAGGCTTTGTAGTTAATGTGAGCTAGTCTTCTATGCCATAGCTCATTGGGACTAGAGGTTTCATGAACAAGGGCAGCTTCTGGATGACCCTTGAGTTTATACAAACCTCCTTCCTCTTCACCAATGACAATTGCATCCTTAATAGATTTGCCTTTGGACCACATTAACACTTGTCCATCAATGAATGCAACTCTATAACCTTTCTTGTCCAATGTTGAGATTGAAAGCAAATTCTTCTTCAATCCTGGAACATACAAAACTCCCTTCATCTTCATGGGGGTTCCAGAATCAAGTTTGTAGTTTGCTTCACCAATTCCCTTAATGGGATATTGATAGTTATCTCCAAGAGATACCTTTAGTGGAGAGGTATTTTCTTCAAGATTTGATAGAGTCTTCTTTTGTCCTGTCATGTGCTTTGAGGCACCACTATCAATGACCCATGTACCTTCTCCAGGTGTTATAGATCCAGAGAGTGCGGAGAAAAGAACATACTCTTCTGCATCTTCCTCTTCATTTCTTCTAGGTCTTCTTTTGGAGAAGGTCCTTTCTTCATCTTCTTCTTCTCTTCTAGATCTTTTCTTGAGAGGCCTTTCTTCCTCTTCAACTTCTTCTTCACTCTCATCTTCTGCAAGATGTGCATGATGTCTTCTGTGGTAAGTACCCTTTTTCTTTTTGTTAGGACAGTCTTTGGAAATGTGTCCTAATTTGTGAAAAACGAAACATTGGAATGAGGAGTAATCTCTTCCTTGGAAGGATCCCCTTTTCTTTTGAAATCTTTGTGGAGGATGGGACTCCTTTTGACTATCCTTCTTAAGGTAGGATTGATTCTTTCTTCTCTTGGTATGGGTGGCCAAGGCTTGGTCATATTCCTTGAGCAATGCTTCTCTGTTGGCAACCCTAGCTTCTTCTTGAACACAATCCTCCCATACTATATCAAACTTCATGCTTTCTTTTCTGGCACACATGGTTTGTATGAAGGATTCCCATGATCTAGTGAGACCATTTAGAGCTGTCATCACAAGTTCATCTTCATCAAGAGTATCACCAATGGCATCTAGTTGCTCCTTGATTAGAGAGACTCTTGAGAAGTAGTCTTGAATGGATTCTCCTTTGTGCATCTTGGTACTCTTCAACTGAGTCCTTAGATTCATCTTCCTATCGATGTTCTTTCCTTCATACATTCTTCCTAGGGCATCATACATTTCCTTTGGAGTCTTCTTGGAAGCCACTTGGGGAATCAAGTGGTCTTTAATAGAATCAGCTATGATTCTCTTTGCCCTAATCAGATCCTTCCTGTGTTTTTCTTTGGCTTCATCTCCTTCTGGTTCTGCAACTTCTTCCTTGATATAATGAGCAAGATCATTCTCCTCAAGAATGAGACCAATTCTGTATTTCCATGCCCGGAAATTTTCTATACCTTCTAGCTTGTCTTCAAGCTTAGTGTTTGGAGCCATCTTCTCTTGGGGGAGCCCAAGAGACAGAGCAGACTTACCTGAAAAGTTACTTTTCACTTTTCCGGAATCTGGAACAGAATTTTATCGTACTTTTGGTAGAATTAGGGTTTGACTTTCCCGGAGTTATACTCAACCAAAAAGTTCGATCTATAGCTCAAAAGAATGCTCTTGAGAAGGGATATCCAGCCATGTAATCAGAATTCAAAAATTCAAATTTTTTCTGAAACCAAATTCTGACGTATCGCACTTTTGGTAGAATTAGGGTTTGGATTTCCCGGAGTTCTACCCAACCAAAAAGTTCGATCTAGGGCTTAAAAGAAAGGTATTGAAAAGGGCTATCCAGCCATGCAACCAAAATTCAATAATACCAACTTTGGGCTGAAACCCTAACTTCACCGGAGAGATAGAGAGAGGTATTCTTACCTTGTGAAAGATGTCCTATTCAGTCTAGCTCTGATACCATGTTAAGTTTAAACCAAATAGACTAGCAAGATCACTGAAAGAAACATAATCACAAGATAGACACAGAATATACCCTGGGAAACCCTCATGGGGTAGAAAACCCAGCAAAGCTTTCCTCAATAAGATGATCAACCAAAATACAAGATGTGCTCCTTCCTTCTTTGTCTCCTTAGCAGATCTCCCAGACAAGTGCGCACTCTTCCACAAGTGAGTGAGTGATCTAATGAGGAGTTCACCTCCTTTATTTATACTGACTCCCAACTGACTAAAAGACCTAATGGGGCCGACCTCTCCTGGAGAAGTCTAATAACCCCAAAAATATAACCACAGGGCCGACCCCCACATGGTGGGTCTAATAACCCTAGTTAATACAAACCCTCGAAGGAATAAACATCTCCGGATACATAATAGGGTTACCTCAGAGGGATGAAACATCTCCGGAATAATAAAGTACAATTATAATATTCTTTGAAGTTACAATATTCAACAAATTATGTAATATTGTTTAAAGACTGTTATCTTTCGAGTTAAGACATTTTCAGTTATTAGTTAAAAAAGCGGTTATGTCAAACTTCTTTCGAATTTTGTATAAAAGACAATGAGAATCATTTTTGAAGGGGTTGGAAACTCCTTGAGAGACAATAAGTTTTGAAGTCAAATTTTGAATAAAAAATCCGTACGGTGGAAAATACCTATTTTGTTGAAGAACAGAGATTCATGTGTTGATCATTTTTACAGTCTGTCTTTTCCCTTATCTCTTCATGTGCATGTCTATTTTCTTTGTTATATCTTCCATTATGTTCTTCTTCTATGCTTAAATGAACGTTTGAAATAGATTGGGATTCATACTAGTTATGCCTTGATCTATCGCATTTAAGTATCCATTTATTTCTCTAAAGTTGACAATGGATTCATCCTAGTTTGATGCTTGTTGTTGATGAACTGTTATTATTTATTTCTATGCTACCTGCAAAATCTTATTGACTGTGATATGGTTTCTATCTTGCCTCTGTGAAAATCTATTTGGTATTAAATCACTTGTTGGTACATTAAGTATCTGAAAATTGACTCCATGCCCAATGTTTCTTGTTTCCTTTTCAACCAAGTAAATCATTTTTGAGAAATTTGAGCGTGTTCTATATATTTTTAGCCTTTATATATATCTTGTGAGAGAGCCCTCTCTGGTGGAAAAAATGGCTAAGTTTTCTACCTAAAGATTGGTTTGAAATAGGTTACCTCAGGTGTTATTCTTTTACAACCAGGGATAAAATCTAAGTGCTAACTATGATTATAATCTAGTTGGGTATTCTCATAAACCTCTAAATTCATGGTTATAACCTTATTAACCTAGGTATTCACAACGAATGAATATAATTTTCGTGGATATGCAGGGTTTTCATTTGGTTGAGTCAAAGACCTAGATAGCAATAGGCTAATCTGCATAACGATTCTCTCAGGTGTTCTGCATCTCTGCTAAAAGTATTTGGAGCTTTGATCCTTATATGAAACCCCACTTTCACAGCATTGCCCTGAAAAACAAAGAATTTGGGTTTAAAGAAAGAGGATTCAAACTTGGGGGTCATAGTAGTAGTGTTTGAGATTAAATGCGAGAAGTTGGGGTTGCGGCAAGTTTGGGGTTTTAAACAATTAAGTTAAACAAAAGCCGATTTGGTGAACGTTGCAACTTTGCGGATTTCGTTGTACACTCACCAAACTAAATTTTTCCGCGTAGGATATCGAGTTGTAGCATGAAAGTTTTCGTTCTAGGAGGACTTACATTTTTTCCATGTTATTGAGGCTCATATGGCAATGATCCTGGGGGTATAAATTGTAGATTTGTGCAGGAATTGACAAGTGATATTGGCGTAGATGTGATTTTAAGATATGGTTATAGTGAATTTTGATTAATTTCTGTTGTTCCAATGGAGTTAAATATTATAATTTATTAAAATTTGAGTGAAAGTCAATAAATTTGTGTTATGGGAGTATGGTTTATTTGGTTGAATTTCTATTTTGAAAATACAATAAGCTATAGAACATATAAATTACAGTATTTTGTTTTCCATGTTATTTGCAAAACCCATGAACAATCCATAGAGTGAACATATAGTCTTCGCAGATTAACATACTTGAACAAATGCATTGTGTTTGACTAAAGGTAAAAAATATTGTATAAGTTGACACCCAAATTAATGATAATGTTTTCTGTCTTCGCAAGATTGTAGATTATGGTTGTTGGACCATAACCATTGACTACAAATAATATTTCAATGTTATTTTTTGATTTGGTGCTTTTATGTTTGGACAGGTTGGATATGTACATGTGATTTAAAAGAAGCAAAGGCAGCGTAGTAGAGTTTGACCTTGACATATAAGTTTTGTTGCTCTGTACTTTTTACATGATGTTTGGAGACACAAAGCCTATGACAGGAGCATCTCCGTAGTTTTCATGGACTGAGTTATATAGAACTATTAGGGACACAAATTTCCCAGATGCGAGTATTGAGGAATTATTGGTTTATAAGAATATCAGGAAGTCACACCTCCACAGAGCAGCAACACGGC
Organism: Larix kaempferi; assembly: GCA_027924585.1. Classification (NCBI taxonomy): domain Eukaryota; kingdom Viridiplantae; phylum Streptophyta; class Pinopsida; order Pinales; family Pinaceae; genus Larix; species Larix kaempferi. Next base: position 9,973,469 of record BSBM01000368.1, read on the forward strand.
CTGAGCTATTTCCATGCTAAGAAGTGATAGGCTGGATTATACAGAGGACTGATGCAACATCTAGAATGATTTCAGACACTACTGGTGAAGGTCTTGGATCCTTCCAGGCAGGTCACTTAGATGCATCATAAAGCCTTCCTCATGCTGATGTTATGTTGACTACTCAATGGGTAAAAGATGCAAATTTTAATTATTTGGAATTTTCTAGGAAGATGACAATCCCTGGAAAACAGTTAAGGACAAAAAAAAGCGGGGAGTATGACACTGAACACCTGAGAACCACGTTTCGCCTAATAGCTTTGATGTTGAGCCGAATTTATGGATTGCCAGATGGGAATATTTACAAACTCAGTTGGGCACCTGTGATGTGCCATGTTGTGACACATGGTACAGTATTCAATTGGTTTGCAATCATCTCAAACAGCTTATCTCCAAACATTGTTGCAGCTCAACGAGGAGTAGCTAAGGATAATGTTAATTTTCATATGTCTAGGTATTTGTTGGATTGTATCTTGATTAGATATCCTTTTCCAGGTTTAGGATGTGTTTGGAACACAAATGGGCCCCCTGTGCATGTAGCATATCAAATTCTTTGGGGAGAGAAGTATAAAAGTCACTATAAGAGAATATGTGAATCATTCATCATACCACTGTATCGCTTGATGTTTAAGGAAGAACCATGTTGCATGTCTGAGAATGCTATGAAAGTCATTGAACAGTATGGAGATTATTACTTATGCATGGAAGGATTGTATATCTGGATGTTTGGTGGAAGCAAAGCTCTTTCTATGATGCCCCAATATGCTACTGATTTTGTGGTACACAAAGAAGTTGTTAGGCAAGTCTATGTAAATGGAGTTGGCCATTTTCTAGCTGAAAAGAAGAAGTTGATTTACCCACCAATGCCATTTGTAATAGGAGCATATAAACTTGCAAAAGCAAAGGAAGCTGAAGCATTTGTTGAAGATTTGGAAGGCTTTCATTTTGGGGCAAAGAGTTTTAGAAGGCATGATCCCGATGGAAAGATGCAAGCACACTGTGGATTTTGCAGGATTGGCTATGAGTATGGCCACTTATTTTGGAAGGATGAGGAGTTTTATCGAAGCGCAAAGAACATGATTGATCTAAACAACCGATATCGTCTTAAAAAAGGAACGAATTCTAGTCCTAACGTTGACAAGGATAAGTGGGTTGAGGTAGAAACACATCATGAACAAGTATTAGATAGGTCAGTAGCAGAGGTTGAGAAGAAGAAGAAGGAAGCTGAAGTTCAGAAAGTGCAGCAGGAGGAGAATGAGAAGGTGGTAAAAGAAGCATCAGACAGACTGCTTAGAGAAGAAACTGAAGAAGAGGGAAAATCCAAGCAACAAGAAGAGGCAAACAGTGATGATGTACAAAATATGGAAGTAGGTTCCCTAGAATCAGCGGAACAGGATAGGATAAGAGAAGCAGAGATCAAATCTAAGCAAGAAGAAGAGGCAAAAACTGTTGATGTACAAAATATGGAAGTAGGGCTATTAGGATCAGTGGAAGAAGGCAGGATAAGAGAAGAAGAGGTAAAATCTAATCAAGAAGAAGAGCCAAAGAGTCCTCATGTACAAAATATGGAAGTAGGGCCCTTAGGATCAACGGAGCACGACAGGATAAGAGAAGAAGAGTTGAAATCTAAGCAACGAGAAGAGCCAAAAAGTGCTGATGTACAAAATGTGGAAGTTGGGCCCTTAGAAAATATAAGTGGAGGGTATTGTCCACTACCAGGGCTTCAACTCGTCCCTTATAGTCCTTGTAAAGAGAATGAGGTGGCAAATCTTGATTCAATTTTTTTTTATCCTGATAGAAAAGTGATCATTAGGAAATCAGAGAAAAGAATGAAGTGTGCCAATTATGAAGATGTTGTCACAGTAATAGAAACTCCAATCTTGGAGGGAATTAACAATGATCCAAAGTTTGCAGCTGCAACAAATGTAGCGATGGCCCAAGCAAGTGCGCATAATTGTTGAGATATTGTAACTTCAAAGAATATTATATTTGTACTTTATTATTCTGGAGATGTTTCATTCCTCCTTGAAGATCTTATTGTATATCCGGAGATGTTTATTCCTCCGTCAGAATGTGGTAACTCGGGTTATTAGACTTCCCTAGTGGGGGTCGGCCCTGTATTTGTTATGTGGGTCAAAGGGTTATTAGACCACCCTAGAGGGGTCGGCCCAGTTAGTTGTAGTGGGGTATTTAACCCATTGGTTAAATACGAGCCTACGTGTACTTGTGTAAAAGATATGTCAGAGTAGTGTATAAATAGAGGAGGTGTGTTCCTCATTTGATACACTCACTCACTTGAGGATAGCGCACTTGTGGAGGAGAGGTCTGCTATTGTGGAGGAGGAGATCATGTCTCAGGGTTTCATCTTTGTATATTGCTGGTCATCTATATTGAGGAAGTTTTGCTGGGTTTTCTACCCCATGATGGTTTCCCAGGATAAATCTCTGTCTCTTGTGTTTATGTTATGCTTGTTGTTTCTTCAGTGATCCTGTATATGCTATTATTGTGAAATGGAATGTAATGCTGCTATTTTCTGTCTTAGCATATTGAATTTTAACAATAATGTGGATGAGTTGGTAGGCCATCTTGAAATTGCAAAGGAAACACTGTCCAAGGTACGAGAAAATCTACATAGAGAAGAGAATCGAGGGAAAGATCTGAAAAGGAAATATAGTGACCTGTTATCTGAAAAGGAGAAAATGGTTGAAGATCTATGGAGGTTGGATGATGAAAAAGATAAATTGGCGGTTCAGGTGATGATTTTGGAAGGAGAAAATAATGATTTTGAAGCTGCGACCACTCAGTTAAAATTAAAACAATTAGCTACTGACCAGCAAGTCCAAGAGTTGAAGTTGAAGGTTAAAGAGTTAGAGAAAGAAAACGGAAGCTTGACAAAACGGCTTGAAACAGGAAACAACAGAAAGGTATAAATAACTGTGTTTTGTGATGAAGCTTGCAAAGTAATAGAGCAGATGTATCATTTCCAAGTGACGGTTATGGAGAAAGTGTACAACTTGAAGCAAATGATGGTACAAATGGATGATATTGCTGTAGAGGCGCAAGCAGCTAGAGGAAGGCAGTTTGATGTAGCAGAGAAGGTTAAACGGCATATGCTTTGGAGAGAGACAAACTCTGAATACCCTGCAGAATTAGTGCCTAAAACAATTTTGGATTTAAAGTTAGAAATGCAACTTCTAGAATTTTGCAGAAAGGCATATCTAAAGCCGAATACTGACATTACAAGGACTACTGAGGCATGTATGGGTTTCTACAAGAGAATCCAGAAGGTCTATGAGAAGTGTCATCTTTGTCCGCTTCCACCTATAGATGAGTTGCCTACAGAGGAGTTGCAAATGACAGAGATCAACACTGCGTTGCAAGGCTAATTAGAATACATTAGAAAGTTGGATACCCTCATTGAAGAATATGTACAACATATGGTTGGCCAAGTATCCATACATGCATATTTGTTAGAAGAAAGTTGTGCAGCAGCAGAAGAAGGAAGGGAATATGTTGAGACTCAATTGTCATACCATGAAGTTGCTTTGCAAGTTTTGGAACCAAGCAAAGTTACTACTATTGTTGAACAAGCTAATGCTCGGGACAAGTTTTTCCTGTAGTTAGTTGAGGTGCAAATAATTGCAATTTTGTAATTACTTTTATGGCCTGGGTGTTTTTTTTGTGTTCAGGAAAATCAGGGAGATGCAATTTATTTTGCAAATATTTAGAAACTGTTGGAAACTATATTTTGGGTACCTGATAGGTAGTAGAAGAGTTATTTTTTGTGACTTGTGAATCGAGCTTTCAAGGATTTGTTGACACTATTTTAATACAAGAGAGAGGAAAAAAATAGTGAAATATCTATCTTCGAATTGGGTTTAGATGTAAAGGAGCATTACAAATAGATGTATAAAATGTTTAGTATGTAGTGAGAAGATGATTTATCAAACAGTATGACGTATCAAAGATGTAAAGGGGTTCATAATCAGAGACTATATATATACATGTCTTGAATACTATTTGAAGCAAACAACTTTGTGTTCATTGTTATTTTTTGCTGTTGTGGTTGACATCTATTTACTTTTGCAACAGTTTCTTAAGTACTGATTTTTGAAGAAATAATAACAGTGGACAATCATTTATTTCAGTGCTGCACATTTTTTTATTTCTGTGTCAAAACTGGTCAGTTGTTTGGCCTCCATTTCAACTCCTATCTTTTGTGTCTGCAGCACAATGTGGAGTCATGACTGTTGCATAAAACATATAATGTATTTTTTGTTAGCTATAAAACAGTTGCATAAAACATATAATGTATTTTTTGTTAGCCATCAAGCTCTAGGTAGAGAAGTCGATATATTTTGTTTCTAATATTTCCAGTTCTTCCAAATACATTTTGTTATGTCTATCAAGTGTTGTTGGATGCATTATAAGTGGTGAAAGTTTGCTAGGGAGTTTAGATATTTGTGCTATAGATTATAGAATTATTTTTTTTCCCAAGTGTGAAATAAGCACACCAGGCATCACTACTACTTTCTGTTATATCAATCAAGTGCTCACTACTACTACAACCTTGCAAGAAGTAAATTTGTACAAGATTTGCATCTTTAGAGCTGTAACAAATTTATTCCATGGTTACTATTTCTGATGCATCCATAACCAACAATACACCGACTTGTATAGTTTATAGCAATATTATAGTTTATAACGTTTGATAAAGGGTGAGTTGTTGGATTGTTCCTTGGATTATGGATTACGTTTGCTTGAAGAGTCATTATCAGCATGTGTTTGGCAAGTGATAGGTGTTGTGCATTGTTTTGTTGATTACAACAAATGTACAATAGAATATAGAGTGGATTGCTGAACTCCATAATGATAAAGAGGATAAAAGCGTGCAACAAGTAAATATGTAGAAGGTTTGCATCTTTAGAGTTGTAATAAATTTATTCCAGTGTTACTATTTCTGATGCATGCTTATTGAATGATACATTGACTTGTATAGTTGATAACAATATTATACTTTATAATGTTGGTACATGGTAAGTTGTTGGATTATTCCTTGGATTAATAATTATGTTTGCTTCAAGAGGCATTATCAACATGTGTCTGTTGTCTTATAGGTAGATATGTCTAGTTCCATGATTGTACTTTACCTATATATGTTTGATGATGGTTTATTTATATATGTTTTCTTCACTTTCTCTAACAAACTCTAAGATGAATAAACTGTATGTATTGGTTGTATGAGTATTTTGTCCTTTAGAAAACACCAGCAATACACCTACGTCAAAATTCTAGGTTTTCATTACGCATTGTTTTAAACATAATATGTAAATAAAATACATTGATGTTAAGTAATAGACCTCAAGAAGTATAATATATTCAATGATAGTAGGAGTAGGAATACAAGATATGAACAAAGCAGATAAGTCAATTTGGAAAAGTGGAAGGGAGTAGTGATAGCTATACAAAGTAGGCATGTAAAGGAGGTGGAATGTAACTCTATAGAGAATGTGGCTGCAAAGACTTTGAAGAAAGCAAGGTCTCTTCTTGTATTCTATGTTGCACATAGGGGCTATCTTTAATTCGAGAATACCTACAAAAGGAAAAAGGTGGATCTATGCGAAGGCCTGATAAAGATTTAACTCTTGATATTGCAGTGAATGTAATGCCTTGTCAGTCAATGTTGCCAATATCAATTGTTGCATTTTGCAGAGTCATCCCTTGTGCTTTATGAATTGTTAAAGCCTATGCCATTCGAAGTGGTACTTTCCTTCGTGTGCCTCTTGTGATAGGAGGGATGGGCACATAAGTTGGATTGCAAGAATCCCATGGGGGTCCTTTGTAGTGGAGGAAGTCAATTACAACATAAGATGGAAATTTCGGTGGTTGATCGTTGGAGTTGTAGACAATTGCAATAACTTTCCCAAGTGACCCGTTTACAAGACCTGCAGAGACACACAAGTTGGTTGTCAACATGACTTGTTGACCAATTGCTAATAGAACCTTGAATGGAAGTTGTTCATCATCTACTGAGGATTGGAGATGTTGTTTCTTTTGCTCTGCAAAGCAATCTGCAACTGGCATGTTAAGGTGTTTCAGCATCTATTTGTTGTGCATTTCAACAGAGCTATTAGTTGCATACAAATGAGTGCAGTTGTCAAATGTATGGTTCTCTTCATGTGAAAGGTTTGAGGTTGTTCTAGACATGAGGAGGGTCCAATCTTCAAGAGTCGGTGTTGCATTTCGGAGATTAAGCAGTAGTTGGCGGAAGGAAACTTGAGAAGGGTTGTTCCCTTGTTGTCGAAAGACAGTTGAAATTGTAACGAAGGTGTCAAATGTGCACCATAGACTGTTCCCTCGAGATGCGCCAACATACATGGGGATGTCCTTTACAGGGGGAAGTTGTCCAAAATCACCAAGGAATATGATGGAACAACCACCAAAGGGAGTTGTTGAATGGGAAGGGAAGGCTTGACGTAAGCGATCATCTATTCGAGAAAGCATTTTTGGGCCAACGAATCTCATTTCATCAATGATGATGTACCGAATATGGCAGAATTGTTCTTGGAAGGACGAAAGGGATTGTCCTTCAAGAGGGTGCATCTCAACAATGGGTATGCGAAGAGCTGAATGGATTGTTAGGGCTTGTATGTTAAATGAAGCAATATTGGTTGGAGATAGCAAGAGCAAGGGGGAAGGTGTATCACTAGAGATAGGATGGAGTGCAGTTCTAATGCAAGATATTAAGAAAGACTTGCCTATCCCCGTAGTGCCTTGAATGACCATTTTGAGTGGGGGAGGGTTTGTAGAAGTTGTTGAGTGTTTTAGGATAAGGTCAAAGGCCATTCATTGTGTGGGAGACAAGGAGGCAACAGGACCTGAAGATGAATAGGTGTCGTGGTGTATGTGGGAGGATAAACGCGTGAGGTCAGTGAATGATATGGTTGTTGCATGCATGTGGGAAGGAATATGATTTTCGGTCCAATTGTGTTCTTTATGAAAATCACGATGGCCAAGCATGTCAAGGTCGTTAACATAGAGGTTGTTTCCAGGGCGGAGTTGGGAAAGCAATCCCCATTCATCCATAATAGGTGGTAAGGGCAAGTGGTTAGAAGCAGAATTAGAGTCATCAAAGGGAGGTGTGTTGGGGGTTTCTGGGGTTTCTGGTAAACGATCAACATGCCATGCAATGTATGTGTCTTTAATGCGAAGCCAATTAGAAGTTATGTCCAATTCTGTTGCTCCAATGTCATTTTGCAACGTGCGAAAAGGTTTGTATAGCAGGAGCTCACTCCAACAGAAGGAAACAAAGGCATCTTCAGAAATGTGTGGAATGCTAGTGAAGCGAGGAAAGACACAAACGATTTTGGGAGGGTGGTTTGGTTTCCATTGGGAGTGATTTCTACAAGATGAGAATGACCAAGAGCGTGCAGCTTCAAGAAGAGTAAGATGTTCGAGTGTAGGGGGTCGTTGCATGTAGGAGAAAATGAAGGTTGGTGTTGGTGGGGTTTCAAGACAGTCATTGGAAATACGTCGGAAAACACTTTGGACAACATTTAAGGAAAGAAAGGAACGACTACAAAGACAAAGAGGGAGCTTTTGGAGCATGTGGCATTTCTCTTGTGCATCAATGTCTCGATCGGCAATAGTTTTTGATAGGAAGCATCTTATTGGTTGCAGGATTGGTGCATCATGTGGAGTTGCATGTGCAATGTGATAAAGAAGTGCCTGGTAGGATTCTGATTTCGGCTCTTCCTTTGCTGCATATTTTGAAATATATTTGAGTACAGCATGTCTAGAGAGAACAGGTTGGCAATCAACGTTAGCTCACCAAATGGAGAGCATGGTAGGGTTGTGAATATTTAGGAGGGCATCATTCCTGGAAAGGTTGTATGTTTTTCGTCCATTTGCATCAATGAATAAGGAAGAGGTAGGTTGTAGTTTAAATGGAAAGCCATAACGACATTGAAGAGTTAACCCTTTTTTGCGGAGGCATGAAGACTTGGAACATTTTGTATGCCTTTGGACACAATTAACAAGTTCTTCGTAGTCATGTAAGTGATCACTTGCAAGTATAGAATGTGATCCAATGGTGCATGGATCATTTATAGTTGAGGATTGGAACAATGGGGTTTGAGAATGGTTGATGCGAGGATTCCATGTTGTAACAAACTTGTCAAAGTATTGTTTTGCATCGGCAACCCTAGCATCATCTTCCCAGTCTAATGTGTCCATATCGAGTGCATTGTCCATCCACAAGAAGCCATGTATATGTGTTGATCCTCTATGTTGCCATTCATATCTGCATGGAAAATATTAAGATTAGAAATTAAGAGTTGAGGTATTGAATACACTGAAATTTGATGGGAATATGGTTTGTTACAAACCTGCACCAATAGTCTTTTGTTGCAAGCCCTTTTTGAAGAACTTCTTCTAGGAATATTTTGAATCTTTTCTCCATGTATTGAGATGCAACGTGTGGATTTGATATAAGGTTGCAAATTCTCCATTGGTACTGTTGATGTGAAGCTGCTGGAGCGTGTCCAAGCATGAAAGAATGCAGGTCTGGCAATTTGGTGTCAGCTGCACTGAGCAGCATAAAGAAGAATGTTGGTGTTCCTTGCTGTGTGATCATGTCAGTTAGTTCAACTCTGCTTTTGTTCCAGTAGGAGCAGGTCCCACGAAGGTTGGAGCCAAACAGCATGACTTGCTCAACTATCTTATCATTTGGTAATTCTTGTAATTGTTGTAGAAGCTCTGAAAACGTTGGAGGAAGTGTATCTTCAATACTACATTTTACAAACACAGAAGCAGTAGAATGGTTGCGGTGGCGCATCATGAGATTATATATGTAATAACGAAATCGAGGATGTTGGCCAAATCGATTGTCGTGGTATCGAAGTAGGTGCAGTGCATAATTGTCAATACCAACCTCTTCAATGTGTGGTTGTTTAAGCATTGCGACTCCAGTGGGAAACAGGGTTGGGAAGGCCATTGAGAGGAGGCCTATTGTGTTTTATTCATTGATAGGGGAAGTATCTATTGGTGGCCAGTCAATGCAAGGCGGAGTGGGTGCATTGCTTGTTGCTAAGAAGCGTTTGATTTCATCAACCTCAGTTCTACTATTTGTCTGGGTAGATATAAAGGAAGAGGATTGTTCTTCATGGGGTTCAAAGAAGTTGGGTGACTAGATATTAGCATTTGAGGTATGTTCAGCAAGTAGGGTTTCCTCAAATCTGATATGGCGAAGAAGGGAGGAAATGTCAGTTGGTTCAATAGGCAAAGAAGACAATGCAATTGAGTTAACTTGAACATCCTTGTAGTAGGGATCATTTGACAGCTTGAATTGGAGAGCAGCAAGAACACATGTTCGACTAACAAAGAACTCATAAGGCTTCTTGTTAGGATTGCATTTATGAACAATAAGGATGTCAATGTCTAAGAGTAAGCGGGGGAGTAAAGTGGCAATGCTTGTAATGTCTTGGGGGAAGCTAATAGTGTGGCTAGAATAAGTATATTGACCCCCACTAGCATGAGTGACTTGTAAAATTGGGTTAACACGAGAAATGAGCATTTCTTCAACTTGAGTAAGGACAACGAGCACAGGTGGTTGCACCCCAGGATCCATGTTGTTTTCCAAGGAGTAGTGATGAATTTTTTTTTCCCCAATGCATCGTGAACATGAAAATGCATTAGAAAAGTGCCTTGTCTTAATGCCAGGATAAGACTCCATGCATATAGAGCATACGTTCATGGGATATAATTTGTCCAACCTTGTACAGAATTGTTGTTGTATACCTTGTAGGTGAATGTTTCCTTGATTGTTGGGTGTTGATGCAGACGATGTAGAGTGTTCGAGGGGAGGTTGGACAATGTCAAATGGAGCAGGGATATTAACAAGTTGGCGAGCAGCTTTATATAGAAGGCGTTGGCGCTTGTTGTTTTGTTGTTTCTTCTCAGTATATAGAACTCTTCTGCGTCCATTGATATGATCATTGTGCTCATGTGTTGACATGGCTACAAGAAACATGTTTTTTTGGTTAAGAACTTAATAATGCATGTGTTTAAGGAGAAACATACTATATATTAAGCCATTGAATAAGCAAACAAAGGTAGATTGTTAAAGATAAATGGACCATGCATAATTTATGGTAAGTTGTTGCAAGAAACAAATGTGAATCGTTTTGAAAAGTGTTTATAAAGAAAAGAAGTATAAAGTTGATAAATGAATCTTCATGTAAGCATAAATTTGAAAGTGACAAGATACGTTGCAATGAATATGCAATTTAACAAAATGTTACAGAAAAAGTAAAGCATATAATATTAAAGCATGCTCCATGATGCATAAAAGTATAATTTACATACCGGTGTTAATACAAAAGCTTGCAATGGATAAGTAGCAAGTATGAAGTACAAAAAGGTAGAATTGAAGAGTAGAAACTTGTTGGGAAAGTGTTATCAAAGGCAGAGTTCAAAGCGTGCAAGCTACTGGACGTGTAGTACGCAAAATGGGTTCATTTCCATCAAGGGAATCGGTAGGTGATGATGATAAGGAAGCTTCCTCTGACATGACGAGCAACACCTTCAAGCAAGATGTTGAATTAAAATTCTATGTTCGTACAGATAAGGTTAAAAGGTATTTTCGATCACAAACACGTTGAACTATTTCCAAAATAGATGTTGAATCATTTGAGAGAAGGCATAAATATTTTGCAGAGATGCCCATCAGTTGCTGCGCAGAATCATCAAAATCTATGACACCGTATAGTTGTCCAATGGAATCCATTAGGTCAAGTTTGAGTATGTATCGATAAGCACACTCTGTAAATTCCCCATCACATTTTGCACAATGCCATACATTACCAACCTTGTGGGAAAAAAATTTCATGCATTGAATGCCATCGACAAACAAAGGACATGCAATGAAATGAAAGTCATCGGTGTTAATATGGGTGATTGTAGCAATAATTGAATACCAAGTTGCTTTTTCAGAGGGTTGGAGAGCTTGAAGAGCATAAATGGAAATGCGTTTGCAAGAGCTAGAAGAAGGCGAGGTGGATTTTCTGCTCAAAGATGGCGAGGCTAAACGGAAACCATTGTCAGTAAACCATGTTTGGAGAAGTTGAGATTCCTCAATATTTGGGTTTATAAGGAGGTTGGTGTTGGATATGGTTCCAATGGTTTTTCCATTGAACTCAAGAACACGCCCGCCTTTAATTGCAAGGATAGGGGGAGTAGGCAAACCTCGAAGGCTTGCAAGGTGGGAACCCTCCATTGTGCAGTGATCACCCCAAAGTGTGATGTCTATGCTATACCCAGACATGTCCCTTAACCCAACTGTTTGTCGAATGCTTTTAGAGCCATCCCTTTTGCGTATAGTTGATGCAGGGGAAACAGAAATGACAATTCCAATAACGTCAACCATGGAATTGAGGGGTGTAATTTTGATGTCATGGATAGATTTAAAGTAGAAGCAATGAAAAGGGATTAATGGACATTCTTCGAAACATGGTTGAATGGTTGACGAGGGGTTAAGAAAAACCTCGAAGGGGCTTGTCAAATGGTTGTATGTTGGGTTGGCCAATTTAATTGTGCCATTTGAGATAGTGTAGACTATGCCAACATTTATTTTGTCATATAATAAGGTGGCTAGTTCATTGAAAGCAGAGATATGAAGCTCATCTTTGGTAGCACTAACAAGGTCAAAGCCAAAAAGTTGACCAGGCCCTTTTTTATTGGTGTAGGTAGTCATATTTGTTTCTGCAATAACTCGACCTTGAATGGTCCAAGTTTTGGTGGAAGGGTTGAGTGATGTAAAAGCAAGAGGAGGTTCAGTAAGGTTTCCAATTGCATTTTGCGAACAAGGTATGATACCTGATGGGTTTTCGAGATCAAGAGTGTTGATTCTTGTAACGAATGAACTGTTGGGGGAGGTAAAGTTGGGGGTTAAGTTGAAATGTGATGGGTCTCCAACTATCGCTGTTTGCAATGTGACAATTTTGATTATGTCCAGTACGATTGTCCTCGCAACAAGAATTAAGGTAAGTAAGTAAAAGTAAAAAAATTGGTACATTTGTTGGGAGTGCAATTGAAATCAAGTTACAATAAAATGCGATAAGCAGACCATACGTCGCATTATGCATAGTGTTGCATGTACACTTGATGACTTTGATGATTGAACTTGCTTGGAGTTGTGGTTTTCCACAGCGCTATTGTAGCTACTTGGAAGCAATGTATCGTGGCTATGAATTCCATCTGAGATAGTGATTCGGTAGCGAGTAGTTGTTGAATTAAGAGAGCTTACTTGATTGAGAGCAACAACTTGTACAAGTGGCCCCAGGAAAACAACAAACAATGATTTAAAAAATACATATAGTTTGTCACTCCTTCGCTGCACAACAATTCAATTAGAGAGGTTGATCTCTGGCGTGGTTAAAGTATGCTTAATGTTCTGATGAGTAGGTAGCTTTAAGTAACAAAACTAGAAAAGAGCGATAAAAATACAACAAACCAGAGGTTTCCTTCCACATGCAAATGCATATGCTTAATGTTCCGATGAGTAGGTAAGCTTTAAGTATCAAAAATAGAAATGCGGGATAAAAATAGAGCGATCCAAAGGTTTCCTTCCACATACAATGGATATAATATACAAATTAAGAAAAACTATATTTGGATCTTAATTACAAAACCAAGAACAAAAAGGACATGATTCTTAATTCTCTATTTTACTCCATTCTCAAATTTTGTCATCCACCAATCATATCATCTACATAAATATCCATGCACCAGTATACATTATAACCCTCATGATCTGAAAAAAAAGAAAGCTCTACATTTCATATACATTGTCAATCCACTTGAATTTATATCATTTGAACAAAATATATATAGGTTCACAGAAGTGGCTGCACGTACACAAATGCACAGCACGGAAAGGAAAAATCCAAATTAACTAATTGGTATATATGTGTCTACGGGGGGAGGAAAAGAGAAGTACTTGCATTACAAGCATCTGTCATTTGTCACGTGATGCATACCGCCAGTGGAAGGAACAAACAACAGGATTGCTTGGAGCTTTTACTGTCTGATACAAGCAAGCCTTTCTGATTTCACTCCTGCAAAAAATCATAGAAAAATGTTTTGAGAAGCAGAGGATTTCATATCAGGACCCAAGAGAAAGATCACTGAAAGTAAAGTAGATACCAAAACAGAAAATTGCATGCACATCGGGCATTCAAACGCTTTACATGGCATTAATAAAATTGTACTACGATTAGTGTGCTTTGTAGAGTTATTTGTATAGGGTCATGATAACCCCAGGTATAACAACTATACATTTTAGTATTGAAGACATCCCAAGCATACAGTTGGTTTCCTAACCAGATGTCGTATACAAGGAATTTTCAAGGACTTTGTAGTCCTCTTTGACATGGAAAAAGGTCAAAGGCATATTGATAAACATTTTTTCGTAGTAGCTCAGTAGGTACCTTTTGGAACAATTAACTCTTTTAGATTGCCAAAATTTTGACTCAAGGGTCTTTTGCAGGCCAAAACTTCTATTTTAAGAATACTTCACCGCCTGATTTTTGCCTATGGAAGATGATGGGTGTTTTGTTTTACACTAATTGTTTAAGTTATCCTTTTGCCTTATGGAAGCCAATCATCAACCACTGGAAGCTTGCGATTTTGCAAATTGGGTTGTACAAAGTCTAGAGTCTAACATAACTCCAAAAATTGTCTCCCACTGTGGGAAATTGCAAAGCTCCTTCATTCCACGACAATCTGCCAGATCAATAGCTTGTTCTTCCAAGTATTTCCAGTGTTATGTTCATTTGTTCATTCAAGTGCAGAATTTGTGCAAATAAATTCCCTTTTATTTTCCACTTTGTAAATGAACCTGTTGAGATCTCGACATGTTGAGATGACCCTGTCATCGCGAACTTGTCGAGGATGAAGCTGTCGGGGATCGCAACCTGTCGACCCAGTTAAATAAATGAAATCTACACCAGTCGACAACAATCACTCAACTTACCAAACATGTTTTAACAAGTGGATGTATAAGCAACTCCACAGGCCATATGTATTACAACATATTTATAGGGTTCATTGCACATGTGTAGTCTTCGAGCAAGTGGATGTGATACCCATGCAAAATTAAAACTGTTATATATATCAGAAATCTCCACGGGACGAGTAGATCTGTTCCAACAAGGCGTTGATTCTGGAATGGGCGTTCAGGCACGGGGTTGATGAGCTGCATCTCCCCTTCAGAAACAGCTAATTTGATCTTTGTGCTCTGCTGAGAACAAGAACATGAATATGAAAATTGCATTCCTGTGAATTTTAGTACTTTCTCTCAGAAATTTGAGACATCAACAGTAATAACAATGTTCAGAGAAGACTTAGACGCTCTGGTTCGCTTTTTTCCGACTTTCGACATTTTTGACTGTATGGAAAGAGTGTTGGGATTGTCGGGGAAAGAAGAAACCCTACGCTTATCCAGGTTTTCATTTTTTCCTCTTAAAACTTACTCTTCCTTTGTTGGTATATCTAGATATTGATTGATATATTGATAATTACAATACATTATGATTATGGTTCCAATGGCCTGTCAGATTTTCTGTTTAGTATAACTAATCTGGCATGCCGACCTCCTCGACCTTCGCCGACCTCCGACCTCCAACTTCCGTCGACCTCCTCCTTGCTCTCTCTCGCTTTCACTTTTTGCTCCTTCTCCCATGCTTCAATAGTTGATTCATTTTAGTTTAGATTCTTGAGCGTTAATCCGACATTTTCCCTTTCAAAAAAACTATGTTTATGCTAAGATAACATGAGACCGTGATAGCTTTCAGCAAATCGTAATAGTTGTTTCGTGACAAGTGAAATAGTGTTGAACGTGAACGTGTACCGCTGGTAGGAAAAAAATAATTTAAATTTATATAATGTGCTTAAGATTAAGGAATGTCAATTTATGAGGCTTTCTAATGATCGCTCGGATGTTGCTCTATAAGCTACTGGTGATGCTAATAGAAGTTACAATAGCAGTTCCTCCTTCCTAAGTAGATTCATGGTATAGGGCTACACATCTATTTATTAAGATGGGTTGTTAAATGAATAAATTGATATCTATCCATCCTTGGAAATAAATGAATTGATATAGGAATCGTGTGTTTATATGTTAGGGATAAGAATTCATCTAACTTTACAGTTAGAGTTTTTAATAAGTTTTTTAGTTTCTGTGTTGTGAATTGTAAATAAAAAATAACTTTACAGTTAGAGTTTTTAATAAGTTTTTGAGTTTCTGTGTTGTGAATTGTAAATAAAAAATAAGAAGTTAAATCTTTATATCATCTTTAAAATAAAAGAAGTGTTCTAAGAAATTCCAATGATATCAATTTGATGGTAAAAAGAGAAAATGAAAGAAATGTTCCAATAAATTCTAATGATATACAATTAACAAATTCATGAAACAAAATTTACTTTAATGGATTATCATAATAAACAAATTTATGAAATTAAAAGTTCATCTTAATGCCTTGTCATTTTTAATTTTCATGTCAAATTGGGAAAATTTGAATTTTAAATTATAAATTGCAAAATTTAACTTTCATGTCAAATTGGGAAAGTTTTAATTTTGAATTACAAATGCCAAAATAAAATTAATTGCTTTGTTTTTATTTTTTCCTTAATAATAATGGTTAGATTTTGTATTGAAGAGAGCTAAATAATAATATAATATTAAAATTCTAAATATTAGTTATACTATATTTGAGAAAAATAATCCAAAAAAAATATTATTCTACTCCATACCAAATAGTTTTTTTTTCGATGTTTGTATGTTCTTTCCAAGATTTTCCATGCAACCAAAGTGGTATTGTCCATTATGGCCAATATCCAGGCATAAATTTCCTGAACTAACGTTACCTGCAAATAGTCTGAAAATGCTTCATTACCACGACGTGATTCTGTAAATTCTCAGCATGCTAGATCAGTTATACTAAACAGAAGCTCCGACAGGCCATTGGAAACACCAGTCTGCCCATCAGCGCACCACGATATGGATTTGCCACCGTCGATCTTCGACAAGATCTATCTCCGTTGTCGATACTAAGGACAGTCTTCACGATCGTTTCTGGCTCCGACAACTTGCAAACTCAACAAGTTCACCTTCGACAAGTCTCGATTCAACTTCGACAATCCAACAAACTCAATAGGTTCCTCTTCAACCATTTGCGGCTCGACTTCGACAACTCAACCTCGACAGGTTCTGGGTTCGACATGACCTCAATGGCTTCTCTGCACTTCGACAAGTGACGACGAGATCTGCGAGTCGACCGTCTGCAACTTCGATATTAATACTCGTTGGTCAAGCTTCCAGGGCTGCTTCCTTGGTCGACACAACTGTAGGTTTCATTCCCTTATTCTCCTCATGTTAGTGTTCGGTGAAGTAGTTGGTCGAGTGGACATATCTACAAAAACTTTGATTGACGGATAAGGTCAAGAGTCATCTAGCAGCGAGAAACCGACAGGCTTTCATATTATTTTCAACAAATGCATCTTCTTAATGTAGTCTTCATAGATTTCTTCATTCGTCCAGTAGTTGATTGATGACTGTAGCTTTGACAAAATGGCAGTCGAAATCAACAAAATGATATCTTTCATCCATGGTTGCAATTATTGAATGACACACGCTTGAATGACATTCGTCGGCTGATCACTCCCATCGGTAGAAAGAAATATTGGCATCATCCATGATACAATGCTGACAACTTTTAATAATAATGACCATAAGGTCGACCATTTCATATCGACTAGACAACTTTTATCAACCAACTTAGAGTTATGTCGACTTCTTGTCACCATCTATGATATTCAACTCCATCCAGAAATGTGATGGTCGATGAGTCGACTAACTGTTCTAGTCGGGAACGCGTGTTCTAAGATTGTTACAAACTTTGCTCTTTCCCTAACGGCGTTCACTTTTTCCCCTCAAGGGGCAAATGCTAGTTTTATTAAATAAGGAATCTATAACAATGTCTCCAAACCGTTTCGCAACGAAGAAAACATCTTCAACTTAAAAATGACAAAATACTTCTTAAAAAGTTTTTGGATAGTTAATTTATTAGGTATTCTATCTTGAACCATATAAAAAAAATGACTTTTTTTTGTTTTATAAAACTTGTATATATAAATACAAATTTATTAATTTTAATTAAAAAAGATTAAATATTAAATTAACCTAATTTCACAATATATAAAAATAAAGGAATGGGTGTCTACTTCTATATTTATTTGCTTAAGAAAACTTTAACTGATGTTTAGTCTTGAAACGTCATTATATAAACATAAAGAAATGGGGTTTCTACTTTATCAATATCTAAATAAAAAATTATGAAAAGTGACTACTAAAATCCATGTCGACTCATAAAATAAAAAAAATTATGAAAAGTAATTAAAAAAAACCATGTCCAAAATAGAAAATTAAAACTTAAACTCGATCTCAAGAGAGGAATCAAATTTCTTGAGTTTAAGATAATAATAAAAACTATACCTCAAGAAATTGGATCCCTCTCGTGCTTGATAGATCCAAGTTTAAGATGGATCTATACTAGTTTATTTTTACTTAAAAAAACTTCAACTAATATTTCTAGTCTTGAAACATTTTTTTTTCATTTAAAAAAAACCATACTTATATTAAGTATATGTCAAAATAGTTCACTACCAATTACAATCATGTCAAAAAAAAACTAGTCAAGGAACCAATGCTAATCGGTATCCAATAGATCTAAATAAGTTGATACCATATAGAAATATATATAGTCCCAGTACCGCCATGTCAAGGAGCCAGCAAGGAATATAAAATTGCCTGCCAAAAAAATAAGGAGTGTGATATATATCACTTCTCAAAAGTCTTGGGAAGCTAAAAAGAAACCAAGCCGGAGGACCAAAACCATGATTTGTAATTATATTTAGTCTAAATATATTTATTATAAATATGTGATAGTATATAGATTGTGTATTTAGTGAGTATAAAATATTATTAAGTTTGTGGTTAAAGTTTCATTAAGATTTGAGGATTATCTTAATTGGACATAAGTTAAACATGAGATCTCTTCTCCAAAGTTGAGAAGATCACAGGTTTGATTTTTTTAATCTCTTAAAAGTTATACTCCATAATTAAGAATGACAATTGACCCTATTTACCATACATAAATTATAGAAAATACTTTTAAAAAAATTCCATCAAATTGTTTTTTTAATAATTAATTAATTTAATTACTATTGCATTAAATATAATTATATTTATTACATGCAATGTTTTTATAAATCATTTTTATAGATAACTATGGTTAAAGTTTTGTGTATTAATCAAAATTCCAACTCGATTAACATTATGCATGTTGTACGCTTCTATATAACAACATATATCATGTTTATATAAACCACATATACCTTCTCACCACATCCAAATCCAATATTAATGTTTATCATATATGAGTTGTTTTGGACACACACATTCTATTATTTGACATGAGCGTGCTTTTAAAAATGTGGAATAGTATAGTGGTAATTAAGGCAATGTTAAAGGGAATGCATGTAAGGATAATCAAGAAAGGGATTGTAGCGTGTTTTTGTCCATGTTTTTGTTCTCCTCACTTGTCTTTTTAGCCTAAATAGTCCCCCTTTGACTTTTTGGTGAGGTAGTTCATGGACTACATGGCCCCCCACCAGTCCTCTACTTAGGTAGTTCTATTACCTCGGGGATTGAGGTGGATCCGTTATTTTAGGGAGTTGATCATAACCTTTCTTTCCCGAATGTATCTCTCCTAAATGCCGGTAGGGTTTCTTTGTCTGGTGGGGGTTTTGTACCGTTGGCAACGACCTCTCCTATTTAATTTTTTCCTTCGAAGGATGTAGAGAGGCTTCCTAAAGAGGACTCTGTATCAGTCGATTCATTGTCTAGGAAAAGGGATGTGTCATTCAACGCAGCAAGAACAACCAAGATAAAAAAATTACACTGCATCAAGTTGAATTCAACGAAGCGATGCCTAAACCTAGGTGTGGATGTCAATATGGAGGAGGTCCAGTTTATTTCTGAACGGGTTTTGGCAGGCCATTTTATGGCCAGAAACATGAGCTATGCAAATTTCAAGGCATGGGAAGATGGCATGTGGTTTTCGGTGCTGGGGTACAGTCCTAGGATTATTTCACTGGCTCAGGGTTAGAAAGCCATTTTCATTTATTCGACCAAGGATGCTAAAACCCTACTTATGGGGTTGTGGATTTGGGGACATGATCCCTTCCTTTTTAAGCCATGGTCCCCTTATTTCAATGCTAGACGGAAGTGTGTTTATGTCCTCCAAACATGGTCAAACTTCTGGGTTTCCTTTGAGTTCTGGCATCAGGAGGATTTCAAGAGTATTGAATATTTCCTCGGAGTATATGTGGAAGTGGATTTCAGTTTCAAAACCACAGATATCATGTCTGTTGGAAGGATTATTGTAGTTATCGACGTCCATGATGGGATTCTCGATGGAGTGAATCTCATGGCGGGGGACAATGTTTCTACCCAGATTCTTGATTATGTCGGTGTCCCCTTTGGATGTTTCAGATGCCATGCCCATGGCCACCTTGTTCGTGAATTCCCTCTCCCTTCAAGCACACCAATAATGACCCTCCAACTACAAAAAGGAAAAAAACATGTTTTGGTCGCTATTACTGATGCTGGTAATAAGGAATATGTTCATTATTTGTCGAGTGATGATGTTTGTCTCGAGGATCATAGTATTGGGTCTTTGGTTGATTCGAAGGGTTCTAAAAGTCTGGGACTGGCCCCTTCTACATCTCCTCTTCCTTCTGGCGAGTCTTCTTTGATCCAACCTCTCTCCAGATGGTCCGGACTGGTCATGAAAGCTCCATTGAAAGGTAAGTATAAATAACTCATTTATTCTCTAATTGACGAAAGGTTTTATGAGAAGATTGGGTATATTGGAGATTATAGAGGTTTTTGTAAAGTCCCCCTCACCCAATCCGACCATCGGGAGGGGACATTGGCAAAACCTAGGCTCTCACATTTCGCCCCAAGTGCAGAAATGTAAATAAACATGCCCAGCAGAATTAAAATCTATCTACACACATCTAGCATGCAAATACATAAGCATAACATTACAGGCATGAAACAAAAACACTTCATAATCAAATGCATAAGAATACTTATCTTTATCCAACACAAATACAAGCAATTGGTTGTATAAGAGCACTTTTCCACCCAACCATAGGCACTTCGTCCAACATATACTCTTTCTGCTGGGAGGCCACCCCCAAGCTGGGCTATGAGGCCACCAGGGCGAAGGGAACACCTACATGATTCTATCTCTCAGCCCACAACCCATCTTGCTCTCGATGCTTAGCCAAATTGTCATACATATCTCTACAGGGGTATCACTCATCCCTCACAACCTTAGATTCCACAATACCTGCCCCACACAACACCCTTCTAGCTCAGGCATCCCCTTCACTGATTCACAGTTCTCTTGGGTGATCCATCTTGCTGAGTGCTTCCAATGTGTGCATAGAAAAATTCCAACCTGATATTAGCTGCTATAGAACCACCTGTAGACTCAGTTTGTGGCTTCTCAAGCACCTACAAGCAACAGAACTCAATGGGTAAGGGTTCCTAGCTTTCCCAACCTCTCTGCTCACCTACAGCCAACAATTTTCACTTCCAAATCTGCAGCATGGTCTCCAAATTCGAATTTGTGGGTTCAAAACAACATGGTAAGTTCATGGACATCAATGGAGAGCTCTGCATCTCTGAATCTGCGTGAAATGAATGAATAAGATGTTGATGTATATGTAACTTCGGAATGTATTTCACATATATGTATGTTGTATTCCTATAGAGATGTTATTATTCCTCTATACGGAAGTGTCGTCATTTATATTGTAAGTGTTGGAACTTATACTTGATGGGTTATTAGACCACCTTGTTGTGGTCGGCCCTATATAAGTCATGTGGGTCAAAGGGTTATTATACCACCCTATTGGGGGTCGGCCATGTGGGCCAAAGGGTTATTAGACCACCCTAGTGGGGTTCATCCCAGTCAGCATTATGTTAAGTGGTTAAGTTGAGGTCGACCTAGTTGAGTAAAGGTCAAGTCAAGTTAGTGTATAAATAGAGAGTGTGTCTCTCTCATTTTACACATTCTATTCTTTCACTCACACTTGGGAGAGTGGCGCACTTGTGGAGGAGGAGGCTCTGCTGCTAGGAGAATACTATCTCTTGTATTCTGGTTGTATCATTGCTCTATCTATCTCTGAGGAAGTTATTGGGGTTTTTCACCTTTATGGTTTTCCCCAAGTAAACTCTGTGTCTCTTGTGTGCTTGCATTATTGTGTCCATGATTGATAAGCTGTAGATTTGATGTACATGTTGTTCTCTCAGTTAAGATCCTAGATCATATTGAAGTAAATTCTGAAAATTTAACATGATATCAGAGCTAGCCTGAAAGAAGGCATGATATGGCATGTATGACACTTGTTGCACTTACGATGCTAGGGCTTGATATAGCAAAAACCAGTCATCGTAGAAATTTCTCTATAAATCCATTTTGGCGATGTTTTCGGATCTGAAACTTTTACAGGTCAAAGATCAGATCCCCATGTAACTTGTGTCCAAAGGACAACCTCTAATTCGTTGTACTTTGTGATTTGTGATCTGTACAATATAGGGTTTCTGCCTCTTCCAGATCTGAGTCAAAAACAGGTGACCTTGGAGAAAAGGTCATAACTTGGGCTAGGAAGCTCCAAATGAAATTTCGTAAAACGTGACAGGTAGTACACAGACTGTACTATCTCAGAAAAAAATTTCAGAGGATGAAGTTGAACCAGTGACACGTGGAACGCCGTACAAGTTCGCTCTCCTGTTTTATCCCATAAACAGGTCACGTTGCGACACTTGGCATAAATCTCTCTCAGAGAATCCAATTGAGGTCAGACCTATCGAGATGGAAATATGACAGGTCGTGCTATCTCAAGAAAAAATTTCAGACCCTGTGGATCGAAAAGTTCGTAGTTACACCAGAAACAATCAGGTATATATTTCTGTCAAAACAGAATTATTTTTTAGCACCTTCATTCATGGCTTTCGGAATTTAGGGTTTCAGATAAAGTTGGAATTTTTGTAATCGGAGACCACGGCTGAATGCTACTCATCAAAATCTAAATTTAGAGACCAAGATCAGAATTTTTGGTTGGGAAGAAGGCCGGTCTTGATCAGACCCTAGTTCGAGACTTTGATTAGAAAAGTGGAAAATTAGGGCTTCTATAAAAATGGGAATTTTTTAAATCTGTGACCACGGCTGGAAGCTCCTCAGAAAAATAGAAGCTTAGAGCTTTGGATCAAACATTTTGATTGGGAAGAAGAGTGGGCTTCATCAAACCCTAGTTAGGGGTCACGTCCAGTGAATCCGAAAGTTTCAAAGGCAAAATTGAGGAGTGAAACTTTGCAGTTTTCAAATCCTGAATATACCAGATTGATCAGCTCATCAAGGCGCATATTTCTATCCTTTCGGAAGTTTGAATTTTTGAGGTTTCTCTGACAAACCCTAATACAGCTCCAGATCCAGTTCCTACAAATCAAGTGGATTGATTTAATCCTAGAAGAGGATGGATTGGTCACCTGCATAAGTGAAGAAGTTCCTGTTTCAGAGGGAGATGAGGCTAAGGCCTTCCATAAGAAAATTACAAGCAATCTTGACAGGTAAGGCTTACAGGTATGTTTCGAATTCTGTTCATGGTTAAGTTCATAATATGTTTGTCTTCATATTATTTAGGTTAGTACAATCTTGATTAATGTTAGAATTGTCTTATCACCCTAGTAAAAATATGAATGCATGTGAATGATAGAAGACATTCATTGATTAGGGTTATATGATTGTACTAATGCACTGTGGTGTTGTATGAGGTTGATGTTGTCTGCTAACAAGATACAGGTACATCACGAAAGACAAATCAAGTTCCATGACAACATGAAGACAAAGGCTCATCCATAATCTTTGATCACACAGAAGTTCTACTTATGAGGTATGTATAACTTTGTTCTATTATGCTTAACCTATGAGATATGCAGGTTCTAGCACAGGATCTCCAAATCATTGAAGAGAACAAAGAAGATATTTTTTAGGTATGTTAGACATAACTAGGCAAGTATACTAATCCAGGTATGTTTTCCTATATCAAGCTAGAATCCTACCTTGTGTTAGGATCTTATATTGTTGTGTTGTTGATAATGATTATTCATGAAGTCATAGGTTTGAATAGTCATGGTTGTATGCATATTATGTTTCTCACCATAATTGATGATATGACTAACCATAAGAGCCCTATATAAACCTTGAATACTAATGCTTATTATTTCTGTTTGAAATGATCATGACTATACATGCTTAAGATTATTGTGTTTTAATAGTATCAAGATTATACTAATGAATGTGTGATTATGTATGAGACCTCGAGGATAACACAATGATGATACTAATAAGCATGCATAGTGATGGATATAAGTTCAAGGACAGGTAATCCAGGAAGCAAAGATCAAGAGGGAGCACACTCCAGTTGTTCCTGCAAGGAAGCAAATATCAAGAAGGAGAACACTTCAGTAGTTTCTGCAAGGATGCAGATATTCAGAGGGATTTGACCACTTCTCACAATCCACATCAGAATGGAGTTGCAGAAAAGAAGTAAAGACTGAGAAGGAGTCAACCCAACAAACAAACAAAGATAAGTATTTGAATTGTCATTACTTGCATATTGTATTGTTTAAATAATACTATTCAATAATGTATATACTGATGTTCCTAGAATTAGGTTGTGTATTATGCATATTAGAATAGTTGCATTGATGAACAGTATACTACTAATATACATGGGTAAGTGGCCTATGGAACTGTACAACATTCCATTGCTACTTATCTAGAATGAAACCTCTTTGTTGACATGTTGGGAGTTGTGCACACTCTTAACAATGTTCTGGTAGAGATTGGAAGGCATCTAGAAAGTTACAGGATATGGATAAATGTTGTATTGAAGCATTGGCTAAGATAATTGCATGACTGTATGACATATTTCTTTACGTGTAAGAACTTGTTCTGAAAACTATAAGATGTTTTCTAATCATGTAATTTAACTTGTTGTGTAGGAAAGATCGTATACCATCACCTACAAAAGAAGGACTACAATATTTGTTCAGCAACAAAGTTATCTATTGAAAATATTGAAGATATTGAAGTTCCCAGGATCTGGGAAGAATGCCATGATCGAGGAGTACCAGTCGATCATTCAGATGTTTGGGATGTAGTTCAAAAGGGTAGTCTGTAGTGACTTCGAAGAGGATCTACAAGATCAAGCATGATGCAGGTGGTAGCATAGAGACTTTTTCTCCTGTAGCCAGATACACTTCCATTAGATCCGTACTTGCTCTGGCTACAGTGATGAAGTGGAAGATACACCAGATGGATTTCAAGACAGCCTTATTAAATGGTGTAGTTGAAGAAGAAGTGTATGTGGAGAAGCTACTTGGTTCTAAGACACATGACAGGGAGTCATATATGTGCAGAATTTGGTATGGTAGGATAGACATCTTTCTATCCAGTTTGGGCTTTACCAAGAGTAAAGCGGATTCCAACCTTTACTACAAGGTTGAGGAAGGCAATCCAGTGATACTACTTTTGTATATGGATGACTTTTTTGTAACAGGTGAGGATAGATTCATTGCCGACATGCAGCGGAAGCTTGCTGCCGAGTTCGAGTTGAAGAACTTGGGGATGATGCACTATTTGTTTTTGGCATGAAGGTGTGGCAGAGTGTAGATGGAATCTTCCTTGGACAAGGAAAGTATGCAGTAGATATCCTGAAGAGGTTCGGGATGATGGACTGCAAGGCTATGGCCACACCTATGGCATCAAACCTGAAGCTTCTGTGTGATACTTCATCTGATCCGGTTGATATCACTATGTATCGTCAGATGATTGGGTCCTTGATGTACCTGACGAACACAAGACCATCTATTTGCTTTGAACACATTGAGCCAGTTCCTAACGGATCCGAGGAGTGTTCACCTAGTTGTTGTAAAGCATATTCTGAGGTACTTGAAGGGTACAGTTGATTATGGGCTCAAGTATGATGCGAATCAAAAGTTTAACCTGCAGGGTTATGTTGATTCAGATTGGGCAGGCAGTGCTGCAGATAGGGATTAGGTGTGATCTCTTGGTTTAGTAGGAAGCAGTCCTGCGTAGCACTAAGTACAGCCGAAGCAGAGTATGTTGCGACGGATGAGCATGTTGCAGATGTATTGACCAAGTCATTGGCCAGAGTGCAATTTGAGTACTTCAGAGAGAGGCTTGGTGCAATTCAGATCGAGGTTCCTTCCAAAGGGGAGTGATGAGTCCGGAAGATGCAGATGCACATGAGATTTTCTGACATGGTTGATGTGTTCTCCCTTGGTCGTGATGTAATTGCTGAGCCATTTTTCACATGGTGGTAGATGTGTTCTCCCATGGTGAAAAAGTAAGGGTTGGAGCCTTCCCCAAATGGTGGTAGATGTGTTCTCCCATGTCGGTGGTGTAAGTGCTGGATGATGTGCATCTGGACTGTGCTTCGTGGATGATGAGATGATCTGAAGAGGACGATGCTATGATAATCAGGAGGATCATGGATGATGAACATCAGGACGATGCTCCAGTTACTACTCTGTATATGTATATATGCATCATGTTGGATGCTGGATATGATCAGTTGAATCATTTATGTATGTATGCATCATGTTGGATGCTGGATGTGATAAGTTGAATCATTTATGTATGTATGCATCATGTTGGATGCTGGATATGATCAGTTGGATGCTGGATATGATCAGTTGGATCATTTGTATGTATTTTGTATATGCATCATGTTGGATGCTTGGACCATGTATCTGTATATGTATCAGGTGGATACTGAGATCATGTATGTTGATATGTATCAGGTGGATACATTGTGTGGATCATGTATATGTGTATGTATCAGGTGGATACATTGTATGATCAAGTAGATCACGTATGATGATATGTATCAGGTAGATACTTGGTATGCATCAAGTAGATGCATTGTATGATCAGGATGATCGTGGATGATGAGCTTCTCCATATGACATGCATCAGGATGATGCAGTGATGATGATCAGGATGACCATGTGTACATCAGGATGATGTATGGTGAGTATCAGGATGATACTTTGTGGCCGTGGATCAGGTTGTGCAGATGAGCATGTCTGGGAGATCCTATAGGTCGGAGTTGTGTACCTGTAATAGCCTGGGATGCTCTTTCGAGACATTTCTCTGGGAGGACATGTAATTTGTGCCCTGGGAGATCTTCAGGTCGGATTTGTGTACCCATAACATCCTGAGATGCTCTTGCGAGGTTTTGTCCTATGGCATGTAATTTGCTCCTGGGAGATCTGGACAGGATGAAAAAGGCCTCAGATGCTTCAGCCAGGTTTTGCCATGACCACATGTAATTTGCTCCTGGGAGATCTGGATAGGATGAAAAAGGCCTCAGATGCTTCAGCCAGGTTTTGTGGTGGATCACATGTAATGTGCTCCTGGGAGATCCAACAGGTAGAGTTGTGTGCTTGTAATAGCCTGGGATGCTTCAGCCAGGTTTTGTGATGGGTCACATGTAATGTGCTCCTGGGAGATCCGACAGGTAGAGCTGTGTGCTCGTAATATCCTGGGATGCTGCAACCAGGTTTTGTGACGCACGTAATAAGTCCTGAGGATTCCACAGTATGGCCAGTGATGACGAAGACCTGCAGGTGGTGGGCCTACATCCAGTATGAAAAAGGACTGGCTCTGTAGAACTTCCTATAATGAGTAGATTCAGAGATTGATTGAGATAGCAGTAGCAGTGACGATGATGATGACTCGATGACGATTATCCAGTGACGATGATCCAATGAAGATGACTTGTGCTAAAAGAACTGTGTCAATAAATACCTTCCTAGTTAAGAGGGAGTGTTGATGTATATGTAACTTCGGAATGTATTTCACATATATGTATGTTGTATTCCTATAGAGATGTTATTATTCCTCTATACGGAAGTGTCGTCATTTATATTGTAAGTGTTGGAACTTATACTTGATGGGTTATTAGACCACCTTGTTGGGGTCGGCCCTGTATAAGTCATGTGGGTCAAAGGGTTATTATACCACCCTATTGGGGGTAATCCATGTGGGTCAAAGGGTTATTAGACCACCCTAGTGGGGGTCGGCCCAGTCAGCATTATGTTAAGTGGTTAAGTTGAGGCCGACCTAGTTGAGTAAAGGTCAAGTCAAGTTAGTGTATAAATAGAGAGTGTGTCTCTCTCATTTTACACATTATATTATTTCACTCACACTTGGGAGAGTGGCGCACTTGTGGAGGAGGAGGCTCTACTGCTAGGAGAAGACTATCTCTTGTATTCTGGTTGTATCATTGCTCTATCTATCTCTGAGGAAGTTATTGGGTTTTTTCACCTTTATGGTTTTCCCCAAGTAAACTCTGTGTCTCTTGTGTGCTTGCATTATTGTGTCCATGATTGATATGCTGTAGATTTGTTGTACATGTTGTTCTCTCAGTTAAGATCCTAGATCAGATTGAAGTAAATTCGGAAAATTTAACATAAGAAAATGAGGTTTGGCTCCAAGGGATATGGGAAAATGGTGAAAAGACAAACTAACATAACTTCTGACAGTAGAAAAAAAGGACTCTTGGTAGCTGCAGACTAAATTCTATCATTACAGAACTGTCACAAAAGTGCAATCAGTCCCATGCTTCAATAACTACATAAGGTGACTTTTCCCACCAACCACACACATGCATTAATGATTGGAAAATGGTCAAAAAAGGAGATAATTGGATTATTCAAGGCGCCACATGACAGAATTTAGGTGTGAGTTCTAAGGTTGACACTTGGCAGCAAGGATTTAGTCACCCATGGGCCCCCTTTTCTCTTCCCCTCTGGTGGAATCATATCCCCTTTGGTGCTCTTTACACAACCAGTCTTGGACCATTGTATTATTTATGCACATAATATTTACTTATTTTCTAAATCAGCATAAAAGTCAACCAAATAGTCCAAATAAAATATAAACATCATACATGCCTAAACATACACTAGTCGGGCCTTGGCCTTGAGCTCCGCACTAGGAATTCACACTAACATATTTACATCATTTACATAATTGCGGACAATTACATTCCTAGTCAAAACTAGGGGTATTACAGTTTTGAAACCCATAGGGGCCTACCTGGGTTTTCTGGCTCAGTCTCTCCATCTTATAGTAAATGGGTTACCTTCCCTGTATGTTTCGGTGGTAGGTTATTAGGGGGATGGTTTTTCTCCTTTTAGCTCGATTATTAAGGCCGTTTGGGGTGATGTACCTCTTCCCATGCTAGGATATTTTCGTAAGGATTTGGTTACTTCCCCTCAGAAGGAATATCTGTCGGTATTGTGTCCTTGGGATGAATTTGATTCTAAAGGAGTCTTCAACTTTTTATCCTATTTCTCTGATCCTTGCCGATCGGGTCTCGTTCTTTCATGTTCATTGGTTGTTGATGTTTCTCAGTCTTGTTTGATTCTTAGAGTGATGGATTCTGACTTGGTAGAAGCTTTGGGACTATTTGATGAATAGGGTTTGGCTCCCTTTTTGGGGGAGTTTTGGCAGGAAACAACCCTCCGGATGAATCTTACCTCAATTCAAACTATTTTCTTCTAGAAGACAGCGTTCCAATCAAGATATTCAATTCATGATTGTGTTATTTGATTCATATTTATAAGAGATATATTTTAGGAGTTCCTTCAGAATCTTCAATTCTGAAGGTACTCCCAATAAAGCAAATATCTTGATCAGAACATCTGAAGTTAAACATTGAGGACATTGATTTTGTTTGATCATTTCACTTCTTCCTTGTATATGAGTTCTTGTTGTGGTCAAATGATTGTCGATGTGTATTGAGATTTTTGTAGCTCCTAAAATCATTGGATTAAATTAATAATATGAATCTTGATCACACAAAGTGTTATTAATCGGTTATTGTTATTCAGTTTATTGATCACGCTTTTTGTTATTCACTAGTTCTCAAGCTTCTTCCATTCTTAATACAATCCTATAGTGGAGGCATTTTGAAGGTAAAGTATGGGAATTTGGTTATCATAATACAATGTGTTGGTATTCATGTAATAAATATCATTCTAATAAGAACCCTATGACGCTTATTTGTAATATTCACCCTGCTTTATTGACTTTGCTTATGATCATTTTGTGTCGGAAGACATTTCTAGATCAATGATCGAACACACAACTATAGTGAAATCTTGATATATCTTCGATACCCCAGCTTCATCATCTTCGCAAAACTCACACAAAGAGGTATTTTGATCTTGACATTTATTTGAACCTTGGTTTCGGCTAAGACATGAATCTAATCGAACCAAGAAATATTATGCTTTGACACGATTATCATTACACGTTGGCACTTGAATTTGATAGAGACACAAGTGTCATGCATAAATCTTGATCCATATTCCATAATCTTTAAATTAATTATCTCCTTTATTGGTTTTGTGAATCAAGAAACCTCCTGTAGATCATGACACTCATTACCCTAAGTGCCTGAAGCATGTTTGAGTGTTCAATGT
The DNA here is from genome assembly GCA_027924585.1 of Larix kaempferi. NCBI lineage: Eukaryota > Viridiplantae > Streptophyta > Pinopsida > Pinales > Pinaceae > Larix > Larix kaempferi. The sequence continues at coordinate 10,003,224 of BSBM01000368.1, forward strand.
ACCTGAACAATATGGAGTCAGTTATCGTTTTGATTAAGGTTCAAGGTTCGAAGGCAAATCAGTTTCATTCTCCCACTGAGATTTTATCCCTGTATACATCCTGTAAAATTATCTTATATCCAATGGCCCCTGTTACACGGTTTGAACTCTGTGGTAATGAATATATGGATATCTATCAAGAATGCGTTGAGCCCGTAACGAGGGCAGGTTGGTTTCCCTTTTTGCGAAAAGTTTCAAGGTTTAATGTAGCGGTCACCCTGGCATTTGCTACATCTTTCGATGGCAGGAATGCTCGCATGGGTGATGTTGATCTCCACTTGACAGAGGAGTTTCTTTCTCAAGCAACAAAGCTACCTATGGCTGGTGAAAAATAGTTCAAAGGGAAGCACATGAAGGGTATCGCATGGAAGGAATTCTTGGTTAAATCAAACCAGCAAGTTGAGTCCAAATAAGGGTTCCCTTCACGTATGGTGAAGAAGCAGTGGCAATCTCTTCTAGAACTGATAATGAGGTACGTTACTTGTGAAGGACACTACTCTCAAACCCACTACTATCATCTTAGGTTACTGCTTAATTTCAAAGGCCGTGCCATCAATATGCCCTTCTATCTTCTCAATAGCCTCCAGAAGATGGTTTATTCTGTTCAGAATAATTCGGCGGATAAGGAAAGAAATATTTTTCGCCACGGTTTAATCAATATTCTTGTTTTGCATAAGCTAGCTCAGATGGGTGATAATTGGGATTCTTTCCTCATGCGTAATGGCTTTGGGATCAATGAAGAGTGGCCTCGTATTAGATCTAAGACTTGACGTAAGCATAGGGGATATGTTCTGGAAGATCCGAGCCAAGGATTTAGTGATGGGGATGCGGGGCTAGCCTCATTCAACACCCCTTACCAAGTTGATTATTAGATAAAACATGAGGGTTCTCAAACAGGAACAGAGCAAACCAGTAGGGCTATGAGCGATAGGGCAACTCGCAAAACAACTAGGAGTATGATTGTTGCCCTTTTGGTTGGGAGAAACTTGCATGATGATAACGCCCTTGTTATTGAGCTTAGCGATTATTTTGAGCATTAGAGGAATAATGATTTAGTTGACCAGGTAGATCCAAAATTTCTATATGACTCTACCTCTAAAACAAGGGCTAGAAACGCTCAAGCTGCAAATATTTCAATTCAGTCAAACCAAGAAGTCAACCAGAAACCTGTTAAAGCCGAAGATATAGTTTGGGAGCCAAGTAAGAGGGGGGTGGAAGAATCCACCATAGTAACTCAAGCACAATGAATTTCTTCCTTATAAATCGACCTTAAAGAAGCCGAACAGATCAACACTATAGCTAGAGAAGAATTTGCAAATCTCAAGGGTGAGTTAGTTGCATGGATCGATAAATGGACCACTATGAAATGTAAAAGGGACAAGTATAAAGCTCTCGGGAAAACCATGTTTCTGAAGAATCAGAAGTTGCTTAAACATAATAGGATTAGTAATAAAAGGGTTCTTAAATTTAAAGCCAAATTGACTGAGGCAAGAAGGACTGCTCCAGTTCAAGTGTCCTTCAAACCGTCACGTAGGACCTGATTTTCGCAAACAATTAAATTCTTGATTTTGGCTCAATTTTGTTTTATGTCCAAGGATTTAAACATCGATGGTTACAGGTAATATCGGTCACTTCGTTTGATTATTTTTTTTAATTAAGTATGTTTTTATGAGGATACCTACATAATCAAAGATTGTGTAGGCATCCTTAAAATTATTATATTTCTTTTCACAACGTCTTAATTATTAATTTTGACCTTGAATTGTCACAGGTTTCATTTTTGCTTTTCGATGGAGGGTTGTTCGTCGCTTCCAAGAAAATCCAGCATATATCCTGATCCTGTCTGATGATTGATGTCGAAATCAAGGCTGAATCCGCGTTCCTTTATCCATTCTCCAACTTACTCCTTTCTAGTTTGGTCGAGGCAGTTGCTAGAATCTCGAAGTACAACAACGACTTCAATCAAAGTGGAACACTACTGGCATTGTCTAGTAAGTTGGTTGCTACTTTCCCCTTCGTCAATCTGAAGTTGTCCCTAGAATTATTGAGGTCGAAGATGTTGTTAACATCAAGTGTTGACATCTGTTAAGAGTCGATACTCTAGATCATGCTGAGTTTACTTGAGCATCTCATGTTTAGTCTACGTGGTCATAGTAGCTTGGATAACATTTAATGATGGCTACTTTGGGGATTACTATATAATAGAAGTTTGGTCATAAGATAAGGGGTTCGAATTCTTGATACTAGAAGAGGAGATTTGAAACAGTTATAGTTTTAGACTACTTAAACTTGTTTTTCTGAATTGATCTAAAGACAGTTTTAACGCACTATTTGAAGACTCCTATGTTATTAGAGGTTTTCTCACATACATATATATACTGTGTCTTTATCTAATCCTTCTCTGTATTTACTTTATCATCTTCGTATTTATACTAAGTTATCATATGTAGATCTGATCTTTAAAGAAATCAAACTTAGATGCTCTTTTAGATCTTGTGAATTTATTTAAATACTATTATAATAGGTTGTCATTTCCTGTTATTTTATTATTTGTTTAAGTTTATATTTTCATTACCCCTTGCATGTATGTTTACTGTGTTCAATACATGACAAGGTGTAATTATATTTTGCAAAGTATGAGTTTGCATGACAGTTAATCTTAATTGATTTTGGGTCTGAAATTTTGAGTATTATTCATTTTATGGAAATTGTTGTTTTCTTATGAAATGCAAAAGGTTATATTTTGGTATTAGAAAATTTATATGATCTGAAACTTAGCCTTAACAGTATTATTCAGGCTCTGAATTATATTATTATTTATGCTCCTGGCCAAGATAGGGAAGGTAGGTGTTAGGAGAATAGGATTAGTTTATTTTTAGTTTAAATTTAGCAGCTACTAACTTTCCAATTATAGTTAGAATGAGCACTAGATTTAGGTTTTGGTTAAATTAATATTTTGTTATTTAGTTTTAGTAATAGGGAAAATAGACATTCACAATCACCAAAGAGAAACTCTATTTGGAGAGAAAATCACAAAGGAAACAGGGCCTTAATCCTGTGAAAAAAATTATTCCAAACCTACACAGGGTTGTATTAAGTTCTTTGTGTGGGTTGTTTTTCCTTAAGTTGGCCACCGACAGTATTTCCGGCCAACAGGGAGGTAAAATGTAAGGACCCTTTTGATAATCCTATCCATGAAGAGACAAAGGTCCCTTTATGTTTGTCTCCATCATCTGGGAGCCATTCGATCCAAGTATCATCTCTAATACCATATCCCGAGGGTTCTCATTATTTTTTCAGGCCTCGACCATGTTCCTCAGCAGACCACTCAAAGGCTATGCCCAAGGGTATCTACCAGGTTTAGAATATCGCCTCTAGGATGAGGGGTTGTAGTTCATCCCTTGCTTCGACTTGGGATCAAGTACACCATGACGTTTGTGCTGGAAGGAAAAAGTCAATCTATGGGACACTTAGAGCAAGCAATCCCCGCCAGGTTGCTTAATGCTAGTACTATCCTACAGTATCTAGGGTTTGAGGTTGCCTCGTAAAAAACATGGCCTTAAGAGACTTGTGGATCTATATCTCCCTGATGTTCTCTTTTTGCAAGAGACTATTGCTACTGGAGATCATATTCTATCTATTTTGAATGCTTTACTACTTGGATGGGATTTCACCAATCTTGACGCTCAAGGTCGATCTGGTGGTGTGTTAACATATTGGCTCACTAAGGAATTTTTGTGAACAAATAGTTGGGCGATGAATTCTAGCTTGGGGATCTACCTATTCTCCATAGATTTTAGTTGTGTATATGATTTGGTTAATGTGTATGGCCCTTATTAGAATAGGGCAACTTTTTGGGACCCTTTCTTCATGTTGGGGTTCCTTCTGAATGGAAAGGTTATTATTGGAGGTAATTTGAACTTCTCCTTGGGGGAAGGAAAAATTTGGGGGAATAAGGCTATTAAAGACCCCTTGACCGAGTATTTTATCATAAAGTTAGATGTTGTTTCACTATTTTATATTCCTCCTTCAAAAATCCGCCCTACTTGGCGAAATATGCGAACCGGTGGGGAGAACATTGCAAAAAGGATTGATTGGTTTCTTGTTAATGATGGTCTTATCAATGAGGGTTATAATATGAAGAAATGGGTTGTTTCAGGAGGCCACTCTGACCACTTCCCCATTTTGATGGAAATTAGAAAAGGTCCTTCAAAACCCCATAGTCCTTTTAAGTTAAGCTCGTGTTGGTTGAAGGAGGACAACTATATTAACATGGTAAAAACTAATTGGACTCCTTTTGACAGTGATAGTGGGGTTTCAATCGCTTTGCAGTTTCTAAACAACATGAAGAGGATTAAATGTTTATCTCAAGCCTGGGTTGTTGAAAGGAAGGCTTTGCAATAGAAGGAAATCTTAGATATCGAGGTCGAGTTACATTTTTTCACTCTCGGGTTTTGGATGGTTATCAAAGTCTGGCTCAGAAGCACTATATTGTGAATTTGGAAGCTAAACAATAAAATACTCTATTGGAGAAGGAAGAATAGTGGTGCCTTAGAATTTGTGCCATCTGGTTAAAATGTGGAGATGAAAATATAAAGTATTTTCAGAAGTTCGTGAATCAAAGGAACTGTACAAATTCTATTTGGCAGCTCCAAAATGAGTATGGTGAAGAGATTTTTGGGCATGAGAACTTGCCATACCTCGGTGTTAACCACTTCAAAAACCTATTTCGGGAATATAGGTGAGCTTCTATTATCCAAATGTTGATTGTTACTGAGAGGTATCCTATTTTCATTAATGAAGAACAAAATGCTACTCTTCAAGATCCTGTCACGGTAGAGGAATTAAAGGTTGCTCTCTCTAACTTGAAAGAGGATAAGAGCCCTGGCCCTAATGGTTGGCCCTCTTAATTTGTTTTAGCTCTTCTAGAGTTATTTGAAGATTATTCATTAAATTTTATTAGGTATTCAAGGGTCAATGGCTAGATCTTAATAGCTTACAATGCCACTTTTATCACTTTAATTCCTAAGACCGACAAGCCATCAAGTATGGAGGAATTCAGGCCAATATCATTATGCAACTGCATTTACAAAAAGTATTGCTAAAGTTATAGCTATTAGAATCAAAGGTATGCTATCAGTGGCTATTTCCCAGGAGAAATTTGCTTTCCTGTCTGGCAGACAAATTCAAGATGCCATCGATGTCGCTCAGGAAATAACGTATACTATGAAGCTTAGGCAGTCTCAAGCTATGATTTTTAAAGTGGATATCTCAAAGGCTTACGATAGAGTGAATTGGTTGTTTTTAAGAATATGTTTGCTCTGAGTGGGGTTTGATGCTCATTTTATGGACTGGGTAATGTCATGTGTCACTTCAGTTTCATTTGTTGTTCTTATTAATGGTTCTGCTTCCAACTTTTTCAGACCTGGAAGAGGACTTGGGCAAGGATTCCCTTTAGATCCTCTTTTGTTCATTCAGGTGGTCGAAGGTTTGAGTAGGATTATTATTCATGCAAAAAGAAGGGGTTCTCTTAAAGGCCTATTTGATGGTGGTGTTCTGCATATCACCCATTATTTTTTTGTTGATGACATTTTACTCTTTTCAAAGGGTTCCATGAGAGAAGTTATTGTTTTACAGAGCCTTCTCAAAATCATTGGAGATGCTTCAGGTATGGTTATCAACCTCAAAAAATATTATCTGTCCTTCATGTCTATTGACCAAGTTGTTATTGATTGGATTTTCACTCAGCTCACTTTCCCTGTGGTGGATGCAAACTTGGATTGAGATGTTTAGTCTTTCTTCTCAAGCATGATGTCTATTATAAGAAATATTGTGACTGGTTAATAGGTAAAGTTGAAAAAAGGATAAACCTGTGGTGCAACAAGTGGCTTAGCAGGGGATGATCTTAGTCAAATCAATGCTTGAAGTTGTTCATGTTTACTGGGATACTTTAACTTCTATACCTTCTGGAACCTTTGACCATATAAGAAAACTCTGTCACAAATTTCTATGGAGAGGCAATAAGGATGACCATAAGTTGCACTGGTGTGATTGGAACATTTTGGCCAGGACTAAGGAGTTAGGGGGATGGGGTTTCAAGGATCCAAAGTGATTTGCAAAGGCACTTGCTACCAAGGGGGCCTGTAGATTGCTTAAGGGTGAAGGTCTATGGGCCAAGGTATTTCATGGTAAGTATATTACCCCTTTAACTATTGAGAATGGTTTAGAATTGAGGACAAATATGGTAGGAATGTTTCCAACATGTGGAGGGATTTGCTAAATGCTTTTGTTGTAATTGGAGACTGGCTAGCTTGGAAGATTGGTAATGGAAGACTTGTTAGATTGGGCTAAGATCCTTGGATAGGCAATGGAGGAGAGCAAAAAATACCATTGTCTTTGGTGGAAGGCCCGAGAGATTTGGGTTTTACTAATATGTCACAGATTAATGATCTGTCCATCCATAATGGATTCTCACAGAATTGGCTATCTGCTGATAATTTGGGCATTATTGATGTTGGAGACATATAGGATTGGACTAGGTATGTTTCACCTCTTAAAACAAGTCATATAAGAATAAAGGCCAAAGTTGATGTTCTAGGTTGGGTTAGGAATCATTCTGAAGGTACATACTCTCCTAGGTTGGGTTACCATATCTTAAGAGAAGAAGAGGAGTATCCAACACCTAGTTGGTGGCATGGACGAATCTGGAAATTTAAGTGCCCTTTAAAATTAAAACTATTCACGTGGATTGCTTTGTTAAACAAAATACTAGTTTGGGACTAATTCTTGAAGAAATTTTAGCATGGCCCCAACAAACACCCACTCTGTTGTGTAGGTAATGACAGTTTTGAACACCTTTTTATATCTTGCTCTTATATTGCTACAATGTGGCATCATGCCTCCTTGCTTTGTAGGATTCCTTTTATATGGAATGGGATACTCTTGATGAAGCCCATGATCTAGACAAAAAAATAATTTTTTAAAGACTATCTAGCCCATCCCGTTTTGTTCATTTGGAGAGTGTGGATCTTGTCAAGATCATTCTAGTAGGTCCAAAAACCTAATCCTAATCGGGAGTTGGGACATGTAGAAACCTTTAACCTAACCCTAGACGGCTATTGGGCTATGTTAAATACTGAACTGCTAGGAAAAGAAGGGGCTCCATTCTTTTGATGGATTGTATTGTTACATAGTTTAGAAACAACACGGTAGTGGATATTAGAGCAAAACAGAGGAAGGAGAAGATCCTGTAGTAGCCATTTTGGCTGCAGAGCCATGGGTAACTCCATAGATATTACCACTTTTTTTGTATTTGCACTCTATATAAAAGAACAAGGCATAATCCACATTGTTGGTTGGGTCTTTCCCCATAGTGGGTTTCCTAGGGTAAATCTTGTGTTATTTGCGTGGATTGTGTATTTCTTTGCTCTAGTTATTTTTCTTGCAGTTCCAATTATTTAGCATTTTATGGAAACAAGCTAATAAAAAGAACTAAGTTGTAAGACCCGTTGTGATGAATTGTTTCAATGGAATATCCACAACAATTTACTATTCATGATTTCTATATTACATATTTTTAAATAAAATTTAAGCTTTGAAAAGAAAGAAGTTTGCATTGGTGTGGAAATGTGGAGTGTCATTAAGACCAAAAGAAAATGCTAAACAAAATTTCAACATGAATGTAGACAAAATGACATTGTCGTAAGATATTTTGTAATATTCATTGGATAATAATCATTAGTTAAAGGTGGTTTAAAAAAATGTATGAAAGTTAATAATAAAGTGGAAGAGGATGCTATCATATTAATATGGGGACTTGCACCTTAAAACTACCGTCTATATTGACAAAGATAATGTGCAGTGAAACACAAAGATATAAATATTCCATTGTAGTAAGATAAAGTAACAACCACAAGTGAAAGAGGATTCACAAAGCATGACATCAAATTGTGCATGATGTTAGCATCTAAGTGAGGGAGGGTTTTATCACATCAACCTGTGGACTGACACCCTAAAGTAAACTTTTACATTGTTAAAGATTTTGATGTGATTAATACCATATAGACCGCTCATGTCTCATAAATATTATGCATATGGAATCCATCACAAGAAGCACAACTATATGGGCTACATTAATGTAGAGTGAAATCCCAACATAGGGGTATTATGTCACTATAATAAGACTGCCTACAACATCACATAGATAACAACTATATGTGAAAGGCAACCCGCAAGGCATGACACCCAAACCATCAATGATGTTGGGGTATTTTTTAGGGATTCAAATATTATACCTATGTATAGTAATTTAGGCAACTATTTGGATTGAAAAAGTCATGCATATAGATACATAAATGGATATTCAATAAAATAAATAGAATATACTATTAGAACTTATAAGTTTTGAGGAATTTTATCAATTGAATCATATATTGTCTAAAAAATAGGTGAATTTTTAAGCCAATTGACAATTTTTTTAAATGGCTAAAAAATAACCAATTGACGAAATTTCACGCCTAAAAAATGCATAGGAAGATGTTTGTATCATAATGAGGTGGATATTATCACATCAACCAATGGAATTGAACCCTAAATCCAACTCCTAAATTTGAAATGATTTTGGTGTAGAGATGTCTTGTAAACCACTTTTGTCTCATAATCGTTATGCATATGAATTTATTCACAACATACACAGACACACAATCGCATGAGGAGCATTAATGCAGAACAAAATCTCAACAATGAGATATATCATTATAGCAAGACAACTTGTAACATCTTATAGATAACAAATATAAGTTGAAGAGTACCCACAAGATATGACATTGAAACCATCAATAATGTTATTATATTTAGATTGGAAGAGAATGGTATGGCATTAACCTTTCGTTAATTGACATCAACATGATGATAACATAATACTATAATATAATTACACTTTGTAAACATCAATCAAACCTCCATATAAAATAAACAAGATCCACGAGGTGGCAATGTCCTCGACATTGCACCTGCATTGGCTTTTTTGTTTGTCAACAAACACATTCAAGCTTGCTTGAAAAAATGGACACAAATTTCTATCATCGGAGTAAGTAAATTGTGTTTGTATGTTGTTTATGCATCTATACATTAACATCTATTACTATAGAGTAACAATTGCTATAACACTTACTAACTCAGCTCTCAACTAACAACACTTTACCTTTAACTAGCAAGAAACTAGAAGATAAATATTTCTAACAAAAGGAATAGACTTTTACCAATCCTTACTTTGTTGGTTGAGTACAAGTATATGCTTTAGGTACAAGAACAACTATAAGAAAACTAGATAAAGAAAGACAAAATATATGATATATCTATATTTTATGTGTCATGTCGAATTAATTAGTCCTTTGAACTCTTGTTAGCATACACTAGGCACTATACACTCGGCACTGTTATTTGTGTTAGTTTATCAACAACTAAACCATAACACAATGAACTATAAGAAACAACAATAAAACAATAATGAGGCATTGTTAAAGCATAGACCACTGATTTGAAGTGTTGGATTCCCCAAAAACGCATGAAGCATTATAATAACAAAAGTGCATAGCCGTACATGTGATGCACATCACACAAAAATCCATCAAATTGAACCATTTGAACTCATAAACGCCCGATGAACAAAAATATTTGAATATTTAAACAAATTGATTACAAAACAGATTAACCTAATCTTTTTAAAAAGAGATTTTGCATGACCAAGGAATGCATTAGAAATTAATGTAATTATTATTATTGGTGATGGTTTAACCAAGAGAGTCTCTTTTATTTACTTTTCAAGAAGAAAAAGTTTTCAATACAATGTATCTCCTTTTAATGTATATGAGAAAGGATGACCATTTACGATGTATCTCGCTTTAACGTATTAGAGAGAAAATGGAATATGGACACCCATCGTTGGCCCCACAAATTCGATACCTAGATTGCAAGATATTAGATATTTGATTGAAATGAAAATGTGACCACCAACTTAATGAAATACAATCCACGGGCGTTTGTGGTGCAACAATGGTTTATGAAATTGTTATGTAGACTGACAACTGGGTAATTTATCCCTTGTTTGTTCATTGTCATACATATACTTTTCGCATTTCACAAGTTCTTTTAAATGGCTCATTATCTTCTCCAAATCAATATCTAGATGGCTTTGAATTTTATTTTAATGTAATGGCATTGTTGATCTGTCATAAAAATTGTCATAAAAGTTAGTGTATAAATTAAATCCTCTGAACAAGCAAATTTCAAAACTTGTAAATATATTGCATTAATTCGTTCAAAAGTTGTACACTTATAACTGTGAATCATTCACAATTATTTTTTACAAATAGTTTCATGTTAGAATCATTACAAACAAAATATAAAACACTTTCGAGTGTATTTATTAAAAAACTATTTTAATCTTTGATTTATATTTTTTGACAACATCAAAATTGTCTATAATATCATCTTTAGTATGGTTTGTAAACATGCATAGCTCTTACTGTAGTTTCCGGTCAACTTTATTCGAGAGACATTTTTATTAACCTATATCGAATATTAGAGAAACCCGCCTATAGGTTTTCAGACTCTCATTCAAAAACAACTCTGATAGTCATTGGGAGGTAAAGTAACACATTTTGTCTTCCTATCACAATATATGTACAATATATCAAACCAAGCTGTATGATGTGGTCATCGAATAGTTTTGGAAAAAAAAATATAAGGGATGATGGAAGACTTACACTGCATAAAATATCTTTCAAGACTTCAACACATTTAGTATCAAACACATTCATGGACCGGAAAGTGGACTGGATGTCACTGTCAGCTTTTCTGTCACAACACCCATTATCCTTGTAGGATTTATTCAAACAGAAACTCAACGATGAATTTGAAGGAAATGGATATCATGCTCAAAAACATTACCATCGGGTCAAGAAATGACAATGCTTAAAGATATTATAGATACCCAAAAATTAAACCCATGTCTAATTGTTCCTACTAAGGAACATTTTCTGAACATTCATGAATTTGACTTCAAAATCACAATGATGATAACAAAATCACTAATTCTACTCCAACAAGAGCTTGTACTAACTTAAATCAGTAGACATTGGAAGATCTTATAAAGAACAAATAAGCATAAGAAATGGTAACCAAATATAGAGCAATCTCCAAGCAAAATTCCGAAACAGACCTCCCATATTTCTAGTAATCCGACAAGCACTATTCCCAGTAAGTGCAATATAGACACTTATATCCAAAAGCCTGCAAATTTATTTAGGTTCCAATCATAATAAATTGTAGATCTTCGGCAATCTTCACCTTACCCATCTGCATCTCTAATTGTAAATAAATACACAATTGAATCTGGCGTTGGGGTTGTTCCATTTCTTAATAATTACATACGCCTAGCACCTAAAGTGTGAACCTAAAATCGTTGGAAGAAGTTTTCGGAGCACCCATATGTATTTTATTGCTAGGATTCATTATATAATGCACTCTGAGTAGAAATCAAGTAGATTAGAGTTGTAGCAGACAAAGACAGTTGCCCTGTTAAATCCATTTATCGGATCAATAAAACCAGCCAAAAACAAATTTTAGTTTTTATTAGACCCTGTATATTGTAACAGACATTAAACCAAAGACTACATGTTTCTTTTCTTATTTGGTTAAAAAAAAACACTTTTATTATGATAGGCTTTTGTCTATTAATTTTACATTGTGCATTAACATTGCAAGCAGCACGTAGTTTTTAAGCTGCATTTTTTTGCTTAAAAAACTAAAATATTCATATTAATGTTAGAAAATTAAATTAAATCAATAAAAATTAAAAGTACATCAAACAACCATGACAATGTAGGAGTGTTTATGGCATCCCTCCCTTAAAGAGACCAGACAAAGAAAATCAAACAAAGTAGTAAAAAGATGAATAACAAAATCAATACGTTATAATTTCCCACTATCCTAATTTATTCTCTTTTATTTTATTTTGATATTTACTTCCTCCTTTCCTTCAATCCAAAAGTGTTATTACCAATATTTAACCTCCAATTATATTTTCGGGAAAAAGATGTCGCTAGGACTGTGAAAAAGAAGGAAATATGGTGAGAAGAATTGCTGAGAAATAAACTGTAAAGTAACAACAGTGAGCCAAGAATCACGTCAGAAAATTCAAATGAATCAAGAAACCAAAATCAAAGAATTCAAGGAGGAAATCATAGACGTAATATTAGAACTTCCTACCAACCAAAGATATTGAAAAATAGAATTATTGCATCATTATTTAAAAAGTAAAATTCGAACTTATATCATTGATGCATCTTAATCTTTGGCACATGTTCAATTGTTAGAAAAAAAGATCGCAGAGTTCACCTAGAACCTTTGCTCTTGCCAACGGGTATTAAATGGGTTATGCTCGATGTTAGTAACTATTGGTTGGTTCTGACATGCGTTAAAGCCAGGTAAAAATTCCACCTAGTTGATATAAGCTTTTGTAGGACTCGGACTATCGTCCATCACTGTGCAATGGGTGTTAGCAGTCATTTTGTAACTCAAGATACACAATTTTTTAAAAACGGAAACGTTAAATTTTGTAATTAAAAGGTTGAAAATGACGTAATTATACATAATATTCAGACTTTGGTTAAATTTTGGTATTAAAAGGCTGAAAACAACAAAATCATACATAGTATTCAGACTTGTTGGTGTAGACCATGTTTTAATGTTAGGCATGTGGCAGTGTCCTACCATATGTAGGCCCACTTTGTGGAATGCACCATTGAGAAACATCACCTAGTATCATGACTCCCACATAGGAGGTTCCTTTTGCAAAATAAGAAAAGTATATCTCTGAGTATTCGGAAAGTAGTTCCCTTCCCTTTGGGGGAGGGTCAAATCTTAGAGGAAGGATGGTCCAAGGACACAACAAATCTTGTTCTAATTAAGGTTCTTGACAAGAGGGAGCACCCAAAAATTATGATATTAGGATATGAAGATTTTGGAATTGGTTTAGAGAAAGTAACAACTAAAGAAGAAGTGGATACACTGTATTTGTGACAAATTCTATGAGAGATTCACATCATCTTATGAGGGAGAAAAATCTACGATATTGGGATATGAAATTTTAAGTACTAGTGAGGATATAATAGCATGAGATGAAGGAGACACTACACCTACCCATGCAATAGATATTGCATTCTATATTTCTCATTATTTGCAAATTATAAAACTCATCAAGCGTTCAAATAGTCTTATCTCAAGAGATTCTTCATTAAGAAAGATATTTTTATTGTATTTTTATTTTAATATTCATTTTTTATTTTTATTTGGTTTTCTTTAAATTTAAACCAAGCTTCTAAAAACAAATCTTTATTTTCCTTTTCTTTATAAAAATAGTACAAACATATAGAGCATTATAAAAAATATTGTCAATGGTATGTAGCTTGAGTGGTTGTGAGGAAAAGTTGTCACCCTTCTTGCCTTGGTTAAAATCTCACATTGTGAAATGTTTGTTCTTAGTTAGTTGATTGGTTATGAGTTATATATGATATATTCATCAATTGTTTCCCTTGTGAGAAGTTCCCAAGAGGTTGTTATCCTCCCATGCCTGGCTTTAAATCCCACTTTGTGACATGTTCACTCTCTTCATGACCAAGTCCCTACTTTGTGACATGATTGCTCTCTTCATGAGCCAATTGTTAATTATTGACTTGGCCCTAAGTCCTTAATATTATACTTGCAATCAAATATTAGTGAATATGTGGACATAGTTGACATGGGAAACTATGATCAAACTAGTGATGATGTTGATCTAGTTAACATGGCTAACTATGATCAATGAACTCTATGAGGTCAAAGGCTTATAAAATGATCACTTGAATTCATTTGAAAGCATCTTGAAGTAGTTCAATAGTTTGCAAGGCCTATAGGGGGAGAATTTGAAGTAATCTTTGAGTAGATAAATAGTTGGTTGCTTTGTAGCTCAACAACAACTAGCTTAGAGTGGTTCAATAGTTAGAATCTTGGAAGAGCTAGAGGGAGGGCTTGGAATTTTATCTCACAAGTTTTGATTATTTGATAATAGGGGAGCATTGACCTGGCTCCAAATGTAGATAAAAAATCTTAGATAATTGATCCATACACAAGTTGAGAACTAAGATGAATGGCTGCATATGAGTTTGGCTATGTATTTTTGTTGATATTAGGAATTTGTTAGGATTATTTTCCAATAAGAATTTGTAGTTGGATACCAGGGCTTCAAGAATGTTATGATACATTGATATTGATTTCGAACTATTAATCAAAAGAGGATATTATTGTTGTTGACATTATTTAAGTATGAAATAAGTTTATGAGTTCAATTAAGGGGATGATCTTAGGTGATTTTGTTGAGAGTTGAATAAAATCCCTTGCTTTATTATGCAATGGATATCATATTTGTAATATTTCTTATTTTATTTTTACTTTGGGTTTTGAGATACGATCCTCATTCTGAGGGGAAATGCCTAGTAGATTACCATCAACATCTTTACCTACAAAATAATGACAAAAAAGAAAATTAAAAAAATCATGAGGTCTGCTTCTCCGATTCTCGAATTCATAGGATACGTCCGTATTACACTAGTTAGTGGTTGTATTTTGGCCAGCCTATGAATTGAATTGGCCTATATAGAAATTGCATAATATCATAAGTAAATAAAGATCTCATTCTTTACTTATTCTAGGCCCCAGGCACACACTTATGTGCATGGTGCTTCGTGTAATGGTCCTTTTTGTGGTGGTGCATCCACATCATATGGTGCTGACACCTCTTTCGGTGCCCCCTCGTAACCAAAATACTTATTCTACTTTTAATTGTCCTCTGTTATGACCTCCAACACCTCAGGCACAGTTTCCCCCATCCTGATCGATTCTCTCTCTATACCTCATAGCCCTTGCGACCTACACAATCCACTAAGACCATGGCTTAACCCTGAGATCGACAAGAGCACCGATTGATTCGCCAAACTAGATAAAACCAACCACTCCGCCAAACAAAGACACCGATAAATTTATTAGGAGAAGCTGGATGAGGAGTCATCCCCAAACAAGAGCTAACCGCTTCAACAGACTAATACACCAGTTGCATTTTCGATTGATTGACAGCGATACTGAGAATGGAGAGATATACATTATCATATCTTGGTCAATGCCTGTCGATTCGGGCCTTTTTATAGAAAATTATTGTATTTATAGGGATGGGACCACATCACGTATCGACTATAGCGACGGGAGGTTTGTCAGTTCCAGAAAATGAATTCGGATATCTGGCATGCTAGCGGTTTAGATTCCCTTTGTTGAATACCGAAGATGGCTCCTTCTATTCGATGTAGATATAGGTGTGTTTCCTTTCATTCCAGATTATATTATATATTACTTTTCTTTCTGCTAAACCCGGAACAGAAGGTATTCATGTTTCATTCCTAAGAGCAACCACCACATTAACGGTGAAGGAATTTAATGATTCAACCTTGCATTGCATATCCCATGTATGCAATTTGTGCCCTGGAAAAAAACAAAATATTCTCTCGTTACTCAGGCATAGCTGCTTTTATTCTTTATTCTGTATGGACTGAATGTACACCAAACAGTCCAAAATTAAGCTTACAATACAGTAAAATTTCAAAATCGGCTATGCCTACTACATTCATTCCTAGAGCTATAGATGCACATGAACCTACAAGGAAAATACAAAAAAGCATATGAGTAACAGAGATGCTTCATCTTCAAGCAGGAGAACATCTCTACCCGTTCCTTGTTGGGCACTTCCATTCTTGAACTAGCTGGGGAACAGAAATCTCCTCCATACCGTTTGCTTCCACAGAAGGAGAGTTGTGACAATGACTGCAGTACTAGTTCATACTCACAAGCAAAGGTGTATTTTAACGTCTACCCAGACCAACGGAGCCTACCAGGCTGTAATAGCAGTAAGATCTATGATTTAAGATCTCTGTAACTATTCAACAATAACCTTGGGAAGTGCAGTGTTGAAATGAAAGGAGTCTGGAAGCACTTCAAAGGTAGAGAGGAAGCTAAACAGGAGGAAGTTGGTTTATAAGAAGAGATTAAAATAAAGAAGCGTGCTAGGTGAAGAACTTAGAGATTTGTTGGGAAACGCAAAGAATATCTTTGTGATTTAATCCAGAGAGCTGGCGATTATACAGAATGGTTTGCATACATTTTAACATATCTTTCGAATTAACACTCTAGTAGCATAACCGTTGCTTCGAAGGCAGGGGCATTAAGGAGATTGATTGCCTGCTACTATTCCTTGCAGATGTAAAAAAAACGCAACCAACAAATAACAGACGACGCCCATGTTCAGGGAAGGACTGAATTGATAGATTTTTTTATTAGAAGTCCAACCTTCAGGATGCTTTCAGTGAAAACACCGGAACCCCTCGAGGAGTAAAAGGAAATTACTGGGGATGACTTGTAATTCATGACTGCCACGGTTCTGAGAATTGTTGCTACAGGCACTTTGAGACATCGAGACAAAAATTAGGAGCCAAACCATAGAAAACAAAAAGGCATAATGTAGATTGCAGAAGAAGGTAACTGTACTTTTGAGATTTTATATAGGATAAAATATGTGATCCCTCTTCATCGCTAATTGTAGTTAAGGGAAATGAGCCATAGTTTGTAGTTACGGATTTTCCCAAACTATCAACGAGAACCATCCCTATGCCTTTTGTGCCCTAGACTGTAGCTTTTCTCATACGTCTAGAGATGGAAGTGTTGGTGCTTGAACATACCACAATCTTTCCTCTTGCTTTTTCCCGATCCAGAGATCCAGGATAACAATTACTATTAGCAGCCACGACGAATACAAATGATCTTTTCACTCAGTTTACAGTTTAGATGTCTGTGTAACTAAAAATAGTGTCTCTACTTTAAAAGCTAATTCATTTTATTTTTGTTTCTAATCAAGAAGCTGATTTAATTAAAAGAGATTGGACCAACAAATGTGAGAAATGGATTACCTTGCATTATCCGTGCTGCTGTTGGGGTTTGTAGCAATGTCCCCTGCGTTGGAAAGAGGATACAATTCTTGCATTATCAGTGCCGCTGCTGGTGTTTGCAGCAATGTCCTCTTCGTTGGCAAGAGGATACAACTCCGTACGACTAAGGTTGGAAAAATTTATGGATTCTCCCTGCCATATGAGTCACAGTTAATCTCTGGCCTAAAACAGGAAGTTTGAATTGTAAAAATTGCCTGCAATTGTTCATCTTGAATGTTTTTCCATTACCCAAAATTATGTCTAATTCGAAATCTCTGCAACAACAACAACCGTCAAAATCGACGGAGCGGTGTTGACAACTATATTTGCGTTGGGGTAATGTTCACCTTGAATTTTTTTCCATTACCCAAAATTATGTCTAATTCGAAATCTCTACAACATCGTTATGGCAGCAACCATCAAAATCGATGGTGTTGACAACTGTATTTGCGTCGGGGTAATGTTCACCTTGAATTTTTTTCCATTACCCAAAATTATGTCTGATTCGAAATCTCTGCAACATCGTTGTTGTAGCAACCATCAAAATCAACAGAGCGGTGTTGACAACTGTATTTGCGTAGGGACAGCCGAGCATACCACCAATATTCCTTTTTGGATCACGTGAAATGATCTTATAATCTAGAAGTGTTAAAATTTTGCTATGAAGCATTTAATCACCAAGTCAGACACATGGTGAAGCATTTAATCACCAAGTCAGACACTGGCTGACGTTTTCCTGCCGCCCCCTCTTGGGAAAGGAAAAACAAGGCAAACGTCAGCAAATTAGAGCCAATCACTATTCAAATAAATGTTTTTTACAATTTTTATTTAATATATAATATTCAGTACATTGTTTAAATATTGCAAAATGTAAAAATTTATAGCCTCTACACCAAATTAATAGGAGGTTGGCGATATATATATGATCACCTTCGGGGACATAATTATGTACATTTGAAGTAAAATAAAAAAAGATTTTAAAAAAATCCTAAAAAAACAATATAAGTCCTTAGAGATTTTGAGGTCCAAAAGAAATCTATGATAAGGTTGCTAAAGTCTATAATGCATGGTCAATGGTCAATAACTCTAATGGAGGTAAGTTTCACACTCTCCCCACTTGGATTCAAATCCATAATGACATATTGGTTCATTTTGATAAGGCTAGAAGGGGTGACGACCCTTTGAGTGGAACCACCATCTTGAATGTGTCTCCAGACATCTCAACCATTGTTAAGTCATAGGTTTCCTACTAAACATTGACTTGCAAGATGTTGAACGCTAACCTAATATTTATAGTGATAATTCGTCGAATTAATACCTAAATCTCTCCCAAATAATCCCAACCAATTATCAATTCCCCTAAATGTAAAAAACAAATTCTATAATACATAACAAGTGAAATTGGCAGCAAAGCTGCTTATACCTGCCTCTTAGAAATGTTTTAATGTATTAGTTATACACAATCATGTTGCTCCATGTTTTAAAAGTTAAAATAGAGAAGTAAAATAAGCAATATAACAGTTCCTTGCCTTATGTAACAGACGATCATCATGCAAGTTAGAAAGCCATTGAAAAATTCTCGGAAGACATTAAGGCAATTACTTAATTAAATGCTATATTTATATGTCATTATATGAGTGAGGCATATATTGCTTTATGAGAATGAGTGTTGTATCAAAATACATGTTATGAAAAGCCAGGATTGGGAATGATTTTTATGGAAGCAGCTAGCCATCCTAAGCTTCGACAACAGAAGAAAACTGATAAAGAAATGCAAAAAGCCCAGATTAGGCATGGCCTTATGTAATTTGAAAATTTTAGTTTTTTAGATGCTTGAATTAGGAGCACTCACACTCGAGTGTCTAGGATAAGATTGCCATTTTTAAACAACTCTTTGGAATTTGTATGTTATTTTGATATTGTACATTGCTTGTTTTGACCATAATTTTTTATATCTCAAATATCATTGCCACACACATATGTAATTCATTATTTTAAAATTTTATAATAAATTAATAACGTAATGTTATCTCATTAATGTTATCATGGGAAACATATAGGAGAGATAATTAAAATTTGGAAAACTATGCAATGTTGTTTACATGAAATGGTGCATTACTTGAGGCGTCATTATAACAAAAACATCTAGTGAAAAATAGAAATGAGAGATTGTGGAATATATACAGTTATTTCATAGAAAAATTCTTTAACATGTAAATATATACATTTAATTTTTAAACATGCAAATGAATACACAAGACTATAAAGATTGAACTAAAATGATAGTGTGCATGATTAAAATAATTCCTATGAAAAATGATTTTTTAAGTTAGTTAATTATCATAATTTTTTCATTTTAGAATAATTTCTAAAATCCCTAATTAAATTCATAATTTAATTATTTTGTTTGTATTTCATTGTTCTTTAGGTATTTTAATGTTTATGTGCTAAATGCTACTTAATTCACTAAAAGGTCTAAATAAATTATATGTAAATTAAATATATATTTTTCATTTTGATATATTTATGGATCTCAATAATCATCCATTAAATTGAATGCATAAATAATAAAATAAATTATATAAGTTATAGAATTAAATTGTAATACATATTTTAAACATGTAAATCTAAATAAGTTTAATTTGTTAGTAAAAATTATTGATTATAATAAAGAAATGAATAAAACAAATTTAGATATCATTAATATCAATTTAAATTAAATAATATCACATAAATTAAAACCATTTTTATTAAATATAATATAATAACATCATATAAATTAAAAATTATTAATATGAATTCAAATTAAATTAAATAGCAATATATAGATTTAAATTATTTATTTATTATTAATAATCAAATTAGAAAACATATATAAATTAAATTGATTAAAATATATTAATGAAATAATTAATATTTTAAATTAAAATATATTAATAAAATAATTAATATTTTATATATACAAATAATTGATTTTTTATTTTATTTTAATTACGATTAAAGTTATTTTATACTAAAATCTATAAAATATTATTTAATATTAAAAATAAACTTTGTATATAATATATATTAAGTACTTATATTTTATGCAATAGAATTATAAAAAAATATCAATAAATAAAGAAAACCAATAATATAAAACATGAAACATCTTAATATGAAATTTATTTAGCATACAAAGAGTTAACAATTTAGCATAATGTCATGTATAACATTGAATTTATAATTAGCATTTGTCCCTTGAGGGGAAAAAATGAACGTTAGTAGGAAAAAATGAAAGTTAGAAGGAACAAAAACATAGGCACATGCAACGAAGGATACTGGTAGGAAAAGAGCAAAGTTTGTAACAATTTCAGATTACAAAGACATAGGCACTCAACCCACAACAAAAAATAATGTTAAGTTCATCAGCACAGTGAGCCAACTACAATTGCTTTTCTCACAATCTCTGTAGTAGTAATCTCAACACTATGGATTACTACTATATCTAGAATATATAAGCAATTTGAAAAAATATTTATGCAATAATATCAATGAAAACAATGATTATAATAGCTCCTAAACTTCACAAACTAGTTGTGAACAAAAATTTTCTTTCATGCCATGTGTTGTAGCAATAAATTTAGGAATCTCCATATACAAGTATAGGTATAGAACTCTTTCATGAACCAGCTCTTGATAGTGCCACAATCTAAGTTGTAAATGAATCTTCGTTATGCTTACTTCAAGAATGGAAGATACAGTGGGAAACCCAAATATGTTTATTTCTTCTCATTGAGGATTTCAAGTCCACAATAAAAACTTTACATCCTTCTCAACCATGTAAAGGCGAACAGACCTGTCACTACATGAACTAATATTCTGAAAATTACTAATAAACCAAGGAAAGTAACTGGTTATCAATGACTCTCACCGCATCAAGGATTCACACGTCTTCTGACATTATAGATAGTTCACAACAAAGCACAATAAAAATGCAGACTTACAACACAATAGGAGTGGTGAATCTTCGTTATGCTTGCTTCAAGAATGGAAGATACAGTGGGAAACCCATATATGTTTCTTTCTTCTCAGTGAGGATTTCAAGTCCACAATAAAAACTTTACATGCTTCTCAACCATGTAAAGGCGAACAGACCTATCACTATATAAATTAATCTTCTGAAAATCACTAATAAACCAAGGAAAGTAACTGGTTATCAATGACTCTCACCGCATCAAGGATTCACACGTCTTCTGACAATATAGATAGTTCACAACAAAGCACAATAAAATGCAGACTTACAACACAATAGGAGTGGTCATAGCTCTCAATATAAAGGTTGTATTTCTTCAACGTGGAGGTAGATGAGGAGAGGTCGCTTTGCTTGGTTGCTTTGTTTTTATGAATGTAAAAGAGAGTACACAGTTTACAAATCAGCTGAGATTAATATTTATATCACTACTGCTTGGGATAATCCATTATGAGCTTAGCTTGAAAAGCCATTGCCAACAAGGCAACTGAAGAGCATTGAACTAAAAAAGTAGTAAAATATAGCACGGTTACAAAAATATGAACAAGCATTTAGGTTTTTTAGAGAAAATGAATCCCAATAATATCCATTGAAAAGTACACATTACATATAAACATTTCTGCAATAGTTTCTCAAGAAGGGAAATTTGTTTCCATTGATATCTATATTTATATTAGAATAGTACTATTTAAATTATAAAAATTAACATTATATGATTGGGAAAATCTATAAATTTATAATTAGTAAAATACAAAGATTATATTACTTTTTTTTACAAATAGTTAACATTAATTTAATATTCTTTCTACTTTATTAAAAAAAATCAAAAAAAAAATTCTTTCTTCATATTCTATTAAATATTTAAATAGTTATTTAATTTTTCAATTTTAAAATAAATGTTTTAAATTATTAAAATTGTCAAAATCTACAAATTTATAATTAGTAAAATACGAATATTATATAAAAAAAAATTAACAAATGGTTAATATTATTTTAATACTATTTTCATTTTGATTAAGAAATAAAAAAAATAATTTCTTTCTTCCTATTTTATTAAATATTTAAAAAACTAAAATTGTTAGTTAATTAAATTTTTAGTCATAAAATATTATTATTTCATTTTCTTTTAAACAATTTAAAAAGAATAATCAACCATTTAGAGAATGAAGTTAATGTTTCTCTAACAAATAAATAAAAAATAAAAATTTAGCAACAGTACTCATAATACAAGTTGCTATCATGATTTCATTGTGATTGAAGTTCTTGTATAAAAAACTTAGATGATGCCCCTCTCATCTTTAAATACTTATGCATAAGAGAGTGAAAGAAGAATTGAAAATGACAATGAAAAAGAAAAAGAAAAATAGCAATCAAATGTTCAGCCTTGCAATCAATCGATCAAATTAGAAAATAATCTATATATGAGCACTTCTAACTATTGTTTGATGATATTAAAATTATCCTTGTTCTTGATAATGGATTATAGATTGTTAAAGATTTATTAGGAGAAAATACATATTCTTAACCATTAGATCCACTCAAATTGTCCATGTTTTTTCCAAACCCAATATTCTAAACTTTATAGAGATCTAATCTTATTGAAGGTTGAAGGAGGTCCTAGAATATTCACAACATATGCCCTATGAGGACATATTCACATTCATTGATCATCTGCATCGCTGGTCCACAACTCCCACACTGGACATTGGACATTGTAATTTGGGACATCTAGAAACATCAAGTTTTTTCAACTACATACTTTCATGTTCAACACCTTCTAACTCAAAGCATCAACCAACAATTAGCGTCTGAAGCTTTTGTCAAGTGCACTGAACACCGTCTGCCCTTTAGTTTCATGCATCCCTCTACCCACAACACATCCAAGACACCAATGTTTCCATACTTTGGCAACTCTTCTACCTCAGACCACTCAAAAACTCTTAGTTGTTTAAGCTTTGTCCATTGGTCCAACTGCGGGATTCTCTTCAGCTTCTCACATCCCTCTTCCCACAACAGCTCCAATGACCAACCACTAACAATTAGGTATCGAAGCTTTGTCCCTTTCACCAACCCATGTACGCTCTTCAACTTCACACATTCGCTTGCTCACAATTCCTCCAGATATTTGTCACATGCTCCAACCCCCGTATGCTATTCAGCTTCACACACCCCTCTGCCCCCAACCCCTCCAAAGATGTCAATGTTTCCATACTTGGTCGTTCTTCTAACTCAGACAACCAATGAAAACCTAGGATTGTAAGCTTTGTCATGAGCTCCAACCCCTATATGCTCTTCACCTTCACACATCTAGCTGCCTCCATTACCTCCAAAGATGCCAATGTTTCCATACTTGGCAGCTCTTTTAACTCGAGCAACCCACGTTTGTCGCGTGCTCCAACCCCTGTATGTTATTCAACTTGAGACACCCCTCTGCCCCCAACTCCTCCAAATATGTCAATGTTTCTGTATTTGGAAACTCTTCTAACTTAGAAGACCCATTAACACTTTGTCCCTACGCCATCCCTCGTGTGCTCTTCAGTTTCACACATTCATTTGTCCACAACTCCTCCAAAACTTCTCCAAACATACGAGGAGGAGAAAAGATGCTACAAAATGTTTACGTGTATCATAATATAGATATTTACATATGGAAAAATTTATGTGCTCTTTATGTTAACTTCTCAGCTCTCCATTGTTAATCCTTGAATGCTAAAGTTGAAATTTTTAAATTCAAAACCATTAAAAACACTTATCTCTTGCTTCAAATCTTTTGAAATGTGAGACAACGGTTGGACTTCATGGTGCCCGAGGTTACAAACTGTCTCTAACTGTAAAATAATTTCAAAATAACATTAGTTTCTCATATGAACAACACAGTACAGTAGGAAGTAGGAAGGGGAAAATACATCGAAAAAAGGAAAGACCACAAAACCCTACCCTGCTTTAGAGTAGTATAACTTCTAGTTCCTTTTTTTTTGTTCATTTGGATGAACATATTTAAGAAGTTGTGTGAACCATTTCGGTAAACTGTGTTGTTTTTGTAGTGAAGTTACTCCACTTGACCTATCCTGCATTGAAGAATCATCATTTGAATAAGAACACTGTATCACCATAATTTTACATGGCCGGATGTTGTTCTTGTAAGTCAAAGTAGAATCCATAGCAAAACTATGAATGGAAGATAGCAATTGGACCGTGCTAAAAAGGTTATGGAGACACAGCATAAAAAGTAACAATATTGGAAAACAAAATCCAAAAATGAGCTTACCTTGTTTATCTTTTGATCACTATCCAAGTGAGTAATCTATGTGGTAAAGCAAGCTACAGAAGAGTTCAAGTGCCAAGGTATTACAGGACTAGTGGACCCATGATAGTTTGAAGTGAAAACAAGTTCAGGTTCATGTTCTCAACAGTGAATACATAGGATGCAATCAAGATGAAAACCCTAGCAAGCAAATGCTCCATGCTTGTAGATGATATATATGTCGGATAATTATAATTAAGGGTATCATTTTATACAATTACAAAGGATTCAATAGGCCTTTTTAACAATCAAATATCTATCGATCACTGAGAATTCAAAGAATTTTGTAATAGGATCTCTCAAATTTTGATTTTCAATATTATTATTGTACACAAAAGTACATGTTGCATCAATTTTTTTCTGAACCATTACTTGGGGCAACACAATAATTGACAAGGTCAAGATTGCAACTTCGTAATAAATATTCCTTTATGATTAATTAATCCAAAAACTGCAAAAACTCCATATGCCTTTATGACGAGCAAATGCATTTGCTAACAGATTCTCAGATCAAGAAGTACCATTGACCACAAAGATCGAGGAGATTTTTCTTTCCTGGAGCATTACAAACAATTTATGCAAAATCCAACAACAAGCTTGATCAGTTTGCTAACCAATTTGAAATTTACATAAATGTCAATATGCAACAAGTTCAAAATTTAAAGATACCATAATTCAAAATGAGAAAAAATCTCACCAATCATTCACTCTTGATGGATTTTGTTTATGCATATGTTTAAGCCTTTCCTGTATAGCAAATCCTTGTTCCGACATTCTAACTTGGTGACCACGAACTAAAGCTTGCAACCTGATAATTGCTTGTAAATAGTGTAAACTTCCTACAGCCTGTCTCCCAACCATGTGGTCATGGACACGAGGGATTGAAGTCTTATAAGGCCTCTAAGGGCTCGAAATGCTTGCGTTCTTTCACATCCCTGCCATCATTTCATCCTCATTAGGTACCTCCCAATATTCACTCTTACATTCTGAGAAGTCTCTTTGGAACAATGGAAAATCCTTTTCCAGTTTTCAATACCATCCACCTAGAATTATTTATAGTGTAATACAAATTTCAGGATTGCATAGTACATAAGGAGATTTGTTGGTTCCAGAATTGCAGCAGTAGAGTACATCAGGAGATTTGTGGGTTCCAGAGTTACAGCAGTAGAGTACATCTAAAGAAAGAATCCCGAGGTGTATGTGTGATAAAATACAAGCTAAACCTTGCAAGATGCTTCAAGTTTAGTAAACAAATTACTAGACCAATGATGCAATAATATGTCTTGGAAGTCGAAAGTCATTTCTCTTCCTTGTGCAGAGTGTTTCCTAGAAAACATTCCTCGTGCTAAAGCTTGTTATTAATAGCAACAGAAGCTGATATAGAGGAAAGAATTTATTTAAATTTGATCGGCTTCATATCTAAGTAATAAATCCATATGGTCCACTACAAGGAAATAGTAGAGCTTTTCTCAGAAAACATTGAGGGCATTTTTTGAAACCGTATTTGAGAATAACACCACCCCTTGTTGATCTGAAAGCATTTCTTAGAGAATATCGCAGGCATTTGTGAAACCAGATTGTGAACATTACAACACCCCCTATTGATCTACCTCATATATCACCAATGTAGTATAATTTGAACGGAAGATTATGACCACATGCAGAGAAGAACTTTGATATAGGAATAGAATGCTTGCCTCATGTCAAAGCTAACATGCAGGAGGCTATAAATACACACCTTATGCCAAAGAGCTTAGCTGGTTGGAAAGACACACCTTATTCCAAAGAGCTTAGCTGGTTGGAAAGACACACCTTATGCCAAAGAGCTTAGCTGGTTGGAAAGACACACCTTATGCCAAAGAGCTTAGCTGGTTGGAAAGATTAATGTTTGGACTGAGGGCTTGTCATTAAGTGTGCTTTCCAATATTGATCGGAGTAAGAATTGTTGTAACTGTACCATGAGGCCTACTGCCAGGAAGAGAGACTCTTCACCTGGATTATTCTTTGTAGCAATGATAGTTGCTAAATACATCCTTCTTTCCTGCTCAAGGTCTTCTTCCTCTTTCTTGTCTGGTTGAGTAGATGCAATATGGTGATCATGCTCTATCACATTTTGCAAATCCAACCTAAACCCAAGGTCCCATTAATCAAAGAGATGTGAAGATATTGCAATATCCTTTCCATAAAATTGTGGGGATGGGCAACAAAAATATAGAAGAGACCAACTTAAAATACAAGTATATGTACTGCATTCCATATCTACCATTAAGAATGGAAAAACAATAAGATATCATGACCATGTAGGTATTGAATTTTTACCATATAGGAGCTATTTAAATGTGAATCTTGAGATGAGAAGTTGGGATCAAGATCCAGATCTTCAGGAGATTGGACTCCCTACATACCACTGGTTCCAGCCTTTTCTTATGCAACTTGAAAGAATGTAATGAGAGCAGAAATATGGCATCGCAATCCACTTAAATCCTCCTCAAGCTCATGCAGTTTCCAACTAGATTCCTTTGAATCCTCTTCAACCTTCTTCAAAAGCGGCTTAACATGGGCAAGCTCATTCTGCATTTTGACAATTGTTACATAGGAAGATATCAATGGGGAGATTTAAAGTTTGTAACAATCCACATACAATTTTCATCAATAAATCTTGAAGGAAATAAAAAAATCATTGCATCTTGAGGTATGGGAACATGTGAGTGCAACCATGACAGAGTTTTCTTCTCTAGGAAGATTGGGCTTGATATAGTAAAATATCAAGAAAATACATGATGTGTTCTAAAGACATTCTGAAAGGAGTATAGCATCTGTAGACTGCTTTCTGTCGGAGTTTGAGATCTATAAGTTTCTTTAAGCAAAACTATTGTCCTTTAAACTTTTATGTAGGAGCTAAATGGTATATGGATAGGCAGATTTCATTCCACGAAGAAAAGGTTCAAAACATAGATGATGTAAAACTGAAAATAATAAAACCAACTACTATCCTTAAGGAAATGGATTGGCTTTGTTAAGATTTGTTATACCACAAAGCAATGAGGAAAAATGTGCACTATAGAGCATAGAAGATTCAATCAAAACATCAAAGAAGAAAGCTTTAAGTGGGTCTATTTTTTGGAAGTCATTAATTGAGGCCTATCCTATCATTGGAAACAACCATGCTTGGTTAATTGGTGATGGTCAAAATGTAATAGTAGGGTTGAATCCTTAGGTTAGTAGTTTCTAGAACTTCATGTTATCTCAAAACATGATCCACTTCCTCTATTCAAGGAACATTTATTACTTGTAAGATATGCGCGATGGGGAATTGTTGGAGCATAGGCCGCAGCTATAGTAAAGCTGCAAATTTTGAGGAAAAAGCACAAGTGTTGAAAGGAAAGTGCTGATTTTGAATAAAGCACCAATTTTTGGGTACAAGCAGATAAGTGCGCAGTACGGTGCCAGATGGATGAGCTCAGCGCAGATCACGGACCGGAAATCGCGGAGCTCGCGCGCACACGTCAAAGAGGAATGAATGTGGCCGAGTAGAAATCTCAGCTACCGCAATAAATGAAGCAACAGAGTAGAGGGATCAGCTACCCTCATTAAGGCTAAAGTACAGAAGTTATGGTTGCTCTAACCAAGGAAGAGCAACGGACCAAAAGCATTGAAGACGAAGGACATGGAGCAATAACGATGAAGCGGCGCCCATGCCCGCAATCTGCGCCGAAAATCACAGAGCCTGCAGGAAGCAGCGACGTGACTGCAAGCGGCGCCTACAGTACACCTAGCCATGTACGCGGTTAGGTTTTTTGGGGAATACTGTTGGAAAAGGCCCACAGTTTTGTAAAGGTGCGACCCTCAGGGCCACCTATATATATGTATAATTGATAAGGGAGAAGGTTAGCTAGCTAGTTAGTGGGTTGGTTATTTTGTATGGTGATTGTTTTCTACTGTGTTGTTAGAAGACAAGAGTAGAACCGGATAGCTGTGAAGCTAATCCCTGAGTTGCAGACAGTCTGAGTCGACGTCTGAACTATTGTAATCTATGTTGAGGAAGAGAATAGATCTAAGAGAAGGGCTCCCAGCTGTGTGCGTGGAGTTTCCTGGAAAGATCTAAGGCTGCAGCTGTGTGCGCAACATTATTGTATAATTTCCCTTTGAGTTAATATATGAAACACTTCCCGTGGAGGTGAATTCCTTAAGTCTTGTTGTTATGTTAATGTTCGCGTGAATGCATGTTTATGTTGTTATCTGTGCTTTCAGTTCTCGAAGCTTCCTTAGATGTTGTAATTGTTAAGTATCAAAGAAATATGTAGAACTCCGTCGTTGCGGCACTCGAGCAGTGTGCGGCTGCGTCGCGGCGCAGGGCCGGAAATGTTACAATATCGGGCGTCGAAGGTAACCGCCTCGGGCGTCGTAGTGGAAATACCATGCATCTAGGCTGGTACGAGTTTCAGCGCTGTTGCGCTGAGAGATCTACGAAGGGGTAAGACATTCTGCGCCAAGGACTCCCTGGAGAGGGGAGAAGACCGCAGTCTTCGCGTCACCAAGGTTAAGGAAGCCTGATTCCTTAGCCCCCCCATAGCCACTTCGGGTGAGACTTCGGGCTGCTGCGCAGCTCGTTGCCGAGAGGGCCAGTGCGCCAAGGGGTTTTGTTGCTGCGCTTCATTAAAACCCGGGTCTGCCCAAAGAGCAGCCAACAAATGGTTCCGTTGCCGGGACTTTCTACTCCGGCGACGCGCGAGATTGTTGCCTTATGGTTGGTTAATCCAACAAATGGTTCCATTGCCTTGAGACTTGCTACTCCGGCGACGCGCGAGATTGTTGCCTTATGGTTGGTTAAGCCAAAAAATGGTTCCATTGCCTTGAGACTTGCTACTCCGGCGACACGCGAGATTGTTGCCTTATGGTTGGTTAAACCAACAAATGATTCTGTTGCCTTGCGACTTGTTGCCTTGAGGCTTGCTCAACCAACAAATGGTTTCGGTTTCAACACTGTTATTGTGAAGGCAATGTGCTATTGGAATCCTACAGCTAAAGAAATTCAAGACTGGTTTGATTCAAAGGCTAGAGAGTTCGATGAACGAGAAAATAGAAGCTCTAGGCTTCAGACAGAAGACTGGTTGCAGAAGTATATTTATACAGACCTTCACGAAATTTTCTTTGTCACATTTGCACTTGAGTTGCATACGTGGCTAGCCAAGTTAGCAGATACTAGACCCACTATGCATGTTGCTCAACCCGTCGCTTGGATGCCTGAGCTAGTTAGCATTTTGAAGCGGATAAATAATTCTGTGTCCCGCACAGTAGATTTCTAGTTGAACAGTCTGCTGGAAGGCTTCATCACCGAGTTTGCAGTAGACACGCGAAAGAGTTTCAGCAAAGCTGAGAGGAACTTCTTCCAAGCACACAGAGGTAAGTTCTTAAATTCTCTTAACTTATGGATTAAAATGCTTCTGTATGAAAAAGGAAAACTATGCATAGCTTCCGATGAATAGCACAGACAAGTAATGTCCGCAGATTCTGATAGTGATCTTGAAGCTATTGGTTGCACTCGTAGTGGAAAACGGTATAAAGTAGGCCTTGACCATCATTCTTTTGAGTCTAGCCCAGAAGATAGTCAAGTTCCTAAAGCGAGCCATATAGAGAGACAAGGGAGTGCTCACATCCCTTATCACCCTTTTACACCGCAAAAGCCAGACGGGGCTCAGTATAACCCCGCAGTAACACCTTCTAGTAGCCCGCACGGTACTTCTATTACCTCAGCCACACCTTTGTTTAACCATCCTGGAGGCAGTGCTACAGCACCTCCACCTCAACCTAGCGCAAGAAGGATGGGTGATGACATGAAGCTACCAACTTTTAGAGGAACAGGGCTAGAAGACCCTGAGCAGCACTGGTTCCTATGTGAAGCCATTTGGACAATTAAGCAAATTAATGACGATGCTGTTAAGCTGGTTCAGTTAGCAACCACACTAAGAGAAAGAGCCTTAACTTGGTTCATGAAATACTCAGCAGCACAGAATAGGACGCTTGCTGATGTAAGAAGTGCTATGATCAAGGAATTCAAGAAACCTAAATCAGAATCACAGTGTATAACAGAACTCAAAGACATAAAACAGTTACCTACAGAGTCAGTATGGGACTTTGACCAGAAATTTAAAGCCTTGATAGATCAAGTAAGCTTTGAGTTTGCACCACAGTAGCATAAGGAATGGTTCATTGCTGCGCTGCTTCCACATATTAGACTTCCTCTTATGCAGTAGAACCTTACTACTCAGGAACAAGCTCTAGAGATGGCTATGAAACTAGAAGCTTCACCAATTGCTGGAACAAGCAACGATGTTGCGCAGTTGCAGAACCAGTTAGCAAACCTAACCTTGCAAGTCCATGATATTAAGAAAGGCAAGGAAGTTAAAGAAGAAATTTGGTGCACAAAGTGTAAAGCGCAAGGTCATTCAAAGGACCACTGTCCTGTTTTCATAGAGTATATTGCAACTGGAGCACCTAACCCTTTACCACAGGCTCAAGGGCCTTGGTGTGAAATCTGTAGAACTAGAGGTCACAGACCACAAGAATGTCACTTGTTACAGAAATATGTACAAACTCCAAAGAATCTATATTGCAATTTTTATAAATCAGTAGGCCATGATGAGAACAATTGTAGAGCATATGATCTTATGATGGAATGGAAACATGATGTTTATAGAGTACAATCAGAGGCACAAGGGCCCACAGCAGGTCCACCGTATGAACCAGATCGCGCAGGTAGAGCAGGAAATTACAGGGGTCGCGGGACGCGCAGCAGGATTTGCTCGCGGAAGAGGACAAATCACTTGTTACAACTGCGGAGCACAAGGACATTATGCAAGGGATTGCCAAAATCCTACAACCATCTGCAGATATTGTAAATCTTATGATCATATCATTGAAGAATGCCCTCAGTTGATGGCCAAGATGCAAGCAAAGACGCCACAGGTCAACCAGAATATTCAGTTGATTGGAGCCGAAAAAAGAGCACCAGATCCTACAGTTAATATAGTGACGCGCAGTGGAGCAACTACTGGTACGCCAGAATTGGGAACTGGTAAGCCAGCAACGCAATGGGTACGCCGCGCTAATATTAAACCACCTCCACTCAACCTACAGAAGCAAAAAGAAGCATTCAAGCAAGCTCAGGAGTATTTCTCAGATCCGCGAACTTCAAGTTCTGTCGCAATTCCCCATAATGATATCAGATCGCAAGTGCTAAGACAAGAGAACCTGGTACAAGAACAGGCGACTACATCTGGAAGGCCTGATGATGATGAGGATGCACTAGGAAGTGTCCATGATTTCCTGAGAAACTGTTTAAAGCTGTTGCGCAATGAAAAAGCAACTATGGAACTTCAACACCTATTGGATAAGTGTCAACAATCTACTTCGACGAACACACTGCAGCGTGTTGTTCACCAGATTGGAAGTCATATTAGAACTGGAAAAGAAATGAGACTCACAGCGCAGATTGGAGCATTTGAAATGGATGAAGTCATTTTAGATTTAGGCTCAGAAGTCAATGTTCTCACCATGCAGACATGGGAACATATGGGTAGCCCACAGCTTACAAGATCTCCTATCCAGCTAAGACTTGCGAATCAGCAACGAGTTTCTCCATTGGGTAGATTACCCAATGTACCTATTGATATCGAGGGAGTAAGAAGTTCTGCAGACTTTGAAGTTATCAAAATTCTGGATGATACTAGACCTTATCCAGCACTCTTAGGCATAGATTGGGCATTTGATAATTTGGCTGTCATTAATTTGAAGAAAAAACAGATGACTTTTGAGGATGACCAGATTAGGATCATTGCACAGCTTGATCCCAGTCAAGGACCAAGGTATATTGAACCCATTCGAGCAGAAGAAGAAGCGCACCACATGGAAAGTTTGTATCAAATGACTGCTAGTCATAGTGACTATGTCAATCCCACAGCAGACGGCCATATCAGCTGGTGATGCGATAGCTCGTGTACATCAGATTCAGACGCAGGATTGGAAAACTGGCAGAATCATTTACATGAGGTTTCTGCAAGGCGATGTGCCATGATGACTAAATCCATTCGATGGATTGGCACAGAATTGAATGACACTCCAAATTTTGATGGGTTAACTAAAATAAGTGAATTCATACATACATATGAACAACAGATTCCAGATGAGCAGCGCATACAAGCTTTGGATGTAACACTGCGCGCTACGCCCACAAGATGGTGGGGTGCGCATAAAGAAAATATTCACACATGGCAAGACTGTCGCAGATTGATACTGCGCAGATTTCAGGAAACTACAGCAGAAGTGTTCCACAAATATGATGGACAGAGTGACCCCAGGTCACATGTTGAAGCATGTATTCAGCAATGGTCAGATATTCCAGAAGATGAGTGGGTCCACCTATTCATCCACACATTGGATACAGTTCCAAGGAACTGGTACACTGAAACAGAATTGCGCAGAGGCACTATCACTTGGCCTCTTATGATAGAAAGTTTTCAACTTACCTTCAGCTTTGAGTCAGAACATCCAAGTATCGACCATGCTTTAAAGTGTATTAAAAAGAAGGTATTTGAACAATGTCCAATACCAGAATATTCTCAACCAAATTGGGCTGTCCAGATAGAACATGCCCTGGAATGCTATAATTTCACCACTGGAGAAGAAGAGGATGATCCTCGCAACATCAATATTCCAGAATCAGAAGGGACGCACAATGTTGAAGGTCCTTAGCTTGATATCCCTGCCATTACAGAACACATCAAGCTCAAAAAGATCAACATCGGTACAGAAGCCGAACCCAAGTTTGCTTCTATAGGAGATTATTGGGATGATGAAACTGTTGGCCATATTTCAGATTTATTACGTGACTACCAGGATATCTTTCCTACCAAGTTTACAAAAATGAAAGGCATCCTAGGAGATTTAGGAGTGATGCGCATACCTCTGAAAGCAGACGCCAAGCCAGTAAAACAACGCCCGTACAGGTTGAACCCGCACTATAAAGAAAAGGTTAGAGAAGAAATTGATAAAATGCTCGCAGCAGGTATTATTGAGCCAGTAGAGGAAAGTGATTGGATTAGTCCTATGGTGGTACAAGAGAAAAAGACAAAAGGTGAAATAAGAATCTGTGTGGACTTGCGCAAGCTGAATGACGCATCAGCGCATGATCCATTTCCTACTCCCTTTACAGACGAGGTGCTTGATAATGTTGGAGGACAAGAGGCTTACTCCTTCACTGATGGCTTTTCGGGATACCATCAGATCAGAATCCATCCAGAAGACCGCCATAAGACTACTTTTGCGACTGAATGGGGATCATTCCAGTATACGGTAATGCCCTTTGGTCTTAAAAACGCACCTACTATCTTCTCTAGAGTCGTTGTTGCTGTTTTTAAAGAATTCATTCACAAGTTTTTAGAAGTCTATTTTGATGACTGGACTGTGTTTGGTTTATTAAAGAACCATATAGGGAACCTGCGCATGATGTTAGAAAAATGTAGACAGCATCAGATTTCCCTTAACTTGAAAAAATGTATCTTCTGTGCTCCTTTTGGTATTCTGTTGGGCCATATTGTATGCAGATAAGGACTTCTGATGGATCCTGCGAAGGTTGCCATCATTGCTAACTTGCCTGCACCCAACTCAGTTAAGCAATTACGCACTACATTGGGACATACAGGATACTACAGGAAATTTATTAAGGGATATGCAAAGATAACTGCGCCTATGGAAAGATTGTTGAAAAAGGATTCGAAATTCCAATGGACAGAAGAATGCCAACAGAGCTTGGATACACTTAAAGAAAAGATGATCACTGCGCCTATTCTAGTTTTCCTAGACTGGAGAAAACCCTTTCATGTTCATGTAGATGCTTCTTCCATAGCATTGGGGGTTGTGCTGACACAACCGGGAGAAGGAGGTATTGATCACCCCATTGCTTACTCTAGCAGAAAACTCTCTACAGCCGAGAAGAACTACACCACTACAGAAAGAGAAGGACTAGCTATGGTGTATGCCCTACAGAAATTCAGGCACTACCTATTGGGCGCACATTTTAAAATGTATACTAACCATTCTGCTTTGAAATATTTGGTCAATAAGCCAGTGTTAGGGGGAATAATTTGCAGATGGCTACTACTCTTCCAGGAGTATGATTTTGAGGTTATTGTGAAGCCAGGTAGATTGAATGCAGGACCTGACCATTTATCTAGGATAGAGTCAGGAGAGGAACCTACAAATCTGGAGGACAATCTGTCTGATGCGCAGTTGTTTTCTGTTCAAGCAGCTGACGAGTATTATTCTGATATTCTTGAGTTTCTCACTACCGGGCAAGCACCAGTTGAGTTTTCAATCCAGCAGAAAAAGCAACTTGTTGTCAAAGCTGCAGACTTCACCTTGATAGCCGGCCAGCTTTATAAGTTGGGTCCTGATGAAGTTTTGCGCAGATGTATCTTACCGCATGAGAAAAACTCCATAATCGCAGAAGCGCACTCAGGAGCCGCAGGAGGTCATTTCGCAGGAAAGCCGACTGCGCAGAAGATCTTAGCCGCAGGTCTTTGGTGGCCAACATTGCACAAGGACACTAATGAATTCTGCAAATGTTGCGATGTATGCCAGCGGACAGGAAAACCCTCAAGAAGAGATGAAATGCCGCTAAGACCCCAGATAACATTGCGTGCTTTTGATAAGTGGGCTATTGATTTTGTAGGACCTATCAACCCACCAGGAAAGAGAACCGGCGCAAGATACATCATCACAGCTACTGAATACCTCACCAGATGGGCTGAGGCGAAGCCTGTTAAGAATTACGACGCTGGTACTGCCGCGCAGTTCATTTTTGAGAACGTTATCACTAGATTTGGATGTCCACTGATTCTAATGAGTGATCAGGGCACACATTTTCTGAACAATACTATAGAGGACCTCACCGAGGAATTCCACATCAGTCACCACAAGAGTACACCCTACCACCCTCAAGCTAATGGTACGGTGGAGGCATTCAATAAGATCCTGGAGAATGCCCTGACGAAGATCTGTAATCAACAAAGAGATGATTGGGACCTTAGAGTCACAGCTGTATTATGGTCTTACAGAACCACATGCAAGAAATTAACAGGTCACACACCTTTCAGTTTGGTGTATGGACAAGAAGCAGTTATGCCCATGGAATACATTGTTCCCAGCCTCAGAATCGCGCAAATTACAGAAATGGCAGATACTGATACTATGAGTGAAAGACTCTCACAATTGCTTTCCTTAGAAGAAGACAGACTTGTGGTCGGATTTCATCAACAAGTACAGAAGGCAAGACAGAAAGCTTGGCATGACAGGCATGTTAAGAATAAAGTCTTTCAACAAGGAGACTTGGTACTCCTCTATGATAGTAAATTCATCAAGTTTCCAGGCAAGTTTCGTGTACACTGGTTAGGCCCTTTCCGGGTGATCAACATAATAGAAGGAGGAGCAGTTCAGCTTGCATGCTGGCCACAAGGATTAACGGGAGTCGGCTCAAGCTTTATCGCGACGGCCACTCCGCCCTTGCGACTTAAATTAACTGATAAAAGAAGTGCAGATGCCCAGTGTAGTTGAAAGAGACATCGCATTATCACAGTCTACACAGAAGTTGCGAGACACTTTCAGTTTGGCTTCCCGCGCAGTTCCTTGAAACATCCGCGCACATCTATAAAGTTTGTTTTGGAGCGACCCTATTTGCGCTCATACGAAGTTTTCTCCGGCTTGTCAAAACCGTCGCTCTTGCGGAGTTCCCCATACCAATTTGCCGCTTGAGTTCTCGTTGTGGACCCCTCCATATGCACAGTTACCAATGATGAAGTGACCCACCGAAAAATTTGAATTACAGCAGTTATGTAGCCGCGTCTGAGTATTAATGCGGGATAAGCCCGCCATTTAATTGTAACCGCTCTGACAGATTCGGCTCGATCTCCGTAAGATTTCCATTTATGTCATGCGCCGAAAGCTTTAGCTTCTCCCGGAAGCCTGTCAGAGCCCGTCCATCACAATTAATGCACCGCAGAGGCGCGAGGGATAAGGGGGTTGTCAACTCATGAACAGGAACCTACGGCTATTAACCCCACTTGTCCGCATTCACTATGGCCTTTACCTATAAATACCCCGCACTTGTACATTTTCGGGTTACTTTTCTCGAGTTGCATAGTGTCTTGTTTCAGAATCTAAGTTATTGTTTTCAGAGCCGAGTTGTGCAGTCTGCATCCTTTGATTTCAGCGTTCGTATTTCACGCTGTGTCGTCATTTGTCTGTTCAAGGTTTTGTTGTCCATACCGGTTCACGACGGAGAACCTGTCTACTGAAGAAGTTGTTCGTCAATTTATGCGCCGAGGCTTAGATTTCGACATGACTACTCCAATGACGGCCTCGACTTATGTACACCCTGGTTGGACTGATCCTAGACAGTCTCCGGGCACAAGGGTATCTCAGCCACAACAGCCGGACGAGCCCGTTCCAGAGCCCTTGGCCACTATGGTGAATTATATTCCGCCGCACCCAGATGATGCACCCGAGGTGCATATTCCGAAGAATGCTAAGTATCTGATTCCGCTGCCTCCGATGCCGGATACTGTGCGACAAGAAGGGACCCTGCTTGGACACCTTCCACTGGTCAAGTTTTCTGATTTCAACCTTGGAGACTACAGAACATATCCTCAGTTTGCGCCAGATCGCTATCTGACGGTAGTCTATAATACTGATAGAAAGGTTGATGAATTCGTCCCAAAAGAATTCGCAGCAAACCTGGAGAGGCCTGGACTGCTGAACCTGCTGAAGCTACCGCACTTCGGGCGTAGCAACGAAGTCAATGCAGTCGTTAGGGCACTGTTGTCATGCGTTCATGGAGGTTACCTTTGGCTGGGGAGGCCAATCGATTTGAATGTCGATTTGATTCATCGTGTTACCGGCCTATCTAAGGTTGGTAAGGACCCCAATATTCATTCTGTTGGAAAAGACAAGGATAGAAAATTGGCTGCACGGCTGGTGCAGAAATATAATTTGACAAGAGGAGGTCGGGCTTATGACCTCACGATAGTCGAGGATGAAGCACTTAGGTTTACAGGCAGTCTGCTTGCAGGCAGACTTCTCACGAAGTGCAGACCTAAAGAAGTTACTGGAGCTGTCGTGGAGCTCGCTATCGCAGCTGCGGAGGGAGAGCAGTACAACTGGTCTCTCTTCCTCCTCAATTCTTTCTTGGAGGACTGTCGGAACGTCCAAGACAACCCCAGTCAGTTGTTCCATTTTTCTTGGCTTTTACTTTTATGTGCTTTTATCGGGTGGAAGGAGCCCCCGAACACTCAGTTCCTTCCGCGCCGCGCAGGAGAGGTTGCCGGCATGCGCTATGTCAACCTCTGGGATTCTAGTAATCCCGCGAAGCGCAAGATGAACTGCGTTGTGTTCTATGAATACTATTATCTCCTCAAGCACACCATTGAAGAAATGTCGAGGCTGAGTAAGGAAACAGCCCAAAGATATGAAGGGAAGTTGGTTTTCTCTGCCAACTTGCATGAAATATACCTCCGGCCCTGCAGCATTCAGGACGAATGGGCTGTAGGCCTTTACCGGATGACCACCGATGATGTTGAAGAAACTGTCAAGTCTTGGTCGGATGAATGGAGGGAGGCCGCCGAAGTCGCATCCGTGATACCACCCCCTTCTGCACACGAAAAAGATAGAGGAAAGGAAAAGGAAGCGCAGGAGACTGATGAACTTCCGCCAGGACCACCCCCAAAGAAGCAGAAACTGTCGCACCCCGCAGAAGCGACAGAAGACCCCTCTGAGACCCTTGCCGTGGGGATCGGCCATTTCTTGAAGGAACAATTTCGCGAGTTGCGGACCTCGCACGCTCACATCAGAAGTGCGCTGGACCTGCAGTTCGTAGAAATAAAAGGTCTCGCAGGAATAATTGCGCAGACCCATGCGCCAGCATCCAGTTCGCAGGCGCCACAGGTACCTACAAGCACCAAGCGAGTGGAAGCACTTGCTGAGAGACATACTGTTGTGCACATCCCGCCTACAAGCATGACACTTCCGGATCCTTTGGTCGCACTGCAGGTAAGCGCAGTTGGCCCCATTGAAATAAATTTGTCTTTAATTCCTATAGAAACCTTGCAGTTAGTACAAGAGAAGGTCTCTATTGAGCTGAGAGCTAGAGAGATCTCCACATTCCATGCAAACCAAAGGTTGCAATCACAGGAGATAGAGATGAAGGCAAGCTATAGGAACATCTCTGAGAAGCTTTCACATTATGAGGAACAAGACACTGGGATAAGAAACATAGTTGATGAAATTGCCCAGGAAATCCCGGCTTGCGAAATTCAACCAGACCTTCCTCTGGTTGACAAAGTTCAAATTATTGGAGGAAGGGTGAAAGCCCTAGAACAAGAAATCGTTGCTATGGATGAAGACCATAGAACGCAGATCGCCGAGTTAGAAGCTCGTGTTGCAGCGCATTCTGAAGATGATAGCCAGGAACAATTTGAAGCACTGCGCAGAGCTTCCACACAAATGAAGTCCAAAGCCAATGAAGCTGAGAGCCTGATGACACAATCTATGGAAGCTTGGACGGAGCTTGAGACGCTCCCTTTCAAAGTCGGCCTTTTGGAACAGGTACAAGCAGCGGAACAGTCCCTAACTGTTCTGACCGAAGAAGCTAAGGCCTTGGACGGCTTAGCAAAAATGAGGAAAATGAGCGAAGTGCGCAGAGTACAACAACAACTGCACAAGCTCAGAAATGAAGATGCTAATCTCACCAACAGCATTCAGCCATTTATGGATGAGTATGCTGAACTTGCTGCCCAAGCTGAGGCAAAGATCAAAGAACTTGCTGAATCTCAACAGTTGATTGATGGCGTAACCAAAGAAGAAGCCAGTTCAGACATGGTCCATACAGCTGCGGAGTGCTTGGATGAAATGGACTCTGCTATTGCGCAATGGAAGAACGCATTTGCCACGATCAAAGCAAGGGCAGATGCACAGTTGAAGCGACCACACGCTAGTGCGAGTGGCTCGGGGACGAGCCACAAGTAAGTGTTAGGGGCCTGTTGGAGCATAGGCCGCAGCTATAGTAAAGCTGCAAATTTTGAGGAAAAAGCACAAGTGTTGAAAGGAAAGTGCTGATTTTGAATAAAGCACCAATTTTTGGGCACAAGCAGATAAGTGCGCAGTACGGTGCCAGATGGATGAGCTTAGCGCAGATCACGGACCGAAAATCACGGAGCTCGCGCGCACACGTCAAAGAGGAATGAATGTGGCCGAGTAGAAAGCTCAGCTACCGCAATAAATGAAGCAATGGAGTAGAGGGCTCAGCTACCCTCATTAAGGCTAAAGTACAGAAGTTATGGTTTCTCTAACCAAGGAAGAGCAACGGACCAAAAGCATTGAAGACGAAGGACATGGAGCAATAACGATGAAGCGGCGCCCATGCCCGCAATCTGCGCCGGAAATCACGGAGCCTGCAGGAAGCAGCGACGTGACTGCAAGCGGCGCCTACAATACACCTAGCCATGTACGCGGTTAGGGTTTTTGGGGAATACTATTGGGAAAGGCCCACAGTTTTGTAAAGGCGCGACCCTCAGGGCCACCTATATATATGTATAATTGATAAGGGAGAAGGTTAGCTAGCTAGTTAGTGGGTTGGTTATTTTGTATGGTGATTGTTTTCTACTGTGTTGTTAGAAGACAAGAGTAGAACCGGATAGCTGTGAAGCTAATCCCTGAGTTGCAGACAGT
The DNA here is from genome assembly GCA_027924585.1 of Larix kaempferi. Taxonomy (NCBI): domain Eukaryota; kingdom Viridiplantae; phylum Streptophyta; class Pinopsida; order Pinales; family Pinaceae; genus Larix; species Larix kaempferi. The sequence continues at coordinate 10,043,422 of BSBM01000368.1, forward strand.
CTGAGTCGACGTCTGAACTATTGTAATCTATGTTGAGGAAGAGAATAGATCTAAGAGAAGGGCTCTCAGCTGTGTGCGTGGAGTTTCCTGGAAAGATCTAAGGCTGCAGCTGTGTGCGCAGCATTATTGTATAATTTCCCTTTGAGTTAATATATGAAACACTTCCCGTGGAGGTGAATTCCTTAAGTCTTGTTGTTATGTTAATGTTCACGTGAATGCATGTCTGTGTTGTTATCTGTGCTTTCAGGAACATTGCGTTATCTTTATGAATATGTTAAGTCAGTTCTCGAAGCTTCCTTAGACTTTATAATTGTTAAGTATCGAAGAAATCTGTAGAACGCCGTCGTTGCGGCACTCGAGCAGTGTGCGGCTGCGTCGCGGCGCAGGGCCGAAAACGTTACAATATTGGGTGCCGAAGGTAACCGCCTCGGGCGTCGTAGTGGAAATACCACGCAGCTAGGCTGGTACGAGTTTCAGCGTTGTTGCGCTGAGAGATCTACGAAGGGGTAAGACATTCCGCGCCAAGGACTCCCTGGAGAGGGGAGAAGACCGCAGTCTTCGCGTCGCCAAGGTTAAGGAAGCCTGATTCCTTAGCCCCCCCATAGCCACTTCGGGTGAGACTTCGGGCTGTTGCGCAGCTCGTTGCCGAGAGGGCCAGTGCGCCAAGGGGTTTTGTTGCTGCGCTTCATTAAAACCCGGGTCTGCCCAAAGAGCAGCCAACAGGAATATAGAGAGTAAATAGGTCAGTAAACTATTAAGGGTATTGGTTTGGATGGGGAATGAAAAAATTAATGGAAAGCATTAATATTCCAATTGGTGGAAGGCTCAATAAGATTAAGATAACAACATGAATCAACAGTGTGGGCCCCAAACAAAGCTAGTGGGATGTGCAGGGTTTCTTTGGGATACAAGGTGAGCATCCAACATGTGAGCTAGAAATGGATTTTGATATATAAGATGAAGGCTCGACACAATGCCAAAATCGTATTATGGTTAATCTTAAATAACTAAATCATGACATGGGACACCCTATAAAATATGTATTGGCATGGTTCTAAGCTATGTTCCTTATGTAGACAAGATGAAGAAAGCATTACACACCTCTTTCTACCATATCCTTATTTAAGGATATATGGATTTTTATTGGAAATTTACAAAAGGAAAAGGTAGATATGAAGGACAGACTAATGAATATGCTTTACAAAACCAGTTGGATATTGAAGAAGTTATAACATATCACCATTCCTTGCTAGTGTTTCTATGTTGGGTTGTTTAGCTAGCAAGGAATGCCACTCTCTTCCAAGGAATGCTCTATACTATTGATATGGTTTTCTTTAAAATGCAAGCAACATACAAGGTCTACGAACAAACGAGGATTCATATAAGAAGATTAAGGATAGGTTTAAATCCAAATATGGACCAGGACAAGCTTTATGGTTTCTTTTATGGAGCCTCTGGGCTCCCAATGCAACCTTGGTGCTAGTGGAACAGGAGGATTTTTTCAAATCTTTAACTCTTATAAATTATTTTTTGAATGTGGTCTTGGTGTAACCTCAATGAGAACAAAGGTCAGGGAAACATTTATTCTGATGTCTCTTACTCTAGAGAAAGGAGTTAATGAGCTACAAATCTTTGCAAACTCAAAGCTAGTAATTCCATGGCTAAAATGGTATATTTATCTTCAAATCTAAATCTACAGAGTGATATCCAAAGAATGCATGAACTAAAGGATGGTTTTTAGTCCATCACCACTTGTCATGTTGGAAGGGCTCACAATGGGGATATCAATAGTTTATCCAAACAACTTCTTTATCATAGTGATCAAATTAAGAGATGGTGAAGACTCATTCAATTCCAAACAACTTTATTTATATGTAAGTATCATTGAACTACTTTACTTACATTTTTCGCTCATCATAGGTATTTTAACAAAGAATAGTACTTGTAAATATCTTTTTTATTTTGTTAAAAATTTGATAAATACTTTTAAAAACTATTTATTTTATTTTATATTTTATATCACCTTTTAAAAATAAACATCACTATTATATTTTATTCAATAAAAGATACTAAATTTTATATATTTTTATTTTCATTAAAAGAAACCAAATTTTATATATTTTTATTTTTCATTAAAAAATACCAAGTTCTCTTTTTAATTATTATAAACTTAAACAAGTGCCATGGGATGGCAATGTCCCTTCCTTTCATGAAAATTAAAATAATTTGTAAGAGTGAATGACTAGTCAATTTGCAAATAGAGTCTATTATTAGCAAAAGCAGTGGTTATTTGTCAAAAGTTGTGTGTATATCAAGACTTTCCATTTCCGTTGTTTCTTGTGGCCTATTATATGGGTATTTGGATGGGTCTTGTGGCCTTGTCTTATTGACGCTACATAAATATGGGAGTTGGATTGATTTGCTGCGATTGTGTAAGTAGGTTTGATTCGCCGCTAGTTTGTAATATGCATTGGTATGATTAGTAGCTTACCTAGTTAATGCCAACCAATAACACTCAGTGCTTCTATATTAGATATACAACTTAGTTACTCTAATAAGCTCAATTTATATTCCAGATAGGATATGTTTTTTCATATTTACCTGCAAAATTATGTTTTGAATAGATAAAAATGGCAAATTATGATGTTGTTTTTGGGTGTCCTCCCAACAACTCCCACCGGGGAGACAGATCACCTCGACTTGCTGGCTAGTTGATCCACCTTGAATCGCTGATTTTAAGATTAGAATAAATGTCAAACATTTATTTACCACTATATAATATTTATTATCTATCCACGCATGTTGAAACATTTTGTTTATTTACAATTCTATAATATGTATTGATATGATATAAGTTTTTTGATTCGTTATTTGCATTTATGGTAATTTTTTTTTAAACTAATTTGCTTTCTAGAGCGATTTTACCTGGCCAGCTACTATTGCTATCCATAATTAACCATTTCTTTGGAGAACAAAATGTCATATGCATGGTGTTGGGTGATTTGATAGCTTGCGTATGGCTCAGTTTCTTTAATTAACAATAACATATTTGGATTAGCTTTTTTCAAAAAAATTCCATTGACAAATTTTATCATTTATTAATCAATCTAATAGCTTAGCTTAATCCCGCAGGGTCTATTCACAGGTTTCCTTTTGGAAAAATGGGTATGTGCTTTTGTCTTGATCATCTTAAAACATTTTATATCGATAATAAGACTATATTTGGTAGAAATATGGAATAGTTTTACAAGTCCTACTTTAAAATAAAGACACGAAATTTAGGAAGGTGCAATGTATAGGGTCTATAATATAGAGTCTCTCTGGGAAATAAGCTTTTGAGGGTATTGCCACATATTTTTATGTTGAAATCAGTGAGCACCAACACATAAATTAGAGGATCCGTGAAAGTTATTATGTTTTCAATCATCAATAACACTTGAAAAAATAGAAAACTACGCAAAACAAGGTGTTACAAGTTCGATAGAAGAAAGGAATCCCGTGGAAAACAATGAATACCTTGTGGGTATAAACTTCATGTGCAGCTCAACCTATGAATGATGTCATGGACTCATCGATACCCAACCCCACATCACAACAAAGGCACAAATATATATGAATATGGGTGTATATGGTCAAATCATACCATATGCCAAGGGTCAGCCCATCCATATTACATGCAGTTAGCATACAAAATGTCATTTAAAGAATCGTAATCACATGCATGAACGGAGTAAACTAAGCGGACGGTCCCTCCATCCATAGCCAAATAAAAATATCGCTTGATTAGTGAAAATTTCATGTATGATGGCATTAACTCTGCCTCCCTTACAATACAAGAGCCAAAAATCCACATCATTTTACCAAAGTGACATGAGCAAACTCATTTTATCAAGGCTATGCTAGATAAAATGAAGGCACTAACCTGAAATCCCCATCGTGACATCATCTTCACATGTTAGTGAGCTTAAAAGTGCAAATAGATCCATATAATATGTGAAAGAGTAAGCCATGTAAAGCACACAACTATTTAATTCACCATGGAATGAGAGACCTTTAGCAACAAATTATTGCACCAATGTTATTAAATAATTGTTATGTGGCATGATTGTTGAACGTGAAGAAACCGTTCTAAATCACTGAATAAAAAATAGGACGTCATTCAAATATTGACATGGTTGCAAGCCATGCACCAAAGAAGTCCGACGCGTACTATATTTTAGTTGTATTCCACGTTCTCTCCATGCAATAACAAAAACGTTGGAGGATTGTGATAAAAACACATGAAGTATTAAGAAATTTTGGAATGATAGATGTTTTATGGGTTTTGTGAACTTGGCCCACTTCTCTTCGCTGCCTAACAACGCACTCCATGCCTGCCTTCTGTAAGAAAGTCTATGTTTTCACTACAACCTGTGATGATTCATGGCATGGGCATTGATAAATTCTACTGTCAAAGCTATCCCTCCTGTCCCGGTATGTGAAAAATGGTGTCGCTCTGCAGGTTGGATTCTGCATTTCAACTTCTTCATGATGCAGATGCCATGGCCACTAATTGTCATGCTTCGAGGCATGGATTGGATTCTGCATTCATCGCCTCCGTGAAGTCTGCAAGAAAAAATGCATAGGGACTCTGGAACTAGTTTTGCATTTTTGAATGGCGATAATTCCAATTTTTGTGCCTCCTCCAATTGATCAAAATGGTTGTAAAATTGAAATTTCCTTCATATAGTTTATCAAATTTCAATTATTTGAAACTAAAAGCAGGTTTGGAGCTAAAGAATGGTTAAATTTCATGTTAATATGATATGATCTAAATATTCCTCTTTACAAGTTTGTATAAAAATAAAAAATATTCATTCGACTGCCTTCTTACTACTCTTTTAAATGTAACGTTTCTAGAAAAGCTTGTGCAGAAGCTGGCTGGCGTTAAAACTGACCTTCAAATTACGCTATCTATGATTTGTAACTCCTATTTTGTGAGTCTTCGACGGTCAATCTATAAAAATGAACTTTTCAATTTTAATGCAAATTGTTAAAGGTACCCAACGAAAGCAATGGCTACACACAACAGCTACAGATTTATAGGTACTCTAGCTTTTTCTCTGTCTTCAGTTGCAAGAATTGCAGAAGCTTTCTCCAGGTACTGAACACAACCACTAAATATTTTTTACTCCAAGATATAGTAAAAACTCAAGGAAAGTGATACCATTTTTTAATTTTTGTGTGTATTATTTGTGGTGGTTTCACTTTACATTTAGTGTAGAAACAATGTCCAATGTTTTTGTTGATCCAAAGATTAACATACATCTCACAATCAATTTTGTCCAAACTGCAATTTTATGTTGTGAAATTAAGAGAAGTAATGTGAGAGTGCAATTTGCTATAGGATTCAGACAACAATTGTTATTCCAACATAGCAAGTCCAGGGAGGGTTGACATCTGAACAGAAGCATAATTTATGCGTTTGTTGGAGATGTTAATATTTGTGAGCCATTGGCAAACAATGAAATTTCCCACCCATTGCAGACATTTTTGCAGACTCGGATTCAAGAGGTATTTATTTCTTTCAAGTTTGTTTCTTCTTAGTGAAAGAGTCAATTTTGGACAAGAAGAAACTTAAAATTTGTTAAGATTTGTTAATATTAAGCTATCCTTCTCCAGAATCTACTGTTGTAGTTCTTCCACCTTTCTCTGCATAGCCTCCATCCTAATAGTTGAACTCTTCGCAGACTTTAGAAGTTCATCCTCCTTTTCGACCAATTTTTTCTCTAAAACCTCAATCTGATTCTGCAATTGAAGTAGCTCTGCATTGTTTCCACTACTCAATGTTTCGGCTTTGTTTCCATCGACGATATTCTCCTCATGTCCCATAGATGATCTGGAGGAGCAAATTGATACTTCATCCAAAAACTAACCTTGATACTCCACATTGTTGGTATTTGCAAATGTCTGAAAGAAAACCTTCCTTTGGTGCCCTCTCCTTTGTTTGGCGTGTTGTTTGTGGAGTCTCCCTGTCATTCTGATCTTGCATATGCACGAATAGGCTTTTTCCTCTTTTATTGTTGCAGCTCATTCCTACAACTATTGTAAGAACTATCTTGTAGCTCAATCCTACTAACCAGATGCAACAGAAAATACACCCCCGGTTTGGCCTTAGCAATCTTAATGATGAGTAATGCTTGACTCACGCAAGCTCCCCAATCTGTCCTCCAAAGTGGTAACTATCCAGCACTATAATGCATGCCTGTTTCGAATATTTATGATGGTATGAAAGCGGCAGAAGAAGATCTATTCAACAAATAGACCCCGCGGGTGTTTTTGGAAGTTTTCGGGTATGTCCAACGAGAGCTAGGGTTATTCGTGAAGCCTGCGATCCAGCCGAAGTATGGAAACAGGGAGGAGGCAGCAGGCTGCCGAAGAGAGCAGGGAAGGAGGGAGGAGGCAGTAGGAGGGAGCTCGCGGGAGAGAGCATGGGAGGAGGGAGCTCGTGGGATAGAGCAGGGGAGGAGCTCGCGGCGGGAGGAGGGAGGAGGATGCAGGCGGAGGATGGTGCATGCGTCCAAGGGGAGGTGGAGGGAGGCGACGAGGTCGCGGGAGAGAGTAGGGCAGGAGCTCGCGCAGAGAGGAGGCGGAGGAGGTCGGCAACGGGAGGAAACAGCAGGCGGCGGCGACAGAAGGGAGCTCGCGGCAGGCGGAGAAGCATAACCATCCACGTGGCAGGATTCCATTCGCTCTATGAGCGAGGAATCTAGCTGACGTGGATGGTTATGCATCTCCGTGGTGAAACACCTACGGCGTAACAAGAACCACGAGGTGGCAATGTCCCCAACAAAAGCTAAAGCTATTGAATGAAAAATCTAGAAGAAAAGCAAGCGGGTTTACTCAATAATCGAAAACAATTAGCCTACTTTAACTTACTTTAACTCTTAATTGATGTATATAGAAAATAATAACAATTTATTTAAAAAATCAAGAATTATATGATATTTTTATAACATTTAATTTTACTTATTTTTTATTTTAATTAAAAAAAATTAATTTTAATTATTATAAGTAATTTCTTATTATAAATATTATAATAAAAAATTATTATAACTTCAAGTATTATAAAAAATTATTTTTATAAATAACTTCTTATTAATTTATTTAAAAAATTATTTATTATAAATAACCAATAAACAAAATAGGAATATAATTTAATATTTATACATTTTATTCTTAACTTTCAAAAAATTTAAGCAATAAACAAAATAGGAATATAATTTAATATTTATACATTTTATTCTTAACTTTCAAAAAATTTAATAAATATATTTTTAAATATATTTGGAAACTTTATACTTAAATTGAATTAAAATGACAAAACATTATAGTCTAAAAAATGTGAGATTAATATTATTGATAAAGTTGATATAAACATAACTTTGATACAACATATTCTCGAACTTTCCTTGAAGTCGGAAATTAATGCAGCTAACATCTTCTCTAATTGGAATTTCATAAATATTCTGCCGAAATTAAAAATAATTGATCTGAAAAAACCAAACTTCATTCGAGATTTGGTAGGGAATTTACTCAAAGGACAACCATAGTGAGTAAAATAATATAAATAATACGTAATTTTTCTCAGTACGTTGAAAAACAAGCCACTTGAAAAGAAAATTTTTAAAAAAAAATCGTTAGTTAAAAAACAATATCTAATTTTCTCAATACATTTTAAAAAAACAACTTAACTTCTTCGCGGTTGAAATTGGAGCATTATGTATTGGTCTTAGCGATTTTGATTAGTGATACAAGGTGAGTTCTTTTTGTTTGTTTTAAATTTTAATATATGGCATGTTATGGTGAGTACGATTCATGCCCATGGATGAGCGAGGTGCAATCACAACCATCCAATCAATATAGTACCTACATTGCCAGCTCATACCCAAATGCGCACTCATTTTTTACGGATTAACTTTTTCATCTGTGTGTGGAAAACAATTAAAAAAGGAGGGGAGCACAGTGGCACACCCTCCTTGTGTACAGTGTCAATTTAAATGCTTGCACAGTTAGCTTTTAATGGGCCGATGTAACATAGGTTCCCGCATTACAAGAGCACATCGTCGGGCCCTGATAATTTTTCAAAGGTTTAACTATGTAGAAAAGAAAATTGTTTAATATGACCTTGTAAAATATATAGGTTCTCCATAGGAAACATAATATATGAATGAAATAAATATGTGTAAAAAAAAGTGTTGATTTTCCTTTTTAGTTGAGTAGAGTAGTTGAATTTTAAGAATAATATCCCCAATCAAATGCTCATTACACATCCATTTTATGAAATCTCCAAAGACTTTAAGTGATGAACCAAAATAAGAAGTAATATAATTTTGCTATGTTACTACTACCATTACTACAAATCCCCACATTGGAATAGAAATGAAAGTAATGAGATGTGAGACAATGAGTCAACTCTATCACACACTCCACGAAGAAGCCCTACAGAGTCTGTATATCCATCATTATCTCTCTGACAACCCAAGGATTTATAGAAGTATCTCGTGATTTGTAGAATTATGCAATGGAGACCATATTTAGAGAGACTTTAAAAGTTGGACAATCAGTCACCATGAAGTTAGAAATGGCATTGATAATTAATTTTTATTTATTATCTAGAATAAAATTAATATAATTTTAAACCACACATTTTAGTGTTAGATGACGAAATAACTAGAATAATATAAACGGAAATAATGATCCCATACAATTATCTTACTCAAATAATTTCATTAACACCGTTGGAAAACAAGTTTAAAAGTAGGTTTTGTAGTTTTTAAAAGTATTCTTAATTACTTTAGACAATCGCTACATCAAGAATAAAATAACAAGCATTGGGATGAATGAAAAGATCCCACAGACACATACGAAAGGAAAGACATTGTCTATCTGCTGAGCACTCTCAAATTAAAAGACATTGTCCATTAATCCAGTGAATTGACATTAACGCTACGCACCAACAAACAGAGAAAACCCTTTTTCTAGGTCTCTTTCTTTAGAACAAAGACCGACATTTGGCCATGGCTCATATGGTATCAACAATAAATGAAGAGAAGGAACGAATCCCATAAGAACATCTACTCACCGCATACGCAAACCAAACATATGGACAATAGTATCAGAGATTCTAGAAATATCATCAAAAGCCATAAACTGCAAGAAAAGAACACACAAGAAGCCAGAAAATAAAATCAACCCTGTGAATTCTAGCAACAATACCTATAATTTTAGAGAACAACACATGAAGTTTCAAGACGACATCCTTAAATAAAAGTCCACAGACAACAAAGACGACCACTGGCCATACTTAATATACCAACAGCGAAACAAGCACACAAAAATCTACAAACAACCACCACAAACCAACACCCTGTTTTTCCGACGCCCCCCTCTCCAAAAGCAGGTAAGAAGGAGATGAAACTACCAATACAAACCTGAAAGCCAACATTAAATATCAATCCCCACTCTAGAAAATAAGAAATCTCAATGACCAAAAAATGCAAACCAGAATATGGCACCTACAAAATGATGAACCCTCACCCTAGAAAAAAGAAATCTCAATTAGAAACAACACAAACCAGAGCAGAGCATCTGCAAAACAAACAATAATATTAGGGATATTACAAGCCAAGCTCCATGCCAACCACACTTCGAATCTTGGAAAGATCAATAATGAATTTTGAAAACACAGAGACGTCATCCTGAAGAGTTAATGACGATTGTTGCGATGTGACCGCTACAGGCATGACAACTACTGCAAAAGCGAACAATCGATGCACCTTGGGCGAATGTTAACGGCGGTCTGCACAGACAACAACTGGCATTTCGGTCCTGGTGAAATTGCTCAGTGCAACAGAGAATAAAACGTCGGGGAGTGCATCGGGCGAGTGCTTACAGCGGTCTACAGAGACAAGAGCTCGGGTCTAGTGAAACAACTCAGTGCAACATTCTCAACGTTAAAATGGTCGCCCTCATTAAATTCCTCCCATGTGAAAAAGTTGGCCCGCGCACAATCCAAGCCTGTGGGGAAAAGTGACGTCATCCCGCCGCCCCCTCCTGGGAAGGGAGAATCGAGGACGACATCATTGTCTTCCAACTAATAGGATTTCGACAAAATACTAGTTTTAAAATTTTAATTTAATACAATATATTTAAACTATAGTTTGTACATAGATTTAGGGAAATTTTGTATAGATTTTAGGGGTACACTAGCCCAAAATAATAGGAGCTCCACAAAACATATATGATCCCCTTCGGGGACATAAGAAATAATTTTATAATAAATTATTCGCAATTCTTATTATATGACATAATAAAAGTTTTAACAATCTTTTGGTTGTAGCATTTGATTAATTAATAAAAATCTTTAATATTATTTTTATGGAAAAGGTGAATTGTTTGTGTATCCGTTGTTTACTAGGATACCTTGGAAGAGGTGAACTGTTTGCATGTTCATTGTTTATTATGGTCTCTTAATTGCAATACAAAATAGCATTAAATCTCCAGTTGATGCAGGAGCATTGACTTCCAAGGGCATGTGTAAATGTCTAGTCAGACCTAAAGGTCCTGACATCAGGCCAAGAGGGATCATTGTAATTTCTATGTACAAAAATGCTTTAATTTCCTAGCAAAGAGTTGATAGGGTATATACCTAGGTTAGTGGTAAATTGATGAGCAATTAATGAAGGCATTAAGCCATGTAATTAAACCCTGAAATGAAGGGATGACTCGAGAAGATAGTTACTTGTTTCAGTTAGCAGTTGAATGAGTCATAGATGAAGTAATTATGGTTTTCTTAAAATATAGTTGGTGGCTGATTTGTAGGGAGTAGTTCTTGTAACTAAATGGAGAGTAACTCTCAATAAGGCGAAAGAGAGAGTCTCGAGAGATGGGGGGAATAGGATAGAGAACTTAGAAGGAACCCAGTAGAAGAGTTCAGGGTATGAAATTGGCCACTAAAAGTATATCATGCCATAGATTCTGGTTTTCAGATGAGATGTACAGTATCTTTGTGTTAATGAAAAGAAATTTTACTTATTGTGTGCAATTGGCTCTTACATACTGTGTATAATGTGTTTGGGCGATTGAGGTAAACAATGGTAGCTCTGTGTGTAGCTATTATGTATGTATGAACCCTGCAGAAACCATTTCAGGCTTAAGAAGACTCTGTTAAGCTAGAGTGATGATGCATGAGGAGATGTATAGAGTATTGTAAGTATTCATAAGTTGTTTTCAAGCCATGATAGGCTTGAGCACCTTAGCATGGGCAATTCGACTTGAATTCGCTCTATAGACAGAGTTGTGCTTTGTAAGTGACGAGGCGAAGTTTTTGAAGGACGGGGGTTAATGAGAGCTCTGTGTCGAGCAAATGTGAATAAGACTAGTATTTTGTCTATGTATATGAGGAAATTATGAAGATTTCACATGTAATTACAGGCAGAAGCTAAGTTCATTTGTGTAGAGATCAAAGGGAGAATAACACACAGAGAATCGACGATCACTGAGTGTTAATGAAAGAGATCGACGACGTAGAAGGCTGGATAAAGAGTTTATAAGTTTGATGGTGAAGAATCTGTCGAAATCCTGTCAAGTATTGCACGCAGACCCTTGTTTGAATGCGCAGAGGGTATGAAATGTTTGTCCACAGTCAATCAACGGTCACTGGGCGTTGAATAGTTAGATCGACGGTGTAGAAGCAAGGTCAAGGTAAGCGTCTTTTCATTGACTGTGATAGGGTCCTGGCCAAGGTGTTGGTCGTGTGTATAAAGGCAAGGAGCTAAAAAAAAACTAGGCTTAAGTACAAAAGAATCTGTGCACTAGTATATCAAGGAGAGATGGTGAAGGTTGCCATATATGGAGGAGTAACTAAACTAGATAGGGTCTGCTAATTTAACTCTGTATCAACATCATTTTTGTTTGTGTAGGTTATAGCAGGCCCGAGAAGTAATTTCCAATGATATTTACATTTTGTAAAAAGTGATAAACCTGGGAGATAGCGTATTGGTTATATACACTTGACAGGTGATCCTCTATGATGGCCTTTAGAGGGAAATATGCCATCACCAGTACAGGCTGCAAAACCATAAGCTCGAATACCATACGATTTAGTATTCAAATTGATAGATGGCAAGTTAAAAACAGTGTGATGTGACAATTTTAATTTTTTTGGCCTCAATAACTTGAGAAAATTGGTTATATCATAATCATTACAAGCATTCCAGCAATCAAACGATAGAAAAAAAAAATTGCTAATATAAAAATTAATATTATTAGATGTTTAGATCACAAAATTTTGACAGGCATAAAAAGTAAATTAAATTTGAATGGCTATAGATTACAATATACCTGCCAAGAGTATAACAAGGCTCTAAATACAATATCGTCATAAAATAAAAATAAAAACAAATTCTATATTATATAACAAGTGCTAGTAGCTAGCCCTGCCACTTAGTTTAGGGACTAGCTACTTAATTTAAGGATAGTTAAATTGCACTTCAACATAATGGATACAATATAATATAGATAATTATTAAAAACATTATAAAATAAAGAATTACGCCGTAGGCATTTCACCACGGAGGTGCATAACCTCCACGTCAACTAGATTCCTCACTCATGGAGCGAATGGAATCCTGCCACGTGGATTCTTATGCATCTCCTGCGCGACCTCCTCCCGCCGCTGACCTCCTAGACCTCCTCCGCCTCCACTCTCCCGTGACCTTCTCGCGTCCCCTCCTCAGCAGAACTCCCCACCCCTCCTCCGCAGACCTCCTCGCCTCCTACACCATTCGCAGACCTCCTCACCACCGTAGACCTCCTCACCACCTGCACCATCCGCCCGCCATCATCCCGCCCGCCATCCTTCCAACTGCACCTGCACCATCCTCCTGTCGCCTGCACCATCTGGCTGCCATCACCGCCCACAGGCCTCCTCTCCCTCTGCCACCGTGATAACCACCTCGACCACCAAAGCGACCGCCTCCTCTACCTCTGCCACCACGGTCACCCCCTCGACCACCAAAGCGGCCACCTCCTCTCCCTCCGCCATCGCGACCCCCTCTGAATCTGCCTCTGCCATCCTATCTTGCTATTCCGATTTTACACCGTTCTTCTCCTTGAGAGCCATTTTTGTCATTATACCAAACGCCATCTGAAAAGTCCAGCAAATGAAAAACATAATGAACAAGAAGCTGGAAATGTTCAAGCTTCGAGATTTCAACATTTAATGCAAGACAAATGTCCATAAGCTTTACAGTTTCATCCAGGTATTCGTCCATCCATTTCTCATCCCATTCCGTTACAGGGAATTGGAGATCTGTAATAAGGGACTTGAGGTCCGCGTGTGTAGCATATAAAACCCCCATGGCTAGATGCATCCACGACAGATTTATCATGTCATTCATCATCTTTGGCTCAAGTTGCTTTAATCTTCTTATTAAGGAATTCTCAAAGGCATTCAATATGCGATTAAGCTTTGCAGACTGGTCAGATGATCGATTAGGAGAAATCATTCTGAAAGGATTTCCAAAATTTGGGAACAGAGAATGGCCATCATGTGGGGGACTCATTGCTGAAGCAGTTCACAATCCAAATGACGAAGACAGGGGAAATACTTCCTAACAGAGAATAAAATAGCAATACAACCAGGGTCTTGCAAAGAAAGTGTGTGCAGTAAAAATTTTGAGAGCAAGACATGAAAGCTCCTCCCACAATATTATCACCCGTAAAGATATAAGGCAGCACAATCTATAAAACTTGAAACCTTATTCCACAGTTTTACACCCTGTTTTCTTATTCGTCCACCAAGGATTTTGTCCAAGGGCTCATGGCACACAGGTTGCGTTGGATTTGTGGAGGTGTAATGTCGAGATGCTACCAAACACGCACTAACGTAGGAGATCTGTGAAAGTATTTATAAGCCAGAAAATCTGGTTGATTTGCTCAGACTCAATGAAGTCTTTAATACCTGTCCAAAGAAAAGTAAGGCAGGTTCAGTAAAATTATCAAGCATTAAGAAAAGGAAATAGAGATGAAGAAAAAATCCCAGAGCTGACTCTAGACAATCCCACAATTCATCCTTGTTTCTGGAAGAGAAAAAGAAAAATATCTTTGTTTCATTGAGAAGGATCTGAGGCTGCACTGGCGTTCATTGTTAAAACACCTTGGCATGGTGGCTTTCGATTCTCCGACGGATCTCTCACCATCTGCACACACAATTATTCATCATGATCCACAAATCGAACCAAAACACAAAGTTAAAACGCCATTAAAACTGAATAGAGCTTCAATATACCTGTCCTGGGTGAAGTTTTCCCCCATGGCGAAGCCATGAAGAAGCCCTGAAGCTTGGCAGAGTGACACAGTTGCAGAGCGAGCTCTTCGGTGGAGAAAATGGAGGACGGTTAACCCCTTCTCACCTTATTTTGAATGGTCTTCCGGGGGTGAGACGTGTGGCTCTCATGCAAGGATCCTAGCCGCCCCATAGATATTAGGGTTAAGGTTTAAATAACCTTGGCTAATGTCAAAAACTATAGAGAAATACACTCAATTTTTATTGATTTTTAGTTATTTTAAATATTTGTGTTTAATGTATTTCATTCAAATTAGTAAATAATTTAAAATTTTGATTATTTAATTTGAATTAGTTGCTTTTTGTTTAAAATATTTAATTTAAATTAATTATATATATATAGATAGATAGATAGATATATAGATAGATAGATATTCTGTTTTATTTTATTTTAACAAAAAAATATATATATAATAATAATAATTTAGAAATTTACATTTACTAAAATTTGAATTATTTAAATTTATTATATTTATAAAAAAAAAAATATTTGATTATGATTTGTTAAACTATATGCTAGGGTCAAGATTTAATGTTGAATTAGGATTATTATAATTCTAATTGGTTACTTAATTGACTTTATAATTTAAATTTTATGATAAACTTTGTATAGGTTTAAATCGTAAAGCTAATTCGAAATTGGTTATAGGATTAGGAGTTGACTCAAGTTAGACTGACTGACATAAGAGGGTTCATGCAGGGTATCACGACAAGTGTAACCGTGCAGTAGGTGCGGTCATAGAAGACTACTTCAGCCGCAACGATGATGAAGTAACTTACATTTCACGAGAGCCATAGTGTCTTACCCTACAATTTAGGATGGTGATGTGGGTTGTGGGATCACATAACCTCATCATCCTCCTACCTTCTCCTTATACAAGGAATTTTTTTATGCTCGAGAATAATGTCTTTGATCTACATATGGCTTGGGAACGGGAAGAGCCCACAAATGTCTTGCATCTATTCAACAACTTACACGTAATAACATGTAAAATAACTCAAAAATGAAAATGCACTTACACATAATAACATGTAAAATCACTCAAAAAATGAAACTCACTAACATTTATATAATTTGTTTATATATTTATAATTCTTATTACACTATTTTATATATGAAAAGGCACAATCTAACAATGGATCATAGATCTGAAAGCATAAAAATTACTGTACTTGATGTATATGAAAGATTACAGAGTCATCTCTGCTTTAGTTTTCCCTCATCGAACCCCCTGCTTCCTCAGGAAGAACTCCTCCACTTATCTTTTATAATATATAATACATTATAGCCATCACGAAACTAGATCCTGAAACTATGCATCAAATTCTGATTTGAGATAACAAAATATCTTGATAAAATCACTCAACTCACTCAAAATAGATTTGAAATAAAACTATGGTCTGAGATCAACAATTTGAGGAAAATATCAACTCAAATAAATCGTTGACCTTGTATTAACATCATCACATAGCAACTTCTTTGAGGATATTGCTCATCGAATCTGGTCTTTCAAAAATGTGTGAACTGCTTTAATTCTATTGTTGTTAAATGCTCTTCCACCTGGAACATTTGGCAACATACTCTTAGGAAATCTCCTTTAGCGCATCCATCACTTAAAAACTTGGTAAACGCATACTGGAACTTGTAGGATTTGAATGACACTTACACTTGAGCTCTAGAAATTGGCATTTCATTAATGCTCGGTGATGGAAGCTTTGGTAGCATGCACTGGTTTTCATTGTGCAATGCTTCATTATCTTCGTGTAGTTTCTATTGATAAGTCTTGTAAATACTCCACCAAGGATTTTAATTTCCAGGGACAGAAGAGTAACATCAAGAAGTAACTCTTTCACATCACTACGAAGTATATTACCCTAGATCGATGCCATCTAACTTCAAGCCTTCTATCAAAATGATTTCCTCACTTGAGGAATACCAGATGTGAAAGAATCAAATCATTGTATGCTGCAAGTGAAAGATGGTCAATTTCAACAAATTTAATGTTTGTATTACCTACAAGCCATTGTGCTCCATTTTTCATAAAACCAACATAATTTGTATCCAACTCCTGTTTCCACATAAGATTCCTGACAGTGTAGAGTATCCCTTCAATACTAAATGACTTCCATTAACAAACTCCTGTAACAATAATCTGCACCATCGACCAAATGGATTCCCTTCATGAGCTTCAGAATTTATAAAATTGAAGTGTCTATTTAAAAATATATCAATTGAAATGACCAATTCAAATCTATGATTGAAATTGAAATCAATGTTGTCCTTCTTCATGTGCCAAAACTTGAAATGCCCAGATCATTTATGGAATTCTTTGAACCATTTGTGACAACCTCTGAGCTATTAACTTGGTATAAATGTATTCCAAGACAATTATTCGCTGATTACTGAAGGAACACTGGGGGAACAGGAAGACGACAATGCTTCTTCAATTAGTATTGAATTATCTCGAGACTTAGAAGAACAACATAAAATATAACTAGGCTTGGACACATATGTAACATTCTTCTTAGCATTGATCCCATGATGTTTGATCACAAGGTGGTGTCCATTACCAATCCGCAACTTCTGATCAAGACTTGGTCTGAAAAAATGCTCTGGTGCTCGGTGTTCAACACTTGATGACTACAGTAACTCGTTGGAAAGTGTAAAGATTTGACGGGATGTTGCTTTGACACTTGTGCATACCTGTCTCTTGTTGTAAAATTGTGGAACTTTGTAGATGGAAGTGTTTTGACTCGGATATATACCACACGCAATAAGCAACTATGTTTAAACGTCTTTATATAATAGAGCACTATCAAAAACAATTTATGCGTTGAACACTTTATACAACTCTTGGCAATGAGATTTCCTTTGGCATTCCATGTGTGGGCACAAAAGTTTGCTTGCACAAGGCTTGGTTCTTGGTGAAACGGATAACTTGCAGGTTGGGCTTGATGAATAATAGCCAAATGCATTTTTGCAAAAACTCATAAAAATTTATAACCGAAGCATTAAAGATAAATATAACACATTATTCTAGATTATATAAAATAAGATAATATGATTTTATATTTATCTTTATTATTAATTTTTAACAAAGCTTTAAAGATAAAAATAAAACATTATCCTAAATGATATAAAATAATTTAATTTTATAATTATCTTTATTATTATTTTTTAATATTTGTCTTTTGGGTATAAGGATGATTAGCATTTTTGAAATAAAGGATGACACGCTTATGAAATTTAAGAATGCAAACTTCACCAGGTTGTAAGTTTTGAGAAAAAAAAGAGTTGGCTAGGTTTGCACATCGTTGGCGAAAATAGCGACATGAGCGTAGTCTCTATTAGCGATTTGGAGTCTCCAAAGACCTGCATTAATGTTAATCCTTTATATGTTGATGTTTTCATTAGAATCCATAAAGAATAAAATTCAACTCGGTTATTGGGCCTTTGTCCTACAACATAATTTAAAATAAAATAATGTGATAACTCAAAGAAAAGTATGGCCTCTGCTCCACACATACCTAGGCTTCCTTGACAAGTCCCATCTAAAATACCCCCCAATCCTTTTCATAATCAAGGGAAGGCTCCTTTAAATCTATGTGAGTGATCTCTTTAGGAGGTTTCCACTTGCCTTCAAAAGAGACCCTAATTTTATGGGCTACTTGAGCAAAAGTCAGGATTAAGCCCTATGAAATCATTTTTTCCTTGAGATCCAGATCCCATATATGAAAAAAATGGGTAGGGCCTTGTAGTTTTTTTCAGATCTATCAATTATTCCATGAAAATAAAATGCAACCTAAAGAATTCCCCATTTCTTCCAAATTCTTGTCATTCCAAAGCTCCAAAGGCAATCTTGGCAATAAAAACACAAATATGTTTCAAATAGTTAGATGCTTCAGTCAAACCATGGTTTCCAGTGTTTGAGATGGATGCTTGATGGACCTTAAAGCCAGTCTTTGATCATAATTACTTCTGCATCAACATTATTCCTCACTAAGAAACATATCCATCCACGGACTAATATGTGAAATCCTAGCAAGTGCCCTAAAACCAGCTCCAAGATTCTTTCATCCAGGCCTTCAAAGGTGCTCCTTTAACAATCTTCCTTATAAATATCCTAGCCAGAGTTGTTTCCATGAATCCTACAACTTCATCTAGACTCACATCACTCTAAACTTCCATCTCAGGTGCTCGTCAACACCCTTATCCCTTGACATTCTGGATGAAGCACGGTGTTAAGGGATGGGTCTTATTCTTAGCACTAGGACTAGAGTATTTTCTAGGAATAAGAGGGGTTGGATTGCAATTACTTTGATACTCCCTAACCACATCCAAAGACTTCAATACTTCTCTGACAAGATCCACCTTCATGACTCATTACCAATGTGATTGCAATATTGAGGTGGGATTGTGACATCCCCCTCCTTATAATCCTCCAAATTGATGCCAGTATCCATTAGTTTAGACTTCGATGGATGTGAACCTGAAGGATTTGACTTCTGAAATAGTCACCTGCAGAAACCTTAGTGTGCAAAATTGCCAAAAAATGTTGCCATGCCTCCTAATGACCAGTTGGGTTCCTTGCAACAAAACACCTTTGCAATCATTATTTTTCTGACTGTTGTGCTTACAAACTATCACATAATAATTTATTATATTAGTTTCTTGATTCATCTTGGAGACTTGGTGGCCTATTTTCTTAGTTGATCTTATGTGATGGCTCTGTGCACTACTGAAAAGATGTGCTTCTAAACCAGAACTAGGTGAATCAAATTGATTATTACCTCAGAAACATTAACGGTGTAGAAATATTGAAATAACTTACTTTATGCGATATGGTAGTCGATTCTATGGTAACTCAGACTGTGTGAATGAATGACATGTGAGGCACTATCTCTGAAACATAAGTCTCAATGCCTTCACCTACTCGGTCCAACTTCTCCGTCATCTCTTTCATCTTGTTACACACTTCACCTTCCTTCATGCCATTCTTTAGACTCTGCTAAGCTACCATTTCACTCTCCTTCAAGCACCGACTTAGCTCTTTTAGACTCTTGATAATAAACAATTATGATATATTTTGTCTTTGGAATGGCAGTGACAACAGTTGAGGGCCATATCACAAGTTAGTAGCTGCGAATCGGCTTTAGCACGCCTAACTTTGGCAACTGGAAATGCAGCAATGCCTCCATCAAATCATGTATTTTAATTAAATGAATAGAAAACCCATTTCAGGTGCAGAACAACAAACCCGTTTCAAGTATAGAACGACACAAAGTCCTCCTCAAACCTCAGGGAAAGCATGATTCCACTAGTGTCTGCGTTGCATGGGTTGAGAATAACACTTGTAAGTTTGCAACGTCCCCACGTCTCTCGAATGCTAGGTTGTGCTCCTTAGGAAGCAAGCAGACCCTGCGACTGGCATTGAGTAAAAGCTTAGACACCCGACACTATATTGCAATGTCATCACATCTCCCTCAATTGTTGGTTGTTATCCTCGGGAAGCAGGAAGATCCTGGCGAGTGGCATGCCCTCACATCCTTTGTTCCTTTGTTTAGTTTTTAAAATAGTAGTTTTAAATATAATGTCATGTCAACTCCCTTCTCAAAAACAAACATTAATTTAGTTTGAAACTGCAACAAATAAAAGCTAGAGAAACATGTCCTGTGTAGCTGTGATGATAAATACTGAGTCTTTATCGCACATTCTTATGCCCGCTCTCCTATAGTGAGATCATGATACTTTATGCCTGCTTGCTTGCTATTTTGGTTATTGCATACTTACTTTCCCATGTGCTACTTTTTCTATTTTATTATCTTGTGGCAGGCTTTGAAGTATTTTGATTTTGGAAAAATGAGTTTACATTTATAAAGTTTATAAGACTTTGAATTTAGCAACAGTCTGGCGATGGGGTAGCTCGAGTGTGGTTTGGGATTTCAGACAATAGACGGTAATCCCTCGATTTGTTTTGAAACAATGAACTCGAGGAGGC
Organism: Larix kaempferi; assembly: GCA_027924585.1. Classification (NCBI taxonomy): domain Eukaryota; kingdom Viridiplantae; phylum Streptophyta; class Pinopsida; order Pinales; family Pinaceae; genus Larix; species Larix kaempferi. The sequence goes on from BSBM01000368.1 coordinate 10,063,810, forward strand.
TTGAGTGGTGAAAGAAAACACATACAGTTTTTATGTTTTTACTAAATTATGTGTTAATAAATCCCAAGGATGTTACAGGATTTGTGGCCAAGTAATCAATCAAACAACTCGATTAGTGATTCAATGTTTCTGTGTAACTGCCCGATAAATTGTTGCCCTAATTTCTATTATCTAGAAGTCCAACTTGGAAATGATATCACAGGTCACCAATGGATATATCCATGTAAGTTTATGATTTTTAAGTTGCGTAGAATATAAGTGTTTGAAAACCTCAACACCAGTGACCATCGCAGATGATAGATTAAGCTTCAGTTATTCATATTTGGCCACATTGCAGCGTTCAATACTGGGAAAGGGAAATCTACCACTTATAAAAATTAAATCCAGTCAAAATATTAAATATTACATACAACCAGTATTGTTTAACCTATATCACTTATGAAAATGAAACTTAGTCAAAATATTGAATAAAGTTGATAGAATTGAATGTGAAAAAAAAAGGTATACGAACTGTGGCTCCACCACCAATCCCAAAACGGTTGGAATTGTATTGGATTCTAGCCATTCATAAGTGTGAAATATATATATCAATCAAACATAGTTGGGTGTGATATATATATATATATATATATATATATATATATATATCAAACATAGTTGGGTGTGGTGGCACATACCTATCTTCCATATGTAAGAGATTTATTCAAGGAACACAGAATGGTGGGAGATCTATGTTTGTCGATCTGAACGGTAAAACCAGTAATTGTTGTATAAAAAAAACTCAAATTCAAGTTGTCTATTAGAACCTTATCCGTAAGGAGCGTGCTGGTCCCATTCAACTTGTTTCAGTTTGGTATTATATGAGAGGAGGGCAAAGAAAATAGTTCATCACTTATTTTACTTTGGTAAAGATACTATATGAAAAGGAGGTGAAAGAAAATAGAAAAGAGATGGGTCTGAAACCATTCGCCGAACAGTAGGCATGAGGGACATGTCCGGTTTTAGCATAGACATCACACTTTGGGGGGGGGCACTGCACAATTGAGGGTGCCCAACTTGTCAACCTTCAAGGTTTAGCTACTCCCCCTAACCTTGCAATCAAAGGTGGACGTCTTACAAAGTTCATTGGAAAAACCATTGGAACCATCTCGAATACCAACCTCCTTATAAACCCAGACATTGAATAAGCTAAACTTCTCCAATCATGGTTTGATGACAATGGATTCCATTCAGCCTCACCATCATTAAGCAAAAAATACAACTACTCTGCTTCCAACTCATCCAAACGCTTTTCCATCTTTGCGCTCCAATCTCTCCAACACTCTGACAAGGCAACTTGGTATTCAGTTGTTGCTACAATCACCCATATTAACGTTGATGACTTTCATTTCCTTGCATGCCCTCTATTTGTCAATGGGATACAATGCATAAAATTTTTTTCCCACAAAGCTGGAAATACTTGGCATTGTGAAAAATGTGATGAGGAGTTTACTGAGTGTGATTACCGATACATACTCAAAATCGACCTAACAGATGCTACTGGACAACTATCAAATGAGCCATTCTACTAATCATGCCCCTTTATTGGTTGCTCTTCAATAAAGAACCAAATTGTTTGTCAGACAATTCCTTGGCTGTAATAGGTGAGTACGACGACTACTGCTTCTCATTAGAAGACACATACGTAAGGATGTATGGGGGCACTAAACCTCCTTATCTACTTCCCAAGTATGCTACAGATTTCATTGTGCATAAAGAAGCCATAAGACAAGTCTTCATCAATGTAATTGGTGACTTTCTCCATCTAAAAAAAAAACATCTTACCCACCTCTACCATTCAACATTGGTGTATACAAGTTGCAAAAAATTAGAGCTGTTGAAGCCTTCATTTCCGACTTGGAAGCTTTTCAGTTCGGAACTATACTTTTTGTAAGAAACGACAACAAAGGGAAAGTGGCTAAACATTATGCTTCTTGCAAAATCACTTTTGAATACTCAGATCATTTCCTAGTAGATGAGGAAATATATAAAAGGATCAGCAATGTGAAAGGGAAACCATGCACCTACTTCTATCAAATTTACAACCCGGGAAAAGGAAGAAGAAATACATATACAAAGGGAAGAATCAACAGAGCAACAAAAGAAAGAGGAAGCATAAATACATAGCCAAAGTGAACGGGCCAAAAGGGTACAAGAAAAACAAGATAAAGAGGAAGCAAAAAGATTAGCAATCGAACAACATCAAAGAGAGGAAATGGAAAAATTGCAAAACGAAGAAGCCCGCCATGCAAGAGAAATTAAAGAAAATAAAGCTTTGGAAGAACATATCAGCACAAAAGCGCAAGAAAAGATCCAACCAGCTATGCACAAAGATCCAACAAGTCCACAAGTCAATAGTCCAGAACCCATGGACACAAACTTGTTGATCCCAGTAACTGGAGGCCACTTGCCATTTCCTTAGCTTGAGCTTACACCGTTTACTTCTGAGGATTTGATCTACGCTTGGTTGCTCTGTGTATAGTTCTTCGAACTGCATCTTCCATCAACCAGATATTGTCACCATCACAGAAAACACACTTGTAGAAGGCACCCAAAAGGACCCCAAATTCACAGTCTTCGTGAATGTCGCAACTACACAACCAAGTGCTGGCAATGTCGACAAGCTGCTTACCACTATTGAGCGAAACAAAGAAAAAATGTTAAAACTCAAGCCCACCTTGATAAAGGAACGTGGATAGACCATTGAGTTAAACACAAAATTACAGGCCACATTATTTGAGAAAGACAATTTACTAGCTGCATACAACAACCTTAACACAAAAAAGGAAGCATTGACTGTTCAGTCAATGATAATGGAAGGGGAGACAAATGATTTAAAAGCAAACCTTTTAGACTTTGAAACACGTGCATCAGTGGCAAACGACAAGGCCAATGAATTGAAGACTCAAGTAGATATGTTGTTGAGAGATAAGGAATCACTCATGGAACCGTTCTGGGCACAAGCATGCAAGCTTCAAGAGCAAGTCTCAAACTGTCAAAAAACATTCTTTCAACAAATCTACAATATCAAACAATTCATGGAAAGGATGCAAGAAATTGTTGCAAGCTCAATAGCAATGCATCAACATTTGATTACTACTAGAAACAAGCTTAACAAACAGTTAACTTTGAGAGAAAAAAACCCAACATTTCCTCCTCAACTCCCTCAAAAAACACTAGCGACCCTGAAGCTTGATATTGCACTCCTTGAATTTTGCAGGAAAGCCACTAATCGACTAAATTCTTAGATTGATAAAACTCTTGAAAAGTGCACAAACTTCTATGAGGAAATCCATCAGGTTCACCGTAAATGTCAACTCCCTATGGAAGCCAATATCGATGAGCTCCCCCCCAAGGATCAACAGATGGCATAACTCCAGCAAGTGTTGCAATCGAACCTGGACTACATCAACAAAATTGATGCTCTAACAGAAGAAGACATCGACTTCTATGTGAGGCAAACATCTACACATCTCATTTTCCTTGACGATACCTGCAAGGCTGCACCAACATAAGTTGCAAATATAGAAACATAACTGTCTTCTCATGAAGTGTCTATAAAACTATTAAATCCTGACGAATATAATATCATAACGGAAAAAGCTTCTGCATAGGCAGACTATATTTCCAATTTAGAAGTGTCCAGCTAATTTTAATTGTAAATATCATTTGTATCTTCTCATATGTACAACACTCAAATGAAAGCTTTGCCTGCTATTCTCATTTTTGCTATTTCACCATATAACAAACTCTTCCAAGGCTATATAGTGGTGATCCAACCCTTTTTGTTGTTCATTTATTCTTCTTTGTCAATGAAAACAAATTTCCCTTCTTGAGAAACTATTGCATAAATGTTTAGATGTAATGTGTACTTTTCAATGGATATTATTGGGATTCCTTTTCTCTAAAAAAACATAAATGCTTGTTCATATTTTTTGTAACATTGCTATATTTTACTACTTTTTTAGTTCAATGCTCTTCAGTTTCCTTGTTGGCAATGACTTTTCAAGCTAAGCTCATAATGGATTATCCCAAGAAGTAGTGATATAAATATTAATCTCAGTTGATTTGTAAACTTTGTGCTCTCTTTTACATTCATAAAAATAAAGCAACCAAGCAAAGCGACCTCTCCTCATCTATGGGTTTCCCACTGTATCTTCCATTCTTGAAGCAACATAACGAATATTTACCACTCCTATTGTGTTGTAAGTCTGCATTTTTATTGTGCTTTGTTGTGAACTATCTACATTGTCAGAAGATGTGTGAATCCTTGATGCGGTGAGAGTCATTGATAACCAGTTACTTTCCTTAGTTTATTAGTAATTTTCAGAAGATTAGCCATGAAAGAGTTCTATACCTATACTTGTATATGGAGATTCCTAAATTTATTGCTACAACACATGGCATGAAAGCAAACTTTTGTTCACAAGTAGTTTGTGCAGTTTATGAGCTATTATAATCATTGTTTTCATTGATATTATTGCAGAATTATTCTTTCAAATTGCTTATATATTCCATATATAGTAGTAATCTATAGTGTTGAGATTACTACTATAGAGTTTGTGAGAAAAACAATTGTACTTGGCTCACTGTATTGATGAACTTAACATTATTTTGTGTTATGGGTTGAGTGCCTAAGTCTTTGTAATATAAGATTGTTAGAAAATTTGCTCTTTTCCTACAAGTATCCTTCGTTGCCCGTGCCTATGTTTTTGTTCGTTCTAACTTTCCTCTTTTCCTACCGGCATTCGTTTTTGCCCCTCAAGGGGCAAATGCTAGTATAAACCATGTAATATAAACATTGTAAAATGATTTATGTAGGAATGCACCTATCAATCAAAATTTTATGAGAAAGTTAGGAAGTCAAATGAAAATTGATTGATAAGGCTCTTAGATATTTTTAAATGTGTCAGTAAAGCAATCTAAAATATCTAGAAATATTAAACTTTAAAGGGTAGAAGAAGAATCGGTAATACATTCATAGAGAAAAAGCATAAGATTACAAAATTAAGCTTGGGCCAATTAGAGGAGAGATAATTGGTAATAAAAGTAATTGTACTTTTGTAATGATTACAAAATTGGTAATAAAATTAGTTGTATTATTGTACTAATTACAAAATAAGACCTTAGCCAATTAAACAATAAATAATTGTACTTATATGATATTTATAAAAATATAATTTAAGTTTATAATGTTCACTTTATACTATTGTAATGATTACAAAACAAGAGAAATAACTGCAAAGCAGCTAGTCCTTGCTTTAAAATTAAGTTTATATTTTGTTTAATTGATAAAGAAATAAAAAATTTAATAAAAAAATCATATATAACTATTATGATGGTTGTTGATATAAAATAAAAAAAATTAAAGTGTCATAAAAAATATTAACTTTTTTAAAATGAAAATGAACTCGTCCAACTAATTATCTTTAAACTATATATTTAGTTTAAAGAAAATATTAACTTTTGTAAAGTAAAAATAAACTTGTTCAATTAGTAAACTTTTCTTCACTTTTTCCATTTTGTTACAAAATGTAAAAACAAATTATTTGAATTGTTCATTAAATTTTATTCTAATTCAATAAATAAACTCGGCTATATAAAAAATTGAATCTAAATGATCCCAAAAAAGTTGTTGATATAAAAAAACCAAAAAAGCTCGACTATATAAAAAATTGAATCTAAATTATCCCAAAAAAGTTGATGATATGAGGAATGTGAGGCACAAAAATATACTCGGTTGTTTGAATTCTATTACAACAATAAGAATTCTCTCATTTGTTTATGAGTTCATGCCCGATAGTATCCTAGTCGACAAATATCATGCTAGACTATCACATGGAGTTCATGCTAGACTGTCACATGGAGGCTCGACTCTTTAAGAAAAAGTTGCTTAATAAAACTGTTATGAATTCCTACTATTCATTTATAGAAGGAACCAAGGTTATTTTGGATTATGTCTTCTCCGCCATGCATTGGTTTGCATATCTCTTTTCTATTTTGCTTTCAATTTTAGTAATTCAACTACAACAAAACAACAAATATCAACCTTGTTCGTTTCCAATACTAGTTAACATTGATACCTAAAGATTTATTCAAAGCTAAATGTTGAAATAAAATATAAAGCAACCATGGTTGACGTGACGGAAACTTTTGCTAATTCCACCGCTGTCAATATGTTTTTGCTGGATGGACAAAAAAATTATCTGTTGCTTTTTGTTTTCAATTTTTTGACAGTGCATTTTCTCAAATACTTTCGGACTCGAGGGGTTTTCTCGTTGGTTTGTCAATCTGGGATAGGTGGTTGGAGACAGAGAGGAACTCTTAAACATCGAGCTTGTTGTTCCATTGGACGGTTCAGATTACGTATGCAAAAAATACGGGCAAAAATAGTGTATAACTTGTTGCTTTGCACGACGATCCACTGTGCATAGTTCGAATCCGAAGACGGCAGAATTGCAGGTGATTTTCTTACAAATTGTATTTCCTTTTCCATGTTTCATCAGTTTTGTACAGATTATTTTAGAAAATATTTAGCGTTGTTCAAATCATCTGATACAAAAAGTCAACTATAATGTTTTTGGTTAGATTGTTATATCGGATGATTTGCGATCCGCAATCCTGATCGACGAAGTATGTTTTTTTACTTGAATTTTTTAAACATTAAATGTTTTGCCAATGAAGATTCTTTGTAATTTTAGGCATCAGATATCCAAACTTTGTTTTGTCGATCGTGGATAGTCTACCGTTCTAAACAAGATGTTGTATTTGAAGTTGTTGTTTCGTTGATAGGAATTTTAAAGTTCATTTTTTAAAAAAGTAGAATCAATATACGACATTGTCAATTTAAAGGTGTTGTAGGATTTCACAGTTATTTTAACTTTAAAAGACTTGTTTCTAAGTTAATTTAAAATAATTTTAAAATGTTGACAGGTGTGGTATATCAAAAGTTGACAAGATAGATGTGTTCTACCAAATGTCCACAGGCGTTCTCTCTAGCTTCTTTTTATCATTGTGTTTAACACCTGTATACACAGCTCCGCGGGCGTTCTCTCTATCTTCTTATTATCATGGTGTTTCAACACCTGTATACAAAGCTCCAGGTGCCCTCCTTAGCATCTTGTTATCAATGTGTTTCAACACCTGTATATAGCTCCAGATTGAAACCACTTCCCCGTCCTAGCAACAAGTGAATGGAAGCCTCCAACACAGAGTAAAGTTCAATGTAAATGAAAAACCTCCAGAAACAAGCATGTAAAAATAGTGATCTGGATCATCATGTGGAGAAACTCAGTGATTCGACCTATTATGCATTAATGAGATGATTCATCTCATATTTATGCCCTGAATAGTAAGGCATATGTTGCACTCATCCTTCTCCTTAGCCACCACTCAATCAACGTAATCTTTAGCTTCCCATTATTTCGACTTCTCAACCTACTGCATAATGTGGAAGCCCCAGTTGGCATCAAGAATCGACACAGAAAATTGGAGTTGATATCATAACCTCAGAATAAGGATGGCCTCTATGCATGGTATTTTCGGCATACATTCATGAGGATTAATGTTTTCTTTCTATTACAATATGATTATCTCTCATTTGTATATTTTCATCAATTTATTTATTTTGTACATTAATCTGGAAGGTACCTCATGTAGCAAAAAACCATGCTGGAAAGATTGTTTCAATGTTTCTAGAATTTTGCATATCTCTTGCACGCGATCATAGTTTCTTGGAATACTTCTTATTCCTCCATACCATTGCAACCAACATCCATTAAGAGCTGTTGTGGATCTGAGGCCATCCCCTTTTCCTCTTCCCCCCTGCTTCCTTCTCTACTCGCTGAAGATCTGCCATTTTCTTTTCCTAAACTTTGAGTTCAGTGAATCCGTCAATAAGCTTAGAGAATACCACATCTACAAAATTCAATCGAGCAAAATTCTCAGCAATTCTCTAACTCTCAGGATTATTTCTGGCTCGGGCATATCTGGCTCAAGAAACCCGCTTTCTTTTCTAGAGAATGACTATTTTCTGCGTGTCTTCATTGTGACGACGTCACTTGCTGCTGCGTTTGATCTACCTCACTTTCGTAGAACTGATCGGTGTTGTTGATGGGCGAGGTAATGGTAAGAGCAGGCTCTATAGACGGGTTATATCCCTTCTTCTGGGCTCTTTTAAGAGCTCTTGCCCTCACATCCTCTACCATTAATCCATACGAGAGTATTCTTCCCTTAGATTTAACGATTTCTCTACAAATAGAGTTAAAACCTCGCCTTCATTTCAATTCTAGTTGCTCGCCTACCCTAAGGGGGTAGACTTCTCGTAGTCGCCTATAAATGTGACTAAAGTCATAGGGACTTCGAGTTATGGCAATTTGGAGAATTAGAAACTTAAAGCTAGAGTGTATTTCTGCAGCAGCAAACATAGAAGCATCTCCCACAATGCTAATTAGTTTTGTAATTATCTGCTGAGATGATGTAAATCTACAGTGTATCATGCGTAAATTATAAGTCTTATGCTTATTGAAATCAAAATTAGTATGATTGGTAACTAAAGTATGGAGTGGTAACATATGTCTCCTAGGAATTTTTAGAACGTCCGCTGAAATAGAAGTGCTTCCTCCCCAATCTCTATAAATAAAATCTGTAGTGTTTAAGCGGTATGTATTATTCTTTCCAATAAAAAGCTATCCATATATGGTTAGAGGTGGTCCAAGTCCAACTATATAACCCTTCCTCTATACGTCTTTTTTTAACCAGCAGGAAATTAAATGAGTTGACTATGGCAAAATTGAGTTCTAGAATCCAAATGGAAGAAGGAAGATGTCTACGAACCTGTAAAAACCCAATTCTTATTAAAAAATGTGCATTTGAAACCGTTGTTTGAATCGTAGTCCTATTGGGAACCTTGCACAAAGGCAAGATGCACAATAGAAATGAGAAGCCAAGAATTTGCTTTCAATTTTCTCTATGTGCATGCTCATCACCCAACATTTGTTTACCACAAACATGACATCGTGTAGACACTTGTCAAAGTTATGCTTTTCAATTACATGTGTCACCTTATAAACTTTGCACCTTGCAATGCAACACAACTATATTCGATCTTGTCTGTGAAGGATTTTTCCAGCTATAAGCTTCACCTGAAGACGTTAACCTGCACAGAGATATGTATTGACGATAACCTGCACAGAGATATACAATGGAAATGCACATGCCAATCTATCCAGAAATATACCATTCGAAACTGCCATTATTATGTGGATAAAGCAATACAGAGCATAATCCCATACATTTTTGTGTGGATAGAACAAAGACAAAGAAATAGAATAACGTTTGCAACCAAAACGGTACATCACAAGGAAGATATATGAATATATACATCTCTAATCTGCTTGCTTGTTGTCACGACGACGAAATATGTCTAAACTTTGTTAAGTGAGGTGGTCAAGATTCAGAGCGACCAGCCTTCAATTGTCAACTTTTGTGGGATCGAGCAGATGACAATAGGTTCATTGGCTCCGCAGGTTCACTGGATCGAGCAGGTTCAATTTTTGTGTTCCCTCGCCAGAGGGGAGATGAAAACTTGTTAAAAAAATGCTAGTAATTGTAGATGTGGATCACCAAGTCTCTGTTTGTCTCAGAGACATCAGGTCGAATTGACAGGCTATGAGTGTTGTCGTTGGATTATATAGTGTGCGGGAACTGTTCGATGGACGATGGGTCTGCGGAATCTGTGGCAAAGCTGTGAAGGAAGAGAACTCAGCCGAGCTTATGTCAGAGAGAACATAGTGAAAATGGAAGCTGATAAGCCAACAATGGAGGAATAGAACTCAACTGAGCTAATCGCAGTGGATGTTGGGCTAAACCCCAACCCTAGCTTCCATGATAATCAGATTGAAGAGCCTCATAGCCCAAAGCAAAAACACAGCGATGAGGCTGCCCCGGAACCGGAAAACCAATATCTATTCATATTTCAGACGTCGACCACTACTTTAGAACTAAAAATTCATCTTTCAACAGGTATTAACTTTCAACCGGTGTTAACTATCTTGATCTTCTTTAAATTATAGGGAAATATTTTTTGGATGCATATATCTGCAAAGAAATAAAAATTCTCAAAATTAATAGTAAGTGAAAGATGTAAAATTAATCAAGCAGAAGATTTCATTCTCACCTTGAATTAGCAGCATCCCCAAACATTTTCTTTGTAGTGATGTTGTAAAATCTAGGGTAGCCACATCCAATCCACTGCATGCTTATGCTTACAACAAAGCTTGCTCTTGCCACATTTGGTACAAGCCAAGGGTATTATGTTGAGGCACAGATATATTATGTAATTAAGAACTTCACATTCACTATTTACTGATTATTCAGGAATTGAGTCAGTGACTCTTAATGATTACAAAGGTAGATATTGTACATTGTACATATATGATTTAGATGCAAAATCATCTTGCAATATATCTTAGTCTGATGTAAATAGACCTCCTGCAAGTTTAAACTAACATGGTTAATTGCAATTAGATGCACAACACCACATTTAAGATATGCGTGGTTGGACAAGACGTGCATGGCTTTTTTTATAAATATTTGTTAAATCTTGGATATATCAAATCAAATGAAATTATGGTTGCCAGGTGTTCTATTAAATGAATGAATGAATGACTGTGGCTATTAAATGAATGGTTGTTTCTAAGTATCTACGTGTCAAGTTTTTAGTTTTTCTTTCATTTTTATATTTGTTATTATTTTTATAATTTAGTAATTTTTTTCACAGCATGGGAAAATTGTCAAATTTCTGTACGGCACCAATCACTAAAAACAATTGATCTATTTTCAAAAAGTTCTAAAAACATTTTTTTTATTTTTAACAAATTTATTTTAAAAATAAAAATAAAAATTTGGAAAACTTTAATAGACATTGGTAAAAATATTTGCAAGGTCAAAAGAATTTGGCGACGACCAATTGATTGCTATAATCCCTGCGAAGCAGGGACTAATAAAACCTTAGCCAATTAGACAAGAAATAATTGTAATTATATTATATTTATAAAAATATAAATTTAAGTTTATAATATTCACTTTAAAATAGTGTGAATAAATTTTTGGTCAAAAAATTGTTAATATAGATTCAAAGGCTTACCCATTTTTTTTCAATCAGAGCTATACTTTATTGCCAAGTATAAGAAAGATGGTGCAAAGGCTTATCCATTTTTTTTTCAATGAGAAAAATAGCTATACTTTATTGACAAGTATAAGAAAGATAGTGCCAAAATACAACCCTCTGCACGAAGAAGAAACTCAAGAGACCGTCCCACCGGACTAAGAAAAGATGCTCACACCCCTGAGCCATGACACAGAATCCCACATAAAACATGCTGCCCCCAGCCACATTGAGAAAGAAACCGCCCAACCAAATGAGCCTAAGAAACACTCACCAAGAAAATGAGCAACAAGTAGAAAGATCACCAACCAAGAAGCACCAAAAGAAAAGTGCACAACGCACACACACACAATAAGAAAAACACATTGATCAAAATAAGTAGTAGATGTTGCCAGCTTCCTGAATAATATCGCCATCCCAAATTTCAAAAAACAGAGTACCTTCCAACGAAAGAAGAGCACGCTTCGAGAGAGAGTCCGCATGACCATTCTCACCACGAGGGACATGGAAAAACTGGATACCCTAAAAGAGTCGCTATAAAGATCTAATCTTGAGAAGCCAAACACAGAGCACGAGAACATTGATACGGCCAATATAATTTATCCAGTTAATTACCACTTGAGAATCACCCACAATCTACCACAGCTCCAGATTACACACTCACAAAATATAGGATAATAACTTGCAGCACGGGGATAATAACAAGGTTCGTCATAATTTTTTTTATGACGTAGGCTATAGCCCATCCTAACTATACAAATATGAGTTGAAATATCTTTTTAACTAAACAAATATGAGTTGAAATATCTTTTCACGTGAGGAAAAAGACAGAGGTGATAAGGTTGAAAGTTGAAATATCTTTTTAACTATACAAATCTGAGTTGAAATATCCTTTTAACTATACAAATATGAGTTGAAAAGATTGAAATATCTTTTTAACTATACAAATATGAGTTGAAATATCTTTTCACGTGAAGAAAAAGACAAAGGTGATAAGGTTGAAAGTCCTTAATACTTATGGTACTTTATACCAATATCCAAAACACAATCTTATAAGATTTTTTTACGTACTAGCTTGTCCAAACTTTAATAATTATTATTATCAAAATACAATCTTATAAGATTTTTTTTACTTTAATAATTATTATTATCCCTGCTGCACGCAGGTAATATTGCATTCAATAAGCGTTGAACGAGTATTAGTCATGAGTCTGACTAATTTTTTTTCTCAATTATTAAAATTAAACACTGGGTTAAAAAATCTCTATTATTTTAAAAATATGCTAAAATTGTTTTATCAATCATCTAATTGGATGATACTTCTCTATTCTTATTTCTAAATGATGGTGGATGGGTGGCGGCAGGGTCACTTAATAGCTATGGTGAGCTATTGCCAACTCACCATCCCTAATTAATTGCATCTGCAGTACGTAGGTACAACTCCGTTGCTTTTCCACGGTCTCCTTCCATATCTGAAAAAAAATAGTATGTAATGATGGTAAAAAAAAATTTACATATTTTTTTTTTTTAAAACAATAAATTAAATATGAGCTAAACTTAAGTGATTAGTAAATGGTTTGAAGTGATCAAATATGTTTAAGATTCCAAACTATAACAATATTTATATCTTCAAATATGATGTCACTTGTAAAATTCACGGAAGAGAAACCTAAATTATATTTATAGAAGTATTTATGTTTTTCATTTCTAGATAGTTTTGATAATAATATTGCATTTTTATTTGAATATGATAGTTTTGTGTTTATCTTTTATCTGTGAATAGTTTTGATAATAGTATTGCATTTTTTTATAATAATATTGCATTGTTATGTTTAAGATAATGATGCATTTTAAAGTTTTTTAGTATTTTGATTTTTTATTTTTTAAAATTATGACCTTTCTTCAATTGCTTTGCACTGTCATTTTAATTTTATATATAATTTTTTTTATTTTTTTTATTTCTTAAAACCATGAGTTTCTTTTTTAAGTAGTAAAAACAAAAAAATTGCGCATAAGAAAAGCTTACTTGTTATATTTTGTATCACCATAGATATAATAGAAAGTGTTAAGAGATATTTAAAATAAAATACTATGTCAAATAGATGCTATATTTAGAATTAGCATTTGCCCCTTGAGGTGCAATAATTAACGCCGTAGAGAAGATGGCGAATGTCAAATGACTAGGCTTTATTAGTCAGCAGTAGCATTTAATGGTCGATCCGACCTGTTGACATACATTGGAAACAATTGGCTTTTTCAACATCTCCCTCTTATCAAAATCTTTCTTCGTCATGAAGAAAGAAGGAGATGTGCAAAATTACTAAACAAAACTTGTGTACAAAGTGGAACTGGAACTGGTCGTTGCTGCTTGTTGGACACAGACGTTGACAATTGCTTCAGCTGAAACAAACATGTGGTGTTGGAAGGTCTTCCAATGGTTCAGTGTCCTTTGGATGTCGATAGTGAGTGTTGTAAGGCTTGACAAGTTAGCTATGTGTTCTTGAGTAGTCCTGCCCTGTAGATGAATTAGGTTGGGACCCAAAAGTTCTATTTTCTCGTTGGCAGTTGAAAGCAATGTTTTAAAATGTGGTCGAAGTTGTTCTACTTTGTGAAGGTTATGACGGGCATGGCTCAACCATTGTTGTGCACTTTTTTCCAATTTCTCCAATTTTCTGTTTTCCATTATCAGTTGTTCCTCAGTAATTGGGACGATGGTTTTATCAGTTACTCGGTGTTGTTGATGAAGAGTGTTAATTAAGTCCTAGGTCTCCTGTGTTTGTCTAAAGACATTGCCATAATGTTTGTACCAATTGAGGAGAACGTTGTTTGTTGTCTCTGCTTGATGATTATACTGGATGAGCTGATTGTGTGCTGAGTTGAATGCTTCAAATTGTTTCCACATCAGTGACACTATTATTGTGGCTTGTTCTTGTCGGTCCCTGGTGAGCTCTTTAGATAATGTCGACACTACAGATTGGAACAACTAAAATGCTTTATCAAGTGTGCTATTATTGTCGAAGCGTACTGGAATTGATATGACTTGTTGCACTAAATCTTGACACTTTGTCAAAAATACAGTTTGGTCTTCTTCCAGCTGGTGAACGCAGTCTTCTGCTGCTAGTTGTCTATGTCGTTGTTCTCGGTTGATTGCATCAGTCAGTAAATCCAGCTCTACTTGTGGTGCCTTTTGTGAATGGTATGTCAAGATCGGTCGGAATTGGTCGAGATGTACAGATAAGCGACCCAATTGAGATATGTGGTCCAGATGTTGCTGCTGTTGCTGAAGATCTTTCTGATGGCGTTGTTTGTCCTTAGGTTGTTTTTTCTTGAATTTTCCTTGCCATTTTGGGACCTCTAATTCCTGTTCTGAGTGTTTTCGTGTCTCAACTATTGCTAATGGTTGTTTTCTCTCTTCTTCTGCTTCGCTAATAGGCTTTTATGCTTGTATTGAGCTGCTTGATATGACTATTGTGTTTGTTGACTGTACTTTTTCAGTTGTTGCTTGTTTTGCTTGTTCTATTGGCTCGACTGGTGCTTTAGTTGTTTGTGTTGTTGGCTGGAGAAGTTGCATTACTTTTGATGTTGTTGTGGTCCCGTTGGCAACGGTGGGGACTAGTACACTAGTAGCAACTTGACGATTCGGTGACAGATGTGTTTCGTCGACTGGGGAAGTAATGTTAGGAATAGAACTGCTAGACGGTTTTTGAATGATTAAAGGGTACAAGATTTATGGTATGAGTGGTAAGGTATCTGATGGATTCAAAAATTCGGTTGGGGGTGCCACCAGGAGGGGCAGAATGCGAAGTAGATGGCTTCATCAAAGAATGATTTGACAGGGTATTTAATTCAGTGTGATAGGATTTATGCGCGTCGTCGCGTGGATGTCGATTTTGTTCAACTATTGGTTGGAGATCGCGACTGCTTTTTGCTAATAGATATGCGTCGGGAGGTCGTGTTTTCTTTGTTTAAACTTGTCGATTGTGGCTAGTAGGACGAAATTGAGGAATTCGACCATATGCATGTTGGACCTTATCTTGTGCCTCTTCTGTGCTCTAGTCTTGTTGAGTTGTGTTTTCTTCAGCTTCTCTCTTACAATGGTCTTGTTCGGCTTCGTTGTGTAGAATTTGTGTTTTTTCTGTATGTTTTTTTTTCCACTTGCTATATTTGATGCTGCTGTTTTTTTTTTTCGCTTTGTTTTGTTGTTGTTCCAGTGCTTCTTCCTGCTACAGCCGTAGTTCTTCTTGTAGTATTTCTTCTTGGTTTTCTTTGGTTGTAGTTTGGGTAGAAGTAGATGCACTCTTTGGATTTAGTTTGTTGTGCATCGCTGTCATATTGTTTACCGTTTTATATATTTCATCTTCTTTCAAAAAGTGATTCGAGTACTGAAAAGTGATGTTACAAGAAGCACAATGTTTAGCCACCTTGCCTTTCTTGTCGTTTCTTACAAAACGTTTAGTTCCAAAGTGAAAAGGTTGCGAGTCTGAAATGAAGGCTTCCACTGCCTTTATCTTAGGAAATTTGTATCCACCAATGTTGAATGGTACAAGTGGATAAGAAGCTTTTTTTTGGTCATGCAGATAGTGGCCAATTCCATTGATGAACACTTGTCTTATCGCTTCTTTATGCACTATGTAATCTGTAGCATATTTCGACAATAGAGAAGGAGGTTGGGTGCCTCCATACATTCTAATGTATGTGCCTTCTGATGAGAAGTAATAGTCTCCATATTCAGCTATTACATCCAAGGCATTTGACATACAATTTGCTTCTTTATTGAAGACCAGTGAATAAAGGGGCATGATTAGTTCTTCGCATAGTAATTTGTAGTAGCTTACATATCGGTGAGCCCAAGTTATCTGATATGCTACATGAATGGGAGTCTCATTCGGATTCCAAGTACATCCCAAATTAGAAAAAGGGTGGTTGACTAATATACAATTGATGAGGTATCCAAACATGAAGAATTGTGACTTCCCTTCTGAAAGGCCGGTTTGAGCTACAGAAATGGTTGACGCCATACTGTCTGAAATAATATGTGCCCAATTAAAAACTGTACCATGTGTGGCAACATGGTATATCAATGGAACCCAACTGAGTTTATAGATGTTGGCATTTGGTTGACTGAAGAGTTTGCTCAACAATAGAACTATGATTTGATAGGGGGTCGTTAAGTTTTCACTGTCATATTCCCCGTTAGATTTGGGTCTAAGTTGTTTTTCTGGTAGGAGCATTTTCCTTGCACATTCAGCATTATCTATATTGGCACGTCTTACCCAATCGTCAGTTATGAATACTTTGGATGTAGGCAGCCTGTATGCGGCTGCAAGGTAGACTGGCTGGAAGGATGCAAGCCCTCCTCCAGTGGCATTTGAAATGATCTTTGTAGTAGTATCTACATTGGGAAAAATCCACGCAATCACCTCTGAGCAAGGAAACAATTTTGGCCGTGTAGCTACCATGTGAAGGCCGGACCTTTTGATGTTTTGATAAATCATGCCTTCTTTCACGGTTGAATTAGGTATTTTATCATCTCTGATAGCTATGTACAGTTGGCCCCATTTGAACTCAGGCGTGTTTCCTATTATGGGTTTTGTGTCTTCAAATAATGTTTCGATTTGTATTTTTGGAGTTGTTTCTTCTTGAAGCTCGATTTGCTTGGCCTTCCTTTTTTCGGTTTCTTTAGATATACCTAATTTGAAAACATACAGTGTGAATAGTGAGGAATTTTCACTGAAATGTTTACAAGGTACATAGTATTCAAGGTATGAAATTGATATGATACTTTATTATACTAATGAATCTTTAGGTATAAATTAATATGATTATATCTAAGTATTATATTACAGTATAGATAAAGTCACTTTGTAGTGGACTCGAAAAACTTGTTTCGACTAGACTTGAGAATCGACCAAAGTCGTCGACCATATACACAGTTATATTTGACCAAATTTGACAAGTATCATCAAACATATATTATGGAGATGACCATCATAAGACGAGACTCAACTTTAACATATACTATGCCACATGTATCAACCAAAACTCTCTTTTGGTCGCATAACTGGACTGACAATGGTTTGCAACAAAATCGACTTGATTTACAAAGACTTTTACATACTTCGACCCATCGAACAAAATATCGACTAGTAGGGTATCGACCATATCGATGACATCAACTACTTTTTACTGAGCTGGTGTTGAAGACCGACCAAAATAAGGATATCGACCAAGCAAATATATCGAGTATATTAAAGTAGTCGATCTTCGAGTAGTTTCCAAAGATTCGACTCTTTTACAAAAAATGTCCACTTTAAAAAGAAAATTCTCATAGGAAATTTAAAAATAAGGTTTTGAAAACAACTTATTACAAATATTGACGGAGCCGAGCAAAATGAAATGTCCATCAATTCCACCACATAGTTAATATTCGAGTGGTTCGTTTCCTGGCAATACTGCTTGACAGAATAATGGCAAATACAAAGAAAATGATCAATGATTTATCCTTTGTCTACAAAATACATTAATATCCACGATGGTGAGCAGTCCTTGTGTAATCCATCAGGGTTTGGTATTTGAGCAGATAGTTGTTGCGATAATTAAAGAATCGTCGACAAGAAATTTTTGCCACCATTGAATTACGTGGAGCATCCATTGAGCAGTGACCAATGATTGAGCGCCGACCAAGATAATATTTTTTCTCATGTCAAATATGAAAGGCGACCAGCATTAGAATTGAGTAGAGTGCTTCGTTTGAGATAAAAAGACTGATGACCAAAAAAGTCGACGATTAAATGTATATAACTTTATTGAAACTGTCGACCACCGACAACGAAGAAAAGTAATCGACTGTCGACATGGATACAATAATGATGTGTATTTAAGAGTTTCCTGGAGATAGAAAAATAACGACCGACCATGCAACCTGACCGTTTGAGGCGTTTTGGTCAATTCGATGATTGATGCATATTAGGTAAGGGGACATAACATATTTTTCAAGGCATTTGAATAAAGCATTAGAGGATAACTTTTGAATGCAATAAAACTTATATATTCAAACAATGCATTATGGCATAGTGAAGTATATATATTGGGAAAGTTTATATTTATTGCAAAAAGAACTAACATGGAATGAAATGTTGTGATGTGGTCGGTTTGAAAAAAGCTATGAGAACACATTGAAGTAAATAAGTTAGAGTAGTACAAGAAAAATGTTGATATGAGGATTAAATCTCTTGTTTTCTTTATACAGTAGTATTCTTTTCTCTTCTATAGAAAAATATTCAATGATGGTAGCAATAAGAATACAAGATATGAAAAAAATAGATAATTCATTTTGCAAAAAGAAGAAGGTAGTAAAGTAATAGGTATGCAAAGTACAGATGCAAAGGACCAGGAATGTAACTTTATAAAGCAAGTGGCTGCAAAGACTTTGAAGCAACCAACTTCTCTTCTTCTATTTTGCATTAGACATAGGGACTATCTTTCATTCGAGAATACCTAGAGAAGGAAAAAGGTGGAGATATGCGAAGGCTTGATAAAGATTTAACTCTTGATATTGCAGTGAATGTAAGGCCTTGTCGGTCAATGTTTCCAATATCTATTGTTGCATTTTGGAGAGTCATCCCTTATGCTTTATGGATTGTTAAACCCCGTGCCATTCGTAGTGGTACTTGCCTCCATGAACCCCTTGTTATAGGAGGGATGGGGACATAATTTGGATTGGAAGAATCCCATGGGAGCCCTTTGTAGTGGAGAAAGTCAATTACAACATAAGATGGCAATGCAGGCGGTTGATCATTGGAGTTGTAGACAATTGCAATAACTTTTCCAAGTGAGCTGTTCACAAGGCCTGCCGAGACACACAAGTTGGATGTCAACATGACTTGTTGACCAATTGCTAGTAGAACCTTGAATGGAAGTTGTTCATCATCTATTGAGGTATGCACATGTTGTTTCTTTTGCTCTGCAAAGCAATGTGCAATTGGAATGTTAAAGAGTTTTAACATTTGTTTGTTATGCAATGCAACAGAGGTATTAGTTGCATACAAATGAGTGCATTGGTCAAATGTATGATTCTCTTCATGTGAAAGGAATGAGTGTGTCCTTAACATGAGGAGGTTCCAATATTCAAGAGTTGGTATTGCATTTCGAAGATTCAGCAGCAGTTGACAAAAGGAAACTTGAGAAGGAGTGTTGCCTTGTTGTCGAAATATGGTTGAAAGAGTGACAAAAGTGTCAAAAGTACGCCATAGAGCATTTCCTCGTTATGCTCCAACATACATGGGGATGTCCTTTATAGGGGCAGTTATCCAAAATCACCAAGGAAGATGATAGAGAAACCACCAAAGGGGGTTGTTCGTTGGGAAGGGAAGGCTTGACGTAAGCGATCATCCATATGGGTTAACATTTTTGGTCCAACGAAACTCATTTCATCAATGATGATGTATCGGATATAACGGAATTGTTCTTGGAAACTTGAAAGGGATTGACCTTCAAGAGGGTGCATCTCAGTAATGGGTATGCGAAGTGCAGAGTGTATTGTAAGCGCATCTATGTTAAAGGTAGCAATACCTATGGGAGCAAGGAGGAGAAAGGGTGAAGGTTTGTCAAGAGAGGCATGTTGGAGTGCAAATCTAAGGCAAGAAATCAAGAAAGACTTTCCTATTCCTGCAGTGCCTTGGATGACCATTTTGAGTGGAGGAGGGCTTGTAGCATTTGTGGAGTGTGCAATTATAAGATCGAAGGCCATTCGTTGTGTGAGAGACAAGGAGGAAGGAGAAAATGAAGATGAAGAGGTGTCTGGTTGTATGTGAGTGGCCAATCGATTGACGTCAGTGAATGATATGGTTGTTGCATGCATGTGTGAAGGAATATGGTTTTCGGTCCAATTGTGTTCTTTGTCAAAGTCACGATGGCCAAGCATGTCAAGGTCATCGACATAGAGGTTGTTTCCAGGGTGGAGTTGAGAAAGGAGTTCCCATTCATCCATGGCAGGGGCTGAGGGAAAGTGGTTGAAAGCAGGAGTAGAGTCATCGGAGAGAGGGTTACTAGGGGCTTCTAGCAAACAATTAACATGCCATGCAGTGTATGTGTCTTTAATGTGAATCCAATTAGAAGTTATGGCCAATGCTGTGGATCCAATGTCATCGTGTAGATTGTGAAAAGGTTTGTATAGGAGGAGGTCACTCCAACAAAGGCAACAAAGGAATTTGCAGTAATTGGTGGAATGGTAGTGAAGCGAGGAAAGACATGAACAATTTTTGGAGGGTGGATTGGTTTCCATTGGGAGTGCTTTCTATGAGCTGAGTATGACTAGGAGAGAGCAGCTTCAATAAGGGTAATTTATTCAAGTGCAAGGGGTCGTTGCATGTAAGCAGAAATGAAGGTGGGTGTTGGTGGGGTGTCAAGAGATTGATTGGAAATATGGTGGAAAATACTTTGGCTAACATTCAAGGATAGAAATGAACGGCTGCAATGACAAAGAGGGAGTTTTTGGAGCATGTGGTAGGTCTCTTGTGTGCCAATGTCTCGATCTGCAACAGTCTCTGACAAGAAACGTCTTATTGGTTGAAGTATGGGGGCGTCAGTTGGAGTTGCATGTGCAAGACGAGAAAGGAGTGCATGGTAGCTTTCTGATTTGGCATCTACCTTTGTTCCATAATTTGAAATAGATTTGAGGACATCATGTCTAGAGAGAACAGGTTGGCAATCAACATTAGCTCGCCAAATAGAGAGCATGGTAGGGTTGTGAATATTTAGGAGGGCATCGTTCCTTGCAGGCTTGTAGATTTTCCGACCATTTGCATCAATGAATAAGGAAGAGGCAGGTTGTAGATGAAAGGGGAAACTGTAATGACATTGAAGAGAGGATCCTTTTTTGCGGAGGCAAGAAGATTCTGAGCATTTCGTGTGCCTTTTGACACAATTAACAAGTTCTTCATAATCATCTAAGTGATTTGTTGCAAGTATTGAATTTGTTCCAATGGTGCATGGATTAGCTATAGTAGAGGCTTGGAAGCATGGGGTTTGCAAATGGTTGACTCGAGGATTCCATGCTATAACAAACTTGTCAAAGTATAGTTTTGCATCTTCAACCTTGGTAGCATCTACCCAGTCTAACGTGTCCATATTGGGTGCATCATCCAACCATAAGAAACCATGTATATGCCCAGATCCCCTGTGTTTCCATTCATACCTATATGGAAAATTATAAATATCAGGAATGAACATTTGAGGTTTTGAATACATTGAACTTTAATGAGAATATGATTTGCTACCAACCTGCACCAGTAGTCTTTTGTAGAAAGGCCTTTTTGAAGAACCTCTTTTAGGAATATTTTGAATCTATTGTCCATGTATTGAGATGCAATGTGTGGATTGCTTATAAGTTTTCGAATTCTCCATTGGTGTTGTCGATTTGAAGTGGGTGGAGCATGTCCAGGCATCAAATAGTGCAAATCAGGCCACTTTGTGTCAGCTGCGTTGAGAGTGAAGAAGAATGTTGGTGTCCCTTGTTGAGTGATCATGTCAGTTAGTTCACACGTGCTTTTGTTCCAGTATGAGCGTGTCCCACGAAGGGTTGAGCCAAAGCGCATGACTTGCTTTGCGATTTTGGCATCCGGCAAGTCTTGTAATTTCTATACAAGTTATGTGATTGTTGGAGGCAATGTATCTTCAATGTTGCGCTTTACAAACACAGAAGCGGTAGAATGGCTATGGTGATGCATGATGAGGTTATATATGTAATAATGGAAATGAGGATGTTGGCAGAATCTATTGTCATGGTATCGAAGAAGGTGCAGTGTATAATCGTCCATACCAACCTCTTGAATGTGTGGTTGTTTAAGCATTGCAACTCTAGTGGGAAACAAGGTTGGGAAGGCCATTGAGAGGAGGCCTATTGTGTTGTACTCATTGATAGGGGAAATGTCTATTGGGGGCCAGTCAATGGATGGTAGATTTGGTGCACCACTTGTACCTAAGAAGCGTTTGATTTCATCAACCTCAGTTCTACAATTTGTTTGTGTAGATATAAAGGAGGAGGATTGTTCATCATGGGGTTCAAGGAAGCTGGGTGATTGAACAAGTGGGGTTTCATTGGGTCTGGCATGACAAAGGAGGGACGAAATGTCGGTTGATTCAATAGGAAAAGAAGATAATGCAGTTGAGTTAACTTGAACATCTTTGTAGTAGGGGTCATTTGAAATCTTGTATTGGAGAGCAGCAAGAACACGTGTTCGACTAACAAATAAGTCATTAGGATTTTTCATAGGACTGCATTTACGAACAATAAGGATGTCAATGTTTAAGAGTAATCGAGGGAGGAGAGTGGAAATGCTAGTAATGTTTTGTGGAAAGATAATAGTATGGCCAGAATATGTATATTGTCCTCCACGAGCATGAGTGACTTGTAAAATTGGGTTAACACGAGCAATGAGCATTTCTTCAACTTGAGTAAGGATGGCTAGCACTGGTGGTTGTATCCCGGGATCCATGTTGTTTGCAAAGGAATTTC
This sequence comes from Larix kaempferi, assembly GCA_027924585.1. Taxonomy (NCBI): domain Eukaryota; kingdom Viridiplantae; phylum Streptophyta; class Pinopsida; order Pinales; family Pinaceae; genus Larix; species Larix kaempferi. The sequence continues at coordinate 10,086,531 of BSBM01000368.1, forward strand.
AGTGGCCATTTTTTTTTGCAATGCAACGAGCACATGCATATGCACCAAAAGATTGTTTTATTTTAATTCCAGGATAAGACTCCATGCATATAGAGAATACATTCATGGGAGATAGTTTGTCCAATCTTGTACGGAAACGTTGTTGTGCACCATCTAGGTCGCTATTTGTTGGATGTGTTGGTATGGATGTGGATGGTGCAGAAGGTGCCGGGGGAGGTTGAACAACGTGAAACGGAGAAGGGATATTAACAAGTTGACAGATAGCTCTATATAGAAGGCGTTGACGCTTGTTGTTATGCTTTTTCTTTTGAGCATAGAGAACTCTTCTGCGTGCATTGATTTGATCATTGTCATCATTGGTTGACATGCCTACAAAACAAATGTTTGGTGGTTATGAACTTTATGGTGTCTTTTGTGTAAGAGAAACATATTATATATTTAATCATTTGAAGAGTGCTTATGGATAATTTATGGGAAGTTGTTGCAGGAAAGGAATACATTTGCTCCTGAACAATGTTTATAAAGAAAATAAGCATAAACTTGACAAAGCAATGTTAATTCTAAGTACAAATTTGAAAGTGCAAAGATAGAGTGAAATAAATATGTAATTTAACACAATGTTATAATAAAACTAATTAATATAATATTCAAAACTGGTCATTGCTGGTTACAATTACCACTCAGGTAGTGGTGTGTATACAAAAATTTGTAATTGCTAAGTATGAGGCAGAAAGTATAGAGAGTCGAAATTGAAGAGGTTTTTGAAGATAGAGTTCAAAGCTTTTGAGCCACTGGCCATTTATTAGGCACAATGTCTTCACTTTCATAAAGTGGATCAAGAGGTGATGATGATACTAGAGCGTTCTCTAACACGACAAGAATCACCTTCAAGTGAGGGTTTGAATTAAAAGTCTCTGTCTTTACTGATAACGTTAGCAAGTACTCTCGAGCACAAACATGTTGAACAATTTCCAAGAGAGATGTTGGATCATTTGATAGAAGGCACAAATATTTTGCAGAGACCCCCATGAGTTGTTGTGTAGCATCATCAAAAGCTATGATACCGTGTAATTGTCCAGTAGCATCCATGAGGTCAAGTTTGAGTATGTATCGATAAGCACACTCTATAAACTCCCCATCACATTTTGCACAATGCCAAATATGACCAACTTTGTGGGAAATTTTTTTCATGCATTGTATTCCATCGACAAGTAGAGGGCATGCAAGGAAATGAAAGTCATTGATATTAATATGGGTGATTGTAGCAGTAATCGAATACCAAGTTGCTTTCTCAGAGGGTTCGAGATATTGTAGCGCAGAGATGGATATGCGTTTGTAGGAGCTAGGAGAAGACGAGTTGGATTTTCTGCTCAAAGATGGGGAGGCTGAACGGAATCCATTGTTAGCAAACCATGATTGAAGAAGTTGAGCTTCTTGGATATCTGGGTTTATAACGAGGTTGGTGTTGGAGATTGTTCCAATGGTTTTTCCATTGAAATATGTAACACGTCCACCTTTTATTGCAAGGATAGGGGGAGTAGCGAAACCTCGAAGGTTTCCAAGGTGGGAACCCTCAACTGTGCAATGGTCCCCCCAAATTGTTATGTCTATGCTATACCTGTACATGTCCCTCAATCCAACTGTTCGGTAAATAGTTTCAGAGCCATCCCTTTTGCGTATAGTTGATGCAGGGGAAACAGAAATGACAATTCCAACAAGGTCAACCATGGAATTGAGGGGTGTATTTTTGATGTCATGGATAGATTTAAAGTGGAAGCAATGAAAAGGGATCAGTGGGAACTCTTCCAAACATCGTTGAATTTTTGAGAAGGTGTTAATGAAAATCTCGAAAGCACTTTTCAAATGGTGGTATGTTGGGTTAACTGGTTTGATTGTGCCATTTGAGACCGTGCAGACTATGCCAACTTGTATTTGGTCATATAAGGAGGTGGCTAGTTCATTGAAAGTAGAGATATGAATCTCATCTCTGGTAGCACTAACAAGGTCAAACCCAAAGAGTTGACCAGGGCCTTTTTGGTTGGTGAAAGCGTTCATAATTGTCTTTGCAGTAACTCGTCCTTGAATGGTCCAAGTTTTGTTGGAAGGATTGAGCGATGTGAATTGAAGAATAGGTGTAACAAGGTTTGGGGTTGGATTTTGCAAGGAAGGTATGCCAAGTGAAGTTGAAAGGGGATGGGTTTCCAACAATTGTTGTTTCCAATGTGACGATTTCAAATGTGCCCAATGCGATAGTCCTGGAAAGAAGAATTAAGCTAAGTAAATATAAGTAAAATATATGTTACAATGATTGGGAGTGCAAAAAAAAAAAAGGCAAACTTGAAATGCGGAAACCAAAGCATATGTTGTATCGTGTATACTATGCATGTACAGTTGATGAATTTAATGATCGAACCTGCTTGGAGATGGTGGTTCTCCACAATGCTATTGTAGCTACTTGGAACCAATGTATCGTGCTTATGAATTCCATCAGAGATAGAGATTCGAAAGCGGCTAGTTGCTGAGTTAACAGAGCTTACTTGATTGAGAGCAACAACTTGTACAAGTGGGCATAGGTCAATAGCACCATGCATCAGAAGTGAAATAGCATTTTCGGTCAACAAAGTGTCCATACCGTGGTAGTGAGAATAGTTGGACTACAAAAGTAAGTTGGAAAAATGGGCGATATTGATATTAAGTATAAAGATAACATGTGTAGGAGAACATCGCAAAAGATCATTTGATATCTCAAGCAATACATAGCAATATTTGTGGAAAGAATAGACAAATGAATGGTTTGAAATTTGGTTTCCTTTTACCAATGAACCTGCCTATTAGAGTAATAAGTAAACATGTAGAAACAACATCATAGATTCGTTATTTTCTTTTGAAACATATATTGTATATTATCGGAAGAGTTAAGATGTGATAGAAGGTTAAAAGAGTAGTCGAGATGTTAATCAAGCAGAAAGTTGTCATGTTCTAGTTAACTATTTAATAGCATAGGAAAAGGAGCACAATATATAGAAATATGACTTGGATATTAGAAAGGAGGCATTATTCTGGATATAAAACATGTTGATGAACATGTGAGGTGCTTTTTTTTTTTTAATCTCATTTTTTTGTTGAATGCAATCGACAGGTGGTCGACCAAAGATAATGAAGGCCGTCGACGGGTGTCGAGGAAAATAGGTTGACACATGGCGACTTGAAAACCCCCATGTTGAAAGCCTTGGTCAAGTCAATGCATAGGGTTGCTTTAAAATTTGGTCGCGCTCCGACGTGTTACAGATTTGATTGATGACTAATTTCACTTGATATTATTTATATGGTCGATTTGTGTTGTGCCACTATGCTCTTCTATATTTGTGGGCCAAGTGTGTTTTTAAAAGTGTAGTCAATGATGTAATTGGTCGATTCACTAAAAGTAGTGAATACTAATTTTGGAAAAAAATAAAAGTTGTGGTCGGGGTTCGATAGGTGAAATTTGGTCAGGATTGGACAATATATGGTGAGTAAAAGTGGTCACTTTTGGATAGAAAATGCATTTAACTCAGTTGAATGGGTTAATGATACAAGAAAACAATTTATTATTTAAGCCTAGGGAGAGTCAAATCTGAGCGCTAATTCTGCATTTATGAGGTGCCCATGTTCTCGCCATGGGAAAGAAAATGGTTTTTTTACATTATACCTCTACTTCGTTGCAGATCGAGCATAAATAACGTTTCCCAAAATTGTTTAATGTGGGCACTATCGTTTCACTGCTTATAGTTTAACTAAAATTAGACGAAGTTTGAAAACAGATTTGAGACGATAAAATTTTGATGGTCATTTCGCATCGCTGGTGTTTAACCAATGGTTTTATTATTCTCTGGCATCAACACAACTAAAATGAAGTCGACCAAATGTGTAACTCGTCGCAGGTCGACCAAATTTGTAACTCATCGGAGGGCGACCAAATTGTAAATCAACCCTATGCGTCGACCTGACCAATGCTTTCAAGATGGGGGTTTCCAAGTCGCCACGCGTCGACCTATTTTGCTCGACACGCGTAGAACCTTTTGAATCCTATATAATCTTTAGTTTTATTGCGTTCAAAAATTATCCTGTAATGTGATCGAAATGGTCGATAGTACAGGCGAAAAAATAATGATTGACATATCCATACTTTCACTAATGATGGTATTCGCCAAAAAGCTTCAAACGGTCAACTCATAGATCTCGACATCATGACACTGCATGGTAGTCGAATCTCTGTTTGACCAAGACTATGGGTCGATATTGACTATTTTCAAGAAACTCTTATATACACATCATTATTGTATCCAAGCCGACAGCCGACTACTTATCTTCCTTGTCGGTGGTCGACAGTTCAAATAAATTTATATGCATTTAAACGTCTAGTTGTTTTGGTCGTCGGTCTTTTTATCTCAAAGGAACCACTCTTAGAAAATTCTAATGTTGGTCGACTTGCATAGTTGACATAAGCAAGAATATCATCTTGGTTGTCGCTGAATCATTAGTCACTGGTCAATGGATGCTCGACGGAATTCAATGGTGACAAAACTTTCTCGTTGACTATTTTTCAATTATCGCATCAACTATCTGCTCAAATGGAAAACACTGATGGATTACTCAAGGACTGCTCACCATCGTGGATATTGATGTCAATTTTGCAGACAAAGGAAATTAACCACTTGAATATTAACTATGTGGTCAAATTGATGGACATTTTGGTTTAGTCGGCTTTGTCAATATTTGTAATAAGTTGTTTTGAGAACCTTATTTTTAAATTTCCTATGAGAACCTTGCTTTTAAATATTAAACAGGAACAGGGAGAACTGGAAGACCTAATTTTTCTAGGAGACAAAAACCGTTGCGGTGCAAATGATCTAACCAAGTTAGTAGAAAACATATATTGATAAACACAAGGAAATCAATATATACTAGTCAAGGACCCTTTCGTCTCAGACCACTAAATAAATGACATAGATGATCAAATACTAACTTTAAAGATTGAACATACAAGTAATACGAGTAAATAAATGACAGTGCACTGACAGAAACAGACTCTAATTTCCAACAAAAAACACCCAAAAATACAAAAGAGCCTTGTTTGTAAATATTAAACAGGAAGAGAGTTTAGAACAGGGTAATTATAACAAGAAATATGAGTTTCATTTAAGAGGAGAACCTTGCTTTTTAGTAGAAAACAAGAGTTTTTGGCTCCTCAAAAGGGTTTTTGCTCTGTGAAACAGGAACAAATTGATGGTGATTCGAATTTTGAGAAAAAAACTGAGATGATGTCACAATAACATTAGTAAACAACAAAACAATCACAGAGGCTTTACTCATCGAAATTTATAAACAATTAAGAATAAAGGTGGTGCACCGGTGTCTGAGCACATTTAATCATTGTTTCATTGAAATCTGTTCTCTTATCCCCACAAGAAAGAATGTCCAGGAGGTCCAATCCGTCAAATCCAGATATACGTCGATAGAAAGAGATCAGTACTACTGAACCAAAGTTCATAACTTCATGATGGATTAAACCCAAAGAAATCAATGTTCACATGGGTAACCTTATTGAAGGTTGTTCAATGTCCAATCCGTTATTGAATGCTCAGGTTTCTAATAAAAAATGTACATCTCGTAAGCTTTTCCCATGCAGAGCTGCACCGCTTGTTTACACTGCATCAACCCAAATGCTGGCGAGTTTGGTTGTATTTGTGCATCGACAGGTATTGGCCTTTTCCATGCAGAGCTGCATCACCTATTTACACTACATCAACCCAAATTCTTTCGAGTATAGTTGTATTTGTGCGCCGAGAGGTATCAGTAGCGATTGTTTCCCTGTGACTCTGACACTTGCAGTGAATTGGTCGACGACATTTAACCATTGTTGCATTAAAATCTAGGAGGTCCAATCCGTCAAATCCAAATATACGTCGATAGGCACAGATCGGTACTACTGAACCAGAGTTCATAAATTCGTGATGGATTAAACCCAAAGAAATAAATGTTGACGTGGGTAACGTTATGGAAGGTTGTTCAATGTCCAATCCGTCATTGAATGCTCAAGTTTCTAATAAAAAATGTAGATTTCGTAAGCTTTTGCCATGTAGAGCTCGACCGCCTGCTTACACTGTATCAACCCAAATACTGTCTAGTTTGGTTGTATTTGTGCACTGACAGGTATTGATAGCCACCTTTTCGCTGTGACTCTTAACACTTTCCAGCGAAACAGGTTGAAGGTAGTCGACCATTTGGAACTATTCGTCAAACACGACCGACCATTGGAACAGTTACACAAAATAAAGGGATAGGTGGTCGACCCTCAAGTTTGGTCGAGCCCACTACAAGGTGACTTTATCTATATTGTATTTGGTCGACCACTTCGGGTCAATACTTATTTTTGGCGGAATTGTAAAATATGATCAATGGCTATGAAGGGCATGTAATCAAGATGACTAATTCAATCACATTTGATGTTTATCTTACGCATTAATTGCTTGAGTATGTAAAAATAGTCGAGTAATTATTTTAAAATATGGTCGATGTAACATTGTCGAGACATGTAGTTTGAGTCTATACATCATATGGTCGATAAAAAAAATCATATGCTATTTGGTCAAGTGATAAGTCATTTTATTTGAGAATATGTGACCAAAAGAGAGTTTTCGTCAATACATGTGGCATAGTATATGTTAAAGTTCATCTCAAATAAAATGACTTATCACTTGACCAAATAGCATATAATTTTGTTTATTGATCATATGGGCAAACTTTGCCCATTTCTGCCGACGTCAGCAAAAGCGGTCGGCGTGAAGCCACCAAAAATGCGACACGGTCAGCGGTCCAACTCTAGTCGACGGGTAGACATAAAGCAACAACTCTAGTCGACAGACAGACATAAAGCAATATTTTAATGAGTCGATGGTCTTTTGATTGAGCACACTCGTTTCCTTGGTCGGCAGCAATATAATTTAACGAAAGCATAAATTAGGGGAAAATATTTGAAACTTGGTCGACAGCCATTCCCCTAATTCATTTTTGCCTTTGTTCAAGAATGGATACACAATAATTTTGTTTAACGACCATATGGGCGAACTTTGCCCATTTTTGTCGACGTCAGCCAAATCGGTCGGCGTGAAGCCACCAAAAATGTGACACGGTCGACGGTCCAACTCTAGGCGACAGGTAGACATAAAGCAACAACTCTAGTCAACAAATAGACATAAAGCAATATTTTAATGAGTCGATGGTCTTTTGATTGAGCACACTCGTTTTCTTGGTTGGCAGCAATATAATTTAACGGAAACATAAATTAGGGGAAAATATTTGAAACTTGGTTGGCAGTGTTGCTTGGTTTTTCAACCAAGCATGTGCTAAAGGGCACCTGCTAACTAATAGCAGCAGTCTCAATGTAAAAGTAAAAACTAAAGTAAATAATAGTAAATCTGATCTAACATTAACATGTGCAAAGAAATACAAAACTAGATTTAAGAACAATAAACAATGAGATCTATGGGAAAAAACAGAAATTAACAAATTTGATCTTTTGTATTACCTCAAATGGTGAGGATGGTGAGTTCGAGCAGCTCCAAGGTTGAGGTGCTCCAATGTCCAATGGTCTCTTCTTCTCCAATGCTTCAATGGGGATCTTCAAACTCAAAAAGGGAGGCAATGGCTCTCAAAAGGAATTTGGCAGCATAAGGATAGGAAGAAATGTGGATGAATAGTGAGGAGCCCCTATCACATTTTTATAGTTTTTTGGTGATGGGGAATACCATTATGGTTTAAGGAAACCAATGGTATTGACCAAAATGGTTTAGGTCTATTTTTCCCTCTTTGTCCTTTTTTGAATATTATTCCCTTTAATTATTTTTGGGAATTTTGGACCATTTTTTAGGGTTTTTTGAGGAAAAATACATATTTTGAGGGGGGAAAATGTGTATTATGGTCTTTTTGGTGACCTTTTGAAGGTTTTAGAGGCTCAAATGGTGGAAAAAGTGGACAAATGGGTCATGTGAATAAGGGAATGAGCTAGTGAGCACTTTTTGGGTGTTAATAGATTGCCCCTTGATGTGTGAGGGCAGGAGCTTATTGTATGGCCAATAAACATCATAGTTCTTTTGTCTTTTTCTAGGGGATTGGAGAAGAGAAGAGACCGATTGGAGACTGGAACAACAGTCCCTTGGAAGCTGCAAAAATTGAAAAAATACATGGCTTCAAAATGAATGAGGAATAATCTCTGATAATGGACGAGGCAAGCATACACATGCTCGTATCAAGACATATACATAACAATTAGGCCCAAGAAGGAGGACCTGAATAATACACAAAAATCTATTGGTACATCATAATGGTCCAGAGGGGACACAATGCTGGGACGTACTCATGGTCATACCATGACTGATCTAAATAACTGATACACTAGAAAAGAGCAACAACCATTCTGAATAAGGTTTCAGAAGGGTTGATGAACTATTGGAGCTGAAGGTGTCCAACATCTGTAGGGACTCAATTAGATTCTCAAATGTGGTAGAGTCAGTAAATGAGTCAAGTTATGAGGAGTATATGTAACTGTATACTCGAGGGAGTATAAAAATGGGGTACATCTGAAAACTGTCGCCAAGCGCAACCTGGATAGGAATGTGTAACTGGTTGTTTTCTCAATTAGACTCTCAAATGTGGTAGAGTCGGGTGATATCCGGGGTCTTCAACAAATAACTGAAAGGATCGATAACTTGTACGAGTCTCAACGATGCGATCAAGGTCTTGAAGTCGAGCATGTGAGAAACAATAATTTGGAGAGGCACTGAGGACTCCTTTCAAAATGATCCGTAGGCACTCATCACTAATGGTGATGAGTCCAAGGCACAGGGACCTTTGGGTCTATCCTCTGGAATAGATTTGGTTGGCGTCGACAGAGGGAGACCAGTAACTACCAAGGAAATGATGTTTCCTTGATAGGAGCGCGAGGTGTACAACTGAAGTGTGATAGTACTGATGGTAGGACTGACATACTGTGGGGATGGGGAATAACTGGGGTCATAGAGTGGGTGGACTCAAACTTCCTTTGTTCAGAGCAGGATGACATGGTTGACCTGGCAGCATAAGAAACTGACTTTTAGGTGTGGGGATCATAGCTTAAGGGATCAGGGGTATGTATTGCAAACTGGAGTGACTATGGGGGGACAAGCTAATGGATGCTATTGGGAGACTCTCAGGGTGACATATTGCAGAATACTCTGAACAAAGGCGACCATAATGGGGAAGCTGCCATATGAGTAGACATGATCTGTTATGGCACCGAAAAGCACCGTTAGGTCCTTCTTCATGGTTTTAATGAGCTCTAAGATGGGATAAAAGTGTGCTATGAAATGGTACTATCCTGTGGATTTAAACGAGCCCAGGACTGTTCATGCTCGTGAGTGCTTTCATTTTTAAGGAGTCTGAAAATAATAAGAAGACTCTGAATTGGTAGAGGAGTACCGTCCTATGGATTTATACGAGCCCAAGACGGTGATTGCTCATGGTTGCTTTCAATTTTAGAGAGTCTGGAAGCAGTAAGTAGACTCCATTGGTATTCTTTTTCGTATGTTAGTCTCCAAGGCCCCAAAAAGCATAAAATGATGCCAATGGAGAACTCTTCTAGCCGATGTGACTAGAGTATTCCTTTTTCATAATTAGTCTACAAGGTCTGGAAAAGGGGTAAAATTATACCAGGTAGACGCTCTTTCAGATACTTTTAGCGAACATGAAAGGAAGCAAGATTGCTCGGCGATCTTTTCATTGTTTTAGGAGTCAGAAAAGAGCTTAATAAATAAAGGAACTTTCAGAAACTCCCTAAGTGCCTTTTTCGTAAAGGAATTGCTCGGCCCGAAAAAGGGATAAAATTATACCGAACAAAAAGGTATTGGTGAGAGCGAGGAATGATCTCGAGCATCGTCACAAGCGCGAAAAACTGAATCCAGCGGTGTGAGAAATGTTTAAAAAAGGGTAGTGGTCAATGTGGCACGCAAACCGAGGCAATGAGGGGCATTTTGAAAAAATGCCCAAAAATTATGGGGGTGAGAGCGAGAAATGATCTCAAGCATCATCACAAGCACGAAAAACTGAATACGACAATATAAAGATCATAAAAAATGGGCAACGGTCGATGTGGCACGCAAACCGAGGCGACGAGTGTGTGAAAAAATATCCAAAAAATCTGGTGGTGAGAGCGAGAAATGATCTCAAGCATCATCACGAGCGCGAAAAACTTAATCCAACGATATAAAGAACGTCAAAAACGGACAACGACCGATGTGGCATGCAAACCAAGGTGACGAGGGGCATGTGAAAAATGCCTAAAACGGGACATGGTGGAATCAAGAAAAGGAGTGGACTATCGTGAGGTTCTCGCTGCGCTGATTCCAATGGTAGCAACGGTTTGAAAAACGAACGTCGTATGATGTTGAAATGGTTGATTGAAGATTGGTCAGATTTCTATAAATAGTTAGTGGACCCAATGTGATAAGTGTTATTTTCACTGTTGAGTTATACAGAGTAATTCGATTCAGTTAGATAACAGGGGGCATGGTGACGAATGCGACGACATCCGTCACGGTCGATATTTGGTCGAAACTTCTGTGTGCGGAGGTATACCAAAATGTCACCGTACCAAGGGTCGTCAGACGAGATGATGAATAAATGTTCATCAATTATATCAGTATGGATCGCTGGTGATGACGACGAGGATGGTAGGTCTGTAATGAGCTGAGCGAGTGTTAGGGCTTTGGTACTCTTCGGGGTTTTAAAAGTCAGGTCATATTCTTGTAGGATTATCACCCATTTGGAAACACGGCCTTGCAGAAGGTGGCGATTCAAGAGATAGACCATTGGGTTGGAATTTGCCACAACCGTGGTATGGCTTAGGAGAATATAATGGCGCAGCTTCTGTACTGAAAAGACGACGACGAGGGCCATTTTCTCGTCATGTGGGTAGCACAGTGGCGGGCCTGATAAGGTTTGGCTCACATAGTAAATGACATGCTCTTGACGAGCGGAGTCTTCTTGGACTAGTACTCCAGAAACGAGGTAATCAAATGCCGAAATGTAAAGGATAAAGTCTCTTGTAAAGTCCGGAGGAGAAATCAAGGGGGCACTTGTGAGTGCTTTCTTTAGGTCTCTGAAAGCTCCTTCTACTTGGTCATCCCATACAAAACGGGTATGAAGGCGTAGCAAATGGAGGGAACCATGTACTATCGTGGCATAATCTGGGACAAAGCGACGGAGGAAGTTGGACCTCCCCTGAAGGCTTTGTAATTGTCTTAGTATACGAGGTGATGGTAGGTCTATGATGGCTTAGACCTTTAGAGGGTCGACAATGATCCCTTTTTATGAAATGATGAAACCCAACAGACGACCTACTGGAACGCAAAAGACACACTTGAGTGGGTTCAAGCGGATTTGGTATTTGTGACAACGTAAGAAGACTTGTTGGAGGTCGTCTAAATGGTCGGATCATTTCTTAGATCGAGATGTGAGGTCTTCTAGATAAACCAATATGATGTTAATCAGGTCATGAAAACAATAAGTCATAGCTCGCTGAAATGTGGCTCTAGCATTCTTGAGACCAAAAGGCATGACGCGATAGGCGAAGGTGCCCCATGGGGTAGTGAAAGCGGTTTTGTATTGATCCTCCTTGCGGATTTGGATTTGGTTATACCCGGAGAAACCGTCCATGAAAGATAGTACCTCGTGCCCCACACATGCATCGATTAGCTGGTCGATAAATGGTGTTGGGAAGTTGTCTTTGGGACAAGCTAGATTGAGGTCGCGGAAATCAGTACAGACACGAATGGTGCCCACTTTCTTATTGACTGGAACTGAGTTGGAAACCCAGGTGGTATAAGCAACAGGATATATGAAACCCGTTGCTCGAAGCTTCTCAATTTTGGCTTTAACGGCTGGAAGCTTGGATGGGTGAATGGGGCCTTGTTTGTGGCGGACCGGGGATATGTTGGGCCAAGTGTCTATGTGATGTTCTACAATGGTAGGATCAAGACCAGGCATCTCAGTGTAAGACCAGGCAAAGACATCGAAAAATTCTTGGAAGAGTTTCTTATAGGCTTGGGTTTCCTTTTCTGTGCACAATGCGCCTAAATAGATAAGCTCGGGTTTACCGAGGGTGGTGGAGATGTCGATTTTTATGATCGACGAAATGTTGGCCATGTTACCTTCTTCAAAGGCTTCTGGAACTGGGATAGGATCTTTGAACCAATCGACCTTGGTTGGTAAGAAGTCTTTGGATTCAGTGGACAGTTGGTTCATCGTGGTGGAGGTAGATGCCTCAGGGATGAAGTAGGATCGATGGTGCATATCACCCCAGGGGTTGTCCGGTGTAGTAAGTGTTTCTAGGATTTCCTCATCGGTGCGGAAGTAGTGCATCAATAAATCAAGTGGTTCAGGCTTGTAGGTAGTTGAAATCATATAAATGGTATTAATTTCTTTTGAACGGGAAGATTCTGGGGGGAATATTTCCTCAATGAGCGGGGGGGATATCTCTAGGTCGGCATTATTCAATTCGTATAATGCTTCTCTATAATCCGGGAGATCGGGGCAGTGATGTGAATAATGGTCGTAGATGCCACAGATCACACAAGGGTGGTTTGTACATAGCGATTTATCGTGAGGTTGAGGGGGTAGCTGGAGTTTAACAACTAGAATGTTTGTGTCGTCCTCCAACATATTCATGTGTTCTTGAAGTGTCGGTAGTTGTGGACATAGATGGGTAGCATGGCGTATATCGTCGCACAAGGAGCACTTGGGGGGTATGTGGATTGTTGGGGGATTCTTCCCTAATTTGGGGGTCACTGAGGGGGTGCGAGTTATGGGTCCAGTGGTGTGGACCTCTGCCCCCATTGTAGCGAGATTGAGGGGGAAACTAACTAGAGGTTGATGTAGTGGCCCCTATTGGAAGTGGTCGGTTTTGGGGGTTTGGTACGTTGGGCGGTGGACGGTTGGAAGTATTGATGGGTTGCACCGGTTGTAAAATGACATTCGGTGTCGGGGGAGGGGTTGGGGCAGGTAGTTACCACACAGGTAGTCCTAATGTTAATCTTTGGAGATTAAGTGTAGTCATGACTGGTGTGCTGATGGCGCCTGAAGGGGGAAATAAAAATGGGATAGTATGAATTGGTGTGGCTCCTATGTGACTAGGCACTGTTGGAGGTTGTGGCAGTGGTTGAGGTTGTTGAGTATGTTGTTGTTCGTTGTGCGAGAGGGTGCACAAATCAGATATTTCAGTTATCCGTAGAGGGGGTGGGATAGATGGCAAAGTGGTGATCATGGGAGTATCCGAATATATCCCGAGTTTGACTGAGGAGACGAACGATATGGGTGCACTCTGAACGGGTTGTTCAATCATGGGAAGAACATTTTCAGGCGCTGCAGGGGCATTGGGATCATAGTATGTTATCTGGTCGATTTTGACTACGCGTCCTTCATGGGGAAACATCATGAGGTGGAAAACTGAAGAAGCGACAGCTTTCATTTTATACATGTAGCTTTGTTCGAGAAGGAGATTGTAATCAAGTTGGGTGTTGATGACCTCTATATCTATGAGAACCAGTTTTCCCCCAAGCTGTATGGGCACGTTCACTAACAGACCCTGAGGTTGAGCTTCACGACCATTGTAAGCTCGTAATGCGGTAGTTGATGGTTGTAGCGTTGGGGATCCAAGTTTCTGCCAGACAAAAGTCGACATAATGCAGGTGGAGGCACCTTCATCGATGAACGACGAGGTTTTGAATGGACACAGAAACCTGAAAAGCTAGTGATGAAGGCAAACAAGGTTCGGCTTGGTCTAAGTTGAAAGCCATCATACTAGAGTCGTTAGGGTCTATGGCACCAATGGCGGACAACAACAATTTTCTCTGTGCAGGACAAGTTTTTAGGATTTCTAGAGCGGACATAGCAACAGGGGACTGGGATAAGTCTTCTACGATGTTATAGTTCGAAGCTGCACAAGCGTTAGGGTTGTTGTTGATTCGTCTTAAAGGGAAGCGAGGTGCTTTTGGACCCCCGTCCATGGGCATATTAGGTATGCGAAGTGGCTGATCAGTTGGGAGGGCACTCGAAGATGGATCCGTGGGTGTGGCCTTAGGGGTTGAGCCGTATTGGTTTCGACGAGTTTGAAGGTTGACATCATTTGGTGACATCATTAGCAAATGGTGAGTTTTGGACTTTGTATGCTGGTAATCGGTTGCCACATAGGTAATTTGTTGCTATGTTGCAGCGAATCCTTGTGGGGGATCCATTGGATGAGTGTTTACTACTCCTTGGTTAGGTAGAGGATTTTACAATATCATGGGTTGCGGCTGAGGAGGTGGTGCTGGCTGTGCAGCATGTCCTTGTTGTTGGGCATCATCGGTCCAGAGTTGACGTGCTCGGTCCAAATGGGGGTAATTATGCGTGTAATGGCCTTATACATCGCATATGGAACACAGGTGGTTTGTTCTCAAGTTGGGATTTTTCCCCTGTTTTGGTGGACGATCAGGGTTTTGATTTGCAGGAGCAACGTTACTGTTATTGGGAGGATTAGGTGGTTGTCCTCCTTGGTTTTGTTGTTGGTTATTTCCACATTTGTGTCCTCTTCCGTGATTCTGTTGACCTCCTTGATTACACTGGTTGTTATGGTTTTGAGGTTGGTTTTGCTATGCGTATACATGCCCTTGGGCAGTAGGTGGGTTTTGAGGTCATGCAGGCGCTGGAGCAGGCTGCGGTGGATAGTAAGCGGGAGGGTTCTGAGGTGGACCTGGTGCTTGTTGCGGTTGTGGGTAACCTTGAGCTATTGGAAGTGTTGGAGCAAGAGGTGATGCTTGTTGAGGGTAATAAGCCGATTGGGATTGTGGGTGAACCAGAGTCTGATTAGCCTGCTGGTTATAATATGGAGGTAGTGCATAATTTGATGGTGCTTGCCCATAACACTGTGGTGGACATGAGGGTCCATGAGTGTGGTGGGTGTGCATCACTGGAGCATACGAAGTTGTATCTCTAGAATGAGATGTAGCCCTAGAAAGGTCTGGGGAGTTGTTTGTACTCATGATGGTGAAAGGTTTGTTTTGTACCATAACCTGGCCGATGATACCATTGGAGGCATGGGATGCCCCCCGCGCGTCATTCCGGGATGGATCGCCGCGCGGGGCGTCAGGTAATATTGTGTATAAATATACAGACTAGGCATATATCAGGTCGAACTGCTGAGCTTTTAAAATGGCTTCTTCTTTCGAGTGGGGTCGTTCAGAAGCTACATCTTTAGCTATGAGAGGAAGGAGTGATTTCAGGAACCAATCTAAGAAGATACGATCGTCTAGTTTGATCTTGCAGAGACTACGACGTTTACGCCACTCATGGATGTGATTTGTGATATGGGTGGCCGTATTCTGTCTACAAGACATTAGGATTTCTACTCTTGCATCATAGCGTACGGGTAGTTGAAAGAACTGTAGGAAAGTTGAGGCGAGGGATGTAAACGTGGGGTGTGTCCCATGTGGCTGCTCAATATACCATTTGGCTGCCGAGCCAGTGAAAGTTCTTTGTAAAAGTTAGAGTCGAATAGAATCATCGACTATGGAGTTTTAGGAACACCATTGGTGAAACGACATGATATGGTTTTAGGGGTCTTCCCTAGCCTTCCCTTCAAACTTTGGGATGTCTAACGGGAGCTTTGTGGGCATGGGGGGCCAAGTAGGGTCATTTCTAATGGGATCATTTGTTAGCCTTGCGAAGTCTGGTAGGTTAAGGCTAGCCATAAATGGCAAACTGGTGGAGGGGTATGACGTTGTCATGGGGGCATAAGTGCTAGTGGTAGCGTTATGTATTGGGACACTACCCCCTAGGGGGATATTAGTCATGGCAGGTATGTGCCCTCCACCCATAGGAGTGTGGGAGGGGCCTGTGCCACCAAGTGCAACTTGGGTTACAGATGGGTTGGGAAGATGTCCAATAGGTGTTGGGATCTGAGTGGTAGCAAGGATAGTAGGTATAGATCCTATTGTGGGCATGCCTAGGTTAGGTGTGGGTCCTGTATTAGGAAAGGGTCCCATGTTAGGCATACCTAATGGAGTTGTTGTAGCAGTGGCCATTGTGGTGGCCATGGTGGTAGTGGGGGTGGTGGATGTTCCACCAATAGTTCCTATGAAGAAGGAGTCAAAAAGCGAACCGGCCATGGGGCTAGTGGGTGTTGTGTATGTAGGATGTTCGGATTCTTCCTCAGAGTCAGATGGGAAATGAGGTGCGTCAGAATCGGATGACAGGGCTCTATGTCGATGATGCGTAGAGTCGAGTGACAATTATCTTCGTATATGACGAGTGGTGTCAAGTGAATCGTATTGTGGGGGTTCACCCTGGAAACGTCGAGAACGTCTCGGGGACTCAATGGTGACAGTTGTGAAAAAATACTAGGTGGTGGTGAGTGGAAAGCTCTAAAGCCCTAATGCAACCGTACGTGCAATAGGGGAGCATAAAAAATAATGGCACTTAGGCCAACAATCAACCTCAAAACACTTACTATAACAGCCGTGCTATAGTAAGTGGAGTAATAAAAAAATGTGGTCAGAAAACCAACATGCAAACAGCTCCTAAAGATAGAAAAAGGTGTACTCACTGACCAAAGGGAGGTAATGGAGCATGCAAACACCTAACTAAAAAGTATTATGACTCAACAAGATATATCCTCTGCAAGGTGATGGAATCCAAGTCAGACAATATAAATTGTAGAATCAAAGGCTAGATATCCCCCTACCGGGAGGGATACCGGGTAGTCAATCCTAGAAAATGGGTCACTAAGATACCTCGTTCATGACACGTCCAGTTGGGTGAATTTGCAGCTCTTGTTCTATCACCGTTTTACTCCCACAAGGGTGGTACAACGAGTAGGTATCCTTCGGTGACTTAATGGATTGCGGTATTCCACTCAGGCCTCCGGAACCAATATGGCTACTTCAACCCTCCTAAGGGAGAGGCCTTCCCGACGAATTGGTTTAAACCGTGTCAACAAATAATAAGGAATTTTGGTACCCTAAATGTCAATTACTATGTCTCAACTTGTAAGTGAGTGAGGGGTGTTATTTGGATACTTATCCCTTCAGTCTTACCTAACTACAATATTCTTATTGTGTTCCCCAAATGGGGTTAGAATGTTGGTTGAGTTAAGAGAATTTTAAGGCTCACTTGAAATTATTGTGACAGATTGTGTGCTGGTGTGGTTGTATACCAAAACAATTTGCTTCGAATGGGCTATTTAATCACAAACTAAAATAATGATTTCAATTTGCAAAAAATGAAAGACACTTTCAAATGTAAATGCTTGTTTCAATTTTTCAAAATTTGTTAAGGTAAAGCAAATAACATATGCAGAAATAAATGGATTTCTAAAGCCTTTCTTGGGAAAAATATTGAGCAATTCAGAAATATGATTCTAACTTTGCAAAGTATGAAACTTACAACCTGAAAAATACTTAACAAATCTTTTTTTCACTCAACCTAAAATTTTCAAAAAGATAGTAAAGCATATAACATAATATAAATTTATAATGCTGCAATAATAAAACACTATGCTGTCAAAAAATTGCAGAAAATAAGGCTGGAAAAAATGGGTCGATTGGGCAAAAACTCGGAAAAAAATGGGTCGAACGAAATAGGAAATATCGCGACTGTGAGGCGAAAAGCCGCGATGTGAATCGCGGCGATATGGGAAAAAGCCGCAATGTGAATCACTACGAGGTGGGCAAAAACCGCAATGCGTAGCACGGAAAAAGGCCGAATAGCCGCGATGGACCACGCGGGAAAAAGCCGAACAACCACAATGGGCCACGCGGAAAAAATCCGATTAGCCGCGATGGGCCACGCGGAAAAAATCCGAATAGCCGCGATGGGCCACGCGGAAAACATGCGTGAGGGTGCAATGCGACTATG
Source organism: Larix kaempferi (assembly GCA_027924585.1). Taxonomy (NCBI): domain Eukaryota; kingdom Viridiplantae; phylum Streptophyta; class Pinopsida; order Pinales; family Pinaceae; genus Larix; species Larix kaempferi. The sequence continues at coordinate 10,104,495 of BSBM01000368.1, forward strand.
GGTCTGAAAGTTGTGATGTACGGACGAAAAATAGTTGCCGAAAAATGAACCCAAAAATTGAAATTTTGGGCAGTTTTAAGCTACAGAACATGCCAAAGGCTAGGACAGCAATGGAGAGGATGACTAATATGGCAGATCTACAACTTTAAATGGAAAAAAAAAAAACTAAAATATAGATCTAAATCAAAGATTTAAAGTTTGAAAACTAGCGGAGTCGCCAAAAACTGTTGCTTGATTTTTCAACCAAACATGTGCTAAAGGGCACCTGTTAACTAGTAGCAGCTGTCTCAATGTAAAAGTAAAAACTAAAGTAAATAACAGTAAATCTGATCTAACATTAACATGTGAAAAGAAATAAAAAACTAGATTTAAGAACAATAAACAATGAGATCTATGGGAAAAACAAAAAATTAAAAATTTTGATCTTTTGTATTACCTCAAATGGTGAGGATGGTGAGTTCGAGCAGCTCCATGGTTGAGGTGCTCCAATGTCCAATGGTCTTTTCTTCTCTAATGCTTCAATGGGGATCTTCAAACTCAAAAAGGGAGGCAATGGCTCTCAAAAGGAATTTGGCAGCATAAGGATAGGAAGAAATGTGGATGAATAGTGAGGAGCCCCTATCACATTTTTATAGTTTTTTGGTGATGGGGAATACCATTATGGTTTAAGGAAACCAATGGTATTGACCAAAATGGTTTAGGTCTCTTTTTCCCTCTTTTTCATTTTTTGAATATTATTCCCTTTTAATTGATTTTTGGGAATTTTGGACCATTTTTTAGGGTTTTTGAGGAAAAATACATATTTTGAAGGGAAAAAGGTGTATTATGGTCTTTTTGGTGACCTTTTGAAGGTTTTAGAGGCTCAAATGGTGGAAAAAGTGGACAAATGGGTCATGTGAATAAGGGAATGAGCTAGTGAGCACTTTTTGGGTGTTAACAGGCAGCCATTCCCCTAATTCATTTTCACCTTTGTTCAAGAATGGATTCACAATCATTGCAAACCAGTCGGTTGCATTGGTCAAGTCTCCAAACCAGTCGGTTGCATTAGTCGAGGGCTGTCTCCAATCGGTTGCATTGGTCGAGTCTCCAAACCAGTCGGTTGCATGAAAACAATTTGTCAGGGACATAATCATCATCTACCATTGAAACCCCCAATTTGTCGACATCTGAGCAACTTAATCTGAGCAATAATAAAGGTCGACTGAATATTGTAATAGCCCAGATTCGCCTGGACTATCGACCATTTCGATCAGATTAGTTAATAGTCAAATTAATATTTTTTTTGTTTATTCCCATATTCGAACATTCAATGTATGGTTAACCTTCATTTTTTAACGGGTCGAAGTTCATTAAAAATTTGAAACAACCTTCCAAAAGCTTTCTGATCTGCAAATATCTGATATTTCATTCAATAATGGTCGCCGACGGATATGAGTTAATTTCAGAAAATGCATATCAATAACCATCGTGTCAGGGTGCTTTGTTTCGGACAGCCTGAATGTCAACAAAGACGGCTAAAGATACAATATGAATTATCCTGCAGAGAAAGCCGTAAGAGTCAAAATATCTGGGGGAAAAGCGAAAAACACGTGGCAGGATTCCATTCGCTCCATAAGCGAGGAATCTAGCAGACGTGGATGGTCATGCTTCTCGTTGGTGAAACGCCTACGACGTAAATATGCTTTTTTTGCTTCACATAAATAAGAACAATATTTATAAGCATATTTTTATAAGCATGTTTCTCTACATGGAAGTGTTTTGTGTTCAATAAAATCTTATCTAATGAGAAAAGTTCAGTCAATTTTTGGCTAACGTCATTGTCGTATTGTTGATAAAAGATTTTTATTAAGAAAGATTTATTACTATAGCTAGTTGCAAATTATGCACTTGATTTTTGAATTATATTTTTCTAAATTACATTTTAAACTATGCTTGTAAATGTATGTCGTGTTTTTTTAGCATTATGCATAAAATATTGGTTTTTATTTTTATTTTTTTACCAATGTACACTCTATTTTCCATTGAGAGCAAAGTTTATTTAGATATAATGCTTATTATTAATTTCTATAATTTAACTACAAAACTATTTGTTAATTACTTTTTTTTTCACACAATGAAAATAGCATACTATTAAATAAGCAAAATAGTATCAACGGATACATCAACAAGGAGATATGCATAGTCTCCCCGAAAACAAAACCAAGTATCCAACCGGGACCACCAATCGATCATATGTCCCAACATAAAAACAACCCATCTACCAATGGCGAAACAATGGGCAAGTAGAAACCAATAGATCCAACATAGAACCTCCCATGTGCCTATGGCAAAACAATGGGCACCACGAAAAAATCAACAGTACAAAAAACTATCTAGTGAAAACATAAATATCCTAGAGCAACTGTGCCATCTAAACAAAAACAATCAGCAAAGGGAGAGAGCCGACCATCAAAACCATCCCAAGGATGGACCATCACAAAGAGAAAAACCAGAGCATAGGGCCAAAAAGTGATACGCCAACCAACCAGCAGTTGATCGATCGTATGAAACTAAAAACTCATAGTTTCATATGTTGTTAAACCCATTTGTTAATTACTTATGTTGCTTATATGTACAAATTTGATCCCATTTGTTAATTACTTATGTTGTTTATATATACAAATTTGATCCTAATTAAAATTGGAAAACCATATCTTAAAGTTTATGTAATGTTATTAATTTTTGATAAAAACTTTTAATATTGGTGAAAATTCTCTTAATATTTTTTTAAAACCAATTTAAATATTTGCTTATTAAGTATGTTATTGATATTGACAAATTCAACCCTAATTAAAATTTGAAGACCATATTTATGACTTTCTTACAATGTTCTTAATTATTAGTGAAATACAATTTGACTATTCCTAAATTAATACATCTATTTTAATAATCTATGTATTATATTGTGTTTAATATTTCAAAATGCAATGTGATTATCTATATTAGATTGTTTTTACTTTTTTGAAATGTAATTGAAGACTATTCTCGAAGGAGACTATGCAATTAGGCTATTCATACATTGACTTCATTATTTTGAAATGCAATTTAGCCATTTCAAAATAATGCAATGTGATTATCTATATTAGATTGTTTTTACTTTTTTGAAATGTAATTGAAGACTATTCTCGAAGGAGACCATGTAATTAGGCTATTCATACATTGACTTCATTATTTTGAAATGCAATTTAGCCATTTCTAACCTAAGTTACTATGTAGCACTTGTTTAAATATGCAGTCATATTATTTTATGGATTTTGTAATGTAGATTTATAATAAAATTTTGGAGATATTATTTTATGGATTTTGTAATGTAGATTTATGATAAAATTTTGGAGATATGCTACTCCTTCTATATGTGGATTTTTGTTAGATATAGTTACAATTATAGTTTTTGGTAGAATTTTCTATGGTGGACAAACTATTCATATTTTTATTTTTCATTTAAGTGTGTGAGAGTGTATCAAATTATTTTCAAATTTAAGTTTTATAAAATTTTAAATCCTATTAAAAAATGCAATAGAAAAATATAATAATACTATTTTTATTAAGTAAATAAAAAATATTAAAATATTAACATTTGGAATTGTACATATTGTATTTAAATGTAATGATATTAAATATTTTCAAGTTTGATGTTTTGAGTGAATTGTTCACTCATCTTTAAAAAAAACAATTTTTTTAATAATCAATGTTGTAAATATTGTGGTAACTCTTTTATACAATGAAGAAAAAAAAATATCTAAAAATATGCAAAATAAAAATACATAAAACACAGCAATATAATAATAAAAATATCTATTCCTCTTGTTAATTACGTGAGCTAAACCCAATTGGAAACTAAAATGAAATATAATAATGAGTAGTTTATAAACATTAATTGTAGTATTGGTATCATTAAGGATGAACCATTTCTCCCATCCTTTTTCCTATACATATCGATAAAATTAACAATGTTTAGAAGAGTAGGGATGCATTCGTATTAACATGGTGGGTAATCCTTCTCTAGTAGAGTATATTAGTTTTATAATGGTTGCTCTCTCATACACCTACGGAATTGTTCTTCTTGCAAAATCTAGTAATGATTTTCTCAAACAACTCAAAGTTTTCTAACATTTTGTGAAAGTTATGAACTTACTATCGATATTAATAAAACCAAGATTAAAATACTTAAATATAATAAAATAATTTATCCTCCAAATACTAATAATATAATTTTACAAATACTTATTTCAATTGCCATTTAAAATAGAATCACCTCTTCAAAAAGAAAATCATTCACAATTAAAATTATATATTTAAATACTTATTTCAATTGCCATTTAAAATAGAATCACCTCTTCAAAAAGAAAATCATTCACAATTAAAATTATATATTTAAATGTTGAACATTGGAGTTGGGATAAGAAACAATACATTTTCAACACTTTAGTGATTCTAGTTATTCTCTATAATCGTGAAGTTTGAACATGCAACTTTTCGTGACCTGAAATAAAATTGAGTAAACCTAAAAGCCTTTTATGACTTATAATTTTAGAATGAAATGCAATAGTCCTTGCTCCATTTTCTTCATTGAAGTTAAAACATTTTCAACATTTCAATGATTCTAGTTATTCTCTATAATTGTGAAATTTGAGCTTTTTTTGACTTGGAATAAAATTGAGTAAATCCAAAAGCCTTTTATAATTATAATTTTATAATTAAATGTAATACTCCTTGCGTCATTCTCTTGATTGAAGCTAATTGTACCTTTTGAAAATCTTAAACCATAATTAAATATATCTAAAATATACAGATAAATTACTCACATTGAGTGATGATAAACTTCATGTTATTATTACTTATAGTATAAGTAGTAGTCCTCCTACATTCAAAGAGATTGAAATAGAGATTTTGAGGCTTGGATTAACTATTGGGACATAAAAGGCAAAGATACATTGATAATATCCTATAATATTAAATCCTACATCCTTACAAAGTTTAATGATAAACTTTATAATGACAATGAATTATTTCATCATCATTATGAGCTTAAAAAAATGAATATATGCTAAAACTAGGACAAATGTGGGACAAATGCTCTTGACTTCTATAATGAAATTAGTTGTTGGACTAACCCAAATACATTGTAAACTAAGTGAATTTGTAAAATTTGTGATACAAATAGGTCCATAAACAACATTTCCTATTGTTAGGTGCCTCACAAAGTCACACACGCTAATGACTAAAAACACAGCTGATAATACAAAGAAAAGTAGACATGAAAGCTCAATATTTTCTCATTAGGTATGCACATATAAATACACATGAGATGGCTCTTGGGTTGCAAATTCCCAAGGCGTCTCTTGGACTCCTAAGATGATTGTTCACATTTTCATGTGACCCTTGGGATATTTTAACGCTTGTGAGTTAATGTTTCCTGCAAAACCCCCCTTAATTTGAAGGGGTGTATAAGATTCCAAGAAAAGAGAGTTGAAATCTAGAGAAAGTCGACTGCACAAAGTTGAACATCTCCAACTTGGCAATCCGAATTTGCCAAGCAAGTTAGAAGAAGCTGACTTCTCTTGCTAAATATAAGTGCTCTTTGAAGTGAAGGTTTTGGTTGACCACCAACCAAAGGGGGATAGCAAAAGCTGAAGTCCTCTACTACGTGGGTGGTTTAAAGTTGACCACAAACTCTCTATATTAGCAGCTAGAAAATCATGAACCATGAAGGTGGTTTAAGGGTGACCACAAAATCTCTAACTCAATGGCTATAAAATCATGAACCATGAAGGTGGTTTAAGGTTGACCACAAACTCTGGAACTTGGCTTGAAAGCTCAAAGGTTCCTAGAACATTCTGAAAGACTAGCAAAAGTTGTCAGTCTTCTACTAAATGAGTGGTTTTAAGCTGACCACAAACTTTGGAACTTGGCTTGAAGGCTTGGAGGTTATTGGATCATTTTGAAAGGTTAGTAGAATCTGGTGCAATATTCTACTAAATGGATAGTCATGGCTTTGGCTCTGGCTCTGGCTATAGCTCTAAGTATTGCAAGATCAAGGCTTTGGATGTGATGCACGATTGCTTGTTCCCACTCGCTTGTTTATGATTGTTCATCATTCCCCCTTCTCAGGAACAATGCGAGAAGAATAAGAATTGCAAGATGTGTCAATACTTGTGAATGAAATCTACGGTATGATTTATAAATATTCTTGGTTGTTGATGACAATTTCGAAGAAGCGATCCACCCATAGTGAATCTTCTCCCTTGTAGGTTTCTTCAGAGTAAAGCATCTGTCTGAAGAATGCATGTGTTTTCCATAATGCTTGCAAGGATGAAGATCAAAACACCGATCACAATGTTGGCATGTCAAGCTGTAAATTGGAATGGATGAAGATGAACTCTTGTGGAGAATTCCAACACTCTAAAACTGGATTGGCTTGGAGAAATCAGGAATGTGAACTATCACTTCCTTGTCGTATCCAAGACCGGTGATGTGCTTGTTGTGGTTGATCTCTTCCCATGGTCTGATGATGGGCTTGGAAGGGACAAGCATAACCTCTGTATGCATGTCTTTATTTTCATTTTCTTTTTCTTTTGATGGGGTGCCATTGTTTTGATTATGTGCTTCTGAAGTGACATCATTATGTGTAGGTTGCTGAATGGTATCACAAGGATGATTGTTTTGAACATGAACAAGTTTAGAATGTTGATTTTCATCGTGTTGAAGCTGCAACTAAAGTTGTAGAAAGTCAAGTGTGTCTTTTGAATCTTGCACACAATTCCGAATATGAGTGAGGGTGGTCTTATCAACCATGACAGTGTTGTTGACAGAGAAAAACAATAGAGTGTTCAATAACTCTACCAGGCCATTTAATCTCACCATTAGTAAACTGAATCAAATAGTGAAGGGCTTCTTGCAACTCCGCCCTTTTACAAATAAGACTCAACAATCTCAAACTCGAAAGAATGATGGGTGTGGGTCTTAGCCAAGAATGCACCCAAATACAATTCAGCTCACAGAAAACGATTTCAAATACAAATGAGCTTACAAAAAAATCTATTTGTAAGTAACAATTCTGAATGTGAATGGTCTCCAAAAACATTGTTTACTCGAGTTCTTGAGTGATGATAATTCTCAAGTGAGGATACTCAACTAAGCTCGCAGACTTCGAAAGTATTATAACGATTCCTCTTTACAATGCAACTTCTTATCTAGTTCTGGCTCCCAATTAATTGAATTTCTCTCAAATAGTTTTTTTGTTTGGCTCTCAAACGGATAACGAATGTATATGACCTACTCCAAATCAGTTATGTAAAAACATTCACCAATCTCTTTAGCAGTACTTAATCTTGCATCTCTCTGTGTTCTTTTAACAACGGTGCCAATTGTTGCGACAAGCAACATGCTCTAATCTTGCATCTCTCTGTTTTCTTTTAACAACGGTGCCAATTGTTGCAACAGGCAACATGCTCTTCAAGCAGTTCTAGCATCCATGCACTGGCAGGATTTGAAATCTCCTTTCACTGGTTGTCTTCTTTAACTCAACAACTGTTTAAATTCCCTTGTGGTCACAAATATTCACACAATGGAGAAGGCCTTCAGGCAAAGTCGAAACCAGTCGCCAAATATAAGTTTGTCCAAGTATGAAAACAAACAAGGTTATGCTGCTCTTCAACGAGCTTCTCCTGTGCTCATGTGAGATGCTCTATCGTCGCCCACTTCTGCACAGTGCAATCTCAAGCAATCAAATGCCAAAGAAAATAAACCAGAATACATAATTGAAAGGCGTTATTACTGGACCATGTTGTTCTTCGTAAATGACAATCTTTATCTAAACGGAAGATGATCAAATATGGTTACCGAACCAGGCTTCTCGCTCTGGATGCTTGCATCTATGATGAGGGATTTATATGGTGGCGGACGAAATAGACGTTTACAAACACAGCTCCTTGCAGCATTTACCATTCAAAAACGCAGGTATAGACAAAGTACAAACCGCCAACAGTAAATAATATTCAAACTTCAAAATCTGATACGCAACAACATTCAATGTTCTATGATATAGCTCAACTCACAACATTCCAATGCAGTTTCGTCCTTCATTCTTCAACGTGGATTAGGGTTCATGTAGTTGATGATAGAGAAGGCGCTAAAACTCAACAATGGGCACCCTGGGCTCAGCTCGCACCTTTGACTTTCTTCTATGTTAGTTTTGGATGAAGGGAATCAGCAATCGAGATAAACTCAAGCTTTGCAGTAAGGACTCAGATCTGATTTCCACCACGATAGAGTTTGGTATTCAAGCTATTCAAGCTGGTCTCTTCAAGCTGGTCTCTTCACATAGGTCGAATGGAAGAAAGGAGTCTTGATGCACAACAGGACGTTGGTCTTCAATCACTTCAACGCTGGGCAAAATGATGATCTAAAATCAGGCTGAATGCAATGCAACATTCAGTTGGAGCTCTCTAGAAATTGTGCGACAGATTCCATGCTTATGAAACACTGTAATGTTGCTTAAGAAACAGGCATAATGGAGCTAAGAAGATTGTGGTGATCCATGCTCAGGAATTGTAGACAACTTGGCGCATTGAGGGAAATAAACATAATGCAAGGCCAAATATGATTAGAAAACAAATAATCATGCATGCATGCAACTCCATCAAGAAGACGCAGAGATCAGTGAAGGGTATGGAAAGACTGCCATAACATTCACAATTTTCACATGGCTAAGAACAATAGGTTCTGATACCAGTGTTAGGTGCCTAACAAAGGCACACGCTAATGATTTAACACACAACCAATAATATAAACAAAAGTAAAACCTGAAATATTTTTTTATTAGTTATATACATATAAATACACACGCTAATGATTTAACACACAACCAATAAGATAAACCAAAGTAAACATGAAATAAATATAAACAAAAGTAAACATGAAATAAATATAAACAAAACTAAACATCAAATATTTTTTTATTAGTTATATACATAAATATACATGAGATGACTCTTGGGTTTCAAATTTCTGAAGCTTTTTTTGGACTTTCAAGATGACTGTTCACATTTTCATGTGCCTCTTAAAATCTTAAAATCTTACCAATTAATGTTTAATAGGTATTATATTCTTAATAATATAAGATGTTATACATGAGATGACTCTTGGATTCCAAATTTCTAAAGCCTTTCTTGGACTTTCAAGATGACTGTTCACATTTTCATGTGACTCTTGAAATCTTCAATTCTTACCGATTAATGTTTCCAACACCTATTAAGGTATTATATTCTTAATGATATAAGATGTTTCCAACTTGGCGACCCATTATAAGATTATACAAATTATACACTTAAAATAAGATTATAAGATTATATAAGATTAATATAAGAGTGTAATATAAGCTTATACTCTTAATGTTTCCAACTTGGGGCATTGATGGAGGAAATAAACACACTGGAAGGCCAAAGATGATTACAAAATCAAATAATCATGTAAATTCAAAAAATATTGAACTAATGATTTAACACACAACCAATAATCCAAAAAAAAATAGATATTAAAATTTAATATTTTTTTCATCAGATATGCACATATACATGAGATAACTCTTGGGTTCCAAATTCCCAAAACGTCTCTTGGATTCCCAAGTTCACATTTTCATGTGACTCTTGGAATCCTTAAAGCTTGCAAATTAATGTTTCCAACACCTATTAAAGTATTCTACACTTAATAATATTAATATAAGATGCAACTTTAACCAAAATCATAATGACCTTAAACACTTTTATTTCCATCATAATCCATTATAAAAATCACATTTTGAAGAATATTTAGTTGATTTTATTTATTTGTATAATAAACACCATCATCACATTTTTAAAAATGTAATAGAAAGAACAGACTAATTCTTATATTAAATAGTTTGTGATATTTCTTTTCTTATACAATTTGAATGGGTTTAAAAGCTACTTAAAAGTTAAAAACATGTTTAATCTCCATCATATCATTATAAAAAATAAAAAAAACATATATTCAAATTCAAAAAAGAAAGGATCGTACATAATATAAATAAAAGAATCTTATGTACATCAATCAATTTAAAATTTTCATTTAAAAATCAAATATTAAAATTAGAAAAAAATACAATAATATTTATGAGAAAAATAGATAAATATCATGTAAAATTTAATAATCCATTATAAATAATAATAATTTTCTCAAACTTATTTTTTTAAGTGATATTATTTTTTTCATTTAATTATTTGTTTTGGGTGATTAACCTATATATTTAAATCTAACGAAAATACCATTCTAATCTTCATCGTATCATTTCAAAAAAATAAAAAAAAAAATATTCCAATTCAAAAAAAAAAATCCTATATTATATGATTAAAAGAATCTTATATATCAATCAATCTAAACTTTTCCTTTAAAAATCAAATATTAATTTATTGAATTTATTTTAAAAATGAATAAAATTAGAAAAAATATAATAATATTTATGAGAAAAATAGATAAATTTCATATAAAATTTAATAACCCATTATAAATAATAATAATTTTCTCAAACTTGTCGTTTTGAAAGTGATATTGTTCTTTTCATTTAATTATTAATCTATATCTTTAAATCTAAGAAAAATACTATTCTTGATAAGTTATTTTTAATGAAATCATATATTTTAAATAACATCTAATCATCTTAATCCAATCCCATAGATAACTCTAAAATATAACTAACTTTATGTCTTAAAAAAAATTATTTAATAATAAGTTTCAGTCACAAACATCTCACTCAATTACACAATTGAAAATAAAATATAATGTTTTTTCATAACTACACGTTGCTAAAAGTTGAATTTCAAATAAATAAATTATTCCACGGGGTTAACTAAAAAAATTGAAAACCACTCTTTGCACCGAAAGGGGTATTGTGTAAAGTGGTTTTTATTAACGCAAGGAAGTCGGAATTTTTAAACCCGAAGCCTGGTCGCTTCTTTCATCCTGATCCAAGAACCACCCAACCAAGATTTTAGACTAACCACAGCCGTTGCATTCGGTGAACTTGCGGAGAGTTTAAGAGGAGCCGTGAACAGTATAAATATCGATAAGCCAGGAAGCTAAGCGAGCGTATTTCTTCGATAGGGTGTTTGCAGAGTACAGATTGTAAAGGACTTCTCGATATTTACTGTATTTGAGCGGCATCGTCATCGGGGAAGGGGTTCGGAATAAGATTTTCAGATTCTGTGTCTTGTCCCGCATCTGGCTGTGGTCGATTTGCCAGTAATTCATTGTCGGAGCTGAAAATCCCTTAGAGAAGGGTTTGGATATAATTCTCTGTCCATATTTGTTTAATTTTAAAGAATTTTGCTGATATTTGGGCTCTGTATTTTTTAATTCGGAATTCCTTCATTAATTTTTTAGATAGTTTGCCTCGTTTACAGTGGACACGAGGTCGGATTTCGGAGAAATGAATTGCCTCGGAGTGTGGGATCAATCTTTGCCTTCTTGTTTGGTCGGGATTTTAGTTAATTGTTCTGAAGTTTGAAATCGACCAATTGGATTGGCGATCGAAGGAGACATTTTATTTTTCATTTGTTTCGTTTTTATCAAGCGCTTCCTTTAAATTCGGCAAACATCACAGCCGGCCAGAATACAACTGGCACCATAAACAGCTCGGCGTGACATCATTTGTACATTTCGTCCCAATCGCTTATTCGGGCCTCCAAAGGAATTGAACATCGTTGGATTGCTTGATACGTCACTGCCTTCACCGCTGAGCCAGGACTCCATTTGCCGTCGAAGGAGAAACTTGAGATGAAGCCGAGGAAGGTGGTGATGCGCAAGGTCGGAAAGTATGAGGTGGGGAGGACCATTGGCGAGGGTACCTTCGCGAAGGTGAAATTCGCGCAGAATATAGAGACTGGAGAGAGCGTGGCCATGAAAGTGCTCGACAAAGGCACCATTCTTAGGAATAGAATGGTGGACCAGGTACCTCTTCATAATCTCTGTATTTTCACAACAAAATAATCGACAAGATTTTATTTGCCATCATAGTTCTCAACAATTGGTTCTAACTTCTTAGAATCCATTTTATATATTTGTTGGGTTGATAGTTTGCATGCTTTTGTGGAAATGCTGCTAATAGTAACTCACAGCTGTTCTTCGGTTCTTAGAATCCATTTGGCATATTTGTTCGGATGATAGTTTGCATGCTTTTTTGGAAATGCTGCTTAATTTAATTTACAGCTGTTCTAACTTCTTCGGCTAAGCTGCTGGGCTAAATCAAAATAATCCAGGATTTGGGGGTTTTTGAACCCGGTTCTCTGTTTTTTTGAGCCCACTAGCGCGAGATCTAACTGTAAGCAGCAATAGTTTGCATTATTTGCAAACAGCTGTAGAAATTTTCCAATATTGGTTGTGTTATATGCTATTTTGGACCATATTTTTGGGTATTTTGGTTATGGTTGGAAATCTCTTAAAATGACACACGCCAGTCAATTTATCATGTGACATCAAATGCCCCGAAAATACTTAAAGAGGTGCCATTTCAGACGTAATATCAGTCCTACTATACAATGGTGTATTGCCTTTGACAAAACTTTATCTTCCTAGAGCATGTTGTCTAATGCAATGTAGCTGGGATTTATCATTGATCAACCATTCAAAATCTCCTCAGGGGCATGTGCCTACATAATCCCTTCAATAGTCAGAAAAAAAATTCCCAGCTTAGGATTGGATTGTACTTGATAATTCAACAGTTCGATTGGTAGGGAGGTAAGTTTCACACTTTCCCTACCTACCTGGCTTCAAATCCCCAATGAGACATTGGTCCGTTGTAATAAGGTGAGACGGGTAGATGCTCCTTAGGATATAGGTTCCTGCTGGTGTGCCTTGGGACATCTCGGCCCTTGCTAAGATCTTTATGTTTTTCCCAATGTATGCCCTCAGAAACATCTTGATTTATCCTGTGGCAATTATTCATTACTTACAGTAGCCTGCTTTCTGTTGTTTGCCTTTCATTTTCTAGATTGATGTAAAATGTGAACTCCATGCAATTATATCTTTCCTTCTTCTTGATACTCATTTTTATGTTACTTTTCAGATTAAACGGGAAATATCTGTAATGAAGATTGTGAGGCATCCTAATATCGTTTGCTTGCATGAGGTACAGGCATTTTCTTCTTCTTCTGTACTTATTGTTTGTAGCCTGGATTAACATTTTACAAACTTTCGTCGTTTGCCATCATAATAATAGTTGCAGATACTTTACTGTTGTTATCCAGGCTAACTTTCATCATATACATGCATTTTTACATACTACAACATAGTTTTTGTCTGTTTGAGTAGAGGACATTGCTTGATCTTGCAGGTATTGGCAAGTCGGATGAAGATATATATTATTTTGGAGTTCGTGACAGGAGGCGAATTATTTGATAAAATTGTGAGACTTCTGTTATACATTAATAAATCCCTTGCACAATTCAACTTAGATGTCAAAGAATTGCTGTTTATATATATTGCATGTTATTTTAAAAGCTATTCATTTCCTCTAGAATCAACACTAGATATGTGTTAAGAACTTAATTTATAATCTGAACTGAAATTGAAAATCTGATATGAATCTGCTATCAATTGGGGCTCTGATGCTACTGTTATGAGCCAACCCAGAATTCTGTTATTATAAATTTAAATTTGAAAAAAATCTGAAATCTGGAACTAGATTTGAGATTTGAAAATATGAAAACTAAAGCAACCCAAAATCTGAAATTAACATGGCAATAACTACCGCAAATCCTTAAACAGTTTTAAGAGTACTAATAACAAGAGATGAGAATACAACAACAACGAAATACAAGAGATTTCAGCCAAAACTGATCATAGACTTTGAAGAACAGAAGTAAATCTTAGCAGGAAATAGTTTGTAGCTGAACATCATATAACCCAGAAAATAAGTATGTTGAACAGAAACTTCCCTGAGCATGTATGGATGCCAACTCAGGCCAAATCCAAGGTAGTATGGGCTCTGCTCTTGGCCCAAACAGTCTTTTCCAGACTGACTGCAAATAGCAATAACACACTTCACAAAAGCCCCTGCTTGAATGCCTAAGAGCCTTTTTATAGCCAATTTAGATATTAGAGGAATCCAAGAAAAGAGGAGTTACTATCCTCGATGATTGATACTTATGAGTGGGAGTTACCAAACACTAAAAGATCTAATGAGAGAGAGGGACATAAATGTGAGCATGAAAACAGCCATTCATGTGAACATGTATAATGGTAACCATTATTGTGAGCATGTGTTATCGTGAGAATAGAAAAAAGATGCTTCTAAGTAATCTTATCACTAACAGAGTGGGTTATTTCTAAACTTCACAAAAGTCCTTTCTCAATTTGCTTTGTCCCAAAGCAATCGTAGCTTTGTCCCAAAGCAATCGTAGCTTTGGATGTTCACTGAAGAGCTTTCTCTTTTGTATTAAAGCATTAATGAACCATAGAGTCTTTAGTCAAGTCACAAAGGTGAGGCCTCCCATTATTAGGGCTGCATAAATGTCAAATGCGCTTCCTTGGAAAAAGGTTAGGTGCAGCAGATGTATGTTTGCAATATTTTTATTTCTCCTTTAGACAACCTGTTAGCGGTAAGCCATGTCCCTGTTGGATTTTGTACAACTTCAGAAGATATTATTCATTATATTTTATTGTACCTTCATTGTACTTGTTTGTACCTCCTAAGGGAGATGAACTTTATATTATCAATTATGTAAACACATGAAAGAATCAATGTAAGCCTTGGGGTGCAAAAGAAACAAATAAAAATATTAAATTTAAATTATTTATTGTCCCCAGGTGAAGTCGGCCCAATTAGGGAATTTTCCAATTTTGCACTTGTATAAATAGGAGGCTAGTGCACCTCATTATCTCATTCTCACACTTAGCAAGTGCGCATCACTTGGAGGAGGCTGATTTCGCATCACTTGAAAGAGGAAGCTTATTTGGGGCATCTACTTGTGAAAGATACTTTCACATTCTTTCTCTTTTCTTATTTGTACTTTGATCTCAGAATTATCATCTCTCTGCGAAGGTTGCTGGGTTTTCTCCCATTTGGGTTTTGTGCTTTGTCTTGCTTCTAGTGATCTTGGTAATGCATTTATATTTTATGCTATGAATGTATGAAATTTAACATGGTATCAGAGCAGTTCTAGAAGAAGCCATTGCCGAAGCATTGTCGGAACCCTGCCGGAACTAGGGTTTCATTTTGTAAAGTCTCCAACCATCATTTTGGAAAAAATAAGCTATAGGAATTTCGTCTTTGTCAAGGCGCATCTATTGGTGAAAACAGAATTCAATTCCGAGAACTTTCAATTTTTGACCTAACTCTGTTGCTGCAGCAGGATTAGGGTTTCAGTTTTAACTCCTCTCTCTCCACAGATTTGGACCAGCCCACCCTCTATTCAACTCTCCTTGGCAAGGCGAAATTTATCTGTGGGTTCAGTTTTTCAAATTATTAACTTTCATCTTTGACCTAGCTCCTGCTAGGGTTTCTGAACCAGATCTGCAATCAAGATGATTGGGATGAAGGTTGAAGATCGTTTGGAAGGAGCCTCCAACTTTATCTCCTGGAAGTCTAGGGTTCTTCTACTCTTAGAAGAAAATGATCTCTTGCTATATGTAAATGAGAAGGTCCTTGAACCAGAAGCCGAAGAAGATAAATCCCAATGGAGGAAGAATGATGCTAAAGCAAGAAGGATTCTTGTGGATTCAGTGAGAGACCATTTGGTTCCTCAAATCTCAGGAAAGAAGAATGTTGGGAAAATGTTCAAGATCATTATGAAGCTGTTTGAACACACTAGCCTAAATGTATCCATGACTTTGAGAAACCAGCTCTCAAACATGAAGATAGCAAAGTCAGAATCCATTGCCTCATACTTCATGAGGATCACAGAACTCCGAGACAAGCTCAGCACCAGTGGAGATCCTATTAGTGATAAGGAGCTTGTCCTACACAAATGGTCTTCCACCATCATGGGAGTCCTTTATCCAAAGCATAAGTGGTAGAACCAAACTACCAAAGTTTGACAAGCTTTGGGCAGATTGCTCTCAGGAGGAGACCAGGATTGCAGCACGTCAAAGACTCCATGGCACTCAACCTGAAGAGACTCAAGCATTTGTTTCCCATGCCAAGAAAGGTAAGGGAAAAGGAAAGAAGTTCCATAAACACAAGCACCAAGAAAGGAGATCAAGTCCCCGCTAAGAACAAAAGAAGAAGAAGGATGTATCTCAAGTTCAATGCTATAGGTGCAGAAAGTATGGACATTACGCCAGTAGCTGTCGAAGTCAAATCAAAAGGAAGCATGAAGCATCCACTGCTGATGTAGAAGAAGATCATCATCACGAGAAGCAAAACAATGAAGATCACACAAAATTTCTATTCATATCAGCACTATCAGGTACTATTCCTACCACTAGTGACACTTGGCTCATAGATAGTGGTGCATCTAGACACATGACAGGTTATAGAGAGAATCTTTCAGAATTAATTGAGAAGGATTCACATCTCCGTGTTGTACTTGGAGATGATGCAAATTACGCTGTGAAGGGGTTTGGAGCCACCACCCTTCAATTAGAATCAAATGATATATTATGCCTAAGTGATGTACTCTATGTACCTGGTATGAAAAGAAATTTTGTCTCCATCTCAGCATTGGAGGACAAGCGATATAAAGTAGCTTTCTCAAAAAGGAAAGTCCTTGCTTGGCACAAGAACTCAAGTATGAGCACAGCCAAAGTTATTGGCATAAGAGAAGAGAGCTTGTATAGACTAAACACTTCTCCAATCCAAGCCCTAATACATGATGTTGCAAGTATGGGTGATTTATGGCATAGAAGGTTAGCTCAACTGAATTATCGAGCTCTCCCAGTTCTGAAGAATATTGTGACAGGTTTGCTAGGGCTCCAGGTAGAGCATGATGGAACTTGTAGAGGATGTGCACTTGGCAAGAATGCCAAGAAGTTCTTTCCAGATAGCGAGAGTAGATCCAAAGGGATCTTGGATCTAGTACACTCTGACTTGTGCGGGCCCATGACAGTTGTGTTATTAGGTGGTTATCATTACTATATCACCTTTATTAATGATTACTCACGGAAGACTTGGATTTACTTTCTCAAGTCGAAAGAATCTGAGGAAGTGCTCAGCAAGTTCAAAGAGTTTAAAGCACAAGTTGAGAATCTGTCAGGAAAGAGGATCAAGATTTTGAGATCCGATAATGGTGGAGAATATACCTCTACAGAATTCAATGATTTCTGCAAGGAAGCAGGAATTAAGAGGGAGCTCACAGTTCCCTACAACCCTCAACAAAATGGGGTTGCAGAAAGAAAGAATCGTACAATTGTGGAGGCAGCCAAAGCTATGATACATGACCAAAGTCTTCAAATGTTCTTGTGGGCAGAAGCATCCAGAACCGTTGTATATTTACAGAATAGATGTCCACATAAGATATTGAAGAACATGACTTCGGAAGAAGCGTTCACAGGTGTGAAACCAAAAGTGGGCCATCTCTGGATTTTTGGCTGTCCAGTCTACATACATGTGCCCAAAGAGAAAAGATCTAAGTTAGAACCTTCAGGCAAGAAGGGTACCTTTGTGGGATACAGTGAGTCTTCAAACGCTTACAGAATTTACATTCCAGGATCCAGACAGATTGAAGTCAGTAGGGATGTGACCTTTGAAGAAGAAATGGCTGTCAGGAAAGGCAGAGGATCAGATATGGAGATTGATGATGAAGAAATGCTAGAACCTAAGGAGATGAGATCATCTCCCCCTCCAGTTCAGAGGGAGACAGCAGAAAAGGATGAACCTATCGATCCCATAGATCCAGTTGATATCCCCAGAGATGTTGCAGGTCGGAAAAGACCTAGATGGGCACAACATACACTGCAAGATGCAGAGGGGCATGAAGCTCCACATGGCGCCTTCAGAGAAAGCAAAGGACCTCATAGGTTCTCTAGTTATGTGGCATTGATGAGCAACATTATTGATTCAGAACCCACCACTTACGAAGAAGCATCCAAACATCAAGTTTGGAAGGATGCCATGATGGAAGAATATCAATCCATCATGAAGAATGATGTGTGGGAGGTTGTGTCGAGACCTGAGGAGAAGTTAGTAGTGACTTCTAAATGGCTATACAAGATCAACCATGGAGCAGATGGCAGTGTTGAGAAATACAAGGCCGGATTTGTAGCTAGAGGATTCTCTCAGAAAGAGGGAGTCGATTATGATGAGACTTTTGCTCCTGTGGCCCGATATACTTCCTCCATCAGATCCATTATCGCGATTGCTTCAGCTATGGGATTGGAGTTGCATCAGATGGATGTGAAGACCAACTTTTCTAAATGGTGTTATTGAGGAAGAAGTTTACATCGAACAACCAGATAGGTTTATTGTCCAAGGAAAGGAGTCTCATGTATGCAGACTGAAAAAGGCATTGTATGGCCTCAAGCAAGCACCCTGTGCTTGGTATGGACGAATAGATGGATTCCTGGTGAGCTTGGGATTTTCCAAGATTGATGCAGACCCCAACCTTTACTAGAAGGTTGTAGATGATGAGCCACTGATTTTGGTATTGATGACTTGTTTCTCACAGGAAATGAGAAACTCATTGTATGGCGTAAGAAGAATCTCGCCTCTGAGTTTGAAATGAATGATCTTGGATTAATACAGTACTTCTTGGGATTAGAAGTATGGCATAGGCAGAAAGAGATTTTCTTAGGACAGGGAGAAATACACCATTGGTATATTGAAGAGATTCGGGATGTTGGACTGCAAGTCCATGGCTACTCCGATGGATGCGAATTGGAAGAAGTTGAGAGATTCTACTTCAGATTCTGATTTGTTTGATCCCACCATTTATCGCCAGTTGATTGGGTCATTGATGTATTTGAACAACACTAGACCAGATATATGTTTTGCTGTGAATGCCCTCAGTCAGTTCATGTGCGAACCGAGGCAAATTCACTGGATTGCTGCAAAACATGTGCTCAGATACTTACGTGCACTGTGGGATATGGATTGGAGTATGCTTCAGATGGTGACCTGATATTGCAGGGTTTATAGACTTAGATTGGGCCGGATGTGTTGCAGATCGGAAGAGTACTTCTGGATGTTGCTTCAGTTTGGGTTCTGCAGTTATTTCCTAGTGCAGCAGGAAGCAGAACTCGGTAGCACTCAGTACTGCAGAGGCCGAGTACATGGCTGCTAGCACAGCAGCTCGAGAAGCAATTTGGCTTCGTAAACTCCTGGTAGGATTGTTTCGGCCAGATTCCAGAGCCGACTATGATTCATTGTGATAACCAGAGATGTGTACAGATGTCAGTGAATCCTATACTTCACGACAGGTCGAAGCATATCGAGTTTCGATCTCACTTCATTCGTGATATGGTGCAGAAAGGTGTAGTCGAGTTATAGTACATGCCGACAGATGACCAGACTGTAGATGTTCTCACCAAGGCTCTTCCTGTAGATTGTTCGGCCAGATTCCAGAGCCGACTGTGATTCACTGTGATAACCAGAGATGTGTACAGATGTCAGTGAATCCTGTACTTCACGACAGGTCGAAGCATATCGAGTTTCGATCTCACTTCATTTGTGATATGGTGCAGAAAGGTGTAGTCGAGTTATAGTACGTGCCGACAGATGACCAGACTGTAGATGTTCTCACCAAGGCTCTTCCCAGGGTGAAGTTCGAATACTTTCGCAGAAGACTTGGAGTCGAAGAGAACGTATCCCTCCTTGAGACGGAAAGATGACATTGAGATGCTTGCCCTGCTTTTCCTTAGTGCCTTCTGCAGTCCAATTACTCACCCAGATATGGGAGAAATCCCATAGGCAGATGAGTAGGACAATCAGCAGTTGGTCGGGCCCACCCTGGTGCCTTCTGCAGTTCAGTTACTCAGCCAGATATGGGAGAAATCCCATAGGCAGATGAGTAGGATAGTCAACAGTCGGTCGGGTTCACACTGGTGCCTCTACAGTTCGGTTACTCAGCCAGATATGGAAGAAATCCCATAGGAAGATGAGTAGGATAGTCAGCAGTTGGCCGTGTGGTTGCACAGGTGCCTCTACAGTCCAGGTACTCAGCCAGATATGGGAGAAATCCCATAGGTAGAAGAGTTGGACAGTCAGTAGATGGCCATGCCCTTTTGCGCGTTTGAGATCTCAGCTAGGTATGGGAGGACCCCATTGGCAAATGAGACAGACAGGTAGCAAATTGTATAGCAGAGATGGTACAGTTGATAATCTCAGATATCCAGGATTGAGTGATTCTCGTGGACTCACCGAAGGATTGGTGAAGATGATGCACAGAGACTGTATGGACAACCTTAAGTATGCATAGAGATGATGGAGACAGTGTAGAGTACAAGATGAAACCCAGATGATCGTGATGCAGATGAAGACCGAAGAATACCTTCCTCGTTGAGAGGGAGTGTTGGATTTTGTACAACTTCGGAAGATATTATTCATTATATTTTATTGTACCTTCATTGTACTTGTTTGTACCTCCTAAGGGAGATGAACTTTATGTAATCAATTATGTAAACACATGAAAGAATCAATGTAAGCCTTGGGGTGCAAAAGAAACAAATAAAAATATTAAATTTAACTTATTTATTGCCCCCAGGTGAAGTCAGCCCAGTTAGGGAATTTTCCAGTTTTGTACTTCTATAAATAGGAGGCTAGTGCACCTCATTATCTCATTATCACACTTAGCAAGTGCGCATCACTTGGAGGAGGCTGATTTCTCATCACTTGAAGGAGGAAGCTTATTTGGGGCATCTACTTGTGAAAGATACTTTCACATTCTTTCTCTTTTCTTAGTTGTACTCTGATCTCGGAATTATCATCTCTCTGTGAAGGTTGCTGGGTTCTCTCCCATTTGGGTTTCCCAGGTCAAACTCTGTGTTGTTGTTTTGTGCTTTGTCTTGCTTCTAGTGATCTTGGTAATGCATTTATGTTTTATGTTATGAATGTATGAAATTTAACAGTCCCATGGGTTTAGAGTCTTCCTTATACCTGTTTTCTAGCATGCTATATATTTGACCACTAACAGCCAATCTGCTGGTACCATTTCTTCATCTTCCTCTAAACCTTTGTTATTCATTTCATACCTGGACTTTGATAAAGACCTAGACTACAACTTTCTACCTCAAAAATCTGCATTATCTACATTATATTTACACAGTGAATCACAAATATGAGAATCATCATTGCTCGGTATAACCTTCTTGTTCTTGGAAGTGATAGGCATCAATATACTAGCAGCAATAGTCTCCTTTATAAGATCCTTAAATTCAATAACCACATCTTCTGATCTTCTTCATAGAGTGGAACATATTCAGAAAAAGAGATATCTTCAGGAGATTCTTTACCATAAGTTTTCGATAAGCTCGGATATTTGTCAATGAGTGTTGACTAAATTTCTACCTCTAAAAAAGTCTTCCATTGCTAGAATTTTTGCTATGAGGCCAAGAAAGTGGCTTCAATACCACCATTACGAACCATTATGTAAATCATAGCAGGAAATAGTTTGTAGCTGATCATCATATAACCTAGAATCCAAGAAAAGAGAAGTTAACACTAATGAGTGGGAGTTACTAAACACTAGATATAGGTGGAGTTTCAAGGATCTCATCAATGTTAGGGACATAAATGCGAGCATGCATAACGGTAGCCATTGATGTGAGCATTCATTAGTAACTATTTACGAGTGCTTCATTGTTAGATAATAGATAATATAAGATAAGATCATTTTATTAATGTCCAACAAATGACCACTAATGTAGGTCAAAGGGATTGTTGGGTACAATTATGTCAATACAAAATGAGAGTGCTAAAGCATCTCCTATAAGAAATAGTATGCAAAAAGCAAAAGTGTGGATCTAGCCTAAACCATGTGGAAACAATCTATAGACTTCAGAGTGGGAGGCCCCTGTGGGACAAAGATGTGCAATACAGGTAGATCCAGGTTTTGGGAAAAGAAGCAACAGGCAATGAAGCGCGTGTCTCACAATTTGTTGGATCCGTCTCTCCTAGCATCCGAGGTCAAATGGAGGAAGCTCAGTATAGAGGATTGTATAGAGGAAGTGTCGGAAGGGGAATTGGATAGCGAGCGTACTGTGTTGTTGTTTGGAGGAGGATGTCCATCGCTAGAGTTTGGATGATCTATGTTGACTGTTGGTGTAAGATTTGGATTGGTGATGCTCTTGGGGTCTCTGTGAAATGTGGATGGTCCTTCGAAGAAGCATTGATCGGGTGTCAGGGCCCTGGCCGCTATCAATTTGTCTCTTTGTGCCTTGAGTAGAAGGGAGGATTGTAAAAAGGGAAGTGATACGCTGAGTGGAGGTTAGTCTCGGAGGTGATTGGATGGAATGAGAAAGGAGTTGGAGGGCCTCCTAAAAGTAAAGGGACAAACATCTTTGATCTGGAAGTTTGAAGAAATTGGAGAGGGTCTAGGACTCTCTAAATAACCAATGGAACCTCCCTTTGATCTCGTAGTAGATGGGACAATGGAAGATGAAGTGATCCTCAGTTTCAATTGATCAATTTGGTGTTCAACCTCTATCCTAAGCCTATGGGAGCCTACTCTAAATTGGCCTAGAGGGATGTGGAGAGCGTGCATTCAATGGCGGAGGGTGTGCTGTGGTTGAATTGAGTCTGTCTTTCAACTCCAAAAAGTGCTCAACATAGAAGGCCATCTTTGGGCGTAACTTGCCCTGAGGGTTAGGCCAAGTAGTCTGGATAAATTCCCTATAAATGCCATCCCCAATGATCTGGTTTAACTCTTGTTTAGTAGGGAGAAGGTGCCCAAGAGCATTTAGGGAATATTTGAATGGAGGGAGTCGGTCCATTTGAATGCCTACAGACTCTAAAAGAATCGAGACCCTTGCAAACCAACACTGAGCTCGGCTTAGAGGACTAGAAAAAGCAATAGTTTTTGAGGAGCAATAGGCTAAACATGGATACTTGTCACGTCCATTTGTCGAGTTAGCGAAGCTTAGGACCCGATGCATAAAATAGACCAAATTGAACATGGTCTCAAGTTGGAAGGGCCGAGCGCCAAACTTTGCTAGGATGATGTGATGAGGAATTGCCTGTTTGCATTTGATGATGCGTTGGAGGAGAAGGGTCTGGACCCTCTTGGTTGAGGCCCAATTAGACTCTAGCAAACAAGACCCCTAAACCTCTGAACCATAGAGCACATTAGGTTGGATGAGAGAGTCCATGAGAGACATCTTGGACTAGATGCTCTTGAAGCACTGTTTCTCGAGGAGAGCTAAGGATTTGTAGCCCTTGTTGACTTGAGGCTAGAGGGCTTGCCATAAGTTGAAACGGGGGTCTTGAGAACTTAATTGCCATATGTGTAGGTGTTGGTGATTTCAATCTATTCCCCTCTGAAGAAGAAATGCAAGTTCAAGAGGGTTGTCTTCGTCCCATAGAAGTTTGTACTTGTTTCTTTTAGTTAATAGAGAGTGATTTGAATGAATGCTACAAATTAAATCTTGTTTCGTTTTTTCAGTTTGATGTGTTTGTAGATATAGCATTCCTTTATCCATTATTTTAATTTTTAATAGGTGATTAATCAAAGTTTTACTCCTATCTTAGGGTTTCGTTTTACGAGTGCAAATCTTCTTACCAAGCTGGAAATTCAACATGGTATTAGAGTGGTACATCTGAAATCATCTAATCCATGTATGGAGGTGGTTGCTGCTTGTGAGAGGGAGCTATTGCTAGAGGATTTCAGCTGTTGTGATGCCCAAAAAACTCTAGAGATTAGAGTGATTTGTTCTTGAGATATGTGCTTAGATCCGAGAGGGGTCTAAGGGTGATATGGCCTTGAAATTCCAGTGAGTGGAGTGTTGGTTTATACTTGTTATAGGTGATACGCACTTGTGATAGGTTGCTGATTTGATTTTTTGTTGCTTGATCTCTTTGTTTGAGTGTGATCAAGGAGATTGCAAGGATGGCGAACATATTTGGTCTTAGAGAAAGTGATTGGCTAGAGGGAGTGTCTACTTCACTCCTTGGAAGTACAAATTTTAGATGTTATTAGAGGAGGTTGATCTATGGACTATTGTTGAGGGATGGCTATAGTTGCCATTGATGCCCAACAATTCGTTGAGCATAATAAGAAGGTTGCTAATGTGAAGAGGATCATATTGGATTTTGTTAATGATTACTTGATCCCTCATATAATGGATAAGTTGGTGCAAGATGTGTAAAAACATGGTGGCTAGTGACTTGATGAAGATCTCTGAGCTTAAATATTAGCTCTTAGCTACTGGGAAAAAAGATTGGGAATGAGGAGTTATTGCACATAACACTAAACAGGTTCTTTGTGCCTTGGGAACCCTTTGCGTAGGGTGTTTGTGCTTGTGAGAAGTTACCCACCTTCGAGAGGCTTTGGGATGATTTCATCCAAGAGGAGACAAGGTGAAATATAGCTGCACCTAGAATGGGGGAGATCCAAAATCTTTCCCTTATCAAGAAGGTGAGAAGAGGTTAGAAAGGACCCAGGAGGGGTCAAGTGGAGTTGGGTGATGATGCTAGTTACCTAATTTTACTAGAATGAGGTTAGTTTCCTTATGTATGCCTTTAGGTGATGTTCTAGAGTTACATAATGTCTTGTGTGTTCTTGGTTTGATAAAGAATCTTCTTTCAATTTCTTCCATAAGAGATTTGTAGTTTGTCGTTGATTTGATGATTAGCAAGTCATCATTAGAAATCATAGCCATGAAATTGGTTGAGTTTTGGCTATAAGAGTTCGAGGAGGAGGCCTTTACAGGCGGCTAGCAGAGTCGACGAAGCATGATGCTTTGGTGCATGAAAGTGACAACTTGTGTG
The DNA here is from genome assembly GCA_027924585.1 of Larix kaempferi. Lineage (NCBI taxonomy): Eukaryota > Viridiplantae > Streptophyta > Pinopsida > Pinales > Pinaceae > Larix > Larix kaempferi. The sequence continues at coordinate 10,129,408 of BSBM01000368.1, forward strand.
AACTATAGGACAAGAAACTTGGTCATATGCACTATGGAGTATTGCCTCTTTTAAAGGGTACGGTGTAGGGATTGGCAGACATCAAGCTCAAGAAGATTGGAGTGTGCAAGGGCTATGCACTCGACAAGCATGCCAAGACTAATTTCCTAATTAGTGAATCAAGAGAGATTCTTGATTTTATATATTCAAATGTATGTGGATTGATTCTTTAACTTCGTTGATAGGGAGTTTGTACTATGTTTCTTTTATTTAATGATTCCTCTAGAAAAACTTGGATTTACTTTATGAAAACTATGGATGAAGTGTTCAAGTTTCAAGAGTTCAAGGCCTTGGTCAACAATCAGGTAGGTAAGAAGATTGGTGTGTTGAGATTTGACAATGGAGGAGAGTACGAGTCTAAAGACTTTGACGCCTTTTGTAGGGAAGAAAATCAAGAAGGCACTAACAGTACCAAAAATCAAGAAGTCACTGACAATACCATACAATCCACAACATAATGGGGTTGTAGAGAGGAAGACCATGTCTATAATAGAGGTAGTCAAAGCAATGATCCACAACATGGATTTGCCCATTAATTTTTGGGCAAAGGCATGCAACGCAATTGTGTACATTTTGAATAGATGTCCTCACAGGATATGCAAGGACAAGACACTATAAGGAGGCTAATGAAAAGAGGATTAAATTTGAACCCTCAAGCATCAAGGGAATATTGGTTGGTTGTGGTGAGACCTCCATTGCGTACTAGATCTATCTTCCAGCATAATGAAAGACAATGGTAAGAATAAATGTTAAATTTCATGGGGTTGCATGGTCCTCTAAGTTTTAGGAGCCTCCTACAAAGGTTTAGTAGGGAGAAAAGCTTACTACCCCAAAGGTTGAATGGAGAGAAGAAGAGAAATCATAAAGATACCATTGAAAGATGTAGGCCTTTGTACTCTCTACTTCAGCCAAGAAGTCGAGATGGATTGTCTAGACATTATAGGTTTGTCTAGACATTATAGGAGCACATGATGAAGTGGGAGCACCAAAATCTTCTTTTTGAGTAAGTCATCCGCCCAAAGAAGTTTTTATATTCACGTTGCATTGACGTTTTCTCATTGATGTAGAGCCTTCTAGCTTTGAGGAGGCAAATGCAGAGTTGTGGCAAGATGCCATGATTGAGGAGTATAACTCCATTTGGACGAATGCTGTTTGTGATATTGTATCTAGATTGGTGGAGAAATTTGTGATAGTTTCTAGGTCGTTGTTCAGTGTCAAGCATGTTGTTGATTGGAGCATAAAGAAGTACAAGGCCAAATTTGTGGAGAGAAGATTCTCTTGGAGAGAGGGAGTTGACTATGAGGAGACATTTGCTCCCATTGCCAAGAATACTTTTACCAGAGTCATTGTTACCTCCCAAACTAGCATGTGTGATTAAAGTCCTGAAGAAGCAAGCTAGCCAAGGGGAATCAAGAGGAAAAGGACAATGTCACCGCACCAATCCCCTTTCTTACTTTTGGTTGGTTCTTCTCCAACTCAAGGGGGGATTCCCTAAACTAGGATTACTAGAGCAATAGGCAATGAGTGCAAAGGTGAAACGAAGAGTAACTCTAGCAAAAACATGTGTTTTATGTAGCATAGGAAAAGCAAGTGATGGGAGGATAAAGGGGATCACTTCAAGGACTAGTACCAATCCAATCAAGGGGAAAATATAGTGAAAGGATCACCAACTAAGAGTGCCTTGCTTAATAGGTCACCAAGAGGGAAGAATTGCAACTGCTAACCCAAACCCTACTTGATGGAATTGAAGATGAATTGGTGTTTACAATGAAGGGATTGAATAAAGTATCCGCTTCCTTTCTAGTTCTTGAGGTGCACCTTATAAATAAGGGTTTATGGTTGCAATATCCCAATGAAGGTAAAGATCAGCACATAAATCTCGTATAAATAAATATGAAAGAAAGGAGGTACCACCTTTCCCTTATAACTTAAGACATCTTTCTCCAATGAGGTGGTAACACCTTTCCCAATGGCCTAAACAAGAAGCGTAAAAATGACAATACAAAAGCACCAAATAAACTTACAACCATGAAGCTTCAAGCAAGATAAGTGCCCTACACACGAAGAAGGGAATCCTTACAACAAGGTTTGCTCCAAGATAAGATATATCAATTAAGCTCAAGAGAGCGGGAACTCCAAAAGTCCAACCATGTTTTATAATGAAGAGGCCCTCTCCTTATATAGCCTCGTGAAGCAAGAGGGGTGCTTATCCAAGTGTCAAGCACATGCATGGAGAGAGTGTGCCACCTCTAAGAAAGCTTAGTCGATTGTTGATCTCATGCATATAGAAGTGTGCCACCTCTAAGTGGAGATAGACCGCATTAGGGGGAAAATCCCCCTTGAATCTAGGGATTATGTCCCTAAGAGGTGTGTCTCCCATAGAAAGAGGAAATTTCCAACCAAAACCCAAAAAAAAGGGATTTTGGGCCCTAAAATCACGGGATTAGGTCCCTAGAATCCAAAAAATAAGGATTTCTAGATGTTAATCCCATAAATTAGGGAATCTTGTCTCCAGAATCCAACAAATAGGGGATTATGTCTTTAGGGGATGCGCCTAACATATTTTGAGGGGTTAAATTGGTCTAAATGGAGTGTGCCCACCATTTTTTCAGGAGGGGGTGTTCCACATAGTATATACATCCCCATCAAGTAATACTTTACAATAATATAACATGAAAATCACTCCAAGGGACCCTAAGCCACGTGCAAATGATTATGTTGTGTTGGGATCTGGAATTTGAATGAAGTCATCATAGTCATTGGCTGGATTACCCTCATACAACATACAGGGTAACAATCATCATGTCTTGCATCAATTTTTGGTTGGTCTTTATACTAGATGGATATAAAGGCTACTTTTCTAAATGGTGTCATTGAAGAGGAAGTGTACATTAATTGATTGAGGGGTTTTGAGGTGCATGGCAAGATACCCATATGTGTAGGTTGAAGAAGGCTTTTTGTAGGTTGAAGTAGGGACAATGTGCATGGTACTCAAGGATTGATGAGTACTTACTGAATTTGGGGTTCACCAAGTCTACTACAGATCCTAACCTTTATTATTTATGTGGTAAATCTGATCTTCTTGTCTTGGTTTTGTATGTAGATGACTTGATTCTTATAGGTAATTATGAGAGGCTCATTGCATTATAAGAAGAAGTTGGGCAACAAATTTGATATGGAAGACATTGGTCTTGTTTAGTAGTTTCTGGGTCTTGAGGTTTGGCAAGGTGTAGGTGAGACTCTCTGTTGCCGCCTAATCTGCACCTCTAAGTGAGAAAAACCTCAATTCACTAGGTGTAGTCTTGTGGGCAACCCTCGAGTTGGGTTATTGTCACCTCGACACTTGACTCCTTCATTTAGGCCAACTCCTAAACAAAGCCAAGGGGGTTAGTCCCTAATAAAATAATCTAAGGCTTGAAAGCAAGAAATATAACTTAGGAATTAATGGAAATAAATACAAGATACACGATGTAAATACGAAAGCAAACTAATCTAGCAATTAGTGTTCTACTAAACCAAAAGACGATTCTAATCTACAGATTAGTACTTCAAAACATAAATAGCATATATATAATAAGACCAGTGCCTTGAAGTAAAATGAAGCAAATGAGACAAGTCAATTGCAAAATGATTTAAAGTAAATTGAACTTGCGAGTGCAGAATCTTTAAAGCAGAATATGATATATCGGTAAAGTGCTTGCTTAGATTTGTTGCAAAATTGAGAATGTATGACTTAATTGCTATGAGAGAGAAAAACTTGAACAACAGAAACTGAAAGTAAACTAGGGAGCCCCGATGGAAGGTACTATCCCTAACTGAAATAAAGATGATCTAATTACTAAGGATTAACTAGCAAAATCAAATGTTGTCTAATTACTAGAAAGTTGTAGTTAGTTCCTAGAACTAAGTCAGCAAGTTAAAATATTCTAGACTAATGTCAGTAATCTAATCTAGGAAATTTAAATGCAAATGATCTAGAAAATCAAACAAACTAAAGGGCAAAGAGATACTCTTGCTGGTTGGGAAAGTTTGAGAATTGTCGATGCTTGGGAAGCACTAGCCCAGGTTTTAGATAAACTCAGAGGTCTCAGATACTAAGTTACGTCTTAGCTGTAGTGAGGGTGTAGAACTTAGTTCCACCATTAATTTTAATTAAGATTGTGGTTAATGTTAGATTGTTAGGGGTTTATTCACAAAAACCCTTAAATTATGTAGTGAATAGTTCCTATATTGTTGTAAGTGCTGGACTAAACTAATCTAAAATAATGAAAAGAGCTTGTTCTAGATGCAAATAAAGCAAGTCTAATCTAATTGCATGCAAATAAAAACAAGAAAGTAAACTACCAATTAATTAGGCAAATTGACATCAGGGGCAGGGGGGATGCTAGGGATGGTGGCTGGCGACTAGTCCCCTGCTCTTACAACTGTCCCTAAGGACCTTTAGAGGACTTGATGATCCTTTATAACTTAGGAATCACAGGTTACAGTGAGTGGAAAGAATTGGTCAAAATGACCAAGAAAAGGTTACTGGATGTGCCTTGACTTCTCTGGAAATTGGCTAGCCCTTCAGGGCTGCTTAAAACATACAAGAGATAAAGTTAGGACAGCGAACAAATTACACATGCAAGGCTGCCACATAGGGGCCTTAAATGCTGTATCTGTCTTGACCTGAAAAAATAGCCACCTAAATCAAATGGTTAAGGGGGTTAATTGCACATGAAAAATAAGATGTAAATGAAGCTTACAAATAAATTTACATGCTGTTCAGACAGTGGTCAGTGAGATATATTACTCAAATCTTCAAATAAACACACTTTAAACTTTAATAAAATACTAGTACTAAGTGCTAATGATATGTCTTTTTAGAGTGCTAAGTACTAGAGTGTAATTTGACACCTCATGAAGTTAACTAGAGCTTAAGGGCTCCTCATGAACCACCTAGGAGGGGACAAATAGGGATTGATTGAGATCAAATCTAATTAGAAATGATGACTCACTCAAGGGGGGTGAATTACGGAATATTCCCTTTACCAACCTCCTAAAATCACTCAATTTTGTCTCCAACATACAAAAATCATAGAATTGTCTCCAACATACAAAAATCATAGGATTTTGTCTCCAAGGGGTGTGGTAGGCTAAATGAGGGCATCTAAAGCGGTTAAGATGGTTTATTAATACATTTGACACCCCCTTGCCCACCTATTACAACATTATGACATATTTATCCCCCAAGGGACCCCGAAAGGTCATATTTTACAATAAAAACATCGTGACGCTTAATACATGGCATCATACCTAAGGACCTGTTATCACATATATAGTAGCCGGGCTACCATACATTATTTTTCTCATTCCAGTACACTATTCAGCCAGTTCCCTTACATTTGAGATGCTGAGATGAGCATCTATATTGGATCACTATCAGATTGTGGACAGCAGTTGTATTCCCCATGCCATGACTGAGTTTCAGGACACTCAGAGAGATGACCGATGTAGCCATTATACCATTGGTACAGAGCAGACAGTAGTGCCTAGAGTTACAGCAGCAGTTCCAGAGGACAGATGATGGTACAGGTTGATGTGCATTCAGGTATATGACTCAGCAGGTATATCATGGTGTTATGGTTAGAATGCTTTTATACTTATTCTTATAGCATGTCTTAGCACTTAGTGTCATGATCTGGCGATCATATAGATATATGGACCTGGTTGATCTATTATATATATTATACTGTCCCTACTCAGACTTAGAAGTTCACTATTCATACTCATCGGTACATACCCTCCTTAGGGAGAATAGAGGTGATCATTCCACCATACCATGGCTTGCTAGTGTTGGCTCCATTATTTCATTGTCTTCATCCATCCATGGCCTACCTTTTAGATTATCACCCTGACTTACTACTTGACTAGTGACATGGAGGACCTTTCCCCACTGTAGCCTCTGTATTGGATGAGCTTCCCTGTTTATTGTGTCTCGGCTCTGAGTTGGTGACAAAACTTACCTATGGTGAGTTGGAGTTCTTTGTGAATTCCCCCTAGTCACTAAAGTTGTGTTGGCTAAACCTGAAACTTTTAGTGCTGCCATCAATACAAAATCTGGAAAATGAAATGCTATATCTTGTATGAAAAGCCCATTCATGCAATGTGTTTCTAAACACACATGAATGAAAGGCGTGCCAAATGAAAGTGGCCATAAAAAATGAAATGTTATATCTTGTGGAAAATAAATACCTAGGTAAACAAGCTGTCCATGACACACCTAGAAGTGCTCAGGTAAACAAGTGCCTTAAAAAACACACCTGCAGCAGAAAGCCTAAAAGAAAAAATGTAAATCTATGCAATGTGTTTATAAACACACATAGATCAAGGCTATGGAAACTTCAGGCCCAAAAAGCAATGGAACTTAAATGCTATATCTAAATAATTGCTGGCCTTATTTGTATTATGGATTGTGCGCATCTGTGAAGGTGAATAAACCCTCTTTAAACAACTCATCCATTTGTGAGACACCGCCATTCCCTGTGTCATTGCTCATTCAGTATATACTATGGTGTATTCCCTTTCCCTTGCCAAAGTGTCACAAAGTCAAGACAGTTAAGTCATCCCTTAGCCTAGCCAGTTAATTCAGCCTTCACCCTTCACTAGCAAATTGATCACAACTATGAAGTGAGTATGATCCTGAAAGTCTAATCTGAGTAATAATAATAATTAACGACATTATATATTTGGATTTAGATCGCTAGTCATGATTACTCTGTGTTATAATTGCTATTTGAATAAATTGTAAAGCATGTATTAACCTTGATACTTTTCAGCAGCCTTGGATGATGGACTGAGTTATATTTGGTCATGGTTAGACCTAGTTTGACCATGGAGGACCATGGGACATGAGATGTTAGACCTTATGATGATATGGATAGATGATATATGGTCTATGTACACATACATGATGATTCTATGCAGCAGCTACAGGGTTATGATGATGATTCTTGGGTTACAGCAGTGTTTGGTCATTTACAGATCATTATTATTGGCCTTGTTCCGGTATATTGGGTATTTATTTTGATCATGCAGAGACTCATATGGTGTATGAGTACACATCTTGGATGGATTTGGACCTTCTGAGTCCAATGGGACAGTTTGTTTTCAGTTCCGGGCACTTACAGTGATGATTGAGCCTCAGTAGGCTATCCCAGCGCAGTTTTGGTCTATTGGAGGCCCTGTCGGAGCAGATGTGATTTTTATCCGGTTGACCTAGGGCGCTGATGATGAAGGGGGTGGTCCAGCCACTTGTTTTTACCATATTACCCCCCTTCCGGACACATTGGTGCCCTCACCTTGACAGCGCCAGCACTCCAGTAGGCTGTTTGGGGCAGTTTCACGCTTCCCGAGGCATTTCAGGATTGGTAGAAATGGCTATTGAGGAAATCGATTTGGGCTACTGAGGCAAAGTTATGGCATGGGATGATCAGTGATGATAGATCGGGACCTTCCACACCTCCTCCAGCAGTTTCAGCTTCATCGGGGCCCGCATCTATCATTTATGGCACTTTCTGTGGATTTTTGAGGTCTTTTGAGGACCACGACTTCACTATGGAGGCATGATTTGGTACATTCATGATTATTTATTGGTTATTGTGCTATGGGGATTGACCAAGGAGGGATAAAATTACCCCTTGGACCCACCATAAGCCTCTTATGATATTTCATCATCATGATTTGGTGGGATTCCCCTCTTCTAGGGCGATTTTGTCCACTTATGTTATATTTTATGTGTGATCCATGTATTATATTGTTGAGCTCATCTCAACCATTGATTAGACTTTTGTATCTTATAATCTTAGCCACTCATTCAAAAAGTGGTTAGGGTTTTGGTGCCTCTCCTTCCTATTTAAAGGAGAGAGCCTCTCATTGTAAAGGGTCTTTGGCTCTTGGATTATTGGTATAGAAAAATATTCTTGTGGAAATTCTTGTGGTCTCCTTTGCATCTGGTGTTCTTAGATGGTGATTGGAAAGTCTATTGCAACCTAGCATTTGGAAATTGTGGTAAGATCTATCTTTTTGGAAATCATTGTTTGTCTACAGGAGGGCGACTTCAACAAGGGCGATTTTGCAAGGCTTCTTCAAATCGACTTTCTTGGCATTCGCTTGTATCAGGGGGTTATCATTAGTATCATTGTGATCTATGCTATCTTTCTGTTACTTCTTTTGTGGCATTAGTCTTATCTCTTGATGCATCAAATCTGATATTGTTGACGTTTGTTGTGCAGGAGAGAGGGCGCATTGGCTTCTTGGACAAAATCGATTTGCATAGAAACTGCCTCAAAGCTTCCAAATTGATCGGGATTGCATAGATCATCATCATCAAGGCATCTACAAGGTTACCCAGGTAAGATCCACAGGTTTGTTTCTCTTTCCTCTATCCAATCCATTGACATAACTCATAAATTGTTAAAACCCTAAATATTTCAAAACCCCCATTTTACATTTTCTCAGATCTACTTAGATCTAGTGGGTTGTTGGGCATGATATTGAAAACCCACCTCTATAGCATCCACGGCATCCCGGATCTATAGTTTGGTGAGGATTGGCTTCCGTTTGACCCCTCTCCCAAGCCAACTTAGCTTCTCCCAAGGAAGGCGCACTTCACCATTTGAGCAAGTTGACCTAGATCTAGTTGATGGGTGTTTAAGATTCCACTTGATTTGACATCTACACATCAAATAACATACACCCAGGTTGTCACTTTCCTGAAATTCACCTTGTGGGCCCCATTCCACATTTTAAGGGATTTAATCCCCATTTTGGACCACTTGGAACACTTAAACTCAGATCTACTAAGATCTAACCGGTGGATTGCCACGAAATTACAGATCCATACTCCTACCTGACCGATCTACTAGGATCTAAAGTTTGGATGCCATCCGACTTGTCTTGACCCACCTAAACCCCAATTTAAGCCTCCTTGGGCAAAGTCGCACCACCTTGGAGAAGTGAGTTGACTCACTTCCAGGAACTGGGTACTTGAGATTTTTGGAGATTTGAAACCGGAATAATTCAAAACCTAGGTCTAGACTGTCACTTCGTAAAATCTTGCCTTGGGGACAGCATTCCTTGTTTTAAGGGATTGTGGTCCACTTGGTTCAAACCTAGATCTAGACACATTTACACATCAAAAATTGCCCACTTATCTCATGTACTAGGAGTCTTAAACCACAAGTCAACCCTACTTTGACTCCACTTCCCAATTCCCAAGGCACTGGTTTCTCTCCAAGTTAGTTCAACCTTCCTAGATTGTTGGATTGACTTGTGGATTGACCTATGCATGGTGAACTAAACCCTTGAAGCTATCATGTATCATGGTCAAGCTTGTCATCTGTACTAGTTAGCCCCAATACAACCCTTAACTACCCTGCATTGGACACAAGTCCCAAGGCAGTGGACTTTCCAACATTGAACTAGTACACTAGCCCTAGATCTCACTTTAAACAATTGTAAGTCACTTTCACATCAACTATGAACCAAAGCTATATCTATTGAACCCCTCACTTGGCTTGTGACTTTACCCTTAGGTCTAGGATAAACCATACACCTAACTTCACTTAGAAATACCCTGATTTGGTGTCTTGGTTTTGATCTCTCCTGTCGGGAGTAGATCGGGTCTCCCCCTTTGTTGTCTGGGCTAGATAACATAAAGCGAAGGTTGCCTCGACTGGCGTGACAACCATATATATTTTGGAGGTCGAGGTGATCGTGGTTGCACCTTTTGAGTTGCCCTTCCCTATTGCCATCCATGATTGGATCCATCCATAGGGGTAACTAAAACTTAGGTGATAACAGGACCCAAATATGAGCTTGAGGCAGAGGGATTATTACATACTCTGGCTTTGGAGGAGTGAGTGAAAAACCTAGACAAACTCAGATTGCCAAGTTCATCTAAGTGAAAAAACACTCCAAAGGATTAATAATACAAGTGACTCATTCGGGCTAGCCCTTTCACACATAATAGGTTGTCATGCATTTTTTACAATCATCTTCTTTTGACCATGGGCAAAAGAGATGTATAAGATGAAATACAAAGAGCAAAAGATTACTTGAGCTGGATCATGGAACTGGAGGTTCCCTGTTTCTTTGATATCTTTTCTTTCAGGACCATCCTTGTGCAAACTGGGTGGTAACACCCTCCTTAGGTAAGGGATGTACATGGTGGGGATTCTAAAGAGGTTTTTGATATTGGATTGCAAACCCTTGGCCACTCCTATGGTGCCAAATTTGAAATTATTTGCTGTTGTAGATTCTGATTTGGTAGATCCTTCTATATATAGGCAGTTGATTGGTTCCGTAACTTGCCTTGTGAATATCGGGCCTACTATATGTTTTGCTGTCAATACTTTGGGCTAATTTATAGTTGAGCCCTGGCAGATTCATTGGATTGTTGCCAAGCATGTGCTTAGATACTTGAAGGGTACAATTCGTTATGACATGAGGTGTGAACGAGATGGTGAATTGTTGCTACATGGTTCTTTTGATTCTGATTGAGTGGGAGATGCAAGTCCTGAGTAGAGCACTTCTAGTTATTGTTTCAGTTTAGGCACAAGTATGATTTCCTGGTTCAATAAGTTGCAAGAGGGAGTTGCACCTCAACATAGTAGAGCCAGAGCACATGATAGCTTCAATTGCTTGTTGTGAGACCATATGGCTTCAGAGGTTTATAGCAGAGTTGACCAACTAGTGGTTGGATCCCATTGTTGTTTATAGTGATTATTAGAGTTGCACCAAGCTTTCTAAGCATTTGATATTTCATGATTGCTCCAAACACATTGACATTTAGTACCATTTCCTTAGAGACATAGTTTAGAAGGGAGGAGTGGTTCTTGAGTATGTTCCTTCTACCATATCCTAACCATATCATAACTCCTATGTGATTATCCCATTCCCTCACTTCTTCCTAATGTTAAGGCAATTAGATTGGGAGCCTAGTTAAGTGAAAGGGGAAGTTTGAACTTTGAAATGGAAGGCTTAAAGACTCCCAAATTCAAGCAATTACCTCCTATCTTGAAGCAACCAACTCCTACTTTCATGGAATCAGGATATTAGTGGAAAGGAGACTCATCACAATTCACCATTCACTGTTGCAAAGAAGGAAATTCGAATTAGGAGAGAGGAGCTTGAGAAAAATAGAGTACTTGAAAATAAAATGGGGGTTTTTATGAAGAAAAACCAGCCCAGCTCTCGCATGATCCATGGAGGAATGGAAGAGGGACACTATAGTTTGACAATAGAGACCAAGATTGAGAAGGAATAAATCCCCTTAGATCCCTATGTATTGCTGATCTTTTGGATTGTCCAAGAATTAAAATCTGCTGTCTAAGAAAAACCATTCTACTAGAGATCAAATTTGAAAGTAGACAGTGATTTGGGCCCTTGTTACACATGCTAAAGAGAATTGAGAGGAAGAGTATTCCTGAGGTTCTAGAGAGCAGAGAAGGGAGTGTCTTCCTATATTGTATAGGGTAGTAGAATGAGTGCCAAAGCTGGTCTGACTGAAAGATTGGTTGAAGAACTCAATAGTGGCCTTCTTGGTTGATCTTGGGAGCTTTTGGTGGCAGGAAAAGTGACTTGAGAGTCTTGGATTGTCTCCTTCGCTCTGGTGTATGCATATCCCATCAAGGGGGTGGCATCCACAGAGGATTGCCTATGGTTGGGAAGGAAAATTGTTCACACTCAGTCAATTGCCCTAGAACTTAGCTTGTGAAGAAGATAAGTTCTTTCTCTTCTTCCTCTTGTTATGCAATAATTCTTTTATGTTGGAAAATATAAAGTTAATTTGATTATGTGAAATTGCTATGAAATTTCTTGTATGTGTTGATAAGTAATATGGCTGTTAGAAAACAATTATTTTGCAAACTGTGTGTGCATATCAACTTCCTTGGCAGTCTTCTGAGTGTTTTAAGGATGTAAATGTACTTCCTTGAATGAATTAGAAGACTTCTTAGGGTTATGAGCACCTTGATGAACATTGAACCTGATTTCAATGCATATGGTGTGAAATGCATGAGTTTGAAGACATTAAAACCTTCCTAAATGAGATTCTGTGTGATGAGCTAAGCTTATTTGATGAACTTCAGAGATGGATTGAGGCTGTAAAATAAATTATTATGCTTACGGTGATTTGGTTATGCCATCTATGCTTGATTGTCATCATCTTGAAATGTGTCATGTTGCATTTTGTGAACTACTAGTTTCTAAATGAATAGAGATCTTGAAACTGGATTTGTGTTGACTAGAGGGTTCTTATCTAGACATTGGATACAAATTTTGAAATAACGCCAAAATTGTCATTGTATTTATAGAGGAAGGGTTTTGAGAAGGTCTTACATTCTGGAAATTTTACATTCTGCTGTCATCATTGATTTATTAGACCAGCAAACCCTGTTTTGATGTTGGTCCTGAGGTATGTTACACAACGGACCTATATCTTTGGTGTTCACTTTTGCTTGGTATTTTTCCCTTTCTTTTGTGCATTGGTTTATTTTTCTCTAGTGACCCTATGGATCAGCTCTAGTGCTATTGTTTGGTGTTACATTGGCTGCTAAGTCACCTGACACGAGGACATGGGACACGAAGGACACGAAAATATGAGTGTCCAACACGGACACGGTGACCCCCGGAATCAGGACATGAAGGACACGTTTTATATACATATATATATTTATTTTTAAATATATTAAAATTTAAAGATATAGACATATAGATCCAAATTTTCTTAGAAACTAGAACATTTACAAATATTCAATGGAAATTAGAATCAAAATACATTAATGATTAGTATTACACATTTGTTAGTATTACATAAAACCCACTCTCAAGCTTCTCCACACTTGCAAATGACAAAAATGAAGTGTATTTTTGTTTTTAAACTCAACCAGGGTGCCCTTTTCCGCGGAAAACGTGTCCTGGAATCGGGACACGCAACTCACAGTCGGGGACACGGCTTTTGGTTGTGTCCCGATTTCGGACACGACCAAAAGTCGTGTCAGACACGATTTCCCATTGTGTCAGTGTCCGACATGCCCCCACGGGACACGTAGACCCTTTTCAATGAATCTGGTTTCATAGATTGGCTATTATTGGCAGGTTTCTCTAGGGAAGCACTGTTATTTTCCCCATTTATTGCAGGTTTTAGGATTTGTTGATGGTTCCATTTGATTCTCCTGTTTACACTTGTAAATCTCAACATGGTATCATGGCAGTTGTGAGCCTCTCTTATCCTTTTCACCAATTGAAGACTATGCATAACTTATAGAAGATTGGTGCTGCTTCATGGTGATTGTGTTGGCCAAAGTTGGGCATCTTACAGGGCTGTTTAAACCCATTTTTTTATGTTATGTTTGGAGTTCTTGTCCACAAAACGAAGTGCCCAACATCAGGGTTTAGCTGTTGATTTATTTCAGCCATCTGTTTTTGAGCTGATCCATGGTTAAGAATTGCCGGCATCACTACTTTTGTGATTGCAGAACTAGGTTTTCAAGCCATCTTTTTTATTCTTATTTCCAGCAATAGATCAGAGGTCTTTTGGCTATTGGCATTGCCCTAAGGAATGCAGAACTTGGTTTTCTCTTCTTTTGGGTTTAAAATTCCTTTTCCAAACCCAACACTATGTTCCTTCATTTTTGCAGCAAATTTCTTCTTTTGGTCTGCACTTTTTAGCTTAAGGCTTGTACCATCCTAGTGCAAATTTTGTACACTGCATTTTTAGAAGAAGTTGGTACTATTTTTCTTCTTTTGATGAAAATGGGTGACTTTTTGCATACCTATGTCCTTTATCTTTGAACATAATGGACTCACAGTGGATTTATGCCTGCTAACTGGGGCTAATTATTTTTGGGCCAATGAGATAAGGAAGAAATCACTATGCAATTTTTGTCAAAAGAGGAATATGTGTCCAAGTCTCACATGGTTTGTTGAAGAACTTGTAAGAGTAACATGTTGCGACAGAGATCTTTTTGACAATGCTTCTCAAACAATTTATAGTGCACATTAGGTTGTACACTTTGCATATGGGTTTGACCTATTATGCCAAATTGTGATGGCCTTGGCGTGGAGGTGCCTTGGCCAACTCCACGCACAGGGGGCAAGTTATCATGGGCTTACCCAAGCTGCCAAGACGGACTTGGTAGAGTGACTTGACGAGCCCTGCGACACAATTGATCGACATGCGAGAGAAGGCATGGGGGAGGGTGTCCACATTGGGTGGCACCATGCCCGGGCGCCTGGGTTGACAAGTAACCCAATGTTTGGTTGCGGACTCGGCAAGCAAGCACATCAGGGCTTGGGTGGAGCGCGATGCTAGCAGGCATGAGGGGCGCGTGCCCAAGACGTGCGGAAGACCAAGGCATGGCAAGCCTTGGCACGTCGGCAAGTGGACCGATAAAGTGGGTAAGCAAGCAAGGCGAGACCACGGTGAGGCAAGACGGGCATATTGGCATGGCAAGGCGTGCTCCCGGCGTGGCTTGCACTCCACGTCCTTTTGGTGAGTCGGGCCGGTTGAAGCACTTGCAGTGCGGACGCTCACATATATATGGGCGAGTGGAGGCAAGTTCACAATTCATCCAAGTGGGAGCACAAGTTTGGTTTTGGGCTAAGGTCGATATGCACAAGGCACAACAAGGCACACTGAGGCGTGCCCCTCCTCTGGTGGCACCCAGAGGAGGGCACACTTGCATTTGGCTCGATGTTGCAAGAATTCTGGGGTCTCTCTTCGACAGGCGTGGTAGGTTTGCGGGCTACAAGAAGTGCATTGCGAAAGTCTGGTGGAGGTGCCCATGCCTTAGGCAAACCTCATGGGAGGCGCCTCTGGTGGGAATTAAATGCTTGGTAGGCACTTGGGCATGTCGACAGATTGTGCACTGCGAGGAGGCATAGTTGTGGATCAGTTGACTGTGTGGGCTGCGTGGAGGTAGGCACACAGGGAACTTGTGGGCAGAGACTCTCTAGGGAGAGCAAGCTAAGAGAGGTGTTCCAAATGACTTGCAAGGCTGCAACTGACCGCAACTTGCTAGGAGATGTGCAACAGAGTTCAGTTGATAGATGTAAGAGCAAGATGCGGACGACGAGCTGTGGCTACTACTGTGTGTAGAGTCAAGACAGAGGTTTAAGTGTGTTTCCAGTTGAAATTGTAACTTGAGAAAGTGTCGGTTGGGCATGCTCTTGGAGAGTTGCCGGGGTGTGGCATCCTCCACTGTTGCAATATGTTTCCTTGTGCCATTATAAATGTTAAAGGGTATTAGGCACCATCGGTTTGGGGTGTCGCCCTCCCTTGTCTTTGTGTCTTGTATTTGGCTAAGTATAGCTATGTGTTACTGTTGGATGTGATAACATGTGTAAAAATGGCTAAGTATAAGAAATAAGTATAATGGAGATAAGTGTAAGGTTTCCGCAGGTTAGGCACGTAGTCTTCCGGAACACCTTGCCAAGTTGGTCTCACCCTTGGCAAGGATCTGGGCAATGCCACATGGGCCATTGGAAAATGAAAAAAATAGGGTCCGGCCGGTGTGCCCGTGACACAAACCCTTGATGAAAGTATGACTTCATCAGTTTTACATTTCATGTTTTTGGATCAAGTACATGGGCCCATATTCCACTACATTGTTTGTATGATCCTTTTAGTAAATGCTCTCTTTGGTGGAGTTTCTCACTTTCTATTCATGATCCACTAAGATCATTTGCATTTCTTACTGAGGATTTTTCTATAGATGATTCCCAACCTATTATAGTGGATCTTCCTCTATTATAGTTTGATGTACCTTCTATAAGGACTTCCTCTACATTGTTGTTGTAGCTGAAGGACTCTTGTTATGATGCACATTTGCTGGTGCATTTTGCCTAATGGGCCTTACTTGTTTCAGGATGTGATGACATCGTTATTGGTCCCAACATATTTAGAGACATTATTTATGTTCCATAAGTTGGTGGTTTTACAGTTGATGCTTTAGTTTATTGAAATGCAAGTCCCGATTCTCAGTTATTGGTTCATAGTGACATTTGTGGGACTATGACCTCTTGTTCTAGTCGGGGAGCTAAGTACTACTTCACCTACCTTGATGTAGTTTTTACTCATAGGTCTAGAGGATCCAACCCACTTTTTTGAGATGATTCCATGGATAACTCTCGGCATGTTTTGGTGGATCTCTTCCTTCTACATTATGACATTGATTCATACTGTATGTACTCTTTGCACCCTATCTTGAGTTAAGTATCCATCTTCTTTAGATACCTCGACCAATGGTGCTTGGATTTATACATGATGGAGGCTTTCATGTTTCAATTGTCTATGCTCAAACTACCCACATTGTTGGACACTACCAAGATGATCACCTCCTTCCTAGTGCTCACATATAGAGGCACCAAGGGGCAAGTTGTAATACCCCAATTTTGGACTTTGAACCCCTATTATATTTTGTTAAGTATTATTTCAGTTTACTTAGTTGACATTAGAAATCTGATAAATTGATTTCTAATGACTATGTGGACCAACACATTAATGAGATGGGAGTCAGTCCCTATGGGCTAGAGGGAAAATGCCAATTAATAATAATAATAAGAAATTATTATTGGAGAAAAGGGCAAACCCTAAAGAAAAGATTTGAGAGACTAATGAAATAAAAGAATTCATAAAATGAGAAATTTCACACCTAAGAGAATAAAAAGTGAAACTCATTGAAACACTTCATTCATTATTCGCATTCTCATGATCATGAACACACAAGAGAAATGGGAGTTGGGAAAAACCATGACCAGAGACAAATGAAGACAAGTGAATGAGGACAGATTTGGGAGTACCAAACTGGTCCAGATTAAGAGGAATCATACAGCTGGGTATTGGCTTCGCCACTTGATTGTGTGCAGGTAGGAGAACTACCCCAAGCTTGCAGGAGTACTGCATTTACTCTGAATAGGCTGTGTTTAATTGATTCTCTTAATGGCCGAGGCTTAAAAATCCCTGGAGCATCCTAGAGCTCAGGAGTACTGAGTTGGATGTTGGGTTGCCTGCTGCCACAGAAATATTCTAAAAAACTTGGGGAACAAGTTAAGGGTAATTTAAAACATACAATCTGACCTCGGGGACTATGAACTCAACTCGGGGGTGACCTGAAAGCAAGGAAATCTTGCTAGTCAAAGGCTGGGAGGTTTGTGCTTGGGTCCACTGGTCTTCAGATTTCAGATAAGTTTATTTGCTGCACCTATTTGATAATTTTTATGGATAGTAATGGAATTTGTTTATGTTTATTCCTGGAAGTACTGTTGAATGATTTACTATTTAGATCTGCATATGTGTATAATGTTATATTGATTTATGAATACAGATCTTCCATAAATTTCTAGATCTTTGTAATATGATACAAGTTTATGATTTGACTGAAATACCTGAAGTATTCATGTTTTATGTTGGATGCATGAATGGATATAGTTCTGGTACATTAAGTAGACAGAAATATTGTTTAGACCATGGTTTGCATGCCTGAGAAAGGCACCCTAGAGTAAATATGTTTTAAATGCTAACCGATGGTCATGTGAATGCATTTTAAGTCAGAATGCATTTATTTCTATCTACTGATAGAACCATGTTTATATCATTTTATTGTGTAAATCAGGCAGACATGTAAACCGAGAGGTTTACATGTCAACCCTTAAATATATATAAACCCTCATTTCTATTTTTATAAATCAACCCAGAAAGGGGATAAAAGATGAATAGGATATTTTCCTATCTGCTTAAATGAAAGTCTCAATGCTGCCCATGTCTATACTTTTCATGTAAATAAGTATATAAAAGACATTTAATCCAGACTGGAGTTCTTGGTCGTTTACTAAGCTATTTTGCGCATGCATGATGTTTAAACTTCTTATGAACTTCGATTCGTATTTCCTATATCTGGCACACAATTGCTATTTATATTACTGGATGTAGATCAAGTTTAGATTGCGTTTATCCTGTAGCTACTTATTATACAGTGACGTTTGTTTTAAATATTAATGCCTTTAATTATTGGCAGAGATAGAGTCGCGATGTTCTTTCAAGAACCAAATCGTGGGTTGTTTCTTTAGAACCCACATTATCTTACTGGAATACGTAGTTAACCTTTGTTTACAGTTTAGGGTTAATTAAACTATCGGTTCCATAAACTATTTACACAAGTATGCACACCCACGATTGTCTTGTACAACATGAACATTTGAAAATACACAATACTGCTTAATAACATCAAAACGAATCTACATATGCATAATACAACTACCGTAGTTTATGAGTATGCCGATGGCTAGGTTCGGTGACCAGTTTTGGATCATCGAGCTGCTTCATTTAAAACAAACAGTGCTACATAAAATACCGTTATGAACAATTCTTACAGAATGCATCTACCTTAAAACATTTATGCATTTGGTCATGCTCGGGAGTGATATGGCCACAACGTTCATTTCGCATTATACAATTGTTGGGTTATTTATATATATATCTATACCAAAATGATTCGGCGAAGCAAGACAAATGCGAATCTATGCTTGTAGTTACTCTTTTAACCTGTGTATATATATATGAGTCCGAGGAGCAGAGAAGCTGAACAAACCATTGAATGCTGTAAACGTTTCATTTCATCTTTTCGAATGCATTTACATACTTTTTACAGTGACTCTGTTCTTTAACTAAAAGAGAAATAAACACAGGAAGTAATCACAGTTGTAAACCACACCGCGTAGGCACCCGAGTAGGGTGAGACACATTTCATTTATGCATTCATTATTTACAAACAAAGGCATTTAAAGTCCAAGCTTCTATATATTCTACTTTCCAAACAGAAATCCCTTCGCTGGAGGAAACACTTTCGAAACAGTGTTTAAGGAACAGCGACCCCCGCAGGTGGTCGAACCTTCATTTAAACATTAACAGTGTATTGCTCACAGCATACTTTTGAAGTGATAACACTTGCGATCACCTACAGGCCGAAAACGAGCCTTCAACTAGAAAAACATAGTCGTATGCATTGGAGAGCAAGGTCGAGAGCCCATCTCTATTTCACGACGCAGACAGAGTGAAACCAAGTCTTAAGTAACCCATCTGTAACCGTCGGGGAGTTTAACCCCGAGGGACAAGAGTGGATGGGTTACCTGGTTGCTATGAAGGCCGAGCTTCTCTCCAAAGCCGTGGCGCCAGCTGTGGCTTACCCAGCACGCATCTGCAACACCCAGTTTAAAACCATAATCAAATTTGTGCAGTAAGAAGTCAAGGTAAAAGAGATTAAAAGTAAAAACCGTGTGGTTGTAATTGCTTACCGTTGGATGGGGCAAGTCGCGAGGACCAAGACGTGATGGCTCCTTACCTGCACAAGAGTCACGACAAATCAATTAGACAACGTCTTTTTCCACCGAAACTAACAACGAAACCCTGTAACAAGCGTAAAGTGTTCATTTTTACCTGCTCTACGTGGAAGCGCAGTTCGCTGCCTCCTCGTGCTCCAAGTTATGCTGAAGAGCACCATTCTTCCGGTTTAGGGAATGAGTCCTCTGCTTTGAGCAGAGGTGCTCTAAGAAATCTTTCGCAGTAGCAAATGAACCGACTGGAGCCAAGACAAGGGTTTTGGACAACACGATGGAACTGGCTCAAGGAGAGGGTGACCTTTGAGACCGGTTACGCCTTTCTTTCAATGCGAGGTACATTGTAGTTTTTTGGGTGCCAACCACCGTAACCAAATCGACGGTGCCAAGTGCAATCGCAGCACCCAAGAGTGTTACCCGGATCATAATCAACGGTCATGGATCATTCGCATTCATGAACCAGCAGAGGAGTTTTAATGCAGTAGATATCGGGGTTGGCAACCTTGTGTGAGGACTGACTTGGACTAGTTGGAGCACACACTCGACAAAGCTTTTGCTGAGTTGTATCACCACGTCGCCGAGAGTAGAGCCATCTGCCAGGAGGGCACCTCAGTGAGGTTAAAACTTTGGTTCACACAAAGCAATCTGCGTGGCAGATTGAAAAGTCAAAATACAGTCATACAACGTTAATCATGTTAAGTGCATAAAAACCTTACTGCATAGTTTATCAACTTTCACATATATATGTTACAACGTATGAATTATCACGACGATGCCAAGGTTGGAGTTGGACTCCTTGGTCGGGATAATGTGTTAGGTTATGCATAAGACCTAGGTTCAACGCTAAGTCAACCTTGGGTGCTTAACCAACGTTTAAACGACGTTATAATATATATATTATGTTAATATATATGTAATCACATTTCGTTTCATTCTTTATTAATATTGCTATATGATAAGATTATCATATGTCCCTTTAATATGAGCGCTTAGAGCATAAGGGTTAAGCCTAGGTAATTACATTGTAATCCTAGAGCTCTATTATAAGATTAATACATAGGTCGTAGGTTAATAACATAGTTATAACCTAGGACTATGTTATATTAAAGTTTGTACGACTATGTTATATTAAAGTTTGTACTCATTAATTCTTAAGAGTATATTTTTCATAATAATAACATATTAAGGGTTGTAATATAGTTATTCTCTGAATTTGTAATAATTGCTTATAATCTCATATTGTCGCAAATTGCGTAAGTATATGGAAGATATACATATGAGTTGTATGTTAAAATTATCCGTCGATGCTAACTTGTTTTTGTACAGGTACGCTAGTATAGATTTAATGGTTTAAGTGTCGACACCTGCGTGAGAAACCTTAGAAGTAATAAGTTAATTTTTAGTACGCATACATTTCTGAGTAATACTTCAAGTAGGCAGCAGTGCCAGCTAGCATGTATGTTTCCGCTTTTGATTGAGTAGTTAGGTTCTTTGTTTCAAAAAAAAATCGCGTAGAAGAGACGTGACACAAGTAGAGCGCAGTTCCGCCACCTTAGTTTCTAGATCTGTGAGACTTCGAGGATACCCTCGATCTCCACCTATAAGACCTTTGTGATAGTGTCAGGTTTGTGCCCAAGAAAATTCTTTCGTTCACATTAGATACCCTCCTTCACACTCATTTAGATCTTAGTAAAGAGTGACCTGTTCCAAGCAACATGTTATAGTCAGAGCTTCTAGTACTTCCAAATTGTTCAAAGCATTAGGACAATCCTCCATCAGGGGTTTCTTCACTTCGTCCTTGGATGATAGGAGAGATTCATCGACTGTCAGTATAGACTTGGAGGTTAGTAGCTTCCCCTTCTCATCAGCAGGCGATGACTCCTCCAGGACTTGAGCACATCCTCCAGGCACCTCCTCTCGAGACATTTCTTCTGGGTTCTATAGATTGTTCCTCTCTTTCTTGGCATTCCCAACTTTGTATCTTTTTGAGCTTTGAAAATAGTTTTTAGATTCAACGTCTTTGACTTCAGAGGATAGATATGCTTTTATATTAGCTGCACTCTCACTCCCACAATGTAATCCTCACATTTGGCTACGGTCAACTGATATTGTATTATTAATGCATTTGGTTAGGCATTAATGTAATATTTTATTATAATACTAGGTTATGGTTAAGGCTGATCTAGTCAACATATATGTGGGTCCATAACCCCACTTGGGGAGGATACCCTCCTATGAATCAGCTCTAGTGCTGCAGTTTGGTGTTGCCTTGGCTATTATTGGCAGGTTTCTCTATGGCAGCACTGTTATGTTCTCCATTTGTTGCAGATTTTAGGGTACACTGTTGGTTCCATTTGATTATCCTGCTTTCACTTGTGAATCTTAACAAGTACTACTCTTATTGTTTATGATCCTGATAGTTGGGCTTGGGTCAAGTTTTATGGATTCTGTAAATGGCTAATTTCTAAGTTTGCCGAAAGAATTGAGATAGGCTTTAGTTGATTCTTTCTTCCTAGGATATTTGTTTTCTGAAGATATATTAAGTAGGCTTCTAAGTGTGCAGTTTATATGTTGATGTAGTAGATTAGAGATTGAGAGCTCTTTGCATTAGGAGATCATATTCATGACTTATTTTGATGATTGAGCCATGATTATTGCCGAGAAATTTATTCCTTTTATGGCTTTGGTGCCAAAGTTTTTCTCATCTACAGCTTCTATATAACAGTCTGCTACGATGAGCTAATGTACACATCATTATAGTGAGGGAGAGCACAAAAAGAGGGAGGATGCTCATGTCATGAATTTTATTTACTCCATAATGTCATAGTTTATACACCTTATGACCATTATTTAATTTTCAAGTTCTAGATAAAAATTGAAATTAAAATAAGTTTAAGGTAGTGAAATATGGACTTCTTAATCCTTATTTGTTCCTATTTTCACTTGACATGAAAAAGAACATTCTAAATAAGGTTCTTTAATTATTGACTCAGCACAGGTTTCACTCGTCTTCTTGGTTCAGCTTTATTTATTTTTTCCACTTTTCTTCCTTTACTGTATTGAGTTCTGTTCTAATTTGGGTCATTTCCGTATCCTATAAAAGGCTCATCGAGGAAGGCTCAATGAGAATGATTCACGGAGATATTTCCAACAACTTATAGATGCTGTTGATTACTGTCACAGCAAGGGTGTTTATCATAGGGATTTGAAGGTAATTCTTTAAATGATGAGCATATAGTTTGTTTTCTGTTTGTTCAGTATGCAGTGTATTCTGACACCTCTTTGAGTTTTGCTCAGATATTATAGCTGAATTTTTGATGATAACAACTTTTCTGTGCAGCCAGAAAATCTTCTACTGGACTCTCAGGGGAACTTGAAAATTTCAGATTTTGGCTTGAGTGCCTTGCCTCAGCAAGTAAGGATGAATCATTTTTCTGTCATAGGTTGATAGGAAAAAATACTTAGTCTTTTGGAATGGGCATTTGGTCATTTAGTGTCAGTCTGTCAGAATATCTTCAGTAGTCTTATATTCATTGATTGAAATATGCAGAGAGATGAATTGTTGCACACAACTTGTGGAACACCAAATTATGTAGCACCTGAGGTATGGCTGATATTTTAACATTATATATATTATATTTTTGTTGGCAAAATGTAAAGGCAGTCTATTTGATCATAATTTCAATTACATATAGGGGGCTGAAAATACAACTAATACTGTGCTCTTTCGTTTTTTTTGGGTAAATAAAAGTGTTTTGTACAGAATAGAAATACAAGTCAGCTTCCTGCCAAAAAATTACAGATTTCGGTGTTTGATAAGGCATTCAGCTTAAACTGTGCTCAACTGCTTGGAAAATATACTGTTCATTTCAGCTTTTCTAACTTCATGATTTTCACCCACAGATTAACTATCTGATTGCCCCAAAAATCAAAAGCAGATTGCTGGCAGGAATATCTATACCGCTAGTATAATAAGAGTCTAACTTTTAGCTTAATAGTCCTATCCATAGCCTGAGCCTTAACAGGGATATCATAACAGATTCTTTTTCATCCTTCATCTGTAGTGAGAGGATGAGGCTTGAGCCCTATTGCCTCCTCTGCTCCCTACTTCGCCTTGTCTCTTCCCTCCTTGGCCTTTTTTCCTCCCTTGGTTTGACTCTTCCAAATTCCAGACTAGTTTACCTCCTTGCATGGCGGTGACGTCAGAGTCTTCCATTCAGTTCTTCTCAGTTTGATCAAGCTTACTCAGGAGTAGAAAAACTGGTAATTTGAACAAACCTCCTGAAACTTCATCTATATTTGCTCAACTTCCGAGTCCAGAGCAAATGGAGACTAAAGATCAAGAGGCAGTATTGCCATCTTTCCTTGATATCTGGAGTCCTGCAGTGCCTTGCCCTTGGGTGATGATCCCCTCTTGAAATCATGATAGCACAGGTACAGATTGATTCTGCAGAATCTCTGCCAGGAGATTGCTTTGTGATGCTAATCCTGCTAATATTAATTATTAAATGAAGGTGGCAAAGAGTGGTTTGAATCATGGTTCACCATTAATATGCCCATCAAAACTTTTCAATCAGTGCTGACCTGACTCTAGATTTTCCTGCCTAAGTGACCATCAGTCACCCAGCCCAGCCCACCTGCCCTCTTTAGTGCTTTCCAGCCAATAGACCTAACTTCTAAGTATATCCATGCTGTGCTCTTTCATTTAACTGGCCACTTCCCATTCTATTTCCCTATCTCACTAACCCCTGCATTGTGCAACTTAGTTCTGGTGCTCTTTCATTTAACTGGCTACTTCCCATTCTATTTCCCTATCTCACGAACCCCTGCATTGTGCAACTTAGTTCTGCAGGTTTCCAGTTGAAAACATTTTATAATGCTTGCCTTGCCTTATTTTTTAAGTTGTAAATTGTTATGAAACGAATCAGAATCTTGATATTTTACATTAACTGTTTACTTAATTGTAATGAGGTCAATATAATAGCAATCCTGCTTTGTTATTAAAGACTCTGGAGCGTTTGAGAGAGAAACAAGATCTGTCATTACCATACAATTTCCATAACAAAAATGTAGAATACCAATGGAAGTAGAGATTTCCAAAATGCTGCAAATCACAGGGAGTGGATTTTCCTCTTATTGTCAGCCTGTTAAATCAGATGTAATAAAACCAAAAGAAGTGGAATTATTTGTTTCTTGGATGCATAATCGTAAGTTTTGTCCTTTTTAAATTGGACTATTCCTTAGAATAAATGTTTATATCCTCAAGTCTGGGTGCTGCCTCTGTATCAAAGAACAGAACTTGGCCGTGGGATCCATGTATAGTGCAATTGGTAATAACTAGTGTTACTTCCAGCAATTATTTTCCTTGCAACTTTCAAATGATATTAAGTTTATTCACAAACTGATCTGTCACAACATCCTGCATGATATCCTGCTAAAGATCAGCAGGATATGACAGGACAGTTTCAACATGTAATATCAGTATGTTAATATGCATAATTGTCATGGAAATTGGAATATGTACGATGGCCATAAACAATATAGGCCATAAACAATATAGCATAATTTATTGAAATTTCATTTCAAATGATTGGATTTCTCCTCCTGTTAAAAATGTTCAGAGTACATTAACCACTTGAGTTTTAGGAGAAGCTGGTTAAATATATTAGGCATTAGAGAAGTTAGAAGTGTTTCAGATCTGGCATGTCTTTTTTAAATTACACTGACCACAATCTGCTCTTTTTGATAGATTTGATGTTCATTCACAATATAAGCATACTTTAAATTTAGGCATACTAGTTGGAAAATAATTACATTCACCACCTAATTGTATTGAGTGTATGAATAAGAAGTGGGGCAATTGACATGGACTTAGATGGCTCATTTTTCAATTTGAAAACACATGCGGGTTTAGATGTTTTTATTTCTGTGTGATTATTTCTTCTAATCTCAATATTATATTTGTTATGTTTGTAGGTTCTTGGGCGTAATGGTTATGATGGTGCAGCAGCTGATGTCTGGTCTTGTGGAGTAATACTTTATGTGTTAATGGCAGGATATCTTCCATTTGATGAGGCTGATCTTATGAGTCTATATAGAAAGGTATTTAGTATTTACTGATTCATAATGTTGTCTAGGGTCTATATACTCTATGTTAATGATAGTAAGAGAATAGTCTGAAAAGATGAAGGACAAACATAAGAGTATTGCTTTGTGTAAACTAAGTTGTGTTAAAAGATAGTTAAATGAAGGTACCAAAAAAGTGTCTTTAGCGCGCTATTCGTCAGTAGAAATACTTGTGGAGACTTGGGAGAGGGAGTGCTGCATTGCTGTTAGCATGGTTACCACTCATAATTGGCAAAAAGTCAGTGAGGCAAAAAGATTGAAGAGTTTGAATTGGACCAGGAATAAATCAGGAAAAACTCAGCAAGTTTTTGATGCCCTAGATGACCAGCAGCATTGGTTGATGGCCCTAGATGTATTACTTCGTCCTGCAGCTCTGTTAGTCAGTTGCAGTCAACTGGAAGAGAAGAAACTAGCTCAAACAGGCAGAAAAAATGAGAAAGAACACACTAAAATCTGGTTTTATAGACCTCTTTGTGTGATCTGTACTTAACTTGTCAGTCAATTGTGTGATCCATACTTAACTTGTCAGTCTGACTCCTGTTGACAGAGTTAAATTTGGTCAACTTGAGTTTGATTCTGTTTGTTTGGAGGCTGATCTTATCTGAACTAGGCAAATCAAAATTTAAACCGTGAGTCTGGTAACACTGGCTGTTAGTGATGAGCACTCCTAGAGCTTTCCTTTGGGGCCTATTTGATCTTTGACTTTATTCAGGAGTAGAGATTAAAAGGAATCAGCGTTTTAGCTAACTTATCTTCAAGGTATTTATAATATTGTCACAGCCATATTTCAAAGTTTCAAACTGTGTAGAGAATCAGACTCCCAGGGGATGGGATACTTTACTGGTTTATGACAACTTTATGTCCTGGGAAGTTGAGATGCTTTATTATATTTTTTAAGGGATTTGTACTATTAATTTACACGTTTTGTATGGGGAAATGTTGTAGATTAACGCAGCAGATTTTACTTGCCCAAACTGGTTCTCTGCAAGTGCTCAGTCTTTAATATCCAGAATTCTTGATCCAGATCCCCAGACAGTAAGTTTTGTTCTCATGTTGGATATTTTCCTGATTAAGTCAATATTTTGAATCGATATTATGTTTTTTTTTTCTTCTATCCATTTATTTACGGCCTTCTATGATTGTTTAATGGGTTTGTTGTTCCTGAATCCCTGATTAAGTCAATATTTTGAATCGATATTATGTTTTTTTTCTTCTATCCATTATTTACGGCCTTCTATGATTGTTTTAATGGGTTTGTTGTTACTGATTTGTTTTACAGCGGATAAAAATCAGAGAAATCCGGGCAAATGAGTGGTTTAAGAAGAATTATATGCCTGTGAAACTTTATGAAGATAAACACGTCAACCTGGATGATGTACTTGCAGTTTTTGATGATGCAGAGGTTGGTAAACACTGTTTTTGTTGTCGATTTAGGTTTCTGTACAAACTTTTACATGTTGGATAGCTTACTTGGGCTTTTTCTTAGAGATATTGTTTATAGAAACTTATAGCTGTCATTTTGGCTAAAGCTGCCGTGCTCTGAGGGGTGTAGTCTGTATCTATATTGTCAAAATCAACAAGTACTTGCACTGGCCTCCTTGGCAGCCACTCAGGGGATTTTGAATCTGTGTCTTGGCGTTAATACAAGTCCCATCAACTTGCTGCTTGCCGCTAGACCACACTCCCATGGGCTACATTGGGCTATATGAATTTTGGTTATAACTTATTGCTAGTATTCTCATAAGGGAAGCTAATGAAATCAATACTATAATACAGAGTTCAGTATAGATTAGAGAGCCCTGTTTATGATCAGAATAGAATGTGCATTGCCTGTCAAATTTGAGTTTCTTTCCCTGTGGAGTGCTGTGGATGCTCCCTTGTGCCAGGGTCGATTCTAATCAACCTCCTTTATGGTTTGAAGAATTGCGAAAATAGATTGCCTTAATCTTAAAATGCTGTAGATATGTTGTTGAAGGAATATTTGTTTGTCAATGCATTAAGTTTTGCATGCACAAGTTCCACAGTAAATGAGTGTGTTGCATCCACAGCTACAAGTCTCATTGTTATTCTATCTCTGTATCTGTGTCATACTTGGGGAAGAATGAACTGGTATTTGAGATTTTGCAGGCGCAGTATGTAAGCGAGCAAACAGAAGAAAAAGACACAGGTCCATTAATGATGAATGCATTTGAGTTGATAACATTATCCCAAGGGCTTAATCTATCAGCATTGTTTGACAGGCGGCAGGTGTGGTTCTTGAAAGTTGAACCTTTCTCTTATTTTGTTCCCATTTTTAATGTTTTATCAGTACAATAAACTTACTAGCTGTATAGAAAGATGATTATGCAAGTATTTCTGACATACTTTTTAATGACCAATTGCAAGTATAGCATTTATGAATGCCCAAGTAAACGGCTCAGCATATTTACAAATTGCAAGTTGGTTTTATTTTTTGTAGTATCGCTATACAATTACAAACATTACAAAAGTTGCTGTGCTATTTAAGCTTTTATGAGACAAACTGCTCTTATTACATGCTTTTAGTAGCTGTTCTGATCTGTATGTTGGATTGTTCATGTCACCATAGCCTTTTTCAAGAGTGGAATGATAGATATCTACTTATGATAATATTCAGACATTCCACGGGGACCATATTTAATTGATTAAATAATGGAGATAACAATCCTTGTAACATGCTACGGAGTTGATTACTACTATGGACAATACTGTTTCAACATGACCTGTGTGATGGGTTCCAGCAGTGTCTATGACCAAACAATTAAAGTAATAAACAGACCCACAATGATGAATTATGACCATACACAGTAGCTGTGTAGAACTGCCCCTCATCCATAATATTTCTGTGTTGCAGCATGTTTTTTGATTTTGTTGGTGGAATGCCTGGGGGCACAAGAAATCAATACGTCATTTCTTATTCCCAATTATTTTTTCTTGGGCATGTCCGGTTTTCCTAATCCTCCTAATTTTGCAATGCAAATTTGATAATCTCCTCTGGTAGTTTTGTCATAATGATGAAGTAGATATGCTTTTGAAGGATGGGACTATATGGCTGTGTTGAATGTTTTGATTCCTCCCTCTTCTATAGCATTAGAGGCTTCCCTTTGTTCCCAAAGCTTATTTTAATTAGGGCCCCTGTTTTCTGTAGTAATAATTGTATTTATAGAAAAAACCAAACAAAAGCCTTCAAGCTGCATTCTGAAGAAAGTAAAATGGTACATCTAAATACTAGGATTGCCTTTAGTATAGTCATCTTTTCCCTTGACAAATATAATTCTAAAATCTATTTGAAGTTATTTAACATAACGTGCTATTTAATGATGTGGACTTTCCACTTCTAATGTATAATATTTTGTCAAGGTAGTGTCTTACAGGATTCAGCTTTCTCTGAGTTCCTCTCAAGAAGGCTTTGTCAATATTTATATGAAAAGCATTGTATAACAGTTGCAAATATTGAAATATTGCTTGCAGTCATTTTAGTGAATTATTGCATTTGTATTGTCCAAAAGGTTGCTTAGACAAGTTTTTAAAAACTATTTTGTTTTTTATTTGTGTTTCCCTTGGAATTGTTTAACTCTTGTGTTAATTTGATGGAATCCTGTCATACCAGGACAAGGTTCCACCTTGGATTCAGATTCAATTCAGTTTAAGTTTGACATATTTAGTAGTTAAATTGGTTATTAAAGTCTAATGGTTAATAAATTAAATGGTTCTAACATATGCTTGGTGTAATGTTCTGTATATTTGTAGGATTATGTTAAGCGCCAAACACGGTTCATCTCTAGAAAGCCAGCAAAAGTTATTATATCCAAGATGGAATCTGCTGCAACATCTCTGGGCTTCAGGATTCAGACCCGATATTATAAGGTGACATTGTCTATTTAAGATATGTGATAAGAATGGTGGGGCAATGACAGGGAAGGAAAAATTGTATATGAATTTACAAGCTTAGATTATGTCAAGATGAGTTTTGTAACATGTCTGGATTTGCAGTACAGTAGAATAGTCCATTTTATTTTACTTTTCTTATGCAGTGGAGCAATTTTAAGCAATGAAACGTTATTATAACCACATTTAGATCATTGTTGAAAAAATTGGCATTGGCAAAAAATCAGCGAGGGTCCATAATACAGCTTCTTGGCAACATTGGCGAAAAAAATCGGCAAACTGCAGCAAGCCTTAAAAATACAAAATAAATTCATTTTTTTCAAATTTTAATATGTAGACCAACAACACCAAATAAACACGTTGGTGTGCACATGTACACACACACACAAGGGTCAATGTTGATATTGAACCCTGATAGATGTCCAATCAAGGACTCAAAAGTGGAGAACCAATACAAAATGACATCAAATATAAATGTATCTTATCATTATGAGTAAAAACCATGATGTACCACTTGGCATTTGTATAGGATGGTTGAGAGGAGAGGAGTCCAGGTAGGTGTATAGTTGGCAGTCCATTAATTGAAATAGTCAGTCCTCTTAGCTATGTTCATAAGTCCTTTGTGGTTGTCAAGGCTAATGTTTTGGTGTCTTCCTATTGAAAAGTAGTGTTGCAAAAGGTGAAGGTGGTGGTTACTTAAAATGTGCAACACAATAATTAATGTTATGTCTCTAGGATCTTATTTGACATAGATGGTGTTCTAGAATATATCCATATTTCAATATTTACCAATTCAATACCTCCAGTCCTACCCTTCCAATCAAAATTTAAATCCTCATTGCACAAAATGCTGCTGCACATACATAGAAAAGAAATGTTACTTTTTGGTAGTCATCTTGCTTCAACATAAAACTGTTATTTATAAGCCCTTGTTTTTAGCCTGCCTTTACTATATGATTTCTCACTCCTATTTCCTTCTGAATGAATGAGAAACTACATAGAAAAGAAATGCCACTTTTTGGTAGTCATCTTGCTTCAACATAAAACTGTTATTTATAAGCCCTTGTTGTTAGCCTGCCTTTACTATATGATTTCTGACTCCTATTTCCTTCTGAATGAATGAGAAACTACATACCTAGTTTGTCCAAGACTTTACAAGATTCTAGTGATAAACAAGATAGTTCATAAATGTTACTTTACTTGGTCATTCAGTTGACACCACGGATAGACTGTCAGTGTCATGTTGCTGCACCAGCTGTTTGGAATAAAGGGAAGTAAAATAATATGCTAGTTTGAGAATAAATTGTTGACATTTGAAGGACTTCCAACATCAAGAAGAATAGTTGTTGAAGAAAGTTAAATCATATTTGTTAACAAAGTAAAGGTATACAAAAAATTTGTTGACCCCTCAACAGTGTGGCCGTTGCTTCACAACACATGCAAGGTGGCTGCAATAAGGTAATTGCTTCTCTATTTGTACACATTTATTTTTGTATAATATATCTAGTATTTTCCCTAAAAAAAATGCACGAAGGGCTAGTACTCGTAGAAGAATAGACATATACACCTTAAAAGAGAGGATTAAGAGACTCACTAACATTGTGTAGGTTTTCTTTAGTTGCATACACATTTATTTTGATTATAAGCTTTTGGATAATCACATACAACATTACAGCCAATCTTGGGTGCAAGGTAGGATGGCCAGTATCTTTCTAAGCTCCTCCCATTAACCCAAACATGACGCTTTCCAATACTCCCCAAATCCAGTGCTACAGGATTGTCACCTTTGGGGCATCAAAAACTGTCTACAGATTGGCAAGAATTAAATCCATGGCTTAGAAAGGATATTGGATGGTTAAATCAATATAAACAAGCAGAGTAAGTCTTGGAATGCAATCAAGTTACATTGTTAAGATTATTTCCGCAATGACCCTGATCCCTGCTCCAATATTTTTTTTAATTTTTTTATATGGCGATGAGAATAGTGGTTTGGAGTCCTAACTCTAAGATAAGCTTGGTTGTTGATGATGGTAAATACATTCTCTCTCATTCTGCAACAGCTGCAAAGACAAATGGATTTAAGAAAAAACAAAATTTGCACTTTTAAGAGGGTCAAAATTGGCCTGCTGATTTTCCCCCCCTTCTGCCGTTTTTTTTCAAATTTTTACCTATGCTGATTTTTCTTGTCTCTGAAATGTTTCTTTTGAAATTGCTTCCTATACAATATTAGAAATAAATCAATATGCATGTACATCAAGAATGACACATCTAGGCACCACAGAGCAGTCTCACCATATCCCCTTGCCTATGTAAACAAGGAGAGCTGGCATTTGTTGTGGCTCCATTGAAGAGGAACAACAAAGAGAATGTTGTATTCAGCAGTAATGCAGTACCAAAGCATCCTGGCGATCTTGTAAATTCAGCAGTAATGCAGTGCCAAAACATCCTGGCGATCTTGTAAATTCAGCAGTAATGCAGTGCCAAAACATCCTGGCAATCTTGTAAATTCAGCGTCACATGCTTAACTGTTTCTGGCCTATGTCAGACACAACAGAACATCCATCTGTAAATGCAGTACGATAAAGTAGATAATGTTGATTGCTAAATTATTATGAAGGACCAACCACCTGAGGACTCAAGTTTTAAAAGAATCACACTACTTCCAGATGCCGTGACATCTCTCCTGATCCACCACAGATCTCGATCGTGAATATTTCATTTCTTTTTGAGGTGATCTGTCATTGAACCACTTGGCCTAATCCCATCAGAGAAAGAACCCATGTTTAATATTCTATAAATGGATTCCTGTAATATCATTTCCAATTATTCCAAAAGCTCCGCAAGAATCCAGTTATAGTTTAAAGAAGCAATCACCTGAAATCATATGACAGTGCAGTAGAAATGGAATGGTCATCAGCCTGTCGTTCTAGAGAGATCAAGATTTCTCCAGGACAACCACTTACCTGCATCCTTCTTCCACGTATAAAAGCCTTTCTTCCCCAGGAGGAAATTAACACCATCTGTCATTTTGTCAAGGGTCCAGATTGAACATGCAACCAAATCCCAGCCTCAGTTATGGTCTGAAGAGTCCCTGTTTGGATACCAATTGCCAAAGAGTCCCAATGCAACTGGTTGGATACCACCTTGTATACTTGCCATATCCTATTGAGAACACATGAACCAGAGATCTTAAGACTTAAAGGCTTCAGTTGCACCGACCATATCACAAAGACCAAAGGCCCTAGTATGCCAGTTACATGTCTAGCATGCTGAATATGGTACTCCACATGGATTTACCAGGGTGCATTACTGCTATTGACATTAACAATAATGTTTTATACTCCTTTCTCTTTACTTGTAATGCCAGGTACCAGCAGCTAAAAATGCTCCTT
Organism: Larix kaempferi; assembly: GCA_027924585.1. Taxonomy (NCBI): domain Eukaryota; kingdom Viridiplantae; phylum Streptophyta; class Pinopsida; order Pinales; family Pinaceae; genus Larix; species Larix kaempferi. Next base: position 10,162,248 of record BSBM01000368.1, read on the forward strand.
CAAGGCTTTTTTATTTTTGGGCCCTGGGGAAGTGGGGTGGGATTAGGGCCTTGCCATTGATTTCCTGGGATCTATGCTCTTTCCTGAGAATGGGTGGAGGACTTGCCTAACAGACCGCGTGCTCAGGGATTGTGTCTCCGAATTCTTTTAGCAACTAAAGCTCCCAAAAAGAAGTTTCAGGGCACTCTTGAAAATGTATACCGATTTTGAACTTATGAAGAAGTTTCTGCTTGTTCATTAAGTTTCTGGCCAGCCTTTGTCCCCTTTTTATAGTAGTTGGCTAAAAGAAATAAAGGGAGAACTCCCATCATGGCCCTCTCCCCATTACGTAAGAAAATTAGAGTCTTGGGAAGTTGAAGCATAGATATTTCTAAGTTTCAGAGGACATATATAAGAAAATAACCCTAAATGGTACATAAAGGTTTCATTTGTTATGTGGTATGCATATTTTTGTGTAATGGTCTTTACATATACGTGTGAGGCAGTGTAGCTGTTTATGACCAATCAAACTTTCAAGTTATCTAATGTTCAATGACATTCTAGGCGAGGTCAAATAGCAAGCCTATCTAATCATTTGATTATCAATTGATTGGCAAGCAACTATACAATATGGATTGCTGTGAGGAGATTTTGTGTTTGATAAGTGGAGTAAAGGAATTGCAGTTGCAGTTCAAATATCCTGTATTATATATCTTGGATTTGTCCTGTTTAGTGTGCAGTTACATAACTGGGTTGTTGACTTTAAACAATTAAAATGAATTTATCATCTATTTTACAAATTGTCCGTCTTTACTTTGTAGATGAGACTGGAGGGGCTTACTTCAAACAAGACTGGACAAATTGCTGTTGCTTTAGAGGTAGTTTCTCATTTTTCTTTGGTTTGTTATTCTTGCATGCATCCTCCTGGATCATCTTTTTGTGGCTAAGTAAGTACTTTCTTTTATAGGTTTTTGAGGTTGCTCCTTCTGTTTTCATGATTGAAGTGCGGAAGGTCATTGGTGACACTCTGGAATATCACAAGGTCTTCTCAGCATGATATCTAAGACACTTCTCTTTTTAATCTTGTTATATTTTTCCAAATTGTAATTTTCAAATATTGAACTCTCGGTATTTCTCTCTCTATGTTGTGTTATTATGCAGTTCTACAAAAATTTCTGTGCCCATTTGGAGGACATAATTTGGAAGCCAGTTCGTGAGGCTGAAAAATCAGAACTGAGTAGAGTAGATAATCACTGAACAGTTTCCAGGCATTTGGTGTCAACAAAGATCTTGTCCTGAATGCAAGGAATACACTAGTAAGATTTCGGTAAATCTTCTATTGATTTATAATGATAGTCTAGCAGCAACACTCTGAAAGGAGCTTTCTCCATACCATTTGTGTAGAGTGAGGTCAGGCATGTCACTGTTTCATGCTTTCTTATACTATTACACATACAAGTCACATATGACACTTGTAAGGCAAGAGTATCCGTGGGGAATGTGGTTCTTCATTGTGGCTTTTCCTCCATGTAATGTGTGTTCCTTTCAGAGACCGTCTGATGTACAGAACGCTTCTGATATTATATCATGCAGAGTAAACGTATAATAAGGCTTTATCTGTGGAAAATATCTGTTGTTTTAGCCATGGAGCTGCAATGTAAACAATCAATCTTGTGAATTTTGTAACTATAATTATTGAATTGTTTATACTTGAATTTGATTAGAAAAGAGCCTTGTTACATCTCTAATGGGAGACTATTCTGCTGAATCATTTTTCTATTTGATCACAATCTTGAGTTCACCTCAGTGAATGAATTTTCTGATTATCACGAAATTTGCCTTAGATGATATTTCTCTAATGAAACTCTAATCTGTAATTTGCCTTAGATGATATTTCTCAAATGAAATTCTGATCAGTCTCACTAACTGGATTAATTGAAACCAAACAGTTATCAACTATCAGTTCATTATTTCAGAGGTGAGATATTCAGATTTTGAGAACATGCATGTCTTTTATCTTGACGTTTCTGACTAACTTATATGCAGTCCATCATCAGGATCACACTATCTGAAGTGGGATGAGAAAATAGCAAATCATACAAGGCAACTTCTCCTTTACCACAAGATAGGAGCTAAAAAAGATATGCAGGTTTCCTCAAAATTTAGAGTAATCAATTTTATAAAAATATCATTTCTTGAAGTACATTGAAAGGTGTTTAAAACTGGCACAAAAATCGTACGTGTAATACAAGTTACACAAATTATTTGACGTTATGCTTAAACATAATTCTGCCTTGGAGATCAAATAAATTCATTAGCACTAAGTTTGCCTTTCCTGTAAAGTAGTCATTAATTTGTCAAATCTATTTTCATGATGATATGTTTCTGTAAGCTGTAACCCATAATGCTATTCTTAATCTCTACTAAACATCATTTTATACAAATTTAGATGTTTGCTTGGGACCAGATCAAGGATTGAATCATTACTAATGCTAATTTTAAAGATTAATTGAAACCACAAATCTTCAGTTAGATAAATTTGGTGCATTATATAACACCTTGATGAGTATAGTAGCATACATGCGAAGTATTATTAAAACATAAAGCCGCAGGAGTAAGATTCAAACAAGTGGGGTCGTACAACTATCCTGATAGTACCGACCATCCCTGGTTGTACTTGGAGGTTGGTTATTGAAGAATATCTTCACTTCTCTTTGAATGATCAAAAAGCAATTAACAATTAACATTATCAGTGACGCAGGCTTTGCTTGGTAGTTTGTGGGTTCTGCTTCTCCTTTGTTTAGATGTTCAGTATCCTCAAATCTGGGAAAGTAAGAGATATTTGTCAGAGGCCTTCGGGAATAATTAAATTGCGAATCCTCCTCTTATAATGCCCTTTGTTTATTTTTAAAAAGCTTGGCAGAATGGATTATGTGGTCACTGAACAACCACCTCAACATAGCAAACAATGACTTGCGTCCACCCCCTTGATGAGGTTGACATAAGTTGATGGATGATGGGTGTATGAGGTTGAAATAAATTGATGGGTGATGGTTATAGGTGTGCAAGATTGACATAAAATTGATGGATGATGGGTGTATGAGGTTGACATAAGTTTATGGATGATGGGTGTAGATTTTGTTGATAAAGAAAATAATTGGGAAAAACCATAGCTGGAATGATGGGAGCAAACAATGATTTGCGTCCAACTGTATCCCCACCTCGTAGATGATGAGGTTGACTTAAGTTGATGGATGATGGGTGTAGATCTTGTTGATGAAGGAAATGACTAGGAAACGATACCTTGATTGATGGGAGAGGAAAGAGATAAGGCAAGGACTTCCACAGAAACAGAAGCAGCCAATCCAGGGATTTGACTCCTTGATCTTATGCTTGTAATTTACGGCACTCACAGCACTCAAACACTCCAGCACTCAAGCTAATTCATTGAGTTAATAATTGATCTATTATAATGCCTTTGCTTTTGAGTTGGAGCCTATTTGCTAAGTTCACACTGTAAAATAATGAATTAGGATGTATAATATTATCAGATTAAATCTCCAATATTTTCATCAATCCCCATTTCTTGTTATAAGTTTGGATATTGATGTTTCACTAACATGTTACGTGGATTTTAATGTCAAATTGTTCACATAGATGCCCTTTGTGAAATTAGAATATGTGGATTTTAATGTCAAATTGTTCACATAGATGCCCTTTGTGAAATTAGAATATGTGAATTATAATGTCAAATTGTTTACATAGATGTCCTTTGTGATATTAAAATATGAGCAAATACTCCCATGTATAGAGCATATTGAGAACAACATATTGTATTCTTTATTCTCACATTCTTTCACTGTCTAAGTAACAATGGAATATGACTGCAGTGATAAGAAATGCTATAGAATAGTATACAGAATAATTATATGCCATATCTCAATAGCGAAAAAATTATCATGTTAATAAGAATAAAACTAGATTTATATACATCAAGATAAATTATTGGAATAATATTATACCACAAATACTCCCATGTATAGAGCATATTGAGAACAACATATTGTATTCTCTATTCTCACATTCTTTCACTGTCTAAGTAACAATGGAATATGATTGCAGTGATAAGAAATGCTATAGAATAGTATACAGAATAATTATACGCCATATCTCAATAGTGAAAAAACTATCATGTTAAGAAGAATAAAACTAGATTTATATACATCAAGATAAATTATTGGAATAAGATTATACCACTATGAATTATTAATAATAAAATATTATTAGATAACTTTTTATATTTTGAATAACTACCTTTTTATTATAAATAAAATCATTTATATATGTATAATTAGAACATTTTTTGTAAAATATATTCTAACTTTAATGGTGCAACACAACCCAAACGTGTTAGCAAGAGACAATAAATGCTATAGCATCTAAGTACAAAATATCATCACATGGTACATAATTAGTAGTGCAAAATTAATATGCCTCGGCAACTTTTGACAAACACCAAGAGAGATTAAGCTATAATAGGGATGAGACTTGAGGTAGGTAGATCATCCTTGTCATTCTTTGGTGGGTCTCACAACCCCTTGTTCTATTTCTCAAGCTGCGGGAAACCAATTTCCGTCCATTATTCTCCCACTTTTTTCCCTTTTGAGATTTCCAAAAGTGTAGGAAGTTTATAATTTAATGGCCATCTTGAAGGATTGCATGGTTTTCCGTTATTTCCTTGTGGCTTGAACAACATGATGCTGGGTTAACTACCACATTGCTAAGACCATTGAGATTTTCCAATGGGAGTAAGAGAGGCATCCATCACTACTCAATTCATAGTGCATGGTGCTTCCCTACTATTCCATGAGATGTCAAAGATGGGCTACATCCATTTCCACTTTTGAAGTTCGACTTATAATTTGGAGCAATAAGTTAATACAAAACTAGAAGTTCGAGTTATAATTTGGAGCGATAAGTTAATACAAAACTATGTAAAGGTCTTATTAATAGCTCTAATTAAAATGATTTTATTTCTGTTCTTCTAAATTATATAACGAATTTCAGTTCTTAACAAAGGAAATGCAACATTAAAACTCATGATCGATGGAAGCTTATTTGTCTTCCAACTCTTTATCCCAATCATCTGACACAATATGACAAGAAATGATGAAAGGTAGCAGGGTTCCATTATTCACTCAATCCAATTGAAAACAATAAGCAATAGTTATCATCCTCATATTGATCATTTATAGCAAGAGGTGTAAGTCCAAATAGTGAATTAACTTTTCAAACATTCAGATTTAACGATATTTTAAATAAACCATCAAATAAATTAATATTTAAAAAATAACTTTTATATCAAATACTCTCTAAATCCATGTAGAGGCAATCTTGAACCACCCAGGCATACCCACTGTACTTCTTGACCACTCCTTGAACCTTTGGCCACTCAATAATTTGCCGACCCCTAACTAATAACCACACAAGCACTACCATAACTATGTCGACATATATTATCATGGCTTTGCAGCTTCTCCACACGATGTTGAATGACCCCAGTGACAAGTATGCTAATTCATGATCAATTCAAGCTAACCTACCTCTCATTAACTAGAGTTACATCTTGATAATCTCTCATGAACCCCTAATGCTATCGACAAGTCCATATTGATATAGTAATGAAGGTTCCCCATAATTTTCCCTCTATTTCATTTTATTGACCTTTCAAATTTCTCCTTATAATATTTGAGTTACATATTTGCATACAAATCAAATAACCTTCATTTAATTCCCACACCCATATACCCACACCTATGTGCCTTGGGAGTTAGGATTTGGATAAGACACTTGATCCTTTGTAGGGTCTTTTCCATAACAATAATAATATATTTGATACATATAATATAGTATTTAACATCCACTTAATGCTCCTTGAACCAACACCTATTATAGGGGAAATAATCGAAACATCAACTAAATTACTAGTAATTAAAATGACATGCTCGCCATCCTAGGTTTACTAAACTATGCATTATCACTGCCAATATGCCAGCTATCTTTGTCCAAGTTTGGAGGCCTCCCAATGAGAAGGGAATCATCTTCAATGTTGCAAGATTGATAAATATGCGTCTTCTTATTTCCCCCAAGTGGCAAATTAAATAAGCCCACAATATTACTAATACAATTAATCATCATAAAAATTATAAGCATCATGACTGACGCACACACCCCTCGATGCATTAGCTTGGCTACTTTCATTATGAATCAATGGACCTACATCTAGAATAATTGTGTTAAAGTATAACCATGCATTCCCATTACGTTACAAACATTTAGATCAGCATAACTAGTTATATCAAATCAAGCTAATTTCAAATGCATCTATGACCACAAGTTGAGGCTAATATAATGCAAGTTATCAAGATCATTACCACTAAGTATCATATCATCATTTGTTTAGTGAAAAAATTAAAATACATGAATCCACTCACAAAATCATTAAGAGTACATCCAACATGGAATTATTTCATTATTGAGAAACATGCATAACCATACAAAAACAACTTTGCTAACATGTAAATCAATGGCAAGAATCTACTAGTCTAGCCTTCTATCTATACAAACACCAAATAATCAAGATAGTAAGTAAGAGACAAGAAGGAAATAAACACTACACCAAATATACATGGTAAAACCCCAATTAGGGAAACATCCACAGGAATGTACGATCTTCTTTATTCTTTAGAAATCTCCAATCTTACACTTGAGCTCCACCACATACGCTTATCACAACTTTATAATATTGTTCACAATAGCATTCAACATCATACCCAAAGGGTCTCGTTCACCTCTATTATATAGCTAGAGGTATGAAAGAATAACATCCCATAATACATGTGGGAAAATGATTTTCCACCTTCTTATATATTGAATGGTAATAGGAGAATATTTCTCCATGATGCATGTGGGAAACTCCTTTTACATAATATAGAGAGAACTATGCGTCCCTTTGCTAGATAATACATCATAACATCTTACAACATCGCACTAGACATCATTACACTTACAATATTAATATTACACATTCCATATTAATATTACACATTCCAACACTCCCTTTTAATGATGACTAGGGAGAAGGAACACACATGGAGGAAGATGTAATTGCATTAACATTCCCCCTTGGTGACAACTTGCCAGATTCCCAACAAATTTCGAAAATGCACAAACTTTGCTTCTGTCATGGAGTTGGTGAAGATATCTACAGCGTGTTGTTCCGTGGGAAAATACTCCAATGAAATAACACCATCTGCAACAAGATCTCGAATGTAATGAGTATCATGTTCAATGTGTTTAGTATTGGAGTAATACACTGGAATGTATGCAAGTTGAAATGCACTTTGATTGTGACATCTTAACTCAATAGGAGATTGTTGAACTAGTCCATGCTATGTAAGAACATGTCGGATTCACACTGCTTCTTTAGTTACTTCCTTAGCTTCCTTGTACTCTACTTCACAAGAAGAAAGGGAAAGAGTCACAACTTCTTATTGGACCATGAAATCAGACCTAAACCAAGCTGAAAGATGTACCATGCAGTAGACCTTCTATTTGAATTATCCCCCACCCAATCAAAATTTGTATAACCAAGAAGTGAAATTGTAGCCTTGCTAGAATAGAAAACACCAAAAAGTAATGTCTCCTGTAAATATTTGAGAATTATCTTTATTGCTTTATGACTTTCATGAGGCTTTTGCATAAACCTTGAGACCATGTTGACAACAAAAGAGAGATTAGGCTTGTTGTGGGTCAAATATATCGAACTCCCCACAAGCTGACGATACAAAGTGGCATCACCAGAGGAGTATCACAATCAACAAATAACTTTACATCAGACTGAAATGACATTGGTGAAGGATTACAATCACTCATATGAAACCAAACACATAAATTTGTAGCATACTTAGGCTGAGAAAGGAATATACCATCACCCACATGCCAAATCTGAAGACCCAAAAAATAATGCAATAAGCCCAAATCTATTATTTCAAATTGATGCTTAAGATTATTTTTCAACTCCATTCATGTATAAATGCAAGATGGCTTCCAGTAAGGAAAAGATTATCCACATAAAGTACCACAATTAGGATATCATCATCAAAGTTCTTAACATACATATTTGTATAAGATATACACCATTTGAAACCATTCTTCAACAAATATATCAATTTTCTCATACCAAGCTCTAGGTGCCTATTTAAGATCATATAAAGACTTGTTCAATTTGCATACCAAGCTTGAAGTTTCAATAGTAATAAAACCAGGTGGTTGTTGCATATAAATGTCTTCACGAACACCATTAAACAATGCACTCTTGTCATCCATTTGGTGAATTTCAATTGATAAGATGCAACATAAGAATGTATGGTTCTTATTGTGTTCATTTTAGTAACCGAAGTAAAAGTTTTAGTATAATCTATACCTTGTTAAGAAAAACCTTTTTCTACTAACCGGGCTTTATATTTTTCAATCTGTCTTCTGCAGTAAACTTTGTTTTATATATCCATTTATAACCAACTAAATTCTTTCTAGGAGAAAGGGGGACAAGAGTCCAAGTCTTGTTCTTCATTAATGAATCATACTTTGTAGTCATTGCTTTTTCACATCAGATTTATCTTTAGCATGAGCATAAGTAGAGGGATCATATTTGGCCAAGACTTTAGTCATAAGAGTAAAGTTAGATATAGTCCATCGAGAATCAGAAGGAATACCAATCTCAAAACCTGCAGATTCAAGAGTGTTTTGGGCCCAATCAAGAAGAGGAGTAGTAGTAGGAACCACACTAGTATCTTTGGAACATTTTGGTGGATCACTTGAAGAAGAAGGTGAACTAGGATCAAGATTAGGCACATAAGTAGAGGAAGGGATAACATATATAGGAGAAAAAGAAGATGAAGGAAAATTCAAGGTAACATGAGGTTCAACAAACTTAGGTGGAGGAGAGACTTCATTGAATTGAACATCTCTCTGAATGATAGCACCTTGGGTAGATGGATCAAATAACTTGTCAGCTTTGGAATCCTCACAATAACCAATGAAAATAAATTTGTAAGACTTGGGCTCTAACTTTTTCCGTTTTTATCCAGAATTTGTGCCCAACATTCACTGCCAAATATCTTAAAGTTACTATTGGGTTTTCTTCCATTCCATTTTTCTTTGGGAGTAACATGCAAAAATGATTTAGTAGGGACTCTATTCAAAATATGGTTAGCTCAACAAATAGCTTCATCCCAAACTATTTTATGTAATCCTTTATAATAAAGCATACATTTAGCCAGTTCAACCAAAGTTCTATTTTTCCTTTCATCTACCCCATTTTGTTGAGGTGTATAAGGAACAATCTTTTGATATTGAATTCCATGTTTAGATAAATATACATCAAATTCTTTTTCAGTGAATTCCCCCATCATCGTTTCTCAATGTCTTAATACTTTTACCAGATTCATTTTCAACCAAGGATTTAAATGCTTGAAATATACCAAAAGTTTCACTTTTATGTTTCAAAAAATAAACCCAATATTTTCTACTATAATCATCAATAAAAGTAAGAAAATAGACAACATGAGACAAATAAGGAGTTTCAAGAGGACTTGTAGTGTCCTCGGACTTTAAACAAGTCCAAAGGTACTAGGAGACCTAGTAAAAGGGATGAATTAATATTACACAGCGGAATTAAGTGTTCTAAGGTTAGGCCAACATGCCATGTAATCAATAAATTAAAACTTATAGCCTTATGAAATGCATAAAAAATAAACATGATATTACCCAACGTGCATACTATTAAACATAATAATAATGCAATTCGTAATGCGTACATGCGTAAGGCATGGTAATGATAATATCTAGCATGAGTATGAGCATACAATTAAGTTAGGTACTTGATAGTAATATCAGATTGTGTTGGTCCCTACCAACAAATCACCCTTCCATCCTTTTAAATAATGAATGGGTCCCCACCTCAATTCTTGTTCAACATATCATAAGTATCAATTTAATCCGTCGAGTATTGTATTAGATATGGATTGTTGTTTATCTCTGTATATGTTTTTTGTATCTCTTGACCACCTAGAGTAATATTTTATGTTTCTTCTCGACTTTATTTTCATCATTGATTTATTGTGCATTACTCGAATGATTTTCATGCTAAATAGTTGTTGGATATCCACAGTTAAAATAAGATCATCGTCATTTATGGATTCCATGACTAAAAGCATGGAATTCAAAATGATGAGTATCATTTTGGTTGAATCAAGAATTTTTACGTTTTGCATCTTTACACACCATGATTTTGCAGCTTGGTCTAAAGTGTTGTTTCCTCTGGTCATTGCATGATAATGAAATAAGGAGTGTTTCTCTTATGCAGAGTGATGTCCAGAACATGATATGATCATCACATCTTCGATTAATTTCATTTTCTATTTTTATCCTAAATTGTTATGATAATTAATTAAGGATATCATGTTAGCCTGATTTAAATTTTATTAATACCTATATTAATGTTGAACTAACTTATTGTATTTTTCGATTCGATGTTCAACATTCACAATATTATTATAATCAGGTTAGTCAATTCATGTGATCTATATTATGATGTATAGGGTAAAATATTAATTTCCAAAAAACCTTTGGTTTTTATGTTATAATCCTACCTTAGTTACGTCACTAATAATCGTCCCATCACGACATTGTTTCAAAGGTATGGTAATCAAGTCCAAATATTATACTATAGGTGTGGTTGTATTAAGACCTATCACTATCCCACATGGATGATCTATAATGATCTCCTGATGTGACTCTTTGTACTTGGTTATAATTCATTGCACTTATTGTTTCCAACTTGTATGACCATGTATATGAAGCTTATCCCTAGCACCAAAAAACATGTACTCTCAACCCTTATTCTAGCAAGTGCATCTTGGCCCCTCTATCTACATGTTCATTCCAATGTATAACTATGAGATAGGTTTTGATCGCCATCTAGCATGACTGATGACACCATTGGATGATGTGACCTATGGTCAATCGTGTTATGAACCTTATAATTCCAACTCGTAGTTGTACATTCATTCCACTCGTTTCTAACACGTCAACCAGTTCTGTACAAATTTCATTACTCCATTCTTATTACTATCATGAGTTGCATTGATTACTCAGTCGAGGTGATTATTCGATGGTTCTGGAAATTGATGTTCATTTGGGTTGGCCGAGTTTTATTTCCCTGCTCCTAAACCTATAAAGGTTTCAGTCATGTTGTCAAACCCTTTTATGTCCCTGCCTTGATTTTCACCATTACTCTCATCTGTGAATTTCTTGTTTCACTGGAGTATATTGATTGTTATTTTTCCATGGGCCAAATCAAAAGGGTAGAACCAGAAAATTCAAACTTAGTGGAATTTGATGCTCTTATTTGTGAGGGTTTCGCTAAAGTGGGATGGATGGATTTCATTAGAAAATTTCATGGCTATAACAAAGGGTTTACCATGGCATTTGCTAAGTCATTCGATGGGTATAAAGCCGTAGTTGGTGATATAGAATTGCTAATGGATGAGGAGTTTATTGCTAAGGAAACTGGATTACCAAATGAGGGTGAAAAATGGTTTAAGCACTCCCCACTCAAGGATGTGCCATGGAAAAGGCTCCTGGTCAAGCTCGTCAAAGCCAAAGACTATCAAAAGGTATGCCGCTGAATCTTTTCAAAATGAAATGATAAAGGATGTTAATACCTATCTTCCATTTTATAACTTGCGAGGGTATATACAAATTAGTTTTGAGGTATCACATCAGATTGTTCATGGCAATGTTAGGTTCTGAGTTAAATTTATCATATTTTCTGTTGTTGAGCCTAAAAGCTATGTCAGCTTGGTACCATAAAAAATTTAAAGATTCTAAGCAGGTTTTGTGTCATTTTGGTCTCATTCGAATCTTAGTTGAATTTCGTCTCGCCCAATTGGGGGATACATGGCATAACTTTATCATAAGAAATGGGTATGAGGAGGTCACCTCCTAATAGAGGGGTGTTGTTCCAGAATTAAGTCGGGATATTCCTTATAGTATTGGCCATACCTCTACCCATGTGACTAAAACATCACCTACTAACAATGAAACCCTTGATCAACAGTGTTCTGTATCTCTTCCTCATGATGAGTCAATTTTACTCGACCAAGACCTTGATGTGCAAGCTTCTTTAATGCCTTGCTCATCTGAAGATGATCGTGTTGGTCGGGTAAGTGATGATTCCCTTCTATAGGGTCAATGACATGAATATGGTGTTTCAAATTTTCATCCCTCATCAACCACTGAGCCTATGGATTCCACTTGTGGCTTGGGAAACCATAACTTACACCGCACTTGTGTTTTACAAGGAGATCACGTGTCAAATCCTCCCCACGATCAACAAAAATTAATTCAAGAAATCACTGAGTATGCGTTGAGGAGAATGAAGGTAACTCAAACACTGCAGAAAGTGGCCCATTTGCTGAGTAACAGTCAAGCTAATATGAAAAATAAACCAAGTTTTAAGGACACTAAGGGTTCTCTACAAGGTAAAGTTCAGGTCATTCCTGCTAGTTTAGATACAATGGTAAATGATGTTGGTTTCAATTCAAGTTTTCCTGATAACGACCCCAATCACGATCAAAGTGTTGAGGAAAATAATGACCCTGCCTCAATCGCGGAGCAACCAATTGACAAGATAAGCAAAGATCAAGATTATATTACTCAAGATGTTCATAATCATTCTCCACAGGAGAAAGATAACCGCACTCAAGTATCATTTGTCGATGCTGGAGAGGCCACTCTAAGTAAAAAACAAAGAGTTGGTGACTCACTTGCTTGTTCTTCTAAGTCAAAAAGAGAAAAATCATGCAAACAAGAGATGGAATCTCTCAGTAGTGAGATCGTGGGCAAGCGTATGACACTGATGCTGTAAATAATGGTAAGGAACATGGGCATTAAGGTCGATAAACCGCCATCAGTTCATAGTGAAAAATATCCCTTGGGATGTTGATGCCTTGGACCAATCCAAACCTGAGAATAAAAATCCTCTGGCTAAGTCCAAACAGAAAGGCAAAGCTATTGTACAGGGTACATAATGAGAAGATAAAGATCCATATGATTTTTTCTATAATTTACCACCATTTATAAGATCAATCCCATAGATCCAAGGTATAGGGCTTGTGTTGGAAAAATTGAAAGCCATAAGGGATCAAGTTTTTAAATTGACATACCCGAAACAAGACGTAGTAAGCATGTCAAACAGTGATGCCCTAGATAGAGTTTTTCCTGGTATTTTCGGCTTGGCACAATGGCCTCCCTGCCGTTGGGAAACCAACGCAGAAAACCAACTTAGAAAACCAAAGTGATATGCATCGCAAATGTTTTTCTTTTTCCTGGGCATATAGATCAGGGTGGCCATGCAAATTTCTCATTATGCTCGTCGCTATGATCGTGAAAGAATCGTCCCTGAATGTATCTTGAGGCCATCATGTTTTCCAAAACCCCACAGTAGTCTCTCGTGTAATTGCTCTGTTGGTGATAGATTCGGTTGTTGTGTCTTACCTATCGTTGGCTCGAGCCCTGATTTTCTGTTTCCACCACAAAATGAGGATATTTCGATATCGGCTCGCATCTATAAACCCCAAAGCATGCATTTTATTATTTATTCTTCATAGATTTAACCTTATGAATACACTTCATATAATCCCTTATGCAAAATTATTTAAATGTTGGTTTAACCATATCACGAACTTTCAACCAGAGGATTATAAGTTGAATACCTAGTAACACCACCAACAATTTTATTTTGGTTATTGATGAAAATATTTGGGTAGAATATTTTTGAAATGATTTTGTATACATTTTTAGTTGCATATTAATTTCCACACACCTGCATACTGTTGAATCAAAGAAAATACCTGACAGCATGGAAGTAATTGTTTTCTTAACTCAACTTATTGTTAGTAATATGAAGGAAAAATGCTTTACCGACTTCTTGTTGAGTTTTGCTTACACATTGTTTCTACTATTTCATCAGGATTTGGAAATGCAAAGAAGGAGTGCCAAGAGGAAGTCCAAGATAACTGAACCAAAGTCGGACGTAGAAGTAGTAGTTGACACCACGATAGAAACCATGTTCGAAGATACTAGAGCAGAAACAGGAATTGCCCCAAAATACAAGTGGGGGGAACAGTATCAGATGATCCGAGATCAGAATATTCCTGATGCAGCTCTCGAAGAGATGATTTTGTATCAAAACATTAATAAATCGGGCATCACCAAAGCGGCCACACGCCCATAACTTTTTCCTTGCTTAGAAGTCATCGGATGGATCCTGCCGCACGTGGATGTCACATCAAGAATCATCTCTGACACAAAAGGGGAAGGATTTGCATCTTTCCATCCAGGTCACATAACAATAGCATATAAACTTCCACCACCCAAGGTCATGTTGACCGAAGACTGGATCAGGAGTATAAACATGGAACACTTCGAATATGCTAAAAAAATGGTAGTCTCAGGAAAGCAACTGAGGCAGAAAGCAAGTGGGGAGTATGATAGTCAAAGCTTGAGAACCCCATTCAGAATTATAGATTTGATGCTAAGCATAATTTTTCGACAAAGTGAATGGGAGCATCTACAAGCTAAATTGGGCACCCCTAATTTATCACATATCCTTCCACGACACTGTGTTTAACTGGGAAGACATTATCTCAAAGATCCCGACATCGACAATAGTAGCAACACAGGGAGGACTAACCCAGAAGAAGGCAGAGTTCTACATGTCTTTATATCTCATGGACTGCATACTGGTCAGGTACCCATTTCCTAATTTGGGATGTATTTGGCATTAGGCCGAGTCTCCTATCTATGTGGCCTATCATATTACATGGGCCCACAGATATGCGAGCCAATACAAAATCCTCTGTGAAGAGTTGATCATCCCTCTTTATTGGCTGATTTTTAATAAGGAACCAAACTGCCTATCTGAAAATGCAATGGCCGTCATAAACGAGTACGGGGATTATTAATTTTTGCAAGAAGGCACCTACATCAGGATGTATGGAAGTTCCATAGCTCCATCCCTAATGCCCAAATATGCAACTGACTTTGTAGTCCATAAAGAGGTCGTGAGGTAGGTTTTCATTAATGGGATTGGCAGTTTTCTGCATGATAACAAGAAGGCCTCCTTCCCACTATTACCTTTTTGTATTGGGGCCTACAAATTTACCAAGGTTAAAGGTGTCGAAGCTTCCATAAAAGATTTGGAAGCATTTCATTTTGGGGAGAAGAGTTTCGCAAGAAATGATAGCCACAAGAAGGTCGTCGATCATTGTGCAACAATCATAATACATTATGAATATACGGATTACTTCGACAAGGATGAAGAAGTGTACAGAAGAGCAAGCAACATGACAAAGCTGAACAAAAGTTTTTTTAGGAAAAGCAGTGCCGACCCCAGTCATGCTGCCACTACTGCAACATAAACAGAAAGGCAACAAAAGCAAAGAGAAGAAACCGTAAGGCTACAAGTGGTGGACGCATAACATAATCTAAAGGAAGAAGAAGAAAGGATCCAGAGAGAAGAGGTCGAGAAGTTGATAAAGGAGGCCAAGAGGTTGCAAAAGGAGGAAGAAGATAAAAGACAAGCGGACGAAGAAAGAAGAGACAGAGAAGAAAGGGAAGCAACTGAGTAACAAAGGTGAAAGGAAGAAGAAGATAATTTCACTCCAAGGAAGCTGTGGAAATTGGAGGCCCAAGTGTACAGGACATGGGCATAGATTCACCAGGGGTATCGGGAGTCACACTTATTAGAGGACATCTACAATTCATAGAGCTCTGGCTCACCCCTTTCACCCCATAAAAAAAACATACAGTGTCCAAATTGGACATGATAATCTTTTATTCAAGTAGAAAAACCACCATGAGGAGGTATGAGAAGAGATTAAATATGGGTTCTAAGCCTGATATAGTCACTATCCAGGAGAACACTATCATGGAGGGTACTCACAAGGACCCTAAGTTCACAGCCTCCGTAAGCATAGCAGCTGCAAAAGCAAGTGCAGATAATGTCGACCAGCTGTTGAATGACATTGAGCGAAATAAGGAAAAAATGCTCAAATTAAAAGATAACTTGGAGAAGGCGCGAGGGGAAGGAATAGAACTAAAAAGAAAACATGATGCCATAATATCCGAGAAGGATAGATTACTGAATGAATATCAGAATTTTGGCTCGGAAAAGGAGGCATTGACTGTACATTTAATGATTATGGAAGGCGAAAGGAGCAACTTTGAAGCTCGAATTAGTGAATTAGAAACAAGAGAGTCGGACACAAATCAACAGGTCGAAGAATTGAAAGCTTAGATGGAAGAACTGGTTAAAGAAAAGGAGTCTATGACATAACAAATGGAGCTGGTGAACAGTAAGAAGTAAGACATGACTCATTTCCATGAGCAGGCATGCAGAATTCAGGAGAAAATACGTCACTCACAGGAATTGATCACTGAAGAGATATACAAGATGAAAATAATGATATCAAGGATGAACGAGATTGCTGCAGAATCGATGAGGATCAGGAAAAAAATAGTGAATACTGGAAATAAGATCAAGAAGCAGATGGCATGGAGAGAAGGAAAAACAAAGTTCCTTGACCACTTGCCCTAGAAAGTGACTGGGGACTCTAATCTAGACATGGCGCTTCTTGAGTTCTAGAGGAAAGCTGGCAGGAGATTAAATAATGAAATCCCTGTTTCTATTGAGAAATGTAAGGGATTCTACAAAAGGATTCATCATATCCATAAAAAATGTCAGTTTGTTATGCCCCCCAATATGGATGAGTTTCCTACCAAAGATCAACGTTTGATGGAGTTGAAAAATGCGTTGAGAGATGACATGAATTACATTAGAAAGATGGATGTGTTGACAAAAGAAGATCTCCATCAATACATTGGGCAAGCATCAATTAATGTTTATTTTCTGGAAGACAACTACAGGGCAGCAGCAGAAGGAGTGAAAAGTGTGGAAACACAACTTTCATATCATGAAATATCTTTGAAAGTTTTAGAACCGACACAATGTGGTATTATTTTTGAAGAGAATGACATGTGGGCCAATTAAATCTCTAGTCTGACAAGGCCAGCTAAAAATTAACATTTTGTAATTTATTGTAATATTCTTTGTACAAACACTAGAGGACAAATTTTGGGAGTCCAAAGGTTAGGGTAGGTGAAACGAACAACCATATGGAGACCAACTTTTGTAATATAAATATATGCCGAGAATAATTAGAGAAGGACTTTTTGCCGGTGAATTATATGCTAGAGGCATTTTGTAAAAGAACTATTTCTTTGCTAATGAGAAAAGACTGGTTCGCTGGGGAAAATCTTGCACTGGTGTTTGCCTGGAACGTGTGCTTGTTGAAACATAATTATTTCTTTTTTTGCTTATATCATGCTGTGAGATCTTTCTGATTCTATCGAATTATTTCAATGACGATGAATGTTTCTTTATTTCATGCAAATATTTATGTGCAATAGAGTAATTAATTTGTTTTAATTAAAATCAAAGCTATCTTCGATTATTTCTGCTGTAAATGTGAATGTTTATTTAATAGCTATCTGTTAAATTTACCTGAAGATTTCAGCATATTACTCTTACTTTAAATTCGCTCCCTCCAGGGATAGGTTAGATTAATTTAGAATATGAGTAGATAATTGATAAGGTAGGAGCGGTAAGATGGGAGGTAATAACCTGCGCATCGCTAGTGTGGTTTCTACCTGTCAATTATATGTATTTAGTTAGGAAGCACTTGCATCTGCATACCCTTAAAACTAAAATTACATAAACGATGGGCCGAGCCGTAACCGGTAAAACAAAACACAAAATTAATCACACTTACGGTAGCCGGACCGTTAACTCGGTGGATTCACCGCACCAAACTGTGAGTAGTCTAATTGGGATTATTTATCGAGGAGAATCCCTACTGTCAATACTGATTTTCTGGGCATCAACATAACTACATTCATGAATCTTCATCCTATATATGCTTTTTCATATAAATAAATATAAACTCAAATCACATAAAAAAAAATTTATTTTGCGCATTAAAACAAAGTAAAAAATTTATAAAAAACTTAAGAATCATTTCAAATTAATTTATGAATTTTATTCTACTTAATCTTTAATATTAAATTAACATTAAAAAATACTTATAATAAAATTTGTTTTCAAATTATCATATCGATATAAATATTACTTTACGATTACAATATTAATTTTTACTCTTATTATCACCATCTTACTCATCTTTACCTACGGTTACAAGAATGAACATTAATTTTCAAACTATAATACAACTAATTGACTATGAAACGATAACAAACTTGAGGTTGCGTGATCTTATACAAAGTTGAAATCATTTTAGCCTAAGTAAAAACATTTAACCCTCTTCATGCTATCAAACATTTAAAACCCAATATTCAACGTTATTAAACTCATAATGTGGATTTTTCCGGTTTATTTGGTCAGGTGGAGGTGAGAAGAACAGATTTCACTTAATAAATTGGAAACGCTTGGCAAAACCATATAGCCTCGGTGGCTGGAATATTAAAAATATGGATTTGTTTGTGTCAGCCCTCCATGCAAAGAGCCTGTGGCGTGTCTTATTTAATAATTCTTTGTGGGGCCGTATCACGCGGGCTAAGTATCTTAAAAAACATTCGGTATCGTCTTGGTTCCGGCTCGACAGGCATCTAGTCAATGGCTCCTCCAACATTTGGCGTGGGTTGATGGGGGCCTTCTCTGTTGTGGCAAAGTGGCTCTCTTGGATCCCTGGTAACGGCCGTGATATTAGACTCGGCTTGGACCCCATCATGGGGACTGCGCCCTCGTTCCATTTCTCTCCTGCACTTCTTGCACACCTTCGTGCGCGTGGGCTCTTCTATCTGTCACATGCTGCGGCTTATAATAATGGGGGGTGGATCACTGCTCGGAAACTTGGTATTTATGGGGTTTTGGGCAATGAATGGTCGGATTTCACCCTGCTCCTCTATCAAGCAAACATACATCTTGGGGACTCTCCGGACCGGTTGGTTTGGTCTTGGAATGTGGCTAAAGGAGTGGTCACTTCAAAACTTGCATACGACTCACTATTTGCCGACTGTATTCCGATGGAGGTTTGGTGGCACTCGCGGGTCTGGAAACTTGTCCTTCCTCCGTGGATAAGATGTTTTATCTGGTTGGCTTTGGGAAACAACATCCTGACTTGGGATAACCTCTGTCGTCGTGGATTTATTGGTCCTGGGCGGTGTCATCTGTGTTGTTCTTTTGAGGAGACGGTAGACCATCTTTTCTCTTCGTGCCCTTTCTGGAAGGAGCTCTGGACGCTCACAGTCTACTCGATTGGTTTAACTGCTGTTTGGAACTCGGTATCACTACTGGATAGCTTCGGTTTTTGGCTATGCAATCCTCACTATGTCCGTTGGCTAGAACTCCCCTGTTATATGATGTGGGAGCTCTGGAAGTCTCGTAATCGCCTTATATTTGATGGGACTCCAATTAATCTGCACTGGCTCAGTAGCCGTATCATTGCTTCTTTTACGGAATACAATTCTGGCACTACACATTCGGGTGGCCCGAAGGCCACGTCAGGTTTGCTTCCTGGTTATCGCATGGCTCCCCCGGTTCTAATGTTCCCTTGTGGCTTCTTCGATGGGGCTGCGGTCGGGGGTGGTGGTGGGGGTGGGGCGGGGGGCAGTGCTACATCTAAACACCTCTATCACCTACCGGCTACATTTAAACTTGGGTCCTGGTACTAATACTCGCAGTGAGTTATGTGCACTCTGGCTCCTTCTTTTCTTTGCCCGGCGCTTATAGGTTTCCTCTTTCGTTGTTATGGGCGACTCTTCAACCATTATTTCTTGGGCTCAGGGGTCATCAGCTCTGAATGTGTTGATACTCACTGAATGGATGGCAGCTGTAAGAAAATACATTAGTGAATTTCAGCATATCCATTTTGCTCATATCTTCCGAGAATCAAACTTGGAGGCAGACATCCTTTCCAAGAGGGCTCTGAATACGTCGGCTGGACACATTATGCGGGAGGAATGGCACGAGGACCTTCTTTCCTTTCAGGGCTCGATTGACCTGCTTTGGAGATGACTTTTTTGGGTATGATATGGTCTGTTTGGTATTTTTTCCTCTTGATTATATGCGGATTTTTTGGTGCAGGTACTTAGTCCACCTTTCTCCAACTACTCGTTGGACCTTTGATTTGGTTTTGGTTTTGCGGCTCTATTGGTCTTTAGATCTGATTATGTTATAGCGGCTCTATTATATATACAGACCTTTATGTCCAGGCCTCTGGCTGTTTTGGACTTCTATATATGCAGACATTACATGTTTTTTGTATTGACACCTAGAAACATTGCTACTTACCGACTGTTGGACTGTTATGTCATGGTAGTTTTGGACTGACAGATGACATGGTAGATGTTGGTTTGTGTTTGGGGGCTCATGTGCCCGTATGTTCTTTATGGGGCTCTTGTGCCCGTGGATTAGGGGCACACAGGCCCGTATGCTTTATGCTCTTATGTTCTTGAAGATTGATGACCTGATGTATTGTTCCTATTTACTATTTCACTTTATTAATAGTAAGATAAATTTATGTGTGAAAAAAAAAAAAATTGATATTGAACAAAAGACAAAATCTACATGTGGAATCAATGAAGAAAAAACAAAGCCTTTGTCATGAAGTTCTTATACATATTAATTCAACGTCAACAAACACACACATATATATAAAAGAAAGATTAAATCATGTTACAAATAGTTTGAAATTTTCATTAGAGAAGTACATTTTTAATTATTAATTATTTTAATATACTAATATTATAAATAAATAAATAAATAAATAAAATAATAACATTTTAATTGTTTTCAATATTTATTCATTATATGATAAAATTGGTATTTTAATTATTTTTAAATTATTATTCTTAATTTTGATTAATTGTATAAAGTTTTTTATCTCTACAAGTCATCTAAAAGTATTTTCTTTCCTTTTAACAAATCTTTATATTAATAATAATTAAAAAATTTCTTTTTAAATAAAGGCTAATTTAAAAAAACAATTTTATAATCAAAATATTCTCTATGAATTTTCAAATATATTACTAACATAATTATACCAAAAAATTATCAATATTACATAAAATCATCTATGAAAATTATAACAAATTATACATCATACTGTATTTTTTTAACATATCATATTTTTTTAACATTGTATCCATAAACTAACATTAAAAGAAAAACATAATATGCACCATATCATATCTACCACACAAATTTTAATTCATATTTCATATTTCTACCCTTACCTTTTTGTATATGAACCCAATCTTTTGACAAGATTTCTAGTACACTCTTAACTAAGTCATTGCGTGGATATGAACCGAATCTATTTTCAAAATATTTATGGTACATGGTAAACTAGAAAAGCATTTCATTTCATGGATATGAACCCAATTTTTAAGAAGATTTCTAGTACATGGTAAACTACTAAAGCATTGCAACAATAAATTACAAATATTTTCAACAATACATATAAGCTAAAGAAATGATGAAAGACCCGGGACACATTTTAAAAGGATAATTCCTTTATAAATAGGTAGACACTAGGTTATAGAGGTAGGAGATTGGAAAATTAAAACCCTTAAAAAATAGACTTAAGGAATGAAGGAATGAATTATAAAACCCATAAATTAGTGAAAGGGAGATTTAACTATTTTTTTTTAGGGTTTGAATAATTCATAATGTTTGAAGATTTCAAATTTCAAGTGTGGGAAGAGTGCTAAGGTGTATAAGGTTAAGCATGTTAAGACATGAAAAAATTTGTTGTCTTCAAAATCATTTATAAAAAGTAAGGGCTTGTGGTTTGGAAACAAAGAATGAGGGAAATGGAGATTCTTCAAATGGTGAATTCTCCACACATTGTGTAGTGTTATTGATTTGAAAATGGATCTAAAGCAATGAATAGTTGTACTACTAAGTTCTTGCAAGGTAATTTGACTGTATATAAAGGTTAGACAATACATATAAGATAATGTAATGTAAAGTGGAATAAGACAAAGGAGAAAAAATAATGAATTAATTACAATAGAAAAAATAATAGGAGAGGAAAAGAGAGGGATGAATGGGAACTGAAAGATCAATACAGAGAGGAGATTACATAGAGGCTGCCAGAGAGCCATAAGTAGCATTGTAACAAGAGATTGCCATACTTAGATTGAGCTACCATTTGAATGCTGGTTAAGCATGATAAGGTCTATAAGGTTAAGCATTTACACATGAGAAAAATTTAATGTCCTCAAAATCATTCAGAAAAATCAAGAGCTTGTTGCCTGCAAAGAATGAGGGAAATTGAGATTATTCGAATGGTGAATTCTCCACACATCATGTAGGGTTATTGATATGAAAATGGATTTGAACCAATGAATGATTGTCCTACTCAATTCTTCCAATGTAATTCAACAATGTGTAAAAGTTAGACAATATATATAAGACAATGCAATATAAAATGGAATAAGGCAAAGGAGAAAAAATAATGAATTAATTAAAATAGAAAAATAGACTCCTCCATTACCATGAGGGAAGAATTGGACAAGAGAATATTGTAGCTCTTGCAATTGGGGGAGAAACTCACTCAATTGAATAATTGGCAAGAGGAGAGGTTCACCGAAATGAATACTTGGTTGCATTGAGATTTGGAACTGAAAGAATAAGTTTTGGAAAAATTGCAAGCAATTGTTCAAGAGCTCTAGGAAGTAAATCCACCTTCCATTGCCACTCCCAAAGACAACACCTTATTTGAGACCAACATGTTGTGTTCATTTTGTTCATACCATTCACAAGAACCTTTTGGTGAATTTGAGAAGCATACTAGAGGCATTGGTTTGAAATTGTTAAAGCGGACAGGCTACGATGGACAAGGGCTAGCCAAGAGAAATCAAGGTATCCAAATCCATATTGTAGCTAAATTAAGGATAAAAAATGAAGGAATGGACTTCAATGGAAGAAAGGAAAAGTCCACAAACACCAAGACCAAAGTTCATGAATCCAAAATACAAGGGATAATTATCCCACTCATCAAAGTAAAGAGAAACATTAAAGGAAGATGGAAGCACACTTCCACTCCATCCATCTTCTGGTGGATTGTAGAAGGGAAGAAAAGATAAGAGTTCTACGTCTCAACAAAAATAATAGTTGGAGGAATCAGTAAGTCAATTAGTTGTATCAATCCACCAAAATATGGATGGAGTGGAAGAGTGCTTCCATGTTTGGAGGAAGCAGTAAGTCAATTAGTCAGAACAATCCACCAAAAGATGGATGGAGTACAAGAAGAAGAAGGGGAGGAATGCAAGATGCAAGGAACTCCTTTTTTGTCACTGTTGTAAGAAGAAAGTCCACATAGGTTATTGTTGTCGGTCCTTAGACGTATGTGCATTTTGTAGGACAAAAGGCCATCATATGACATCTTGTTGGGAGAAACAAGCCACATGCTACAAGCTAGAATTATTTCAAAGTAGGAATTACAAGAAGGCTTCCCCAATACAATATAAATCTCATGTGTATCCAAATAAAAGAAGCATGCCAAGTAGTCTATCCATCGCCAAGAACTGATATCACCACTATCAATTGAGTGTCCATTAGGAAGCAAAGTGTTGGAGACTGCATCTAGAGAGTAACCTCGAGCACCACATAGCTAACAAAAGGTGTGGAGAGTGAAGTGTTGGTTGTGGAGCCCGATCTTCCAGTCTCATAGATGATATTGTCTCAGCCGTGCACCCCAGAGGACTATACACTCGTTCCCCAACCTTGGGGTTCAAAGGCAACGCCCCAGAGAAATGTTTTTGGGGCTGTTTCGCCAACAGTTTACGGGCCCATGGTTTTGGGTAACCCGTGGTATTTTCCCATTGTATTTCCCCTTTATAAGAAAAAAATTGTAATACGGATAGGGTTAATGTATTAGGTATTATGCATTGTAAATATCTATGAGATCAAGAAGAGAGACTGTGAGACAGTGAAGAGGAAGTGCAGCGGTTGTGCTGCAGGTTGTATCCCTTCATTTTGCTGGATGGTATAATAATAAGGACTGGTAATTTCAGTGTGGACGTAGCCCATCTTAGGTGAACCACGATATATTGGTGTCTCTCTTGTAATGTGTTTATGTGATTATATTTTCATTTTTGTTTATTGTTATTGCTTTGCAATCCTATTTTTTCTAACAATTGGTATCAGAGCCAAAGGTCTATTTGGCAGTTAAACCCGTAGGAAACTAGGGTTTCTGGTTCGAGTGGGAGCAATGGCAGAAGAAGGAAAGTTTAAGGTCGAGAAGTTTAACGGCCAAAACTACCAGTTATGGAAGATGAAAATGGAGGACTATTTGTACCACAAGGATCTATTCCCGCCGTTGGGAGGAAGAGAAAAGCAGCCAACGACCATGAAGGACGAAGAATGGGAGGTTCTTGACAGAAAGACACTGAGAACAATACCGTTGTCCCTAGCTTCGTTAGTGGCTTTCAATATCTCAAAAGAAAAGACAACGGAGGATCTGATGAGCGCATTGGGTAAGCTGTATGAAAAACCCTCGGCCTCCAACAAGGTATTTCTAATGAAGCGTTTATTTAATATGAAGATGTCTGAAGATGGATCTGTTACTGATCATTTAAATGAATTTAATATGGTTACAAATCAACTAAGTTCTGTAAGTGTGAAATTTGATGATGAGGTTAGGGCTCTTCTAATCTTGTGTTCATTGCCAGAAAGCTGGAATAGCTTGGTCATGGTTGTAAGTAACTCTGTCTCTAGTTCAAACACCTTGAAATTTGATGATGTGATTGGTGTTATTCTTAGAGAGGAAATGTGAAGAAAAAGCACAGGAGAGACATCAGGTAATGCGTTGACCATGGAGAGCAGGGGAAGACAAAAGGAGAGAGGAAAGATCCAAGGTAATAGTGGCAAGTCTAAAATGGGCAGATCCAAGTTAATAGTGGCAAGTCTAAAATGGGCAGATCCAAGTCCATACTGGGAAAAATAGAGTGCTGGAATTGTGGAAAGAAAGGACATCTGAAGAAAGATTGCAGATCTCTAAAGAAGAAAGGAGATGGACAACAGGAAACAACCCAGGAAGCAAATGTAGCAAGTGATGTATTACAAGATGCTTCGATTCTTGCATTAGATAATACTAGTGATTATTGGGTAGTAGATTCATGGGCTTCATGTCATGCTACACCCCATAGGAAATATTTTCATGATTATGTTCCAGGCGATTTTGGACATGTTTTTTTGGGTGATGATGAGCCATGTAAAATTGTTGGAATGGGTAAAGTATGGATAAAATTTAAGAATGGAACTGATTGTCTGCTGAAAGATGTTAGGCATATTCCTGCTATGAAAAGAAATTTGACCTCAACAGGGCAGTTGGGAGATGGCGGCTGTCTATCCACGTTTGGAGAAAAGTGGTGGAAGATCACTAAAGGATCAATGGTGATAGCAAAAGGAGACAGGGTAGGTACGTTGTATTTATGTCCTCATAATACTGACCATTATATCTCTTTAGCTTCCACAAAAACAGATATAGCATTGTGGCATCATAGGCTTGGCCACATGAGTGAGAAGGGGATGTAAATTCTCCACTCAAGGAAGTTGCTGCCAGATTTGAATCAGGTAAGTTTGGAATTCTGTGAGAACTATGTTTATGGAAAACAGAAGAGAGTCAGATTTCTCAGGGTTGGGAAACAAAAGACGAATGAAAAGTTAGAACTTGTGCATATAGATGTATGGGTACCGGCTCAGGTACAATCTCTTGGTGGCTCTCATTATTATGTTACATTTATTGATGATGCAACTAGAAAAACTTGGGTTTATTGCATTAGACATAAATCTGATGTGTTTGCTACTTTTAAGAAGTGGAAAGCTTTGGTTGAGAATGAGACAGGAAAAGGTTGAGGTGTCTCAAATATGATAATGGAGGTGAGTATTGCGGCAAGGAGTATGATAGTTACTATTCATACCATGGGATTCGTAGAGAGAAGACAGTCCTAGGAACACCACAGAAAAATGGTGTGTCAAAAAGGATGAATAGAATGATCATGGAGCGTGCAAGGTGTATGAGATTGCATGCAGGGTTGCCCTTACAATTTTGGGCAGATGCTATAAATACTATTGTTTATTTAATAAATAGAGGGCCTTCAAGTGCTTTAGATGGTGGTATTCCAAAGGAGGCATGGACAGGTAAAAAAGGTAAACTAATCATTTCTAAGAACGTTTGGTTGTGAAGCATTTGTTCATATTGATAAAGAAAATAGAACAAAGCTTGAAGCTAAATTTAAGAAATGTACATTTATTGGATATGGGGTTGATAATTTTGGTTATCGCTTATGGGAATATGAAAATAACAAAATTATTAGGAGTAGAGATGTGATATTCAATGAAAAGGTCATGTATAAAGATCAGTTGCAGGGAAAGAAACAGGAAAAGGAAAACACAGAGTACACAGTACTTGATGAAATTGAAGAAAATGAAGTTCCAAAGGTGCCAGAAAATCAAGAACAACAGCAAGTACCTGAAACTCTTGCAACTGCAAGAAGATATACCAGGTTAAGTAGACTCCCTGAACGATACTTTCCTTCAATGTATTATTTATTGATGATTGATGCTGGTGAACTAGAATGTTATGAAGAAGCAATGCAGGTGGAAACTAGAAAGAAGTGGGAGCAATGTTGATGTATATGTAAATTCGGAATGTATTTCATCTATGTATTTCATATATATATTTATTGTACCCTTATAAGAGATGTGTTATTCTTCTATAAGGAAGTGTCGTCATGTGGATTGACAAGTGTTGCAAGTGTGTGTACTTGCCGATGGGTTATTAGACCACCATGTGTGGGGTCGACCCTGAAATATATATTATATTGTGGATGTATCTAGATAGACAAGTCGGCCCCATAGTGTAACTGGGAAAATAGGTTAGTATAAATAGAGATCGGGAGATCTCTATTTTGATCATTCAAAAAGTCACACTTCTCTCACTCAGAAAGTGGTGCACTAGTGAGGAGGAGGATCATCTGCTACTAGGAGACTATCTCAAGTGTATTTTGGTTGTACTTTGGTTGAGCCATTTCTCTCTCTATCTCTGAGGAAGTTGTGGGGTTTTTCACCTTAGGGTTTTCCCCATGGAAACTCTGTGTCTCTTGTCTCTCATGCTTTTGATTTTTGTGATGCTTGTCATGCTTATTGTGATTGTTATGCATTGATATACCGTATATGTTATTATTTCAGTAAAGATCCAAGAGTATTGTGAATTAATGCTCAAAATTTAACAAGCAAGGCATGAATGAGGAGATGCACTCATTGGTAGGCAACCAGACTTGGGATTTGGTTCAGTTTCCTGCTGGTAAAAGAGCATTGCAAAACAAATGGATTTATAGGTTGAAGGAAGAAGAAGGAGGTAGGAAGCGGTACAAGGACATACTTGTTGTAAAGGGGTTTGCACAGAAGAAAGGTATAGATTTTGATAAAATATTTCTCCTGTTGTTAAGATGACTTCAATTAGGACTATCTTAAGTCTAGTGGTGGTATAATATTTGCATCTTGAACAGTTAGATGTAAAAACAACCTTTCTCCATGTGGATTTGGAGGAAGAGATATATATGCAGCAGCCACAAGGGAATGAGGTCAAAGGGAAGGAGAATTTGGTGTGCATGTTGAAAAAGAGCTTGTATGGCTTGAAGCAAGCTCCAAGGCAGTGGTATTTAAAATTTGACAGGTTTATGATAGAACAAGGTTATGGTAGATGTCATTCTGACCACTATGTTTATTTCAAGAGGATAGATAATGGACGTTATATTATCTTGTTATTATATGTGGATGACATGCTTGTTGCAGGGTCTAACATGCAGGATATAAATGTGCTCAAAAGGAAGTTAGCTAATTCATTTGCGATGAAGGATTTGGGTGCTGCAAAGCAAGTCTTTGGTATGAGAATAACACAAGACATGAAAAATTGCAAATTGACATTGTCTCAAGGTGAGTACATACAAAAGGTGTTGGAGAGGTTCAAAATGCAGAATGTAAAACCAGTTAGTACACTTTTGGTCATCCATTTCAGTTTAAGTAAGGAAATGTGTCCCAAGACACAAGAAGAGACAAATTATATGTCGAAGATTCCCTATTCATCAGCAGTTGGCAATTTGATGTATGCCATGGTGTGCACAAGACCAGATATTGCACATGCAGTGGGAGTTGTGAGTAGATATATGAACAATCTAGGTAAAGAACATTGGAAGGCTAATGGATTCTCAGGTATTTGAGAGGTACTCCCACTCAGGCATTATGTTTTGGAGGTTCAGACACTATTCTACAGGGATATGTTGATGCAGATATGGCAGGTGATAAGGATAGCAGGAGGAGCACCACAGGGTATGTGTCTACTGTAGGTTGAACAACAGTAAGTTGGATTTCGAAACTACAAAAGGTTGTTTCACTTTCAACAACGGAAGCATAGTATGTTGCTGTTACAGAGGCTAGTAAAGAGATGATTTGGTTGCAGAGGTTTATGGAGGAATTGGGTAAGAAGAAAAAGGATAACAGGTTGTATAGTGACATCCAGAGTCCCATTCATCTTGCAAAGAACTCAGCATTCCATTCCAGGACTAAACATATATAGCTCAAGTACCATTTCATATGGTCTGTTCTGGAAGATGATCTGTTGAAGCTGGAAAAGATACATACTAGCTAGAATCCTGCAGACATGTTTACAAAGGTAGTGACCAGAGAGAAACTGAGTTCATGCTCAGTTTCTGTTGGCCTTCTAGTGTGAAGGTGAAGATGAGAAATTTTCCAAGTCCAAGGTCCAACAAGTGCAGCAGCAGTGGAGTTGTTGTGACCAGTCTCTAAGTGGGAGATTGTTGGTTGTGGAGCTAGATCTTCCAGTCTCATAGATGATATTATCTCAGTCGTGCACCACAGAGGACTGTTCACTCGTTCCCCAACCTTGGGGTTTGGGGGTGCGGGGGCAGCGCCCTCGAGAAATGGGGGTTTAGGGGCAATGCCCCCGGGAAAATTTTTCGGGGCTGTTTCGCCAATAGTTTACAGGCCCATGGTTTTGTGTAACCCGTGGTATTTTCCCATTGTATTTCCCCTTTATAAGAAAGAAATTGTAATACAACTAGGGTTAATGTATTAGGTATTATGCATTGTAAATATCTTTGAGATCAAGAAGAGAGACTGTGAAACAGTGAAGAGGAAGTGCAGCGGTTGTGTTGCAGGTTGTATCCCTTCATTTTGTTGGCCGGTATAATAATAAGGATTGGTAATTTCAGTGTGGACGTAGCCCATCTTGGGTGAACCACGATATATTGGTGTCTCTCTTGTAATGTGTTTGTGTGATTGTATTTTCATTTCTGTTTATTGTTATTGCTCTGTGATCTTGTTTTTTCTAACATGAAGTATAAAGGAGGTGAAGGTATCCTTGCCTTAGCATCCCAAGGAGTGGATAGTGTCCATGAGTTTACAAAAACAAAATTGGTTAGCCTCAACAACAAATAAAGCAATTGTTTAGTGGAAGAAGGAGAGAGAAGAAAAGGATCTCAAGTGTAGGTTGATGTCTTATTCATCGTAGGTATGTTGAAATTGAGTGATTCACTAGCAAAAAATTATTTCCATTCTGAAAAGTAATTGATCCTAGTAGGCGAGGGCATCCCACACCTTATTTCATGATGTCATATGCTCTCTAGGATCTCACAGAATAAGAAGACCATAATTTGACTTAACTTCATTGATTCCCTAGATGGATAATCTTCAGAGCTGTAAAATCAAAGAGACTTGTACACTAAATATGGAAGCGAGTTCTATTTGAAGAGTTCAAATCTAGATATTTCTTAGAGATGGGTTAGTGAGCATACTTTTGCATTGCAGGAACACGCAAGCCAAGAACTAGATCTAGAGCCATAGCCAAAACCAGAGACACAAGCGACAGCCAGATCTAGAGTCATAGCTATAGCTAAGATCCAAACTCAGCGCCATGATCCAGAGAAATAGAGAGAAGGCACATTAATCTAGATTGTTCCTCTAATTTTTTGGAGACAAAAAATCCTCTCAATTGGGAGGTGTGATAAAAAATGGATACAAACCAATGGATGGTTGTACTACTCAGTTCTTGCAAAGTAATTCAACAATATATAAAGGTTAAAGAATACATACAAGGAAATGCAATGTAAAGTGGAATGAGACAGAGGAGAAAAACAATGAATTAATTAAAATAGAAAAATATAATTTGAGAGGAAAAGAGTGGGAGGAAAGAAAACTGAAAGTTGGTCCCTTTGCCTTCACATTACCCTCCAAATCTCCTATATCTCATTGTATTTTCCATTCACAAAAATTATTTTGGCCATAGGGAGGATATTACAAGAGGACGCTAGAGAGCCATAAGAAACACTGCAACCAAATATTATTAGAATAGACTAAGCTACCATTCGAATTTTGTTTTTCTCATTTGGGTTTCCTGGGTAAATAATGTCTCTTTTTGTAATGTTTTCTCTGTGTGTGATTGATTTACCCTGTTAAATTATTTACTATGTTTATTAAAGAGATACTCTATGTTATTAATGGATGCTAGTGAACAATAAGAGTGTGTTTGAGATGCATTTACAATTAGATTGGTAGATTTAGCATGCTCTTGGTATTTCTTGTGTAATGGAGGTTCCAACAACCATTTTTTTCCTACCCTCAGATGTTTATCTAGTCATGGATATTAATGGACTCCATTTTAGAGTCATTGCATTAATATAGGTAGTTGCTAACCTGGTTATTGATTATTTTCTTAAACTATTGGACATGTTATACTTGCTTAGATGAATTCCCTCACTACCTAGGCATTTTCCTCACCACCTAAGCATTTTCCTCACTACCTAGCGGGATTTATTCATATCCTGGGCTGTTTTATTGCATTGTTGAGCATTTTCCTCACTACTTGGGTACTTTAATCATCACTTCGGTCATTTTATTGTGTTGTTCGTAGTATTTTTCCTCATTGCCTAGGCCATTTTATTATATTGAAGTTTTCCTCATTGATGGGTGTTTTTTACTTCCTCATGCCATTTTATTAGATTGTTGGATAGTTTTATTGCATACACTAAGCGTTGACTATTGTTCCAGGTATACTAATTGATAGTAAGCATTCTAACTACTATCCAAACCATACAACTAGGATTGATTCACCTCATGGTTGTCTTGTTCTCTCAATCACTTGGGGCATATGCCTTACCTTGGTTAAGTGACTCATTATTTTAGTGAATAATTGTCTTAATGGTTGTACATAGTCTTGAATTAAATACTATGGGAATTGTTAACACCCAAAAAGTGCTCACTAGCTCATTTCCCTATTCACATGACCCATTTGTCCACTTTTTCACCATTTGAGCCTCTGAAGCCAACAAAAGGTCACCAAAAGGCCTTAGTACACCCCTTTTTCCACTCAAAATAAGTATTTTTCCTATAAAAACATAAAAACCCTAAAAAAGGGTCCAAAATTCCCAAAATATTAAAAAGGGAATAAAAATAATAAAAATATTCAAAAAAGAAAAAAGGAGGGAAAAGTACCTAAACCATGTTGGTCAATACCATTGGTTTCCACAAAACCACAATGGTATTCCCCACCACCAAAACCTATAAAAAGGTGGTAGGGGCTCCTCATTTCACATCCATCCATATTCCTATCCTCATGCTGCCAAAATCTCCCTTGAGTTTTTTGGCCATTGTAGCAACCTTGGAGAAAGGACCCATTGGAGATTGGAGCTGCTCACCATTGGAGCTACTCAACAACCTTCATCACTTGGAGGTATTGTTATTGCAAGCACTTGCTTGCCCCCATTTTCAATACAAAAATTATTTCTTATGTTTCTTGTTCTTGTTTTTTAATTCAAAAATGCACATGCTAGTTTAGTTTAGTTTAGATTTAGTTTATTGTTTTTGTTTAATATTGAGACTGCTGCTACTAGTTAGCAGGTGCCCATAGCACTAAGCTTGGTTGAAAAACCAAGCCAACATGAATATATACTAACAAGATTCCATCTTCAAATGATTTGTAAGTTGGTGCAATGATGCCACCTACAACTATTGTCTTGAATTGATTGCATTTATATGGTATTCATAATGTTCCCTAGCTTGTATCATTGTTAAATGATTATGTGCCTTTGCAAACAGATAATTATATTTTGTACTGCTCTATTTGTGGGTTCACACACACACACACACACACACACCATGAGCAGTTGGGAATGGTTCAATTGGGAACAATCATAGAGCAATTGGTTCAATGTATGGATGCGAATTTTGTTGTAACACAAATCATAGATACTTTCACACATCAAAACAAGCAACCAAACCAGATTCATGATTGTGATTGCACATAAGGAAAAGACTGAGGGAAAATTGCCTCCAATGTTTGGCATTGACTTTGACACTACAAGCAAAGAACCCAAGTAGTGAATGCGACCTTGAATACATAGTACTCAATGATAGAGCATTACAAATGCTAACAACTCAAGCCTTGTTTAGGAGAAGTATTGCCTGTCCTTCTATGCATGCCCGGTGATAACAATCAAGAAACCAACTTAGAATACCGGTTATTACTGACATCATAGTTGGTTATTGTATGTGCAAGCTACACTTGAGAATAGGCCTTAAAGCCACTCCGAATAACAAATTTCTCTATATAACATAGAGAACAAAGACTATAAATAATTTCAACAAAGGTATTCATGTTGGTGAAGAGAGTGGTCTATAAGTCCCTCATTCACTAATTAGTAAAGGACTATTCTATTGAGATGAAGAGATTATGACATATTCATATCATCCATAGTAGCCCATGGATGTCTAAGCATAAACTTGTGTAGCATATCTTAATTGCAATTTGAGGATAACATTTGTTAATTGCATCCTTTAAGCACATAGCAAGAAAATCTATATATAGTACAAAAATAAATGCATATCGAGAATTTATGTTGACTCTGCAAGCAAAAGATGACAAATTTTAGTAGTGGTTGTGAAATTTCTTAAGAATTTGAGGTGAAAGTGACGAGCATAAACTTGTGTATCATATCTTAATTGCAATTTGAGGTTAACATTTGTTAATTGCATCCTTAAAGTACATAGCAAGAAAATCTATATATGGTACAAAAATAAATGCATATCGAGAATTTATGTTGACTCTGCAAACAAAAGATGGCAAATGTTAGTAGTGGTTGTGAAATTTCTTAAGAATTTGAGGTGAAAGTGACGAGCATAAACTTGTGTAGCATATCTTAATTGCAATTTGAGGATAACAATTGTTAATTGCACCCTTCAAGCACATAGCAAGAAAATCTATATATAGTAGGGTGATTCCATGAAGATGGGTAACTCTTTTTGGCCAAATATGACGGTGAAAAACAGAAATTTTACCCCTGTATTAAATTGAAGCCCTCGAAACTCATACTTGCCACATGAATTTTGACATGCGGTTGAAAAATGAAATGTAGAGAATTATGTTGGCTTTCCAATGATATTTTTTTCAAAACATACCAATGCTATATATCGTGTTGAATTTTCATTTAATGAAACGTGTGTACTTAAAAATTTGAAGAGCAATTAACAAGTAGTCTGTGTGCGTGCACAATAATTTAATGTTAAAGTAATAATTTTAAAAATGAAATATGTGAACATGATCTAGACAGAATGCACTAGGGCTTACATATTTTTCTTTTAATTTTTCTCAAAAAAATGTATTTATTATTATTTTTCGAAACTTACCAATGAATATTTAAGTCGCATTTTGCACACAAGTGTGTGCGTGCATGAAATCTTTTGATTTTTTTACATAATTTGCAAAACTAAAAATACCCTTTTAAATAGGACGCGTTTATCTGGGGCTCGTGTATTTTTTCAAAAATTTTGGATGTGTATTTTGAATGTTGTGGATTTATCTTTGAGTTCAATCGAAATTGTCGGCATGGTTTTTTAGGGCAAGTGTTAGTAGAAATTTAAAAACAAAAGACATATGAAGATACAAATTCATAAATTTTATGTATTTGGATAGAAGATTCATTGACAAATCCAATGGTATCAAGTCCGCTCATTAATGAGCATTTAATGACATAGTTTAACTCTGTGGAAGGCAGACAAACATTCCATTCTGCTGAGAAAGGGGCTTTCGGCCTGTATTTTAAGCCCTCGATCGAGCTTTTTTAAATACCTCGATCGAGGGCTTAAAAGAACCTCGATCGAGGGTTTAATGATACCTCGATCAAGGGTTTAACAAGACCTCGATTGAGGTATTATTAAACCCTTGATCGATGTATTTGCTCGATCGAGGGTCTGTCAAATAGGCTCGATCGAGGGCTTGTTTGTGTAAAAAAAAATATATAAAGTAGCTGAGGCGAAACCGCAAAAGGAGTTGGCAACAATTAATGTTGCCAACTACCCTTCCCTCCGAAAAACAACAATGAACTTGTATATAACTAACAAACAAGGATTCACAAAAAACAATTTACCTCATTTTTAGTTTTTTTTTTCATTAGAGATTTATCAATTTGATCTTGTTGAATTAGAGATTTGTGAATTTGATCTTGTTGAATTAGAGATTTGTTATTTTCATATTGCTGAATTAGACCTCATTAGACATGTAAGATATATTTGTAGGCATAATTCAAGATTTCATACTAACATTTTGTTGTTTGTTATAATAATTTGAAATTTTTTTTGTTTGTTTTCATTGTAGATTGATTCATGTAAGATTTCTTTGTAGGCATATTTCAAGATTTCATACTAACATATTGTTGTTTCTTATAACATTTTGAAAAACAATTGTTTGTTTTTATTGTGGATTGATGGGGAATAAAAAAAAAGACAAAGTAAACATGCTAGACAACAAAATGCCAATGAAGAAAGTGAGTACAATAGAGAACGAATGAGACAACAAAAAGCAAGGTTGAGAGAAGAAGAAGATGCACATTTGGTGCAACAAATTCCAATGGAGGACAACCAAGGTAAATTATTGAATTAGATGCTATCATAATTTAAATATCATGTTACATAATTTACAAAATTAGTAACAATTTTCCAATAAATCTAACTAAATTTCATAATTTAATTTGTTTCATATTTATTTGTAATTATATTCTTATTTATTTCATCAATTTGTTATTTAAATTTCAAAGTTTGCAACAATTTTTATGTTAAATGAACAATTTTCAAGTGGCTTTAAACCAAAGTTAAATTAGAACAATTTTCAAATGAAACATGTAAATTTATATTCTATTTTCATGTTAAGATATGAACATATTTTTAACTATTTTCAAATTATTTCAAAGTTGCTAACAATTTTCAAATTATGCTTCAAAGTTGCTTTAAAACAATTTTCAAATTATTTCAAAGTTTGCTACAGGGAAATTTTTAGGGGCGAAATTTCACGAATTAGCTATTTTTGGGGCCTTTTTTCAAAAAATAAATTCGCTATTTGGTCATTTTTAGGCTCTAATATTGCCTATATTTACATGAAATATGTTTTTTTATCATAATATTCGCCAAAATTTACAAATTTCAGTAGTAAATTGTATGTTTCATATTTAATATTCGCCTACCAATCTATATTTATGTTTTTTTCAATCCAAAATAATCGCCTAGAATACTACACTTAAACATACTTTTATAATCTTTAAAAAATACTCTGGTTTGCTAACATTTTTCAATTTTATTGTCCAACAATTTTCAAATGAAATGTACGATTCTATTTTCAAGTTAAAATGTATGTATATATTAATTATTTTGAAATTTCAAAACTTTATTAACAATTTTCAATGTTATTAGAATAATTTTCAAATTAAATGTACACTTAGACACTATATTTTCAAGTTAAATTGTACATATTTAATTAACTGTAATTTTTTAAGTTACTAACAATTTCAAGTTAAATGTAATTTCAATTCTTGTTTTGTTAGAAAATTCGATTTCAAAACAAATGAATGAATATTTTGAAATTTACATGTTTGATAGTTATGTATTAGTTAAAATTTATTCAATTTGAAAACAAATGAATAAATATTTTCATAGTTATGGTGGTTGACAATATTTTCATAGTATGAATATTTGAATACAAATGAATGTTTAAAGAGTTATTTAATTATAATGTTTACTTAAAAAAATTTCATCTATCACATATATTTTTATTTGCATAATATGACATATTACCATGATAAGATTAATGATTAGAACCATATATTTTGTTAGGATAAATTGGAAATAATTAAATTTGCAATGTTTGCAACTTTGCATTGGTATGCGAAGCATTATTGATAAAAAATCCTTAAATTTCAATTTATGATAAAATTACAATTTCCATTTGAATGTCTATTGTTGAAATTGCAAAATCATCAACTAATGAAAATGTTATTTTGCATTAAAAATTATGAATTTCCCCTCAATAATATCATTACAATGTTTTTAATTAAATATCGTATTCATCTCTAAATCAATGTTTTTTGCCCCACATTTAGAGTATAATAGGTATGTTATGATGGGTAGAAAATCAATCTCAAATTTTTATTTCACGTATATACAACATGGGATGCATGATGTTGTCCTTGAAATTTTAGGGTAGAAGCGCTGTAATAATTTATTCTTTGTATGGTGATTTGCAACTTGTATTTTAAATATTTATTTATTTATAAATTATACCATAAAGTTAAAATAACATTTTTCTTGTAATGTAAAAGTAAAATGGACATAAATTGCATAAAGAAAATTTTCCCACAATTATATAATATGATGATTGTAAATGATATTAATTTTTATGCCCACAATAATTTTTATCAAGTTATTACTAATTATCTCGACTTAAATATATGTAGTTGATTTTCAAGTTACTAGCAATTTTAAAGTTAAATGTACAAGTTACTACCAATTTCGCATCTGTTGCAAGTTCGGATCTGGGAATAATCCCTGTCCACTTAACTGTGGGAAGTACTTGGGCATAAGCCCTAAAACTCATTGTGAGGAGTACCACAGGAACCCCAAAGTAGCTGGCCCATTGAGAGGACCTGCCAGCGAAAAGGGAAACAACCCCTACCTGATTGACTAGGTTCCACCCGTGAGGTAAACCAAGAGCTGTCGTTTGTGGCCAAGCATTAATCAGTTTTACCTGAGTCGTGGAGTGAGGGGTACTGCCCCAATACGCAAGCCGTCAGACATCATTGGTGGCCGAGTGAAACACCTGAACTGTTAGGAAGCCGAACATACCTGGGGTCCATATCTATTTTCAGCTGAACTGTTGTCGATCACTTCTGTGCCGTTTTAGATCCAACGTCGACATTGCATTATTCGTCTGGGGCTCGTACGATGCAGAGGGGACACCACCGTACGGGTGCACATCCAGCCCAGAGTCTGGATTGTGGAGCATGGTGAGATGTTAAGATCCTAGAGGGGCGCCTTCACTAACATCTCGGGGTTTTGATGTAACGGTTCGTATCACTTGAGCAATTTGAAATTTCAAGTTACTAGCAATTTCAAGTTACTTGAGCAATTACAAATTTCAAGTTACTGCTATGAATATTATATATATGTTAATTAAAGTTATTAATTATTAAGTGAAAGGGTGTAACCCTTCACTATACACGCTCAAGCTTATAAAAGCGAGCCTCATTGTAAATTATTAAATCATCATCTTATTCCATCATCAATTATATATTATTATTTTATCAAATGGACTTATTTTCCATTGGAAGATTATTCGCTTGAATAATCACTGAGTATATCCGGACATGGATATAGCACTGGTATCAGAGCCTCTCGGCCCTCTTTGATTCGGCCTTTGGCAAAAATTTGCAGACCTTGTCTGAGTGTATTCAGAGTTTCTCTGATTTAAAAAGATCTTTGATCCAACATTCTGAATTTTCTGGAAGAAAAGAAAAAAAAAAGAAGAAAGAGAAGAAAGAAAGAAGTTTCCGCTGCATCCACCACCATCTGTTGGGACTCCATTCCATCTCCATTCCCCACCTGCTCCCTCCACCACGCCTCGCTCACTCCAGCCGACCCTACGGCCTGCACACCCTGCACATTCTGCTCACGTCTTCCACCCACGCTCCTTCACTGCCCCCCGTTCTCCCTTCATTCACTCTCATCACCTCTCTGGCTTCTCGCCTTTCCTTCCATCCCCCACGCCATTGCTCATTCCCTCCTACACTCTCTCCTCTCTACTCCCCACCGTCGTTCTCCTTTCCACCCTCGCGCCTGCGCACTGCCTCCCTCCTTCCCCGTCCATTGTGCCTGCGTCTGCTCGCCGCTGCACTTCCCCACACTTTCACATCTCCAGCCCCGCGCCCTGCGTTCCCCTCTGCCAGTGCAGCAGCCAACTCCCCGCCTAGCACACCCCTCGCGCCCACCTCTTCTCATCCGCTCCATCCTCCCTCGGCACACCCCATCCGCACCCCCCTCCACATACCTCTGTCCTCACTCTGACTGGCCTCACTCCCCATCGCCACCGTCCCCACTCCATATCTCTCCTGCTCGCTTCCTCCTGCGCAGTCCTCCAACCTCTTTCCGCCTGCGCAGCCCTCCGCCTCCAACAGCCTACCTTCACATCCTCCATCTTCCTTCCCTCCATACCATCCCTTCTCCCATCAGCCACGCCTCCTCCTCGAAGCCATTCCCTCCTTCAACCCTAATTCAAAAAAAATACAAATTTTAATTAAAACAAAAATTATTATAATAAATTAAATATTATTATATAATATTTAATATTATTACCATTTTGTTTTTATTAAAAAAAAATTTTTTTTGCCATAAAATTATATAATTATAATAATAATCCTATTATTATATTATAATATATATATATATATATATATATATATATTTTATTTCATTCACTCTTCCCTATTCAAAAACTTCATAGTGATATTATTATTACTAATAATAATAATAATTATTTAATAATTGTTTCACAATTATTAATTAAAAAAAAAAAGAGAGAAGAAATACCGACAGAAGACAAGAAGAAGTCAAGGAAAACAAATTATCACCGAAAAAGTTGAAGGAAGAACCATCAAAAAAGTCAAGTCAATTGAAGACTCAGCAAAGAAGTCAAAGGCCATCTATAGTCCAGAACGAGCATCCATCACCGAAGAAGTCGAAGACCATGGAAGCCGGTTTGCGACTACAAATAGAGGAATTAGAAGTCACGTTAAAACATTATAAAAAAGACAATGAAAGATTGCACGCCATAAATAACAGTTCAGAAATAAGAATTGAATTACAAGAAAGATGCAATCAAATAAAAATCTCTGACCAAGAAAGGCGTATAGAAAAATTGTATGCGCAAATTGATGAATTAAAAGCCGAAAATGAATTCAATCAGAGGTCAGGAAATCAAGATATAAAGAAGGAAATAAATAATTACGAAGCAGAAATAATACGCTTGAACAAAATCGTTAGCGACAAAGATAAAGAACTAATGCAGTTACGACATAAATTAGAAAGTCAAGAATCAGAAGTCGGCCATTGTCGACAACAGATAAAAGTTCTTCAACAACAAAATGACGACTCTAAAAAGACACATAAGTCAGAGATCGCGAAGAGTAATAAAGCATTATCTAACAATGCTGAAGAAATTTTTAGACTAAGAAATCATAACAAGATACTAGTCACAAAAATTAAGAAGTTGAAAAATAGTCGGAAGATAGAACAATCTTTGGACGACGTTGAAGGGAAACTTCTAGACAAACAGGAAGAAAATAGTTGTATCAGAAGTCATAATGAAGATCTTAAGGAACAACTTAAGACATCTGAAGCTGACAGAAAATCGCAAGTCGAATTGATTAAAAAGTTTCAAAATGATAATAGGCAGTTAGAAAACAAGTTGGAAAAAATACAGAACAAAAACTTAAATCCTCAAGAGACGAAAATACAACTTCCAACTCAGATCAATGCTCTAAAGGCGACATCCGAAAACGAAAATGACATCGTGAAAGTTCCTTATCGACACCCCAACCATAAAAATCGATATTTGAAAAAGTGGGAAATGTCGAAAGATAATGGTACTAATGTGATCAAATTTCCTGACGACACATCAGCAGGGAATCCCATTAGTCCACAACAAATCAATTTGGGATGGATTCATCCGTCGACGTATCGGAAGTTATGCTCTACACTTAACAGTTCGTATCGACATGTTTTATCAGCCATGACATCGCAAAAAACAATGCGACAAAATTATAAGGCTTTGAGGACAAAGCCTTTCTAAGAGAGTGGCAATGCTATGAATATTATATATATGTTAATTAAAGTTATTAATTATTAAGTGAAAGGGTGTAACCCTTCACTATACACGCTCAAGCTTATAAAAGCGAGCCTCATTGTAAATTATTAAATCATCATCTTATTCCATCATCAATTATATATTATTATTTTATCAAATGGAGTTATTTTCCATTGGAAGATTATTCGCTTGAATAATCACTGAGTATATCCGGACACGGATATAGCAGTTACTAGCAATTTTGATTTTTACTTAGAACAATTCTCAAGCTAAATGTATTAGTTGGAAAATTCAATTCACATGCAATTTTCAATTTTTCAATTTCCACATCAAATTTCAAGTTACTAGCTATTTTAAAGTTAAATGCACAACTATCAAGTAACCAATTTTTAGTTTGTTAATTTACATGTTATGCATGGAGAAATTATGGTCAGACATCACATCATGGTGATCAAGAATCACATGACCCTGTGCCCCCTCATGATCCTGATCAGCCATCACATGACACCTTTCCCTCTCAGATTGAAAATATAATTGGGAGTTGCAGTGGGGTTGGAAGGGGTGGAAATTTTCTAGAGGATTGTGCAGTTGTTTCTGTACAAGAAGAGATTGGGAACTCGATCCCTGGTTGGAGAGTTAGAGAGCATGTCAATAACATAATCAAGTCATATTTTGAACAACATTCAATGATGGCACAAGCTCAAATCCTACATGGGTTGATAAAACACAGAAAATTGAAACGTGCCACAAAGTTGTTGAGTTCTCAAGATGTTAAAACAAAAAAGACATGCCAGAATGCAATAGAAAATGTAAGAACTGCATTATCTTCATTTGGAAAATCAAGAAACAATGATACCCGAGCTGCTCGTAAGGAAATTACAACGACTGTTGTGGCACAAAGCACCTCAAGAAAT
Source organism: Larix kaempferi (assembly GCA_027924585.1). Lineage (NCBI taxonomy): Eukaryota > Viridiplantae > Streptophyta > Pinopsida > Pinales > Pinaceae > Larix > Larix kaempferi. The sequence continues at coordinate 10,203,553 of BSBM01000368.1, forward strand.
CGAATGGTATCAACAATGGCATCATTGCTCAATGTTTCAAAAAGAACATTGCTCAAATATACTAAATTCAGGGTCTGGATAGATGAAAGTGATGAAGCTGCTTGTTGGGCTCTTATTTGTAGGGAACCCTATCGAGATAGGATGGCAGCAGGCATTAGAGAGAAGGTGATAGAGTTTTGGGATAGTCATTCTCGTGCTATTCCAGATTGAAAGCATGTCCTGCGACAATGTTTATCTAGAGGCATTTATCAGGAGCACTGTAAGCATGTGATGGAGATGATGGGAGTTGCACTTTACGAGGAATTCCAAGAAACCAATCCTGGTGTTCAAATATTATTTAGCATGTTCAACAAATTGAAATCGTGGTATATTAGGCCGAATACAATTCGCGACACTTGTTGCTGTTAGTACCACATTGAATTTCAACTATACTATGACACATTTCTAGATTTTTGCAAAAGGCAATGGAATAGTGTACTAGCTCCTCACACAGTCCGAGATTTTATTTGTTTGATACTATGCAACAGGAATCCTGAACACGTGTTTTTCAATAAGAGGTGTGTAGGTGGGAGAAAATGCCATGAATGCAGTGATTTGACATTGTTCCATAGGAACTTTCCTATCGATCCAACACACCATGGATTGTCAGATATCACCGTTAGGTGGAAGAGGTACGAGTATGTCACCATGAATCCAACACCTTCTTCATCTGTTCCATCCAAGAGGATCGACTTGCTCGATGATGAGATTCCTGTTTCAGATTTCATGGAGAAGTTTCAAAGTCAGATTTATAAATACATAAAGCATTCCCATAGGTCCAGGTGGCAAGCTTCAGAATTCAAACATTCCCGTGACGTATTTGAGCCGGGCACAATCTTATTAGTGGTAGACTTTGTGGAGAACTACACCTTTTCTCCTCAGAGAGAGATACAGAGTGAGTACTATCACTCCGACCAGGTGTCTATCTTCGTACATGTGTTGTACATACATGCTCAGGAAAACATTGATGGTAGGGATAGCACTCCCCAGTCACGTGAAGTGATCAAGGAGTACCATTTTTATGTTAGTGATGATCTTGAGCATGACACATTGTTCGTTCAACACTGCTTTGGGTTGATTTATGATTCATTCAAGCAGAGAGGCGTATCATTTACTGAACACTGGATTTGGTCAGATGGGTGTGCAGGTAAATTCAAATTGGCACTCTCATTTTATTGGTTGAGTCGCCTGCACAAACAGACAAGAATCCGACACACCTGGAGCTTTTTTGAGACAGGACATGGGAAGGGTGAACATGATGGCGCGGGTGCATGTGTGAAACGAGCACTTCGGAGGTACCAGATGAGTCATGGTGCAACCTGACTCAAATGCTCCATTGAAGTAGTTGATTAGTGCACATGTCATTTGGTACATCAGGGTCACGAACAAGCAAGGCCGTGTGTAGGTAATAAACTCCAAACTCAATTAATAAGCTAATAACATTCAATATCAACATTTCCAAAAGAACACATGTACTCGATAGGAATTTACATATGACAAATTGAATTCCATGCAGGTTCTTCTGGGATGTTTCCCTTGGAGATGTTAATAGATCCATTCCATGGTATTGTGATACCATCCCTGGTACGAGGGAATTGCATTCTGTTCGAAGTAAAGATATGGGGGACATATTTTCCATTGAAACGAGGAAGTATGCCTACTTTTGCGATTTTTGCATTGATGCAAATGGATGCGGGATTGATCACTGTGAAAATGATTTATATTTCAAACCATGGAAATATGTATCTCTTAATCCAAAGGGCCCACATCCAATTCCAACATGGCAAGAGATGCACACTGAAGAGGCAATGGTCTCATTAGATCATGATCGAGTTTCCGATATGGTTAGGGAAGGTACAAGAGTCTTCATTAAGTTAATTAGTTCATTATATCTTACACATATACAAATGTTGTAGAAATTTGCATGTAGGACATTTGAATAATATTTGTAATGTATCTTGCAGGTGATGTATTCGTTGTCATTGCACCCCTCCACAACCAAAAAAATGTTGCATACTATTTGATGCGGTGCACACAAATAAAGAGTAGATTGGTGTGACCCTACCAAGATGGGGACTTCACATACCAGGTTGGAGACATGGTTCTAATGGGACACTTTTTTGAAAAAGTGAAAAAATAGGGTGCTCACATTATTTACAGAGATTTTATGCCTGTATATATATCATGTCAATACAGTCATTTGGTGGTTGCAGCTCAGATACCTCTAACAGAAATCAAGGTGAAGAGAGGTGATCCAAAGAGATGGAAGATGACAGAAGCTGACCATGATCGTATTATGGAGACTTGCATTCCTATAACCCATTGGCCAGATGAATGAGTTACATGTATGCCACTTGCATCATTGCCATAGTTTTCATGTTGTCTTGTGTAATATTTTTTTGGAGATTTTTGTGGAGGTTGTTTTGTAAATGTATTTTTGTATCTATGCTTTAATGTCAAGATTATAAATACCAGATGGGAGGCTTTTGTGAAATTTGGGTCATGGTGCTCCAATGTGAATACACTTGAACATGTACATGTTCTAATTTTAGATTTTGATTTCAAATACAATTGTAATGTAATTGAGAATTTAAAATACATCTATACAGTGTGGAATGGTGAAATTTAAATTTTGAATTGTACAATGTATTCTAATTTTAAATTTTGATTCCAAACTTGCAAAATTTTATACATTATAATCCAGGTTAAACCAAAATCAATAAACTTATGTATTTTAGGTTTTAGGTCACTAAATAATTGCTTCATCTAAGTAAAATTCATGATGGCCAAAACTTAATTTCTATTTTCATATTTATAAGAATGGAAATCATGTGAAATGAGTTTGGGTACCTTGAAAACACATAACTATCATAAGTACCTTGAAAACACAAGAAAAAAGGAATTGAGAGATAACTATCGTGGTTAGCATGCAATGCATGCCCACTTAATTCAATTTAGGAGTATGATGATTAAGACATACATTGTTTATGCAATTGAGAGTCCCCACACCTCCAGGGAAATTTATATGGCTCTAGACTTTATCCTTAAACCTCTAGACTCTTCTATGTCCCTTGTATTCATATGTGACAATGCTCTATATAATAGATACTCAATGTTGTCACCTACCTTGAACTTGAATTTGGTGATTGATTACCATTTTGTGCAACATTCTTTAATATATGAATTTAGAAAAATTTGGGCATTATAATTATTGTTTGGACCACACATTCTTGTATTGATAACCTAGAATTTTTGCTATTTAGGACTATTGTGTTTCCCTTGATTGTTCATAGTCTATCATTGAAGCTTCAACCAGAGGTCTCATACATACCCATGTGTGGTATATATGTGACTCTTCCTTAGCTATATTTTTTGTGACGTGACCGCAATCAATCCATAGTTTTTAATTTTGCTTACTAAGGGAAATGAAGGGCACCAAAACACTCCTTCAATTTGGTTTCCTTCCAAAGCAATTGATTAATAATTAGATTGACCTTGCTAGTAGAATTTTTACATTCGTGGGTGACATTTAGTTATGGTGATTTGATGGTTGAAAATCCCTTTGCTTGACACTTGTTATAATTCACATAATTCTTGAATTCATTTGTTATAATCTTGTATCATGGTGAACTATGTTCTTGATGGCATCAAGTGCAAGCCATGATGAGATGAGGATTACATCGTCCATATCATCAAAATGATTTGTAAGGTTTTGTCATAAGTAGTTGGGAAGCATAGTCTCACAAAACATTATTTTGTTTGTTGATGTAAGCATTCATTAACTTTACATACTCGCATTCAATAAAAAGTTATTTTGTACATGTTGATGTGAACATTCAACATACAAGCATAGTACATGGAAAGGTAATAACTTGTACATGCCTTCATATATGCAACTTACCTAGTTGGATCAAATGGTGTCATTATCTCCATTTGTCATCAAAACATAAATCATATGAAATAGTTGTACAAGCATAGTTTCTACCATAGTTGTACAAGCATCTGCTATCAACATATTTCCATTTCTTATATTAACTAGGTGGTTATGCCCATTGCCAAGAAAACAAACCATACCTTTATGACTTTAGATTAGAGCACACACTTAAAAGAAAATAACACAAAGCTTACCTACATACTATATAACTTGTAATTATATAATTTTGTCTCAAGGGATATTTCACACTCTCAATGGACAAAAACATTCTTATATACAACAACACATTGAATTTTCAATTGAAATTACACATTAAATTTTCCATGTAATTGAATTGGAATGTGGAAACTGCAAGTGAATTGTAATGTGTAGACAACATAATGCAAAATGTCAATTTCAATTTTCAATTTCAAATGTATTCTAATTTTAAATTTTGATTTCAAATACAAAATTGAGAATTTAAAATACATCTATACACAATGTAAAATTGTAAAATTTAAATTTTAGATTGTATAATGTATCATAATTTAAATTTTTTATTTCAAATGCAATTGTAATGTAATTGAAATTGAACTTGTACATTGGAACAACACATTGTATTCTCAATTGAAATTACACATTAAATTTGAGATTTTAATTTTAAATTGTAATTGAATTGGAATCTGGAAACTGTAAGTGAATTGTAATGTGTAGACAACATAATGCAAAATGTCAATTTCAATTTTCAATTTCAAATGTATTCTAATTTTAAATTTTGATTTCAAATACAAAATTGAGAATTTAAAATACATCTATATACAAGGTAAAATTGTAAAATTTAAATTTTAGATTGTACAATGTATCATAATTTAAAATTTTTATTTCAAATGCAATTGTAATGTAATTGAAATTGAACTTGTAAATTGGAACAACACATTGTATTCTCAATTGAAGTTACACATTATGTATTCAATTCTAAATTTTGGAAGATGTTCTCTAATGTAGTCGAAATTTGCATTTTAAATTGAACTAAATTGTAACTACACATTAAATTTGCAATTGAAACGACAAAACATAAATTTGTAACTGTAATAACTATGTCCAGATCTAATGTAAAAAACAATCAATTTCAAATCATATACAAAATACACATGAAAACATCAATATGATAAAATATACAAAATATCCAAAAGTCCATATATGATAAAAGTCCATGTATAAATGATATAAATCCATATCCAAAACATGATAACGTATATATAGATCATCCAAAACATGAAAATATATAAAATATGAAAATATCCAAAACATGGAAATGTATAGATCATCAACTCATCAACCACTACCCCCACGAGGCCTGTGATCGTCCATCTGACTACCCTCCTGTGCAGCAGCCCGTTGCTGTCTCTGAGACTCTAAACCCTCAAGGAATTGTTCCATATTCGTCGTGTCAATGGTGATATCCGAGATTTGGGTAGGAATACGGGTAGATGGCCCTTCATCAGGATAATGTACTCGAGCTACATCCCAACTATGTGTGAAATCCATTGTAGCATTGACACCCACTTATTGCGATGCCTATGTAATATGCCATTACATGTAATAAGTTAGATTTATTAAAAATTAAAACTAAATTTAACATAATTTAAAAGCTATCCGTAAAAATTTGAAACATAAAGTACAAAAATCAATGACTAAATGTGACTAAATAACATGAATTGGAACATAAATTAAAACTCACATGTGTCTCTGAACCCAGTTCGTCAGAACCTTCGCGGTCCTCATGTCCATAATCAGGATCTACCGCCTTTTCGTTGCCCTGTACAATTTGAAATTCATTTGAAGTTAAGATCTACAACATAAATCTCGAAAATTAAGAAATAAAACACAAATTATTTAAACTGAGAAATAATATTCAAACACAAATTAAATTGGAACATAAATTATAACTTACCCCGACTGGCGGACTAATAGATGGCTTGCTAGCAAAGAGTTGATCCATGAATGGGGTCCCCTGCATGGATCAATAAAATACAACTCCCTTAAGTATTATTGACCATTCAATTTGCGACATTGATATGATGTAACATGAAGAACATATATACATAATTGTACAAAAGTATACCTGTCGTGTAGCGACGCATTTACAATATAACTGAAAGTATGCATCTCGCACTGACTCAGCATACTGCAGTAGGGTCTCACGATCGAAACTCCTGAGCATGTCACTAGAGACATGCTCTATCTCTGGCTTTGCAGGTGGAGGGGGTGGTCTAGATGCCTCTCCATGCGCAGTAACAGCAACACTTCCCAAGGCAGTGAACAACGACTCTGCAAGGTCAGCTCTAGCCTCTGCAGCAAGATGGGATGATTGTGCCACATCACCCGACCTGATAACCTCCCTGTCTGGAAGTGGTATCAACCTCGGAGCGGGTGGCATGAAGGCAGGGTCTCTCCGAGCTCTAGGACTTTGGTAGGAGCGTCCCCTACCAGCCCCATAGAACTGGGACCCTGTGCTAGTGTAATCCGGGTGCATGTCCAAAACAAACTCTGCATAAACATGTTTTGAAAAGTACAATGGGACCTGGTCATGGTGGGGGAACATGACCCACGCTCCCACGAATATATCATATATATGTGGTGCAGCAACCTCCAACTTAAACTCCCTGAGTCTAAGTGGTTGACCGGGGGCACGATCACGAGGGATGTCGAATAAAGCACCCTTGATGTCATGCCCTCTTATGGCGACTTTGGCATCCTCCCATTTGTGGATCCCAATGACACCATCTCTCATCCTCTGGCATGAATGTCGCCAAATGTCACTGAGAGGTCCTACCCTCCTGTAGAGGGTCAACATCTCATCAATTGCCGATAACATCATCGACAAAGATTGCCATGTGGGAGAATCCTCCCTCAAAGTGCTCACACATGAGCTCACCCACTCTCGCTGGGAAATGATGTCAGTGAGAGTGATCTGTGCAACCTCATCATCGTACGATCCCCTTGATGGGGCACCTACGATCCAAACCAAAACACAAATGTTACTAAAAATATATATTATAACTTGCAGCTGAAATTCAATGCATTATATACTAAAAATTTACTGAAAAATGTGCTAACAAAAAATACGCACCTGATGTACTTGTGTCTTGTTGCACATCCTCCTCCTGGGGATCCACATGTATGTCATCGGGATGAACTGACACACTATCTCTCCTGTTGCCGCCACCAGTGGCAACCAACCCCGGCCTGGCATCACTCCTCGGTGAACGGGAGCGTTGCCGATGGTCGCCCTGTTGGGCGACGTCAGATCCTCTCATGCTTCGCGGATCACGAAGCACTGAATCTCTCTCTTCAGGACTATCTGCATCACATTTCAATTTCTAATTCTAATTTTCTTTCAAATTCTATACCAAATTTCACATTTCAATTACAAATTTTCTCATTTCAATTTCAAATTCTATTCCAAATTTCACATTTCAATTTCAAATTCAAATTCAATTCAAATTTCAAATTCAATTCCAAATTTCACATTTCAATTTCAAATTCAAATTCTATTCCAAATTTCACATTTCAATTTCAAATTCAAATTCAATTCAAATTCAATTCAAATTTCAAATTCTATTTCAAATTTCACATTTCAAATTCAAATTCAATTCAAATTCAAATTCAAATTCAAATTTCAATTTCAATTTCAAATTTCAAATTTAAATTTCAAATCCAATTCCAAATTCAATTTCAATTCCAATTCAAATTCAAGGCCACCACTGGACTAGAGTTTGCTCCTATTGATCCTCAACCATCGAGTGAAAGGAAGGTTCCTACAATCATTGTTTTAGATTTTTGGATTCAATTTTGCAAGATTTATTTTTTCGGATTTGGTGTTTGATAGAGCTAAGCGAGTTATTTGAATTCTTGAGTGAACTAAATGAATATAGCCTCAATGTTTAATATTGACTTCTGGAAATGATCTATTAAGCAAGTTGCATTAGTTTAGATGCCTAGTTTTGCATATATTTTGTTGGCATCTCATAATTTTACAGACACCCCAGATTGATAAGTACAAATCCAACTCATGTCAATAGAGAACTTGGTGGCAACATGGTCTTAGTAGCATGAAGGCATACAAATACATGATTAGTTTTGCATTGGAATTTTCTAAGTAGGGTGTGTTTTCTATAGATTTATTTCATTTGAATATAAATGGTAGAGTAGTTTTTAATTATTTCAATTTCATTTGGTGCTGCAGTAAGAACCACCCCATCCACTAACCATTGGAAGGATAAATTATGAAGGGATGCATATGAAGGAGGAAAAACAAGTAGAGTTTCAGGAGCTAAAAGTCTGAGGTTTGCATACGAGGTGAATTTTTTTCTACTATGATTTTAAAGTTGTAGATTTCAAAATATAGAGAGTCACCATATTCATGAGTATGCTCTCTTCCTATGTCTAATTGTGATTTGAAAGATTAGAAAAGAAAAATATGGATACAAGTCCTTATATCAACTTGTAATTCTACTGTCGAGGTTTTCTGAAAAATTAAATCCGTTTGCAATTCATGAGTGCATGGTCTCTTGATGGGACATGTTTATAAAAGTAGACCAATTTGGTTTAATAAAGTAGACCAAGTATTTTGTACCATCAATGAGAGGTGATACCCCATAAGGTAGAAAGCTACGAATCTATTGAACCAAATCCAAATCCAAACCAAATTCTCACCAAAGAAATGCATGTATACAATCATATCACAAATCAAAAGGAAAAAGAAAGAATTAGAAGCTAACAAAGTAAGAAAATCTTAACTGACAAGCAACAGACTCATACCTGGCGAAACTTTTGCTGACTGCCGAGAGGGTCAAATGGATTAAAAATTTGAAAAGAAAGATACAGTCATGATCCTTGAGACGAACTATAGACAATGGTGTAAGAATCATACATTAATTACATGCATGAAAAAGGATGACAAATCTCCCCAATCAGTAATTGGAAATGGCATGTCGGTAAAAGAAAGATTAAACAAAATGCATTGTGCTTACCGTTGTAAAATCTATCCATAAATGAAGAAAAATAAGGTTGTACCATTGATTGGAAACTTCTTGAGGTAAGAATCCTCAATCCAATATGCGATCCTAGCATGAATTGTAAAATGATCAATATAGAAAAATTGAGATGAATTTATAGATGAATGATGTTCATTATGAATGGAATTGTTTGCTTCAGTAATTGTACCAAATGAATGAGAATCTAACGTGGTCGAAACTAAGGTGCTTCATGCAATGAATTTTTTAAATCAAATAAGATGTCATTCCTCTTCATATTAAGCATGTTATCATTAAAAAAATTAGAACCATTAACATGATTAGTTTCAGTAGAATATTCAGTCTCAAATAGTTTATCATTTAAACAATAAAATTCTCCATTGAATAAAAGTGGAGATGAATCAATAGGAGGCATTCCAAAAAATAAGTTCTTTGAAGCATTCTTTTCTTCCCATGTGGAAGACAATAAACCAACAGATTGATGAGAACAAGTTTTATTCTTTTCATCTTCTAAGCATAAGTTATTATCATCTTGCACCCTATTAAAATATGGCCAGTCAGGATGAAATTCTAAATGATCTGAAATGATCACGTGAGAAGTACAACCCATTATATAGTTTATTGCATTTCAAAATAATAACAAAGAAATTATTATTATTTGAAAATATATTAATGAGACAAATTAGCTTGACTAGTTATGAATGGATCGTGAGATTTTATAAAACAAATTCCCAACATTTAACACCAATGCAATGCAAATAAAAAATATCTAGTACTTCATACATTGTTGTACTTCTTAGGTATGCTAGACTTATTAATGCAAATAATAAATATCTAGTATCAATGATTGTACTTCTTAGGTATGCTAGACTTATTAATGATGAAACAAGTGCTTTAGTTTACTACAAAACTAGGGATTGGGAGTTTCAATTTCATACATGGTTTATGAAGATGCTCATTACATGGGAAATAACATCATATTTGTTATGACTTAATCACTTGTCCTTGCATAGGGACCTTAGATTGAAAAAACATTGCTCAACTCTCATAGTTTTCCTCTAGAGCTAAATCATTTTAGGGTTAAGTAATTTGCAACCAAGTATTAGTCTTAATAAACAAATTTGCATGAATCTATATTAATAAATCAAATATGTGTACAATAAGCTAACATATATGATATTGTCACAATAGGTCTCCATCACCAAGTCTTAGTCTCTCTATCCTTAGTCACATGGACACAACTCCCTTGCAAATGACTCTCGACTAATCACTATGGTTGCTAAATCTGAAAAATATATACATGCCGCTTTTTAGGCAAAGTTGAATTAGATTAGCCAAAAATACTCTATAAAGAAGATATCCAAGTACCAAAGGATATTGCATAAGCTCAACTCAAATTTAATCAACATAAGGGTGAGAACCATAGATTAAATGTGTACAATCCCACCATGCACCTATAGGCTTATAAATAATGCATACTTGTTGGAGAGATAGAGCATGGCTTTACAAGTGTCTATCTTGAAAAAATGTTGTTTGATATATGCCCGTCCACAATTTTTTGGGGCCATATTCAATTCCATTGCATTCATAAACATATAGGTCTAACATAGTGTTTTTTGGGACACACTAAACTCCAATGATGCATTCAATGACAAAAAAAAACAATTTCACAATAAATTTAATGATAAATGATGATGACATTAATCATAATCCAATTAAAAATATCACAACTTTTCTTAGTTTCAAAATAAAACACAATACATTTACAAACGTTACATAAAATCTTTCTAGAAGTATTCAAACAAAGTTCCAAAAGTGTTATGAGTCATTTTGTTGATAGCATAAAAGAATGTTAAATAATGAAAATTAGTGATTGGTGGAATATTATTTTGAGGGTTCAAATTTCAGACAAATAATAGGGTACAAGTGTACAAGTAAACTCTAGTTTTGAATCCAAAAGTGCAACAATGTCTTAGCAATGTAATTTCCATTCTCGATTTGAATAGAAGTTGCAATGTTCTTTAGGAGACAAAAAATATCATAAAAATAAAATATGCAATTAGAATCCATTCAACATGTGTTGCGACCATTTGCTATTGAATTGCTATTGATTGTAGGGTGAATCCACGAATGTATCCCTCTTTGAGAAATCCATGTATCCCTCTTTGACCACTAGTCCCAATATTTTTTAATAACAATCATAAAGCTATGGTCAAGGGACTTAAAGAATAGAAATAAAATAATATTCTTTCATTGTATTTTCCTTATAAATAATAAGGTTGACAAAGTAATGTTAGGTAATATGAGCTTGTTCTAAGAGGACCTATAGTCATCCATTGCCAATTTCCAAAGAGCATTTCCGTAAGTTTTATTTGTCTAGCCATTTTTATAATTTTTACATTCTAGAAATGTCCATATTTTTAAAAAGGTGTTTTTATTGTTGAATTGTAGTTTGTATTCCACAAAGATGGTGGAAAAATCTAATCCAAACACATGTAGTCTAGTCCAGCAAAATGCATTTGTAGTGGCTTATATCATTCAGAGACATCATCTAATGACGTTAGGCCACCTGATGTTGGGAATTTTTCCAAGCTATCCATTATGGTTCCAAGCCAATTTATCTTCATTGATGCTCACATTGTGGACATACTTTTCATGGCCCGAGAGGGGATCATATTTAGGACAATTTGGCAAGTTAGTTATGGTTATGGTTATGATTAATAATATATGATTATATATTATTAATATTCATTTTTTAATTTTTTATATTGTATTATTAATATTAAATATTAATTTAAAAAAAAAATTAAGTAAACATTAATAAATAATATATGATTATATATATTATTAATATTCATTTTTTAATTTTTTATATTATAATATTAATATTAATATATGATTTGTTTTTCAATCTTTTTGGCGTTCTCGGAGGATTGAAAAAAAATTGGCAGCATTTCTGCTTGCAAATTCACATACCAAATAATTTTTAAACAAATAAATGCAAAATAAATTTAAAATCCTAAAAGTATTTCAAATTTAAAATAGTTTTGGTTTTTGTTTTGAAATGGTTTTCTGTTTTAGGTTCAAATGGTTTTTTTTTTTCAATCCTCTTGGTGTTCTCGGAGGATTGAAAAAAAATGGGCAGCACTTCTGCTTGTAAAATCACATTTTAAAATAAAAATGGTAGCATTTATGGGGTGAAATGCTACCGGTTGATATAAAAATAAAAATAAATTAAATAATTTAAATAGATAACTGACAAATATCTAAAACCCTAAATCTATTTCAAATTTGGTTTTTGTTTTGGTTTGAAATGGGTTTTTGTTTTGGTTTGAAATAGGTTTTTGTTTTAGTTAAATCAAATGGTTTTTTTTTTCGATAAGTTTGGTTTCATTGGCTGTTTTCGGTTTCAATGGCGGTTTAGTTTCAATGCCTACATCCCAACCATTTCTAGAAAACCAAATTAAACCTAGATTTGATAAAAAAACACAAATTTATACATAAAATATGAAATATATATTTTTTTAAATAACAAAACAAATGGTAGATTTCTACCCACCTGGTGGAATATATGACATGATGGCGTTGCTGTGGGGAGGTGGCGTCGGGCAGGTGCTCGGTCAAGGTCCCCGATCGCTGTTGCTATGTCTCTGTCAAGCCACTGCACGAAAACAAGGCCGGCCGGGTCGACCGAGCCCTGTTTTTTTTTTTTTTCTCTGTCGCATTCCCTCGATTGAGCAAACCCTCGATCAAGGGTCTGTCAACCCACTGCACAACCGGCCGGACCTTTTTTTTTTTTTTTTTTTTTTTTTTAATTTTCTGATGGATCGAACAAACCCTCGATCGAGGTATTTTTAAACCCTCGATCGAGCATATAAAACCTCGATCGAGGGCTTGAAATTACCTCGATCGAGGGTCCGAAAAACGAATTTCCCCCTTGTGATCAGCCAAAAATGGTGAACCACATTCGTGGATTCACCCAGTACAAAAATAAATGCATATTGAGAATTTATGTTGACTCTGAAGCAAAAGATGACAAAGTTTAGTAGTGGTTGTGAGATTTCTTAAGAATTTGAGGTGAAAGTGACAAGCATAAACTTGTGTAGCATATCTTAATTGCAATTTGAGAATAACATTTGTCAATTGCATCCTTCAAGCACATAGCAAGAAAATCTATATATAATACAAAAATAAATGCATATCGAGAATTTATGTTGCCTTTGCAAGCAAACGATGACAAAGTTTATTAGTGGTTCTGAAATTTCTTAATAATTTGAGGTGAAAGTGTTGAGCAATTTTCATCATGTAACCAACCCATTAACTTACCTTGGACAATGACATGGAACATTAACAAGTGAAAACAAAATTGGTATGTTGGCATATTCAAACTACCTTGTTGCCAAACCAAAACCAACGCTTACCAATTAAACACCATGCAATTTGAAAACCAATCTAACAATTTGAAAACCAATCTAATTTGTTGGTCTCACTAAAATGACATTTAAACCATAAACACCACACACATATATATATATATATATATAATTTACTAATGTGAAAATCAATTACAACACTTTTTTGGGGTAAAGAGTGAGTAATAAGAAAGCAAATACAATAGTCTCCTACTATAAGCTATAGAGACTAAATTTCTATTTTCATTATTTATATGTTTAACCTTATTGTTATCTTTCCTTTATGTCCCATCTCCCTCTTCCTCTAAAGGACACAATCTTGAAAAATATATTATGAATGGATGGAAATGACTTCCAAGGCACATTAATTTATGTCCATTCCACTATTACCGAAAGGGTTTCATAGTAGGGCCCTACTGATCCTTAACATATCACTTTCATCTAAGGACAATCTTGAAAAATAACTCATGGATGGATGGAAATGATTCCCGTCTATATCACTATCATCGAAGGGTTTCGTAGGGTCCCTCGGATCCTTAAATCTCACAATGGCGTGCAAAATATCCAACCCTAAGGTATACTTTCCCTAAAATAAATTTTGACAAACATCAAAATTGTTTAAACATGGTGACCCACCTTGACTTTGCTTGCGTCGTGACTGGAGGGGAAAGGGACATATCACATCCGGCTATTTCTTTCCACGTTAATATTTTTCCTATCTTCCATAACAAATACAAACCTTGGACAAGATGGTGATAAGTGGTTGAAATATTTTCCCACTTTTCTATCGTTGAAAGAATCTTTTGAGGAGGCTTCCACGATACGGCGGCTGGGGAATTCACACCCACCCGGAGAACTCCGAGCGCCTTGCTGTCAAACTGCTGAGCCGGCGCAACCAAATCATGTTCAGACTATTTGTGGAAAATCCTCTCAATCGACGGAGCCGCGTCCGACCGATTTATTTCAGGAGTAAACTTGCTCCTCTTTTACTGCCCGAGAAATTCGAACCTTCAATCCCTTCGATTCTGGCCATTTTCAGCAAAAAATAGCGGTGAATGGGTGGAACAACTCGTCCTTGCGTGAAATCCTGTAAAGTTGAGCTAAGGAACGGCCCGTTTCTGCATAGAATGCATCAGGTTTGGTTAATCTGTTCAATTTTCCTTTTCCCGGCAAAAATCGTCAAATTTATTTAATTACCTCGTTTTGTATCATAAATGCCGTTCTTATCGCAGAAATTTCAGGCGGTATGGCCAAATTTGTACCGTTTATTAGAATTCGGTTAATTCTTTAAAATGATTGAATTGTTCTAAAGATAAAATAGCGTAGACTTTCTAACCGTGAAAGTGAGTTGCTCTCTGTTTCCACGGTAAAGCTCGGTGAAATCCGTTCGATATGCCATGGATTTTGGAAAACAAGTTCTGATAGATAACGGAACGCTGCTGGCTTGTTTTGTTAGGGATCTTTCTTGTCAGGATTTAAGGTATTTTGACATGCCTAATCATGCTGTCTTTTATTTTTCAATCACAGAATCTGGTCAAGTTGTTCATTACCGATAAAATCTTAGAATACTAAAGATAGTATAGAATTAGCAGTTAAATTAAGTCCTTATCTCTTTTCACCGTATAATCCGTCCGATATGCTATGTATTTAAGTGAGCTATTCTATATTGTGGAGCATTGCCGGCTTGTTTTGTCATGGACTCTGATATTTGTCCTATAGATCTAAAGGACGCCTTTAGATCTATAGGACGCTTGATTAAAAAAAACAGAGATTAAAATGTAATGCTTGCAAGATTTCCTTACCAGGCCGAACATCTCCAAGATAGATTTTAATCTTTTCGGCTTTCTAAATCTATGTTTAATCTTTATTTTTGCAGCAATGCAGCGAAACTACGAGTATAAGTTATACTCGTTGATTCGATGGCTGATATCGGCATGGAGTCTTTCAGTTTAGTGGTTTCGGAATTCTTTCAAGTGAATCTGTAAGGACATTGGCCTCGTAAGAGCATTTTGACAATATGTCTCAGAAGGGATCGAGTCCGAAACCCGGGATCGTTCGTAACAAGCTTTCGGTTAGGAAGGAACATCATTGTCGGGGATTTGGTGAGGTGGCCGGCGGTACGACCGCCGCATGCGCTGCCCTTTGCTGTTGCCCTTGCGGTTTGGTGCATTTGGCCGCTCTGGCCTTTGTTAAGTTGCCCACAGGTTTGTGCAAGAAAGCATTGAAAAAAATTAAAAAAAAGGTGAAAGCGAAGAAGCGAGTGCAGGACAAGCCCGCCGATGATACTGAAGAAATTCATGTGTCTGAAGAGTCTTCTATGGCTTTGGCTCGGGATGAATTTCTGGGTTCGAGTGATCCACGCGGTGTGGTAAAGTTGCAAATTGTTGTCACTAGACTCAGTACTGAGGAGTGTTGGCAGGAGGTCACGGGGAAGGGTTATGTCGGGTTTTGGAGAAATTATTCTTTGGAGTAGAGGCCCTGCTTTTGTTTTATCGGCTACATTTAAAGCAGAGGCCCTTTCTTTCTTCATTGCTAAAAGGTGGATGGGATTTCAGTTGTGCCATTTGTTGATGACGACTGAACTTCAATGGCAGCCGATAGCAAAATGTCATTACGATGAGCCGGTGCTTGGTATCGATATTTTTATTAACATGAATTTCCATAGAGGTTGGTAATTGGAAGGGGTTTGCAGTTGTTTTCTGTATGGATATACTTTAAAAGTGGGATTGGGAGCTTAGTGTTGTTGTGAGTCAATTAGGATTCTTATGGTTTTCTGGGATTTTTGACCTTTGTTTCTTTTGTGTTATGGGTTGATTGAATTATGAAATGCAGATGGGCTTAAATTCATGAGCAGTTTTTATCATTGGCAAATGCCATACAGAAGAATTGCTATTTGGTATTGGTGCTTGAAGAGAAGAATTGCTATTTGGTATTGGTGCTTGAAGACATGTCCAAATGGAAGTTGGTATTTAGTGTTTGTGTTAAAAAGAGGTGGTTTATGATGGATTCAGCATTCTACATAAACATATAAACAAATATTTTAGCTCTTGGTTTTGGAAGAATAAAGGAAACCGGTCTCTTTTAACAATGTAACTGGTTTTCTTTTTTAAGTTGATTTTAATATATTTTTGAGAGGTTGATGTTCTCCTGGTTTAAAAAAATATTTAATTTTTCTCTTAAAATTTGAAAATAATGTAGATACAGTAATATTATTTTGAAGAATATATTGATACTAAAAAATAGGGTTTAACCAGAACTAATCACTCAAGTTTGAGATTACATTCTTGATAGGAGTATTTTATGTTGACCAAGCTTTCATGGGATCCTAAAAATCATTCTTGCTTATCGTGTGTAATACGATAATTATGGTTTGAATTAATACCAGATGGATATTTGTTTGCTATACTTTACATGCAACATACATGCTGATATTCGGAATTTTAAAATGTAAATGGTAATCTAATTATGTTATAACGATTTAAATATTATTGATGTAGATATATGGCAAGGACGATTTGATCATATATGTTTGTACGTTGAGTGTGTTATGGTCCTACGCTTGTGCGTTTTAAAATTTAAATATTATTGATGTAGATATATGGCAAGGACGATTTGATCATATATGTTTGTACGTTGAGTGTGTTATGGTCCTACGCTTGTGCGTTTTAAAATGTAAATGGTTGATCTAATTATGTTATCAATGACTAAAATATATAAATTTATGGGTGAGGACGACTTAATAATTCATATATATAAATAGATTTGAGCGTTTGATTGTGTTATGAGCCTTATGGGTGTGAGATGTTGATTAAACGTTTTAGCTTAATTTTTAAGTTAATTAGGAAATGATATTTGTAAATTATTATTTTAATAATTAAAATTTTAATTAAAATAAATAATCATCAAATATTTTAAGTAAAGATAAGATTTGGTTTAATATAAAATAAAATAAGATGAAAGTTATGAAGCATGAATAACTTTCTCATGGTTTCTTTATTTTTGGTGTATTACTTTGGTAACTTGAAAATGCTGTATATTTTGTTAGTGGTGTCTTTCAACTTAGTATACATTATTTGACCAACTCTAGCTTGCTCAATATAGTGAGAGTTGAGCTCTTTAGTGGTCAAGTGCTTTGCTACCTATGACATGTTCAACAAAGACCAAAAGTATGGTCGGAGCAATGCTATATTACAGTTAGGGTGTAAGTCGATGAATTGTGGAAGATATACTTCAAAAGAATTTTCACTCATTATAACCTTGGTGATAGCATACAGCCCATATCATAATGTTTTGAACCCCCCTTTAGGGGCTTCTAAGTTGGCCTTTCTATGATTGCAATAAAACCTTTTTAACAACCTCAAACTTGTGTGGAACTCAATGTTCATTGTGATATTTGTTTGCACTTAGCAATTATTTTCTATAGAATATCACGAACTTCTTGTTGGATGTGTTTGATCACCCGTTTAACAAATGTGACTACTTTGTATGCCTCATTTTGAGAATGGGAGGCCTCTTTTGTGGTGATGAAATGCACAAAAATACATCACTTTGGCGCTAATGGTTGGAACCCTGGGCATATTACATGCATACATGATGTACCTTAGATATTGAATTCTCTCTAAGTTGAATGAAAACTTATTTATAGGTTTCCATGTTCATTGTGTTGTTGCAAGGTGCTCCACACATGCTAAATATGCTTCCAATGTTATTCCCTACTTGTACTAGGGATGTGGATGCCATTTAGGTATAAGAACACAAAATAATTGATGAATGGATGGAGAGTCTCATCCATCATTCTCATGAATGTTGTTTGAGCATGATCAATTTGAAGAGCATGACAAACCACTCTAACAAACAATTCTTAGACTTGAAGGTTGTTTTCCGCACATCACTCGACTAAAGTGGCACTTGGTGGTTGCTCGAGTTAATATCAATCTCACTAAAAAACTTCAAGGCACCTTTGAGTTGATTGGGAAGATCATCAATCTTGGTGATGGGGTATTAGTTCTTGATTTTGATTTTGTTTTTAAGGTGCTATAGTCAATAAAAAGTCACTATGTCTTGTCTTTATTATAATAGGGCTCTCATTGGGCAAGGAGCTTACTCAAATGCGACCCCTCTATTAGTCCCTGAATCTGGTATTTGATCTCTCCATTCTCTAGAAGAGATTTCATGTGTATAAGGTCATTATGTAGAATGCACCTGGGGTCAAATCAATTACATGATTTACTTAATAGTGTAGAGGCACTCTAATATATGAAGTGAAGATATCAATATATTATTCCACCCATTGATCCATTTGTCTTTAATGCATAATGGTTGGTTAACCCAATTTGTAGCAAATGTGGGCATGATGCAATTTGGATTAGCATGGTGCTTAGTGGATGAGCATAATGATCGCTAGTGTGCCAACATGTTGGATAATGTGTTGGGTGGGTTGAGGACCATTGAGCTACCTAGGTCCACATTAAATATATGTAACTTGTCTTATCAAGGTATTGGGATAACTTAGTGGGGTGTGGTCTTGCACTTGGGGTTTCAGGAAATGAATCTAAAACTATATATTAAGAGGCCTTAACCCCAATTTGAATATGCAAGTATAAAATCATCTTTCTAAGATGATATCATAAGGATTTCTTTAGTCAAGCAAGGATCTCAATAATAATCATACTGGAAAGTGGGTTTTCCCTTTAGGCTTTACACTATAAACCTTATGTTGTCTTGGCTATTGATTTTATGTTTTCTTATCTATGTTAAATTGGTTATGACTAAGCTATGTTGATATGTTGAATATAGGTGAAAATATAACATTTTTCTATATCTTTCCTTTGAACAAAGGGATATCAAAATCAACTTGTACTTTGAAGGGCGTCATTCCTCTAGATTCACTACTTATTGAAGCTTACTTGTTGATATTAAGAATCATTGAAGGATATGCGTGATATGATCCATCATCATGTTCCTCTATCACTCAAGGGTTTCCGACAACAACAACATGATAGGAACTCCTTGTCCTTCATCTTTCTTTTCTTTTGCCATGGGATCAAACTATTTAGACCAACGAGAAAGGTCTTTTCCAAGTTTGATTAGCTCAAGTCCCAACTCATTATACCTTGAACTCGTGGTGGACAAACATGAAAAACAATAGAGAGTATATTGCTTTGATAACATTAATTCAAATTATGTTGCCAACAAAATAAAAAATACACTATCAAAAAATAAACAAAGAAATATTGTAAAAGTACAAAAGTTCGAATAATGATAACTATTATAAAAAAAAATATACCTCATCTACAAAAACCCCCCAACCAAAATAAGAAAAACTCATGCAACAAACTATATAATACCTTCCTATCCAAACCTAAAACCTCTTTATTCTTATAAACCCTAAAAGACTAAAACATCCCATTGCACATACTCATAACACAACATTCCCTCCTAAGCAAGCTAAGAATCTATTCTCACATTATCATTCTCATGAAGGGCGTTCTCTCCCTTGTCCTACATACACTCTATCAATACACAATTGTTATCAACTACATACACTTGATTTAGAATCTCAATGGCGTCCATGGTATCAACTCCAATCTAATAGTTGATAACAACTCAAAGGTGCCTTGAAGTTGATAACAACATACACATGATTTAGGATCTCAATGGCGTCCATGGTATCAACTACAATCTAATAGTTGTTCAATTTGACAATGTAATAGTTTTCCATTTCGACAAATATTTAAATTGGGTAAAACATTGTGACCCACCTTGACATCAAGGTCGCCAAGATGATATTATCACTTCCTAATCCCTTGCCTTGTGACTCACTAGGTGAAAGTGACATATCACATACGGTGTATTTCGTTCCACGTTAACACTCTCCTACCCATAACCTGACCCACATGCAAAAAGCTTTTCAAAAGCTTCTCTCCTAATCTAGGATGCGGTGATTATTGGTTGAAATGTTTTCCCCGTTTTTTATTGTTATTAGAAAATATCTTTGATATTTTTGACGATGCTTCTAGATCAGCGTTCCGCCCATTCTTGGATGAGGATGGTGATAATGGGTTCAAACATTTTCCCCATTTTTTTATTGTTAAATTATATCTTTGATCTTTTTAAGCCTTCTACGATAGGCGGCTGGCGAATTCACACACGGAGATCTTGCACTCTGATCGCGTTTCTGTCAAACTGCTGACCCGACACAACCAAATCGTTCACATTTGTAGAATATTCTTTCATCTGACGGAGCCGCTCCCGACCTGTTTATTTCAAGAGCAAACTTGCTCCTCTTTTATTACGTCAGGGATTCGAACCCTCAATTCCTTCAATTCTGGCCATTTCCAGCTAAAATTCGCTGGGTGGAACGGCTCGGCCCTGCGTGAATTCCTCTAAAGTTGAGCTCAGAAACGCCCGTTTCGGGCTAGGATGCATCAGGTTTGGATTCATCTGTTAAATTTTCCTTTTCGCATCAAAAAAGCGTAAAATTCAGCTAAATACCGCGTTTTGTATCATAAATGCTGTTCTTATGGCAGAAATTTCGGCCGGTTTATTACAGAATTCGACTTATCTTTTAAAATTTTTGAATTGTTCAGAAGATCTTTACAGTACTAAAGATTCAGATAGCGTAGATTTTGTAGACTTTCTAATCGTGAAATTTAAGTCGGTCTCTTTTTTCACGGTAAAGCTCCGTAAAATCCGTTTGATATACCGTGCGTTTTGAAAACAAGTTATTACACATTACGGAGAGCTGCTGGCTGAGTCGTTTATTTTTGTCACAATTTAACGAATTTTGACATTAAACGTAATCAAGCTGTCTTTTATTTTTCAATCACAGTTATGAAATGTGGAGAATTTCGAATGCGCCGATAAAATCTTAGATTACTAGATACTGTAGACTTAGGGGTTAAAAATTTAGGCTCTCTCCTTTAACCGTAAAACCAGGCATAATCCCTCCGATCTGCCACGCATTTTCGGAAATGAGTTATTATATATTACGGTTCATTGCTGGCTTGTTTGTTATGGGTTCTGTGAAATTTGCTAAAAGTTTAAAGCATCTTTTTATATTGTATTCTATGTTTTTTCAGACCTAATGATCTATAGGACCCCAGAGTTAATTAAAAAATAGATTAAAATGCTATGCGAACATCTCCAAGATAGATATTTAGTTGAAGGTACTATAAATTTTTTAATCTTTCCTGCTGTCTAACTCTATATTGAACCTTTCTGTTTGCAGCAATGCGGCGAAATCACGAGTAGAAGTTACACTCATTGATTTGATGGCTGGTATCGGCGTGGCGTCTTCCTGTTTAGTGGTTTCGGGATTCTTTAGGGTGAACCTGTAAGAAAATTGACCTCGTAAGAGCATTTTCACAAAATGTCTCAGAACGAATGGAGTCCGAGACCCAGGACCTGTCGTAACCAGCCTTTCCTTACGAGGGAACATCCGTGTCGGGGGTTTGGTGAGGTGGCCGGAGGTACTACTGCTGCATTCGCTGCTGTTTGTTGTTGCCCGTGCGCTTTGGTGCATTTGGCCGCTCTGGCCTTTGTGAAGTTGCCCGCAGGTCTGTGCAAGAAAGCATTAAAGAAAATCAGAAGAAAGGTAAAAGCAAAGAAACGAGTACAGGACAAGCCTGCCGATGATAAGGAAGAAACTGTGTGTGAAGAGTCTTCTGTGGCTTCGTCTCTGGATGGATTGTTGGGTTCGAGTGATGTGGTAAAGTTGCAAATTGTTGTCAGTAGACTAAGCACTGAGGAATGCTGGGAGGAGGTCATGGGGAAGAGCTATGTAGGGTTTTGGAGAAATTATTCTTTGAAGGAGTAGAGGCCCGGGTTTTGTTTTAGGGAAACTTTTAAAGCAGAAAACGCGATAAGGTACCTTCTACAGAATTTTTTAATATGAAGACGAAGGCAATTGTGTCACAACTCCATGGATAATATACGAGGGGTTATTTCTCTGAATGCTCAAATAGAATTGCATCGAGTAAGGTTTTGTTTCGGATCTTCATCCCTTTCCTCCTCCATTGCTAAAATGTGGGAACTTGTACAATTGAGTCAGTTGTGCCATGTTTTGATGATGCCTGAAATTCAAGAGCAATCGTTGGCAAAGTGTATTACGATGAGTCTGTGTTTAGTATTGATATTGATAACATGAGTTTGGATAGGATCCCTACGGCTTTCTGGGATTCTTGTTCTTTGCTTCTTTTTTGTTGTGTGTTGATTAAGTTATGAATTGAAAGATGGGCTTTAATTCAGCAGCAGTTTTAATCACTGGAAAATATCGTTCAGAAGAAATGTTATTTGGTATAGTGTTTGAACTTTGAAGACAATGTCTGGATGGAGTTTGGTATTTAGTTTATGTTGTATTCCAGCAATCTCCATAAACATCCGAAGGAAATATTTTCAACATTGGATTTGGATTTTGAAGATTAATAGTGGAAATCAGGTGCGTTTTGACAATGGGAACTGGTTTTCCTTTTTTGAATGGTTGATTTTAGTATTCATGTCTATCTGTTAAAACTCGATAGCACTATTTTGTAGAAATATCCATGCTCGCTGGGTTTAACAAGAACTAATTAAGTAACTTTAGGATTATATATAAAGCTGGTATCTGCCTCCAGAGACTATTATCTTTCGTGCTACCCAGAATTTCTCTTGTTATAAATTTTGATCCATCATTTCAGCTAGAACTTCAATGGTTCATGAGGGAGAAAGTATGAGGCACTTCTACTGTTGGTATGGTTGCTGCATTTTAAAAGCTCAGCAGCTAACATTGGCAAAGGGAAATAAGTCATCAGTTTTGTTGAAAGTAAGCTAGTTCTTTGTAAAACAACACAGGATGTTAGGATGTATGGCACAATGAAAAAATAGTGGTTATGTTGCTTCCTAATTGTGTGGAGATTGCTCTCTTGCTGGATGGGCTTAGAGGGAACCTTGTACCCCAGTTCAATCTCCCATCTATGTTTCCAATGAGAAAATCAAAGGTCTTAAGAATTTTTATGTTTTGACGGATCTGCCCGAACATAGTCCTATTATATGTTTTAGTAATCTGCCCTAACATACTCCTAAAATTTTAGGTAACACGCGAATAGTGGTCTTTAACTCTTGCATATTTTGTTTATGAGGAGAGCAATTCATTAGTGTGGTGGGTTTCATGCTTGAATTGGGAATTATCGGACAAGTCAAGATGTGTTCTTATGCTATTCCAATTATGTTGGATTGTTTCTATGAAGTCCAACATTATTTGGATTCAAGGATTTGTTTAGATTTCTGGGTTTTGTACAGATGACAATCATGGACCTGAACATGTTGCCATCTTAAATCATGGACATGAACATGTTGCCATCTTAAAACATAGACCGAATAAACTGTTTGGTTGACAGTTCATCATTGTTCATCTAGATTTCTGGGTTCTGTACAGATGACAAACATGGACCTGAACATGTTGCCATCTTAAAACATAGTCCGAATAAACCGTTTGGTTGACAGTTCAGCATTCTTCGTCATATATGAAGGGCACAAGATATCAATCACAGGAAAAGCTGTAACGCAGAAAGGTCTATTATGTAATTGAGCGTAAAATCTGCTTTTGCATGTGGAGGCCACCTGCAAAGTTGGACTTTGCATAAACTGATTCGTGTGACTTAAGAAGCCAACACGTTTTTTGCATTCGATGATGAGAAATCCACTCAGGCTGATGAGGAAGCCAACACGTCTTTTGCATCCGATGCTGAGAAATCCACTCACCGTGAGGAGGAAGTCAACACGTCTTTTGCATCCGATGATGAGATATCCACTCAGCGTGACGAGGAAGCCAACACCCCTTTTCCATAAGAAATGCAGTGTCAAACGTAACACGTCTTTTCCACACGAGCTGAAGTGCCAAACGATGACAGGAATTTTGGATTTCACTCTGAAGGAAAATGGTATCGATTGAGTCTTTCGCTACAACCTTTATAACATTATAAAAAGCAAGATAGGGCTAGTAGGGTTGACAAGCATTGTCACTGACCTATTTAATAACACTAAATGGACCATAAATAGGCTCGATTTGATAATGAAACTTGAATATTTTTTATGCAATTATGATCCAACTCTGTAATGATACGGTAATCCAACTCTATAATGATTCGGTAACCCCAGTCTAATCATTTTCATTGTTGATTGACTATTTTATGTTGACCAAGCTTTGATATAAAACAGTCATTGGATTCTGAAACATCATTATTGTTCATTGGTATGTGTAATGTGATAATTATAGTGGAATTAATAATACACGGATATTTGTCCTAAACTTCACTCGCAAACAAAGATGATGATATGTGGGGAATCTAATTAGGGAGGGAAGGACGAGTTGATCATATGTGTTTTTGGCGTTGATTATATCACGGGCCTATGTTTGTGCGCTGAGGGTGTTATGTTCCTCAAGGGTATGAGATGTTGAATAAACGTTCCAGCCTAATTTTTAAGTCCATTGGTAAATGGTGCTTTGTAAATTATCATTTCAACCTATAATTTGTCAAAACTCATTATGAAGAATTTTTAAGTCCATTGGTAAATGGTGCTTTGTAAATTATCATTTCAACCTATAATTTGTCAAAACTCATTATGAAGATCGTTGATGAAGTATTGTGTTCAGATTTTTATTTTATTTTTTGGGGAGAAAGAAAAGAGTCGAACGTGGTTCAAGTGATAAGTTAAGATGCATATTGGATTAAATTTATGTGGGTATAAACCTATTTGTATGATGCAAAAACTTGTATGCAAGATGTCACCCTTCTATAGAATTGCTACAACTTTCTTGCCTTTGATTTTGGTTGTCCATCTCGATTTTGCTCATCCATGCCTAGTGCTATATAGAGAGCTTTCTTTAATTTTTTCTTCACTACTTTTTCTATCATTTAGAGGCTATGACTACCTCCATATATGATCATGCATAATTCCAAGGTACTTAACTACCACTCTAAGCGCTTCTCATGAGATACTCGACATAATGGATTGTTTATGGAACTCAAGGGTGTAATCTTGAACACTTTTTCCTTGATATTGCTAATAACACTACCATCTCATGACATGATCATCTTCATAGTGTGTGATAGAATTATGATTTTATTAATTCCTTAAGTGTCCCAGTTTAGTCACCATGGGTTTCTTTCCCAAATGCAAATAATCTAAATAACTCTCCCAGGAAATCAAATCATGACTAGGCATATTTAAATGGGAAACAAATCTATCATTCCTTCTTATTAAACCTATGTTGAAGTATACTTCTACCTCCAATAGACTATTCAGTTTTTCAGTGTCTATTTATCCATGATATGACGACATGTCAAGTTTTTTTCCCATATTGAATAGAGCATTAGAAGGTGAAATAAAATAATTTTTATTACAAAAATTCTTACCTTAGTATCTTCATGGATAAAACTTCCTCTTCATACTCATATTATTTTGATCATTCTTCTGTAGGGTTTTGCAGGGGATTGACTCAATAAACCTATGGCATATAACATGCACTAAATAGGTATTAAAAAATACCCTTGATTTTGTTTCTTATCTCCCAAAATTTAAATGTTGATCCCCCTTCCCAATACATGCTCCTAATAAAATAACCTCTTTTTTTATACCAAATAATGTAAGTACCATGTTGGTGTCACTTCAAGTGTTAATTCTTTGAGCCAACACTCATTCATTCCATTCAACATTGAATAGCTAGTCCATAAATAACATGTACATATATGGAAAATATTATCATAAGAACAAACTGATCATAAAGGATTTATTGTTGGTAAACCCCAATTGAGTAAAAAACATTGGCATTCAAATGCATAATATTATTACTCTTAAGACATTACAATTTTTAACACAATCTCCACACATAAATATTACTTTGTAAAACTCTAAAAGAGCTAAACACATGGCATTCTATTTATTTTATATACATGATTTTGAGTGTGTATCCTATTGTACATTGCTCTCTTGTTGGATTGTTGATCAATGTAATCATGGGTTTCCTTTTGTCTTGCTTTTCCACTATTTTATAGTGATTTTCAAAGACATGGTTAACTATGATCAAATGTATTAACATTTGAACAAATCGATTTATCAATCACTTTATTTAAAGTTCCTTTGTAGTTTAGATACACTTGCGTTTTTAATATTTCTTATGAGAAGAAGGTCTCACCCAAAGCACAACCAAGACTTTAATAAGCCAGTGGAAAATACCAAGGGTTGGATGCAACTCATAAGCTATTGTCATTTCAATATCCAAGCATTTTTTATATGCATAAATAAATAGCATGCACTATATATGAAATGGAAACCATGATAAGAAGATTAACCAAAGTCCACTATATCTATACACATATATTAACACATATAAATCATACTCACCATTTAAACACATTACACATAAATTTTAAAGGGGCTTCAAACATTCTTCTTTTATTCACGTCTTCTAAGTAAATTATGGCCCTTTGCAACATAACAATATATAAACCTTAGGTAGAATTCTTATCAGATTAAATGAATACCAAATATGGACTCAACCTAACAACCTATAGTTCTCAATTCTCATTATAGTAACTCCTTTTCCCTAACTGTAATGAATTCTCATGCAAACTAGTTGCAAAAATTGACTATGTCAAGATCGTTACAAAAGGGTTAAGGATGAGTATGTCGATCCATTACCCAAGTCAATGTGTTGATTATGTTCCATACTCTTAATAGTTGGAAACTAGATAACTTGTGCCACATTTATTCATGCCTTTTCCACACCTTTGACATTGATCCATATGTGCGCTTGTACTACTCTTCTCAATATTTTCATCCTTCCACAACATCTATCCAAAAATGAAGGGGAAAACAATCCTCGATCAAAATCGTTCACTCACCCTTGAGTCAACCCTTTTTCTTTGCATGTCCTTCAAACAAAGGGGCCAACTTAAAGATGACCTATAGAGCTTGGTTGTGAAAAGATCGAAACTTTCTCAATTATGAGTTCCATTTTCTCAAAAGAATGGAGGCATTAGTAATGAATGCTTGCACCTCCTCATTGTCTAACTTCGAAGGCTACATCTTCTCCAATGCCTATCACTCTACATATGCAAAAGAATCTAACTATTGTAGTGCAAGATAGGTGGAATATGTTGTAGATTGAAACTCATGGAGATCCTTCTTATCTACAACTTCTGCTTTATGTAAGGCATCCAATTGATCATATGCAACCTAAATATATTCATATTTTTCTTGTTTCTTCTGAGGATTAGTGAGGGACTATATGTGTTTGCATTCATCTTCTTGACCCTCTCCTACAATTTCTGTACAAGCTTATTTAATCTCTCTAATAATCCCATTCAATCTTGCATAGCATTGGATATTTATTTTGTCTTAGATGTGGCTTTGTGTAGGTGCCTTTGGGTGGAATTCATCTCCTCCACCTGAGGTAAAAAGTAGTCCATAAGTTGTTGTTGTTGCTAGTTTCCTTGAGATTGGGTGGCTTTCTTGGGCTTCCAACTTGCATTTCTTCAAACATAGTTGTTGACATGATCCACATACTATCTCCAAACATTCCTTTGGTTAGTCAGTAGAAATGTTCATTGACAATTGTGGATCCACATGAGACAACTCTAGACAAAAACCCTCCATTTATAATTGAATAACTTCA
Organism: Larix kaempferi; assembly: GCA_027924585.1. NCBI lineage: Eukaryota > Viridiplantae > Streptophyta > Pinopsida > Pinales > Pinaceae > Larix > Larix kaempferi. The sequence continues at coordinate 10,231,612 of BSBM01000368.1, forward strand.
AATGAATTCTCTACCTAATGTTAGGCTTAATTCTCCCTATCCCTCGGCCTTAATGAACTCAATAATCTTGATCTCTCATTTCTTCAATGCAATGTATAAAGCTGCATGATCATGCTATTCCTGACCTAGGAGATTCACTTATCTACCTCATATGTAGTGGTTCACATCATATTGAGTAGGTTGGAAGTGGACTACTATCGGAGTTCTATAGGTTGGGTAGGATAAACCATCAATGGCAATCAATTGAGTGATTAGGAACTAGTAAACAATGGATCTAAATGAGTTGAATTTTGTGCATTTTTCTATGCCTACAATCTTTCCAATTGATGTTGTTGGATGACTCATTCTTGAATGACCTTAGAGATGAATGGTACCACATCCATGTGATTGTGATAGATGTGCATTTGGGAGTGCTTGGGGGATTCATAGAATTAGAGTGGTGACTGCAATCAACTAGTCATACCACTTATAAAAGGTGGTCTCATTGAAAGCTGTGTTTAGTGCACCCTTTTGACTTTTCCAAGGGTCAAAATACAAAGAAAGAATATGTTGATCAAGCATTGGAAAAAGTTCCCTATATTGAGGGGGATTCCATTTCCACATAAAGAAGGAAACCATTCGACTCTCCAAAATAAAATAGGTTCCTAGTGAGTGAGCATTGTTACAAGCTTGAAGAAGCTCATTCATCATGAATTTTCACCAATTAAATTTGATTCCTTGAACAAAAAATTATACTATTACCATGGAATATGGGGCACATGTAGTGTTCTTTAACCCTTAAACTTAGAACACAACTAGGTATAGAAATATTTGTATTGCAGAAAACCATCAATTATAGTGCAGAATGAAAAAAACACCAAGACAATTAAAATGCAATTTCATATACTAAAACCTTGTATTATGATATTCCAATAGAAAGAAATATTCAGTTGCCTCTTAAGGTGGGGTGACCTTTCACTTGAGTTGAGCTCCAAATACAACAATACTTGAAAAAATAATCCATTTAACCTCCCAGATCCTTAATTAGGATTCCAATAAAACTACTTGTGGTCCCATAATTAATGAGTACCCACTACCTAGTGTGCCTTAATTACCAGAGAGACCCTTTTTACATTAATGAATTATGCACGACTATCTAAGTGGCCTTATTCAAAGGAGATGGACACATACACTAGTTGCTTATATGTAGCTTATAGTAGGGAGGTTAGGGTAGGACCCTAACATGCACCCCCCCTTCAAGAGTAGCATTTATCTCAAGGTTGAAGGTGAGTAAATTGCCATAGAATCCCTCTTCGTTCCCATGGGACATATTCTGGTTGTATATCTTTCCATTAGATCAAGATTTATCTAACTTTGTGCTTGCACAATTGATGCTCTTGGGTATCCAATATTGGTTTCAGCCATATCCAAATGGGGCCTTCTTCATCTTGTTCTAGTAACTTGGTCTTTAAACAATAAGATCCACAACCTTCTTGAGGCAAGACACATGAAATATCAAATGTATCTTGGAGTGATTTGGTAGAGCTAGCTTGTAGGCCACATATCCAATGCATTGTATGATTTTGTAGGGTCCATAGAACTTTAGTGCCAATTTCTAGTAGAGTTTACTTTTGAGTGATGTTTGTTTATAAGGTTGAAGGCAAAGAAACACCTAATCCCCTTATGCAAATGAACGTTCCAAGTGATGTTGATCAACCTATTGTTTCATTCTATTTGAGCTATAGCCCATTTGTCCTTAATATTGTAGAGAAATATAGACTCTCTAGTGCAAAGTGTGCTATCCATTGCATGAACCTTCGAGGTGCCTAAGAAATAGGAAACCATTGGAAAGGATTTGTTTCCATATACTACTTCATATTGCATCAGTTTTTCAATGCCACGATAAGTGGTATTATACCCCCATTAAGCAAGAGGAATCCATTAAGGGTCTATTGGTGTGCCTTTTTTGAATTGAAGCATCTTGGACAGGTTTGTAAGCACTTATTCACCACTTCTGTTTGGTCATCTATTTGGGGATGATAAGTCATGCTTAGGTTCAGTTGGTACCCTAAAGTTTAAATTCCTCTTGCCAAAAGTTGCTAGTAAATGTAGGGCCTTGATTGTATACAATGGAAGTTGGCATGCCATGTAACTTAAAATACTGATCCATGAAGACTTGGGCCATTAATGATGGTTTAAAAGTGTGTGTTAAGGCACACAAATGAGCATATTTGGAAAGGGGATTGACAACCACCATGATGAATGATTTATTACCAACCCTAGGAAACCCCATTATAAAATCTATGGAGATATAAATCCATATATTTTTCTAAACCATAAGTGTATACAAGGCCGCTTATGACTTCACCATCTCACCCTTATCTTGTTGGCAAGTGTTGCGGGTCCCCACAAAGTTTTGGATGTCAATTTTTATGACTTCCCAAACGAATGTGTGCTTCAGCCTTTCATAGGTTTTATGAAATCCTGAGTGACTTGTTGCGGGTGATGAATGTGACTCCTAAAAACTATTGTTTTAAGGAAGAATTTGGTGCCAAAATGTTGCACTCTTTATACCTCACTATATATTGGTTCCATGTGTACCATTTAGGGGGGTTTGGGTCTTCCTGAATCCTTTGGATGATTGCACTATGGAGTCATTCACTCTCCATTCTTAACGAGCTTCCTCGAACCAACTTGGAATTGGTAAGGATAATGAAAATAGGGAGTCTTGATCTTCAAATTTCCTTGATGGTGCATCTACCACCACATTTTCTCGGCCCTTCTTATAGATAATATCATAATCCAATGCTAGCATCTTACTAACCCACTTATGCTACTCTAGTGATGACAACCTTTGCTTAAGGAAATATTTTAAGCTATGATGCTCAAGCTTGATATGGAAAATGCCTCCCTATGAGATATGGGTGCGAGGTCTCCACTATAGGAAGGATAGTCATCATCTCTTTTTCATATGTATATTTTCCCAAATTTTGGTCACATAATTTCTTACTGGTAATTACCAAAGGGAATTTTTCTTCTATAAATACTACACAAAGACCTATTTCAAAGGCATCACATTCTAATGCAAAGTCTTAATGAAATTGGAAATTTCTAACAATGGTGTAGTGCACATGAAATCCTTTAAGGTTGAGAAATCCTGCTTAACTGCATTTCTCTAGACAAGGGCATTCTTCTTTTAGCAATGAAGTTAAGGTGGATGCAATTTGTCCATATTTTTTTCACAAACTGTACATAGTATCCATAACTATGAGGGACCCATGCAAGTTCTTGATGGCCCTATGGAATTTCTAGTCTTTCATAGCCACCACTCTCTTTAGGTCCACTCATATTCCTTCCGGACTCACAATGTGACCTAGGTAATATTCAACCTCAGAAACTTTGAAAGCACCTTTGGAACATTTCACAAATAATTGATGATCCCTCAATGTTTTCAAGGCATGATAAACATGCTCGACATGGCATTCTGATGTGGCTCTATAGATCAATATATCATCAAATAAGTCCAACACAAAATTATGGAGTAAAGGTTGGAAGATATTGTTCATGAAGCTATGAAAGATGAATGGAGTATTGCAAAGACCAAAAGGCATCACTTAAAAATCGTAATGACCTTCATCGGTGTGTAGAAATTTGTCTTATGGATGTATTCCCCTTTCATCTATTTTTGGTGGCATCCTAAATGATTTCCCAATTTAGTGAAAAACTTGGCTCCATGAATCTCATCCAAGAGATCATGAATGATCGAGATAGGAAATTTATCCTTTGTAGTAAACTTATTTAGATCCTTAAAATTATGACACATGCCTTCATGTTTCAATACCATAACCACCAATGAGGAATAAGGTCTCGTACTTGGACAAATGATGCCAACCTCCAATAACTCCTAAACGATCTTCTCTATTCCATTCTTTTGTGCAAAAGGGTTCCTATAAGGTCATACATTTGGGAGTTGAATTTTTGTAATTGTAGGAATACCATGGTCATGCTCCCCATGGGAGGGTGGTAAACCATTAGATGTTTCAAAAACCTATTAGTGTTTAGAGATAACCAACTACAAGTCAGGGTGAATGTCCTAGGGTTTTGTGTCCACCACTTGTATGGCATGGAATTGTGCAATAATACTTGAGTGGGATTTCTTCAATAGATTCTCCATATGACGGGAGGTGATAATTTTAGGAGAACCAGTGGTGATATCCTTGATATTATGTTTATGCCCTTCCTTAGTGAAGTTGATGTATACATATTTCAAATCCATGGTGACAAGACCCAAATATCATATCCAGACGACCCCCAAAACTACATCACAACCACCCATTTAAATTACAAACATATGTGTTTTGGGATGTTAGTCACCCATTTGGAGTTTCATGTTTTCACATTGATCTCCACATTTCATCGTACCACCATTTTTTAATAATAATTTGGGAAAATTGTATAGGATGGACATAGTAATGTGTTTCTTCTACCACTCTTTGATGAATAAAATTATAGGTACTACCACCGTCAATTAGTACATTCAATTTTCCGTGTTTAATGTATCCTATCAGTTTCAATTTTTTGGGTGTTGAGAAACCTGATAAGGCATGGAGAGAGATTCAAGCTTCCTTGCAATGAGCTTGCAAAGTGGTGTTGTCTTCCATATGCAGAGTAGTATCGTCTACTTTTGGTTCTTGAGTACCTTCAGTTATATCTACATGGTGATCTTGTGGAGGGATATATATTTGGAATAACTTATGTTCTTTACATCTATTCCCTCTAAAATCCATTTCATCACAGTTATGGAAAAATTTTGAGGTGTGGACGTTTGTCCATCTCTTTTAGAGACATCTTTTGGGTTCTTAATGACCGAAAGTTGGAGGTGTTGAGAGTAGCTTCCATGGGGGCATAGTGGGAGAAGGAAATGGATGTATTTTGGTTTGGGAATTGATCATCATTTTGGTTTATCTAGCTTGATCACGAGCTTCAATGATTTTGGGTTAGATCCTCATTTATGGAATCTAGACCCATGTATTTAGACAACTAATCCAATATTTGGACTTGGTGATCCATCATGGCATTGATACTCATGAATTAGTGATGCAAATTCAGAACCTTTGATTCCATATCCTTTGGTGCCTTGGGCGAGTCCTTCTTTTGGTTCTCCATGGGTGGTAAATTGTGAGTGTGAACCATGGGACCACTTATGATTTGGAAAGTATTAACATCAGCTTATCTCAAAATGACTAGTGTTTAAAGAGGAGTCTTTTGAGATGTATCACCAAGTGATTTATTTTCAGGTCCACACAAAAAGGGTTGTTATAGGTGTATACCAACACGATCAATACAATGCAAGAATCCTTTTAGATAGGTATTCCACAATGGTGTTGAAGGATCCTTGTATTTTATTTTTATTTTTTTATATATGCTGGTGGGAGTATTACACACTATCGAATACTACTACATTGACATAATTACCAAATTCCTCCTTGATGCAAAAATGTATGAATTTCGTTGGTTGGTCACATTGGATAGGGTTTCCAAGGTCATGATGATAAGGGTGTGCTAGGTTCTATAGCTCTTTGATATACTTGTAGGGTATAAAAATAGTACTTGGATCAATATCTCAAGGAACTAACTAAGGAGGTTCAAATGTGTCCTTATCCATACTACTCAACTGCCTAGGTACTAGAGTAATATTTTTGAGTGTTGTGCCGACTGTGCCACTCTAGCCGCAAGATGTTGATCAAATTATCTAAAGTTTGTTTTAGGTTTCCCATGGGACTTTCGATACAACCGAGGGTATGTGGAAGTGAATTTCTATATACATGTTCTATTTGAGGCAATACTACTTGAAGTGGTACATAGAGGGATTACAAAGGTGTCCAACTATGTGAAACCACTTCTATTTCCTGCATGTAGTCCTCCCCAACCTCAATTTTACCCATTGAATGACAGATATTTATGTTATTTAAATACACCAGAACATGTCTATAGCCTTTTTTTTTCAAAAATTATGGAGGCATGTAGGCTTTGGAAAGTGCTCTAATACTGCTTTTAGTGCTATTTAACCCTTAAACTTAGAATACAACTAGGTATAAGAAGATTTGTAATGCAAAAAACCAAAAATTCTAGTGCATAATAGCAAAACACAAAGACAATTAAAATGTAATGTTGTAGAGTAATGTTGGCACGGGATATATCCGCAGGAAGTGCGGAAGCCGATAGGTGTGAAAGGGTCATTCCATGGAAGAAGGACCCTTTGCGACGTTCACAGAAGCATAAGAATTGTTAGATTAGTTGAGTCGGTCATGTGGACCATTTTGTAATAAGATAAAAGCATATAAATAGAGTAGATTGTAAGCCTAAGGGAATCGAAGTTTTGGAGATTGATCCTATCTTTTGGGTTTTTCTTTGTATCCACAACATGATGTATTGACGTTTTCTGTGAGGTTAATTCCACAGGTTTGATGAATGAATGGAGATGTTTGGTTAGGACATGAATTCTGTCTTTATGCAATGATGTGATGATGAATAATGGGTTATGTGAATGTTTACTATTGATTAATGCGAATATGTTGTAATCTGAATAAGTATGTCGAGTATGTTGTTCTGAATGTTTGTTAGAAACTGCGAATGACTTAAGATGCGAATAATAAGTTAATGGTATGTCGTGAATGTTATAATATCTGGTTAGTGCGAAGGTAATGTGTGCATATCCTCTACATCATTGCGGAAACTTGGTTCCAGCAGCCCCCTTGTCCACCTTGGGTGAGACTGCACTTGCTCCACAAGTGTTGTTGGGAAGGGTTACACCTTTCCGGGCCGGTGTATAAGGGAGTTTGGGTTGATAATTTGTTGGCGACAGTACGAAGTGAACCCCTCTCAGAAGACACTACAACAAAGGGGGCCTGTTGGCACGGGATAGATCCACAGGAAGTGCGGAAACCGACAGGTGCGAAAGGGTCATTCCGCGGAAGAAGGACCCTTCGCGGCATTCACGGAAGCATAAGAATTGTTAGATTAGTTGAGTCGGTCATGTGGACCATTTTGTAATAAGATAAAAGCATATAAATAGAGCAGGATTGTAATCCTAAGGGCATCGAAGTTTTGGGATTGATCCTATCTTTTGGGTTTTGCTTTGTATCCGCAACATGATGTATTGACGGTTTCTGTGAGGTTAATTCCACAGGTTTGATGAATGAATGGAGATGTTCGGTTAGGACATGAATTCTGTATTTATGCAATGATGTGATGATGAATAATGGGTTATGTGAATGTTTTCTGTTGGTTAATGCGAATATGTTGTAATCTGAATAAGTATGTCAAGTATGTTGTTCTGAATGTTTGTTAGAAACTGTGAATGACTTAAGATGCGAATAATAAGTTAATGGTATGTCGTGAATGTTATAATCTTTGGTTAGTGCGAAGGTAATGTGTGCATATCCTATACATCACTGTGGAAAATTGGTTCCAGCAGCCCCCTTGTCCACCTCGGGTGAGACTGCACTTGCTCCGCAAGTGTTGTTGGGAAGGGTTACACCTTTCCGGGCCGGTGTATAAGGGAATTTGGGTTGATAGTTTGTTGGTGACAGTACGAAGTGAAACCCTGTCGAAATACACTACGTCAAAAAATGGTTCCATTGCCGGGACCTTAAGGAAGAAGAAAAGAGGATATGCTGTGGCATCTAAAAAAACCAGAGATCCAAGATTTGTTCGACAAGAAGGTGGAGGAATTCGCAGAAGGCGAGAAGCGAGATCCTAAACAGAGATCGACCAGTTGGTTAGAAAAATACATCTACTCGAACATCCATGAAATATTCTTCTATGAATTCTCGGTGTTGTTGCATGAGTGGCTAGCACAACTAACGTTCCGAAAGAATCACTGTCAAAAGACTGAACCTAACTATTTGACCCCAGAGTTGGTGCGACAGCTAAAGCAAGTTGACAACAAAGTGTCACGAGATGTTGATTTTTGGGTAGACAGTATCCTCGAAGGATATGTAACTGAGTTCGCAGTATATACCATCAAGTCGTACAATGACGCCGAAATAAATTTCTTCAGAGGGCTGAGAGGAAGATTCTTGTCATCACTAAAACTGTGGATTAAAATGCTTGTCTGCGAAAAAGGAATATTGAGGATGTCTTCTGATGAGTAGAAGAATCGGTGTGCGAGGGTGAAGGTACCGCATAAATGCGAGTCTAATGGAAATATGTGGTAGATGGACATGAGCGATGATGAGTTTCAAAGGGAAGCTGACGAAGAGTGTGGTCTCTTGAGGAGTGGAGCAATATTCTGGCATCTTGAGAAGAACAGGAGGACTGAGAGAGAGTCTCTTGAGAGGACCAGAACAGAGAACTGTGGAACAGGACCACAAGGGAGGAAGCGACCTTATTGCAAAGGAAATGTCGACCAGGCTACCCCAGAGGAAGAAGAAGGTCAAATTGTAAGTTACCACGTACCTTCGACCCCGCACACTACTCTGAATTTTATAGGAAGAAATCCAAACTAGTCACGGAGTTTCCCTGCATGCAGTGGCAAGAGTAGTGCTTCAGTGAACAACAATACTAGCAACGTTAGGATGGCAGACGAGGAAAATATGCCCACATTTCAGGGGAACGAGACCGAGGATCCCGAATAGTATTGGTTTATATGCGAAGCAGTTTGGACCGTGAAGCAGGTTCAAGACGATACTATAAATATGGGACAACTAGCGATGACCCTTAAGGGTCGGGCGTTAGACTGGTACATGAAGTTTGTAAAGGTTCCAGTGGGAACAACAGCCAAAACATTGGCGCAGGTTAGAATGGCGATGATTGACAAATTTAAAAAACCAAAATCTGAGTCGCAATATGTCATTGAGCTTAAGAAGATTAAGCAATTCCCAAATGAGTCAGTGTGGGAATTCGATCAACAATACAAGATGTTGATAGCGAAAGTGAGCTTTTCGATAAATGAGCTGCAACATAAAGAATTCTTCATCGCAGGACTAGTGTCGCATATCCTACGGCTGTTGATGCAACAAAAAGTCGCAACACAGGAAGAAGCATTAGAAATCACGATGAAGTTAGAGGCTTCGCCAATTGGTGAAGCAAGAATGGGAATGGACAGAGTTCAGGAACAGTTGGCCAATTTAACATTGCAACTGGAGGATATCAAGAAGGGTAGGAAACCCACGGAGATGTATGGTGCACTAGATGTAGAAGTGAGGGGAACCATAATGACAATTGCCCAAAATTCTGTGAGTATTTGCAGTTGGGCGCACCAAACCCCCTTTGTCAAGGAGGCATGACATGGTGTACTGTCTGTCAAACTAGAGGGCATCGATTGGAGGAATGTGTGTATCTGCAAAAGATGGTATCAAAGACAACGAACTTATACTGCAAGTCTTGCCGATCGGTTGGCCATGATGAGAAGGACTGTAGAGCCTATGATGTGCTGCAAGATCGAACAACTAACACGTATTTTATGAAGGGAGAAGAGACGTCGGTGGTGCAGCAACAACCGTAGTATATCCATCCGCAGTTTAACCAACCGCAGCAATATGACCAGGGGCAATACGGGAAACCGTAGTACCCACCACCGCCGTATGGCCAGCCGCAGTATGGGCAGCAACAGTATCAGTAGCCGCAGTATTGGAAACCGCAATATCAACAATATGGACCACCACACGGAGGTTTCAAGGGAGAATTCCGCGGAGGCTGAGGTGCAGGTATGGGACGTGGAGGAGCCGCTGGACGGGGAAGAGGACCAATCATCTGTTACAATTGTGGGCATCAGGGGCAATACCAACGGGATTGTCCGAATCCTGTGCCACAGTGTACATACTACAGTGCTGTAGATCATAGCATAGAAGACTGCCCTTAGCTTATTGCGAAATGGAAAACTAAGAAGAACCAAAACCCAAATAATCTGAATGTGCCACCTGTAGTACAGATGATTTCAACATAAGCCAGAGGTAACCATGCAACGGTCGGGATAGTGACATAAGGAAGGGATGCGACGGGTGCCGAGAGGCCACACACCAATGTCAGACCAACGAAAACACAGAGGAAGCAGGTCACCGTCGGCGCAGAAGCGGTAAAGGACATCTTTTTGAAGGCACAAGATGCAATGAGGAACAGGAGGCAGATACCTCTTGAAGAAGAAATCTATGAAATGCCACCGATGTTTGACTCGATGAAGCCGTGAAGGAAGGAAAACACTCTAAAAGCCTTCTTGGGGAGTTGCTTGGATTTGGAAAAGGACCCAGATGTATTGGAAGAGATAAATAGTCTACTACAACGACGAGGAGGTGCACGACTGGAACATAGAGTCAATCGCATACATAAAAGAAAGACAGGCAGGGAGATGCGGATGTCGACACAGATCGGGGAATTTGATGTCGACTCCATCATTATGGATTTGGGTTCGGACGTGAATATCGTAATGAAACAAACATGGGAGACAATGGGAAAGTCGTGGATGACCTAGTCACCGGTACAACTACGACTGGAGAATTAGAGCAAGGTCACCCCGCTCGGTCGGGTATGTCAACTTCCGGTTGAAATTGAAGGGCTCAGAAAATATGCGAAATTCGATGTCATTGAGATTGTGGATAACACCAGTCCCTATCTGGTACTGATGGGGATAGATTGGGATATGGAGAACCAAGCAATTATCAACTTTAAGAAAAGGATAATGTCATTCGAGAATCAGGAAATGAGGGTCATCGCACCACTGGATCCCGCGGAAGGACTACGCTATACGGAGCTAGCTAGAGATGAGTTTACGGAAGGATTGGAAAATTTGTATAACATTTATGAGGATTATGTTAACCCCACCACAAATGGATAATTAGGATGGCACAATGACAGCTCAGCATCCTTTGATTTAGATGAGGCCGTTGAGAATTGGAAGAACTGACTGCATGAAGTGCCCTTTCGAAGATGTGCACGGGTAACACAGTCCCTGCGAAGGGTAGCCACGGAGGAATATGTGTTACCCACCTATGAGTGATTGGCCAATTTGGACTCATTTCTTGCAAAATTTGAGGAAAAAGTGGTGGAACCACAACATCTCCTGGCCCTGGAGGAATCCCTAAAGGCTACTCCTGCGCAATGGTGGGCAGCGCATAAATCAAACATTACATCTTGGACACTATGTCGACGCCTCATGGAGGCTCGGTTCGGCGAAGTTGTGGAGAACGACCAGGTGCGATATGACGGACGAGGAGACCCAAAGGAGCATCTGAATTCCTATCAACATTAATGGGGATTGAGAGCATGACGGGAGTGGGTACATGCATTCGTACACACGTTGGACGAGGTACCACAGAGCTGGTATGTCGCAGCAGAACTGCAACGTGGGACGACATCTTGGGAATAGCTTACCATTGGCTTCAGCCAATCGTTCTCATCCTCATACGAAAATCCATTCGTCCACACCGTGTCATAGGTGATCCGCAGAAAGATATATGAAGTGGTACTGACCGACCAACCAATGGCACCCCAACGGACTGCGACACCATAAATGCTGATGGAGTGTTCCAACACCACCGGAGAGCTCGAAGATGACCATGACCCTAAGGCTACATACGTACTAGAATCAAAGGGCAGTCACAGTAATGTGGCACCAAATATACCGTCGCACGAACTCTAGCAACCATGGAAGAGCAAGAAGGTGAACATTGGGTCGGAGGAAAACCTCAAGTTCACACGCATTGGCGACTACTGGGACGAGTTTCCCATTGCGAAGATTACTGATTAAAATCCATAATCAACTGTGATAGGTAGAATGATCAAAGCAAAACCACTGAAAAATGACATCACGAAGTACACAAAAGAGACCCGGCAAAACCAACAAAAATTGGCCACCATAGAGATGGCAACGATACGACGACATGTCGGTGTAAAAAAATAAAATAAAATAAAATATAATAATAAAAAGCTATCGACACATTATAACCAAGTTGGAAGTTGCCACGACGCATGAAGGTCTAAACCAACAATAAAGACCATAAATGCTGCAGTTACACCACACTGGACAATGACAAAAATGAAAACAACAACAATTAATACCAACGCATGCGATGGATTTGGCACACCCTGGCTAGATTTGGTAATCATGACCTACGATTGGATGGAGTCTACCGACCAGTGCTATAAATCTCGAAGGAGCTGATGGGGAAACACAGTAGTATCTAAGGGGCCGAATGGAAGTGTATGTCTCCAGCACTAGCACTGAAAGACCACAACTCACACCAGTTGTGCAAGAGTAGCCAGAAGTTATGTCTATAGTCCCACACAACAAAAAGAGGAGCGCGACTCGACCTCCCGACATTGGTCAGGAGAAAAAGAAAGCCACCCGGGCATCCACACGGATTACAAACAATGGCACTGGCCCCTAAGCTGCTGAAGCTGTGCAAGATGGATACGATGGCCCCATTTTCTCATAGTACATTTCACCCTGTCGGGCAAGGGCACCCACACCGTGGATCAACAAGAATGAAAAATACTCCATTGCAGTCGCACCAGTACTACTAGGGGTTCCTGAAAGTGGGGACATCACAACCAAATTGCAGAGGTTACAATACACTGACCATGAGCTAGCCAAGTTTAAAGAATACGCAGAGGCTTATGAGGATGTCCCCCACGCAGGAGGTTCGACTATGAAGGAACCTAAGAAGTGGGCATTGAGATTGGCCCGCTCAGGGTTGCTCGGTATCACCCTCCTACCGCATTTTGGGCGCTTGGAACAGGTCAACGCATGTGTTAAGCAATTCCTTGCGTGCTTACATGACAGGTCCCTTTGGATGCACGAGAGAATCCCAGTCACAGTCGACCTCATTTCTTGAATCACCGGCCTGCCTCAAGAGGGAGCCGACCCTTCATAGTTTTTCCAGGGTAAGGACAATGACAAGAAATTAGCCGAACAGTTGGCCATAAATTATGGTGTAGAGAAAGATTCCCGAGGCTACCTGATCAACACAATTAAGAACCAAGCAATTAGAGTAGTGGAAAAGATACTTGTGGTCAAAGTAACACGGAAAAACCGATCGCTACAATGTAATTCAGGTGTCCTCACAGCTGCGGAATGGTGCGCCGCAGGAGAACAGATGAACTGGGCTCAGTTCTTGCTACATAAATTGAATGAGGACGCATATGATGCACAGGAAAACAGACGGCCGTTCACATATTCATGGTTACTCCTCCTCATTGCCTTAAAAGCATGGAGGGAACCAGAAGACGATCAGGGGGTGGATCTCACGAAACCGTGAGTGTGCGATGGTGCGCGGTACCAGAACTTATGGGTGACCATCGACAAAGAACGACAGAAGGAAAATGTTATCCAATTTTATATTTGGCTCGAGAGGATGAGGATGTACGCACAGATTATTCTGCGGATCACAGTGCAAGCTGCGACAAAGTATCACCCCATCTCCCAAATATCCATCGAAGAACACACAATTTACCTTTGGGCCTGCGCAAATCTGACCAAACAATGTCTGAGGACATAGTACAAGCTCACCGAGGCCGAGCTCGATAACATCATCGCCAAATGGCTAGAGACATGGAAGGTTCCTGCAGATCCGAAAGATATCGAAAAGGAGCAGGCAACAGGATGACGAGACTCGACGAACGACGACGAAGCTTCCTCCAACTAGAAGGAGAACGCAGAACAGGAGATCGATGCGAAGGACCAGATGATAGAGTCTGCCCGCGATGAGCATCAATAGCCAACACCTTAACATATTCAAAACTAGACCTCCAACAGGAATAAAGAAGGACGAAGAAGAGAATGGACCTCATCGGCAGCAACGCACAGGAAGGGCTCACTGCGCAGCAGGATGACAGATTTATGGATAGCATTACATAGATCATGGAGAGTAACCGCCGAAAGGTTACACAACATTCAGTAGAGAAATTTTAGTACATTTGGGAGCTATTAAATACCGTGGTGAATACAATAATCAACAGAAGTGTACCACATGGAGACATCGAGCAAGACCTGCCGACCCCCAGAGTTGAGGTAGAAGTGGGCACCCAGTAATGCATCATCCAAGTCGAAACCCACGCCTTTGGAATAGTGGATGATACCTTGGACCTCATGATTCGGAAGGCTGACTTGGCACTGGTCAATTTCAACTTACTCCCAATGTTGACACTACATCAAGTCCAAGCAGCAGCAAGCATAGAAATCCGCGACTGCGAGGCTGCGATGCACAATAAGATGGTCGAATACATGAAGCAACTGCAACATAGTGAGATGGAGGCTCATCACCTTCAAGTTAAACACGCTGCAACACTGGCTGTGAAAGTACAAGTTATCAAGGAGAAGGCTCGATTAGAAGAAGCCCTAGCTGGGAAATAGAAGGTCATCGAGGAGGAGACTATCGCACTCACTGCAAAGGAAAAGGTCGTAGAGGAATGGACGTGGTTAGAACGAGCACTTACAAAGGCATGCGAAATAACAGCACTAGATTTGAATGTTGCCCCGTAAGCTCAGGATGTTATGTTAGGAGTCTCCATTACTGAGCTACAGAAGGAAAATGCGGAGCTCTAGACTCGAGTAACACCCAGCACACCACCAGTACAAGTTTAGAATCGCCAGACGACGATAGAGGAAGCAGTGGTAGAGATCTAGGAATTAGAATAGGTAGCACAATAAGTAGCAGTATGTATTACAAAATTATGGGATAGGTTGTTCGAGGATGACTAGTTAGCCGCACTGAAGAAAATGCTCCATGAAGCAGAAGAGCAGTTGGAAACTTTTAAGGGATCGTTTAAAACGATGCCCACAATGATGCAAATGGAAAAGGCTAGGTAACTACAAAGTATGAAGCAACGAGCTGAAAAATCCCACGAAAGGAAGCAACGACGAGCTGCACATTTGGATGAGCTTCAAACAAAGGCTGAATCCCTCATAGAAAGAGTAGTCCCAGTGATGAAACAGGTACAGGAGCAATTGCAGGAAGTACGACAGAAAGTATGTGACCACCCAACGAAGCAACATGTGATAGAGAGTGCGTAGCTCCGATCATCAGTAAAAGAGATGGTCGACCAGATTCAGACCACCTATGATGACTTTCAACAGCAGTACAACAAATCAGCAGTGTCTAGTTGAGGTGGCTCGGGACGAGCCACAAGTTTGTGTTGGGGGCCTGTTGGCACGAGATAAATCCACAGGAAGTACGGAAGCTGACAAGTGAGAAAGGGTCATTCCGTGGAAGAAGGACCCTTCGAGGCATTCGTGGAATCATAAGAATTGTTAGATTAGTTGAGTCGGTCATGTGGACCATTTTGTAATAAGATAAAAGCATATAAATAGAGTAGGATTGTAAGCCTAAGGGCATCAAAGTTTTGGAGATTGATCCTATCTTTTGGGTTTTGCTTTGTATCCGCAACATGATGTATTGACGGTTTCCGTGAGGTTAATTCCGTAGGTTTGATGAATGAATGGAGATGTTCGGTTAGGACATGAATTCTATCTTTATGTAATGATGTGATGTTGAATAATGGATTATGTGAATGTTTTCTATTGATTAATGCGAATATGTTGTAATTTGAATAAGTATGTCGAGTATGTTGTTCTGAATGTTTGTTAGAAACTGTGAATAACTTAATATGCGAATAATAAGTTAATGGTATGTCGTGAATGTTATAATCTCTGGTTAGTGCGAAGGTAATGTGTGCATATCCTCTACAATATTGCGGAAACTTGGTTCCAGCAACACCCTTGTCCACCTCGGGTGAGACTGCACTTGCTCCGCAAGTGTCGCTGGGAAGGGTTGCACCTTCCCGAGCCGGTGTATAAGGGATTTTGGGTTGATAGTTTGTTGGAGACAGTACAAAGTGAACCCCTATCGAAAGACACTACGTCAACAAGTAACCCCTTGTATTATGATATTCCAATAGAAAGAAATGTTCACTTGTCTCTTAAGGCGAGGTGACCTTTCAATTGAGCTAAGTTCCAACTACAACAACATTTGACAAAACAATCCATAGCCTTGTAGCTCTTTAAAAAGGCTTCCAATAGCAAAAAATCTAACTATTTGTGGTCCCATAATTAATGAGTAACAACTACTTAGTGGGACTTAATTAACAGAGAGGCCCTTTTTACATTAATTAATTATGCACAACTATTTAAGTGGTTTTATTCAAAGGAGATGGTTGTATACATTAGTTGGATAAATTCTATGTATCCTAAAGTAGGGAGGTTAGGGTAAAACCCTAATGACACACTCACTTTTGGTATGCTTGCACATGAGGTGGCCCATAATCAATTAGAAAGTGAAGAAAACTAGAGAGTTATTGATTGAGGTGATAACAACACCATGACCCCCTCTCTTTGTGACATAATGGTTGCACAAACTAGGCTCATATTTACAACTATCATGCTTTCTTGTACCTTGAAACTCTCGGGAAACATCTTCTCCCTCCATAGAAAGAAGAATCGGGTTATGAATATATTGGACATGAATATGGTACACCCAATCAATGTTGAAATATTGTAACTTCTAAGAATATTATATTTGTACTTTATTATTCCGGAGATGTTTCATTCCTCCGTGAAGACCTTATTGTATATCCGGAGATGTTTATTCCTCCGTCGGAATATGGTAACTTGGGTTATTAGTCTTCTCTAGTGGGGGTCGGCCCTGTATGTGTTATGTGGGTCAAAGGGTTATTATACCACCCTAGAGGGGTCGGCCCAGTCAGTTGTAATGGGGTGTTTAACCCAATGGTTAAGTTGGGGCCGACCTAGTTAATATAAAATACAAGTCGGAGTTGTGTATAAATAGAGGAGGTCTGTTCCTCATTTAACACACATTGCACTCACTTGTGAATAGCGCATAAGTGAGAGAGAGATCTTCTGTGGATGAGAAGGAGCTCATGGTTGTGGATTACATCTTTGTATTTGCTGGTCATCTATATTGAGGAAGCTTTGCTGGGTTTTCTTCCCCATGAGGGTTTCCCAGGATAAATCTGTGTCTCTTGTGTTTATGCTGTGCTTGTTGTTCTTTCAGTGATCCTGTATATGCTATTGTTGTGAAATGGAATGTAATGCTGATATTTCTGTATTAGCATACTGAATCTTAATATGGTATCAGATCTAACCTGAAGGAAGGCAATGTATGGCACTTACAACACTTACTTCACTTGCGACAATTTGAAGGTTAGGGTTTTGTATAGCAAAACCAGTCATCGTGGCACTTTCGCTATAAATCCATTTTGGTGAAGTTTCGGGATCTGAAACATTTACAGGTCGTAGCTAGCATCCCCATGTACCTTGTGTCCAAAGTAAACCCTCAGATTCGTTGTACTTTGTGAGTTATGATTAGTACAAGTTAGGGTTTCGGCGTCTTCCAAATCTCAGTCATAATCAGGTGACCTAGGAAAAAAGGCCATAACTTGGGCTAGGAAGATCCAAATGAAATTTCGTAAAAAGTGATAGGTAGTGCATGGACGGTAATACCTCAGGTAACTTTTGTAGAGGCCGAAGTTGAACCAGTGACACGTGGAACGCCGTACAAGTTCGCTCTCCTGTTTTATCCCATAAAGAGTTCACGTTGCAACACTTGGAATAACTCTCTCTCAAAGAATCCCATTGAGGTCAGACCTATGGGGTTGGAAAGAGGACAGGTCGGGATACCTCAGGAAGAAGTTTCAGACCCTGTGGATTCATAATTTCGGAGTTACACCAGAAACAATCAGGTGCATATTTATGTCAAAACAGATTTGGATTTTGAGAACCTTCATTCTTGAATCATCACTGCTGTGGAAAAATTAGGGTTTCGGAGAAAGTTGGAATTTTTGGAAGCGGATTCCACGGCTGAATGCTACTCATCAAAATCGAAATTTAGAGACCAATATCAAATTTTTTGGTTGGGTAGAAGACCGGGCTTGATCAAACCCCAGTTCAGGATTTTGATCGGAAAGGTGGAAAATTAGGGCTTCTGCAAAAGTTGGAATTTTTGAAGTCTGTGACCACAGCTGGAAGCTCCTCAGAAAAATAGAAGTTTATAGCTTTGGATCGAACCTTTTGATTGGGAAGAAGGGTGGCCTTCATCAAACCCTAGTTCGGGATCCTGTCCAGAAGATCCAGAAGTTTCAAAGGCAATTTTGAGGGGTCAAATTTTGGAGATTTCAAAATTGAAGTATGCTAGCTTGATCAACTCAGCAAGGCACATCTTTCCATCCATTCATAAGTGTGAAAGTCAAAGTTTTAATTTTTAGGATTTCTCTGACAAACCCTAATCAAGCTCCAGATCCAGTTTTAGGGGGAGATGAGGCTAAGGCCTTACATAAGAAGACTACAAGAATTCCCTGACAGGTATGCCTTGAGGAGATACAGGTATGTGTTGAAATATGTTCATGATTAAGTTTATAATATGCTTGTCTTCATATTATTGAGGTTAGTACAATCTTGATTAATCTTAGAATTGTCTTATCACCCTAGTAAAAGTATGAATGCATGTGAATGATAGAAGACATTCTTTGATCAAAGTTATATGATTGTACTAATGTACCTATGGTGTTGTATGAGGATGATGTTGTCTGCTAACAAAAGACAAGTACATCAAAGACAAATAAAGTTCTATGACCATGATGACATAAGGAAAAAAGACTTATCCATAGTCTTTAGAAGCTCTACTTACGAGGTATGTATGATTTATTTCTACTATGCTTAACTTATGAGGTATGCAGGTTACTAGCACAAGGTCTCTAAATCATTGAAGAGAATAAAGATATTGTTTGGGTATGTTAGACATAACTAAGCATGTATCTAATCCAGGTATGTTTTCCTATGTCAAGTTAGAATCCTACTTTGTGCTAGGATCTTAGTATACCCATGTATTGAATGATCATGACCATACATATTCAAGATTACTTAGAATCATAATGTTGTGATAATATTGAGTTCATACTAATGAATGTATGATTATGTATGAGATCATGATGATGACACTAGTGCACACTTAAGCATGCATAGTGGTCAAGAATGGATAGAAGCTCATGACATGGAAGGGAAGTAGAGACCAAGAAGGATGCAACCTCACAAGACATAAAAAGATAAGTATTTGAATTACTGAATAGTCGATGATATTGCTCGTAATAGTTGTATGCATATTTGTATTCCTAGAATATATCATGCTAAGTGTAAGCATTCATATAACATTGAACAGTATACTACTAATATGCATATGATTGGTAAGTTGGACAAACATTCCATTGTTGATTGTCTAGAATGAAACCTCTTTGCTGACATGCTGAGAGCTGTGCACGCTCTCGATAGTATGTTCTGTTAGAGATGGAAGGCATCTAGATAGCCACTGTATGCATACAGGATATGAAAAAGTGTTGTGCCAAAGTATTGGTCAAGATAGTTGCATAACTATGTAAATCATATCTGTATGCATAATGGGTTATCATGTCAACATGATTTGGTGATTATGAAGTATTACTAATCATGTACTTAATTTTGATTTGTAGGAAAGATCATGAAGAATGATGAACACTGAACAAGTGATGGATGTTCAACAAGAAGACTTACAAATCAAACATACTATAGAAGGCTCGTGGCTAGAAGATTCTCTTAAAAGGAGAAAGAGGATCATGACGAGATGTTTGCTCCAAATTGCTAGATAAAGACCATTCTCTTAATAGTGTAATTAAAGAAGAAGTACGAATCGAGAAAACTCCCAGGATTCAATTGAAGAAAGCTTTGTACGAGTACCCAGGATTGATAGTCATTTAAAGAGCTTAATGATCACCATGGGTGATACAAATTTCAACCTTTGCTACAAGGTTGAAGATGGTTTCTATATACACATGACATTCTTCTCTTAGATAGATGCAAGAAGGAACTCACCACACGAGTTCAAATGATCTTGAGGCTCATATCAGTAGACCCATATGATGAGAGATGGCACAGATAGATATGCAGAGTGTGAATGATGTTCAGTCACAAAGGGAGAATTGATAGCTTCTTGACAAGCTTGGGATTTACCAAAAGTAAAGCTGATCCTAAACTTTCCTTAAGGTTATGGATGATACTATTATTGTATGTGGATGATCTCTTTCTAATAGGGAATGAGAAATAGATCATGGAAAGCAAGAAGAAGCTAGCTACAGAATTTGAGATGAAAGATCTCAGATTGATGAATTACTTCCTAAGATTGAAAGTATGGCAAGGCTCAGAAGGAATCTTTCTCAACCAGGGAAAGCACGTTGTGGAAATATTGAAAAGATTTGATATGTTGGAATGTAAAGCCATGGCCACTCCTATGGATTCTAACCTGAAGCTGTTAGTAGATGACTCATCAGAGTTAGTGGATGTAACTCTGTACAGACAGATTATTGGGTCATTAATGTATCTGACGAATACCAAGCTAGATATATGCTTTGCCGTGAACACCTTGAGTCAGTATCTAGTGGAAACTAGATGTGTTCACCTGATAGTTGAAAAGCATGTGGTGAGGTACCTTAAGGGTATGATAGACTTTGGTCTATATTATCTTGAAGATCATGAGTTTAGATTGTATGGCTACACAGATGCTGATTGGGAAAGAAGTGTATCAGACAGGAAGTGTACATCGAGAGGATGTTATTGTCTGGGATCTGCCATGATCTTGTAGATTAGCAGGAAGTAGTATAGTGTGTCTCTTAGTATAGCTGAAGCAGAATATATAGCTGCTTGCTCTTCTAGTCGTGAAGTGCTATGGCTTCGAAAGTTGTTATCAGGATTGTTTGACTTAGAGATGGAATCCAATGTGATCCTGTGTGACAACCAGAGTTGTATCAAGATGACAGAGAATCCAGTGTTCCATGATAAGTCAAAGCACATAGAGATCCGATATTTTTATATATGGGATATGGTGCAGAAAGGAGCTATCAAGCTCGAGTATGTAGGAACTGATGAACAAGTTTCTGATGTGTTGACCAAACCTCTGTCTCGAGTAAATTTTGAGTATTTCTGAGACAAGCTTGGTGTAGTTCAAAAGGACCCTCCTTGAAAGGGGGAGTGATATGGTCGATAACGATATCTTTGGATACTGGTATCGATGTGGATACCTATATCGATGATGAGATTGCCTATATTGATGGTAAGGTCAATGACAAGGATACATGTGTATACTTGTATTGGTGTGGATACTTGTATTGATGATGTGTATACTTGTATTGATGATGTGTATACTTGTATTGGTGTGGATACTTGTATTGATGATGTGTATACTTGTATTGGTGTGGATACTTGTATTGATTATGTGTATACTTGTATTGGTGAGGATACTTGTATCGATGATGAGGCTACTTAATCTGATGATGAGGTCAGTATATGGTACCTAGTTGATATAAGAGGATTGTATCATCCATGGAATTTAGTCCTAAAGTGATCCACAGACAGATGTCTCTGAGAGTGAGGGGATTGTATCATCCTTGGACTTCAGTCCTAAAGTGAGCCACAGATAGATGTCTCCGAGAGTGAGAGGATTGTATCATCCCTGGACCTCAGTCCTAAATTGATCCGCAGATAGATGTCTCCGAGAGTGAGTGGATTGTATCATCCCTGGAATTTAGTCCTAAACTGATCCGCAGATAGATGTCTCCGAGAGTGAGTGGATTGTTGATCCACAGACAGATGTCTCTGAGAGTGAGGGGATTGTATCATCCTTGGACTTCAGTCCTAAAGTGAGCCACAGATAGATGTCTCCGAGAGTGAGAGGATTGTATCATCCCTGGACCTCAGTCCTAAATTGATCCGCAGATAGATGTCTCCGAGAGTGAGTGGATTGTATCATCCCTGGAATTTAGTCCTAAACTGATCCGCAGATAGATGTATCCGAGAGTGAGTGGATTGTATCATCCCTGGACTTTAGTCCTAAACTGAGCCACAGATAGATGTCTCCGAGAGTGATAGGATTGTATCATCCATGGACCTCAGTCCTAAATTGATTCGCAGACAGATGTCTCCGAGAGTGAGGGGATTGTATCGTCCCTAGACTTAGGTCCCTGAATTGATCCGTAGACAGATTTCTCCGAGAAGTGGTCCCTTGTGGACGAGAGGGGATTGTATCGTCCCTGGAATTCGGTCCCTGAATTGATCCGTAGACATATGTCTTCGAAAAACTGGTCCTTAGACTTTGTATAAGTTGACGAGTGGACTGCATCGTCCCTAGACATGTTATGGTGTCTTAAATGGATCATGTGTTTTGCAGGGTATGATGTTATGATGATCGTGTGATGACGATGCTGATGATCGTGTGATGACGATGTTGATGATCGTGTGATGACGATGTTGATGATCGTGAGGATCCAGATGATGATGTTGATGTTGCTGTAGCTGTTCGAGTGCTGCAGAATATGAAGACTCATTACTGAATATGTTGATGTTCCAGTAACTGCTTGAGTTACTGATGATGTTGAGAAAGCTTCCAATGATTTATAGATGTATCATGTATGATGTAGTTGATGACTCCTTGCTCTAGTAGATGTTGTTATAATATCCTTCTCGTTAAGGGGGAGTGCTGAAATATTGTAACTTCTAAGAATATTATATTTGTACTTTATTATTCCGGAGATGTTTCATTCCTCCGTGAAGACCTTATTATATATTCAGAGATGTTTATTCCTCCGTTGGAATATAGTAACTTGGGTTATTAGACTTCCCTAGTGGGGGTCAGCCCTGTATGTGTTATGTGGGTCAAAGGGTTATTAGACCACCCTAGAGGGGTCGACCCAGTCAGTTGTAATGGGGTGTTTAACCCAGTGGTTAAGTTGGGGCCGACCTAGTTATTATAAAATACAAGTCGGAGTTGTGTATAAATAGAGGAGGTGTGTTCCTCATTTAACACACATTGCACTCACTTGTGAATAGTGCATAAGTGAGAGAGAGATTATCTATGGAGGAGAAGGAGCTCATGGTTGTGGATTACATCTTTGTATTTGTTGGTCATCTATATTGAGGAAGCTTTGCCGGGTTTTCTTCCCCATGAGGGTTTCCCAGGATAAATCTGTGTCTCTTGTGTTTATGTTGTTCTTGTTGTTCTTTCAGTGATCCTGTATATGCTATTGTTGTGAAATGGAATGTAATGCTGATATTTTATGTCTTAGCATATTGAATCTTAATAATCAAGCCATAGGAAATTCCCATGAACTTGGCTAATTAGAAATTTTGTGCACCTCATTAGTTCCCCCATAGTGACAAAAATTGGTAGGTCACGCAACAACATGAGAGTGGATGTGTTTAAGGGTTCAAAGTCCAATTTCCAAATAGTTGGAATTGACAAGAATCCAAAGGAATGTGGTCTAGGTAGGCCTATGGATTCATGTATGGAAACATGCAATCAATCATAAAATCATTGTAGACCAAACACATTTGTTTGACCTTCCCATGAAAATCCTACAAAATATCATCCCGTGGGTTACACAATTCGACATGGACTACTTCCTTTGGTATGGTATCCAAAACCTTTCATATTGTAGCCACAATATTTCTCCCTAATGCCTTTCCCATCACTACAACTTTTATCTAATAAATGAATCAAATGGTTGGTTAATCACACTTAGGTTTGCAAACACTTCTCAGTAATTCTTTGCTTACTTGGGGCTCTAGTATGGCTGATAGCTAAACACATACAAAACAAAGTGGGAAATAAATGGATGGTGGGGAACTTAGTCAAATCATGTTTCTTTAATGAATTGAGCTGACAATGGGATTTAGCTCAGTAAGTGAGGGATACCATGCTAAGAAGTGTGTAAATTGGGCCACTTGACATTCAAAATTGACTTTAATATGTAGATATATATGTCTAATCATCCTCTAAAAACTAATTAACACATACCCTTGACCTACGAGAACACCCATTGTCCTTCAAATTGCGAGGACACATGAGATTCTGACTAGACTAACCAAACATGATAAAAAACTACATTGTTCATGTAATGTACCTAGGTAGGTATACAATGTGATAATGTATGTATATGGCCATATTCATGGAATAGGACCACTTGGTATTTGGTGGGTAGTAAATAAGCCCATTGGGTAGTTACATGAAATAATATAATAATAGGGGGTAGTTGGTTACACCCTCTAGGAATACTCATGAAAAAAGTATAAATACACATGAGTATCATTGTATTGATATATGTTAGATGAATTGAATTGTAATAATCATGGCTTGTGGAGCGATTCCTTCCATAAGGAGTATTTGATGGTGTTACCCTACCTTAACAATTATCTCTTTATTCTTGCGTTTATTCTTATGTGGATGTATTAGTATTCTTTTTTGAATTTTAAGGGTTCTATATAATTTGTGATGCAATTTTTGAGTTAAGGACCACTACAAGTGGTATTATAGCTCTTTCTTGGGCAAAAAATATAACAAATTTTATTCTTTTTGTAGTTTTTTTTTTAAAGGACAACATAATTTAGACTAGTTCCTGTAGTTTTTTGTGCAAAATTTAAAGAAACTAATTGTAGATATAAGTTCCTTGAACTCAAAATAACACTATATTAAAACAACACATTGTCCAAATCAAATTCTGGGAAGTGGAGTTAGCACTGATTTAAAATAATTTGTTTTAAGGTTTTTTCAGTGATGGTTGTGTGGATTGCAGAGATGATATATTTTGATGAAGTCCCCAAATTTCCATAAAACTAGTGCCAATATATGTATAATTACCATGGAATTTCATAATTGTGGTCATACTAGAGATTATGAGCAATATTGAGGGATTTATGATCATTTTAAATGTGTTTCCTCAAAAGTAATTTATTTCTTCAAAACCCTAGTTGTATTTTTGGAATTACAACAAGAAAAATGCCTTTTGCAAGAAAATATGATGGTCATACTATTGAAGAATCCATAAAACAAAGGAAGTCAATATGGGGAAATCCGCATGGGGAGTTTGGGCAAGCCACAATTTGAAATAAGATGCCTATATATGGTGGCAGTTGCTTGACCATGACAAGATGAAGGCACTTTCAAATGAAGCATATGAACAAGTAATTTTATATAGGTGATATCATACTAAGAAGAATGATCAAGGAAATACTAAGGGTTTATTTTCATGCACAAACTTCCTATAGGTTCATGGATGTATTCAATGGGAAAATGTTATTATTTCTATAGACCCGAGTAGAAAGCATAATTTCATTATTGTTAATTTGGGTAAGAGATTGAAAGTCCCCACAAATCATATTAAAAGCACATAGGTTGAGGATGGAAATGTTCAATTTTTTAGATATGTGAAGATTACTATGCATAAGTATGTGTTGCATTCATATTTTTATGCTATAGATATGGATGATGTGGTATTATTTTGGGATATTCTTGGATGGGATCAGTTGGTACAATTAATATTAATATGTAGAAGAAGTTTTTGAATCTTTGGTATATTGAAAATAAAATAACCTTCATAGGATATTTATCTTACTAAATAAGAAGGGCCCAAGGGGGCACATGAACAAGTTCTTGTAGGTAAAATAGTTAAAAATTCTACTGACACATCAAATGAAGAGTCCAAGGTTGAATTAGAAGAAAAAAAAGATACAAAAGAACATGAAGAGAATTCCCAAGAAGGGTATAAAAATGAATAAGAATATAAACAACTACATGACTCAAAGGAAGCATAGGTTGAAGAGTCGAAGAAAGAAGAACTAATAGCTAATTTTTTTTGTATATTGATACACACACCACCAAATGAAACACCCGTTCTTAAGACAAGGTTGGTATCATCATACAAAATGGAACCAAAAAGGAAACAAATATGGAAGCACATGGGCGACTAAAAGTAATGCATGGTGATATCATAACAGCACAACAGAAACATGGAACCAAAGGAGCAATCATAGTGAAGATCAAGGTGGAAAGGAAGCATTTGGAACCATGTTAACATTTCATTGGGATGTATGGATGTCGGTGCTTCATACAAGTAGATACATTGATTAGTGAATCATATTGTATGGATTCTTCCCAGGTTTTGAGGAAAAAACATGCAAATGGTGATGGAGATAAATGTACCTAAGGAGGCTAATATGCGGTAACTATGGAGGATAATATGGGGCACATAGGGAGGTACCCAAGGGGATAATGTATGCAATAAATAATTCCACTAGTTAGTTGGAGGAAATAATATAATAACAAGGGGTACTTGGCATAGATCCCCTACGAATACTCATGAGAAAGTATAATATACATGAGTATCATTGTATTAAGATATGTTGAATGAATTGTATTGTAGAAAGCATGGCTTGCGAAGTGATTCCTTCCATAAGAAGTATTGTTCCCCTAAATTAATGGTTATCTCTATATTCTTGTGTTCATTCTTATGTGGATGCATTTGTATCATTTTTTAAAGTTTAATGGTTCTATATCATTTGTGATTCAATTTCTCGGTTAAGGACCACCACAATTCAAAACATTGCACCTCAGGATATCATCGAAACTTAGCCAAGATTGATCCCAACCTCAATCATAACTTGAATTGTTCTTTTCTAACTGCAAAAAGGTCCATTTTGCATAAATGAGGAATTTCAAGGCACATGATGTATGAGTTCCCTTGAACCCAAGTTGTTTGTAGGACTGAACTAAACAATAGACAAAAAAATCATAAGTACACTAACGTAAGGCGTTATAATTCTGGACATGTCAATTCTTAGACAACCAAATTGATGAAATTGATTAGGAACACAAAAAGGAATTAACCCAAAAAGAAAAAAGAAAAAATATCCTCTTCCACTCTTGGTAATAGGATTTCATCAGAGTAGCTTTAGTGGGTTGAGACATAGGGTTTTAGGCAAGTTCCATTCACCCATATAGGTTTAAGAAAACCATCCAATTGGGCTAATCAAACCATACCAAAATCATGTATTTTCACAACCAAAAATGGTTCCATCCAATGCATTTGTAACTTTCTTTTTTTCTTCAAATTCTTACAATCGTATACAGGAACAAGACCACCTCTAAAAATTTATTCATCCAAATGTGGTGTTCATGCCATGCCTTTTTCCTAGGATTCTCCAAAAATTGACGAAAATCAACTAAAAACATGGATTCATCTAACTACAATAATTCTACTAAGCATTTTGCAATTGATTCCTCACTAGTCATGCAAGTGGCATGGGTAATGTAGAGGCTATGCACCAAGAACTCAACATGAACAATAACCTCCTAACCATAGGCTAATCAAAATTGTGTCTAATTGTGCAATCTCTTGGTAGTGGTCATGTGTGCTTATAAAATTGCAAGGAACCTTCATCCTAGCAGTCTCCAAAATCTTAATAAAGGATTCCATGGTTTCCATTTTCCTAAGGGTGATATAAACTATTTTTATGGTGTTGAATGATGAATTATTTTTTTAAGGTAGAATTATTCCTCATAAAATGCATACCTTTGTCGCTTGTAAGGCTCCTTGGCCACCCAAACCTGATGATAATGTTCTCAACGCCGAATCTTGTTGTGGTGTCTATGGAAAAGTATTTTATTGTTTTAGTTTCAGCCCATTAGTTAAGGTAGCCAATTGCAATAATGATATATCTTTCCTTAGAGTATCGAGTAGGAGGATTGATAGCTCCGATGAAGTCCACAACCCACTTATCAAAGGGTTATAGGGCCCAGACTGGATGAAGGGGTATATCATCTCTTTGGGAAGGCCTCCCAACTCATTGACAAACATCACATGCCCTAGAATACTCCTTAGAGTATTTTAAATTTTTGTTTCCACCATAATTAATCTTGCAACACTTTCCTTGATGTTTCTTTCCCACCAACATGTCTTCCCGCAACTATGTGATGACATTCCTATAGAATATGTTGTTGTTCATGATCCATCACACACCTTCGAAGGATTCTATCAATAACTAGACTATACAACTAACTTGCAATAAACTAATATTACACAACTCTAATGATGATGTGACACTTTTGGGTTGGAAAATTATAGCTCGTGTAGAACCAATGATTAGGAATAATGTAATCTCAATTAAACAATAATGAAAAAATTCATTTTTTAATACTTTTGCATATGGAAGTTAATCATCTATATAAACACCCTTGATTTTCCTAACTCCAACGGAGAAGATGATTTGGTCCCAAATTATGATTTCCTATTTTAGCCATAACTTTGAAGGAAAAATACTGGATCAAAATAACAATATATAGATCTAGCCTTCCAAAACATGCTTATTTATCAAATGTTTTATGGAAAAATGATCTATGCAAAACTTAAAATGACCACTTAGCAAATAGTGTCCAAAATTTACAA
The DNA here is from genome assembly GCA_027924585.1 of Larix kaempferi. Taxonomy (NCBI): domain Eukaryota; kingdom Viridiplantae; phylum Streptophyta; class Pinopsida; order Pinales; family Pinaceae; genus Larix; species Larix kaempferi. Next base: position 10,259,839 of record BSBM01000368.1, read on the forward strand.
TGCATAAACCATAGGAAATCCTTCCTACTCTGTGGTAGTGTAGTTGCACTCAGCTTGGGACAATTTCTTCTTGAAAAGTAGATAGAATGGTTGTTTTACCTTCACCTAGATGCATATTGACAAATCCTAGTGCTATACCAAAGGGATCCGCATGCACATGTTTCTAACAGGGGAATATAATAATTGGGGCATTCATCAAATTCTCCTTGAGTAATGTAAAAAATGTATCATTTATGGGATCCAAACAAATGTTTCAACATTCTTCAAGATATTCCCCAAGTTTTCAATGATGGAAGCATAGTTGTAGATGAACCTTTGATAATATCTTGTGTGGCCCAATTTGAATCTCAGTTGTCTCACACTTATTGGAGCAGGTAAATTCACAATGATAGTGACCTTGGTAAGGTCCACCAAGACTCCTTCTTTATGAACAATATGTCATTACATGTTTCCAAAAGGAACAAAAAAATGTATTTCTTCAAGTCCAATGAGATATAGAGGTTCCAACACTGATAAAACACCATTCATAAGTTGTAAACAATCCAATCATCCATATAAATTACAAAACCTTGTGAATGGAGTCCCCAAAAGAAACAATCACAATCTTGGATAAAACTATTGGTGCATTTTTTAGTCCAAAGAGAATTACATTATAGGAAAAAGATCCCCACTCATTGGTTCATGTGGTCTTTTTCACTTGATGGTATCCTTGGAATCTATTAGTAAAAGAATATGCTTTCTTTCCTGCCAACGTGATCCAACACCTCATGACTAAATGGAGTAGGAAATGGAATTTGGATACATGTGGAATTAAAACTTCTATAATAAATACATACCTTTATATCATCAGTATCAATCTTACTTGAAAATATTATAGGGCTAATCCAATAAGATTCATCAATCGAAAATATCTATCCTACAACTAACGTCTTATCAATTTTTTTCACCTTTTATTTAAGTCTATGTTTAAGCATGTAAGGTTTATGTTTCATAGGCTTATAATATGGTCACAACTAAATTTTCATCTCCCCAAAATCTCCTATTAGTTTAGTAAAACTTGTGGAAATAGTTCCCTATCTTCCTTAAGTAGAATTAAAATATTGAACATCATATGTTGATCCCAATAATCTCCAATAGATGCAAGCTTGGGTCTCTCCTCAATCCCAATGTTTTTTTTTCACAATTTTAGGGGTTGCATATATGTTTCATTGGAATCGTATTTACATTTCTCCTTAATAGTATTGGACCCATTAGATTCTTTGAGAGATTCCTTAACTCCAAATAATTAACATCCTCTCCATTCTGATCAATCTTTCTGCATTATAGAGGAAGGTCCAATTGACTAACATGGATCTTAAAAGTAGCCAATTCATGAAGGTAAGGACACTTATTATGGGTATGGGACTTCCAAAACTTGTCGGCAATTTTTTCCCCTTTAATCAACTTCAATATTGTGGTCACTTCAGGAGACTTTCGTACAAAAGATAAAGCTTCACAAAATTGAGTTTGAAGAGTAGCCCAATTTTTTTCTTCTTCTAGTTTTTTCATTTAAACACCATGCCTTTGGAATGGGTCATGGGCTATGTACATAACTGTGAACCCCTAATTGAGGTGGAGGACCCTTGCTTTCCTACTTCTTAGTACAAATTTCAACATGAACAAAGGGTTCTATGCTTACATCACATGTTTCCAAAGTCATACTAGCTTTACCTTTTGCAAAGGGTAGATTTACAAATTCAAATTTTGGTGGGGGAACAAACCCATGTCTTAGCGACACTTCTATTAATTCCCAATTTGTGAAATGTTCCATATGTGTGGTCCACCATCTAGAATGAGTACCTTGCAGCTATATGTCTAATGTCATATGAATTCTTTGATCTCCCACAACTTTGCTAGTCACATATGCAAATAAATATTCTAGGTCAGAGATCCCATCATATATAGGAGGGTCCTTTACTTATGTTCGAATCCAACATACTAATTTAATGGTAGTGCAATGTATAGAAGAGATCTCATGTCACATATTATACCACTCATTTCATGCTTCCTTAGAGTCACTATCAAAGAAATGGGTATTTCTCCAACTTACTAACCTAATGTTGTAGTATAAATGCAATCTGATCTTTTTCCTACAATCAAATTATAAATTTGGTCCAAAACATATTTATCCATAGAACATGTAGTGGTATATCTCTACTTGGGCCCTTGTAAAGGATCTAGGGGCTATATTTCCCTCATACCATAGGCCTTGAATGTCAAAGTATCGTTTCTTATGTCAATAAAAACATAATTGAAATAATTCAAATCAATTCCCAATAGTGCAAGGTAAGGATATATTTTATCCATTATTTCTATTACCTAATTCAAAATCAACAAAATTCTTAACATTGACTAAGTCAAACTCCAAGTCTCTAACTTTCCAATGGGGAAAATTATGTACTGGTTGGCCCTACATAGCTACATGGGAGAATAAACCAATATAGAGACCACCATGGATTCCCAAGAATCCTTTGGAAGGATATTAACATCAAAACCAATATCCAACAACATATCTTTAATACCATATGAATCTACTTGAGAATCTATCCTAAATTCCTTTCCAGTTATTCTCTTTCTTCATTTGAATCTATGGTTCTTCCTCTTAGGAAATTTATAAGATATTAACTCCCAAAGATCAATTATCTTCTTATAATTAATTCAAGGGTTTTCTTCTTATTTCCCTCCACAACTCATAGGCATTGGGACTAGCATAGTACCTTTTTCTCATTGCATTTACAAAACTATAGGTAGAGAGGGTGATGGTATACGATGGAACATCCTGAGTGCATCTCTAAATAATTAATTATGTAGTGTCAAGTAAAAAATTAGGCACATGGGGTCTTTCCTTCTGAATCTGGGGATGTTTTAGGTTGTTAATATTGTTAAATTTTGAGCATTAATTCAATATACTCTAGGATCTTTACTGAGAGAACAACATGTACAGTATATCAATGCATATCAATCATAACAAGCATGTCAATCATCACAAGAATCAAAAGCATGAGAGACAATAGACACATAGAGTTTCCGTGGGGAAAACCCTAAGGTGAAAAACCCCACAACTTCCTCAGAGATATATAGAGCAATAGCACAACCAAAGTACAACCAAAGTACAACCAAAGTACAAGATATAGACTCCTCTTAGCAGCTGATCCTCCTCCTCACATGTGCGCCACTTTCCGAGTGAAGGAAGTGTGAGTTCTGAGTGTGATCCAAATAGAGATCTCCCGATCTCTATTTATACTTGTCCTGTTTTCCCAATAACTTTATGGGGCCGACTTGTCTAGCTGGGTATAATAACTTCATATTACATTATATCGGGCCGACCCTTACAAGGTGGTCTAATAACCCATCGGCAAGTTAACACACTTGTGACACTTGTCCATACAAATGACGACACTTCCGTATAGAGGAATAATACATCTCTATAGGAGTACAATAAATATATAAATGAAATACATTCCGAAGTTACATATACATCAACACTCCCTCTTAACTAGGACGGTATTTCTCGACACAGATCTGCTAGCATAAGTCTTCTTGTCTGGATCATCGTCATCGATGCATCGATCTTGAAACACCGTCATCGTCACTGCTCCTATCTCAACCAATCTCTAAATCTACTCGTCATAGGAAGTTCTACAAAGCCAGTCCTTTTTCATACTGGATGTAGGCCCACCACCTACAAGTCTTCATCATCACTGGCCATACTATGGAAATATCAGGACTTATTATGTGCGTCACAAAACCTTAAAAGAGTCTCTTGACTAGCAAGAACCCTAAAGAACATCTGAGGCCTTTTTCATCCTATCCAGATCTCTAGGACTTATTACATGTGACCCCACCACAAAACCTTGAAAGAGAATCCCAGGATTGATTACGAGCACACGGCTCAACCTATCGGATCTCCTAGGGCAAAAATTACATGTGGTCACCACAAAACCTCGAAAGAGCATTCCAGGACTGATTACGAGCACATGGCTCAACCTATCGGATCTCCCAGGGCACAAATTACATGTGGTCATGGCAAAACCTCAAAAGAGCATCCCAGGACTGATTACGAGCACACAGCTCAACCTATCGGATCTCCCAGGGCACAAATTACATGCCATAGGACAAAACCTCGAAAGAGCATTTTCCAGATATCCTAGGGCACAAATTACATGCCATAGTAAAAACCTCGAAAGAGTATCTGCAAATCTCTCAGGGCACAAATTATATGTCCTCCCAAGCAAAACCTCGAAAGAGCATTTGCCAGATATCCCAGGGTACAAATTACATGCCTAGGCAAAACCTCGAAAGAGTATCTGCAAATATCCCAGGGCACAAATTATATGCTTATCTGCACAACCTGTTCCATGGCCACAGAGTATCAACTTGATACTCACCATACATCATCATGATGTACACATGATCATCCTGATCATCATCGCTGCATCGTCCTGATGCATGTCATCTAGAGCAACATCCTGAAGCTTGTCATCCATGATCATCTTGATCATACAATGCATCCACCTGATGCATACACAGTATCTGCCTGATACATATCATCATACATGATCTACCTGATCATACAATGTATCCACCTGATACATATACAAGTACATGATCCACCTGATCACACCTGATACATATCAACATACATGATCTACCTGATCATACAATGTATCCACCTGATACATATACAGATACATGGTCCAAGCATCCAACATGATGCATATACAAAAATACATACAAATGATCCAACTGATCATATCCAGCATCCAACATGATGCGTACATACATAAATGATCCAACTGATCATATCCAACATCCAACATGATGCATACATACATAAATGATCCAACTGATAATATCTAGCATCCAACATGATGCATACATACATAAATGATCCAACTGATCATATAGAGCAAAAACTGAAACATCATACTGATGCTCATCATCCAGCGCTTACATCCACAGCCATGGAAGGATCCTCCTGTCATCATGCCCGGAATGGATCCTGCAAATGTATCCATCACTTATTCCTCGAAGTGTCATCAATCTGAAGAACACCAAGCCTCTCTCTGAAGTACTCGAACTTCACTCTGGCTAGTGGTTTCGTTAGCACATCTGTAATCTACTCATCCGTCGCAACATACAGGAGCTTCACTGCTCCTCTCTGCACCATATCCCTGATATAGTGATATTTGATCTCTATGTGTTTCGACTTGTCGTGGAACACAGGGTTCTCAGACAGCTTCACACAACTCTGGTTGTCACAAAAGATACCAGTAGTCTCCAGCAGGAGATCAAATAGCTCAGACAGTAGCTTCCGAATCCATACTGCCTCACAACTAGCCGAACAGGTTGCAACATACTCTTCCTCGGTTGTACTCAGTGCTACGCAGGACTGCTTTTTGCTAAACTAAGAGATCACACATGATCCCATACTGAAGCAACACCTAGATGTGCTCTTCCTATATGCAACACTGCCTGCCCAGTTCGAATCAACATAACCCTGCAGGTTAAACTTTTGATTTGCATCATACTTGAGCCCATAATCAACTGTACCCTTCAGGTACCTTAGAATATGCTTTACAACAACTAGGTGAACACTCCTCTGATCCGTCAGGAACTGGCTCAATGTGTTCACTGTAAAGCAAATATCTGGTCTCGTATTCATCAGGTACATCAAGGACCCAATCATCTGACGATACATAGAGACATCAACCAGCTCAGATGAAGCATAACACAGAAGCTTCAGGTTTGATGCCATAGGTGTAGCCATGGCCTTGCAATCCATCATCCCGAACCTCTTCAAGATATCTATTGTATACTTCCCTTGTCCAAGGAAGATCCCATATGCACTCTGCCACACCTCCATACCTAGGAAATAGTGCATCATCCCCAAGTCCTTCATATCGAACTCGGCAGCAAGCTTCCTCTTTGTATCGGTAATCAGTCTATAATCTCGTGTTACAAATAGGTCATCCACATATAGGAGAAGTATCACTGGATTTCCTTCCTCAACCTTGAAGTAAAGGTTGGAATCCGCTTTACTCTTGGTAAAGCCCAAACCAGATAGGAAACTGTCCATCCTACCATACCAAGTCCTAGGAGCTTGCTTCAAGCCATACAAGGCTTTCTTCAATCTGCACACATATGACTCCCTGTCATGTGTTTCAAAACCGAGTGGCTGCTCCACATACGCTTCCTATTCAACTACACCATTCAAGAAGGCAGTCTTGACATCCATCTAGTGTATCTTCCATTTCATCACTACAGCTAGTGCAAGTACTGTTCTGATGGAAGTGTACCTAGCTACAGGAGCAAAAGTTTCTTCATAATCTATTCCCTCTTTCTGAGAGAAGCCATGAGCTACGAACCTTGCCTTGTATTTCTCTATGCTGCCATCTGCAGCATTCTTGATCTTGTAGATCCATTTGGAAGTCACAACAGACTTCCCTTTAGGTCTTGGGACAACATCCCAAACATCATTCTTCATTATTGATTGGTATTCCTCGACCATGGCATCCTTCCATTCTTTCTTTTCCACTGCTTCTTCATAATTGGAAGGTTCTTTGTTCATGATATCACAGAGTAAAGCAACATAGCTGGTATGTGATCTAGTTCTCTTCTTTTCTCTGTGTTCTTCTTTTGGAATGCCATATCTTTCTGCATCTTGAATGAGCTCTCTAGCCCATGCAGGTTTTCTCTTGTGAGATTTATTCTCACGGGGTGGATCTACAGGGTTCTTGCGGATCTTCAATTTCACGATCTGCTTCTGGAATTGCTTCAGTCATAGTAGTGTCTTGAAATCTAGTTTCCTTAGGTTCTTCATAATATTCAACAGGTGTCTTTCTTGATTTGATGAATGTTGAGTTTTCATCAAATGTCACATCCCTGCTGACATCAATCTTCTTGAACCTTGGAAAGTATATCCTTTAAGCCTTCGAGCCTTCACTGTAACCCACAAAGATACCCTTCTTTCCTGAAGGATCTAGCTTGGTCCTCTTTTCCTTTGGGACATGAGTGTATACTGGACAACCAAATATTCTGAGATGGTTGACTTCAGGTTTCTTACCAGAGAAGACCTCTTCTGGTGTCTTGTTGTCCAATATATTGTGGGGTGTTCTGTTCTGCACATATACAACTATCCTAGCTGCTTCTTCCCATAGATGCATAGGTAGATCCTGGTCATGTAGCATTGCCCTTACTACTTCCATGATTGTTTTGTTCTTTCTTTCTGCAACTCCATTCTGTTGTGGATTGTAAGGAGCAGTCAACTCCCTCTTAATCCTTGAATCACTGGATAGCTTCTTGAAGTCACCTGAGGTGAATTCTCCACCATTGTCGGATCTGAATGTTTTGATCTTCTTATCAGTTTGGTTCTCCATCAAGGTTTTGAATTCCTTGAACTTATCAAATACTTCATCTTTGTTCTTCAAGAAGTAAACCCAAGTCTTCCTGGAGAAGTCATCAATGAAAGAGACATAGTAAACATACCCACTCAGAGAACTAGATGACATCGGACCGCATACATCGGAGTGGATAATTTCCAAGATACCTTTTGCCTTGCTTTCACTACTTGGGAATGCCTTCTTTATGTTCTTTCCTTTTGCACATCCTTTGCAAACACCTTCATTCTTGGTCTTGATTTCAGGAAGACCTTCTATAGCCTTACTTGCAATTGGTAATGCTCTGTAGTGCATATGTGCAAGTCTTCTGTGCCAAAGTTCACTTGGCTCCATGGAATCATGTACCAGGGCATGTTCAGGTTGTCCCTTCAATTTATACAATCCTCCCTCTTTCTCTCCAATTACCACTGCATCATCAATAGTTTTACCCTTTGGCCACATTAGGACTTGTCCATCTACAAATGCAACCCTCATGCTCTTTGCATCCAATGTAGAGATGGAGAGTAGATTCTTCTTGAGCCCAGGTACATAAAGAACTTCTTTCATCTTCAAAGACTTTCCAGAGTCTAGGTTGTAGGAGGCTTCACCACTTCCTTTGATAGGGTATTGATAATCTTCCCCAAGTTTCACCTTATGGGGTGATTCATGTTCAGATAAGTTTACAAAAGATTCTTTAAACCTAGTCATGTGTTTGGAAGCCCCACTTTCAATTGACCAATCATTACAACCATGAGAGATAGTACCTGTGAGAGCAGAGATTAGAACATAGTCTTCTTCACTTGATGAGTCATCATCATCACTTTCTGCTCTGGCCTTCTTCTTTGGAGGTTCATCATCCTCAGCAGCATGAGCATGATATCCTCTTTTGTTGTTGTTCTTCTTCTTGTTGAAGTTGTTGTTGTTGTCTTTCTTCTTCTTGGGACAGTCTGAAGCAAAGTGTCCCTTCTCATTGCAATTGAAGCATCTGAGATCTTTCTTATCTTTATGAAAATGGTGGTGTGAGAATTTCCTGTTATGAGATGATTCCTTCTTGGACTTGCCTTTCCTGGCATGTGCTGTGAGTGCTTGATCTTCATTTCCCATATTTTCTTCTTGGGCCACAAGCCTAGCTTCTTCTTCATAGCATTCCTCCCATAGCCTACTGAAAGAGATCAATTCCTTTCTTGCATAGATTCCTTGAATAAAGGAGTCCCATGACCTAGGTAGGCCATTCAGAGTGGTCATAACAACTTCACCATTGTCCACTACTTCATCTACAGCTTCAAGTTGTTCCTTGATCTGAGAGACCTTGGAGAAGTAAGATTGAATGGTCTCTCCATTCAACATCTTGACCCCTTTCAATTGATTCCGCAGAGTCATCTTCCGATTTATGTTCTTCCCTTCAAGTAACTTGGCCAGGGAGTCAAACATGTCCTTGGGTGTCTTTAGAGATGACACATGTGGTATGAGATGGTCTTTGATAGAATCAACAATGATTCTCTTTACCTTGACCATGTTCTTCTTATGCAAAAACTTAGCCTCTTCATCCTCTGGGATAGGGACCTCAAAGCTGATGTAGGAGTCCAATTCATTTTCTTCCATGATTAACCCAATCCTATACTTCTAGGCTCGGAAGTTATCAACCCCTTCAAGCTTATCCTCAAGCTTGGTGTGGTGAGACATCTTAAAGAGTACTTCAAATGGAAATAGAAAAGATTTAGGTCTTACCACTTGCTTTGCTGAAAACTGGATCTGGTCCCGGATTAGGGTTTGTCGAAAAAACCCTAAAAATTCAAAATGTGAATTTCAACTTTCTGAAAGGATAGAAAGATGCGCCTTAATGATCTGATCATCCTGGTGTATTCAGAATTTGAGATATGCAAGGCTTCACCCTTTAGAAATGCCTTTTAGTCTTCCTGAGTTCACTAGGGAGGACCTTGAATTAGGGTTTGAGTTTCCCAGAGATTTACTCAGCCAAAAATATTGATCCAAAGCTCTAAACTTCGATTTTTCCAAGGACCTTCCAGCTATGTCTTTAGATTTCAGAAAGTCATATTTTTGTGGAAACCCTTATTTTTATGGCCAAAACTGAAAATGCTCAGAATTGAATTCTGATTGGACAGATAGATTCTCCTTGATGAGTAGAGTCAATCTACTATACTGCTTTTCCAAAATCTGTGGAGAGAAACCCAATAAACAAGAAACCCTAGTTTCCGTCACTGCACAATGTCTTCTTCTCAGGTTAGCTCTGATACCATGTTAAATTTTGAGCATTAATTCAATATACTCTAGGATCTTTACTGAGAGAAAAACATGTACAGTATATCAATGCATATCAATCATAACAAGCATGTCAATCATCACAAGAATCAAAACCATGAGAGACAATAGACACATAGAGTTTCCGTGGGGAAAACCCTAAGGTGAAAAACCCCACAATTTCCTCAGAGATAGATAGAGCAATAGCACAACCAAAGTACAACCAAAGTACAAGAGATAGATTCCTCTTAGTAGGTGATCCCCCTCGTCACATGTGTGCCACTTTCCGAGTGAAGGAAGTGTGAGTTCTGAGTGTGATCCAAATAGAGATCTCCCGATCTCTATTTATACTTGTCCTATTTGCCCAATAACCTTATGGGGCCGACTTGTATATTTGGGTACAATACTTCATATTACATTATATCGGGCCGACCCCTTACAAGGTGGTCTAATAACCCATCGGCAAGTTAACACACTTGCGACACTTGTCAATACAAATGACGACACTTATGTATAGAGGAATAATACACCTCTATAGGAGTACAATAAATATATAAATGAAATACATTCCGAAGTTACATATACATCAACAAATATAAAAACCAATCTAAGTACCTACTTTAGTGAAAACATTATCAGTCATACCTTCTATTTTATCAATATACCTTGGATCCAATTTAATCAAATTTGTTGGCCTTTCTCTTACACTATCTTCCCATTTTGCAATTAAATCCAAACAATCTTTAGTATTGTGAGCATTAACCCTACGATAAGAATACCATTGTCATCTGGAAAAAGAGTTTCCTAGGAAAGGTTCCCTACCTCATCACATTTTTAGCACTAAATAGGTCCACCTATCCCATTGGTTCTACCTTCTTGATATACACCTCTTCTGCAACCCCCTCCTCCTTGAGGTTGTGAATTAATAGCTACCTAGAAAACAATTTTGTCTAGTCTATCATCCAGACTGTCCAAAGCTCTACTATTATTCATACTATGTGTAGAAGTGCCACAAATTCATAATACACTGTATTGGGTACTAACAAATATTTTTGTAGGATCAAACAATGCATGGGGGGATGCTAATATGTTTTGCAATTTTCACAGAACTCCCCAAGATGAGAGTTTTAAATGTTCAGGAAAGCATGATACTACACTAAAATATGGAATGGATTAGTGGTAGTTACTTAGCCAAATATCCTAGAATATAGTCCTATAAATGGTCCCATAATGGGGCTATATGAGGACCCCATACAACAAGGGATTTTAGAAACGTGATGCCCCTTGGGAATACATTTAGTGCACCAAACCTATTAGTGGTGAACCTTGGGTAATGCTTACTAGTGCTGGTGTTTTCTCACCAACCTTTACCAAAAGGCGCATACTCAATGATTTTGTAACTTGAGTACATCAAATTCTATGAAGGAAAATGAATATAAACAACAACACTCTATGCAATGAAGAACAACCAAAACTAGCTAAAATCACATCAAGCATAGTAAAAATAATGCATGTTTACATTAATGAAAATAGTGGAGATTAAAATACAATACCTTGGTATTGAAGTAGTGGATGAGGTCTCGACAACTAAGCCAAGGGAGGGTTCTTCTTCTCCTCTACTTCTCAATTCCAAGAAAAAGGGTGTAGTATGGAATCCAATGATGGAAAGCAAAGAAAAAAATGTGAAATTTCTCTCTCTAATTTCCAAAAACATAGCCTCACTTGTGATGGGTGATATGAGTGAATGAACATGATGGGTTTATTTATAGGAAATCATGTGGACATTTCTTAGAACTAGATCCAATGTGAATAATCTCTTTTCATTAATGCATTAGTGGGAATAGTTATAAGTATTGGATATCAAATCAAAGGCCATTTTGACTAATAGTGGTTTAGTGATGTTCACTTTCAACCACTACACCTTTTTGGAAGGAGAATAATATTTATGAGTAACTATATTTTGTTTTTGGGGAAACTTCATGGTTTTTGAGGTTTTTAGTGTGATGACCATACATGTATTTTTAGGGAAATTCCTCACAATGACATTTTGTGGTCAAAGTTTTGGTTTATATTAGTTTTTGGTAACAATGTTGAGGTCATATGACGATGGAGGTGATGGAAATTAGGATAATGCTATTGAAAGTGATGTATAATGGTAACAATGCTCATGATAAATTAGGTGAGAAAAATTAGGATGTTAATAGTTTCCCCTTGATATATGAGTTTAAGAGAACATCGTATGGATGAAATACATCATAGGTTTCTGTCTCTTCAATCCGTAGGAGAACAAAAATATGTAAGTGAGTGAGGGGTAGGAGCAGATGAATAGAAATAATCCCCCCCTTTGAAGGGGCCATAGAGACCCACCTACAACCAACCAATCAAAGGGGTGAGTGTATATAATTTCAAATACAAATGACATGGGAATACCCATGCTTGTGATAACGTCTGAATACAATATGGATCAATACCTCATGGTGTATGATGAAAGTACAAGGATGTATACTGTGGAAAATACATCATGAAAATGAGGGCTAAGGAGGGGCCCATTTCAAGTACATAAATGTGGTTTGTATCACATCTGATAAAAAATACATGAGAAGGAACAATTCCATATGACAAGATAACAAATCACAACAATTGAAGCTTTGTTGGAAGTTAGAGGGGCCTAAGATATGCAAGGAAGCATACTATGAGAAACTCCTCATAGGTGGCTCAAGAAATGTAAGAGAGAGATACAAAGATTGAATGGAATCCAATTGAAATTATATCATTGTCACCAACACAACCCAAACATCATAGGAAGTTGTAAATTAAAGGGATTCCAAAATAGACTCAAGAGATAGAGGAAGTCATGAGTGTGTGGGGTCTTCGACCAAACTGAGATAAGAAACCAACCATATTGTATAATTCTAAACATTGTGATAATGTGACGGAGTTGAGAACATGAGAACCAACCAATCAAAGGGGAAATGAGGTCTCCCCTTGGATGTTCCAAGGTAACCCATCAATGATGGCAATGGGGCCAATGTACAGATTGCCTCTAGACCTATCTTCTAGAATGAGTGTGTTGAATTCAATAGAGGAAGGCATACCAAAAACAAAACAATGAGGAGGTATTTGTTTATTAGCATGAGGAAGGATACAAGGATGTGAGAGAAATTGAGATTGAGACACGTGGGAAATGGAGGGTCAAAGAGTGATGGACTCAATACTTCCTTTGTTTATAGAAAGAATGTATGGTTGACTGAGATGGGTGATACTCATGAATGCTAATGAGGGGAATTGAGGTCAAGGGGTGTCTAGAGGCTAATATTAAGAGGGTTCCATGGGTGAATCATTGTAGAGTTCTATGAAAAAATGTGACCATGTGTGATGCCATATAAAATCACATAATTTTGTAGGCATGCTATGGAGCACTTTGAATGGTTTCTCGAATAATAGAAATATTCGAGAAATAATATAATCAAGTGGAAAAGTGTCCAAAAAGTGACCAAATGAATCAATTGTATGCATGATAGCTAGTGGAAGAGACCAAGGGTAAGAAATTGGAGGTATATGAATGGTGGCAATAGATGTCTCTTTTACAATATGGATGAAGTAGTGGGATTGCAAGATCTACAGTGAAACAAATGATGCCATGATGTGAGAGTTTGTGGATAGGAAATAAGGTTAATAAGCATATGAGGTTAAATTCAGGATCATAGAATACATGGAATCCCATTCCTATGGAGGAGAATGAGATGGATACTAAAATGCACTTGGGGTACTAATAAGTGGTCACCCTTGGAGGTAAGGCTCTATTGTTAGACAAGGGTAAATGAATTGGCAGCTAGGCTAAGTCACTTTGCCATACAAGGGGGAGGGTTCCTATAGGCATTAATGGAGTTGAAAAATAGGTTTAATGCATAAGATATTAATAGAGAGAAATCACATATATGCTAGTTTGAAGAATTATACTTGTGGGAAGGGTCACATATAGAGAAACATTGTGATATTGAGACAACCTGGTCATGAACATATGGGAACAACACTAGAGCTTAAAAGTGCAATTGGAAATAAAATCAATAGTGGAAGTATCCTATAAAATAGGAAGATGGCCTAAATTACATGATATGACCCCTCTAGGGTGTAATGGGGGGCTCAGAGGTCCCATTAGAGTAATACTGGATTCCATTCAATGTAAAGTGGAATAGGTCCACAATGTTGTCAATATTAAATAAGGATTCCACTATGTTAGTAAATAAATGTAATGGGACCTCTAGGTAGTTAAAAGGTTGTTAGGAGGTTAGAGTTGTAATATGATCTATAAATAATGATGGAGTCTTCATTATGGTGCGTGGATAAGGATATTGTATGTGGAGCGTAGGTCTGTTGTAGGCACAACAGATCCCATGTTTTGTTCAAAACATGGGAGCCCCAATTTTATATGAAAGGGTAACTTAGTAAATTTTTGGGGTTGTTCATCTTGTCTGCATGCATTCTCGCCTTTGACTTGATTTGATTTACTTAGTGATAATTTTCCTTTGAAGAATTTCTGTGTTTTCTGAGTGTTTTGAGTTCCGGGAAGCCTTAAAATTTTGAGTGATTTGTTATTTCTTTCCGAAAACCCAAAACCCGAAACCCGCAATTGCGGATTTTGGATTTCGGGTTGTTTTTCCTTTTCGGTCGCGTTGTGTGTTCCCGAAACCCGCAACCCAAAATTGTCAGGTTGTGGGATGCGGGAAAATATTTTTGTTTTTACAGTTGTTTTCATTTCTGAAACCCACAACCCACCAATTCCGGTTGCGGATTTCAGAAACTCTTTCATGCCTAATTTTTTTGAATGTAATCCCGCAACCCGCAAGATCAGATTATAGATTGGAGGAATCATAAATAAAGCTTGCCAATAAACCCCCGCAACTTGACCTCGTAGCCGTAGGATTTAATCTTGACCATTGATTTGTCTTGATCCTATGGATGAGATTACACTGCGTGATTTGGATAATTATTTGGAATGTTTCCATTTTTACTTATTTGTTTTTGATTCATTTGAGTTGGTTTTATCATTTGGGTTGGTTCCTTGATCTTGGTGGTTAATTTACTATGTTGTTCCTCACATTGCCCACCTAGATTTGGTCTTCACTGCGTAAGCTGATTATTCGAGATGATGGTTGGTTATTACCTTCACTTTGGGATTTTGATTGATCTTATGGTTTCTTCTCTCATGATTTTAGACATTGCATTAGTTTGATATTTGAGCTTGATAGAGTTTTATTTTAACTTTTGCATGCCTAGAATCATAATGTAAATATTGTAAAATAATTTTAGTCTTTGGTATTGTTGTTGCAGCAACACCCCTCCCCAAAATTTTGAACATGTTGGGGACCCTCCTGTATTTTATAGAAGGTCTGCCTGACAAGCCATCCCAGCCGTCAGCTCTGTTTTCAACATAAAAAACCATATTTCCCTGCTGAACATCTTGCCATCAATCCTTCCATGTTTTCCCCAAAGAGCCAGAAGATAACTTAGTTTTTTCCCCTACATTTTGGAATCCCTCAGGCTATCTCCCCGAGACTCCGAAAAGCCAAACGTCCAACCTGTCCGGAGGAAAAAATTGGATTTCCTTTGTCAAAAGCGTGAATCATGAGAAAAGTCACGGAGATCTTCGGACTGTTCTTCCCGAAACGGCGGGAGAATTTGGGAAAGGAGCCCGAAAGACTTAGAATCTTTTCGAATGGAAAGCCGCGGAAGCCAGTGGGCAATGCCTCTCGAAACGGCAGAATTTTTCACTCAAGCCTCCCGCAACCGCGGAAAGGTTCGAGTTGTTCTCCCGAAACGGCGGGGGAATTCAACAAAACCACCCGAAACGGCGGAAGCCGCCGTGCTTTCTCCCGAAAAGAAACTCAAATTTTGGCCATAAGCGGCGGAAACCATTGGTGAAACCTAGCCGAAACGGTGAAGCGATTCAAGATCCTATTTCGAAACAGCGGAAGTCGCTGAGGAATTGCTTCCGAAACGGCGGAAGCCATCCGCATAAGTCCCGCGGAGGAATTCACGTTTTCCTTCCGAAACTATGAAAAGGACTTAGATTTTTTTTTCAAGAAACTGTCGCGGAGGCCTTCAGCCTTTGCTCCCGAAACGCGGAAGCCTTCGGGCTACCCTCCCGAAACGGCGGAAGCCAATCGCTTAAACCGCTCGGCAAAGGACTCCGAAACGACCCCGGGTGAATATGCGGAAGAGTATAAGTTTTGCTCCCGAAACGGCGGAAGCCATTCACAAAAGCCTTCCGAAACTAGCGGGAGCCTTCGCCAAACCTTCCCGAAAATCAACGAGACTTTGAAATTTTGGTTCGCGGAAGCTTTCGCAAAAGCCTTCCGAAAAACACCAGGAGCATTTGCTACATCGTTCCGAAAGGGCGGAAGCCTTGGCGTTACCCGTCCGCTACGCGGCGGTCTTTCGCGGAAGGCTTCGAGTTTCCTTTCCGCAATGAGCCCCGAAACTGCGGGATCTTTCGTTGAACCCTTCCGCAACGGCGGATACGATTCGCAAACTGGCCCCGCGAATGGCGGTCGCACGGAAACCGAGGTACCTTGACATGACCGCGGCGGGCGGTGTATTTAAGCCACGGTCTAATTGCGCCAACTACCAACCTTAATGCTCGCACGTGCCCGTTTTTTATAAAATGCGGTTGGGGCTCGAACCAATGCACCACTGTTTTCGAATTGGCCAACGACGTGCGACGCCGTGCAAATCGCTCCAGCTCACCTCGCTCATCCGTGCTCGCGGCCACCTCGCTCAAGCGATCCCCACGGTGCCAGGTAGGATTCTAACTTGGAATTTCGCCATTGGGTTATCTTTTGTGGGAAAACATTGGGTTTTAGTGAGATTTTGACGGGCAAAACACCCGTAAAGGGCTATGTTTTACCCGTCAGATACAGGTGAATGTAGTTTTTCGTCATACAAAATCGTCATAGGCATTGGTTAAAACAGTAATATTTTATTATTGAGTAATGATGATAAGTGCGGGTGGTTAATCATATCCCATTTTTAAAACCCAGGCCGCGCCCCTCGTTTTGGGAGAATTTGTCGAAGCCCTATAGGCGTTTTATGTCCCCGGCCAAAAATTCAGACATAAAACCCCGGGCCCTTCCGTAAGCCTCAGTCCCAACGCGCCCTCTACCCGGGGCAAAACCTTGTCTCCAGTGCCATGGCCCCTGTTCAAAACCCGTGAATACTTAAGCTACGCCAGCCAGGACCCGAAACCATGGCCGCTCGAACCTTTTGCGTCAGTATTCCTCGGCACCCGCGCCCTCACTCGAACGACTCCCCATGGAACGCCTCGGCAAGTGCCGCAAATGACATTGGCATTCGAATGCCCTCACCTAATCGTAAGTACGAAAGGGGTTCCCCTTCCGGCAAAAGGTCTGCCCACCCGAGCTCACCCGCCACGGGCCTTCCAAACCACAGCAGTGACGAAATGCTACCCTATCCCTCCCCGGGGCGGAACCGAAAACCAACGGTGTCCGCAATTCGCCTATCGATGCCGAAAACCGATGGCTTCCGCAACTCCCCGAGGCTGACCCGAAAGCCCATTGCTTTCGCAAATCGCCTATCGGTCCGAGGACAAAATGTATCCGCAGCACAGCCTATCCTCTCAAGAGCATCCCAATCCCATCCTGTCAAGAGATTCAAATGTTTCAAGTTATGTTTCAAATTATGTTTTTTCTTCCTGAATATACAGCTTCATTGTACTCGTCTTATTGATATATTCAAGCAATGATGCTCTCTATTAAAACCTCACAGTATGTTGCTCAAAATGAATTGTATATGGATGTTATCAGGGATAAGTCAAGATGCCGAAAACCGGTAAGAAGAAGGCGAAGATGACAGAAAAGAAACCTGCCCCTCCTAAAACTGAAACTTCACTCCAAGACACTAGGTGCACCACTGGTGTCCCTCCAGAAATCAGATGGGATGACATCTATAGAATGATCAGGGACCAACAAATCCCAGATATGTTGCTGGAGGAAGCACCAATCTATCAAAATATCAGAGCCTCAGGCATAACTAGAGCCACTACCCGCCCTGAGCTGTTCCCCTGTGCCGAAGTGATCGGATGGATACTCCAGCATGCCAATGCTGAAGGCAGAGTAATAAATGACAGTGGTAAAGTGCCCATTGCCTCATTTCAACCCGCATATCTTGCAGCAGCCTACAGATTTCCCCGTGTCCAGCAAGCTCTGACTGATGAATGGTTAAGCCAGATGAACAATATCGAGATGGCCAAGAAGCTACTGGTGGCAGGGAAACATTTAAGGAAGAAAGGGAGTGAGGAGTATGACGTACAGAATCTAAGAGCTCCTTATAGATTGATTGCCCTGATGCTGTGGAGAATCTTCGGCATGCCCGATGGCACAGTATACAAGATTCAGTGGGTCCCTATCATTCACTATGTGGCATTTCAGGGAACAGTGTTTGACTGGGCCACTATCTTGTCAGATAGTCTGGCCTCAATGATAAGTGATGCTAAGCCCGGGCTGGCCTTGAAGAAGGCTGAATTCTTCATGTCTTCATACCTGATAGATTGTATCTTGGCCAAGATAGAGTTCCCCAAATTGGGGTGTACATGGGATAGGGCCACCGCCCCGGTCTACGTCACATTCAAGATGTTGTGGGCTCAGAATTACAAGCCCAGCTACAAACTCATCTGTGAGGGGTTCATCATGCCCCTATACGAGAAAATCTTCAAGGAAGAACCAAATTGTCTGTCAGAAAATGCTTTGGAAGTCCTTGAGGAGTATGGGGACTTTTACTTTTCAGAACAAGGTACCTACCTGAGAATGTTTGGAGGGACTAAGCCCCCATACATATTGCCGCAGTATGCCACAGACTATGTGGTGCTCAAGGAAGCAGTAAGACAACTCTTCTTGGATGGGGTTGGAGCATTCCTCCACAAGCAACACAAGGCTTCCTTTCCCCCTCTACCTTTCTGCATCGGCGCTTACAAGTTTTCAGGGGTTGCCTCGGCCAATGAGTTTATTCAAGAGTTGAAGGCCTTCCACTTCGGTGAGGTCATCTTCCACAGGAACGACAGAAAGGGTAAAGTGGCCGAGCATTGCAAGGGGAACTATCCTTACTTCGAATACTCCCACTACCCTGATGCCGAGGAGGAAGCATTCAGAGGTATCTGCAACATGGCTGAGCTGCAGATCTGTCGCCAAGGTGCTGGAGCAAGTTCTAGCTCAACCAAGGCCCAGAAAACCACCCAGCAAAAGGAGAAAGAAGCTGAGGATGCCCGAGCTCAGGAAGAGCTCATATTAAGAGAAGAGGCGAAGTTACAGCAGGAAGCCGAGGAAGCAAGAAAGCAGCAAGAAGCTGAAAATGAAAGACTGCGGAAAGAGGCTGAAGAAGCCCAAAAGCAGAAAGAAGCAGAGACTGAGCAAGCTGAAGCAAGGAAGAAGGCGGAGGAAGAATCGAAGACAAGGGAAGATACCGAGGCAGGTGGGTCCGGTGTCCAAGACATGGAGATAGACACCTCTCAAGCAGGTGTCTCTGGTACCCAAAAGGAAGGAGTAGACCCTGCTCAGGAAGTCTGGACCCCACCTATGGAAGAAGACATAGACATCATAAACCGACCAATTGTCCCGTACACTCCATCTGGGAAGCGTACGGTGTCCAAATGGAATGAGTTTGTCTATGATAAGAAAAGAAAAGCAATGGTCCTCCAATCAGAAGAGAGGATTAAAAGCCCCTTCCATGATGACATCGTTACTCAACGAGAGGTCGCTGTCATGCAGAACACAGATGCAGATCCCATCGCCATGGCATCCGCAGTTATAGCAACAGTGCAGGCATCATTTGCCAATGTAGGGGTTATAGTTAAAGAAAATATATTGACAAAGAAAAGAGCGCGCACGCTGCAACAAAATGTGGCTAATGAGCAAGCCCAAAGAGATCTGGTAGTAAACCAGTATAACTGCTTGTACGCTGAACATAAGGAGCTGTCAAGCAAGTACAGCCAGCTGGAGGAGGAAAAGGACCAGCTAACACTTCAAATGATGATTGTGGAAGCAGAGAAGAATGGTGCAGAAGAAAAGGCATCTCTGCTAAAAGCAGACAAGCAAACGTTAGCTGAGCGTTTAGAGCAAGCGGAGAGCAGAACCATAGACCTATCTCCCTTCCACGAGCTGTCATGCAATATCCTGCAGCAAGTGTGTGGCTCCCAAGAGCTAATCACTGATGAGGTATACAAACTCAAGGCCATGGTGGTTAGGCTAAAAGAGGTTAATACGGAAGCCCACAGGCTCAAAGCTAAGAACACCCGTGTCAAGGCAAATGTCATAAGTCAGATGGCATGGAGAGAAGGGAAAGGAGGTTTCCCCCCGCATCTTCCTTTTAAGGCCGTGGAAGATTTTAATGAAGATATAGCCTTGTTGGAGTTTGGCAAGAACTGTGCCAATAAGATGATGGCCAGTGTACAGAGGACAACAGATAGAATCAACAACCTATACCAAAAGCTCAAAGGAGTCCATGACAGCTGCACATTGAGTTTCCCTCAGACCCTAGAAGACTTCCTGAAAAAGGAACAGCGGCTGTCTCAACTGAAAGAAGAGCTAGGCGTCCAGATGGAGTATGTGAGAAGGATTGATGTCCTGGCCATGGATGATCTCCAACATTACATCGGTTCATCAACACTTCACAACCACCTGCTGAAGGAAGCATATCAAGTTGCTGAAGCAGAAGTACAAAGCATTAAAACAGAGCTCGGGAAGAATGTGACTTCTCAGAAAATCCTGTTTCCTGCTGCAGCAAACATAATCATAAGGGACACAGGTGTGTGGCACAGCTACATAACAGAGGAGGACAGGAAAGCTGCAGCAGCAGCAGGAGCATCAGTAGATCCAGCAGCCTCTCTCCCAGCAGCCTCTTCCCCAGCAATGGCAGAAAATCTGGCCAGTTCAATTCCCCCTTCCCAATTAGGAGCAGCATCAGCAGGGGATTCGAGGGCCTCTTCCCAGGCAACATCAGTGACAATTAACTTGGGCGACCCTTTGCCAGGAGAAGCTCACGCACAGGAATGAAGAGGCCGAATTCAGTGAGACGCTCTCTTTAGCCAAACACGTGCCCAACAGGGAAAGCTTTGGTGTCGACCGATTTTCTGTTATGTATAGTTTAAATATGTAAGGCGTAAGCCATGGGACAGCTGTCCCTAATTTTTGTCAAAATATTTTTGTAAAGGAAGTGGCCATTTTTGGTGATCGATTATAGTAGAAATCCCTGTAAATGACAGGTGGAACGTGCTAGGTGTCATCCCAAAGGGCAAAGTTGTAGCTATAAATAGCATCTAGGAAAGATTAGAAAAGGGACTTTTGGCAGGGAATGAAATTTTGGCAAACGATATGAGCTATCTTGTATCGGGTCTGTAAATTGAATTTTCTAATAGAAGCCACGGGAGATGGACGTTTTGCCTGGGAGGTTGGATTGCTCTATATTGGACTATTCTAATGACTGCGGTTCAGTAATGTGAGATTATTCTTGACATCTGAATTATTTCTTTGCATTAATGATTTTGCTCCCCTCTGTGTATGCGTTCTCTCCATTTTGTGAACAATGAAATGTATTGCTGTAGATCTCTTTGTCTAGATCGAATGGCTAACTGTTCTTTCTTCAGGGTAATGCACGTGGTTCATTGTTCACGTCTTTAAATTGCTCCTTGCAGGGATCTCTAAGTTTAATTCCAGTTTTGCCACATCAAGATCTGTTTCTTTATTTTTGTTACGTAGATTAAATAATTTTTTGCTTTCTTCTGTTTATGAGCAATAGATGCGTTCTTTAAATTCCATTTTAGATCTGTTTCTTTATTCTTCCGCTTTCTTCTGTTTTATGAGCAACGAATACATTCCATGATAAACTAGAAGCTATCTTTTAGAAATCTGTATCTTGCTGTAGCTTTGCTTCTGAAATTAACAGCTATCTGTTCTTTCCTTACGCTTCTTGTTACAGCAGATTGCTCTTCCCTTTAGCGTGTTCCCTGCAGGGATAGATAGATTTGTTCCAGTTTTAAGCTTAGATCTGTTTTAATTGCATTTAGATTAAGCATAATTTAGGCACTTGCATCTCATATAAAAGACATAAAACCCAAAAGAAAGGTGGATCGGGCCATAACCGGTAGAATCGGATTTGAAGTCCAAAACCACGGTTGCCGGAACCGCTAACCGGACGGATTCCCTACACCAAACGGGAGATAGTCTAATTGGGACCATCTCTCGGGGAGAATCCCTTTCTGATTGATGCTACGATATCCGAGGCATCAACAGTTTTTGGCGCTAGAAGGAGGGCCTGAAGTGCATGGCTGATAGGGGAAAATCTTCCACGGTCATAGATAACACTGAAAACCCGCTCATAGAAAATATTTCAAACAGCCCAGATCTTGGATTAACAGACCAAGAACGCCACATTTCTGACCCTGAGCTTCAAGAAGCTTTATACGCTGTCCCGTTTACAGAAATCGAGGATTTGAGAAGACATACCAGATCCTACGTTAGACAGCTAGGTGGTTTAAACGCTGTCAAATTCCTCCCGAAGAAAATTACACCTAGAAAGGAGCCACAGTACACCCGGGACTCAATTCTCGTTCAAAGTTTTGAAGAACTGGTAAATCTGACTTTGGAAGAAATTTCCGACACTCTTAACAAGACAGACCAAGAAAATTTTGAAGAAATTACCACTCCCAAAAGTACCCCACAAGTTTCACCCTACAATTCTCCTCTGGGGTCTCCGCATCCAAACCCAAACATGGCTGTACCTGCTTGGAGAGAAAGGGGAGCGCTGAACTTAGCTGGACCATTCCATAATCTCCCTAAAAACCCAGAAAAGGTCTTGCCTAAATACGATCCAGGGAAAGCCATTTCGGCAGAAGATCACCTCAAGAGTTTTTACTTGGCTCTGAACCTGTTGAACGTACAACATGAGGACGTGGTCTGCAGGTTGTTTCCATATACATTCGAGCCAAAAGTATCATCATGGTACTTTAGCTTACAACCCAGCTCAATCTCTAGTTGGGATGAATTCGAAAAATGTTTTCTAAAGAAATACGGAAACCAAAAGACTGTGGCCACACTCATGAAAGAACTCTTATCCATGAGGATGGAAAAGAAAGAAAAGGTTCAAGATTTCAATCAAAGATTCACTACGCTGTTGAATAACTTCAGTTAAGCTAATAAACCAGCCGAGGAATCTCTAATTGAATACTATACAACCGCTCTTGATGGACCCATAGCAATGTTTGTGAAGAGGTCCAAGAAAGCTACCCTGATAGAGAACTTTGAGGAAGCTAGAAAGGTAGAAGAGGAGGCTGATAGCATTGCCAAACATGCCTTAGATGTAGAACCAAAACCAGCAGCTAGCAAGAAACCTTTGCTGCTCACTAGAAGTAAAGACGAGCCATCTACGGACATGGAAAACGTAGTCAAAATGATGCAGAAATTATCTAACAAAATCGTAGATCTCGAGAAAGACAAGGCTGCTAGTACATCTAGGAAACCTTTCAAGCCATTCTACAAAAGAAGGGAAGACGGGGAACAGACTCATCCACCAATGAACGCTGCCCCTGTTTTAAACTTGAATGAGATAGGGATGGAGAATTTCTGCACTTTTCACCAAGAACCACATTCGGAAAAGAGCTGCCCACAATGGATCAATTCCATGAGCTTAGTCATGAACCAAATGCTAGACTCTCAGATCCCAGATCAGGATGATCCTCCGGAAGAGTCAAGCCCTGAGTTAGAGGAACCAACCCCGGACACTACTATGGTGTTGTGGGATTGGGTAACTATGACTGAATTAGTAGAAGAAGATCATGTAGACAGCTCTCCCTCTACCATAAATGTTGCCACCCGCAGCAAGGGCCCAATTGCGGATCCTGTACCAGTCACCATTCCCCATAAGCCTAAGATTTCGAAAGATCCGCCTAGGAGGCATATACCAATCATCCCACCACAGCCCAAAGTAAACCAAACAGCGGCCAAACAGCCAAGTGCTGATAACACAGTTCAGCCACCTAAGGTCACCATGAACAAAACAGATCAGTCAATTCGAATTGGGAATGAACCCGATATAGGGTATGATATTATCGAAGATATCAAGAAAGTTAAAGCAAACATATCAATATTTGACATGTGTAGCTTGCCCCATCAACGAGACAAACTGCTGCATGTTTTACAACCAAAACCCAGCACTACATTAACAGATTCTCAAGACAATCCTGAAATTAACGAGGCTAGCATCGGTGGGAAATCCAAATCCCAAACATTGCCATTTTTGTTGACATTTGAAATTTTTAATCACAATGTTCATAACTGTTTGGTAGAATCTGGAGCTTCTTCAAACGTTATGCCACTGTCAATTTGTAGGAAAATTAATGGGCAGCCCGTACCATCTCCAGCTCAAATTATCCAATTAGATAGGACTGCTGTTAAAGTAATTGGGGAGATGAAAGACGTTCTAATTAGACTGTCAGCCGACCCTAGAGTTTGTCAATTCATTGACATAATGGTGGTCGATATTCCTGAAGCTTATGGGCTGATTTTGAGTAGAGATTGGTCTACCAAGTTGAGTGGCTACTTTGCTACCGATTGGTCTCATCTATGGCTGCCTTATCAGAACAGGCTGAATCAGATTAAAGTTCTTAGGGAACCTCATATGAAACAAAACGTAACCCAGTTAGAAGAAAAAAATGAAGCCGTAACTTTCTCATCTTCGGTTCTGGGGAATTATTTCTTGGAAATGGATCCGGGTAATTATCAATCTGAAACCACTAGCCATGAATCAGATAAACAGTCCGATCTCCTTCATTTCTCTTGGACCGATGATATTGATTGTAACATAGTCAATCTAGTTGCTAACATAGACCACAAAGAAACTAACCAAGCTGAATCTAAAGATATCTTCTGGACATTATACTTTGATGGCTCTAAAACTCTGGAAGGATCCGGAGCCGGTTGTGTTCTAATGGATCCAAAAAGAAACAAGTATTTTTTGTCTTGTAGACTAGAATTCGACTGTACTAATAATACCGCTGAATATGAAGCTTTGGTACATGGTTTAAGGAAGGCCATTGGCTTAAATGTTAAGTACCTGAAGGTTTTTGGTGACTCCGAGATAGTTGTCAGACAGGTAAGGGACACCATTCACTGTCTCTCACCTCACTTGAAAGGTTATCAGGCTGAGGTATGGGATTTAATCATGCATTTTGACGCTTTCAATATAAAATCAATTCCTAGATTGCAAAATTCTGCTGCTGATTTATTAGCGACGTCTGCTTCTAGATTGGTGCCGTCAAATAATAAATGCTCAATTGAATTGATTTTCAGGCCTTCCGTTCCCGATAACATCACAAATTTCAGAGTCTTCGATGATGATGAACAAATTATCAGCTTCCTGACAAACGAAGACAGTTTCCAAGGAGCTGCAATAGATGAGGAAGAACACAATGCTGATTTGATGAAGAAAGATGACGAGAAAGGAAATTTCATGCCAAAGGGGGTCAGGTCCCTAGAAATGCTTTTCGATCTTCAAAATAAGTTCAAAAGACCAACTAATACCAAAACTAACAGCTCATCAATGCAACATGAGTTGGTTAATTTGGGTACCGAGGCAGAACCAAAATTTGTCAACCTTGGCAAATGTTGTTCACCAGGAGAAAGAGATAGGTTCATTAAGTTGTTTAAACAGTACAAGGATGTTTTTGCATGGACCTATGAAGATCTGAAAACATATGACGTCCGCATCATTCAGCATGTTATACCAATGAAAGCGGGTGTCAAACCATTTCAGCAGCAATTAAGAAGGATGCATCCTACTCTAGAACCGCTGATCCAAAAGGAATTAAAGAAGCTCTTGGACGCTAAGATAATCTTCAAAGTTCGGCATTCTGAATGGGTTGCAAACTTGGTTCCCGTAAGGAAGAAATCTGGAGAGATAAGGCTATGTGTAGATTTCAGAAATTTAAACAAAGCCTCAGATAAAGACAACTACCCCGTACCTTCAATGGAGCAAATCCTCCAAATGGTGTCAGGATCCGAATTGTTTTCTCTCCTCGATGGTTTCTCAGGCTATAACCAAGTGCTAGTAGCTGAAGAAGATCGTCTCAAGACCACTTTCAGGACTAAGTGGGGAACTTTCGCCTACAGAAGGATGCCATTTGGTTTGATAAACGCAGGAGCCACATTCCAAAGGGCGATGGATATTGCCTTCCGAGGATTGGGTGGGCAATGTGTTGTTGTTTACTTGGATGATGTGACAGTCTTTTCGAAGAAAAGGGAAGATCATGTTGTTCATCCGAGGCATATCTTTGATCGTTGCCGGAAGTATGGTATTTCCTTGAATCCCAAGAAGAGCGTGTTTGCTGTACCCGAAGGTAAGCTCTTGGGTCATATCATTTCCAAAGGGGGAGTGTCAATCGACCAGGAAAGAGTCCAAGCTATTAATAAGATTCCAATGCCTCACAACAAAAAATCTATGCAGTCTTTTATGGGCACCATCAATTTTGTCCGCAGATTTGTTCCGGATTTTGCACAAATCGTTAAGCCATTACAGCAGATGGTTAAACAAAGCATACAGTTCAAGTGGACAGATTTGGAGAAAGACTCATTTAGAGATATCAAGGCAGCGGTAGCTAAAGCTCCCTCCTTAAGAAGCCCAGATTTCGATAAAGATTTCATCTTGTATACCTTCGCTTCGGATGACTCTCTCGCGGCCGTACTCACGCAAAAGGTGGAGTTGGGGGATGAATACCCAATCTCGTTTATGAGCACTGGTCTGCAAGGGGCTGAGCTGAATTACCCCGTCGTTGACAAGCATGCCTACGCAGTCTTCAAAGCAATCAAGCAGTTTAGGCCATACATTTTGAAGAACAGAACTAAAGTCATAGTTCCCCATCCAGCTGTTAGATCCCTTTTCGTTCAAAAGGAATTGGGAGAGAGGAGAGGGAACTGGGTCACAGCTCTGCAGGAGTATGATCTGGAATTTAAACCGGCTACAATCATTAAAGGACAAGGTCTATGCAAGTTACTGGTGGGAAACTCGACTGATGAAGAGCACCATTGGAGAAATGAAGCTGAGCTTAATTCGGTTGAGGTATGTCATATCCTTACAGCTCCCCAGTCATGGTATAGGGATCTAGTGCACTATTTATAGCAGGGATATCTTCTCGAGCACTGGAATTCTAAACAAAGAAGGGCACTCCGCTTGAGATCAGCACCCTATCAGATCATTGATGGGATTCTTTTCAGGAAGAATTATGATGGAGTCCTTCTTAGATGTTTGGAGAAGGAAGATGCAAACAAAGTTGTCAAAGAATTGCATGATGGCCCCGCAGGTGGCCATTAGTCAGGAGAGACGACAGCACACAAGATATTGAGAGCTGGTTATTATTGGCCCACTTTGTTTCGAGATGCCCACACATACGCACGGAACTGTGATGTATGTCAAAGAAGCGCTGGGAAGTTACCTAAGGCCGCAGGCCCATTGCAGCCGGTCATCATCTCTGAGCCTTTTGAGCAATGGGGCATAGATGTTATCGGAGAAATAAATCCAAATTCTTCATTGCAACACCGATACATCCTGACGGCTACCGACTACTTCACCAGGTGGACGGAAGCCACCCCATTACGCAAGATCAATGAAGACGCAGTCATCAGCTTCTTGAAAGAAAACATCATAACCAGGTTTGGGGTTCCAATTTCCCTTGTTTTCGATAATGCTACTTATTTTTCATCGTGCAAAATAAATGAATTTGTTTATGAATGGGGAATTAAGTTGCATTATTCATCCAATTACTACCCTCAGGGAAACGGATTAGCTGAATCCTCAAACAAGAATCTGATTCGAATCCTTAAGAAAACTGTGATAGAAAACCAGAGAAGTTGGCATGTGGCTCTCCCAAACGCCTTATGGGCAGATAGGGTAACCCCAAAGAATGCTTTAGGTGTCTCCCCTTTCACTCTTGTCTATGGCAAGGAAGCCATACTTCCCCCAAACATCTTACTGCCATCCCTGCAACTGTCTCAAGCCTCTCGGGGTTCTGGTAGCCAAGCCTTACAATCCAGGATCAACACCCTTCTTTAACTGGAAGAAGCCCGACACAAAGCTAAAGATCGATTCCATCAACACCAGGACATAGTTAAGAGATGGTTCGATAAGAAGAAATCCGGCAAGAGGGATTTTGAAGTCGGGGACTTAGTCCTGAAATGGGACCATAATCATGAGGGCAAAGGAATGCATACGAAATTTCAACATCTATGGGTAGGCCCGTACCAAATTTCTGCAAAATTAGGCCCATCCACTTATAAATTGACAAATCTCAAGGGAGAGGAAGTGGCCCTTCCTCTCAATGGCCTCGCTCTAAAACAATACTTCGCATAGTCTCCTCGAGACTTCCTGTACATAAATAAAGTTGTCTTTTCGCTTTCGCTTTTAGCTGTTTTATTTTTTCGGCCATGTCGTTTCTTTCTTGGTTATTTGAACTTTTCGACAAGTTTTGTTTTCTAAAGCCCCCCTTGTTGTTTAGTTTCCCGTTGAATATAGCTCTCTCAAAGAAAAAATTGCAACCCATGAGTCTGGAACCCTGCTCACTAAACCCGGTCTGCTGCGCTCTCGCTGAAATATTCAAAAGGGGGGAAAACCTACCCTGCTAGTCACACTAACCCTGTTTAATAGCAGAGACCCATGGCCATCTTCACTACTATCGTTGGGCTCCACCCACTCGCACACTTTAAAGGCATCTCAAGAAGGTTACCTAAGTTGGACCCATGGAAAGTGGCACCTCTCGAGGACATAGGGTATTGAGATGACTCCATGCTGCAGATTTAAAAGCCAAAATGGCCTACATTCAAGAGTCTGTTTTCCAGGGATTCTCGCCTCAATTAAAGCATGGCTGAGACAAAAGCAAAAAAGACATGTAAAATCAAGAAGGCTGTCCAAAAGGCCCAGCTCAAAATGGGCTCCTCTCCGTCTGTGAAGTTTGATCAAATCAATAAAATCTCTAACTCACACAAAAGGACATTATGGATTGAGGAGCCCAAATCAAAGATCATGCCCAAAAGAAAATATCCCTGGAAGGCTCAAACAGCTAAGCTGTCCAAAGTACAAGCATCCCAAAGGGTGCCAGCAGTATGGGAATGAGGAATACGAACAATAATGTCCATGAGAAAGTGTTGCTAATCCTGTGGAGTCCGGCAGTAGTGGCCATTGGAGAGATGACCCTCCTAAAATGAATCTCATATGCTGGCCCTCTGAGAGTGGTGAAGATGTCTCGGTCAAAGCTCCCCTTTCCCCAATGGCTAGCAGGAAAAGTGCCTCTTTCCCCCCGCATGAGTATAAAATGCTCAGTTGAGTAGTGCACCCGAGGTGAATGTTTTAATGAGGTTCCGGACCGTGAAGAGGAATTTTTCAGAGATCTGTGTTCGCCAGCGACTCGCCATTGTTGTTGCAGCAACACCCCTCCCCAAAATTTTGAACATGTTGGGGCCCCTCCTGTATTTTATAGAAGGTCTGCCTGATAAGCCATCCCAGCCGTCAGCTTTGTTTTCAACATAAAAAACCGTATTTCCCTGCTGAACATCTTGCCATCAATCCTTCCATGTTTTCCCCAAAGAGCCAGAAGATAACTTAGTTTTTTCCCCTACATTTTGGAATCCCTCAGGCTATCTCCCCGAGACTCCGAAAAGCCAAACGTCCAACCTGTCCGGAGGAAAGACTTGGATTTCCTTTGTCAAAAGCGTGAATCATGAGAAAAGTCACGGAGATCTTTGGACTGTTCTTCCCGAAACGGCGGGAGAATTTGGGAAAGGCGCCCGAAAGACTTAGAATCTTTTCGAATGGAAAGCCGCGGAAGCCAGTGGGCAATGCCTCCCAAAACGGCGGAATTTTTCACTCAAGCCTCCCGCAACCGCGGAAAGGTTCGAGTTGTTCTCCCGAAACGGTGGGGGAATTCAACAAAACCACCCGAAACGGCGGAAGCTGCCGTGCTTTCTCCCGAAAAGAAACTCAAATTTTGGCCATAAGCGGCGGAAACCATTGGTGAAACCTCTGCGAAACGGCGAAGCGATTCAAGATCCTGTTTCGAAACAGCGGAAGTCGCTGAGGAATCGCTTCCGAAACGGCGGAAGCCATCCGCATAAGTCCCGCGGAGGAATTCACGTTTTCCTTCCGAAACTATGAAAAGGACTTAGATTTTTTTTTCAAGAAACTGTCGCGGAGGCCTTCAGCCTTTGCTCCCGAAACGCGGAAGCCTTCGGGCTACCCTCCCGAAACGGCGGAAGCCAATCGCTTAAACCGCTCGGCAAAGGACTCCGAAACGACCCCGGGTGAATATGCGGAAGAGTATAAGTTTTGCTCCCGAAACGGCGGAAGCCATTCACAAAAGCCTTCCAAAACTAGTGGGAGCCTTCACCAAACCTTCCCGAAAATCAACGAGACTTTGAAATTTTGGTTCGCGGAAGCTTTCGCAAAAGCCTTCCGAAAAACACCGGGAGCATTCGCTACATCGTTCCGAAAGGGCGGAAGCCTTGGCGTTACCCGTCCGCTACGCGGTGGTCTTTCGCGGAAGGCTTCAAGTTTCCTTTCCGCAATGAGCCCCGAAACTGCGGGAGCTTTCGTTGAACCCTTCCGCAACGGCGGATATGATTCGCAAACTGGCCCCGCGAATGGCGGTCGCACGAAAACCGAGGTACCTTGACATGACCGCGGCGGGCGGCGTATTTAAGCCACAGTCTAATTGCGCCAACTACCAACCTTAATGCTCGCACGTGCCCGTTTTTTATAAAATGCGGTTGGGGCTCGAACCAATGCACCACTGTTTTTGAATTGGCCAACGACGTGCGACGCCGTGCAAATCGCTCCAGCTCACCTCGCTCATCCGTGCTCGCGGCCACCTCGCTCAAGCGATCCCCACGGTGCCAGGTAGGATTCTAACTTGGAATTTCGCCATTGGGTTATCTTTTGTGGGAAAACATTGGGTTTTAGTGAGATTTTGACGGGCAAAACACCCGTAAAGGGCTATGTTTTACCCGTCAGATACAGGTGAATGTAGTTTTTCGTCATACAAAATCGTCATAGGCATTGGTTAAAACAGTAATATTTTATTATTGAGTAATGATGGTAAGTGCGGGCTGTTAATCATATCCCATTTTTAAAACCCAGGCCGCGCCCCTCGTTTTGGGAGAATTTGTCGAAGCCCTATAGGCGTTTTATGTCCCCGGCCAAAAACTCAGACATAAAACCCCGGGCCCTTCCGTAAGCCTCAGTCCCAACGCGCCCTCTACCCGGGGCAAAACCTTGTCTCCGGTGCCATGGCCCCTGTTCAAAACCCGTGAATACTTAAGCTACGCCAGCCAGGACCCGAAACCATGGCCGCTCGAACCTTTTGCGTCAGTATTCCCCGGCACCCGCGCCCTCGCTCGAACGACTCCCCATGGAACGCCTCGGCAAGTGCCGCAAATGACATTGGCATTCGAATGCCCTCGCCTAATCGTAAGTACGAAAGGGGTTCCCCTTCCGGAAAAAGGTCTGCCCACCCGAGCTCACCCGCCACGGGCCTTCCAAACCACAGCAGTGACGAAATGCTACCCTATCCCTCCCCGGGGCGGAACTGAAAACCAACGGTGTCCGCAATTCGCCTATCGATGCCGAAAACCGATGGCTTCCGCAACTCCCCGAGGCTGACCCGAAAGCCCATTGCTTCCGCAAATCGCCTATCGGTCCGAGGACAAAATGTATCCGCAGCACAGCCTATCCTCTCAAGAGCATCCCAATCCCATCCTGTCAAGAGATTCAAATGTTTCAAGTTATGTTTCAAATTATGTTTTTTCTTCCTGAATATACAGCTTCATTGTACTCGTCTTATTGATATATTCAAGCAATGATGCTCTCTATTAAAACCTCACAGTATGTTGCTCAAAATGAATTGTATATGGATGTTATCAGGGATAAGTCAAGATGCCGAAAACCGGTAAGAAGAAGGCGAAGATGACAGAAAAGAAACCTGCCCCTCCTAAAACTGAAACTTCACTCCAAGACACTAGGTGCACCACTGGTGTCCCTCCAGAAATCAGATGGGATGACATCTATAGAATGATCAGGGACCAAGAAATCCCAGATATGTTGCTGGAGGAAGCACCAATCTATCAAAATATCAGAGCCTCAGGCATAACTAGAGCCGCTACCCGCCCTGAGCTGTTCCCCTGTGCCGAAGTGATCGGATGGATACTCCAGCATGCCGATGCTGAAGGCAGAGTAATAAATGATAGTGGTAAAGTGGCCATTGCCTCATTTCAACCCGCATATCTTGCAGCAGCCTACAGATTTCCCCGTGTCCAGCAAGATCTGACTGATGAATGGTTAAGCCAGATGAACAATATCGAGATGGCCAAGAAGCTACTGGTGGCAGGGAAACA
Organism: Larix kaempferi; assembly: GCA_027924585.1. Classification (NCBI taxonomy): domain Eukaryota; kingdom Viridiplantae; phylum Streptophyta; class Pinopsida; order Pinales; family Pinaceae; genus Larix; species Larix kaempferi. Next base: position 10,291,952 of record BSBM01000368.1, read on the forward strand.
TTTAAGGAAGAAAGGGAGTGAGGAGTATGACGTACAGAATCTAAGAGCTCCTTATAGATTGATTGCCCTGATGCTGTGCAGAATCTTCGGCATGCCCGATGGCACAGTATACAAGATTCAGTGGGTCCCTATCATTCACTATGTGGTATTTCAGGGAACAGTGTTTGACTGGGCCACTATCTTGTCAGATAGTCTGGCCTCAATGATAAGTGCTGCTAAGCCCTGGCTGGCCTTGAAGAAGGCTGAATTCTTCATGTCTTCATACCTGATAGATTGTATCTTGGCCAAGATAGAGTTCCCCAAATTGGGGTGTACATGGGATAGGGCCACCGCCCCGGTCTACGTCGCATTCAAGATGTTGTGGGCTCAGAATTACAAGCCCAGCAACAAACTCATCTGTGAGGGGTTCTTCATGCCCCTATACGAGAAAATCTTCAAGGAAGAACCAAATTGTCTGTCAGAAAATGCTTTGGAAGTCCTTGAGGAGTATGGGGACTTTTACTTTTCAGAACAAGGTACCTACCTGAGAATGTTTGGAGGGACTAAGCCCCCATACATATTGCCGCAGTATGCCACAGACTATGTGGTGCTCAAGGAAGCAGTAAGACAACTCTTCTTGGATGGGGTTGGAGCATTCCTCCACAAGCAACACAAGGCTTCCTTTCCCCCTCTACCTTTCTGCATCGGCGCTTACAAGTTTTCAGGGGTTGCCTCGGCCAATGAGTTTATTCAAGAGTTGAAGGCCTTCCACTTCGGTGAGGTCATCTTCCACAGGAACGACAGAAAGGGTAAAGTGGCCGAGCATTGCAAGGGGAACTATGCTTACTTCGAATACTCCCACTACCCTGATGCCGAGGAGGAAGCATTCAGAGGTATCTGCAACATGGCTGAGCTGCGGATCTGTCGCCAAGGTGCTGGAGCAAGTTCTAGCTCAACCAAGGCCCAGAAAACCACCCAGCAAAAGGAGAAAGAAGTTGAGGATGCCCGAGCTCAGGAAGAGCTCAGATTAAGAGAAGAGGCGAAGTTACAGCAGGAAGCCGAGGAAGCAAGAAAGCAACAAGAAGCTGAAAATGAAAGACTGCGGAAAGAGGCTGAAGAAGCCCAAAAGCAGAAAGAAGCAGAGACTGAGCAAGCTGAAGCAAGGAAGAAGGCAGAGGAAGAATCGAAGACAAGGGAAGATACCAAGGCAGGTGGGTCCGGTGTCCAAGACATGGAGATAGACACCTCTCAAGCAGGTGTCTCTGGTACCCAAAAGGAAGGAGTAGACCTTGCTCAGGAAGTCCGGACCCCACCTATGGAAGAAGACATAGACATCATAAACCGACTAATTGTCCCGTACACTCCATCTGGGAAGCGTACGGTGTCCAAATGGAATGAGTTTGTCTATGATAAGAAAAGAAAAGCAATGGTCCTCCAATCAGAAGAGAGGATTAAAAGCCCCTTCCATGATGACATCGTTACTCACCGAGAGGTCGCTGTCATGCAGAACACAGATGCAGATCCCATCGCCATGGCATCCGTAGTTATAGCAACAGCGCAGGCATCATTTGCCAATGTAGGGGTTATAGTTAAAGAAAATATATTGACAAAGAAAAGAGCGCGCACGCTGCAACAAAATGTGGCTAATGAGCAAGCCCAAAGAGATCTGGTAGTAAACCAGTATAACTACTTGTACGCTGAACATAAGGAGCTGTCAAGTAAGTACAGCCAGTTGGAGGAGGAAAAGGACTAGCTAACACTTCAAATGATGATTGTGGAAGCAGAGAAGAATGGTGCAGAAGAAAAGGCATCTCTGCTAAAAGCAGACAAGCAAACGTTAGCTGAGCGTTTAGAGCAAGCGGAGAGCAGAACCATAGACCTATCTCCCTTCCACGAGCTGTCATGCAATATCCTGCAGCAAGTGTGTGGCTCCCAAGAGCTAATCACTTATGAGGTATGCAAACTCAAGGCCATGGTGGTTAGGCTAAAAGAGGTTAATACGGAAGCCCACAGGCTCAAAGCTAAGAACACCCGTGTCAAGGAAAATGTCATAAGTCAGATGGCATGGAGAGAAGGGAAAGGAGGTTTCCCCCCGCATCTTCCTTTTAAGGCCGTGGAAGATTTTAATGAAGATATAGCCTTGTTGGAGTTTGGCAGGAACTGTGCCAATAAGCTGATGGCCAGTGTACAGAGGACAACAGATAGAATCAACAACCTATACCAAAAGCTCAAAGGAGTCCATGACAGCTGCACATTGAGTTTCCCTCAGACCCTAGAAGACTTCCCGGAAAAGGAACAGCGGCTGTCTCAACTGAAAGAAGAGCTAGGCGTCCAGATGGAGTATGTGAGAAGGATTGATGTCCTGGCCATGGATGATCTCCAACATTACATCGGTTCATCAACACTTCACAACCACCTGCTGAAGGAAGCATATCAAGTTGCTGAAGCAGAAGTACAAAGCATTAAAACAGAGCTCGGGAAGAATGTGACTTCTCAGAAAATCCTGTTTCCTGCTGCAGCAAACATAATCATAAGGGACACAGGTGTGTGGCACAGCTACATAACAGAGGAGGACAGGAAAGCTGCAGCAGCAGCAGGAGCATCAGTAGATCCAGCAGCCTCTCTCCCAGCAGCCTCTTCCCCAGCAATGGCAGAAAATTCGGCCAGTTCAATTCCCCCTTCCCAATTAGGAGCAGCATCAGCAGGGGATTCGAGGGCCTCTTCCCAGGCAGCATCAGTGACAATTAACTTGGGCGACCCTTTCCCAGGAGAAGCTCACGCACAGGAATGAAGAGGCCGAATTCAGTGAGACGCTCTCTTCAGCCAAACACGTGCCCAACAGGGAAAGCTTTGGTGTCGGCCGATTTTCTGTTATGTATATTTTAAATATGTAAGGCGTAAGCCATGGGACAGCTGTCCCTAATTTTTGTCAAAATATTTTTGTAAAGGAAGTGGCCATTTTTGGTGATCGATTATAGTAGAAATCCCTGTAAATGACAGGTGGAACGTGCTAGGTGTCAGCCCAAAGGGCAAAGTTGTAGCTATAAATAGCATCTAGGAAAGATTAGAAAAGGGACTTTTGGCAGGGAATGAAATTTTGGCAAACGATATGAGCTATCTTGTATCGGGTCTGTAAATTGAATTTTCTAATAGAAGCCACGGGAGATGGACGTTTTGCCTGGGAGGTTGGATTGCTCTATATTGGACTATTCTAATGACTGCGGTTCAGTAATGTGAGATTATTCTTGACATCTGAATTATTTCTTTGCATTAATGATTTTGCTCCCCTCTGTGTATGCGTTCTCTCCATTTTGTGAACAATGAAATGTATTGCTGTAGATCTCTTTGTCTAGATCGAATGGCTAACTGTTCTTTCTTCAGGGTAATGCACATGGTTCATTGTTCACGCCTTTAAATTGCTCCTTGCAGGGATCTCTAAGTTTAATTCCAGTTTTGCCACATCAAGATCTGTTTCTTTATTTTTGTTACGTAGATTAAATAATTTTTTGCTTTCTTCTGTTTATGAGCAATAGATGCGTTCTTTAAATTCCATTTTAGATCTGTTTCTTTATTCTTCCGCTTTCTTCTGTTTTATGAGCAACGAATACATTCCATGATAAACTAGAAGCTATCTTTTAGAAATCTGTATCTTGCTGTAGCTTTGCTTCTGAAATTAACAGCTATCTGTTCTTTCCTTACGCTTCTTGTTACAGCAGATTGCTCTTCCCTTTAGCGTGTTCCCTGCAGGGATAGATAGATTTGTTCCAGTTTTAAGCTTAGATCTGTTTTAATTGCATTTAGATTAAGCATAATTTAGGCACTTGCATCTCATATAAAAGACATAAAACCCAAAAGAAAGGTGGATCGGGCCATAACCGGTAGAATCGGATTTAAAGTCCAAAACCACGGTTGCCGGAACCGCTAACCGGACGGATTCCCTACACCAAACAGGAGATAGTCTAATTGGGACCATCTCTCGGGGAGAATCCCTTTCTGATTGATGCTACGATATCCGAGGCATCAACAGGTTTACTTGCTTAGATTAGTTTAATATTTTTAATATTTAGTTTAAGATTGTTGAAATCTTTTAAGCATTCATGGTCATGCTTTGACTTTCATTAACTTAATTTGTGTATTTCATTAAATCCATATATTAAATTTATACACAATTGGATGTTATAGAGATTAAAAGAACACATGTTTTAGTTTGTTTGAGTTCTAATTTCCCTAATTTCTATGAGATTTGGTTTTATGATTATTTGCAAATTAGTGAGATTAAAATTCATCATTCACGAATGTGAAATTAGTTTGATCATGGATAAGTCTTTTATTTTTAACAAGCTAATTTGATTCTGAAGATACAATTTCTAGTTTACCTTTTGCAATTTAAAAGAATTTTCATTTATTATTTTGCAAAAGGAAACATTATTATTATTTTTTTGATGTTCTATTCTTGGAAAATGATAATGTTAGAAACCTATTTATGGAATTCATTGACTCTCATATATTATAGGAGTGATTATTTTCCTCTATACATAACTTGTTTTCCAATAATAATCTTAAGAAAAAATAAAATTATATAAAATAAAATTTGTTTTTTTCCAAGCTTTTCTAATCGTTTTTATGCATTTTTATGCCGATTGTGGGAATCACTTTCTCACATTTTCATTTCCGCATTTTCTTGACTCTAAGTTTATCTTAGGTTATATTTTAATGTAATTTCGGGTCCATAAATTTCGGTAACTTAATTTTTCACTCAGGTTTTTAATTTTGTTTTCTTGATTTCGATTTGTTTAAGTGATTTTTCTAATTCAAATTTTCCCTCTCGACATGTGATTTCCGGTTTTGCTGGGAATATTGTTTTGGTTTTATTTATTTGGAAAATAGTTCATGTGGATAATGCAATTTAATTATTTAATCAATGGTCATGATTCATCCAACAATTAAATAATTAAATAAATGACTGCTGAGTGTTTTCTTCCAAGAGCAATATCTTGAGATTTACAAGTCCGAATCAAGCCCAAGATAGCTCGTTGGAAAGCTGGAAGGACGAACAGTGATTTGGGAAGATTATTTTTTCCATTTGAATAGCTTAAACACCTTGAAAATATGCCTGAATAGTTAATTTCGGATTTGCATAAGATTTGTTTATTTTTTCATTGTTTTGATTTGCAAATGAATTGTTATTTGTTTTAGGTTTCTGTTATTAGATTTGGAATGATATTTTAATTTCTATTTTGGATTGTACAGGTGTGGATTTGGATTTGGAGGAATCAAGATGAAAAACTACATCCCAAGTTTGGAATGATTAAAAACGTGCCAAATGGAAAGTAGTGATCTTTGGAAGCGATTTCGGGAGTGATGAAGATGAATCTGGAAAATACGAGACATGGTTTTGTGCAGAAGGTGCTCAATTAGTCTATTGCTAAGCGGAATCCTCATAAAGTTCTTCATTTGGGAGATACGGCTGGTTTTCCAAAACGGAATTTCCCAGATTTTTCTCATGGACGGATCTGACAAATGGAACAACTCAGCTAGTTAGTTCAACGATTGGGGAAACTGATCTGATATTTTCTTCTTACTTATTTGTATAAATACCTACCTCCTATGAGCTGAAACGGGATGGAATTTGGAGCTAGAAATCAGCAAGAGGCGATTGAAGACACTCTCTTTAAATAAAGCTTTGTAATTTTTTGCAGAACTTCGATTTATACAGTGAAGTAACTCTTTGAATCATCTCTTGTTCAATTGTTCAAATTTCTTTGACAGTATTGATTTCTTACTTTGATTTGTCAACTATAATGTATGTAATCTTTTGGAAAACATAAACTAAATGCATAGATCTGTAATATTGATTTCTCTGTATCACTGATCTATGTATGAGAATATTTTTATTAAGTTTATTTAATTAAGATATTTTCTTTATCTATTTTTTGCAAATAATTCATAGTACATTCAATCATTGTTAATTTTTCAATTAACAAAGTAATTACAGGTTGATCTTGAACTGGTTTTAACGCTCGAATTGCTGTCATTAATTTTCATTAATTGATTATGATTTAAGCTGATAAGTGGATGCATCTTTTAACATTTATGTTGGAGTTGGAAAACACACTTATCCATCTCACATCAAGATTGATCTGCACAACAACAAGCTTCTTATTTAGAATAGGTCTAACTTAGAGTAGATCCTTTTCTTGAATAGGTTAAAGTTAGAACAGACTTAGCTTACACTTCTGTTTTCCTTAAGTGGAGAACTGATCTATTGATCGAAACACCAACTCATAGAGTGCCAGCAGAGGCCGAATATCCGTGGGAGATTTCCATACCAAAGAGGCTGGGGATAGAACTGCCCTTGCGTAGGGTATTTTGAAGCCTTTCAGTCTGGGTTTTCCCCCTCTGTTGGGAGCCTTGGACCCATTCCAGCACCTTGCACTTACTCTGCATCCCCGAGGCCTCAACAAATGGCTCTAGAAGGAGGGCGTGAACCTCCAACATGTAAGGTCATTTGATCTATTTTAATTAGATTATTTTATAATGGCTCTGGCCCAAGAATCTGTATTTAGTTGTTTTTCTAGACAGATTAGTTTTCATATTCAAACAGATTTGCTGAAGCATCTAATAGAGGTAAAATTCGATGGTGAAGAAGAAATATTAGCACAAGAACATGTTCTTCAGTTTGCTCATAATTGTCTTGTTAACAAAATTTTGGATCGATATGTTTTGTGCAGATTGTTAGCCTTCACATTCGAAGGACGAGTCAAAGGATGGTTTGTATCCCTACCTTTCACCTCTATCCATTCTTTTGAACAGTTTGTAGATCTGTTTATACTTTCTTTTGGACATTACAATTTTGTTAGATTGTGTGATGAGTGGAAGCAACTCACCATTAAAAAAGATGAATCATTAGAAGACTTTGCAATTAGAAATTGTAATCTCTATTGTAGATTCCCTTCAATAGATCGTCCTATGATACTTGAATGGTTTCAACACAATAGTTTTGTTTTACATGAATCTGATCAATTAGCAAGTGATGAATCCAAATTATGCATCGATCATCATCTACATCTTGGTTTAGATTTGCATGAAGAATCTAATGATTTAGAAATTATAGAAATGAATTCCTTCTCTTTCTTAGATATGGATTGTAATCAATATGACGATTTGGTCGAATCGAATGTTGATATGCCCATATCTGTTTCAGGTGAGAACCAATGTTTACCAAATCATGAAGGGAATCATTTTTCTATAGAAGAGTCTTCTGCAGTGCAAGTGAACAATTCTGATCATAATATTGAGCAATATTCTTCTAGCCTAATTGAAGAGCTTCAAGGTTCTGATATTTATTACTCTATTAATCCATTAATGGATCTTGAATCAACCAATTACTCTGAAATTTGTGATATGTTTTCTCAATTACCATTTTCTGACCTAAGTGATTCTGTAGGAGAACATATTTCACGAAATGATGATACTACATTAGAAGAAGAAGCAAATTCTGATTTGAAGCCTTTCATACATATCCCTTTTGAAGAGAAAATCTCTCTTAAGGAATCTCAATCTCAAAATATTCTACTTGTAAGAGATGAATTTCATGCACTTATTTCCTCTTCATATTTTTCTTTGTAACCTGATCTATTTGATAACAATGGCATTCAATCATATATTCCAGATTCTAATTCTTCATTGTTAAATCTTAAACAGGTACAAGTTAATTATGAGATACATGAAGAAGAACAAGAAGATTCTTATCTTTATCATCAATCTATGTTTTCTTGTCATTCTTCTTTGCTGGAAATGAATACTACTTCTAATGATAATTTTCAGAATTTTTCCTTTTATGATTCATCATTTAATGAAGAAACATTTTCTTCTTACAATCGATTACTTGATGGAGATGATTCTTATGATAATGTTAAATATACTAGTTCTACAATTATAACTTCTCATATCTTTAATTCTTCTCAAGCAAATACTCAAAAGCAATTTGATCTCTTTGAGAATTTCTAATTAAATCAACCAATTTATGATGATTTTTACGATGATAATTTAGAACAAATTGGATTTGATTTTGCTGATCTTGTTCAAGGAAATATTTCTAGGGAGAAAATTGTTCAAGAAGAAGTTTTGGATTCTTATAATACTAATATTGATTTTCTTTCGAATAATCCATTTCATCGCATAAATCTTTCAAACTCTTTATGTCATTCTTTTGATTTTCATTGTATATACCATGATTGGGTTGTTGATTGGCTGGAGAAATCTTTCTCAGCGATATTTCATCATTCTGGTAACACTATGTTTTCCTTATTTGTATATAAAGATGGTAAGGGTCCATTCTTTTTATTTGTACATAAATTTCATTTTATTTGCTTTAATGCACTCTTTTTCCATTCTTATTTCCAAGCATTCATATCATGCTTTCTGATTATTCACTTCTTTTTTGCAGGTTCCCATATGCTTTCATGGTTGCATTGGAAATTTGATTACACTTAGTTTTTGTTTAATTGTTAGAGTAGTGTAGGAGTAGGTATAGAATAGATTAGTTTTGCTCATTTCTTTATCAATTAGATTACTATTTTGGTTTTCTTCAATAAAGTGTTCGCGACAACAAGCCAAGTCAAAGTTGGAAACAACGCTTCTTCAGATGCATTTAGGGAAGTATTTATATCATTTTTCACTTTCTATTATTTATGCTCCCGCTTATTATTTTTTTCAAGGCATTCATGATTGAATTATGTCTTTAGTTTTAAATTATAATGATATTGTCATGAGATGTTTTGAATTAATTATTTTCCAAGTTTTTAGAGCAAGAGTATTTTTGACATGAGACAAAGTAATTAAAATTAGAACATCTTTATTACTCATGAATTTTGATTTTTCCTGGATATGCATTTGAAAAGGGGTTTTACATATTTCATTGTTGCAAATTGTACATAATTTAGTTTAATATTTATTTTTGTACATAATCTTTAATAAATGAGGCCTTATTGTCCTAAACAACTTTATGCGGAGCAACAATGTGGATTGTAATTCTTCAACTAAACGAGAATGAATTTATCTGAAGAGTTTATTATAATCAATTCAATTTACCGATTTAATACATTTTCATATATGAATTGATATAGTTACTTTTTTTACAATAATAAATTCCTTCGATTCTACAAACACAACAAACAAATCTCACTTTTATTCGCATGAGACAATTTCTTAAGGCTTATTTCGACAATTATTTTATGTTTTGATTTAGTTCAATCTTTTAGGATTCTTTATTTGTTTTCAATAAAGACCTAATTGAATCTGATGTCTCATGACTTATTAAAACAACAAAATGTAATAACTAATTTTTCTTCTAGTTAGTGATATAGTGTTAGGAACCCATATCAACCCTTCTATTTACTTTGTTAGTATATTGTTGTTGGACACATATGCTTTGTAAGTCATCCTGTAGTATTTGTTGATCCATAGTTTGTCTTATTGTTGTTGGACACATATGCTTTGTAAGTCGTCCCCTAGTAATTGTTGATCCATAGTTTGTATTGGCCCATGGTTTGTATTGATACATGGTATTGACCCATGGTATTCGCGCCTAGACTTAGTATATAAGTTGGTGTTGAGACCAATGAAGGTACCATGAAGTTATTTGTATTGAGCTTGCTCAAATGAGGTTTCCCCCTCAAAGTGGCTTGTGATCAATATAAAAGTGATTCTGAGTTTTGTTATTTCTACTATCTCGTGTATTCTCATTAATTAATTGTTGCAGGTTCTTCACATTTGGTATCAGAGCACTTTCTTGGGCTCGTTGGGTGGAATTTCTATCAATTTGTTTTTTCGCATCTGTTGCAAGTTCGGATCTGGGAATAATCCGTATCCGCTTAACTGTGAGAAGTACTTGGGAATAATCCCTAAAAATCATTGTGAGGAGTACTATAGGAACCCCAAAGTAGCTGGCCCATTGAGAGGACCTGCCAGCGAAAAGGGCAATGACCCCTACCTGATTGACTAGTTCCCACCTGTGAGGTAAACTAAGAGCTGTCGTTTGTGGCAAAGCAGTTATCAGTTTTACCTGAACCGTGTAGTGAGGGGTACTGCCCCAATACACAAGCCGTTAGACAACATTGGTGGCCAAGTGAAACCCATGAACTGTTAGGAAGCCGAACATACCTGGGGTCCATATCTATTTTCAGCTGAACTGTTGCTGATCACTTCCGCACCATTTCAGATCCATTCCAAGCCGTTCCAGATCCCGTCGTTTAAGATCTATTCTGAAAACCGTTTCAGATCCAACAATTTTTGATCCATTCGGTGCCATTTCAGATCCATTGGTTGCCGATCCCTTCCGCGCTGTTTCAGATCCAATTGTTCTCATCCCTTCAACACCGTTTCAAATCCAATTATTCTAATCCCTTCACCATATCTCCCTTGTTTTAACTTCATTTTCCTTGAAACTTCCTGGATACCCCTGCAATCCCATTCTGCATATTTCATTCCTGAGGACCCTATCCCAAATTCTACTTCCCAAAGCCAGAAATCTCTCATTTTTCTATTTTTAGGGTTTTCCATAACTTCTTCAATTTTCACCCACTCGCCTCCAAATTTTGCCACCGTGTTCATTCCCTATTTCTGCTTCTTTGTCTATCTTTGACAAATTTTCTCATTCTTTCACCCCGCTTCTAAAATCCCCATTTTTTGCTTCCCTATCCATCAAAAAGTGTCCAAAACCTAGTCAAACCCTAATTACCCATCCGAGTTTTCCCAAATCCAAATTTCCCTTTACTGAAGAAGCTTTTGTTTGTGTTTTTCTATCCATTCCCCCCCCAAAAGAAAAAAAGTCCTGGTTATGGTTGTCACCCATGCAGGAGAAAAAACTATGGAGGAAGCAATTGCAGCCATCCAAACCAAACTCCAAGATCTGGATGAAAAATTTCTCAGCCTCCATCTTCAGCATTCAACCATGAACAATCACCGACAACAAGAATCTTCTACAGCCAATGGGTTCTCTTCTTCCAGCAATTTCCGTGGTCCGAAGCTTGAATTTCCTCGCTTCAATGGTACCGATCCGGCTTGATGGATCTATCGTGCAGACACGGGGGGTTCACTTAGTGAATTTGTTACATAGCACGATCGTTCACATGATATTCAAGAATATCCCTAATTTCACTAAATATTGAAAAATTCATCCTTAAATTTTATTGCTAAACCCCCCTCCCAATATGCCTTTCCAATTAAGAAAACCCCTAGTTTCACCATATATTATATGTATCCATTTTTATCAACCCATTTTTAATACCCCCTTTATATCGTATTATCAAGTTGTAACAAATAGGATCCCTAACACATATTAGAATAAGCAAACATTATGCTAAATAAAATAATAGTATAATGCTAATAATGATCCAACCAGGATTGCAGGGGTGACTGATCAATTTGTAGTGTTGGATAGTGGAAGACCCAATGAAATAATATTGGGAAGGAAAATGCGTAAAAGGAAACCTAGTCAAGAGATCAACATAACAAAGAATGTAAAAGGTTGATAGTTTAATAGTTAGTGGAATGCTTAGAAAAGAGCAGAATTGCAAATGTTTCACACCACAGTCTGCCAATATACCAATTTTATATCAAGTAAATATAAGTATAGACATAAAGAGCTCATTTTTTCTATAATCTTAATAAATTAAACTCCATAAAAATTCAAAATTGAAACCCTTTCGTGGATGGACTCCCCTACATTCCTATCAAAACAAACATCCTTGATGTTTGAACCCAAATGAACATAACAAAATTCCTCTTACTTTCCAATAACACCATATGATCATGTGCATAGCTTGGATTTGGATCATTCACAAGATGTAATGAATTTCCCCCACTTCCTCTACATTTATTCCTGCCATCAAGGAAATTAACAACATTTAGTTACCTTTTCTTGGGTTATATCTAGTTTTTTTTTTTAACCCGAGAGGGAAAAATCTCCATTGTTAGGTTTCAAGCATGCAATAGTTATAAAGATACACAGATGGAGAAAGTTATATGATACCATTTCATGGTAACGATAACACATAGGGTATGTAAATAAGGATTTATATTTATACCTATGTTCATGTTAGTTCCAATACAATATTAAGACAAATTCCTTTCATATTATAAGAAATGAAATTACAATTATGAATGCTCCAAATATAACTCAATCTAACAACTATTCATAACTGGCAATGTGAAAATGTTAAAGAAGAATACAAAAAGTTGAAAGAAATAATTGATCAAGAAAGATTGATCTAACTTTTCTTGGTTCGAGTGAACCAAGAAAGATTGATCTCACTTTTCTTGGTTGTCATGGAGCAAGGTTTGATTGAATCTCAATACCCACCTAAACTCCAACCTTGAAAATGAAGAGTTAGATATTTTACTCGAATGCCTACAAAAAATAAAATACAATTGTTCAACTATGAAACTCCCAATTAGCTACATCTCTTAACTTAAAGATGAAAAACAATATAATGTATCAATTCCAATCCTAAATAAGTTATTAAATGATTATGGATCAAGGCCATTAATCTGAAGAGACTTCCATCAATATTATCATTGGTACAATATTATCAGATTTATGCAAAACTTAGGATCATAAGCAATATGAAATAAAAATGGAGGGTCCTTAAGTTTTAAAATACAATTGTTCAACTATGAAACTCCCAATTAGCTACATCTCTTAACTTAAAGATGAAAAACAATATAATGTATCAATTCCAATCCTAAATAAGTTATTAAATGATTATGGATCAAGGCCATTAATCTGAAGAGACTTCCATCAATATTATCATTGGTACAATATTATCAGATTTATGCAAAACTTAGGATCATAAGCAATATGAAATAAAAATGGAGGGTCCTTAAGTTTTAAAATACAATTGTTCAACTATGAAACTCCCAATTAGCTACATCTCTTAACTTAAAGATGAAAAACAATATAATGTATCAATTCCAATCCTAAATAAGTTATTAAATGATTATGGATCAAGGCCATTAATCTGAAGAGACTTCCATCAATATTATCATTGGTACAATATTATCAGATTTATGCAAAACTTAGGATCATAAGCAATATGAAATAAAAATGGAGGGTCCTTAAGTTTTAGGTGGGTATGAGTTGAGCCCATGATTTGGAGGTATGAATCCATCCCACGATTTGGAGGTTATTCCTCAGCCCACCCAAATAAAATAACCCCCAATATTTATATTACTATGTTAAATTAAAAGCCCCCCTTGACCCCTTAATACGAGGCAATATATTTTTGAGATTTTTAAGAGTATTCAAGCACCCAATATGAATGGACGTGATATGATATTGCCTCACTAGTGAACCCCCTGTGCGTGCAGATCAGTATTTCAATCTGCATAATAATTTTGATGTCCAAAAAGTTCCACTTGCATCCTTTCATTTGGAATAGGAATCCCTTCAATGATACCGTTGGTACATCAAGGCTCATGACGAGCCAAATGGACAGATTTTTGCCAACTCATTTTGCAACGATTTGGTCCTAGTGCTTTTGATGACTTCACCGGAGCACTCACTAAACTTCATCAAAGTGGCACTGTGAGAGAGTATCAGATAGAATTTGAGAAACTAGCCAATCACACAGAAGGATTATCTGATGAATTCTACAGTAGTTGTTTTATCAGTGGTCTTAAGGATGAAATCCGGTCAGAGGTTAAAATGTTCTGTCGCAACACAATGATGGAAGTCCTAGGGTTGACTGAGTTGGAAGAAGACAAGATTACAACCCAACAATGCTCCAAAACCACTTTTGTTCCCTTCCGAAATATGGGTTCTCAACGACCTCCCATTCCGCCAGCTCCTCGACCAACTCCTATCAAGCATTTGTCTGAAACAAAGATGCAGGCACACAAAGAAAAAGGGCTTTGTTATAATTGTGATGAGAAATTCACTTGGGTACATAGATGTGTTCAACAAAATCTCTATCTCTTGGATATGGATTCTCCACCTGCCTCTAAAATTGGTGAAGAAGCTTCGGATACAATGGATGATCAGGTTGACATTCAGGAGCCGCCTATTGACCCCCCATCTCAGGATGAACAACCAGAGATATCTCTCCATGCTTTATCCGGCGTCACCACCCCCCAAACAATGCGGGTCAGGGGTTACTTCAAGAAGCTTCCTCTTATAATACTCATTGATTCTGGTAGCACTCATAACTTCATTGACCCTCAAATCGCCAAACATGCTGATTGTTTTGTCCATCCTTGCTACAACTTTGCAGTCATGGCTGCTAATGGGGGCCCCTTACCTTGTAAGGGGAAGTGTCACAATGTGCGTATCTCTCTGGAAGATTATAACCTGCGCTCTGACATGTTTTCCTTGTCCCTAGGCGGATGTGATTCGGTTTTGGGCGTTCAATGGTTATGCACACTTGGCCCCATCTTATGGGATTTTGCTGAACTTTGGATGCAGTTTTCAGTCAATGGGAAACAACACAAATTTATGGGCTTACAACAAGGGTCTCTCCGCATCATCAGTTCACATCGCCTGGAAAATATTCTTAAGAAGAATTCACATGGTATCATCACTCAACTCCATTCCATTCAGATGCACCCATCAACGGTCTCCCCTACTTCCTTGGATAGATATGCCAGTGTCCTTGCTGCACCAGTGGGCTTGTTTCCTTCAAGAGACCTTTCCAGTAAGAATTTAGCCGCATCTACATCTTAGTAGGAAATGATGGCTATTTTGCATGCAGTACCGAAGTGGTAGCCATACCTATTAGGGAATTAATTTTGCATCAAGACTGATCTCCAGACTTTAGAAAATTTTCGGGCACAATGGGTCTCCTCCCCAGCACACCTGAAATGGGTTATCCAACTCATGGGTTATGCCTATGCGATCACTTACAAGAAGGGTAAAGACAATATGGTGGCAGATTCTCCTTCTCGCACATTTGATGACCCATTTTCTGTTACAGCTATTTCTCTACTTGTTCCAAATTGGTTGCAGTTTGTTCAACATAGCTATCTCTTCTATGAACTCCATGCTTCTTCATCAGCAAGGCACTCTGGGTTCCTCAAAATGTATGACCGGGAACAATGTAACTTCTTTTGGCAAGGACTGAAAATTACAATTCAACAGATGATGGCTAACTATGATACTTTCCAGGTCAACAAGGGTGAAACGACACTCCTTTCGGGACTACCTGAACCCTTGCCCATCCCTACACAGATTTGGACAACTATTTCTATGGATTTCCTACAAGCACTCCAGTGGTACAATACCACATCTAAAAGGACACCATATGAATCAGTCTATGGACAACATCTCCCTAGTTCAGGCAATTGACTCGGTTCTTCGAAACCGCAATTAGATTCTTCTCATTCTGCAGGACAATCTTCACATGGCAAGAATTCGACTGAAACAACAAGCTGATCAGCACCGTTCTGAGCACACTTTTCATGCAACCGATATGGTTCTTCTTCGTCTACAACCTTCCAAGCAAACCTCCCTGAAACTCAAAAGGCGTCAGTGGCATGGAATGCAACCCAAGGATGCTACAAAGGAACCACTCCTTCAGATTCTGTATCAATTTCCACATCTAAAGCTTTGAGGACAAAGCTTTTTCTAAGGGAGAGGGGATGTTAGGAACCCATGTCAACCCTTCTATTTACTTTGTTAGTATATTGTTGTTGGACGCATATGCTTTGTAAGTCATCCTGTAGTATTTTTTGATCCATAGTTTGTCTTATTGTTGTTGGACGCATATGCTTTGTAAGTCGTCCCCTAGTAATTGTTGATCCATAGTTTGTATTGGTCCATGGTTTGTATTGACACATGGTATTGACCCATGGTATTGGTGCCTAGACTTAGTATATAAGTTGGTGTTGAGACCAATGAAAGTACCATGAAGTTATTTGTATTGAGCTTGCTCAAAGGAGGTTGCCCCCTCGAAGTGACCTGCGATCAATATAAAAGTGATTCTGAGTTTTGTTATTTCTGCTATCTCGTGTATTCTCATTAATTAATTGTTGCAGGTTCTTCACATATAGTTGTGAGATTTTGATTTACTTTTGGTTCCAATTGTATATATTTTGATTTCATTTTCTTTTCTTCCTAGTTTGTTTTGAGTTTTTCATGATTTTCAAATTTTAAAATAAAAGAGCTTATCACTCTTTTTCAGTCTTGAAATCTTATCTATAAAGGAAATCTTTATAAATGTTTTCTGTTTGTTGGAAATCAAATATTTTGATTAGTTAATTCCTGATTGTGAAAAATCAATAATAGACCGTGCTGATAATTCTATTCGAATATTTCCATCATTATCCTTAGAACTTTATATTTAACTCAACATAAACATATAAGTTTGAAATTAGTTACTTTTAAGGGAATCAACTTCAGGAGAGAAGTTTTAATCTGTAAATATTAGTAAATCTATAGATTTCTTACGCCATCCTTACTCTTAAGGAGTATAGTCACTTCCCCATCCATTAAATAATCTCTTATGAGATTAACATTAAACATAGCTCAATCCTCTTCTTTAACATCTCTGGGAGTGAGCTGGGAAACATGAGGTCTTATCATAAGCTGACGTGCTCATGGTCATGCCTTCTTATGGAATGACTTTATCAAAATATGGTCACCAAACCAGGATACTAGCTTGTAACCACACAAATGGTTGCAAGACGGGGGGTCTCATCACGAGCCAACCTGGTCATTATCTATAAGTTGGTGTGAATGACACTGTCACAATCTGATCACCAAGTCAGGACAATGGTTTCCAGTTTCTTTCCAAGGATGCAAATCTTTAACAAGGATTGATAAGCTTTGTATATTCAATTAGTGGATGGGATAAAAGCAACTTTTTGGTTAAAACGCATCCCTGTCGTGGCT
Organism: Larix kaempferi; assembly: GCA_027924585.1. Taxonomy (NCBI): domain Eukaryota; kingdom Viridiplantae; phylum Streptophyta; class Pinopsida; order Pinales; family Pinaceae; genus Larix; species Larix kaempferi. The sequence goes on from BSBM01000368.1 coordinate 10,308,819, forward strand.
ATAGACACCGAATGGCTGTAGGGTTCTTCCTGTAGTATTAGAGTCATTTCTTGATATTATGTCTTATATGATTAGCTTGATTTCCCGAGGTTAATTCCCGGTAAAGTTCTTGATTCTTACATCTTGTAAATAATTTATTTTGAAAAATGAGTTTATCTTTAAAAGGTCTCTTGGATAATGAGGGGAATGACTTGGATGTTTTAAAAGCTTTGAAGTCTGACCAATACTATATCATTAAGTGATAATGCTATTCAGATTATTTGAAATTTAACATTAGAAGACATTTCATTTTTATTCCTAATTTTTATGGATTTCAATACTGTAAGGCAGATATAACTGCTTCGTCCTAGTGTGTTGCCATTTGTTGTAGGCACAACAGATCCCATGTTTTGTTCAAAACATGGGAGCCCCAATTTTATATGGAAGGGTAACTTAGTTAATTTTTGGGGTTGTTCATCTTGTCTGCATGCATTCTCGCTTTTGACTTGATTTGATTTACTTGGTGATAATTTTCCTTTGAAGAATTTCTTTGTTTTCTGAGTGTTTTGAGTTGCGGGAAGCCTTAAAATTTTGAGTGATTTGTTATTTTTTTCCGAAAACCCGAAACCCGAAATCCGCAATTGCGGATTTTGGATTTTGGGTTGTTTTTCCTTTTCAGTCGCGTTATGTGTTCCTAAAACTCGCAACCCAAAATTGTCGGGTTGCGGATTTCGGAAACTCTTTCATGCCTTATTTTTCCAAATGCAATCCTGCAACCCGCAACCCGCAAGTTTAGATTGCGGATTGCGGGAATAATAAATAAAGATTTCCAATAAACCCCCGCAACTTGACCTCGCAGCCGTAAGATTTAATCTTGACCATCGATTTGTCTTGATCCTGTGGATGAGATTACACTGCGTGATTTGAATAATTATTTGGATTGTTTCCATTTTTACTTATTTGTTTTTGATTCATTTGAGTTGGTTTTATCATTTGGGTTGGTTCCTTGATCTTGGTGGTTAATTTACTATGTTGTTCCTCACATTTCCCACCTAGATTTGGTCTTCACTGCGTAAGCTAATTATTCGAGATGATGGCTGGTTATTACCTTCACTTTGGGATTTTGATTGATCTTATGGTTTCTTCTCTCATGATTTTAGACATTGCATTAGTTTGATATTTGAGCTTGATAGAGTTTTATTTTAACTTTTGCATGCCTAGAATCATAATGTAAATATTGTCAAATAATTTTAGTCTTTGGTTTACTTGCTTAGATTAGTTTAATATTTTTAATATTAAGTTTAAGCTTGTTGAAATATTTTAAGTATTCATGGTCATGCTTTGACTTTCATTAACTTAATTTGTGTATTTCATTAAATACATATATTAAATTTATACACAATTGGATGTTATAGAGATTAAAAGAACACATGTTTTAGTTTGTTTGAGTTCTAATTTTCCTAATTTCTATGAGATTTGGTTTTATGATTATTTGCAAATTAGTGGGATTAAAATTCATCATTCACGAATGTGAAATTAGTTTGATCATGGATAAGTCTTTTATTTTTAACAAGCTAATTTGATTCTGAAGATACAATTTCTATTTTACCTTTTGCAATTTAAAAGAATTTTCATTTATTATTTTGCAAAATGGAACATTATTATTATTTTCTTGATGTTCTATTCTTGGAAAATGATAATGTTAGAAACCTATATATGGAATTCATTAACTCCCCTATATTATAGGAGTGATTATTTTCCTATATACGTAACTTGTTTTCCAACAATCATTTTCTTAAGAATCGAAATGGAAATGTTTTTTTATTTTTATTTTTACTTTTAGGTTTAGGGTTTCCTGATATTGGATTTTCGTTCACGTTGTAAATATTTATTATTTAAAAAAAAATTGTTTTTTTTCCAAGCTTTTCTAATCGTTTTTATGCATTTTTATGCATATTTTATGCATATTGCCGTAATCACTTTCTCACATTTTCATTCCCGCATTTTCTTACGGACCCTAAGTTTATCTTAGGTTATATTTTAATGTAATTTCGGGTCCGTAAATTTTGGTAACTTAATTTTTCACTTAGGTTTTTAATTTGGTTTTAATTTTGATTTTCCCGATTTCGATTTCGATTTGTTTAAGTGGTTTTTCTAATTCAAATTTTCACCTCTCGACATGTGATTTCCGGTTTTGCTGGGAATATTGTTTTTGGAATTTTGTTTTGATTTTATTTATTTGGAAAATAGTTCACGTGGATAATGCAATTTAATTATTTAATCAATGGTCATGATTCCTCCAACAATTAAATAAATGGCTGCTGAGTGTTTTCTTCCAAGAGCAATATCTTGAGAATTACAAGTTCGAATCAAGCCCAAGTTCGAATCAAGCCCAAGATAGCTCGTTGGAAAGCTGGAAGGATGAAGAGTGATTTGGGAAGATTATTTTTTCCATTTGAATAGCTTAAACACTTTGAAAATATGCCTGAACAATCAATTTCGGATTTGCATAAGATTTGTTTATTTTTTCATTGTTTTGATTTGCAAATGAATTGTTATTTGTTTTAGGTTTTTGTTATTAGATTTGGAATGATATTTTAATTTCTATTTTGGATTGTACAGGTGTGGATTTGGATTTGGAGGAATCAAGATGAAGAACTACATCCCAAGTTTGGAATGATTAAAAACGTGCCAAGTGGAAAGCATCGATCTTTGGATGCGATTTTGGGAGTGATGAAGATGAATCTGAAAAATCCGAGACATGGGTTTTGTGCAGAAGGTGTCCAATTAGTTTGTCATCAATCAGAATCCTCAGAAAGTTCTTCATTTGGGAGATACGAGTGGTTTTCTAAAATGGAATTTTCTAGATTTTTTTCATGGACGGATCTAACAAATGGAACAACTCAGCTAGTTAGTTCAGCAATTGGGGAAACTGATCTGATATTTTCTTCTCACTTATTTGTATAAATACCTACCTCCTATGAGCTAAAGGGGGACAGAATTTGGAGCTAGAAATAAGCAAGAGGCGATTGAAGACACTCTGTTTAAACAGAGCTTTGTAATTTTTTGCAGAACTTTAATTTATACAATGAAGTAACTCTTTGAAACATCTCTTGTTCAATTTTTCAAATTTCTTTGATAGTATTGATTTCTTACTTTGATTTGTCATCTACAATGTATGTAATCTTTTGCAAAACATAAACTAAATGCATAGATTTGTAATATTGATTTCTATGTATCACTGATCTATGTATGAGAATATTTTTATTAAGTTTATTTAATTAAGATATTTTCTTTATCTATTTTTTGCAAATGATTCATAGTACATTCAATCATTGTTAATTTTTCAATTAACAAAGTGATTACAGGTTGATCTTGAACTGGTTTTAACGCTCGAATTGTTTTCATTCATTTTCATTAATTGATTATGATTTAAGCTGATAAGTGGATGCATCTTTTAACATTTCTGTTGGAGTTGGCAAACACACTTATCCATCTCACATCAAGATTGATTTGCACAACAACAAGCTTCTTATTTAGAATAGGTCTAACTTAGAGTAGATCATTTTCTTGAATAGGTTAAAGTTAGAACAGAGTTAGCTTACACTTCTGTTTTCCTTAAGTAGAGAACCGATCTATTGATCAAAACACCAACTCATAGAGTGCCAGTGGATGCTGAATATCAGTGGTAGATTTCCATTCCAAACAGGCTGGGGATAGAACTGCCCTTGTGTAGGGTCTTTTAAAGCCTTTCATTCTGGGTTTCCCCCTTATGTTGGGAGCCTTGGACCCATTCCAACACCTTTCACTTACCCTGCACTCCCGAGGCCTCAACAGGGTCATATGAGGTTTCCCCGTTGAAGAGGCAAGTGGACATGCGTTGATTCCTCCATTAAAATAATTAATATAGCTAAATAAAAGTGTGAATCCTTTCTAATATCTCTTGTGTGATCTTATGTGATAATATTTTGATCATATCTTGGTACACTACAAGTGGTAACATATCTCTAATACAGATTGTATTATATAACTTTGATATGGAATATGCAAGAATATACAAAATATCCAAAATATCCAACTTTATTAATCTCAAATACACCTTACAATAGATTCTATTAATATCAATTGATTCTTTTAAAAGAGGAATCAAATCCCATTCACTTACCTCTTTGAGGGGTAGATCTCCTATGAGCTAAGGTCCACATACAATATTCTTCTCCACACACCATCAGTATGACTCCATCCTTACTTATAGATCATATTACAACTCTAAACTCCAGAAAACCTTTTAACTACCTATCGGACCTTCATTAATAAGGTCCCATTACATTTATTTACAAACATAGTGGGACTTATTTAATAATAACAACATAGTGGACCTAGTCCACTTTACATTGAATGGACTCCACTATTAATCTAATGGGTCCTTTGGGACCCCCATTACATCCCTAGGGAGGGTCATAATACTACATGCATTCAAATGACAAGAGAAAATTAGGGGCTTCCAAAAAACAATTATGAATCACAAGAAAATGATGATGTGATTAGGAAGTGCATGGAACAAGGAATCCAATGATACAAGAAACATGTCAAACATAGGTTGTATGAGGCCAAATAGAGAAAAATAAAAGTCAAATAAATATTATAAGTAAGGTGGGTCTCGCAAAATCAGGAATCGTTGTCACTGTTTAATGTTGAAAGAGCTTGTGGAACCTGAGATTTCAAACACTCATATCTTCCATTCTGACTATTGATTCCTGATTCAATGAGTTGTAGGTTGGTGGTTTATCATTACTCTTTCATTTTGACTATTGATTTTTGATTCAACGAGTTGTAGGTTGGTGGTTTATCACTACTATTTCACTTGGCTTCACGGGTTCGTGGGAGACCTAGGAATATTGCTACCAATTGTCAGAACTTTTAGGTGATTTTCTATGACAAGCTTGTGGAAAATCATCTAACAAGTGTAACATGTTCGTACTTGTCAGTGAAAAGATGGGAAAAAGTGTAAAGTGTTCATTCTTTTTGAGACCAAGTGTGCACTACCATTGCATTTTTTTTCTTTGAAAAAATTGACTTGGATTCACACTTTTTAATGAAAAAAGAGAACAATGACCAATTGACATTTTTGGAAAGATGAAACCACGAGGGTGAAAGAGAGACTTCTTGACTCTTTGGGAGAAGATACATGATATTACATTTGTGCAGGGGATGTTTGTGCAATATATGATTCTCAAATTTCTATAGAATCCATTGGTGTGGGTGGGTAGTTTTTTGTGACAAAGATCATCTAGTACTAGGATGTGGACAATTGGAAGCATTCATTATTTAGGGTGAGTAGATAAAAAAATGTTTTTTAGTTAACATGATCTTTTAATAGACAATGCATATTGCAATGTTATGTGATTGATTCACTTAAATAAACACTCAGGATTATGAAAATCAACTTGGATATCCATTCATCATAAGTGAAATATAACTAAGATATCATGGGAGAATAATACCAACACAATCACACAAAAGCTTGATAATGGAGTTCACCAGAAACCCTATCTACATCTCCGGGTCCACTCCCAACAATGAGACCATTCTTCATTAATCTCAAAATGTTGAAAAATACAAAGAAATAAGCTTACAAAACAAGTGCTGAAGTCATCCTTCAGATATGCAACTTTGTGATAGAAACGAAAATTGCCACTGGCTTCTACATGAAATTCATAGACTTTAGAGTTTGAACTATGCCATACTTAGCTTGCCAACAAAGGATCTAAAGACCCCCTTCATATCAACTGCTCCAAATCAGAAACAAAGGTCAGATTCAGAATCCTCTCACAATTATGAGTCTTTGGAGTATAAATTCAACCATATTTAACATTGGATCTCGGGACTCCCCTCCCGGAAAAAAATCCAAAATGCACTGTATTGTACCCTTCCACTATGTCATATCATATCTTCGTATGTGTTCTCTCCTCGGGATCTGTTCCAATGTTATATGGGGCGGGGTCGACGTGGGTTCAACCAACTGTGGCTTGACCTCCACTCAACTGCACCTTAAAATTTGGTGGATTGGTGGAACTAACCACGAGATACTCGTGGTATGGTGGTTGGTGCTTGGTTTAGTTGGTAGGATATCATGGGTTCCATCCTCACGAACCCCTCTCTTTGTTACATGGTGCACATATATATACATATATAGTGGTTTGGCATTAATCTGTTGAACTATATGTGATTTGGCCTGCCCCTTTGGTGTAAACATTTTTGAACCTCAGGCCTTCATGGCCTTCTTGAAGGTTCCATGTGGAACCACCTGGTTGGTCCACATGGAAACCTCTCATTGGCCACCATTTCCAACTCACTACCAATTGTACATCCTTTCCATGAGGAGTTCCTTGATCCTACCACGTCACCGGCATAGTCATTGTCATACACCATGTTAACCTTCCAACTGTATTTTCCAATCAATGTATGACCTACCAAACGAAACCCTTTTAGTGGTTCCATGTGGACTGTATGGATGCCACATCATCCGTACGGATGACATGTGGCCATTTTTAATTGGTCCAACTAGGCCCCAATTTGTCCATTTTCAGGTGACATGTGGTAGCCGCTCGTGCTGCCACATCAACATGATGATGTCATCCTACCACGTGTCACTATATGGATAGGACACATGGCATCCTGTGGGCCTTCCATGTGGCACCCCTATTTTTCCTGTTTTTCAAAACTTAAGGGTGCAATATCTTCCTCATTCGATGTCCCTTTGAGGCAATTAAAGCACTATTGGAAATCTCTCATTGAGACCTATGTAATGGTGCCATCTTTTTTATCATTTTAGATTGTTAATTTTCGAGTGATCACAGATGATCCTAGATAATTCCTCCTCACTGGGAAGCTTTTGGACCTCCAAAAATATTTACACATCAATAATGTGAGGGCATTGCCTCCCCACTTGACAAGAATCCACCCATTGTAACTTGATAGTGAATACTTGGTGTATCACAAAAAAATATCCAACCATGATAAAAAAATACAATCAAAATGTTGACATAAACATTCATTTCCCTACTCCCACAATATTTTTCATTCACTGTTATTCCTATTAACCAAAAACATTGACTAGCAATAGTAAGGAATACATTGTTTCCAAATGAAATGAATCAACAAACTGCTTCATCTTTTGAACAGTTTTACCAAATGAATTCACCAATTCATGCTTATGACTTGGACCATAATATAGAAAAGCATCTGATACATCTTGCTCCCTGTGTTTCTTAAGCACGAGAACAAGAGATTTGATAGCATTGAAAAATATCTTTATTTGTCCTGTACTCACTAGAGGTTCATTAGTTTTAATCTTGTGACCCCTAACATTATATTCAACCTTGTCCTTGAAAATGTGATACTTATTTTCCTTACAATATAATATAGATTTCCTGTCAAATAGGTATGGGCTACCCAAGACTGTTCTGCAAATGTTGATAGGTACTACATCTAATACAACCTCATAAGTAAACTTAGAAGTAATTGCAAAATTTATTTTACACTATTTAGTTACTTTCAATTGAGTGTGCTTTTGTACCCAAACCAAAGGGTAAGGATTCTTATGAGGTTCATTCTTTAATCCCACATTCTTAACAATAGTTCCAGAATTCAAATTAACTTGAGACCCACTATCAAGCAAAGAGTCTACCTTTGTGTGCTTCACTATGACTCTTACATGAAAAAGCTCATTTCTTTTCTTATCATCATTTTCAAACTTAGAATATTGAATAGTAGAACTTGAACTAGCAAATGATATAAATTTGACACCCATAGAGACAATATAACTGTTAAATGAAAAATCTCATTTATTTTCTTATCATCATTTTCAAACTTAAAATATTGAACAATAGAACCTAAACTAGCAAATGATATACCTTTGACACCCAGAGTGGCAATCATGGTCTCTTTAGCTGAATCTGACCCTGAGTCCTATTGCACTCTTGCAACAACCTTTTGTTCCTTCTTATTCTGGAAATTCTTTGGTAGCAGTTCAAGATGTAGCCTCCAACACTTGGGCTCCTCATGTCCCTTCTTTTGATAATGGGGACATGTAAGCTTCTCTTTAGGTTTCTTTACCGTAGTTTCTTGTTTCTCCTTTCCCTTGTTATTTCTTCCCTTAGAATCCATGGAGGAATCATCCTTAACATCCTTCCCTCTAGATTCAAGATGCGTAGCTTGGAAACATACTTCATCAAATTTAGTAGGATTAAACAAAAGAATAGTATGACGAATATAACTATGCAAGCCACCAATGTATTTTAGAAGAGTTTCTTTAGAATCTAATGAAATATTTAAAACTAATGATTTATTCGTAAAATATCCAATAAAAATTTGTAGACTTTTCTCCTTTCCTTGCCTCAGATATTTCCATTCCATAATTGCTTTCTGTGTATACCCTAAATGATAGAATTGTTTTCTTAATGCAACTTTGAATGCTAACAAAGAAGAAAGAATATTACCATTATTTTTTATGCCTTTCTGAAGTTTAATTTACCACCAAACTAGTGATGTTTCTTCAAGACGAAGAGAGGCCAACTGAATCTTTACCTCTTCTTCATCGATCTGCTGCACATGGAAATAAACTTCTATTTGTTGGATCCAATTGTTTAACCTTTCTACATTAGGCTCACCATTATACATGGGTAAGTCAAATTTGACATCCAACTTCAACAATAGCTTCTTTGAAGCAATCTTCCTATGAGGAGATGGAGGCAGAGATGGTGAAGGAGAGTGAGAAGAAGAGGGAGAATGAGAAGGATTAAGAGAAGAAGGATGTGAAGAGGAAGGAGGAGAAGAAGGAGGTGCCTTTTGTGAATGAGCATCATCTTCCTTCTTGATTTGGCTTGTGCCTTCTCCTCTTCGTTGTCCTCTTTCATTGTAGATATATTCCACCATTTCTTTCATCAAATTCCCCGAAGAAATCATCTTCAGAGTTGTAAGGACCTGTCCTTCTTGGTGAGGCCATCTCTCCCCTTTGAATGAACCTTCTTGAACACATTTCAGGATTATAAGCCTCAAGTTGATGTTCTTCATTCTTGAATCTAGACCTTGTGAGCATCCACCTATCAAACTTGCTTTGAGACCACTTGATTTGAAAATCTTAAGCTACCAATCCAACCATTAGTCCTTCATTGATAACAAATATTTTTCAGTTAATAGGATATTTCAAATTAACAATGCATCTTGCAATGCTATGTGATTTGCTTCACTGAACTAAACACTCATGCTTATGAAAATCAATTTGCATATCCATTCATCATAAGTGCAATGTAAATAAGAGATCATGGGAGAATAATACCAACACAATCACACCAAATATTGATAATGGAGTTCACTAGATACCTTGGCTACATCTCTAGGTCAACTCCCAACAGTGAGACCGCTCTTCATTAATCTCAAAATGATGAAAAATACAAAGAAATAATCTTACACATTAAGTGTTGAAGGCACTCTTGATATCTACAAATTTGTGACAGAAACAAAAATTGCCATTGGATTCTACAGGAAATTGTTAGAACAATATTCCCATCAGATACATGCCATGGACCTTCATGTTTTTCTACGTAGTGTTATTTGGCCTTCTAGTTCCTAGTCTAGTGTCTTGGACCACATTTTGTCCACATTTGACCACCTTAGACTAGTGATATATCCATGAATCCTTTTTTTTCCACTTATCCATTCATCTGCATCATTTTAGGAGTCAATGTGGCCCACTAACTTGCATTTATGTGGGATTTATTGCATTTCTGTGTTTTAAGGAGATGGAGTGCACCCTCTTGAGTATTTGGTTAACTTGTGCATTAATGGCCACTACTTAGCCAACTACTCACCCATGCGCCCTCATAATGGTACCTTTAACACTATTTTGACTAGCTTGACCTCCTCATGGTCCATCTATGTTCATTGAACCTCATTATGGCCCAATCTATGAGTTACACTTGGCCTCATGTCATTGATGGGTGAATTGGTCCAATCGAAGCCTCATTATTGTGAGCTACTCAACTTGCCACTAAGCCTCTCGATTTTGTCACTTAAGAGAATCTATATATTGTACTCATGTTAATGAATACTATCAGAGTGGAATTATTCCCATTGGAGTGATTCTCCTCTAGTGTTTTGTTCAATATTTATTCTCTATACTTGTTATATCTTTGTGCAAATAATTCTAAGTGAGATTGTTTTTTCTATCTACATCTAGATTGGATTGTCACATGTATCATAACCTAGTGTTGTGATTGTTGTGCAATCTAAATTCTAAGACTTTAGAGTATGAACTCTACCATACTTAGCTCGACAAAAAAGGATTTGAAGACCCCCTTCAGATTAGTTGTTCCAACTGAAACAAAGGTCAGATTAAAACTCCTCTTGAAATTATGCATCTTTGGAGTATAAAGTCGACCACCTTTGGCTCTGTCTTTGGGGACTCCCCTCCTAGAAAAAAATTGAAAATGCATTGTACCATACCTTTCCATTGATTCTGATCATACCTCGGTATGCATTCTCTTTTCAGGATCTATGCCAAGGTTATATTGGGTGAGGTCATCCAACCGTGGCCCGACCTCCGCTCCATCTGCACCTTAAAATTTGGCAGACTCGTGGAACTAACCATGAGATACTCGTGGTATGGTGGTTTGCACTTGGTTTAGTTGGTGGGAGGTCGTGGGTTCCATCCCCATAGAATCCTCCCTTTGTTACATGGTGCACATATATATACATATATAGTTGTTTGGTGTTAATCCATTGAACCATATGTGATTTGGCACAACCCTTTGGGGAAAAATTGTTTGAACCCAAGGCATTCATGGCCTTTTCGAAGGTGACACGTGCACCAATTGGTTGGTACACATGGAACCTTTCATTGGACACCATTTCCAACTCACTGCCAACTGTACAACCCTACCACATGGTGTTCCCTGAGCTCGCCCACATCACATACGCAATAACCACCATATGCCACATCAACTTGCCAAATATGTTGTCCAATCACTGTACGACCTACCACATGGAACCCTTTTAGTGGTGCTTCATGGGACATATGGATTCCATGTCATTGTATAGATGCCCTGTCATTTATACGGATGACACATGGCCACTTTTTATTAGTCCAACTGGACTCCAATTCAACCATTTCTGGGTGATATGTGGCAGCCTCTTGTGTTGCCATGTCAGCATGCTGATGTCATGATGACATCATCCTACCACATTTCACTGTATGGAGTAGCCATGTGACATCGTGTTGGACTGCCATGTAGCACCCTTGTTTTTCCTTTTTTTCCTATTTTTCCAAAACTTCAGATTGCGATATCTTCCTCATCCGACGTGCGTTTGAGGCAATTCAAGTGCCGTTGGGAAGATATTTCTGAGACCTACGCAACGGTGCCATTTGTTTTATCATTTGATATTGTTAATTTTTAAGCGATCAAAGATCCTCCTAGATCACCATAGGATTACTGACAATTAGATGATGATTGTGGAGTAGGCCGTTCTTGGTGGTCACTTATTTTGGATGGGCCTAGATGTTCTTGACTATAGTACAACGAAAAATATCCAAATGCAGTAGGGAACACATCAAGGAATTTGTATTTGAATCATTTATATGTGCCTACCTTTTTGATATGGTGTTGATAATATGGCCCCACCATGATGTCAAATATGTAGTATCAATGAAGCCCCAAATGTGACAATAGGGGGAGTTGATACTAAGGGGATGAGGCAATGTCATGGATGTCTTCCATTAAGATTTATTTTCCCACTACCACCATATTCCTATTTTTATATAGTATTATCCATATGTTGTAAGGATTGTAGGGAATATCTATATCTCCCATGACCTCCAGGCCAAGTATGGGGACTTGAGGGTGAGTATAAATTTGGTCTATTTTTAGAGTTGTATTTACAAATTAGCACAGATGAGAGAAAACCTATTTATATAATACATGTTACTGATGACTCTTGTCTCATATGTGTGCATATGTGGGACCAGTTTCTCCTGTGAGACACTTGTGATGAAAAGGACGGGTCAAGGGGGTAGATACTTCACTCCTAGGTTAGAGGAATTGATGGGCATCAAACTCTATTTGAGTGGTGATCCATCATGCATGGAATCACTCTAGCAGTCCAATCCATTCAGGACATGATGAGAGGAGATGTACCCTATATTTTTGGTCTCGACAATGATGATATTAGTGATATGGGTGATGATATCAATGATGATGACTAGGAAATCAATGAAATAGATCTCATGCTTTAACATGGGATTTTTTGTTTATGTACCAGATATTTTGATAGATCGTAGACACTTTTTGTAAGCAATACTTATTATTTGGATGTTGATATGTGTGTTGTACAAGGTTTATATACTTGAGCCTTACATGTGGTACAATGATATATATGTTATGTCGAGTTATGTATACATGTGTTAGAAAAACAAGATCACTGAGCAATAACAATAAACAAGATTCAAAATATAAATCACATAAAAAACATTACAAGAGAGACACCAATATAACGTGGTTCACCCAAGATGGGCTGCGTCCACACAAAAAATGCTAGTTATTTTATTATATCGTCCAACAAAATGAAGGGATATAACCTGCAGCACATCCGCTGCAAATTCCTTTTCACTCTCTCATATTCTCTCTCACACAATCATAGATATATTTACAATACTACAATACATAGCCGTATTACAATGCCTTCCTTTTAAAGAGATATTACCATGGGAAAATACTATGGGACACCCAATACCATGGGCCCGTAAATCACCCATTATTGACCAAGTCATGACTATGAAATTACAACATTTTACAAGGCATTTTTTCCAAAATTTTCGCTGCAGGGGCGCTTCCTCGAACCCTTGCTAGGGGGGTACTGTCAAACTAGTCACCACCACCCTGGACCCCCCATGGAAACTATAGTGGATGGGAAATACCCCCCACACCCCCCCATCATGGTTTGGGATCCAGACATGGCTGAAACACGACCTTTGAATAAGGAAGATCAGGCTCCACAACCAACAACATGGATATTCTAATGATTATGGTTATGTATGCACATGATTTTCTTTCGTATTAATGATGAATGATATGCTATTCTAGAATATGAATGAATGTAATGAAATCAAACTGTCTAACCAATTGTCGAGTTCACAAATATTTCCCAAGGAGGAAAGGATTGCATACGCAATAATTGTTATTCAAATTTGTGACAAGTAGTTCAGAATCAAGATGGATAGGTGATCAATGTGCAATTAGAGAGAAATGGAAATAAGGTCAACCACTACATCATATTACACCTAATTTTGGTGGAAGCACTGATACCCATGCTGCTAAAATGGATGGGGGAATTTTAAGGGGAATAAATGGCCCAAGCTACCAAGGTGATATGTCGAGTGTACCTATTTTCCCCATCAAAATAACTGATGAAACATAGGGGGTATCAATCCATATGTAAAGGACAAGAAAAAAAATCATAAGTATCATACAAAAGGAGGGGTATATAAAACATATGTCATACAAAGAAGGAAAAGGTGTTGGTATCATGGATAGAATTTAATAAAGTATAACCATTGCGAGCGTTATTGAGGAGTTGTCCATCTGGACTAGTGAACAAATATACCCCCTTTCAAAAACATAATTTGATGATATAAGATCCCTTTCACAAGGATTCAAAATTTACTCAACCAATTTTATCATGAGTTTGATCATAGACAAGGACTTGATTTCTTTCACGGAGCAAGTGAGGGTGGATGTAATGCTCATAATGGTTTTTAGAGTGTTTCTTAACTGCTTTAATATTTTATAAATTTGTGTGGTGATCCTCATAACATTGCTATAGAATAGAGGTGTTTGAAAAAAAAATTGATTGGTAAATGTATGGCAGGGATTTGACACTCGATAGGTAAAACCAACCCCATTCCATGTACAAGGTGGAAAGGAGTAAACCAAGTGGTTGTTTTAGTATATTTCTGATAGGACCATAAGGTGGGGAAAATAATGAGATTCCAATTGGATTTGTGCTTATCAGCCATCCACTGGAGCATGGTTTTAAGAAATTTATTGACAACTTTAACTTGTCCATTCCCCTTCATGTAATATGAGGATGAAAACAAATCCTCAAACTTCAAATAGTAGGCAAGTGCTTCCCAAAGGAGGCCTTGAAAGTGAATTCCATGATTAGAGACCAATTATTTCGGAACACCAAATTGAGCGATGACATGGTTGAAGAAAAAATATATCACTATGGCGGCAGTGTTATTATATGTTGGCATGGCCTTGGCCCATTTAGTGAAATAGTCGACGATCACAATGGCATATTTATAGACACTGCTTGACATAGAATTACACTCCATCAAGTATATGGAACATTTGTAGAATGGACTAGAAAATATGACAAGGTGTAATGTGGAAGGAGGTGCCCTTGCCTTTGGGGGAAAAAGTTGGTAGTTTTGGCAATGCTTCACTACATGGCCATAATTAGAAAACAAGTCGGGGAAAAAATAGTCAACATGGGTCATTTTGGGTTGCAATGGCCATATTAGAGAGGCGACCTTCACAAACCCCATTATGACAGTCATTTAAGACTCATTTGGCCTCTTCGAAATTTAGGCATAGATGGAGGAGGGTGTTGACTCCTCATGGATGTAGAACATTGTGACTCAAGGAGGTAATGGGGATTTTGGTGATGAATCCACCATAGATCATCCTGAGAAAGATGAGTATCAAACTTATGAGTGTTGTTGACTCAAGCCCAGTCGACAGGGGTTCCCATCGCTGTCGAAACCAACCCACTGCGATCTCCTTGAGCACTGGCCCAGACAGGTTTTACCCTGTCCAACAACACCTGTAGAGCAGATGAGGTCTCCCCCGAGGCGATCAAGGGAGAGTGGATGGAACCATGTTTCCACCGAATGAAGGAGGATAATTGCAGCGACAATTACTTGCTTACTTAATGTATCGCAACATTCAAAACAGATCTATGCATTCAGGTTTAACATAATTCATATTCATAACATTATTCAACAAAAACATTCATCATGACAAGTATAACTTTAAAGTATCAACTGCAGCAAGAAATCATAGCATCATTTGTGAGTCACAACATGCATTAACATAAAAGGTACACAGGGAATTTCACCAAATAGTTCCGTCATGTCATATTACTTCAGCAAAAACCCTGAGACAACATCTCCACAAAACCAGATCTCAGCAATACCTCTTGATCTCACATACAGACTCAAAGATGCGCACAAACAACATCCAAAAATTGTACCCAAAATCTGCTCCGATCAAGGTATCCAACACATATGACTCTATGACTATAAATAGGCTTCGGCCTTCACAATGCTTGTCCACTTATTAACAACTTCCTAACCGAATCTTGGACAAATGACCCAAAATCTAACTGGCGCGGTCCAAATGACCCCAAAAACCCGCCTACTGCGGTATAATTAACCCAAAATTGCATATCACGTGGTCCAATGACCCAAAAAAACCGCATTCTGCGGTACAATCGACTCAAAAATACATAAAATAATGCAGCCTTCTTCCTTCCACGACTTCTTCTGACGTGTCGCAGCATCGACGATGCTGCGCTTCTTCCTTACCAAACCGCCTGTCAACAAGTGTGCAAATAAAAAAGTATGTCCCCATACCAAGGATCATAAGAAGATGTGGTGAAAAAATGTTGGTAAGGTAGATCATCATTGAGAGGGATATATAATACACTACTAGAGACATGAAATAAATTTAGCCATTGCCAAATTATTTTTTCTATTGGGAGTAGCGAATTTGAGACCATACTCTTGGAGGATAATGATCGATCGAGTTAAATTTATACTAATGACATGCTTACTCAAGATTCATAGCATGGGATTGAATTTTTCTATGACTTTGGTCTTACTGGAAACGTTATAATGACACAAATTATGGGAAAAAATGACATATAAGGAAATATTTTACTCATGCTTATACAACAATAAAGGTCCAAAAAATTTCTTATTCACAAAGTAAATGGCATGTTCCATCTAGTCATCACCTTCTTGAAAAAGAACTATGACAACGATGAAAGGGGTTGAGTTGTAAAGAATAAATTCTTTTGCAAAGTCTAGAGGACTAATCAAAGGTACCAAAGTAAGAGAATGTTTGAGGGCCCGAAAGGGGTATGATCCCAATCATCTCATATGAAGGCAATATTCCCTATAGTCTCAAAATTCATGAATGGATGTAGCATAGTCTAGAATAAAAGATCACAAGAAGTTTGTCTTAGCATGGCTTGAACGTTCAAGGGATCTAAAGTGATTCATTTTTTGGAAATGATAAATCCTAGCATGAATTTGATAAGGACATATAACACACGCTTAATTTGGTTTAAGTGAATGTTATGTCTATGAGATCTAAGAAACTCTTTAAGAGGGAGCTCTAGGTGTCGTGACTATTTCTTTGAATGAGAAGTGAGGTCATCCAAATATGCAATGATAATGTCGATCATGTCATGAAATAAATATGACATGGTGCATTGAAAAGTGGCTCCAATGTTTTTATTATGAAAGGCATGATTCTATAATCAAAGGTTTCCTAAGGCGTGGTGAAGGTGGTCTTGTACTAGTCATGATGATAAATTTGGATTTGATTGTAAATAAAGAAGCCATCCATAAAGGAGAGGACTTCATGGCTCACACATGCATCATTTATTTGATCAATAAAGGGGCCAGGTGGTTTTCCTTCAGAAAATATATATTGAGATATTTGAAATTAGTACATACATGAATGGTGCCTTGTTTCTTGTTGACAAGAACCAAATTTGATACCCATGTGGTATATGCAATCAGATAGATGAATCCCATGTTCTAAAGTTTGTTTATGTTGGCTTTAACAACTAGATATTTGGGAGGATGAATAACCCATTTTTTTTAATGCATGTGATTTATGTTGGGCCATGTATCAATGTGATGTTCTACAATGGCCAGGCCGAATCTCAACTTTTCGTCATAATACCAAGAGAAAACGTCACGAAACTCTTAAAAGATTTATTTATAGAATACAACCTCTTTAGAGGAACAAGAAGGACCAAGTAATTTTTTTTTTATCAAAAACCATTTTTAACGAAAATATCCTCTTGAAACATTGGTGATATGTTGGCCATATTGCTCTCTTCAAAGGTAGCTGGAGCAGGAATCAGGTTTTTAAACCAACTAACATGGCTAAGGAGAAAAAAGTCTTTCGAATCAATGGAGAATTTTTCCAATGACTTAGAAAATGTTGGGGCATTTTCAGGGAGTAAGAATTCTTGATGGTGCATATTGTCCTAAGGGTAATCAAGGTTGGTCAAATATTCAATAATATCTTCATTTCTTGAACTATAGGGGTTGAGAGACCGGGAAGGTTTATTGTTAGGGCCGATGAGGATGGTGATAAATATGGTGATTTGATTGAGGAATAAATGTAGTTAATTTATACAATTCATCACTTGGTTATTCAGGTGGAAGTATCTCTTCAATGACTGCATGTTGTGGTTCTAACGACCATAGGTGAAGTTCATCTAACGTTGCACAAAAATTTTGGAGGTTTGTACAATGATGTGAATAGTGGTAATAAATACTAGATAATGCACAAACATGGTTGGTATGAAATATCTTATTTCACTTCTTAGTAGTGTACTCAAGGAGTAGTCTAGGCTATAAAAATGGTTGAATCACTACTTTCCTCCTCAACATGATATGACGATGCAAGAGAGGAAGCTTCAAACATTGATGGGTGGCATGAACAAGGATATCATAAATGGTGCAAGGCATCGCAAAAATATTTGGCATTATAGAGGTGATGGTGATGGTTGTATATAGGGTAGGATTATCCATAGTTTTCTTGTTCTTTATCCTATCCTTCCTTTTTTTACATTAGAGGTGGGACATTAGAAGTATTGATTGGTTAGATGGGTGTTAACACTGATTGAGGTGTGGGAGGTGGGTTTGGTGGTGTCAAGTAGAAAACAAGGATCCCTAAAGTGATCCATGGAAGGTTAAGGGTATCAATCACAAGGGTATCTATAGTTCCTAGAGGAGGAAAGAGGAACACGACTTGGTGAATAGGTTCTATTTCCCATGAGTGATATGTTGACTGATCCGAAAACAAGATCTTTGCTACTCTATGACGTTAACATGAATTGCATAAAGAGCATGAATGAAGCTCACAAACCCATAAGAAGAGAACCAAACAACATAGACAATACGCACATAAAGACAACAAGTTGATAACGGAGTTCGTCCAGGATGGACTACGTCTCCGGGCCTGCTTCTCAATAGGAGGGCCGATCTATAATCTCAGCATAAGGCAAAATACATAGCAATGATACAATTATACCTTGGCGACAATGGTCAGGAAGAGAACTGCTGCCCAAAACACAACAAAACTGCTTCCGGCAACTCTGAAGCCCGAAGACGGTAAAATGAGTATAAACACTCGTACCTTCCTCTTGCAGAGCTACGTAATCTCCCTTCTCTCCTTTAGCTACAAAGTATCCACTACAAAGCATGACAGGGAAATGGCAAATGAATGGGTTTATACAGGTTGGCTTTCCCTTCTTCACATGACTCTCATGGATTCCTTTGGTTGCAACTAATTTGCCTATCTTGGCCTTGGTTACAACTTCTCCAAGTTGGTTTTTCATGTGATTTTTTTTATTATTATTATTAAATAATAAACAAACATATTTTAAAAATACCCTTTTAAAAAAAGGCATACCCTTTTGTTGGCTTTTAATATGGTTAAAACCATATTATAACCATACAAACCCACTTTAAGCGCCATAAACAAAGTTTTTAACAAGCACATGTTAAAAGAGTGGGTGCGTCCCACGTGGTGGCTGTGCCCATGGGAGGAGGGGAGCGGTGGTTGTAACCACCCTCCATTCAAATCACGTGGCTCGTAGTGGTGGCGTTGGTGCATACCATGTGACCCCCCCCCCCCCATGCTGGCACCTCCGCTTTGCTCCCGGTTGTGTGGCTGTGTGGTAGGACCAGGGGTCGGGGCTAGCCCCGGCCCCTTTTCGCGCCCATATGAAACATTCTTCAAGCTTAAATAAAAGCTCCTAACCACCCATACCAAGGACCACACGTAGCACGACTGGTGAAGGCGCTCGGCATTCCCGCAGAGGTCATGAGGTCGAACCCCGCGGAGGCCATTATTTTGCATCTGACCATTTTGGCCAATTCAGGCCTGCCATGTGGCAGGCACCGATTGGTCCAACTCATCAGCCAATTGTCGGCCAGCTCAGCCGAGTCATTTGCTACGTCGTCGAGCCGTACTGCCACATCACCATCCGTAGGCCCAGTCAGCAGTATGCCAGTTCAGATCAGTACTGCCATGTGTCACCTTGTGATTGGTCTGTACTGTACGAATTCCACGTGTCACCTTGTCAGTGGTGCCACGTGGCACCCCCATTTTGCCAAATTTCCCTGTTTCATCAATACAACAGAACACGATAACTTTCTCATACAGAGTCCGTTTGAGGTGAAACGAACGCCGTTGGAATCGTCTCGACGAGCTCTTCGATCTGACGCGGTCTTGCTGAGATTGGATAACTTTGAATTTTTGACCTTCTTGGATCCTCCTGGATCATTCCTCCCCACTGAGAAGCTTTTGGCCTCCAAAAGCCTTTACTAATCAATAGATATGTGAGGGAATTGCTCCCTCACTTTCTCCTTCTCGATCCACTTGGATTTGCTTGGATGAGTGCCCTTGATGCCCACTCGAAGATACTCAACATCACCTATGCGAGAAGTCCTTGTCCTTCTGTCCAAGATGACATCTTCCTTTAGCTCATCCATGTACTCAGGAGCAAATTCATCAACTGATGGCAATGAGACATTCTCCCTTTCATCCATGATAATGGGAGGCTCATAGAGTTTCAAGTTCTCCACATTCACCACTTAGTAGATCTGCATGTATGGCGGTAGCTCTAAGCGAAAAACATTTGTCCCAATCTTCTCCAAGATGGTGAAGGGACCATATCTAATAGGCTTGAGCTTCTTGCCTTCTCCTTTCATCCTCTCCTTGCTGATGTGAAGCCATAATTAATCTCCTACCTAAAATTGATGATCAACTCTATGCTTGTCATGGCGAGCCTTGTACTAGGCTTGACTCTTCTCCAACTACTCTTGTACTGCTTGATGTGCCTGTTGAACTCTTTGAATGAACCTGCGGGCTTTGTCTTCATCCTTGGAAGTGCTTGAACCAACCTCTCTCCCATAAGTCAAGTCCAATGGAGTATTTGGAAAGTACCCAAAGCATGTCTCAAATGGCGAGCTCTGAGTGGAAGAATGCATAGCCCTGTTGTAGGCATGCTGCACATACTGGATCTGTTCATCCCATAACTTAGGATGCTTGTTGCAATAGCCTCAAATCAAATGGACAACTGTCTTGTTGACTACCTATGTATGTCCATCGATCTGTGGATGGAAAGCGGTGCTCCTCTTCAGCTTGGTGTCCATCATACACCATAACTTTGTCCAAAACTCTCCAAGGAATTGGGAGTCCTGATCCGAGATAATGGACGTAGGAAGTCCAAAGTGAACCCATACATGCTGAAAGAAGAGAGAAGCATCCTGCTCTGCAGTGACCTGCTTTTTACATGGCATAAGAATACACATCTTGCTAAACCTATCCACGACCACATACAAGTAGTCATGACCCCTCCTAGACATAGGCAAACCCCCCACAAAATCCATGGAAATTCTTTCCCAAGGATGGGAAGGAATAGGAAGTGGTGAGTACAGCCCCAATTTTCTATTAGTGGGCTTACAAGTAGAGCACATCACACACCCCTTTACATATTTTGTTACAATGTCTTTCATACGAGGCCAATACACGAGTCTTTGCAAATGAGCCAAAGTCTTACCTACCCCAAAATGCCCTGATACAAGAGAAGTATGAGCTTCTCGTATTACATGGACTCTTTCACTGATAGGAACACATAGCTTTCCCAAATGATAGAGCAACTTTCCCTGCAAATAGTAGTCTTCCACCTGTGTTCCATTGGTTAGCTTCTCATAAATCTCCTTGAAATCATCATCAGTAGCATACTGCTCAATATAACTTTCATCGGATAAAGAAGCATTTTTCAAAAGAATAGATGCAACAATAGGAGGTCGAGAAAGCATATCTGCCACTTTGTTACTAGTACCCTTCTTGTACTTGATCACTAGATGGAATTGTTGAAGAAATCCCATCCACCTGAAATGATGAGCTTGCTGGAGCTTAGTCTGGGACTGGAGATACTGCAAGGGCTGATGATCGGTATGGATGATCGTTTCCTTACCCATCAAGTAGTGCTTCCACTTCTTGACACCCTGAACCAAAGCATACAACTCTTTGTCATAGGTGGGGTAGTTGATCACTGCTTGAGTAAAAGTCTCTGAATGGTAGCAAATAGGCTTGCGGTGCTGCATCAATACTGCCCCCATGGCATATCCACTGACATCTGTCTCTATCTCAAATGGCTGCTGCAAATTGGGCAAGGCTAGGACTGGGGCGGTGCTGATCTTTCCCTTCAATGTGTCGAAGGCTTTCTGCTGCTTACCTCCCCACTGGAAGGCTTTCTTCACACTTGTTAAGGCATGCAAAGGAGATGATATGTATGAGAAGTTCTGAATGAACCTTCTCCAATATTGAACAGCTCCTAAAAAGCTTCTCACTTCAGTAGTGTTAGTAGGCTTAGGCCAATTGACAATTACATCAACTTTTGAAGGATCAATTTTTAAATTTCCACCTCCTACAATATGACCCAAGTAAACTAATGAAGTTTTGCCAAATTCACACTTTGAAAAATTTACATACAATTTCTCCTTTTTCAAAGTATCTAATACTTGCTTTACATGCCCCACATGTGCTTCCCAAGTTTTGCTAAAGACCAAGATATCATCTAAGTATACAATGACAAAATCATCTAAGAATGGCTGGAAAACATCATTCATTACCCGCATCAAGGTTGCAGGTGCATTGCAAATCCCAAAGGGCATCACCAACCACTCAAATAGACGCTGCTTGGTCTTGAAGGCCGTCTTCCACACATCACTTTCTGTAATTCTGATCTGGTGGTAGCCACTGCGCATATACAACTTGGTAAAGAACACAACATCTTTCAACTGGTACAGCAAGTCATCTATGCGAGGAAGCAGGTATCGATTCTTGATCGTGATCTTGTTGAGAGCCCGATAGTCAACGCACATCCTCCATGTGCCATCTTTCTTCATCACCAACACAATCAGTGAACCACATGGAGAGGAGCTGGGTCTGATCACTCCTTGGTCCAACAAGTCTTGAACCTGCTTCTTAATCTCTTCCATTTCAACTGCGGACAACCTATACATGCCCACATTAGGAAGAGGGGCATCATGCTGGAGATGGATCTCATGTTGAATCTCCCTTTTGGGAGGCAAACCTATAGGTTCCTGAAATATTTCATCATAGTTAGCCACAATATCAATCATAGCCTTTTTATGAGAAGGATCACAACCTTTGAAAGCATCGGATGCTTCAGCATCTTTTTCTCTCACAACCATGAGCATGTATCTCTTATTAGTGTTGATGAGTCTCTTCATCTGTCCTGCACTAACAAGAGTGGTGTTAGCCTTCATACTATGAGCTCTCACAATGTACTCCACCCCATTTTTGGTGAGATGGTACTTGTTCTCATGACGGAATAATACTGCTTTTCGATCATACAAGTATGGGCTTCCCAATACGATATCGTAGATGTCAAGAGGAACAACATCTAAGTCCACCTCATCGATCAACTTTGAAGCAATAGCAAACCTTAACCTGCATTGCTTAGTCACATGTAGCTTAGCATTGTCACATACCCATCCAATAGGATAAGGCTTGGGGTGAGGTTTAGTCTGTATGCCCAACTTCTTAACAATTGATTCTGAGATCAAATTTACTTGAGAACCCGGATCAAATAATGTTTCAATCTTTGTATGCTTAGATACAACTCTGATGTGAAACAAATCACTTCTTCTTTTATCATTTTCTTTAGAAACATGCGTAGAACTTGAACCAGTATGAGGAGTTTTGTTACCTTGCATTACCACGGCTATAATCCTGGTTTCATCACCTGAGTCAGAACCCAAATCTCATTGCGCTGTTGCAACGGTCTTTTTCTTCTTTTTGCCTCCATAATGCTTTGGCCTTTGTTCAGGATGCAACTTCCAGCAACTTTCTTCATCATGCCCATCAGTATCGCAATGTTGGCAATGGAGCTTTCCTCCTTCCTTCTTGGCAGTAGCTGTCTTCTTGCTCTTGTCTTTTTTCTTGAACTTGTGGTTGTTGTTGGGCTTGAAAGGCTTCTTCTGATGGTCTTCTTGCAAATGCTTCCCCCTGTTCTCAAGATGAGTATCCTGAACACTTGCTTCATCCACACTAGTAAGATTCAACAACAACAAAGTATGGCGTAGATAATGATGAAGAGCACCAATGTACTTCAAAAGAGTGTCAGGAGAATCTAAAGCAATATTCAATTCTAAAGCTTTCTTTCTAAATTCTTCAGTAAAGCTCTGAACACTCTGACCCTTTCCTTGTCTAAAACTTTGCCAATCCATCATAGCCTTTTGAACATAACCCAACGGATAAAATTGCTTACGTAAAGCAGAAATGAAAGCAGACCACGATGAGAGAAGATTACCCATTTGTTTGCTACCTTGCTGAAGCTTGCTTTCCCACCATACAAGTGCGGTGCCTGTCAGCCGAAGTGAAGCCAACTGAATCTTCACATCTTCTTCTTTGATCTGCTGGACTTGGCAATAGACCTCAATTTGCCTTATCCAATTGTTCAACTTCTCTGCATTCGCTTCCCCATTGAACATGGGCAAATCAAATTTCACATCGAGCTTCAATAAGGGCTTCTTTTGAGGCTCTTTGTGAGGAACCTTGGAATGCTAAGAATGAGATGAGGAAGAAGCACTTGAACTTGTGCTTGAAGCTGAAGGTGAAGAGGGAGGATCAGGAGGCTCTTCGCCACCTCCTCCTTGGTTAACTGAAGCATTGCCTTCGTCCTTCACTTCTTTGTCTTCCTTCTTCACTTCACTGCATTTTCTTTCTTTTGCCATGTGTTCTTCATAGTCTGCAAACAACTTGTCTACCTTGTCGGCCATCATGTAGAAGACCTTGTGAAATTTTTCCTCCATCTCGATGCGGGCATCATTAGAATCCATCTTCCTTCTTCGGTGTGCACGTCCGATCTTGAAATTGTAAGGCTCTAATGTACCCTCACCAGCTTGCAGTTTAGCCCTCGTGAGCATCCACACTCACAATCCAACGTCAAATAGACCTGCTCTGATA
Source organism: Larix kaempferi (assembly GCA_027924585.1). Lineage (NCBI taxonomy): Eukaryota > Viridiplantae > Streptophyta > Pinopsida > Pinales > Pinaceae > Larix > Larix kaempferi. The sequence goes on from BSBM01000368.1 coordinate 10,333,172, forward strand.
CCACATGATCCGAAAACAAGATCTTTGCTACTCTATGACGTTAACATGAATTGCATAAAGAGCATGAATGAAGCTCACAAACCCATAAGAAGAGAACCAAATAGCATAGACAATACGCACATAAAGACAACAAGTTGATAACAGAGTTCGTCCAGGATGGACTACGTCTCCAGGCCTGCTTCTCAATAGGAGGGCCAATCTATAATCTTAGCATAAGGCAAAATACATAGCAATGATACAATGATACCTTGGCAACAATGGTCAGGAAGAGAACCAATTCCAAAAACACAACAAGATTGCTTCCAGCAACTCCGAAGCCTGAAGACGGTGTAAAACGAGTATAAACACTCGTAACTTCCTCCTGCAGAGCTATGCAATCTCCCTTCTCTCCTTTAGATACAAAGTCTCCACTCCAAAGCATGAGAGGGAAATGGAAAATGAATGGGTTTATATAGGTTGGATTTCCCTTCTTCACATGGCTCTCATGGATTCCTTTGGTTGCAACTAATTTGCCTATCTTGGCCTTGGTTACAACTTCTCCAAGTTGGTTTTTCATGTGATTGGGTTTTTTATTATTATTAAATAATAAACAAACATATTTTAAAAATACCCTTTTAAAAAAAGGCATACCCTTTTGTTGGCTTTTAATATGGTTAAAACCATATTATAACCATACAAACCCACTTTAAGTGCCATAAACAAAGTTTTTAACAAGCATATGTTAAAAGAGTGGGCGCATCCCACGTGGTGGCTGTGCCCATGGGAGGAGGGGAGGGGTGGTTGTAACCACCCTCCATTCAAATCACGTGGCTTGTAGTGGCGGCGTTGGTGCATACCATGTGACCCCCCCCCCCCGCGCTGGCACCTCCGCTTTACTCTCGGTTGTGTGGCTGTGTGGTAGGACCAGGGGTCGGGGCTAGCCCCGGCCCCTTTTCGCGCTCATATGAAACATTCTTCAAGCTTAAATAAAATCTCCTAACCACCCATACCAAGGACCACACGTAGCCCGACTGGTGAAGGTGCTCGACATTCCCGCAGAGGTCATGAGGTCGAACCTCGTGGAGGCCATTATTTTGCATCTGACCATTTTGGCCAATTCGGGCCTGCCACGTGGCAGGCACCGATTGGTCCAACTCATCAGCCAATTGTCGGCCAGCTCAGCTGAGTCATCTGCCACGTCGTCGAGCCATACTGCCATGTCACCATCCGTACACCCAGTCAGCAGTATGCCAGCTCAGATCTGTACTGCCATGTGTCACCTTGTGATTGGTCTGTACTGTATGGATGCCACGTGTCACCCTCTCAGTGGTGCCATGTGGCACCCCCATTTTGCCAAATTTGCCTATTTCATCAATACAACAGAACGCGATAACTTTCTCATACGGAGTCTGTTTGAGGTGAAACGAACGCAGTTGTAATTGTCTTGAAGAGCTCTTCGATCTGACGCTAGTCTTGCTAAGACTGGAGGACTTTGAATTTTTGACCTTCTTGGATCCTCTTGGATCATTGACAGAACGAGGTTAGAGGGATTATTTGATTGTGAAGAAGTGATGCTAGATGTGATGGTGCAGATCTATGAATTCCCCCCTTGATTTATAAGAGGGGGAGGCCTAGAAAATGTTTCAATTAGCTAAGGGTCTTGGAATATACCTAGGACAAATCTAGTGAATAAGGGAATCTATAGGTTTCCCTCAATGTTAGGCATCGCATTCTCTTTGTTGGAGATAGACTTAGGATCATGGTAAGTAAGTTAATCAAGCATGGTGATATTAATTTTGTAAGTGAACATCATATGACAACAAATGATAGAAGTTACCTCTTTCCTAACATACATATAAATATGACCAAGTCAGATGTTATAGTCTAATTGAATGTCTATAAGTTCAATATCTACCAAGACAATTTTTCCTGCAAGTTTATTTGGAACATTTTCTAGGAGGCCTTGCAACTATTAGTTCCCCGAGGCATACTAAGTTGAAAGTAGTATAAAGCCAGGGAATGATAGGGCTCAAATTTTATAGATCTTCAACCTGTATATTTTAAATAATTTAAACTATGAATTTAACCTTTATTGAATAAATCTACAAATGGAATAACATGAACTGATTGGATACAAACAACATCTTTCCAGAGGAATTTGACGGAGTATAACAATGCTTTTAAATTAAGTGAGGGTGAATTTAGCAAATGGAAAAAAATTTAGAATATCAGAGGTGCATGCACGACAATTCTCTGGTATTCAATGGCAGAATAATGTACTAACCTTTAACAAATAATTCAACATAGTAAGACAAAACATATAATATCTCATAAATCTGTAAGAATTCATCTGGTATCATAACATGTACATACACCACAGTAAATTAATATCTCAACTATAAATAACCTGCATACATGTTTTGGAAATGGACTAGAGGTTATGGAAACATAAAATATCTGATAACATCTACAAACTCAACAATACATTCATTTACAACACATCAAAGGTCAATTCTACTGCTCAAAGCTTGATATTATATCAATGAGATAGTTACATGGACTGAGACGATATGGATAAACATAGATAAAAACAATTTATAAGGGAAAAAATTATATGTAAATGATCTGCAATCTTAATATCATAAATTCAATTACAAGTATAAAGAGTTCAATCGACTCAACAAGTCTCTAAAGGCCCTCCACAAAAATTGCCAGCCCTTTACAATGAGTTTGATGATTCTTTTATAGATTTTTCCAATGTAACTGTAATTCAGTTAGATTCAACAACTTTGTAACAGAATTTAGCTTTGTCCTTTTAGTTTAATTTCTGCTTCTGACTTAACATCCCTTTTTCACTTTTAATTGCTCCTATTCGAGGTCTTCTTTTTCCCTCTTGATGGTGTAGTCTCCCCCCTCATATAAACATTTGGTTGACTAGATGGATGAGCTCCTTCTTGTCCCACTTGAGGTATACTTGCATGGCTCATCTGATGCATCATTTGTACATTTTCCTTCCCTATAGGTGTTATGAAATCAAGGGGAGTAGGTTGATTTTCAATTTGACTTGGAATTTGTACGGAGGGTTGTCTTGATGTCATTTATTATCCTCATGCCCTTTTATCTGATGTTTCTATACCCTGTCTGCAAATATCTCTTGATAGGTACAAGGCCTCCTAAGGTGTGGCTTGCAGACCTTATGGAATTGTAGATTCCAAAGAAGGATAATGTGTATACCTCATAGGTGTCCCTCCCATGCTAGATGATGATGGTGCAATTAATTTTGCTATCTTCCTTGGTACTTCATCATATTATTCTCCACACACCACTGCTTGGATTTCTTCCCGAATTTATGTTCTAGACTTCCTAGGTTGTGGACCCTGCTTAGGATCATCAATATCCATTTCTGTTTGGATCTCTTCTGCTCCTCTTTTCTGTTCTGCCAACTGTTCTGCAACAACTTGATCTTTAATGCTCTTTAACAACTCTTGGACTTCCTCCCAAGTCTCCTTATTTGCAATTTTTCCCAAATAGGTCTCAAATCACAGATGTAGGAACAATTGTTGTTTTCCAACCTTTGGTTTGAGATGACTTTGTGGGTTGTAGCTAGTGTTTTCACAGTAGATGGTGCTAAAAATCACCTGCTAAGACTTATGTAAGTCTTAGTAATAATTCGAGTGGAAATGTAAGTAAACAAAACAACAAGAAACTTACTTTAGTAAAACCTCGTAATGAACAGTAAAATAAATTCTACATTACGTGAAGCATATCATGGAAAATAAATCTAAGCTAATGTATTTTTCTCTTTCACAAACAAAGGGTAAGAAAATAATGTTTTTCTTTTATTGCATAAAAAATGGTTTTTTAAAGGAGAGAGTTACCTTAGAGTAATGGAAGCAAATAGGCCCTTAAATCCACGTCGCAGTTGGCATTTGTTGTCGGATGCTAACTTCGACACATGCTTGACTAGTCTTCGCAATTGATACAACTTCGACAAGTTTTTGATGCAACAAGACTTCGACAAATTTGCACCTTTGACATGTTCAGCGACCTCACAGTTCGCAACATCAGCATACAATGTCAACATGCGACCAACGACTGTCGAACCTCGACAGACTGTTTTTCTGTCTTCTAGTCGACTGTGATGGTTGAATAGTTGAACTGCTCTAACTTCTTCTTTGTAACTGAACGTAACGGGAAGGTACCCAAGCGTCTCAGATTTCTTTATAAGCATGTAAACTATTGTAATATAAAACTAATCGGATTTTATCAGATCTTCATCTTGATCAATCTAGAATAGTTCACATTCCTGCATATTGTCTGTGTGTACTTGTGTTATCTGTATTGCATAACCCTGTTTTGATCTTTCTATTTATTAAGCTTCCTCCATAACAGAGCCGACTCATTCAGTCAAACTGTTGTCCCCCTTGTGCTTCCTGGACACGATACAGATCATTGGTATCAGAGCATACTCAGTTTTCTTGGTTAAGTTCTGCGTATACACTTCTCTCGAAGTTACCTGACTTATGCCGGTTCAAACTCGCTCGCAATCTCAACAATCCAAGCAGACGCGATCTCTAGATATGATAGAAGAAACACATGATAGACATGCAGCCAATGAGACAACTCAGCTTAGTGAGCAAGCTCTGGCTCGACAACGAACTGAAATGTTTGCCCAGTTCAATGAGATTCTCTTGCGATTCGCCTCGACACCCGGAGGATCCTCGACGAAAACTCACTCCAATAAAATCAGCCCCTTAAAAGTACAAATGAATCTCGATATACCGAATCTTGAAGGAAAGATTGATGCGGAATTCGTCGATAATTGGGTGCAACAATTGGAATCCTATTACACTGTAAATCAACTCTCCGAAGCTAAAAAAGTCACCATTGCGTCCGTAAAAATGTCAAACTCCGTGCACTGCTAGTGGGAGAACCTCTCGACAAAGATGGAGAAAAAAGGAGACCCCATTGACACATGGGATAAATTTGTCGAACACATCCGAAAGGAATTTACCCGTCGAAATACCTCAAGCAGCAGTATAAGAAGTGGAAGCAGCTAAGGCAATGGAAAGACCAATCAGTACAGAGTTACACTGATGAGTTCTATCAACTCATGGCAAGACTTGGCATCTAAGAGGAAGAGAAATTGCTTGTTCTGAAATACACCAGTGGATTGTCTCAGTACATGCAGCAGGAGATGGAATTTTTGACTGTCAATACGCTTGTGGATGTTTTCCACTATGCCAGCAAACTTGAAATCAAGCAGAAAGGAAAAGCACATTTCACGACAAAGCCGACATTAGGAAGACCACTCGATAAAAGGACACCCACCGACTACGACAAGTCGAGATCTTCTCAGTCGACACCACCAAAACCTAACGACGGTAAGAAGCCTTTTCATAAAAAGGAACGTAGCAAACGATCGCCGACCGGAAAATGGTGTGATACCACCACTTATCTTGGCATGATACGTCTGAATGCAAAGCTCAGAAGACATTTTTGATGAAAGTGTCGACCTCTGACGCGTTTGACAAGATGGTGGAAGAATCTGATCCATACGTGATGACCCTTTTGACCTCGACAACTCAAGCAGCCTCGACTATTGTCGACGAGGAGGAACAAGAGCGCCTGTTCCATACACGGATATGGGTCCAGAGCAACCCATTGCATCTGATTGTGGACAATGGGAGCCAAAAAAACTTCGTTTCTGAAGAACTGGTGAAGAAATTAGGTCTTGTCACCACTCCACATCCTCAACCTTACAACATCGGTTGGATGAAGGATGGACAAGAACTACAGATCACTCGATAATGCAAACTCGCCTACTTCATAAAACCTTTTGAAGATGAAGTACTCTATGACGTGGCACCACTCTCCGTAGCCGACGCCCTATTTGGGAAACCTTACCTCTGGTATAGACATGGAAGTTATCAGTCACGGCCTCAGAAGGTGATTGTCAAAATCCAAAATCGATGGTTCAACATACCAGAGCGTCAACCTAGACCGACGGTTGCACTGATATCTGCCAAACAGACAAAGAAGCTCATCAATCATGCTTAGAAATTTGCATTAATCATGATCAAGTCGCAACATTCTAAGAAGACCGCAGCAACGAGTCGAGTAACCGACCAATGCAGCTCTTGATAGAAGCAGCAAGTCAGTCATATTCTCGATGAGTACCAGAACCTCTGTCAAGTTCCAGACGGAGTACCTCAGCATTGCCAGGTAAAACACTCCATTGAACTTGTTCCTGGTTCTTCTTTTCCTAACGCATCTATTTACAGAAGATCCATTCTCGAAAATGAAGAGATTCACAGACAAATCCAATAGTTAATCGACAAAGGTCATATATGACCTAGCTCCTCTCTAACCTAGCTCCTCTCCTTGTGGAAGTCCAGTCGTCCTAGTTCCAAAGAAAGACGGGACTTGGCGCATGTGCATTGACTACAGAGTTCTCAATAAAATATCGGTGAAGAATCAGTACCCTCTGCCGCGGATAGACGAGCTTATTGACTTTCTGAAAGGTGCTAAATTCTTTACTAAACTCGACCTCAAGTCAGGATACCATCAGATTCCAAACGAGCCCTCAGATGTGTGGAAAACTGCTTTCAAGACCAAGGAAGGATTGTTTGAATGGTTAGTCATGCCTTTCGGCTTAACCAACGCACCTGCGACCTTCATGCGACATAAGGATAACCTTCTTCGACCTTTCATTGGAAAATGGATTATTGTATATCTCGATGACATATTCATTTTCAGTCGATCATGGGAAGAACATGTCGGACATCTTCGACAAGTCCTCGACACTCTCCAGCAACATCAGCTCTATTTGAACATGGACAAGTGCTCTTTTGCGATGACCAGCATCAAATATTTGGGGTATGTAATTTACTCTGCAGGCATTCACGTCGATCTAGAAAAAGTACAGATCCTCAAATATTGGCCCATTCCTAGAAGCATTCAAGAACTAAGAATTTTTCTTGGTTTGGCGAATTTCTATCGACGATTCATACTCGGCTTCAGTCACATAGCCTGGCCCTTGAATCAGTTGACAAAAGGAAATGGGAAAACTGTCTTTCAATGGACATAAACACATCAAGCAACTTTTGAACAGCTCAAACACAGGCTCTCTACTGCACCAGTACTTGTGTTACCTAATTTACATAAGCCCTTTGAGATTGAGACGGACGCATCGGACTATGCCCTGGGCGCAGTGATCACTCAATCTAGTCACCCAGTCGCTTTTCATTCCGAGACTTTTAACGACACAGTTAAAAGATACTCGACGTACGAAAATGAACTGTGTGCCATTATGCAAGCTCTCAAGCAATGGGGGCATTACATCCTTGGAAAGGAAATGGTCATTCTTATTGATCACAAGCCTCTACAGTTCGCTCCAACACAATCAAAGTTGCAAACAAACCGACAACTCAAGTGTATTAATTACCTACAACAACTTCAGTTGGTGATTAAGTATCGAAAAGGCAAGGCTAACTTCGCTGTAGATTGCCTCAGTCGACCACCCATTACTCTCCTCTTAATAGTGATGAGTATGCAGGGTTACGACACGACCACTTGGCAACAGTTGTACGAGGACGACAACGAATTCTCAGTAGTCTACTGCAAGTTACAGACTAACAAGTCGTCAACCTCAGACTTCGAATACTTCCTGAAAGATACCTTGCAATACAAGCTTGGATAGCTTTGTGTACCAACCGGTGAGCAACGACAGCAACTCATTTGGGACGCGCACTACAACAAGACCGCAGAACACTTTGGAGTAGCAAAGACACTTGCTATTCTGCAGAAGTATTTCTTTTGGCCTACACTTAAATCTGATGTCAACAAGTACATTCGATCATGTGTGGTTTGTGCCATTGCTAAGCCACCTAATCCACGACAGGGATTGTACACATCTCTGCCAGTTTCTAGTTGACCATGGGAATCTATTTCTATGGACTACTTGACAGGTTATCCTACTACCAAACATCAGCATGACGCGATATTAGTAGTAGTCGACCGATTCTCCAAGATGGCCATTCTCATACCATGTAAGAAGACCAAGACAACACAGCAGACTGCTCAACTCTTCTTTACACATGTTTGGAAACACTTTGGTTTACCCACAACCATCATTTCCGACCGAGATGCCAGATTCGTCAACATCTTTTGGAAGACTCTTTGGAAACAACTAGACACATGACTCTCATTGTCGACAAATTTCCACCCTTAGACCGACGGATAGACAAAATTTGTGAATCGCTTGGTAGTACAACTGCTTCGCATGTACAATCACTAGCATCGACGCACATGGGATGATAGTCTTCCATACATTTAGCATAGCTGCAATCGTGCTCAGCACAGCTCTACAGGCAAGAGTCCCTTTGAAGTCTGTTACGGATTTCAACCCTCAGCGCCTATCGACTTGATCAGCTCCTCGACATAGCTAAACTCCGACACAGATCGTAGTCAGCAAGAAGTTGATAAAGTAGTCAAGTTTCGAGAACAAATTTGTGACATTCAGCGACAAGCACAGGATATGTCGCATAGAGAAAACGAGAAAGCTAAGGCCATACATGACAAGCATCGCATTCCTCATACATTTCGCATTGGGGATAAGGTTTGGCTACATATTAAGAAGGAGCGCTTCACAGGTCCTTTCAAGAAGTTAAAACCTTTACGATATGGTCCTTACGGTATTCTTCGACAGATTGGCGATAACGCTTTCCAGCTGGACATTCCTGCTTGCCTGGGTGTGCATCCAGTCTTTAATGTGGATTTCCTTCGATCATACTATGCACCCTTGTTGGAACATAATGATTTCTCAACAGAAGATCCCGTAGACATCAATCCAGATATTCAGGAGCCTCTTCCTTGCGACACCATTGTGGGACGACGGGTACGCCTTACGAGGATGAACACAATTCCCTTGTATCAGGTTGCCAAAGCTGGCCAGATTCCATCTCAAGGAAAGTGGTAATTTTCTACTGAAATGTTCAACAAGTTTCCTCACCTTCACGAGAAAACAATGGGGTCCATTGTTTCTTAAGGAAGGAGGTCTGATCCACATCGCAGTTGGAATTTGTTGTAGGATGCTAACTTCGACACATTATTGACTAGTCTTCATAGTTGATACAACTTTGACAAGTTTTTGACACAACAAGACTTCGACAACTTCGCACCTTCAACATGTTCAGCGAACTCACAGTTCGCGACATCGGCATACAACGTCGACATGCTACCAATGACTGTCGAACCTCGACAGACTGTCTTTCTGTCTTCCAGTTGATTGTAACGGTTGAATAGTTGAACTACTCTAACTTCTTCTTTGTAACTGAACGTAACAGGCAGGCACCCAAGTGTCTCAGATTTCTTTATAAGCATGTAAACTATTGTAATATACAGCTAATCGGATTTTATCAGATCTTCATCTTGATCAATCTAGAACAGTTCACATTCCTGCATATTGTCTCTGTACTTGTGTTATTTGTATTGAGTAACCCTGTTTTGCTCTTTCTGTTTATTAAGCTTCCGCCATAACAGAGCTGACTCATTCAGTCGAACTGTTGTCCCCCTCATGCTTCTTGGACACAATACAGATCACCCTTGCAACCATACAAAAGGGGATTCTCCTGGTCTCCAATGTCTTTGCTTGACCTCCACCAATTACTCATAGGGTTCCAAAATCAACTAGGAGTGAAACTCAAACACAAATGGGTGGCTCAGAGTTTCGGTAAAATATTTGGTAGAGTGGCGGTAAGGTAGAAAATGGGGAAATCATGTCTAAATGGGGGACCTTCACCACTTATTTATATAAATAATTTCCTTGTGTTTTTTTTCCCATGGTATTGGGCAGACCTTGCTATTGGCTAGTGGTATTGGGGTTTTCCATCTGTTTTTTTTTTTTTTTTGAATGTTTTTCCCCTTTTCTATTCTCTTTTTGCATTTTTTTGGGATTTTCCTTCTTTTAGGGGAATATACCTCATTTCCCTATTTTAAGAAAAGGGAAATGATAATTATGGGCCAATTTGGTCTTAGACTTTAGGATTTTTGGGTAGGTGAAGGTAAAATGTGGAAAAAAGGGATAATTGTATGGTGTAGCTATGGTATGATACTTTTGGGTGTTAACAATTTTCCTCATGATGTGTGAGTGCATGATATGATCATATGTCCGATAGCCATCATAGAATATCTCTTTTCTAGGATAGTGTGTAGGACAATGGTGGGGAATAGAGACTGTGTCAGAGAGTGGAACATGCGCCTTTTCTGGACTGCAAGGGCTATATCTGCATATACAACCCTAAAAAATGGATGAGGTACATATATTCTAAAATATAGAAACGAGGCAGGCACACCCATGCTCATATAAATGTCTCAAGATATACAAATAACATTGAGGCCCAAAGGGGACATGATCCATACATGAATAACTATTGTGTACATCATAAGTGTTCGATAAGGACTCAAATATGGAGTGTAATCATGGTCCAACCATGGTTGGTCTGAAGAATTGGGACTGGAAACAATGGCATCCATCATGAATGCAAGATATGAATAAATGATGCTCTGCTATATAAGAGGGGGTCCAATGACTGTAAGGACTCAAACTGATGAAAGTATGAATCTCGAAGGTACAATACAGTGCATTTGGAACTAGATATACTAGGAATCCTTAAGTCGGGGGTCTTCCGAACACTGTCTCCAATGCATACCGGATATCCCCAGGAACATAATGTTGGGGGATTCCTGAGGGACTCAGCAATGTGATACAATCAAAGGGACATACAGGGTATTCGACCAACTAATGAAAGAACCAATACCCTGTACGAATATCAACAATATGATCAGGTAGATGATGTTGAGAACATGAGAAACAGTCGTTTTAAGGGGCACTAAGGGATCCCCTCAGGTGGTTTGTAGGAACTCATCAATTATGGCGATGAGGCCAAGGTATAGGGACCTTTGGGTCTATAGTCTCGAAGAGATGTGCTGGCGTTGAAAGAGGGATACCTGCGACTAGCAAAGCAATAATGGTTCCTTGATAGGAGTGTGAGGGGTGTAACTGTAGAGTGGAATGTAACTGGACTGAGAAACTAAAGTGGGACACAAGGGTGGATGAGTAGTGGTACTCAAACTTCATTTGTTCAGAGTATTGCAGGGTCGACCTAGTAGCATATGAAACTGATCTTAGGGGAGGGGATCATAGCTGGGGTAACTAAGTAGGAATAAATATATTAGATGTGACTGTAATGGGATAGCCTCAAAGGGAAGAGTGTTTATTGTGGATCAAAATGATTCCAAGGGTGACTCATTGCAGAATACTTTGAACAAAGGAGATTGGGGATGCTTCCATAATGAGAGACTATATGTGATCTGTAGGGGTACTGAGGAGCATGATTTGGGACTTCTTCATTGTTTAATGAGCTCAAAGGAGGGATAGAAGTGTGCTCAATATGAAATTATCTTGTGGATTTTTGTTGATCCCAAGATGATAAATTATCGCTGTTGTTTGCAATTTTAGATAGTCTGAAAACATAAAGAAAACTCCATGAGTGGCCTTTTTCGTAATTTAGTTCCCAAAGCCCGAAAAACCATAAAAGTGTGCAATGGAGAACTCTTCTATCCAAAGGGACTAGAGTATTACTTTTTCGTAAACATCCTATCTGGCCCCAAAAAGGGGTAAACTTATACCGGATCTACTCTCCTTCAGTTCCTTTTAAAGAGTCTGGAAGAGAAATATCACCTCGAAATCTTTTCATTGTGTAAGGAGTTAGAAGAGAGATTAAATGAAAATCCATAGTGGGAGTCCAACCAAAGGGAATGTCCAATGAGTGACAATATGCAGGGATACATGCAGTTTCATTTTTGGATTTCAAACTATGCAAAATTCCAATCCTGATGGGAATACAAATGGCATGGGTGCCAACAATAAGGGGGTACTAAATGCTCACCAATGTGACGGAGAATCTACTACCGAGCAAGGGGAAATGAAATGCTGGTTGGGATAGGCCACTTACTTGGAAAGAGGGGCTCCTAGAAGTGTAAAATGGGAACAATCAGTTCAATGCATAAGATACTATGGGGGACTTGCCTATATGTTGGTTAAGAGATTATACCTGTAGGGGCAGTTGTCATTGGAGCGGAGAGCACCACCATAACCTGTATCTGTACACAAAACACAGATACACAGGAATAAATGTGCATTTGGAACTTGAATATAACATACAAATACATCAGTAAGGTGACTTACATGATGGCACACAAATTGAGGCGAGCTTGAAATGGCTAAAAAAAAGTTGAGCGATCATGAGAAATGGTCCCCATAATAAAAAAGAGCATAGGATTCTGAATCCATTGGCGTGAGGCATGAAAATGGACATAGTATGAATCCGTAGTAGTGAAGAGAAGAAAATGGGTCAAAGGGCCTATAAAATAGGTGGAGTCCACATGCAACATGTCATTATCACTGTTGAGTATTGGGAGTGTGTGGAGGGAATCATAAAAGAACTACTGATTTCTCTTGATTGGACCGATGGAATCGATTTATGCGACTTCCAAGTAAATTCTCTCATGATTTCTCATCTTTTTTTCCATTCATTTTTCGATTTTTTGGTTCTCTTCGGACCTCAGTGAACCCTATAAGGGTTTATGTGCTGGGTCGTGCCTTTCGAAGGGAACAATGCAAATAGGTCGCACCTATCAGGGAGACATGCACGATATGGGTTGCACATATCTAATAAATAGGTGAGAACCATATCTCTCTTGTCTGGGAGATAGGTGTGACCTGAGTCATTTGTTTCATCTAGACAGGTGCGACTAGGTCACACACTTCCTAAAAACAGGTGCGACTTAGGGACAAGAGGGTATTTGTTTTCCTAGGTATTGATCTTGATGATGTGGATGTGAAGGATTCCTTGGGTGAATTGGAGAGAGAAAGACATGAGTGATCTTTGTGAGAATATTGAGGCTAACTAGGTTATGATGGATAGCTTGGCCCGCCATGGGTTACTGAATTTTAAGATGACCCCACTGATGCACAATGCAAAGATGCTTCTAAAAAATTGGTGTAGCTCTAGGACCAAGATGTAGGGGCCTTTATGATATAGGGTGAGTGACTGGAGCTTACCTTGGAGGATTTATTCTTCATGAAGGGTCTCCCAAAGATGGGAGTGATTGGGGACAGATAGACGAGGCATCTGGGGAATGTATTGATAGAGGACATGCCGACACACCATTGATTTGGGATTATGTGGGTGCATGATTCATACATCCCGATCTATGACATCGTGAGCATGGAGATCCGAGCAGTCATAGTAGTAGTGGTGCAGGTGCTGGTATTGAGTGGGCCCAACAAGATCTCGGGTGGCTAGTTGATGCTGGTAGAGTGGGTCCTTGCGGGAACCTACTTTGGGTGCGTGAAAATATATCATATTGCGGTTCGACATGGGTTGAATCAGGTGAGATAGGTAGGTGGGGAATTTTTCTTCCCTTCCTATTTTTGCTCATTTTTATTTAAGTAGGTGCTGACTCTACGACTGCACATGGCGGTGCGTGATGGTGGGACGATGGATCCCATGATGAGACAATGGCGAGAGATGATGATTCGGGAGGGAGGTGAATTGGTGGGCATGTTTTTTACTTGGGATTTATTCACTTAGTGGCGCTAGCCGATAGTGATAGAGGACTATCCTTACACTAGTATGGACTTTCAAGGGTATCTGGAGCTTCCTCAACCTCCCAGCCAATATTGGGGGCTCGATGACATGTTATGCATTTCTTTTTGGTGTATAGTCATGTTTTATACTGCTAGAGTAGATGGTATCTATAGTTTTGAGATATTATTGGTGCTGATGAATGGTCATGTGTGTGCAGATATTTGACCAATAACACTAGCTAGGTACCAGAGTTGTAGGGGCAGAGTGGAGGGGATATACCCTCCATCTCGCGGGTAGTAGTGACGTCGGAGCACTGAGGGTACACTAGATTCATAGTGGTTAGGGATTGACTGACTATTGGAGGGAGTGGAAGATGATGGTTGGAAACACTTAGATCATGAGCTAATCATCGTCTGCTACTAGGAACCAACTAAGTGGAATCCCAATATGCGATGGATCGCCATGGATGCTAAGGCTGTTAAGGTGATGGAGTCGGGCTACGCGCCCTTCGATGAATATGAGGAGATGAGGAGTTTAAGGATGATGAGGAATATGAATTAGATGACTGGATGGAATCCTGTGGGGATACCCCTTAATGCCATGGGCCTGGTGATTTTTTATCGATGTATTTATTATATTTTTGGAGGAAGATGTTGGGGATCCTCTATGCAGACATGACTACACTATGTTTTTTGGATATTATGACATTATATACATGTGCACTTGGATGCACTTTTTATGGTTGTGATCCTTTATTTTTGTGATGATTATGTTATGCTTATTCTTATGTTTATATACATGTGAATGCAAAAATGATATGGTGATGTGTGTGAATGGTTTATTTCCTAAATGTGATGATTGATATGGCACTCTAGAACATCATTGGCCATTTGGTCTGTGACACTATTGAAATGTCTTTGGACATGTATGAATGATATAAACTTAAAATGTCTAACCAATTGTCAAGTGCATAGGAATTTTCTAAAGAGGCAAGGATCATGTACCCGATAACTAGTATTCAATTAGGTGACAAGCATCTAGGAATCCAAGAAGATGCTGAGATGGAGGATACCCAAATGGAGGGTGATGTTCAAGAGACCGATCACAACATATGATACTCATCCTTGTTATTGGTGTCCACTCTGACACACGCTCCGTTAATGTGAACCAACTCATGAGAGGGAGAGTATATGACCCGTGTGGCTGAAGCGAGATTCAGGGACCATCGACTTGCACCGTTGGCAAGACTGAAATGAATGGAGGGAACATGATCCATATGATAAAAATCATGGAGACAAACCATAAGGATCATGCATACAAAAATTGAAAAAAAAAGACACAAACTATGCTACAATGAAAAGAGGATTCAAAGGAGTTATAGGTAGAATCTCTTGACGTACAACCCATTACAGGGGTTGTTCAAGAGACAAAATTTAGAATTGGAAAGGGTATAGGCCCCCTTGATGAGGTAGTGCTTAACAACATACAATCCTTTCCACATGGAATCAAACTTTCCTTTTCTCAGCTTGTCATGGGATTAATCGTGTGCGAGGACAAGGTCCCCTTCTTTGAAGATCCGTGGATGAACATGTGTGTCATAATGGACTTTATACCGATGCTTTGTGGCCTTGATCACTTGAATATCAACACAACGATATTCATCATATTGTTCAAGCAGGAGAATGTGTTGTTCTAAAGGAGAGGTATCAGGTAAAATTTTGACATCCATGTGCAAGGCTAGGATCTAGAATTCTATTGGGAGGACATAATCCATGCCGTTGATGAAATGGAATGGTGTGAAACCAGTTGTTATTTTTCTTGACGTGTGGTAGGCCCATAAGGTTGGAACAAGCATGTGATGACGATTGGACTTATGCTTATCTACTATCCACTGGAGAATGGATTTGAGGATTTTGTTAACAACCTCAACTTGGCCATTTCCATATGGATAATAAGATGAGGAATATTGGTGCTCAAACATTAACAAGATAGAAATTTATTTCCAGATGACATCCTCGAAAGGTTTATGGTGGTCAGACACTTGTTGACAGGGGACACTGAAACTGGCAATATCGTGGTTAAATAAAAAATGTGCCCTAGTCAGCCTTGAAATTGGAAGTGGGCATGGCCTCATCCCATTTGGTAAAATAGTCAACGAACACAATGATGTATTTATGTCCACTAGACGATGTAGGGTGACACTCCATAAAATCAATGGCCCATTACAAAAAGGCCCGACGATGACGATTGGGTGGAGTGGCACTGGGGGTATTATTTCCTTTGGGGTGAAGAGATGGCAATTACGGTAGTGCTTAACTGCCATGATGTAGTCAGTAAAAAGAGTTGGCCAAAAAATATCATCTTAGATGAATTTTTGGGTGGTAGCCATACCTAAGAGGTGGTCATCACAGGATCCACTGTGACAGTCATTAAGGACAATATTTGTTAGCCTCATCATGGGTAAGGCATATGCACAGGATGGTGTCGACACCGTGTCGATGGAGTACATAACCAATGAGGAGATATCAGGGAGTTGGTGATGAATGTGATGTCGGTTGATCGAGGCTAAGATGGGGACCAAAATTTTGGGTGCGCAGGCCGCCAAGAATGTCACTGAACCGTGGATCATCTGATGAAATGGTAAACATGTGGTTGTTGCGCAGATCGATGATGATGCGAGGTCTGTCAAAAATTGTACCAAAGCTAACGCCTTGGTTATCTTATGGGTGAAAAAATACAAATTGTATTCTTGAAGGATGGCGATTCATTTAGCCATGTGGACTTGGACAAGATGGCGGCTGAAGAGGTAAATCATGGGATTGGAATTTGAAACAACTGTGGTTTGGCTCATAAGAATATAATGGTGTAGTTTTTGAACTGAAAAGATGACTGTAAGGCCATTTTTTCCTCGTGAGGGTATCTGAGTAGTGGTCCGGATAAGGTCTGACTCACATAGTATATTGCATGCTCCTGACGAGAAGCGTCTTCTTAGACTAATACTCCTGCAATGGCATGTTTGGATGCTGAAACATAAAGGATACATTCCTTGGAAAAATACGGGGGCGAAATCAAAGGAGCAAAAGACATAACTTGTTTTAGTGCATCGAAGGCGGTTTGGACCTATTCATCCTAAACAAAAGGGATGTTGGTTCAAATAAAGCATAGGATTCCATGGACCTTTCTAGCACAATAAAAAATAAACCATCGCAGGAAGTTGGCCTTGCCTTGTAGACTTTGAAACTGGTGCAAAATGTGTGGGGACAAAAGTTCACGGATGGCTTGAACATTCAAGGGATCAATGGTGATCCCTTTATTGGAAACAATGAGTCCCAGTAATTGACCAGCAGGGACACAAAAAACAAACTTGAGTGGGTTTAGGCGGATATTATATTTTCGACATCGAAGGAAGACTTACTGAAGGTCTTTAGGTGTTGAGCTATTTTCTTGGATCGAGTTGTGAGATCGTCCAAGTATATTAAGATGATATGGACCAAGTCATGAAAACATAAGGTCATGGCCCATTGAAAGGTGGCTCTAGCATTTTTAAGGCCAAATGACGTAAATAAATAGGAAAAGGTGCCCCAAGGGGTGGTGAATGAGGTATTATAATGATCCTCTTTGTCAATCCAATTCTAGTTGTAACTAGAGAATCCATCCAATAAGGAAAGGACCTCGTGGCCTACATAAGCATCAATGAGTGATCGATAAATGATGTCAGGAATTTGTCTTTGGGACATGCCAAATTCAAATCCCAAAAATTAGTATAGACGTGAATGTTTCCCTATTTTTTATTGACTAGGATAGGTTTATAAACCCAAGTGGTATACACAATTGGGTAGATGAAACCTTCCTTGTGCAGTTTCTCAATTTCAACCTTAATGGATGGTGCTTTGAAGGTGTGGATTGTCCACTACGTTTGGTAGATAGGAGAAACATCAGGCCATGTGTCGATGCGATGCTCAACAATGGCATGGTCAATACTGGGAATCTTGATATAGGACTAGGATAAACGCCTCAAAACTCTTGAAAGAGCGCTATATAGGCGGTGACTTCTTTGAGGGTGCAGGAGGTGCCTAATGTGATATTTTGGCAATGTTGAGTTTAACAGAGATATCCACTTGGATAGTGGGTGATATATTGTCCATGTTTCCCTCATCAAAGGCATTAGGGGATGGGATGTGATTCTTAAACCAATCGACATTTCCATGGGGAATAAAATCTTTCAACTCAACTGAGAATTGATCGGTCGTAGATGTGGTAAGATCCTTAGGGATAAAATAAGCATGATGATGAATATCATCCCAAGGGAATTTAGGCTTGGGTAATGATTCGAGTATGTATTATTCATTTTGAAAGAATCATGTGGAGATATTGGAGGGATCAGTCTGAGCCAACGATGTGGAAGGTTGATCAATGGTCGAGATAACCTAGATGGTGTTTGTATCGATTGAAGAAGATGACAAGGGGTGAATTTATTCAATGAAAATGACCTGAGACTCCAAGGAGAGCTTATTCAAGTTAATCAACATAGATCAGTATTATTTCAAGTGAGGGTAGTGTCCGTAGAGGCAACATACCATGCATGAATGGTTTGTGCATAAAGACGCGTTGTGCGCTTGTGGAGTGTCTGGTATTTGGAATACCGCGATGTATTCTCCATCATCCAATGTATGCATGTGAGTGTGTAAGATGGGAAACTGAGGACAACTCTAGGTAGCGTGACCTAAAACATCACACAAAGAACAAGGTGAAGGTGCTTGAGCCAAGGCATTAGAGGGTTCATGACTTTGTTCCTTGTTGCCTAGGCTGTTGATTTTGTAGTCTTTCCCCCATATTTTTTAGCTAGAGGAGGGGTGGGGTTTGAGGGTATTGACGTGGACATGCTGGGAGGTAGATGATTGGTAGCGTCAATTGATTGTATGAGCATTAAAACAACTTGTGGGATCGGGGTGGTATTGGGCATAGGTAAGTACCAGACTGGAATCCCTAATGTTAATCCGGGGTGGTTTAGCGTTTCCATCACGAGCATGCTGATGAATCCCAATGGTGGAAACAAGAAGGGGATTGTGTGTATAGGTGTAGCTCCCAAATGGATGGGAAATTATGATTTTTGTGGTTGAGATTGTTGCTGGGGTTGAGACTGAGGCTGTGTTTGGGGTGCAAGATGAGTAATGGATTGTGGTTGAGGATCTGGTTTTACTGAAGATATGGTGCATAAATATGATATCTCGACAGTTGAGTGGAGTTGTGGAAAGGCCTGAAAAGTGGAAATCATGGGATCTTCACAATAAATACCAAACCCCGTGACGAAAATTGATGGGATGAAAACACTGAGGATAGTGTTTTAGAACATGGGGAGGAAATTTTTTGTAGTCCTTCCTTTGGGGTTATAATAAGTCAAGTAGTCAATTTTGACAACTTTCGCTTTATGAGGGAACATCATAAGTCGGAAAATGGATGAGGTAATGGAATTCATTACATACATGTAACTGCAGCCAAGGAGGAGGTTATAATTGAGCTAGGAATTAACAACTTCAATGTCGATTAGGATGGTTTTGCTAGCTAACTCAACAGGGACATTTGGTAGAAGACCCTAAGGTTGGGCTGTGTAACCATCATAAGAACTAGTGCCATCATGGAAGGTTACAAGTTAGGGGACTTGATTTTCAGAAAAACAAAGGTGGAAATTATGCATGTAGAGGTGCCCTCATTGACAATCCAATGATGGATTACTAAGTTCTTGATCGAGATGGGGATATGAAACACGATGGAAAAAGGCATGCAAGGTTCTGAATGATCCAAGTCCAATGTCATTAAACATGAATAATATGGATCAATTGCACCTAAGGCTAATAGTAAGGATTTTTGTTGCATGGGACATTTCCTAAGAACTTCCAAGGTTGACATGGCTAGGGGGGATTGGGCCAAATCATCCACAATTCTATAATTGAGGGTATATTGAGCATTGGAATTATTTGTGGTGCGACATAGAGGAAACTTACATATTTTTGGAGCCCTGTCCATTAGAGGTTTAGGTAATTGTAAGGATTGATCCATAGGAGTGGTGTTGGTAGTGCTGTCAATTGGTATGGATTCAGTAGTTGAACTGTATTGGTTGTGGCGGGTTTGAAGGTTGACCTTAGAAGAAAACATGAGAAGGTTTTGTACTCCCGAATTAATAGGATGGATTGAGGAAGTAGATGTGGCAGCATATGGCACTATAGCCTATTGTGTGACTACCCCTTGAGTGGGAAAAGGGTTCTGCAACACCATTGGTTGTTGGACTAGTTGAGTTGTATTAGGTTGTGTCTGAGGGGAACCAACAGTGTCACTCCATTTTGCTTCATCCCAAAGCTGACGGGCTTGAGAAAAATGTAGGCAGTGGTGTGTGTAATGTCCATATTTATTGCAGAAAGAACATAGGTGATTGGTCCTTAACTGTGGTTTATTTCCTTGCTTTGGTGGTTAGTTTGGATCTTGGTTGGAAGTATTGGCTCAATTATTGTTAGGGGTGTTCGTAGGTTGTCTTATCCCTCATAGGAGTTGGTTATTTCCTTTGTTCCTATATCTTCTATTGCGCCTTTTCTGACCCTATTGGTTATTGGGGGTAGTTTGTGTGGGAATATTCTATTGCACATAGACTTTCCCTTGTCGATAAGTTGGAGATTAGGGAGAAGGTTGAGAGGGAGCTGTTGGTGGCAGGCCAAGACAAGGATAATATGGGCTAGCGGTTGGGGTTCCTGAGTATCCTTGAATATTTCCGCTATAGGAAGGTCTATGATCATGGGGGGTAGGAGGTGCATAGGAAGGTGTCACTCCTAAATGGTATGAAGGCCTGGACACATTGGGGTCATATCCTTGTGCGAGGCAAGGGCCTATAGGAGGCGGAGCAATGCTAGGGGGATTATCGTATGTGTAGTTGGCTGGTGTGGGGGGGAACATTAGCATATAGAATTACTATAGATGAGATAATACCTATTCCACCATATGTGGCATGGGATTCCCCCATTGGATCCTTTTTAGAGGAATCTCCATGAGGGGAATAAGGGAGAATGGTATATAATTAGCTCAACTGTGCGTATATAAGGTCAAATTGTTGGGATTTAAGGATGACCTCTTCTTTTGTTTGAGGATGTTCTAATTCCACATCCTTGGTAATGGTTGAGATGAGAGACTTTAGGAACCAATCTAAAAATTTTTGGTCCTCCAATTTGATCTTGCATAGACTTCACCATCTACACCACTCATGGATGTGGTCCATGATATGGGTAGTAGTAGTCTGCTTACAAGAAAGAAGGATATTGACACCAACATCGTATCAAATTGGTAATTGGAAGAACTACAGGAAAGTGGAGGCCAGGGATGCAAAGGTGGAATGTTCCCCATGGGGCTAAACGATGTGCCACTTGGATGTAGCACTAATCGAATCTATGAAATTCAACATAGCAGATCTATGGAACAAGAGAAACAATTACTAGAGATGCATAAAGAATAATATGTGAAAACTGTACAAAAGACTTGCAACAATGCTCTATTGAACTCAGAAGTAGAATACAATACAATACACAGTAACAATGACTGAATAATTTGAATTAACCAAGGAGTTCATTCGAATAGCCTGCATGGTGCAACATGTCTCCACTAGGAGCCCTCATCATTAGATTAGCGGTGTCATCAATGCACAAGTAACGATCAACCAGGTATCAAACTGAGTCTAATTGAACTTAGGTAGGTGTAACTGGCGCATGGAGCACTAATGGAGTGAAGAAGAATCCAAGGAGGGCACATGAGGAGCTGTCTAGAGTCAGAATAGTCAAACTAGTCTCTTTGGGTGTCCATTGGAGTGTTTCAGTCAGTTAACTAGTCAATATGTCCTCAAATCAAGGAATAAATCCACAAATAAGGAAACTAGCTGAGTGTGTCACTGGTGGTAGGTGAGAGAGGCGCACATGTCATTTAGGAGACTCAAAATAAGCGCATCATGGAATAGGAGGGCTGGAACTGAGCATAAAGAAGCTCCCGGGGCTAGCAAACTAGGGACTAGGTGTTGGGTGACACCTCAGTGATGACTGGGCCGCATGCAAATGCATGCAAATGAATGCCTGCATGCCTACATGACTACATGACTGCATGATGATGGTGAGAATATCCTAACACCACCCCACAAGCTATACTATGACGTAAAAATAAAATATAGGGCCCTGGTTATTGAGACCAAAGGTCACCCCAATACATAAAATAATCCAAAAATGCTAGAAAAAATCTAAGTGAGGAAAGAGGGAAAACCCAGTGGGAAGAAAGGCCTCCCTCAAGATGAACACTGAAGGATCTAATCTGTCTCCACCATAGTATAACTCACCCCCAACAGTGAACAGAGGTAAGAGAACTTCTTCTCAGTGAAGCTCTGGTGAAGATGTCTGCAATTTGCTCTTCTATAGGGCAATATTGCAATACAATGGTTCTGTCATGCACAAGCTCTCAGATGTAGTGCATGTGGATCTCGATATGCTTGTTCCTCTCGCTCTGAACTGTATCCATTGAGATCTTGATATCATTCTGATTGTCACAAAAGATGACAATAGAAGTGGTGCTACCAATATCAAACTCTGCTAGAATACCCTGCAACCAAACTGCATGAATGCAAGCATTGACTTCTCCTCGATACTCTGCTTATGCTAAAGATAAGGAAATGGTTGCTTGCTTTTTGCTTGAACTGCAAATAGGCCCTGTGCAAATCATGAAAAAATATCCAAAAGTGGACTTCCGATCAATGCTATCATCCACCCAATCTGAATCAGTGAATCCCACTAAATCTAGCTCGGAATATGCAGCATAGTGTATGCCAAAGTGTCTAGTACCCTGCACATAGTGCAAGATTCTCTTTGCTGCTCTGCAATGAAGCTCATGGGGATGCTGCATATATATTGACATGGCACTCACGGCATAAGAAATATTAGGCCTAGAGTGTGTCAAGTATAGAAGACGTCCAATCAACTGTCGATAAAGTGTCGAATCCACCAATGGTGTGGAATCACCATCCTCTAGTCTATCATGTCTCCTCTTAACCATTTTTTTTTTTTGCATGGGTCTATATACCATGTAGTATTATTTAGATATGCCACCAGATGTGAACTTTACTGAAGTGCTATAGTCTCGCGGACTATATGCACCCTTACGTCATACGTGTTATAAGATAGAGTTCACTTGAACTGGCGTGTGTGCACTAGAGGTCTCGTACATTGACATTAATGGACATACATCCCTCTATACAAATGACAGTAACACGTGTTATCTAAATGACCCAAGGACACATGTAACTAAATAATTAATGGATTAATAAAAGCACTTATACACAAATTAAATGCTGTACAAAGAATGTGCATAAACCATCTTTATCCTAGGTCCCTTGTTAGACTTACTATGCATATATATACATTACATAACTATATATATATATGCCTAACTATATATTAATTTTATCAATCAGTAACATATTCAACATTACCAAATTTATGGCATGACTAGCCATTTATCATATTATTGACAGACTATAGATTACATGGGAAAAAGCCATGTATTAATACATATTCCATATGTATTAATAATATAATTATAATGCACCATATAAACAATGACATGAAATATTAATTTAACATATATCATGACTCAAATATTGCATCGACAAATAAAATGAACTCCATACAATTATAAACATGAGATTATATCTATTAATACATAGGCAAAGCAATGTTTTGATTCCACAACTAAACCAGAGTTTATATATATATATATATATGCGCTTTCAACTTAAGGCTTACATAGCCATTACACACCAACATACAAACAAAGAATTATAATATATATCAAATATATTATGTAGTGCGCCTTTATACTATGGCTTACATAGCCAAATCTCCAATCCATGTGAAACAAGGATCTAACATACATATATAATATGTATCAGATATATATAGGTAACATATAACAATAAAACGTGGCAACAATGGGCGCTTATGGAAGCCGACCCTACCACCATACATTTGTTACCAAGCATAAGTCGTAACACTTAAACAATAAACACAAACTAACTTAATGAATTATCCTCCATGAAAGCGACCGTAGGCCACGATATAACAATGTGGAGCTAAGGTGATAATACAATATATTAACCATGCTAAACTTAGAAAAGGACTGTTGTTATGTAGTCGGTCTTACGTCGGCTTGATCACCGGTGGTCTGCGTGGCATAGTGGCTAATGCCACTCAGGCTTGAACACCCCACGAACATGTTTTAAACCCACATGTGTTGCTTTTCTGGCAGGTTGTCAACACTCTTGTCACGTGAATGAAGTTGCAGTGGTTGCGTCGTGGATTGTTTGATGTGGATCAAGTAGGTCACTCCATTAATGGAGCTCCCTCCACAACTATGCTTGCTATCCATAGGTTACCCCGCCAAAATGCAACTTGTACTAGCAGTTGTAAGCATTGAAAGCTTGAAGGCTTAGAACCATTGATTGTGATCTGATACAGCACATGGATAAATGAGAAGGAATCCTCGTTGTTGATTTGGGTGGTGGATCTTTGCACCAACCACTCATCGCTTGAGCATTAACTCCTTTCTACACTGGTGGCAGTGGTTAACCACTTGCTCCACCCGATGAGACAATTTTGAACTTCGTTGAGCTGAGACAGTTGGGTCATTGTTGCAGTTTGGCACCGAGAGACTTCGGCTCTGGGCCACCAAAAGAGTAAGAAACGAATGGCTACGGCTCCTTCATGGCTGGGTAACTCACTGTATAAGTTCAACCACCATGCTTCTGCATTCGTCAACCTGAGTAGGTAAATCGTTGCTCATTCTCAAGATTTACAACGTAATGTTTTCTTTGTTGACTGTAAGTTAATGTATGCGTTTAATATTGTCTTGTTACTGACCTTCGAAGCGTTGTGATGTGGTGTAGGTGCCAACAGCGTTGAGCTACGTTGTGACTCCCCCATCACTACCAGTTAACGTGCCCTGTCACTTGTATGCAAATTCATTGTAATGTTAATATTTTTCGGTTATTCATTGATATCTCCTATAGTTTTAACCTCTTACCACATGCAGGTAACCACGACCAAGGTGGAGTGGGGTGCACTCCGACAAGATTGCAACCGTTATGGTGAAACTTGGAAGGCTTGCGCAGTTACCAGGTAACTCTCCAACCAACCAACTTGGGTTTGGTTTACCCCGTTGGTGGGGGTCGAGTTACTTTGAATGTTTGGGTTGACTGTGGTTAGGGTTTCCTGCTTTCGTTTTTGTGAATAAAATGGCACGGCCATTGGTCGAGCTTGTAGGGGCATGAGCCTGCCTACAAAGGGTCCTCGTGACCTCTGTGTGCTTTAGTCGACATCTTAGGGAAGTCTTCACATTTGAAAGATATGTTTTGAGTTCCAAAACTCACTACCGTGAGCGTTTATGCAATCCACACGACGCTCTGCCCTGGGCAGCTGCGTCGATACCATGTATATTGTACAACTTATTTTTAAGGGAAAATATTATCGTTTAAAAGGTTTTGTGTCTTTGTCTTTGTATGTATGCGCAACACTGTACTTATTAAGATGTAAATGTGTGCATGAGTCCGTGGCTTAATAACGCCTCTCTGCGTCTTTGGCCAAGACTATGCGATTTTGTTTTTTTAAATGAATGCAATGGATACGATTATTATATGAAAGACTCTTAGTTGCATTTGATGTTTAAATAAAATGCATACTTTACATTATGGCAGTCCCTAGCATCTAGGCGTTTACGGAATGCATATGAGTATACTGTGTTTATTTGCATTATTAAAATGGAACATCTTCGGCTTTGCATCCTTTACAGTTTACATGCATTCAAAGTTTACATTCACCAGCATATAATAATATCATTTTTATTGTTGAATGAATAATGGTTTGGGTGAAGGTGAAGAGCCTGCCCCATTTGCATACGAAAATTGTTATGCATTTAATTAATTAATTTTTCTCTATCAGCAATGCACTATGAAAGATTTCCCATTCAAATGTATACTCCTTATACATAAATGTTAAGCTTGATCTCTGTCACAGCTTAGGTAGGCCATTATATATATATATGTTTGTAATGTATGTATACAATGTCTGAAATCGTAGTCTTCTTTTTACATTGCATTTGTTGAATGATAAATACATAGAGTATAATAATAATGATGCCCTTCGGGCTATGGGTAAAACCCTCATTGCATACAATGGCTTTCTTCTTCGTAGATGCATTCATAAAAACTCTATATTATATGAAACAACATCGTGTGGCGAGCTAGGTCAACCACGATTTGTTTTGTACCATAGCCAAATGGAAATCATATAAATATTAATATAATGAACTTACATTGCTTTTTGTATAAAGGATAATGTTTCATCCCAGCATGGGATTTATATCAATGCTTCCACTCAGCAATAAAATAATACACAGAAACTTAGTTCATTAAATATGATTAACCTAGAATGTGATACTACAACAAACAATCTTTCAAAACAAATGCATCTAGAATCTCAATCTCAGATGATCTATTTATTCAATAACACTATAGATCTGAACATTAATATTTATAGGGTTTTCTGCAATAAACTCTAACATCAAAAGTTAAGAGAATATACGAGTGCTAGTCATGTAAACCTCACAGTTTACATGGATGACCCACTCATAGCATAATGATCAAATATATAGCAGCTATGTCTAGACTGGAATATGTCTAATACAAATAGATGCAGTTACAAATAGTCTCTATAAAACCTAGGTTAGTATATGGACCATAATGCCTTGTATAAACTGTTGTAGACATATAAACATCATAGGGATTCAATGCTGTAAAATATACTATAACAGAATGTGAGTCTCCTCACAGTAATCCCCACACATAAATATTCTAGATCTGTAAGTCAAGTCATAATATAAAACTTATACATAGAGATCTATCATTCTGGCTGAGATTTGTGCACAGAATAATTAATAACACATTCTACATCTGATCATATGTAATAAACAGGTCATTTAACTGTAAATCAGAGATATTCAGAAACACATGCAAATACTGCTTCATAAACAATTATCCTGCAAGTACAACATATAGATACTTATCTGAAATATGTTGACCAGTGGAACCAAGCACAAACCTCCTAGCCTTTGACCAGCAAGTTCTCCTTGCTTTCACGTCACCCCCGAGATGACTTCACAGTCCCCCAGGTGGAGTATAGATTTTAAATTACCCTTAATTTTTTTTCTGCAAGTTATTTATGATTAATTTCAGAGGCAACAAGAAAACCAACACCCAACTCAGTACTCCTGAGCTCCCGAATTCTCCAGGGGATTTTAAGACTTAGCCATTAAGAGAATCAATAAATCACAGCTTATTCAAGTAAATGCTATAATCCTGCAGCTTGGGGTAGTTATCCTACTTGCACACAATTAAGTGGCCAAGATCATACCCAGCTAAATGATTCCTCTTAAACTGGGCTAGTTTGGTCTCCAAAATATGCTCTCAATCACTTGGCTTCAGGACCAGTTTGGTTCTCCCAAATCTGTCCTCCCTCACCAATCTTCATTTGTCTCAGGGTTTGTTTTTCCCCAACACCCATTTCTCTTGTATGTTTAGCTCATGAGAATGTTAATCGTGATAATGATGATTGAATGAGTGTTTTAATGAATTTCACATTTTATTCTCTTAGGTGAAAATTCCTCATATATGAATTCTTTTAATTCATTAGTTTCTCAAATCTCTTCTTTAGGGTTTTCCATTTCTCTCCAATAAAAAATTATTATTATTATTATTATGTGGAAATATCCCTCCAACCCTTAGGGGACTGTGACTCCCATCTCATTAATGTGCTAGTCCACATGGTCATTAGAAATCAATTTATCATATTTCTGAAATCACCTAAGTAAAATGAAATAATACTTAGCATAAATATAATAGGGGTTCAAAGTCCAAAATTGGGTATTACATAGTCTCATTCCCGAGAGGAATGGGAATGGTGTTTCCTTACAATCCGACATATTAAATTTATTTAGCAGGTCTGAAACATATTTTTGCTGAGATATGGTGATCCTATCAAAATTTTGAGCTATCTCTAACCCAAGGAATTGCTTCAACAAGCCCGAATCACTCATGTCAAAAGTTAGATTTAAAGCAGATTTGTGTTTCCGATTGAAGCAAGATTGCTTCAATTTATCAAAAGGTCATTAACATAAAGGTCAATATTCAACAAATTACCTTCATGTTTCTGTAGGCACACATTTGGATCTGATTTGCACCGTGCAAAATTCTGTGACAGGAGGAAGGAGTCCATATTTACGTACCAAGCTCTTGGGGCTTGTTTTAATCCATACAATGATTTCTTCAATCTGCACACTAATGTCGGATGTGATATGTATCCTTCAAGCTGCTTCATGTAAATTTCTTCTTTCATATCTCCATGAATAAATGCATTCTTCACATCCATAGGGTGCACTTCCCAGTGCTTAGATGCGGAAATTGCCAAAACTAGGCGGATAAAATCCATCTTTGCAACTGGTGCAACGGTCTCGGTGTAGTCCACTCCTTGGACTTGGGAGAAGCCTTTTGCAACCAACCTAGATTTTTATTTTTAGGTTGATCCATCAATAGAAACCTTTTTGAGATAGACCCATTTTCATTGGACTAATTTCCTCCCAGGTGAACAGAAACTAGCTCCCATGTAACATTCTTTTGAAGAGAACTGTACTCTTCATCCATGGCGGTTTGCCATCTCGGATCTTGGTGGGAATGATAGTATGATTTAGGATCTGAACCTATCATCAAAAAAATTTCTCATACAGTAATGGATCAGAATATGAAAGAGCAATACCCGCTCTTTGAAAGTTTGCTCGAGTTCTTCTTGGATCGACAGGATTTCCAATGTTTGAACCAACAGACTGGAGAATATTTTGGGCCCACTTTGGAAAATGTTGGGGCACATATGAATCTACATATGAACCTAATATTTCATGTTCATCAACCTCTGATAAAATATCATAAATATTAGAATACAAACTATCATCATCTTCTTCCGAATCTTCTTCTTGTAGAGGCAGCAATTCAACAGTTTCTTCCTCGACTAGTTTTAGATCTTGAAGTGGTTCTTCAAATATTACACTTCGCTTGATGAATATCTTTTTGGATATGATATCCATGAGTTTGCAGGATTTATAACTTTCATCATATCCAATGAGGATGCACTCAACACTTTGCGGATCCAAATATTTTCTCTTCTCAGACAGAATTCTAGCCCAAGCAATGGAGCCAAAAACCCCGAGATTGGACACATTAGGCTTGTGACCAGTATAGGCTTCGAAAGGAGTAGTATCTTTCACAGATGAATGTGGAAATATGTTTTGAATGTATGTAGAAACATTCATGGCCTCAGCCCAAATATTTGCAGCCAAACCTTTTGACTCAATCATACAGGTTTCCATCTCTTTCAGTGATCGGTTCTTCCTTTCTGCTACACCGTTCTGCTGAGGTGTGTAGGGAACAATGTGCTGGATCTGAATTCCATTTTCTGCACAAAGTTGCAGAAGCTCTGATTTGATATATTCACCTCCATTATCAGATCTAAGAGATTTGATCTTGTTCTCGGTGGTAGTCTCAACAGAAGCCTTGAAAATCTTGAATTTTTCTAGCACTTCCAACTTGTTTTTGAGAAAGAAGACCCAAGTTTTATGGAGAAGTCATCAATAAATGTTAGAACATACCTTGAGCCATTCATGGAGGTATGTGGCAGAAGACTGCTGATATCAGAATGAATCAGCCCCAAAATAGAAGAAGCTCTGCTATCTTTGACTCGGTCAAACTTGTGCTCGGGGTGCTTCCCAATGAAGCAACCCTTTCATATTCCCTTCGAGGATTTGATGATTGGAAGGCCCTCAACCATGGAATTTTTCTGTAGAAGCTGAAAATATTTCTAATTTAGGTGTCCAAACCTCTCATGCCATAGCCTACTAACCTCATTTCCACGAATCAGAAGAGAACTAGGCTTTGAATGTGGTAAAAAATGAGAAAACTCATATGTTTTTGCAGCATGATTGGCTTTTCCTACCACAATGAGTTTTCCTCTTTCAATATAAGAAATTTCAACATTATTGGGGCTGAATACAACCTTCATTGGTAAACCAGTATGTGTCATTTGATACAAAAAAGCAGGTTTGTAGCTAGAGAAGGAACATAAAGAACATTGTGAAAACTGCCATGCTCTAAATGAATAGTGCCTTTGCCCTTTGAAGAAATTTGTGAGTCATCTCCCATGTGGATGGAGATGGTGCCGTTGGAGTCAAATGATGAAAAATAATCTTTTTTTTCATCCATATGATTCGAAGCTCCAGAATCTATGAGAAGAGTGGTGGAATTCAAAACACTATCCATGAGTGCATGAACTCTTTTTGTATGCTCATTGTTGTCCTTCTTCTTTGTGCCATCAGGAAGAGCAATGTTGTTTCTCTCCAAGAGAAGGACCATGTGATCTATGGTCTTCTTCATGCATGAGCTTTTAGGATGAAAACCCTTGCTGCAATAAGAACATTTAGTCTTCTCTTTTCCCTTTTGTTTGTCTTTTCTTGAACTGGATGGCTCATGTGACTGATTTCTCTTCTCCTTTTGCTTTGGAAGATCAAGCTTTGGATTTTCTTTCTTTTGATTCCCTTTTCCATTCGTAGCTTTGGATCCTCTAGCAAAAAGGGCTTGATATTTTGAGGTTTTGATGGTCCCCATTTGAACAATCTTATCATGATCTTTTTTCAAGGATTCAATGAAGGCATTCAAGGTAGGCATCTTCCAATTAGGAATTGTGAGCTTTCCCGTATTTAAAGTTGAAACAAAAACTGAATAGTCTCTTCCAAGCTTCATAAGGATTGATAGAATCAATTGCTTATCTTCCTTTTCCACTCCACATTGCTTCAATAGAATCACCAAGTGCTTAAACTTAGTGAAGAAGTCATTGATGGTCTCGAAATTCTCAGGATTGAGGGAAATCAACTCATTCTCTAGCTAATAAGATCTCATTTTATCCTACTTGCCAAAGAGTGTGGCAAGTTGATCCCATACCTCTTTTGGAGTAGTCAATCCATTGAGATGGAAAAGAATATCCTTAGAGATGTTGAGACAAAGGAAACCATAAGCTTCATCAAGCTTATTGAAGTATTTTTCCTTCTCTATTGCAGATGTAGCTTTGACTTCTAAGCCCATGGTGACTCTGTAAAATCCTTTAGAGCACAATATTATCTCCATATCAGACTTCCACTGATAATAGTTGAAGGGAGTGAGGAAATTTGATGAAGAAGTGTCCATCTTCAAGAAGAGCGAATGCAATAGGAGGAGGAAAGAACCTGCAAATCCCAAAACAAACAAGAAATCTTAGGTCGACAACCTGCACTTTTCAAGTTGCATCACACCCGACATAGGAAAATAAAGCAAGCTTGAAGATCCAATGATCAATATCTAGGAATTATGTGGAAACTCTAGGATTCTGGTGCAGAGTTGGAAAAAATAGCCGCAAGTGTAGAATATGCATGTAGTGCATAAAACTGCTGCAATGTGAGCAAACTTGCTCAATCTTCATGAATAATCCCTGCCGAAAAGT
Source organism: Larix kaempferi (assembly GCA_027924585.1). NCBI lineage: Eukaryota > Viridiplantae > Streptophyta > Pinopsida > Pinales > Pinaceae > Larix > Larix kaempferi. Next base: position 10,364,448 of record BSBM01000368.1, read on the forward strand.
ATTTGTGTCCCTGCCATGGCTCTGATTCCATATGAAATTCAACACAACAGATCTATGGAACAAGAGAAATAATTACTAGAGATGCATAAAGAATAATATGTGAAAACTATGCAAAACACTTGCAGTAGTGCTCTATTGAACTCAGAAGTAGAATACAATACAATACACAGTAACAATGACTGAATAATTCAAATTAACCAAGGAGGTCATTCGAATAGCCTACATGGTGTAGCATGTCTCTACTAGGAGTCCTCCCCATCAGATTAGTGGTGTCATCAATGCACAAGTAATGGTCAACCAGGTGTCAGATTGAGTCTAACTGAACTTAGGTAGGTGTAACTGGCACATGGAGCACTAATAAAGTGAAGAAGAATCCAAGGAGGGTGCATGAGGAGCTTTCTAGAGTCAGAATAGTCAAACTAGTCTCTCTGGGTGTCCATTAGAGTGTTTCAGTCAGTTAACTAGTCAATCTATCCTCAAATCAAGGAATCGATCCACAAATCAAGCAACTAATTGAGTGTGTCACTGGTGTTAGGTGAGAGAGGCGCACATCTCATGTAGGAGACTCAAAATAAGCACATCATGGACTAGGAGGGCTGGAATTGAGTAGAAAGAAGCTCCCAAGGCTAGAAAACTAGGGACTAGGTGTTGGGTGACACCTCACTGATGACTGGGCTGCATGCAAATGCATGCCTGCATGACTGCTTGATGATGGAGAGAATATCCTAAGATAATGGAGTCATCCACTATTGGGTTGGAGGAACACCATAAGTGGAAGGAAATAATATGGTTTTGAGGGTCCTCCCCATCCTTCCCCTCAAACTTAGGGATGTCTGAAGGGTGCTTGGTAGACATAGGGGGCCATGTGAGGTCATGTCGAATAGGGTCATTAGTCAATATATCCAAGTCAGGGATATTAAGACTAGCCATGAATGGAAAGCTAGTAGTAGGATGTGACATGGTAGGACCCATGACTGTGTGGGACGTGGATGCGAGAGTGGGGATGTCTCCACCAAAATTATGAATCATATTAAAACCTTGACCTGTATGAGGTGTAGTGGTAGTTGTGGGGCCATCGCCTGGAATGGTGGACCCAAGAATAGTATGCAACAACTATCGGTATATCATTAGTAGGGATGGTAGGTCCAATGCAAGTGTTGGTTGTGGCAGTGGCAGTAGGACCTCCACCACTTGTATTATAGCTCGCAGTGATCTTGTGAATGTGTTGGTAGTGGAAGTGTTGGTGGGTCTACTGCCACTAGAAATGGTATCCCCAATGGAGCTATAAACAGTGTTGGTTGCAACAACGACTGTAGGGATATTGTTGTTTCTTCCACCCAATATTCCTTTGAAAAAGGGGTAGGGATTTGTGCCAACCCTAGGGATGCTAGTGAGTGATTGCGCATGAGACTCTGATTGGGAAGAGTCGGAAGTGAACTCGGGTTCCTTAGAAAAATGTTTCAAAGATGGGGGAGTACGCCGGATGAGGGTTCGATGAGTGATGTCTAAAATACCGTATTGTAGTGACTTCCCCCAAAGTCTATGAGAGTATATCGGGGGATAAATAGTGACATGTGTGCGAATGTGAAATGGGTATGGTCTAAAAATAGTCTAAAAAATACCAATGAGGCCAAGTGTGCAAGAAGATATTTCTCAATAAAAGTGGAACTTAGGCCAAAAGGGATAAAAAATCCTAATGCAACTAAGTGTGTAAGAGAAGAGCTCACCACAAAGGAGCACCCAGGCCAAATATAAGATTAAGAAACCTACTATAACCATGTGCTACATCAAGTGAGCAACAACAAAGTGGTCAGAAAACCAATAAGCAACACTCCTAGAAAACAAAAAGGACCACTAACCTATGAGTTAATGGAGAAAGAAACCACCTAATTACAAGATGGAAGCTTCCACATATAATTTCCTCTACAGGGTGATAAATTCCGTAGTCATAAAAAATGAAATGGGAGACCAAATAAGGATATGGCATATCCCCCCTACAGAGAGGGATATCGGGTAAAAGAGTCCTAAAAATATGCCAACTAGGCTACATCCTTCAAGGCACATCCAAAAAGGTTATCTATGGCTTTAGTATGTAGACAACGAGTAGGTGTCCTTCAATACAGAGTGGAGAGCGACATTCCACATAGACCTCCGAAACCAGTATTTCCACTTTCCCTCCTAAAGGAGATCCCCACCTACAAATCGGTCTCAACTGTTCCAATAAATACTAGAGGATTTTAGTACCCTAGATGACAACAACTATGTCTTAGATGTAAGTGGCAAAGGGGAATTGTTTGGATTGTGATCCCCAATTCCCTACCTAGCTACCAAATTATTGTATTCCTCAAGTGAGTTTAATGTTGGTTTAATTATGGTAAATTTTAGGCTCAGCTTGGGGTCATGAACCAAATTTTTAAATCTTAAGGTGTTCCCTGTGTGTAGGGATGGTGTGCTATTGGAAAATAAATGTTGAATGTAAAAATATAAATAAAGAATTGAATAAACAACTTTTCTTTTTTGATTTCTTTCCAACTACACTTAAGCATCTAATTTTCAAAAACAAAAATACAATATATATTTGAAAATATAGCTTGCTAAAACCAGAAATTTGCAATGCTGACAGATCTATGTGCCTTTCATGAAATGTAGTAGACGCTTTAAACATAATTGTTTTTACTGCAAAATGGTCACAAAAATAGATCCACAGTAGGCTTTAGCAAGCAAATTGTTGATGTATATGTAAATTCGGAATGTATTTCATATATGTATATTGTATCCCTACAGAGATTTTATTATTCCTCTATACGGAAGTGTCGTCATTTGTATTTACAAGTGTCACAAGTGTCGTAACTTATACTTGATGGGATATTAGATCACCTTGATGGGGTCGGCCCTATATGAGTCTTGTGGGTTAAAGGGTTATTAGAACACCCTAGTGGGGTTGGCCTAGTTAGTATTATGTTAAGTGGTTAAGTTGGGGCCGACCTAGTTAGAATCAAAAGGCAAGTCAAGTTGTGTATAAATAGAGTGAGGGTGTTACTCTATTTGATCATTCACTTACTCATCTCTCTCTCTCATTGAGTGGTGCGCACTAGTGGAGGAGGAGAAGCTATTAAGGAGACTATCTCTTGTACTTGGGTTTTGTATCATTGCTCTATCTATCTCTGAGGAAGTTATTGGGGTTTTTCACCTTCTTGGTTTTCCCCAAGGAAACTCTATGTCTATTGTCTCTTGTGATTGTCTCTTATGATTGATATGTTGTGCTTGTTATTCTCTCAGATAAGATCCTAGATCATTTTGAATTAATGCTCAAAATCTAACATGGTATCAGAGCTAACCTGAGAAGAAGATACTGTGGAGCTACGGAAGCTAGGGCTTCTTGATTTTTGGGTTTCTTTACACATATATTCAAAGGTAGGAGGATAGAATGACTCTCCTTGCAAGGGTGCATCTTTCCGTCGAAACATAATTCAATTATGAGCACTTTTAGTTTTTGAACTAAACATTAGGGTTTCTGCAAAAATTGGAATTTCTGAAATCCGATACCACGGATGGAAGCTCCTCAAAAAAATCAAAGTTTAGAGCTTTGGATTGAACTTTTTGGTTGGGTGAAACTCCAGGAAAATCAAACCCTAGTTTGGGGTCTTGTCTACTGAATCCATAAATTAGGGTTTCTGCAAAAGTTGGAATTTCTGAAATATGAGACCATAGCTGGAAGTTCCTTGGAAAAATTGAATTTTATAGCTTTGGATAAAATTTTTTGGTTGGATGAAGCTATGGGAAACTCAAACCCTAATTCAGGGTCCTGCCTAGTGAATCCGGAAGTTTCAAAAGCAATTTTTAGGGGTGAAACTTTGCATTTTTCAAATTCTGAGTATACCAACTTGTTCATATCATCAAGGCGCATCTTTCTATCCTTTCAGAAGTTTGAAATTCAGATTTTGAATTTTTAGGGTTTCTCTAACAAACCCTAATCCAGCACTAGATCTAGTTTTCAGCAAAACAAGTGGTAAGACCCAAATCTTTTCTATTTCCATTTGAAGTACTCTTTAAGATGTCTCACCACACCAAGCTTGAGGATAAGCTTGAAGGGGCTGATAACTTCCGAGCATGGAAGTATAGGATTGGGTTAATCCTAGAAGAGAATGAGTTGGACACTTACATAAATGAAGAGATCCCTGTCCCAGAGGGAGAAGAGGCTAAGGCCTTACACAAAAGGAACCTGGTCAAGGATAAGAGGATCATTGCTGATTCTATCAAAGACCATCTCATACCACATGTGTCATCTCTAAAGACACCCAAGGAGATGTTTGATTCCTTGACCAAGCTATTTGAAGGGAAGAACATAAATCAGAAGATGACCCTGAGAAATCAATTGAAGAATATCAAGATCCAGAATGCGGAGACCATGCAGTCTTATTTCTCAAGGGTCTCCCAGATAAAAGAACAACTTGAAGTTGTGGGAGAAGATATAGAGAATGGAGAAGTGGTAATGATCACTCTTAATGGCCTTCCTATGTCATGGGATTCCTTCATCCAAGGAATTTGTGCTAGGAGGAAATTTATCACATTTAGTAGGCTATGGGAAGAATGCTCACAAGAAGGAGCTCGAATTGTAGCTCGAGAAGAGAATATGGGGAATGAAGACCAAGCTCTCACAGTACACTCCAAGAGGCATGGTGACAAGAAGATTCACCACCGTGATAAGAAATAAAGACATCACCATCAGAAGGGTGATTTCAAACCTCAAAGGAACATGTCCTATGTCCGTTGCTATACTTGTGATGAAAGGGGACACATTTCCAGAAATTGTCCTAGGAACAAAAGGAAGAACAACAAGAAAATACATCATGCTCATATTGCTGAGGATGTTGAACCTCCTAGGAAGAAGGCTAGAGAAGAAAGTGAAGACTCTTCAAGTGATGAAGAGTATGTTTTAATTTCTGCTCTCACCGGTACCATTACTCATGGGAGCAATGATTGGCTTATAAATAGTGGGGCTTCCAAACATATGACAAGATTCAAGGGATCCTTTATGAATCTATTTGAACATGAATCACCCCACAAGGTGAAACTTGGGGATGACTACTAGTATCCCATAAAAGGAAGTGGTAAAGCCTCCTATAAGCTAGACTCTAGAAATTCTATTAAAATGAAAGATGTACCATATGTTTCAGGTTTCAAGAAGAACCTTCTCTCCATATCTGCATTGGATGCAAAAGGCATGAGGATTGCATTTATAGATGGCCAAGTTCTTATGTGGCAAAAAGGAAAGACAATAGATGATGCAGTGGTGATTGGAGAGCAAGAGGGAGGATTGTATAAATTGAAGGGATAAACTGAATGAGCAATGGTACATGAATCCATGGAGCCAAATGAACTTTGGCATAGAAGGCTTGCACATGTGCACTACCAATTGCAAGCAAAGCAGTAGAAGGTCTTCCTGAAATCCAATCAAAGATGAAGTGTTTTGATAAGTTCAAGGAATTCAAATCCTTGATAGAAAAACTAATAAGAAGATCAAGATCTTTAGATCCAACAATGGTGGAGAATTCACTTCAAGGGACTTCAAGAAGTTATGCAGTAATTCAGGGATTAAGAGGGAGTTGACCACTCCTTACAATCCACAACAGAAAGGAGTAGAAGAAGCTACTTTAGAGTCAGACTCTAGTAGCTCCTGCAAGGAAGCAAAGATTCAGAGGGAGTCCACCCAACAAACAAACAAAGATAAGTATTTGAATTGTCATTTCTTGTATATTCTATTTGTTTAAATACTATTATTCAATAATGTATATACTTATGTTCCTAGACTTAGTTGTGTATTATGCATATTAGAATAATTGCATTAATGAACAATATACTACTAATATGCATGTGATGGGTAAGTGGCCTATGGCACTATACAACATTCCATTGCTACTTATGTAGAATGAAACCTCTTTGCTAACATGTTGGGAGTAGTGAAAACTCTTAACAATGTTCTGTTAGAGATGGAAGGCATCTAGAAAGTTACGGGATATGAATGAATGTTGTATTGAAGCATTGGATAAGATAATTGCATGACTGTATGACATATATATTTTTATGCGTAAGATTTTGCTCTGAAAACTATGAGAAGTTTCTAATCATGCAATTGAATTTGACTTGTAGGAAAGATCATTTACAATCACCTACAAAAGAAGGACTACAACATTTGTTCCAGCAACGAAGATCAAAGAAAACTATCTATTGAAGATATTGAAGAATCTGAAGTTCCCAGGATTCATGATACGGTAATGGAAGGATACCATGGTCAAGGAATACTAGTCGATCATGAAGAATGATGTTTGGGATGTGGTCCCAAGACCTGAAGGGAAGTTTGTTGTAACTTCCAAGTGGATCTATAAGATCAAGCATGCTGCAGATGGCAGCATAGAGAAATACAAGGCCAGGTTGTGGCTCATAATTTTTGCTCCTGTGGCCAGGTACACTTCCATCAAAACAGTGCTTGCTCTGGCTGTAGTGATGAAGTGGAAGATACACCAGATGGATGTCAAGACAACTTTCTTGAATGGTGTAGTTGAAGAGGAAGTGTATGTGGAGCAGCCACTCGGTTTTGATACACATGACAAGGAGTCATATGTGTGCAGGTTGAAGAAAGCCTTGTATGGCTTGAAGCAAGTTCCTAGGACTTGGTATGGTAGGATAGATAGCTTTCTATCAAGTTTGGGATTTAACAAGAGTAAAGCGGATTCCAACCTTTACTACAAGGTTAAGGAAGGCAATCCAGTGAGACTACTATTGTATGTGGATGACCTGTTTGTTACAGGTGAGGATAGATTGATTTCCGATACGAAGATGAATCTTGCTGCCGAGTTCTAGATGAAGGACTTGGGTATGATGCATTACTTTCTAGGCATGGAGGTGTGGCAGAGTGCAGATGGAATCTTCCTTGGACAAGGGAAGTATGTAGTAGAGATCCTGAAGCGATTTGGGATGATGGACTGCAAGGCCATGGCCACACCTATGGCATTGAACCTGAAGCTTTTGTGTGATGCTTCATCTGAGTTGGTTGATCTCACGGTGTATCATTAGATGATTGGGTCCTTGATGTACCTGACGAACATGAGACCAAATATTTGCTTTGCTATGAACACATTGAGCCAATTCCTGACGGATCCGAGACGTGTTCACATGGTTGTTGTAAAGCATATTCTGAGGTACCTGAAGGGTATGGTTAATTATGGGCTCAAGTATGATGTGAATCAAAAGTTTAACCTAGAGGGTTATGTTGATTCAGATTGAGCAGTCAGTTCCATTGATCAGAAGAGCACTTCGAGGTGCTACTTCAGTATGGGATCCGGTATGATCTCTTGGTTTAGCAGGAAGCAGTCCTGTGTGGCACTGAGTACAGTCGAAGCAGAATATGTTGCAGCTTGTTCGGCTAGTTGTGAGGCAGTATGGCTTAGGAAGCTGTTGTATGAGTTATTTGATCTCCCGTTGGATGCTAATTGTTTCTTCTGTGACAACCAGAGTTGTGTGAAGTTGTCTGAGAACCCAGTGTTCCATGACAGGTCGAAGCACATTGAGATCAAATATCACTATATCAGGGATATGGTGCAGAGAGGAGCAATGAAGCTACTGTATGTTGCAATGGACAAGCAGATAGCCGATGTGTTGACCAAGCCGTTGGCTAGAGTGAAGTTTGAGTACTTCAGAGAGAGGCTTGGTGTAATTCAGATCGAGATTCCTTCCAAGGGGAAGTGGTGAGTCCGGAGACACAAATGCACATGAGCCATTCTCACATGGTGGTAGGTGTGTCCTCCCATGGTGCAGATATAAGGGCTGGGGCCATTCCGACATGGTTGAAGTGTGTCTTCCCATGGTCGTTGATGTAAGAGATGTGCCATTCAAGCATGATTGAAGTGTGTCTTCCCATGGCTACGATATAAGTGCTGTGCCATTCCTAGCATGGTTAAAGTGTGTATTCCCATGGCTATGGATATAAGTACGATGTCATTCTCGCATGGTTGAAGTGTGTCTTCCCATGGCATAGATATAAGTGTTGAGCCTTTCACGGATGTTTGAAGTGTGTCTTCCCATGCCGGTGAATGTAAGTGCTGTGTGATGTGCATATGGGTTGTGCTCCGTGGACTATGAGGTGATCTGAAGATGATGATGTGACAGTAGGGTACACAGGTTTTGTAGAGGCATATGATCAGTCCTGAGATGCTCCTGCAGGTTTTGCGGTGGCATATGATCAGTCCTGAGAGATCTTGCAGGTTTTGTAGAGGCAGTGTAATCAGTCCTGAGTTGTACCTAGTTGATGGCTTGCTCACAGAAGATGATGAAGACCTACATGGAGGATAGGCCTACATCCAGCATGAAAAACGGCTGGCTCTGTAGAAATTCCTATGACGAGTAGATTGGAGATTGATTGAGATAGCAGCAGTGACGATGACGATGATCTGATGATCAAGAGAAGAAGACTTGTGCTAGAAGACCTGTGTCGAGAAATACCTTCCTAGTGAAGAGGGAGTGTTGATGTATATGTAACTTTGGAATGTATTTCATATATGTATATTGTATCCCTACAAAGAGGTTATTATTCATTTGTACGGAAGTGTCGTCATTTGTATTTACAAGTGTCGCAAGTGTCGTAACTTATACTTGATGGGTTATTAGACCACCTTGATGGGGTCGACCCTGTATGAGTCTTGTGGGTTAAAGGGTTATTAGACCACACTAATGGGGTCAACCAACTTAGTATTATGTTAAATGGTTAAGTTGGGTCCAACCTAGTTAGAATCAAAAGGCAAGTCAAGTTGTGTATAAATAGAGTGAGGGTGCCACTCTATTTGATCATTCACTTACTCATCTATCTCTCTCATTGAGTGATGTGCACTAGTGGAGGAGGAGAAGCTACTAATGAGACTATCTCTTGTACTTGGGTTTTGTATCATTGCTCTATCTATCTCTGAGGAAGTTATTGGGGTTTTTCACCTTCTTGGTTTTCCCCAAGGAAATTTTGTGTCTATTGTCTCTTGTGATTGACTCTTATGATTGATATGCTGTGCTTGTTATTCTCTCAGATAAGATCCTAGATCATTTTGAATTAATGCTCAAAATATAACACAAACATGGCTGTAAATAGAGCAGGAAGATAGCTGCAAATAACAGTCTGTAACAAAAACCATAATCGAACTACAATGGGAAGAGGCTAGACAAAGGGCTCACAGGGATAAAAACAATAGACAGATTCCACATAGTCACAGGTCGTGCTTGTTGAAGGTACATACATGATATGGAAGCCATAAAACTAGATGACAGGTGTGAATGGAACATGTAGAAGCTGAACCACACATGGTCACACCTATCGAGAAAAAGAGAGCGACTAGGTCATTCTAACTTACCCAAACTTTGGTTTTAAATGATGTCAACTGATGTTAAACAGGATTTGGTATCCTTGTGGCAGTTTGGATAAGTATATGAAATACGATTTGAAGAAGTAGATATGGTATGTGCACAAGTCACAATCCATCTAGTCATGACACTTCAAAGGTAATTCCAAAGAGATGGTTCGACAAGTATTAGAAGTGAGAAAGATGTTTGAGACAGTGAAGAGGTTGGAAATGTATGCAAGCCCCAGAAGTGCACAATACCCACATGTTGGAATAAGTATACAAGTTGTAGAAGCACACAAGAGTCCTGGAAGAAAGTGGCGGTCAAACAAGTTGAGTGCGAAAAAAACACAAGCGATGGTGCTTCGAGGGCGCAAGGCCCTACACAAAGTGGTTACAAAGGGCGTAAGACCTACTATGCATAGGAACAAGTATGCGCAAGACCCACAAGATGTGATACCTCAATGGAACAGAATATGACAAGTGAAAAAGCATGAATTAAACGTGACAGTGAAGCAAGGAAGAAGGGACGCTACAACCAACATGTGGATATCCGTCTGCGATGGCCAAGTATAAATACGAAGCCAAGTTGGAGAGTTGTAGTAAGCTTGAAGAACCAGAACAACATAATCTAGTAGAAGAGATAGATGAACAAAATTTGGCACAATAGATGATGCTTAGAAAGATGAAGTAGTTTATTTGAGATATTTGCACAATGACATAAGAGTAGAATATTAGAAGATGCACAATGCAATGAGGTTTATCTGATACAAGTCTGTAAGAAAATAAAGGTAGTATCGTTGATGCTACACATAAGGTCATAGACTATCTAAGTGTAACATCCCAAAAATCGCAAAATAATTTTTGTTTTTGATATAGCCTATTATATAAGATAAATGCTATTTGCGGAACAATAATAATTAGCTAACAACTGATAACTGCCTCATACAATTTGTCTTAATTGTTTTTAAACATGAATATGTACTTGGTTATAAGTAGGATGCAACAGAACAATGTTTATTTTGTTTTGTGTAAGGATATGGTAACAATACTGATGAAGTTGTTTGCATATTTCTGAAGGGGTTCCTATCGGGTGCCCTTGGGTTTACTTAGCTTTGAAAGCTAAAGCATTGGATTCTTCTTTCGCAGATCTACAGGTAAGGTTATAGAGTAATTCCATTTTTTACAAGACAAGTTGTAAGCTTCAGCTTGTCGTCTCTATGTTTAAGATAATTATAAAATCTGTCGTGCATGAAGATGTCGATGGTATGTATCTTCAGTTTAACTTCGTTACTTGTATCGTCTTTTATGGTTATGATTGCATGTGTCGTCAACAATGTTTAAGCACTAAACTCGTAACTATTGGTGAGATCAGTGGTAATATAGCCTAGTTTAACCGTCTGAATTTGTAACATGTTTGGTTTATATGAAAGATAGTGTCATCAATATAATAAATGATTCTCCTGGAATGACATCGGCAATGTAATAAGTCTTGTAATGTTAGTGCTGACGTTTGTATTGCGTCCACATTTGAATCATGATGTTGTTGATATATAGTATACAACATAGTATAGTTTGCATCAAACCCTATCTTTCAATATGGTGTAAAGGTTAATTAATTTTCTACACTAACCTTAAGCAAATAGCCTAGCTATTTAAATGTAATGTTTAAACATTAATCTTGTAGTAGTCCATACTATACTATGGCATTGTAATGGGTTATAATACGTAGTTGGTGTATTAAACATATCGATTCTACGTTGGATATTCTATGAAAACTATGTTAATAACATTGTTGTAATGTTATATGGTGCAAACATAGTTGTAATGTTATATAAAATTTGGACAAGGTTTATGCTCCTAGCGTGAATGGTATTAACCTTATGAATTCAATCATATAACTTTGTTTATGGTATAGTTAAGCCTTTGTCCTATATTTGTTAACTTTATACGTGGTTGTAACAGTTGTATGGCATTGTTGAAACCCGAGGCTTTCGCTGTCACAATCTTGAGCTCTGAAATGGATTAAATGTTTATGCAGTCGAGACTCTGGCTAAAATCTATGTGAGATCTTCAGCATTTAATGCGATCCTATAGTGGTGTTGTGGTGGCTACGCTGGCGTTTATGTGTCTGGCTCCATGTGATATTCTTGATGAGGAATGGTGATGTGTCACCATTCCGTGAACTCAACTTTTAGTGATATGGCATCCGAATGTTCTGCAATTTAATGTAGTTATTGATTGCTATATGATCGTATCTCTGCCTTGGTTATTTTGTAGCTTGCTGGCTCAATCTCGATCATTGATCTTTGTGGTTCTCGGTAGTTGGAATGTGTAAACCCTAAGTAGACTTGCCTTAACATTATTTTTCCTTCGTGCATTCATTTTGTGGTTTTGTTTTGGAGAAAGAAGGCTGACAGGCCGCTTGTTTATAGGGATCGACCCTGGGCGGTTTTGGATGGCACTGTGCCTCAAAACTCTGTAATCTTGTAATGAAAATATTGTATAAGTGTTTGAACTTTGCTGAGAAGGTAGTGTTGAAGCCCTGTGGCTTTATTTCGGTGGCAAAAAGGTTAGTAGGGAGGTCTTGAATTCGAGTTCGGTTATGATTCAGTTGCATGCCAACTTTGCTGCGTTGGAGAAAGGATTTGGAATCTAAACGCATTCCAATCGACTGTTTAACAGCTGGGTAAGTTTTCTGGTCTCTCCGTTATGTAATGTATTTCTTCATTTGTTAACAATCAAATGATAATATTGCTAACTCCCACAGTTCTTTGTGACATGTAACGCCAAAGTTCTGTATTCAGTGCTCTGTTTTGGGGGAAATGGAGTTCGGTGATTAATGGATAGCAATGAAGCTAAAACGGTAAGCCCGGTGGTAAACCCTTGTAGGTTCTCCTGGATGAAATCATGGCAACAAATGTATCGTAAAACCTGGGAGTCGTGGCTATAAAACCCTGGGTTGTTGTTTTAGTTTGTAGAGTCGATGTAATAGCTGGTATTTATATAGGGTTTGAGTTTGGGGTTTCGATCTTGGCAACGATCCTTTGTTTTAATTTGGGTTTCAGACTCTGATGCGGTGATAATAAAATGTATTTTTGTAGAACTTAAATGGCCGTGACAATATTCATGTTTAAGTGTTGGGGCTTGGCTCGTATAAGAAACTTATCATTCGTTGATTGAGAAATGGAAATAAGTCATGTTTAAAACAGTCTTTGTGAATTGATAATGTATAAGAAAACTATGTTTTATACCTGTGCTATTGTGCTTCGTGCTGGACTGTAAACTTATGAATTTTTTTAAAAGGAAATTGTTTTGCAAAAAGCATATGAACAAAACACTGCTTTTGTTTATAAAATCTATGTTTATGTGTTGAATAAAATGTGACAGGCTTCGACCAAATGCCTCACCTTCGACTGTGTAAATGTTTAAGTAATACAACTATAAATCTGTCAGGGTTTAGGGTTTTTGGTTAAGTTTAGATTGTATGGCATGATAATAAATAATGATACGTTCGACATCAAATGAAATTTGTGTGTTTTGTTTAACTTTTGCTCCTATAGTAATTGAAATGTCTTAAACTTTGAATTGATAATTGAAATCAATAAGTTCGATCTTCAGTAATGATTTGTGATGTTAAAATATACTTGAATTGTCTACTGTGAGTAAAAACAAGAAAATGACAGAGGGCTTGTTTATCTAGCTCGATTCTGTAACAGCATTGAACTTGCGTTTTTGTTTATGGTTATATATGTATGTAAAATAAAAACATTAAACCCTAACTCTATGATAAGAGACTTTGTTTATTTAACTATTCTGTGTGTGCAGTAATAGAAATATCAGTAGTAACAATAAACTTTGAAAGAATTTAAATATAAATTTGCAAACCCTAAGTTGGTAATGTGATGCTTCTTATTTGTCTAACTGTCCTATATGTACAATATTGATAACAACAACAAACTATAATTATTCTTTTCAAAATAGACATTTGGAAAACAAAAATGAAAAGAACAGAACTAGATACTTTGTCTAATATGAACTCTGTTATTTTTATAAAATAGATTTGCCGTCTCTATGGAAAGAATTGAAATAAGAATAGTACTATGAATAAAATACAGTAGATAATGCTAATTAATAACATCAGATAAATTAAACAAAATATATAAAATACTACTTCCATCACCATGGTAGTTTTCCTATCATATCTTATCTATCTTAATCTGTTTCTGTACTAGAGTATGATGCTGTTCCTTTTTGCATGGGGAAAAATACAGAAACCATTTTATTCAATCATTTCATAGTTATACAGAATTATTACCTTATACAGGAAACTGAAATAACTTATAAATTAAACAGTGAAAGTTTAATAAACAATAGAACTGTAATATGCAAAATAAATAACATAACTTAAAAATAAACAGATAATACAATAGAACCTGTAACTAATGATAGGGCCGACAAAAACCCAAGGAGGCCTGTTCCTCCCAACCCACTTCAGAAGAAGCAGCTCAACTGCTAACTTCTAATGAACCCCCGAGCCTGCTTACTGATCCAGTAAGTGGGTGAAATCTATGTATAAGCAAGGCACTCAAAATACCTTCTCCACTCGGTATCAACCTCCTGAAAAATGCCTTCTCCACTCAGCATCAACCTCCTGAACTCAATAAGAGTTTGGCAGACTCACAACATGATCAACAACAGCATATCCCCCTCATCAAATCTCTTGGGTGCAAACACAGCAAAACCCCAAGGTAAATTTCCTCGTCAGGAAAAGTGATGAACCTCGGTTCAATATTTGATGGCTATTATATAGACTACCTAGGTCTTTTAGTGGTCATTTTGGAATAAATGAGCCTCAAGCTCCAGTCCCATCTTTTAGGGCACTATGACCACATTTCAAGGGAGTTGTCCCATACCAACTGCTAGTTAGTTGCATCATGATGCTCCCACTTGTCCATTGCCTTCTACCCTAGATTCCATTCCACCTAGTGGATCAATAACCACTCTTTCAATAGTCCTCTTAGGTGTTTGTCTCCTATTTTATTTATTAAATAATAATATATTGTGCAAATTACAGTCATCCTTGGACACCTATCCAATATAAACTTTACAATAAAAGTTATCATAATGTTTCTAAACACAAAATGTTTTCCAGCTTAAAGGGTATGTTACACTAAGACAGATGCACCAATAAAGAAGTGTAAAATAGTAGAAGGTGTGCAGAATGATGCGAGTAATCTGATGCAGATGCGCGAGATTGGAACAACAACACAACACATGATGCGCAATATCAATTGAGTTTACAGATACACAAAAACATAATGTTATGCTGAATCAACGTGCAGATTAAAGAATGTTGTGAAGTATGAAATCAAGTGTGTAGTGATGTGAAGTACATGATATGGTTCAGCTATTGCAGATCTCAGTAATAGAAGTTGTGCACAACGGAATGATCCGTAGTTAATATGAAGAGTGCGTAGATCAATAAAACAACAAAGAATTATTTTATACAGTCATATCAGGGAGGAAGGATGGGGAAAGGAACAGGGAGTCGGTTCCTCCTTCCAATCAGAGTTGGTAAATCAGGGAGTTGATGCTTCGTTCAAGTTAGTTCCTGTAAAAACAGGGGGTTGTTGCCTCCTTCTAGTTGGTGCCAGAGAACTTCGGAAGTTGGTGCTTCCATGAATGCAATCTTTTCAATATAAGAGAGAATTATGTGGTTTTCTCCCATTTGGGTTTCCATGTAAAAAAATTGTGTTTTGTGTTTTGCGCATATGTGGATGAATGTTATTGTTTATGATGAACAAATAATATGAATTCTATTTAATTTTGATAAGAAGTAAAAATTGTTCATAACTATGTTAATACTGATTCACCTCCCCTCTCAATATTAATAATATTCCAACAATTGGTATCAGAGCGGGTGTCTTCAGTAACAAATTAACATATGGAAGAGAGATCCTTGCGAAAAATATGGACAAGTAGGGAGGACTCTCCACCAACATAGCACCTAGATTTTATGTCTCCAACTACATCTTTTGGAGGATAATAATGGAAGTATATCTGCAATCCCTCGGTACTAATGTCTAGAAGTCTATTTAGAATGACTATAATGTTCCTGCAACTCCACCAATTGATCCATTTGAGAGAATAAAATATGAATGTAATGCAAGAGAAAGGAATGCACTACTATGCTGGTTAGAAGACATTGAATTCACTAAATTCATGCATTGTGCTTCATCTAAGGATGTATGGGACAAGCTCATAAAAATATATGAAAGAGACGAGAAAGTAAAGAAGGAAAAACTGCATAGTTACTCTAGATTATATGAGTCTTTGAGAATGAAAGATGAAGAAAATGTTTCCTCATACTTTATTTGAATTGATGAGTTTGTCAATGCCATCAACAATCTTGGAGTTACACTAACTGAAGAATCGAATGTGTAGAAAATACTTGAAATTTTCCTCCAAGATTTGACTCAAAGGTATCCTTGTTAGAATACAAAACTAATATTGAAGAATTAACAAAGGATGAACTTCATGGGATCCTTACTGCATATGATATGAGAACTAAAAGGGAAAATCCCACCAGAAAGAAAGTAGCCTTTAAAGCTACCAAGAAATCAAAACATGAGTATGGCAAAGGATCTTGTAATGAATCAGATGAGGAAGAAGAAAACTTTGTGAGAAAGTTCAAAAGAGGGCATTTATAGTATAAGGGTAAGTTACCCTTCAAATGTTTTAAATGTGGAAGAGTAGGCCACTTGGCCTCAAAGTGTCTGTATAAAGAAGATAGAGATAGTGACAACAAAGAAGAGGCTAATTGAAATGAACAAAGGTTGGAAAACACACATGACAGATCTAAGAATAGGAAGGAAGTCCCAAAACAAAGGACGAGATTGTACTCCAAGGAAGACAACAATTCATCCAAAGAAATTGAATGTGATGATAGTCCAAAAGAGGTTCTTTTCATGGCCTTTTTAGAAGATGAAATAATTCAATAAAATAAAAAGTGTTGTCCCTCAATCAAGAAAGACACATCGAATGCACATAGTCAATCAGGAACAATGGATAAGTACTTCTTTAGTGTAACTTTTAATTCACTTCCAAAACCCGTCGTAGAAATTAAATCAGACAATCAATCTAAAGAAGAAGAAGCTACAGAGTTTGACTAGGAAGGTGAAACGGTTAGTGCCTTGGATGAATTAAAAAGTTCAAGAAGGAAGAACAAACTCTTACAAGACCAATTTTCAAAGTATGAATAACAAGTCAAGCAAGCCAAGGTTATTCATGAGTCTCTTGGAAAAAAAGTTAGTGAAAAAGAAATGGATCTTGAGAAGCAGTTAAATTGTGCAATGCATAAAATCAAAAATATTGAAGAACAAGAATCAATATTGAAGATTTCACTCGAAGAGTCCTAGCAGAAAAATGATATGCTGAAAAGTCAACTTGAGCAGACGAATAGATATATCTCTTTCCTAGAAGAGAAATTGAATGAGATGAAAGGGAAGAAATAGGTTTAAGGTCACATCATGATTGATACTTGGAACTGCGCAAATCCAGGAAATGGCATGGAAATGGAAAGAAAATATAGAAACAACACATCAATCCTAGATAATATATTGAATGATCAGAGACCACTAGTGGAAAAATCATGACTTGGATATGACATAACAACTGAGAAAGTCTATGACAACAAGTACAGTCCAAACCAAATGAATCCAATCAGGCCTGTATGATAATTCCTCCAAGGATTACAATTCTTTCTGTTTCACTACTAGAAGAAGGATTAATACATTGAAGTGCGCAAGGTGCAATTACAATGGTCATATTGTGAAATTTTTTCAAACTGTGAGATGTTGTGCATGTTATGGTTTTGGACATAAGGCTCAATATTGTCGAAGAACAATAAATCGTACAGATAGAAATACTCTACATAACATCTACTGCAACACAAGGAACAAAAGGGAAGATAGTCAGGTGTAGTATCAAAATGGATGTGAGCACATGAAGAAATGGGTAAAGAAATCTCGTCAAACAAATGATGCAGGCTCATTGCAAGTAGCAAGTGATTGCTGCACATCTTGCTGATATCTGAAGGATAACTAAGATCCTTGAATTCAATACAATATTCATTAGGAATTCAAGGAATGTATTTGTAAGTTTTGCAGTTAGAGAAAAATTGAAGTTTGTAGTCACACTAATGTAATGTTGCAAGGAAATACAAATATATTCAGTTATTTGCAAGAATATGTTGAATTGTCGCATAAAGATCTCATACATGTAATGGTAGGAAGAAGAGTACAAATAAGTATTGCTGATGAACAAACATAAGGTCCATGTAGATAAATAAATAGATTTTGTATTATATTCAAAATTTGTCTTTTCAAAACTACATGAGACCTCTATCGCAAAAAACAGAGTTGAAGTACAAAGAGGTAGCATGCTAAGGCCTAACAAATGTTGAAGTACAAATACAATGATGGGATTCGTATTGAACAAAATTGAGAATTACAAAATTAATTCAGAGCCGTAGGTCGAGGTCCAACTCCATGTCATGACTGGATGGTTTCTAAGATAGACGAAGTTCAAGATCCATCGGAGCTTGCTCGATGAATTCATAGGATTGTAGCAGTGGAAAAATATGAAGAGTTGAAGACGATGCATTGGCAGTGGACTGTTCCATTCTAATCAAGTTTAGCAAGTCAAGAATTTGTTGTTGTTTCTTCTCTAGGAAGTTGACCCTCTTATTCAGAATCGAAATCCCTCAATATTAATCTAATTGACTCGTGATTACGCATACCAATGCATGAAATCAGATTCCTTCATTTGGGATTGGTAAATCCCCATGTGCACCATTAGTTGTGCAAATTTAGCTTACTGCGACTAAAATAAAGAGCGAAGATTGTCAAACAAGTTGTTGATTATCTTAAAGAAAGAATACATGATAGATGAAGAAAAGAAAATTCAAGGCTGCAACACTTAGATCAAACTTGACAGGGAATGAATAGGGATGATGAACCAGGCAATACGTAGCTCAATTTATAGAATTGGAAGGTGGTTCCCTGCACATGTGAAAATAAATTGAAGAGACACTGAGGTTAATTGCATTCATTTCCACGCAATTCGAATATGACTATGGATCCATCAAAATTTATTGCATGAGTTAATGAAATTGGGAAAAAAGACAAAAAACGGAAATACAATTCATTGTAACATGTCATCTAAATGATGATGCCTAAAAAGCTCGAGTATGAAAATGACACGTCGAATTTTTTGCATGATTTATTAGTCACATCGCCTTGTTTCCATGTTGGTTGACAGGTGGAAGTATGTGAAGAATATTTGGATGTCATGGAAAGATATGCGAAGTCAAAAAATGTGATGAATATTGGTCACAACGCAGTGAATGTGACAAAAATAAAATTTGGATTCGGGAATAAATCGACATGGAAGACAATGCAAAATTGAAGTAGATGGAACTTTGTAGTGTGTAGTGAATATGAAAGGAAGATGACATGGAATATTGTGCAAGGAATGAAGAATTTTGAATGATTAATATGATGAGAATAGAAGATCAAGATAAAGAGAAGTTGGTGACTATACCTGAGGAGCATATTTGAGACAACTATAGAGATAGTGTTGAAAGTATAGATTGTAAGGTGACTAAGCTCTCCACAACAACTCCAGCAACGGGAAGAGAATAAAGCACAAATATAGTGGGAGTAATCAAGCAAGAAACTACATGAAGGAAAGCGCAAAACCGAAGAAAGGAGAACATGAATTTGTGCATTGAAGGAACCTCTTTGCCATTGATGTCAAAGGGGGATAAAGATCATGAAGCATGATACCAATGCATAGATGAAAAACAACAGATAAGTATTGCTTGGAGTTCATACAAAGAAACAAATGAGAAATATCAAGAAGCATGCATCAGTGAAAGGGATCCACGCAGAAATGAAATATAGAAGAGAAGTACTAAGAAGTATGTAGATGAGAAAAGGCTCAAATTGAAAGGAACATAGGGGAGTACACATATGGGGAGTATTGCAAATAGAATACAAGAAGAGAAAAACTTCATGAGGTGCTGATATGCACAAATTCATGAGGTGTTGACATCAATGCCAAATGGGGATATTGTTGAAATTTGGTTTTCATTGATGTCAACTGATGTTAAAGAGGATTCAATATCCTTGTGCCAGTTTGAACAAGTATATGAAATCCAGTTTGAAGAAGTACATATGGTATATGCACAAGTCACAATCCATCTAGTCGTGACACTTCAAAGGTAATTCCAAAGATATGGTTGGAAAAGTATCGGGAGTTCATAAGAGGTTCAAGAGAAAGAAGCTGTTGGACATGTATGCAAACCCTGGAAGTGCGCAAGACCCACCAATCAGAATAAGTATACAAGTTGTAGAAGCACATAAGAGTCTCGACATAAAGTGGCGGTCAGACAAGTCGAGTGTGAAAAATACACAAGCGATGGTACTTTGAGGGTGCAATACCACACAAAGTTATTCCTAAGGGTTCAATACCTACTATGCATAGGAATAAGTATGCACAAGACCCACAAGGTGTGATACCTGAGTGGCGCAGAATATAACAAGCGGTAGAAGTGTGAATTAAGCTTGACCATGAAGCAAGGAAGAAGGGATGTTACAACCAACATGTGGACATACCGTTTGTGCAGGCCAAGTATAAATAATAATACAATTTGGAGAGTTGTAGTAGGCTTGAATATGAGAATGTGGTAGTACTATTATTTGGAAAGCTTCTAATTTTGGGGTATCAATGACTCGTGGAACTAGAACAACATAATATTGTAGAACATCCAGATGCGTAAAATGAATAAATTTGTACAACGACAAAAGAGTAGAACAACAGAAGATGCACAATATGATGAGGTTTATCTTAGACAAGTACGTAAGAATAGAAAGGTAGTATCAAAGATGGTACCCAGAAGTTCATAGACTAGCTAAGGTAGATGAGCCAATAAAGAAGTGTAAAATAGTAGAAGGTGCACATAATGATGTGAGTAATATGATACATATAACGCAATTTCATTAAACTTGGAATTATTCTAGTCCAAGTCACTTTGAAGACGGGGCTAAAACCACCTTTCTTAATTCCAAAATCAAGCAAAATCCGGTTCCAAAACTGCCAAATCCAGGTTCCAAAAGTGCCAAAACCGGTTCCAAAAGTGCCAAAACCGGTTCCGAAAGTGCCAAAACCGATTCCAAAATTGCCAAAACCGATTCCGAAAGTGCCAAATCAAGGTTCCAAAAGTGACAAAACCGGTTCCTAAATAGCCAAAAACCGGTTCCAAAAGTGCAAAATGCGGTTCTGAAAGTGACTAAAATGGTTCCGAAACTGCCAAATCCATTTCCAAAAGTGCCAAAATCTAGGTTCCAAAACCATAATTTTTCTTTTGATATTTGTGTCTGTATAATATGTTGTTCATTTGAAGTTGAATGTCATTAACCAACACCCCATTTTTGAATGAGGCTCGAGCTAAATGAATGAAGGGGCGGTTGACCCTTGTTCTGCCAATTATTATTTTCATTATAGTTCTAGACTGCAAGAAGGGTGGTTCGATCCTTCTTGTGTTCACCATTCTGGATATAGGTGAATTGTCGGATATTGGTGTTCACAATTATCTACTAAAAGAAGGGACGAGCGATCATTCTTGTCGAAAGTCGGGATAAATATTGGTTACATATTATAACATAGGTAATGTCCTGATCCCTGCGACATAATGCAGAAGTCGGTAGTGGGTGTTAAGATTTAATATGCTAAGACAGAAAATAGCAGCATTACATTCCATTTCACAATAATAGCATATACAGGATCACTGAAGAAACAACAAGCACAACATAAACACAAGAGACACAAATTTATCCTGGGAAACCCTCATGGGGTAGAAAACCCAGCAAATCTTTCTCAATATAGATGACCAACAATATACAAAGATGCAAACCAAAGACATGATCTCCTCCTCCACCATAGCAGACCTCTCCTCCACAAGTGCGCTACATTTTGAGTGAGGGAAGTGTGTGTATAATGAGGAACACACCTCCTCTATTTATATACATATCCGACTTGTACTTTATATTAACTAGGTCGGCCCCAACTTTACCACTGGGTTAAACACCCCACTACAACTGACTGGGCCAACCCCCACTAGGGAAGTCTAATAACCCAAGTTACCACATTCCGACGGAGGAATAAACATCTCCGGATATACAATAAGATCTTCACGGAGGAATGAAACATCTCCGGAATAATAGAGTACAAATATAATATTCTTAGAAGTTACAATATCTCAACACTCCCCCTTAATGAGAAGGATATTATAACAACATCTGCAGGAGCAAGGAGTCATCAAAATGATACATCTATAAATCATTGGAACCTTTCTCAACATCATCAGTAACTCAACCAGTTACTGGAACATCTTCAATACTGGAACATCAACATCTTCAGTACTAAGTCTTTATCTTCTGCAACACTCAAACAGCTACAGCAACATCAGCATCTGGATCCTCATGATCATCAACATCGTCATCACATGATCATCAGCATCGTCATCACACGATCATCAGTATCGTCATCACACGATCATTAGCATCGTCATCACACGATCATCAACATCGACATGACACGATCATCAACATCATCATCTAGACCATCACGATCAGCAACATCGTCATCTAGATCATCAGTATTAGTATCCACACCAATACAAGTATACACATCATCAATACAAGTATCCACACCAATACAAGTATACACATCATCAATACAAGTATCCACACCAATACAAGTATACATATCATCAATACAAGTATCCTCATCAATACAAGTATACACAACATCAATACAAGTATCCTCATCAATACAAGTATACATACAAGTATCCATACATCAATACAAGTATCCTCATCAATACAAGTATCCACAATAGAAGCATACCCTACAACACACATGATCTATTTAAGACACCTCATCATGTCTAGGGACGATGCAGTCCACTCGTCAATTTAGACAAAGTCTAAGGACCACTTCTCGGAGACATACTTCTACGGATAATTTAAGACACCTCATCATGCCTAGGGATGATACAATCCTTTCCACTTCTCGGAGACATACGTCTATGGATAATTTAAGACACCTCATCATGCCTAGGGATGATACAATCCTTTCCACTCATTTAGGACTATGTCCAAGGATGACTTAATCCCCACCGTACATTTAGGACTATGTCCAAGGATGACTTAATCCCCAACCGTACATTGAGGACTATGTCCAAGGATGACTTAATCCTCTCCCCGTACATTTAGGACTATGTCCAAGGATGACATAATCCTCACTCCGTACATTTAGGATTATATCCAAGGATGACTTAATCCTCTCCCCTTACATTTAGGACTATGTTCAAGGATGACTTAATCCTCACTCCGTACATTTAGGATTATATCCAAGGATGACTTAATCCTCTTCCCGTACATTTAGGACAATGTCCAAGGATGACTTAATCCTCTTCCCATACATTTAGGACTATATCCAAGGATGACTTGATCCTCACCTGTCCATCAAGGACTTCATTCTCGAAGACCATACGTCTACGGATCAATTCAAGGGACCGAAGTCTGGGGACGATACAATCCCCACTTGTCCACTAAGGACTTCCATTCTCGGAGACCATATTTCTATGGCTCACTTTAGGACTGAAGTCCAGGGATGATCCAATCCCCACTTGTCCACTAAGGACTTCATTCTCGGAGACATATGTCTACGGCTCACTTTAGGACCGAAGTCCAGGGATGATCCAATCCCCACTTAGATCCTGTCTAAGGACCATCCACCAACCTCTCTGTCGGCATCACCAATATAGGTATCCACATAATTGACCTCACTGTCGATGCAGGCAATCTCATCATAAGTGATCACATCACTCCCCCTTTCAAGGAGGGTCCTTAAGTTTGTCTCAGAAAACTTTACTTGAGGTAGAGGTTTGGTTTAGTATATCGATAACTTGTTCACTTGAGGTAGAGGTTTGGTTAGTACATTGGCAACTTGTTACAAATTCAAACTTTATAGTTCCTTTCTGCACCATATCATGGAACAGAAATGTCAGATCTCTATGTGCTTTGACTTATCATGGAACACTGGATTCTCTGCCATCTTGATACAACTCTGTTTGTCACATAGGATCATAGTTGGGCCTATCTCTAAGTCAAACAATTTTGAAGCCATACTTCTTCACAACTAGCAGAGCAAGCAACCATATATTTCGCTTGTGCTGAGAGCCACACTAGACTGCTTCCAGCTAAACCACGAGATCATGGCTGATCCCAGACAATAACATCCTCTCAATGTGTTCTTCCTGTCTGATACACTTTCTGCCCAATCAACATATGTGTAGCCATCTGAAGTCATGATCTCCAAGATAGCATAGATCAAAGTCTATCGTATCCTTTAGGTACCTCATCACATGCTTTGCAACTATCAAGTGAACACATCTAGTTTCCACTAGATACTGACTCAAGGTGTTCACAGCAAAGCATATATCTATCTTAGTATTTGTTAGATACATCAATGACCCAATAATTTGTCTGTACAGAGTTATATATACTAACTCTGATGAGTCATTCGCTAACAGATTCAAGTTGGAATCCATGAGAGTGGCCATTCCAACATATCAAGTCCTTTTAATATTTCTCGGCATACTTTCCCTGTTTGAGAAATATTCCTTCTGAGCCTTGCCATACTTCCAGACCTAGGAAGTAATGCATCAATCTGAAATCTTTCATTTTCATTTATGCAGCCATCTATATGTGCCATCTCTCGTCAGATGGGTCTACTGATATAAGCCTCAACATCATTCGAACTCTATGGTGAGTTCCTTCTTGCATCCATGTCATCTGTGTATAGAAACCATATTCAACCTTGTAGAAAAGGTTGAGATCCACATCACCTATGGTGATCACTATCGATCCTGGGTTCCCGAACAGAGCTCTCTTCAATTACATTATTAAGATAATGGCCTTATCTAGCCACTTGGAGCAAACATCTTGTCATGATTCTCTTCCTCTTTCTAAGAGAATCTTCTAGCCACGAGCCTTCTATATTTTGTTTGATTTGTAAATCTTCTTGTTGAACATCCGTCACTTGTTTGGTGTTCATCATTCTTCATGATCTTTCCTACAAATAAAAATTAAGTACATGATTAGTAATACTTCATAATCATCAAATCATACTGATATGATAACCTATTATGCATACATATATCATTTACATAGTTATGCAACTATCTTGACCAATACATTGGCACAACACTTTTCCATATCCTGTATGCATACAGTGGCTATCTAGATGCCTTCCATCTCTACCAGAACATACTATCGAGAGTGTGCACAGCTCTCAGCATGTCAGCAAATAGGTTTCATTCTAGACAAGCAACAATGGAATGTTTGTCCAATTTACCAATCGTATGCATATTAGTAGTATACTGTTCAATGCTATATGAATGTTTACACTCAGCATGATATATTCTAGGAATACAAATATGTATACAACTATTACAAGCAATATCATTTACTATTTCAAATAACAACTCAAATACTTATCTTTTATGTTTGTGTGGTTGCCTCCCACTTGATCTTCTAAATGTATTTTGAACTTCTATTCATTCTGTACCACTGTGCATGCTCAAGTTTGCACTAGTGTTATCTTCATGATCTCATACACAAACATACATTCATTAGTATATTATAATTCTAAATAATCTTGAATATGTATAGTCATGATCATAGATAATAAACATTAGTATTAAAGGTTTTAGGGAAGTCTTCTTTTACTCATGCATATCATCAATCAAGATAAAAGACATAATATGCATAAACCCTTGATTACTTACATTTCTAACTTTATGAATAAGCATAACCAATCATACCAAGTATACTTATATAAGGGATCCTAATACAAGGTAAGATTCTAACTTGACATAGGAAAACATACCTGGATTAGTATACCTGCTTAGTTATGTCTAACATACCTAATCAATATCTTCTTTGTTCTCTTCAATGATTTAGAGATTCTGTGCTGGAACTTGCATATCTCATAATAGAACAAAGTCATACATACCTCGTAAGTAGAACAAATATTATGCATGAGTCTTTGTCTTCATGTTGTCATGGTCATGGAACTTGATTTGTCTTTCGTGATGTACCTGTATCTTGTTAGCAGACAACATCAACCTCATACAACACCACAGTGCATTAGTACAATCATATAGCCCTAATAAATGAATGTATTCTATCATTCACATGCATTCATACTATTACTAGGGTGATAAGACAATTCTAACATTAATCAAGATTGTACTGATAAATAATATGAAGAAAAACATATTATGAACTTAAATAGGAATCAGATTTCGAAACATACCTGAACCTCCTTAAGTCATACTTGTTGAGACTTCTTGTAGTCTTCTTATGTAAGGAATTAGCCTCAACTCCCCCTGAAACTTGATCTGGAGCTTGATTAGGGTTTGCTAGAGAAACCCTAAAAATTCAATATTTGACTTTTACACTTCTGAATCGATGGAAAGATGTGTCTTGCTAAGCTGATCAAACTAGCATACTTCAATTTTGAAATCTCCAAAATTTGACCCCTCAAAATTGCCTTTGAAACTTCTGGATCTTCTGGACAGGATCCCGAACTAGGGTTTGATGGAGCCCACCATTCTTCCCAATCAAAAGGTTTGATCCAAGGCTCTAAACTCTTATTTTTCTAAGGAGCTTCCAGCCGTGGTCACAAACTTCAAAAAATTCCAACTTTTAATGAAGCCCTAATTTTCCATCTTTCCGATCAAAATCCCGAATTGGGGTTTGATCAAGCCCGGTCTTCTACCCAACCAAAAAATTCAATCTTGGTCTCTAAATTTCAATTTTCCTGAGTAGCATTCAGCCGTGGACTCCGATTCCAAAAGTTCTAACTTTCTTCGAAACCCTAAATTCCGGAAGCCATGAATGAATGTGCTAAAAAAAATAATTCTATTTTGACAGAAATATGTACCTGATTGTTTCTGCTGTAACTCTGAACTTTTCACTCCACGAGGTCTGAAAATGTTTTTTGTGGTAGACGGATCTGTCATCTTTCCATCCCGATAGGTCTGACCTCAATTGGATTTTCTGAGAGAGAGTTATGCCAAGTGTTGCAACGTGACCTGTTTATGGGATAAAACAATTGAGGGAACTTGTATGGCATGCCACGTGTCACTGGTTCAACTTCGGCCTTTGAAAACATTTCCTGAGATAGTACAGTCTATGTACTACCTATCACATTTTATGAAATTTCATTTGGAGCTTCCTAGCCCAAGTGATGACCTTTTTTCCAAGGTCACCTGATTATGACTGAGATCTGGAAGAGGCAGAAACCCTAACTTGTACTGATCATAACTCACAAAGTACAATGAATCTGAGGGTGCCCTTTGGACACAAGGTACATGGTGCTATTATCTACGACCTGTAAAAGTTTTTGATCCTGAACCATTTACAAAATGTAATTATAGTGAAAGTTCCACGATGACTGGTTTTTGCTATATAAAACCCTAACCTTCAAATTGTCGCAAGAGAAGAAAGTGTCGTAAGTGCCATACATTGCCTTCCTTCAGGTTAGCTATGATACCATGTTAAGATTTAATATGCTAAGACATAAAATAGAAGCATTAAATTCCATTTCACAATAATAGCATATACAGGATCACTGAAAAAACAACAAGCACAACATAAACACAAGAGACACAGATATATCCTGGGAAACCCTCATGGGGTAGAAAACCCATCAAAGCTTCCTCAATATAGATGACCAGCAATATACAAAGATGAAAACCAAAGACATGATCTCCTCCTCCACCATAGCAGACCTCTCCTCCACAAGTGCGCTACATTCTGAGTGAGGGAAGTGTGTGTATAATGAGGAACACACATCCTCTGTTTATATACATCTCCGACTTGTACTTTATATTAACTAGGTCGACCCCAACTTTACCACTGGGTTAAACACCCCACTACAACTGACTGGGCCAACCCCCACTAGGGAATTCTAATAACCCAAGTTACCACATTCCGATGGAGGAATGAACATCTCCGGATATACAGTAAGATCTTCACGGAGGAATGAAACATCTCCGGAATAATAGAGTACAAATATAATATTCTTAGAAGTTACAACATCTCAACAGTGGGGAAATGTTGTCCCAATCTTCGTAGATTAATTGTTCTTCATTTCTCTTTTAAATGAAGGGTCGACCGACCCTTCTTGTGCTTAGTATTTTTGCAGTCTTCGACATTCAGGATATACATGAATTGGAAGCCTCTACTTCGTACGTTGAATATTTGCACTATTCCCTCATAAATGAAGGGGCAGCTGACCCTTCTTCTGTCCAATATTATTTTCATACTAGTTATAGAATTCCAGAAGGGTCAGCCGATCCTTCTTGTGATTTATATTTATCCAGTCTTGACCCTTATGGTTATACATGAATTGATCTCTATTTTGGAAGGCGAAATCTCACACGTGTGAACCTCAAAGAGAGAATTGACGCCATAGGAAGTGATGACATGGCATGTATGATGACATGGAATCGAAAGACACATGATGGTGTTCTGGTGTTATCATTAAGTCATTGTTGCAATGTGACATCATTCTGGAAAAGTATGGCAAGTTTGTGAAATTTTGGAAATTGACAAAGTATGGAAAAAGAAGTCAAAACTGCTCTGAGAGAATGCCCGCCATAATTCATGGTTTGAGAAAAATGCACGCACCATCATATCATGCTATAGCTTGTTGAATTGGCTATATAGTTATACATGATTGCGGATTGCGAGAACTGTTTGAGTAATGGATTTGCGGCATGCACTCCTGCAACCCGCAATTCAGATTGCGGATTGTGGAAACTTTGGTTTGTTTTTATTTCGAGTTGTAGTCTCGCAACCCACAATTGTGGATTGCAGGAACGTTGTATATATTTCAAAACAATTAAATCCTTGCAACTCACCTTCCGCATTCCCCAGATTAGATATCGGTCGTCTACTTGTCTTAATCTTACGACCCAGAATTAAGCTGACGAAATTAATAAATATGTTGATGTTGTTTCTATTTCCTTTTATTATTTTTCATCTTCGAAAATTACCTACTGTGTGGATTTTACTGCCAAATCCATTTAAAAAATTTCCAAATCCAGGTTCCAAAACCATAATTTTTCTTTTGATATTGGTTTTTTCGGTGTTCCGATATGATAATTATGACGGTCATTTGAAGTAGTAAAAAATATACAAATTATCAAATGAATCGGTGTCTGCATAATATGACGGTCATTTGAAGTTGAATTTCATTGACCGACACCCCATTTTGAATGAGGCTCGAGATAAATGAATGAAGGGTCAACTGACCCTTCTTCTTCCCACTATTATTTTCATAATAGTTCTAGACTACAAGAAGGGTGGTACAATCCTTCCTGTGTTCACCATTCTGGATACAGGTGAATTGTCGGATATTGGTGTTCACAATTATCTACTAAAAGAAGGGGCAGCCGATCCTTCTTGTCGATAGTCAGAAGTCCCGAGAAATATTGTATAGATGTTATAACGTAGGCAATGTCTCGATCCCTACCATATACTGCGGAAGTCGATTGTGGGGAATTGTCGTGCCAACCTTAGTATATTTAATATTTTTTCATTTCTCTTTTAAATGAACGATTGGCCGACCCTTCTTCTGATGCTAGTATTTTTGCCGTCTTCACTATTCAGGATATAGATGAATTGACAGCCTATACTTCATAGGTTGAATATTTGGACAATTCCCTCATAAATGAAGGGGCAGTCGACCCTTCTTCTGCCCAATATTATCTTCATACTAGTTCTAAACTACAAGAATGGTCATCCGATCCTTCTTGTGTTCACCAGTCTTGATACAGGTGAATTACTAGATATTCAGATTTGATTCCCACAACCTGCATTTGTGGATTGCGGGAAGATTATTGTAAATGTTTGCGTTCTGCGTTTCTGCAACCCATAATGCGGATTGCGGGAACAAGTCGAATAATGGATTTGCAATTCTCCTCTCAACATAGTTTGTCATTGCAGAGTCTTGATCAAATTCCTTGGTGGTATAGTGAAGAGGATCAATGGAGTTTTACGCATTCTAGGTTTTGCGTGTAACCTAGTATTATTAAGAAAACTTATTCATGTTGGTGTCAGGTTCCTTTTATCTAACAAAGGGTGTAAAATAGTCTAGTAATCTATGGTGTTTGCTAAGGGTGATTGTGTGAGAGCTCTATTCAATGTTGATGCATGTATTATTCAATGTAATAGTTATTCAATTTCTACAGTGAACAAACAATCACTAGGATCTACAACCTCACAATTAGAACTTGTACATACCTCTAATGGTCATGAATTTTAGGTACCTAAACAATCCCTTACTTCAGAAATGAAGTTATCTACAAAGGTGAAAAGTCCAATGTCTAAAATATGTTAAATTTTCAGAATTTACTTCAATCTGATCTAGGATATTGACTGAGAGAACAACATGTACAGCATATCTACAGCATATCAATCATGGAGACAATAATGCAAGCACACAAGAGACACAAAGATTTACTTGGGGAAAACCATAAAGGTGAAAAACTCCAATAACTTCCTCAGAGATGGATAGAGCAATGATACAACCAACCATAAGAGATAGACACAACCTAGCAGCAGATCCTCCTCCTCCATAAGTGCGCCATTCCTCCTTGAGTGCATGTGTGAGAAGTGAGTGAGCAAATAGAGTGCCTCCCGCACTCTATTTATACTTGACTTGACTTGCCTTTTTACCTAACTCATGTAGGCTCGAACTTAACCACATAACATAATGCTGACTGGGCCGACCCCCCAATAGGGTGGTCTAATAACCCTTTGACCCACATGACTTATACAGGGCCGACCCCAAACAAGGTGGTCTAATAACCCATCAAGTATAAGTTACGACACTTACAATATAAATGACGACACTTCCGTATAGAGGAATAATAACATCTCTATAGGAACACAATATACATATATGTGAAATACATTCCGAAGTTACATATACATCAACACTCCCTCTTAACTAGGAAGGTATTTCTCAGCACAGTTCTTCTAGCACAAGTCATCTTCTCTGGATCATCGTCACTAGATAATCGTCATCGAGTCATCATCATCATCACTGCTGCTGCTATCTCAATCAATCTTTGAATCTACTCGTCATAGGAAGTTCTACAGAGCCAGTCCTTTTTCATACTGGATGTAGGCCCACCACCTGCAGGTCTTCATCATCACTGGCCATACTGTGGAATCCTCAGGACTTATTACGTGCGTCACAAAACCTGGCTGTAGCATCCCAGGCTATTATGAGCACACAGCTCTACCTGTAGGATCTCCCAGGAGCACATTACATGTGACCCATCAAAAAACCTGGCTGAAGCATCCCAGGTTGTTACGAGCACGCGGCTCTACCTGTCGGATCTCCCAGGAGCACATTACATGTGATCTCACCACAAAACCTGGCTGAAGCATCTGAGGCCTTTTTCATCCTGTCCAGATCTCCCAGGAGCAAATTACATGTGGTCATGGCAAAACCTAGCTGAAGCATCTGAGGCCTTTTTCATCCTGTCCAGATCTCCCAAGAGCAAATTACATGCCATAGGACAAAACCTCACAATAGCATCTGCCAGATATCCCAGGGCACCGAATTACATGCCATAGGCAAAACCTCGAAAGACTATCTGCAGATCTCCCAGGGCACAAATTACATGTCCTCCCAAGCAAAACCTTGCAAGAGCATGTTTTAGATGTCCCAGGGCACCGAATTACATGCCATAGGCAAAACCTTGAAAGACCATCTGCAAATCTCCCAGGGCACAAATTACATGCTTACCTGCACAACCTAATCCACGGCCACAAAGTATCATCTGATACTGATCAAACATCATCCTGATGTACACATGATCATCTTGATCATCATCACTACAACATCCTGCTGCATGTCATATGGAGAAGCTCGTCATCCACGATCATCCTGATCATACAATGCATCCATCTGATGCACACCAAGTATCCACCTGATACATACATAGATACATGATCCAAACAATGTATCAATTAATCATACATGATCTACCTCATCATACAAAGATACATGATCCACACAATGTATCCATCAACATCCAACATGATGCGTTCATACATAAATGATCCAACTGATCATATCCAGCATCGAACATGATGCATATACAAAATACATACACATGATCCAACCGATCATATCCAGCATCCAACATGATGCATATACAAAATACATACACATGATCCAACTGATCATATCCAAGCAGAAACCAAAACATCATCCTGATGCTCATCATCTAGCGCTTACATCCACAGCCATGTGAAGGGTCCCCCTTCCAACATGCTTGGAATGGCTTCAACAAATGTGTCCATCACTTCTTCCTCGAAGTGTCCTTGATCTGAAGAACGCCAAGCCTCTCTCTGAAGTACTCGAACTTCACCCTGGCTAGTGGCTTCGTCAGCACATCTCCAATCTGCTCGTCCATCGCAACATACATGAGCTTCATAGCTCCTCTCTGCACCATATCCCTGATATAGTGATATTTGATCTCTATGTGTTTCGACCTGTCATGAAACACTGGGTTCTCGGACAACTTCACACAACTCTGGTTATCACAGAAGATACCAATAGCATCCAACGGTAGATCAAATAACTCAGACAGTAGCTTCCGTAGCCATACTGCCTCACAACCAGCTGAACAGGCTGCAACATACTCTGCCTCAACTGTACTCAGTGCTACGCAGGACTGCTTCCTGCTAAACCAAGAGATCACACCTGATCCCATACTGAAGCAGCACCCAGATGTGCTCTTCCTATCTGCAGCACTGCCAGCCCAATCTGAATCAACATAACCCTGCAGGTTAAACTTTTGATTCGCCTCATACCTGAGCCCATAATCCACTATACCCTTCAGGTACCTCAGAACATGCTTTACAGCAACCAGGTGAACACTCCTCAGATCTGTCAGGAACTGGCTCAATGTGTTCACAACAAAGCAAATGTCTAGTCTTGTGTTCGTCAGGTACATCAAGGACCCAATCATCTGACGATACATAGAGACATCAACCATCTCAGATGAAGCATCACATAGAAGCTTCAGATTTGATGCCATAGGTGTGGCCATGGCCTTGCAATCCATCATCCCGAACCTCTTCAAGATCTCTTA
Organism: Larix kaempferi; assembly: GCA_027924585.1. Taxonomy (NCBI): domain Eukaryota; kingdom Viridiplantae; phylum Streptophyta; class Pinopsida; order Pinales; family Pinaceae; genus Larix; species Larix kaempferi. Next base: position 10,397,148 of record BSBM01000368.1, read on the forward strand.
CTACATACTTCCCTTGTCCAAGGAAGATTCCATCTATACTCTGCCACACCTCCATGCCAAAAACAAATAGTGCATCATCCCCAAGTTCTTCATCTCGAACTCGGTAGTAAGCTTCCGCTGTGTGTCGACAATCAATCTATTTTCACCTGTAACAAACAGGTTATCCGAATACAAAAGTAGTATCACTGGATTGCCTTCCTCAACCTTGTAGTAAAGGTTGGAATCCGCTTTACTCTTGGTAAAGCCCAAACTGGATAGAAAGCTGTCTATCCTACCATACCAAGTTCTGCACACATATATGACTACACCATGATGTCTTGAAATCCATCTAGTGTATCTTCTAATTCATCATTTTTATATTTCTCAATGCTGCCATCTGCAACATGCTTGATCTGATAGTTCCATTTGGAAGTCATAACAAACTTCCCTTCACGTCTTGGGACTACATCCCAAACATCATTCTTCATGATCGACGGATCATGGCATTCCATTTCTTCATCCCAGATCCTGGGAACTTCAATATTTTCAATAGATATCTTTGTTGCTGGAACAAATGTTGTGGTCCTTTTGTAGGTGAAGATATACCATCTTTCCTACAAAACAAGTTAAATTGCATGATTAGAAACATCTCATAATTTTCAGAACAAATTCTTACACATAAAGAAATATGTCATACAGTCATGCAATTATCTTAGCCAATGCTTCAATACAACATTTATCCATATTCCGTAACTTTCTAGATGCCTTCCAATCTCTACCAGAACATTGTTAAGAGTGTGCACAACTCCCAACATGTCAGCAAAGAGGTTTCATTCTAGATAAGTAGCAATGGAATGTTGTACAGTGCCATAGGCCACTTACCCATGTATATTAGTAGTATAATGTTCATCAATCCAACTATTCTAATATGCACAATACATATCCTAAGTCTAGGAACATGAGCATATACATCATTGAACAATTTTATTTAAACAAACATATATGCAAGAAATGATAATTAAAATACTTATCTTTGTTTGTTCATTGGGTGGACTCCCTCTGAGTCTTCGCTTTCTTGCAGGAGCTGTTGGAGTCCTAATCTGCAGAAGCTTCTTCTACAACTTTCTGTTGTGGAATGTAGAGATGGTCAATTCTCTCTGAATATTTGCATCCTGGATTACCTATTCTTCAACTCATATTCATCCTTGGTTCCTATGCATGCTTATTAGTATCATGATTGAGTTATCCTTGTGATCTCATATAAAATCATACATTCATTAGTATACTATTAAAACACAATAATCTCAAGCATGTATAGTCATGATCATTTCAAACAGAAAATAATAAGCATTAGCATTCAAGGTTTATGTAGGATTCTTATGGTTGGTCAAATCATAAGAAACATAACATGTCTAAACCTATAATTACTCAAACCTATGACTCTTCAGGTTAGTTGAATCATCAATCAAGATAAGAGATATAATATGCATAAAACCTGTGATTATTCAAACCTATACCTTCATGATTCTTTTGGTTAGTCATATCATCAATTATGGTAAGAAACATAATATGCATACAACCATGATTATTCAAACCTATGACTCTTCAGGAATAATCATTATCAACAACAGTATAAGATCCTAACACAAGGTAGGATTCTAGCTTGATATAGGAAAAACATACCTGGATTAGCATGCTAGCTATTTATGTCTAACATACCCGTATAATGTCTTTTGTTTCTCTTCAGTGACTTGTGCTAGTAACCTGCATGTCTCATAAGTTAACCATTGTATAAACAGGTTATACATACCTCGTAAATGGATCTTGTATGAGATCCATGACAATGGATGAATCTTTGTCCTCATGTTATCATGATCATATGTTCTTGGACCAGAACATGATTTGTCTTTCTTGGTGTACCTTTCATGTTAGTAGTCAACATAAACCTCATACAACACCATAATGCATTAGTACAATCATAAGTGTCAACACCCTAACCAATGAATATCTTCTATCATGCATTCATAATTTTGTTAAGGTGATACGACAAATCTAAAATCAAAATTGTACTAACCGTAATAACATGAAGACAAACATACCATAAACTTAATCATGGACAAATATCGAAACATACCTCGATGAGTCATACCTGTCGAGATCGCTTGTAATCTTCTTATGTAAGGCCTTAGCCTCATCTCCCTTTGAAACAGGAACTTCTTCACTTATGCAGGTGACCAATCCATCTTCTTCTAGGATTAACCCAATCCACTTGATTTGCAAGAAATGGACCTGAAGCTGGATATGGGTTTGTCAGAGAAACCCCAAAAATTCAAACTTTGAATTTCAAACTTCCGAAAGGATAGAAATATGCGCCTTGATAAGCTGATCAAACCGGTATATTCAGAATTTGAAAACTGCAAAGTTTCACTCCTCAATTTTGCCTTTGAAACTTCCAGATTCACTAGACGTGACCCTGAACTGGGGTTTGATGAAACCCACTCTTTTTCCCAATCAAAAGGTTTGATCCAAAGCTCTAAGCTTCTATTTTTCTGAGGAGCTTCCAGCCGTGGTCACAGATTTCAAAAATTCCCATTTTTTAGAGAAGCCCTAATTTTCCACTTTCTGATCAAAGTCCCAAACTAGGGTCTGATCAAGCCCGGCCTTCTGCCCAACCAAAAAATCTGATCTTGGTCTCTAAATTTTTATTTTGATGAGTAGCATTCAGCCGTGGTCTTCGATTACAAAAATTTCAACTTTCTCCAAAGCCCTAAATTCCGAAAGCCATGAAAGAAGGTACTAAAAAATAATTCTGTTTTGACAGAAATATGTACCTGATTGTTTCTGGTGTAACTTTGAAATTTTTGATCCACAGGGTCTGAAAAAGTTTCTTGAGATAGCCTGACCTGTTATCTTTCCATCCTGATAGGTCTGACCTCAATTGGATTCTCTGAGAGAGAGTTATTCCAAATGTCGCAACGTGACCGGTTTTTGGATAATACAAGAGTGCGAACTTGTACGGCATGCCACGTGTCACTGTTTCAACTTCGGCCTCTGAAAACTTTTCCTAAGATAGCTAGGCCTGTTATATTTCCATCTTGACAGGTCTAACCTCAATTGGATTCTCTGAGAGAGAGTTATGCCAAGTGTCGCAACATGACCTGTTTATGGGATAATACAGGAGAGCGAACTTGTACAGCGTGCCACGTGTCACTGGTTCAACTTCGGCCTCTGCAAAAATTTTCTCAGATAGTACAATATGTGTACTACCTATCACTTTTTACAAAATTTCATTTGGATCTTCCTAGCCCAAGTTATGACCTTTTTCCCAAGGTCACCTGATTTTGACTCAGATATGGAAGAGGCAGAAACCCTATATTGCACAGATCATAAATCACAAAGTACAACGAATTAGAGGTTGTCCTTTGGACACAAGGTACCTGGAGATTTAATATTCATCCTGAAACAATTTCAGATCCGAAAACTTCACCAAAACGGATTTATAGCGAAAGTTCTACGATGACTAGTTTTTTCTATATCAAGCCCTAGCATCGTAAGTGCAACAAGTGTCATACATGCCATATCATGCCTTCTTTCAGGCTAGCTTTGATACCATGTTAAATTTTCAGAATTTACTTCAATCTGATCTAGGATCTTGACTAAGAGAACAACATGTACAGCATATCTACAGCATATCAATCATGGAGACAATAATGCAAGCACACAAGAGACACAAAGATTTACTTGCGGAAAACCATAAAGGTGAAAAACCCCAATAACTTCCTCAGAGATAGATAGAGCAATGATACAACCAACCATAAGAGATAGACACAACCTAGCAGCAGATCCTCCTCCTCCATAAGTGCGCCACTCCTCCTTGAGTGCATGTGTGAGAAGTGAGTGAGCAAATAGAGTGCCTCCCGCACTCTATTTATACTTGACTTGACTTGCCTTTTTACCTAACTCATGTAGGCTCGAACTTAATGTAGCTAGGGTTTTACCCCTAGCTTGTGCAAATGAGCACCTACTAAGGAGAATGGACTCCTCAGTAGAAGTTCAGTAAATGTAAATAATTAAACTAAAACAGAAATGTAAACTAATGTAAAACACATGCATGAAAAATAAACAATAATTTGTAAACAAGGGTTTTGTATTGATATTACCTTCAATGTGAAGGTTGATGAAGCTCCTTGCAATGTCAAAGAGGGTTGCTCCAAGCTCCAATGTGCTCCTCTTTCTCCAATGGTGGGGATGGGCCAAAAGAGGCTCTCAAGGTGAAAGTAGTTCAATGGTGAACTAGGGTTTCAAGAGAGATTTTGGCAGAGTAAGGGTATACTTGATTGTGGATATGGAATAAGGGTTCTCCATCACCTATTTATAGTTTTTTGGTGGTGGAGTGCTGGCCCATGGTTTTAGGAACCATATGGTTTAGGGCAGCTGTATAGGGTTTTTTCCTCCTTTTCCTCATTATTTTATATTTTTTATTCCCTTTTTAGAGGGATTTTGCTATTTTTGGAGGAAAAAGGGGTTTTTTTTAGCCTTTTTTGAAGCTTTTTGATGGTTTTGTGGCCTTTTGGAGGCATTTTAAGCCTTTTGGAGGCTTTTTAGTGGTATTTTTAGGGTTTTTAAGGGAAATATGGTAGGAAAATGGACAAATGGGCCATGTAATGGGGTAGATGAGGTAGTGAGCACTTTTTGGGTGTTAACAGATTGCCCCTTGATGTGCGAGGGCAAGAGCTCATCGTATGGCCGATGGACATCATAAGTCATGTATGGTTTTCCTGGGGTATGGAGAAGAGAATAAACAAACTGAATCCCGGAACAACGATCCCGAACAAACTACAAGAACTAAAAGTACATAACCTCAATAATGGATGAGGAATCATTTGATCATATGGACGAGGCGGGCATTCCCATGCTCGTATCAGGATATAACATAATAACAATGAAGGGGTCCAAAAATGGGGACCTGACATATACATGACCTCAAATACTGAATGAGGAATAATCTCAATATATGGACGAGGCGGGCATACCCATGCTCGTATCAAGATACATAAAAATAACAGTGAGGCCCGAAAAGAGGGACCTGTAAGATACATAGATAACCATTGTGTACATCATAGGTGTCCAGAGGGGACACAAATCTGGGACATACTGCTGGGCTGACCATGTCTGAGCTGAAGAGCTGATACACTGGAACAATCAACAGTGCTACTGAATGTGGTACCAAAGGAACTGATGGGTTGCTGGACCAGAGTGACAAAGGTCATACTCTCAATGGTACACTGAACTGGAACCGATCTGGGACTAAACTGGGTACTCAAGGAAGCATGTAACTGGATGGCTTCCGAATACAAATGCCAATGCATCCCAGACATCCACGGGAACATATAACTGGTCATTCCAAAGTGACTCACCAATGTGCTAGAGTCGGGGGAAATCCGGGGTCTTCGACAAATAATGTAAAGGATGTAACCCTACGCGATTCTCGACAATGCGATCAAGGTGTTGAAGTCGAGCATGTGAGAAACAACCACTCGAAGAGGCAATGATGACTCCTCTCAGAATGATCTGTAGGCACTTACCACAGATGGTGATAAGTCCAAGGCGTAGGGACCTCTGGGCCTATCCTCTGGAATAGAGGGGCTGTCGTCGACAGAGGGAGACCTGCAACTATCAAGGAAATGATGTTTCCTTGACAGGAGCACGAGGTGTAGAACCAAAATGTGATAGTACTGATGGCAGGACTGACCAAACTGTGGGAGGACAACTGGGCAAGTAGAGTGGGTGGACTCAAACTTCCTTTGTTCATAGTATGATAATGGGGATGATCTGGCAGCATATGAAACTGACTGAGGGGAAAGGGATCATAGCTGTATTGGATCTGGGAGGGGACTGGTCTGAGGGAGACTCAAGCTGGTATAAAATGGCAAGAGACTGCAGAATACTCTGAACAAAGGCGACCTGATTGGGGGTGCTGCCGAGATGATCGATCATAGTGCCAGGAGGCACGGGAGGAGACTTCTTCATGGGTTAAGGAACTAGAAGAAGTGTGTGTAAAATGATACTGTCGTGTGGATTTATACGAGCCCAGGACAGTTCATGCTCGTGGTTGCTTTCAATTTTAAGGAGTCTGGAAGCGATAACAAGACTCTGAAGTAATGGAATGGTACTGTCGTGTGGATTTTACGAGCCCAAGACAGTTCGTGCTCGTGGTTGCTTTCAATTTTAGAGAGTCTGAAAGCAAATAAGAAGACTCCAGGGGGTTGCTTTTTCGTATATTTAGTCTCCAAGGCCCAAAGAAGCATAAAAGGATACAATGAAGAACTCTTCTAGCCGGTGTGACTAGAGTATTCCTTTTTCATAATGAGTCTACCAGGTCCGGAAAAGGGTTAAACTTATACTAGATAGACGCCCTTTCAGGTACTTTAACGAGCATGAAAGGAAGCAAGATTGCTCGGCGATCTTTTCATTGTTTTAGGAGTTAGAAAAGAGCTTAACAGAAACTCCCTAAGTGCCTTTTTCGTAAAGGACTTGTCCGGCCCGAAAAAGGGATAAAATTATACCGAACAAAAGGAATGGCTAGGCAAGGAGGAAGTGTTCAATCAAGGAACATGTATGATGACCAAGAACAAGGGTGGGGGGGAACACTGGTGGGCCTCCTTGCGGGGTGAATGAAATGGTGGCAAAATAACGAAACATTTGCAGTATGACAGGAGTGAATGGCTCATGTAAAAGTGTGGAACAATCCGATGGTGGCTGATGTGGCACGCAAACCAAGGAAACAAGGTGTTGGGACACAATGTTGAAACTGTACCAGGTGAGAGCGAGAAATGATCTCAAGCATCATCACGAGCTCGGAAAAATGAATCCAGCAATATAAAGAGGGTCGAAAAAACTACGACATGTATTTTGATGAGGCTTTAGGGATGTATAACCATTTTTTGTATAGCTGAGTACAGGGGTACTCAGGACATGTATAGCACTGAACATGTATTTCTTGATATATATATATATATATGCACAAGGATGCATCTTTTTGTATGAGGTTGTTTTATTTGTACGCACGTGGATGCGCTTTATGATTTGTGATATGTTTTAGATTGCACGTGGATGCAAGTAGTATAGAATGTTGGGCACATGGATGCCCCTTGTGTATGTTATGTGATGTATTGCACATGGATGCAACATTATGTATGTAGGACTAGGCACGTGGATGCCCGTGTATGTATTTGTTATTGCACATGGATGCAAATGTTTATGGGATGATAGGCACGTGGATGCCCCTTGCAATCTTTTTGGGTTTTTATATATTTTTATGAGATGCTATGCAAGATGGAGATTTTACATGGTGTGATTGATGTGCCAATCTAGGATGTTGTTGGCCATTTGATCTGCGACACTGTTTTGAGCTCTTGGGACATGGGTGAATGTTATGGATTCAAACTGTCGGCTAAGTTGTTTTGTGCGCAGGAATTTTCTAAAGAGGCAGGGATCACGCACCTGGTAGTAGTTGTTGAGTTGGGAGACAAGCAGCTGGGAGTCGAGGAACACATGGAGGTGACGTATGCCCATCTGGAGGGCAGCAGTCAGGAGACCGGTCACAGCATCATACTCTGCCTGGTTATTAGTAGCAGCGCCGATACAAATTCCGTCGAGGTGAATCATTTCATGGGAAGGGGAATATAGGACCCACGCTGCAGAAGCCAGGTTGGGAGACCATCGGCTTGCTCCATCGACGAAGCTAGTATAGTGAGGTGGAAGATGGTCCATCTATGGTCATGCAAAAATGAGGAATGTAAGAGTGCGGTAAAAAATGTGAAAAAAAAGAGAGCAAACTGTACAATGCGGACCAATGGGGCCGCGAGTTATTTAGGGATAAAAGTGTTTAAGGTACAACCCATTACGAGGGTTGCGCAAAGGGTGACCTTCGGAGTCAGCTAAAATGTATGCCCCCTTGCCGAGACAAGTATGCACGATGTAAGGGCCTTGCCACATGGATTTGAACTTCCCTTTGCCGGTTTTGTCATGGGCTTGGTCATAGGCGAGGACGAGGTCCCCTTCATGGAAAGTTCTAGGTTGAACATGTTTGTCATAACCGGCTTTGGAGCGGTTCTTGGCAGCCTCGATGTTCTAGAGAGTGGCACGATGGTCTTCATCATCTTGTTCGAGTGTCAGCAAATGCTGCTCGAGGGGGGAGGTGTCGGGGAGAAGCTCAACGGCGATATGTAAGGCAGGAATCTGACACTCGATGGGGAGGACAGACTCTACACTGTGAACTAGATGAAATGGTGTAAAACCAGTGGCAGTCTTGTTGGAAGTACAGTAAGCCCATAAGGCAGGGAATAGCATGTGGTGCCAATTGGACTTATGCTTGTCAACCGTTCGTTGGAGAATGGTTTTTAGGATTTTGTTAATGGCCTCGACTTGACCGTTCCCTTGGGGGTAATAAGTAGAGGAAAATTCGTGTTCAAATTTGAGGAGGGAGGATAACTCACGCCAGATGGAATCTTCGAAGTGTGAACCATGGTCTGAGACCAACTGCTTAGGGACCCCGAATCGAGTGATAATATGGTTGAAAAAGAAACGGGTAGCAGTGTCAGCGGTACAATTGAAGGTAGGCATGGCTTCCGCCCATTTGGTGAAGTAATCAACGGCGACGATGATATATTTGTGACCGTTGGCAGACGAGGGTCTGCACTCCATGAAGTCGATGGCCCACTTACAAAAGGGACCAACGGTGACGACTGGGTGTAACGGAGCAGGTGGTGTCCGGGCCTTGGGGGAAAAAAGTTGACAGTTGTGGCAATGCTTGACCGCAGTGATGCAGTCGGTGAAAAGTGTGGGCCAGAAGTATCCGGTGCAGACAACCGTTTGGGCAGTGGCCATCCCTGAAAAATGGCCTCCGCAGGCTCCGCTATGACAGTCGTTAAGGACGTGTTCAGCTTCCGCGTGTGTAAGGCAACGACGAAGAATGGTGTCAACCCCTCGCCGGTAAAGGACATCGCCTAAGAGGAGATATCGAGAGGCTTGGTGACGGATGCGACGACGTTCATTACGGGTGACTTTGGGTCTAAACTTCTGCATGCGCAGGTATAACAAAATATCACCGTACCATGGGTCATCAGACGAGATAGTGAACAAGTGATTGTCGGGTAACTCGTTGGAGATTTGTGGGGCCGGGAGAAGGGAAGGTAGATCAATGATGAGCTGAGAAAGCGCAAGGGCTTTAGTGCTCTTAGGTGTTCGGAAAGTGAGGTCATATTACTGGAGGATAATGACCCATTTAGCAACACGACCTTGCAGTAGTCGTCGATTTAGGAGATAGACCATGGGGTTGGAGTCAGCCATGACTGTAGTATGACTAAATAAGATATAGTGTCGCAGTTTTTGGACAGAAAATACCACAGCTAGGGCTAGTCTCTCCTCAGATGGATAACGTAGAGGTGGACTAGACAAGGTCTGGCTAACGTAGTAAATGACATGCTCTTGGTGAGAGACGTCTTCTTGAACCAAGACTCCAGACACAGCATGCTCGGATGCCGAGACGTAGAGGATGAAGTCCTGGGAAAAATCCAGAGGGGAGATCAAGGGAGCTTGCGTGAGAGCTTTCTTGAGGGCTTCGAATGCGGCTTCTGCTTGCTCATCCCAGACAAAGGGAATGTGGGTATGAAGTAGGCGTAAGAAACCGTGAACGGTAGTGGCATAATCAGGGACGAAGCATCGGAGGAAATTGGATCGCCCCTGCAGACTTTGGAGCTGCCGTAGCGTGCGAGGAGCGGGAAGGTCTAAGATGGCTTGGAATTTTAGTGGATCAACAGTAATTCCTTTCTGGGAAACAATGAAACCCAACAATCAGCCTGCTGGAATGCAAAAAACACACTTGTGTGGGTTCAAGCAGATTTGGTATTTGCGACAACGCAGAAAAATTTGCCGAAGGTCATTAAGGTGGTCTGATCGTTTCCGGGAACGAGTTGTAAGGTCATCAAGATAGACTAGCAGGATATGGACCAAGTCGTGAAAGCAATAGGTCATGGCCCGCTGGAAGGTGGCACCAGCATTTTTGAGGCCGAAAGGCATGACGCGATAGGCAAAGGTGCCCCATGGGGTAGTAAAGGCAGTTTTGTATTGGTCTTCCTTACAGATCTGAATCTGGTTGTATCCGGAAAAACCGTCCATGAAAGAGAGGACTTCGTGCCCCGCACACGCATCAATGAGCTGGTCAATAAAGGGCGTGGGGAAGTTGTCCTTCGGACAAGCGCGGTTTAAATCGCGGAAGTCAGTACATACTCGGATGGTGCCTTGTTTTTTATTAATGGGAATGGGGTTTGAAACCCAAGTGGTATAGGCAATAGGATAAATGAACCCTGCCTTGCGTAGCTTCTCAATCTCTGCTTTAACAGCTGGGAGCTTTGAGGGATGTATGGGACGCTGTTTCTGACGGACAGCGGGTACATTAGGCCATGTGTCAATGTGGTGCTCGATAATGGCGGGGTCAAGACCGGGCATTTCGGTATAGGACCAGGCAAAGACATCACGGAACTCTCGGAAGAGGTTAGTGTATTCCTAAATCTCTTGCTTACTGCAGAAGGCTACTAAAGTGATGAGTTCAAGGGCACTCCCGGGGGCAGCGATATCAATTTGGATGACAGGTGAGATGTTAGCCATGTTACCTTCCTCGAAGGCGTCAGGAGCAGGAATAGTGTCCTTGAACCAGTCGACCTTAGTGGGAAGGAAGTCTTTGGATTCAACCGCAAATTGGGTAGCGGTGCTAGAGGAAGATGCTTCTAGGAGGAAATACGAACGATGGTGCATATCATCCCAGGAATACTCCGGGGCAGTGAGTGCCTCAAGAATCTCTTCATCAGTACGGAAATTCTGGGTCGTCAAATCGGTTGATGTGGGAATGGGAGTGGAAGAGATCATGTAAATGGTGTTGACCTCCCCGGATGGGGGTGAGATCGAGGGGTGAATATCCTCAATAGTGGTAGGTGCCCTCTCAAGATCCAGATTGTTCATCTCATAGAGAGCTCCTTTGTAATCTGGGAGATTGGGACAATGATGTGAATAGTGCCCGTAAACACCGCATATAGCACAGGGGTGGATGGTACGCAGGTATTTATCTTTGGGCTTGGGGGTGGGGTTTAGTTCGACAATCGGGATGTTGGGGTCGTCGTCGAGCATCTGCATGTGCTTCTGTAATGCTGGTAACTGTGGACACTGATGAGTCGCATGGCCTAACTCGTCGCACAATGAGCATTTGGGAGGAGCACGAAATACTGGGGGGTTTTTCACTGTCTTGGGAGGTGGTACAGCCGTGTAAGGCTGGGGACCTCTGCCCCCAGTGGGTTTAGGAGTAGGGGGAGGAGTCATGGAGGATGAAGGGGTAGAAACACCGGGGGGTGGCTGAGTGGTAGTAGCCATGGGTTGCACTGGTTGGAGGACGACATCTGGTGTTGGCGGGCGAACAAGAGGCGAAAGATACCATACGGGTAATCCCAAGGTTAACCCAGGGAGGCTAAGGGTATCCATGACCAGGGCGCTTACTACTCCCGAAGGAGGGACTAGGAAGGGGATTGTGTGGATAGGTGTAACACCAATGTGGCTAGGTACCAGTGGTGGTTTAGGCAACAAGGGTGGCTGACTATTAGGTGGTTGGTTATCGTGGGATAGGGTACATAAGTCAGACACTTCGGGCGTAGATGACGGGGGAGGAATGGATTGGAAGGTGGAGGTCATCGGCGCGTCTGAGTAGACTCCAGGCCCCGTAGAGGAAACAAACGAAGTGATGGCACGAGAAATAGGTTGTTCAACCATGGGGAGAACATTTTCGGGTGCAGCGGGAGCATTTGGATCATAGTAAGTAAGTTGGTCGATCTTAACCACGCGTCCATCATAGGGGAACATCATGGTACGAAAGACAGAGGAAGCGACCGCTCGCATAGCATACATGTAGCTGCGACCGAGTAAGAGGTTGTAATCAAGCTGGGCGTTGATGACCTCGATATCGATGAGGACGGTTTTACCACCTAACTGGACAGGGACATTGGCTAGGAGGCCTTGGGGCTGAGCCGAACAATAGTCGCAGGCGCGTAACGCAGTGGTGGACTGCTGGAGGGTAGGGGATCCCAACTTCTGCCATACGAATGTAGACATAACGCATGTGGAGGCACCCTCATCGATGATGCATCGATGGATGACAAGATTCCAAACGGAAACAGAAACTTGGAATGCTAAGGTGAAAGGCAGGCGTGGTTCGGACTGGTCCAAATCAAATGCCATCAAATTCGAATCATTTGGGTCAATAGCCCCAATGGCTGAGAGTAAAGTCTTGCGCTGGGAAGGGCAGTTCTTCAAGACTTCTAACGTAGACATGGCTGCGGGAGATTGGGCTAGGTTGTCTACAATGTTGTAGTTTGACGCAGCGCGCGCATTGGGGTTGTTGTTGATACGGCGAAGTGGGAAACGAGCTACTTTGGAAGCGCCATCTACCGGAGGGGGAGGGATACGTAACGCTTGATCAATGGGATGAGCATTGGGGGTTTTATCAATGGGATGTGCTTCAGAGGTGGAGCCATATTGGTTCCGACGGGTCTGGAGGTTGACATCAGCGGAAGACATCATCAATAAGTGGTGTGTACCTGAGTCAAACATGGGTTGATCAGGAGTGGCGTATGTGATCTGTTGTTGTTGGGGTTGCACGTTGGCTTGAGGGGGGGCCAATGGCTGAGTGTTCACCACGCCTTGGGTTGGTAAGGGGTTTTACAACACCAAAGGTGGCTGCTGAGGTTGTGGGGGGTTGGGTTGCGCTTGAGAAGCTGCCTGCCCTTGGCGATGGGCATCATCAACCCAAAGTTGCCGAGCTCGCTCCAAATGTGGGCAAGTATGTGTGTAGTGGCCATAGACCCCGCAGATAGAAAAAGGATGGTTCGTTCTCAAATTAGGGTTTTTAGCCTGCTTGGGTGGGCGATCAGGGTTTTGGTTAGCGGGGGCCGCGTTGTTGTTGTCTGGGGGATTAGTTGGTTGACCACCTTGGTCTGTAGGTTGGTTGTTCCCATGATTATGGCCCTTGCTGCAATTTTGTTGGCCCTGGTTGCGTTGGTTATTTTGGTTTTGCTGCGGGTTGTTTTGGGTGTAAACTTGCCCTTGAGCACCAGGTGGGTTTTGAGGTTGTGCAGGTGTGGGAGCAGGCTGCGGTGGATGGTATGTAGGTGGAGGCTGCGCAGGTGCGGCACCTTGAGGAGGTTGCTGATATGTCTGTGGAGCAGGTTGTGGGTTAGCCATAGGGGCTGCCTGTGGCGGGTAATAAGCTGGTTGGGCTTGGGAAGGTGCAGGAGCTGGTGTAGCCTGCTGGTGGTAATAAGTGGGTTGGGCCTAAGAAGGCAAAGGAGCTGGTGCAGCTTGCTGGTGGTAATAGGACTGAGGTGCGACCAGGGGGTTATAAGCAGGGGGCGCATGCCCGAAGCACTGAGGTGGACAGCTGGGTCCATAGGAATGATGGTGATGTGTCATAGGAGCATATGAGTTGGTGGCCCCAGACTGTGAGGTGGCCCATGAAAGGTCGGGGCCCGGGGTAGGTCGTGCTATGGAAAAGGGTTGGGGATGCGAGGAAACACGACCAATGATGCCATCTGCAGTGTGGGATGCCCCTGGCGCATCGTGATGGGAGGACTCACCGCGAGGGGCGTCAGGTATAATGGTATAGAGGTAACCCGACTGGGTGTAAATGAGGTCGAACTGCTGTGCCTTAAGGATGGCCTCTTCTTCAGACTGGGGTCTTTCTGATGCCACATCCTTAGCAATAATAGGGAGAAGGGATTTGAGGAACCAATCTAGGAAGATACGGTCGTCTAGTTTGATCTTGCATAAGCTACGGCGTCGACGCCACTCATGGATGTGGTTCGTGATATGGGTAGCCGTGTTTTGTCTGCAGGATAGGAGGATCTCAACGCCCGCGTCATAGCGGACAGGAAACTGGAAGAAATGCAGGAAGGTCGAGGCAAGGGAAGCAAAGGTGGCATGGGTCCCATGAGGTTGCTCGATATACCACTTGGCTGCAGAGCCAGTGAAGGTGCGTTGTAAGAGACGGAGGCGAACAGAGTCGTCCACTATGGAGTTAGAGGAACACCATAGGTGGAAAGACATGATATGGTTTTGTGGGTCCTAACCGGCCTTGCCCTCAAATTTGGGGATGTCAGAGGGGAGCTTGGTAGGCATATAAGGCCATGCAGGGTCGTGTCGGATAGGGTCGTTGGTCAATCTAGCTAGATCAGGGAGGTTGAGGCTAGCCATGAATGGCAGACTGGAAGAAGGATTTGACACAGGAGTGGGTTGGACCGAGTTGGGGCCCATGCCCCCAAGTAGAGGGGCAGGGTTGGGAATGTTGCCCCCAAGTGGGGGAACCAAAGTGGTATAGGATGGGCCCGCACCACCATGGGTGGTGTGAGTCACTGGTGGAGTGGTGGTATGTATGCCAGCTACGGGAATAGGAATGGTGATCGGGATGGTGGATGTGGCCCCCATCGAGGGCATTCCTAGAGCAGGTGTGGTAACTGGTGTAGTGGTGGATGTGCCACCAATGGTCCCTACAACGAAAGGAGTGGAAGTCGTGCCAGCCATGGGGCTAGTAGGGGCAGTGTAAATAGGGTTCTCAGACTGTTCATCAGAATCAGAGGTAAAGTAAGGAGCGTCAATATCTGGGGATGGGGTCCTATGTCACTGACGAGTGGAGTCAAGTGACAAGGCTCTAGATCTGTGATGAGTGGTATCAACGGATGATGATCTGAATCTATGACGGGTGGTGTCAAGTGAACTGTGCTGTTGGGGCTCGCCCCTGAGGCTCCGAGAATGTCTCGGGGACTCAATGGTGATAGATGGTGTCAAATCTATGTGGGTTGAGGTGAGTAGAAAAATAGCTCAAAAACCCTAATGCACCCGCGTGTGTAGAAGGAGAGCTCAAAAATAAGGCACTCAGGCCAACAACCAACTCAAAACACCCACTGCAACAGCTGTGCTACAATAGGTGGAGTAACAACAAAGATGGTCAGAATACCAACAAGCAGCAGGTTTCCTAAAAATGAAAAATGGTGGACTCACTAGACCACAGGGAGGTAAAGGAGCATGCAAACACCTAACTAAAAGTATTCTGACTCAACTAAACATATCCTCTGCAAGGTGATGAAATCCAAGTCAGACAATATGAGTAGGAAAGCCAAGTGGCTATGATATCCCTCTACCGGGAGGGACACCGGGTAGTCAATCCTAGAAGAATGGCAACTAAGATACCCCGTTCATGACACGTCCAGAAAGGTGAATCTACCGTTTAGTCCGTTTATCGCAATACCCCTATACAGGGATATCCCGCGAACCGCGAAAGGTAGCCCTTCGGTTACTGAATGGAGTGCGGTATTCCACTCAGGCCTCCGGAACCAGTCTCCCGACTTCAACCCTCCTAAGGGAGAGGCCCTCTGATAAACTAGTCGTGACCGTGCCAAAAAGTACTAGGGGATTTTGGTTCCCTAATTGGACAACAACTATGTCTCAAGTGTAAGTAACCGAGGGGTGTTATTGGAAGCCTATCCCCCCGGTCCTACCTAACTACAAAGATTCTTTTGTGTTCCCCAAGTGGGGTTAGAATATTGGTTGAGTTAGGTACTTTTTAAGGCTCACTTGAATTATGTGACAGAGTGTGTGCTCGTGAGGTTATGAACCCAAAATAGAAGTGCCACAAGGGGGGGCAACTTTTTAACTATCAATAATGCTGGAATTAAAACTTTAACTTGCAAAATTTTCTAAATTAAAAATACTGAAATTTTAAAAAAGATTCTGTAAAGGGAACATAAATTATGTTGCAGAAAAGGCTGTAGGGAAATGAGGCTGCAGGTAGGACAGATGGCTGTTCAGATGCAGAAAATATTGCAACAAAAGGGGCTGGGCTCAAATTAGGGAAAAAATCCAGAAATCAGATCGCGGGTCTGTGGCGAATCAGAACAGGTGGACCGCGGGTTTAAGGGAAACAGACGCGGACAGGTCGCGGCTATCGGGCCGACAGGCGCAGTCCGGACGTAGGAAACGGGGAAAAAGACGCAGTCAGGTCGCGGCAAAAAGGCTAATAGACGCAGTCGGGACGCACGAAAGGGGCTGAAAGCTGCAGTCGGGACGTGGGAAAATGGCCGACAGGCGCAGTCAGATCGCAGCAAACAGGCTGATTAGCTGCGGTCGGATCGCAGGTAACAGACTTGAATCCGCCGGCAGGGCGTCGAAAACCGTCTGAGAGCGGCAGTCGGGTCGCAGGTAAAGGCCTGAAAGACGCGGTCGGGACGCGACTGTAGAGGGAAAAGACGCGATGTATGGCGGCCGAAAGGGACAGCCGAAAGGAAATATTTTTTTAAAAACGGAAACCAGAAATTCAAAATCTAGGGGAGTCACCAAAACTGTAGCTAGGGTTTTACCCCTAGCTTGTGCAAATGAGCACCTACTAAGGAGAATGGACTCCTTAGTAGCAGTTCAGTAAATGTAAATAATTAATCTAAAACAGAAATGTAAACTAATGTAAAACACATGCATGAAAAATAAACAATAATTTGTAAACAAGGGTTTTGTATTGATATTACCTTCAATGTGAAGGTTGATGAAGCTCCTTGCAATGTCCAAGAGGGTTGTTCCAAGCTCCAATGTGCTCCTTCTCTTTCTCCAATGGTGGGGATGGGCCAAAAGAGGCTCTCAAGGTGAAAGTAGTTCAATGGTGAACTATGGTTTCAAGAGAGATTTTGGCAGAGTAAGGGTATACTTGATTGTGGATATGGAATAAGGGTTCTCCATCACCTATTTATAGTTTTTTGGTGGTGGAGTGCTGGCCCATGGTTTTAGGAACCATATGGTTTAGGGCAGCTGTATAGGGTTTTTTCCTCCTTTTCCTCATTATTTTATATTTTTTATTCCCTTTTTAGAGGGATTTTGCTATTTTTGGAGGAAAAAGGGGTTTTTTTAGCCTTTTTTGAAGCTTTTTGATGGTTTTGTGGCCTTTTGGAGGCTTTTTAGTGGGAATTTTAGGGTTTTTAAGGGAAATATAGAAGGAAAATGGACAAATGGGCCATGTAATGGGGTAGATGAGGTAGTGAGCACTTTTTGGGTGTTAACACTTAACCACATAACATAATGCTGACTGGGACGACCCCCCAATATGGTGGTCTAATAACCCTTTGACCCACATGGCCGACCCCCAATAGGGTGGTCTAATAACCCTTTGACCCACATGACTTATACAGGGCCGACCCCAAACAAGGTGGTCTAATAACCCATCAAGTATAAGTTACGACACTTACAATATAAATGACGACACTTCCGTATAGAGGAATAATAACATCTCTATAGGAATACAATATACATATATGTGAAATACATTCCGAAGTTACATATACATCAACAAAATATTCACTCATTGTTTGAATAGCTAGTCAATCAACTAAGCTATAACATATAAAAATGGTTTTTCCCGACTTCTATTTTTCGACAAGAAGGATCGGCCGCCCCTTCTTTTCGTAGTTAATTGTGAAAACATTTATCCAACAATTCAAATATATCCATAATGGAGAACACAAGAAGGGTCGACAACCCTTCTTGCAGTGTCGAACTATTCTGAAAATAATATTGGGAATACGAAGTGTCGGCCAACCTTTCAATTATGAGGAAATTTTCAAAACAGAACACCTTAGATGTTTTAACATATAAAAATTGTTTCTACCAACTTTTGTTTTCCGACGAGAAGGATCGGTTGCCCCTTCTTTTCGTAGTAAATTGTGAAAACCTTTATCCAACAATTCATATATATCCATAATAGAGAACACAAGAAGTATCAGCCGACCCTTCTTGCGGTGTCAAACTATTATGAAAAGAATATTAGGAATAAGAAGGGTCGATCGACCCTTCATTTACGAGGGAATTGTAACAATAGAAGACCTTGCAGAAAGAGCGGCCGCTCTTTCTCCGAGAATATTTCCACTTTCCAACCAAGCCTTTGAAGTAAAACGTCTATAAATTTTGTTGTTTAAATGTTGATATCTAGTATCCCAGGGTGACACGTGGAACGATCATATTGTGACACGTGGCATATTTGATTTGGCAAATTGAGTATTAGAAATATAGTTTAATTATAGTATTGACTCGTATAGAATATTTTCTCTTCTGAGCACCACTGAATCCATGCTACATTTTATTCTCTATTAAACACTATGTTTTAAATATGCTTGGGCGAACAATCTGATTCCGTTCCAAATCATCAATTCTGGAGTCGTAACAGGTTAATTGTTTTATTTTAAATAGAAACATTCTTTCTTTTTGTTCATTTAAATCAAAGCATTATTTGTTTTTTCTTTTTTTAAATAGAATGAAATATCATAAAAGGGAGAACACAAGAAGGATCGACCGACCCTTCTTGAAGTGTCGAACTATTTTGAAAATAATACTGGGAATAAGAAGGGTTGCTCGACCCTTTTGTAGTGTTGAACTATTATAAAAATAATATTGGGAATAAGATGGGTTGGCTGACCCTTCAATTACGAGGGAATTGTAAAAATAGAACACCTTGTAAGTTATAACATATAAAAATGGTTTCTGAGTAATTTTGTTTTTGATCCTTATTTTTCGACAAGAAGGATTGGACGCCCCTTCTTTTCGTAGCTATTTGTGAAAACCTTTATCCAGACATTAAGCTATATCCATAATGGAGAACACAAGAAGGATCGACCAACCCTTCTTGCAGTGTCAAACTATTATGAAAATAATATTGGGAATAAGAAGGGTCGGCCGAACTTTCACCTACGAGGGAATGGTGAAAATAGAATGCCTTGGAGAAAGAGCGGCCGAGCGGCCACTCTTTCTCTGAGAATATTTCTACTTGCCAGCAAAGTCTTTGAAGCAAAAATTCTATAAATTTGGAGACACGTGGAATGCTAATATTGTGACACGTGGCATATTTGATTTTTAAAATTAGTTTAAATATTTTTTAAACGAATATTAAGGATATTAATGGTACCAGACATGTTGGCCGTAGGATTTTCAATGAATCGATTGGAGTAATATGTGTATGATTACTCCACCAAAATATGTACTCACTACGAATGATATCTATGACCACCATGATCCCGACATACTGTGATAATTACCATTGACCCCATCCAGAGACTTTGTTGGTGACAAGACATAAATATTATGTGGACTAGAAGCATGATGAGATTATTCACACGAGTGATACAATCCATCATTTATGATGAATATTATTAAGCCTGTTGTAGGCCGTTTAATGCACTGGCAGCAGGCATGTTGGCCATTGGATTTTCAAGGAATCTATTGGAGTGATATGTGTACGATTACTCCAGCAAAATCTGTAGTCGCTACAGATGATATATTTGACCACCATGATCCCACCATACTATGATAATTACCATTCCCCATTTGTCCCAGACTCCCATCCCATTCAATCCATCAACACAGTGGCCACTCAATTTATATAGGCTAATCCATCAACACAGTGGCCACTCACAGCAAACTGAAATGGAATTTTTCAGTTTGTTCGCCTTATATTCCCTGGGTATGCATGGATTTGTCATTATGTTCCTGCAACTAGGAGGGGACATAGGGATATTAAGAAATGTTCTCATATAGGTAGATGAAGAAACGTTCTCATATAATGGATCTAATGCACCATTTTCCTGTAGAGAAATTTGGGGAGATAATAGGTAGCTTGAAATCATTGAAGAATCTTGATATCCATATTCCGAAGCCTCTTCCTATTCTCAACTTATTGGAGCAACTTCCTAACCTTGAAAGACCACATATCCGCAAAAGGTTTTTCTAGGTAAGAAAGAATTTTTGTAGTCATTATTATACACATGTCTAATTTAAGTGTTTGCTTATCATTTTCAAAGTATATTTCATTGGTTGAATGCCTTTGCTTCCACTAAATACGGTGTTAGAAGCTAACCCGTCCAAGCGGGACACCCAGACCAATTGTGTTAGTTGCTAACCCATCCAAGCGGGATTCCCAGACCAACTGTTATGGTGTACTTGGAAATTTAGGAATAGTTTCTCTGTTTTTATTGTGCATGATGATATGTGTGCTCACGCTTTGGTTACAATAAAATGATTATTTTTGCATTTGTTGGAAATGGTTTCTTTTTACGACAGCATGATAAACAGTTATTTTTTTTCTATGCAGGTATTCGAGAGAGATGCAATACCACCATGTCTAGGCTATCTTCAAATATCTGTGCCTCCAGATCATGTTGTCAGCTTCTTCTAACTACACATAATTTGTTTCACTCATTTTAAAGATGCACACCTCACCCATTTCCACTACATTTTATAGTCAATCCCATGACAGTCGGAAATCTTGAGACTTTCCAACTTCGCAGAATGAAAACACAGAATGTTATCAATCGTTTATGTTTCTTCCTCGATGAATTTAAGCTCATCAAAGTTCAGCTCACCAACTTAAGATAGTAGTGTCAGACTTAATAGATACTAAACTTGGTGATGATGTAGTATCAGAGCTCAATGATGTAGTATCAAACTTAATAGATAGTAAACTTGTTATCACCATTGCACATTTGGTTTCATTCTTTCAAAGACACTTGCAACAGTCATCGAATGTTGTTTTAGTACATTCCTTCATGTTTGGAATGAGTCTAGTGCTTCTAAGTCTACAAGTCGAAGCTCCAATAAAAGTTTAGTCTTTTATTACTCCTTCAAAGGAGATGATCTGATTAAGGATAATGAGAATCTAAAATGTTCAGTGCCTTTAAATTATTCTGAAGTTGAATTTAAAATCAAAAAATGTAATTGAAAAGGACCTTCTGAAAGTGGAAATATTGGCTTTGAAAAGGGTGTTTTTATAATGGAATAGTGTGGTTTTTTACTACTTATGAACCTTAAATTGCAGTTTGTTGTTATAAAACTATGAACTTCAATTCAAAAAGTGTGAATTCAAAATAAACAAATGCAATTTCTGATTTGAAAAGTGTGAATTTCAAATCAAATAATGCAATTTTTTAGTTGAAAATTGCAATTTTCATTTGTAAATGTTCTAAATTTTAAGGTGAAAAAATCAATGTCTAAAATATTTAAGTCACGTTGAAGACGGGTCAAAAGCCGCCTTTCTAAACTCCAAAATCAAGCAAAATCCGGTTCCAAAACTGCCAAATCCAGGTTCCAAAAGTGCCAAAACCAGATCCAAAAGTGCCAAAACCGATTCCAAAATTGCCAAAACCGATTCCGAAAGTGCCAAATCAAGGTTCAAAAAGTGACAAAACCGGTTCCTAAAGAGCCAAAACTAGTTCCAAAAGTGCAAAATCTGGTTCCGAAAGTGACCAAACTGGTTCCGAAACTACAAAATCCATTTCCAAAGTGCCAAATTCCAGGTTCCAAAACCATACTTTTTCTTTTGAACGAAGCTCGACATAAATGAATGAAGGGGTAGCCGACCCTTCTTCTGCCTACTATTATTTTCATAATAGTTCTAGACTACAAGATGGGTGGTGTTGGCTATAACTGACCTAGAGGTTTTCTTTAAGACCCAGGTTCTTTGCGGTTTCCCCTTGGACCAACAAAACCCCTTCGCACCGGCCCTTTCGGCAACAACCTGCAAGCAGGATGAGGTCTCACCCAAGGTGTATCCATGGGGTACTGCGGAATCAGGTTTCCATAGTAAGTGATGAGTTGCTTGGAAAGACATACTACGTAGCACAACAGAGGGTCGGTGCTGTGAGGTGAGACTGCGTAGTGATGGGCAATGCTGCGGTCCGCACTACTATGTCCTTCTACCGCAGAACTTGTACTGAAGCTGCGAACAATCCACCTTATTCTATACTTGGATTATCTTGAAAGCGCTTAAGGTATTGAAATGAATATCAATCATCCATTCATTCAGACGCTTAACTATCTATCCTTCTAACCTTCATTCATTAACTCAAGATGCGATGATTTGAACATAGTCGATCTAATCCACTGTCATACATTCCTTTAATGCGTGTAAGAAAATACTTAATGAATTAACTGATTACTGCCTTCATACACAAGAATAAATGTTCACCATTCATGCGAAGCTTATTATATCATTTCCATATTTATCTTAATGGAAAATGCATATAAAAGCTCTTTCATAACAGTATGCAAGGAAACATTTAGACATTCATTGACAGAAAACACAAGTAAGCATTCATTCATAAGCACAATCACACAACAAGAGATTTAACGTGGTTCACTTCCCCAGGTGGGAAGCTACGTCCATAAGAATGATTGGTAATATATTTCTTTCAAAAGGGATGGGGACAATTGTTCTTAGTCTGCACACTCAGCTGCAGACTCTCCTTCCTCTCAGATAGGTCTCTGCGCGCATAGCTGCAGAGCCCTTACAATATTCTTAGCTCAGAGAGAGTTCACAAATGTCACAACAAAATCTAACCCAGAACAACCAAATGTAACCCCATCCCATACAAAATTGTCTTCTTAAATAGATCATGCCCGAAGGTCATGTCTTTACAAAGTCGAAGACCTAAACCCAAAAACCATTAGGGTTTACAAACTACGTCGGTTTCCCTAAACCGGCTTACTAGCATCTGGTAGCATCTGCTTTATCGTGGCGGTTCTCTAGGTCTTGAATCCGTCGCTATCAACCTTCCTGTCACACGTGTGCGAACAGGTCACCTCCTCTAAATTGTTTCTCTCTAACAGTTTTGCCCAGCAAGCATGCTAAGACGTCGCTTTCCTCAACAATCTCGTGCATTGGCCGCCTTCCTGATTTGCTCGTGCCCGCTGCTCGACACTTCTGGAGCATCTTTCCAAAAATAGACTGCTACCGGTCCCTCTGGTACCTGCACCTGATACTTTTCTAGCACTCCGCTTTGCTAGCTCCACGTGTCCTGACTGCTTCGTAGCACTGCTCACTAGCAGCACTGGTCTTTGTGGTGCTCCCAAAATTTAGATGTTTTGCACAGCTTTACAGTCTGATCAAAACTTGGATGCTGCACATAGCTTCAGAGTGTCCTCTACACTTGGAAAAAATTTACCTTTGTCAGCTGTGCTCAGCTCCATCTCCAAAACTGTTATCAAAAATTTACTTCAACCTGGGCCCAACATGCCCCTAACACTTACATGTGGCTCATCCCCGAACCACTTACTGTTTCAGTTGTCTCACTCTGCGCTGCGACCGGTGGAACTAACTTGGCCGTGAATTCATTATACGTGCTAGACAACTGCTCCACTGCTTCTTTGGAGTTTTGTTCAACCTGTTTAACTGCTTCAAGCAGTGTGGGAGTTATTTCTTATCCAATTTGGCCTTGTACCTGCTCCTGGCTGTCGCGCATTTCCTCCAGCTTGTCTTCTATCTGCTGCGACACCGCCATGGCATCCTCTAGGAGCTGCTCCGACTGATTATCCATCTCAGTCTCCTTTTCTCGTAGTGCCTGGACTTCCTTCTTTAAGCTGGATATCTCCTTGTATCTCGATAGCCTCTCCCTTGGTGGAAGAGCTTTCACTTCCACGTCCAATTTGTCTAGCGCGGTCTGTTTTTCCTTAACCACGGTCTTCACCTGCTGTAGTGCTTGATCCTCTTCGAGAGTAGTGACTGCCTTTGACACATTTTCTAAGAGATATTAGCACTTAGCCATCTCACTTGTTATGCTTTTTGAGGCGGCACTCACTACTTTCTCTCTTAACTGCTGCTCAGTTAATGGCGTCTACTCTTTCAGTTTCTTTTGCAGTGTAGCGAGATCGGCCTCATGGAGGATATCCTTATCCTGCATCTCCACCTGTAAAGATCTAACCTTGTCGTTGATCCTCAGAACCGTGTCTACAGGATCATCCTGGAGTTCTATACCTTCAATATCCATGGCGATAGTAGATATGGTATTCTCCAAATTTTTTCAGTAGTCCTGTTCATCGCATAGCTGCATGTCTGTGCGCACCTCAAGCTGCCTGTTTGCTGCGGTGAGCTCTGCTTGTGACTTCATCGACTCCACCATTCGTTCATGCATCTCCTCAACAATCTACGTGTGGATGAAGTGCAATCCTGGTAAGGGGATTTTTGCCAAGTCGAGTTCTACTCTCTCGACTCCCTTTGTGTCCAACACTACTTATTCTGCCATTGGAAATGCAATAGCCAATGGATCCACATGGACAATCCTAGTCTTTGACGGTAGCATTATAGCTAGCTACGGGGCTTCTTACTGTGAGGTTCCTATCGACCTCCCTTCAGCTCCTGTGTCACAAGGCAAGATGAGGCTTTTCTGGACATCGTCCATTTTCTTCATCAGGCCTTGCATTGCGAGCCGCATCTTCTGCAGGTCATCCTGGATGACCATATCCTTTTTGTCTTTTTCCGCCATGAGCTCCTACGTCTACTTTGAGACTATTTCGGCTATCATCTCGTAGTCATCATCATTTAGGATTGCCTCAGATTGAGTCTTTGTGGCCTTCACCTTCTTCCTCGCCTTCGGCTTCTAAGGAGTCTCTGGCTCTTTCCTCTTTCCTGTTTCTTCAACAATCAGGCATGCCAGCGGGATTGGCTCGTCCTCCTCAGAGTTTGTTTCAACATCCATGACTTCCACACGGAAGTCGACGGGCCAATCCTTCATGAGGGCTTCAATTCCCTCCTCATACATGTGGTAGCTACCTGGGTACCATTCTGGCTTCTTCATTCTTGCCTTCGGTGAAATGAAGATACATCGCATGTCTGCGCTGAAGTCTAGAAGATGAATGTACTTCGATGTTATTTGCTTTGTGATGCAGGGTGTCCAGGTAATGGCATCGCGCATCTGAGTGTAATATTGATAGAACACCTCAGCCGTCGCATGATGTCGCTCTGCGATGACATTTTCCTAGAGGTTAGCATACCGAAATCCTTTGGGATCATTGGTTTTTATGTTGACACCCACATAGTCCCTTGGCTCCTTCCATCCGCAAAAGGCGATGAGGATGATCAACCATGTGAAGTGGAACTGTCCGCCGTTTACTTGGGTATCGTTGAGCTCATCCAAGAACTCATTCAGAAGATATTAACACCAATTGAACTCGGTGCCTTCAGCCGCTGTGGCACCAAGTAACACTGCACCCGTAGGCACCTCCGTAGGCCTAGATTTTTTGAGGACTTTTGCTGCGAGTAAATGTGTGATAAATTTTGTTTCTCGGTCCTCAATTTCTTCTGTGGGGAAACCTCTCTTCCCCTTCACCAGTGCATGGCTTTTCTTCATTTTCTCGATAGCTTCTTTTTCCTTGGTCTTCCCTTGGAAGAACTGCTTCGGATCCTTACTGCGCTTGCTGAGACCTGTTATGCGGTGGATCAAGGGAATATTGACATCAATGTTTTTGTCTAGCCATAGGTATCCCTGGTGGATTCGCGCCATCAGCATGCAAACCACGACATAAACTTCCGGTGAGCGGTCAAAATGTGGCAGTCTGAGGAGGTTCAGCAATCTTGACTGAACTACTGGTGTCAGCCAGCTCTCGACAACCAAGTTAGGTGTGCCCTTGGCATCCTTCTTCCAGCACCTGTACTGGTTAGGCTGGAACTGTGGGTACTTAGGCGCGTGGGGCTCTTCCTTTTGCACGCCTAGGAGGTCAAAATATTCCCACTTGCAGTCTGGAATCTTTCCGAGCAGGTTCTTGGAAACCTCTACATGCTTTGAGATCGGTGAAAATGGGATCTCATATTTAACGTTCTTTCCCAATTTAGATACTGGGGCGTCCAACGCCCTTGGTGATATATACTCTTGTGTGAGCTTCAATGGTTCTTTTTGAAAGAATGGCGATTTTTGTGCTAACAAGCCCATCTTTATGATCTTTCTTCGAGGTGCAGTTACGTCTTTTCCTTTATCTTTTCCTTGGTCCTGCATGACCGGATTATGATGAGGTGATATTCTGGATGCTTGACCTGGCTCGATTAAAACCTTCTTGGCAGGGGTTTTCATTAACTCTGCAATTCCCCCATATTGAAAGACTCCAAGTGTTTCTTCAATGGTCAGTTCTTCTTCTTTATAGGAGGGTTCGGACATTCATTGGTTAGCTAACGGCTGCGATAGTTAGATGATAGAAGAATATTAGCTCAGGGAGTGATCGCAAGAAAATTCTAAGTGTTGAGTAATGCCCATGAGTCTTGGAGCGGTGTTATTTATAGGCGCAGCTAGGTCCTCCCTGCACCTTCCAACGGCTAGATGAGCATTTAATGAGGTGTCCGTTGGACAATTTGAATGGATCCCTTCGTCTCTTCCATCATTAGTGTGTTTAGAACGATTATCTTTCCTTTAATTGCTCGAGCAGTTCGTTGCAACGATCACATAACAACTTTTTTTTTTCGAACGACAGTGTAACGGCTATTTTTCTGAGTGCTGCACCGAGCTACGTGGCAAGCCATCTTCGATCCTGCGCAGTTACTTCGCAATGCCAAAAATTTTCAACTGCATGGTTCCTTTTTCTTTTCTTACTTCTCTTTTTTTTTTTTCCTTCCGCGCATCTTCAACAGTGCTGCGCGGTACACACATTGTTCTACTTAACATACATGTACAGACTCCTTGACATTTCTAGTGTCCAATTTCAACTGTACCTGACACTTGGAAATCTCTTTTTCTTTTTATCATTCAGGATGCTGCGAAGTAGGGTTGTCATGATACATCTTTAGCCTACTTCCATTTATCAAAGTGGGTAAAGTATCACCATCTAAATTGGCTAACTGGACTGCACCAGTGTTAGTAACATGTATTACAGTATATGGACCAAGCCAATGCATCTTAAATTTACCAGGAAATTTCATGAATTTGCTGTCATACAGGAGGACTAGGTCACCTACCTAAAAGCAAATTTTCTTTATATGGCGATCATGCCAAGCTTTCTCGCGGTCTTTCTGAACTTGTTGGTGGAAGCCGGCAATGAATCGATCTTCCTCCAACCCAACAAGGTGTAGCAACCTTTCTTCTATTGCTGCGCGGTTTGCCATCCCTGTGAACGCAACAATCCTTAAACTAGGGACAATGTACTCCATTGGCATTATAGCTTCCTACCCATAAGCCAACTGAAAAGGTGTATGTCCTGTCAATTTCTTGCAGGTTGTCCTGTATGCCCATAATACAGAAAAGACGCGCAGATCCCAATCATCTCTATTCACATTGCAGTCCTTAGTCAGTGTGTTCTCCATAATTTTATTGAAATCATCTATAGTACCATTCGCCTGCGGATGATATGGAGTACTGCACTGATGATGAATCTGGAATTCCTCTGTAAGTGCCTCAATAGTCTTGTTCAAAAAATGAGTACCTTGGTCACTCATCAAAATTTTTGGACAGCCAAATCTTGATAATATTTCTTCAAAGATGAACTGTGCAGTAGTGCTAGCATTGCAGTCCTTGGCTGGTTTTGCTTCTGCCCATCTGGTGAGGTAATCAGTAGCAGTGATAATATACCTCGCACCAGTTCTCTTCCATGGTGGGTTTATAGGACCCACAAAATCAATTGCCCACTTCTCAAAGGCCTGTAAATTCAACTGTGGGTTCAATGGCATTTTGTCTCTCTGCGACGGCTTCCCTGTCCTCTGACAGACATCGTAGTTCCTACAGTATTCCTTAGAATCTTTGTGGATAGTAGGCCACCACATCCCTACGCGCAATATCTTCTGCACAGTATCCCTTCCTGCATAGTGACCTCCCTCGACCCCTGAATGCGTGTCAGCTAGAATCAATGGTTTCTCATGATCTAGTACGCATCTACGTAGGACTTCATTTGGCCCAAGTTTGTATAACTAGCCTGCAATTATAGTGAAGTATGCGGTGCGCACCACTAGCTGCTTCTTCTACTGGACAGATAGTTCCTGCGGTGCCAACCCTGTTGTTAGGAAATTAATGATATCCTTATAGTAGTCATTAGAAACCTGTATACTAAATAACTGCACATCAGGCAGACTGTCTTCAATATTTGTCGACTCTTCTCCTGTCTCAATCCTTGATAGGTGATCAGGTCCCAAGTTTAGTCTACCTGGCTTAACAACAATCTCAAAATCATACTCTTGGAACAGTTGTAGCCATCTGCATATACGCCCTCCTAACATTGGCTTATTGACCAGGTAATTCAATGCAGAATGGTCAGTAAACATGAGGAAGTGCACACCTAGCAAGTAATGCCTACATTTATGTAGGGCATATACCATTGCAAGGCCTTCCCTCTCAGTAGTGGTATAGTTCTTCTATGCTGTGGAGAGCTTCCTGCTCGAAAATGCAATGGGGTGGTCAATACCTCCTTTCCTCGATTGAGCTAATACAATTCCTAGTGCAATGCATGATGCATCGACATGGACATGAAATGGTTTTGACCAATCTAGAAAGACTAGAATTGGCACAGTGACCATCTTCTCTTTTAATGCATCAAACCCTTGTTCGCATTCCGCGTTCCAGATGAACGGTGCATCTTTCTTTAGCAGCTTCTCCATTGCTGCAGTTATCTGTGCATAACCCTTTATAAATTTTCTATAGTATCTAGTATGACCTAAGGTAGAATGCAACATCTTAACTGACGTTGGTGTTGGCAAGTTCACAATAATTGTGATCTTCGCAGGATCCACCATCAATCCTTGCTTACAGACAATATGCCCCAGTAGAATTCCATAAGGGACACAAAAAATGCACTTCTTCAGATTCAAAGAGATATGACGCTGTCGAAACTTCTCAAGCATCATTCTGAAGTTCGCACAATGGTTCTTCAGTAGACCAAATACAGTCCAATCATCAAAGTAGGCTTCCAGAAACTTATGCATAAATTCTTTGAATGCTGCGATGACCACTCTGGAGAATATGGCAGGTGCGTTCTTCAGGCCGAATGGCATTACTGTGTACTGGAATGACCCCCACTTTGTAGCAAACATCGTCTTATTCCTATCTGCGAGATCAATTTTGATCTGATGATACCCGGAAAAACCATCAGTGAAAGAGTAGGCCTCATTCCCTCCAACATTATCAAGTACTTCATCTGTGAAAGGAGTAGGGAATGGGTCATGCATGGAAGCATCATTCAATTTTCTGAGATCAACACAAATCCTAATCTCACCCTTCGCTTTCTTATCTTGTACGACCATGGGACTAATCCATTCTGATTCCTCAACAGGTTTAATGATTCCTGCTTCAAGCATTTTATCCAGTTTTGCGTGTACTCTTTCTTTGTAGCACGAGTTTAGTCTGTACGGTCTCTGCTTCACAAATTTTGCACCTAGCTTCAAAGGTATTTTCATAACTCCTAGGTCTCCCAGAATTCCCTTCATTTCTGTGAATTTTGTTGGAAACAGCTCCTGATACTCACGCAGGGTGTCTGCAATCTCTGAAATAGTCTGATCATCCCAATAATCTCCAATTGCTATGAACTTCGGTTCTTCTTTTGTGCCAATATTCACCTTCTGTGTTTTTACCGGTCCGCTCATATCTGGGATTTCTAAAGGAGGTCCTTCTACGTCACGCGCACCCTCCGACTTTGGTATGTTTATATTGCGTGGATCGTCATCATCCTCTTTGTTTCCATCATCAATGTCTTCAACTACATTGTAACACTCGATAAGGTGTTCTTCATGTTCCTTCCATTCCAACTGTAGGTGCGTGGGAACATGATCTAGCCCGAAAAATTCCTCCAAGGTCATATTTCTGTGAGGAAAGTCTTCCTTGAATATGTGTTCCTTAATTATTTGCAATGCCTCATGGATCAACGGATCCTCGTCCTCAACGCTGAAGTCCTTCTGGAAGTTGGCAGTGAACATCTCCCAATCCGTGGTCTCTCTGCGCAACTCCAGGTCTAGGTACCATTTCTTTGGAATGTCATCATCCAGTGTATGTACAAAGAGATGCACCCATTCTGTGTGTGGATTTTCTGCCCATGCCTGTGAACAAACTTCAATGTGTTGACTAGGGTCTGTCTGTCCATTAAACTTCTTAAAAGGTAAGGTAACCTTTTCAGCAAACCGAATCTGCATCTTAATTCTGCATTGATCCCAAGTGGTCAATGTCTTCTTGTGCGCATTCCACCATCTGGAGGGTGTGTCGCGCAGTGCCATATCTAATGCTGGTGGTCTGTGCTCATTTGCAATAGCTGCAGTGTATTCTTGGATGAAAGTATAAACATTAGCAGAACCATCATATATGGGGATAGGACTTACCTCCTTCCCGATCCAGCTCAGTGATTTCGTAACCTACGCACACCTTCTTGTTGATACTTCATGCATTCGGCTTTGCCAATTTTCCAGCCCTGCCTCTGAATCAGAGATGTAGGAGCTGTCACATCTCCAACTGAGTGTGCCATCTGCGGCAGGATTAATGTAATCTTCCTTGTTCATTGTGAGATGGTATAGTCTGTCCAAGTCTTGAGCCTTGGATTCCTCCTGAATTGGCTCGATGTATCTGTCACCATCTGCAGGATCCAATGGTGCGATGACCCTAAGATGCTTTCCTTCAAATATCATCTTCTTTGATTTTAAGTCTATGATAGCCAAGTTATCCATAGCCCAGTCAATTCCTAGCAGTGCAGGAAAAGGTTGACTATCATCCACAATCTCGATAACTTCAAAGTCTGTGTGACTTTGGACTCCATTGATGTCAACTATCACGTCATCTAAGCGGCCAAAAGGTATGACTTTCTTTGGGTTAGCCATTCTTAACTGTATAGGTGACCATGACAACTTTGGTCGACCCATCTGCTGCCATGTCTACTTAGTTAAGACATTTACTTCAGAGCCCAGATCGAGGATGACTTCATCCATTTCAAAATCTCTAATCTGCACGGTAAGTCTCATTTCTCAGCCTGTTCTTTTATGTTTCCTTATGTGATGAACTGCACTATCAGAAGTCTCTGTTTCGGTCTGTGGCTCATACTGGTTTATGAGCTTCTGCAGCTCTACTATGGCATTTTCACTTTTTAGTAACTTCATGCAGCTTCTCAAGAACTGTGCAACAGAGGTGCTGACATCCATCGTGGTGCTTGTTTTGTCGTAGGCCGCTGGCATGTCTTCAACATGCGATGCTTGATCGCACAACGGGATCCTTTGTGTTTCTATTGCTGGCTCTCTGAAGCTATCCCGTGCGTCAATAAAGACTTCCTTGTTCTTCTGTAAGTCAAGAGGAGGCATTTTTCCTGGGGATTTCCTTATCCATACTGTCTCAAGGGGAGACTGCTTTGTGTGGGCCTCCCCTGACGTGGAAGCTTCTGCTCCCCTATCGCGGTCTGTCTGAGTGCCACTGCGCGTGACCACATTGATGCTCGGGTTTGCTTGTCTTTTCTCTACTGCGATCCATTGGACGTTCGTGTTTGGTGCATATGTCGGTCTTCTTTTCTGCATTTCCACTTCTAGCACTGGGAAATATTCAATAACATGGTCAAATGATTTACAATAATTGCACATAGTGCATGGGTTAACACAATCTCTAGATACGTGACCTGGATGGCCACAATTATAAGAAATGACCTGGCCGCGACCTCTTCCCTGCACCGGGCCAGCATTTCTTCCTCTGCCGCAGTATCCACCACCACGGCCTCTGTATCCTCCTTGGTCATATTGTGCATTCTCTTGTTTCGGCTGGGTATCTTCTTGTACACGGTACAAGCCAATGCCTCGCATTGAGTCCATATCCCGTTTTCTTTCATTCATTAACTCATATGCACGGCATTTGGATTCATCATGTCCAACTGATTTACAGAAATTGCAGTATAAATTTTTAGGTGTTTTCACATATTTCTGTATAAGATAGCAGTCTTCAGGTCCGTGTCCTGTGGTTCTACAGATTTCACACCATGGGGCCTGATTTTGATTCAATGGGTTGGGTGCACCACTGTTAAGGTAGTCATGGAATAACGAGAAGTGCTCTTGGTCATGGCCTTCTTGTTTACAAGCTGTACACTAGACCTCATGTCTAGGTTCATACCTTTGTTCTTTCTCATTCTTCATGCTTTGTAGCTCTAGTGTCAGGGTGGTCAGCTGGTTCTGGATCTGAGACATCCCATAACTAGTCTCACCAATCAGCGAAGCCTCTAGCTTCATTGCGATCTCCAAGGCCTCTGCCTGGGATGTGACCTTCTGCTGCATCAATGGTAAGCTAATATGGGGAAACAACGCAACAATGAACCATTCCTTGTGTTGTTCCAGAGCTATAACAAAGTTCACTTGGTCTAATAGGGTCTTGAACTTCTGATCAAACTCCCAAACCGTTTCAGTCGGTGTCTACTTTATTTCTTTCAACTCGGTTATACACTGAGATTTAGATTTAGGTTTCTTAAATTCTTCCACAAGCACAACTTTAATTTCTGTGAGGGTTCACGGCTATGTGGTAGAGTACTTCATGAACCAATGTAAAGCTTTGTCCTTGAAATTTGTGATGAGCTATGCTCTCTTCACTGCATGATCCTGGATTTGTCTTACACTCCATAAGGCTTCACATAGAAACCAATGTTGGTCAGGATCTTCTAGGCCAGTTCCTCTGAATATTGGTAGCTTCGTATCTGTATGTACCATTGTGCTACTAGGTGGTGGGGCGCCCGAATTAGTGCGCGACTACTGTAAAGGGCTCTGCGCAGTGAATACAAATGGGACTATCGGGAGAGATGGACTGGGCTGAGTAATCTGCGAGGTGGGCTGCATAGCGGGTGGGTGTTGAGATAAGGGTTGCGTGGTTTCTGCAGCCGGTTGGTTCTCAGGGGTAAATGGTAGTACGGCTTTGCTGTCAATATTACACGGGATCTTAGTATTAATATGGAGTCCAAGGCCTCCAAGATTCTTATTAAACTTATATCTCTTACCACTTCTAGGATTATGTGGTTCTTCGTCCGAATCACTAAATATACTGTTTACCATGACCAACTTTAAGAATATTACTGCATTCTTAAAACACCTTTCTCAGCTAACAACATCTTAATGTATAGACTGAGATTGTTCAGGAAGTTACCTTGGAAACCTCCGAAAAAGTCTGCTTCTGCTTGGCTGTAGGATTTGAGTGTGTCTACAACAAATTCTATTACGAAGCCTTCTAGCATATGATCGACCCAAAAATCAACTGCCCGTGCCAATGGGCTATCTGTTGCTTTGAGCTACACCGTGAGCTCGGGAGTCCACTCTGTAGGAACTCCTCCTTGAAAACAAGTTTTCTTCTCTACGAGCCACGAGATCCACAAATGCAACTCATTGGGAAATGATGCCCAGAAAATCTCGTGAATATCGTTGAACAGATATCTATCTGACCACTGTGTGTCACTTAGACGCAGATGTCTATTCTCTTGTCTTTTAAAGTCTCTTATAGTCTTATCCCACCAAGCTTGGATTTCTTTCTTTTCAGGATTCCAGTTGTCAGAGCCTTCTGAAAACTGGTATTCTTCGTCACACATCACGATTGCAACTCGCCACGGATTCTAGCGCAGCAACGGAACCACTTGTTGGCTATAACTGACCTAGAGGTTTTCTTTAAGACCCAGGTTCTTTGCGGTTTCCCCTTGGACCAACAAAACCCCTTCGCAACGGCCCTTTCAGCAACAACCTGCAAGCAGGCTGAGGTCTCACCCGAGGTGTATATATGGGGTACTGCGGAATCAGGTTTCCACAGTAAGTGATGAGTTTCTTGGACAGACGTATTGCGCAGCACAACAGAGGGTCGGTGCTGCGAGGTGAGACTACGCAACGATGGGCAATGCTGTGGTCCACACTACTATGTCCTTCTACCGCAGGACTTGTATTGAAGATGCAAACAATCCACCTTATTCTATACTTGGATTATATTGAAAGCGCTTAAGGTACTAAAATGAATATCACTCATCCATTCATCGTACATGCTTAACTATCTATCCTTCTAACCTTCATTCATTAACTCGAGATGCAATGATTTGAACATAGTTGATCTAATCCACTGTTATACATTCCTTTACTGCGTGTAAGAAAATACTTAATGAATCAACTGATTACTACCTTCATACAAAAGAATAAATGTTCACCATTCATGCGAAGCTTAACATATCATTTCCATACTTCTCCTAATGGCAAATGCATATAAAAGCTCTCTCATAACAGTATGCAAGGAAACATTTAGACATTCATTGACATAAAACACAAGTAAGCATTCATTCATAAGCATAATCACACAACAAGAGATTTAACATGGTTGACTTCCCCAGGTGGGAAGCTACATCCACAGGAACGGTTGGTAATATAGTTCTTTCAAAAGGGATGGGGACAACCGTTTTTAGTTTGTGTACTAAGCTACAGACTCTCCTTCCTCTCAGATAGGTCTTTGCGCACACAACTGTAGAGCCTTCACAATATTATTAGCTTAGAGAGAGTTCACAAATGTCACAACAAAATATAACCCAGAAAAACCAAATGTAACCCCATCCCATACAAAATTTTCTTCTTAAATAGATCATGCCCAAAGGTCATGTCTTTACAAAGTCGAAGACCTAAACCCAAAAAACCTTAGGGTTTACAAACTGCGTCAGTTTCCCTAAACCGGCTTGCTGGCATCTGGTAGGATCTGCTTCATTGTGGCGGTTCTCCATGTCTTCAATCCGTCGCTATCAGCCTTCCTGTCGCACGCGTGCCAATAGGTCGCCTCCTCTAAACCATTTCTCTCTAACGGTTTCACCCACCAAGCGTGCCAAGACGTCGCTTTCCTCAACAATCTTGTGCATTGGCCGCCTTCCTGATTTTCTCATGCCTGCCACTCGGCACTTCTTGAGCATATTTCCAAAAATAGACTGCTATTGGTCCCTTCGGTACCTGTACCAGATACTTGTCCAGCACTCCGTTTTGTTGGCTCCATGTGTCCTGACTACTTCGCAGCATTGCTCACTCGCAGCACTAGTCTTCACGGTGCTTCCAAAATTCAGATGCTGTGCACAGCTTCGTATTCTTATCAAAACTTGGATGCTGCACATAGCTTCGCAGCATCCTCGACACTTGGACAAAATTTACCTTTGCGAGCTGCGCTCAGATCCATCTCCAAAACTGTTATCAAAACTTTACTTCAACCTGGGCCCAACAAGTGGTTCGATCCTTCTTGTGTTCACCATTTTGGATATACGTGAGTTGTCAGATATTGGTGTTCACAATTATCTACTAAAAGAAGGGGTGACCGATCCTTCTTGTCAGCAGTCGGAAGTCGGGAAAAATATTGTTTACATGTTATATCATAGGCAATGTCCCGATCACCGCCACATACTGCGGAAGTCAGTAGTGGGGAAATGTTGTCCCAACCTTCATAGATTAATTGTATTTCATTTCTCTTTTAATTGAAGGGTCGACTGACCCTTCTTGTGCTTAGTATATTTGTAGTTTTCACCATTCAGGATATACATGAATTGACAGCCTATACTTTGTAGGTTGAATATTTCTACAATTCCCTCATAAATGAAGGGGTAGTCGGTCCTTTTTCTGCCCAATATTATTTTCATACTAGTTTCAGACTTCCAGAAGGGTCGGCTGACCCTTCTTGTGATTTATATTTTTGCATTCTTGACCATTCTGGTTATACATGAATTAATCTCTATTTTGGAAAGGGAATATCTCACACGTGTGAGACTCAAAGAGAGAACTGATGCCAAAGGAAATCATGACATGGCATCTATGATGAAATGGAATGTGTCATGAGGCTGGAAAGACACAAGATGGTTTTATGGTGCTATCATTTAGTCAGTGTTGCAATCTGACATCATTCTCAAAAAGTATGGCAAGTTTGTGAAACTTTGGAAATTGACAAAGTATGGAAAAAGTAGTCAAAACTGCTCTGATAGAATGCCCACCATAATTCACGTTTTTAGAAAAATGCACGCACCATCATATTATGCTATAGATTGTTGAAGTGGCTATCTAGTTATACATGATTGCGGATTGCAGGAACAATTTATATAATGGATTTGTGACATGAGTTTCCACAACCCACAACCCGCAATGCGGAATACGGATTGCAGAAACTTTGGTTTGTTTTTATTTCTAGTTGTAGTCCCGCAACCCACAATTGCGGATTGTGGGAACGTTCTATATATTTCCAAACAAGTAAACCCTCACAACTCGTCCTCTGCATTCCACATATTAGATCTCAGCCGTCGACTTGTCTTAATCTTATGGCCCAGATTTAACCTGACGAAATTAATAAATATGTTGATTTTGTTTATGTTTCCTTTTATTATATTTCATCTTCAAAGATTACCTGCTATGTGGATTTTACTACGAGTTTTTTCCAGGGGTCATGTTCATCCATTTTTCCATCTTTAATGAAGGGTCGACCGACCCTTCTTGTGCTTAGTATTTTTGCAGTCTTCACCATTTAGGATATACATGAATTGACAGCCTATACTTCGTAGGTTGAATATTTGCACAATTCCCTCATAAATGAGTTGGGAGGAATTATTCCTCAAGAATGGGGCAGCTCCCCAATTACAGATGGAGCAGAGAGAATGGGGAAGCTCCCTAGTAGACATGGAGATCCCCAGTAGACATAGAGCAGAGAGAATGGGGCTGCTTTGAATGCATAGAGGGCCGAGGAACCAGAGTTGCAGCCAGCTAGCCGGTGAAGGGACTTGCTAGAAGTGCAAGAGTGACAGAACATAATGGCCAAGATTAATTACTAAGAAGTACAGGGTATAGGATATAGTATAACAAGCATTAAAATTTATGAGGGGAAATGTAAATTCATGGACGTAAAATATAACAATTCATCTATATCCATAATGGAGAACACAAGAAGGATCGACCGACCCTACTTGCAATGTTGAAATATTATGAAAAGAATATTGGTAATCAGAAGGGTCAACCGACCCTTCTTCCAGTGTCAAACTAATTTGAAAATAATACGGGGAATAGGAAGGGTCATCCGACCCTTCAATTACAAGGGAATTGTAAAAATAGAACACCTTGGAAGTTTTATCATATAAAAATGGTTTTTCTCGACTTCCGTTTTACGACAAGAAGGATCTATCGCACCTTCTTTCCATAGTTAATTGTCAAAACCTTTATCCATCAATTCAGCTATAGCCATAATGGATAATACAAGAAGGATCAAATGAACCTTCTTGCAGTGTCGAACTATTATGAAAATAATATTGGGAATAAGAACGGTCAGCCGACCCTTCATTTAGGATGGAATTGTAACAATAGAACACCTTGGAGAAAGAGCGGTCGCTCTTTCTCTGAGAATATTACCACTTGCCAGCAAAGTCTTTAAAGAAAAACGTCTACAAATTTCATTGTTGAATTGTTGATATCTAGTATCCTAGGGTGACACGTGGAACAATCATATTGTGACACATGGCATATTTGATTTGGAACATTGAGTATAGCGAGGTTACTAATGCGGGTTTAACCACAACACAACCAGAAAATGAAAATTCACTCATAGCAAGATTACCCTCTGGAAATTGAATAGCAACACTTTTTCTATAAAATATGACGACTAACAAATTGCCCATATTGGTCTTTGTGTTTAAGAAGAGCATTAAAGATCCTATAATGATTAACTGTAATGAATTGTTAGGCAATTGATTAGAACCTTTCAGTCTGAGAAATGCAATTATTACATCTGTAATGAAATAACATATAGCATGCGCCAACAAAATTTGGATTAAGATGAAGTACAATTTTAATTAGATCACGTATCATGATTTGATGTCAAATCTAAACAACTTATCATTGATCTTCATCTGTCTCGCATACGGTAGATTAATGTGGACTAATCCCAAGGTTTGCAGAGGCTATTTCATGCACGAAGGTGGCACATTCTGTATCTTGCATGTCCCTCTCTGTGAAGGTTCTCCCTGCGATTTTCTCCGAAGTTGGTCATTTTGTCTGAATATGGAGGAGAGAAAATTGTGTCTGTCTGCTCTACAATGTCACAAACGTAGGAAGTCTTCCCAGGGGAAGTCCGGGGGGGTTGGCTCGAAGCAATACCTCTCTGATATTTTTCATGGGCACAGCACTGGCGGTAATGAGATCTCTCGTGGTGGCTTGAAAAAGCATGCTGACAACTCGGGCGGTGGTAAAAGATGGGTTCCTCTCGACTTTGGTCAGGGTCAGCAAATCAGGGGCCCGATGCAGCATTCTGGCTTCAGTTTTGATTCTGGAAGCAGGAATTGGAAGGTCCTCTCAACTCCTGACTCTGGGTTTATCTCGACCCCCTATGAAGTTGGCCACAATCAAAGTGGTCCTACGTAGCAATTTTGTGGTACTAGCCCAGGAAATTGGTAGTGTGCGTTGGCTGATAATGGTGGTCTGGTTAACATTGATTCTCCTCGTGGGCAGGACAACCCTTCCCGAGAAATTCTCATGCAAGTTCTGGACTTGGAAGCCCAGGCCCGTTGGTTAGGGGGTGACTTCTTCGAGATAAAGACAACCATATCTCACCTCGCTACCTTCATTCAAATTTCTAACACTGAAGTCCAGAATAGCAATGGCAAGATTAAAGACTACTTCGAGAAGCTGGTTGGAAAGTTAGACTCGTTCCATAGCTGCCTCAGGATCGTGGAAGCTAAAGTTGATTGTATCAGAACCAGTGGCAGAAATAGCCCATCTGTCATCCTGAACATTGATGATGAAAATACAGGTACAATAGCAGGAGGCAAGGATAAGAACACTCGTCCCCATCGTGGAAACTGACTCCTTCTTTGTGTTCTCGTCTCAGTGTTTTAGCAGCTCTGTTTGGGCTTGAATTTTGTAATCCTTCTTATATGTATTACTCTTGTAAGGTTCTCTTAGGTCAGTTAGTTAAAATTTTCAGTAATAGCAGGCATTAGGCCTTTTTTGAAGATCACAGACTGAAGTATGAAGAGACTGTTTCGACAGCTCTTGTTTTTTGGGACCAATCTCCCCTATGCTATGTTATATGTTCTCTCTTTTTAATATAAAAGCGCGTTAACCATTTGTTGGATCAATGACTATGACTTCAAATTTGGCCGAAGGTGAAAATCGCAGTTAGGAGCCTAAATGCAATTTTTAAAAAATTTGGTAGAGGGTAACAATAATGCTAAACTATGGATCAGGCACAAACATGAAAGATGAACTTCTTGGCCTATGGTGTATGCTAAAAGTTTCCAATCTTTTTGGTTTAAATGATTTGAAAGTATTCGGTGATTCGAGGGTAACAATTAAATGGGCTCAAGTAGACTACAAGATTAAAATCCTCGAACTTGAGCATTGGTGTCAAATGATCCGCTCAGAAATCCAGTTTTTCAAAACCATCTCCTTTGAGCATATATATAGGCAGCACAACAACGATGCAGATAAGCTTTCAAAATATGCAATGAAAAAATAAGTTGGTTATTTGTTTTGGGAGGAAATTATTGATTGCTTATGTTTTGATAAGGGATCAGTAAAGTTCTTTGACTAAGCCATATTTTGGACTACTTTTTGACCTAGAAGGGATAAGTTTCTAAATAGCTGAAAGTTTTTTATTTTTCTGGTAGAAGGATGAAATTCTCAGACTATTTTTGATAAATTATTGTAATTTTCCAGGAAGTCTTTTTGACAATGGCTAGTTTACTTCAGCTCTATAGTGAGTCAAGGAACCTCATGGAACATCATGTACTATTTGATTCAGTTTTGAATAACAATAGTATGATTTTTTATTTTGAAAAAAAATGGATTATAATGTTCATGTATTTAATTATCCTTGATATGTTCAATCTGTGGAATGAAATTATGTCTAAATAAATGTAATCCA
This sequence comes from Larix kaempferi, assembly GCA_027924585.1. NCBI lineage: Eukaryota > Viridiplantae > Streptophyta > Pinopsida > Pinales > Pinaceae > Larix > Larix kaempferi. The sequence goes on from BSBM01000368.1 coordinate 10,436,825, forward strand.
TGAATATGCTATGTTAAGCTTGTTAGAAGCTTACATTCATGAATGAGGTTTCTTTCAATTGCATAGGATATCTGCTGTATTAATTTTGTATGTGAATAATGAATGGCTAAACTCCATTTATGTAATACATGTATGCTTATGCTGTCACAACCTCATTGATGGATGGATGCCTCCTGTATGTTCTTAGAATGATAGGCATAAGCCTAGTTATGAAGCTGTTAATTAGATGCTCAAGAACTTAACTTAGCAAATTAACTTAATATGATGATATTAATGACTGTTATGTAATTGCAGAATGTGAAACAATATGAATCAAGTAAAGAAATTTACTGGTGCATAACCTGCATATAAATCATATGAATGATAAATCAAGCACACAAATTTATATGTTTTATGATTTAACAATACAATTTAAACAGAGTTACATTTTCGGAAACCAAACTCGACACTTTACAAGAATTATAATCATAGTGAAATCAGACATACTAGTACAAACAAACATTCAATTGTATTATTTAACAAAATACTTCCATTTTTATTTTATTCACAATTGGCCTCACATCGCTCATGCCATCTAGGTGCTGGAAGCAAGGCCATAATCTATCTAACAAAAATGTGTCATTGACATCGTCGGACTTATAAGTTTTTGGTATAATACAGTTTCCTTCATCATTAGAAACATGTTTTTCTCTGGAGTCATCGACAATCACAGTATTTGTCCGATCCCAACCATGGTTCAAAGTGTCCCAAACTATACTTAAAGGCTTGCGAAATACATTAGGATTTCCAACACCCTGAAAACCCTCTCTGGCTATGGAAGAACAATTTTTCTGTGTTAAAATTAATCTAAATTGTTCCCTTTTCAATCTTGTTCTTTGTAATAATATAGGAAAAAACTCGTCAACATTTTTTCGTTGAGCAGATGTCCATACCCCAACCTCAAAAATACGAAAGCATTTTTCAAAAAACTCCCTTAAGTCTAGCCGTATAAAATAATACTTTGTTGATGTTTTGATGTCTTGTGGTCGTCGCAATCCGAGTTTCTGTTTTCTATGTATTGCGTGTAACAAAATGCCATTGAAATAAAAAATGATCAATGATTTACTAGAAACAAATCTTCTAGTACTATCTGAAAACACAACACACACACACACACACACAAACCAGTCAATAAAATATTATGGTTCAATGTTTCTAAGTATATTGCTTTCATGTTCAGCAATTTTTGAAACACATTACAAGATACATGGTACGATGTCCATAAATAAGATGAGAACTATGCAATAAAACTTACATCAATTAAATGTAGGAGTAACTGTAAAAAATATACAAATCACTAAATGAATTTGTTTTGTACAATATGACGGTCATCTCAAATTCAATGTGGTTAACCAACGCCCCATTTTTGAATGAGGCCCGAGATAATTCAACGGAGCACACAACATTGTTTTTATAGTTATATCTCTCTCTTGTGAACCGTCAAATTTCCAACTAGTTGGCATTTTCAAGCAGTTTTCCTTGCTATTATCTGCTGATTGATATTGCCCTTCATCTATAAACAACATGTCCGTTTGTTTATATATATCTCCATATTGGATAAGTACATCCTTGAAGGACTTTTTGTATATGTTTGGTATTTCACCAACATTATAGTATGCAGACATTGAGTGATTATAAATAGTACTAGGTTCACATTGCTCTCGACCCCAAATAAATACAAATTCTTCAATTTTCAACCATTCAAATACACCTAGGAAATTTTTGATTTCCATGTTGTTGAGCCAGGAAAACCATAGAGCAACGTCGAAATGCTCTCTGGCAACACTGATAATTTTGCAGCTGAACATGCGTGTATAATAACGATAGCATTTATGCACAAAATGAGGTTTTTTGGAAGAATCTTCAATGTTGGATAACATCCGAACTCCAAAGAGCAATCCCTCTACTCCCAAGACCAATAGTTTCTTTTGCGGTGATATCCTCACTGCATACAAGAACAATGACTATATATATAACAACAACAACAACACTTTGTTCATGAAGTTAATGATCACAACAGATTCAATTTATTTAATAAAAGCATCACACTGAACTAATAATATGTTACATTCACTAGACGAAAATAGCAACGTCTCCGAAAAAAACCAGAAAATACATTGAATGATTTAAAATAGGCAATGATAGATTACATCTAGAAATAGGCGTTGATAGGTAACATTTGATAGTTTTTGATATCAACTGATTCTTGCATTTTACTCAAATGCTACCAAACTCCATGTACCAATTCAGTATATGTCCGAAGGGACAATCTAATAAAGGGCTTACACGAAATACAATTTTGAAATGGAACTACTTTCTCACCATCACCCTCCAAAACAATCATTGATGTATTAATTTCCGAAGTTTGCATTGGGAACTCCTTCCACACACTCTCCATATTTTTTTGTGTCTTTCCTTCTTGATCGTAGGTACATCTCTCTTGAAACCAAATAAATAATTTTTTTTTCTCATATGATTTATCTTTACCGCATGGCAACAAAATTTTTGTAAGCAGTAGCTTCCCCTCATTGACACCACATTTAGATGACCAAATCCCAACATTGAATTTGGAAAGAAGTAAATCCAAAAATTGAATGGCATGTGCTCGCGACTCATATGAAGTTTTTCTATGTTTAAATTCACCACTTATTAGAGTAGTCTCTTCCCGCTTTTTTACTCTTTCCGCTTTTTTTTTTTCTCTTTTGGAGTCATTTTCTGTGACTTTCTTGCGAAATAGAAAACCTTTCATTTCTAATATCAATAAATTTTTTGTATGGGGAGCTGCACATAAATATTGTATGTCGTTATATATAGTTCGAAATAATTTTTTTTTATCAATTTAAGTAGAAAATATTGTCTTTTACCTATCAATGGCAGGCCAACATTTGACTGGTGAGTAACATCGCTGGAGACACCGCCTTTTGACACCAAGGTGCCCTCTCCATGTTCAATACTACCCAAGCCCTCTTCTTGTGCTGCATTGTTCAAACTCTCGCCTTGTTCATTATTGTCCCAACTCCTGCCTGGTCCCTTATTCTCCAATGTGATTTGCTGGCCAATCTCCAGGGACATCGTCGATGCCTGCTCTGGTTGTGGATGATTGTAACGTCCCCTTCCATCAAAAAATGCAGGGAAGGAAAACATTAACAACACACCGGGGATTTTGGCAGACTTAGCCCCAATATTTCAATTACTTCAAAAATTCATGACAATTAAAGACTTCTTGTGTGGAGATTCACACTTCAAATAAACACAGCGGAATAAACATACTAGTAAGCACACAAACAGTAATGCCTAACATGTATACATATATCACACCAGAGGATGATTCAGCATATAGAGACTCAATCTCGTTCCAATGCCATGAATGGATTCCAAATTAAGATAATCAATTCTTTTCATTAAACATGGACAATTTAACATATTGCAGAACACAAAATGCAAATAATATATAACACATAGAACACTTATCTTGAAGATGAAACTGTCCAAACAACTGGCTATATGAAAGCAACGTTCCACCCAACCATAGATCTCTGTCCAGCCTATATTCTTTCAGCTGAGAGATCACCCCCGAGCTGGGCTGTGTATCCACTAAGGAAGAACTAGCTGGGCTCACTCACAACCATGGTTTCGGTCATCAGCTATGCTAAGCCAACACACCGTTGGGTTTATCAAGCATATGGATGACAAATGAGGAGGATGCTAAGCCAGTGAACTCAACCACAAAGCTACAGGCATCTCAAATGAACTCAGCAGTCATGGCACCCACAATACCTACCGCACCCAACACAAGGAAGGTCCCCTTCTCTGCTGCACAGTCCCTCAGGCGTCCCTTCCCTCCAGTGCTCTCCAGGGTGGGCATAGAAAGGTCCAGCTGCTAATTCCTTGAGATTCTAGCCTTCACTAGGTTTATCAAGCAAACCAAACCTCTGCTCATTCATTCACACTTGGATTTCTCACAGTTCTGTTATCCAATAACTCAATCCCGTCACTTCATTTATGGGCTGTAAAAACTGGGTTTTCCCATGGATTTCGGGGTAGCTAATGCTCCCAAATTCGCCCCAAGGTTTATACCAATGGATCCCCCATTGGATTTCACTGTCCAATTCCAAATCTGAGTGTTTTTGGCTCTTCAAAACGTGGGTTCTTTCAAAGTCGCGATTTCTGGTTTTTCACTCTGCTGGCAATTCGTTTTTGGATGGCAAATGGTGCAGGTAAGTTTCCCACTGGAATGGGGATGAGGAAGAAGCAACATCCATGAGGTAGAGTGGCTTGTGGTACAAGAAAACAGAGCCCATACTCTGTCATACGAATTTCTGGGCTGCCCATGCTCCATTGAAGTCATGGACTGAAATCCTCAACCACTTCCTTACAACAGAATTAAATGTCATCAAGGAAAGTCAAATGGGTTCTCAAGGTGACATATGGCAGCCTATGGTTCAATCCCTCAACCCCCTCACCACTCCCTAGTGGATACACATGGCCCCTTCTCATTCATTGCTCCCATAGCCAGTTTTGGTATTTTATTGCATGATGTTTATTTACATCCTATTACAATTTCCATGGCTTAAGAGCACATGGGCATCAAATATCAATGCTTTCCCTTTAAATCAAAATTCAGGCTTTCACTAGTGGGGCCTTGGCCTTGAGCTCCACGCTAGGAAAACATACATCACATGTACACATTATTTACATTAAATGCTAATATATCCTAAGGGTCAAAATGGGGTATTACAATCCCCTCCCCCTTAGAATAACACCGTCCTCGGTGTTCCAAGACTTAGGCATACATATACAATTTACACATGTCCAAAACTTCAAAAAACTTTGCAAATCGGCCCTGCATTATGTTCTTTACTTTCAACTTTCAGGACCAAGTCCTTTGATTTTCACGAGCTGCTCCTGCTGATTCGGATCTTCCAGCTCATCCATAAGTCTGAAAACTTTATGGCTGCTACCCTCTTGAGGTTCTCTTGTTGGGCAGTTGCGGAGACAATGATCCCCTCCACATTTCCAACACTTCACTGGTTGCTTCATCTTTACCTGCTCAATTTTCTTTGAGTCTTCCCACTTGGAGCGTTTCTTAATCGGACGATTGGATGAATGCTTCTTCATTGATCCACTTTTCTTTCCCTTGCTGATTGCTTTTATAATGATTTTTACCTCTTTCTGTAGACGAATAGAGTCCTGCAAGACCTTGTGGTTCATCTCGTTCTGCTGCTTTTGCATCTTGAGCATCTCTCCGATATTTTCTTGTGTCTTGGCAATTGTTTGAAGAAGACTTCCAGCCAATTCTAATAGCCTATGGTCTACTGCCATGGTCATTGTGCACAGCTGGTTCTCACTTGGCTCACAAGCAACACTTGCTCATAGCAACTGCAATCAATTGATTTAATTTCCACCTGTGAAATTCATCATTACAATTCTTGTTAGACCAAGCATAATCTAAACACAATAAAAAAAATCAGTCAATTGTTTTTCCCCAATTGACATGGAGGTCCCATGCTCTATTCATGAGACTTTCACACTTTCCATGCTTTTCCAGCATACACATGAATTCTTTCATGCTCATCCATTCACGTTAAATTAACTACTTCAGCATTCACAATTTATTTCAAGCAAATAAACACACTCTACTTTTAGCCATACATGCATTCAACAATTTTCTGTGTTTATAAATGCATCAATAAAAAGGAAAGAGAGAGCAGTAAGAGTTTCTTCTCTTAGTCTTGTTCCATTCTGGAACCCACACCACCATGGTGGTTTTCATGCTCCTAGTCTCTTTCACCTCAACGTGAATGCTTGACCTGCCCTTCTTGGCTATGACACTTAATGTCTATGGTCTATTTCAGACCTCTCAACCATGGAGTCCCTCCACATGGTTTATCTACAACTCTTGATTGCTAGGACTCACACAGTCCCACTAGCCCCATCTTTCCATTACTGCTCATGCTGAGCTCTTTAGGACGGTTACATGTCCACATGCATCCTTAAGACGCTTTCATAGTCATTGCTTCCAGCAATACCTACACTCAAACATTGAATTAATTCACATGTTTAGTTTATTTTCATAGGAAATCATAACCAAATCATATACACATGTATATTCATAAGCAAGAAATTACAAGATAACCAAATACTTATCTGTATTGTGCATTTCTTCTCTGGTCCACAGGGTCCTGCTTTTACTTTGTAAGCCTTGGGATCCTCCTGCGGACTGGGATGTTTGGCCAGCGCGCAGGCTGCTCCAAATCATCAAATAATCAACACCTTACCAGTACACCTTCACGCCGACTGGAAGAAAACTTCACTACGACCATTTCTAGGTCAAGGCTCTACTATGGAGCCATAGGCACATAATATCCCTTTCATCAATACTTCACAACCCTTCATCAAAATCCCTACAACCTCCACAACATCCTTTTATTTATATTAACCCTTCCACCACAACCCCTCACAACATCCTTTTATTTAGATTCTTTAGTGTGTAACATCAATTACAATCTGTTTAGGCTGTCAACACAAGATGGATAAGCAAGTTCATTAGTATTGCTGCTTTAAACTGCAAACATATTTCATAACATTCACTATCCAACCTTGAAACACCAGGAATGTGTCCATTCCCTTAAGGCATAGTCAATATTGGCATCCCTAACATAACTCAGCACTAGAAAGGCGTGCACTCCTTACTGATGTGAACTATGAAGGTCCTAATCATACTTCAAGCAGTCTGCCATAATGGAAATAAAATCAAAACATGCTCTGCATATTAACTCTAATAATTAGACATGCATGTATGTATATATATATATATATCATTCAGGGTTTATGGAACACTTATCCATTTGCAGATGTTATTTCTCTTCTTTAATGAGGAATGGGGGCTCCTTCTCTGAGTTGAAAGTCCCTTGGTTTGCCATCCCAATTCCTTTTGATGTTACATAACCTTCATATGTCTTACTGACATAATATTCACCATCCCACTCATATTGTTTACCAATCATGTAGTGCAGATGAGACATTAATAATGTCTTATGGCGTTTCATCTGAAACCCATTTTCAAATCATGGAATCCCTTCCCATGAAGTTTGGCTTCTGCAGGACCTCTCTCTCTTGGTCTTACTGCAATGTGTCTCCCTGGCACACTTATTAAACAGCCAAACAGTCAACAACATTTAACAATACCATTCAAATCTGATTGTTCCATAACCAATCCATGGCACTAATAATTAAATTCAGTATGAATTTGCGACTCTGTCTACTACAGAAATTGATTTTCTTATCCATGAGGCTATCCTCATATTATTTGGCTCCCGTAAGTGACACCACTCGGCCCATTATGGTCTTATGCCCGCTGCCATACATGAGCATCCACTTACAGCATGTCCTCCTGACACATTTTCATGTAAGCCAAACAGTCATTAGCAATTATTAGCAAATTTTCAAATCTGAAACATTTACAAATCTGATATTTACAACTGTTCTCACTAACAGAACTTAGAGCTCTCAACCATGAGATTCCTTCTCATAAGTTCTAGATCAAATTTGCAAATCTGCTCCCTACAGAATTAGACTTGCAGCCATGATATTATTCTCATAAACTTAAATCAGAACATTTTCAGATCTGTTTCATGCATAAATTAAATTCCACAACCATGAGAACCTTCTCATAACCTTTGGCCTTTGCACATGGTAGAGCTCAGTCTTTACTATGGTCTTATCCCCATTGCCATACGCAAGACATTTCTACCTGGAGTCTGAAACTTTCAATCAGCCAAACATGTTGTGAGTCCCCATGCATATAATATTTTATTTATCATTATTTCACAGTCATATCATTCATACAACTCTATCATTCCAATAGAGCACTCTGGAAGTATGTCAATCATAACTACCTTCATGCAATTTCTTCCCCTGCATTCATAGCAGCTCATGAAATGATCTCAAAATTATCATTAGTTCATCATCTAATCTATTGCTCAATTATAATGAGACATATACATATATCACAATCATGCATGTGCACAATACATCTCCTCAGGTGTAGGTACCCACATGCATGCATATTCACATCATTTACTCAAGTTTTTCATATGCATTCACTCAATGCTTAACTACAAGATTTATAAAATCTCTTAATGCACATCCACTCAATGCCACCTTGCATTGTTTCATAAGTACTATGCATTCATGCATATTATGATCAGAACATGACTATCTCATATAACTTGCGTTACCATAATCAGGACCACCAGTCCTCACTTGCTTTGGTTATTAAGCACATAACCAACATACACCTGGCATGATATAAATTGATATGAATGCATTGATATTTCTAAATAGTCATAGGGTGTAAGGATAATTTCCTTCACTTACCCACACCTCACCAAGCTTGGTAGGTTAACAGTCCCAATCGGTATTCAATATCACATTCAAACTAACTCAGCATAGCTCAAACATAGTTGAAGAGATCTTACCAAATCCTCTTTCAACATTCATGCAATTTGGCACCAATAATCATTACCTGCATGGTTACCATATACATCGCCTGATGTTACCTGATCAGTTAGCCTCTTACCAAGGTTGCTCGGTCCTTTTTTCAACTTTATGATCATAGATTTGTTGCACCATCCTTTCTGCGTAAGGTTGTTGGCTTCATGCAGCAACATCCTCAGCACATTTAGCCATGCTCTTTGTTATCTTTGGTCCTACAACCAATACCAACATCAATAGTGATTATCAACCACAATATTCTCCATTAGTGGTTCATTGCATATGCAGACTTCATTATTCTACCAATATGCAATATCCAATTTATGCACAAGCATTTCCATATGCACTATGCAATGTTTGTTAAGATGCCATCTAGTGCATATACATCTATGTAATCCCTTACATTTTTAACATTTTTATGCCATATGACAATTTCATAATTATAAGTATGATAACAAACAGGGGTTTAAAGAATTCTTCCCTTTTCGATCCCTCACTGTAACATGGATTTCCTCTTCCATATCATGCAATTGTAGAAATTGCCCACATTGACAACAAAATTTGTTTGTTAAAACAGCCGCTGGCACTCTTCTGCACTAAATATCTGTGATATATGTAGACCTCATTCAAACTCTGGTCATGCATCATTGTTCCCTGCTGGACAAGCTTTCCAATGCCTATCTTCATGCTCCATTCCGACATCAGGTGCAGGAACTGCATCTCTTCAAAAATGACAACTTTTACTCCAATTATGCACATTTTACACAGTTGTATTTTGGTCCAGAATGCCAACTTCAGCCACCTGTGGAAGAAAATCTATGAAGAATCGCAAAAACTTTTATATCGGGCAAAGTTAGTCCATATAACAAGGAACACTCGGCACTTCGCGGATCTCAATTTCGATGCACCATTCATCTTTTATAAAATTCTGGGTTTAACTACTTCTTACTTTTCACATTTTTAACTCCCTTTGCATCCTGTGCTCCACCTGTGCGCCACCTACGCAAAACCTGCGTGCAATCCGCGCACTATCCGCGCGCAACCTGCATGCCATCTGCGCGCAATCCACGCGCAACCTGTGCGCGACTCGCACGCAATCTCCGCGCAATCTGCGCGCAACTGTGCGCGATCCACGCGCAATCCGCGCACAATCTGTGCGCGATCTGCGCGCAATCCACGCGCAACCCGCACGCAATCTACGCGCAATCCGCGCACAATATGTGCGCAATCCGCGCACAATCTGCGCGCAATCCACGCACAATCTGCGCGCAATCCGCACGCAATCCGCGCGCAACCCACACGCAATCTGCATGCAATCTGCGTGCAATCTGTGCGCGATCCGTGCGCAATCCGCGAACAACCCGCACGCAATCTGCGCGCAATCCACGCGCAATCTGTGCACGATCCGCGCGTAATCCGTGCACGATCTGTGCGCAATTCGCGCACAATCTGCGCGCGACCTGCGCGCAATCCGCGCACTACCTGTACGCGATCTGTGCGCAACCTGCGTGCTTGCGGGGGTTATATCTCCCTCGTCCCTTAACCAAATTGGACAAATTTGGTACCGTTGGAAATCTCTTGGAGAGGTCTATGCAATGGTGTGATCCTATGCTACATCTGAGAAATTTGACCCTGTCATTTTTCCCAATCAAAATGCCGCCCCCAACTTCCCAATTTTACATCAAAACCATTCTGTCTCTTGCCTGCAAATGCAACTTTTCACAATAGTTAGAAAATTTTCTAGAATGTGCCCTTTCATCCCCTTACAGAGGTGAACTACTACAGATTAGACTTGCATAAAAACTTGTATAAAAAAAACAGTAAGAGAATGACAAGAACTTGCATCTCTAATAAGGGATTTCTTTTCATTTCACATTCAACAATCCAACCAATGGATTCACAATTAATCTCCAAGCAGCCAACAAGCATGGGTAAGGAGACTCATGAGCATAAGGGCGTAATTTGCAGGCTTTCCTCACTTCTGAAAACCATCAATTGGCCACACAATGTGGATTCATTGTAATTAACAATCATCATTAAGACATGGGGCTGTAACAACTTATTATTCATGCTTTTAAACAAACAGAACTAATTTCCAACCATGCCCAACATTCAAGTTCATGCATTCAAAGCATCATGGACATTTAAGGAACATGGATTAATCATTGATCAAGGTCTCAAGCACATGATGCATCATCTCCTATGCACAGCAATTAACAACAACAACAACAAAACAATATAAGATGGCAGAGGTTGCCCCTCCTTTCTCTCCTCCATGGAGGCAAACAAACAAATACAAACTGAATGCTACAGCATTGGGGACACATTAGAGCAAGCATTCAACCTGAAAATGAATTTTCTCGCTCCTTCCTCTATTTCATAGAATGCAATCAATGCAAGCAGCTTGCCAAAAATCCCCAAACAGTCATGGAAATGATTTTCCATTCCAACAAATAGAAGCCATGCGATCTTGAGGTTTCTTTAATGCATTTTAGTTCCAAATACAAAATGCATGTACACACAATGATTTAAATCTCTGTGAAGGGCCCAACAGCCGTAGTGTTGAACCTAGAGCTCTGATACCACTCTGTAACGTCCCCTTCCATCAACAAATGCAGGGAAGGAAAACATTAACAACACACCGGGGCTTTTGGCAGACTTAACCCCAATATTTCAATTACTTCAAAAATTCATGACAATTAAAAACTTCTTGTGTGCAGATTCATACTTCAAATAAACACAGCGGAATAAACATACTAGTAAGCACACAAACAGTAATGCCTAACATGTATACATATATCACACCAGAGGATGATTCAGCATATAGAGACTCAATCTCGTTCCAATGCATTAATGGATTCCAAATTAAGATAATCAATTCTTTTCATTAAACATGGACAATTTAACATATTGCAGAACACAAAATGCAAATAATATATAACACATAGAACACTTATCTTGAAGATGAAGCTGTCCAAACAACTGGCTATGTGAAAGCAACGTTCCACCCAACCATAGATCTTTGTCCAGCCTATATTCTTTCAGCTGAGAGATCACCCCCGAGCTGGGCTGTGTATCCACTAAGGAAGAACTAGCTGGGCTCACTCACAACCATGGTTTCGGTCATCAGCTATGCTAAGCCAACACACCGTTGGGTTTATCAAGCATATGGATGACAAATGAGGAGGATGCTAAGCCAGTGAACTCAACCACAAAGCTACAGGCATCTCAAATGAACTCAGCAGTCATGGCACCCACAATAACTACCGCACCCAACACAAGGAAGGTCCCCTTCTCTGCTGCACATTCCCTCAGGCGTCCCTTCCCTCCAGTGCTCTCCAGGGTGGGCATAGAAAGGTCCAGCTGCTAATTCCTTGAGATTCTAGCCTTCACTAGGTTTATCAAGCAAACCAAACCTCTGCTCATTCATTCACACTTGGATTTCTCACAGTTCTGTTATCCAATAACTCAATCCCGTCACTTCATTTATGGGCTGTAAAAACTGGGTTTTCCCATGGATTTCGGGGTAGCTAATGCTCCCAAATTCGCCCCAAGGTTCATACCAATGGATCCCCCATTGGATTTCACTGTCCAATTCCAAATCTGAGCGTTTTTGGCTCTTCAAAACGTGTGTTCTTTCAAAGTCGCGATTTCTGGTTTTTCACTCTGCTGGCAATTCGTTTTTGGATGGCAAATGGTGCTGGTAAGTTTCCCACTGGAATGGGGATGAGGAAGAAGCAACATCCATGAGGTAGAGTGGCTTGTGGTACAAGAAAACAGAGCCCATACTCTGCCATACGAATTTCTGGGCTGCCCATGCTTCATTGAAGTCATGGACTGAAATCCTCAACCACTTCCTTACAACAGAATTAAATGTCATCAAGGAAAGTCAAATGGGTTCTCAAGGTGACTTATGGCAGCCTATGGTTCAATCCCTCAACCCTCTCACCACTCCCTAGTGGATACACATGGCCCCTTCTCATTCGTTGCTCCCATAGCCAGTTTTGGTATTTTATTGCATGATGTTTATTTACATCCTATTACAATTTCCATGGCTTAAGAGCACATGGGCATCAAATATCAATGCTTGCCCTTTAAATCAAAATTCAGGCTTTCACTAGTGGGGCCTTGGCCTTGAGCTCCACGCTAGGAAAACATACATCACATGTACACATTATTTACATTAAATGCTAATATATCCTAAGGGTCAAAATGGGGTATTACAATGATCCACATGTTGACCTAAAAATGTGCAGGTATACATTTTATATAATTTTTTGCAGGTCACTATCCCCTTCCATAATTTACTTAATTTAACCACGATCTATGAAAAATAATTTTTTACCTTCTTGTCCTGTTTGGTAGTTCTTTGTCGATACTCTATAACATTCAGTTTCGTCATCGGATATTGTAATTCGATTGGAGGATACCTGGGTATGCTCTTTATTTGAAGCTGTAGTATAATAGGAATTTAAAGAAGTTATTAAACATAACCAACCGAGAAAAGTAAAATAAACTCAAAGACATCTGAAAATGTTAATAGAAATACCTTGTTTGAGAAAAAAGTAAAATAAAATCGAAGACATCTAAAATTTTTAATAGAAATACCTTGTTTTATACCCAATTCATGATAGAAAATATTCATGGACAACTCTTGTTGTACTATCTCCACAATAGAAATAACTATTCTTTCTGGAGACCTTGTCAACGAACGAAGAATCCTACCTCCTACGTACAACGAAATAACTGTGCCTTCAAAAGAGACATGTCTGGAAACTATGTGATCCCAAAATTCCCATGTCCTTTCTTTTGGAAACACATGGCTCCTCGCAATATCGCTGTTAACCTTGGGCCGAGGTAAATCATGCATCGGTAGGCCCTCATCTTTCTAATCCATGTGAATTTCAGAAGTTGATTAAATATCCTCATCACTTCCAATGTGCCAACACTGTATAATAGAGAATTCTATAAACAGGACCCCGTAGAATTCTTTATATAATCCCATTGTAGGATTCGTTGTAACATGTTTTTTTGATTTATGCAAAGTCCATACCTAACAACTTAAGCTTTCTGGAAATTTCGGTAGATTCATAGACGGACTGCATGCGATTGATGGCTGTGCCCTAGCTAGCTCGCAGCCGCCGCTCTGGTTCGCTCAGGCGCCATGCCTGCGATTGAGGGAGGGATCCCCCCTCCCACCTCTTCATCTGCTTCCGACGCCTTCAACCGGCTCCTTCGCCCCTTTGGATCCAAGCCTAAGGTTCCTGCCGTCCCGAAATTTATCAAAAAACTCGACTCAATCCCTGAAATCGATCTGCCATGTGATATCCCCATCAAAGTTGCTTTGGCTCTAGCTGATAGGGGATTGGTTGGCCAGTTTATGGGGATTTGGCCATCAACCAAGACCACAGACGACTGGATCCAACGGAACTGGAGACCCCAGATTAAGAATAGTGTCACCTGTTACCCCGTTGGTCGAGGCTTCTTCATCTTTGAGTTTATAGCCCAAGAAGACAGAGATCTGATCTTCAGAAATGGTCCATACTTCATGGGACCTCAAGGATTGTACCTCAACAGATGGACGCCTGATTTCAATGCAGAAACTGATGTGCCGAAAGAAGTCCCCGTATGGGTAAGGCTCCCTAATCTCCCAGTCCACTGCTGGAACACTCCTACCCTGGAAAAAATTGGAAACACCCTAGGAAAATATATTGACAAAGCCGATAACAAGGGCCAATAATCATGTGCCAGAATATGTGTCGAGGTTGACCTTGAAGCAGGCCTTCCTGAAGCTGTTAAACTCAAAGTTGGAGACTGGATATACTACCAAAAGCTTGACTACGAACAGATCCCATTCAAATGTCGCCAATGTCATGAACATGGTCACTTCCAAAGAAACTGTCCGGAAAATCAGATCTCGGAAGATGAAGAAGGATGGAAAAAAGTCAAGAAAGGCAAAGCAAATCCAAAGAATCCTGAAAGGACCACAACGGACATGCAAAATCAACCTTCAAGCTCAAATAAGCCCCCCAGCGAAGCCTCAAAAGATGATCCAATCATGGTTTCAAGCCCCAAAGAACTTCAGGAGCCCAATCCAAACGAGAAGAAGCAATCTACAACAAATGATGAGCTCCAGCCGACCAAGCAAACCAACAGGAAAGAGACTGGATCCCTGAACGCAGCTCAACTAGAGCCAGGGGAACTATCCCAACCTCGAGCAGGAGCTGATAATCCAGGATCCCCCAAAGAAGTTAATGAAGAACCTCTGATGTAAGATTCAGATCCAGGTGAAGAAACTGAGGAAGAGACATCCTCAAGTGGTCTCTACTCCATCCCTATCAAAACTCCAAGAGGAAGGAAATCCAAAAAGAAACAAAGAGAATAAGCTACTTATCTTGAAGTCCTCGAAGGCTCTCAAAAAACTCTAAAAGGCATCATGAATACCCGTTCAAAAAAAGGTACATTCCAGGCCTCTAAAGAGGCCAAACCCTCCCCCCACAACTCTTAATGAAATACATTTCCTGGAACTGCAGAGGACTTGGCTCTACCCTGAAAGAAGCTGCAATGAGAGATCTAATCCGAATACATAGGCCAGAGATTTTGCTTGTCCAGGAAACTAAAATGGAGGAGATTGCTGCCCTCCAAACTGGGAAAAGATTCTGGAAAAAATGCACTGGTATTGGCAACAACTCAAGAGGCGCTTCAGGAGGAATAGCCACCTTCTGGGATCCTTTTCTATATTATATTGAAGCTGAAGAACGAACCGTTCACTGGGTCTTCACCAAACTGAACCACAAGCAATCTGGACATAAGGTAAGCCTCTTTAATCTCTATGTTCCTGTTTTGCATGCGGAAAAAAAAGAGTGCTGGAGCACTCTTGAATCCTTTCTTCAACTGCAGAACAGAGAAAATATTATTATAGCTGGAGATTTAAATGTTACTTTGGCAGCTAATGAAAAGAAAGGAAGAAATCTGGTTAGAGATCCCTCAAGAGAATGGGTCGAAGACATCATCTTTGGCTGGGATCTGCTTGACATCAAGCCCATCAATGGTAACTTTACTTGGACAAACAAAAGAAATGGGCCAGGCCATGTTGCAGCAAGGCTTGACCGCTTCCTTGTCCACTCCTCCTTTCTCGATTTGGGTCTTTTAGCCTCTTCCAAAATCCTCCCTCACTGCACTTCTAACCACAAGCCGATCATGCTTGAGCTTGCTGCTGATCAAAATCTTGGACCAATCCCATTCCGGTTCAGTCCAATTTGGATTCAACAGGATGACTTTCTGCAAACTGTAGCTGATTCTTGGAATGCCCACCTCTCTAGCTCGCCCTCATTTATCTGGGAATCCAAACTTAAAAGACTCAAATCCGCCCTTAAAGCCTGGGCCAAAAATCTTCCCTCTCCGGCTTCCAACAGAGAATTTGCCCAAGCTGAGCTAGAAACGCATCAATCCATAGTTGATTCCTCCCCTGCGTCTGATCTGCTCTTCATTAAGGAAGAAACCCTGCAAAAAAACTTCTTCTCTGCCTGTAGGATTGAAGAAGAGTTCCAACGTCAAAAATCCCATAACCTCTGGCTTTTGAGTGGAGACAAAAACACAAAATTCTTTCACAAACAAGCAGAGGCTCGGAAGAATTACAAAGCTGCCTCGGAAATTCAGTTTGAGGGAGAACTGATCCAAGATGCTGAAGGCATCACGAAAGCAGCGGTGGAAACTTTTTCCGAACTCTTCACAGCCCCTATTGAAGA
The DNA here is from genome assembly GCA_027924585.1 of Larix kaempferi. Classification (NCBI taxonomy): domain Eukaryota; kingdom Viridiplantae; phylum Streptophyta; class Pinopsida; order Pinales; family Pinaceae; genus Larix; species Larix kaempferi. The sequence goes on from BSBM01000368.1 coordinate 10,453,108, forward strand.
GCCTCTCGACGTCACTTCTCACCCCTTCGTCCTCATCCCCCAGCTCATCAATTTGGAGGATAATAACTTCCTGATCACGCCTATCACCATGGATGAAGTTAAAAAATCCCTCTCTATTATGAAACCTGATAGCGCGCCGGGCCCGGATGGCTTTACAACTAGATTATTCATCTGCTGCTGGGCAATTATTAAGTATGATCTCCTCAAAATGGTTCGGCAGTCCCAGAAAACCAGCAAGCTGGGAGGCAGCACTAACTCATCTTTCCTAGCCCTGATCCCAAAAGAAAAAGGAGCCAATACCTTCAACCGATTCAGGCCCATCTCTCTCTGCAATACGGTCTACAAACTTATTACAAAGATCATTGCCTCCAGACTGAAAAGAATGCTCCCTCGGATCATCCTGGAGAATCAACGAGGATTCATCAAAGGTAGGAAAATCCTGGATAACATCATTCTCGTCCAAGAAGCAATCTACTCTAGCAACCAGCGTAAGGAAAAAGGAATGGTCATCAAACTCAACTTAGCCAATGCCTTTGACCGTGTCAAACATGAATTCCTGTTTGTTGTTATGGCTAAATTCGGCTTCTCCATCAATTTCATAAACTGGATCAAAGGATGTGTGGGGGACCCTTGGATCGCCCCTCTAGTAAATGGCAGGCCTACTTGCTTCTTCAAAGCCTCTAGAGGATTAAGGCAAAGCTGTCCGCTCTCTCCCCTTCTTTATGCTATCCAGGCTTCTATCCTCAGCTATCAACTTAACCTCAGTCAAGACATCCACATGCTTCCGGGGCTAAGAATAGTGAACAATGTCAGGGACATTAACCATGCCCAATTCGCTGATGACACTCTACTTCTGGGAGGAGCCTCTGTCCATTCTACGGAGCAATTCAAAAGAGAATTGGAGTTATACAAAAAAGTCTCAGGAAGCAAAATAAATTTCCAAAAAAGCAAAATCTTCAGCTGGAATTGTGCTGCCAGGGAGCTTAGGAACATCATCAGAACGTTGGGGATGGAAGGTACCAAAGATTGGAACAACTTCATTTATCTCGGAATCCCCATCTGTAAAAACAAAATCACTTCAGCAGACTGGGAACCCATTGTTGACAAGCTCAAACGCAAAATCCAAAAATGGGGGGCCAGCTGGTTCAATCTTGCAGGTAAAACTACTCTCATCAAATCTGTTCTCAATAGCATGCCTATTTACCAGTCCTCTATTCTGCTTGCTCCCTGCTCAGTAGTTAACAAGATTGAAGGGCTGCTTAGAAAATTCATTTGGGAAGGAGGTAAAGGGAACGGGAATAAAATCCATCTTGTCAGCTGGGAAAAGATTAAAAAGCCCCGGGATGAAGGTGGTCTCCAGGTGAGAAGTTTAACAACCCAAAATATTGCTTTGGGAGCTAAGTTACTCTGGCATTTGATTTCAGGAAAAACTAGCTGGAGCAAAGAAGTTCTCCGCAAAAAATATTTCCCTGGACCGAGGAAAAGATGCCTGGACCGGCAACCTCCCCCTGGGAAGGGCTCTCCAATCTACAAATTATGCATAAAAGCTCTGGTCCCTTTCCAAAACAAAATTGACTGGATCCCTGGAAATGGGATCTCAATCAACGTCTGGGAAGACTCTATCCTGGGGAACCCCCCCATTGGTTCTAATTCGGATATCAGTAACATCCAAAGATGGCTTCTTGACAAGGGTTCCACCACACTATGGGACCTTTCTGTCTGGGAGGACGATATATGGAAAGGTTGGGACTTAGGCCACTTTCCTCCTGATCTGAACTCTGAAGCAGAAGCTTTGATTGACCTCCTCCAAGGTAAGTCCCCCTCCAAGATGGACTCCAGAGATAGAAGGGGTTGGGGAACTTCTGGAGTTTATACTACTGCTGAAGGCTACAAAGATATACAGGCCATCCCCTATGCTGCCCCAAACCCAACTATCTGGAAGTTTATTTGGTCCAAACCTTTCATCCCGAAAATTGATATCTTCTGCTGGTCTTTAGCCCACAAGAGTATCCTCACCGGTGACAACCTCAAGAGAAGAGGAATGGAAGGACCCTCCCGATGTCCCCTCTGTAAATGCCATGAAGAAACTATGGATCACATCATGCTGGAGTGTCCCTATGCTAATGAAGTCTGGCTCCATGCTATGAGCCTTAACTACGCCACTATCCTGCCCCAAACTGTTCAAAACCTTTTCTCCAATTGGAAGTCCCTGTCTCCCTTCAAGCTAAACAACAAGAATCTGCTTCAAACTGCTTGGGAATGGCTCCCAAAAGCCATCTGCTGGAAACTATGGCTTGAGAGAAACAACAGAATTTTCCGGAGCCATGAATCCCCTCCCTGGAAAACTGCAGTGAAGGCTAGAGCCATTCTTGGAGAAGCCCTGGATTGCAATAGTTCATTAAAAAACTCCGCCCAGCTTTTGCAAGAGGAGATAAGTTGGTTAAGTCTGCTAATGACCAACCTTCCACTTCATGCCACTTGCCGTGTTCCACAGTCAGAGAACTGGGAAATTAGACTTGAGGAAGCCGAATTCAGACGTTGGGAAACCTCCTTGAATGAGCCTTGCCTTTTCTTTGATGGGGCATCGAAAGGAAACCCAGGCCCTGCAGGTGCCGGAGGAGTAATCAGATCAGCTAGCGGGATCACTATCATCAATTATGCCTGGGGCCTTGGAATTGAGTCTAACAACACAGCTGAATTCTGCAGTCTATGGCAAGGTTTAAATCTTGCGCGTGCTAAAGGAATTAGCAATTTAACAGTCTTTGGGGATTCCAGGATTCTTATCAGTGCCCTCATAACAAAGAAGATCCCTCCGAATATTAAACTACGCCATATCTATCAAAGAATCCTTCAGGTGAGCAAACAATTCCATAAGATCAGATTTTACCATGTGCTTCGTGTGCTGAATAAGCAAGCAGACATTGAAGCAAATAAAGGTGTCGAGCTGGCTCAAAGCATTTTAAGCATAGATGGCGCTCTTCAGAGATGTGACATCCCATAGCTGCAGGGGATCATGTATCTTCTCACAGCGAGCTCATTGGATTTCCCCAAACCACGTTTCCCTTTCGTGTGGCAGAGATTCCCTGCATACTTGCATAGTGTCAGGTCCTTTGGCCCCTCGAGAGTCTCCCTGTATGCTCTTAAAGACGCTCCTCCCCTGTCTTGAAACCATTCTCCACCGTTTGGCGAGCTCAGTCACTGGACTTAAGGTTTTCAAGCAGTCCGAGTTTCCCCTTGTCAAGATCGGGCACAGCTCGACTTTCACACTGTGCTCCTGGCCAAGATGGCGTCTGATAGCTCATCAAGCTCCGGAATCACGGCTGAAGAAAGGATAGGAGCCCTGGAAGCTGCCCTGGGCCGACTAAGGGCCAAGCACGATGATCAGAATGCAAAGCTGGAAGCGCTCTCAAAGGCAGGAGAGCAGTCTTGGGACCTGTTGAACAAGGAACTTATGCAACTCCAAGCTGACTTCTCAGACCACATGGAAGACCTGAAAGACGAAACTCGCACCGGATTCAAGGATACAGCTAATGTCCATGGAAACTTCGGGCACAGGATTGCAGCCCTGGAAGCTGAAGTCACAAAGCTGAAAGCTAAATTGGAAAAATGAACTATGATTCTAGCAGTGCAATACGCCAATCTCCACTGTAATAGTTAAATAATTTCAGGCAAATGGGAGGAGTGGAGCCCTGCCTAGTTTTGGGTGATCTCTGAAACGTCACTGTACATATTTTGATGCGTATTGTAACTGTGAATTCTATGTTCTAAGCATTCGGTAGCTATATACCGGCCTTTAATATAATCTTTCCCCATGTTACTGTCAAAAAAAAAAAACATGTTTTTTTGATTTCTTGCTCCAACTTGTGAAAGCTTTAGAAATCATACAAGAGTTCTCCATATTAGCTAGAAAAATACAAGTACATGCCTCTTGATTTATTTTGTAAGTAGTACAAAAACACAAGCATGTCTTGTTCTGTCCATGGAATAACATAATTACACATATCCACAGCAACAAATTCATAGCGGACTGTCACACTAAAAAATGGACTTGTTCTGAGTGTGGTGACCAAAGAATCAGGGTAACAACATTGACAAGAAAACTGTGAACTATTTTCGACGTCCTCAATGGACATCCTCTCTTTATTGATATATAAATTCAATATTTTCTGAGCATCAATTGGTATTTTGGTACCAATATCCACTTCAGATTCGTTCCTTGTCTTTTTACTCAGAGATTTTGCTTTCTTTCTGGAGCATAAAATATTGCACAGTTGCTTCAGATGGTTTGGTGCAATTTTATATATTTCAATGACATTATGGTCAGTGACATTCTGTGCTCGATCTGTTTGAACATCATTAACTTTGAAATATTCAACGATTGAATGCCTGGTTGACCTCTCGTCCTTTATTCGTTTGCAATATTGACTTAAAGTTTCTACGCAAAACTTTTTATCGGCTGATGTGCTCATCCAAACTGATCCGTTGATTATATTGTCTGCCACATCGGTCAATTCATCTTCATCAAGATCACACAATGGTCTGAAAAAATTAGAGCCATAACTCTTTATTTTATTTAGAGAAAAATCATCCTGAGCAATGATCTTCGGTGAGCATGTCAAGACACCACTTTTTTAAAGCTCAAATACAGACTGCCATTTTCTCCACAGTCGTTCCGATGTCAAAACAAGAGTTAGCTTGTCTTTAAGGCTCTCCCTTTGGTTAACAAGAAATATATCCATACATTGAGTTTGGAAAGACTGCAAACATATAAAATTGAATATTCCAGTTAATTTCCTAATTTCATAACATAGGCAGCAATCTAAAGAATTTGATTGATAAGAAAAAAAATTCTATACCTGCCAAGCATCACTGGAAGCATTTCCCTTTCCCGAGCGAGATGGAGAACTGCACAACAACCATCTCTCCCTTGCTTTTTCAACTGAAGAAATGAATTTAGTGTTTGCAAATTCCTTGTTTGACAAATTTTGCTGTTTGCATAATTTGATGATGATGTCCTGAGGAACGTCTCTATGTAGAAGACGAGTTGTTCGATGCCGATACCTTTTATGGAGCTATTTATATTAATCATCTGCAATGATTATTTTCTGCACAGAAATAGTATGCTGCCCATCCAATACATAAAAATTTACTGATGGAAGATTAATTTCTTCTTCATTTTCAGGAAGAAAGGGCAATTTGGTCTCCTTATTGAAAGGCAATAGAATAGCATCTCTCAATGTTGTTGTAAATGTATGGACAAGTGATACAACCATCTTTTGCACGACCTCCTCATCAACCTTTCGATATTGTAAGTGCGGAGGCGCAACAACACATCTTGTTACGTCAATGGAAAAAACATTCTCATTGAACAAAAAGTATGTGATCTGCTGTTGTTGAATTTTTTTTGAAATTTCGAAGCTCTTAGTCGCTTTCCGCAGCATCGCTCTAGAACGACTTCCTTTGAGTTGTTTCAAGGTAGATTTCTCCACATCTTTTACAATATATTGGAGAAATGCTCTTCTGTTGTACGTAAGAATATTTTCATGGCATACCTTTATTGGCCTCTTATCAATATTCATATAATGTAATACAAAGGAAGTTTTCCCAGCCAACATTCTTTTCCTCCATACTGACAAAGTTACTTTCTTCAAGGATGTCACGGTATCAATTCTGGAATGATTAGAAACAACATACGAGGGAAAAACCCACCCTTGCTTCGCACAAGAAATCGGATCTGGATCGGGACCATTTTTCATTAGATTTGGTCGATAATTAGAAACCATAAGATCACACTGTATAAGGCCACACTTTTTACCAATGACCGCTTCATCTTGAACTCGCAATTTTTTATCAGAATCAGCGGGTCCCGCATATGTCAATATCCCAACTCTAATCAGATTTCCCTCATAATCCAAGTAGAATAGATATATATCCAGGTACAAATTATCTGGTTCTTCCATCTCAACATACCATCCATTTGTGAATGGCGGAAGGTAGTGATCTTTTGTCAATTCAAAGCAAGGGATTTCCTGGTAGTTACCAAGGCTCAACAAATCAGCCATTCTTTATCTACAAAACAGTCAATATTAAGTAATCAATATAAGAATGCATACAATGTCTATAATTATAAATTAGTGTTTTAATATTAGATGTATTCTTGCAAATGTTCATGCTAATGATCGATTGTTAGGGAACGACCCCTCATTTTCAAAATCAATTGATTGATTAAGAACAAATCTGTTAGCATTATCCATGAGAGATAGAATGCACATTTTATAGAGTCGTTTTGGATAAGGATCGATCATAGAACGAGCGATCATCATAGAAGGGGCAGCTGATCCTTCTTGTTTATGTGTATGAGTTTATCACATGTTTTATATTCGAGTTTATGTGAGTTTTTGTGCTTAATTTATATGTATGTGAATGGTAATTGCACATTGATTAATTGGAATACAATTGCGTGATTGTAAAGAAGAAGCACATAGTTTGAAGAAGCACATAGTTTTGTATACTGCGATAGCTCCCAAGTGCGAAGTCATCTGGTGTTCTAGTTGATGTTAAATAGAATGTTATGCGAAGATCGTAACGACATCTGTGCATCGCCATGGTTAAGAGAATCTTGATTATGCAACCCCCATATTCACTTTGGGTTAGACTTCAACCTGTTTACAAGGTGATGCCGAAGGGTTGGCCAACCCTTATCTCAGTCTTCTTCCAGTGTTCACCATCCTTCATATACATGAATTGACACCCTCGCCTTTGGAGGTTCAATATTTTTACAATTCCCTCGTAAATGAAGGCTAGGCCAAAACGTCTTGTACCCAGGACTCATTTCGTAATAGTTCAATATTACAGTAAGAAGGGTCAGTCAATCCTTCTTCTGTTCACCATTCTGGATACTAGTGAATTCACAATTATCTACTAAAGAATGGGGCAGCCGATCCTTCTTGCCAGATTTTGGGAGTTAGGATGCAGATAGGGGCCATATCGATAGTTGATAATAACTACGCAGATCCAAGGTGCGAGGAAGGCAGCGTTTGAGAGATTGAAGACTACAGAAGGCCATGGGGATAAGCATGGAAGGAGATCAGCGATACCAGATCAATGATGCAAGATGGACGGCTCAGAGAAATTCCTTTATCCCTAGAGGTGCAAGAATGATAGGAAAGGATAAATAATATAAAAAATGGAATGCACGGGGATCTGAGTACTGCTTTATTCGGTTGCCCCCTTCCTCCATTGGTCGAGGTCAAGGGGGAAAGTTAGTTTAGATAGAATCAAATAGACTCTAGCACCTTGGTGGATGCACATTCTCTCTGGGACCAAGTCCAACAAAACTGATACAATAACTAAACAACTAGCTCAAAGAAAAATTCAAAGAATCAGGTAAGAGAGCTACAATGGAATGTCACATTACAAATATGGAACAAAGTTATATTCATTTTGAATCTTTGATATAATATAAGAAAAATTAATCTAGGGGTTTAATCTTGCTCCCATGCATGCAAGAAAATTTCCCACTTCCATAGGTATGTTCTTCCTCCATGAGATCAAATGATCTAAGCCTTAAAATTGGACAAAAGTATTTGCAGGACACCCAATAATTTGAAAAGATTTATGGTATTAAGAATGGAATTTAGCTGCATTGAATAGATGGCATGTTAGAGAATAATGGATAAATTCCATTCGATAGAGTTTGTTTTTAGAAATAAAAGGTTTCAGATCCATTTCTAACGGAGTCTGTTGAAGCCCTTCCTTCACTATAAATGTAACTGATATGCAAGTAATAGAAAGTGTGTGTGTTGTGTGTTCCTCTTTCGTGTATTTGCTCTGTGCTCTATTTCTTCCAATTTGGTATCAGAGCCCGGTTTGAAGGCGTTGTCGATCAGACACATTTGATAGCACCCGTTTGGTCGTTGTTGCATTTGCAGTCCTTCTCTCGTCCGTCTTACTATCGTTCAACACCATTGTGAAGTTTTAGATTCTTGTGATCGCGTGAGAGACATCCATTCAAGGAGCAATTTGCCTCAAACTTATGGGGTATAGTAAAGGGTATAGAACAAAAACCCACAGATGCCAAGTAGTTAATCGAATGGGAAAAAAGGGAGGACAGAGCTAAGTCCATATTAGGATTATCTCTATCAGATTTGTAATTATATCTCATTGATTTAGAAAAATCATCTACAAAAATATGAGACCAATTGAGGAAGACATTTGGAGAAAAAGCTGTAACTGCTAAATTTTCTTTAAAATTACAATTATTCAAATTTAAAATGCATGATGAGACACCATTTCTCATATAAATAATTTGAAGTCTCTTATAAAACAGTTAGCAAATGTTGGTTCTGAAGTGGACGATGAAGATGCAAAGGCAATTTTATTAAATAGTCTTTCTTCAAATTATGAAAATGCTATTTTCACTCTAAGCCAATTATCTTCTAGAAAATTAGAAGAAATGATAGTAGCACTACTCATGGAAGAAAAGAGGGTGAAAGGAGGAGATCTGGAAGTCAGGTCACGAGATGAAATTGCATTGTTTTCTAAAAGAAGAGTGAATCATAACAGGAGTGCAGTTGAATGTTTTTATTGTCACAGGCATGGACATAAGGCATTGAATTGTAAAATCCAAGCCACGGATATTCTAAGAGGAAATCTTAAAGAATCCGCCAACATAGCTATGACTGAAGACTTGTTGGATTCTCTTAGTGACGAGTAACCACCGGAACAACCTCTCAAACTTTTCTAGAATATAGCTATTTTGTTTTGTAGGTTACAATTATTTTATGTGTAGAATGAATTATGAAGACCAATTATTAAATAGAGTAATGTAATGTAAACCTGTGGTTCTTGACGTACTTTGGTGTCATCTAAGAACATATTACTGGTTTTCTTATGACTGCACTCTGTTATATGTTGGTGACACTTGTTGTGCTTCGGGCTTCAAGAATCAACAGTTACAGGTTGTTTTGTGTGTTTGTAAGTATAAAAGGTCATTTTGTAAGATTGATTGCTGGAAACATCCAGTATTCAAATCACTTTCCTATATAACTGTTGAAATTTGCTCTTCGGCTGAATTTTACAGATGGAAGTGTATCCATAGGGTGATTCGGTATCATGGTTATTCTTTGGGGTAGTCAAGAATCTTCAATCCTGCAAATTTATCAATGATGGTCAGAAGCATTTGCATTTTAAATGAGTCAGAAGGGAAGCTCGAGGTTGTGAAGAAGAAAGAGTTTGCACTAGAGATTTCAGAGTGGGTGTAAAAGCTGATGAAGACCGGGCAGACAAAGATCAGAATTTTAGAATGGTTGTAAGAATCACATTTCTCCATTAAGGGAGAGTGTTAGAGAATAATGGTGAAATGCCATCCGATAGAGTTTGTTTTTAGAAATAAAAGGTTTCAAATCTGTTTCTAACAGAGTCTGTTGAAGCCCTTCCTTCACTATAAATGTAACTGATATGCAAGTAATAGAATGTGTGTGTGTTGTGTGTTCCTCTTTCGTGTATTTGCTCTGTGCTCTAATTCTTCAAAATTTGGCAACCTTAATTAAGCTTGGACAATTATTGGACAACAAGCTCTACAAATCATACAGAGATGACAAATAAAAATTATTAAAGAGTATTGATTGGATTGTTTCTTATCTCTTCTTTTCCACCAGACCAAATCATTTTGACAGTAACTAAATTTCTACCTTGCCTTTGTTAAAAATTGCCATGCAATGAAGGGGCGGCCATCCCTTCTTCTACCAAGTATTCTTTTCATAATAGTTCTAGACTGCAAGAAGGGTCGGCTAATCTTTCTTGTCTTCAACATTCTGGATACAGGTGAACTCTTGGATATAGGTGTTCACAATTTTATACTAAACAAAGGGGTGGTCGGTCCTTCTTGTAGCCAATCTCCATTCCCCACTATTTACAGTGGATGTAGGGAGTCGAGAATTGGTGTCCCATCTTGCAATCTGCATTTTGGGTTGCAGGATAATGGTATTGATGGAATGTTTTAAGAAATCTAGGTATCCGCAATCCGCAATATATTTGCGTCTTCGGTAAAGGCGATGAAATCCTCATGCGGGTGCAAGAAGCTGGGTCGGCCGACCTTGCTTGTGCTGAGTATTCAGTTCAAAATAGTTCTAGGCTGCAAGAAGGGTCGATCGATCCTTCCTGTGTTCACCATTCCAGATACAGAATTGTAACCTATAGGTGTCTACAGTTCTCTACTAAATGAAGGGGTGACCGATTCTTCTTGTCGCATGTTGGGACAAATATTGTTGATATGATATAACTTAGCCAATATACTGATCCCAACTATAATTTCATTGCAGAAGTCGGAAGTCTGGATTTGTTGTCCCAGCCTAGGCGGGTTGAATATTTTAACAAAATTCACTTGTAAATGAAGTGTCGGCCGACCTTTCTTCTACCGAGTATTTTGTTCCAAACAGTTCTAGACTACAAGAGGGGTCGGTTGATCCTTCTAGTGTTCACCATTCTAGATACAGGTGAATGGTTGGATATAGTTGTTCACAATTTTATAATAAACTAAGGGGTAGCCGATCCTTCTTGTCAGAGGTCAGAAGTCGGGATAAATATTGTTTATATGTTATAACTTATCCAATCTCCGTTCTAGGATGAATTCTGCATTTATTTGGAAGAAATAATATTGACAATATTTAAATGTGTGGATCAGAGCATATAAAATGAATTCTAACTCAGGTATTACAGTCAACTATGAGGCAAAGCGATAAGATGGTGTAACATGAAATACATCCACACAAGAGAAATTAAAAGACTAAAAAAAGTAAAAACATATGAATCTCTGTTTCGGATATACTTTTACTTCTGTTCTTCATTAAAGTCTTCAAAAAATATTACATCACTGTATTTTTTGCTCTCGGATCCAACCCCTATTACTCTGTAAAATCAAAATTTATACAAAACGTTCTTTGAAATCATCGCTAAAAAAAGAAATTTCAAAGAAATCTCTCTGATCCAACCCCTATTATCTTGTTCAAATTTGAATAAATTTGCCATTTATTTCAATCCTTCTACTGTTTGATGATCAAAAGCCTTGTTTCCATTTAGATGTCTCCGTTGCGATATAATTTGATGAGGATCATAATTAATCCTTTCAACCTCTTGGAAATCCATAATCTTCAGTAATTTTTCTACTACAGAGAGGGATGCCTTATTCTTAATGATGAATGGACCAACTTTAAGGGGGAATTTCACATCCGATGCTTTTTTGAAAGCACAAAAATGTTCTTATGAATGCAACCTTTGTCTAATAAATTCCAAGGCAAAAACCCTTGTTGTTAAAAAGGTTGGCAACAGATATGGTGCTCCAGTAAAACCATACACCCTAATTATAGTATGTTCTCTATACAAGAACAAATCACCTATTTGGCCTTCTGGTGTAGGCTGCAAATTTGCTTTCATTTCTTCTAACACTTGGGGCATTTCAGCATTAAAAATAATTCTGTAAATTTATGGCATGATTTTATGGGTGAACTCAAACATATTGACCTGTTTAGGAAGGTCATGAGAAAAGATGGTACCAAGAAACTTGGATTCCAAAATGTTTGAACACATGAATAACTTCAAGAGATATGACTGATACCTGAAATGCTTCAACTGGTTGAATTCACCAACTGGACATGAATCGCTTCAGCTAGGAATTGATCAAAATTAAAACAACACACCGGACTCGACTGTGACTGGTGAAATTACTTGGAGAAGGAAAGCTAAGATAACTTCCGTGATTCGACTTATCACTATCTAGACCTAAAATTTGACTCAACAAGGAAAAAACTAACTAGGTATCTCGCTGAAAGACATCAATACTCAATGGGAACGATAGGTTTTCATGCGACTGACCATCTTTTAAGACTTGTAATAAAAACTTGTCTTTTTCTACAGGACTGTTGTTTCTATAAACTTTGCCAAATTTTCTTCATTAGACAAATCAGGGCTTTTGGGAAATGTTTCAATTAACCTAGAACCTCATGGACAGTCTACGCATTTACTGGGGATAGAATTTTGGTCGTTTTTACATTAATGATTACCTTTTCGTCCTACGAATAATTCGTCGCACACCAACAAACAAATTTGGGGAAGTGTAGGGTTTGTTCGACACAAAAATAGTACAGAAAAGAACAAAAACATTAAATACATCCTCTCCCTGCGACTTAAACTCCATTAATTTCTCCTTGGACTACGAAATACTACACACAAACAAAACAGGGTCGAAAATACCCCTTTCCCTATCAAATACAAGCTTCTCATTTTCATCTGAACTTTCATTGAAGGGAAGAAGGTCTTGGGTTTTCACCATTTGGGACACAAAATCTAAACACTGAGGGTTTCGAGCTTCCTGTGAAGTGAGCTTCTTGGGTGTTGTTCCAGTTGACGAAGACAATGACGTGTTTCCCGCGGACCATTCTTTTTCTCCAGGTAATAAGCGACAAAAACATTTTTTAAGACTTTGAACAAACCTTTTATAGAACATATGCTTAGGTGGTTTCCGAACTTGCGATGAATAGTTTAAATTTAACCACTTTTCATAGAGGACTCCACCAATGCTTGCCACGTGGTAAGCGGTTTAATTTCCGCTCTACCTTTTCCAAGTTTAACCACCATGCACTTTTTAGCACGGGAACCCATTTCCATCGTCGATTTTCTTCTGGGTGTGTCTGCCACGTTGCTACACGTTTGCAACTTTTTGTGTGAGTCGTCCAATTTTTTAGCACCTTTTCCACCTCCGCCATTGGAGTCAGAGACCTTATGTAGAGACCTTAGAATAGTGACAATATTTGCATTGTTCCTCTCTATAAACATTAATAACCCAAGAATCCATATAGGATAAATTTAAAAAACATAAAGACAAAAATGCTAACAATATGAAGAAATCACTTGTTTGATGAATTATACCAATTCTAGACATTGTTTGTAGATGGGTTTGTAGAAGATCTAGTGTAACATGGGAAGAAGTCGATGAGGAAGAGGGAGAGATGACCATAAGAGATAAGAGAAGTCTAAACAACAAGATCAATCTTCCAAGATGGCATTGAGATGAAACATTAAATTAGGAAAAAAAGGAGAGATCACATGTCATAGAAATAACATCTAAGGTTGTGTTGTTTTTTTAAACAACCCATTTCATATTAGCTCCATAATTATATTGTTCATGTTTGACTATTAATAACTCGAATACTTCCAAATGGCTCCAAATTCTTCTAATTTGGGTCTCAAGGTGTTTGAAAGGTATTAGGACATAAAAAGCGACAAAATTTTCATTGTTCCTCTCTATGGATTTTAATAAGCAATGTCTAACCGAGATAAACCAAGAACCCATATAGAGGAAATTTTAGAAACATAAAAAATACCTAACAATTTGAAAAATATTCATAACCGTTGAGATTGAATTGAAAAGTAATCAAACTTCTAATAGAAAAACCAAGGTTGGATGCAAATGGAATACAATCTATGCAATTTCGAATGAATACAGAGATCGATAAACACAAAAGAGGGAGTGAATCTAAAAAATATGTTCATGAATACAAAAACTATTATCTTGAATCACTTCATTAACAAAGGCCACTCCTTTGAAGCCCTTTGGAAACTTGAAAGTGGATGACAAAGTGCAAAGGTAACATTAACCAAAGCTAAAGCTATAGCCAATTCATGAGCCTTTAGACAGTTTTAGAAAGTGCTTTTGACAAATACGGGGTTTTATGCTTTTAGTAAGCCTTAATTTCTTGTGTTTTTCAACTTGCCTTTAAGGAATTCTTTATGTTAAATTCTTGTTTAATGTCCCCAACTTGGAACTTTTCCCAATTCGTTCAATTTTCAAAACTTGGACTAGTGAAGCCTCAAAATGTCCCAAATGATTCCAAATGCTTTCGAACTATGTCTAGAGTGGATTGAGGTGTAATATGACACATTTATGCAGCTATTATAGGCATGGAAACTTCCAATAGACTTCAACCACTTGCATTTACAATTAGAGAATGAAAGGAAGAATCACTAGGAAAATCTATGTTGAAGCCCCCAAGGGTAGTTGGCTCCAAAAGACTCTTTAAAGGATTTTTAATTGGGTTTGAAGGTATATGAAGGGTATTAAGACATAAAAAGGAACCTCATTAGTGATTATAGACTAATATCAGAATACTTCTGCCACATCCATTTAACTTCAGGAGAAGTTGGGGAATTTTACTAGTCAAATCGAGGTTCAAAACCCCCAAGGGTAGGGGACGAACATGGATTGTGATAGTGACATCAATACAATGATACATGGATAATGAAATATAGGTACAAGGACATAGATACATGTATAGGTTGATGGAAACCGTGATACAATGGCAGTGGAGTATTGTTCTTCTTATTCATATTAGGGTGGCAGGATCGAGCAAGGATAGGAGATTGAAGTCTCCTTTGGTTTGGTGCTTGTGATCTAAGGGAGTTGGGGATTCCATCCAGTTGGTGCTAGTAAAACTATTGAGTTGGACTTTACTGAGGTCTGGAGTCCTATCTATAGGTTGGAAATTATGAAAACCAAGGGGTTGTAGCCTCGTTCTGTTAGCTTTTCATCATTTAATTCAATATGATCTAGGATCTTAACTGAGAGAACAACATGTACAGCATGTCAAACACAAGAGACACAAAGCATTTCACCAGGGAAAACGATAAAGGTGAAAAAACCCGCAACTTCCTCAGAGATAGAATAAGAACCAATACAAAGATCACAAAGATGAAACCCCAAAAGATAGATGTCTTCAGCAGTTCTTCCTCCAGGCTCCTTGACTTGTGCGCACTCCTCTCTCTCAACTATGCGAGTTGGATGTGTGAATGAATGAGAAAATATAGTGGTACAACCACTCTATTTATACTTTAAATTAACTTGACTGTCCTTTTATCCTAACTGAGTCGACCCCCTAGGGGAGTCTAATAACCCATCAAATATAAGTTACGACACTTACAATAAAACTTGTGACACTTGCAAATACAAATGACGACACCTCTGAACGGAGAAATAAGAACATCTCCATCGAGGATACAATAAAGTACAAATGTAATACATACAATATAAAAGTGAATATATTCTGAAGTTACAGATAGTACATTAGGACTCCCTCTTAACTAGGAAGGTATTCTCTTGACACAGGCGTCAATACATATAGGCACAAGTCTTCAATATTGGAGCTGGATCATCAACACTAGATCACTGGAGCATCATCGTAGGTCTTCATCATCTCTGTGAGAAAGCCATCAAGTAGGTACATCTCAAGACTGATTACATTGTCTCTGCAAAAATTTGTGTACCCTACTGTCACCCCATAATCTTCATATCGTACAAGGATTTCTTTAGTTTGCACACATGAGTCTCCCTGTCGTGTGTCTCAAACCCGAGTGATTGCTCCACATATACCTCCTCTTCCACTACACCACTCAAGAATCCTGTCTTGACATCCATATGGTGTATGATCTTCCTTTTCACGATCTTCATTATCTTTTGGTTTTACTTCATTCATTGTTGCATATCGATTCCTGAGTACTTCTGGTTCTTCAAAGTCTTCTTCTTGGCTTCATCAATCTTCTTGCTGAATCATCGTCACTTGTTCTTAGAAACAAGTCTCTCTTGTAGGTGATGGTACAAGGTCTTTCCTATAGGACAAGTTCAATTGCATGATTAGAAACATCTCATAGTTTTCAGAACAAATTCTTACACATAAGGACATATGTCATACAATCATGGAATTATCTTAGCCAATCATGCTTCAATACAACATTTATCCATATCCCGTAACTTTCTAGATGCCTTCCATCTCTACCAGAACATTGTTAAGAGTGTGCACTACTCCAACATGTCAGCAGAGAGGTTTCATTCTAGATAAGTAGCAATGCAATGTTGTACAGTACCATCGACCACTTACCCATTACTTGCATATAAGTCGTATCTTGTTCATTAATGCAATTTTTTTCTAACATGCATAATATACATCCTAATTAATCTAGGAACATAAGTATGTATATGACTGAACAACATTATTTAAGTAATCATATATACAAAAAAAATAATTCAAATACTTATCTTTGTTTGGTTGTTGGGTGGACTCCCTCTCAATCTTTGCTTCCTTGTAGGAACTACTGGAGTCTCCAAAAGAGTGCTCTTCTTCTTGTGGAAGCTGCTTTTATTCCTGGGACAATATCCTTCTTATGATGAGGATGCTCCCTCTTGTTGTAATTCTTCTTGGTGTGTGCTGTGAGAGCCTGGTCTTCACTATCCATGTTTTCTTTTCAAGCTACAATTCGAGCTTCTTCCTGTGAGCATTCCTCCCATAGCCTACTGAATGTGATGAGCTTCTTCCTAGAAAAAATTCATTGGATGAAGGAATCCCATGACCTAGAAGGACCATTCAAGGTGGTGACTCATCACTATTTCTCCATTCTCTATATCTTCTTCAATGGCTTCAAGTTGTTCTTTTATCTGAGAGACCCTTGTAAATTGTGATTGCATGGTCTCTGTGTTAGTTTATAATCATTAATTCAATATGATCTAGGATCTTATCTGAGAGAACAACATGTACATCATATCAATCAATCACAAGAGACAATAGACACAAAGCATTTCACCAGGGAAACCATAAAGGAGAAAACCCCGTAACTTCCTTAGAGATAGAATGAGCAATGATACAAAACCCCAATAACAAGAGATAGTCTCCTAGTAGATTCTCCTCCTCCACTTGTGCACACTACTCACTTGAGAGAATGAGTGAGTGAATGAATGAATAAATAGAGAGGTGCTCCTCTCTATTTATACTCAATGTCTTCCACTTTCCTTTTACCCTACCTGGGATGATCTCTCTAGGAGAGTCTAATAACCCACTATAACTTAACTTAGGGCCGACCCCACTAGGGAGTCTGATAGCCATATCGCATTCAATGATGACCTTTCCAATCGGAGGAATGAAACCTCTCTGTCGGAAGTACAATGTCATATGAATACAATATAAAATATACAAGTGAAATACATTCCGAAGTTACAAATACATCAACACTTCCTCTTAACTAGGAAGGTATTTCTAGACACAATTATTTAGCACAAGTCTTCATCGTCGACTACACCATTCAAGAAAGCTGTCTTGACATCCATCTGATGTATCTTCCACTTCATCACTGCAACCAGAGAAAGTACTGTTATGATGGAAGTGTATCTGGATATGGGTGCAAAAGTTTCTTCATAATCTATCCCTTCTTTTTGGGAGATGCCACGAGCCACAAACCTTGCCTTGTATTTATCCTCCTCCACTTGTGCGCACTACTCACTTGAGAGAATGAGTGAGTGAATGAATGAATAAATAGAGAGTCTAATAACCCTACCTCCTCCACTTATTTGTACTTGTCTTCCACTTTCCTTTTACCCTACCTGGGCCGACCTCTCTAGGAGGGCTACAGGTGAAATATAATGAATTAATAAAGTAGGTTACAGGTGAGACCTCCATGCAGGAAGCAAAGCAACTCATTTGGGATGACATTATTGCGGAGGAAGAGAAATTGAGGCCATATCTCGATTTCATTCTGGACAAAGAGGCTGTAATAAAGTTAGCTAGGCAAAGCATAACAACAGTCAAGGAAACGTTCAACAAGAAGCCCCTGGACTGTGCAGTAAAGGCCATAGAATTTATGAATGGGATGACAGAGGATGAGGTGAAAACAACTAGCATAAACTTAGGATAGAGTGTCTAGTATTATTTGGGAAAACAAGGTGGTGAATAAGTATCACCAAATGAACACGATTCAGGCAATGATAGACATTTTAGCACATCAAGTAAAACTCTTCAAAGAAATGTTTGATCCATTATTCAAGAAGGGACTTCCTCTCTTTTGGGAGGAAGATGGCACCACGAGGACATAGGAAGAAGAATATCAGGGAAAGTTGTGGGGATATCGATTCAATTTGGATTATGTGTAATTTAGGTAAATTTATTCTAATGTTTATGTATTGATTCATTGTAATTTTTTGCATTGGCCATCTTTTTTGGATATTAATTTGTCAAATTTCTTTGAAGTATGTTTTATGTTTCCAATTTAATGAATACATCGATCTGTAGGTTGGATTTCTATTAATATACGATTCATGTGTTATTATGTGTTAAATGAATTTCTTCGTTTAACTCATTTTATCTATAATTTTCTGCAACTGATAAATAACCACACATTTATATTGATGCTAGTAAGTGGAAAAGCACTCTTACAAATCCAATTGCTTGGATCTGCCTTGGATAAGGATAAGGAGCCCTGACGTGGAGAAGTTGCGTGGGAAGAAGGTGTGATGTGGACTGGCCACATCATATCCACACGTGCCAACGACCGTGAAGGATGGGAGAAGGTGGTTTCGCAAATGGAGGATGGTGGTTTTCCTTACTGCCCTTCCAACTTGCGAAATCATGTGGTGCTGCCACGTGGAGAGTAGTTTAAGATTCCGCAACCACCCATCCCTCCATCCTAGCGTGCATGTCGGGGATGCGGAACAGAAGTGGGACCCTTGATCTTTTTCCACCTGATTGATCTTTTCCTTCATTTAAAATGGTTTGTACGTTGGCATGGAGGTGATCTTTTCCTTCATTTAAAATGGTTTGTACGTTGGCATGGAGGTGATCTTTTCCTTCATTTAAAATGGTTTGTACGTTTGAATGGAGGTGATCTTTTCCACCATTTAAAATGGTTTGTACGTTCGCATGGAGGTGATCTTTTCAAACATTTAAAATGGTTTGTACATTTGCATGGAGGTGATCTTTTCCGCCATTTAAAATGGTTTCTACAACGCTAATGGTAAATGATGGATTGTATCACTTGTGTGAATAATCTCATCACGTTTATGATGGATTGTGTTTATGTGTCACGACGTATAGATGATATCCCTCCACACTATGATATTAAATTTCACGAACTTTTCTGCATTGATATCCCGCCACACTGCTCTTCCTGCCCACTACCTACATTGAAACTTAAAGTTCAAACTCTCTGTGTTTTCCAGTTTGGAGCTCTGTTTTATCTGAGGACCGAGGTTTGCTTTTACTGAGGTGGAACCGAGAAGAGTGTTGGGCGGGTAGAGCAGTAATATTGGTTTGAAGAATCGACTGCTAATTTTTCAATTGACAGGTATTTATATTATTCAAACCATAAATCTAAATCTATAACATAGCATGCTTATTCAGCCTCTGGGCTAAATATCCATATCTTCTATGGTTGTCAAAAATCAATGCAATGACAGTTTGAAGTTCACAGTAATTTAAAGTCGCTGAACGTTTTAGATTCTTCAGATTTCCTTCCACCCTTGTCTATCTTCTTCGGATTTCCATAATTTATTTCCTTCAAATCCGGGTAGTTATCTTCTTACAGTCCATTAATATGAATTCACAATGTTATATTTGCAAAATCATGCGTTACTCATTACTGGGCTAAATTAACGGAATTAACAAGTTTAATGTTGATTCCTGCCAACTTGCATACGTTTTCTGTCTGGTGATGTAGTGTATTATTTTCATATATTCCATATTGTTTTCTGCAAATCCTCTAGCATTTGGCTAGGTTTGTTGGAAAAAGATAACGACAAATGAACTCGGAAAATTGAAACATGTTTTTTCTTTTTAATATCATTTTGTAGTTAATATTCACTATAGTATACTGATCTATGTAAACGTTAATACTTATTTGAAATATTTGAAATCGATAATTTATGTCTTAATTTATATAATATTGATTACATTTCTTTTAATATAAATATATATAATTTAAGTATTTAATTTAATTGAATAAAATTAAGCAATCAAATAGATTTAAACAATATTAAGGTATAATTGTTTGCCAATACAGTATCTTGGCTAGAAAAGTCCCATGTATTGCGTAGTTGGACGTGGTGTATGACTCAAATTGTTGGATGCAATGAGAAGACATGTGAGTCTTGCATACGATACCAAGGCATTTAGTTTAAGAGATAAAGTTGATAAAAATGTTCTTAAAATTTAGGCAGGATACTGTGTTGAAAAATGAATTTAACAGTGACGACAATGCAGATAGTGATGCCATTTGTTGGAAAGATTCTGACTGCGATTAACTAGACATAGACATTCTTTCATACTTTTGGGCCGAGAATACGGTGAATGATATAGCAGCTTCTACTTTGCCGAGTGTAGCACAGATCAATTTTGGAATAATCAAAGCCACATGGCACAATATGAACGTTCCACGTGTCACCTTGGAGACTAGATTTCGACATTTGAAGGAAACAATTTACAGATGTTTTACTACAAAGAGTTTGCCTTCAAGTCAAAACTTTGTCAGTGAAAGCGAGGTCACTTTATCGTAAGGTTGTTCCATTTCAGGGTGTTGGAAGTAGATGCTGAGGAGAAAGAGCGTCTGCTCCTTCCTCCAGGGATGAGTTTTTCAGAGTGGCTAAAGTAGTGTTGGAGCATAGGCCGCAGCTATGGCAAAGCTGCCAATTTTGGGGAAAAAGCACTAAGTTTTGAAGGAGAAGTGCTAATTTTGAGGAAAAGCACCATTTTTGGCAGAAGTGAACAGTGTGCGGTACGGTGCCAGATGGACGAGCTCACCGCAGAGTGCGGACCGGAAATCGCGGAGCTCGCGCGCACAAGCCAAAGAAGAGTAAATGTGGCCGAGTAGAAAGATCAACCACCACAGTAAATGAAGGAAGCGACGGAATAGAGGGCTCAGCTACCCTCATTTAAGGAAGAGTACAAAAGTTATGGTTGCTCGGACCAAGGAAGAGCAACGGGCCGAAGCATTGAAGGAAAAGGACGAGGAGCAGAGAATGATGAAGCGACGCCCATACCCACGATCTGCGCCGAAAATCACGGAACTTGCAAGAAGCTGCGACGCGACTGCAAGAGGTGTCTAAAGTACACCTAGCCATCAGTGGTTAGGGTTTTTGGGGATCACTGTTGGGAAAGGCCCACAGTTTTGTAAAGGTGCAACCCTCAGGGCCACCTATATATATGTGTAATTGTAAAGGGAAAAGGGTTAGATGGGTCAAAGATAGATTGGTTAGGCCAAGGAGTTAGAGAGTCAGATAGCTGTAGAGCTAGTCACTGAGTTTGCAGACAGTCTAAGTTGAAGTCTGAGTCATTGTAATCTCTGTAGAAGAAGAGAGTAGATCTAAGAGAAGGGCTCCCAACCATGTGCGTGGAATTTCCCAGAAATATCTAAGGCTGCAGCTGTGTGTGCAGCAGAATTGTGTAATTCCCATCTCAAGATAATATAAGATACAATTTCTGTGGACGTGATTTCCCCGTGGAGGCGAACTACATAATTCTTGTTGTTATGGTAATGTTTTACATGAATGCATGTCTGTGTGTTGCTATCTATGTTTACATGAATGTTTTGTTATCTTTATGAATGAGTATATAAAGCAAGTCCTTGAAGCTCCCTTAGAAGTTATACTCATGCACTGTCGGAGGAGTCTGTAAAGAGCACTATCGCCGCAGTGCTTAAGGAGTGGGTTACTGCGCTTTGGCGTGAGAGCAGAGACGATACATCGTGTATTGAACAAAGCGGATAAACACCCCATGTGCAGGTACGGAGATACCGCGCAGCTGGCTAAGGCGAGTAAGCTCCAGCGCTGTTGCGCTGTATGACCTGAGAAAGAATCAGACGCTCTATTCAGAAGTTATTGCGTAAGAAGGGAAGAGGGAAGACTGTGGATTCCTCACCACCCCGGTTAAGGAAACCTGATTCCTTAGCCCCCCCATAGCCACTTCGGGTGAGACCTCGGGCTGCTGCGTAGCCCGTTGCCGAAAGGGCCAGTGCACCAAGGGGTGTTTGTTGCTGCGCCTCCTGAAAACCTGGGTCTGTCCAAAAGCAACCAACAAATGATTTCGTTGCCTTGAGACTTGTTAAGCCAACAAAAGGTTTCATTTCCTTGAGAGTTGTTAAGCCAACAAATGGTTCCGTTGCCTTGAGACTTGTTAAGCCAACAAATGGTTCCGTTGCCTTGAGACTTGTTAAGCCAACAAATGGTTCCTCCGTCGGCTTTAACCCTATTATTTTGAAGGCAATGTGGTGCTGGAATCCTACATCTAAAGAAATTCAAGAGTGGTTTGATTCAAAGGCAAGAGAGTTCGCTGAACGTGAAAATAGAAGCCCTCGGCTTCAGACAGAAGACTGGTTGCAGAAGCATATTTATACTGACCTTCACGAAATCTTCTTTGTAACATTTGCACTCGAGTTGCATGAGTGGGTATCCAAGCTAGAAGATACTCAACCCACTGTGCATGTTGATCAACCTACTGTTTGGTCGCCTGAGCTAGTTAGCACTGTGAAGAGGGTAGATAATCCTGTGTCCTGTGTAGTAGTCTTTTGGTTGAACAGTCTGCTAGAGGCTTCATCACCGAGTTTGCGGTAGATACGAGGAAGAGCTTCAGCGAGGCTGAGAGGATATTCTTTAAAGAAAATAGGGGTAAGTTCTTAAATTCTCTGAACTTGTCGACTAAAATGCTCTTATATGAAAAAGGAAAACTATGCATAGCTTCCGATGAATAGCATAGACAAGTAATGTCCACAGATTCTGATAGTGATTTTGAAGCTATTGGTTGCACTCGTAGTGGAAAATGGTATAAAGTAGGCCTCGACAAGCATTCTTTTGAGTTTAGCCCAGAAGATAGTCGAGCTCGTAGAGCGAGCCATATAGAAAGATAAGGGAGTGTTCATATCCCTTACCACCCTTTTACACCGCAAAAGCCAGACGGGGCTCAGCATAACCCCGCAATAACTCCCTCTAGTAGCCTGCACGGTACTTCTAGTACCTCAGCCCCACCTTTGTTTAACCATCCCGGAGGCAGTGCCACAGCACCTCCACGTCAACCTAGCACAAGATGGATGGGTGATGACATGAAGCTACCAACCTTTAGAGGAACAGGGTTAGAAGACCCTGAGCAGCACTGGTTTCTATGTGAAGCCATTTGGACAATTAAGCAAATTAATGATGATGATGTTAAGCTGGTTCAGTTAGAAACCACACTAAGAGAGAGATCCTTAACCTGGTTTATGAAATACTCAGCAACACAGAATAGGAAGCTCGTTGATGTAAGAAGTGCTATGCTTAAAGAATTCAAGAAACCTAAATTAGAGTCACAGTGTATAATAGAACTCAAATACATAAAACAGTTACCTACAGAGTTAGTATGGGACTTTGACCAGAAGTTCAAAGCCTTGATAGATCAAGTAAGCTTTGAGTTTGCACCGCAGCAACATAAGGAATGGTTCATTGTTGCGCTACTTCCTCACATTAGACTTCCTCTTATGCAACAGAATCTCACTACACAAGAAAAAGCTCTAGACATGGCTATGAAACTAGAAGCTTCACCAATTGCTGGAACAAGCAACGATGTTGCGCAGTTGCAGAACCAAATAGCAAACCTAACCTTGCAAGTGCATGATATTAAGAAAGGAAAGGATGTCAAAGAAGAAATTTGGTGTACAAAGTGTAGAGCACAAGGACATTCAAAGGACCATTGTCCTGTTTTCATAGATTATATTGCAACTGGAGCACCTAACCCTTTACCACAGGCACAGAGGCCTTGGTGTGAAATCTGTAGAACTAGAGGCCACAGACCACAAGAGTGTCACTTGTTACAAAAATATGTACAAACTCCAAAGAATCTATATTGCAATTTCTGTAAATCAGTAGGCCATGATGAGAACAATTGTAGAGCAAATGAGCTCATGATAGAAAGAAAACATGATGTTTATAGAGTACAGTCAGAACCACAGGGACCCACAGTAGGTCCGCAGTATGACCAAGCTTGCGAAGGCAGAGGAGGAAATTACAGGGGCCGTGGACGCGCAACAGGTTTTGGTCGAGGAAGAGGACAGATCACTTGTTATAACTGCGGATCTCAAGGCCATTATGCAAGGGATTGCCAAAATCCTACAACCATCTGCAGATACTGTAAATCTTATGATCATGTCATTGAAGAATGCCCTCAGTTGATGGCCAAAATGGAAGAAAAGAAGCCACAGGTTAACCAGAATATCCAGTTGATTGGAGCAGAAAAAAGAGAACCAAATCCTACAGTTAATATAGTGACGCGCAGTGGAGCAACCACTGGTGCGCCAGAGTCGGGAACTGGAAAGCCAGCGACGCAATGGGTGCGCCGCGCTAATATTAAACCATCCCCGCTTGACCTACAGAAGCAAAAAGAAGCATTCAAGCAAGCTCAAGAGTATTTCTCAGATCTGCGAGCTTCAAGTTCTGTCGCAATTCCGCATAACGATATCAGACCGCATGTGCCGCATCAAGAGAACTGGGTACAAGACCAAGCCACTACATCTGGAAGGCCTGATGAGGAGGATGCACTAGGAAGTGTTCATGATTTCTTGAGAAACTGCTTAAAGTTGTTGCGCAATGAAAAAGCAACTATGGAACTCCAACACCTGTTGGATCAGTGTCAGCAATCTGCTTTGATGAATACACCGCAGCGTGCTGTTCATCAGATTGGGATTCATACTAGAACTGGAAGAGAGATGAGACTCACAGCGCAGATTGGATCATTTGAGATGGACGAAGTCATTTTGGATTTAGGCTCAGAAGTTAATGTTCTCACCATGCAGACATGGGAACAGATGGGTAGCCCTCAGCTTACAAGATCTCCTATCCAGCTAAGACTTGCAAATCAGCAACGAGTTTCTCCATTGGGTAGATTACCCAATGTACCCATTGATATTGAGGGAGTAAGAAGTTCTGCAGACTTCGAAGTAATCAAAATTCTGGATGACAGTAGACCTTACCCAGCACTTTTAGGCATAGACTGGGCATTTGATAATTTGGCTGTCATTAATTTGAAGAAAAGAAAGATGACTTTTGAGGATGACCAGATTAGGGTCATTGCACCGCTTGATCCCCTTCAAGGACCACGGTATATTGAACCCATTCGAGCAGAAGAAGAAGCGCGCTACATGGAAATCTTGTACCAGATGACTGCTAGTCATAATGATTATGTCAATCCCACGGCGGACGACCATATCAGCTGGAGATGCGATAGCTCGTGCGCATCAGATTCGGAAGCAGGATTGGAAAACTGGCAGAATCGCTTACATGAAGTTTCTGCAAGGCGTTGCGCCAGGATGACTAAATCCATTCGATGGATTGGCACAGAATTGGATAACACCCCAATCTTTGATGGTTTAACTGGAGTAAGTGAATTCATACATGCATATGAACAAGAAATCCCAGATGAGCAGCGCATACAAGCATTGGATGTAGCACTGCGCACTACACCCGTGAGATGGTGGGGTGCGCATAAAGAAAATATCGACACATGGAAAGACTGTCGCAGGTTGATACTGCACAGATTTCAAGAGACTACAGCAGGAGTTTTGCGCAAATATGATGGACAGAGTGACCCCAGGACACATGTGAAAGCATGTATTCAGCAATGGTCAGATATTCCAAAGGATGAGTGGGATCACCTATTCCTCCACACGTTGGACATAGTTCCAAGGAACTGGTACATTGAAGCAGAATTGCGCAGAGGCACTATCACTTGGCCTCTCATGATCAAAAGTTTTCAGCTCACTTTCAGCTTTGAGTCAGAACATCCAAGCATCGATTAGGATTTAAAGTGTATTAGAAAGAAGGTATTTGAACAATGTCCATTACCAGAGTATTCTGAACCAGACTGGGCTGTCCAGATGGAACATGACCTGGAATGCTATAATTTCACCGCTGGAGAAGAGGATGATGATCCTCGCAACATCAATATTCCATAGTTAGAAGGGACGCGCAAAGTTGAAGGCCCTCAGCTTGATATCCCTGCCATTACAGAACACATCAAGCTCAATAAAATTAACATTGGTACACAAGCCGAACCCAAGGTTGCCTCTATAGGAGATTATTGGGATGATGAAACTGTTGACCACATTGCAGATTTACTACATGAGTACCAGGACATCTTTCCTACCAAGTTTACAGAAATGAAAGGCATCCTAGGAGATTTAGGAGTTATGCGCATACCTTTGAAAGCGGATGCTAAGCCAGTAAAACAGCGCCCGTACAGGTTGAACCCGCGATATAAAGAAAAGGTCAGAGAAGAAATTGATAAGATGCTCGCAGTTGGTATCATTGAGCCAGTAGAGGAAAGTGATTGGATTAGTCCTATGGTGGTACAAGATAAAAAGGAAAAAGGTGAAATAAGAATCTACGTGGACCTGCGCAAGCTCAACGACGCATCAGCACATGATCCATTTCCTACGCCCTTTACAGATGAAGTACTTGACAATGTTGGAGGACAAGAGGCTTACTCCTTCACTGATGGCTTTTCAGGATACCATCAGATCAGAATCCATCTGGAGGACCGCCATAAGACCACTTTTGCGACTGAATGGGGCTCATTCCAATATATGGTAATGCCCTTTGGTCTTAAAAACGCTCCTGCTATCTTCTCTAGAGTCGTTGTTGCTGTTTTTAAAGAATTCATCCATAAGTTTCTAGAAGTCTATTTTGATGACTGGAATGTGTTTGGTTTACTAAAGAACCATATAGGGAATCTAAGGATGATGTTAGACAAATGTAGACAGTATTAGATTTCCCTAAATTTGAAAAAATGTATCTTCTGTGCTCCTTTTGGTAATTTGTTGGGTCACATTGTATGCAGACAAGGACTCACGATGGATCCTGCGAAGGTTGCCATCATTGCTAACTTGCCTACGCCCAACTCAGTCAAACAATTGCGCACTACATTGGGACATACAGGATACTACAGAAAATTTATCAAGGGTTATGCAAAGATTACTGCCCCTATGGAAAGACTGCTGAAAAAGGATTCGAAGTTCCAATGGACAGAAGAATGCCAACAGAGCTTGGACACACTTAAAGAAAAGATGATCACAACGCCTATTCTAGTTTTCCCAGACTGGAGAAAACCCTTTCATGTTCATGTAGATGCTTCTTCCATAGGATTGGGGGTTGTACTTACACAACCGGGAGAAGGAGGTATCGACCACCCCATTGCTTACTCTAGCAGAAAGCTGTCCACAGCTGAGAAGAACTACACCACTACAAAAAGAGAAGGACTAGCTATGGTGTATGCCTTACAGAAGTTCAGACACTATCTATTGGGTGCTCATTTTAAAATGTATACTGACCATTCTGCTTTGAAGTACTTGGTCAACAAGCCAATGTTAGGGGGAAGAATTTGCAGATGGCTACTCCTCTTCCAGGAGTATGATTTTGAGATTATTGTGAAGCCAGGAAGATTGAATGCAGGGCCTGACCATTTATCTAGGATAGAGTCAGGGGAGGAACCTACAAATTTGGAGGACAATCTGCCTGATGCGCAGTTGTTCTCTATTCGAGCAGCAGATGGATATTATTCCGATATTCTTGAGTTTCTCACTACAGGGAAACCACCAGTTGAGTTCACAATACAGCAGAAGAAACAACTTGTTGTCAAAGCCGCAGACTTCAATTTGATAGCAGGCCAGCTCTATAAGTTGGGCCCTGATGAAGTGTTGCGCAGATGCATTTTATCACATGAGAAGAACTCCATAATCGCAGAAGTGCACTCAGGAACCGCAGGAGGCCATTTTGTAGGAAAATCGACTGCACAGAAAATCTTAGCCGTCGGTCTTTGGTGGCCAACATTGCATAAGGATACTAAGGAATTCTGCAAGTGTTGCGATGTGTGCCAGCGAACAGGAAAACCTTCAAGAAGAGATGAAATGCCTCTCAAACCCCAGATAACAGTGCGTGCTTTTGATAAGTGGGCCATTGATTTCGTGGGACCTATCAACCCACCAGGAAAGAGAACCGACGCAAGATACATCATCACAGCTACTGAATACCTCACCAGATGGGCTGAGGCGAAGCCAGTCAAGAATTGCGACGCTGTCACTGCCGCGTAGTTCATTTTTTAGAATATTGTCACTAGATTTGGATGTCCACTCATTCTAATGAGTGATCAGGGCACACATTTCCTAAACAAGACCATAGAGGCCCTTACTGAAGAATTCCATATCAATCACCACAAGAGTACACCCTACCACCCTCAAGCTAATGGTACGGTGGAGGCATTCAATAAGATTCTGGAGAATGTCCTGACCAAGATCTGTAACCAACAAAGAGATGATTGGGACCTTAGAGTCACAGCTGTGTTATGGGCTTACAGAACCACATGCAAGAAACTAACAGGTCACACACCTTTCAGTTTGGTATATGGACAAGAAGCAGTTATGCCCATGGAATACATTGTTCCCAGTCTCAGAATTGCTCAAATTACAGAAATGGCAGATACTGATACTATGAGTGAAAGGTTGTCACAATTGCTTGTCTTAGAAGAAGACAGGATTTTAGTCGGATTCCATCAACAAGTGCAGAAGGAGAGACAGAAGGCTTGGCATGACAGGCATATTAAGAATAAAGTCTTTCAAGAAGGAGACTTGGTACTCCTCTACGATAGTAAATTCTTCAAGTTTCCAGGCAAGTTTCATATACATTGGTTAGGGCCTTTTCAAGTAATGCAGATAACTGAAGGAGGAGCAGTTCAGCTTGCAAAGCTTAATGGAGAATTGCTGCCCACAATGATCAATGGGAGTCGGCTCAAGCTTTACCGCGACAGCCACTCCACCCTGTCGACCTAATCAGCTGCTAAAGTAGTGCAGATGTCCAGTGTAGTTGAAAGAGGCATCGCACTTATCAGTCTACACGGAAGTCGTGAGACATTTTCAGTCTCTGGCTTCCTGCACAGTTCCTCGAACCATCCGCGCAGGTAATAAAGCCTGTTCTGGGTAAGTCTATTTTTCGCTCTTGCGAAATCCCCCCGGTTGTTAAACTTTTGCTCTTGCGGAGTTCCCTGTTGTCTAATTTTGTTTGCTCTTACGGAGTCCCCGTTGTGGACCCCTCTATATGCATAGTTACCCTTGCTGAAGTAACCCGCCGAAAATTTGAAAATTTGAATTACGGAAGTTCTGTAGCCGCATCTGAGTCTTAATGAAGGATGAGACCGCCAATTAATTATATTTGCTCTGACAGATTTGGCTTGATTTCCCGAAGATCCGCATTTAATTAAGGAGCCGAAGGCCTTAGCTTATCTCCCGAAAGGCTGTCAGAACCCGTCCATCACATTTAATGCACCACAGAGGTGCGGGGGTAGGGGGGTTGTCAACTCATATGCATAGGCGCCTACGGTTATTAGCCCCACTTGTCCGCATCTACTACCGCCTTTAGCTATAAATACCCCTCATTCGTATATGTTTGGGTTACTTTCCTCGAGTTGTATAAGTTGTCTTGTTTGAGTCTAAGTCATTGTTTTCAGAGCCGTGTCGTGCAGACTATTCCCTTTGCTTTCAGAGTTCGTATCCTACACTGTTCCGCCCTCCTCTGATCAGTGTCAAGTTGTGTATGTAAGTTCATGACGGAGAACCTGTCAACTGAAGAATTCGTCCGACAGTTTAGATGCAGAGGTTTAGATTTCAGTATGGGTACCCCGATCAAGATTGTCGAGCTTCCTGATCCCAGACAGTCCCCGGGCACAAGGGCATCTCAACCGCACCAGCCGGAGGAACCCTTTCCAGAGCCCTTGGCCACTATGGTTAACTACATTCCTCCGTAGTCGGATGATGCACTCGAGGTGCGTATTCCCAAGAATGCCAAGTATCCGATTCCGTTGCCACCAATGGCGAAAATCGTGCACGAAGAAGGATCCCTGCTCGGACATCTTCCGCTTGTTAAGTTTTCCAACTATAGTTTGGGAGATTATAGATCGTATCCACAGTTCACACCGGATCACTATCTGACAGTGGTCCATAACCCTGTTAAGAAAGTTGACGAATTCGTCCCGCAGTAATTTGCAGTAAATATGGAGAGGCCTGGCCTATTGAACCTATTGAAGCTACCGCACTTCGGGCGTAGCAATGAAGTTAATGCGGTTGTTAAGGTCTTGTTATCCTGTGTTCATGGTGGTTATCTATGGATAGGGAGGCCAATTGATTTGAATGTGGATCTGATTCATCGAATTATCGGCCTATCTAAGGTTGGTAAGGACCCCAACGTCCACCTCGTTGGTAAAGACAGGGATCGAAAGCTGGCTGCACAGGTGGTGCAGAAATACAACTTGTCGCGAGGAGGTCAGGCCTATGACCTCACTATAGTTGAGGATGAAGCACTCAGATTCACAGGCAGTCTGCTCGCAGGAAGACTTTTAACGAAGTGCCGACCTAAAGAAGTCCCTAGAGCTGTTGTAGAGCTCGCAGTCGCAGCTGCCGAAGGAGAACAGTATAACTGGTCTCTCTTCCTCCTAAATACATTCTTGGATGACTACCGCAACGTTTAGGACACCACTAATCACCTGTTCCATTTTTCTTGGCTCCTGATCTTGTGTGCCTTTGTCGGGTGGAAGGAACCGCCCAACACTCAGTTTCTTCCGCGCCGTTCAGGAGAGGTTACAAGGATGCGTTATGTCAACCTCTGGGATTCTAATAGTCCCGTGAAGCACAAGATGAACCGCGCCATATTCTTTGAGTACTACAATCTCCTCAGGGATACCATCTTACAGATGTCAAGGCTTACTGAGGAGACGACAGAAATCTATGGAAAGAAGTTGGTCTTTTCTGCCAACTTGCATGAAATCTATTCCCGCCCTCGTGAAATTCACTCGAAAGAATGGGCCGTAGGGATCTACCAAATGACTACCCAGGATGTGGAGGACACTATGAAGTCCTGGCCAGATGAATGGAAGCAGGCCGTTGACATCGCTGCCGTGATGCCACCCCCTGCGGCGCCAGAAAAAGATAAGTGAAAGGAAAAGGCTGCGCAGAAGAATGATGAAGGTCCTTCAGGACCGCCTCCAAAGAAGCAGAAGCTGTCGCACCCCGCAGAAGTGACTGGAGATTCCTATGTGACCCTTGACGCGGGGTTCGACCAATACTTGAAGGAGCAATTTCACGAGCTGCGGACCTCTCAGGCCAAGATCAGAAGTGCTCTGGACCTACAGCTCGTGGAGTTGAAAGGTCTCGCAGGACGAGTTGCGCAGACCCATGCGCTAGCATCTGGCTTGCAGGCGCCGCAAGCATCTACAAGCACCGAACAGGTTGAAGTACCTGCCGACAGGCACACTATTGTACATATCCCGCCTGCAAGCATGGCACTCCCGGATCCTTTAGCTGCACTACAGGTAAATCTCTGCGCAGCTTGAACTTCATGAAGCGCAAGATACTGGGTTACGTAATGCCGTAGATGAAATCGCCCAGGAGCTGCCAGCCTACCAGATTCAACCAGACCTTCCCTTAGTTGAGAAAGTGCAATGCATCGACAGAAGGGCGCAAGCCCTAGAACATCAAGTAGTTGCTATGGCTGAGGACCATAGAAAGCAGCTCGCCGAGTTGGAATCTCGTGTCGCAGTGCCTCCCGTGCATGAGACATAAGAACAACTGGAAGCACTGCGCATAGCTTCTATCCAAATGCAACACAAAATAGATGAATCCCAGCAGTTAATGATGCAAGCTATGGAGGCTTGGGCTGATCTTGAGAAGCTCCCTTCTAAGGTTTCCCTTGTAGAACAAGTGGAAACAGCAGAACAGTCCCTAACTGTTCTGAATGAAGAAGCTAAGTCCTTGGAAGGCTTAGCCAAAATGAGGAAGATGAGCAAAGTCTGTAAAGTCCAGCAAGAACTGCACAGGCTCAGAAACAAAGATGCTACTCTCGCCAACATCATTCAGCCCTTTATGGATGAGTATGCTGAACTTGTTGCCCAAGCAGAGGCCAAGGTCAAAGCATTTGCTGAGTCTCAAGAGTTGGTCGACGGCATAGAAGGAGAAGAAGCTACTGCAGACATGGTGCAGACAGTTGCGAAGTGCATCGAAGACATGGACTCCGCTATTGCGCAGTGGAAGCAAGACTTCACTGCGACCCAAGCCAAGTCAAATGCACAACTAAATCGACTGCAAGCTAGTGCGGGTGGCTCGGGGACGAGCCACAAGTAAGTGTTAGGGGCCTGTTGGAGCATAGGCCACAGCTATGGCAAAGCTGCCAATTTTGGGGAAAAAGCACTAAGTTTTGAAGGAGAAGTGCTAATTTTGAGGAAAAGCACCGGTTTTGGCAGAAGTGAACAGTGCGCGGTACGGTGCCAGATGGACGAGCTCACTGCAGAGTGCGGACCAGAAATCGCGGATCTCGCACGCACAAGCCAAAGAAGAGTAAATGTGGCCGAGTAGAAAGCTCAACCACCATAGTAAATGAAGGAAGTGACGGAATAGAGGGCTCAGCTACCCTCATTTAAGGCAGAGTACAGAAGTTATGGTTGCTCGGACCAAGTAAGAGCAATGGGCCGAAGCATTGAAGGAAAAGGACGAGGAGCAGAGAACGATGAAGCGGCACATATCAACAACAACTGAGAATAAAACTTGTTTTATTATGAGAAAATTTAAGTTGTTACATAAGTGTTCAGAAAGAAAGGATTGCATTTCCATAGGTTTTGTAACAAATGTGAGTGAGACTGATTTTGTTGGGGGAACATTTTTGGGTGACTTCTCCTTTGGTATTTTGGTCAATGAAGTGGTGTTTTCTTGTATGGCATGTTGTCTAGGGGTGAGCAGTGAATATACCAGTTTCTTCTAAAATTTCCGAATGAAATTCAAGATCGGTACCTTACAGGCCTGCAATAAATCAGGGTGCACACCTTTCAAACATTGGCACCGAACATTGTTGCTCAAATTTTTGTATATAAAAAATTCCACTTCGATCAATAGTTGAATGTGCTAAGAAATTTGATAGTTGAATGTTATAAATTCTCTGGGATCAAATGCTCCTGTGGCAAAAGAAGGAGATGACAGAAAAAGAAGCTTCTTTACAATGATAGTAGACACAATAGACGTCTATCAAAATGCATGGTATAAATGCCATCAGATAAAAAAAAGCACTTTGGGTAAGGCGATTGGTGATATTTATCAGGAGCCAGATGCTAGTACTATCATATTGGAACTGTCATGTTAAACTGTCACGTTTTTTTCCAAAACTTATTTTTGATGGGCACTTTATTCTCTAAACCATCATTAATTTTTGTGGGTTACTCTTAACAGAATTTGGATTTACATTTTATAGCTAACCTTTCTAATTTCTTTTATTTTTTTTTCCATGATCATTAATTTGTTTGATAAGTTAACATAAACAACTTGGCATTAAAATAGAAAATTCCAAATTGTTAACTTGACACGTAACCATTGGACCTTTCTATGCATATCATACCTGGAAATAAATGTGCACATTTTAAATATTTTCAGCCATGAGCATTTGCTATATAGTTAAAACTTTTATTTTCTATGTAAATGTGAAATTTTAATCAATTTTAAGATATATATTAATAAAAAAATTACTATAGACAGGTAATTATCTTATCTGTGGAAGGGAAAAATTTAAACTAGACGGTTTTTGGACGGGGAATATATATACTTAAAACGTCAAAAAAATTTGTTTGACGGTTAAAATTAGAACCAAATTCCAACCCTGGGTGGAAGCCAACAGGAGCATCGAAGGATCTGAAGGTCTTGTACAAAAAATGCTTAGATAGACAACAACAATGGGTTGTTGGTGCAGAAGAAAATATGAAGATCGATGTAAATAGCATCATATGGGTATGGTCACCAAGAAGGGCCTTGCAGTAGAAAAAATTAGAATAAACGAGAAGGTCCTTGCAGCAGTCAAGGCACAACGAGAAAATATGGGGAATAGTGTTTAGAGTGGTGGATGTTCTCAAGGGTTGATAGTAGACAAAATTGATTTCTAAATTTCTCTTTGTGGCAGTTTTAAGCAACAAAATTGTTGTGTTTCTAAATTTCCACTTGGTCAACAAAAAGTTGTATTTTCTCATTTTCATTAAAGTTTTATAAAATGAAAGATACAACTTATATCCATTGGGATTGATAATGGATGGTTATTTATTACAAAATTGGATTTATGATAAGTGTCATAATTTGCGCACTAACTGTCATTAAGTGTTGTAATTGTGCTTAAGAATAATTGGCCTTTAGAAGTGGTTTATCCGCTGCACTTAAAATCAAGTAATTATCCTCATAGTAACTACCTAAATACTAAAATATGATCCACTATACTCAAACTACCAAATTCAGTGGTGCTCATAGGAAAAGAATTCTATACGAGCCAATATTCTATGCGATCCAACTATATTTCTAATACTGAATGTGCCAAATCAAATATCCCACATGTCACAATATGATCGTTCCACGTGTCACTATGGGATATTAGATATCAACATTTAAACAACAAAATTTATAGACGTTTTTCTTCAAAGACTACGCTAGCAAGTGGAAGTATTCTCAGAGAAAGAGCGGCCGCTCTTTCCCAAAGGTGTTCTATTGTTACGATTCCCTTGTAAATGAAGGGTCGGTCGAACCTTCTTATTCCAAATATTCTTTTCATAATAGTTTTATACTGCAAGAAGGGTTGGTCGATCCTTCTTGTGATCTCTATTATGGATATAGCTGAATTGTTGGATAAAGGTTTTCACAATTAACTATGAAAAGAAGGGGCGGTCGATCCTTCTTGTCAGAAAACGGAAGTCGGGAGAAACCATTTTTTATAGGTTAAAACTTCCAAGGTGTTCTATTTTTAAAATTGCCTTGTAATTGAAAGGTCGGTCAACCCTTCGTATTCCCAATATTATTTCCATAATAGTTTGACACTACAAGAAGGGTCGCTCGACCCTTCTTATTCCAAATATTATTTTCATAATAATTCGCCACTCTAAAAAGCGTCGGTCGTCCTTCTTGGGTATTCCATTATGGATATAGCTGAATTGCTGGATAAATGTTTTCACAATTCACTATGAAAAGAAGGGGTGGCCGATCCTTCTTATCGGAAAACAGAAGTTGGGACAAACGATTTTTATATGTTATGACTTAGCCGATTGACTGGCTATTCGGAAAACAGAAGTCGGGACAAATGATTTTTATATGTTATAACTTAGCCGATTGCGGAATCTTGGTTTTCGGTTTTGATATATTTTATTTCCGCAACCTGCAACCCACAATTGCGGATTGATGATTGCAAAAAGAATGTATATATTTATGAAATAAAACCCCGCAACCCTTCTTTTCCTTTCGGCATGTTTACGTTTTAACCGTCAATTTGTCTTGATCCTGCGGATGAGATTACACCGGGTGATTAAAATGAAGTTTAGCTTTCCCGTTTAGCTTGTCGATGTTAGCACTAGCGTTGTCCTAGATGAAACTGGGAGGCTCAATTTCTAAAAAGAACGGAGAAAGCCTCGGTGTTCTGGGAAAAATAGAATCATATGGGTAGGTATTGACGGCCTCAAGGGTGAACTGATCAAATCCCAAGCCCAAAATTTTGCAAGGCGAATTAAATTGTTGAGGTCTGCCTACAGTTACATATCTGTGCAAATAAACGGTCTATATCGACGGTGGTGAAGATCTACAGTCATTAGCATGCTTCGCACAAAAAGGGTGAGGTGTTCTAGACGTAGGTGGGAGGTTTAGCCCACAAGCATCTTAAGTAGCAGATCAATGGCCAATGGAGAAGATTGACGGTCGTGAACTACTTCTCCGATACGACATGCACGGAGCAAACAAACTTTCAGATACGCAAAATTTTGGTAGAGGCCCGTGGGTTTGGACGACGCAGATCTAAGGAGGCCGAGATCTATGGCCGAGGTTTTGTTCGTGGATCTAACTTGCATGAAACATCAATGCAAGCCAAATCCATGAAGTTGGTAAAAGTTGCAGCGTTTGACGGCCAGGATTTGAGGCAACATGTGGTGGGATTCGAGGCCACCAGGTATCAGGAAAATGGACGGCCAGGGAAGCTTCCACACCGCAGGAGATGCAGGGGTGATAACAAAGGATAAATAATATTAAAAACTCACTTGCACAGAGAGATGGATTCCTATTTTGCATCCGAAAGCGACAGGAGCAAGCTGTGTAGAAATAGACAGGTCAAACAGGGGCCCAAGCCAACCTCAAAAAAGAAGGTAGGTTATCTGCTCTACAGTAAACTATTTAATGGTTGAATTGAGTGATAGAGAACCCATAGAAACACTATTTACAGATAGAGATGAAGAGTTCTACGACACTATGATGACCGATGACCCCATGGAAACCATAAAAAATAAGTTGAAACTGGTTAGGGAGCGAGGTATAGACATGCACCAGGTCCACCAGTCCTATTTCCATCTGTTTACAGTCGGACAAACCCCTGGTTTTCCCGAATTTGTTGAATGGTGTGCCTCTAACTACTCTTCTACCAAGAGGGAAATCATGGATGATTCCAAGTCCAATATCCTTTGCGAAATCGATACCCAAACCCTTAGAAAAGCCCTGTCAGTCGCAAAAGAGTTTTTCCAGAAAGCTATAGGGTATATCGAGGAATCCCTAGTCCGATTTTTTAGACAATCCCCTATTGAAGTAAAAAATAATTTATACATGTCCTGTCTGAATTCTACTGATAAAATACAAGAGCAGGATTTCCCAGCTGAATCTAGACTATTCACGGAAGAATCCAAAGGTGCTATCGCCATGATGAGCAAATTCCTAGGTTGAGACTCTGATATGTATGTCACAGAACCTCTAATAAGTTTGTGTTTTGTCCTAGGCACCTGCCCCTTGGAATCAGATGACCCAAGCCAATATACCCAATGTGCATGCCTCAGGTTTGATGAAGTTTTGGGTTAAAGTATACACTCCTAGATAAAGAATTTCGAGGAAACAAGGATTTTTCAGATTTCTGTCCTACTTACTAAAAATGTTCCTGGAATTCAATAAGGAAAACTTGCAAATGCCTGAGGTACTACTTACTCACGATATGTACACTGATTACACCAAGTTCCATGATGAGCTCATGTCTGAGTTTTATCAGGTCACTTTCAAAAAGAAGTTGCCTAGAGTATTACCAGAAATGCAGGAGTTACTACAACTTTCTCTTGAGAAGAATGTCGGAGATTGGTTCCTTTCAGAGCATGGCACAATCGTCAGGGTTTATGGGCAGTCTCTGAGCTAACAGAACTGGAGGAAAAGAAGGAGAAGTTGCAGATTGACTTGACACACTGTAGGGCCGAGCTATTGAAGCTTGAAGCGAAGGAAAAACAATGGCAAATAGATATAGCTACTGTGGTGGCAAGTGAGAAAATCTCAAAGGCTAGAGTGGAATATCTTGAGAAGAGACTGTAGCAGAAAGAGCAAGAAGTAGAAAGCATGGCCACACCATCCATAGAGGCTAGTGATTTCTCTCTGGTAGGGGCTATAGCCGAAGCTAGTCTGGAAGACATGGAAATAACAAGATTAAAAAAGAAGAATGTGAATCTGAAAACCCTGAAGGATAATGCAGAAAGAGAAAAGGAGGCTTGGGAAGCCAAGCACCAGGAGTTGCAGGGTAAATATGATGAGTTGGAAAGACAAGCTACAGGGTAGACTTCCTTGCTAGAGGCCAGGCAAATCATCTAGGATGGCATTATTGAAGAAGTAGGAAAATTGAGGCCCTTCCTCAATTTTGTCTTGGACAAGGAAACAATGATAAAATTAGCCAAGAGTAGTGTGACAGCAGTAAATGAGAAATTGAACAAAAAACCTGTAGAGTATACTGAGAATGCCATTGAATTCCTGAACAGTTTATCTAAGGAGCAGGTCAAGACAATTGGTGTAACAGATAGGGTTTCCATCATCATTGGAGCCAAAAAAGTGATGCACAAGCACCAGTAGGTAAAGGCTATTCAAGCTAAAATAGATGTCATGGCACAACAAATCAAGTATTTCAAAGACTTGTTTGACCCTTTGTTCATGAAAGGGTTACCTCTCTTTTGGGAGGGGGATGGAACAATGCTCACAGAAGAAGAATATCAGAAGAAATTGGCAGGATGTAAAGTGCATTTCAACGATTTTGCAGGTATGGATCAGTTGCTATCAAGGAAGACAGTGGTGGATAAAATGGCAAAGGATTTTGAGTTAAGCATGATGTTCAAGGAGGCTAGTGCACATCTGCAAAGCTACTCTTATAGGGACCACACTGAGATATGAGTCTTAATGAAGGAGTTGGCCACCTCAAAGCTGCCATCTGCCGAGCTATGGAATCTCGTTGAGAAATATGGGAAGGGAAAGCTGATATTGAAACGCTGAAGATTCGATGATCATGGGATAGCAACATGGAGGAAATATTCGCTAAAGCATTTTGTTTATTTTGTTAGAGTCTGTTGTCTTTCGGTAAAAATGCTCAGTAATTTTGTAAAAGGAAATTGAGCCAGTTTTACCAGCATTGTCATTTTGTGTAACTAATTCATGAGGGTGGCGAACCTGTTTGAATAGGTGTCACCTACATTGTAACAACTTCTTGTTGAGGCAAATTGAGCCGGAAGGATCTGAGCATCTATGTAAGCAATGTAATAGAAGGAGAAAGGGTTGGAAAATTTTGTTGGACTCGTGAATTCCCTGTCTTATTAAGCACTCTAAGATATATTTTAATAAAATATGGCTAGGTAGAGCAAGGTTTTCTATCAGAGATTCCTGTGTTATTCGTCTTACAGTCTGTTTACTTCTTCTCTTATGTGAATGTTTCTCTCACTGTTTAATTCATACTGTTATGTTTTTTCATGCTTGGATAAGTGTTGTATCGGGACAAAAGTCATAAATATTATGCTCTGTTGCTTTCATTTCAAGCATCCACTACCATTTTCTGCTAAAGTCAGTATAGAATTCATTATCATAAGCTCTATATTGATGGGGAGTTCATATCTTCTTCTTTAATCACCAAATAAAATCTCTTTGACTGTGAGTGAGTGGCTATCCTTCCTCTAATTAGTTTTCTTTGCAAATCACTGTCATGTTTAATCATATCCTGACTCTTGCCTCTGATTAGTTTGATCTACAGTTTGGATTTGTCTTTAGTCATGATCTGTGTGTGTTTTATGTTTTAAGTGAATTTATTTAATTAAAACATTTATCTATTTATGCAAATGATTAACATAAATTAATAAATTCATGTTAATTTTTGAATTAGCATTCCAGCTACAGGGTAATCTTGCATGTGCCTAATCCTTAAAACTACTATGAGTGAATTTTCATTTCCTGATTGTGCTGTGGTTAAACCCACATTAGTAACTTCACTATACTCAATGTGCCAAATCAAATAAAAAATAGTAACCTCCATATACTCAGTGTGCCAAATCAAATATGCCATGTGTCACAATATGATCATTCCACGTGTCACCCTAGGATACTAGATATCAACATTTTAACAACAAAAATTATAGACGTTTTGCTTTAAAGACTTTGCTGGAAAGTGGAAATATTCTCAGAGAAAGAGTGGCCACTCTTTCTCCAAGTTGTTCTACTGTTACAATTCCATCCTAAATGAAGGGTCGGCCGAACCTTCTTATTCCAAATATTCTTTTCATAATAGTTTGACACTCCAAGAAGGGTCGGTCGATCCTTATTGTATTATCCATTATGGTTAAAGCTGAATTCCTTATTCTATTATCCATTATAGTGGCGGATCACTTGGCCTCCGGCTCCAATGGCGGTTCAATAAATCACTACTGGCTCATGAAGAATATGTTGGGGAAGATTCTGGATGACATGCTGGGAAACTGGGGTTCTACTCAGAACCAAATGCTAGCCACTAGGGCCAAGCTTGTTGTCTTGGACGAAAGTCTAACTAATCTCGACGCCACCTTCTCTTGGAGCCAGCACGTGATTGTAAGCCGAAGCCCGGTCTAGGACGACTCTGCAGGAAAAGACGATGGTGGCCCTTCCCGTGTCTCTGCGGCCCTGCTATACTTAATGTTCCAAATCAAATATGCCATGCGGCACAATATGATTGTTCCACGTGTCACCCTAGGATACTAGATATCAACATTTTACCAATGAAATTTATAGACGTTTTGCTTTAAAGACTTTACTGGAAAATGGAAATATTCTCAGAGAAAGAGCGTTCGCTCTTTCTCCAATGTGTTCTATTGTTACAATTCCCTCCTATATGAAGGGTCGGCCGAACCTTCTTATTCCCCACATTATTTTCATAATAGTTCGACACTACAAGAAGGGTCGGTCGACCCTTCTTCTTACCAATATTATTTTCATAATATTTTGACACTGCAAGAAGGGTCGATCGATCCTTCTTGTGTTCTCCATTATGGATATAGTTGAATTGCTGGATAAACGTTTTCACCATTAAGTATGAAAAGAAGGGGCAGCCGATCCTTCATGTCGGAAAATGGGTGTCGGGACGAACCATTTTTATATCTTTTAACTTAGCCGATTGACTTGTTATTCTAACAATGACTTGAATATTTTAGACATTCATTTTTTCACATTAAATTTTAGAACATTTATGAAATAAAACCCCACAACCTTTCTTTTCCTTCCTGCATGTTTAAGTTTTAACCGTCGATTTGTCTTGATCCCACGGATGAGATTACACTGGGTGATTTAAATGAAGTTCAGTTTGTCCATTTTTTGATTGTTTTTCTGAAGTTGCGGGAAGCTTTGATTTTTTCCACCAATTCGTTTTCATCCCGCAATCCCGCTTATTTCTTATTGTGAGAAGACTTTGTAAATAGCTTTTGAACGTTTCGTTCCGCAACCCTTAATTGTGGATTGCGGAAAAGTGGTTCAAGTAATAAGGTGTGTTGTGTGGCCTTGCAACCCGCAATTGTGGATTACAAAAGATTATTTGAATTATAAAAAGTTGTTTGTGCTCCTGCATCCCGCGACTGGCATTTGCGAATTGCGGATTGCGGGAACCTTTTTATTGTTGGTTTTCTAGGTTGCGATCCTGCAAACCTTGAACCGCAATTGCGGATTGCGGATTGGGGGAACAATGTACATAGTTCCAAAATAAAACTCCCACAACTTGACCCTGCATCCTGCAAGGTTTAATCTGAGTAGTTTATTTGTTTTCATCCTATGGTATAGATTTGGCCTGTCTAAAAGCAGTAAATATGTGATTTTCCCTATTTTTCCTTGTCCTTTTTACTTTCAAAAATTACCTTCCTGCTTGAATTTTACTGCGAATTTGTTACCGTGTCTGTTACCCGTTACTTTCAGCTGAAACAGGTTGGTTTTTCTCATTCCTCTTATTCAGTTATCTACTGTTTTGAGATTTTGAATTGTTTTTTATTTTTGTTCATTCGTTTATCAGAAACCCTCCAATTTCAAACATGTCGAGAAATACACATTGTAAAACTGCTCAGAAGGATTTACTGAACAAAGACCCAAATTTTGGTATTTTCTCGAACACTAGTAATAAAATCACTGAAACATATCAGCTACACTGGTCCAGAATCTATTCAATTTTTGATAATGATGACCTATCAAACATTCAGAATGACCAGCTGGCATATGAGAAAATTAGGGATTCCTAGCTTCATGCCATTGCTGCCAGACCCGCTATCTTGCCTTATACTGATGCGGTTAAATGGATTGTGGACCACGCTAACCCTAAATACAGGTCATTTAATGACAGTGCAGGGTCACACTTGGATACCTTCCTTCCTAAGGATTTCATCAGAGATTATGCTCTTAAACGGTTTATGCAACCCCTTAACGCTGAGTTCATGGAATCTTCTAAGACCAGGTACAATTTAAACGAAATGTTGAAGTCATGGATGAATAAACCTGACAGTTTCATCCGTAGGGATGATAACTTGTACCCGGTTTCTTGGTTTAGAGAACTTTATTCCCTATTGGCTACCATGCTATGCAGACTCTATGGTTTCCCAAACTGTTCTGTATTTAAAGCTGAGTGGGCTCCTATATCCCATCATGTTCTAACAAATGGTGAGTCGTTCCCTTGGGCATCAATATTGTCTTTTGAACTCAAAACAACCATTCAAGCATATCAGAAGGCACCGGTTGTGAAGAAGACACATTTCTTCTTTTCAGCTTTTGTCGTTGATATATTTTGTGTAGAATTCCAATATCCCAACATGGGATGGAATTGGACTCCATCAGATCCTCCTGTCCATATTTATCATTCAACATTATGGGAGAACAATTATATGCCTTTCATATATGACATTTGTGATCACTTCTTTGGAAGTATTTACTTCAAAATCTTCAGAGAACAGGCTCCTGCTTTCTTAGTTGATGCCAGAACCTTCATTTCCACAATTGGTGACAGGTATGTGAGTGAATCCTTCTCATATGTCAGAGTTTGGGGAGGCAGTACTGTTCATCTGCTACCAAGGATAGTTCCTGATAGATTGGTCATTGAATAGGTTTCCTATCAAACTGTTACCGATGGTGTGTATTTAAAGCCAAGTGGTCCTAAGAGGAAGGCGTGGCCTAAGTTCCCCTTAAACCTTGGGCCATTGGCCATCCCAAATTCAACTTGGGCTATAGTGTTGGGTGACAAAATTTATGCTTTAAAATTGGGTTTTGTGACCAAAAGAATATATGATCCTAAAGGTGTTCTAGATGCCCATTTCAAGCACAACCATGTGAGGGGTGGATTTGTTCATGAAGAACTTCCCGATGAATCCATCTATCAGGGAGTAAATACCTTTGATGAAGTCTTGGCAAGGGCTAAGAGTAAATATGAACAGAACCATATCATGCAGTATCAACATGACCTTAAGACTATGGTTTTGAGCTATAGAGCAATGGAACTAAACCTCATTGAGCAAGCAAGAAAGGATAGAGAGCAGAAAGAAGGTCAGAAAGCACCTGCTCCACTAATGATGACCTGCAGTAAAGGCGATAAAGGAAAAGGTCTCATGGAAGATGCTCAAGAGGTAAAGATTGTTAAACAATCAAAAGTATTGATGCAAGCATCACAACAATCAAAGCATAAGTTAGCTCAGATGACATCGATGCTAGACACTCAAGTAGTTGCAGCTGCTAAGTTTTTAGCTGATATTCAAGTGACTGTTGCAGTTACTCAAACTGTCACCAAGCCAGCCAAAAGGTAGAAAACTCATACTTCTACATCTCAAATCCCTACCTTCAATATTAGTGTCAATGATGTTGAAGATGAGGTACATTCTTCTATGCCTGTGATTGAGGAAGTAACTGAAACTTCACAAAGAATTACAGATTTATTGAATGCTATTGAAGTGGATGATTTTGTCCCAGACCATCAGTTTCTTGAAACTACCCCTGCTACTGACACCACAACCTCAGCAGTTCTACTTCCATCTATTCAAATTCTTTCAACTTTGTCATCTGGGGTAACACCTCCATTCCCCATATCCCATCTTTTCCATACTCTAACTACAATCATTGCTCCATTCCCATCCATCTCGGTTCAACTTCCTATTTTTCCATCTACTATTGCAGAGATCCAGTCTTTGACTGTCCCTCTGCAATCACCTCCATTCATTTTATCACCACCAGCTACTGATGAGCAGACTCTAGTTCCTCCTTCTTCATTACCAGCTGATGATATCCAAGTTCCACTTTTTGAAGCCTTCACTTAAATTCCATCCCCAACTTATGTACCAGCAGTTATTCAAAATATCCCTTCCACCCCAACTACATCCCAAATAACTATGTCTATACCTGCTCCTTCTACTACTCAGACATATTCATTGGTTTCAACAGTAAATGTGACTTCATCATTTATTGAATTGGTAGCTGAGTTTGAAGAAGACATTGTAGTCCCTCTTGGGGATTACTTCTACAGTAGAGATTCCAAGTCAGTGGTAAGAAAAGGTAAGAAGAGAAGTAGGGATCAAGGTGGATTGGAGGCACCTACTCCTAATCAAATAATTTGGACCAAGCAGTCTGATGACATACAATGAGAAGCATTGGATGTTGTTGCAGCCATGGGTGCATTTGCAGGTGCAAACTATGATTCAGTGACAATGTTGAATATGGAGATTGATTTAAAGAAAAAAGAGCTAAAGAAGATTGAAGAGAAATTGGCCAAAACCAAAGAGGAACATGAATCTTATGTTACTGATCTCATGAAGGTATTTGAAGATATGTTTGAAGATCTGCAGTTGAAAAATACCTCTCTCTAGGTTAAATTACATGATGCAGAAGTTGTAAATGGTTCTAATACACAAAGGATAGCT
The DNA here is from genome assembly GCA_027924585.1 of Larix kaempferi. Taxonomy (NCBI): domain Eukaryota; kingdom Viridiplantae; phylum Streptophyta; class Pinopsida; order Pinales; family Pinaceae; genus Larix; species Larix kaempferi. The sequence continues at coordinate 10,497,150 of BSBM01000368.1, forward strand.
GTGCTAGGAAAACAATGTGAGGATGCAACTACAAGTGTGGCCTCCTCTGCATTCTTTGGGTTTTCCCAGCTGGATTTTAAGGATTTGGCCATTCAGGTCAATGATGAACGTTGTAAGCTGCTAGTTGAATTGTTTCACATCTTGAATGATATCAAGGAGACTCACATTGTTTTTGGGAAGATGTCTGTTACTCTTGATCACCAAGTAGCTAAATGACAACAGGCCTTTAAGGCCAATGAAGATATTGTGTAATGGCAGAGTGACATTAAGGAGAGACCTGAGAATATTCCTACTCTCACTAGTTTCCAATTGAAGAAAATCAGAACTGTGTTGCGCGCTTGGGATGATCTAAATGATATGGTTGGAGATACTATCCAGAAAGCACAAGGTGTTTGCGGAAGGAGATGGTACGCTGTGGATAGCATCATGGAGAAGTTGCAGTTCCCTACCATGGACCTCATTGAAAGCGCTTGTCCACCGAATTTGATGCTAGAATAGGTTGAACTTTGATGCAAGGAAGCTAAAGAGAAGATCCAGCATCTCGAGCATATCAAGATTGATGACGTGGATTAGTTAATCAGGAAACCTGTTTCCATTGAGGGAATGATCCACATTTTTATTGGTATTTGGCATAATTTGGCTAAAAACGAGCTGGAAACTTTTACGTGTCATGTCCAACTAGGGCTTGATTCGGTCAATTATCCAAATATAGATGAATTGTTAGAAATTGAAGCCATGTGGCAATATTTTCTTGGCCATTAGCCTAGTTCAATTTTTGAAATCCTTGTTTTTTTTGGGAATTTATCCTTTATAACAAAATTGTAATTACTATTTAAAGGGTAGTTCTCTTGTAGGCTAAGGATCATGATGGAATTTGGAGGAGAAAATCAGCAGAAGAGTCTAGGCATACTTTGGTTAATGCAGGGCTTGTAATTTCTTGCAGACTTTCATTAATACAGTTATGTTATTCTCTTGCATGCTCTTTTGTCTATTAATCAAATTTCTTTGATCAATATTGATTTTCACTTTCAGGTTGTTTAACCATATTGTTTAATCTTTTGCAATCTATAATTACATTGATCTACAGTTTTTATTTTTATCTGCTTATGATCTGTGTATCCTTAATGTTTTAAAAGAATTTATTCAATTAAAACTTTTAGCTATTTCTGCAAATGGTTTTTACAGAAAATTATAATTGATGTTAATTATTCAATTCACATATCAGTTACAGGTCAATCTTGAATGTGCTTGAACCCTTAATTTTCCATCAGTTAATTTTAATTGGTTGATAGTAATTTGAGCAGATAAGTAATTAATCTCCTTTATAGTGTTCATGAATGTTGATTTTCACTTCAGATTATTTATGAACATTATTTAATTTTTGCAATCAATAATCCATACATTGATCTATAGTTTGGATTTGTATTTACTAATGATCTATGTGTCTTTTATGTTTGAAGTGAATTTATTTAATTAAAACATTTATCTATTTCTACAAATGATTAACATAAATTAATAAATTCATGTTAATTTTTCAATTAGCATTTCCAACTACAGGGTAATCTTGCATGTGCCTAATCCTTAAAACTACTATCAGTGAATTTTCATTTCCTGATTGTCTTGTGGTTAAACCAGCATTAGTAACCTCGCTATACTCAATGTGCCAAATCAAAGAAAAAATAGTAACCTCGCTATACTCAATGTGCCAAATCAGAGAAAAAATAGTAACCTCACTATACTCAATGTGCCAAATCAAAGAAAAAATAGTAACCTCGCTATACTCAATGTGCCAAATCAAATATGCCACATGTCTCAATAAGATCGTTCCACGTGTCACACTAGGATAGCATATATCAACATTTTAACAACAAAATTTATACAATTTTTGCTCTAAAGACTTTGTTGGCAAGTATAAATATTCTCAGAGAAAGAGCGGTCGCTCTTTCTCCAAGGTTTTCTGTGGTTACAATTCCCTCCTAAATGAAGGGTCGGTCGACCCTTCTTATTTGCAATATTCGTTTCATAATAGTTCGACACTGCAAGAAGGGTCGGTCGATCCTTCTTGCATTCTCTAGTATGGCTATAGATGAATTGTTGGATAAAGGTTTTCACAATTAAGTACGAAAATAAGGGGCAAACGATCCTTCATGTCGTAAAATGGAAGTCGGGACAAACCATTTTTATATGATATAACTTCCAAGGTGTTCTATTTTTACAATTCCCTCGTAATTGAAGGGTCGACCGCCCCATCTTATTCCCAATATTATTTTTATAACATTTCAACACTCCCAAAAGAGTCGATCGACCCTTCTTATTCCCAATATTATTTTCATATCAGTTTGACACTGTCGAGCAAGTATTGCAAAATCATTTTCAATTGTATGAGATGACCTTTTACATGGATTTTGAGTCATTCAATCTCTACAAAGCCATTAATGGCAATCCTCTCGTATGTGTGGGCTTCTGTGAAAATATTTGGGAGTCAAGTCGGCTCTCTGCCCTGCTTTCCATAGAAATTCCTATAAATATTTTCAATGGAGTAGGCGACCTCCATTCGAGAGAGCTGCAATTTAAAGCTTGGCTGAACTTCTGGGTGGATTTCTAGTGGTTCAAGTTTTTTAATTAGTATATCATGGCTTCCCGTATGAGGGCATGTGGACACAGGGGATCCGACAGGGGTGTAGGGTCTTCACGACCTGGGGGGGGAATTTTCGCTCAGGGAGAAGGCTCGTCTCAATAGCACACCATGGGGATGGAAGAGTCTGCCTTGCAGACCTTCAATTGGGGGGCTCAGTATCTAGCGGAGACGCCTGCTCCGATAGAGGTGCATATAGCACACTGCGAATTATCCCTTCTCTGGGAATATGCATCCCAATTGGGCCGAAAATTAATCTCCAACCCCTACTGGGTGGTGAGGATCTTGTTCGCTCGCGAAATTCAAGCGAGGAACCAGCTGGATCACGGCCTTCGTGAAGCCCTCCAAATTATAAAAGGTGACCAACAAACTCATTCGATCGGTGTTCACTTGCTCAAGTCTGCACTGAAATATTACATGGATACCTCGAGGGACTTCCCTAATGAAGAACCAGTTTCCCCACGGGGGGAGCACCCTGCTCCCTGATTGGTCTTCTCGGTCTGTGTTCGTGCCGGTCTTGGTGGTAAGTGTCCGGCTTGCTGGTGGCTTGCTGTTTTTTTCTGTGGATTTTTTGCTGGTGGCTCATTATTTTTTCTGTGTATTTTTCCATGTCTTTGGAAGTTCAGTCTTGGTGCAGACTCTGGATGTTAGCATGGTTTTTTTATGGGGGCTGCTCGATCAATATTCAATTGTTAGAATCGGTCAATATGGACCATTGAATAACATATAAATATGGACCATTGAATAACATATAAATATTCAATTGTTAGAATCGGTCAATATGGACCATTGAATAGCATATAAATAGAAGTGAATTGTAAGCCTAAGGGCAGATTAGAAGAGAGAGAGATAGTGGAGAAATGATCTTCCTTATGGTATAATTTGGATCCGCAACATTATGTTTTGACTGTTCCTGCGATGGGTTTACCGCATATTTTAATGAATTCATGAAGATGTCTGATTATTGTTCTAATTCTGTCTCTGTCTCTGTCTCTGTGCGGTGGTGAATGTTGCATTATGTTTATTATGCTGTGGATTGAATGATAATGGTTCATGCGATTAAGTAGAGTGGATATGTTATTGTGAATGTTTACTTTATGTTGAATCTGCGAATTGCTTACATAATATGCGAATGATGAATAGTATGCTGTCAAGTTGATGATTTCTGGTTACAACACGGGTTTTAATAATCTGCAATGAGCTTGGTTGTATGCTCCTCGGTTTGATCTTTTCTGGCTTTTTGACCATAATCAGTATGGCACGAGCTGCTGGGCGCTCGTTTGTAATTGTATTCAATAATTGTGTCTTCCATTTTGATTCTTTCCAACTTGCTAGATGCACCAACAATTTTTTTTTTAATAGAAACATTTTATTTTTTAAAGAGAAACATTCTTTATTTTTGTTTTTTTGTAATTGTATTCAGTAATTGTGTCTTCCATTTTGATTCTTTCCAACTTGTTGGATGCACCAACATTTTTTTTTTAATAGAAACATTTTACTTTTTAAAGAGAAACATTCTTTATTTTTGTTTTTTTTAAATAGAAACATTTTACTTTTTCTTTTTGTTTTTTTTAAATAGAAACATTTTAGTTTTTTAAGAGAAACATTCTTTTTTTTTGTTTTTTTTAAATAGAAATATTTTACTTTTTATTGCAATGGGGTAGATACAAAATCAGTGACAATTATATTCAACACTGATTCCATGTATAATTTCAAAAACAAGCAACACATGCATGCATTCCCAGACACACCATAATGCTAATTAAAATTTAAGCAGGATACTATGTTGGAAAAGGACATTCCCAGATGACAATGCAGATAGTGATGCCATTAGTTGGAATGATTCTGACTGCGATTAACCAGACAGAAACATTCTTTTTTTATTATTTAAAATAGAAACAATATACTTTTGGGTCTGCTCAAAGTTCCAAATCAAATATGCCACATGTCACAATATGATCGTTCCACGTGTCACCCTAGGATACCAAATATCAAATTTTTAACAACAAAATTTATATAATTTTTTCTTTAAAGACTTTGCTGGCAAGTGGAAATATTCTTAGAGAAAGAGCGGCCACTCTTTCTCCAAGGTTTTCTATTGTTAAAATTATTTCCTAAATGAAAGGTCGACCAACCCTTCTTATTCCTAATATTTGTTTCATAATAGTTCGACACTACAAGAAGGGTTGGTCGATCCTTCTTGTATTGTCTGTTATGGCTATAGCTGAATTGTTGGATAAATATTTTCACAATTAACTACAAAAGAAGGGGCAGCCGATCCTTCTTGTCAGACAAAGGAAGTCGTAACAAACCATTTTTATATAATATGACTTCCAAGGTGTTCTATTTTTACAATTACCTTGTAACTGAAGGGTCGTCCGACCCTTATTATTCCCAATATTATTCTCATAATAGTTCAACATTGCAAGAAGGGTCGATCGACCCTTCGTATTCCCAATATTATTTTCATAATATTTTGACACCGCAAGAAGGTTCCATCGATCCTTCTTGTGTTCTCCATTGTGGATATAGCTTAATTGCTGGATAAATGGTTTCACAATTAATTACGAAAAGAAGGGGTGACCGATCCTTCTTGTCGGAAAATGGAAGTCGGGACAAACAATTTTTATATGTTATAATTTTTCACCTTAAATCTTTGAACATTTAGAAATCAAAATTGCAATTTTCAAATAAAAAATTCCCCGTATTATTTTCATAATATTTTGACATAGCAAGAAGGGTCAGTTGACCCTTCTTATTACCAATATTCTTTTCATAATATTTCGACACTGTAAGAAGGGTCGGTCGATCCTTCTTGTGTTCTCCATTATGGATCTAGCTGAATTGTTGGATAAAGGTTTTTACAGTTAACTACGAAAAGAAGGGGCGGCCAATCCTTCTTGTCGGAAAACAGAAGTTGGGACAAACTATTTTTATGTGTTCGATCGACCCTGCTTATTCCCAGTATTGTTTTCATAATAGTTGAACACTGCAAGAAGAGTCGGTCAATCCTTCTTGTGTTCTCCATTAATATTTGGCATTGGTCATAAATGAATCCAATATCAATTTTAGCATAAAATTGGCGAATACTTAGATGCGGTAAACCAGAGCATAAACATATGAATTCTGATTTAATATCACTTTCATCCAAGCATGAAGAATAACACAATGGAAAATATCTACTGGAAATAACAATTAACAGAGAAAGGAAGGAAATTTACAAACACATATAATTTCCTGCAAATAACAATTAACAGAGTAAGGAAGGAAATTTACAAACTGTCATTAATGAATAGCTTTTTCATCAGTGGTACAATTATATTCAACACATTCCATGTATAATTTCAAAAACAAGCGACTCATGCATGCCTTCCCAGACACACTATAATGCTAATTAAAATTTAACGTTGATCGACACGACGGTTTGACATGTTCTCTGAAGTGGTCGAATGGAGGACCTAGTCGGGAAGCCGACCTAAGATTCTCCAACATCTTCCCCACGAACAATCCATTTCTTCATCCCAAAGAAATCAGAAAATAACTGGAGTTGAATGAACATAGCGTTGTTGACTATGAAAGCATAGTCCTTCTACCTTCTACTTGGCACAGTAATAAGAAGTTGACAGCATGGTCTGGTACTAAAACAAAATTCGACGACTGCTGCAACTGTTGACGACTGCATGTGACAACAGATCCATCCCATCCTTACATCCATCTATTGTAGATCTATCTCACTGGTCACGTTGTCAGGTCGAATTATTGCGTGTCATCACATGTATTGTTCCATAGTTGCATATTATTGCTAGATGTGAGTGATTATAAGTTTTGCGGGTGAATTCATGTCCTCTGTTAGAAAACAACAGCTCCATTCCATCCATATATCCATCAATGGAAGAACTACCAATCTCTTCCGGTCATGTTGTCAGATTCCTAACATTCCAAGGTCAACAGTTCTATGTACAAATGATGGTTCTTAACAGAGATGTAATGGGTTGCTTCACAACTACATTAAGGTTTTCGTTTAATTATTGCCCGTAGTTGAGTATAAGTTTTTCCCGCAAACCTTACAGCTCCATCCCCTCCTCGTTGCATACCCGAGAACATAGTGACAAATCCATGCATACCCATGAACATAATGACAAATCCAGTTATTGAAAGAAGAGCGACGGACGAAAACGTGATTGGTTCCAAGGAACATAATGACAAATCCATGTATTTTGACTTGGCTTGAAATGCCCATATATCAACTACGGGCAATAAAATAAACTAAAAGCTTAACGTAGTTGTGAAGCAACCCATTGCATCTCTATTAGGAACCATCATTTGTACACAGAACTGCTCATCTTGGAATGTTAGGCATCTGACAACATGACCGGAAGAGATTGGTAGGTCTTCCATTGATGGATATATTGATGGAATGGAGCAGTCATTTTCTAACAGAGGACATGAATTCGCCCGCAAAAATTATAATCACTGACATCCAACAAGAATATGCAACTATGGAACAATAATGACAAATACGGGCAATAATTAAATGAAATGCTCCATCGTTCGCGGGAAAAAGTTATAATCAATACAGGCAATAATTAAACAAAAAGGTTCGTGGGAAAAACTTATAATCAACTATGGGAAATGATTAAACGAAAAGGTTTGCGGTAAAAACTCATATATAATGAGGAGAACTAGGGAGCGATCATAAGACTCAAGCATTTCTCATAAAACAACAGAGGAAGTAAAAGAAAATTCCATGGCTTCCCGGACGATTTCAGTTTGCTATGATATGGTGCATGGTTAGCCTATATATAGAGAGTGGCCACTGTGTTGATGGATTAAAAATATTTCACCGGATTAATCGTACACGTATCACTCCAATCGATTCCTTGAAAATCCAACGGCCAACATGCCTGCTTCCAGTGCATTAAATGGCATACAGCAGGCTCCTATAGTAGGCTGAATAATATTCACCGTAAGTTTCAGCCTATGTGAATCAAGTATACCATATATTAAATTATGCAATTACTTCCCATAATTGTTTTTAAGAAACAAAATTATTTATGCGAATCAAGTATACCATATATTAACCCTGGATGCGGGCGTCACCATTATACAAGGGGTCACGTGTCGGACGCAAGGAGGGCACGTGGGGGAGGAGCCTCGACCTAGGCGCCCGTAACATGGAACGCATGCCCCATGCAATATACCACCTCCCTTGCTTCCACTTGCCTGCCCTCACATGTGCGGATTGATGGCTCCTTCTCGATTCTTCGCTCGCAAGTCCCTTCACCGTCTAGCTGGCTGCAACTATGGTACCTCGACCCTCTACACATTCAAAGCATCCCTCACCTTGGGGCAGCTCCATGTCTACTGGGGAGATGCCCCATTCGATCTGCTCTGTGTACTAGGGAGCTGCCGCATTCTCTCTACTATGTCTACTGGAGAGCTGCCCCATTCTCAATGAATAATGGGGCAGCTCAACTATTATCAGTTTAAAACTGATTTGGAGTGTATCATTTTTAAACTTCGTTAAGGAACTTCTACTCAGCAACTCAACCATAAATTCCTTACACCATTTTCATCTCCAACTACTACTCATTTCTCCACAAACTACAAGCTATACTTCTCATTTGGACCCCGGTCATATAACATCCTCGTTGCTGGTTCAGAAAACGCAGGAGCTTAAAATAGTCCCCAAACGTTAAATGGTACCATTAATATCCTTAATATTCGTTTAAACAATCTTTAAACTAATTTTAAAAATAAAATATGCCACGTGTCACAATATAAGCATTCCACGTGTCGCAAAATTTATAGAATTTTTTCTTTAAAGACTTTGCTGGAAAGTAGAAATATTCTTAGAGAAAGAGCGGCCGCTCTTTCTCCAAGGTGTTCTATTGTTATAATTCCCTCCTAAATGAAGGGTCGACCGACCCTTCTTATTCCTAATATTCTTTTCATAATAGTTCGACACTGCAAGAAGGATCGGTCGATCATTCTTGTATTATCCATTATGGCTATAGTTGAATTGATGGAAAAAGGTTTTGACAATTAACTACGAAAAGAAGGGGCGGCCAATCCTTCTTGTAGTAAAACGGAAGTCGGGACAAACCATTTTTATATGATATAACTTCGGAGGTGTTCTATTTTTACAATTCCCTTGTAATTGAAGGATCGGTCGACCCTTATTATTCCCCATATTATTTTCATAATAGTTCGACATTGTAAGAAGGGTCGGTCGACCCTTCTTATTATCAATATTCTTTTCATAATATTTTGACACTGCAAGAAGGGTTGGTCGATTGTTCTTGTGTTCTCCATTATGGATATAGCTGAATTGTTGGATAAATGTTTTCACAATTAACTAAGAAAAGAAGGGGCGGCCGATCCTTCTTATAGGAAAATGGAAGTCGGGACACACTATTTTTATATTTTATAAGTTCCAAGGTGTTCTAGTTTAACAATTCCCTCGTGAAGGGTCGACCGACCCTTCTTATTCCCAATATTATTTTTATAATAGCTTGACACTACAAGAAGGGTCGGTCGATCCTTCTTGTGTTCTTCATTATGGATATAGCTGAATTGCTGGATAAATGTTTTCACAATTAACTACGAAAAGAAGGGGCGGACGATCCTTCTTGTCGGAAAATAGAAGTTGGGACAAACCATTTTTATATGCTATAACTTAGCAGGTTGACTTGTTATTGAAACAATGGCTGAATATTGACATTGAATTTTTCACCTTAAAATTTTGAACATTTACAAATGAAAATTGCAATTTTCAAATAAAAAATTACAGTTTTTTTATTTGAAATTCACACTTTTCAAATCCGAAATTGCATTTTTTTATTTGAAATTCACACTTTTCAAATCAAAATTGGCATTTTTTTATTTGAAATTCACACTTTTCAAATCAAAATTTGAATTTTTTGATTTGAAATTCACACTTTTCAAATCAAAATTTGCATTTTTTGATTTGAAATTCACACATTTTGAATTGAAATTCATAGTTTTATAACAAAAAAAATGCAATTTTAAGGTTCATAAGTAGTCAAAAAACACACTATTCAAATATAAAAACACTTTTCAGATCCAATATTGCCACTTTTAGAACCCGTTTTTGCACTTTAGAAAGGTTGAGATTGACACTTTCAAAGTCTAAATTCACACTTTCTTAGTCCAAAAATTGCTTAATTTGTCCAAATTTAATGAAATTGCCGTTATATGCATGAGATCAGAACAACATCATGGTACATGATGCACAATATCAACTGAGTTTGCATATGCATGAAAACAAAATGGTATGTTGAATCAACATGCAGATCACAGAATTTTGTGAAGTATGAGATCAAGTGTGTAGTGAAGTGAAGTACATGATATAGTTCAACTATTACAGATCTCAGTGTATAGAAGGTGAACACAACATAATGAACTATAGTTAATATAAAGAGTGCACTGATCAGTAAAACAATAAAGAAGTATTTTCTATAGTCATATTAGGGTAGCATGACAAGGAAATGAATAGGGTGTCGGTGCCTCCTTCTAGTTAGAGCTGGTAAATCAGGGAGTTGGTGCTTCCTTTAGGCCATATCCTATAAAACCAGGGGGTTGGTGCCCCCTTTCAATTGGTGCTAGAGAACTTCGGATGTTGGTGCTTCCATGAATGTAATATTTTCAATATAAGAGATCATTCCATGGTTTTCTCCCATTTGGGTTTCCACGTAAAAAAAATTGTTTTATGTTTTGCTCATATGTGGATGAATGTTATTATTTATGATGAACACATAATATGACTGCTATTTAAGTTTGATAAGAAGTAAAAATTGTTCATATTTGCGCTAATACTAATTTAGCCCTTCTCTTTGTATTAATAAGATTCCAACATATATGTCTTTAATGAAATGTAGTATATGCTTTAAAAATAATTCTTTTTCCTGCAAAATAGTCACAAAAACATATCCAAAGTAGGCTTTACTGAGCAAATAGGGTTGTAAATAGAGTAGGAAGATAACAGTAAATAATAGTCTGTAACAAAAACCAGAATGGATCTGCAATGGGCATAGGATGGACAAAGGGTTCAAAGGGATAAAAACAAAAAACAGATGCAAAACAATCACAGGTCATACTTGTTGAAGGTATAGACATGATCTAGAAGTCACAAACCTAAATGAAAGGTGTGACTAGAACAAGCAAAAGTAGAAATAGACAGGGTGATTCCTATTGGGAAAAATAGAGTGAATGGGTTGCGCTAACTTAACCAAACTGGGAAATTGAGTCGAACCAAACTAGAATAAAAGTGAGACTTGGACTGCAGGATTCAAATCGCACTAATCAGGCCTTGGAGGGCGACTGGGTTATGAGCTCTATGCTAAAATGGGAGATCGGGTCACACCAAATTGAGAAACATAGGTGACGTGGGCCTAGGGTGGTAGGTCGCTTGTATCAGGATGCTGGGGGCAATTAGATCTCTCACTCCAAGAAAAATTGGGTGACTGGGATGCTACGAATGGCAGAAGAGGTGCAACCTGCATTGAGAATGAAATGTTTTGAAAAATCCTGCATTGGCAGGCGCTGGATTGGTGGGGTTGGCCCGGATCTCGAGTCTGCAATTGACAGACAAGAACCAATAGGTTGCAAAAATAATGAAATAAATAAACTAAACTAACATTCAACGAAAACAAAAAACCAACATGTATAGCCAAACAACACCAGATATTCCATAAGGATCATGTCTAGCAGATTCACCAAAATTGTAGCGAGTGTTTTCACACTAGCTAGTGCTAAAAAGCACTTGTTAAGACTTATGGAAGTCATTGTAATAGTTTGAGTGGAAATGTAAATAAACAAAACAACAAGAAACTTACTGCAGGTTAATCCTGTAATGAGCAATAAAATAAATTCTATGACTATGTGAAGCATATGCATGGAAAATAAATCTAAGCTAATATATTTTTCTCTTTCATAAAGAAAGGGTAAGGAAATAATTTTTTTCTTTTATTGCATAAAAAATGGTTTTTCACAGTAGAGAGTTACCTTAGAGTAATGGAGAAAAATGGGCCATTGCATCCGTATGGAATGGGATGCTCTTGGTCTCCGAGGTATTTGTTTTTCCTCCACCAACTATTCACAGGGTGCTAAAGTCAACTAGGAGTGAAACTCGAACACAAATGGGTGGCTCAGGGTTTCAGTAAAAAATTGGTAGAGTGGCGGTAACGTAGAAAATGGGGAAATCATGTCTAAATGGGGGACCTTAATCACTTATTTATAGAAATAATTTCCCTGTGTTTTTTCCCCATAGTAATTGGTGGAATTTGGTATTAGCCAATGGTATTGGGGTTTTCCCTCTCTTTTTTTATTTTAAATGTTTTTCCCTTTTTTATTTTCTTTTTTCATTTTTGGGGATTTTCCTTCTTTTTAAAGGGAATATACCACATTTCCCTATTTTATGAAAAGGGAAATAATACTTATGGGCCGATTTGGTCTTAGAATTTAGGATTTTTGGGTAGGTGAAGGTAAAATGTGGAAAAAGGGGATAATTGGATGATGCAGCTATGGTGTGCAACTTTTGGGTGTTAACATGGGGGTCATAGGATTCTTTTTCTATGTTCCCAATATTTAATTGGTTTAAATATCCTTCCACATACTTTACGGAATTCATGCCTCTAACCTGGAGAGGTATTACTTCTTTAGGTTGTAGGAATGTTCTATATTTCCTGAAATTCCTAAAATGCATCTGATCTGATATAAATGTTTTCCTTACATATTCCATTGTAAAAATTATCCAAGTGAGGAATACTGTCAGCTTGTATGGTTCCTTCTCAAACCCATATACCCTGATTACTTTGTGTTCTTGAAACAAGAACTAGTCCCCAAAGTTCATGTCTGGCGTGAACTGTAAGTGCTTTTGGTTCTCTCATAACATTCTGGGGGGGTGAGATTCCAAAGATCAAACTATATGTGACACTCATTACTCTATTTGTGGATTATACATAATTCGAATTATATACTCTTCTCAAGTCTAAATTGGTCCACTCATAGACTAGAGTTTGCATGCCATTCTCATATGCTATTTCCAGCTTTAGGTGTTTGAAGCTTTCGTAGTTATAATAAAAAGAACAAATAGAATAAAAAATATGGATACCTAAACTACTCTATTGTTGTTAATTCTTCTATTTTCGCATGGATAATCTCTACCAAGTAACTACATAGGTCAAATTTAGGGGGGGCATACCTAGGGCTTGTGGTTAAACTAAGTAGAGTTCCTAGACTAACCTCATCCACAATGTTGTCATTTTCTAGGCCTATAATGGTGCATATCTTTGAGATGGATTTCCTAGAGCTTTTAGAAAATACTATTGTGTTATATGAAGGTGGGACAATACTAGGACTCATTCTGCCATGCCTGGTTCAAGATGTTTAGACATAAACTGATCATAGTCAAAAGGATGTAGGGTTTGGTATGCATTTGATAGAACTTTTTCATTGAAGGGATGAAGGGCTAAGGCATCAAGAATGCAGAACATATTTTGTAAGGTATCATAGACAATAAAGCAGAGGGTCTTAGACACATCAGAGGTCATAATTGATGTTTTACTCAGAGAATAATGCTTGGAATAGCAAGACACAAATTCAAGCATATGGTCCTAGAAAAATTGGAGTTCCATAAGTTGCAGTTGTCCTGGTCTACCATTGCCAGGAATTTGACATTTCTAATGGTTGAATTTAAATATGAAATAGTCACAATGGTGTCAGATATGTCAGCTTGATGGTTGTATATGTTCTCTTCACCTAAGAATATTGGTTTGGGAAATTTTTCCTTGGCTTTGGGTGCCATATTTGAAGGTTTAAAATAGATAGTTCTAGGGCATATGGTCCTGGAAAAATTGGAGTTCCATAAGTTGCGGTTGTCCTAGTCTACCATTTCCAAAAATTTGACATTTATAATGGTTGAATTTAAATATGAAATAGTCACAATGGTGTCGGATATGTTAGCTTGATGATTGTGTATGTTCTCTTCACCTAAGAATATTGGTTTGGGAAATTTTTCCTTGGCTTTGGGTGCCATATTTGAAGGTTTATCCAACTGGTGGGTTTGAAAACTTTAGCCTGTAAAATTAGGGAAATTTTAGAGAAGAGATTCTACTATTTTATATGATGGTATAAACAAAAAAATGATTGGGATTAGTACACAGTAAAATACCTGGATGGTGTGTGATGGAAGATTTGGACTGCTGGATGTCGAGGTGGACTGGTCTAGTTGCTTGAAATTAGATAGTTAGGTACACTTAGGCTACTGGGTGCTTTAATATTTTTGAATAAACAAATGATTTTTGGAAAAGGGGAAAAAGACTAGTTTTAACGACTAGACCATTTGAAAACATCACATGGTGACACACAATTTGACTCTTTTGATGACGAGGAGAGAATTCATGGTGGGACCTTCTGGGACATGTGGTTAATGTAGATGGGTTGATGTGGATGAATTAAGCTATCTCATACACTTTATGAAATGTCACCTCAGCTGAAAACCATCGTGGCTTCCTTGGGAAATAATGCTCGATGAAGTGGTTGTTTTTGAAAGAGGTTCTTTTGGAGGCGCGATCAATCAAAATTAGGCATGTGTCCTTGGTGGTTTTGAGTACAATGAAACCTTAGCCCCCTTTTAGGTGGGGATCACCTTATCGATACACGATTCATCACCTCCATCGATTTTCTTCCCCTACACTCGATTAGCTCGTTAATCATAAAAGTTATCTCTTGTGCAGTTTATCAGAGTGTGTGACCTCCCAAGCATAGATCTACTTAGATCTAACCATTTCTCTAGTGTTTATCCTTATCACTATAAGAATAACACTATGATCATCCACCCATAGTCATACCAATCTTGCACTTGGATTGGAGCTTATTCTTTTAGCTCCTTTGGGATAAAATTTTTGAGCTACTAGCCTTTAGAGTTTTGAAAGTCCCTTTCAGAGGCCTTGAAAATATTAGTACTAACATTGGCTCCTATGGGGACAACTTACTATTCCATAGGCTATTGAGAATTGCATAGTAGTGCCTTCTGTTGGGTTATGGAGTTTCCTCTCTTAGAGATTTTACACATTGAGCAACATTTTTAGCTTTGCAAAGATATGTACAAGCTTGGAAATGTAAAGTAATAGAAAATGTAAGTGATGGAATCAAATAAAAAAGGGATCAAAGTATAAATTAAAGTGCAGATATTCTACTATATACATATCTGGAGGTGTTTCTTTGAGATTCTAGTACAAAAAGAAGTGTTTGAGCAACCTACCATTGACAACAAGTTCCATTATTTCACCATCTAGCTCAACAAGGATGAAAGTATTGTTGTCTTGCATAGCTGATAAGGGGTAAGGGCCAATCCAAAGGTTGTCAAATTTTCCATGCTTGCCTCTATCCTCCCTTCTGGCATCCCATTTTAGAACTAGGTCTCCTGGATGAAACTCTCTTGCTATGGTTTTTTTAATCAAAATTAACCTTCATTCTTCTATGATGTTCTTGTAATTTGAAACTAACCTGGTTTGCATCATGCTACATCTCTATCAGTTCATACATTATCCTAATCATGTCATCTTGTTCCTTTGACTCATTTTGGATCAAATTTAACACATGGAGTCCTAATTGGATTGGAAGAATTGAATCTATACCATATACGAGATGAAAAGGAGATATCCCAATTGATCTTTTCACATTTATTCTATTATCCCAAAGAATATATCGCAGTTTTACATCCCAGGCCTTTTTATTTTCTAACAACATTTTTTAATGATTTTGAGCAGGATTTCATTTGATGATTCTGGAAAGCCATTTACTTGAGAGTAGTATGGGGCGGACTGTCCTAACTCAATATTATATTTATGGAAAAATTCTATCGTCTTCAATGATATGAATTCTTGGGCATTGTCAGCTATGTTTTTTTTTGGGCATCTAAACCTAGATAGGATATTATCCTATAAGAATTTGATGTTCACTATATCATTAGCTGACCTTGTTGGGATAACTTAACCCACTTTATAAAATAATCAGTTGTTGTTAGGATACATCTGTGATGGCCACTTGAATTTGGGTTTATCTCTCCAATAAAGTATAAACCCCATTTTTGGAAATGATTAGAACTTTTGATTGGATTCAAAGGAACATGCTTTAAATTATGCTTGCTGATAAGTCCATGATATAGATATTCCAAACACTCCATTATGCCATACATAAGCAAAGAAACGATAAAAAAAGCATTTATTTCTATAGGGAAGAATGCAATTTGATTGTTAATTAAACAAAGTGATTTAGTAATTATCTCTTTTGTGTTTTAGCATATTTTATTTACTAATCGTGTGAATAAATCTATGTGTGGACAAAGCGCAGGTGAAAAGGAAGATTGGCGATACTCGAGCTCTAGATTAAAGATCACAAGAGACATGATGCTCTTGTTTTCTCCTAACTTGTAGGAAAGGATTCCTTTTATTTACGATCATGATTTCCAATGTTAAACTAGGGTAGAAGCTTGTAATAAATAAGAGACACCTGAGTAGCAGGGGATGAACTGATATATTGTTGAAAAACAATTCTCGACATTTTCAGTTTTGGTAGTCAGTTTACAATTTCTACAATTGTGATGGATCTTATGAATTCTTAATGAAGGATCAACGTTATTTCCAACTCGTGAGTTTATAAGTTTCATTTTCCGCCTGTGATGCACATTGGGGAGGGTCCCCTCAGTGCGTAGTTCAGGAGTTCTGTATTTTTTTTTCCATATTTTTATGCATTATGTTGTCCATCTCGAATATATGTATGCGTAGATTAGTTTTCATACTTATTTGATATCAAATTTCAATTATGCACATAAACGTCTTTCTTCTGTATTTCTATAACACCGTGTATGCAGTTCTGATACACTGCGTTCGTAGTCTTGTAGCTACCATCTGCGACTGCAATTTCCATATTTACATTTCCATTATTTTATATAGTGTCCTTAGACTAGATCAGATCTATACTCTTGAATGATGATTTCCTGTTTCAAATCAAAGAGATATCTGGTTCCATTAGGTCAGATTCATGTGCTTTAGAAAATATTTACTTTGGATTTATTAGATTAAGTTTCCTGCTTTCTAAGATAAGTTTCCTACTTTCTTAGATTAAGTAAGTACTTTTTTCTTCTTATATTAAGTGAATGTTTTGATAGAACAATTTCCTGCTTTCTTAGATTAAGTTTCCTGCTTTCTTATATTAAGTAAATATTATTTGCTTTCTTAGATTAAATGAATGGTTTGATAGAATACCTTCCTACTTTCATTATTGCTTTTTGATTATGTTAAAACTTTAGTTTCTTCATTCTCATCAGAGTAACTTCTCACCATTCCTTAGGACTTAGTGAACACCCAACGATAAAGACTCTCTCAATATAGTGCACATATAGTGCTTAGTACCTATGAAGTTTGTACATTCCCTAGTTGATATTTAAAGTGAACTGACGAGATTTTTAATTGCCTTATAGTTACTTAGAAAACAACTAAGAAGTGTACTTTAATTGTCAACTCGGGGTTCGTTGAGAAATTGCGAATTACCATGCACTATATGTGCAAACCACAATCTCCTCTTACATTGGTTTATCTACTTGAAGTTGTAGTTCAATAACCTCACTTACAAACAATGGTATGAGCAGTTACATTGTCTTGGCAAGGAACTAGCCATCTAAACAACTATCGAAACTAAGTTGCAAGGAAAGTAAATCACACGACATGAAAGTAAATGGTAAAATTAAATTCACACGTGAAAGTAAATTCTAAAACTACATTCACACTCTGCAGAAAAGTAAATCCTAGAACTATGTTACACTTTGCGGGAAAAGTAAATTGTAATATTATGTTCACACTGTGCAAGAAAGTAAATTCTAAATCTAAGTTCATAAAGCACTTTGATAGAAAGGTAAATTGCAGAAATAAAATCTAAAAGCTATCATTGCCAAATACAAGTTACTGTTTATGATCCAATGGAGTAAATAACATTATTGCATTAAGCTCAATGATCGTAAAATAAACATTTAAATATCTATCTATGCATTTAAATCAAATTGCAGAAATAAAATTCACACTTCATAAGAAATCACAACTAAGCAATGAAGTACAACTACATCAACATAAAATAAATAAAATCATATTTCAAAAGAAATTATAAAACTAAGAACTAGTTGAATCAAAATGAAAGTATAGCTTTATTCCATCATCATTTGGACTATTGCTCTAAGTGTCCTCTCATAGAATGGAGAATGAACTCTTATTTATACATGTTTTCTCCATAACAAATAATAAATGAGGATCCAAAATATCCTCAACAAATTCCTAAAAGTTTGGATCTCAAAACTAATTCAAAACTAATCCAAGATCCTTACTAACTACATGCTATTTAGAATACCTTTGAAGTCAAATTCGAATTTAGGGATAGAGGCTATAATAAAATAGTCAAAACTCATACCAAATGTCTCTTAACAATTTTTTACTTCTTAGGTGGAATCATATATTTAATAGAGATCTTCAAATCTTTGTGAATAAGCCAAATATGCACTCATATCCACCTCCATTTACCAACTTTAATTTAACATCATGATTTGAGACATATAAAAATAATAGAAATAATGAATTTATAAAAATCCATTACTCCTAATGAATATCTTTCTCCAAAGTTGGTGGTTGAAGGTAAAATTTGAATTATTGACTGTTCCATAATGCTGCAGATGCTTGTAGAGTTTTCGTAGTTCCACAACAAAGGTTCCGCACTGCTACAAAAATCCCTCAAATATGTTGTAGCTACTTCCAACAATTGATTCAATATTCAAAGCAAATACATAGTACACTAATTCCCTCAATGTTAGTAAAAAATCAAATGAAATACTAAGACATGTAATGGAAAAATTACTTGAGCATAAAAACCCGGATATGAGCGTAAGAAGGGATTGATGCATGAATATGGATAGGCAAAAGGGATTATAGATAAGGTGAAATGGTGATAAAAATATGCTAAATACAAAGCCTGTCATCTCCCCCAAACTGAAAATGTTGCATGTCCTCATGCTACCCTGTGTCAAACAAGCTGAATGATGTTCATTTTTAATGTAGGCCTCAAAATTCATTGTCAACAAGCCACCATCAATGTATCTAATCATCAAGAGGTATGAAATTTCATCCCGAACAATCCTCCATGCCAACTTAACATTTTCAATGCAAAAATGCAAGAAAAATATATTTTGTATCCAATGGACTGGCAATTTGCAGATTTCACAAAAAATGTGATTTTTCCAAAATTATAAATTGCGTTTTTACCAAACTTTGCAGGGGTGTTAGGAATGCCATTATGCTTCTCCCAGCCAAAAATGGGAGAAACCCACATCATGGTTTTCGAGAAAATGAGAAAATGGTTGTAGGTGACTATGCTTGATTTCTCAAAAAATATAAACTGGGTTCTTACCAAACTTTGCAGGGGTGTTAGGAATTTCATTATGCTTCTCCCTGCCAAATATTGGAGAAACCCACATCATGGTTTTCGAGAAAATGGGAAAATGAATGTAGGTGACTATGCTTGATTTCTCGAAAACTGTGCACCTGATTGAGTTGAAATTTTTTGGATTTGTTCTTCTTACTCTAATGCTTATCTCCTCCAAATTTAAGGAAAACCCACTTCACCATTTGGGAGATATCTCCATTTCAATTTCTACAATTTCTTTTATAAGAATAAAGTGCCAGAAATTTCATAATTTATGTGCTTTGATTTGCTGATGTGGCTGCTCATGAATTCATCCCCATAGTGCTGGTTATATCTCTGCAAAACACCACCTTACAGCATGTGCTAAAAGACAATAATGCACTGAGAAGAGATTTCCCATAATTTTGTTGTAGGTTGTCAAATAAGAACCATTGCAAAACTTTCTTCAAAACACCCTGAATTTGTGTTAAAAATAAGCTTACTGGTTTCAAATTCTCCATCCCATATTTTAGGTGCAGTCTGATTTATTTTTCCATGTAAATGATAAATCATAACATCTTAAAGGATCACCAGCCTAATGAGAACACAAGGAAACAAATAAACCCCAAGCTTTTCTATTTACCAATTTTAAACATACTCACCAACCATGCATTTCTTCTTTATTTTAAAGGTTCCACCCAACCTTCATTAGATGGCTCTGCAATTCTTCTATAGCATTCCAATGCTGCCTTGTTGTGTGAAACCCTTCCCCCAAACTGAAAATACAACATGTCCTCATGTTGTCTTGGAAAAAAAATGGATAATGTTGATGCAATTAGACTGTAGAGGTGGTAATATTTTTTAGTAGATGCCTCTGCTATGTAATACTGAAAGTCGAAAGCAGGAAAACAAGATTTGCATGTTGAATCTTGATAACCTATTTGCGATTTCCATAGGTTTTGCTGCCATCATTTAGGCTTCTATCATACCTCTTTGAAGATCTCATAATGGCCCTTGTAAGATCTTCCCCTCTTATATGATGAATAAGCTTTTACATGAGCTGCTACCATTCTTTCCATTGTGCTTCTATAGCCTCCTTGAGGTAGAGAAATTGCAGAGATCTGAAATAACTTGGTCATAACACCACAAGGATATGCAATCAAAACAAATACATGTGGCTCATGGAATGTTGTTCGTAAGTCCACTAAGTCATAGAACTTTCTGGACCCCTTCTAAGACAACATCATTCTTATGGTAGATTTAAGGTTTATGACTCTTCATTGTTACTATTTTCTGAGTTCGCTGCCCTTTTCTCATCAGTAGCAAAAAATCCACAAATTTACAGGCTACAACCAATTGGAATACCTCAAAATATTCATCAAAGAATGGTGTGTTCTTGACCCGAAGTGTGCTGCGATTTGTTATGACTGTAATTAAAGAGAGCTCAAACTCACATGGTAAAGAGTTCTTGTATGCTGCTACAGGACTGTACCGGTCTTAGGGAAGATTTCCTTATGATCTTGTACCCTCTTTAGAGTTTGTAAACATTGTTTTTTTTAGCATCCAAACACTCCATGATGCTTGCAATGCACTATGTTGTCCCCACGCCCACTATTCATTTGTGAAATTTGTTGGTTATACCAGCCCATAATGAAAACAAATTTTTTAAATATAATGCATATATCATACCTGTGAGTCTCCTTACCAATCAATTTCAATCAATTTTGTCACAAAGGTAATGATTCGGAACCCAAATATATAGTGGAGATGATGCAGCCATTTGAAGAGCAGTTTAATGAGCATGTAGGCGTAGACCAAAATGCCTCCAATGAGAAAATGGGCATGGTTCAAATTTATTTCTTAGCATGAGATGACCAATTTATAGGGCTGAAGCAAACTTGCTTAATCATCCACTGGCTACGACATATAACGTGCTGGAAGTGATAAATGGAAAAGCAATGTTCCATTCATATGGCCTCCTTGTATGCAGATTCAAGATGCTAAAAAAAATCTTCAGAAAAAAATAAATTTGACAATCACCAAATCTGATGACCTTTTCCAAAAGAAACTCAGCGTCCTTCATGTCTTTTCATGTTGTTCTTTCATTTGCAATATTGTTTGGAAATATGCCCTAAATATCCTTCAAATGATGCACCTTTATTTAAAGATATGCTGATGTAGCTATCTTTATTAGTACTGCTGCAAGAATGATGGTTATAATCTGCCACCAAAAATTTGAAACACAGTCTCAACAATGTTGGCTGCCACGAATATGCTGATTGTCTGCTGTCAAGAATGAATGATGCTATGTTTTCTTGTTCCATCGGCATATTGTTATGTAGGAATGGATTCTAAAACAACTTATTTTTCTGTAGGTTCTTGTGGCCATCCTATTCCCTTCTTCCTGTAATGTCCTTGGCTTGTAGATGAGCTTCTCCCCTTTTTCCTACTGTTGGTTCTTGTGTGACAATAGTAAGTTTATTCTTCAATCGGCTTATTTGGCTTGTGCATTAAATGCTATTTTCTTCTCACTGTTGGTTCTTGTGTGGCAGTAGAAAGACTTCCTATTGTTGGTTCTTATATGACAACAATAGGGCTTATGTAGCAACATCATTTTATGCTTGGGTGTTAGGAGATGTCGGAGTGGACTTAGCTAGGGAAGTAAAGATGGGATAATGCTTAAATGGAAGGATGAAGGTTTGGGTTGAGCAAGGATGGTAGAGGATGGAAAATAATGATGAAGAGTTATGTAAGGATTATGATGTATAATGGTGTGGTTACGATAGGTAATGGTGTAGTCAGGGTAGGTAATGGTGTGCCCCTTCCCCCAAACTGAAATATTTAACTACCTTTTGAAATATAGAAGGAAGTAGTGAAAAGGGCTCAAGTGATTTTCCAAACACAAATCTATAGTATTCAATGAGCTTGACTAACAATAAAGAAAATAAGCATACCTGTACCTACCTATGAATATCGTGAAATGTGCAGCAGCATCTTGAGAAGCATGAGATCTGATGTGGTTCACAATGGTGTAGAAACTGACAAGAAAGAGCAATGCGGAATCCAGAGCTTCGATTTGGAGCTAAAAAATTATCTTCTGATGTAGTATCAAATCTTGGAAACTTTATTTAAAGAGCATGATGGAATACTTTATTTCTCACTTATTTGCAAACCTTGTCCGCCAGCAAGCTGGTTTTCAAACAAGATCTGTCTAACTGTGCCGAGAGGGTTTTCACAATCAGAAACTTTTTATTCCCGAGGGATGCTTGCCAGCAAGCTAGTTTTCAAGCATTCCAAAGTATGATGGCGCCTGAAATAGGTTTTCACCATCAAATTTTATTTGTAAAAGGGGGTAGGGAGGTGAGGGAGCTTGACATTGTAAGTGAGCCAAGCTGCTTTATTGTGTGGGTGAGGGATGGACGGAGCAGAAATTCATGGGAGTAATGGAATGGTGGGGGGAAATTCAATATGATGATAGTTGTGATATAGATGTTGTTCATGAGAAAATATTATCAACCACATATGGAAATGAAATATT
The DNA here is from genome assembly GCA_027924585.1 of Larix kaempferi. Classification (NCBI taxonomy): domain Eukaryota; kingdom Viridiplantae; phylum Streptophyta; class Pinopsida; order Pinales; family Pinaceae; genus Larix; species Larix kaempferi. Next base: position 10,519,790 of record BSBM01000368.1, read on the forward strand.
TATTAACTTCAGTAGGCATGCATATCAAAATGTGAAAATGAAATACATAAGCATACCATGGCGCTGATGAATGAGCATGATGAATCTTAGGTCTTCTGAAATGATTCTTTATAGAAATAAGGGATGTGGCAATGGGAATGTGGGAATGACACTTGACCTCTAGAAGATTGGTCTCCATATTCTCCATATCAATTCTTTATATGTCTCATTTTGGATCCATCTTCCATCTTTGAAAAAAAAGTCTTCTTGTTGTTGTTTTTCAGTGAGATACTAATGGATTAAGCTTCTAGGAACTTGAGCTTCAAAAGTAGCACATATCATGCTAATGAATCTTCATTGTTGGGTGTTTGGAGAGAATTCCCATCGGCATTAAATTTGGTCTTCACGAATCACTCATGCATAGATTAACCTTCTTTAATCTTCCAAGGACCTGCAAAAAAAAATGGCATCTTCCAAGGACCTACAAAAAAAATTGGCACTTATCTGCAATAAAATGTGAGCTCATCGAAGAATAGAGGTGATCAGTCTCTCTTAATCCCAAAAATATGCAAGATAAATACAACAAATTATTATAAAATAAATCCAAGGAAGATAAAACAAACAAAAATTCACTTTTTACCTGTTGGAGAGCGGTGGCCACCTTAGACAACCTAGTGGTATTTTGTTAATAACTTCTTCGTTTCACAACCGATTTGAGTGATTCCAAAGCCAAATGTAAGTGGATTCAGAGGGATAACTCTAGTAGAATTTTTTTTTGAAAATGCATTAATATGATATTCCAAATCTGCTAAAGAACATCATGTAAGAGAGAATAACTGTAATTTCCATCCTAAACCAATAGTCAGTGATTTGAGCATAAATTTTCCGTTTGTTGACAGATTGAATTGATTCAAATTGGAGGTTAAATTATATTCCCATATGTACCTCGAAAATAAATAGGTTTTTAATTCAATAAGAATTGATGGGTCGAATATGCCAAAGTACAATTGACGAGACATAGTTCTGGGAGTGCTGATTTAGGATAAGCAGTTAGTATTTTGGGCATAAATTCCTCGTACGAAATCGGATTTGAGTGATTCAAATTGAGTTGTCAACTAGATTCATAGGAGAATATTCCTTAGAAATAGGTTTAAAAAATTCATCCATTTAGGTACCCAAAAATTGACTTTCCCAACCGTGTTCTTGAGTTGTCTACCCTACACCCAATCAGTATTTTGAGCATAACTTTTTCGTTTGATATCCAAATTGAAAAATTTAAATTGCATTAAAAACTAGATTCCAAGGGATACTTTGAATAGAAACGGGTTTTAAAAATGTGTCCATATGGTCTCTCAAAACTTGACTGTCCTGACTGCATTTTCAGTAAGCCCAACAAGCCAAAATGCCCCAATAGCCAATTTTTCACTACAATGACGATTTAGATGGAAGCGAATGTTTTTAGGGATATAATTTCAATGTAATACATCCAAATAAAAAATAAAATCAACAATCCAAACCCTGAATTGAACTACACATATGTTTTTTAAGGTTTCTCAGTTGAGCTACGGATCCTAAAAAATTGAAAAATTTGCAAGATATGAATAAATGATTATAGTCAAACTTCAAAAATTGTATTTTAGTGCTAAAGGATGTATTTTCATGAATTGAATAACATATTACATATCCCTTTGAATTTTTTTTATTTTTTTTAGTCTTGTGTACTCCTTTAATGGCTTCCCCTCGAATCCTCTTGAATCCTTCAATAAAATCTTCATTCACCAAGCCTCATTCCTCTTTCCAAGCTTTCTGCAAAAGACAAATTAGTAATATGTGTGGCTCTTACTGCACCACATAATCATAATCTTGAATCTTTGATTTTATTCATGAAATAGAAGGCATAAACAAATCTACTGTTATTGCTTAAATTATTAACATGGTTCAGATTTGCAGAGACTTGTGGCTGGCTATTAAACTATAGCAATGCTATAGTGAGGTTGTCTTTGCATCTTACTTGTCTTTGTGCCTCCATCCTTCAAACAAAAACATATACATGTATAATGAAAAAAACCAAATAGCTCACTACCAAAAGAAAATTTACTCGAGCAAAAAAAGACAGTGGTTGTGGTAACTCCCCGGCAACGGCACCAAAATGACGGGCTTTTTAATTGCCTTCTAATTACTTAGAAAACAACTAATAAGTGTACATTAATTATCAACATGGAGTTCGTTGAGAACTTGCGAGTTAGCATGCACTATATGTGCAAACCACAATCTCCTCTTACATTGGTTTATCTACTTGAAGTTGTAGTTCAATAACCTCACTTACAAACAATTGTATGAGCAGTTATATTGTCTTGGCAAGGAACTAGCCATAAAAACAACTATCGAAACTAAGTTGCAAGGAAAGTAAATCACATGACATGAAAGTAAAACACACGACATGAAAGTAAATGCTAAAATTAAATTCACACTTGAAAGTAAATTCTAAAACTACATTCACACTCTGCAGAAAAGTAAATCCTAGAACTATGTTACACTTTGCGAGAAAACAAAATTATAATACTACGTTCACACTGTGCAACAAAGTAAATTCTAAATCTAAGTTCATAACACACTTTGACAGAAAGGTAAATTGCAGAAATAAAATCTAAAAGCTATCATTGCCAAATACAAGTTACTGTTTATGATCCAATGGAGTAAATAACATTATTGCATTAAGCTCAATGATTGTAAAATAAACATTTAAATCTCTATCTATGCATTTAAATCAAATTGTAGAAATAAAATTCACAATTCATAAGAAATCACAACTAAGCAATGAAGTACAACTACATCAACATAAAATAAATAAAATCATATTGCAAAAGAAATCATAAAACTAAGAACTAATTGAATCAAAATGAAAGTATAGCTTTATTCCATCATCATTTGGACTATTGCTCTAAGAGTCCTCTCATAGAATGGAGAATGAACTCTTATTTATACATGATTTCTCCATAACAAATAATAAATGAGGATCCAAAATGTCCTCAACAAATTCCTAAAAGTTTGGATCTCAAAACTAATTCAAAACTAATCCAAAATCTTTACTAGCTACATGCTATTTATAATACCTTTCAAGTCAAATTCGAATTTAGGGATAGAGGCTACAACTTTTGACCTCTTAGGTCCATGATATATTTGATAGAGATCATCAAATCTTTGTGAATAAGCCAAATATGCACTCATATCCACCTCCATTTACCAACTTTAATTTAACATCATGATTTGAGACATATAAAAATAATAGAGATAATGAATTTATAAAAATCCATTACTCTTAATGAATATCTTTCTCCAAAGTTGGTGGTTGAAGGTAAAATTTGAATTATTGATTGTTCCATAATGCTACAGATGCCTGTAGAGTTTTTGTAATGCTGCAAATGTCTGTAGAGTTTCCGTAGTTCCGCAACAAAGGTTCTGCACTGCTACAGAACTCCCTCAAATATGTTGTAGCTGCTTCCAACAATTGATTCAATATTCAAAGCAAATACATAGTACACTAATTCCCTCAATGTTAGTAAAAAATCAAATGAAATACTAAGACATGTAATGGAAAAATTACTTGAGCATAAAAACCCGGATATGAGTGTAAGAAGGGATTAATGCATGAATATGGATAGGCAAAATGGATTATAGATAAGGTTAAATGGTGGTAAAAATATGCTAAATCATAGGCCTGTCATGAACTTCTTGAACGAATACCTGTAAAAAGGTATACATTTTTGGAGCTCGCCTCTTTTTGGCACCGTTGTCGGGGAGGTGCTTAAACTGTACGAGACATCTTAAAGAGAAAAAAAAAAACATAAACATTTAGAAAATATAAAATACCATGAATTCCTCGGCAATGGAGGGATGAATTTGGACATTTTCTGCTTAACCACCCTATGAGAAATAGAAGTTCTGAACACCTTCAATTCGAATTCATCAATAATGACGAAGAAAATGATCCCATCTATAAACTAGACTTTGATAACTTCTTCGCTAGCTCCAGTTCAAACACTACCATGGAGGATGACGAAGAAGAACACAGAGAGCTGTTTACATTTCCCATAAGTGTACCGCTTGGGGATGCTAGAATGAAAAATATCAATCCTTCTAATCTCCCAAACTTCCATGGTTTAACTTCAGAATACCTAGAAAATTTCTTGTTTGAATTTGAAGTAATCTGTAGATCCTTTGGTTACACAACAGATGCATAAAAATTTAGACTTTTTCCCTCCACAATAAAATATCTATTGCTCAGATGGTTTATGAGCCTGGGAGGAAACAATATTTTCTCTTGGGATCAAATGAAAATATCCTTTTTGGAAAAATATAGAGATTACTGTAAAGCAAAAGACATTAGGGATGACATTTTCAGGACGCAACAAGGAGAAGAAGAATCGTTACTTGGAATATTATGCACAACGGTTCCAAATCAGCTATAAGAGAGCTATTCATTGTACCTTGGATCATGAATCACTAAAACTTGTACTTATTAGGGGAATCAAGGAGGAATACCTAGAAGTCTTGAATTTATTAGGAGATGGGGATATCTTTCAGAAAACCTATGACCAAATTCTGCAAATCTTTAAAAATTATTCTAGATCTAGAAAAGGCAAAAATGGAATGCAAGATATACACCCATTAGCAAGGGGATCATCCTTTCCAATCCCAAGCCTCACAAAATCCAATTTGGGAATATCCTCAACGATATGAAGACATATATCCTTCAATAATTAGCTATGCAATTAGATGCACTCCAACGAAAATGGAAACAAGAAGAGATCAAAAGGACAATGCCCATTAAACACAATAGAAGTTTTTGGGCTCTGTACTGATGATCATACCACAGATAAATGCCCTTCACTTCCATCATGCAAGGAAACCATACAAGAACCTACCTCAGAAAATTTGGTAGAACAAATTTGCTTTGTTAACCAACGAAGAAAATTTTTTGCTAGGCCTTTCCAACCCAATAATCAAGCCTATTTTAATCAAGGGAACCCTCAGCAAAACTGGAATCCTTCAACAAATATTTCATGGTCTCCATAAGTAGGTCCAAGCCAATGGAAGCAAAATCCATCTCCTTACCAACAACCATACTTCACCTAGCCCTACCCACCATATCCCCCACCTTTTTCACAACCACAAATCAACTATGGAAATCCATATCCATCTTCCATAAATTGGAGAGCACCATTGCAACAACCACTTATAATCTCGCCTCCACAAAACCAGCAGCCCCTAGAGCGCCTAAAATACCTGCTCAACATGTCCCAAATCCAAATGACAATAGGACAAGACAACAACCCTACAACAACGAAGTGATGCAGTTTCCAGCGTATGTCATAGGCACACTGGATTTGAATGAGATCAATCTGATATCTAGAAAAAAACTATAGAGTCCGCATTATCAAAACCACATCAAAACAATCAAGAAGACACATATTCCAAGCAACCCACATCTCTAGAACATAAGCATCCTGAAGTTATACGCTCCCAAGAAGAAGAGGATCAACCCCGAATACCAGAAAATAATCCTCCTAATCCCCCATTTCCTGAAAAGCTAAAACAAAACAATAAAGAGTAATTAGAAAAAACCATACTTAATGAATTGAAACACTTAAATATACAAATTCCACTCTTACAAGCAATCAGAGATGTTCCAATCTGTAGCAAATTCATAAAGGAAAACTGCTTGAAGAAACCTAGGTGGAAGAAACGGGATCCCCCAACCATAAATGTGATAGGCCAACTAGTAGACCTTATGTTGGGGATTTCTTTCAACCCAAAGTACCTTGATCTAGGAAGCCCGATCGTCAATGTAACCATAAACAAAAAGCCTATTTCAAGCAGTCTAATTGATCTAGGAGATGCAATAAACGTTATGACAAAAGACATTATTCTTTCCCAAGGTCTCCAACCCTTTCTAAGACCGACAAGCATGGTGTTACAACTGGTTGACACATCCACTGTTAGGACGGAAGGTATCCTCGAAGATGTAATCCTTAACATTGAATCTTGGGAATATCCAGCAGAATTCATAGTCATTGAAGTCAAAAGCAAGCTCAGTGGATACCCACTCTTCCTAGGGAGGCCATGGATGGCAACAACAAATGCCTATATAGGTCGTCGATCTAAGGATATGACAATTACCAGTGGGATAGTGAGAAATAAAATCACAATATACCCTCCAGCAAAATGATCTATAGATGTAGAACACCAAAATTGGATGGATGATTATGATGACATTGATGACCAAAATATGCAACCTGTCCTCAGCATAAAAAAATGTTCTAACCCTAAAAGCTAAGGATGAAGATGCTTATTTAGCTATTTTTATTCAAAATATTTATCCTAATCATGATATGCTTGAATAAATTTTTGAAATGGGGAAACAACAAGAAAATCTACACTCTCCAATCAACACAGACAGAGAGTGGAAGCAAGTATTCTCCTTTGAAGAACAACTCCCGCGGGTAAAAATTGTGGAAATATTTCCTGGGAAGACTATCAATATTAATGCACATCTGGAGCCAGAACAAGAACATAAATTAATAAATGTAATCTCAGAAAATAGCAGGGCTTTCGCGTGGACCTACACGAATATGAAGGGGATACACTTGGATATTTGCAAACACTATATTTACATCAAGGAGGGCGCTATCCTGATAAGACAACCCCATAGATAGATGAATCCATTGTTAAAATATATAGTTAAGCAAGAATTGCAAAAGTTACTGGATGCAGGCTTCATTTACCTGATCTCAGACAATGAGTGGGTATCACCCTTAGTGATAGTCCTGAAGAAAGGAGGAAAATGGAGAATCTTTGTAGACTATAGGGAGCTTAACAAGGAAACCAAAAGAGATCACTTCCCTCTACCATTCATTGATTAGGTGTTGGATACTCTGGATGGAAACATTTTTTTTTTCATTTTTGGATGGATTTACTGATTATAACCAAATCCAAATCCACCTAGATGACCAAGATAAAACAACATTTACCTTCCCATGGGGCACATATGCATATAGAGTACTACCCTTTGGCCTCTGTAATGCTCCAACAACCTTTCAAAGGGATATATTGAGTATATTCTTCGATTTTATCAACGAGGCCAGATGGAAGTCTACATGGATGACTTCACACCATATGGGAAAAGTTTTAATCAAGCATTATAACATTTAGAAGTGGTCCTAAACAAATGCATCGAAATGAGTCTATGCCTCAGTAATGATAAATGTCGAATGCTAATGCAGGAAGGGATAGTCCTAGGTCACCACATATCCCAAAGATTAATTGAGGTAGATCAAGTGAAAGTCACTATTATTAAAACACTGTCATGTCCCCATATTTTGCTATGTTCCATGGGGTAATTTTGGCCTAAGTCACCTAGGAAATAATTGTTTAATTAATGAGCAAGTATGGAAACTACCTTATGGAAGATGCCTAAGGTTGTATTTGGGAATTAAATGGACAAGGTGGGTCCCCCATGTAGTTATTAACCCCATGACTAAGTCTAAGTTTTTAATTAAATGAGAATTTAATTAATGGGGAAGTTTTGAGACAATTACCACAGTGGTTAATTAATTCTGAATTAATTAATTAAATTCTGAAGTCTGAATTAATTCTGAGAATTATAATATTTTAAATAATAAATGTTGCTAATAAATATTAGCAAGTGGTGATGATATTCCTAGTAATTTCGAATTGGTAAGTGAGCTAAACTTGCCCAAGTGATGGAGTCTCAGAAAAGCTAAGGAATCTCATGGAGACAAGTTGGCAAGTTGATCCAAGAAGGAAACTTACAAAAAGATGGCAATTCCGACAAAAGCAGAAAATAGAAAAGCAATAAAGCAGAAAGAAAACAAGAAAAGCTGTAAGAAAAGATTTAGCAACATCCAGAAATATTCCTAAGGGCGCACTTGCTAATTTGAGTGAGGAAAGACACAAAAATGGCAAGTTTTTATAGTCAGAAGTTTCTATTTTCCACAAGGAGGGTGCCCTTCCTCATCCACACGTGTGGATGGCTTGGGTAAAAAGCTACTTCATCTATTTATTGATGTTTCCACTTCATCTCGGAACTTTTGATCATTTATGTTTTCTCATGAGAGCTCTATTGCGTCTCTAGTTGAGTGATATGCCTCAGATGTGCTTCTTGGGTGATGTGCCCCAAGGCCCATAGTTTCCAGTGAGTGTTGTGCAGGTCCATATCAAGATATTGCAGCCATTAACATATGCTTCCAACCTCCATTGAATATCTACAGTCATTCGGGAGAACAGGTTCCTCCAACGGTGATTCTACAACTAGTTTTAGTGAAGATTCTCCTGTTGAAGAAGTTTGATCCAGTGAATGTGCCCAATACTTGGTGGAGAGATGGTTCAGCCATTTTTGCAGACATTAGAAGAGACACATATCAAAAATCATCTTCAGAACTGAACTATCCTTCTCTTCTATCTCATTCTCTCAACCACAGCTAGATTTGGAGAGGATTTCACTAAAGGAGTGAGACAGTTTCATGATGGCACCCTACTGAAGACCATCAGCCCAGGATGCAGCACGATCAACCATATCATCTGTAGATGGACTAATATTAACATTCCAGAATAGAATCAAAAGTAACTCCTTCTTCTCTTCTTTATTCTCCCAATATTGTAATCAAGAAATTAGCCTGTGAGGTACTATCATTTGAAGAGCAAGCAGTTAAATAAAGGAGGAATGTTCTGAATGAAATATATTGTGTTTTATGTATGGAATATCTCATATCATATATAAATAATAATTAGAACATATTTTGGAATTTATAAAAGCAGTTTTCCAATTTAAAATTCAAGACTAGCTACATTGATGCCCATTCTAGACTAGTTTTACCATTTTCACTGCCATTTTCAATCTAAACAATATTTTTACATTCTGTCAGCTGGAGAAGGTCCTTAATTCATCCCATTATCCATATATGTCATAAAAATAATAATTTGGAATCCTTTAGACCCTTTCTAGAAAGATTAGGAAAAGACTAGCTCAGCAATCCCGGGAGAGCCCAGAAACCCTAGTTCTTCCCAAATTTCCACAAGTCTGCAAAATTACCTTACTGAAATTATCCATCATATATGTGAATGATATAAACTCTTTTATTAACTCCCAGTGACCCTACCCTTCCCTATATGCATATGCCAGACACCCAGGAAGCCTCGAAGTAGGCATAGGCTTGTTCTATGCTGAAAAGTGAATGGTGCTGGTACCTTGTGCATAAGGAAATCTGATCTGACCTCCGTGACCTTCTGATGCACCTAATCCCATATATTTTCTAGAATTAAACATTCTTCCCACCATCCTCATTCATTGTCTCAATCCCTGTCACTTACCTCCTGCCCAGCTCGAAGGAATTGACAGAAAATTTCACTAGTAAAAGTTGTAAAAGTTTTTAAAGTGGAGTTAATATCTGAGTCAGATCTTGCCCAGGATATTATAGTGGTATCAGATCTCTTTCCTCTACTCCTGTTGAAATAAGACTCTTAATTTAATGAATTTGCAGTCATGTCAATATTTAGTGAAGAAGACTCTCACTCAGATGATGTTTTTTATGAGCAATATGATGATGAAAATGTTGAACCATATGAAGAGGAGTCGACCCCTATTGGAAATTTTTGTTTGCAAAAAGTTGAATATGATTCCCTTGTTGAACATATGTTTGAAGAGGGCATAGGAAAAGACCTACCTATGGCTAATTGGGATTATGAAGGAATACTCAAAGGAGGGAACCCTAAGAAATCCTATGAGTACTTCATGGAGTACTCTGCCTTGAAGAAGGAGGTTCAGAAGTCTCTGACCTTTAGAGACTATTGTGATTTAGAGATTCAGAGTTTATTCAAATACGTCTGCAATAGTGATAGCAAAAGAAGGATTGCACACATGGTTGATGGTGTGTGAAAGAAAATTGAGCCAAGATTTTTACCCCTAGGAGCTAAGATGGATAGGAGGGATAAAGATGTGTCCTCACAGCCAAGAAAAACCAAGGGAGGAAAACAAGAGCCACCTAGTTCTTTGGGTGGAGAAGAAGTAGGAAAAAATAAAAATGAAGTTGCAGCCCTACATATGGATCCATCCCAATCTCAAAAAAAAGGAATCAAGAAGGAAGTTTCATCAAGGCCATTGGCAGGGCCAATCATTGCAAGACTGTTTGGTTTTCCTTCAAGAAGGAAGTTCACAGGTTATGATCTGAGCACCACACAATGTGGAGAGACATCCAGTTTCTTGGAAAGAAATGACCAAGAAGACCTTGCTTCTACCCCATTACTCCAAGAAGTTAATGAAGAAGGTCAAAGCACAACTGAAGGTCCAGCAGTCAAGCATTCGATTGTTGGCAATGTGGAAGGTGAAATCACTCCCAATTTCTTCTTGGGTGATTTCAAGATCAATGCAGAAGAGATGGTGAAGATTGATGATGGTAGGAAATATTTTGTATCCTATCCAAAATAAGAACATCAATCAGATCTGAAATCATCATTGGAACTTCAGGTTGAGGTGGAAGACAAGCCCGAATCAGCTGGGTGTGAACCTAGGAATTTGGGAAAGAAGCATGCTGCCATTAAAACACCACATGAGGAGGAAATTTGGGAACAAAGGTATCGATGCAATTCTTATTTTTGCATTCCTTTGTTGCAGCCCAATATGGAAGCCACTTCCAGTGAGAATGATGGATTAGAAAAGCCTTCTAGTGTCAGAATTCATAATTGGGAGAAGGTTGAATTGCAAGAAGCAGAAGAGGAGGTTCACCAGTTGGAACTTCTTTCCCTGGTTGGACCATTGAAAATGAGTGAGAGAAAAATCAAAGAGGAACTGAAAATCCTCCATGAACTTAATGCTTTGATCTCTCACTGCTGTTGGAGAACTGCATCAATGCAGGAGCAACCCTCTATTGAAAATTTTGTGCACACATGGGAAGCGGTAGGAAGCCTAAAAGGAAATTTTTTTCAGTTGCTTTCTGATAGAGATCACTTGCTGGAGCTTGTGAATGTATATTATAATGCTGCAATAAGGAATGATAAGGAGATCAACAAGCTCACTCATATGTTGGAAACCACCCAGGATTCTCTGATTGGTACTCATGGTGCTTGTCAAGAATCTGAGAATCAGATTGAGCAGCTTAATGAAAAGTTTCCAGAATCACTTTTTACCCCCTCTCTTTCACAAAGTCACAATAACATGGAGGAATTATTTCCTGTTCCAAGGGACGAACCTCATGAGTTGGTGGATCATGAGGAACAGTCTGTTTGGTATGTGCATAAGGAATATGTAGACAGAGTTGATAAAAAACAAGCACATGACCTTTTCTAGAATGAACTTGAGAGGTTCATTGTAGAAAGTCACTCTTCCAAGGAAGAGTCAGATGAGCACACCATAGATGGATCAGCCATCAATGGAGAGGATACATCCCCAACTTCAGTGGATGAAATGTTCAGAAGCAAGGCTCACAATCCCTTATTCCCCACTTCACATTCAACCACAAACTTTGGGAATGAAAATTGGGTAAAAGGATTCTATTTTTTTGTGTCACATGATGAGCAGAAAGATCCTAAATTTGAGGTAGATGACATGTTCCTTAACCTGCAGCAGTGGCGGCAGCCCATGCATGTGTGTACAACCACTTTTGACAAGGAGGCATCAGATCCACACTTACTTTCAACATGTGGGTCATGTGATGGAGTTTGGCACCCTTGGATCAATGGCAGAGAGTTGAGCCATTGGATGAAGAGGGGAACACCTGTGGAGTTCCGTAGAAATCATGAGTTCTCTTTATCTAAAGAGAACAGACATATGGCTGATCACATTCCATATGATTCAGCAAATAAAGGTGTTCTTCTAGCCATTGGTTGGATGGATAGAGGCATCCCTGAAAGGGAAAACCTAGAAGGTAAGAATCTTATGTTTTGTTGCAAGAAAATAGTTTTCAACATTGCTGATTTTTATATGATTTGCAAGCAGCAGAAAAGGCATAATTTGCAACCATCTGATGTCACTCATCCACATATGGATTGGGTGAAAGATTACCTAAAAGACATGAAATATCCTTGCAAAAATGTTCCTACTTATGGGAAAGGGAAGGCAGCTAAACAGGAAAGTAGCCAAGATACATTAATGGAACATTTTACTGACAGAAGTTGGCCTATGTGGAGGGAGTCCACATGCTTGGAGTTGATGCTTTGGGATCTTGACATTCATTGGAGTGACAGATTTCCAAAGGTGGCAGAAAAATTTTGGTCCTTGCAGGAGAAATAGTGGGATCCAGGAATTCTACTCAAGTTATTTTAACTAGGTTGAAAATTTTGTTCATTCTTGGTTAATTGCAGATATAGATTGCAGTGCAGTTTTCATTTTCCTTCCATAAGTCATTTTTTGAAGGCCAAATTTAATTTTCAGAGTGGTGTAGCAGAAGCTTGGTGGAATCCTGACATTTCTTGAGCACAAGCAATCTTAGGAAGGGAGGACTATCATGTCCCCATATTTTGCTATGGTCCATGGGGTAATTTTGGCCTAAGTCACCAAGGCAATAATTGTTTAATTAATGAGAAAGTATGGAAACTACCTTATGGAAGATTCCTAAGGTTGTATTTGGGAATTAAATGGACAAGGTGGGGCCCCCATGTAGTTATTAACCCCGTGACTAAGTCTAAGTGATTAATTAAATGAGAATTTAATTAATGGGGAAGTTTTGAGGCAATTACTATAGTGGTTAATTAATTCTGAATTAATTAATTAAATTTTGAAGTCTGAATTAATTCTGAGAATTATAATATTTTAAATAATAAATGTTGCTAATAAATATTAGCAAGTGGTGATGATATTCCTAGTAATTTCGAATTGGTAAGTGAGCTAAACTTGCCCAAGTGATGGAGTCTCAGAAAAGATAAGGAATCTCATGGAGACAAGTTGGCAAGTTGATCCAAGAAGGAAACTTACAAAAAGATGGCAATTCAGACAAAAGCAAAAAAGAGGAAAGAAATAAAGGAGAAAGAAAACAAGAAAAGCTATAAGAAAAGATTTAGCAACATCCATAAATATTCCTAAGGGCGCACTTGCTAATTTGAGTGAGGAAAGACAAAAAGTTGGCAAGTTTTTATAGTCAGAAGTTTCTATTTTCCACAAGGAGGGTGCCCTTCCTCATCCACGCACGTGGATGTCTTGGTTAACAAGCTACTTCAGCTATTTATTGATGTTTCCAACTTCATCTTGGAACTTTTGATCATTTATGTTTTCTCATGAGAGCTCTGATGCTTCTCTAGTTGAGTGATGTGCCTCAGTTGTGCTTCTTGGGTGATGTGCCCCAAGGCCCATAGTTTCCAGTGAGTGTTGTGCAGGTCCATATCAAGATATTGCAGCCATTAACATATAATTCCAACCTTCATTGAAGATCTACAGTCATTCGGGAGAACAGGTTCCTCCAACGGTGATTCTACAACTAGTTTTAGTGAAGATTCTCCTGTTGAAAAAGTTACATCTAGTGAATGCGCCCAATACTTGGTGGAGATATGGTTCAGCCTTTTTTGCAGACATTAGAAGAGCCACATATCAGAAATCAGCTTCAGAACTGAACTATCCTTCTCTTCTATCTCATTCTCTCAACCACAGCTAGATTTGGAGAGGATTTCACTAAAGGAGTGAGACAGTTTCATGATGGAGCCCTACTGAAGACCATCAGCCTAGGATGCAGCAAGATCAACCATATAATCAGTAGATAGACTGATATTAACATTCCAGAATAGAACCAAAAGTAACTCCTTCTTCTCTTCTCTATTCTCCCAATATTGTAATCAAGAAATTAGCCTGTGAGGCACTATCATTTGAAGAGCAAGCAGTTAAATAAAGGAGGAATGTTCTGAATGAAATATCCTGTGTTTTATGTATGGAATATCTCATATCAGATCTAAATAATCATTAGAACAGATTTTGGAATTTATAAAAGCAGTTTGCCGATTTAAAATTCAAAACTAGCTACATTGATGCCCATTCTAGATTAGTTTTACCATTTTCATTGCCATTTTCAATCTAAGCAATATTTTTACATTCTGTCAGTTGGAGAAGGTCCTTAATTCATCCTAGTATCCATATATGTCATAAAAATAAGAATTTGGAAGCCTTTAGACCCTGTATGGAAAGATTAGGAAAAGACTAGCTCAACAATCTCGGGAGAGCCCAGAAACCCCAGTTCTTCCCAAATTTCCACAAGTCTGAAAAATTACCTTACTGAAATTATCCAGCATATATGTGACTGATATAAACTCTGTTATTAACTCCCAGTGACCCTACCCTGCCCTGTATGCATATGCTAGACACCCAGGAAGCCTCGAAGTAGGCATAGGCTTGTTCTATGCTGAAAAGTGAATGGTGCTGGTACCTTGTGCATAAGGAAATCTGATCTGAACTCTGTGACCTGATGCTTCACCTAATCCCATATATTTTCCAGAATTAAACATTCTTCCCACCATCCTCATTCATTGTCTCAATCCCCGTCACTTACCTCCTGCCCGGTTCGAAGGAATTGACAGAAAATTTTCACTAGTAAAAGTTGTAAAAGTTTTTAAAGTGGAGTTAATATATGGGTCAGATCTTGCCCAGGATATTACAAACACTACCCCCACCTGGAAAACATAGCGATGTCTACAGTTTCCTACAGAAAAGAGGTTACTACAAAATATTTATAGAGGGTTTGAGTAAAATTGTTGCACCAATGTTTTCCCTCTTGACAAAAGACACAGAATTCATCTAGAATGAACATTGCATGACAACATTTGACAACCTCCTAGAGAAAAAAAAAACTTCCCTAGTCCTTCAAGGACCAAACTGGATGGTACCATTTCACATCCACTCAGATGCATCAGACAAATCTATTGGAGCAGTCCTCGGGAAGGAGGAAGAGAAAAAACCATATGCATTCTACTACATCAACAAAAGCTCGGCGGGGGAAGAACTGAACTACATAGTAACAGAGAAGGAATTTTTGGCTGTTGTACATTCCATAAAAAATTTTAGGCACTACATCACAGGGTACCCAATCTTTGTTCACACAGATCATTATGCAATCAGGTACCTCGTGAATAAGCCCGATACGAGTGCTAGGATTATAATATGGTTGCTTCTTTTACAAGAGTTCGACTTAACAATCGTTGATAAGGCGAGCAAACATAATGTGGTAGAAGAATTCCTGTCAAGACTGACCCATATACAGGATGGTGAATTAGTAAAAGATGATTTCCCTAATGAACACCTATTTGCAATCTTGACACAAACCCCATGGTTTCCCGGCATAGCTAACTACCTTGTATCTGGGAGGTTTCCACAACATTATAGCTACAAAGAGAAGTGTAATATCATAACACAAAGTGAAACCTAACTTGGGTACAAGGAATTCTCTCTAAAAAGGGGCCAAACCAAATATTAAGAAGATGCATCCGTGAATATGAGGTCCATGACATACTCCACGCTTCTCAAAATGAACCTTGTGGAGGTCATTATGCAACCAAAAGAACAACTTATAAAATACTGCAGACTAGATACTACTGGCCAACACTACACAAAGACTCCCAAGAATATGTTTCACATTGCGATGATTGTCAAAGAATGGGAAAACCAACACAAAGAGAAGAGATTCCACTACACACACAAGTTTCATTGGAACCATTTGAAAAGTGGGGATTTGACTTTGTCGGTCCATTTAATCCACCTTCAAATCAGAAGAACTACATTTTAGTTTGTATGGACTATCTTACTAAGTGGGATGAAGTTGGATCACTCACAGAAGCTAATGAAACAAATGTAGCAAAATTCTTCAGAGAACAAATATTCTATCGGTTTGGAGTTCTGAGAGAATTAGTTTCTAACCAAGGGAAAAAGTTTACATCAAACCTCATTGATGAAATATTCAGAAGGAACAAAATAAAACATCAGCGATCCTCCTCCTACCACCCACAAGTTAATGGGAAAGCTGAGGTTACAAATAGAGAACTTGAAAGAATTCTAATGAAGACAGTTCAATTACATAAAAGGGATTTGGTAGAAAGGTTTAATGAAGGTGTCTAGGCTTATAACACAACTTGGAAAACAACAACAGGTTTTACCCCCTATGAGGTAGTATATGGAAAAAGAGTAATGCTCCCTATTGAATTTGAGATCAAGAAATTAAGAATAGCAGTCCATTTAATACATGCCACTTTTAGAAATCCAGGAAGAGAGGATACTCCAATTAAACCAACTGGATGAACACCTCCAACAAGCTCTAGCCCACACTCAAATCATTCAGCAACAAAGGAAGCAATGGCACGACAATAATATAAAAGAAAATAAATTCACAGAAGGGGATTGGGCATTGTTAAATAATTCTAGATTTCAAAAATTCCAAGGGAAACTTAGAACAAGATGGCTGGGACCATACATCATTGATACAATCTATGACAATGGAGCAATCAGAATCAAAACCATAGACTATACATAATTTCCAATATTGATAAATGGGCACAAGATCAAATTGTAAAGGAAACTGTAGTCCAAGGAGGAAATCACTCAAACTCTTTCTTAGAAAAATATGATTCTAATAGAGGACATAAACGTCCTCCAACCAAATTGAAAAAAAATATATAAAAAAAAAGAGAAAAAATATATATATAAAAAAAGTGAAAAAAATATCGTGAAAAAATGATGATGAAAAAATATATATATCATGAAAAAAAAAGGAAATGAAAAAATGAAAAAAAAGAAAGAAAATATCATGAAGAAAAAATGATGAAAATATATATATCTTGAAAATGAAATGAAAGAAATTATGAAAAATAAAACAGAAATCAACTGAAGTAGCAAAACTATCAAGCGGGCCACCAAATCAACTGAAGTAGCAAAACTATCAAGTGGGCCACCAAATCAATTGAAGTAGAAAAAATATCAAGCGAACCAACAAATCAACTAAAGTAGCAGAAGTTATCAAGCAAGCCAAGAAATCAACTAAAGTAGTAGAATTTATCAAGCGAGCCACCAAATCAACTGAAGTAGCAGAACTATTAAGCGAGCCAGTAAGTCATCTAAAATAGCAGAAGCAACCAGGACAACAAATGATAACAAACGAACCCGGTCAACGGAAAGAAGCAACAACACAAATACGGAAGTGACATTATAAACTACAGACAAAGACAAAATCAATTACTGAACTCAAACACTACTAAAAAAATCTCCACATCAGCAACAAAGGTATGCTATGCACAAACAGGTAATATCTGAATCCTTTGTTTCCATTTTCGGTCAAATCATTTTCTCCCTACATAAGGAATAATTCAGAGCCAAGGACAACTCTCTTTAGATAAAAAGCGGCAGCACATGGTTCAGAGTAACCACACTAGGTATTGATTGCCAATCCACATGAAGAAATGAATATCTTTGTATCCCACCACATCCTTTCATATCAAACAACAACATGCCATGGAATGATGAAAGGATAAGGATGAATTAGCAAGAAAAGACGAGGGAATAAGACGAACGTGGGAAAGGATAAATAAGCAAGATCAGGTGGCATATATGAATCTTTCAGGTCTCGATCAGGGTAAACGTGCCAAGAAGAATTCAAAAATCATATTAGCAAGCCGGGTCCAACCCAGAACAAGCAAGTAAGTCATCCGTTCCACCACCCTCAATTTTATATTGTTCATCCATTTGGTAATTTTAGAAGATGACAAAGGGGTTTAAAAAGAGTGAACCAGAAGACCATGCTCCCATCTATGAAAAACTAAATGGACTAACAATCCTTCGCATAGTAGGATGGATGTTATTCATCACTGGGTTAAGAGGACATGATGTAAAAGTAGCCTTGGAATTTGCTAGAAATATGAAACATTTAAAAGAAGAATAGTATGTCACTAGGGTAAAGGGGTTACACATCATCTTAAGTTTGGAAACCATTGCATCATACACGGGCATGCAAAAGGGGTTACATTGGGGGAAGGACGAGAGGGAATCAAATATTAGAGAAAAACATGAGACCAATGCATTTTTCCATAGTTGCGGCATCATTCTTCATGGTTTATTCCCACTCTCTTCCTTCCCATTAAAATCATTATTTTCAGTAATTCGATACCTATGGTCCTTATGGAGAAAATGCCTAAACTCATTATAAATCTCCTTTCCTACACCTATTGAAAGTTTAGATATTGTACTTCGACCACATACTGGACATGCATATTGTTGATGTATATGTAACTTCGGAATGTATTTCGTCTATGTATTTTTATATATATTTATTGTACCCTTATAAGAGATGTGTTATTCCTCTATAAGGAAGTGTCGTCATGTGGATTGACAAGTGTCGCAAGTGTGTGTACTTGCGGATGGGTTATTAGACCACCATGTATGGGGTCGGCCCTGAAATATATATTATATTGCGTATGTATCTAGATAGACAAGTCGGCCCCATAAGGTCACTGGGAAAACATGTTAAGTATAAATAGAGATCAGGAGATCTCTATTTGGATCATTTGGAAAGTTATATCTCTCTCACTCAGAAAGTGGCGCACTAGTGAGGAGGAGGATCATTTGCTACTAGGAGACTATCTCAAGTGTATTTTGGTTGTACTTTGGTTGAGCCATTGCTCTCTCTATCTTTGAGGAAGTTGTGGGGTTTTTCACCTTAGGGTTTCCCCCATGGAAACTCTATGTCTCTTGTCTCTCATTCTTTTGATTCTTGTGATGCTTGTCATGCTTATTGTGATTGTTATGCATTGATATACTGTATATGTTATTCTCTCAGTAAATATCCAAGAGTATTGTGAATTAATGCCCAAATTTTAACATGGTATTAGAGCTAACCTGAGAAGAAGACATTTTGTAGTGACGGAAACTTGAGTTTCTTGGTTATTGGGTTTCTCTCCATAGTTTTTGGAAAAGCAGTATAGTAGATTGACTCTACGCATCAAGGAGAATCTATCTGTCCAATCAGAATTCAATTCTGAGCATTTTCAGATTTGACCCTAAAAATTAGGGTTTCCACAAAAATAGGAATTTCTAAAATCTGAAGACATAACTGGAAGCGCCTTGCAAAACTCGAAGTTTATATCTTTGGATCGAGATTTTTGGCTTGGTAGATCTCCGAGAAACTCAAACCCTAATTCAGGGCTCTCCCTAGTGAACCCGGGAGGGCAAAAAGGCAAATCTGAAGGGTAAAGCTTTGCTGATCTCAAATTCTAAATACACCAGGATGATCAGCTCATCAAGGCACATCTTTCTATCCTTTCAGAAAGTTGAAAATCACATTTTGAATTTTTAGGGTTTTATCGACAAACCCTAATCCGGGACCAGATCCAGTTTTCAGCATTTCAAGTGGTAAGACCTAAATATTTTCTATTTCCATTTGAAGTACTCTTTAAGATGTCTCACCACACCAAGCTTGAGGATAAGCTTGAAGGGGCTGATAACTTCCGAGCTTGGAAGTATAGGATTGGGTTAATCCTGGAAGAGAATGAGTTGGACTCATATATAAAAGAAGACATCCCTATCCCAAAGGATGAAGAGGCTAAGGTATTGCATAAGAAGAACTTGGTCAAGGCAAAGAGAATCATTGTTGATTCTATCAAAGACCATCTCATACCCCATGTGTCTTCTCTAAAGACACCCAAGGCTATGTTTGACTCTTTGACCAAGCTATTTGAAGGAAAGAACATAAATCGGAAGATGACCCTGCGGAATCAATTGAAAGGGGTCAAGATGTCGAATGAAGAAACCATTCAATCCTATTTCTCCAAGGTCTCTCAGATCAAGGAACAACTTGAAGCTGTAGATGAAATGGTGGAGAATGGTGAAATTGTTATGACTACTTTGAATGGCCTACCTAGGTCATTAGACTCTTTTATCCAGGGGATCTGTGCCAGAAAGAAGTTAATCTCCTTCAACAGATTATGGGAGGAATGTTCTCAAGAAGAACCAAGGCTTGTGGCAAGAGAAGAGAAGATGGGAAATGAAGATCAAGCTCTCACAGCTCACACTAAGAAGGGCAAGTTCAAGAGGGAGCCATCCCATCACAAGAAGAAATCTTCTCATCATTTTCATAAAGACAATAAAGATCTACGGTGTTTCACTTGTAATGAGAAGGGTCACTTTGCTTCAGAATGCCCCAAGAACAAAAGGGACAAACACAACAACAACAACTCCAGCAAGAAGAAGAAGGGTAACAAAAGAAGGTACCATGCTCATGCTGCCGAAGATGATGAACCTCCAAAGAAGAAGGCTAGGGCAGAAAGTGATGATAGTAATGATGACTCATCAAGTGAAGAAGAGTATGTTCTAATCTCTGCTCTCACAGGTACTATCTCCCATGGTTGTAATGATTGGTTAATTAACAGTGGGGCTTCCAAACACATGACTGGGTTTAAGGAATATTTTGTGAATCTATCTGAACATGAATCACCCCATAAGGTGAAACTTGGGGATGATTATCAATACCCAATCAAAGGAAGTGGTGAAGCCTCCTACAACCTAGATTCTGGAAAATATTTGAAGATGAAAGAAGTCCTTTATGTACCTGGACTCAAGAAGAACTTACTCTCCATCTCTGCATTGGATGCAAAAGGTATGAGGGTTTCATTTGTGGATGGCCAAGTCCTAATGTGGCCAAAGGGAAAGACCATAGATGATGTCGTTGTGATTGGAGAGCAAGAGGGAGGTTTGTATAAATTAAAAGGACAACCTGAACATGCCATGGTGCATGAATCCATGGAGCCAAGTGAAATTTGGCATAGAAGACTTGCTCATATGCACTATAGGGCACTTCCAATTGCAAGCAAGGTTGTAGAGGGTCTTCCTAAAATCAATACCAAACATGAAGGTGTTTGCAAAGGATGTGTAAAAGGTAAGAATATTAAGAAGGCTTTCCCAAGCAGTGAAAGCAAGGAAAACGATATCCTAGAAATCATCCACTCAGATGTATGTGGTCCTATGTCATCCAGTTCTCTAAGTGGGTATGTTTACTATGTCTCATTTATTGATGACTTCTCCAGGAATACTTGGGTATACTTCTTGAAAAACAAAGATGAGATGTTTGATAAGTTCAAGGAATTCAAAACCTTGATGGAGAATCAAACTGACAAGAAGATCAAAACATTCAGATCCGACAATGGTGGAGAATTCACCTCAGGTGACTTCAAGAAGCTTTGCAGTGATTCAGGGATTAAGAGGGAGTTGACTGCTCCTTATAATCCTCAATAGAATGGAATTGCAAAAAGGAAGAACAGAACAATCATGGAAGCAGCAAGGGCAATGCTGCATGACCAGGATCTACCTATGCATCTATGGGCAGAAGCATCTAGAACAGTTGTATATGTGCAGAACAGAACACCCCACAAGATATTGGACAACAAGACACCAGAAGAGGTCTTTTCTAGTAAGAAACTTGAAGTCAACCATCTCAGAATATTTGGTTGTCCAGTATACACTCATGCCCCAAAGGAAAAGAGGACTAAACTAGATCCTTCAGTAAAGAAGGGTATCTTTGTGGGTTACAGTGAAAGCTCGAAGGCTTACATAATATACTTTCCAGGGTTCAAGAAGATTGATGTCAGCAAGGATGAATATAAGTTCAAGGATAGGTAATCTAGGAAGCAAAGATCAAGAGGGAGCACACTCCAGCAGCTCCTGCAAGGATGCAGATTTTCAAAGGGAGTTGACCATCTTCCTACATTCCACAATAGAAAGGTGTAGAAGAAGCTACTTCAGCAGCTCCTGCCAGGAAGCAAAGACTCAGAGGGAGTCCACCCAACAAACAAACAAAGATAAGTATTTCAATTATCATTTGTTGCCTATTTTGTTTGTTTAAATAATATTATGCTTATGTTCCTAGACTTAGGAGATGTATTGTGCATATTAGAATGATTGCATTATTGAACAATATACTACTAATATGCATGTGATGGGTAAGTGGCCTATGGCACTGTACAACATTCCAGTGCTACTTATCTAGAATGAAACCTCTTTGCTAACATGTTGGGAGTAGTGCAAACTCTTAACAATGTTCTGGTAGAGACTGGAAGGCATCTAGAAAGTTGTGGAACATGGATAAATGTTGTATTGAAGCATTGGCTAAGATAACTGTATGACTGCATGACATATTTCTTTATGTGTAAAGAATTTGTTCTGAAAATTATGAGATGTTTCTAATCATGCAATTTAACTTGTTTTGTAGGAAAGACCGTATATCTTCACCTACAAAAGGAATACAACATTTGTTCCAGCAACAAAGATATCTATTGAAGATATTGAAGTTCCCAGGATCTGGGATGAAGAAATGGAATGCCATGATCCGTCGATCATGAAGAAGATGTTTGGAATGTAGTTCCAAGACCTGACAGGGAGTCACATGCGTGCAGATTGAAGAAAGCCTTGTATGGTTTGAAGCAAGCTCCCAGAACTTGGTATGGTAGGATGGATAGTTTCCTATCTAGCTTGGGATTTACCAAGAGTAAAGCGGATTCCAACCTCTACTACAAGGTTGAGGAAGGGAATCCTGTGATTCTACTCCTGTATGTGGATGACTTATTTGTAACAGGACATGACAGATTGATTGCAGATACTAAGAGGAAGCTTGCTGCTGAGTTCAATATGAAAGATTTGGGAATGATGCATTATTTCCTAGGTATGGAGGTGTGGCAGAATTTAGGTGGGATCTTCCTTGGTCAAGGGAAGTACACAGTAGATATCCTGAAGATATTTGGGATGATGGATTGCAGGGCCATGGCCACACCCATGGCATCGAATCTAAAGCTTCTATGTGATGCTTCATCTGAGCCGGTTGATGTCTCTATGTATCGTCAGATGATTGGGTCCTTGATGTACCTGACAAACACGAGACCAGATATTTGCTTTGCTGTGAACACTTTGAGCCAGTTCCTGATGAATTCGAGGAGTGTTCACCTGGTTGCTTTAAAGCATGTTCTGAGGTACCTGAAGGGTACAGTGGATTATGGGCTCAAGTATGAAGCGAATCAAAAGTTTAACCTGCAGGGTTATGTTGATTCAGATTGGGCTAGCAGTGCTGCAGATAGGAAGAGCACATCTGGGTGTTGCTTCAGTATTGGGTCAAGTGTGATCTCTTGGTTTAGCAGGAAGCAGTCATGCGTAGAACTGAGTACAGCTGAGGCAGTATAGCTACGGAAGCTACTGTCTGAGTTATTTGATCTCCCATTGGATTCTATTGGTATATTCTGCGATAACCAAAGTTGTGTGAAGCTGTTTGAGAACCCAGTGTTTCATGACAGGTCGAAACACATAGAGATCAAATATCACTATATTAGGGATATGGTGCAGAGAGGATCCATGAAGCTCCTGTATGTTGCGATGGATGAGCAGATTGCAGATGTGCTGACGAAGCCACTAGCCAGGGTGAAGTTTGAGTACTTCAAGGAGAGGCTTGGTGTTCTTCAGATTGACGACACTTTGAGGAAGTGATGGACACATTTGCTGAAGCCATTCCAAGCATGTTGGAAGGAGGATCCTTCACATGGTTGTGGATGTAAGCGCTGGATGATGAGCATCAGGACGATGCTCCAGTTACTGCTCTGTATATGCATCATGTTGGATGCTGGATATGATCAGTTGGATCATTTATATTTGTATGTATGTACGCATCATGTTGATGCTAGATATGATCAGTTGGATCATTTATATTTGTATGTATGTACGCATCGTGTTGATGCTGGATATGATCAGTTGGATCATTTATGTATGTATGCATCATGTTGGATGCTGGATATGATTAGTTGGATCATTTGTATGTATTTTGTATATGCGTCATGTTGGATGCTTGGACCATGTATCTATGTATGTATCAGGCGGATACATTGTATGATCAGGTAGATCATGTATGTTGATATGTATCAGGTATGATCAGGTGGATCATGTATTTGTATTTGTATTAGGTGGATCATGTATGATGATATGTATCAGGTAGATACTTGGTGTGCATCAGGTGGATGCATTGTATGATCAGGTTGATCATGATAATGAGCTTCAGGATGTTGCTCCAGATGATATGTACCAGGATGGTACAGTGATGATGATCAGTATGATCATGGGCATCAGGATGATGCCTCGTGCGATGATGATCCGTTGGATCATGAGTATCAGGTTGATACTTGGAGGTCAGAGATAATATGTGGTAGGTTGTACAAATAGCATGTAATCAGTCCTGGGAGATCTTTCCAGTCGTGCTACGGCACATAAATGTTCCTGGGGTACTCTTTTCGGTATTGCTATGTAGTATGTATTCAGTCCTCAGATATCCAATAGGTTGAGCTGTGTGCTCGTAATCAGTCCTGGGATGAGGTATTACTACGGAGACATGTAATAAGTCCTGGAGATCCGAGAGGTTGAGCTGTGTGCTCGTAATTAGTCCTGGGATGCTCTTTAGAGATCTTGCCGATCGTGCTACGACACATAAATGTTCCTAGGATGCTCTTTAAAGGTTTTGTCTATCCACATGTAATCAGTCCTGGAGATCCGAGAGGTTGAGCTGTATGCTCGTAATAAGTCCTGGGATGCTCTTTAGAGATCTTGCCGGTCGTGCTGCGGCACATAAATGTTCCTGGGATGCTCTTTAAAGGTATTGTGGAGGAGATGTATGTAATCAGTCCTGGGAGATCTTGTCGGTCATGCTTAGGCACATAAATATTCCTGGGATACTCTTTCTGGTATTGCATCCGCACATAAAATTGGTCCTGAGAGGCCACCTCTATCAGACTGTTCGCACAGATGATGAAGACCTGCAGGTGGTGGGCCTACATCCAGTATGAAAAAGGACTGGCTCTATAGAAATTCCTATGACGAGTAGAGTCATAGATTGGTTGAGATAGTAGCAGCAGTGACGAGGATGATGACGATGCATCGATGATGATGATCCCGAGAAGAAGACTTGTCTAGCAGAACTGTGTCGAGAAATACCTTCCTAGTTAAGAGGGAGTGTTGATGTATATGTAACTTCAGAATGTATTTCGTCTATGTATTTATATATATATTTATTGTACCCTTATAAGAGATGTGTTATTCCTCTATAAAGAAGTGTCGTCATGTGGATTGACAAGTGTCGCAAGTGTGTGTACTTGCGGATGGGTTATTAGACCACCATGTGTGGGGTCGGCCCTAAAATATATATTATATTGTGGATGTATCTAGATAGACAAGTCAGCCCCATAAGGTCACTGGGCAAACAGGTTAAGTATAAATAGAGATAAGGAGATCTCTATTTGGATCATTCAAAAAGTTATATCTCTCTCACTCAGAAAGTGGCACACTAGTGAGGAGGAGGATCATCTGCTACTAGGAGACTATCTCAAGTGTATTTTGGTTGTACTTTGGTTGAGCCATTGCTCTCTCTATCTCTGAGGAAGTTGTGGGGTTTTTCACCTTAGGGTTTTCCCCACAGAAACTCTGTGTCTCTTGTCTCTCATGCTTTTGATTCTTGTGATGCTTGTCATGCTTATTGTGATTGTTATGCATTGATATACTGTATATGTTATTCTCTCAGTAATGATCCAAGAGTATTGTGAATTAATGCTCAAATTTTAACACATATTTTCCCTTTATTTGAGTCCTTGCAAGTTATGGAATAGTGTTAATAGATAGAATTCCATAAATTATAAAAATATGTTCAATAATAAATTATGCATAGAGATACATGGAAAAATTACATACCACAAAAATGTGTAAGACCAAGGGCATCGTGAATTGTCCATGTAATTATTCCATCGAACTGAAATTGTTGTTGGCCTCATATGTTTGGAGATGCCATACATACTGATTCCAACCCATAATTTTAAAATTTCATTTATAAGAGGCTCAAGATATATGTCCATATCTTTGACTTGGTGCTTATCTAGTAGTTATTTGAAAAGTAACATACATAATAAATAAGTTCTTGTATATGCAACAATGAAAAAAAATGATAGTTTGTGTTATGTTAACATTCTTAAAACTACGTACTTGGAACAATCAATGCTAACATGACGTGCTCCCTTTTTATTTTCATCCATAGAGGAAGGTTATTGTTTATAACAAAAACTGACCAAACCGATTAATTTGCCTTGAGCTCTCCAAATGGATTGCCACCATCAGCTTCCATTGAAATTCTATCATTACATGGCTCCTTTTTTAAAATTTTCCATCTTTCCTTAATTTCTATGAATGTAGAACCATCTCGAGGCATGGATGACACCATCTTCATTTCTCTATCATGCATGGTAATCCATAAAGTTTGCAATGTTTTTACACCTGAACAATCGTTGAAAATGTGGAATTATCAGGACATGCCAAAGAACTTTGTGGGCACCTTATCTGATACCCGATCAATACGATATCTACCAATTCCACATTCAAGGCACTCACTTTTTGATGCATGTTGTCCATAATATATAATATGGTCATTAGGACATGCATCGATTATGTTATACTCTATTCCTAAATCTTTTAGAATGACACATTTCTCTATATGTTTGGGGTAAAGTATTTGATGGTGGTACAAGAGTATCACCTAATGATTCACAAAAACACAAATAAATGATAAAATCATTATTATAACTAGCATGTATACTGCAATGAAAAATAAAAAAAACAAATATTTGCAATTACATATAGATAAATCTTACATACCTTAAAAGCGGTGTCATTCTTGTGTTTGAAATACCATTCATTACCTTCAAGTTGACTAGCAACAAAACATCAGAGAGAAGACTTCTCTTTGAGTATTTGTATAATTTTTTTTCCTTATCAATAAGAGGTGCATCATGAATATTGACATCTCATTTGCAGGTGCATTCTCATCCGTGGCAACAAATGTTTCATGGATCAACCTATCTATCCCTTCATTCTCAATAATATTCTGGTCATATTTAGCCATTGTATCAACCTCAATGTCGTCACCCTTGTTCGGGTACACAGGGTACTCCCAAAAGATCGAACACCTAGAGCAACCACTTCACACAAACAGATCACAGATCGATACACCGATGTTTTGATGTGGTTTAAACCCTCGTGAGGGAAACACTCCATGGATCCAGCCAAATAGCTTCTACGGGACAATTTGTTATGCAAAGAAAGAGAGTTACAAATGAGCTTCTCATAATCGATCAACTTTCCAATGACCCTCCATGCTCTTTAAATAGAGATTATGGACCAATTGGGTGTTAAGCCACGAATCAAGGGTAGGTATGATCTAAGAGAAGTTGAGCCATCGGATCACTCTATGTCGAGAACATATCGTGACCGTCGGATTAAGTATTTATAAATGCATACTAAAGAAACACACTTTTCCTGACGGATATATTACACAAGTTGATCTTAACTAACTCCTAAGTGTCTAAATATCTTAACATTCCCCCTTAAGAACAACTTGGGATAACAAAAGTGACACTATTAGGAGAAGGAAGGAGGCATTAGATCCTATCCCCCCTTAATAAAAAGTTCTTGAACTCCTAACATAGATCGAAGTTTAGAAAACTTTGCTTCTGTAAGAGACTTGGTGAAGATGTCTGAAACTTGATCATCTGTCGGACAAAAGAGCACTTCAAGAACATGATCATGAACAAGATTTTTGGTGAAGTGTATATGTAGCTCAATGTGTTTGCTGCGTTGATGTAGGACTGGATCTTTAGCAAGCTTGATGGCACTTTGATTGTCGCACCAAAGTGGAGTAGGCTGCTGCTGTTTGAATCCAAACTCTGAAAGGATCTGTCAAAGCCATAAAGCTTCTTGACTAGCATTAACTGCGGCTCGATATTCTACCTCTGTTGAAGAAAGAGAAAGAGCTTGTTGTTTCTTACAAGCCCAAGTGATAGGTCTAGATCCCAGACTGAAAACATAACCTGCTGTAGACTTTTGATCATCAGGATTGCCGGCCCAATCTGAATTAGTGAAACCAACCAACAAAGGTTTCCCCCCTGTATTGTAATGAATCCCAAATTGAATTTTACATCGAATATATCTAAGTATTCTTTTAGCTGCTTTCCAGTGACTTTCATGAGGTGTTTGCATATAACGGGAAACACGACCAACGACAAAGGAAAGGTCGGGATGGGAATGAGTCAAGTATAAGAGACTACCAACAAGCTGACGATACATGGTGGCATCTACTTCAGGTGAAGTACAAGTGGCAGAAAGTTTGACTCCAGACTAGAAGGGAGAAGGGGTAGGTGTACAATCTTCCATATGAAAGCGACGAAGAAGGTCACAAGCATACTTAGACTGAGAAAGAAAGAATCCTTCTTTGGTTTGTAGGACTTGGAGACCAAGAAAATAATGCAAATGTCCTAAGTCTGACATTTCAAAAAATTTCTTAAGACTGGATTTCACATGGGTTATAAGCTTAGGGTCACTACCATTAAGAATAAGGTCATCAACATATAGAACAAGTATGATGATATGGTTTCCTACATTCTTGGTATAGACATTGGGCTCAGAATGGCATCTAGAAAAACCAGTGTCAAGGAGAAAGCTATCCATTTTGGCATACCAAGCTCTAGGAGCTTGCTTAAGGCCATATAAGGATTTCTTAACATGGCATACAAGGCTAGAGTTATTATGAACATATCCAGGAGGTTGTTCCATGTAAATTTCTTCCTGTAAATCACCATGTAAGAAGGAAGACTTGACATCCATTTGATGGACTTCCCAGTTATGTAAGGCTACAAGGGAAAGAACAAGGTGGATGGAGTTCATTTTTGCGACAGGAGCAAAGGTTTCATTGTAGTCAATCCTTTCAACTTGGGAAAAAACTTTGGCAACTAACCTTGCCTTATGTCTTTCAACACTTCCATCTGATGCATACTTAGTTCTGCAGACCCATTTAGATCTGACAAGTTTTCTTCCTTTTGGAAGAGGTACAAGATCTCAAGTATCGTTCGCCATTAAGGAACAATATTCTTCATCCATAGCTGCATCCCAATCTGAATTTCTTGAAGCTTCTGCAAAAGTTTATGGATCATGATTCTCGAAAACTTGAGCCAAAAGAGAAGAGTTTTGTTGAAACTGAGAATGTGTTCGACGTTGATCTCTAGTATCACCGGCAAGATCACCAGCTGCTTCACATGTTGAACGGACCCATCGAGGAAGCACTTGTGCTGGTGCAATTGGAGGAACATGAGTAGGGGGAGGTGGATTTTTATCCTCACTGTCATCATCAGAAACTAGAGTTGGAAACCTGTCAAGGAAGTTGGAAGAAGAAGAAGAAGAAGGCACAATCTCCGAATTAGGCTCGCAAGCCAAAGATGGCACAATCGTTGAGTTGGACTCGCATGCCAAGAGATTTTCATCAAATTTAAAATCTCTTCTAATGATTACATCGTGAGAATGTGATTGAAGAAGTCTATAACCATTTACATCTTCAGAATATCCAACAAATATGCACTTTTCACTTTTAGGCTGCAATGCTTTCCGTTTATCATCTGAAATGTGAGCCCATGCTTCACTACCAAACACACGGAAGTGACTTACATCAGGTTTAGTTTTACTCCATGATTCTTCTAGTGTGATACCTTGTAATGCTTTAGTGGGGGTGTGATTAACTATGTAATTTGCACAATTAATAGCTTCAGCCCAAAATTGAAGACTTAGTCCCTTAGATTGGATCATACAATTAGCCATTTCTTTTAAGGTGCGGTTCTTCCGCTCAGCTACACCATTTTGTTGTGGTGTATATGGAATAGTGTGTTGTTGTTGGATTCCTTGTTCAGTGCAGAAAGTAGTGAATTTTTTGTTTACATATTCTCCTCCATTGTCAGATTTTAACTTAATAATTTGATGACCAGATTGTTTTTCAACAAGGGCCTTGTAGGCCAAGAACATGTTAAATACTTCGCTCTTAAGTTTCAAGAAATAAACCCAAGTGCGTCTGGTGTAATCATCAATGAAAGTTAAGAAATATTTGAAACCAGAAAAGGAAGCAGATGGAAGAGGACCACACAAGTCACTATGCACAAGCTCCAAGGGAACCGAGGTGTGCCAAGAGGCACGTTTGTCAAAACTATCCCGATGATGTTTTTCAAGTACACAACCGGAACAAACACCATCCCTGCAAGATACCATTGGAAGATATGTCACCATATTGTCTTTACATAGTTGTTGCAACGAGCGATAATTTAAGTGACCAAATCGTTCATGCTAAATTTTGCTCAAGTTATCACTATGAGCAACAAAACCTGAAGGAAAAGGTGATGACCCAAGGTTGTTAAACTTGTACAACTTGGTAATATCATCAACAATTCCGGTAGCTAAGACCTGTTGAGGATCTTTAAAATCCTTGATTACAACTTGGTGAGGTGTAAACGTCACATTTTTACCTTCACCAGAATGAGTGATCTGATAGACAGATAACAAATTGCAGGAAATTCTTGGAACACATAGTACATCACTGAAATGACCATTATCTACTGGAACTGGTCTAGCTCCTACAACACTTAGAGATCTATCATCACCAACAAATATTTGTTTGGTGTTACATTCATGCATAGTAGAAAAGATGGCTTGATCCTTAGCCATATGATAAGATACTCCAGAATCAATGAGCCATTCATTTGAAGTAGAAGAAGAAGATGCATTATAAGAATAACCAAAAGCACAAAGTGCATGTCCATGAGAGGTAGATTCTGAAGGCAAATCTAGGTTGATGTGGTGCTTCTTCATTGTTGCTTCCAAGGCTGCCATCTTCTTGAAACACTTAGATTCATCATGATTATCTTTCCCGCAATAGTTGCAATGACGCTCAGTCTTCTTTCCTTTTGGCTTGGATCCTTTGTCATTTTTTAAATAAGGAGCTGACTAAGAGGGTTTGGGACCCTTTTTTGACTTATTATTGCGAAAATTTTGTTTCTTGGGAGGCTTGGACTTTTCCTTTTGTTGGGACAATAAGGCTTTCCCAGATGTATCTGCATTGTTGATTATTCCAAGATGGATGAGTTTATCTTGCTCTCTAATCAAGGAATCACAAAAGGATTTAAGACTAGGCTCTTGATAGCTAGCTACATTCAAGGATTCTTTCATGGAGTAAAATGTAGATACAAAAACAGAATATGCAGGTCCAAGTTTTGAAAGAATATGATAGATGCATTGTTTGTCTTCCTTCTTAATATTACATTTTACACATAAGAGTTTAAGAGTTTTGTACTTAGATAAATAATCTTGAATGCATGAAAAATCATTTGGATTTAAACAAATCAACTCATTTTCGAGTTGATGACCTCGAATTTTATTGTGTTTATCAAACACAGATTCCAACTTGTCCCAAGCAGCATCAGGTTCATCAATTCTAGATATGTGGAATCGCAAATCAGTAGAGATTGACATCCCAACCAATCCACGAGCTTTGTCAAATCTATTTGCCCATTTTATTTTCTTATCATCATGAGTGGGTTTTTTTTCTTTCCCTGAGGTAATTCTGAAAAGTCCCCTACTTCGTAGAACATCCTCCATACGAGATTTCCATGAGAAATAGTTGGAACTGGTAAGTAGAATATCACAAGGGGCGGCCATATTTGTAAATTAATAGCTGTAAAAATAGAAATCGATAGTCTGGATGCGAAGAGCTCGAAAAAATAGGCGGTTTAAAAAAAAATGGCAGTGAAAACTGACTTCGGATGATGAAGTTATGCTTGAACAAAGAAACTGTTGAAGATGTCCCAAATAGTGACGTGGCAGATAGAGAATGTCCAACAAAAAAAAGAACCCCCCCCCTTCCCAAGATGAAGTTTTTGACAATCACTTTACAAGAAAGTTTCTTTAAGTAAATCACTTTTGTAAAATAAGTGATTTCACTTTTACAATGATATTACTTTTAAATAGTGCAACAATAAAAAAAAACTTAGGTGACTCACTTTTTATTTTTATTTTTTATTATTTAAGTGAGATGCACTTTTACAATAAAGTAACTTAAAAATAGAAATTGCATGCACTTTGCCTTTTAAAAGTAATTTCCTAAGACTTGAACTCAAGACCTATTAAGGAATAAAGCAACTTTGAACCAAGTAAGCTAGATTAAAAGGTATGTAAAATATGAGAATGAGGAAAGGGGCCTTTTTTTTTACTCTTCTTGCTCAGTTTCCGTGTTTGCCTTTTTTCCTGCAAATCACACCACAAACCGAAACAAAAAAAAACTTTTCCACACTTGTGGAGTTAGATCTCGTTAGCTTTCCCGAAAAGTCTACGTTTTCTCTCTGTTTCTGATTTGCCGAGATCGCACAAGGTGCACGGCAAAGAGCATACGCAGCTGAGAAAAATCCTTTCCCTTTTTGCTTTTGATTTGCTGAGATCGCGCAAGGTGCACGGCAAAGAGCATACGCAGAAATGGAAAGCAACAATCCGAAACAAAAAAAATCTAATAGTAAAAACTGAGAAAATATGAGATTTTTTTCTTTTAAAACAAAAAATAAAAAAAATGCGTCACTGTAATATTATACCTTTAGATCTGATGAAATACGTGTTTCTGAAGCAACCGGGAACCGTTTTTTATCAAGCGAAAACTATTTCCCAATACAAATGGCACTCCAAACTCAATGGAACACCTCCCACAGCCCAGAAATGCATAGAAATACCAAAACTAGAAACCTTTTCAAGTTTCAACAACAACAGTTCAACATCTAGATCATAACTGAAAGCGGCTCTTCATAAAAGCTCTGATACCATGTTCGGGTACACAGGGTACTCCCAAAAGACCGAACACCTAAAGCAACCACTTCACAGAAACAGATCACAGATCGATACACCGATGTTTTGACATGGTTTAAACCCTCGTGAAGAAAACACTCCATGGCCCCGGCCAAATAGCTTCTATGGGACAATTTATTATGCAAAGAAAGAAAGTTACAAATGAGCTTCTCATAATCGATCAACTTTCCAATAACCCTCCATGCTCTTTAAATAGAGATCATGGATCAATTGGGTGTTAAGCCATGAATCAAGGGTAGGTATGATCTAAGAGAAGTTGAGCCATCGGATCACTCTATGTCGGGAACATATCGTGACCGTTGGATTAAGTATTTACAAATGCATACTAATGCATACTAAAGAAACACACTTTTCCTAACGGATATATTACACAAGTTGATCTTAACTAACTCCTAAGTGTCTAAATATCCTAACAACCCTCACCATCTCTAGCGGGTGGAATTTCAATCATTGGTGCTCTTGTTTATGCAATCATTATGGAAACATATATCCAATTAGTATCAAAACAGACATAAATTTTTTGATATATGCATTAAATATTTATTATTGAATAATGAGAAGAATACATATTTTTGATATCTTACTAAGGGATGATATTATTTTCCACCTTCCAAGTGCCCATTCTTTAAGCAATGTTTATGGGATGTTTCCTTAACAACTCTTCTTCTCTATATCTCTTTGCATTACGTACAATGACACCAATATTTTCCATCATTGATTATAGGTTCAACATGAATGAATTGATTCTAATCCTTCATTTTACCATTGTTGCTTATGTCACCCAATATAGAATCAATAACCACCTACATAGTAGCTTCTCGTTCAGATCTACTTGCGTATCGGTGGAAACGATTGTCTAACATTGTTCTCTATCTCAATGAAATACATTGTTAATCCACTAGTACAGTAATATCATTAGTCAACAATCGAAACCAATTAATTAAAGTGATAATTTGATTAGTCAACAATAATTTTTACCTCTAATCAGATTTTTCTTCCTTCCAAAATCCTTTTGGAATGGATAATGGGAACTCTTATTTTCTATCTGAAAAGGACTTGGAGCCAACTTCTTCAATGATGGAATTGACAATCTACTTCATTTTTTAAATGCACTACATGATTGGATATTTTGGAATCCACAATAGGAAAAAGCTCATTTAGATTCTCCCCTTGAAACAGAGATGAAAGAATAACAAGATATGAAGGATGTTTATGTGTCCATTAATGAAATTTTAGATGGTATTTGCACAAATACTCTGGCTTTAGCATCTTTGAGGTTGAATTATGATGAATGGAGAGAAAAAGAAGCATTGTATGACCTTGGTATATATACAAGCAACTGTATAAAAATGAGGTGCAAAAGATGTAGGAAGAGTGGTGTGCCAAATATTTAGTTGAGGAACATAAATGGAAAACCAAAATATGACGACTTCTGTAATACCCCCATTTTGGCCCTTAGAGCATATTGGACTTATATGTAAATATTGTGTGTGTGTATGATTCTTAGCGTGGAGCTCAATTCCAAGGTCCCGCTAGTGAATTCTTAGCCTTGAAGAGGTGAGTATTTTATATTGTGCTAACCATGTGCTAGTGAGCCATATAAATTGTAAAAGCATGTAAATAACTATAATGCAAATAAAATACCAATGGGCTGGCTATGGATGCAACTAATAAGAGGGGGCCATTTGTATCCAATAGGGAGAGGGAAGGGGGTTGGGGGATTGAAACATATGTTTCCATGTGTCACTTTGTGAACTCTCGTTGACTTCCATGTTGTCATTAATTCCCGTTTTGAGAAAAGTACTCTAGAAATCAGTCCATGAACTTGATTGAGTATGGGAAACCCATAATTCATATGGGTGGGTGTGGGATCTATTTACTTGACCTCATGGGAATTCGTATCCCATCCTCCCCATGCCATTGGAGATCCATCAAACTATAATTATGGGTAGAGAATGCATGCCCAACAAGAGAAAAACCAGAAATCGCAACTTGAAAAGAAGATGCATTTTGGGGTGCCAAAACGGCCCATAAATTCGTGGAGGATGTAAAATTCGTTGGGGAATCCATAGGTATGAACCTCGGGGCAATAGATGCCCAAAAATCCATAGGAAAACCCCGATTTTATAGCCCAAAAATCCAATTACGGGACAGAGTCATTTGTCCATAGAATTGAGAAAATCCAACCTTGAATGATAGAGAAGAAGATAGAACAGGGGTTGGAATTTCTTGTCAAACCCAGTGAAGGCTATAATCTCAAGTATTTATTAGCTTGGACCTTTCTATGCCCACCATGAATAGCACTGGAGCGAAGGGGATCCTGAGAGACTGCATAGCAGAGAAGGGGACCTTCCTTGTGTTGGGTGTGGTATGTATTGTGGGTGCCAAGGATGTTTGTATTTAGTTGAGATGCATGTAGCTCTGTGGTTGAGCTCATTGGCTTAGCATCCTCCTCCTTTGTCTCTTGCATGCTTGATAGACCCAACTATGTGTTGGCTTAGCATGACTATTTATGTGAAACCATAGCTGTGAGTGAGCATGTGTAGTCTCCTTAGTGGATACATAGCCCCAACGCGGGGGTGGTCTCTGAGTGCTGAAAGAATATAGGTTGGACATAGACCTATGGTTGGGCAAGAACGTTGCAGTCCATAGCCGGTTTCCTGGTGTTGCTTGGTTTTTCAACCAAGCATGTGCTAAAGAGCACCTGCTAACTTGTAGCAGCAGTCTCAATGTAAAAGTAAAACTAATGTAAATAACCGTAAACTGATCTAACATTTGTAAAAAAATAAAAACTAGATTTAAGAACAATAAACAATGAGATCTATGAGAGAAACAAGAAAAAAAAATTTGATCTTTTGTATTACCTCAAATGGTGAGGATGGTGAGTTTGAGCATCTTTAAGGTTTAGATGCTCCAATGGTCTAATAGTCTCTTCTTCTCCAAATCTCTAATGGGGATCTTCAAACTCAAAAGTGAGGCTAGGGCTCTCAAGAGTGAATTTGGAAGCATAAGGATAGGATGAATGTGGGTGAATAGTGAGGAGCCCCTATCACCTTTTTATAGTTTTTTTGTGATGGGGAATACCATTATGGTTTAACGAAACCAATGGTATTGACCAACATGGTTTAGGTCTCTTTTTCCCTCTTTTTCCTTTTTTGAATATTTTTTGAATATTATTCCCTTTTAATTGATTTTTGGGACTTTCAGACCCCTTCTTAGGGTGTTTTGTGTTTTTTGAGGAAAAATACATATTTTAAGGGGGAAAAGGTGTATTATGGTCTTTTTGGTGACCTTTTGAAGGTTTTAGAGGCTCAAATGGTGAAAAACGTGGACAAACGGGTCATGTGAATAAGGGAATGAGATAGTGAGCACTTTTCGGGTGTTAACAGATTGCCCCCTGATGTGTGAGGGAAGGAGCTCATCATATGAGCGATAGACATCATAGTTATTTTGTCTTTTTCGTGGGGCTTGGAGAAGAGAAGAGACCGATTGGAGAATAGAACAACGGTCCCTTTGGAAGCTGCAAAAACTGAAAAAATACATGGCCTCAAAAATGAATGAGGAATAATCTCTGATAATGGACGAGGCAGGCATACCCATGATCGTATCAAGACATATACATAACAATTAGGCCCAAGAAGGGGTACCTAAATAATACATAAAAATTTGTTGGTACATCATGATGGTCCAGAGGGGACACAATATTGAGACATACTCATACCATGACTGATCTGAAGGACTGATACACTGGAAAAGAGCAACAACCATTCTAAATAAGGTGTAAGAAGGGTTGATGAACTGTCGAATCTGAAGGTGTCCAACATCTATAGGGACTCGATGACTATGAGCCAACTTCTGAGGAGTATATGTAATTGTATACTCGAGGTAGTATAAAAATGGGGTATATCTGAATACTGTCACCAAGCCCAACCCGGATATCCATAGAAAAATGTAACTCATTGTTTCCTCAATTAGACTCTCAAATGTGGTAGAGTCAGGTGATATCCGGGGTCTTCAACAAATAACTGAAAGGACGGATACCCTATACGAGTCTCAATGATGCGATCAAGGTGTTGACATCGAGCATGTGAGAAACAATCATTTGGAGAGGCACTGAGGACTCCTTTCAAAATGATCCGTAGGCACTCATCACTAATGGTGATGAGTCCAAGGCACAGGGACCTCTGGGTTTGTCCTCTAGAATAGATTTGGTTGGCGTCGACAGAGGGAGACCGGTAACTACCAAGGCAATGATGCTTCCTTGATAGGAGCGCGAGGTGTACAACTAAAGTGTGATAGTACTGATGTTAGGACTGACATACTGTGGGGATGGGGAATAACTGGGGTCATAGAGTGGGTGGAATCAAACTTCCTTTGTTCAGAGCATGATGACATGGTTGACCTGGCAGCATAGGAAACTGACTTTTAGGTGTGAGGATCATAGCTTAAGGGATCAGGGGTATGTATTGCAGATTGGAATGACTCTAGGGGACAAGCTGATGGATGCTATTGGGAGACTCTCGGGGTGACATATTGCAGAATACTCTGAACAAAGCAGACCATAATGGGGAAGCTGCCATATGAGTAGACATGATTTGTTGTGGCACCGAAAAGCACCGTTGGGCCATTCTTTGTGGTTTTAATGAGCTCCAAGAAGGGATAAAAGTGTGCTATGAAATGGTACTGTCCTGTGGATTTATGCGAGCCCAGGACTATTCATGCTCGTGAGTGCTTTCATTTTTAAGGAGTCTGAAAACGATAAGAAGACTCTGAAATGGTGGAGGAGTACCGTCCTGTGGATTTGTACAAGCCCAAGACGATGATTGCTCGTGGTTGCTTTCAATTTTAGAGAGTCTGAAAGCTGTAAGTAGACTCCATTGGTGTTCTTTTTCGTATGTTAGTCTCCGAGGCTCGAAAAAGCATACAATGATGCAAATGGAGAACTCTTCTAGCAGATGTGACTAGAGTATTCATTTTCCGTAATTAGTCTACAAGGTCCGGCAAAGGGTAAACTTATACCAGGTAGACACCATTTCAGATACTTTTAGCAAGCATGAAGGGAAGCAAGATTGTTCAGCGATCTTTTTATTGTTTTAGGAGTCAGAAAAGAGCTTAACAGAAACTCCCTAAGTGCCTTTTTCGTAAAAGAGTTGTTCAGCTTGAAAAAGGGATAAAATTATACCGAATAAGAAGATATTGGTGAGAGCAAGAAGTGATCTCAAGCATCGTCACGAGCGTGGAAAACTGAATCCTACGATATGAAAAATGTTTAAAAATGAGTAATGGTCGATGTGGCACGCAAACCGAGGCAATGAGGGGCATGGAAAAAATGCCTTTAGAATATGGTGGTGAGAGCAAGAAATGATTTCAAGCATCATCACAAGCACGAAAAATGGAATCCGGTGATATAAAAAATGTCAAAGACGGACAACGGTCGATGTGGCACGTAAACCAAGGCAATGAGTGTGTGTGAAAAAATGTCCAAAAAAATTTGGTGGTGAGAGCGAGAAATGATCTCAAGCATCATCACGAGCATAGAAAAATGAATCCGACGATATTAAACTCATAAAAAATGGACAACAGCCGATGTGGCACATAAAACGAGGCAATGAGGGGCATGGAAAAAATGCTCGAAACGGGGCCTGGTGGAATCGAGAAAAGGAGTTGACTATTGTGAAGTTCTCGCCGCATTGATTCCAATGGCATCAACAGTTTGAAAAATGGACGGCGTATGATGTCAAAATGGTTGACTGAAAATTTGTCAAATTTCTATAAATAACAAGTGGACCCAATGTGACATGTGTCATTTCACGGTTGAGTTTTACAGAGTAATTTGATTTGGTTAGAGCTCTTTCTTCATTTGTGGGAGATTCGACCCTCAGTTTTTTATTCCGTGAGTTTCA
The DNA here is from genome assembly GCA_027924585.1 of Larix kaempferi. Taxonomy (NCBI): domain Eukaryota; kingdom Viridiplantae; phylum Streptophyta; class Pinopsida; order Pinales; family Pinaceae; genus Larix; species Larix kaempferi. Next base: position 10,558,424 of record BSBM01000368.1, read on the forward strand.
AGTAAGCCCATTCCTCTTATCCTTTCAATTTATTTTCTTTTGGGGGGTCTCGGGGTCTCAGAGGTGGCGAATATTCCATGTTTGCTTGCCAACATGGAATATCGCGGGTTCTGAGGCATTTCACGCGATTCACATCATGGATGTGGGCTTCACAGCCGCTATGTACATCGCGACTATGGGTGCTTTCAGCCGCGATGTGCATCGCGGCTATGGGAGCTTACAGCCGCAATGTGTATCGCAGCTGTTGGTGCTTACAGCCGTGATGTGCATTGCGGATGTGGTTGCTTACAACCACGAGATGCATCGTGGTTGTTGGCTCTTACAACCTTGATGTGCATCGCGGCTGTGGGTGCTTACAGTCGCGATGTGCATCGCGGATGCAGGTGCTTATAGCCGCGATGTGGATCGCTGGCTTTGGAAAAAAAAATTGTATTTTTCTAAAAATTTTCGTGTTTGGTTTGGGAGGATGCATAGGAGACTGCAAGCATCGTGGAGGGAGAGAGAGATCGATGAGGAGTTGATGGAGACTATTCTGGTAAGTCCACTGTTGATGTATATGTAACTTCAGAATGTATTTCATCTATGTATTTCATATATATTTATTGTACCCTTACAAGAGATGTGTTATTCCTCTATAAGGAAGTGTCGTCATGTGGATTGACAAGTGTCGCAAGTGTGTGTACTTGCGGATGGGTTATTAGACCACCATGTGTGGGGTTGGCCCTGAAATGTATATTATATTGCGGATGTATCTAGATAGACAAGTCTGCCCCATAAGGTCACTGGGAAAACAGGTTAAGTATAAATAGAGATCAGGAGATCTCTATTTGGATCATTCAGAAAGTTATATCTCTCTCACTCAGAAAGTGGCGCACTAGTGAGGAGGAGGATAATTTGCTACTAGGAGACTATCTCAAGTGTATTTTTGTTGTACTTTGGTTGAGCCATTGCTCTCTCTATCTCTAAGGAAGTTGTGGGGTTTTTCACCTTAGGGTTTTCCCCACGGAAACTCTGTGTCTCTTGTCTCTCATGCTTTTGATTCTTGTGATGCTTGTCATGCTTATTGTAATTGTTATGCATTGATATACTGTATATGTTATTCTCTCAGTAAAGATCCAAGAGTATTGTGAATTAATGCTCAAAATTTAACATGGTATCAGAGCTAACCTGAGAAGAAGACATTTTGAGGTGACGAAAACTTGAGTTTCTTGTCTATTGGGTTTCTCTCCACATATTTTGGAAAATAAGTATAGTAGATTGACTCTACTCATCAAGGAGAATCCATCTGTCCAATCAGAATTCAAGTCTGAGCATTTTCAGATTTGGCCCTAAACATTAGGGTTTCCACAAAAATAGGAATTTCTGAAATCTGAAGACATAGCTGGAAGCTCCTTGCAAAAATCAAAGTTTAGAGCTTTGGATCGAGATTTTTGGCTGGGTAGATCTCCGGGAAATGCAAACCCTAATTCAGGGCTCTCCCTAGTGAACCCGGTAGGACAAAAAGGCAAATCTAAAGGGTAAAACTTTGCTGATATCAAATTATGAATACACCAGGCTGATCAGCTCATCAAGGCGCATCTTTCTATCCTTTTAGAAAGTTGAAATTCACATTTTGAATTTTTAGGGTTTTTTCGACAAACCCTAATCCTGGACTAGATCCAGTTTTCAACATTTCAAGTGGTAAGACCTAAATATTTTCTATTTCCATTTGAAGTACTCTTTAAGATGTCTCACCACACCAAGCTTGAGGATAAGCTTGAAGGGGCTGATAACTTCCGAGCTTGGAAGTATAGGATTGGGTTAATCCTGGAAGAGAATGAGTTGGACTCATATATAAAAGAAGACATCCCTATCCCAGAGGATGAAGAGGCTAAAGTATTGCATAAGAAGAACTTGGTCAAGGCAAAGAGAATCATTGCTGATTCTATCAAAGACCATCTCATACCCCATGTGTCTTCTCTAAATACACCTAAAGAGATGTTTGACTCTTTGACCAAGTTATTTGAAGGGAAGAACATAAATCGGAAGATGACCTTGTGGAACCAATTGAAAGGAGTAAAGTTTCAGAATGGAGAAACCATTCAATCTTATTTTTCAAGGGTCTCCCAAATCAAAGAAAAACTAGAAGCAGTGGATGAAATGATAGAGAATGGTGAAGTTGTCATGACCACTCTGAATGGCCTACCTAGGTCATGGGACTCCTTCATTCAAGGAATTTGTGCAAGAAAGAAGTTGATTTCGTTTAGCAAACTACGGGAAGAATGCTCACAAGAAGAAGCAAGGCTTGTGGCACGTGAAGAAAAGATGGGGAATGAAGATCAAGCTCTCACAACTCACACCAAGAAAGGAAATTCCAAGAGAGAGCCATCTCACTCCAAGAAATATTTACATCACTTCAAAGAAAGAAGAATATGCTTCACCTGTAATGAAAAAGGACATATTGCCATAAATTGTCCCAAGAACAAGAAGGACAACAACAACTTCAACAAGAAGAAGAATGGCAGCAAAAGAAGGTTTCATGCTCATGCTGTCGAGGATGATGAACCACCCAAGAAGAAGGCTAGGGAAGAAAGTGATGATAGTAATGATGACTCATCAAGTGAAGAAGAGTATGTTCTAATCTCTGCTCTCACAGATACTATCTCCCATGGTTGTAATGATTGGTTAATTGACAGTGGGGCTTCCAAACACATGACTGGGTTTAAGGAATCTTTTGTGAACCTATCTGAACATGAATCACCCCATAAAGTGAAACTTGGGGATGATTATCAATACCCAATCAAAGGAAGTGGTGAAGCCTCCTACAACCTAGATTCTAGAAAATCTTTGAAGATGAAAGAAGTCTTTTATGTACCTGGGCTCAAGAAGAACTTACTCTCCATCTCTGCGTTGGATGCAAAAGGAATGAGGGTTGCATTTGTGGTTGGACAAGTCCTAATGTGGCCAAAGGGAAAGACCATAGATGATGCAGTAGTGATTGGAGAGCAAGAGGGAGGTTTGTATAAATTGAAGGGACAACCTGAATATGCCATGGTGCTTAAATCCATGGAGCCAAGTGAACTTTGGCATAGAAGACTTGCTCATATGCACTATAGGGAACTTCTAATTGCAAGCAAGGCTGTAGAGGGTCTTCTCGAAATCAAGACCAAACATGAAGGTGTTTGCAAAGGATGTGCAAAAGGTAAGAACATTAAGAAGGCTTTCCCAAGCAGTGAAAGCAAGGCAAAGGATATCCTGGGAAATCATCCACTCAGATGTATGTGGTCCTATGTCATCCAGTTCTCTAAGTGGGTATGTTTACTATGTCTCATTTATTGATGACTTCTCCAGGAAGACTTGGGCCTACTTCTTGAAGAACAAAGATGAGGTACTTGGTAAGTTCAAGGAATTCAAAACCTTGATGGAGAATCAAACTAACAAGAAGATCAAAACATTCAGATTCGACAATGGTGGAGAATTCACCTCAGGTGACTTCAAGAAGCTTTGCAGTGATTCAGGGATTAAGAGGGAGTTGACTGCTCCTTACAATCCACAACAGAATGGAGTTGCAAAAAGGAAGAACCGAACAATCATGGAAGCAGCAAGAGCAATGATACATGACCAGGATATACCTATGCATCTATGGGAAGAAGTAGCTAGAACAACTGTATATGTGCAGAACAGAACACACCAAAAGATATTGGACAACAAGACAACATAAGAAGTCTTTTCTGGTAAGAAACCTGAAGTCAGCCATCTCAGAATATTTGGTTGTCTAGTATACACTCATGTCCCAAAGGAAAAGAGGACTAAACTAGATCCTTCAGGAAAGAAGAGTATCTTTGTGGGTTACAGTGAAAACTCGAAGGCTTACAGATTATACTTTCTAGGGTTCAAGAAGATTGATGTCAGCAAGGATGAATATAAGTTCAAGGACAGGTAATCCAGGAAGCAAAGATCAAGAGGGAGCACACTCCAGCAGTTCCTGCAAGGATGCATATTTTCAGAGGGAGTTGACCATCTTCCTACATTCCATAATAGAAAGGTGTAGAAGAAGCTACTTCAGCAGCTCCTTCCAGGAAGCAAAGACTCAGAGGGAGTCCACCCAACAAACAAACAAAGATAAGTATTTCAATTATCATTTCTTGCCTATTTTTGTTTAAATAATATTATGCTTATGTTCCTAGACTTAGGAGATGTATTGTGCATATTAGAATGATTGCATTAATGAACAGTATGCTACGAATATGCGTGTGATGGGTAAGTGGCCTATGGAACTGTACAACATTCCAGTGCTACTTATCTAAAATGAAACCTCTTTGCTGACATGTTGGGAGTAGTGCAAACTCTTAACAATGTTCTGGTAGAGACTGGAAGGCATCTAGAAAGTTGTGGAACATGGATAAATGTTGTATTGAAGCACTGGCTAAGATAACTGCATGACTGCATGACATATTTCTTTATGTGTAAAGAATTTGTTTTGAAAATTATGAGATGTTTCTAATCATGCAATTTAACTTGTTTTGTAGGAAAGACCATATATCTTCACCTACAAAAGAAGGACTACAACATTTGTTCCAGCAACAAAGATATCTATTGAAGATATTGAAGTTCCCAGGATCTGGGATGAAGAAATGGAATGCCATGATCCGTCGATCATGAAGATGATGTTTGGGATGCAGTCCCAAGACCTGATAGGGAGTCACATGTGTGTAGATTGAAGAAAGCCTTGTATGGCTTGTAGCAAGCTCCCAGAACTTGGTGTGATACAAAGAGGAAGCTTGCTGCTGAGTTCGATATGAAAGATTTGGGAATGATGCATTATTTCCTAGGTATGGAGGTGTGGCAGAGTGCAGGTGGGATCTTCCTTGGTCAAGGGAAGTACACAGTAGATATCTTGAAGAGATTCGGGATGATGGATTGCAAGGACATGGCCACACCTATGGCATCGAATCTGAAGCTTCTATGTGATGCTTCATCTGAGCCGGTTGATGTCTCTATGTATCGTCAGATGATTGGGTCGTTGATGTACCTGACGAACATGAGACCGGATATTTGCTTTATTGTGAACACATTGAGCCAGTTCCTGATGGATCCGAGGAGTGTTCACCTGGTTGCAGTAAAACATATTCTGAGGTATTTGAAGGGTACAGTGGATTATGGGCTCAAGTATGAAGCGAATCAAAAGTTTAACCTGTAGGGTTATGTTGATTCAGATTGGGCTGGCAGTGCCGCAGATAGGAAGAGCACATCTGGATGCTGCCTCAGTATGGGATCAGGTGTGATATCTTGGTTTAGTAGGAAGCAATCCTGTGTAGCACTGAGTACAGCTGAGGCAGAGTATGTTGCAGCCTGTTCAGCTAGTTGTGAGGCAGTATGGCTATGGAAGCTACTGTCTGAGTTATTTGATCTCCCATTGGATGCTACTGGTATATTCTGTGATAACCAGAGTTGTGTGAAGCTATCTGAGAACCCAGTGTTTCATGACAGGTCGAAACACATAGAGATCAAATATCACTATATCAGGGATATGGTGCAGAGAGGAGCTGTGAAGCTCCTGTATGTTGCGACAGACGAGCAGATTGCAGATGTGCTGACGAAGCCACTAGCCAGGGTGAAGTTCGAGTACTTTAGGGAGAGGCTTGGTGTTCTTTAGATCGAGGACACTTTGAGGAAAAAGTGATGGACACATTTGTTGAAGCCATTCCAAGCATGTTGGAAAAAGGATCCTTCACATGGCTGTGGATGTAAGCGCTGGATGATGAGCATCAGGATGATGTTCTAGTTTCTGCTTTGCATGATCAGTTGGATCATTTTTATGTATATGTATGTACGCATCATGTTGGATGTTGGATATGATCATTTGGATCATTTATATGTATGTATGCATCATGTTGGATGCTGGATATGATTAGTTGGATCATTTATATGTATGTATGCATCATGTTGGATGCTTGGACCATGTATCTGTATATGTATCAGGTGGATACATTGTATGATCAAGTAGATCATGTATATTGATATGTATCAGGTATGATCAGGTAGATCATTTATGTTGATGGATACATTGTGTGGATCATGTATCTATGTATCAGGTGGATACACTGTGTATGATGATATGTATCAAGTAGATACTTGGTGTGCATCAGATGAATACATTGTATGATCAGGGTGATCGTGGATTACGAGCTTCTCTAGATGACATGTCACAGGATGTTGTAGTGATGATGATCAGGATGATCATGTGTACATCAGGATGATGTATGGTGAGTATCATATGATACTTTGTGGCCGTGGATCAGGTTGTGCAGATGAGCATGTCTGGGAGATCCTATAGGTTGGAGTTGCGTACCCATAACAGCCTGGGATGCTCTTTCAAGACATTGCTCTGAGAGGACATGTAATTTGTGCCCTGGGAGATCTTCAGGTTGGAGTTATGTACCCGTAACATCCTGAGATGCTCTTGCGAGGTTTTTTCCTATGGCATGTAATTTGCTCCTAGGAGATCTGGACATGATGAAAAAGGCCTCAGATGCTTCAGCCAGGTTTTGCCATGACCACATGTAATTTGCTCCTGGGAGATCTGGATAGGATGAAAAAGGCCTCAGATGCTTCAGCCAGGTTTTTTGGTGGACCACATGTAATTTGATCCTGGGAGATCTGGATAGGATGAAAAAGGCCTCAGATGATTTAGCCAAGTTTTGTGGTGACATCACATGTAATGTGCTCCTGGGAGATCCAACAGGTAGAGCTGTGTGCTCGTAATAGCCTGGGATGCTTCAGCCAAGTTTTGTGATGGGTCACATGTAATGTGCTCCTGGGAGATCCGACAGGTAGAGCTGTGTGCTCGTAATAGCCTGGGATGCTGCAGCCAAGTTTTGTGACGTACGTAATAAGTCCTGAGGATTCCACAGTATGGCCAGTGATGATGAAGACCTGCAGGTGGTGGGCCTACATCCAGCATGAAAAAGGACTTTCTTTGTAGAACTTCTTATGACAAGTAGAGTCAGAGATTGGTTGAGATAGCAGCAGTAGTGATGATGATGATGACGATGATCCCGAAAAGAAGACTTGTCTAGCAGAACTGTGTCGAGAAATACCTTCCTAGTTAAGAGGGAGTGTTGATGTATATGTAACTTCAGAATGTATTTAATCTATGTATTTCATATATATTTATTGTACCCTTATAAGAGATGTGTTATTCCTCTATAAGGAAGTGTCGTCATGTGGATTGACAAGTGTCGCAAGTGTGTGTACTTGCCGATGGGTTATTAGACCACCATGTGTGGGGTCGGCCTTGAGAGCAGCAGCCAGTAGACCAGTCATGGTGTTGTATTCAACTTGATTATTTGTGGTGGCACCTATGCACACTCCGTCGAGGTGGATCAACTCGTGTGAAGGGGAATAAAGTACCCAAGCTGCAGAGGCGAGATTTGGAGACCAGCGGCTTGCACCATCGGCAAAGCCGATATGGTAGAGTGGAATGGGATCCATCTGTGTTCATGCAGGAAAAAATGAAAATGCGAGGCTTTGAAAGTTTACAGTGAAAAAATGAATTAAAAAATATACAATATGGACTGTGGTGTCCAGAATATTTTTATGGATAGAATCGTTTGAGGTACAACCCGTTATAGGGGTTGCGCATGGGGTTTCCTTCTGAGTCGGTCAAAATGTATGCCCCATGTCGAAGGCAAGTGTGTATGATGTATGGGCCTTGCCACATGGATTCGAATTTTCCTTTGCCTATTTTTTCATGGGCTTGGTCGTAAATGAGTAGAAGGTCTCCTTCACTAAATGCTCTTGGGTGAACATGTTAATTGTAATGGAGTTTTGATCTGTTCTTTGCGGCTTCGATTGTTTGGAGAGCTCCGCGACGATCTTCATCGGCCTGCTCTAAAAGAAGTGTGTGTTCTTCAATTAGTGAAGTATCCGGGAGGAGTTATATGGGAATTCGTAATGTCGGTATATGACACTTAATGGGGACGACGGATTCCATGCCGTGAACCAAATGGAAAGGGGTAAATCTGGTGGCGGTTTTGGTGGATGTGTGGTAAGCCCATAATGCGGGAAAAAGCATATGATGCCAATTGGATTTATGTCTGTCGACAATGCGTTGGAGGATGGTCTTCAAAATTTTGTTAACAGCTTCGACTTGGCCATTCCCTTGGGAGTAGTAGGCAGAGGAGAAATGATGTTCAAACTTAAGGAGTGTTGAAAATTCTCTCCAAACGGAGTCCTCGAAGTGAGAACCGTGGTCTGAGACGAGTTGTTTTGGTACTCCAAAACGAGCAATAACATGGTTGATGAAAAAACGGGCTGTAGTGTCAGCTTTGCAGTTGTAAGTAGGAATGGCTTCTTCCCATTTGGTAAAGTAATTGACGGCCACAATAATGTGTTTATGGCCGCCAGCTGATGGAGGATTGCAATCCATGAAGTCAATGGCCCATTTGCAAAATGGTCCAACGATGACGACTGGATGAAGGGCGGTGGGGGGGGTTCTTGCCTTGGGGGCAAAGATCTGGCAGTTTTGGCAATGTTTGACTGTTGTGATACAGTGAGTGAATAATGACGGCCAAAAATAACCTGTGCGGATTACCTTTTGGGCAGTGGCCTTTCTAGAGAAATGGTCGTCGCAGGCACCGCTATGACAGTCATTAAGGACTTGTTTGGATTCTTCTTGGCAAAGGCACTGCCATAGGATTGTGTCAACGCCACATCGATATAGGACATCACCTAAGAGGAGATAACGAGGGGCATGGTGAAGAATGTGATGGCGTTTGTCACGGTTGATATTGGGTCGAAACTTCTGTGTGCGGAGGTATACCAAAATGTCACTGTACCAAGGGTCGTCAGACGAGATGATGAATAGATGTTTGTCAATTATATCAATATGGATAGCTGGTGATGAGGACGAGGATGGTAGGTCCGTAATGAGCTGAGCGAGTTCTAGGGATTTGGTGCTCTTCAGGGTTTTAAAAGTCAAGTCATATTCTTGTAGGATAATCACCCATTTGGAAACATGGCCTTGCAGAAAGCGGCGATTCAAGAGATAGACCATTGGGTTGGAATTTGTCACAACCGTGGTATGGCTGAGGAGAATATAATGGCGTAGATTCTGTACTGAAAAGACGACGGCGAGGGCCATTTTCTCTTCATGTGGGTAGCGCAGTGGTGGGTCTGATAAGGTTTGGCTCACATAGTAAATGACATGCTCTTGACGAGCGGAGTCTTCTTAGACAAGTACTCCAGAAATGGCATAATCGGATGCTGAAATGTAAAGGATAAAGTCTCTTGTGAAGTCTGGAGGAGAAATCAAGGGGGCACTTGTGAGTGCTTTCTTTAGGTCTGTGAAAGCTCCTTCTACTTGGTCATCCTATACAAAACAGGTATGAAGACGTAGTAAAAGGAGGAAACCATGTAATGTCGTGGCGTAATCTAGGACAAAGCGATGGAGGAAGTTGGACCTCCCCTGAAGGATTTATAGTTGTCTTAGTGTACGAGGGGATGGTAGTTCTACGATGGTTTGGACCTTTAGAGGGTTGATGGTGATCCCTTTCTATGAAATGATGAAACCCAATAGACGGCCTACTGGAATGCAAAAGACACACTTGAGTGGGTTCAAGTGGATTTGGTATTTGCGACAACGCAAGAAGACTTGTCAGAGGTCATCTAAATGGTCGGATTGTTTCTTAGATCAAGTTGTGAGGTCATCTAGATAAACCAATATGATGTTAATAAGGTCATGAAAACAATAACTCATGGCTCGCTGAAATGTGGCTCCAGTGTTCTTGAGACCAAAAGGCATGACGCGATAGGGGAAGGTTCCCCATGGGGTAGTGAAAGCGGTCTTGTATTGATTTTCCTTGCGGATTTGGATTTGGTTATACCCGAAGAAACCGTCCATGAAAGATAGTACCTCATGCCTCACACATGCATCAATTAGTTGGTCGATAAATGGTGTTGGAAAGTTGTCTTTGGGACAAGCTAGATTGAGGTCACGGAAATCAGAACAGACACGAATGGTGCCCACTTTATTATTGACTGGAATTGGGTTGGAAACCCAAGTGGTATAAGCAATATAGTATATGAAACCTGCTGCTCAAAGCTTCTCAATTTTGGCTTTAACGGCTGGAAGCTTGGATGGGTGAATGGGACGTTGTTTTTGGCGGACCGGAGATATGTTGGGCCAAGTGTCTATATGATGTTCTACAATGGTAGGATCAAGACCAGGCAGCTCGGTGTAAGACCAGGCAAAGACATCTTAAAATTCTTGGAAGAGTTTATTATAGGCTTGGGTTTCCTTTTCAGTACATGATGCGCCTAAAGAGATAAGATCGGGTTTTCTGGGGTGGTGGAGATGTCATTTTTTATGATCGGAGAAATGTTTGCCATGTTACCTTCTTCAAAGGCTTCTAGTGCTGGGATTGGATCTTTGAACCAATCTACCTTGGTTGGTAAAAAATCTTTTGATTCAACGGACAGTTGGTTCGCCGTGGTGGAGGTAGATGCGTCAGGGATGAAGTATGATCGATGGTGCATATCATCCCAGGGGTAGTCTCGTGCAGTCATTGTTTCTAGGATTTCCTCATCGCTACGGAAGTAGTGTGTCATCAAATCAATTGGTTCAGGCTTGTAGGTAGTTGAAATCATATAAATGGTATTGATTTCTTCTGAAGGGGTAGATTCTGGGGGGAATATTTCCTCAATGAGTGGGGGTGGTATCTCTAGGTTGGCATTATTCAGTTTGTACAGTCCTGCTCTATAATCTGGGAGATCGGGGTAGTGATGTGAATAATGGCCATAGATGCCACAGATTGCACAAGGGTGGTTTGTACGTAGCGATTTATCGTGAGGCTGAGGGGGTATTTGAAGTTTAACAACCGGAATGTTTGTGTCGTCGTCCAAAATTTGCATGTGCTCTTGAAGAGTTGGTAATTGTGGACATAGATGGGTAACATGGCCTATATCGTCGCACAAGGATCACTTGGGGGGTATGCGGATTGTTGGGGAATTCTTCACTAATTTGGGGATCACTGGGGGGGTGCGAGTTGTGGGTCATGTGGTGTAGGTATGTCGACCTTTGCCCCCATTGGAGTGAGATTGAGGGGGAACATAACTAGAGGTTGATGTAGTGGCCCCTGTTGGAGGTGGTCGATTTTGGGGGTTCGGTATGCCTGGTGGTGGACGGTTCGAAGTATTGATGGGTTGTACCGGTTATAAAAAAATGATCGGTGTCGGGGGAGGGGTTGGGGTAGGTAGGTACCATACATGTAATCCTAACGTTAACCCTGGAAGGTTTAACGTAGCCATTGCTGGCGTGCTGACAACTCTTGAAAACGGCAACAAGAATGGGATAGTGTGAATTGGTGTTGATCCAATGTGACTAGGCACTATGGGTGGTAGTAGTTGAGGTTGTTGAGTATGCTGTTGTGTGTTGTGCGAGAGGGTGCACAAATCAGATAGTTCAGTTATCTGCAGAGGGGGTGGGATAGATGGGAAAGTGGAGGTCATGGGAGTATCTGAATATATCCTAGGACCGACTAAGGAGATGAACGATGTGGGTGCACTCTGAATGGGTTTTTCGATCATAGGAAGAACATTTTCAGGCGCTGCGGGGGCATTAGGATCACAGTATGTTAACTGGTCGATTTTGACTACGTGTCCTTCATGGGGAAACATCATGAGGTGGAAAACTGAAGAAGCGACAACTTTCATTTTATATGTGTAGCTTTGTCCTAGAAGGAGATTGTAATCAAGTTGGGTGTTGATGACCTCTATATCTATGAGAACCAGTTTTCCCCCAAGCTGTATGGGCACGTTCACTAACAGACCTTGCAGTTGAGCTGCATGACCATTGTAAGCTTGCATTGCGGTAGTGGATGGTTGTAGTGTTGGGGATCCAAGTTTCTACCAGACAAAAGTCGACATAACGCAAGTGGAGGCACCTTCATTGATTATGCATCGATGAACGACGAGGTTTCGAATGGACATAGAAACCTAAAAAGCTAGTGATGAAGACAGATGAGGTTTGGCTTGGTCTAAGTCGAAAGCCATCATATTGGAGTCGTTAGGGTCTGCGGCACCAATGGCAGACAACGGCAATTTTCTCTGTGCAGGACAAGTTTTTAGGACTTCTAGAGTGGACATAGTAGCCGGGGACTGGGCTAAGTCTTCTACAATGTTATAGTTCAAAGTTGCACAAATGTTAGAGTTTTTGTTGATTTGTCTTAAAGGGAAGCGAGGTGCTTTTGGACCCCCGTCCATGGGCATATTAGGTATGCATAGTGTTTGATCAGTTGGGAGGGTACTCAAAGATGGATTAGTGGGTGTGGTTTCAGGGGTTGAGCTGTATTGGTTTTGGCGAGTTTGAAGGTTGACATCATTTGATGACATCATTACCAAATGGTGATTTTTGGACTCTGTATGCTGGTAATCGGTTTCCACATAGGTAATTTGTTGCTGTGGTGTAGCGGATCCTTGTGGGGGATCCATTGGATGGGTGTTTACTATTCCTTGGTTGGGTAGAGGATTTTGCAATATCGTGGGTTGCGGCTGAGGAGGTGGTGCTGACTGTGCAGCATGTCCTTGTCGTTGGACATCATCAGTCCAAATTTGACGTGCTCGGTCCAAATGGGAGAAATTATGTGTGTAATGGTTGTATACCCCGCATATGGAACACGGGTGGTTTGTTCTCAAGTTATGATTTTTTCCCTGTTTTGGTGGACGATGAGGGTCTTGATTTGCAGGAGTAGCGTTATTATTATTTGGAGGATTAGGTGGCTATCCTCCTTGGTTTTGTTGTTGGTTATTTCAGCGATTGCATCCTCTTCCGCGATTCTGTTGACCTCCTTGATTACACTAGTTGTTCTAGTTTTGAGGTTGGTTTTGTTGTGCGTATACATGCCCTTGGGAAGTAGGTGGGTTTTGAGGTCATGCAGGCACTGGAGTAGGCTGTGGTGGATAGTAAGCAGGAGGGTTCTGAGGTGGACTTGGTGCTTGTTGGTAACCTTGATCTATTGGAAGTGTTAGAGCAGGAGGTGCTTCCTGTTGAGGGTAATAAGCCAATTGGGCTTGCGGGTGAACCAGAGTCTAATTTGCCTACTGGTTATAATATGGAGGTGGTGCATAAGCTGATGGTGCTTTCCCGTAACACTGTGGTGGACATGAGGGTCCGTGAGTGTGGTGGGTATGCATCACTAGAGCATACGAAGTTGTAGCTCCAGAATGAGATTTAGCCCTAGAAATGTCTGGGCCGTTGTCTGTACTCATCATGGTAAAAGGTTTGTTTTGTGCCATAACCTGGCCAATGATACCGTCGGCGACATGGGATTCCCATGGCATGTCATTCCAGGATGGATCGCTGCACGGGCTGTCAGGTAATATTGTGTATAAATATCCAGACTAGGCATATATCAGGTCGAACTGCTGAGCTTTTAAAATGGCTTCTTCTTCTGACTGAGGTCGTTCAAAAGCTACATCCTTAGCTATGAGAGGAAGGAGTGATTTCAGGAACCAGTCCAGGAAGATACGGTCATCTAGCTTAATCTTGTAGAGACTACGGCGTTTACGCCACTCATGGATATGATCTGTGATATGGGTGGATGTATTCTATCTACAAGACAGTAGGATTTCTACTCGTGCATCATAGCGTATGGGTAGTTGAAAGAACTATAGGAAAGTTGAGGTGAGGGATGTAAACGTGGGGTGTGTCCCATGTGGTTGCTCAATATACCATTTGGCTTCTGAGCCAGTGAAAGTTCTTTGTAAAAGTCAGAGTTGAATAGAATCATCGACTATGGAGTTTGAGGAACACCATAGGTGAAACGACATGATATGGTTTTGGGGGTCGTCCCCAGCCTTCCCTTCAATTTTTGGGATGTTTGATGGGATCTTTGTGGGCATGGGGGGCCAAGTAGGGTCATGTCTAATGGGATCATTTGTTAGCCTTACCAATTTTGGTAGGATATGGCTAGCCATAAATGGAAAACTGGCGGAGGGGTATGATGTTGTCATGGGGGCATAAGTGCTAGTGGTAGCGTTATGTATTGGGCCACTGCCCCCTAGGGGTATATTAGTCATGGGAGGTATGTTCCCTCCACCCAAAGGAGTGTGGGAGGGGCCTGCACCACCAAGTGCAACTTGAGTTACATATGGGTTGAGAAGATGTCCAATAGGTGTTGGGATCTGAGTGGTAGCGGGGATAGTAGGTATAGTTCCTATTGTGGGAATGCCTAGGTTAGGTGTGGATCCTGTATTGGGAAAGGGTCCCATGTTAGACATACCTAAGGGAGTTGTTGTAGCAGTGGCCATTGTGGTGGTAGGGGTGGTGGATGTTCCACCAACAGTCCCTGTGAAAAAGGAGTCAAAATGCAAACCAACCATGGGGCTAGTGGGTGCTGTGTATGTAGGATGTTCGGATTATTCCTCAGAGTCAGATGTGAAATGAGGTGCATCATAATCGAATGACGGGGCTCTACGTCGATGACGTGTAGAGTTGAATGACAATGCTCTTTGTCTATGATGAGTGGTGTCAAGTGAACCGTATTGTGGGGGTTCACCACGAAAATGTCGAGAATGTCTCGGGGACTCAATGGTGACAGTTGTCAATTAAAACTACTAGGTGGTGGTGAGTGGAAAGCTCGAAAGCCCTAATACAACCGTGTGTGCAAGAGGGGAGCGTAAAAAATAATGGCACTCAAGCCAACAACCAACCTCAAAACACTTACTATAACAGCTATTCTATAGTAAGTGGAGTAATAAAAAAATGTGGTCAGAAAACCAACATGCAAATGGCTCCTAAAAATAGAAAAAAGGTGTACTCACTGACCAAAGGGAGGTAATGGAGCATGAAAACACCTAACTAAAAATTATTATGACTCAACAAGACATTTCCTCAGCAAGGTAATGAAATCCAAGTCAGACAATATGAGTTGTAGAATCAAAGGCTAGATATCCCCCTACCAGGAGGGACACCGGGTAGACAATCCTAGAAGATAGGTCACTAAGATACCTCGTTCATGACATGTCCGGTTGGGTGAATATGCAACTCTTGTTCTATCACCGTTGTACTCCCACAAGGGTGGCACAATGAGAACATCGAGTAGGTATCTCTCGGTGACTGAATGGATTGCGGTATTCCGCTTAGGCCTCCTGAACCAGTCTTGCTACTTCAACCCTCCTAAGGGAGAGGCCTTCTCGACGAATTGGTTTTAAACCGTGCCAACAAATAATAAGGGATTTTGGTACCCTAAATGTCAACCACTATGTCTCAACATGTAAATGAGTGAGGGGTGTTATTTGGATACTTATCCCCTTAGTCCTACCTAACTACAATATTCTTTTGTATTCCACAAATGGGGTTAGAATGTTGGTTGAGTTAAGAGAATTTTAAGGCTCACTTGGATTTATTGTGATAGATTGTGTGATGGTGTGGTTATGTACTTAAAACAAAGATGCCTCGCTTGGGAAAAAAATGTACAAATTAAAAAAGGGATTTTAACTTGCAAAAATAAACAGCAATGTAAATATGGAAAACGATTTTAATGTAAATGCTTTTAAAAACTTTTCAAAAAATATGAGGAATTCTTTTTTAAAAATTATGGTAAAGTGAATAGCATAAAAATAAACTCGCTTGGGAGAAATATAAAACAAATTAAAATTATGGTTGTAATTTGTAAAATATGGAATTTCTAACTACAAAATGCTTCACTCTTTTTCTTTCACTAAACTGAAATTTTTTAAAAAACTGATGTAGCAAAGCATAAAATAGGAAAAAAATATGAGTTTTAAATGCTGCAAAAATAAAACCTTGGGATGTCCAAAAAATGTAGGAAAGATGGCTGGAAGAAAAAATCAGAAAAAATGGGCCATACAAAACAGGCGATATTGCGACTGTCGGTGGCGAAACTGCGATGTGGATCATGGCTTTCAGGCTAAAAGCCGCGATGTGGAATCATGACAATGTGTGCAAAACCTGCGTGGCAGATCGCGGTTATCAGGCTCAAAACACGATGCGCCTCGCGGGGACGAGGATAATAGCTGCGATGTGCAGTGCGAAAAACATGCTGAAAGTCGCGATGTGAATCGCGACTGTCGGGCCGAAAGTCGCGATGAGACGAACGGAAAACGTCACCAAAAAATGAAACCAAAAATTGAAATTTTGGGCCGTTTTAAGCTGCAAAACCGGCCAATGGCTAGGATAGCAATGAAGAGGCTGACTAGTATGGCAGATATACAACTTTAAAGGGAAGAAACAACTAAACTATAGATCTAAATCAAATATTAAAAGTTCGAAAACCAACGGAGTCGCCAAAAACTGTTTCTTGGTTTTTCAACCAAGCATGCACTAAAGAGCACCTGCTAACTTGTAGCAACAGTCTCAATGTAAAAGTAAAAACTAATGTAAATAATAGTAAATCTGATCTAACATTTGCAAAGAAATAAAAACTAGATTTAAGAACAATAAACAATGAGATCTATGAGAGAAACAAGAAATAAAAAATTTGATCTTTTGTATTACCTCAAATGGTGAGGATGGTGAGTTTGAGTAGCTCCAAGGTTGAGATGCTCCAATGGTCCAATGGTCTATTCTTCTCCAAATCTCTAATGGGGATCTTCAAACTCAAAAGTGAGGCTAGGGCTCTCAAGAGTGAATTTGGCAGCATAAGGATAGGATGAATGTGGATGAATAGTGAGGAGCCCCTATCACCTTTTATAGTTTTTTGGTGATGGGGAATACCATTATGGTTTAAGGAAACCAATGGTATTGACCAACATGGTTTAGGTCTCTTTTACCCTCTTTTTGTTTTTTTGAATAGTATTCCCTTTTAATTGATTTTTCGGCATTTTGGACCCTTTTTGAGGGTTTTTGGAGGAAAAATACATATTTTGAGGGGGAAAAGGTGTATTATGGTCTTTTTGGTGACCTTTTGAAGGTTTTAGAGGCTCAAATGGTGGAAAAAGTGGACAAATGGGTCATGTGAATAAGGGAATGAGCTAGTGAGCACTTTTTGGATGTTAACACCTGGTGAATTCACTTGGAAAAGATAAGTGCTTATTATGTTGTTAATTATGCTTCATTCATGTGTTATGAATGGTTGTTTAATATGTCTAATTACATGGATTGGACCACATATGTTATTGAAATGGATGCTTGTGCATTATGTTGTTAATATGTTTAAGCATTATTCTATTATGCCTGTGTTGGAATGTTGTTAATGCGTTCTGTGTGTGCAGTATTCAGAGTTATTTCCATTATGTATGTTTATCATGTATTTGCACATACATTTGACTTTTAAGAATTTTATAATATGGCATTGGGGGGAAAATTACTACCCTTGTTGTGCTCATGTCCCCTCTGGGAGTCAGATCGATGGGAGGGGGACATGACAACTTCGAATTAGCATCTGTAGATTAGGTTAAACACATTATGTATCATTTATCTATTCAAGCAATATTATCATGTAGGATTCTAGCAAGAGTATACTCCATGTATTTGCAAGAACAATGGACTAAGTTTAGAATCTCAAGACTAAACTTAGGAAAAAGGTTTGAAATCAAAATTGTGCTTCACTTTATAGATGTGTACAATGATTCTACAAACAAAGAGAAGAAACTCCTATGTGAACTTTACCAGTTTAACTTCATATGCATGTAGTATTTTTTAGCAGTCATGAGGACATATTGGTTGATCCTAAATAGTTGAAATCCTTCAGAATCAATTAGAAAATATTAATGACTTTGAGGATGTGATTGATCGATATGCTTTACTAGCTCTTCTAGCTTCAGATGCATGGAATCTTTTATCTCACTCACTGCAGCAGCGAGACACCATGGGTTATACTCTATTAAGGATTGCATTAACAAGAGGGAATAGAAGAGGAATCCCACAATTTTTCTAGATGAGTAGAGCAATTGATGCTCTTATCCGAAATTCTAGTCATTAACAAAATTTTGGCTTTGCTAAAGATTAATTGGGAATAGGGAATCGAATTGAATAACTAGTAATTAGTACAGTCCATAAGAAAAAAAAATTCCAATCATTCTTTCAAACACTTGATGTACATTTTCTAAACTCCTTCTCTTGGAATGCATTAATGCCATTGCAGTACCCAAAAAAAATTCCAACCCCGATGCTCTTAATGAACTTTGATCACCACTGATTTGGATTGGATATCATTGAAATTTAGGGAGGTTGTGTCCTACACCTAATCATCATGGTGGTGTTTCTCTTGAGGATGGTATTGTATGTTTTTCCTATTGTATGGTGTTCAATGAAGAAGTCCTCCGGAATTGTAACAAATCCAGTGCAACTACTTAAAAAAATGGTTGTAGAGATGACTCTTGAGTAATTTTACTGACTAAAAACAATACTTGCAACAACACCAATACTGTCACATTGATTTAGTTCATACATGACAATAATGTTAGGAGACATCCTAAGTTGAAGGTTATTGCATGCAAACAAAACTAAATCAAGCAAAAGAAAACCTACATATTTTATCAGAAAAAGATTATTCTCGTGAATGTAAAGGAAAGGGTCTAGTATTTGGTACATAGCCTAGTCACTATTTCAAAATATCATGAAATCACCAAGAAATTAAATCCTCAAAATCAATGGAAAGGAAAGAAAGGGAGGTGTTCACAAATCCTTTTAGTACTTGTACTGAAATGAAAGGGAGATACTGCAAATAAATTAGATCTATAGTTGAGTAGACTAAATTAAAAAATTCACTAAAATAAAGGCAAGTTGAGTGAATGATCATAATGGCAACTACTATTAGCATGAAAGAAACATAAATTCAAAGTTTATTGAGGATGATGATCGTTAGTTAGTTGCGAATGGAAAGTCCCTTCCCCTCATACGTTATTTCAATCTTGATCTTGACCTTCCATTGCACTCGCTTACCATTGCATCCACCACTATGGACTCTGTTAAGATTCAATATGCTAAGACATAAAATATCAGCATTACATTCCATTTCACAATAATAGCATATACAGGATCACTGAAGAAACAACAAGCACAACATAAACACAAGAGACACAGATTTATCTTGGGAAACCCTCATGGGGTAGAAAACGTAGCAAAGCTTCCTCAATATAGATGACCAGCAATATACAAAGATGCAAACCAAAGACATGATCTCCTCCTCCACCATAGCAGACCTCTCCTCCACAAGTGCGCTACATTTTGAGTGAGGGAAGTGTGTCAAATGAGGAACATACCTCCTCTATATATACACATCTCCAACTTGTACTTTATATTAACTAGGTCGGCCCCAACTTTACCACTGGGGTTAAAGACCCCACTACAACTGACTGGGCTGACCCCACTAAGGTGGTCTAACAACCCTTTGACCCACATAACACATACAGGGCCGACCCCCACTAGGGAAGTCTAATAACCCAAGTTACCACATTCCGACGGAGGAATAAAAATCTCTGGATATACAATAAGATCTTCACGGAGGAATGAAACATCTCCGGAATAATAAAGTACAAATATAATATTCTTAGAAGTTACAATATCTCAACACTCCCCCTTAACGAGAAGAATATTATAACAACATCTACAGGAGCAAGGAGTCATCAACATGATACATCTATAAATCATTGGAAGCTTTATCAACATCATCAGTAACTCAACTAGTTACCGGAACATCTTCAATACTGGGTCTTTATCTTCTGCAGCACTCAAACAGCTACAGCAACATCAACATCTGAATCCTCACGATCACCAGCATTGTCATCACACGATCATCAGTATCGTCATCATATGATCATCAGTATCGTCATCACCTGATCATCAGCATCATCATCACACAATCATCAGCATCGTCATCACACGATCATCAGCATCATCATCACACGATCATCAGCATCGTCATCATATGATCATCAGCATTGTCATCATATGATCATCAGCATTGTCATCATACGATCATCATCATTGTCATCTAGATCAAAATGATTAGTAGCATCGTCATCTAGATCAATACGATCAGTAGCATCGTCATCTAGATCATCAGTATTAGTATCCACACCAATACAAGTATACACATCATCAATACAAGTATCCTCATCAATACATATCATCAATACAAGTATACATACAAGTATCCTCATCAATACATATCATCAATACAAGTATACATACAAGTATCCTCATCAATACACATCATCAATACATAGCAGCATACCCTGCAACACTCACAATCATATTACAGGATGATCAATCCCGCTCTCTTTAGGACATAGGTCCATGGATGATACAATCCAAATCAAGTTCCAGGATGATCAATCCTTATCACTTTAAGACAAGCCTCATGTCTAGGGACAATGCAATCCCATCTCATACATTTTGAACCAAGAGTCCAGGGATGATACAGTCCTATCATCAATTCTCGGAGACAAATGTCTACAGATCAATTCTGGGACCAAAGTCTGGGGAAGAAACAATCCCCTACCTGTTCATTCAGGACTACATTGTTGGAGACCCAGTCTACGGCTCAATTCTGGGACCGAAGTCCAGGGATGATACAATCCCCCACCTGTTCATTCAGGACATTATTCTCGAAGACCCGGTCTATGGCTCAATTCTGGGATCGAAGTCTGGGGACGATACAATTCCCCACTTGTTCATTCAGGACTTTATTCTCGAAGACCCTGTCTACGGCTCAATTCTGGGGACCAAAGTCCGAGGACGATACAATCCCCCACCTGTTCATTCAGGACTTTATTCTCGAAGACCCAGTCTATGGCTCAATTCTGGGACCAAAGTTCGGGGATGATACAATCCCCCACCTGTTCATTCAGGACATTATTCTCAAATACCCAGTCTATGGCTCAATTTTGGGACCGAAGTTCGGGGACGATACAATCCCCCACCTGTTCATTCAGGACTTTATTCTCAAAGACATATGTCTATGGCTCACTTCTAGGACCGAAGTCCGGGGACGATACAATCCCCCACCTGTTTATTCAGGACTTTATTCTCGAAGACCCAGTCTACGGCTCAATTATGGGACCGAAGTCCGGGGACGATACAATCCCCCAGCTGTTCATTCAAGAATTTATTCTCGAAGACCCAGTCTACAGCTCAATTCTGGGACCGAAGTCCAGGGACAATACAATCCCCCACCTATTCATTCAGGACTTTATTCTCGAAGACATATGTCTATGGCTCACTTCTGGGATCGAAGTCTGGGGACAATACAATCCCCCACCTGTTTATTCAGGACTTTATTTTCGAAGACATATGTCTACGGCTCACTTTAGGAATGAAGTCCAAGGATGATCCAATCCTCACTTTAGGAATGAAGTCCAAGGATGATCCAATCCTCACATGTCCACGAAGGACTTCATTCTTGAAGACATATGTCTACGGCTCCTTTTAGAACATGTGTTCAAGGATGATGCAATCCCTCTTCTTTCACGGAGACACCTGTCTACGGCTCCTTTTAGAACATGTGTTCAAAGATGATGTAATCCCTCTTTTTTCTCGAAGACATCTGTCTATGGATCCTTTTAGAACATATGTTCAAGGATGATGCAATCCCCTTGTCACCTTAGACCCTGTCTAAGGACCATCCACCACCCTCTCTGTCGGCATCACCAATATAGGTATCCACATCATCGACCTCACTGTCGATGTAGGAAATCTCATCATAAGTGATCACATCACTCCCCCTTTCGAGGAGGGTCCTTCTAAACTATATTAAGTTTGTCTCGGAAAACTTTACTTGAGGTAGAGGTTTGGTTAGTACATCGGATCGGTAGAGGTTTGGTTAGTACATTGGTAACTTGTTACAAATTCGAACTTTAATTCCTTTCTACACCATATCTCGTATATAGAAATGTCAGATCTCTATGTGCTTTGACTTATCATGGAACACTGGATTCTCTTCCATTTTGGTACAACTCTGTTTGTCACATAGGATCACAGTTGGGTCCATCTCTAAGTCAAACAATTCTGAATCCATACCGCTTCACAACTAGCAGAGCAAGCATCCATATATTCCGCTTGTGCTGAGAGCCACACTAGATTGTTTCCTGCTAAACCACGAGATCATGGCTGATCCCAGACAATAACATCCTCTCGATGTGCTCTTCCTGTCTGATACACTTCCTACCCAATCAACATCTGTGTAGCCATCTGAAGTCATGATCTCCAAGATAACATAGATCAAAGTCTATCGTATCCTTTAGGTACCTCATCACATGCTTTGCAACTAACAGGTGAAAACATCTAGTTTCCACTAGATACTGACTCAAGGTGTTCACAACAAAGCATATATCTGACCTAGTATTCATTAGATACATCAATGACCCAATAATTTTTCTGTACAGAGTTATATCCAATAACTCTGATGAGTCATCCGCTAACAGCTTCAAGTTGGAATCCATGAGAGTGGCCATTCCAACACATCAAGTCTTCTCAAGATTTCTCAGCATACTTTCCCTAGTTGAGAAAGATTCCTTACGAGCCTTGCCATACTTCCAGACCTAGGAAGCAATGCATCAATATGAGATCTTTCATTTTCATTTCTGCAGCCATCTTCTTCTGTGCCATCTCTCGTCAGATGGGTCTACTGATATGAGCCTCAATATCATTCAAACTATGTGGTGAGTTCCTTCTTCCATCCATGTCATCTGTGTATAGAAACCATATTCAACCTTGTAGCAAAGGTTGAAATCCACATCACCCATGGTGATCATTAAGCTCATCAATTGACTATCGATCCTAGGTACCCATACAGAACTTGATTCACACTTCTTCTTTAATTACACCATTAAGAGAATGGTCTTATCTAGCCACTTGGAGCAAAACATCTCGCCATGATTCTCTTCTTCTTTCTAAGAGAATCTTCTAGCCATGAGCCTTCTATATTTTGTTTGATTTCTAAATCTTCTTGTTGAACATCCATCACTTGTTCGGTGTTCATCATTCTTCATGATCTTTCCTACAAATCA
Source organism: Larix kaempferi (assembly GCA_027924585.1). Lineage (NCBI taxonomy): Eukaryota > Viridiplantae > Streptophyta > Pinopsida > Pinales > Pinaceae > Larix > Larix kaempferi. The sequence continues at coordinate 10,581,377 of BSBM01000368.1, forward strand.
AAATTAAGTGCATGATTAGTAATTCTTCATAATCATGAAATCATGTTGACATGATAACCTATTATGCATACAGATATGATTTACATAGTTATGCTACTATCCTGACCAATACTTTGGCACAACACTTTTCCATATCCTGTATGCATACAGTGGCTATCTAGATGCCTTCCATCTGTTGGCTTGGTTTTGCAACCAACCTTTGTGCAATGGGCACCTATCAACAATGTGATAGCAGTTTCAATATTGAAAGCAAAAACAATTATAAATTAAATCTAAATCTAAACTAACATGTGCATATAACAAATAATTTATTTTTTTTAAAACGATTCAAGAACAAGAAATAAAAGAATAAGTATTTTGTATTAAGATACCTCAAATGGTGAGGATTTGTGTTGAGCAACTCCCAAGGTGAGTAGCTCCAAGATCTAAAGGTCTCTTCTCCAAGATGCTGCAAATGGCCAAAAGTCTCATGAGATATTTTGACAGCGTGAGGATAGGATGATGGATGGATGGAAAGTGAGGAGCCCCTACCACCTTTTTATAGTTTTTGGTGGTGGGGAATACCATTATGGTTTTGAGGAAACCAATGGTATTGACCAACATGGTTTAGGTACCTTTTCCCTCCTTTTTCCTTTTTTGAATATTTTGAATATTTTTATTCCCTTTTTAATATTTTTGGGAATTCTGGACCCTTTTTGAGGGTTTTTTTTATGCTTTTTGAGGAAAAATATTCATTTTGAGGAGAAAAAGGGGTGTATTATGGTCTTTGGGTGACCTTTTGATGGCTTTAGAGGCTCAAATGGTGGAAAAGTGGACAAATGGGTCATGTGAATAAGGAAATGAGCTAGTGAGTACCTTTTGGGTGTTAACACCATCTCTACCAGAACATACTATCAAGAGTGTGCACAACTCTCAGCATGTCAACAAAGAGGTTTCATTCTAGACAAGCAACAATGGAATGTTTGTCCAACTTACCAATCATATGCATATTAGTAGTATACTGTTCAATGCTCTATGAATGTTTACACTCAGAATGATATATTCTAGGAATACAAATATGCATACAACCTATTACAAGCAATATCATTTACTATTTCAAATAACAACTCAAATACTTATCTTTTATGTTTGTGTGGTTGCCTCCCGCTTGATCTTCTATATGTCTTTTTTTATTTTTTTGAACTTCTATTCATTCTGTACCACTGTGCATGCTCAAGTGTGCACTAGTGTCATCCTCATGATCTCATACACAAACATACATTCATTAGTATATTCTCAATATTATCAAAACATTATAATTTTAAATAATCTTGAATATGTATAGTCATGATCATTAGTATTCAGGGTTTCAAGGAAGTCTTCTTTTACTCATGCATATTCTTGTTTGATCATAGTACTCTTCTGGTTAGTTAAATCATCAAGATAAGAGACATAATATGCATAAACCCTTGATTACTAACTTTATGAATAAGCATAACCAATCATACCAAGTATACTTATATAAGGGATCCTAACACAAGGTAAGATTCTAACTTGACATAGGAAAACATACTTGGATTAGTATACCTGCTTAGTTATGTCTAACATACCTAATCAATATCTTCTTTGTTCTCTTCAATGATTTAGAGATCCTGCGCTAGAACCTACATATCTCATAGGTTAAGCATAATAGAACAAAGTCATACATACCTCGTAAGTCGAACTTCTATGTGATCAAAGATTATGGAGGAGTCTTTGTCTTCATGTTGTCATGGTCATGGAACTTGATTTGTCTTTCGTGATGTGCCTGTATCTTGTTAGCAGACAACATCAACCTCATACAACACCACAGTACATTAGTACAATCATATAGCCCTAATCAATGAATGTCTTCTATCATTCACATGCATTCATACTGTTACTAGGGTGATAAGATAATTCTAACATTAATCAAGATTGTACTAATAAATAATATGAAGACAAACACATTATGAACTTAATCAGGAATCAGATTTCAAGACATACCTGAACCTCCTTCAGTCATACCTGTCGAGACTTCTTGTAGTCTTCTTATGTAAGTCCTTAGCCTCAACTCCCCCTAAAAATTTATCTGGAGCTTGATTAGGGTTTGCTAGAGAAACCCTAAAAATTCAATCTTTGACTTTCACACTTCTGAATGGATGGAAGGATGTGTCTTGCTAAGCTGATCGAACTAGCATACTTCAATTTTGAAATCTCCAAAATTTGACCCCTCAAAATTGCCTTCGAAACTTCTGGATCTTCTGGACAGGATCCCGAACTAGGGTTTAATGAATCCCACCCTTCTACCCAATCAAAAGGTTCGATCCAAGGCTCTAAACTCTTATTTTTCTACGGAGCTTCCAGCCGTGGTCACAGACTTAAAAAATTCCAACTTTTGCTGAAGCCCTAATTTTTCCATCTTTCCGATCAAAATCCCGAACTGGGGTTTGATCAAGCCCGGTCTTCTACCCAACCAAAAAATTTGATCTTGGTCTCTAAATTTCAATTTTCCTGAGTAGCATTCAGCTGAGGACTCCGATTCCAAAAATTCCAACTTTCTCCAAAACCCTAAATTCCGGAAGACATGAATGAAGTGCTCTAAAAATAATTCTATTTTGACATAAATATGTACCTGATTCTTTCTGCTGTAACTCCAAACTTTTCGATCCATAGGGTCTGAAATTTTTTCTTGTGGTATCTTGACCTGTCATATTTCCATCCCGATAGGTCTTACCTCAATTGGATTTTCTGAGAGAGAGTTATGCCAAGTGTCGCAACGTGGCTTGTTTATGGGATAAAACATGAGAGCAAACTTGTACGGCATGCCACATGTCACTGGTTCAACTTCGGCCTCTAAAAACGTTTCTTGAGATAGTGCAGTCTATGTACTACCTGTCACATTTTACGAAATTTCATTTGGAGATTCCTAGCCCAAGTTATGACCTTTTTTCCAAGGTCACCTGATTATGACTGAGATCTAGAAGAGGCAGAAACCCTAACTTGTACTGATCATAACTCACAAAGTACAATGAATCTGAGGGTGTCCATTGAACACAACGTACCTGGGGATGTTATCTACGACCTGTAAATGTTTCAAACCCTTATCCTTCGCAAAAATGGATTTATAGTGAAAGTTACACGATGACTGGTTTTTTCTATGTAAAACCCAAACCTTCAAATTGACGCAAGTGAAGCAAGTGTCGTAAGTGCCATACATTGCCTTCCTTCAGGTTAGCTCTGATACCATGTTAAGATTCAATATGCTAAGATAGAAAATATCAGCATTACATTCCATTTCATAATAATAGCATATACAGGATCACTGAAGAAACAACAAGCACAACATAAACACAAGAGACACAGATTTATCCTAGGAAACCCTCATGGGGTAGAAAACCCAACAAAGCTTCCTCAATATAGATGACTAGCAATATACAAAGATGCAAACCAAATACATGATCTCCTCCTCCACCATAGCATACCTCTCCTCCACAAGTGCACTACATTCTGAGTGAAGGAAGTGTGTCAAATGAGGAACATACCTCCTCTATATATACACATCTCCGACTTGTACTTTATATTAACTAGGTCGGCCCCAACTTTACCACTGGGTTAAAAACCCCACTACAACTGACTGGGCCAACCCCACTAAGGTGGTCTAACAACCCTTTGACCCACATAACACATACAAGGCCGACCCCCACTAGGGAAGTCTAATAACCCAAGTTACCACATTTCGACGGAGGAATAAACATCTCCGGATATACAATAAGATCTTCACGGAGGAATGAAACATATCTGGAATAATAAAGTACAAATATAATATTCTTAGAAGTTTCAATATCTCAACAGACTGGTGTGTTATTCATCTTCCACGTACCAGTCACAAAAAATGGATCCTTTGGTTTCCAATTATGGAAGGATGTCAAGGCCGCCCATTTTTCTCCAATCCTTTCGATTTTCTCCTCCATGCCCATAGGCTCCCCTCTCAACTTAGTATTTGGATCTGGCTCTCTCTCCATTCTCCCTTGAACACTTTTGATTTTTCCCAGGCCATTTCTTGCTCTGCTTTCATCATGGTCTGCTTTAAGAAAATAGAGAGAAAAACCTCCATTGGCCCTCGTCACTCTCATATGCCCTGAGTTTTGCAAGAGAAAAACATTGTTCATGCTTGTTATTAAGGCATGGTATCCTCCCTTTCCATATGCCACATTCCAAATTTTGAGGATCGTATTCATGACAATTTGGTTAGTCTCACCCTAGATAGGTTATATGCGGAAATCGAGTGATTGGTGGAAGACTCAGGCTCAACTAGAATAAGGGAAACAAGATATAACAAGACTCTGAATTTTCTATGGTACACAAGGACAATGCTCGATTAAGATCTCATGGACTGCATGGAGAGAAATTTGAGCGACAATACCAAGGCACTCAGCTTGGCAGCCCACATGGACATGATTGAAGGGTGGCTTCACCTCATGGCAAAGGCCCTGTTGTTGCTGCAACATCCCCCCCAAAATTTTGTAAATATTGGGGCCCCTCCTCCTATCTTTGAAGAAGTCCTTTGATTTTTTGAATCTTGTTTGTTCAACTTGGAAAGTTGTCTTCCTTCTCTTCTTCCAAATTTTTTTATTTTTTCTGTTAAGGAAAAAATTATCTTTTCAACTTTGGTCGTAGTTTTTAATGATAAACTTTGCAACAGTTGTGCAAATTTTCACCTTATTTTGGCCGACTATGGCGCATCATTAAGACTTAAACATGCCGATCGAAAGCATTTTTTTATCTTTCTTCTCAAGTTCATCGCAATTCGTAACTCTATATTCCCCACCTTTGCGCATTTATTAACGTTAAAATTGCCTCTTTTTGCGCCATTTTCCAAGCCTTTAAATTTGCACCAATTGGTGCAGATTTTAGAGTTATAGCGCCCTCCCTTTGCGCAATATCTAGCCTTAAAACTGCCGCCTTTTCGGTGCGCCTCACCCTCGTCGTCGCATCTTTTGGTATCCAAAATTATGGCTAAAGTCACCACTGGTATATATCCACCAATGCCCTTCACGGGGAGTCTATGGATAGAGCATGGTTGGATGATGAGTGGATAATAAAGCAAACTATGCACCCTCACGGAGACAAAACAAAGGTATATATCCACCAATGCCCTTCTCCATCGGTGCATACAGCCTCCCGAGGGCAAGAGATGGTGAAAATTTTGCTCAAGGCTTAGAAGTTTTTCATTTCGGAATAGAGCCTTTTAGGAGAGATGATCCTGGTGGCAAGGTTGCTAAACATTGTCTTTATGTCAAAACTTCTTATGAGTACACACATCTTTGGGATCAAGATGAAGAATTTTTCCAGAGTGCCAGGAACTTAACTGAATTGGGAAAACTCTATCACCATAAAAGCGAAAAAATTTCCAATTCTAAGCCTGTCAGGTTGATCCAGAAGGAGCAAGAGGCAGCAGCATCTCAATCAGAAGAGTCAAAGAGGAAGGAAAAGGAAGAATAAAAAAGGCTCCAAAAGGAGTAAGAGGTCAAGTAGCAACAAGATGTGGAAGCTTCTAGAGTCCAAAAGGAGCAAGAGGCAAAAGCCCTGAGAGAGGAAGAAGAAAGAATCCTACGAGATCAAGCTGCCAAATTGCAGCAAGAGGAAGAAGAAAGAATATTGCAAGAACAAGCTGCCAAACTATAGCAGGAAGAGGCTAAGAAAACCAAACAGGAAGAGGCCGAAAGGTGACAAGCAGAGCTAGCAGATCTGGCAGAGAGGCAAGCAAAAGAAGAAGCTGAGAAAGCTATGGAACAAGACATGTCCATCCCGCGGGCCATGGACTTGGATCTGGAAACAATGAATCAACTAGGGATAGATAATGTAGGGGTTGTCACCAATGAAGAGTTAGCACTTACCCCATACAACCCCAGAAAGCAGCGCCAAGTGGCCAACCTAGATTCTGTTTATTTTCATCAGTGGAAGAAGGTTCTTATTGGAAGATCAGTAAAGAAAATGGAGATTGGATAGGACCAATATGAACTCAAAGTATCAGAATCCACACTTGTCTAAGGGACTGACTATTGGAGCCTAGGCCGCAGCTATGGGAAAGCTGCAAATTTTGAGGAAAAAGCACAAGTATTGAAGGAAAGTGCTAATTTTGAAGAAACACCAATTTTTGGGTAGAAGGAAAAAGGTGCGCAGTACGGTTCCAGATGGATGAGCTCAACGCAGGTTACGGACTGGAACTCGCGGAGCTCACGTGCACGTCATAGAAGAATGAATGTGGTTGAATAGAAAGCTCAGCTACCATAATAAATGAAGCGACGGAGTAGAGGGCTCAACTACCCTCATTTAAGGCTAAGTACAGAAGTTATGGTTGCTCGGATCAAGGAGGAGCAACGGACCGAAGCATTGAAGGCGAAGGACAAGGCGCCCATACCCGCAATCTGCACCAGAAGTCACGGAGTCTGCAGGAAGCGGCGACATGACTGCAAGCGGTGCCTACAGTACACCTAGCCATGTGCGTGGTTAGGGTTTTTGGGGATTACTGTTGGGAAAGGCCCACAGTTTTGTAAAGGTGCGACCGTCATGGCCACCTATATATATGTGTTAGTCAGTTAGCCAGCCTTTAGATGCTGAGATGCAGGTTAGCTGTTTGAGATAAGCTATCTAGTGGGTGGGTTGGTTATTTTGTATGAGGATTGTTTTCTACTGTGTCGTTAGAAGACAAGAGTTAGAGCTGGGATAACCGTGAAATTAATCCCCAAGTTGCAGACAATCTGAGTCGACATCTGAACTATTGTAATCTCCATAGAGGAAGAGACTAGATCGAGAGAAGGGCTCCCAGCTGTGTGCGTGGAGTTTCCTGGAAAGATCTGAGGCTGCAGCTGTGTGCGCAGCATTATTGTATAAGTCCCCTTTGAGTTAATATATGAAACACTCCCCGTGGACGTGGTTTCCCGAGGGGGTGCATTCTTTACGTCTTATTGTTATGGTAATGATCGCGTGAATGCATGTCTGAGCTGTTATCTGTGTTTCTATGAATATTGCGTTATCTTTATGAATATGTTGAGTCCGTTCTCGAAGCTTCCTTGGTAACTATAATCGGTTAAGTGTCAAAGGATCTGTAGAACGCTGTCGCTGCCGCGATAGAGGAATGCATTACTGCGCTGGGCGCACGGGCAGAAAAGATACATAGAGCGTCGATGCAGGAGATAGTCGCCTCGTGCGCCAGGACGGAGATGCCGCGCAGCTAGGCCGTTGAGCGAGAGTTCAGCACAGCTACGCCAAGGGGTCTGTAGAAAAGTCAGGCAGTCCGCTTTGAGGGATCGTCGAGGAAGAAAGAACAGTCTTCGCGTCGCCTAGGTTAAGGAAATCTGATTCCTTAGGCCCCCGATAGCCACTTCGTGTGAGACCTCGAGCTGCTGCGCAGCTCGTTGCCGAGAGGGCCAGTGCGCCAAGGGGTTTTGTTGATGTGCTTCATTAAAACCTGGGTCTGCCCAGAAAGCAGCCAACACTGACATTGACCCTGTGTTCACAGCGGCATGCTCTGTGGCTTCATCCCAAGCAAGCAAAGACAATGTTGATCATCTAGTTGAAGATGTTAAGTAATACAGGGAGCTATGTTTCAAGATAAAAGCTAACAGGAAGAAAGAGGTGTTAGAGGGAAATGAATTAAAGTCGAAGTGTAAAGAGCTTGAGGAAGAGAAAAAGGAAACAACTTTGAGAATCCGGCAGCTCGAAAATGAAAAAAATACACTAGAAATGCAATTGGCAATCTCAGAAGATGAGAAAAAGAACTTCAAGGTTCGCATAACAGAATTAGAAAATCATGAGGCCAGCAGTGTTCAAAAATTGATTTCTTCAAGCCTCAGTTTGAAATGATAAGGCGAGAAAAGAAAGGATTGTTAGAACAACTCAAGGAAGCAAATGAAAAGAAAGAGGATCTAGCCACATTCTACAAGCGAGCCTGCAATGTGCAAGAGAAAACTCATCAATTGCAAGTGTTTATTACTAAAGAAGTATGCAGCATGAAAGAAATGATAACAAGGATGACATCCATTGAGGTTGAGGCACTTAAAATAAAGGACAAGTATGCACAAAATGTGGTAGAAATTAAGGAGCAATTTGAATGGAGGAAAGGAAAATCTGGTTTTCTCTCAAACCTGCATGCTACAACTGCTGAGGAATTTGACATGGATACATGAGTCCTCGAGTTTTGTAGGGATTGTGGTAACAAATTAAGTCTTGAGATCCAGAAGAACATGAAAAAATGTCACATTGTCTACTCCAAAATCCGGGAAACCCATGAGAAATGTCACATTGCTTTACCTCAGACGATTTATGAGTTTCCTGAGAGAGAATAGTGCCTGGCAGAATTATAGGGTAACTTGAACATAGAATTAGACTATCTAAAGAAGATAGAGGCTATAACCTCATAGGACCTCCATCAATTCATGAAGCAGACTGTCGTTCACACTTATTTCCTGGAAGATATTGTGGAGGAGGCTGTAGCAGAGGCAACAGATGTCAAATCAGATTTGCGTAAACACAAGATAGCGTGGAAAGTGACAATATCAGCGTGGGGAAATACCATCCTAAGAGAAATTATCCAGTGGGATAGTTGCCTTCAAGAGATGGAGAAGTCAGCAAAAACAGGCGAGCATGCTGAAGAAAACAAGTCAGCAGAGGGAGAGAAACCAAATGAAGCAGCAGAGCCATCTGGAGCTTAATTTGTTTTATTATAATTTTGAGTAAAGACAGGTGGAAATTTGTTTATTGTATAAATATGTTAAAAGATAGCTGGAAATCGTTTTTTGTCTTTTAGGCACTAGAGGAAAAAATTTTGTTTTCCCCTAGGGTTAGGTTTTTGAGAAGGACAAATTTGTAAAATATATAAATATAAGGATAGATGAGATAGAATGGACTTTTGGCAGGTGAAAGGACAGAGTTATGATGTACATGAACTATTTTACTGCATCAATAAAGAAAGTTCATTTTTGCCTAATAGAATCCTGCATGGAGTTTTGTTATGGGAATGTTTGAATGACTGGCTGAATTACTTCTGCATTATTCACACATTTGTTGTGAGATCGTTCTCAACCATATGAATTACTTCCTTGCTTTGAATGCTTTCACCCTCTCATGCAAAATTTTTGGGTAAAATGGGTAATATAATTTTTTTCTCTATCAAGGCTATCTTTGGTAATCTTTTATTTTCTGCTATAAATGCATCTATTCAATTTAGCAGCTATTTGTGAAGTTCTTGGTTGCATTTCCAGTTTATTACTCATCCTTTAAATTTGCTCCTTGCGATGATAGATTAAATTTGCTTAAAACAGTTTTAGATTAGATTTGCTTACAGTTTGCATTTAGATTATAGCACTTGCATCTCATCTTTAAAATTAAAATACATAAATGGTGGATTGGGCCGCAACCAATGCAAAGGAAATAAATCTCTAAATATTACATGGGGTTCGGGCCGTTAACCTTACAGATTCCCTACACCAAACAGTGAGGGATCTAATTGGGCTTGCTTACCAGGGAGAATCCCTTGCTGATTGATGCTACGATTTTCGGGGCATCAACAGTTTTTGGTGCTAGAAGGAGGGCCACCAATGCATGGCTAGAAAAGGAGATCCTTTCGTTAGAAGAAATCCCACTGAAGACCCGTTTGAAACAGCTATCCCAGATAATCCATATTTGGAATTATCAAATCAAGAAGATCCCAATTCTGAAATCGAACTACAAGAAACACTGTATGTTGTTCCTTTTGCTGAAGTAGCGAATCTAAGAAGCAATACCCGTGCTTTTGTTAGGTAGCTTGGTGGTGTAAACGCAATTCCCTAACTCCCCAAAAGAAGAGTGTTGAGATATTGTAACTTCTAAGAATATTATATTTGTACTTTATTATTTCGGAGATGTTTCATTCCTCCGTGAAGATCTTATTGTATATCAGGAGATGTTTATTCCTCCGCCGGATTGTGGTAACTTGGGTTATTAGACTTCCTTAGTGGGGGTCAGCCATGTATGTGTTATGTGGGTCAAAGGTTTATTAGACCACCCTAGTGGGGTTAGCCTAGTCAGTTGTAATGGGGTGTTTAACCCAGTGGTAAAGTTGGGGCCGACCTAGTTAATATAAAGTACAAGTTGGAGATGTGTATATATAGAGGAGGTGTGTTCCTCATTTGACACACTTCCCTCACTTGGAATGTAGCGCACTTGTGAGAGAGAGGTCTACTATGGAGGAGGAGGAGATCATGTTTTTGGTTTGCATATTTTAATATTGCTGGTCATCTATATTGAGGAAGCTTTGATGGGTTTTCTACCCCATGAGGGTTTCCAAGGATAAATCTGTGTCTCTTGTGTTTATGTTGTGCTTGTTGTTTCTTTAGTGATCCTATATATGCTATTGTTGTGAATCGAAATGCAATGCTGATATTTTATGTCTTATCATATTGAATCTTAACATGGTATCAGAGCTAACCTGAAGGAAGGCAATGTATGGCACTTACGACATATGCTTCACTTGCGACAATTTGAAGGTTAGGGTTTTGTATAGAAAAAACCAGTCATTGTGTAACTTTCACTATAAATCCATTTTGGAAAAGGGTTAGGATCTAAAAACTTTACAAGTCATAGATAACATCCCCAGGTACCTTGTTTCCAAAGGACACCCTCATATTCATTTTACTTTGTGAGTTATGATCAGTACAAGTTAGGGTTTTTGCCTCTTCCAGATCTCAGTCAAATTCAGGTGACCTAGGAAAAAAGGTCATAACTTGGGCTAGGAAGCTTAAAATAAAATTTCATAAAAAGTGACAGGTAGTACACAGACTATACTATCCCAAAAAATGTTTGCAGATGCCGAAGTTGAACCAGTGACATGTGGCATGCCGTACAAGTTCGCTCTCCTATTTTATCCCATAAAAAGGTCACGTTGCGACACTTGGCATAACTCTCTCTCAGAAAATCCAATTGAGGTAAGATCTATCGGGATGGAACAATGACAGGTCAGGCTACCACAAAAAAAAATTTCAGACCTTGTGGGTTGAAAAGTTCGGAGTTACAGCAGAAACAATCAGGTACATATTTATGTCAAAAACAGAATTATTTTTTAGCACATTCATTCATGGCTTCTGGAATTTAGGGTTTCAGAGAAAGTTGGAATTTCTATAATCGGAGACCACGGCTGGATTCTACTCATCAAAATTGAAATTTATAGACCAAGATCAAAATTTTTTGTTGGTTAGAAGACCGGGCTTTATCAAACCCCAGTTCGGGATTTTGATCGGAAAGGTGGAAAATTAGGGCTTCAGCAAAAGTTGGAATTTTTTAAGTCTATGACCATGGCTGGAAGCTCCTCGGAAAAATAAGAGTTGAGAGCCTTGGATAAAACCTTCTGATTAGGCAGAAGGGTGGGCTCCATCAAACCCTAGTTTGGGATCCTGTCCAGAAGATCCAGAAGTTTCAAATTTTTGAGGGGTCAAATTTTTGGAGATTTCAAAATTGAAGTATGCAAGTTTGATCAGCTCAACAAGATACATCCTTTCATCCATTCAGAAGTGTGAAAGTCAAAGATTGAATTTTTAGGGTTTCTTTAACAAACCCTAATCAAGATCCAAATCCAGTTTCAAGGGGAGTTGAGGCTAAGTCCTTACATAAGAAGACTACAAGAAATCTCGACAGGTATGACTTAAGGAGATACAGGTATGTCTTGAAATCTGATTCTTGATTAAGTTCATAATATGTTTGGCCTCTTATTATTTAGGCTAGTACAATGTTAGAATTGTCTTATCACCCTAATAAAAGTATGAATGTGAATGATAGAAGACATTCATTGATTAGGGATATATGATTGTACTAATGCACTGTGGTGTTGTATGAGGTTGATAGTGTCTTCTAACAAGATACAGATACATCACGAAAGACAAATCAAGTTCCATGACCATGACAACATAAAGACAAAGACTCCTCCATAATCTTTGATCACATAGAAGTTCTACTTACAAGGTATGTATGACATTGTTCTATTATGCTTAACCTATGAAATATGCAGGTTCCAGCACAGAATCTCTAAATCATTAAAGAGAACAAAGAAGATATTGATTAGGTATGTTAGACATAACTAAGCAGGTATACTAATCCAGGTATGTTTTCCTATGTCAAGTTAGAATCTTACCTTGTGTTAGGATCCCTTATATAAGTATACTTGGTATGATTGGTTATGCTTATTCATAAAGTTAGTAATCAAGGGTTTATGCATATTATGTCTCTTATCTTGATTGATGATTTAACTAACCGGAAGAGTCCTATGATCAAACAAGAATATGCATGAGTAAAAGAATACTTCCCTGAAACCTTGAATACTAATGTTTATTATCTATGATCATGACTATACATATTCAAGAATTATAATGTTTTGATAATATTGAGAATATACTAATGAATCTATGTTTGTGTATGAGATCATGAGGATGACACTAGTGCACACTTGAGCATGCACAGTGGTATAGAATGAATAAAAGTTCAAAAGACATATAGAAGATCAAGCGGGAGGAAACCACACAAACATAAAAGATAAGTATTTGAGTTGTTATTTGAATCTCTGAAATAGTAAATGATATTGCTTGTAATGGTTGTATGCATATTTGTATTTCTAGAATATATCATGCTGAGTGTAAACATTCATATAGCATTGAACAATATACTACTAATATGCATATGATTGATAAGTTGGACAAACATTCCATTGTTGATTGTTTAGAATGAAACCTATTTGTTGACATGCTGAGAGCTGTGCACACTCTCGATAGTATGTTCTAGTAGAGATGGAAGGCATCTAGATAGCCACTGTATGCATACAGGATATGGAAAAGTGTTGTGCCAAAGTATTGGTCAAGATAGTTGCATAACTATGTAAATCATATTTGTATGCATAATAGGTTATCATGTCAACATGATTTGATGATTATGAAGTATTACTAGTCATGTACTTAATTTTGATTTGTAGGAAAGAACATGAAGAATGATGAACAACGAACAAGTGATGGATGTTCAACAAGAAGATTTACAAATCAAACATAATACAGAAGGCTCGTGGCTAGAAGATTATCTTAGAAAGAGGAAGAGGATCATGACGAGATGTTTGCTCCAAGTGGCTAGATAAGACTATTATCTTAATGGTGCAATTGAAGAAGAAGTGGGAATCGAGAAAACTCCCAGGATTCAATTGAAGAAAGCTCTGTACGGGTACCCAAGATCGATGGTCATTTGATGAGCTTAATGATCACCATGGGTGATGCAGATTTCAACCATTGCTACAAGGTTGAAGATGGTATCTATTGTTGAGATATTGTAACTTCAAAGAATATTATATTTGTACTTTATTATTCCGGAGATGTTTCATTCCTCCGTGAAGATCTTATTGTATATCTGGAGATGTTTATTCCTCCGTCGGAATGTGGTAATTCGGGTTATTAGACTTCCCTAGTGGGGGTTGGCCCTGTATATGTTATGTGGGTCAAAGGGTTATTAGACCACCCTAGAGGGGTCGGCCCAGTCAGTTTTAGTGGGGTATTTAACCCATTGGTTAAATACGAGCCTACGTGTACCTTTGTAAAATACATGTCAGTGTAGTGTATAAATAGAGGAGGTGTGTTCCTCATTTGACACACACACTCACTTGAGGATAGCGCACTTGTGGAGGAGAGGTCTACTATTGTGGAGGAGGAGATCATGTCTCAGGGTTTCATCTTTGTATATTGCTGGTCATCTATATTGAGGAAGATTTGCTGGGTTTTCTACCCCATGAGGGTTTCCCAGGATAAATCTCTGTCTCTTGTGTTTATGCTATGCTTGTTGTTTCTTCAGTGATCCTGTATATGCTATTATTGAGAAATGGAATGTAATGCTACTATTTTCTGTCTTAGCATATTGAATCTTAACATGGTATCAGAGCTAACCTGAAGGAAGACAAGGTATGGCACTTACGACACTTGCTTTACTTACGACAATTTGAAGGTTAGGGTTTTACATAGAAAAAAACAGTCATCGTGGCACTTTCGCTATAAATCCATTTTGGCAAAGGTACAAGGTATGAAAAGTTTACAGGTCGAAGATAACATCCCCAGGTACCTTGTGTCCAAAGGGAATCCTCAGATTCGATGTACTTTGTGAGTTATGATCAGTACAAGTTAGGGTTTCTGCCTCTTCCAGATCTCAGTCAAAATCAGGTGACCTTGGAAAAAAGATCATAACTTGGGCTAGAAAGCTCCAAATGAAATTTCGTAAAAAGTGACAGGTATTACACAGACTGTACTATCTCAGAAAACTTTTTCAGAGGCCGAAGGTGAACCAGTGACACGTGGCAGGCCGTACAAGTTCGCTCTCCTGTTTTATCCCATAAACAGGTCACATTGTGACACTTGGCATAACTCTCTCTCAGAGAATCCAATTGAGGTCAGACCTATCAGGATGGAAAGATAACAGGTCGAGCTATCTCAGAAAACGTTTTTAGAGGCCGAAGTTCAAACAGTGACACGTGGCGTGCCGTACAAGTTCGCTCTCATGTTTTATCCCATAAACAGGTCATGTTGCGACACTTGGCATAACTCTCTCTCAGAAAACCCAATTGAGGTCAGACCTGTCAGGATGGAAAGATGACAGGTCAGGCTACTACAGAAAAAGGGTTTCAGACCCTGTGGAGCAAAAATTTCAGATTTATAGCAGAAACAATTAGGTGCATATTTATGTCAAAACATAATTATTTTTGGAGCACCTTTATTCATGGCTTCCGGAATTTAGGGTTTCAGAGAAAGTTAGAATTTTTGGAATCGGAGTCCACGGCTGAATGCTACTCAGGAAAATCAAAATTTAGAGACCAAGATCAAATTTTTTGGTTGGGTGGAAGACCGGGCTTGATCAAACCCCAGTTCGGGATTTTGATCGGAAAGATGGAAAATTAGGGCTTCAGCAAAAGTTGGAATTTTTGAAGTCTGTAAACACGGCTGGAAGCTCCTAAGAAAAATAAGAGTTTAGAGCCTTGGATCAAACCTTTTGTTTGGGCAGAAGGGTGGGCTTCATCAAACCCTAGTTCGGGATCCTGTCCAGAAGATCCAGAAGTTTCAAAGGCAATTTTGAGGGGTCAAATTTTGGAAATTCCAAAATTGAAGTATGCTAGTTTGATCAGCTCAGCAAGACATATTCTTTCATCCATTCAGAAGTATGAAAGTCAAAGATTGAATTTTTAGGGTTTCTCTAGCAAACCCTAATCAAGCTCCAGATCAAGTTTCAGGGGGAGTTGAGGCTAAGGCCTTACATAAGAAGACTACAAGAAGTCTCGACAGGTATGACTTAAGGAGGCTCAGGTATGTCTTGAAATCTAATTCTTGATTAAGTTCATGACGTGTTTGTCTTCATATTATTTATTAGTACAATCTTGATTAATGTTAGAATTGTCTTATCACCCTAGTGACGGTATGAATGCATGTGAATGATCAAAGACATTCATTTATTAGGGCTATATGATTGTACTAATGCATTATGATGTTTTGTGAGGTTGATGTTGTCTGCTAACAAGATACAGGTACATCACAAAAGACAAATCAGGTTCCGTGACCATGAAAACATGAAGACAAAGACTCATCCATAATATTTGTTCTACTTATGAGGTATGTATGACTTTGGTATATTATGCTTAACCTATGAGACATGCAGGTTCTAGCTCAGGATCTCTAAATCATTGAAGAGATTGTTTAGGTATGTTGTACATAATTAAGTAGGTATACTAATCCAGGTATGTTTCCCATGAATCTTACCTTGTGTTAGGATCCCTTATGTAATTATTGGTTATGCTTATTCATAAAGTTAGTAATCAAGGGATTATGCATATTATGTCTTTTATCTTGATTGATGATATGCATGAGTAAAAGAAGACTTCCCTGAAATCTTGAATACTAATGTTTATTAACTATAATCATGACTATACATTTTCAAGATTATTTAGAACTATAATGTTTTGATAACATTTAGAACATACTAATGGGTGTATGTTTGTGTATGAGATCATGAGGATGACACTTAAACATGCACAGTGGTACAGAATGAATAGAAGTTCAAAAGACATACAGAAGATCAAGCAGGAGGCAACCACACAAACATAAAAGATAAGTATTTGAGTTGTTATTTGAAATAGTAAATGATATTGCCTGTAATAGGTTGTATGCATATTTGTATTCCTAGAATATATGATGTTGAGTGTAAACATTCATAGAGCATTGAACAGTATACTACTAATATGCATATGATTGGTAAGTTGGACAAACATTCCATTGTTGCTTGTCTAGAATGAAACCTCTTTGCTGACATGCTGAGAGCTGTGCACACTCTCGATAGTATGTTCTGGTAGAGATGGAAGGCATCTAGATAGCCACTATATGCATACAGGATATGGGAAAGTGTTGTGCCAAAGTATTGGTCAAAATAGTTGCATAACTATGTAAATGATATCTGTATGCATAATAGGTTATCATGTCAATATGATTTGATGATTATGAAGTATTACTAATCATGTACTTAATTTTGATTTGTAGGAAAGATCATGATGAATGATGAACACTGAACAAGTGATGGATGTTAAAAAAAAAAAAAAAAAAAAAGGATTTTTAAATCAAACACACTATAGAAGGCTTGTGGCTAGAAGATTCTCTTAGAAAGAAGAAGAGAATCATGATGAGATGTTTGCTCCAAGTGGCTAGATAAGACCATTCGCTTAATGGTGTAATTAAAGAAGAAGTGTGAATCAGGTTCTGTATGGGTTCCCAGGATCGATAGTAATTGATGAGAATACATGTGAGGATTGCATCATCCTTGGACTTTCAGTCCTAAAGAGAGCCGTAGACGTAAGGTCTCCGAGAATGAATTCCTCGGTGGACTTGAGGGGATTGGATCATCCCTGGAATTTCAGTTCTAAAGAGAGCCGTAGACATGAGGTCTCCGAGAATGAAGTCCTTGGTGGACTTGAGGGGATTGGATCATCCCTGGACTTTCAGTCCTAAAGAGAGCCGTAGACGTAAGGTCTCCGAGAATGAAGTCCTCGGTGGACTTGAGGGGATTGGATCATCCCTGGACTTTCATTCCTAAAGAGAGCCGTAGACGTATGTCTTCGTGAATGAAGTTCTTGGTGAACATGTGAGGGGATTGGATCATCCCTGGACTTCAGTCCTAAAGAAGAGCCGTAGACGTATGTCTTCGAGAATGAAGTCCTTGGTGGACAGTTGAGGATTAAGTCATCCTTGGATGTAGGTCCTAAATGTACGGTTGAGGATTAAGTCATCCTTGGACATAGGTCCTAAATGTACGGTTGAGGATTAAGTCATCCTTGGACGTGGTCCTAAATGTACGGTGGAGGATTAAGTCATCCTTGGACGTAGGTCCTAAATGTACGGTTCAGGATTAAGTCATCCTTGGACGTGGTCCTAAATGTACGGTTCAGGATTAAGTCATCCTTGGACGTAGGTCCTAAATGTACGGTTGAGGATTAAGTCATCCTTGGACGTAGGTCCTAAATGTACGGTTGAGGATTAAGTCATCCTTGGACGTAGGTCCTAAATGTACGGTTGAGGATTAAGTCATCCTTGGATGTTGGTCCTAAATGTACGGTTGTGGATTAAATCATCCTTGGACAGTAAATCCAGTAATTCTGAAAGGAAGGATAGTCCTAAATGAATTGAGTGGATTAAATCATCCTTGGACAGTAAATCCAGTAATTCCGAAAGGAAGGATAGTCCTAAATGAATTGAGGGGATTAAATCATCCTTGGACAGTAAATCCAGTAATTCCGAAAGGAAGGATAGTCCTAAATGAATTGAGTGGATTAAATCATCCTTGGACAATAAATCTAGTAATTCCGAAAGGAAGGATAGTCCTAAATGAATTGAGTGGATTAAATCATCCTTGGACAGTAAATCCAGTAATTCCGAAAGGAAGGATAGTCCTAAATGAATTGAGTGGATTAAATCATCCTTGGACAGTAAATCCAGTAATTCCGAAAGGAAGGATAGTCCTAAATGAATTGAGTGGATTAAATCATCCTTGGACAGTAAATCCAGTAATTCCGAAAGGAAGGATAGTCCTAAATGAATTGAATGGATTAAATCATCCTTGGACAGTAAATCCAGTAATTTTGAAAGGAAGGATAGTCCTAAATGAGATTGAGTGGACTAATCATCCTGTAAATAGATTGGGATTGCCTCATCCCTAGACATGGTGAGATGTCTTAAACTGATAAGGACTAATCATCCTGTAAATAGATTGGGATTGCCTCGTCCCTAGACATGGTGAGATGTCTTAAAGTGATAAGGACTAATCATCCTGTAAATAGATTGGGATTGCCTCGTCCCTAGACATGGTGAGATGTCTTAAGTGATAAGGACTAATCATCCAGTAAATAGATTGGGATTGCCTCGTCCCTAGACGTGGTGAGGTGTCTTAAAGTGATAAGGATTGATCATCCTGTAAGTTGATCTGGATTGCATCATCCATGGACATGAGAGTTGTCTTAAACTGAGAGGGACTGATCATCCCGTAAGCGGATCAGGATTGTATCATCCTTGGACCTATGTCCTAAAGTGAGAGGGATTGATCATCCCGTAATTGGATCTTGTGTGTTGCAGGGTATGCTGCTATTGTGTATACTTGTATTGATGAGGATACTCGTATTGATGATGTGTATACTTGTATTGATGAGGATACTTGTATTGATGATGTGTATACTTGTATTGATGAGGATACTTGTATTGATGATGTGTATACTTGTATTGATGAGGATACTTGTATTGATGATGTGTATACTTGTATTGATGAGGATACTTGTATTGATGATGTGTATACTTGTATTGATGAGGATACTTGTATTAATGATATTTATACTTGTATTGATGATGTTGTTGATCATGATGATCTAGATGACGATGTTATTGATCGTGATGATCTAGATGACGATGCTGCTGATCGTGATGATCTAGATGACGATGCTGCTGATCGTGATGATCTAGATGACGATGTTGTTGATTGTGTGATGACGATGCTGATGATTGTGTGCTGACGATGCTAATGATCGTGTGATGACGATGTTGATGATCGTGTGATGACGATGTTGATGATCGTGTGATGACGATGCTGATGATCGTGTGATGACGATGCTGATGATCGTGAGATGACGATGATGATGATCGTGAGATGACGATGCTGATGATCGTGCGATGACGATGCTGATGATCGTGAGATGACGATGCTGATGATCGTGCGATGACGATGCTGATGATCGTGAGATGACGATGCTGATGATCGTGTGATGACGATAATCGTGAGGATCCAGATGATGATATTGTTGTAGTTGTTCAAGTGCTACAGAAGATAAAGACTCAATACTGAAGATGTCGATGTTCCAGTATTGAAGATGTTCCAGTAACTGCTTAAGTTACTGATGATGTTGAGAAAGCTTCCAATGATTTATAGATGTATCATGTATGATGTTGATGACTCCTTGCTCGTGCAGATGTTGTTATAATATCCTTCTCGTTAAGGGGGAGTGTTGAGATATTGTAACTTCAAAGAATATTATATTTGTACTTTATTATTCCGGAGATGTTTCATTCCTCTGTGAAGATCTTATTGTATATCCGGAGATGTTTATTCCTCCGTCGGAATGTGGTAACTCGGGTTATTAGACTTCCCTAGTGGGGGTTGGCCCTGTATATGTTATGTGGGTCAAAGGGTTATTAGACCACCCTAGAGGGGTCGGCCCAGTCAGTTGTAGTGGGGTATTTAACCCATTGATTAAATACGAGCCTACGTGTACCTTTGTAAAATACATGTCAGTGTAGTGTATAAATAGAGGAGGTGTGTTCCTCATTTGACACACACACTCACTTGAGGATAGCGCACTTGTGGAGGAGAGGTCTGCTATTGTGGAGGAGGAGATCATGTCTCAGGGTTTCATCTTTGTATATTGCTGGTCATCTATATTGAGGAAGCTTTGCTGGGTTTGCTACCCCATGAGGGTTTCCCAAGATAAATCTCTGTCTCTTGTGTTTATGCTATGCTTGTTGTTTCTTCAGTGATCCTGTATATGCTATTATTGAGAAATGGAATGTAATGCTGCTATTTTATGTCTTAGCATATTGAATCTTAACATCTATATACAGAAGGAACTCACCACAGAGTTCGAATGATCTTGAGGTGCATATCAGTAGACCCATATGACGGGAGATGGCACATATAGATATGCAGAAGATCACTCAATGCAGAGTGTTAATGATGTTCAGTCACAGAGGGAGAATTAACAGTTTCTTGACAAGCTTAGTTTTTACCAGAAGTAAAGTTGTTCCTAACCTTTACCTTAAGGTTATGGATCATACTATTATTGTATGTAGATGATATCTTTTTGATAGGGAATGAGAAACAGATCATGGAAATCAATAAGAAGCTAGATACAGAGTTCGATATGAATGATCTTGGATTGATGCATTACTTCCTAAGTCTGGAGTATGGCAAGGCCCAGAAGGAATCTTTCTCAACCTGGGAAAGTATGCTGTGGAAATCTTGAGAAGATTTTATATGTTGGAATGTACAACCATGGCCACTCTCATGGGTTCCGACTTGAAGTTGTTAGCTGATGTCTCCTCAGAGTTAGTTGATGTGACTCTATATAGACATATTATTAGGTTGTTGATGTATCTGACGAATACCAGGCCAGATATATGCCTGGCTATGAACACCTTGAGTCAGTATCTAGTGGAAACTAGATGTGTTCACTTGATAGTTGCAAATCATGTGATGAGGTACCTAAAGGGTATGATAAAATTTGGTCTATGTTATCTTGGAGATCATGAACTTAGATTGTATGGCTACTCAGATGTTGATTAGGCAGAAAGTGTATCAAACAGGAAGAGCACATCGAGAGGATGTTATTGTCTGGGATCAACCATGATCTCGTGGTTTAGAAGGAAGCAGTCTAGTGTGGCTCTCAGCACAAGCGGAATATATGGCTGCTTGCTCTGCTGGTTGTGAAGCGATATGGCTTCAGGATTGTTTGACTTAGAGATAGACCCAACTGTGATACTATGTGACAAACAGAGTTGTATCACGATGGCAGAGAATCCAGTGTTCCATGATAATTCAAAACACATATAGATCTGACAAGATATGGTACAGAAAGGAACTATAAAGTTTGAACTTGTAACAAGTTACCGATGTACTAATCAAACCTCTACCTCAAGTAAAAGTTTGAATATTTTCGAGACAAGCTTTGTGTAGTTCAGAAGGACCCTCCTCGAAAGGGGGAGTGATGTGGTCACTTATGATGAGATTTCCTGCATCGACAGTGAGGTCGATGATGTGGATACCTATATTGGTGATGCCGACAGAGAGGTTGGTGGATGGTCCTTAGACATGTTCCAAGTTGACGAGGGGATTGCATCATCCTTGAACACATGTTCTAAATTGATCCGTAGACAGATGTATTCAAGAATGAAGTCCTTAGTGGACAGGTGGGGATTGTATCGTCCCCGGAATTCGGTCCCTTGAATTGATTCGTAGACATATGTCTTCGAGAATGAAGTCCTTATTGGACAGGTGGGGATTGTATCATCCCCAGACTTCGGTCCCTTGAATTGATCCGTAGACCTATGTCTTCGAGAATGAAGTCCATAGTGGAAAAGGGTCCCGTAATTCCGAAAGGAAGGATCGTCCAAGTGTGGTAGCTCCGTAAAGACTAGGTCCCGTAATTCTGAAAGGAAGGACTGTCTGAGCACCACCAATATTGATGGACTAGAATCCTGTAATTCTGAAAGGAAGGATTGTCCATGATCCCGTAATTCCAAAAGGAAGGATTACCTGTGTTCATGGACTAGAATCCTGTAATTCTGAAAGGAAGGAGTGTCCATGATCCCGTAATTCCAAAAGGAAGGATCACCAGTATTGATGGACTAGAATCCCGTAATTCCGAAAGGAAGGATTGTCCATGATCCTGTAATTCCGAAAGGAAGGATCACCAGTGTTGATGGACTAGAATCCTGTGATTCCAAAAGGAAGGATTGTCCATGATCCTGTAATTCCGAAAGGAAGGATCACCAGTGTTGATGGACTAGAATCTTGTAATTCTGAAAGGAAGGATTGTCCATAATCCCGTAATTCCAAAAGGAAGGATCACCAGTGTTGATGGACTAGAATCCCGTAATTCTGAAAGGAAGGATTGTCCAGGATCCCGTAATTCCGAAAGGAAGGATCACCAGTGTTGATGGACTAGAATCCCGTAATTCTGAAAGGAAGGATTGTCCACGATCCCGTAATTCTGAAAGGAAGGATCACCAGAGTTGATGGACTAGAATCCCGTAATTCCGAAAGGAAGGATTGTCCATGATCTCGTAATTCCGAAAGGAAGGATCATGTGTATTGCAGAGTATGCTTCTATTGTGTATACTTGATTGATGAGGATACTATTATTGATGATATGTATACTTGTATTGATGAGGATACTTGTATTGATGATATGTATACTTGTATTGATGGGGATACTTATATTGATGATATGTGTTGATGAGGATATGTATTGATGAGGATACTTGTATGTATACTTGTATTGATGAGGATACTTGTATTGATGATATGTATACTTGTATTGATGAGGATACTTGTATTAATGATATGTATACTTGTATTGATGAGGATACTTGTATTGATGATGTATATACTTGTATTGGTGTGGATACTAATACTAATGATCTAGATGACGATGTTGTTGATTGTGATGATCTAGATGATGATGCTGCTGATCGTGATGATCTAGATGATGATGCTGATGATCGTGTGATCTAGATGTTG
Organism: Larix kaempferi; assembly: GCA_027924585.1. Taxonomy (NCBI): domain Eukaryota; kingdom Viridiplantae; phylum Streptophyta; class Pinopsida; order Pinales; family Pinaceae; genus Larix; species Larix kaempferi. The sequence goes on from BSBM01000368.1 coordinate 10,604,243, forward strand.
TATATCGAGATGGTCCAAATGTTGTAGATAGAGATGATCCAGATGCTGTAGATCGATATGATCTAGATGTTGTAGATCGAGATGATCCAGATGTTGATGATCGTGTTGATGTTGTTGTAGCCGTTAGAGTGTTGCAGAAGATAAAGACTCAGTATTGAAGATGTTGATGTTCCAGTAACTGATTGAGTTACTGATGATGTTGAGAAAGCTTCCAATGATTTATAGATGTATCATGTATGATGTTGATGACTCTTTGCTCGTACAGATCTTGTTATAATATCCTTCTTGTTAAGGGGGAGTGTTGAGATATTGTAACTTCTAAGAATATTATATTTGTACTTTATTATTCTGGAGATGTTTCATTCCTTCATGAAAATCTTATTGTATATCAGGAGATGTTTATTCATCCGTCGGATTGTGGTAACTTGGGTTATTAGACTTCCCTAGTGGGGGTCGGCCCTGTATGTGTTATGTGGGTCAAAGGGTTATTAGACCACTCTACTGGGGTCGGCCCAGTCAGTTGTAATGGGGTGTTTAACCCAGTGGTAAAGTTGGGGCCGACCTAGTTAATATAAAGTACAAGTCGTAGATGTGTATATATAGAGGAGGTGTGTTCCTCATTTGACACACTTCCCTCGCTTGGAATGTAGCGCACTTGTGAGAGAGAGGTCTGCTATGGAGGAGGAGGAGATCATGTCTTTGGTTTGCATCTTTGTATATTGCTGGTCATCTATATTGAGGAAGCTTTGCTGGGTTTTCTACACCATGAGGGTTTCCCAGGATAAATCTGTGTCTCTTGTGTTTATGTTGTGCTTGTTGTTTCTTCAGTGATCCTGTATATGCTATTGTTGTGAATCCAAATGAAATGTTTATATTTTCTGTCTTAGCATATTGAATCTTAACAAAGAGCCCTTAGACGGGAAACGCAGTATACAAGAGATTCAGTTCTAGCTCAAAACATAGAAGATCTGGTGGATCTATCTTTGGAAGAAATAACAGAACCGCTTGGAGAAATTGGACTTGAAAATCCTCCAAATCTAGAAGAGCCACATACTACACAAAATTCTCCACCTCATACTCCATGTGATTCTCCACAAAACTCTCCACGTGAAGCCATGGTTGTGTCGGCTTGGAGAGCAAGGGGAGCATTGAATATAGCTAGGTTGTTTCATGATCTACCCAAGAATCCTGAAAAGGTTTTACCTAAATATGATCCTGGCAAAGGAATCTCAGCAGAATATCATATTAAGAGTTTTTACTTAGCTTTAAGCCTTTTAAATGTGCAGCATGAAGATGTAGTTTATAGGATTTTCCCTTACAGTTTCGAGCCCAAAGTATCTTCCTGGTACTTTAGTCTGCAAGCTAGTTCAATATTGAATTGGGAAGATTTCGAGAAATGTTTCTTGCAAAAGTATGGAAATCAGAAAATAGTCGCTATGCTCATGAAAGAATTGTTGTCAATGAGGATGGAAAAGAAAGAAACAGTTTAAGAGTTTAATCAAATATTTACTACATTATTGAACAATTTTAGTGATGCAGCTAGGCCTGCTGAGGAATCTTTAGTTGAATATTATACAACGGATCTTGATTCTCCGATAGCAATGTTCGTTAAAAGAACAAAGAAAACTACTGTTGACGGAAAATCCACTCAAGCAGACACGAGCCGGATCTCCCTAGTTCAAGTGAATCTAGAACAAATAGAACATAATACAAAACTCATTTCCTAGATCTAGTTACAGATCGAGTACTTAGATATCATACCTTTTAGATCGCGGATCCTTCTCCTTGTTATTGCTCCAAGTCTCGCGGTTATCATATCTCCAGTTGCAAGACCTATCAAGACAATATGGAAACAAGACAAGAAGTACAGTATATCTAAACAATAGCTTACCTAAACTAACAGTTGAGGAAGAAAGTTCTAAACATCATTAATGAGACAACATTCATGGAAAGAGATTATATTAACTGTATTCAAAGGTGGGAATACATAGAAAGGATGAAGCTACAACCAAAGCCTCAACGTCGCATCCTCCATCCAACATGTCCAAGCCAAGCCTCCAAGGTGGTACAAGCTTCCCAATCACCAATATCGATTCTATCGGCATAAGGATACCATAGACATCCCCCCCTTCTCATGAAGAGAGTGGGTGTTTATATAGGGCTAAAGAGATAGGGTAGGTTGAGGATTAGGGGGATATGGTTAAGGGATCCTCCCATTAGGTTAGGAATCGAAATGCCACCTCACCTAGAGCCTAGGGATAGGCCTCCACCTGAAAAAACTTCTAAAAAGACCTCGAGATTCCCCAAAATAGCCTTTAACCAACCTCGTCGCACCCTGGTAGAGGACATAGAGCGACAGAGGGGGGTCATCACACTTTTTTTGAGGACAATCTGTGACAGTGTCTCACCCTAGATGACCAAGAACTGTGACGTCGCACCCTAGATGAAGGAGAAGTGCGACAACCTACTCAAAGAGGTCAACTATGCAGGGAAATCTCTCAGTTGGATGTGTTTTAGCCCAGATTGAGGTTAGGTGTGAGAGCAAAGAGTTTACACAATGGTCAAGATGACAACATTTGGTCATAATGACAATACTTGCAACAGTCATGGTGACGACACTAGGTCATGATGACGACACTTGCAACACTTGTGACACTTGCACAACGGTGATGACATTTTGGTGTAACAAAATGCCCTGCAAAGCATGAAGCTGACATAATGAGACAGGTGAAATGCTTTGTAGTAAGAAAAATGGAAAGGACTTGCTGGTTGGAAGGAGTTGCTGTAAAAATGACCTGAGATCCACAAGTCTCATATAGCACAGAACATGGTTGCCAACCAATACACTGCAGATCCATGGTAGTAATGACCGACTGAACACAATCATGGCTACTAGACACAATCGTAGATCCATGATGAGATGATAACACAACCACAACCAATACAAAAGTGGATTCATGTAACTTTGAATTGGCAATACAGCCACGACCAATACAAAGTGCATCTGTGTGTCTCAAACAATCTCCATCGCAACCCGGGTAGAAAATAACTTCCCTAGGGTCTTCAAGTTGAAACTGCAATGATATGAATCTATCCATGTGATTACAATGTTTTGGATTCAAATATGGTAGAAACCATTTGATTATCGGTCATTAATGTATACCGTTAACAAGTGCGAGAGGAATCACTATTAATGTCAATGATCCCCAAGGTATCACAGTACATACCATCAAGCGTGAGTCAATGAGCTGAAGTCGAATGCCTAATGGAATCTTTCAATCGAGAGTCAATGAGGTAAAATCATGTTGAAAGCAAGGTAACCTACCATTGAGGAATGCAGGCCCAAGGTACTTGGTTGGTTTCTAAGTTCAAACCTTGGATGATGATTTGAATTCGACGAGGATGAACCTATCGAAGGAGGGCCATGATGAATCCCCATCATCGACATGAAACTCGATAACATATGTTTGGTGTAGGTCGGACGGTAGAGTAATGTGAAAGACTGACTCAAGGTAGACCAACATGATCGAAGGTATACCGACTGCAGCTGATGAGTAATGAAACATCTCTTGAACATGGGCATGGCATGACTTGGAAGTATTGACATGACGAGAATGATACTAACTCCCAATGCGGCTGATGGTGGAAGCATTCTTTGGATGACCCAAAGGAATGACAAGACTCACGAAATCGATAGGACTCAGAGACAAATAGATTACCCAAGTACTGAATGCAAATGAAAACAAGTGCCATGTTCAAGAGTGACTATGTACTGCCGTAATTAAGATGTAACACAAAATATTTCCTTTTTCTCCATCATGATTGATGAGTGCCTCATGTGTTTTTGACGACGAGCTTGATGAGGGTAACCAGATGCTCGGTATAGCTCATCTCATAGATGAGTCTAATCCCAAATTTTTTACGAACCTAGGAAAGGAGGGGTTCATCCCAAAATGGGCCCTTCGATGTTTGAATTTTAACGAGTCCAAAGAAGGAAAACTCAGCCTCATTTCATGTTTAGAGAGACTGAAAAGAACTAAAGGATACAACAAAAGGTCCTTTTTCGTAAAGTTAGTCTCTTCGCCCAGAAAAGGGTAAAACGATGTGAGAGAGAACTCTTCCAGCCATGCTTGGTTGGAGTATTCCTTTTTCGTAAATAGTGCATCCTGGTATGAAAAAGGGGTAAACTATCACCAGAAAGATGATCATTCAAATGCTTTTACAAGCGTGAAAGCATCAAGTTTGCTTGGAAATCTTTTCCTATTTAGGGAGTCTGAAAAGAGCTTAAAAGGACTCCATGAACAACTTTGTCATGGTTGATGACCAAGTATGACAATGGAAAAAGTAAACTTGGCACAGTTCCTTTTCCGTAAATAGTCTAACGAGGTCGGATAAAGTGATAAACCTATTCTGATTAGACACACCTTTTTACTCATTTTTTTAATGAGCATGACAATGGTATCAAAATCACTCGGAATCTTTTTCATGTTTGAACTAGAGCACAAAAAATTAAAAACTAAGCTCAAACCACTTTTCATGTTTTAACCAGAGCACAAAAAAAGTGAAAAGTAAGCTCAAATTCCATCTTACTGTTTTTAACAAGCTCAAAGATAGGTTGGAGGAATGCTCATGATGTCTACTTCATTTTTTAACGAGATTGTAACAGAAAATGAACTATTCTCAGGATAATTTTAATGGTTTAATGAGCTCAAAACCTAAAAAAGGAAAGTATGCTCGAAAATGTTTCCAATGGTGAAATTCTTCCCGTCATGAAATCCAAAGGTTGGTACATTTCCCCAACATGATTGCTAGAAGTAAGTGACTTAGCTCCAATGTGGTGTGGAGAGGCGATCGATTTGACTTCAAGGTAACTTCCAGAGGTTGAAGACATGCCCCCAAGATTCATTTCATTCGCCTAAGGCATAGGAGGGTGAAAATAAGGTTCAAGTACTAAGTCTACAAGGAGACTTGACTCAAAGGGAAAGGATATGTTTCATTTTTTAACGAACTTGACATAGGAATAGAACTCTGCTCAAAAAGACTTGTTTCATTTTTTAAAGAGCTTGACATAGAAAGGGAACTATGCTCATGAAGCTGGTCTCATTTTTATGCAAGCTTGAAACCAAAGGTGAACTATACTTGAGGGGGGCCATCTTATTTTTTAACGAGCTTGAAATGGAATAAAACTACGCTTGAGTGGATGGTTTCATTTTTATGCAAGCTTGAAACCAAAGGTGAACTCTGCTAGGGAGAGTCTATTTCATTTTTTTAACAAGCTTAAAATAGAATAAAATTATTCTCCAGTGGATTGGTTTCATTTTTATGCAAGCTTGAAACCAAAGGGAAACTATGTTAGAGTGTTCGGTTTCATTTTATAACGAGCTTGAAACATAACATAAGCCGTGCTTGTACCCCCAATTCTCAGGGGGAAGAAACCACTAAAACATGAGGAACATTCAGGGAAGTCTGATGACTGGAATTCATGCGATGATTGGGTGTCACAAAGGAAAGTTGATCAATGGTCACAATCCTCCCATCATAGGGAAAATACATCACTCAAAAGAGTGTGGACACGATGGCTTTCATAGCATAGACATAATCATGTCCAAGGAGTAGATTGAAATCTAAAGGACCTTGGACAACCATGACATCAACATAAATAGCTTTACCTCTCAACGTGACAGGTAACTGCGGGAGAATCCCTAAAGGTATGGTAGGCCTTCTATTAAAAGCCAAAATTTGGTCAGTTACTGGCACAAGCTGAGGGGAACCTATAGCTTTCCAAGTAGTTGAGGATAAAATACTAACAGAATCTCCCTTATCAACTATCATACAAAATCTTTCTTTATAGGAAACTCCTACAGATATTTGAAAAGGAATACTCAAAGGAAGACAAGATTCTGTTAGTCCATTCCAATCAAAGGAAATGAACTCAGTACTTAGGGGGGTCCTGTAGGAATGAATAGGGTTTCCCCTTTCCTAGGACATTCTGAACTAACTAGGAAAACATCAATGGTTTGCAATTCACTCTCACTTGGAAGATAAGAATGAGACGATGATTGTGTCATGGTGACTGCTTCAGTCTGGACTTTCTCCAATGAAAGAGTGGGATCGAGTAGAGATGACATCAACTCGATTAATTCACTCTTGAAAGGAAGAGTGGGATTGATTACAGATGAAACTGAGTCGATCACTTGGTCAACCAACAGGGGGTCGAGGGACAACTTACTATCGCTTGTTGGAAGCACCTGTTGAGAACTAGTAATATCTTCCAACCACCGTGAAGCTTCATCCATGCTTGGACAAAGGTAAGTATGATGCATGCCCTTACATAGCCAGCAAGGGTCTGAATCTCTATCCTTCTGACCCTTCACCAATGAGTCACTGGTCGAGGGAGTATCATCAAAATGATGGTCATAGGTTGATGATACAAGCGGTTTGGGATGTTTAGACCACACTTCTGACACACGGGAGAGATTGGTACAATCCTTGAGAAGGTGATCACCTTTGCAAAGTTTGAAAGGGAACTTGGGCTTACGAGGTGTTATCATAGAATGAGTGCCATCAGAGGCAGATGGTTTACGCTTGGTATATTTCTTATCCTTCTTCTTCTTCATCTTCCTTTTCTTCTTCTTCTTCTCACCTGCCTTCTTACTAACATCAAAGTTTTCAGTAGGAGAAGAAGAAGAGACGAAAGCCGATTCAACTTTCGATGAAGAAGGAGAATGGTTACCATGAGATTGATGCTCATGCAATGAAGGACCTAGGTTCGACACAATTGGTGCACTTGGTGTAACTGGATTGGAGAATAACCATACTGGTAATCCTATCGTCAATCCAAGAAGACTCAACGTAGCCATAAAGGGAGGACCAACAGTTCCACAAGGGGGAATAACAAATGGCATACCCTGGAATGGGGCGCATTGGTTGGTAGTCCCAGAAGCTGTTGAAATATTGTAACTTCAAAGAATATTATATTTGTATATTAATTATTCCGGACATGTTCCATACCTCCGATGTGATTATACTATAAATCCGGAGATGTTTATTCCTCCGAGTTGGGTGTGGTAACTAGGGTTATTAGACCCACCATGTGGGGGTCGGCCCAGTCAATTATAATGGGGTATTTAACCTAATGGTTAAATACGAGCCTACATGTACTTGTGTAAAATACATATCAGAGTAGTGTATAAATAGAGGAGGTGTGTTCCTCATTTGATACACTCACTCACTTGAGGATAGTGCACTTGTGGAGGAGAGGTCTGCTATTGTGGAGGAGGAGATCATGTCTCAGGGTTTCATCTTTGTATATTGCTGGTCATCTATATTGAGGAAGCTTTGCTGGGTTTTCTACCCCATGAGGGTTTCCCAGGATAAATCTCTGTCTCTTGTGTTTATGCTGTGCTTGTTGTTTCTTCAGTGATCCTATATATGCTATTATTGTGAAATGGAATGTAATGCTGCTATTTTTTGTCTTAGCATATTAAATCTTAACATGGTATCAGAGCTAACCTGAAGGAAGACAAGGTATGGCACTTACGACACTTGCTTTACTTACGATAATTTGAAGGTTAGGGTTTACATAGCAAAAACCAGTCTTCGTGGAACTTTCGCTATAAATCCATTTATGCGAAGGTTCAGGGTTTGAAAAGTTTACAGGTCGAAGATAACATCCCCAGGTACCTTGTGTCCAAAGGGCACCCTCAGATTCCTTGTACTTTATGAGTTATGATCAGTACAAGTTAGGGTTTCTGCCTCTTCCAGATCTCAGTCAAAATCAGGTAACCTTGGAAAAAAGGTCATAACTTGGGCTAGGAAGCTCCAAATGAAATTTAGTAAAAAGTGACAGGTAGTACACAGACTGTACTATCTCCGGAAACTTTTTCAGAGGCTGAAGATGAACCAGTGACACGTGGCACGCTGTACAAGTTCGCTCTCCTGTTTTATCCCATAAACAGGTCATGTTGTGACACTTGGCATAACTCTCTCTAAAAGAGTCCAATTGAGTTCAGACCTGTCAATATCGAAAGATAACAGGGCGAGCTATCTCAAGCAAAGTTTTCAGAGGCCGAAGTTCAAACAATGACACGTGGCACGCCATACAAGTTCGCTCTACTGTTTTATCCCATAAACAGGTCACGTTGCGACACTTGGCATAACTCTCTCTCAGAAAATCCAATTGAGGTCAGACCTGTCAGGATGGAAAGATGACAGGTCAGGCTACTGTAGAAAAAGGGTTTCAGACCCTGTGGAGCAAAAATTTCAGAGTTATAGCAGAAACAATCAGGTGCATATTTCTGTCAAAACAGAATTATTTTTCGAGCACCTTTATTCATGGCTTCCGGAATTTAGGGTTTCGGAGAAAGTTAGAATTTTTGGAATCGGAGTCCACGGCTGAATGCTACTCAGGAAAATCAAAATTTAGAGACCAAGATCGAATTTTTTGGTTGGGTGGAAGACCGAGCTTGATCAAACCCCAGTTCGGGATTTTGATCGGAAAGATGGAAAATTAGGGCTTCAGCAAGAGTTGGAATTTTTGAAGTCTGTAACCACAGCTAGAAACTCCTAAGAAAAATAAGAGTTTAGAGCATTGGATCGAACCTTTTGTTTAGGCAGAAGGGTGGGCTTCATCAAACCCTAGTTCGAGATCCTGTCCAGAAGATCCAGAAGTTTCAAAGGCAATTTTGAGGGGTCAAATTTTGGAAATTCCAAAATTGAAGTATGCTAGTTTGATCAGCTCAGCAAGACATATTCTTTCATCCATTCAGAAGTGTGAAAGTCAAAGATTGAATTTTTAGGGTTTCTCTAGAAAACCCTAATCAAGCTCCAGATCAAGTTTCAGGGGGAGTTGAGGCTAAGGCCTTACATAAGAAGACTACAAGAAGTCTCGACAGGTATGACTTAAGGAGGTTCAGGTATGTCTTGAAATCTGATTCTTGATTAAGTTCATAATGTGTTTTGTCTTCATGTTATTTATTAGTACAATCTTGATTAATGTTAGAATTGTCTTATCACCTTAGTAACAGTATGAATGCATGTGAATGATCGAAGACATTCATTGATTAGGGCTATATGATTGTACTAATGCATTATGGTGTTGTGTGAGGTTGATGTTGTCTGCTAACAAAATACAGGTACATCACAAAAGACAAATCAAGTTCCATGACCATGACCACATGAATACAAAGACTCATCCATAATCTTTGTTCTACTTACGAGGTATGTATGAACTTGTTATATTATGCTTAACCTATGAGACATGCAGGTTCTAGCTCAGGATCTCTAAATCAATGAAGAGATTGTTTAGGTATGTTGCACATAACTAAGCAGGTATACTAATCCAGGTATGTTTTCCTATGTCATGTTAGAATCTTACCTTGTGATTAGGATCCCTTATATAAGTATACTTGGTATGATTGGTTATGCTTATTCATAAAGTTAGTAATCAAGGGTTTATGCATATCATGTCTCTTATCTTGGTTGATTATTTAACTAACTAGATCAAACAAGAATATGCATAAGTAAAGGAAGACTTCCCTGAAACCTTGAATATTATCTATAATCATGATTATACATTTTCAAGATGATTTAGAACTATAATGTTTTGATGACATTGAGATTATACTAATGAATGTATGTTTGTGTATGAGATCATGATGATGACACTAGTGCACATTTGAGCATGCACAGTGGTACAGAATGAATAGAAGTTCAAAAGACATACAGAAGATCAAGCGGAAGGCAACCACACAAACATAAAAGATAAGTATTTGAGTTGTTATTTGAAATAGTAAATGATATTGCTTGTAATAGATTGTATGCATATTTGTATTCCTATAATATATCATGCTGAGGTTAAATATTCATAGAACATTGAACAGTATACTACTAATATGCATATGATTGGTAAGTTGGACAAACATTCCATTGTTGCTTGTCTAGAATGAAACCTCTTTGCTGACATGCTAAGAGTTGTGCACACTCTCGATAGTATGTTCTGGTAGAGATGGAAGGCATCTAGATAGCCACTGTATGCATACAGGATATGGGAAAGTGTTGTGCCAAAGTATTGGTCAAAATAGTTGCATCACTATGTAAATGATATCTGTATGCATAATAGGTTATCATGTCAATATGATTTGATGATTATGAAGTATTACTAATCATGTACTTAATTTTGATTTGTAGGAAAGGTCATGAAGAATGATGGACACCGTACAAGTGGTGGATGTTCAAACAAGAAGATTTACAAATCAAACAAAATATAGAAGGCTCATGGCTAGAAGATTCTCTTAGAAAGGGGAAGAGAATCATGACAAGATGTTTGCTCCAAGTATGGTGTAATTAAAGAATAAGTGTGAATCAGGTTCTGTATAGGTACCTAGGATCGATAATAAATTGATAAGCTTAATGATCACCATGGGTGATGTGGATCTCAACCTTTGCTACAAGGTTGAATATGATTTATATACACATATGACATGGATGCAAGAAGGAACTCACCACAGAGTTCGAATGATATTGAGGTTCATATCAGTAGACCCATCTAACGAGAGATGGCACAGATAGATATGCAGAAGATCATTCAATGCAGAAATGAAAATGAAAGATCTCAAATTGATGCTTTACTTCCTAGGTCTGGAAGTATGGCAAGGCTCAGAAGAAATATTTCTCAACCAGGGAAAGTATGATGAGAAATATGACTTGAGGTGTTGGAATGGCCACTCTTATGGATTCCAACTTGAAGCTGTTAGGGGATAACTCATCAGAGTTAGTGGATATAACTCTGTACAGTCAAATTATTGGGTCATTGATGTATCTAACATATACTAGATTAGATATATGCTTTGTTGTGAACACCTTGAGTCAGTATCAAGTGGAAACTAGATGTGTTCACCTGATAGTTGCAAAGCATGTGATGAGGCACATAAAGGACATGATAGAATTTGATCTATGCTATCTTGAAGATCATGACTTCAGATGGTTATTCAGATTCTGATTGGGCAGGAAGTGTATCAGACAGGAAGAACACATCGAGAGGATGTTATTGTCTGGGATTAGCCATGATCTCATGGTTTAACTGGAAGTAGTCTAGTGTGGCTCTCAGCACAAGCAGAATATATGGCTGCTTGCTCTGCTAGTTGTGAAGAAGTTTGGCTTCAGGATTGCTTGACTTAGAGATAGAACCAACTATGATCCTATGTGACAAATAGAGTTGTATCAAGATGACATAGAATCCAGTGTTCCATGATAAGTCAAAGATCATAGGGATCTAACAAGATATGACACAGAAAGGAACTATAAAGTTTGAATTTGTAACAAGTTACCGATGTACTAACCAAACCTCTACCTCAAGTGAAGAAGTTACCAACATACTAACCAAGCCTCTGTCTCGAGTGAAATTTGAATACTTTCGAGACAAGCTTGGTGTAGCTCAAAAGGACCCTCCTCGAAAGGGGGAGTAGTATAGTCACTGATGATGAAGATTGTCTCATCGAACAACAAGGTCGATGATGAGGTAACCTGTTCTCTACACCTAGATACTTAGAAATATTTAGATTTAGGACTCGTATACTTAGAATACTTAGTTTTACTTATACATGTTTTTGATGTTATATGTATTAGTAAGAATACATGCTTTTGATGATAGATGTATTGGTGAGAATACATGCTTTTGATAATAAGATGTATTGGTAAGAATACATACTTTTGATGATACATGTATTGATTAATGTACTTGTATGGTTGAGGATACTTGTACTTGTATTGATGAGAATACATGTGAGGATTGTATCATCCCTGGACTTCAGTTCCTGAATTGATCTGTAGACGTATGGTCTCCAAAAATGAAGTCCTTAGTGGAAAGATAGGGATTGTATCATCCCTGGACCTTGGTCCCTGAATTGAGCCGTAGACGTGAGGTCTCCGAGAATGAAGTCCTTAGTGGACTGTTGAGGGGATTGGATCATCCCTGGACTTTCAGTCCTAAAGAGAGCCGTAGACGTGAGGTCTCCGAGAATGAAGTCCTTAGTGGACAGTTGAGGGGATTGGATCGTCCCTGGACTTTCAGTCCTCAAGAGAGCCGTAGACATAAGGTCTCCGAGAATGAAGTCCTTAGTGGACAGTTGAGGGGATTGGATCATCCCTGGACTTTCAGTCCTAAAGAGAGCCGTAGATGTGAGGTCTCCGAGAATGAAGTCCTTAGTGGACAGTTGAGGGGATTGGATCATCCCTGAACTTTCATTCCTAAAGAGAGCCGTAGACGTGAGGTCTCCGAGAATGAAGTCCTTAGTGGACAGTTGAGGGGATTGGATCATCCCTGGACTTTTAGTCCTAAAGAGAGCCGTAGACGTAAGGTCTTCGAGAATGAAGTCCTTAGTGGATAGTTGAGGGGATTGGATCATCCCTGGACTTTCAGTCCTAAAGAGAGCCGTAGACGTATGGTCTCCGAGAAGTGGGGATTGTATCATCCCCGGACTTCGGTCCCTGAATTGATCCGTAGACGTGTGGTCTCCGAGAAGTGGGGATTGTATCATCCCTGGACTTCGGTCCCTGAATTGATCCGTAGACGTGTGGTCTCCGAGAAGTGGGGATTGTATCATCCCCGGACTTCGGTCCCTGAATTGATCCGTAGACATGTGGTCTCCGAGAAGTGGGGATTGTATCATCCCCGGACTTCAGTCCCTGAATTGATCCGTAGACGTGTGGTCTCCGAGAAGTGGGGATTGTATCATCCCCGAACTTCGGTCCCTGAATTGATCCGTAGACGTGTGGTCTCCGAGAAGTGGGGATTGTATCATCCCCGGACTTCGGTCCCTGAATTGATCCGTAGACGTGTGGTCTCCGAGAAGTGGGGATTGTATCATCCCCGGACTTTGGTCCCTGAATTGATCCGTAGACGAATGGTCTCCGAGAAAGTGATTTTTTTTTTTGTGGTTACTTGTATCGGTAGGATACTTGTATTAATGATGTGGTTACTTGTATCGGTAGGATACTTGTATTGATGATGTGGTTACTTGTATCGGTAGGATACTAGTATTGATGACGTGGTTACTTGTATCGGTATGGATACTTGTATTGATGATGTGGTTACTTGTATCAGTAGGATACATGTATTGATGACATGATTACTTGTATCAGTATGGATACTTGTATTGATGATATGTATACTTGTATTGGCATGAATACTTGTACTAATGATGTGGATACTTGTATTGTTATGGATACCTGTGTTGATGACGATGCTGACGATCGTGTGATGACGATACTGATGATCGTGTGATGATGATGTTGATGATCGTGTGATGATGATGCTGATGATCGTGAGATGACGATGCTAATGATCGTGTGATGACGATGCTGATGATCGTGAGATGACGATGCTGATGATCGTGTGATGACGATGCTGATGATCATGTGATGACGATGTTGATGATCGTGTGATGACGATGCTGATGATCGTGTGATGACGATGCTAATGATCGTGAGATGATGATACTGATGATCATGAGGATCCAGATGTTGATGTTGTTGTAGCTGTTCGAGTGCTGCAGAAGATAAAGACTCAGTACTGAAGATGTTGATGTTCCAGTATTGAAGATGTTCCAGTAACTGCTTGAGTTACTGATGATGTTGAGAAAGCTTCCAATGATTTATAGATGTATCATGTATGATGTTGATGACTCCTTGCTCGTGCAGATACTGTTATAATATCCTTCTCATTAAGGGGGAGTGTTGAAATATTGTAACTTCAAAGAATATTATATTTGTATATTATTTATTCCGGAGATGTTCCATACCTCCGATGTGATTATACTATAAATCCGGAGATGTTTATTCCTCCGAGTTGGGTGTGGTAACTAGGGTTATTAGACCCACCATGTGGGGGTCGGCCCAGTCAGTTATAATGGGGTATTTAACCTAATGGTTAAATACGAGCCTACATGTACTTGTGTAAAATACATATCAGAGTAGTGTATAAATAGAGGAGGTGTGTTCCTCATTTGATACACTCACTCACTTGAGGATAGTGCACTTGTGGAGGAGAGGTCTGCTATTGTGGAGGAGGAGATCATGTCTCAGGGTTTCATCTTTGTATATTGCTGGTCATCTATATTGAGGAAGCTTTGCTGGGTTTTCTACCCCATGAGGGTTTCCCAGGATAAATCTCTGTCTCTTGTGTTTATGTTGTGCTTGTTGTTTCTTCAGTGATCCTATATATGCTATTATTGTGAAATGGAATGTAATGCTGCTATTTTCTGTCTTAGCATATTAAATCTTAACAGAAGCATATTCCATATATAAACTTCCTAAGAGTCTCTAAAGTACCACACAAATCAAACACTACTCAAGTCTAAAAGCAACAAGCAAATTGCGTGAATAGGAGTGGATTCAAAGTCTGGAACCTCACAAGGTTGTCAAGGCTTCACAAATCGCTATATACCACAAGGTCCAACAATAAAACACGACAAGGAGGATTGGGACTGTACCCTTTCCTAAATACCCGACTACCTAGACAGTACGTGCATAGTAATCTCCCTGAGTGCTTTTCTCGGTGTATTGCTCTGCCAAGACGGCCAAATGGTTAACTCAATTGGTTTCAGGAATCCTAATGGTGTCTCCCGATATACGCAAGGTACGTGGGGGCTCAAATCGGTAGTGGTGTAGTCATTTTGACCCATTTTAAGGTTTTGAGATCATTTTTGGTTTGGCGTGATTGACTTTTTTTGAAAAACAGAACCCATTTCACTTAAAAATGTAAGCAAAACAATAGTTTTGACTCAAGGGGCCAAACATGGATCCAAAACCCAAAAGACCCAAAATCAACCGGATGCAAGCAAAACCAAAAGATGTATGCAAACGAGGTCTGGAAACCGATCCAATGCAATGACCAGATCAGGTAAGGAGAGGAGGGAATGCAAGGGTGAGTGGATGCAAGCAGGGGAGACCAAAGCATCCACAACTACCAAATCTCATACTTGTCCAAGATGGAACCCAAAACAACTCCAAATAAAACCAAACAACTCAACACACAAATCAAAATGGGGTCTCTGACTGGATCTTACAATACAGAGGGAGTCTGCACACAAACCAAACTCAAATAAAAAATGGAGAAGGGGTGCCTGTATGGAAACTTTGGCAGATCGGCGCAGTCTGTTCTTGTACATAGTGCGATGTCGCAGTTCACCAATGCGATGAGTGTGATGATGTCGCAGTATACCAATGGAAGGGTTGGGACGACAGACTAACAGGCAAAGAATAGAGATAAAAAATGACACAGCGTCGCTCTGAGTCCACTAACCAGGTGCGACAGGCGAGGTCCAAGTTCAAAAATGAACCAATTCTCCACACAATGAGCAATGAAATGGTTTGAAAATAAGAAGTACAAACTCAAAGGAAGGTAATCAAACTCTTCAAAGTGAAGATGTGATGGTGAAACCAGTTTAAAAGGCAAATGACAAATAAGATGGCTTGTAACAGGAAATCAACTAAAAATGACATTCAAATTGACAACTACAAAACAATGTTCTTCCCCAGTATGGTCGCCAGATTTGTTAATAGAAAATCCACTCGAGTGGATGCAAGCCAGATCTCCCTAGTTCAAGTGAATCTAGAACAAATAGAACAAAATACAAAACTCATTCCCTAGATCTAGTTATAGATCGAGTACTTAGATATCATACCTTTCAGATCGTGGATCCTTCTCCTTGTTGTTGCTCCAAGTCTCGCGGTCGTCAGATCTCCAGTTGCAAGACCTATCAAGACAATATGGAAACAAGACAAGCAGTACAGTATATCTAAACAATAACTTACCTAAACTAATAGTTGATGAAGAAAGTTCTAAACATCATCAATGATACAACATTCATGGAAAGAGATTATATTAACTGTATTAAAAGGTGGGAATACATAGAAAGGATGAAGCTACAACCAAAGCCTCAACGTCGCATCCTCCATACAGCATGTCCAAGCCAAGCCTCCAAGGTGGTACAAGCTTCCCAATCACCAATATGGATTCTATCAGCATAAGGATACCATAGACCTTCCCCCCTTCTCATGGAGAGAGCGGGTGTTTATATAGGGCTAAAGAGATAGGGTAGGTTGAGTATTAGGGAGATATGGTTAAGCGATCCTCCCATTAGGTTAGGAACCAAAATGCCACCTCACCTAAAGCCTAGGGATAGGCCTCCACCTCAACAAACTTCTAGAAATACCTTAAGACTCCCAAAAATATCCTTTAACCAACCTCATCGCACCCTGGTAGAGGACACAGAGCAACAGAGGGGGGCCATCGCACTTTGTCCGAGGACAACCTACGATAGTGTCTCACCCTAGCTGACCAAGAACTGCGACGTCACACCCTAGATGAAGGAGAAGTGCGACAACCTACTCAAAGAGGTCAACTAGGAAGGGAAATCTCTCAGTTGGATGTGTTTTAGCCCAAAATGAGGTTAGGAGCGAGAGCAAAGATTTTACACAATGGTCAAGATGACAACATTTGGTCATAATGACGATACTTGCAACTGTCATGATGATGACACTAGATCATGATGACGACACTTGCAACACTTGCGACACTTGCACAAGTGTGACGATATTTTGCTATAACAACTACCTTAATGAAAAACTTTGAAGAAGCAAAGAAGATAGGAGAAGAAGCTAATAGCATTGCTAAACATTCTCTCGATCTAGAAATGAAACCAACAGTTGTTAAGAAACCTCTTCTGTTAACCAGAAATAAAGAGGAACCATCAACATATATGGAAAACATGGTCAAAATGATGCAAAATATTTCTAATAAAATTATCTATCTAGAGAAGGATAAGACATCTAGCACCTCTAGGAAGCCATTCAAACCTTTCTATAAGAAAAGAGAAGATAATGGACAACCACTACCACCTATAAACAATTATGTTGTGCTAAATTTCAATGAAGTAGGCATGGATCATTTTTGTACCTTCCATCAAGAACAACACTCAGAAAAAAGTTGTCCACAATGTATAAATTCAATGAGCCTAGTGATGAACCAAATGCTAGATGCACAGATACCAGACCATAATGATCATCATGAGGAATAGATTTCTGAACAGGAAGAGCCCACCCCTGACATAACAATGGTCTTATGGGATTGGGCACCTGCACAAGAACCTTCTCTTGAGGACATAGTTGATGATTGTCAGACCGCATCAATTAATGTCGCCACTAGAAGTAAAGGCCCAGTGCTTGATCAAACCATTGATGCATCCAAAGCCAAAGTTGTGAAAGAAATTCCGAAACGGCACATAACTGTTATTCCACTGAGGCCCAAGGCAAACCCAGCACCTACTAAAGAATCAAGTGTGGAGATAACGAAACAACCAAAGGTCACTCCGAATAGAATAGGGAATCAACCTAAAGTTTCAAAAGAATGTGATATGGGGTATGATATAATTGAAGACATTAAGAAGGCGAAAGCGAATGTCTCTATATTTGATATGTGTATTCTTCCCCAACAAAGAAAGAAATTGCTAGATGCTTTTGACTCACAAGCTAGCACTTCGGTAGAAAACACTGAAGAAAACCCTAAGATAAATGAAGCTAGCATTGGCGGGAAATCAAGATCGCAGACTTTACCTTTTCTTTTGAATTTTGAAATTTTCAATCATAATGTGCATAATTGTTTGGTAGATTCTGGGGCTTCTTCATATGTCATGCCACTGTCAATTTGCAAAGAGATCAATGGGCAGCCAATTCCATCCCCATCTCAGATCATACAGCTAGATAGGACTGCTGTTAAAGTCATTGGAGAAATGAAAGATGTGCTTATTAGGCTGTCAGCATATCCGAGAGTATGTCAATTCGTGGATATAATGGTGGTCGATATTCCCGAGGCCTATGGTTTAATTTTAAGCACGGACTAGTCTACGAAACTAAATGGTTACTTTGCAACATACTAGTCTCACTTGTGGTTGCCATATCAGAATAGGAAAAATTAGATTAAGATACTGAGAGAACCCCACATGAAACAAAATGTAACTCAGTTAGAGGAAAACAATGAAGTTGTAGCTTTCTCATCTTTAGTTTTGGGAAATTATTTCTTAGAGGTTGAACCGGGTAATTATCAAGCAAAAAATGTTAGCCATACATCAGATGAACAGTTCGATATCCTTCAATTTTCTCAGACTGATGATATTGATTGTAACATAGTAGGATTAGTCACTGACTTAGGTTGTAATGATACTATTTTAGATAAAGCAGAAAATGTTTTTTGGATTCTATACTTTGATGATTCCAAGACCCAAGAAGGATCCGGAGTTGGTTGTGTCTTAATTGACCCTGAAACCAACAAGCACTTCTTATCCTATAGATTATAGTTTGAATGCACTAATAATACTGCTGAATATGAAGCTCTAGTCCATGTTTTGAAGAAAGCTATCAATTTAAATGTTAAATTTCTGAAAGTCTTTGGTGATTCGGAGATAGTTGTCAGGAAAGTGAGAGATACAATTCACTGCCTTTCACCGCACTTAAAGGGTTATCAGTCAGAGGTTTGGAATTTGATTTCATGTTTTGATGCTTTTAATATTAATTCCATTCCTAGATTAAGAAATGTTGTAGCTGATTTGCTAGCCACATCTGCTTCCAGATTAGTGCCTACTAATAACAAGTGTTCTATTGAATTAATTTTCAGGCCATCTGTTCCAGATAACATTACAAATATTAGAGTGTTTGATGATGATGATCATATCATGAGCTTCTTAACAAATGAAGATTCCTTCCAAGAAGCCATAATAGACGAAGAGAAGCACGATGCAAATATGCAAAGCAAAGATGTGGTCAAAGGAAATTTCATGCCTAAGGGAGTAAGGTCTCTTGAAGGTTTATTCGATCTGCAGGATAAGTTCAAAAGGCCGATGAATGCTAAAACTCATAGTTCCGCTATGCAGTGTGAATTAATAAATATGGGTACAAAGGGTGAACCGAAATATGTTAATCTTGGTAGATGTTGTTCGTCGCACGAAAGAGATAAATTCATCAAACTGTTTCAGCAATACAAAGATGTCTTTACATGGACTTATGAAGATCTAAAGACATATGATACTTGCATAATTCAGCACATAATACAATTGAAAGGTAGGGTTAAACCATTTCAGCAGTAATTGAGGATAATGCATCGGACTCTTGAGCCTTTAATACAAAAGGAGTTGAATAAATTATTGGATGCAAATATTATTTTTAAAGTCCGACACTTAGAGTGGGTTGCTAATCTAGTTCCAGTCCGGAAGAAATCGGGTGAAATTAGATTGTGTGTAGATTTCTGAAACCTGAATAAAGCTTCAGATAAGGACAACTATCCTGTGCCCCCAATGGAGAAAATATTGCAGATGGTTTCAGGCTCAGAGCTTTTCTCTTTACTAGATGGCTTTTCTGGTTACAATCAAGTGCTAGTAGCAGAAGAAGATCAGCTCAAAACAACGTTTTGTACAAAGTGGGGAACATTCACATAGCGAAGGATGCCTTTCAGTTTGATAAACGCAGGAGCCACTTTTCAGCGACCAGTGGACATTGCCTTTCAAGGATTGGGCGGTCAATGTGTTGTGGTTTATCTCAACGATGTGACGGTTTTCTCAAAGAAGAGAGAAGACCATGTTTTTCACCTGAAGCATATTTTTGACCGCTGCAGGAATTATGGTATCTCTTTGAATCCCAAGAAAATATTTTTCACTGTCCTTGAAGGCAAACTTTTGGGTCACATCATTTCAAAAAAGGGACTCTCAATAGATCCAGAGAGGGTCTAGGCTATCAATCAGATTCCAATGCCTCACAACAATAAATCTATGCAATCATTTATGGGCACTATCAAATTTGTTCGAAGGTTCTGTTATCACGCTATCTCTAGCTGGTGAAGTAAGGTGTCCCAACAGGGATAGTAGAGGGTGGACATCTAGGAAGGTGTAACTAGCAATGGCCAAGTCCTCCGGTCAATGAACGGAAGTCACACTGAACAAGGCTATTGTCACTTCAGACGAGGCACGTAGCCAAGTCAGGGAGGAGACCCCGCTCAACCAATGAAGGTTGAGAGACAAAAACACACCCAAATCCCAAATAAAAGATAAGAGGTAGTGTAATGTCCCCAGTTTGACCCCATGGCATTAACATTATAAATGATGTAATATTGTTATGAAATCATGGTGAGGAGCTCAAGGCCAAGGCCCCGCCATCGATTTCGTGATGCATATGGTTTGCGTGCTAGCAATGCACAGTGGAAATTCAAATATCATGTAATATGCATTTTAATAAAAATAGCCACAACTAGCTATGCAATGCAACAAAGAGATGGGGGCATGATTTCACAAGGAATTGGGAGGGAAAAACATTCAAACCCTTGAGCCACTAGAGTCAAGCCAAGTGTCAATGAGAGAACCCATCAAACCCTCAACTACCCATGTTGACTTTTGTACCCAACCATTGATTTCTCCCAAGAATTGGTTGGAGAAGTTAATGCCTTGGGAATGGGGAGGTATGGCTGTCCAAAATCGGGTATGGGCAAGCCACCCTTCATGGAAAATCGTGTGGGTCTCCTTGGGCAAGAGAGAGCCACGAAATTTCTCCCCAGCCATTATCCATAACCATTCTTCCTCCCTCACGAGTTCAGAACTACCTGGGCGTTTTCCAGGCATGGGGAAAAACGTTTTCTTCTTTTCCCCAGCAGAGAAGGGCATTTTTCTGTGTTGGATACCAGTGGGGAAGAGGGGAAAATGAATGACATTACAATAGAGGCCGTTTTGGGCTGTTGAAGGCTGAGATACTGGGGAAGAAATCATTTTCATCCCTGTGGTTGTTTTCCCCATCCTATAATCCGTTTTTGGTTGGGAACGTTTTTGGGAGAAGCCATGTCCATCTCGTTTGTAAATCCTACTGTTATCCCTGCCCCTGTTTGTGTATGCCATGTGAGAGAAGAGTATGATGGGTATGGGTGATGGGTAATCCCTTGTGCTAGCTTGGGCTTGGGAATAAGCATCCATTGTGCAAGTGTAGCCTGATAAACCCAGTTAGACTGGCTTGGCTAAAAAAAAATGGTTAATGGACTGTGTGTGAGCGTGAATGTCCCTTTGTCCTTGTGAGAATCATGCCCAGCTCGGGGGTGGCCTTCGGACGGACTCAGTATAAGCTGTCGAAGAGCCTATGGTTGGGTGGAACGTTGCAGCGACATAGCTAGTTGCTTGGGACAATTGAAATGAAGATAAGTGTTTCTATCTATGTATTTATTTCTGAAATGTTTTTATTAATGACTGAAATTGACATGTTGAATGTATTCGAATGATTGTGTGGATGTTGTTTCCGCTATGCATGATTGATTGTTTACATCTGCACATTCATATTTTATTTCTTTTAATGAAATGAGTGGGCTGAATTTTGATTAAAAGCCCCATCGATTGGTAGTATGTTCCTTGCCTCGCAGTGGTCAGCAGGTGGGGACATTACAGGTAGAAGCAGAGAATGAGTGTAAATGAACTCCTAAGTCTAGTTTCAACCACCGGTTGGACACACGGATGAAGTAAGCACGTAAATGAAATGTCACCAGTGATTGAGTGTGATGAATAAAATAGATTAGATTAAAGATCAAATGGCTGAAAATAGTCTAAGGATGTAAACAAGCTAGAGGTGAAAGAGTGGGATGATCTTGCCCAAGGAAGAGAGTCAAACAGTGAAACAATGGACCTAGGGCAGAGATAAATTAGTGTTTGATGGCACTTCTAGCAATTGGAAGTTTGATTCTTTAAGGTAAAATGACGATCTAAAGCCAAATCTAAACTACCCAGAACCCCAAAGTGACCCAAACCAGCTAAAAGAGAAAAACGCCCTAGAGAGGCATTTTTGGCAAAAGAACCAATGCTAGATCTATGGGTTAATGAAGTCAAAAAACTATGAAACTTTGGATTTAGATGTTTAAGAACATATCATAAGTGGGTTTGGAGAGAAATTTAAGTTCCTACACTAATTTTTTGTTTTTAATTTTCTCTTGGTTTTACATGCAGTTTCAGCTTAGCAAACACATCAGAAATCTAACTAGAGAATTGAGCATGAGAGGAATACCTGAAACACAGATGAATGGTTGAATATTCGTGTGAAGACCACTTTCCGAATCCAAGTGATGAGCATCCAACGCTTTCCCTAAGCATTTGAGCCAGCTGGAGAACAAGTGCGCCCTAGCTACCTGCCACAAGAAATGGAAAGTCAGAAATATGCAACAAATAGATAGTTAACACATCAAAATGAAAAGAAAATAATTGAGAAATTGAATGATAAACAACAAATTCAACTCCCTCATTAAAATTCCTTGAAGAAAAACCCAACTGTGGAGCTCCCACTCCAAAAAATGTGCCCCTCTTCAAGTGTCCTTCCAACCTGCAATTTGTTTCAGCTATAGAAGATGGATAAATGCACTATAAAACTCATCAATACATCAACAAATGGCTATCAATCATGAAAACATTCATCCAAGCAACAATGTCTCAAGAACTCTCAAGAATATCTTCTCTATTTCGGTCTAAGTGTTTACAAAAATGCCCAAGAGAGCTATACAATGAGTGAGCTCCTTCTCTTATAGAGATGGCTAAAAAATCTAGCATCTTCCCCCCAAAACCAATGGTTGTGATTGAATTTCCCAAGCACCAAATCGATGGTGGAGATGAGCCCATGAAGGGGGGTGTGAATTTCCCATGTCTAGCACACTTGTGGAGTGGGGGATCCATTGTGGGGTCCATACAATACATAAAACATGAGTTAGGGGGTGTCTATATCATGTTTTATCCCCCTAACTAATACATCAAGGTCCCACATAACAATAAACATCCACATCGAAATTGCCTAGGTGGAGAAAAACGCCCCCATGGGAAAATCTGACCTATAGAGTGAGCTGTCCAATGTCGGGGGTCCCACCTAAAAAATGTAATGTCCAAACATCATAAAATTATCTTATAAGTCACCCTTATATTAACCAGCCTTTGATTTTTCCATTTTCCATAGTTGCCTTTGCCAAATTCTGATTTTTCCTTTAATTAACTGCTGGTTTTTATTGCTGAAGGTGTAAATTGGGCTTTTGACCCACTTATAGTGCCCGGATTGTCATATCGTCTATTGAAATGCGATCGTGGACCCCAAAAATAGTAGATATGGTCACTTGAATGACCACGATCCATCACTTAGGCAATGTTTCCGAAAATCCATGATTTTTAATTAAAACAGGTCATTAATGACCAATAATAATTAAAAATCTCATCGTTGCCTCAGCATTTTTAAATTTTTATGCTTGGAGGTTCAGATGGGACACCTGAAGATAATAATTGACCAAAATCAAAATCTTGGTCGCAACATTTTTTTGGGCCCATTTTTGGCCTAGTCAACCTAGTTTTACTAAGTGAAATCTGGTCAACATGGTGTTGGCTGAATACCTGTATGCCATATGAAGTGATAGACTTTCGTATACATGTTAGTACATTACTAAACAAAATGATGCCAATATAGTGACCAAAAATACATAATATCTACAAAAATACGAGGCCCCTGGTGAGGTGGGCCCACCACATCCAAAAGACTCAAACTGCTATGCACAACCTATAGGCTTTGACCACCTAGCTGACTTTGGGTGAGGTGGAAAACAAGGTAAAGGACCATGGATGACAAGGACAAAGATCATGTGACCCTTTGGATAACTTGGGAAAGTGGGGTCCACTAAGATAAGCATACCATGACAAAACACGAGGAAGGGCGGTGCCTCACAAATGGGTATAGTGCAAGGAAACCGCCACTGGTCATCTAACAAGTACCTCAAAACTCGCATTCGTGCCTTAATAAGACTCTGTGAGGATCTTTTCTAGAGCCTCCAAACTATATGTCCGACAAACCGTAACTTGAGACTCTAGGGGACAATCTTGAGCTTGTCCCTTGCTCCCTCTCACCTCCTTGCCCCGCAGGACTAGGTGAGGAAATAACCACTACAAAGATGATATGTACGGTTGACCTATGTCCATGTGTGTTTATAAACACATTGCATGGATTTTACAATGAATTTCATACTTAGCCTTTTTGGCTAGATTTTACATTTACAATAGCCTTTTTCGCTTGCTTTACAATTCTTCATTTCTTCATTTCTTCATTTACATCAAGGTCCTTTTGTGGCTACATACATATCTCAACAGATATAATCAAGGTGCTCATATTGCAGAGTAATGGGGGTGAGCATAAATGCTTCAATGACCAATGGGGAAAACCCGGTGATGCTACACACTCCTATACTGCATTGCAACATTGGGGGCAACCGACAGGAGCAAATCCCAGGTTTGAGAGTGCATCTCACACACTAAAGAGCCAAAGCACAAAAGACAGGGAATCATGGCATACTCAGAGATTAGTGGGGAAGGGGATACTCAAGATCACAAATCAGAATCCAAGTCGGGAAAGATCAATCATGAATGAGTTGGATGGGTGGAGGAACTGAATGTGGATCCAAAGTCAACTACCTAGGGGGGACTAAGTGACCAAGTCTATACCAATAGTGGGGGTGTGATCTAGTGTGCATAGAAAGGAGCCTATAGAAGGGGGTGGACTAACATCACCAAGGTCCCAACAATACATCATAATGCCAACTAGATCACCTTATCATACATCAAATGCAGAGTTAGTGTACTATCATGTATAAACAAGTCTAATCAACAACATAAGCAATAAAACATCCAATGCTATACCTTCCACACCATATACCTGCCGTTGAAGCTGACTCTGAATCTGGATCTCTATCGAATCTGGGCAATAAGTGTCCAACCAACAATGCTTTGTACTCTCAATAAAAAATATGGCTAGGCAATTGTCTCAATGGGATTTTGCCAAGGCTGGCAAAGAAGGGTGCCTCTGTAGGCAATAACGTGTACATGTATGGACAATACAATAAATCATCTGTCCCCATTGATATGTTTGCTCGGGGCAATCTGAACAAAACTGTGTGCCTCCTCTCAAGGCATCCGATCTCTGATTTGGAAAAAAAAAGTATAGTATGGTCCCCGACCACACAATCTGCAGCATGGTAGCTCCAGCTAACATGGATGTGATAACATCTGGCTCCAGTTGGGACAAGTTCTCTAAGGGAGAGAGTGCTTGAGAACCACAGAATCTATGGTCCGTAGCACCCCTCTCATCATCATCAACACACATGCATGTACATGCTCTCTGCATCATCATCATATGTGTACCTATTCTTGTAAAGTGCAGACGCTATACCAATCTCTACAGACCACTTGTTAGGACATACAATATATATATAATAT
Source organism: Larix kaempferi (assembly GCA_027924585.1). Taxonomy (NCBI): domain Eukaryota; kingdom Viridiplantae; phylum Streptophyta; class Pinopsida; order Pinales; family Pinaceae; genus Larix; species Larix kaempferi. The sequence goes on from BSBM01000368.1 coordinate 10,629,547, forward strand.
AATCCAGTAGAAATAAACAAAATGACAATGCTGAAAGGAAAATATATCAATAATGAAATCAACTCTACAGCATTTTAAATTTATTAAGCCGGCACCTGAGGTGTAAGAAAGGTGAAGAACAACTGAAAGGAAACTATGGTATAAAAGAAAACCAAAAAAAGGGTAGAATGGTGGCAAAGGTGAGAAAGTAAAATGAAATAAAACAAGAAGGGGGCAATCGATTGTCAAACAAAGGTGGGGCAGTCAAAGGCAAAGGACAACCGGCTGTTGCTCTCGAGAGGTTCTTAGCTGAAAAAACGGGAGCCATGGGCTCGGGTCACTCATTGTTCATAGGTGGGAAGTAGTGCTTCAGAAACCTCCCATTTATAGGTAACTCTAATTCTTCACCGTCCAGCGTCTCTAAATGCATAGATCCCTTTCTGGATATCTTGGCAACTACGTATGGGCCCTTCCATAGTCTATCTAACTTACTGTGTTTTCTGGGATTTTCTTTATGTTTATCCCATAAGAGAACCATATCACCACTCTTGAAGTATTCATTTCGAGTACCTTGATCAAAGGTGCATTTTACTTTTTCTTGTTCTATGACCATCCTGCTGAAAGCATCTCTTCTCTTTTCATCCAGTTCGATTAGTTTGTTGATCCTTGCCTGGATCACTTCTTGGTCAGATCCACATTGGTGTAGCAACTCATATACAGGGATCTGTAAATTGATAGGGAGCCTGCAGTCTTGTCCATAGACTAATTCGAAAGGGGATTTTCCAGCTATCCATTTTACCGTGGTCCTATCGGCCCACACCGCATACTTCAGCTTATTATCCCAGTTGCGTTTGTTGTCCCCTACCATCCTTTTGAGGAGTTTGATGAGGTTCTTGTTACTTGATTCCGCCAACCCATTTCCTTGGGGATAGTAGTTGGAGGAGTGGGATAACACTATACCATGATTGAGACAGAAAATGGACATTTCCATCTTGCTAAACGCCTTAGCATTGTCCGTAGTGAGTTTGAGAGGACATCCATACCTTGCAACAATATTTTCTTCTAGGAACTTTACCACGACGTCAGTCATGGCCTTCTTCATAGGGATGGCTTCAATCCAGCGGGTGAAGTAGTCAGTGCATGTGAGGATGTACTTGTAACCATTACTGGAATTCACATTAAATGGTCCCATAAAGTCCATTCCCCACTGCTCAAAAGGGGCCTCTACTATTACCGGGTTCAAGGGTAAGGTAGCTAATCTCGGTTTCCCTATGAAGAACTAACATTCCTGGCACGTCTTTACGTAGTTGTGGACATCTCCGAACAGCGTGGGCCAGTAGTAACCTTCCCTCATGATCTTGGTTGTAGTCGCTCTAGGGGCATAATGGCCACCACATAGCCCGGAATGCATTTCTCTAATGATTACCTGTGATTCATCAGGCTTAACACATCTCAAGATAATTCCATCCGGGTTTCTCCACCCAAGACCATCCTTAGTTAGAACAAATTTTGAGGCCTTCAACCTAAGAGCCCTCCTTTGGTGATCAAGCAGGTGATCAGGGAAATTTAGGTACTTTAAGTAGAAAATTACATCCCTATACCATTCGTGCTCTTCCAACTCATTAATGATCATATATCCTCCCTGCTCTCGCTTACCTGATTAACCTGGGCCCCATTCTCTTTCTCAATTTAGATTTGGGCTAATCCTTGTCCTTTCACAATCTTGATTGGCTTGATTTCCAAGTTGTACTCTTGGATCCTAGAGATCCAGTTACCCCTTGCACCAATTTCATCTTCCTGAGACAAAACATCTTTGATGGCTTGGTAGGGTACATAAGCTTTAATTTTGGAAAATCCCACATAAGTTCGAAAATGTTTTAGAGCCTTGACCAAAGTGTAGGTTTGTTTCTCAGTGGTAGTGTATTTGAGTTCCGCGTCCCTGAGGTTTTTCCTCATGAAAGCAATGTCTTGTTCATTATTATCCTCGTTCTTCTGCAACAGGACCCCCACAATAGTGTCCTCAGAGGCATGCGAATAGATAAGGAAGTCCTTGTTGTAGTCAGGGCAGATTAGGACCGAGGAAGAAGATATGGCCTTCTTTAACTTATTGAACGATATTTTGCACTTATTTTCCCACACGAACTTGCCATCCTTCTTCAAGAGGGAATTTAAAGGATTTTCCAGCTCGGCGAGGTTGGGGATGAACTTTCTTACAAAGTTAATCTTCCCAAAGAAAGACCTGAGCAAGGTGACATTGTGAGGAGGTGGGATCTCTTCGATGGCACGGATTCTTTCTGGGTCAATCCTAATTCCCTCCTTGGACACGATGTGTCCCAATAACTTTCCTTCATCAATCTTGAAGTTTGACTTTCTTGGGTTAAGGGATATCCCAAACTTTCTACACATGTCGAAGACTTTTCTCAAATGGTCCACATGATCGGCCCGTTCCTTGGAGAAGACAGTCAATTCATCTTGGTAGATTGCGATGATCTTCCCAATTAGGTCACTGAAATCCTGGTCCATAGCCCTCTGGAAAGTGGATTCAACATTTAGTAATCCAAAATCCATAAGGATGTACTCATAGGTTCCCCATGGGGTGGTGAATGTAGTTTTCCCCCTATCTTCCTTCTTGATTTGGACCTGATTGTGCCCCGAGAAACCATCTAGCATGGACATCATCCCTGCCCCGGTGACACTTTGTAACAGGTTTTCCATGTTGGGAAGAGGGTAATTATCCTTGAGGTAGGCCCGATTCAGATTCATGAAATCAATGCAGATCCTGATTTCACCATTTTTCTTCCTCACTATCACAGGGTTGGACACCCAAGTGGTGTGCCTTACAGGTTTAATGATTCCATCTGCCAGCATTTTCTCAATTTCCTTCTTAATCAAAGGGGATAGTTTCAGGTTGACATTTCTTAACTTTTTCCTGTATGGTGTGGCACCCTCTAATAGTGGGATAGCATGCTCGATGACTGATTTATCGTAAGTCTTTAAATCATCGTACATCCAGGAGAAAATGTCTCTGTATCTGTGGATCAGTTCTATGATTCTTCTGTGTTCAAACCAAGAGGCATTTTTTCAAACCCGTACCATCTTGGGGGACACTAAAGAGCCTATATTTACCTCAATCACTTCATCAATAAGCTCATCCCTGCCTCCCCTATACTCGTCATGCCTGTTGAAATTTTTCTCGAGTGGCAGGGACAACTCTGATAAGTTGACGCTACATGGGGATTGTTCCGATGACTGGTCCTCCAGGCTTACCATTGGATCAAGGGAATTTTCTATCCCTTGCAAGAAACGCACTATATGGGCATCATCCTGGAAAACCTGCCAATAGTCTTGGTTGTCGGGAACAGAAGGCCTAAACAGGATCTTGACTTTGCACTTTCGCTCACTCAAGGTATTCAGGACTTTCAAGGTACTGGCAGCCACAGCTAGTGCATCTGCCAAGGAATTATCTTCCCTAGGGATAGCCTTAATTGAGAAAGCATTGAATAACTCAATGTTTTACCACACTGCATTTCTGTAGGTGCGCAATCTATCATTCTTGGCAGCAAACTGGTTTCTAACTTGAGAGACTATGAGATCAGAATCACCCACAACACTTAAGCACTTAATCTTGCAATCCCTGGCAATTTCGAGTCCGAGGAGAAGGGCCTCATATTCCGCCACATTGTTAGTGCAATCAAACTCTAAACGGAATGAGTATATGGTTTCTTCACCAGTGGATGAAGTTATGACCACCCTTGTTCCTGCACCATGCCTAGAGCGAGCCCCATCGAAGTGCATCTTCCAGATCTCACTAGGTAGGAAAGGGTGTTTCCTAATGTCTTCCCAGTAATTCGCTAACACCATGAAGTTTCCAACCTCATCCATGGGGCGGATCGCTTCTTCATAAAGGTAATCAGGGGTCTCCACATGTTCTTTCATTGGAGGCTTGTTAAGTAAGGTAATGTCTTTGCCTGGCTCCCTCAGGATGGTTGCATAAGTGAGATCCATTTGAATGTGTCCACTCAACTTGGCGGCCCATTCTCTATATAGGATCATGCCTTAGACATCTGGGACGTCGAGGATGAGAACATCCATGGACATCCCGATGTCGGGGCACGCAACTAATTTCATATGGAGGTTTTCAATAACTCCCACTGCTTCTACCGGATGGGAGTCCATCCCACACACATTCCTAAAAGTCCTGGAAGGGGTCAGCTCGAGTTGTTCCATGACCCGCAACGGCATGATGTTGACCTTAGCACCCGAATCCAACATGCAATTGTGAAGTATAAGTTGGTTTACCTCGAGGGCAATGTAAAATGGAGGGCACCACTCAGAGTTACCAGATACACTATGGATGTTTATTGGTGGGTCAGGCGCAATCTCAATTGGTTTCTCAGGAGGGGTTCCCTTTGGTTGTATCCCCAAGAAGGTATGGGCTCTATAATGCATCTCAGGAATCCTCAAAATATCACTTAGGGGTATGGGAATGCTAAGTTTGGATAGAAAGTTTCCTATGTCGCATTGAAAAGCATGTTGTTTCAATTTGTTAGTCGGGGGGGATTTTATGCCAAGGAATTCCATGATTTGAGCTTTGATGATGGGGACTTTGACCAACTCCTTAAAAGGGACGTGAATCAAAGAGTTGGACAGCTTGCTTGAGATGTTCCCTTAATGGGATCAAGACTATGGGATTCCTTACCAGAGGTCCCCTCGGGAAATTTGGCCTCCCTCTTCCACCTGTTAGCTTGCGAAGGAGTGGCTTTCACTTTAGTTTTTGAGTTATACTTGGTCATACCTTTAGGTACACTTGTTTCCTTTGTCTGGAGGTCCTTCTTCCCTCTAGTCATAATCCTAGGGTTTGGTTTCGAAATCATTTTTCCCCTTGGGCTAGGTTTATCCTTTCCTTGGGATCTCTCGGGACTAGGACTAGGCTCAGGACTGTTCCTTTTGAGACTTTTGGGATTTAGCTTGGTATGACCAGGGTCCATTGGGCCACTTCTTTTCTTAGCCAATTGGCCCTGGGTAAGGACCTGGACGGACGTGGTGGAACAGTTATAAGTTCCCTCGTAGATGTGTCGGATATGTTGGTCATGTTCCCTATTATCTTCATCTTGTTGTTTTAGAAGGAGCGTGACATTGGTGAACAACTCAACTAAGTGAGATAGCACTTTCATGGCCATCCCACTCGTGCATCCTTTTCCGGAGCAGGCATTTTTATGGGTGTAAGGGAGAGTTTTCTCAAAATTTTTGTCTAACGTAAGTGATAGGTGTACTATGTCACGTGTTAGAACAATCAAGGCTACGTAGGTTGTACGGATGGGTTCGGCCTTCAGTGGAGCTGCAGGGTGGAGTCACTAGGTGAACTTGGGAACCTTGTTCACCGAAGGTGGAATGTTGTGACGGGAAGTAGTGAATGAGACAAAATGGTGTTAGTTGTAATAATTATGAGAATGAAAATCAGCCAACAAAGTTTAAGTGTAAATGCGAAAATGAAAAGGAAAAGGAAAAAGGACTCAAACTTCAAAAACCATGGTTAGGCCTCTAGCTCCCCGGCAACTGCGCCAAAAATGTTATCACACTCCCTCTAGCTGCTGAAGTAAGGTGTCCCAACAGGAATGGTAGAGGGTGGACAGATAGGAAGGTGTAACCAACAATGGCCAAGTCCTCCGCTAAATGAACGGAAGTCACACCGGACAAGGCTATTGTCACTTCAGATGAGGCATGTAGCCAAGTCAGGGGGGAGACCCTACTCAACCGATGAAGGTCGAGAGACAAAAATACATCCAAATCCCAAATAAAAGATAAGAGGTAGAAGCAGAGAATGAGTGTAAATGAACTCCTAAGTCTAGTTTCATCCACTGGTTGGACACACAGATGAAATAAGCACGTAAATGAAATGTGACCAGCGATTGAGTGTGATGAATAAAATAGATTAGATTAAAGATCAAATGGCTGAAAATAGTCTAAGGATGTAAACAAGCTAGAGGTGAAAGAGTGGGATGATCTTGCTCAAGGAAGAGAGTCAAATAGTGAAACAATGGACCTAGGGCAGAGATAAATTAGCGTTTGATGGCACTTCTAGCAATTGGTAGTTTGATTCTTTAAGGTAAAATGACGATCTAAAGCCAAATCTAAACTACCCAGAACCCTAAAGTGACCCAAACCAGCTGAAAGAGAAAAACGCCCTAGAGGGGTGTTTTTGGCAAAAGAACTAGTGCTAGATCTATGGGTTAATGAAGTCAAAAAACTATGAAACTTTGGATTTAGACGTTTAAGAACAAATCATAAGCGGGTTTGGAGAGAAATTTAAGTTCCTATAGTCAAATATTTAGTTATTAATTTTCTCTTGGTTTTACATGCAGTTTTACCTTAGCAAACATATCAGAAATCTAACTAGAGAATTGAGCATGAGAGGAATACCTAAAACAAAGATGCATGGTGAATATTCGGGTGAACACCACTTGCCGAATCCAAGTGATGAGCAGCCAGCGCTTTCCTTAAGCGTTTGAGCTAGCCGGAGAGCAAGCGCGCCCTAGCTACCTGCCGCAAGAAATGGAAAGTCAGAAATCTGCAACAAATAGATAGTTAACACAGCAAAATGAAAGGCAAATAATTGAGAAATTGAATGATAAACAACAAATTCAACTCCCTCTTTAGAAATCCTCGAAGAAAAACCCAACTGTGAAGCTCCCACTACAAAAATGCACCCCTCTTCAAGTGTCCTTCCAACCTGCAATTCGTTTCAGTTATAGAAGATGGATAAATGCACTAGAAAACTAATCAATACATTAGCAAATTGCTATCAATCATCACAACATTCATCCAAGCAACAATGTCTCAAGAACTCTCAAGAATCTCTTCTCTATTTCGGTCTAAGTGTTTACAAAAATGCCCAAGAGAGCTATACAATGAGTGAGCTCCTTCTCTTATAGAGATGGCTCAAAAACCTAGCATCTTCCCCCCAAAACCAATGGCTGGGATTGACTTTCCCAAGCACCAAATCGATGGTGGAGATGAGTTCATGAAGGGGGGTGCAAATTGCCCATGTCTAGCGCACTTGTGGAGTGGGGGACCCATTGTGGGGTCCATACAATACATAAAACATGAGTTAGGGGGTGTCTATATCATGTTTTATCCCCCTAACTAATACATCAAGGTCCCACATAACAATAAACATCCAAATCGAAATTGCCTAGGTGGAGAAAAACGCCCCCATGGGCAAATTCAACCTCTAGAGTGAGTTGTCCAATGTGGGGGGTCCCACCTCAAAAATGTAATGTCCAAACATCATAAAAGTACCTTATAAGTCACCCTTATATTAGCCAGCCTTTGATTTTTCCATTTTCCATAGTTGCCTTTGCCAAATTCTGATTTTTCCTTTAATTAACTATTGGTTTTTATTGCTGAAGGTGTAAATTGGGATTTTGACCCACTTATAGTGCCCAAATTGTCGAACTATCTATTGCAATGCGATCATGGTCCACAAAAAGAGTAGATATGGTCACTTGAATGACCACGATCCATCACTTAGGCACTGTTTGCCCAAAATCCATGATTTTTAATTAAAACGGGTAATTAATGACCAATATAAATTAAAAATCTCATCGTTGCCTCGACATTTTTAAATTCTGATGCTTAGATGTTCATATGCGACCCCCGAAGATAATAATTGACCAAAATCGAAATATCAGTCGCAACATTTTTTTGGGCCCATTTTTGGCCTAGTCAACTTAGTTTGACAAAGTCAAATCTGGTCAACATGGTGTTGGCTGAATACATGTATGCCATATGAAGTGATAGGATTCCTTATACATGTTAGTACATTACTAAACAAAATGATGCCAATATAGTGATCAACAATACATAATATCTCCAAAAATACGAGGCCCTTGGTGAGGTGGGCCCACCACATCCAAAAGACTCAAACTGCTATGCACAACCTATAGGCTTTGACCACCTAGCTGAATTTGGGTGAGGTGGAAAACAAGGTGAAGGACCAGGGATGACAAGGACAAAGATCATGTGACCCTTTGGATAACTCAGGAAAGTGGCATCCACTGAGATAAGTATACCGTGACAAAACACGAGGAAAGGCGATGCCTCACAAATGGGTATATTGCAGGGAAAGGGAAACCGCCACTGGTCATCTAACAAGTACCTCACAACTCATATCTGTGCCTTAATAAGACTCCATGAGGATTTTTTCTAGAGCCTCCAAACTGGGTGTCCGGAAAACCGTAACTTCATACTCTAGGGGACAATCTTGAGCTTGTCCCTTGCTCCCTATCACCTCCTTGCCCCGTAGGACAAGGTGAGGAAATAACCACTACAAAGCTGATATGTACGGCTGACCTGTGTCCATGTGTGTTTACAAACACAATGCATGGATTTTACAATGAATTTCATACTTAGCCTTTTTGGTAGATTTTACATTTACAATAGCCTTTTTGGCTATATTTTACATTTACAATAGCCTTTTTGGCTTGCTTTACAATTCTTCATTTCTTCATTTCTTCATTTACATCAAGGCCCTTTTTGGGCTACATACATATCTCAATAGATATAATGAAGGTGCTCATACTGCAGAGTAATGGGGGTGAGCTTAAATGCTTCGATGACCAATGGGGAACACCCGGTGAGGCTACACACTCCTATACTGCATTGCAACATCGGGGGAACCGATAGGAGAAAATCCTAGGTTTGAGAGTTCATCTCACACACTAAAGAGCCAAGGCACAAAAGACAGGGAATCATGGCATAATCAGAGATCAGTGGGGAAGGGGATCCTCGAGATCACAAATTAGAGTCCAAGTCGAGAAAAATCAATCATGAATGAGTTGGATGGGTGGAGGAAGTGAATGTGGATCCAAAGTTAGATACCTGCGGGGGACTAAGTGACCAAGTCTATACCAATAGTGGGGATGTGATCCAATGTGCATAGACAGGAGCCTACAAAAGGGGGTGTACTAACATCACCAAGGGCCCAACAATACATCATAATGACAACTAGATCACCATATCAAACATCACATGTAGATTTAGTATACTATCATGTATTTACAAGTCTAATCACCAACATAAGAAATAAAACATCCAATGCTATACCTGTCGCACCATATACCTGCCGCTGAAGTTGAATCTCTACTGAATCCGGGCAATAAGTGGCCAACCAGCAATACTCTATACTCTCAATAAAAAAATATGGCTAGGCAACTGTCTCAATGGGATTGCACAAATCCTGGCAAAGAAGGGTGCCTAGTAAGCAATAATGTGTACATGTCTGGACAATACAATAAATCATCTGTCCCCACTGATATGTCTGCTCAGGGCAATCTGAACAAAACTGTGTGCCTCCTTTGAAGGCATCCGATCTCTGATCTGGAAAAAAAAGTATAGTATGGTCCCCGAACACACAATCTACAGCATGGTAGTTGCAGCTAACATGGATGTGATAATAGGTCCATTCCCGACTTCACTTAGATCGTTAAGCCTTTGCAGCAAATGATAAAGCAGAGTGTACAGTTCAAGTGGAATGACTTGGAGAAAGTGGCATTTAAGGAAATCAAAGCTGCTATAGCTAAATCATCTTCTTTAAGAAGTCCATATTTTGATAAAGATTTCATTATGTACACCTTTGCTTCAGATGAGTCTCTCGTAGTTGTGCTCACGCAAAAGGTGGAATCAGGAGACGAATACCCAATCTATTGTATGAGCACTGGTCTGCAGGGCGTCGAACTGAACTATCCTGTTGTAGACAAGCAATCGTATGCCATGTTCAAAGTAGTAAAATAGTTCAGGCCATATATTCTAAAGAACAAGACTAAAGTCATAGTCCCTCACCCCGCTGTCAGATCTTTGTTCATTCAGAAGGAATTGGGCGAACGGAGAGGAAATTGGGTTACAACTCTTCAAGAGTACGATTTAGAATTCAAACTTGCCACCATTATCAAAGGTCAAGGGCTATGTAAGTTACTCACTGAGCATCTAGTTGATGAAGAGATGGACTGGGAAAATGAAGCGAAGCTGAATATGGCTGAGGTATGTCCTATTTTTATAGCTCCTGAATCTTGGTATAGGGACCTAGTGCATTATTTGCAGCAAGGATATTTGCCGAAACATTGGAATTCTAAGCAAAGGAGAGCATTACGTCTCAAATCAGTAGCCTATCAAATCATTGATGGAATACTTTTTAGAAGAAATTATGATAGGATTTTCCTTAGATGCCTGGAGAAACAAGATACTGATAGTGTGGTCAAGGAACTGCACGATGGCCCTACTGGGGGACATTATTCTGGAGATAACACAGCACATAAAATTCTCAGAGCTGGGTACTATTGGCCAACCTTATTCATGGACGCTCATGCCTATGCCCATAATTGTGATGTATGACAAAGAAGTGTCGGGAAATTGCCGAAAGCAGCAGGACCCCTGCAACCAGTTATCATATCTGAGCCATTCGAGAAGTGGGGCATAGATGCTATCAGTGATATAAACCCAAATTCGTCACTACAACATCGGTATATCATGATAGCTACGGACTATTTTACAAGATGAGTAGAAGCTATTCCGCTGCGCAAAATAAACGAAGATGCAATTATCGGATTCCTAGAAGAAAACATCATAACCAGGTTTGGGGTTCCAATTTCCCTAGTCTTTGATAATGCAACTTATTTTCCGTCTTTGAAGATAAAAGAATTTTCTTATGAGAAAGGAATTAAATTACATTATTCAACCAATTATTATCCCCCAGGAAATGGTTTAGCTGAATCTACCAATAAGAACCTCATTCGAATTCTCAAGAAAACTGTAATTGAAAATCAAAGAAGCTGGCATATAGCCTTCCTGAATGCTCTATGGGCAGACAGAGTCACTCCAAAGAATGCCTTAGGATTTTCCCCGTTCACCCTAGTCTAGGGTAAAGAAGCCATCCTTCCTCCGAACATTTTACTCCCATCCTTGCAATTGGTCCAAGCCTCTCGAGGGTCTAGCAGTCAAGTCCAAAAATCAAGAATTGATACCCTGCTAAAACTTGAGGAATCTTGGCTTAATGCCAAAGACCGGTTCCACCAACATCAAGACATAGTCAAGAGGTGGTTTAATAAGCGAAAGTTTGGCAAGAGGGATTTCAAAGTAGGTGACTTAGTTTTGAAATGGGACCATTCACATGATGGTAAGGGAATGCACACTAAGTTTCAACATCTATGGGTCGACCCTTATCAAATTTCTGAAAAGCTTGGCTCGTCCACTTATAAGCCGAAAGACCTACAAGGAGAGGAAGTAACACTTCCTCTAACTGGCCTCGCTTTAAAGCAGTACTTTGCATAGTCTCGTAGAGTCTTTTGTACATAAATAAACGTTGTTGTTTCTTGTTTTCTTGTTTTTGTTTTTGTGTATAGTTTAAGTAGTTTGGTCTGATTTTTTCTTTGTTCTCTACTCAAGTTTTCTCTTTTCTTTCGTTAATAAATACTAGCCCAACTCTTGGCTTAGAAGTAGGACAGGACTCCGAGCAAATCTCAAAATCTTGAAAGGAAAAATTTCACTTATAAAGAAAATATATCTCCGTAACTTTGCTTTCACTGAGCAGCCTTTGGGAATGAAGAGATCCTTTTCTATTTGGTTAAAATAACCCCAGTTAAATGACTGAGGTTCAGCTGTTCCTTCTCACTATCTCGAGGCTCCATTCACTTTAACATTAATGCCTATCCTAGGGATTTTGCTATGGTGTACCCATGGAAAGGAAGCATGCCTCACAGGTGTATGGCATTTAAAATGATTCCATGCTACAAATAAAATCCCAAAGAGCTTACATCAAAGAGTATGATTTCCAGAAATTCTCGCCTCAATTAAAACATGGCTGAGAGAAGCAAAAGTGTTCAATCGAGAAAGTTGTTCAAATAATTCAGCTTAGCAAGGTTCTTCTCTGTCCATGAGGCTTGATAATCAAATAAAATATCTTTCCCACACAAAGGGACATTATGGATTGAAGAACCCAAATCAAAGGATTGAAATTTGAAGAAAGTTATTTCTTGAAGGCTCAAACAGAAAAAGCCCTCAATCAAAGAAACATCCAAAAGGATGCAAATAGCATGGGAATGAGGAACTAATGAATATGCCTGTGAGATATTGTTACAATCTTGTGGAGTCCTCTTTTAGTCAAACACCTAAAACATAGATCTTAAAAATGAACTCCATACTCTGGCTTTGAGAAAGTTATAAGGAAGTCTGAGTCTAAGTTCCCCTTTCCCAAATGACCATTATGATAAAGAGATCACTGCATTCATAGAAGCTGAACTATGAGGGAATTTTGTTATGATTGGAGCTATCAGTTTAAGAGTTTATGATCATGAAAAGAATTTGTTTCAGAGATCTGTGTTTGCCAGCAAATCACCAATTGTTGTTGCTGCAACATCCCCCCCAAAATTTTGCAAATATTGGGGCCCCTCCTCCTATTTTTGAAGAAGTCCTTTGATCTTTTGAAGCTTGTTTGTTCAACCTGGAAAGTTGTCATCCTTATCTTCTTCCAAAAAAAAATTATTTTTTCTGCTAAGGCAAAATTTTATCTTTTCAGCTTTGGTCGCAGTTTTTAATGATAAAATTTGCGACAGTTGCGCAAATTTTCACCTTATTTTGGCCGACTGTGGCGCATTATTAAGACTTAACCTTGCCGATCGAAATTTTTTTTTGATCTTTCTTCTCAAGTTCATTGCAATTTGTAACTCTATTTTCCCCGCTTTTGTGCATTTTTTAACGTTAAAATTGCCATTCTTTTGGGCCATTTTCCAAGCCTTTAACTTCGCGCCGATTGGCGCAGATTTTAGATTTAAAGCGCCCGCCCGTTGCGCAATATCTGGCCTTAAAACTTCATCCTTTTGGGTGCGCCTCTCCCTCTTTGTCGCAGCTTTTGGTCGCAGTAATTATGGCTAAAGTCGCCACCCGGTTGCACTATTTCTAACCTTTAAATTGCAGACGAAGCTTCAATCCATGGACGCGGTTTTTTATCGCAGAAATTAACCCTAAAATCGCCGCCCATTGCGCATAAGTCACCATCTCAATTGTTGCCGCAGTGTAGCCCATATTTTGAATGTAAAGTTGGTGAAGTGTTTATTACCACCCCGTGCAGAGTTAATTACCCACTGCTTTGAGCCTCGTTCTCATTAATACTCCAACTAGCCACCTCGTGCGGATTTATTACTCACCCTATATATATACGTAGAATGGGGTTTTCGTTCATTTCACTATTGTCGAGGGAGAGAAGAGTTCGCCATTCGCCATTGAAGAGCTTTCGGATAGTCACTCATCTGGATACATGCGCCAACCACCGAGAGGCCTTTCCAAGACTGACAGGTAGGTGCTTTTGCCTCCCTTTTGTTTTTAGCTAAAAGGAAACTCCGTCTGAGGCTCGTTTTTCCCCTTTTAAAGCTTTTTAGCACTCGGATTGACCGATATTTTCGTGTGATATAAGAGAACTCTTTTTCCTAATGGGAAAACCTCCCTTAGAGCCAATAAAAGCACAAAGTTCTCGGTATTCTCCCGTCAAACCATGACCCAGGAAAGCCACCTTATGCGCATATACATTTCAGCCTGTCAACCGTTGTTTTCTCAATATTATAGGAAAGGTTTCCTCCCGGTGTTTGCTTATTAGTAAAAGCTGAGCTTAGAAGTTTTCCTTAGCACAATTTGCTTTAAAACTAGAGATAAGGCTACTAGTTTTGTGGCACACATTCTTCTCTGTAGCGCACGTAGGAAGTTTTCCATTGCCGAGGAATACCCTACTACACCCATCACTGTGGGTAAAAAGTCATGCTCCCTATGATAGAGCCCCTGCGTTAAAGCCATAAAGCCACAGAGGTTTCGGGAATTCTCCTTGTCCCATACTATTAGCACTTTGCATAACTGTGTATTTTCTTTCAAAAAGTTGATGACAGTGAAATAATTGTTTATCATAAAATATTCAAATATTGGCTAAGCAGCTTTCGGTTTTGTGAAAATTGCATTTTAAGTCATTATATGGATGTGCTGTTAAATGCTCTACCTCATCGCCAGTTATGTTGAAATATTATTTTAAATGAAAGCCAACATTTTACATGCTCATTTTCTGCTTAAATATTATAAGTCTTGATATGTGATTTGTCCGCTAGCAATGGTTGCTCGAGAATTCATCAAACTCCTTATTTGTGCTACCCTCACCATCGCAGGTTTGACATGCATAGGAAGTCCTCCAGGTGGAAATCTAAGCTTGCGGAATCGGATTCAGATGTGGAGATTTTGTTAGACACATCACTTGAAACCATGTTTAGCGATACACAAACTGTCACTAGAGTGGCCCCAGGGAGATCCGCCCTAGAATTTCAATGGGGTAACTTATAGAGGTTTATCAGAGATCAGAAGTACCCGGATGCATCCCTAGAAGAAACTTTGGTATATTCAAACATCAAGAAGTTCGGCCTTAATAAGGCAGTGACTCGTCCTGAGATATTCCCGTGCTCCAAGGTCATCTGCTGGATAATTCCTCATGTTAAGACTGATACAAGGTTCATTAATAACGAGTTTGGGATGAATATGTCATCTTTCGCACCTGAACATATCATGGCTACTTACAAGTTTCCCCAGGAAAGAACTTGGTTGGATGATGAGTGGATAGTAAAGTAAACTATGGACCCTCTGGAGTCTTCCAAAAAGATGATGATAAGTGATAGGAAAATCAGACAAAGGAACAACAATAAATATGGAAGTGCCCTTCTAAGGACTCCTTATAGACTCATTGCCTTAATGATGAGTCGTATTTTCGACATGCCGAATGGAAATATTTTCAAGCTTGGCTGGGTGCCAGTAATGGTCCATGTGGCCATGTCTAGTACGATTTTCAATTGGGCCGACATAATTTCAGACAGTATGGTCTCACAGTTAACCACTGCCCAAGGAGGCCTGACTCAGAAGAAAGCAGATTTCTTCATGTCTTCTTATTTGATGGACTACCTGTTAAGTAAACACCCTTTCTCAGATTTAGGTTGCACATGGAGAAAGAAGGAGCCTCCCCTCTTTGTGTCCTACCAACCAAGGATAATTTTAGGGGCGAAATTTAGCCCATGGGCTATTTTTCCATGTTTTTTTCCAAAAAAAGATTCGCCAATTTGCATTTTTTGAAGCCCCATTTCGCCCAATTTTGATGGGGTAAACTTTTTTCACTCTAAAAATCGCCAAATTATTATATAAACTATATAAAATCCTTAAAAATTGAAATAATTTTAGAAAAATATTGCCAACTATTTTATAGTTGAAATTTTAAGAATTGGTAAGATTCGCCAAGGTTTATACACTTTTAAATAAGTACGAGTCCTTAAAATTATCCCTGCTACCAACCCACATGGGCAAGCAAATATGTGAATTACTACAAGCAGATTTGTGAGAAACTCATCATGCCCCTGTATCAGCTCATTTTTATAGAAGAGCCGAACTGCATGTTCGAAAATGCCATGCCCATCATAGAAGAGTTTGGAGATTATTACTTCTCCACCGAGGGAACCTATATCCAAATGAGTGAAGGATCTCAAGCTCCCTTTTTGCTTCCCTGATATGTCACAGATTTTGTAGTGCACAAGGAAGCTTTAAGGAAACTCTTCGGCATTGGTGGAATCAGCAAGATCCTCATGGAGAGGAAGAAAGGTATATATCCACCAATGCCCTTCACCATCGGTGCATATAGTCCCCCAAGGGAAAGAGATGGTGAAAACTTTGCTCATGGCTTAGAAGTTTTTCATTTCAGCACAAAGCATTTTAGGAGACATGATCCTGGTGGTAAGGTTGCTAAACATTGTCTTTATGTCAAAACTTCTTATGAGTACACACATCTTTGGGATCAAGATGAAGAATTTTTCTGGAGTTCCAGGAACTTAACTGAATTAGGAAAATGCTATCGCCATAAAATCAAAAAAAAATTCGATCCTAATCCTGTCAGTTTGATCCAGAAGGAGCAAGAGGCAGCATCATCTCAATCAGAAGAGTCAAAGAGGAAGGAAAATGAAGAAGAAGAAAGGCTCCAAAAGGAGAAAGAGGTCAAGCAGCAGCAAGATGCGGAAGCTGCTAGAGTCCAGAAGGAGCAAGAGGAAAAATCCTTGAGAGAGGAAGAAGAAAGAATCCTGCAAGAACAAGCTTCCAAATTGCATCAAGAGGAAGAAGAAAGAATCTTGCAAGAACAAGATGCCAAACTGCAACAGGAAGATTCTAAGAAAACCAAACAAGAAGAGGCAAAAAGGTTACAAGCAAATCTAGCAGAGCTGGCAGAGAGGCAAGCAAAAGAAGAAGTTGAGAAAGTCATGGAACAAGACATGTCCAGCCCACGGGCCATGGACTTGGATCTAGAAACAATGAGTCAACCAGGGATATCTAATGTACGAGTTGTCACCAATGAAGAGTTAGCACTTACCCCATACAACCCGAGAAAGCAGCGCCAAGTGGCCAACCTCGATTATGTTTATTTTCATCAACAGAAGAAGGTTATTATTGACAGATCAGTAAAGAAAATGAAGATTGGACAATACCAATATGAACTCAGAGTATCAGAATCCACACTTTTCCAAGGGACTGACATCGACCCTGTGTTCACAGTGGCATGCTCTGTGGCTTCATCCCAAGGAAGCAAAGACAATGTTGATCGTCTGGTTGAAGATGTAAGAAATACGAGCTATCTTTCAAGATAAAAGCTAACAGGAAGAAAGAGGTATTAGAGGGAAATGAATTAAAGTCAAAGTGCAAAGAGCTTGAGGAAGAGAAAAAGGAAACAACTTTGAGAATCCGACAGCTCGAAAATGAAAAGAATACACTAGAAATGCAACTGCCAATCTTAGAAGATGAGCAAAAGATCTTGAAGGTTCGCATAAAAGAATTGGAAAATCATGAGGCCAGCCGTGTGTAGCAAATTGATTTCTTCAAGCCTTAGTTTGAAAGGATAACGTGAGAAAAGGCAGGACTATTAGAACAACTCAAGGAAGCAAATGAAAAGAAAGAGGATCTAGCCACATTCTACAATCGAGCCTGCGATGGGCAAGAGAAAACCCATCAATTACTAGTGTTGATTACTGAAGAAATTTGCAACATGAAAGAAATGATAACAAGGATGACATCCATTGAGGTTGAGGCGCTTAAAATAAAGGACAAGTATGTGCAACACGAGGTAGAAATTAAGGAGCAATTTGAATGGAGGAAAGGAAAATCTGGTTTTCCCTCAAACCTGTGTGCTACAACCGCTGAGGAATTTGACATGGATACAGGAGTCCTCGAGTTTTGTAGGGATTGTGGTAACAAATTAAGTCTTGAGATCCGGAAGACCATAAAAAAATGCCACATTGTCTACTCCAAAATCCGGGAAACCCACGAGAAATGTCACATGGCTTTACCTCAGACCATTTATGAGTTTCCTGAGAGAGAACAGTGCCTGGCAGAATTGCAAGGTAACTTGAACACAAAATTAGACTATCTAAAGAAGATAGAGGCTATAACCTTGGAGGAACTCCATTAATTCATTGAGCAGACTGTTGTTGTTTCAACGTAATTTTCCACCTTGTGAGCATCAGCACTCTTTGGCTTATAGGATCCATTTCACTGACTCAAATCCACTTTATATATCCTTCAGACACTATTTTTCCCTATTTTTTCCCTTGTACGCTAGTTGCATCATTACAGTGGGTGTACCTACAAGTTGCATCACTATAGCCCGCGGGTAGCATGTAAAATGGTAAAAATCACTAGTTTATTACTTTTTACTCCCAAAAAGTGGTCATAGGGTGACCTTTGGCCTTCCATTTTCCCCGAAATGTCTCGATGTGTCCTTTCACCTACCTTTGGTGGGACTATATATTGAGCACATATGGCTTATGGACGGGAGGGGAAAGAAGAGCAAGAGAACTCTAGTGGATTTTTGTCTTATCTTGAGTCTACACTCATTGATCCTTGTAGTTGTGAACCCTTATGTTCACCTTCCAAACTCCTACCATAGTTTGAGTTTGCCATTCCATGGAGGATTGAAGTGGTGGAGGCACAAGTGTATTGACCCAGATCTTGGTTCAGATTGGTTTCCAGCAAGAGGTCGTATCACATTGTACTTCTTCTTGTTTATTAATAGAAATACTCATATTCTCGTCCATTAATGTTGTAAATGTTGTTTATACTACATTGGGTTGCATTTACTTGTAATATCATGGGCCATTGCTATTGATGATGTTAATGCCGTTTATTTATTATATGTACTTATTGTATATTAGCTGTCAAGACTAATTTGCAAATTCAAGTGTACGGATTGAAAATCTCCAACGGGGATCTACATCAAACGTTTGGATCGAGGTTGGTTATATTCTTCATTATCTTAGCATTGTCATTTATATAGCATAGTACTGAGAATTGAGTTAATTTCTAGTAGTCAGCTGTCTGTTGTGGTCTACCCCAAGCCATAGTGATTTTTCTCCAAAATAGTTGTTCACACTTATTTCCTGGAATATATTGCGCAGGAGGCTATAGCAGGGGCAATAGATGTCAAATCAGATTTGCGCAAAAACAAGATAGCACGGAAAGTGACAATATCGGCACGGGGAAAGACCATCCTGAGATAATTTAGCCAATGGGCCAGTTACATTCAAGAGATGGAAAAATTAGCAAAAACGGGCGAGCATGCTGAAGAAAACAAGTCAGCAAAGGGAGAGAGACCAAATGAAGCAGCAGAGCCATCTGGAGCTTAATTTGTTTTATTATAATTTTGAGAAAAGACAGCTGGAAATTTGTTTATTGTATAAATATGTTAAAAGATAGCTGGAAATGTTTTTTTGTCTTTTAGGCACTAGAGGACAAACTTTTGTTTTCCCCTAGGGTTAGGTTTTTTAGAAGGACAAATTTGTAAAATCTATAAATATAAAGATAGATGAGATAGAATGGACTTTTGGCAAGTGAAAGGACAGACTTATGCTGTATGTGAACTATTTTACTGCATCAATAAAGAAAGTTCGTTTTTGCCTAATGGAAGCCTGAGTGGAGTTTTGTGATGGGAATGTTTGAATGACTGGCCGAATTACTTCTGCATTATTCACACATTTGTTGTGAGATCGTTCTTAACCATATGAATTACTTCTTTGCTTTGAATGCTTTCACCCTCTCATGCAAAATTATTTGTAACATGGGTAATAGAATGTTTTTCTCTATCAAGGCTATCTTTGGTAATCTTTTATTTTCTGTTGTAAATGCATCTATTCAATTTAGCAGCTATCTGTGAAGTTCTTGGTTGCAATTCCAGTTTATTACTCATCGTTTAAATTTGCTCCTTACAAGGATAGATTAAATTTGCTTAAAACAGTTTTATATTAGATTTGTTTACAGTTTGCATATAGATTACAGCACTGGCATCTCATCTTTAAAATTAAAATACATAAACGGTGGATCGGGCTGCAATCGGTGCAAAGGAAATAAATCTCTAAATCTTACAAGGTAGCCGGGCCATTAACCAGACGGATTCCCTACACCAAATGGTGAGCGATCTAATTGGGCTTGCTTACCGGGGAGAATTCCTTGCTGATTGATGCTACGATTTTCGGGGCATCAACAGGCCCACATGGACTTCAATTCTAGGCTTAATGACTTGGCCAGGAGGTCACTGGAAAGGTCTTCAATTGACCCAAGGAACTTCAAGAGGACTCTCATCCCATCTTCTGATGCCATCCTAATCCTCCTCAACCTGGAGAGTTATTTGGAATGAATGTCGAGGATTAGAATAAGAAGCAACACACCCCTCCCATGATTATCATTCTTGATGATGAATAATTGTGCCTAGAACCGACTCAGTTTCCAAGTTTTTGATTCCAACTTTCTTTTAACTTTACTTCAATGGTTAATAGGTTCTTTTTGTCCCAGTTAGCAGTAAATTTATAGGCTATGTATCTAGACATGTGGGAGTTAATTTAGACCCTCATTATTTTATGTTATCTTTTCAATCACTCTAATAATCAGTCAACAAATAGACAATTTGGTTTTTAGCTATGTTTTGAGACTGAATGGTTGTGCCTGGCTCACAACCAGCCTCTTTTATTTACACTTCTGGTTAATATAAAAATAAAAAAACATTATTTCATTTTTTTGTTTTGTTAGAACCTATATGTATATATATGTAAATAGAGACGAATATAAGTGCTTAGTTATAAAGCACCTCATTTGCAACAAATAAATAAATTATCTAAATTAAATTGCCACGTTTAAAAAAATATTATATTTATCTATATTCCAATTACTACACTGATTCATATAGAAGGCCAATCATTCTCGTTCACTATTTCCAACTTTTCCTCTCTACTAAACTAGGGATACATACGGTCCAACTTAAAAGTTATAATATTGCTTAGTCTTGTTAACCTTTGGTAAGCCTTCTATACAGATATTTATTATTTAGAAATGTGGTTACTAACTTACTAATAAAGTTAAATGAAAAAACTCTATGTAAGTTTGAATTCATTTGGAAACACTCTGTGTGTCTGTATGTTTCACTGCATTTGTAAAAGAAAAATCTATCTTGGAAATTGCATATTTTGTACGGCATGGAAACAATATAGGGGGAGTAATCAAAGCAAGAAACTGCATGAAGGAAAGCGCAAAACCGAAGAAAGGAGAACATGAATTTGTGCATTGAAGTAACCTCTTTGCCATTGATGTCAAAGGGGGATATAGATCATGAAGCATGAGACCAACGCACAGATGAAAAACAATAGATAAGTATTGATTGGAGGTCATACAAAGAAACACTTGTGAAATATCAAGAAGCATGCATCAGTGAAAGGCATCCACGTAGAAATCAAATATAGAAGAAAATTACTAAGAAGTATGCAAATGAGAAAAGGCTCAAACTAGAAGGAACATAGGGGAGTACACACAGGGGGAGTACTACAAATAGAATACAGGAAGAGAAAAAATTCATGAGGTGATGATATGCACAAATTCATGAAGTGTTGACATCAATGCCAAATGGGGAGATTGTTGAAATTTGGTTGTCATTGATGTCAACTGATGTTAAAGAGGATTCAATATCCTTGTGCCAGTTTGAAGAAGTACATATGGTATGTGCACAATTCACAATCCATCTAGTTGTGACACTTCAAAGGTAATTCCAAAGAGATGGTTAGAAAAGTATCGGGAGTTCGTAAGAGGATCGAGAGCAAGAAGCGGTTAGACATGTATGAAAGCCCTAGAAGTGCGCAAGATCCAGCAATTGGAATAAGTATACAAGTTTTAGAAGCGCATAAGAGTCTCAACATAAAGTGGCGGTCAAACAAGTCGAGTGTGAAAAATCCACAAGTGATGGTACTTTGAGGGTGCAATACCACACAAAGTTGTTCCAAAGGGTGCAATACCTACTATGCATAGGAATAAGTATGCACAAGACCCACAAGGTATGATACCCGAGTGGAGTAGAATATAACAAATGGCAGAAGTGTGAATTAAGCTTGATCGTGAAGCAAGGAAGAAGGGATGTTACGACCAACGTGTGGAAATATCGTCTGTGTAGGACAAGTATAAATAAGAAGCCAAGTTGGAGAGTTGTAGTAGGCTTGAATATGAGAATACGGTAGTACTATGATTTGGAAAGATTCTAATTTTAGGGTGTCAATGACTCGTGGAACCAGAACAACATAATATTGTAGAAGAGTCGTATGCACAAAACGAAATACAACAGATGATGTGCAGAAAGATGAAGTGGTGTATCTAAGAAATTTGCACAACGCCAGAAGAGTAGCACAATATGATGAGGTTTATCTTAGACAAGTGCATAAGAATAGAAAGGTAGTATCAAAGATGGTATACAGAAGTTCATAGACTATCTAAGATGATGCACCAATGAAGAAGTGTAAAATAGTAGAAGGTGCACATAATGATGTGAGTAATATGATACATATGCACGAGATCATAACAACATCATAGCACATGATGTGCAATATCAACTGAGTTTGCAGATTCATGAAAACAAAATGGTATGTTGAATCAGAGTGCAAATCACATAATTTTGTGAAGTATAAGATCAAGTGTGTAGCGAGGTAAAGTACATGATATAGTTCAACTATTACAGATCTCAGTATATAGAAGGTGCAGACAACATAATGAACTACAGTTAATATAAAGAGTGCACGGAACAATAAAAAAATAAAGAAGTATTTTCTATAGTCATATTAGGGAAGCATGACATAGAAAGGAATAGGGGGTCGGTTCCTCCTTCTAGTCAGAGCTGTAAATCAAGGAGTTGGTGCTTCCTTTAGGCTAGATCCTGTAAAACCAGGGTGTTGGTGCCTCCTTTCAATTGGTGCTAGAGAACTTCGGAAGTTGGTGCTTCCATGAATGCTATATTTTCAATATAAGAGAGCATTCTGTGGTTTTCTCCCATTTGGGTTTCCACGTAAAAAAATTGTGTTTTATGTTTTTCTCATATGTGGATGAATGTTATTATTTATGATGAACACATAATATGCCTGCTATTTAAGTTTGATAAGAAGTAAAAATTGTTCATAGTTGCGCTAATACTAATTTAGCCCCTCCCTTTGTATTAATAAGATTCCAACATATATGTATTTCATCAAATGTAGTATATTCTTTAAAAATAATTATTTTTATTGCAAAATGCTGTAATGTCCCTTAAAAATAGCAAAAATTTAAAATTTTTCCAATACTAGCTTAAACTGATAAAGAGATATGATGAATACTAACTTCATAACTGACAAGTACTTATTGTACCGATATTTAATTCTTACTCTTTGAAATGTCTTAGCTTCGAGTATCATGGTTTGTTGATTATAAGGTTCTACAGCTTTGCGGAAGTATTTCTAAAATAATGGTTTAGACTTATAAACTGTCGCATGTGTACCAATTTGTGAATGCAATAATATGAATCTCCTTCTTATGGCTATAAAGGTTTGAATGCATATGTATTAAAGTTTCACTGGTAATTCAGGTGAAATGGATCCTTTATTGTTGGCGAGTGATGCTCATGATGAGATAGTTGGTCTTTTGAAATGGCAAGGTACCCTGACAGGGCTGCCGAGAGGTAGGGTAAGAAATGGATACCCCAGACTTACTTAGCATTATTGCTAATCAATCTACTTGTTTCGGGTATTGCATGTGTACTTATGAGGCTTCTATCGAGAATGCCTATTCCACCCTTCTAGCAACTATTTTAAGTCTCAAGTGATATAGCTTTGAAGTTGATACTTTTATTCTAGTGTCATTGGGGTTTACGATACTTGTGAAACATCACTACTTGTTTGACCTTCTAATTATTTAATGGCACTATGAAGAGTTTGGGGTCATTGTAATGTTTAATTGTGTTTTACAATGTTGTGAAATCGAATGGTCCTAATACTATAGAGTGTTTGGGTCAATCTTGAATTTAATGGTAGTTGGTCGTAGCATTGAATGTATCTTTGCGAATGCACATGGCCACGCTGTCAGCTGTGATGGGGGTGTACTCTAGGGTTCTATACCAAAGAAGAACATTTTCATGGTTCACTTATCTTGTCTATTGTGGGTGCATTGAGGGTTTCGCTTTTGACCTGAGCTATGGCTCATGGTCAACATACCTTATGGAAATAGCGATGGCGACTGCAAATCTTTGAAGGTAATTCCTCCCAGGTTTAAGTTCTACACTCCTGTTATTGCATGTTAGATGGTTTGTGATATAAGATTCAGAGTCCTAACTTTGTATGTTGTGATTGGAATACAGGTGTTGACTGGTGTTTCTCTTTTGCGTGATCAGTCAACAACAGTGGCAATGTTGGACAATGGTAAGTCTAGAATTTGCCATCTCTTAGCTCCTCCTTTCGCCTCTGTGGGGTTTACTGTTGATGTATGTTTACTGGGAACTGGTGAACTTGTTTGAGTTCATTGTGACAAAGTTTCAAATCCCTGGAAGTCACCTTTTGGCTGGACTGTGGTGTGAATATGTATCTATTTGTCATTTTGCAGACTCTAGAGGATTCTAGTAAGAGGTTTTGGCTATCTGCCTCTGTATTTGATTTTGGTTGAACTTTCGTTATTTGGAAATGGTGCCCAAGACGAAATGGGGTTTACATTAAAGATTTAGGTTTCCAAAATGTATGTGTAAGGGTCCCGAAATGTCCTTCTGTATAATATCTATAAGGGTTTGGTACCCTATCTAATTCTCTGTGTTTTACAATTCATATGGATATGGGGTTTTTGTACACTCGTAACACTATCTGCGTTTTCTATTTGGAAATGAACTTGTGTTTAACCCTATGAAGGGGATGTATATATTTCTACATTTTTAAGTTATTATTGCTCCACTGTGTGGCCTTGTCAATTTGATGGCTTCATGTTTTAAATTGTAAAAGAGAAAAGCCTTACTTGTTTGAAAATAATGATTGAATGGAGGGAATATGTAACCCTATAGTTGTTTTATCTATAAGTCTGGGAAGCCTTGGTTTCTTACTTCTGCGTTTTCTGGTTATTTGAAGTAGGCAGAAGGACAACTAGATCTTTAAATGAAAGTAGTGGGAATCGATCCCTGTATCAATCGTTTGTTAATTTCTCTGTAGTCTCGTGTATAGTTTTCTCTAAAGTGAGATGGGGATGGGAATCGATCCCTGCACTAATCATTTCTGTATAAAATCATGTAGAGTTTGTTTGATGAACATGGTATAACCCTTCTGTGTTTTAAATAAGAATCGTGACCCTAGCTGCTATTTGGTTTGACCCTTGAGAGGGTATGGATTACTATACAAATGCTATGCTTGTGGCGTTTAGTGAAATAGCAGAGTTTGGATGGGGTTCGATCTCATGACCTATGAAATGTTATGTTAATGAATTGAATGTTGTGGATCGTTTGATTTCTAAAATGCAAAATGTTGAGTTTCTTTTTCATAGTTTATGTTGTAAGAATGAAAATATTTGATACTAAGTTGATGAATCGTGATGCCTGGAAGATGCATTTAAATCCTTTTGATGAGTTGACTATATTGCATGTTGTGTGTGCCTTCGTTACTTGATGTTTTGAATTTGATGTCTGTAATCATTTTCCTGAAAGGTTTACTAGTTTCGAGCTAGATTTGTGATATAATGATGTTTGTAAATTTAAGAGAAGACTTTAGTAGAGGTAAGAAACTAATGCGAACATAATTCTTATTCTAGCTATACACAATTTATGGGAAACATAAAGAAAATCATTCATTGTTTCAGAATGGATATATATATAATTTTAAAGCATACTACTCTAAATGGAACGATCTAGGTGTATCTAAATAGATCTCTAGATTATGAGTTTGCTAGGATGTCTAGCACAGGAACCTATTAGACATTCTACTGTCCCTAGCTTCTAAGTTACATAATCCTAGCCTACAACCAATGCTCTCTGTTTGTTCCTATCAGCATATTAGTATTTAAATGATTTTAGGATGAAAGGAAAACAATGCCAAAGATGATGAGGGAGCACCCTGTATTACTTATCTAAGCTTTATTATAACTTAATTTGAGAGATTCACATTTCATACCTGATTACATTGTGGCCTGCTCCCTTCCTGAAGTAACCTACACACTCAAACAATAATTACTGTAGAACCCTCTGAGCTCAGCTGACCTGTTATGATGACTTTGGGGCTACCAGGTTCCTCCCAACCTTGACCCTCGAACCGTTCTGGTTCTATCTGGATCCCCCCGAGCTTGGTTCCAACATGCAATGAGAGGTAGAGGCCCTAGATCCACTTCTGGTTCAGTTCTGAGAATTTTTAGGTAAGGCTGCTTCAGCTTCTTGGAGCAGAATATTTTTCTTGGACTACCATAAGAGAATGATAATAACCAAGAATGATAGGTGATCCCCAAAACTTGGGATCTGCCCTCTTTAAATAGGGAAATCTTGAATTAGGACCGTTGAAGTAATCAGTTTCTTTAAATTCAATAATTAATAATTAAAAGATATTATTTAATTAAATATCTAGTCCTCTTGAACTAAGACTTTTCCAACCGTTTGATTATAAGTCATTTTGATTTATGCTCTTAATAATAACAATAATTCTACTAATAATTATTCTTATATTAAATATATTTCACTTAACTATTAATACATCATTTAAAATATTAAATAATGCATAACTAAGATATACTAATTATATCCCATAATTAAATAATAACACTGATTATTATTTAAAGCTCCTAATAATAATAATAATAATAATAACTTGGAGACCTTTAATCAGGTTAGTCATAAAATACTACTGGTAATTATCTTTTATTTATTTATGTGTCATCACATGACACTCTTTTCTCTTTAAATTTTAGGGACACGGTCCACTTCTTTTGGACGATCTTGGTCAGCTTGGTTAGGTACCTCAAGTCTCTCTCTTTGCATGTCGGATTCCCTCGTTTAACATGGTAGCTCCCGCAATAGGTGATGATGGATAAAAAGATGAATGATTTAGTCAATTAAATAAATGTGATAAAAGTGCTCTTCAGAGTCTTTCCGACTTAACACTTTGAAACTCCGTAACCCCGAGTGCTCTTCAGAGCCATTTAACTCAACACTCTCACATGGGCATTACTCTGGTGCAATTCCAGAGTCCCTGCTCAACACTATTAAATTTTCAGAATTTACTTCAATCTGATCTAGGATCTTAACTGAGAGAACAACATGTACAACAAATCTACAGCATATCAATCATGGACACAATAATGCAAGCAAACAAGAGACATAGAGTTTACTTGGGGAAAACCATAAAGGTGAAAAACCCCAATAACTTCCTCAGAGATAGATAGAGCAATGATACAACCAAAATATAAGAGATAGTCTTCTCCTAGCAGCAGAGCCTCCTCCTCCACAAGTGCGCCACTCTCCAAAGTGTGAGTGAGAGAATAGAATGTATAAAATGAGAGAGACACACTCTCTATTTATACACTAACTTGACTTGATCTTTACTTAACTAGGTCGGCCTCAACTTAACCACTTAACATAATGCTGACTGGTCCAACCCCCACTAGGGTGGTCTAATAACCCTTTGACCCACATGGCCGACCCCCAATAGGGTGGTCTAATAACCCTTTGACCCACATGACTTATATAGGGCCAACCCCAACAAGGTGGTCTAATAACCCATCAAGTATAAGTTACGACACTTACAATATAAATGACGACACTTCTGTATAGAGGAATAATAACATCTCTATAGGAATACAATATAAATATATGTGAAATACATTCCGAAGTTACATATACATCAACAATCCCTCTTAACTAGGAAGGTATTTCTCGACACAGGTCTTCTAGCACAAGTCTTCTTCTCTGGATCATCGTCACTGGATAATCGTCATCGAGTCATCATCATCGTCACTGCTGCTTCTATCTCAATCAATCTCTGAATCTACTCGTCATAGGAAGTTCTATAGAGCCAGTCCTTTTTCATACTGGATGTAGGCCCACTACCTGCAGGTCTTCGTCATCACTGGCCATACTGTGGAAACCTTAGGACTTATTATGTGCATCACAAAACCTCGAAAGAGCATCCCAGGCTGTTACGAGCACACGACTCTACCTATAGGATCTCCCAGGGCCATATTATATGTGACCTCACCACAAAACCTCGCAAGAGCATCCCAGGCTGTTACGAGCACACAGCTCTACCTATAGGATCTCCCAGGGATAGATTATATGTGGTCACCACAAGACCTCGCAAGAGCATCCCAGGCTGTTACGAGCACACAGCTCTACCTATAGGATCTCCCAGGGACAGATTATATTTGGTCATGGCAAAACCTCGCAAGAGCATACCAAAACTTATTATGGGCACACAACCCAACCTATCAGATCTCCCAGGGACATATTATATGCCATAGGACAAAACCTCGAAAGAGCATCTGCCAAATATCCCAGGGCCAGATTATATGCCATAGGAAAAACCTCGAAAGACTATCTGCAGATCTCCCAGGGCCAAATTATATGTCCTCCCAGAGAAAATCCTCAAAAGAGCATTTGCCAGATATCCTAGGGCCAGATTACATGCAATAGGCAAAACCTGGAAAGACTATCTACAAATCTCCCAGGGCCAAATTATATGCTCATCTGCACAACCTGATCCACGACCATAGAGTATCAACCTGATACTCACCATACATCATCCTGATGTACACATGATCATCCTTATCATCATCAGTGCAACATCCTATTGCATATCATCTGGAGCAACATCCTAAAGCTCGTCATCCATGATCATCCTAATCATACAATGCATCTACCTGATGCATACCAAGTATCTACCTGATACATATATAGATACATGGTCCAAGCATCCAACATGATGCTTATACAAAATACATACAAATGATCCAACCGATTATATCCAGCATCCAACATGATGCATACATACATATACATATAAATGATCCAACTGATCATATCCAACATCCAACATGATGCGTACATACATATACATATAAATGACCCAACTGATCATACCTAGCATCCAACATGATGCGTACATACATATACATGATCCAACTGATCATATCCAGCATCCTCCTGATGCATATACAGAGCAGTAACTGGAGCATCGTCCTAATGCTCATCATCCAGTGCTTACATCCACAGCCATGTGAAGGATCCTCCTTCCAACATGCTTGGAATGGCTTCTACAAATGTGTCCATCACTTTTTCCTCGAAGTGTCATCAATCTTAGGAACACCAAGCCTCTCCTTGAAGTACTCGAACTTCACCCTGGCTAGTGGCTTCGTCAGCACATCTACAATCTGCTCGTCCATTGCAATATACAGGAGCTTCACGGCTCCTCTCTGCACCATATCCCTGATATAGTGATATTTGATCTCTATGTGTTTCGACCTGTCATGAAACACTGGGTTCTCGGACAGCTTCACACAACTCTGGTTATCACAAAAGATACCAGTAGCATCCAACGGGAGATCAAATAACTCAGACAGTAGCTTCCATAGCCATACTGCCTCACAACTAGCTGAACAGGCTACAACATACTCTGCCTCAGTTGTACTCATTGCTACGTAGGACTGCTTCGTTCTAAACCAAGAGATCACACCTGATCCCATACTGAAGCAGCATCCAGATGTGCTCTTCCTATCTGCAGCACTGCCAGCCCAATCTGAATCAACATAACCCTGCAGGTTAAACTTTTGATTCGCTTCAGACTTGAGCCCATAATCAACTGTACCCTTCAGGTACCTCAGAATATGCTTTACAGCAACCAGGTGAACATCTCTCGGATCTGTCAGGAACTGGCTCAATGTGTTCACCGCAAAGCAAATATCTGGTCTCGTGTTCGTCAAGTACATCAAGGACCCAATCATCTGACGATACATAGTGACATCAACTGGTTCAGATGAAGCATCACATAGAAGCTTCAGGTTCGATGCCATAGCCTCACAGTCCATCATCTCGAACCTCTTCAGGATCTCTACTGCATACTTCCCTTGTCCAAGGAAGATTCCATCTACACTCTGCCACACCTCCATACCAAGAAAGTAGTGCATCATACCCAAGTTCTTCATCTCTAACTCGGCAGCAAGCTTCCGCTGTGTGTTGGCAATCAATCTGTCATCTCCTGTTACAAACAGGTCATCCACATACAGGAGTAGAATCACAGGATTCCCTTCCTTAACCTTGTAGTAAAGGTTGGAATCCTCTTCACTCTTGGTAAAGCCCAAACTGGATAGAAAGCTGTCTATCCTACCAAGTTCTGCACACATATATGACTACACCATTCAAGAAGGCTGTCTTGAAATCCATTTGGTGTATCTTCTATTTCATCACTTTTATATTTCTCTATGTTGCCAACTGCAGCATGCTTGATCTTTTAGATCCTCTTGGAAGTCACTACAGACTCCCCTCCAGGTCTTGGGACTTGTTGGCGGATATTTCTACCCTATAGCAAGGAAACTACTACTATCAACTTGGTTGGGGTGACAGGTAAGTGTATTAATGCTATTACAGAGGCATTTACAAAAGGAAATAGATTGTAGATTTAGGGAACATACCTTTTAACCGAAGTCTGATCCTAGCCTTGACTCGGTCTCGTGTCCAGCTTCTAAATCTACCTTTCCTTCAACAAACCTGCAACAACAATACCTTTCTCAAAACATTTTGGGCAACATGTAAAGCTTGACATAAACAAGAACAATGTTTAATATTCAGCATTGACCAAAATAAATCCAATTTAAAATGCCATTTCCTAACACATTCAGATTGGAACAAGAAAAACACTTCAACCTTTATTTGTCAAAAAGTAGAATGAAGTACAAGTATACCTGACAATGAAGCAGGCTCCTGCAACTAGATTCTGGGCTCTGGCTCTGCTCTTGCTTGGATGTCTTCTGCAACAACTTCTCCAATGTCTTAAAGTTTCTCCATTAACTCATCCTCTAGCTTTTCTAGCAATAATTTCTATTCATAATTTCTAACCTTGCTCCTTTAACCTTCTTGATATTTATAGGTTCAAAGAAGCAGTTCAGGTCAAGATGTAGTTATGGAGGAAGTTGTGGGAGTTAGGAAACTGCCATCAACTAATCCTCCTCGATGAATTAATATATTTTTTAATCATCTTTTTAAGATGTACTCGACTCTTCTTCAGTGGAGTAGCATATAGGGCGCTACCCTTGTATTTAACAACTAGCGCTCAATCGATTTTAAATGTCGAGCGCTACTTTGCTACACTGGAGTAGCGTATACTTTGATATGGGCGCTACTATTATACAGTGGAGTAGCGTATGGGCGTTAGTCTCTTTGAGTAGAGTAGTGCTCACATCTTAAAATGATATTTTTTGTGGTTTTCCAGTATTTTCAGGAAATGTAAATGAGTTGTCATACCATCAAAGGTCAACATGCTCCTCCATCCAAATTGTCCTTTTGTGTGATCAGCAGCTCAGGGTGATCACGGACGGAGAGGTGCAAGTTTGACCTATAACAGATGCCCCCTAATGTGTGAGGTCAGAGGGAAAAGATGGCCGAAATACATTACAATCCAAAGCCAAAGGAGGAGCACAGAACCGCAGAAAACAAGTCACAAGAAACCTGTAACAAAGATCAAGGTCAATGAGCAATTACATTTTTGACATCTTATAGATTTGTAGTGTGATACAACATGATCTCCGATACATAACAAGGAGATGTATATAAAGCATGGCCACTTGAAATACAAGCGTGGATCCATGTCAAACTGAGAGATCATAGCCATAACAACAAACTGGATCTATGTCTCATGGAAAGCCTAATATGAGTGATGCTCAGTCTTGCGCAACTTGGGTGATAACAAAATGAGGTAATGTCATCGAAATCCCAAGGTATTCATCCCACAACAACCCTAGGTACAAACCCTAACCATGTGAATAGATGAGCTGATAGTCGAACATGGAGAGCATCGTTTGATTACCGATCATTGATGTATACCGTTAACAAATGCGAGGACTTCCACCGATAAAGATGATGGAGTCCAAGGTACCAAGTACGATTCACCAAATGTGAATAGATGGACTTGGAGTCGAACACTTGGGAATCCTGTCGAAGAAGAGACATTGATGTATTCTCATCATTCAACAGCGAGGAAAATTGCCACTGGTGACTGCAATCTCCAAGGTATTAACCGAAACTCTAAACTTCAATCCCAGAAAAATGATTTGGTGTCGATGGGAAGAAGTTCGTTGGAAGGGAGGCCTTAAGGCATCCTCCATCATCCAACTCGAGGAACACTCAACTGGTAAGAGCTGATATGGAATAATATGCAACAAGACTGACACTAGGAAGGCCGACACATGAGGTCAAGGTAAACTGCAGAATGGCCGACACAGGGTATATCCTTGAACATTGAGCACGACACAAAGTGACTCAGGCAGTTTCTGACATAATGGGGTAAATAAGTCTGAAATGTAGGAGACATTAGCAGACCCTCCATATGGTTGGAAGAATAACCAATCGGGGGAGTAAATAACTCGGAGGAAAGGTTCACCCTGAGGCCAAAAACTAAACCCAACCGACAAGATAGACTCAAGTAGGTGCTGTGTTCAAGGATAGAACTTGACGAAAACTGCCTTTGACAATGAAGATATGATATGTTTTTCCCGTTCCTTATTCTTTTTAGATAAAAGAATACCCTTCTTGTGGATTTAATGAGTCCAAGAAAGAATGAAAACTCAATAGGTCCAACCATGTAAATAATTTAACGAGCCCATGGGAGGAAGACTCAGCACCTTCTTCATAATTTAGAGAGTTCGAAGAAGAGATAGAAGATTACTCTATATGTACTGATCTCTGGATTTTAATATCGAGTCAAGATCTGTTCTTGCTCGCCGGTGTTTTCAATTTTAAGGAGTCTGAAAAACTTAAACAATAACTCCATATATCTGCTCGTGGGTTTTAATATCGAGCCTAAGCAGATGAATGCTCGCCGGTGTTTTCCTGTTTATAGAGTCTGAAAAACTTAAACAATCCTCTTTTCACCTATCCGTGGATTTTATATCGAGCCCGGATTGGTCTGTGCTCGGCGGTGTTTTCTTGTTTATAGAGTTGAAAAACTTAAACAATCCTCTACTTACCCTCTCGTGGATTTCGCATCGAGCCCGAGTAGGTGAATGCTCGCTTGGTGTTTTCATGTTTAGAGAGTCTGAAAACCCTAAAGAGAGACTCCAAAAGGTCCTTTTTTGTACAGTTAGTCTCCTCCCCCGAAAAAGTATAAAACAATGAAAGGAGAACTCTTCTAGTGCATACAGGAGTATACCTAGAGTATACCTTTTCCGTAGTGAATCCACTGAGGCCCGGAAAAGGGATAATTCTATACTTGAGTGGATGAGCCTTCGGATACTTTAACGAGCTCGAAGAGGACAAGTTTGCTCGGCCATCTTGTTTAGGTTTAAATAGTCCAAACAAGAGCTTAAAATGACTTAAAGGTCGACTTCTAGGATAGTAGCTTCATGCTCTGCCAAGACTAGGTCTTCAACAAAATATTAGTCGATGCGGCAAAAATCTTAAATGATATATGAATTTGGAATGTTTAGTTAACTGACAAGATCTATCATCAAGAAATTTGAGCTTAGGAGACGAATCTGACAACAATTGAGTGAAAATTGAACTTGGATCAGTGTTATACCTTATTTTGTGTTTCAATTGATTAATTAGGGTTTTTGAAAGTTTTTTGAAACTATGGAAAATTAAAAATTATGGGTAAAAAATCAAAATGCAGTTTTATATATAATTTCATTGTTAAAAAATCAATTTTCAATTTGTGTTGTAGGGCAAAAATTAGGTCAACTTTTGCAAATTTTAAATCTCCACTGCGATCAAACCGGGCATCCAACCACCAAACTTCTTCCACCAAGTAAGTAGAAATCAACCTATCTTGCATTTCAATGGTTTATTTTTAAATTTTTGAGCAAAAATGGCCTGCAACGCGATGCTCATAAGGTTTTATGCGCGGGCGCTACTGTGTATACACAAGAGTAGCGTACAAACTCGATGGGCGCTACTTTGCTCAAACAGAGTAGCGCCTACACGCTACTGTGTAGTATACACAGTAGCGTACATATTTGCAAAGCTATTTTCAAACGCCGAGACTCAAAATTTTTGGGGTTTTTTGCAGGATGGTCTTACAATGGAGGGAAAGGGAGCATGAAGACATGGATAGGTTAGCTATGCAAGACCCGGCTACCCTCCATGCGCTTCGTAGATGCGGTTTGTTGAAATTTTATCGAACTGTAAACATGCGGGCACTAAACAAGCTGTTTCAGAGATTGATTCAGTATTGGGATGTCGATACTAATACCTTCATCATCCGCGGGCAAACTCTTGAGCTTACCGTTGAGGACATATACTTTATTACTGGTCTCTCAAGGAGAGGAGACGTAATCAATCTGAAAGGAACTTCTCGTTTGGGTGCACGATCAGTGCAAGAATATGTAAATACATACTGTATTGCCGGAGTAGAAAAATTGGGAAGCCAAGTTTTGATTACAACTATTGATGGTCTCCCTCTGAAAGTGATAGTGAGCATGATCAACTGAGTAGCCGGTAGTGCATCACAACACTTAGCTTCCAGGCATTCGATGCATATTGGTGTACAGTGCTTGCACGGCCATGTTTATGATTGGAGTACTAACTTGCTGGCAAACATGAAGTCTCAACTGACAAGTTGCAAATCCGGCACTATGAAGAATTTTGGGTACGGAAGTATCTTGTGTACTTTTTTCTTCGAGAGGATGCCTGCTATTAGTTTGGGGATGCCTCTTCCACAGGTTAACCCTCGTGAGCCCAGACTAGGCTGTTGGGGTGACATTTTCCTCCGCCAGGGTGGTGGGGAAAGTCACTATTGTTACCACACTGATGACTTCTGGGGGTGGTGGGAGAGGCAAGTACCCACATTTGAGAAGTTTCCCTATGCTGGATTGGATTTCCGTCACGATCCAGAGCTGGTGCTTCCGCCAGGTGGAGCCTGGGGAGATATTGGTATGTTTAAATTTTTGAGAATTTATTTAATTTTTTCAAACTTTTCAAGTATTTGATTTTTATGAATGAGTTTCGAAGTTCTAATCAATTGTCAAATGCAGATGTTGGGCCTGTTCGTCCTGAGAGCCATCCTACCATCTATGTGAGGCCAGCAGATATCACCGCAGTGGATGCTATGTTGGGAACCCTGGAGAGGAAGATGAGTCGGTTGACTCATGAGATTCCTGCATGCCGCATGGACCAAATACCTGTAGACATGCAGGAAGATGTTGTTGGGGTGCCCCCAGCATGGCTTAGGGTGCTGCGACGGATTGCTAGACTAGTGATATGTTATCGCAATGCGGTAGATGATGAGGAGGTTCCTCCTTCTCCATAGGAGAAGAAAACATTATATGTATATATTTTTGAGGCTACTATGCCCAGCTTTTGTACTTTTATGACTTGACCTGAGAGACTCATGACTCAAAAACTCATATTTTTTGATACGGCACCAGTTATATACAGTATCGGTTATTTACATGTGTATGCGTTTTAAATTTTATGTGTGTAATGTTGTTTATAATATATGATGCAAATGCCAGTCTAACACATAGTTTGCTAATGAATCAGCTAAAGTGTTTAAACTTCTCGGAATGTGTTCATATCTAATAGAATGAAATTGTCTTTCCAATAGTCTAACTCGTAGAAACTGATGTAGCAATCCTGGATCCCTGATCTGATAGACACCTGTTAACTGAAAAACAATTAATTGTGAGTCAAGCCTTACCTCCAGGTACGAAATGCCATGACTGAGATCTCGGAGGAGTTCTATAACTGCACTGTATTCAGCTACATTATTCGTGGTAGGTCCCAAACAAACCCCCCACGAAGAAACAAGTTGGTCAGCGGGTGAGTAAATGACCCAAGCTGCTGCAGCCAACTGACAGGTGTGGCGACTAGCACCATCAGTGAATCCTAAGAAATGTGCGGTTGACATCTAGTACATGACATGAAAAACACACATAAGATCACCTAACGAGCATAACAAAACTAGCTTTACAAAAATATACAACTATGTTACAAGAAAAAGTATTTCAGCCTAGGCGTAGTACTTCTTCAGGTAGGGTCAATGCCTGGATCCTCCTCAAGAGGCCGGGCAAAGGTGTTATGGAACTCACGGAAAAGATTGGTATATGGGATGATCTCGTCGAGATAACATCCTGTCTCAAAGAAAATATTTCCGTTGACTCCAGTGAAAATGTTCACCAACGAGGTATGTAATCTATTTGCTTCAACAATAGCAACTTGTGAAGGGGTTAGACCAGTATTTTCATCTGGTGGTGAACAAAATTCACCTCTCTCTAATAAGTGAAGAAAAGGAAACAAGAAGGACACGCGATTTATATTTTCATGAGGATGGTCCGGGTCGTTCAAGGCTTCTAACATTTCTTCATCAGAAGGTAAAGTACTTCCTGAACTGTCGAGAGAATGGATTGGGTCAGGTGTCTGAGTAGTGGCACAATCTATGTTTGACTCGGCAGACACCAATTGAGTCGACATATGTTCTGTTGCAGTTTGATGAGAATCCAGGTGGGTAACTTCTACAACAGGAGTGGGCACGGAGGGATTTGTATCAAGTGAGTGAAACACAGGATCAGTTATTGAACTAACCATAGAAGTTTCAGGCGATGAAAATCCTTCAGTCCCAACAAATAAAGTAGGAGCGGGTAGGTCAAAAGTGCCAATCAGTGATCCGAAAAGTCCTGCTCCTAAACTCTCGCCAACTGGGGTGTTTTGATCAATCAAAGGAACTGTGGTTTCCGTAGAAGTCTGGTGCTTTCCTTGAGTTAAAGAAAGTTGATCGACTGTAGCGATCTTACCTTCAAATGGGAACATGACCACTCGAAAAACTGCCGATGCTATAGCTTGCATGGCATAAGTCCAACTCCTGCCCAATAACATGTTGTAATCGAGCGGAGCATCCAGAACTTCTATCTCAACAACAATTGTCTTACCGGCCAAAGTGACATTAAATGATGGAAAAACTCCATGTGGATGGAAAGTTCTGCCATCAAATGCACTAAGCATTATGTTGGAAGGGACTAACTCAGGAGAACCTAGAGCTTTCCAACAGGAAATCGACATTACGCAAGTCGACGCTCCCTCATCTACTACAGCTCATCTAATGGTCATTGGACCATGAACGACCTCAATCTGGAGGGCAATGTGATATGGAAACCGGTATTTGACATCAGTCATGTCGAATCACGCAGACATGTTGGAGGACTCCATTCTCCCAATAGCTTCCAGAAGTGCATTTTGTTGCAATGGACAACTCTGCAAGACTTCCAGAGTAGACATGGCACAAGGGGTTTGGGCTAGATCTTCAACCACATTGTAGTTGGAAGCAGCCCGTGTGTTGGGATTGTGCGATGCCCTCTTCAAGACACCTTTCGAAATCTTGGGCATTGGGTCCACAGGTATGTGGAGTGGAGTGGAGGATTCAGCAATCTCCTTATCCTTTCTCTGCGTTTCCAGGGTATAGTTCCTGGCTCTAGTTTGCAAAAGTGCATCCGAGTTAACCATGTTTATGAATGTTTGATCAACTGAAGCATGTGAAGTGCCCTCAGTTTTGGAGGTGCCAGAAGTTGAGCCTTGCCCTTTACGAAATGGATCTTTCAAGAAGGCAGGCTTCTTCTCTCTTAAGAGCTTTTGGGCTTCTTCTAATAGAGGGCATTGGTGGGTAAGGTGGTTCTGCTTGCAAAGTTTACAAGGGAACTTAACCTTTTTTTCTTCCTTGTTACCCTCTTCGGCATTGTCTTTTTTGGGCTTTTGTTGGTTCCCCTCTCCTTTCTTGCCCTTCTTTTTGTTGTTGGGCTACCGAGGGCCCTTTTGATTGTTCTGAACCTGGTTAACCGATTCAGAAGTAGAAGGAGAGGTTGTGATGGAAGCGATGTCTGCTGTCGAATGTTTGATAGTTAAGGCTTGGACCTATTTGGTCAGTGCTTCGAAGGCTGCAGAGTTAACTGAACCCACTATGCCGTCAGCATGTGGTCCAGGTTTGGGTCTACTCAGATCAGTGTTTGATCTCGGTGTGTCCGGTAAAATCTCGTACAGTAAACCAGATTATGCATATACAAGGTCTAACTGTTGAGTCCTTAAGATGGCTTCTTCTTCATTGGATACTCCAGATGTCGCTACTTCCTTAGAAATATAAGGAAGGAGTGATTTCAAGTACCACTCAAGCAGAAACTCTAGAGGAATGTTGGCCTTTATGAGCCTCTTCCGTCTTCACCACTCCTGAATGTGGTCAGATAGGTGAGTGGCTTTGTTTTGTCTAAAACTAGACAAAAGTTCTGTTCCGGCATCATACTGAATAGGAAGCTGGAAATGGTTCAAAAAGACGGTTGCTAGGTCCCCAAAACTAGAGAAAGTAGCCGCAGGCAGTTCAATGTACCATTTGGCTACAGGACCAGTTAAGGTCCTTTGAAACAATCTCAATCTGATAGAATCCTCGTTTAAGGAATTGGAAGAACACCAAAGGTGGAAGGTAGTGACATGGTCACCAGGATCTTCACCTGTTTTGCCTTCGAATTTTGGAATATCCGAAGGTAATTTGGTGGGAACTGATGGCCACGTGGCATTATGACACACAGGATCATTTGTCAGTTTCAAAAGGTTTGGCAAATTCAAAGTTGCCAGGAAAGGTAGACGAGGCCGGCAAGATGATGCTTGATAAGGGGAAACAGCCATCGTTTGTCCCATGAATTGTTGGTAGGGGTTTCCCCCAGCCATCTGGTGATAAGGGTTGCCCCCGGCCATGTGCTGATAGGAGTTTCCTCCTACCAACTGTTGATAGGGGTTGCCCCCAGTTAACTGTTGGTAGGGGTTACCCCCAGGTATTAGTTGGTAGGGGTTTCCCCCTGCCAGCTGTTGTTGTTGTACGAAAGAGCTATTAAAATTTCCCCACCCATATGAGAGTGGATTAGTGCTTTGCGGGTTCGTCCACTGTGGCTAGGTGTTGGCCCCGCCATATTGCTGGTTAAAGATATTACCCCCTCCCCCTGAGAATAAGGAAAAAGGGGTGTTACCTGCAGGCATGTTACCTTGATTCAAGTTAGGGCCTACAAAGGTGTTGAAACCAGTAGAAGCTGATGTGGACGGTGCAGTCATGGTACCCATGA
The DNA here is from genome assembly GCA_027924585.1 of Larix kaempferi. Lineage (NCBI taxonomy): Eukaryota > Viridiplantae > Streptophyta > Pinopsida > Pinales > Pinaceae > Larix > Larix kaempferi. The sequence goes on from BSBM01000368.1 coordinate 10,668,157, forward strand.
CTGGCATGTTTGCAGAAGCACTTGGTCCTACCACAGGTGTGGAAACCCAAGTACTAGGAATCTGATATAACGGTTGCGAAGTAGAAGGTGTTGCACAGTTGGCCATACTGTTAGGTCCAACAGTAGATGTAGGAATAGATGCCATCATTGTAAAACTAGGCATTCCTAATGTACTAGTGTTGAAACTAAAAGATGGAGTAGGCACAGATGTGGTTTGTGCCTGACTAGATGTAGCAGTAAAAGAAGGGTTAACTGTGCTGGTATTCATACCTAAAGTGGGAGTTTGGGGACCCCCTTGTTCACCTCCTGTGTTAGACATCAGATGATCGGGAAACAAAAGATCTGCACTGAAAAGGGGCTGCTGGAAACCAACAGGTGACAGAAGCGGAATTCTAGTATTGGTTAAGGGAGGATTGAAAGGAGTGCTATACTCCGCGGAAGTAAGATCTTCCACCTCAACAGTACTAAAGTGTTGCTGATCTGTGATACCTGGTAGTGGTTCCTCAGGAACCTCAATTTCAAGGTTTTCTGTTACAAGGATTTCTTCAAGCAATTCTAATTCAGAGGTAATTTCTGAAGAAATACCGGGGTTTACCCGCTGTCGTCTGGCTGGTTGTATAGGTTCTGTCCTAACTGGTGGAAGGTTTTGAATCCTTCTCGATCTACGGAGTTGTTGACTCTCCGTGATTATAAATATAAAATAACAGACTAGAACCTGGTGGCCACTACAACTAGGGGGCAAACAGCACGCCAACTAAAAAAAATTCGTAAGTATACAAACCAGTCAAACAAAGGTGCCTTCTGGAGAAGAGTCTGGGATGATTAGGGCCCAGAACAGATCAACGAAGGAAGAAAGACAGTTACCCGGGGTCCACAATACAATGACTAAGGGTGCAAGCACTGGAATCACCCAACCGCCCTCCCAAAGACCTGCACGGGGTTTCCTCCCACGTCTGTCTTAGGTACAGCAGATATACCCTCTGCTGTCACCTATGTAAGAACCTAGAAGTCTGATACTATGGATACCACAACACCGAAAATTCCTGGGGGAACAGTCACCGGTCGAATCAGAAAGCATGGGAAGGGTAGCTAAGCCCGAAACTCGAAAGAGAAGCCAATACGCAATCCGATCTTAGCGTATGCTTGAACAGTAAGTAGGAGGAGTATTCCCACAGATTGATCTCGCAATGACCTACTGCATAGATCCTAGGAAAATTTTGAGTGAGGTGGGTTTGCCTATGATAGTCTCACTACGATTGTTGCGCAATGTGTGATCTTGGGTGGTTTAAGGTGATTTAAACCCAAGACCCTAACCAAAACTAGTTGGTGTAGTGTACCCTAAAAAGAAAAAGTTTCTAGTTCATTTTATTAACAAATTTTAGGGCTTTTATTACGCAAAAAGGATAGTGAGTGTGTGAGCGTGGTTATAACAATAAAACAAAAGTGCAAATATACTCAAATCTTCCTACAACAAAGTTCTTTTCATTTTTTCATCTACTTCTTTTTTCAAAACTGAAAAATCTAAGCAAACTTACTTAAAAATTTTTGTTTTCTTTTTGAAATTATACTAAGCTATTTTGCAATAACCGAAACAAGTTCTACTTAAGCTTGAAATACCAAATTTTTTTGCTTTTTCAATAAACGAAAAAGAACTATGCAAAAATGGAAATACAAATAAAACTTTTTATGCAAAGTGTGTAAGTATGGCTAAAAATTCTTAAGCCTATAGCTGTCGAAAACCTAGCTCGAGAAAGACTTGATCTACAGGTTTTTTACAAAGGAAAAAGCCTCTAAACTTGGGCACAAAGTGGAAGAAAGCAAAGGAGAAAGACACCACAGGACTGACCTAAAGTATCTAGCCCTAGCAAGACCACAAATCCAAGCACAAGTAGACAAGCAAGCTGCCCTACTAACACAAAGAAACTGAGAGGTGAAACTAGCCTACAGCTGTTTAAAAAGCACTTGTAACCAGCAGAAGATAAGGAGTCTAGGAAGAATGAAACTTGACCAAAAAGAAGACACCCTAGAGGCTCTACCAAGGACCAAACCCTAAACAAAGTATGGGAGTAGTAGAGAGTAGACAACTGTCACCACAAACAGCGGATACAGAGGTATGCAGGTTTGTAAGCGGGCAACATGCAGTCAGGGTCTGAAAAAGTGAAAGTGTTCATCACCAAACACCACCAAGTCTTCCAAAAAGTCAATAAAAAGTCTCAAAAATGCCAAAGGTCGACAAGTGGTTTAAAAGATGGAAAAAAACTTTAAGGAGAGGTTCTATGACTTGAACAACAATTAAAAACCTCATGCAATCATCAAGGGGATCCTACAGCACCGTCAGCAAATCAAATCCAAGGGCTAAAAACAAGCAAACCAAAAATCGACTGCTTCAGAAAGTGTACTCTACTATGTATTAGAGAAACTCGCGCCCCTACTGAAACGGGCGCTACTGTATATACAGCACAGTAGCGTATGGGCGCTACTATACATATATCAGAGTAGCGCTCATATTTCAAAGGCTTGAAAACTGACTTTGGAAGGTATAAAAAACTGATGAAAGCAGGCAAGAAAAAGGCAAGGGATACCTAAAAGGGTTCTTGACACATCAAAGAAGTCAAAACAAACTGAGAAGACACACAAGAACAGGGTTTCCTAAAGCCAAAAACTCTCTTTCCCCAGCGGAGTCGCCAGTCTGTTGGCGGATATTTCTACCCTATAGCAAGGAAACTACTACTATCAACTTGGTTGGGGTGACAGGTAAGTGTATTAATGCTATTACAGAGGCATTTACAAAAAGAAATAGATTGTAGATTTAGGGAACATACCTTTTAACCGAAGTCTGATCCTAGCCTTGACTCGGTCTCGTGTCCAGCTTCTAAATCTACGTTTCCTTCAACAAACCTGCAACAACAATACCTTTCTCAAAACATTTTGGGCAACATGTAAAGCTTGACATAAACAAGAACAATGTTTAATACTCAGCATTGACCAATATAAATCCAATTTAAAATGCCATTTCCTAACACATTCAGATTGGAACAAGAAAAACACTTCAACCTTTATTTGTCAAAAAGTAGAATGAAGTACAAGTATACCTGACAATGAAGCAGGCTCCTGCAACTAGATTCTGGGCTCTGGCTCTGCTCTGGCTTGGATGTCTTCTGCAACAACTTCTCCAATGTCTTAAAGTTTCTCCATTAACTCATCCTCTAGCTTTTCTAGCAATAATTTCTATTCATAATTTCTAACCTTGCTCCTTTAACCTTCTTGATATTTATAGGTTCAAAGAAGCAGTTCAGGTCGAGATGCAGTTATGGAGGAAGTTGTGGGAGTTAGGAAACTGCCATCAACTAATCCTCCTCGATGAATTAATATATTTTTTAATCATCTTTTAAGATGTACGTGACTACTCTTCTTCAGTGGAGTAGCGTATAGGGCGCTACCCTTGTATTTAACAACTAGCGCTCAATCGATTGTAAATGTCGAGCGTTACTTTGCTACACTGGAGTTGCGTATACTTTGATATGGGCGCTACTATTATACAGTGGAGTAGCGTATGGGCGCTAGTCTCTTTGAGTAGAGTAGCGCTCACATCTTAAAATGATATTTTTTGTGGTTTTCCAGTATTTTCAGGAAATGTAAATGAGTTGTCATACCATCAAAGGTCAACATGCTCCTCCATCCAAATTGTCCTTTTGTGTGATCAGCAGCTCAGGGTGATCACGGACGGAGAGGTGCAAGTTTGACCTATAACAGGACTGCATACCAAACATCTTCATGATCTACTGGTACTCCTCGATCATGGCATTCTTCCTAGATCCTGGGAACTTCAATATCTTCAATATTTTCAATAGATAACTTTGTTGCTTGAACAAATGTTGTAGTCCTTCTTTTGTAGGTGATGGTATACGATCTTTCCTACACAACAAGTTAAATTGCATGATTAGAAAACATCTCATAGTTTTCAAAACAAATTCTTACACATAAAGAAATATGTCATACAATCATGCAATTATTTTAGCCAATGCTTCAATAAAACATTTATCCATATCCCGTAACTTTCTAGATGCCTTCCAATCTCTACCAGAACATTGTTAAGAGTGTGCACAACTCCCAACATGTCAGCAAAGAAGTTTCATTCTAGATAAGTAGCAATGGAATGTTGTACAGTTCCATAGGCCACTTACCCATGTATATTAGTAGTATACTGTTCATCAATGCAACTATTCTAATATGCACAATACACAGCCTAATTCTAGGAACATAAGCATATACATCATTGAATAACATTATGTAAGAAATGACAATTCAAATACTTATCTTTGTTTGGTTGCTGGGTGGACTCCCTCTGAGTCTTTGCTTCCTTGCAGGAGCTGCTAAAGTAGCTTCTTCTACACCTTTCTGTTGTGGAATGTAGAAAGAGGGTCAACTCCCTCTGAATATCTGCATCCTTGCAGAAACTACTGAAGTGTGCTCCTTTGCTTTCTTGTAGGAACAACTGGAGTGTGCTCCCTCTTGATCTTTGCTTCCTGGATTACCTGTTCTTGAACTTACATCCATCCTTAATCACTATGCATGCTTATCAGTATCATCATTGTGTTATCCTTGAGGTCTCATACATAATCACACATTTATTAGTATAATCTTAATACTATCAAAACACAATAATCTTAAACATGTATAGTCATGATCATTCACAGATAATAAACATTAGTATTCAAGGTTTCAGGGAAGTCTTCTTTTACTCATGCATATTCTTATTTGATCATAGGACTCTTCTGATTAGTTAAATCATCAATGCATAAACCCGTGATTACTCAAACCTATACCTTCATGATTCTTCTGGTTAGTCATATAATCAATTATGGTAAGAAACATAATATGTATACAACCATGACTATTCAAACCTATGACTTCATGAATAATCATTCTCAACAACACAACAGTATAAGATCCTAACACAAGGTAGGATTCTAGCTTGATATAGGAAAAGCATACCTATATTAGCATGCTAGCTAGTTATGTCTAACATACCCGCATAATGTCTTCTGGTTCTCTTCAGTGACTTGTGCTAGTAACCTGCATGTCTCATAGGTTAACCATTGTAGGACCAAGTTATACATACTTCTAAATAGATCTTCTATGTGATCCATGACAATGGATGAATCTTTGTCTTCATGTCACCATGATCATATGTTCTTGAAGTAGAACATGATTTGTCTTTCTTGGTGTACCTTTTATGTTAGCGAACAACATAAACCTCATACAACATCACAATATATTAGTACATTCATAAGTGTCAAAACCTTAATCAATGAATATCTTCTATTAAGGTGATACGACAAGTCTAGTAATTAATCAAGATTGTACTGTAATGATATGAAGACAAACATATGATAAAATTAACCATGAAACATACCTGTAATCCATACCTATCAAGATTGATTGTAATCTTCTTATGTAAGGCCTTAGCCTCATCTCCCTCTGAAACATGAACTTCTTCACTTATGCAGGTGGCCAATTCATCCTCTTCTAGGATTAAACCAATCCACTTGATTTGCAGGAACTGGATCTGGAGATGTATTAGGGTTTGTCAGAGAAACCCCAAAAATTCAAGCTTTGAATTTCAAACTTCTGAAAGGATAGAAATATGCACCTTGATGAGCTGATCAAGCTGGTATATTCAGAATTTGAAAACTGCAAAGTTTCACCCCTTGAAATTGCCTTTTAGATTTTCGGATTCACTAGGGAGGACCCTGAATTAGGGTTTGAGTTTCCTAGAGCTTCACCCAACCAAAAGATTTGATTCAAAGCTCCAAGCTTCGATTTTTTTTTTGAGGAGCTTCCAGCCGTGATCATAGATTTCCAAAATTCCAAGTTTTGCAGAAGCCCTAATTTTCCATCTTTCCGATCTAAGTCCCGAACTGGGGTTTGATCAAGCCCGGCCTTCTGCCCAACCAAAAAATATGACCTTGGTCTCTAAATTTCAATTTTGATGAGTAGCATCCAGCCGTGGTCTCCAACTACAAAAATTCCAACTTTCTCCAAAGCACTAAATTCCGGAAGCCATGAATGAAGGTGCTAAAAAATAATTCTGTTTTGATAGAAATATGTACCTGATTGTTTCTGATGTAACTCTGAAATTTTTGATCCACAGGGGATGAACAATTTTCTTGAGATAGCCTGACCTATTATGTTTCCATCCCGATAGGTCTGACCTCAATTGGATTCTCTGAGAGAGAGAGTTATGCCAAGTGTCGCAACGTGATCTGTTTATGGGATAATACAGGAGAGAAAACTTGTACGGCATGCCACGTGTCACTGGTTCAACTTCGGCCTCTAAACAATTTTCTTGAGATAGCCCGACTTGTTATCTTTCCATCTCAACAGGTTTGACCTCAATTGGATTCTCTTAGAGAGAGTTATGCCAAGTGTCACAATGTGACCAGTTTATGGGATAATACAGGAGAGCGAACTTGTATGGCGTTCCACGTGTCACTGGTTCAACTTCGGCCTCTGAAAATTTTTCCTGAGATAGTACAGTCTGTGTACTACCTGTCACTTTTTTATGAAATTTCATTTGGAGCTTCCTAACCCAAGTTATGACCTTTTTCCCAAGGTCACCTGATTTTGACTCAAAACTGGAAGAGGCAGAAACCCTATATTGTACAGATCATAAATCACAAAGTACAACGAATTAGAGATTTTTCTTTGGATACAAGGTACATGGGGATCTGATCTTCAACTTGTAAAAGTTTCAGATCCGAAAAATTTTCCAAAATGGATTTATAGCGAAAGTTCTACGATGACTGGTTTTTTCTATATCAAGCCCTAGCATCATAAGTGCAACAAGTGTCATACATGCCATATCATGCATTCTTTCAGGCTAGCTCTGATACCATGTTAAATTTTCAGAATTTACTTCAATCTGATCTAGGATCTTAACTGAGAGAACAACATGTACAGCAAATCTACAGCATATCAATCATGGACACAATAATGCAAGCACACAAGAGACACAGAGTTTAATTGGGGAAAACCATAAAGGTGAAAAACCCCAATAACTTCCTCAGAGATAGATAGAGCAATGATACAACCAGAATACAAGAGATAGTCTTCTCCTAGCAGCAGAGCCTCCTCCTCCACAAGTGCACCACTCTCCAAAGTGTGAGTGAGAGAATAGAATGTATAAAATGAGAGAGACACACTCTCTATTTATACACTAACTTGACTTGACCTTTACTCAACTAGGTCGGCCTCAACTTAACCACTTAACATAATGTTGACTAGGCCGACCCCCACTAGGGTGGTCTAATAACCCTTTGACCCACATGACTTATACAAGGCCGACCCCAACAAGGTGGTCTAATAACCCATCAAGTATAAGTTATGACACTTACAATATAAATGATGACACTTTTGTATAGAGGAATAATAACATCTCTATAGGAATACAATATACATTTATGTGAAATACATTCCGAAGTTACATATACATCAACAAACACTAGTGCTAGAATGTGGTTGTGAGGCACATATAGAATATTTAAGTTTCCTCGGATCCGGTATTTGTTTATCAAACTTGGAGTGCTCCAGGGCTTATGCCCAACACTCAATGTACATCAGGGCTTACTCCCAGTACATCATATGTCCTCTAGGTACATCAGGGATTTTTCCCAGTATGTAGGTAATCTGTGTGTTTCTAAGTCCACACTCAACACACCATATAAGTCAATTATGGCATTCACATCACTGCACAGTATGTAAGAAAAGGTCATCTCAATATATTAGGGTTTTGTACCTACATCATATGGTTAATACATAAATCAAAACATTGGGGCTTCCTTGCCCAGTATATAATCAAATAATGAAACTTAGTCAGGGTCCATGCCCAATATGTCAGTCTACAAAAGAATAAATCATATGTGCTAGGGCCGTGGCCCAATATAACATCATAAAATAGTCAGTCCAAAATTTGGGATATTACATCTCTCCCTGCTTAGAACAACATCGTCCGGGTGTTTCTAGGGACTAGGAATGAGGTCATGAAACAAGGCGGGGTATGCCTCTTTCATGGTGGCCTCATTCTCCCAAGTAGCCTCATCTGGTCCAAAGTGCCTCCATTGCACTTTCAGCTGAGTAATGGTCCTCCTCCTAAGCTGGACTTCTCTCTTGTCTAGAATGTGGTGGTTCTGGCGTGAACTCCCCTTTAGGATCCACTTATAATAAGGACCAATCAATAACATGTTTAGTATCGTATACATATTTCTTTAATAATGAAGCATGAAAATCATTATGAACTTTTATATGCACTGGTAAGGCCAACTCATAAGCTACTGGGCCCTTCTTGGCCAATATTTCAAAAGGTCCACAAAATCTTGGGGATAGTTTCCTACAACGTCCCAAGCTCAACGAGCTTCGTTTTGCTTTTATTTTTAGGAACACATGTTCACCGACATGATAGTCCTTGTCCTTTCTTTTCTTGTCCGCATAACTCTTTTGGCGGTCTTGTGCTTCTTTTAAGTTTAGTTGTACCTTGGAGACTAGCTGTTCCAAGTCCTTTATAGGTTGGGTCCTAACATAAGTCTGTCTACTGGACTGTCCCAAGTAACGGGGGTCCGACATTTCTTGCCATAGAGTACTTTGAAAGGACTCATTTTGGCTGAGGTTTGATAACCGTTGTTGTATGCGAACTATGCTAGGTGCAAATAATCTTCCCACTTGGTGGGGTTATTCATGACATACATCCTCAACATGTCCTCGAGGATCTGGTTTACTCGTTCTGTTTGTCCGTTGGTCTGGGGGTGGTACGCGGTACTGAATTGTAACTGGGTTTCCAAACCAGAGAATAATGCTCTCCAGAAGTTGCTAGTGAACTTCGTGTCTCGATCAGAAATGATTGCTTTGGGTATCCCGTGCAATCAAAATATCTCTTTTAAGAATATTTCCGCGATGTGAACTGCTTTGTAGGTGGATTTCACCGGTATAAATTGGGCTGCTTTATATAGCTTGTCTACCATTACGAAGATGGAATCGTTCAGTTTCTTACTCTTGAGTATGCCTGTAATTAATTCCATACTTATTACCTCCCATTTCCATTCTGGAATGGGTAAAGGTTGAAGTAATCCGGAGGGGTGTTGGTGTTCTGCTTTGACCAATTGGAATTCCTAACATTTCGCGATGAACATTGCGATGTCAGCTTTCAATTTAGGCCAGAAGTAATGTTTATTTACGGCCAATATCATCTTTTGATATCCAGGGTGTCCCGAATAAGGTTTCTAGTGAAACTCGGTGAGAATGTTTGATCTAATGTCTCCACTCTCTGGGATGTAAAGTCGGTCTTTTGACCACAGTAGTCCCGTTTCATCTATCTTATATTCCTTCTACTATTGGAAAAGTCTTTCTTCCTGGATCTTTGAAAGGATTTCCATATAATAACCGTCACTCTTACATGCCATTCGAATTCTGTGGTGTAAGTCAGAGTCAGTTTGGCTTACTGTGACCTCGTAAAGCATATGTGCTCAACGGCTTAAGGCATCCGCAATCTTGTTTTCCTTGCCTTTTATATGCTTTAGTTCGAAATGGTACTCACTAAGGAAGGCTAGCCACCTGGCCTGCCTGGAATTTAGGTCGGGTTGGTCGAAAAGGTATTTCAAGCTCATGTTATCAGTCATCAATAGAAATTTCTTTCCCATGAGATAATGTCGCCACATCTTCAGAGCATGGATGATGGCGGCTAGTTCGAGGTCATGAGTAGGGTAGTTATGTTCATGTTCTTTTAGTTTCCTTGATTCATAGCATATGGAAAAATTTTCTTGCATAAGGACTCCCCTGAGTCCTTCCTTGCTTGCATCCGTGCAAACGACGAAGTCCCCATTGAAATCCGCAATACGCAGAATCAGTGCACTAATCAGTAGTTGTTTCAACTTTTGAAAGCTCTCTTCGCACTTATCCATCCAAATAAACTTGTTTGCCTTTTTTCATAAAGGCGGTCATGGGACATGCGATCCGTGAAAAGTTCTCAATGAACTTTCGATAGTAGCCGGCTAATCCTAAGAACGACCTTATGTCGAATACGCAAGTAGGTGTGGGACATTCTTCGATAGCTTTGACCTTTTCGGGGTCGACGGTTATTCCCTTCTCGGAAATGATATGTCCTAAGTATTGAATCTGAGGTCTATAGAAATCACACTTACTAAACTTGGCGTAAAGCTCATGTTCTCTTAGTATCCGTAAAACAATTCGGAGGTGCTCCTCATGTTCTATCTCGTTCTTGGAGTAGATCAGAATGTCGTCAATAAAGACTAGAACGAATTTATCGAGGTATTTACTAAAGATATTGTTCATCATGCACATAAAGTTGGCCGGTGCGTTCGTCAACCCAAAGGGCATCACTACGAACTTGTAGTGGCCATAACGGATTCGAAAAGCGGTCTTGTTGATATCCTCATCACGGATCCTTACCTGATGGTATCCGGATCGTAATTCGATCTTCGAGAAAAGCTTTGCCCCTCCGACTTGGTCAAAGAAGTTGTCAATCCTAGGGAGTGGGTAGCGGTTCTAATTGGTCATCTTGTTAAGTTGGTAGTAATCGATGCACATCCGCATCGTGCCGTCTTTCTTCTTGACAAAGAGTATCGGTGTGCCCCAAGGGTGTTAGTATATTCCTATACTCCATCCTAGTCCTACTAGCTTTCCAGTCATTTTCATTTTAATTCATGCATGCAAAATTAGGGTTTGCATGCATTCCAGGTCATCAGTCCCAGCACCTAGTCCTCAGCAAGCTATCCCTCGGAGCTTCTTTCAGATCATTTCTATCCCTCCCAATGACTAGTGCACCCTCCTTTGCTCCACTACATGACAAGGGAGCCTTCTTCACCTACCAGTCCAGTTATATTCAGTTATCTTCAGTTATTTCCTTGATTTAAGGATTAATTGACTCTTTACTGAGTTTATCACTTTGTTGGACCTCCAGTGAGACTAGATTGACCATTCTGACTCCAGTTAACTCCTATGGCACCCTCCACTGAGCCTCCTTCACTATATTAGTGCTTCCATGTGCCAATTACACTAACCACATTCAGTTAGACTCAGTTTGACTCCCAGTTGACCATTACTTGTGCATTGATGACTTCACTGATGAGAAGGTGGACTCCTAGTTAGGCATTGATGACTCTCCACTGATTATGGATCTGTGCATGAAGGCCAATTCGAATTCCTCCTAGTGAATTCGAATCCTCATACTCAGCATTGTATATTTACCTGTTCACTATTCAGTTTAATGTAACATGTGTAATTATTCTGCCTCAATCAGAGTTTCTTTGGATCTAAGTTCTATTGCTTGTCTCTTCTTCTATTATTCCTAAATTATTTCATTGTGAGGTTTACATCATCTCTTTGGATCTTATGTGGGAAATTTCACATCGTATCAGAGCCATTTGAGAGTATATTCTACCTCCATTCTTGAGAGTTTTTTTTGCAGGTATTTCGAAGTTCCAGCAGTTGCAACAGCAGATTCAACACTTTCTATTTTGCACTTGTTCCAGCAGTCAAGATGAGCATTTCGAATGCTTCTCCTTCTTCTCCTGCTCCTATGATCCTCACTCCATTCAACTACTTCGAATGGAAGGATAGGATTATATTTCACTTGTATCACAAAAGTCTAAATCGAATAGTATTTGAAAAAGATGCTATACCTCATCATGCTGTTGAGAGAACTAAGCATCTAAATAAAATGGATGAAGCTCTTGGATTCATATGCCTCCATATGTCAGAAGATCTACTATTCCATGTTGAAGGAATTAAGTCTCCCAATGAGTTATAGACAAAATTGGGAAATCTCTTTGGCAAACAAGATGGGATGAGAGGCTACACTCTCGAAAATGAATTGGCTTCCTTGCAACCTAGCAATTTCAAGAGCATGCAAACATTCATCTCAAAATTTCAGAAATTGGTTACTCAATGCAAGCACTATGGCATCACCAAAAGTGATGAACAATTAGTGCTCTCCATTTTGAGCAAACTTGGATCTCAATTTTTTGTTTTTGTCTCTACTTTCCATTCTGGGCGAATGTCAATCCCTGGATGGAAGTTTCCTACCTTGGAAAAATTTACTACCGCTCTCATTCAAGAAGAGGACAAATTGATTCAAATGGGTGCCATCAAAACCTCCAGAGATCTAGCTCTTTTAGCTGGTGAATCAAGTGGAGCGAATGCAAAAGGGGGACAAAAAGGAAAAGGAAAGAAACCTTCAAGATCCAAGAATGACAAACAAAAGAGACCTAATTGTACCTACTGCAAGAGAGGAAACCATCCTGAGCATGCCTGCATGCACAAGAAGATTGATCTTCTAACCAAGCTTCTTGAACAAAACCAAATTTTTGTTCCAAAAGAAGCAAAGATGACTGATTATGGAATTGGATCTGATGATTGCCATGCATTGATGGCTGGTTTTTCAAAGACAAAAGCCCTCCTCATAGATTCTGGAGCCTCCAACCACATGATTGCACAAGAAGAATCCTTCTTCTCTTTGGATCTCCAAGATGGGCCTACCATTCACATGGGAGACAACTCTCAGATTTCTACCAAAGGTTTGGGTACAGTTCATATGGAGCATGGTAAGTTCAAAAATGTCTTATTTGTTCCTTCTCTTACAGCTAATTTATTGTCAGTATATCAAATGAATCATACAGGATCTCCAAAACAAGTAATTTTTGGTCAAAACACAGGAGAGATTACAGAAATCTCCACTGGAAAGGTTATAGCGAATGGGATTGCTAATCATGCCTCAAAGGCATATGAGTTCTCACACTTCATGCCTTTCTCTCCAACTATTCCTTCGTATTCTGATGAAGATCACAGTGACTTCTCTTTCAGTGACTCCTCTTCTAGTGAATAAGAAGATCAAGATTTTGATGTTGAGATCATGGTTCAAGAAGATTCAGAACCAACACCTATTCTCAGTCCAGATTCAAGAGAAATATGTTCTCACACAGTCCTTGCTACTACTGAGAACACAGTTGATGATTTATTTGCTTACAGAACTACTAGACTTCAGCATCATGCCAACCTTGCATTATGCCATCCATCTCTCCATGAGAGATGCAGCATGATGATGGGGTTCTCTCTTCCATATTTTGGGAAGACTACTCATGTTCCATTCACTCCAGATACAAAAAAAGTTCTTGAAAGACTTGCTTCATCCTCCACACAGTGGGAGACCTTCCTACATGGGATCAGCTTGCCAAGTCTTTTGCAAAAATTTTCACTGATGAAAGCTTCTTTCTTCTCTACATGATGGTTCTTTGAGTTATTTACTATTCTTTTGAGGGGGGGTATTTTTCCCATGAGGTTTTCCCCATTTCCTCAGTTTATGGACAGTTATGTATTTCACTATCATTTCATTTATTGTATGGGTGACCTTTGGTCCTAGTTACCAGGGCCCAGGATGGATTAAGGGGGGGTGTTACGATATTCCTATACTCCATCCTATTCCTACTAGATTTCCAGTCATTTTCATTTTCAGTCATGCATGCAAAATTAGGGTTTGCATGCATTCTAGGTCATCAGTCCCAGCACCTAGTCCTTAGCAAACTAGCCCCCGGAGCTTCTTTCAGATCATTTCTAGCCCTCCCAGTGACTAATGCGCCCTCCTTTGCTCCACTGCATGACAAGGGAATCTTCTTCACCTACCAATCCAGTTATATTCAGTTATATTGATTTATCTTCAGTTATTTCCTTGATTTAAGGATTAACTGACTCTTTACTGATTTTATCACTTTGTTGGACCTCCAGTGAGACTAGATTGACCATTCTGACTCTAGTTAACTCCTATGGCGCCCTCCACTAAGCCTCCTTCACTATATTAGTGCTTCCATGTGCCAGTTACACCAACCACATTCAATTTGACTCAGTTTGACTCCCGGTTGACCATTACTTGTGCATTGATGACTTCACTGATGAGAAGGTGGACTCCTAGTTAGGCATTGATGACTCTCCACTGATTATGGATCTGTGCATGAAGGCTAATTCGAATTCCTCCTAGTGAATTTGAATCCTCATACTCAGCATTGTATATTTACCTATTCACTATTCAGTTTAATGTAACATGTGTAATTATTCTGCCTCAATCAGAGTTTCTTTGGATCTAAGTTCTATTGCTTGTCTCTTCTTCTATTATTCCTAAATTATTCATTGTGAGGTTTACATCATCTCTTTGGATCTTATGTGGGAAATTTCATAAAGGGGACACATTAGGTCAGATGTACCCTTTGTCAATTAGTTCTTGTAACTGCAATTTGAGCTCCACCAATTCTGGTGTGCTCATGTGGTACGGGGCTTTAGAATCTGGTACTGACCCAGGTGTCAGTTCGATAGAAAAGTCTAAGTCTCTTTTAGGCGGTAATCCTGGTATTTCTTCGGGAAATACATCCTTGAATTCTACGAGGACTGGAAAGTCTTTGAACTTCTATTTCCTATCAATTTCTATGTTTTGGATGTTGACGACAAAGAGTTTGCAACCCTTTCTGATACATTTCTTTGCTTGTAAGGCGGAGATCTGTCTTACTGACACTTTCTTAGGGATACCCTGAATCGTCTTCTGAATCCCTTGGCTATCCCTGCAAAGCAAGTATTTGTTTAAGTAGTCTAGGAGGACATGGTGTTCTTCTAACCAATCCATGCCGATGAGTACATCGTACGACCCTAGGGGTAGAATGTTTAAATCTAGCCTAGTTTGAAATCCGTTTAAGTTTATCTCACAAGTTTTAACTAACTCGGAGATCTTTCATTTGGTACTGGTGGCTAGTTGTACCAACCATGATTTCTCATGAGATTCTCAGTTCAACTTACAAGTGTCCACTAACTTAGGGGAAATATAACTCCGGCAAGTGTCGGGATCTATTAAAACTGAAACTATAGTGTTAGAGATCTTACCCTCTAATTCCACCATGGTGGCTTGGTGATCTTCCTATCGACCATGGAGAGCATCATAGATCCTTGGTGTCTTTCCCATGTCTCCTACGGTAGTCTCGATTTGGATGTTGTGTAAAACTCCATCCATTTTGCTGGGGAAGTCTATGTAGTAGTGGGGCCCTTGGAATTTCTAGCAAGAAACGGTGGGTGGGACAGCTTTGGTCCATTTGTTGAATGCTGGCCTGTTGACAGGTGGTGGGGGTGCACTTGGTCATGCTTGGCATCGGTTGAAGCCTCTATTGGGCGAAAAACTGTTGTTATGTTTCCGATAAGGTGGAGGCCTAAAACCCAGTTTGCGGTTGTCCGAGAAGGTTCTAAACCTATCTCTATTTCTGTTGATGTTGTCATTCCTTGGCTGTCCGTGTTCATAACACAGCCTTGCTTTATGTAAGGTTATATCAAGGGTTTTGGGAATGTCAAACTCTATCTTTTCTCTAAAATTTGGTGGCAGCCCTCCCAAGAACTGCTGAATTTTGACGTTCTCGTCTTTAATGTATGGCACATAGTGCAGCAAGTCTAAGAATCGGTTTATGAATGCTTCCATAGTCAGGGAGCCCATCTTTAATTCATGAAATTATTTTATTTTCTTGTCAAAGAATCTTTCAGACATATACTTGTCTTGGAATATTCTGTTGAAAGTATCCCAGGTTATGTCTCTCAGCTCTTTTCCTTTGGTGTGCTTCAAGTCCCGCCACCATCTGGCAGCTTTACCGTTTAGGTTGTATATGGCTAGGCGAGATTTCATTTCACTGGAGTAATTGTGAACTTTGAAGTATTTATTCATCCCTAGAAGCCACTCCTCATCCTTTTCCCCAAAGTTAATCTCTCCGTCATATGTTGGGGCTCTTATCTTTTGGAATTCCCCTTGCAAACTGTTGTCACTTTTTCTCCTTTTCTTGCAAGGAGGTGGTGAACCTTTATTGTTGGAAGAGCTCTTACCGTCCTCTTCCATTGATTCTGGTATGTGCTTTCCTTTCTCTTCTCCTTTAGGGCTGGAAATCCTTTTTGTGTGATTGTTTCCCTTTTGGGGGGTGTTGACTGAGAGTGTGGGCTGTCTGAGAGGGTTAGCCTTTGTTAAGGTTTGAAGCAGTGCCTCATTTATGGCTTGCTGTTCTCTTCTTTCCTACATGTTTTCATCTCAGAATCTTCAGAACTCTACCTATAGGTTTTGCATGGACTGTCTCCAATCCGAGTTTAGTTCAACCACCACCTCCTACTCTTGAGGTGGTGAGTCCAGATTCCCGTGAATGCTGCTACCCTATTCTGCATTCATTTTTCAGAAAGTGTTTGTACCTGAAATGTTATATAAGTATAGAGGACAGAAAATCATGTTAGTTTATTCTCACATAAAACAAAATAAAATGTAAATGTATGTTTATGTTTATTGTGTATCTGCAGCGGATGTTTGTAATGAGCCCAATAGGTCACTTAGTTTTGTAACTGAGCTCTGATACCACTTGTAATGTCCCTTACAAATAGAAAAAATTTAAATATTTTCCGATACTAGCTTAAACTAAGAAAGAGATATGATGAATACTAACTTCATAACCGACAAGTACTTATTGTACCGATATTTAATTCTTACTCTTTGAAATGTCTTAGCTTTGAGTATCATGGTTTGCTGATTATAAGGTTCTACAGCTTTGCAGAAGTATTTCTAAAATAATGGTTTAGACGTATAAACTGTCGCATGTATACCAATTTGTGAATGCAATAATATGAATCTCCTTCTTACGGCTGTAAAGGTTTGAATCCATATGTATTAAAGTTTCACTGGTAATTCAGGTGAAATGGATCCTTTATTGCTAGCGAGTGATGCTCATGATGAGATACTTGGTCTTTTGAAATGGAAAGGTACCCTAACAGGGCTGCCAAGAGGTAGGGTAAGAAATGGATACTTTAGACTTACTTAGCATTATTGCTAATGCATCTACTTGTTTCGGGTATTGCATGTGTACTTATGAGGCATCTATCGAGAATGCCTATTCCACCCTTCTAGCAACTATTTTAAGTCTTAAGTGAGATAGATTTGAAGTTGCTACTTTTATTCTAGTCTCATTCAGGTTTACGATACTTATGAAACATCACTACGTGTTTGACCTTGTAATTATTTAATGGCACTATGAAGAGTTTGGGGTCATTGTAATGTTTAATTGTGTTTTACAATGTTGTGAAATCGAATGGTCCTAATACTATAGAGTGTTTGGGTCAATCTTGAATTTAATGGTAGTTGGTCGTAGCATTGAATGTATCTCTGCGAATGCACATGGCCACACTGCCAGCTGTGATGGGGGTGTACTTTAGGGTTCTATACCAACGAAGAACATTTTCATGGTTCACTTCTCTATTCTGCTGTGGGTGCATTGAGGGTTTCGCTTCTGACCTGAGATATGGCTCATGGTCAGCATACCCTATGGAAATAGCGATGGAAACTGCAAATCTTTGAAGGTAATTCCTCCCAAGTTTAAGTTCTACACTCCTGCTATTACATGTTAGATGGTTTGTGATATAAGATTCAGAGTCCTGACTTTGTATGTCATGATTGGAATACAGGTGTTGACTGGGGTTTCTCTTTTGCGTGATCAGTACACAACAATGGCGATGTTGGACAATGGTAAGTCCAGAATTTACCATCTCTTAGCTCCTCCTTTCGCCTCTGTGGGGTTTACTGTCGATGTATGTTTACTGGGAACTGGTGAACTTGTTTGAGTTCATTGTGACAAAGTTTCGAATCCCTGGAAGCCGCCTTTTGGCTAGACTGTGGTGTGAATATGTATCTATTTGTCATTTTGTAGACTCTAGAGGATTCTAGTAAGAGGTTTTGTCTATCTGCCTCTGTATTTGATTTTGGTTGAACTTCTGTTATTTGGCAATGGTGCCCAAGATGAACTGGGGTTTACATTACAAATTTAGGTTTCCAAAATGTATGTGTAAGGGTCCCGAAATGTCCTTTTGTATAATATCTATAAGGGTTTGGTACCCTATCTAATTCTCTGCGTTTTATAATTCATATGGATATGGGGTTTTTGTACACTCGTAACACTATCTGTGTTTTCTATTTGGAAATGAACTTGTATTTAACCCTATGAAGGGGATGTATATATTTATACGTTTTTAAGTTATTGTTGCTTCACTCTGTGGTCTTCTTGATTTGATGGCTTCATGTTTTAAATTGTAAAAGAGCAAAGCCCTACTTGTTTGAAAAGAATGATTGAATGGAGGGAATACATAACCCTATAGTTGTTTTATCTATAAGTCTGGGAAGCCCTAGTTTCTTACTTCTGCGTTTTATGGTTATTTGAAGTAGTTAGAAAGACAACTAGATATTTAAATGAAAGTAGTGGGAATCAATCCCTGTATCAATCGTTTGTTAATTTCTCTATAGTCTCGTGTATAGTTTTTTGTAGAGTGAGATGGGGATGGGAATTGATCCCTGTACCAATTGTTTCTGTATAAAATCATGTAGAGTTTGTTTGATGAACATGGTATAACCCTTCTGTGTTTTAAATAAGAATCATGACCCTATCTGTTATTTGCTTTGACCCTTGAGAGGGTATGGATTACTATACAAACGCTATGCTTGTGGCGTTTAGTGAAATAGCAGAGTTTGGATGGGGTTCGATCTCACGACCCGTGAAATGTTATGTTAATGAATTGAATGTCGTGGATCGTTTGATTTCTAAAATGAAAAACGTTGAGTTTCTTTTTCATAGTTTAGGTTGTAAGAATGAAAATATTTGATACTAAGTTGATGAATCGTGATGCCTGGAAGATGCGTTTAAATCCTTTTGATGAGTTGACTGTATTGCATCCTGTACGTGCCTTCGTTACTTGATGTTTTGAATTTGATGTCTGTAATCGTTTTCCTGAAAGGTTTAGTAGTTTTGAGCTAGATTTGTGATATAATGATGTTTGTAAATTTAAGAGAAGACTTTAGTAGAGGCAAGAAACTAATTCGAACAAAATTCTTATTCCAGCTACACACAGTTTATGGGAAACATAAATAAAATCATTCATTGTTTCTGAAAGGATATATATATAATTTTAAAGCATACTACTCTGAATGGAACGATCTAGGTGTATCTAAGTAGATCTCTAGATTATGAGTTTGCTAGGATGTCTAGCACATGAACCTTCTAGACATTCTACTATCCCTAGCTTCTAAGTTACGTAATCCTAGCCTATAACCAATGCTCTATGTTTGTTCCTATCAGCAGGTTGGTATTTAAACGATTTTAGGATGAAAGGAAAACAATGCGAAAGATGCTAGGGTAGCACCCCGTATTACTTATCTAAGCTTTATTATAACTTAATTTGAGAGATTCACATTTCATACCTGATTACTTTGTGGCCTGCTCACTTCCTGAAGTAACCTGCACACTCAAACAATAATTAGTGTAGAGCCCTCTGAGCTCAGCTGACCTGTTATGATGACTTTGGGGCTACCACGTTCCTCCCAACCTTGACCCTTGAACCGTTCTGGTTCTATCTGGATCCCCCCGAGCTTGGTTCCGACATGAAATGAGAGGTAGAGACCCTAGATCCACTTCTAGTTCAGTTTTGAGAATTTTTAGGTAAGGCTGCTTCAACTTCTTAGAGCAGAATAGTTTTCTTGGACTACCATAAGAGAATGATAATAACCAAGAATGATAGGTGATCCCCAAAACTTGGGATCTTCCCTCTTTAAATAGGGAAGTATTGAATTAGGACCGTTGAAGTAATTAGTTTCTTTAAATTCAATAATTAATAATTAAAAGATATTATTTAATTAAATATCTAGTCCTCTTGAACTAGGAGTTTTCCAAATGTTTGACTATAAGTCATTTTGGTTTATGCTCTTAATAATAATAATAAATATACTAATAATTATTCTTATATTAAATGTATTTCATTTCACTATTAATACACCATTTGAAATATTAAATAATGCATAAATCGGATATACTAATTATATCCCATAATTAAATAATAACACCATTATTATTTAAAGCTCCTAATAATAATAATAACTTGGAGGCCTTTAATAAGGTTAGTCATAAAAGACTACTGGTAATTATCTTTTATTTAGTTATGTGTCATCACATGATACTCTTTTCTCTTTAACTTTTAGGGACACGGTCCACTTCTTTTGGACGGTCTTGGTCAACTTGGTTAGGTACCTCTAGTCTCTCTCTTTGCATGTCGGATTCCCTCGTTTAACATGGTAGCTCCCGCAGTAGGTGATGAAGGATAAAAAGATGAATCATTTAGTCAATTAAATAAATGTGATAAAAGTGCTCTTCAGAGTCTTTCCGACTCAACACTTTGAAACTACGTAACCCCGAGTGCTCTTCAGAGCCATTTAAATTAACACTCTCACATGGGCGTTACTTTAGTGCAATTCCAGAGTCCCTGCTCAACACTAGTGCTAGAATGTGGTTGTGAGGCACATCTAGAATATTTAAGTTGCCTTGAATCCGGTAGTCATTTATCAAGCTTGGAGTGCTCCAGGGCTTATGCCCAACACTCAATGTACATTAGGGCTTACTCCCAGTACATCATATTTCCTCTAGGTACATCGGGGCTTTTGCCCAGTATGTAGGTAATCTGTGTGTTTCTGAGCCCACGCTCAACACACCATATAAGTCAATTATGTCATTCACATCACTGCACAATATGTAAGAAAAGGTCATCTCAGTATATTAGGGTTTTGTACCCACATCATATGGTAAAAACATAAATTAGAACATTGGGGCTTCCTTGCCTAGTATATAATCAAATAATGAAACTCAGTCAGGGTCCATGCTCAATATGTCAGTCTACAAAACAATAAATCATATGTGCTGGGGCCATGTCCCAATATAACATCATAAAATAGTCAGTCCAAAATTTGGGATATTACAAATGGTCACAAAAACAGATCCAAAGTAGGCTTTACTGAGCAAATAGGGTTGTAAGCAGAGTAGGCAGATAGTTGCAAATAATAGTCTGTAACAAAAAACAGAATGGATCTGCAATGTGCATAGGATGGACAAAGGGTTCAAAGGGATACAAAATAATCATAGGTCATTCTTGTTGAAGGTATAGACATGATCTAGAATTCACAAACCTAAATGAAATGTGTGACTTGAACAAGCAGAAGTAGAACTAGACAGGGTGATGCCTATTGGGAAAAAGAGAGCAAATGGGTCGTGCTGACTTAACCAAACTGGGAAACTGAGTCACACCAAACTGGCATAAAAGTGTGACTTGGACTGTAGGATTCAAATCGCACTAATCAGGCCTTGGAGGGTGACTGGGGTATGTGCTCTAGGCTAAAATGGGCGACCGGGTCGCACCAAATTGCGAAATAGAGGTGGCGTGGGCCTAGGGTGGCAGGTCGCTTGTATCGGGTCATTGGGAGCAATTCTATCTCTCACTCCAGGAAAAATTAGGTGACTGGGATGCTACAAATGGAAGAAGAGGTGCAACCTGCATCGAGAATGAATATTTTTGAAAAATCCTGCGTTGGCAGCGGCTGGGTTGGTGGGTTTGGCCCTGGTCTCGGGTCTACAACTGATAGACAGGAACCAATAGGTTTCAAACATAATGAAATAAAGAAACTAAACTAACATTCAAAGCAAACAAAAAACCAACATGTATATCCAAACAACACTAGATATTCCATAAGGATCATGTCTAGCAGATTCACCAAAATTGTAGCTAGTGTTTTCACACTAGTTGGTGCTAAAATGCACTTGCTAAGACTTGTGGAAGTCATAGTAATAGTTTGAGTGGAAATGTAAATAAACAAAACAACAAGAAACTTACTACAATAAAATCCTGTAATGAACAATAAAATAAATTCTACACTATGTGAAACATATGCACGGAAAATAAATCTAAGCTAATGTATTTTTCTCTTTCATAAAGAAAGGGTAAGGAAATCATTTGTTTCTTTTAATGCATAAAAAATGGTTTTTCACAGCAGAGAGTTACCTCAGAGTAATGGAAGAAAATGGGCCATTGCAGCTGTATGGAAGGGGATGCTCCTAGTCTTTGAGGTATTTTTTTTCCTCCACCAACTAGTCACAGGGTGCTAAAGTCAACTAGGAGTGAAACTCGAACACAAATGGGTGGCTTAGGGTTTCAGTAAAAAATTAGCAGAGTGGCAGTAAGGTAGCAAATGGGGAAATCATGTCTAAATGGGGGACCTAAATCACTTATTTATAGAAATAATTCCCTGTGTTTTTCCCCATAGTATTGGGAGGACTTTGGTATTAGCCAATGGCATTGGGGTTTTCCCTCTTTTTTTTAAAAATGTTTTCCCCCTTTTTTATTTTCTTTTTGCATTTTTGAGGATTTTCCTTCTTTTAAGGGGGAATATACCACATTTACCTATTTTATGAAAAGGGAAATAATACTTATGGGCCAATTTGGTCTTAGAATTTAGGATTTTGGGGTAGGTGAAGGTAAAATGTGGAAAAGGGGATAATTGGATGATGCAGCTATGGTGTGCAACTTTTGGGTGTTAACATGGGGGTTATATGATTATTTTTCTGCGTTCCCAAGATTTAATTGGTTTAAATATCCTTCCACATACTTAGAGGCATTCATGCCTCTAACTTGAAGAGGTATTACTTCTTTAGGCAGTAGGAATGTTCTATATTTCCTTAAATTCCTAAAATGCATATGATATGATATAAACCTTTTTCTTACATATTCCATTGTAAAAATGATCCAAGTGAGGAATATTGTCAGCTTGTATGGTTCCTTCTAAAACCCATATACCATGATTACTGTGTGTTCTTGAAACAAGAACTAGTCCCCAAAGTTCATGTCTGGTGTGAACTATAAGTGTTTTTGGTTCTCTCGGAACATTCTAGGGGGTGAAATGCCAAATATCAAACTATATGTGACACTCATTACTCTATTTGTTAATTATACATAATTTGAATTATATACTCTTCTCAAGTCTAGATTGGTCCACTCATAGACTAGAGTTTGCATGCCATTCTTATCTAATATTTCCAGGCTTAAGTGTTTGAAGCTTTCGTAGTTATAATAAAAGAACATATAGAATAAGAAATATGGATACCTAAACAAGTCTATTGTTGTCAATTCTTCTATTTTGTCATGGATAATCTCTGCCAAGTAACTACATAGGTCAAATTTAGGGGGGGCATGCCTAGGTTTTGTGGTTAAACTAAGTAGAGTTCCTAGAATAATCTCATCCACAATGTTGTCATTTTCTAGGCCTATAATGGTGCAGATATTTGAGTTGGACTTCCTAGAGCTTTCATAAAATATTGTTGTGTTATATGAAGGTGGGACAATACTAGGACTCAGTCTGCCATTCCTGGTTCAAGATGTTTAGACAAAAACTAATCGTAGTCAAAAGGTTGTAGGGTTTGGTATGCATTGGATAGAAATTTTTCATTAAAGGGATGAAGGGCTAAGGCATCAGGAATGCAGAACATATTTTGTAATGTATGACAGACAATAAAGCAGAGGGTCTTAGACATATCAGAGGTCACAATTGATGTCTTACTTAGAGAATAATGCTTGGAATAGTAGGACACAAATTCAAGAAAATAAACAGTTCTAGGGCATGTGGTCCTGGAAAAATTGGAATTCCATAAGTTGCAGTTGTCATGGTCTGCCATTGCCAAAAATTTGACATTTCTAATGGTTGAATTTAAATCTGAAATAGTCACAATGGTGTCGGATATATTAGCTCGATGGTTGTATATGTGCTCTTCACCTGAGAATATTGGTTTGGGAAAAATTTCCTTGGAATTGACTGCCATAATTGAAGGTTTATCCAACTGGTGGGTTTGAAAACTTTAGGGTAAATTTAGGGAAATTTTAGGGCAGACATTCTACTATTTTATATGATGGTATAAACAAAAAAATGATTGGGATCAATACACAGTAAAATACCTGGATGATGTCTGATGGCAGATTTGGACTGCTGGATGTTGAGGTGGACTGGTCCAGTTGCTTGTAATTAAATAGTTAGGTACACTTAGGCTACTGGGTGCTTTAATATTTTTGAATAAACAAATGATTTTTTAAAAAGGGGAAAAAAATACTAGTTTGAACTACTAGACCATTTGAAAACATCACATGGTGACGCACAATTCGACTCATTTGATGACAAGGAGAGAATTCATGGTGGGACCTTCTAGAACATGTGGTTAAAGTAGATGGGTTGATGTGGATGACTTAAGCTATCTCATACACTTTATTAAATGTCACCTCATTTGAAAACCATGGTGGCTTCCCTGGGCGATAATGCTCGATGAAGTGGTTGTTTTTGAAAAAGGTTCTTTTGGAGGCGCGATCAATCAAAATTATGCATGTGTCCTTGGTGGTTTTGAGTACAATGAAACCTTAGGCCCATTTTAGGTGGGGATCACCTTATCGATACATGATTCATCACCTCTGTTGGTTTTCTTCCCCTACACTTGATTAGCTCGTTAGTCATAAAAGCTATCTCCTGTGCACTTTATCAGAGTGTGTGACCTCCCAACCATAGATCTACTTAGATTTAACAGTTTCTCTAGTGTTTATCCTTAGCAATATAAGAATAATCCTATGATCATTCACTCATAGTCATACCAATCTTGCACTTGGATTGGAGCTTATTCTTTTAGCTTCTATGGGCTAAAACTTTTGAGCTGCTAGCCTTTAGAGTTTTGAAAGTCCCTTTCAGAGGCCTTGAAAATATTAGTACTAACATTGGCTCCTACGGGGACAACTTACTATTCCTTAGGCTATTGAGAATTGCATATTAGTTCCTTTTGTTGGGTTATGGAGTCTCCTCTCTCAGAGATTTTACACATTGAGCAACTTTTTTAGCTTTGCAAAGATATGTACAAGCTTGGAAATGTAAAGGATTGGAAAATGTAAATGATGGAATGAAATAGAAAAGGGATACAAGTAGAAATTAAAGTGCAAATATTCTACTATATACATATCTGGAGGTGTTTCTTTGAGATTCTAGTACAAAAAAGAAGTGTTTGAGAAACCTACCATTGACAACAAGTTCCAGTATTTCACCATCTAGCTCAACAAGGATGAAAGTATTGTTTTCTTGCATAGCTAATATGAGATAAGGGACAATCCAAAGGTTTTCAAAATTTCCATGCTTGCCTCTATCCTCCCTTCTGGCATCCCATTTTAGAAGTAGGTCTCTTGGATGAAACTCTCTGGCTATGGGTTTTTTTATCAAAATTAACCTTCATTCTTTTATGATGTTCTTGTAATTTGAAACTAACCTGATTTGCATCGTGCTACAGCTCTATCAGTTCATACATTCTCCTAATCATGTTATCTTGTTCCTATGACTCATTTTGGATCAAATTTAACACATGGAGTCCTAATTGGATTGGAAGAACTGACTATGTACCATATACTAGCTGAAAAGGAGATATCCCAATTGATCTTTTCACATTTATTCTGTTATGCCAAAGAATATATCGTTGTTTCACATCCCAAGCCCTTTTATTTTTTGACAACATTTTGTAATGATTTCGAGCAGGATTTTATTCAATGATCCTGGAAAGCCATTTACTTGAGGGTAGTATGGGGTGGACTGTCCCAACACAATATTATATTTATGGAAAAATTATAACGTCTTCAATGATATGAATTCCTGGGCATTGTCAGCTATGTTTTTTGTTTGGGCATCCAAACCTAGATAGGATATTCTCCTCTAAGAATTTGATGTTCACTTTATCATTAGCTGACCTTGTTGGATTAACTTAACCCACTTTGTAAAATAATTGGTTGCTGTTAGGATCCAGCTGTGATGGCCACTTGAATTTGGGTTTATCTCTCCAATAAAGTATAAACCCTATTGTTGGAAAGGATTAGAACTTTTGATTGGATTCAAAGGCACATGCTTTAAATTATGCTTGTTGATAAGTCCATGATATAGGTATTCCAAACACCCCATTATGCCATACATAAGCAAAGAATCGATCAGAAAAGCATTTATTTCTATAGGGAAGAATGCAATTTGACTGTTAATTAAATAGCGTGATTTAGTAATTATTGCTTTTTTGTTTTAGCATCTTTTATTTACTAATCGTGTGAATAAATCTATGTGTGGACAAAGCGCAGGTGAAAAGGAATATTGGCGATACTTGAGCTCCAGATTAAAGATCACAAGAGACATGATGCTCTTGTTTTCTCCTAACTTGTAGGAAATGATTCCTTTTGTTTAGGATCATGATTTCCAATGTTAAACTAGGGTAGAAGCTTGTAATAAATAAGAGACACCTTAGTAGCAGGGGACGAACTGATATATTTTTGAAAAAAAATTCTCTATGAATTCTTAATGAAGGATCAACGTTATTTCCAAATCGTGAGTTTATAAGTTGTTAGAACAGTAACCACACTTAGTACCATAATCCATAAATTTTAATTATCCATGTGCTTAATTAAACCATGTTTTGGATTAAGTGACTATAGTTGGTCAAAAACCCACTTTGAGAGTGTTCACACCCACTTCTGAGCAAACCAGTTCACCCAGCCTCCAGTTTTGTCCACAAGTGCGCCCTCATTTATTGCTGGTGCGCCCTCTCTCCTTGTTTTGGGGAATTTAGTTGACCAAGGGAGCTAGGGTGGATTTTTGCCCACTTTTGGCTAGATTTGGAGCATTTAATGCTCCCTTGGGCCCCCAAACCTCCTCTATTTGCTCACCCACGCCTGCCTTGGGCTAATTAATGACTCAGCATGCTTCAGCCACCTCCACACCAGAATTCGTAGCTGTTTGGGGTGATTGGGATTGAGTTGGACCCACCTAGGGGGGATTGAGGCCAATTTGGAATTGATGACTTGTACACTCAGCTTGAGCCACCTAATGCTCTCGATTTTCTCATGGATGTAATAAAAACCTGTTACTAACATTTTCACATGTTAGACAGTCAGTTAATCAAAGATTTGAGCATACATTGTGTGTAAATTTATCTCTTTTTTCAAGTTTTTCCACAGTTTTTGCAAACTAATTCGATTTTGTGAGGTTCTCCATAGCTCCTCGATCTTCTGTGATCAAAATACTCACATGGTATCAGAGCCATCGTGGAGTTAGTGAGTTGCAGGCCAACATTGAGCGTTGAACTGCATTCTAGAGAGGATTTCCAGACAAAAATTGAGTGTTTTTTGCAGGTGTTTCAGTAGTTTTCTCACCATCAACGCAGCAGTCATGGAAGCAAACCAAATGTTGCTCACACCCTTCAATTTTTTCGATTGGAAGGCTGAGATGGTCATCAAGCTGAGATCTAAGGGTCTCTATAGAGTGACCATGGGCACAGAAGTGGAGCCAAATTCTGCTGTGGAGAAAGCAAAGTACTACAATCGACTTGATGAAGCTTATGGATTGCTATGCCTGAGCATTTCAAGGGAACTCTTGTTTCATACAGACAGTTTTACAACTCCCAATGAAGTATGGGTGAAGCTAGAATCACTCTTTGGGAAAACTGATGAACTGAGAGGCCACCAGCTTGAAAACGAGCTCATTAGCTTGAGCCCAGCGCATTTTGAAACCATCCAGGAGTTCTTCACGAAATTCAAGTCACTGGTGCTTCAACTGCAACAATGTGGAATTGTTAAGAAGGAGGAACAACTGATTCTGTCCATCCTTTCGAAGCTAGGCCCAGAGTTTTCAGTATTTGTTAGCACATTTCACTCAGCCAAAATGACCCTTCGAAATTGGCAAATGCCATCACTAGCTACCTTCATGGAGTGTCTCACTCAGGAGCAGGATAAACTAGTTCAGATGGGCACCATAAAATCAAAGGACCAAGCATTGGCAATGGGTGTTTCAAATGCAAGCAAAGGAAAGCAGAAAGCCAAGAATTCGAAGCAGCAAGAGAAGAGGAAGTTTGACAAGACCAAGTCTGCAGATGGGGGTTCGAATCTGTCAAAGGAGAAGGACAAGAAGGGAAAGGAAAAGACCAAATGCACCTATTGTCATAGGGGATGGCATCCAGAGAGCTCATGTATGAAGAAAACCATTGACTCAATGGCGCAGCTGCTGGAGAAGAACAACATCCCAGTCCCTGAGGGCGCAAGGAAGAAAGAGAGCACCTCAAACCCTGACAATAAGGAGAAGTGTCATGCTTTGGTAGCAGGTACCTCGAATCCCTCTTCCTTCATCATTGATTCAAGAGCTTCCAGACATATGGTTTCATCCAGAGAGCTCTTCTCCTCTTTGCATTCGAATGGTGGCCCAACAGTTCGAATGGGAGATGATTCAGAACTCCAAACCAAGGGGATTGGAAGGATTGACATGGAGCATGGCTATTTCAGTGATGTGCTCTATGTACCTTCATTGGCTGCAAATTTGCTATCAGTCTATCAAATGACCCATACAGGAGAAGCCAAGAGAGTGACATTCACTCCAGATTTGGTAGAAATCTCAGAAATCTCCTCAAATCAAGTTGTGGCAGTAGGGTATGCAGATCATGATGAGAGAATGTACAAATTCTCAAATTTCATTCCAAATTCTAGTGACCATGCTCTTGTCTCTCATGCCAACGAGACCTCCAAGTTATGGCATGAAAGATTTGGCCACATGAACTACAAATATCTCCAGCAATTGCACACGGACGAGATGGTGGAAGGGCTTCCAGAAATCAGATCATCGAATGGTGCATGCATTGGGTGTGTAGTTGGAAAGCATCCTGAGCGCAGCTATGAGAAGGGAATGGCAAGGAGAGCCACTCAACCACTTGGATTGGTACATTCAGACCTCATTGGTCCTCTTCCCACTCCATCATATGGTGGATCAAGGTATGTACTTACATTCATAGATGACTACTCTCGATTCTGCTGGGTTTACTTCCTTAAATTGAAGTCAGAAGTGTTTGAGAAACTGAAGATTTGGAAAGCCCTAGTGGAGAACCATAGTGGTCATAAGATAAAGATCCTTAGGACTGATAATGGAAAGGAATATGTGAATAATAACATTCAGTACCTTTGTGAGGAATGTGGCATCCAAATGCAACATTCAATCCCCTACACACCTCAGCAAAATGGTGTGGCAGAGAGGAAGAATAGATCTCTCAAGGAGATGGCTACTTGCATGATTGAAGCTAGGGATCTAAGCCCTAAGCTATGGGCTGAAGCCATCAATTGTGCTGCTCATATTCAGAACAGAGCCTTTCACAAATCAGTCAAAGGAAAAACCCCCTATGAGGCATGGTTTGGCCAAAAACCAAATGTGTCAAATTTCAGGATTTTTGGGTCTAGAGCATGGGCTCGAATTCCATCAGAAAAGAGGAAGGCTTTGGAGCCACAGAGCAGGGAATGTATCATGGTTGGTTATGGTGAGGACACAAAGGGCTACAAGCTCTTTGACACATCCACACTTAAAACTTTCATTGAGAGAAGTGTGCAATT
Source organism: Larix kaempferi (assembly GCA_027924585.1). NCBI lineage: Eukaryota > Viridiplantae > Streptophyta > Pinopsida > Pinales > Pinaceae > Larix > Larix kaempferi. The sequence goes on from BSBM01000368.1 coordinate 10,697,497, forward strand.
CGAAGAAGAACCAATTCCATATTTTGAGCTTGCACCGGGGGAAAGCTCCTCTCCTCCACACCTCAATGAGATTAGTGATGATTCTTCCTCTGATTTTTCTGATATTGCTGAAGATGACATAGCTGAAGATGACATTTCTGTACATGAGTCACCATCAAGGCCCAAGTGGGCTGAAAAAATCATAGAAGCTGCAGGTGAATTGGCAGGCAATCCCCAAGAGCCTAGGAAGACTAGATCCCAAACAATCAATGCTTCCTTTGCAAATGAGAGTGAGCTTGCTGATCACTGTTATATGATGATTGGATCTGATCCAAAATCATATCAGGAAGCTCATCATGATCCAAGGTGGAGGGCAGCAATGCAAGAAGAATTCCAATCTCTGCAAGAGAACAAAACATGGGATTTGGTGCCTCTTCCTCCCAAGAGGAAACTAGTGCAATGTAAGTGGATTTTTCGAACCAAACCTGTTGCTGATGGTTCTGATCTGAAATATAAGGCTAGGTTAGTGGCTAAGGGCTACTCACAAATCCATGGTGTGGATTATACAGAGACCTTTGCACCGGTTGCAAAGATGGACTCAATTAGACTAGCTCTAGCCATGGCAGCTAGTAAAGGTTGGGAAGTTCACCACATGGATGTCAAAAGTGCATTCTTGCATGGTGAGCTACAGGAAGAGATATATATGCAGCAGCCTGAAGGATTCCAAGAGGATCCCACACTTTTATGCAGGTTGAAGAAGTCACTCTATGGACTCAAGCAAGCCCCCAGGGCTTGGTATGCCAAAATGGATGCTTTTTTGCTCTCAATTGGTTTCTGTCGATGCAAGTCTGATCCAAATGTTTATTTGCAGCATTGTGATGGTAATTTGCAGGTCATTGTACTGTATGTTGATGATCTCTTAATTACAGGGAGCTGCACCAAACAAATTGGCTCAATTAAAGCTTCTTTGCACAGTGAATTTGCCATGAGCGACCTAGGATTGCTAAGGCAATTTTTGGGTTTGGAAATTGAGCAATCTGAGAGAGGTATTTTGCTGAGTCAATCTAAGTATGCTTCAGACCTGTTATTCAAGTTCAAAATGGCTGAATGTAAGGCAGCCAAGTGCCCATTCCTTTCAGGCATAAAACTAGGTGAATTTGAAGACTCTCCGGTGGTGGATTGCACACTCTATAGGCAGCTAGTTGGAAGTTTGCTGTACCTTACACATACAAGACCTGATTTGTCTTATGCTGTAAGTGCTGTAGCAAGGTATATGCAGCAGCCACATGAGATCCATTGGAAGGCAGCCAAAAGAATCCTTCATTATGTCCAAGGAACTAAGAGCTTCGGGGTACACTATGCAGCTGGTTCTTCACTTCAACTAGCTGGATTTTCTGATTCCGATTGGGCGGGAGATCCCATCGATAGAAAGTCCACTTCAGGTTTTGTGTTTATGTTTGTTGAAGGTCCTATTTGCTGGTCAAGTAAGAAACAGCATACAATTTCTCTTTCATCAGCAGAGGCCGAGTACAGGGCAGCAGTGAACGCAGCCACACAGTGTGTTTGGTTGCAAGGCATTCTTCGGGAGTTTGGTGTTGCTATTGATTCTCCAACCAATATTTGGGTGGATAATCAAAGTGCCATCAAGATATCTACTGATCCAGTACAGAGGCAAAGAACAAAGCACATTGAGATCCACATGCATTACATTCGGGGCTTGGTGCATGACAGGGTGATTTCACTGCAGTATTGCCCATCCACCGAGCAAACTGCTGATATTTTCACCAAGTGCTTTACAGAGAAGACCTTCACTTACTTGAGATCTTTGCTTGGAGTGAGTGATGGATGGTGATTGCTGCAATTTAATTGCAGGTTCAGCCCCATGTCCATTTTTGAGGGAAGTTTTTATCCCATGAGGTTTTACTTCTTTTCCTCGGTTCATATGGACAAATAAAATTTCTGTTTGTATTGAGGTGACTTGAGCCTTTGTTTCCAAGGCCTCCCACTTATCTTTCATGAGATGTACAAAGTTATGGTTAAGGGGGGGTGTTAGAACAGTAACCACACTTAGTACCATAATCCATAAATTTTAATTATCCATGTGCTTAATTAAACCATGTTTTGGATTAAGTGACTATAGTTGGTCAAAAACCCACTTTGAGAGTGTTCACACCCACTTCTGAGCAAACCAGTTCACCCAGCCTCCAGTTTTGTCCACAAGTGCGCCCTCATTTATTGCTGGTGCGCCCTCTCTCCTTGTTTTGGGGAATTTAGTTGACCAAGGGCGCTAGGGTGGATTTTTGCCCACTTTTGGCTAGATTTGGAGCATTTAATGCTCCCTTGGGCCCCCAAACCTCCTCTATTTGCTCACCCACGCCTGCCTTGGGCTAATTAATGACTCAGCATGCTTCAGCCACCTCCACACCAGAATTCGTAGCTGTTTGGGGTGATTGGGATTGAGTTGGACCCACCTAGAGGGGATTGAGGCCAATTTGGCATTGATGACTTGTACACTCAGCTTGAGCCACCTAATGCTCTCGATTTTCTCATGGATGTAATAAAAACCTGTTACTAACATTTTCACATGTTAGACAGTCAGTTAATCAAAGATTTGAGCATACATTGTGTGTAAATTTATCTCTTTTTTCAAGTTTTTCCACAGTTTTTGCAAACTAATTCGATTTTGTGAGGTTCTCCATAGCTCCTCGATCTTCTGTGATCAAAATACTCACATAAGTTTCATTTTCCTCCTATGATGCACATCGAGGAGGGCCCCCTCAGTGCGTAGCTCAGGTTTTCTGTATTTTTTTTCCATATTTTTATGCATTCTATTGTCCATCTCGAATATATGTATGCATAGATTAGTTTAATACTTATTTGATATTAGATTTCAATTCTGCGCATAAACATCTTTCTTCCGTAGTTCTATAACACCGCGTCTGCATTTCTGATACACTGCGTTCGTAGTCCTGTAGCTACCATCCTCAACCGCAATTTCTAGATTTACATTTCCATTGTTTAATATAGTTTTCTTAGGCTAGATTAGATGTATACTCTGGAATGATGATTTCATGTTTCAAATCAAAGAGATATATGGTTCCATTAGGTTAGATTCATGTGCTTTAGAAAATCTTTACTTTGGATTGATTAGATTAAGTTTCCTACTTTCTTAGATTAAGTTTCTTGCTTTCTTAGATTAAGTAAATAGTGTTTGCTTCTTATATTAAGTGAATGCTTTCATAGAACAATTTACTGCTTTCTTAGATTAAGTTTCCTGCTTTCTTAGATTAAGTAAATACTGTCTGCTTTCTTAGATTAAGTGAATGGTTTGATAGAATACCTTCATGCTTTCATTATTTCTTTTTTATTGTGATAAACCTTTAGTTTCTTCATTCTCACTAGAGTAACTCCTCACCATTCCTTAGACTTAGTGAACACCCAACGATAAAGATTCTCTCAATTTAGTGCACATATAGTGCTTAGTACCTCTGAAGTTTGTATGTTCCCTAGTCGATATTTAAAGTGAACTTCTTGAATGAATACATGTAAAAAGGTAGACATTTCCGGGAGGTGCTTAAACTATACGAGACATCTTAAAGAGAAAAAAAAAACAAACACAAAAAATTAGAAAATCTAAAATACCATGAATGCCTCGACAAAGGAGGGATGAATTTGGACATTTTTTGCCTAACCACCCTATGAGAAATAGTAGTTTTGAACACCTTCAATTCGAATTTATCAATACTAACAAAGAAACTGATCCCATATATAAACCATACTTTGATAACTTCTTTGCTAGCTCTAGTTCAAACACTACCATGGAGGATGACAAAGAAGAACACATAGAACTATTTACCTTTCCCATAAGTGTACCCCTTGGGGATGCTAGAATGAAAAATATCAATCCTGCTAATCTCCAAAACTTCCATGGTTTAACTTCAGAAGACCCAGAAACTTTCTTGTTTGAATTTGAATTAATCTGTAGATCCTTTGCTTACACAACAGATGCATAAAAATTTAGACTTTTTCCCTCCACACTAAAAGATCTATCGCTCAGATGGTTTATGAGCCTAGAAGGAAAAAATATTTTCTCTTGGGATCAAATGAAAAAATCCTTTTTGGAAAAATATAGAGATTGTTGTAAAGCAAAAGACACCAGGGGTGATATTTCTCAAGATGCAACAGGGAGAAAAAGAATTCGTTACTTGGAATATTATGCACAACGGTTCCAAATCAACTATAAGATAGCTATTCATTGTACCTTGGATCAAGAATCACTAAAAATTGTACTTATTAGGGGAATGAAGGAGGAATACCCTAGAAGTCTTGAATTTATTAGGAGATGGGATATCGTTCAGAGAACCTATGACCAAATTCTGCAAATCTTGAAAAATTATTCCAGATCCAGAAAAGGAAAAAATGGAATGCGAGATATACACCCATTAGTAGGGGGATCATCCTTTCCAAGCCCAAGCCTCACAAAATCCGATTTGGGGAATCTCCCGGATGATATGAAGACAAATATCCTTCAATCATTAGATATGCAATTATATGCACTCCAACTAAAATGGAAATAAGGCGAGATCAACCAGGCACTAGAGGTATTCTTCCCAAGATGTAGAAAGAAACATGAAAAAGGACAATTCCCATTAAACACCATAGACGTTTGAGTGATATGTATTGACGATCATACCATAGATAAATGACCTTTACTACCATCATGTAATGCAGCCATATAGGATCCTACCTCAGAAAATTCAGTAGAACAACTTTTTTTATTAACCAGCGAAGAAACAATTTTGTTAGGCCTTTCCAACCCAATAACCAAGCCTATTTTAATCAAGGGAACCCTCAGAAAAATTGGAATCCTTCAACACAGATTTCATGGTATCCATAAGCAGGGCCAAGCCAATGGAAGCAAAATCCAATTCCTTACCAAAATCCATACTTCACCTATTCTTACCCACCATATCCCCCACCTTTTTCACAACCACAAATCAACTATGGAAATCCATATCCATCTTACACAAATTGGAGAGCACCACTGCAACAACCACTTATAATGTCGCCTCCACAAAACCAGCAACCCCCCAGAGCACCTAAAATCCCTGCTCAACATGTCCCAAATCCAAATAACAATAGGACGGGACAACAACCCTACAACAATGAATTGATTCAGTTTCTAGTGTATGTCGTAGACACAATGGATTTTAATGAGATCAATCTAATATCTGGAAAAACACTACAGGGTCCCCACTATCAAAACAATCAAGAAGGGACATATTTTGAACAACCCACATCTCCAGAACATCAGCATTTTGAAGTTATACGCTCCCAAGAAGAAGAGGATCAACCCCAAATACCAAAAAACAATCCTCCTAATCTTTAATTTCCCGAAAACCTAAAACAAAACAATAAAGAGTAAGTAGAGAAAACCATACTCAATGAATTGAAACACTTAAATATACAAATTCCACTCTTACAAGCAATCATAGATGTTCCAATCTGTAACAAATTCATAAAGGAAAATTGCTTGAAGAAACCTAGGCGGAAGAAATGGGATCCCCCAACCATAAATGTGACACGATAGCTAGCAGACCTTATGCTGGGGATTTTTGTCAACCCAAAGTACCTTGATCTAGGCATCCCAATCATCAATGAAGCCATAAACAAAAATCCTATTTCAAGCAGTCTAATTGATCTAGGAGATGCAATAAACGTTATGACAAAAGATGCTATGCTTTCCCTACGTCTCCAACCCTTTCTAAGACCGACAAGCATGGTGTTACAACTGGCTGACACATCCACTGTCAGGACAGAAGGTATCCTTGAAGATGTAATCATTAACATTGAATCTTGGGAATATCCAGTAGACTTCATAGTCATTGAAGTCAAAATCAAGCTCAGTAGATACCCACTCATCCTAGGGAAGCCATGTCTGGCAACAATAGACGCCTATATAGGCCGTCGATATGGGGATATGATGATTACCAGTGGGAAAGTGAGAAAGAAAATCACAATATACCCACCAGAAAAATGATCTAAAGATGCAGAACACCAAAATTGGATGGATGATTATGATGACATGGATGACCAAAATATGCAACATGTCCTCAACATAAAAAATGCTCTAACCTAGCTAAAAGATAAGGATGAAGATGACTATTTAGCTAATTTTATTGAAAATATTTATCCTAATCATGATATGGTTGAATAAAATTTTGAAACAGGGAAACAACAAGAAAAGATACACTCTCCAATCAACACAGACAAAATGTGGAAGCAAGTATTCTCCATTGAAGAACAACTCCCACAGGTAAAAATCATGGAAATATTTCTTGGGAAGACTGTCAATATTAATGCACATTTGGAGCCTGAACAAGAACAAAAATTAATAGAGGTAATCTCCGAAAATAGTAGGTATTTCGTGTGGAACTACACGGATATGAAGGGGATACACTCAGATATTTGCAAACACTATATCTACATCAAGGAGGGAACTATCCCAATAAGACAACCCCAAAGACGGATGAATCTAGCATTAAAATATATAGTTAAGCAAGAATTGCAAAATTTACAGGATGCAAGCTTCATTTACCTAATCTCAGACAATGAGTGGGTCTCACCCTTAGAGATAGTCCCGAAGAAGGGAGGAAAATGGAGAATCTGTGTAGACTATAGGGAGCTTAACAAGGAAACCAAAAGAGATCACTTCCCTCTACCATTCATTGATCAGGTGTTGGATACTCTGGCTGGAAACAATTTTTTTTTTCATTTTTGGACGGATTCAGTAATTATAACCAAATCCAAATCCACCCAGATGACCAAGATAAAACAACATTTACCTTCCCATGGGGCACATATGCATACAGAGTACTACCCTTTGGACTCTGTAATGTTCCAACAACCTTTCAAAGGGATATCTTGAGTATATTCTCCGATTTTTATCAATGACCAGATGGAAGTCCACATGGCCGACGTCACACCATATGGGAAAATTTTTAATCAAGCATTACAACATTTAGAATTGGTCCTAAACAAATGCATCGAAATGAGTCTATGCCTCATCAATGATAAATGTCGAAGGCTAATGCAAGAAGGGATAGTCCTGGGTCACCACATATCCCAAAGATTAATTGAGGTAGATCAAGCAAAAGTCACTGTTATTAAAACACTACCCCCACCTGGAAATAGAGGGTTGTTTGCAGCTTCCTAGGGAAAACAGGATACTACAGAATATTTATAGAGGGTTTCAGTAAAAATTTTGTTCCAATGTTTTCCCTCTTGACAAAGGACATGGAATTCATCTGGAATGAACAATGCATGACAACATTTGACCACCTCAAGGAGAAAAAAAAAAATCCCCAGTACTCCAAGGACCAAACTGGATGCTACCATTTCACACCACTTAGATGCATCAGACAAAGCTATTGGAGCAGTCCTCGGGAAGGAGGAAGAGAAAAAACCATATGCAATCTACTACATCAACAAAAACTCGGCGGGGGGGAAACTGAACTACATAGTAACAGAGAAGGAATTTTTGGTTGTTGTACATTCCATAAACAATTTTAGGCACTACATCACAGGGTACCCAGTCTTTGTTCACACAGATCATTATGCAATCAGGTACCTCGTGAATAATCCCAATACAAGTGCTAGGATTATAATATGGTTGCTTCTTTTATAAGAGTACGACTTAACAATCCTTGACAAGGAGGGAAAACATAATGTGGTAGCAGACTTCCTGTCAAGACTGACCCATATATAGGATGGTGAATTAGTAAAAGATGATTTCCCTAATGAACACCTATTTGCAATCTCGACACAAACCCCATGGTTTGACGACATAGCTAACTACCTTGTATCTGGGATGTTTCCACAACATTATAACTACAAAGAGAAGTGTAAGATCATAAGACAAAGTGAAAACTAACTTGGATACAAGGAATGCTCTTTAAAAAGGGGCCAGACCAAATATTAAGAAGATGCATCTGGGAAGATAAGGTCCATGACATACTTCACGCTTCTCACAATGAACCTTGTGGAGGTCATTATGCAGCCAAAAGAACAACTTATAAAATACTGTAGATTGGATACTACTGGCCAACACTACACAAAGACTCCCAAGAATATGTTTCACATTGCGATGATTGTCAAAGAATGGGAAAACCAACACAAAGAGAAGAGATTCCACTACACCCACAAGTTTCATTGGAACCATTTGAAAGGTGGGGATTTGACTTTTTTGGTCCATTTAATCCACCTTCAAATCAAAAGAACTACATTTTAGTTTCTACGGACTATCTTACTAAGTGGGATGAAGTTGCATCACTCATAGAAGCTAATGAAACAAATGTAGCAAAACTCTTCATAGAACAAATATTCTATCGATTTGGAGTTCTGAGAGAATTATTTTCTGACCAAGGGAAACATTTTACATCAAACCTCATTGATGAAATATTCAGAAGGAACAAAATAAAACATCAACGATCCTCCTCCTACCACCCACAAGCCAATGTGAAAGCCAAGGTTACAAATAGAGAACTTGAAAGAGTTCTAACGAAGACAGTTCAATTACATAAAAAGGATTGGGAAGACAGGTTAACTGAAGCAGTCTGGGCTTATAACACAACTTGGAAAATAACAACAGGTTTTACCCCCTATGAGATAGTATATGGAAAAAGAGTAATGCTCCCTATTGAATTTGAGATCAAGACATTAAGAATAGCATCCCATTTAAACATGCAACTTTCAACAATCCAGGAAGAGAGGATGCTCCAATTAAACCAACTGGATGAACGTCGCCAACAAGCTCTAGCCCACACTCAAATCATTCAGCAACAAAGGAAGCAATGGCATGACAATAATATAAAAGAAAATAAATTCACAGAAGGGGATTGGGCATTGTTATATGATTCTAGATTTTAGAAATTCCAGGGGAAACTTACAACAAGACTGCTGGGACCATACATCATTGATACAATCTACGACAATGGAGCAGTCATAATCAAAACCATAGACCAGACAGAATTTCCAATATTGGTAAATGAGAATAGACTCAAATTGTATAGGAAACTGCAGTCTAAGGAGGAATTCACTCATACTCTTTATCAGAAAAATATGATGCTAATAGAGGACATAAACGTCCAATCAAACTAAAAAATATATATAAAAAAAGAGAAAAATATATATATGAAAACAAAAATGAAAAAAAATATTGTGAAAAAATGATGATGAAAAAAAATTTATCATGAAAAAAAAGGAAATGAAAAAATAAAATAAAAATAAAGAAAATATCATGAAGAAAAAATGATGAAAAATATATATCATGAAAATGAAACGAAAGAAATTATGAAAAATAAAACAGAAATCAGCTGAAGAAGCAAAACTATCAAGAGAGCCACCAAATCAACTGAAGTAGCAAAACTATCAAGCGAGCCAGCAAATCAAACAAAGTAGCAGAAGTTATCAAGCGAGCCAACAAATCAACTAAAGTAGTATAATTTATCAAGCGAGCCACCAAATCAACTAAAGTAGAAGAACTATCGACAAGCGATCCAACAAATCATCTAAAATAGCATAAGCTATCAAGCGAGCTAGCAAATCAACCAGGACAAAAAATGATAACAAACGAACCTGAGCAATGGAAAGAAGTAGAAACACAACTACAGAACTGACATTATAAATTACTGACAAAGACAAAATCAACTACGAAACTCAAACGCTACTAAAAAACTCTCCACGTCAGCAACAAAGGTATGCTATGCACAAAACGGTAATCTCTGAAACCTTTGTTTCCATTTTCGGTCAAATCAATTTCTCCCTACAGAAGGAATAATTAAGAGCCGAGGACAACTCTCTTTAGATAAAAAAGGCGGCACATGGTTCAGAGTAACCCCACCAGGTAATGATTTCTGATCCACGTGAAGAAATGACGATCTTCGTATCCCACTACATCCTTTCATATCAAACAACAACATGCCATGGAATGATGAAAGGATAAGGATGAATTAGCAAGAAAATATGGGGGAATAAGATGGAAGTGGGAAAGGATAAGTAAGCAAGACCAAGTGGCATATATGAAGCTTTCAAGTCTTGATCAGGGTAAACGCAGCAAGAAGAATTCAGAACTCAGATTAGCAAGCCGAGTCCAACCCAGAACAATCAAGTAAGTCATCTGTTCCACCACCCTCAATTTTATATTGTTCATCCATTTGGAAATTTCATAAGATGACAAAGGGGTTTAAAAAGAGTGAACCAGAATACCATGCTCCCATCTATGAAAAACCAGAAGTACTTACAATCCTTCGCACAACGGGATGGATGTCATTCATCATTGGGTTAAGAGGACATGATGTAGAAGTAGCCTTGGAATTCGCTAGAAATATGAAACATTTAAAAGAAGAACAATATGTCACTAGGGTAAAGGGTTTACACATCATCTTAAGTGAGGAAACAATTTCATCATACTCGGGCATGCCAAAGGGGTTACATTGGGGGAAGGACAACAGGGAATCCAATATTAGATAAAAACATGAGACCAATGCATTTTTCCATAGTTGCGGCGTCATTCTTTGTGGTTTATTCCCACTCTCTTCCTTCCCATTAAAATCATTATTTTCAGTAATTTTATACCTATGGTCCTTATGGAGACAATGCCTAAACTCATTATACACCTCCTTTCCTAAACCTCTTGAATGTTTAGATATTGTACTTGGACCACATACTAGACATGCATATTTTCCCTTTATTTGAGTCCTTGCAGGTTATGGAATAGTGTTAATATATAGAATTCCATAAATTATAAAAATAGGTTCAATAATAAATTATGCATAGAGATACATGGGAAAATTACATACCACAAAAATGTGTAAGACCAGGTGCATCGTGAATTGTCCATGTAAGTATTCCATGTAACTGAAATTGTTTTTGGCCTCATAGGTTTGGAGATGCTGTACATACTGATGCCAACCCATAATTTTAAAATTTCATTTATAAGAGGCTCAAGATATATGTCCATATCTTTGACTTGGTGCTTATCTAGTAGTTATTTGAAAAGTAACGTACATAATTAATAAGTTCTTGTAAATGCAATAATGGAAAAAATGATTGTTTGTATTATGTTAACATTCTTAAAAGTACGTACTTGGAACAATCAATGCGAACATGACGTGCTCCCTTTTTATTGTCATCCATAGAAGAAGGTTATTGTTTATAACAAAAACTGACCAAACTGATTAGTTTGTCCTGAGCTCTGCAAATGGATTGCCACCATTAGCTTCCATTGAAATTCTAACATTACATGGTTTCTTTTTAAAAATTGGCCATCTTTCCTTAATTTCTATGAATGCAGAACCATCTCCAGGCATGCATGACACCATCTTTTTTTCTCTATCATACATGGTAATCCATAAATTTTGCAATGTTTTTACACCTGAACAATCGTTGAAAATGTGGAATTATCAGGATATTCCAAAGAACTTTGTGGGGCACCTTATCTTATACTCGATCAATACGATATCTAATAATTCCACATTCAAGGCACTCAGTTTTTGATGCATGTTGTCCATAATATATAATATGATCATTAGGACATGCATCAATTGTGTTATACTCTATTCCTAAATCTTTTAGAATGACACATTTCTCTATATGTTTGGAGTAAAGTATTTGATGGTGGTAGAAGAGTATCACCTAATGATTTACAAAAACACAAATAAATGATAAAATCATTATTATAACTAGTATGTATACTGCAATGATAAATAAAAAACAAAGATTTGCAATTACATATAGATAAATCTTACATACCTTAAAAGCGGTGTCATTCTTGTGTTTGAAATACCATTCATTACCTTCAAGTTGACGAGCAACAAAACATCATAGAGAAGTCTTTGAGTATTTGTATAATGTTTTTTTTCCTTATCAATAAGAGGTGCATCATGAATATTGACATCTCATTTGCAGGTGCATTCTCATCTGTGGCAACAAATGTTTCATTGATCAACCTATCTATCCCTTCATTCTCAATAATATTTTGGTCGTCTTTAGCCATTGTATCAACCTCAATGTCATCACCCTCACCATCTCTAGCGGGTGGAATTTCAAGCATTGGTGCTCTTGTCTATGCAATCATTATGGAAACATATATCCACTTAGTATCAAAACATACATAAACTTTTTGATATATGCAATAAATATGTATTATTGAAAAATGAGAAAAAAACATATTTTTGATATCTTACTAAGGGATGATATTCTTTTCCACCTTCCAAGTGCCCGTGCCTTAAGCAATGTTTATGGGATGTTTCCTTAACAACGCTTATTCTCTATATCGCTTTGCGTTGCGTACAATGGCACCAACATTTTCCATCATTGATAATAGATTCAACGTGAATGACTTGATTCTAATCATGCATTTTACCATTGTTGCTTATGTCACCCAATACATAATCAATAACTACCTACATAGTAGCTTCTCGTTCATATATACTTGCATATCGGTGGACACGGTTGTCTAATAGTGTTCTCTATCTCAATGAAATACATTGTTAAACCACTAGTATAGTAATATCATTAGTCAACCATCGAAACCAATTAATTAAAGTTATAATTTGATTAGTCAACAATATTTCTTACCTCTAATCAGAGTTTTCTTCCTTCCAAAATCCTTTTGGAATGGATAATGGGAACTCTTAGTTTCTATATGAAGAGGACTTGGAGCAAACTTCTTCAATGATGGAATTGACAATCTGCTTCATTTTTTAAATGCACTACATGATTGGATCTTTTGGAAGCCACAGTAGGAAAAAGATCATTTAGATTCTCCCCTTGAAATGAAGATGAAAGAATAACAAGATATGAAGGATGTTTATGTGTCCATCAATGAAATTTTAGATGGTATTTGCACAAATACTCTGGCTTTAGCATCTTTGAGGTTGAATTCTGATGAATGGAAAGAAAAAGAAGCATTGTATGACCTTGGTATATATACAAGCAACTACATAAAAATGAGGTGCAAAATATGCAGGAAGAGTGATGTGCCAAATATTTAGCTAAGGAACATAAATGGAAAACCAAAATACGACGACTTTTGTAATACTGACATTTTGTCCCTTAGAGCATATTGGCCTTATATGTAAATATTGTGCGTATGTACGATTCCTAGCATGGAGCTCAAGGACAAGGCCCCGCTATTGAATTCTTAGCCTTGAAGAGGTCGGTATTTTATATTGTGCTAACCATGTGCTAGTGAGCCATAGAAATTGTAAAAGCATGTAAATAATTATATTGCAAATAAAATACCAAGGGGATGGCTATGCATGCAACTAATAAGAGGGGGCCATGTGTATCCAATAGGGAGAGGTAAGGGGGTTGGGGGATTGAAACCTATGTTTCCATGTGTCACTTTGTGAACTCCCTTTGACTTCCCTATTGTCATTAATTTTTGTTGTAAGAAAAGTACTCCAGAAATCAGTCCATGAACTTGATAGAGTATGGGCAACCCAGAATTCATATGAGTGGGTGTGGGCTCTGTTTACTTGACCCACAAGTCACTCCACCTCATGGGAATTCGTATCCCATCCTCCCCATTCCATTAGAGATCCATCAAACTGTAATTCGGGGTAGAGAATGCATGCCCAACAAGAGAAAAATCAGAAATCGCAACTTGAAAAGAAGCTGCGTTTTGGGGTGCCAAAACAACCCATAAATTTATGGAGGATGTAAAATCCGTTGGGGAATCCATAGATATGAACCCTAGGGTGAACTTGAGAGTGTTAGATGCCCAAAAATCCATAGTAAAACACCGATTTGATAGCCTGAAAATCCAATTACGGGACAGAGTCATTTGGCCATAGAATTGAGAAAATCCAAGCGTGAATGACAGAGAAGAAGATAGAACAGAGGTTGGAATTTCTTGTCAAACCCAGTGAAGGCTATAATCTCAAGTATTTAGCAGCTTGGACCTTTATATGCCCACCTTGAAGAGCACTGGAGGGAAGGGGCTTCTGAGAGACTGTGTAGAAGAGAAGGGGACCTTCCTTGTGTTGGGTGTGGTAGGTATTGTGGGTGCCAAGGTTGTTTGTATTTAGTTGAGATGCCTGTAGCTCTGTGGTTTATCTCACTGGCTTAGCATCCTCCTCCTTTGTCTCTTGCATGCTTGATAAACCCAACTGTGTGTTGGCTTAGCATGACTGTTTGTGTGAAACCATGGCTGTGAGTGAGCCTGTCCAGTCTCCTTAGTGGATACATAGCCCCAGCTCGGGGATGGTCTCTGAGTGCTGAAAGAATATAGGTTGGACAGAGACCTATGGTTGGGATGGAACGTTGCATTCCATAGCCAGTTGCCTGCTGAATTCACTTGGAAAAGATAAGTGCTTATTATGTTGTTAATTATGCTTCATTCATGTGTTATGAATGGTTATTTAATATGTCTAATTGCATGGATTGGACCAGCTATGTTATTGAAATGGATGCTTGTGCATTATGTTGTTAATATGCTTATGCATTATTCTATTACGATTGTGTTGGAATGTTGTTAATGCATTCTGTGTGTGCAGTATTCAGAGTTATTTACGTTGTGTATGTTTATCATGTATTTGCACATACATTTGACTGTTAAGAATTTTATAATATGGCATTGGGGGGGAATTAGTACCCTTGTTGTGCTCGTGTCCCCTCTAAGTGTAACGTCCCCATTATTGACCCCATTACATTTAAATGTAATTGATGTAATATTGTATGAAATCGTGGTGAGGAGCTCAAGGCCAAGGCCCCGCCATCGATTTATTTATGCATATGCTTTGCGTGCTAGCCAGGCACATTGGAATTTCAACATCATGTAATATGCATTTTAATAAAATACCCACAACTAGCTATGCAATGCAACCAAGAGATGGGGGCATGATTTTCACAAGGAATTGGGAGGGAAAACATTCAAACCCTTGAGCCCATAGAGTCAAGCCAAGTGTCAATGAGAGAACCCATCAAACCCTCAACTACCCATGTTGACTTTTGTACCCAACCATTGATTTCTCCCAAGAGTTGGTTGAGGTAGTTAATGCCTTGGGAATGGGGAAGTATGGCTGTCCAAATTCGGGTATGGGCAAGCCACCCTTCATGGAAAAACGTGTTTTGTCTCCTTGGGCAAGAAAGAGCCATGAATTTCTTCCCCAAGCCATTATGCATCCATCATTCTTTCTCCCTCACGAGTTTAGAGCCACCTGGGCATTTTCCAGGCATGTCTGCTGCGTTTTTCTTCATTCTCCCAGTAGAGAAGGGCGTTTTCTGTGTTGCATACCAGTGGGGAAGAAGGGAAATCGAATGGGGGTTCAATAGAGACCGTTTAGGGCTGTTGAAGGCTAAGATATTGGGGAAGAAATCGTTTTTCCTCCCTGTGGTTGTTGCCCCATCCCAAAATCCATTTTTGGTTGGGAACGTTTTTGAGAAAACCCCTGGCCATCTTATGTGTAAATCCTACTGTCTAAAATGTGTATCCCTGCCCCTGTTTGTGCATGGTGTGTGAGAGAAGAGTATGTTGGGTATGGGTTATGGGTATCCATAGCTTTGGCTTGAGCATGAGGGTAAGCCTCCAGGGTTCAAGTGTAGCCTGATAAACCCAGTTGGACTGGCTTGGCTGAGATGAAATGGTTAATGGGCTGCGTGGGAGCCGGAATGTTCCCTTTCCTTGTGAGAATCATGCCCAGCTCGGGGGTGGCCTTCGGACGGACTCAGTATAAGCTGTCGAAGAGCCTATGGCTGGGTGGAACATTGCAGCGACATAGCTAGTTGCTTGGGGCAGCTGCATAATGAAGATAAGTGTTATTAAGTCTATGTATTACTTCTGCAATGTTTAATTAATGCTTATTTTGATATGTTAGATGAGCATGAAGTGTGTGTGGACGTTGTTTTAATTCTGCTGTGCATAGTTGATTTGTTTTACATCTGCACATCCATTTTTATATTTATATGAATCTAACTAATGGGTTGAAATCATGTGAAAGCCCTGAATTCGGCATCATGTACCCTGCCTTGCCAGGGTTGAATGGGTGGGTACGTGACACTAGGAGTCAGATCGACGGGAGGGGGACATGACAACTTCGATTTAGCATCCCTAGATTAGGACAAAGACATTATGTATCATTTATCTATTCAAGCAATATTATCATGTAGGATTCTAGCAAGAGTATACTCCATGTATTTGCAAGAACAATGGAGTAAGTTTAGAATCTCATGACTAAACTTAGGAAAAAGGTTTGAAATCAAAATTGTGCTTCACTTTATAGATATGTACATTGATTCTACAAACAGAGAGAAGAACCTCCTATGTGAACTTTACCAGTTTAACTTCATATGCATGTAGTAGTTTTCAACATATGCATGTAGTATTTTTTAGCAGTCATGAGGACATATTGGTCGATCCTAAATAGTTGAAATCCTTCAGAATTAATCAGAAAATATTAATGACTTTGAGGATGTGACTAATCGATATGCTTTACTAGCTCTTCTAGCTTCTGATGGATGGAATCTTTTATCTCACTCACTGCAGTAGCGAAACACCATGGGTTATACTCTATTAAGGATTGCATTAACAAGAGGGAATAGAAGAGGGATCCCACAATTTTTCTAGATGAGTAGAGCAATTGATGCTCTTATCCGAAATTCTAGTCATTAACAAAATTTTGGCTTGGCTAAAGATTAATTGAGAATAGGGAATCAAATTGAATAACCAGTAATTAGTACAGTCCATAAGAAAAAAAAAATTGTCCAAGCATTCTTTCAAACACTTGATGTACATTTTCTAAACTTCCTCCCTTGGCGTGCATTAATGCCAGTGCAGCACCCAGAAAAAATTCCAACCTCGATGCTCTTAATGAATTTTAATCACCACTAATTTGGATTGGCTATCATTGAAATTTAGGGAGGTTGTGTCCTACACCTAACCATCATGGTGTTGCTTGTCTTGAGGAGGTATTGTATGTTTTTCCTATTGTATGGTGTTCAATGAAGAAGTCCTCCGAAATTGTAACAAATCCAGTGCAACTACTTAAAAAAATGGTTGTAGAGATGACTCTTGAGTAATTTTATAGACTGAAAACAATACTCGCAACAACACCAAGACGGTCACATTGCTTTAGTTCATACATGACAATAATGTTAGGAGACATCCTAAGTTGAAGGTTATTGCATGCAAACAAAACTAAATCAAGCAAAAGAAAACCTACAGATTTTATTAGAAAAAGATTATTCTCGTGAATGTGAAGCAAAAGGTCTAGTATTTGGTACATAGCCTAGTCACTATTTCAAAATATCATGAAAGCACCAAGAACTTAAATCCTCAAAATCAATGAAATGGAAAGCCAGGGAGGTGTTCACAAATCCTTTTAATCCTTGTACTAAAATGAAATGAAAGAGAGATACTGCAAATATAGTAGATCTATAGCTAAGTAGTCTACATTTAGAAAGTCACTACAATAAAGGCAAGCTGGGTGAATGATCATAATGGCAACTACTATTAGCATGGAAGCAACATAAATTCAAAGGTTATTCAGGATGATGATCGTTAGTTAGTTGCGAATGGCAAGTCCCTTCCCCTCATACGATATTTCAATCTGGATCTTGACCTTCGAGTGCACTCGCTTAAAAGTCCCTTCCCATGTGTTGTTCGCTTAAAAGTTGTAATATTGCTTAGTGCTGTTAACCTTTGATAAGCCTTCTATAAAGATATTTATTATTTAGAAATGTGGTTACTAATAAAGTTAAAAGAAAAAACTGTGTGTAAGTTTGACTTCATTTGGAAACACTCTGTGTGTCTGTATGTTTGACCGCATTTGTAAAAGAAAAATCTATGTTGGAAATTGCATATTTCGTGCAGCATGAAAACAATACATCTTCTGGTTTCCAGTGGGCAACGTGGTTTGTGGGGAATGATTCAGTTGCTGTGTGGGAGCCGTATATGTTGACTAATGCACTAATGCCTGTATAAACCCTAGAAAAATCTGTTTATTTCAATACCATAGTACGGTTGTATTTCCATCTGTGATCTGGAAGTACCGAATCCCGATGTGCATTGTACAGGACTCTGAGCTTGGAACAGTTTGTCATATGTCAGACATTACGTCTCCAATTCTGGGGAATAAGATCACACCTTCTGCTCTGTATTTCGCAGTAACACCACTCCAATCTTTGCACCTTCTGCTCTGTATTTCGCTGTAACACCACTCCAATCTTTGCATTATCCATTCATGGGACGTATCTTCCAAGCACCAGACCGTGCAAACTTTAAATAATCAAAAGCGGTTTCGTCTGTTTCAAATCCTAGGTTCATTTCGAGGCTCCACGCTCTTCTTGGTTTTTTTTTTGTTTTTTTCTTCAATTTATTACATTTGATTACATTAGTGATTTTAATTAAAATAATAAAATATTAAGTAAATAAAAATTTAACAATGTTAATTCTTAATTTAAATTTAAAATTAATATAAGCAAAAAATATAATTACTTATTCAAAGTGAAACAAATAACAGTTTAACAAAATAATATAATTTTTTATTATAAAAGTATTTATAATTAATGTACATATTGTTAATATAAATCATATAACCATTGAGAGCGTGAGAGGAGCACTCGGGTTTTGGAGCCTCTTCAAGAGTTGCAGCCGAGATGAGTTCTTCTGGAGGTAGAGAGCCACCTCCCCCCCCTCCTCTGTCCACCGGGGAGGCATTCCGAAAACTGGTTTCAGCTCAAGGTTTGAAACCGTTGAATACATTGGTCTCGAAGTTTATTAAGAAACTTGAGTCTATTCCACAAATAGCCTTGTCGCCAGAACAACCTATGCGGATCGCTTTGACTCTGGCTGAAGGAGGATTGGTCGGACAATTTATGGGACTCTGGCCCTCCACCAGAACTACTAACAACTTGATCCAACGGAACTGGAGGCCTCTGATCCAGAACAGTGTAACTTGTTATGTAGTTGGAAGAGGATTTTTTATATTCGAATTTATATCCAAGGAAGATCGTGATCTCATCTTCTGTAGTGGTCCTTATTTCATGGGCACCCAAGGTCTCTACCTTAACTAGTGGACGCCTGGTTTCGACCCCGCGGTAGATGTTCCCAAGGAAGTTCCTGTCTAGGTCCGTTTGCCCAATCTTCCTGTTCATTGTTGGAACCTGCCTTGTTTGTAGACAATATGGAATGGGCTGGGTTGGTATATTGACAAAGCAGACTCAAAAGCGCAGTACATATGTGCCCAAATCTACATAGAAATCGACCTGGAGACAAGACTACCGGAAGCTGTTAAACTCACAGTGGGCAATTGGCATCACTTCCAAAAGCTAGACTATGAGCAATTGCCATTTAAATGTAGAAGTTGTCATGAATACAGACACTTCCAGAAAAACTTCCCTAAGAATCAAGTGCCAGGAAAGGAAGCTGATGAAGGCTGGCACCAAGCCAAGAAGGCAAAAACCAACTCCAAGCCCAAAGAGAAGAAAAATAATAACCCACCGTGAACTCAGCTAAAACCTCGGATGCCCAAAAAGTCCAAATAGTTACCGCTGTTTCCGGGAATAGCTTTGTGACCCTGGAAGAGCATGATAAAGAAGTAAAAGATCAAGAGAAAGTGGCGGAGGCAACCACCCCTCCAGTGGCCGAAGAGACTCCCCAGGAGAAAGAAGCTGAGAATGTGCAAGTCAATTTAGACTATGAACTAGAAGAAGAAGCTTCGAATAGCGAAGGAACAAAAACAAGCAACTCCCAAATCACTCCAAAAAAAGCCACCCGAGAAAGGAAGTCCAAGAAAGAAAGGAGAGAGTAGGAGACATATCTAGACATACTATAGGGATCGCAGAAAACTCTCAAGAATATGATGAATAACCGTACTACCAGAAAGCAAGGCCAGGCTTCAAAAGGTGCCAATACCTCTCAAGTAAGTAAATTATGAAATTAGTCTCTTGGAATTGTAGGGGGTTCGGAAGCAAAGTAAAAGAAGGAGCTCTTAAAGATCTTCTTCGAATGACGAGTCCAAAGATTCTACTAATCCAGGAGACCAAATTGGAGGGAGACGATCTCCTCCAAACAAATAAAACATTTTGGAAAAAAGGACAAGGAAGAGCAGTGAGTGCTCGGGGTGCCTCTAGTGGCATAGGAACCTTCTGGGATAGTTCCAAATATGATCTACTTCTTGTTGATAGTTGCACGCATTGGATCCTCACCAAATTACAACATCAAGACTCAGGAAAACATTTAAGTCTTCTCAATATGTATGTTCTAGTCCTCCCCTCAGAGAAACAGAGCTGCTGGGATCAACTAAAAAACTACTTGAGCTCAAACTCCCCTGAAAATATAATCGTGGGAGGGGATCTAAACATTACCCTCTCTCAGGAAGAAAAAAAAGGGGGCTTGTTGGTTAGGGACCCGACCAGGGAGTGGGTGGAGGATCTTATTCTGGACTTGGATCTGGAGGATATTAAACCTGTTAAAGGGAAGTTCACTTGGTCAAACAAACGGTTAGGCCCGTGACACATAGCCACTCGGCTAGACAGATTCTTGATCCAAAATACCTTCTTGATCTATGGACTCTCAACCACCTCTAAAATCCTTCCTCATAGTGTGTTGGACCAAAAACAAATCTTGTTGGAGCTATCCCAGGACAAGAACTTGGGTCCAATCCCTTTCCGATATAGCCAGGCTTGGATTCATCAGGAAGGCTCCCAGGATCTTGTCTCTCAAGCCTGGAGTGAATTGGTTCAAGGATCCCCTTTCTTCATTTGGGAGGAAAAGTTAAGAATACTCCAAAAAGCCCTAAAAAGTCGGGCCAAAACCATCAAAACCCCCATCATCAAGAGACAAGAAGCCCAGGTCTCGCTTAAGGATCACCAACTGCTGCTAGAAGACAACACTATTACTCTAGAATTCTTGAACCATGAAACTGATCTTCAAAATTCGTTTGACAAAGCATGCTGAGAGGAAGAAGACTATTGGCGTCAAAAATCACGTAGCCTGTGGCTCCAAGCCGGAGACAAAAATACAAGTTATTTTCATAAACAAGTTGAGGCCAAAAACCATTTCAAGGCAGTCAAAGAAATCCATTATCAGGGTCAAGAAATACAGGATTTTGAAGGGATTAAGCAAGCAGCCCATTCCTTCTTTAAAGAGCTTTACACATAAATTGAAAACAACTTAGTTTCAGCCACTACATACCCCCTTTCTTTGGTCCCACGGCTAGTTCAAGACAATCTAAATCTGAGTTTAACAACTCCGATGAAGATTCAAGAAGTTAAAGCAACTCTCGATCAAATGGAAGCCGACAAGGCCCCTGGCCCCGATGGATTCACCACCTGATTCTTCAAGGCTTGTTGGTCTACCATAAAAAAAGATCTTCATAGAATGGTGATGAAGGCCCAGCATTGTAACAAGATTGGAGGAAGCACAAACTCCGCCTTTCTGGCGCTTATCCCCAAAGAAAAAGGAGCAAACAACTTCAGCAGGTACCGGCCAGTTTCCCTCTGCAACACCAGCTACAAGATCATCACCAAGATTATAGCAAGTAGACTCAAAGAAATCCTTCTGACCGTTATCCCAAAAAATCAAGGTGGGTTCATCAAAGGTCAACAAATCCTAGACAATATTATCCTGTTTCAAAAGGCAATTCATTCAAGCAATCAACGCAAAGAAAAAGGTATGGTCATTAAGTTAGATTTAGCAAATGCCTTTGATCAAGTAAGACATGGTTTCCTTTTTAAAGTTATGGAGAACTTTGGGTTTGCTCCTGGTTTTATAAGTTGGATCAAGGCCTGTGTAGGTTCTCCCTAGATTGCCCCTTTGGTTAATGGGTGAGCAACAGGGTTCTTCAAACCCTCGACGGGTCTAAGGAAAGGCTTCCCCATGTTGGTTTTGCTTTACGCAATCCAAATCTTTGTATTATGTTTCCAACTAGACCACTGTCAGTAGATCCAATCCTTATCGGGCCTCAGGATGGTGTTAGGAGTCAAAGACCTCAACCACACTTAGTTCGCAGACGATACTCTACTTCTAGGAGGAGCAAGTGTTCTCACCGCTAGAAATTTCAAAAGTGAGCTAGACTTGTATAATGAGGCTTCCGGCAGCAAGATCAACTATCTGAAGAGCAAAGTTTACAGCTGGAACTGTTCTCCAAGGGAGATGTTGGAAATTACGAGAGTACTTGACATGGAAGGTTTCACTAGCTGGGACTCTTTCAAATACCTTGGAGTGCCAATATTCAAAGTCAATCCAAAATCCTCTCATTGGCTCTCGTTGTTGTACAAACTAAAGCTCTGAATTCATTCATGGGGTGCGTCTTGGTTGAATCTAGTAGGAAAGTGGTGCTTTTAAAATCTGTCCTCACAAGCATTCCCATCTTTCAGAGCTCCATGCTGTTGGCCCCGAAAATGATTGCCCTCAAAATCGATTCCTTGTTAAGGCGATTCCTCTAGGAAGGGGGAAAGCAAAATGAAAGGAAACTCCATCTTGTCAGCTGGGAGAAAGTTAACAAGCCTCTCTTGGAAGGAGGCCTCCATCTCTGTAAGATCAGCACTCAAAATCTAGCTCTAGGAGCAAAAATCCTTTGGAATGTCATCTCTGGTAAGAGTTCATGGAGCAAAAACGTTATTTGGAAAAAATACTTTCAAGGTCCAAGAAGCCAATGCCTTGATCAACCACCAAAGGTCCTCAAAGGTTCCCCAATCTTTAAGCTCTGTAAAAAATCTCTAGAGTTCTTCAAATCAAATCTTTCTTGGATACCTGGGAATGGGAAGCACATCCACATCTGGGAGGATTCGATTCTAGGAGAGCCTCCTTTAAGCTGCCATGAAGGTCTGGACAATCTAAAAGAGTGGCTTCTTTCTAAAAACCGAACAACACTATGGGATATTTCAGCCTGGAACTCTGATGAAGATAGAACTTGGAAAGAGTGGGACTTATTAAATAGCCAAGCATTCTTAGAGGACGAAGTTCAGAACTTGTTAACTCTACTCTAAGGGAAATCGCCTTTAAAGGCTCGCTCCAAAGACAAAAGAGGTTCGGGCATCACTTCAGGAAAATATATAGTTGCAGCAGGCTATAAATATCTTCTTTCAATTATGCATGTTCTCCCAGACCTGAAAACTTGGAAAGCAATCTGGTCCTTCAAGTCTTTGCCAAAAATTGATATGTTCATCTGGACTTTGGCCCACAAAAGTATCATGACAAGCAAAAATATAAGGAAGAGAGGGTGGGAAGGGCCCTCCCATTGCCCTTTCTATTGTTTAGAGGAAGAATCCACTGATCATCTGCTACTTCTATGCCCTTTTGCAAAAGAAGTGTGGGATAGTGCCCTGGGACTTGAACCCTCCTTAATCCATCTACCTCTGGAGATCCCCGAGCTTCTTAGGAATTGGAACTCCCTCTGCCCCTTCTCTCTGAAACAAAAAGAGAAACTTAAATGTTGCTGGATGATCCTCCCTAAGTTTGTTCTCTAGAAAATATGGCTTGAAAGAAACAACAGCCTGTTCCGAGGCAAAGTGTGCATTCCTTCTCATGTGGCAATTAAAGCCAGAGCTCTGCTGGGAGAAACCCTACCTTTGCTGGCTAAAGACAATAAATCTGTTCCACTGGAGCCTAATGAGGTTCTTTGGATTAAGGAACTCGTTCCCTCCACTAAACCGCAAGCAGTAGTCACAAGTAAAATCCATGCTAGCTGGGAGATCCGTTTGGATGAGAAAAACTTCATCAGCTGGAGGAATTCTTTGAGAAAGCACTGCTTGTTCTTCGATGGAGTTGCAAAAGGAAATCCAGGGGCGGCAGGAGGGGGATGGATCCTTTTGGACCCTAATGGAATACTTGAATTGTCTTACTCTTGGGGTTTGGGGACAAATACTAATAATAGCGCAGAGGCACTGACCCTATTGCAAGGGCTTCTTCAAGCTCTAAAAAGAAACACCAGAGACCTTGTTGTTTTTGGTGATTCCATCTTGATAATACAAGCCATTATCTCTCAAAAGATGCCGAAGCAAATCAAACTCAGCCACATTCTAAATAAAGTCAATCTTCTTTTGAACAATTTCAACTCTATTAGTTTTTATCACATCCTAAGGGGTCTCAACAACCTAGTGGACGCCGAAGCCAACCGAGGGGCACCCTTGAGCAAGGGTTTTATGCTAATCAATGGGGCTAGGAACCTTGCACTCATCCCCTAGACCCGCAAAACCATCTCTCATCTTGTGGTTTTGGATACTTTGCATGGTCCAGTAGCCTTCTCTGCTCCCAGTATTAAACCAACGGCAGAGGGAGGATGCTAGTACCACTTCTTGTGCGGAACATTCCCTCGACTTGACCTTCATGGAGCGCTCATTTCAACTCAGGTCACGAGGTTTGCAATATCTCAGCTATTTTAAAAGAGTACTGGGGGGGCATCAATCTCATCCGCTCTCTCATTCCTGCTTTCGTTCTCTCATAAGCTCTCGGAAGGCGGCATCTGCAAGTTTGAGGGAAGAAGCAATGGCGTCCAGTTCAGAACCTGGACCGACTTTGAAGGAGAAACTCGAGCTATTGGAGAAGGAGCTTAGCCGGCTTAGGAAGCTACTCATGGACTAGAACCACGTGATTGTGAAGTTGGATCAGGAGGGGGGAAGAAGGTTCGAGATGCTGGACGCAGACCTTATCCAGCTCCGAGAGATCATCATCAGCTCAGTCGACCAGCATTTCAAAGAACAAGTTGTTTCTCAGGACGAGCTGGAGAAATGGGTTACCAAACTAGAAGAAAGTCGGCAAATGCACGTTGGATTGGAAAAATGCAAAGGAGGAGTAGCAGGTCACCAAGGGGAAAGGAATACCAAGCAAATTCATGTAGTAGTACTATGTTCTCAGGTATCGTCTGAGTTCTTCATTTTGCATTTTCACTATATCGGCAGCTTCTCTGTCTTAAGCTTGCCTTGTTTTAGTCGGTCAGGCTACCATAGCCATAATAGTCTTCTTCTTGTCTAGAATGTTGATTTTTGGACAACAATAGTTTTCAGATGTATCAGTACCAATGGCTTGCCCACTTTTTTATAATATACAAATTTATCCGTTCTTGTCAAAAAAATATAAATCATATAACCATCATTGTCCATTGGTTGTAGCTTGGGTGGTTGGGAGGAAAGATTGTTGCCCTTCCCACCCAGGTTCAATTCTTGTAAGTGACATGATGCTCTTGTTGAGCCCCTATTGTAATGATTGTATTTCAAGCTTTCCTTGATTCCTTCGGAATAGTAAGAATGTGATTTTTCTGCTGAAAAAAAAAATCATATAACCATCATAACCTATTAAAGATATGCTCCCTTGTCTCATAAAATTAATAACAAAATTTACATATATCAACTCACACAAGTGTGTATATATATATATATATATATATATATATATATATGGCATGCTTATCCTTAAATTTAAATTTTGTGAGATTGATTCAATGTAAACATCTTTAAATACCTACAAGTCTATGAAAATTTGTTTAGATTTTGAAAGATAAATATCACTTTATTTCTTAGATATATCTTTACATTAAAACTATGGCATCAACAACATTGTTCAATATTCATAAACTAATTATAAAATATTGGTTATTGGTTGTTAAATAAGAAAAGTGTAGTCTAAAAGTTTGATGGTGTTGAATTAGTTTTTACTATCAAAATTGCCATTAAAACAAAGTTAAATTTAGATTTTGTAAAATAAAAGACGTCGAATTACGATGAAAAACCTCCATTCGAACTAAATTATCTAATTTTTAGAAAGCTCCACTTAAATATTCAAAATGTTATTATGTTGTATTTTATATTGATTTAATATGTGAATTATTTCAAGAGAAATTGTTACTCGTTCTATTTAGTATTGACAATAAGGATTGTAAAATTGTTTGCACTTAGGAAAAGGAATTATCATAAGGGTGGTGTTTGTAGTAGATGATGTTTATATTATAAAGATATATGAAGGAATTAAAGTCATTTGTAAAAGAATGAGCATGATTAAAACATTTCATGGAAACAAGGAGATATGTTGTTTTTGAGTTTCTTTACTTCATAAAATATTCATTAATTCATTTCATATTATTGTATTAGTTATAAAATATTCATTAATTCATTTCATATTCATTGTATTAGTTATATAGAAGATAAAAAATAATGAAGAAGAAGATTTAGAAAAAAAAAGTCCCCTATTCATTTTATAGTTACAAGAACATTAAACCATTCACATTTTGTTGTTAATATTTTGTTAATATGAACAACAATATATAAATTCATGTTATGCATGTTACTAGTGATGTCATGTTTGAATAATTAATTCATATAAAATTTAAAGGCAATATGTCATATAGTAACCCTTCAATATATGCACAAGTCTATGATTATAGGGGGAGCTTGATGGTCAATAAGCACAAAACGCAAAATTGTGAATTAAGATGGCATTCCAACAACTTAGGTGTACACGTTCCTCATACAAGAATGCTATTAGTAGTAAAGTGGATTATTTAGGAAGTGATAAAATATAGTGAATTATTTAAGTTAGTAAAGTGGATTATTTAGGAAGTGATAAAATATAGTGAATTATTTAAGTTAGTTTTTTAAAAATGCAAGTGTTATAAGTTTTTAATACATATTATGTATGGATAAATAAAGATGTATATTTTCCTTCAATTAATTTAATAATTTTTTATTTAATAAAAATAAAATTCGATTTATTAAACTATATCAAGAAAACGTGTTTTATTACTTCATACATATCTAGATGTAAAAAAAAATGTAATGACATTCTTGCAACTTTATGTAATTATGAGACTCATGAAGAATGTTTTTTATAAGGTACTTTCCTATAAATCAAAGTGCCCCTCGTGTATATACAAGGTTAAAGCTAAAGATAATGCATGGATTGTATTTTATTGTCATTCTTTGTTTTTGTTTGGCTATTGTTTAGCTTGATAAGAATAACAAAAGGTTGTGTTGATGCTGCGGAGATCGCAGCATCAATCAGAAAGGGATTCTCCCCAAAAGATTATCCCAATTAGATTATCTACCGTTTGGTATAGGGAATTCGTTCGGTTAGCGGTTCCGGCAACCGTGGGTTTGGAGTTTTATTCCAATAATACCGGTTATGGCCCAATCCACCGTTCTTTTGATTTTATATTTTATAATGATATGCAAGTGCCCAGTCTAAATTTAATCTAAATGCAAAACTGGAAAACAGATCTAAGTCTAAAACTGAAATAAATCTAACTATCCCTGCAAGGAGCAAATTTAAAGCATGAGCAATGAGCTGTAGGAATTATCTTAAAGAATAAACAGACAGCCATTAAATCTTAAAGAGAAAGCTACAGCAAAGATAAAAGATATCAGAAGATAGCTTCTGATTAAATATAACACATTCATTACTCATGAAAGAGAGAATTCATTTGCAAAGAGAGAAGCAAGATCATTTAATACAATGAAATAATTCAAGACAGTAATAAAGATCTCACAGCAAAGTATAGCAGACATAGGAATAATCTACAATGCATCCAATCTCCATTCTCATGCAAAACGTCCCCTCCAGGCTCTTATTAGAAGATTTTATTTTCTTAAAACATGTGCAAGATAGCTCGTACAAGTCTAGAAAATAATTCCCTGCCAAAAGTCCTTCTACATTCCTTCCTAACTTCTATTTATAATATTACAAAATGCCCTTTGGGCTGCCACCTGGCCTTTACACTTGTCACCTACAGACTTTTCCCCTTTTAACAAACAAAAATGTGACCTCCCTTTTAAACAGAAAATTATTTAATAAAAGACATGACAGCTGTCCCATATCTCCACGTTTATACATATGAAAGCCAAAATACAAAATATAGGAATTAATGCTCTAAAATTAGCGCATTCATTCTTGGGCAGGCACTCCAGCTGGGGAAGAAATACTCGAACTAGCTGTTGCTGCTGGGAGAGAGGAAATCGAGCCAGCTGGTATTGCTGCTACTTCTGGGAGAGGAGCACCAGGGCTGGCTGTCACCTCTGCTGCTGCTGGAAGAGAAACGCCTGGACTAGCTGTTACTCCTACTGCTGCTGCTGCTTTCTTTTCGTCTTCAGCAATGTAACTGTACCAGACACCAGTGTCCCTTATAACTACATTTGCTAAAGCAAGGAGCAATATTTTCTGAGAAGTTACGTATTTACCAAGTTCTGCTCCGATACCTTGAATTTTTGTTACTGCTGCTTGGTGTATTTCCTTAAGCAGATGACTGTGTATTGATGACATCCCAATGTAGTGCTGGAGGTCATCAATGGCTAGGACATCAATCCTTTTCACATATTCCATTTGGATGCCCAGCTCTTCCTTCAGGTTAGCTAAACGCTGCTCTTTGCCCAGGAAATCATCAAGGGATTGAGGGAAACTCAACTTGCATTTGTCATGCACTTCATGGATTCTTTGATAAAGCCTGCTACTTTTATTCATTGTCCCTTAGATCTTGGCCATTAGCTTAATGCCACAGTTTTTTCAAAATTCCAACAGGGCTACGTCTTCATTAAAACCATCTTCAGATTTAAATGGGAGATGTTTGGGGAAATTTACCTTTCCTTCTCTCCATTTTATCTGGCTCAAGATATTTGCCTTAACCCGAGTATGTTTAGCTTTAAGTCTATTGGCTTCTGTATTAACTTCTGCCAATCTAACCACCATGGCCTTGAGCTTGCATACTTCCTCAGTGATTAATTCCTGCGTGTCATGGATTTGCCTTAGGATGCCACAGGATAGCTCATGGAAAGGAGACATGTCCATCGCTCTACTCTCTACCTGCTCTAATTGCTCACCCAATACTTGCTTATCTACCTCTAGATTGGATACTTTAGTTTTTGCATCAATCTTTTCTGTTTCTAAGATCATCATCTGAACCGTCATGCTTTCCTTTTCTACTTCTAGCTGGTTATACTTGTCTGACAGCTCTTTATGCTCAATTGTCAGGCGATTATACCTATTCACCATGAGATCCCTATAGGCTTGCTCATTGGCCACAGTGTGTTGTAGCATGCGAGCTCTCCTCTTAGTCGACTCAAATTCTTTAACTATATCAGCCACGTTGTCCAGCGTTGCTCTTGCTATCTCTACAGAGGCGGATGCCATAGCTAAAGGATCCTTGTTTGTGTTCTGCATTACTGTGGTCTCCCGGTGAGTGACAATATCCTCCTGGAAGAGTCTCTTTATCCTCTCTTCCGATTTAAGGACCATAGCCTTCCTCTTCTTATCATAGACAAATTCATTCCATCTGGACACAGTATGCTCTTCCGATGGAGTATATGGGACGATTGGGAGATCTATAATATCTATCTCTGCTTCCGCGGGTGGGGTCTGGACTCCCTGAGCTGGATCTGTTCCCACATTTTGGGTACTAGAGACACCTGCTTGTGCTGGGTCCGCCTCCACATTTTGAGTGCCGAAAACACCTACTTGAGGCACGTCTATTTCCATGTCCTGGGCACCGGGGTCTCCTGCTTGGGCATCTTCAACCACTTTGAGTTCTTCTTTCGCTTCCTGCCCTACTTTAGCTTGTTGCCTTCTCTCTTCTTCTTCAGCTTTCTGCTGCCTTTCATCTTCAGCCTCTTTCTGCTGCTGGGCTTCCTCTGCCTCTTTCTGCAGCCTCTCACTTTCTGCTTCCTGCTGTACTCTCGCCACCTCAGCTTCCTGCTGTACTCTGGCAATTTCAGCCTCTTGCAGTAACCTTGCTTCCTCTCTTAACCTTTGTTCTTCTTGGGCTCGAGCATCATCTGCTTCTTTCTCTTTCGGCAGGTTGGTTTTTTGGGCCTTGGTAGAGCTAGAGCTTGCTCTACTACCTTGGTGACAAACCTGCAACCCAGTCATGTTGCTGATGCCTCTGAATGCCTCTTCCTCGGCATTATGATAATGGGCGTACTCGAAATGAGCATGAATTTCTTTGCAGTGTTCGGCGACTTTTCCCTGCCTATCATTCCTATGGAAAATAACTTCACCAAAGTGGAAAGATTTCAGCTCTTGCACAAACTCCTCAGCTGATGCAATTCCTGAGAATTTGTAAGCTCCTATGCAGAAAGGTATACGGGGGAAAGAAGCCTTATGCTGCTTGTTAAGCACTGCTCCAATCCCATCCAGGAAAATTTGCCTCACTGCCTCCTTGAGGACTACATAGTCAGTAGCATACCTCGACAAAATATATGGAGCTTTGGTCCCTCCAAACATTCTGAGGTAGGTGCCTTGCTCCGAAAAATAAAAATCTCCATAGTTTTCAAGGACCTCCATAGCATTCTCCGATAGACAGTTGGGCTCTTCCTTGAATATTTGCTCATATAGGGGCATGATGAACCCCTCACAGATGAGCTTATAGCTGGGCTTGTAGTTTTGAGCCCACATCATCCTGAAAGCAGTGTAAACCGGGGTGTTGGCCTTATCCCACGTGCAACCTAAGCTGGGAAAAGATAGCTTGGCCAAAACACAATCAATAAGATATGAAGACATGTAAAATTCTGCCCTTTTTAAGGCCAGACCTTCTTTTGCAGCAACCACCATTGATGCCAAACTGTCTGACAGGATGGTAGCCCAGTCAAACACAGTTCCTTTAAATGCCACGAAGTGGATGATGGGAACCCACTGTATCTTGTATACAGTGCCATCGGGCATATTGAATATTCTTCACAACATAAGGGCGATTAACCTGAAAGGAGGCCTTAAATTTTGTACATCATACTCGTCATTACCTCTCTTTCTTAAGTGTTTTCCTGTGACCAATAATTTTTTGGCCATTTCAATATTGTTCATCTGGCCCAACCATTCATCACTCAGGGCTTGCTGGGGATGTGGGAATTTATAGGCTGCGGCAAGGTATGCTGGGTGGAATGAGGTGATGGCTATTTTCCCGCTGTCATGTAATACCCTTGTCTCTGTATTAGTATGTTCGATTATCCACCCGATTACTTCAGAACATGGGAACAGCTCAGGGCGGGTAGAAGCTTTAGCTATGCCCGAAGTTCTAATGTTGAGATAAATCTGCCCTTCTTCAAGTAACATATCCGGGATATCTTGGTCCCGGATCATCCTGTAAATGTCGCCCCAGCGGATTTCAGGAGGAATACCGGTGGCGCACTTAGTATCTTGAAACATGGTTTCAATCCTAAGTGGCACTGGTTCAGGTTCTGTCATTTTAGCCTTCTTCCTACCACCTTTTGGCATCTTGACTTATCCCTGCCAGCAACCAAATACAAGTCATTATAAAACATGCAAATTGTTATGAGATTCTAACAAAGAGAAGCACCATTTTAACATGCTAATGGGATATATAAACAAATTAAGATGCTGCCTGTTGGGAAAGCAAAATAAACCATTCCAAGCAAGAAGCATAGTTATGAGATTTGGCTATCTTAAGGGGGGAAAATGTGGAATGTTCCTGAAAGGATAAGTATACACCGTGGAAACAATCTGTTCTCGGTCTAGCCCTAGGAGGGAGGGTGTCTTCCATGGTTGCACTTCGAATGTTTAACAGCGGGTGAGCTCGGATTATGACGAAACCAGGGGCCAGACACAATCATCACAAGACGAGGGATCCCATTCGACCACCACCGCTAGTAGTAAGATTTATGATACGCTGTGTGGTCGGCTTAGATTTTAAATGACGATGAAGACGCTTGAAAAATAGCAGGTGAAGAAACTATGGCTTCGGGAGAGCTGCTAAACTATGGGGCTTCGATGGCCTTAAAATAAACAAATAACGTCATACGACCATGCTATGGACGGGTAAAAAACAATCTCAAGGGTAACTTGACGTAAACAAGGGACAAAAATAACGGTTAAAATCCTACCTGGCATCGTGAAGATGGCTGAATGAGGTGGACACAGACGTGGGCGAACGAGTTAGCTGGAGAAGTCTGACGCGGCGTTCCAACGACATTTGATAATCGAAAAATAACAATGTGGTTGGTCCCAACCCACCCATTTATTTAAACGAGTTGGACATGTGCGGTGTTTAATATGGTGGGTGGTGCATTTAAAACGGGGCTTTAATATTTGTACGTCATGGTCACATCAAGTAATTTCGATATGCGCACGCGACCGCCACCTGCGGGATGGACTCACGAATTCCACTCGCCATTGCGGAAGGTTATGTTGAAGGCTCCGACGTTTCAGAAGAGATTGGCGAATCCTTCCGAAACGCGACCTTAGGCTGTTGCAAGCATTTTTTACGGAGCTGTCCCGCAGTTTCGGGGAAATATACGATTTCTTTCCGCCATTTTAATGGAAATAAGTCCATAGCTTTGCAATTGCGGAATGATATCATGAAGGCTCCTGCTGTTTCGAGAGGATAGGCGGAAGGATTTCGCAACTCAAAAAAAAATCTAAGTCTCCGCGGGGTTTCGGGAAGACAACGTGAAGGCTTCCGCAGTTGCGGAAGGCTTTCATGAAAAGCGTCCGCAATTTTGTGAGGGAGAGGACTTGACTCTTTTCGGCGGCTCCAGGTGAGATTCGTGAATTACTCCCGTAGTTTCGGGAAGATAACTTGAATGGCTCCATAGAAAGTCTCTCGGCGAGGTTTCAGAAAGACAATGCGAAGGCTTCCGAAGTTTTGGAAAGCGTCCGCAACTTCGAGACTTAAAAATTTTCAAAAGAGACTAAGTCACTGGCGGCCCCCGGGGGAGATTGGCGAGTGACTCCCGCAGTTTCGGGAAGATAAGTTGAATGGTTCCGCAACTGTGGGAGGAAAAGCCAAAAGGTTCCACAAATTTCAAGAAATAGTTTCTAAGTCCTTTTCGGAGTTTCGGGGAGGTTTGGCGAATGGTGCCCGCCGTTTCGGGAAGTTTTCTTGAATTCTTCCGCTGTTTCGGAAGAAATTCGCCAATAGCTTCCGCAGCTTTCCAACAGTAATTTCTAAGTAATTTTCGAGAGGTTTATGCGAATAGCTCCCGCCGTTTCAAGACGAAAACTTGAATACTTCCGAAACTGCGGGGAGACATCCTGAAAAGCTCTGCATCTTCGAGAAGATTTCACAAATTCTTTCATTTGGAAGAAAATTTTTTGGGGGGGGATGTTGCTGCAACAACAGGTTGTAACTATTATATTTTCATTTGAGTTATATAAATAAAATGTTTTTAATGTGAGTTATTATTAATAGTAAAATATAAAGAATATTTATAGTTTATGATTGAGTTATTATTAATAATAAAAAATAATGATAAAATATAGAGATAATTTTTATTTTATGATTATTTGAATCAAATATTTTTTCATATTTATTTATATAATTATAAATAATTTATATATTAAAAATAATATACCAAATCCTTCGTGGGTAGCGTAAGTGATAAACATGAGAAGTTGTAAATGGAAGGTTACGTGTTCAGATCCCCCAATCTCACCCATGCGCCATGGTTCGGGTCCTCTGGATGCACCTAGGGATATAGTGGTAGCAAGATTGGATCCTTAGACCCCGTGTCACACGAGTACCAACCCAACTCCAATTGCCAATTCCCCTAATACAAAAAATAAAAAACAATATACCAAATCTAATATAAAACCCAAATAAATATTTTATTGTTTACATGATGATAATAGGCAAACACGTTGTTATGAAAAATAATATTATTCAATTATTTATATATTATAAACATAAAACAAATGATACTTAAAATAAATAATATTAACAATTTTGTGAAATGAAAATTTTGATAAATAATATCCTTTTAGCTATATTATGACAGTAACATAAATTATTAATAATAAATATCATAGTATTGAGGACGATATTGTAATGATCACAAAGTTATAACAAATAATAACTTTCAAGACAAATAATATAGTTTAATTAAATTTCAAGACCAATAATATTATTTAATTAAATTATATTATTTCCATAATAATAGTTGTAATCTTATTCTTTTCAAAAGCAAGTCATAATTATATTATCATAATTTTTTTCTTTTTTACAACATTCAAGAATATCTTCCTTGATAGGGCTGGATTACCACACAGACATAATTAGATCCTCCCTTTCCACCACATAGAACCAAAGACTACAGACTCAAAACAAGCAACTTTCACTACCAACCCTTGTAGAGGCCTATCTCTTCGATAGTCCAAACCAAAATTGGCTCTTACACATTCCATTTGTATCCCACGACCCCATATAAATTATCCAGTCATGGCTCCAGCATGGATCCCATAGACAGACCATACATTTGACCCCTATTACTCGATCATTAACATAAAACAAAACTAATACAGACCCAAGCACTATTAATTGTCATCATTTAAACCATCGAAATCAAAACAAGGGAATGAATGGACACCTAGAAATCAAACATGCTTCTAGGAGCTGACCATCGAACTTGGAGCAAAAGACGAACCCAAAGCAAACACGCCAATGGACGAACCAACCATCCTCAGCGTCAACGAGCCCCCACCAACATACAAAGGCACATGAGAGGCAAAATGGACCCCCAATTTAGTAGAAAGCACATCATGTTTCTTGTGCACAAGCCTACAATCGACATTATGCTCTTTCCACACTCCCACCGGCTCCTCGTCACCCTGCCCCATGGATTTATTTTCCATCAAAACCCTAGCCAATAGACTCTTCATCACCCAAAACAATGCAATCGCCCTCTCGTGCATGGCCAACCAACTTCTTGTCGAGCCAAGGTCCTACATCCAATCCGACAGGACATAAAATTCATCCATGGGCTTCTTGCATTCCATATCCACCCAAATACTCTGCTCCACCACCTCTATATCCTCTTGAATCCCCGTAGGAAAGAAATTATGGAATAATTTGCAGCCTCTCCAGCCCTACTTTGTTCCCTCGACAACCGGGAAGCCACATTCTTCGCCTTACCTTTCCCCCTAATTCTTACCAGGTGATCCTTAGAGGCCATCAAAACAGACCCCCTACACCTATTTCCTTTGTCACCTTGGAATTCGACCATCCTACCATCATCCCGCAACTCCCACGACTTAGAACTACCAAAATCTCCCCAATACACCATGTTGTCATGAATAACGACATGATGAACAAGCATAGACACCATTAGAACGAGCGGAGTACTACTCATATTCAAAACCAAGACCATACTTCCAGTAGGTTCTCCACCCCGGAACATTATTAATCCACGGGTCATTATCTAACTGTAATCCATGGGTCATTATCTAATTGTAAACCTAGAGCTCGTACCACCTCCAACTATTTAATCCCATGACCACCACCAGCTTTCCTTGTAATCATTAGACTGCTTAAATGAAGAAAGTCCTAAGATCCATTACGTACACAGTCCAAACATCATGCCTCATGTCCCACTTTGACCATATGCCCACCATTAAAACCTGCATCCAGCAGGTTAATATTTTTAATCTTATTATCATTGTTTATTTATTTAATTTATTTTGGAGGTGTAATCATATTTTTTTTTCACAAGGAAAAAATCAATTACTTGTTATTCCATAAGAAATCAAAGATAAGCACGCCCTTCATAATTTTGGTGCTATAAACCAAAAGGAAGGTTCATAAAAGACTACAAAACTACATTATACTTTAGAGCTACATGCATATCAGCTGTGTCAATGCATCCACAAAAAACACAGTCCTCCAGTATTTCTAAAATGCATTATACATCATCTTTTGAAAAAGTGGAAATACTAGTTGCCAAATCTAAACCTCTTAATAGGTTTTGTAGGACCCCTTTGATACAATAGTAGAGTCCATCATCTCTTGGAAAAATTGTCTGACATTGCATTAAATTGATTATATATATCCTTGGAAGATAAAACATAGAAAGAGGATTGTAGTCTTCTAATTATAGAAACCCAATGTTCCAGAATAGCCACTTGTAATGAAATTTTACTAGTATCCCATTCAACAATGATCAGAATCACCCAAGACCTATAAATATAGAATTTGTTTGTTAGCAGGAAATAGAAGAAGCCCCCACAAGGCTAATAATTCAGCTCTAGTATTAGAGCCAGATCCACAACCCATCCATAGATGAAAATTATGTCTACTGTCAATTTGAAGAAATATAGGATGTTCAATTGGCAGAGAAGGAACGTGAATAGTAATATGCATATTTTGCTTAGACTCCTTGAAACATTCCCCGTAAATTGCAACAATCCTAGCACTAATGATAAAGGGATTAAGTTGAAATGTTCTAAAAAATAATGGAATTCAGAGACCTACATAAATCCCAACTTATAAAGTTTGGGAGTTCTTTATGATGTGGAATAGATCTACTCCACAATTCCAAACATTGTTCAAATGAAGTACTGACCCAATTCAGATCAATTTGAAGATCAAACAAGATATCACTCCGTACCTTTCTGGAAAAGCTACAATGAAGCAGAATTTGATTAATTGTCTCAACATCTTTAAAACATAAACAACAACAACCACGAGCATTTTTACCATACTTAATGAGATTGTCCCAAGTCAGTATTTTATCTTCCAAACATAACCAAGAGAAACAATTTAGTTTCAAAGGCATGTTCCATTTCCAAATTTTATGATACCACCATTTGTTCTCAATAAAAATAGAAGAAGAAATTATAGCTTCATATGTTGCTTTTGCACTTACCTGGGGTCCATTAGTCTTATTCCAAGCCATTGAACAATCTCATCATCTTGATCATTGTGATGTCCTCGACCCCAAAACCAAGGCCAAGGTCACCAGGAAACCCAACAGAAGGATGAATCAAGATAAATGTACAATAGATATTGGTTATCTGAGGCTAGGTCATCATGCCAACAAGCCAATTGAGTAAAACAATCATCATTTTTAAAGACAAATCAAACTTGCGATGCATATCATTTCCCATTTCCACATGCTATGCAAGGTAAATGAAAGCATGAATGTAAACATATATGAGAAATCTATTAACATGTCATCAAAAATCAAATAACCAGATCTACTATAGCCATATAACCATTAACAAAATCAGATTTGCAATCTAACTTAAACAATATAATTAATAGGATCTACGGGCTACCACAATCAACCATATTAACAGTGTTAGAAACCAGATCTATTGACTGCCACCTACAATCATATTAACATAAACATAACCAGATATGAGAGCTGATATCTACAACCATATAAATGATAATAACATCATATCTCATGGTTGTCACCTACTGCTATGCAAACCATAAGCAAACCAGGTCCAAGAGCACACACATACATCAGAAATACAGTAAATAAACACATAATAAAATACTCATCACAAACTACCGACCATAGCGATATCAACATAAACCAATTTAGATATGAAAAATGACATCTATAGCCATATAAAATCAGTTCTCATGACTTTCACCTACAACCATACAACTCCTAAGCAAATTAGATCTATAAGGACATATAATTTTGAAAATGTAGTAAACAATCATATAATGTAATACTCATCTCAATCATGGGAAACTAACTTCAATAGGAAAAAGTTCCACCCTTCCATATACATGCCATTCTCAAGCATATTTCAACATGAAAGTCACCCCTGAGCTAAGGCCATGGATCCATTGGAGAGGTACTCTCAAACCAGTAGGCATGGTGCACTCATCTCAACACTAGGAACACTACCATACAAAAACAAATGTAGCTCAGTCATACGAGAAGCTTTTTCAATCAAACAAAAAGTGTTCCTTATTGGAAAAACTATTCTAGACACAATCGAATTTGTCTCACAGCCCAAAAATGATAAAAAAAGGTGAACTAGAACATATTTTTGTGCCCTTTCCACACTATCAGAAACTACAACTACAGCTTTCTCCATCTAAAATTTCCCTTCCATATACACTACTTGGTGCAATGGGATTCCTTAAACTACAAAAATACATCAGGAAATCACCACCCACCATCAGGATTCATGTGTAGAGATTCATATAGGGACAAGCAATGGGATAAGGACTCATGTTGTGTTATGCACAATCAATCTTGAATCCTCATTACAGGGTCTTCAAACCTCATTACAAGGCCTTCAATCTTCTACAATACAATGCATATCCTACTTGAGAGTATGTATTCCCAAAACAAGAGATCATTCCACCACACTAGAGAGATCAAGAGAAAAACCAGAGAAGATAATGAGAGGAAGTTCATTCCAATGCAGAAATAGCCATTCGAATCCCCAAGTGAGTGATTCAAATTCCAAGAGAGGTAAATCCAAAGGTTAGAGGCCAAATCGAATTGGTAGAGGAGTTAATAATTCATGAGATTCCAATATCAGAATAGCAAAAGGGTGAATCAAAAGTTGGGAGTTACACTTCAAAGCATGTTGGCTAAAAATAGCTAGTGAGGGCACACTAGCACATGAGGAGTTACAAATGACACCAAACAAGGTTAAGGAAGGCACACTAGTAAAGAGGGTCCCACCAAACATCCAAGAGGGTGTAATAGTACCTCCATAAGCCAAAATTTCAAAAATAGGTTCAAACAAGCAATGTTAGGGAGATCAACAACTTCTAGTCCCCAACACCCTCACAAGTGGAATCCATGGGCCCCCATTCTCGTTAGTTGTCCATATTCAAGATAGTTATTTAATTAAATAATAATAAATTATAGTAATAATGTCCAAAGTCCATAGTCCCGACACCTAGTTCCAAAAACAAAGTAATACCATATTTTCAAGGTTTAACAAGTGGGGTATTACATCCCTCTCCACCTTAAAACAATGCATCGTCCTCGATGCATACTTATTACATACATGTTGCAACACAAAATTTCACAAAATATGAGGGTATGCCTCCCTCGTGGCATCTTCCATCTCCCAAGTAGCATCTTCAGGGTTGGAATAGGTCCAATGGAACTTTACCTGTCTGATATTTCGGTTCCTGAGCCCAATATGGAAATTGGCTGTACCAGAAAATCCACTTCCGGTTCCACCTGGATCACATTCCAATCAATCACATGATTAGCATCAGGTACATACTTTTTCAATAAAGATACATGAAATACATTATGCACTTTTATACAAGCAGGTACTGCAAGCTCATATGCAATGGGACCTATCCTAACTAAGATCTCAAAGGATCCACAATATCTAGCAGCTAGCTTGGAACATTTTCCTAAGTTCAAGGAGCTCTTCTTGGGTCAAACTTTCAAAAAGACATGATATTTGACTTTAAACTATCTCTCAGTCCTATTCTAATCTACATAACATTTTTGTCTGTATTGAGCTACTTTCAAATTCTACTTGATTCTAATCACCTGGTTTTCCACATCCTTTAGTAATTCTGGTCCAATAATGATTTTGTTTATTGGATTGTCCCAATTGATAGGATTATTGCACTTTCTCCCATACAATTCCTCAAAAGAACTCATCTTCAAAGAGGCATGATATCCATTATTATAAGCAAACTCTACCAAGTGCAAATAATCCTCCCACTTGGATGGCTGATCCATCACATACATTCTCAACATGTACTCAATGACATGATTAACTCTTTCTGTCTAACCATTTGTCTAAGGATAGTTTGTACTCATGTTCAAATTTGTACCAAAAACTTTGAACAAGCCTTTCCAAAAGTTACCAGTAAACTTGGAATCTTTGTCTGACACTATAGCTTTTGGAATTCCATGCAACCTAGCGACTTCTTTCATAAAGATGTCTGCAATATTAATTATTGTATGAGTTGTCTTCACTGGAATAAAGTGAGATGCTCTAGTTAACTTGTCCACCACCACCATGATGGCATCATGTTGTGATCTTGTCTTAGGAAAATTTGTGATGAAATCAATAGTGACCACATCCCACTTCCATTCTAGTATAGGCAATGGTTGTAACAATCCAGCTAGGTGCCTATGCTCTACTTTAAATTTCTAGCACTCCATGCATCTAGCTATGTACTTTGTAACATCATTATTCATGCATGTCCAGTAGTACTGCTTCCTTACAATTGCTACTATTTTCTGATAACCTGAATGTCCAACATAAGGCACATTATGAATCTCTTTTAGAACCACATTCCTTATATCTCCAGAGTTTAAGTAAGAAAGATGAAAATAAGTGCAATTATAGAAGTGAATCTCTATCATTACCTTTTGAGCGAAATGTTAAATTTTTTTTTTTTTTTTTTTTTTTTTTTTTTTTTTTTATGTTTATAAACACTTTTTTTTTTTTTATGTTTATAAACACTTTTATTTTAGTATGAAAACAATCACAAAAAAATGATTTAGGCTCCTAACTTGGAAAAATCCTTAACTAGGTTTGATTGATCCAAGATTGCCATTAGAATGCAAGGGAATTGGAATTTGGAAAAAATGTAGACAATATATAACATAAAAAGTAGCTTTGCTTGGAATACCTAAAATTATTAAATCCACCTTTAGAATTCCAACAATTTTCCAAATCTCCACATGTATATGATGAAATGAAATAAGAAAACATGCAAACAAATAATCTACACTAAATGCAAGTACATAATTAGAATATACTTGTGTACTCTTAGTAGAAGGAATCTCCTTACCTCACAAGATGATGCTAAAGTATCTTCTTGCAATGGAAGGATGTGAAAATGACCAATCAAGTTGTGAAGAGAGGGATGATAAAAAACAACATGAGATGGAATTCCAAGAACAAAAGCAAAGGTGGAAGACTCAAATTAATGAGTGAAGGCTATGAAAAACATCTACAATACTTCCTTGCGCAAGGATGATGATGGAGTAGGAAATTTAAGAGATTTAGGATCATGTGATATTTAATGTACAAAAAAATGTGAAAAACATTTGAATTGAATCATTGATAGCAATTCAAAATCCAAGGTCCATTAGAGAGAAAAATATGAAAATGAGTGACCTATTTATGCCTAAATAGTTGTTATGGAGTGATGCCAATTCCATCCATAATTTTAGGGTACTTCACCCTCTCTTCGACTAGCTAATCATGGGTTTCGCTTGTAACTACAGGAGGAAATCATTAAACTATGCGCATTAAGTTGAAAAAGAGAATTTGTACCACAAGAAAAACTAAAGAGTTAACATTAACGCTACACATTGATGTGGCAAGGATAAAATAGCTCGTGGACATAAATATGTGGTAGGTATCGTGGGGTGAGGGGCCACAAGGTGGGGGGTAAGGTTGGGGGATTTCATTCTTTATCTCAATGGAAATATAGAATTAATTTTTTGGGGGGATTAGGGATAGCTACAAATAATGAAGTAGAGGAATTTTCATCTTAGCAAGGACCACTGATGCTTTAGGCCAGAGGAGTAAGGATTGTTGCAATGATAAGAGACTTTTTTCCTTTGTATTTCTTTTTCTCTTGCACTTTCTATTGTCATTGCATGAATCAAGTTTGCAAGTATTATTAGTATATTTCAAGCTCCGATGGGGCTATTTGAAGTAGTAGAATGCTTTCAAGTCCTTAGAAGGTATAATTCATTGGTTGATGCCAATGAGAATGAAGAAGGGAGACTACGGGAAGGAAATTGCAGCATAAATTGTGGGATCATAGTTACTCTCTCCCTCCCATGATTCTTAGAATTATCATAATTCAATGATGTATTCCATCAAACAAGACAACTAACATTTTTTGTGTTGGTGAGAATATGGCTAGAGTTAAGGATCCAATGTGTCTTTATACTCTCCCATTCAATCTTGGCTGTGAGGGAGGGTTTATTCCTTTTTTGATCAATTTTGAGATTTCATGTAGTATTATCACCCTATTCTTGGATTTGAGGGCATTGTTTCTTCAGTTGAATTAGGGATTTGAATCTTTTTTTTTTTACTGTAATATATAAGAACAATGGCATGCTAGATTAATCAAAGCTTTGGTGCTGAGCACTTCATGTTTATAGGTGATAATTGTTGGGGTTGGTAAGCAAAAAAACATGGAGGGTTGCTAGTGTTGCACCAAATGTCATGCCTTATGTGGGATACCATATGCAAGAAGAGGAATTAGGACCTGTGAGTGTCAGATGTCTAATTTGTTGGGTGAATTAGTAATTTATACGAAGTCGTGGTCAAGATGGAAAGATGAATGGGATTATAAGAAAAAATGGAGATTCAAGGTTGAGATAGACATGTCATTCATATGGGTGCTTAGTTGTCTTCTATTAAAGAAAAATAGAAGGATTTTTCTCTATTCATGGATTCCATATTGGATTCAATGTGTTCCCTAGTCTCTAGACTCGTAGATCCACATCCCCCCTTCTTTAAAAGCTACTAAGTGCTCTGCATATTATCCAAAAATATATATAGGATCATTTTGTTCTATTCCATCATTGGTGAAGAAGGAGACAACAAATATGTAGATTCCCTACCTACCAGAACATAAATTTTGATTTATGAGTAGATGAATTGGCCACATTCTTACCTAAGTTAGAGGTAAAACAATAGGTTGGTATAATTTAAGAAGCCCCTAAAGGGCCAAATTTATGTAATTTTAAAGTTTTATTTATGTTTTGTAAGGTAGCTTTGTTATAAGATAGTATACTTGACAATATAAGTGCCGAGGGTATGGTAATAGGTGCAAGAGAGGAACGTTAGTCTAAATTTCAAGTAATGTTTTTGGTTTTTTCTATTAGTATGGTCTATACATTGCAACCTTGTCTTATTTTCTATATATTTTGTAGTTTTTTGGTTTTGACACTCAGTGACCCTCTTTTTAATATAAAAATTGATCACCTTGGTTTGAAAAAAAAGAGAGAATAGCTTGCTACAATAAAGGCACTTGACTCAAAGAAGAGGAATGACGTTGATATAATTTGATGAATCAATATGAGTGCAACTAATAAATATGGGGGGTGATTGTGATCGTAAAGTGGATTTCTAACCATCTTAAGTGATATTTGAGGTCACAATGAATACTAAGTTACTCAACAATGTGAAAATCATATAGAAAAGGAACCAAATGGATGTTTATGAGGCCAAAAGTGTTCAATTGGATATGAAACCAAGTAAAAATCCACATATTCTAAGTTATCACCCTGATTTAATAAATATTGTTATAGTGTTGGCATTAAAGAACATGCAATATTTGTTGTCCTACACATGTGAAGGATGCTCCAAGTATTGAAAATGCATACTTCAAAATTTGTATATATTTAGCTCCATTTGTCTTCTATCTCTATTAAATGGAGGTACAATTTAGTGTATTGGACTTCCACATACATCATGTTGTTCTTGCGTTGAAAGAGTCCTTAGCTCCATGCTTCCTAAATTTTTTACATCTAAGAGATCAATCCCTTTTATTATTTTTGTAGAGTTCAAGGCTTACTAGCTTTCACCCAAACATTGTGTCAAATTACTTTGTTCCTATGTCAACTTTGTTGTTTTTGGTCTTGATAATTAGAGGTATTGTTAATTTCTTATACTTTAGTCTTCCATACTTTTAACAAAACCCAACTATTAAAATTCATGGTATGCAAAGGTTATGGCTATTCTACTCTCTTTTGGCAAATATATTGACAAGCTTCCACCATCAAGTATCTCTAACCTTTATCATATTGTATCTAAAAGACACATCCATATTAAAATTTAATGAAAATCATCACTTTCTCTTAAATTTTATCATTATCATTATTATCTCTACTTTGAGCATGATTTATCAACACTTTAAACAATCTTAATGACCAAACAATCTTAATAACCGATATTCTCATAACATTTATTCTCATATAAAACAATTTATTGATTGTTCTTACTAACTTACTTTCATAGACTAACTATCACAAACTTTATCACTAACATAACATATATGTAAACAATGCAATATGAGGTATAAAGTAAAAACACTTCATTTTCTAATATTGTATCTACTCTAATCTTGATATTTGTGATAAATATTTTTATTTATTTTAAACCATGCAATATGAGGTATGAAGTAAAAACACTTTTATCATATTGTATCTAAAAGACACATCCATATTAAAATTTAATGAAAATCATCACTTTCTCTTAAATTTTATCATTATCATTATTATCTCTACTTTGAGCATGATTTATCAACACTTTAAACAATCTTAATGACCAAACAATCTTAATAATCGATATTCTCATAACATTTATTCTCATATAAAACAATTTATTGATTGTTCTTACTAACTTACTTTCATAGACTAACTATCACAAACTTTATCACTAACATAACATATATGTAAACAATGCAATATGAGGTATAAAGTAAAAACACTTCATTTTCTAATATTGTATCTACTCTAATCTTGATATTTGTGATAAATATTTTTATTTATTTTAAACCATGCAATATGAGGTATGAAGTAAAAACACTTCATTTTCTAATATTGTATCTACTCTGATCTTGATATTTGTGATAAATATTTTTATTTATTTTGAATTTATTACAATATTTGTAATAAGTATCGATACCTGGTTAAAGATCCCATACACCATATGTCTTACCACCTTATTATCCATCGAAACCTATATCTGGTTGACTTTTACAGGAACATTATCATGTGATCTTCGCTCACAAATGGGTTATTTTCTTATTCACTTCTTCTTAATCTTAAATGTTTAAAACAGACTTT
This sequence comes from Larix kaempferi, assembly GCA_027924585.1. Classification (NCBI taxonomy): domain Eukaryota; kingdom Viridiplantae; phylum Streptophyta; class Pinopsida; order Pinales; family Pinaceae; genus Larix; species Larix kaempferi. The sequence goes on from BSBM01000368.1 coordinate 10,741,963, forward strand.
ATTTTTTAATTTGGAATGTCTATTTTGTCCTATATGTCTTCCTTTCCCAATCCCAATTCATTAAGTTTGATCACTGAACATCATTCATAGCTAGTTTAAACAAAAGAAGTGTGGAATGTATTGTTTTAGTCATTCCATGTTTCGTTAAAATCATTGCTCTTGTGGGATTCAAAAGTGGGGAGTAACGTAGAAGGAGAAATGAAATGCATTGCCAAATTGTGAGTTTTTAGTTGTAATGTACTGGCAGCGTTGGAGGAAAAGGAAAACATTCATAGAAAGTTGGAGAGATTCCTGGTAGATAATGGAATGCTTTTTTAATATGAATATCTGACGGCCACCGATTCCCATGCAGACGTGGTTTATGGTGAATGATTCAACCGTTGGCAGCAGCAGATGGATCTGTTGACTTTGGTGCTGAACAAGTTCCCAAAAATCTGTGGTATCAATGCATGTGCTTATACATAGATAATATATGGAAGAACGCTTCAATTTTTCTCTCGCTCTGTCATATGAGAGTACCGATGTGCAATGTGTACACAACTCGGGAGTCGCAAGAGTAGCCGTGCAGGTTGAAGCAACAGCAGGTTTTTGCAGTTTTGTCTGTCATAATTATGTCTGGAATCTGGGGATGAAAAAGAAGAAGAAGCTGGAATCTGGGGATGAAAAAAAGAACAAGACGAATACGTTCATTGGATTCATATATATATATATATATATAACAGACAGGCCTCCTTTAACCAGACAGTGCAAGTTTGAGTATACATGAAAAGTGATTTTCTTGGGAAAGCCAAGCTTATGGAAGCTTTACTGTTACGTTATGCCTCCAGGATGGTGATCCTGGTTCTTGTTTTGAGCTTATTGAGCTTCGGAGGTAATTACTTTGCATTAGGTATTCATTGGGTTCTCAGCTTATCTTGGCATCAATTCTATTTCTGAGAAGCATGATACAATAGCCCTTATGAGTTTATAACCTTTTTGTTTGATGGATGATATCATAGAGATTGCTGGGAGACCAGTGGCCCATGAGCAAACCGAGTTTTTACAGGTATTTTCTGACCCCCTTTTGGTTTTGGAATGCATGATAGATCATAGATTGGATTGGATTGGACTGAATCTGATAGAAACAACTGAATCGGATCTGACTGTTCAGGAGAACGTGATCATGGCAGATCAGGGAAGGAGCGATTACACATGGCGCAGTTTGTTGGGTTCCTCACCGCCTACATGTATGAATAAATGCAAGGGATGCAATCCTTGTAGGCCTGTGCTTGTAATAGTTGGTCGTTATCACAGCCCAGGCTTACGACCTCGCAGTGCTCCATATCTGTCTCCGAAAGAAACAGAAAACTATTATCCCTCGGCTTGGAAATGCAAATGTGGCAACAAGATCTTTCTGCCATGATACTACAAATCTCCTGTTATTTTAATGGTGGCAAGAGATGGATCACCATTTGCAGAAACAGAAACTATGGCATGTCTTCCTACTTTGATATATTGTTTAAAATAACGAGTCTAGTTTTAGTGTCAGCGAGCTATATTCTGTTATTGTTTAAAATAACGAGTCTAGTTTTAGTGTCAGCGAGCTAATAAAGATCAATGGTTCTGTTATTTTTCTTTGTTTCTTAGAGATTCCATGATATATATGAGCACGTCTTCAGCTTTGAATGGTTATTTTGATTTTGATTTTTCTGTGATTGCTTCGAGCAGGATTCAAACCTTGTTTCCATCTTGAAGTGTGAGTTTCTTTGTCCAGTGATTATTGTCGATTATTGAATGTGCTGTTGACGATTGAATAGATTTGGGTTGCTTTGATACCTTGCTGGGCAAGCTGGGAAGGCTTCTAACTCCAATCGAGATTATTTAATGGTGATTCTCACCAAAGGAATTTAAAGCCCACGGTGGAAAAGAAAAATGACTCAAATTTAGCTTGAAATTCTAAGAATGTTGTGTTTTTCGTAGAATTGTAAATAAGATAACCCAGTTTGTACAAAATGTTTGAAAAAAAAAATGGTTATGCTTTGATTTGAATCAGGTTGCTATCTTTGCTCTAATGTCATATACTTTGTTCACATTAACAAAGGTACTTATTCATTTAATCATTAAAAGAAATGTCATGAGTAAAATTATGATTCACTATATAAACATTCACTGTATAAAGAAACATTATATAAACATTCATTTTATAAAGAAATATTAATAAACATTCATTTTATAAAGAAATATTAATAATATATAATTAACACATCCATTTAATTTGTTTTTCATTGATGAATCATTTGCAATTTTTAGTTAAATGAATTTTCTATATACTATCCATGCATAAGCTACAAATTATTATTTATAACAAAATATTTATACTTTGTATCATACACATAATATATCAAATTTAAAGTAAAATGAATTAATCTTAGTTAAAAGACATAGTTATAAATTAAATTCAAAACTTAATATAATCCTAGTTACAAAATGTGAGATATTGTGTACAAGTCTCTTTAATGAAAAAGGGTAGGTCATCAAATGGATCGATATATATTTGTTTCATTCTTTATGCAGTGGAAACAAATAAAAATGCCAATTTCGTTAAAGCTTTATACTTTAACATTTAGTAGATGTATCCCTAATTTCTTATATCAATGTTTTTTATAAAACTGTAATTTTTTTGGGGGATTTAAAACAACTATTTTGTTGGGGTAAAGCTTTAATGAGAGGGGATTATCACAATTATTTTCTAGAGATATTAGAGATATTTCAAATGTATTAAAGATGATTGAAAAAAAAGTTCATCATAGCATGATGATCATTGTTTTTCCCACCACCCTACTATTCCACATGTAGAGCTAATTATGTATGGTTTTTATATAATATTCTAGATGATGCAAAACACTTACCCTAATTAAAATGTATGAATCCAAAACCCTAATCTTAATGACTAAGTGAGGGAGGCAAAATCCTAGCCACAAGGAGTGAAAGTGGTTCCTTCTTAACTTGCAATAGTTCACTATTCCATTCTTTTAGCAACATAAAGAAGAGACACAATAGAGTGAAATACCAACAAAGAAGTGCAAGAAAACCATCTATACTCGAGAATAAAAAATAAGGATAAAACCCTTAATTCATTACACCCTTGGAGGACATCCTGTTATTGAATGGAAGATGATTTTTTCAGTAAGCTAATGTTTGTTTTCAGACAATCTACCTAAGCGGACTTAAAGGCCATATCTCCCTAGTCCAACTAGATCTAGAAAACATAGGTACCTAATATAATCAACTTCTTTAGATCAATATAAGTGTAAAGTAACAAGTAAGTCTCTTACCTGCGATTCACAATTCCCTTTGCTCCTTGCTTGATCCAAAGCTCTAGAACCTTCAGATCTGTAGCTGCAAAGCCCTGTTGAACAAGTCGACACAAACAAGCAATAAAAGCATATATCACATAAGATTGATCTAAGATAGCGGTTAATGAAGTAATCTCTAAACATTAACAACACAATAATGTATATGGGAAGAGATTGTATTAACTGTAATAAAGGGGAGTACAATAAGAGAGAACGTTACAATCTATTCCTTAACATCGCAACCTTCCTTCCAACAAGCCAAACCAAATCCTCCAAGGATGAAGTAAGACTCCCAAAGATGAACAAGGATCACCTAAGATAATTCCACCAACATGAGAGTACTATAGACCTTCCTCCCTTTCCAATGGGGAAGAGATTCACATTTATAAGACCAAATGGATAGAGCAGGTTGAGAAATAATGGGAGAAGTCTAAGGGATCCTCTCTTGAGGTTAGGGAACCGAAGGATAGCTCACCTATCAATTAGGGATAGAATTCCACCTCACCATGTTTCGATAAGTCGCTCGAAGCCATCGTTTATCCAATTTAACCAACCCTAGTGCATCCTGCATGAAGGAAAATGGTGCCAGGAAGGGGGCATCTCAGGCTACATGAAGGAAACCTGAGCCACTAACGCATGCTACTAGATGAAATTTTGTGCCAGGAATGATCTGGAGCTTGTTGCTGGAAGACAACCTGTGCCAGCCCAACTACAAAATGTGGACGCAAGGATCAATAACTTGCTCTGAGTGTTTTTGGTTAGGAAAACTTCAGGGATTGAAGCATGAAGTTGACACAGGACTCATGATGACGAGATTTAGGTGTAATAGAATGCCCCCTAAAGCATGAAGTTGGAAAAATAAGACAGATGATATGCTTTGCAAGATAGATGGAAAGGACTTGTTGGCCGGAAGGTGCTGCTGCAGTACAAATGACTCTGAGATACAAGTCTCAGATGACTCACAACATGGTTGTCGACCAATACATTGCAGATCCATGGTAGTAAAGATCGAATGAACACAATCAAGGCTACTGGACACAATTGTAGATCCATGATGAGATGATAACACAGCCACGAACAATGCAAAGCGGATCCATGTGATATGACTCAAACAATCTCCATCGCAACCTGAGTGAAGTATGAAACAACTTAGGGTCTTCAAGCCGAACCCACAATGATACGAATCTATCCATGTGATTAAAATGTTTTGGAGTCAAACATGGTAGAAATCACTTGATTACCGTTCATTAATGTATACCGTTAACAAGCACAAGGGAAATCACCATTGATGTCAATGATTCCCAAGGTATCATAGTGCATACCATCGAGCGTGAATTAATGAGTTGAGGTCGAAAACTCGATAGGATCTTTCAATCAAGAGTCAATGGTGAAAAATCATGTCGAAAGTGAGGTAACCTGCCATTGAGGCATGCGGGCCCAAGGTACTTGGTTGGTTTCTAGATTCAATCCCTGGATGATGTGTTGAATTCGACAAGGATGAATCTGTCAAAGGAGGGCCATGATGAATCCCACATCAACGAAACGAAACGTGATCACAGATGTTTGAGGTGAATCGGACAATAGAGTGATGTGTAAGAATGACTTAGGGCAAACTGACATGAAGAAAGGTACAGTGGCTACAGATGATGAATAACAAATGTCTCTTGAACCTGGGCATGACATCAGTTGGAAGTATTGAAACGAAGAGAATGGTACCAACCCCTAATGCAACTGATGATGGAAGCACTCTTCGAAAAACCCAAAGGAGTGACAAGACTCATGGAATTAGCAAGACTCCACACATATTTTCCAAGTACTGAATGCATATGCAACTAAGTGCCATGTTCAAGACTAACTATGTACTGCCATAACTATGACGAACACAATATCATCCCTATTCCCCATCATGATTGATGAGTACCTCTTTTGTTTTTTAACGATCTTGAGGAGGGTAACAGATGCTCGGTATAGCTCATCCCATGGACGAGTCCAATCCCAAATATTTTACGAACTTAGGATAGGAGGGGTTCATCCATTGATGGGCCCTTCGATGTCAAGTTTTAACGAGTCAAAATAAGGTAAACTCGGTGTCATTTCATGTTTAGAGAGTTTGAAAAGAACTAAAGAAGACTCCAAAATTCCTTTTTCGTAAAGTTAGTGTCTTCAGCCGAAAAAGGGTAAAACAACGCAAGAGAGAACTCTTCCAGCCATGATTAGCCAGAGTGCTTCTTTTTCGTAAATAGTGCCTCCTCGTTCGAAAAAGGGGTAAACTATCACCAGGAAGATGACCGTTCAAATACTTTTACAAGTGTGAATTCATCAAGTTTGCATGGTGATATTTTCGTATTTAGGGATCCTGAAAAGAGCTTAAAGAAGGCCTCCATGGGGTTCCTTTTTCATAGAAGTTTAATGAGCCCGAAAAAGCGATAAAATATAACTTGGTGACTTATCCTCATCGTTTTATGAGCATGAGAAGGAACAAAGAGTGAGCTTGGTGTCATTAATATTCGATTTTAATGAGTGGAATAATAACACAAAGAACGCTCGAAGAGTTGTTCACACCTGGAAACAGGTGCGAGATGACTACGATTGCGACCAAAGATTATAATGTGGCGTTTGCTTCACCTGTGGACCCCAAAGATTAGGTCCAAATGATCATTTGAGTATTTAGACATAAAAATAATCCCAACTATAGTAAAATAACCCACAAAAGAGTAATATCAAAAAGGGAATATACCTTTTTCAATATAAATAGGGAAAAATAGTAAAAAATAGTTACGATTTATTTTTTACCAGATTGGAAGGTGAAAGTGACCCTTTGGAGTGCAATTTTCAACTGCCGATTGCAAGAGTTGTGATCTGTCATTTTCAGTGCCGTCAGCGCCAGGTAAGCCTAATCCCCGCCTTCTTCACTTTCAGTGGTTTAGAATTTCATTTACTTTCCAATTTTTGGGGTTTTGGGCTTCCATTATGGAGGGAAATTGCACCCTTGGCCCGACGCACTTTCCCTTTTCGGGAAATGCGCCAAGGGATTGCTAGCGCAGATCCCGAGAAAGAGGCCTGCATCGGTGGCGCCCTGTTTGCAAAGACGGGATGCGTCGGTGTAGGTCCGTTTGGAAAACTCAAAATCTAACCAAAAATTAATGATTGGGATGGTTGGGAAAGCTTCTAATGGTGTTTTTATTGGCTTTTGGACAGGTTTTGGGTGGACACTACAATGGTGGTTGAATGATGAGAGAGAGAGCATGAACTCGATGATGCTCAAGTAGCAAAGGATCCACAATGCATGGCTGCACTACAAAAATGTGGGTTGCTAAAATACTTCTAGGTTCCAGGCATGAGAGCCCAAGTGCCACTTTTAGAGCATATGATCCAGTGTTGGGATCCGGTACAGTAACACTTCCAGATTGGCGTCCACATACTAACTATAGTTATCGAGGATATCTATTTCCTGATAGGATTGTCCCAACGGGGGAGTCCCGTGTCTTTATCAGGGTCACGAGGGAGTGGCCGAACTACAGAGGACCTAATAGACCAGTGGTGCATTAATGGCACCTAGATGGTTGGTGGGAATATTCTCATCAAGGAGGTCAGGGATCAATCTCTCCGTACATTTTTTTTACCATTGTGAGGGTGGCTGGTAGTAGGGATGCTCATTTGGAAAGCAAAGCCCATATGTTATATGCTGATGAGTGCATGGCTCCTACGGTCTTCAACTGGTGTGAGGGACTCCTCGCAAACTTGTGAGATCAGCTCACCAAGTGTCGACGTGGTGCGCTGAAGAAGTTCGACTACATATCAGTCGTATTCTTGTTCTTTTTGGAGCGGGTGCCACATTTGCGCCTGCAGGTCAAGGTAGAGGATCGAGATCTGAGGGATCCTCACATGGTTCGTTGGACAGAGGTGATGGCCATCCATGGCGGTTGTGGTTCCATCATTACTTATGGTACACTCTCTTCAGATGGTTCGGGGGTCATCTCCTCATGGTTGAGGACTACCCTTACGATGGCACTGACTTTGGGGGGGATCCTGACCTACCTCTCCCCGAGGGGATGCAGTGGGGACACATGGGTAAGAATGACAACTCTGTTGTTTTTTTCAATTTATATTGTTTAGATATTTTTGGAGTAGTACTGATGATTAACATATGTTTGATGCAGATGTGAGCCCATCACGACCAGTTGGTGTCTCTCTGATTGTGTGGAGAGGGGCAGTGCGGGAGGTGGATGCCTTAACGCGTGACACTATCGAGGAGATGGATGAGGTGGAGGAGAACCTCTAACATTTTACTTTAGATATCTGAGAGCCGGCAGTTCATGACTTACCTTGTTGGTACCAGCGTCACACTGCTAGAGTGTTTGAGTGCTTCAGTTCGCTACTTAGGAAAGTAGTGAGGGCGATTATCTGTTATCATGAGCATCGTGGGAACTAGGATCGTGTGTATATTCATATGTACTGTTGGGCTTGGCCCAAGTGGGGAAACTTTGAGCAAGAAGGATTTTGGAACTGTAAGTTGAGTGCAGTTGAGTTAAGAGTATTTTTGATATAAGTTTTGGGATGCTGTGAAGTTGCGTGCAACATAGCGTCAGACGAAGCTGCGAGGAGGCGATGTTGCGAAGTGTCCAGTCTATGGGATGCCAGAAAAGCAGAGTGCTGGACAGAAGACAACACGTATTCCGGTTAGACCATCGGTGGTCTATTTTTGGTAAAGATGCTCCAAGAGTGCTAAGCGGTGGGCAGGAGAAAATCAGGAAGAAAGTGACTGGTCACACATGTGAAAGATGCCACTACTTGAACCAGTCACATGAGACCATTAGAGGAAGAACCGCTTGGTGAAAGCGACCCGTTGGCATGCCTGCAACAGGAAGGCCGATAGCGATGTGACGCATGCATGGAAGACCACCACGATGGAATATTCGTTACCAGAGGCCAAAAGTCCGGTTTTGGGGAAACCGTGACAGTTTTGTAAACCTAAGGGTTTTGCCTATATATTGTAAAGACATGAACTATGGGCATGATCTATAAATAAGGAAATTTTTGTATGGGGAAGGGTTAACTCTTCAATTTGGTTAAGCTTTGAATATTGTTGCATATTTTAAGCTTAGTGCTATTGTAAAGGCTCTGCAACTGTGTGCACAGAGACCTATATGAGAGAGAGGAGAGTCTACAGCTAAGTGCACAGACTAAGAACTGTTGTACCCTTCCCAAAAGGCAAATATAACAACAATTCTTGTGGACATAACCTCCATTCGGGGGGTGAACCACGTTAAATTCTGTGTAGTGTGATTGTTTGTATTTTGCAACTATTCATTTGCTTAGTATGGATGTTTAATGCCGCAGTTATCTGTTATGTGATTGCTTTTATATGTATTCGTCATAGGAATGATGGGAACAATATGTTAAGTAATGCATGTGTGGGTGAATGTTAAGTATTCAACACTTCTAAGTCTTTGAATGCATGAATCTGTTGGATAATCACATAGTTAAGCATTGGATTCGAGTGTAGCGTTGGAGCACGTAGTATTGTATGTTCCATTCATTTACATATACCATAATGATAATGACCTAAGTGTTGTTGAATGGATACAAATCATTAAGTAAGGTTGATTAGAGTTGATCTAGTCCTGAAGAGGATGCGTGGTCTAGCTGACGCGCTGACCCGTTGTGAGTGCTGCGAGGTAAGTTGTTGATAGCTTATCGTCGTGATGCAATAAGTATCCCATACCGCCCAGTCTTTGGATGCACTGGTTGTGCAAGCGCCTCCGCTTGCTGAAGTATCCGACGTGAATTATAGACTTCACACAGTCTGTTGTCCATAGCAAGAGTCCTTTACTACGCTGCCCATCTGTCTCTTTAACACTCGCATCACCAGGTTGTGGAAACCTGATTCTGTAACCACCCCCTCAGCTTCGCCTTGGGTGAGACCTCATGCTGCTCGCAGTCTGTTGCCAAAAGGGCCGGTGAATAGGGTTTTTGTTGGTTCCTTGAACCGCGAAGTACCTGGGTCTACATTGGAAACCTCTAGATCAGTTACCTACACCAACAAATGGTTCTGTTTTTGTGCTAAGACTCAGTGATGCGATAGTTTATTTGGAAAGTAATTTGTGACAAAGAATACCAGTTCCTGTTGGGTTCAAACAATTGGCATCCCGAAAAGAAAGAGATCTGGGACTGGTGTGATAAGATCGAAAGAGATTTTGCAAAGAAAGAGAACAAACACCCATGTCTATCTGACGTAGAGTGGTTGAATAGATATTTGTGGAAAGATATTCATGAGATATTCTGGGCTTCATTTCGAAACGAGTTGCACGAGTGGATATCATGACTCGCTGAGAAGAAAAACTGTTTTCAAGGGGGAGTACCTACAGAGTGGACTCCAGAGCTCACTACACAGCTCAAAGCAATAGACATCCCATTGAAGCGAGCAGTCGACTTTTGGGTTGATAGCATACTTGAAGGATTTGTAACAGAATTTGCTGTAGGCACGTTGAAATCCTACAGCCAAGCTGAAGTATACTTTTTCGAAGGATTTAGAGGTAAGTACCTGAACAACCTTAGTCTATACATTAAAATTCTTTTAGCTGAGAAAGACGTTTTAAGAATTTAACAATATTTTTGAATCTGTCATGGTAGAAAGTATATATAGTGACTCTAATGAAGAAAACCATAATCTGGGAAGTGGAAAGAGATATAAGTTTAACAAAGAAAAGAATCTCGGAGGACCTGGACTCCGCGTGAATACTGAAATCTCATGTGACCTTACCAATCAGACTGTTCCATCATCAGCCACCGTCCACCCTATTACACCTCAGAACCCGTTGGTTGCAAATATTGTGCCTCCCCTGTCTCAGAATCCACCCAATGCGAGCGTCGCACAACCCATCCCACAAAACATCAATACTAGCAACACCGCAGGAGCGGGTGCTCACACCATTCCAACTCAGACTATTCCAGTTTAGAATACCCATCCTCAGAATATTCCGAGTACCACCTTTACTTTTTCTGCTCTGAACCCCACGCAGAATCCTAGCACTACTCAGGGTGCTACACAACCAAGAAGGAGAATGACAGATAACGATATAAAACTATCGATATTCAAAGGAACGGGTCTAGAAGACCCTGATCAACACTGTTTTCTATGTGAAGCCATATGGAGTGTAAAGCAAGTTCAGGATGATGCTGTGAAGAGAGTGTAGCTCATCACTAATTTCAGAGATAGATCCTTGCATTGGTTAATGAAATATTCTCAAGCACAGTTGAGAACCCTAACATAAATCAAGGCTGCACTCGTAGTAGATTTTAAGAAACCAAAATGTGAGTCACAGTGCATAACAAAGTTAAAAGAGATCAAGCAGAAACCTACCGAAACGTTCTAGGAATTTGACCAAAAATTTAATACGTTGTTGGATCAAGTGAGCTTTGTTATAGCTTCGCAATAGCATCAAGAATGGTTCATTGCCACGTTGTTGCCTCATATCAGACAACCATTGATGCAACAGAAGGTTGCATCACAGGTAGAGGCCTTAGAAATCGTGATGAAGCTAGAGGCTTTGCTGATTAGTGAGACTAGCTCTAGGATGTCTCAGATCCAGAGCCAGTTGACCACCTTGACATTAGAATTGCAAGGTATGAAGAATGGAAGGGAACAAAGATATGAATAGAGGCATGAGGTCTGGTGTACATGATGTAATGGAGAAGGCCACACCAGAGAACATTTAACCCTATTTCAATATTATCTCAATAGTGGTGCATCGAACCCAATGAATCAGAACTAGGCACCGTGGTGTGAAATTTGTAGAACCAGAGGACACCGACCTGAGGATTGTTATCTAATACAGAAATACGTAAGGACACCAAAAACCTTATATTGCAACTTCTATAAATCAGTTGGACATGATGAATCCAATTGTCGCGCATATGAGCTTATGAACGAAAGAAAGCGAGATATGGAAGAAATGCAAGGTGCTGGAATGTACCGTGTCTAAGAAGAAAATAAGCCAAAGCAAGAGAATGCCCACTATGATCAGGGTGGATATAGAGGCCGTGGTGGTGGATACTGCGGGAGAGGAAGAAATGCTGGCCCAGCCCAAGGAAGAGGCCGCGGCCAGGTAATTTGTTAAACTATGGCCAGCTAGGTCATGTATCTAGAGATTGTACCAACCCGTGCACTACGTGCAATTATTGTAAATCATTTGAGCATGTTATTGAAGACTTCCTTGTACTAGAGGTAGAAATGCAGAAACAAAGAAGGACAGAACCTCCAAATCCCAACATTCAGTTGATTGCATAAGAGAGAAGAACTACGGATCCAAGTGTAAATGTGGTAACGCGTAGTGGCGCTAACACAAGAAGAGATAGAGGTGCAGAAGCTTCAACTTCGGGAACGCATGATCCTAAGCAGACTCATGGTGAACCAATATGGATTAGAAAAGTTGCTAGGAGAACACCGGGTCTGGACCTATAGAAAAATAAAGGAGCATTTACAGAAGCATGGGATATCCCTAGAGAGTCATCACCTGAGTCGATGAGAATACCACTGCACAACGAAGTCCTGCAAATAGAGGATATGCCAGTGGCATATGATCACACGAGCACTGCAACAGATATAGGTACCTCTGTTGCACAGTTCCTACGGAGCTGCATGAAGTTATTGAAGAGCACAGATGCTATTGTTGAATTTGAGAAACTACTCAGTCAGTATGAGCCATGCAGTGAGAAGGGGGCTTCCCATGGCGTAGTCCATAACATTAGGAGTCCCGAAAGAACAAGAAGGGAAATGAGGTTCACTGCATAGATTGGGGACTATGAGATGGATGACATCATTCTTGATCTTGGATCCGAAGTAAATGTCTTGACCAAGCAGACATGGCAGCAGATGGGAAAACCAAAGTTATAGTGGTCACTGATATAGCTAAGAATGGCTAATGAAGGGATAGTTATACCTTTGGGGAGGTTACCCAACACCATTGTTGACATTGACGGAGTGCGATGCTATGCAGATTTCAAAGTGATTGAAATCGTGGATGACAACCATCCTTATCCAGCACTGCTAGGTATCGATTGGGAAATGACTAACTCTACCATTATAAATTTGAAAAACATAAATATGATATTTGAAGGCAATGATATAAGGGTCATCGCGCCATTGGACCCTTTGCAGGGTGAATGATATGTTGAACCAATTCAGGAGGAATCGAGAGCCCAAGACTTGGACCATATTTACAAGATGACAACCAAAGCTACTGATTATACTAATCCAACTGCGGATGGAACGCTCAGCTGGCACTGTGATAGTTCTTGCATCTTAGATTCTGATGCAGGACTGGAAAAATGGCAAAGCAGATTGCATGAAGTATCTTCCAGGAGATGCACGATGATCATGAAGTCACTCCGCTGGATTGGTAAAAGGGTAACTCCAATCCCTAACTATGATGGTTTATCTAATGTTTATTGCTTTATCAAAGAATATACTGCAACAATTGCAGATGAATACCCATATTTGTATTAGACATGGCACTACGCGAGACACCTTCCAGATGGTGGGTTGTCCATAAGCAGACACTGACAACATGGGATCAGTGTAGAATTTGTTGATGTATTTGTAACTTCGGAATGTATTTCACATATGTATATTGTATTCCTATAGAGATGTTATTATTCCTCTATACGGAAGTGTCGTCATTTATATTGTAAGTGTCGTAAATTTTACTTGATGGGTTATTAGACCACCTTGATGGGGTCGGCCCTGTATAAGTCATGTGGGTTAAAGGGATATTAGAAAACCATATTTGGGGTCGTCCCTGTCAGCATTATGTTATGTGATTAAGCTGAGGCTGACCTAGTAAGGTTATTAGGCAATTCAAGTCAAGTATAAATAGAGTGCGGGAGGCACTCTATTTGATCATTCACATTCTCACTCTTACTCTCATTGGAGAAGCCAAAAATTAGTCTCACTCTTACTCCTAGTTTGGGGTCCTCTCCAGTGAAGCCAGAAATTAGGGCTTCTGCAAAAGTTGAAATTTCTGAAATCTGAGACCATGGCTAGAAGCTTCTCTGAAAAATCGAATTTTAGAGACCAAGTTTGAACTTTTTGGATGGGTGAAGCTCCGGGAAAATCAAACCCTAATTTAGGGTCCTCCCTAGTGAATCCGAAAGATTGAAAAGAAAATTTGAGGGGTGAAACTTTACATTTTTAAAATTCTGAGTGTACCAGCTTGATCAACTAATCAAGGCGCATCTTTCTATCCTTTTAGAAGTTTGAAATTCAAAGTTTGAATTTTTACGGTTTCTCTAACAAACCCTAATCCAACTCCAGATCCATATTTCTGCAAATCAAGTGGTAAGACCTAAATATTTTCTATTTCATTTGAAGTACTCTTTAAGATGTCTCACCACACCAAGCTTGAGGATAAGCTTGAAGGGGCTGATAACTTCCGAGCATGGAAGTATAGGATTGGGTTAATTCTAGAAGAGAATGAGTTGGACACCTACATAAGTGAAGGGGTTCCTGTCCTAGAGGGAGAAGAGACTAAGGCCTTACACAAGAGGAACTTAGTCAAGGCTATAAGGATCATTTTTTATTCTATCAAAAACCATCTCATGCCACATGTGTCATCTCCGAAGACACCTAAGGAGATCTTTGATTCCTTGACCAAGCTATTTGAAGGGAAGAATATAAATCAGAAGATGACCTTGAGGAATCAATTGAAGAATATCAAGTTCCAAGAATGCGGAGACCATGCAGTCTTATTTCTCAAGGGTCTCCCAAATAAAAGAACAACTTGAAGCTATGGGAGAAGTTATAGAGAATGGAGAAGTGGTAATGACCACTCCTAATGGCCTTCCTAGGTCATGGGATTCCTTCATCCAAGGAATTTGTGCTAGGAAGAAACTGATCTCTTTCACTAAGCTGTGGGAAGAATGCTCATATGAAGAAGCTCGAGAAGAGAAGATGGGGAATGAAGATCAAGCTCTCACATCACATGCCAATAAGAGGACACTTTTCCTCAGATTGTCCTAAGAACAAAAGGAACAACAACAACAACTACTACAAGCAATCTGACAGGTATGACTTACAGGTATGTTTTGAAATCTGTTCATGATTAAGTTTATAATATGATTGTCCTCATGTTATTGATTTTAGTAACAATATTATTTAATTTTAGACTTGTCTTATCACCCTAGTAAAAGTATGAATGCATAATAGAAGACATTAATTGATGATTGTATTATGTTTGTACTAATGCACTATGGTGTTGTATGAGGAGAATATTATCTGCTAGCATGAAAGGTACAAATCAAGCTCTGGATCAAGACCATGATGACATGAAGACAAAGACTCATCCATAGTCATGGATCACATAGAGGTATGTATAATTTGGTTCTACAATGGTTAAACTATGAGTTATGCAGGTCATTGAAGAGAATAAGAAAACATTGCTAGACATAACTAGCAAAAATGATGACCAGGTATGTTTTTCCTATATCAAGTTAGAATCCTACCCTATGTAAGGATCTTATACTTTTGTATGATTGATAATGATTACTCATGAAGTTACAAGTTTGAGTAATCTAGGGTTTATGCTTATTATGTTCCTTACTTTGACTATACATGTTTAAGATTATTGTGTTTTGATAGTATTAAGATTATACTAATGAATGTATGATTATGTATGAGATCTCGAGGATAACACAATGATGATACTAGTAAGAATGCATAGTGACCGAGGATGGATATAAGTTCAAGGACAGGTAATCCAGGAAGCAAAGATCAAGAGGGAGCACACTCTAGTAGTTCCTACAAGGAAACAAAGATTGAGAGGGAGTCCACCCAACAAACAAACAAAGATAAGTATTTGAATTTTCATTTCTTGTATATTTGATTATTTAAATAATACTGTTCAAAGATGTATATACTTTTGTTCCTAGACTTAGGTTGTGTATTATGCATATTAGAATAATTGCATTAATAAACACTATACTACTAATATGCATGTAATGGGTAAGTGGCCTATGGCACTGTACAACATTCCATTGCTACTTATCTAGAATGAAACCTCTTTGCTGACATGTTGGGAGTTGTTCACACTCTTAACAATGTTCTGGTAGAGATTGGAAGGCATGTAGAAAGTTACGGGATATGGATAAATGTTGTATTGAAGCATTGGCTAAAATAATTGCATGACTGTATGACATATTTCTTTATGTGTAAGAATTTGTTCTGAAAACTATGAGATGTTTCTAATCATGCAATTTAACTTGTTTTTGTAGGAAAGATCATATACGAGTACCTACAAAAGAAGGACTACAACATTTGTTCAACAACAAATCTATCTATTGAAGAATCTGAAGTTCCCAGGATCGGGATGAAGTAATGGAAGGATGCCATGATCCATCGATCATGAAGAATGATGCTTGGGATGTGGTCCCAAGACCTGAAGGGAAGTCTGTTGTGACTTCCAAGTGGATCTATAAGATCAAGCATGCTAGAGATGGTAGCATGGAGAAATAAAAAGTGAGGTTTGTAGCTCGTGGCTTCTCCTAGGAAGAGGGAATAGACTATGAAGAGACTTTTACTCCTGTAGCCAGATACACTTCCATCAGAACAGTACTTGCTCTGGCTGCAGTGATGGAATGGAAGATACACCAGATGGATGTCAAGATAGCTTTCTTGAATGGTGTAATTGAGGAGGAAGTGTATGTGGAGCAGCCACTTGGTTTTGAGACACATGACAGATAGTCATATGTGTGCAAGTTGAAGAAAGTGTTGTATGGCTTGAAGCAAGCTCCTAGGACTTGGTGATGATATATTGATTGTCGACATGAAGAGGAAGCTTGCTGCCAAGTTCAAGATGAAGGACTTGGGGATGATGCACTACTTTCTAGCCATGGAGGTGTGGCAGAGTACAGACGGAATCTTCCTTGGACAAGGAAGTATGCAGTAGAGATCCTAAAGAGGTTCGGGATGATGGACTACAAGGCCATGGACACACCTATGGCATCGAACTTGAAGCTTCTGTGTGATGTTTCATCTGATCCGGTTGATGTCACTATGTATCGTCAGATGATTGAGTCCTTGATGTACCTGAAGAATACGAGACCAGGCATCTGCTTTGTGGTGAACACCTTGAGCCAGTATCTGACAGATCCGAGACATGTTCACCTGATAGATGCAAAGCATGTTCTGAGGTACCTGAAGGGTATAGTTGATTATGGTCTCAAGTATGATGTGAATCAAAAGTTTTACTTGTAGGGTTATGTTGATTCGGACTGAGCAGGCAGTGTTGTAGATAGGAAGAGTACTTCTGGGTAATGCTTCAGTATGGGATTGGGTGTGATCTCTTGGTTTAGCAGGAAGCAGTCCTGCGTAGCACTAAGTACAGCCGAAGCAGTGTATGTTGCAGCTTGTTCGGCTAGTTGTGAGGCAGTATGGATTAGGAGGCTACTGTATGAGTTATTTGATCTCCCATTGGATGCTACTGGTATCTTTTGTGACAATCAGAGTTGTATGAAGCTGTTTGAGAACTCGGTGTTCCATGACAGGTCGAAGCACATTGAGATCAAATAGCACTATATCAGGGATATGGTTCAGAGAGGAGCAGTGAAGCTCTTGTATGTTGCGACAGATGAGCAGATAGCTGATGTGTTGACCAAGCCGCTGGCCAGGGTGAAGTTTGACTACTTCAGAGAGAGACTTGGTGTACTTCAAATCGAGATTCCTTCTAAGGGGAAGTGATGAGTCCAGAGACACAAATGCACATGAGCCATTCTAGCATGGTTGAAGTGTGTCTTCCCATGGTTGAGATATAAGGGCTAGGGCCATTCCGACATGGTTGAAGTGTGTCTTCCCATGGTCATTGATGTAAGAGCTAGGGCCATTAGAGCATGGTTGAAGTTTGTATTCCCATGGCTGCAATATAAGTGCTAGGCCATTCGAGCATGGTTGAAGTGTGTCTTCCCATGGATGCGATATAAGTGCTGTGCCATTCCTATCATGGTTGAAGTGTGTCTTCCCATGGATATGGATATAAGTGCAGTGCCATTCTCGCATGGTTGAAGTGTGTCTTCCCATGGCGTAGATATAAGTGCTGAGACTTTCATGGATGGTTGAAGTGTGTCTTCCCATGCCGGTGAGTGTAAGTGTTGTGTGATGTGCATCTGGGTTGTCCTCCGTGGACTATGAGGTGATCTAAAGACAATGAGGTGACAGTATGGTACACAGGTTTTGCAGAGGCATATAATTGGTCCTGAGATGCTCTTGCAGGTTTTGTAGAGGGAGTGTAATCAGTCTTGGGAGATCTTGCAGGTTTTACAGAGGTAGTGTAATCAATCCTAAGGTGTACTTACTTGATGGCTTGCTCGCAGAGATGATGAAGACCTACATGGAGGCTAGGCCTACATCTAGCATGAAAAAGGGATGGCTTTGTAGATGTGATAAATCCAGCATGAAAAAGGGATGGATCTGTAGATGTGATACATCCAGCATGAAAAAGCGTTGGCTCTGTAGATGTGATACATCCAGCATGAAAAAGGGCTGGCTCTGTAGATGATGAAGACCTATAGGTGGCAGGCCTGCATCCAATATAAAAAAGGAATGGCTATGTAGAACTTCCTATGACAAGTAGATTGGAGATTGATTGAGATAGCAACAGCAGTGACGATAACGATTATTCGATGACGATGATCCAGTGACGATGATCTAGAAAGAAGACTTGTGCTAGCAGATCTGTGTCAAGAAATACCTTCCTAGTTAAGAGGGAGTGTTGATGTATTTGTAACTTCGGAATGTATTTCACATATGTATATTGTATTCCTATAGAGATGTTATTATTCCTCTATACGGAAGTGTCATCATTTATATTGTAAGTGTCGTAACTTATACTTGATGGGTTATTAGACCACCTTGATGGGGTCGTCCATGTATAAGTCATGTGGGTTAAAGGGTTATTAGACCACCTTATTGGGGGTCGGCCCTATCAGCACTACGTTATGTGATTAAGTTGAGGCCGACCTAGTAAGGTTATTACGCAAGTCAAGTCATGTATACATAGAGTATGGGAGGCACTCTATTTGATCATTTACTTTCTCACTCATACACTCATTAGAGAGTGGCGCACTAGTGGAGTAGGAGAAGCTGCTACTAGGAGACTATCTCTTATGCTTGGTTTTTGTATCAATGCTCTATCTATCTCTGAGGAATTTATTGGGGTTTTTCACCTTTATGGTTTTCCCCAAGGAAACTCTGTGTGTCTCTTGTCTCTTGTGATTGATTCTTGTGATTGATATGCTATACATGTTATTCTCTCAGTTAAGATCCTAGATCATATTTAATTGATGCAAAAAAATTAACATAATTAATATGCAAATCAGGTTTGCTGAGAAGGTTACACTGCCTTTTGAAAAATATAATGGACAAACGGATCCAAGGGATCATATTGAAGCTTGTTCACAAGATTGGGTGGAAAGTCCATAGATAGAATGGGTGCACCTATTTGTGCACATGCTGGAGGAACCGATTCCGAATAAGTGGTACCTAGACCTGGAGTTACGCAGGGGCACAATGGACTGGTCTGTCCTAACTGTGAGCTTCCGACAGGATTTCTGTTGAAATATTGTAACTTCTAAGAATATTATATTTGTATCTTATTATTCCGGAGATGTTTCATTCCTTCGATGGGACTTTGTTATGTATCCGTAGATGTTTATTCCTCCGAGATATTGTGGTAACCAGGGTTATTAGATCTCCCATGTGAGGCCGGCCCTGAGTTAGTTATTTAGGGGTTATTAGACTCTCTTAGGAGAGGTCGGCCCCATTAGAGTAAAAAGTCAGTTGGGAAACAAGTATAAGTAGAGGAGGTATGTTCCTCACTTATCTCATTCATTCACTCACTTGTGATTGGCGCATAGGAGAGAGAGAGGTCTGCATAGGAGGAGAAGGACCTCTAGTCTTGGACTACATCTTTGTATTGGTTGATTTTCTATATTGAGGAAAGCTTTGTTGGGTTTTCTACCCCATGAGGGTTTCCCAGGGTAAATCTTTGTCTATCTTGTGATTGTGTTTCTTTCAGTGATCTTACTTGTGAAATTAGGCTAAAATTAACAATTTTAGTTTCGAAGATGAACATTCAAGTATCAATGATGCGCTGCAGATTATTAAGGAAAGAATATTCATCCCAGAATGCACACAGGGAAACATGACTCTAGAAGAATTCTTTGGGATAGACAACATACATGCACTCCTACAGCTAGAATGGGAGGAGCAACTAGAGCATGCTCTTGATTGTTATAACCTCATTGAAAAATCTGAGGATAAAGCAGACAGTGATGAGGAGGACCCGCATAACATAAAGATACCTGAATCAGAGGGAGTGTGCGAGGTAGAAGGACCTCCACTGGAAATTCTAGATATGAGTGGACCTGTGAAAACAAGAAAAGTGAACATTGGCACCAACGAAGAGCCAAAATTCACAGCTATCGGAGACTATTGGGATGAAGACACAGTCGACGAGGTTGCGGGCATACTACAGGAATATTGAGAATTATTCCCGACCAAGTTCAAAGAGATGAAAGGTATTCTCGAAGACTTAAGAGTGATGAAAATGTCTCTTAAGCCTGGTGCGAAGCCTGTGAAGCAAAGACCGTATAGACTAAACCCACGTTACAAAGAATGAGTTAAGGCAGAACTCAATAAGATGCTCGATGCAGGGATCATTGAGCCGGTTGAAGAACCTGAGTGGATAAGCCCGATGGTTATCTAGGATAAGAAAACAAAGGGTGAGATCAGGATCTGTGTGGATCTCAAAAATTTGAATGATGCTTCGATGCACGACCCATTTCCTACCCCTTTCACAGATGAAGTACTTGATAATGTTGGAGGGAATGAGGCATATTCTTTTACTGATGGATTCTCAGGATACCATCAGATCAAGATTGATCTCGCAGATAGGCATACAAGACTAATTTTGCTACAGAATGGGGGTCATTCCAGTACACAATGATTCCTTTCGGTCTGAAGAATGCACCTGCCATATTTTCAAGAGTGGTAGTCGCAGCATTTAAAGATTTTATACATAAGTTTTTAGAGGTTTATTTTGATGATTGGACTATTTTCGGCTTACTGAAGATCCATGCCGTGAACCTCAGGATGATACTAGAAAAATGCAGACAACATCAAATTTCAATGAATCTGAAGAAATATATTTTCTGTGTTCCCTATGAAATTTTGTTGGGACACATTGTGTGCAAAAGGGCTTGATGGTTGATCCTGCGAAGATCATAGTCATTGTAAACTTTCCCACACCAAATTCAGTCAAGCAGTTGTGCACTACATTGGGGCATACTGGCTATTATAGGAAGTTCATAAAGGGGTATGCACAGATAACCGCAGACATGGAGAAGCTTCTAAAGAAAGATGTTCGTTCATTTGGAGCGAAGAATGCGAAGAAGGCTTTGACACATTAAAAGTGAAGATGGTCACTGCGCCGATCGTAGTGTTTCTAGATTGGGAGAATCCATTTCACATCCATGTGGATGTGTCATGTATCGCATTGGGGATTGTGCTAGATCAGCCAAGAGAAAAAGGTATCGATCATCCCATTGCATTTTCCAGCATAAAGTTATCCTCCAATGAGAAGAACTATACCACTACTTAGAGAGAAGGACTCGTGATGGTAGTATATGCACTGCAGAAATTCAGGTATTACTTACTTGGTGTGCACTTCTTTATGTTCATTGACCATTCTGCTTTGAAATACCTAGTCAATAAGCCAGTGTTAGGGGGGCAGATATGCATATGGTTACTACTTTTTCAGGAGTATGACTTTGAAATTGTTGTTAAGCCAAGCAGGTTGAATTTAGGACCTGATCATCTATCAAGTATTGAGTCAAGAGAGGAACATATGAACCTGGAAGACAATCTGCCTGATGCCCAGTTGTTTGCTATACAGGTTGACAATGATTATTATAAGAACATCATTGACTTTTTGACTACTGGTTTCACACCCACAGAGTTCACTACATAGCAAAAGAAGTAATTGGTAGTGCGAGCAGCAGACTTCACCATTATTGCGGGCCAGCTATACAAGTTCGGACCTTTTGATGCCTTGGGGATGCAGGGTAAGTGCAAGGTGCTGGAATGGGTTCCAAGGCACACAACATGGGATGAAAACCCATCCAGAGGCTTCAAAATACCCCGCGCAAGGGAAATTCTATCCTCGAGCTGTTTGGTGTGGTAATCACCCATGGATATTTGGCCTCTGCTAGCACTCTATGAGTAAAGGGATTGATCAATAAGATCAATTTCCCAATTTAGGGAAACAAAGGTGTGGAAAATAGTTAGAAATTCTAACTTAGCCTAACTAGAAAAGAACCTAATCTTAAGTCAGATCTATTCTAACATGAAAAGTTGAGTGTTTATGCAGATCAACCTTGAAGTGTAAGAGAGAAAACAGTCTGTCACCTTTAACAGAAATGCCTTTAGATGAGATATTTGCAGACTTAAATTATGATTTATTTAATGAAAATTAAACAAAATAATCCAAGCTTAGAGACCATCAAGATGTAATCCGTTATCCATTTTATTGATTGAAAAATCAACAATGATTGATTATATATATATATGTGTGATCAAATGCAGAAATCGATAAAGAAAGTATTTAATCAAAGAAACTTAATCAAATATTTTCATACACACATCAGCTATATAGGAAAATCAATACAACAGATCTATGTATTCATTATATATTCAACAAGAGATCATATGCATAACGGATGACAATATGGAACATAAAATCAGGAATCCTTAAAGAAATTTAAGTGATAATCAAAAGATGGATCCGAAGATAACATTACTGTATTAAGATGCCTTGTACCAAAATTACAATGACTCTGACCACAGAGTATCTTCAGTCTTATCTCCTGTTGAATTACAGTTCCAAATATCCCCCTCAACCCTTTACTAAGGGAAACATTCCTCCTTATATACTAAATTTACATAAGAGTTTCAAAAGGAGAAGTTCTACAAAATAGGGATTACAAAATCAGATCTAACTAAAGATCCAGGAAATCCTGCCATTTTTCATAAATATCTAAACAATTCATCTACATTTGGGAAAATGACAGATTCCAAGGATAATTGAGCATTGCATGCCCTATTCTCCATATCATGCTTCGCTATCTTATGCCAAATACATAGGTACATACGAATCCTCCCTTCCATGATGATTGGTTCTTTAACGAAACGATCTACATCTTGGATGCTGACTTGTTCCAAATCCTGAATCTTCTGTGCCAATTCTTCACATCTGCTCTCGAGTTCTTCAAGTATGCATTTTGGTGGCAGAGCTTCCAAAATAGGATTCATGAGTGGAAAACCTAGGTCATTCACGATATTTTCAACTGCATACCATTGTCTAGTGCAAATGTCCTATGATTTATTAATGATTTCCTTAGCTGATTCATTCAAATCAAGCCAGGTGTTCAAAGATGCATTGACTTTCTTTATCTGGAAAGTATTAAGGATTGGGATGTCCTTTGGAACATTCTTGATATACAATTTCCATTGACTGATTTCTTCTTCAGCTTTACAAGCTTGGAGTCTCTTTCCCTTCTGCTCTTCAAGAGTAGAAGACATCTTAGAAAAACTGATGAAATTTTCCCTGATCTCATCTAAGGCAATATATAACTTCTTCAGTAATTCATGACGACTTTGATTCACTTCAAGGGATAAATTTTTGAAGTCACAGGGTGTGAACTTGAGAACATTGGAGGAAGCTACACTTGCAGTTGCATCTTCAAGCTGCTTTTCCAAAGAGGCTATCTTTACGAGATCAGTAGAATGTTGAGACTACAAAAGGTTGAATTCAGTAAGAAGAGTAGCATTCTTTTGTTCTAGGTTTTGTACTCTGTCTGCCCAAGTTTTCCTGAGGTCAGCCATATCAACAAAATGCTAATCCTTTGTTTTAGCCAACTCTTCTTTCAGGTTTATGATTTCTTCCTCCCTGATGTCAACTTCTTTGTCCAAGACTTGGACCGAATCCCAGTTAGCAGTGGCAAAATCCCCTAAGGCTGCTGCTGTTTCAACTGCTTCAATTCTTGGGTTATTAGTTCTGATGGGCCATATCACCTGATCTGGTTCATGTGCTTCCAAGCCACCTTGGCCTTGACCCCTCTTCCTGCTTCTTTTAACTACTGCCTTGTCATATTGATAATAGAAAATATTTCCAAGAGGAACCACATATGTTTTTGTATACTCAGCAATGGACTATGTAGGAACAGAAGTGACACTAATTGTGGAAACCAAAGAAGGTGTCTGAGTGACAGCAGAGGTAGGGATAGGTAGAGTGACTTGAGTGGTAGCTAGAGGTGTATTAATGACTTCGGGAGCTGACAAACCTTTGTCTGGGGAGGGAAGTGAGACAAAGACTTCAGAAATTGGGACCTAAACATGACTACTGACTTCGGGGAAAGGAAGTGGACTCTGAGCTTTACTAGGTGAGTGTGGAGGAGAAACCTTAGTAGATGCATCGATGGAGGTTATTAATAAATCTACTGCAGATGATTGCAAAGAGATAGCCAAAGACTAGGGTTCTACAATAACGGATGGTGAAATGGTAAAAGGGACTGAATGTTTAGGTAATGAAATAGTGGTGTTGTTGAGGGTATTAAACAAGTGGGATAATGAAAATGGAATTGTTCCTCCCAGAGGCATAGTAGAATTTGGTTGAACAGATGGCAACACAATTGTTGATGATGTGATACTAGGGGCAACATTAAACTCCAACACTGACTGTTCAGGGAAAGACTGATCCATATCAATATTGTCCAGCAATTCAGTTTCAGTCTTAGGATTTCTAGAGACTTCTTCAACTACTGGTATTGGAAGAGGTGAAACTATTTCTTCATCGCAGTCAATTACATCTATAGTAGAGATTTGTGATGAGGAAGGCATGATCTTCTGTCTTTTAGCTGGGATAGCCTTAGCTATGACCAATTCACCATCTTCTAGAGTATTTGGAGTAGAGACCTGATCTTCCAGTGTACCTAGTGGTTGAATTTTGTCTGCAGGCCTTGGGGGTTCTAATAACTGAGTTTGTAACATTGATGACAACTGTGCCATTTGTTGTTTGGATTCACGGGCTGTTTGTAGCATGAGCTTAGATTCTTCATTATCCTTCTCTTTAAATGGTTCCCCTTGAGTAGTTTTACCTTTGTCTCCATCAAGACTCGTGGCCAAAGGAGGAGCGTTAGATCTCTGAGCTTCTTTCTCTTCCCTGTCCTTTCTTGCTTGTTCAACAAGATTCAACTGCATGGCCTTGTAGCTTAGGGTTCTATCCTTTAGTTGTTTCTGATACTGTAGAATGTCATGTTGTTCTTGAGAGTCTTTTGCTTTGGCCAAGACTTGAGAAAATATGTCTACCCCCTGATATATGGAATCATCGGGGATTGACTCATGTGTATAGTCTATCTTCATGTGAACTTGCTTTAGGTGTGCATCCAAGAACTTCTTAGGATCATGTTTCCTTTTCGGCGCAACACCTAATCTCAGAGCAACTATCTGATCACCTAGAACTGTAGCCCAAGTCGAAGTTGGGATGACCAATTGACCCAGATTTAGAGCAAACTTAGGCCAATTTTTCTTCTTGGGTCCTATGAGTCTCTTATACATACCATCAGTGAAAGTTTGAAAAGAAACCTCCTGTATTACCATCCTGTCTGGAACTATTCTAGGCAAGAAATGAACTATTTCACTTCCCCAGATTCTGATGTATGAAAAGTACTCACCTACATACCAGACACCAATTATGTTGATGAAAGCTTTGGCATCTTCTGAGAATGCAGGTGGCTACTGCTGGAAGATCTTAAAATAGATGGTACCCACAAAGCAGTCACAAATGTCATATATCATAGGTGCAAAATTCCCTTCCCATAGTGCTGAATGGTAAATGTGTACTGGTAGATCTTAAGGGGTCCAATGCCAACCCAAATTAGGGTACTGGAACTCTGAGCAGAAAACATCAAGAACATATGCAGATAGGAAGAAGGGTGGCTTCTTATGAGCTGGTTCCTTCTAATATTCATGGATGGCATTTTTTAATTCTGCTGACAAGATAGAGGCCCACGGAAAAGACTCACATGTAAGTAACACATGATGTGCTATGGGTGCCCACTCTGCTTTAAAATGGGAACAATTGGGTTGACCGAAAAGCCGGCAAAGCATGGTTGCAAGTAGAGAATAGGGTTCCTTGAACCAAATAATAGGATAAAGGTTATCTGACTTAGGCACAAAGGCATTAGGCTTGTGCATCCAAGACTTAGTCATTTGATCGAAATTATACTGGGTTTTGGACAATTGTATGAACTCAGCAGAGAGGGTCTGTACATGGGGTTTCAGAGCGAAAGCTCGAAAAAAAACCTCCGGGTGAAAACTCGTCAATTGACAACCTGTACTGTCATTAAAAGAACAGTTTTTCACATCAACATTCTCAATTATCCACTTAACTGCATCTGTGTAGGGTGATACAGTAGGGCACGCAGCGATGGTGTGAATTTGAGAAGCCCTAATTTTCTCGTAGACTGGTCTATCATTATCGATATGGGAGAGGTCATCATTATAAAAAATGGCATATATATTAGACTAGTCTATCTGGTAGGTTTCAGTAACTCGTTCACTGGTGTCAGAGAGTAAACCAAAATTTGGGTCTTTGATCAAGGGGTCTTTGTACGATGATTTGGACCGTGTATTTCTCGACATGGTGGAAGAACTTTGCAATATCTGATTAATATAGAAATTAAATGAAATTCAACATGAAATAGCAAAATTGCAAGTTAGTAGCGTAAGGATAACAGTGGACTTACCTGAAATAACCAACAAACTGAAAAACAACACCTGACACGCAATTCGCAGTAAAATGGTAATGCGATAGCGTAATTTATTCAATAGTTAAAATGTAAAACTAAAAAGGAAAAAACCCTATTAAATACATTCACCAAAATAAAACTAACGGTGCGATCATAACAAATGGACAACTAGGATTAACCGCAGCAGGATGCGGAATCGGGTTCAAGTGTGTTCACGAAGCTCTTATTCAAAGGTCCCACAAGCCGAAACTCGAAAGTATGGATTCACGGGTTGCGGGCATGTGAAATGGAAGTGGAAGGAAGGATTTCCGAAAGCCGAAAACCAACCATGTGGGTGGTGGGTTTCGGGAACGTGAAACTGTGAGGAGAGATAACCATCCCGAAAGCCGCATCCCGAAATTACGGGTTGTGGGTTTCAAGAGGACACACCAAATAAATGAAAAACTACAATCCCGGAAGCTGAATGCCGCCATTGCGGGGTTCGAGTTTCGGGGTAATTATTTCTCAATCTTATTAAAGAATGATTCCGCAACCCGCAGCCGTCGGGTTGCGGGTTTCGGAATTAGCAAATCCAAAACTTAAAAACAATAGTCCCGCAACCCGCACCTGTTGGGTTGTAGGTTTCGGGTTCTCCAAATGTCGGATTTCAGGATGATGATAATAGTCAACAAATGACTGAAAAATATTGGCTTTTCCCAAACTGAAACACTTTGGAAGAAATAATCAAACACTTGCAAACAGGCAAACCAAAAGCATGGGTGAAGAATTTTAGAGGTAAGATCAAAATCGAATATTTACAAGATGACTCACCCAAATACCTTTGCGTTTATCTAGAAATGGGGTTCCCTTGCTTAAGTGAAGCATGGGATCTGTTGTGCCCACAATAGGACCCAATGAAGTATTGCGCAGATGTTTATTAGAGCATCAGAAACCATTCATATTGGCTGATGCACATTCAGGAGTCGTAGGAGGTCACTACGTAGGGAGAGCTACTGCGTAGAAGATATTGCGCATAGGTCTATGGTGGCCTACAATCCATAAAGATGCAAACATTGCCAGAGCTGCAATGTGTGTCAGAGGACCGAAAAGCCATCGTGTAGAGATGAAATGCCATTAAATCCACAGTTGACATTGCAGGCCTTTGAGAAATGGGCCATTGATTTTGTGGGACCTATAAACCCATTAGGAAAAAGAACTGGTGCGAGGTACATCATTACTGCTACTGATTACCTCACCAGATGGGAAGAAGCAAAGCTAGTAAAAGATTGTAGCGCAGCTACATCCTATTAAATTTTGAGCATTAATTCACAATACTCCAGGATCTTCACTGAGAGAATAACATATACAATATATCAATGCATGACAATCACAATAAGCATGACAAGCATCACAAGAATCAAAAGCATGAGAGACAAGAGACATAGAGTTTCCGTGGGGAAAACCCTAAGGTGAAAAACCCCACAACTTCCTCAGAGATAGAGAGAGCAATGGCTCAACCAAAGTACAACCAAAATACACTGAGATAGTCTCCTAGTAGCAGATGATCCTCCTCCTCACTAGTGCACCACTTTCTAAGTGAGAGAGAGATGACTTTCCGAATGATCTAAATAGAGATCACCTGATCTCTATTTATACTAACCTGTTTTCCCAGAGATCTTATGGGGCCAACTTATCTAGCTAGGTACATCCACATTATAATACATATATTTCAGGGCCGATCCCACACATGGTGGTCTAATAACCCATCGACAAGTACAAACACTTGCAACACTTGTCAATCCACATGACGACAATTCCTTATAGAGGAATAACACATCTCTAATAAGGGTACAATAAATATATATGAAATACATAGATGAAATACATTCCGAAGTTACATATACATTAACACTCCCTCTTAACTAGGAAGGTATTTCTTGACACAGATCTGCTAGACAAGTCTTCTTCTTGGGATCATTGTCACTGCTGCTGCTATCTCAACCAATCTCTGACTCTACTCGTCATAGGAAGTTCTACAGAGCCAGCCCTTTTTCATACTGGATGTAGGCCCACCACCTGCAGGTCTTCATCATCACTGGCCATACTGTGGAATCCTCGGGACTTATTACGTGCGTCACAAAACCTCAAAAGAGCATCCCAGGCTATTACGAGCACATGGCTCTACCTATAGGATCTCCCAGGGCCATATTATATGTGACCTCACCACAAAACCTAGCAAGAGCATCCCAGGCTGTTACAAGCACACAACTCTACCTATAGGATCTCCTAGGGACAGATTATATGTGGTCATGGAAAAACCTCGCAAGAGCATTCCAGGAGTTATTATGGGCACACAGGCCAACCTATCGGATCTCCCAGGGACATATTATATGCCATAGGACAAAACCTCGAAAGAGCATCTTCCAGATATCCCAGGGCTAGATTATATGCCATAGGAAAAACCTTGAAAGACTATCTGCAGATCTCCCAGGGCCAAATTATATGTCCTCCCAGAGCAAAACCTTGAAAGAGCATTTGCCAGATATCCCAGGGCCAAATTATATGCCATAGGCAAAACCTCGAAAGACTATCTACAAATCTCCCAGGGCCAAATTATATGCTCATCTGCACAACCTGATCCATGGCCATAGAGTATCAACCTGATACTCACCATACATCATCCTGATGTACACATGATCATTTTGATCATCATCACTACAACATCCTGCTACATGTCATCTGGAGCAACATCCTGAAGCTCGTCATCCATGTTCATCCTGATCATACAATGCATCTACCTGATGCATACCAAGTATCTACCTGATACATATCATCATACATGATCCACCTGATCATACAGTGTATCCACCTGATACAAATACAAATACATGATACATATCAACATACATGATCCACTTGATCATACAATGTATCCACCTGATACATATACAGATACATGGTCCAAGCATCCAACATGATGCATATACAAAAATACATACACATGATCCAATTGATCATATCCAGCATCCAACATGATGCGTACATACATATAAATGATCCAACTGATCATCCCCAGCATCCAACATGATGCGTACATACATATATAAATGATCCAACTGATCATATCCAGCATCCAACATGATGCATACATACATATATAAATGATCCAACTGATCATATCCAACATCCAACATGATGCATACATACATACATGAAAATGATCCAACTGATCATACAAAGCAGAAACCAGAACATCATCCTAATGCTCATCATCCAGCGCTTACATCTAGAGCCATGTGAAGGATCCTCCTTCCAACATGCTTGGAATGGCTTCAGCAAATTTTTCCATCACTTCTTCCTCGAAGTGTCCTCGATCTGAAAAACACCAAGCCTCTACTTGAAGTACTCAAACTTCACCCTGGCTAGTGGCTTCGTCAGCACATCTGCAATCTGCTCATTTGTTGCAACATACAGAAGCTTCACAGTTCCTCTCTGCACCATATCCCTAATATAGTGATATTTGATCTCTATGTGTTTTGACCTATCATGAAACACTGGGTTCTCAGACAGCTTCACACAACTCTGGTTATCACAGAAGATACCACTAGCATCCAATTGGAGATCAAATAACTTAGACAGTAGCTTCCGTAGCCATACTGCCTCACAACTATCTGAACAGGATGCAACATACTTTGCCTCAGCTGTACTCAGTGCTACGTAGGACTGCTTCCTGCTCAACCAAGAGATCACACATGATCCCATACTGAAGCAACACCTAGATGTGCTCTTCCTATCTGCAGCACTGCCAGCCCAATCTGAATCAACATAACCTTGCAGGTTAACTTTTGATTAGCTTCATACTTGAGCCCATAATCCACTGTACCCTTCAGGTACCTCAGAACATGCTTTACAACAACCAGATGAACACTCCTTGGATCTGTCAGGAACTGACTCAATGTGTTCACCGCAAAAGCAAATATCTGGTCTCGTGTTCGTCAGGTACA
This sequence comes from Larix kaempferi, assembly GCA_027924585.1. Classification (NCBI taxonomy): domain Eukaryota; kingdom Viridiplantae; phylum Streptophyta; class Pinopsida; order Pinales; family Pinaceae; genus Larix; species Larix kaempferi. The sequence continues at coordinate 10,772,138 of BSBM01000368.1, forward strand.
TCAAGGACCCAATCATCTAACGATACATAGAGACATCAACCAGCTCAGATGAAGCATCACATAGAAGCTTCAGATTCGATGCCATAGGTGTGGACATGGCCTTGCAATCCATCATCTCGAATCTCTTTAGGATATCTACTATGTACTTCCCTTGACCAAGGAAGATCCCACCTACACTCTGCCACACCTCCATACCTAGGAAATAATGCATCATTCCCAAATCTTTCATATCGAACTTGGAAACAAGATTCCTCTTAGTATCTGCAATCAATCTGTCATCTCCTGTTACAAATAAGTCATCCACATACAAGAGTAGAATCACAGGATTCCCTTCCTCAACCTTGTAGTAAAGGTTGGAATCCGCTTTACTCTTGGTAAAGCCCAAACTAGATAGGAAACTGTCCATCCTACCATACCAAGTTTTGGGAGCTTGTTTCAAGCCATACAAGGCTTTCTTCAATCTGCACACATATGACTCCCTGTCATGTATTTCAAAACCGAGTGGCTGCTCCACATATACTTCCTCTTCAACTACACCATTCAAGAAAGCAGTCTTGACATCCATCTGGTGTAATTTCCATTTCATTGCTGCAGCCAAGGTAAGTACTGTTCTGATGGAAGTATACCTAGCTACAGGTGCAAAAGTTTCTTCATAATCTATTCCCTCTTTCTGAGAGAAGCCACGAGCTATGAATCTTGCCTTGTATTTCTCTACACTGCCATCTGCAGCATGCTTGATTTTGTAAATCCATTTGGAAGTCACAATAGACTTCTCTTTAGGTCTTGGGACAACATCCCAAACATCATTCTTCATTATTGATTGGTATTCCTCAACCATGGCATCCTTCCATTCTTTCATTTACGCTGCTTCTTCATAACTGGAAGGCTCTTTGTTCATAATGTCACAGAGTAAAGTAACATAGCTGGTATGTGATTTGGTTCTCTTCTTTGATCTGTGTTCTTCTTCTGGAATACCAAATCTTTCTGCATCTTGAATGAGCTCTCTAGCCCATGCAAGTTTCCTCTTGTGAGAGTTATCCTCACGGGGTGGATCTATAGGTTCTTGTGGATCTTCAAACTCATGAACAACTTCTAAAAATTCTTCAGTCATGGTAGTGTCTTGAAATCTAGTTTCCTTAGGTTCTTCATAAACTTCGATAGGTGCCTTCCTTGATTTGATGAATGTTGAGTTTTCATCAAATGTTACATCCCTCCTGACATCAATATTCTTGAACCCTGGAAATTATATTTTGTAAGCCTTCGAGCTTTCACTGTAACCCACAAAGATACCCTTCTTTCCTGAAGGATCTAGTTTAGTACTCTTTTCTTTGGGACATGAGTGTATACTGGACAACCAAATATTCTGAGATGGCTGACTTCAGGTTTCTTACCAGAAAAGACCTCTTCTGGTGTCTTGTTGTCCAATATCTTGTGGGGTGTTCTGTTTTGCACATATACAGCTGTTCTAGCTGCTTCTTCCCATAGATGCATAGGTAGGTCCTAGTCATGCAGCATTTCCCTTGCTGCTTCCATGATAGTTCTGTTCTTCCTTTCTGCAACTCCATTTTGTTGAGGATTATAAGGAGCAGTAAACTCCCTCTTAATCCTTGAATCACTACAAAGCTTCTTGAAGTCACCTGAGGTGAATTCTCCACCATTGTCGGATCTGAATGTTTTGATCTTCTTGTCAGTTTGATTCTCCATCAAAGTTTTGAATTCCTTGAACTTATCAAACACCTCATCTTTGTTCTTCAAGAAGTATACCCAAGTCTTCCTGGAGAAGTCATCAATAAATGAGACATAGTAGACATACCCACTTAGAGAACTGGATGACATAGGACCAAATACATCTGAGTGGATGATTTCCAGGATGTCTTTTGCCTTGCTTTCACTAATTGGGAAAGCCTGCTTAATGTTCTTACCTTTTGCACATCCTTTGCAAACACCTTCATGTTTGGTCTTGATTTCAGGAAGACCTTCTACAACCTTGCTTGCAATTGGAAGTGCCCTATAGTGCATATGAGCAAGCCTTCTATGCAAAGTTCACTTGGCTCCATGGATTCATGCACCATGGCATGTTCAGGTTGTCCCTTCAATTTATACAATCCTCCCTCTTGCTCTCCAATCACTATTGCATCATCTATGGTATTTCCCTTTGGCCACATTAGGACTTGTCCATCCATAAATGCAACCCTCATACCTTTTGCATCCAATGCAAAGATGGAGAGTAAGTTCTTCTTGAGCCTAGGTACATAAAGGACTTCTTTCATCTTCAAAGATTTTCTAGAATCTAGGTTGTAGGAGGCTTTACCACTTTCTTTGATTGGGTATTGATAATCATCCCCAAGTTTCACCTTATGGGGTGATTCATGTTCAGATAGATTCACAAAAGATTCCTTAAACCCATTCATGTGTTTGGAAGCCCCACTATCAATCAACCAATCATTACAACCATGGGAGATAGTACCTATGAGAGCAGAGATTAGAACATACTCTTCTTCACTTGATGAGTCATCATCACTTTCTGCCCTAGCCTTCTTCTTTGGAGGTTCATCATCCTCGACAGCATGAGCATGTAACTTTCGTTTGCTGCTTTTCTTCTTCTTGCTAAAGTTGTTGTTATTATCCCTTTTGTTCTTGGGACAATGTGAAGCAAAGTGACCCTTCTCATTGCATGTGAAGCATCTTAGATCCTTCTTATTCTTTTGATAGGATCTTTTGTAGCGAGAGTGCTCCTTCTTGGGCTTGCTTATTTTGGTGTGAATTGCAAGAGCTTGATCTTCACCTCCCATCTTTTCCTCATGAGCTACAAGTATAGCTTATTCTTGAGAGCATTCCTCCCATAGTTTACTGAAAGAGATAAATTTCTTTCTTGCACAGCTTCCTTGAATAAAGGAGTCCCATGACCTAGGTAGGCCATTCAGAGTGGTCATAACAACTTCACCATTGTCCACTACTTCATCCACAGCTTCAAGTTGCTCCTTGATCTGAGAGACCTTGGAGAAGTAAGATTGAATGGTTTCTCCATTCAACATCTTGACCCCTTTCAATTGATTCCACAGAGTCATCTTCCGATTTATGTTCTTCCCTTCAAATAGCTTGGTCAAAGAGTCAAACATCTCCTTGGGTGTCTTTAGAGAAGACACATGGGGTATGAGATGATCTTTGATAGAATCAGTAATGATTCTCTTTGCCTTGACCAAGTTCTTCTTATGCAATACCTTGGCCTCTTCATCCTCTGGGATAGGGATGTCTTCTGTTATATATGAGTCCAACTCATTCTCTTCTAGGATTAACCCAATACTATACTTCCAAGCTCAGAAGTTATCAGCCCCTTCAAGCTTATCCTCAAGCTTGGTGTGGTGAGACATCTTAAAGAGTACTTCAAATGAAAATAGAAAAGATTTAGGTCTTACCACTTGAAATGCTGAAAACTGGATCTAGTCCCGGATTAGGGTTTGTTGGAAAAACCCTAAAAATTCAAAATGTGAATTTCAATTTTATGAAAGGATAGAAAGATGCGCTTCGATGAGCTGTTCATCCTGGTGCATTCAGAATTTGAGATCAACAAAGTTTTACCCTTCAGATTTTCCTTTTTGTCCTCCTGGGTTCACTAGGGAGAGCCCTGAATTAGGGTTTGAGTTTCCTGGAGATCTACCCAGCCAAAAATCTCGATCCAAATCTCTAAACTTCGATTTGTGCAAGGAGCTTCCAGCTATGTCCTCAGATTTCAGAAATTCCTATTTTTTTGGAAACCCTAATTTTTAGGGCCAAATCTGAAAATGCTCAGAATTGAATTCTGATTGGATAGATAGATTCTCCTTGATGAGTAGAGTCAACTACTATACTGCTTTTCCAAAATCTGTGGATAGAAACCCAATAAACAAGAAACTCAAGTTTCTGTCACTGCAAAATGTCTTCTTCTCAGGTTAGCTCTGATACCATGTTAAATTTTGAGCATTAATTCACAATACTCTAGGATCTTCACTGAGAGAATAACATATATAGTATATCAATGCATGACAATCACAATAAGAATGACAAGCATCACAAGAATCAAAAGCATGAGAGAGAAGAGACACAGAGTTTCTGGGGGGAAAACCCTAAGGTGAAAAACCCCACAACTTCCTCAGAGATAGAGAGAGCAATGGCTCAACCAAAGTACAACCAAAATACACTGAGATAGTCTCCTAGTAGTAGATGATTCTCCTCCTCACTAGTGCGCCACTTTCTGAGTGAGAGAGAGATGAATTCCCGAATGATCTAAATAGAGATCACCCGATCTCTATTTATACTATCCTGTTTTCCCAGTGACCTTATGGGGATGAATTATCTAGCTAAGTACATCCACATTATAATATATATATTTCACGGCCGACCCCACACATGGTGGTCTAATAACCCATCGACAAGTACACACACTTGTCACACTTGTCAATCCACATGACGACACTTCCTTATAGAGGAATAACACATCTCTAATAAGGGTACAATAAATATATATGAAATACATAGATGAAATACATTCTGAAGTTACATATACATGAACACACCCACAGAGTTCATTTTTGAAAATATCCTTACAAGGTTCGGATGCCCGAAGATTTTGATGAGTGATCAAGGCACTCATTTTCTGAATAGAACCATCGAAGCTTTGACCGAAGATTTCCACGTTCATCATCAACGTAGCACGCCTTATCATCCACAGGAAAATGGAACTGTTGAAGCATTCAACAAAGTACTGGAGAATGCACTAACCAAGATATGCAATGTCAATCAGGACGATTGGGACCCGTGCATTCCCTCTATATTATGGGCATACAGGACTACTTGAAAGAAAATGATAGGCCATACACCTTTCAAACTAACTTAAAGGCAAGAGGAAATAATGCCCATGGAATACATTGTTCACAGTTTAAGGATAGAAGCATTTACAGGCATGGCAGATCGCGACGCGTTGGAAGAACGACTCTCACACTTGGTTGGTCTGGAGGAGGACCACTTCATCGTAGGATTTCACCAACAAGTGCAGAAGGAAAGCGAAAAATCATGGCACAATCACCACATCAAGAAAAAGTCTTTCCAGGTAGGTGATCTAGTCCTCTTGTATGATAGCAAATTCATGAAATTTCCTATAAAGTTTAAGATGCATTGTCTTGGCCCGTATACTGTAATGCATGTTACTAACGGTGGCGCAGTTAAGTTAGCTACCTTATCCGGAGATACCTTGCCAAGTTTGATAAATGGAAGCAGACTAAATATTTAACGTGATAGTCCAGCTTCGCAAAATCCTGTATGATCAAGGGAGGCATGCCACGCAGCACTATTCGAATGTGCTGCTGCGAAAAAAAAAAAGAGGAACTATGTAGTTGCGAACTCCACAGGGCAATTGCGAAGACCTAGTTAAATGAGAAAAATCCTTAGTTCACAAGCAAGAAATCAGGCACAGTGAAGAGACCGCATGGGAGCTATCAGGACCTTCCGCACAGTTCGATGCAACACTCAGGAAAATAGTCGTTACAATGTAGGTCAGGAAATACAACCGTTATATAGCCATTACTAGTGACTGCTTGGGCATTTAATGCACAGATAGCCATTTTGAGTGATTTTATGACGAAAAGGACCAAAGAATCTCTCGGATTTGGCCATTGGATACCACCATTAATGCTCATCTAGACGTTGAGGGGTGCGAAGGAGGGTTCACTGCGCCTATGAGTAACACCGCATTCAGACTCGCGGGAGTTACCAAACACTTAGAATTATCTTGCGAATAGTTCTGTCCGAGTTATTTTTCACAAGTTATCCAGAAACCTATGAGAGTTTCCCAGTGGATGTCTGAGTGGTCTTCCATTGAAGAAGAGTTCATGGTCCAAGAGACTGTGAAAGTATTCCAATACGGGGGAATTGAAGGGTTAATTTTAACCCTGGCTAAGAAGGTTGTCTTCAAACCAGGTCAGGCATCAAGATGATCACCAAGACACGGTCCAGTGATGGAAGATAAAGGAAAAAATCCAGTAGCACCAAGAAAGAAGTTACTGAAGATGGTGTCAATAGTGTAGAAGCCGCCGCTAATGAATAAGGAGATACCTTTGACATTAACCCTAGACTACATTTCATCGCTTGCTCTGGATGCACTGGTTTTCAAGTTGCTGAAGAATTCCAAATACAACATCTTGCTATCGCCAATCTCAAAACATGTCAAGGTGGAGAAAAACTTGGTGGGTAAAATACCAGAATGTAGATGGGAGGATTATGATCTGCTTGCAGTGTAGAAGGAGGATCCCATTGAACCGAAGTTCCCACAGTTATAATCGGACCAGTACATGTGCTGGAATAAGGACGCAAAGGGTGAGCTTAACCTGGTCGCCCAAATTTGGTTATCCATAGTAGTCCAGTCCGTGATGCTCATTCTAATCAAACTTCCACATTTCAATAGGTCACCAGATATGAATGTCGTAGTGCGCACGCATTCACCAGGGTTATTTGTGGCTCGACCGCAATGTTGACCTAACTATTGACATCATCCACTGCATTACCAGGTTGAGTAAAAAGGGTAAGGATCCCAAGCAATTTTTCCAAGGGAAGAGAAAGGAGAAAGAAGCTATGGAAAAGATGAAGAAAACTCAAACAACCATCAAAGGGAAGAGGTTTTTCCAAATAGAAGAAATAGATGATAAAGAAACAAGATTTGTCACACAACTGTTAGTGGGAAACATTATCCACACATGCAGGTCTCTTGAGGTAAGTGCGGGCGCAGTATTGCTCGATGCCACAGACAGAGAACAATTTAACTGGTGTCAGTACTTACTGAATGAGTTCATGGAAGAGCTCAATGACATGCAGCTCAATGGAGGGTATTTCCATTATACTTGGCTCATCATGCTGATCGCTTTTGTTGGCTGGAAGGAGCCAAAGGATTATGTTGGTGTAATCACTGATACCAACGAGTGTAGAGGACCGCGTTACTCAAATCTCTGGGAGAATCTGAACTCACAAAGAAAACACATGACAACTGAGGTATTCTACTAGTATTATGACCAACTACGCACAACAATCATACTGACACTGCAGATTGTTAATTTTTGAGCATTAATTCAAAATACTCTAGGATATTTACTGAGAGAATAACATGTATAGTATATCAATGCATATCAATCATAGAAAGCATATCAATCATCACAAGATGCAAACATAAGATACAATAGACACACATAGTTTCCGTGGAAAAAACCCTAAGGTGAAAAACCTCGCAACTTCCTCAGAGATAGAAAGAGTAACGATACAACCAAAGTACAATGCAAGTACACAGAGATAGACTCCTCCTAGCAGCTGATCCTCCTCCTCACATGTGTGCCACTTTTCGAGTGATGTAGAGTGAGATAATGAGATGATCAAAATAGAAATTGGGAGATCTCTATTTATACTTGTCCTGACTGCCCAATAAACTTATGGGGCTGACTTGTCTAGCTTAGAACAATAACCCATGGTTAACTTAATCAGGGTTGACCCCACACATGGTGGTCTAATAACCCATCGGCAAGTTACGACACTTGTCAATACAAATGACGACACTTCCTTATAGAGGAATAACACATATCTATAGGAGTACAATATACATAAATGAAATACATAGATGAAATACATTCCGAAGTTACATATACATCAACACTCCCTTTTAACTAGGAAGGTATTTCTTGACACAGATTTGCTAGCACAAGTCTTCTTCTTCGGATCATCGTCACTGATGCATCATCCTTGAATCATCGTCATCGTCACTGCTACTGATATCTCAATCAATCTTTGAATCTACTCATCATAGGAAGTTTGATAGATCCATTCGTTTTTCATATTGGATGTAGGCCCACCATCTACAGGCCTTCATCATCACTAGCCATACTATGGAATCCTCAGGACTTATTATGTGCATCACAAAACCTGGCTGCAGTATTCCAGACTATTACGAGCATACAACTCTACCTGTCGAATCTCCCAGGAGCACATTACATGTGACCCATCACAAAACCTGGTTGTAGCATCCCAGCTGTTACGAGGACACAACTATACCTGTTGGATCTCCCAGGAGCACATTACATGTGATCTCACCACAAAACCTGGCTATAGAATCCCAGGTTGTTACGAGCACGCAACTCTACCTGTCGGATCTCCCAGGAGCACATTACATGTGGTCCACCACAAAAACTTAAAAGAGTGTCTTGCCAAGAAAGATCTCTAAAGAGCATCTGAGGCCTTTTTCATCCTGTCTAGATCTCTAGGATTTATTATATGTGGTCATGGCAATGCCTCGAAAGAGCATCTGAGGCCTTTTTCGTCATGTCCAAGTCTCCCAGGTCTACTTACATGCCATAGGACAATGCCTCGAAAGAGCATTTGAGGCCTTTTTAATCCTGTCCATATCTCCCAGGTCTACTTACATGTCCTCCCAGAGAAATGTCTCGAAAGAGCATCTGAGGCCTTTTTCATCCTGTCCATATCTCCCAGGTCTACTTACATGCTCATCTGCACAACCTGTCCACGGCCACATCGCATCAACCTAATACTCACCATACATCCTCCTGATGTACACATGATCATCCTGATCATCATCACTGCATTGTCCTGATGCATGTCATCTGGAGCAACATCCTGAAGCTCATCATCCATGATCATCCTGATCATATAATGCATCCACCTAATGCATACCAAGTATATACCTGATACATATCATCATACATGATCCACCTGATCATACAATGTATCCACCTGATCATACCTGATACATATAAACATACATGATCTACCCGATCATACAATGTATCCACCTGATATATCTACATATACATACACATGATCGAACTGATCGTATCCAGCATCCAACATGATGCATATACATACATGTGAGGCACCTGCAACAATTAATTAATACGAATATGCGAAATAGCAGAAATGACAGAACTCAGAATCACTGTTATATTGATCACAGGCCACTTTGAGGGGGCAACCTCCTATGAGCAAGCTCAATACAAATAACTTCACCGTGCCTTCATAGGTCTCAACACACACTTATATACTAATTCTAGGCGCCAATACTATGGGTCGAAACCATGGGCCGTTACAACTATGGATTAACAATACTACGGGCGACTTACAAAGCATATGCACCAACAACAATAACACAAACTATTGATCAACAAATACTACGGGACGACTTACAAAGCATATGCGTCCAACAACAACATACTAACAAAGTAAAGACATGGGTTCCTAACATCCCCTCCCCCTTAAAAAAAGCTTTGTCCTCAAAGCTTTAGATGTGGAAATTGTTGTTGAATCTGAAGGAGTGGTTCCCATGTAGCATCCTCTGGTTGCATGCCGTGCCACTGAATTAAGACCTATGTGATAGAGCAAGAGCGAAGCTGATGCGTGCGCCGATTGAGGATGGCCTCTGGCTCCAAAAGGATGGATCCTTCATTATCCAGTTCGGGTAAAATCGTTTGGCCGCTGATGTTGGTGCCAAGAACTTTCTTTAGACAAGAGACATGAAAGACTGGATGAATGCGGGAAGAAGGAGGAAGTTCCAATTTATAAGCAACGGACCCAATCCTCTGAAGAATCCGATATGGCCCATAGAACTTTGGAGCGAGCTTATGACGCCCTTTGAGTTTCAAGGAGGATTGTTTGTAGGGCTGGAGATGAAGAAAAACCATATCGCCGACTTGAAAAGTGCGCTCCGAACGGTGCTGATCAGCTTGTTGCTTCATGCGATTTCTTGCCATGTGAAGATTTTCCCGCAAAATGTGAAGAATCTGATCGCGGTTGCGAAGGACCTTGTCAACTTCCTGAACTGGTGAACTGGTGGGGGTGTATGGAAGAAGAGCTGGAGGTTCCTGACCATAGACTGCTTCATATGGGGTCATTTTAGAGGCAGTATGGTAAGAGGTATTGTACCACCATTCAGCGAGAGGGAGCCACTTTGTCCACTGATGTTGTTGTTCCGAGGTGAAGCAACGAAGATAAGTTTCCAAGAATTTATTGACAATTTCAGTCTGACCATCTATTTGTGGGTGATACCCTGAACTCATCTTCATTTTGGTTCCAGTGTGGCGAAATAGTTCTGTCCAAAAATGACTAGTGAAAGTCGCATCACGATCCGAGACAATGGAAGAAGGGATGCCATGAAGGCGAAAGATCTGGTCCATAAAAATTTGAGCGACAGAGGAGGCTGTTTAGGGATGGATGAGAGCGCAAAAATGACTATATTTGGAGAGATGATCAACCACAATGAGAATCACTGTCTTCCTGCCAGATTTAGGGAGCCCTTCAATGAAATCCATATAAATATCTGTCCAAATCCGGGTAGGTATGGGCAAGGGTTCAAGCAATCCTGGAAGGAGTGTTGTTTCACCCTTCTTGCGCTGACAGGTATCACATTCGGCCACCATCTGTTGAATTGTCCTTTTCATGCCCTGCCAAAAGAAGTTACATCGTGCTCGTTCATATGTTTTGAGGAACCCAGAGTGCCCGACCGATGGAGAAGCATGGAGTTCATAGAAGACAGCCTGTTGAAGATCTGTGCTCTGGGGAAGCACCAGACGACCCTTGTATCGCAGAGAAGCACCATCCCAAGAGTAATGTGGGACAACAGAAGGATTGTTGGTCAAGGGTTGGATGATCTGAGATAAGGAAGAGTCATTGACATAACCCTGTTGAACAGATTGCAACCAATTTGGAACAGGCATAGAAATAGCTGAAAGAGAACCTTGGGCATCAAATGTGCGAGAAAGAGCATCTGCCACAATATTGTCTTTACCCTTCTTGTAAGTGATCTCATAGTCATAACCCATGAGTTTGCTAACCCATTTCTGTTGTACCGGGGAGGCGACACGCTGGTCCAAGAAATATTTTAGACTCTGGTGATCAGTCTTAATGCAGAAATGATTCCCTAATAGGTATGGACGCCACTTCTGTACTGCATGCAAAATAGCCATCATTTCCTTCTCATAGGTAGAGGCAACTAAATTCTTACCTGAAAGGGCTTTGCTAGTGAACATAATGGGGTGTTCATCTTGAAGGAGAACAACACCAAGTCCATTGCTGCAAGTATCACTCTCAATAGTGAAGGGCTTGGAAAAATCGAGCATAGCTAGCACAGGTGTAGTACACATAGCTTTTTTTAGTTTGTCAAATGCACACTGAGCAGCAGGTGTCCATGTAAAAGCATCTTTTTTCAATAGAGCAGTTAATGGAGCTGCAATCTTCCCATAATCCTTGACAAACTTGCAGTAGTAGCTAGTCAACCCCAAAAAACCACGAAGGCTCTTGAGTGTCTGAGGATGTGGCCAATTGTTCATGGCCTCGATTTTGGCAGGATCCACACGAACCCCTTGTGCTGAGATAATGTGCCCGAGATACTCAACTTCCTCATTACAGAAATTTTGAGGTCAAAAAAAGGCCTCAAAACAAAGAAAATGTACTATAAAATACAACCAATCACATTCTAGTAGATGACATCATCCCCCTTGGTGAGGTGGCATTGCATGAGTTAAGAATGCTTATTTGTCAAATTTTCTATGGTGGATGAAAACACATAGTTAACCAAGGTAGTGGTGTAAGTACTTTTAAGTCATAAAGTAAAGTACTCATAATGATAGTCTTTTCATAAAATAATATTATTGTCATTTTCAAGTAAAGTACTCATAATGAATGTCTTTTCACACTTTCACATAAAATAATATTATTGTCATTTTCAAGTGAAGTACTCTTAATTCATAAAGAAAGTCCTTTCACATTTTTTTATAAAATAATATATTATCATTTTTATGTTTTTAATTTTAAATTATATATTCACTCCATTCTATTTAATAACATAATGTCAAACTAATAAAGAATAATAATAGATTTAATAAATAGTAATAATAATAATAATAATGCAATGTGGATTATAATAATATTATTGAAATTTTACATGTAAATAAATTCTCAATTAAATTACATTATTAAATTCATGAGAAAAGTACTAAATATAAAAAGTCAACATAAAATTTAAAAAAAAACTCTTAAAAATATTTTTTATTATTTAATTTCATTTGCAAGTTCAAGACAAATAAATGTTAAAGGACAATATATTTTTGGGAATTTATAATGAATCTTAGTCACATCAATGTAGACTTATTTTATTAATTTTATTTCTAGTGAATTTTGAAAAGTAACTCAACCATGGTTATTTATATTGTGCATAGAAAATAGTGTGGGAGGTGACTTGTCATATATACCTACCCCATAAAACCCCCAATTCATAATATTTTAATATATCTCATATTTTTGTAGTACATCTCTTAGGAGGCCCTTTTTTGACCTCAAAATCTCTCTAATGTTTGTCCAAAAACACATTTAGACTGCTTGGCATGGAGATGATGGTCAGAGAAAAGTTGCATGACAAGATCCAGATGCTGGAGATGTTCATCCCATGTTTTACTGTAGATGAGGATATCATCAAAGAATACCAGAATGAATTTCCGCAAGTAGGGTCGAAATATTTTATTCATTAAGGCCTGGAATGTGGAAGGAGCATTAGTGAGGCCAAAGGGCATGACCAAAAACTCATAATGGCCATCATGTGTGCGGAAAGCTGTTTTAGGAATATCATCCTCATGAACCCGAATTTGATGATACCCAGAACGAAGATCCAACTTGGAGAAAAAGTGAGCCCCATGAAGCTCATCAAGAAGCTCATCAACAACAGGAATTGGAAACTTATCCTTGATGGTGAGGTGATTAAGTGCTCGGAAGTCAATGCAGAGGCACCATGACCCATCTTTTTTGCGGACAAGAATAACTGGAGAAGAAAAGGAACTAGTGCTTGGGCGAATAATACCTTGCTTCAATAAGTCCCGAACGAGCATTTCAATCTCCATTTTTTGGTGAAATGGGTAGCGATAGGGATTGATGTTGGGAGGAACGCTACCAGGAAGGAGCTGAATATGATGGTCTTCTGGCCTAGAAGGTGGTAATCCCACTGGTTCAACAAAGACACCTGTATATCGATCCAGAATTTGTTGTAGATCCAAAGGGGTAGTGGAGACCGCTGATGGTTGCATCTGGATGGAATGGATCTGAGCGATGACACCATGTGAACTCTTCTTGAGGAGTTTTTCCATGCGATGTGAACTGATGATGCTGAGAGAACCTGGTTGTAATCCTGTCAATGTGTGTTTGTGTCCATTGAGGGAAAACTGCATCCAAAGTTTGGCAAAATCCCATAAGATAGGGCTGAGTGTGCGTAGCCATTGAGCGCCCAAAATCACATCACATCCGCCTAAGGGCAAGGCAAACATGTCAGAGCGCAGGTATAATCTCCCATAGAGATACGCACATTTTGACACTTCCCTTTGCAAGGTAAGGTGCCCCCATTGGCAATCATGACTTCAAAGTTGGAGCAAGGATGGATAAAACAATCAGCTTATTTGGCGATCCGAGGGTCAATGAAATTATGAGTGCTACCAGAATCAATGAGGATTGTAAGAGGAAGCTTCTTGAAGTAACCCCTGACCCGCATTGTTTGGGGGGTGGTGATTCCAAATAAAGCATGGAGAGATATCTCTGGCTGGTCATCCTGAGACGGAGGGTCAATAGGCGGTTCCTGAATGTCGACCGGAGCATCCAGTGTTTCTGGATCTTTGTCACCCATTTTAGAGGCAGGCAGAGACTCCACATCCAGGAGATAGAGCTTTTGCTGAACACATCTATGTCCCCGAGTGAATTTCTCATCACAATTATAGGAAAGCCCCTTTTCTATATGTGATTGCATCTCTGTTTCAGACAAACGCTTGATAGGAGTCGGTCGAGGAGCCTGTGGTATAGGTGGTCGCTGAGAACCCATATTTCGGAAGGGAACAAAAGTGGGCTTGGAGCGTTGTTGGGATGCAAGCTTGTCTTCTGCCAACTTAGCCAACCCGAGTGCTTCCACTGATAAAAGAACTCCGGTAAAATTCATCAGACAATCCTTCGGTGTGGTTGGCTAGATTCTCAAATTCGGTTTGATACTCTCTCACAGTGCCAGTTTGGCGAAGTTTAGTGAGGGCTCCTGTGAAGTCATCAAAAGCACTAGGACCAAATCGTTGCAAAAGGAGCTGGCAAAAGTCTGGCCAGTTGGGCTCTGGATGAGCCTTGATGTACCAGTGGTACCATTGAAGAGCTTCCTGTTCCAATGAAAGGATGCCAGCAGAACTTTGTTGACATCAAAAGTATTATGCATACTGAAATACTGTCCTGCACGATAGATCCATCCAGTTGGATCGGTACCATTGAAGCGAGGAAAATCAAGCTTTGGACCACGGAAATTGCTGGAAGTAGAGAACCCATTATCTGCTGAAGACTCGGACTGCCGTTTGTTGTTCATAGCTGAATGTTCAAGATGGAGACCGAGAAAGTTTTCATCCAGATCCTGGAGTTTGGCTTGGATGGCTGCAAGTGCTTCCTCCATGGTTTTTGCTCCTGCACGGGTGACAACCATAACTAGGTTTTTTTTTTTTTTTATCTGACTGGGTAGGAAAACAAAAACAGGAACTACTTCAGTAAGGGAAAATTTGGATTTGGGAAAAAATCAGAAGGGTAATTGGGGTTTGACTAGGTTTTGGACACTGTTGTATTTCAGAAGCGGGGTGAAAGAATGGGAAAATTTGGCAGAGGGGAACAAAGAAGCAGAATTCAGAAAGGAACTCTGTGGTAAAATTTGAAGGTGATTGGGTGAAATCTGAGGAAGTTATGGCAAACCTTAAAAATAGACAAATGTGGGATTTCGGGCTTTGGGAAGGGGAATTGGGGATAGGTTCCTCAGGACTGAAATATGCAGAATGGGATGACAGGGGTTCCCCAAAAATTTCAAGGGAAACAGAGTGAAAATAAGGGAGATATGGAGAAATTTTTTTTTTTTCAAACTGGAGCGGCTACGGCTCGAAAGAGATCTGGAACAGCGCCGAATGGACTGAAAATGGATGAATCTGGAATGGCTTGCAAAATAGATCTAAAACGGCGCAGCAGTGATCGACAATAGTTCAGCTGAAAGTAGATATGGACCCCAGGTATGTGCGGCTTCCTAACAGTTCAAGGGTTTCACTTGGCCACCAATGCTATCTGACGGCTTGCGTATTGGGGCAATACCCCTCACTCCATGGCTCAGGTAAAACTGATAACCGCTTTGCCACAAACGACAGCTCTTGGTTTACCTCACAGGTGGGAACTAGTCAATCAGGTAGGGGTCGTTGCCCTTTTTGCTGGCAGGTCCTCTCAATGGGCCAGCTACTTCGGGGTTCCTGTGGTACTCCTCACAATGAGTTTTAGGGCTTATTCCCAAGAACTTCCCACAGTTAAGCGGATAGGGATTATTCCCAAATTCGAACCTGTAACAGATGCGAAAAAAATTTGGCAGAAATTTCATCCAGCGAGCCCAAGAAAGTGCTCTGATACCAGATGTGAGGCACCTGCAACAATTAATTAATACGAATATGTGAAGTAGCAGAAATGACAGAACTCAGAATCACTGTTATATTGATCACAGGCCACTTCGAGGGGGCAACCTCCTATGAGCAAGCTCAATACAAATAACTTCACCGTGCCTTCATAGGTCTCAACACACACTTATATACTAATTCTAGGCGCCAATACTATGGGTCGAAACCATGGGCCGTTACAACTATGGATTAACAATACTACGGGCGACTTACAAAGCATATGCGCCAACAACAATAACACAAACTATTGATCAACAAATATTACGGGACGACTTACAAAGCATATGCGTCCAACAACAACATACTAACAAAGTAAAGACATGGGTTCCTAACAATACAAATGATCCAACTGATCATATCCAACATCCAACATGATGCATACATACATATACATATAAATGATCCAACTAATCATATCCAGCATCCAACATGATGCATACATATACATACATAGCGGTATTTGGAGCATCGTCCTGATGCTCATCATCCAGCGCTTATATCCACGACCATGGAAGGATCCTCCTTTCACCATGCTCGGAATGGCTTCTGCAAATGTGTCCGTCACTTCTTCCTCGAAGTGTCATCAATCTGAAGAACACCAAGCCTCTCTCTAAAGTACTCGAACTTCACTCTGGCTAGTGGCTTCGTCAGCACATCTACAACCTGCTCATCCGTCGCAACATATAGGAGCTTCATTGCTCCTCTTTGCACCATATCCCTGATATAGTGATATTTGATCTCAATGTGTTTCAATCGGTCGTGGAACACTGGATTCTCATACAGCTTCACACAACTTTGGTTGTCACAAAAGATACTAGTAGCCTCCAGCGGGAGATCAAATAACTCAGACAGTAGCTTCCGAAGCCATACTTCCTCACAACTAGCTGAACAAGCTGGAACATATTCTACTTTAGCTGTACTTAGTGCTATGCAGGACTGCTTCCTGCTCAACCAAGAGATCACTCCTGATCCCATACTAAAGCAGCACCTAGAAGTGCTCTTCCTATCTATAGCACTGCCTTCCCAATATGAATCAACATAACCCTACAAGTTAAACTTTTGATTCACATCATAATTGAGCCCATAGTCAACCGTACCCTTCAGGTACCTCAGAATATGCTTTACAACAACCAGGTGAACACCTCTGGGGTCTGTCAGGAACTATCTCAATGTGTTCACCGCAAAGCAAATATCTGGTCTCGTGTTCATCAGGTACATCAAGGACCCAATCATCTAACGATAGATCGTGACATCAACTAGATCAGATGAAGCATCACACAGAAGCTTCAAGTTCGATGCCATAGGTGTGGCCATGGCCTTGCAATCCATCATCCTGAACCTCTTCAGGATCTCGACTGCATATTTCCCTTGTCCAAGGAAGATCCCATCTACACTCTACCATACCTCCATGCCTAGAAAATAGTGCATCATCCCCAAGTCCTTCATCTCGAACTTGGCAACAAGCTTTCTCTTCATATCAACAATCAAACTATCATTACCTGTAACAAAAAGGTCATCCACATACAGGAGTAGTATCACAGGATTTCCTTCCTCAACCTTATAGTAAAGGTTGGAATCCTCTTTACTCTTGGTAAAGCCCAAACTAGATAGGAAACTGTCCATCCTACCATACCAGGTCCTAGGAGCTTGCTTCAAGCCATACAAGGCTTTCTTCAACCTGCACACATATGACTTTCTATCATGTGTCTCAAAACCAAGTGGCTACTCCACATACACTTCCTCCTCAACTACACCATTCAAGAAAGCATTCTTGACATCCATCTGTGGTATCTTCCATTTCATCACTGCTGCCAGAGCAAGTACTGATCTAATGGAAGTGTATCTGGTTACAGGAGCAAAAGTTTCTTCATAGTCGATTCCTTCTTTCCGTGAGAAGCCAGGAGCTACAAATCTCGTGTTCTATTTCTCTATGCTGCCATCTGCAGCCTGCTTGATCTTGTAGATCCATTTGGAAGTCACAACAGACTTCCCTTCAGGTCTTGGGACTACATCCCAAACATCATTTTTCATTATTTATTGGTATTCCTCGACCATGGAATCCTTCCATTCTTTCTTTTCCGTTGCTTCTTCATAACTGGAAATGATATCACAGAGTAAAGCAACATAGCTGGTATGAGATCTAGTTCTCTTCTTTGCTCCGTTTTCTTCTTCTGGAATGCCATATATTTCTGCATCTTGAATGAGCTCTCTAGCCCATGTAGGTTTCCTCTTGTGAGAGTCCTTCTCATGAGGTGGATCTACAGGTTCTTGTGGATCTTTAATTTCACGATCAACATCTGGAATTGCTTTAGTCATTGTAGTGTCTTGAAATCTGGTTTCCTTTGGTTCTTCATGATCTTCAACAGGTGTCTTCCTTGATTTGATGAATGCTGATTTTTCATCAAATGTTACATCCCTACTGACATCAATCTTCTTGAATCCTGTAAAGTATATTCTGTAAGCCTTCGAGCTTTCACTGTAACCCACAAAGATACCCTTCTTTCCTGAAGGATCTAGATTAGTCCTCTTTTCCTTTGGGAAATGAGTGTATACTAGACAACCAAATATTCTGAGATAGCTAACTTCAGGTTTCTTACCAGAGAAGACCTCTTGTAGTGTCTTGTTGTCCAATATCTTGTGGGGTGTTCTGTTTTGCACATATACAACTGTCCTAGCTGCTTCTTCCCATAGATGCATAGGCAGATCCTTGTCATGCAGCATTGCCTTTGCTGCTTCCATGATTGTTCGATTCTTCCTTTCTGCCACTCCATTCTGTTGTGGATTGTAAGGAGCAGTCAACTCCCTCTTAATCCCTGAATCACTACATAACTTCTTGAAATCTCCTGAAGTGAATTCTCCACCATTGTCGGATCTCAATGTTTTGATCTTCTTATTAGTTTGGTTCTCAATCAAGGTTTTGAATTCTTTGAACCTATCAAACACTTCATCCTCGTTCTTCAAGAAGTAAACCCAAGTATTCCTGGAGAAGTCATCAATGAAAGAGACATAGTAAACATACCCACTCAGAGAACTGGATGACATCGGACCGCATACATCAGAGTGGATGATTTCCAAGATTCTTTTTTCCTTGCTTTCACTGCTTAGAAATGCCTTCTTTATGTTCTTTCCTTTTGCACATCCTTTTTTTTAATTACAATGTATCTAGCACCCGATAAGCTGGGGCACCATAGAAACTGAGGCATGGGGTTTGATCTGGGGTGGGGACGGCCACAGCCGACCACCCCCTCCACCCCGCCTATAAGTAGGACCCCATCCTTTTGCACATCCTTTGCAAACACCTTCATGTTTGGACTTGATTTCAGGAATACCCTCTACAGCTTTGCTTGCAATTGGTAGTGCTCTATAGTGCACATGAGCAAGCCTTCTATGCAAAAGTTCACTTGGCTCCATGGATTCATGTACCATAGCATGTTCAGGTTGTCCCTTCAATTTATACAATCCTCCCTCTTGCTCTCCAATCACCACTGCATCATCTATAGTTTTACCTTTTGGACACATTAGGACTTGGCCATTTACAAATGCAACCCTCATGCCTTTTGCATCGAATGTAGATATGGAGAGTAAGTTCTTCTTCAACCCAGGTACAAATAATACATCTTTCATTTTCAAGGACTTCCCAGTGTCCAAGTTGTAGGAGGCTTCTCCACTTCATTTGATGGGGTATTGATAGTCATCCCCAAGTTTCACCTTATGGGGTGACTCATGTTCAGATAGATTTGCAAAAGATTCTTTAAACCCAGTCATGTGTTTGGAAGCCCCACTGTCAATAAGCCAATCATTACAACCATGAGAGATAGTACCTGTGAGAGCAGAGATCATAACATATTCATCTTCACTTGATGAGTCATCAACATCACTTTCTACCCTAGCCTTCTTCTATGGAGGTTCATTATCTTTGCGCAGCATGAGCATGGTACCTTCTTTTGCTGCCCTTCTTCTTCTTGTTGAAGTTGTTGTTGTCCTTGTTCTTGGGACAATTTATAGCAATGTGTCCTTTTTCATTACAGGTGAAGCATATTCTCCTTTCTTTATGGTGGTGTGAGGATTTCTTGAAGTGAGATGGCTCTCTCTTCGACTTCCCTTTCTTGGTGTGAGCTGTGAGAGCTTGATCTTCATTCCCCATCTTTTCTTCTCATGCCACAAGCCTTGCTTCTTCTTGAGAGCATTCCTCCCATAGTCTACTAAAAGAGATCAGCTTCTTTCTTGCGCAAATTCCTTGAATGAAGGAATCCCATGACCTAGGTAGACCATTCAGAGTGGTCATAACAACTTCACCATTATCCACTACTTCATCCACAACTTCAAGTTGTTCCTTGATTTGAGAGACCTTGGAGAAGTAAGATTGAATGGTCTCTCCATTCAACAACTTGAGCCCTTTCAATTGATTCTGTAGAGTCATCTTCTGATTTATGTTCTTCCCTTCAAATAGCTTGGTCAGGGAGTCAAACATCTCATTGGGTGTGTTCAGAGATGACACATGTGGGATGAGATGGTCTTTGATAGAATCAACAATGATTCTCTTTGCCTTGACCAAGTTCTTCTTATGCAATGCCTTAGCCTCTTCATCCTCTGGGATAGGGATCTCTTCTTTTATGTATGAGTCCAACTCATTCTCTTCTAGGATTAACCCAATCCTATACTTCCATGCTCGGAAGTTATCAACCCCTTCAAGCTTATCCTCAAGCTTAGTGTGGTGAGACATCTTTAAAGAGTTCTTCAAATGGAAATAGAAAATATTTAGGTCTTACCACTTGGATTGCTGAAAACTGGACTTGGTCCCGGATTAGGGTTTGTTAGAGAAACCCTAAAAATTCAAAATGTGAGTTTCAACTTTATGAAAGGATAGAAAGATGCGCCTTGGTAAGCTGATCATCCTGGTATACTCAGAATTTGATTTCTGCAATTTTTCACCCTTCAGAAGTGCCTTTTAGTCTTCCTGGATTCACTAAGGAGGACCCTGAGTTAGGGTTTGAGTTTCCTAGAGCCAAAAATCTTGATCCAAATCTCTAAACTTTGATTTTTCCAAGGAGCTTCTAGCTATGTCTTCAGATTTTAGAAATTCCTATTTTTGAGGAAACCCTAATTTTTAGGGCCCAAACTAAAAGTGTTAAAAACTGAATTCTGATTAGACAAAAAGATTCATCTTGCTGAGGAGAGTCAATATATCACATTGCTTTTCCAAAATCTGTGGAGAGAAACCCAATAAATAAGAAACCCTAGTTTCTACCACTGAACAATGTCTTCTTCTTAGAGAAGCTCTGATACCATGTTAATTTTTGAGCATGAATTCAAAATACTCTAGGATATTTACTGAGAGAATGACATGTGCAGTATATCAATGCATATCAATCATAGCAAGCATATCAATCATCACAAGATGCAAACATAAGAGACAATAGACACATAGAGTTTCCGTGGGGAAAACCCTAAGGTGAAAAACCCCACAACTTCCTCAGAGATAGATAGAGCAATGATACAACCAAAGTACAACCCAAGTACATAGAGATAGACTCCTCCTAGCAGCTGATCCTCCTCCTCACATGTGTGCCTCTTTCTGAGTGATGTGGAGTGAGATAATGAGATGATCAAAATAGAGATCGAGAGATCTCTATTTATACTTGTCCTGATTGCTCAATAAACTTATGGGGCCAACTCGTCTAGCTTAACACAATAACCCATGGTTAACTTAATCAGGGCCGACACCACACATGGTGGTCTAATAACCCATCGGCAAGTTACGACACTTGTCAATACAAATGACGACACTTCCTTATAGAGGAATAACACATCTCTATAGGAGTACGATATACATAAATGAAATACATAGATGAAATACATTCCAAACTTACATATACATCAACACAGATAACAAAGCAGGTAACCAATAGGTATATCCACATTTTAAATTTTTATGCTGACATGCGTAGCATTTATATTTTAGCCAAGGCACATAAGAAGAAGGTGGAATGGTTCCTAGGGAACTACCATATGTACGAAGAGGATATTGACAATATCATGAAGGAATGGCCTGCCGAGTTCCGAGTGGAAATTGTAGATGTCACAAGTGACTCCTGTGAGGACGAGCCTATTCCATGTCCTATTATCGAAGAGAAGGAGACAGGAAAACGAAAGGAAGCTGAGAGCCCAGGATAGAAAAAGGGAGAAAGGAAGAAGCATAAAGTTGATAAGGGCAAGTTGGATACAGTACTCAAGAACGATGATTATGAGGTAATCGGGGTAAAGTTCATAGAGCAGATGGAAGATCTGATGTTGGACAAAGAGAAAAAGGATAAGGAAATACAGGATAGTCTACAAAAGAATCTGACTGCACTGTAAGGGATTATGCTGAAAATTGAAGAAGTACACAGGATATTACCCCCGCCGCGTGACTCAGAGTCTGAAGGGAAGTCGGGAGGAACTTCGTAGCAGAGAACACCGCAGTTAACCATGACCATTCCTGTGAAGTCCCGTATCGTCCACCTTGACCCGATAATAGTAAGCTTACCTTTGCCAGAGAAACTAATGTTGGATACAAAGGATGTCGAGCGTGTGGAGCTTGACTTGGAAAAAATACCACTGCCAGGCCTACATTATTTACATCTGCAGTGTGTGGAAGAAATGCATGAGCGAACCACTGACACACTGAAGGGGCAGGCTGAGATGCAAGCAGCTAATCGACAGTTGGAAGAGTCTAGCTCGTGGAGTGCTATGCAGCTACAGGATGAGCATGATCGTCGGCAAAGACTAGAGTCCACGATCACTGCGGTAGCAGGTGATATAGATGACTTTGAAGTCTAGGTAGATCTTGGGGATACTATTCTTAAGATTGGTGAGCTGGTCACCAGTCTTAAAGCAGAGATGCAGGACATGGAGATTGTACATGAGGCTAACATTATTGCTTTGAAGTAGCAGATAAACCCACAGACTCCACCGAATGAGCAGCAACTCAGAGCAGAAGCAGTGAAGGCCGCAACAAAGAATATTGCTTCCGAAGTGGCTAAGTGCCAAAGTCTATTAGATGACGCGTCTAAGGAATTCACAGCCCTCAAAGAAGAACCAAGATTCTTGCAAGTGAAAAATGATGTCAAAGAGAAGCAAGCAGCACTGGAATAGTTGGATACAGAAGTGAAAGCCCTGCTGCTAAGAGAAAGTCTCGCAAAGTACCTAGAAATCAATGTGCTTAAGAAGGAAGTGCAGTCCTTATGGGAAAACTAAAACGAAATGGGCGACAAGTCGCAACCATTGTTGGAGGATACCTGCACGATCTCGCAGGAGATCGAGAAGAAGTTAAAAGAGCTGGGAGACAATTAGGAACAAGTTAAAGGACAGATAGGTGATGAGATCACACCTAAGATGTTGGATATGGTCAACCAAATCGAGCAAGACACAAAGAAAATAGTCGAGAAGTTGATTGCTACATACAATGCGTTTGCCGCAAAGTTAGCTCCACAGGAGACAGAACAGCTCAGGGAAGCTGAAGTTATAGGTGGCTTGGGGGAGAGCCACATGTAAATGTTAGGGGCCTATTTGGCCTAGCCCAAGTGGGGCAATTTTGAGCAAGAAGGATTTTGGAACTGCAAGCTGAGCACATTTGAGTTAAAAGTATGTTTTATATAAGTTTTGGGATGCTGCGAAGTTGCGTGCAGTGCAGTGTCAAAGGAAGCTACGAGGAGGTAGTGCTGCGAAGTGTCCAGTCTACGGGATGCCAACAAAGTAGAGTGTTGGACGAAAGATGGCACATATTTCGGTTAGACCATTGGTGGTCTATTTTTGGTAAAGATGCTATAGGAGTGCTAAGCGGTGGGCAGGAGCAAATCAAGAATAAAGCAACTGGTCGCACATGCGAAAGATGCCACTACTTGAACCAGTGACACGAGATCGTTAGAGGAAGAACTACTTGGTGAGAGCAACCCATTGGCATGCACGCAATAGGAAGGCTGATAGCAACGTGATGCATGCGTGGAAGACTTCCACAATGGAATATTTGCTACCAAAGGCTAGAAGTCCGGTTTTGGGGAAACCATGACAGTTTTGTAAACCTAAGGGTTTTTCCTATAGATTGTAAAGACATGACCTATGGGAATGATCTATAAATAAGGGCATTTTCATATGGGAAAGGGTTAACTCTTCAATCTGGTTATGCTTTGAATATTGTTGCATCTTTTAATTAGTGCTATTGTAAAGGCTCTGTAGCTGTGTGCATAGAGACCTATCTGAGAGAGAAGAGAGTCTGCAGCTGAGTGCACAGACTAAGAAATGTTGTATCCTTCCCAAAAGAAAAATATAACAACAGTTCTTGTGGACCTAGCCTCCATCCGGGAGGTGAACCATGTTAAATTCTGTGTAGTGTGATTGTTTGTATTTTGCAACTGTTCATTTTCTTAGTATGGATGTTTAATGCCACAGTTATCCGTTATGTGATTTCTTTTATATGTATTCACCGCAGGAATGATGGGAATAATATGTTAAGTAATACATGTGTGGGTGAATATTAAGTATTCAGCACTTCTAAGTCTTTGAATGCATGAATCTGTTGGATAATCACATAGTTAAGCGTTGGATTCGAGTGTAGCATTGGAGCATGCAGTATTGTATGTTCCATTCATTTACATCTACCATAACGATAATAACCTAAGTGTTGTTGAATGGATAAAGATCGTTAAGTAAGGTTGATTAGAGTTGATCAAGTCCTGAAGTGGATGCGTGGTCTAGCTGACGCGCTGACCTGTTGCAAGTGCTGCAAGGTAAATTGTTGATAGCTTATTGTCGTGACGCAAGAAGTATCCCATACCACACAGTCTCTGGATGCGCTAGTTGTGCAAGCGCCTCCGCTTGCCGAAGTATCCAACACGAGGTAGAGACTTCGTGCAGTTCGTTTTCTGCAGCAAGAGTCCTTTACCATGCTTCCCAGTTGTCTCGTTGACACTCGCATCAGCAGGTTGTGGAAACCTGATTCTACAACCACCCCCTCAGCTTCACCTCGTGTGAGACCTCAGGATGCTCGCAGTTTGTTGCCGAAAGTGTCGGTGAATAGGGATTTTGTTGGTTCCTTGAACTGTGAAGTACCTGGGTCTACATTGGAAACCACTAGATCAATTACCTACGCCAACATATACTGAAAAATTATGGGATTCATATTTTGTATCGGGGGATATTTACTAAAAGATTTTATGCTTCATATTTTTGTATCAATACTACATTTTGATATGATATATAAAAACTCTATTGGTGGATTTATACATTGTGTTCTTATGGATGATTATGGGATCTTGCGTATGTGTTTGTTTATGCATTATGTACATGTCATTCCACTTTTATGTTTATGAATGTTTCATGTATGTGCAATATACCAGTGTAATATGAAATTGGCCATGGAATCAACAACGGTGTTCATGTCTCTTGAAATGTGCAGGTACTGAACAGATTCGAAGGACCTCTCCAAGAGACATACTCGTCTAAAAATACGGAGTAACGTGGGCTCATGGATGGTGTAGACATGGTTATGGTGGGAGACCACTAATTGTGAGTCGAGGTGGACGACAATGTGGTCCATACTGAGGGGAAGAACATCGGTTAAGACTCCAATCATCGTGTGATATTCTGCATCATTGTTGGTTTCATACCCTATACAAATCCCTCCCGAACTAATGAGCTCACTAGTAGGGGAATAAAGTACCCAGGCTGCCCAAGCGAGGCTGTGGGAATGCCGGCTGGAACCGTCAGCGAATCCAAAACAGGTTTCCATCTGCACATGCAGGCATAACATGATATAAGCGTAAATCCAAGATCCTAACACACTAAAGCAAAGTGTCACACCACACAAAACACACACCATGTACAGTATGTATAAGATAATAATGTGTGAAAGACTCAGGCGTAGTACCTCTTCAGGTAGGTCCCAATGCGAGGCTCTCCTATAGATATTCCAGCATAATTCTCAAGCGCATATGCTCCCTTCTCCAAGACACGTTTTATGGCATATGGCTCGTACCACATGGAATCAAACTTGATTGCCCCCAGTTTATCATGTTTTTGGTCATATGTAAGGACCAAATCACCCTCATTGAAGATACAAGGTTTGAATGACTTATCATACTGAGATTTGATGAATTTCTTATGTGCTTCGTTAGCAAGAGCAGCATTGCGGCGAGTCTCGTCGAGTTTTTCCAAGTGAAGGAAATGTTCTTCCTCAGTAGTGGTGTTCGGGAGAAGTTCAGCGGCAAGTTTTAGTGATGGAATATCACACTCTATTGGTAGAACTTCCTCCAATCCGTAAACTAGTTGGAAAGGTGTGAACCCGGTGGTAGTCTTAACAGAGGTCCGGTATGCCCATAGGGTAGAAAAGAGCATGTTATGCCAATTTGACTTGTGAGTACCCACTATGAGCCGAATCATGGTTTTCAAGACCTTATTGATGGCCTCTGCTTGTCCATTTGACTATGGGTAGTATGGGGTTGCATTTTCATGGTGAAAACCCAGTCTCACGCTCAATTCATCCACCATGTTGTTTTGAAAATGAGATCCATGATTGGTGATGATGGCTTGCAGGACTCTGAATTGTGCAATGACATGATTGAACATGAAGAGTGTAGTGTTTTTTCCGTCTTCATTGTACGTAGGCATAGCCTCAACCCATTTAGTAAAATAGTCAACATCTACAATGACGTAACCATGCCCCCCGACTGAGGTAGGCTTACAGTGCATGAAATCTATGCCCCACTTAGCAAAGGGGCCAACGACAATAACGAGATGTAAAGGGGTTGGATGGGAGCACTTTTTGAATTGAAAGTGCTGGCATGGGGGACACTTCTTAACATCCTCAATACAATATTTGAATATCGAAGTCCAATAGTATCTTGCGCGTAATATTTTCTTGTCTATAGCCATCCCAAAAAGATGACCACCACAAGCCCTGGAGTGACAGTCATTTAGTATGTGCTCAACCTCCTCGTGTGTTAAACAACATCAATGGATGGATTGAACACCACGATGATACAAGGTATCGCCAATGATCAAGTAGTACTTGGCGTGGTGGCATATATGGTGATGGTTGTCACGAGATAGTTGAGGGTTGAATCGTTGTGTTTGAATACATAATGTGATATCTCCATACCATGGGTTAGACATACTGATGAGAAACAACGACTCATTTGGGAGGGAGTTGATGGGATCAGTTCTTGAATCAGCATGGAGAAGATCGCAAATGAGCTCCACAAAAACCAAAGATTTCTTGGACTTGGCTTTCTCTAAGAGGAGATCAAATTACTGAAGTATCGCAATCCAGCATGAATACTTTCTCCCAAGCACCTGACATGTAAGGACATGGTACATGGGTTTCAAGTCAGCAAGGATGGTAGTGGTGTGGAGTAGAATGTAGTGGCAGAACTTTTGGACAGCAATGACTGCTGCAAGAGCGAGTTTATCGACATGTAAATAATGGGTTTCAGAGTTAATAAGACCCTTACTGAGCTAGTAGATCACATGTTCCTGGGCGTTATCATCTTCTTGGACCAATACCATGGAGATCGTGTTGGAGGAAGCAACAAGATAAAGGATATAATCCTTATAGTAATTGGTTGGTTGGAGCATAGGGGAGTGAGTAATGGCAGACTTCAAGTTGTCGAAGGATTGTTGGGCTTGGTCGTCCCAAATGAAAGGGATGTCCTTCTTCAGCAATCACATATAGCCTTGTGTCTTTTGAGCGAAATTATATACAAAATGCCATAGGTAGGTTTCCTTCCCTTGCAAAATTTGTAGTTCTATGATATCAATAGGAGGTGGGAGAGTGAGAATGGATTCCACCTTTAAGGGATCAATGCAGATCCCATCCTTTGAGATGATGAAAACTAGGAGGAATCCTAATTCGACGCAGAATATGCACTTGTGAGGATTCAGACAGATGTTATACAGCCTAGATCTGAGGAATATAGTCATCAGATGATCGATGTGGAACTCACAATGCTGTGAATGAGTAGGGAGATCATCAATATAGGGCTACACAAAGTCCTTTATGTCATGAAAAGCATACAACATGGCCCACTGGAATGTAGCACCAACATTTTTGAGGCCAAAAGGAAGTTTATGATAAGCAAACGTACCCCATGTTGGGATATTCTCACCATCATTTTTGTATTTTGCATGTCTGCATGCATCCAGTCATCAATATGGTAGTATCCCATCACCTATTCCTTATTTTGTAGCCCCCAGAAGCCTTTTTCTGCTCAGTTTTAGCCCTCATATCCACTGATGCATTGTCACATACCCACCCATCTATCCAATGCAAGGAAGGGAACATGATGCAAAAAATATGGGCTTTTACATAAACTCATCCCATTCGTTAGATTCATACAATTAAAAACAAGAGTGTGCAAATGCAAATCAAGCAAGTATGCACAACGGAATTAAAACAACATCCACACACAATTCATGCTCATCCAACATATCAAAATAATCATCAAATTAAACATCTGTAGAATTAAATACACCTAAGAATATACTCATCTTCATTGTAATGCTATCCCAAGCAACTAGCTATGTCATTGCAATGTTCCACCCAACCATAGGCTAGTTGTGTTCATCAATTCTCTCAACAAAACTTCCACCCCCGAGCTGGGCATGATTCTTACAAGGAAAAGGGGACATTCAAGCTCATTCTCATCTAATTAATAATTTCATCTAAGCCAAGCCAGTCCATAGCTGGGTTGATCATGATAAATCTGAACCCTGGATGCTTGCCCTCAAGCTCAAGCCAAACCAATGGATACCCATACCCATACCCCAACATACTCTTTACACATAAAACAAAACACATTCATTGGGCATGGATACACATGTTTTAACAGTGGGATTTACAAACAGGATGGCCATGGGCTTTCCCCAAATTGTTTCCAGCCAAAAACGGATTGTGGGATGGGGAAAAAAATCCACAGTGAGGAAAACGAATTCTCTCCCAATCAACTAAGCATTCAACAACTAAACGGTCTATATGGAACCCCAATTCGATTCCCCTTCTTCCCCACTGGTATACCACACAAAAATGTCCTTCTCCCAGCTGAGAATGATGGAAAACACATAATTTTGATGGGGAAAAATGCCCAGCCAACTCCCAACTCGTGAGAGATCCAAATTGGTTGATGGATAATGGCTTGGGGAGCAATTCATGGCTATTTTCTTGCCAAGGAATACAAACATGATTTTCCATGTAGGGTGGATTTCCCATACTCAAATTTGGATAGCCATACCTCTCCATTCCCAAGGCATTAACTACCTCAACCAACTCCTGGGAGAATGAATGATTGGGTACAAAAGTCAATATGGGTAGTCGAGGGTTTGATGGGTTATCTCATTGAAATTTGGCTTGACTTGATTGTCCCCAAGGGTTTGAATGTTTCCCTCCCAATTCCTTGTAAAATCATTCCCCAATCTCTTGTTGCATTGCATAGCTAGTTGCGGGTATTTTATTAAAATGCATATTTACATGATGTTTGAAATTCCAATGTGCCTGGCTAGCACGCAAACCATATGCATCAATAAATTGATGGCGGGGCCTTGGACTTGAGCTCCTCACCATGATTTTATAACAATATTACATCATTTACATTTTAATGCAATAGGGTCAAGATGGGGATGTGACATGCTCCCTTGTTTTCATCACTGGATTACAAGTGCACCCTCTTCCACCTATTTAGGAGTTACTTCAGTTAGTTAGTTGGTTGATGACTCAGTTCCTTGATTCATGGGATGATTGATCAATTAACTAACTGAAGCACTTAGACAGGCACCTGCTGAGATCTAGTTGAGCTCTGCTGACTACTGACATCTCCTCATGGGCCCACATTGGAGTCTCCTTCCCCACATCAGTTGCCATGCACTCAGTTAGACTCATTCGACTAACTAGTTAACCTTTATGACCACTGCCATTGGTTTGGATGATGTATCCAATGCTATCCAAGCCACACTTTAAGGATAATTCGAATGACCTTAGAGGAATTCAAATCTCATTCATTGTATTAAGTTATTATTCACATTATAGAGTGCCAGCTTACAGCTGATGTATGATACAACAATTTTTCTCCATTTTCTGTGTAATGAGTGATTATTGATTCAACATTTCTTCTTCTTCTTTCTGCACTACATGATTAAATTATAGTGAGTTCTGCTATTGCTAAGTTTTCCTAGATCTAAAATATTACATGATATCAGAGCTGACAACAGCTATTCGAGTTGCAGCAGTTCCTTGAGCAAATATCTTTCATTGAGCACCAAAATCCTCTGAGTTTCCACAACAAATCCTAGTGCTATTACCTTGAATTTACTGGAGCAATCTAGTGAGGTCTAGCTAGGTGTGAAGGACTTAGTCACATGTGCTTAGTTTCCTAAGGCAGTGTTCAATTCGAATTGCAGTAGATCTTCTTTTCATAATTCTCATTTGTTTGGAAGGAATCTCCCTCTTTCAGCTTCAAATTCTGCAGCATTATGGATCTCAAGTTGAATTCATTCAACTACTTCGAATGGAAGGATAAAATGGACATCTTCTTAAAATCAAAGAGTTTTTACATAGTGGTGAATGGCTTTGCAGTTGAACCCACTGGTGCAGTAGAGAAATCCAAGTACTTAGACAAGCTTGATGAAGCAGTAGGACTGTTTCTACTTAGCATTTCTAAAGATTTGCACTTTCATGTTATCGATTTGAAGACTCCAAAGGAGGTTTGAGACAAGCTACCATCCCTCCTTGGAAAAAAATATGATTTGAAGGGGCATAAACTAGAAAATGAGCTCATCTCCATGAGCCCAAGAAGTTTCAAAACTATCACTGAGTTTCTCAACAAATTCAAGAACTTGATTTCCTGTCGAAGCTAGGACCTGATTATTCAGTGTTTGTTTCGACCTTCCAGTCATCAATATTGTCCATTCCAAAATGGAAGTTCCCTTCGCTTGAATCCAATATCTCACACTTGAGTAGGAGAATCTAGTACACATGGGAGTGATAAAAACCAAGTTGGATTTAGCTCTTGCAACCACTGAGATGAGAAGAGAGAATGCTAAAGGGAAACACAAAAATTCTGATAGAAATTCGAATGATGCAAAGAAGGAGGCTCCCATACAGTCAAATGGAGCCTCGAATACTAATAAGGAAAATAACATTCAGAAGGGAAAATCCAAGTGCACATACTATAATCGAGGATATCACCCTGAAATTTCATGCATGAATAAGACCATAGATCTCATGGCCTCACTCCTTCAGAAGAATCATCTCCCAATCCCTGCATGTGCTAGGAAGAAAGAGAGTGAACCATTTGGATCTGAGAACAAAGAGAGATGTCATGCCCTCATGGCAAGTGCATTAACTCAATCCTCCTTCATCATAGATTCTGGAGCTTCAAGGCACATGTCTTCCTACAACGATCTCTTCACTGGATTCAAAGCTACTGTTGGACCATCCATTATGTTGGGAAATGATTTTGAAGTCTCTTCTGAAAGGATTGGAAGAATCAAATTAGATCATGGATACTTCTCATATGTACTGTATGTCCCCACTCTCATTGCTAATCTACTTTCTGTATATCAGTTGATCCGCACTGGAGAGCCCAAGAGGGTGATCTTCTCTCCTAATGAGGTCAAAATTCAAGACATAGTATCAAGATCTACCATTTCAAAAGGAGTTGCAAATCATAAGTTGAAACTGTATGAGTTCTCACACTTCTTACCTCTCCCAAGGAAATCTTCTCTCTGCACTCATGCCAATGAAGAAAGCAGATTGTGGCATGAAATATTTGGGCATCTTAACTATCAATACTTGCAAGACATGCACACAAAGGAGATGGTTGATGGGTTTCCCAAGATCAAGTTTTCCAAGGGAAAATGTCATGGTTGTTTGATGGGAAAGCATACTGAGAAGAAATTTGAGAAGGGGAAAGCAAGGAGAGCCTCTCATCCTCTAGATCTCATCCATAGTGATGTTGCTGGGCCATTTCCAGATCTATATCTACACAAAGCAAGGTATATATTCAAATTTATTGATGATTATTCCATATTCACATGGGTATATTTTCTAAGATTGAAGTCAGAAGTATTTGGATTATTCAATTTTTTCAAGTCCTCTGTAGAGAAGTTTTCAGATAGAAGGATAAAAGCCATTCGCACTTACAATGGAGGTGAGTACATCAAGGGTGATTTTTAAAACTTTTGTGTTGAAGGGGGCATTGAGATGCAACATACTGTCCCCTATACACCACAACAGAATGGTGTTGCTGAAAGGAAGAACTGAACATTGAAAGAAATGGCCACCTACATGCTAAAGTGGAAAGGGTTGCACCCTAGTCATTGGGAAGAAGCCATTATCTGTGCCTCCTATCTTTAGAATAGAGTTCCTCACAAGGGGCTCAAAGACATTACTCTTTTCGAAGCATGGATGGGATACATACCTGATGTGTCTCATCTTCAGGTGTTTAGATCCAGAGCATGGTCAAGGATTCCAACTGAGAAAAGGAGAGCCCTAGATCCACAAAGAAGAGAGTGCATTATGGTGGGTTATGCATTGGATGCAAAGGCCTACAAGTTTCTTGATCCCTCTACCATGACTACATTTCTTGATAGGAGTGTACAGTTTGAGGAATGGCCTCTTCATGATGCTCATCCCGTTGAGCCTGATAGGTTTCCTACTACACCTCCACTGCTTGATGATCTCCAAGAGAATGAATCTTCATCACATGCCAGTTCAGATTCAGAGTATGAGAGTGATGATGATCAAGAGCAAATGCTAGATCCAGATCCACAAGAACCTGAAGATCTAGAAACTGATTTAGAAGATGAGCGAATGGGAGATCCAGTTCCACAAGAACTTGATGATATCTCAACTTATGATCCTCCTCTTCCGAGATGGGAAACTACTACTCTCAAATCTGTTGGAGATCTTGTTGGTGATCCAATTGATCGACGGAGAACTAGATCAGATGATCAGAATGGAAGGTTTCATCCTTCTCACATTGCTGATCAATTTCGGGTCGATCAATCCTTCTTTGGAAAAGAAGGACACTTGCCTCCTTGTGGGGTGAGTGATGACATGCTACATTAGCATCCTTCAATCTATTTTGAGGGAGGGATTTATTCCCATTGGGTTTTCCCTCTTTCCTCTTTTATTATTTATATTCTTGTACGGGGTGACCTTTGGTCTTAGTCACCAAGGTCCTATTTTTCAGTTTTTAGTTACTACATCATAGTATAGCTTGCGGAGGGGTGTTGGAATATTCTCACTATCATTTTTGTATTTTGTATGCCTGCATGCATCCAGTCATCTCCATGCATTCAGTCATCAGTATGGTAGTCTCCCAACACCTAGTCCTTATTTTGTAGCACCAAGGAGCCTATTTCTGCTCTTTTGTATCCCTCCTATCCACTGATGCGCCCTTGTTTTCATCACTGGAGTACAAGTGCACCCCATTCCACCTATTTAGGAGCTACTTCAGTTAGTTAGTTGGTTGATCGCTCAGTTCCTTGATTCAAGGAATGATTGATCAGTTAACTGACTGAAGCACTTAGATAGGCACCTACTGAGAGCTAGTTGATCTCTATTGACTAATGACAGCTCCTCATGAGCCCACATTCGAGTCTCCTTCCCTACACCAGTTCCCATGCTGTCAGTTAGATTCATTTGACTGACTAGTTGAACTTTATGACCACTCCCACTGGTTTGGATGATGTCTCCAATGCTATCCAAGCCACACTTTGAGGATAATTAGAATGAACTTAGAGGCATTTGAATATCATTCATTGTATTCAGTTATTATTCACATTATAGAGCTCAATCTTACAGTTTATGTATGATACAATAATTTTTCTCCATTTTTTGTGTAATGAGTGATTATTGATTCAACATTTCTTCTTCTTCTTTCTGCACTACATGAATAAATTCTAGTGAGGTCTGCTACTATTGAGTGATCCTAGCTCTAAAATATTACATGGTATCAGAGCTAACAACAACTATTCGAATTGTAGCAGCAGTACTTGCAGCGATTCCTTGAGCAACTATCTTTCATTGAGCACCAGAAGCCTCTGAGTTCCCACAACAAATCCTGGTGCTATTACCTTGAATTCACTGGATCAATCTAGTGAGGTCTAGCCAGGTGTGAAGGACTTAGTCACATGTGCTTAGTGTCCTAAGGTAGTGTTCAATTTGAATTGCAGCAGATCTTCTTTTGATAATTCTCATTTGTTTTGTGAGAATCTCCCTCTTTCAATTTCGAATTCTGCAGCATTATGGATCTCAAGTTGAATTCATTCAACTACTTCAAATGGAAGGCTAAAATGGACATATTCTTGAAGTCAAGAGTCTTTACAGAGTGGTGAATGTCTCTACAGTTGAGCCCGCTAGTGTAGTAGAGAAATCCAAGTACTTAGACAAGCTTGATGAATCAGTAGGACTATTGCTACTTAGAATTTCTGAAGATTTGCACTTTCATGTTATCGATTTGAAGACTCCAAAGGAGGTTTGGGACAAGCTAGAATCCCTCCTTGGCCAGAAATATGATTTGAAGGGGCATAAGTTAGAAAATGAGATAATATCCATGATCCCAAGCAGTTTTGAAACTATCACTGAGTTTCTCAACAAATTCAAGAACTTGATTCCACAGTTGAAGAGGTATGGGATTGAGAAGGAAGAAAAAAAAATCATCCTTGCCATCCTATCGAAGCTAGGCCCTGATTATTCAATGTTTCTTTCGACCTTCTAGTCAGCAAGATTTTCCATTCCAAAATGGAAGTTCTCTTCGCTTGAAGACTTCATCCAATCTCTCACACTTGAGGAGGAGAATCTAGGACACATGGGACTAATAAAAACCAAGTTGGATTCATCTCTTGCAGCCACTGAGATGAGAAGAGCGAATGGAAAAGGGAAACAAAAAAATTCTGATAGAAAGTTGAATGATACAAAGCAGAAGGAGGATCCCATACAGTTAGATGGAGCCTCGAATCCTAAGAAGGACAAGAACATTCAGAAGGGAAAATGTAAGTGCACATACTGTAATCAAGGATATCAACCTAAAATTTCATGCATGAATAAGACCATAGATCTCATGGCCTCAATCCTTGAGAAGAATAATATCCCAGTACCTACATGTGCTAGGAGGAAAGAGATTGAACCATCTGGATTTGAGAACAAAGAGAGATGCCATGCCCTCATGGAAAGTGCATCAACTCAATCCTCCTTCATCATAGATTCTGGAGCTTCAAGACACATGTCTTCCTCCAAGGATCTCTTCACTAGATTCAAAGCTACTGTTGGACCATCCATTATGTTGGGGAGTGATTTTGAAGTCTCTTCTAAAAGGATTGGAAGAATCAAATTAGATCATGGATACTTCTCATATGTACTCTATGTCCCCACTCTCACTACTAATCTACTTTCTGTATATCACATGATCCACGCTGGAGAGCCCAAGAGGGTGATCTTCTCTCCTAATGAGGTCGAAATTCAAGACATGGTATCAGGATCTACAATTGCAAAAGGAGTTGCAAATCATAAGTCAAAACTGTATGAGTTCTCAAACTTCTTACCTCTCTCAAGGAAATATGCTCTCCACACTCATGCCAATGAAGAAAGCAGATTGTAGCATGAAATATTTGGGCATCTTAACTATCAATACCTACAAGACATGCAAACAAAGGAGATGGTTTATGGGCTGCCCAAGATCAAGTTTTCCAAGGGAAACTGTCATGGTTGTTTGATGGGCAAGCATACTGAGAAGAAATTTGAGAAGGGGAAGGCAACGAGAGCCTCTCATCCTCTAGATCTCATCCATAGTGATGTTGCTGGGCCATTTCCATATCTATATCTATACAAAGCAAGGTATATATTCACATTTATTGATGATTATTCCATATTCACATGGGTATATTTTCTAAGATTGAAGTCAGAAGTATTTGGATTCTTCAATTTTTTCAAGTATTCTGTAGAGACGTTTTCAGATAGAAGGATAAAAGCCATTCGCATTGACAATGGAGGTGAGTACATCAAGGGTGATTTTCAAACCTTTTGTGTTGAAGGGGGCATTGAGATGAAACATACTGTTCCGTATACACCACAACAGAATGATGTTGCTGAAAGGAAGAACATAACATTGAAATAAATGGCCACCTACATGCTGAAGTGGAAACGGTTGCACCCTAGTCATTGGGAAGAAGCCATTAACAATGCCTCATATCTTCATAATAGAGTTCCTCACAAGGGACTCAAAGACATTACTCCTTTCGAAGCATGGATGGGATACAAACCTGATGTGTCTCATCTTTGAGTGTTTGGATCCAGAGCATGGTCAAGGATTCCAACTGAGAAAAGGAGAGCCCTAGATTCACAAAGCAGAGACTAGATTATGGTGGGTTATGCATTGGATGCAAAGTCCTACAAGTTGCTTTCTCCCTCTACCATGACTAAATTTATTTATAGGAGTGTATAGTTTGAGGAATGGCCTCTTCATGATGCTCATCCTGTTGAGCATGATAGATTTCCTACTACACCTCCACTGCTTGATGATCTCCAAGAGAATGAATATTCATCACATGACAGTTTAGATTCAGAGTATGAGAGTGATGATGAAGAAGAGGGAATGCTAGATCCAGATCCACAAGAACCTGAAGCTCTAGCAACTGATTAAGAAGATGAGCAAATGGGAGATCCAGTTCCACAAGGACCTGATGAACTCTCAGCTGATGAACCTCCTCTTCCGAGATGGGCAGCCACTACTTGCAAATCCATTGGAGATCTTGTTGATGATCGAACTGATCGACAGAGAACCAGATTAGATTATTAGAATGGAAGGTTTCATCCTTCTCACATTACTGATCCATTTCAAGTTGATCAATCCTTCTTTGGAAAAGAAGGACACTTGCCTCCTTCTGGGGTGATTGATGACTTGCTACATTAGCATCCTTTAGTCTATTTTTAGAGAGGGATTTCTTCCCACTAGGTTTTCCCTCTTTCCTCTTTTATTATTTAGAGTTTTGGATGGGGTGACCTTTGGAATCAGTCACCAGGGCCCTATTTTTCAGTTTTCAGTTACTACCTCATAGTATAGCTTACGGAAAGGTGTTGGAATATTATCACCATCATTTTTGTATTTTGCAAGCCTACATGAAATTCTACATGCATCCAATCATCTGCATGCATTCAATCATTAGTATGGTAGTCTCTTAGCACCTAGTCCTTATTTTGCAGCCCTCAGGAGCCTGTTTCTGCTCAGTTTTATCCCTCCTATCCATTGATGTGCCCTTGTTTTCATCACTGGACTACAAGTGCGGCCTCTTCCACATATTTAGGAGTTAATTCAGTTAGTTAGTTGGTTGATGACTTAGTTCCTTGATTCAGGGGATGATTGATCAGTTAACTAACTGAAGCACTTACACAGGAACCTACTGAGAGCTAGTTGAGCTCTACTGACTACTGATAGCTCCTCATGCACTCACATTGGAGTATCCTTCCCTACATCAGTTCCCATGCACTCAGTTAGACTTAGTTAGACTCATTTGACTAACTAGTTGACCTTTATGACCACTTCCACTGGTTTGGATGATGTCTCCAATGCTATCCAAGCCACACTTTGAGGATATTTCGAATGACCTTAGAGGCTTTCAAATCTCATTCATTGTATTCAATTATTATTCACATTACAGAGTGCCAGCTTACAGCTGATGTATGATACAACAGCTTTTCTCCATTTTCTATGTAATGAGTGGTTATTGATTCAACATTTCTTCTTCTTCTTTCTACACTACATGAGTAAATTCTAGTGAGGTATGCTACTACTAAGTGATCCTGGCTCTAAAATATTAAACCCCAGGGGCATATGAAAGCAGTTTTGTGTTGGTCGGCTAGGTGGATCTCAATTTGATTATAACTGGAAAATCCATCCACAAAGGAGAATATGACACTCTCAGTGCAATTCTCGATGATCTGATCAATGAAGGGGGTAGAGTAGTTGTCCTTAGGTGTTTGCAAGTGGTTTGGTGAGTTAGTATCATAGCATCGTAGATGCTGCGCAAGGATGATAGTTTTTGTAAATTTTATGAGAAAGTAGTTATGCGGTTGCCTATGTGGTCCACAAATGTAAAGGTGTAAGCCTAAAAATTGATGTAGGTTTGTAAGTGTTGGGACATCTTTGGAGAGCATGATTGTTGAATCTCGATCTAGAGCTAAAGACTAAGCATTTTGTTGTATTTGGGTTTTTGTGGAGATAATATGATGTGACAGACCTTTTGAGCAGAAGCTTTGTGTCGTTTCCATCTTTCTATGGTAAATGCATTATGCATTATGACTTTGTGAATGATGCGATGTTTCCTTGATGCGATTAATGCTTTACTTTTATATTTGTTGAATATTTATGGTTTTGTCTATTATGATGTCGCAATTATTTTTAATACCTGAGTTGAATGCTTAGATCTAATCCTGAATGTTGAAATAAGTTAAGCAATTGATCCACAACATCCTTCTTCATTCAGCGGAAACATGGTTCCGTCAACTCTCCCTTGAACATCTCGGGTGAGACCTCATCTACTCCGTAGGTGTTGCTGGATAGGGTAAAACCTATCTGGGGCGGTGGTGAGGGAGATCGCGGTGGGTTGGTGTCGATAGTGTCGGGAACCTCTGTCGACTGGGTTTGTGTCAACAAATGGTTATGTTTCCGGGACTGTAGCGCAAAGTGAAAGGAGGATATGTTGTGGCATTCGACAAGACCAGAGATCCAAGACTGGTTCGATCTAAAGTTGCAAGAATTAGCCGAAAAATAAAATAAGAACCCTGGGTTATCAACAGATTGGTGGTTGGACAAGTACATTCACGACAGTCCGCACGAATATTTTTTCTGCAAGTTCCCAATCATCTTGTATGAGTGGTTGGAAAAATTGACCTTCCAGAAGAGGAACTTCCAAGGTGGTGATATGACAACCTGGACCCCAGAACTGATCCAAGAGTTGCAAGAAGTCAACAACAATGCATTGCAGGTTGTTGAGGTTTAGGTCGACAGTATAGTAGAGGGCTACATCACTGAGTTTGCGGTTGATACGAACAAGTCTTTTAGTGAGGCATAAAGGGAGTTCTTCAACGGGCCAAGGGGCAAGTTTTTGTTGTCGCTACAATTGTCCATTAAAATGCTCATTTGTGAGAAGGGCATATTGAAGATGCACCTAGACCAGTAAGAAGCCTGGTTGGTGGAGGCCATGGATACCGTGAAGGCAGGGGGGTGGTACATGGAATTATAAGGGGTATATGGGTGCGGGTCATGATGAGACTGTGAAGGAAGCCAAGGAAGACGTGGTCTTACAATGGGAGGAGAAAGGTTTCGATAGGAAGAGAGGCAGAGGACATGAGAAGGTCCTACTATGATCGAAACACAAGGATGTGAAGGAATAAAACATGTGACAAAGCGACCACACAGTCCTGACAAGGAAAACTAGGCTATCCCCAAGATAGAGGCAGGACCAAACACCAGCAGCAAGGTACCCACACCTCCGCTCACTATCTCTTAACCAGTAAGAAATACAACTTTGACACCACCGTGTTCATTGAGTCCACAGAACTTGATTACTAATAGCTCAGCGACTATAGGGAGGAAGCCTAGGATGGCGGGCGAGGATACAAATTTACCACTGTTCCATGGAAATGGAACAAAGAATCCTGAGCAGTACTCATTCTTATGTGAAGCAGTATGGACTGTGAAGCAGATTACTGATGATAATGCCAAGAAAGGACAATTGGCGACAACTCTTCAGGGTCGCGCATTAGACTGGTTCATGAAGTTTGTGTAGGTTCCTATAGGTGCTCCAAAAATGATGTTGGATGAAGTTCGAGTTGGATTGATTGCCGAGTTCAAAAAAACTATGTTTGAAGCACAGTATATTACAGAACTCAAAGAGATTAAGTAGTATCCCAATGAAAATGTGAGGGATTTAGAGCAGTGATTCAAAATGCTAATGGCGAGGGTCAGCTTCGACATGAGCAATGTCCAGCACAAAGAATGGTTCATCGTGGCATTGCTCCCACAAATTCGACTACCACTGATGCAACAGAACATTACAATGCCAAGGGAAGCCCTGGAAATTGCGATGCGGTTAGAAGCTTCACCGATTGGTGAGAACACAGTTGGTATGTCATAGATTCAGATGCTGCTAGCCAACTTGACAATACAGCTGGAAGATCTTAAGAAGGGTAAAGAACAGCGTGAAGAAGTATGGTGTACGTGATAGCGCGGAAAGGGGCATACTAAGGATAATTTTTGAGACTTCTGCAATTATATGGTTTCAGGAGCACATAATCCATTGAGTGGTGGTGGTATGCCATGGTGTCATATCTGTCAGGTTTATGGGCACCACCATGAGGAGTGTCAATACATGCAAAAGATGGTCACAAAACCAACGAATGTGTATTGTACATTCTGCAAGTCCATGGGACATGAAGAAAAGGACTGTCGATCGTATGGACTACTTCATGAATGAACATACAATGCATTCTATGTGAAGGATGACCAACATGTCATACAACAACCATAACCGCAGCCATAGGTAGTCCAGCCGCTACCTCAACCACAGGTGCAATTTGTACCATAGCAACAACCAAAATAGTTTATGTCGCAATATGGTCCAATGCAAATGGCTCCACTACAGCCATAGTATGTTCAGCAACCACATTATGTGCAGCTCGGGAAACCGCAAATGAATCCCATGCAGCAACAGTTCAATCAACCACAGTACCAGCAACAAGGGGGATTCTGTGGAGGATTCTGGGGAGGATGCAGCGATGGCTTTGGTAGAAGAGGAGGACGAGGAGGTCGAGGACCTGTCCAATGTTATAATTGTGGAGTGTGGGGACACTACCAGCGAGATTTACCACAATTACAAACACATTGTACATTTTGTTTTGTTGTTGATCACACTATTGAAAACTGTTTGTAGTTGATTATGCGATGGCAAGCGGGGCATGTTCCACAGTTACAGAACCAGAATCAGGTGCAGCAGCCAGTGCATAATCAAAACCCACCACAGAACGAGAACCAACATCCAAATTAGAATTCCAACAAGAATGTGAACCAACCTGGGAATCCGCCACTGAACCAGACTCAGGGTGCGACTATTGCGACAATTTTTGCGGAGCCAAGGTCACAAGATGTTGCTGTCACAGTTATCACTCGTGGAGGTGCGATAATAGGTGAATATGGTCCACATCCACTCATCTGGTTAGCAAGGAAGAAGAAGGTGGCATTCGACATTGATTCTAAGCATGATGCATTATTTCAGGCGCGTCGTGCGATGGAAAAATATTGCAGTAAGGACATTGTTTGTGATATGCCTCTTGTTTTTTATGCCACTTCAGAGGAAGGTCCATCGCGGCATTCTGAGACATTGCATAAATTTTTTGAGAGTTGTTTATCACTGGCAAGGGATCCTGATACTCTTGCCCAGAATGAGGGAATGTTGCAGCGACTAGCCAGAGGACGCCAAGAGTCCATTGTAAACTCCTTACAGAGGCAGAAGACAGGTAAGGAGATGCACATGAACATTCAAATTGGAGACTACGAAGTTGATTTGGTTATTCTGGATCTTGGTTCGGATGTCAACATCTTAACCAAGCAGGCCTGGTAGAAAATGGGGAGTCCCACGCTGAGCTGGTCTCCCATACAGCTCTGTCTGGATAATCAGGACTAGGTGACATCGATAGGGAGAGTTCCACGCCTGGTTGTGGACATTGAGGGAATGAAGACATACGCTGATTTTGTCATGATCAAAGTAGTTGAAGGGGGGAGCTCTTATCATGCGTTGCTCGGTGTTGGATTATTGTAATGATCTAGAGGTTTCCAATGTAGACCCAATTTCTTTGCGATTTCAATGAACCAACAAAACACGTTCTCACCGGCCCTTTAGGAAATAGCCTGTGATCAGGCTGAGGTCTCACCCGAGGTGTAGCTATGGGGCCACTTCGGAATCAGGTTTCCACAGTGAAGTGAT
This sequence comes from Larix kaempferi, assembly GCA_027924585.1. Classification (NCBI taxonomy): domain Eukaryota; kingdom Viridiplantae; phylum Streptophyta; class Pinopsida; order Pinales; family Pinaceae; genus Larix; species Larix kaempferi. Next base: position 10,813,651 of record BSBM01000368.1, read on the forward strand.
GAGTTGTTTGGACAAGAATACTGTGCAACGCACAATCATACCTGCACTATGAGATGGGGACTGTGTGACAATAGACTGCGTCGTGGTCCGCACTTCCAATAACTAAGCACTGCATAATTAGCGCACCCAAGGGTTGCGCAGTTCAAGCAGGATATAATTAATAGGATAGCGCAACAGAGTTATATGACTCCTCTTCCAAAATTAACCATTATGGAGGTTTTACTCTAATACTTAACCATTCATCTACTACCTTAGATTATTAGCTTTTAAAATAGATGCAAACAAATGAAATATACGAGGCTGCGCACCTCCAGTGCGGTGTATTCAAAGGATTACACCATCAAACCTCTACGTATACGTGTGACTATTCAATAAACTGATACTTACACCAACTTAGAATACTGTGCATTCATCATTCATCTATTCATATAAGACTTAACATATTATTCCCATATTTCCTCTATGGCGAATACATATAAAAGCATTAACATACAGCTTCTAAATGAGAATCCAGACATTCCAAGTAGGAAAATAAGCAAATGCAGAAACACAACAATCACACTACATAGAATTTAACATGGTTCACCCCCCGGATGGAGGCTATGTCCACAAGAATTGTTGTTATATTAGTCTTTGGGAAGGGTACAATAGTTCTTTGTCTGCGCACTCATCTTGCAGACCCTCTTCTCTCTCTCTTGGCCTCTGCACACACAGTTGCAGGGCCTTTACAAAATGTTCTTCAATAGATGTTTATCAAATTGATAACGAGAACAATACAAAATTGAGAGTATTCAATAACCCAACAACCCTTTCCCATATAAAATATGCCTATTTATAGATCATGCCCATAGGTCATGTCTTTACGATCCGTAGGCCAAAACCCATAGGTTTACAAAACCGTTACAGTTTCCATCTCATCAGGCTTTCTAGCTTCTGGTAGTGAATATTTTGTCGCTATTGGCCTTCCTGTCGCACGCATGGCAATAGGTCACTTTCACCAAGCCGTTCTTCCTCTAATGATCTCGTGCGACTGGTTCAGGTAGTGGTTCTTTCGCATGTGCAACTAGTCACTTTCTTTCCGCATTGATCCTACCTGTCGCTTGGCACTCCTAGAGCATATTTGCCAAAAATAGACCACCATTGGTCTAACCAGAATCTATGCCATCTTCTGTCCAACACTCTGCTTTGCTGGCTTCCCGTAGATTGGACACATCGCAACACTGTCTCCTTGCAGTACTAAACTTCACATCTCTTTGAACGCTACGCTGTGTGCAACTTCTCAACATCCACAAAACTTATACAAAAAATAATTCAACTGAACTGCGCTCAGCTCCGCAATTCCAAAAATCCTTCTTGCTAAAAAATGCCCCACTTGGGCGAGGCCCAATAGGCCCCTAACACTCACATGTGGCTCGCCCCTGAGCCACCTGCAACTTATCCAAGTTGTTCCTATAGATGTGGAGCTAGCTTCGCAACTAACTCATTGTATGTGCTAATCATTTTTTTGACTGCATCCTTCGTGTCTTTCTTGACTTGCTTTACTGTTTCCAGCATCTTAGGTGTTATCTCATCACCTATCTGTCTTCCACCTATTCTTGATTCTTGCGAAACTCCTTTAACTTCTCCTCAATCTCCTGCGAGATTGTGCTGATGTCCTCCAGTAAGGGTTGCGACTTGTCTCCCATTTCAGTCTCTTTTTCTCTTAAATCTTGCACTTCTTTCTTTAGCGCATTGATTTCTCTGTACTTCTGAAGCCTATCTCTTGGTAGCAGGTTTTTTACTTCTACATCCAACTACTCTAGTGCAACTTGGTTATATTTCACTACATTCTTTACTTGCAGCAATCTCGGGTCTTGTTCGAGGGCAATGAATTCCTTCAATGCCGCTTCCAACAGACTCTGGCACTTAGCCACTTCGACAACAATACTCTATGTTGTGGCCTTCACTTCTTTTGCTCTTAGCTATTGTTCATCTGGTGGGGTTTGTGGATTGATATTTTCCTTCAAGGAAGCAACGTTAGCCTCATGGATAATCTCCATGTCTTACATCTTTGTCTTAAGGGTGTTAACCACCTCACCAATCTTAATTACAGTGTCCGCGGGGTCTACCTGTACTTCGAATTCCTCAAAATTATCTGCAATTGCAGTGATCGTGGGTTCTAGTCTTTGCCGACGATCATACTCATCCTGTAGCTCAATAGCTCTATGCGAGCTAGACTCCTCCAACTTCCTGTTAGCTATTTGCAGCTCAACCTTCCCTTTCAGCGTGTCATTGGTTCTCTCATGCATTTCTTCAACAACTTGCAGATGCAAGTAGTGTAACCCAGGCAGTGGTATCTTTGCCAAATCAAGCTCCACATGATCAACATCCTTTGTGTCTAACACTAGTTGTTATGGCATAGGAAAGCTTACTGTTATTGGATCCAGATGGACGATATGTGACCTTGCAGGAACAATCATGGTTAATGTGGCTCCTTCTACTACGAAGTTCCTCCTGACTTACCTTCGGACTTTGAGTCTCATGGCAGGGGTAATCTCTTCTGGACTTCTTCAATTTTCTCCATAATCCCCTACAGCATGTTCAAATTCTTCTACAGAGTTTCCTAAATTGCCTTGCCCTTTTCTCTTTGTCGGTCATTAGATCTTCCATTGAATCTGTGACCCTCGCGGTGATTGTTTCATAATCCTCATCATGGAGGACTGTGTCTAACTAGCTCTTATCAGCTTTCTACTTCTTCAATGCTCCCTTTTTCGGCGCGGGGCTCTTAGGCTCCTTTCTTTTCCCTATCTCCTTTTCCTTAGTAATAGGAAATGGAATAGGTCCATCCTCGCCAAAGTCGCTTGGGACATCTACAATTTCCACTTTGAACCAAGCATGCCATTGCTTCATGATATTATCAATATCATCTTCATACATGTGGTAGTTCCCTGGGAACCATTCCACGTTCCTCTTCTGTGCTTTGGATGAAATATGAATACTACGCATGTCAGCATAAAAATCAACAATGCGAATGTACTTACTGGTTACCTGCTTTTTTATCCACATTGTGCTCATGATTGCATCACGCAACTAGCTATAATACTGGTAGAACACCTCAGTTATCACTGCGAGTTCAAACTTTCCCAGAGGTTTGCATAACAGGGCCGTCTGCAATCATTGGTATTTGTACTGATGCCAACGTAATCCTTTGGCTCCTTCCACCTGACGAAGGAGATCAACATAGTTAGCCATGTATAGTGGAAATATCCACCATTGATCTACGTGTCATTTAGTTCCTCCAGGAACCCATTCAATAGGTATTGACACCAGTTGAACTGCTCTCCCTCTGTGACTATGGCGCCAAGCAGTACTATACCTACAGGTATCTCCAGAGGCCTAAATTTTCTTAAGATCTTTCCTACTAGCAGATGCGTGATGAACCTCGTTGCTTTATCATCTATGTCATCTATCTGAAAGCCCCTCTTTCCTTTGATGACAGTTCGGGTTTTCTTCATCTTCACCACAACTTCCTTGTCCTTGCTTTTCCCTTGGAAAAATTGCTTCGGGTCTTTACCCCTTTTACTCAGCCTAGTGATGCAGTGGATAATATCAATGGTTAGGTTGACATTGCGGTCAAGCAAGAAATATCCCTGGTGAATGTGTGGCATCAATGTTCGCACCACCACATTCAGCTCCTGTGATCTGTCAAAATGCGGGAGTCTAAGCAAATTGAGAAGTCCCGATGTGACTACTCCCGATAGCCAGCTTTCCGCGACCAAGTTAAGGTCGCCCTTTGCATCCTTCTTCCATCACATGTACTAGTCAAAATGGAACTGTGGGAACCTAGGTTCATTGGGTTCCTCCTTCTGCATCTGGAGTAAATCATAATCTTCCCATTTACATTCTAGGATTTTTCCCAGCAAATTCTTATTGACATCAACACGCTTTGAAATTGGTGAGAGCGGGATGTTGTATTTGGAATTCTTCATCAACTTGAAAAACGGTGCATCCAGTGCATGCAGTGAAATATAGTCTGGGGTCATTGTCAAGGGTATCTCCTTATCAACTAGCGGCAGCTTTTGCACTGTCGAAGCCATCTTTGGGACCTTCATTCTTGGTTGCACGGGATATTTACCTTTGTCTTGCATCATTCGACCGTGTCTTGGTGATCATCTGGACTCTTGACCTGGTTCTAAGATGCCCTTCTTGGATGGGGTTCTCATTAACCCTTCAATCCCTCCGTGTTTGAATATTCTCACAGTCTCCTAAACCGTGAATTCTTCTTCAATGGGAGACCACTCAGACATTCACTGGATAAAATTCACAGGGTTTTAGATAGCTTACTGAAAATAACTCACACAGTAATGTGCGCAAGAAAATTCTAAGTGTTTGGTAACGTCTGCGAGTCTGAATGAGACATTACTTATAGGTGCAGCTCACCTCCTCTACGCCCCTTATCAGCTAGATGAGCATTAATGGCATTATCCATTGGCCAAATCTAGAGGATCCTTCGGTCCTTTCCTTCATAAAATCGTTCAGAACGGCTATGTGTGCATTAAATGCCCAAGCGGTCACTGGAAAAGTACTATATAATGACTATATTTGTGACCAACACTGTAACGGCTATTTCTCTAGAGTGTTGCATTGAACTGTGCGACAGGTGTTCATTGCTCCTGTGCAGTTACTTCACGGTGCCTGATTTCTTCCCTCTGAAATTAACATCTTTCCTTGTTCACTTGCTCTTCACAATTGCAATTTGGACTTTGCAGTTGTGTAGTACCTCTTCTCTTTTTCTTTCTTTCTTTTTCCATTTTTTTTTGGCGTAGCGGTACATCTTAACGGTGCTGCATGGTACATACAGGTTTTTCATTATACATTGCGTATAGAGTCTTTCCCATATCTAGTGCCCAATTGCAACTATACTTGGCACTTAGAAATTTCCTTCTTTTTGATCATCACAGGCTCTGCGAAGCAGGACTATCCCGATAGGGTTTTAGTCTGCTTCCATTGATTAAACCAGGCAAGTTATCTTTTGCTAATGTGGCTAACTGAATTGCGCCACCATTAGTAACATGCATAATAGTATATGGACCAAGCCAATGCATATTAAAATTTCTAGGAAACTTCATGAACTTGCTATCATACAGGAGGACCAGATCGCCTACCTGAAAGGTATTGTTTTTTATGTGGCAGTCATGCCATGTTTTTTCTCTTTCCTTCTGCACTTGTTGGTGGAATCCTACGATGAAGCAATCCTCCTCCAGACCAACCAAGTGTAGGAGCCTTTCTTCCAGCGCGTCGCGATCTTCCATTCCTGTAAACGCAGCTATCCGCAAGCTGGGAATAATGTACTCCATCGGCATTATTTCCTCCTGTCCATAGGCCATCCTGAACAGTGTATGTCCTATCAACTTATTGCATGTGGTTCTATATGCCCATAAAAAAGTGGGAATGCGCAGCTCCCAGTCATCCCTATTTACATTGCATACCTTGGTCAGCGCATTCTCCAGTACTTTATTGAATGCTTCCACAGTCCCATTTTCTTGTGGATGATAAGGCGTACTTCACTAATGATGAATGTGGAATTCCTCTATTAATGCCTCAATGGTTCTATTCAAAAAGTGAGTGCCTTGATCACTTATCAAAATCTTTGGGCATCCAAACCTGGTAAGGATGTCTTCGAATATGAACTGTGTGGCAGTACCTGCACTACAGTCCTTTACTAGCTTTGCTTCCACCCATATGGTGAGGTAATCAGTTGCAGTAATATTGTACCTCGCAACAGTTCTCTTTCTCACTGGGTTTATAGGTGCCACAAAATCAATTGCCCATTTTTCAAATGCATGTAATGTCAACTATGGATTCAATGGAATCTCATCTCTTCGCGACGGTTTTCCTGTTCTCTGAGAGACATCGAAGCTCTGGAAATGTTATTTTGAGTCCTTGTGTATTGTAGGCCACAATAGCCTTGCACGCAATATCTTCTATGCAGTGGCCCTTCCTGCGTAGTGACCTCCTGCAGCTCCTGAATGTGCATCGTTCAATATGAATGGATGCTCATGCTCCAATACACATCTGCACAGTACTTCATCTGGTCCCAATTTATATAATTGAACTACGATAATGGTGAAGTCTACTGCTCGCACTACCAACTACTTCTTTTGCTGCGTAGTGAACTCCATAGGTGCCACTCTAGTAGTCAAAAAGTCTATGATGTCTTTATAATAACCATAAACTATCTAGATAGCAAACAACTAGGCATCAGGCAGATTGTCTTCAAGGTTTGTAGGCTCTTCTCCTAACTCAATCCTTGACAAATGATCAGATCCTAAGTTTAATCTGTCTGGCTTGACCACGATCTCAAAGTCATACTCCTGAAAGAGTAATAACCATCTGTAGATTCGCCCCGCTAACACTGGCTTATTGACCAGGTATTTCAAAGCAAAATGGTCAGTAAACATCAGGAAGTGCACACCAAGCAAATAGTACTTAAACTTCTGCAGTGCATAGACCATCGCGAGGCCTTCTCTCTCAGTAGTAGTGTAATTATTTTCTGTATATGAGAGCTTCCTGCTCGAAAATGAAATGGGCTTGTCAATACCTCCTTCTCCTGGATGCGTTAGAACAATTCCCAATGCTATACATGATGCATCAACATGAACATGAAATGGCTTCTCCCAGTCTGGAAACACTAGGATCGGCGCAGTGACCATTTTCTCCTTCAAGGTGTCAAAACCTTGTTCACACTCTGTGTTCCAAATGAACAGTGCATCTTTCTTTAGCAGTTTCTCCATTGCTACAGTTATCTGTGCATACTCCTTTATGAACTTCCTGTAATAACCAGTATGCCCCAATGTAGTGCGCATCTACTTGACTGAATTTGGTGTTGGCATGTTTACAATGACTGCTATCTTCACAGGATCAACCATCAAGCCCTATTTACAGACAATGTGTCCCAAGAGAATCCCATAAGGAACACAGAAAACACACTTCTTTAAGTTCAAAGAGATCTGGTATTGTCTACACTTTTCTAGCATGAGTCTGAGGTTTGCACCATGGTTCTTCAGCAACCCGAATACTATCTAATCATCAAAATAGGCTTCTAAAAACTTATGCATAAAATCCTTAGATGCCGCGACAACAACTCTAGAAAAGATGGGAGGCACGTTCTTCCGACCGAACGACATCACCGTGTATTGGAACGACCCCCATTCTGTGGAAAAAGTTGTCTTATGTCTATCTGTGGGATCAATTCTTATCTGACGATATCCCGAAAAACCATCAGTAAAGGAATAGGCCTCATTTCCTCCAACATTATCAATCACTTAATCCGTGAAGGGTGTGGGAAATGGGTCATGCATTGAAGCATTGTTCACCTTTTTGAGATCCACACAAATCCTGATCTCACCTTTTGTCTTCTTATATTGGAAAACCATAGGGCTTATCCATTCAGACTCTTCAACCGGCTCAATGATCCCTACATTGAGCATCTTATCCAGCTCTGCTCTCACTCTTTCTTTGTATCCCAGGTTCAAGTAGTACGGTCTTTGCTTAACAGGTTTTGCACCTGGCTTAAGATGTATTTTTATAATTCCTAATTCCCCCAAGATGCCCTTCATCTCTGTAAAATTTGTTGGGAATAACTCCTCATATTCCTGCAATATATCCGCAATCTCTGTCACAGTCTGATCATCCCAATAGTCCCCAATAGATGCGAACTTTGGCTCTTCGCTAGTGCCAATATTTACTTTCTTTTTTTTCACAGGTCCGTCCGCTCATGTCTGGAATTTCCAGCAAAGGTCGACCTACCCGCTCACCTTCTGACTCAAGTATCTCAATGTTGCGCGGGTCCTCCTCATCATTGTCTTCTTTTCTTCAACCTCTTTAGATAAGTTGTAACATTCCATGGCATGCTCTACCTGTTCCTTCCATTCTGTCTGTAGACATTTAGGTACGCTGTCAGTTCCAAAGAATTCCTCTAGGGTCATATTTCTATGTGGACATTCTGGCCTGAATATTCATTCCTTCATAATCTATAGTGCATCGTTTATGGTATGGATCTCATCTTCAAAACTGAAGCTCTTCTGGAAGTTCACGGTCTGCATGTCCCAATCTTTGGTTCCTTTGCGCAAATCCATGACTAAGTACCATTTCTTTGGGATGTCTTCCTCTAGGCTATGCACAAATAGATGCACCTATTCTATCTTTGGTCCCTCCTGCCATGCTTGTAAACAGACCTCAATATGCATTTTCCATTAAGAGAAGTATGGAAATGATATGTTAAGCTTCACATGAATGGTGAACATTTATTCTTGTGTATGAAGGCAGTAAATCAGTTAATTCATTAAGTATTTTCTTACACGCAGTAAAGGAATGTATAACAGTGGATTAGATCGACTATGTTCAAATCATCGCATCTTGAGTTAATGAATGAAGGTTAGAAGGATATACAGTTAAGCGTCTGAATGAATGGATGAGTGATATTCATTTTAGTACCTTAAGCGCTTTCAAGATAATCTAGGTATAGAATAAGGTGGATTGTTCGCAGCTTCAGTACAAGTCCTGCATTAGAATGACATAGTAGTGTGGACCGCAGTGTTTCCCATCACTGCGTAGTCTCACCTCACAGCACTGACCCTATGCTGTGCTGCGCAGTACGTCCATCCAAGCAAATCATCACTTACTGTGGAAATATGATTCCGTAGTACCCCATAGATACACCTCGGGTGATACCTCAGCCTGCTTGCAGGTTGTTGCCAAAAGGGCCGGTGCGAAGCGGTTTTGTTGGTCCACTGGCATGCCCGATTGTTGAAGAAACATGGAAGCGGAAAGATCCAGAGACTCCACAGAAGCCAAAGGTGAAGAAGAAGGTGAACGCCACAAAGACTCAATCTGAGGCAATCTTGAATGAAGATGACTATGAGATGATAGCCGAAACAGTCTTAGAACAGATAAAGGATCTCATGGCGGATAAAGATAAAAAGGATAAGGTCATCCAGGATGACCTGGAGAAGACGCGACTCGCAATGCAAGGCTTGATGAAGAAAATGGACAATATCCAGAAAAGCCTAATCTTGCCGTGTGACACAGGAGATGAAGGGAGGTCGGTAGGAACCTCGCAGCAAGAAGCCCCACATCTAGCTATAACACTGTCATCAAAGACCAGGATTGTCCATGTGGACCCATTGGCTATTGCATTGCCAATGGCAGAACAAGTCGTGTTGTACACAAAGGGAGTCGAGAGGGTAGAACTTGACTTGGCCAAAATCCTCTTACTGGGATTACACTTCATCCACATGCAGATCGTCAAGGAGATGCATGAGTGGATAGTAGAGTCGATGAAGTCACAAGCAGAGCTCACCACAGCAAACAGACAGCTTGAGGTGTGCGTAGACATGCAGCTGCGCGATGAACAGGACCACCGAAAAAATTCGGAGAATACCATATCTACTGTTGCCATGGATATTGAAGGTATAGAACTCTAGGATGATCCTGCAGACACGGTTCTGAGGATCGGCGACAAGGTCAAATATTTAAAGGTGGAGATGCAGGATAAGGATATCCTCCACGAGGCCGATCTCGCTGCACTGCAAAAGAAACTGAAAGAGCAAACACCATTAACTGAGCAATAGTTAAGAGAGCAAGCAGTGAGTGTTACCTCGAAAAGCATAACAAGTGAGATGGATAAGTGCCAAGATATCTTAGAAAATGTGTCAAAGGCAGTCACTGCTCTTGAAGAGGATCAAGCACTACAGCAGGTGAAGACCACGGTAAAGGAAAAATAGATCGTGCGGGACAAATTGGACATGGAAGTCAAAGCTCTGCCACCAAGGGAGAGGCTACCGAGATATAAGGACATATCCGGCTTAAAGAAGGAAGTCCATGCACTACAAGAAAAGGAGACTGAGATGGATAATTAGTCGCAGTAGCTCCTGGAGGATGCCATGGCAGTGTCACAGTAGATAGAAGACAAGCTGGCGGAAATGCGCGACAACCAGGAGCAGTTACAAGGCCAAATTGGACAAGAAATAACTCCAACACTGCTTGAAGCAGTTAAACAGGTTGAACAGGATACTAGAGAAGTAGTGGAGTAGTTGTCTGGCACGTATAATGAATTCGTGGATAAGTTAGTTCCACCGGTCGCGGCACAGAGTGAGACAACTGAAGCAGTAAGTGGCTCGGGGATGAGCCACATTGTTGTTGCTGCAACATCCTTCCCCAAAATTTTGAAGTTATTTGGGTCCCCTCCTTTTAACACTTTTGTAGCAAGCTTTTACTTCATCTTTCGAGTTTTCCTCTAACTAGTCAGAGTTTCATTGCCTGCTTCCAAAAGATTTTTCTCAATTTATCTAAGGCAAAGTCATCCTTTCCTTTAGCACAGATCCTTGTCTCAGCTTCCCCGCTGTAGCACAGGTTTTAGACTTAAGCCCGTTGTGGCTCTGATGCGCCTTTAACCATATGTCCCTCGCTGGGCACAGACTCTAATCACAAATCCTCCGTCTAGCACGTATCATGGCTCTAACTCAGCCGCCCTTTTGACAAGTCCCAAGTCAGTTATCTGGTGCAATAATTCAGCCACCGTTAGCGCAAGAGATAATTTTCCTCGGTCACTCGGGGCACAAGAATTATCATTATCACCCCGCCTTGGAGCTGCACTTCACTTCCTTGGAAGAATTAAAGGTTAGCACATCACTCCCTAGTGCAACTATGATGATAGAGTCGAATCCCAAGCGCTAGAGATGCGCTTATGCTTCCTGCTCGCAAATCCACGTTCATCTTTCAGGATAACTCTTGTATGACACATTTTTTTTGTGTAGCAAAATCTTAACGACGGGATCATCGCTTGAGCGCAAAGCTTATCTTTGATCGTGCACTTACCACATAGTGCGAAACATTACACTTCCTGCTTGGCACAAAGCTGAAATTGATACTCGTCGTGAAAAGATCTCCTCGATCCCTGTGCACTAGCAGAATTGGTAAGGCTTTTAATAAATCCATGTGCCACTTTTAATGATAGATTTCTCGAGCCCCGTGCTCATAACCCCTCCAACTTTAAACGTACATGAGCATTTAACTCTCCCCTATTTAACGCATGCAACGACGTTTTGGGTTTTTATTTGGTCATTTGCACTCGGACACTTTCCATTCGCGTCAAAGTTCAAGGCTATTGTTCGCTACAAGGAGTTGAGGTCTCGGAACGCTTGCCATACTGACAGGTAGGCTCTTTCCCAATCCTGCTCTTGGATTAGTAGGTTAAAATCACCCACGCACAGTTGAATAGCTCAAATGCCCTCCGTTTTACTTTGCATGGAAGCTAGAAAGGACATAGGACAGTCGCTATTCTTTTCCCTATGAGGATACGACACCACCACCTTCAGACCAGGGCAAAGGTGACCCCATCTCACAGGAACACAAGTCTCTCCCCTCTATTACATTTTTGGCTTTCCTAGCTTTTCCCACAGAGTTTCATTCACCAAGCAAAACCTGCGGCTCCCCATGACCGCATGTTGAAAGTCTTGTATGTTTTCTTGGTTGTGTAATAGTTTGGGGGTCTTTTTCCTTGAGTAAAGTCACTGTTTCTAAAAATATAAAGTTCCTTGGTCATGAGGTCAAATCGTCCCAGCAGTATTTTTAGCGGTCTCATAGTTTTTGCTCAAACCTGTAGAAGTTGCAGAAACCCAACGCCTCGTTTGTAAATCTCTTGTCCAACCATCCTCTGCACGTAAGGCCCGACCCTTCTCGCTCCTTGCATTTAAAGTTTCATACTGTAAGTACCGAGATACCCTGCTCAACCGAGAGCGAGGTTTATTCATACCAAATTTGCATAGACCACACATTGCTCGGCCGAAACTGCCTTGGGGATGTGTTAAATCAACCAATTAAGCCCTTTTAGAAACTCGAAGTTCTGACCCGATCCTTAGCCGAAAAAGCCTGCGGCTGCAGAACTTATCCCTCTTCAGCGTAGTTTCCACTATAAGCTGTCGGCACATGAGATGTTAAGCATTAATGCATAGACAATATAGCATGCATTATGTTAAGCGCTAGCACAAAAGTAAGGATAGGAAGCAGCGCATGTGAAAATGTGTGAGCTAGTGTGCGAATGTGTTTAGCTTTGGCGCTCAAACGAAATTATGGCGCTGGCGTGCAAAATATTTTAGGTCTTAGTGTAGGAATGTATTTCCATTTGGTGCCCGAATAAGTTTAGGCATCGACGCGCGTGTAACGTTTAAATCTTAGCACGTGAATTCCAGTTGATACCCCAGTTCCCACTAGATCGCCAATCTTAGCGCACGCATAATCCCAAGCACGGCGCAAAACTTAATTTGGGCACCAGCGCAGAAATCTCCATCAGAACTCGCGCAAGTGTTTGTTTCACAATCCTAAAGATGCCTGCATGCCAAAAATGAATCATGCAGACCCAAAATGACCTTGCTCTTCATCCTGCTTTGTTGTCTTTGATTTAGCATGAAGGGGCATTGTTGAATTAAGCTTACATGTGAAATGAAGATAATTATGTTTGTTTTAGACAACCTCTATTTTATGAAAATGTCATATTTTGGCTTTGTCTTAGAGTGTCGCCAATGTTTGGAAATGGTCTAAACTAAAGTTCTGTGATATTTCCTTGCTCGCAGTAGGATTAGCATGCTCAGGAAGTTAGCCAGAAAAAAGGTAGCACAAAAAGCGACCTCAGACTCAGAGGTTGAGATTCTGTCGGATACTTCTCTCGTCTCAATGTTTACTGACACACAAGCTACCACTGGTGTGTCTCCTGGGAGCGTTGCCCCTGAATTTCATGAGGGTGATCTCTACAGATTCATCATAGCTCAAGATAATTCAACAGCCTCTATAGAGGACGCTCTAGTTTATGCCAACATCAGAAGGTCCTATTTGCATAAGGCAACAACTCGGCCAGAATTGTTCCCTTGTTATGAAGTTGTTGGATGGCTAATTCCTAACATTCAGACCGACACAAGGCTTATGACTGATAAAAATGGATTCGTCCTGGCTTCTTTCGCCCTCAAGCATGTCACTGCTGCCTATAGATTGCCTTCATACAGGGATTCTTTGGACGATAAATGGATGGCAAAGCATCAAATGGAATTGCTAGAAACTTCCCGTAAGATGACTATAAATGATAGGAAAATCAGGGGGAGGCAAAATAATGAATATGAGAGCAATCCCCTAAAAACCCCTTACAGGCTCATCGTCTTGATGTTGAGCAGGCTCTTTGGCATGCCTAATGGAAATATCTTTAAGATTGGATGGGTGCTAGTGATGTTTCACATAGCCACAAAAGGCACCATGTTCAACTAGGCTGAAATAATTACAGATAGCCTAGTCTCATAGTTAGCAACAGCCCAAGGTGGATTGACCCAAAAGAAGGTAGATTTCTTCATGTCTTCATACCTAATTAACTACCTATTAAGCAAGCATTCATTCCTGGACTTGGGTTGCTCATGGAAGCCAAATGAAACAACTCTCTTCATAGCTTATCAGTGTACATGGGCGAGTAAGTATGCAAACCACTACAAGATGATCTGTGAGAGGTTTATCTTGCCATTGTACCAGCTCATCTTCGTGCAAGAACCATATTGTATGTCGGAGAATGTAATGCCTATTATTGAACAGTTTGGAGACTATTATCGCAGTGCAGAAGGCACACACATCCGGATGAGTGGGGGGAATCATGAACCATTTATGTTCCCTCGATATGTTACAAACTTTTTTATTCATAAGGAGGCCGTGAGACAATTCTTCGGCACCGGTGCCATAAGAAAGTTCTTAACAGAAAGGAGGAAAGGCATGTACCCTCCCATTCCATTCACCATAGGAGCTTACAGCCTCCCAAGAGCAAGAGATGGGGAAAATTACTCTAGAGGCTTAGAAATTTTCCATTTTGGCTCAGTCCCTTTCAGGAGACATGACCCCAACAGTGCAGTAAACCAACATTGTCTTGACCTCAAAGTCTCCTTTGAGTATGCTCATGCAGTGTGTAATGTCCCCATTTTGACCCCCTTTGTATTAAATCGTAAATGATGTAAATATTGTAATTTAATCATGGTGAGGAGCTCAAGGCCAAGGCCCCACCATTGATTTAGCGTTTCATGTATCGGCAATTAAAAATAGATGCCTATGGTTCTTGTGCTAGATAGGCACAATGTAAATAAGACATCATGTAAATACGAATTTTAATGAAAATACCCACAACTAGCTATGCAATGCAACAAAGAGATGGGGGCATGATTCTACAAGGAATAGGGAGGGAAATTATTCAAACCCTTGAGCCAATGGTGTAATCCATGTGTCAATGAGAAAACCCATAAACTACCAACTACCCATTTTGGGTTATGGACCCAATCATTTAATTCTTCTAGAAATTGGTTGAGGCAGTTAGTGCCTTGGGAATGAAGAGGTATGGTAGCCAATTTCATGCAGGGGCAAGCCATCAACCTGGGAAATTGTATTTTGTTTCCTTGGGCAAGAAAACATCCAGGAAATGGTGCCCAAAGCCATGAGGAACCCACAGTCTTTTCCCTCTCACACAGTCTGAACTAATGGGCCTTTTTCCATCATGTTTTTCACCATTTTTCCTGCATTTTCCATGCATGGGAGCTCGTTTTTGCATTGGACAGCAGCTGGGAGAGAAGGGCTACGATTTGGGACTGTTATGGAGGTCATTTTTGCCCCAGAATGTCCATGGACGTTTTTCTAAAAATGGATTTGGATTCCCAGGGTTGTTCCCCATCTTCTAGTTTCGTTTTTGGGTTTCCCACTTCTTCTGAAGCTAATGAAAACCCCATCTTTGGGCATCTCACTGTAAAAACGTTTCTCCATGTCTAGCACTTAGAATTCTGTTGTTATGTGCATCCTTGTTTCGATTTGAACCTATGAGCAAGAAACTTGGATTGGTAGTGGACAGAATTGGCTTGATAAACCTAGTGGAGGGAGTAACCTCTCAAGAAGATCAAGAGGGCTTTGGCTACTTTTCTATGCACACCCTGAGAGCACTAGAAGGAAGGTATGGCTTGAGGGACTGTGTGGCAGTGAAGAGAATACTTCCTTGTGTTGGGTGTGTAGGCATTGTGAGTGCCAAGCTGAATAGATCTTGTAGAGGTATCCATAGCTCTGTGGTTGAGCTCACTAGCTTAGCAATTCTTCCTTTCCATTTCCTAGCAGCCTGATAAACCCAATTGTAGATTGGCTTGGCTCATCTTGGTGTATGCTTGGCTATGTGTGAGTCTGTTGTTCCCTAGTTCCTTGTAGAGATCATGCCCAGCTTGGGGGTGGTAGTTGTATCAAGAGGTTGATAAGCACAACTGGCCTATGGTTGGGTGGAACATTGCAGTTGCATAGCCAGTAGCTTGGGACTACCTTGTTATAAGATAAGTATTCTCCTGTGTTAACTTGCAATTATTATTTGATGAATATCTTGAATGTATGATGGATGTGTTATTGATATTATTTCCGCTGTGTTTTTCTTATAATTACACATTCCATATGTCTTTTATATTATGTGAATGCTTGGTTAAAAGTTTATGGGGCTAGATGCCCAGTTTTAGTATCACGATTCTCTCTATCATGCTGGTATGGTAGGAGCAGACATTACACAGTGGACCAAGAAGAGGAGTTTTTTAGGAGTTCCCGCAACCTAACTGATCTAGGAAAGCGATATAATACAAAAGTTGTGAAAGACTCAAGCCCTAGACCTATCGGTTTGATCCAAAGAGAAAGAGAGGCATCAACCTCACAATCAGGGGAACCTTTGGAGTTGGAGCAGGACAGGGTGCTCCAAGAACAGGCTCTTAAGCAGTAACAGGCCCAAGAACAAGCAAAGATTCAAGGTGAGCCAGCTGCCAAGATTCAACAAGAGGAGGATGCAAGGAAACAACAGGACCAAACCTCCTAGTTGGAACATCTAGAAGAAACTACCATGATCCAAAAAGAAGGAGGATATCAGGTACCCCAGGAACAAGCTTCCAAGTAGCAGACTGAGGAGGAGCAAAGTCCCTTGGGTGAGAAAGATGATGGATTACAGACTCAACAAGGAGAGTTTGAAGAAGCAGATGGATTGCAGACACAGCAAGAAGAGTCAGCAAAAGAGAAAGATAAAGAGCAGACAGAGAAGTCTCTTGATCCGGAGCCATCTACTCCGACAAATATGGAGATTGATCCATGTAGCTAGGGTTTTACCCCTAGCTTGTGCAAATGAGCACCTACTAAGGAGAATGGACTCCTTAGTAGCAGTTCAGTAAATGTAAATTAAAATGCTAAGACAGAGATAAAAATTACTCTAAACATGTGCATGAAACATAAAAAATAAGATGTAAAGAATGGCTTTTGTATTAATTTTACCTCCAATGTGGAGGTTGGTGAAGCTCTTGCAATGCTCCAAGAGGGTTGCTCCAAGCTCCAATTTGCTCCTTCTCTTTCTCCAATGGTGGGAATGGGCCAAAAGGGACTCTCAAGGTGAAAGTAGCTCAAGGGTGAGCTAGGGTTTCAAGAGAGATTTTGGCAGAGTAAGGGTGCTTATGACTGTGGATATGAAATGAGGGGTCTCCATCACCTATTTATAGTTTTTTGGTGGTGGAGTGCTGGCCCATGATTTTGGGAACCATACGGTTTAGGGCAGCTGTATAGGGTTTTTTCATCCTTTTCCTCATTATTTTATATTTTATATTCCCTTTTTAGAGGGATTTTGCTATTTTTAGAGGAATTTTGGATTTTTTTTGGAGGAAAAAGGGGTTTTTTGGCCTTTTTGAGGCTTTTTTGGTGGTTTTGTGGCCTTTTGGAGGCTTTTTAGTGGGATTTTCAGGATTTTTAAGGGAAATATGGGAGGAAAATGGACAAATGAGCCATGTAATGGGGTAGATGAGGTAGTGAACACTTTTTGGGTGTTAACAGATTGCCCCCTGATGTGTGAGGGCAGTCATCGTATGGTCAATGGACATCATAAGTCATATATGGTTTTCCTGGGGTGTGGAGAAGAGAAGAAACAAACTGAAGCCCGAAACAACGATCCCGAACAAACTGCAAGAACTAAAAGTACATAACCTCAATAATGGATGAGGAATCATCTAATCATATGGACGAGGTGGGCATTCCCATGCTCGTATTAGGATATAACATAATAATAACAATGGGGTCCAAAAAATGGGGACCTGATATATACATGACCTCAAATACTAGATGAGGAAGAATCTCAATATATGGACGAGGCGGGCATACCCATGCTCGTATAAAGATATATAAAAATAACTGTAAGGCCCGAAAAAAGGGGGACCTGTAGGATACATATAGAACCACTGTATACATCATAAGAGTCCAGAGGGGACACCAAATCTGGGACGTACTGCTGGGCTGACCATGTCTGAACTGCAGAACTGAGGCACTAGAATGACAATAGTGCTACTAAGTGTGGGACCAAAGGAACTGATGAGATGCTGTATCAGAGTGACAAAGGGTCATACTCGCAATGGTACACTGAACTGGAACTGATCTGGGACTGAACTGGGTACTCAAGGAAGCATATAACTGGATGGCTTCCGAATACAATCGCCAACACAACCCGGACATACACGGGAACATATAACTGGGTGTTCTGAAGTGACTCACAAATGTGCTAGAGTCGAGGGAAATCCGGGGTCTTCGACACATAATGAAAGGGATGTAAATCCTGCGCGATTCTCAACGATGTGATCAAGGTGCTGAAGTCGAGCATGTGAGAAACAACCATTCAGAGAGGCAATGATGACTCCTCCCAAAATGATCCGTAGGCACTCACCACAGATGGTGATGGGTCCAAGGCGCAGGGACCTCTAGGTCTATCCTCTGGAATAGAGGGGTTGTCGTCGACAGAGGGAGACCTGCAACTATCAAGGCAATGATGTTTCCTTGACAGGAGCATGAGGTGGAGAACCGAAATGTGATAGTACTGATGGTAGGACTGACAAACTGTGGGGGATAACTGGGAAAGTAGAGTGGGTGGACTCAAACTTCCTTTGTTCAGAGTATGATGGAGGGGACGATCGGGCAGCATATGAAACTAACTGAGGGGAAAGGTATCACAGCTGTAATGGATCAAGGAGAGTGACTGGGATGAGGTATACTTAGGCTGGTGTAAAATGGCAGGAGACTGCAAACTACTCTGAACAAAGGAGACCTAATTGGGGGTGCTGCCGAGATAATCGATCATAGTGCCAGGAGGCACGGGGGGACTTCTTCATGGGTTAGGGAACTAGAAGAAGTGTGTATAAAATGGTACTGTCATGTGGATTTATACGAGCCCAGGACAGTTCATGCTCGTGATTGCTTTCAATTTTAAGGAGTCTGAAAGCGATAAGATGACTCTGAAATGATGGAATGGTACTGTCGTGTGGATTTTACGAGCCCAGGACAGTGCATGCTCGTGGTTGCTTTCAATTTTAGAGAGTCTGAAAGCGATAAGAAGACTCCAGGGGGTTGCTTTTTTGTTTGTTAGTCTCCAAGGCCCAAAGAAGCATAACAGGATGCAATGAAGAACTCTTCTAGCTGGTGTGACTAGAGTATTCCGTTTTCATAATTAGTCTACCAGGTCCGGAAAAGGGTTAAACTTATACCAGATAGACGCCCTTTCAGGTACTTTAACGAGCATGAAAGGAATCAAGATTGCTCGGCAATCTTTTCACTGTTTTAGGAGTCAGAAAAGAGCTTAACGAAAACTCCCTAAGTGCCTTTTTCGTAAAGGACTTGTCCGGCCCGAAAAAGGGATAAAATTATACCGAACAAAAGGAATGGCCAGGCAAGGAGGAAGTGTTTAATCAAGGAACATGTATGATGACCAAGAACAAGGGTGGGGGGGAACACTGGTGGTCCTCCTTTTGGGGTGAATGGAATGGTGGAAAAATAACGAAACATTTGCAGTATGACAGGAGTGAATGGCTCATGTAAAAGTGTGGAACAATCCGATGGCGGTCGATGTGGCACCCAAACCGAGGCAACAAGGTGTCGGGACATAATGTTGAAATTGTACCGAGTGAGAGCGAGGAATGATCTCGAGCATCATCACAAGCTCAGAAAAATGAATCCGACGATATAAAGAGTGTCAAAAACGGATAACGGCCAATGTGGCATGCAAACCGAGGTGACGGGGGGTGTTTTGGAAAAAAGACCCAAACAATCTGGGGGTGAGAGTGAGAAGTGATCTCAAGCATTGTCACCGGCTCGAAAAAATGAATCTGATGATATAACATATGGGAAAAACGGAGAACGGCTGATGTGGCACGCAAACTGAGGCGACTAGTGGCGTCTAAAAAATGTGCAAAAAATGACGGGGAAAAAATAATGCAATGAGGTGACCATTAGGACAGTCTCGTCGTGCTGATTCCAGTGGTGGAAACGGTTCGAAAAATGGACTCCGTATGGGTTCATAACGGCCAAAACAAGAAAAAGTCAATGGACTATAAATAGTGAGTGGGTCCAACATGACAAGTGGCAGTTGTACTATTTGACTTTGACTAGTGATCAGAGTGGACCAGAGATGAGGTGGCATTTCTGGATGATCCGACCGGCCTATTTCAGATCCGGGAGATACAGGTATTCCGTCAAACTCATACCTGCACGTTTTTTGGGTTCGAGGGGTAGGTAGTGGGTCCCAGGGTTTATTTGTACAGTCCACATGGGGTGGACCGCGGGTTTTCAGGAGGAAGCTGCAGTCGGGGACCATGGGTTCCATGGTGGATGATGCACATGGAGACCGCGGGGTCTGACGCAGAACACACGGTCTGGGACCACGTGTTCCGAGGCTGAACACGCGGTTTGGTACCGCGTGTTTGGGACTAACATTCGCGGTTTTGGACCACAACTGTGGGTCAAACAGCCGCGGTCGAAAACCACGGCAAGGGGGCCTGAAGCTGCATTTTGGAGTGAGCTGTTAGAACTTCCCGGGGGGGTAAGGTTTATTTCTTTGACATGAGTCTGATGAGTTTTCCTTGCGTGTTTGACAGGATGCCGCAGGTTCTATGGAGAGAGCGAGAGATTCAAGATGAGATCGTGGCCGTCGTCAGAGAGGAGCGCCATGTGCGATCGGTGCTGGGACTATGTGGACTACTAAAGTTTGCCCAGGTACCCATGATGCGGTCAGTAGCGTTGCTGTTGAACCAACTGATTAGTTTCTAGGAGCCGGACATACAGGCCTTCAGAGTGCAGGGTGAGAGGGTGGACCTCACCCTGACAGATGTATACTTCCTGACGGGGTTGCCCTATCTGGGTAGGGTGGCAGACACGCAGTCGCAGGTATCCACGGACATAGATATGGAGGACATGCTGGAGCGGTACTGTGGTCCAGAGGCTAGGGTGCATAGGAATGCACTTCTGGTGAGAGACCTACAGGAGCCAGCAGTACAGGCCATGGCGACATGCGTGGTTCACGTCTTGGGGTCCCAGTCACCGGAGAAGGTGTCTGGGGGCCAGATCCAGCTGGTGGAGCGTGTACTGGATGTGGTGTATTACACATGGGGCCAGATGCACCTGACCTGCGTTCAGCGGCAGCTGATAGTAGCGAAGGAATCTGGCAAGGGGTTTTGCTATTGTTCTTTCTTGTGTGCATTTTTTATGGAGAGGGTGCCCACACTGCGGCCGCGGGTGCCAATCAGAGTAGGAGGTTTGAGGGAGCCGTGGATGGTGCGGTGGGGCGAGATGATGCGCCACCGTGGTGGTGGCGATGTGGGTAGATACTTTACACAGGAGTTGTACCTGCAGTGGCTCCAAATACCATTAACACTGGATGACTACCCGTATAGGGACATGGACTACACCGGAGACCCAGAGGCACCACGAGCACCAGGACAGGCATGGGGACCCGATGGTACGTATGTTTTTGCTTGCATGTTATGGATGTCAAGTTTTATATATGATAGTTGATTGATATATTGTTACTGACCAATGGGTGATCTGCAGATGTGGGACCGAGGCCGCCGCCAGGGCATGTGGCATGGAGGGGGATTGTGGCCGTTCCAGCTCTGCTTGGGCGGGGGGAGGTGCGTCGCCGGGATGCGGAGGGGACGCTAGAGTCCATGCGGGCACTGCTAGACCATTTGCTGGTGGGGGTGACCGACGAGGGGTGGCGGGATGTCGATCCAGACGTGGTTCAGGATTGCATGAGGGCACCCCGAGAGTTCAGATCCATTACGATCCGGGTGGCTATCTTGGCGGACAGGGCACGGGCACATGAGCCCGTAGGGGATGAGGAATTGCCAGAGGAGGAGCGAGGGGAGGACTCAGAGGTAGCCGATGCAGGTAGTGATGCAGGGTATGACTCTCATTAGGGAGTGCAGGGGACTCCTACCGAGTTTTGTAGCTACGGCATGTATTTTATAAGGCTTTAGGGATGTATAGACATTTTTTGTATAGCTAAGTACAGGGGTACTCAGGACATGTATAGCCCTGTGACACGTATTTTTTGATATATATATATATGCACGTGGATGCACCTTTTTGTGATGTTGTTTTAGTTGTACGCACATGGATGCACTTTATGATGTGTGATATGTTTGTGTTGCACGTGGATGCAAGTAGTCTAGGATGTTGGGCACATGGATTCCCCTTGTGTATTGTATGTAATGCGACATGATGTATGTATGACTTAGGCACGTGGATGCCCCTATGGATACAAATGTGGTTTATGGTTTATGTACATGGATGCAAATGTTGATGCAATGCAGTCTTTTTGGGTTTTTTTTTTTTTTTTAATATATTTGTATGAGATGCTATGAGCTGATGATGCATGATGGAGGTGTTACATGGTGTGATTGATATGCCAATCTAGGATGTTGTTGGCCATTTGGTCCATGACACTATTTTGATCTCTTGGGACATGGGTGAATGTTATGGATTCAAACTGTCGGCTGAGTGTTTTGTGCGCAGGAATTTTCTAAAGAGGCAGGGATCACGCACCTGGTAGAAGTTGTTGAGCTGGGAGACAAGCAGCTGGGAGTCGAGGAACACATGAAGGTGATGTATGCCCAGCTGGAGGGCGATAGTCAGGAGACCAGTCACGGCATCATACTCCGCTTGGTTATTGGTAGCAGCGCCTATGCAGATTCCATCAAGGTGAATCATTTCATGGGAAGGGGAATATAGGACCCACGCTGCAGAAGCCAGGTTGGGAGATCAGCGGCTTGCTCCATTGGCAAAGCCAGTGTAATAAGGTGGAAAATGGTCCATCTGTGGTCATGCAAAAATGAAGAATGTAAGATCGCGGTAAAAAAGGTGAAAAACAAAAAAGAGAGCAAACTGTACAATGCGGACCAATGAGGCCGCGAGTTATTTAGGGATAAAAGCGTTTGAGATACAACCCATTATGAGGATTGCGCAAAGGGTGATCTTCGGAGTCAGCTAAAATGTATGCCCCCTTGCTGAGACAAGTCTGCACGATGTAAGGGCCTTGCCACATGGATTCGAACTTCCCTTTGCCGGTTTTGTCATGGGCTTGGTCATAGGCGAGGACAAGGTCCCCTTCTTGGAAAGTTCGAGGGTGTACGTGTTTGTCATAAGCAGCTTTGGAGCAGTTCTTGGCAGCTTCAATGGTCTAGAGAGCGGCACGATGGTCTTCATCGGCTTGTTCGAGGGATAGCAGACGTTGCTCAAGTGGGGAGGTATCGGGGAGAATCTCAACGAAAATATGTAAGGCAGGTATCTAACACTCGATGGGGAGGACAGATTCGACACTGTGAACTAAATGAAATGGGGTAAAACTAGTGGCGGTTTTAGTGGATGTACGGTAAGCCCATAAGGCAGGGAAGAGCATGTGGTGCCAATTGGACTTATGTCGGTCAACAGTTCATTGGAGGATGGTCTTTAAGATTTTGTTAATGGCCTCTACATGGCCGTTCCCTTGAGGGTAGTAAGCAGAGGAGAATTGATGTTCGAATTTTAGGAGGGTGGATAACTCACGCCAAACAGAATCTTCAAAGTGTGAACCATGGTCTGAGACCAACTGTTTAGGAACCCCGAATCGAGTGATAACATGGTTAAAAATGAAACGGGTAGCTGTGTCAGCGGTACAATTGAAGGTTGGCATGGCTTCGGCCCATTTGGTGAAGTAATCGACAGCGACAATGATGTATTTGTGGCCGTTGGCAGACAGGGGTCGACACTCCATGAAGTCAATGGCCCACTTACAAAAGGGACCAACGGTGATGACTGGGTGTAACGGAGCAGGTGGTGTCCGGGCTTTGGGGGCAAAAAGTTGGAAGTTATGGCAATACTTGACCGCAGTGATGCAGTCGGTGAAAAGTGTGGGCCAGAAGTATCTGGCGCGAACAACCTTTTGGGCAGTGGCCATCCCTGAGAAATGGCCACCACAGGCACCGCTATGACAGTCATTAAGGACGTGTTCAGCTTCCTCGTGTGTAAAGCAACGACGAAGAATTGTGTCTACCCCTCGCCGGTAAAGTACATCGCCTAAGAGGAGATATTGAGAAGCCTGGTGACGGATGCGACGACGTCCATTACGGGTGACTTTGGGTCTGAACTTCTGCGTGTGCAGGTATAACAAAATATCACCGTACCATGGGTCGTCAGATGAGATAGTGAACAAGTGATTGTCGGGTAACTCATCGGAGATTTGTGGGGCCGGGAGAAGGGAAGGGAGATCAGTGATGATCTAGGCAAGAGCAAGTGCTTTAGTGCTCTTAGGTGTTTGGAAAGTGAGGTCATATTCCTGGAGGATAATGACCCATTTAGCAACATGACCTTGCAGTAGTCGCTGATTTAGGAGATAGACCATGGGGTTGGAGTCGGCAATGACTGTGGTATGACTAAGTAAGATGTAGTGTCACAGTTTTTGTACAGAAAAGACCACAGCTAGGGCTAGTCTCTCCTCATATGGGTAACGTAGGGGTGGACCATACAAGGTCTGGCTGACATAGTAAATGACATGCTCTTGGTGAGAGATGTCTTCTTGAACCAAGACTCCGGACACAGCATGCTCGGATGCCGAGACGTAGAGGATGAAGTCTTGAGAGAAATCCGGAGGGGAGATCAAGGGGGCTTGTGTGAGAGCTTTCTTGAGGGCTCCGAATGCGGTGCTTGCTCATCCCAGACAAAGGGTACATGGGTGCGGAGTAGGCGCAAGAAACCATGAACATTAGTAGCGTAATCAGGAACAAAACAATGGAGGAAATTGGATCGCCCTTGCAGAATTTGGAGCTGTCGGAGGGTATGAGGAGAGGAAAGGTCTAAGATGGCTTGGACCTTCAGGGGGTAAACAGCAATTCCTTTTTGGGAAACAATGAAACCCAAAAATCGGCCTGCCGAAACGCAAAAGACACACTTGTGTGGGTTCAAGCGGATTTGGTATTTGCGACAACGCAGAAAAACTTGTTGAAGGTCGTTAAGGTGGTCTGATCGTTTCCGGGAACGAGCTGTAAGGTCATCAAGGTAGACTAGCAAGATATGGACCAAGTCGTGAAAGCAATAGTTCATGGCCTGCTGGAAGGTGGCACCAGCATTTTTGAGGCCAAAAGGCATGACACGATGGGAAAAGGTGCCCCATGGGGTAATAAAGGCAGTTTTGTACTGATCGTCCTTCCAGATCTAGATATGATTGTATCCGGAAAAACCGTCCATGAACAAGAGGACTTCATGCCCCGCACACGCATCGATGAGCTAGTCAATAAATGGCATGGGGAAATTGTCTTTGGTATAGGCGCAGTTTAAATCTCGGAAGTCAGTGCATACTCTAATGGTGCCTTGTTTTTTTTTAACGGGAACGGGGTTTGAAACCCAGGTGGTATAAGCAATAGGATAAATGAATCCCACGTTGCGAAGTTTCTCAATCTCTGCTTTGACAGCTGGGAGCTTTGAGGGATGAATGGGACACTGTTTTTGACGAACAGGGGGTACATCAGGCCATGTGTCAATGTGGTGTTCTATAATGGCGGGGTTGAGATCGGGCATCTCAGTATAGGACCAGGCAAAGACATCACGAAATTCCTGGAAGAGTTTTTTGTACTCCTCAATCTCATACTCACTGCAGGAGGCTCCTATAGTGATGAGTTCAGGTGTACCTCCTGGTGCAGCGATGTCAATTTGGATGACGGGTGAAATATTGGCCATGTTACCTTCCTCAAAGGCATCCGGAGCAGGAATAGGGTCCTTAAACCAGTCGACCTTGGTGGGAAGGAAGTCTTTGGATTCAACCGCAAATTGGGTAGCGATGCTAGAGGAAGATGCTTTTGGGAGGAAATACGAACGATGGTGCATGTCATCCTAGGGATACTCCGGGGTAGTGAGTGCCTCAAGAATCTCCTCATCAGTACGGAAATTTTGGGCCATCAAATCGGTTGATGCTGGAATGGTAGTTGAAGAGATCATGTAAATGGTGTTGACCTCCCCGGATGGGGGTGAGATCGGGGGGTGAATCTCTTCAATGGTGGGTGGTGCCGTCTTGAGATCTAGATTGTTCATCTCATAGAGATCTGCTCTGTAATCGGGGAGATCGGGACAGTGATGTGAGTAATGCCTGTAAATACCGCATATGGCACAGGGGTGGTTAGTGCGCAGTGATTTGTTGTGAGGCTTAGGGGTGGGATCTAGTTTGACAACCGGGAAACTGGTGTCATCGTCAAGCATCTCATGTGTTCCTGTAATGCAGGTAACTATGGACATTGGTGAGTCGCATGGCCTAACTCGTCGCACAACGAGCATTTGGGAGGAGCACGAAACACGAGGGGGGTTTTTGACTGTCTTGGGAGATGGTACAGCAGTGTAAGGTTGGGTTCCTCTTCCCCCAGTGGGTTTGGGAGGAGGAGGAGGATTCATGGAGGATGAAGGGGTAGAGACACCAGGGGGTGGCTGAGTGATAGTAGCCATGGGTTGCACCGGTTGAAGGATGACACTTGGTGTCGGCGGGGAACGGGAGGCGAAAGATACCAGACAGGTAATCCCAAGCTTAGCCTAGGGAGGCTAAGGGTAGCCATAACTAGGGCGCTTACTACTCCCGATGGAGGGACTAGGAAGGGGATTGTGTGGATAGGTGTAACACCAATGTGGCTAGGTACCAGTGGTGGTTTAGGCAACAAGGGTGGTTTATTGTTAGGTGTTTGGTTATCGTGGGACAGGGTACATAAGTCAGACACTTCGGGCATAGATGATGGGGGAGGAATGGAGTGGAAGGTGGATGTCATCGGTGGGTTTGAGTAAACTCTATGTCCCAAGGAGGAAACAAACGAGGTAGCGGCACCATTAACAGGTTGTTCAACCATGGGGAGAACATTTTCGGGTGCAGTAGGGACATTTGGATCATAGTAAGTAAGTTGGTCGATCTTGACCACACGTCCTTCATGGGGGAACATCATGATACGAAAGACAGAGGAAGCTACCGCCCACATAGCATACATGTAGCTGCGACCGAGTAAGAGGTTGTAATCAAGCTAGGCGTTGATAACCTCGATATCGATGAGGATGGTTTTACCACCTAATTGGATAGGGACATTGGCTAGGAAACCTTGGGGCTGAGCTGAACGACCGTCATAGGCACGTAATGCAGTGGTGTACTGCTGAAGGGTAGGGGATCCCAACTTCTGCCATACGAATGTGGACATAACGAATGTGGAGGCACCTTCATCGATGATGCACCGATGGATGACAAGATTCCGAACGGAAACAGAAACTTGGAATGCTAAGGTAGAAGGAAGGCGTGGTTCGAACTAGTCCAAATCAAATGCCATCAAATTCAAATCATTTGGGTCAATAGCCCCATTGGTAGAGAGTAAAGTCTTGTGTTGGGAAGGGCAGTTCTTCAAGACTTCTAATGCAGACATGGCTGCGGGAGATTGGGCTAAGTTGTCTACAATGTTGTAGTTTGACGCAGCGCGTGCATTGGGGTTATTGTTGATACGACGAAGTGGGAAACGAGGTGCTTTGGAAGCGCCATCAATTGGAGGGGGAGGTATACGTAACGCTTGATTAGTGGGATGAGCGTTAGTGGTTTTATCGACGGGAGGGGATTCAGAGGTGGAGCCATATTGGTTCCAACGGGTCTGGAGGTTGACATCAGTGGATGACATCATCAACAAGTGGTGTGTACCTGAGTCAAACATGTGTTGATCAGGGGCGGCGTATGTGATCTGTTGTTGTTGTGGTGGCGCATTGACCTGAGGGGGAGCCAATGGCTGAGCATTCACTACACCTTGGGTTGGTAAGGGGTTTTGCAGCACCAAAGGTTGCTGCTGGGGGGGCTGGGGGTTGGGCTGTTCTTGAGGAGCTGCATGCCCTTGGCGATGGCCATCATTAACCCAAAGTTGTCGAGCTCGCTCCAAGTGTGGGAAAGCATGTGTGTAGTGGCCATAGACCCCGCAAATAGAACAAATATGGTTTGTTCGCAAGTTGGGGTTTTTAGCCTGCTTGGGCGGGCGATCAGGGTTTTGGTTAGTGGGGACCACATTATTGTTGTCTGGGGGATTAGCCGGTTGACCACCTTGGTCGGTAGGTTGGTTGTTCCCACGATTACAGCCCTTGCCGCGGTTTTTTGGCCCTGGTTTTTCTGGTTTTACTGCTGATTTTGTTGGGCGTACACTTGTCCTTGGGCAGCAGGTGGGTTTTGAGGTTGTGCAGGTGCGGGAGTAGGCTGCGGTGGATGATATGTAGGTGGAGGCTGTGCAGGTGCGGCACCTTGAGGAGGTTGCTGATATGTCTGTGGAGCAGGTTGTGGGTTTGTCGTAGGGGCTTCCTAAGGCGGGTAATAAGCTGGTTGGGCTTGGGAAGGCGCAGGAGTTGGTGCAACCTGCTGGTGGTAATAAGCGGGTTGGGCCTGAGAAGGCGCAGAAGCTGGTGCAGCCTGCTGGTGGTAGTAGGGCTGAGGTGCGATCGGGAGGGGGGGGGGGTAAGAGGGGGATGAATGACCAAAGCACTAAGGTGGACAGGTGGGTCCATGGGAGTGATGGTGATGTGTCATAGGAGCATACGAGTTGGTAGCCCCAGACTGTGAGGTAGCCCACGAAAAGTCGAGGCCCGGGGTAGGACGTGCTATGGAAAATGGTTGGGGATGCGAAGAAACACGGCCGTTGATTCCATCTGCAGCATGGGATGCCCCCAGCGCATCATGCTGGGAGGACTCACCGTGATGGGCGTCAGGTATAATGGTATAGAGATAACCCGACTAGGCGTAAATGAGGTCGAACTGCTGGGCCTTAAGGATGGCCTCTTCTTCAGACTGGGGTCTTTCTGATGCCACATCCTTAGCAATGATAGGGAGAAGGGATTTGAGGAACCAATCTAGGAAGATACGATCGTCTAATTTGATCTTGCATAAGCTACGACGTCGATGCCACTCATGAATGTGGTCCGTGATGTGGGTAGTCGTGTTTTGTCTGTAAGATAAGAGGATCTCAATGCCCGCGTAATAGCGGACAGGTAACTGGAAGAACTGCAGGAAGGTCGAGGTAAGGGAAGCAAAGGTGGCGTGGGTCCCGTGGGGTTGCTCGATATACCACTTGGCTGTAGAGCCAGTGAAGGTGTGCTGTAATAGACGGAGGTGAATAGAGTCATCCACTATGGAGTTGGAGGAACACCATAGATGGAAGGACATGATGTGGTTTTGTGGGTCCTCACCTGCCTTGCCCTAGAACTTAGGGATGTCAGAGGGGAGCTTGGTGGGCATGTGAGGCCACGCAGGGTCGTGTCGGATAGGGTCGTTGGTCAATCTGGCTAGGTCGGGCAGGTTGAGGCTAGCCATGAATGGCAAACTGGAAGAAGGATGTGACACAGCAGGGGGTTGGACCAAGTTGTGGCTAATGCCCCCAAGTGGAGGGGTAGGATTTGGGATGTGGCTCCCAAGTGGGGGAACCAAGGTGGTATAGGATGGTCCTGCACCACCATGGGTAGTGTGAGCAACTGATGGAGTGGGGATAGGTATTCTAGCTGCGGGAATAGGTGCAGTGAGGAGAACGGTAGATGTGGGCCCCATTGAGGGAATACCCACAGCGGGTGTGGTAACTGGTGTAGTGGTGGATGGGCCACCAATGGTCCCTACCAAGAAAGGAGTGGAAGTCACGCCAGCCATGGGGCTAGTAGGGGCAGTATAAATGGGGTTCTCAGACTCTTCTTCATAATCAGAGGTAAAATAGGGGGCGTCAATATCGGGTGAAGGAGTCCTATGTCGCTGACGAGTGGAGTCAAGTGACAAGGCTCGAGATCGATGATAAGTGGTATCAAGGGATGATGATCTGTGTCTATGACGGGTGGTTTCAAGTGAACCGTGTTGTGGGGGCTCGCCCCTGAGGCAACGAGAATGTCTCGGGGACTCAATGGTGACAGATGGTGTCAAATCGCTGGGGATTGTGGTGAGTGAAAAAATAGCTCAAAAAGTCCTAATGCAACCGAGTGTGCAGAAGGAGAGCGCAAAAACAAGGCACTCAGGCCAACAACCAAATCAAAACACCTACTGTAATAGCTGTGCTACAATAAGTGGATTACCAACAAAATGGTCAGAATACCAACAAGCAGCAGGTTTCCTAAAAATAAAAAATGGTGGACTCACTAGACCAAAAGGAGGTAAGGGAGCATGCAAACACCTAACTAAAAAGTATTCTGACTCAACTAGACATATCCTCTGCAAGGTGATGAAATCCAATTCAGACAATATGAATAAGAAAGCCAAGTGGCTAAGATGTCCCCCTACCGGGAGGGACACCGGGTAGTCAATCCTAGAAGAATGGCAACTAAGATACCCCATTCATGACACGTCCAGAAAGGTGAATCTGCCATTTGGTCCTTTTACCACAATATCCCTATACAGGGATATCCCGAGAACTGCGAAAGGTATCCCTTCGGTGACTGAATGGAGTGCGGTATTCCACTCAGGCCTCCAGAACCTTCCTCGTGACTTCAACCCTCCTAGGGGAGAGGCCCTCTAGTAAACTGGTTGTGACCATGCCAAAAAGTACTAGGGGATTTTGGTTCCCTAATTGGACAACAGCTATGTCTCAAGTGTAAGTAACTGAGGGGTGTTATTGGAAGCCTATCCCCCCGATCCTACCTAACTACAAAGATTCTTTTGTGTTCCCCAAGTGGGGTTAGAATATTGGTTGAGTTAAGTAGTTTTTAAGGCTCACTTGAATTATGTGACAGAGTGTGTTCTCGTGAGGTGATGAACCCAAAATAAAAGTGCCACAAGGGGGGCAACTTTCTAATTAACAATACTGAAATTTAACATGCAAATTTTTCTGAATTAAAATACTAAAATTTTAAAAAGATTCTGTAAAGCATACATAAATTATGATGCAGAAAAGGATGTAGGGAAGGATGGCTGTAGGTAGGAAAGATGGCTATGCAGATGCATAAAATATTGCAGCAAAGGGGGATGGGTTCAAAACTGGAAAAAATGCATAAATCAGACCGCGGGTCTGTGGTGAAACTGAGCAGTTGGACCGCGGGTTTGAGGGAAACAGGCACGGACAGGATGCGGGTTTTTGGCCGACAGAGGAAGTCGAACCGTAGGAAATAGGGAACAATAGGTAGTCGCGTCGCAGGAAAAAGGATAACAGACGCAGTCGGGTCGCAGCAAAGGGGCTGGAAGCCACAGTCAGGACGCGGGAAAATGGCCGACAGGCGCAGTCAGATCGCAGTAAACAGGCTAATTAGCCGCGGTCAAATCGCAAGTAACAAACTTGAATCCACCAGCAGGGCACCGGAAACAGTCTGAGAGCCATGGTCGGGTCGCAGGTAAAGGCCTGAAAGACGTGGTCGAGACGCTACTGCAGAGGGAAAAGATGTGGTTTACGGCTACCGAAAGGGACAGCCGAAAGGAAAAAACGAGAAATTATTGCAGAAAACTAAAAAAAAATTTAAACTAAAACCAGAAATTCAAACCTAGGGGAGTCGCCAAAACTGTAGCTAGGGTTTTACCCCTAGCTTGTGCAAATGAGCACCTACTAAGGAGAATGGACTCCTTAGTAGCAGTTCAGTAAATGTAAATTAAAATGCTAAAACAAAGATAAAAATTACTCTAAACATGTGCATGAAACATAAAAAATAAGATGTAAAGAATGGCTTTTGTATTAATTTTACCTCCAATGTGGAGGTTGGTGAAGCTCTT
Organism: Larix kaempferi; assembly: GCA_027924585.1. Classification (NCBI taxonomy): domain Eukaryota; kingdom Viridiplantae; phylum Streptophyta; class Pinopsida; order Pinales; family Pinaceae; genus Larix; species Larix kaempferi. The sequence continues at coordinate 10,844,705 of BSBM01000368.1, forward strand.
GCAATGCTCCAAGAGGGTTGCTCCAAGCTCCAACTTGCTCCTTCTCTTTCTCCAATGGTGGGAATGGGCCAAAAGGGGCTCTCAAGGTGAAAGTAGCTCAAGGGTGATCTAGGGTTTCAAGAGACATTTTGGTAGAGTAAGGGTGCTTATGACTGTGGATATGAAATGAGGGGTCTCCATCACCTATTTATAGTTTTTTGGTTGTGGAGTGTTGGCCCATGGTTTTGGGAACCATATGGTTTAGGGCAGCTGTATAGGGTTTTTTCCTCCTTTTCCTCATTATTTTATATTTTTTATTCCCTTTTTAGAGGGATTTTGCTATTTTTAGAGGAATTTTGGATATTTTTTGGAGGAAAAAGGGGTTTTTTAGCCTTTTTGAGGTTTTTTTGGTTGTTTTGTGGCCTTTTGGAGGCTTTTTAGTGGGATTTTCAGGATTTTTAAGGAAAATATGGTAGGAAAATGGACAAATGAGCCATGTAATGGGGTAGATGAGGTAGTGAACACTTTTTGGGTGTTAACAATCCACCATTGATATGCACCCCAGGGGGAACGCAAGAAAAGGGTGCCTACTCAGGAAGCTTAGCACTGACTCCATATAACCCAGGAAGCAGCGCAAAATAGCAGATCTGGATACTGTATATTTTAGTCTCAAGAAGAGGGTCATCATTGATAGAAGGGTAAAGAAAATTCAAGGCAAAACAAAGAATGAGGAGACTAAGGAGGATTATTGTGAGTTGTGGATAACAAAAAATACATTGGTCCAAGGAACTGATGTCGACCCCACCTTCCAAGCCCAATGCACCATGGCATCAACTAAGGAAACTAAGGCCAATATTGATTTCTTGAAAGAAAAGATAAAACATTACAGGGAGAAATGCCTTAAGATCAAAGATGACAGAAAGAGGGAGGTATTGGAAGCAAACAAGCTGAAGGAGAAATACAATCAGTTGTTAGGAGAGCATCTAGTGCTTAATTCAGAAGTTCTCTAGTTTGAAAATGATAAGAGCTCCTTAGAGGTGCAGTTGGATTTCTTTGAAGGTGAGTTGGAGAATCTAAAGGCTTGGATAGATGAATTCGAAGAACTCGAAGCCAGTAGAGCTCAAGAGATTCAGCTTTACCAGCATGAATATCAAGGACTGATCCAAGAAAAGGAACAACTAGCAAGACAGCTCAAGGAGGCAGCGGAAGACCAGCAAAGCTTGTCCACATTTCACAAACAAGCATGTGATATGCGGATCAAAATCCATCAGCTGCTAGTACTGATCTCGGAAGATATTTGGAGCATGAAAGAGATGATTAAAAAGGTGACAACAATTGAATCCAAAGCCCTAAAGACCCGAGAAAGGTTTACAAATCATGTAGAAGAGCTGAAGCGACAATCTGAGTGGAAAAAGGGAAAATCTCAGCTCCCTTCACACTTACGCACCCCTACATGAGATGAATTGGATGTGGATATAGGGATTCTTGAATTTGCCAAAGATTGTGGTACCAAAATAAGTTTGGAAATCAAAAGGATGGTCCACAAGTGTTGTTCCATATATTCTATGCTCAGGGAATCACTCAGCAAGTGCCATCTGGTTATCCCCGTTTCCATTTATGATTTCCCAAAAGAAGATGATCGAATTTTCGAGTTGCAGAGTGAGCTAGACGAAGACTTGGCTCACATCAAGAAGATAGAGGTATTGACTCAGGATGAATTTCAGCAGTTCATTTGCCAGCCTGCAATACATATTTACTTCCTGGAAGCAATGGCAAAATAAGCTATGCAAGGAAAAGCATTGATCAAGTCCGACCTTTGTAAGCATGAAATGTAATCCCAGGCAACAGTATCTTCTCATAGCAAGCTCATCCTAAGGGATATCAGCCAATGGACTTCATATATTCAAAGTATAGATGGCCCGGTAGTTTCAAGCGAGCCAATTGGTGCAGATGTGTCTTCAAGTTAGCAGGCAAAAGCCCTAGCAAAGTAGACAGATCATTCTGATTTTTGTTTTAATCCAGTCGAAAAGCTGAAATTCTTCCTTTGTATAATTACTCTTAAAGGACAAATGGTCCTTAGTTTTGTCTTATTTGTAAAACCTTCCACGTATCCATAGGCTTGGTAATGATGCGATGAAAGCCAAGGGAAGAGGTTATAGAATTAGGGTACACTTTTCAGCCCAAGAGGCACTTTGTAAAAATATAAGTATAAGGTTAGAAGGAAGAGAAAGGACTTTTTTTTTGTAGGGAAAAGAAGCTTCTCAACTTGTACGAACTATTTTGTAATTAGCCCAGTGGAAGCAATTTTTCCTAATAAAGAGCCTGAGGGATACACTTGTTTTTCCTGAAAATGGATGTTGGATGTTTGCTGGATTATTCTTGTGGCTTTCATATCTTGCTGTGAGATCTTTCTTTGCTATTTAGAATTATTTCTATGTGTTGAATGGGCTTACTATCTTTTCTGTGCAAATGGTGTTTCTTTTAACATGAGTAATAGAATGCTTTCACATGGATTAAAAGCTATCTTTTATATCTTTAATCTCTTGTTGTAGGTGTATCTTTGTGATTTAATGGTTATATGTTGATCTTTAGATATCTCTTTCAGTACATTGCTCATATTTACATTTTTCTCCTTGCAGGGATAGATTAGATTTATTTCAGTCTTAGATACAGATTTGTTTCAAGCTCTACATTTAGATTAAATTAGTTTAGGCACTTGCACATCATTTTAATAATAAAATAAAAAAAAGAATGGTGGATCGGGCCATAACTGGTGTAAAAGAAAGAAAATATGACGGTAGCCGAAACCGCTAACCGAACGGATTCCCCATACCAAACGGTGGAAAATCTAATTGGGATAGTTTACCAGGGAGAATCCCTTTCTGCATGATGTTGCAATCTTCGAATCAACAGTTTTTGGTGCTAGAAGGAGGGCCTGAAGTGCATGGTTGATAAAGGAAAATCTCCCATTTTCAAAAATGTTACTGAAAACCCGCTTAAAATAGGAATTTCAGACAGCCCAAACCTTGAAGTAACAAATCAAGAAAAATCCATCTCTGATTCTGAACATCAAGAAGTATTGTACGCTGTACCTTTAGCTGAGATAGAAGATTTCAGAAGACATACACGTTCTTATGTGAGACAATTAGGTGGTTTAAACACAGTAAATTTTCTCCCTAGGAAAAGCACTGCCAGAAAAGAAAGACAGTATACATGTGATTCAATTCTCCTACAAAATTTTGAAGAGCTTGTGAATTTAACTTTGGAAGAGATTGTAGAACCCCTGAAAGAAATCGATCTTGAAAACCCTGAAAATTTTTCAGATCCAGAAAATCATGGAGAACTTGTTACTCCAAAGGACACTCCACTTAATTCACCACATGATTCTCCACCTGATTCTCCACATTGAAACATGGTTGTACCTGCTTGGAGAGCAAGGGGAGCATTAAATCTAGCTGGGCCATTCCACAATTTTCCTAAAAATATAGAGAAAGTCTTGCCTAATTTCGACCCAGGAAAAGCCATTTCTGCTGAAGATCATCTTAAGAGTTTTTATCTAGCCTTGAATATTTTAAATGTACAGCATGAAGATGTAGTTTGTAGGCTTTTCCCATACACATTTGAGCCAAAAGTTTCTGTTAACACCCAAAAAGTGCACACTACCTCATCTACCACATTATATGGCTCATTTGTCCATTTTCCTACCATATTTCCCTTAAAATCCTAAAAAATCCCATTAAAAAGCCTCCAAAAGGCCTAAAATGCCTCCAAAAGGTCACAAAACCATCAAAATAGCCTTAAAAGGGCTAAAAAACCCCCTTTTCCTCCAAAAATAGCAAAAATCCGCAAAAAAGGGAATAAAAAATATAAAATAATGAGGAAAAGGAGGAAAAAACCCTATACAGCTGCCCAAAACCATGTGTTCCCTAAAACCATGGGTCAGCACTCCACCACCAAAAAACTATAAATAGGTGATGGAGATCCCTTATTCCATATCCACAATCACAAGCACCCTTACTCTGCCAAAATCTCTCTCGAAACCCTAGTTCACCATTGAACTACTTTCACCTTGAGAGCCACTTTTGGCCCATTCCCACCATTGGAGAAGGAGAAGGAGCATATTGAAGCTTGGAGCATCCTCTTGGACATTGCAAAGGGCTTCATCAAACCTTCACATTGAAGGTAATATCAATACAAAAAGCCATTCTTTATATCTTTTGTTTATGTTTTATGCACAATGTCTAAAGTAGTTTTTATTTCTGTTTTAGCTTAGTTATTTACATTTACTGAACTGCTACTAAGGAGTCCATTCTCCTTAGTAGGTGCTCATTCGCACAAGCTAGGGGTAAAACCCTAGCTACAGTTTCTTCCTGGTATTTTAGCTTACAAGCTAGCTCAATTTCCAGCTGGGAAGAATTTGAAACGTGTTTCTTAAAGAAGTATGGAAATCAAAAGACTGTATCTACACTCATGAAATAATTATTTTCTATGAGAATGGAAAAGAAAGAAAAGGTTCAAGACTTCAACCAAAGGTTCACAACACTCTTAAATAATTTTAGTGAAGCAAATAAACCAGCAAAAGAATCTCTAGTCGAATATTATACAACAACTCTTGAAGGGACTATAGCAATGTTCGCCAAACGATATAAGAAAACCACCTTGATAGAAAATTTTGAAGAAGCTAGAAAGGTGGAAGAAGAAGCAGACAACATTGCCAAACATGCCTTAGATGCAGAGACAAAACTAGCAACTAGTAAAAAAACCTTGCTGCTCACCAGGAATAAAGAAGAGTCATTGGCAGACATGGAGAACGTAGTTAAGATGATGCAGAAATTGTCCAATAAAATTGTAGATCTCGAGAAAGATAAAGGAGCTAGTACATCTAGGAAGGCTTTCAAACCATTCTACAAGAAGAGTGAAGACAATAATCAACCTCATCCACCAATGAATACTTCTCCTGTTTTAAATCTGAATGAAATAGGGATGGAAAATTTTTGCACATTTCATCAAGAGCCACACTCGGAAAAGAGCTACCCACAATGGATTAACTCTATGAGTTTAGTCATGAACCAAATGTTGGATTCACAGATTCCATATCAAGACGATCCTCTAGAAGAACCAAGCCCTGATATAGAGAAACAATCTCCAGACACTACCATGGTGCTATGGGATTGGGTACCTTTAACTGAATTGGTAGAAGATGATCCCATGTAAAGCCCAGTCTCTGTTGTAAACATTAACACTTGCAGTAAAGGTCCCATTGCAGATCCAGTTCCAAGCTCGACTATTCCTAAACCGAAAATTTCAAAAGAATTACCTAGAAGACATATAACAGTCATTCCACCACAACCAAAAGTAAACCCAACAATGGCCAAGTAGCCAAACATCGACGCAATAGTTCAGCAACCAAAGGTCACACTGAATAAGACAAACCATCAAACTAAAATTGTAAAAGAATTTGATCTGGGATATGACATCATTGAAGATCTAAAGAAAGTAAAGGCAAATGTATCAATATTCGATATGTGCAGTTTGCCTCAACAACGAGATAAGTTGTTGCATGTCCTTCAATCCCAGCCCATCACTCCATTAACAGACACTCAAGAAGACCCTAAAATTAATGAGGCCAACATCGGTGGGAAATCCAAATCTAAGACACTGTCGTTCCTTTTAACCTTTGAAATCTTCAATCACAATGTGCACAACTGTCTGGTAGATTCTGGAGTATCTTCGAATGTCATGCCACTATCTATCTGTAAATATATCAACGGTCAACCAATTCCATCCCCTGCCCAGATTATTCAGTTAGATAGGACTGCTGTCAAAGTTATTGGGGAAATGAAAGATGTCCTCATTAGGTTGTCAGCAGATTCTAAAGTTTGTCAGTTCATTGATATAATGGTAGTTGACATTCCCAAAGCCTATGGTTTGATCCTAAGTAGGGACTGGTCCACGAAGTTAAACGGGTACTGTGCAACCGATTGGTCCCATTTGTGGTTGCCTTATCAAAACAGATAGAATCAGATCAAGGTTCTGAGAGAACCACACATGAAACAAAGTGTAACTCAACTAGAAGGAAAGAATGAAGCTGTAGCCTTCTCATCGTCAGTTTTGGGAAATTATTTTTTAGAAATTGATCTGGGTAATTATCAGTCTGAAACTATTGGCCATGAATCAGATAAACAATCCAATCTCCTTCATTTTTTTCGGACTGATGATATTGACTGTAATATAGTTAATTTAGTCACCGACTTAGATCATAAAGATACTAACTTAGCTATATCAAACGATCTTTTTTGGACATTGTACTTTGATGGTTCTAAAACTTTGGAAGGATCCAGAGCTAGTTGCGTTCTAATGGATCCAAAAAGAAACAAGTACTTCTTGTCCTGTAGATTAGAATTCAATTGTACTAACAACACTGCTGAATATGAAGCTTTGGTCCACAGATTAAAGAACGCTATTGGTTTAAATGTTAAGTACCTAAAGGTGTTTGGCGCCTTGGAAATAGTTGTAAGACAGGTAAGAGATACCATTCACTGTCTTTCACCTCATTTGAGGAGTTATTAGGCTGAGGTATGGGATTTAATTATGCATTTTGATGCTTTCAATATAAAGTCTATTCCCAGGTTGCAAAATTCTGCAGCTGATTTGTTAGCAACATCCGCTTCCAGATTGGTGCCAACTAATAACAAGTGTTAAATTGAATTAATTTCCAGTCCTTTTGTCCCTGATAATATCAAAAACTTCATAGTTTTCGATGATGATGAACATATTATTATTTTTCTAACAAACGAAGACATATTTCAAGAAGCTGTGATAGATGAAGAAGAACATGATTCTGATTTACAAAAGAAAGATACAACTAAAGGCAATTTCATCCCTAAAGGGGTGAGGTCGCTTGAAATGTTGTTTGATCTTCAGAGCAAGTTCAAAAGGCTAGCGAATACTAAGACCAATAGCTCATCAATGCAAAATGAGTTAGTTAATTTGGGCACCGAGGCTGAACCAAAGTTTGTCAACCTTTGCAAATGTTGTTCACCAGGAGAAAGAGATAGGTTCATCAAACTATTTCGATAATATAAGGATGTTTTTGCATGGCCTTGTGAAGATCTGAAAACATATGACATCCACATTATTCAGCATGTCATACCAATGAAAGCAGGTGTCAAGCCATTTCAACGGCAATTAAGAAGGATGCATCCTACTCTTTAACCTCTGATTCAAAAGGAATTGAAGAAGCTATTGGATGCTAAAATAATATTTAAAGTCCGACATTCTGAGTGGGTTGATAACTTAGTTCCTGTGAAGAAAAAGTCAGGAGAGATAAGACTGTGTGTTGACTTCAGAAATTTAAATAGAGCTTCAGATAAAGATAACTATCCCGTCCCTTCAATCGAACAAATTCTCCAGATGGTGTCAAGATCTGAGCTATTTTCCCTTCTTGATGGTTTCTCCAGTTACAATCAAGTATTGGTAGCTGAAGAAGACCGTCTTAAGACTACTTTCCGCACTAAATGGGGAACGTTTGCATACCGAAGAATGCCATTTGGACTAATAAATGCAGGAGCTACATTCTAGCGAGAAATGGACATCGCCTTCCGAGGATTGAGAGGTCACTATGTTGTTCTCTATCTGGATGATGTGACAATTTTTTTGAAGAAAAGAGAAGATCATGTTGTTCATTTGAAGCATATTTTTTATCGTTTCCGGAAATATGGTATCTCTTTGAATCCCAAGAAGAGCGTGTTCACTGTTCCTGAAGGTAAACTGCTAGGCCATATCATTTATAAAAGAGGAGTATCAATAGATCAAGAAAGAGTGCAAGCTATCAATAAAATTCCAATGCCCCATAACAAGAAATCCATGCAGTCGTTTATGGGCACTATCAAATTTGTCCGAAGATTTGTTTCGGATTTCGTGCAAATTGTTAAACCTTTTCAGCAAATGGTCAAGCAAAGCATACAGTTCAAGTGGACAGACTTAGAAAATGATGCATTCAGAGACATCAAGGCAGCCATAGCTAAGTCTCCTTCGTTAAGAAGCCCAAATTTTGACAAAGATTTTATATTGTATACCTTTGCTTCGGATGACTCACTCACAGCGGTGCTCACACAAAAGGTAGAGTTAAGAGATGAATATCCAATCTTGTTTATGAGCACTGGTATGCAAGGTGCTGAACTAAACTATCCCGTTGTCGACAAACATGCGTATGTTGTCTTCAAAGTGGTCAAACAGTTCAGACCATATATTCTTAAGAGCAGAACTAAGGTTATAGTTCCTCACCCAGCAGTCAAATCCCTTTTCGTTCAAAAGGAATTGGGAGAGAGGAGGGGGAACTAGGTCATGGCTCTTCAAGAATATGATTTAGAATTTAAACTAGCCACAATCATTAAAGGGCAAAGCCTGTGTAAATTGCTTATAGAGCATCCAATTGATGAAGAATTGCATTGGAAGAATGAAGCCGAATTGAATTCAGTTGAGGTTTGTCCCATTTTCACAGCTCCTGAATCGTGGTATAGAGATCTAGTGCATTATTCGCAACAGGGATATCTACTAGAACATTGTAGTTCGAAGAAAAGAAGGGCACTCCATTTGAAATCAACAGCTTATCAAATTATTGATGGTATACTTTTTAGAAAACATTATGATGGAATTTTGCTCAGATGTCTAGAAAAAGAGGATGCAAGTAAAGTTGTCAAAGAATTGCATGATGGCTTCATTCGTGGACATTACTCAGGAGAGACAACAGCTCACAAAATACTCAGAGCTGGATATTATTGGCCCACCTTATTCCGAGATGCTCATGCTTATGCACGAAGCTGTGATGTATGCCAAAGAAGTGCTGGGAAATTACCTAAGGCAGCAGGACCTTTGCAGCCAGTTATTATCTCAGAACCTTTCGAGCAATGGGGTATAGATGTCATTGGAAAGATAAAGACAAATTCTTCTCTTCAACATCTATACATCCTCACAACCACCGACTACTTCACCAGATGGACAGAGGCTATCCCATTGCACAAGATCAATGATGATGTAGTCATCAGTTTCCTGAAAGAGAACATCATAACTAGGTTTGGGGTTCCAATTTCCCTAGTATTTGATAATTCCACCTATTTCTTGTCTTTTAAAATAAATGAATTTGTCTATGAATGGGGAATTAAGCTGCATTATTCAACCAATTATTACCCTCAAGGAAATGGATTAGCTGAATCTTCAAACAAAAATCTCATCCAAATTTCCAAGAAGAATGTGATAGAAAACCAACGAAGTTGGCATATAGATCTCCCAAATGTTTTATGGGCAGATAGGGTGACTCCAAAGAATGCATTAGGGGTTCCCCCCTACACCCTCATCTATGGAAAGGAAGCTATTCTCCCTCCCAATATCTTGCTTCCATCCTTACAGTTGTCCCAAGCCTCTCAAGGGTATGGTAGTCAAGTCTTGCAATCTAGGATCAATACTTTGCTTCAACTTGAAGAAGCCCGTCAGAAAGCTAAGGACCAATTTCACCATCACCAAGATATAGTCAAAAGATGGTTCGATAAAAGGAAGTTTGGTAAAAGAGTTTTTGAAGTAGGGTATTTAGTCTTGAAATGGGACCATAATCATGAGGCCAAGGGGATGCACACGAAATTCCAACACTTATGGATAGGCCCTTACCAAATTTATGCAAAGCTCGGCCCATCCACTTACAAGATGACAGACCTTCAAGGAGAGGAAGTGACCCTTCCTCTCAATGGCCTCGCCTTGAAACAATACTTTGCATAGTCTCAATGAGACTTTCTGTACATAAATAAATATTTTCTTTTATTTTACTTTAGTCTTTTTTTTTTGTGCTTCAGCTTGATTACCTTTTTCTCTTAGCCTTTGAGCTTTTGTACAATTTTGTCTCCCCGAGTCACCTACAATTGGGCCTCTCGTGAAGGCAGATCTCGCAAGAGAATTGAAAGCAGAAAATGTATCCTAGAAAGATAGTTTACCCATGCATTTGGGGATTTGTTGATCGTTCTCTAGAATGAAGAAGATCCTGTTCTATTGGTCACGCTAACCCTTGTTTAAATAGCAACGATCTATGATCATCTTTACCACTATCTTTGAGCTCCATCCACCATCACACTTAAAAGCATCTCAAGAATATCGTTGTGGTTGGACCCACGGAAGAGTAGCATATCTCGAAGGCATATGGTATTGAAATGACTCCATGCTGCAAATTTAAACCCAAAAGGGCTTATAATCAGGGGTCTGTTTTCCAGAGATTCTCGCCTCAATCAAAGCACGGCTGAGATGAAAGAAAAGGATACAGGTCAAGAAAGCTATCCAAAATACTCAGCTCAAGCTAGGATCCTCTCTATCCATGAGGCTTGATAAAACTATAAAATCTCTCACTCACACAAAAGGGAATTATGGATTGAGGAGCCAAAATCCAAGACCGTATTTCAAGGAAAATATTTATGGAAGGTTAAAACAGTAAAGCTATCAAATGTATGAACATCTAAATGGATGCAGGAAGCATGGGAATGAGGAACAAGAGCAATGGTGTCTATGAGATGTTGTTGCAAAATCCTGTGGAGTCCAATAACAGTGGTCATTTGAAAGATGAATCTTCTAAAATGAACCCCATATGTTGGCCCTTAGAAATTTTTAAAGATGTCTTCATCGAAGCTCCCTTCTCCCAATGACCAATGGATAAAGTGACTTCTTCCTTCGCCGAGATTCGAATGCTTAAGACGACTACTACACATAAGGTGAACAACTTTTAAAAGGAATTCTTCTGATAAACGAGTTAGTTTTCATAGATCTGTGTTCGCCGGTGATTCACCAATTGTTTTTGCTGCAACATCATTCCCCAAAATTTTGAAGTTATTTTGGGCCCCTCCATTTAACACTTTTGTAGCAATCTTTTACTTCATCTTTCGGGTTTTCCTCTAACTATTCAGAGTTTCATTGCCTGCTTCCAAAAGAGTCTTCTCAATTTATCTAAGGAAAAGTCATCCTTTCCTTTAATGCAGATCCTCGTCTCAGCTTCCTCGCTGTAGCGCAGGTTTTAGACTTAATCCCGTTGTGGCTCTGATGCGCCTTTAACCATATTCGCTCGCTGGGCGCAAACTCTAATCACAAATACTCCGTCTAGCACTTATCATGGCTCTAACTCAGCCGCCCTTTTGACAAGTCCCAATTCTGTTATATGGCGCAATAAGCCGGCCACCGTTAGCGCAAGAGATAATTTTCCTTGGACGCTCGAGGCACAAGAATTATCATTATCACCCCACCTTGGAGCTGTGCTTCACTTCCTTGGAAGAAAATCCGTGCTCATCTTTCAGGATAACACTTGTCTGACACATTTTTTTTAGCAAAATATTAACGCCGGGATCGTCGCTTGAGCGCAAAGCTTATCTTTGATCATGCGCTTACCACATAGCATGAAACATTATGCTTCTCGCTTAGCATGAAAGCTGAAATCAATACTCGGCGCGAAAAGATCTCCTCGATCCCTATGCACCGACAGAATTGGTAAGGCTTTTAATAAAGTCATGTACCACTCTTTATGACATATTTCTCGAGCCCCATGCTCATAACCCTACCAACTTTAAATGTACGTGAGCATTTAACTCTCCCGTATTTAATGCATGCAACGGTGTTTTGGGTTTTTATTTGGTCATTTGCACTTGGAGCGCTCGCCATTCGCGTCGAAGTTCGAGGCTATTGTTCGATGCAAGCAGTTGAGGTGTCGGAATACTCACCATATTGACAGGTAGGCTCTTTCCCAATCCTACTCTTGTATTAGTAGGTTAAAATCACCCACGCACAGTTGAATAGATCAAACGCCCTCCGTTTTACTTTGCATGGAAGCTAGAAAGGACGTAGGAAAGTCATTGTTCTTTTCCCTATGAGGATATGACACCACCACCTTCAAAATAGGGCAAAGACGGCCCCATCTCATAGGCACACAAGTCTCTCCCCTCTATTGCATTTTTGGATTTCCTAGCTTTTCCTGTAGAGTTTCATTCACCAAGCAAAACCTGCGGCTCCCCACGACCGCATGTTGAAAGTCTTGTATGTTTTCTTGGTTGCGTAATAGTTTGGGGGTCTTTTTCCTTGAGTAAAGTTGTTGTTTCTAAAAATATAAAGTGCCCTGGTCATGAGGTCGATTCATCCAAGCAATATTTTTAGCGGTCTCAGAGTTTTTTCTCAAACCTGTAGAAGTCGTAGCATCCCAATGCCTCATTTGCAAAGCTCCTATCCAACCATCCTTTGTGCGTAAGGCCCGACCCTTCTCACTCCTTGCATTTAAAGTTTCATACTGTAAGTACCGAGATACCCTGCTCAACCAAGAGCGAGGTTTATTCATATCGAAGTTGCATAGACCCCACGTTGCTCGGCCGAAACTGCCCTGGGGATGTGTTAAATCAACCAATCCATCCCATTTAGAAACTCAAAGTTCTGACCCGATCCTTAGCCGATAAAGCCTGCGGTTGCGGAACTTATCCCTCTTCAGCGTAGCTTCCACTATAAGCTTTCGGCGCATAAGATGTTAAACATTGATGCATAGACAATATCGCGTGCATTATGTTAAGTGCCAGCGCAAAAGTGAGGATAGGAAGTAGCACATGCGAAAATGTGTGAGCTAGCACACGAATGTGTTTAGCTTTGGCACTCAAGCGAAATTATGGCTCTGGCACGCAAAAATATTTTAGGTCTTAGCGCAGGAATGTATTTTCGTTCAGCGCCCGAATAAGTTTAGGCGTTGGTGCGCATGTAACCTTTAAATCTTAGCGCATGAATTCCAGCTGATACCCCAGTGCCCACTAGATCGCCAATCTTAGCGCGCGCATAATCCCGGCGCAAAACACAATTTGGGTGCCAGCGCAGAAATATCCATCAGAACTCGCGCAAGTGTTTGTTTCACAATCGTAAAGATGCCTGCACGCCGAAAATGAATCGCACAGACCCAAAATGATCTTGCTCTTTGTCCTGATTTGTTTTCTTTGTTTTAGCATGAAGGGACATTGTTGAATTAAGCTTACATGTGAAATGAAGATAATTATGTTTGTTTTAGACAGTCTTTATTTGATGAAAATGTCATATTTTGGATTTGTCTTAGAGTGTCGCCAATGTTTGTAAATGGTCTAAACTAAAGTTTTGTGATATTTCCTTGCTCGCCACAGGATTGCCATGCTCAGGAAGTCAACTAGAAAAAAGGCAGCGCAGAAAGTGACCTCAGACTCAGAGGTTGAGATTCTGTCGGATACTTCTCTCGTCTCAATGTTTGTTGACACACAAGCTACCACTAGTGTGTCTCCTGAGAGTGCTGCCCCTTAATTTCATTGGGGTGATCTCTACAGATTCATCATAGCTCAAGATAATTCAACAGCCTCTATAGAGGACGCTCTAGTTTATGCCAACATCAGAAGGTCCTATTTGCATAAGGCAACAACTCGACCAGAACTGTTCCCTTGTTATGAAGTTGTTGGATGGCTAATTCCTAACATTCGGATTGACACAAGGCTAATGATTGATAAAAATGGATTGGTCCTGGCTTCTTTCGCCCCCGAGCATGTCACTGCTGCCTACAGATTGGCTTCACACAGGGCTTCTTTGGACGATGAATGGATGGCAAAGCATCAAATGGACTTGCTAGAAACTGCCCGTAAGATGACTATAAATGATAGGCAAATCAGGAGGAGGCAAAATAATGAATATGATAGGAAAATCAGGAGGAGGCAGACGCTACCAGATGCCAACAAGCCGGTTTAGGGAAACCAACGCAGTTTGTAAACCCTAAGGGTTTTTGGGTTTAGGTCTTCGACTTTGTAAAGACATGACCTTCGGGCATGATCTATTTACGAATACAATTTTGTATGGGATGGGGTTACATTTGGTTGTTCTAAGTTAGATTTTGTTGTTACATTTGTAAAATCTCTCTGAGCTAAGAATATTGTAAAAGCTCTACAACTGTGTGCACAGAGACCTATCTGAGAGGAAGGAGAGTCTGCAGCTGAGTGCGCAGACTAAGAGCGGTTGTCCTCATCCCTTTTGAAAGAAATATATTACCAACCGTTCTTGTGGGCGTAGCTTCCCACCCGGGGAAGTGAACCACGTTAAATCTCTTGTTGTGTGATTGTGCTTATGAATGAATGCTTACTTGTGTTTTCTGTCAATGAATGTCTAAATGTTTCCGTGCATACTGTTATGAGAGAGCCTTTATATGCATTTTCCATTAAGAGAAGTATGGAAATGATATGTTAAGCTTCGCATGAATGGTGAACATTTATTCTTGTGTACGAAGGCAGTAAATCAGTTAATTCATTAAGTATTTTCTTACATGCAGTAAAGGAATGTATAACAGTGGATTAGATCGACTATGTTCAAATCATCGCATCTTGAGTTAATGAATGAATGTTAGAAGGATAGATAGTTAAGCGTCTGAATGAATGGATGAGTGATATTAATTTCAATACCTTAAGCACTTTCAAGATAATCCAAGTATAGAATAAGGTGGATTGTTCACAGGTTCAGTACAAGTCCTACGGTAGAAGGACATAGTAGTGCGGACTGCAACGTTGCCCATTGCTGCGTAGTCTCACCTCGCAGCACCAACCCTCTGTTGTGATACACAGTACATCCGTCCAAGCAACTCATCACTTATTGTGGAAACCTGATTCTGTAGTACCCCATAGATACACCTCAGGTGATACCTCTTCCTGCTTGCAGGTTTTTTTCGAAAGGGCCGGTGCGAAGGGGTTTTGTTGGTCCAAGGGGAAACAACAAAGAACCTGGGTCTTATAGAAAACCTCTAGGTCAGTTATAGCCAACATGTAATGTCCCCATTTTGACCCCCTTCACATTAAATCGTAAATGATGTAAATATTCATATTTAATCATGGCGAGGAGCTCAAGGCCAAGGCCCCACCATTGATTTAGTGTTTTATGTATCGGAAATTAACAATAGATGCCTATGGTTCTTGTGCTAGATAGGCACAATGTAAATAAGACATCATGTAAATACGAATTTTAATGAAAATACCCACAACTAGCTATGCAATGCAACAAAGAAATGGGGGCATGATTCTAAAAGGAATAGGGAGGTAAATTATTCAAACCCTTGAGCCAATGGTGTTAATCCATGTGTCAATAAGAAAACCCATAAACTACCAACTACCCATTTTGGGTTATGGAACCAATCATTTAATTCTTCTAGAAATTGGTTGAGGCAGTTAATGCCTTGGGAATGAAGAGGTATGGCATCCAATTTCGTGCATGCGGAAGCCATCAACTTGGGAAATCATATTTTGTCTCCTTGGGCAAGAAAACACCCACGAAATGGTGCCCAAAGCCATTCTGAACCCATAGTCTTTCCTCTCTCACGCAGTCTGAACTACTGGGTCTTTCCCCATCACGTTTTTCACCATTTTCCCTGCATTTTCCATGCCTGGGAGCTCGTTTTTTCATTATACAGCAGTTGGGAGAGAAGGACCACAATTTGGGACTGTTATGGAGGCCGTTTTTGCCCCAGAATGTCCATGGACATTTTTCTGAAAACGGAATTGGATTCCCAGGGTTGTTCCCCATCTTCCAGTTTCATTTTTGGGTTTCCCACATTTTTCTAAAGCTAATGAAAACCCCATCTTTGGGCATGTCACTGTAAAAACGTTTCTTCATGCCCATCACTTATACTTCTGTTGTTATGTGCATCCTTGTTTTGGTTTGAATCTGTGAGCAAGAGATTGGAGTGGTAGTGGACAGAAAGGGCTTGATAAACCTAGTGGGGGAGATAACCTCTCAAGAAGATCAAGAGGGCTTTGGCTACTCTTCTATGCACACCCTGAGAGCACTAGATGGGGAAGGTATGGCTTGAGGGACTGTACAGTAGTGAAAAGAATACTTCCTTGTGCTAGGTGTGTAGGTATTGTGGGTGCCAAGCTAGATAGATCTTGTAAGGTTACCCCTGGCTCTGTGCTTGAGCTCACTAGCTTAGCCACTCTTCCTTTCCATTTCCTAGCATCCTGATAAACCCAATTGTAGATTGGCTTGGCTCATCTTGGTGTATGCTTGTCTATGTGTGAGTCTGTTGTTCCCTGATTCCTTGTAGAGATCATGCCCAACTCGGGGGTGGCAGTTGTATCAAGAGGTTGATGAGCACAACTGGCCTATAGTTGGGTGGAACGTTGCAGATGCATAGCTGGTTTCTTGGGACTACTTTGTTAAGATAAGTATTCTCTTTTATAAATTCTACAATGTCCTTATTTAATGGTTGTCACAGAAATTTTGAATGTATGTTAGATATTAAACATGATTTTTAATTCCAATGTGTTTCTATAACATGCACATGTATACGTCTTTTATCAATGAGTTTTTACTTAATGGATATGGGGCTAGATGGCCGGTTTTAGCATCGCGTCCTCTTTATCATGCTGGTATGATGGGAAGGGACATTACACAACATCTTGGATCTGTCTATCCATTGTATTTCTCAAAAGATAGGGTAACTTTGTCAGCAAACCTGATCTGCATCTTGATTCGGCATTGATCCCATGTGGTTAATGTCTGCTTATGCATAGCCCACCATCTAGCAGGTGTCTCGTGCAATGCCATGCCTAATGCCTGTAAATGATGCCCATCTACAATTGCTGCAGTATAATCTTTGATAAATGAATAAAAATTAGATGAACCATCATATGTAGGGATTGGGCTTACCTCCTTTCCAATCCAACGCAATGAATTTGTAACCTGCGCACATCTCCTCGCATATACTTCATGCATGCGACTTTGCCAATTTTCCAATCTTGCGTCAGAGTCTGAAATGCAAGAGCTATCGCATCTCCAGCTGAGTGTTCCATCCGCAGTATGATTAATATAATAATCCTGGTTTGCGGTCATCTTATATAGGAGGTCCAAATCTTGAGCTCTAGATTCCTCCTGAATTAGCTCGCTGTATCTGTCTCCATCCGCAAGGTCCAATGGTGCAATGACCCTGAGATGATTTCCTTCGAAGATCATCTTCCTTGTCTTCAAGTTTATGATGGAGAGTTTATTGATATCCTAGTCGATTCTTAACAGCACAAGAAAAGGTTGACTATCATCCACAATGTCAATAACCTCGAAATCTGAGTGACTCTACACTCCATCAATGTCAACAATCACGTTGGATAACCGTCCAAAGGGTATGAATTTCTCCTGATTGGCCACTCTCAATTGGATAGATGACCATAACATCTTTGGTCTCCCCATCTACTGCCATGTTTGTTTGGTTAAGACATTTACTTCTGATCCCAGATCAAGAATGATCTCATCCATTTCATAATCTCCTATCTGCGCGCCAAGTCTTATTTCTCTTCCGGTTCTCTTATGTTTCTTAATATGATGAACTACACTATCAGTAGTTTCATTTTCAGTGCGTGGTTCATACTGGTCTATCACCTTTTGCAACTCTTCTATCACATTTGGACTCTTCAACAACTTCATGCAACTTATAAGGAACTGGGCAATAGAGGTGCATGTCTTTGCTGCAGTGCTCGTTCTGTCGTACGTAGCTGAGATATCCTCCATATGCGGTATTTCGCTACGCAACAAGATTGTCGATGATTTAGGTGCTGATTCTTTGAAGATATCTTGTGCTTATTCAAAGGTTTCTTTGTTTTTATTCAAGTCGAAGGGATGTGCTTTCCAAGCAGCTTTTTGTATCCATATTGTCTCAAGGGGTGTCTGCTTAGTATCAAAATCCCCAGAAGTTGAAGCTTCTGCACCTCTGTCCCTCCCTATTGTAGCACCACTTCACGTTACTACGTAAATACTTTGATCTGCAGGTCTCCTTTCTGTTGTGATCAACTGGATATTTGGGGCCGATGCCTTTGGTTGTTTCCTCTTCTACATTTCTACCTCCAACACTAGGCAGTATTCTATAACATGATCAAAAGAGCTACAACAGTTGCATGTAGTGCAGGGGTTGCTACAATCTCAGGACACATGGCATGATTGGCCGCAATTATAACAGATTACATGGCCTCAGCCTCGTCCCTGCACCGGGCCATTATTCCTTCCCCTCCCGTGGTATCCTTCGCGGCCTCTATATGCTCCCTGATCCTGTTGTGCATTTTCTTGTTTCCACAGAGTCTCACCTTGTAATCTGTACATTCCTCCATACATATGCTCAATATCTTTCTTTCTTTCTAGCATGAGCTCATATGTGCGACAATTGGACTCGTCATGCCCAACTGACTTACAGAAATTACAGTATAAGTTTTTAGGTGTTCTCATGTATTTCTGTATCGTATGGCAGTCTTCTGGCCGGTGTCCTTTGGTTCTGCAAATTTCACACCATGGTCCTGGATGTGGGTTTAATGGGTTTGGTCCACCGATGTTAAGGAAATCTTGGAATAAAGGACAATGATCCTTAGTGTGTCCTTCTCCCTTGCAGCCTGTACGCCAGACTTCCTTTCTATCTTGCTTTCCTTTCTTTATGTCTTGCAATTATAATGTTAGGGTATCCCATTGGTTCTGAATCTGCGACATCCCGGTGCTAGTTTCTCCCATAGGTGAAGCTTCCAGCTTCATCGTGATCTCCAATGCTATTGGCTGTGAAGCCACTTTCTGCTGCATTAACGAATGTCTAATATGAGGCAACAACTTGACTA
This sequence comes from Larix kaempferi, assembly GCA_027924585.1. Taxonomy (NCBI): domain Eukaryota; kingdom Viridiplantae; phylum Streptophyta; class Pinopsida; order Pinales; family Pinaceae; genus Larix; species Larix kaempferi. Next base: position 10,863,319 of record BSBM01000368.1, read on the forward strand.
TAAACCACTCCTTATTCTACTACGGTGGAATATCAAAGCTTACTTCGTCTAGTATTGTCTTAAATTTTTAATCAAACTCCCAGACTATTTCACTAGGTTTTTGTTTGATCTCTTTCAACTCTGTGATACACTGTGACTCTGAATTCGGCTTCTTAAATTATGCTAAGAGTGTATCCTTGATTTCTGTTAGGGTTCTTTGGTGTCCCTATGAATATTTCATGAACCAGTGCAAAGCTCAGTCTCTAAATGTGGTGATGAGTTGTGCTTGCTTCACAATGTTGTACTATACTTCCTTTACACTCCATACGGATTCACATAGAAACCAATGTTGATCAGGGTCTTCTAGACCCATTCCTTTGAATATAAACAGTTTGATATCATCATCCATCCTCCTTCAGGGTGGCACGGTTCTTTGAGTGGTGCTAGGGATAATATTCTGAGGTTGGATGTTCTGAAGTGGTACAGCCTGAGACTGACTAGGTTGATTTGGAATAGCCTAGGTACCCACTCCAACAGTGTTACTAGTACTAATGTTCTGTGGTACAATTTGCGTGGTGCTCACAACCGGTGAGTTCTCAGATAAGGGAGGTGCGGTATGTGCAACCGGCTGATTTTGCGGTGTATTAGGATTACAGGTGGAAGATAGAGGTGCGGTTTGGATATCAGGGTCAGCTTCTGAATGTGTGTCTACACGGAGTCCAGGTCCACTAGTAGTTTTCTCAGGGATGAACTTATATCTCTTTCCACTTCTCAGGCTATGAATTTCTTCGTAGGAACCACTATATGTACTGTCTACCATGACAGATGCAAGTATTTTACTACATTCTAAAAACACCTTTCTCAGCAAGAAGCATTTTAATGTATAAACTGAGGTTGTTCAGATACTTACCTCGGATTCCCTTGAAAAACTCTCGTTGGACTGCACTGTGGGACTTTAGCATGTCCACAGCGAACTGTGTCACAAAACTTTCTAATGTACTGTCGAACCTGAAATCGACTGCTCGTACGAATGACCTGTCTAGTGCTTTGAGTTGTTCAATAAGCTTCGGTGTCCACTCAGTCGGTGCACTTCGCAGGATACAGTTTCTGTGCTCTACGAGTCTTGACAACCACTCGTGTAGCTCGCATCCAAAAGATTCCCAGAAAACTTCATGCATGTCTTTCCACACTTATTTATTCAACCACTGAATGTTAGAGAGATGTGGGTTTCTGTTTTCTTTCCTTGTGAAGTCTCTCTCTATCTTGTCACACCAAGCCCATATTTCTTTCTTGTCTGGATACCAAAAGTCGACGCCCAACTTAACTTCTTCTACTTCACACATCACGATGTCAACTCATCATGGATTCTTAGTGCGGCAATGGAACCATTTGTTGGCTTATTGTACTGATCTAGAGGTTTCCAATGTAGACCTAGGTTCTTCGTGGTTTCAATGAACCAACAAAACCCCTTCTCACCAGCCCTTTCGGCAACAGCCTGTGAACAGGATGAGGTCTCACCTGAGGTGTAGCTATGGGGACACTACGGATTCAGGTTTCCACAGTGAAATGATGAGTTGTTCGGACAGGACTACTACGCAGTGCACTATCAGACCTGTGCTGTGAGCTGGGGACTGCACGATGATAGACTGCGTCACAGTTCGCACTTCCAAGAACTAATTGTTGTGCAATCAGCACACCCAAGGGCTGCACAGTTCAAGCAAGATATAATTAATAGGACAGTGCATCTGGGTTATACGCATCCACTTCCAAACTTAACCATTATGGAGGTTTTACTCTACTACTTAGCCATTCATCTACTACCTTAGATTATTGGATTTTAAAACAGATGCAAATAGACAAAATATACGAGGCTGCGCACCTCCAGTGTAGTGTATTCAAAGGTTTACACAATCAAACCTCTACGTATACTTGTGAATATTCAATAAACTGATACTTCCACCAACTTAGAATACTGCAAATTCATCATTCATCTATTCATGTAAGACTTAACATATTATTCCCATCTTTCCTCTATGGAAAATACATATAAAAGCATTAACATATAGCTTATAAATGAGAATCTAGACATTCCAAGTAGGCAAATAAGCAAATGCAGAAACACAACAATCACACTACACAGTATTTAACGTCGTTCACCCCCCGGATGAAGTCTACATACACAAGAACTGCTTTTATATTAATCTTTGGGAAGGGTACAACAATTCTTTGTTTGCGCACTCGTCTTGCAGACCCTCTTCTCTCTCTCTCTGCATCTGCACACACAGCTACAGAGCCTTTACAAAATGTTCTTCAACATATTTTTATCAAATAAATAACGAGAATAATACAAAATTGAGAGTATTCAATAACCCAACAACCCTTTCACATACAAAATATGCCTATTTATAGATCATGCTCATAGGTCATGTCTTTACAATCCATAGGCCAAAACCCATAGGTTTACAAAACTGTTATAGTTTCCAGCTCATTAGGCTTGTTGGCTTCTCGTTGTGAATATTCCATCGTGGCCTGCCTCCAACGCATGCCCATGTTGCTATCGGCCTTCCTATTGCACGCATGCCAGCAGGTCGCTTTCATCGAGTCGTTATTCCTCTAACGGTCTCGTGCGACTGGTTCAGGTAGTGGTTCTTTTGCATGTGCAACCAGTCACTTTCTTTCCGCATTGCTCCTACCCATCACTTGGCACTCCTGGAGCATCTGTACCAAAAATATACCACTGCTGGTCTAACCAGAATCAGTTCCATCTTCCATCCAACACTCCACTTTGAGGGCTTCCCGTAGACTAGACACATCCCAGCACTCTCTCATTGCAGTACTGAACTTCGCAGCTCTTCCGACGCTGCGCTGTGTTAATTTTTGAGCATTAATTCAAAATAATATAGGATCTTTACTGAGAGAATAACATGTACAATATATCAATGCATATCAATCATATCAATCATATCAATCATCACAAGATGCAAACATAAGAGACAATAGACACACAGAGTTTCCATGGGGAAAACCTTAAGGTGAAAAACCCCACAACTTCCTCAGAGATAGATAGCGCAATGATACAGCCAAAGTACAACCCAAGTACACAGAGATAGTCTTCTCCTAGTAGTTGATCCTCCTCTTCACATGTGCGCCACTTTCTGAGTGATGTAGAGTGAGATAATGAGATGATCAAAATAGAGATCTCCCGATCTCTATTTATACTTGTCTTGACTACCCAATAAACTTATGGGGCCAACTTGTCTATCTTAGCATAATGACCCACAGTTAACTTAATCAAGGTCGAGCCCACACATGGTGGTCTAATAACCCATCGGCAAGTTACAACACTTGCGACACTTGTCAATACAAATGAGGACACTTCCTTAAAGAGGAATAACACATCTCTATAGGAGTACAATATACATAAATGAAATACATAGGTGAAATACATTCCGAAGTTACATATACATCAACACTCCCTCTTAACTAGGAAGGTATTTCTCGACACAGATCTGCTAGTACAAGTTTTCTTCTCTAGATCATCATAAGCGAATCATCATCCTTGAATTATTATCATCGTCAGTGCTACTGCTATCTCAGTCAATCTCTGAATCTACTTGTCATACAAAGTTCTACAGAGCCAATCCTTTTTCATACTGGATGTAGGCCCACCACCTGCAGTTCTTCATCATCACTGGCCATACTGCGGAATCCTCAGGACTTATTATGTGCGTCACAAAACCTCGAAAGAGCATCCCAGGCTATTATGGGTACACAAATTTGACCTATAGGATCTCCCAGAATCTTTTACATGTGCCAGTCACAAAACCTTAAAAGGGTGTCTTGCCAAGAAAGAACCCTAAAGAGAATCAGAGGCCTTTTTCATCCTGTCCAGATCTCCAAGTCTGATTAAATGTGACTCCTACCGCAAAACCTTAAAAGGGTGTCTTTCCAAGCAAGAACCCTAAAGAGCATCTGAGGCCTTTTTCATCCTGTCCAGATCTCCATGTTTGATTACATGTGGTCATGGCAATGCCTCAAAAGAGCATTTGAGGCCTTTTTCATCCTGTCCAGATCTCCCAGGTCTACTTACATGCCATAGGACAATGCCTCGAAAGAGCATCTGAGGCCTTTTTCATCCTGTCCAGATCTCCCAGGTCTACTTACATGCCATAGGAAAATGCCTTGAAAGAGCATTTGAGTCCTTTTTCATCCTGTCCAGATCTCCCAGGTCTACTTACATGTCCTCCCAGAGCAATGCCTCAAAAGAGCATCTGAGGCCTTTTTCATCCTATCCAGATCTCCCAGGTATACTTAAATGCTCATCTACACAACCTGTCCACGGCCACAGAGTATCAACCTGATACTCACCATACATCATCCTGATCATCAACACTACATCGTCCCGATGCATGCCATCTGGAGCAACATCCTGAAGCTCATCATCCATGATCATCCTGATCACACAATTCATCCACCTGATGCAAACACAGTATCTACCTCATACATATCATCATACATCATCTACCTGATCATACAATGTATCCACCTGATACATATACAAATACATGATCCACATGATTATACCTAATACATATCAACATACATGATCTACTTGATCATACAATGTATCCACCTGATACATATACAGATACATACACATGATCCAGCATCCAACATGATGTGTACATACATATACATATAAATGATCCAACTGATCATATCCAGCATCCAACATGATGTGTACATACATATATAAATGATCCAACTGATCGTATCCAACATCCAACATGATGCGTGCATACATATACATATAAATGATCCAACTGATCATATCCAGCATCCAACATGATGCATACATATACATACAGAGCAGTAACTGGAGCATCGTCCTGATGCTCATCATCCAGTGCTTATATCCACAGCCATGGAAGGATCCTCCTCTCACCATGCTCGGAATGGATCCTGCAAATGTGTCCATCACTTCTTCCTAAAAGTGTCATCAATCTGAGGAACACCAAGCCTCTCTCTGAAGTACTCGAACTTCACTTTGGCTAGTGGCTTCATCAACACATCTGCAACCTGCTCATTCGTTGCAACATATAGGAGCTTCACTACTCCTCTCTGCACCATATCCCTGATATAGTGATATTTGATCTCAATGTGTTTCGGCCTATCGTGGAACATCGGATTCTCAGACAGCCTCACATAACTCTGGTTGTCAGAAAAGATATCAGTAGCCTCCAGCGGGAGATCAAATAACTTAGACAGTAGCTTCCGAAGCCATACTGCCTCACAACTAGCTGAACAAGCTGCAACATACTTTGCTTTATCTATACTCAGTGCTACGTAGGACTGCTTCTTGCTAAACCAAGAGATCACACATGATCCCATACTAAAGCAGCACCCAGAAGTGCTCTTCCTATATATAGCACTGCCTTCCCAATCTGAATCAACATAACCCTGCAGGTTAAACTTTTGATTCGCATCATACTTGAGCCCATCGTCAACCGTACCCTTCAGGTACCTCAGAATATGCTTTACAGCAACTAGGTGAACACCTCTAGGGTATGTCAGGAATTGGCTCAATGTGTTCACCGTAAAGCAAATATCTGGTCTTTTGTTCATCAGGTACATCAAGGACCCAATCATCTGATGATACATCGTGACATCAACCGGATCAGATGAAGCATCACATAGAAGATTCAAATTCGATGCCATAGGTGTGGCCATGGCCTTACAGTCCATCATCCCAAACCTCTTCAGGATCTCTACTGTATAATTCCCTTGTCCAAGAAAGATCCCATCTGCAATCTACCACACCTCCATGCCTAGAAAATATTGCATCATCCCCAAGTCCTTCATCTCGAACTCGGAAGCAAGCTTTCTATTGGTATCAACAATCAAACTATCATTACTTGTAACAAATAGGTCATCCACATACAGGAGTAGTATCACAGGATTGCCTTCCTCAACCTTGTAGTAAAGGTTGGAATCCGCTTTACTCTTGGTAAAGCCCAAACTAGATAGGAAACTATCCATCCTACCATACCAAGTCCTAGGATCTTGCTTCAAGCCATACAAGGCTTTCTTCAACCTCCACACATATGAATTTCTGTCATGTGTCTCAAAACTGAGTGGCTGCTCCACATACACTTCCTCCTCAACTACACCATTCAAGAAAGCAGTCTTGACATCCATCTAGTGTATCTTCCATTTCATCACTGCAGCCAGAGCAAGTACTGATCTAATGGAAGTGTATCTGGCTACAGGAGCAAAAGTTTCTTCATAGTCGATTCCTTCATTCTGTGAGAAGCCACGAGCTACAAATCTCGCTTTGTATTTATCTATGCTATCATCTACAACATGCTTGATCTTGTAAATCCATTTGGAAGTCACAACAAAATTCCCTTCAGGTCTTGGGACTACATCCCAAACATCATTTTTCATTATTTATTGGTATTCCTCGACCATGGAAACCTTCCATTCTTTCTTTTCCGCTGCTTCCTCATAACTGGAAGGTTCTTTGTTCATGTATCACAAAGTAAAGCAACATAGCTAGTATGTGATCTAGTTCTCTTCTTTGCTCTTTGTTATTCTTCTGGAATGCCATATCTTTCTACATCTTGAATGAGCTCTCTAGCTCATGCAGGTTTCCTATTGTGAGAGTCCTTCTGACGAGGTGGATCTACAAGTTCTTACGGATCTTCAATTTCACGATCAACATCTAGAATTGCTTCAGTCATTGTAGTGTCTTGAAATCTGATTTCCTTTGGTTCTTCATGATCTTCAATAGGTGTCTTCCTTGATTTGATGAATGTTGAGTTTTCATCAAATGTTACATCCCTGCTGACATCAATCTTCTTGAATCCTGGAAAGTATATTCTGTAAGCTTTCGAGCTTTCACTATAACCCACAAAGATACCCTTCTTTCCTGAAGGATCTAACTTGGTCCTCTTTTCCTTTGGGACATGAGTGTATACTGGACAACCAAATATTCTAAGATGGCTAATTTCAGGTTTCTTACTAGAAAATACCTCTTCTGGTGTCTTGTTGTCCAATATCTTGTGGGGTGTTCTGTTCTGCACATATACAGCTATCCTAATTGCTTTTTCCCATAGATGCATAGGTAGATCCTGGTCATGCATCATTGCTCATGCTACCTCCATGACTGTTCTATTCTTCCTTTCTACAACTCCATTTTGTTGTGGATTGTAAGGAGCAATCAACTCCCTCTTAATCCCTAAATCACTACATAACTTCTTGAAATCTCCTGAAGTGAATTCTCCACCATTGTCGAATCTGAATTTTTTGATCTTCTTATCAGTTTGGTTCTCCATCAAGGTTTTCAATTCCTTGAACTTATCAAACACTTCATCCTTGTTCTTCAAGAAGTAAACCCAAGTCTTCCTGGAGAAGTCATCAATGAAAGAGACATAGTAAACATACCCACTCAGAGAACTAGATGACATCGGACTGCATACATCAGAGTGGGTGATTTCCAAGATTCCTTTTTCCTTGCTTTCACTGCTTGGAAATTCCTTCTTTATGTTCTTTCCTTTTGCACATCCTTTGCAAATACCTTCATGTTTGGTCTTGATTTCGGGAAGACCCTCTACAGCTTTGCTTGCAATTGGTAGTGCTCTAGTGCACATGAGCAAGCCTTCTATGCCAAAGTTCACTTGGCTCCATGGATTCATGTACCATGGCATGTTCAGGTTGTCCCTTCAATTTATACAATTCTCCCTCTTGCTCTCCAATCACCACTGCATCATCTATAGTGTTACTTTTTGGCCACATTAGAACTTGGCCATCTACAAATGTAGCCCTCACGCCTTTTGCATCCAATGTAGATATGGATAGTAAGTTCTTCTTGAGCCCAAGTACACATTGAACCTCTTTCATCTTCAAAGACTTCCCAGAGTCTAGGTTGTAGGAGGCTTCACCACTTCCTTTGATAGGATATTGATAGTCATCCCCAAGTTTCACCTTATGGGGTGACTCATGTTCAGATAGATTAGAAAAGGATTCTTTCAACCTAGTCATGTGCTTTGAAGCCCCATTGTTAATAAGCCAATAATTACAACCATGAGAGATAGTACCTATGAGAGCAGAGATTAGAACATACTCTTCTTCGCTTGATGAGTCATCATCATCACTTTCTTCTCTAGCCTTCTTCTTCGGAGATTCATCATCTTCAGCAGCATGAGCATGATATCTATTATTGTTTCCCTTCTTCTTGTTGTTGTTGGAACCCTTTTTGTTCTTGGGACAATCTATAGCAAAGTGTCCCTTCTCATTATAGGTGAAGCATCTCAGATCCTTCTGACCCTTTTGGTGATGGTGGTGAGAAGGTCTTTTGTTATGAGATGGCTCCTTTTTGAACTTACCTTTCTTGGTATGTGCTGTGAGAGCTTGATCTTCATTTCCCATCTTTTCTTCTTAGGCCATGAGCCTAGCTTCTTCTTGAGAGAATTCCTCCCACAGTCTATTGAAAGAGATCAATTTCTTTCTTGCAGAGATTCTATGAATAAAAGAGTCCCATGACCTAGGTAGGCCATTCAGAGTGGTCATAACAACTTCACCATTGTCCACTACTTCATCCACAGCTTCAAGTTGTTCCTTGATCTGAGAGACCTTGGAGAAGTAAGATTGAATGGTATCTCCATTCAACAGCTTGACCCATTTCAATTGATTCCGCAGAGTCATCTTCCGATTTATGTTCTTCCCTTCAAATAGCTTCGTCAAAGAGCCAAACATCTCCTTGGGTGTCTTCAGAGATGACACATGTGGTATGAGATGGTCTTTGATAGAATCAACAATGATTCTCTTTGCCTTGACCAAGTTCTTCTTATGCAATGTCTTAGCCTCTTCATCCTCTGGGATAGGGACCTTAGAGCTGATGTAGGTGTCCAATTCATTTTCTTCCAGGATTAACCCAATCCTATACTTCCAGGCTCGAAAGTTATTAGCCCCTTCAAGCTTATCCTCAAGCTTGGTGTGGTGAGACATCTTAAAGAGTACTTCAAATGGAAATATAAAAGATTTAGGTCTTACCACTTGATTTGCTGAAAACTGGATCTAGTCCCAGATTAGGGTTTGTCAAAGAAACCCTAAAAATTCAAAATGTGAATTTAAACTTTTTGAAAAGATAGAAAGATGCACCTTCATGAGATGATCATCCTAGTATACTCAGAATTTTAAAACTGCAAAGTTTCACCCTTCAGAAATGCTTTTCAATCTCTCGGATTCACTAGGGAGGACCTTGAATTAGGGTTTGCATTTCCCGGATATTTACCCAGCCAAAAGTCTCGATCCAAATCTCTAAACTTTGATTTTTTCAAGGAGCTTCCAGTGATGTCTTAAGATCTTAGAAATTCCTATTTTTGTGGAAACCCTAATTTTTAGGGCCAAAACTAAAAGTGCTCAGAACTGAATTTTGATTGGATAGAAAGATTCACCTTACTGAGGATAGTCAATCTATCATATTTATTTTCCAAAATCTGTGGAGAGAATCCCAAAAACAAGAAGCCCTAGCTTCCGCAACTGCATAGTGTCTTCTTCTCAGGTTAGCTCTGATACCATGTTAATTTTTTAGCATTAATTCAAAATACTCTAGGATCTTTACTAAGAGAATAAAATGTACAATATATCAATGCATATCAATCATAGAAAGCATATCAATCATCACAAGATGCAAACATAAGAGACAATAGACACACAGAGTTTCCGTGGGGAAAACCCTAAGGTGAAAAACCCCACAGCTTCCTCAGAGATAGATAGAGCAATGATACAACGAAAGTACAACCCAAGTACACAGAGATAGTCTTCTCCTAGCAGCTGATCCTCCTCCTCACATGTGCGCCACTTTCCGAGTGATGTAGAGTGAGATAATGAGATGATCAAAATAGAGATCTCCTGATCTCTATTTATACTTGTCCTGACTGCCCAATAAACTTATGGGGCCGACTTGTCTAGCTTAGCATAATGACCCATGGTTAACTTAATCAGGGTCGACCCCACACATGGTGTTCTAATAACCCATCAGAAAGTTATGACACTTGCGACACTTGTTAATACAAATGACGACACTTCCTTATAGAGGAATAACACATCTCTATAGGAGTACAATATACATAAATGAAATACATAGGTGAAATACATTCCGAAGTTACATATACATCAACACGCTGCACACAACTTCGCAGCATCCGCAAAACTTATACAAAAAGTACTTCAACTAAATTGTGCTCAGATCCGTAGTTCCAAAACTCTTTCTTGCTAAAAAATGCCCCACTTGGGCCAGGTCCAACACTCGGGATTCGATGGGTTAACGACACTGCAGCAGTAATCAACTTTAAGAAGCGAATGATGACTTTCAAAAACTGCGACCTCAGAGCCATAGCTCCGTTGGATCCGGATGGATGCCACAATTATATTGAACCAGTAAGGGATGAAGATCCCAGTGGATGGGACTAGGCATACAATATTTCAGAAGATTATATTCATCCAACTATTGATGGTGATCTTGAGTGGCGCAGCTTCATCTCTGCATCTTCTGACTTTGACGACACTTTAGAAAATTGGCAGAATCACTTGTGGTGAGCTCTCAAAATGGATGCCTAATGAGGGCATCTAGACTAAGAGCTTACTTTAATTATCAACCCAGGGGACGTACAAACTTTAGAGGTGAAGGCACTATATCTTCTCTTATAGGATAATCTTGGTCGCGGTTGGGTGCTGGTATCAATGGTTAAGAGTTTGCCTAAAAGAAATCAACTAAATTGGGAAAGGATTGCTTAATCTACGTATGAAAAAATCTATGCTAAGAATTTCAAGTACTGAGACAGTAAATCTATATCAAAGAATCTAATTGCTGAAAACAATCAATATGTTCTATGGAAGTGAATACTAAAAATGTAGCAGATCTATTCTAAAATAATGAAAGCTGGATCTTTTATCTAAGAAACACTTACTGTAAATCAAATGCATAAACTAGAAGTCTGGTCTAACCTATTTAATTTCCGAAACCAAGTTTAGGATACCATTATCTAATGCTACGAAATAATCAAAATTTCAAGAAGTAAATATCATTAATTAACCACAGTATTGAAAGTAAGCAATCTTGATGAGCAACCATAGTAATGAGAGAGTGCATAAGCTTTAAGATTTGAATCACTATTCAAAAGCAATTCGAGCACATAGGGAAATAGATGCTGAAAATATGCCTTGGAAGAATACTACTATAGGACTACTAAAATAGTGTTACCGAACTACAGAATGCGTTATAAACTACTACGGAATCAACTGGTTTCTTTACTACAAAAATCAAATTATACTAACTAACACCATTCAAATGCTTCCATATGCAATATAATTTCAGTCAATGTAAAGCACATAACGAAGAAGTACCTGAACAGTGAGATATCCTAACTTACATGTTGGAGGGGCCCTCCCCAACCCGTACTCAGGAGTGGAGAAAACTTATATACGCTAAATTGAAAGAAACATCAAGTCTTTTATTCAAAATAGCGGCTCCATAGTTTAACAAAAGTCTGTAAATCAAAGTATCTTAACAGTATAAAAACGTAAAGCAATGGTTCTCAAAAATGTCAACAGGATCCTCTCGCTAGCCAAGAGGCCCGTATATATATGCCTCTAATGATTAACCTAGCTTCTATGTCTAATTGTCGATTTTGTTTGAACTGGTGTTCTCCCTAGAAATCAGGAAAAAGGTGTTGAGTTTTGCATGAGCTTTCCTGTCCACTGCTTGATATGCGTGGGTGTCCTTTAGTGTACCTAGACCTTCTCAATCATACTCGATTTTCACATAATTAGTTCATTGAACATGCATTTAAACATACAAGAATAATCTTTAAAACAACTTCATTAAATAATCAAGGTAAATCATTTCTCCCACAAAACAAGTGTATTTCTTCACCCTTTCTTGTGTTTTTGCTGTGGGGAAGGGCTATCAGATACCTGTATCTTAGACTCATCATTCTCCCCCATACTTGAAGGATTCACCCATCCTTGTGTGACATATTCAGCTCGTCAATGACCTCTCTGATGTCCCATGCTACTACCCTAGGGGTCCCTACCTACTTGTGATAGCCCAAGGTTTGATCCTCCTTGACCCATGCTCTCTTCTCTTCTTCTTCATTGATTTGTTCCTTAATAACTAGGGGAAGGAAGAATGGGGGATTCAGCCTCATTCCAATCCATCTATGTTGGTTCTTTATCAAGGATTCCCTGTAGAGCTTGGATTTGAAAATAGCATCTTCAAGTCTGAGTGGGGAGTGGAGCTCTCTTCTTTTTAGGTCGTTTTCTACTCTACGCCATCTTTCCTTAATGGACTCATGAACCTCTTTGTGTGTGCCTTGGAGAGTAACATAAAAATGAGCCATAGCCTCCTGCTGCTTTGCAAGGAGAATGGGGAGCAGCTCCTCATCCTAGGTGAGGATCCTATGGTTTTAAATTATTCTTTCAGGGTGAGTTGCCTCTGCCCTGACCATTAATGGGGTTTTCCATTTTGTTGCAACGTAAATATGGTAGTCCTGAGCTCGCTCAATTTCATGATTCATCCATGAACATAGTGCCCTCAACTGGAAATTTCCCATGTAAGGGTTTGGCGACCAGTTGGGCGAGCTAGGGACTACAAAATTGTGCAAGAAAAATTCGCTTAACTGGTCGTTCTCCAATTCTATGGCATTTAGAGATGCATCCATAAATTATTTGGGGTTGCTTATCTCTATCAGGAGTATTTGTTTTAACCTTTGGAGCTAGAATTTGCCCCACTTCTCCTGTAGATAAACTACATAAATTGCTAATGGCAGCCTGAGGTCTAATAGTGTATCATATATTTTAGTGGTAGTATCCAAAACGTCCCTTAGTTGAACAATTTCCTGGTCCTTTTTCGATAGCTCCCCTTGTGCCTCAGCCAATTTCTCTTTAAGTGTTGAATTTATTTGTTCAGCCAGTCTTAGCTCCCATGCATGATGCATTTTCAGGATTTGCATCTTTTCATATGAAAATGGTGGTGATGTGGGTTGGCTTCCTGATTCAATTCTCAATGTTTCCAGCTCCTTTCTGAGCTTTTCTAGTTCCGCCCATGACTTAGCGAGTTGGTTGACGACCCCAGGGTTTTCATTGTGCTCAAGAGGGTCCCCCTGGAGGTTGTCTTGCTCTTCTTATTCATTTTGTTCTTCTTTTGCCTCATGTTCTTCTTGTTCATCCTGCACTTCTTGTTCATCCTACTCCTCTTCTGCATCCTACTCTTCTTGTTCATCCTACTCTTCTTGTTCATCCTACTCTTCTAGTGTAGTGGGATCCTCCTGATCTACCCAAAGATCATCATCCTCATCAGACACATTTTGAACTATGGAATTGGGTTCCCTACTCTCTTGGTAATTCAGATTCTGGATGCTTGTGCGAATCTTTTACTTCGTCTCTTCGGCCCTTGATTACTAGAAGGAATCCCTGGGTTTGTTTTGGGGGAGTCATCTCATAAATGCTTTATCTTCACCAAGGTATCAACTACACTGTCCAGGTTAGTTTTCCTCTTCGTCCCTGATGTAGAGACAGTTTTTTTCATTGATCCTGGTGGTAGGGGTACACCAATTGTGGGTGTACCCTTCATTCTTTGAACATCTTCAGTAGATACCAACACTAATTCTTCCCAAGAAAGCTCTGGGATCTGCGCTTTTAATTCCTCACAAACGATTAATTTGATCATCCCGTGATGGGCTAAGGAATGCTCCTTTCCTTTAATCACTTTCTTTCTTATTTCTGCTAGAGATTGGAGCAGGTAGTATGGAATACTAATGTTGTTGTTCGATGGATGATGGGCTCTGTGCCTCAATAGTTCTAGAACTTGAAAATGAAAAATGGGGACATAAATTAACCTACTAGTGCATGTAATGTACTTCTGGACGATTGCAGCCATTTCCTCCCATGGTGCTAGCATGGAGAGTCTTTTGACTCCATTTTTGTCTTCGTCGTAGACCTCTCCTCACTCGAAAAATGCTGCATTTGCTTCCTGGTTTGCCTCCCAGTCATCCCTGCTCCAATGCAGGCCCATTGGTAGACCCGTGAATTTGGAAATCACTTCATCATCCAACTTTATATGTAACACCTTGACTCAAGTGATGAATTGTTCATCCTTGATATGTTTTAAATTTCTTGCAAGCTCCATAGACACCCCTACATTGTATCCTCTCAATCCTAAGATGAAAGGCATCCAACCCATGTTGCGGATGATTGCTAGGATTCGCGAGTTCTGATAAATAGCACTGTGTTCCTCTAGTTCACTTTTCTTGAAACCTTTTGTCATCCTGAAATTCTTTACTGTAACAGTAAATCAGTGCTTGGAGTGTGGCTATCCTCCCTCAGATGGTCGAGGTTGATTACCAGTTCGATGGCTGGATTGCAGTCTATGTGACCACACTAGCTTCCAGTTTCTTGCTTCTAGAGAGTTCTGAGAGGTTTCATATATGCAAAACTGTCCTTTCGGAATATCATGCAGCCTTACTTAACTGTCTTTCCTCACTTGTCCTTATTAACATTTGTTCTACCCTTTGCTTGATCAAGCCCTGCTTTTCATTTCATGATTTCATCTTGCCCCATTTGCTCTGATTATTTGGAAGTATGGTGGCTAGATGTGGGTTTGTCATTTGTTGGCATGACAAAGGTAGTAATCATGATTCATTGAGGCTCATATGACTTAGGTAGTACTCATGATTTATTGAGGCCTTCTAAACTGAACTGTGCCGCCGAATGAAGATTGAAGCTGTCCTCGGCTTCAAAAAACAAATGTCTTGCGGGATAATGATTTGGCCTTAAAAATAAAACAAAGATGTTTAGATATTACCTTGTAATGTTTTAGCGTACTTGATTTGATGATTTGGCCTGATTTTTATGCATGGCGGATTCTGTAGTAGATTTGGCAATGTCTGTAGTAAATTTTGGCATGTCAGTAGTTACGTGCGCTTGCTTCTTTTTCCTTGCATTCATTTGAATATTCTGTATTGGCTACTTTTGAATTTTTTGCCTTCTTTTGAATTGACTTTGTGATAATGCTTTTGCATTGGGTTTCAGATTGTTCATTGTATTGTTGTAATCTATGCTGGCTCACTTGAATTGATGGCAGGCTCGCATGAAATAATAGATGCGATTGGATATGTTCAATGGAGATAAATTTTGTAGTTTAGTTGATACCTTTGCTCTCTTCGTTTGTAGACGTGGTTGGCTCGCTTGATTGCTTTAATGGTTGAAAATAATCAGGCTCACTTGATTAGATTTCTAGCTCGCTTGAATTTGATGACAGGCTTGCTTGAATAGTTGCAGGTTTTGAATAATAGCAGGCTCGCTTGGTTGAATTCTGTAGTATGATATCTTTGTTACTGACTGTAATATAAGATTGATTTGCTTGATTGTTGATTGTCTGCATTTTGCATGTTGTGTCTTCATGGGGATGTATGATGCCCTACAGTTTACCTTGTCATTTTTTTAGTCTGTTATTTGGCATTTTTCCCTTCCCCCTTTCTCATGTTTGTTTTCTTATTCTTTTTTTTTTTCTTTTTTTCTTTTTTCATTCCTTTTTCTATTTTGCTTCCCTTTTTAGAAAATATTTTTTCTCTTTTTTTTTCATTTCTCTCTCTCTCTCTCTCTCTCTCTCTCTCTCTCTCTCTCTCTCTCTATATATATATATATATATATATATATATATATATATATATATATATATATACATATATTTACATATATATATTTTTTGAACTAAATTTCACTTATTTTCGATGCTCTCTATTATCATCAGTTGTTGCTGGTAGAGTACTTGTGTAAACTCCTCCTTTGATTGTGGATTTTTATAAATTTTGAGCCGATGTCCATTTACTATCATAGGAAACTCTTCTTCATCAATTGTGATGATCCTTACAGCTCCATTTTCATAGATTTTTTGAATTATGTAAGGTCCCAGCCATCTTGTTGTTAGTTTTCCCTTGAATGTGTGAAACCTGGAGTCGTAGAGTAGTGCCCAGTCACCTTCCTTGAACTTTTTATACTTCAAGTGTTTGTCATGCCACTTCTTTCTTTGCTGCTAGATGATTTCAATGTGGGCAAGTTCTTGTTGGCGTTGCTCATCCATTTGATTCAATTGTAGCATGCATTCTTGTTGTATTTCTCATAGTTCCATATTCAACTGTGCTGCAATTCTTAATGTTTTTATTTCAAATTCAATTGGCAACATGACTTTCTTTCCATATAATAGTTCATAAGGTGTGAATCGTGTTGTTGTCTTCCATGTGGTATTATAGGTCCAAACCGCCTTGCTCAGTCTATCAGCCCAATCTCTTTTGTGGAGTTGGACTGTCTTTGTCAAAATCCTCTCTAATTCTCTGTTGGCGACCTTAACTTGACCATTTGCTTGAGGGTGATAGGAGGAGGACTGTCTGTGTTTGACATTGTTTCTTTTAAGCAATTCTTCTATTAAATTTGATGTAAATTGTGGGCCTTGATCAAAAACTAGTTCTCTTGGCACTCCAAACTTGTGAAATATCTACTCAATGAAGAATTTTTCCACGTTGTTTTCATTGGTTGCAGCAAGTGCTGCTACCTCAGTCCACTTTGTGAGGTAGTCAATGCATACTAGGATGTAGCTCTTCTGATTTGATTGTGGGTTGATTGGACCAATGAAATCAAATCCCCATTTTTCGAATGCCTCCAAAGAGATATGTGGATGGAGTGGCATTTCTTCCTTTTGTGTTGGTTTTCCCATCCTTTGGAAATCATCATAGTGTGAAACATATTCATAAGCATTTTTGTGGAGTGTTGTCCAATAGTATCCTATTTTTAAAATCTTATAGGTTGTCCTCTTTGCAGCATAGTGTCCTCCACATGGTTCATTGTGAGTGGCATGCATTATGTCATGCACTTCATCTTCTCTGATGCACCTTCTGAGTATTTGATCATGTCCTTGTTTGAAGGGCATGCCTGCTATCCACATGTATGTGGCACTTTGCCTTATTACTTTTGTCTTTTCTTTATAACTGTAATGTTCTTGAAACTTCCCAGACACTAAATAGTTTGCCATGTCAGCAAACCATGGACTTCTTGTGGATATGGCAAAAAGGTGCTCATCTGGAAAACTATCATTGATTACTTCACTGTCTTGTCCATGTGTCATCCTAGATAGAAAGTTAGCCACTACATTATGTTTACCTAGCTTGTCTAAAATCATGATGTCAAACTCTTGAAGTAGTAACAACCATCTAATTACTCGAGCACTTGTGTTGGGTTTGTTCATTAGATATCTTATGGCTGAATGGTCTGTATGAACAAAGACTTGGTAGCCAGTGATATAATGCCTAAATTTATTAATGGCATGTATGACAGCCAAAAATTCCTTCTCTGTGATAGTATAATTTAATTCTACCCCTGCTAAATTTTTACTGATATAATATATTGCATAGGGCTTCTTCTCTTTTTCTTGTCAGATGCATCAGAGTGGATGTGGAATGGAAGTGCCTAGTATGGTCCTTGGAGTACTGGAGCTGTAATTCTTTTCTTCTTAAGGTTATTAAATGTTGTCATGCAATTTTTTGTCCATATGAACTCAGTGTCTTTTGTGAGAAGTGCAAACAATGGGGCAGCAATCCTGCTATAATTTTCAATAAACCTCATGTAATACCCTATTTTCCCAAGGAAACTTCTCACATCCCTTTGTTTAGTAGGTGGTGGTAGCATTTTCATTATTGATACTTTTGCTTGATCAACCTCTATCCCCCTCTCTGGTATATGATGTCCTAGAACGATGCTTTCTTCCATTAACATTCTGCATTTGTCATTGCTAAGGCATATGCTCATCTCAATACATTTTTTTAATACCAATTCAAGATGGCTCAATGCTTGATCAAAGTTTTGTCCATATGGTGTGAAGTCATCCATGAAGACTTCCATTTGATCATTTATGAAATCATAGAATATACTTAGTATGACCCTTTGGAATGTTGTTGGAGCATTACATAACCCAAAGGGTAGTATGCTGTATGCGTAAGTACCCCAGGGGCATGTAAATGTTGTCTTATCTTGATCAGCTAGGTGTATCAAAATTTAGTTGTACCCACTGAAGCCATCTAAAAATGAAAAATACTTGTTCCTAGCTAATGTGTCCAGCACCTGATCTATAAATGGCAGTGGAAAGTGAGCTTTCTTCGTTGCTTTATTTAGCTCTCTGTAGTCCACACAAATTCTCCATTTGCCTCCTTTTTTTGGGACTATAATCAGTGGCGAGACCCATTCATTATCAGAGATGGGATATATGAACCCTGCATATAATAACTTCTATAGTTCTACTTTGACAATGTCCTTTAATGTTGGGTTCAACCTCCTTTTTGGTTGCCTGATAGGGATAGAACCTTCTTTGATGTAAATAAAATGTGTGCATATATCAGGATATATACCTTTCATGTCTACATATGTCCATGCAAAAGATTTATTTTGATCTAATAATACTTTCATTAACTGCGTTTCTTGCTCTAGCTTGAGATTGGAATTAATTTGGACTGTCTTTCCAAGCATAATTTCCACTGTCTTTGCTTTTTCTTATTGTTCTTCCAGATGTAGTACTTCTGCCCACATTTTATTTAAGTTCTGGTTTGAAATTTCGCCTTCTTGTTGCTGTTATGTGACAAAAAATCTTTCAAGACCTGCATTGTTAGAATATGCATTCTGTATAAACCTATCTATATGGACATCTTCATCTATTGCTTTCAATGACAGTGCAACATCAATTATTAGGACAGGTCATAGCTTTCGATTTGGTGTGTCGTTATAATCATCAGTCCAATTTTGATATTCTAAATCTGAAGATTTCCTTACTGGTGGGTAGATCGTGATTTTCTTCCTGGCATGTCCACTGGTGATAGTCATGGTTCCTGATCGACAACCTATGTAAGCGTCTGCAGTTGCTAACCAAGGTCTACCTAGTATGATTAGATAACCACTAAGTTTTACTTTTGACTTTAATTACTATGAAATTAGCTGGGTATTCCCAGGATTCAATATTGATCATAATGTCTTCGATCATCCCTTCGAGTTTCACAGTGGATGTGTCAACTAGCTAGAGTACTGTAGTTGTTGGTCTGATCAGTGATTGGAATCCTACGTATATCATGGTTTCCTTAGTCATGACATTGATAGTAACTCCCAAACCTATTAAGCTTTTATTTATTTGCTTGCTATTGATGGTGACATTCACTACAAGACTTCCTGGATCAAGATACTTAGGGTTAATAATAATACCTAGCATTAAATCAACCAATTGTCCTACTACATTTACTGTTGGTGGGTCACGCTTCCTCCTCCTAGGTTTCTTCAAACAATTTTCTCTAATAAATTTGTTACAGATGGGCACATCCCTTATGGCTTGCAAAATCGGGATTTGGATGTTTAAGTGTTTTAATTCGTTTAAAATTGCATTTTATTCTTCCTCTTTTGTACTTCATATAAGTTTCTCTGGAAATGGAGGGTTTCTGTTTCATGGGAGGGGTTGGGTTTATTCCTCTGGGGGATTTGGTTCATTCGGATGCTGAACATAGGGTTCTGTTCTTTGTTCTTGAGCTTCAGGCTGTTGGATATTTTGTGTGGATGTATTTTGCAATGTTTTTCCCTATCGGAGGTTTATTTCATTTATTTCCATGGTGTCTACAACATAGGTAGGGAATTGTCTGATATCAACGTTATAAGTCTGTTGTTGTTGTGGAGATCTGTTATTATTAGGGTTTGGGATGGGTTGGGCTGGAATTGGTGGGGGTATGGGGGGTGGTTGAGTTTGTGGGGGCAGCATAATACGTGGATATTGTAACGGGGCCCTCCAATTTGATGAATGGGGGTATTGATTTGCATAATTCATGGTTGATGGAGGAAAAGGTGGGGGGTATGGAGGGTAAGATGGTGGGTAATAAGATTGTTGATAGGGGGATTGATAAGTTTGTTGATTCTGCTAATAAGTCTGTTGATTTTGTTTCCATTGATTTGGATTTGGCTATGCTTGCCATGGAGTTGGTGCAGAGTTCCAATTTTGTTGGCCTTGATTATAGTAGGCTTGATTGCTAGGTTGATATGGTCTAACAAAATTACTCCTCCTTTGATTTATAAAATAGAGCTATTCTATTGCTCCTTCAGCTGCAGGATCTTGAATAGCAGCCTTACATGAGGGTAAGAGGGGACATTTATTAGTGGAGTGGTCGTTAGTGTAGAGACCACATATTTCTATGGTGTTTAAAGTGCACTGCCCCTTCTCATGTTTCTTTCTACAACAAGGACAGAATACTGCCAAGGCTTGGTTAATTTCATCCTACTTCTTTTTTATCTGAAGTGCATCAAGTTGCATGGACAGAGATTGTAAGATGTCAGTCTTCATGTCATCTAACAGGTTTCCTAAATCAGAATTTGTAAGATTGGGTCCTGAAGATGATGAGGATCCTATGGGTAGATGTGTATCTCTTGTCCCATTCTTGCTTTTCCTAGACCTAGAATGGTTCTTGAAGATCTGGAGTATCTAGTCATAAGTCTCCTGAAATATGTCTCCATCTCCTAAGAGGTTTAAGATCTCAAAATTATCTTCTTTGATCCCTCTAAGAAGGACAAGTTTCAGCGATTCAGGGTCTAGGGTGATGTTGGCAGGCGGTTTGATGGGGAAAGGTCGCGATACCGCCGATGCCACGACATACTAGAGGAGGGTGCAAAAGGAGTATTTTGTTCTAAAGAATACCATAGTTGGTGGGTTTTGGGTCACATGGACCACATATTATGTAATAGTGAGTCAGTTGTACCGCGATATGCAGGTTTTTGGAGTTATTGGGTCAATTGTCCATAGTGTCGGTTAGGAAGTTAGTTGTAAGTGGACAAATATCGTAATGACAGAAGCCTATAAAATGATGAGAGTTGTAAGTGTTAGATATCATGGAGATAGCGAGAGATCAAGATAGAAGACAGGAGAATAACAGGCGAGAGATAAGAAGATGTATGCTTTTCCTCTGGTATTTTGACTGCAACAGTAATATAATGATGTTTTGGTGCAATCTCTGTGCAATGGTGTGATATATAATTGTTGTTTAATGAAATATCTTTTTACTATTGTTGGAATGACAAATGATGCGATTAAATGATCTGTTTCATGTGGAATATGAATGCTGCAATTAGTTAAAATGTTATAATTCCATGTTTTGAGTTCTATTTAAGTACTGAAATAGAGCTAGTCTACACAGCCACAACTCTCCTCCTCCCTCGGTGAAAACATGGTTCCATCTGCTCTTCCTGGATGCCTCGGGTGAGACCTCATCCTCTTTGTGAGTGTTACTGGGTGGGTTCAAACTTTCCCAGGACGGTGCCCAAGGAGACTGCGGTATGTGTCGACAGTGAGGTGAACCCCTGTCGACTGAGGTTGCGTCGATCAAAAAATGGTTCCATTGCCGGGACAGTGTGCAAAGTAGAAGGAGGTCATGTTGTGGCATCCGACAAAGCCAGAGATACAGAAATGGTTTGATCAGAAGTTGTAGGAGTTTGCTAAAGAAGAAAGACGGAACACGTGACTGACAGTAGATCACTGGTTGGGAAGATATATTCATGATGGTCTGCATGAATGGTTTTTCTGTGAATTCTCAGTCATTTTGTATGAATGGTTGTCAAATTTGACCTTCCAGAAGAGGAACTTCCATGGTGGTGAACCGACAGCTTGGACCCCAGAGTTGACTCAGAGCTGCAGGAAGTTGATAATAAGGCATCGTGGACTGTCGGAGTTTGTCTTGATAGCATCTTGGAAGGATATATCACTGAATTTGCGGTTGACACAAAGAAATCCTATAGTGAAGCTGAAAGATACTTCTTCCAAGGACCGAGGGGAAGGTTTATGTTGTCGCTCCAACTGTCGATTAAGATGCTAATTTGCGAAAAGGGTATATTAAAGATGCACCTTGATCAGTAGATAGCCTGGTGGGCAGAGGCCGTGGGTACTACGATTATTGGGGGGTGGTAGATGGAATGGTAAAGGGGTATATGGTTGCAGACCATGAGGATACTGTGAGCGAAGCTGAGGAAGAAAGTGGTCTTACAAGGGGAGGAGCGAGGTTTCGACAAGAGAAGAGGCAGAGGACAGGAGAAGGTCCTGCTGCAATCGAACCACAAAACTGCAAAGGAAGACCACACGGGATGAAGCGACCTCACAGTCCTGATAGGGATAACTAGGCTATGCCCAGGATAGAGGCAGGACCAAACCCCAGCACCATAGTACCCATACCTCCACTCACTGACTCTCAACTAGCAAGAAATACTACTTCGACACCGCTAAGTTTGTCAGTTCTATAGAAGTTAATGTGAAATTGCCCACATAAGATGCAAAGAGATGATGTAAACCTCACAATGAAAGAATTTAGGAGTAATAGAAGAAGAGACAAGCAATAGAACTTAGATCCAAAGAAACTCTGATTGAGGCAGAATAATTACACATGTTACTATTAACAGAATAATTAACTGGTAAATATACAATGCTGAGTATGAGGATTCGAATTCATTAGGAGGAATTCGAATTGGCCTTCATGCACAGATCCATAATCAGTGGAGAGTCATCAATGCCTAACTAGGAGTCCACCTTCTCATCAGTGAAGTCATCAATGCACAAGCAATGATCAACCAGGAGTTAAACTGAGTCTAACTGAATGTGGTTGGTGTAACTGGCACATGGAAGCACTAATATAGTGAAGGAGGGTTAGTGGAGGGCGCCATAGGTTCTAAATGGAGTCAGAATGATCAATCTAGTCTCACTAGAGGTCCAACAGAGTGATAAACTCAGTAAAGAGTTAGTTAATCCTTAAATCAAGGAAATAACTGAAGATAACTCAATATAACTGAATATAACTGGACTGGTAGGTGAAGAATGCGCCCTTGTCATGCATTGGAGCAAAGGAGGGCACATTAGTCACTGGGAGACCTAGAAATGATCTGAAAGAAGCTCCAAGGGCTAGTTTGCTAAGGACTAGGTGCTGGGACTAATGACCTAGAATGCATGCAAAATGCATGCAAACCCTAATTTTGCATGCATGATTGAAAATGAAAATGACTGGAAATATAGTAGGACTAGGATAGAGTATAACAACATCCTAACACCCCCCCTTAATCCATCCTGGGCCCTGGTAACTAGGACCAAAGGTCACCCATACAATAAATGAAATTATAATAAAATACATAACTGTCCATAAACTGAGAAAATGGGGAAAACCTCATGGGAAAAATACCCCCCCTCAAAAGAACAGTAAATAACTCAAAGAACTATCATGCAGAAAAGAAAGAAGCTTTCATCAGTGAAAACTTTTGTAAAAGACTTGGCAAGCTGATCCAATGTAGGAAGGTCTCCCACTGTGTGGAGGATGAAGCAAGTCTTTCAGGAACTTTTTCTGTATCTGGAGCAAATGGAACATGAGTAGTCTTCCAAAAAGATGGAAGAGAGAATCCCACCATCATGCTGCATCTCTTATGGAGAGATGGATGGAATAATGCAAGGTTAGAATGCTGCTAAAGTGTAGTAGTTCTGTAAGCAAATAAATCATCAACTGTGTTCTCAGTAGTAGAAAGGATTGTGTGAGAACATATTTCTCTTGAATCTGGACTGAGAATAGGTGTTGGTTCTGAATCTTCTTGAACCATGATCTCAACATCAAAATCGTGATCTTCTTCTTCACTAGAATAGGAGTCACTGGAAGAGAAGTCACTGTGATCTTCATCAAAATCTGAAGGAATAGTTGGAGAGAAGGGCATGAAGTGTGAGAACTCATATGCCTTTGAGGTATGATTAGCAATCCCATTCGCTATAACCTTTCTTGTGGAGATTTCTGTAATCTCTACTGTGTCTGGACCAAAAATTACTTGTTTTGGAGATCCTGTATGAGTCATTTGATATACTAACAACAAATTAGCTGTAAGAGAAGGAACAAATAAGACATTTTTTAACTTCCCATGCTCCAAATGAACTCTACCCAAACCTTTGGCAAAAATATGAGAGTTGTCTCCCATGTGAATGGTAGGCCCATCTTGGAGATCCAAAGAGGAGAAGGATTCTTCTTGTGTCATCATGTGGTTGGAAGCTCAAGAATCTATGAGGAGAGCTTTTGTCTTTGAAAAACCAGCCATCAATGCATGACAATCATCAGAGCCACTTCTAGAATCAGACATCTTTGCTTCTTTTGGAACAACAATTTGGTTTTGATCAAGAAGCTTGGTTAGAAGATCAATCTTCTTATGAATGCAGGCATGCTCAGGATGGTTTCCTCTCTTGCAGTAGGTACAATTTGGTCTCTTTTGTTTGTCATTCTTGGATCTTGAAGGTTTCTTTCCTTTTCCTTTTTGTCCCCCGTTTGCATTTGGTCCACTTGATTCACCAGCTAAAAGAGCTAGATCTCTAGAGGTTTTGATGGCACCCATTTGAAACAATTTGTTCTCTTCTTGAGTGAGAGCTTCAATAAAGTCACTTAAGGTGGGAAACTTCCATCCAGGGATGGACATTCAAACAGAATGAAAGGTACATACAAACACAGAAAATTGAGATCCAATTTTGCTCAATATAGAGAGTATCAATTGCTCTTCACTTTTAGTGATGCCACATTTCTTGCAATGCAAAACCAAATTCTGAAATTTGGAGAAGAAATCTTGGATGTTCTCGAAATTGCTAGGTTGAAGGGCAACCAATTCATTCTCAAGAATGTAGCCTCTTAGTTCGGACTCCTCAATTTTATCCATAAATCATTTGGAGACTTCAATCCATCACTATGAAACAATAAATCATCAGATATATGAAGGCATATGTATCCAAAGGCTTCATCCATTTTGTTTAGGTGCTTGATTCTCTTTTCAGCTTGATGTGGTATGGCATCTTTTTCCTCAACTATTCTAGTAAACCCTCTTGATTGCAAGAGTATTATCATCTTCCTCTTCCATTCGAAATAATTGAAAGGAGTGAGAAGTATCGAAGAAGGAGCATTCGAATTTCTCATCTTGACTGCTTGAACAAGTGCAAATAGAAAGCTGCTGAATCTGTTGTTGCAACTGCTAGAACTTCAAAATACCTGCAAAAAACTCTCAAGAATGGAGGTAGAATGTACTCTCAAGGATCTGATACCATGTTACATTTCCCACATAAGATCCAAAGAGATGATGTAAACCTCACAATGAAAGAATTTAGGAATAATAGAAGAAGAGATAAGCAATAGAACTTAGATCCAAAGAAACTTTGATTGAGGCAGAATAATTACACATGTTACTATTAACATAATAATTAACTGGTAAATATACAATGCTGAGTATGAGGATTCGAATTCAGTAGGAGGAATTTGAATTGGCCTTCATGCACAGATGCATAAACAGTGGAGAGTCATCAATGCCTAACTAGGAGTCCACCTTCTCATCAGTGAAGTCATCAATGCACAAGTAATGATCAACCAGGAGTTAAAGTGAGTCTAACTGAATGTGGTTGGTGTAACTAGCACATGGAAGCACTAATATAGTGAAGGAGGCTCAGTGGAGGGCACCATAGGTTCTAACTGGAGTCAGAATGATCAATCTAGTCTCACTGGAGGTCCAACAGAGTGATAAACTCAGTAAAGAGTCAATTAATCCTTAAATCAAGGAAATAACTGAAGATAACTGAATATAACTGGACTGGTAGGTGAAAAAGGCACCCTTGTCATGCAGTGGAGCAAAGGAGGGCGCATTAGTCACTGGGAGGCCTAGAAGTGATCTGAAAGAAGCTCCGGGGGCTAGTTTGTTGAGGACTAGGTGTTGGGACTGATGACCTAGAATGCATGCAAACCCTAATTTTGCATGCATGACTGAAAATGAAAATGACTGGAAAGCTAGTAGGACTAAGATAGAGTATAGGAATATCCTAATAGTTAATTGGTAGTATCACAGTGACAGGAGGAAGGAAGCCCAAGATGGCGGGTGATGATGCTAAGTTACTGTTGTTCCACGAAAGTGCGATAGACAACCCAGAACAGTACTGGTTTTTGTGTGAAGCAGTTTGGACCATGAAACAGGTCAATGATGCCAATGCTAAGAAAGGACAGTTAGCCATGACTTTGCGAGGTCGTACCTTAGATTGTTTCATGAAGTTTATTTTATTCCCTACGGGGGCCCCAAAGAAGTAACTAGATGAGATTCGGGATGGGCTGATTGCTGAATTTAGATGGCCTAAGTCGGAGGCTCAATATATTACTGAATTGAAGGAAATTAAACAGCATCCCAATGCGACGGTATGGGATTTTGATCAATGATTCAAGACGTTGATGGAAAAGGTTAGTTTCGATATGAGCGTCGTCCAACATAAAGAATGGTTCATTACAGGATTGCTACCCCACATTCGGCTGTTGCTGATGCAGCAGAACATATCGACGCCAAGCAAATCTCTAGAGATTGAAATGTGATTGGAGGCGTCACCGATTGGAGATAACACAGCCGGGATGTCACAGTTACAAACACAGCTCGCCAACCTGACTATACAGTTGCAAGATTTGAAGAAGAACAAGGAACAATGCGATGAAGTATGGTGTACGTGATGTCGAGGAGAAAGGCATACGAAAGATAATTGCCCGGATTTCCGTAATTATTTGATGTCAGGTGCGCCAAACCCATTGAATGGCGGCAGTATGTCGTGGTGTCGCATTTTCCAGGTTTTTGGGAACGGTCATGACAATTGACCGTATATGCAGAAAATGGTCAAAACCCTGTGAAATCTGTATTGCACATTCTGCAAGTCGGTGGGTCACGATGACAAGGATTACCGTGCATATGGGTTGCTACAAGAGAGGATGTGTGATGCATTCTATGTCAAGGATGATCAGCGCGCGATGCAACAACCACAAATGCAACCGTAGGTAGCCCAGCCGTAGATGCAGTTTGCACCACAGCAACAATAACCGCAGCAGTTCATGCCACAATACAACCCGATGCAGATGGCTCCCCCATAGCCACAATATGTACAGCAACCGCAGTATGCACCACAAGCGCAAGGGATTCCACCAGCACCAATGCAGCAATAGTTTAACCAACCTCAGTACCAATAGCAGGGCAGCTATCGGGGATGTTACAGGGTGGGATGTAGTGGCGGATTTGGTCATGGAGGAGGAGGCCGAGGTGTTCGTGAACCTGTGCAATGTTACCACTATGTGGTATGGGGGCATTATCAGCGCGACTGCCCACTGCTAAAAAATCAGTGTATGTTTTGTTTTGGTAATGCTCATACGGTTGAGAATTGTCCACAGTTAATTGCACGATGGTAGGCTGGGAATGCTCCATAGCTACAGAATTAGGCCCAGCCACAGCAACTGGTACAAAACCCGATACAACAACCAGTACAGAACCATCCCCCATGACCACCGCTGAACGCCAATCAAAATGTCAATCAACCGGGGAATCTGCAGCAGAACCAAACGTAGGGTGCAAATATTGCGACCATTTCTGCAGAACCACGACCACAAGATGCTTCGGTGGCTATTGTCATGCATGGAGGCAAGATGACTGGGGAAGATGGTTGGCGACCACTGATTCGGTTGGTTGGTCAGAAGACGGTACCCTTCGACATTGATACAAAGTGAGAGACATTCTTGTAGGCACGTCGCACTTTGGAGAAAGACAGTGGTAAGGCTATTGTTTGTGATATGCTGTCTATCTTTGATGCTACATCAAACGCTGATCGACCACCACCACCGGGGACATTGCAAAAGTTCCTTGAAAGTTGTCTGTCATTGGCACGAGACCCCGTTGCCTTGGTTGAGATTGAGGGATGGTTGCAGTGATTTCCGAAAGGATGGTAGGAGTCGGCAGTAAACTCCCTACAACGACGGAAGACTGGCAAGGAGATGCGAATGAATATTCATATTGGTGACTATGATGTTGACTATCCAATTCTTGACCTTGGTTCGGATGTTAACATCTTAACCAAGTAGGCGTGGCATAAAATGGGGAGTCCCCCATTGAGCTGGTCTCCTATGCAGCTCCGGTTGGCTACTCATGCGAAGGTAACACCCATTGGGCGAGTTCTGCGGCTCACAATTGATATTGAGGGCATGAAGACTTATGCTGACTTTGATGGTATCGAAGTAGTTGAGGGAGGAAGCTCTTATCCGGTACTCTTGGGGATCAGATGGGATAACGATAGTGGAACTGTAATCAACTTCAAGAAGCGCATGATGACCTTTGAGAATCATGATTTCATAGTTATATCCCCGTTGGATCCGGCTAAAGGATGCCACTATGTGGAGCCTGTAAAAGATTATGATCCCGCTAGATGGGACCATGCATTCAATATTTCTGAAGATTATATTCATCCTACCTCCTAGAGTGAGTTGGAGTGGCACAGCGAGAGCTCTGCATCTTCCAACTCTAATGATGCATTGGAACATTGGTAGAATCAAATGCATGAAGTATCGGTCCGAAAATGCAACTTAGTTACACAATCCTTATGTCATGTTGCGACAGAAACGATCACATTGCCTGTTTATGAGGGGTTTCCTGTCCTAAACACCTTTTTAGCAGAGTTAGAAGACCGCGTCCTAGAACCACAGCGGTTGCTGACCTTGGAGGAAGCACTGAAGGCTACTCCAGCACAATGGTGGGCGACACATAAGAAGTTCATTAAAGGTTGGTCACAGTGTCGAAGGCTGATGATGGTTCGGTTCGGCGATACTGAATTTTATCACACTGGCAAGTATGATGGCCGAACTAATCCCAGTGATCATATGATGGAGTGCTAGTGCTTATGGGTAACGCGACCCAGAGATGAGTGGGTCCATGCTTTTGTCCATACTTTAGATGAGATACCGCACTCATGGTACACTACAGCCGAGTTGCACCGAGACATTACAACATGGGGGGAGTTGATGATTTGTTTCACTCATACGTTCACTTTTGCGGATGCCAACCCTGATGTCCATAATGCCTTGCAGCTCATCCGCGATGTGATATTTCAGGTAGTTCTCGCGGCCTACCCTACTGACCCACATACACATTGCCAGATGTAGTCTCTCATGGAGTGCTTCAACATCAGTGGTGGCCCAGATAACGATGATGATCCTCGGAATGTTAACATCGCCGAATCCGAAGGAAGTCGTGATGTGGTACCACCTGTTGCACCAAGTAATCCGTTCAGTCAACCATTGCAGCTTGGCAAGATGAATATCCGCACTGAGGCTACTCCCAAGTTTGCTAATGTTGGGGATTATTGGGATGATGAAATGATGAGTAACGTTACTAAGTTACTTCTTGATTTTCAAGATGTGTTTCCCACAAAGTTTTCCAAGATGAAGGGAATCCTAGGCGATTTAGGAGAGATGAAGATTCCATTGAAACTAGATGCTCAGCCAGTCCGACAATGACCTTATCGGTTGAATCCACGACATAAAGAAAAGGTCAAGGAAGAACTTGATCGCATGTTGGATGCTGGTATTATTGAACCTGTAGAAGAGTCTAAGTGGATCAGTCCTATGGTGGTGCAGGACAAGAAAACAGTCAAAGTGCGCATTTGCGTCGACTTGCGAAAATTGAACAATGCCTGCTTGCATGAACCTTTTCCAACCCCATTTACTGATGAAGTACTTACAGGAGTAGGTGGCTAGGAGATGTACTCTTTCATTGATGGATTCTCTGGCTACCATCAGATTCGCATTGCTAAGGAAGATTACCATAAAACAACTTTTGTTACTGAATGGGGTTGCTTTTAGTACACGATAATGCCGTTTGGTTTGAAGAATGCACCTACGATATTCTCCCGGGTTGTTGTTGCTGCATTCAAGGATTTTTTTCAGAATTTTTTACAAGTATATATGGATGATTGGACCGTTTATGGATTGATTCATGATCATTTGGCCAATCTGTGGTTAATGCTTGAGTGATGCCGACAGAACCAGATATCGTTGAACATGAAGAAATGTATTTTCTGTGCACCCTTTGGGATATTGCTGGGTCATATCATGTGTAAGTAGGGATTGCTGGTTGATCCAGCCAAAAATGCGCTCATTTTGGGGTTGCAACCACCGACCACCGATAAGCAGTTGTGCGCGACCTTGGGTCACACAGGATATTAATGCAAGTTCATTAGGGGGTATGCTGCGATTATTTCCCCTATGGAAAAGTTGTTGAAGAAGGATGCAGCATTCTAGTGGAGCCCGAAATGTTAGGATAGATTTGAAATGCTCAAGGCGAAGATGGTGTCGGCACCAATCTTGGTTTTTCCAGACTGGAGTAAGGAATTCCATGTCCATGTTGATGCTTCATCAATTGCATTAGGGGTTGTGTTGGCTCAACCAGGAGAAGGTGACCTTGATCATCCCATTGCTTTTGCCAGTCGAAAGTTGTCCTTTGCAAAACGCAATTACACTACCACAGAATGAGAAGGTTAGGCCATGGTTTACGCGGTGCAAAAATTCAGGCACTATTTGTTGGGTGGCCACTTTAAAATGTTCACTGATCATTCTGCACTGAAATACTTAGTCAATAAGCCCGTGTTGGGGGGGAAGATCTGTTGGTGGCTACTTTTGTTCCAGGAGTTTGATTTCAAAGTCATTGTGAAACCGAGGTGGTTGAATGCTGAACCAGATCATTTGTCAAAGATTGATACCGGGGAGGAACCAACTAATATCGAAGACGGATTTCCAGATGCCCAACTATTTCACGTTGCCACAGCTGATCAATATTTTGATGACATACTTCAGTTTCTGGTGACCAGCACCGTGCCCCCTGACTTTACCACTACTTAGAAGAAGCAATTGGTTGTCAAGGCTACTGACTTTCAACTCATCGCGGGAGAGTTGTATAAATTGGGTGCTGATGAGATATTGCGCTGATGTGTTTTGCCACATGAGCAAGCGCAGATATTGGTTGAGGCACATGGTGGAGTCGCGAGAGGACATTATGGCAATTGGGCGACTGCCCAGAAGGTACTGCGTGTAGGACTTTGGTGGCCCACATTACAAAATGATGTGATAGACTATGCGCAGTCTTGTGATGTTTTTCAGCGAACAAGAAAGTCGTCCAGACGAGACGAGATGTTGCTGCTACCTCAAGTGACATTGCAACCGTTCAAAAAATGGGCTGTGGACTTTGTTGGACTGATCCATCCACTAGGGAAATGCACAGGTGCATGATATATTGTCACAGCGACAGAGTATTTGACCCGATGGGCTGAGGCAGCACCTGTAGTTGATTGCTCTACCGCAACGGCTGCTCAATTTTTGTTTGATCACATTATCACCCATTTTGGCTGCCCCAAGATATTGCTGAGTGATCAAGGCAGCCACTTTCTTAATCGCACTATCAACGCATTGATGGAGGAATTGCAGATACAGCATAAGAAGAGTACACCATATCACCCACAGTTGAATGGAACGGTGGAGGCGTTTAACAAAGTGTTGGAGCATGCGTTGACAAAGGTGTGCAATGTGAATTGCGATGATTGGGATCTAAAAGTTCCAGTGGTATTGTGGGCCTATCACACCACATGTAAAAGGTTGATTGGTCAGACACCTTTTAAGTTGGTATATGGGAAGGAAGCAATTATGCCTATGGAGTACATTGTTCAAAGTCTACGAATTGCGGCTGTTAAGAGCATGGATGATGTTGCAGCATTAGATGAATGTCTAGCACAATTAATGGAGCTGGAAGAGGATCGATTTATCACGGGATTTCACCAAGGGGTGGAGAAGGACCGCCAGAAGGCATGGCATGATCGCCACATTAAAAGTAAGTAGTTTCAGCAAGGGGACTTGGCACTATTATATGATAGCAAGTTTATGAAACATCCAGGAAAGTTGCAGATGCATTGGCTGGGTCCATGTCACATCAATAGTATTACTTCAGGAGGAGCGGTTCAGTTGCAGCGGTTGGATGGGGCGATGCTCCCCAAGTTGGTAAATGGTCACAGGTTGAAGCCCTATCACTCGGGCTTGGAGCAGTGCGATGTATGAGTCGCATCGAAAAAAAAAGCGTATGTGTGTTGCAGGTTGTTTTGTGGCAAATGGCACACCAACAGAAGATGGTACACTGAAGCAGAGAGGCTTGTGACGCCACTTTGGAGACTCCTGGCAGTATTACGACCAAGATTGATGGCAGTTCTTGTTGCAGAATTTTTGTAATGATTACGGAGGACTTGGGAGGTACGTGGCAGCGTTGTGACTACTGTTCCACTCATATCTTGTCACCGCTGCCCACCATCACTATACATGATTGCACCTAACAGATTCATCTGGATTACCACAAGATGATGGCATGTTTTTCACACGGAACGCTGAGCCAGTATGATCAACATGATGTGAGGAGATTGCTCACACGTTGGTACGTGGGATCTTCGATGACAGCATGGTCACCCCCTGTTGTGTCAGTCGGTGGGTTCACACACGTAGATGATAGGTAGTGGGGCATCATTCCCACTATTGTGACCCAGGAATGATCTGGATATAAGTAGCCGAGGCAGCTAGTAGTTTGCTACAATGACGCTTGTTCTAACATAGAGTGGTTATGTTGGTTGATCAGTTTGCGAGTTGAGTGGTGAGGAATTCCAAGGAGGCTATGGAAATGCTTCACTTTGTTCCTGTGGCAGCACCCCAGGGGCCCTGCGAGCCCGAACGATGAGTGTCCCTGAGTGCCTTGATACAATGGGTGCACTAACACTGTGTTAGGCCCGAGCCGAGGGCTAGTTTAGCATGATTAAGTACACAGTAGTTGTTCGAATGATGGTGCTCCTCTCGACCCCTGCTCTGGTTGGGGTAGTAGCTCCTCGCCCACAGTAGGTATAGGTTGCGGGCGTGAAACAGATGTGCCAGAGCCATCTGCTAGTTTCATGTTTTGGTATTTTTCGTCTTCTTTTTCTTCCCGTCGGTACCTTTTCAAGAGACTCGAGGATGAGTTTGCAATGTACATGACAGTGATTCAGGCGACGACAATTTTGGGTTCAAATATATAGTACAATGGGTCGACGATCAGTGTAGCAGAAGGAGCGGGACAACACCGTGTGATCCAGATAGCAAAAACAATTACCAGAACATAGTTCAGTTCGACGTGCACCCTATCCAGCAGCTGACGTGGCTTGAGGGCGAGCCACAAGATTATGTTGGGGGCCTGTTGGCAAGCGGTTTGATGGGGAAAGGTTACGGTACTGTCGACACTGCGACATACCATAGGAGGGCGCGAAAGGAGTATTTTGAGCTAAAGAATACCGCAGTTGGCAGGTTTTGGGTCACTTGGACCACATATTATGTAATAGTGAGTCAGTTGTACTACGGTATGTGGGTTTTTGGGGTTATTGGTTCAATTGTCCATAGTGTCGGTTAGGAAGTTAGTTGTAAGTGGACAAATATTGTAATGGCAGAAGCCTATAAATAGATGAGAGTTGTAAGTGTTAGATATCATGGAGATAGCGAGAGATCAAGATAGAAGACAGGAGAATAGCAGGTGAGAGATAAGAAGATGTATGTTTTGCTTTTGGTATTTTGACCGCAACAGTAATATAATGATGTTTTGGTGCAATCTCTGTGCAATGGTGCGATATATAATTGTTGTTTAATGTAATATCTATTTACTATTGTTGGAATGATAAATGATGTGATTAAATGATCTGTTTCATGTGGAATATGAATGTTGCGACTAGTTAAAATGTTATAATTCCATGTTTTGAGTTCTGTTTAAGTACTGCAATAGAGCTAGTCTACATAGCCACAACTCTCCTCCTCCCTTGGCAAAAACATGTTTCTGTCTGCTCTTCCTGGACGCATCGGGTGAGACCTCATCCGATCTACAAGTGTTGCTGGGCAGGTTCAAACCTACTCGGGCTGGTGACCAGGGAGACTGCGGTATGTGTCGATAGTGAGGTGAACCCCTGTCGACTGAGGTCACGTCGGTCAACAGGTGTAATGGTTAGCTCGTTTGTAGCTAAGATGAAAACACTGGACATAGTCTTCTAAGGATTCACGGTCTCCCTGCAACATCCTAAATATTTCATCCCTTGTATCCTTTGCTTTGCAGTAGTCCCTATATTTTTCTAGGAATGCCTGTTTCATCTGATCCCAACTAAAATACTATTTCCTTCTAAATTAAAGAACCACCTAAGTGATAAATCTTTCAATGTGGAGGAAAAAATTTTCAACTTTTGTGCATCTATAGTGTAATCAAAGGATTTGCAAACTACCTCAAATTCAAACAGGAATGTGTCGG
Source organism: Larix kaempferi (assembly GCA_027924585.1). Taxonomy (NCBI): domain Eukaryota; kingdom Viridiplantae; phylum Streptophyta; class Pinopsida; order Pinales; family Pinaceae; genus Larix; species Larix kaempferi. Next base: position 10,897,543 of record BSBM01000368.1, read on the forward strand.
GATCTTCTGAAGTCAATCCATGGAAGTTTGGAAAATTGTTAGGGTTGATATTCTTCATCCTAGCATCTCCAAGAGGTATGATAATGGGGAAGGTGAACAGCTCCCTAGGTTCCTCTTCTTCGTCTGCCATAGTGGTGTTTGAGCTGGAACTACTAGATAAGTTGTCTCGGTTTGGATCGTATGTGGAGTTAGTTTCGTTTTCAGAGTTTAGAAATTCAAACTGAGAATTGTCAGAACTGTTGTTACCATTGTTGCTAATGGGATGCTTAGGCAGAAAGCATCCAAACCTATCCCTTTGCCGATGAGGCATTCATTTATTTTTATGTGATTTTTCTTTTTTTGTGTGTTGTTTTTGAAGATGTCTCCTAAAAGATTTAGCACCTTCCCGACAATGGCACCAAAAAGTGGTGAGCTCTCAGAATGGATGCCTAATGAGGGCATCTAGACTAAGAGCCTACTTTAATTATCAACCCGGGGGGTGTACAAAATTCAGAGGTGCAGGCACTATATGTGCTCTTATAGGATAATCTTGGTCACGGTTGGGTGCTAGTATCAATGGTTAAGAGTTTGCCTAAGAGAAATCGACTAAACTGGGAAAGGATTGCTTAATCTACGGATGAAAAATACCTATGCTAAGAAGTTCAAGTACTGAAGAAAGTAAATCTATATCAAAGAATCTAAATGCTGAAAACAATCAATATGTTCTATTGAAGTGAATACTAAAAACGTAGCAGATCTATTCTAAAATAATGAAACCTGGATCTTTTATCTAAGAAACAATTACTGTAAATCAAATGTATAAACTAGAAATCTGGTCTAACCTATTTAATTTTCGAAACCAAGTTTAGGATACCATTATCTAATGCTACGAAATAATCAGAATTTCAAGAAGTAAATATCATTAATTAACCACAGTATTGAAAGTAAGCAATCTTGACGAGCAACCATAGTAATGAGAGAGTGCATAAGCTTTAAGATTTGAATCACTGTTCAAAAGCAATGCGAGCACATAGGGAAATAGATGCTGAAAATATGCCTTGAAAGAATGCTACTAAAGGACTACTGAAACAGTATTACCGAACTACATAATACGTTATAAACTACTATGGAATGAACTGGTTGCTTTACTATAGAAATCAAATGATACTAACTAACACCATTCAAATGCTTCCATATGCAATATAAATTTCAGTCAATGCAAATCACATAACAAAGAAATACCTGAACAGTGAGATCTCCTAACTTACGTGTTGGAGGGGCCCTCGCCAACCCGTATTCAGGAGTGGAGAAAACTTATATACGATGAATCGAAAGAAACATCAAGTCTTTTATTCAAAACAACAGCTCCATAGTTTAACAAAAGTCTGTAACTCAAAGTATCTGAACGGTATAAAAACATAAAGAAATGGTTCTAAAAAATGTCAACAGGATCTTCTCGCTAGCCGAGAGGCTCATATATATATGTCTGTAATGCTTAACCTAACTTCTATGTCTAATTGTCGATTCTGTTTGAACCAGTGTTCTCCCTAGAAATCAGGAAAAAGGAGCTGAGTTTTGCATGAGCTTTCTAGTCCACGGCTTGATCTGCATGGGTGTCCTTTAGTGTACCTGGACCTACTCAATCATACTCGATTTTCACATAATTAGTTCATTGAACACACATTTAAACATAGAAGAATAATCTTTAAAATAACTTCATTAAATAATCAAGGTAAATGATTTCTCCCACAAAACAAGTGTATCTCTTCACCCTTTCTTATGTTTTTGTTGTGGGGAAGGGGTATCAGATACCTGTATCTTGGACTCATCAGCTTGCATGAGGTGTCACTCTGCAAGTGTGGGTTGATCACACAGTAATTACGCCATGTTGTAACTGAAACTGTTGCACTGCCAGTATATGAAGGGTTGTCTAGCTTATCTCATTTTCTTGTAGCATTCGAGGAAAAGGTCTCAGAACTACTGCGATTGTTGGAATTAGAGGAAGCACTGAAGGCTACTCCAGCACATTGGTGGGAGACACATAAGAAGTCGATTGTAGGGTGGTCAAAGTGTCAGAGACTGATGACGGTTCGCTTTGGCGACACCCAAGTTTACCACACAGGGAAATATGATGGAAGGAATGACCCTGACAGTCATTTGATGGAGTGTCAGATGTTATGGGAATCGCAACCGAAGGACGAGTGGGTCCGTGCCTTTGTCCATACTCTAGACGAAATGTCATGATCATGGTATAGTGTAGCTGAATTGCAAGGAGAAATTTCTACTTGGTTGGAGTTGATAGTTTGTTTTACACATACTTTCATCTTTGTAGATGCCAACTTGGATGTCCATAATGCTTTGCAACTCATCCGCGATGTGGTTCTGAAGGTTGTTCTAGTAGCATATCCTGCTGATCCACATACGCACTACAAAATACAATCCATGATGGAATGTTATAATATCACTGGAAGGCCAAAAGATGGTGATGATCCACGAAACATCAATATTCCAGAATCCAAAGGAAGTCGCGATGTTGTAGCACCTGATGCACCAACTGATCCAATCAGTCAACCGCTGAAGCTTCAGAAGGTCAACATTGGAACAGGGGACAATCGAAAGTTCATGAATGTTGGGGACTATTGGGATGATGAGATGATGGGAAAGGTCATAGACTTGTTGCATGAATTCCAATACTTGTTCCCTATGAAGTTTTCTGAGATGAAGGGAATCTTGGGCGATTTGGGGGAGATGAAGATCCTGTTGAAACCAGATGCAAAATCGATCAAGCAGTGCCCCTATCGACTGAATCCATGTCATAAGGAAAGGGTCAAGGTAGAACTTGACCATATGTTGGATGCTGGCATTATTGAACTGGTTGAGGAGTCAAACTGGATTAGTCCTATGGTGGTGTAGGACAAGAAGACCAGTGAAATCTACATTTTTGTCAACTTGCGGAACCTGAATGACGCATGTCTTCATGATCCATTTCCAACCCCATTCACTGATGAGGTGCTAGAAGGTGTGGGTCGCTAAGAGATGTATTCTTTCACAGATGGGTTCTATGGGTATCATCAGATCTGAATTGCGAAAGAAGACCGCCACAGGACAAATTTTGTGACCGAATGGGGCTATTTTTAGTACATAGTGATGTCGTTTGGACTGAAGAATGCACCTGTGATATTCTCATGGGTTGTTGTTGCTACTTTTAGGGATTTCATCCAGAATTTATTGCAGGTGTATAAGGATGACTGGACCGTCTATGGCTTGATCAGTGATCATCTAGCTAATGTGTGGTTGATGTTGGAGTGTTGTCAACAGCATCAGATATTGCTGAAATTTAAGAAGTATATCTTCTCTGCACCATTTGGGATATTACTAGGTCACATTGTGTGCAAGCAGGGATTGTTGGTCAACCCAGCCACGATTGCATTCATTCTGATCTTAACACCACCGACTAATGTCAAGCAGTTGAGAGTGATGTTGGGAAACATTGGGTATTATCGCAAGTTCATTAGGGGTTATGCAGCGATCACGACCCCCATGGAGAAGTTATTGAAGAAAGATGCGGCATTCCAATGGAGCCCTGAATGTCAAGTTAGTTTTGAGACGCTGAAGGCTAAGATGGCCTCAATGATGATAATGGTATTTCTGGACTGGAGCAAAGAATTCCATGTCCACGTCGATGAGTGATCGATCACGCTGGGAGTAGTGATCGCACAACCTGGGGAAGGGGATTTGGATCACCCCATTTCTTTCACAAGTCAGAAGTTGTCGTCCACAGAGAGGAACTATACAACTATAGAAAGGGAAGATCTGGCGATGGTCTATGCACTGCAGAAGATTCGACACTACTTATTGGGAGGACACTTTAAGATGTTCACAGACCATTCTGGATTGAAATATCTCGCCAATAAGCCTGTGTTGGGGGGGAATATATGTCACTAGATACTTCTTTTCCAGGAGTTTGATTTTGAATTAATTGTGAATCCAGGAGGCCTGAACATAGGGCCAGATCATCTGTCGTGGATTGAGACAGGATAGGAGCCAACTAACATTGAAGACGGGTTTCCTAATGCGCAACTATTTAAGGTTGAAGTAGCAATGGCTACTATGAAGAAATCATTCAGTTTCTGGAAACAGGTACCACACCGGAGGGGTTCACCACCAGTTAGAAGAATCAGTTGGTGGTCAAGGCTACAGATTTCCAACTAATTGCGGGATAGTTGTACAAACTGGGATCATATGAGATCTTGAGGCACTGTTTCCTACCTCATGAGCAAGGGAAGATCCTATCGGAAGCACATGCAGGGGTGGCTGATGGGCACTATGGCGTTCTTGCGACTTCCAGGAAGGTGCTTCGCACAGGGCTTTGGTGGCCCACGCGTTAGAATGATTGGACAGATTATGCGTGGACTTGTAATGTCTGTCAAAGAACTAGGAATCCCTCTAGGAGGGATGAGATGCCATTGATACCTTAAGTGACACTACAACCATTTAACAAATGGGAAATGGATTTTGTGGGACCTATCAACCCAACTGGGAAGCGGACTGGTGCACGATATATAATCACAGCAACAGATTATTTGGCAAGATGGGCGGAGGCTACACCAATCATAGATTGCACCACTGCAACAGTAGCACGTTTCTTATTTGACAACATTGTCACTCGGTTTGGTTGTCCGAAGTTATTGATGAGTGATCAAGGTAGTCATTTCATCAATCACACCGTCAGCACATTAACAATAGAACTAAAGATACAACATAAGAAGAGAACACCATATCATCCGCAAGCAAATGGGACAGTAGAAGCTTTCAACAAGGTCTTCGAGCATGCACTGACCAAGGTGTGTAATGCAAACCGCGATGACTGGGATCTGAAGATTCCAGCAGTTTTGTGGGCATATCGCACCACGTGTAAATGGTTGATGGGACAGACACCATTCAAGTTGGTCTATGGGAAAGAAGCAATTATTCCTATAGGGTACATTGTTCTGAGTCTATGCATAGTAGTAGCAACAGGTATGGATGATGAAGTGGCATTAGGGGAACATTTGGCGCAACTAGTATAACTTGAAGAAGATCGCTTTATTGCAGGTTTTCACTAGAGCATGGAGAAGGATTGACAGAAGGCTTGGCATGATTGCCATATCAAGAACAAACAATTTCAACAAGGTGACTTGGTGTTGTTGTACAACAACAATTTTATGAAGCATGTAGGGAAATTGTAGATGCATTGGCTTGGTACATATCACATCAGTCGCATAACTTCAGGAGGAGCAGTACAGTTGTAGCAGTTAGATGGAGCGATGCTCCCAAAGTTGGTAAATGGTAGCAGGTTGAAGCCCTATAGGTTGGGCTCAGAGTAGCGCGATGCCTGAGTCGCATTGGGAAAAAAAAAGGTGCAGGATGCTCGGAAGGGCTTGTGTCGCAGTTTGGGAGTAGGTTTGCGACAGTGGTAGGGTCGCGATCGGGTCAAATCAACAATAAATGCAGAAAGTTAAAAATAGTTAATTAGCACTGCATGATGGAATGATCAGCATTTATGGCAGATACAACCGTTGGATTGACCAAATCAATGGCAGATTCGGGTAATTAAGGTGTGATTTGGTCATGATGCATGCTTTGATTTGGTAATGATGGTTAAGGACATAACTTGGAACCATAAGAAGGGATCACCTTTGGTTGGAAGGAACCATTGCGCCGAGTGTAAGAGATAGTTCAGTATTGCATTGTTTAGTTGAATTGCCAAGTTTGGATTTGAGTGGTTTCTAGCAGCAAGTTGGGTTGGTGAGTGAGGAACTGTTGAGCCACGAGGAGCCCTGCTGTGGCATGTCGAGCACACCCATGATTGAAGTTTCCAGTGGGGTAGAGTCACTAGCTAGGGCCATAGGTATCAAAGAAGAGGTCACCAGCATGCTGAGTGGATCGACGTTTACGTGAATCCCAAAGAATCGAAGGGGGGGTTAGCATTTTGAGTCCGCACAGAGCAAATGATAGTTATGCTCATCCACAGTGGTCATTGAGGAGGTCCACGCAGAGGTAGGATAGTCCAACCCAGGAGTTGACGATTCGACTTCTCGGGAAGGGATATCCGCTGCGGATATTCCTGGGTATATTCCCCCTTATCGACCCAGTATATCACTCCTAAAGCTCATGAAGAATCAGAAGTGCCTAGTGTGGATGCTAGTGCTTCTCGAGGGAATGGAGTGCTCTATCGATATCATGCCAACATTGATACACCTGAAATATGATGGCCATGACATGGTGGCATATAAGGAAATTGTGTCGGAACCTTATGTGTCGGGATCACAACTCAGCGGTAAGCCAATTCTGCAAGATTGGGCCCGTGGTTTGAGCCAGGTGAGATTGTTGGGACTCATTAACATGCCACACTTTGGGTGACTACAGGAAGTTAATGCTTGTGTGAAGCAGCTGTTGGCCTATTTCCACGGTAGTACATTATGGCTGGACAGGCTGGTTCCAGTCACTGTTGACTTGATTGCTCAGATCACTGGGTTACCGAAGGATGGGGTCGATCCTTCGCAGTACTTCCACGGGAAGGAGAATGAAAAAAAGAGGACAGCACAGTTGGTCCGATGCTAGTCATTAAAATGTGACAGCCGTGCTTACTGCACTAGCAGTATCAATGATAAGGAATTCCTCATCGATGCAAAGATATTAAGTTGCAAAGTGGTTCGAAAGAATCGACCCAACTAATGCAATTCAGGCATCGTCGTGTGTGCAACACAGTGCGCAAAATGCTTGCAGATGAACTGGTCATTATTTTTGTTCAACTAGTTAGCGGAGGATGCAATAGTCGTCCAAGATGGGAAAGGCCCCTTTACGTACAGGTGGAGGAGTTCCAAGAGATTGGCAGTTATTTTTTACTTAAGGCAATTTCCGCACTCCAGGTTGTACAGGAAGGTCACTAGCAAGTTGTTGCGAAGCTGAGTGAGCATCCATCTGCACAAGATATGGTAGACAGTCAGGTGATGGTTGCAGCAGTAAAGGAGTAGGTCATGGAATTTGATCACCAGTACGAGAACTTCAGAGTCAAGACCACTGAGTACACCATGTCTGCTTGACATGGCTCGAGGGCAAGGCACAAGATTGTGTTGGGGGCCTGTCGGTAGGCTATTTGGTGAGTCAGCATCGTGGATGCTGCGCAAGGCCGAAGGTACCACGAAATGAGGAAAGTAGCGCACATGGTGATAGTACTTTTTGTGGTTTTGGGGTCATTGGACCACGTCACATATAGTTTTTGGGTCATTTCACTGCATTATATGTAGTTTGGGTCATTTTGACCATGTTATGTGGGATTTTGGGATAGTTTTTGTAAAGTTTGTCAGAAAGTAGTTAGGTGGTTTCCTAAGTGGTCCACAAATGTAAAGGCGTAAGCCTATAAATAGATGTAGGTTCATAAGTGTTGGGATATATTTGGAGAGAGTGATTGTTGAATCTCGATATGGAGCTGAAGGGTGAGCATTTTGTTGTATCTGGGTTTTTTCGGAGATAATATGATGTGACAGAGCTTTTGAGTAGAACCTTTGTGTCGTTTCCATCTTTCTGTGGTAAATTCATTATGCAATATGACTTTGTGAATGATGCGATGTTTCCTTGCTGCGATTAATGCTTTACTGTTATATCTGTTGCATATTTATGGTTTTGTCTATGATGATGTCGTAATTATGTTTAATACCTGAGTTGAATGCTTAGATCCAATCCTGAATGTTGCAATAAGTTAAGCAATTGATCCACAACATCCTCCTTCATTCGGTGGAAACATTGTTCCATCAACTCTCCCTTGAACATCTCTGGTGTGACCGAATTTGCTTCGCAGGTGTTGCTAGACAGGGTAAAACCTGTCTAGGATGGTGCTCAGGGAGATCACGGTGGGTTGGTGTCGATAGTGTTAGGAACCCCTGTCGACTGGGTTTGTGTCAACATTAGGACAAGCCTTATTCAGGTACCTATAATCGACACAGACTCTAATAGTACCCTGCTTCTTGGCCAAAGGGATGCCATTGGAGACCCATTCTATTAAAGGAACAAGATAGATGGGCTGGACTTCAAGAGATTTTCAATCTCAGCTTTAATCAATGCAGTATTTCGAGGGTGCACTGGTCGTAACTTTTGGCAGACAGGTTTAGCATCGGGATAGGTTTTGATCTCATGCACAACAATGGCAGTATCGATGCCATGTATTTCCTCATAGGTCCATGTGAAGACATCGTGAAATTGTTTGAATAAGGCCGTGAATGTGGTGAGCTCATCTAGAGAGCAGTTATGGACAATGCGGATATGTTCCACGACATCGGGTGTAACTGACATGTCAATCAGGATGGTGGGCATGATGTTTTCCATGTTTCTTTAAGTGACCATATTGCAAGTGAGGATTGATGACTGCGGGAAAGGATAGACATCTGGTGTAAAAATGGTTGTGATAGCGTTCTCCACAGAATCCAATGAGGGTAGTAAAGATGATCGATGATGAAGGTCTTCCCACAGAGGTTCATCCATGCTCATAATATCCATAATGGACTCATCAGAATGGAAAGTCCATAGTAGAGGATCTGGTGAGGATGACGTCTGCTGTAGAGAATGAGACGTAGAGGCCATGACCAAGTCATCCTCAAGGGATGAATGGATGGCCTTGTTATTCCCAGAGATGTTCTAGGGTTGTCTTTATAACTATGACTGGGCATCAATAATATCTTATGAATTCTTTATTGAATCAAAATCACAATTGACAAAATATAATGTGGAATTCCAATCTTGAAATATATGGGAAGTATTTCAATGTGCTAGAAACCAAACTTTGAGTATCAATGGAAAATGAAATGGCATAAAATAAAGGTACTGCAGAGAGTAAATCTTTATTCTATGTTAAAGAATGATGTATTGAGCCTAAGAGAGGAATTCAACAGTCTTAACAAAATGATCACAAAACTGCCACTGGATAATACGAGGATATCACCTCCAGACAAATTAACATGAACACTTCATGTGCTAACCATCTTAGAAGAAATGACATACACAACATGAATCATACACAACATGAAAGAGATGAATAACAAGAGAAAATACTAACTGTACACATTAAAATTTTAAATCTATAAAAGCTTCAAGATCAAGAAATGAGAATCTTCTTTTTGTATTGATCGAACTATCAAATATTAGAAGTGATACTTCTTACAGAGGAGAGCCAAACCTTTGACTATTGCCTATTTGTCTATATACAGCCTTCATATTGTTGATGTATTTGTAACTTCAGCAGATATTCACTTATATATTGTATGTATTACATTTGTACAGTATTGTATCCCCAACGGAGATGTATTATTCCTTCGGTTGGAAGTATCGTCATTTGTATTTGCAAGTGTCGCAAGTTACATTGTAAGTGTCGTAACTTATATTTGATGGGTTATTAGACCACCTTGGTGGGGTCGGCCCTGTATGAGTCGTGTGGATGGGTTATTAGGATTCCTTAGGAATTCGGCCCAGTTAGGGTTAAAGGCAGGTTAAGTTGTTGTATAAATAGAGAGTGTGTCTCTCTCATTTCATTCATTCACTCACTCATCCAACTCGCATAGTTGAGAGAGAGGAGTGCGCACAAGTGGAGGAGGAGTAGCTTCTGGAGACATCTATCTTTTGGGTTTGATATTTGTGATCTTTGTATCGGTGCTCATTCTATCTCTGAGGAAGTTGCGGGGTTTTCAACTTCTTGGTTTTCCCCGGTGAAATGCTTTGTGTCTCTTGTCTCTTGTGTTTGATATGCTTTACATGTTGTTCTCTCAGTTAATATCCTAGAGCATATTGAATTAAATGATGAAAAACTAACATGGTATCATAGCTAGCTTGAAGGAAGGCATTGTATGGAATTTATGACACTTGTTGCACTTGTGACAAATTGGAAGCTAGGGCTTGGTATAGTAAAAACTAGTCATCGCGGAACTTTCGCTATAAATAAATTTTGGTGAAGGTTCAGGATCTGAAACTTTTACTGGCCAAATATGAAATGTTCATGTACCTTTTGTATGAATATCAGCCTCAGATTCATTGTAATTTGTGAGATATAATTCATACAAGTTAGGTTTTCTGCCTCTTCTAGAATGCAGCCCTAAATAGGTGACCTAGGAACAAAGGTCATATCTCGGGCTACGGAAGCTCCAAACAGAATTCCATAAAAAGTGGAAGTTAGGGAATATATTGTAGTTTCACAGAAATGTGTTTTAGAGGCTGAAGTTGAAACAATGACACGTGGCATGCCGTACAAGTTCGCTATGTTGTTTCATCCCATAAATAGGTCATGTTGCGACACTTAACATATCTCTCTCATAGAGAATCCATTTGAGTTCAGATTTGTGGGGTTGGAAATATGACAAGTCATTCTACCACAGGCCGAAGTTTCAGACACTAAGGATCTGAAATTTTAGAGATGCACCAAAAACAATATGGCATATATTTCTATCAAAACATAATTGGATTCCGAGCATTTTCATTTTTGGCCCGTCACTGCTGCTGGACATTAGGGCTTTTGACAAAAGTGGAATTTTTGGAGTTTTCAAAATATGAGCACACCAGCTTGCTCGCCTCATTAAATTGCATCTTCTTGTCCAGACAGAAGGTTTAAATTCCAAGTTTGGATTTTTAGGGTTTCTCTGTCAAAACCTAGCCAGCTCCAGATCCAGTTTTAGCAAATCATAGTGGATTGGGTTAATTCTAGAAAATAATGAATTAGACAACTACATAATTGAAGAGATTCCGGTTCCATAGGGAGATGAGGCTAAGGCCTTACATAAGAATACTACAAGCAATCCCAACATGTATGACTTGAGGATATAAAGGTATGTTTTGAAATCTGTTCATGATTAAGTTTGTGCTCATATTATTGAGGTTAGTACAATTTTAGACTTGTCTTATCAACTTAGTAAAAGTGTGAATGCATGTGAATGATAGAAGACATTCATTGATTAGGGTTATAACACTTATGATTGTAATAATGCAATGTGGTGTTGTATGAGGATGATATTGTCCGCTAACATGAAAGTTATATTAAGAAAGACAAATCAAGTTCTAGATCAAGAACATATGACCATGGTGACATGAAGACAAAGACTCATCATAGCCATTGATCACATAGAATATCTACTTATGAGGTATGTATAATTTGGTTCTACAATGCTTAACTTATGAGATATGCAGGTTACTAGCACAAGGTCTCTAAATCATTGAAGAGAACAAAGAAGACATTGTTTGGGTATGACATAGCTCGCAAACATGATAATCCAGGTATGTCTTTCTTGTATCAAGTTAGAATCCTACCTTGTGTTAGGATCTTATATAAGTATATTTGTTTGTATGATTGATAATGATTATTCATGAATTTATAAGTTTGAGTAAGCATGGGTTTTGTTGATGTATTTGTAACTTCAGAAGATATTCTTCTATGTATTAGACTTGTACCTTATTATATTCATGATGGAGATGTATTATTCCTCCAATCAGAAGTGTCGTCATTTGTATTTGTAAGTGTCGCAACTTATATTTGATGGATTATTAGACCACCGGTGTGGGGTCGGCCCTAGTTGAGTCATGTGGATGGGTTATTAGGATTCCTTAGGAAGTCGGCCGTGTTAGGTTATTGGTAGATCAAGTCAGTGTATGAATAAAGAGGTTGTGTCTCTCATTCTCTTCATTCACTCACTCATCCAACTCACATTAATTGAGAGAGGAGTGCGCACTAGTGGAGGAGGAGTAGCTATTGGAGACATCTATCATTTGGGTTTGATCATTGTGATCTTGTATTGTTGCTTATTCTATCTCTGAGGAAGTTGTAGGTTTTTTCACCTTCTTGGTTTTCCCCGAGGAAACTCTGTGTCTCTTGTGTTTATGATTGTTATGTTGAGCATGTTATTCTCTTAGTAGGATCCTAAGATAATGTTTGAATGAAATTATTGAAAAATTAACATGGTATCAGAGTTGACCTAAGAAGAAGACATTGTGCAACCATGGAAGCTAGGGCTTCTTAATTTTTTGGTTTCTCTCCACATATCATCAAAGGCATGAGGCTAGGCTGACTATCCTTATAAGGGCGCATCTTTCTGTCGAGATAGAATTCAATTCTGAGCACTTTCAGTTTTTGGCCTATCACTGCTGCGGGAAATTAGGGTTTCGAAGAACGTTGGAATTTTTGGAATCTGAGACCACAACTGGATACTCCTCAAGAAAATCGAAGGTTAGAGACCAAGATCAAAATTTTTGGTTGGGAACAAGATTGGGCTTCATCAAACCCTAATTCGGGATTTTGATCGAAAAGTTGGAAAATTAGGGTTTCTGCAAAAGTTGAAATATTTGGAATCTGTGACCACGGTTGGATGCTACTTAGAAAAATCAAATTTTAGAGAACAAGATCAAACTTTTTGGCTAGGTAGAACCCTGGGCATTATCAAACCTTAGTTCAGGATCTTGTCTAGAAAATCCAGAAGTTTCAAAAGCAATTTTGAGGAGTCAAATTTTGCAGATTTCAAATTTGAAGTATACCAGCTTGATCAGCTCAGCAAAGTGCATATTTCTATCCTTTCAGAAGTTTGAAATTCAAAGTTTGAATTTTTAGGGTTTCTCTGACAAACCCTAATCCAGTTCCAGATCCAATTTTCAGCAAATCAAGTGGTAAGACCTAAATCTTTTATTTCCATTTGAGTTTCTCATTAAGATGTCTCACCATACCAAGCTTGAGGATAAGCTTGAAGGAGCTGACAACTTCTGAGAATGGAATTATAGGGTTGGGTTAATCCTAGAAGTGACTGATTTGGACACCTACATAAAAGAAGAGGTTCCATTTCTAGAGGGAGATGAGTCCAAGACCTTACACAAGAAGAACTTGGTCAAAGCCAAGAGGATCATTGCTGATTCTATAAAATACCATCCCATACCTCATTTGTCTTCCCTAAAGAAACCTAAGGAGATGTTTGACTCCTTGACTAAGTTGTTTGAAGGAAAGAATATAAATTGGAAGATGAATTTGCAGAATCAGTTGAAAGGGGTAAAGTTCCAGACTGGAGAAACCATCCAATCCTACTTTACTAAGGTCTCTCAAATCAAAGAACAACTTGAAGCTGTGGATGAAGTAGTGGAGAATGGAAAAATTTTCATGACCACACTGAATGGCCTTCCTAGGTCATGGGACTCCTTTATCCAAGGTATTTGTGCTAGGAATAAATTGAACTCTTTCAGTAGACTATGGGAGGAATGTTCACAAGAGGAAGCTAGGCTTGTGGCCTGAGAAGAAAAGATGGGAAGTGAAGACCAAGCCCTCACACCACACACTAAGGGAAGTAAGTTCATGAGGGAGAAATCTTATAGAAAGAAACACTTGTGATGAGAAAGGACATTATTCATCAGAATGTCCCAAGAATAAACAAAGCTTCAACAATAACAACAACAACAAGAGATATCATGCTCATGCCGCTGAGGATGATGAACCTCCTAAATAGAAGGCTAGGGAAGAAAGTGAAGACTCATCAAGTGACGATGAATATGTCTTAATATCTGCTCTCACAGGTACTATTTCCCATGGATGTGATGCTTGGCTTATTGATAGTGGGGCTTCCAAACACATGACTGGGTTTAAATAATCCTTTATAGATCTATCTAAACATGAGTCACCTCATAAGGTGAAACTTGGGGATGACTACCAATATCCTATAAAAGGAAGTGGTGAAGCCTCCTACAAACTAGACTCTGGGAAGTCTTTAAAGATGCAAGATTTTCTATATGTACCTGGACTCAAGAAGAATCTTCTCTCCATATCATCATTGGATGCAAAATGGATGAGAGTTACATTTGTGGATGGCCAAGTACTTATGTGGCCTAAAGGAAAGACCATTGATCATACAGTAGTGATTGGAGAGCAAGAGGGAGGATTGTACAAATTGAAGGGACAACCTGAATATGCCATGGTAGATGAATACATGGAGCCAAGTGAGCTTTGGCATATAAGGCTTGCTCATGTGCACTATAGGGAACTGCCAATTGCAAGCAAAGCTGTAATGTCCCCATTCAAATAAGTGCATAGTAAGACAATCCCATCAATCCTACTAGTTTCCTAGGTTGGATGGGCACATGTGGGATGGTAATAAGGAAACTAATAAATGATATTTAGACATTAGAAGGGTTCAAGAATTTAATAAATATGATGAATAAATAAATTCAAGAGAAATTCTAGGTGGCAAGTGGTTTTGGAGACATATGGAGGTGGTGGGACCCACATTAGCTTGATTTTTCAATGACACATGGCAGCTCTCTCTTGCCAATTCGAATTCATGGGAAGGTGAACACTCTTGGGTGAGTTGGTAATTCATAACACATGGCATTGAGCATCTTAGGTCGAAATGGGATGGAATAGTAACCTCCATGGGAGAGGAAGAGTCAAATTGGAGACTAGTGGACACTTGGGCTAGATTCCCTAGTTTTATGACAACAATAATGAAGCATCTATGACATTTATGACAAAATTCAGACCTGAATTCTTACACCTGACCATTATGACATTTCAGACCCAAAAATAGGCTCAAGAAGGCGCTCATGGAGTTGGAGGCATCTAAAGAGACTCAAATTCGAATTTGGGAGAAGATGGAAGGTTGGAACTAGGAGACAAGTGGCAAATGAAGAATATTTTCTAAATGGAAAATTATTGAATCTATTGAGAGGATTTAGACCCCTTGAAGGCTAATGTTGGTTATAAAATGTAGAAATCAAGTATGAGAATGGCTTTTGATGATTTGAGAAAAATTGCATTTGTGAAGAGAGAGCTAGTGGATGACTAGTTTCTTGCCTTAGCCAATTTCGAGGGTGAAAGATTTCCATCCAAGTTGGTGTTTGGAGAGGCCACTCAGGTCTTTCATGGTGCTTTAATGGAGTTTTTATTTTCAGGTATCATCTACAGGAAGTTTCATGGTTTGGTTTAGTGCAGCACTTTCTCTCCACCGTTTCCAATTTTGAAGGCATATTCGTGCTCCTTGAGGGAGGGCGGTTTTGGTGAGCACTTGTGCTTCTTGAGAGAGCTTCTCATTATATATTTCTGATTGTAATAGCTTCATATACTATGTTATTGATATTCAGAAAGTCTCAGGTCGAAATACCCACTGGTTGTATGCAAAACTATTGATTAATGAGCAAACAATGTCCATTTCCCCAATGCATTGATGTATGACACTATAATGTTGATTATTTCGAATGGATGGATGATTCTCTGATATATTTGTGATCAATATACTTCCATGGATGTCTTATACAAGTTTCATGTACTGTACTTGAGCATTTGAAGCATTTTTACTCAGTTTAGTTGTATTGGGAGGTGAAATAGTGCCATTTCCCCAAGGGTCGAATTGGGGGTTTTTGCTGTTGAATGTGAGAGAGTTAGAACAGTAGTAAAAATAAATTAATGGTGAATATAAGACCTTAATCACATACTTAACACATTATATACCTCTGGTCATAAATTTGTGGGATTTTGGAGGCATTTGGAAGGCCATTTGCAGTGTTACCCGGGGGGGATTTAAGGCACAAATTACTAGTCAAAATTACATATATTGATCAGAATACAAATCAAGTTTGAAAAAGTATTTGGAGGGCCATAAAACATCCCTGAACCTTATATTCAATTCTAAATACCATTCATACACCCCTATAGAAGATTTGGGAGCATTTGGGTTGATTTGGAGGTCAAAACAGTAAAACTAGTCAAAGGTCGAAATTGGGAAAAAAAGTGAAAATTTTTAATAAAATTTGAAAAAAGGATATTACAAAAGCAGTAGAAGGTCTTCCTGAAATCTAGTCAAAGCATGAAAGTGTTTGAAAAGGGTGTGCAAAAGGAAAGAACACAAAGAAGGAATTTCCAAGCAGTCAAAGAAAAGAAAAAGGAATCTTGGAGATTGTCCACTCCGATGTATGCGAAACAATGTCATCCAGTTCTCTGAGTGGGTATGTATATTATGTTTCTTTCATTGATGATTTCTCTAGGAAGACTTGGTTTTATTTGTTGAAGAACAAAGATGAAGTGTTTGATAAGTTCAAGGAATTCAAAGCCTTGATAGAAAATCAAACAAATAAGAAAATCAAGATCTTTAGATCCGACAATGGCGGATAATTTACTTCGGGAGAATTCAAGAAGTTGTGAAGTGATTCAGGGATTAAGAGGGAGTTGACCACTCCCTACAATACACAACAAATTGGGGTTGCAAAAAGGAATAATAGAACAATCATGGAAGCAGCATGGGCAATGCTTCATGACCTAGATCTACCCATGCACGTATGGGCAGAAGTAGCAAGAACAAGAGTATATGTACAAAACAGAACACCACACAAGATACCTTACAACAAGACACCAGAAGAAGTTTTCTCTGGTAAGAAACCAGAAGTCATCCATCTCAGGATATTTGGTTGTCTAATTTTCACACACATTCCAAAAGAAAAGAGGACAAAGTTAGATCCTTCAGGAAATAAGGGTATATTTGTGGGGTACAGTGAAATCTTGAAGGGTTACAGAATGTACTTTCCAGGATTCAAGAAGATTGACATTAGTAGGGATGTGACTTTTGATGAGAACTCAGCTTACATCAAATCAAGGAAGACACCTGTTGAAGACTATGAAGAACCAAGGATACCCAGAACACAAGACACCACTATGAATGAAGCAATACTAGAAGTGGATCGTGAAATAGAAGATCCATAAGAACCTGTAGATCCACCCCATGAGAAGAACTCTCAAAAGAGGAAACCTACATGGGATAGAGAGCTCATTCAAGATGTAGAAAGGTATGGTATTCTAGAGGAAGAACACAGAGAAAGGAAAAGGACAAGATCACACACCAGCTATGTTGCCTTACTCTGTGACATTATGAACAAAGAACCTTCCAGTTATGAAGAAGCATTGGAAAAGAAAGAATGAAAGGATTCCATGGTCGAGGAATACCATTCGATCATGAAGAATGATGTTTGGGATGTGGTCCCAAGACTAGATGGGAAGTCTGTTGTGATTTCCAAGTGGATCTATAAGAGCAAGCATGCTGCAGATGGTAGCATAGAGAAATACAAGGCAAGATTTGTAGACCATGGCTTCCCCCAGAAAGAAGGGATAGATTATGAAGAGACTTTTGCTCCTGTAGCCAGATACACTTCCATCAAAATAGTAATTTCCTTGCCTGCAGTGATGAAGTGGAAGATACACCAGATGGATGTCAAGACAACTTTCTTGAATGGTGTAGTCGAAGAGGAAGTGTATGTGGAGCAGCCACTTGGTTTTGAGACACATGACAGGGAGTCATATGTGTGCAGATGGAAGAAAGCCTTGTATGGCTTGAATCAATCTCCTAGGACATGGTACAACAGGATAAACAACTTCCTATCTAGTTTTGGCTTTACCAAGAGTAAAGCAGATTCCATCCTTTACAACAAGGTTGATGAAGGAAATCTAGTGATACTCCTATTGTATGTGGATGACCTGTTTGTGACAAGTGATGATAGATTGATTGCCGAAACGAAGAGGAAGCTTGCTGCCTAGTTCGAGATGAAGGACTTGGGAACGATGCATTACTTTCTTGCTATGGAGGTGTGGCAGAGTGCAGATGGAATCTTCCTTGGAAAAGGGAAATATGTATTAGAGATCCTAAAGCGGTTCGGGATGATGGACAACAAGGCCATGGCCACACCTATGGAATGGAACCTGAAGCTATTGAGTGATGCTTCACTAGAGTCGGTCGATGTCACAGTGTATCATCGGATGATTGGGTCCTTGATGTACCTAATGAACATGAGACCAGATATTTGCTTTTTGGTGAACACCTTGAGCCAATTTCTGACAGATCCTAGACATGTTCACCTGATTGCTGTAAAGCATATTCTGAGGTACTTGAAGGGTATGATTGATTATGAGCTCAAGTATGATGTGTATCAAAATTTTAACTTGGAGGGTTATGTTGATTCAGATTGGGCAGGCAATGCTGCAGATAGGAAGGTGCTACTTTAGTATGGGATCAGGTGTGATCTCTTGGTTTAGCAGGAATCAGTCATGTGTAGCACTGAGTACAGCCAAAGTAGAGTATGTCGCAGCTTGTTCGGCTAGTTGTGAGGTAGTATGGCTTAGGAAGATACTATCTGATTTATTTGATCTCCCATTGGATGCTACCTGTATCTTCTGTGACAACTATAGTTGTGTGAAGTTGTCTGACAACCCGGTGTTCCATGACAGGTCGAAGCACATCGAGATAAAATATCACTATATCATGGATATGGTGCAAAGAGGAGCAGTGAATCTCTTGTATGTTGCAACAGATGAGCATATTGCAGATGTGTTGACCAAACCACTAGCCAGAGTGAAGTTTGAGTACTTCAGAGAGAGGCTTCATGTTATTCCGATAGAAGATCCTAAGAGATCCGATAGTCTATGCTCAGATGCTCTTTCAAGGTTTTGCTACAGGTAGCATAGAAAAGATCCTGGGAGATCTGATAGTCTGTGCTTGAATGCTCTTTCGTGGTTTTGCTACAGGTTGGCCATGGACAGGTTATGCAGGTAGCATAGAAAAGATCCTAGGAGATCCGATAGTTTGTGCTCGGATGCTCTTTCGAGGTTTTGCTACATGTAGCATATAAAAGATCCTGGGAGATCCTATAGTTTGTGCTAGGATTCTCTTTCGAGGTTTTGCTACTTGAGGCATGTAATCAGTCCTGGAGATCCGATAGGTTGAGCTATGTGCTCGTAAAAGTCCTCAGATGCTCTTTAGAGTTCTTGCACGTTGCAAGACACTCTTTTAAGGTTTTTCCTAACCACATAGAAAAGATCCTGGGAGATCCTATAGTCTGTGCTAGGATGCTCTTTCGAGGTTTTGTGGTGGTGGTCACATAGAAAATATCCTGGGAGATCCGATAGTCTATGCTCGGATGCTCTTTCGAGGTTTTGTGATGGTCACATGTAAAAGATCCTGGGATATCCTATAGTTTGTGCTAGGATGCTCTTTCAAGGTTTTGTTGACGCACGTAATTAGTCTCGAGGATTCCATAGTATGGCCAAAGATGATGAAGACCTATAGGAGGCTAGGCCTACAACCAGCATGAAAAAGGGTTGTCTCTGTAGAACTTCCTATGAAGAGAAGATTTATGAGATAGCCCAGTGATCAAGATGTCGATGTATAACATTAGTGACGATGATGCTCTGTGATCTAGTGACGATGATCCACCTCCAGAATTGAAGGCTTGTGCTGATATGTATTGATGACCTGTGTCTAGAGAATACTTGCCTAGTTAAGAGGGAGTGTTGATGTATGTGTAACTTCGGAAGATATTCTTCTATGAATTACACTTGTACCTTATTATATTCATGATGGAGATGTATTATTCCTCCAATAAGAAGTGTCGTCATTTGTATTTGTAAGTGTTGCAAGTGTCGCAAGTGTTGCAAGTGGTGCAACTTATATTTGATGCGTTATTAGACCACCGGTGTGGGTTCGGCCCTAGTTGAGTCATGTGGATGGGTTATTAGGATTCCTTAGGAAGTCAGCCCTGTTAGGTTATTGGCAAATCAAGTCAGTGTAAAAATAGAGAGGTTGTGTCTCTCATTCTATTCATTCACTCACTCATCCAACTCGCATTAGTTGAGATAGGAGTGCGCACTAGTGGAGGAGGAGTAGATGCTGGAGACATCTATCTTTTGGGTCTGATCATTGTGATCTTGTATTGTGGCTTATTCTATCTCTGAGGAAGTTGCAGGGTTTTTCACCTTCTTGATTTTCCTCGAGGAAACTCTGTGTCTCTTGTGTTTATGATTGTTATGTTGTGCATGTTATTCTCTTAGTAGGATCCTAAGATAATGTTTGAATGTAATTAGCGAAAAATTAACATGTTTATGCATATTATGCTTCTTAGTTTGATTAATGATATGACAAACTAGAAGAGTCCTATATTCAAATAAGAATATTCATGAGTAAAAGAAGTACTACCTGAAACCTTGAATACTAATGCTTGTGATAAATTAACTATGTATGAAATGACCATGACCATGCATGTTTAAGATTATTTAGAATCATAATGTTTTGATAGTATTGAGATTATACTAATGAATGTATGATTATGTATGATATCTTTAGGATGACACAATGATGACACTAGTACACACTTAAGCATGAACAGTGGTCCAAGATGGATATAAGTTCAAGGACAAATAATCAAGGAAGTAAAGATCAAGAGGGAGTCCACCCAACAACCAAACAAAGATAAGTATTTGAATTGTCATTTCTCGTATATATGATTACTTAAGTGATGTCATTCAGTCATGTACATACTTATGTTCCTAGATTTAGGATGTATATTATGCATATTATAAAATTTGCATTAATGAACAAGATACTAATAATATGAAAGTAATGGGTAAGTGGCCTATGGTAATGTACAACACTCCATTGCTACTTATCTAGAATGAAACCTCTTTGCTGGCATGTTGGGAGTTGTGCACACTCTTAACAATGTTTTGGTAGAGATGGAAGGCATCTAGAAAGTTACCATATGAATACGGGATATGGATGAATGTTGTATTGAAGCATTAGCTAAGATAATTGCATGACTGTATGACATATGTCTTTATGTGTAAGATTTTTTTTCTGAAAACTATGAGATGTTTCTAATCATGCAATTGAGTTTGACTTGTAGGAAAGATCATGTACAATCACCTACAAAAGAAGGAAAACAACATTTGTTCCAACAACGAAGTTCAAGAAAACTATTTATTGAAGATATTGAATAATCTAAAGTTCCCAGGATCCAGGATGGATTAATGGAAGGATGCCATGATCGAGGAGTACCAGTCGATCATGAAGAATGATGTATGGGATGTGGTCACGAGACTAGAAGGGAAGTCTATTGTGACTTCCAAGTGGATCTATAAGATCAAGCATGCTGCAGATGGTAGCATAGAGAAATACAAGGCAAGGTTTGTGGCTCGTGGCTTCTCCCAAAAAGAAGGGATAGATTATGAAGAAACCTTTGCACTTGTGGCCAGATACACTTCCATCAGAACAGTACTTGCTCTGGCTGCAGTGATGAAATGGAAGATACACCAGATGGATGTCAAGATAGGTTTCTTGAATGGCGTAGTCAAAGAGGAAGTGTATGTGTAGCAACCACTCGGATTTGAGACAAATGACATGGAGTCTCATGTGTGAAAATTGAAGAAAGCCTTGTATGGTTTGAAACAAGCACCTAGGACATGGTACGGCAGAATTGGAAGCTTCCTAACTAGATTGGGCTTTACCAAGAGTAAAGCGGATTCCAACCTTTACTACAAGGTTAAGGAATGCAATCCAGTGATACTCCTACTATATGTAGATGACATGTTTATGACAGGTGAGGATGGGTTGATTGCAGACACAAAGAGGAAGCTTGCTGCCGAGTTCGAGATGAAGGACTTGGGTATGATGCATTACTTTGTAGGTATGGAGCTATGGCAGAGTTCAGATGGAATGATCCTTGGACAAGGGAAGTATGTAGTAGATATCCTGAAGCAGTTCAGGATGATGGACTACAAGGCCATGGCCACACCTATGGCATCGAACCTGAAGCTATTGATTGATGCTTCATCAGAGTTGGTTGATGCGATGATGTGTCGTCAGATGATTGGGTCCTTGATGTACCTAATGAACACAAGACCAAATACTTGCTTTGCGGTGAACACCTTGATCCAATTCCTATCGGATCCTAGACAAGTTCACCTGATTGCTATAAAGCATATTTTGAGGTACCTGAAGGTTACGGTTGGTTATGGGCTCAAGTATGATGCAAATCAAAAGTTTAACCTCGAGGGTTATGTTGATTCAGATTGGGCAGGCGGTGCTGCAGATAGGAAGAGCACTTCAGGGTGTTGCTTCAGTATGGGATCATGTGTGATCTCTTGTTTTAGTAGGAAGCAATCCTATGTAGCACTGAGTATAGCCGAAGCAAAGTATGTCGCAGCTTGTTCAGCTTGTTGTGAGGTAGTATGGATGAGGAAGCTACTGTCTGATTGTTTGATCTCCAGTTGGATGCTACTTGTATCTTCTGTGACAACCAGAGTTGTGTGAAGTTGTATGAAAACCTAGTGTTCCATGACAGTCAAAGCACATCGAGATCAAGTATATCTATATCAGGGATATGGTGCAGAGAGGAGTAGTGAAGCTCTAGTATGTTGTGACGAATGAGCAGATTGCAGATGTGTTGAACAAACCACTAGCTAGAGTGAAGTTTGAGTACTTCAGAGAGAGGTTTGGTGTTCTTCAGATAGAAGATACTTCGAGGGGAAGTGATGGGACACATTTGTAGGAGCCATTCCAATCATGGTGGTAGGAGGATCCTTCCCATGGCTGTGGATGTAAGTGTTGGACGATGTTCCGGATGATGTTATGTATGATGATGATCAGGATGATCATGTGTGATAATATGCATCAGGATGATGCTATGATGATGATCAAGATGATCATGTGATGATGATATGCATAAGGATGATGCTATGATGATGATCAAGATGATCATGTGATGATGATATGCATCGGGATGATGCTATGATGATGATCAGGATGATCATTTGATGATGATATGCATCGGGATGATGCTATGATGATGATCAGGATGATCATGTGATGATGATGTGCGTCATGATGATGCACTCTATGATGATGATTAGTATGATCTAGACAAGTTGTGCTAGACATGTAAAAGTCCTGGGATGATCTTTAGAGATCTTGTAGGTCACAAGACACTCTTGTAAGGTTTTTCTAGACCACATGTAATCAGTCCTGGAGATCCAGACAAGTTGTGCTAGGCACATAAAAGTCCTAGGATGCTCTTTAGAGATCTTGCAGATCACAAGACACTCTTTTATGGTTTTGTGGAGACCACATGTAATCATTCATGGAGATCTGATAGGTTGAGCAATAAGCTCGTAATCAATCCTGGGATGCTCTTTAGAGATCTGGCAAGTCACAAGACACTCTTTTAAGGTTTTTTGGAGGTCACATGTAAAAGTCCTGGGAGATCCAATAGGTTGAGCAACAAGCTCGTAATCAGTCTTGGGATGATCTTTCGAGGTTTTTTTGATGCACATAATCAGCCCAGAGGATTCCACATGATGGCCAGCTCGCAGAGATGATGAAGAGCTAGAGGAGGCTAGGCCTACATCTAGCATGAAAAAGGGCTGGCTCTGTATAACTTCCCATGATGAGAAGAATTGAGAGATAGCACCAATGATCGAGATGACGAGTACAACAATAGTGACGATGATGCTTTGTGATCCAGTGACGATGATCTAGCTCCAGAGTTGAAGACTTGTGCCTTTACGTATTGATGACTTGTGTCAAGAACATACCTTCCTAGTTAAGAGGGAGTGTTGATGTATTTGTAACTTCAGAATATATTGACTTGTATATTGTATGTATTACATTTGTACTTTATAGTATCCCCAATGAAGATGTATTATTCCTCCAGTTGGAAGTGTCATCATTTGTATTTGCAAGTGTCGCAAGTTACATTGTAAGTGTTGTAGCTTATATTTGATGGGTTATTAGACCACCTTGGTGGGGTCGGCCCTGTATGACTCATGTGGATGGGTTATTAGGCTTCCTTAGGAATTCAGCCAAGTTAGGGTTAAAGGAAGGTTAAGTTGTTGTATAAATAGAGAGTGTGTCTCTCTCATTTCATTCATTCACTCATTCATCCAACTCGCATAGTTGAGAGAGAGGAGTGCGCACAAGTGGAGGAGGAGTAGCTGCTAGAGACAGCTATATTTTGGTTTTGATCTTTGTGATCTTTGTATTGGTGCTCATTCTATCTCTGAGGAAGTTGCGGGTTTTTTCACCTTCTTGGTTTTCCTCAGTGAAATGATTTGTGTCACTTGTCTCTTGTTGTCATGTCCCCTTCCATCAATGCAATGCAAGGAAGGAAACATGACCAAACATACTGGGCTTATTTGGTAATCTCAGCCCCATACATTACTCAGAAATTCATAACAATTTAAAATTTATGTGTGCAAGTTCATACTCAATATAAACACAGCGGAATTAAATCATATTTGCACACACACAATTATAATGCATCAACATATCTACCACAAGTAAATGATGATTCGATATGCAGGGAATCAATCTCCTTCTCATGCTATGCACAGACTTCATATCAATTCCATTAAAATTCAGAATTAACACATACAGAACACAGAATGCATATAAATTAAACCACAGAGAATACTTATCTTTGAGATGAAGTTGTCCAAACAACTAGCTATGAGAGAGAAACATTCCACCCAACCATAGATCTTTGTCCAGCCTATATTCTTTCAGCTGAGAGATCACCCTCGAGCTGGGTTGTGTATCCACTAAGGAGGAACTAAACAAGCTCACTCACCGCCATGGTTTCACTCAATAGCTATGTTAAGCCAACATGGATGATTTTAAGAACCCCCCCTCTATTTATATGTATAAAAATTGGGCGAGTCCCCATGATACAAAGGAAACGTTGCGGGCTATTTTATCAAGAATATAATATGTATATATAATTCTTTGGTGATTTTTTTCATAAAATTATGTAATCCTGTAAAATATTGGCAAATCTTTCATAAAATGATAAAATCTTGTAAAATTTTAGCGAATCTTTCATTGAATTATAAAACCTTGTAAAATATTGGTGAATGTTTCATAAAATTATAAAATCTTGTAAAATATTGGCGAATCTTTCATTGAATTATAAAACCTTGTAAAGTCTTAGTGAATATTTCATAAAATTCTAAGGAGAGCAAAATCCACTTACTCAACAACAATTTGGAGAGCAAAATCTTTCAAAGGAATTCTCTTTAAATATTCTTGAATTCTTGCAGCTTTCTCCTGGAAATGTGTTTCATTAGCACAACATCTTCTCATGTGAAGAATTACCCGTTGATCATTTGGTTGCAAGGAAGAATTATATCTATTCATTATAGCCTACATTTTCATTATGCATATATGGGAATGTTCGGCGATATCACAATTCCCAAGTATTATCAGGAAGTAGATCATCAAGATTAGCTATGTCCAACTGTTTCATCCAACAACAATTATCATGTATGAAGGCAATACTCTAGATTAAGGAGACTTTCAAAATTTAATGTATCATCATAATACTTGCATTTATATAGTGATCATCCTTGAGGCATCCTTTTATATGTGCTTTAGTTGCTATTAATGTGAGTACCATATTTGTTTTTTACAACTCCTATGAGCTCTATTGGCTATTGGATGTTCTAGAAAACCTATTAAAAAAGCACCTGGTCCAATAGCCTCTAAAATGGTGTACAAGACATAAAATATAGGATTTAGATTGTAATGTTATTTCTTTTGAAACCACCCACCTATCTAGATGTAACTAGTCTTTATCTCCAACCTAACAATAATATGGTATCCTATATCTAACTTGAAAATTATTTTATTTAAGCTAGAGTGTTGAGGAGAATCTCTGAACATTTCCATGTGTGAGATTTAATCACTCTACAAAGTTAGTATCTTTGTCTTGCTCCTTTCTTCATGGCATGCATACAACTACAAATGCCACCAGAATTTGGCATGCTGTGAAAGGATGAAACCCATATCAAAATTTAAAAGGTGAATTTATAGTCGATACATGGAAGCCCTATTGTATATGTTCGATTATGTGAAAATATTTGTCACAGTTCCCATTAGCCACTAGTCTGGATGAGAGGTGATATCACAATTCCCAAGTATTACAAGGAAATAGATCATCAAGATTAGATATGTCCAACCATTTCATCCAACAACAATTATCATGTATGAAGGCAGTACTCTAGATTAAGGAGACTTTCAAAATTTAATTTATCATCATAATAATTGCATTTGCATAGTGATCATACTTAAGGCATCCTTTTATATATGCTTTAGCTGCTATTAATGTGAGTACCAATTTTTTTTTGAAACTCCTCTAAGCTCTATTGGTTATTGGATGTTCTATAAAACCTATTCTAATGGTGCCTTTAATCTCCTTATGTTGATGGAACAAATGCTAAAAACATTGTCTATGAAACTATGGTGAGATTGTAATCCCTGCAGCATTTTAAGTTTAACTTTATTTGCCACAACCAAGTCACACAATCAATCAATATACAGTCGCACAATTACAAAACTGCAATGCATTTTTATCAGGCTATGTATAGAATTCAAATAGATTACCATTTGATTCTCATGCATTCATAACACATAAGTAAGCACAAGGAATCACCAACACCAGAGATAGCGGGAATTTATCTTTTTCTCATTCATACACAAAACTGTACATACTTTTGAAACCTTGACCTACTTCTACTATGTTTGTGGTCAATTGACCCTCAGACTAACTAACTTAACGAGATGAACCTTGAAATGCCTTCTGGCTTACAAACTTTAGCTTGGCAATGTTACTTCCATCTCACTAACAAACTCCTGCAATTTTGCAACTGATTTCTAAATATAGAAACTCAAGTCTATCTCCTTAATGACTCACTAAAATAGATAGCGATATCTCTGCAACAAACTCCTAGATATTTTGATCCTGCATCACACATGCATATATGGTTGGCTATTGTGAACTATAATACAACATTTTCTTTTACTCCAGGCACTTAATTGGGATTTTTAGCATGGAGTACATATGTGAAATAAAAGTCCCAATATAATTTGTATAATTTTATATAATTGTATAATCTGTGTTATTCATGTCTAATGCTAAACTCAAATGTACTTCATTGCCATTGCCACCATATTGCAGAAGATGACGAAGTGTCCTAACTCTTAATTCTTTTAAATAATCAACATTTACTAGCAGGATTTCCTCATCTAGTCATGCCTTAATGGACATGAAATCTTGATAAGACAATCTCAGAAATCACTCCCCATTTAAAAAAGAAAATAACATATATTCTAGTCATTGAGTCGAAGACATCTAAACTATAAACCATATTTCATGATTCAAGATTGATTGATTGAATTAAGTAACTATTTTGCATTCCACCATTACAATGCACAAGTGGAATTTTTGCAATGAGCTTCCTAGCTAACCAAGGGATAATGCTTTATGTTTAATATTGTTTGTGTCATTCCTCCATTAATAGGGGTTACAACTGTTTTTATAGCATTTTGGACTTTGTAGTACACACCACCAATTCTGAAGGTTTTGTAATTTCTTGGTGATGTGCCTTTGCTGCCATTTTCTGTGATGTGCTTTATACATTAATGATTATTAAATAGAAATTTGAAAGGAGTATTTTATAAATAATGAAAATCATGGATAAATTATATCAATGAAATCACAAGCATGCAATAAACCTTTTCTATCAGCTTCTCATTGGAGATGAGAAGAACATCAATAAGGTACAATGTGTCCTAACCAATTGCACAGAAACAGAGACTAAAATAGCCTTTGAATCTGCTAATACAGAGAATCTGTCCAAAAATCTTCATGCATTCTTATATGTAGGAACCAAAAGATGGTGTTCCTCTTGCATTTTCAAGTGCTTTACAATCATCAGAAGTGCAGAAAAAATAGCACAACAAAGATGGATCTTGAAATAAACATAAGGCTCTTTGCTTTCAGGTTGGCATCTCTTTGCCTAACACTTCTTTCAAAGGCATGTGCTGGCATGAAGTTTTCTAATTGTGGTTTTGGGATGTCATCCATGCAAAGATGACTAGAAAACATTGATTACATAGATTCAATTCTTTGGACAGTTGGCAACCACCTTCCAGAGGCAATGCCCCATCTTTCATAAAAACACTCAGCTTCCCTTGCATTCTCTTCCTTAGTTCATAATTAGTATGGTTGGAAGTCAGGCCATCTACTTCACTCAAGTCTTAGTCACTTGAAGTGTCCAACTTATCATTTTCACATTGTTTTCTAGCATGCCCTTTCACACTTGAAGATTCAGAGGAAGACTTGGTGAAGAAAAAAGGTTGAAATCCTCAATTATCAATGGGGATGTTGATATCTGAAAATATGGGCATCATTAGAACGTTAAAATATCCAAAATAAAATTTTGATTGAAAACAGTACAAACGTTGCAAAACAAATGAATTCAAAACTAAAGGTTGGATGAAAAATTGCAAAGCGGCGTATACCTGATCAGTACTGGAGATCTCATGGAAATATTTCATTTGACTTGCATCCTCTTCTCCAGCTTGCTTGTGGAAAGGTTCCTTTCCACATATATGCTTATCAGTAAGTATGGTTGGCCTGCAACGTGGTCTTCCCAATTCTTGTTCTAATGAGAGTATAGCACTAATGAGAGGGGTCTTCGCAATTCTTGTTCAGCCAACAATGCCAATATTTTTCCCTCCTTCAAATGTACATGTACTGCCCAAGACCAAGGGAATTGTTGGGTCTATATCTAATCTGCACACATAACAAATATATTTGACTACAATCATCAATAACCATGCAAATTTTAATTAAAAAAAAACATTAACACAGTTATCTGGTCATAAAGAACAACTTAGGCACCTTCAACTCTTGTAATTCCACCTTCCCATGTGAGGGCCAATTAGCCGATGGTCTGAGATCTTCTATAACTACTGGCTCCTCACTAGGAATGTGCATGTACTGTTTGATGCATTCTACATACACAATGTAGTTTGTTAGTGTACCTTGGTTTTAAATACTAAATACAATTGATATGTCCAATGAGACACAATAAGATATGGCTATCCCAACAAAACCTGCACCAGTTCAAATTGTTATGCATGATCATCTTATACAAATAAACACCCAGTAATAGTAGAAATATCCCACAGTTAAACTTCAATTTTATTGTACACACCATGATTGACAGTACCCTTTGGAGCAGAACCAGGGAAAGAATAGAGGAGCAAAGAACAGTCGCACTCAATACCTTTAGAAGTTGAATCAACTACTCATTTGCTGAGAAACAGTGTTGTATGCATTCACAAGCTCCATGGGTGCCTCACTTGAGACCAATAGTTCTTGATATTTCCCCGCTTGATGAATCTCCCCATCCAACATCAACTGCAAAAGAGAGATTTTAGTGTAGAAATTCAAAGACAATTTCCCAAAACTATCAGCAGTAAATATGTCAAAATTACAAGAATTATAATCATGTGCCATCCATTGAAAAACTTTGTCAAAAAGTTGTATACAAGCAAACAAACAGATTTCAATGACTAGGACAACTATTTACTAACCAAAATATCATCAAATGCAGGGAGAAAATCAACTTGGTGTGTTACAAGGATTACTGTCTTTTTCGACAGTGCTCCCATTATGTATTCCTACAGATCAAAATCTGTGATTAATAGGATATCAGAAAGCTAAGACAAAACGAAAAAATCATTGCTATAGAAAGGGGCAACATACAAAAGTGCTATGCACATAATAATTTGAAAACCTTTATATCAAAAGGAAATCATGATATTAACCTTAAAAAAGCTACCAATAGTATCAGCATCAACATCACTGAAAGGATCATCCAAAAGATAAATATTAGAATATTGATATAAAGCACAAGCAAGCTGTATACGTTATTTTTTGCCATGATTGAGATTGACATCTCTTTCTCCTAGTTCAGTCTAATCACCAAAGGGAATATTCTAGATATCTTTATCCAACGAAGACTTTAGGATAACTTCCTCATATATATGCGTGTCCATGGGATGCCCAAATAGTATGTTGTCTCGTATTGTTCCAATTTGAATCCATGCAGTCTAAGAAACATATGCAAGAGTGCCATAGACTTACAACTACAGAGGTAGGGTTGAGAACATGAGAAAGAGAATCCATCAATTTAAAAGGTTGACAATGTTAGGGTAAGGGGGTAAATAATTCTTACTTACACTGCCCCTCAACTTTGGTACTTCTCCAAGTATTGCAACTAAAAGAGTTGATTTTCCTGATCCAACTTCTCCACAAATTTCCAATTTTTGGCCATGTTTAACCTCCATATATGCACCAGAGCTTCTGTGGTGGCCCTTAACTGTTGATCTTGGGCTGACATCAGTTCAGTTTGAAACTTATGTTGTAACTTTTCTAATGGAGTGTTACAAAGCATGTTGCTGATGTAACTACCAAGGATGAAAGTGTGGCCCATCCAATTGCATGGAAGAGGATGCCTAAAGCAAATATGAGCTAGAGTACTGTTGGCCAAGTCTGATGAAACTAGAAGGGAAATTCCTCAATACGATAAGCATATACTGCCATATAATTCATGATTTCTCCTGTTGTATGCACTTGTTTAGTTTCATTGGATATCTTTAATTGCTTTTGATAGATTGCTGCAATGAGTGAAGAGTGCATTTGTAGACTAATCCATCTAGTGCCAAAATACCATTTCCTTTGAGATAAGGATTCCATGACCTTGGAAATAAATAGTGCTTCTACCAAAACAAAACCTTCATATTTGAATGATTGTCTAACTTCTGAAAATCCAATAAAGGAATTCATAACAAGTGGTCCATAAGACAGGGTAAGTATTTTGAGAAAGGCATAGAACCCAGTCCTCCCTATATTTTTCCAGTGACAACAAACGAAAGCCCAGAAAACTGACGGAGTGACAGATTGCACCCAAAATAGTATGTATCACTACAACACATATGTGGAATGGATTTTGAGGTTTCACATTTCTCAGTATGCTCGTCCGCCTTATCCATTTGATGAGAACAATGGACTGGAATGCCAACAAGAAGAATAAATGTATGATTGTGATCAAAGCATGTTTGCTGCACGAGGACAAATGGAAGGTGTGTAGTAAATCTGAGTTGAGAGATAGGGGTAAACCGCAACTCTCTTCACAGTTTTGAGCAGGGGACAATGGATTTGAGAGGCCACAAAAGTTGCTCTAGAGCTCCGGGGTTGATAAATCAATTCAGTGCAAGAAAATTAATCAACAAATTGCAATAGTTCTTGACAACTTTCAACTATCAAAACAATCCTAGGATCATATAAATATCATATTTTAAATATGCCATCATACTAGGGCCATGTCACCTATTTTGTTGAAAATCCTTGTCATTTTTACACTTAAAACTGAGGATAAATGTTAAAATGAAAAATATAATCAAAGTAATGAGCTTACCTATAAATATAGCCATCCTTGTTCTGTAAACAGTTTGCCACAACCATTGCAGATTTTATTTAGTAGATTTTATTCAGCAGATTTTGTTCAAAACACCCCAGTTACCTCAGTTTCTCGTTCGACCACAGAATTCAAATACAAAATATATATAGTACTTTTCTAAATCATGCTGGCTGAGATATTCCAATAATTTGCACCAACATCAATAGGATTCCTCTAACTATTCTTAGCATCAGCTAACTTAGCCTTTTGAAAAGACTCTTTTATAGTGCAGATGTCAAACATCTCAAGCGCTTTCTTAATTCATTTGATCCATTAACCAATGAACTCCGTGATCAACTTCGCCTCTTCATCTATCACTCTAAGACTAATCGTGTAGTTGTTGTATTGGATGTAGGCATCTACTATCTAATTGGAATTCTATTGCAGGTACTGTCAATGTTATTATTCCTTCCAATAGTTAACAATATAGGATTTGTCCTTGATGGTGACTTTGAATTTGCCCCGCATCAAGGCTTGTGTGGTGCAAATATTTTGTTTGTGCTCAAGCCTCAAATTATTTCCCTTTCCACAACAAAAATTCTTCATGCATGCACAACTTTACAAAGGAAACACTATCTTCATTTGTGAATTGTTGTACACCATAAAAAGAATATAACTGCATCAAGCAATTATCAAGTCACAAGGTGTTCATCTAACCCTCATCGAGTGATATTTCTACCTTGATTTCCATTCTTATAGAGAGGCCTAGATTTGGCAATGATCTTCGTTTACAACTACTTGACATCTTGCTTGAGTTGATCCCTAAGCCTTTTTGAATGCTAACCTGCAATGTTATCACAGACGTTATCAAATGCTGCAACAAATGGAAGATATTGATCAATTAAGGCTAGCAACTTCAGCTTTGAGTAGTCCTAGAACGTCCAACTCAGTTTTAGACTTAACATTTAGGAAAAATGTATTATTCTTCCTGCCCTCCCTGCCAAATAGGAGCAACAGTATAGTGCTAACTTGTCAAATGACCAATCAGTGGGTTTTAGGTCCAAATAA
This sequence comes from Larix kaempferi, assembly GCA_027924585.1. Taxonomy (NCBI): domain Eukaryota; kingdom Viridiplantae; phylum Streptophyta; class Pinopsida; order Pinales; family Pinaceae; genus Larix; species Larix kaempferi. The sequence continues at coordinate 10,929,689 of BSBM01000368.1, forward strand.
TAAGTTGGCATGCACTATATTATTCTTGGTGATGACTCTATTGGCCTCCATTATTAAATTAGTTCTGTCTAGTACACCTAGAACATCTAGCTCAGTTTTAGACTTAACATTTAGTAAACTGATTACATTATGGGAATCTCCGGCTTCTTATCCAGTTAATTGGTTATTGTTTTACAATCTGGAAAGGCAATCCTTGCCGGTTCCTACTCATCCTGTACTAGTACCAACTGATTTCAATTCTTAGTAATCTCCATAGTGATGTCATCCCATACTATATGTTTGGTCCCTTTCAGTGCATGTTTGCCTACATATCTCTTAGCAAACTTATAAAGCTCTGTTTTTAATGTATTCTTAGTCTGTTGTAGCTCTTGTACTATCTCATTCCTTACTCTATTTTTTTTTTTCCATCATGATTCCAATCATGACCTGCCAAATTTTGTCATTCCTCCACTTCATTTCCTTGATCTAATTCAATAGAACAATATGTGCACTTCCTAACACAAACATGGTTACTCATACAAGAGTAATGAGAGGAATGGAATTTATCTAGAATACATCGCCAAAAACATACAAAACACTTACAACCACATACAGAAAGTCCCTGCTTCAATTCTACTAGGGCTAAAACTGCCTCGAGTTGCAACTTTTGTACATCATTACTGCTATAAAATTCGGCAGTGTTGTTGGAAAGCCACTTTTGAACATGATCATGGCATCTCTCTATCAATGCCTCTAAGAAGTATTGAAATTTAGAGTGCCATAGATCACCATTTTTACCTATTCTTTCCAAGACACTTTCTAGTCTTGACCTAAGATAACAATTTTTTTTATCATTTGATGTAGTTTCATCCAGAGATGCAAGCTCCAGGCTAGTGTCCTTCAAATCAATGAGTAGATCCCCAATTTCTATTGGAGCATCACCTACCACTTGGTTGAATCAAGTCATAAAACTAGATTTCAATTCCATTGTGTCCACAAGAAGTTTCATAAACTGTAAATCTTGATCATGGGAGGAGTATATTTGAGCCTTTTGGGAGGAGTAAATCCAATCTCTTAAGAATAGTAGCAAAACTAATTCATTATATTCAAAAATCAAAACTCTAAAGACGTAAAGACATGCAACATGCAATAAATTCATTCAATTTCGGATATACTCAAAACAATCTAACTACTAGTGGCCAAAACAAGATGACTGCTACACACCACCAAATAAGACAAGAAACATGCTAACCTGTATAGTAGCAAGGTTTGGAATGCTCCTTTTACAGTATGTTGCCCTGTAGGTGCTGAGATTCAAGTGAATACTGTATTGACAATCTGTGGACATATGAAAATTATGCCAATTACATTAGAGAAATGTCAGTCTCATGCCAATAGGTATCCTACGATGAATGCGTAGGAACCTTTACATAGGACATTTTTCTCTTCGCTTAGCTATGTAGAGCTCATTTCACTTTCTAAATACTGATACTTTCAAAGAAAATATGAAATAAGTAAATAAATGCTAAAAAGTGAAGATGCTTAATTCATACAAGTGAAAGGAAATACAAACATCTTTCCTCAAACCGTTGAATCAAAGAAAATCAAAAGAAACCAATGAAGCTACAACAAATGGTTAATTCAAGCATCAAATAATAACTAGAAGCATTCAAGGGACTAACACAATCTTTAAACAAAATAAACCCAAACTTCCACAATCGACAAAATACTAAAAACATAAGCAGTAAACAATCCATAGAAATTTTCCAAGGTATCAGAGCTAGACATTAACACGGTTTCATGTACTAGAATGAGCCCATTCCTGCTTAGCGAAAGTCTTGTTAAATTATTTATTTATCCCTTGATACTAGGACACTATCTATGTGAAGAGATAGGCCCCAACTTCATTCACATTCCAGCTTCATTTCATGTCACAAACAAGAGAGAGAATGTAACAGTTAAATATCAAAACATCAATCTTAAATAACTTACATCAAGGAAATGTAGTCCCAATCATCAATGTTACAATGAAAAACACAAAATATAGAATATATCTTCACCTAAAATGCAACCTCAAATTGACATATAGTGATCTTGTTACCATAAATATTTTCCAACCTACTTCCAAAATAGAGGAACAACAAAGTTAGTCAAATAACATGAATCACATCATAAAAAATAGAACACCTAGGTCCTGGACTCACATCCGGAAAGTGTCAGTGAAACACAACTGCACTAACTAGATTTAGGGCAAGTGGAAACTCCACTTGTTATCTCATCCCTTAATGGTCCAATGGACATGTGGGGACCTGAATCTTGTTAAATCGACAAACCGATAGAATCGGGCATTTTGTCATACACTATCCAATTATGCCCATGGAGGCTAAGATAATTATGCATTGTAACTATGCCAATTGCATTAGAGCCAGAGGAATGTTGGTCTCGTGCCAATAGGTCTCTTACAATCAATGGATAGGAACCTAGTACATCGACCATGTTTCTCTTCGCTTAGCTATGTAGAGCTCATTTATTTTTCTGACTAATGATAAGTATTTACAAAGAAAATATACAATGAACATAATAGATTTAGAAAAGTGAAGATAATTAATTCATGCAACTGAAAGGAAATAAAAACATATTTCCTCAAACCCTGAATCAATGTAAATCAACTAAAACCAAACCAAACTACAACAAAGGGTTGAATCAAGCATCGAAAGAGAACTACAAGCATTCAAGGGACTAACACAATACTTAACCACAATACACTCAAACTTCAAAAATCGACAAAATGCTTCAAATAAAAGCAATTAAAAAACCATAAAAACTTGTCAAGATATTAGAGCTAAACACCAACATAGTTTCATGTACTTGAATAAGCCCACTCTTGCTTAGCGAAAGTGTTGTAAAATCAGTTATTTATCCTTTAATGCTAGGACACTATCCATGTGAAGAGATAGCTCCTAGCTTTGTCAAATTCCAGCATCATTTCCTGTCGCATACTAGAAAGAGACAATGTAAGATATAAACATCAAAACATCAATCTTAAAATAATTTGCATAAAGGAAATGTGGCTCAAATCATCAATGTTACAACAAAAAAATAGAATGTAGAATCTTTTTTTACCCGAGATGCAACCTCAAATTCACATATCGTGATCACCAGAAAGGGTCCATGGAACACCTAGACCAAAATAAGACTCAAGAGTCCCTCATGTACATTGGATCATATACAATCTTAGTTTAAATCCATTTCCCAATTCACATTTGGGCCTTGGTCCTCATTTACAACATTATGAGCATAATCTTCTCTAGATGAACCATCATTCTGATCCTCAATATCAAGTTCATTAGAGAAATTTGTTATATTGTTTTCTCCCCTTCTTTCACGATCTGATCGCCAAAGAGCTAGTGCTCTTTCATATGGAAAATTGTCAACCTTGTACCTTGTTACATATAATCTTAAGCATGTATCCACATTTTTATCAAGCTTGTTCCTCAACTTTGACTTCAAGAATGATAGTGCACTAAACATTCTCTCATCCTCCATTGATCCCAAAATCATGGTTTGACATAAATCCGCTAATTTGAAATATTCTGACATTCTTTGTACTAGGATTTCACTACCACTAAGTTTAGTCCATAATTTTGTAATTGCACCACATTCTAGAGGATTCTCCAACTTAGAAAATTGCTTCCACATTGTTTCAGCAAAGCATTCGGCTTGATCTGACATTTTTTTCCAATCTAAAATACCTTGAATATGATCTCCTTATATCTCAGCCTCTCGACAAAAATGGATTTTCAAAGTCTTACATTTTGCTATAATTTCAACCTTTAAAGTGTATGAACATTGAAGATGGTTCCAATATCTAGGGTATACCACAGACATGGCCTCCAACAATTCATCCCAAGGAAATCGTTCTCTTATCTCTAATGATAGTGATTTTGCAATTTCTATCAAGTTGCGCTAGATTGAAATCACAACACTGTCAAATCATTCTCTTGACACAGGGCACTCTTTGGTGGTTCTTCTTATCTTATCATTATAATAAAAGGGAACCATATGCCCACGCACTGCCATACATAGAATCTCTTTTTCATCAAACTTTAAAAAAAAATTCATCATTTTCTACATTGATTATCTTAGTCCAATTTGTAAATGCTAGACCTATAAAAGACTCTGCTCTCATATACAAATTATCCAATGCAAGGCATGCTAATTTTCTTGCATTTGTGTATTCAGCAATATACATTGTGCGAATCTGAACCATCTTCACAAGGTTATTCATTTCATGAAGCATAGGAAGAATTCCAGCCAATGTCAATAATGTCTCTATATCAGTTAATAGAAAGAGAAGAGTTTGAGCTTTTTCTACACTTAAGCGATGTTCATACATCACCCCTACCAAGGATGCATATTCATCAAATAGTCTTTCAGTTGGTCCCTTCAACAAGATCCATCTTGTATCAACATCTTTTAATAATTTTTTTCCATTTGTAATACCGTCAGCAAACGTTTTAAACTCTAAAAATCGTTTGGGACTTCGACAAAAGTATGCATGAACCTCGCATACAAGATATTCAACTTTTGAAACCAATGGAAAGTTGCTTACTATTTTAAATGCAAGATTCATCCTGTGAGCCATACAATGAATACTAAGCATATACAGTGAAGCTGACAGTTGTAGTCTAGCACAAAGGCCATTCCTTTGTCCCTGCATTACCGATGCTCCATCTGCTCCAATGCATACCAAATTTTTTGCAATCATTGAATGATCCATTCCACCAATTTCCTTCAAACTATTAATAACAAGTTCATAAATATTTTCTGTTATAGAACTTTTGCTCATTTTATGAATTCCAAGTAGATAGGAATGCCTGATATGGTCAATGACCATATAAATGCTCATGCAAATCCATGAAGTATTATCGATAGTTGTAACCTCATCCAAAGACAATGACAAAAATGTAGCATTTGCAATCTTCTCTTTCATATCATCCTTTTCTACTTGAGCTAGATATTTTCCCCATTCCCAACCACTCGTTAAAGACCAATGAGAAGATGGAAAATTTGGCACTTGAATGAAAGATAGATATTTCGTGGTTTTTGGATAATCTCTCATAGGACGACCATTGGATAGGATGTGAAATATAGTGCTTAATTGTATCGTCTTCAATAACAAATTTGTTTCCATCATCTTTCCAAATTGAGATGTGATGGTTCCTCCACTTTCCTCGAGTTTCCTATTATTTATTAATAATTTATTATATTCATCTCCATATTGGAGATGTCAACATTCGCTAATAGATTTCCATCTACCAATAGATTCCTTCTCTCCATTTACAATTTTCTTATCATACACCTTTCCAACATGCTTCTCTATTGTGTCTATCTTCATCTGCAATTTCACTAGCTTTCCAAGTTTCCAACTACATGAAATGCACTTAACTTCTCGTGAGGTCTCATTCTCATTTGCTGGAGATATCGGTTCAATAAATGGGAATCTTGAGACCCATTCAAATTGGAATCGCCTCCCTATGTCCCATTGACCCTTTTTCCTTTTTCGTGAATGGACTGTGTCACCTTGCAAGGTAAAATATTCAACATTTGAACCACCAATTTCTGATGAAAATGCATTTGTCTCACTTTGATCACTAGAGGAATGTATTCTACCATCCATTGTATGGGTTCTAGATGCATTCTCAAAACTTTTGACATTTCTCTCATCGATGCCTTGCTCAAGAGAGCTTGAAGCATGAATAGGATCTGGATTGTTGGATTGAGGCTTTTGAAAATATGATAATACATCCTTTTGTTTTGATATTTTATTTGTCTTTCCACGATCCATCTTTGACATCTTACTCAATATTCCACATTGAAATTCCAAATCAATATATAAACCAGAAGTGAAGCCTACATGAGAAAAATTATATAAAATTAGTACAATAGCACATTATATTGCAAGAAAATATAATGAGACAAGACAATTAAGTAGGAAATCAAGAACAATTTCATTAAAAGTTATAAGGTTGTGTTGCAATACTTACAACATTACCAAAGAAGAATAAACCCAATATAAAAAGTTCATTGATTCTGAGTTCGACATGGAAAAGAGCTAACACAAGCCCCAGAATGTGAGTATTGAACTAAGGGCATAATCCCTCACCTATCTTTCAATTAAGGGGCCTTATAAGAATTTGGGGCCGTATGTTTCTATACAATAACAAACCAAGTGTGCTAACATGGATAGATAATGCAGCTACCTACCGGTGTAATAACAATACCATCGAGCATATGTTCTAATTTTCTAGCAAACATGCATCTTAATAATCTAAAAGGTTTCAACATAAGGATAACTAGGGACAAGATATATTCAACCTAGTACCACGCAGAAGATGATTGTAAGAAGATTGGGATTTACTAAAGTTTAATAGGATTGTTCTTTTTATTAATAACTACCACAACAAACAAGAGGAGCAAATTCAAAGAGGGTATTTGGAAAGGGTAAATTTAAGAATTAAAATTTTTCCCCTCTAATTTCACTTTCTTGTGATGTCCCAACCTTGATTCCTGTTTGGGTAAGGTTGCCACATATTCCATTAATCCACTACAATGATCTAACCCTTCAAGCCAAAGGGAATAGCCCTAGGAAATATATAGATAAGGATGAACAAATGGAAAACCAATACACATGTTGAGATGAGTATTTAAAGTCACAAGATACCCAAGCTTCCTATGTATAAACATGGAAATAAGTTGAGTATGTGATGGTGTGGATGAAATAAATGATAGCTATCTCAAAAAAAACTACAAAAAAATTGTTCCAATTGAAGAAATGTATCATATAGTTTAGATCTATAGGAATTGGTCATAAATGCATATGTAGAAACATTTATTATGTATGTATATAATATGTGATACAATACTCAACCTAGCTTTTGAAAACAACATCCTAATAACTATACTGGCACCTATAATAAAAAACACACATGCATTAAATTGGATGTACACAAGGACATTTAAAATAAAAAGAAAAAAGCATATCATAAGATTTCAGTGTGCTCAATGCTATATGTGATGTTATTAAAATTGCAAGGCTTATCTATGCAAGTGTTGTGATCTAAGCTAGAAATTGTGGGTACTTATAATTCAAAATCACAAGGCTTATCTATGCAACCGATAAAAAATTCATTCATGATGCTATATTATACAATGCTTGTCCCCCAAGTTATTAAAAATAAAAATATTCAACATGAAAAATAAGCATACTGCTGAAATCGGAAATCTCTATACATATATTTGCAAATTTGTGGGTACTTACAATTCAAAATTCTCTGATAAACTGAGATATTTTGTAACCCAGTTACTTCAATGGATGGAAGACATACATTATGGCCACTTGAGTTCTAATTGTGAATGGGCATCAAAGTAAAGTTGACTGTAGGATAATATTGATGGCTCGAACAATTTTATGGTGAGGCAGAGGATCCTCAATGATTTTGAAGTCTAGTAGGTCATCCTAATATATCCAAGAGATCAAAATTATTCAGCTATGTTAGGATGTATGTGGTTGGGAAACATTTATGGTACATACATGCAATAGTGGAGAAATAGAAGCCTACTCTATTAAGTGCAACACTACAGTTTTGTGCATTGTTTACTTGCAGTGAAAACAAGTATGGGGAATGGAAAAAAGAATGTGGAATGGAAGGCCCATCTTACTAGGAGACAAAAACTATTGCGGTGAAAATTATCTGCCTAGGTTAGTAAGCACTCTTTCATCTAGACAAGTCACATACATGATCAAATACTAACTTTAAATATTGAACATACAAGTAATAGTGGACGACTACACATTAGGATTTCAAAATATGCCCAGCATTATATTGTCAGGCTTACTTGATTGCCTAGGATGTATCAGCTCTTGGTATAGGCAGAAATCATCTGGGAAACATACATGCGTTGAATAAATTTGTTCCTAAAATGGATTTGGGATAGGTATGTACAATGAATACGTTTTTTGTGAACCTCATAATTTTGTGGAGTATGATGCCACTTGGTATCCACATCACTATGAACTTGTAGAAATTGAATGTTGCCACAATTGAAGGCATGGAAAGATGAAGTGGAATCCAAAAGATGAAAGCTACTAGTAAAACAATCCAAATGAATTTGAACTAAGCACAAACTTGGGATATGAATGCTTGTTTATCTATTCATATGGTGGATAAAAAGACATCAAATATTGACTATCCATGTTGCCACATCACAAGCATGGAAAGATTTATCTTGTGGAAAATCTAGCCAACAAGCAAACACAAACAGAATCTTGTGGAAAATCTAGCCAACAAGCTTTCAAGGTTGAAGGTGAAATTCCTGAACTGCATTGAAATGTCAATTATGGGCAGAATTTCAATAAATGTAGGCTTTTTATCCCACTAGCTCCATAAAAAATTCATTCATGATGCTATATTGTACAATGCTTGTCCCCCGAGTTATTAAAAATAAAAATATTCAACATGAAAAATAAGCATACTGCTGAAATCTAAAATCTCTATACATATATTTGTGGGTACTTACAATTCAAAATTCTCTAATAAACTGAGATATTTTGTAAACCAATTACTTCAATGGATGGAAGACATACATTATGGCCACTTGAGTTCTAATTGTGAATGGGCATCAAAGTAAAGTTGACTGCAGGATAATATTGATGACTCGAGCAATTTTATGGTGGGGCAGAGGATCCTCAATGATTTTGAAGTCTAGTAGGTCATCCTAATATATCCAAGAGATCAAAATTATTCAGCTATGTTAGGATCTCCTTGGCACATGTTCCTACAAGCATTCTGGATCATATCAACAAGTTGATTTACCAATTTTTATGGAGAGGAAGTTCAAAAATGAAGGCTCATCATTGGGTTTCGTGGCACAAGCTTGCCCTGCCAAAGGAACTAGGTGGATGGGATCTCAAGCATCCACTATGCTTTACAAAATATCTTGCAGAAAAGGGGGTGTAGCATATTTTAAAGGGGGGTGGCATGTGGGTACAAGTAGTTCTATAAAATATATATTCACCCCCTCACCATTGAGGAATGGTTTAGGTCCAATGAGAAGTCTGTAAGGAATGTCTCTACTATGTGGAAATCTATTATTTTGGCTTTTGGTGTTATTGGTGAATGGCTTGTTTGGAATCTGGGAAATGGTAGAAGCATCAGATTGGGTTTCGACCCTTGGATCGCCAACATGGATTTACACAAACTTCTAGTGGCTATGACTGATAAATTGTTGGAATGGGGATATCTATTTCTTGCTCAAATTGCAGATGGTATGAATTCTACATCGTTTCAACAAGCTTGGCTTGAAGCAGATGATCTGGGGTTTGTGGAGGATGAAAGAGTTTTGTGGGATAATTATGTAAAAGCTCTACATGAAAGCCATATGTGTTTGACAAATAGAGAGGATGAGATTATATGGGTTCAAAAAACTGAAGAAGGACAATATGATCTCAGCCTTAGATATAGTGTTGTTCATGAAGAAGAGGACATACCGGAACCCCCTTGGCGGTGCTCTATTATGTGAAAGCTTAACTGCCCATTAAAGAATTTTATTTTTCTATGGTTGGTTATATCAAACAAGTCCATGTTTGGGATCTAATGGTCATCAAATTTGGCATAGGCCTTCGCAAATGGGGTCTCTACAATGAAATTTGTGAGAATATTGTTCATTTTTTTATTAAATGCTCATACATTGACAGAATGTGGTCTTTTGTCTTCCAGGTTACAAGCATCAAATTTGTTTGGAAAGGTTTAGATTTACAAGATGCCTTCAGGTTTGGTTAAACAACAAAGATTATGGTGTTTATAGGGCTCTTCCTTCTCTTATTATCTGGGGCACTTGGTTAGCAAGAATTAAGGCCATTTTTAGCGATGTGAACATTCCACCTAAGACTTATGCATCTAAAATTTTGGAAATTATGTCCCACTTTCCACAAGATGATGGGAACCAAAGGGTGAGAAGGATTGTTGAGGAAGTCATCGATAGATCATTATGCTAGTGTTATTTTTACGAAGATTCGCAAGGTTATCTTTCCATGGGAGGATTTGGTGGCATTTTATTCTTTACAGACACTCACTGGATCAAGTTTTCTGCAATCTTAGGTAGAAGCACAAACAACAGAGTGGAATTGATGGTGATAAAACTTGTTTTGATCTTGGCTAGAACTAAAGGTGTGTAGAAGATACAGGTATTTGGTGACTCTATGCTAGCTATTGAATGGGTGAGAAATAAGCGACCACCAAAAAATATTATGCTTAAGCCTATATATAAGGAACTCTTGAGGATCTCAAGCACTTTTCAGGTAATTTCTTATCAGCACATATATAGAGAAAGGAACAACATGGCTGATTTGCTCTCAAAACAAGGTTTACAGCTAGGTGAGGGGATATAACATCTATGGGAAATGGAAAATGACTTATTTTCTGAACATGATCCTAGCTAGACCTCACCTAGGTTGAAAAAAGATCATGAGGGGTAAAAAGAACAACCTGTGAACAAATACATGATATATGGATTCATCTGTTAAATAAAGCCTCATGGGATACAATTTGAACATGATGATCTTGGTATAATTCGGGTATGTAACTCATGTATATGTTATCATATGAGCACATAATTTGATGAGAATCCTTCTTTGTATGAAAATCAAGGAGGAATGTAGGGACATAATGATAGATCAAAACTTTTTGTGTGATGAATCATGTATCCCATGAACAATATGGTTCATTTCTAATATAATGGACTGTGACTTTTTTCTGTGGAAAAAAAATCCAAATCCAAACATGTGTACTCCACAATTCAATCAAAATTCCACATTGCATTTTGTTATCACGGACTGCATAAGAAAAGTCATGAAATAATACCTCATTCACTCTCAAATATTTAATCATGGTTGCCTCCAAAGTCATAAGTTTGGAACATTTTATGGTTAGTTTAACCTCTATGTACTCATCTCTATTGCTTCACTTTATATAACTAAAGTTGTAATGTTGGGGGTTGAGATGTCAAGGTTCAGCAAGCCAACATAAGAGCATATTTCAAGGCTTCTAAGAAATGGACAATGAGAAGTAAAGTGTGATAGAAATTCATCTATGAACTGATATCGAGGAAGTAGTGAGTAATAAGACAGTTGAGAATCAAGGAAGTAGCATGTAACAAGGCAATTGAATAGGGAAATGGGTTAGAATATCATAAATAATTGTATTGAGAGTAGTGAGGTGTTATACAGACATAGATGTTGTCACATAAGTAAGCTCTTGACAATTTCTAAAAAAATAAATCACCATAAACCTATACATACCAAGCACCCAGAGAGATCAAATTTCTTGAAGTATAAATTTTTAATGCATGACATGAAGATTAACAAAGCTTAGAATATGGGCTTTCTGCTGGTAAATCCTCACAAAGAGTGAGGCATTATACGTTCTCCGATGTTGTGCATTGACCTCCTTGGATATTCCCTCATGGGTAGACCACTAATGTTAGGATCCTACCGTTCCTAAGCCTCTACCTCCCATTCCTAAGGTTCCTAAGGTCTTTTGGCTTAGACTCTCAGAGAGGCCTGGGGAAATGATGCATAGGATATTATTCTAGCAGCTGAGAGCCCTAAATCGGAATGTATCTTAGTAGGTTGTGCTTATATTTAGAGATCTGGGATTGCAACATATTCCAGGTTCACTTACCCAAAAGTATTGCAACATCTACTGGTTTGGGAGACTTGTCAGAGGTATAGATTCATAGAAATCAAGACACCAAACATGGTATAAAGAAAACTGTGTGGGCATACTCTGAAGTATGGTCTGGTACCACGATCCATGGACCATCACCATCACAATAATTGTTAGAATAAAAAATTAAAGGGTACCAGAGCTAAGAAGTGAACCTGGTAAAGATTAAGAAATCAATCTAATATTTGAAGTGAACCTGGTAATTGAAGTGAACCCTGGTAAAGGAATCAATCTAGATGAGTGTGACCATACCTACAATCTGGAATCATGATTCTCTGTACACAATGCAAGCCCAGGAACATGGTACTTGAATTGCAAGTCTGCAAACAAACAAAAATATGCTAAAGCCCAGTCCCTGAACACCGAACATCAAATCCCTGCGATTTTTGCTGATGGGTATCGATTTTTTGAGTAGGTGATCCAGTGAGCAAGCAACAAGTCTGCAAACAAACAAAAATATGCTAAACCCCGGTCCCTGAACACCGAACCTCAAATCCCTGTGATTTTTGCTGATGGGTATCAATTTTTTGAGTAGGTGATCCAGTGAGCAAGCAACACAATTTATAGGGACGAATTCAACTGCATTCATGATCAAAATTGCTCAAAATTGGTGCGAAGGGACCAATTTCGTAATCCACATTGCACGAAATCGGGGTGAGCTAAGAAAAAAACCGATTTTTGTTGGAAATCGAGGGCGAGCCAATCAAATTTGGTTGATTTCAACTGGAAAAGGGGGCGAACCAGGATCCCCGTGAAAATTTGGTAGAAATTGGGGGCGAGCTAACTATTTTCCACCAATTTGAGTGAAGATTAGGGATGAATTTTTAGTTTGGGTTGTGTTCATAGTATATTTAACGGGGCTATTTAATATTTAATAATTATTTTATTAATAATTTATGGGCGATTTTAATATTAAAAAAAAACTGTGTAATATACCTAATTCGCCCATTAAAAATTTTAAACCCCTCTAAAATCGCCCATGGGCTATATTTCACCCCTAAAATCATCCTTGCGCACCACATGTAAAAGGTTGACGAGACAGACACCATTCAAGCTAATGTATGGACAGGAAGTGATTATGCCTATGGAGTACATCATTTTGAGTCTATGCATAGCAGTAGCAACAAGTATGGATGCTGCAGCGACCTTAGAAGAATGTCTAGCGTAGTTAGTACAATTGGAAGAAGATCACTTTATTGCAAGATTCCACTAGAGCGTGCAGAAGGATCGCCAGAAGGCTTGGCATGATCGCCACATTAAGAAGAAACAGTTTCAATAGGGTGACTTGGTACTGTTGTATGACAGTAAGTTTATGAAACATCCAGGAAAGTTGCAGATGCACTGGCTTGGTCCATACCGCATTAGTAGCATCACGTCAGGAGGAGTAGTCCAATTGCAACAGTTAGACGGAGCGATGCTCCCCAAGTTGATTAATGGTAGCAGGTTGAATCCCTACAGGTTGGGCTTGGAGCAGTGTGATGCCTGAGTCGCATTGGGAAAATAAAATGCAGGAAGATTAGTGGCAAGGTGGTGCACCAGTAGGGACAGTATGCGCAAGCAGAAGGGCTTGTGTCAACAGTTTAGCAAACGGTTGCGACAAGTCATTGGGTTGAAACCTAGTCAAATCCATAATAAATGTAGAAATTTTAAGATAGTTAATTAACGACGCTTGTTTGAATGATGAGCATTAATGGTCGATCCGGCCGATCAGATGGCAAGATCGACAGCAGATTTGGGTCATTAATACAGGATTTGGTCCAATTTAATGTGGGATTCGGTCATGATTACGAGGGATTCGATTGGGCGCTATAAGAGCGGGTCGCGGATGGTCGGAAGGCACATGTTCATGAAGAGTGAGTTCAACTTCCAATTAAGGAATTGTGCAAGGGTGAGTTGTGTTCAAGAGATCACTTGGGCCACATTCAGTGAATTCCGAGAGGAGCAAGGTTTGTGGGCATTACGAGAATTGAGCGCGATATGCCGAGAGAGTCGGATACAATGGATATTTCTAGTGAAGCCGAGTCACCCCTCATCCCTGATCCTATTGAGGAAGAGGTCAATCTCATGGATGAGAATGCTAACATGCAAGTGGGATCATCCTCCGTGGTGTGCCAGAAGAGGAAGGGGACATAGCTTAGCTCTGAGCAGCCCGAGAAGCGGCACACTCGCTCCATTTCCCAAGTACCGGAAGGTGTCCCTGTAAAGATCCCATTGAGCTCAGGAGTTGTGGAATCTGTAGTTTGTGCAGGCATTTTTTTCATGGATATCCAAGGCTACCGACCGCCATGTCGAGCTTGGGTGCATCCGAGGAAGGTCACTAAGAACCAGCGGTATCAGATACAGATGCCTGCAATCCTGCCAGGCATGAGTTGTACCACCGACATTGTACCTGCGTTGATGCAACTATGGTACGATGACCACGACTTGCTGGCGCTGGAATATGTTATGACGGAGCCCTTTAAGCCATGAGAAGCGGGGTAGACTTGACCGACACCATGCATTCCGCGTGACTGGGTGTGCGGATTGGAAAAGTCTAGGTTGTTGGGTTTAATCGACATGCCACATTTCGGGCGGTTGATGGAAGCCAATGCCTATGTCAAACAGTTGCTGGCTTGTTTTCATGGTGGGGTGTTATGGTTGGACAGGTAGGTCATGGTGACCATGGGCCTGATTTCTGAGATCACAGGCTTGCCAAAGGATGGGGTCGACCCGTCGCAATATTTTCAGGGGAAGCACAATGAAAAAAAGCTTGCGGTAAGGTTGCGGAAGCAATACAAAATGCAGAAAGATGGGTGGGATTACCGCTTAGACACTATCAACGAGCCCATAGTTAAGATTGGGGCACAAATCTTGGCTACCAAAATACTGCAAAATGCTCGACCCAATCAAGGAAACTCAAGGGTTGTCTCCTGCGCGGAGCTATGTGTGGCAGGCATGCAGATAAACTGGTCTCTGTTTCTCCTTAACCAATTGACGAAGGACGCGTTGGAGGCCTAGGTGGGAGAGCGGTCATGCACATATAGCTGGCTACTAATATTAGTCGCGTTGGTTTCCTAGATGGAACCTGATGACTATCAAGGGATGGAGGTAGATGCGGTGCAAGAACACAAGGGATCATGCTACCAGAACCTATGGTGGGTGCAGGAACCAGAGTGCCTCAAGGACTATGCCACACAGTTCTAGTTGTATTGGGAAGCACTGCAGGTGACAGCCGAGTGGGTTCCACAGCTAAATCAGGCAGTTGTTGATAAGTATAATGGGATTGCCTAGTTCATGATTGGACCACACAATATCTATGTGAAAGTGCGTCGTGATCCGAATAAGAAGTGGTTGTAGAATCCCTATAAATTATTCGAAGAAGAGTTGGATGCGATCATTGATGATTGGCTGGTTGACTGGCAAGAACCAATGGCTCAGACAGAGGAGTCTATGGGGATACCATCAGATGCGCCAGTTATGGATGAGCCACAACATCATGTGTCGAATGAAGAGTCCTCGCAGACCCCTACAGATGATGAGCGTCAGATTGAAGAAGGCAGAACGAAAAGACACCAGGACCATGGGACAATCAGTGCAATCCCCCTATCATCAGAGGTTCAGCTTGGCCGACTCATACTAGCAATCACTAATGCATCTACTGCTGCAGAGAACACAATGACGGTAAAGGAAGATGAAGGTTTCCATGTGCTCACTACTTGGATGGATTCCCTATGTGATATGGTTTTGAGGAAGGCACTGGAAGGAGCACCGGTGCAGGTAATTGGAGCAATCAATGCCGAGCCATGGGTCAAGAATGTCGATATTCCCCTGACTGCAATTGCAACTGATAACGAGGCTTTGAAATCCTGGCTGCAGCCACTAGAGAATGTGACCATGGATTTCAATGCGCTGCCAGCGAAAGCATTGATAACTATGTAGGTGGTTGCCAATCGGGAGATGGTGGACAGGATGCATGAGATCAGCAGTAAGTATTTGTGCTTGCAGGAGAGCAAGGTAGCTGAGAAGGAAGCGGTTGCAAATTTAACAGGGAGGGCTGATACAGCGCGATAGGCTGTGGACGAGTTGGAAGAGCTAATCAAGAACGAACAAGCTGAGAAGGCTCATGTGATCGTAGAATTGAAGCAAGAGCAAGATCGCCTCATTGTGGAGAATGACACTTTGTGGGATCAAAATGTGTGGGTAGAGACGGCCATTGCTAAGGCTTGTCACCATGTACCGGAGCCTACCGTAGAATTGGATGTGATTGAATGCATGCACCGACTTGGGTTGTCATTGTCCAGCTGCAGAACAATAATCAGGAGTTAACAGCCCCAGTGGACCCGGGCACACCCTAAGCACAGGTGGATGACCGCAAACGTGCAATTGAGGAGGTAGTAGCACAAATGGGGGAGCTGGAAACACAAGTGACAAAACTCACGGCAATCACTATACATTTTTGGGGAAGCATTATTTAGGACAAGCAGGTTGAACAATTGAGCAAGCTCAGGAAGGAGGCGGAGGGGTAGTTGGAAACACTAAAGATGGCAATGTGCACAATGCCACCAATGGAGCAGGTTGCCAAGTTTGGGGACTTAAAAGAGTTGCAGCAGTGCATCACCAAGGCCGACGAGCGTCAAAAGAAGCATGATTTGCAGTTGGAGGAGTTCCAGGAGGTTAGCGGTCAGTTTGTGACTAAAGCTGGTGAGGCACTCCAAGCTTTACAGGAAGGTCTCCAACAAGTTGCGGTGAATCTAAGTGAGCATCCATCTCCCCAGGATGTGATCGATAGTCAGACGGTGGATATGATAGTAAAGGAGCAAGTCACAGTAGTTGCTCAACAGTATAAGGATTTCAGGGTTCAGACCACCGAGTACACCCTATCCTGCTGACGTGGCTCGAGGGAAAGCCATAAGATTGTGTTGGGGACCTATTGGCAAGCAGTTAGAAGGGTCATTATCGCACCGCTGCGAGTGCTGCAATACCGCGAAAGGTGGGAAGTGGAGCATAAGAGATGAATATTTTATGTAATTTTGGGTCAATTGTACCGCAGTAGGCGGGTTTTGGGGTCATTTTGACCACAATAGATATATTTTGGGTCAATTGCTTGAAGTGTCCGTTAGGAAGTAGTTAGAAATTGGACAAGTATTGTAAAGGCGCAAGCCTATAAATAGATGCAGATTTGGAAGTGTTGGAGACATCTTACACATGGGATATGATCTGATCATATCTTTGTGATTGAGATCGAACTTGTGTAGTTGAGTGTTTTGTTGTATCCAGGTTTTTGCAGAGTTAATATAATGCAATAGAGCTTTTGAGTAGAATCCTTGGTCTTTCTTGTTATCTGTGGTAATGCATTTTGCGATACGACTATGTGAATGATGCGATGTTCCCATATTGCAATCAATGTTTTACTATTATACCTATTATGATTTTGTCAAATGATGTGATCTATTGAATGGTTCAGTTTAATGCTTAAGTCGAATGTTTAAGATTTAATTATGAATGTTGCAATAAGTTGAATGTTTGATCCACAACATCCTCCTTCATTCGATGGAAACATGGTTACGTCCATCTCCCTTGAACACCTTGGGTGAGACCTCATTTGCTTCGCAGGTGCTACTGGACGAGGTAAAACCTGTCCAGTCCGGTGCTCAGGGAGATCGCAATGGGTTGGTGTCGACAGTGACGAGAACCTATCGACTGTGCTTGAGTCAACATGCGGTTTTCCAAGAACTAGGAAGGAACATGACTATCTATTTGTAGTATTTGACATTTTTGGTAAGATGTGCATTCTCATGCCTTGTAAAAGACCATCAAGGAACAAGAAAAAACAAACATGTTCTTTGATTTCTCAATTCCTTTTAGGCTACGTCACTACACTTTGGGAGAAGATGGACACCAAGTTGGAGAGATCTATATATTTCCATCCATAGATAGATGGGTAGACATAAATAGTGGACATGACAGTGGTTAAGCTTTTGAGGGTTATAATTATGAGGACCTTGGATGGAAATCTAATTTATGGTGAGAATTATTTTAATAAAGCAATATACACTTCTACTAGTAAGTTCCCTTTTGAAAACTACTTTGGATATTTGCAACATTCACCCTTAGGTGTTGCATATGGATAGAAATGAGGATCAAGGGAAGAAACCATATGAGAAGAACTAAAGGAAAACACATTCATTATTAAGGTTAGCTAGATCCATTTGCAAGCACATGAGACATCAAAGAGGTCACAAAAAAGGTATAAGGTGCAACATGACTAGCATATAATTGAGAAGACATTCAAGGTGGGAGACATACCATCTAGTTGCATTTGAATAAAGAAATACTAAATGGTCCTAGTAAGACAATGAAGTATCTATAATATGACCCTTTTTAAGTGTTGGAGAAGGTAGTGATAATGCTTTCAAACTCAATCTACCCCTATATATGTGCATTTACTTATTAGTGAAGGTGGAAAATACGAAACTCTATGAGCCTTCTATGTTATACTAGAAAATTCAAGGGCAAGTATTACCTACCATATAGGAATTAGTACTAGAAAGTAGAGCTAGCGTAGGATAATATTTTCATGAAGAAGTCTAGACAAATTAGATGGGGGGAAGATGAACTCTCATAGGTTGGGTTCAAAGTACAACTTCTAGGAAAGGCCAAATCACGGCTAAAAGGTACTTTGGGGAGAAGGTAGAGAAAAAACCTCCTTAATGAAAACTTTAGTGACCAAATTCCTCCCAAAATTGGCATGTATGATCCAAAATGGATCACTATATAATTATTGCCTTGAAGAGGCACATTCTACAACCCAATAGGGGGATCTGTAACTCCTTCCATGGTCATTTTATAGTCAACAAGTGTCATTTTTAAAAAATAATAGGGGGATGTGTAACTCCTTCCATGGTTTCCTCAAATTAGATTTAAAACATTTTACGACATATATAAAACTATAGAATTTAGATAAATTAAAACCCTTCCTCAACATTTGCACTCTAAAAAAGGGTTTGTACCTAGATTTGATTCCTATGGAACGCTAGGTAGATCCCCTTTTAAAAGGATCTATGCTGGTTCATCTATTTTGATACATTTTGGTCAGAAAACATGGATTTATTAGTTTGTATGATCCATTTTAAGGGTAAGTCCTATTTTAGTGATTTCATTGCAAGCCATGAGTTTCAGCTGCATCACCAACCACTATATGCATGAGTACGTTTGTTAGTCACCTATGCTTAGTATGTTTGTTAGTTGCTTGTGATTACAAGTTATTTAATTCATTCTAGAGACAAAACATGTACACAAGTTATTTGATTTATTCTAGAGACAAAACATGTACACATGTTGATTTCACTTTTTCTGGACATTACTAAAATCTTAAATAATAATGTTTAAAGTTGCATAATTTGGATACTTTGAAAGCCCTCATCCATTCATGTATTCAAAAGCACAATTTATACAATAAAAAAATAGCTATAACATCTATTCATAAATAAAAAGTTAAACCTGCATTATAATGCTGTGAAATGGAAGCGAGAACTGAGGGAAATAATTAGCTACAACTGGTGATTGCATGCAAAAATCAAACTGTTACTTGCATGCAAAAATCAAACTTGGATGAACTGCCTACACTTGATCGATAGAGTGGGGGACAGTAACTCCCCGGTTCCTAAACAGGCTCTAGACAGACTGGAGAACAGTAATTTTGTATCTAATAATTTTGGAGCGGCTTCGATACCCAGCACGTGGAGTATCCGGGCAAGCAGTTCGTAAACATTAATTTTGAATTTTTCCAATTCAAACACTTGGGCATGGTCCAATTAAATGCTTAAAAAACTTATTAAAATAAAACTTAATAAGTAAAACAATTACTTTATTGGTGTTTTCACATGAAGTAACAGGTCGAAAATTTTAAGATGGTTGAAAACCCTGTGTTCAGATTGTAGATCTCAACGCTGTTTTTTAGCTGAATAGTGCAGCCCATCTCCAAGAGATACCGAAGAATCTCACAACATGTAATTCACACTTGGGCATTTATACTCTGATAACTCACGAAAATATAATGGTTTCAGATTTTGAAATGAAATTCTTGCAGCTGAAGGCAACAAAGCAAAATAACAGAACCATTCTTTATTTTAGAAATGTATAAAAGAAGGAGGCATTACATAGTCTCTAATTTCTGCAGATGGTGATCAGACCCATAGATTTTGCCACCATTCAAATATTAGGAGTTGAAGGATATGGGATAAACGTTTTGTTGCCACATTTGCATCTCCACTCCGAGGGATAATAATTAGCTTCTTCTGGTTGTGGAGTGACATTCGGTGGTGGTGGAGTGACAGTCGGACTGCTGTAAGAATGGCTGACTGACACAGGCTCACAGGGAGTGCACCCCTCACATCTGTTAAAACATGATGGCGGCACAGAGCCTTCGACCATCTCGTGATCCTGTAACAGTCATATAATCCAAATCATAAATATACAGAAACCTGTTCAATCCAAATCGAATATACAGAAAACTGTTCAATCGAAATTCAAAAATGAAAGATTACACTGAAAACTGGGTCAGAACTTACCAGTGAAGACTCGGTTTGTTTATGGCCAAATTGTCTGCCAGCCATCCCTACATTATAAGCCAAATAAAAGGGTGGTTGTATCATATTACTGTGAGAAAACAATCTATGCAAAATAAGTGGAGTACCCAACGAATATATCAAGCCAAGTAATTACCTGTAAAGCTTAATAAGCTTAAAACAAGAACGAGGATCACCATCCTGGAGGCACAACCTGAAAATACAGCGTCCATAATTGAAGAAATCACTTTCAATAGTGTATTCTCCCTTGCTCTGTTTCAGAATATTGTATATCCGAAGAGCTGCAGCAGTATTTATGGTGAAGAAAGTAAAAATAAAGCTTAAAGCAAATCAGTTATAATAGAAATTATTACATGTTTTTTGAAAAAAAACAAAAAAAATACTTTTTTATCTTTCTTCCTTCTTTTAAGTTATAATAGAATTTATTACTATATGTAAGAAAACAAATACATTTTTATCTATCTTTCTGGCTTTTAAGTTATAATAAAATTTATTGCCATTTACAAAAAAAAATACTTTTTATTTTATTTTAAGAAAGTAGATTTAATTTCACAAATTGTTAATATACTTTTTCTCATATTAAAACCACAAATACTAAAATTAATTGATATCATCAAAACATATCTAACAATTTTTCATTTGAGATCACTTCAAACAAAATTTTCTACCATTTAATACTTTGATTAAATCATTTGCACCATTTTCACATCACAACCACCTAGACTATCATCAATTGACATTATCTACACATATCATGTAACAATCTTTCAACATTGTTGAATCCCCCCTTACACTTATATCAAGTGAATTTTCTACCATTTAATACTTTGATTAAAGCATTTGTACCATTTTCACATCACAACCACCTAGATTATAATTAATTGACATTATCAAGACATATTATGTAACAATATTTCAACATTGTTGAATCCTCCCTTACCCTTATGTGAAGTGAATTTTCTACCATTTAATACTTTGATTAAAGCATTTGCACCATTTTCATATCACAACCACCTAGACAATAATTAATTGACATTATCAACACATATCCTAACAATTTTTTTATTTCACGATCACTCCAAACAATGTTGAATCCCCCCTTACCCTTATTTCAAGTGAATTTTCTACCATTTAATACTTTGATTAAAGCATTTGCACCATTTTCGCATCACAACCACTTAGAGTATAATTAATTGACATTATCAACACATATCAGGTAACAATCTTCCATTCCACAATCACTCTAAACCAAACAAATTTCAATTCCCCCTTACCCTTACATCGAGTGAATTTTATTCTATTTAATGCCTCCACTAAAGAATCTGCATCATTTTATAATTGATTCATCAGACTCCACTAATCCAAAATGGATCACTATATAATTATTCATCTATTTTGGTACATTTTGGGTGGAAAACTTGGATTTATTGGTTTCTAGGATCCATTTTAGGGGTAGGTCTTTTTTTAGTGATTTCATTGCAAGTGATGAGTCCTTGTGTAGTTGCATCACCAACTACTATATGCATGAGTACATTTGTTCGTCACTTATGCTTAGTATGTTTCTTAGTTTCCTATGATTACAAGTTATTTGATTCATTCTAGAGACAAAAAATTGTACACATAGGCTAAACATCGACTATTTCACCCTTTCCTAATAGCATTTTCTAGCAAGATTTCGAAAACTGGTAAATTTTTTGAAGAAAAATTTAAAATCTCAAAGAACAATGTTTAACCTTGCGTAATATGGGTGCCCTAGGGTATTTGAGGGTGCTAAAACCATTCATGCATTTAGAAGCACAATTTGAACAACAAAATATTCATATTTATTTTAAAATAATAATTGTAGCATCTATTCATCAAAAAAGTTAAACATACATTAAAATGTTGTAAAATGGGAGCGAGACCTACAAAAAATAATTAGCCACAACTAGTGCTTGCATGGAAAAATCAAAATTTCAAGAAGTGCCTCCACTTGATCCATAGAGTGGGGGGCAGTAACTCTCTGGTTCCTAAACAAGCTCTATACAGAGTGGAGAACATTAATTTTGTATCTAATAATTTTGGACTGGCCTCGATTAACATTAATGTTAATAATTTTGGAGTGGATTTGATATAATAGTGTACATAGATGATATAATGATTTATATATCTACTTTGGAATATAATATCTCACATCTCATGCAATTTTTAGAGACATTGAAAAATCATGAACCATTGGTAAAAATTAATAAATGTGAATTTTCCCAACAGTCCTTGGTGTACTTGGGGTTATGTGTTTGTAGAGGAGAACTCAAGATTAATCCCATGAAGATGGACTGCATCATCAAGTGGAAAAATTCTACAATTGTCACTAAAATTAGGATCTACGTTGGCAAAACATGATACATTTAGAGGTTTATATCATCCTTTTTAGTTGTGGCTACACCAATCCATGACATAATAGCTAGGGACAAGAGTTTATAGTGGGGAAAGAAATGGCATAATATTTTTATAAAGATAAAATGAAATATCAATTAAGCAATAATTCTTCCATTTCCCAATTTGTAGAATCCCTTTGAAGTGGATATTCATGCAAGTGGAAATGTTATGGGAGCGGTCTTGATCCAAGAAGGTAAGTCAATATGCTATCATAAAATTTTCCATGGTGGATGTTATATTTTCCACTTTTAATCAATATTATCTAGGATCTTGACTGAAAGAATAACATGCATAGCATAACACAATAGACAAAAATATTTTCTTCGGGGAAACCATAAAGGAGAAAACCCCGCAACTTCCTCAAAGATAGAATCATCACCAATACAATATCACAAATGTAAAACCCCAAAACAAAGATGGTCTTCTGTATCTCCTCTCTCTTTCTCCTATGTGAACTTGTCCTCTCTCTCTCTCACTTATGCAAACTTGTGTGAGTGAGTGTGTGTTCAAATGAGAGAGCTCCACTCTCTATTTATACTTTAACATTCACTTGACCTTTTTACTAGCTAGGTCGACCCTAGCTAAACCTGACTGGGCCGACTTCTCGAGGGGACTCAATAACCCTAATCTAATTAACTGTAGGGGGGTATATTGCCCTGACTTACAAAGGAGGATTTACCTCAATGAATTTACATGACCAAACATAATGAATGACATTCTTGACCAGAGGAATAAACATCTCTGTCGGAGGTACAAATAAAATACAATAATAATGAAAATATAAAATACAAGTGAATATCTTCCGAATTTACAGTTACATTAACACTCCCTCTTAACTAGGAAGGTATTCTCTTTCCACAGTCATCAACACATCTGGACACAAGTCTTCGTCATTCTATCATCATCAATGCTGGAACATCATCATCAACACTGGATCATCATCATCGCTACTGCAATCCTCATCATGTCGATCATCGATTGGTGACATCTCTCGAATCTACTCGTCATAGGAAGTTCTATAGAACCAACCCTTTTTCATGTTGGATGTAGGCCTAACCCTCATGTAGGTATTCATCATCTCTGTGAGCAAGCCATCAAGTAGGTATAGCCCAGGACCAATCATTATATTTCCTCTGCAAACACTTGTGTCTCCTAATGTCACCTCATCGTCTTCAGATCATCTCATCATCACACGGAGCACAGCCCAAATGCACATCACATGTCCCACAACGGTCAGCCCACATCTACCAGCATGGGAGGCACAAACCTACCACCATGCGAGATCCTTCCTAGGCGCACACACAGTGTCTTATGACCGATGGACATATTCAATATGGGAGGCACGATCCTACCACCATATGAGACCTCATCTACCAGCATGGGAGGCACAATCCTACCACCATGCGAGACCCATCCCTTACATCTACCAACATGGAAGGCACAAGCCTACCACCATGCAAGAATGGCTCAACCCTTACATCTACCAACATAGGAGGCACAAGCCTACGACTATGCAAGAATGGATTGGCCCTTACATCTACCAACATAGGAGGCACAAACCTACCACTATGTGAGAAATGCCCTACCACTATGTGAGAAATGCCCGACCCTTACATCTACCAACATAGGAGGCACAAGCCTACCACTATGCGAGAATGGCGTGACCCTTACATCTACCAACATAGGAGGCACGAGCCTACCACTATGCGAAAATAGCCCATGTGCATATGCGTCTTCCGGACTCATCACTTCCTCTTGGAAGGAACCTTGATATGGAGAACACCAAGATTCTCTCCGAAGTACTCTAACTTCACTCTGGTTAGCGGCTTGGTCAAGACATCGACTGTCTACTCGTCCATCGCAATATACTAGAGCTTCACTTCTCCTATCTACACCATATCCCTAATATAGTGGTACTTGGTCTCAATATGCTTCAACTTGTCATGGAACAATAGGTTCTTAGACAACTTCACACAACTCTGGTTGTCACAGAATATACAAGTCACCTCTAACTGGAGATTAAACAAATCAGACAGTAGCTTCCTAATCCATACTGCCTCACAACTAGTCGAACAAGATGCAGCATATTATGCTTTGGATGTACTCAGTGCCACGCACGACTGCTTCTTGCTAAACCAGAAGATCATACTGAATCCCTTACTGAAGCAGCATCCCGAAGTGCTCTTCCTATCCGCGACACTACCTATCCAATCTAAATCAACATAACCCTGCAGGTTAATCTTCTTATTCACGTCATACTTGAGCCCATAATCAACTGTACCCTTTAGGTACCTCAATATATGCTTTGCAGCAATCAGGTGAACATGTCTTGGATCCGTCAAGAACTAGCTCAATGTGTTCACAACAAAGCATGTGTCAGGTCTTGTATTCGTCAAGTAAATCAATGACCCAATCATCAAAAGATAAATCGTGGCATCAACTGACTCTGATGAAGCATCACATAGTAGCTTAAAGTTCGATTCCATGGGTGTGGCCATAGCCTTGTAGTCCATCATTCTGAAACTCTTTAGAATATCTACTGCATACTTCCCTTGTCCAAGGAAGATCCCATCTACATTCTACCACACCTCCATGCCTAGGAAACAATGCATCATAAGCAGGTCCTTCATCTTGAACTCTGCGGAAAGTTTCCTCTTCGTATTTGCAATGAGACCATCATCCCCTGTTACAAACAGGTCATCTACATAGAGCATAAGTATCACTGGATTTCCCACTTCAACCTTGTAGTAAAGCTTGGAATCTGCTTTACTCTTGGTAAATCCCAAGATCATCAGGAAACTATCCATCCTGTCATACCACGTCATGGGTTCCTGTTTCAATCCGTATAAGGCCTTCTTCAATTTGCACACATGATTCTTCCTGTCATGTGTCTCAAATCCCAGTGGCTTCTCCATTACACTTCCTCTTATACTACACCATTCAAGAATGTTGTCTTTGACATCCATCTGGTGTACCTTCCATTTCATTACTGCAACTAATGCAAGTACTGATCTGATGGAAGTGTATCTGGATAGAGGTGAAAATGTATCCTCATAATCTATGCCTTCCTTCTAGGAGAAGCCACGTGCCACAAAACTCGCCTTGCGTTACTCTATGTTTCCATCTGCACCATGCTTGATCTTGTAGATCGACTTATAAGTCACAACAAACTTCCCTTCTAGTCTCGGAACTACCTTCCAGACATCATTCTTCATGATCGACTAGTACCCCTCGATCATGGCATCTTTCCATTCTTTCTTCTCTACTGCTTCTTCATAGATGGAAGGTTCTTTGTCAATGATGTCGCACAATAGGGCTACATAGCTAGAGTATGGCCTAGGTCTCTTGATTTCTCTATGCATCCCCTTTGGAGCGCCATACCTATATGCATCTTTTATTGCTTCTCGTACCCATGTTGGCTTCCTCTTGTGGTATTTCTTCTCTCGAGGTGGATCTACAGGTTCTTGCGGTTCTTCCATCTTGCAATCTTCATTAGCTTCTGGAATTGCTTCTTCCATTACTACATCTCTTATCATGGGAACTTCGGTTTCTTTAGTGTCTTCAATAGGTAACTTTCTGTATTTGTTGTAGGCTGAGTATTTATCAAATGTTACGTCTCTGTTGATATCGATCTTCTTGAATCTTGGGAAATATATTCGGTAGTCCTTCGAACTTTCACTGTATCCTACGAATATAACCTTCTTTCCTGAAGGATCTAGATTCGTCCTCTTCTCCTTCAAAATGTGTATGTACACTGGGAATCCAAATATCCTGAGATGGTTGAATTCTAGTTTCTCACCGAAGAACACTTCTTCTGGAGTCTTGTTGTCTAGTACTTTATGAGGAGTACGATTATGTACATACACAACTGTCCTCACAGCTTCTACCCATAGGTGCATCAGAATATCTTGGTCATGAAGCATTGCTCTAGATTCTTCCATTATTGTTCTATTCTTTCTTTCTGCAACACCATTCTATTGTGGATTGTATGGAGTGGTCAAATCCCTCTTAATCCCAAATTCTCTACATAGATTCTTGAAATATTCCGAGTTGAACTCTCTGCCATTATCTGATCGAAAGGTATTTATTCTTTTCTACGTGTGGTTCTCGATCAAGGCTTTGAATTCCTTGAACTTGATGAATACTTCATCTTTACTCTTCAAGAAGTATATCCAAGTCTTACAGGAAAATTCATCAATAAATGAAACATAATATACATACCCACTCAATGAACTGGATGCAAAGGACCGCATACATTGGAGTGGATGATTTCCAATATTCCTTTTGCTTTTCTTTCACTACTTGGAAATGCCTTCTTTACGTTCTTCCCCTTTGCACATACTTTGTAAACGCCTTCATGCTTCGACTGGATTTATGGAATTCCTTCAACTACTTTGCTTGCAACAGGTAGTGCTCTATAGTGCACATGTGCAAGCCTTCTATGCTATAATTCACTTGGCTCCATGGAGTCATGGACCAAGGCTTGTTCAGGTTGGCCCTTCAATTTGCACAGACCTCCCTCTTGCTCTCCAATCACAACTGCATCATCTATAGTCTTTCTCTTTGGACACATTAGGACTTGGCCATCAACATATGCAACCCTCATACCTTTCGCATCTAGTGCTGATATGGAGAGAAGGTTCTTCTTTAGTCCTGGAACATATAGGAAATCCTTCATCTTCAGAGATTTCCCAGAGTCTAGCTTGTAAGAAGCTTCTCCACTTCCTTTTATGGGGTATTGGTAATCATCCCCAAGTTTCACCTTGTGATGTGACTCATGCTCAGATAAGATTATGAAGGATTCTTTATATCCTATCATATGATTGGAATCTCCACTTCCTGCAAGCCAATCATTAATTCCACATGTGACAGTGTCAGTGGATGTTGATATCAAGACATACTCTTCGTCACTTGAAGATTCATAACTCTCTTCTCTGGATCTCTTCGTTGGAGGTTCATCATCTCCTGTAGTGTGAACATGGTGCCTTTTCTTGTTGTTCTTCTTGTGGGAGCCACTTTTATTTCTAGGACAATTTCTAGACTAGTGTCCCTTCTCATCACAATTAAAGCATCTAATATTAGATAGATCTCTCCTGTATCTTCTAAAGTTAGCCCTCTGACTTTGGTGGTGGTGTTTCTCCCTCTTATGGTGATGGTTCTCCCTCTTGTTATTATTCCTTCTGGAGTGTGTTGTGAGAGCTTGATCATTGTTTGCTCCCATCTTCTCTTCTCGAGCCACAAGTCGAGCTTCTTCTTGTGAGCATTCTTCCCAAAGCCTACTGAATGTGATTAATTTATTTCTAGCACAAATCCCTTGAATGAATGAGTTCCATGATCTTGGGAGACCATTCAAGGTGGTCATCACAATTTCTCCTTCTTCTACCTTTTCTCCCACAGCTTTAAGTTTCTCCTTGATCTGAGAGACCCTTGTAAAGTAAGATTGTATGGTCTCTGCATTTTGAATCTTCACATTCTTGAGTTGGTTCCTCAAGGTCATCTTCCGATTTATATTCTTCCCTTCAAGAAGCTTTGTCAAAGAATCAAACATCTCTTTAGGTGTCTTAAAAAATGACACATGTGGGATGAGATGATCCTTAATGGAATCTACAATGATCCTCTTTTCCTGAACCAAGTTCTTCTTGTGTAAGGATTTAGCCTCATCTCCCTTTGGTGCCGAAACCTCTTCATTCACATACTTGTCCAATTCATTATCTTCAAGGACAAGTGCAATCCTATACTTCTATGCTAGGAAGTTATTAGCCCATTCAAGCTTATCCTCAAGCTTGGTGTGGTGAGACATATTTAATGAGAAATTCAAATGGAAGTAGAAAGGATTTTAGGTCTTACCACTTTTAGATGCCCAAACTAGTTCTGGAGTTGGATGGCCCTAGGGTTTGTTAGAGAAAACCTAATTTTTCAAACTTGGAATTTGGAAATTATAATTGGAAATATAGATGCACCTCCTCAAGGAAATTTTCCCAATGTGATCACTTCCCCAAATCAGTGAACATAAACTCAAAATATACGATGCCCTGGTTTTCCTCTGGCAGTAGTGACGGGCCAAAAAATGAAAATTCTCAGAATCCAATTCAGCTTTGACAAAAATATATGCCCTCCTAGGGCGAGTTTTCCTAGCCTATTTTTGTTTATGATCTATGGAGAGAAGACCAAAAATTAAGAATCATTAGCTTCTCAAGCTACACAGTGTCATCTTTTCAGGTTAGCTCTGATACCATATTAGATTTTCTACTTTTAATCAATATTATCTAGGATCTTAACTGAAAGAATAACATGCATAGCATAACACAATAGACACAAATATTTTCCTCAGGGAAACCATAAAGGAGAAAACCCTGCAACTTCCTCAGAGATAGAATCGTCACCAATACAATATCACAAAAGTAAAACCCCAAAACAAAGATGGTCTTATGCAGCTCCTCTCTCTTTCTCCTATGCGAACTTGTCCTCTCTCTCTCTCACTTATGCGAGCTTGTGTGAGTGAGTGAGTGTTCAAATGAGAGAGCTCCACTCTTTATTTATACTTTAACTTTCACTTGACCTTCTCACTAGCTAGGTCGTCCCAAGCTAAATCTAACTGGGCTGAATTCTCTAGGGGACTCAATAACCCTAATATAACTGACTCTAGGAGGATCTATTGCCCTGAATTACATAGGAGGATTTACCTCAATGAATTTACATGACCAAATGTAATAATGACATCCCTGACCAAAGGAATAAACATCTCTATTGGAGGTACAAATAAAATACAATAATAATGACAATATAAAATACAAGTGAATATCTTCCGAAGTTACAATTACATTAACAATGGACTCTTGAAGTACCTTACATATGACATGGAATCTATGCTCTAGTTCAAGTTATTAAGAAATGTAAGAACTATCTAATGGGAATGGAGACCATCATCCACATTGATCGCCAACCACTACAATATTTGTAGCCCTAGAGTAAGCTTCAACAAATGAGGCATTATAAGTGGATGATATTTTTATAAAATAACCATAGTATCATCAAGTATAAGAAGGGTAGCATTAATAAGTTGATAGACATGCTCTCAAGGCCACCCACATACCAAGTCATAGTTTTGGGTTCTCTTATGCAAATGAATCCTTTCATCCATGATGCATACAAAGAGGCATACATAGAAGATGAGGGCTTAAGTGAGTTATTTCAATAGCTACAAGCCCAGTTTCATATCAAATAAGGTGGAAACAAGGCTGGCTATCACCTCCAAGATGGATTTATCTACAAGTTGGGAAAGCTCTATGTTCCTAAAGGTGGAATATTGAAATTTATTAGGGAGGTTCACACCTCCAAATTTTCAAGGCATTTTGGTGATGTGAAGACAACTTCCAAGTTACTGATCTATGCGTGTTGGACCATAATGCAAGAAGATGTAGCTCATTTTATTAGAGGATGCATATTTTGTTGTAGCAACAAGCCCAATAATAATAATCAAGGTTTATAACATCCCTTGATTGTATCTATGGGACCATGGGAGATTGTCTCCATGGATTTTGTGGGTGGTTTTCCAAGAACTAGGAAGGGACATGACTATCTATTTGTAGTAGTTGACATGTTTGGTAAGATGTGCATTCTCATGCCTTTTAAAAACACCATCAAGGAACAAGAAAAAACAAACATGTTCTCTGATTTAAAGGTCTAAGTTCACTTTGAGATACCAAGGAGTATCATCTCAAATAAAGATACTAGATTTCTCAATTCCTTTTAGGCTACGTCACTACACTTTTGGAGAAGATGGACACCAAGTTGGAGATATCTATAAATTTCCATCCATAGATAAATGGGTAGACATAAATAGTGGACATGACATTGGTTAATCTTTTGAGGGGTTATAATTATGAGGACCTAGGATGGAAATCTGATTTATGGTGAGAATTATTTTAATAAAGCAAAATACACTTCTACTATTAAGTTCCCTTTTGAAAACTACTTTGGATATTTGCAAAATTCACTGTTAGATGTTGCATATGGATAGAAATGAGGATCAAGTGAAGAAACTATATGACAAGAACTAAAGGAAAACAAATTCATTAATAAGGATAGCTAGATCCATTTGCAAGCACATGAGACATCAAAGAGGTCACAAAAAAAGTATAAGGTGCAACATGAATAGCATATAATTGAGAAGACGTTCAAGGTGGGAGACATACAGTCTAGTTGCATTTGAACAAAGAAAGACTACATGGTCCTAGTAAGACAATGAAGTATCTATAGTATGGTCCTTTTCAAGTGTTGGAGAAGGTAGTGACAATGTTTTCAAACTCAGTCTACCCCTATATATGTGCATTTACTCATTAGTGAAGGTGGAAAATACGAAACTCTATGAGCCTTCTATGTTAGACTAGGAAAATCAAGGGAAATTATTACCTACCATATAGGAATTAGCACTAGAAAGTAGAGCTAGCATAGGATAAAATTTTGTTGAAGAAGTCTAAACAAACTAGATGGGGGAAAGATGAACTCTCGTAGGATGGGTTCAAAGGACAACTTCTAGGCAAGGCCAAATCACGGCCAAAAGGTACTTTGGGGAGAAGGTAGAGAAAAAACCTCCTTAATAAAAAATTTAGTGACCAAATTCCTCCCAAAATGGGGAAGTATGATCCAAAATGGATCACTATATAATTATTGCCTCAAAGAGGTGCATTCTACAACCCAGTAGAGGATGTGTAACTCCTTCCATGCTCATCTTAGAGTCATAAGTGTCATTTTTAAAAAATAATAAAATATTATAAAAAAATAACAGCATTCTAAAAAGGGGTTTTTACCTAGATTTGATCCCTCTTGACCGCTTGGTAGATCCCCTTTTAAAAGGATCTATTTTGGGCAGAAAACTTGGATTTATTGGTTTGTAGGATCCATTTTAGGAGTAGGTCCTGTTTTAGTGATTTCATTGCAAGCCATGCATCTTCCTCTCCTATGCTTAGTATGTTTGTTAGTTTCCTGTGATTACAAGTTATTTGATTCATTATAGAGACAAAACATGTACACAAGTTATTTGATTTGTTCTAGAGACAAAAACATGTACACATGTTGATTTGTTATTTGATTTGTTCTGGACAATACTAAAATCTCAAATAACAATGTTAAAAGTTGCATAATTTGAATGTCTCGAAATATTAGAATGTGCTGAGTCCATCCATACATTCAAAAGCACAAATTAAACCATAAAAAAATAGCTATAACATCTATTCATAAAGAAAAAGTTAAACATACATTAAAATGCTGTAAAATGGAAGCGAGACCCGCGGAAAATAATTAGGTACAACTGGTGCTTACATACAAAAATCAAACTTGGATGAAGTGCCTCCACTTGATCGATAGAGTGGGGGACAGTAACTCTCCGGTTCCAAAACAGACTCTAGACAGAGTGGAGAACAGTAATTTTGTATCTAATAATTTTGGAGCGGCTTCGAATAACATTAATGTTAATAATTTTGGAGCGTTTTCGATACCCAGCAGCGTGGAGTATCCGGGCAAGGAGTTCGTAAACATTAATTTTCAATTTTTGTAATTCAAACACTTGGGCATGGCCCAATTAAATGCTTAAAAAACTTATTAAAATACAACTAAATAAGTAAAACAATTACTTTATTGGTGTTTTCACAGGTAGTAACAGGTCGAAAATTTTAAGATGGTTGAAAACCCTGTGTTCAGATTGTAGATCTCAACGTTGTTTTTTAGCTGAACAGTGCAGCCCATCTTCAAGAGATACCGAAGAATCTCGCAACATGTAATTCACAGTTGGGCATTTAAACTCTGATAACTCACGAAAATATAATGGTTTCAGATTCATTCAGCAAAATAACGATAGAGCTCTGTATAACTCGCTAACACCATAAACTAGATTCTTTATTTTAGAAATATATAAAAGAAGGAGGCATTACATAGTCTCTATTTTCTGCAGATGGTGATCAGACCCATAGATTTTGCCACCATTCAAATATTAGGAGTTGAAGGATATGGGATAAACGTTTTGTTGCCACATTTGCATCTCCACTCCGAGGGATAATAATTAGCTTCTTCTGGTTGTGGAGTGGCATTCGGTGGTGGTGGAGTGACAGTCGGACTGCTCTGAGAATGGCTGACTGACACAGTCTCACAGGGAGTGCACCCCTCACATCTGTTAAAACATGATGGCGGCACGGAACCTTCGACCATCTCGTGATCCTGTGACAGTCATCCAAATCATAAATATTCAGAAACCTGTTCAATCCAAATCGAATATACAGAAAACTGTTCAATCGAAATTCAAAAATGAAAGATTACACTGAAAACTGGGTCAGAACTTACCAGTGAAGACTCGGTTTGTTTATGGCCAAATTGTCTGCCAGCCATCCCTACATTATAAGCCAAATAAAAGGGTGGCTGTATCATATTACTGTGAGAAAACAATCTATGCAAAATAAGTGGAGTACCCAACGAATATATCAAGCCAAGTAATTACCTGTAAAGCTTAATACGCTTAAAAAAAGAACGAGGATCACCATCCTGGAGGCACAACCTGAAAATACAGCGTCCATAATTGAAGAAATCACTTTCAATAGTGTATTCTCCCTTGCTCTGTTTCAGAATATTGTATATCCGAACAGTTCCAGCAGTATTTATGGTGAAGAAAGTAAAAATAAAGCTTAAAGCAAATCAGTTATAATAGAAATTATTACATTTTTTTTGAAAAAAAACAAAAAAGCAAATACTTTTTTTATCTTTCTTCCTGCTTTAAGTTATAATAGAATTTATTACCATCTTTAAAAAAAACAAATATTTTTTTTTTTTTTTAAAGAAAGTAGATTTAATTTTACAAAAGCTCAATGTACTTTTTCTCATTAAAACCACAAATACTAAAATTAATTGATATTATCAACACATATCTAACAATTTTTCATTTGAGATCACATCAACCAATGTTGAATACCCCTTACCCTTATATTAAGTGAATTTTCTACCATTTAATATTTTGATTGCACCATTTTCACATCACAACCACCTAGACTATAATCAATTGACATTATCTACACATATCATGTAACAATCTTTCAACATTGTTGAATTCCCCCTTAGACTTATATCAAGTGAATTTTCTACCATTTAATATTTTGATTAACAGATTTGTACCATTTTCACATCACAACCACCTAAATTATAATTAATTGACATTATCAAGACATAATAATTAATTAATTAATGAAAGATTTAATTAATTAATTCAGAGCTAGCACCAATTGGCCTTTTGTGTTGTAAGTCTCAGCATTTCTATTTTGATCCTCTACTGTACGACTTGATGTATCTCTACATTTCTGTTTACAGTCTTTCATCTGTTTCCTTATTTTTGAAGTGAAGGTTCTGTGTTGGGAAAACGGGTGTTCGAGTTGTGGTGAGGTCATAGCTGTGGGTAGGCGTCGTAAATCCTTTTTAAGAATTGTAGGAACCCATGTAAGCGATTTTTCCCATTTGCTGCCCAATAAAGGTAAGTGTTACATGGACCCTTCAATGGATTCAGTCCCGCTCCAAACTTTAGACTATCAGACAGACAACGGTACAAACATATCTTTAGTTGGACGACGTTCCTCTTTTAACCAAGAGACTTCTACATCTTCTTCAGTAATCAATATCCAAGATTTAAATCCTTCCGAAAATTGGCAATTACTAGCCATCTTACCTTCAAATGTTTATAAGTTATCATGGTGGCAATATAAAACTCACACTCAAATCAAAGTTAGCTCTGTTGATGTTTCTTTTACAGATAAAGATGAGCATGTGCATATTAATTTGTTAGATAAGTCCCAGATAGATTGGGCTAAAACCCGGGGATAAAAGTACGCCCATCTTGGTGCAATTAAACTTGGCCTTGGTCCATTAGTTCGCCCCTATCTTCCTGTTTCTTCTTTGCGTGTAGCCATAGACACTCAGCATATAGATTTTTCTGATGCCATCATCGGAGGCTTTACCGCTCCCTTACATAATGGCCCGTGTTTTGGCACCATTTTTCCTAAGTATTCTGTCAGTCTTGAAGATCCCTATATCTATGATTTACTTAAAGCATATATCTTACCACGTGGCTTTAAAATGGATTCCGGCTCCAAGATCATATAGCTCAAAGCCTATTTTCTTGTCCGCTTTGGGAATGATACTCTTCCCCCTCTCTGGTCTAAGGTCCATCAGAGCTTGCACCTGCACAGCATGGTGGAGACGGATAAATCTAAACAAACCACTCCAGTTACTTTTGACTAGACAGAAATAAACTACCCTAGACAATGGGAAGTGAAATATAAAGAGCTAAGGAACCAAGATATTTCTGTACAGAAAATAGAGTTTTTTCTCAATACCCCAATTTCCTTTGATAGATCCTCCCACTCATTTCGAATCCCTAGAGGCCATCCTACCCCTCGTTTTACTCCTCCTCTTCTCAGGACCCCTTCTGTGAATAATGTTGATTTTTTAAGTCAAATAGGCATGAATCTGCTTCTTCTACTTCAGTTCAGCCATCCTTTTCTGGGGTCTATGACACTGAACATAAATGTCAGCACTCAGACTGTCCATCCTGTAAGAAAATACTCCAGAGATTAAAACACAATCAGAATAGAGAACTCTCAAGTTTCTATATGTTTTCATCTTTACATAGGAATGGATCTGGTATGGAAATCACCTCTGCTAAAGGTGATAGGTCATATGTACCTAGAAGAAATCTTCCAGATGTTCCCTTTATATAGTTTTCAACTGATGTACAAATTAAAAGAGAATTCATGCCCTATAAATCTTCTATTCCATCTGAAACTGTCTCAGATGAAATCAAGCTTGCCAACTATGACAATTTGCAACAACATCTCACAGTAGAAAATGTAGATGATATGGCCATGGATATCATTTAGATAAAGAAAAAAATGGAGGATGAGCATGATAAGATATCAATGCTCCAAACCAAACTAGACCTTCTGGATCATTTGCTGCATGATACGGAAGAGATAAAAAATGCAATAAATACAGCCTATGACAAGACAGAGAAAAGGCTGAATTTATTGGGTAAGCTTTTGACCAAAACTCAAGTATTGAAAAAGAAAACTGGCTCGGTTAGCCAAGCAGCACTGGATATTGCACTAAAAGGACACCAACGACAACACTCTAAAAGTTACTCGTTTCGTATGATTTGTGTCCAAGATGAGGATGAAAGACCATATTTTAAGTTTGGTCAAGATGAAGAAGAATTCCAAGAAATACAAATCCTAGTAAGTCAATTCCATAGAATGCCTAAGGAATTACCTGAAAGGTATATGGCTATGCTTAAATTCCCCTCTCACAAAGAAGATACCCAACATGGTTCAGGGGTCAGCCATGAAGTTGATTCTTCCTTAGGTCCTCCTCCTCCCACTTTTGATTTAGAAATGCAAGATGCCTCTTCTGCTCCTTCTCACAAATTCCATTTTGGAATAAATGGAATGAATAACCTGATGTCACAGATGCCTGAGCAACCTGTTCTGAATATCCAATGTCAGTCGTGAGCAGAAATAAAGTCATCCATACAGCTTCTTGGCCAATGGGTTTTATATAAAAAGACCCAAGATTCAAATATTCCTGGTGAGCAATTAACGTTACAGCTGATAGCTGGATTATCCGGTTTAGCACATGAATGGTGGCAGTGGCTACCACAAGAAGCAAAAGATGAGATTTTGAATGCTGATGATGCAAATCAACAGATATTGCATGCTTTGGGAAAAGAGTTCTATGGCCCTGATGATAAATAAGACTATGAGCACCTAGCTTCTTTATTCATGTCTACAAGAATTTGTGACCTGAGTCAAAGTGAAAAATACTTCTACTATAGGTAGGTAGAACCTTCTTATCTCTTCTAGAAAATCTGGTGAACCAACATACTTGAAGCACTATCTTAGAAGTTTTCCCGGTCATGTTCAGATGCTGTGGAACAATTTCTTAAAGATAAGAAGATTAATCTCCATGGACTCTCATTAGCACAACTCCATGCTTTTATCATGGAAACTTTGCAAGAAAATTGCTTAGAAAAGAGAGTCAATCGGGATTTCAAAAGGCACCAATCTATGTATTCGCCTAGTTTTTGTAAAGATGTTGCAAAAATGCCTAATTGGGGTTGTGGTGCTTACAATAGAGGGAATTTTGGAAAAGAATCCTGCCACTGTAAGAAGAAAAATAAAGGATACCATACAAGTAGTCCTAGATATCATCCTGACAAATCCTACAAGCATAAGACTCACAAGTCGTATAGGAAAAAATCTAGAAACCCTTTCTATAAGAAATCTTATGTCAAAAAAAGGTTTGAGCTAGCAGACAAAGAAAAATGTTTTATTTGTGGAAAGAAAGGTCATTGGGAAAGCAAATGTCCACAAAATAAATCCAAAGCAAAGCTTGCGGCTTTCTCCGAACAACTAGATCCAACTTGGTGGGATCTTTATTTTTGTGAATAAGATCAGTACCCTTCTGGAGAAATTATGTTTCTCCCTAATGATTATGATATCCATCTGAATAGATTTGCTCCCTCCAGTTCTTATTCTTCCTCTTCCGACTCTGATTCCACCTCGGAAGAAAATTTAGGGGGATGTGAGGGACCTCCAGACTTTGATTTTTCTTGTTATATGTTTTATGCCTCAACAACGATTAGCCGCAATTGATCAACAATTATCCGAGATTCCTGTTTTTGAGTATATTCTCATAGGAGAATTAAAGGAAGAAAAGAAAAAGCTACTGTCATTACTTAAAGTAACAGAGAAGCAATCAGAAGAAGGTAAATGCTCTCTTTCCCATCATACTGCATTCTACAATCCTACGGATTTATATAAGCACTATCCTGCAGAGCATGAGGATAGGCAGAAGTTTAGAAAAGATAAAGAAAATCTTCTTCACCTACAAATCAAAGAAAAACTAAATTTAGTTAGGAAGCTTGTAAGGGAAATTGAATATTTGAAAAGAATTCTTGAAGTAACAGTTAGAGAAAAAGATCAGTCTTCTGAAGATGAGATGTGCTGGCAATATTACATAGCTCTTACGAGCCCTGAGCATGAAAAGAAAGATTCAAAAGAAGATGCTCTTTCCCCTGAACCTTCCTTAGGACTTTTCATAGGTCCTAAAATGTACATTCAAGTTTCTTTTTGTCCTCCAGAGTTCAAGCCCTATATGTTAGATTGCATGATTGATTCAGGTTGTCAGATGATATTATCAAAAGGAAGTGTAATCCCTTCATTCTATTGGGAGAAGGCTTCATAACACGGAGTTGCTATAGAAGGTACCCTGGTACAACTTTTGGGTAGAGTAGCAGACTTTCCTATTCAAATAGAAGGATGTACAGAAGCTTTATCCTTGAATAGGTTGGATAGTATAAAAGAAGATTGTATATTAGGCTCTGAATTCCTAAATAGAGTGAGCCCTGTTACTTTTGACATTGTTAAGATGTTGTTTAAATGTACCATAAAAGGAAAGCCAGTTTCTTTTCCTTTATCCTTTGAAGCTCATTTGAAATGAAAAATCTCCATGAAAAGAACTGAGTCTAAAACAAACATTGCAGAATTGTTCAAAATGGAGAGATGCATTGCCTATGTAGAAATGCATAAGGACAAGGCCCTTGCCGATATCTCTGAAAAGCTTGAGAAAGACTGCACTTCAGAAATCCCTAATGCTTTCTAGCCCAGAGAAAAATACTTTGTTTCCCTTACTTTTGACCCTCTGGTAAAACATAAAGCTATGAAAGCCTCTGCTAGATTGATGTCTCCCATCTGAGAGAAAATTTTGTGCCAGTGAAATTAAAGAGTTGCTTTCAAAAGGGTTAATTGAACCCTCTAAGATTCCATGGGCTTGCAGAGCCTTTATTGTTAACAAACACTCAAAGATTAAGAGAGGTAAGCCAAGGTTGGTTGTGAATTATAAACCTCTCAATGCAGTGCTCCAGAAAATTAGGTATCCATTACCTGATAAAGCTAGTCTTCTGTAACGGATTGCTAGATGTACTATATTTAGTAAGTTTGATTTGAAATATGGTTTCTATCAAATTGGGATTGAAGCAAAAGATAGGTTTAAGACTGATTTCGTTGTTCCCCATGTCCAATATCAATGGAAAGTATTAACTTTTGGAATAAGCAGTGCCCCCTATGAATTCCAAAAGAGAATGGAGGATATTTTCAGAGAAAAGAGATGGGCATTAGTCTACATAGATGATATCTTGATATGCTCTAGGAACTTGCAAGATCATTTAAAGCATTTACAGGAATTTTATCATTTACTTTATAAGCATGGTCTTGTTCTCTCAAAGAGCAAGATGGAAATCGAAAAGACTAAAATCGAGTTTCTTGGTTTCAAGATTAAAAAGGGCAAGTAATTCTTCAAGACCATGTCTTAAAGGTCTTCTCGCATTTCTTGGATCATATATTAGAAAAAGTTCAGCTTCAAATATTTCTAGGAAGTCTCAACTACATCAGACCATTCTATAAAGGGCAAGCTGAAGATATTCATATCCTTCAAAAGAGATTGAAAAAGAATCCCCCTAAATGGTCTTAAGATTTGACTGCTGCAGTCCAAAAAATTGAAACAAAAGTGCAGCAACTCCCCGCTCTCTCTCTTTCCCTAGGACCTAGTAATCTTGTAATTGAAACATATTCTTCGTTAAATGCATGGGGTGGAGTTCTAATTGAAAAGCATGGCGAGAGAGAAGAGATTTGTGGCTATGCCTTGGGATCATTTAAATATGCAGAACTCAATTATCCATCCAGCCACAAAGAAATCCTGGCTGTTAAAGAGACAGTCAATCATTTTCATTTATTTTTTAAGCCTATAAAGTTTCTAGTTAGAACTGATTTGAAAATAATGCCTGGGATATTTAAGAATGAAAATCTTATGGTAGAGAATAGTTCTGGGTTTTTAAAATGGTTTTTATGGTTACAGAATTTTGATTTTGACATTGTTTATAAGCCTAGTTATCTTAATTGTGTTGCTGATATGTTAACCAAAGAAGAGTTCCATAATCAAGATTTGCCCTAGATCAATATGTTCAGTGCAAGCACATCTAGCTCTTCACAACAAGATAAAGGCAAGGGTCCAGCAAGGCCATTTCCATCCCCACTTAGTAATTCTCAGGCAGGCTCATTCTTGAATCCATGGGATGAATCCTTGACACTAGAAGAGCATCAAAAATCTTTAGAGCATGCAAATAGAACAAAGACTGAGAAGTTTAGGTCTTTAACTCTCATAAAACAAATCCAATAATCTCCACTTAAACTCCAAATTTTGGAGAAATGGGAAAAAGATGCCTTTCTTGGTCTGGAAAAGGCACAAGACAAATTAATTGGTTGTCGAGAAGTTTGGATAGACTGCAATGAAGAAGAAGGCATAGATATGTGGTATGTCGAATTGGGACATGGTGATCTTACCTAGACCACATATAACCTTATTCTTCAATTTTACAGAGAAGAACGCGAGATAATTATATGTGCAGACCCGTCAAATCTTATCAACAATAAATGGTCAGGGTGGACTGAAATATTTTTGTATAAGTTTTGTCCAAGAAAAGATTGGGTTAATCGAAGGGCTAATTTCATCCTCCACCTTCAAGCTGATATGCACATTGCAGACCAAAACCACATGTGGTTCAAATTTAAATTGTGACACCTTGGAGGACGATATACACTGCTTGAACATACTATTTATACAACCCAGAAGTTCATCAAAAGATATCAAGATGACAAGAGAATTGACAACAAGGTTCACACCAGAAGGACTCCTCTTAACTATAGAGTGGAGTCAACTTTTCAGGGAAATTTTATGTGTGGAAATAACCAGGTTATGCTCGGGTCAGACGTTGAGCGATGCTTTGACTATACTCTTTACCCATACATTATGCCATATGAACCCGTGGATTCTAACAGGGATCCTTTTGATTGTCTATGTGGTGGAGTGGATCTCAGTGATGGCCGAGAAATTTGTATCTGTCTGCAGGGGTGGGGACCCCTATGATTGATTGAAAGGCATGGTGGGCCGCCTTAATAGGTTCCACATTGTAATAATTTATTTTATGTTGTCATACTGTATCTGTTTGTAGGGGTGGGACCCCGATGATTGATTGAAAGGCATGGTGGACCGCCTTAATAGGTTTCACATTGTAGTAATTTTAATTTATGTTGTCGGATGTATGTCCCTTTGTTTTAAAAAGGCAAGTTAGTCTGATTCTGTCTTAAATTTCGTCTAAAGTACTTTATTCGGGTCCCCATATGTCTATTAGACCACTTAAGGGATGAGATAACAGATGTGGCCATCCCCACACTCCGCCCCAAATCTTTACTTTTGACTAAATGTTGTTAGTCTGGAGTTCTAATTGAAAAGCATGATGAGAGAGAAGAGATTTGTGGCTATGCCTCAGGATCATTTAAATATGCAAAACTCAATTATCCATCCAGCCACAAAGAAATCCTGGCTGTTAAAAAGACAATCAATCATTTTCGTTTATTTTTTAAGCCTGTAAAGTTTCTAGTTAGAACTAATTTGAAAATAATGCCTGGGATATTTAAGAATGGAAATCTTATGGCATTGAATAGTTCTAGCATTTTAAAATGTTTTTTATGGTTACAGAATTTTGATTTTGACATTGTTTATAAGCCTGGCTATCTTAATTGTGTTGTTGATATGTTAACCAAAGAAGAGTTCCATAATCAAGATTTTCCCCAGATCAATATGTTCAGTGCAGGCGCATCCATCTCTTCACAACAAGATAAAGACAATAGTCCAACAAGGCCCTTTCCATCCCCACTTAGTCATTCTCAGGCAGGTTTGTTCTCGAAGCCATGGGATGAATCCTTGACACCAGAAGAGCATCAACAATCTTTAGAGAATGCAAACATAACATAGGCTGAGAAGTTTATGTCTTTAACTCTCATAAGACAAATCCAAGAATCTCCACTTAAACTCCAAATTTTGGAGAAATGGGAAAAAATGCCTTTCTTGGTCTAGAAAAAACACAAGACAAATTAATTGGGTGTCGAGAAGTTTGGCTAGACTACAATGAAGAAGAAGGCATAGATATGTGGTATGTCGACTTGGGACATGGTGATCTTACCTGGACCACATATAACCTTATTCTTCAATTTTTTAGAGAAGAACGCGAGATAATTATATGTGCAGACCCGTCAAATCTTATCAACAATAAATGGTCAGGGTGGACTGAAATATTTTTGGATAAGTTTTGTCCAAGAAAAGATTGGGTTCATCGAAGGGCTAATTTCATCCTCCACCTTCAAGATGATATGCAGGTTGCAGACCAGAACCACATGTGGTTCAAAGTTAAATTGCAACACCTTGGAGGACGATATACACCGCTTGAACTAATTGTTTATACAACCCAAAATTTCATCAAAAGATATCAAGAAGGCAAGAGAATTGATAACAAGGTTCACACCAAAAGGATTCCTCTTAACTATAGAGTAGAGTCAAATTTTCAGGGAAATTTTATGTGTGGAAATAACCAAGTTATGTTTGGGTTGGACGTTGAGCAATGCTTTGACTATACTCTCTACCCATACATTATGCCATATGAACCCGTAGATTCTGACAGGGATCCTTTTGATTTTCCGTGTGGTGGAATGGATCTCGGTGATGGTCGAGAAATCTGCATCTGTCTGCAGGGGTGGGACCCCTATGATTGATTGAAAGGCATGGTGGGTCGCCTTAATAGGTTCCACATTGTAATAATTTATTTTATGTTGTTAGATTGTATCTTTCTGTAGGGGTGGGACCCCGATGATTGATTGAAAGGCATGGTGGGATGCCTTAATAGGTTCCACATTGTAATAATTTTAATTTATGTTGTCAGATGTATGTCCCTTTGTTTTAAAAAGGAAAGTCGGTCCAATTCTGTCTTAAAGTCTGTCTAAAGTACTTTATTCGGGTCCCCATATGTATGTTAGGCCACTTAAGGGATGAGATAATGGATATGGATGTCCCCACACTCCGCCCCAAATATTTACTTTTGACTGAATGTTGTCAGTCTGGAGTCACCGAGCCACCGGCTAGTTTTTGTATAAATAAGACTCCAAGGCTCTCATTAGGCATTCGGTTTTTGCGATTTGAGAGCTCTGCAAATATTTGAGTCGAGGTCTATGTATCCTTTTTCCTCGTGCTTAGTGTGAGTTGGAATATGAAAAGCATATATCTCAAGTGTAAAGAGTTTGTAAGAAGTCAGTAGTGTATGCTCTCCCTTTGCGCTTCGAGCGAATAGTTGGGATCAAAAGCTATCTGATCTTCAAGTGTGTTAATATCAGTGATGATCTTCACAATCCGAAGACTAACTGATAATATGCAAGTAAATTGAGTGTGAAAGATTTAATGAAAAACAAGCAAGTTTTCCAGAGAAAGCCAAAAGAGATCTTGGAAGTAATCTTTCAACACTTTGAATCCCTCCTTTCCCTTATATGAAGTGAATTTTCTACCATTTAGTAATTTGATTAAAGAATTTGCACCATTTTCATATCACAAACACCTAGACAATAATTAATTGACATTATCAACACATATCCTAACAATTTTTCATTTCATGATCACTCCAAACAATGTTGAATCCCCCCTTACCCTTATATCAAGTGAATTTTCTACCATTTAATACTTTGATTAAAGCATTTGTACCATTTTCACATCACAACCACTTAGAGTATAATTAATTGACATTATCAACACATATCAAGTAACAATCTTCCATTCCACAATCACTCTAAACCAAACAACTTTTAATTCCCCCTTACCCTTACATCGAGTGAATTTTATTCTATTTAATGCCTCAACTAAAGAATCTGCATCATTTTATAATTGATTCACCAAACTCCACTAATCTCATGGATGGAATTTGAGATTCTTTCCCACCTTTTTGGATGGTTCAAAAGCTATAATGTCTTCCACCTCAATACTCAACCAAGAAACCACTTAGTGCCTCATACACCTCCCACTCATGGTAGTGCCTTCAAACAAGATAAATATAGAAGAACTACTAGAAGTTCCATTGTCCATATCCCCTACAAAGTAAACATAAAAGGATCCATATAGAAGAAGATTTTTCTTCCATCTCACTAATACAAAATACCATAGTCATTGATTCCCTATATGTCTCATCTTCTAGACACCATTTCATGCATGAAGCCATCTTCTCTTCCTTTTGTTTTATTTTAGGACTCATGTCAACTTTAAAAAAAATCCCAGTTGAGTCAATGGGGTGCAAACCAGATTACACTTGTTCCTCCTAAAAATGATTTTAAAGTATGTTTTCTACATAATTTCTTTGGATGATAAACTACTTCCTATTTTGATAGTCTCTCTTTACCTCAATTCCTTAGCAACGGTGAAAATCATCTAAGTCCCTCATTTCAAACTCATATGACAATTGGGAATTGGTCTCCTTAATTAGTTGTTTATTGTCACTAACCATAATAATGAAGTGATTACCTTCTTTCTTGAAGTCAACGCAATGGTCCATATCACTCTCTATCAACTTTGCTTCCACAACATATTTTTAAATAACCACTATCATTATCATATGGACTACTTAAATCCATGCAATGATGTCTTCAACAAATGCACCATGTTGTAAACCATTATTGTTGCTTCATTAATTTTTTTTATTTGGAATCACCATGAATAAATTTCATATTCACAATCATTTTATAACTTCCAAATCAATAGCCATTGTTAGCACCAACATCAACCAAATAATGAACGATTTGTTGGACATAAACTCTTTGGATAACTAGCAATTTAATCTACTTGAAAGACAAGTTTTGTATTGTTCTACACAAACATCCTCATTATACTTCTGCTTAGACATCCATTTTCATCTAACGACCTTCCTTCCTTTAGGGAACACCTATGATTGCTAGTTCTAGTTATTTTCGAAGGCCTTCATTTCTTCCTCCATAGCTTCATTCTAATGAGAATCCTCATCTCGACCATTAAGTAAATATTGACATTTCCTAGATCATCACCCATGGAAGACAAAAAAAATAGTTAAAAACAAACTAATCATAACCATAAATGTTAGGCCTATTTCACTCAGA
Source organism: Larix kaempferi (assembly GCA_027924585.1). Classification (NCBI taxonomy): domain Eukaryota; kingdom Viridiplantae; phylum Streptophyta; class Pinopsida; order Pinales; family Pinaceae; genus Larix; species Larix kaempferi. Next base: position 10,974,524 of record BSBM01000368.1, read on the forward strand.
AAGGACCTCCCCATATGTGTTTTCTTCATGAATATTTAATCCATCATCTTGGTAATTCCATTTTTCTTAGGACTCTCTAGAGTAGTTTTCTACTTTTCCATTCCCCGAGATTTGTAAAATGCCTCAAAATACATGGAACAATACTCACCTCCATTGTCACTCTCAAATCCTTCACCTTATTACCACTTTTCTTTTCAACCAACAAGGAAAATATGTTAAGAAATTCAAGCCACATTACTTTTCTTACTCATGAAGCAATCTTGTGACTTCCTTGATCCATCATTGAAATCAATAAAGCAGTGAGCTCCCACAAATCAAGTGAAATCCATAGGCCAAGAAACATCTAAATATACCAATGCAAGCACCCCCTAATATTTGTAGTCACTCATGGAAACCCAAACATTATTTTACTTTCCAAACACACTTGAGGTATTAAAAAACTCAAAAGGGTCATTTATACCTTCTTCCACAAACAATATTCTTGGCACACAACTCTTGTAATCTATTTCCACCAATATGCCCCATATAGTGATTCCACAACATCATGTTTGATGTCTTTTATCATGTGCCCACTAATGTGACCTTTCCTATTAATACTACATTGCCACTACCCAAGAGTTGAGCAGTCACATCCAATTTGTACAATGCTCCAAACTACACTCCCTTGGCTAAAACCATGGAACCTCAAACCAATCTACAACCTTAACACTTACATCAACAATTTGACGAACTAAAAGAAAGTTTTGTGCCTATCCTATCAATTTTGCAGCTCAGTTTTCCAATTTACCATTACATCTATGTAAAAATAAAGTTGTGTGCCTATCCTATCCAATTTTGCACCTCAGTTTTCCAATTTACCATTACATCTATGTATTTGATCTTTACATGGACACTCTTAATAATTTTATAGCTAAAATTCTCTCCAAGAAAAATTTCACTACCAGGGAATGCTTCATAATCATGAATCTGTCCTTAAAATGAGTCATGTGGAAGGAGGCCCTTGAATAAATCATCAATTCATCCTCATGCATATCCTTTGCCAAAATGTAGGATATAGACACATGCTTCCTCACAACTAGAATTCCCGGTAAGAGAATCAACCTTAATTTCTTCTTTCTCCTTTGAAAGTTCAACCTTGCATTCACTCTTCTTGTGTCCTATTTGATGACCTCTCTAGCAAATAAAATGTTTCTCTTCCTATAATGTTCACTAGTAAATCTTCCTCTAGATATAGATCACCTACTACTAGATCTCTCAACACTCTACTCATTAGATCGACCCATAGCTACTAAATATTCTCAGTCAATGTTCCTTCAGAAGTTCTTCACATGGTATCCTACTATAACAATTGAATTGAACAATCTTATCCATCTTCATATTCTCCATTTTGTAGCTTCAGTGATCACCACAATTAGGTTCTCCCAAGAACCTAGAGGGACATAAATAAAATCTAAGCATTACTCTCTATCCTTCACTTCATCACTAATGGCATTAGCTTATTAAGCAATTCATTGAAGATCTAAGATGATCTAAAACTTTATCAACATTCTCCATTTTCACAACATACAACATTTTGTACAAGGATATCAAATTGATGAGGGATTTGTCTTCATATAACAATCCAAGATTATCTAAAATATCCTTGGATATCATGGAATCCAAAAAATTCAAAGTATATAATCAAATGCTTTCAAACAAATAAAATATGTATCCTTTCCATTCATCTTTTGCCATTCTTCCCTTTGTAAATTAGTTTGTGTATCCTTCAACGATGTCTCCTTTCCAATATCTCTCAACAAGAAGATACTCCATGTTCAATTTCCTCAAATTGAAGTTTTGTCCAATGAATTTATCCATATCCAACTATCTATATGAAGTAACACTCAAAGAAGAACGATTCAAGAAATTATTTTAGTGCATTTAGTCAAGGATTTGGTAAAATTCACTTTACTCAAAATTTCTCAACCTTTTAATAAAATTCCTCCTACATCAATCCTCGATGCCTCACCTTATATCTCTAAATATGAACAAGAATTTGAAATAGAATATGAGGATACTAAACCTAAAGAACCAGAAATGGAGAATGATCGAAATCATAGTTAACTATAGTTAACTCAAGATTCACTAGAATTACTAGGACCTCTTCATCACTTACCTAAACGCCTAAAGCATTTGTTACCAAAGTATGATCCACATTTATCAATTTCCCTAGAGGATCATATTAAGAATTTCATTTGTGTATTCGATTAATGAATTTTCATCATGGGATGTTGTTTGTCAACTCTTTCCATATACCTTTGAAAACAAAGCACTGAATTGGTATTTCAATTTACTAGTTGGTTCAATCACAAACCATAATGAGTTTCAAAAAGTTTTCATTGATAAATTTGGTGAAGAAGTCACTAGAGGTTCTCTTATGGTAGAACTATTTTATTTAGTGATGGGTCCTAAATAAAGGGTTAAATATTTCAATTAAAGATTCACGGCCATCATTAATAAATTCGATTGTAACACAAATCCTACCCAAGAACTACAGGTTGAGGTTTATGCTAATTCCCTTCCCGCACCCATCTCTATGTTTATAATACAAGCATGCAAATGGACTCTTGAATAGAATTTTGAAGAATAGATAAAGGTTGAATTAGAAAGGATTAGTTGTAAAGAGAATAATAATGTGTTAATAAAGAAAGGAAATTCTCAACCTAAAGAGCTTGTTGTTTTATCTAAACCATCCCATAATAACATTGTTGATAACAAAGTAAAATATTCTTCTGAAATAGATAATTTGCAACGAATAGTCAAGTAGTTGACCAATAAAACCATCGACATTAAAAGGGGAGTAGGAGAGTGTACATCCAGTTGATAGCCATATATATTGTTCCTTCAAATATCTAATAATCCTTATAAGGTGTTGGAACCTCCTCCTGCAAATATTCTATAATTAGACTAATCATTAAAAAAAACTTGTCCTCAATGGATAAATCCCATGAAATTAGTTGCAAATAGTTTTCTATATTAATGTGTTCAAATAGATGAATCAATTGAGGATGTTTTGTAAAACAAAGGAGAAAACACAGAAGAACAAACTAAAGAAACATATATGTTTCTATGGGATATAATACCTGGTTTTAATTTGGTAGAAGAAAATGAAAGCACAAAATAATTTCATATTAAGAGTGATTAAAACCTTGGGATTAAGGGACCAATTACTCAAAAACAAACTTCAAATTCTCAAACCTTTAATGTTAAAAAAAATTGGATTTCCGCTCCTATTGTTAGAACAACTTCTAATACTAATAACACAAGCAAACCTTTCAACAATAATCAAGATTCACTTCCAAGGAGCATAATGTTATCGAAGATATGAAGAAGCTCAAAGAAAATATTTATATCCTTGAAATTTGTAATATTGATCATCAAAGGAAATTATTGTTAAATGCCTTGAAATAAAATAATACATCTCAACCTACAACTTCTACAAAAAATGGTGTGAAATCAACAACAAATAATACACAAAAACATCAATAAATGTATCTCTTTTAGGAAATAAATCAAACTCACAAACTCCTCCTTTTATTTTAACATTTGAAATCTTCAATAAAAATGTACATAATTGTATGGTTGATTTTGATTCCTCCTCAAATGTGACACCATGCTCAATGTGTAAAAATCTAAACGAATCACCCACAAAGTGTTCATCTCATATTATTTAGCTAGACAAATCTAAGGTCAAGGTCATGGGAGAATTTAAGGATGTTCTCATTAATATTTATTCTAATCCCATAGTGCATCAGATAATTGGCATCATTGTATTTGACATTCCTGAATCTTATGGTCTACTTTTGAGTAGGGATTGCTCACAGAAACTTCATAGCTATTTTGCATTAGATTGGTATCATCTCTAACTTCCTTGGACTAGACAACTGAATAAGATCAAGATCAATAGAGAGAAATATATGAAGCATACTGTAATTGATTTATAATCCACAAAAAAACCTTCTTCTTCAGAGTTTCCTACTTTTTATAAATCATACCATTGAATCTTACTTCAGGGATTTCATTGCATAAACTTCTTCCATTTCACAAAATTAACATTCCAAAAAAATTTCAGGAAATTGTTGGGGAACCTTTTCACATGAACCATAGAACAGAAAACAAAATATCAGAATGGAACAATATTCTAGGAAGATAGGTGGTGTCTAAAAGCACCATTAGATCACTTAAGCACAACAGATTGTGATCAAGACATCACAATGCATACTTGATAATACTCAAAGACACATCAACACAACCCATAGGATCATTCTTTTATAGTCTCCATATCTAATTATCTCTCTTGAAGGGAGGAAGATCTGGTCCCCAAATAGGGGTCGTTGGTGTTGGAATATTCACCAATACTGATAGGAGGGGTGAATAAGTATTGGGCACTTTTTACCATTTTAAACTTCAATATCATATGTAAAATTTAACCATTAACAATAACGTTCATCATCACATAATCCATACACATTACACAAGAGATTTTACGTGGAAACCAAAATGGGATAAAGCCACATAATTATTTTCTTATATAATATAAATATTACATTCAATTGATTTACCAGCTCCAACTGGAAGAAGGCTAGAACCCCATAGTTTATCAAATCCATAAGAAAGGAGGCTGCAATCCCTTGGTTTTAGCATAGACTCTAACCTGTAGTGATAAATCCAATCCTTAGGGATCTCCAAATCTTTAGCTTTACCAACATTCGCTCGAAGGAGGCTACAACCCCTTATCCTTTCCCCATCCTGCCACCCTGATATGAATATGAGAATGATCTTATCACTATCATTGTATCTATCAACCTATACATGTATCACTATTTCAATCAACCTATACATGTATCACTATCTCTATCAACTTGTACCTATGTCACTGTATCAGTCAACTTGTACTTGTATCACTATCTCTATCAACATGTACCTGTATCACTATCTCTTTCAACTTGTACCTGTATCAATATTTATGTCTCTGTCATTGTCACAGTCATTGCATCCCTGCCTCTATCTCCTTCATTGTCTTTGTGTCAACCTGTACATGCCTCTAACCTATCTTTTAAGAATTCCCAAAAACAATCACCCATAGATTTCATTTGTATATTCAAACCCTTATATCATATGCATTTCAAACCCTAGGATATTCTAAGATATTCACCATGATCTATGTCAAGTTCATCACCATAATCACCATAACATATCTATGCAAATATAATCAACATGATCTATCCAATTGTTGAGGTGTATTTACTATCCTAAGGAATCACCAAAATATTTAATTATTGACCAAGGTTGGTATTCTTAGAGTTGAGGCAAAGTATATGCTGAGGTATAATGGCATCTAAATTTTGGCTTGTCAGACCTTATAAATGTTTAATGAAGAAAGATCGAAAGATCTTTCAAAATGAAAAACCGAGTCCAACTTCAGAAAGACAATAAAAGAATAATCAAACCTAATTAAATTAACCAATGAGAATAGTAGAAAGCTACACTACTCTATTCAATGGGTGATAAGAATTGTTCTAGAAAGAAAAACTAAAACAAGGCTACTTTGATAAATTTGGAGGCTGTTGATTAAAAACTCTAATCTAAAAAATATAAATAATTGTAAGTGAACTTGAAAAACCTATTTATGACAATTGATTATGAAAACAAGGAACTATGTTAATTCGAAAATAAGATTACAAACTACTTAATAAATTCAGCAATGATTCATGCATTAGTATTCAAGATTACACTAAACTACCTAATTCCATTCTCCTTGGGGATCCTGAGGAAGAGTGTCAAAGTGACTTTCAAATGTACAAAAGAAGCAAAAGGGAAGCAAGTCTAATTTAACTTTCACAAACAAATGTAAACTAAATAAGATCCAATTACAATTAACTTTAAACATTGCAATCTATTTCCTATCTATAAGCGCAATGGTGTGAAACTAATGTAACTTAGAAATAGCAAAAACTTAATAAAGACATTCACTGAGATTGAATTTGATTAGGGAACAAGTAGAAAACTTGATAAAAATATGTTTATATAGAAGCAAGTAGAAAACTTGATAAAGATATTTATTTCTGAACCAAATTCTTCCTTATGAATATCCTCATTATCTATGTGAAGGGAAAACTGATCTTGTGCTTTAACAAGGAAACAATCAAAACTAAGATACTTGGAGAATGAAATCATTAACTCTTAATCAAAAGAAATATTAAGAACACATAATAAATCATCCTAAGAATGAAACTGATAAATTCTGTAACAGGAAAGTATTCAAATGTAACTTGTAAAAAAACTGAAGCAAAGTAAGGGAAAAATAGAATGAAAGCTAAAAATGGGGATGAAACTTAGTTAAAACCCTATGCAATGTAAAATGAGATCTTTATTATACCAAAAACTGGTAATTAAAAGCAAGAAATATTACAATTAAAATCCTAAGAAACTGGATTAAAAAATAAGCATGAAAACAATGCAAAAAGTGTTGAGGTCCGAATGACAATCCGGATGGCTGTCCGAATGATAGTCCGGATAGAAGAAAACGATTTAAACTAAGGAAAGAGAATATTGGATGATCCTAACTACCAGCTGGCTGATGCATGTGATCCTATAGTGCAGGAAAAGTAGTGAGTGAACTATTTAAGAACTAGAGTAGGAAAAAGCCATCTATGTTAATCGTAATTAGGAAACTAACCATTCCTATTTCGTCCTAGAACAAGACTAAACTACAACTACAACCATTCTGCTACTATAGAAAGGAACTACAAAAATTAAATCTAACTACGAGTAGACTTAGGAAGTTAAGATAACTAAACTCTAAATAAACTAAACAAACTTAAACATCTAAGCAGACTAAGCAAACTAGATGAACCAAACTATTTAAGCAAACCAAATGAACTAAACATGACCGGTCTAATTATATTTTGGAGATATTATTAACATGAACAACAACACAATATACATAACATAAGACATAAATATCATTTATATCAATAGCACAGCGTCATTTATATCACAAAACAAAGACATCATGTATAGAGCAAAGACATACGTAAAATAACGACATAGCTTATATGCAGAAGACAAAAAACAAATTATATACACCGATGGAATACCAATGGTTGTTGAGGGGCCCATCTCAACAATCAAAGGTTGAGGCTTAATCAGTCAATCACCATGCATGCTGATGAATCTTCATAAAACTAGAACAGAGTTGTATTAAAAAAACAAAGTTACAATGTTTCTGTATCCATTTGCAGCTGGAAAAGATTAACAAGAATAAAGATAAAAGGAACTAATTGACTGACTACTGAATGACTAACTCGTCTCTGCTACGAGGACGTCTATATATACAACATTACAATTGGGGAATCAAGTTGACCCTTTAGTGGTCGACTTCTCTAATAATAGGCAGTCTTAATTCCACAAAACGGCTCTACTTCACAGCTCGTGATAACACATAAGCTAGGGAACGACCTCATAATAGTTACGACAGCATACAGAGCATCCACCAGATCCCACGACGTCGGTTCCCTTCATGCAATCGTTGAGACATCAATCTTCCTTTGACATGGAAAAGAAATGTGTTGTCGAGCTGAGCGTGCAGGAGAGGGAATATTCCATAACACAATCTCACACACCATAGGGGCCACGTTCTCAACAGAACCCATATGATGGTTCACTTCCTAACGGCCCAAGAATATCTCAATCAATGATCCTGCGGGCTGAATGGCGGGATGAACACAGATAATCATTTGCAACGTAGATACTCATCTGAATGGAGGTTCGTTTGAGAGCCACAATCTGTAAAATTAAATATATTTGTCAAACAAGCAAAGAAATTTTTATTAAACATCAATAAATCACAAAATAACGATTTTTACCCAAAATTCATGTGATGTGTGAATATATGCATACCCGATCTGTTTGATGGTTCGAATGGCAAGCAGGATGACTTATTACATCAAAAATGGTGAAAGTAATGCCAATCAAAGTGTGTTTGACATCCAAAAATGGTGACAAAATGGACACCAACACCAATATCATAACCATAATCACCACAACACATCTATGCAAAGATAATCACTATGATATCTCCAATATCATAACCATAATAACCATAACATATGTATGCAATATCACCAAATAAAAGGCTCTAACACATACTCAAGATACATACCATTTTCAAGGAAACAAGATGTTGGTTATGGAGCCTAATCTTCATGATTCATAGGTCATGTTTCAGCCGTGTCTGGATCACATCCCATGACGAGGGGTGTGGAGGGGATTTCCCCCCACTATAGTCACCATGGGGGATCCAGGAGGGGGCAGCGACTAATTTTGGGATCCCCCTCCTAGAGGGGGTTTGGGGGAAGCACCCCCATAGATAAAATTTTGGAAAAATTGCCTTGTAAAATGTTGTGATTTCATAGTCATGACTTTGTCACGTCCCCATTTTGACCCCCTTTGTAAATGATGTAAATACTGATATTTAATCATGGTGAGGAGCTCAAGGCCAAGGCCCCACCATTGATTTAGCGTTTATGTATCGACAATTAAACTAGATGCTTATGACTCTTGTGCTAGATGGGCACAATGTAAATGAGACATCATGTAAATATGAATTTTAATGAAAAATACCCACAACTAGCTATGCAATGCAACAAAGAGATGGGGCATGATTCTACAAGGAATAGGGAGGGAAATTATTTAAACCCTTGAGCCAATGGTATCAATCCATGTGTCAATGGGGAAACCCATAAACCACCAACTACCCATTTTGTCTCATGCACCCAATCATTTAATTCTTCCAAAGATTGGTTGGGGCAGTTATTGCCTTGGAAATGAAGAAGTATGGTAGCCAATTTCATGCATGGGCAAGCCATCAACCTGGAAATTCGTGTTTTTGCTTGTTGGGCAAGGAAACACCCACAAAATGGTGCCCAAATCCATTTTGAATGGAGAGTCTTCACTCATTCACGCAGTTGGAACTAGCTGGGTCTTTCCCTACACGTTTTTCATCCAAATCCTACATTTCTCCATGCCTGGGAGTTCGGTTTTGCATATGCAGTAGCCTGGGAGAGAAGGGCCATGTTTTTGGGACTGTATGGAGGTTTTTTTTGCCCCCGAATGTCCAAGGACATTTTTCTAAAAACGGATTGGGCTTCCCTGGGTTGTTCCCCAACTTCCCATTTCGTTTTTGTGGGTTCCCACGTTTTTCTGAGTGAGCTGAAACCCCATCTCATGCATCTCACTGTAAAAACGTTTTATCTTGCCCCATAATTGTGTTCTGCTGTTGTGTGCATCCTCGTTTTTGGTTTGAACCTGTGAATTGAAGTTTTGGAGTGGTAGTGGACAAAAGTGGCTTGATAAACCTAGTGGGGGAGACAACCTCTCAAGAAGATCAAGAGGGCTTTGGTTACTCTTCTATGCATGCCCTGAGAGCACTAGATAGGGAAGGTATGGCTTGAGGGACTGTATAGCAGTGAAAAGAATACTTCCTTGTGCTGGGTGTGTAGGCATTGTGGGTGCCAAGCTAGATAGATCTTGCAAGGTTATCCCTGGCTCTATGCTGGAGCTCACTAGCTTAGCAATTCTTCCCTTCCATGTCCTAGCAGCCTGATAAACCCAATTGCAGATTGGCTTGGCTCATCTTAGTGTATGCTTGGCTATGTGTGAGTCTGCTGCTCCCTGGTTTCTTGTAGAGATCATGCCCAGCTCGGGGGTGGCATTGGTGCTGAGAGATTGAGGAGCACCCTAGTCTACAGTTGGGTGGAACGTTGCAGTTGCATAGCCAGTTGCGTGGGACTACTTTCGTATAAGATAAGTATCCTCTTGTGTTAAATTGCAATTACCATTTGATGAATATTATGAATGTATGTAGATGGGTTAAATAAATTTACTTCTACTGTGATTTTCTTAAAATCATACATTTCCATACGTCTCTGTTATATTCTGTGAATGCTTATGGTTACAAGTTTCATGGGGCTAGACGCCCAGTTCAGCATCACGTCTGTTATGCACTTTCATATGTATATTTTTCAATTAAACTTGAATGTTTATTTATAATGTATGGGGCTGGATGCCCAGTTTAACCTCACGATCCTCTCCATCTAGCTGGTAGAATGGGAGGGGACGCGACAGAATGGTATCAGAGCTGCGTTGCAGCATTGGGCCTCTATGGGCCAAATCTGATAGCAATTACAAGGGAAGATTTTGAATTTTCCTAAGTCCGTTTTTGAAAATTTTTGGTTTTAAGACTATTTCGGGAAGTCATCCCGAAACTGTGGAAAGGTTCCGCAAACCTTCCCGCAATTGCGGAAGAGTTCCGCGAATCTTCCCGCAATTGTGGAAGAGTTCGGCGAACCTTCCCGTTGCGGAAGAGTTCCGCGAACCTTCCCGCAATTGCGGAAGGATTCAGCGAACTGCTCCGAAACAGCAGAGAAAAATTTTTTAAGGGAAAAATTTTCTAAGTGTCGGCGTCGAAAGGAATTTTTCGGAAGGAATTCTCTTCTGAAATTGCGGAAGGAATTCTCTTCCGAAATTTTGGAAGGATTCCACGAATCGTTCCGAAACACGGAAGAGTTCGACGAGTCGTTCCAAAGTTGCGGAAGACTTCGCCGAATCGTTCCACAACTGCGAAAGACTTCGCCGAATCGTTCTGAAAAATCACCTGAAATCGGGGAAGCATTCTGCAAACGGCTCCAGAACTGCAGAAGCCTTCGCCGAATGGCTCCGCAATTGCGGAAGCCTTCTCCGAATGGCTCCGCAATTTCGGGAGCATTCGTCGAATGGCTCCGCAACTGCGGAAGCCTTCGTCGAATGGCTCCGCTCGGCAAATCGCCCCGCCATTGCGGAAGCGTTCGGCGAACTGCTCTGCAATTGCGGAAGCCGTCGCTGAACCACTGCGCAGTTTTCACCAGCTGCCCCGCAATTGCGGAGGGCTTCAGCCAACCGGCCCACAATTGCGGAAGCCTTCAGCCAACCGGCCCGTAATTGCGGAAGCCTTCAGTCAACTGGCCCGCAACTGCGGAAGCCTACAGCCAACTGCCCCACAATTGCGGGTGCATTCAATGAAATGCCCGTTGCAGCAGGATTCCATGAACCACCATTGCGGCATGATTCCTAAAAAAAAAAAAAAAACGAGGGCACTGCCCTCGACCCGCCCTGCAGGCCACAAGGGGGCAAGCCCCCTTGACCCCCTTTGTGTTTTTCTCCTCGTATGTTGTTGGTTGTAATAGAATTCTATGATTGTCAACGTAATGTTTTCCCACATGCATGAAGTACTTTGTGAATTCTGAGAATGTAATGCAGCTAACAATTGTGCTGATGAACACATTTCAGAGAGTCACAGTTACAGCAGGGTAGCACTCTAGATAATATAGTTGAAAAGTTTTGAATCTTGGTTGGGCCAAGAAAATGAACATCATGAATGATGCACAGGATCCCTATGAGCCTGAGACAGACGCCATGGGGGAGAACATACAGGTTGAGAATGCTGAAACAGAATCTAATGGGAGAAGAAATCAAGAGACCCCTCCAGATGTTGCAGCCACCATGAGAAGCCTAAGGGTGGAGTTGCAAAGCTGTAGGGAAGATAATGAAAGGATGATTAAAGCTCAAGAAGAACAAAATCAGCTGAATGCAGCCATGCTGCAGAGTTTAACAGACATCCAAAGGAAAATAAACTCTGGGCATCAGATATCAAATCCAGAAAAGGGTGGGAGTATCTCTAGAAGGAATTCCCGTAAGAGGGCCAGTAGCCCAAGAATAGTTTCTACAGACAGGACATATACTCCATAAATATCTTCTAATGAATCATCTGACTCTGAAGAATCCATTGAGGGATCAAGCTCTTCATCTCACATGAGTAAGAGGAAGAAGCACTACAAGAACAATTCACATGGGGAATTTAAGAAGGCAAAACCTCCTACATTTGACGGAGAGGTGAAATCTGGTCAAGAAGCTGAAGCTTGGCTTCTTGGGATGAGAAAATATTTCCAAGTCCAAGACTACTCGGGAAATATGAAGGCAAGGGTATCCATCTTCAACTTGAATGGAAGAGCATCTATATGGTGGGAACACACCAGGCAAGTGAGGAAGATCAACGAAAGGAAGATCGTTTGGAAGCAGTTCAAGAAATACTTCAAGCAAAAGTACCTCTCTGATAGGTACTATGATGATAAGATCAAAGAGTTCCATGAGCTAAGATTGGGATAATCGACCATGGAAGAATATGCAAACAAGTTCTTGGAGCTGCTAAGGTATGTCAAGTACATTCGAGATGATAAGGTGAAAATTCAGCGTTTCTGAAGTGGACTGCCCCAGTCATATAAAGATAGAATTGAGTTTGATGAACCTCGAACTCTAGAGGAGGCCATAAGAAAGGCCAAGTATTGCTTTGATCAAAACAGAAGCAAACCAGAATTCCATAAGGCATGGAAAGATAGGAAAAATGAAAAGTTTGATCAAAGGAAGAAGGGGTTCAAGCCTCCTCAATTCAGGAATCAGCAAAGGCAGCCATCACAGATTGTGACTAAGCCAACTAGGATGGTGGGGGACAAGCCAAGAGATCCAAAGGAGCCAAGAGAACCACTTCAATGTTGGGGTTGTGGAGGAGACCACATGCTTAGGAACTGTCCACATCGGAATGGGAATGCGAATCAAGTTCACAACATCCAAGGAGCTGGAACTGTGGGTCAAGTGGCGAGAGCAATCCCTAGAATCTATGCGGCAGTAGAAGACCGCCAGGCAGATCATCAATCAGCCGTGGTTGAAGTTGAAGGTAAGATTGCTAAGCAATCTGTTTCTATTTTGATTGATCCTGGATCTACTCACAGTTATGTCACTCCTAGAATTGTTGAGGTTTGTGCTTTCAAGAAATTAAAGCATAGTAAATCATGGTTAGTTCAACTAGCCACTGGAACCAAGAGAAAAGTTAGTGAGATAGTAGAGAAATGTCCATTAGAGATGGATGGGCTATTCACTTATGTAGATCTGAATATTTTGCCACTTGGTTCCTATGATATTCTCATTGGAATGGATTGGTTAGAAGCACACAGGGTTAAACTTGACTGCTACAACAAGACGTTTGAATGCATGGACGAAGAAGGAAACCCGAGGTTTGTAAAAGGCATTCCAAAGATGACTTCTGTTAGACAGGTTTCAGCCATGCAGCTGAAGAAGTTCTGTAGGAAGGGATGTCAACTGTATGCAACTCACGTTTTAGAGGCGGTAGAGAATGAAACTCTTAGATTGGAGGACTATCATGTATTGCAAGAATTCAGGGATGTTTTTCCTGATGAGATTCCAGGACTCCCTCCAAAGAGAGACATTGACTTTACAATTGAACTTGTGCCAGGAGCAACACCAGTGTCTAAGACACCCTACAGGATGAGTACACCAGAATTGCTAGAATTGAAGATGCAATTACAAGAGTTGCTAGAAAAGAAATATATTAGGCCAAGTGTGTCCCCGTGGGGAGCACCTGTTCTATTTGTGAAAAAGAAAGATGGAACACTTAGGTTATGTATTGACTACAGGCAGTTGAACAAAGTCACGGTGAAGAACAAATACCCATTGCCCCGAATTGATGACCTTTTTAACCAAATGAGAGGAGCAAAGGTATTTTCAAAGATTGACTTGAGGTCGGGTTACCATCAGGTAAGAATCAAAGAAGAAGATATCCATAAGACAGCCTTTAGAACGAGGTATGGACACTATGAGTTTGTAGTGGTACCATTCGGTCTCACATATGCACCAGCTACATTCATGTGTCTCATGAATAATGTTTTTAGCAAGTATTTGGACAAGTTTGTTCTTGTATTCCTAGACGACATTCTCATCTATTCTAAGAATGAAGAAGAACATGAAGAACATTTGAGAATGACAATGCAATTACTAAGGGAGCATAAGCTGTATGCAAAGTTGAGTAAATGTGATTTTTATAAAGATAGAATTCATTATTTGGGTCACATCATCTCCGACGAAGGAATATCTGTAGACCCTGAGAAGATTGAAGCCATTATGAATTGGCCAACTCCAAGGAACGTGACTGATGTGAGATCTTTTATGGGCCTCACTGGTTACTATAGGAGGTTTATCGAGGGATTCTCCAAGGTTGCAAACCCGATCACTTCTTTGCAAAAGAAGGGGATAAAGTTTGAATGGTCACCAAGATGTGAGGAAAGTTTTCAATGGTTGAAGAATCTTCTTACAAGTGCACCGATTTTGAAAATTGCAGACCCAGAAAAAGACTTTGTGGTGTGTACCGATGCATGCAATCAAGGACTTGGAGGAGTTCTTATGCAAGACAACCACGTGATATGCTATGAGTCAAGAAAGTTGAAGGAGCATGAGAAGAACTACGCTACTCATGATATAGAGCTTGCAGCCATAGTACATGCTTTAAAGATGTGGAGGAACTACTTAATGGGAAGAAAATTTGAGTTAAGGACAGACCATTGTGGACTGAAATACTTGTTTGATCAGCCAATGTTAAATGCTAGGCAAGCTAGATGGTTGGAATTTTTGTGTGAATTTGATTTTGAAATCAAACACATAAAAGGGAAAGAAAACAAGGTGGCTGATGCACTCAGCAGGAAGGTACATGAAATGTATGTGGCAGCGCTTAGTACTTGCCAACCAGATTTGAAGCAGCAGATTGTTAACCATATTGTTGAGGATGAAGTGTATGAGCGGATAAAGGACAAATTACAGCAGCAAGACCTTGGAAAGAAGAATGAAGGCTATCACTTGGAAGAAGGCGGACTTCTTACTTATAAGAATAGAGTCTATATCCCAAACACGGCAGATTTAAGGAGAATTGTTATGGATGAAATCCATAAAGCTCCATACTCTGGTCACCCAGGATATCAGAAAACAATTGCTATAGCAAGAAAATATTATTTCTGGCCAGGCATGAAGAAGGATGTCGCTGAATACATCTCTAAGTGCATGGAAAGTCAGCAGGTGAAGGTTGAACACCAACACCCAGCAGGTTTATTGCACCCAGTGCCGATCCCAGAATGGAAATGGGAAATAATTTCCATGGATTTTATTACAGGATTGCCAATGACTAAGAGACAACATGATTCCATCATGGTTGTGGTGGACAAGTTAACAAAGGCAGCACATTTTATAACGGTTAAGTCCACACATAAAGCCGATGCCATTGCAGATATTTTCATGAAGGAAATTTTCAGATTACATGGGTTGCCTAAGGCAATAATTTCTGACAGGGATACCAAGTTCACTTCCAATTTTTGGAAAGCTCTCTTTGCAGATTTGGGTACACAGTTGAACTTTAGCACCACGTACCATCCTCAAACAGATGGGCAAACAGAAAGAGTAAATCAGGTGCTTGAAGACATGCTTTGCATGTACGTAATGGACAAGCCATCCAAGTGGGAGGATTATCTACACCTGGTAGAGTTTGCATATAGTAATGGGCAGCAAGAATCATTGGGAATGAGTCCATATGAGGCTTTGTATGGAAGAAGGTGTAGGACACCAGTGACTTGGTACAATCCAGTGAACATAAATGTACTTGGGCCATAATTGCTTAAGGAAATGGAACAAGAGGTTGCAAAGATCCGGCAAAATTTAAAAGCAGCCCAGGATAGACACAAAAGCTATGCAGATAAACACAGAATGCATAGAGAATTCAATGTTGGGGATCATGTGTATCTTAGAGTAAGATCAAGGAAGAGTTCCTTGAAGCTTGGGAGCTGTGCCAAGCTATCACCTAGATATTGTGGGCCATTTGAAGTGCTTGAAAGAATAGGGCCAGTTGCATATAGACTTGCCTTGCCTGCTAGCACTAAAGCTCATAATGTTTTTCATTTCTCTTTGCTTAAAAAATATGTACATGATCCTAACCATGTGATTAATTGGGATGTGATCCAGGTGGAACCCGAGGGAGAATTCCAAACCGATCCATTGCACATCCTAGACAAGAAAGTAACATTGCTCCAGAACCGAGCCATCAGACAGGTAAAGGTGCAATGGAATCACTACAGTCCCGATGAGGCTACATGGGAGCTGGAGGATGCCATGAGGGTGGCATATCCATTTTTGTTCAATTTTGATGAGCACTGAGGACAGTGCTAATGTAAGGGGAGGGGTATGTCACGTCCCCATTTTGACCCCCTTTGTAAATGATGTAAATACTAATATTTAATCATGGTGAGGAGCTCAAGGCCAAGGCCCCACCATTGATTTAGAGTTTATGTATCGGCAATTAAACTAGATGCTTATGACTCTTGTGCTAGATGGGCACAATGTAAATGAGACATCATGTAAATATGAATTTTAATGAAAAATACCCACAACTAGCTATGCAATGCAACAAAGAGATGGGGCATGATTCTACAAGGAATAGGGAGGGAAATTATTTAAACCCTTGAGCCAATGGTATCAATCCATGTGTCAATGGGGAAACCCATAAACCACCAACTACCCATTTTGTCTCATGCACCCAATCATTTAATTCTTCCAAAGATTGGTTGGGGTAGTTATTGCCTTGGAAATGAAGAAGTATGCCAGCCAATTTCGTGCATGGGCAAGCCATCAACCTGGAAATTCGTGTTTTTGCTTGTTGGGCAAGGAAACACCCACAAAATGGTGCCCAAAGCCATTCTGAATGGAGAGTCTTCACTCATTCACGCAGTTGGAACTAGCTGGGTCTTTCCCTACACGTTTTTCATCCAAATCCTGCATTTCTCCATGCCTGGGAGTTCGTTTTTGCATATGCAGTAGCCTGGGAGAGAAGGGCCACGTTTTGGGGACTGTATGGAGGTTGTTTTTGCCCCCGAATGTCCAAGGACGTTTTTCTAAAAATGGATTGGGCTTCCCTGGGTTGTTCCCCAACTTCCCATTTCGTTTTTGTGGGTTCCCACGTTTTTCTGAGTGAGCTGAAACCCCATCTCATGCATCTCACTGTAAAAACATTTTATCTTGCCCCATAATTGTGTTCTGCTATTGTGTGCATCCTCGTTTTTGGTTTGAACCTGTGAATTGAAGTTTTGGAGTGGTAGTGGACAGAAGTGGCTTGATAAACCTAGTGGGGGAGACAACCTCTCAAGAAGATCAAGAGGGCTTTGGTTACTCTTCTATGCATGCCCTGAGAGCACTAGATAGGGAAGGTATGGCTTGAGGGACTGTATAGCAGTGAAAAGAATACTTCCTTGTGCTGGGTGTGTAGGCATTGTGGGTGCCAAGCTAGATAGATCTTGCAAGGTTATCCTTGGCTCTATGATGGAGCTCACTAGCTTAGCAATTCTTCCCTTCCATGTCCTAGCAGCCTGATAAACCCAATTGCAGATTGGCTTGGCTCATCTTAGTGTATGCTTGGCTATGTGTGAGTTTGCTGCTCCCTGGTTCCTTGTAGAGATCATGCCCATTTCGGGGGTGGCAGTGGTGCTGAGAGATTGAGGAGCACCCTGGCCTATGGTTGGGTGGAACCTTGCAGTTGCATAGCCAGTTGCGTGGGACTACTTTCGTATAAGATAAGTATCCTCTTGTGTTAAATTGCAATTACCATTTGATGAATATTATGAATGTATGTAGATGGGTTAAATAAATTTACTTCTGCTGTGATTTTCTTAAAATCATACATTTCCATACGTCTCTGTTATATTCTGTGAATGCTTATGGTTATAAGTTTCATGGGGCTAGACGCCCAGTTCAGCATCACGTCTGTTATGCACTTTCATATGTATATTTTTCAATTAAACTTGAATGTTTCTTTATAATGTATGGGGCTGGATGCCCAGTTTAACCTCACGATCCTCTCCATCTAGCTGGTAGAATGGGAGGGGATGTGACAGACTTGGTCAATAATGGGTGATTTACGGTCCCATGGTATTGGGTATCCCGTGGTATTTTCCCATGGTAATCCATGTTTAAAAGGGAGGAATTGTAATACAACTATGTAATTATAGTATTGTAAATATCTCTGTGATTGTGTGAGAGAGATTGTGAGAGATTGAAGACTTGTAGTGGATGTGTTGTCAATTGTATCCCTTCATTTGTTGGACAATATAATAAAAGGACTGGCGATTTCTTCATGGATGTAGCCCATATTGGGTGAAACATGTATATTGGTGGCTCTCTTGTATTGTGTTTATGTGTTTTTTTTATGGAACACCACAAGTTATTTTTTTATTGTAGGTGTAATAGTAGTAAGTTGAATTTTGAAAATGCAAAAGGTTGTTTCACTTTCAACAACAGAAGCAAAGTATGTTGCTGCTACAGAGGCTAGTAAAAAGATGATTTGGATATAGAGGTTCATAGAGGAATTGGGTAAGAAGCAGGATAATAGAAGTTTGTATAGTGACATCCAAAGTGCTAATCATCTTGTAAATAAATCAGCTTTCCATTCTAAGACTAAACATATACAACTCAAGTATGTGATATATTCTAGAAGATGAACTTTTGAAGTTGGAAAAGATACATACTAGCTAGAATCTTGTAGACATGTTGACAAGGGTAGTAACCAGAGAGAAACTAAGTCCCTACTCAGTTTAGTTGGCCTTCAAGCATGAATGTGAATATGATGAATTTTACATGTCCAAGGTTTGGAGCATAGTCCAGTAGATGCAATAGCGGTGGAGTTGTTGTGATCAGTCTCCAAGTGGGATATTGTTGGTTGTGGATCCTGATATTCCTAACTTAGAGGTCATGTTTCAGCCTTGTCTAGATCCCATCCCATGATGGGGGGTGTGGGGGGGATCATCCCCCCACTATAGTCACCATGGGGGCTCTACGGGGGTGGTGACTACTTTTGGGAACCCCCCTAGTGGGGGTTTGGGAGCAGCGCTCCCATAGCGAAAATTTTAGAAAAATGCCTTGTAAAATGTTGTAATTTCATAGTCATGACTTGGTCAATAATGGGTGATTTATGGGCCCATGGTATTGGGTATCCCGTAGTATTTTCCCATGGTAAACCCTCTTTCAAAGGAAGACATTGTAATGCAGTTGTGTAATTGTAGTATTATAAAGATCTTTGTGATTGTGTGAGAGAGACTGTGAGAGAGTGAAGAGGAAGTTGCAGCAGATGTGTTGTGGGTTGTATCCCTTAATTTGTTGGATGGTATAATAAAAGGACCGGTGATTTATTCGTGGATGTAGTGCATATTGGGTGAACCATGTATATTGGTGTCTCTCTTGTATTGTGTTTATGTTTTTTATTTTTGCATCTTCTTTTATGCTATTGTTCTATGATCCTTTTTTTCTAACACAAGATGGACCCTAGCCCATGAGAGGCATGACCGTAACGAGAGAGACCCATGTATAAGAAGCATATATTTTCCAAGATGAAGAAACAAGAAATAAACCCTTCACCAAAACAAAATCTACATCATGTCATCACATATCCCTTACAATAATATTTCCAACGAGCCAAGAATTTCATGATTCTAATATCATATTTGAAAGTTATGTCAATTTTATTAATTTTCACCCAATATCAAAATAGGATCCCACACTAGATCCTCCACAAAAGTTTTCACTTTATCCTTAGAGTTGCGCAATAGAGAGAGATATGAATTGATGATGAAATGAGAAGTTTGAAATTCTATTTATACCTCCCAAGAATCCTTGTAGCTTATTTTAGGGTCTCCTTAAACTTATCCTTGATTTGTGGATCTCCATATTTTAAGGGGTACTTCAATGGGTCAATACTCCACTTCAAGGATTCATCATGGAAATTTAACTTTCCTTCATGATCACTTCTTATCATCATCAAAGGGGATGTGGGGCTTCTCATAATCATACTTAGTGGACACATCATTATTCCTTTCAGAGTTTCTTTCCTTTTTATGTGGACCCATCCTTAGTTTTCAAGTTATATGGACCCACCATCAGCACTTTAGGGGATTCTTCATACTTCACACCAATATTTATTTGGACCAAATTTAGGGGATCTTTAGGGCATTCTTCATCATGGGTCATGTGAACCCAACATCATGGTCATGTAGGCCCAACACCATTATTCTAGGTGCTTCTTCACCTTTCTCACAAACATTTCTTAGAGGAAACCTTAGGGACTTCTTTAGGTGTTTTCCCCATATGTGTACAGCCCACAGTATCTTCCCATGAGGGTAATTCTTAAATATACACCATAAGGGGACCACTTTGGAGTTATTTACACTAGGAATTTGACATCAATGACAACCTTATTCAACATTTGGTTCTAACCCTTGCCACATAATCTAAAATGTCTCATAGTTTAGTCAGTTGATGTAGTTGAACCAACCACATCCTCATCGACCATTGAGTCGATCCTTTAAATCTCCAATTGTTCCACTAGTCGACTGCTTTGCTAGTCTATTGTTGTCTCCAAAATATCCAAGAGTTTGATGAACCTTCAAAACCTTTGGTTCTAACACACCCCCATTAGTACAACGCTTTGTAGATTCAAGAGATTTTATTATGTTCTCTGAACATCCCCCCATAATTGTGGCTTCCTGAATCCCGATCATAGCCTGAATTTTCACAAACTTAGCTTTCAGTAACGACTTCATAAATATATAAGTGATCTGACCATCTATCCCACAATAAAAAAGTGAGGAAACATTATCTTGCAACAATTGTCTGAAATAATGATAATGGATAGCAATCGAGGACTAAACAATAAACCCAAGCTCTTCAAGAAGCTGATGAATCCAAACTTCCTACGTACCTGCATTGATAATGTTGCGATACTCAGCTTCCATAGTTGAAAGAGAGACTACCTTCAGTTTCTTACATGACTAGAACAAGGGTCCAAAAATCAGTTGAAACACATATCTAGAAGTGAAATTACGGTCATTAATGTCACCTCCCTAGTTAAAATTAGTAAACCCAACCATCAGTTATGTACCATGACAATACTTAGTACAATATTGATCAGTTCCTTTGATATAGAAAACACTTTTCTTTGTGTTTTTCCAATGGATTTCTCGATGACCCTACATGAACCAAGACACCACAGTAATAACAAAGGTGAGATCCAGTTAAATGTGAGTTAAATAAATTAGGCTATTGACCAATTGTCGATAAAGAATGGTGTCGATTCATGGAGAGTCATAGTATTTCGACAACTTCACTTTAGATTGATAAGATGTAGCAAAAGAATTATAGTCATCCATCTTGAATCATTTAAAAATATCCAAAGCATATTTAGGTTGATAAAGAAAGATACCATCATTCATTTACAAAAATTGAATGCACAAAAAGAAATGCAATAGACCAAGTTCAATCATTTCAAAGGTATCTGTAAGTTGTTTCTTCAAACCCAAAATCAGATTGACATTATTTCCAGTGATGACTAAATCATAAACATACAATGCCACAACAAGGTATCACCATGAGCATGTAATAGATAAATATTGTGATCAAATCCACAATGTTTGAAGCCAAGGCTGATAAAGAAATGATCAATCTTCTCATACCAAGCACGAGGTGCCTGTTTCAAACCATACAATGACTTCATGAGTAGACAAATAAGACTACAATCGATCACAAAACCAGGAGTTTGTTCCACATAAATTTCGTTATTCAAATCACCATGAAGAAAAGCACTTTTAACATCCATTTGATGAAGTTCTCATCCAAAACAAGCAACAAGGGAAAGGATCAATCGAACATAGTTTATCTTTGTAACAGGGCAAAGGTTTCAGTGTAGTCGATGCCTTCTTGCTGAGAGAATCCATTGGTGACCAAGCAATCCTTGTGGAATTCAATATCACCCTCGAAAGTAAACTTGGTCTTATAGGCCCATCGACACTTCACAACGTTCTTTCCTTGTGGTTGAGGAATGAGTTCCCAAGCCTAATTCTTCTTCAAAGAATAAATTTCAACAACCATAACATTTTCTCATTTAGGCACACAATGAGAATCAACATAAGTGTTAGGATCACAAGTTTCAAGAACATGTGCCATCAATGCAACATTGCCATGATGTTTCTAACTATGAGTTTGCCGACAAATACTAGTTGCATCTCCATCATTCGGTCCAACAACTTCAATTGTTTTCGCAACCCGTAGAGGTAAACGAATCGAGGGTGATTCAAGTCGGTGATTGCCAATCAATTGAGTCAATGTATAGACATATTCACTCATGGTATATGGACTACCAGTAGACTTAGGAGTAGAATTCGTTGGTCTAGTCAAAACTCCATAAAAGGGTATAGTTGATACATATTCTTCAAGAATATGAAACATATTACTATGCAATATAATAGAGGATGAATTCAATAACTAATTACCTAAAATATTCTCATCAAAGATCACATTCCTACTCAAAATGATATTTTGTTTGACAAGTTCAAATAGTCGATAGGATTTTGATTCATCATAATATCCCATCATGATGCAAGCATGACTTTTTGCATCCAATTTCTTTCTACAAGTATCAATGATATGCACCAAATCAAGACATACAAAGGTTCTCAGGTGTCCGAAAGAGGGTTTCCTCCCATTCCACTTCTCGACTAGAGGCATGTTAGTAACTTCTCTAGTTGGTACAAGGTTCAGGATATAGTTTGAACAATGAACAAAATATATCCAAAATTTTGTTGGGATATCTTTGGTTTACAGTAAGCACCAAACCATTTCTACTAATGTACGATTCCTACTCTTCGTGACATCATTCTGTTGAGGGGTGTGAGGGACAAATATCTACCAATAAATACCATTTTAAAAGAGATACTCTTCAAATTATCAACTCGCATATTCACCACCATTTTCTGATCTCAAACATTTGATGGTCCAGTCACATTGCTTTTTAGCCAATGCCCTAAAGTCCTTAAATATTTCAAAGACTTGACTCTTATTATTCAAGAAATATACCCATTTAAATCTATATAAATCATCAATAAAGTTCAAAATATACTTCGCACCTGTTAATGAAGGTTTTTTCATACAACATAAATCAATGTGAACAAGTTCCAGTTAGTTCTATGCACACTATGCTTTCCCCAAATCAAAGGGTGTCTAATGATTCTTTCCAAGAACACATCCTCTACAAACTCCATTAGGTGTAATATTATTTGGAAAAACAATAACCATATTATGAGTAACCATCATCTTCAAACTTTGAAAGTTCAGATGTCCAAGTCGTTCATGCCAAATTTGACTTTTGTCATGGTTTGAGCAATAAGTGTAGTTTGTTTATTTGTCCGAGAAACAATCATGGGGGAATCACATAACTTGTAATTTTTTTCTTTGGGATCTAAATGTACTAAATCAATAGTCTCCCCCGAAAGCCTTATATCCTTTACAATAAAAAAATTTGACCAAAACACAACAATCTTCTTAGCCTATGTAAGTTGAGAAACCGACAATAAATTTGTGCTCGGGTTAGGAACATGATAGACATTGGATATTCGACCATGCTAGCATTCAACATCAATGCTTCTAGCAACCATGAGAGTGTAATAATCATCAACATAAATATTCTGTTCTGGAGCTCCACTTAAAGAAGAGAGAAAATAAGAATCCTCAGTAATGTGATGTGTACAACCAAAATAAACTATCAATTATGTTTGAGCGGTATGGGCATGTAATGCCTAGGAAGTGCTAACACATAAGGTAAAGTTTTCAGCAAGTTGATTGATCAACTGATTAGTCAATGCACTATCCTTAAGGTGCTTGACCTTCCCTTTTAGGTCCTTCATCTTCAATGATGTCTCTCTAGTATTTTCTTTAGTATGTTGGTCGATACATTCTTGTTGATAATTTGGTCATCCACGTTCCTTACAATTTTGCTTGACCTTGATTTTGAGCAAGTGATCCCGATGTTTGTTGCCAAGATTCCCTTTTTCAAGAAACTTTTGTTGGTATTTAATCAATAAATCACAAAACATATCAAATGTAAAGTCCTTACTATCTTTCTTGCAAGACTTCCAACTGGTGTGAAAGGAAGAGAATAATACATCATAGTGTGCCTTCAAATTCATAAGAACCAATTCAATGTGTTGTCCATCCTTCTTCAAAAAATCCTTACCACATTCACCCTTTTTCAACTATAGCTCCTTGATGTGAGCTAAATAATCCTCAATATGGTTAGAGGAAAGAGGTTCTAGAGAGATTAACCCTTTCATTATCTGCATAACTTGAATTTCCTCAACCTTGTTGAACAATGAATTCATCTTATTCTAGAAAACATGAGGACAATCTATCCCACTTGTATGAAAGTGATCTCCCTTGAAATGTAGGTTCTGATAACCCCAACAACCTCATCCTTCTTTTTGTTAGTGATAAACTTTGTTGAACTTTGGTGTTGTCATTGATGTCAAAGAGGTTGTTGTATGATGTCAAAGAGGTTGTTGGACTTGGTGTCTATGTGCCAGTTTGAAGAAATATATAAAGTTTGTGTGCAAGTCCTTGATCCCACCTAGATGGTAATCCAGTGCACAAGTCCCACTAAGCCAATGAACTAGTGTGTGCAAGAGCCACAGAGTCTTGGTACATCACTCGCACAAGATAAGACAAGTGGAAGATGCTTGTGTAATCTTGAATGTAAAGAAAGGAAGAAGGGGTGTTACTATTTAGAGAAGCCCCAACTTTTGGACACATTGTTTGAACAAGTTGAGTATAAATAAGAGTGGAGTTGATGAATGAGATGCAGGCTTGGAAGAACAAATGGAGTAATATTTTGAATTTGCAATCTTCAGGTAAGATTAAATGCTTAGGGGAATTAGAGGAAATATGATTTGAAGAAGTGAATGAGGTTACAAGAAATGCATAAGAACAAGGATTAGTTGTGCATACATAAGGAGAATTTGTGAGAAGGGTGTAAGAAGCATGTGAATGTATATGTGCGCAGAATCAATACAATAGTTGGAATTGTGACATAATACAATATAATAGAAGCAGTGACCAAATTTGAACCATAATACATCAGAAAGGAGTGCAGCATTTAGTGAAGTGGAGCGTAGATCAAAGTGCATGCAGATCTAAAGTCAATGTACAACAACATCTATATCTTAGGTCAGTTGGATGGGGCAAGGAAAGGATATTGCAATCTCTAATTAGGTTGGTTCCTAAACACTATGAGTTGGTGCTTTCATAGAGGATTGGTGTCCTCACAGGTTAGGTCCTAAATCAACAAGTTGGTGCTTGCGTGAAGGATTGTTGTCCTCACAGGTTAAAGCATGTAATCTACAAGTTGGTTCTTTACAATGGGATAGGTGTCCCAATCAGATAGGTGTTTGAGTGATTTGGTGCTCACATCAGTGGATATTGGTGTATCCCATCTTTCTATGTAATATCATTTTATACATATATATAAAAGTTTCTTCAAACATTCTATGCATATTTTGGTTTTATTCATGTGGTTTTAAAGAGAAATTTGTGCATGTTTTACAAAGTGAATTATTTGTAAATATGTGCATGATACTGATTCACCCCCCCCTCTTGGTATCATTAAGAATTCCAACAATTGGTATCAGAGCAGGTAACTTTAGAAACAGTTGAACAACTGGAAGATAATGATCACTACACAGAGATGGATAGGCAGGAAGGACTTTCCACAAACATAGCACCAAGGTTCGATGGGTCTAACTACACCTTTTGGAGGATAAGGATTGATGTATGGTTACAATCACTTGGAG
The DNA here is from genome assembly GCA_027924585.1 of Larix kaempferi. Classification (NCBI taxonomy): domain Eukaryota; kingdom Viridiplantae; phylum Streptophyta; class Pinopsida; order Pinales; family Pinaceae; genus Larix; species Larix kaempferi. The sequence goes on from BSBM01000368.1 coordinate 11,000,146, forward strand.
CTGAATTTTGAAAATATGTCATAAGTGGTTACAAAGTACCCAATACTCCTCTAGTTGATGCAGCTAAAAAGAGGAAGTATGTATGCAATGCGAGGGGCATAAATGCAATATTGTGTGGTTTAACATATTCAAATTTCACCATTTTTATGTAGTGCACATCAGCCAAAGAGGTATGGGACAAACTCAAGAACATCTATGAAGGAGAAGACAAGGTTAAGAAGGAAAAGATGCAAAAATTTTCAAGATAGTTTGAAACCCTCAAAATGAAGGAAGAATGAAATATTGCAGCCTATCTCCTTCGAGTAGATGAGATTGTCAATGTAATCAGAGGACTTGGAGTACAAATCCCTAAAGAAGCAATTGTGTAAAATGTATTAAGGTCCTTTTCAACAAGATTTGATCCCAAGGTATCAATTCTATAGGAAATAAATGATTTGGATAAATTAAAGATGGACGATATACATGGAATTATTATAGCATATGAGACGAGGAAATAAAAAGAGAATCCTTTTAGAAGAGAGGCAACCTTCAAATTTTCTAAGAAGAAAAAAGGAAACATGATGGAGTAGAACAAAGAATTTGCTGATGCATCAGATGATGAAGAAGAAAATTTTGTGAAGAATATCAAAAGAGGCCGCAACAAATACAAAGGTAAGTTACCCTTCAAATGTTTTGAATGTGGTAGAGTAGGCCATTTTCCTTCTAAGTGTCCTAATAAGGAAAGTAAGGATAGAGACAATGAATAGGATATTAACTATAGAGAAATAAGAAAGACACACCAACAATCCAGGGATGAACACAAAAATAAGAAGATTTTGTATTCCAAAGAGAACAACTCATCTAATGAAGATGATAGTGATGATAATTCAAGAGAGGTACTCTTCATGGAAATGGTATAAAATATTGAATATAAAGGCTCAGAGGACAAGGACAACTGCTTCTCTTCCATTAAGAAGGAATCATACAGTAAGGAGAAAGTATCGAATAAGTCATGTGAAAGACAAACATATATTACTATAGGAACATTTTGTAAGTATGTATACAATGGTATCTTCTTTTCACCTTCAAAGTATTGTGTTGAATCTTACAATCTACCTAATATGAGTAATTGTTAAGAAAAGTTTGAGAGAGAAGAAAACCTCGAATATGAGAATAAAGAAAATGCAGAAGTTTACTGGGTAGGTGAACTAATTAGTGCTCTAGATGAATTAAGGAAAGTAAGAAAAGAAAATCGATCTTTGAAGTTTATCCTACAAGAATCTCAAGAATATTTAGATCTATAAAAGGATCAATTACTCAAAGCTGAAAGAACAATCGATTGTTTGAAAATTCAAGAAATTGAGTCCAAAAGAACCAAAGAAGTACTCACAAACAAAGCACCTAAAGAAGCATAAATGAGAATAGGAAACTTAAGAAACAACTAGCTTGCACACATAATGCAATTAAGAAGCTTGAAGATAATAATCTATTGTTGGAAGTATCACTGGAAGAAACAAGGAAGGAAAATGAATTCTTGACAAAAAAAATACTACAAGAGATTGTCAGCTTGAAAGGAGAACTAGATGAATCAAGAAAATAAGAACCTTTGAAGAATCCAAGGAAGCTCTCTTTTGAAATGAATGGGTTTAAGAAAAAAATTCTAGACCGCGTGTCATGTCCCCATCTAGACCCTATCACTTTAACATTTTAAATGATGTAATATTGTTATGAAATCGTGGTGAGGAGTTCAAGGCCAAGGCCCTGCCATCGATTTATTGATGCATATGGTTTGCGTGCTAGCCAGGCACATTGGAACTTCAACATCATGTAATATGCATTTTAATAAAAATACCCACAACTAGCTATGCAATGCAACAAAGAGATGGGGGCATGATTCCACAAGGAATTGGGAGGAAAAACATTCAAATCCTTGAGCCAATCAGGTCAAGCCAAGTGTCAATGAGAGAACCCATCAAACCCTCAACTACCCATGTTGACTTTTGCACCCAACCATTGATTTCTTCCAAGAGTTGGTTGAGGTAGTTAATGCCTTGGGAATGAAGAGGTATGGCTGTCCAAATTCGGGTATGGGCAAGCCACCCTTCATGGGAATTTGCGTTTTGCTTCTTGGGTAAGAAATGAGCCATGAATTTCTCCCCCAAGCCATTATCCATGATCATTCCTTCTCCTTCACGAGTTTAGAGCTACCTGGGCATTTTCCAGGCATGTTTGTTTTGTTTTCCTTCATTCTCCCAGCAGAGAAGGGCATTTTTGTGTTGTATACCAGTGGGGAAGAAAGGGAATGGAACGGGGGTTCAATAGAGACCGTTTTGGGCTGTTAGAGGCTGAGATATTTGGAGAAGAAATCATTTTTCCTCCCTGTGGTTGTTTGCCCCACCCCACAATCCGTTTTTGGTTGGGAATGTTTTTGGGAAAACCCATGGCCATCTTATTCGTAAATCCCATTGTTTAAAATGTGTATCTATGTCCAATGTTGTGCTTGCTATGTGAGGAAAGAGTATGTTAGGGTATGGGTTATGGGTATCTATTTCTTTGGCTTGAGCTTGAGTGCAGGCATCCAGGGTTCAAATGTAGCCTGATAAACCCAGCTGTGGATTGGCTTGGCTCAGATGAAATGATTAATTGGTTGTGTGTAAGCTTGAATGTCCCCTGTTCCTTGTAAGAATCATGCCCAGCTCGGGCATGGCATTTGTGTTGAGAGATTGATGAACACAACTGGCCTATGGTTGGGAGGAACGTTGCGGCAACATAGCTAGTTGTTTGGGACCGCATTATAGTGAGATGAGTATATTCTCTTATGTGTATTTACTTCTGCATTGTTTTAATTAATTGATGACTGTTATTGATATATTGAGTGCATATGAAAATATGTGTGTAGATGACTTTATTTCCGCTATGCATATTTGTTTGATTTACATCTGCACACTTTTGTTTTTAACTGTATGCATCTAATGAATGGGTTGAGTTTTATGAAAAGCCCCTAGATTGGTAGCATGTTCCCGTCCTTGCATTGGGTCCAAGGGTGGGTACGTGACACCGCGCGGATCCAAAAGATGACAAATATTTTTCTGACCTGGAAGTTGAACCTAAATTTAGGAACAACACATCAATTTTGGATGAGATATTAAATAGTCAAAGGTCACCAAATGACAAGTCTGGTCTTGGATACAATAAGACGGAAAAAATATGCGACAACAAACATATTCCAACCGCAAATCCATGAGTTGGGTCATCTAAGCAATTCCAATTCAGGTATGATAATGACCACAATGATTACAATTTTCCTTGTTATAAGAGAAGGTTTAATTCACAGAGATGCTTAAGGTCCAAGTATTATGGTCACACTGCAAAGTATTGTTATACCATAAGATGATATTCCTGTGATGGATTTGGGAAGCTCAAAATTTCCAAATATCAGCACAACAATCAGATGGGAAAAGTGCACATATTGCAAGAAGTAATAATAGGTTTGCAGAATATCAACAAAAATGTGCGTGCGCAAAAAAATGGGTAAATAAATGTTCACAGACATGCAAAATCGATGCCAACAATGTAAATACTCCTCTAGTAGTAGAGAGTTGTTGCATATTCTGATGAATCTCAAAATGTGTAAATAAAACCCTTGAATTTAAAAAGCTATGTGGATTCAAGGAAACTAGAGATATGACACTGTATCCAGAAGTCACATGATCATGCTCACTTAATCTTCATATATGAAAATTTTAAAAAAATGGGTACATACATCAACCTCAAGTGGCAAACATGTCAGAAGGAAACTACTGTTGCGTAGAACAAAATTCATATACAGGGGTCATGTCACAGAGGTTAAATAATGACATAAGTACATATGTGCCATAGCAGGAATATTAGTGTACAAAACTTGGATTCTCAGGAAAATATATTGCTCAGAACCTAGAAACAACAAGCGCAGTTTTGTATCAAGAAAGGATGGTCTCTCAGAAGCAGACGATGCTCAGAACCTGGAAACATGTGCAACTCTGTAACATGAGAAGACAATCTCTCAAAATAGGTTCCATCGAGAATCTCCTGTAGATACTGAAGGTGAAATAATATTTTCTCATGCTTCCACTCTGATTGCCCAATTCGATCTCTCAAGACTGCAATCTCTTGTACATTAGTCTAGTTAACATGAGAATGAGCATACCACTCTCTAACATCTATCTCTTTATTGAGTGTGATATCTTATTGTTGAGATTGAAGTAATTCTAAAATCCTAGGAATAGCTACATTCACTTGCCAAAGAGGATTCACCATTGCAATAGAGGCGGGAAAAAAATGACCAAAATAGGAAAGCCTGATAATTTGGTGTCTACTGAACATGGAATATGGTCCATAAATAGATCCAAAAATTTCCTTCTTGCGTGCCTCAAAATAAATCGAACGGATGTAGAAATTTATTGCATTCATGGTTGACGATACGGATGGACTGAAAACTTTGTCAATTGAAACTGCATGTGAGGTATGAAATCTCGATGTATCACACACATGATTGATATATCAAACCATGCGAAAGATTGTCCCACTTTTAAAACGTGCTTCATAAGTAAGAGGACGGATATAATTCAATGTGAAAAGGTACACATGAGGAATAACAAATATGATGAAGTTATGAATGTTAACTCAATTCAATACAATAAAATCAAGTTCTAGGACTAGGACACTTCGAATTAGCATTGCATGTGACGTGAAGATGTATGTAAATCTATGCAATCATAGGAATCTGGTACAATGTAGTAAGAGCAGCATGAATACCAAAGAAGGATTAGCGCAAAAGAAAAACCAAGGATCAAAGGAAGGAACACAATGGTAATATGGTAACATTGGAAGCAGACATGACCAGTGTAGAAGAACAACATATGAAAAATTCAGGGGGAGAAATTACTGCACATAGAAGAATATATTGTGATAATATAGCTTATAGACTAAAAAAAACTTTTGAATACCTTAGACAGAAACTAGGTGTTGTTCCCACTCCATGCTAATTTCATACTTAGAAAAACGTAGTGGAAGAAACAAGAAATAAAGGGAATGAAGCATAAATACAGGGGGAGCATCCCTTTGCTATTGATGTCAAAAGGGGATAGATAATATGAATCATGTATCAACAATCGAGAACTGTGTAGGAAGCGCGAGAAGATGAAAAAATAGCAAAGAAATACTGATCAAAGGTTGCACGGATGAACAAAGGATCAAAATGACATGAATACAGTGGGACACTATATTGTGTGCAAGAAGAATAGAAGAATTAATTTTGAGGGGGAGCACAACATCATGATGTGTTGACATCAATGCCAAAGGGGGAGATTATTGAACTTTGGTGTTGTCATTGATGTCAAAGAGGTTGTTGGATGATGTTAAATAGGTTGTTGAACTTGGTGTCTATGTGCCAGTTTGAAGAAGCACATAAAATATGTGCACAAGTCCTTGATCCCACCTAGTCATGGTACTCCAGTGTGAAAGTCTCACTAAGCCAATAAACTAGTGTGTGCAAGGCCCACAAATTCATGGTACCTCATTTGAGTAAGATAAGACAAGTGCCAAATGCTTGGGTAAGCTTCACTATAAAGAAAGGAAGAAGGGGTGTTACCATTTAGAGTAGCCCCAACCTATGGACACATTGTTTTAACAAGTTGAGTATAAATAAGAGTGAAGTTGGTGAATGAGATGCAATCTTGGAAAAACAAATGGAGTAATACTCTGAATCTGCAAGCTTCAAGTAAGATGAAATTCTCAAGGGAATCAAAGGAAATATGATTTGAAGAAGTGCATGAGGTTATAAGAAATGTATAAGAACAAGGAGCATTTGCACAGACATAAGGAGCATTTGTGAGAAGGGCACAAGAAGCATGTGAATGTATATGTGCGCAGAATCAGTACAGTAGTTGGAATTGTGGCAGAATACAGTATAAGAGAAGCAATGACCATATTTGAACTAGAATACATCATAAGTGAGTGTAGCAGTTAGTGAAGTAGAGAACAAATCAAAGTGCACGCAGAACTAAAGTTAGTGTACAACAACATCTATATCTCAGGGCATTTGGACAAGGAGAGGAAAGGAAATTATAGTCTCCACTCAGGTTGGTTGTTAATGCCTAAAAGTCACACACATGTTACATTTCAGTGAATCATCCAGTAAAGCATCATCAACATAAATAATGCATATCACCATAGACATCCTCAATAGATCCAAAACATATCATGAGTCCACAAGTTCCAAGAAATAGTCAAAATAAAGGGTAGCACGGGTATTGCACAGTTGACCCACACTATAGCATAGGTTACCTGAACAATTCCCATGCTACACCCATATATATTTTCCTTCAATATCCATGCTATTGTCAAAACGACAGGACCACTCATGCCCAATGGCGCATTAAAAGCTCAATCCTCCCCAAGGATCAAAATTTGGCTCCTCGCACACTTGGTGGCATTAATTACCCCCCTTTTGTACCTCAGAACTAGTTCATAAAGGAGGATAGTTCACATTTGGATGTAGTTGTTTGTTGGACACCTCTTAGCCTATAAAAGGAAGCCATTGTCATGCATTTTGTAGAGAGAAATTAGAGAAAGGTTATGTTGTTGGATTTGATTTGGAGCTTCCTCATAGCCCACCATTTCCTACCCTTGTAAGCATTTCCAAGCTTGATTTCCACCTTCCATCAAGGGGCAAGTGTTTCTCTCCATTGTTTTTCCACCTACTTAGCATTTAGTTTGGACATGAAAGGCCTCCCTAAGGTATATTTTTGGCTTCACTTGAAGCCTTCACCTCCTAGGTGTTGTACAACTATTCCATTGGGAAATATAAGAGTGGTTTAGAATACCTTTGGGTTGATGTTGGATTTTGCATCTTTCCCCATCTCTTTTATTTTATTTTCATCAATATTTTCATGTCTGAATGTGAACTACACTAAAAATATCTTATAGGATCACCTGGAGGAATACCAACCAACAAAAAATGGGCTCCAAGGATCGAGGCCTTGAAAAAACCTACAATTCTTAGCCCCTCACCAAGTGGAAGAGCACACTTATGCAATTTTTTCCATAACAGTTCTAATGGAGACCATACTTGTTTTTGTTGATTTCTTTTTAAACTAGGTTGTTTTATTGTAAGTATATAATTCTAGGTGTTGTTCACTTGCAGGAGAGCTAGTATTCAACATCTTCCTTCCATAATTTGGCCATAGCTTATTTTTTTCCACAACCACGTGGTTCTCGTCGTCTCTACCACGCTAATAGCTCAGATTCGACTCGGTCATTCCCGTGCATAGCGTAGGTTACCAGTTTCATACCCACGCTACACCGCTCATCGCACCCGCATGGAAGGTTAGTGTATTACTTGTGCTACAACACGTATGCTTTGTATTAACCCATGCATTATTCCCGACAGAGTCTAGTTTAGTAGCACCACTGTTACTTATTTTCATTTTATCTGCATAGCTTAGTTTGGTATCCCAATCATTGCTTACTAATGAACTTAAATTAAGGCTAATTCACCCAATTACTTAATTTTTTAGTAATTAGTCCACCTAGACCACTATTAGGAAGTAAAGAGTACATCTCTCTTGAAAGTTAACTAGGTAACCAACTTTGAGGCTTTCAATGGGACCCATTGTTGTCACTAGTATTCAGGACCATTTCTTGTTTATGCTTCAAATCAACATGTTGTTTTTAGTATTATTGATAGTGTATAAAACACTTTTTACACACAAGAAAGGACCTAAAGACACTTGTCACCCGAATTATGCTCTTCACCTCGCACTTCATGTGAACTTGGTGAATCAGAAGAAGGGTAAGAAGTGTGAAATAACTCCATTGCAAACTTGTCTATTAGATATATTAATTTGATTTTGTGAAGTGACATGAGCATATCTTAGAGATAAAAGTACATATTGCTTGATATACTCTTTTAGTTAATTTTCCAACGGAATCATTTGTTTTTGCTTTTTATCACATTTTTTTTCTCCACTAGCACACAATAGGAGGCCTAAAGACTCTTCCAATCCAAACTATGATCTTCACCTCACACTTCATGTGAGCCTGGTGAATTAGAAAGGTAGGAATTGTGAAATACCCTTCATAGATTGCATAAGTGAAACATACAAACCCCTTTAAAATCAACATTGTAATTGTCTTAACCAACTAAAATCCTCCACAGGAGGTCACAAAAAAATATTTTAGATAGGTAGGATTGATTGGGATAGGAATACATTAATTCCCACCAATCTAGTTTCATTAGGAATATTTTTAAACATAACATTGTTGTCCTTTAGGGTACTTATAAAATCCTGCTATAAGTAAGTGTTAAAAGAAAACCCGGATCAGAAGTGTGCCATGACGAATAAGGTGAACGTCGAGGTATAGATTCCTTGTTCTCCCCTACAATCCACTCAACTTGTTGTAGGGAAATGACACTATACATGCAGGCTGAACCACTAATCCACACTTAACGCAAGGTATCTTAGTGGCCCAACTTAGGATATCACCTATGAGAAATTGTGAGTGCAATTGACACCTGAAGTTATCTATTGTCGTTGGGAGGTGTTTCCAAGTCTTCTTGATTGGATAATTGGCCCCATCGCTGATAGAACTCTCTCTTTGTTACCTCCACTAGTCGATTGGTGCGTGGAGACCATTATCACCATCAATTGTACTTTTGGGAGGCCCATTTACATTTAAGAGGAAGGACGTTAGCTCATCTAGGGAATTTACATTTATTTTCTTTTCAACTACAAGTTCACTAACTCGTAATTAAAAAAAAATACATGTGGGAACTCATGCACTAAAACCAATATTGCACATATCACTCACTCATCGCACCATTTTGCATTAGTTGTGGTTGGAATATTTTTGCATTTTTTCAATTGTGTTTATTCCATTATCACTCTCATATTGACACAAATCCTTCACCATTTAGTAACAAAACAACATCCTAAGACAGTCTCGTAGACTGCAAGGCATATCCCCTCTCTTGAGGGGTGTTTTCACACGTTCCCCCCATATTCCATGTAGAGGGAGTTCAAGCCAGGATTTTTCCCAGGAAGCATTGATAGGGTCATATGGTCAAGAAAAAACCTTTTTAGATACATTTTATCCCCTCGGAGAGTCTATCAATTACACCACTTCTTCCCCCATCGGAAGTAGTACCCCGTTGAATTCTCCCCAAGGAGATCCCTTTGACCCATCCTCTCTCATAGGAGGTCAACCATTGTTCACAACACCACCTGGATATCTCCCTCATGGAAATAACATCCCAAATAGAATGGAAAGACCCATCGTCCCTACCTTACCATTTATGGATAGTTTAAATCTACCATTTATGGGTGTTAAAAGAAAACTCAGATCATAAGTGTGTTGTGACCAAGAAGGTGAACATCGAGGTATAGATTCCCTATTATCCCCTACGAGCCACTCATATTATTGTAGGGAAATGACACTATACAGTGCAGACCAAACCACTAATCCACACTTAATGCAAGGTATCTTAATGGCCCAACTTAGGATATCACCAAGGAGAAATTGTGAGTGCAATTGACTACCTTACCATTTATAATGTCAATTGTGTTTATTCCATTATCACTCTCATATTGACACAAATCTTTCAACATTTAGTAATAAAACAACATCCTAAGATAGTCTCGTAGACTGCAAGGCCTATCGCCTCTCTCGAGGGGTTTTTTCACACCTTCCCCCCGTATTCCATGTAGAGGGAATTCAAACCGAGGTTGTTACCAGGAAGCATTGATAGGGTCATCTGGTCAAGGCCAAACCTTGATAGATAGATTTTATCCCCTCAGAGATTCTATCAATTACACCACTTCTTCCCCCATTGGAAATAGTACCCCGATGGCTTCTCCCCAAGGAGATCCCTTTGACTCATCCTCTCTCATAGGAGGTCAACCATTGTTCACAACAACATTTGTATCTCCCCCTCGTGGAAATCACATCCCAAATAGAATGGAAAGACCCATCATCCCTACCTTACCATTTATGGATAGTGTTAACAATCAAATTAACACCCTTAATCATGTGACGGAAGAAGCACATTTCTACTATGCGCCCACAACATGAAGACAGAACACAAGTACATTCAAAGACAAGTCCTCTCTGATCTAATCACTTCTCCCATAAATGGAAGGATTAGGTGAGGAAAGTGAAGAACCTAAGGAGACTAAGTTCAGTGATTGAACCACTCATAAAAGGTCCAAAACTAAGCTACACTAATCAAAAAGTGAAGATGAATGCATTAAAGTGCATTAATTGTACCTAAAGTATGTTAAAGTTGTGCAAAAAGCCTAAAAACTATGGAAAAGTGGGTTTTTGAGCTAAAATAATAAAAAAAGATGAAAATGGACAATCCCACATTGAAAAGAGAATCATGAAGGCTAATTTCCCAATGCTATATAAGAAAGGCATTGGAGGCATTATAGAGCACACCAAAGGAAGAGAAACGACATGCTGGAGAGATTCTGAAGGAGGAGAAAGAGCTCAAATTCTTCAAAAGCAAGGGTGAAGGAAGGGAAGTTCATATCAATGGAGGAAGGATTCACATCTAATGCCATGGTAATGATGTATTTCTCCATTGTTCTACTATGAATGGATTCAAGTTTCTACCATCTATGAGTTTGAATTTTGCTTATCATGCATGGATTTAATTCTTAAATGGCTTTAGATCTTAATGAATTTTGATGAATGAATATAGATCTTTGTAAACTTGTGATAATCCTTTCATAGTATAACAATGGAGAAATACATCCTTACCATGGCATTAGATGTGAATCCTTCCTCCATTGATATGAGCTTCCCTTCCTTCACCCTTGCTTTTGAATAATTTTAGCTCTTTCTCCTCCTTCATAATCTCTCCAGCATGCCTTTGCTCTTCCTTTGGTGTGCTCTATAATGCCTCCAATGCCTTTCTTATGTAGCATTGGGAAATGAACCTTCATGTTTCTCTTTTCAATGTGGGATTGTCCATTTTCATCTTTTTTTATTATTTTAGCTCAAAAACCCACTTTTCCATAGTTTTTAGGCTTTTTGCACAACTTAACATACTTTAGGTACAATTAATGCACTTTAATGCATTCATCTTCACTTTTTGATTGGTGTAGCTTAGTTTTGGACCTTTTATGAGTGGTTCAATCACTGAACTTGGTCTCCTTAGGTTCTTCACTTTCCTCACCTAATCCTTCCATTTATGGGAGAAATGATTAGATCAGAGAGGACTTGTCTCTGAATGTACTTGTCTTCTATCTTCATGTTGCGGGAGCATAGTAGAAATGTGCTTCTTCCATCACATGACTAAGGGTGTTAATTTGATTGTTAACACATATGTTATAAACTCGAGCAATAACAAAGGTGTTTTAATTCTTAGCTATAGACCTACGAAAAAAAACAGAATTATAATTGATTGGTCCAATTTAGACGACATTTGGCTAAGTAAGTCTTTGAATCTTCCGTCATATTCACGTATAGCCTCTCCCAGTATTTGAGTAATTTATTTTAATTTGTAACCATTCAAGTGTATGTTGTCTTGCATCTTGAAGAAATCTAGAAAAAAAATCTCTAATATCTCTTTTTGTTTTAATTACGTCTTCAATAAAGTTTGTATAGCATGTGAGTGCTCTTTTACAAAGTCCACCTTCAAATTGTGCAATTTGTTGATTTTCATCATCAATAAGGTTAGCTTGCCACAAATTTTCACATACAAACCAGTGGTTTTTCAAATCTTCAACTCCCTCATAAATAGGGGTATGAATTGGATGGTGATAAGCCATAATTTTTGAATTCAAGTTGTTAGTTTTACTACTTACAGGGGATGAATACATGACAATTAGGTACTTAATTCTATGTTTTGTTCACTTACTTCTAGCATATTAGTTTTGTACCAATATAATCTTACTTCTTCTACAGACTCTTCGTCAGTCGTCCAAATATTTGAAAGGAAAGGTGCTTTGATCAATAACGTTGCTATCAGGGGGGTGCTTCCTGTTAAATGTACATCTTCATGAGTCATTCTCCAAGCCAATATTGTGCCTCCTATGTGGAGGTAGGGATCCTGAGTTGGACACGAGAACTTGGAGTAGATTCTTGAGTTGGACTCAAGGATGACTAATCCTTCAGTTGTAAAAGCTTATTCCTCATGTGTTGAGGTGAATACTTTGATGTATCAAAGTGATGATGTTGTAAAGTCTTGTTGGACAAGGCTCAGGACTTGTGTGTCAAGTTAGATTCTCATGTGGACATCCAGTTATAGTAGGAACCCATGGGGTGGACCTCCAGTTATAGATGTAGATGCTTTTCATGTTGAAGCATTAATGTTGTGTGATGTATTACTAACCATGGTCATACGTTTCTATTCAGTATCCTTTAGATACTGGCCACCTCTAGAGTGAATTACTTTAGCATATGATCATTTGGTTTGTGAGTAATATAATATGATCACAGCATCTGACAAATCTTCTGAGTATAATCTAATATGATGGATAATTAAAGTTAACAAATATTGACCATGCAGTAAAGATAAGATATAAAGATAAATGCATAGAGAAAAAGAGAATTCGAATTGTTCATGAGATGACTTAGTGAACTCGAATTATTAAGCTTCAATTAAATCCAAAATGTATGCCTCATTTAATTAAATAACTCACAGTGGTCACTACAAGTAACCAATCAACATGATTTTAGTTAATAATAGTTAAATAAGTGATAACAAATAAGATCTAGTTAACTAAGTGTTATTGCATGACAAAAATTATTTGAAACTAAAAGACGGCAGTTATGTTAAACTAAAAGATGACACTTGAGTTTCGACATTCGCATGAGGACCCTTAAGTTATCCACCTAACTAAGTGGGAAAGCTTTGAGTTAAGGGGTGATTTCATCCTAAGACTCGGTTCAGTGAGTTAATGCACTGCATGAGAAGTGGGGTGCTCTTTTTCATGCAAGATTGATACATCTAGATTATACAACTATGACAAGAAGGGCCATTATGCAAGGGAGTTCAAAGAAAAGAAAAAGGGAAAAGGAAGGTTTCATGCTTCTACTGCTATAGAAGATGAAACTACTTAGAAGAATGCACCAGAAGAAAAGGAGACAAGGAGGGAGTATTACCTATTCTCAGCACTTTCTGTATCCATCATCACAAGTGAGGACACATGGTTGGTTGATAGTGGTGCATCCAAACACATGACTGGTTTCAAGAGTGCCATCACTAATATCAAGGAGAAAAAATTTGCATGCAAGGTATATTTGGGAGACAACACAACATATTCAATCCAAGGAGTTGGATCCACCTCCTTCCAGCTAAGTTCTGGAGATATTTTACATGTGGAGGACATTCTTTATGTTTTAGGCTTGAAGAAGAACCTACTATCAGTTTGTGTTCTTGAATATAAGGGCCTCCGAGTTATCTTCATGGATAATCAATTTCTATTTTGGGTACCTTGTAGGGAGGTCACTACAAGGTACCCAAAAATTACATTCAAGTTATGGTTCACAACACTATCAATCCATGCGACCTCTGGCATAGGAGGCTTGGTCACCTTGGTTAGGTTTTTACTTTTTTAGCATAATAAAATTAAACAATATACCCACTGAAAGAAAGACAAACACAATAAACAAAAAGAACAAAAAATTTCTCTCGGGGAAACCACAAGGGAGAAAACCCCGACAAAACTTCCTCAATATAGAATTCACCAAGTACAATATAAAACCCCAAGACAAAACAACTTCTCTCCTTCACTTGTGCGAACTTCTCTCTCTTATGCGAAATTAAGTGGATGAGTGAGTGTGTCAAATGAGCAACACATCCCTCATATTTATATTCTTCGGTTGAGGTGGCTTTTCCCAACATGTTCGACTTGTCCTAATTGACTGGACCGACTTGTCAATTACATAATAAAATATTCTTTTTTGGATTCTTTTAGGCCAACACAAGTCCTAGGGTTTACATTAACTCTTTCAATGACTCTTACATTATCAATTACATCAATGGAATCTCCAAAAGGAGGAATACAATAATACAATAGACAATTACATTTAGAATATCTTTTGCAGTTACATTTCTTTAACACTCCCCCTTAACTATGAAGGTATTATATGGGCATCATCATCAACATCAACAGTTGTACAACTGACTGGTGAAACTCTATATGCTGTAGGAAGTTTTTTTAACATCACCATATGTCTAGGGAAACATCAACATCATCATCATCAGTATGGAACTGTTGGAACATCATCATCGGCAAGGAACTGCTGGAACATCAACATCATCATCGTCAGCTGGAATTGGTGGAACATCATCATCAACAAGGAACTGTTGGAACATCAACATCATCATCGTCAGTAAGGAATTGATGGAAAAACAACATCATCATCATCAGTAGGAACTGTTGGAATATCATCATCATCATCATCATCATCAACAAGAACTGTTGGAACATCATCAGTAACAAGGAACTACTGGATCATCAACATCATCATTGTCAGCAGTAATACTCTTGGAACATCAACACCATCATCAGTATATGAATACCAGAACAAAATCATCAATCATCAGTAAGTGAATACTGGAACAACAACATCAATCATCAGTAATTAAATATTGGAACAACATCAATCATCAGTAAGTAAATACTGGAACAACATCAATCATCAGTAAGTAAATACTGGAAAAACATCAATCATCAATAAGTAAATAATGGAACAACAACATCAATCACCAGTAAGCAAATACTGGAACAACATCAACAATCATCAGTAAGCAAATACTGGAACAACATCAACCATCATCATGTGAATGTTGGAACCATCAGTATAGAAATACTGGAACAACATCAACCATTAGCATGTGAATGTTGGAACAACATCAACCATCAGCATGTGAATGATGGAACAACATCAACCATCAGTATGTGAATGTTGAAACAACATCAACCATTGGCATGTGAATGCTGGAAGAAAATCAACCATCAACATGTGAATGTTGGAACAACGTCAACATCTGGAATATGCGTTGTGGTGGGCACTCTGGTAAATGATGTTGACTTACTAATCCTTTCGGACCAAAAAATCCTTGTCAGACATCCTAATCTACCCAGGGATCAAATAGGCCTTGTATAGATTACTAGTAATTTAGGACCAAACAAGCCTCGCCAGACATACCAATCCACTAGGATCTAGCTAGTGCTGACATACCAATCCTTTCGGATCAACCAAGCCTTGTTAATCTAACATACCAATCCTAGACTAAGCTGCCATACCAAGGATCTAGGAAACTACTCCCTCTTTCGAGGGTGATCCTTTCGGACCCCACTCCTTATTTCGAAGGATCTATTGTCAGACCAGTCATCATCATCACTCCCTCTTTCAAGGTAGGTCCTTTCGGACCAAGCCAATCTTGTCTCAAAATTATTCAATCTTTATGCGAGATAGAGGCTTCGTCAACACATCAGCAACTTATTCCTCTATGGGAACATACTTGATCTATACAACTCCCTTCTGCACCATATCCCAGATATAGTGATACTTGATCTCAATATGCTTCAATCTATCATGGAAAACTAGATTTTCTGACATCTTGATACAGCTCTGATTGTCATAGAGAATACCAGTCACATCTATATTTGCATCAAACAATCCTGCCAACGTATTGTGAAGCCAAATTGCTTCACTACAAGCTGAACATGTTGCGACGTATTCAGATTCTGTTGTACTAAGAAAAACACAGGGATTCATTCTACTGATCCATGAGATCATTCATGATCCCAAACTAAAACTACATCCTGAATTGTTTTTTCTATCTTCGACACTTCCATCCTGTTACCAACTGAGTTTCACTTCAGTTGGACTTCCAGAGAGCTGCCAATGTTGCATAAATATTTATGCATATCAGTTTTCAGAAGTTCCAAATCAGGCCTTTCAAGGCCTCCCTTTTATTTTTTGTAATGCATGACCATGCCCCATGGGGTTTCTAATAAAGTGTTCTAGCATGGTGGTCTTTGAGTGACTCAATTCCCTAGGACTTGAAAACCAATGAAGTTATTCCAAGGAGTTTTTTCCCTTGTCAATTATACTTTAACTTTAGCCGAGTATAATTGATGAGTTTTTTTCCTACACCTCCAAAGCTGGAATGCCCAAATTGGCGGTTATGCCTTGGGGGGTTATTGGAGTCCATTTTATAACATATATAAACATGCTAGACACTAAAATAAAGTCATATGTACTAGGTCCCTAGGTAGTTAAAATCAACTTTGAAAAAAAAAAAAATTGTAGTCGTGGATCATTTTTTTTGGTTTTATTAAAAATTTAATTTTTTCAATTAATTAAACCATTTTTCCTATGGTTTAATTGAAAAAATTCAAAATGTAATAATTAAGTGGTTTGTGTGTGGAATTTGATAAATGGATGTTGTTTTTCTAAGCCAGAGCACCCATTTAACCCATAAAACCACTTTTTCCAAGTTTTGAGTAAGTATTTATCTCAAAAAATGATATTTATTGTTTTCGGACAATCTACTCAAGCAGACACAAGCATGATCTCCCTAGTTCAGGTGGATCTAGAACAAATGGAGACAGGACATAAAACTACTTTCCTGGATCAATTAGAGATCAAGGTAGATAGATGTCTTACCTTCATATTCGTGAATCCTTCTCCTCTTTGTTGCTCCAAGCTTTGTGGTTGTCATATCCATAGCTACAAGACCTATTAAAGCACGTAGAGACAAAAGAGCAGTAAAATCACATCTAAACACTAACCGATCTAAGAAAATAGTTAAAGAAGTGAGCTCTAAATATCATTAACACAAAGACATTTATGGAAAGAGATTATATTACTGTAAATAAGTGGGAAATACATAGAAGAGTGATGATTACAACCCAAGCCTTAAGGAAATGTATGCCACCCAACAAGCCAAGCCAATTCCTCCAAAGGAAATGTATGCCACCCAAGAGATGGATAGGGATCACCTAGGTTAATTCCACCAGCATGTAGGTGCTATAGACTTTCCTCCCTTTGGAATGGAGAGGAGATTCAAATGTATAAGACCAAGTGGATAGAGTAGATTGAAGATTATGGAGAGAGGATTAAGGGATCCTTTCTTGATGGTTGTGGAGCCAGATCTTCTTGTCTCATAGATAATATTGTCTCAGCCGTTCACTTCAAAGGACTATACACTCATTCCCCAACCTTGGGGTTCGGGGGGGTTGTTTTCACCAATAGTTTACGGGCCCATGGTTTTGGGTAACCCGTGGTATTTTCCCATTGTATTTCCATTATAAAATAAAGACATTGTAATACATCTAGGTTTGATGTATTAGGTTTTATGCATTGTAAAGATCTCTGATATCAGAAGAGAGACTATGACACAGTGAAGAGGAAGTGCAGCAGTTGTGTTGCAGGTTGTATCCCTTCATTTTGTTGGACAGTATAATAATAAGGATTAGAAAATTCAGTGTGGACATAGCCCATTTGGGTGAACCACGATATATCTGTGTCTCTCCTGTAATGTGTATGTGTGATTATATATTTTGAATTTATGTTTATTGTTATTGCTCTGCAATCCTGTTTTTCTAACAATTGGTATCAGAGCCAAAGGTCTATTTGGCATATAAACCCACAGGAAGCTAGTGTTTCTGGTTTGAGTGGGAGCAATGGTAGAAGAAGGAAAGTTTAAGGTCAAGAAGTTTAACGGCAAAAAATTTCAGTTATTGAAGATGCAAATGGAGGACTATCTGTACCAGAAGGATCTATTCCTACTGTTGGGAGGAAGAGCAAAGTAGCCGGTGGCCATGAAGGATGAAGAATGGGAAGTTCTTGATAGAAAGGCTCTGGGAACAATATGGCTGAGCCTGGATTCATCAGTGGCTTTCAATATCTCAAAAGAAACGACAACAGAGGGTTTGATGAGCGCACTAGGTAAGCTGTATGAAAAACCCTTGGCCTCCAACAAGGTATTTCTAATGAAGCGTTTATTTACAATGAAGATGTCTGAAGGTGGATCTGTTTCTGATCATTTAAATGAGTTTCATATGGTTACAAATCAACTAAGTTCTGTAAGTGTGAAATTTGATAATGAGGTTAGGGCTCTTCCAATCTTGTGTTCATTGCTAGAAAGCTGGAATAGCTTGGTCATGACTATAAGTAACTTTGTATTTGGTTCAAACACCTTGAAATTTGATGCTTTTATTGGTGTTATTCTTAGCGAGGAAATGCGAAGAAAAAGCACAGGTGAAACATCAAGTAATGCGTTAACCATGGAGAGTAGGGGAAGACAAAAGGAGAGAGAAAAGAGCCAAGGTAATCGTGGCAATTCTAAAACGGGAAAATCCAAGTCTAGACTGGGAAAAATAGCGTGTTGGAACTATGGAAAGAAACGACATCTGAAGAAAGACTGTATATCTCTAAAGAAGAAAGGAGATGCACAGCAGGAAACTACCAAGGAAGAAAATGTAGCAGGTGATGTGTTACAAGATGCTTTGATTCTTGCATTAGATAATACTAGTGATTATTGGGTAGTAGATTCAGGGGCTTCATGTCATGCTACACCCCATAGGAAATACTTTCATGATTATGTTCCAGGCGATTTTGGACATGTTTTATTGGGTGATGATGAGCCATGTAAAATTGTTGGAATGGATAAGGTATGGATAAAAGTTAAGAATGAAACTGATTCGCTGTTGAAATATGTAAGGCATTTTCCTGCTATGAAAAGAAATGTGATCTCAACAGGGCAGTTGGGAGATGGCGACTGTCTATCTACATTTGGAGAAAAGTGGTGGAAGATCACTAAAGGATCAATGGTGATAGAAAAAGGAGATAGGGTAGGTACATTGTATTTATGTCCTCATAATACTGACCATTCTATCTCTTTAGCTTCCACAGGAACAGATACAGCATTGTGGCATCATAGGCTTGGCCACATGAGTGAGAAGGGGATGCAGATTCTCCACTCCAGGAAGTTGCTGCCAAATTTGAAGCAGTTAAGTTTGACATTCTGTGAAAACTATGTTTATGGAAAACAGAAAAGAGTCAGATTTCTCAAGGTTGGAAAACATAAGAAGAATGAAAAGTTAGAGCTTGTGCATACAGATGTATGGGGACCGGCTCAGGTACAATCTCTTCGTGGCTCTCATTATTATGTTACATTTATTGATGATGCAACTAGTAAAACTTGGTTTTATTGCATTAGACAAAAATGTGATGTGTTTGCTACTTTTAAGAAGTGGAAAGATTTGGTTGAGAATGAGACAGAAAAAAGGTTGAAGTGTCTTAGATCTGATAATGGAGGTGAGTACTGTGGAAAGGAGTTTGATAGTTACTGTTCATACCGTGGGATTCGTAGAGAGAAGATAGTCCCAAGAACACCACAAGAAAATTGTGTGCCTGAAAGGATGAACATAACGATCATGGAGCGTGCAAAGTGTATGAGATTGCATGTAGGATTGCCCTTACAATTTTGGGAGGATGTTGTAAATACTGTTGTTTATTTAATAAATAGAGAACCTTCAAGTGCTTTGGATGGTGGTATTCCAGAGGAGGCATGGACAGGTAACTACTCATTTCTGAGAACGTTTGGTTGTGAAGCATTTGTCCATATTGATAAAGATAATAGAACAAATCTTGAAGCTAAATCCAAGAAATGTACCTTTATTGGATATGGGGTTGATGATTTTGGTTATCGTTTATGGGATTATGAAAATAACAAAATCATTAGGAGTAGAGATGTGATATTCAATGAAAAGGTCATGTATAAAGATTAGTTGCAGGGAAATAAACGGGAAAAGGAAAACACAGAGTACACAGTACTTGATGAAATTAAAGAAAATGAAGTTCCAAATGTGCTAGAAAATCAAGAACAACAGCAAGTACCTGAAACTCCTGCAACTGTAAGAAGATCTACTGGGTTAAGTAGACTCCCTAAATGATACTCTCCTTCAATGTATTATTTATTGATGACTGATTCTGGTGAACTAGAGTGCTATGAAGAAGCAATGCAGGTGGAAACTAGAAAGAAGTGGGATCAATGCATGAATGAGGAGACAGACTCATTGGTAGGAAATCAGACTTGGGATTTGGTTCAGTTTCCTGCTAGTAAAAGAGAATTGCAGAAAAAATTGATTTACAGGTTGAAGGAAGAAGGAGGTAATAAGCGGTAAAGGGCGACACTTGTTGTAAAGGGGTTTGCACAGAAGAAAGGTATAGATTTTGATGAAATATCTTCTCCTATTGTTAAGATGACTTCAATTAGGACTATCTTAAGTCTAGTAGCAATAGAAGATTTGCATCTTGAACAGTTAGATGTAAAAACAACCTTTCTCCATGGGGATTTGGAGGAAGAGATATATATGCAGCAGTCACAAGGGTATGAGGTCAAAGGTAAGGAGAACTTGGTATGCAGGTTGAAAAAGAGTTTGTATGGCTTGAAGCAAGCTCCAAGGAAGTGGTACTTAAAATTTGATAGGTTTATGACAGAACAAGGTTATAGTAGACGTCATTCTAACCACTGTGTTTATTTCAAGAAGCTAGACAATGAAAGATATATTATCTTGTTATTGTATGTGGATGACATGCTTGTTGTAGGGTCTAACATGTAGGATATAAATGTACTGAAAAGGAAGCTAGCTAATTCATTTGCGATGAAGGATTTGGGTGCTGCAAAGCAAATCCTTGGTATGAGAATAATGAGAGACAAGAAAAATCACAAATTGACATTGTATCAGAGTGAGTACATACAAAATGTGTTGGAAAGTTTCAGAATGCAGAATGCAAAACCAGTTAGTACACCTTTGTCTAGCCATTTCAGTCTAAGTAAGAAAATGTTTCCCAAGACATAGGAAGAGACATATTACATGTCCAAGATTCCCTATCAATCAGCAATTGGCAGTTTGATGTATGCCATGGTGTGCACAAGACTAGATATTGCACAATCAGTGGGAGTTGTGAGCAGATATATGAACAATCCAGGTAAAGAACATTGGAAGGCAGTACAATGGATTCTCAGGTATTTGAGAGGTACTACCACTCAGGCATTATGTTTTGGAGGTTCAGACATTGTTCTACAGGGATATGTTGATGTAGATATGGCAGGTGATAAGGATAGCAGAGGAGCACCATAGGGTATTTGTTTACTGCAGGTCAAACAGTAGTAAGTTGGATTTCGAAACTGCAAAAGGTTGTTGCACTTTCAACAACGGAAGCAGAGTATGTTGCTGTTACAAAGGCTAGTAAAGAGATGATTTGGTTGCAAAGGTTTATGGAGGAATTGGGTAAGAAGCAGAAGGATAGCAGGTTGTATAGTGATAGCCAAAGTGCCATTCATCTTACAAAGAACTCAACATTCCATTCCAGGACTAAACATATACAGCTCAAGTAACATTTCATACGCTCTGTTCTGGAAGATGAACTGTTGAAGCTGGAAAAGATACACACTAGCCAGAATCCTACAGACATGTTCACAAAGGTAGTGACCAGAGAGAAACTGAGTTCTTGCTCAGTTTCAGCTGGCCTTCTAGCATGAAGGTGAAGAGGAGAAATTTTCCAAGTCCAAGTCCAGCAAGTGCAGCAGCTGTGGAGTTGCTGTGATCAGTTTCCAAGCGGGAGATTGTTGGTTGTGGAGCCAGATCTTCTTGTCTCATAGATGATATTGTCTCATCCATGCACAATGGTTTTGGGTAACCCGTGGTATTTTCCCATTGTATTTCCCTTATAAAATAAAAACATTGCAATACGGCTGGGGTTGATGTACTAGGTTTTATGCATTGTAAAGATCTCTAAGATCGGAAGAGAGACTATGAGATAGTGAAGAGGAAGTGCAGCGGTTGTGCTGCAGGTTGTATCCCTTCATTTTGTTGGATGATATAATAATAAGGACTGGCAACTTCAGTGTGGACATAGCCCATTTCGGTGAACCACAATATATCTGTGTCTCTCTTGTAATGTGTATGTGTGATTATATTTTCATTTCTGTTTATTGTTATTGCTCTGCGATCCTACTATTCTAATAGTTAGGGAACCATAGGACAACTCACCTACAAGTTATGGATAGATATCCACCTCATATATATTCGTGAATTCACTCGAAGGTCATCTTTATCCATTTTAACCAACACCGGTGCATGTTGTATGAGGAAAACTTGCACCTAAGAGGGAAAGCACAGGATGCATAAAGGAAACCTGAGCCATCGGCGCAGTCCGCCATATGGAAATCTGCGCCTGACCTAGTTGGGATATCCTTGCTAGAAGGAAATCTATGTCATCCCAACTAAAACTTGTGGAAAAAGGTCAACAACTTGCTCTAGTTGAATTTCTAATCAGGGAGACTTCATGGATCAGGGCACTGAGCTGACATAGGTCTCATGATGATGAGATTTAAGCGTAACAGAATTCCCCCCAAAGCATGAAGCTGGTAGAAAAAGACAGGTGAAATGCTTTGAAAGATGGATGGTAAGGACTTGTCGACTGGAAGATGCTACTGCAGTACAACTGGCTCTAATATCCAAGTCTCACGTGACTTTCAACCAATACAATGCAGATCCATGGTAGTAGGGACTGACTAAACACAATCGTAGATCCATGATGAGATGATAACACAACCATGACCAATACAAAGTGGATCCGTTTAATATGACTCAAACAATCTCCATCTCAACCTGGGTAAGATATGATTTTCCCCAGGGTATTCAAGTCAAACCCGCAATGATATGAATCTATCTGTGTGATCACAATGTCTTGGAGTCGAACATGGTAGAAACCACTTGACTACCGATCATTTATGTATACCGTTAACAAGTGCGAGGGAAATCACAATTGATGTCAATGATCCCCAAGGTTTCATAGTACACATCACTGAGCGTAAATCAATGAGTTGAGTTCGAATGCTCGACAAAATCCTTCAATCAAGAGTTAATGATGTAAACTCATGTTGAAAGTGAGGTAACCTGCCATTAAGGCATGCAAACCCAAGGTACTTGATTGGTTTCCGTTGATGTATATGTAACTTCGGAATGTATTTCACATATATGTATATTGTATTCCTATAGAGATGTTATTATTCCTCTATACGGAAGTGTCGTCATTTATATTGTAAGTGTTGTAACTTATACTTGATGGGTTATTAGACCACCTTGTTGGGGTCAGCCCTGTATAAGTCATGTGGGTCAAAGGGTTATCAGACCACCCTATTGGGGGTCGGCCATGTGGGTTAAAGGGTTATTAGACCACCCTAGTGGGGGTCGGCCCAATCAGCATTATGTTAAGTGGTTAAGTTGAGGCCGGCCTAGTTGAGTAAAGGTCAAGTCAAGTTAGTGTATAAATAGAGAGTGTGTCTCTCTCATTTTACACATTCTATTCTCTCACTTACACTTGGGAGAGTGTTGCACTTGTGAAGGAGGAGGCTCTGCTACTAGGAGAAGATTATTTCTTGTATTCTTGTTGTATCATTGCTCTATCTATCTCTAAGGAATTTATTGGGGTTTTTCACCTTTATGGTTTTCAGTAAACTCTGTGTCTCTTGTGTGCTTGCATTATTGTGTCCATGATTGATATGCTGTAGATTTGTTGTACATGTTCTCTCAGTTAAGATCCTAGATCAGATTGAAGTAAATTCTGAAAATTTAACATGGTATCAGAGCTATCCTGAAAGAAGGCATGATATGGCATGTATGACACTTGTTGCACTTACGATTCTAGGGCTTGATATAGCAAAAACCAGTCATTGTAGCACTTTCGCTATAAATCTGTTTTGGAAAATTTTTCGGATCTAAAAATTTTACAATTCGAAGATCAGATCCCCATGTACCTTGTGTCCAAAGAAAAACCTCTAATTCATTGTACTTTGTGATTTATGATCTGTACAATATAGGGTTTCTGCCTCTTCTAGATCTAAGTCAAAATCAGGTGACCTTGGGAAAAAGGTCATAACTTGGGCTAGGAAGCTCCAAATGAAATTTAGTAAAAAGTGACAGGCAGTACACAGACTGTACTATCTCACAACAAATTTTCAGAGGCCGAAGTTGAACCAGTGACATGTGGCATGCCGTACAAGTTCATTCTCCTGTATTATCCCATAAACGGGTCACGTTGCGACACTTGGCATAACTCTCTCTCAGAGAATCCAATTGAGGTCAGATCTATTGGGATGGAAAGATAACAAGTCGGGCTATCTCAGGAAAAATATTTAGAGGCCGAAGTTGAAACAGTGACACGTGGCACTCCATACAAGTTTGCTCTCCTGTATTATCCCATAAACAGGTCACGTTGCGACACTTGGTATAACTCTCTCTCAGAGAATCCAATTGAGGTCAGACCTGTCAGGATGGAAAGATAACAGGTCGGGTTATTTCAAAAAATATTTTCAGACCCTGTGGATCAAAAAGTTTGGAGTTACACTAGAAACAATCAGGTACATATTTATGTCAAAACATAATTATTTTTTAGTACCTTCATTCATGGCTTCCGAAATTTAGGGCTTCGAAGAAAGTTGGAATTTTTTTAATTGGAGACCATGGCTAGATGCTACTCATCAAAATCAAAACTTAGAGACCAAGATTAGATTTTTTGGTTGGGAAGAAGGTCGGGCTTGATCAAACCCCAGTTCGGGACTTTGATCGGAAAGATGGAAATGGAAATCTATGACCATGGCTGGAAGCTCCTCAGAAAAATCAAATCTTTTAGTTGGGTGAATCTCCGGGAAATTCAAACCCTAATTCAGGGTCCTCCCCAGTGAATCCAGAAATCTAAAAGGCAATTACGAGGGGTGAAACTTTGCAGTTTTCAAATTCTGAATATACCAACTTGATCAGCTCATCAAGGCACATATTTTTATCCTTTCGGAAGTTTGAAATTCCAAGTTTGAATTTTTGGGGTTTCTTTGACAAACCCTAATCCAGCTCTAGGTCCAGTTCTTGCAAATCAAGTGGATTGGTTTGATCCTAGAAGAAGATGGATTGGTCACTTGCATAAGTGAAGAAGTTCCTATCTCAGAGGGAGATGAGGCTAAGGCCTTCCATAAGAAGATTATAAGCAATCTTGACAAGTATGGCTTACAGGTGTGTTTCATGGTTAATTTTATCATATGTTTGTCTTCATATCATTACAGTACAATCTTGATTAATTACTAGACTTGTCGTATCATCTTAATAGAAGATATTCATTGATTAAGGTTTTGACACAAAAGGTACACCAAGAAAGTCAAATCATGTTCTACTTCAAGAACATATGCTCATGGTGACATGAAGACAAAGATTCATCCATTGTCATGGATCACATAGAAGATCTACTTTCGAGGTATGTATAACTTGGTTCTACAATGGTTAACTTATGAGACATGCAGGTTACTAGCACAAGTCACTGAAGAGAACCAGAAGACATTATGCAGGTATGTTAGACATAACTAGCTAGCATGCTAATCCAGGTATATTTTTCCTATATCAAGCTAGAATCCTACCTTGTGTTAGGATCTTATACTGTTGTGTTGTTGATAATGATTATTCATGAAGTCATAGGTTTGAATAATCATGGTTGTATGTATATTATGTTTCTTACCATAATTGATGATATGACTAACCAGAAGAATCATGAAGGTATAGGTTTGAATAATCACGGGTTTTATGCATATTATATCTCTTATCTTGATTGATGATTCAACTAACTAGAAGAGTCCTATGATCAAATAAGAATATGTATGAGTAAAAGAAGACTTCCCTGAAACCTTGAATACTAATGTTTATTATCTATGAATGATCATGAATATAAATGTTTAAGATTATTGTGTTTTGATAGTATTAAGATTATATTAATAAATGTGTGATTATGTATGAGACCTCAAGGACAACACAATGATGATACTAATAAGCATGCATAGTGATTAAGGATGGATGTAAGTTCAAGGACAGGTAATCCAGGAAGCAAAGATCAAGAGGGAGCACTCTAGTTGTTCCTGCAAGAAAGCAAAGGAGCACACTTCAGTAGTTTCTGCAAGGATGCAGATATTCAGAGGGAGTTGACCACTTCTCACAATCCACATAAGAATGGAGTTGTAGAAAAGAAACAAAGACTAAGAGGGAGTCAACCCAACAAAAAAACAAAGATAAGTATTTGAATTGCCATTACTTGCATATTTTATTGTTTAAATAATACTGTTCAATAATGTATATACTGATGTTCCTAGAATTAGGTTGTGTATTATGCATATTAGAATAGTTACATTGATGAACAGTATACTACTAATATGCACGGGTAAGTGGCCTATGGCACTGTAAAAAATTCCATTGCTACTTATCTAGAATGAAACCTCTTTGCTGACATGTTGGGAGTTGTGCACACTCTTAACAATGTTCTAGTAGAGATTGGAAGGCATCTAGAAAGTTACGGGATATGGATAAATGTTGTATTGAAGCATTGGCGAAGATAATTGCATGATTGTATGACATATTTCTTTATGTGTAAGAATTTGTTCTGAAAACTATGAGATGTTTTCTAATCATGCAATTTAACTTGTTGTGTAGGAAAGATCATATGCCATCACCTACAAAAGAAGAACAACAACATTTGTTCAGCAACAAAATTATCTATTGAAGATATTGAAGTTCCCAGGATATGGAAAGAATGCCATGATCTGTCGATCATGAAGAATGATGTTTGGGATGTAGTCCCAAGACCTAAAGGGAAGTTTGTTATGAATTCCATATGGATCTATCAAGATCAAGCATGCTGCAGATGGCAGCATAGAGAAATATAAAAGTGATGAAATAGAAGATTCACCAGATGGATTTCAAGAGAGCTTTCTTGAATGGTGTAGTTGAAGAAGAAGTGTATGTGGAGCAGCCACTTGGTTCTGAGACACATGACAGGGAGTCATATATGTGAAGGACTTGGGTATGATGCAACACTTTCTAGGTATGGAGGTGTGGCAGAGTGCAGATGGAATCTTCCTTGGACAATGGAAGTATGTAGTAGAGATCCTGAAGAAGTTTGGGATGATGGACTGCGAGGCTATGGCATCGAACCTGAATCTTCTGTGTGATACTTCATCTGAACCAGTTGATGTCACTATGTATCGTCAGATGGTTGGGTCGTTGATGTACCTGACGAACATGAGACCATATATTTGCTTTGCGGTGAACACATTGAGCCAGTTCCTGATAGATCTGAGGAGTGTTCACCTGGTTGCTGTAAAGCATATTCTGAGGTACTTGAAAGGTACAGTGGATTATGGGCTCAAGTATGAAGTGAATCAAAAGTTTAACCTGCAGGGTTATGTTGATTCAGATTGGGTAGGCAGTGCTGTAGATAGGAAGAGCACATTTGTGTGCTACTTCAGTATGGGATCAGGTGTGATCTCTTTGTTCAGCTAGAAGCAGTCCTGCGTAGCACTGAGTACAAATGAGACAAAGTATGTTGCAACCTGTTCAGCTAGTTGTGAGGTAGTATGGCTACGAAAGCTACTGTCTGAGTTATTTGATCTCCCATTGGATGCTACTGGTATCTTTTGTGACAACCAGAGTTGTGTGAAGCTATCCGAGAACCCAGTGTTTCATGACAGGTCGAAACACATAGAGATCAAATATCACTATATCAGGTATATGGTGCAGAGAGGAGCTGTGAAGCTCCTGTACATTGTGACGGATGAGCAAATTGCAGATGTGATGACGAAGCCACTAGCCAGGGTGAAGTTCGAGTACTTCAGGGAGAGGCTTGGTGTTCTTCAGATTGATGACACTTCAAGGAAGAAGTGATGGACACATTTGTAGAAGCCATTCCAAGCATGTTGGAAGGAGGATCCTTCACATGGCTATGGATGTAAGCACTGGATGATGAGCATTAGGACGATGCTCCAGTTACTGCTTTGTATACGCATAATGTTGAATGTTGGATATGATCAGTTGGATCATTTATATATGTACACATCATGTTGGATGTTGGATATGATCAGTTGGATCATTTATATGTATATGTATGTACGCATCATGTTGGATGCTGGATATGATAGGTTGGATCATTTGTATGTATTTTGTATATGCATCATGTTGGATGCTTGGACCATGTATTTGTATATGTATCAGGTGGATACATTGTATGATCAGGTGGATCATGTATGGTGATATGTATCATGTATTTGTATTTGTATTTGTATCAGGTGGATACACTGTATGATCAGGTGGATCATGTATGATGATATGTATCAGGTAGATACTTGGTATGCATCAGGTAGATGCATTGTATGATCAAGTGGTTCATGTATGGTGATATGTATCATTTATTTGTATTTGTATTAGGTGGATACATTGTATGATCAGGTGGATCATGTATGATGATATCTATCAGGTAGATACTTGGTATGCATCAGGTAGATGCATTGTATGATCAGGATGATCATGGATGACGAGCTTCAAGATGTTTCTCTAGATGACATGTAGCAGGATGTTGCAGTGATGATGATCAGGATGATCATGTGTACATCAGGATGATGTATGGTGAGTATCAGGTTGATACTCTGTGGCCGTGGATCAGGTTGTGCAGATGAGCATATAATTTGGCACTGGGAGATTTGCAAATAGTCTTTCGAGGTTTTGCCTATGGCATATAATTTGGCCCTGGGATATCTGGAAAATGCTCTTTCGAGGTTTTGCTCTGGGAGGACATATAATTTGGCCCTGGGAGATCTACAGATAGTCTTTCGAGGTTTTTCCTATGGAATATAATCTGGCCTTGGGATATCTGGCAGATGCTCTTTTGAGATTTTGTCCTATGGCATATAATATGTCCCTGAGAGATCCGATAGGTTGGGCTGTGTGCCCGTAATAAATCCTGGGATGCTCTTGCGAGGTTTTGCCATGACCACATATAATCTGTCCTTGGGAGATCCTATAGGTAGAGCTGTGTGCTCATAACAGCCTAGGATGCTCTTGCGAGGTTTTGTGGTGACCACATATAATCTGTCCCTGGGAGATCCTATAGGTAGAGCTATGTGCTCGTAACATCCTGGGATGCTCTTGCGAGGTTTTGTAGTGAGGTCACATATAATATGGCCCTGGGAGATCCTATAGGTAGAGCCGTGTGCTCGTAACAGCCTGGGATGCTCTTTTGAGGTTTTGTGACGCACGTAATAAGTCCTGAGGATTCCACAGTATGGCCAGTGATGACGAGGACCTGCAGGTGGTGGGCCTACATCCAGTATGAAAAAGGACTGGGTCTATAAAACTTCCTATGACGAGTAGATTCAGAGATTGATTGAGATAGCAGTAGCAGTGCTGATGATGATGACTCAATGACGATTATCCAGTGATGATGATCCAGAGAAGAAGACTTGTGCTAGAAGACCTGTGTCGAGAAATACCTTCCTAGTTAAGAGGGAGTGTTGATGTATATGTAAATTCGAAATGTATTTCACATATATGTATATTGTATTCCTATAGAGATGTTATTATTTCTCTATACAGAAGTGTCGTCATTTATATTGTAAGTGTTGTAACTTATACTTGATGGGTTATTAGACCACCTTGTTGGGGTCGGCCCTGTATAAGTCATGTGAGTCAAAGGGTTATTAGACCACCCTATTGGGGGTCGGCCATGTGGGTTAAAGGGTTATTAGACCACCCTAGTGGGGGTCGGCCCAGTCAGCATTATGTTAAGTGGTTAAGTTGAGGCCGACCTAGTTGAGTAAAGGTCAAGTCAAGTTAGTGTATAAATAGAGAGTGTGTCTCTCTCATTTTACACATTCTATTCTCTCACTCACACTTGGGAGAGTGGCACAATTGTGAAGGAGGAGGCTCTACTGCTAGGAGAAGACTATCTCTTGTATTCTGGTTGTATCATTGCTCTATCTATCTCTGAGGAATTTATTGCATTTTTCACCTTTATGGTTTTCCCCAAGTAAACTCTGTGTCTCTTGTGTGCTTGCATTATTGTGTCCATGATTGATATGCTATAGATTTGTTGTACATGTTGTTCTCTCAGTTAAGATCCTAGATCAGATTGAAGTAAATTCTGAAAATTTAACAGTTTCTAGATTCAATCCTTGGATGATGTGTTGAAGTCGACAAGGATGAATCCGTCGAAGGAGGGCTATGATGAATACCCCATCATCGACACGAAACTCGATAACAAATGTTTAGAGTAGGTCGGATGGTAGAGAAATATGCAAGACTGACTCAGGGTAGACCAACATGATGGAAGGTGTACTGAATGAAGATGATGAGTAATGAACATATCTTGAACATGGGCATGGCATGACTTTGCAGTATTGACACGATGAGAACGATACCAACCCCCAATGCAACTGATGATGGAAGCATTCTTTGGATGACCTAAAGGAGTGACAAGACTCATGAAATTAGTAGGACTCAAAGACAAATAGATTACCCAAGTACTAAATGAAATGAGTTCCATGTTCAAGAGTGACTATGTACTTCCATAAATTATAGTGTAACACAAAATCTTTCCTTTTCCCCATCATGATTGATGAATGCCTCTTTTGTTTTTTAACGAGCTTGAGGGTAAACAGATGCTCGGTATAGCTCATCCCATTGACAAGTCCAATCCCAAACGTTTTATGAACCTAGGATAGGAGGGGTTTGTCCCATGATGGGCCCTTCGATGTTAAATTTTAATGAGTCCATAGAAGGTAAACTCGGCGTCATTTCATGTTTAGAGAGTCTAAAAAGAACTAAACAAGACTCCAAAAGTCCTTTTTCATAAATTTAGTCTCTTTGCCCGGAAAAAGGTAAAACAACGTGAGAGAGAACTCTTCCAGCCATGATTGGCTGGAGTATTCCTTTTTCATAAATAGTGCCTCCTGGTCCGAAAAAGAGGTAAACTATCACAAGAAAGACATTTGTTCAAATACTTTTACAAGCGTGAACGCATCAAGTTCGCCTGGCAATCTTTTTGTATTTAGAGAGCCTGAAAGATCTTAAAGAAAGACTTTGAGGGGTTCTTATTTTGTGGAAGTTTAATGAGCTCGAAAAAGTGATAAACTATAACTCGATGACTTATTCTCAGCGTTTTACGATCACGAGAAAGAACAAAGAGTTAGCTCGATGTCATTAATAATTGAATTTAATGAGAGAAATAATGTCAAAAAAATGCTCAGCCAGTTGCTCATACCTTATAGCACACATGAGATGACCACAATTGCGAAAAAATAGTATTAATAAGGTACTTAAATTCACCTACAAGCTTCGAAACTAGGTCAAAGTGATTAACTAAGTATTCAAACATAGAAATAATCCAACCTATAGAAAAATAACCCATAATGGAATAAATTAAAAAAGGAATATGCTCTTTTTTGATATAAAAAGGGGTAAATAGTAAAAACTAATTACTATTTGTTTTTACCAAGTTGGAGAGGTGAAAAATACCATTTGGAGTTGTTTTCCAGTATTTATTCTGGGAGCTATGATCGACCATTTGTCGTGTCGTCAGTATCAAGTAACCCTAGACTCAGCCCTCTTCCTTTTCAGCAGATTACTTTTTTTATTTTCTTTCATTTGGTTGGGTTTTGGTCTTGATAAGTGGGGGATATTGCTCCCACGGACTGGCGCAATTCCTCTTTTAGGGAACTACGCCGAGGGTGCGCCGACGCGAATCCCGAAAGGATGTTTTGCGCCGGTGGTGCCTTGTCTGAAAGGATGGCCTGCACCGGCACAAACCCACATGGCATGCTAAAAAGTAAACCAAATAAAAGCATTTTTTATTGATTGGGAAGGATCTAATGGTGTTTTTATGGGATTTTTGATAGGGTCCAAGTGATCAAAATGATCGACTGGCGCAAACGGGATCATGATCTCGATGATGCCCAAGCGGAAAACGACCCTCAATGCATGGATGCATTGAGGAATTGCGGATTACTAAATTAATTTCAGGTTCTAGGCATGAGGACCCAAGTTACATTGTTGGAGTACCTGATCTAATGCTGGGATCCAGTGCAACGACATTTTTAGATAGGCGTGCACACTATAACCAGATATCAAGGATATATATTTCTTAACAGGGTTGTCCCGACGGGGGAATCCTGTATCACTATATGGATCACGAGGACATGATCGTACTATGGAGGATCTCATAGATCAATGGTGCCATGTTGGTCTACAAATGGTGGATGGGAAAATTCCCATCAAAGAGGTTAGAGATCGACCTCTTCTGACTGTCCTATTTACCATTATGAGAGTGGTCAACAGTAGATCCCCTCATCTGACGAGAAAATCCCAGATGACGTATGTCGAGGAGTGTATGGCCCCAACAATATTCAACTAGTGTGAGGGACTTCTCACTAGTTTGCAAGATCAGTTGACCAAATGCCAGCGTGGGGTGTTGAAGCAATTTGGTTATGGTTCTGTGGTGGTCTCGTTCTTTCTGGAGCAGGTACTGCACCTGCATCCACAGGTTGAGCTAGATGATCAGGATGCACGGGACCCTCACATGATTTGATGGGAGGAGGTGATGGCCCGCCATGGTGGCAGGGGTCCCATTATCAGTTTCAGTACAGGTTTCTTCAGATGGTTGAGGGGTCAACTCCTCATGGTTGAGGATTTCCCCGATGAAGGGATCGACTTCAGAGAAGATCTTGACCTACTGCTTCCTAAGCGGGTGCAATGGGGTGATATCGGTAAGAAAAACAACTTGATTGTGTTTTTCATTTTATATATTTTAAATATTTTTTGGATTAGTACTAATAATTAACACATGTTTTATGTAGATGTGGGCCTGTTGTGACCGGTCGGAGTCTGTCTGATCACATGGAGGGGAGCAGTGCGGGAGATAGATCCCGCAGTACGTGATGCTATCGAGGAGATGGAGGACGTGGAGGAGAAACTCTGTCAGCTGACACTAGACATTCCAGAGCTAGGAATCCATGACCTACCCCGCAACTATCAGCGACAAACAGTTGGTGTGTCCGGGTGTTTTGGCTCGCTTCTTAGAAAAGTAGTGAGGGCAGTAATCTGCTACCATGAGCGTCGTGGAGACTAGACTCGTGTATATGTATATGTACTGAAAGCCATGAGATTCAGATTTTGTATTGGATGATATTTACTGAAAGCTTTCATGCTTCAAATTTTGTATCAACACTACATTTTGTATTTTGTACCGACTTGATATATACATAATCTATTGCCGGATTTATACATATTGTGTTCTATGGATGAATGTGGGATCTTATCTATGTGTTTGTTTTTATGCATTATGTAAATGTCGTGTTGTGTTTTATGATTCATGATTATTTCATGTATGTGCAACATACCAATCTAATATGAAATTGGCCATGGAGTCTGCAACGGTGTTCATGTCTCTTGCACGTCTCTTGAAATGTGCAAGTACTGAACAGATTCGAAGGACCTATCCAAGAGATGTACTTCTCTAAAAAGACAAAGTAGCATGGGATCACAGATGGTGTAGACTCGGTTGAGATGGAAGACCACTAATTGTGAGTCAATATGGATGAAAATGTGGTCCATACCCAAGGAAAGAGCATCGGTTAAGACTCCAATAACCGTGTGATACTCAACGGTGTTGTTGGTTGCGTACCCTAGAAAACTCCCTCCTGAACTGATGAGCTCGCTGGTAAGGGAATAAAGTACCCATTATGCCAAGGCGAGGCTGCAGGTATGCCAGTTGGTGCCATCCGTGAATCCAAAGCAGGTTTTCATCTGCACACATAGGCAAGACATGACGTAAGGGTAAAAAACCAAGATCCTAACACACTTAAATCAAAGCGTCACAACACACAAAACACACATGATGTATAGTATATAAAAGGTACTAATGCGTGAAAGACTCATGAATAGTATCTCTTTAGGTAGATCTCATTGCAAGGATCCCCTAGAGATATTCCATCATAATATTCTAGCTCGTATGCTCCCTTCTCCAGGACACGTTTTACGATGTATGGCCCATGCCACATGGACTCAAACTTAACTTTCCCCAGCTTATTATGCTTTTGGTCATATGTGAAGACCAAATCCCCCTCATTGAAGACATGAGGTTTGACCGATTTATCATACTGAGATTTGATGCATTTCTTATGTGCTTCATTAGCAAGAGCAGCATCGCGGTGGGTCTCATCGAGTTTTTCCAGGTGAAGGAAGCATTCTTCCTTGGTAGTGGTGTTGGGGAGAAGTTAAACTGCAAGTTTCGGTGATGGAATCTCGCACTCTATTGGTAGAACTTCCTCCAATCCGTATACTAAGTGGAACGGTGTGAATCCGGTGGCAGTCTTAATAGAGTTCTAGTATGCCCATAGGGCAGAAAAGAGCATGTTATGCCATTTTGATTTGTGTGTACCCACCATGCATTGAATCATGGTTTTCAAGACCTTATTGATGGCCTCTACTTGTCCGTTGGACTGTGGGTAGTAAGGGGTTGAGTTTTCATGGCAAAAACCCAGTTTGGCGCTCAATTAATCTACCATCTGGTTTTGAAAGTGAGATCCATGATCGGTGACTATGGCTTGTGGAACTCTGAAACACGCAATGACATGATTAAGCATGAAGAGTGTAGCAGTTTTTCCTTCTTCATTATACATAGGCATATCCTCGGCCCATTTAGTAAAATAATCAACGGATACAATGATGTAACCATTCCCCCTGGTCGAGGTAGGCTTAGAGTGTGTGAAATCAATGCCACACTTAGCGAAGGGGCCGACGACAATAACCTGATGTAAAGTGGCTGGATGTGAGCGCTTTTTAAATTGAACGTGCTAGCATAGGGGACACTTCTTAACGGCCTCAATGCAATATTTGAAGATCGAAGGTCAGTAATATCCCATGTGTATTGTTTTCTGGTTCGTAGCCATCCCATAAAGATGACTGCCACAAGCCCCAGAGTGACAGTCATTCAGTACATGTTCAGCCTCCTCATGTATCAGACACCATCGAAGAATGGAATCAACACCACGATGATATAGGGTATCGCCAACAATTAAGTAGTATTTGGCATGGTGGTGTATACGATGATGGTCGTCAAGATATAGTTGAGGGTTCAACCATTGGGTTTGGAGATATAATGTAATATCTCCATACCATGGGTTAGATGTGCTGATGAGGAACAATGACTCGTTTGGAAGAGAATCATTAGGCTCAGTTCCCAAATCAACATGGGGAAGATTGCAAATGAGCTCCCCAAAGACTAAATATTTCTTTAACTTGGACTTCTCGAAGAGGAGATCAAATTCCTGAAGTATCACGATCCAGCGTGAATACTTGCCCCCAAGCACCTGATGTGTAAGTACACCATACATGGGGTTTGAGTCGACAATGATGGTAGTAGTGCAGAGTAGTATGTAGTGCCAAAAATTTTGGACAGCAATGACTGCCGCGAGAGCAAGTTTCTCGGCATGCGAATAACGGGTTTCAGAGTCAATAAGACACTTACTTAGGTAATAAATCACATGCTCCTAGGCATTATCATCTTCCTGGACCAAGACCATGGAAATCGTGGTGGAAGAAGCGGAAATATAAAGTATATAATCCTTATAGTAATTGGGCAGTTGGAGCACAGGGGCGTGGGTAATGTCATGTTCCAAACTGTCGAAGGATTGTTGCGCTTGGTCATCCCAGATGAAAGGGATGTCCTTCTTCAGTAATCGCATATAGCCCTGTGTCTTTTCAGAGAAATTACAAACAAAACACCGTAAGTAGTTTTCCTTCCCTTGCAAAATTTTTAGTTCTAGGATATCAATGGGAGGTGGGAGAGCAACAATG
This sequence comes from Larix kaempferi, assembly GCA_027924585.1. NCBI lineage: Eukaryota > Viridiplantae > Streptophyta > Pinopsida > Pinales > Pinaceae > Larix > Larix kaempferi. The sequence goes on from BSBM01000368.1 coordinate 11,035,857, forward strand.
GCTTCCACCTTCAAGGGATCAATGCGGATCCTATCTTTTGAAACGATGAATCCTAGGAGGCATCCTGATTCAATGCAGAATATGCACTTGTGAGGATTCAAACGGATGTTATACCACCTGCATTTGAGGAATAATGCCATCAGATGGTCGATGTCGAACTTGCGATGCTGTGAATGAGTAGGGAGATCGTCGAGATAGGGCTCCACAAAGTCCTTCACATTATGAAAAGCATACAACATGGCCCGCTGGAATGTAGCACCAGCATTTTTTATGCCAAAAGGGATTTTACGATAAGAAAATGTACCCCAGAGGCAGATGAAAGCAGTCTTATGTTGGTCGGTCGAGTGGATCTCAATCTGATTGTAACTAAAAAATCCATCCAAAATGAGAAGATGACACTCCCGGCGCAATTGTCAATGATCTGATCGATGAAGGGAGTAGGATAGTTGTCCTTAGGACAAGCCTTATTCAAGTCCCTATAATCGACATAGACTCTAATAGTGCCCTACTTTTTAGCCACGGAGATGACATTGGAGACCCATTTTGTTAAAGGAATAGGGTAGATAAAGCCGGTCTTCAAGAGCTTTTCAATCTCAGCTTTAATTGTCGCATTTTTTTTAGGGTGTACCGGTCGTAACTTTTGGCGGACTGGTTTAGCATAGGGATAGGTTTGGATCTCATGCACAATAATGGCAGGATCTATCTCGAGCATTTCCTCGTAGGTCCATGCGAACACATTGCGGAATTGTTTGAATAAGGCCGTGTATGTGGTGATCTCTTTGGGGAACAGTTCTAGCCTAAGTGAATATGTTCCACAACACCGGGGGTAACCGAGATGTCAATCGGAATGGTGGGTTCGATGTTCACCATGTTTCCTTCAATGACCATATCACAATTGAAGATCAGTGACTGCGGGAAAGGATAGACATCTGGTGTGAAACTGGTTGTGATGTTGTTCTCCACAAAGTCTAATGGGGGTAGGAAAGACGATCGATGGTGAAGGTCTTCCCATAGGGTCCCGGGGGGACATCCGCACTCATAATTTCCATATGGACTCGTCGGAATAAAAAGTATGGAGCAGAGGATCTACCAGTAAGGATGACATCTGATGTAGAGAACAAGATGTAGATGCCACAGTCAAGTGGTCCTCAGGGTCTAACTGGATAGCCTCATAAGTAGCTTCAGCCGGTGAGAGAGGCATGGTGTCTCCAATCAAATGCATGGTTTCCTCATCGAGTACAAGCCATGGATCTGGAGAGTTGGAAGATGATGGAATCATGGAGGAGATCATGTTCACCGTAGCAACATGGTTAGGGGGATCCGAGGTTGGAAAGATGCCCATAAGAGATGAGTATTTTATGAGGCCGACCCCCACACTCTCATATAACTGCGATGTTTTCCCTAGCTAAGGGATATTATCATCGAGATGAGTAGTGGTGTCTGGTGTACAGAATTCCAAATGGTTGACGGTGACAATTTGTCCCTGATGGGGGAATTGCATAATGCAGAAGACAGATGACGCAACCGCAGTCATGGCATAAAACCAGTTACGACCAAGTAAGAGATTATAATCCAAAGGGGCAGCAACCACTTCCTTGTTAATGGTTACAGTCTTTCCCCCCAACTCTACTGCTAAGGCTTGTAAGAGTCTGTGAGGTTGGAATCCACGACCATCAAATGCTTTCAAGGTGGTGGGAGAATGGTTTAACTCGGGAGAGCCGATGGATCACCAAGAGGATAACGACATGACCGAGGTGGAAGCACCTTAGTCTAACATAGTATGATGGATTTTCTTCCCAGCAACCTTCGTGGAAACTTGCAAGGACAGCTGATGGGAAAGCCTCAGTTTAAACTACTTTAGTTTGAACATGATTGTGTTTGAGGAATCCGGGTCTACCAACCAGATGGAAGCGAGAAGAGTCTTGCATTGATTGGGACAATTCTACAAGACTTCTAGCGTCGACATGGCACAAGGATCTTGGGCCAATTCCTCTCCAATGTTATAAGTATGAGCTTCCTGAGCATTAGGATTGAAAACTGCTTTTCGAATGGTGCTCCTGGGCGGACGCAACACTGAATCGAATGATGTTTTCTCTATGGAGAGAGAACCTTGCAGCGTAGAAATATCCAAGGTAGAGGTGGAAGCTTTTTCAGTATTACTTCCAGTGGGTTTCTTAGGAGGGACCGAGTCGTATGATTGTGATCGTGTATTCAGGTTAAGTGTTTCACTATGCATCATGAGAACATGTGCAATGGAGGATGTTTCCTCTTGAGAAGGAGAGGGTTGGGTTATCATTTGTTGATTTTGGGTGGGGAAGGGATCATTGAGAACTGCAGGTGTGGAGTTTCCCTTAAGAAACTTCTGCACTCCGTGTCTGTGTGGGAACTCTTTGGAGAAATGGTCACTACCACACAGTAAAGAAGGATACTTGACCTTCCATTCCTGTTTCATGTCTTCAGGAGGGTTCTTATGTTCCTGGTAGTTGGAAGACTTCTTGGGTTTACCTTTGGTCTTCTTCTTGCCACCAGATTTCTGAGGCGAAGCGAACTAAACAAAATTCACCTCCTCTGTGGGAGCAGGGGTGGGTGACTTGGTGGTGTTGCTTCCAGCCTGTGGTGAGGGTGGGGAAGAAGGATGGGAGTTAAGGGAACTGATAATGTTGTCGGCCTGAGGTCCCTTGGGTGGTTTTGCAGGATCGTATGTAGGGTGGGGGGCATCCAGAACAATGTCATACAATGTGCCAGGTTGAGCATAGACAAGGTCTAAATACTGGGCACGAGCAATAGCTTGTTCCTCTGCGACGACCCCACCCATGGTCACATCTCAAGCTACAGTGGGTAAAAGAGACTTTGGGAACCAGTTCGCTAATAATTGGTGTGGAATGGGAGCTTTAATGAGACGTTGTCTCCTCCGCCACTCATGGATATGGTCAGATATATGAGTTACGGTGGTTTGGTGGAGCAAATTCAATAGGTCCATACCAGTTTCGTAGCGTATGGGTAACTGGAAATGTCAGGAAGGACATAGCAAGAGAGCGAAAATCAAGAAATGAATGCAGTGGTAATTCAATAAACCACTTGGCAGCTGTACTGGTGAGGGTTCATTGAAATAACCTTAGACGGACTGAATCATCCATCAAGGAATGGGATGAGCACCATAGATGGTAAGTCATCACATGGTTCTTCGACTCCTCACCGGGCTTGCCATCAAACTTTGGAATATCATATGGCAATTTGACCAGAATGGGTGGCCAGTTATAACTGTGTAAGATGGGATCACTCGTAAACCGAGACAAATCTAGACATTAGGAAAAATTTGAGGTCTAAAATGGATCTCTTAAGAGATATAATAAAATATTATGAGTGAGTCATTTTGTGGGGGAGGTATATTTACAACTCATCTTTTACATTACAACCAATGTAACTATGGTTAAATTAGATTGAAAAGTGTCTAAAATAAAAACAATTAAAAAAACTTATTTGATGTGACTAAAAGTAAGAGTACTTTTAAATACATGAATTGTTTTTAAATATAATATGATGAATGTACTTATAAAGTAATGTAATTATAAGTTTGTATTTTGAAATATAACTTATTCAATATTCAAAATATATTTATAAAACTATATATTTTGAATTTTGAATTTTAAACATAAAGTAAATTTATATGAATAAATTATCATTTTTTAAGAGTATATATTTATTATATAAATCTAACTTGCTCATTAAAAATAAAACTTAATCATATATTCATAAAAATCATATTTATATTTTTTTTATAAATCTAACTTAATCATTTATTTATATTATTATTAATATTTTTAAATATATTAAACATCTATTTATATAAATATTTGCATTATTTAAATATACTTAATAAAATTAAATATTTTTAAAATATTCATTTAACAATCAATAAATTTCATTTGTTTTATTTAATTAAATAATATAAAGTGTAATGTCCCCATCTTGACCCTATTTCATTAATATTGTAAATGATGTAAATATTGTTATTTAGTCATGGTGAGGAGCTCAAGGCCAAGGCCCCACCATTGATTTATCATTCTATGTATCGGCAATTAGAATAAATGCATATGGTTCTTGCTAGCCGTGCACAATGTAAATTCGAATATCATATAAATATTCAATTTTAATGAAAAACCCACAACCAGCTATGCAATGCAACAAAGAGATGGGGCATGACCTTACAAGGAATAGGGAGGAAAAATAACCAAACCCTTGAGCCAATGGAGTCAATCCATGTTTCAATAAGAAAACCCATGAGATCCCAACTACCCATTTTGGCTTATGCCCCAATCATTAAATTCTTCCAAGAGTTGGTTGAGGCAGTTAATGCCTTGGGAATGATGAGGTATGGCAGCCAATTTCGGGTATGGGCAAGCCATCAATCTGGGAATTCGATTTTTTTGCTTGTTGCAAGGCAAGAAATCACCCACGTTTTGCCTTCCCAAGCCATTCTAAACCACGGTCTTTCCTCTCTCACACAGCTTGGGGCGAACTGGGGTTTTTCCTTCACGTTTTCACCACTTCTCTGCATTCTTCCATGCCTGGGAACTCGTTTTTGGTTAGCACAGTGGCTAGGAGAAGAGAACCATGATTTTCTGGGGTTATAGAGGCCGTTTCTGCCCATGGACGTTTTTCTGAAAATGATTATGCTCCTGGGGTTGTTTTCCCTTTTTCTAATTTTTGTTTTGGGCTTTCCCACGTTTTTTTAAACTGGTTGAAATCCCATCGTTGGGAATCCTACTGCAAAAAACGCCCAGCACTTGCATTTCTGGCTATTATGTCCCTCCCTGTTTAGTTTGAACCTGTGAGCAGGAGATTCAGGAGTGGAAGAGGACAGATTTGGCTTGATGAGCCCAATGAAGTATCCATAGCTCAATGGTTGAGCCACTAGCCTAGTAATTCATCTTTGTCCATCTCTTAGTAGCCTGAGAAACCCTACTACTGATGGGTTTGGCTGATTCTGGTGTATCTTTGGCTATGTGAGAGCCTGCTTTCCCCTTTTCCTTGTGGAGATCATGCCCAGCTCGGGGGTGGCAGTGGTGCTGAGAGATTGAGGAGTACACTGGCCTACGGTTGGGTGGAACGTTGCAGAAGTGTAGATGGTTGCTCAGGGACTACTTGGTTTAAGATAAGTACTCTCATTTGCTAATTTGATATTGCTTAATTGATGAATGACATGAAAATCTGGAATGTATGATGGATGTGTAATGGAATTAAATTATGTTGTGTTTTTAAGATCCTATGCATTTGTATATCTCCATTTACAATTTATATGAATGCTTATTTGATTAAGTATGGGACTAGATGTCCAATATTATTGTTGGTGTCCTCTCCGTAACCTTGTAGGATAAGAAGGACATTACATAAAGGATTTAATAGGAATCAATGATCCCATAACAAGTATTATATTGCATATATACCTATGCATTATTAATTAAATATAAAATATAAAATTCAATAGATTAATATATATGTATTTGTTTTAAATATTAATTTAATGGATTTACTTCTCATTTAATTTAATTCATTTTATGTCAGAACACGTAACATAACAATTATGGATTTTTAAGTTGAATACTACGTATTCATTAGATAAGGAGTAAATATTTAAAATAATATATTCTATATTGAAAAGTATTTACACATGTTTCAATGTTTTTTTTTATTTTTAATTTATTATTTAAAAGTATAAATTATATATTATAAAAACATTAAATATATAAATATACGTATTATAATATTTAATATATATATTATAAAGTGTAAATTATATATTTTATATTGAAAAGTATTTAGATGATTTTGATTTTGAAGAGCTTTCAATGTTTTTTATATTTATAATTTATTATGTAAGAGTATATATTATGTACATTGAAAAGTAATTACAGATTTGATTTTGAATAAAGCATTTATGTTTTTGGTATTTGTAATTTATTTTATATTGAAATATAGAGAGTATGTTTTTTTTTAAGTATTTTAAGAGTACTTTATTACATTTATATTATATTCAAAAGTAATTTACAAGTACTATTTTCATTATGAGTACTTTACTTACAACATTGATATGGTTAACTATGAGTTTTTATTTCCCATTTAGAATTTGAAAAATAAGCACCTTTAACTCAACCAATGCCACCTCAACTATTATAGATGATGCCATCCTCTAAAATGTGATTAGTTATTTTAAAGTTGATTTTGATAGTACATTTTTTGTTTTGAGGCCCATTTTTTACCTCAAAATTCCCCTAATGAGATCCAGAGTAGCCAGAAAAGGTAGTTGTTGGTTTGGTTGCAGATACTGGTAGTATTGATATGGCATTTGTGTACCAATAGGACCTTGAATCGATTTATTATAAGGTCCTCCCATAGGGAATTGGCCATAAGGGGGTGGGCCACCTGGATTGGGTGGTGGGCCTGATGGTGGCCCACCGCCATAATAGGGTAGTCCGCCACTAGAAGGTGGGGTCCCTCCACCACCGGAATAAGGTGGGACTCCTCCTCCGCCTTCAAAATAAGGGGCTCTGCCGCCTCTGCTTCCAGAATAGGGTGGGCCACTGCCTGCGCCATCGAAATAAGGGGGTCCACCGCCTCCAAAATGAGGTGGGCCTCCTCCAAAAGGTGGGGGTCCGCCACTACCAGAAGGTGGTAGTCCTCCACCTCCGCCACTGGAGTATGGTGGGCCTCCACCACCAGAATGGGGTGGTCATCCACCTCTGCCAAAAGGTGTAGTTCCACACCCTCTGAAATGAAGTGGGGGTCTACTACCTTCGGAATGAGGTGGGGGTACGCCACCTATGGAAGGAGGTAGGGGTGGACCAAACGGTGGTGCGGGTGGTGGGACGTGAGGAAAAGTTGGTGGGGGTCCAATTGGTGCAACATTGTAAAATCCCCATGGAGTGTATGAGTTTCTGGGATAAGTTATCCCGTGCAGTACGTTTTCAAGATTGAATTGTCCCGACATAGGGTTAAAATGACTTGGATATGCATGACTCCATGGTGGTTGAGTTGGATTGGATGGACCCCCACCATGATGTAATCCCATGGTGGATCCCACAATGGGTAAGGAGCTGCCAGCATAATGACCGATTGGAAGTCCTCCACTAGTATTATGGATAGAGAACAGGGGTTTCCCCTTGGTAACAATGTTTTGACCGCTTGTTGATGGTTGACTGAAAATAGGTTGTTGGTGACTTACTATTGGAGGAACATTACTTACGATGAAATTAGGAGGTAAAGATTATCCTCCCCTCGAATTTTGGGGTGGGGGAGGAGGTAGTGATCCAGTAGTAGTAAGTGGGGTTTTAGACAATTTTCCTTCAATGTTTTGAGTCATATGAGGTATGGAACTGGTCTCCTGATTAAGAAGTGTATTCGCAGGAAATGAGGGTTGACCAGGTTCATAAGTGGTCATACTGGGTGTGGGTGTTTCCGGTGAATCATAAGATAAAGAACGAAATGGGGTATGTCTAAATATGGGTATGTTCGAGTCATGGTTCCTTCGTGAGAGGATTGGTATTCTAAGTTCATTACCACTTGTACATAGCCAGTTCAGGCAGTCACGAAAGGGTTCCAGAAGTTCGTCATTGGAAGCCCAACTGGGAGGTGAGATTGAAAAATGAGCCCATTGTTTCCCTAGAGTGGTTTCCCAAAAAGATGCAGACAGGCCAAAAGCCGTGGATACACGTTCATCCTGGGGTTGATTGAACCAGTCTGTATCCCCAAGCTCTCCTTCCATCGAATGGTGGAAAGATGCATCTCGTGAAGCAGACAGTTCCATGGTAATAGACCTTGGAGGGTTAGTGACAGGTGGACTCAAAGGAAGCAAAAATTAGACTCCCAACTCCATGGTCGAGTTTTATGCTTCAGGTGATATGACAGCAGTTGGTGGATCCATACTTTCCCTCGAAAGTACCTCCGAGTTAAGGGGATATTCGGGTGGCAAGTGTAAAATTATACGGGACCTTCTCAAAGGTTGTTCATCCAGAATGACCAAACCAGAATTTCTCCTAAGTGTCTTTTATACAAAAGAAAAAGCAATCCAGAAAAATCTACACAAGATAAGGCCACAAACAAACTTATGCGATAGGTGTGGATACAAAAGTCTGGAACCTCGCAGGATTTTCAAGGCTTCACAACTCGCGATATACTCCAGGGTCTAGCAGTTATACTCGGCCCAATTTTTCAGAGCACTAACCAGGGAGGATTAGGACCATACCCCTGACCATATAACCCGACTACTTTATAGTATGTGCGTAGTAGCTCCCTGAGTGTTGTTCTCGGTGTTTTCTCTACTAAGACGGCCAAATGGTTAGCTCGGTTGGTTTCAAGAATCCTAGGAGTGTCTCCCGATATACACAAGGTACATTGGAGCTCAAATCCGTAGTGGTGTTGTCTAATACACAATCGTATGGAAAAAGCCTTCTGATATACTACCGAGTACGTGAAGTTCATTTCGATATACCCTAAGGTATGTGAAAGATCCTTCGATATACCGGTTTGTACATGGAAGAACTACAGTTCCCCCAGGATGTAGTGCAGGCAAATAACGACAGTTGTCACATTTTACGACGTTGTAACATGTCACTAACTTAGCACACAAGTTACTAGTAAATTTTAACCTAGCTCTACTGGTAAATTTTATCTAGACGGTTAGGTCGATGCATGAGGTGAAGACAGGAATTTAAACATAATGCAACCCTAGCTACATGAAAGTGCACTTTTTATTTCGATGAAACCTATGTAAGGGAAGGAGAAATTCTTTTTCCAATGATCTTGATAAGACAAGAAATCCCAAAAGTTCAAAATCTACCAAATATGATTAAAGCACTCTTTTCGTTTTTCGAGCAAAACATAAAGAATAAAGACACACCAAATCAAAACTTTCTATTTTTATCTTTTCCAACTAGAATAAACTAAGTATTGATGAAAAATGAGAACTTCTATATAGCATGCACTAACTCTTAATTTTTGCAATAATGAACTAAAAAGCATAAAAAGATCAAAAGTGCATAGAATGCTTCAAACTTAGAACCACTTTGCAAAAGCTTGAATGTTACATACCCTTCTCTTTAATGTAGTGCAAGGGATGAAACACGACTAAAATCTCAGAGCTTATTTGTGTAACTCAGCCCCATACATTACTAACAAAATTCATAATAAATAAAAACTTATGCATGCAGATTCATACTCAATACAAACACAGCGGAAATAAACATTATCCACACACAACTACATGATACATCTAACATATCAATAACATACATCAATTAAAAACATGGTAGAACATAGAATTAACATAACACAAACCACAAAGAATACTTATCTTTAAGATGAAACTGTCTAACAACTGGCTATGTGAGAGCAACGTTCCACCCAACAATAGGTCTCTTTCCAGCCTGTATTCTTTCAGCTGAGAGACCACCCTCAAGCTGGGATGTGTATCCACTAAGGAGGAACTAGACAGGCTCACTCACAGCCATGATCTCGCACGAAAAGTCATGCTAAGCCAACACACGGTTGGTTTTATCAAGCATGCAAGAGATAAATAAGGAGGATGCTAAGGTAATGAGCTCAACCATAGATCTACATACATCTCAACTAAACTCAAATAGCCATGGCACCCACAATACCTGCCACACCCAACATAAGGAAGGTCCCCTTCTCTGTAGCAGAGTCCCTCAGGCATCCCTCCCCTCCACTGCTCTTCAGGGTGGGCATAGAAAGGTCCAATCTGCCAATGCTTTCAAATTCTAATCTTCATTGGGTTTATCAAGTAATCCCAACCTCTGTTCTATCATTCACGCTTGGATTTTCACAATTCGGTGATCAAATAACTAAATCCCGTAATTGGATTTCTGGGCTATAAAAACTAGGTTTTCTAATGGATTTCGGGGTATCTAATACTCTAAATTTCACCCCAAGGTTCATATCTATGGATCCCCCATTGGATTTTTCTGTCAATACCCAATTCTGTGCGTTTATGGCACTTCAAAACGTGGGTTAATTCACAGTCACGATTTCTAGTTTTTCTCACTGCTGTGCATGTGTAATGGATGAAAATTGAAGCTTGGATGTTCCACAATGGAATGGGAATGAGGAATCAGGTAGAGTGACTTGTGGGTCAAGGAAACAGAGCCCATACTCTACCATTCGAATTTCTGGGCTACTCATGCTCCATTAAAGCCATGGATTGATTTCTTCAACAACTTTCTTACACAGAATTAAATTCCAGCAAGGAAAGTCAAATGGGTTCTGAAAATGACATTTGGAATCCTATGGTTCAATCTCCCAACCCCCTCACCACTCCCTAGTGGAATACACATGACTCCTTCTCATTAGTTACTTCCATAGCTAGTTTTGGTATTTTATTGCAATTTTAATATTTACATCAATTTACAATATTCCATGGCTTAATAGCAAAGGGATACCATAATATCAAATACTTGTCCATTTTAAATAAAATTCGAGCATACACTAGCGGGGCCTTGGCCTTGAGCTCCATGCTAGGAAACATACATTGCATGAATAGTGTTACAGAACTAAACAAAAATGTTAATGCCTCTCTCATGGCATCCTCTAGCTCCCATATAGCCATATCGGGACTAAGGTGCTCCCATTGGACCTTTACCTACCCGATGGCTTTGTTTTGGAGCAAAGTGACATTCTTGTCGAGGATGCGCATAGGCTCTACTTGAAACTCTACCTCAGGTTCCACCTATATCACATTCCAATCAATCATATGATTAGGATCATGTACATACTTCTTAAGCAAAGATACATGGAAAACATTATGAGCTCTTATGTTAGCAGGCAATGCAACTCTATATGCAACTGGTCCTATCATATCTAAGACTTCAAATGGCCCACAATATCTTGGTTCTAGCTTGGCACAACTCCCCTGTCAAAACCCGAAATTTCTGAAAAATTTAAAAAAATTTATTATAACAATAAATGTTAATTAATTTACATTCCTGGTCCTGTTTATTTTAATTAACTGATCGTGATTTTGTTTTAAAAGGATCTGTTATGAAACTAATGTGAGTTTCGATTTTTGTTATCGATTGTTTTTGTTCTTAACTTCAAAGGGAGAACTGGCCATACTTGACTGGCTTACTTAGCTTACGAGCTAATGCATAAATCGTCTTTTGTTCACAGGTACACAGGTAAAGTATGGATCACTGTAATCTTATCTTTTTGTAAGCATCAATTTCTTTTCCCTGCACTGTAAAACTCAGAGAAGATTTAAATATTGTTACTGGTTGTCATGTAAGACGGTAGAGTTCTCTTCATGAAATTTATGCTTGATATATGGTTGATAGTCTGTATTGACATGATATCTCTTATTCTGGATAGTATCATTAGGCGTTTCGATGAATTAAAATCTCTCCGACATATTCATTGCGTTGTGACCATGCTGTATACTGTCACTGGAACGAGTTGTTTGTATTATGTTCATTGTATGCATAACGTGACGTTAGCATTATATGATATACTGTCAACTATTAGATGTGGTTACAGCTGTGATCACTTATTATTAGCATGAGTTGGTATTGTGATAACTCTAGCGATGTTCTATTATATTCATTTATAATTTATAATCCCTTGTCTACTTAGTAAATTTTCTTATGAATTCACAATGTTTAACTCGTGCCAACATCTTTGTTCCTTGTCTTTAATCTACGTTCAAAGTATGGAATTATAGATGATTTCATATCCATACATCACAGGACTAGAGGTTATTATCCTCATCTTTGATTGCTATCAAAGGTGATGAAAGAATTATGGTAATAAGATCTTATATAACAACAATGTATCCAAATATATATTGCAAAGGTAATATTTAGAATGATAAAACTATGAGAAACTCTAGTTTGAAGTTGACTACATCTCTTTCAAATAATTGTAGGGGATATATAATGTACCCTCGAAACTATCGATGGCTTGTCTTCATGACATACACTATGCGATGATTGTGTATCAATCATAGTGATTATCCATTTTATGAATAAGACTTTTATCCATGCAATGATATGAAATCGATGATCAATGATTCGAGCTGCAGCGGGACTATAGGAAGTCGACCCAAGGTAGGTTGATAATTTAAAGGGCTACGTGGATGGCTCTCATCCTTGCGTTTGGTGATATATAAGCTTGTCTTGAAACCCTTACCTGGTCATTTTCTTTTCCTTCGGGCTCGGGTTGTAAGAGAGAAACCCTTCCTGTCTGAGTTCGTCAGTAGGGCACTGTAAATTGCAATTCTCTTATAGCTATGGTTACGTAGTTTTATCCTCTGGTGGTTTAAAAGTCTGTATGCCTCTCGGGTGGTTTAAAAGTCTGTGTGCCTCTACTACTGGCATCTTCTACAATTCATTGGGCATCATGGTATCGTTTGTTGTCACTGTGTTTAATTCGCATGCTACTTACAGTCTTACACTGTTGCTGGTGTGAGTTAGAGTCAAGGTTTTCTGTGTTGTTTTTATCCATGAGATGGTCGTGTAATGGGTTTAAATCGTGCTCCCCGACTGGTTCATTCACAGCTTAAGGGTTTGTTCAATATATTACCTGTCACGGCTATCAATAGAGAGGAACTTAAAGTTCTCCTTGCTCATCCTTCTGACGAATATGATGAGGTTTTGCTACCTGGCTTAAATCATGGCTACCAGGTTGTCCACTGGGTTTGCTTCCTCCAATAGCTCAGGTAAGAATTATCAATGATTTTCGTAGACTTCAGTGTTGAATAAGTTTGTTTATATTTAAAATGAAGGTTGACAATACTCGTCGCTTTGTAATGTGCAGGTCATAACCGCTCTTGAAGGTGTATGAGGCTTCATCACTAGCGCTGGATCCTCCGGGTAAGCCTGGTTATACCATGGCTGTCTCTCCCTTTGTTGGTTTTGTTTGGCTAGGGTTATGTCTGGAAGGGCCTCCTTTGTAACTGGGTTGTTGTCATTTTTGTGAATATGAATACAGTCACATGTATTAATCTTTTTGCTTACAGTAGATAGGGTTTGTATACCCCGGCATGTTTACAAGGAACAATCTAAGGCTCAGTCTGTTATGACGGCCTTGGGGTTGTTAATTGTCATTATATTTTGAATATATAGGGCTTTACCCAACCCTGCAGAAGTTATATAAAACAAATACTGTAATGTTTGGCCTGTCAAGTGGCTGTGTATTATATGCGTTTTGTTTTTGTTAAATGAACACACTGTTTAATTATGGGTTCGTTCTAAGTTTACTCGGATACCTCCAGAGAATGATAATTCGGCTGTAGGTGATAACAATGTATTTGTTCTCTGCATTTTCTTTGGTTTTGAATGTTAATGATAGTGTTGGGGTTCACTACCCTTTCTGTGATAGACAAATAAAAAGGTTGTTAACCCTGGCGAGTTGGGGTTCTCTCCCAGGTTAATATATATAAGAAATTATGAGAAATGTTTAAGTTATGTTGTGGCTAGGGACGAGTTGCAAAAATTTGGTTTTGTGTTTACATATGGTGACATTATCTCCTGGTCAATAATTAATAGTAGGGTTTGTAAAGCCAATCAAAGGCTGAGTTCGATGATAACTTCTCTGCATATGTTATGATGTTTGACTATTGTTATGGAAACACCTCAACAGTGCTGTGTATTACATATAAAATGAGCTCGATAACGAGCAGTAACCTATGCTTGTGATAATGGAAAGATTTGGATAAAGGCACAATGAATTTTTCTATGTAGTAAGACTCGGCTTCGAGCTAGTCATTATGTTTGTCTTTTAAATAGCTCTGTCAACTCTGTTGTAATCATCCTGGCGAAAAATACTACAGAATAGGTTTTGAAATAAACAACTCTCGCCATGATTCTTTATTTACAGTTTACTTGTTTGTATTGACTAAGATTTTGTCAAATAGGATCGTATGGAAAAGTTTATAAATAAAATCTTACTGCAATTTGCAACCTATGGATAATCGATAGCAGTCAGTTATGTTATGAATGTAGATAAATTTACTGATATAAATTTTGTTCATCTATATCTGGATATAGAGAATAACCTGTATTCTGGTTTAAATACAATATGAGGCAGATATAAACTGGTATATTAGCTCAGATAAGATTTATACCTGTTAATTTCTCTATGGGAATATTTCACTGAAATTCTGAAAATTATCTATGTGTATGTTCTTATAATTGCTTTTAGTAAGTATATTTACAGGAATAACTACTGTATAAATATTCTATATTTATTATTTAACTATTAAAAATAAATCTATATAAAGTCACCCTAATATTTTATTACTGTAATAATCACAAACATATCCTGCATAAAATAATTACTCGTTCTGTGTGATAAATAGGGAAATTCTAAGACATATAAATTCTGCAAATTCTATCAAATGACGATACAGAGAGGCTAACTATACTGAAATAAATACTGTTTAAACAAAGATGAGATAGTTCATTCTATATTTAAAATTTATTAAATAAACAGCAGGAAGAGTGACAGAACCTGTATCAATGGCAGACAATAACAGCAGTGGGAGGCTGTTCCTCCCTACCAATTCCTGGAGAGTGCCCAGACAGCACTTCTCAGGACCCCCGAGCTTGCTCTGGTCTAACTGGCTGGAACTAGGTACAGCCAACAATTCCCTCAGCCAAAACAGCTACACTGGAACCAAGTTACTGCGACTTCCTGACTCAAAACACTTCTTTACTATTTTCCCACTTCCTCAATGGGACTCCTGAATAGCATTCACCTGAATGTATTCTCCCTCTAGAACAATGCTGAACCCCCAGCTCAGTTCATTGAGTACTATTTAAAAGATTGCCTAGGTCTTAGTTGGGTTAACTGTCATTAATGAGCCACCTGCTCAGATTCCACTTTCTTGGGGAATCATGACCCCAAAATATAGGGAAGTTGCCACCTGCAACTTAGGAAGTGTTTGAGGATGCTGCCACTTGTCTTTTGTCTATCCACCTAGTTCCATCCACCAGTTAGACCAGTAACCTCTTTTAACAGCTCTCCCATGCTGTTGTCTCCATAATTTATTTATTAAAAATAAAATATTCATTTCTGGTGACTCTGCTGAGTCATCAGTTCCTTCTTAGCATTAAATTTAACATAATGTCTCGGGAATATTAATAAAATAATTACATTATTTTTGCAAAATTGGGGTATGTGACATCCCCAACTTGAGAGAACTTTTCCTTGGATTCACTCTCAAATAAACATGATCCTTGATCTGAAATTCCTTATGCACTCTTTTCAAATCTGCATAACTCTTTTTCCTGTTCTGAGCTGCCTTTAAATTCTACATGATCTTAACAACTTCTTGTTCCATTTCCTTGATCATCTTTGGCCCAAGCACTAACTTGTTCACTGGATTATCCCAATTCACCGGAGTCATGCATCCTTTTCCATACAATGCCTCAAATGGACTCATTCCCAATGATGCGTGTTGTCCATTATTTTATGCAAATTCTACCAAGTGTAGTTAATCTTCCCACTTGGATGGTTTATCCATCACATACATTCTCAGCATGTCTTCAAGAACCTGATTCACCCTCTCAGTTTGGCCATATGATATGTTGTACCGAAATTTAATTTAGTTCTCAATTCCTAAAATAGTCCTTTCCAGAAATTGGAAGTGAACTTTGTATCACGATCAGAAAATTATTGCCTTAGGCAATCCATGCAATATGAATATCTCTCTCATGAAGATATTTGCAATGTCATTAGCCTTGTGAGTGCACTTGACTGGAATAAAGTGAGCTACCTTTGATAGCTTGTCCACCACAACCATGATTGAATGATGCTTCTTCACTGTCATGGGAAAACCTGTTATAAAATCCATAGAGATCACTTCCCACTTCCATTTCGGAATGGGTAAGGGATGCAACAATCATGCTAGATGTTGCTACTCTGCCTTGACCTGCTGAAAGTTTTGACACCTAGCAATGTACTCAGCTATGTCCTTCTTTATACCATGCCAAAAGTATTGTTTTCTTGTTGCTGTTATAGTTTTCTGATATCCTAGGTATCCAGAATATGGCATTTGATGTATTTCATCCATCATAAGCTTCTTCAAATCTGCACTATTTGGAATGTACAGTCTGGTACCATGATAAATGAGAACATCATCATCACCCAGCTGATATCTTGCACATGCTTCATCCATATTACCCTACTAGAACTTCTCTTTAATTTGAAGGTAAGTTTCATCACTAGTTTGAGCTTCTAGAATCCTTGGCTTCAAATCTGATTTACACACACTTAATGCTGTAACATGAGATTTTCTGCTAAGAACATCTGCAACTTTATTCTCTTTCTCTTTTACATGCTTAATTTCAAAATCAAATTTACAAAGGAATTCCATCCACCTAGCTTTCCTAGCATTCAAGTTTGGCTAATCAAACAGATACTTCAAGCTCATGTGGTCTGTCCTAAGCTTGAATCTTCTTCCCAACAAATAATGTCTCCACATTTTGAGAGAATGTACAATGGTTGTTCATTCTAAATCACGTGTGGCATAATTCTTTTCATGCTCTTTTAATTCCCTTGACTCATAGAAAATCACAAATCCTTCTTGCATGAGCACTCCACCTAGCCCTTCAATGTAATCATTTGTGCACACTACAAAATCCTTCTTTGGATCTACTATCTTCAAAACATAAGCGCTGGTAAGTAACTCCTTTAACTATTGGAAACGTTTCTCACATTTTTTAGACCATACAAACTTGACATTCTTCCTCTGCAATGAAGTGATTGGATGCGCTATCCTGGAGAATCCTTCAACGAACCTTCTATAGTAACCAACAAGACCCATGAAAGATCTAACATCTGAAACATTCCTTGGAGTAGACCAATCCATGATGGCATTAATCTTCTCTGGATCCACTGCAATTCTTTCTTCCTAAATAACATGACCAAATATTGAACCCTCTTTTGGTAAAATTCACACTTGCTTATATTGGCACACGGCTGGTGTTCTCTAAGAACCTGCAGCACCATCCTTAGATGTTCCTCGTGCTCTTCATCCCTTGAATAGACAAGAATGTCATCCAAGAACACAATCATAAACTTATCCAAATATTTGTTGAAAACACTATTCATGAGACACATGAATGTAGCAGGTGCATTGGTAAGACCAAATGGCACCACAGTGAACTCATAATGACCATATCTAGTTTTGAATCCATCTTATGAATGTCTTCTTCTTTAATCCTCTCTTGATGATAGCCAGACCTCAAGTCAATCTTTGAAAACACTTTAGCTTCCTTCATTTGATCAAATAAGTCATCAATTCTTGGAATGGATACTTATTCTTGACTGTCACTTTATTTAGCTGCCTATAATCAATACACAGCCTTAAAGTCCCATCCTTCTTCTTGACAAATAACACCGGTGCTCCCCAAGGAGACACACTTGGCCTGATATACCTCTTGTCCATTAACTGTTGTAGCTACATCTTTAACTCTACCAATTCTGATGTACTCATTCTATAAGGAGCTTTGGAATTCAGTGCTTCCCCTAGAACAAGATCGATGGTAAAATCAATATCTCTCTTTGGTGGTAGTCCCAGCACTTCATCCGGAAACACATCTTGGAACTCTTGCAACAATGGGAAGTCTTCTATCCTTGGTCCTTTGTCCTCTGATGAATCTGACATATGAACTACATATAATTGACAACCTTTCTTATAAAACTTTTTCAACTGTAAGGTTGAAATCTATCTTACTGAAACTTGCTTGGGAATTCCTCTTACCAATCTTGGTATTCCCTCTTCATGAATGCATTCAAGTGCTTTCTCATAATAGACCAACTTGGCTCTATGTCTTTCCAACCAATCCATGCCAATTAAGACATTATAAGATCCTAATGGTAGTACATTTAATTCTACATGTGTGTGGAATACATTCAATTCTATGGGGCACTCCACCACTACTTCACTTACTTTTCTCTTGGTCTATGTGCCTAATTGAACTAGCCAAGACTTATTATGCTTCACTTTTCTAAGAGAACAACCTTCAACCACTTTGGAGGAACATAACTATGAGTAGATCCTGGATCAATCAAAACATAAATAGATTGCTTAGCAATCTTACCTTCAACTTCCACCACTAATGATTGATGGTCTGCATGATGATTATCCAACGCTGCACAAATTTGAGGCATTTCCCTTTCCATATCCTCCATTGTAGCTGCTCCGTTTAATTTTTGCAAGCTCTGGGGATTCTCGTTCAGATGTGGACAATCCTTAAGCATGTGATTTTCTCCACATCCCCAACACTGAAGTGGCCCTTTTGATGTCTTTTTTGCTGCTACTGCTAACTTTTTTCCACTTCATGCTTGTTGGCCCTATGGAAAGTTTCTTGGTTGATCCTTGAATGGTGGCTTGAATCCACTTTTCTTTTGATCAAACCTCCCTTGTGGCTTCCCTTTCCATGCTGCGTGAACCTCTGATTTTTCCTTATTCTGCTCATACCAATGCATTGCCATTCTAATGGCTTCATCTAGACTTGGTGGATTAACAAACTCAATTCTATCTTTGAAACCTTGAGGTAGGCTCCCAAGAAAGCATTAGATCTTTATCCTCTCATCTTTGATATAGTTCACATACCTCAACAATTCCAAAAATTTGTGGACATGTTCTTCCATAGTTTTTTGTCCCAGCCTGAGTTCATTGAACTCTCTTCTCTTACTGTCATAATACCTAGCAAAAAGGTATTTTTCCTTGAAATACTTCTTAAATATTTCCCAGTTGATATTCATTTCATTGATCCCTTTAACTTCCAAGAATTTGTCCCACCAAATTGAAGCTCTGTCATTTAGATTGTAAATGGAAATTCTGGGCTTTTCATTCCCTGAGTAATCATGAATCCTGAAATATTTCTTCATCCCAAGAAGCCATGCCTCTGCCTCTTAGCCTATCTTACCCTCTCCATCAAATGTGAGAGGTCTTGCCTTCCTAAATTCTCCCTGTGGGATGCGTTTGAATTTCTTCCTTCCCTCAAATCTACTAGAAGTATCCCTTGGACTTCTTCAAGAGCCTCTAGAGTCACATGACTTGCTGGAAGAAGATCTTGAGGAAGGTGTTCTATGCTTCTTGCTCACAGAACTCTTCCTTGGACTTGGAGTCCTCTTCCTAGAACGACCTCTAGAGCAACTCACTGCATCTCTTCCTTCCTCACCTACATTGCTTGGGTTAGACCCAAGGTGTATCCTTTGCTACATATCAGTGAGGCTCTACAAAATGGCATCATTGATCTAGTTATGTTCTTCCTGAGCCTTCATCGGCCTTTCATTGAAGCTTACCATGGTCTCAACCAAATTTTGAGGAGTTATTTGCTCCCTTCTCCCATTGGATTCAGTCTCAACATTACCTTCTTGCACATTTTCTCCTAGCACATCTTCATCATGCTCATAAGGATATTGAGCATCATTTATGGCCATCATTTTTCCTTGGGAGACCCTTTGCCCTGTATGTTGCTCTCTGCTACAACTATTCAAATCTTATGAGTTGCAAGCACTGTGCATTATGAAAATATTTATTAGACATCTTAAAAATGCATATAGAAACATACAACATTAATATTTAATAGAATTAAACTCATGGAATAATTCACATAGCTATTATGCCTTCATTTCCTTGCCCCAATATGCAATTCTAGAAATTACCAATATTGACAACAATTTGTCAAAACAGTCACTGGGGTTTTTCTGCTCTACACATCTATGATGTATGATAACCTCATTCAAATTCTAGTGATAGAACATTGTTCCCTGCTAGATAATATTTCGAATTCCTATCCACGTGCTCCATTCCGACTTCAGGTGTGGGAATTACATGAATTCAAAAATGACAATTTTTACCAAAATTCTACACTTTTACACAGCTGCAAAATATCCTGAACTGCCAACTTCAGCCAACTGTAGAAGCAAATATATAATGATTAAGGAAAACTTTTCTACTGGGAGAAGTTATTCGATACAACAAGGAACACTCAGCAACTTGCAGATCTCTTTTTCGATGCACCATTCCTCTTCTATAAAATTCTGGGTTTGACTACTTTCCACTTTTAACTTTTTCCAAAATTTCAAATTTTGGGCCAAAAATGGCTATCTCCCAAACTGTGCATTTCTGGAAAATCTTTGTCTAACGTAAATTGTCTATTTTAATGAGAATAAGAACTGTTGAGTTTAGTAAATTTCTTGAATCCTTCATCTAAGGTCTCTTTCATCCACTGCAAGCTTTTCAAAATCTCCAAAAAGTGGCGTGGAATAGTGTTTTTTGGCTTTCCCACTCACCCCGACTCCACATCCTTTGGAATTTGGCTCCAAAATTCCAAACTTAACACTGTTCCTGCTCCATGGCCGCTCCATATCAGTTTCAGCTTGATCTGACCTTCTGTCAAGCGTCGGGACACCGATTTGTAAAAGCCATTAATTCCAAATTTATGCCAAATTGGAGCATAATGGGCTTAGGATCTTCACTAGACTTTTCATGGCCTTCGTTAATGACCTCAGAACACCACTGAACTCATCCAATTCTGATTCTACATGCTCCTGCTATCCAAAAGTCAAGTTTTGGGCTCTATACTCTTTTTTTCTGCAATCTGTACTGTGGGTATGGAAATGACAACTTTCCAACCCAGAAAATAATCCAACCCGCAATCCCGCAATCCATACTGCAAGTGCGGAATGCATATTTTCCAACCCGGAAAATACACCTTTCTGCAATCCCGTAATCCTGCAATCCGTACTGTGGGTGCAGAATGCCAATTTTCTAACCCGAAAAATACACCTTTCTGCAATCCTGCAATCCCGCAATTGCGAGTTTGGAATTGCAGAAAGCCACAACGCCAAATTTGAAAATCTAGTGTTTCCGCAATTGCGGAAACACCTCTACTCTGGCAACTTGCGGGGCTCATATCTCCCTAGTCCTTTAACCAAATCAAGCAAGTCTGGTACCGTTGGAAAGCTCTTCGAGAAATCTATGAAATGGTGTGATCCTATACCACACCTGAGAAACTTGATCCTAACATTTTTCCAATCCAAAATGTCGCCCAAAACATCATCAATACTACGCTAAAACACTCTGATATCTGCATGTAACTTAGAGCTCATCCCAAGCAGCCCTAGTGCTGCAACATGGGCTCTGATACCACTATGTCACGTCCCCTTCTCTTTAATGTAGTGCAAGGGAGGAAACATGACTAACATATCAGGGCTTATTTGTGTAACTCAGCCCCATACATTACTAACAATATTCATAATAAATAAAAACTTATGCTTGCAGATTCATACTCAATACAAACACGGCGGAAATAAACATTATCCATACAAAACTACATCATACATCCAACATATCAATAACAGACATCAATTAAAAACATGGCAGAACACATAATTAACATAATACAAACCACAGAGAATACTTATCTTTAATATGAAACTGTCCAACAACGGGCTATGTGAGAGCAACGTTCCACCCAACCATAGGTCTCTGTCCAAACTGTATTCTTTCAACTAAGAGACCACTCCCAACCTGGGATGTGTATCCATTAAGGAGGAACTAAACAGGCTCACTCACAGCCATGATCTCACACGAATAGTCATGCTAAGCCAACACACGGTTGGATTTATCAAGCATGCAAGAAATAAATGAGGAGGATGCTAAGCCAGTGAAATCAACCACAGAGCTATAGACATCTCAACTAAACTCAAACATCCATGACACCCACAATACCTACCACACCCAACACAAGGAAAGTCCCCTTCTTTGTAGTACAGTCCCTCGGGCATCCCTCCCCTCCAGTGCTCTTCAAGGTGGGAATAGAAAGGTCCAAGCTGCTAATTTCTTGAGATTATAATCTTCACTGGGTTTATCAAGCAATCCCAACCTCTGTTCTATCATTCACACTTGAATTTTCACAATTCAGTGACCAAATAACTCAATCCCGTAATTGGATTTATGGGCTATAAAAACTGGGTTTTTCAATGGATTTCGGGGTATCTAATACTCTCAATTTCACCCCAAGGTTCATATCTATGGATTCCCCATTGGATTTTTCTGTCAATACTCAATTCTAGGCGTTTATGGCACTTCAAAACGTGGGTTAATTCATAATTATGATTTCTGTTTTTTCTCACTGTTAGGCATGTGTAATGGATGAAAATTGAAGCTTGGATGTTCCACAATGGAATGGGAATGAGGAAAAACAAATTCCCATTAGGTAGAGTGACTTGTGGGTCAAGGAAACAGAGCTCATACCCTGCCATATGAATTTTTGGGCTACCCATGCTCCATTGAAGCCATGAATTGATTTCTTCAACAACTTTCTTACACAAAATTAAATGTCAGCAAGGAAAGTCAAATGGGTTCTCAAAATGACATTTGGAACCCTATGGTTCAATCTCACAACTCCATCACCACTCCCTAATGGAATACACATGGCCCCTTCTCATTAGTTGCTTCCATAGTCAGTTTTGGTATTTTATTGCAATTTTAATATTTACATCAATTTACAATATTCCATGGTTTAATAGCACATGGATACCATAATATCAAATACTTATCCGTTTTAAATAAAATCCAAGCATACACTAATGGGGCCTTGGCCTTGAGCTCCACGCTAGGAAACATACATCGCATGAACACAATATTTACATAAAAGCCAATATACCATAAGGGTCAAAATGGAGTATTACATGAATTCACTTGATTTTTTAAAATGATGGATAACTCATAATTCAAGAAAAATACAATCAACCGATTTCCTTTTCAAACTTCTCAAAGATTAGTAAATAATGGATTCCTATGCATGAAACAATCCTACCAAAGTTTCCAAATGACTTTGAAAACAAAAGAATGACACTTTCTATTTTTCCAATGTGTATATCAAAGCAAGATCTAATAATGAGTATGCTTTTTAGATGTAAATAGTAGAAAACAAGAGGCTAATCGCAGCACCCTAGTAACTCAAAAATTCTCAAAGAAAGATAACAATCACTCAAATGAACCCAAAGACACTCAAGTCACTCAAAATCAATCAAATTCAAGCAAAACTAAATAGCTAAGCGCAACAAGGGTTTGGAATCAGATCCAACGTGCTAAATAGATCTGGTAGGATGATTAGGGAATGCAAGATTGAGTGGATGACCATGGGGGATTTAAATTGCTCGCCACCACAGGATCTCTCACTTGACCAAATGGAACCCAAAAAATCGACACAAGCAATCCAAATACAATTAATGTTGAATGAACAAGTCTATGACTCGAAGGTACAACACAGAGAAGTTTGTTGGTCAGACCAAAATCAAAATTTGGAGAGAGGATAGACCAAGCACCAAGATTGAAGGGTCGACAAGTCCGTGGTTAGGCTCAGAGCACCTGGCGTAAACTGTATATAGGGGTAAAGCGCCGACGGTGCAAGATGTCAAAACGACAAAAGCGTCGAAGGCGCGGGATGCTCAAAGGCAGTAAGCACCCAAGAAGGAATGGTGCATTGGATACACTACCCAGGTGCATTGGGAGAATAACCCAATGCAAGAAATGAAAAATATCCAAACAATGAATAAGAAAATGATCTGATACTAACCCAAACAGGATTAGCGAAAGTCAGCAGACTCTTCAAGAAGAAACTCTGATGGTAAAAAGAGGCTCAGGAGGAAAAGAAATGGCTCATAAAGGAATCAATGAACAAAACATTCAAATTGAAATCAAAACAAAGTAATCCCCAGTATGGTCGCCAGATTTGTTTTCGGACAATCTACTCAAGCGGACACGAGCATGATCTCCCTAGTCCAGGTGGATCTAGAACAAATGGAGACAGAATATAAAACTACTTTCCTAGATCAATTAGAGATCAAGGTAGATAGATGTCTTACCTTCAGATTCATGAATCCTTCTCTTTGTTTCTCCAAGCTTCGTGGTCGTCAGATCCGTAGCTGCAAGACCTGTTAAAGCATGTAGAGACAAATGAGCAGTAAAAGCACATCTAAACACTAACTTATCTAAGCAAACAGTTAAGGAAGTGAGCTCTAAATATAATTAACACAAAGACATTTATGGAAAGAGATTATATTACTGTAAATAAGTGGGAAATACATAGAAAAGTGATGATTACAACCCAAGCCTTAACACTGCAATCTTCTTCCAACAAGCCAAGCCAATGCCTCCAAAGGAAAGGTATGCCTCCCAAGAGATGGATAGGGATCACCTAGGTTAATTCCACTAACATGTAAGTTCTATAGACTTTCCTCCCTTTGGAATGGAGAGGAGATTAAAACTTATAAGACCAAGTGGATAGAGTAGGTTGAATATTATGGGGAGAGGATTAAGGGATCCTTCCTTGAGGTTAGGGAACCATAGGACATCTCACCTACAAGTTAGGGATAGAGATCCACCTCATCTACCTTTGAGAATTCTTTCAAAGGTCTCCTTTATCCATTTTAGCCAACAACGGCACATGTTGTATGAGGGAAACTTGCACTTTAGAGGGAAAGCGCGGGTTGCACAAAGGTAACTTGAGCCACCGGCGCAGTCCGCTAGATGGCAATCTGCACCTAACCTAGTTGGGCGCTCCTTTCTAGAAGGAAATCTGCATTGGCCCAACTAGAATTTGTGGAAAAATGTCAACAACTTGCTCTAGTTGAATTTTTTATCAGGGAGACTTTCGGGATCAGGGCACTGAGTTGACATAGGTCTCATGATGACGAGATTTAAGTGTAACATTTATTTAGAAACTCCAAAAAAGACAAAATAAATGTCAAAAAGACATATTTAATAAAAAAAGGACAAGTTCCTAAAACAATGGGATTGGTCCGGAGTTGATTTGGAGTTGAACTAAAGCCTTTGCATAGTCAACACTTAGTTATCTGAGCTTCGAAATAGATTGATCCAATCAATTCAGTTAAGATCCAATTGACAGCAGATGAAGGAATTTTCCCTCCTCTTGCATGGGATGACTTTCTTAGGTGGAAGATGATGATTGGAGGTGATGAAATCAAGGAAGAGGGTGTGCCTACCTCTTGAGAGGTGGCCCATCCCTCATTAAGTGAAACTCCCCATCACTCAGAGCTTATATCTCCAAGCTTTCAGTTAACTCCTCAATCAGGAATGCACCCTCTCTCTTGGGATTTGTGCCCCCCTCTACATGGTGCTTGATGCTTAAGCAAGGCTTTGGTCCATTGTTCAGGGTGTGAAGGTGGAACCTCTACTCTATTTTTTGTAATATTTTCTTTGAGAATTGGAATAAGGAAGTTAGGATTTGGAGGCTTATGCATTGTGTTATTTTCCATTTGTGTGGATGTCTGAGGTTCTTGATCCATTGAGGTAAATTGTGCCGCTTTACAACTTTGTTTATTGTTGGATTTTTATTGACCTTTGAAGAGAATATACATTCTAGTAGGGTAAGAAATAATATTTTACAATTTATTTCTTATTGAATAACCATTTAAGATGCTTTGAAATTTGAATTTTTTTTTAATGAGCATTTCTTTATAAGTATTTTATGCGGTGAAGCATCGATACTTTAAACTCTCTTGCGCAAGTTGTTGTGAGTGTTACAGGTTATCTAAGCTAGAGGATTGTAGCAAGCGTGCTAGCATTTCTACCTCTCAAGCGCATTCCAAAAAGGAGCCTAGTCCCTCTCAATCCCACTACCAAGAAGACTCCATTCACCCAACTTCTCTTCCGTTCTCTGGGTTCTATCTTTCTACCTCAAACTCATTCTTCTATCTTGGTTACTTTTTGTTTTTATATTCATATCT
Source organism: Larix kaempferi (assembly GCA_027924585.1). Taxonomy (NCBI): domain Eukaryota; kingdom Viridiplantae; phylum Streptophyta; class Pinopsida; order Pinales; family Pinaceae; genus Larix; species Larix kaempferi. The sequence continues at coordinate 11,061,639 of BSBM01000368.1, forward strand.
ATATATATTGCAACATCTAGAATAGATTTGATTATTGCTCATTAGATCTTAGATTTTAAATATTCAAAATTTCTCATTTAGGTATAGTGAAATAGCTCTTCCTTTACAAAGTTCATTTTCAAGTAAAAATTTAAAGTCTTGTTAGGAATTTCTACTTGTGCTTAAAGATTTCATTTTACTGATTGGAGAGTCTTGTATTGGCTTCCCTAAAAGAGCAATCTAAGATCCCAAGAAATGAACTTTCTAGTTCATGTTCTTGGTTCTTTTTTTATTTAGTTTATTTAACTAACTTTTTCATAGATTTTTTTTGGCATATTTTGTATGAGTGGCCAAATCACTTTCTAAGTGTTTTTGAAAATTTCATGACAAAAAGAGCTTGCTGGTATGTTTTGGATGCATATCATGTTTTTCATTTAAAATTAATTAAAATTTTATTTTGAGACTTCAAGGATTATGCGAAAAGTCATTTTTGCATACTAGTTTGTTTACATATTTCTTTAGGCAATTTGTAGCATTACCAAAAGCACTCTTAAAGTGTTTTGTTTATCTTATCTTGATAAACTAAGCTTTATGGTATGTTTTTCATGCTTATCAAGTTCAAATAATAAAAATCCTAAAAAATTGGATTTGGAGCTTCCAGGACCACTTGGAGAACTCCCTTTAAGCACCTTCACTTTCTATCATTATTGTAAAATGTCTTGTTCCCTAATGATAAAGGGAAAACGAAAAGGTTATGATTAATGTACAAACACAATATGGACTAAGACTGATTCTAGTTGATGCAAAATTGAGGAATGCTCCAAGAAGTGATTACCTCCAACAGATGCTTGCTTACAGTCTGAAGGTAGGGCGTGGTGCAGTGGCTCAGGGTGAGTGGTGGTAGGATGGTATGAACTCAAGGGAGGGGCCCTTCCCCCCCTCCACGGCATGAGTAGGAAACGATGAAGGAGATTAAGACAGTGCAACTTCAGGAGGAAGGAATCGGAGGAGAGGGTTGTAGTCCTCAGGCTGAGATTTCTGTATCTGATCCACGAAATGTGTTAAGATTTAATATGCTAAGACAGAAAATAGCAGCATTACATTCCATTTACAATAATATCATATACAGGATCACTGAAGAAACAACAAGCACAGCATAAACACAAGAGACAGAGATTTATCCTGGGAAACCCTCATGGGGTAGAAAACCCAGCAAAGCTTCCTCAATATAGATGACCAGCAATATACAAAGATGAAACCCTGAGACATGATCTCCTCCTCCACAATAGCAGACCTCTCCTCCACAAGTGCGCTATCCTCAAGTGTGTGAGTGTATCAAATGAGGAACACACCTCCTCTATTTATACACTACTCTAATATGTATTTTACACAAGTACATGTAGGCTCGTATTTAACCATTAGGTTAAATACCCCATTATAACTGACTGGGCCGACCCCCACATGGTGGGTCTAATAACCCTAGTTACCACACCCAACTCGGAGGAATAAACATCTCCGTATTTATAGTATAATCACATCGGAGGTATGGAACATCTCCGGAATAAATAATATACAAATATAATATTCTTTGAAGTTACAATATTTCAACACTCCCCCTTAACGAGAAGGATATTATAACAGTATCTGCACAAGCAAGGAGTCATCAACATCATACATGATACATCTATAAATCATTGGAAGCTTTCTCAACATCATCAATAACTCAAGTAGTTACTGGAACATCTTCAATACTGGAACATCAACATCTTCAGTACTGAGTCTTTATCTTCTGCAGCAGTCGAACAACTACAACAACATCAACATCTGAATCCTCACGATCATCAGCATCGTCATCACACGATCATCAGCATCGTCATCACACGATCATCAGCATCGTCATCTCACGATCATCAGCATCGTCATCTCACGATCATCAGCATCGTCATCACACGATCATCAGCATCGTCATCACACGATCATCAGTATCGTCATCACACGATCATCAGCATCGTCATCAACACAGGTATCCATAACAATACAAGTATCCACATCATTAGTACAAGTATTCATGCCAATACAAGTATACATATCATCAATACAAGTATCCATACTGATACAAGTAATCATGTCATCAATACATTTATCCTACCGATACAAGTAACCACATCATCAATACAAGTATCCATACCCATACAAGTAACCACGTCATCAATACTAGTATCCTACCGATACAAGTAACCACATCATCAATACAAGTATCCTACCGATACAAGTAACCACATCATCAATACAAGTATCCTACCGATACAAGTAACCACATCATCAATACAAGTATCCTACCGATACAAGTAACCACATCATCAATACAAGTATCCTACCGATACAAGTAACCACATCAAAAATCACTTTCTTGGAGACCATACGTCTACGGATCAATTCAGGGACCGAAGTCCGGGGATGATACAATCCCCACTTCTCGAAGACCATACGTCTACGGATCAATTCAGGGACCGCAGTCCAGGGATGATACAATCCCCACTTCTCGGAGACCTCACGTCTACGGATCAATTCAGGGACCTAAGTCCGGGGATGATACAATCCCCACTTCTCGGAGACCTCACGTCTACGGATCAATTCAGGGACCTAAGTCCGGGGATGATACAATCCCCACTTCTCGGAGACCTCACGTCTACGGATCAATTCAGGGACCTCAGTCCGGGGACGATGCAATCCCCTGCCTGTTCATTCAGGACTTCATTATCGGAGACCCAGTCTACGGCTCTATTCTGGGACCTCAGTCCGGGGACGATGCAATCCCCTGCCTGTTCATTCAGGACTTCATTATCGGAGACCCAGTCTACGGCTCTATTCTGGGACCTCAGTCCGGGGACGATGCAATCCCCTGCCTGTTCATTCAGGACTTCATTATCGGAGACCTCTCGTCTACGGCTCTCTTTAGGACTGAAAGTCCAGGGATGATCCAATCCCCTCAACTGTCCACTAAGTACTTCATTCTCGGAGACCTCACGTCTACGGCTCTCTTTAGGACTGAAAGTCCAGGGATGATCCAATCCCCTCAACTGTCCACTAAGGACTTCATTCTCGGAGACCTCACGTCTACAGCTCTCTTTAGGACTGAAAGTCCAGGGATGATCCAATCCCCTCAACTGTCCACTAAGGACTTCATTCTCGGAGACCTCACGTCTACGGCTCTCTTTAGGACTGAAAGTCTAGGGATGATCCAATCCCCTCAACTGTCCACTAAGGACTTCATTCTCGGAGACCTCACGTCTATGGCTCTCTTTAGGACTGAAAGTCCAGGGATGATCCAATCCCCTACCTGTCCACTAAGGACTTCATTTTCGGAGACCATACGTCTACGGATCTATTCAGGGACCGAAGTCCAGGGATGATACAATCCCCACCTGTCCACTAAGGACTTCATTTTCGGAGACCATATGTCTACGGATCTATTCAGGGACCGAAGTCCAGGGATGATACAATCCCCACCTGTCCACTAAGGACTTAATTTTCAGAGACCATACGTCTACGGATCTATTCAGGGACCGAAGTCCAGGGATGATACAATCCCCACATGTATTCTCATCAATACATCTATCATCAAAAGCATGTATTCTTACTAATACATATAACATCAAAAGCATGTATAAGTAAAACTAAGTATTCTAAGTATAAGAGTCCTAAATCTAAATATTTCTAAGTATCTAGGTGTAGAGAACAGGTTACCTCATCATCGACCTTATTGTTCGATGAGACAATCTCATCAACAGTGACCATACTACTCCCCCTTTCGAGGAGGGTCCTTTTGAACTACACCAAGCTTGTCTCGGAAGTATTCAAATTTCACCTGAGACAGAAGTTTGGTAACTTCTTCACTTTATAGTTCCTTTCTGTGTCATATCTTGTTAGTTCCCTATGTTCTTTGACTTATCATGGAACACTAGAATCTATGTCATCCTGATACAACTCTATTTATCACATAGGATCACAGTTGGTTCTATCTCTAAGTCAAACAATCCTGAAGCCAAACTTCTTCACAACAAGTAGAGAAAGCAACCATATATTCCGCTTGTGCTGAGAGCCACACTAGACTGCTTCCAGCTAAACCACGAGATCATGGCTAATCCCAGACAATAACATCCTCTCGATGTGTTCTTCCTGTCTAATACACTTTCTTCCCAATCAGCATCTAAGTAGTCATCTGAAGTCATGATCTCCAAGATAGCATAGATCAAAGTCTATCGTATCCTTTATGTACCTCATGACATGCTTTGAAACTATCGGGTGAACACATCTAGTTTCCACTAGATACTGACTCAAGGTGTTCACAACAAAGCATATATCTAACCTAGTATATGTTAGATACATCAATGACCCAATAATTTGACTGTACAGAGTTGTATCCACTAACTCTGATGAGTCATCTCCTAACAGCTTCAAGTTGGAATCCATAAGAGTGGCCATTCCAACATATCAAGTCTTCTCAAGATTTCTCAGCATACTTTCTCTGGTTGAGAGAGATTCCTTCTGAGACTTTCCATACTTTTAGACCTAGAAAGTAATGCATCAATCTGAGATCTTTCAATTTCATTTCTACAGTCATCTATCTGTGCCATCTCTCATCAGATGGGTCTATTGAGATGAGCCTCAACATCATTCGAACTCTGTGGTGAGTTCCTTCTTGCATCCATGTCATATGTGTATAGAAGCCATATTCAACCTTGTAGAAAATGTTGAGATCCACATCACCCATGGTGATCATTAAGCTTATCAATTTATTATCGATCCTAGGTACCTATACAGAACCTGATTCACACTTCTTCTTTAATTACACCATACTTGGAGCAAACATCTTGTCATGATTCTCTTCCCCTTTCTAAGAGAATCTTCTAGCCATGAGCCTTCTATATTTTGTTTGATTTGTAAATCTTCTTGTTTGAACATCCACCACTTGTACGGTGACCTTTCCTACAAATCAAAATTAAGTACATGATTAGTAATACTTCATAATCATCAAATCATATTGACATGATAACCTATTATGCATACAGATATCATTTACATAGTGATGCAACTATTTTGACCAATACTTTGGCACAACACTTTCCCATATCCTGTATGCATACAGTGGCTATCTAGATGCCTTCCATCTCTACCAGAACATACTATCGAGAGTGTGCACAACTCTCAGCATGTCAGCAAAGAGGTTTCATTCTAGACAAGCAACAATGGAATGTTTGTCCAACTTACCAATCATATGCATATTAGTAGTATACTGTTCAATGTTCTATGAATATTTACACTCAGCATGATATATTATAGGAATACAAATATGCATACAATCTATTACGGGCAATATCATTTACTATTTCAAATAACAACTCAAATACTTATCTTTTATGTTTGTGTGGTTGCCTCCCGCTTGATCTTCTGTATGTCTTTTGAACTTCTATTCATTCTGTACCACTGTGCATGCTCAAATGTGCACTAGTGTCATCATCATGATCTCATACACAAACATACATTCATTAGTATAATCTCAATGTTATCAAAACATTATAGTTCTAAATAATCTTGAAAATGTATAATCATGATTATAGATAATATTCAAGGTTTCAGGGAAGTCTTCCTTTGCATATTCTTGTTTGATCTAGTTAGTTAAATAATCAACCAAGATAAGAGACATGATATGCATAAACCCTTGATTACTAACTTTATGAATAAGCATAACCAATCATACCAAGTATACTTATATAAGGGATCCTAATCACAAGGTAAGATTCTAACATGACATAGGAAAACATACCTGAATTAGTATACCTACTTAGTTATGTGCAACATACCTAAACAATCTCTTCATTGATTTAGAGATCCTGAGCTAGAACCTGCATGTCTCATAGGTTAAGCATAATATAACAAGTTCATACATACCTCGTAAGTAGAACAAAGATTATGGATGAGTCTTTGTATTCATGTGGTCATGGTCATGGAACTTGATTTGTCTTTTGTGATGTACCTGTATCTTGTTAGCCGACAACATCAACCTCACACAACACCATAATGCATTAGTACAATCATATAGCCCTAATCAATGAATGTCTTCGATCATTCACATGCATTCATACTGTTACTAGGGTGATAAGACAATTCTAACATTAATCAAGATTGTACTAATAAATAACATGAAGACAAAACACATTATGAACTTAATCAAGAATCAGATTTCAAGACATACTTGAACCTCCTTAAGTCATACCTGTCGAGACTTCTTGTAGTCTTCTTATGTAAGGCCTTAGCCTCAACTCCCCCTAAAACTTGATCTGGAGCTTGATTAGGGTTTTCTAGAGAAACCCTAAAAATTCAATCTTTGACTTTCACACTTCTGAATGGATGAAAGAATATGTCTTGCTAAGCTGAGCATACTTCAATTTTGGAATTTCCAAAATTTGACCCCTCAAAATTGCCTTTGAAACTTCTGGATCTTCTGGACAGGATCCCGAACTAGGGTTTGATGAAGCCCACCCTTCTTCCCAAACAAAAGGTTCGATCCAAGGCTCTAAACTTTTATTTTTCGTAGGAGTTTCCAGCCGTGGTTACAGACTTCAAAAATTCCAACTTTTGCTGAAGCCCTAATTTTCCATCTTTCCGATCAAAATCCCGAACTGGGGTTTGATCAAGCCCGGTCTTCCACCCAACCAAAAAATTTGATCTTGGTCTCTAAATTTTGATTTTCCTGAGTAGCATTCAGCCGTGGACTCCGATTCCAAAAATTCTAACTTTCTTCGAAACCCTAAATTCCAGAAGCCATGAATAAAGGTGCTCCAAAAATAATTCTGTTTTGACAGAAATATGCACCTGATTGTTTCTGCTATAAATCTGAAATTTTTTTGCTCCACAGGGTCTGAAACCCTTTTTCTGCAGTATCCTGACCTTTCATCTTTCCATCCTGACAGGTCTGACCTCAATTGGGTTTTCTAAGAGAAAGTTATGCCAAGTGTCGCAACATGACCTGTTTATGGGATAAAACAGGAGAGCGAACTTGTACAGCATGACACGTGTCATTGTTTGAGCTTCAGCCTCTAAAAAATTTTCTTGAGATAGCTCAACCTGTTATCTTTCCATCCTAATAGGTCTGACCTCAATTGGACTCTCTGAGAGAGAGTTATGCCAAGTGTCGTAACGTGACCTGTTTATGGGATAAAACAGGAGAGTGCACTTGTACGGAGTTCCACGTGTCACTGGTTCACCTTCGGCCTCTGAAAAAGTTTTCTGAGATAGTACAGTCTGTGTACTACCTGTCACTTTTTACGAAATTTTATTTGGAGCTTCCTAGCCCAAGTTATGACCTTTTTTCCAAGGTCACCTGATTTTGACTGAGATCTGGAAGAGGCAGAAACCCTAACTTGTACTGATCATAACTCATACAGTACAACGAATCTGAGGGTTCCCTTTGGACACAAGGTACCTGGGGATGTTATCTTCGACCTGTAAACTTTTCAGATCCGAAAACTTCGCCAAAACGGATTTATAGCGAAAGTGCTACGATGACTGGTTTTTTCTATGTAAAACCCTAACCTTCAAATTGTCGTAAGTAAAGCAAGTGTCGTAAGTGCCATACCTTGTCTTCCTTCAGGTTAGCTCTGATACCATGTTAAGATTTAATATGCTAAGACAGAAAATAGCAGCATTACATTCCATTTACAATAATAGCATATACAGGATCACTGAAGAAACAACAAGCACAGCATAAACACAAGAGATAGAGATTTATCCTGGGAAACCCTCATGGGGTAGAAAACCCAGCAAAGCTTCCTCAATATAGATGACCAGCAATATACAAAGATGAAACCCTGAGACATGATCTCCTCCTCCACAATAGCATACCTCTCCTCCACAAGTGCGCTATCCTCAAGTGTGTGAGTGTATCAAATGAGGAACACACCTCCTCTATTTATACACTACTCTGATATGTATTTTACACAAGTACATGTAGGCTCGTATTTAACCATTAGGTTAAATACCCCATTATAACAAACTGGGCCGACCCCCACATGGTGGGTCTAATAACCCTAGTTACCACACCCAACTCGGAGGAATAAACATCTCTGGATTTATAGTATAATCACATTGGAGGTATGGAACATCTCCAGAATAAATAATATACAAATATAATATTCTTTGAAGTTACAATATTTCAACAAAATGCGGGGCAGGGGTCTTGCATCCCTAAATCACTTAGTACACCAGCCATCTCGGTGAATCCTACACGGGTTAAGGAGCGAATTCAGCACATGACAGATCATGCATTAATTGATAAATTTATGGGCATCTGGCCCTCAGAGAAAGCTCTAACATGGTGGATTCATTATACTTGGAAACCTAAAGGTCACTTTGATCTCCTACTGGGTTCTAAGGGTTTCTTTACTATGGTTTTTCTAAATGTGGAAGACAAGGACCGGATATTTGAGGAAGGACCTTATTTCTACTACTCAGCAAGGTTATTCTTACGAATGTGGAAGGATCATTTTAACCCTAACAAGGAAAATCTATCAATAGCTCATGTTTGGATTAGACTTTATTCATTACCGACTGAATACTGGGACCCCAACATCCTGAAGGCTATTGGAGTTGCTCTAGGGAATTTTTTGAAAATATTTGATCAAACTAAGAAAGGAAGATATGTGTCATATGCTCGTCTATGTGTTTACATGAATATTTCTAAAACCCTACCAGAGGGGATCACATTAACATGGAAAGAATCTGAGTGGTTTCAAACCCTAAATTATGAACATGTACATTTTCAGTGCCGACGATGTCATACCCATGGACATATGGCTCGGGATTGTCATCTGAACCTCCCTGTGGAAATCCTAGGTAGAAAACCTCGAGAACATCAAGATTCGAAAGGTTTTACCAAAATCTCTAATCGAATAAGAACAGGAAAGAGGCATAATGGTTTTGAACTAAGGAATAAAGTACCTAGTATGAATTGCTTTGTTGCATTGGATCCTGATCTACCAGAACCTCATATTCCTTTGGTAGCTCAGGAATCTCCTTGTCCTGAGGTTGAAAGTCCAGCAGTGATACCTGAGATCAGTAATAAGAATAAATCTATTAGGAAAAACCCTCTGGAAGCATAGCATATGGAGGAGGAATTGGAGGACATGGAACTAGGAGACCTGGATCTTGATAGTATCGAAGAGGCCTGCAAAAACACTAAAGTTCATTCTATCCTGGATAACCAACTTAAGCTATTGAAGGACACAATTCTTAAAACGAAACCTACCCCCAGCCTGGGGATTGGTCCCCTAAAATTGAAGGAGAGAAAAAGGAAATTCAAAGAAGGAGGATCGAAGAGGGGAAGGAGATCCAACAAGGAGCGAATAGGGGAAATTGGGGCTCGATCGGTTGACTCTAGTCAGTACCTCATGATCCAGGAAGCTCTACTCTCTATGAGATACAGTGCTTGATGAAAAAAATTTCATGGAATTTCTGAAAAGTAATATTATGAAGGAAACACCTGCTTTTGTTTTGTTACAAGAAACTAAGTGTTCGAGAGCACAACTGGAACTAAATGTTGATAGCATATGGAAACAGTGTAAGTGTATGGCGCTGGATGTTGTTGGTCATTATGGAGGAATGACTATCCTGTGGGACTCTCGGCATGTGTCCCTCACTGACTTTCTCTCTACCAATTTTAGTCTCTCTGCTGCATTTCATCTTTTAGGCTCTAATGCGCAGGGGATTATTACCAATGTGTATGGGCCGAGCAGTTATCCAGAGAAGCGTAATTTCATTACCAGTTTAACTAAGCTTCGGAGAATTTTTGAAGGGACTCATTAGATAGTAGGAGCAGATTTTAATTTGATCAGGTCACTGTCTGAGAAAAAAGGGGGTAGAAGAATCCTAACAACTGAAAATACCCTGTTTGATGAATTCATTGAGACTAGTAATCTGATTGATGTTCATATGGGGAGCAACGGGTTCACAAAATAACAAAAGAGGAGGGGAGTATTTGGTGGCTTCTAGCCTTGATAGGTTCCTCATTTCGGAAAGCATTATGCTTTTAGGGGGGACACTGTCATCTCGCCCTATTGCCTCCTCAGGCTCTGACCATTGGCATGTTTCCCTTATCTGGAGTAATATTGGGACGCGAATGACAAGTCCTTTTAGGTTTGAGAGTTTTTGGTTAACTCATAAAGACTTCCAAACTCGTGTGGAGGATTGGTGGAAGAATATTATGTTGGTTGTGGAGTCTAATCTCCAGATTCAGAGATATTATTATTCAGCCATGTCTGTACCCCAGGTTTGGTTATGATCTCAGCACGATCCCCAGGGGGTCTGGGGTTTCGGGCCCATGGTTTTGGGTAACCCGTGGTATTTTCCCATTGTATTTCCCTTATAAAAGAAAGACATTGTAACATGGCTAGGGTTGATGTATTAGGTTTTATGCATTGTAAAGATCTCTGAGATAAGAAGAGAGACTGTGAGACAGTGAAGAGGAAGTGCAGCGTCTGTGCCGCAAGTTGTATCCCTTCACTTTGTTGGACAATATAATAATAAGGACTGGCAACTTCAGTGTGGATGTAGCCCAAGTTGGGGTGAACCACGATATATATATGTCTCTCTTGTAATGTGTGTGTAATTATATTTTCATTTATGTTTATTGTTATTGCTCCACGATCATGTTTTTTTAACAATTGGTATAAGAGCCAAAGGTCTATTTGGTAGATAAACCTGCAGGAAGCTAGGGTTTCTGGTTCGCGTGGGAGAAATGGCGGAAGAAGGAAAGTTTAAGGTCGAGAAGTTTAACGGCCAAAACTTTCAGTTATGGAAGATGCAAATGGAGGACTATCTATACCAGAAGGATCTATTGCTGCCATTGGGAGGAAGAGAAAAGCAGTCGGTGGCTATGAAGGATGAAGAATGGGAGGTTCTTGACAGAAAGGCTCTGGAAACAATATGGCTGAGCCTGGCTTTGTCGGTGGCTTTCAATATCTCAAGAGAAAGGACAACTGATGGTTTGATGAGTGCATTAGGTAAGCTATATGAAAAACCCTCGGCCTCCAACAAGGTATTTCTAATGAAGCATTTATTTAATATGAAGATGTCTGAAGGTGGATCTGTTAGTGATCATTTAAATGAGTTTAATACGGTTACAAATCAACTAAGTTCTATAAGTGTGAACTTTGATGATGAGGTCAGGGCTCTTCTAATCTTGTGAACATTGCCAGAAAGCTGGAATAGCTTGGTCATGGCTATAACTAACTCTGTCTCTGGTTCAAACACCCTGAAATTTGATGATGTTATTGGTGTTATTCTTAGCGAGGAAATGCGAAGAAAAAGAATAGGTGAGATATCAGGTAATGCGTTGACCATGGAGAGTAGGGGAAGACAAAAGGAGAGAGGAAAGAGCCAAGGTAATCGTGGGAAGTCTAAAATGGGTAGATCAAAGTTCGAACTAGGAAAAATAGAGTACTGGAACTGTGGAAAGAAAGGACATCTGAAGAAAGACTGCAGATCTTTAAAGAATAAAGGAGATGCACAGAAGGAAACTACCCAGGAAACAAATGTAGCAGGTGATGTGTTACAAGATGCTTTGATTCTTGCATTAGATAATACAAGTGATTATTGGGTAGTAGATTCAGGGGCTTCATGTCATGCTACACCCCATAGAAAATATTTTCATGATTATGTTCCATGCGATTTTGGACATGTTTTATTGGGTGATGATGAGCCATGTAAAATTGTTGGAATGGGTAAGGTATGGATAAAAGTTAAGAATGGAACTAATTGCCTGTTGAAAGGTGGAAGGCATATTCCTACTATGAAAATAAATCTAATCTCAACAGGGAAGTTGGGAGATGGCGACTGTCTATCTAAATTTGGAGAAAAGTGGTGGAAGATCATTAAAGGATCAATGGTGATAGCAAAAGGAGACAGGGTAGGTACGTTGTATTTATGTCCTCATAATACTGACCATTCTATCTCTTTAGCTTCCACAGGAACATATACAGCATTGTGCCATCATAAGCTTGGCCACATGAGAGAGAAGGGGATGTAGATTATCCACTCAAGGAAGTTGCTGCTAGATTTGAAGCAGGTAAGTTTGGAATTCTGTGAGAACTGTGTTTATGGAAAACAAAAGAGAGTCAGATTTCTCAGGGTTGGGAAACAGAAGAAGAATGAAAAGTTAGAGCTAGTGCATACAGATGTATGGGGACCGGCTCAGGTACAATCTCTTCCTGGCTCTCATTATTATGTTACATTTATTGATGATGCAACTAGGAAAACTTGGGTTTATTGCATTGGACAGAAATATGATGTGTTTTCTACTTTTAAGAAGTGGAAAGCTTTGGTTGAGAATGAGACAGGAAAAAGGTTGAAGTGTCTCAGATCTGATAATGGAGGTGAGTACTGTGGCAAAGAGTTTGATAGTTACTGTTCATACCATGGGATTCGTAGAGACAAGACAATCCCAAGAACACCACAAGAAAATGGTGTGTCAGAAAGGATGAACAGAATGATCATGGAGCATGCAAGGTGTATGAAACTGCATGCAAGGTTTCCCTTACAGTTTTGGGTGGATGCTATAAATATTACTATTTATTTAATAAACAGAAGACCTTCAAGTGCTTTGGATGGTGGTATTCCAGAGGAGGCATGGATAGATAAAAAGGTAAACTACTCATTTCTGAGAACGTTTGTTTGTGAAGCATTTGTCCATATTGATAAAGAAAATAGAACAAAGCTTGAAGCTAAATATAAGAAAAGTACCTTTATTGGATATGGGGTTGATGATTTTGGTTATCGTTTATGGGATTATGAAAATCATAAAATCATTAAAAGTAGAGATGTCATATTCAATGAAAAGGTCATTTATAAAGATCAGTTGCAGGGAAAGAAACAGGAAAAGGAAAACACAAAGTACACAATACTTGATGAAATTCAAGAAAATGAAGTTCCAAAGGTGCCAGAAAATCAAGAATAACAGCAAGTACCTGAAACTCCTGCAACTGCAAGAAGATCTACCCGGTTAAGTAGACTCCCTGAACGATACTCTCATTCAATGTAATATTTATTGATGACTGATGCTGGTGAACCGGAATGTTATGAGGAAGCAATGCAGGTGGAAACTAGAAAGAAGTGGGAGCAAGGCATGAATGAGAAGATGGACTCATTGGTAGGAAACCAGACTTGGGATTTGGTTCAGTTGCCTGCTGGTAAAAGAGCATTGCAGAACAAATGGATTTATAGGTTGAAGGAAGAAGAAGGAGGTAAGAAACAGTACAAGGCAAGACTTGTTGTAAAGGGGTTTGCATAGAATAAAGGTATAGATTTTGATGAAATATTTTCTCCCGTTGTTAAGATGACTTCAATTATGACTATCTTAAGTCTAGTGGTGGTAGAAGATTTTCATCTTGAACAGTTAGATGTAAAAACATCCTTTCTCCATGGGGATTTGGAGAAATAGATATATATGCGGCAGCCACAAGGGTATGAGGTCAAAGGTAAGGAGAACTTGGTATGTAGGTTGAAAAAAAGTTTGAATGGCTTGAAGCAAGCTCCAAGGTAGTGGTATTTAAAATTTGACAGGTTTATGATAGAACAAGGTTATAGTAGATGTCATTCTGACCACTATGTTTATTTCAAGAAGCTAGACAATGAAAGATATATTATCTTGTTATTGTATGTGGATGACATGCTTGTTGCAGGGTCTAGCATGCAGGATATAAATGTACTCAAAAGGAAGCTAGCTAATTCATTTGCGATGAAGGATTTGGGTGCTGCAAAGCAAATCCTTGGTATGAGAATAACGAGAGACAGGAAAAATCGCAAATTGACATTGTCTCAGAGTGAGTACATACAAAAGGTGTTGGAGAGGTGCAAAATGCAGAATGCAAAACCAGTTATTACACCTTTGGCAAGCCATTTCAATCTAAGTAAGGAAATGTGTCCCAAGACACAAGAAGAGACAGATTACATGTCCAAGATTCCCTATCAATCAGCAGTTGGCAGCTTGATGTATGCCATGGTGTGCACAAGACCAGATATTGCACAAGCAGTGGGAGTTGTGAGCAGATATATGAACAATCCAGGTAAAGAATATTGGAAGGCAGTACAGTGGGTTCTCAAGTATTTGAGAGGTACTACCACTCAGGCATTATGTTTTGGAGGTTCATACACTGTTCTACAGGGATATGTTGATGCAAATATGGAAGGTGATAAGGATAGCAGGAGGAGCACCACAGGGTATGTGTTTACTGTAGGTGGAACAACAGTAAGTTGGATTTCGAAACTGCATAACGTTGTTGCACTTTCAACAACGGAAATAGAGTATGTTGTTGTTACAGATGCTAGTAAAGAGATTATTTGGTTGCGGAGGTTTATGGAGGAATTAGGTAAGAAGTAGAAGGATAGCAGGTTGTATAGTGACATCCAAAGTGCCATTCATCTTGCAAAGAACTTGGCATTCCATTCCAGCACTAAACATATACAGCTCAAGTACCATTTCATATGCTCTGTTCTGGAAGATGAACTGTTGAAGTTGGAAAATATACATACTAGCCAAAATCCTGCAGACATGTTCAAAAAGGTAGTGACCAGAGAGAAACTAAGTTCCTGCTTGGTTTTAGTTGGCCTTCTAGCATAAAGGTGAATATGAGAAAGTTGCCAAGTCCAAGGTCCAGCAAGTGCAGCAGCAGTGGAGTTGTTGTGATCAATCTCCAAGTGGGAGATTGTTGGTTGTGGATCCTAATATCCATATTCAGAGATATTATTATTCAGTTGTGTCCATACCCCAGGTTTGGTTATGATCCCGGCATGATCCCCAGGGGGTCCGGGGTTTCAAGCCCATGGTTTTGTGTAACCCGTGGTATTTTCCCATTGTATTTCCCTTATAAAAGAAAGACATTGTAACATGGATAGGGTTGATGTATTAGGTTTTATGCATTGTAAAGATCTCTAAGATCGGAAGAGAGATTGTGATACAGTGAAGAGGAAGTGCAGCGGTTGTGCTACAGGTTGTATCCCTTCACTTTGCTGGACAGTATAATAATAAGGATTGGCAACTTCAGTGTGGACGTATCCCAAGTTGAAGTGAACCATGATATATCTATGTCTCTCTTATAATGTGTGTGTGATTATATTTTCATTTTTGTTTATTGTTATTGATCTACGATCCTATTTTTCTAACATATTATTCCCCCTCATGGCACTAAGATGTATTGTTTTCAACAAAAACTTAAACTGTTGAAACAAAAGATCAAAAGTTGGAATAAAGATGTCTTCAGGAACATTTTGATTAATAAAGCTAATATTGAAGTACGGATAGAACATGTCCAGGAAAGCATCATGTGGATAGGCTTGACGGATAAACTAGATATGGAGGGAAAAAACCTTTCTAAACAATTATATCAGAGACAGACTCAAGAAGAACTTTTGTGGCAACAAAAATCTAGGAACCAGTGGCTGAAGGATGGGGATAAGAATACAAAGTTCTTCCACAGAGCAACCATCCAACATAGACACCAAAACCAGATATGTAACCTCCGTACCCCTGATGGTGTGATAGTTGATTCTCATGAGGATATAGAGCAAGAACTCATTACTCCTTTTAAGGAAGTGATTACGGAACCACAGGTGGACCGTTCTGAGGGTTGTTGGGAGATAAAGGAGGTAATTCCTAGGCTTATTACAGATGAGCAGAATGAGATGCTCATTCATCCCATTGAATTCCAGGAGGTCGAGATCGCCATTAACCAGAAGAAATATGGTAAATCCCCACGGCCTGAAGGTTTTACGGCTAATTTATTTCACCACATCTGGGACTTGATCAAAATTGAAGTTTGGAAGGTGGTGGAAGAATCACGGAGAATGAAGGGGTTTATTCCTGCTTTAAACTCTACCTTTGTCACCTTGATACCAAAAAATCCAGTGGCTGAGAGGTATGACTTGTCTAGACCTATCTCTCTATGTAACATCATCTATAAACTCATCACGAAAGTCCTGTCTAATTGAATTAAACCCCTTCTCCCTTCTTTGATCTCTTTGGAACAGACGGGATTTGTAGAAGGAAGACAAATTCTCGATGGTATTATCCTAGCACAGGAAGTCTTACACTCCCTAAAGAGCACAAAGAAAGCTAGGATGTTACTGAAGTTAGACTTATCCAAATCTTATGATAAACTAAATTGGACCTACATGAAAGATATTATGAGATCCTTTAGTATCATTGAGGTCTGGAGGAAGTGGATAGCTAATCTTACATCCACTGCATTCTTTTCTATCTTGATCAATGGGAATCCATCTGCTGTCTTCAAGCCAACGCGGGGTATCCTCCAAGGAGATCCTCTCTCACCCTTTCTCTTCGTGATCATGACAGAAGGACTTGGAAGGCTCATTTCGCATTTAGTAGAACAAGGGAAAATCAAAGTTCTCAAGTTCCAATCCTATGAGAAGGCTATAACACATTAGCATTTTTTTTATGACACTCTCCTGATGGGACACTCCTCTGTTCAGGAAGCAAGACAAATTAACAGAGCTTTGAATCTTTTCTGAAGAGCCTCGAAGCTTACTATTAATATGGACAAATCCTTGATTTTCTTCTTTAATACTCCTCTTGCTAGTCAAAGGAACATTGTAAGGATTTTAGGTTTCAAGAAGAGTTCCCTTCCAACCAAATACTTGGGTGCCGCCCTATCTGATGATGTCCTAAAGAAGGTTTTCTGGGAATAACTCTTAAGTAAAATGCATGAGAAACTCTCTAACTGGACGCTCTAAGCTTTGAAATTTCTGGGAAAAGTTTTCCTTGTTAAAATTGTGCTACAAGCGATGCCTCTGTATCTTTTTTCAATGTTATCGGCTCCTAAGTTGGTTCTGAAGTACATCAGAGATATCCAATGCTCCTTTTTGTGGGGCGGCACTACGGAGCATAGAAAATGACCCCTGGTGGATTGGGAAACTTTGTGTAAATCTAAACTTGAAGGGGTTTTAGGTCTCCGGGATCCTAAGAAGCTTAGTATTGTGTGTGGAGCCAAAATTTGGTGGCGCTGGCTCACTCTTACAACTGAGCAATGGGCTAGTTTTGGGGGAAAGAAATATGCTCTAGAGTTTGAAAAATAGAACTAGGTTAGGGTGGATGGACCAGAGCAAGGTTCGCATATTTGGAATATGGCTAGGAAGGGGCATGATTTGATCAGGAAACACAGTTTTTGGGAGGTTCATCAAGGATCTTCGGCTAATCTGTGGTCTGATGCGTGGCAACAAGAACTGACTCTTATAACTCTGGTGAATGATATCCCTCCGGACTCACTTGCTTCAAACCATAATTGGCAGACGGTTGAGCATTATTGGCAGGAGGAACCGAACTATAGAGGTTTTCGTGTGTGGAAACCTTTTAACTATTGGTCGGCTAACTATGGGGAGGAGGTAGGCAAGCAACATCGACAGGTCAAAATTCAAATGGGAATGGACCTTCTACACTGGGGATATCAACCTAAAGGTATGTTTACTATGAAGGAAGCTTACTACATCCAAGGTGGTCAAGATAATCCCATTGTTGAAAGTGAATGGAAGCGCCTCTAGGGAGCTAAATTATGGCCTAAAATCACTCTCTTCCTCTAGTTGGTGTTGAAAGGAAGAATTTTGATGTGGGAGAATATCACTAAGAGGGGCTTCGAGGGACTTTCTTTCCGCATTCTCTATGGGAGTCATGGGGAAATGATTTCCCATCTTCTGGATGAGTGCAAGTTCTCCTCGGGCTTATTGGATAAGGGAGCTATGATATTCTGCTTGTCGGATAAAATTAGAACTGACCCTGCGGAAACAATCAAATGCTGGAGGAAGGATCTCTTCCAGGGGAGAATTCTGAATAGAATTTTGGAGCTTTTACCAGGTTTTCTTGTTTGGGAAGTGTAGAAAGAACGTAATAAAAGAATTTTCACAGGAAAACATCACATGCAAATTTATATGGATTCAAATTCAGCATGGCATTATAGAGACTCTGCAATTAACTTCTTGGACGGAGCAAGATATGAACACACCGGTGAATGAAGTGATTATTTTACATAACTGGGGCATTCGAGCGCCGCCTAGCCATATCAGGAGCCTTCGCCCATGTCAAACGTCTCTAGAAAGTCTGTCGGTCTCGTCTCCTCCATTACCGGGCTGGATCAAGCTAAATTTTGATGGGGCATCGAAGGGAAACCCTGGTAATGTTGGTTATGGTGGTGTCGTGCGTGATGAAATAGGGAATGTTTTGTATAGCTATTATGGCCGCCTGGGGAAGGAAACCAATAATGTGGCCGAGTGTGAGGCAATGTTGCAGAGTTTATGAATGGTGGCTTGGCGTGGCATCAATTGTCTTCACGTTGAGGGTGACTCAAAACTTATTATCTAGCTAGACACTAGTCTGTGTAATGGGACCCGTGTGGCCAAGTTGGCCCCTTCATGGAGGTTGGCATGGCGTATGACCTGTCTGTAAAATATCATAACGTCAATGAATTCTGTCACCTTCCACCATGTGAGGAGAAGTGTGAATTGCTTAGAAGATGTGCTCGCTAACCAAGGTTCCAGCTATCATGATGATGGATGGGATGGAGAGGCCCTCAACATGCCGGTGAGCATGTTTTGGGCTAAATGTATGCAAAATGCTGAAAATGATAGATGTGCGATGAATAATGTAGTTGGCCTGCATCCGAAGTAAGTGAAGTGATGGTTTATAATCGGTAGTGTACTACTGCTTGTAGAGGTGGCAGGAGGCATTATGGTAACTATTTGAAAAAGTTAACTGCTCGTCCTTCACTCTTTTCCTCATCACCTGTGTCAATTATGGTCAAAGATCTGAAGCGTGGGATGGAAACTGGTAATCGACTTCCCACATTTAGAATGGAGGTTGTTGATCAAGGTTCTGATTTCATGATGATTGCTAAGGATGCGGAGAATTACTATAGAGCACGAATCATTATGGTGGAATTAATGGTTGTGAGTGGCGTCTTGCCTTTATATTCTTTCACCAGGGTTGGACTTCGCCATATGTGTAGTCATTCCAAGAAGGTATGTGCCTTGTTAAGTTTTATTTTGTTTTCTTGCTGGTTGGATTGTGGGAATATTGCTATTGTGAAAATGCCTCCAAGAGGTCGGCCTGCTCATCGGGGTCGCCATGGTCAGGGTGAACCGAGTAATATGAACAAGGGCATTTAGGCCCAAGATGGGCCTAGCAGGGAGCAGTGGAGAGCTACTTCGACTGTGGTTTTCTTTCGTCACTTATTTCCTCATACGTTACAGAGTGAGTTAGAATAGATGGAAGCGAATTTGTGGAGAATGGTGGGGGAACAGGAGCTTCCATCGGAAGTGGTGGCTATGGCCGATTGGATTCATGACCTTGGTAACACCAGGGGTCGGATGGATTTATACAACAGAGAAGTGGTCATGTTTTGGGTCACTAAAATGCTCATTGCCCAGACCCTGGAGGCCAGGCTAGATATTTTGGAGGATTCTCAGTGTCTGAAGAAGCTAGAGGACAGTTGCAAGGAACATGCGGAGGAAACCAGTTGGATTCATATGAAACTTAATGCCATTGCGGCGAAATTGGGAATTTCATTCTTGACTCATCCTAAGAAGGTGGATAACTTGAAATTTATTAATCTTCATGGCAAGGCTGCGGGGATGGAAGCCCCTCTAGTAGTGAACATTGATGATGAGGTGAAGCTGGCGAGATGATTCTCTGTGCTTGCCATCGGGCTAGTTCAGATTGCTACGATTTCGTTGCTATGGGGTATTTTTTCCGGTTGGTGCCTTCTATGGCGTTTGTTATGTAATGGGATGTAGAACTTTTTTTTGTGTGGGAACTGTGGGAAACACTGTTAGTTTTTTGTTTCTTTACCAAGTATGAATAGGTCTGTATGTACTACTCAGAGTTTTTTTGTTTTGGAACTCTGTTTTGTTTGTTTACCAAGTATGGATAGGTCTGTATGTGCTTCTCAAAGATGTTTTGTCTTGGAACTATGGCACTTCTTGGGAGGGTTATGCTATGGATACCTTTGGGATTTGGGATCTCAGGGGTTGTTGTTTAAGCGCCTTGTGCATTGTTAAATCTGTGACTGTAATCTTGACTTGGATGGAATAGAATGAAGTTTTCTTTTACTTAAAAGAAAAATGATAAAGGGAAAATAGTAGTTCTTCAAACAATATTGATTGTAACCAAAATAAAGAGAGCTATGCAAGCTATTCCAGCGCCTGTCCCCATCCTCCGAGGGGGGATTCACGTCATTTTTCTATGTTTTATTTTTTTGTTTAGATTAGTTTCATTTAAGTTTGCAGTAATTAAAAGAAACACTAAAGCACACAAACATCCTCAAATGACCATTTTAATCAATTCATATTTTATATGCTTTTGTGTTTCAAGAATACAATTGTTCATAAAATTTACTTTAAAAAAATTCCCCTTGCTCTCTCGAAGTACTGCACCATCCTGTGGTGTGTGGAAAAGAGACTCTTGGGGCATAGTGTATTTTTAACAATTCACTTCACATTTTAAATAAAATAAACCAACACTCGAAATCTGAAGTATGCTCTTAACCGCTGCAACTTAGACTGAACAGATTGTCTCAATCAGAAAAGGATGTAGAGTAACTATCTTTAATAGGAAAATCCAATCAAGTATAACTTTACAAACTCAGGAGGTTGCGTGGGTGTACACCATAGAGTCAGAAGGCTACTTTAAGATGGTTCATCCTCGCCTTGTTGGACACTTGTTTAAGCCGCTATAGCACTCAGTTCAAGAAGTTAGACTTCTTGGTCCAAACCAAAAATTTACCCACTCCCATAATATGCATTAATAATTCTAAAATATACAACAAGCCTCTTGCAATACTTTCACGACTCTACACAGCAACAATCGCATTTCACATTCTCGGCACTGGTCTTCAATTTTCCATATTTTTAAGTTTCAATTATAAAATGTCGTGAATGCATATCTATCATGTGTGGTGTTAAATAATTGCTTTAATTTGCAATCCATGCTTAATTTGTTATATTTTTTCATTTCATCTCATGAAATCGTGCTTGAGTCGATTGTACTGCAGAATGCAGGTTTTGGGTCATTGGACCATATGACATGTAATTTTGGGTTAATTGTACCGCAATAGGCGGGTTTTTGGGTCATTTGGACCGCGTCAGTTAGATTTTGGGTCATTTGTCCAACTGTCGATTAGGAAGTTGTTAGTAAGTGGACAAGCATTGTAAAGGTGGAAGCCTATATATAGACATGAGTTGTAAGTGTTGGATAAGTTGATTGGGGTACGATTTATGGATGTTGTTTGTGCATCTTTGAGTCTGTATGTGAGATCAAGATATATTGTTGAAATCTGGTTTTGGGGAGATGTTGTATCAGGTTTTTTCTGAAGTAATATGACATGAAAGAACCATTTGGTGAAATTTTCTGTGTACCTTTTATGTTAATGCATGTTGAGATAATTTCTTGCTGCAGTTAATACTTTAATGTTATACTTGTTGCGATGAATGTTTCTGTTGAATGATGCTATGAATACAAATGATGTTAATCTTGAATGCATAGATCTATTTTGAATGCTACGATAAGTTAAGTAATTGTTTCCACAATCATCCTCCTTCATTCAGCAGAAACATGGTTCCGTCCACTCTCCCTTGATTGCCTTGGGTGAGACCTCATCTTCTTGTAGGTGTTGTTGGATAGGGTAAAACCTGTCTGGGCCGGTGCTCATGGAGATCACAGTGGGTTGGTGTCGACGGTGATGGGAACCCCTGTCAACTCGGTTTGAGTCAACAGGGAATTGTAAAGGGAGAAAGGAAGAGCAAAGGCATGCTGGAGATATTTTGAAGGAGGAGGAAAAACTCAATTTCTTCAAAAGCAAGGGTGAAGGAAGGAAAGCTCATGGCAATGGAGGAGGGATTCACACCAAGATCCATGGTGAAGATGTACCTCTTCATTGTTTTAATATGAAATGATTCAAGTTTGTTCCATTTGAATCTTTGAATGTTGCTTATCTTGTATGATTTAACTTTTCAAATGGCTTTAGATCTTAATGATTTTTTTATGAATGAATGTAGATCTTAAGAAACTTGTGATAATCATTTTCATTAGCTGACATAGAAGCTCACCACTTCTTAGTAAAATAGATTGATGATTGCAGATCCAACTCCCTACAAGCAAATCACTTCATCTATTATTTGTTAACAATCAAATTAACACCCTTAGTCATATGATAGAAGAAGCACATTTTTACTATGCGCCCGCAACATGAAGATAGAACACAAGTACATTCAGAGACAAGTCCTCTCTGATCTAATCACTTCTCCCATAAATGGAAGGATTAGGTGAAGATAGTAAGAATCTAAGGAGATCAAGTTCAGTGATTGAACCACTCACAAAAGGTCCAAAACTAAGCTACACCAATCAAAAAGTGAAGAGAAATGCATTAAAATGCATTGATTGTACTTAAAGTATGCTAAGTCGTGCAAAAAAGCCTAAAAGCTATGGAAAAGTGTGTTTTTGAGTGAAAATGATCTAAAAAAATGAAAAGGAGCAATCCCACATTGAAAAGAGAAACTTGAGAGCACACTTCCCAATCTTATATAAGAAAGGAATTTGGGGCATTGTAAAGGGAGAAAGGAAGAGCAAAGGCATGCTGGAGAGATTATGAAGGAGGAGGAAAAGCTCAATTTCTTCAAAAGCAAGGGTGAAGGACACTACTACATTTTTGGCCTTTAGGGGGGGGTCGTCTTCCGCCCCCAAAAGTGACCTATGAGGGGGGTTTTGGATTTGGGGGCGGTTTTGGTAAAACCACCCCTAAAAGCACCGATGTTAAAAGTTTTTTCCTTTAAGGGCGGTTTTTGATGAGATTGGAACCGCCCCAAAAGTGACTTTTGGGGGCGGTTTGTGACCCCCCTCGTAGAGGTCTACGGAGGCGGTTTTAAACCCCCCTCGTAGAACCCTTCATAGAGACCTACGGGGGCGGTTTTGAACTCCCTTCATAGAGACCTATGAGGGTGGTTGTGAACCCCCCTCATACAAACCTACAAGGGTGGTTTGGGACCCCCCTCGTAGAGGACTATAGGGGCGTTTTCAAACCCGCCTTGTAGAGGCCTATAGGGGCGGTTGTGAACCCCCCTCGTATAGTCCTATAGGGATGGTTTGGAACCCCCCTTGTAGAGGCCTATAGGGGCAATTTAGAACCCCCCTCATAGAGGCCTATAGGGGCAGTTTGGAACCCCCCTCGTAGATTCCTATAGGGAGGGTTTTGAACCCCCCTTATTGTAACATACAAGGGAAATTTTGAACCCCCTTCTTAGTGACATATGAAGTCGGTTTAGAACCCCCCTTGTAGCAACATACAAAGACGGTTTGAAACCCCCCCTATAGTCATAAAAAATCATGCTAAAATATATTTTATTAAAATATCAATATTGCAATATCATTAGGGCATGGAGGAATCGAACCACCAACCTACTGCTTATAAGGCAGGCGCTCTTCCATTGAGCTAAAACCCTTTAAGAATTAGGGAATTGAGATATTGCAAATGGTGAGGGTCAATATAGATCAGTATTTTTGAATTGTAGCAATATATAATCGCAACTTCCCTATACATAGGTAAATTAGAAACTTCCTTCTATATAATACACCCAAAACTTGAAGGCTTGAAATAGTCACAAAAGCACCAGAAGTGTGTTTCAAATTGGTTAACCAGCATATAAATTGGATAAGCCATTTTGGATTATCCGTAAATTAGAAAATTTATGTTACTCTTGCTAGTATTCAGAATGTTCTATCATACAAGTACAACACATTTAATGAAGAAGAGCTTCATTAAATTCATTTATGGTGCTTTCCATGGTGGCATTATGTGAAAGGAACTCTATTAATTGAGAAGGCACTCCATTAAAGGCAAGAAGGAACTTTATGATGAGAATGTTAGATCTCCTCATAGAGCACATTTGGTAGTACAACCTACACATTGGTCCTCTTCTTCTCAACAAGACTGGACTATTGATTCTAGAGCTACCTACCTATAGTATAAAATCAAAGAGCACCTCGCTTTTCTTGGTTAAAACACCAACTTTCCAACCAAGCTACCATTTCTGATTGACAACACAATATTAATAAACATTATGTTACTGATACAAAATTTAGAAGCAAATAATGTTCAAGTGCATGATAGAAATTAAAAGAGATTTCAGGTGCATTACAAAAATTAAAAGAGCCTTATAATTTTGCAAATTTTCCTTTTTGTCAGAACCATTACTCTTGGTTAAACAAATATTTACAGAAACAGGGAGGGAGTAGCCTTTTGATTCCTTCAAAAAATATTTATCTTCAGCTAACTTCTTATGATAGAAAACTATGGGTATTACAAAAGAAGGCAATTGATCTGTCACTATTGTCGACTAGTGACAACTATAATTGGGACACAAATAATTCTGATATCACCAAACTCAGCCTGGTCATTGAATTGTGGACAATACACGTTACATAAATAAATAAATAAAGTATAATATCTAATATTTGATTGCAACAAAATCAATTGAAGCTTAATTAATCTTTTTCAATAAATTTATACTCTTACCAGTTCATTTAACATCACACCATGGACATCAACAATTTCCAGCTTGAATATTCTTACCTTGCAAATGTTGTTCTCATGTAGCTGGAGCCACTCTCTAATACAAGACATGCCAAAATATGTGTCCATAGGAAAGGGAGATGCATTTCCATATTTCAAATGTCAGTCTTTGGACATTTGAGTTCTATTATAAATTGACATAAAAACAATTTCTGCAAGAAAGATAATCTGATTTCTGATAACAAGACATGAAGATCAAACAAACAAAAGACTACTAGTACTAATTGAACTTAGTCTATACACTCTCTTCAAGAAACAACTTGGGAA
Organism: Larix kaempferi; assembly: GCA_027924585.1. NCBI lineage: Eukaryota > Viridiplantae > Streptophyta > Pinopsida > Pinales > Pinaceae > Larix > Larix kaempferi. Next base: position 11,086,565 of record BSBM01000368.1, read on the forward strand.
AGAGAGAATTGTGGCAATCAGTCATGGAAAGAAATATCGACAGTGAAGTCCTTCCTTGAATACTTCTATGTAAAGGTTTGGTCTAATATGACTATTTGTTACAACTAATGTGATACTGAGATTTTGTGATTAACTCTACCGTAACTTCACCACAATAGCCTGTGTGACCAGAAAACCTGAGCCTTTCCTTTGTAGTGAGTCTTATTTTTAATGTAAAAAATAGTTGTAACATAATTATTTTTTGATAACAAAAAGGCTGAAAGCTATTTTCAGTTTAAAAATAGAAAAGATTATCTAGGATGCCCTATTGGATATTTTGGTGTTTATGAACTATAATGGTTGTTAAAGTAGACATGAAAAAGGTGAATAATCTATGTTTTCAATTTTTTTAAGATACGCATCAAATTATAAGAACCACAATTGTAAGTTCCTTAAAATTTGAAAGCTTCTCCTCTTGTAGCTCTCTCCATGTTTTTATAACAACTTGTGGCTTCTATATATAACCAACTTATACTAGAATTTAAGTAATTTTATTTCTCAAAAGCATTAGAAGTATAGATTTCACCCATTATCAATATTTTATGTTGTATACATTATTTTACTGATAGAAATTAGTTTTGAACTCTTTCAAATGTTAGAGAAAACATTGCTAAACTTTGCTAATAGTTTTGACAATAAAAAATAGAATGGCTTTTCTCAATGGCATTATTGCACATACCATATACATTGGTCCCCTTTAGTTGTCCACTCCTCCATGCAAATAGAACAATGCAGAGCCTTAGTATCACTTGTAATAAGTATATGACTTCTATCAATAAGAATCCAAGTATGAGGGGAAATCTCCATTGACATGAAATAAGAGAGTAAGGGAGGGAGATAACCAAAATCAAGCAAAATATGAGAAGAAAGGACAACTTAAGTGAGGTAAAATAGTCGAATCATGGGGCAAGGATAATAAAATCATAGCACTTCAAAGAAGGTTACAGGTCACGGACATATCAATTTTCCTTTCCAATGATGATGGCCTATTCCTTCAAAACAATTTCCAAAGTAACCTCTTGAACCTCATTTCAAAAGGGAAAATCATATCTCAGGGTTACAAACTGAGATCTAATCCATAATTTCACATTGATAGAGAGAATAGAGATAAGTTAGTGAGTACAGAGGAAAATCAATCCAAGGGAAGGAAGAAAAGAAAAACTACAAGGTTTGTCAAAAAGTCAAGTGAGTATATGTTGTTGGACAGGGCCCCTGTGAATAGTTCTAACTTTTCATGTTTCATCTTATGCTTCACAATGGCACAAACCTACACTCATATAGTCTTAGAGAACTGTTAAAATTGTATTGATTCCATTCAAGAGATCAGTAATTAATATTTTGCCAAAACTTTTTGAGGAATCTCTAATATCCATGCAGAAAACTCTGCATTGTAAGGACAAGTAATCTGCATATGGGTGTCTTACTGCATATCCTGTAGACCATATTCCATGTCTTTCTGACAGAATAGCCCACACAGAATTTTGGATCCCCATCTATGGTCTCAATGGTTGTTGTTCCTCTGGAAACAGCTGCTCAAGATTCTCCTCAGTGAGGCTAAGAAATCTAGGTCAAAAGGTGGATGGTCCCACTGTTTATTCTCTGTGGCTAAATGAACTGAATAAGAATAAATACTACTCTCCAATGTTTTCCAATGTTCCATCCATACTCAAAACAGGGGAAGAATATGTTTTCAATTTCCTTCCTCGGTTTATAGTTGACCACAACTACCAGCAACAATGAGCTTTGACCATTGCTCCACAAATCCAAAACAGCCAAATCTAGGAGTAGCATATTCATCTGGTGAATAAAGATGCGAGGTATTGAATGCATGTTGATTTGTGGTATCATTAACAATTTTCAATGCACATGGATCCCTATTAGATGTATTCACCAGAACCTGTGTACTCTAGCTCCTGTAATGGATAATGGCAGCCTGCCACTAGAACTTGTTTGTTTGAGTGTCTGCTCAACCATAAGTTTGAACATGCATTATGTGGCTCATTCACCACACAATCTCGGTGCTATTACCATTCTCCCTCATCTATTCTCTGTCATGTCGTTCCCAAACTTTTATTGTGCATTTGCTAAGATGTGGAGTGCCCTAGTTCTAAAAGGTGGACATAATACTAATAGGGCCATATCTGCTATATCCTTTTTTGGGTCACCATCCGTCTGTCTTAGTGGTTGATAGTCAGTTGCTTGTAACCATGGTTATGGGGAAATTGGGGACACTGTGGAGATGGGACTCACCATTCTTTGATAGAGTGAACAAACCAAATTACGAGGGATTTGTAGTTTCCAACAACCAACTGGACTAGACAAGGCCCTGTATCTAAATTTTCTACCTAGTGGCCATACTATCATCCCAGGTTTTCGACACTCCACTACATACTCCTCCATGGTTTCTTACAGTAATAGTGACAGAGGACATGAGCATATAGGGCCTTTGTCTAGTCCAGAATAAATTACAAATGGAGTATGAGAGAGAGGTTTTCCTATATTGTATTATAGGAAAATTATTGCAATACATTGATGTTTTTGAGTCCCTCATTGTGGCTTCCATGAGACTTTGAGTCAATTGTTGGGAACCTTTGTACATAGAAGGGCCTTTCTAACTTGATCAAGAGTATCATTAGGGTCCAACAAGGTTTCCCTCTATCAACTACATTGTTGGGATCTACATTGATGAGTTGAAAACGTATCTTAAAGATAATACTCATGTTGAGATTCACTGCATCTTACACTAGATCTTGATTGCATTAGACTTATTTTTTGTTGACATGGTCCTCTTAGCTTCCTCATCCAAGGACCTTCAAAGGAAATTGTACGTCCTTGTTAGATTTTGTGATCTTAAGCATTTATTGGTAAACCTTAGGAAGACTAAGGTCATGAGTTTTAATACGTCCAAGAAATCTATAGATTAGGACGTTCATTTCATTTTCCGAGGGAGCATGGTTGAGATCACAACTGCTCACACATTTTTGGGGGTTCAATTATTAGGTCCTAGCTTCACTATGATGCATGCTTCCTATCCTCGACTCAACCAAGGATATACATCCATCCCTCTTAGAGCACCGATGTTTCTATTTCTATTTTCAGGGCATACTGACGAAGTTGTTCCTCTTTAATACCACCATTAAACCCACTATTCTTTATGTGGCATGAATTTGAGGACCATATTTGACTTCAGTAGATTGGTCTTAGGTTAAGAGAGTTTATTCTATCATGCTCCAACATATGATCCATTGCAAACAATTTTTTTTGCAAGCCATTGTACATATTGACTTTGGGGGTCATCCTTTTCACTTGGAGTACACTTGGATTACATTGTTAGACTAGTCTTTTTTCCACATAGGATATATGTCCTAGGGGACTTCACTTTTGGATGTGAAAAATACCCCTATCTCACTCTACTTCATTGACATATTTGTAGAGCATCTACCTCCTTTCAGTTGATCTTTGGATGTCCCCATCCATCTCCTCCCAATAAAAGTAGATATCAAGAGGGCGTTCAGGGACGACATTTATGATTTATCGAAGGTACCTCCAAATCACATAGATCCCTTATCCCCATAGGACTCTTGGACCCAAGATGACCTTTTATTGTGATCACTTTGTGCAATTGCAAGATGGTCTCATTGCTTGCTTTACTACATTTGGAAACATTTTATTCATGGCCTCAAGATCTTGCTCAACCATATGAGGGTTTCCTCAAATAACTTATAGATCAAGATGGATCACTACATCCCAAGTTCCTAGAGGATCTGCTAGTGATTCCATGTCCAAGAGATTGAATTCGAGGGACACTTCGTGTTCAGGTGCCCTAGATACTATGAGATCTAGGGGAAGTTTCACTACTTGTTTCAGGACTTAAGTAGTTCCTTTGTGACCTTCTTTAGCTAGCCTAATTAGGGATGCTGATCCTTATATGTCTGGGAGGTGGTTATCCACAGATGAGAGACTTTGTAGAGCCTTTCCAGGCTTGGTTCTATTCAGCTTATTACCTCTTTCTTTTAGCATATCTGTGTCAATGGAGGCTTTAATCACCAAGGTGACTCCCAGATCTATGAGTTAGAGGGAAGTTAGTTAGCTTCCTTCCTCTTGCATGGCTGGTAGATCTGCCACCTCTAAGATATATGAAAATTGGACCCACCCACTATGGATTATGATCCCCTATGTAAGAGAGGGCGGTGAGACCTCCATAATGAGGTTTTTCCAGCATTCATTAGAAGCTATACTGCCCTACAAAAATCACACATACAAGACTCAAAAATTTTAAGTTGTACATGTCATTTATGGATTCTACTCAAGAATCAACATGACTTAGCAGTGTTTCAGTACACTGCACTCTATTACACAGTATTTCTTTCATGACCTTCACATATCAAAGTTTATCAAAGGCCATGTGATTTTTCTTGCTGGGTAAGACGGCAGATGCAAATGAATTTCAAACATATTCTACACCGTCATTGAAACTTAAGTCACTAAAAAGGATGCATGCATTTCACATTGATTGACCAAGTTCTGAATTATAAGTTTGGAACTATTTTCTACATTTATGTTTTGTATTAAAGCATCTACAAGAAAAAGACCATCCAATGCCAAAGAAAGCGACGCAGCAAGGGCCGTTTATAAGGTAGAAAGTTTGCTTATTGTGCAAATTTCAAACCCAGACTCCATATTTGAATTCATAGAGGACTTCAGAGTTTAGATTATAGTTATATGCATACAACCATTACATGGTTTCCAAAAAAGTCACCTCTGAGAAACTCAAAATATCTGATTTTCTAGGGTCAATAAAGTTAAGTTTTAACCCTTAGTGGGCTATTAGTAAAGGAAACAGAGGTGAATTCAAGTTTATTCAAATCTTTGTAACCAAGAAACTAAGGCCATATTTTGTTTCATTTTTTCCTACAAGGGCTATGGTTATGGCAACCTAGTCAAACTTGATATGTAGGCTCAATAATCCTCTTGGGGAGGGAGCCCTTGTTATGGTCTTAATTGCTTCCTCCTTGAATAATCATACCTTTGGTTGATTTAATAAACTTAACCTCCATTTGAAGGGAGGTCATTATAACTATAAGGTCCCTTGAGCTTTATGACATGCATGTTTGGCTGCCTAGCACTATCATATGACAACGATGCTATTAACACAAGGATTTAAGACAATGGCAACAAGGAATGAAAGCGAGAATTACAAAAACATCAATATGAAACCCTAACAAAGCTAAGTCAATGCCTATATGCAAGTAACTTGGGAAATCATTATACAATCTACTTGTTCCTGGTTGATCATAATATGGAATTCTTGTGAGGTTTATCTCTAAAAAATTTAAAAATAATTAACCTAATTATATCTCTAATGTTGTAAAGCAATTTCTGAGGATGATATAACAAGTCTATTTGCGTCTCTATGTTAGCTCACCTCTTCCTTTTACATGTGTGATCACCTTTTGGTTTTCATGTGTTTATAGTTTATAATCTCAAGAATTGATTTATCGATCACTTTTAGAATGCTCTTTGGCCCAATGGATAAACTAAAGTTGTAAAGCACACCCGTCTTCATGTACTTCAAATGTATAACCATGGGAAACATTTTTCCCTATATATAAAATGGTTAAAATAAAGATATCCATAATTTTATGGGCCATGGTCCTTTCTAGACTTGTATCATTTTTAGCCTTTGCCTCTCAAAATTGTTGTTAAGGTATTGTCAACATCAACAACTCCTTCATAAGCACACAAACAAGGCAAGGCTAAACAATTTATGCAACAAATTCATAAGCACGACCATGATATATTTTCTCAACAATATCAAAAGTACAAGCCACCACATGATGCACATTGCGTCACTAATCACTTCAAAATTACTGATAATGTGGACTCCATAACCCTCTAGATACTATGTCATGTGGCACATAAATTGCTAGAGAGGGGTCTCTTTTCATTGTAATTAAAGGCCAAGTTTGGGTCTTGATTATGTAAAAGTGTTGATCTAATGGGGCTCAAAATTTAAAACTCACCAAACTGGAACCAGAACTAGCCAGTTTAGCAATTCTGACCTCCAAATACACTGAATTGATCATTGAACCTGTTACCACCCATTTTGTATGGTTGTCCACTCTTTAGAAGGGTTGACCTTGTCCTAGTTGTGGTTGAGAGGGAAACTTTAGAGAGTTGTCCTGGGCATGAGAGGAGCCTAACACCAGTTCTCATTAGTCTAATTCATCAACAACAGCATCAAAGCAGTGTTATAAGAAGTAAAACTTATTCATCTTAATTCTGGGCACTATTTGATGAATCCTGTTCATTTTTCACCATTAAAAAGAGGTTTTGTAAGGCAATACAGACCATAAGCAAGCAACAGCAATCACCTACAGCCATTGAACTAGGGCGTAACATGCATCCCAGTTTTCATCTTCATCTTCGTTGGAATTTTATTGACATATTGTAGATCTCCTTATGTATATAATGACCATGCAATTTAATGCTTTCCAAGACTGGAGTGATCTTATATGTTTTGGATATTGCCACAATTTCCCCCTTTGCTCGTGCATTTTACATCTGCAATTTGTTTTTCCATACTTGCACTACAAATCACATGAGGGCGGCTAAAATGGAATTCAAATAAAGGAAACCAAGAAAAAAATGTGATAGGGCATATAATTCAATCCACTGGGAGGTGGTATAGTGGTTGAGATGAGGAATCGCCATGGCAATGAGCCAGGTTCAAATTCCAGTAGGCATAGAGCCTTGGAACAATGTGTGTGTTGACCAAGTTTGATGGCTCCCCATGTTAAAGTGGAACTGCTATAATGTGGATTTGGGGTTCATAGCCCTCGTGGATTAAAAAAGAAGGCTTTCCCCCAACCAACAAAACATTGGGGCACATAATTCAACCCTGGAACGACTTGTAGCACCTTATGAGTCACTTGGACCACTAGAAGAACCAAATATTAATCATGAGACCAACTTCAATAAAGTTGTACATGGTTCAATCCAGTGTATAGGATAGTTAATGTGACCAACTTAATGTTTAACTAAGATATTCTCTCAATGTTAATATAAGAAATTTTTTTAAATATAAAAAATAAACAAAAAAAACTAACATATTCCCATCTAGATTTCATTACTAAGAATCATCTGACTTGTAATCTGCCATCATAGAGCCTTTAATGTGGAATGTCTACCCCTAGAAGTATATTGAACCGCCCACAAGGAGACCAAACAGCACGCCAAGGGAATTCTTTTCATGTATGTATTCCCATCTAGCTTTCATTACTAAGCACCATCTGACTTGTAATCTGCCATCATAGAGCCTTTAACATGGATTGTCTACCCCACAAGTATATTGAACCACCCACAAGGAAACCAAATAGCATGCTAAGGGAATTCTTGTCATGTATGTGTTCTGAGAGGCCATTAAAACTTAAAACCCCAAAGGAGGGCAATTTTGTATCCTGGGGAAAACCAGAGCACTTAGTATTGTTTTGTTCTTGTTTTATTCAATGTTTTAAAACTGACCAAACTGGAACCAGAACTGGCTAGTTTAGCCACTCTGACCTCCAAATACACTGAATTGATCATTGAACCTGTTACCACCCATTTCGTATGGCTATCCACTCTTTAGAAGGGTTGACCTTGTCCTAGTGGTGGTTGAGAGGGAAACTTTAGAGAGTTGTCCTGGGCATGAGAGGAGCCTAAAACCAATTCCAAGCAGTCTCATCAACAACAGCATCAAAGTAGTGTTATAAGAAGTAAAACTTATTCATCTTTATTATGGGCACTGTTTGATGAATCCTGGGCATTTTTCACCATTAAAAAGAGGTTTTGTAAGGCAATCCGAACCATAAGAAAGCAATAGCAGACACTAAATAACAATGTGGGTAGAGCAAGCAACAACATAGCACATAAGGATAAATCAAATCTTGGCATCAGACCTTCACCATAAAGATAGATCAAACAGAAACCATGGGAGTAGACCTTGATAAATCAGAGTTAGAGAGTAGATCTTGAATAAGGACAGATCAGACCTTGACCAGGAATGGGGTTTATGGTTTTGACCTTTGGGAATTTAGGGTTTTGGAGGTTTTTTCCTTAAAAATTTGATTTTTTGGAGGGTCGGTGGGTCACAAAAGCACTGGAAATTTCAGCACCCTTTTGAAAATTTCCGGATCTGTTTGATTTTTCATGGGATCCGTTTCATGGGCTTTTAGGATCTGTTTCCTACTCCAATAGATCCATTTCCATGAAAAATCCTAGGTGGATCGTGGTGGATCCGGATCCAAATTTTTCATAAGCACTTGATTTTAAACTGGTCTAGCCTTGGCACTGCCTCGATATAAGGTTAGAAGAAAATCAGAATGCACAGGGTGTTACAAAACCTGCAAATAGAGACTCTTTTTCTATGGTAGAATCTTTGAAATTCAGACGATACATTTGTTATAACTTATTTGATTTGATTAATCTAGAGGATAAATAGAACTAGAACTTCCAAACTCTGCAGTAAAAAGCCTTACACGACTATAAAGAATTATTCCAAAGATCAAATTTACAACATAAATCACCTGATTTGCTCTGCGGCCAAGCCCTATAAGGAAATTTTCAGGCTTGATATCTCGATGAAGGAAACTCTTCGAATGCACATACTCAATCATGTGGATCTGCAAATACAAGTAGTAAAAAAAATAGTTTCCATCCATTTCATGCAATATTTCCATGGCCTCTTACAATTTCAGATTGTAGAAAATCATTATTGAACATGGAGAAGGTCAAGCACCAAGCTATCGCCCCTTAGTTAAAGAATGAAAAACTATAACATGCATGTTTTGTTCAAAGCAACAAAACCTTAAGATTACACACCCACCAGTTGATCAGCAAGAATCAGAACTGTCATGTCCCCATAGTTTTCCATGGTCCATGGGGTAATTTTGGCCTAAGTCACCTAGGCAATAATTATTTAATTAATGAGCAAGTATGGAAACTACCTTATGGAAGATGCCTAAGGTTGTATTTGGGAATTAAATGGACAAGGAGGGCCCCCCATGCAGTTATTAACCCTGTGACTAAGTCCAAGTGATTGACTAATTGAGAAATTAATTAATTGGGGAAATTTTGAGGCATTACACCATAACAATTAATTAATTACTGGATAATTAATTAATTGCTAAGTTAAATCATTTTTGAGTTGTATTATTTTCATTTAAATTTTTATTGCTAATAAATGTGCCAAGTGGTTGATGACTTGGCTAGGAAATTTAAATTGGTAAGTGAGCCAAACTTGCATAAGTGGTAAAGTCTCATAAAAGCTAAGAAATATAGTGGAGACAAGTTGGTAAGATGAACCCAGAAAGGAAACTGACAAAAGCTAGAAAATTCAGACAAAAGCAGTAAAGAGGAAAGTAAAGAAAGTGGAAAGATTCAGAAAAGCTTTCTGAAAGAAAATAGCAACAACCAGAAAAGCTATCTAAAGCGCACTTGCCCAAATTCAGTGAAGGAGGTGAACGAAAGAAAGTTTTGAAAGCTCAGAAGTTGCTATTCTCCTCAAGAAAGGTGCCCTCATGGCTTTGGAGTAGAATGGGAAAGTGGGTAACCTACTCTCATAGGTCACCAAGCCAAGAACTTGCTCAGCAGTCCATCATGAAGTTTATAAAATAATCCAACCAATTCCATTTGACAACTTTTGATCATTTGTAATTTGTGAATGAGAGCTTTGAGCTACTCACATGTTGAGAGATGTGCCTCAACCATTCCTCTTGGGTGATGTGCCCCAAGGCCCTATGAATTTACTATGAGTATTATGCAGGTCCAGCAAACAATATTACAGCCAGTAACCTTCAGTACAGTTCAGCCATGAAGATCTAATGTCAGATTGAAGAGGAGGCTACCATTGGAGGAGATTCATAGCTAGATTTGGTGGAAGAATATAATTATGGAGAGATGTTCTCAGGACCTCCAGTGAAGTCTATCAGCTGAAGTTGCAGAGATTATTTGCTTCTATATTCCATAATTCAATATCAGATCAAGTTTCCACTCCTCTTCTACCTCTACTACTCCCACAGCTAGATTTGGAGGTGATTCCACTGAAGAAGAGAGCGAGTTGATGACAACGCCCATTTGAAGATCATCCACTCAGAGTGCAGAAATATCAGCCATCTAATCTGTATATGGACTGATATTCACTTCCAAAATAGAGCCACAGTAACTTCTTACTTCTCTTCTCTATTCTCCCAATATTGTAATCAAGAAATTAGCCTGTGAAGCACTATCATTTGAAGAGCAAGCAGTTAAATAAAGGAGGAATGTTCTGAATGAAATATCTTGTGTTTTATGTATGGAACATCTCATATCAGATCTAAATAATCATTAGAATAGATTTTGGAATTTATAAAAGCAGTTTGCTAATTTAAAATTCAAGACTAGCTAGATTGATGCCCATTCTAGACTAGTTTTACCACTTTCACTGCCATTTCCATTCTAAGAAATATTTTTACATTCTGTCAGTTGGAGCAGGTCCTTAATTCATTCCAGTATCCATATAAGTCATAAAAATAAAAATTTATAAGCCTTTATACATTCTTTGGAAATATTAGGAAAAGACTAGCTCAGCAATCCCGAGAGAGCCCAAAAACCCCAATTCTTTCCAAAATCTCCCAAGTCTGCTAAATTATCTTCCTGAACATAACCAGAATTCATTTGAATGATATAACCTTTTTTATTAACTTCAGGAACCCACCCAATCTAGTAAGCATATGCTGGTGTGCCCAGAAATCTTTGCGGTAGGCTTCAGTGGTAGCTGATGTCCGAAACATAAATGGCCCCAATGCTTTGTGCTTAGGGATCTTTCTCTAATCTAATTGCTTGCTGCTGCACACTCCCCATACAAATTCCAGAATTGAATTTTCATCCCACCATCCTCATTCCTTGCCTTAATACCCCTCACTTACCTCTTGCTCCATTTGGAGAAATTGTCAGAAATTTAACTAGAGAAGTTCATAAAATTTTTGAAGTTGAGTTAATATCTTGGTTGAAATTTTCCAAGGATATTACAATGGTATCAGAGCACATTCCTTAGCTCATCCTGTGGAAAGTAACTCTCAGTGGAAAGGTAGCTCAACACTATCGTCAAGTTGCAATTGTGGAATTAGTTCCATTCATGGAAGATTTAGAGTTTGAGTTGCATGAAGAAGAAGATTATTTTTATGAAGAGTATGATGATTATGATGAGCAGTATGAACAATATTGCAGACAATATGAGGAAGATAATTTCCAAGGAATACCTTCCACAAGCATCTCCCATGAGATCATAATTAGAAGAAGAGACTATGGTTATTTTGATAGCCATATTCAGGAAAAAGTTGCATGTTCCACAATCAAAGGTCAACCTTCTATTGAAGAGATAATAAAAGATATGAAATATTTATTGGATGCATGTGACTTCACAAGAATTTTTGGATCCTCTTTAAGAAGAGCCTCCAAGAATCTTCATCCTAAGACAACCAAGGAGAAGCAAGACCCAAAAACCAATCATGAGATTGTTGACAGAATGGAAGAAGAATCTACTGCAAGATTCTATGTTGGGGATCTCAAGATCACATCAGAAGAGATTGGTAAGCTTAATGATGGTGAGACATACTTTGGATCGGATCCAAAAGAAGAACCTAAATCAGATTCAAAGTCACACTTGAGCTTCATAGTGAGGCAGAAGTTGACCACACATCAGTTATTTGTGAACTAGTAGAATTGGTGGTAGAACAAGGCACCATAACCCCACCCATTGAAGAGATAAGTATGATGCCAAGGTATGGACCACATTCAGATTTTTGTACTAGTTTGTATAATGATGATGTTGTAGCCACATCAGAGGATGATTATTGTAAGGGATTCCATGGATGGTGAGTCTCGTATCCTTAGTGATAAGGGTGAATGCAGTGACAGGACTGAATCAATAGAAAGGTGTTTACAGGATGCCCACATGGTTGGAAGAGAACCTATTGAGGAATGTTTAAGTGTGAGGAAGCATATAATGATGTGTATTCTCATATATATGTGGGAGACATGGAAGTACCCATTGGTGATGGTGTTGTGGATGCAAGATCCATGGAGAAAGAAGAAGGTCTTGCAACAACAAAAATTGAAAATGAGAGATTGGTGGAAGGCCAAACCACCAACACACCATCACAAGGAGGAGAAAAGATAACACATGGGAATTGTTTCAATTCTGATTTTTACATGCCTATGTGTCAGCATGATGGGGCAGCCACTTCAGAGGAGAATATGAGTTTGGTTGAACCCCCAGGGGTTGAGACTCCTGAATTGGGGAGGGCTGAAAATTGGAGAGAAAGACTTACTGGTGCACCAGAGATGAATGAGCACCCCAATTGCAGCCAAATATCTGATATTCATGATCTGAAATATGAATATCTTGCAGCCCCAAAATATGGATCAGCTTTCATAACTTCAACAGAATCAGCTGAAGTTGATCCTAGGAAGCTAGAAGAAGAGAAGGTTTATCTACCAGAACCTCATTTCCTTGAAGGGAGACTAAAGATGAATGAATGCAAAATTCAAGAAGCCCTTCAAACCCTCAATGACACCCATGCCTTAATGAATAACCTCTATTGGAATTTGGGGGATCAGTCTTCTATGAGATACATGGAAGAGTTTCAGAAAGCCATGGCAAGCATAAAAGGTAATTTTTGAACCTACTTTTTGATAGAGATATTTTGTTGGAGCTTGTAGAATTGTTTCATGGTACATCCTTGAGGGATGATGAAGAGATCAGCAAGCTCAATGATGAATTAATGGCCACCCAAGATTCTTTAAGAAGCACTCAAAGTACCCTCCAAGAATCCAAGAAAGAAATATTGCAGCTTCATGAAAAGTTGCAAAGATCCCCCCTACCCTCCTACTCACCATTCAGTCAACTTCATTTGGATGAAAGCATTCTTGATCATAGGGAGGAACCTCATGAGATGGTGGATCATCAGGATCATTCATTTTTATATTTGGTTGAAGAGTGTGCAAAATAGTTTGAGGAGAACCAAGCACTTGACTTTTTTCCAAAGGAACTTGAGTTGTTCCTTGAAGACAGACACTCTCCCATGGAAGAGTGGGATGAGAGCACCCAGTTTGGGCCAGCCAATAATGGATAAGTTGAAGCCATAAGTCTGATCACTGAAGGTTGCAGACATTCAAAGAAGGTTCACAGTTATTTTTCACATGTCCTAGATTCAGCAACACCAATGGGGAATGAATAGTGGGTGAAGAAATTCTTCTGGTTTGTGTCACATGTACGACAGGAGGATCATGATCTGTCCCCATGGGACATGGATCCTATTGCAGAAGAGATGGCTGATTATAGCTCATATAAATCAGCAAGCAGGATCTCTGATTCACCCACCAGATGGATGGATAGAGGCCTCACTAGAAAATAAAATCTGGAAGGTGAAACGTTCACTTGTTTCTGCAATAAATTTCTTATTATAAATGAAATTGTCTTGAATTGTGAGCAGCAGCAAAAGTATATTTTGCAGCCATTTGATGTCACTCATCCACATATTGATTGGGTGAAAGATTACCTGACAAGCATGAAACTTCCTAGCAAAATTTGTTATGCTTATGGTCAAGGGAAGGCAGCTAAGAAGGCAAGTTGCCAAGTTAAATTAATGGAACATTTTACTTGCAGAGGTTGGCCTATGTGGAGGGAATCCACATGCTAGGAGGGATGCTTGAAATTTTTCTCCAATGGCAGAGAGTTGAGCCATTGGATGTTTTCACTAGAAGAAACATTTTTCTATCCACTTGGTTTAGTTGGCAGTAATGTCCTTTCAGTTAGTCCTTGGATGAAAAGGCACATTTTTTATGACAGATCCACTAAATTGATTTTGATGATTGGGAAAATGTAGTTGATACTTTGGGATCTGGGCATTCATTGGAGTGACAGATTGCCAAAGGTGACAAAAAAAATTTGGTCCTTGTAGGCGAAACAATGGGATCCAGGAATTCTACTTAGTTATCTTAACTGGGTTGAAAATTTTGTTTATGATTCATTTACATATGTAAATTACAGTGCAGTTTTTCTTCATTTTTTTGAAGGCCCAAGTTTAATTTACAGACTGTACAGTGGATGGGGACAATTACAATTAGAGTGGTGCAGCAGAAACCTGGTGGAATCCTGACATTGCTTGAGGACAAGAAATCTTAGGAAGGGAGGACTGTCATGTCCCCATATTTTTCCATGGTCCATGGGGTAATTTTGGCCTAAGTCACCTAGGCAATAATTATTTAATTAATGAGCAAGTATGGAAACTACCTTATGGAAGATGCCTAAGGTTTTATTTGGGAATTAAATGGACAAGGAGGGCCCCCCATGCAGTTATTAACCCCATGACTAAGTCCAAGTGATTGACTAATTGAGAACTTAATTAATTGGGGAAATTTTGAGGCATTACACCATAACAATTAATTAATTACTGGATAATTAATTAATTGCTAAGGTAAATTATTTCTAAGTTGTATTATTTTCATTTAAATGTTTATTGCTAATAAATGTGCCAAGTGGTTGATGACTTGGCTAGGAAATTCGAATTGGTAAGTGAGCCAAACTTGCCTAAGTGGTAAAGTCTCAGAAAAGCTAAGGAATCTAGTGGAGACAAGTTGGCAAGATGAACCCAGAAAGGAAACTGACAAAAGCGAGAAAAACCAGACAAAAGTAGGAAAGGGGAAAGTAAAGAAAGTGGAAAGATTCAGAAAAGATTTCTAAAAGAAAATAGCAACAACCAGAAAAGCTATCTAAAGTGCACTTGCCCAAATTCAGTGAAGGAGGTGAAAGGAAAGAAAGTTTTGAAAGCTCAGAAGTTGCTATTCTCCTAAAGAAAGGCGCCCTCATGGATTTGGAGTAGAATGGGAAAGTGGGTAACCTACTCTCATAGGTCACCAAGCCAAGAACTTTCTCAGCAGGTCATCATGAAGTTTATAAAAGAATCCAACCAATTCCATTTGACAACTTTTGATCATTTGTAATTTGTGAATGAGAGCTCTGAGCTACTCACATGTTGAGAGATGTGCCTCAACCATTCCTCTTGGGTGATATGCCCCAATGCCCTATGATTTTCCTATGAGTATTATGCAGGTCCAGAAAATAATATTACAGCCAGTAACCTTCAGTACAGTTCAGCCATGAAGATCTAATGTCAGATTGAAGAGGAGGCTACCATTGGAGGAGATTCACAGCTAGATTTAGTGGAAGAATATAATTATGGAGAGATGTTCTCAGGACCTCCAGTGAATTCTATCAGCTGAATTTGTAGAGATTAGTTGTTTCTATATTCCAGAATTCAATATCAGATCGAGTTTCCACTCCTCTTCTACCTCTACTACTCCCACAGCTAGATTTGGAGGTGATTCCACTGAAGAAGAGAGCTAGTTGATGATGGCGCCCATTTGAAGATAAGCCACTCAAATTGCAGCAATATCAGCCATATAATATGTATATGGACTGATATTCACTTCCAAAATAGAGACACAGTAACTTCTTACTTCTCTTCTCTATTCTCCCAATATTGTAATCAAGCAATTAGCCTGTGAGGCACTATCATTTGAAGAGCAAGCAGTTAAATAAAGGAGGAATGTTCTGAATGAAATATCTTGTGTTTTATGTATGTAAAATCTCATATCAGATCTGAATAATCATTAGAATAGAGTTTGGAATTTATAAAAGCAGTTTGCCAATTTAAAATTCAAGACTAGCTAGATTGATGCCCATTCTAGACTAGTTTTACCACTTTCACTGCCATTTCCATTCTAAGCAATATTTTTACATTCTGTCAGTTGGAGAAGATCCTTAACTCATCCCAGTATCCATATAAGTCATAAAAATAAAAAATTGTAAGCCTTTAGACCCTATTTGGAAATATTAGGAAAATACTAGCTCAGCAATCCCGAGAGAGCCCAAAAACCCCAATTCTTCCAAAAATATCCCAAGTATGATAAATTATCTTCCTAAACATAACCATCATTCATTCGAATGATATAAACTCTGTTATTAACTTTAGGAACCCACCCAATCTAGTAAGCATATGCTGGTGTGCCCAGAAAGCTTTGCGGTAGGCTTCAGCGGTAGCTGATGTCCAAAACATAAATGACCCCAGTGCTTTGTGCTTAGGGATATTTCTCTGATATTATTGGTTGCTTCTGAACACACCCCATACAAATTCTAGAATTGAATTTTCATCCCACCATCCTCATTCCTTGCCTTAATACCCCTCACTTACCTCCTGCTGCATTCAGAGAAATTGTCAGAAATTTAACTTGACAAGTTCATAAAAATTTTGAAGTTGAGTTAATATATTGGTTGAAATTTTCCAAGGATATTACAAGAACAGTCTTCAATCAGAAATTTCGATTGCAGTAATTAAATAAATCCTCAAGACTTGGTCCAAGTATATCTAGGACCATAACATTATAATCACCTTCAACACCAGAGCATCTTATATTCGAAAGTCTAGCTATATTCCAATAGGTATTCCAACAATTTATGTGAGGAAGACATCCATAAACCTTCTAGAAACTTATATTGAAAGACAGAATCTTCAAAGCATGACCCACAATAGAAATTACAGTAAGTTTCCTAGGTAGAAAAATTATGAAATTAACTATGAAAAGAAACTCGGAATTCCTAGTTAGACAGCAGTAATCTTACTTCCTCCTTGGAGAATCTTGTACAATTTGGACTCGTACAGAAGTTGTGGGTGCTTTGTTTTTGCATTCTCTTGTTTTGTTGCAAAACATAGTTAGAAAATTGTCTAATGAATTTATATAGCAATTACACTGCGCAGGAACTGCCTTACATGAGAATAGCACAGGTGTTTAAATTTATTACATCTAGCTGAAATTCAACCACACATTTTGGATTGTTGTGACACATAATACCTACAAATAACAAGTCTAGAGATCATATTTTGTCACTCTTACCTTTTCCTATTGAAATCCATTTCCTCCTCAAAAATTAAGATACTATGAACTCTCTATATATATGAATGCTATCAAACAAACCCTAGAAATGCAAAATATAATTTGCAGATACTTCCCATAAAGAGACTCAAAGATCAAGAAGAGAAGAACTTGCAGATGATATTAATCCAGGCCTTAATAGAGTGTCACTAAATTACAAACTGAAATAAAATGTCATTTGGCTCTTAAGTTATTAACTGAATAGGGAAGATCTCTATCTAAATTGCCAAGTAGTGATATGTATAGCTAAAAGACAACATACAAGCAATTTCAAACAGCGCTACTAAATTTCCATTGCGGCTACTTTTTCCTTAAGAACTGTTAATGACTAACGTTGTATCATCTAAGACTAACTTCACTTATGTGTCTGGGTCCACAAGATCTTCAAGAATCTGGACAATTCAAATGCAATAAATAAATTGTTTCCAGCACCAATAAAAAGAGTTGCTCGGAAAGATATTAACTAATAGACTAGGAAAAGGAATTTCAGAAAAATATAAAGTAATAAAGAAGGAAGGATTTGGAAACTAGAAACCTTTCTCAAAATATTTCTCTTATTCGGGGAAGCTCTAGCTTTAATCAGCAATTGTGCCACTTCCAAGTGTTCACCTCTAGCTGCACAATGAAGGGGCTAAATGGAATGTGCATATGAGATTGCTGCAATTGAATTTATAATTATCATTTTCATAAAACTAAATCATATCAATTTTATTTAAACAGAATAAATTTGTTTCAAATTGCCATGATACCATTACAAAGTGTTACAGACTGTAAGTGAAAAACATGATCTTGATCATACATTGAGAAAACTTCCGGGTCCATTTTCTGCCACTCTGCTAATGAATGAATTTAAATTTGAATAATTCAAACCAAAAATTCTTGGAAACAAACAAATCATGAATAGCATATTTAAAGTGTGATCTGTTTCTCAACATGAAATTATCTGGGTGATTGAAACATATTCCAACTACTCCTGTGCATGTAGCTTGGTTCTTATTTCTTAAGCCCAACTAGCATGGTACACAAACTGCATTTTTCTACGATTCAAACCAGGTTCGAACACCATTTTTTTTTCTCAGTTCTAAGACAGATTCCTTGGGCTTCACCAAGAGGAAGGAACCCAACAAACCCTAGTATCCTGTCGAAATTATTAAAAAAGAAAACTAAGAACCCTAAATTAATGTTGACACTATTACCATATGCATCTGTAAAATTTGACTCAAAATTAAGGAGACAATACTGAGCAAACATAAATTTTGACACAAAATATGCATGTGTGCATGCAATTTTTCGTTTCTACAAACCACTAAATCTTGATTTATCAGTCTAAATATGTATTTACAATATATTCTCTTAATTTTCAAATCTTGTATTTCTTTATTTTGTCATAAATGTTTTATTTGATATGCCTGTTCTTTGTCACCCAAGCCAAAAATAGCAGATCTGGAAAATGTTGAACTCAACCAACACTTGAATCCAATATACAACTGACACTCCAAGTCCCTGCAACCTTGGACTCAAAAGGAATTTATTCTAAAAGCACACACCTTCCTTATTCGAGGTAAATAATTTCTTCTAAGGCTTAATCATTGCTTCTAACAACGAAGCAGAGGCCTAGTGGCACTCCAAGGGATCACTATGCCTCTAGACCATGGTAATAATAAAGCATCCATTATAGGGAATTTGACCGTCATCATTTACTCACTTCTAATGGGAAAACAGCAAACCGCTAAAAGAAACATGAATAGCCTGAATAGCATAGAGGGCACTCTCACTGACTCAAATCTTCCAATCTGTATCCAACTTACAAGTCAAAAGAGAACTCAACAAGGAGGTGCCGGATAGAATGGCATATGTCAGAGCTACCTTGCAAGAAGGAATGTTTGCTTTCTGTGACAGTAGGGGGACAAGAGCACTCCCCCCTCTACCTCTCTTTATCATGGTTCCACCTAGAAGAAGGGATTCAAATCCTAAATACGAATTTAGAAGAAAGGATTCAAAGCCCAAAGAGGAAGTTGTTGTATGCATCAAAGAAGTGGGGCCTCCCTCATTCACCTTTCAAGTCACTAGCATGCAGTAGACAAGGGGGATTAAATGCCCCTTTCCATTCGCCTCCCGTCTTCTCCTCATTTGGACACTAGCCATTACAATTAGCGTATCTTTGTCAGATCCTCATGCATGTGAACCTTCACAGCTTGGTCTGATGTAAACGCTTGGCTCGTCTAACATGGACACTCTCTCTGACCTAGTGGTGTGCAACTTGGTCCAGATCAACCTCCCCCCTATGCATGGCCTACCCGCTGACTCAATAGCTTTAGCTCTGCCCAAAGATTCTACTAACCCTTCCTGGGGTGACGCTAGAAATATGGAAACCCGGGTGGATTCTATTGTTGAAACCCATCATGGACCTTAATTTCTGCTAATTCGTCTATGTTTTGTCAATAGTTTTATTGTTAAAATTGTTTATCCATATATATGTGTGTGTGTGTGTGTGTGTGTGTGTGTGTGTGTGTGTGTGTGCACTTTTAAGCAGGATAATTTGGTTGGACTTGTTTAGCATTTTAGTTGGTATTCTCCTTCTACCTATGTAAACAAGACTGGCTCAGTTTTTGTGGTGTAAGAATGCTAGACAGGTTTGGTCGAAGCAATTTTGATAATATTAAACAACCATTACTACTGTCAAATAATAAAAACTGATAAAATACTTCTTGGTTTGTATTTATCAGGCAATGATACAGATGTCAGAATCACATTGAAGGATGAAAACACCTCTGACAAAGATGACTTTGTAGATTTACTTTTATATTATAACAAGCAAACAATTATTGTTTGTAGACACTAATAATATTCTGGTTCAATGGCCTACGGGGGTAGAGCAATTGGTAATGAGTAATTGAGATGAGAAGTTGTAAATGGAAGATCACAAGTTCAAATCTCTGTGAGTACTTACAAAAAAAAATTATTCTGGTTCAATGGTTCTGCACAATACCCACACCCATAATCCCCAAATACTTGATAAAGGAGAAGGCGAACATACCAGTTTTAAGGCCACTTCCTCATTTGTCTGAATGTTTACCCCCTAAGAATAACCCACATATCAAATCATCAATATTGTGTTTATCAACCATCAAAGAAAAAGCATGCACAAATTTTTATAATCCAAAACTAATTTCTGATAAGAAAAAAAACCTTGTTATTTCATAGTAATTGAAGCATACCATTTGAATCCCAATACAGAAAGAAAGAATATATAAACCAAAATTTCTAACCAGCAAAATATCAACCAAGAATAGCCTGGTTTGTTAGTGGCCTCCATAAAATATTTTGGCCATGAATAAACACAAGATGACGTCTGGCCAATACATTCACCATTGTCTAAGGCTCATGCGTCATAACTGCACAAGCTCCTGATTTTCTATTATTCATATACAAGTTGTTTAACTTTTTCTAATTGAAATTTTAAGTTTTGATTGTCAACAAATGAGCTCGCTGACATCACCAATAAAATCCAAATCTAAATTATCACATCCTTAAATTTCTTGTGACGCATGTTACCCTAAGTGTAAAGACCAATGAAATATATGGGTAACACTGACAGCAGAGATCCCCTGTATTCTACAGTTTATCAGTCAAAATTAGGCACCATGTAAATAACAAATTGATTGCACTTTTTATCTCCCACGAAGAAACTTGGCATACTGTTTCCCAATGATTTGTTAAAAGTTTCTTTGCAAGGACAGATAGTGTGGGACAACAAGAAAGAGTACAAAGTTTCCAGCAACTTTTCATTGCAGATAAATGAAATTTCTTTAAAATGCATGCCAAACTTGTGAACAGCCGAAATTTCTCTAGAACACATTGCAAACTCGTGAACTTGTGAACAAATGCCTTATTTACTGTTGCCATCTCCGACTGAACCATGATCCCTTGAAGACCTTTTTGCTTACCTGTGACTTGGTTGAGGAAGGTCGTGACAGCTACTTCCCTTGTTGAGCTAGCCGTGAGCCCAGATTTGCTAACCCAAGAGCTTGTGGAGCCTTAATCGACCTAGCCAAGCCTTGATCTACTGAAACGTGAGCCCTGTTGAGGATATTAGTGAAGGTCGCAACCTTCTGTAGTCTTATCTAACTGAGCCGTGACCTATTGACTGCCTGTGAATGCTTGGTTGAGGTCTTATCCGTTATTTGAAGCTTTGTTGGGGTTCGATCTTCTACCTGATTGAGGTCTCGTTGGGCTCTAGAGACATGTGAGTAGTTTCTGTAGTCATAAAAGCAATTCTTGATTTTGAGTGGAGTCGAAAAAAGGAGGGGTCATTTAGGTGCGGAGAGGATTTCCCGAATTTAATTTTTCATTGGCATCCAATTTCGGGGTCTTCATCTCCTAGTTCTTTGCATCGGAGCATGTGATATACATTATTTTGGTTACATAAATTTTGAAACTCAGATTGAAGGTAGGAGTATCAATATAGAGTGTTTTCTCACGGTTGATCCAAGCAAAAGGTAATAGTATTTATATAAAAAAATCAATTTGGATTCAACCTGTTACCTTACACATTAGAGTAATTACTTGCACTTGCCTTATACTACTACTTGCTTCCCGAAGGCACTAGAAGTGATCCAACCAATATACTGCATCATATAAACTATCCCTTGCAACTATTATGAGCTAAGTAAGAGGAATCAAATCTCTTGAGGTGTAATTTTTTGGGGGTGTAGAAAATATAAGTTTGCACCTCTATGAATCCAATTATTCTCTACACTTGCAATCATGGACAAGGCAGAAATAAGTGTAAGAGACCTTGATCTATCCAGAATGAATCTCATGAAAAATACTTTTAATAATATACATTTGCTTTCAAGCTTAAAAAACTTTAAAATGATCAAATTTCTTTTATGGTGCACCATCGAGATCTATAGTCAACCTAACCAAGCTAATTATGTTAGACATATGTCAAAATTTCTTTGTTGGTAACTTCCCCATTGGATTGTATAGAACCAACAATCTCATGAACGTGTCTATTTACAACAATTCAGTAGACAATTGCCTCAATATATGAGCATGTCATCAAGTTTGAGTATTTAGGTGTCAAACAAAGTTTCATTAATGCAAGTATTCATGTATCATATGGAACCCTAACTAAGCTCAAGTTTCTGGATCTCTTAAGAAATATCTTAAAAGGTGTATTCCCCTAGATTCAAGGAATTTGAGGGAGCGGCAAATGTGCTATCTTAGGAGGGATTCTAGAGGGAGCCCTAGATTGAGGAGTCCCGTCACTCCTAGCAATCACCCTCGAGGAAAAGAAACTATGAATGGATGATCGGTTGCTTGAAAAAACTTGGAAAGTAGTATTATGTGAAAAGGTAGTCTACTACTAACTTTGGGATCTGCTATAACTACTTTGTTTGAGAATCAGATGAAGTCTATCATGAGGATTGGAATAGAGCTCCTCTTAGAACTCATGGAATTACCAAAATGCATCAAGGGGGTTAGGACTCAGGAGATCTAAGGTCTCAGTGATCTAATATTTGAAGAACCGAACCTTTGCTTGTCTCTTGTTGGCCCAAAGAATGCAACCTCCATTTTTTATGAGCTATGGTGATTAAAACCCTTGGAAACAAAAATCAAGGCTAAGTGATGGAAGGAAAATTACTGAGTTGCAAAAACCACCTACCGAAGACATTGCCAGTGATCTCCTCTATTGTGATGATAAATTGAATGTAAACCAATATTGCTATGTTGGTCTCCTCTGCTCCTCTGATGTCGAGTAGAAATGAACCCTGTGCGGGGGAATGTGGGCCAATTCCAGTGGCTATAACAAATCTCTCCACTGTTGAATGTCAGAGGTCGAGGAGGGGTTCAAATGGCACACTATTGAATGCTCTACAGGGGTCAAGGAGGGGTTCAAATGGAGCATTGTGGAATGTTGTACAAGGTCGGGGAGGGGTTTAAAATGGAGGGGATCACTCTATATATCATTTTATGTATATATTATTTAGGTTTCGGTTTCATGTAGATCATTTGTATAACACTATGTTCATATATATCTATATATATACTGGAATTCTATCATTTAACAATGATCATCTTATTAGTCTAGATTTACAATTTCATATTAGCAATTTCAAACATTTTTTTCCTTGGAAAAAGGCGTAATTTCATTAAAGGTAATCAAATTACATACTGTATAAGGGCTTCAAGGAGTCCTTTCAAATAATAATCTTTTCAGCTTCATGTATCAAAAAAAAGCAAAAAAAATAGTTTCAAGCTCTACCGAGAGAACTTCAAAGTGATACCATAACATATCCCGAAAAAAATAATCCAAATCTTATATGCCCTGTGACAGAGCAACCAAGAATGGTTCAAGTAATGAATAACCATCTCATTTAAAGATAAAAGAAACAAATAATAAAGAAGCCACAGATGCAGAAAGCATCTATGGAAACCCAAAAAATGCAAATACGGAGGGATTGTAGAGCCACCGGCATTCGAACTGAAAGCCACCAACTAATATAGTCACAATGTTGCCAAGGAAATTTCACACTGCACCGAGAAACATCCAGCCAAATTGTCGGCTTGACAATAGTTTTCAACCGGTGCCACCACTAAAAGGAAGACAGAAAGCCCGCATCAGAGTAGTTCTCTACCCCCGACTAATAGAAGCCAATGCCCCCATCGTGGATGCACTTCCCTGCATCACCCCTCAGAGCCAGATCCACCGCCATCACCACCGATCAGCAGGTGAGTCCCACCAGGAAATGGGTCGCCATGCAAAATCTCCACCACCCCCCACTTGCAGTGAGCCGTCCATCTCCGATGCTCCTGCAAATGTTCAATGATAGCCATTGCAGTGAACATACACCGTTGTCCACCACTGGAAACCGCACCTGCAGATACCACCACCGCGCCAAAGTAAGAAAGATTCTGCTGCCGTCAACAAAGACGCCATCAACCTGAGCGCCGTGAAACCTGTACCATGTGGCACACCATGGTCAAACACAAAGGAGAAGAGGGATGGCGGCCATGGAGGGCACTTTTTCATGATGGTATTTGGAGTGTCACTATGAGAAGGAAATATTTGAAAGGAGTTGATGTTGTATCATGGCTGAGGAAGAAACACTTTGCTTTCCCAATAGCCTCCATTATCTGGAAAAATATATTGACTACACTACTTGTGGTTAAGCAGTGGATTGCTTGGAAGGTTGGTACAGGTATGAGAGTTCTCTTAGGCTTGGATCCTTTTTTGGGTGGAGGATCTGGCTTTATACTATCAGAAGAACTGTTATCACACCTACATAATGAGAGCCTTTATTATCTTTCATATATACATAATACAAATATCTCCAAATTGACAGGTTCTAGTATTTGGCTCTTTGCATAAGATCTCGGACTCACACAAACTCTAGCCAGTGAATGGAACACATACATACAAGGAATTTACCAAAATGGGATCACTCTGTCTACAGAACCAGATAGGTTGGCTTGGACTTGGAACAAAATAGAAGGGATTGTGCAGATAGTAAAAGAGGCCTATAATGCATTTATATATCTTTATGAGAATGATGATTTGAAGTGGTGGTATACAATGATATGGAAATTCAAAGCTCCTCCAAAATCAATTCTATTTATGTGGTTATGCTTACGAAATAAAGTCTTAACAGGGGAGATTTACAGAGAAAGGGGTGGAATTGGACCTTCAGCCTATCCATTATGTTTGAGCAGTGAGGAGACCAAACAACATATTACAATAGATTGCAGCATTACTCAGGAGCTTTGGACTTTGATTTGTAACATTCTTCAAGTCAAAAATAATTGGCATCTGTAGCCCCTTTAAGAAAATTTAAAGCTCTAGTTTTTAACAAATCTCAAGGTAAAATCAATTCCCTTTATTGTCACATGGAGGTTATGGATTTTAATGAATGCCATTCTTTTTTAAGGCTACAGAAAGAACCTAGAGGAGGTTGGGAGAAGGATTATTAAAGCATCAGCAGAATTCGTCATAGATCCAGGTGCAGACAAAGTAAAATTTTTGATAAATCGACCAATTTTATTTGGTAATTCACCCATGGGATTCTTCGATGGCACAACAAGTAAGGATCAAAGTGGAATCGGGATTTTGGTGAAAGACACCTCCACTCGTTGTTTTAAGGCACACATGGCAACTGATGAAACAAAACTGATGAAGTTGAATATAGCATCGACCCTGACCAATGTATTTAAATTTTGGTTAACTTTAAAATTATGTCTCCTCATATTTTATTAGACTGGGTCCAAAGCTTTGTGTTAACAACAACTCCTCAGGAACAATACATGTAAAGTTCGGAACCATGCCATTATCGGGCATGTTTAACCTAAAGTTCTTCCTTGACTGTCTCTGATCATAGGCACCGATGACGATGGTGGAGAGCTCATTCTTCACGCAATTAATTGAGTCGGTACTGGTATGCACTAACATGTGTCTACAGCAAGGTGGCATGTGTCTACAGCAAGGCGACAAGTGGTGGCACATCTTAAATAATGCAGACCGTGAGTCTTTGCTCTCATATGATGATACCCAAAACTTGAGTCCAACTTTGAAAAAACATTTTTCCATCTAAGTTAATAAAGAGGATCATCAATTTGGGTAGGAGGTACTTGTTCTTAATTAATTGTCACCTTATTTAACACTGAATAACCAATGCATGTCCAAAAGGTTACATCCTTGTTATTGACTACCAATATGTGTTATATCCAAGGTGATGCACTTGGTCATATGAATGCTTTGTCTAATAATTATTGTAATTGCATCTTGAATTCACTCAACTCATTAGTTTAAAATATATTTGAGGCCTTGGATATGGGCATGTGTGTGTTATCTTATGCTCTCTTGTTTCCATTGTTGTCCATTGGAATCCACTTGAGTCACCCTTCACAAAAAGGGGAAAACAATGAGAAGAAAGGGTAATGGCAGAATGAAAATTACTAGCATGTTGAAATTGGCAGGAAAATTTTCATTTTTGGTGTTACAGATCTAAAAATTACCAACATATCCCACTTGTAGTTGAAATTAGATTCACTATTTAGACATTATGTGATGTCGCAAGGCCTTAATCATCACTCAAGGGTTCAATTAAATCATGAGTTTTAAGGGGGGTTACAAAAAAACCACCTCCCAAAGTTCAATTCTCATGATTTTTGGGGGGGGTTGACAAACCGCCCCCAAAAGTTATGAGAATTGGGCTTTTGGGGGGGTTTTCAAACAATCACCTCCAAAAGTTCAATTCTCATGACTTTTAAGGTGGGTTCCAAAAAAACTGCCTCCAAAAGTTGAATTCTGATGACTTTTAGGGGGGAGTTTGACAAACTACCCCCAAAAGTTATGAGAATTGGGCTTTTAAGGGGGCTTTTCCCAAAACCGCCCCCAAAAGTCAAATTTCAGGACGTTTAAGGGGGTGGAACAGTAAAATATTGTTCTTACGGGAAAACCCAATGTAAGTAATGTAAATGGTCCATAAATGGATCAATAGTAATGTAAAAATGTAATGTATGATAAATGATTGATAGTTACATAGGTTTAGGCTTTTATAGGCCCGTCATGTACCTTTTCGACAAAAGGTCATGACTATTGATATTTGTTTAATTAATAAAATAATATTAATATTTAATATTAATTTATTATTATTTTGTTGTTACATTGTCACTCTCTTAGAAACGCTTTATCCTCAAAACCTTAATTTTTATGTATTGCTTTTTGTGGTGTTGTATTTGACGACACATGTCGATACAAACTTTTAAGCGTCGAGCATAACTTCTGATATGTGGATGGATCAATCCATCCCAAGTTGATTTTTCGATGATTGTCGAGATTCCATACTGATATGTCATCGGGAGTTTTGATCACCTTAGTACCTTTATCTTCCGACATTTCCACCTTTTTAGGGTATCGTTTTTTATGGTTGGGGTGTCGATAGGGAATTTTCACACCGTAAATTTCCTTTACGAAAGTCGTCTCTTGATCACTGCTCTGAGTTGGAAGTTGTATTTTCGTCCCTTGAGGTTTTAAGGTTTCGTCTTGTATTTTTTCCAACTTGTTCTCTAACTGTATCTTATCCTTTTGAAACTTCTTAATCACTTCTACTTGTGATTTCCTAACTTCTTCCGACTTCTTAAGTTGCTCTTTAAGATCCTCATTATGACTTCTGATGCAACTATTTTCTTCCTGCTTGTCTAGAAGTTTCCCTTCAATGTCTTCCATAGATTGTTCTATCTTTCGGCTATTTTTCAGTTTCTTAATTTTTGTGACTAGTATCTTGTTATGATTTCTTAGTCTGAAAATTTCTTCAGCATTGTTGGATAATGCTTTATTATTCTTTGCGATCTGCGATTTGTGTGCCTTTTTAGAGTCGTCGTTTTGTGTTTGAAGATCTTGTATCTGTTGTCAACATTGGTCGACCTTTGATTCTTGATCTCCTAATTTATGCCATATCTTCTTCAAATCTTCATCCTTGTCATTAAGGATCTTGTTCAAGCGTTTTATTTCTGCTTCGTATTTAATTATTTCATTCTTTATATCTTGATCTTCTAGCCTCTGATTGAGTTTATTTTCGGCTCTTAATTCATCAATTTGTACATACAATTTTTCTATATAACTTTCCTGGTCGGAGATTTTTTGTTCATTGAACTTTTGTTGTAGCTTACGTATTTCAATTACAGCTTCAAATTGTGTAATCATGTCATGTAAATCTTCATTGTCTCTTTGATAGTGCTTTAACTTGGATTCTAATTTTTCTATATGTAGTCGCAAACTAGCTTCCATGGTCTTCTTTTGAAATTGATTCCTTTAGTGATATATAGTCTCTGGCTTCTTCAGCGATAAGTTGTCTTCGACTTTTTCGATGAGAGAAGGTCTTTGAACTCTTTTACTAGTCTTCCTTGACTTCTTTTTCGACAATAAATATCAGGTTAAATAACCTTTTTTTTTCAAAAATAATTATTATAAAAAAAAAAATTTTTTTTATAATAATAACAATTATTAATTAATTACTTAATTAATAATATTATTATATTAATGTTTTATGAACTATATATATATATATATATATATATATATATATATATATATTGTTTTTCCAAAAAACTAATTTTTAGTTGGATTACTAAATTATTATTATAGTCATATAATAACTAAACTCATCCTAATTAAGGTATGAGTTATTATAAATAATGGTTTCTTTATAAAACCAAGGCTAGTTTTATAAAACCAAGACAATGTGTGGTTTTATAAAATCAAGGCAATGTGTGGTTTTATTCTTCTCCTTTTTTATGCGATCTTCTTTCTTGTTCTCTCTTTTTATTTTTAACTTCTCTTTTTTTTTCCTCTCTTTTAATAATTTTTTTTTTCTACAATAAGGATGGCTAAAAGCTTAATGTAAGGTTAAAAACCTAAATCTCAAAGAAACTTTTACAATTTGGCCACAAGCCGGAATCAACAAACCATTGGAATAGTAAAATATTGTTCGTATGGGAAAACCCAATGTAAGTAACGTAAATGGTCCATAAATGGATCAATAGTAATGTAAAAATGTAATGTATGATAGATGATTAATAGTTACATAGGTTTGGGCTTTTATAGGCCCGTCATGTACCTTTTCAACAAAATGTCATGACTATTGATATTTGTTTAATTAATAAATTAATATTAATATTTAATATTAATTTATTATTATTTTGTTGTTACAGAGGGGTTCCAACAAAATCGCCTCCAAAAGTTCAATTCTCATGACTTTTAGGGGGGGGTTTGACAAACCGCCCCCAAAAGTTATGAGAATTGGGATTTTAGGGGGGGTTTCCCCAAAACCACCCCCAAAAGTCAAATTTCCATGACTTTTAGGGGCAGTTTTAGAAGACCGAATCCAAATGTCTGAAAAAACGTTTAGGGGGGGTTTTACCAAGACCTCCGCAAGACAAAACCAACCCTAAAGGGCTATTTTGTTGTAGTGGGAAGGAAAGCTCATGGAAATGGAGGAGGAATTCACACCAAGATCCATGGTAAGGATGTACCTCTTCATTGTTTTAATATGAAATTATTCAAGTTTGTTCCATTTGAATGTTTGAATGTTGCTTATCTTGTATGATTTAACTTTTCAAAGGGCTTTAGATCTTAATGATTTTTGGATGAATGAATGTAGATCTTAAGAAACTTGTGATAGTCATTTTCATTAGCTGACATAGAAGCACACCACTTTTTAGTAAAATAGATTGATGATTGCAAATCCAACTCCCTACAAGCAAACCACTTCATCTATTATCAGATTGGCGACTCCGTGGCTTGAAATTTCTTGATATCTCATGATTTTTCTTCATTTTTGGTGATTTCCATTCTTTATATCTACTAATGTTTATCTTAAAGATCACTTAAAGATCCTTAGATCCAGCAAGAAGAGCTTCAAATCGTCCTCCTCACACCTTCCATGTAGCAAATGCTTCAAAATTGCATCATAGATCTCGGTTTTTGTGCATTGAAGGGTCGTCGCACTGTCCACACTACCTTACTGCGACGTCGCACTGTACACCATAGCAGACTGTGATGAGGCCTAAAATTTGGTTTTGGAGACCTCAATCCCCCTCACCTTTACTCCTTTCAATTGGTACAATAGTATGTCTTGGAGTAGGGACCTCTTAGGGTGAAGATCCAACCTCCTTTACCCATTTTTAGTCCCTCCTTTCCTTATGTTTCTTGGTTTAAATATCTACATCTTTTGGTTTCCAATTTGCAGCTCATTAACTAGTTTGTGAGATCCCTGCTTTGGATTTGTTTTGGAGGCTTTGTTTATGCATTTTCAACTTCATTAAAGCTTATATTTCTTCCTAAAGATCAATAGGTTACTTGTTTGAAGAATGTAGAAAATATTTACACAATTTGGATCAACATCTTGTCAATTGGAATCCACTTCCAAAACAATTTTAAAATGCTTCAAATTGCTATCTCTTTTCAAACCTCCTTCAAAGTTGTAATCTTGAGACATCTAGGGCTGATATTTACTTGCAATAATGTCTCCTTTACATGTCTACAAGTCACCTACCTTCCAAACATATTACTTCAATTTTGTAATCATACACTAGTTTGGTGAGATCTCTTTAGCTTAAGATCTGTTTTAAGACATGATTTTTACTACATTTGCACACTTGTTTAAGGCTTTATTTGCAGCTTGAGATCAGTGTTCTACTCCTATTGACAAGTTAGGAAAGTTTTGTACCATTTGGACCAAGATATTTACAATTGGAACTCACATCCATACACCATTAAAAACTGCTCCAAATTGTCATCTATTTTCAATCTTTCTTTCAATTGGTAGTAGATCTTCTTACTTTTGACCACATTTGATGATGGATACCTGTTTTTACATATTTAGGGACTGATATTAACTTGCATTAGTGTCTCTTTTACATGACAGCAAGTCTTCCAAACACATTAATAGAATTGTTTCAAAACTACTTAAAGACATTTAAATGTTAAGATATCCTACACATGCTGATTGGAAACTTTAAACCAAAGAATAACCATACACATTTGGAAGAACCATGCACATTTAGAAGAACCATACACATTTGAAAGAACCTTCCACACATATTTGCATTTGAAGAACACACTTTGAACATCACATGTTGAGATAATTTGAGAGTAATTTCTTTCCAAAAAATAGAAATAAACTTTAATTAGTTACATTTTGTTTTAAGAGTTAGAATACTTTCATGATTTGCATGCACAATTAGAGAGAGTTGCACCTTTAGAGTTCAGTTTTATTGAGATATATTGTGTATGAGGCACCGTATCCTCTTCACTCGCATCTTATGATGATCTTGTGAATGAGAAAGTGTATCTCGCTTGTAATAGTTTAGGAGTTGAGTTTTTCAAAGCATCTTGTATCGAGCCACCGTATCCACTTCACTCGCACCTTATGGCGACCTTGTGAATAATAAAGTGGATCTCACTTGTAACAGAGTAGATTTAATTTTTTCATGCAGTTTTTCGATCCACTGTATTCTCTTCACTTGGGCCTTATGGCAATCTTGTGAATGAGAAAGTGGATCTCACTTGTAATAGTCTGGAATTTAATTCATAAGCATTCCAAAGGTCTTTGCATATCCTCTTCACTTAGGCCTTATGGCAATCTTGTGAATGAGAAATAGGGATCCCTCGTGTAATAGAATTAGATTCATTTTTACTTGAGATATCTGTTTGAGTTACATTGGTCTTTAAATGTCAATTATTATCTATATTTCAAAAAAAAAAAAATTGTGCATGAACATACAAAATCTACCATAAATTTTGCATATCTGAAAGAAACTCATGAACCTCTAACTCTCCATTAATTTAGAATATTCATCGAATTGAAAGGTAGAGTAGTGAGCATTTTGCATTGTTTGGTTCATTTTCCTGTTTTCAAGTCAAAACACCGCCAGTTTCATTTTCATCCCTCAAACTAAGAAAACTACCCTTAAAATTGGTGCTTAATCTAAAATTGACAAAATTTTGATTTTCATATCACCAACAAGTTTAGGTTAGTACCTTGGATTAGGTCTAGATATTTAACACTCTTGGACTGCAAAAATTTGAAACTAGCATTGATTAAAGAGAGGAAATCCATTAGTAGCATGAAGCGCCTGTCGGGAAAGCGCTTCTGAAACATGCATTAAGCAAGAGGTCAATCTAAATAAGTAAAGAGTGGTTCCCACATCTTGATTGTTTAGTGGGACATGTACTCATCACAGAACTCTATGCAAGTGACAAGTCCTCGGGGTGACATTACTTTTCTAGAGTACCTGGTTATGAGGGTTGTCCTCGACTTGCGACTGTTCCGCTCGACCGTGAATTGTGAAGTGGTAACTTTAGTGGCTTTTCCTAGGATATCACATAGGCTGTTGTAAGTGGGGAAATCTTGCAGTACCTGAGATAGACTTTGGAACTTTTACTCCTTGGGAGGGTGATTGGTCAGGAACCAATGCTTGCACCCCTGGCGATTAAATTTTATTGTAACTGTTTCTCACACCTTCGCTGCTAGCAATTGTCTGAGGCCTAACATCCCTCAACAGCTACTAGTTTCGGAAGGCCCTCTAATCCATCTTTTCACTGAGATTTATCTCTTTGGAAAATTAGTTTGTTTGCTTGGATCTATAGGACTTTTTACTGTGTGGACATTTTTTTATTTTTGTTGAGTCTATACTTCCTTAGGATTGTTTGATTAAGAATATCATTTTAAACACATCCTTTTTATCAACTTCTTAGAAGTGGCTACTCTCTCGATCCACCAGTCACGGTGGCAGCGAGGTGATTCACCAGAAATTGAAGGCCCTACTACATTGCAGAGATAGATACAAAAACCACATCCTAATGACTTGGAAACAGAACTGATTTTAAAGACAATTAATATTACTCGAGAAGAACAACATCAAACAAACCCTGAACATTCATTATCACATCACGAACTGAATACAGACATAGTTGATGATCTTACTCTAGTTGAAATTGAAACATTGAAAAATCACACAAATGTTCATGTAATTCCACCTTTGATAAGTCTTTCAGAACTAGTTGCACTTACTATCTGTGAGTCACTGGGTGATATCAAACATCTTTCTGAAAGTTTGAATGACATGCACAATCCAACAAGTGACCCCATGGCTTCATCGGGAGCACAAGGGAATACATCGTCGCAACATCAAACAGTTGCTGGAGGTAGCAATACTTCCAATTTGGCCTTTACATCAATCCCAACAATTAGTATACCTGTTAGTAGCACAGGTTCAACCAGCACTTCAGTGCCAGTTGGTACAGTTTCGGGTTCCTATCCCAGAAGTACATCCACTTCATCTACAGGAATCCCTACTGAAGGGTGTGCCTTAACAAACATTGGTTTTCCATATGGTTCGGCTAATCAAGGTCAACACACACAAGGAGTAAACCATAATCGTCTTGGTATACCTAACACTTGTCCAAATTCTACTTCTGGGGGAAACCCTTCACCATGGAATGGTAATATTCCTGGTGTAAGCAATGAACCATGGAACATTTATTCCGATAGGGAATATGCTCCTCAGATTTGTGGAAATGCCCTAGGGGGTTATCCTCCGACTTATCCTAGCTCAATTCCTAGCGATAATCCACCTATCAACCCCATTCCGCAATGGAGTGGGGAGGTTTCAGGGAGTATCCAATCTTTTTGGGGCACACCTTCACAAGGAGGAAATCAACCTTGGACGCTTATCTAAGCCAAGGAAACAATCAATGGTTTGGTCAGATTCCGGAAAGTAACCAATCTTTTTGGGACCTACCTCCGCAAGGGGGCAATCCATCCATCCATCCTGTTCCACCATGGAATGGACAACATTTAGGAAGTAACCAATCTTTTTGGATTCCATCTCCACAAGGAGGAAATCAAACTTGGAACGCATATCCAAACCAAGGAAACAATCCATGGAGTGGTAATGTTCCACCAAGTAACCAATCTCAATGGAACATACCCCTGCAAGGGGGAAATCCACCCACGAATCCCAACCATCCAGGGAGTGGTAATGTTCCACCAAATAACCAACCTTATTGGAACATACCTCCGCAAGGGGGAAATCCATACATGCAACCTAGTTCACAATGGACTGGGCAACATCCAGGAAACAACCAATCCTTTTGGATGCAACATCCGCAAGAAGGTAACCCCTCTTGGAATGCTTTTGAAGCCCAAGGACCACATCAATGGAGTGGCCATGTTCTAGAAAGTAACCAATCTCTTTCGGGCCTAACCCCGCAAGGGGGAAATCCAACCATTAACCCCATTCCGCCATGGAGTGATCATGTTCTAGAAAGTAACCAATATTTTTGGAACCAACTTGCAAGACTTGCATTTGATCCAGCTAGGCTACCACATGAACCTCATGCCAATGGTACGACGGATTCCGTCAACCATCTTGAATAGATTAACCCACATTTGGGACAAGTTTCTATTCAGAATTCGCAACCAACAGCTGGCCAAGAAATGCAGGAACCTGCTAATCCTTCCAACAATTCTAACATCCTCACAGTCTCATCCATAGACCTGAGAGGAAAGAAGAAGAAGTACAAGGGTAAGTAAAGTGCTAATCCTTCCCAAATTTCTGAAATCCTTATATTCGAGTCCAAAGACCTTAGGGAAAAGAAGAATAAATACAAGAGTAAGCAAAATGCTAACTTTGGGAACAAAGATGCACCAACTATGCTTCAATGCGTTCGGAAACAAAAATCCACTATTTTGACACCAGTAACCCCTCCAGGGGGCAACCAGCCAACCCCCCCGCAAGGGGGCAATGATCCTAATGCCAATGTCTTTGTTGGGTGTATTTACTGTCTTAAGGAAACACCAAATATTTAATGATCGACCAAGGTTGGTAATCTTAGAGTTGTGGCACAATATATGCTAAGGTAGAATGGTACCTAAGGTTTTGGCTCGGTAGACCTTAGAAATGTTTAATAAAGAAAAGATCGAAAGATCTTTCAAAATGAAAAACCGAGTCAAACATAAAGAAAATACAACTACTAAACTGATTGAACCTAACTAAACCAATAGATCAGAATAGTATCAAGCTATACTACTCTACTCTATGAACAATAACTAAAAAGATGAAAAACTACAAATATTATTCTAAGAAGCAAGACTTAATCAAAAATAGAACTACTTTGATGAAATTGAAAGATACTGATTAATAATTAAAACTCTAATTTGGAAATTAGAAAGTAACAACTACAAGTGAGTTCAGAAACCTATCTATGAAATGACTCAATTAACAATTAACTATAGAAACAAGAAACTATGTGATCTTTGAAACAAAATTACAATCTACTGATAAATTCAAGAGCTAAACTATTCAAGCATTCAACAATTACTCAAAACTAAACTAAACTACCTAATTCCACTCTCCTCGGGGATTCTGAGGAAATGTATCAAAAGTAATAGGAATGGGAGAGAATGTATCAAAATGACTTTCAAATGTAACAAGGAAACAAAATGGAAGCAAATCTAGTTTAACTTCTACAAACAAATGCAAACTAAAGAGTGTCCAATTACAACTAAATTTAAACATTGTAACCTATATTTTATCCATAAGCAAATGACTTGGAACAAATGAAATCTAGAAGCAAGTAGAAAACTTAATAAAGATATTTAATTGAAACTGAATTTGATTGAGAAGCAAGTAGAAAACTTGATAAAGATATTTAATTTGAAAAATGAACTTGATCTAGAAACAAGTAGAAAACTTGATAAAGAAATCTTATTTTTAAATCAAATCTTATTCTATGAACATCTTCATTAACTATATGAATGGGAAAGCTTGAACGAAGAAACTATCAAAATTAAGATACTTTGGAGAATGAAATTACTAAATCTAATCCGAAGTCAATCTTAAGAAACATGAAATAACTAAACTAAGAATGGAACTAATGAATTCTAGAACAATAAAGTATTAATGAATTAGATATAAAAGAAACATAATCTGTGAAGAAACTAAAGCAAAGTTAAGGAAATGGAAAGAGAACTAAAGATGAATATGGAACTAAATTAACACTCTATGTAGTGTAGAACAAGATCTTAACTACATCTAAGAATGCTAATTAAAAGCAAGAAATATTACAATTTAAAAACGTAAGAAACTGGATTCTAAATAAGCATAAAAACAATGCATAAAATATTAAAGTCCGTATGACGATTCGGATGGCGATCTAAAAGATGGTTTGAATGATAGTCCAGATGAAAGAAAACAATTTAAACTAAGGAAAGAAACAGACTAAATGATCTTAACGCCGGATAGTTGATGCATATGAACCTACAATGCAAGGAGTACAGTAAATAGACTGTTCAAAGTGTGATTGGCAAGAAGCAACCTATACTAATCATTATCTAAGGAAATGAACTATTTCTATGGCATAATAAAACAAGGTTGGAATGTAAATAAAACTAACCTACAGCTACAGGAAAAAATAGTAGAACTAATTCTAACTATGAATTAAACTTGAACTACTGAAACAGTACTAACAAACTCTATCTAATTGTAAATAAAAAAACTGAAAGCAAACTAAAAAGATTTAAGCATGACCGGTCATTTAACTTCTAGGAATGTAAATTAAATGAGCAAATTAAACTACAACAAGATATGAATTACAGGAAATAAAAGACTGTCATGTACAGGAAACCAAATTAAATACTGGAAATGAAAACTATTAATTTGCAGAAAAGAAATGCAGAATATATACAATAAATCTTTGGTTGTTGAGGGGCCCTTCTCAACAATCAAGGATTGAATCTTAACTCAAATTACTCACCAACAACAAAACATGAACAGCTAAAAAACTGGAACTTCCATTAAATGATAAAAATTACACAGCATCTATGTAAACGTTACTGCTATCATCTATGTGTTACAACTTCCTCTGTATATGTATATGTGTGTTGCGTTTCTTCATAGGAAACGTCTTTATATAGGTTTACACTAAGAGATAAGGTCGACGTAGTCGACCTCTATAAAAATAGAGGTCTTAATGACTTCAAAACGGCTGCAGGGTGGTTTACGACAGCGCACGGCTGTCTTCCTGAGTCCACGGCGTTGATTCTCCTTGACGCGAATAGCTGGGCATTGGTTGCCTTCAATCATAGGCAAAGGATTTTTTGGCAAGCTGAGC
Source organism: Larix kaempferi (assembly GCA_027924585.1). Taxonomy (NCBI): domain Eukaryota; kingdom Viridiplantae; phylum Streptophyta; class Pinopsida; order Pinales; family Pinaceae; genus Larix; species Larix kaempferi. The sequence goes on from BSBM01000368.1 coordinate 11,123,298, forward strand.
GTGAAAGGAAAAGGATCTTCTGGAATGTTGACAAGGGCAAAGAATGCGTTGTCAGTTGGAGCGATCAGGAGGATGGATCTTCTAAAATGAAGGCTCATCAACCGTGAGCAACACGTCCTTAACAGAACCCACATCATCGTTTTTAACTTTGATGCCCCGAAATACCTCAACCAACGATTCTATGGGTATGAATGGAGGGTTGAACGATAGTTCGGATGCAGCAGGGCGTCTTCGGCGTGAACGTGTGGCCGAATGAAGGTCCAAATGACGACCACCACCTATAGAACAAAAACTAAATACCAAGCATGTCTAGAAATATGAGATGATTGTCAATAAACCATCAAAAATGATGATAATTATTCACGATTCATGTGATATACAAATACGTTCATACCTGAGTCTGATTGATGGTCTGAATGGCAAAGAGAATGACTTATCATATCAAAATAGTGAAAATAATGCCAATCAGAGCATGTGTACTGATAAAAATGGTGACAAAATGGACACCAACATTCCCCCAAACTGGATATATGCCAGGTCCCACTGAGCAAAACAAGAAGAATTTAGGAAGAAGGCTAAGCTGCAATAGCAGCTGCCTTCGACTTGGAAGAGGAAGTGGATTTAGCTCTAAGCTTATGGAACTGGTCCTTCAAGGTATCATGCTTCAACCAGAGAGAAAGGTTGGAGACTGTCTTGGTGCTATTTAAATCTTCCACACACCTCACCTGGAAACGTAAGTCCTTGTTCTCTTGCCGAAGCCCAGAGATGATCTCAACATACTTCTCATTCTGGCTTTTTAACTATGCTATGTCTTGGGTTAATCTGTCCACAGTCTGATGGAGTGGAGCAGATGCTTCTACAAAAGACTCAGGTATTTTTTAGGGCTTGATCCCTTCAGAGATGGTTTGGGATTAGCAGATGTAATGTGTGCCTCAGGGGCCTTATCTTCAATATGTGCATAGGCAGGTTCCAATACAGGGTCTTCAAGTAAACTGGCAGATAAATTGGCTAACGTGAGGAGAGGTGATTCAAAGACAGGATCGTTCATCTAGTCATCAAGATTGTTTGAATGCATTGGCTGGATGATGGACTGATCGATAAACTAGATGACGGTCTGGTCGACAGACTGGTCATGATTGGCCTTTCTTGACTTTGTGGGTATTGGTGAGAAAAATGGGGGTTCCGTGGTTGTGTCCTCATGGACAAGATCAGGAGAGGATGAATGAACAAGGTGTATTTCTCCCGAGGCACCTTCACTAAATCGTACAGACTTGGTATCCTTTTTCATTTGGGCAGGGGTTTGAATGAGCTCATCTACACGGGTTCGGAGTTGGTGACGCTTGCAGGAGGCAAAGGCTTTAACAAGTGGCTTCTTGACCAGATGGGGGTTTAGTGTTTCAAACACAAAGCTATCCCACATTTTCCCTGCTTCCTTCAACTGATGGGTGACCAAGATTTTTATGAGACGGTGATGGTATAAACTGCTAGTAGGGTTAGCTACATTTTTCCTAACCTGGCTAGACATCTTTTCTAGGCTCTTTAGAAGATAGAATGGAAAATTTAGGGCCTGATTATTAACAAAATGTGCCAATAATCGGAAGTGACAGGCTTTAAAAATGGTGTACTTGCCCTCACAAATGATCAGCCGGATGATGACAGTCAAGGGCTCGAGATATTCAAGCTTCACCCATTCTCGATGGAATCCTTTTGTGCCTGCAACATGTTGGTATTTGGATTTGAGGGAAAATTTGTGATCCATCCGTGGAAGGAAAAGATGTTTGTGCCAACGGGCACCTTCCCTAGGCAGTTTCATGGCCAATGCAATGGACTCTTCTGTTAGGGGAAAGGTGAGATGGCCAACCTTGGTTGTTTTTCCATTGAACCCTTTGGCAAATAAAAGTGAAACCTCATCATCGTGGCCATCAAGAAGGTGAAGGAACGGATCCCATCCCGCTTGCAGGAACACTTCACGACATGCCTTAAATTCAGGGATATGGAGGAGGTCCTGGTAGCTGCCAAGCTCGTAACGGATTGGCATTGTTGAACAGAGGACGGGGGATGCAAATGGAATAGGGGATGCAAGAGATACAGAGGGTGTAGGAGATTGCAGGATACGCGGCTTGATAGACTCTAGAAGGATAAGGGCAGGCAGAATGAAGCAAATTTCACGCAAATGTTTGTTTAAATGGCGATTCATTCAAGCGGTTAAACGATCGTGAGCAGGGATTTAGCACGCTCGAGGGATCATGCTATGATGCAAAGATCTTTGAATCGTGTGCCATCATGAAAATATGTGCATTGGTAAATTCGTATGGTTATGATATATTCAACCATGTCCAAAGTAAAACTTTAGACAGGTTAAATGTAATGTTCATCATGAGATATTAAGCGTAAGTAGCATAAAAGAACATGATGACTTTCAATTAATTCAACGACAGATCTCATGCATATAACTTAATGAGAATTAAAACCATATGATAGCCATAAAATGATTCTAGAAATCGTAATGATTTGATAAAATCAACATGAGCAAGAAATGAGGTCGAATGCATAAATGTTATTTGATTAATCCCTGGTATGGTTAGTCAACTAAATTTTACCGGCAGAATTTAAAAATTAGATCCCTAACAGACTTAATCATGTTGTTATAAGTCATGATTTCATTTGGTACTTCATTCGGCACTTCATTTTGATCGTCATTCATTTTTCTCATTCGGATCGTCATTCGACCCTTCATTTAACCCTTCATATAGATATTTTGTACAAAAGTGTGCTTTGATGGATCTGGTTGCTGCTGATTATGCAGAGAATTTTTCTGGGGTTGTCAGCACACAAGAGATGTTGTAAGCCTGATGTTGCAAGCCTGCTTTTCTGAAACTTTAGTCACACTCCTCTTTATTTATCATGGATCAAAAACAATCTTCTGCAACTTGCATTATCCTGAAAACACCTATCATTTTGTGAGAGATAAATGAAATTTTTATAAATATTCAAAAAGTAAAAACAATTATGAACCTCCCCCAAACCAAAAATATGGCGTGTCCCCAAGCCATCAAAGAAAAATTGATTAATATTCAAATATTTTCAATTAAAAGTTTTAGCCAATAGCTCTAAAAATGTTGTGATTATTTTCTGTAAGGAAAAGAAATATGAACTAAATGGAGATGATTTAGGTATGTACATTCATCAAAAAGAATACAATAGTGCTTAGGAAGACCATATGAATAATGATAGTACGATTGATGTGAAAAATTCCATAGGAAAACTAGTCATCCAAAGAATATAGATAAAGTTCACCCTAAAATTTGCGATATTTCTATAGTTATGGGTCTCATTTCTAGGATATTCATACCCTAGGTATTGTTTGAATTAGAAGACAGGGTCCAAGTCCAACTTATATCCATTCTCTAATGACAGTATAAATAATTGGCCTAAACATGTATTCGTATACTCAGGTTTTTTAGATGATCCATGTGCATAGCAATGCGTTAACTGAACTTCTTTACCCGATATTGCCCCACTTCCAGTAGTCCTATTCAGTACCCAGTGGGTTTATCTTGGTACCATGCAAGCATAGCCCCACTGCTAGCGATCCTATTCAGTACCCCGATGGGTTTACTTGCATTTACTGAGCTTCCTTGTTTAAGATTTTACTTAGCATGGACCCACTGCCAGTGAGCCTATTCAGTACCCCAGCGGGTTTGCTTTGTATAATGATTTTTATTATGAGGAAGTCGGTTGGCACTAGAGTGTGCTAAGCTTTCTAAACAAATAATTCAAATTTTTAGAGCGAACCTTATGAGCAACTTTACTTATAATGCCCTGGATTATAGATCATGTCAAAAGATAATAACCTAAAGTTGTTCTCTGACCTCTCAGTCCATCTTCTTCATAAAAGATCTGTAATGTTCCCCACAAAATAGAAGTATCACTCACTTTTGGGCTACCTTTTTAAAGAATGCTTAAGAGACAAGTTTTGATAATAAGTCTAGGATGAACTAGTACTCCATAGGTGTAAGATAAAACTTTTGAAAATTATGATGATTAAAGTAGGTCTTAAGTAACTATTCCAAATGATAAATTAGAAATGTACATGTCTAAATCAAATCCATATACAGAATCATAGAAGAAAGTGGTTTGAAGTGATATAAAGAACATTTTAACTTTTCACTATAAATTTCAATTTTCAACAATAATTGAAAGAGAGGAAGTTAAGATGCATTATGAGGTTTTTAAAGCACTTCCATTTTCCAGAAAATATTTCATGAGCTGATTATAGAGATAAGACACTTGTAATCACGCTGCAAAACCACTTGTTAGATGATTCAAATTTATTCTAAACAAGAACATATATACAAACAAAAATCATATGAAATTTTATTGAAATTAGGGGAGGGAAAAAGAGTCTTCCTGACTTAATTGACAAAATTCCATAAGGTGGTCATAAGAGTGAATTTCCTGTATAGATGCAATCGACTTTTAGAAATTACTCTTATTTATTATTAAAAATTATATATATATATTTACATATATACAAATGAAGATAAGTTACCCAAAATAATTCAAGAACCGAGAGGAGGAATGACTTCCTCTTCTACCACCTCCATCTCCTCCTGTTGTAAGGCATTCTACACAAAATCTTGTTTAGATATTGGTTGATGATAAAGTCTAAGTCTATGTCCATTTACAACAAAGGAAATTTGCAAATCATCAATTGTCTTAATCTTAACAGATCCATTATCAAAAGTTGTAACAATGGACCCATCCATCGAGTAGTTAATTTACCTTTAAATTTTGTGTACCTTGAATCAAAAAGTAATGCCCAGTCTCCAGTTTTGAATTGTTTTTGTTTAATGTATCTATCATGCCACTTTTTGCGTTGGTTTTGTATTAAAATTGTGCGTTGAATAGCATCTTTCCTAATCTCGTCTAATTCATTTATTTGTAGGATTCGTTGTCTATGTGCTTCTTCTAGATTCATCCCTAATTGTGCAGCCATACGAAAGGTTTTGACTTGAAATTCAATGGGTAGAAGAACTTGTTTACCATAAAAAATTTCATAAGGTGTGTGGCTAGTGGTATTCCTCCAAGTTATTCTATAATCCCACAAGGCTTCTGGGAGCATATCTGCCCAATCTTTGTGGTGTAACTGGATAGTATTAGTCAGGATGGATTCTAATACTTTGTTGGTAGACTCTACCTGACCATTGGCTTGCAGGTGATATGGTGAAGATTTACAATGTCTAATACCATATTTATTAGTAAGCTCTTTCATCAACTTGGAGGTGAACTGGGATCCTTGATCAGTTACAATTTCCCTAGGTACATCGAATCGGGTAAATATTTCTTCATATATAAACTCTACCACAGATTTTTCTGTAGCTCGGAATAAGGCTTTAGCTTCTACCCACTTGCTGACAAAGTCTGTGCAGACTAGGATTTACTTCTTCTTGCGAGACATAGGGGAAATTGACCCAATGAATCTAGAGCCCATTTTTCAAAAGGCTCAATCATAACCTGGGGCTGTAAGGGCATTTCATCGGATGGTGTAGGTCTACCCATTCTTTGGAAACTGTCACACCCCTTGACATACTTGGCAGCATCTTTAAAAATGCTTGGCCAATAATATCCAGAGTGCAACACTTTGTATGTTTTTCTCTTATCAGAAAAGTGCCCACCACAAGGTCCACCATGACATGCATGGAGGATTTCTGCCATCTCATCCTCTCGTACACATCGTCTAATGATAAGATCAGGACTGGTACAGAAAATATCATTGTCCACCCAAGAATAATTAGAACTTTGAACTATGATCCTGCGTTTCTCATGTGGAGAGAGATGGTTTGGTAGCTTTCCAGTTGCTAAATAATTGGCTATGTCTGCAAACCAAGGGGTTCGAATAGACACAACGAACAAATGTTCATCTAGAAATCTATCGTCGACGGGACTATCATTATCGTCAATTTGAATTCGAGAGAGAAAATCTGCTACCACATTCTCTTGACCGGGACAATCAACAATGGTGATGTTAAATTCTTGTAACAAAAGAAGCCACTGAGTCACCCTGCGATTGGTGATTGGTTTATTCATCAAAAATATAATGGCGGAGTGGTCAGTGTGTATAAATCTTTCATATCCTATGATATAATGACGAAACTTGTTGATGGCATAGACTACTGCTAGAAACTCTTTTTCAGTAACAGTGTATTTCAATTCTACAGGAGTCAAATTTTTACTAGAAAAGTAGATGGCATGTGATGTTTGTCCCTCTTTTTGACCTAAGACTTCCCCTATAGCTATGTTGGAAGCATCAGTGGATATATGGAAGGGGAGGGACCAATTGGGGCCCCTAAGTATTGGTGCCACTGATAGCTTTTCCTTCAATGTTTCGAAGGCCTGTTGACAAGGTTCAGTCCATTATAATTTTGTATCTTTCATGAGTAACTTGAACATAGGTGCATCTATCTTAGTGAAGTTTTCAATAAAACGTCTATAATAGCCTACATGGCCAAGAAATCTTCTTACTTCCTTCGGAGTTTTTGGAGGAGGAAGATTAACAATTATTTCTATCTTGGCAGGATCCACCTTGATACCTTGAAGAGAGACATGATGTCATAGAACTATGCCCTCGGTTAGTAGCATCTTACATTTTTCATGACTAAGGGCTAATTTCGTTTCTTGGCACCGGATAAGAACTTTTTCGAGGTTATCAAGGGCTTCTTGGAAGGTATTGCCATAAACTATAAAATCATCCATATTAACTTCTACACAGTCATGTATAAGGTCATCAAAGATTCCTACAACTACACGATGGAAAGTGGTAGGTGCATTACATAGGCCAAATGGCAACACTTGATAGGCATATGTCCCCCAAGAACAAGTAAAGGTTGTCTTGTCCCGATCCTCAGGTGCTATTAATATTTGATTGTATCCACTATACCCATCAAGGAAAGAAAAATATTGTTTCCCTTTCAAGGTATCTAACACCTGGTCAATGAAAGGTAAAGGGAAGTAGTCTTTAAGAGTGGCCTTGTTTAATTCTTGAAAGTCAACACAGATATGCCATTTCTCTGTAACTTTCTTTGGGACTACTACCAGAGGAGACACCCATTTACTGTTATAAATTGGGTAGATGAAACCAGCGTTAAGGAGTTTTTTTAATTCATATTTTATGATATCCTTTAGGGATGGATTCATTCTTCTCTGGGGATTTTTAATAGGAGCTATGTTTGAATCTGTGTAAATGTGGTGAATACAGGTATTTGGGTGTATACCCTTCATATTGGTGTATTCCCATGCAAATGCTCCAGTTTGACTCTTGAGAACTTTCAGTAATTGTTTTTGCTGACTCTCATCTAAACCTGCATTTATATGTAGAAATTTTTTGAAACTAACCTCACAATGTATGGTATAGGATCCTAGATGTTCTTCGATTGTGAAGACATGAGGTGTACTTGTAAATTTTGAGAGGCTCATGTTTTCTTGGAATTCATCTCCAAAGATCTGGACAAGTTGGGAAAAAGATTGAGGAAGGTCTATACATGTTTTGGAAGAGATAAATTGATTCAACACATTCTCGGCACTCTGTTCTTGAAGTGCCCAAGAGAAATCACTAACAAGGGAAAGTTCTTCTAAGTTCTCATCCCCAAAAGGACAATATAACCAAAATAGGTTTTCAGTTACTGGTTGTGCTGGTGGGTATAAAGTTATTTTCCTTGTAGATAACCCAACATAAATAATCATTTATCCATCCCTATATCCTATAAATGCATTAGCAGTAGCCAACGAAGGTATTCCCAGAATAATGGGGTGTCCTTTGGAAGGGTCCTTTGATTCTATGACCATAAAGTCCACGAGATATTCCCATGAAGCCACAAATACAATGATATCATCTAAGATCCCATCAGGATGCACCAAAGTACGATCTGCTAACTCTAGCATCATTGGGGTAGGGCGTAGGAACTGTCCTAAATGGAGAGATTCTAAAACTGTGGTAGTCATCAGGTTGATAGCAGCTCCTAGATCAATAAGTGTATTTCCTATGGCAGTGTTATTGATGATAACAGTCAGCACAGGATTTCCTGGATTTGTATACTTTGGAAATCTAGGTTGGTTTTCTATGTAATCTGACATTTCTCCTATGACATGGATCGTCGGAGGGTGTTTTTTCTTTTTACCTGGTCTTTTGATACAGAGTTCCTTTATCACTTTACTATAGATTGGGATATATTTAATGGCTTGTAACAAAGGGATCTTAATACAAATATTTTTTAATTCGTTAATGATATCATACTCTGGATAAGTTACAGGTTTTTCTATTACTAGATGCTCCGGATATGGGGGTGATTTTTATCCTGTAATTACTTCTTTATGAGGATGGTTATGTGTTGAATATTTAGGAATAACCACATCTTCAAGAATGGCATCATTCAAAACTTCACCAAATATGTCTTCTTCTTCATTCTCTTCTTGGATAACAACTGATGATTTGGGCTGATCTTGCAAAACTCTTCCAGACTGTAGTTGGATCTCATGTACTGGTGCAGCCGAAATGGCATATGATGGAAGAGGTATCAACCCAATGCTATTAAGATCTTGAGTTGTCTTGTTGTTAGGATTTTGTATCGGTTGTGCAGGTAATATTGTGGGTCTTGGAGGATTCATGTTCTGGAAATGGTGAGGTTGATTTGAGATAGGGGGTAGTGAAGGAGGTACAAATCCAGGAAAAAGTTGTTGGATATTAGGTGGGTAAGGACAGTTAGGCATAGGAGGAGGTGGTTGAGCATAAGCTTTTCCTCTCCATCCATGTGGCCATTGCTGTTTTTGAGCATTCTGGGGAGGGTACTGAGGTGGCCAATTTTTCCAACCTGAAGTATTACACTGTTGAGGAGGTTGATAAGGATGGTAATAGGGTGTAAATTGTGAGGATGGATCCTGATATGATGGTTGATCTCTAGGTTTCCAGGGCCTCCTAGAGTTTTCACCAAAGTTTCCACTCTTATATATAGCTTGCAACCCAGACAACGATGGACAATTATCAGTTGGATGTTATTTTGTACAAAGATGACAAACTGAAACATTATTCAATGGACATTCCCATTGGGGATGTTTGGTTCTAAACCTAGGACAGAAAACACTCATTGTTGCATGCTCTTCATCCTGTCTCTTTTTGGCTTGTAGTGCATCTAGTTGAGAACCCATGGCTCCTAAGATATATGTTTTGAAATTTTCCAATAGGTTTCCCAACTCTACTCTTGTAACTCCACCAAGACTGGATGTATTTCCTTTCAGGTTCGTAATATAAGATTCTCGAAAATGTCTTCCACTTTTCCCTCTGCTCCTAGAGTAATTCCTACATAGCTCACAAATCTGTGCAAATATTTATGAGAGATGTCTCATGCTTCCATGAGATTAAGGTTTTCTAAGAATTCTTCTAAGATTCCCTTGAGGAAGAGTGTTCTTACTGCATCTTCCTGAAGATCACTATATTTAGATTTATGTAACACATAGTTAAATATTTCAAGATAGTATTCTAGGCTCTCATCTTCAAGTTGTTGTATTTTAAAATTATCATTGCGAGAGTCCTTAGGTTTACATTAATCCTGATACTTCCGTAGAAATGCATTCATCATGTCTTCCCAAGTTCTAATACTGGATTCTCCCAAACCCATAAACCATTGAAGAGAAGAATCTTTTAATGTGGTAGGAAAGAGTTTTAGCTTTTGGCCATCTTGTAGGTAGTTATAACTCCTACACAAAATGTCAAATTCGAATAAGAATGTATCCGGATCCTCACTACTTTTCCCATAAAAGGTTGGTAGTGAGGAGGGAGGGATGTTTTTCATAGTTACATCTTGTGTAGTGTCTAGGATAGGGAATCCAAAAGTACCTTTAGTTCTAACCTCTCCCTCTTCTTCATTTTGTCGGACATGATCTTCATTTTCATCCTCCATGAAGACTTGATTGCCAAAAAGAGAATACCTAGGTGGTTCCTTTCTTGGTGAATATGAGAAATCCCAACGTTCTGTTTCAGGAAGAGTATTTTTCTTTGTAGGAGAAGAATTACTAGCTACGTGGGACTCCAGTTTTGAAGGTCCTACCGTTGTTGTTTCAATCTATGAAAAACTATATTCACAGAATTTTCAAAAAGAGTGTCTAATTGTGTAGGATCAACAAAGTCTACTAGGTTTGGACCAATGACTATTGAAAAGGTAGTGTCTATGGGTTTTTTGAGCTAATGGAGGGTTGAGAGGTTCTGATGTTTTATCCTTTTGAATTTCCTCTTGTCTAAGTTCAATCTCAATATGAGCTTGAGGTTCTTCTAGTGGAATTTCTTTATGAACAGGCTTTTTTGATGTCCCTATGGTTTCCCCTAAATGGTTTCCATAAAGAATTTCCTTAGCTTTCCAAGTAGGACTATCCCCTTTAGGTGTCTTTCAATACCTTTCTGCTGAGTTGGTATTTGGGGTGGCACGCCCCCCGTATAGGTTAGTAGGAATTTTACTAGGGATCTTGGTAGGAAGGCTAATTTTAATAAATCTACCTTTTGAGTCTCTAGACCTATTCATGAAAACAAAACTATAACTGAAATAAATTCTAACTGCATCACTACTATTGTTGGGTTTTGGGGATGCATGTTATAATAGATGCGCAAGTTCTTACCTCTCGTCTTACCGCTCACCCGCCACTAGCCTATTTCTAAGTTCAAAGCGGAGAATTCAAATCTATCTCTAAGTTTTAAAAGAGAATTCTACCTAACAACAACTGAGTTCTACCTATCTACAACTGAGTTCTACCTATCTACAACTGATTTCTACCTATCTACAACTATTCGGCAACGGCGCGCCAAAATGTTGGGTGTATTTACTGTCTTAAGGAATCACCAAATATTTAATTATCGACCAGGGTTGGTAATATTAGAGTTGTGGCACAGTATATGCGGAGGTAGAATGGTACCTAAGGTTTCGGCTCGGCAGACCTTAGAAATGTTTAATAAAGAAAAGATCGAAAGATCTTTCAAAATGAAAAACCGAGTCAAACATAAAGAAAATACAACTACTGAACTGATTAAACCTAACTAAACCAATAGATCAGAATAGTATCAAGCTATACTACTCTACTCTATGAACAAAAACTAAAAAGAAGAAGAAAAACAAATATTATTCTAAGAAGCAAGACTTAATAAAAAACAGAACTACTTTGATGAAATTGAAAGCTACTGATTAATAATTCAAACTCTAATATGGAAATTAGAAAGTAACAATTACAAGTGAGTTCAGAAACCTATCTATGAAATGACTCAATTAACAATTAACTATAGAAACAAGAAACTATGTGATCTTTGAAACAAAATTACAATCTACTGATAAATTCAAGAGCTAAACTATTCAAGCATTCAACAATTACTCAAAACCAAACTAAACTACCTAATTCCACTCTCCTTGGGGATTCTGAGGAAATGTATCAAAGGTAATAGGAACGGGAGAGAATGTATCAAAATGACTTTCAAATGTAACAAGGAAACAAGACGGAAGCAAATCTAGTTTAACTTCTACAAACAAATGCAAACTAAAGAGTGTCCAATTACAACTAACTTTAAACATTGTAACCTAACTTTTATCCATAAGCAAATGACTTGGAACAAATGAAATGTAGAATCAAGTAGAAAACTTAATAAAGATATTTAATTGAAACTGAAATTGATTGAGAAGCAAGTAGAAAACTTGATAAAGATATTTAATTTGAAAAATGAACTTGATCTAGAAGCAAGTAGAAAACTTGATAAAGATATCTTATTTTTAAATCAAATCTTATTCTATGAACATCTTCATTAACTATATGAATGGGAAAGCTTGAACGAAGAAACTATCAAAATTAAGATACTTTGGAGAATGAAATTACTAAATCTAATCCAAAATCAATCTTAAGAAACATGAAATAACTGAACTAAGAATGGAACTGATGAATTCTAGAACAATAAAGTATTAATGAATCATATATAAAAGCAACATAATTTGTGAAGCAACTAAAGCAAAGTTAAGGAAATGGAACGAGAACTACAGATGAATATGGAACTGAATTAAAACTCTATGTAGTGTAGAACAAGATCTTAATTACATCTAAGAATGCTAAATAAAAGCAAGAAATATTATAGTTTAAAAACCTAAGAAACAAGATTCTAAATAAGCATAAAAACAATGCAGAAAATATTAAAGTCCATATGACGATTCGGATGGCGGTCTGAAAGACGGTCCAAATGACAGTCCGGATGGAATAAAATGATTTAAACTAAGGAAAGAAACAAATTGAATGATCTTAACGCCAGCTGGTTGATGCATATGATACCTACAGTGCAAGGAGAGCAGTAAATAGATTGTTCAAAGTGTGATTGGCAAGAAGCAACCTATACTAATCATTATCTAAGGAAATGAACTATTTCTATGGCATAATATAACAAGGCTGGAATGTAAATAAAACTAACCTACAGCTACAGGAAAAACTAGCAGAACTAATTCTAACTATGAATTAAACTTTAACTACTGAAACAATACTAATTAACTCTATCTAATTGTAAATAACAAAACTGAAAGCAAACTAAAAAGACTTAAGCATGACCTGTCATTTAACTTCTAGGAATGTAAATTAAACGAGCAAATTAGACTACAGCAAGATATGAATTACAAGAAATAAAAGACTATCATGTACAGGAAACCAAATTAAATACTGGAAATGAAAACTATTAATTTGCAGAAAAGAAATGCAGAATATATACAATAAACCTCTGGTTGTTGAGGGGCCCTTCTCAGCAATTAGGGATTGAAGCTTAACTCAAATTCTTCACCAACAACACAACATCAATAGCTAAAAAGCTGGAACTTCCATTAACTGATAAAAATTACACGGCGTCTATGTAAAATTTGTTGCTATCGTCTATCTGTTACAACTTCCTCTGTATATGTATATGTGTGCTGCATTTCTTCACAGGAAACGTCTTTATATAGGTTTACAATAAGAGAGAAGGTTGACATAGTCGACTTCTCTAAAAATAGAGATCTTAATGACTTCAAAACAGCTGCAGGGTGGTTTACGACAACGCACGGCCGTCTCCCTGAGTCCACTACATTGATTCTCCTTGACGCGAACAGCTGGGTGTTGGTTCCCTTCAATCGTGGGCAGAGGATGTGTTGGCAAGATGAGCGTGAAAGGACGAGGATCTTCTGGAACGTTGATGTGGGCAAAGAATGCGTTGTCAGTTGGAGCAAGCAGGAGGAAAAATCTTCTGGAATGAAGGCTCATCAACCGTGAGCGACACGTCCTTAACAGAACCCACATCATTGTTTTTAACTTTAATGCCCCGAAATACCTCAACCAACGATTCCGCGAGTATGAATGGAGGGATGAACGGCGGTTCGGATGCAGCAGGGCATATTCGATGTGAACGCGTGGCCGAATGAAGGTCCGAATGATGACCACCACCTGTAGAACAAAAACTAAATGCCAAGCATGTCTAGAAATATGAGATGATTGTCAATAAACCATAAAAAAATGATGATAATTATTCACGATTTGTGTGATATGCAAATACGTTCATACCTGAGTCTGTTTGATGGTCTGAATGGAAAAGAGAATGACTTATCATATCAAAATTGTGAAAATAATGTCAATCAGAGCATGTATACTAATAAAAAATGGTGACAAAATGGACACCAACAATCTTCATGTGTGATCCTGAGATGAACATTCAAACAAGACTTGATTCTTATGATGTCTCTCCTAGTACATCGGATCAATCGGAATCATAGCCAAGTGGTTATCTCTACATTGAGAAACCATCCATAGACTTAGTACCATACCCCCCCAAAGGTGTTCTATGTAGAACAATGCATAATCCTAACACGCGAGCTGCTCAAAACGGTAATGTTCTTGAGGACCTAGCTAAACTACCATGTGCCATGTCAGCCTTGGAGGTATTGCAATGTTGTTCTGCGCAAAGAAAGGAACTATTGTCTACCATTGGTGTTGTTGATCCATCCGATGAGACTTTGATCACATCAGACATAGACCATTCAATATGTAGGACCCTTTCCGAAGTTGCTTTTCAGATTAAAGTAACGACTCATGGTAAGAACATCTGTCTAACCATAGTGGATGAAGGGACCTCAGCTTGTGTAATGTCATTTAAATGTTGTCAAGCATTTGGATCACCCCTATCTGTTGTAGAAGTTTCATACCAAGCTACTCAAATAGCTTCGACAGATTCGGATCAAAATATTTCCTTGATGGAGGAATATGATTTGGTTACCTTGCCCATTTGGGCTGTGAGTTCTCCCAGCTCACATGACTTCTTGGATTACATTTTATCATCAAATGAAGATATCCCTAAAGTTTTAAACATTTGGTTGCACCCACCTAAGGACATCTTTTGTGGGGCCACTATGAGCATAATTGGATTAAATCCACCCAAGTATAGGAGCATGATCTACATGTTCCTCGATATGATCTGGTATATTTGGAAGCTTGCATATAGGTTTAGGCTATCCCTTTGTGAAGATTCATTTGAACCTTTTGCAACCCAAACTTGCCATAGGGTTGAACCTGTTGGAAATTGGTGGGTAAGCCCTTCATATCTGTATTTTCCACCATTCCGACAGAAGAGCCTACCGAACATGGGACACCCTAGTCAACACCTCATTGCCATTTTGATGCCCATGTTGAATTATTCTCATAGGCCCGGGAGCCCTATTAGTCCCATCATGAATTGGAGTTTGAGACCACATATTTCTCTTTCATACATTTCTGACCATATCTTGATGGGCTCCCAATTTTTGTCATTTCACATAACCATGTGTTAAAATATCCACTTGAACATCCATGCAAACTGCTTCGTTGCTTATTGCTTATGTTGCGTATTTTCCTTTCCAGTCACTTTTTGTTTCAAGATGCCTATCAACTATTGCTTCTGTATATTTGACCCATACCCATAGAGGAAACATCTGTAAGAGTGTACATAACTAGCTCAGCCCTTGCTTGCAATATGGATCTTTGCCTCGGCCTGACCCATTCCCTTGACATTTAGGCACATGCCCTCGAGACACTCGTTTCCTCTAATGTATCATAGCATGCTTTATTCTTTTTTCAAGCTAATAAATGAAAAAGGTTAAAAAAAATTGGAAACACACAAAAATCCAAAAAGGGAGAGACTTGAATCACTTCATATTATAAACTTCGAAGAAAACGGCAACAATCAGTCCTTGTCACCCTTGAACACATCACATAATATTTTATCCACTGTTAGTACACCATCTTCATTTGCCTTAGGAAACTGTACTAGTATTTTGAACAGATCTCCACCGATGGGTTATCCTTCCCATCACATATGGAGCTTTCGTTAATGCATCTGGCATTAGCGTATTTCATTAAGGTCAGTTACTCAAAGTCCTATGTTGCCAAGTGTCCATTCTGCATCATGTTATGTGTTCAAGGGAAGTCCAAACCGAGTCAGCCATTCATCAAATATTCTTGACCAATCATGTCAACCTTCCTTGTGTCAGTATACAGTGTTGGATCTTGCAGTTATACCCAAATATATCAGACTATTGATCTTTGTTTCGTATCGGTTGATGTGGGATGCATTAATTCCCTCCTTCTGATGGATCTATTCCTATTGACATCAAAACATCATCTAGGAAATGGATCTAGAAACCCAAGAGTACCTTGGATCTTGCAGTCATTAGTGGCAGTTTTCCTCGCAAATGACAGTGGATATACATCAATGACCCCTGATTATTTGATTCTACAAGTGTTCGACTTCAGAACATCTATTCACACTTGCTATTCTGTACTCAGTACCTTAGAGTCCATCATCATTATCGGTGGGTCTCTTCGCATCTGTTAACGATATACATCAATGACCGGTAATCAGATGGTGTTTTATTATGCTCGACATCATATCATTTATTCGCATGATATAAACTCGTCGTCAGTTTGTATTGAAGACCTTGGAAAAATAGTTGTATCACTCATCGATGCGCTGCCCAAGCTGCGCAAGATTAGACTACCATGTCAGAAGTTCGATGAAGACTTTGTTCTCGCACTCATCAAAGTGCATGTTTACACTTCTGAAAATTTTACTTTTGACATGGATCCACCATGTATTGTTTGTGGCCATGCTTGTTTACTGCTGAGCATGGGTATGCCCGCCTCAGGAAGATATTATATATTTGAGAAATTGCTATGTTTTGCAGGTGTGATTCTCAATCCTGCGCTCATGAGTTTTTCCTTTCCTCGTCCTTGCTTTGAACAATAAAAAGTATCAGTATACAAAGTATAAATTGTAGTAATGTATTTTGGCCCTTAGCTCTTGCTTCGGACCTCACACATTAGGGGGCATTTGTTAACAATCAAATTAACACCCTTAGTCATGTGATAGAAGAAGCACATTTTTACTATGCGCCCACAACATGAAGACAGAACACAAGTATATTCAAAGACAAGTCCTATCTGATCTAATCACTTCTCCCATAAATGGAAGGATTAGGTGAAGACAGTAAGAACCTAAGGAGATCAAGTTCATTGATTGACCACTCACAAAAGGTCCAAAACTAAACTACACCAATCAAAAAGTGAAGAGAAATACATTAAAATGCATTAATTGTACTTAAAGTATGCTAAGTTGTGCAAAAAAGCCTAAAAACTATGGAAAAGTGGGTTTTTGAGTGAAAATGATCTTAAAAAATGAAAAGGAGCAATCCCACATTGAAAAGAGAAACTTGAGAGCACACTTCCCAATGCTATATAAGAAAGGCATTCGGGGCATTGTAAAGGGAGAAAGGAAGAGCAAAGGCATGCTAGAGAGATTCTGAAGGAGGAGGAAAAGCTCAATTTCTTCAAGCTCGTGGAAATGGAGAGATTCACACCAAGATCCATGGTAAGGATGTACCTCTTCATTGTTTTAATATGAAATGATTCAAGTTTGTTCCATTTGAATGTTTGAATGTTGTTTATCTTGTATGATTTAACTTTTCAAATGGCTTTAGATCTTAATGATTTTTTTATGAATGAATGCATATCTTAAGAAACTTGTGATAATCATTTTCATTAGCTGACATAGAAGCTCACCACTTCTTAGTAAAATAGATTGATGATTTCATATCCAACTCCCTAAAAGCAAACCACTTCATCTATTATCATGAGGCGAGTTAGATGCACCCTCTTTTTTAGCTGATCTATGGAGAGAGATCTTGGAATAAGAATCCCTAGTTTCTACAGTTGTAGATGTTGTACAATGTTTTCTTCCAAGCCTTCTTTGATACCATGTTAAGTTTTTACTTGTTTAACATAATAACATTAAACAATATACCCATTGATAGAAAAACAATCACATCAAACATAAAGAACACAAAATTTCTCTTGGGGAAACCACAAGGGAGAAAAGCCCAACAAAACTTCCTCAATATAGAATTCACCAAGTACAAGATAAAACCGCAAGACAAAATAGCTTCTCTCCTTCACTTGTGCGAACTTCTCTCTCTCTTATGCGAACTTGATTGGATGAGTGAGTGTGTCAAATGAGCAACATATCCCTCCTATTTATATTCTTTAGTTGAGGTGACTTTTCCCAACAAGGCCGACTTGTCCTAACTAACTGGGACGACTTGTCAATTACATAATAAAATATTATTTTCTAGATTCTTCTAGGCCGACACAAATCCTAGGGTTTACATTGACTCTTTCAATGACTCTTACATTATCAATTACATCAATGGCATCTCCCAAAGGAGGAATACAATAATACAATAGACAAGTACATTTAGAATATCTTCTGCATTTACATTTCTTTAACAACCTCCACTACAAAGCGCTACCAAGATTATAGAAAATGGTCAAAGGTATGCCTATATTTGATTTTGAGCATGATAGTGTATGTAGGGGTTGTGCACTTGGGAAGAATGTTAAAAAGAGTTTCTCTAGAAATACTACTAGATCTAAAGGGATTTTAGATTTATAACATTCTGATGTATGTGGTCACATGTCATCCCCTTCCCTGAGTGACATGATTTATATTATGTAATGTTTATAGATGACTTCTCTAGAAAGTCATGGATTTATTTCCTAAAGGATAAGAGCGAAACCTTTAGCAAGTTTCACGAATTCAAATCCCTAGTTAAGAATCATACAGGAAAGCACATTCGTGCTTTGAGATCTGACAATGTAGGTGAATTTGATTCACATGCGTTTAATGAGTTTTGTAGTGATGTAGGAATTTGTAGACAGTTAACTATACTCTACAACCCTTAGAAAAATGGGGTTTCCAAAAGGAAGAATAGAACCATATGTGAGGCTGCAAAATCCATGATGCATGATCAAGACCTGTTTACCTCATTATGGGAATAGGACACTAGTATAGTAGTATATATCCAGAATAGAAGTCCTCATTCCATTCTGGATGAGAAGACACTTGAAAAAGTGTTCACTAGTGAAAAACCAGATATTTCACACCTGAGTATATTTGGGAGTCTTGTATACATTCATGTGCCAAAAGAAAAGAGGACAAAGATGGATCCATCAGAAAAGAAGGGAACTTATGTTGGCTATAGAGATACATCCAAATCCTACAGAATATGCGTGTTAGGTGAAAGAGACATTGAGATAAGTCGAGATGTGACCTTCAATGAAGAGGCACCAGTCAAGTGATTGAAATAGATTTAGTATGATACAGACATAGAGGAGCATGAGATTCCTATGATGTAGGACCTAGAACGGATTCTCCCCATTAAGATGTTCAGAGGGAGAATCCAGTAGAGTTATCACATTCACTGGCTCCTGATGAACCAGTAGAACTGGTTGATGAACCTCCTACCAAGAGGAGGTCTGCATGGTGTTGAGATATGCTACAAGATGCACAGAGGCATGGAGCACCATTAGGCTCTTCTAGAGAGCGAAAGCAACTTGACAGATATAAAGGGTATGTTGCACAAATGATTCACATCAGTGATTCAGATCCTTCCACCTATGAATAAGTTGCAAAGTAGAAAGTATGGAAAGATGCAATGGTAGAGGTATACAATTTTATTCTGAAGAATGATGTTTGGGAAGTTGTTCCTAAACCTGAAGGGAATTCCTTAGTAAATTCTAGATGGATTTACAAAATCAAGCATGTTGTTGATGGCAGTATTGAAAAGTATAAATCCATATTTGTTTCCTAAGGTTTCTCTCAGAAAGAAGGCATAGACTATTAAGAGACATTCGCTCTTGTGGACATGTACACCACTATTCGAGCTGTGATATCACTTGCATCTGTTCTATGATGGAATCTTCACCATATGGATGTGAATACAACCTTCCTCAATGGTGAGGTTGAGGAAGAGGTTGATATTCAACATCCTGATGGTTTTGTGGTTCATGGGAAGGAGTACCATGTGTGCAAATTGAAGAAAACTTTGTATGGGCTTAAGCAAGCTCCTATATCTTAGTATTCGAGAATTGACAACTATCTTCAGAGACTATGCTTCTCTAAGAGCGAAGTTAATCCAAATTTGTACTTCAAAGTAGTGAAGAACCAACCATTTATATTGGTTCTATATGTTGATGATTTGTTCCTTACTCGAGAGGAACAACTGATTACTTGGTGCAAGAGGAAGCTCACTTCTGAGTTCAAGATGAAAGACTTAGATCTTATGCATTACTTTCTTGGCCTTGAGATTTGGCAAATAAAATATGAGATATTATTTATCAAGGGATGTACATTGTTGATATATTGTGCAGGTTTGGCATGATAGATTGAAAATCCATGAGTACTCCGATGGTTTCCAATTTGAGGAAACTACATGAGTCGAATTTTGGGTCAGATCTAGTTGACCCCACTTTGTATAGATAGCTTATTGGTTCATTGATGTACTTCATACACTTGAGACCAGATATATGTTATGTTGTGAGTATTTTGAATCAATTTATGTCTGATACGAGACAAAGACATTGGGTTGTTGCTAAGCATGTGCTTAGATACCTTCGAGGTACGATTTCTTGTGGACCCAGATATGCCTCCAGTGGAGGAGTGTTGTTACTTGGTTATACTGACTCTGATTGGGGTGGTAGCATTGTGGACTGAAAGAGTACATCTGGATATTCTTTTAACTTGGGTTTTGCTATGATCTCTTGGTCCAGCAGAAGCAGGGTATATTGCTGCTAGTACTGACTATTGAGAAGTAGTGTGGCTTAGGAAGCTACTTGTTGGGTTGTTCGGTGAGAAGCTTGAGTCTACAATGATTTAGTGTGACAATCAAAGCAGCATCAAGATTTCCGAAAACACTATGTTTCATGTTAAGTCGAAGCACATTGAAATGAAGTATCACTTCATTAGAGACATGGTCTATAAAGATATAGTGAAACATCAATACATTTCTACTAATGAGTAGATTGAAGATGTGTTAACAAATCCTCTATCAGTGACAAAGTTCAGGTACTTCCGAGACAAGCTTGGTATGGCAAAGAATGCCTCCCACGCTAAGAGGGAATGTTAAATGTACAGCATCATGAGTCATTCTCCAAGCCAATCTTGTGCAGCGAGGATTGGGCCTCCTGTGTCAAGGTAGGGAGCCTGAGTTGGACTCAGTAACTTGGAGTAGATTCTTGAATTGGACTCAAGAATGACTAAGCCTTCAGTTGTAAAAGGATATTCCTCATGTGTTGAGGTGAATGATTTGATGTATCAAAGTGATGATGTTGTAAAGTCTTATTGTACAAAGCTCGGGACTTGTGTGTCAAGCCAGATTCTCATGTGGACCTCCAGTTATAGTAGGTACCCATGGGGTGGACCTCTAGTTATAGAGGTAGATTCTTTCCATGTTGAAGCATTAATGTCGTGTGATGTATTACTAACCATGGTCACCGATTTCTATTAAGTCTTCTTTAGAGACTGTTCACCTCTAGAGTGAATTACTTTAGCATATGATCATTTGGTTTGATTGTAATATAATATGCTCAGAGCATCTAACAAATATTCTGAGTAAAATCTAATATGATAGATAATTAAAGTTAACACGTATTGACCATGCAGTAAAGATAAGAGATAAAGATAAATGCATAGAGAAAAAAAGAATTTGAATTTTTCATGAGATGACTAAGTGAACTCAAATTGTTATTAAAGCCACAATGTATGCCTCAGTTAATTAAAGAACTCACAGTGGTCACTACAAGTAAATCAATCAGCATGATTTTAGTTAATAATAATTAACTAAGTGATAACAAAGAAGATCTAGTTAACTAAGTGTTATTTCATGGTGAAACTTATGTGAAACTAAAAGACGACACTTATGTTAAACTAAAATACAAAACTTGAGTTGCGACACTTGCATGGTGACACTTAAGTTAGCCACCTAACTAAGTGGGAAAGCTTTCAGTTAAGGGCAAGTTCATCCTAAGACTCAGTTCAGTGAGTTAATGCACTGCATGAGAAGTGGGGAGATCTTCTTCATGCAAGATTGATACATCCATATGGAGGATGAGTTCATCATGAAGTCGAAAGATAAAAATAGAAGTTGATGCATGTGAATAATATATAAATATGTTGTACATGATTGATAAATTCAAAGTGAAGTGAATTCTCTTCTTCCATGAAGGGAAGGTGCTTCTATTTGCACAGGATAATTCTCCAAGATGGAAATTCGCATTTTTTGCATGTGATGCACCATTACCCATGAAACCATTCGCTACAACTTGCATGGGAGTGATTCTTGCTTGTTATTAATGTGTTGGGCACATAGAAAGTTGATACAATTGATCTATATTCTCTATTTCTCAGCATTCTCTCTTATCTAGCACCTGGGGTACCGAAAGCAATCTGCTATTTTGTAAAAGACATTCTCTGCTATCTATCATAACTATACTCTGAAGATTTGCTGAGGTTTTTCATCATCATTGTTTTGAGGATTTTCCCTAGGGTACATCTTGTGTTATGGTTGAATGTTTCATGTGATTGAATGGTTCATTGAATCAAGTATTCATTATTTCCGAACTTAAATTTTTAAAGTTCAAATCTCATCATATTTTCTCAAAAATTAACACTTCCACATGATCTAAATAAAATAAATTAAAATCGTCTTTCGAATTCGGGTGTGAAATTAATCCAAATACCACATGATGGTCGTTGAATCATATGTCGATATGTAATTCATCCAAATTTATCTAGTCGACTCCATATGTTATTGTCGTTTATTCCAAGTCCTAGGTTGCACTCGATGATTTGTCTAATGGTAGTTCTAGTCATCATTATCATTGGTACAGAGCCGACATGAGTGGAAGCATCATGGATTGCAATGTGTAACTACTGTGGGATCAACACCATCATATGTGACTCATCGACCGGTTTCGGCACCTCACCCTTTCTCTCCTCTATTCGAATTTCCCTTGACCCAGGTAGGTATTTTGGTTGCTTGACCATCCCAACCAGTTTCTTTACACTTATTTTTTCATGCAGTGGAATTGCAATGTATTTTAACTCCTCACGTCTCTTGTATTGTTTTTCTCTTTCTATTTTATGAATGTCTGTTATTTGCTTATGGACTGTTGGACATTTATTTCGTCGAGACGGACTTGGCTTCTTGCAAGGATTCATTCTCATATTTTCTCGTTGACTATCATCTTTTCTCTATTCATCACATGTAGTCGATGACCCCCCCATTGCCAACCCAAATACCAATAAGGGACGAAGGTAGGATCAGCAATGGTATTCATTTACTAAGCAAATATTCCCACTCATGTTCTTGGACAAAGCACCCCAATATTTTTTCTTTTGCTTCCATTTTGAGGATGCACTGAGGCCAAGTGGAGGTCGAGGCTCATCTATGTGGCCAACTCCTTTTTCAATTCAAAATTTAAACAGGAGAGTCGGTATTGTGACGAAGAAGGATTTGTGGAAGTCATTGTAAAATCTTGCTTTGATATCTTCAACAAAATTCCTTTCTTCAACAACTTTCTCTTCACAAAATTTGTTGCTTATTTTGTCGAGCCACTCATACAAGTTCATCTAACTGCCATTGTTAAGTTTGCACATCAATTCTATTTCATTTCAAGGGTTATTTTTACTCATGAATCCGATCAAGCAATTTATTTATTTCATATGGTACAGTTTCTATAAATTTTTCATGTGCTTCAGTGAAAAACTTTTCTTCGGCCTTCACAATGGTCAACTTATTTCTTCTAACATAATTCTATATGTAATTCGCTATTTTTTTATTCCACCATTCTCTAATCTCTTCCTCGCTTACCATGTATGCAAACACGGTCATCTTGTTATCCTTATTTGAGTACTACCAGCAACGAAACCAATTTTGTAATCTACATGATTACATGAAGTTACCAGTAGCATAACCAAGCATACAAGATATAAGACGATACATACATACATACATATACAAAAAAGGACCCAAGTAATGGTGGTAGAAGCAATAAGTTTCCTTTTATTATATGATCGTCATGTACAAAAGCAGTATCTTTATTTCCTGGCACACTGGCCTATTTATACAGGTTACAAGGTAGTTAGTTAGTTATAATTGATTGCTCGGTTGGCTAACTGTCCGACTAACTGGATGGACCCGACTACAGTTGGTCGGGAGGACCTAGTTGCCGAGTTGACTAGGATCCTCCAATAGACTTCTTACCAATAAAAATAGAATGTATATTCCTATTTCTAAATATTTGAGGAGGATTATTATTGATGAAATCCATAAAATTCCATATTCTTGGCATTTGGGATACTGAAAAACCATTTCTATAGCAAGGAAACAATGTGTTTTGCTAAGAATGAACAAATATATTACTGAGTATATTTCCAAATGTATGAAATGCTAGCACATAAAGGTTGAAAATCAACACCCAACGAGTTAATTACATTTTTTGTCAATTCTCGAATGGCCAATGGGTAGTGACAACTATGGATTTTATCACGGGGTTACCAACTGTTTTAAGATATAATAATTCTATCATGGTTGTGATGGATAAATTATCTAAGGAATCACATTTTATTTCAGTAAATCTCAAGGCTAATGAGATAGCGAGGATATTTATAAAAGAAATATTCAAATTGCATGGTTTGCTCAAGGCAATTCTATCCGGTCGAAATGCAAAGTTTTCATCTAACCTTTGGAAAGGTCTTTTTGCAAATTTGGGTACATAACTAAATTTTAGCACTGCCTACCATCCACAAATAAATGGGTAAAGAAAAAATGTAAATCAAGTAATTGAAGACATGATTCGCATGTATGTGATGGACAAACCTTCCAAGTGGGAGGATTATCTACACTTAGTAGAGTTTGCATATAAAAATGAGCATCAAGCATCATTGAGAATGAGTCCATTTGAAGATTTACATAGGTGTAGGACACCAGTGAAATGGAATAATCCAGTGAAAATAGTTTTGCTTGGGCTAGAAATTCTTAAGGAAATGGAACAAGAGGTTACAAATATTAGGCATAATTTTAAGGCAACCTAAAATAGAAAAGTTATGCAAATAAGAATATAGTACTTAGGGAATCTAATGTTGGGGATCATGTTTACCTTCAAGTGAGTCCAGGGAAAAGTTCATTAAATCTTGGGTGATTCCATGAAGATGGGTAACTCTTTTTGGCCAAATATGACGATGAAAAACGGAAGTTTTACCCATGTATTAAATTGAAGCCCTCGAAACTCATATTTTCCAAATGAATTTTGACATGTGGTTGAAAAACAAAATGTAGAGAATTATGTTGGCTTTCCAATGATATTTTTTTTTAAATATACCAATGTCAGTTATCGTGTTGAATTTTCATTTAATGAAACGTGTGTACTTAAAAATTTGAAAAACAATTAACAAGTAGTTTGTGTGTGTGCACGATAATTTAATGTTAAAGTAATAGTTTTAAAAAATAAAATATGTGAACATGATCTAGACATAATGCACTAGTGCTTACATATTTTTCTTTTATTTTTTCTCGAAAAATTATATTTATTATTATTTTTCGAAACTGACCAATGAATATTTCAGTCGCATTTTGCACACGTGTGTGTGCACGAAATATTTTGATTTGCAAAACTAAAAATACCCTTTTGAAGAGGACGTGTTTATCTAGTGCTTGTGTATTTTTTCAAATTTTTTGGATGTGTATTTTGAATGTTGTGGATTTATCTTTGAGCTCAATTGAAGTTATCGGCAGGGTTTTTTAGGGCAAGTTTTAGTAGAAAATTAAAAACAAAAGACATACAAAGATAAAAATTTGTAAATTATATGTATCTAGATAGAGGATTCATTGACAAATCCAATGGTATCAAGTCCTCCCATTAATTTGCATTTAATGACATGGTTTAACCCTCTGGAAGGCAAACAAAACTTTCATTCTGCAGTGAAAAGGGCTCTCGGCCTGTTTTTTAAGCCCTCGATCGAGCTATTTGCTCGATCGAGGTATTTAAAATACCTCGATCGAAGGTTTTAACAAGACCTCGATCGAGGTATGCTCAAGCCCTCAATCGAGGTATTTGATCGATCGAGGGTATGTAAAATAAGCTCGATCGAGTGTTTGTCTGTGTAAAAACAATATAAAAACGAACCTGAGAAAGGATTTGGACCATTAATGTTGCCAACTACCATTCCCTCGTAAAAATATCAACCAACCTCTATATATTCAACAAACAATTCATCAAAAACACTAATTTAACTCATTGCTAGTTTATTTTCAATTAAAGCTTTGTCATTTTGATGTTGTTGAATTAGAGCTTTATCATTTTGATATTGTTGAATTAGAGTTCAATAAACATGTAATATTTCTTTGTAGACATATTTCAAGATTTCATACTAACATATTGTTGTTTGTTATAACAATTTGAAGAAACTTTTGTTTGTTTTCATTGTAGATTGATGGGGAGTAAAAGAAAAAGATAAAGAAAACATGCTAGACAACAAAATGACAATGAAGAGCGTGAGAGGAATAGAGAACGAATGAGACAAAAAAGAGCAAGCTTGAGAGAAGAAGAAGATGCACATTTGGTGCAACAAATTACAATGGAGAACCAGGTAAATTATTGAATTACATGCTATCATAATTTAAATATCATGCTACATAATTTACAAAATTAGTAACAATTTTCCAATAAATTTAACTAAATTTTATAATTTAATTTGTTTCATATTTATTTGTAATGATAAATTCTTATTTATTTCATCCATTTGCTATTTAAATTTCAAAGTTTGCAACAAATGTTAAATAAACAATTTTCAAGTGGCTAACAAATGTTATTGGAACAATTTTCAAATGAAACATGTGCATTTAGATTATATTTTCATGTTAATATGTACATATTTTTAACTATTTTCAAATTATTTCAAAGTTGCTAACAATTTTCAATTTTACTGTCCAACAATTTTCAAATGAAATGTACACTTGGATTCGATTTTCAAGTTAAAATGTATGTACATATTAACTATTTTCAAACTTCTAAGTTACTAACAATTTTCAATATTATTAGAATAATTTTCAAATTAAATGTACACTTGGACACTATTTTGAAATTAAAATGTACATATTTAACTAATTGCAATTTTCTAAGTTACTAACAATTTCAAGTTAAATGTAATTTCAATTCTTATTTTGTTATTTGTTAAAAAAATATAAATGTATAGCCTCAGTGTGAGCTCCAAGTCTCAACATTTGTTGATTGAAATAACTATTAATGTCTAATTTTAACTTACCCTCATTTTATTTGAAATGAACATTATGATAATTATGTATTAATTAGAAAATTCAATATGAAAACAAATGAATAAATATTTTCATAAAACTATGGTGGTTGACAATATTTTCATAGCTATGGTGGTTGGCAATATTTTAATAGTTATGAATATTTGAAAACAACTAAATGTTTAAAGAGCTAAAGTATAATGTTTGCTTTAAAAAAATTTCATTTAAAGGTTCCATCTATCAGATACTTTTATTTGCATAACATGACATCACCAAGATAATTATGTGTATTTTTTATGGTATTTTAAAATTATGGAATTGGTAATTTAATATTTAAAAAAAAATTAAAATTATAAATAAAATATATTTTTTGGATTTTTTCTTCATGATATTAATGAATTATAAAATATAATTTAAATATATATAGAATTACATGTAATTTCAATAAATATAACATAATAAAGAACTTTAATGTACTAAAAAGAAAATTAAAATTCAATATTAAAATAATAATTTTAAAAATATATAAAATGACTATAATATAATAATTGTAAAAAATTTAAATATAAAAATAATTTTGAATTCAATTAAAATGAAAGATTAATGATTAGAATCATATATTTTGTTAGTACAAATTGAAAATAATTATTTGCAATGTTTGCAACCTTGCATTGATATGTGAAGCATTATTTAATTTGAGTTTGATTTATGGAAATTGTGAGCGAGGGTTTCATAGATTGGTTTAATTATGAATTTTATTATCTTTTATTCTTTCCATTTTTTATTTGAGAGAAATGTGTTTTTATTGAGACTATTTTCAAAAATCTTTGACGGTGAATTTTTCTAAGGATTTTAATGGGTGCAATGTTGTAAATTTGAAAGAAATGTGTTTTTGTTGAGACCATTTATTTAAATTTCTCACGTTTATAATCAAATCAACTTACACTTCAAAATATTTTCATAGTTAATGTATTTCCATTTCATGTACCAATTTTTTCTATGCATTGATGTAGGGATAAGTTAACTTTTTTTTCCTATAGTAGGTATATAGTTTATATTTCATAAGTTTTGACAATTTTCAAATTAAATGGATAATTTTCAAGTTAAATTGATAGTTATGTATAATTGGTTGGAAAATTCAATTCACACTCAATTTTCAATTTGTTAATTTCTACATCAAACTTCAAGTTACTAGCAATTTTAAAGTTCAATGCACAGGTATATCAAGTTATTAAAAATTATCGTGAGTTAAATATATATACTTCATTTTCAAACTTTACTAGCAATTCTCAAACTAAATGTACAATTTCAAGTTACATGTACATATTTAGTTATTTTGAAATTAAGTTACAAACAATTTTCTTGTTTTAATGTATTTTCAATACTTGCACCAAATTTTTCTCAAGTCACTAGCAATTTTCAATTTGTTAATTTACATGTAACAAATTTCAAGTTACTAGCAATTTTAAAGTTAAATGTACAAGTTACTACCAATTTCAAGTTACAAGCAATTTCAAATTTTACTAGCAATTTCAAACTTTACTTCTAGAACAATTCTCAAGTAATTAAATTAGCAATTTCAAGTTACAAGCAATTTCAAACTTTAGTAGCAATTTCAAATTTCAAGTCACTAGCAATTTCAATTTTTACTTAGAACAATTCTTGAGCTAAATGTATTAGTTGGAAAATTCAATTCACACGCAATTTTCAATTTTTCAATTTCCACATCAAATTTCAAGTTACCAGCAATTTTAAAGTTCAATGCACAACTATCAAGTAACCAATTTTCAATTTGTTAATTTACATGTTTTTTAGGGAGAGATTAAGGTAAGACATCACATCATGGTGATCAAGAATCACATGACCCTGCGCCCCCTCATGATACTGATCAACCATCACATGACACCTTTCCTTCTCACATTGAAAGTATAATTGGGAGTTGCAGTGGGGTTGGAAGGGGTGGAAATTTTCTAGAGGATTGTGCAGTTGTTTTTGCACAAGAAGAGATTGGGAACTCGATCCCTACTCAGAGAGTTAGAGAGCATGTCAGTAACATAATCAAGTCACATTTTGAACAACATTCAATGATGGCACAAGCTCAAATCCAACATGGGTTGATAAAACACAAAAAATTGAAACGTGCCACAAAGTTGTTGGGTTTTCAAGATGTTAAAACAAAAAAGACATGCGAGAATGCAATAGAAAATGTAAGAACTACATTCTCTTCGTTTGGAAAATCAAGAAGCAATGATACCCGAGCTACTCGTAGGGGAATTATAACGACTTTTGTGGCACAAAGCACCTCAAGAAATCGAATGGTATCAGCAATGGCATCATTGCTCAATGTTTCAAAAAGAACATTGCTCAAATATACTAAATTCAGGGTCCTGATAGATGAAAATGATGAAGTTGCTTGTTGGGCTCTTATTTGTAGGGAACCCTATCGAGGCAGGATGGCAGCAGGCATTAGAGAGAAGGTGATAGAGTTTTGGGATAGCTATTGTCGTGCTATTCCAAATCGAAAACATGTCCCTCGACAACGTTTATCCAGAGGCATTTATCAGGAGCACTGTAAGCATGTGATGGATATGACGGGAGTTTCACTTTACAAGGAATTCCAAGAAACCAATCCTGGTGTTCAAATATCATTTAGCATGTTCAACAAATTGAAACCATGGTATATTAGGCCGAATACGATTCGCGAAACTTGTTGCTGCTGGTACCATGTTGAATTTGAACTATACTATGACACATTTCTGGATTTTTGCAAAAGGCACTGGAACGATGTACTAGCTCCTCACACAGTGCGATATTTTATTTGTATGATACTATGCAACAGGAATCCTGAACACATGTTTTTCAATAAGAGGTGTGTAGGTGGGAGAAAATTCCATGAATGCGGTGATTTGACATTGTTCCATAGGAACTTTCCTATCGATCCAACACACCATGGATTGTTAGATATCATAGTTAAGTGGAAGAGTTACGAGTATGTCTCCGTGAATCCATCATCTTCTTCATCTATGCCATCTAAGAGGATCGACTTGCTCGAAGATGAGATTCCTGTTTCAGATTTCATGGAGAAGTTTCAAAGTCATATTTATAAATACATAAAGCACTCCCATAGGTCCAGGTGGCAAGCTTCATAATTCAAACATTCTCGTGAGGTATTTGAGCCGAGCACAATCTTATCAGTGGTAGACTTTGTGTAGAACTACACTTTTGATCCTCAGAGAGAGATACAGAGTGAGTACTATCACTCCGACCAGGTGTCTATATTCGTACATGTATTGTACAGACATGCTCAGGAAATCATTGATGGTAGGGATAGCACTCCTTAATCACGTGAAGTGATCAAGGAGTATCCTTTTTATGTTAGTGATGATCATGAGCATGACATATTGTTCGTTCAACACTGCTTTGGGTTGATTTATGATTGATTCAAGCAGAGAGGCATATCATTTGCTGAACACTGGATTTGGTCAGATGGGTGTGCAGGGTAATTCAAATCGGCATGCTAATTTTATTGGTTGAGTCTCCCTCACAAAGAGATAGGAATCCGACACACCTAGATCTTTTTTGAAACAGGCATGTAAAGGGTGAACATGATGGCGCAGGTGCATGTGTGAAACGAGCACTTCGGATGTACCAGATGAGTCATGGTGCAACCCAACTCAAATGCTCCATGGAAGTAGTTGATTGGTGCACACATCATTTGGGACATCAAGGTTGCGAACAAGCAAGGCCAGTGTGCAGGTAATAAACTCCAAACTCAATTGATAAGCTAATAACATTCAATATCATCATTTCTAAAAGAACACATACTCGATAGGAATTTACATATGACAAATTGAATTCCATGCAGGTTCTTTTGGGATGTTTCCCTTGGAGATGTGAATAGATCCATGTCGTGGTATTGTGAGACCATACCTGGTACGAGGTAATTACATTCTGTTCGAAGTAAATACATGGGTGACATATTTTCCATTGAAATGAGGAAGTATGTTTGTTTTTGCGATTTTTGCATTGATGCAAATGGATGCGAGCTTGATCACTGTGAAAATGATGTATATGTGAATCCATGGAAATATGTCTCTCTTAATCCAAAGGGCCCACATCCAATTCCAACATGGCAAGAGATGCACACTGAAGAGGCAATAGTCTCATTAGATCATGATCGAGTTTCTGATATGGTTAGGGAAGGTACAAGAGACTTCATTAAGTTAATTAGTTCATTATATATTACACATATACAAATGTTGTAGAAATGCACGTAGGACATTTGAATAATATTTGTAATGTATCTTGCAGGTGATGTATTCGTTGTCATTGCACCCCCCCACAACGAAGAAAATGTGGCATATTATTTGATGCAATGCACACAAATAAAAAGTAGGTTGGTGCGACCCTACCAAGATGGAGAATTCACATACCAAACTGGAGACATGGTTCTAATGGGACACTTTTTTGAAAGAGTGAAAAAACAGGATGCGTATATTATTTATAAATATTTTATGCCTGAATATATATCATGTCAATACAGTCATTTGGTGGTGGCGGCTCGAATACATATAACAGAAATCAAGGTGAAGAGAGGTGAGCCAAAGAGATGGAAGATGACAGAAGCTGACCATGATCGTATTATGGAGACTTGCATTCCTATAACCCATTGGCCAAATGAATGAATTACATGTATGCCACTTGCATCATTGACATAGTTTTCATGTTGCCTTGTGTAATTTTTTTTGGAGATTTTTGTGGAGGTTGTTTTATAAATGTATTTTTGTAGATGATTTAATGCCAAGAATAAAAATACTAGATGGGAGGATTTTGTGAAAATTGGGTCATAGTGCTCCAATGTGAATACACTTGAACGTAATTGAATTGTAATGTTAGACAATATAATATAATTGTAAAATTTCAATTTTAAATTGTAATGTACATTCTAAGTTTAAATTTTGATTTCAAATACAATTGTAATGTAATTGAGAATTTAAAATACATCTATACAATGTAAAATTTTAAATTTTAAATTTTAAATTGTACAATGTATTCTAATTTTAAATTTTGATTTCAAATGCAAAATTATATACATTACAATCCATTCATTGTATTTCATTATCAATTATATAAAAATATTATCCAATACCAATGTATTGAAAAAATGTTTCATTCAACAATAATCAATTAGTTTTGTTATTGAACATATCAAAGTTAGGACCAAATTTTTTTGTGTCTCCTCATTCCATTTAATAAAAATATTGGCACTTGGTGCTACATGGAATATAACATAGGAGATAGAGGGTACAATTCAACTAAAGGGCACTTACACATAATCCTTGAATATATTTTCATGCAAACAATACCCATTGTTGGCACAACTCACAAACATTCACTATAATTTCCAACCATCAAACCTTCTCAATTTTTGAATTGCATGCATCAAAAACCATCTTTATCATGCAATTTTGCATGCATAGGCATGGAATCTCTTTGAGGGAAATTAGTTAGTATTATATGGCCTTGCTTGCGTAAAAAAACCTCAATTATCAAACCAAAACACAACTTGTACATGCATTTGTTTTTGATAGACATGGAAAAGTAATAATG
Organism: Larix kaempferi; assembly: GCA_027924585.1. Lineage (NCBI taxonomy): Eukaryota > Viridiplantae > Streptophyta > Pinopsida > Pinales > Pinaceae > Larix > Larix kaempferi. The sequence goes on from BSBM01000368.1 coordinate 11,155,613, forward strand.
AAAGTTGGCCGGACTTTGACATAACAATTTGTTCCTTTCTTAAAACCTTAAATGACCGTGTGGATTAAAAAATGAGGTGATGTATAATACTCCATTGTTATTAGCACAAACACGACCCTTCAAATGATTGCTAAATAAAAGGAAGAAACATAATAGTAAGTATCATATGTTTTAAATAAGATTTGGTGCTTTTTTTCTTTTCATCTAGATTAGAGCACACACTTAAAAAAAAAGAACATAAAGATCACCTACATACAATAGAACTTGTTATTACACCAAATATTTTTGAATTTGATAGAAATCTATCACAAACAATACCAAAATGGCATCAATCAATCATTGGTTGGTTGTAATTAGAGAATTTTGTCTCAAGGGATATTTCACACTCTCAATGGACAAAAACATTCTTGTATACAACAACACATTGAATTTTCAATTGAAATTACACATTAAATTTTGCACGTAATTGAATTGTAATGTGTAGACAACATAATGCAATTATAATTTCAATTTTCAATTTCAAATGTATTCTAATTTTAAATTTTGATTTAAAATACAATTGTAATGTAATTGAGAATTTAGAATACATCTATACAATGTAAAATTGTAAAACTTAAATTTTAGATTGTACAATGTATTCTAATTTAAAAAATTTATTTCAATGCAATTATAATGTAATTGAAATGGAACTTTTAAATTGGAACAACACATTGAATTTTCAATTGAAATTATACATTAAATTTGAAATTGTAATTGAATTGGAATTTGTAAATTGTAATTGAATTGTAATATGTATACAACATAATGTAATTGTAATTTCATTTTTTAATTTCAAATGTATTCTAATTTTAAATTTTGATTTTATTTATGCAATTGTAATGTAGTTGAAAATGAGCTTTTAAATTGGAATTGAAATTACACATTAAATTTGAAATTTTACATTGTAATTTAAATTTCAATTTTAAATTGTAATGTATGTATTCAATTCTAAATTTTGGAAGATGTTCTGTAATGTAGTCGAAATTTGCATTTTAAATTGAACTAAATTGTAACTACACATCGAGATTGAATTTTTATATTGCAATCACTGCACATTAAATTTGCATTTGAAATGACAAAACATAAATTTGTAACTGTAATAACTATATCCATATGTAATATAAAAAACTTTATTGATTTCAAATCAGATACGAAATACACATGAAGACATCAATATGATAAAATATACAAAATATCCAAAAGTCCATATCCAAAGTATATATATGATAAAAGTCCATGTATAAATGATAGAAATCCATATCCAAAACATGAAAACGTATACATAGATCATCCAAAACATGGAAATGTATAGATCGTCAACTCATTGGACACTACCCCCACGAGGCCCTTGATCGACCCTATGGCTGCCTTCATGTGTAGTAGGTTGATGTTGGCTCTGAGGCGGTAAACTATGAATAAATACCTCGATCTCTGTTGAGTCAATGGTGATATCCGGCATCTGGGTAGATGGCTCTTCATCAGGACCACGTGCTCGAGCTGCATCCCAATCATATTTGAAATCCATTGCAACATCGACACCCGCCCGTAGCGATGCCTGTGTAATATACCATTAGATGTAATAAGTTAGATTTATTAAAAATTAAAACTAAAACATAATTTAAGTTATAATTCAAAAATTGAAACATAAAGTACAAAAATAAATTACTAAATGTGATTAAATAACATGATTTGGAACATAAATTAAAACTCACCTCTATGTCTGGACCCAGCTAGTCAGGACCTTCGTGGTCCTCATGTCTATCATCAGGAGCAATGCCCTTTCCTTTTCCCTGTACAATTTGGAATTCATTTGAAGTTAAGATCTAAAACATAAAATCTCGAAAATTAAGAAATGAAACATAAATTATTTAAACTGGGAAATAATAAACTCAAATTAAATTAGAACATAAATTATAACTTACATCGACTACTGCCGTCTGTGGGTTGGAATGAGCGGATGGACCAACCGATGGCTCACAAGCAAAGAGTTGATCCATGAATGTCCTTCCCTGCATGGAACAATAGAATACAACTCCCTTAAGTATTATTAACCATTCAATTTACGACATATAATATGATGTAACATGAAGAACATATATACATAATTGTAGAAACGAAACCTTTCCTGGAGCGACACATCTACGATACAACTCAAAGTATGCATCTCGGGCTGACTCAGCATACCCCAGTAGGGCCTCACCATCCAAACTCTTGAGCATGTCACTATTGACATACTCTATCTCTGGCTCTGTAGGTGCAAGGGGTGGTCTAGATGCCTCTCCATGCGCAGCAACAACAGCACTACCCATGGCAGTGAACAACGACTCTGCAATGTCATGTCTAGCCTCTGCAGCAAGCTGGGATGATCGTGCCACATCCGTCGACCTGATAACTGTCCTGTCTGGAAACGGTACCAACCTCGGAGGGGGTGGCATGAAGGCAAGGTCTCTCCGAGCTCCAGGACGTTGGTAGGAGCGTCCCCTAGCAGCCCAAAGAACTCAGACCCTGTGTTGGTGTGATATGGGTTCATATCCAAAACAAACTCTGCATAAATATGTTTTCCAAAGTACAATGGGACCTGGTCATGGTGGGAGAACATGCCCCACGCTCCGACGAATCTATCATATAGATATGGTGCAGCGGCCTCCAACTTAAACTCCTTGAGTCTAAGCAGTTGACCGGAAGGGCGGTCAGGAGGGATGTCAAACAAAATACCCTTGATGTCATGCCCTCTTATGGCGACTTTGACATCCTCCCATTTTTGGATCCCAATGACATCCCGTCTCCTCCTCTGGCATGAATGACGCCAAATGTCACTAAGAGGTCCCACCCTCTTGTAGAGGGCCAACATCTCATCCACTGCTGATAACATCATGAATAAAGATCGCCGTGTGGGAGAATCCTCCCTCAATGTGCACACACATGAATTCTCCCACTCTCGCTAGGTAGTGATATTAGCGAGAGTGATGCGTGCAACCTCATCGTCGTACGATCCCCCTGATGGGGCACCTGCGATCCAAACCAAAACACAAATGTTACTAAAAATATATATTATAACTTGTAACTGAAATTCAATGCATTATATACTAAACATTTACTAAAAATGTATCTACAAAAAAAGATGCACCTAATGCACTCGATTCTTGTCACCCATCCCCCACCTCAGGATCAACATGTATGTCATCGAGATGAACTGACACACTAGCTCTCCTGCTGCTGCCACCAGCGGTAGCTGACCCCGGTGTGGCCGCACTCCTCGGCGAATGGGAGCGTTGCCGATGGCCGCCCTCTCGAGCGATGTCAGATCCTCTCGTGCGTCGCGAAGCATGAAGTAATGAAGTTCTCTCTTCAGAACTCTCTGCATCACATTTCAATTTCTAATTCTAATTCTCTTTCAATTTTCACATTTAAAATTCAAATTCTATTTCAAATTTCGCATTTCAAATCCAAATTCAAATTTCAAATTTCAAACTCTATTTTAAATTTCACAATTCAAATTCAAATTTCAATTTCAAATTCCAAGTTTCAATTTCAAATTCCAAGTTTCAATTTCGATTTGAATTCTAATTACATTTCCAATTCTCAATTTTCATTTCTCATTTCAATTTCAATTTTTCGATTTTCAATTCGAATTTCATTTCAAAATTCAAATTCAATTTCAATATCGATTTCCAATATCAATATCATTTTCATTTTCAATTTCAAATTTACATTTCAATTCCAGTTTCAATTTCGATATCATTTTTATTAGCAACGCTAGCATCATAGGGGCCTGGTCATCAAATTTAGTTGTTCAACACTTGTTGCGTCAACATACAGGTATGGGATGGAAGGGAAATGGAATCAAGCCTAAGTCAACTAGGGCTCGCTACATGTTTGAGTCTCGATAATCTACCTTTTAAATTGAACCAGAACAACAAAAGAAGTTTGTTAATGGCTAAGCAGTGAGTGCATGACATGAGTGAGTGAATGATTATAATTTATGATATTTCCAATATTTTGAATGACGAGTCGAATTTGATAGGATAGGAATTTTATACGATAAGAATGATTATAGAAAGCCACGATGCTCTAGATCTATTGACATGCATGAGAACGAATCAACAAATGGAAGGGTTGTTTGTGTGTTGGCTTGAGACACATACCACATGAGAATCCAAACCAAACCAAGAGATAGTGTGGGTTGTTTGATGTATCTGCACCTAGGGATACAAGTTGACTCTACCTACCACATCCTAAAGTAACTGCATATTTGAAGAGGTTGTGTAAATCCAATAAGAATGTTCAAATGGAGCATGGGATATGTGTGGCTCATTAAAGAAGAGTGTGATAAGTCATTTCATGTGGAATTGACAAGCATGTAGATCTGTTTAGCAAATGTATAGACATGTGTTGTTTCATTTGCATGCAAGTTACTAGCGTTAAAGGTCTATTGAGGCAATTGTTGGGAAATACATAGTATTGTTTATGCCCCAATTTTATGGGCTTTAGTGGCTTGTGGCTAAAATGATAGTAGTGGCAGCAAGAAAACCCACATCAAAACTCCCACAAGGTGACAAGAGGTCATCTCTCTTGAGGAGGAAGCAATAAGCAAACCATCCGCTAATTAAAAGAGGGTTTGTCTTGTGTGGCTAATCTACATGGCAGAGAATTGCTTTGTATCTAGGATTTGAGGAGTTGTGTGAATGGAGGTAAAGTACAATGTTGTTAAGGCAACATAGAAAAGTTGTTATTTAGCAGTGATAGATTCTTCCTGTTTAGATAAGGGTCACATGATTAATTGTGTCCTTGAAACAAATCTGTGACAACACACGCCCTTGAGAATTAGGATGGTGTTTGGTTTCAAGCAGCATCTGGTGCAACATCTTTAGGGATAAAATGTGGCGGTCACATTCAAATCATGTGAGCATGTTGGATACATATATTCATTGAGAATAGTTGGATTTCTTAGATAAAGTCCTCAATGTCACACCAGAACTAGGACTAGAGTTTGGGATGTAGGGGGGAAACTAAACTATTTTTAGAATGATATATTCTCAATATTTTGTAGGGACAGATCTACTAGTTGAGGGTCAAGAGGTGGCGCGAGTGTTTTCAATGTTTATTTACCACTAGTAAACAAAGTAGATTTTTCTTTTAATGTTTATTTACCACTAGTAAACAAAGTAGATTTTTATTTTAAACAATGTTTATTTACTACCCTCGATGGGAAAACCACTAATCACAAACAATTTCCTTTAGCTAAGAGGCCATGACATGGGGTTAGTCTTCCATCAAAATCACTCAGGATTTGAATTTGGTCCCCACAAAGACCATAAAAATAGATGATCAACATTGTCGACTAATATTAAGTTTTTATGTAATATACTAGGTTTTGAGAATAATCCCCATGCATCTTTTCTCTCTATGGTATTTTGGTTACCCTCTCTTGTACATTTTCTTTCCTCTCCACTACATTTTCATCATCATCTCTTGGTTTGTATATATGGAGTTTATTACAGTGGTTAGTGTGGCCATCATGAAGTGGGAAGTGGAATTCTAGAAGGTTCAAACTGGCAGTATGATTTCACTCCCATCGGTGGATAAATTGGTGAATTTGCATGGTGGTCGACTTTACCCAACCTTGCAACTTCTCTGGTTTCCCTAGTCGGAGTTGTTCTATGCATTTCGCTCTACTTCTCATTAGTAATTCTCATTATAGGAGGTGCTGGGAAACAAAATCAATTTAGCCTATCCTCTCCTTCACCAACTAGGTTACTCGTTTGTTGTTTACCGTGACATTACAAAGGATTATCCCTATTGGATCAAGTAGAGACCTAGGTGGATTTCCTCATCAAGAAAAATACATACAATGTGTATGAACTAGCTCCTCTAGAACATATACTTGTTGTTTGTGTTTCTTATGAAGATCATGATTAGGGGTTTCTTAGGGTCCCATGTTTTTCTTGTTTTTCATTGTTATCTTAGCAATGATTAGAAACCTATCAACTTGCTAGGTAGTTTTCATAACTTTGATAAACTCAAGTTCTATTAGTGCTATGGTTTCCCTCTAGGCACACCAATTTTATTTATGTTGTATATGAGTTTTTATCAATACAAATCATCATCTTATATATATATATATATATATATATATATATATATATTAAATGGTTTTTTGATAAGATTAAAGATTTGTAAATTAATATATATATGAGATATATTTTGATATATTCATATCAACTAAAGAAATACCTAAAAATTGACATATTATATTATGACATTTAGACCATGGCAAAGGGAGTATGTCCAAATCTTAATAATATAAGATGTTGTTGCGCTTTCTTTTGTCATCTTGATATGGACATGTTGTATGCACTTAAATGTGTTTGGATAGCTTTTAATGTGATGATTATTGAGGTATTAAACTTAGCTTTGATTTTAAGAAAATGATTTTTTTTTAACTTCAATATATTTATCATTTATATTAACATATAATTATTAGTTTATATTAACATATAATTATATTAATAAATATTGAATTTAATTGTAATATTTAAATATTTATTTTTAAAATGTTATATAATATATATTATTAAAAAAATAAAAATATATATATATGTTTATTATATATAAACATTTATATGATATTATGTATAACTATAAAAATATACATGATAATTATGTGATAAAAAATAAAAATGACACTTCATCTCATTAAATAAATTAAAAATAATGATGCTACTTACTTAATTATGGATTTTCCATTAGAGAAATTGTAGGTCGTTTTCCAAAGTAATATTGAATCTAAGGTTATAGAAGGAGACCAAATGAGTTTTCTACATGTCACTGTGGTGTTGTTGAGTTTTTTTAATGTTAATGGTTTTTGTTAAACCGGCAACCTAATATGATTTTTTTTTCAATCCTCTTGGCATTCTCAGAGGATTGAAAAAAAATGGGCATCATTCCTGCTTGTCAAAACACATTTTAAAATAAAACTGGTAGCATTTATGCAGTGAAATGATACCGGTTGCTTGTCAAAACACATTTTAAAATAAAACCTGTAGCATTTATGTAGTGAAATGCTACCGATTGACATAAACAAAAATATTAATAATTTAAAAAAATAAATACAACATAAATTTAAAACAAAAAATGTTTTGGAATGGTTTTTTGTTTCGATGGTGGTTTTGGAATGGTTTCAATGGTTTTTGTACACAAAAAAGAATGGTTTTTGGTTTCAATGGTGGTTTTTAGTTTCAATGGTTTTTGGTTTCGATGGTGGTTTTTCGTTTTCAATGGTTACATTCACACAAATTGATAAAAACTAAATAAAATTTACATTTTGTAAAAAAACACACAATTTTATATACAAAACAAATAAAATTTAGGTTTTTTTTTAAACAAATAGCAAAACAAATAAAATTTAAAATTTAGGGTTTTTTTAAAAACAAATGTCAAGTTGAAATCCACTTACCTAGTGGATTAGAAGCCATGGCGAGGTGGATTTGGGTGTGGGGCATGGCGTCGTGACTTGGCTGCAGATGCTCGGTCGAGGGGCTTCGTCCCGTCCCTTTCGCTATCTTTGTCCTGTCATTTTCGAAAAGGATGGCCCTGTTTTTGTTTTTTTTTCTATCTCAAACCATCGATCGAGCAATAGCTCAATCGAGGGTCTGACCAAGCCCTCGATCGAGGTATTTAAAAACCCTCGATTGAGGTCATTTCAAGCCCTCGATCGAGGTCATTTCAAGCCCTCGATCGAGGTCTTTTAAAACCCTCAATCAAGCTTTTAAAACCTCGATCGAGGGCTTGAAACGACCTCGATCGAGGGTTCAGAAAACAAGCTTTTTCACTCCCGTGTGCCAAAAAAGGTGAACCACCTTCGTGGAATCACCCTCTTGGAAGTTGTGTTGAGTTCTCACCAAAATAATGTGGGCCATTTGAAGTGCTTGAAAGGATATGGATAGTTGCATATAGAATTGCATTTCATGCTAAGACTAGATATGATAATGTTTTTCATGTTTATTTACTTAAGAAATATGTACATAATCCTAACCATGTAATTGATTGGGATGTGATCCAGGTGGAACATTAGGGAGGTTTCTAAATAGAGCCACTATGCATCCTCGACAAAAAGTAACATAACTCTGGAACTAAGTCATCAAACAGGTAAAGCTGCAGTGGAAGCACTTTGGTCCTGATGCAACTAGATGGGAGATGGGGGATTCCATGAGATAGGAATATCCAATTTTGTTTTGATTTTGAGGGAACAATGAGGACCCTTTGGGGAAGGTCCTTGGAGAAGGTTAAGAGGACTGTAATACCCCCATTTTGGATCCTTGGAATGTAATAAATTAGATTAATAAAATGATGTAAATATGCAAGTATGGATTCTAGTGTGGATCTCAAGGCCAAGGCCTAACCAGTGAATGGCTAGGCATGTATAATGCAAATATATCTATATATAAAATGTGATTGGCTTGTCATAGTGACTCAAAATATATGTAAATATTACGTTGGAAAATAATTAAATGGTTCAATATGGTTGTGTAAATAGAATTAGATGGCCTATGATTCCACTAAAGGAGAAGATGAATGGGGGGCTATGAGAAATTAAATCCTCTTTTTGCCAAGGGATTAAATATTGTGTTCATGAGACTTTGGAATATGGATGGTGCATTTTAAAGTCCAAAGGGCGTCACCAAGAAATCGTGATGACCTTCGTGAGTGTGAAAAGAATTTTTGGTAATATTCTCCTCCTTCATGTGAATTTGATGATAGATTGAGAAGAGATCAAGTTTGGTAAAGAATTGAGCACCCTTGAGTTCATCCAAAATGTATTCAATGAAATGAATGGAAAACTTATCCGTGATGGTCAATTTTTCCAAAGAATGAAGTTAGGACACATTTGCCAAGCACTTTCTTTCTTGAGGACCATAACAACTAGGGAAGAATAAGGACTGTTACTGTGGAAAATGACACCAACAACTAGTAACTCTTTAATTATCTTTTCAATTTCATTATTTTGGGAAAATGTATGGAAATACAAGCATATATTAGGTGGGAGGCTACCAAGTATGAGTGGAATGAAATGATCATGCTCACCATGAGAATGGGGTAGTCCTTTTGGAAGTGTCAAAGATGGATTGGTGTTTGTCCCGGACTAACTGCATGTCATAAGGAATGCATTGAGAAGGGGTCTCACAAGCTTGAATGACATGGAATTAAGCCACAATGGCTTAATGGCCCTTTTTAAGAAACTTTTCCATGCAATGTAAGTTGATAATATCTGGAGATCCAACTATAATCCCTTTAAGAGTGTAGTTATTTCTTGTTTCTTGGAAAATCATGTATAAGGCACTGAAATCCATGATGATGGGGCCTAATGTTCATAACCATTCAGTACCTAAGACAATATCGCAACTTCAATAGAAAACATGTGGGTTTTGAGGGAGATAATCACACATTTGAATCCACACATTTTCATAGCGACCACCATATTTCATGGCTCCTCCATTTGCAATCATGATTTGGAAGTTGTTCACAACATGGATATATAAATGTGTTTCTTGGGTTACCCAATGATGAATAATTATGCATGCTACCATTGTCAAATAAGACTAGACCTTGATATGTTTGAGGTAGCCAATCAATTTGAGGGTTTGTGGAGAAGAAATACCAATCAAGGAATGCAAAGAGATCTAGGGTTCCTCCTCCAATAGATGAGGTTGGGGAATGTCTTCCATAAATTACTAAGGGACCTCATGGATACTAGCATCAACTTCCTCGCTAGAAATGTCCTTTGAAATGGCCATGAAGAGTTTTTTTCTCCTTATATTCATGGCCAAGGGAATATTTATCATCATGATTGTAGAAGAGACCTTTGAGTTGGTGCTCCACCAATTTAGCTTGGGTTAAATTTTGGATCTTGAGAGGTGGAGAGGACAATTAAGAATTAGTAGAAGGGAAGGTAGGTGGAAAAGGATAGGGAATTCATGGGGCCTTTTTGTTTGAGCATTCATCACTTGTATGCTTCTCTAGCTCTTTGAGTGGCATACCCAACCAAGTAGTAGGATGAGCCATTAAGACCTATGCATGTATCTCTTCTTTAAAACCACTAATGAAACATTCCTTGTAAAAAGTATCAAACTTGCCTTCGGTGTGAATGGATAGTTACTCAAAAGATGAGGTGAAATATGTGATTATACTCGATTATTTGAACTTGGTCAATTACCCCAAATAATGAGTGTCTATTTCAAAATGTTCGTAGAGATCTAAAACAAATTTTGTCCAATAAATATAACCCTTGTAGGATTTCTTGTGTTATTTCCACTATTGCTAGCATTCAAGATCTGAATATAAGACACTCACTTGAAATTTCATCATATCATCTATGATGCCATGCAAGGAAAAGTAATGTTCCATTTGAGCGACCCATCCTATGGGGCTGGACCCATCAAATTTGGTGAGGAATTTAGGAAGTATGTGTCACATTTTGAGTCATTGGATCACAAACAAGTAGAGTGGAGTGAGGCCCACTGGGATTAGATTATTATACCCCTTGTAAAAAGGTTGGTATGGATCTGGATATCCCAAAGATGATGAAGGAAAAGCGTGTCATCAAGTGGACCATCTGATCAAAAAGTCACTTCAATTTGGTAAGCTGAGTATGAATATCATCAATATTTTTTTGCAAATGAGTGATTATCGTCTAACTTATTTTTTAACTCATCATATAGTGTTTCTAGGTGAAAATTTTGTGGGAGATATCGCCTCCTCAAGTGTTAGAAATAGGGGAAATGGATACACACAAAGGTTTACAAAAGAGTGGTGCCAATGCAAGGAGCATAATGCAAGGACTACATTAAGATAGGTCAACAATAAGGGTGCAAGCAGAACCCAGAATTCAATTTTTTTCTTCTTCCATTCTTAGATGAGTGGTACTCATGTCTAAATATTACTACATGGAAATAATTATCAAATTCTTAATACTATAAAGTATATAGGAATTTCATGGATTCGTCATACATGGAAATGATTCTTAAGGAAACGGGAATTCCAAATGCTATAGCTCTTTAATATAGTTATTGGGTCCAATAGTTGTACTCGGCCCAATCTCTCAGGACACTAACTAAAGATTCTTGACCATGCCCTTTGTCATACTACCCAAGTACTAGAGAGTAATCTTCATGAGTGTTATGCTCAGTGCCACCATAGCAGCAAAATGGCCAATCAAATTATCTAAAGTTGGCTTTAGGTCATCTAAGGGACTTTCGACATACCCAAGGGTACATGGAAGTGAAATTTCGTATAGAAGAGTTTTTTGATGGGGTACTACTTGAAGGCATACAAATAGGGATTACAAGGATGTCAAACCATGTGAAACATCTTGTATTTACTATGTGTAGTCTTCCCTAACTATAGATTTACCCATTATATGAGAGATCATTATGTTATTTATATATTTTGGAACACATCTCTAGACTAAAAACAATATAAGGTGTTGAATATATATGAATATCCCATATTTTGAAATGTAAGGCCATGTTAACATTAACATAGCCAATGAAAGAAATTCCACGAGCAAAAGTAAAGTATGTGGAACCCAAGGACCATGGAAAGGATATACTTCATTAAGGTTGACCAAGTCATGCAAGTCTCCCAAGCTAAGTAGGTACTTATCTTAAGTTTTCACTAATCTATCATTCAAAGTCCAAAGAAAAATATCCTCTTGGAAAGTGGGTTTCCTAAAATGAGGTTTCCTTTCCAAGGACGCCCATAAGAACCTAGTCTGAACATATAAACTTTCAAGTCAGATAAAGGGAACTAGATAATATTTGTGAAGACATGTGATCCAACCAAATCCTTTCAAGCTAAGGCAGTGTTCCCTTTTTTGCACTAATAACCAAGAGTATCTTAGGCAAACAAGGTGTGTTTTGGTAAACAAGATTAAATCAAATTTGTTCCTCGCATCCTTTGACAAGCCTAGTGAGAAGAAGAGTGAGCCAACCCAATTCCACACTATCATTAATATAGTAACTCTAAAACATAGCATATGATGTCATAAATTGAGGGGTGGGGGAATGTCATGATTTAGATCGACCTAGAGGGAGGGGATCGTGAATCTAAACTCCCCCACCCCACATGACATCTCTTTTTCCTTACTTCTTTGCTTCTTAACCATTTTGGCCCTATTCTCCTTTAGGTCCTCATACTAAATTCCAACTAGGTCCTAATCCACATAAATATTTTAGAGAGAATCAATAGAGTTTTCATGGACCATAAGATCTAAATCCATCTTGAGTGCTATTAAAATTAATAATCAGGGGTTGTTGTGGGTAAACCATGTACTCTTTGGTTGGATTTCAATTTGTTTAAAGGTGTTGTGTTAAAATTCCTTCACAAATTCATTGATTTCCTTGTTTCTTTAGGAATATAATCCTTAAATTGAAGGCCTTTGGTGGCCTTTATTTCTCTTCTTCAAAAATACCTTGGATCACTCATCTACATTAGGTTGTTTCTAGTTGCATTGGCCTTTAACAATCTTAAACTATGTGTTATCTAACAACTCAATCTTAGATGCAAGCTCTTCTAATTTTCTACACTAGTGGAGGCCTCTACTTTAAGAGTTTCAATAGCTTGAGAACTGCCATTTGTGTAATGGAGATCAACAACAAACAACTCTAGATTTGCAATGCCATTTGTTTGGGATTAAATTGGTTTTTTCTAATCTGTGATTCTTTTTGGTGGGCTTGTAATATGTGTTTCCAGGGATTCAATTTCCATGTTTTGTTTATTCACTATTGAAGACAGATTTGAGAGTTTCCTTCCATGAAATCTGTTTTACTAGATGGAGACCACTATTGACAAATCTTGGCATTATTTGTCAAGTAGCCAAACTTGGTTATCATTTCTTCCATAATGTTCATGTTTCCTTCCATATTCTTCTAAAGAATTTGTGGCATGGTATCTCCTATAGTTGTCTTTTTGGAAGCCTTTTTCATTTTGGAATTTTTTTAAACACATCCCATGCAAACTCAACCCACTCTTCTTGTTATAGGTGCAAATAACTATCCTTAACATGCCCTCTTTCTATTGTTTTGGTTACTTCCAAAGTGGGTTCACATTATGTTTGTGTATGATGATATTGCAACTATGATAGGTCATGGGTGGCTCACAATAGCTCATAGACTTATAAGAGACATTATACAAGTTTATGGGAAGTATTCACTTAAAACTACTTAAATGACTTGGTCTCACAATAGCTCATAGACTTATAAGAGACATTATACAAGTTTATGGGAAGTATTCACTTAAAACTACTTAAATGACTTGGTCTCTTGACCTTCAATGGAATGAGTTTGTCTCATTTTCTCAATTGTAATATGAACCACAAATATCCCTAAACAAGATTAGATACTAGTTGTCTACATTAGGTATGTTGTTTCCCCTAATATGGATTACATGTGGTAACCTATCTCAATAAACTTTCAAATAATTAAAATATAGGAATTATACCATTGTAATCAATCAATTTCAAGTCCACTCATGGATTTGGAGTTTCTTGGAATTTAGAGTAGTGATTTGATTTCAACAACTTCAAGGTTTGAACAATGTTCGAGTTCGAACAATAAGGCACAAAGCAGAGGAATATAACAATGCTAGTGTTTGAACAACATTAGAAATCAAACACAAAACAAAGTGCTAATGGGTGTTGAAAGGCCACAATAAAGGATGAGGACAAGGAATAAATCGACCCTTTGTATTTGAGCATCATCACCTTTTATGCTTCTCTAGATGTTTGAATGGCGCATCCAACCAAGTACTAGAATGATTCATTAAGACTTATGCGTATATCTCTTCTTTAAAACCACTGATGAAACATTCCTTGTAAAAAGTATCAAACTTGACTTTGGTGTGAATGGCTAGGTGCTCAAGAGATGAGATGAACTATTTGATTTTGTTTGGTTGTTTGAGCTTGGTCAATTGCCCCAAATAATGAGTGTCTATTTCAAAATGTTCATAGAGGTATGAAACAAAATGTGTCCAAGAAATATAACCCTTGTAGGATTTCTTGTGCCATTGCCACCATTACTGGCATTCAAGGTCTAAATATAAGAAACCCACTTGAAGTTTCATCATATCATCTATGATGCCATGCAAGGAAAAGTAATGTTCCATTTGAGCAACTCATCCTAATGGGTTGGACCCATCAAATTTGGTGAGAAAGACTTTAGGAATTATGTGCCACATTTGAGTCATCGGATCACGAACAAGTAGAGTGGATTGAGGCCCATTAGGATTAGATGATTCAACCCCTTGTGGGAAGGTTGGTATGGCTCTTGGTATCCCAAAGATGATGAAGGAAAAAGTATCATGGAGTGGTTCATATGATCGGAAAGCGAATCCAATTTGGTAAACTGAGTATGAATGTCATCAAGAATTTTCTAAGTGGATTAGTGGTTGTGGTCTAGCTTATTTTTCAACTCATCATATAGTGCTTCCAAGTGGAAAATTTGTGGGAGATCACTCCTCCTCAAGTGTTAGACATAAGGAAAATGGATGCACAAAAAGGGTTATAGAAGAGTGGTACCAATGCAAGGACTCTATTCAGATAGTTTAGCAATAAGGGTGCAAGCTGTTGATGTATATGTAACTTCGGAATGTATTTCATATATGTATATTGTATCCCTACAGAGAGGTTATTATTCCTCTGTACGAAAGTGTCATCATTTGTATTTACAAGTGTCACAAGTGTCGTAACTTATACAAGATGGGTTATTAGACCACCGAGTATGGGGTCGACCCTAAGTTGGGTTACCATGGGTTATTAAACTCTCCTAGAGAATTCAACCATGTTAGGTTATTAGGAAAGTTGAGTTGTGTATAAATAGAGTGAGGGTGTCACTCTATTTGATCATTCACTTACTCATCTATCTCTCTCATTGAGTGATACGCACTAGTGGAGGAGGAGAAGCTGCTAAGGAGACTATCTCTTGTACTTGGGTTTTGTATCATTGCTCCTTCTATCTCTGAGGAAGTTGCGGGGTTTTTCACCTTCTTGATTTTCCCCGAGGAAACTCTATGTCTATTGTCTCTTGTGCTTGTCTCTTATGATTGATATGTTGTGCTTGTTATTCTCTCAGATAAGATCCTAGATCATATTGAATTAATGCTCAAAATCTAACATGGTATCAGAGCTAACCTAAGAAGAAGGCACTATGCAGCTGCAGAAGCTAGGCCTTCTTGATTTTTGGGTTTATCTCCACAGATCTTCAAAGGCAGGAGCTAGATTGACTCTCCTTGCAAGGGCACATCTTTATGTCGAAACAGAATTCAATTCTAAGCACTTTCATTTTTTGACCTAAAAATTAGGGTTTCTGCAAAAATTGGAATTTTTGAAATCTAAGACCACAGCTGGAAGTTCCTCTGAAAAATCAAAGTTTAGAGCTTTGGATCGAACTTTTTGGTTGTGTGAAGCTCCGGGAAAGTCAAACCCTAATTCAGGGTCCTGCCTAGTGAATCTAGAAGTTTCAAAAGCAATTTTGAGGGGTGAAACTTTGCAGTTTTCAAATTCTGAGTATATCAGCTTGATCAGCTCAGCAAGGCACATCTTTCTATCCTTTCAAAAGTTTGAAATTCAAAGTTTGAATTTTTAGGGTTTCTCTAACAAACCCTAATCCATCTCCAGATCTAGTTTTCAGCAAATCAAGTGGTAAGACCTAAATCTTTTATTTCCATTTGAGTTTCTCATTAAGATGTCTCACCACACCAAGCTTGAAAATAAGCTTGAAGGGGCTGATAACTTCCAAGCATGGAAGTATAGGATTGGGTTAATCCTGGAAGAAAATGAATTGGACACCTACATAAGTGAAGAGGTCCCTGTCCCAGAGGGAGAAGAGGTTAAGGCCTTACACAAAAGGAACTTGGTCAAGGTTAAGAGAATCATTGTTGATTCTATCAAAGACCATCTCATACCACATGTGTCATCTCTAAAGACACCTAAGGAGATGTTTGAATCCTTGACCAAGCTATTTGAAGGGAAGAACATAAATCGGAAGATGACCTTGAGGAATCAATTGAAGAATATCAAAATCTAGAATGCATAGACCATGCAGTGTTATTTCTCAAGGGTCTCCCAGATAAAAGAACAACTTGAAGTTGTGGGAGAAGATATAGAGAATGGATAAGTGGTAATGACCACTCTTAATGGCCTTCCTAGGTCATGGGATTCCTTCATCCAAGGAATTTATGCTAGGAGGAAACTTATCACATTCAGTAGGCTGTAGGAAGAATGCTCACAAGAAGAAGCTCGAGAAGAGAAGATGGGGAATGAAGACCAATATCTCACAGCACACTCCAAGAAGTATGATGATAAGAAGGGACACCATCACAGTAAGAAAGAAAAGCACCACCATCAGAATCAAAGGGGTAGCTTCAGATCTCAAAGAAACACATCCAATGACCGATGCTTTACATGTGATGAAAGGGGGCACTATGCCAGGGATTGTCCTAGAAACAATAAAGATGGCCCCCACAAGAAAAAGAAGAACATCAAAAGAAAACATCATGCTCACACTGCAGAGGATGATGAACCTCCCAGGAAGAGGGATAGGGAAGAAAGTGAAGATTCTTCAAGTGATAAAGAGTATGTTTTGATTTCTGCCCTCACTGGTACTATTGCTCATGGAAGCAATGATTGGCTTATAGATAGTGGGGTTTCCAAACATATGACAGGATTCAAGGGATCCTTTGTGAAACTATCTGAACATGAATCACCCCATAAGGTGAAACTTGGGGATGACTACCAGTATCCAATAAAAGGAAGTGGTGAAGCCTCCTATAAGCTAGACTCTGGAAAACCTGAAGTTGAAAGAGGTACTTTATGTTCCAGGTCTCAAGAAAAATATTCTCTCCATATCTGCTTTGGATGCAAAGGGGATAAGAGTTGCATTTGTAGATGGCCAAGTACTCATGTGGCCAAAAGGTAAAACCATTGATGATGCAGTGGTGATTGGAGAGCAAGAGAGAGGATTGTACAAATTAAAGGGGCAACCTGAACATGCCATGGTACATGAATCCATGGAGCCAAGTGAACTTTGGCATAGAAGGCTTGATCATGTGCACTATAGAGCACTACCATTAGCAAGCAAAGTAGTAGAAGGTTTTCCTGAAATCCAGTCAAAGATGAAGTGTTTGATAAGTTCAAGGAATTCAAAGCCTTGATAGAAAATCAAACTGATAAGAAGATCAAGATCTTTAGATCCGACAATAGCGGAGAATTCACTTCAAGGGACTTCAAGAAGTTATGCAGTGATTCCGGGATTAAGAGGGAGTTGAGCACTCCTTACAATCCACAACAGAAAGGAGTAGAAGAAGCTACTTCAGAGTCGGACTCCAGTAGCTCCTGCAAGGAAGCAAAGATTTAGAGGGAGTCCACCCAACAAACAAACAAAGCTAAGTATTTGAATTGTCATTTCTTGTATATCTGATTTTTTAAATAATATTGTTCAATGATGTATTTATTTATGTTCCTAGACTTAGGTTGTGTATTATGCATATTAGAATAATTGCATTAATGAACAGTATACTACTAATATGCATGTAATGGGTAAGTGGCCTATGGCACTGTACAACACTCCATTGCTACTTATCTAGAATGAAACCTCTTTGCTGACATGTTGGGAGTAGTGCAAACTCTTAATAATGTTCTGGTAGAGATGGAAGGCATCTAGAAAGTTACGGGATATGGATGCGTGTTGTATTGAAGCATTGGCTAAGATAATTGCATGACTGTATGACATATGTCTTTATGTGTAATACTTTGTTCTGTAAACTATGAGAAGTTTCTAATCATGCAATTGAATTTGATTTGTAGGAAAGATCGTGTACAATCACCTACAAAAGAAGGACTACAACATTTGTTCCAACAACAAAATTCAAAGAAAACTATCTATTGAAGATATTGAAGAAGTTCCTAGGATTCAGGATGCAGTAATGGAAGAATGCCATGATCAAGGAATACCAGTCGATCATGAAGAATGATGTTTGGGATGTGGTCCCAAGACCAGAAGGGAAGTCTGTGGTGACTCCCAAGTGGATCTATAAGATCAAGCATGTTGCAGATGGCAACATAGAGAAATACAAGGTGAGGTTTGTAGCTTGTGGCTTCTCCCAAAAAGAGGGGATAGATTATGAAGAGATTTTTTCTCCTGTAGTCAAATACACTTCCATCATATCAGTACTTGCTCTGGCTGCAGAGATGAAATGGAAGATACACCAAATGGATGTCAATACAGCTTTCTTGAATGGTGTAGTCGAAGAGGAAGTGTAAGTGGAGCAACCACTTGGTTTTAAGACACATGACAGGGAGTCATATGTGTACAGGTTGAAGAAAGCCTTGTATGGCTTGAAGCAAGCTCCTAAAACTTGGTATGGTAGGATAGATAGCTTCCTATCCATCTTGGGCTTTACTAAGAGTAAAGAGGATTCCAACCTTTACTACAAGGTTGAGGAAGGAAATCCAATGATACTACTATTGTATGTGGATGACCTGTTTGTGACAGGTGAGGATAGATTGATTGCCGACATGAAGAGGAAGCTTGCTGTTGAGTTCGAGATGAAGGACTTGGGTATGATGCACTACTTTCTAGGCATGGAGGTGTGGCAGAGTGCAGATGGGATCTTCCTTGGACAAGGGAAGTATGCAGTAGATATCCTGAAGAGGTTCAAGATGATGGACTGCAAGGCCATGGCCACACCTATGGCATCAAACTTGAAGCTTCTGTATGATGCTTCATCTAAGCCGGTTGATGTCACGGTGTATCGTTAGATGATTGGGTCCTTGATGTACATGACGAACACGAGACCATATATTTGCTTTGCGGTGAACACATTGAGCCAGTTCCTAATGGATCCGAGAAGTGTTCACCTAGTTGTTGTAAAGCATATCCTGGGGTACCTGAAGGGTACGGTTGATTATGGGGTCAAGTATGATGCAAATCAAAAGTTTAATCTGGAGGGTTATGTTGATTCAGATTGGGCAGGCAGTGTTGCAAATAGGAAGAGCACTTCAGGGTGCTGCTTCAATATGGGATCAGGTGTGATCTCTTGGTTTAGCAGGAAGCAGTCCTGTGTGGCACTGAGTACAGCTGAAGCAGAGTATGTTGCAGCTTGTTCGGCTAGTTGTGAGGCAGTATGGCTTAGGAAGCTACTGTCTAAGTTATTTGATCTCTCGTTGGATGTTACTGGTATCTTTTGTGACAACCAGAGTTTTGTGAAGATGTTTGAGAACCCGATGTTCCATGACAGATCGAAACACATCCAGATCAAATATCACTATATCAGGGATATGGTGCAGAGAGGAGTAGAGAAGCTCCTGTATGTTTCAACGGACGAGCAGATAGCCGATGTGTTGACCAAGCCGCTGGCCAGAGTGAAGTTTGAATACTTCAGAGAAAGACTTGGTGTACTTCAGATCGAGATTCCCTCCAAAGGGAAGTGATGAGTCCAGAGACACATATGCACATGAGCCATTCTCACATAGTGGTAGGTAGGTCCTCCTATGGTGCAGATGTAAGGGTTAGGGCCATTCTCACATGGTGGTAGGTAGGTCCCCTCATGGTGCAGATGTAAAGGCTGGGCCATTCTCACATGGTGGTAGGTATGTCCTCCCATGGTGAGATGTAAGGGCTGGGCGAGCTTTTTCGACATGGTGGCAGGTAGATCCTCCCATGGTCGTTGATGTAATTGTCGGGCTTTTCCGACATGGTGGCAGGTAGTTCCTCCCATGGTCATTGATGTAATTGTCGAGCCTTTCCGACATGGTGGTAGGTAGGTCATCCCATGGTCGTGATGTAAGTGTTGTGCCTTTCTGACATGGTGGTAGGTAGGTCCTCCCATGGTCGTGATGTAAGTGTTGAGCCCTTCCCGGATGATGGCAGGTAGGTCCTCCCATGCCGATGTATGTAAGTGTTGTGTGATGTGCATCTGGGTTGTGCTCCGTGGACGATGACGATGATCTGAAGACGATGAGGTGACAGTATGGTACACAGGTTTTGTAGAGGCATATAATCAGTCCTGAGATGCTCTTGCAGGTTTTGCAGAGGCAGTGTGATCAGTCCTGGGAGATCTTGTAGGTTTTGCAAAGGCAGTGGAATCACTCCTGAGGTGTACTTACTTGATGGCTTGCTCAGAGAGATGATGAAGACCTACATGGAGGTTTGGCCTACAACCAGCATGAAAAAGGGCTGGCTCTATAGAACTTCCTAGGACAAGTAGATTGGAGATTGATTGAGATAGCAGCAATGACAATGACGATGATTTGATGATCCAGAGAAGAAGACTTGTGCTAGAAGACCTATGCCGAGAAATACCTTCCTAGTTAAGAGGGAGTGTTGATGTATATGTAACTTCGGAATGTATTTCATATATGTATATTGTATCCCTACAGAGAGGTTATTATTCCTTTGTATGGAAGTGTCATCATTCGTAATTACAAGTGTCGCAAGTGTCGTAACTTATACAAGATGCGTTATTAGACCACCGAGTGTGGGGTCGGCCCTGAGTTGGGTTACCATGGGTTATTAGACTCCCCTAA
The DNA here is from genome assembly GCA_027924585.1 of Larix kaempferi. Lineage (NCBI taxonomy): Eukaryota > Viridiplantae > Streptophyta > Pinopsida > Pinales > Pinaceae > Larix > Larix kaempferi. The sequence goes on from BSBM01000368.1 coordinate 11,176,230, forward strand.
TGAAGTCGGCCCTGTTAGGTTATTAGGCAAGTCGAGTTGTGTATAAATAGAGTGAGGGTGTCACTCTATTTGATCATTCACTTACTCGTCTATCTCTCTCATTGAGTGATGCGCACTAGTGGAGGAGGAGAAGCGACTAAGGAGACTATCTCTTGTACTTGGGTTTTGTATCATTGCTCTTTCTATCTCTAAGGAAGTTGCGGGGTTTTTCACCTTCTTGGTTTTCCCCGAGGAAACTCTGTGTCTATTGTCTCTTGTGCTTGTCTCTTATGATTGATATGTTGTGCTTGTTATTCTCTCAGATAAGATCCTAGATCATATTGAATTAATGCTCAAAATCTAACACAAGCAAGACCCATACTTCATTTTTTTTCTTCTTATACTCATGGATGAGTGGTACTCATGTCCGAATATTATTATAGGGAAATAATTCTCAAATTCTTAATACTATAAATTATGTAGGAATTTCATGGATTGGTCATATAGGACAAGACTTCTTATGGACAAGGGAATTATAGGTGCTATAGATCTCTAATATACTTACAAGTTCCAATAGTTGTACTTGGCCCAATCTCTCAGGGAATTAAGGATTCTTGATCATGCCCTTAGGCATACTACCCAACTACCCAAGTACTAGAGAGTAATATTCTTGAGTGCTATGCTCAGTACCACCATAACAACAATATGATCAATTTGATTATCTAAAGTTGGTTTTAGGTTATGTAAGAGTATTTCGATATACCCAAGGGTACATGGAAGTAAAATTCCATATACTGGTGTTTTCTAATGAGGTGCAAATCAAAGGGGTACCGACAAGGATTACAAGGGTGTCCAACCAGGTGAAATATCTTGTATTTGCTACATGTAGTCTTCCCTGATTGTAGATTTACCCATTAAATGAGAGATCACTATGTTATTTATAGATTTTGGAACGCATCTCTAGACTAAAATAAAATCCAAATTTCTATGGTGTTGAAGATACATGAATATACTATATTTTGAGATGTAAGGCCATGTTTACATTACATAGTAAAAAAAGAAATGTTGCTAGCAAAATGAAAGGATGTGGAGCCCCAAGACCATGGAAAGGATCTACTTCATTAAGGATGATCAAGTCATGAGAATCTCCCAAGCTAACTAGGAACTTATCATAATAGGTCAATGTTGTATCAACCAAAGTCCATTGAAAAGCATCCTCTTGGAAAGTGGGTTTCCTAAAATGGGGTTTCCTTGCCAAGGACACCCATAAGAACCTAGTGTGAACATATAAACTTCAAGTCAGATAAAGGGAACTAGATAATATTTGTGAAGACATGTGATCCCACCAAAGTCATTCAAGCCGATACAATGTTCCCTTCTATGCACTAATAACCAAGCATATCTTGGGAATACAAGGTGTGTTTTGGTAAACAAGATTAAATCAAAGTTGTTTCTCACATCCTTTGACAAACTTAGTGAGAAGAAGAGTGAGCCACCACAATTCCACATTGTTGTCGATAGAGCAACCCTAAAACTTAGCATTTGATGTCATAAAGTGAGGGGTGAGAGAATGCCATGGTTTGGACCAACTTAGGGGGAGGGGATCTTGGGAGGGGATCAGCCAACATGATGTCTCATTTTCCTTACTTCTTCACTTCTTGACCATTTTGGCTTTATTCTCCTTTAGGTTCTCATACTAAATTCTAGCTAGGTCCTAATCCATGTAAATATTTTCAGATAGAATGAGTAGATTTTTCATGGACCATAAGATCTAAATCCATCTTGAGTGCTATTAAAATTAATAATTAGGGGTTGTTGTGGGTAAACCATGTACTCTTTGGTTGGATTTCATTTTGTTTTACGGTGTTGTGTTGAAATTTCTTCACGGATTCATTGATTGCCTTGTTTCTTTAAGACTCTAATCCTTAAATTGAAGGCCTTTAGTGGCATTTACTTCTCTTCTTCAAATTACCTTAAATCACTCATCTACAATAGGTTATTTCTATTTGCATTGGCCTTTAACAATCTGAGACAGTGTGTTATCTACCAACTCAATCTTGGATGCAAGCTCTCCCAATTTTCTACACTAGCGGAGATCTCTACTTTAAGAGTTTCAATAGCTTGAGAACTCCCTTTTGTGTAATGGAGATCAACACTAAACAACTTTAAATATGCAATGGAGATCAACAATAAACAACTCTATTTGTTTGAGATTAAATTGGTTTTTTCTACTCTAGGATTCTTTTTGGTAGGCTTGTAATCTGCGTTTTTTGGGCTCCAATTTACATGTTCTATTTTTTCACTATCGAAGACAAATTTGAGAGTTTCCCTTCCATGAAATCCAATTTACTAGATGGATATCACTACTGACAAATCTTGGCATTATTTTTCAAGTAACCAAACTTGGTTTGTATCAATTCTTCCGTATTGTTCATGTTTCCTTCCAAATTCTTCTAAAGAATTTGTGGTATGGTATCTCATGTACTTGTCTTGTTAGTAGCCTTTTACATTTTGGAATTTTGTTAAACATATCCCATGCAAACCCCACTTGCTCTTCTTATCATAGGTGCAAATAACTATACTTAACATGCACTCTTTCTATTGTTTTGGTTACTTCCAAAGTGAATTCACATTATGTTTGTGTATGATGATATTGCATCTATGATCGTCCATGGGTAGCTCACAATCGCTCATAGACTTATAAGCAACATTATACAAGTTTATGGAAGTATTCATTTAAAAGTAGTTAAATGACTTGGTCTCTTGACCTTGCGAATGGAACGAATTTGTCTCCTTTTCTTTATTGTAATATGAACGACAAATATCTCTAAACAAGCTTAGATACTAGTTGTCTACATTATGGATGTTGTTTCCCCTAACATGGATTCCATGTTGTAACCTAGCTCAATAAACTTTCAAATAATTTAAATATATGAATTATATCATTGTAATCAAACAATTTCAAGTCCAGCCATGGATTTGGAGTTACTTGGAGTTTAGAGTAGCAATTCGATTTCAGCAACTTCAAGGTTTGAGCAATGTCGGGGTTTAAACAATACGGTACAAAGCAAAGGAATAGAACACCACTAGGGTTTGAACATTAGAAATCAAACACAAAACATAGTGCTAATTGACATTGAAAGGCCATGATAAAGGAGATGATCTAAACAATCAAATTGAACACTGATGAGTTTGTGAGGAAGATAAATAGTTTGATAGGTCAAGGTTAACGAGTCATCCATGAGCATAAATAAGAGAATAAGTATTAGAAACAAGGTTATCCAATTAAGTCATAAATGATGAGTTGAGTCAAGCATCAACCAAACGCCAAAGTAGAGAGAGAAAAGGAGCTCCAAGTTGCATTGTATAATGTAATATGAACAAACACCAAAGTAGAGAGAGAAAAAGAGCTCCAAGTTGCATTGTATAATGTAATATGAACAATCACCAAAGTAGAAAGAAAAAGAGCTCCAAGTTGCATTGTATAATGTAATATGAGTAAACCATTACCTTATTACTAAGTAATTTGATTATGTATTATTGTGTATAAATTACTAAATAAATTGATTATGTATTGTTGTGTGTAAATAAAACCTTAAATACTTGATACCTAGCATTATGCAATTTGCTATAATCAAGAGGTGAAGATTTGAGACACGATGCCTTATTGACTGAAAAGTATTAGTTGAATAATTAAAAAAGAGAAACACTAACCAGAAAAAAATGAGGAAAGAATGATGCTTGAATGAAAAAGTAAATTCATTAAAAACACTACAAGGAGAAACCATAGATTTTGTCACTGTCTAGCCTCACATAATGTAAAGCTTTTTTGCCATCATGTAAAAGGGATTTACGCAGGCAGGCTTAGTAAATTTAGTAAGACGTTCAAAAATTAATGCCAAAAGGGAATTACGCAGGCAAACTTAGTAAGACGTTCAAAAATTAATGGCCAGAGGGAATTACGCAGGCAAACAGTAAGACGTTCAAAAATTAATGGCCAAAATGAGATATTTAAGACATACAATAGACACTGACTTATGAAAAGATCTACGGACCAATTAAAAAGAGGGAATTAGACTACACACATATCTAATCGAGAAAGACCGTGAAAATACAAGAAAGAGGAATGGATGGGTCAGTTGAAGTTCGGAATTGGTACATCCTCTTCCACGATTCGCTGAATCAACTAGCTCTTCGCATCACGTGGACCACATAATAATGAAAGCAATCTCCACAAAACTTTAGATGGTTCATGTAGAAGGTATCAAATTTGACATTGAGAGTCACAAGGAGAGAAGAGAAGTTGGGGAATAGGAAAAATCTAACATCCCACTTTGTATTTGTAGAAGGTCTCTCTCCATTATTGAAAAGGGATATCCGCAGCTTCCTTTATAATGACTTTTCGTTGGCCAAAGACATAACCCTTTCTGCCATGCTTCCCCTGCAGCTCTTTATTTTTCATATATTATGAACAATGGCATATAATATGTCACAGACCTTGATTACACTGGGGCAGAAAATAATGTCCAATAATTACATTGGGAAAAAATTAGGATGCACAGTGTGATTTGCAGGGTTATTTTGCATCATTCATTTTTCACATATTCATGTAGTACATGGCTTATAACAAAATGGAGAATGATACCGCCGCAATCTAATTCATTCAATTATTGCATTTCCTGCTGAAATGAAGTATCGAACCTTTAATGTTCCAAATTTAGAACAAACTATGAGAATTTTGATATAAGTGACGGAGAAATTGAAAAATTAACAGAGACCCTTTCGGATGCATTCAGTTTTTGAATTGAAATAAACAACTCTCTATTCAAGAAAATAGCATCATTTAACCCATCAAACAAATGCTATCATTGTCATCAAAGGCTATAGAAGAAGAATGAATCTGGTTTGTTAAAGAAGAAACATTCAGAAAGTTCAGGAAGCCCTTAGAGCTTGGGTTGTCTTTGCATTGGAAATTGATGAGACACTGCGTTTCGTGCAAGTACCATTTTAGTTCACCTAGAAGGAGGGTGTTTTCGCAAAGAGGCAGGAAGCAATCCTTTCCAGGACAGCACTCTGTTGCATTGTCATACAACTTTTGCGGTTTAGTGGTAATGCAAAAAGTTTACCACGCATATGGAGCAAATTTACCAACAGTGAACGCCTCTCATTCTTTCCATGTTCAATGGCCGAGGGTCGTCCATTCATATATGCTGCAGTCCTAGAACTTGTGCAGTACTACTTCAAAGGGAATCTACTCTTTTTAATAGTAAAGCTTCCTTTAAACTGTAACAAATCGCAAACATAAGCATGTGTTTTAATGAAAAAAAGAACAAGTTGCCCTCATGTGATTTGTGGAGTATATGGTCCTCATGTGATTTGTGGAGTGTATGGTCATTATACTCACATTTAGAGTGTATGGTAATTATATTCACATTTACTTGAGATAGATTGCATATTAAACGAAGAAACTAAGAAACTACTACCAATCATACCTAAAGGTAAGTTGAAAACCAACTGATGCACCCTCTTCCTTTCCAATCACTAATGTTGAAAAACCCTTTTCCACGACAAGGGTTAGTAACTACACCTTCTACCAATCAATCATCTACATCCAATCTTCCTAAAGACCTTTCATTCTTGGACGGTCATATTCCTTCTACTCACTACACAACCCACAACACCTTCTACCAATCAATCATCTACATCCAATCTTCCTAAAGACCTTTCGTTCTTGGAAAGTCATATTCCTTCTACTACTTTTTTTATAATTAAAGCTTTCTTTAAACTCTAATGATACCTAACTACACAACCCACAACACCTTCTACCAATCAATTATTTACATTCAATCTTCCTAAAGACCTTTCATTCTTGGACAGTTATATTACTTCTACTCTTTTTTCTAATTAAAACTTTCTTTAAACTCTAATGAATAGCAAAAGTAATCATGTGCTTTAATGAAAAAAACATACCAACAGCGGTAGCCTTCACTGACAGTTCCAAAATTTAAAATGTGGCCATGATTTATGTCAAAACACCCTCATCATGTAATTTCAGCCATGAAAAATAAACACAAACAGAGAGCTCATGCTTGATTCATACAACTAACCTAAAACCCAACCAGCCGCAAACGGAGGCTATAGGCTAGTCCTATTATCTGGGCATTGCTCCATCCAATCCTAAAGATCAACCTCAATAAAAATCACAAAGATCAACCTCAATAAAATTCACAAGATCCCATCCATAAGTAAGTAAAATCTACTAAATTTGATCCAAATTGACAAAGAACTCCATAGTTACTAAAGCTTTCTTTAAACTCTAATGAATAGCAAAAGTAAGCATGTGATTTAAAGAACAAAACAACAGGCTACCAACAGCGGTAGCCTTCACTGACAATTCCAAAATTTAAAGTTTGGCCATGATTTATGTCAAAACATCGTCATCATGTAATTTCAGTCATAAAAAATAAACACAAACAGAGAGCTCATGCTCGATTCATACAACTAACCTACAACCCAACCAGCCGCAAAGGAAGGCTACAGGCTAGTCCTATCATCTGGGCCTTGCTCCATCTAATCCTAAAGATCAACCTCAATAAAAATCACAAAGATCAACCTGAATAAAAATCACAAGATCCCATCCATAAGTAAGTAAAATCTACTAAATTTTATCCAAATTGTCAAAGAACTCCATAGTTACCCTTCACTAGTTCCTATCAAGTGTTTTACACAAAATTTCATTGGCTTTACCCTCCAGGTGTCTCTTGCAGATATTGGGGGTACAAGTAGGGAGAATGATCTAAGAGCAACGTATGAGCCACTACCATCGTCTCTCATACAACCTGCTGATTGCAATAAAGTACTTCATAAAAAAAATTGTATGGGCTACGATTTCCTTGTGAAGATTGAGATGGACTTTAAGAATGACATGAGAAAACATAAAACAAATCAACTTCAGCTCGAAACAGGACAGCTGAAATTGTAAACATGATTATTTTAAAAAAATCCCCAGAGTGCTTTAATTTATCCACAAATATGATGTGGCCTTGATCGGCCATGAACGATTGATGTTCTAGCTGAGATACATTACCAACGTTTACAAGAACCAGAAAAATGCACTTAAAAGGAATTTCACCAAAAACGAAGCAATAGTCACTCCAGGTAAATATTACAAACTTGTTATTCTGGATACAATATGATTACTTCACATAACAAAACCCTCAAGCTGCATGATTGCGTTATTTCCTTTTGCTAAGCCGCTACGCCCAAGTGTGTTTCACAGCACAGAAACTTTTGCTGTAAATTATGAGATGCCAATTTGATTGCACTCGTACAAAAAGACACAAGCAATAGCAGAAAAATAGCTACACGGGAAATGCAAAGGAAAACTCATTGAAACATGAAAACTTGAAATTTCCAATGTCATTTTTCAAAACCCAACGGCGGAAACAGTTGCTGAAGATGTTTATTTAAGCATTAGCTGCTAAAATTCAATACAAACGGAGTCAACTTCACTTATATCCAAATACCAACACTAACTATTATTTCTTTTATATGACAGTATCAAAGATAAAAATTGTGTTTGAATTCAAGCACAACAGCAGTTAAATAAATACTCAGAAAATGCAAAGGAATTTTCAATGAACCATGAAAACTTGAATTTCCAATATTATTCTTGAAAATCCTCAGAAAATGCAAAGAAATTTTCAATGAACCATGAAAACTTGAAATTTCCAATATCAGTCTTGAAAATCCAATGTAGTAGATATTTGCTTCATATGTTTATGTTTAAGGATTAGCTACTAGGATACAATACAAACGTGGTCAATTTCACTACTATCCAAATAATAACTACAATACCAATACTATCCTAATTCTTTTATATGACATTTTCAAAGATAAAAATTGATTTGGAATTTGAGCCAATCTTCAATTATAAACAACATGGACAAAGGCAGTTTCAAAGAACTTTCAATGTGAGACCCGTGTTCCAAATCCCTGAACACATGTTGCTAAAAAAAAATTCTGAGAAAAGAGATCCTAGAGACGAGGTAGGTCTCCAAGGCCATTAAAAGATACTTATTATTCTTAACTCTTCAACAAAAGCAAAGGAATCCTAATTGATTCACAAAACAACCATATTTTCCAATCTCATTTTTAAGAGATATTAGCACAGAAAGGTTTTTTTTAAGAGCTTTTATTCACAGATCGTTTGCTAGAATATAGCAAAAGAGGCATCAATTTCACCTCTATACAAACCCAAATTTCTACCGACATCTCTAACAAAACCCCAATTCCAGTTACCAATACTTATACCGATAAGTTATATCAACTTGTTGCCAGCATATCTTTTATTCTTGACTTTCAGCCATCGCCAATGGAGATCAATCGGGAAAAACACCAGCGACATACCTTTGCTTGAGGCAGTCAATTTCAGCATTCGAAAAACAATCCATCATATCAGGAATCCGTATACGATTTAGGAAAGCGTGACAGATTTTTGGAGGAAACAGAGAGATTTGGTTTTTACGTCTCCAGAATAGAACCAGGGCTTCTACTCCTTGAACGAATGATTTCTCCAGAACCCTACATAACTCTTTCCCGTGACCTCCTCCCAAAATTCCTCAGTGCTGGTACAGGCGTGATCCATCACCAAACCATTTTCATTCCTCGCGCTTAACATGTCAATACGAGACGAAGAGACAGGAGATTCTAATTCCAAATTAGTTTCTTCTCGAAAAACGCTCTTGTCCTGTGCTTGTTTGCTTCTTCTTTGTGGTTTTACTTTCATTTTCTTCACTGCTTTCTTGCACAAACCGGCGGGCAACTTCACGAAGGCGAGGACGGCCAGATGGACCAAAGCGCATGGGCAACAACAAACGGCCGCGCATTCGGCAGTAGCACCGCCAAGCACCTCAACGAACCGCCCACGCTCATTCGTCAGCAAATGCTGGTTCCGGCCGTTCACAGGCTTCCAACTCAATTCCTCTCGCGACATTACTGTTTCAAGAATTGAATAGGTTAATTTTCTTGAAAATTTAACCTAAAGGCACCCGAAATCGTTAATTTTAAATGCTCCATGGTCAGATCACCTAGGTTAATTTTCTTGGAAATTTGACCTAAAGGCTCCCGAAATCTTTAATTATGAATTCTCCATGGCCATGTCACCCGTAAAATAAATGAGTATGTAAGGCTTGCGGCTTTTGCCGCAGTGCTGCATGAATAGATATTAAATATATAATTTGATAGCCGGGAAAGTCTGGAAACTTTTCCAGGACACTTTTTATGACAAAACGCTTTAAAGATTTGAACGAAATAAGAGATTCACTTGACATGCCCAAATGCTGTGAAGTTTTGAACAAAATTCGGAGAATCTTAAATAACCAAGACAAATAAATCTGCAAAATTGACAAGATCTTGCTTATGCGATAATGCATGGTATTTCAGACGGAAATTACTGAATTTACGGTTAAAAGCAGACATATGCATGGTTTAACGGCGAGAAAGTCTGTATTCCGTTAATATTCTTGAAATTTTCCATTTCCAGGACTCTTGATATGTTAAAACACTTTAAAGATTTCAGCTAGCTTACAAGATATTGTGATAAAACAAGATTTTGATCAAACAAATAAATGTTTAGCAAAACCTACATTCACCCGATCTTTAAAGCGAAAGAAAAGATAACAGGTCGAATCATACCTTTACCAACCGAGCCGGATTCGTACACTACCGAGCTCAATCTCCAGATAAATCTCAAGCAGCCTTAAGCAAATTTGAGAAAGAAATCCGGAAGGAAGAGTACAAGGATCTAAGGGCTCGCATCCCTTACAGAACAAAAATGGAGCGAATTCGCTCCACAAACGACTTCAACGCGGGTCCGTGTGGAGAAAAAAGGAGCGAATTCGCTCCACAAACGACTTTAACGCGGGTCCGTGTTGAGTACAAGCTGAATCTTCTTTGTTTCGGCCTGAATCGTAATTCCGTCTGTCGACAGAAGCTTCAGCTAAAAGTTTCAGATGTTTGTCAGAAGTACTTGTTTTTCTGCACTTGACAGAAATATATTCTCTGTCTCTCGCTGATTTCCTCAGCGATTGCCAATCAGTTCACGAGTGGAAAAAACCCGCTTTGACCACCCAGGGTCCGGACTCCCGATTCCCCAGTATTATATTATTGACAAAAATATTATTATTATATTATTATAAAAATGATTTTATTAATATAATATTATTAAATAATGGGGAAAAAGAGGTTAAGAAATCCAACGCCTTTCAAATCTTTGGGAATCCAAAGCTTGGGTGCGTTCCCCGTGCAAGATCTTTGTCTAGCCTAAGAGTTCGCCATTTTTTTATTAATATATTATTCAATATTAAAAGAGGACTCTCACGGAAGATATTGGGTGGTTATTGAGGTGGTTATATTTTTTTTTATAGTGAGTTAATAAGTAGACTAGCACAGTTATTTAACTTGTGGTTGGTAACTTTTCACAGTGAGTGCTGAGTGTAGGCCAACTAAGGGAAATGATGGACAGACACGAGGCTAGACACATGTCCGTCCGCGCCAATCACGAGGCTGGACACATGCCCGTCCATGTCATACACGCGTCCCCGGAAAGCATCATAAACTGGACCCTGCATCCCGCGGTTTAACTGCTTCTGCATGCGCTGGGTCTCGTCTTTGTGTCCTCGTCCGGCTCTGAGTAATGGGAGGTACACCTACTCTCATTGTAAGTGATGGTAGAAAGAGGAAGTGAGTATATACAACCCAGGGAGATAAGAGATGCGGCAAAAGTTTCGACGAACCCTGGGTTACAGCGATGCGATTCTCCCTCCGCAGCACAGTCATTGTTCGTGGAAGTTGGTCCTTTGTCTCGCTTGTAGTTGCTGCAATAACGTCGCCGCTAAGAAAGGTCATCTCCGGCAAAAGACCAAACCGACAGGCCCTTCTCCTGGCCCGCCAGTGCGGTTTATGCGCTGCATTGTGGGGAAGGCTCGTCATTTCGAAGAAATCCCGAAGCATGCTCAAGAGGAAATTCAGGAAGCGGAAGAGGATGCTCAAGTGTCTCAAGGCTGTCTCTTGGACACAGAAATTAGGAATGTATTTGAAGCTCTAGTTCCGGACCTGGGGAACACCAGAGGTCGTACCACCCTTTACCAGCGGACCCTGGACTACCATTGGATGCAAAAATCGGTTCTCAACAAAACCCTAGCAGAAAAAGGAGAAGCCCACGCATAAATTATTCTGCAATAAGAAGAAATGGTTGGGTATCTCAGGCAGATTCTCCACAACCAGCATCAAATTGCCCACCGTCTCGGCATCGAACTCGCCAAGGAGGTTCTTAGGATGGCCCGAACGGCTAACTTGGTTTTGTTTAGCCTGTGTCTTTATTTTGGTTTCATTTTGTCAATACAGTCTCTACTCCTGTTTTTGGTTTCTTAGCAACCTACCTTTGTAGACTGATTGCAATTCTCAAACTCTTTAGTACAGTCTTGTTTTCTTTCGGGGAAAACTTCTTAAATTTTGATTTCGGGTCTATTTTCCTAGTCTTGGGAGGGCCCTGCAAAACTCTGTATATTTTTCCAAAGGTAATATAAGGAACTACCCTAACTTACAAAAAAAAAAACTTGTGGTTGGTAACATGGATAGGCCACAAGTTAAGTGCCACGAATAAGTTATATGTTACTTGTTCTTGCATTTTTCCAGTTAAATAGGTTTGTTTTTCCATTGAAAAAACTCCTATGTTATTCCTCATAATGAAAACAAAACACTTACATCATGTGCAAAACGGGTTGTTCAGTGTTATAGAATCAATCTGTATATACACTTGTTTTATACTTGTGCAATCTAGGAAAAGCATAACTGCTAGTCCACTCCAAATTATAAAATATAAACACTTATCGATATAAAAATACTTTTATATTTATTTTTTTATTTTTTAAATTTAAGTAATTTTAACTGGATTTAGAGGAATTTAATAATTTTAAAATTATATAGCTAATAGTATTTCATAATAGAGTTAGAATAATTAATTTTCTTTAAAAAGAATTTGTTCATTCAAAAAATTTGAATTTTTATTTATTTATTAAATTTTATTTAATATTAAATGTTTTTAAGAAAATATGTGAAAAATATTATGAAAGCATGTGAAAAAATTATTAAATATTAATTTATATTTTATAAAAAGCATAAATGAAAAAAAAAAAATTCTTCGATTTACCTAGTAAAATTTGTAACAAACCAATTCATATAATACCTACACACTAAAACATAATATTAAGACAACGATCCAATTTTTTTTAAACTTTGGAAATCGAAAGAAAGATCGCGTACGTGTCAATAAAAAATTCAATCTTATTTCTTTATAATAAGATTTGTAAGTAGTTATAAGGTTTTTGAACATCGAAGATAATGGTCGGTTTTGTTTGTGGTGGTCAAAGATTTTAAGAAGCAAAGAGAGAATTGTATTATTATTCAAGACGTAATTTGAATTAAGGGTGAAGGATACATGTTAATTATTTTTAAAATATTTTAGATATGTATGACAAGATATTTTAGAATATGTGGAGCATAGAATTTGTGATTAAGTTGGTTGGATGGTTCAATCATAGTTTTTTGAAGTGTTTAATATTATATTATTTAAATAAAGTATAAAATATGTAAAAAATTTACATGGATGGGTGTTAGAGTAATATCAATAGTTGTTATTCTCTTTAGCTTTGGTTTTGGATGGAGGTTGATCTCCAAAAATTTTAGATTTTTGAAGATTCTTCGTCGTCATTTTTATCATTGCTTTTTATTGTAGGTGTAGATTTTTATTGTGGGTTTTTATTGTTTGTTTTTATGGCCTATGCCCTTCTGCCCTTTCGACTAATGGCTTCCACCAACAGCTTTCTAATCCCTTTTATCCCACCCTTGAGTGAATGGAAGAGCTTATTTTGCACGATTGGTGCTACTCTCCGCATGCCGATATGAAGCGCTCTTTCACCATCGCTACTCATAAGGAAAAACGATCTTGAAATATTGAATTTGTGTCATGGAATTTATGTCTTTCTTTCTGCAACAATCAAAATCTCTTCCTCCAAGCAATGGTCTTTGGGATTTTTTATAACAGGAACAAACCCCTCTACAATAGTTGAAAGCTTTCCCTGGGCAATTTTTAGTTTCCCAATCAACAGTTTTAGGATTAGATAGTTATAGAGTGGAATGATTCTTGATGGATTTAGGCACTAGATTATGAAAACACAACATTCAGGTATAGCATTTGTCTAGATATATCCAATCTAAAGGATCCATGTCCAAAGATCAAAGTCTCTCAAGGAAAATATGTAAAAACAACAACTCCAAAGGCTATAATTACTATAATACAAATTCCCTTGGAGAAATTGCAAAGAAAGGTGTAACTCAATTAAATCCTAGAACATTGACAAATGTTGCAAACCCTCCATCTAGGTTGACATAGACATGTATTCAATCACTCCAAAAGAGTTAACTCCTCATATGCAGTTTATTATGACTAAAAATCCTAGGGGAATGAATAGGTGGCATGAATAAGACAACTTGGGTTTTTTTTCCTACTCTTTTTGTTGCTAAGTAAGGGTGTGTGTCCCCCATTGTAGCTAAAAGAGTGAGCATAGCTCTGGGTAGCTAAATCCCAACTGTAATAGTTCATGGTTCAAGTACTAAATGTAGAGTGAGCTAGGTGACGTCTACTTTTATAAAAAGTGAGATATTTCCTCACGCCCAAAATGAGAAACAAATCCTTCATCCAAATTAGAGGAAACATGGCACTAGATTTCACCTCAGCCATCTAGCTTCAAACCAATCTACTGAGTGGAAAGAAATATGAGAGAGGGAATATAAGCATGTTAGTATTTAAGATTCTCAATGATGAGAATCAAAAGTAAAATGGATATCTTTGGAAATGGTAAAGATGTCATAGAAAAGCATAACTTTGGCTACTCATGGTTTCTAATTAGGTATTCCAATTTAGATGAAAGGTTAAAAATTGAATTTTAAATATGAGAATGTAAAAATTAAAATTTTTGACTAATGTAAAAAGATAAAAAATTTGAATAAGAATTGGAAAAAGATAAAGATGCATGTAAATATTATTATATAAAATTAATTTTCTAATAATATAATTAAATGTTTTTATTAAACAAAATAGTTATGTGTTAAGTGTTTATATGTGTTCACATATTTTAAAATCAATATGTTAATTGGATATAATTTGAGTGGTTGAGAGGGAAAATTGTTATAATCTCTACTCGGATTCAAATATTGGTTGTGACATGTTTACTCTATGTGAGTCAATTGTTGATTAGAGTTGTGAAGAATATCTCATGTATATATTTTAAATGTGAACTATAGTGATGATGATTTCCATCCATTAAGACCAACTTTGTTTTATCAAACCTATAAATTAAATTAAATTAATTGCTAAAGTAAATAACCCTCTTAGAGCGTGTTCTGATGAGTCTAATGAGCCAAACCACACTCAAATCCACCTCCTAAGTCAACCATGAGTGAAAACCCTAAATTTGGGGGTGCCTTCCCTGATTTGGGGGAGTTTCTCCATGATTTAAGGAATGTCGGAGCGCTCTCTTAGTTTGTAACTCCAAGAGAAAGTGTTTTTTTCATCCTCTACTTTATTCATCTCATAGATTTTATAGGTTCTTTCATGCCAAGGTGTTATATGTCTTGTCCAACATCCAATTTCACCATAAATCTCACGAGAATTTGTTATTTGTATCCTTGCAATATGTGGTTTTTCTTTTGAGATGAAAACAATAAAATTATATATATATATATATATATAATAACTAGTAGTTGATGCATGGATAACTAGTAGTTCATGCATAGATAATAGACATAAACCCCATTTAACTAAAGAAGGTAACAAGTAGTTGAGGCATGGATAAAAATAGGTGATTACAACTGAGCATAGAGAACAGGTAACATATAACTTCTTCCTGGCAGTTAACTTGTGACCTATCGGTGTTCACCGACAACAAGTTAAGTGGTTGTGCTAGTTATGTTCTTCTAACTTGGGGAAAATGATTTTTTGTAACAAATCAACTTTAACTTATTCTCAAACTCATTAGATCACTCCACATATTCACTTTAAACTTACTTATGCTAATTGCTTTTAACAATGTTAATATCTTGTTGGATGTCCTCTTCCACCATCCCCTAGTGATTTAACCATGAAACTACACCCGTGCTCTAACTTCTTTTGAGCATTGAGTGGATTTTACTATTGTTTGAAGCAATGATAAGAAGCATATCATTTTTTCTTAAAGGATTCTTTAGAAGGTGGTTGTAAGGACCCTACTTGAGGTGACATTGGAAATGGCATCACGGATGGTACTCCAAACAAACAAAACTTATGATGCACAGTGAGTCTATATGAATTGGAATCCTTGGTGACTAACTCATGAGTGGTGCTATGAGATTATTAGAACAATGTACTAGAACGTAGGCTAGGAGGACCAAGGAAATCTAATTGAGTTGGGTAGACAACCAATAAGGTGCTACATAGAAGGTTTTGGAGGAGGATTACGTGATTTGGCAATGTGATGGACTGTGTGTTATCTATGGCAAGGCAACAGTTTTGATAAGTGCACTAAAGGTATGTGAACACATAGTGAAGCAGGGACATGACTTCATGGACTATCATGTGTTGACATACATGGATGACAATATGGATTCATGTTGGGTAGTTAGTTGTTCAAGGATTACTAGCTCGAGGGAGGCAATGCTGCAACATTATCTATGGTTGGGTGGCAATGATGCAACATCACTTATGGTGAAATAAGCACTTCGACAATATGCAAATTTTAAGGTTTCTAGCTTGGGTTTGGTCACGATCACCTGACATTTAGGTGTAGTTTGAGTAATACAAGCAATTGATGGTTATGACCAACTGATAAGGTCACACTAGTGTTGTGTGGTGACTAGGCTTCTTGGGTGGTATAGGATGCCAAGTGAAATGAAAATTCCAACCTCATTACAATGGGTATCTAGAAACCTCAGTGATGAGATCTTAATATCAAGAAATCTCAATCATTATGAAATGCAAGAAAAACCTTAACCACCACAACTTAAGTCTTTTTTGTAAAGGAAAAAAGAGTGAGTCCCATTGTTGGATTTTGAAGAGTTGTAGGGGCTTCAAATTGGGGATGAGATTTTTGAAGATCATTCTGAGTGGCATTGTTTAATTACATTCCCACAATCTCAAAAGGAGAATGATCCATGTCAAGCATTGATATTTGGGGACAAGTGAGATTTTTAGAACATAATCTTTAAGTCTATCTTCAAGGTCTAAGGATGAGAAGGATCTCGCTCTCTATATGGATTTCATCCTAGAACTACGCTAAAGACCACCTTTATGCATGCCATTGCATTTGCTTCTAGGCATTGATCTCAATATATGATGGGTGGGTTATGGCCCTAGAATTGGACCAATTGATCCAAATTCATTAGCTTAGTCAACAACATAATCAATAGGATCAAAATAATAAACAACAAAAAGTACTGGCAAACTAGGTCAGCTTGGGAATTATATATTTGTTATGGTTTGGGATGAGGTCTCACCATCGAATACTAGGGAATGAAGGGAGGAAATAACTTTAATTGAAAAGACCAATAACCATCCAACCCTAGACTTAGTTAAGTTCTTGTGTGTCAAGGGTTTTGAGGTGATTTAACTTAGGCCTACACTACTTGTTAACAACTTTAAAAATTGAGTTATAGGGGAACTAGTCAACCTCTTCAATATATGCAACAAATCACAAGACACATATATATGAAACTCATCAATCAACCTACAACTAAGGAATCCCAATAGTGGGGTGCCTACTCTTTTATCCAAGTTACAAGGGGCCAACATGGTCATTTTCCTCTAAATGTCCAACATATCATTTATGGCAATGAAGCCATGACAATAGGAACTTACTTTCTCCATCTAACCACCCAAGCTACTCCCCTTTAACTAAATTAGGCGTACACTTTGCCTTATAAGGAAGTTAATAGGGAGAATTGATCCATACCCCTATCTCCAAGGTCCATGACAACTAATAATTGAATACTAAAATGTTTTCATCTCCACTAATCAATGAAAACAAGACCAAGGTTGTAAACCTATTCACGTGAGGCTTTTGTTGTGGTAAGTGCCACCTTGGGCATCTAAGGTTGAAGTAACATGGGATTTCGACGTGGAAAACTATAAACCTTCCCTAACGTAAGCCTTAAATTTTTTTTGAAGTGGTGGGTCCCACCTCCACCATCAAGAGATTAAGAGAAAAAGGATTTGCAAAGCAAACTTCTTATCCATCCCCAAATTTCAATAAGGTACATGAAGTTGTGGGTCCCACATATGTTCTAGGTTGTCAATGAACATAGAAGTGCTTCATCTTCACAATGTAGTCTTAACATGCTCTAAGATACAAGGTCTCCATGGAAGGGTTTTGAGAGGGCAAATCCATGGAGTTTTAGAATTCATTTTGTGTTGATTAACAAAACACTTTCAAAGCATTGATCCTTCTTTTAAAATATAGGAAAAGGAAAATCATAACGTAATATAGCATGATATTATTCTTCTTCCCTAAATTAAAATTGAGTTATAAGGATTGGAAAGAATGTTAAAGTATAGGAAAAAGAAAACCATAACTTGCCATATTATTTTTCTTTCCTAAATTTAGATTGAGTTATAAGGATATGAAAGAGAAATCTACAAACATCCCCAAGGTATGATAACAAATGCCCTAAGATCTTTGGGACAAAGGAGATTTCAAAGAGCCAATATTCAAAGCGAGAAAACCTTTTTAAATGGTGGGAATAAGGATGATAATGCCTCTAACCTAGCCCAGGGGGTTGTAATGCCCCATATATTGACAATCATTAATTAAAAACTCTAATGTGAATTAGCTTAGCATTGTATTTGCTTATTATCTGTTTCATGAAGATAGATTGATTAAGATGATTGTTATGTGCACATGTGGACTCCCTTGAGGTTGTATGGTATATGGAATTTACTGTTTAATTTATTAATGGCAATGGATATGTTACTTCATATTGAACACTCAAATTGAATATAGAATATCCATATGTGGAATGCTAATTTAGTTGTTTGTAAAAGTACTTACATGATTATTTGTAAATGTTGTATTGGTGATATGGATTAACACTTGAAAGAGTTGGGTATGGATATATGTATGGATATATATATATATGTTTCATGTTAATGATGAACTATTCCACATGTTGATTGGCTATGAGATAGGCGGATTCCTATATTGCCAAGGGGAACGAGATGTATTGAACACCATGAGTATAATGATGTTATATCAAATTTCATGCTATTTAATTGTGAATTCCAATGTTTCTATGACTTGTGGGTGAGTGTGAGTTTTGACAGGAATTGAGACTTTCTCAAAGTGGTTTTTCAATGATGGGACCCCTTAGAACAGTGATGGCATAGTATGGTTGATGTAGGGTGTTGACCCTAGTACTATCAGGGGGGTGGAGGCATTTCCCACCGTTTATCCCCCGAAACCTGGAGTCGTGGGAGGGTTGTGTTGTGCACACTCCCCTAGATGTGTGATGACGACTAGTGGATGCCTGCTGGGGAAGCTTGGTCGATGTAGTTGATTGACACTTCCGCTTACATGTTCTATATGTGGTTAGGTCGTGTAGTCGATGCCATAGTATATTGCAATAGAGGACGGGATTGCGAGGTCAGGAGATGGAAGTAGTGGTGATTAGGGGGTTGGAGTACTGATGGGATGGATGGGACCAATGATGGATTGGATGGTGTTCTTGATTGTTATTAACTATCATGATTATATGTTGGATTTCATCATAATGTTTATTTAATTATGTCTTATTGCTTCTGTCTAAATGATTATGAATGATGAATGATGCATTGTTTAATTGTTCTTCTATATGTTGTTTGCGATCATGTAATAATGATCTATTAGGAGCATTAAATGCGATTATTAGTACCCACACTTACGACGTGTGCACTGGACATGCATACGCCAATTCGTGAGTACAATACTATGATTGGTCGATCGATGAACAAATTAATATGGTTATATTAGCTAATAGTAGCTTGGTTGATGAATTGTTGAAAGTATCACTTGTGTGTTGAAAGTATGAGTTTGTTGACTTGTTTAATATATTTTAGATTTATATAAATTGATTGGATTATTGAAATACATATATAATTATATACAAATAATATACATTATTTCATAGTATAATATAGTATATGAAAATATCTTATTTGACTTATGTATGAGAGGATAATATAAATAAATGAATAGATAGGATTGCACAAGTTTTTAGAAAAGAGTTGCCATAGTTGCATTTAAGGTAGAAGCATAACAAGTGAGACTTTGCAACCATGTGTAATAATATTTTATGAATTTAAATTAAATTGCTATTTTTTTAGAAAATGAATTTATTAATTGTTGACTATTATTTTTGGAATTTATTGATGGATGAGGAGGATGATGAGGAGTTTTGATATAAATAGGAGACTTGAGATTGGAAGAGGGGGGCTTCTTTTCTCTTGAAGATGATTTTGGTGAGAGTATTCTAGGAAGGATAATTTTGGATATTTTGGGCATTAGGAGTTTGGAAGAGTTGGAAGAGTTTGAGAACTCCTGGAAGATTTGATACATAGCCTACTAGTGCATCACTGTTTTGTTCTCTGGGGGTCTTGGGCACGGAGGGCCAGGAGGCCATTTGGATGGCTTCCTGGGGCTACGGAGCCGACTAGGCCCCTAGTTGACTGGGAGGTAAAACCGTGGTTCCGCTTTGGGCAATGAAGATAGAAGCAACTTGAGATGAAGATGGAAGCTTGCTCAGTTTGGACTCCGTCACCATTCTTATAGCAAGGTATTTTTCTTATGAATTTAAATTGTTTATATGTTGTTGTAAACTCTTTATAGGCTTCTATGGTTACATTATGCTTATAGGTTGTATACATTTAATAAATCCACCATTTGAGGTTGTATTAATATTCTTATGCATTTCTAGAAGGAAAAGAAATATATTCTTATTTAGATTAAAATTCTTAATGCCTTTAGAGGCATTACAAAGGGTATAGCAATTGGTATTGAGTAATTGAGATGATAAGTTATAAATGGAAAATCACATGTTCAAATCCTATGGGTACTAGCTTAAAAAAAAAAGATAATACCTCTAACCCAAAAGATCAAATAAAATTCACCCAAAATGATCAAACAAGAAAAAAAAAGAAAAAAGATTATCAAGATTCTAAATTTTCAAGGTAAACCCAACACATGTTTCCCACTCTATTAAATTACAAAATTATTCCTCCTATTTAAAAATATGCTATATTTAAGCTATTATACCTAAGATCACAACTTGTGACTTCACATGTTGAGAAATGCAAACTCATTAATCCTTTATAGAAAATGTACACAATAATACCTTAACAATATGTGAAAAAGTGCCTAACTCATCAATGTTTGGTTTTGAGTCACAAGGATTGTGTGTATATGACATGCAATTCCCCGTAGACTTGCTCCTCCTGTGCTTGTTTTCCCTTGTGCTTTTTTTGATGGGGCTGCGGAGGGTCGATGTGGGGGTGGGGGAGCCGGCGCCATACTACACTTGAACATGGATTTATCCATACATATCTGGCTTAACCTGGGGAACGGTTCCAATACTCGGAGTGAGTTATGTGCCCTGTGGCTCGTTCTATTCTGGGCGAGACTGAAAATGATCACCTCACTTGTAATCTATGGTGACTCTCTATCTATTATCTCTTGGGCGTGTGGCAAGACATCTCTCAATGTTCTGCTACTCAAACACTGGATGGATGCGACCCAAAAACTTATCCGGGATTTTGATCATCTCCACTTTCAGCATGTCTATCGGGAGGCTAATATGGAGGCCGATATGCTTTCTAAGCGTGCTCTCCATTCTCAGGCGGGGGTCATCATGTGGCAAGAATGGCAGGTTGTTTCTCTTTCTTCACAGGGTTCTTATCATCTTCATTGGCCTTGATTTTTATGATGCTTTTTATGTCTGACTGTTTTTTGTTAATTATGCTCTATTTATTGCGGGTATTTATCTTACTTTTCGGTTAGCTATATGTGCAGATACATCTTAGAGCCTGGATCCAATTACTAGTTGGACATCTATGCTCTCACTATCTTTTTTGCGGCAGATATGACCGTTGATATGGCTGCTTTTTGGCATATTCTAATATGTTATATTTTATATTTGACACTCTTGGCTTCTGACAGCTGTTGCTGTAGACTTATTTGATATTAGTACATGATAATGGACTTATTGTTTATGCTGTGATTTCGGGATCCGTTTCTCCACCCGGAGGGATTCTTGACTATTATTGTGGACATATGGTGCTATTTCTGGACTTTACTGTTATTGTGGGTGTCTCATCTGGCTATGTCTGGCAAGTCCATATTACTGGATTTGTGAGCAGACATGTATGATTCTGACAGCTGGTGTTATTTACTATTTCGTATATTAATAGTAAGTTAAATTTTTCTGTGAAAAAAAAAGCACCACGAGTCTACTTATGGGATGCTTTCATCGTTTGACGTGCAAGCTTTAAGCACCACATGCTTTTACGATGGAAATGTATATGTTTCTCGTTTTCTCTATCATTTTCCCTTTTGGTTGTATTCTAATGTTTGGTGGAGATAAATATGATTTAATAATCAACATAATCCCAACCTAATATGTATAATAATCAACCTAAAACTTTAAGTGGATTTCACTTTTACAATATGTACTTGTTTTTTTATGATCACAATAATTAATTACGGAAAGAATTACAATAATTAATTTAAAGAAGATTAAAGCGGATTTCAAGATTTTTTTGTGTGTTTACATTTTTTGTTTGTTTATTATTTATTTATTTATTTGTGATTTGTGGGATTAGTTTGTGGTTTAAGAATCCACTATTTAGGGAGATCTAAGCTATTAAAACTACTCAGGGATTGTATCTAGTTTAGGCCACATCACCCTTAACATGACTAGATTTTTAAATGTCTCCTCCCGATTACCTTGCAATGTTCGACCTTAAGTCATCATGCAAAACGAAACTAGCCAAAACCAACTATGCTAACGGGATTCAATTTTTATACTTTTATGTTATTGTTATTTTTAAATTTTTATTAAAAATACCAAATAAAATATTCTAATTGTTGTCATTTTTCCATCTATTTTGAATCAATTAAAACTCTAATTTTATGTTAATCATATATATTAAAAATTATATATATATTTTTTTTCATACACTATTTTTATTTAACAGTCATTTAATTAATATATATTATACAACATTTTTTCACTTTTTATTATTATTTACATCTTCATTTCTATCTAAATCAAAATTCCATTCATTAGTTACACTCTCCCATCTCAATGTTGCACCATCTTAACATTGTCCAACATTAGGAAATGAGTTCCCTTCTCTTTGCAATGGAAAATATTATGCTTGGAACCATGGATTTCCAGCTATTATCAATAATTGATCTTTTCTTTAGCATTCACATGCAATTCTGGTCATGGTTATCACCTAAGACAACAACTCTAGAAGGAAAAATGCATATGAACACCAAGCTATAAGTAGAATGAGAAACTAAACAATAATCAACGAACTCTTTTCATCATGAAAAACCAAGATTTATATTATAAGCATGCAATGGCACAACTTTCCTTTTCACGAAACCCATGTATATTCATTTAGATAACTAAGTTCAATAATTAATCAACATAGATAAAGGTGGGAAGGTTTAGGATAAAAGGTGAATAATAATTTCAATATTATTATTTATCTCTAGGCTTCCTTAGTTCCCTTTCTTCCCCTCTTGCAAATTCATAGTGCCTTTATATTTACTTTGGTATTTTAGTGATTATTGATATGATAAAAATGGTACTATGTATTAAAAAAATACACCGAGGATGGTTACGCACATGGTGAATAGACATTATCATGTCATGCATCAAGGTTTTAATCGAGTTTTATTAAATATAAATATGTATAAACAAAGGGTCAAAATTAAGGTATTATAATCTCTAAAGTAACGAATCCTTATAATATCTTACACATTGAACCCCCACCCCTACATACACTACATACACTTAGACCCATCCATTATGGCCTTAAACACAATATGTTTTCATATACACTAATTCATCTAAGCCATTACACACTATAACCACTAAGCTCCATGACCTCTAGCATAAGAATTACTCGTTAAATAGGTGCTATATGCTTAAGGAATTACCCTTGATCGACTCTGACAATTTTCCAAGTTATTTCGATGTAGAGTATTATAGGGTAATATAAGAAATGTACATATATATATTTTTTATGTTTATGAATTTATTATAAGATTTTTGAAAAATATATATACTTCAAGGAAAACCTTGCCAAAAATCTAAGGGATGTTTTTTTCATATTTGTGGATAGCATCCCTAGTAAATCTGTTGGTATAGACTAGTACACTTAATCTAGGCAAATTTGGACCATACACCTATCAACATAGACCTTACCAAATGCTCAACACCATTGGTGACAATCGATTGAGTTAACCCTTGGGGATTTTTTTCCAAGAAAAAACGCATGGGATCCACTCTTCCATAGAATACTTGGAAGAAGCGTGACTCAATTGCCAACCACAATTAAGCTTTTGGTATCCCTAAGTGACCCAAGTGGATTTTAACCTATGAATTGTGGCCTCCCATTGGTAACATGGCTTGGGTGGATAATTCAATTGATTGAGCTAACCCTTGGGGATAATCCTATGTGTGTTTGTATGGACATGTGTACACACACACACACACACGTATGAAAAAATATGGATCCCCCCACTCCTCCATGCCTCTTCATCCAATATCCAATGGAAACCTAGCAATTTCCTATAAGCATACTCCATCCCTAGGATCTTCCAATACACCTTTCCTAGATTTGGGTCTTGTTGACTTCGATGGATACACTATGGCCCTTTCCCATCTTGCACACATGTTCTCCTCATGCTCTTGAACACTCTAACTACAAGTTGGATTCAATAACTCTTCACCCAAATCCTCTATGGAATTAGTGATTGTCTCTTTAGTACCCACATATGTTTGCATGATCCTAGCAATAGAGTATTCCTCCTTACCTACACTAAGAGAGGAAAAGGAGGGAGCTCCTTTGGTAATGGAGATTTTCCAAATTTTCATTTAAGTTCTTATTGATAGATTGCTCTCACTACTTGTTCCCTCCTCAAAATTAGTTACTTCTCTAATGGAGCATATTCAAACTATGGAGGGGATCTTGGCCCCATTACAACACCTATTTTTCGTCAGGAACTCACTCCTCTTGGACTCATCTATACTTGGTGATGCTACTTTGTTCTTAGTTTATCTTCTAAATGGAGGTGCAAAGTCCCAAATTCCTAGCACATCATCCAAAGGAGTGACAAAGGGCATAAGTTATTCTTATCAGGACTTTCTTCTTGGATATGGGGCACAAAGCTCAACCCAACTCAAGAAAGGGCCCTTTATTTTTTGTGTAGATGGTTATGGAGGACCCAATCACAAATATCGATCGCGTGATAGTGGGGGAATCATTTTTCTCTAATCATGGTTGATTTGCATATTCATGGCATAGGGCTATCATTGAAACAACTCAATCCTTATATTGAGAATTCATGGGGCCATGTCTCGATGGAATAAGTTAAAATCCACCCCATGGAAAAAGGATATTTTATTATGGAGTTTAAACATGTGAATGATCATGATCTTGTTAATGGACATGGGTATTGGGTCATGGGTGGGGTAGGACTCTTTATGAAGCCATGACATTCCAGGTCTTAACCCAAAAACAACAATGCTTATATAGGTTCATATATGGTTTCATATTCTAAGCCTCCCTCTAGAATTATAGAACTTACGCTATTTTAAAGTGATTGGGAACACATTTGGGACATTCGTAGCACTACATCTCAACATATATGAGAATATATATAGCCTTCACTCACTTTTGCTATTGGCTCCTTCGTTTTTTAGAAGGCCGCAAAAGGTAGAAGAGGAAAGGACCATAGAAGAAAATGTAAGAAAGAGTTGTGAACTGATGCTAACGGCTGCAACCATTTTGGACCCTCCCAACAAGTATAAAAGGAAGCAGAAGATAAGTGGAAAAGAGGATGGGGATAACAATGAGAAATGTGAAAAAGATCAGAAGCAGATCAACCGAAGATAGAGATAGTCATATTTGTAGTAGAGGTTTATGTATTTGGATTTTGGGTAGTTGGGTTTTGCTTTCATGTTTTTCTTATGCAGTGACGTGTAATTCCATGGTGATTGTAAGGCCATAGAGCCGTGTTGTAATGAACTTCATATGCTGTAATAAATAAGGATTTTTGGGCCCCTAAATTTCATGTGCTATGCTTGTCTACTCAATGTCGATCTATTATGTTCCTTAACTGTTTGCTATGAGTAATGTTAATGTTGCGATATTTTGTAATGAGCAATGTTGTGGTATCTTAAGCTGAAATATATTTCGATCTAAATGTTAATAACCTTTCACAATTGTATCCGTATAGTTAACCAATCCCTATCACACACAGGTCTAGGCTATGCTTCGAAGGAGTGACACCTTCCCTTTCGGGGGATTAAAAATTCCAACGCACTAGACTACAGTGGTGCCTTTGTTGGCCCATGTGCAAGAACCTGTTCTCAATTTTGCACCAACAAATGAATCCATTGCCAGGAATTGGTTTTTAATGGGACATCGTTAAATGTATGGATACTTATGTGACAACAAGTCAGATTCAGCTATGGTGGGATACAAATCTTTACAATTTTGCAACATAGTAAGCCGAATTAAGAGGGTGGAAAGTTTCAAAGTCTAGACAATATATTTTCTACAAAGGACCTCCATTAGATCAGTATGAAATCTTGTGTGTTCAACTTCTAGTTACCCTAGTCGAATGGATACACAAACTTGTAGAAGAACCTGAATATCTCAACCAAGAAAGAAGGATTTCCTAGTGGACTCAACAAGAACTGATTAGATTGAACCACTTAGATTCATCGTTGACCAGAGCTATCGATTTCTGGGTAGAAATTAGTACTCTCACTGGGTATATTCTAGAATTTGTGGCTGAAAATAATAAATCATCATCTAAAGCTGAAGACAAACTCAAAAGTGGAGCTAGGGTTAGAATTTTAAAATAAGTTATGTTGTGGATTAATACCTGGATGGTTGCATTCAGGTTTTTTCCTCTAGATTGGATTAAAAGGAGTAGTAAGACTCTCATGCTAAGGGGGAAAAGTCAGGGTGATGTTACTTCGTTGCGGAGGGTAAAACTATTGTCAATGGAGGGTGACATTGATAGTAAAGAAGCTATGGTTGCAAGAGTGGAAATAAGGGAAGAAATCCATGAACAATGGTGGAAAGCACAAATGAGAAAGGTGCAAAGAAGAAGCGTGCAACTAGAAAATAAAATACAGAATGGGGAAAAGAGTAAATAAAATCAAAGAGAGTTATGTTAGATGAAGCGAAGAGAAGAAATAACTAGCTACAGGCTAAGGGGAAGAGGGATAGAAGTGTCAGATAGATCAGTAAGAGGAAGTTGGGGAGAAGGTTTAAGTGGAAGGAAGGACTACGAAACTTAGCCACCAAGTAGCGAACATCATATCAGACGCCAGAAAATGCCTTGGACGTAGTTGTGGAACACCAAGAACTATTAGGACCTGCGGAAAATAGAAGTACCCTAGAAAGTGAACCCCCCATTGTCACGAAAGTAGTTACTAGAAGCAACGGAAGTAGCACTCCTCCGACCGACCCCTGAACGCCCTTGCAAAATCTAGTAACAAACTCTCAACATTTTGTCTTACAATTACCTTGGAATAGTAAAATGAATAGTAATACTAATAGTTCACAAAGCAGTTCATTAGCAGGTGGAAGTAGTAATAGTAGGTATTGACAACCTAGTAGTAACAATATAGCACAACTGGGATCCTAAGGGTTTGTATTGGTAGGAGATCCAGTGGTTTCAATGGCTAGAGTACCAGCAGGACCACCCCTAAGATGCCTTGAATTTTGTGGGAAAGGAGGAGAAGATGACACATCTCAACATTGGTTTCTATGTGAAGCAATATGGAATCCTAGAGCAACCCCAACAACAGCTAAATTAGTTGAATTCCATAAAACGTCAAGAGGAAGGGCCTTACAATGGTACATGAAATAGATTGAGACTTGAGGACCACCAGATCCCACCTTAGCAGATAAAAATAAACTATTCTTAGATGAATTTGCACAACCCAAGTCCGAACAACAGGGTGTTGTGGAATTAAGAAAGATATGGCAAATGCATGGAGAATATTCCTAGGCATATGCACAACGTTTTATGGATGTATTGACCAAGCTAACATTATTGATACATGAATCACACCATAAAGAGTGGTTTATTCAATGTTTACTTCCATTAACAAGGATATCGTTGTCACAATAGGTGCTAGACTCACCCAAAATTCCATTAGAACAAGTAATGAAGATTAAAGCTATGGCCAATTATCCGAACACCACTACAGTAGGAACTTCATCATCCTCAGGAGAATT
This sequence comes from Larix kaempferi, assembly GCA_027924585.1. Classification (NCBI taxonomy): domain Eukaryota; kingdom Viridiplantae; phylum Streptophyta; class Pinopsida; order Pinales; family Pinaceae; genus Larix; species Larix kaempferi. Next base: position 11,203,825 of record BSBM01000368.1, read on the forward strand.
GGCACAAGTGCATAATAAATTGATAGAGATAAATGAAAGACTTCATGACCTTAACATACCAAAAGCATCCCAGCCACAAGCATGGTGTACTAGTTGCATGAAAGAAGGACATCATGCTTTCGAATGCCCCAAGACGAGAAGTGGACAAATTCCTCTAGGAGGACCAATATTTAATGAAGGACCATTTAATGAAGGTCCAAGTGTGAAAGTTGCATAGGTTTCCACACCGAATCCATTCCAATATGTAGGACAACCAACATACCCAGAACCGCCAAGTGCTTCTCTGAACGACTATTGCGAGATCTGCAAAGCATTTGGTCATCTTCCATGGCTTTGCCCAATTTTGTAGAAATACTCCTTTGTCCCAAGCTCAGTATTATGTGAATTTTGTGGATCCACAATACATAGCCGTAACAAGTGCCCAACCTTGGATGATTTGATAAAGAGGCTAGATCTCTCTATATATTGGGTAGGAAAGCAACCTGGGAATAGGGAGAGGGTGCGAAAGAAGATTTGGTATGGGACAAGGAGGCGATCACATAGGACCTATTTGATGCTACAACTACAACAAGATTGGCCATATTTACCATGACTGTCCATTGCCTAAAAATTTCTGGTGTACATATTGCTGCACGAACACCCAAACCATGGAGGAATGTCCTGAATTGATCACGAAATGGGAAGATTCCGCAATAAGACCAACCAATTTTGTTAACTGTGAACCATGGGAATATTTAAGTGAAGCAGGGTTTGTTGTTACTCAGGAAAGTGTAAGAGCTGGATCAGATCAATGATGACCAAACTCCCTTGCGATCAGGAAGGTAGCACCAAATAAGACTAAATATATTCTAGTCTAACACAAAGAGATCTACCGAGAGGCCACAAACATGTTCGGTCAAACACCAACGCCACCAGCTAGAGATGAAGCAGGACCATCCCACCAATACATAAAGAATGATATAAGAACTGATGAGAGAGAATAAGGTAATGACAAAGCAAGGGACTTTGTTTCATTATGGTTCCATCTACTAAAAGATATTTTGGAAGATGAGAATGCTACTCAAAATTTGTGTGGAGCACTTCAAAAACTCCACGTTGTTGAGTAAATTGATGGCAAGATCTATGCCCCACTACCAAAAAGAAACCTGTAGTTGGTATGACAAAGGCGAAGGAAGAGGAATGGTTGATATTTTTGTCTAGATGCATAGGTACATGGCTACAATATTAAGAATGTGATGCTAGATTTCGGCTCAGATGTCAACATCCTTCCAAAGAAGTCATGGGAAGCAATGGGCTCTCCACCGCTTGTCTATTCTCCCATTCAATTGAGGATGGAAAATCGATATCACATCTTCGCCATTGGCTGGATCAAAATGTTGAAGTTGATTTGGGAGGTGATAAAACCACTACAAATTTTGAAGTCATAGAAATTATGAGCGGAATAGATCCATACCCAACATTGCTTGGAATCAAATGGGCTTATGAAAACTATGGGATAATTGATTTGAAGAATAAAATGATGAATTTTGAAGATGATGGCATGAAAGTAACACAACCACTGGATCCACACCAAGGTCTATCATACACAGAGCCAATCCAAGGAAACATGGAACACGATGTCCTTGATAACATATATTCTCTAACAATAGGAAAAATAGATGATTATGTAAATCCAACAACATAAAGATCTATAAGCTAGAAGAGCATTCAACCCATTGACAATGATTATGAGGAGGCTTGGGACAACTGGGAAAATGGGAAACACGAACTCTCATCCAAACATTGCACAATGGTGAAATTGGTTCGCTAGATTGGAGTAGAAGCACATGACTCCCCAAGGTATGATGAAACCCATAGCCTAAACTAGTTCCTTCAGCAAATGGAATTAGTCATAGAGGAATACCGCATGGATGTCCTAGACTTCATGCTTAGAGGGATTCATGTAAGATGGTGGGAAGCACACAAAGACGACACACCTGATTAGGACACAAATCAATACAAAATAATGATTAGGTTCAAACTGTCCATGCATGCCAATATGGTAAAATAATTATTCATGAGAGAGACTAATCCCTATGAGCACATTGGCCTGTGTGAGAACTAGTGGGAATCAGACAAAATATAGACACAATTTTGTGTTCATCAATTCTTTCCTGAGCTGGGTCCTATCTCGAAATCTTGGTATATACACAAAGAAACAAGGTGACAAACCAAATGCTAGAAGATGATGCACACACAATTTTTTCAAGACTTTTCCTTTTCTGCAACTAGTGATACGATAACATAAAATATGTTAGCTATTAAGAAATAATTATTTACCAACAAGTTGCAAAACACGGGACACTCATATGTCTGTCCTATGCATCAAGAACTGGAAAATATCACATCAAAGGTTCCCAAAGTAAGACAAGGAGAAATATGAACCAGATGAGCTTGAGCATTTGCAGCACTTGACTTTCAAAGAGTCAGAAGGATCCTGAGAAATAAACTTAAACAAAACCTAAGGAGACTGGAGAAATATATGTGCAAACTTTGAAGTTGCAGAAAGTCAACGTCAGTATTGAATATAAACCAAAGATAACAACAATTGGGGATTACTGGGATGACCAAATGGTGTCTGTGGTCACATTTTTATTGAAAGAATAGGATGATTTGTTTCCACAAATATTTATAGAACTCAAAGGGATTCATGGGTACCTAGGAGAAATGAAGATTGTGCTAAAATCAGATGCTAAACTAGTTAAGCATCGATCATATAGACTAAATCCCCGAATGAAGCAAAAGGTGAAAAAGGAGATTGATCGAATGTTAAGCACAATTTTGATTTTTCTAGTAGATGAATTAGTCTAGATCAATCCCATCATCATCTGAAGTAAGAAATATATAGAGGAAATTAGGGTATGTGTCGACTATCACAGCCTGAATACTGGCTGTGTCCATGATTCGTTTTCGACATTGTTTAGCGATGAAGTGCTAGACCAAGTATCAATAAATGAGGCATACTCATTCACTGATGGATTCTTGATCTATTACTAGGTCGGGATTTCTAAGGAGGATAAGAAAAAGACCACATTCACTAGATAATGGGGATGATTTTCTTATAATGTGATGCCATTTGGGATGAAAAATGCACCAACCATTTTCTCAAGGATAGTGATCATGGCTTTCCGCGAATTCATTCATGAGTTCTTGGAAGTCTATCGAGATGATTAGACAATCTACAAATTGCTCAAAGACCATGTTGCACTTCTTCAACTTATGCTGGATCACTGCAGATAGATGGGAATTTATTTGAACTTGCGAAAGTGCATATTTTGTGTTCCTTTTGGCAACTCGTTGGGCCATATCGTTTGAAAAGATGGATTTTTGGTAGATCCCACAAAAATTGTCGCAATTGTGAACCTACAAGCCCTAATGTTGGTAAAGCAGTTGTGATCCACCTTGGGACACACCAAGTATTATAGAAGGTTCATACGCAACCATGCATCTATCACTATGCCCTTGGAAAAATTATTGAAAAGAGAAGAAATTTTCAAATGGAACGTCGACTGTGAAAAATATTTCACAACATTAAAAGAATAAATGGTAAACGGTCCGATCCTAGCATTACCAGATTGGAAAAAATAGTTCCATGTACATGTGGATTCCTCTAGGATCGCTCTTGGCGCTATATTGACCCTGCTAGGGGAAGGTGAGATGGATCATCTAGTTTATTTTTCTAGCATAAAGCTATAACAGACGAATCACAACTACACAATAATAGAGCGAGAAGGATTGGCCATGATTTATGCATTGCATAAGTTCCACCACTACTTATTGGAGGACACTTCAAGTTTTTCATGGATCACTTTGCTCTGAAGTATTTGGTAAACAAGCCAGTGCTGGAAGGTCGAATTTGCAAGTGGCTACTTTTGTACCAAGAATGCTCCTTTGAAGTTATAGTCAATCCCATAAGACATAACCATGTACTTGATCATCTATCATGCATAGAATCTAAAGGACTTGTGGACGACCAGCTACCAGATGCAACATTGTTTAGAGTGGAATCTGTTACATACCATCGCGAGGAGATCACATTATTTCTCACCACATGAAAGTCCCCAAATGACTATTCTGCAACAAAGAAATGTCACTTGGTTGTAAGAGCTATGGAATATTAGCTAATTGTGAGACAATTATACAAGTTGGGAATTGATGAAATCTTGTGCAAATGTGTCTTAGATCATGAGCATGAGAGAATTTTATGGGAATGTCATGCCGTAGTTGTGGGAGCACATGTTGGTGGAAAATGCATGGGAAGAAGGGTGCTCTAAGTAGGACTATGGTGGCCTACATTATTCAAATGCACTAAGGAATATGCTAGAAAATGTGACGTCTGTCAGCACATTGGTCGACTCTCTAGAAGGGATGAACTTCCATTGCACCTAGTCTGAGCATTGAAACCATTTGAAAAATGGGTAGTTGATTTTATCAGACCTATCAATCCATGTTGGGCCTGGCCCAAGCGGGGTATTTTTTTGTAAGTCATATTTTGGAACTGCGGAGCTGAGCGCAGTTCGGCTGAAGGCTTTTTGACAAGTCTATTTTAAATGTTGCGAAGTTGCGCACAACGCAGCGTTAGAAGGGCTGCGAAGTTCAGTGCTGTGAGGAGTACAACACTGCGAGGAGTACAGCGCTACGATGTGTCCAGTCTACGAGGATTTGACAAAGCAGAGTGTTGGATGGAAGATGACACAGAATCTGGTTAGACCATCAGTGGTCTATTTTTGGTAAATATGCTCCATGATTTCCAAGCGACGGGTAAGGAGCAAAGCGGAAGAAAGAGATTGGTTGCACATGCAGAAGAACCACTACCTGAACTAGTCGCACAAGACTGTTAGAGGAAGAACGACTCGGTGAAAGCGACCTATTGGCATGTGCATGACAGGAAGGCTGATAGCGACATGAATCATGCGTGGACGATGGCCATGATGGAAGATTCGCTTCTAGAAGCCAGAAGTCTGGTTAAGGGAAAACCACGACAGTTTTGTAAACCTAAGGGTTTTTGCCTTCGAATTGTAAAGACATGACCTACGGGCATGATCTGTAAATAAGGCATATTTTGTATGGGAAGGGGTTAATCTCCAGAGTTGGGCTTGTATCTTATTGTAACATTTTGAACAAGACCTGTTTTGATTTCCATTGTAAAGGCTCTGCAAGCTATGTGCACAGAGGCCTATTGAGAGAGAAGAGGGTCTACAGCTGAGTGCACAGATAAAGAACTATTGTACCCTTCCCAAAGACTAATACAACAACAGTTCTTGTGGACATAGCTCCCATCCTGGGGGTGAATCACGTTAATTCCTGTGTAGTGCAATTGTTTTTGTTTTACACTTGTCTGTTTGCTTATAATGGATGCTTGGATTCTCATTTATCAGTTGTTATGTTAATTCTTTTATATGTATTCACCATAGGAGAAAGATGGGAATAATATGTTAAGTATTACATGTATGGGTGAATGATGAATGCGCAGTAGTCTAAGTCTGTGAAAGTATCAGTTCGTTTAAATAATCACATGTGTGGGTAGAGTTTGGGTTGTATAAATCTTTTGATGCTTAGCACCGGCAGTGCGCAGCATTTTGTGTTTCATATGTTTACATCAGTTATAATGTTAAATAATCTAAGGTAGTAAAGGAATGGATAAATACTAAGTAAAGTCTTCACAGTGGTTAAGTCTGTAGAGGAAGCGTATAAGTCATTTGCGCTGTCCTATTATTTGCATCCTTACCAAACTAAGTAGTACCTGGATGTGTTGGTTGCACAAGTATCTTAACTTATAGAAGTGAGGGCCGCGATGCAATCTATCATCGCACAGTCTTCAGCCCGCAGCGTGAGCCCCGCACTGCACTGCATAGTGGATCTGTCTGAACAACTCATCACATCACTGTGGAAACTTGATTCCGTAGCACCCCCATAGCTACACCTCGGGTGAGACCTCATCCTGTTCGCAGGCTGTTGCCGAAAGAGCCGGTGAGAAGGGGTTTTGTTGGTTCCTTGAAAATGCGAAGAACCTGGGTCTACATTGGAAACCTCTAGAACAGTATCTTAAGCCAACAATCCATTGTCGAAGCATTATAAATCCCATTACATTATCATTGCAACATAATACTTAACCAAATGGGTCGAAGCTGCACTAGTTCATCATTGTTCCGTAGAAACAACATCCTGATTCATTTACAAAAAATATCATTACTCAGTTCTGATTTCCCAAGATCCTTACAAGTGATTAGGGAAAGCACTTTCTGAACAACACTATTGAATAACTAACAAGTGAATTTCTATTTTAATATCATAAAGATAGCCTGTACCATCCTCAAGTGAACAACATTGTTGAAGCTTTTAAGTTCTTGGAAAATGGACTGACCAAGGTCTATTGCACACATTGGATTACTAGGATGAATGGATTCTTGTCATATTATGGGAATCCCAGAATACTACCAAGAGGCTTCACAAGCAAACTTAATCCTAGTTAGTTTATGGAAGAGAAGCAATAGTTCCCACATAATTTGTAGTTCCAAGCCTTTAAATTGCACATGCAACATACATGATGGAGGAGGAATCAATTGTGGAATGGCTTGTGGAACTTATGGAATTGGAAGAATCTCACTTTATGGTAGAGTACCATGCAACAATGGAAAAATGGTGACAAAAGGCTTGGCATGATAGATACATTATGGCAGAATTTTTTTTCCAAAGGTGACAAAGTGATCCTTGATGACAACAAATTCATGTAGCATCTGGGAAAGCTATATATTCATTGGATGGGACCATTCATTGTTGAAAAAATCAAATATTTAGGATCTATAAAGCTCGTGCATATTGATGGTATCCTACATCTAGGATAGGTGAACAAAGCATGCCTGAATCCCTATGTTATTGCTCAATAATTTCACAAGAGACCACTCCTACCATCGAGAGCGACTTAGTTAGAAGTTAGTATATTTTCTGTTATGTCCAATTTTTTAGTTCCATTCCATAGTGATTTCTTTCAGTTTAGTCTTCCAATTTCATTAGTTGGTAGTTAGTTAAAACCATTGTGTTTGGGGAGGGACCCACTATTCTATTAAGTTGCTTCCCGTGCCATGTAAATCAGTCCAACTGTCTTTTGGCATTTATGAGTTTAATGACCAGATCCTCCAGATGAAAGCTTGCTCGTGTGAATACAATAATCACTTCCGACATTTCCAAAAGTAATTATAACACTTCCCCACTAAGCCCTGCCATTAATGTTTCATCTTCATGAAATTTCCTATTAAAGGATGGTGATTTTAAATACATTGCACATTGTGAAGAACTGTGAAACTGGTGTTCTTAGGCTGACACAATAGACCTGTAACATAGTCTGTCTACTAGTGCTAAGCATATGCAACGGGGAAGGTTACTGTGAAATTCAGTTCACATCCAATATCTATTCAAGAAATTACACTCTCTCATAAGAAAATCTCACACAACTAGTCAAAGACACAAAAATTATGCACAAGAGTAGAATTTTGTATTAACTTCTCATGAATAAAATACATCAGCCAACCATATGAAAGTAATAGGATGCTATTAAATAACTTTACAACAGATATTCGAATGGCTAAGGATTCCAAAAGAATCATTCCATCATTAGACTTACTAAAAATATGCTCATCACCCATAGGTGGCAAGTTGACTTTCCAAATCTCTCCAAAAGCTCAAGAATTGCCTAATTAGTGATCTGAAGGTGATGTATGATGGAAAACAATGCCAAATACGAATATTGGAAGGAAAAATCATTAAGGAAAGTCATGGGTGCAAAAAACAAGTTTCCTAGGTAGACTAGCTTTTCCCCATAGGGTAAAAAGCAGTAAAATCCAGGAAAGCGCCTTTCTTAGATAAATCTTAATCCAAAATAAGTTAGGAATGCGCCCAAGTGGCCTAGGTGGCTTGTGGTCCATACCTTGGATGTATTTTGATCCTCCCATGTTGCCTTGTGGTCCACACAAGTCAATTTCCTAGTCTATTACATAGAATTAACCATAAAGATTAATTAATGCATATAATGTAAATAAATGACATGGTAGGAAGACTTAAATATTCCAACGCCCACCATAAGTTTGACTTATATGGTTAAATATTAGAAAATAAAATACTAAGGGCCCAGTAACAAGACTTGGTCACCTTGTACAATATTGTCGGTCCACAAAAAACAAGGATAGAAGGAAAACCACATGGGAAAAACCTCCCCTCAAAACATGGACATATCAAAATTGAAAGTTTGCTGATCAACCCTTCACTCCACCACATGTTCAGCCATCCCAAGCAGTGATCTAAGATAGTTGAATGTCTTCATTGTGAAAGCCTTGGTGAAGATATTTGCAATTTGCTCACCTATGGGGCAATACTGCAAATCTATGATCTGGTCATGCACTAAGCCTCTGATGTAGTGCATATGAATCTCTATGTGCTTGGTCCTCTGCCTCTGTAATGGATCACATGAAATTCTAATATCACTTTGGTTGTCACAAAAAATGATAGTAGGAGTATTGAAAGAAATCTAAAACTCTGACAAAATCTCCTGCAACCAAACACACTGTGTAGCAACATTCATTGCTCCTTTGTACTCTGCCTCTGCTGAAGATAGTGTTATGGCATTCTGTTTCTTGCTGGACTAGCAAATAGGGCCACCTCCAAGCATGAATACAAATCTTGATGTAGATTTACTGTCAAGGTTATCACCATCCCAATCTGAATCTGTGAAGCCCAAGAGAGTAGGCTCGACTCTGCAGCATAGTGAATCCCATCAGTCTTTGTGCCCTGCACATAGTGAAGAATTATTTTTGCATCCCTCCAATGTAGCTCATGTGGCTTGCTCCATGTATCTTGATGCCACACTCACAGCATAAGCAAGATCTGGTCGAGTGCGTGTCAAGTAGAGCAAGCTACCAATCAACTTTCTATATAAAGTGCTGTCAAACAATGGTGTAGATTATGCATCTTCTAGTCTAACTCCAGAAAGGAATGGAGTCTTAGAAGGCTTGCAATCATCCGTATTAAACTTCTTTAATATATCAGAAGCATATTTTGACTGACATACCTTGGTTCCATCTTTTGTTTGAGAAATCTCAAGCCCTAAAAATTGCCTAAGAATTCCCAAGTCACTCATGGAGAATGCTCGATGCATGGCTGTTTTCAATGATGCTTTTTGGTCATTGCTACTACCTATAATCAGAAAATCATCAACATACAACACTATTATCATTATAAAACCATCAACATGCTTCATATAGACATTTGGGTCAGATTTACACCGAACATAATCTTGTGACAGAAGGAAACTGTCCATCTTTGCATACCAAGCCCTGGGGGCTTGCTTAAGTCCATACAAAGATTTTTTCAACCTGCAAACAAGATTTGGATTTGATGTGTACCCCTGTGGCTACTGCATATATATTTCTTCTTCAAGCTCTCCATGGAGGAAAGCACTTTTCACATCCATGTGATGTACTTCCCACCGCTTGGAAGCTGCAACTGCCAAAACTAGTCTAATGGAGTCTTTTTGTGCCACTAGTGCAAATGTTTCATTATAATCAAGTCCTTGGACCTGTAAAAACCCATTTTCTACTAGCCTTGCCTTGTACTTTACCTCTGTACCATCCGCTGCACATTTGGTCTTATAAATCCACTTGCATCTTACCAACTTTCTACCTGCGGGGAGCTTGACTAGCTCCCAAGTTTCATTCTTCTGTAATGACTGAAACTCCTCATCCATAGAAATATGCCATCTTGGGTCATGTGAGGCTTACTCATATGTCTAAGGATCAGAATATATCATCACAAAGCATCTCTTAGAAAAATAAGGATCATTCACATTGAGAGTAGTCTCAAATTGTGATCTAGTCCTCCTTTGGTCCTGAGGATTGCCAACTAGTTCACCCACTGCTTGCAAGGTTTTTGCAGCCCATTTAGGCCTTGTAGGTGAGTTAGCATCTGCAATAAAATGATCCTCATCATCAGATATATCAGAATAAAAAACATCAAGAACATCACTTACTTCTTCTTCAGGTAGTGGTGAAGATGGTTCTCCAATTTCAGTGCTCTGAGAGGGCTCTTCCTCAAACTGCACACTTCTTTCGATGCATTCTTTATGAGTGGTCATGTTTAGCAACTTATAACCTTTGGAGTCCTTTGAATATCCAACAAATAAACATGGTTGGATTTGGGGCTGCAATGCCCTCTTCTTCTCAAGTGGAATCCTAGCCCAAGCCTTTGAGCCAAAAATCCCGAAATGAGAGATATCAGGTTTGTGACCTGTCCAAGCCTCGAAAGGAGTGATACCTTTGAGAGATTTATTTGGCACTCTATTTTGAATGTAAGTGGCATAATTTATTTCCTCATCCCATATCTTGGGAGACAATGAATTTTCCTCAAGCATACAGGTGGCCATCTCCTTTAGAGACCTGTTTTTCCCCTCAACAACCCCATTCTGCTGAGGTGTATATGGAACTGTGTGTTGCATCTGAATGCCTGGAGAGGCAAAAAATTGCTGAAACTCTGATTTCACATATTCACCACCATTATCAGATCTTATAACTTTCATATGCCTACCAAACTGGTTCTCAACCGAGGCTTTGAATAGCTTGAACAAACCAAAAAATTTTGACTTTAATTTGATGAAATAAATCCAACAATACCTGCTGAAGTCATCTATGAATGTGAGAATGTATTTTGCATGATTCAAGGACTCATGAGGGAATGGAACTGATATATCAGTATGAATAAGGTCTAATGGTGTAGTGGTTCTCTCAGAATTGGATCTCCCATACTTATGCTCAGGGTGTTTTCCTAGGATGCAAGATTGACAGACACCTTTGGAAAACTTGATATTGGGCAGCCCTATAACCATCTCTTTCTCATGAAGTTGGGAAAGGTATTTGTAATTTAGGTGGCCAAATATTTCATGTAATAGTTTGTTGGAATCATTGGCATGGGTTAGCAGAGTAGAAGGTGAGGGGTTTGGCACAAAATGAGAACACTTGTAAATTCTAGAACAGTGATCAACAGTACCAAATGCAATAATTTTTCTTGTTGAAATTTCTGCTATCTCAACATCATTGGGGGTAAAGGTTACTCTCGTGGGAAGCATTGTATGGGTCATCTGATAGATTGACAGTAGGTTTGCAACATGTCTAGGTACATATAAAACATTATTAAATGACCCAAACTCGAGATCTATGCTACCTTTGCCTTTTCTAGAAGTTTCAGAATTGTCTCCCAATACAATATTTGGACCACTGGAAGAGTCAAGTGAAGTGAAAAACTTACTTGTAGACACCATGTGTCTTGATGCACCGGAATCAATAATGAATGAAGAAAGTTTGGATGTGCTGGCCAGAAATGCATGAACTCTCTCTTTATCATTAGAATTTTGTCCTCCATCCTTCCTCCTTGCGCTCTTTGGAAGAGGAATGTTGGCTTTCTCCAAGAGTTGAGTCAATTGGTCAATGGTTTTCTTTGTGCAAGAGCTTTCAGGATGAAAGCCCTTGCTGCAATAATTTCACTTTGTCCTCTCATTGTTCTTGTTTGGATTCTTCTTGAAGTTAGATGTCTCTCCATTAAAATTTTGCTTGTCTTTCCTCTCACCGGTGGGCTTCTTGAAATTGCCCTTCTTCTTGCCTTTCGAACCCTTTGAATCTCCAACATTCAAACAGTGGTATTTGGATGGATTTTTAATGGCTCCCATAAAGAATAATTTGTCTTGTTCTTGTGTCAAAGACTACATGAATTCTGAAAGTGTCGGGCTCTTCCAATTTTTAATTGCTTTCCAGGTGGAATGGAAGGTCGAGACAAAGATTGAATAGTCGGGGCCAAGCTTGGAGAAAATGGCCAAAACTAATTGCTCATCTTTTTTGTTAATACCACATTGCTTTAGCTGCAATACAAGAGATTTAAATTGGAGAAGAAATCCTATAGATTATCAAAATTTTGTGGACTCAAAGAGACTAGCTCGTTGTTAACACCCAAAAAGTGCTCACTAGCTCATTTCCCTATTCACATGACCCATTTGTCCACTTTTCCACCATTTGAGCCTTTGAAACCTTCAAAAAGTCACCAAAAAGAGCAAAGCCCATCTTTTTCCACTCAAAATATGTATTTTTCCTCAAAAAACACAAAAGCCCTAAAAAAGAGTCCAAAATTCCCAAAAATTAAAAGGGAATAAAAATATAAAAAATATTCAAAAAAGGAAAAAGAGGGAAAAAAGAAACCTAAACCATTTTGGTCAAAACCATTGGTTTCTTCAAACCATAATGGTATTCCCCATCACCAAAAAACTATAAAAAGGTGATAGGGGCTCCTCACTTATCATCCACATTCATCCTATCCCCATGCTGCCAAAATCCCTTTTGAGCTTTGCCTAACCATTGAAGCATTGGAGAATAAAAGACCCTTGGAGCATTGGAGCATCTCAACATTGCAGCTGCCCCAACTCAACAATCCTCACCATTGAGGTACATTCTTTGCAAGCCATTGCTTTCCCATTAATAGAAAATCTCAATTTTTTTTTACTTCTTGTCTCTTGTGTGGATCTCACTGTTTACCATTTTTTAATTTAGTTTATTTACTTGCACATGATAGATGAGTTGTTTATTTCTTACATTCAGCAAAGTTTTTACATATCTTTATTGAGACTGCTGCTACTAGTTAGCAGGTGCATCCTTGCACATGCTTGGGAGAAATCCCAAGCAACAATTTTTGGTGACTCCACCGGTTTTCGAACTTTAAATTTTTTGATTTAGATCTATATTTTAGTTGTTTTTTCCATTTAAAACTGTAGATCTGCCATACTAGTCAGCTGCTTGATAGCCGCCCTAGCCATTGGCCCTTTCTGTAGCCCAATATTTCAATTTTTGGGTTCGTTTTTTGGCGACTGTTTTTCGTTCATATATTGCGGATTTCAGCACCCACAGTCGCACTGCGCATCGCACCCTCGTGCCTGTTTTCCTCGCAACCCATTGCGGCTGTTCGGCTCTTTTAGGCGCGGCCCTTCGCGACTGTTCGATTTTTTCCCGCGCGGCCCTTCACGGCTGTTCGATTTTTTCCCGCGCGGTCCATCGCGACTTTTCGGCCTTTTTCCGCACTGCACATTGCGGCTTTTTCCCACATCACAGCTTTTTCCCACATCGTCGCGATACACATTGTGGCTTTTCGCCTCACAGCTGCAATATTCCCTGTTTCGTTCGGCCCATTTTTTCGAGTGTTTGCCTATTCAACCCATTTTTTCCAGCCTTATTTTTTGTAATTTTTTGACAACATAGTGTTTTAATTAATGCAACATTATTAATTTATATTCTGTCTTTGCTTTACCACATCTTTTTAAAAAAAAATTAGTTAAGTGAAAGAAAGATTTGTTTAGCATTTTCCAGATTGTAGATTTCATCTTTGCAAAGTTAGAATCATATTTCTGAACTGCTCAATATTTTTCCCAAGAAAGGCTTTAGAAATCCACTTATTTTGGCATATGTTATTTGCTTTACCTTGAAAATTTTGAAAAATCCATATTTTTTTTTTGAAACAAGGCATTTACATTTTAAAGCATCTTTCAATTTTTGCAAATTGAAATCCTCATTTTAGTTTGTGATTAAATCGCCCAAGCGAGGCAAATTTTTTTGGTACACAACCACACCAGCACACAATCTGTCACAATTTAATTAAGTGAGCCTTAAAATTCTCTTAACTCAACCAACATTCTAACCCCATTTGGGGAACACAAAAATAATATTGTAGTTAGGTAGGACTGAGGGGATAAGTATCCAAATAACACTCCTCACTCACTTACATGTTGAGACATAGTGGTTGACATTTAGGGTACCAAAATCCCTTATTATTTGTTGACACGGTTTAAAACCAATTCGTTGGGAAGGTCTCTCCCTTAAAAGGGTTGAAGTAGCCAGACTGGTTCCGAAGGCCTGAGTGGAATACCGCAATCCATTCAGTCACCAAAGGATACGTACTCACTGTTCTCATTGTACCACTCTTGTAGGAGTACAACGGTGATAGAACAAGAGCTGTAGATTCACCCAACCGGACGTGTCATGAATGGGGTATCTTAGTGGCCCATTTTCTAGGATTGACTACCCGGTATCCTTCCCGGTAGGGGGATATCTAGCCTTTGGTTCTACAATTTATATTGTCTGACTTGGATTTCATCACCTTACAAAGGATATATCTTGTTGAGTCATAATACTTGTTAGTTAGGTGTTTGCATGCTCTATTACCTCCCCTTGGTCAGTGAGTACACCCTTTTTCAATTTTTAGGAGCTGTTTGCATGTTGGTTTTATGACCACATTTTTTGATTACTCCACTTACTATAGCACAACTGTTATAGTAAGTGTTTTGAGGTTGGTTGTTGGCCTGAGTGCCATTATTTTACGCTCCCCTCCTGCACACACCGTTGCATTAGGGTTTTTCGAGCTTCACACTCATCACCACCAGTTAATTTTAATAGACAACCGTCACCATTGATTCCCTGAGACGTTCTTGGTGCTTCCGGGGAGACTCCCCATAGTACGGTTCACTTGACACCACTCGTCATAGACAAAGAGAATTATCACTCAACTCTACACGTCATCGTCGTAGAGCCCCGTCATCCGATTCTGACACACCTCATTTCACATTTGACTCTGAGGAAGAATCCGAAAACCCCATCTACACTGCACCCACTAGCCACATGACTGGTACAACTTCAAACCCCTTTTTTGGAGGGACTGTTGGCGGAACATCAAGCACCCCTGCCACTACAATGACCACTATGGTAGCCACAACTACTACACCCACTTTTGGTATGCCCAACATGGGACCCACACCCACCTTAAGTATGCCCAATATGGGACCCACCCCTATCATCACCGCCACTACTCAAATCCTAGTGATTACCAGAACCATTCCAAACCCATCTGTAACTCATGTTTCACTTGGAGGCGCTAGCCCCTCTCACACATATTTAGGTGGAGGGAACATCCCTTTTACAACTAACCTCCCCCTTGGAGGTAGTGGCCCAATTCATAATGCTACCACTAGCACTTATGCCCCACCAACCATGTCACACCCCTTTGTCAGTTTGCTATTTATGGCTAGCCTTAACCTACTAGACTTGGCAAGGCTAACAAATGATCCCATTAGACATGACCCTACTTGGCCCCCCATGCCCACAAAGCTCCCATCAGACATCCCAAAGTTTGAAGGGAATGATGGGGAAGACCCCCAAAACCATATCACGTCGTTTCACCTATGGTGTTCCTCAAACTCCATAGTCGATGATTCTATTCGACTCTGACTTTTACAAAGAAATTTCACCAGCTCGATAGCCAAATGGTATATTGAGCAACCACATGGGACACACCCCACGTTTACATCCCTTGCCTCAACTTTCCTACAGTTCTTTCAACTACCCGTACGCTATGATGTAGGAGTAGAAATCCTATTGTCTTGTAGACAAAATACGACCACCAATATCACAGATCATATACATGAGTGGCGTAAACGCCGTAGTCTCTATAAGATCAAGCTCGACGACCGTATCTTCCTGGATTGGTTCCTGAAATCACTCCTTCCTCTCATAGCCAAGGTTGTACCTTCTGAACGACCCCAGTCGGAAGAAGAAGCCATTTTAAAAGATCAGCAGTTCGACCTGATTTATGCACAATCTGGATAATTATACACAATATTACATGACGCCCCCCGCGGCGATCCATCACGGAATGACGCTCCGGGGGCATCCCATGCCATCAACGGTATCATTGGCTAGGTTATGGCACCAAAAAAACCTTTCACTATGATGAGTACCAACAATGCCCCATACCTTTCTAGGGCCACATCTCATTCTGGAGCTACAACTTCGTATGCTCCATTGATACACACCCACCACAACCATGGACCCTCATGTCCACCGCAGTGTTATGGGCAAGAACCATTAGTTTATGCACCACCTCCATATTATAACCAGCAGGCTAATCAGACTCCGGTTCACCCACAATCCCAATCGGCTTATTACCCTGAATAGGAAACACCTCCTGCTCCAACACTTCCAATAGCTCAAGGTTACCAACAACCACAACAAGCACCAGGTCCACCTCAGAACCCTCCTGCTTATTATCCACCATAGCCTGCTATAGCGCCTGCACGACTTCAAAACCCACCTACTGCACAAGGGCATGTATACACATAGCAAAACCAACCTCAAAACCAAAACAACCAGCGTAATCAAGGAGGTCAACAGAATCGCAGAAGAGGAAGCAACCGTGGAAATAACCAACAACAAAACCAAGGAGGACAACCCCCTAATCCTCCCAATAACAATAACGCTGCTCCTACAAATCAAAACCCTGATCGTCCACCAAAACAGGGCAAAAACACTAACTTGAGAAAAAACCACCCGTGTTCCATATGCGGTGTGTATGGCCATTACACGCATAATTGCCCCCATTTGGACTGAGCACGTTAAATCTAGACTGATGATGCCCAACGACAAGGCCCCATGTTGCACAGCCAACACCACCTCCTCAGCCGCAACCAATGATATTGCAAAATCCTCTACCCAAACAAGGAGTAGTAAACACCCATCTAATGGATCCCCCACAAGGATCCGCTGCACAATAGCAGCAAATTACCTACACGACAACCGATTACCAGCATACAGAGTCCAACACTCACCATTTGCTAATGATGTCAATCTTCAAACTCATCGCAACCAATACGGCTCAACCCCTAAAACCATGCCCACTTATCCATCTTCAAGTACCCTCCCAGCTGATCGGCCACTATGCATGCCTAATATGCCCATGGATGGGGGTCCAAAAGCCCCTCGCTTCCCTTTAAGACAGATCAACAACAATCCTAACACTCATGCAACTTCGAACTACAACATTGTAGAAGACTTAGCCAAGTTCCCCGCTGCTATGTCCGCTCTAGAAATCCTAAAAAATTGTCCTACATAGAGAAAATTGTTGTTTTCCACCATTGTTACCATAGACCCTAACGACTCCAATATGATGGCTTTCAATTTAGACCAAGCCGAACCTTGTCTGCCTTCATCACTAGCTTTTCAGGTTTCTGTATCCATTCAAAACCTTATCGTTCATCGATGAAGGTGCCTCCACCTGCGTTATGTCAACTTTTGTCTGGCAGAAACTTGGATCCCCAACACTACAACCCTCCACTACTGCATTAAGAGCTTATGATGGTCATGCAGCACAACTGCAGGGCCTGTTAGTTAATGTGCCCGTACAACTCGGGGGCAAATTGGTTCTCATAGATATAGAGGTCATCAATGCCCAACTTGATTACAATCTCCTTTTGGGACGAAGCTACATGTATAAAATGAAAGCTGTCGCTTCTTCAGTTTTCCACCTCATGATGTTTCCCCATGAAGGACACGTAGTGAAAATCGACCAGATAACATATTATGATCCTAATGCCCCCGCAGCACCTGAAAATGTTCTCTCTATGATCGAACAACCCGTTCAGAGTGCACCCACATCGTTCGTCTCCTCAATCGGACCCGGGATATATTTGAAAACTCCCATGACCTCCACTTTCCCATCTGTCCCACCCCCTCTGCGGATAACTGAAATATCTAATTTGTGCACCCTCTCGCACAACACACAACAGCATACTCAACAACCTCAATCATTTCCACAACCACCCACAGTGCCTAGTCATATCGGAACAACACCGATTCACACTATCCCATTCTTGTTCCCATTTTCAGGAGTTGTCGGCATGCTAGTAATGGCTACACTTAACCTTCCAGGTTTAACATTAGGATTACCCGTATGGTACCTACTTGCCCCAACCCCTCCCCCGACACCGACCGTTGTTCTACAACCGGTACAACCCATTAATACTTCGAACCATCCACCACCTGGCATATCGAACCCCCAAAACCATCCACCACCTGGTGTACCGAACCCTCAAAACCGACCACCTCCAATAGGGGCCACTACATCAACATCTAGTTATGTCCCCCCTCAATCCCGCCACATTGGGGGTAGAGGTCCACAGACCTACACCACTAGACCCACCACTCGCACCCCCCAGTGACTCCCAAATTAGCAAAAAATCCCCCAACAATCCACATACCCCCCAAGTGCTCCTTGTACGACGATATAGGCCATCCTACACATCTATGTCCACAATTATCAACACTTCAAAAACACATGAATATGTTGGATGACGACGTGAACATTCCAATTCTTAAATTTCAGCTACCCCGTCAGCCTCACGATAAATCAATACGTACAAATCACCCTTGTGCGATCTGTGGCATCTACAGACATTATTCACATCACTGCCCCAATCTCCCAGATTATAGAGTAGCATGATTCGAATTGAATAATGCTGACCTAGAGATATCCCCCCCACTCATTGAGGAAATATTCCCCCCAGAAGCTTCCCCTTCAGAAGAAATTAATACCATTTATATGATTTCAACCACCTACAAGCCTGAACCAATTAATTTGATGACGCACTACTTCCGTAGCGATGAAGAAATCCTAGAAACACTTACTGCACTAGACTACCCCTGGGATGACATGCACCATCGATCATACTTCATCCCTGAGGCATCTACCTCCACCATGGAGAACCAACTGTCTATTGAATCCAAAGATTTCTTACCAAGCAAGGTCGACTGGTTCAAAGATCCCATCCTAGCCCCAGATGCCTTTGAAGAAGGTAGTATGGCCAACATTTCGCCGATCATAAAAATCGACATATCCACCACCCTCGGAAAACCTGAGTTTATCTCTTTAGGTGCATCATGCACTGAAAAGGAAACCCAAGCCTATAATTTTTTTTCCAAGAATTCTGCGATGTCTTTGCCTAGTCTTACACCGAGATGCCTGGTCTTGATCCTACCATTGTAGAACATCATATAGACACTTGGCCCAATATATCTCCGGTCCGCCAAAAACAATGTCCCATTCACCCATCTAAGCTTCCAGCCGTCAAAGCCGATATTGAGAAACTTCGAACAACAGGTTTCATATACCTTATTTCCTATACCACTTGGGTTTCCAACCCAGTTCCAGTCAATAAGAAAGTGGGCACCATACGTGTCTATACTGATTTCCAAGACCTCAATCTAGCTTGTCCCAAAGACAACTTCTGAACACCATTTATCGATCAACTAATTGATGCATGTGCGGGGCATGATATACTGTCTTTCATGGACGGTTTCTCTAGATATAACCAAATCCACATCTGCAAGGAAGATCAATACAAAACCGCTTTCACTACCCCATGGGGCACCTTCACCTATCGCGTCATGCCTTTTGGTATCAAGAATGCTGGAGCCACTTTTCAGCGAGCTATGACTTATTGTTTTCATGACCTGATTAACATCATATTGGTTTATCTAGACGACCTTACGGCTCGATCTAAGAAATGATCCGACCATTTAGACAACCTCCAACAAGTCTTCTTGCGCTGTCACAAATACTAAATCTGCTTAAACCCACTCAAGTGTGTCTTTTGCGTTCTAGCAGGACGTCTGTTGGGTTTCATCATTTCAGAAAAAGGGATCACCGTTAACCCTCTTAAGGTCCAAGCGATAGTAGACCTACCATCACCTCGAACACTAAGACAACTACAAAGCCTTCAGGGGAAGTCCAACTTCCTCTGTCGCTTTGTCCCAGATTACGCCACGACAGTACATGGTTTCCTCTGTTTACTACACCTTCATACACGTTTTATATGGGACGACCAAGCAGAAGGAGCTTTCACAGACCTGAAGAAAGCACTTACAAGTTCCCCCTTGATTTCTCCTCCAGACTTCACAAGAGACTTTATCCTTTACATTTCAGCATCCGATTATGCCGTTTCCAGAGTACTTGTCCAAGAAGACTCCGCTCGTCAAGAGCATGTCATTCACTATGTGAGCCAAACCTTATCAGGCCCACCACTGCGCTACCCACATGAAGAGAAAATGGCCCTCGCCATTGTCTTTTCAGTACAGAAGCTGCACCATTATATTCTCCTAAGCCATACTACGGTTGTGGCAAATTCCAACCCAATGGTCTATCTCTTGAATCGCCGCCTCCTACAAGGCCGTGTTGCCAAATGGGTGATTGTCTTACAAGAATATGACCTAACTTTTAAAAGCCCGAAGAGCACCAAAGCCCTAGCACTTGCTCAACTCATTACGGACCTACCATCCTCGTCATCATCACTAGCTATCCATACTGATATAATTGATGAACATTTATTCATTATCTTATCTGATGACCCTTGGTACGACGACATTTTGGTATACCTTTGCACACAGAAGTTTTGACCCAATATTGACCGTGACAGACACCATCGCATTCGTCATCATGCCCCTCGTTATCTCCTCTTAGGTGATGTCCTCTATCTACGTGGTGTCGACACAATCCTACGATGGTGCCTTTCCCAAGAAGAAGCCAAACAAGTCCTTAATGACTGTCATAGCGGTGCCTGCGGTGACCATTTCTATAGAATGGCCATTGCCCAAAAGGTAATCCACGTAGTTTATTTTTGGCCATCATTATTCACTGACTGTATCACAACAGTCAAACATTGCCAAAACTGCTGGCTCTTCGCCCCCAAGGCAAGAACCCTACCCGCCCCTCTTCATCCAGTCGTCACCGTTGGACCATTTTGCAAATGGGCCATCGACTTCATGGATTGTAATCCTGCATCAGCTGGCAGCCATAAACACATTGTCGTGGCCATCGATTATTTTACCAAATGGGCAGAAGCCATGCCTACTTACAACTGTAAAGCCGACACTGCAGCCCGTTTTTTCCTCAACCATGTTATTGCTCGTTTCGGAGTACCAAAGCAACTCGTCTCAGAGCACGGTTCTCACTTCGAGGACTTTGTTTGGCGAGAATTGTCAGCACTCCTTAAGTTTGAACATCATTTCTCTTCCACCTACTACCCCCAAGGGAACGGCCAAGTTGAAGTTGTTAACAAAATTTTGAAGACAATCCTCCAATGCACTATCGACCGACATAAATCTAATTGGCATCACATGCTTTTTCCCACATTATGGGCTTAGCGCATGTCCACCAAAACCGCCACCGGCTTTACCCCTTTCCATTTGGTTCACAGCGTGGAATCCGTCCTCCCCATCGAGTGTTAGATACCGACATTACAAATTTCCATCGAACTCCTTCCAGATACTTCACCAATTGAAGAACACTTACTTCTTTTGGAGCAGGCTGATGAAGATCACCGCGTAGATCTCCAAACAAATGAAGCCGCAAAGAACAGATCAAAACTCCATTACGATAAACATGTTCACCCATGAGCATTTAGTGAAGGAGACCTTGTATTCAATTACGATCAAGCCCATGAAAAAATAGGCAAAGCAAAGTTCGAATCTATGTGGAAAGGCCCATACATCATACACACTTGCCTTGGAAATGAGGCATACCTTTTGACAGACTTAGAAGGCAACCCCATGTGCAACCCCCGTAACAGGTTGTACCTCAAAAGATTCTACCCATAAAAAATCTCCTGGACACCACAGTCCATATTGTACAGTTTTTTCTCCCAAGAAATCTAAACAGTGTAGCAGATCAAATGGCTAACAACATTCTAGATTGGCACGTCAACCAAAACATGTAGGACACCACAACATGCATCATATAGGCATAAAAAATCAAAGTAAACAAACTAAATAGACCATCATAGTATTGCATCCACGTGCATAAAATGTGCCTCCAAGGGCATACAAAAACAATAGTATTGCATCCACGTGCCTCCACGGGCATACAAAAACAATAACATTGCATCCACGTGCATCAAATGTGCCTCCACGAGCAAACAAACAACATACAATTGCATCCACGTGCAACAAGACATAAAAGCAAAGACGAGATGTGCATCCACGTGCATACACGATTGTATAATAAAAATGCATCCATATGCATGAATATATATATATCATCACATAGTCATAATGTCAAGAGTGCCCTTAACACCCAAATTTACAAAAAATACACCAGCCGTACACAAATATGTATCAACAAAAACATCCCCATATGCTCATTAGCATTTGGGGGCAGGTACAAGATAACCTAATCATCATCATCACGGTTAGCCGCCTCCTCCGGCTCCTCCTCCTTCGGCTCCTCCTCCTCTGGATCATACTGATCTCGAGCTCTCCAATCGGCTGCCAACATAGCTACCCTCAGTAAAATCAATCTCCACTCATGCGGAGCATCAAAAAAATGGTCCAATACACGCAAATCTAGGTCTCACCAACCATCATCGAGTATATCACCCAACAGATTCTCAAAAGTATCACGAACATCCTCTATGGAATCATCTCGGTGACGCATAACTCCTCGTGCATGAGGCGGAAGTACCAATACCGGTGGAGGTACCACCACCACCATACGTCCCCTATGACCCTGATGATCTGCCGGAGGCAGCGGACCCACGTCTGCAGTAAACCATGCCAAAACATGTCAATAGCATATATACATCTCTGACTATCATCACAAACAGATATAAAAACAACATGATATGATAAAAATAACAAAAACAAAGACGTACCGTCTAATCCCCAATCCTGTCCTTGAGCTCGAGGCATCTCGATGTCCCCCCAGAAGTCCATACCCTGGTACGTATAATCATCAATCACGACAGGCATCTGCTCCCACTGCTCATACATGTCCATCGTGAAGAACCGCCGAATACCACCACCACCTCGGGGCATCATCTCCCCCCATCGCACCATCCACGGCTCATTCCTCAGTCCCTCCCAAACTGGCACATGTGGCCGCAAGGTAGGTACCCGCTCGAAAAAGAAGCAACATAGGAAAGAGGCATAACTGAACTCTCCTCCCTCATGCCTCACCTTGTTCAGCTCTCGCCGAACACAAGCAAGGAACATTTGACCCCAAGAAAAATAGGTCTCAGTCATGACACGATGAACCATCACGTCTGACCCCCCAAAAAACGATGGGGTGTCTGTGCACCAAGCACCCGCAACACACAAGTCACTATTGCCTGCATCTCTGACTCACGTAGATCCGAGACACTCAGTGCACTATTCTATGCACGGGCCTCTCGAACGCAAAATATCTCAAGGAGATCCTCAATATCCATACCAGCCGGAATCCTAGGCTGGGTGTCACCTATCACACCCAAACGGGGCAAGTCAGTAAGGAAATACACATCCATCAAGGTGAGATCCAGTCGCTCACCTTGCACAATAAAAGATACCTCCTCTGGGTCCCAAAAGTCAATCAACTTGTTCAACAACTCCCTGATTGAATGCATGAAAGGAATCTGCGAACTTCAGTAGGCCGCCCAAAGCCAACGCCGCCCGCACATGTGGAATCACCCGAATAGTCTCCATCAACCCCCCATCGATCTCCCTCTCCCTCCAAGATGCCTGCGGCCTCCTGAGCATCCTGCCAAACCAAAGACACATTTTTTAAGAAAAAATACCATAAAAATATTTTCCAAAGCTAGTGATCCACATCGCAGCTTTAAGCACCCATAGCCGCGATGCACATCGTGGCTGTAGCACCCACAGCCGTGATTGGCATCGTGGCTATAAGCACTCAAAGTCGCAATGTGCATCGCGACTGTGAGCACCCACATCCGCGATGAACATCGCGGCTGAAAGAACCCATAGCTGTGATGCACATCGCGACTGTGAACCCACAGCCGTGATGCACATTGCGGCTGCGAGGCCCACAACCGCAATGAACATCGTGGCTATGAAGCCCACAGCTGCGATGTGCATCGCGCAAAAGGCCTCAAAACCCGCGATATTCCACGTTGGCAAGCCAACATGGAATATTCGCCACTTCTGAGACCCAGAGACCCCCCAAAAGCAAATAAATTGAAAGGCTAAGGTTCATAGCTTACCTGAAACTCGCAGAATAAAAAATCGACGGTCTAATCTACCTGAAATGAAGAAAATGCTCTGACTAAATCAATTACTCTGTCAAACTCAACCGTGAAAATGACACATGTCACATTGGGTCCAGTAGCTATTTATAGAAATTTGACCAATCTTCAGTCAACCATTTCGGCATCATATGACGTCCGTTTTTCAAACTGTTGGTACCGTTGGAATTAGCACGGCGAAAAATTCACGATAGTCCACTCCTTTTCTCGTTTCCACTAGGTCCCATTTTAGGCATTTTTTTTACACGCCCCTCATCGCGTCGGTTTGTGTGCCACATCGACCGTTGTCCATTTTTGATGATATTTATATCACCGGGTTCAGTTCTCCACTCTCGTGATGATGCTTGAGATTGTTACTCACTCTCACTACCAGGTTTTTTGGGCATTTTTTACATGCCCCTTGTTGCCTCGATTTGCGTGCCACATCGACTGTTGTCCATTTTTTACGTTCTTCATATCGCCAGCTTCAGTTTTTCGTGCTAGTGATGATGCTTGAGATCATTTCTCGCTCTCACCACTAGATTTTTTGGGCATTTTTTACATGCCCCTCGTCGCCTCGGTTTGTGTGCCACATCAGCCGTTGACCTTTTTTGACGTTCTCTATATTGTCGGATTCAGTTTTCCATGCTCGTGATGATGCTTGAGATCATTTCTTGTTCTCACCACCATATTTTTTAAGGCATTTTTTCCATGCCCCTCATTTCCTCGATTTGCATGCCACATCAGCCGTTAACCGTTTTAAACATTTTTCATATCGCCGGATTCAGTTTTCGACGCTTGTGACGATGCTCGAGATCATTCTTAGCTCTCACCAATACCTCTTTGTTCGGTATAATTTTATCCCTTTTTCAGGCTGAGCAATTCCTTTACGAAAAAGTTACTTAGGGAGTTTTTGTTAAGCTCTTTTCTGACTCCTAAAACAATGAAAAGATTGCCGAGCAATCTTGCTTCCTTTTATGCTCGCTAAAATTATCTGAAAGGGCATCTACCTGGTATAAGTTTACCCCTTTTCTGGACCTTTTAGACTAATTACGGAAAAGGAATACTCTAGTTACATCGGCTATAAGAGTTCTCCATTTGCATCATTTTATTCTTTTTCGGGCCTTGGAGACTAACATACGAAAAAGACCACCAATGGAATCTACTTACTGCTTTCAGACTCTCTATAAATGAAAGCAACCACGAGAAATGACCATCTTGGGCTTGTACAAATCTACAGGACGGTACTCCTCCACTAATTCAAAGTCTTCTTATCATTTTCAGACTCCTTAAAAATGAAAGCACTCATGAGCATGAATAGTCCTGGTCTCACACAAATCCACAAGACAATACCATTTTAGAGCACACTTTTATCCCTTCTTGGAGCTCATTAAAACCACGAAGAAGGCCCCAACGGTGCCTATCGGTGACACAACAGATCATGTCTACTTATACAATAGCTTCCCCAGTATGGTCGCCTTTGTTCATAATATTCTGTAGTATGTCACCCCGAGAGTCTCCCAGTAACATCCATCATCTTGTCCCCCAAAGTCACTCCAGTCTGCAACAACAAAACCCTGATCTCTTAAGCTATGATCCCCACACCTAAAAGTCAGTTTCATATGCTTCCAGGTCAACCATGTCATCATACTTTTGTTAAAATTCAATATGCTAAGACAGAAAATAGCAGCATTACATTCCATTTCACAATAATAGCATATACAGGATCACTGAAGAAACAACAAGCACAACATAAACACAAGAGACAGAGATTTATCCTGGGAAACCCTCATGGGGTAGAAAACCCAGCAAAGCTTCCTCAATATAGATGACCAGCAATATACAAAGATGAAACCCTGAGACATGATCTCCTCCTCCACAATAGCAGACCTCTCCTCCACAAGTACGCTATCCTTGAGTGTGTGAGTGTGTCAAATGAGGAACACACCTCCTCTATTTATACACTACTCTGATATGTGTTTTACACAAGTACATGTAGGCTCGTATTTAACCATTAGGTTAAATACCCCATTATAACTGACTGGGCCGACCCCCACATGGTGGGTCTAATAACCCTAGTTACCACAACCAACTCGGAGGAATAAACATCTCCGGATTTATAGTATAATCACATCGGAGGTATGGAACATCTCCGGAATAAATAATATACAAATATAATATTCTTTGAAGTTACAATATTTCAACACTCCCCCTTAACGAGAAGGATATTATAACAGTATCTGCACGAGCAAGGAGTCATCAACATCATACATGATACATCTATAAATCATTGGAAGCTTTCTCAACATCATCAGTAACTTAAGCAGTTACTGGAACATCTTCAATACTGGAACATCAACATCTTCAGTACTGAGTCTTTATCTTCTGTAGCACTCAAACAGCTACAGCAACATCAATATCTGAATCCTCACGATCGTCAGCATCGTCATCACACGATCATCAGCATCGTCATCACACGATCATCAGCATCGTCGTCACACGATCATCAGCATCGTCACACACGATCATTAGCATTGTCATCACACGATCATCATCATCGTCACACACGATCATCAGCATCGTCATCACACGATCATCAGCATCGTCATCACACGATCATCAGCATCGTCATCACACGATCATCAGCATCGTCATCTCACGATCATCAGCAGCGTCATCACACGATCATCAGCATCGTCATCACACGATCATCAGTATCGTAATCACACGATCGTCATCATCGTCATCAACACAGGTATCCATAACAATACAAGTATCCACATCATTAGTACAAGTATTCATGCCAATACAAGTATACATATCATCAATACAAGTATCCATACTGATACAAGTAATCATGCCATCAATACATGTATCCTACTGATACAAGTAACCACATCATCAATACAAGTATCCATACCGATACAAGTAACCACGTCATCAATACTAGTATCCTACCGATACACGTAACCACATCATCAATACAAGTATCTACCGATACAAGTAACCACATCATCAATACAAGTATCCTACCGATACAAGTAACCACATCATCAATACAAGTATCCTACCGATACAAGTAACCACATCATCAATACAAGTATCCTACCGATACAAGTAACCACATCAAAAATCACTTTCTCGGAGACCATACGTCTACGGATCAATTCAGGGACCGAAGTCCGGGGATGATACAATCCCCACTTCTCGGAGACCATACGTCTACGGATCAATTCAGGGACCGCAGTCCGGGGATGATACAATCCCCACTTCTCGGAGACCTCACGTCTACGGATCAATTCAGGGACCTAAGTCTGGGGATGATACAATCCCCACCTCTCGGAGACCTCACGTCTACGGATCAAT
Organism: Larix kaempferi; assembly: GCA_027924585.1. Taxonomy (NCBI): domain Eukaryota; kingdom Viridiplantae; phylum Streptophyta; class Pinopsida; order Pinales; family Pinaceae; genus Larix; species Larix kaempferi. The sequence continues at coordinate 11,231,126 of BSBM01000368.1, forward strand.
TCAGGGACCTAAGTCCGGGGATGATACAATCCCCACCTCTTGGAGACCTCACGTCTACGGATCAATTCAGGGACCTAAGTCCGGGGATGATACAATCCCCACTTCTCGGAGACCTCACGTCTACGGATCAATTCAGGGACCTAAGTCCGGGGATGATACAATCCCCACTTCTCGGAGACCTCACGTCTACGGATCAATTCAGGGACCTAAGTCCGGGGATGATACAATCCCCACTTCTCGGAGACCATACGTATACGGCTCTCTTTAGGACTGAAAGTCCAGGGATGATCCAATCCCCTCAACTGTCCACTAAGGACTTCATTCTCGGAGACCTCACGTCTACGGCTCTCTTTAGGACTGAAAGTCCAGGGATGATCCAATCCCCTCAACTGTCCACTAAGGACTTCATTCTCGGAGACCTCACGTCTACGGCTCTCTTTAGGACTGAAAGTCCAGGGATGATCCAATCCCCTCAACTGTCCACTAAGGACTTCATTCTCGGAGACCTCACGTCTACGGCTCTCTTTAGGACTGAAAGTCCAGGGATGATCCAATCCCCTCAACTGTCCACTAAGGACTTCATTCTCGGAGACCTCACGTCTACGGCTCTCTTTAGGACTGAAAGTCCAGGGATGATCCAATCCCCTCAACTGTCCACTAAGGACTTCATTCTCGGAGACCTCACGTCTACGGCTCTCTTTAGGACTGAAAGTCCAGGGATGATCCAATCCCCTCAACTGTCCACTAAGGACTTCATTCTCGGAGACCTCACGTCTACGGCTCTCTTTAGGACTGAAAGTCCAGGGATGATCCAATCTCCTCAACTGTCCACTAAGGACTTCATTCTCGGAGACCTCACGTCTACGGCTCTCTTTAGGACTGAAAGTCCAGGGATGATCCAATCCCCTACCTGTCCACTAAGGACTTCATTTTCGGAGACCATACGTCTACGGATCTATTCAGGGACCGAAGTCCAGGGATGATACAATCCCTACTTGTCCACTAAGGACTTCATTTTCGGATACCATACGTCTACGGCTCACTTTAGAACATGTGTTCAAGGATGATACAATCCCCACATGTATTCTCATCAATACAAGTACAAGTATCCTCAACCATACACGTACATTAATCAATACATGTGTCATCAAAAGTATGTATTCTTACCAATACATCTTATCATCAAAAGCATGTATTCTCACCAATACATATAACATCAAAAGCATGTATAAGTAAAACTAAGTATTCTAAGTATACGAGTCCTAAATCTAAATATTTCTAAGTATCTAGGTGTAGAGAACAGGTTACCTCATCATCGACCTTGTTGTTCGATGAGACAATCTCATCATCAGTGAATATACTACTCCCCCTTTCGAGGAGGGTCCTTTTGAGCTACACCAAGCTTGTCTCGAAAGTATTCAAATTTCACTCGAGACAGAGGCTTGGTTAGTATGTTGGTAACTTCTTCACTCGAGGTAAAGGTTTGGTTAGTACAATGGTAACCTGTTACAAATTCAAACGTTATAGTTCCTTTCTGCGTCATATCTTGTTAGTTCCCTATGTTCTTTGACTTATCATGGAACACTAGATTCTATGTCATCTTGATACAACTCTAATTATCACATAGGATCTCAGTTGGTTCTATCTCTAAGTCAAACAATCCTGAAGCCAAACTTCTTCACAACTAGCAGAGCAAGCAGCCATATATTCTGCTTGTGCTGAGAGCCACACTAGACTGCTTCCAGCTAAACCACGAGATCATGGCTAATCCCAGACAATAACATCCTCTCGATGTGTTCTTCCTGTCTGATACACTTCCTGCCCAATCAGAATCTGTATAACCATCTGAAGTCATGATCTTCAAGATAGCATTCTATTGTGTCCTTTATGTGCCTCATCACATGCTTTGCAACTATCAGGTGAACACATCTAGTTTCCACTAGATACTGACTCAAGGTGTTCACAACAAAGCAGATATCTAATCTAGTATATGTTAGATACATCAATGACCCAATAATTTGACTGTACAGAGTTATATCCACTAACTCTGATGAGTCATCTCCTAACAGCTTCAAGTTGGAATCCATAAGAGTGGCCATTCCAACATATCAAGTCTTCTCAAGATTTCTTAGCATACTTTCTCTGGTTGAGAGAGATTCCTTCTGAGACTTTCCATACTTTTAGACCTAGAAAGTAATGCATCAATCTGAGATCTTTCAATTTCATTTCTACAGTCATCTATCTGTGTCATCTCTCATCAGATGGGTCTATTGATATGAGCCTCAACATCATTCGAACTCTGTGGTGAGTTCCTTCTTGCATCCATGTCATATGTGTATAGAAGCCATATTCAACCTTGTAGCAAAGGTTGAGATCCATATCACCCATGGTGATCATTAAGCTCATCAATTGATTATCGATCCTGGGAACCATATAGAACTTGATTCACACTTCTTCTTTAATTACACCATTAAGAGAATGGTCTTATCTTAGCCACTTGGAGCAAACATCTCATCATGATTCTCTTCCTCTTTCTAAGAGAATCTTCTAGCCATGAGCCTTCTATATTTTGTTTGATTTGTAAATCTTCTTGTTGAACATCCATTGCTTGTTCAGTGTTCATCATTCATCATGATCTTTCCTACAAATCAAAATTAAGTACAGGATTAGTAATACTTCATAATCATCAAATCATATTGACATGATAACCTATTATGCATACAGATATCATTTACATAGTGATGCAACTATTTTGACCAATACTTTGGCACAACACTTTCCCATATCCTGTATGCATACAGTGGCTATCTAGATGCCTTCCATCTCTACCAGAACATACTATCGAGAGTGTGCACAACTCTCAGCATGTCAGCAAAGAGGTTTCATTCTAGACAAGCAACAATGGAATGTTTGTCCAACTTACCAATCATATGCATATTAGTAGTATATTGTTCAATGTTCTATGAATATTTACACTCAGCATGATATATTATAGGAATACAAATATGCATACAACCTATTACAGGCAATATCATTACTATTTCAAATAACAACTCAAATACTTATCTTTTATGTTTGTGTGGCTGCCTCCCGCTTGATCTTCTGTATGTCTTTTGAACTTCTATTCATTCTGTACCACTGTGCATGCTCAAGAGTCATCCTCATGATCTCATACACAAACATACACTCATTAGTATATTATAAAAACATAATCTTGAAAATGTATAGTCATGATTAATAAACATTAGTATTCAAGATTTCAGGGAAGTCTTCTTTTACTCATGCATATCATCAATCAAGATAAAAGATATAATATGCATAATCCCTTGATTACTAACTTTATGAATAAGCATAACCAATCATTCCAAGTATACTTATATAAGGGATCCTAACACAAGGTAAGATTCATGGAAAACATACCTGGATTAGTATACCTACTTGGTTATGTACAACATACCTAAACAATCTCTTCAATGATTTAGAGATTCTGAGCTAGAACCTGCATGTCTCATAGGTTAAGCATAATATAACAAAGTCATACATACCTCGTAAGTAGAACAAAGATTATGGACGAGTCTTTGTCTTCATGTTTTCATGGTCATGGAGCCTGATTTGTCTTTTGTGATGTACCTGTATCTTGTTAGTAGACAACATCAACCTCACACAACATCATAATGCATTAGTACAATCATAAGTGTCAACACCCTAACCAATGAATATCTTCTATCATGCATTCATAATTTTGTTAAGGTGATACAACAAATCTAAAATCAAGATTGTACTAACCGTAATAACATGAAGACAAACATACCATAAACTTAATCATGAACAAATCTCAAAACATACCTCGATGAGTCATACCTGTCGAGATCGCTTGTAATCTCCTTATGTAAAGCCTTAGCCTCATCTCCCTCTGAAACAGTAACTCCTTCACTTATGCAGTTGACCAATCCATCTTCTTCTAGGATTAACCCTATCCACTTGATTTGCAAGAACTGGACCTGGAGCTGGATATGGGTTTGTCAGAGAAACCCCAAAAATTCAAACTTTGAATTTCAAACTTCCGAAAGGATAGAAATATGCGCCTTGATGAGCTGATCAAACTGATATATTCAGAATTTGAAAACTACAAAGTTTCACTTCTCAATTTTTCCTTTGAAACTTCCGGATTCACTGGACGTGACCCTGAACTGGGGTTTGGTGAATCCCACTCTTCTGCCCAATCAAAATGTTTGATCCAAATCTCTAAGATTCTATTTTTCTGAGGAGATTCCAGCCATGGTCACAGATTTCAAAAATTCCCATTTTTACAGAAGCCCTAATTTTCCACTTTTCTGATCAAAGTCCCGAACTAGGGTTTGATCAAGCCCGGCCTTCTGCCCAACCAAAAAATCTGATCTTGGTCTCTAAATTTCTATTTTGATGAGTAGCATTCAGCCGTGGTCTCCGTTTACAAAAATTCCAACTTTCTTCAAAGCCCTAAATTCCGGAAGCCATGAATGAAGGTACTCAAAAATAATTATGTTTTGACAGAAATATGTACCTGATTGTTTCTGGTGTAACTCCAAACTTTTCAATCCACAAGGTTTGAAACAGTTTTCTGAGATAGCCTGACCTGTTATCTTTCCATCCTGACAGGTCTGACCTCAATTGGATTCTCTGAGAGAGAGTTATGCCAAGTGTCACAACATGACCTGTTTATGGGATAATACAGGAGGGCGAACTTGTACGGAGTGACACGTGTCACTGGTTCAACTTCGGCCTCTGAAAATTTTTTCTGATATAGTACAGACTGTGTACTACCTGTCACTTTTTACGAAATTTTATTTGCAGCTTCCTAGCTAAATATATGACCTTTTTCCCAAGGTCACCTGATTTTGACTCAGATCTGGAAGAGGCAGAAACCCTATATTGTACAGATCATAAATCACAAAGTACAACGAATTAGAGGTTTTCCTTTGGACACAAGGTACCTGGAGATTTAATATTCATCCTGTAACAATTTCAGATCCGAAAACTTCGCCAAAACGGATTTATAGCGAAAGTGCTACGATGACTGGTTTTTGCTATGTAAAACCCTAACCTTCAAATTGTTGTAAGTAAAGCAAGTGTCTTTAGTGCCATACCTTGTCTTCCTTCAGGTTAGCTCTGATCCCATGTTAAAATTCAATATGCTAAGACAGAAAATAGAAGCATTACATTCCATTTCACAATAATAGCATATACAGGATCACTGAAGAAACAACAAGCACAGCATAAACACAAGAGACAGAGATTTATCCTGGGAAACCCTCATGGGGTAGAAAACCCAGCAAAGCTTCCTCAATATAGATGACCAGCAATATACAAAGATGAAACCCTGAGACATGATCTCCTCCTCCACAATAGTAGACCTCTCCTCCACAAGTGCGCTATCCTCGAGTGTGTGAGTGTGTCAAATGAGGAACACACCTCCTCTATTTATACACTACTCTGATATGTATTTTACACAAGTACATGTAGGCTCGTATTTAACCATTAGGTTAAATACCCCATTGTAACTGACTGGGCCGACCCCCACATGGTGGGTCTAATAACCCTAGTTACCACAACCAACTCGGAGGAATAAACATCTCCGGATTTATAGTATAATCACATCGGAGGTATGGAACATCTCCAGAATAAATAATATACAAATATAATATTCTTTGAAGTTACAATATTTCAACAACTTTGAACAAAGGAAGTTTGAGTCCAGCCACTCTAAAACCCCAGTTATACCCCATCCCCACACTATATCAGTCCTACCATTAGTATTATCACACTTTGGCTGTACACCTCATGCTACTATCAAGGAAACATCATTGCCTTGGTAATTGTTGGTCTCCCTCTGTCGACATCAACCAATCTATTCCAGAGGATAGACCCAGAGGTCCCTGTGCCTTGGACTCATCACCATCAATGGTGAGTGCCTATGGATCATTTTGAAAGGAGCCCTTAATGCCTTTCTAAATGATTGTTTCTCACATGCTCGACATCAAAAACTTGATCGCATCGTTGGGATCTGTACAGGGTATAGATCCTTTCAGTTATTAGTTGAAGACCTCGGATGTCACTTGACTCTCGCACATTGATGAGTCTACTTTCGGAACAACCAATCACATGTTCCTATAGATATCCGGGCTGTGCTTGGAGAAATTATTTCGAAGATCCCCAGATTCATACTCTCTCGAGTATATAGTTCCATATATACTTTTCAGAAGTTGACTCACAGTTATTGAGCCCCTACAGTTGTTGGATGCCTTCAGATTCAGCAGTTCCTCAACCTTTCTGACACCTTATCCAGAACGGTTGTTGCTCTTTTCCAGTGTATCAGTTCTTCAGATCAGTCATGGTACGACCACGAGTATGTCCAAAAATTGTGTCCCCTCTGGACCATTATGATGTACACAATAGGTTTATATGTACTGTTCAGTTCCTCTTCTTGGGCGTCCTTGTTATTTATATGTCATGATACGAGCATGGGAATGCCCGCCTCGTCCATTATCAGATATTATTCCTCATTCATTTTGAGGCCATGTATTTTTTAGTTTGTGCAGTTTGCATGGGCCCGGTGTTCCAATCTCCAATCGGTCTCTTCACTCCTCCAAACCCCAAGAAAAAGACAAAAGAACTATGATGTCTATCAACCATACGATGAGCTCCTTCCCTCACACATCAGGGGGCAATCTGTTAACACCCAAAAAGTGCTCACTAGCTCATTTCCCTATTCACATGACCCATTTGTCCACTTTTCCACCATTTGAGCCTCTGAAACCTTCAAAAGGTCACCAAAAAGACCAAAACCCATCTTTTTCCACTCAAAATTTGTATTTTTCTTCAAAAAACACAAAAACCCTAAAAAAGGGTCCAAAATTCCCAAAAATTAAAAGGGAATAAAAATATAAAAAATATTCAAAAAAGGAAAAAGAGGGAAAAAGAAACCTAAACCATTTTGGTCAAAACCATTGGTTTCCTCAAACCTTAATGGTATTCCCCATCACCAAAAAACTATAAAAAGGTGATAGGGGCTCCTCACTTATCATCCACATTCATCCTATCCTCATGCTGCCAAAATCCCTTTTGAGCTTTTCCCATCCTTTTGAGATTTGCCTAACCATTGAAGCATTGGAGAAGAAGAGACCCTTGGAGCATTGGAGCATCTCAACATTGCAGCTGCCCCAACTCAACAATCCTCACCATTGACGTACACTCTTTGCAAGCCATTGCTTGCCCATTAATAGAAAATCTCAATTTTTTTTTACTTCTTGTCTCTTGTATGGATCTCACTGTTTACCATTTTTTAATTTAGTTTATTTACTTGCACATGATAGATTAGTTGTTTATTTCTTACATTCAGCCAAGTTTTTACATATATTTATTGAGACTTCTTCTACTAGTTAGTAGGTGCATCCTTGCACATGCTTGGGAGAAATCCCAAGCAACACTTGTTATCCAATTGGTGGCCTCTCAATTCATCAATTTTCCCGAACAATTCTTGAAGTTTCAACCATACTTCATTGGGTGAAGTGATGCCATCAAGATGAAATAGAAGCTCTCTGGATGTAGGAGACATAACAATTCATAGGCTTCATCCCTTCGATTATGCCATTTAGATTTCTCTACTGCTGAGGTTGGCTCAGCTTCAGTTGCCATGGTCACCTTGTAGAGCCCTTTGCTCCTCAGTAGAATCTCCATCTGTGCCTTCCAATCAAAGTAATTGAAGGGAGTGAGGATGATCTGCTATGTATGATCCATTGCTGCTCTGAAATAAACTTATGGATTGATTTTAGAACACTTCTGGATGCCAAAATGTGCCTTGTAGAGAATAGAATTCACCCGGTGAATTGATCAATGCGCCCTTCCTGAGACTGGTTGGATCCTACAAGACAATCAAAGATGATAGGAATAGCTTGATAGCTCTGATACCATGTGAAATTCATTTCACATCCAAGATCTATTCAAGAAATTACACTCTCTCATAAGAAAATATCACACAACTAGTCAAAGACACAAAAATTATGCACAAGAGTAGAATTCTGTATTAACTTCTCATGAATAAAATACATCAAGAAACCATATGAAAGTAATAGGCTACTGTTAAATAAATTTACAATAGATATTCTAATGGCTAAGGATTCCAAAAGAATCATTCCATGATCAGACTTACTAAAAATATGCTCATCCCCCTTAGGTGGCAAGTTGACTTTCCAAATCTCTCCAAAATATCACGAATGGCCTAATTAGTGATATGAAGGTGATGTATGATGGAAAAAAATTCCAAATATGAAGTTTGGAAGGAAAAATAATTAAGGAAAGTCATGGGTGCAAAAAACAAGTTTCCTAGGTAGACTAGCTTTTCCCCATAGGGTAAAAAGAAGTAAAATCCAGGAAAGTTCCTTTCTTAGCTAAATCTTATCCAAAATCAGTTAGGAATGCACCCAAGTGGCCTAGGTGGCTTGTGGTCCACACCTTGGATGTATTTTGATCCTCCCATGTTTCCTTGTGGTCCACACAAATCAATTTCCTAGTCTATTACATAGAATTAACCATAAAGATTAATTAATGCATCTAATGTAAATAAATGACATGGTAGAAAGACTTAAATATTCCAACAGTTGCTACAATGAGATTGCTTCAGGAAAGGAACAAACCAAATAGAAAGAAGTGTCCAAACCATACTTTGTGGATCTGAGGATTACAATCATGGGTGACTTGAAAGGGAAAGAAAAGAAAACACAACTTGTGGACACCGATTTTTCTGATGGTGATTTGTAGCAAGACATGTAACCCAGTGTATATTAGGATTTTCTCCCAACTACAAATAGACACGTCATACGACAATGGAAATATGACTTTGTGTCCCTAAGAGATTCAACCTTAATGAATCTGAAAGACCTTCCAGTCTTTGGCACCAAAATGGAAGTATAGAAGTGCACCAAGTTTTTGATCAGTCACATCCATGGATACTATTTGTGGTTAGATTGACAATATCCAATTTATGTACACGCCATTCACAAACTCATAGGTCTTTCAATGTAAGGGGAGGATGTCAATACCGCTTTCCAGGGAAGCCATAAGAGAGCAAAAATTCATTCAGATCCGAACCTATATGACAAATAAAACTCCAAGAGAGGAGGTAAAAGTGCCATCATTGCTGAGATTAATCATCCACTGACCAATTTTTCTTGTCATATTATTTTTGGTAGGGTTATGCACAAATACACGAAGGAGGAATGCACTTTGGACACATTCTCAATGGTGGAATTATGGGTTCAAGGTGCTCAACTCAATTGGTGCAATTTATTGATATATGAGCTTTTTCATGCATGCACAAAACTCTGGAGGACACTTTATTTTCACATACTTGCTCATTTTGCTAGCCATGTGGAAATGGTGGGCACCAAACAATAAAAAAATATTTCCATCACTCTAAAGCAGGTTGTTGCACAAAATTATGCACCATGGAAAGTTCCACAGGATGCTACCAACATCACTTTCAACAAGAATGATTTTGAAGAATGGTATGTCAATCTTAGGAAAGCCGCAATGGAGAGGATCACTGATAACTTACTAAGGAGGTATACTTCCAATGTATGGTTTGGAATTGATTGAGACAATACCCGTGATTTGTGCATAGGACTTGGAATTTGGCCCTGTTTCTGCCATGTTTTCTGCTACACACATCCCCATACTTTTGGAAGAACCTTAATTCACATAATTCCTAATCCTGAAGTCATCAAATTGAGCCATTGATTAGTTCTTCCCTAACTAGTTCCTTCACTAGTTTCTGTTTGCAAAAATTCTGCTATACATATTAATTTTTTTAAAAATAATATCCATGAAATATGATCCACGATACTACAGTGGTATCAGAGCATGGTCCTTTGAAGCTACTCTTAAAATTTTGTGATGATTCCGAGAAGAGTTCTATTCCCCAAAGGAAAGAATCCTGAAGAACGTACAGTTGAAGAAGAGGTAGATTCTACCGGAGGAAAAATGCAAGGAGGAAAATATGTGTCTCACTTAGATGAAAAGGAAGAGTTCAGAATCTTTGTTCAAAGTATGTTGAAGGGGCTGCATGATATATCCCAGAACATCATCCAATATGGGAAAGACACTAGAGAATTCTTGGACAAGAAGCTGGGACATAAAGATGCAGAAGGGAGCAATAGTGGCTCTCAAAATGAAGAAAGGAATATCCTTGGTAGATCTATATTTTCAAATACTGGGCCTCATAATAGGCCTAATGAGTTCAACGAGGAATTCAAGGATCAGCCTTGACAGAACATTCCCAAGTTCATTAAGGAACACAAGGAGGATCATGAAGTTCCGGCTGAATCAATTGCTTCTTGGGAGGATCGGTATGTAGAATACCAAACCTTGAGTGAAGAATGCAGAAGGGCATTTCCTTTCAAGGATTTTTGTGAAGCACGGTATAAAAATCATCCAAGGGGAGGTCATTTCCAACACATAATTATGAGTTGATAAATGCAATTGGTAAGATCCAGTCACCCTTCTTTGATGGATCCTCAAAGTGTACTGCTAGCTCCTAGGTGCAGAAGCTAGACACTTATTTTCAATTGAATGCCATGGATGAGGGGGATGCCATCAAAATGGAAAATTTCATTTGGAAGGAGAGGCAAATGACTGGTGGTTCCATGGTATGAGAACCTTGGGCCACGATCAAGTGACTTCCTATGAATATTTCACTAAGAGACTAATGGAGACGTTTGATAGAAGAGACCTTGAAATCTCTTTCAGGGAATTGGCACATGTGAAGAAAACCAAAACTCTTGAAGCTTACATATCAGAGTTCCAAAATATTTCAGTGATGGTCATTGACATATCTGAAGTCTGCTTGATCCTCCTATTTATAGAAGGATTAGCAAAACCATTGAAAGGGGTGGTAAAGGCCTACCAACCAGCTACCTTACAAGAAGCAGTGAGCAGAACAAGGGATCTACAAGATGCAATACCGAGAACAAGATATCCTCCAAAGGTTAATTTGCCTACTAAATTTCAGAATCAAATACCACCTTTAAGAAATGTGGCTGCCCCAAAAAAGAAGGAATAATCATACAAAGATCAAGATGAGTTAAGAAGGAGAAAGCTCTGTTTTTCTTGTCAAGAACCTTGGGTTTCGGGCCACAAATGTGCTAAGGGGAAAGTACACTACATTGAGGTATTTTCATAAAGTGAGGAGGAAGAGGTGGAAGAAGAGGCACCAGTAGATGATGTTTATGAAACAACAGAAGAAGAACAACCCTCGTAGCCAGAAATCAAAATTGCATTGTTAAGTGGAGTTCCCTGATTCCATACCATGAGATTCAAAGGGGTTGTGCAAGGACAAAAAGTATCAAATTTGGTTGATGGGGGGTCCACCCACAATTTTATTGATGAAGCCATGGTAGAGAGGATAAATCTACAACCAAACAAATTTGGAGGTTTCACTGTTATCATTACGGGAAACAACATTATGGAGTGTAACAGATGGATCCCAAAATTGCAAGTGACTCTTGGAGACCATACTGTCACTGACAACTTTTATGTTGTCAATGTGGCTGATAGCAATGTGGTTTTGGGAGTGCAGTGTCTGTATTCCATTGGTCAACATTTAGTTAATTACCAAGTTCCACAAATGAGCTTCAAAGATGTTGAAGGAAAACAAATGGTTTTGAAGGGTGTCAACACCTACCCAAAACAAGTGATTTCTGCAAATAGTATGAGGTTGGTATTGAGGCATGGTGGTATTGAGTGGTCTGCTGAATGTCTCATCAACACTCAAGGGACTTCAATTGATGTATCACACCATCCGGAGGACATCCAAAGGCTGCTACAAAATCACAAGAAAGTGTTTGAAGATCTTCCACATGGAAGGCCTCTTGACAGAGGTACTGAACATTTGATTGAGCTGGAAGCTGGCACTTTTCCTATCAAAATCCATCCCTATAAGAACCCCAAAATATTCAAGGATGATATTGAGAATACCATCAAAGAGATGCTTGAGATGGGCTTCATATTACCAAGCTCAAGTCCTTTTGCATCATCGATCGTCCTAGTAAAAAATAAGGATGGAACAATGCGCATGTGCATTGACTATAGGGATTTGAACAAGAAGACCATCAAGAACATATATCCTATCCCAAGTATTGATGAATTGATGGATGAGATGCATGGATCCAAATATTTTTATAAGATTGATCTTCGCTCCAAGTACCACCAAATCAGGATGAAGGATGAAGACATTCAGAAAACTGCTTTATGGTGCCATTATGGGCATTTTGAGTTTCTTGTCATGCCTTTTGGCTTGACCAATGCACTGGAAAATTTCCAATCCTGAATGACCATAATTTTCAGTAAGCAGCTAAGTAAGTGCATCCTTGTATTCTTTGATGATATTCTAATTTTTAGTAGGAAATGTGAAGAACACTTGTACCATTTAGACAATGTCTTGAAAATTATGGAAGAAAAACCTTTTTATGCCAAATTGTCCAAGTGTGAGTTTGGATTGATTTAGATCCTTTACCTTGTTCATATCATTGGGAAAGAAGGATTCAAAGTGCATATGGATAATATCAAGGCCATACTTGAATGGCCAAGCCCAAAGAACATAACAACCTTAAGGGGATTCATTGGTTTGTACACTTACTACAGGAAATTTGTAAAAGGATTTTCTAAGCTAACATCCCATTTGAAAGATCTCACCAAGAAAGGTGCTTTTTGCTGGTCATAAGAGGCTGAAAAATATTTCAATGGAATGAAGGAAGTAATGAGTAGCTTCCCAGTACTTGCACTTCTTGATTTCACTCAGCCTTTCATATTGGAATGTGATGCCTCAGGAGAAGGCATTGGAGAAGTTTTAATATAGAATAGGAAATCCATTGCTTATGAGAGCAAAAGTTTTTATCCACATGAGAAGCATTATTCAATTTATGATAACGAGATTTTGGCCATCATGCATGCCTTGGAAAAATTCAGACAGTACCTAGTGGGAGGCAAGTTCATAGTCAAGACTGATCACAACAGTTTGAGACATTTCTTGACCCAAAGAGAGCTAAATGATAGACAACAGAAATGGGTAAGTAAAATTCAGTCTTATGACTTTGACATAGAATACAAAAAGGGTAAGTTGAATGTGGTAGCTGATGCCCTCTCTAGGAAACCTACTTTTTCTTTGCTGCAAGTCCCTACTGATTGGAAAGTTCAACTAGCTATGGAATACTCTAAGAACCAGTTTGCTTGTGAAGTGTTGGATAGGGTGATTCAGGATGATTCCTATCAAGTCCTCAATGATGTCATTTATTACAAAGATAGAATTTTTCTGGTGCCTAAATCCAAATTAAAAGAGAAAATTTTGGTGGCTGCTCACAATGCACCAGTAGCACGCCACCCTGGATTCCTTAAAACTTACCAAAAGGTGAGAGAGAGGTTCACTTGGAAGGGCCTAAAAAATGATGCGTTAAGGCATGTAAGGGATTGTACTTGATGCCAACAAAACAAAGTGGAGCACACTCACCCTGTTGGTCTCCTACAACCCTTACATGTTAGTACTGATATCATCAACAAGAGCGGCCAGAGGTAGCTCGGCTGCGCTATAAGATGATCATCACCTCTGAGCAAGAATGTTGAAAGAGCAGGTAGGCTCACCCCATAAAGTTGCACAAGCTGGCACGCATCTTGAGAAAGCAAAGGAAAATCATCAACGAACGCGCAACTTCTAGGACGCTGAAAGTGCTCAGATTTTAATGGTCTCAAGACACCCATGAAAGAAAACCACCATCTACACGTGTTAGCCTCAAAATCATTCAGGGGCTGAAAAGTGGTTTCCCTAAACCATCTTTTCAAAGCCCTGAAACCTCTAAAAGTCGCCACAGTGGTTTCCCTGAACACAGGCCGTTGGACAAGATGGACGATAGAGGAAGTGGGCTCCACACATAAAGATGCACTGGACGAGCACACATCTCAAGGGCGTCAGGGTGTAAGATCGACGACGGATCTGACTTCAGGATACCTAAGGTGCTCAGACCTTAACGTCCCAAGATCGCTCCTGAAAGAAAACCACCATCTACACGTGGCGGCTTCTTGTGGAGTCAGGACCCAAAAATCAGTTTCCTTAAACCACTTTATCTGGATCCTGAAACCACTAATTGTCTACAGTTTACCACTTCCCAATACGGTGCATCCCCCCTTGCTTTCTCTTAAACCGTCCTTAAACGGTCATTACCGCCACCATTTATGAGCAAATCCCCCCCAAAATTTAAGAATCCAGCTACCCCTTAACCAACAGGCTAATCCCGGCGCACCACATAAACCCTGCATTAAAACCTGCCAAGTTCAAATATCTCCCTATAAATACTTTCCCAGGGAATCCATTGTGCATTTTTACTCTATCTTCAAGCTCCTCAGTCTTCACTCTCTACACCTGTTTGATCCAAAGCTCCCTAAGAAATTCAGTGTCAGTGTTCCCCACTATACCCGTAAGTTAGCATGGCCTTTGTACCCCCTCCTGAAGTCGCCTCCTCATCCATGACGAGAAGTTTAGAGGACCACCTTGGTGATGAATTCTTTGACGTTCATGGATCTATCTCTTCCTTCCCAAACCTGCAACAATTGGCTTGCGAGGCCGAGGAGCAAGCAAAGAACGAAAATGATCTATTCAACCTATGGAAGTCTGGGCTAGCTAAGATTATTCTCCCTCCTACCAGACCGTTTCCTATGTTAATACAGTGGTGCGCAAAATGTTATGCACTAGAGATAAAGGCTATCATCTCCCAGCTGGGGACTGTGGTCTTCCTAATCAGTAAAGAACTTGTCATGGAATTGACAAAATCCAATGAATATCCCTCAGGGATCGGCTTTGACGAGGAGGCATTGATAAGTAATATTCAGGATATTTCCATAGAAAAAAGGGATGCCTTCGTCCATATGCTCTTGCCTCCCGAGAGTAGTCTGTCTACCAATCAATCAATGTTTAGCTTGGAGATATTCGTAGGTCCTATTCAATCGGTTTTGTCGATGATTTTATAGTTCCTTGAGTATGATAATGACATAGTGATCAACGATGCTATTCTAGGTCTGATGTTTATCATGAACCTCTCTCAGCATGAAGCACATATCAGGTTGGATCTACCAACTTTCCTCGCTCAATCCATCCACCTCCAGTTAAATATTTTTTCATCCAAGAAGATGTTTTGGTTTTGCTCTGTACTCCTATACATGATCTTCTGTCATAACAAAAGTTACTTCAACAAAGAATATCTTGATAGGTCAGTGATCCCCATTCCCCCACATAAGAATTTCTCTGCTTTTGTGGATACCATCGTAGCAAATGTCTATACACTTTTGTTTGATGCCCCTCCATCGAGAATCTTTCCAGAGTGCAAACAATTGCTCCAGCTCAATCAAAATGAGGATGTGGGCGATTGGTTTTGTTTTACACTCATACCGAAATTAGAGTGTATGGGGCAGAGTTAGCTCCATATAAACTCCCCATATTCTTGACTCCTCGATTGTTTGCACTGGAATTCATCTGCGAAAGATTCAACTGTCACGATGTGCATTTCATGAAAGGAAACTTTGCTAGGACTTTCAAGGTCCCCAGTGAGGCTAGTCCTTTTAAGGTATGGGATAGAGCTAGTTAGAAATAGGTTGAGGGACCAATAGATTCATATGGTTTCCCTTTAAGCAGGGCACACAATTATGATCCCAGGGGGATCATGTCGCAAAAAATACAGGCTGCCCATTCGGCAACATAACTCCACGAGACGCACTACCTGTTGGAAAAGATGGCTAATTTGGATACTTGGGAATAATGTCAGGTTGTTTTGAAACCCAACAAGGATTCTAGATCACCATTTTTTCCAATACCCCTTAATATCGAGACGTTGGGGTAAAGAGACACATCGGAGTGCATGTTTGTTGTGGGAAAGGAAGGATCAGGGAGTATGGGGTCAAGGACCAAAAGGTTGAAGGGACGTCCAGTGCAACTTCAAAAATCATGCTGACACCCACCCTCATGAAACCTATCATCCTTGAAAGTTTCCCTTCTGCAACATGGCCACAAATTCAGGAGGATCAGGCCACAAAAGGAGCATTAATTACAATGTCATCTATAAAGTCAGGTTTGTTTGGGATTTATTCTTAGATTAAAGATGACAACATCTATCTAGAGAAGTCATTATTTCTGAAAAAGGAGCTGGATACAGGAAGGCAGTCCAGGATGTTATCGGCACTGGATTTGAAGCAGGGAGCCCTCAAAATGGCTATCCTAGAGAAAATAGTTCCTCGGGAAAAGAAGACACCATCCAACTTTAAAGCCACTCAGGTAACCATAAACCTGGACGCAATCCCGTCCAAAGACATCATGGAGCTACATCGATAGATGGGCAAAGGAGTGTATAGAGACGTGCGTAAGTACACTATGAGCACAAACAGGTTACAGGCTATGGTTCATAAGCTAGAGAAACAACTAAAGAATGAAAAGTCTTCCAATAATGCTAAGCAATTGAAAATAACTGACATAGAGCAGCAAGTAGTAAAAATGGTACAAAATCTTGGAGACATGGCTCCATTACAAGCCATGTTAAAAGAGAAAGATAAGGAAGTTCTCACCCTAAAGAAGAAGCTCAACATTCCTGCGACTGATCATTCACAGAATGCAGAGGTAGTCGTAATATGGATAGAGTTGGAAAAGTCAATGACCGACGGTCAAACACTCAATGAAAGGATTGTCTCATTGGAAGGTGAGTTGGAAGAGGCTAGGAATATGAATCAAAATATCCTCCAACAAAAGGCCGTCGTACTTCAAGCCTCATCAACTTCAGATCCAACTGACCAATTGGACCAGGTAGTGGACGAAATGAGCATCAAGGATGTTCAGTTAAATCAAGTGTAGAATCAGTTGAAGATGAAATGTGATGAGCTTTTTAATGCAAATGAGAAGCTAATTAGAAGGGATCATGCTATCTCAGAACTCCAACAGACCATTGATGAGATCCAAGGTAAGATCCAAGAGCTATCCAAGAAGTTCACTGGTAAACCTTTGATCAGAGTCGCCAAAATTGTATTATGGGAGCAGGTGGCAGCTCTGATAACCTCTCAGTGGAGTCATTTCAGCGTAAGCTAGGAAGAATAAAAAATAAATGAAACTGCCACAATTAATGCATGATCTGTAATGAACAGTGTAAATAAGACGGTCGAGTTAGCCAAGACGGTAATCGACTTCTTAAATGAAAAAACCTTTGAGGAGATACGAACATATGCTGTCCATGATCGAACCAAAATAATCATGGAAGCAAACAAAATGATCACAAAAGGGGCTTTGGCCCAGAATGCTGCTCACATGGCAGCCCAACTAAAGCAGGACGTTCACTCCTTCAAAGACCAGTTCAGGTGAACCTTTTCCCTCAGTCTTCCCTATTTTTGGGATGGAAATCGAGACCTCTATCCAAAGGAGCAGTATATTTCCATGATGACATATGCCAGGAATGTCGAAATTCATATGACAGATACATTGTAGGAGCTCAAGGGAAAATCAGTTGTGGATAGGTTGCATAAAATTTTTGAGTTACTTAACCACCTCCAAACTATTTTTAGAAGCCTCCCAAAGGATTCCTTTGAGTGCTACACTGATTTTGACTCATCTCTTAAAGAGCTCAAGGTCTTCCATTACCCTTTGGGTAAATATTGGAAAGGCATCACTAGATTCCTTGAGCTTAAGCAGTTAGAGAAATATACCAAAGAACGAGCAACATCCCCAGCTTCATTGGCACATCCAGAAGCGGAGGCCTCTTCCACTCATTTGGGTGTTCTTCTACCTCAGCATGGCGGACCCCAATCTCAATAGCAAGCTAGTCAGCATTAGTTAGTATGACTGTTGTTGTAACAGATTATGTTGGAAAGTACAAACATAATTGCATAAGCCGTTGGGCTGTAACAAACTCTTTGTAACAACATATTTTTTAAATCCTGTGAAGGCTATATATAGTAGAATAGGTAATGACCAATGGTCGACTCTTTTTGTAAGAAGTATAACTTCTGATATTTTTAGTCTAGTCAATATATAAAGAAGAACCTCATTTTGCCCGAGCTTGGTGCTTTGTGGATTCAAAATTTTCATATGTCCAGTAGTATTATTTTCTCCCGTTAATTCATCTCTATCATATTGTTCATGATTTATGAATTTCATTATGGTTTCAATACGAGTGTTGTAAGCTTAAATTATTGTTCCTAGGATGATTATGGCGTGAATTATTCATGTTTGTTTATATAGAAATAATATCCTCATATTGTTCAGGTTTAGTTCTGTGATAATTTTTGTTAAAACTACTAAATTCCTCCCTTAGGCTCAGTACATTATTCTCAAACATAAAACAAAGATTTACTCTCTGTGCAGTACCTTTGTTTTGTGCCATTCCATTAACATCAATTCATGCAAATTCTTGTCATTGGCATATTGAAATACTTCCCACATTATTCCAAGATTGGCTACCTGTATTATTTTATGGAAAATGTTATTTTGATCAAGCAAAAGAACACAACAAATTTTATTGATGCCCATGCACAGTTCTGAAAGTAGCCTTAGATTGTCTCTGGGACTAACATCTTTTCTGGTGCCGTTGCCGGGGAACGCAAGAAATAAAACAAATCTTCCCTGGGGACAACGACAAAATTGTATGCTCCTAATTTCATAGTGGATGAAACTAGGTTGTAGGCTGTAATCCACTTGGCGACTTCAGAGAAGCAAACCTAGCATCTGGATGAAGACATACCTGCCATAACCCCAACCACGAAGAAGTTGTGGCTTTACTAGACTCACTCTCCTGGAGACATAGACGTGGAAAATATCAGTCTACTTCACCAGGACATTGACGAAGTTTCTCCCCACCTCTGTTTGGCCCTCAATTCCATGAATCTAAATCCTTTGTCCAAACCCCTAAAAGAGAATCTTCTCCTGAGAACCGTCACACTCCTTGTGGTTTTCCTAGCTTTCAAACGATTCTTGTTAAAAGCAGAGAATTTTCAGCTCATATAAATCCACTCAAATCTTTCATTTCTCCTCAGGCCAAGAAGCTAATCACCAACCACCTCATGTCGGGAGGAGGAGGCGGAGGACCACCACCACCACCCAGAACACCCAGATGGGTGGCTAGCTGACATGGACCTCTGCAATTACCCATGCCCTTGAATGATATGCCTACCCACTATTTGAAGTTGTTACCAAAGTATGATGGCAGTAAGGGCACGTCCGCTGAAGATGATGTAGACCAATACCAAGATTTCACCGACAATATCCTATTCGAACATGATGATGTGTTCATGAGAGTTTTCGCTCAGTCACTGGAAGGAGGTGCCAGAAAATGGTTCAGATCACTACCCAATGCCTCCATCAGCACTATGGAGATCCTGGAAACCACCTTTGTAAAGAAGTGGGGAGTTAAACGTGATAGTCTCTATTATTTAACATAATTCTCCGCCCTGAAGAAGAGAAACTCTGAAAATGTAGTAGACTTTAGTGCAAGATTCAGCAAAGTATATTTTAGAATCCCTGTTTATATTCAACCCATTGAAGCTGCGGCCCGAGCCACATATGGGGGGTATTTCCCCTCAGATATCGCCATCACTTTGAGAGAAAGAATATTGCTTTCACTTAGCATAATGCAAGATGATGCCATAGAGGTTGAAGGAAATTTGAGAGCAGGAGGCAAGCTAAAATTAAACAATGATATTGAGAAGAATGACAAACAAAAGGCTAAAGAAGAGAGTAGTTCTTTAGAGGTTAAGGACTCACGAGAAGCAAATATTGATGAAATGACTCGCATCATTAAGAACTTGTCGAATAAAGTTACTAGGATGGAATTAGAAAATAACAGCCCAAGCAAGCAAATCCCTGCCCATCATCCTACTCAATTCCGAAGACCATATAACCCTCAAATGGCCTATAGAGAAAAAAGGACTGATGAACAACCATTGAAGTCACCTGTCTGGGATCATGAAAATAATCTGGTAGATATTTCAGAGGAAGAGACCTATGAAGAATTTTAAGAGCAGCTTAATTGGATGGAGGAAGATTCCTATCTCATGCATCTTACTAAAAACGATTATGAGAACTCACTCCCATATAATTAAAGAGGCTAAAATATCGAATGCTCTCAATAAGATGGCTCATTCTCAAATAAATACCCTTTTCTCCCTAATGCTCAACCAGATGGAATGCAAAAAAATCATGACTGAAGACCAAGACCGAGATCAACAAAGGGATGGAATCATATTCCTCCCAAAAAATATCTCCAGAAGCCGGCCCAAGCCAAGTCTCCTCAAGACCTCGTCCTGTTAAGAGACAATGGCCCACTAAAGGATCAAATCAGACCAGGCACTAGCCCCCGAAATTATGCCTATGTCCTAAAGATTATAATGAGGGCCTTGCAACTTTCAATTTGGAACATGAATTGAGTAAATTGAAAATATTGATTCCCTTATCCAAATTGATGAAAAATCCTACGGATCAGAAACAGATTGATAGGATGTTTCGTAGAGGTGAAAATATGGACCATCTGACTTCCATAAATCTAAATTATCAAGTCTCAATTATCAAATATGGCCCCCACATTAACAATAAAAAGGAACCCACTGCTCCTTTTTATTTTACCCTAAACATTCATGATAAACTCCTCCACAACTGTATGATTGACTCGAGAGCATCCCACAATTTGATGCCCAATGTCATCATGGAACAATTGGGATTAGAAATCACCAGGCCATACCGTTACCTATATAGTTTTGACTCCAAAAAAGTAAAGTTCATAGGCATGTAATGTCCCCATTTTGACCCCCTTTGTATTAAATCGTAAATGATGTAAATATTGGAATTTAATCATGGTGAGGAGCTCAAGGCCAAGGCCCCACCATTGATTTAGCGTTTCATGTATCGGCAATTAAAAATAGATGCCTATGGTTCTTGTGCGAGATGGGCACAATGTAAATAAGACATCATGTAAATACGAATTTTAATGGAAAAACCCCAACTAGCTATGCAATGCAACCAAAGAGATGGGGCATGATTCTACAAGGAAAGGGGGGGGGGAATTATCCAAACCCTTGAGCCAATGGTATTAATCCATGTGTCAATGGGGAAACCCATAAACCACCAACTACCCATTTTGTCTCATGCACCCAATCATTTAATTCTTCCAAGAAATTGGTTAAGGCAGTTAATGCCTTGGAAATGAAGAAGTATGGCAGCCAATTTCGTGCATGAGAAAGCCATCAACCTGGAAATTCGTGTTTTGTCTCCTTGGGCAAGAAATCACCCACGAAATGGTGCCCAAAGCCATTCTGAATAGCCAGTCTTCACTCATTCACGCAGTTGGAGCTAGCTGGGTCCTTCCCTACACGTTTTTCATCCAAATCCTGCATTTTTCCATGCATGGGAGTTCGTTTTTGCATATGCGGTAGCCTGGGAGAGAAGGGCCACGTTTTGGGGACTGTAGGGAGGTCGTTTTTTCCCCTGAATGTCCAGGGACGTTTTTCTAAAAACGGATTTGGCTTCCTGGGTTGTTCACCAACTTTCCATTTCATTTTGTGGGTTCCCTCGTTTTCTTGAGTTAGCTGAAACCCCATCTCATGCCTCTCACTGTAAAAACGTTTTATCCTGCCCCATAATTGTGTTCTGCTGTTGTGTGCATCCTCGTTTTTGGTTTGAACCTGTGAACTGAAGTTCTGGGAGTGGTAGTGACAGAAGTGGCTTGATAAACCTAGTGGGGGAGACAACCTCTCAAGAAGATCAAGAGGGCTTTGGTTACTCTTCTATGCATACCCTGAGAACACTAGATAGGGAAGGTATGGCTTGAGGGACTGTACAGCAGTGAAAAGAATACTTCCTTGTGCTGGGTGTGTAGGTATTGTGGGTGCCAAGCTAGATAGATATTGCAAGGTTATCCCTGGCTCTGTGCTGGAGCTCACTAGCTTAGCAATTCTTCCCTTCCATGTCCTAGCAGCCTGATAAACCCAATTGCAGATTGGCTTGGCTCATCTTGGTGTATGCTTGGCTATGTGTGAGTCTGCGGTTCCCTAGTTCCTTGTAGAGATCATGCCCAGCTCGGGGGTGGAAGTGGTGCTGAGAGATTGAGGAGCACACTGGCCTACGGTTGGGTGGAACGTTGCAGTTGCATAGCCAGTTGCGTGGGACTACTTTCGCATAAGATAAGTATTCTCTTGTGTTTTAAACTTTGCAATGGTTCCTTTGCTGATTAGTTGGGATGTATTATGGATGTACCAATGAATTTATTTCCGCTGTGTGTGTTCAAATGATTATCCATTTCCATATGATCTTTTATAATTCTGCAACGGTCTTCATTTAATGACTGTCACAGAATTCTGAATGTATATTAGATATTCAACAAGAATTATTTAATCTCCGTTGTGTTTCTATAGCATGCACATATACAGTTCTTTGTATCAATGAGTTTAATTCAATGAATAAGGGGCTAATTGCCCAGATTGAGCACCACGTCCTCTCTATCGTGCTGATATGATAGGAGGGGACATTACAGATAAAGGGCTTGGTAGTCAATCTTGCTCAATTACCAGCCAAAGGAGTAACGATGGATGTAGTGGTGGATGATGTCCCAGCGAAGTATGGTATGCTTCTATCAAGATACTGGGAAAAAGAACTAGGGGAACCATGCACATGGATATGACATATGCTATGATACTTGTTTGTACTGGAAAAACCAAGAGGTTATATAGGGAATATATGTTAGCCTATGTAATAAGTGAGCAAAACAACCCAACGAATTATCCTATATATGAAAGTGATGAAGACATGGGCTGCTACATGCTATCATTATGAGATCTTGAAGCAAAGGAGATTATGCTGCCACATGAGCCAAATGTTATTGTAAAAAATGGTCGGGATCAAGTATGGAAACTATATCCCGAGGGTCCCTCAGCTAAATACAAGTATGAAATTGGTGTAGGACTATTACCACATGTAGGAGAAGAGATTAATGTGCCCTATGAGCTAGACATTGTTGAATCCGCCTCCCTAGGTCGTCCGGCTACTGAAAATTCCTCCAAGTATCCCAAGAATTCGAAGCTAAAGTATAAATGGAATTACGACATCACCCGTATATTCTCAACAAAATGAAAAGTATGCAAATCTTGGAAGATGGTTGACAGATCAAGTGCTTCCTATACCTTGTAGACAGATCCCTAAACACCAAAGTAGAAGAAAAAGTAGGAGAAGAGGATGAAGAGAAGTTGTTCAAGCATCTTATCTCCAAGGATAAATCAAGGATATACCAAACATAATAGCCTTTAATAGATCGTTTGAACTCCCAAGAAATAAAAAGGAGGTACAATCCTTGATGAGCAAGATAAATTTTACCTTTAAACTCATTCTCAACTTTGCTGAAATAAAATGGATCATAGTTGCAAGGAGCTCCTTTAAATGGATAAAGGATGCCTCAGGAGAAACATCTATTTCCATAAGTCCTGGTTACACAAAGGATTTTTTAATGGCCTATTTTGCTTTTGAGGATACGATCGCACCCATTCACTTATGGCCAGAACATGACGAACCAAATGATAGGGAAAGAAGAATACATCAATTGATAGAAGTTCAGCAGGACAGGAAGCAACTGGGAAATTTCCCCAGGATTCACCATGACAAGATTATAACAACATTCGATCAAAAGGCTATCAGTCGAGACTTTCAACATCAAGACCTAGTTTTGGGATGGGATGCCAGGAAGGAAGAGAGAGCCAACCATAGAAAATTTAACAGATTATGGGTGGGTCCATTCAAGATCGTTGTAATGCAAAATAACGACATAAATGAATTGGCTCAGTTAAATGATGAAATATTAAGAACCCCTGCAAACGGGAGACCCTTGAAGCGGTTGTTTCATTGTTAAAATTCGGTCCTGCTCTATCAAAGGATCCTTTGTGCCATATCTGTAACATATGTTTCTCCTTTTATACTGCAATGGTTATTCTCATCTCGTCATTTTGTCTCTCATTCTTCTTTGTTTCTTTAGCTTAAAAAATAAAGGACATGTATGACTCCACAACCCAATGGATTTAAAGGCACTAATCTACTGTTCTCAGCCTCTTCCCATGAAAAAGGATGTCCCCGCGGAAGCCAATGTTAGTACTGATATTGTCAGCAAGAGCGGCCAGAGATAGCTTGGCTACGGTATAAGAAGATCGTCGCCTTTGAGCAAGAATGTCGACAGAGCAGGTAGGCCCAACCCATAAAGTTGCAGAATCTGGCACGCATCTTGAGAAAGCAAAGGAAAATCATCAATAGATGTGCAAATTTCAGGATGCTGAAAGTGCTCAGAGTTTAATGCTCTCAAGACACCCCTGAAAGAAAAACACCATCTACACGTGTCAGCCTCAGAATCATTCAGGGGCTGAAAAAGCAGTTTCTCTATGCCATCTTTTCAAATCCATGAAACCTCTAAAAGTCCCCACGATGGTTTCCCTGAACATAGGCCATTGGAAAAGCTAACTGATAGAGGAAGTGGGTTCCACACATAAATATGCATTGGCAGTGCGCACATCTCAAGGGCGCTAGGGTGTAAGATTGACGACGGATTTGACTTCAGGATACCTAAGGTGCTTGGACCTTAACGTCACAAGACCGCCCCTAAAAGAAAACCACCATCTACATGTGGTGGCTTCTTGTGAATTCAGAACCCGAAAAGAGGTTTCCTTAAACCGCTTTATCTGGATCCTGAAACCACTAATTGTCTACAGTTTAACACTTCCCACTGCGGTACATCCCCCCTTGCTTCCTCTTAAACAATCCTTAAATGGTCATTACCATCTCCATTTATGAGCAAATGTCCCCCAGCATTTAAGAATCTAGCTACCCCTTAATCAACAGGCTAATCCCAACACACCACGTAAACCTTGCATTAAAACCTGCTAAGTTCAAATCTCTCCCTATAAATACTTTCCCAGGGAAGCCATTATGCATTTTTACTCTAGCTCCAAGCTCCTCAGTATTCACTCTCTACACCTGTTTTCTCCAAAGATCCCTAAGAAATTCAGAGTCAGTGTTCCCCGCTATAACCCTGAGTTAGCATGGCCTCTGTACCCCCTCTCAAAGTCACCTCCGCATCCACGACTAGCAATCCAGAGGACCACCTTGGTGATGAATTCTTTGACGTTCATGACTCTATCTCTTCCTTCCCAAACCTACAACAATTGGCTCGTGAGGCCGAGGAGAAAGCAAAGAACGACAATGATCTATTCAACCTATGGAAGTCTAGGCTAGCTAAGATGATTCTCCCTCTCGCCAGACCGTTTCTTGAATTAATATAGTGGTGCATGTAATGTTATGTACCAGAGAGAAAGGCAATCATCTCCCAGTTGGGGAGTGTGGTCTGCCCAATCAGTAAAGAACTTGTCATGGAATTGAAAGACTCCAATGAAAATCCCTCAGGGATCAGCTTTGATGAGGAGGTGTTGATAAGTAATATTCGAGAGCTTTCCCCAGAAAACAAGGATGCCTTCATCAATGTTCAGCTTGGAGAGATTTGTAGGTCTTGTTCAACTGGTTTTGTCGATGATTTTCCAGTTCCTCGGGTATGATAGCGACATAGTGATCGACAATGTCGTTCTAGGTCTGTTGTTTATCATGAACCTATCTCAACATGAAGCACCTATCAAGTTGGATCTATTGTATTTTTTCGCTCAGTCCATCCACCTCCAGTTAAAGAGTTTTTCGTCCAAGAAGATGTTTTGGTTCTGCTCTGTACTCCTTGACATGATCTTCTATCATAACAAAGGTTACTTCAACAAAGAAGATCTTGATAGGTCAGTGATCCCCATTCTGCCACAAAATAATTTCTCTGTGTTTGTGGATACTGTCATAGCAAAGGTCTATACACTTTTGTTTGATGCCCCTCTGATGAGAATCTTTCCAGAGTGCAAACAATTGCTCCAACTCAATCCAAATGAGGCTGTGGGCGATTAGTTTTGTTTTGACACTCATACCAAAATCAAAGTGTATGGGGCAGAGTTAGCTCCATATAAACTCCCTATATTCTTGAATCCTCGATTGTTTTCACTGGAATTCATTTGCCAAAGATTCAACTGTGATGATGTGCATTTCATGAAAGGAAACAGTGCCAGGACTTTCAAGGTTCCCAGTGAGGCTGGTCCTTTTAAGGTACGAGATAGAGATGCTCAGAAAGAGCTTGAGGGACTACTAGATTCATATGGTTTCCCTTTAAGCAGGGCACACAATTATGATCCTAGGGGGATCATGTAGCAAAAAATATAGGCTTCCCGTTCGATAGCATACCTCGACGAGCCACACTCCTTGTTGGACAACATGGCTAATTTGGATAGTTGGGAACAATGTTAGGATGTTTTGAACCCCAACAAGTATTTTGGATCACTAGTTGTTCCAAAACCCCTTAAGATTGATACATGGGGGAAAAGAGACACGTCGAAGCCCATGTCTGCTACAAGAAAGGAAGGATTAGGCAGTATGGGGTCAAGGACCAAGAGGTTGAAGGTAGAAGGGACGTCCAGTGCAAATTCAAAAATCATGCCGACACCCACCCTCATGACACCTATCATCCTTGAAACTTTCTCTTCTACAATGTGGCCACAAATTCAGGAGGCTTAGGCCACGAAAGGAGATTTAGTTACCACGTCATCCGTCAAGTCAGGTTTTTTTGGGATTTATTGCCATATTAAAGATGACAACATCGATCTAGAGAATTCTTTATTTCTGAAAAAGGAGTTGGATACAGGAAGGCAGTCCAGGATGTTATCGACACTAGATCTGAAGCAGGGAGTCTTCAAAATGGATATCCTAGAGCAAATAGTTCTAGGGGAAAAGAAGACACCATCGAAATTTAAATCTAGTCAGGTAACCATAAACCTGGATGCAATCCCTTCCAAAGACATCATGGAGCTACGACGGGAAAAGGAGTGTACAGAGACGTGCATGAGTACACTATGAGCACAAACAAGTTACAGGATGTGGTTCATAAGCTAGAGAAACAACTAAAGAACGAAAAGTCTTCCAATAAAGCTAAGCAGTTGAAAATAACTGACTTAGAACAACAAGTAGTAAAAATGGTACAAATACTGGAGACATGGCTCCATTACAATCCGTGTTAAAAGAGAAATATAAGGAAGTTGCAGCCCTGAAGAAGAAGCTCAACATTCCCACGACTGAGTATTCACAGACTGTAGAGGTAGTTGCAATACAGACAGAGTTGGAAAATTCAATGACCGACGGTCAAACACTCAAAGAAAGGATTGTCTCATTGGAAGGTGAGTTGGAAGAGGATATGAATCTAAATCAAAATATCCTCCAACAAAAGGCCGTCCTACTTCAAGCCTCATCAACTTCAGATCCAACTGACCAATTGGCCCAGGCAGTGGCTGAAATGAGCATCAAGGATGCTTAGTTAAATCAAGTGCAGACTCAGCTGAAGACGAAATGCGATGAGATTTTCAATGAAAATGAGAGGCTGATTAGAAGCGATCAGGCTATCTCAGAACTCCAGCAGACCATTGATGAGCTCCAAGGTAAGATCCAAGAGCTATCCAAGAAGCTCACCAGTAAACCTTTTATCAGAGGTGCCAAAATTGTATTATGGGAGCAGGTGACGGCTCTGATAACCTCTTAGTGGAGTTGTTTCAACGTAACCCGGGAAGAATCAGAAATAGCTAAAACTGCCACAATTGATGCATGATCTGTAATGAACAGTGTAAATAAGAAGGTCGAGTTATCCAGGACGGTAATCGAATTCTTAAATGAAAAAACCTTTGAGGATCTGTGAACATATGTTGTCCATGATTGAACCAAAATAATCATGGAAACAAACAAAATGATCACAAAAGGGGCTTTGGCCCAGAATGTTGCTGACATGGCAGCCTAACTAAAGCAGGACGTTCACTCCTTCAAAGAGCAGTTCAGGTCAATATTTTCCCTCGGTCTTCCTTCTTTTTGGGATGGAAATGGAGACCTATATCCAGAGGAGCAGTATATTTCCATGATGACAGACACCAGGAATGTTGAGATTTGTCTGATAGATACATTGTAGGAGCTCAGGGGAAAAACAATTGTGGATAGGTTGCATAAAATTTTTGAGGTACTTAACCACCTTCAAACTATTTTCAGAAGCCTCCCAAAGGCTTCCTTTGAGCGCTACACTAATATTGACTCATCTCTTAGAGAGCTCAAGGTCTTCCATTATCCTTTGGGTAAATATTGGAAAGGCATCACTAGATTCCTCGAGCTTAAGCAGTTAGAGAAATCCACCAAAGAATGAGCATCAGCCGCAGCTTCATCAGCACATCCATAAGCGGAGGCCTCTTCCACGCATCAGGGTGTTCTTCTACCTCAGCATAGAGGACCCCAATCTCAGCAACAAGCTAGTTAGCATTAGTCAGTATGACTGTTGTTGTATCAAATTTTGTTGGAAAGTACAAACATAATTGCATAAGCCGTTGGGATGTAACAGCATATTTTGTAAATCCTATGAAGGCTATATATAGTAGAATAGGCAATGACCAATGGTCGGCTCTTTTTGTAAGAAGTATAACTTTTGATATTTTACAGTCTGATCAATATATAAAGAAGAACCTCATTTTTCCCGATCTTGATGTTTTGTGGATTCAAACTTTTGTATGCCCAGTTAGTATTATTTTCTCCTGTTAATTCATCTCTGTCATATTTTTCATGATCTATGAAGTTCATTCTGGTTTCAATACAAGTGGTGCAAACTTAACTTATTGTTCCTAGGATGATTATGGCGTGAAGTATTCATGTTTGGTTATCTAGAAATAATATCCTCATATTGTTCAGGTTTAGTTCTATGATAATTTTTTTTAAACTACTGAATTCATCCCTTAGGCTTAGTACGTTATTCTCAAACATAAAACAAATATTTACTCTCTTTGCAGTACCTTTGTTTTGTGCCATTGCATTAACATCAATTCCTGCAAATTCTTGTCATTGGCATATTGAAATACTACCCACATTATTCCAAGATTGGATATCTGTATTATTTTATGGAAAATGTGATTTTGATCAAGCAAAAGAACACAACAAATTTTATTGATGCCCATGAATAGTTCTAAAAGTAGCCTTATAACGTCTCTTGGACTAACACTACCAATTCCAGAACATAAATGGTAAAGTGTGTCCATGGACTTCATCACAAAACTACCAAAAACACAGGGTAAGGATAGCATCTTTGTAGTAGTTGATAGATTGACTAAATTTGCTCACTTTTTTGTTGTCACATCAACTATTACAACCAGTCAAGTAGCTACGCATTTTTTTATAGAAGTATTCAGATTGCATGGTCTACCCAAGACTATCATAAGTGACTGAGACAACAAATTTACTAGTGATTTCTAGAAAACTCTATTCGAACTAGTTGGAACTAGTTTGAATCTCAGCACAAGCTATCACCCTCATACTGATGGCCAAACTGAGAGAGTACATCAATTCCTGGAGGATTATCTCAAAAATTATGTTACTAGGCAGCAAAAAGCATGGGTCAACTGGCTACATTTGGGGGAATTATGTTATAACACAACATTCCATATCTCCATCAGAATGAACCCATTCAAATATTTGTATGGATATGAATCCCCCACACTTGCAGATCTGATTTTTGGGGATTGCAGAACACAAAAAGAAAAGGATTGGCTACAAGAAAGCCAAGACATACTCAAAGCCCTCAAGGAAAACTTGTAGGTTGCACAAAACTGACAGACGATGAATTCAGATAATAAGAGAACATATCGAACCTTACAAGAAGGTGACTTGGTCTACTTAAGGTTGAAACCCTACAGGAAATCTACTCTGAAATCAAAAGGGGATGAGAAATTGTTACCAAGGTTCTATGGACCTTATAAGATCACAAGGAAAGTTGGTGAAGTTGCTTATGAATTAGATCTACCATCAAGAAGCAAGATACATAATGTTTTCCATGTGTCATGATTGAAGAAAGCAGTTGGCCAACAAGTAATTGTTTCATAAGAATTCCCTCCTCTTGATGATGAAGGACACCTGGTCTTAGAACCAGAAAATATTTTGCAGGTTAGAGAAATGAATTTGAGGAGTAGAATCATTAAAGAATATTTAGTGCAGTGCAAGGGGTTGCCTAGTGAAGATGCAACCTGGGAAGGTGAACATATTCTGCAACATCTTGGATTGCAACTGCTTGAGGACAAGCAGTCTTGGGGAGGGAGGACTGTCATGTCCCTTCCCTAGTGGCCGTGGTCAAGACTTGGATCCTCCCATGCCTAGGGGGGTCTAAGAAAAATAATTAAATAAGGAATAATTAATAGGGGTAAATTTTGAGGCACAAATACTGTTGTGATTAATTAATTTTAATATTCTGATTTTTAAATTATTTTTAATAATAAATGTATCATCATTATTAATTATTTTTTGTGGAAATAATTGATGATGACATGGCTAGGAGGGAGCATAGGGTCAAAGTGGACCTCACTTACTCAAGAGGAAAGCTCAGAAAAATCAAGGAGTTAGCTAAAGGAAAGATGGAAGCATGAGAAAGTGGAAACTAACAAAAGCAAGAAAAAAACAGGCAAAAGCACAAAGCAGGAAAGTTTAAAAGAAGGAAAGTGTAGAACTAAATCATTTGGAAAAGCAAGCAACACATAGAAAAGCTAAGTAGAGCGCACTTGCCAATTTCAGTGAAAGGACACAAAAACAGGAAATTTTGCAAAGCAAGTAATTTCTAATTCTCTCAAGGAATGCGCCCTTCCTCTCTCACACGTGTGAGTGGGTTGGGAATGAAGTTACTTCA
The DNA here is from genome assembly GCA_027924585.1 of Larix kaempferi. Taxonomy (NCBI): domain Eukaryota; kingdom Viridiplantae; phylum Streptophyta; class Pinopsida; order Pinales; family Pinaceae; genus Larix; species Larix kaempferi. The sequence continues at coordinate 11,261,968 of BSBM01000368.1, forward strand.
TATATAAAGGAATGATTCGAACTCCCATTCACATATTTTGGTTAATTATTTTTGTCATTGAGAGCTCTTGCTACTCACAGTTGAGAGATGTGCGTCAACCTTTGCTTGGGAGATGAGCCCCAAGGTCTTTCATGTTTCAGTCAGTCATTGATAATATCCAAAGCTATGGATTACTGATCTACGGATCCATATCAGTCCAATATTGAATATTCTCAAGCTTCCAGAGAGTGATCATCAGTCAGAGTATCATTGGAGAGAGTATTGGAAGATTCCATTAGAAGGAGGTGCTCCATTTTAGTGGAGGAGTCCAGAGCATCTCAAAATGTCCAGTTCTCACCTCATATATAGTCAATAGCTGATATATAGATCCATATCAATCTAGCATTGAATATTCTCAAGCTTCCATAGAGTGATCATCAGTCAGTGTGCCATTAGAGAGAGTATTGGAAGATTTCTTAGAGGGAGGTGCCCCATTTCAGAAGAGGATATCAATGCAGCCCAGAATTTTCATTGCACCCTTCATCTATAGACAATTTATCATCCATCTATCATATCCAATACATAAATTTATATCCCCCTTCTCTTCTGATGCTTATTCTCTTCCTATTCTAAGAGTTTCTAGCTTTGGAGATCAACAGAAGGTATGAGTGTTAAAATATCTTAATTCTCTATTCAAGACCTCTGATTTTGACCTTCTATTTAACATGATGTATCAAAACCCTCCTTAATTATAGAACATAACTTTGTAAGTCTCTGAGGCCATTTGAGACAAATAAATGGAAGTCTAGCTCCTTATGCATCAATTAATAACTAGTTTTTCCATTTTGGCCAGTAAAATTTATGTATGAATCTATTTTCTGATATAATGGATGTCTGAGGTTCCCAAGACATTAATTAAGCACCGAAAACCCTATTCCTGAGAATTTGGAGACATCTAAGTCAGTTTGAGAGAGTTTGGAAAACCACTAGGTGAGCATTCCTACATAGCGCACTTGACCATTTTGCTTCCAAATTCATTTGTATCCTCCCAAATTCCATGAAACTTTGATCCAACATCTATTACATATTTTAATTCCTGGCATACCCCATGGTTTCATTCATGTGTACACTTCTAAGTTTAGTTTTCATATGTTGGAAGGCCCATGAAGCATCGAAGTAGACATCAGTTCTTGCTGACTGTTGAAAAGTAAATGGCTCTAGTTCTTTGTGCATAGGAGTTGGAAGTTGGCCTTGTTTCTGCCCTGTTTTCTACTACACACATCCCAATACTTTTGGAAGAACCTTAATTCACCTAATTCCTAATCCCGAAGTCATCAAATTGAGCCATTGATCAATTCTTCCCTAACTAGTTCCTTTACTAGTTTATGTTTGCAAAAATTCTGCTATAAGTATTAAACTTTTCCTAAATAATATCCATCAAATCTGATCTAGGATATTACAGATGATACTATCTAAGTTGTTTATCTAGTACCATATATCTATTTTTGATAGGTACTTTTTGAAAACTAACCTTCTACACTTTACATTTCCAGTTTTTCTCCTGATGTAAACTAATATGTGGATCCACTATGTATTTTCTCACGCTTGTAATACTATTTCGACATGCTATGGTGATGATATTGATTCATATATATACTTCATTTTTAAGCTCTAAATGTGGGCACATTTCTCCCTATATTTTGGTGCATCACATTAGTTTTAATGTCAGCTTTAGTCCATTAGTTGTAATTGTCATTAGTATGGTTATATTAGTTACATCAGACTGGGTCAGGTATTTGGAATTGTACCTCTTAGTCTCCTATATATAGGAAAGATACCTTTACATTTGGAGTATCTTTTCTTGTCTTGTTTTTTGTACTTAGTACATTGTATAAGGATGTTTCCCCCTCGAAGAGACTTGCTATTCTTTTCTTCATTAAAGTTTTGAAGTACTCTTTACGATCTATTTCTTCTCTTTTCATGCTCTTTTTGGAATTTTGTTGCATAAATTTGGTATCAGAGCTCTTTCCTTGGGTTTGTTAAGATTCAATATGCTAAGACAGAAAATAGCAGCATTACATTCCATTTCACAACAATAGCATATACAGGATCACTGAAGAAACAACAAGCATAGCATAAACACAAGAGACACAGATTTATCCTGGGAAACCCTCATGGGGTAGAAAACCCAGCAAAGCTTCCTCAATATAGATGACCAGCAATATACAAAGATGCAAACCAAAGACATGATCTCCTCCTCCACCATAGCAGACCTCTCCTCCACAAGTGTGCCTCTCTCAAGTGAGTGTGTGTGTCAAATGAGAAACACACCTCCTCTATTTATACACTACTCTGACATATATTTTACACAAGTACATGTAGGCTCGTATTTAACCATTAGGTTAAATACCCTATTATAACTGACTGGGCCGACCCCCACATGGTGGGTCTAATAACCCTAGTTACCACAACTTCTCGGAGGAATAAACATCTCCGGATACATAATAAAATCACCTCGGAGGGATGGAACATCTCCGGAATAAATAATGTATAAATATAATATTCTTAGAAGTTACAATATTCAACACTCCCCCTTAACGAGAAGGATATTATAACAACATCTGCAGGAGCAAGGAGTCATTCATTACATCATCTATATATCATCGGAAGCTTTCTTCAATTCGTCATCATTAGTAACTTGACTAGTTACTGGAACATCAACATCATCAGATTTGATAGTACTCAATCATCAGCATCGTCATCACACGATCAACAGCATCATCATCATACGATCATCAGCATCATGATCAACATCGTCATCACACGATCATCAGCATCGTCATCATATGATCAGCAGCATCGTCATCGCACGATCATCAACATCGTCATCAGCATCGTCATCATACGATCAACAACATCGTCATCACACGATCATCAGCATCGTCATCACATGATCAATCCAGTTCTCTTTAGGACCTATGTCCAAGGATGATGCAATCCAGTCATGTACCTTTTGAACCAAAGTCCAGGGACAATCCAGTCCTATCATGTACCTTTTGAACCGAAGTCCAGGGACGATCCAGTCCTATCATGTACCTTTTGAACCGAAGTCCAGGGACGATCCAGTCCTAACATGTACCTTTTGAACCAAAGTCCAGGGACGATCCAGTCCTATCATGTACCTTTTGAACCGAAGTCCAGTGACGATCCAGTCCTATCATGTACCTTTTGAACCGAAGTCCAGGGACGATCCAGTCCTATCAATTCTCGAAGACCTCATGTCTACGGCTCAGTTCACAGGACCAAAGTCCAAGGATGATCCAATCCTTACCGTACATTTAGGACCGCGTCCAAGGATGACTTAATCCTCAACCATGCATTTAGGACCATGTCCAAGGATGAATTAATCCTCAACCGTACATTTAGGACCACGTCCAAGGATGACTTAATCCTCCACCGTACATTTAGGACCACGTCCAAGGATGACTTAATCCTCCACCGTACATTTAGGACCACGTCCAAGGATGACTTAATCCTCCACTGTACATTTAGGACCACGTCCAATGATGACATAATCCTCCACCGTACATTTAGGACCACGTCCAAGGATGACTTAATCCTCCACCGTACATTTAGGACCACGTCCAAGTATGACTTAATCCTCCACCGTACATTTAGGACCACGTCCAAGTATGACTTAATCCTCCACCGTACATTTAGGACCACGTCCAAGGATGACTTAATCCTCCACCATACATTTAGGACCATGTCCAAGGATGAATTAATCCTCAACCATCCACCAAGGACTTCATTCTCGAAGACATACGTCTACGGTTCTTCTTTAGGACTGAATTCCAGGGATGATCCAATCCCCTCACATGTTCACCAAGAACTTCATTCTCGAAGACATACGTCTACGGCTCTTCTTTAGGATTCAAGTCCAGGGATGATCCAATCCCCTCACATGTTCACCAAGAAATTCATTCTCGAAGACATACATCTATGGCTCTTCTTTAGGACTGAAGTCCAGGGATGATCCAATCCCCTCACAACATGTTCACCAATAACTTCATTCTCGAATACATACGTCTACGGCTCTTCTTTAGGACTGAAGTCGAGGGATGATCCAATCCCCTCACAATATGTTCACCAAGAAATTCATTCTCGAAGACATACGTCTACGGCTCTTCTTTAGGACTGAAGTCCAGGGATGATCCAATCCCCTCACAACATGTTCACCAAAACATGTATCCTCATCATCAAAACATGTATAACAAAACATGTATCCTCATCATCAAAACATGTATAACCAAAACATGTATCATCATCATCAGAACATGTATAACCAAAACATGTATCATCATCATCAGAACATGTATAACAAAAACATGTATCATCATCATCAGAACATGTATAACCAAAACATGTATCATCATCATCAGAACATGTATAACCAAAACATGTATCATCATCATCAAAACATGTATAACCAAAACATGTATCATCATCATCAAAACATATATACATCTATCATCAAAAGCATGTATATCTAACATCAAAAGCATGTATATCTAGTATCAAAAGCAAAATATAAGAGTCATAAATCTAAATAATTATAGGTAATTAAATGCAGTAAATAGGTAACCTCATCATTGATGAGATGGACTTGTTATCAGATACTGTGCTACTCCCCCTTTCGAGGAGGGTCCTTTTGAACTACACCAAGCTTGTCTCGGAAGTGTTCAAAATTTACTCGAGACAGAGGTTTGGTCAGGATATCAGCAATTTGATCCTCAGTGCTTATATACTCGAGCTTGATAGCTCCTCTTTGCACCATATCTCGTATATAGAAGTATCAGATCTCAATGTGTTTTGACTTATCGTGGAATACAAGATTTTCTATCATCTTGATGCAGCTTTGATTGTCACACATAATCACAGTGGAATCCATTTCTAAGTCAAACACTCCATATAATAGCTTCTGAAGCCACACTGCTTCACAGCTGGCAGAGCAGACAGCTATATATTCTGCTTCAGTAGTACTGAGAGCCATACTAGATTGTTTCTTGCTGAACCATGAGATCATGGTAGATTCAAGACTATAACATCCACCTGATGTACTCTTTCTCTCTGAGACACTTCCTGCCCAATCAGAATCTGAGTAACCATGTAATCGGAGTTCATGACCTCCAAGATAATATAGACCAAAATCTAATGTACCTTTTAGGTACCTCACTACATGCTTTGTAGCTATTAAGTGAACCTTTCTAGGTTCTACTAGATACTGACTTAGGGTATTTACAACAAAGCATATATCTGGCCTAGTATTTGTTAAATACATCAATGACCCAATGATTTGTCTATATAGGGTTAGGTCCACTAAATCCGATGAGTCATTAACTAATAAATTCAAGTTGGAGTACATGGGAGTGGCCATGGCTTTACACTCCAACATATCAAATCTTTTTAGAAACTTCACAGCATACTTACCTTGATTTAAAAGATTCCTTTTGGATCTTGCCATACTTCTAGACCTAAGAAGTAGTGCATTAATCCGAGATCTTTCATTTTCATTTCTGCAGCCATTTTCATGATCTGTTTCTCATTCCTTGTCAAAAAGAGATCATCGTCACACAATAATGGTATGATAGGTTCATCATCCACAACCTTAAGGTAAAGGTTAGGATCAACTTTACTTCTGGTAAAGCCCAAGCTTTGTCATGAAGCTGTCAATTGTCCATTATTCACACTCTGCATTGAGTGATCTTCTGCATATCTATCTGTGCCATTTCTTGTCAGATGGGTCTACTAATATGAGCCTCAAAATCATTCAAACTTTGTGGTGAGTTCCTTCTTGCATCCATGTCATATGTGTATAGAGGCCATATTCAACCTTGTAGCAAAGGTTGAGATCCACATCACCCATGATGATCATTAAGCTCATCAATTGACTACAAATCCTGGGTACCCATACAAAACCTGATTCACACTTCTTCTTTAATTACACCATTAAGAGAATGGTCTTATCTATCCACTTGGAGCAAACATCTGTCATGATTCTCTTCCTCTTTCTAAGAGAATCTTCTAGCAATGAGCCTTCTATATTTTGTTTGATTTGTAAATCTTCTTGTTGAACATCCATCACTTGTTCAATGTTCATCATTCATCATGATCTTTCCTACAAATCAAAATTAAGTACATGATTAGTAATACTTCATAATCATCAAATCATATTGACATGATAACCTATTATGCATACAGATATCATTTACATAGTCATGCAACTATTTTGACCAATACTTTGGCACAACACTTTCCCATATCCTATATGCATACAGTGGCTATCTAGATGCCTTCCATCTCTACCAGAACATACTATCGAGAGTGTGCACAGCTCTCAGCATGTCAGCAAAGAGGTTTCATTCTAGACAAGCAACAATGGAATGTTTGTCCAACTTGCCAATCATATGCATATTAGTAGCATGATATATTCTAGGAATGCATACAAGCAATATCATTTACTATTTCTAATAACAACTCAAATACTTATCTTTTATGTTTGTGTGGTTGCCTCCCGCTTGATCTTCTATATGTCTTCTGAACCTCTATTCATTCTGTACCACTGTGCATGCTCAAGTGTGAACTAGTGTCATCCTCATGATCTCATACACAAACATACATTCATTAGTGTATTTTCAAAAACATTCTAATTCTAAATAATCTTGAATATGTATAGTCATGATCATTAGTATTTAGGGTTTCAAGGAAGTCTTCTTTTACTCATGCATATTCTTGTTTGATCATAGTACTCTTCTGGTTAGTTAAATCATCAATCAAGATAAGAGACATAATGTGCATAAACCCTTGATTAACTTTATTAATAAGCATAACCAATCATACCAAGTATACTTATATAAGGGATCCTAACACAAGGTAAGATTCTAACATGACATAGAAAAACATACCTGGATTAGTATACCTGCTTAGTTGTGTACAACATACCTAAACAACCTCTTCAATGATTTAGAGATCCTGAGCTAGAACCTGCATGTCTCATAGGTTAAGCATAATATATCAAAGTCATACATACCTCGTAAGTAGAACAAAGATTATGGATGAGTCTTTGTCTTCATGTGGAACTTGATTTGTCTTTCGTGATGTACCTGAATCTTGTTAGCAGACAACATCAACCTCACACAACACCATAATGCATTAGTACAATCATATAGCCCTAATCAATGAATGTCTTCGATCATTCACATGCATTCATACTGTTACTAGGGTGATAAGATAAGTCTAACATTAATCAAGATTGTACTAACAAATAATATGAAGACAAACACATTATGAATTTAATCAAGAATCAGATTTCAAGACATACCTGAACCTCCTTGAGTCATACCTGTCGAGACTTCTTGTAGTCTTCTTATGTAAGGCCTTAGCCTCAACTCCCCCTGAAACTTGATCTGGAGCTTGATTAGGGTTTGCTAGAGAAACCCTAAAAATTCAATCTTTGACTTTCACACTTCTGAATGAATGAAAGGATGTGTCTTGCTGAGTTGATCAAACTAGCATACTTCAATTTTGAAATCTCCAAAATTTGACCCCTCAAAATTGCCTTTGAAACTTCTGGATCTTCTGGACAGGATCCCGAACTAGGGTTTGATGAAGCCCACCCTTCTTCTCAATCAAAAGGTTTGATCCAAGGCTCTAAACTCTTATTTTTCTGAGGAGCTTCCAGCCGTGGTTACAGACTTCAAAAATTCCAACTTTTGCTGAAGCCCTAATTTTCCATCTTTCCGATCAAAATCCCGAGCTAGGGTTTAATCAAGCCCGATCTTCTACCCAACCAAAAAATTCGATCTTGGTCTCTAAATTTTGACTTTCCTGAGTAGCATTCAGCCGTGGATTCCGATTCCAAAAATTCTAACTTTCTCCGAAACCCTAAATTCTGGAAGCCATGAATAAAGGTGCTCCAAAAATAATTCTGTTTTGACAGAAATATGTACCTGATTGTTTCTGCTATAACTCTGAAATTTTTGCTCCACAGGGTCTGAAAATTTTTTCTGCAGTAGCCTGACCTGTCATCTTTCCATCTTGACAGGTCTGACCTCAATTGGATTTTCTGAGAGAGAGTTATGCAACGTGACCTGTTTTGGGATAATACAGGAGAGCGAACTTGTACCGTGTGCCACGTGTCACTGTTTGAACTTCGACCTCTGAAAACGTTTTTTGAGATAGCTCGCCCTGTTGGATTTCCATCCTGATAGGTATGACCTCAATTGGACTCTCTGAGAGATAGTTATTCCAAGTGTCGCAACGTGACTTGTTTATGGGATAAAACAGGAGAGCGAACTTGTACGGCGTGCCATGTGTCACTGGTTCAGCTTCAGCATCTGAAAAAGTTTTCTAAGATATTAAAGTCTGTGTACTACCTGTCACATTTTACAAAATTTCATTTGGAGCTTCCTAGCCCAAGTTATGACCTTTTTGCCTAGGTCACCTGATTTTGACTGAGATCTGGAAGAGGCCGAAACCCTAACTTGTACTGATCATAACTTACAAAGTACAATGAATTTTAGGGTTCCCTTTGGACACAAGATACCTAGAGATGTTATCTATGACCTGTAAAGGTTTCAGATCCTGAAACTTCACCAAAATGGATTTATAGCGAAAGTTCCACGATGACTGGTTTTTGATATATAAAACCCTAACCTTCAAATTGTCGTAAGTAAAGCAAGTGTCGTAAGTGCCATACCTTTCCTTCCTTCATTTTAGCTCTGATACCATGTTAAGATTCAATATGCTAAGACATAAAATAGCAGCATTACATTCCATTTCACAATAATAGCACATACAGGATCACTGAAGAAACAACAAGCATAGCATAAACACAAGAGACACAGATTTATCCTGGGAAACCCTCATGGGGTAGAAAACCCAGCAAAGCTTCCTCAATATAGATGATCAACAATATACAAAGATGCAAACCAAAGACATGATCTCCTCCTCCACCATAGCAGACCTCTCCTCCACAAGTGTGCCTCTCTCAAGTGAGTGTGTGTGTCAAATGAGAAACACACCTCCTCTATTTATACACTACTCTGACATATATTTTACACAAGTACATGTAGGCTCGTATTTAACCATTAGGTTAAATACCCTATTATAACTGACTGGGCCGACCCCCACATGGTGGGTCTAATAAACCTAGTTACCACAACTTCTCGAAGGAATAAACATCTCCGGATACATAATAAAATCACCTCGGAGGGATGGAACATCTCCGGAATAAATAATGTATAAATATAATATTCTTAGAAGTTACAATATTCAACATGGTTTGGTTTCTTCAAAATGAGTCATCGTGTAAGTTTCACTCTAATGATTTTTATACAAGGTTTAAGATAGTGAATCTTAGAACCCACCTAGGAAATATACCAAACTATCTATGGTACAGTTTTTAGATCCCGAATATTTGCAGATTTAGAGTTATTTTCTTTGGAAGTTAGGGTTTATGACTAGTCCAAAAACTAGTCTCAAAAATGTTTTCTGGGTAAAACTATTATATTCGTGGCATGCAAGATCCAAATTGAGTGATACCTATTACATTAGAAAGAATACCGACCAAAGTATTTTTTTCTTCAGAATTTTTAGACTTGGATACAAAATATTGGACACATGGAAGTCTGTACAAGTTCGCTCTTCTTAAAGGATAAAAAGTAACAAGTGTTGGCATATTTTCCATATCTTTTTATTGGCACATCAGAATTAGGTCAGCCCTATAATATTGTAGAGAGGAGATATTAGGATACTACATGAAGGATTTTCAGACTCATAGGGTGTGATAATTCTATATAGGTTGAATACCATGAAAGAATCCTAATAGCCAAGAATCTTGAAGCAAAGAAGTCCTCACAAGAATTATTCAAAGATATGCAAGAATAAGAAGAAGAAATATTGAGACAAAAACATAAGAGAAGGAACTGAATTGATGGAAATATCATCTCATATATTATTCCTAAATATGAATACAATATATAATACATCTCAAGAGAGAAAATAGAATTCCTTAAAGGCAAGTTGTAAAGCACAAAAAATTAAGGCTTGCTAAAAGCATAAAAACCCCCTAGGTGTTAAAAGCACTTTCCAAAACACTCTAAAGGATCGTGAATTGGATGAATATGGTATGGAAACTCATGAGTGATGTAAATGGAATGTAATGATGAATTTAGAAGAGAATAAAGTGGTGGAGGTAGAATTGGTCAAGTAGAGAGATTTTCAAAGTCAACTAGCTTTACCTTATCAACTAGAAAGTAGAAAAAACAGGATAAAGCTGTCTAAATCAGGAAAGTGTCTTTCTAATTCAGGAATGGAATAAAATCAGACAGAATTCAAGGAAATCTTACCCATAATTTTTCCAAATTCATTTTTGTGACTTAGGATGGCAAGTGGTCCACTAAAATACAAAACTGGCCCTATTTAGCTAGTCAAAACTTAGGAAATTAATCTAGATGACTAGTAAAATATATCCTAAGTATGGATGAGTTTTTTAAATGTTCCAACACCCCCCCTTAAGCTTGAATTTTGAGGTAAAATATAAAAAATATAGGGCCCAAGCAACAAGGCTTATGGTCACCCCAGTACAAAAAATTATTAGTCCATGTAGGTGAGGAAAGAAGGAAAACCACTTGGGAAGAAAACCTCCCCTCAATATCATGGAATACACCATAATAATTCTCTCCAAACTCCAAGCAGGTGAGAACTTGGTCAAATGTCTGGAGGAATCTTATTCTTGGGAAGAAGTGGAATGTTCTCATTATACTTGAGATTCTTGAGATCATATCGAAATGAGACTTGATGACGTCCTCCATCTTCTATGCAATAGGTGCCAAATAATCATGTAGTGAATTAGAAGCATGCCAGAGAGAGCGAAACCTGTCACTCCAAAATGTAATTTTTCCTCCATAGAATTCAACACCAAAAAGAAACCAGGTGAAAACGTGAAGCTGGGAAACAATTCCGTGACAAAAACGTGAAGCTGGGAAAGAGGGCGCGTAGATGAACAGGGAAAAAAAGTCAACCTGAAACTATCAGCCTAGAGTTTTTTAAACTCTAGGCCGAGAGTTTTGAGAGTTCAAAATCTCGGCGAAGAGTTTAAAAATACTCTAGGCCGAGAGTTTGAACCAATGTACGCGCTGTATTTTTAAAAAAACTTTCGGATGAGAGTTTGAACTAAACTCTCGGCTAAGAGTTTGGAAGACATTTTCTTGCCCGAGAGTTTCTGGTCAACAATTCCAGCCCCATTTCTGCAGAATTCAGAAATGTGTTACTTTAACAAGGTCTGACCACTGCAAAACATGAGAATTACATGTCAGAGATTATACCAGTAGATTCATCATTCAATCTACTTTCTCATAATATATATATATATTTTTAATTTCATTTAGGATTACTATTTTTTACTATTTTTTTACTAAACTTTATCATTAAAAAGTTTAGTGACTGAAAAATCAGTCACAATGAAAATTCAATATCATCACAATGACGAAGCCAAAAAAATTTAAAAAAATACAAGGATGTTCCTTGAAGTGTCCTCTTCAATGGGTTGGTTTTAGTTTGTTTGATAAGAGTCACATTTGAAAGAAAATGTGAAGACAAAAACATGTGTCGATAATGCACCATTTTCTGAACATACATTGTTTCAATAAATAATTAAAAATAGTTTCCAAGTCTTAAAAAACTCAAAATATAGTCCAGGATCCAGTGTAGTGTGTGTAGATTATGAGCCTACAATTTTTTTCCCTAAAATGAATAACCATCTATCAAAAAAACCGTCGTCAAAACAGGTCACTCATTAGCCATACCTAAAATTTTCAAGTATATGCCGTATGTTGACAACAAATTTGTCCCATGATATGATCATAAAAAAATTAAAAAAAAATACAAGTAGAAAGCTAATTCGATTCTCTAAAACCTTTGTGTTTACCTCAAGTTGAAATTCCTAAGGAAGATATGGGTTTGAAGAGGTCGAAGTTGAAAAACATAAAATTTAGCAGTTTTGTTTGTCAAAAATAAGCCAAAATTGTTTCCCAAATTCATGTTTTCACCCAACCCAAAGAGAGGTTCTGATTGTGTATGAGATGAAACAACTAGTTGATGATTCGAATCATAAGATATATGACAAAACTGAGAGATGTCTCCAACTTCTTGAAAAATGTGTTGGCAATAATGTAGGAACTTGCAGGAGCATGGATAGAGGAAGTGAAGGTGCAACCAACAACCTCAACTGTATATTGTCTTCCAAATAACTATAGATCACCTTATTGGATACCATTGAACAACAAGGGATCCTCAATATCTGAAGTGTAAGAGGAGAACAATGATGAGAGATGGAAATATTTGAGTTCTTCTTCAATAATAAATTTCTGCCGTTTGATCTTTAGTACCTACAAGAAAACCTCTTTGAAACTTATATTGGAAGACTAATTTAATTAAGAAATACAAAGGATCTGATACCATGTGAGAGTTATATATAAGTTGAATACCACGAAATAATTCTAGTAGCCAAGGATCTTGAAGCAAAGAAGTCCTCACAAGAATTATTCAAAGATATGCAAGAACAAGAAGAAGAAATATTAAGACAGAAACATAAGAGAAGGAACTGAATTGATGGAAATATCATCTCATATACTATTCCTCAATATGAATACAATATATAATACATCTCAATAGAGAAAATAGAATTCCTTAAAGGCAAGTTGTAAAGAACAAAAATGTAAGGCTTACTAAAAGCATAAAACCCCCTAGGTGTCAAAAGAACTTTCCAAAACACTCTAAAGGCTCATGAATTGGATGAATATGGTATGGAAACTCATGAGTGATGTAAATGGAATGTAATGATGAATTTAGGAGAGAATAAAGTGGTGGAGTTCGAATTGGTCAAGTAGAGAGAGTTTCCAAGTAAACTAGCTTTACCTTATGCACTAGAAAGTAGAAAAAACAGGATAAAGTTGTCTAAATCAGGAAAGTGTCTTTCTAATTCAGGAATGGAATAAAATCAGATAGAATCCAAGTAAATCTTATCTAGAATTTTTCCAAATTCGTTTTTGTGACTTAGGATGGCAAGTGGTCCAGTAAAAGACAAAACTGCCCTATTTAGCTAGTCAAAACTTAGGAAATTAATCTAGATGACTAGTAAAATATATCCTAAGTATGGATGGGTTTTTTAAATGTTCCAACATAGGGTCCAAAATTGTATATATATCTTAGTTGTAAGCCTAGATAGAAACACAGTCTTCAAATCAAGGTTTGATAAAGGTCCGCCATTTTAAATTGGAATAATTTTTAGTATAAGGATCTATTTTAGGTGAACCCTAGGGTGTGATATCTATTTATATTGTTAAAAATGCCACCCGAAGGTAGTGGAGAAGTTGCACCTCACTCAAACCACCTGAGGATTCATCCCATACATACGATGAAATGGAAGACCTTTCTTTTCTAATGTCCAATTTGGAAGATATGATGGAGGAAAATGTGAAAGGGTCTATGAAAATAGGAAATTTAATTAATGTAGAGGAGAATTTGATGAGACATATGGAGGAAAATATGAAAACATTGCTAATCTCATACAAAATTCAAATGGTACTCTCTCTACAGGTGATGATGTGTTCCAGGGTACTTAGGAGGACAAGGATAATAAGCATTCCCATAATGGAAGTCATCAGGGATGGTCACCAAGGGATGCCCAACTTCCCAAGATTGACATGAGAAATTTTGATGAAAAATATCCAATAACATGGATATTACAGATGGGGAAATTATTTGATCTACCCCAGGTGCCAACTTTGCAAAAGGTAACTATTGCATCATTATATTTAGATCCTAATCAATTCGTATGGTACCAATGGATTTGTGACCATAAAAATGACTCTATTACATTTTGGTATATATTCACAGAATAATTGATTGCATATTATGTGGATATTAATAGAAACACCTTCTTTATCCAGTTAATAAATCTCAAGCAAAAAGGTCTTGTTACAGAGCACATCAAGCAGTTTCAGAAGCTAAGTCTTAGAGTAAAGAACATTTCAGAAGATAATTTGTTGGATCTCTATACTAGAACGTTGAAAGATAACATTCAACATGAGGTGCGTCTCTTTGAACCACCATTCTTAGAGAAGGATTTCATGGTGCAAGGAAGGTTGAAAGTAAAAATATGACGATGGATACTAGAAAGATCACCTCCAACACATATAGAGAGAATAATGTTCCTTGTTCTAAGCCACCTTAAAGGTTGACACCTAAGCAACTAGATGAAAGAAGAGAAAAAGGCCTATGCTTTAATTGTGATAGCAAGTATAGTAAGGGACATAAGTGTGGTGAGAGGAAATTATTCTACATAGATTGTGAAGAGGAAGAACCAAAAGAACAAGATCCATATCCAAATGAAGAAATAGAAGATACTACTTCAGAAGAGATTACTTCCACCATATCCTGCATGCATTGGATGGAATTAGAAATCCTCAAACTCTCAATATTGAAGGATTTATCAAAAAGAAAAATTTAACAGTGTTGATTGATTCTGGTAGTAATCATAATTTCATTCACTATAAACTAGTAAAAGTTCTCAATTTCTTTGTATATCTAGAGCACCAGATTTTCAAGTAATGATTGTAGATGGAGGAACTATCAATTTCTTAGGGAAATGACATAATATCAATCTTACTATGGGGGAATATGTATTAAATAGGCCAATGATAGCTATTCCAATGGATGGTGTTGATGTTGTCTTAGGAGTTCAATGGTTACAATCATTGGGAACTGTGGCTTTTAATTTTTAGAAGATTTTCATGAAATTTTTATGGGAAGGAAATGAATATGAGTTAAAATATATCACAGGGAAACCAAGCAAGGTGATAATCTCTAATGGTATGACAAAATTGATGAAAAAGGGACATTAAGGTGTAATTTCACAATTATACTCATTAGATGTTCAAACATCTAAGCCTCCTATTTCCCCAGATCTCCAAAGGGCCATTAATAAAAATTCCAAGGTATTTGAAGATATTCCAAAAGGTGTTCCACCTGTTTGAGATTTTGATCATCTTATTCACTTAATTTCAGGAAGTGTTCCTCCTAACATTAGACCTTATAGATACCCCTATAGTCAAAAGAGTGAAATTGAGCCTATGGTTGAATAAATGTTAGAGGCTGGCATAATTAGGCCTTGCCAAAGTTCTTACTCTATACCAGTGGTAATGGTACACAAGCCGAATGGATAAGTTTCCCATTCCTATCATTGATGAATTGTTAGATGAATTACATGGATCAATTTTATTCACAAAGTTGGATCTTTGTTCTGGGTATCATCAGATTAGAATGAAGGATGAAGACATCTGAAAAAAACATTAAAAAATCATGAAGGTCATTATGAATTTCTGGTCATGCCATTTGTTCTCACGAATGCGCCTTCCACATTTCAAGGTTTGATGAATTCCATTTTCAAGCTTTCCTTACAAAATTTGTGCTAGTATTCTTTGATGATATACTAATCTATAACAATTCTTGGGAAGAACATGTTCAACATGTTGACAAGGTACTACAACTACTAAAGGAGAAAAAACTATATGCAAAACCTTCCAAATGTTTCTTTGGGGTGAAGGAGGTAGAGTATTTGGGTCATATTGTATCTCATGAAGATGTCAAGGTAGACCCTAGCAAAATTTAAACCATGATAGACTGGATGATTCCCAAAACCTTGAATAATATTTGAGGATTCTTAGGTATGACAGGGTACTACCACAAGTTTGTTCAAAACTATGGAAGAATAGTAGTACCTCTAACAACATTATTGAAGAAAGATGCATTTTCTTGGACTCTAGAGGCAACTCAAGCTTTTGAACAACTTAAAGAGGCAATGTGCAAAGCTCCTGTTTGGACACACCAGACTTCAAAAAAAACTTTATTGTGGAATGTGATGCTTCCGGAAATGGCATTGGTGTTGTTCTAATGCAAGAAGGAACCCCACTTGATTTCACAAGTCATCCAATCAAGGGAAAGAAATTACAGAAGCCCATTTATGAGAAGGAAATGTTGGAAATACTACATGCTCTTAATAAATTGCGTCCTTACCTAATAGGTAGGAACTTCAAGGTAAAAAAAGATCATGATAGTCTTAAATAATTCCTGGAATAGATACTATCTTCAAAAGAGCAACAAAAAGGGTAACCAAGATGTTGGGATATGACTTTGAAATCATCTATTGAAAAGGGAAACAGAATGTGGTGGCATATCCACTTTCCAGAAAAGATGAATATGTTTGGGCATTACTTTGTGCAATTTCCATTCTACAACCAGATTAGGTAGTAGTAGCAAGGGAGGAATGGAAAAATGACTTATCTATGTGAACACTCATTCAAAAAATACAGAATGATACTAGTGTGTCAGATACTTTTGGATGGAAAAATGATTCACTATGGTATAAAGATCGCTTATATTTATGCAAAAAACTCCCAACTCAAACAAAAGTTCCTCTCGGAATTACACACCTCTCCTATAGGTGGGAACTCTGGATTCCTGAAAATTTGCCCAAGGGTCAAGAAAGAATATTTTTGGGAAGGTCTTAAATCTGATGTTCAAAGCTTCATGACCGAATTTTTGGTTTTCCAACAAAATAAGGGTGAAACAGTTAATCCCTCATGACTTCTACAACCATTAGACATACATTTCCGGTGCTGGGAGGGAATCTCAATGGATTTTATCATAGGTATATCCAAGTCAGAAAGAAATAATGTTATTATGGTGGTTGTTGATACACTCACGAAGTATGCACATTTTTGTGCACTCACTCACCATTTTAATCCAAGTACAGTATATGCATCCTTTATGCAAACTGTTCAGAAGTTACATGGAAATCCGAAGATGATTATAAGTGACAGAGATCAAATTTTCACTGGAAAATTTTGGATTGAATTTTTTTCTTGTTTGGGTACCCAATTGGCTCACATTTCATCTTATCAACCTCAATCTGATGGGAAAACTAATATAGTGAACAAATGTTTGGAAGGATATCTTTGTTGATTTGCATATGATAAACAAACACAGTGGGTGAAATGGTTATGTTTGGAAGAATGATGATACAATACTTCCTTCCATACATCATAAAAAATGTCTCCATTTATGGCACTTTATGGGTACTCGTTTCCATCTATAACATCTCCCTTAAAATGAAAATCTAAAGTTCAATCCGTGGAAGATCACATAGAGCACCAACAAGAAGTTCTCCATATACTTAAGGACAACCTGCCTATGTCAAAAAACGCGATGAAACAACAATCTATTCAACGTCACAGTGAAATGAGTTTCAGAGAAGGGGATTGGGTATTTCTGAGTCTACAACCTTACAAGAAGATGTCACTCAAGAAAATAAATAAGGACAATAAATTAGCACCCAAGTAGTATGGTCCTTATAAAGTGTTGCAGAAGATTGGTAGTATGGCTTACAAATTGGAGTTCCCTTCATCTTCAAGAGTACATCCAATTTTCCATGTTTCTTGCTTAAAGAAGGTAATAGGGGACAATATCCCAATTCAAACAATCTTGTCATAGCTTGATGAAGAAGGAAAAGTCATATTGGAGCTTGAACAAATTATCAAAACAAGGACCAAATAGCTAGGAAATCGGGCTATTGTTGGTACCTCATCAAGTAGAAGAACTTACCAGTTGAAGATTCAACACGGGAAGATAAGTCCTTCATACAGAGGCATCTGTAACTAGTAGGACAACACTTTTCTAAAGGGGAGGGGCATGTTAAGCCCTAAATGTGGGAACATTCCCCCCTATATTGTGGTGCATTACATTAGTTTTGATGTCGGCTTTGGTCCATTAGTTTTAATTGTCATTAGTATGGTTATATTATTTATGTCGGCTTGGGTCAGTTAGTTGGAATTATACCTCTTAGTATCCTATAAATATAGGAAGGATACCTTTCATTTGGAGTATCTTGTCTTGGCTTGTCTTGTGTACTTAGTGCATTGTATAAGGAGGGTTCCCCCTCAAAGAGGCTTTCTATTAATCTATTTTCTTCATTAAAGTCGTGGAGTACTCTTTTTGATCTATTTATGCTCTTTTCATGCTCTTTTTGGAATTTTGTTGCATAAAATTCATGGATCTGTGGTGTACTTGAATGATAACCATTCATGTTATCTAGCTGAGCAGAGGTATTCACTCCTCTCAAAAGAGAGTCATATGATACTTTGGATTTTGTTTGTAGTCACCTTTTAGATTATTGGTCTATTGACCTCTACCCTGCCATATTATTCCATTATATTATAATGAATTTTTCCCATTGACTTCCCTTCAAACCTCATACATTAGGATGCATCTTTTATAACATCATTTGGTCACCATTGACTAGTGATTCTCCATTAGCTATTTATTCAAGATCACACCATAATCATTCCAATCATTAGATATTTTTGAATCCCATACCAATTGATGCACACAACTTTCCTTCAAGCAACTCATGTTTTGCTCATATGCCCCTTTCATGCAACCTACAAAAACCAGGAAAATTTCCCAAAAAATAATAAATGCACAAAATGTGTCCTCTTGTGTAGGGATTACAAAGTTGATACTCATGTACAACCCTGAAATCCATCCCTAGATAACTTAATTACCTTCTCATGGTATAAATAGGAGTTTTATGTTGGTAGGAGGGGCACTACCAATTAGGAAAAATATATGCTATAAGAATTTCCCTAGATTTTTATTACTTCCCCCTCATTAGAGTTTCCTAGTTCTGGATTTATTTTCTAACTTTAAGTTGGGTTTAAACGTTCTTCGAGTTTCTTAACCATAGTAAAGATAGAAATTATAGGAAAAGTAGAAATTGATTATTGGTCCAAGCTGGAGGAACTTGGACTCAAGTGGCACAAGTGTTAGAAGCATCAATAAGGTATATGGTTTTGTTAATGTTCAATTTTTATTAATATATGTATATCTTTCTTCCTACCACCACAACCTCCAATTCACTCTACAATGTGTTTAATTAATTACTTCATTTTTATAATTTGCGGTTAAGCTAAATACCTTATCTTACTTTTAATTGGTTTATTATTAATATTTTTTACCATTCGGTATACTTATGTAATTTTACATTTATATGCATATCGGTATTTGAGGAATGTTGTATTTCTATTTGTGTGTATATCTAGAGAAAGGCTTGGAGTTGCAAGAATATTGTGTAGATTTTGCACAAAAGACAACAAGGGATTATTCATCTTATCATGAGTATTTTACCTTTTTTCATCCTATTTCTTTCAATGGTGTAACTCACTAATTTTGGAAAGTAGTTATTGTTCTTGATTTCTCTATAAGTGATATAATATTAATCACTGGGGACTTTTCACTGCACGAGTACCACTACAAAATTATTTGTATTAAGCTTCTATAGAGGACAAATCAATAACTACTTGTTCTTACTCCAAGAAAATATGCTCAGTGAAATTGTGAATCCATATCATGTAGTGGATTTTATATCAGTTAGGAAACCAACACAACCAAAATTTGAATAACATATCAAATCAACAATACATTGATAAGTAAATGCAATGCTGGTGTTGTCTCTCTTCCTAACGAGGAAATAAAAGTGAAGAAAATGGTTATGTATTCTTTCTATAATCAACTAGCAACATAAACTTGATAATATGAATGTATGTGGTGTATCAATGATTGAATTAACTTGAGGGGTTTATTTAAATCTAAATAGTCCCTTTTCATTGATGACTTAATGGGATAATGATAGGCATTGGAGACTAGATCAATGGTTATTTTTAGATACCATGGTTTGGGAATGTCCACATTCAACCACTACATATTTTTGAAAGGTGCATAGTACTTATGAGTAAATATATTATATTTTTTGGGAGACTTCATGGTCTTCAAGTATTTTAGTGTGATGGGCCTATGTGGATTTTTAGGGAAATTCCATACAATTACATTTTATGGTAAAATTTTAGTTTTACTTGGGTTTTTGGTCATATTTCTAAGGTCATATGGTGATAGAGGTGATGGAAATGGGGATAATACTACTGGAAGTGATACATAAAGGATATTATTTTCATGAAAAAGTAGGTGAGAAAAATTAGGTTGTTAACGAATTCCCCCTAATGTCTAAGGTTAGGAGCACATCCTATGTGTTGGCGCACGGGAAGACCCAAGGTTCATCATAAATCACACCAATAGAACCCCAGACACCGGCCCTTTTGGAATCACCTGTGAATAGATTAAGTCTCACCCGTGGTATTAGAGGGGACTACAGGAACTAAGTTTCTATAGGGATAAAAGGATGTGAATAGGAATCCAATAGATCTACTTGTTAGGAACCCATGTCTTTACTTTGTTAGTATGTTGTTATTGGACGCATATGCTTTGTAAGTCGTCCCGTAGTATTTGTTGATCAATAGTTTGTGTTATTGTTGTTGGCGCATATGCTTTGTAAGTCGTCCGTAGTATTGTTGATCCATAGTTTGTAGTGGCCCATGGTTTTGACCCATAGTATTGGCGCCTAGACTTAGTATATGAGTGTGTGTTGAGACCTATGAAGGCACCGTGAAGTTATTTGTATTGAGCTTGCTCATAGGAGGTCGCCCCCTCGAAGTGGCCTGTGATCAATATAAAAGTGATTATGAGTTCTGTCATTTCTGCTATTTCGCATATTCGTTTTAAATAATTGTTGCAGGTGCATCACATCTGGTATCAGAGCACTTTCTTGGGCTCGTTGGGTGAAATTTCTGCCAATTTTTTTTCGCAACTGTTGCAGGTTTGAATTTGGGAATAATCCCTATCCGCTTAACTGTGGGAAGTACTTGGGCATAAGCCCTAAAACTCATTGTGAGGAGTACCACAGGAACCCTGAAGTAGCTGGCCCATTGAGAGGACCTACCAGCGAAAAGGGCAACGACCCCTACCTAATTGACTAGTTCCCACCCGTGAGGTAAACCAAGAGCTGTCGTTTGTGGCAAAGTGGTTATCGGTTTTACCTGAGCCGTGGAGTGAGGGGTACTGCCCCAATACGCAAGCCGTCAGAAAGCATTGGTGGCCGAGTGAAACCCCTGAACTGTTAGGAAGCCGCACATACCTGGGGTCCATATCTACTTTCAGCTGAACTATTGTTGATCACTACTGCGTCATTTCAGATCCATTTTGCAAGCCGTTCCAGATCCAGCCATTTTCAATCCATTCGGCACTGTTCCAGATCCCTTCCGAGCCGTAGCCGCTCAAGTCTGAAAAAAAAAGGGGTATAAAATTCAGTTTTTTTTCCATATCTCCCTTGTTTTCACTCTGTTTCCCTTGAAATTTTCGGGGAACAATTGTCATCCCATTATGCATATTTCATTCCCGAGGACCCTATCCCCAATTCCCCTTCCCAAAGCCTGAAATCCCACATTTGTCTATTTTTAGGGTTTGCCATAACTTCCTCAGATTTCACCCAATCACCTTCAAATTTTACCACAGAGTTCCTTTCTGAATTCTGCTTCTTTGTCCCCCTCTGCCAAATTTTCCCATTCTTTCACCCCACTTCTGAAATCCTCATTTTTGGATTCCTTGTCTAGTTGACAGTGTCTGACACCTAGTCAAACCCCAATTACACTTCATATTTTTTCCCAAGTCCAGATTTTCCCTTACTGAAGCAGTTTTTGTTTTTGTTTTTCTACCCAGTAAAAAAAATAAAAAAAATACTCTTGGTTATGGTTGTCACCCGTGCAGGAGCAAAAACCATGGAAGAAGCACTTGCAGCCATCCAAGCCAAACTCCAGGATCTGGATGAAAAATTTCTCGGCCTCCATCTTGAACATTCAGCTATGAACAACAAATGGCAGTCCGAGTCTTCATCAGACAATGGGTTCTCTTCTTCTAGCAATTTCCGTGGTCCGAAGCTTGATTTTCCTCGCTTCAATGGTACTGATCCAACTGGATGGATCTATCGTGCAGAACAGTATTTCAGTCCGCATAATACTTTTGATGTCAACAAAGTTCCGCTGGCATCATTTCACTTGGAACAGGAAGCTCTTCAATGGTACCGTTGGTACATCAAGGCTCATCCAGAGCCCAAATGGTCAGACTTTTGCTAGCTCCTTTTGCAACAATTTTGTCCTAGTGCTTTTGATGACTTCACCGGAGCCCTCACTAAACTTCGCCAAATTGGCACTGTGAGAGAGTATCAAACCGAATTTGAGAACCTAGCCAACCACACCGAAGGATTGTCTGATGACTTTTACCAGAGTTGTTTTATCAGTGGTCTAAAGGATGCCATCCGCTTTGAGGTCAAAATGTTCTGTCCCACCACAATGATGGAAGCCCTAGGGTTGGCTAAGTTGGTAGAAGACAAGATTGTAGCCCAACAACGCTCCAAGCCCACTTTTGTTCCCTTCTGAAATATGTGTTCTCAGTGACCACCTATACCGCAGGCTCCTCGACTGACTCCTATCAAGCGTTTGTCTGAAACAGAGATGCAAGCATGCAGAGAAAAGGGGCTTTGCTATAATTGTGATGAGAAATTCACTCGGGGACATAGATGTGTTCAGGAAAAGCTCTATCTCTTAGATGTGGAGTCTTCGCCTGCCTCTAAAATTGGTGAAGAAGATCCAGAAACACTGGATGCTCTGGTCGACATTCAGGAAACGCCTATTGACCCTCCGTCTCAGGATGACTAGCCAGAGATATCTCTCCATGCTTTAGTTGGAATCACCACCCCCCAAACAATGCGGGTCAGGGGTTACTTCAAGAATCTTCCTCTTACAATACTCATTGATTTTGGTAGCACTCATAATTTCATTGACCCTTGGATCGCCAAACAAACTGATTGTTTTATCCATCCTTGCTCCAACTTTGAAGTCATGATTGCCAATGGGGGCACCTTACCTTGCAAAGGGAAGTGTCGAAATATGCGTATCTCTATGGGAGATTATACCTTGCGCTTTGACATGTTTTCCTTGCCCTTAGGCGGATGTCACGTGGTTTTGGGCGCTCAATGGCTACGCACCCTTGGCCCTATATTATGGGATTTTGCTGAACTTTGGATGCAGTTTTCCCTCAATGGACAAAAACACACATTGACAGGATTACAACCAGGTTCTCTCAGCATCATCAGTTCACATCGCATGGAAAAACTCCTCAAGAAGAATACACATGGTGTCATCGCTCAGATCCATTTCATTCAGATGCAACCATCAGCAGTCTCCACTACTCCTTTGGATCTACAACAAATTCTGGATCGATATACAGGTGTCTTTGCTGAACCAGTGGGATTGCCACCTTCCAGGCCAGAAGACCATCATATTCAGCTCGTTCCTGGCAGCGTTCCTCCCAACATCAGGCCCTATCACTACCCATTTCACCAAAAAACAAAGATTGAAATGCTCGTTCGGGACTTATTGAAGCAAGGTATTATTCGCCCAAGCACTAGTTCCTTTTCTTCTCCAGTTATTCTTGTCCGCAAAAAAGATGGGTCATGGTGCCTCTGCATTGACTTCCGAGCACTTAATCACCTCACCATCAAGGATAAGTTTCCAATTCCTGTTGTTGATGAGCTTCTTGATGAGCTTCATGGGGCTCACTTTTTCTCCAAGTTGGATCTTCGTTCTAGGTATCATCAAATTCAGGTTCATGAGGATGATATCCCTAAAATAGCTTTCCGCACACATGATGGCCATTATGAGTTTTTGGTCATGCCCTTTGGCCTCACTAATGCTCCTTCCACATTCCAGGCCTTAATGAATAAAATATTTCGACCCTACTTGCGGAAATTCATTCTGGTATTCTTTGATGATATCCTCATCTACAGTAAAACATGGGATGAACATCTCCAGCATCTGGATCTTGTCATGCAACTTTTCTCTGACCATCATCTCCATGCCAAGTAGTCTAAATGTGTTTTTGGACAGAAGGAAGTTGAGTATCTCGGGCACATTATCTCTACACAAGGGGTTCGTGTGGATCTGCCAAAATCGATGCCATGAACAATTGGCCGCATCCTCAGACACTCAAGAGCCTTCGTGGTTTTTTGGGATTGACTGGCTACTACCGCAAGTTTGTCAAGGATTATGGGAAGATTGCAGCTCCATTAACTGCTCTATTGAAAAAGGATGCTTTTACATGGACACCTGCTGCTCAGTGTGCATTTGACAAACTTAAACAAGCTATGTGTACTACACCTGTGCTAGCCATGCCCGATTTTTCCAAGCCATTCACTATTGAGAGTGATGCTTACGGCAATGGACTTGGTGCTGTTCTCCTTCAAGATGAACACCCCATTGCGTTCACCAGCAAAGCCCTTTCAGGTAAGAATTTAGCTGCCTCTACCTATGAGAAGGAAATGATGGCTATTTTGCATGCAGTACAGAAGTGGCGCCCATACCTATTAGGGAATCATTTCTGCATCAAGATTGATCACCAGAGTCCGAAATATTTCTTGGACCAGCGTGTCCCCTCCTCGGCACAACAGAAATGGGTTAGCAAACTCATGGGTTATGACTATGAGATCACTTACAAGAAGGGTTACCAACGTTTCTCTTTCTTGCACATTTGATGCCCAA
The DNA here is from genome assembly GCA_027924585.1 of Larix kaempferi. NCBI lineage: Eukaryota > Viridiplantae > Streptophyta > Pinopsida > Pinales > Pinaceae > Larix > Larix kaempferi. The sequence goes on from BSBM01000368.1 coordinate 11,286,549, forward strand.
GGTTCTCTTTCAGCTATTTCTATGCCTGTTCCAAATTGGTTGCAATCTGTTCAACAGGGTTATGTCAATGACTCTTCCTTATCTCAAATCATCCAATGCTTGACCAACAACCCTTCTAATGTACCGCATTACTCTTGGGATGGTGCTTCTCTGCGATACGAGGGTCGTCTGGTGCTTCCACAGAGCACAGATCTTCAACAGGCTGTCTTCTATAACCTCCATGCTTCTCCATCGGCAGGGCACTCCGGGTTCCTCAAAACGTATGAACGAGCACGACGTAACTTCTTGTGGCAGGGCATGAAAATGACAATTCAACAGATGGTGTCCGAATGTGATACCTGCCAGCGCAATAAGGGTGAAACAACACTCCTTCTAGGATTGCTTGAACCCTTGCCCATACCTACACGGATTTGGACAGATATTTCTATGGATTTCATTGAAGGGCTCCCTAAATCTGGTGGGAAGACAGTGATTCTCATTGTGGTTGATCGCCTCTCCAAATATAGCCATTTTTGTGCTCTCAGCCATCCCTATACAGCCTCCTCCGCTGCTCAAATTTTCCTAGACTAGATCTTTCGTCTTCATGGCATCCCTTCTTCCATTGTCTCGGATTGTGATGCAACTTTCACCAGTCATTTTTGGACAAAACTATTTCACCACATTGGCAGCAAACTGAAGATGAGTTCAGGGTATCACCCACAAACAGATGGTCAGACTTAAATTATCAATAAATGCTTGGAAACTTATCTTCGTTGCTTCACCTCGGAACAACAACATCAGTGGGAAAAGTGGCTTTCTCTCGCTGAATGGTGGTACAATACCTCTTACCACACTGCCTCTAAAATGACCCCATATGAAGTAGTCTATGGTCAGGCACCTCTAGCTCTTCTTCCATACACCCCCACCAGTTCACTAGTTCAGGAAGTTGACACGGTCCTTCGAAACCGCGATCAGATTCTTCGCATTTTGCGAGACAATCTTCACATGGCAAGAAATCACATGAAGCAACAAGCTGATTAGCACCGTTCTAAGTGCACTTTTCAAGTCAGCAATATGGTTTTTCTTCGTCTCCAGCCGTACAAACAATCCTCCTTGAAACTCAAACGACGTCATAAGCTCACTTCAAAGTTATATGGGCCATATCGGATTCTTCAGAAGATTGGGTCCGTTGCTTATAAATTGGAACTTCCTCCTTCTTCCCGCATTCATCCAGTCTTTCATGTTTCTTGTCTGAAGAAAGTTCTTGGCACCAACATCAGTGGACAAACGATTTTACCCGAACTGGATAATGAAGGATCCATCCTTTTGGAGCCATAGGCCATCCTCAATCGATGCACACTTCAGCTTCGCTCTCGCTCTATCACAAAGGTCTTAATTCAGTGGCACGACATGCAACCAGAAGATGCTACATGGGAACCACTCCTTCAGATTCAACAACAATTTCCCCATCTAAAGCTTTGAGGAAAAATCTTTTTTTAAGGGGGAGGGGGTGTTAGGAACCCATGTCTTTACTTTGTTAGTATGTTGTTATTGGACGCATATGCTTTGTAAGTCGTCCCGTAGTATTTGTTGATCAATAGTTTGTGTTATTGTTGTTGGCGCATATGCTTTGTAAGTCGCCCGTAGTATTGTTGATCCATAGTTTGTAGCGGCCCATGGTTTTGACCCATAGTATTGGCGCCTAGACTTAGTATATAAGTGTGTGTTGAGACCTATGAAGGCACCGTGAAGTTATTTGTATTGAGTTTGCTCATAGGAGGTTGCCCCCTCGAAGTGGCCCGTGATCAATATAAAAGTGATTTTGAGTTCTGTCATTTCCGCTATTTCGCATATTCGTATTAATTAATTGTTGCAGGTGCATCACACTACTATTCATTCATTTATTGCACAATTTAACATTATTTCCATCATAACAAAAATAACATTCATAACAACATCATATTGGATTAAGCACGTGTGACAAATACAAGCATTTAACACAATCATAAAATACTACAACTAGAGTCTCTCAATTGTATTATAAGTGGAACGGTTTTACATAGCTTGCGTAGTGTGCATCAATACTCAATCTTCAACTACCCAACCTTACCTAGCAACACAATGACAATATGATAGCTACTATATGTAAGCACAAGTTTCTATCCAAACAAACACTAACTAATTTACCCTTACACCCCCTACATATTTATTCATCAAAACATGGGAAGAGCCGTTACAAAGTGGACACAAATCCTAACTAATTTCTAACTATCTTCTACCTTATGCGCAATTTTGGGACAATTGTTGAACTGTCACATAGTCCATCTCTGGCAAGTGAAATCCCAGACAGGTCCAAAACCTGCTCCATGTCACGTCCCCTCATATAGAATCGAATGACAGAGGGAACATGCTTGATCCGTGGGGTGCTATAATTCCCCACTAAGGCCGTATTTTCAATTTCATTTAAATCTAAATGCGTGTGCAGGCATATGATAACAAACACAATGGAATTAAAATCAATTACACACACACATAGCATGCATGTATCAGCATGTTCAACACAGGCTAACAATAAAATCATGCACATAAATATAATCATCTTATGCTATTCATAGACATTCAATTGCATCAATTCAAATTGGATCATTCATTCAATTTACCATAAACAAGCAGTCACTCATAATACATGAAATTTGGCATATTCAGAAACAACATTGAACACTTATATATTAATGGAAATTGTCCAAGCAACTGGCTATGGAGGAGCAATGTTACACCAACCCATAGGTATCTGTCCATCCTATATTATTTCAGCTGAGGGACCACCCCCGAGCTGGGATACGTATCCACTAAGGAGGAACTACTCAGCCTCACTCACAACCACAGTCACAATTACTCATGCTAAGCCAACACACAGCTGGGTTCGTCAAGAATGTAGGGATATAGGGAAGGATATTGCTAAGACAGTGTGCTCAACCACAGAGCTACATGCATTTCAACTGATCTCAAATATCCTTGGCACCCACAATTCCTACCACACCCAACACAAGGAAGGTCCCCTTCTCTGCTACACAGTCCTGCAGGCACCCCTTCCTTCTAGTGCTCTTTAGCGTGGGCATAGAAAGGTCCAAATTACTACATCCATATATATTCGTGCCTTCACTGGGTTTATCATGCAAATCCAACCTCTGATCTCTCACCCAAATTTGATCCACTCTTGGATTTTCCCAAACTCTGGCTACTTTAACTCCCAAAAACAAAATTGAAATTCCCAGCTTCCAAATCTGGGTTTTCCTATGGATTTATGGGAATTTAACATTCTCAATTTATCCCCAGGGTTTATGTCTATGGGTCCCCCATTGGATTTTGTTTCTCACATCAAATTTTGGATGTTTTTGGTGCTCAAAATCGTGGTTTCTACTCTTGTTGCGATTTATTCTATTCTTCCCTATTGGGTATGCATAATCGTTGAGAAAATGATTTTGGGTTGGTCAACAATGGAATGGGGATGGTGGAAAAATGAATTTCCATGAGGAAGTTAACTTATGGGCCAAGTAAGCTGATCCCATAACCTGCAATATGACTTTCTAATCTTTCCCATGCTCCATTAAATTCATGGGATGAATTCTTAGTTGCCTCTTCCTAACAAAATTAAATGTCAGCATGGTGGTCAAGATGGGTTCTCATAATGACACTTGGCAATAAAGGATTGAATCCCCAACTCCTCACCTCTCCCTAGTGGATACATTCATACCCCTCATTTTAGTTGCTTCCATAGCCAATTCTTGTAATTTTATTTACATCTTAAATATTTACATGATTTTACAATTCCCATTGTTTACTAACACATGGTTCATAAAATAGAAAATACTTGTCTTTTAAAGCTGAGCATTCACTAGCGAGGCCTTGGCCTTGAGCTCCACGCTAGGAATTTATACATCGCATATGCATAATATTTACACATTAATCCAATAATTCCAAGGGTCTAAATAGGGGTATTACATTCCCATCCCCCTTAGAACAACACTGTTGTTGGTCAAATTAGCACTTCTCCGTTCGTGACCACATTTCCCTATCGGTCACAAAAAAGGACACTATGGATGGAAGAGCTTGCTTTACCTTATATGATTTGGATCTAAACTTTGCAATCCTTTCCTCAACAAACATATTTTTTGTAAATATTTTTAAGCATAACCACAACTTTGATATAAGCCAACAAGTGAGTCACTTGCGAGTGTCTCTATAGACAATCCCCGGGTATCATATGAAAAGTTGCACCCGCTAGCTGCAAGACATAATAGCTGTGAGTCACTCGCTAGTTGTCCAAAGGCATACTTGCGGGTATCTTTAAAAATCTCAAAAAAAATATAAAAACATGAATTATGGATTAGTTAGGGAAGTTATTCAAACTACCTTAACTTCCTAAGCCAACTGCCTTTCTAACCTGCCCTCCTAGCCTTGCCATAAATACAAGGAGAGATGATTGTGAAAGGGGAGCCAAATTTGGATAAAGAAACGATGGAGGAATACTTACTCAATAGAGAAGAGCAAGATCCTAGGGTCTGGTTACGACGGTGCTAGTTGCAGGACATGTATAACTAGTTGTTATTTATGCAAATAAAATTAGATATTTCCCTTCGATTAGCACTTGTCTTTACGTAAACTTGATGTTTGAATCTGTCATATGAATCTATATATGAGTTTCAATTTCAATTGTTTATCTTTAATTAGCCAAATTGCTTTGAGAAAGGTAGTTTGTTTGCTTGCAGGTTCATCAGTCGGAGCAGTGTAGCAGTGGATTGAGAAGATTGGATTTCAAAAGCTTGGATCAACCATCGATTATCCAGGTGTGAACTTCATCTTGAATCCTATTTATTTTATGAATGGGAAGAAGTGTTGAATGTTACATGTGTTTTATTTTTTGTTTCTGCAATAAAATCCAATGTACATTGGTGACCTCCATTTCCCAGACATAGGTTATTAAACCGCACAACATAAATGGTGACTCCGCTGGGTAGAATTTGTTTATGCTTTGGGGATTCTTGAGATATTTTCTTTCAGTTTTTATCAACTTTTAGGTCTCTGTGAATGTTTTTAAGGTTTTTAGCATCCTTGTGCTTGACTCAGTTGTGGTTTGTTCTTCAATTTTCTTTCTTTTTAAAACCTTTTGGAACATACCCATGATTTTCCATTACTTACAGTTGCGGTTATCTTTATCTACCCATGATTTTCCTATTTCTGTACCCCCAAGTCACTCGCGTGACTCTGCAGACACAGTCGCGGTTTTTCCCTGAAAATTTTGTTTTTTCTTTTAGGGTTGGTTTTTTTGGTTTTGAAAGTACACTTGTTGATCTTAGACCTTCTAACTGCTTATGAGTTGTTGGCTTAGTCTTCTATATCCCTTTGAGAGATTCCTTTTTGGTTCTTTGTGCTTGTGAAGGTACCTAACTCTTTCTAATCCATAGTTTGTTTGGCGAATGCTTGGACTTGGTCCTTTATAGTCAGTGGTGTTTAGAGAGAAGCCCAATTTCTGCATAGATTTATTGCTTTCTATTTTACATATCAGTTGTTTCTTATAGTATCTCGTTTCCAAACCTTAGTTACTTCTAGGTCATTTGAAGCAACTTTTTGGGTTGTTCTTTTTCAGTCCTTTGCTAGGGTCAAAGTCTGATTTTTATAGCTTTAGGTTCATCTTTCCTTTGCCTGCACATATGGTTGTTCTTGTTTGTTCATAGCTATTTTCCTTTTCTTTCATTTTTAAAGAAAAAAATCAAATCAAAAGAACATTTGCTTTATAACAAGAATTTTCCCTTTTCGTAGTAGTTGTAGTCATATATGCTATCTTCTTTGAAAAAAAAATTTAAATTTTTTTTTTTTAGGTTTACTTTGCGATTTTACATTTTGAAAGTTAAGCAACAAAAGAAATTGTGAAAAAGTTACATTGTCATATATACATTTTCCTTCCATTTGTAACCAATGCACACAAATACACTACCCTTTTGAGTAAACAAAAAACCCTAAAAAGAATCATTAATTTAAAATTTGAGTAATTTTTCTTTTTAGGTCACACAAACCAATTAGCTTAGGCTAGCGTTTTGGAATAGATCATATTAAACTTTCCAAAATCATTTAATTCTCGAAATTGTAGTAAGACTATCTTTAGGCAAATCCACTTTTGTGGAGGTGTGATGGGAAGTTCGATTCAAACCGGATTTAAGAACGAGGTCGTGTGAGGTTGATCAGTTGGGGATACCCCCCCACTTTTCAATCGAGCATATACCAGAACTGCCACATGTACGGGTGTCCATCAGTACCTAGATTTGTTTTGTATTTCACTCTTAGTTACCCTGCCCATACGTGTTGGTTTGACCTGCGACTATCCCCTTAGAATCTTTCTGCAACTGTGGTAGCCTTAGTATCTTTGACCTATAGGGATTTACACAGTTGACAGTGTAAGTATATTTCCATTGTTCCTAGGATAGACGTGGGAGGAAATCCCTTCCAGTTATTTGGGAGGGAGGTTGGTGATTCAAACGCTTGCACCCGAAGAATATGTATTGTGGACCCATGGTAATTGTCCTTCGCTACTATACTGGTTTGTTATAGGCCCAAACTATCCCAAACTTCCCTTTGAGAGTATCATCTCTGTTTTCTTGGTCTTGATCACCATAGGAAATTTTTTTAGTGGTTTGCTGTTTGTTTCTTGCTATTCTAGTGGCCCCTAGGTTGATCACTTAGTATATCTTTGTTACAGTTGTGGAGGACCAACCTAATCGTAGGTCACGAAGGTTGCAAAACCTTCCTACACTCACCGTGGATCCTCCACTTCCACCTCAGCGATGTAGAGCAGAATCACGTGGTTCTTTTGAACTCATAGGTACAACTAAACCCCCTAGAGAGCCCCATCTTATCTCTCAAACTAAACCGGTTCAGGAACCCATCGAGGTTGAATATTTTCCTACATAAGAGTTCACGAGACCCTTCAACCCTCCACTAATGGGACCTAACGACCCTTATTTAGAAAGAGTTGTATCTTTAGGTATTCCTGAGTTAAGCGTATATAGGTTTACACCTATTCTTTCTATGGATAACATAGGGGATGCATCGAGAGTTCCTAATACTCCCACTGCAGCTATCATATCAGGAGGTTTATCTCCCCCACCTTTAAACACATCAATACTGAGTTCATTGCAGTTCACTTTTGCTTCGAGCACCTATTTCAGTTTCAATGTTGGATCTTCAGGTTTGTCTAGCACCCAAGTTGCGGTGACATATATTCCCTTTGGATCCACTATTGGCCCATCTATTATTCGTTTTTCAGGGATACCCTCGGTGTCCTTTACATATTCCCCTTTTGTTCAGTAGTTCCAGGTTAATCCTAATTATGCTCCTTTCAATCAAGGATTTCCTTGGCATGGAGGACACATTGCTCCTTCTGCACCATTTGTAGGCTCAATGCCTGCATCTTCCGTTGCATCAATGTTAGGTTTTAACCCCTTTATAGGCTTCAATGCACATTCTTCTATTGTATAAACCTCTAATGTTCCTATAGGGAGTACTCCCTTTTCACTATTTGCTAGAGGGGGCAGTAATAGTTATACTAACCCTCTATTCGGAGGTACCTATACCCAACCACAATGGACTAACCCATAAGGAAGTAATCCTCTATCTTATGGTTGGAGCAACTTTAGCAATGTTTTTTCTTCGCAATCGATGGCTGGGGGCATCCCAAATCAACCTTATAGGAATCATGTTTTGGGTGGTTCCCCTTACCGGAATCCTCCAAATTACATGCCATCGGCACGAACTCATTTGCCTTTCCTAGCAACTTTAAATTTTCCATACCTTTCAAAATTGATGAATGACCCAGTGTGGCACAACCCTGCTTGGCTGTTGGTCCCAACCAAACTTCCTTTGGACATTCCAAAATTCGAAGGTAAAACTGGTGAAGACCATGGTGACTATGTCACAAATTTTCACCTTTGGTGCTACTCTAACTCGTTAAACGACGATTCAATTCAATCGAGGCTCTTTTAGAGAACCTTAACGAGCATTGTAGCTAAGTGGTATATCGAATTTCCTACTGCACAATATAATAATTTTGGGGATTTAGCGACAGTTTTCTTGAATCATTTCCATCTTCCCATCCAGTATGATGCCGGTACGAATCTTCTCTCTACCTTTAGACAAAACAAAGCCACCCATATTTTTGATAATATTCAGCAGTGGCGAAGATGGAAATGACTCATCAAAGCTAATATTCCCCCATAATTTCTATTGGAGTGGTATTTAAAATCACTACTACCTTACATCTCTAAGGATGTTTCAACTTCCGGGGTCACTTCTGAAGAGGAATCAATTGTAAGGACCCAACATCTTGACTTGATCTACGCTCAGTCTGGGATCCTTTACGAAATAATTCCTGACACACCTAGGTCTAATATAGAACTCGGTAAGCCTAGACCTGGACTGCATGTTGATGGCATCATTGGTTCAACCAACTCATCCACACTAGAATCTTTAACGAAAAAAGTCCATGCACTTTCAGTGAAGCAGTCTGTTGTGGAAGAAACTACGGCTGGACCATCTCCTTCACAAATAGAATCTGTAAAAAATGTGAAGACAAACCAAAAGGGTCCTCGGCAACCCAATAGCAAGAAAAAGGGTAAGAAAGGGGACGGGAACCAACAAAATCCGAAGAAAACTGAAAATTCCGAGGAGTGAAAGAAAGATAAGATGAAGGTGAAGTTTCCTTGCAAACTCTGTAAAGAATATCACCTCACTCATCAATTCCCTCTTATCGATGAAGCCCAGAAGTTGTTAAGTGAGAAGAAACCCACTGTTCTGAAGGATCCTTTTCCCAAAGGACAAGGTTTAGCTTCTAGCAGCTCTAATACTGGTGGAACTCATCATGTTACACCAGCCGATCAATATTATATTAACATGGTTAACTCACACACTCTACTATAGATGAGAGCCCAGAATTATAACCCAAATATGCAACAGAAAGACAAAGACGTTCCCAAGTCCTCTGTTCCTCTCCACATCAAGATACCAACAGACCCTTTTCCAAAGATACCAAAAGGTGTCTATAAACGGGAAATGCACAATCCTAATGCGCGGGTTGATCCAAACTACTCCGTTGTAGAAGATCTAGCCCAAACGCCATGTGCTATGTCCACCCTAGAAGTTTTGCAAAGCTTTCCATCGCATCGTAATGCACTTCTAGTGGCAATAGGTAGCATGGATTCGCTGAGTATGCTTGCTAGATTTGATATGTCAGATATTAAACCATAGTTTCCCTATCATGTGGCCTTTCAGATCGAAGTATTACATGGTTCAAATACCATTGGACGAATGGTATTAGATGAAGGCATGTCAACATGTGTAATGTCTATATCCTATTGGAAAGCCTTGGGTTCTCATGAGTTAGCCCTTTCCATTACAATACTTACTGCTTTTGATGGAATATATTTCTATCCACATGGAGTCTTACCATCATTCGAGATTCAACTTGATGGTAAAGTAGTGTCAGTGGTAGTAGAAGTTGTGGATGCTTCTCTCGACTACAATCTGTTGTTGGAAATAAGTTGGACGTACTCTATGCAAGCCATCCCCTCATCCTTTTTCTGAGTACTTATGTTCCCTCATGAAGGTAAGGTCGTCATGGTTGATCAACTATCCTTCACTCGGAAAAACAACACAACTCCGTTAGATTCAAAAATCCCTTTGATTGATCAAGCTTATCTTCCCAGTGAGAGATTAGGAGTAGGTATGTATTCATCTTTGATGGGCACATTTGGCCTACTTACTCCTGTAAACTATATTGTTTTAATGAGTACCACTGATATATCATCTCGGGAAGTTTTTACGGTTAGTCAGACAATTGATCTGTGGATCCTCCCCACTCAACAAGATCCAATCATGCCCTTATCCGTCACAGAAGTGGCTTACCAAACATCACAAAATAACGCGATAGATTATATCTCGACTTCGTTAGTCTCAACAAAGTTAGATATTGATTATACACTTGCATGGTCATTTAACTCCACACATTATTTTGATTGTTTAGATACTGTTTTTCCTTCTAATGAAGCCATCCTGGAAGCTATGGTAGGTTTGGATCATCCATGGGAACACATGCATCACAGATCCTATTTTCTTCCAGATCTGAACAAGATTGAGAATGGAGAGTTTTCAATTAGACATGGTGGTAATATTGATTTGTCCATCACTCCTTCCACAAAACAAACGATTTATGCTGAAGGTAATATGGCGAACATTTTGACGACTATACCGATCAATATTTCCACCAAACCTAATGTTGTGGAAAACATTTTCATTGGAGCAAATTTTTCTCTGCAGGAGATCACTTTGTACACCAATTTACTTAAGGAATTTCCTGACGTTTTTGCTTGGTATTATGAGGATATGCCATGCATCGACCCCTCTATTGTTGAACACATTATCATGACTTATCCGAACGCAAAACCAGTATGAAAAAAAATTCATCCAGTCAACCCTAGGAAAGTTGTGTCCAGTAAGGCTGAATTCGAAAATATCCTTAAGGCCTTCATTTATCCTATCGACATGACATAATGGGTTTCCAATCCAGTACTGGTTGATAGAAAGCAAGGTACCATACGCGTATGTACGGACTTTAGGGACCTTAATAAATCTTGTCCAAAAGATAATTATCCCACACCATTCATAGATCAAATCATTGATGCGTGTGCAAGCCATGAAATTTTCTCTTTCATGGATGGTTTTTTGGGATATAACCAAATCCAAATTAAACTTGAAGACCAACACAAGATGACTTTTATTTGTCCCTGGGGTACCTTTGCCTATAGGAAAATGTTGTTCGGATTAAAGAATGCTGGAGGTACCTTCCAGTGATCCCTGGACTTCGCTTTCCATGACATCAAACACGTAGTCGAACTGTATCTGGATGATCTCCCTGCGCGATCTCGTAAGATATTAGATGATCCTGACCATTTACGACTCGTGTTTGAACGATGCAAATGCTACAAGATTCGATTAAACCCTAACAAATGTGTATTCTGCGTCGAGTCTGGACGTTTACTAGGTTTCATTGTATCTAGTCATGGCATTATGCTCAACCCCTTGAAAGTTAAGGCTATTATCAAATTGCCTCCTCCTCGCACCATCAGACAACTTCAAAGCTTGCAGGGCATGTATAATTTTCTATGACGATTTATTATGAACTATGCTAAGATCACTAAAGGATTCATGCGATTGCTTAAGCAAGACACCCATTTTTTATGGGATGAAGCTGCACAAATTTCGTTTGACGCTTTGAAAAAAACATTATTATCATCCCCCTTGCTGAGTCAGAAGGATTATACTAAGGATTTCCTTCTATATCTTGCGGTGTCTGTTTTCAAGATCGGCATAGTCCTAGTTCAGGAGGATGACAAGCTCTAAGAGCATGTCATTTATTATCTCTCTCACGCACTTGTAATTCTTGAAATTAAATACTCTCACATCGAGAAATTGGAATTAGTGGTTGTCTATGCCATTCAGAGGTTACGTAATAATATTTTATTGCGGACCACCACAGTGGTTGAAGATGTTAATCCTTTTCAATATGTATTAAACTGACGTATCATCGGTGGGAAATTTAATAAGTGGATTGTCATTCTGTAAGAATTTGACCTAGCATTTCAATATGCTAAGGCAAAAAACATTTTGGTGTTCGCCGAGATTATCTTTCAGTTCCCTAGTGATATAACGAACAATGAGGAATATTTGTCATTACCCGATGAACATATTTTTCTCATTGCGACCTCTAACCCATGGTATGGATATATTTTAATATATCTCCAGACTTTGAAGTGTCCACCAACTTTCTGCAGAGACGAACAACGAAAGCTTAGGCATCACGCCAAGAATTAACTCATTATTTATAACACACTCTATATACGTGGGGTATATTCCATATTATGCCATTGTTTCACCCTGGAGGAAGCTGAGTCAGTATTGAACGATTCCCATAGTGGAGCATGTGGGGGTCATCTTTCTGGGTTGGAAACAACCCATAAAATATTGTGCGCTGGGTGTTTTTGGCCCACCATCTTTAAATATTGCATGGAAGCCGTGAAACACTTCCAACCATGTCAGTTTTTCACAAAGAAAATGCGAGCACACCCAGCTCCTCTTCACCCTGTTATCAGAGCAGGTCCCTTTACCAAGTGGGGGATTGACTTTATGACTTGTAATCTAGTTTCGACTGGAGGACATCACCATATCATCGTTGTTGTTGACTACTTTACGAAGTGGGACGAGGAAATTCCTACTGTGAAAGAAGATGGAGAAACGGCAATTTATTTTGTTTTCAAACAGATCATTGCCAGGTTCAGTATCCCTAAGGATATCATCAATTCCCATGGTAGACATTTCTAGAACAACATGATGACCGATTTATACACTATGCTAGGATTTTGATAAGAAAATTCGTCTTCATTTTATCTAGAGGCGAATGGGAAATTTGAAGCGGTCAATAGAAATTTGAAAACTATTCTTCAACGTACCGTTAATGCCAGTAGATCAAACTGGCACATCATGTTGTATTCATCTCTTTGGGCATATCGATACAACATCAATACTACTACGGGATTTTCACCTTTTCAACTCATTCACAGGTTGGAGGCAATCATACCGGTTGAATGCGAGATTCCATCTTTGAAGTTGGCTATCTAGCCACTTCCCGAAACTTCTGCTTTAGAAGAGAGTTTGCTTCATTTATAACATTTAGATGAACAACGCTGTGATGCGCTTACTATGAACAAAGCTCATAAAATCCGAGTTAAACATCAGTATGATAAGTATGCAAAACCAAGTGCTTTCTCAGAGGGAGACCTTGTTTTTATCTACGACTAGGAAAAGGATCCCTTGGGGGTGGGAGAGTTTAAATCCATGTGGATCGAACCTTATATTGTTTCTAAAGTGTTGAAGAAGGGATCTTATGAGTTGACAGATTATGATGGTTATAAGTTTCCTGAGCCCAAAAACAGGCTCTCCTTGAAAAAGTATTACGCTTAGGCCTACATGCTCTTTCTTGTACTATAGTTGTACATTGTTGTGGAGTTAGTCTTTTTGGATTTTCGTCTTATCTGTCTTTTGGATTTGTGGTTTCATATGACAACCGAGTGCTTCATAGGATTCACCGATGGCTCTAGTCGCCACACCCGTTAGTTGGATTCAACGGCTTGGGTTATTTACTCACCCTCTAACCAACTTGTTTCTTCGGGAAGTGCTTATTTGGGCCCTACAACGAACAACGTAGCTGATTATAGTGCGGTTATCAAATTACTTCGAGATGCTATCCATCATGGAATTTCATGTATGGAGGTAAGACTCGATTCACATTTAGTAGTACTTTAGTTAATGGGTGAGTATAGGGTTAGAGATCCGTCTTTGCTATGTCAATTTTTGCGATTTAGATTACTTGAAAGACATTTTGATTACATTACATATCAACACATTTTGAGGAATTACAATACATTAGCAAATGCATATGAAAATTATGTTCTTGACTGGAATTTGTATCATACACAATAATATGTAAAGCACATAAGATAACATGTATATAAACCGATACTGTATATATATATATATATATATATCAGGATCAAAAAATAATATGAGTTTGAGCCACTATCTGTCGCATGTCATAATATACAAAAGTGGGCATAGCCTAAAAAATAATATGTCACTCTCCCTATAGAGAGGGAGAAGCCTCAGCTAGCTTTGCTATGACCTCTCTATAACAGATGACTAGCCTAACTACTTTCCTAAGTAGTCGGATCCATGCCAGGGGCACTCTTACCACATGCTCCTGCATATCGAGCGACATCCGCTCTATCTTGTATATAGGGATATCATGATTCAACTAACTCATCTTCCCCTCGATGCTCCTCAATATGGCATCTGCAACAATTGGATCGGTTGGTCGGATGAACACTATAGGATGCTCAATAGTTCTCACTGGCCCCACATCTACATAAGTTATAGTATTAGTACTCATACTCATCATAAAAATGATATATACATAAGACATAAAAATTAAATAATTTTTCAAAAACATAAACACATTTTGGTACCTATATCTCCCTAGGCTGACCATGGAGGTAGTTCTGGATCCCCTCAAAAATCCATGCCTGCATACAAAAACTGCTCTAGTTCCATTACTTGGAGACTCCACCATGACAGATAATCCTCATCAGTATATGACAAGCTGGTCTCTCCACCACCTTGACGTAGGAAGATATCACCCCACCGAGTCATCAGTGGCTAGCGAGGGTTCAAAAGTGGTAGAGCCACCCCCGGACTAAGAGTGGGGACTCTCTCAAAGAAAAAGGTACATAGTATACTACCATAACCAAATTTATTTTTCTTCCTCATCTTACACTCTATCAACTGGTGCTTCATGTTCACCAGTAGGCCCGAACACCAATCAAAGATGACACCGCGCAAAAATTCTACACCTATTTGCATATAGTTCTGCGAGGCTAAGTGTTGTGTAGTGCCTCCAACAATCCTGTTGATTGTACTCAAGATCACCTTTAAAGGGAAACTTTCAATCTACCCAATTGGAACTTGGCTCCCACTTTTGTCAGTGCAAGGAGCGCAGTAGGTGTTGATATAGTCCTGAATGGATAAAGCACCCACTCCTCTAAATGTCCCTTAGAGTTTAACTCCTTCAACTCGTCGGGATAGGCCGGTGATGAAATATATATCCTCTATAGCAATATCAAGCATCTCCCCTTGGAGATCAAACATGCCATGATTGACATCCTAGTACCCAATGAGCATTTGGAGCAAATTCGTTTGCGCATGCATGCTTGTAATTCAAAAAAAAATTAGGATCCCACACCTCCGTAATGCATTTAAGGTGAGAGGATCCCCCATGGAATCATTGTCCATGGCCTCATGTTCCCTCTCCCTCCAAGTTAGAACCATCCTGCATCATAAAATTCCATTTCTTCCATTAGTTTGGAGTTTTTATTTTTTATACTGTGGCACCTGCAGCTTCCTTTTTTAGACAGATGCGGCTACCCGCGAGTCTCCCTATGGTAAACTCGCACACATTTCACGTGCCTGTGAGTTTTACTCAGGAAGACCGGTGGGTACGATGCCCTAGATCTAAAATGCATTTAAAACCCCCTAAAAATCACTAAAAACTTAAAGAAATGGATGCAAAAGATAGAGGAGGTTGAGATAGATTACCTATAAGTGACGGTGTCCAATTACGCTTCCTGGTTTGCCCGCAATCAATGCTTGAAGTAAGGATGTTTTTAAACTTTCTCTCCAATGGTAAAATGGTTTGTGAATTATGTTTTCTATTTGGAACTATTTATAAAAATTCTTTTAAATTTTATCCACTTTGTATAGTTTCAAATTTCTTTTTAAATCTTATTTAATCCTAATGACCCTTTTTGAGTTTTTTTGATTTGGTGAAGCATTTAAAAGGAACTTTTTACTATCAGCTGCAAAAGGTGATTAATACAAAGGTTTGTTTCTTTTGACACGTCAATTTAGTTCAACACATTATATCTATGCTGTCATTTTATGTCATTTTGAAGCTCCCTTGTTCATTTTTCAACTACCATTTTATGATATCCATTGTCATTGATTCTACCTATCGCATGATACATTAGGAACTTATACATGGTATATTATCTTTTACTTAACATTAAGTTCCCTGTCCTCATAGAGTCTTTTTATGCTCTTGTTAGACTCTTTAAAACTTAACAAGATTGCCGAGCATGCTTGTATTGTTCAAACTCGTTAAAGGAGTTGAACATATATCCACTTAGATATAAGTTTACCCATTTTCCATATCTTTGTGGATTACTTACAAAAAAGGTATACTCTAGTCATACTTGGCTAGAAGATTTCTTCTCTCATTGTTTTACACTTTTTCCGGTGAGGAGACTAACTCTACGAAAAAGGACCTTTTGGAGTCTTCTTTAGGGTTTTCAGACTCCTTAAATATGAAAACACCGACAATCACATACCAAATCAGACTCGATATTAAAATCCACGAGTAGGTGTATGGAGTTATTGTTTAAGTTTTTCAGATTCCTTAAAATTGAAAACACCGACGAGCATGAACAGATCCAGGCTCGATATTAAAATCCATGGATCAGTATTATCAAGTACCAGTCTATCTCTTCTTCAAGCTCGTTAAAACATGAAGAAGGTCCTGAGTTTCCCTCCCATGGGCTCGTTAAATTACACATGGTTGGACTTATACCAAGCATTCTTCTCTCCCCTCTTCAAGCTGGTTTTAAAAAATGAAGAAGGACTATTAAGTTTGCTTTCTTGGTCTCATTAAAAATTTACAAAAAAGGCATTATCGAGCTTTCTTTTCAATCTTTTTCAGGCTCGTTAAAACTAAGAAATTCTTTAATAAAAAGAGAAAAGGGAAGGGAAATATTCAATATTTCATTTCATTTATGGCAGTAATCTATCCTTGAACATATCACCTTTTTGAGTCTTTCAAAATAGTTGGGTTCTAGTTTTGGCCTTAGGATAAATCTGATCTTAGATTTTTTTACTCCTCCGATTGTTTACTCTTCCAATCATATTGAGAATTTGTTAAATGTCTCCTACATTGCATATTTATATCATGTTCCCTTGTGTTCAAAGATGCCTAAGTCATTCTTGTGTCATTCCCCTTGTTCAAGGATACAACCTGTGTCAGTCTTTCTGCAGTTTCCTTGATCTCATGTGTCGGCCATTCCTTGATACTAGTATGTTTCATCATATACTCAGTTCTACTCCAGATCATATCAACCTTTTATTTTCTCTCGTGTTGGATGATGGAGGATTCCTTAAGGCCTCCCTTCCAACGGACTTCTTCCCATCAACTTCAACTCATCTTGCTCTGGGAATGAAGTTTAGATTTTTTGGTAGTACCTTGGGGATCACAGTCACTAGTGGAAATTTCCCTCACTATTGGGCAGTGGGAATACATCAATGTATCCTACTTGATGGATTATTCAAGTGTTCGACTTCAAGACCCCTTATTCACACTTGTTAGAATGTACTAGTTACCTTGGACCCCATTTTCATTATTGGTGGGTGTCCTCGTGTTTGTTAACAGTTTCCATCATTGGATGGTAATCAAATGGTGTCCCCCATGTTCGACATCAACTCATTTAATTCACATGGTTAGGATTCATACCTTGAGACGGTTTGGATGAAGACCTTGGGCCTATAATAGAATCATTATATTTTTTTATTTCCCAAGCTACGCAAGATTGAGCCTCACCCATTTTCGGCTCTTGATGAGACATAGATCCAGCTTGTTGTTATGGATATGATCTCCTATTTTGACATGGATCCATGCTTGTATTTCAGTGGCCATGCTATATACATCTTTCTGTTATGTATTGGATATCATGTTCTACCATTCTGAACATCTCCTGATATCAATATTGTAATTGCTCGCTGACCTCGTTTCTGTTTTAGGTACCGTTTGTGATCTCATCCCATGGTCTCTTTTCTCCTCCTCTTCATGGATTGAAATGCATTTTGGCCATCATTTCCCTCCGACCTCATACATTAGAGGGCATATGTTATCAGTCAAATTAGCACTTCTCCGTACTTGACCACATTGCCCTGTCAGTCACACAAAAATACACTATGTATGGAAGAGCTTGCTTGACCTTATATGATTTGGATCTAAACTTTGCAATACTTTCCTCAAAAAACATATTTTTTGTAACTATTTTGAATCATAACCGTGACTTTGATATAAGCCAACACGCGGGTCACTTGCGGGTGTCTCTATAGACAACCCGCGAGTATCATTTGAAAATTTGCACCCACTAGCTGCAAGACATAATAGCTACGAGTCACTCGCTGGTTGCCAAAGTCATACTCACGTGTATCTTTAAAATCTTGAAAAAATATATAAAAACACGAATTATGGATTAGTTAGGGCAGTTATTCAAACTACCTTAAATTCCTAAGCCAACTTCCTTTCGAACCTTCCCTCCTAGCCTTGCCATAAATACAAGGGGAGAGGCTTGTGAAAGGGGATCCAACTTTGGATAAATAAATAATGGAGGAATACTTACTCAAGAGAGAGGAGCAGGAGCCTAGGGTTTGGTTACGACAGTGCTAGTTGTAGGACAAGTATAACTAGTTGTTATTTATGCAAATAAAATTAGAGATTTCCCTTCCAATAGCACTTGCCTTTATATAAATTTGATTTTTGAATCTGTCATATGAATCTATATATGAGTTTCAATTTCAAATTTTTATCTTTAATAAGCCAAATTTCTTTGAGAAAGGTAGTCTGTTTGCTTCCAGGTTCATCATTCGGAGTAGTGTAGAAGTGGATCGAGAAGATTAGATTTCAAAAGCTTGGATCAACCATTGATTATCCAAGTGTGAACTTCATCTTGAATCCTATTTCTTTTATGAACGAGAATAAGTGTTGAATGTTACATGTGTTTTATTTTCTGTTTTTGCAATAAAATTCAATGTACGTTGGTGACCTCCATTTTCCATTCATAGGTTATTAAACCACACAACAAACACTATCCTCGGTATTCTCAAAACTGAACAAAAATGGGTATGCCTCTTTCATGGCATCCTCCAGCTCCCATGTAGCCTCATCGGGACCAAGGTGCTTCCATTGCACCTTTACCTGCTCGATGGCTCAGTTCCGAAGCAATTCTACTTTCTTGTCAAGGATGTGCATGGGTTCCACTTGGAACTCTCCCTTGGGTTCCACCTGTATCAAATTCCAATCAATTATGTGATTAGGATCATGTACATACTTCTTAGCAAAGAAACACGAAAAACATTGTGAGCTCTCATGTTAGCAGGAATGCAATCCTATATGAAACTAGTCCTATCCTATCAAGGAATTCAAAGGGTCTACAATATCTTGGTGCCATCTTGGCACAAATTCCCAAATTTAGGGAAATTATTCTTGGATTTACTCTTAAATAAACATGATCCCAAATTTTAAATTCCTTGTGCACTCTTTTCAAATATGGATAACTCTTCTACATGTCCCGGGATTCCTTTAAATTTTGATTGATCTTAACAGTTTATTGCTCCATTTCCTCGAGCATTTCTGGTCCAATTACTACCTTGTTCATTGGGATATCCCAATTCACTAGAGTTCTGCAACCTTTTCAATAAAATGCCTCAAATGGGCTCATTCCTAAGGATGCTTGATGTCCATTATTGTATGAAAATTATACCAAGTGTAGGTAATCCTCCTACTTGGATGTTTTATCCATCACATACATCCTCAACATATTCTCAAGAACTTGATTCACCCTCTCAGTTTGACCATATGTTTGAGGATGATACGTTGTACTAAAATTCAGTTGAGTTCCCAATTCTTAAAATAATCCTTTCCAAAAATTGGATGTGAATTTTGCATCTTAATTAGAAACTATTGATTTGGGTAATCCATGCAATTTGAATATTTCCTTCATGAATATGTTTGCTATCTCACTTGATTTATGACTGGACTTGACTGGAATAAAATGAGATTCCTTAGAAATTTTTTCCACCACAACCAGAATTGAATCATGCTTGCTCACTGTCATTGGAAAACATATTATAAAGTCCATAGAAATTATTTCCCACTTCCATTTCGGAATGGGTAAAGGCTGCAATAGTCCCACTGGATGTTGATGCTCTGTCTTGACTTGTTAGCACTTTTGACACTGAGCAATGTACTATTCTATGTCCTTCTTAATTCCATGCCAAAATTATTGCTTCCTTGCTGTTGGTATTGTCTTTTGATATCCGGGATGTCCAGATTATGGCATTTGATGAATTTCATCCATTACCATCTTCTTCAAATATGCACAATTTGGAATGTACAGTTTTCCCTTATAAATAAGAATATCATCTTCCCCGAGCTGGTACCCTTCACATTTTTCATCTAATTTTCCTTGTTTCAATTTCTCTTTTACCTGAAGGTAAGTTCCTTCGTTGTTTTGGGCTTCAAGATATCTTATTCTCAAATTTGACTTGCAAATACTTAATGCTTCTACATGGAATTTTCTTCTAAGAGCGTCTGCAACTTTATTTTCTTTCCCTTTTACATGTTTGATTTCAAAATCAAACTCACATAGGAATTCCATCCACCTAGATTGCCTAGCATTTATGCTTGGTTGATCAAACAAATATTTTATGCTCATGTGATCGATCCTAAGCTCAAATATTCTTCCCAACAAATAATGTCTCCACATTTTGAGAGCATGTACTATGGATGCTAATTCTAAATCATGAGTTGCATAATTCTTTTCATGCTCTTTTAATTTTCTTAACTCAAAGCAAATCACAAAGACTTCTTGCATAAGAACTCCACCCAATCCTTCAATGCAAGCATCCATGCACAATATGAATTATTTCTTTGGATCTGCAATCTTCAAAACATGAGCACTAGTAAATAGCTTCTTCAATTTCTGAAAGCTTTCTTCACATTTTTCAGACCATACAAACTTTACATTTTTCTTCTGCAGCTATGTGATTGGATGAACAATCTTGGAGAATCCATCAATGAGCCTTCTATAGTATCTTGCAAGACCCATAAAATATATAACATCGGTAACATTCTTTGGAGCATACCAATTCATTATGGCTTCAATATTTTCTGGATCCACTGGAATTCCTTCCTCTGAAATAATTGGCCCAGATATTGTACCTTTATTTGATATAATTCACACTTGCTAAGCTTTGCGTACAATTTGTTCTCTCTAAGAACTTGCAACACCATTCTTAAATGTTCCTCATTCTCTTCTTCATTCCATGAATAAACAAGAATGTCATCCGAGAACACTAACACAAACTTGTCCAAATATTTGCTAAATAAACTATTCATTAAGCACATGAATGTGGCAGGTGCATTGGTAAGTCCAAATGGCACCACCGTGAACTCATAATGACCATATCTTGTCTGGAAAGCTATCTTGTGAATGTCTTCTTCTTTTATTCTTACTTGATGATAACCGGATCTCAAGTCAAATTTTGAAAAAACTTTGGCTTCCTTCATTTTATCGAACAAATCATCAATTCTGGGCAATGGGTACTTATTCTTGACTATTACTTTGTTTAACTTCCTGTAATCAATACATAGACTTAAAGTCTCATATTTCTTCTTAAAAAATAACACCGGTGCTCCCCAAGGAGACACACTTGGCCTGATATACTTCTTGTCCATTAATGTCACATCCCCTCCCATCATACTAGCGATAGGGAGAGAACGTGATGCTAAAACTGGGCATCTAGCCCCATGTGAATTAAGTGAACTAATTGATAATAAAAAGTAAATATACATATGCATATTGTAAGAGACACAACGGAATTAAAATCATCTACATATCTAACATACATTCAACATTTTCATGACATATATTAAATAAAGACATTGCAGAATTTATGCAAGAGAGTACTTATCTTAAAACAAAGTAGTCCCGAGCAACTGGCTATGCAACTTCAACGTTCCACCCAGCCATAGGCCAATTGTGCTCATCAGTCTACTCATTAGTCTCTTAGCACAACTGCCACCCTCGAGCTGGGCATGATTTCTACAAGGAAAAGGGAACAATAGACTCAAACATAGACAAAATACACCAAAATCAACCAAGCCAATCCACAGTTGGGTTTATCAGGATGCTAAGGCAAAGGGGAGGGAATGAATTGCTAAGCTAGTGAGCTCAAACACATAGCCATGGATAACTCTACAAGATCTATCTATCTTGGCACCCACAATGCCTACACGCCCCACACAAGGAAGTATTTCCTTCACCAATACACAGTCCCTCAGGCCATACCTTCCATTCTAGTGTTGTTCAAGGTGTGCATAGAAGAGTAGCCAACCCTTTTTATCTTTTTGAGAGGTTACTCTCCTCACTAGGTTTGTCAAACCAATTCTGGTCCTCTTCCACTCCCAATTTCTTTCTCACGATTTCAAACTAAAACAGGGATGCACATAATAGCAAAACCACAAGTGTTTGGTATGAAGAAAAATGTGGGCAACCAAAAACAAAAATAATAAATGGGGATTCATCTCTGGGAAGGAAAATTCATTTTTCAGAAAATGTTTATGGACATTCCAGGAGCAAAAACGACCTCCATCACACCCCCAGCTCATGGTTCTCCTCTCCCAGTCACTGTACCAACCAAAAACGAGTTCCCAGCCATGGAAAATGCAGGAAAATGATGCAAAATGTGAAGGAGAAAGTCCCAACTAGCTCAGAATACGTGAGAGAGCAAAGACCATGGGTGAAGAATGGATTTGGGCACAATTTCGTGGGTGTTTTCTTTCCCAAGAAGCAAAAATATGATTTCCCAGGTTGATGGCTTGCCCATACACGAAATTGGCTGCCATACCTCTCCATTCCCAAGGCATTAACTACCTCAACCAACCCTTGGAAGAATTAAATGGTTGGGTGCATAAGTCAAAATGGGTAGTTGATGGTTTATGGGTTCTCTCAATGACATTTGGATTAACACCATTGGCTCAAAGGTTTGAATAATTTCCCTCCCTATTCCTTGTAGAATCATGCCCCCATATTTTGTTGCATTGCATAGCTAGTTGTGGCTATTTCATTAAAATTCATATTTACATGATGTCTTAATTTACATTGTGCCTGTCTAGAATAAGACCAAAGCCATATATTTTTAATTGCCGATACATAAAATGCTAAATCGATGGTGGGGCCTTGGCCTTGAGCTCCTCACCATGATTTAATAACGATATTTACATCATTTACACTTTTAATGCAATAGGGTCAAGATGGGGACGTGACAATTAATTCTTGTAGCTGCATCTTTAATTCTACCAATTTTGGCATGCTCATTTTAAAAGGAGCTTTGGAAATTGGCGCTGCCACAGGAACAAGATCGATTGTAAAATCAATGTCCCTTTTTACATGCCCCCATCTTTTGTTGCATTGCATAGCTATTTGTGGGTATTTCATTAAAATTCATATTTACATGATGTCTTAATTTACATTGTGCTTGTCTAGCACAAGAACCAAAGGCATCTATTTTTAATTGCTGATACATAAAACACTAAATCGATGGTGGGGCCTTGGCCTTGAGCTCCTCACCATGATTTAATAACGATATTTACATCATTTACACTTTTAATGCAATAGGGTCAAGATGGGGACGTGACAATTAATTCTTGTAGCTGCATCTTTAATTCTACCAATTCCGGCGTGCTCATTTTATAAGGAGCTTTGGAAATTGGCACCGCCACAGGAACAAGATCGATTGTAAAATCAATGTCCATTTTTACATGCCCCCATCTTTTGTTGCATTGCATAGCTAGTTGTGGGTATTTCATTAAAATTCATATTTACATGATGTCTTAATTTACATTGTGCCTGTCTAGCACAAGAACCAAAGGCATCTATTTTTAATTGCCGATACATAAAATGCTAAATCGATGGCGGGGCCTTGGCCTTGAGCTCCTCACCATGATTTAATAATGATATTTACATCATTTACACTTTTAATGAAATAGGGTCAAGATGGGGACGTGACAATTAATTCTTGTAGCTGCATCTTTAATTCTACCGATTATGGCGTGCTCATTCTATAAGGAGCTTTGGAAATTGGCGCTGCCCCAGGAACAAGATCGATTGTAAAATCAATGTCCCTTTTTGGTGGTAGTCCCAACACTTCATCTAAAAACACATCTTTAAACTCTTGTAGCAGCTGATAATATTCTATTCTTGGGCCTTTTCTCTCTAAGGAATATGATATATGGGTTGCATATAACAGACAACCCTTCTTGTAAAACTTTCTTAGTTGCAAGGATGAAATCTACCTTATCGAAACTTGCTTGGGAATTCCTTTTACCAATCTCAGTCTTCCCTCTTCATCAATGCATTCAATAATTTTTTTATAGCAATCTACCTTGACTATGCTTTTCCAACCAATCCATACCAATAAGAGCATCATAATATCCTAATGGTAGGACATTCAAATTTAGCTTTGTGAGGAGTCCATTCAACTCTATGGGACATTCTAGCACTACTTCACTCATTTTTCTTTTTGTTCTTGTGGCTAATTGAACTAACCACGACTTATTATGCTTCATTTTTCCAAGAGAACAACTTTCAACCACTTTTGGAGAAACATAACTATGAGTAGATCCTGGATTAATCAAAATAGAAATAGATTGCATAGCAATCTTACCTTCAACTTCCACCCCTTATGATTGATGGTCTGCTTGATGATTATCCAACGCTGCATAAATTCAGGGAGTTTCTCTTGCCATGTCCTCCACTGTAACTGCTGCTTTTAAGTTATGAAAGCTTCAAGGGTTCTCTCTCTGCTGTGGAGAGTCCTTAAGCATGTGGTTCTCTCCACATCCCCAACATTGAAGCGGTCCCTTTGGCCCTTTTTCTGTTGCTACTGCTGGCTTAATTCCATTTCGTGCTTGCTAACCTTGTTGGAAATTTCTTGGCTGATTTTTAAATGGATGTTTAAGTCCACTTCTCCTTTGGTCAAATCTTCCTTTTGGATTTCATTTGCATGCTAGATGAACCCCTGATTTTATTTTTCTCTTCTCATAGCAATTCATTTCCATCCTAATGGATTCATCAAGAGTGGGTGGATCGACAAACTCAATTCTATCTCTGAAATTTTGTGGTAGACTTACACATAAACATTGGATTTTCACCCTTTCATATTTGATGTAATCCACATACCTCAACAATTCCAAAAAATTATGGACATATTATTCCATAGATTTATGTCCCAAATTTAGTTTATTGAAATCTTTTCTCTGTTATCATAGTATCTAGCGGAAAGGTATTTCTCCTTGAAATATTTCTTAAGTCTCTCCCAGCCGATCCTTCTTTCCTTGATTCATTTTACTTGCATGAGGCGATCTCACCAAATTGAAGCTCGACCATTTAGATTGTAAATAGAAATTATGGCTTTCTCATTTCCTATGTAATCATGAATTCTAAATTACTTCTTCATCCCAAGAAGCCATGCTTCCGCTTCTTGACCTTCCTTACTTTCTCCATCAAATGTGGGAGGCCTTGCCTTCCTAAATTCACCTTGTGGAATATTTTTAGAATCCATTCTTCTTTCAAACCTACTAGAAGCACGCCTTGGAAGGCTTTGGAAACTTTTAGAATCACATGACTTGCTAGAAGAAGATCTTGGCGAAGATATGTTATGTCCCCTTCTCAAGGAACAACTTCTTGGACTTGGAGTCCTCTTTCTATTGCAACTTCTAGAGCGACTCTCTGCACTTATTCTTTATTTACCAACATTGCTGGGATTGGATCCAAGATGAGATCTCTACTGAATATCAGTGAGGCTTTGAATGATAGTATCATTGATTTGGTTCTACTCTTCTTGAGCCTTCATCAATCTCTCATTGAAACTTCTCATTATTTCAACCAAATTTTGAGGAGTGATCTGCTCCCTTCTCCTGTTTGACTCTGTTTCAACATTGTCCTCTTGCATATTTTATCCCAAGACATCCTCATCATTCTCATAGGGGTCTTGTGCATCATTCATGGTCACCATTTTCTTGTTGTCCTCTGGTGCAACTGTTCAAAGCCTATCAACTGCAAACAATGTGCATTATAGAGATATTTATTAGACATATTAGAAATGCATGCAACTAAACATAATTTGTTTTTATTCAGTAGAATTAATCTCATGGAATAATTCAAAGGATTCTTAGGTCCTATTTTTATTTTGTTTCATTTATGCATTTTTGTAAATTGCCTTTATTGACAATATTTTTTGTCAAAACAAGGTTATAAGCACTCTTCTGTTATGATCCCTGAGACATTGGAGTCCCTCATTCAAATTATGACTATGAACTATTGTTCTATTCTGGATAATATTTCCAACGTCTATCCTCCTACTCCATTCTGATTTAGGGTATGGAATTTACACTCTTCCAAAAGTGTCAACTTTGCCCAATTCTGCACTTTCTTCCACAGGTGGTTTTAACCTCGATGGCCAACTTCAGACACTTGTAGAAGTAA
The DNA here is from genome assembly GCA_027924585.1 of Larix kaempferi. NCBI lineage: Eukaryota > Viridiplantae > Streptophyta > Pinopsida > Pinales > Pinaceae > Larix > Larix kaempferi. Next base: position 11,312,567 of record BSBM01000368.1, read on the forward strand.
ATATAGAGAGAATTAGAAAAGAATTTATACCAGGAAAAGTTAGTCCATATAACAAGGATCACTCAGAAACTTTTAGATATATATTCCAATGTACTAGACATTTTCTATAAATTTATGGTTTTGATTACTTTTGACTTTTGCACTTTTTCAAAATCTTGAAATTTTTGGCAAAAATGGCTATCTCCCAATCTGAGCATTTATGGAAAATTTTTTTATAATGGAATTTGTTTGTTTTAATGAATAGATAAAATGTATAGTTCGATAATTTTCTGGTTTCGAAATCTAGGGTCACTTTTTTCTCTTGCAAACCTTTCAAAATCCCCAAAAAGTGCTTCGGAATAGTGCATTTTGGCCTTTTTTTACACCTCAACACCACACCCTTTAGAATTTAGCTCCAATATTCCAAATTTAACTTCGTTCCTGGTCCATTAAAACACCATATAAATTTAGGGCCAAATCGAGCTTCCATGTAGTCTCAAGACATCGATATTTGAAAGTCCTTATTTCGAAATTTCCTCCAAATAGGTGCAAAAATGGCTCGGGCCTCTCACTGTTGCTTTCCTAACCTTCTGAAATGGCATCCCATTGCCGCATATCTCATCAAATTCTAAGTTGAATTGATCCTACTATTCCCAAAACAATTTTCAGGCTCTATACTTGTTTTTTTTTATTATTATCTTGACCCTGATTGCAATCTCCTGCACGTCGGGAGTTGGAAGTCAACATGATCATCTGGACTCTGCAATCATATCCAAAATCTCGAATTCGAATACGGTCTTCCACTAGTCAAGAGTCGGAAGTTGACACTGAAAAACCAAATTTGATAGCCACACTCGACTTCTCGACTCTGACTTCCATCTCCCACATGTCAGGAGTCGGAAGTCAGAACCACAACGCCAAATTCAACCAACCACCCCCGAATCTCTGAATCTGAATCCAACGCCAACTAGTCACCCCCAAATTCCCGACTCCGACTGCCTCCCTCCACACATTGGGAATCAGAAGTCAGCACCATGACTCCAATGCTGACCATCACTCCCCGACTTCCCGACTTCGACTTCCATATGTCGGGATTCAGAAGTCGGAACCATTAAAATAAGCTTCTCACGACCACTCTGATGTCGATATATTCCATGTTCGATGTCCTATTTTTATGAAATTGGTATCATCGAGAAGCTCTCGATGAGCTCTACACAGTTGTGTGATCCTATGCGACAGTTGAAGACATTGATTTTTGGCCATAACTGATCCCACAATTTCACCACACACTCCCCAACACCTCCTATGCATTTCCTCTTTTCTTCCTATAGACTTAGGTTCTGGCCCAAACAATCCAAGTCCTGCAACCATTAGCTCTGTTACCACTCTGTCACGTCCCCTCCTACAAAATCGACCGACGGAGGGAACATGATTGATCTGCGGGGTGCTACAATTCCCGTCTAAGGCCATATTTTGAATTTCATTTAAATCTAAATGTGTGTGCAGGTGTATGATAACAAATACATATAAATTAAAATAATTTACACACACACAACATGCATATATCAACATGTTAAACACAGGCATAGCGATAAACTCATGCACATAAATACAATCATCTTATGATATTCACAGGCATTCAATTGCATCAATTCAAATTGGCTCATTCATTCAATTTAACATAAGCAAGAAGTCTCTCATAATACATAAAATTTGGCATATTCAGAAACAACATTGACCACTTTTCTTTTAATGGAAATTGTCTAAGCAACTGGCTATGGAGGGGCAACGTTCCTCCCAACCATCTGTCTTTGTCCATCCTATATTATTTCAGCTGAGAGACCAGTCCTGAGCTGGGATATGTATCCACTAAGGAGGAACTACTTAGGATCACTCACAGCTATAAGCACAATTACTCATGCTAAGCCAACACACAACTAGGTTTGTCAAGCATGTATGGAGACAGGGAAGGATATTGCTAAGCTAGTGAATCAACCACATAGCTACATGCATTTCAACTGATCTCAAACAGCCTTGACACCCACAATACCTACCACTCCCAACACAAGGAAGGTCCCCTTCTCTGCTACACAATCCCTCAGGTTCCCCTTCCCTCTAGTGCTCTTCAGGGTGGGCATAGAAAGGTCCAAGGTGCTAAATCCATAACTATTCATTCCTTCACCAGGTTTATTAAGCAAATCCAACCTTTGATCTCTCACCCAAATTCAATCCAGTCTTGGATTTTCCCAAATTCTGGCTACTTCAACTCCCAAAAACGGAATTGAAATTCCTAGCTTCCAAATCTCGGTTTTCCTATGGATTTATGAGCATTTGACATTCTCAATTTCATCCCAGGGTTTATGTCTATGGCTCCCCCATTGGATTTTGCTGCTCACATAAAATTTTGGATGTTTTTGGCACTCAAAATCATGGCTTCTTGTTGGAGAATTTTCCAACCACACATCATTTATTTGAGCCTCACAACTTAATTTTCCACTTATCCTAAGTATTTTGACTCAATCATGTGCTTACATCATCAGTAGATCATAGTTTTAGTAAATTGGGCCTCCTCCTACATTCTAGGAACCAACTAGGCCATCAACTAAGCTTCCTCCACCATTTAGGGGGTGATTTGCATGACTAATGTGTACTACTTAGTCCAACTGACAACATTTACTAGTTTATTCAACCAACTGGAGACTAGAAGGCGCCCTACTATACTGGTTGACTTCATTTGGTGATATTCTCACCTACTATTCAGTTAACTGCAGACATAAAGGTGCCCTCTCCTATTTTTGGGCAATCAGTTGAGTTCTAAATAAGTTAGACTCAGTTAGATAGTTTTAGAGTCAGTTTGAGTCAGTCTTATGATAGTTAAGTGGTTAACTGATGTGCCGAGTGATGTCAACTTCCAAGTAAGCCACTCTCATGCAGTCAATTCGAATGACCACTCTGGAATTCGAATTGCTTGGCTTATTGCAGCCATTGTTACACATTGCAATGTATCTTCTGAGTATATGACATTATTTTATTGTTGCAAACCTTTTGCATAGTGTTTTCATACATTTTTTTGCATGCATCTCTAGTAACTATTGTGCTTGTTCCATAGATCTGTTGTGCTTGAATTTTACATGGTATCAGAGCCATGACATGGACAATACAACTCTTCTACAAAGATTTCATATGAATATTGAGCAACTTTGCTCAAAAATATTGCAGCAGTTTTTTGCAGTTGCAGCTATTGCTCAAAATATTCTAATTATGCACCAGAAGACGAAATTTTTCCACATAATTCCTAGATATTGTTCTTGACTCTTCAAGCTTGCTTGATATTCTATGAAGGGTGTGATGCAACTTGAAAAGTGTAGGTTGTCGACCTAATTTTTTTTTGTTTGTAAATGATTGCAAGTTTCTCACTCCCTCCTATTGCATTCGCTATTATAGAGATGGACTCTTCTTCACAAAATATTCTCATTCCATTCAACTACCATAATGGAAGGATGATGTTGAGATTGTGTTTCACTCTAAGGGATTTTACAGAGTCACCATGGGCCTAGAAATAGAGCCTAATTTTATAGTAGAGAAGTCCAAGTACTTCAATAAGCTTGATGAAGCTTATGGTTTTCTTTGTCTCAATATTTCAAAGGATCTTCTTTTCCATCTCAATGGATTGACTACTCCAAAAGAAGCGTGGGAACAACTTGCCAAGATTTTTGGTAAGCAGGATGAGATGAGGGCTTATCAGTTGGAGAATGAACTGACTGCCATAAATCCGGAGAATTTTGAAACCGTCAATGACTTTTTCACCAAGTTTAAGGAATTGGTACTACAGTTGAAGCAATGTGGTGTTGAGAAGAAAGATGAACAGTTGATCCTTTCAATCCTTACGAAGCTAGGTTCAGATTATTCAGTGTTTGTCTCTACTTTCCATTCGGGAAAACTCACCATTCTGAATTGTAATATGCCTACCTTGAATGCATTCATTGAGTCCTTAACAAAAGAGCATGATAAGCTTGTTCAAATGGGGTCCATAAAAACCTCCAAAGATTAAGCCCTTTTTGTTGGAGGACCCAAAGCTACGAATTGAAAAGGAAAGAAAAATAAAGAGAAGGCCAAGTTTGATCATCCGAAGCAAAAGGAGAATACCAAGTAGTCAGATGAGTCCTCAGATTCAAGGAAAGACAAGCAAAAGGGTAAAGAGAAGACAAAGTTTTCTTACTGTGTTAGGGGATTTCATCCTGAAAACTCATGCATGAAGAAAACTATTGATTAGATCAAGATGACCCTTCTCTTGGAGAAAAAACAACATTACTCTTCCAGATGGCGCAAGGAAGAAGGACAATAATGATCATGCAAAAAGAGGTCGTGCACTCATGGCAAGTGTTTCGAATTCTACATCTATTCTCATAGATTCAGGAGCTTTGAATCACATGGTTGCAAGCAAAGACTCCTTCTCATCATTGGATTCCAACAATTGCATCTCCATCCACATGGGAGATGATTCACAAATTTGTTCGAAAGGAAAAGTTACTATATTATAATCTGCAAGGGATCTAGCAACTGTAACAAACTCACAATCAAACTCTCAAGAATGTTGCAAAGAAGAAGAGAAGCATCCACTCAATAATCACACATAAACACATAATAATGAACAATAATAGTATCATACAATGAATAATGAATGTAAAGAATTTGTTACAATAAACTGTGAAGTAGCATCATATAGGATTCGAATTACCCAAGTAGGGCATTCGAATCTGAGCTCAAAGTCTAGCTTGGATAACTATGGAGACATCATCCAGTCATTAGTATCAATCATAAATGGTAAGAGTCAGTCAAGTCTATCCAACTGAGTCTAACAAAACCATCTATGCATAAATCAGGGAATGGAGACTCCAAGGAGGGCGAATGAGGCTATCATAGGGTCAAGTGGCACTCAAAAACTAACTAACTAGGATCTAAAGGTAGTTAGGATGAGCAATCATTGGAACAACTACTCAATCCATGCACTAACTGAGTGATAAATCCAGGTAGGTGAGATAAGGCACCCTAACTGAGTGATAACTGAAGGTAGGTGAGCAAAGGCGCACTAACTGAGTGTGGCAGGTGAACAAAGGCACAATTTCCATGTAGAACAGTCAAGGAGGGTGCATCAAGTATGTAGGAGGCCAAATGGGGGATAAAGATAGGCTCTGGGGAGATGAAATTAAGCTCTAGGTGTTGGGAGGACCATCCATATGATGACTGGATGCATGCAAATGCATGCCTGCATGCCTACATGATGGTGTGAATATTCCAACACCCCCCTCGCAAGCTATACTATGAGATAATTGAAAACAGTAAAATAGGGCCCTGGTGACTAAGACCAAAGGTCACCCCATACAATCAATCTAAAAAAACTAAGTGAGGAAAGAGGGAAAACCCAGTGGGAAGAAATCCCTCCCTCAAAATAGACAAGGATACTAATGTAGCATATCATCACCCATCCCCAAAGGAGGTAAGTGTCCTCCTTTCTCGAAGAAGGATCGGTAGATCTCAAATGGATCAGGAATGTCACAGGGATGAACCCTTACATACTGAAAATATGATCTGGCAGATCGTTCAGCTGTGGATTCCCATCAAAGAAGAGGATCAGTAAAGCAAGAAGGATGAAACCTTCCATGCTGAAAATCTAATTTGGCAGATCAGGGAGCAGTGGTTTCCCATCGAGGAAGAGTATCAACAATGTCAGAAGGATGAAACCTTCCATGCTGAAAATCTGATCTGGCTGATCGGGGAGCAGTGGTTTCCCATTGAGGAAGAAGAGGAAAAACAGGTGAGAGATCTTCAAGTTCTTGTGGATATGGATCTCATTCCCCCATATTCATCATCAGTTGCTAGACCTCCAGGTTCTTGTGGATCTGGGTCTAGCATTCCCTCATCATCATCTCCATCTTCAGATTCTGAATCTGAAATATCATGTGAAGATGCATCATCACATCCAAACTCTGAAATTGAAGGAGGTAAGTGTCCTTCTTTCTCGAAGAAGGATCAGTAGATCTCAAATGGTTTAGGAATGTCACAGGGATGAACCCTTACATGCTGAAAATCTGATCTGGCAGATCGTTCAGCTGTGGATTCCCATCAAAGAAGAGGATCAATAAAGTAAGAAGGATGAAACCTTCCATGCTGAAAATCTAATTTGGCAGATCGGGGAGCAGTGGTTTCCCATCGAGGAAGAGTATCAACAATGTCAGAAGAATGAAACCTTCCATGCTGAAAATCTGATCTGGATGATCGGGGAGCAGTGGTTTCCCATCGAGGAAGAAGAGGACAAACAGGTGAGAGATCTTCAAGTTCTTGTGGATATGGATCTCATTCACTCATCTTCATCATTAGTTGCTAGACATCCAGGTTCTTGTGGGTCTGGGTCTAGCATTCCCTCATCATCATCTCCATCTTCAGATTCTGAATCTGAAATATCATGTGAAGATGCATCATCACATCCAAACTCTGAAACTGAAATCCCATGTGAAGAAGCAAGTAAAACTGGCTGATCATCACATCCAAACTCTGAATCTGAAATCTCATGAGGAGAAGCAAGTAAAACTGGCTCATCATCACATACAAACTCTGAATCTAAAATCTCATGAGGAGAAGCAAGTAAAACTGGCTCATCATCACTCAAAGGAGGAACATATCCAAAAATGTGGATATCATGAAACTTCTTCAAAATGTGCATGTATTCCTCATTTGAACCGTCATAGCTGTGATCATTATCAGAAGAACTAGAACTAGATGATGATGGATCTTCATTAATATCAAAGAAGGATGCAGTAGTCGAGGCCCATTTTTAAATAGAAGTTGGACAAATAGGTTCTAGATATTTAGGTTCTTGTGGATTTGGATCTAGCATTCTTACTTCTTCAAGAGTCTTCTTTTTCTTCATCTTCTTTTGTTGATCTTTTCCCTTTAAGCAATCTTTGCAGATACCATGAGCAAACTTATCATCTAGAAGGATTTCAACCACATCTTGAGCTTGCATGTCCTGCAAATGCTTGTAGTTGAGATGTCCAAATCTCTCATGCCAGAATCTTCTTTCTTCATTGGCATGAGTATGGAGAGCAGATGGCTTGGATAGAGGTAAGAAGTGTGAAAACTCATAGAGTTTTGAAGTATGATTTGCAACTCCTTTTGCAATGATTTCCCCTAAAACCATGTGTTGTATATCGACTTCATTTGGAGAAAAGATCACTCTTTTGGGCTCTCCAATATGAGTATTTTGATACACTGAAAGTAAATTTGATGCAAGAGAAGGAACATAAAGCACATCAAAAAAGTAACCATAGTCAAGATTGATTCTTCCAATCCCCTAAGAGGATACTTCTGAATCATTGCCGAGTCTGATGGAAGGGCCAATTGAGCTTTCGAAACTGAAGAAGAGATCTTTGGAGGAAGACATGTGTCTTGATGCTCCTGAATATATGATGAAGGAAGAATATGTTGATGCTCTTGACATGAGGGCATGGCATCTTTCTTTGTCTTCAGATTTAGAAGGTTCAATACCAGGATCTTTCTTCCTTATACATGTAGGTACAGGAAGATTGTTATTCTCAAGTAACTTAGCCGTCAAATCTATAGTCTTCTTCATGCAAGTACTCTCAGGATGGAAACCTATAAGACAATATGTGCACTTGGATCTTTTCTTCTGAGAATGCTTGGTCTTCCTTGAGTCTGAAGCCCCATTTGGCTGATATGGAGTATCTGTAGGCCTTGTACCATTCGATCTCTTATCAAAAATATTTTTCTTGTATTTACCATTCACCCTTTTTGCCTCAGCAGCTGTAAGGGTCGAATCCAACTTGGGTTTGACCATTCCCATGGAGATTAAATTCTCCTCCTCTTGAGTAAGAGATTGGATGAAGTCATCAAGTGAGGGAAACTTCCATTTTGGAATGGACATCTTAGATGACTAGAAAATAGAGACAAAAACTGGGAAGTTTGCCCCCAACTTTGAGAGAATGGAAAGAATAAGTTGCTTGACTTCTTTCACTATCTCATATCTTTTCAACTGTGATATCAAGATTTTGAACTTGGTGAGGAAGGCATTGATAGATTCGAAGCTGTCAAGACTCAAGGATATGAGTTCATTCTCCAATTTTTGTCCTTTCATATCATATTTCTTTCCAAAAAGGGATTCGATCTTGTCCCAAAACTCTTTAGGAGATGTAAGATCGATGACATGGAAGTGAATATCTTCAGAAATTGAGAGAAGGAGGAGGTCAATTGCTTCATCAAGCCTATCCAAGTACTTGGACTTTTCAACTACACTGAGAGGTTCTACCATCATCCCGTAGAGTATTCGAGTGAAGCTCTTTGTCCTCATGAAGAGAGCCATCTTGGATTTCCACTCAACATAGTTGGAATATGTGAGTTTTAGATCCATCTGAACAGAGAAGGTCAAATTTTTGAAGAAGAATTCGAATGGGTGAATAAACCTGCAAAACAAGAGAAGTTTTTGCTGATGGAGAATGCTACACTTCGATTGAACACTACCTTTTGAAAACTGAGCACATAGACTAAGTCCTTCACACCTGGATAGACCTCACTGGATTTCTCCAATGAATTCAAGTAATAGCACTAGGATTTGCTGTGGAAACTCAGAGGTTTCTAGTGCTTAAGTGAAAGATAGTTGCTCAAAGAACTACTGCAATGGATGCAATTCGAATAGTTGCTTCTTGCTCTGATACCATGTGATAATTTGCAAGGGATATAGAAACTGTAACAAACTCACAATCAAACTCTCAAGAATGTTGCAAAGAAGAAGAGAAGCATGCACTCAATAATCACTCATAAACACAGAATAATGAACAATAATAGTAATCATACAATGAATAATGAATGTAAAGAATGCATTACAATAAATTGTGAAGTAGCATCATATAGGATTCGAATTAGCCATGTAGGGCATTCGAATCTGAGCTCAAAGTCTAGCTTGGATAACTATGGAGACATCATCCAATCAATAGTATATGTCATAAATGGTAAGAGTCAGTCAAGTGTGTCCAACTGAGTCTAACAGAACCATCTAGGCATAAATCAGGGAATGGAGACTCCAAGGGGGGTGCATGAGGCTGTCATAGGGTCAAGTGGCACCCCAAAACTAGCTAACTAGGAGCTACAGGTAGTTAGGATGAGAAATCAGTGGAACAACTACTCAATCCATGCACTAACTGAGTGATAACTCCCGGTAGGTGAGATAAGGTGCCCTAACTAAGTGATAACTGAAGGTAGGTGAGAAAAGGCACGCTAAATGAGTGTGGTAGGTGAAAAAAGGCACACTTTCCATGCAGAACAGTCAAGGAGGGCGCATCAGGTAGGTAGGAGGCCAAATGGGAGCTAAAGATAGGCTCTGGGGAGCTGAATGTGAGCTCTAGGTGCTGGCAGGACCATCCATATGATGACTGGATGCATGAAACTACATGCAAATGCATGACTTCATGCTTGCATGACTGCATGATTGCATGATGGTGTGAATATTCCAACATACTATTCATTTAGAACATGGCAGTTTTCAAAATGTTCTCTATGTTCCTTCTCTAGCTTCGAACCTGCTTTCTGTGTATTAGATGACACACACTGGTTTTCCCAAGAAGGTTGTATTCAACAATAATAATGTTGAAATTTCTAATATTTCCACCAGAAATCTCATTGAAGTAGGCAAAGCAAATCATGCTGCAAAAACATATGAGTTTTCCCACTTTTTGCCACATTCAAATCCAAGTTCCCTTCTGACTCATGGAAATGAGGTTAGCCGGCTATGGAATGAGAGGTGTGGACACCTAAATTATAAATATTTGTAGCTGTTGCAAAATAAATATATGGTTGAAGGCCTTCCGAAAATCAAATACTCAAAAGGGATATGCAAGGGTTGCATCATTGGGAAGCACCCCGAGCACAAGTTTGATCGAGGAAAAGCTAGCAGAGCTTCTTGTATTTTGGGGATGATTCATAGTGATATCAGTGGTATGCTTCCAAATATCTCCATGAATGGATCAAGGTATGTTCTTACATTATTGATGATTTCTCCAGATTCACATGGGTCTACTTTCTTAAGAACAAATTGGAAGTGCTAGAAAAATTCAAAAATTTCAAGGCTTCTATTGAGACTGCTACTAAGAGAAAGATCAAAGCTCTTAGATATGATAATGGTGGAGAATATATAAAATAATATCTTCTACAACTTTGTGAGGAAAATGGAATCCAAATCCAGCACACAGTCCCCTACACACCTCAGCAGAATGGTGTAGCAGAGAGGAAAAACCGAGCACTGAAAGAGATGGCCACTTGTATGCTTGAGTCGAAAGGTTTGGATCCAAATATTTGGGCTGAGGCCATTAATGTTTCTGCATACATTCAAAATAAAGTTCCACACTCATCTGTCGAAGGTAATACTCCCTTTGAAGCCTACATTGGTCACAAGCCTGATGTGTCCAATCTCGGGGTTTTTGGTTCCACTTCATGGGCTAGAATTCCAATTGAGAAGAGAAAATATTTGGAACCATAGAGTACTAAGTGCATCCTCATTGGATATGCTGAATAATCCAAAGGATACAAACTCATGGATATCAGTTTCAAAAATATATTCATCGAGCGAAGTGTCAAATTTGAAGAACCGTTTCAAGATCTAAAACTAGTCGAGGAAGAAACTGTTGAATTGCCTCCTCTCTAAGAAAAAGATTCGGAAGAAGATGATGAAAGTTTGTGTTCTGATATTTCTGATATTTTATCAGACATTAATGAACATGCAATATCATGTTCAGATTCATATCTAGATGATCCCCCTTAGTTCCCAAAGTGGGAAAAAAAGACTCTCAATTCTGTTGGTTCTAACATTGGAAATTTTGTCGATCCAAGAAGAACTCGAGCAAACTTTCAAAGAGAAGGTATGGCTCTTTCATATTCTAATCCATTACTATATGATAAATTCTTTTTGATGATAGGTTCAGATACTAAATCATACTTTCATGCTCATTGAGATCCGATATGGCAAACCACCATGGTTGAAAAGTACAATTCTCTTCAGAAAAATGCTACATGGGAGCTAGTTTCTCTTCCACCTGGGAAGAAATTATTTCAATGAAAATGGGTCTACTGAACCAAGGTTGCTGCAGATCAATCAAACCGAAAATACAAATCTAGGTTGGTGGAAAAATGCTTCTCACAAGTTCATGGTGTGGACTACACAAAAACATTTGCACCGGTTGCAAAAATGGATTCAATACGCCTAATTTTGGAAATTTCCGCATCTAAGCACTGGGAGGTGCACCACATGGATGTGAAGAGTGCATTCCTTCATGGAGATATTCAAGAATAGGTTTACATGAAGCATCATGAAGGATACATATCCGATCCGACATTAGTGTGCAGACTGAATAAATCATTATATGGTTTAAAACAGGCCCCAAGAGCTTAGTATGCAAAGATGGATTCCTTCCTTCTGTTACAAAATTTTGCAAGATGAAAATCAGGTCCAAATGTGTACCTACAATAGCATGAAAGTAATTTGATGATAATTTTCCTTTATGTTGTTGAACTTTTGATTACAGGAAGCACTTTTTCTTCGATCAACAATATAAAAACTACATTACATCTAGCATTCGACATGAGTGATTTAGGCTTGTTGAAGCAATTTCTTGGGTTAGAGATCACTCAGAATTTTGATGGGATCACCATATCTCAGTCAAAATATGCTTCAGACTTGCTAAACAATTTTACTATGGAATATTGTAAAGTGGCACCATTCCCATTCCTCTCAGGAATCAGACTTGAGGATGGTGATTCCACACCATTGGTGGATTCTACACTTTATCAACAGTTGATTGGAAGTCTTCTCTACTTGATACACTCTAGGCCTGATATTTATTATGCTGTGAGCATTGTGTCAAGGTATATGAAGTAGCCCCATGAGATTCACTGGAAGGCACCCAAAAGAATCTTGCACTATGTGCAGGGTACTAGACATTTTGACATTCACTATGCTACGCATTCCGATCTAGATTTGGTTGGATTCACTGATTCGGATTGGGCAGGTGATAACATTGATCGGAACTCCAATTCTGGATATGTTTTCATGATTGGAATAGGGCCTATTTTCTGGTCAAGCAAAAATCAGGTCGCCATTTCCTTATCTTCAGCAGAGGCAGAGTATCGAGGAGTAGTCAATGCTTTCATTCAGGCAGTTTGGTTGTAGGGTATTCTAGCAGAGTTTGATATTGGTAGCACAACTTCTACTGTCATATTTTGTGACAATCAGAGTGCTATCAAGATCTCGACAAATCTGGTTCAGAGACAGAGGACCAAGCATATCGAGATCCACATGCACTACATCCGAGAGCTTGTGCATGACATAACCACAAAAGAGCAAATTGCCCTACAAAAGAGCAAATTGCCGACATCTTCACCAAGAGCTTCACTGAGAAGAAGTTCTCTTACCTTCATTCACTACTGGGGGTGCGTTCTACTATGGTGAGGACAGATTAGATCCTTTAGTGTTCAATTTGAGGGGGGGTTTCTTTCCTCACTTAGATTTTTTCTAGCATTTTTGGATTATTTCTGTTTTGGGTGACCTATGGCCTTTGTTGCTAGGGCCCTTTTATTATTTTTAATACCTCCATGAGATTAGCTTAAGGGGGGGTGTTGGATAATTTTTCAACCACACACCATTTATTTGAGCCTCACAGCTTAATTTTCCACTTATCCTAAGTATTTTGACTCAATCATGTGCTTACATCATTAGCAGATCATAGTTTCAGTAAACTGGGCCTCCTCCTACATTCTAGGAGCCAATTGAGCCTCCTCCACCATTCATGGAGTGATTTACATGACTAATGTGCACTACTTATTCCAACTGACAACATTTACTAGTTTATTCAACAAACTAGAGACTAGAAGGCGCCCTACTACACTGGTTGACTTCATCTGGTGATATTCTCACTTACTATTCAGTTAATTGCAGACATAAAGGCGCCCTCTCCTATTTTTGGGAAATTGGTTGAGTTCTAAATCAGTTAGACTCAGTTAGACAGTTTTAGAGTTAGTTTGAGTCAATCTTATGATAGTTAAGTGGTTAACTGATGTGCCGAGTGGTGTCAACTGCCAAGTAAGCCACTCTCATGCATTCAATTCGAATGACCACTCTGGAATTCGAATTGCTTGGCTTCTTGTAGCCATTGTTACACATTGTAATGTATATTTTGAGTATATGACATTATTTTACTGCTGCAAACCTTCTACATAGTGTTTTCATACATTTTGTTGCATGCATCTCTAGTAACTGTTGTGCTTGTTCCATAGATCTGCTGTACTTGAATTTTACACTTCTTCTCTGGTTGTGATTTTTGCTATTCTTCCCTGCAGGGCATGCATGACAGTTGAGAAAATGATGTTTGGTTGGTCAACAATGGAATGAGGATGATTGAAAAAGGAATTTCCATGAGGAAGTTAACTTCTGGGCCAAGTAAACTGAGCCCATAACCTGCAATACGAATTTCTGAGCTTGCCCATGCTCCATTAATTCATGGGATGAATTCTCAGCTTCCTCTCCCTAACATAATTAAATGTCAGCATGGTGGTCAAGGTGGGTTCTCATAATGACACTTGGAAATAAAGGATTGAATTCCCCAACCCCTCACCTCTCCCTAGTGGATAAATTCACCCCCCTCATTTTAGTTGATTCCATAGCCAGTTCTTGTAATTTTATTTACATCATATTTACATGATTTTACAATTCCCATGGCTTACTATTACATGGTTCACAATATAGAAAATAGTTGTCTTTTAAAGCTAAGCATTCACTAGTGGGACCTTGTCCTTGAGCTCCACGGTAGGAATTTATACATCGCATATGCATAATGTTTACACATTAAGCCAATAATTCCAAGGGTCTAAATGGGGTTATTACACTCCAATAGGCCCCCAACACTCACTAGTCACTATCCTTAAGGAACTTCAGCTGTTGTGTGATCCTCTTTGACTAGAATTCGTCAATACAATAGCATGAGTACTACTACATAACACCTTTCGAACCAGAGTCTCTACTCTCTGGGAACTGTGTTCTGAGAAGAGTTCCAACTATCACTTGAGTTGAAAAAATTTCATCCCACCTCTTAGACGCGCCTCAAAATCCTGGATCTTGGCCTTCACATTATCAATGGTGTCAATGGCCAGTATTCTTCTAATTACTCTAGTTTCTCCTTCTTGAAGCAACCCTTATTGCTTGTTAGGATTCTCTCTATAATGTCACTCCCCTTTTCAGTAGGGCCATGAATTTCTACAACATACATGCTTCAGCTCTTGTCTTATTGTGGCTCTGCTTCATATACTTCCTGCCTATTTTTGCTTTTCGGTACCTCTGATTCGAATCTGGAATCTGCACTCTTATGCCCAAAATTGCAGCATCAACTCTTCAAAATGAACAAAAATAAACTTGACTAAGATGGTCTACCTTCCACCGCCTCCTATATAGCCAATCCCAATGTAATCCACATTTTCTCTAAATAATTTCCTTATGCCATCAATTCACACTTTGGGATTTGATGTTGAATCGATGTCCTTTCAAAATGTTGGTTGTTGATTCCCTTCATGATGGACACACGTGCTCTCTGATGCACATCACTTTCAAACATATTTTGTGCCTTTGCCACTATCTCTGTTAGCGTCTAAAGTGTTTCCTTGGCCTTCACGACTTGCTTATTTTCCTGAGTTTCTTGATGTATGATTCCTACCACTATCTGCACATCGAGCATCGCTTGTATTTGCTGCTCCATTTCAATGATTATCTTCTTGATGACTTCTTGAACTGCACCGAGATCCTATATGATTTTGTAGGCTTCATCTTGCAGTCCCTCTAGTTTCTGCGCAATGTTCCGTTGTTCGAACCTCAACTGACTAATCTATTTCATTTGTTTCATATTTTCAATCACTACAATTAACTTCATTGTTGCTGACAAAGTGTTCATTTATTCCTTCATCTTATGTGCCTTTTTGTAACGTCCCCTCTCGCCTTCCAAATGCAGGGTAGAGAACATGACCAATCATACGGGGCTTTTGGCAGACTTAGCCCCAATATTACATTTTTTCTTAATCATAAATTCATAACAATTAAAAACTTCTGTGTGCAGAATCAACTCAATATAAACACAGCGGAATTAAACATAATAATACACAAACATAATGGAATGCATCAACATGTTTATCTCAAGCAAAAAGGTGATTCCATATGCAGAGATTCAATCTTATTCTCATGCTATTCACAGATTCCATCTCAATTTGATTACCATGAATATTTAACATTCAGATTGAACACATTGCATAACACAGAATGTATATAAATTAATTCACAAAAATACTTATCTTTTAACACCAATGTCCAACGACTGGCTACGTGAGAGCAACGTTCCACCCAACCATAGATCTCTATCCAGCCTATATTCTTTCAGCTGAGAGATCACCCCCGAGATGGGATGTGTATCCACTAAGGAAGAACTAGTTGGGCTCACTCACAACCATGGTTTCTGTCATCAGCTATGCTAATCCAACACACCGTTGGGTTTATCAAGCATTCAAGAAGATAGAGGAGGGTAACGCTAAGCTAGTGAGCTCAACCACAGAGCTACATGCATCTCAAGTGAACTCAACAGTCAGGCACCCACATTACCTACCACATCCAACACAAGGAAGATCCCCTTCTCTGTTACACAGTCCCTCAGGAAACTCTTCCCTCCAGTGCTCTTCAGGATGGGCATAGAAAGGTCCAGCTGCTAATCCTTGAGATCCTATCCTTCACTGGGTTTATCAAGCACACCCAACCTCTGCATAGTCATTCCCCACTTGATTTCTCACCATTCTGCTAACCAAATAACTCAAATCCGTCATTGGTTTTTTGTGCTGCAAAAACTGGGTATTCCTATCGATTTCAGGATAGCTAATGCTCCCAAATTCGCCCCAAGGTTCATACCAATGGATCCCCCATTAGATTTCACTGTCCAATGCCAAATCTGGGCATTTTTGGCTCTTCAAAACGTGGGTTCTCTCAAGGTTGCGATTTCTAGTTTTTCTCTCTGCTGGCAATTCCTTTTTGGATGGAAAATGGTGCTAGTCCGTTTCACAATGGAATGGGGATGAGGAAAAAACAACTCCCATGAGGTAGAGTGGCTTGTGGTACAAGTAAACAGAGCCCATACTCTGCCATACGACTTTCTGGGCTGCCCATGCTCCATTGAAGCCATGGAGTGAATTCTTCAACAACTTCCTTACAACAAAATTAAATGTCAACAAGGAAAGTCAAATGGGTTCTCAAGGTGACATATGGCGGCCTATGGTTCAATCCCTTAGCCCCTCACCACTCCCTAGTGGATACACATGTCCCCTTCTCATTCGTTGCCTCCATAGCCAGTCTTGGAATTTTATATTGCATGATGTTTATTTACATCCTATTACAATTTCCATGGCTTAAGAGCACATGGGCATCAAATATCAATGCTTGCCCTTTAAATCAAAATTCAGGCTTTCACTAGCGGGGCCTTGGCCTTGAGCTCCACGCTAGGAAAACATACATCACATGCACACATTATTTACATTAAATGCTAATACATCCTAAGAGTCAGAATGGGGTATTACAATTCCCTCTCCCTTAGAATAACACCGTCCTCGGTGTTCCAAGACTTAGGCATACATATACAATTTACACATGTCCAAAACTTCAAAAACTTTGCAGATCTGCCCTGCATTCTGTTCTTTACTTTGAACTTTCAGGACCAAGTCCTTTGATTTTTACGAGCTGCTTCTGCTGATTCGGATCTTCCAGCCCATCCATAAGTCTAAAAAATTTATGGCTGTGACGACTCACACAGTTCCACTAGCCCCATCTTTCATTACTGCTCATGCTGAGCTCTTTAGGGTGGTTACATGTCCACACGCATCCTTGAGATGCTTTCATAGTCATTGTTTCCGGCAATACCTACACTCAAACATTGAATTAATTCACATGTTTAGTTTATTTTCATAGGAAATCATAACCAAATCATATACACATGTATATTCATTAGCAAGAAATTACAAGATAACCAAATACTTATCTGCACTAGATGTCTTCACTTTATTCCATAGGGTCCTTCTCTGCTTTACAAGCCTTGGAATCGCCTATGGGTTTGGGTGTTTGGCCAGCGCACAGGCTGCCCCAAATCATCAAATAATTAATGCCCTACCAGTACACCTGCACGCCGACTGGGTTTACCAAGCATTTGGTGGTGCCCAACCAGTCCCATACCTGGTTGGCCCTCTCCATTGCCGAGCCAGCACATACGTCTGGGTCATCGGTCAATGGAAGGTAACTGCGCCACCGACCATTACAGGTCAAGGCTCCACTACTCTGCCTTAGGCTTGCATCATCCTTTCACATGTATCACAATCCCTCAATACGCTCAACAATTCTTCACCCACACAAGGGTGGCACTTCTTCTCTCGTGTAAGACAGCGGTTCCATTTAGGAATTATTTAGGTGACTTTCTTAACTGCAGGCTATCATGGCCCCATGATACCCACTCACCCTACACAAGGGTTACCATTGCTCATACAGTCCTCTTGAGTATTCTTTTCTTCACTTTTCCCTTTAATGTGCAGCACTGAATTTCATATGTATAATTTGTCAACACAAAATGGATAGCAAGCTCATTAGTATTGTTGCTCTAGAACGGTAACATATGTCATAACATTCACTATCCAACCTTGAAACACCAAGAATGCGTCCATTCCCTTAAGGCGTAGTCAATATTGGCATCCATAACATAACTCAGCACCAGAAAGGCATGCACTCCTTACTGATGTGAACTATGAAGGTCCTAATCATACTTCAAGTAGTCTGCCATAATGGAAATAAAATCAAAACATGCTCTGCATATTAACTCTAATAATTAGACATGCATGTATATGTATATATATCATTCAGGGTTTGTGGAACACTTATCCATTTTTCAGATGTTATTTCTATTCTTTAATGAGGAATGGAGGCTCCTTCTTTGAGTTGACAGTCCCTCGGTTTGCCATCCCAATTCCTTTTGATGTTACATAACCTTCATATGTCTGACTGACATAATCTTCACCATCCCACTCATATTGTTTACCAACCATGTAGTGCAGATGAGACATTAATAATGTCTTATGGCATTTCACCTGAAACCCATTTTCAAATCATGGAATCCCTTCCCATGAAGTTTGGCTTCTGCAGGCCCACTCTCATGGTCTTACTGCAATGTGTCTTCCTGGCACACTTATTGAACAACCAAACAGTTAGCAACATTTAACAATACAATTCAAATCCGATTGTTCCATAACCAATCCATGGCACTAATAATTAAATTCAGTATGAATCTGCAACTCTTTCTACTACAGAAATTGGTTTTCTTATCCATGAGGCTATCCTCATATTGTTTGGCTCTTGTAAGTGACACCACTTTGCCCGTTATGGTCTTATGCCCGCTGCCATACATGAGCATCCACTTACAGCATGTCCTCCTGACACATTTTCATATAAGCCAAATAGTCATTAGCAATTATTAGTAAAATTTCAAATCCGAAACATTTACAAATCTGATATTTACAACTGTTCTTATTAACAGAACTTAGAGCTCTCAACCATGAGATTCCTTCTCATAAGCTCTAGATCAAATTTTCAAATACGTTTCTCACAGAAATTTGATTTGCACTTGTGATATTATTCTCATGAAAATGTTTTCAGATTTGTTTCATGCATAGTTTACAACAATGAGAACCTTCTCATAACCTTTGGCTTCTGCATGTGGTAGATACTGGTCTCTACTATGGACTTATCCTCATTGCCATATGTAAGACCTTCCTACCGGAAATTGAAACTTCAATCAGCCAAACACTTCGTAAGTCTCTATGCATATAATGTTTCATTATCATTATTTCACAGTCATATCATTCATACAACTCTGTCCTTCCACAGAGCATTCTAGCAGCCCATTGATCATGATTGGGCTCTTCATGCACTTACTATTCTGCATTCAAAACAACCCATGAAGTGATCCTAGAATTATCACCAATTCATCATTTCATTCATTATTTATTTTGCAATAACATATGCATTCATACAATGCATCACAAGATTTATAAAATCTCTTAATGCACATCTACTCAATGCTACCTTGCATTGTTTCATGAGTACTATGCATTCAAGCATATTATGATCGAAGCATGACTATCTCATATAACTTGCATTACCATAGTCAGGACCACCAGTCCTCACTTGCTTTGGTTATTAAGCACATGACCAACATACACATGGCATGATATAAATTCATATGAATGCATTGAGATTTCTAAACAGTCATAGGGTGTAAGGATCATTTCCTTCACTTACCCACACCTCAGCAAGCTTGGTAGGTTAACAGTCCCAATCGGTATTTAATATCACATGCAAACTAACTCAACATAGCTCAAACATAGTTGAAGAGATCTTACCAAATCCTCTTTCAACATTCATACAATTTGGCACCAATAATCATTACCTACATGGTTACCATTAACATCACATGATGTTACCTGATCAATTGGCCTCTTACCAAGGCTGCTCAGTCCTTTTGTCAACTTTATGATCATAGATTTGTTGCACCATCCTTTCTGCATAAGGTTGTTGGCTTCATGCAACAACATCCTCAGCACATTTAGCCATGCTCTTTGTTATCTTTGGTCCTACAACCAATACCAACATCAATAGTGATTATCAACAACAATATTCTCCATTAGTGGTTCATTGCATATGTAGACTTCATTATTCTACCAATATGCAATATCCCATTTATGCACAAGCATTTCCATATGCACTATGCAATGTTTGTTAAGATGCCATCTAGTGCATATACATCTATGTAATCCCTTAAATTTTTAACATTTTTATGCCATATGAAAATTTCATAATCATAAGTATGATAACAAACAGGGGTTTAAGGAATTCTTCCCTTTTCGATCCCTCATTGTAACATGGAATTCCTCTTCCATATCATGCAATTGTAGAAATTGCCCATATTGACAACAAAATTTGTTTGTCAAAACAGCCGCTGGCACTCTTCTGCACTAAATATCTATGATATATGTAGACTTCATTCAAACTCTGGTCATGCATCATTGTTCCATGCTGGACAAGATTTCCAATGCCTGTCTTCATGCTCCATTCCGACATCGGGTGCGGGAACTGCATCTCTTCAAAAATGACAACTTTCACTCCAATTCTGCACATTTTACACAGTTGCATTTTGGTCCAGAATGCCAACTTTAGCCACCTGCGGAAGAAAATATATGAGGAATCACAAAAACTTATCTATCGGGTGAAGTTAGTCCATATAACAAGGAACACTCATCAATTCACGGATTTCAATTCTGATGCACCATTCATCTTCTATGAATTTCTGGGTTTTACTACTTCTCACTTTTCACATTTTTACAAAATTCCAAATTTTGGGCCAAAAATGGCTATCTCCCAAACGGTGCATTTCTGGGAAATCTTCATGTAATGGAAACTGTTCATCTTAATGAGAATATGAAATGTCTAGTTCAGTAAAATTTTTGATTCCCACATCTAGGGTCACTTTTACTATCCATCAGCTTTTCAAAATCCCGAAAAAGTGGTCCGGAATAGTGCTTTTTGGCCTTCTTGCTCACCCCGACTCCACATCCTTTGGAGTTTGGCTCCAAGATTCTGAAGTTAACATCGTGCCCGCTTCATGACTGCCTCATATCAATTTCAGCTCAAACCGACCTTCTGTCAAGCCTCGGGACTCTGTCCTTCAAAAGTCACTATTATCCATTTTATGTCAAATCGGAGTGTAATGGGCTCGGGGTCTTCACTGGTTCTTTCATGGCCTTCGTCAATGGCCTCCGAACCCCATAGGAATCATTCCATTCTGAGCCCGGATGCTCCTTCTAACCAAAAATTGAGTTTTGGTCACTTTTTTTTTTTTTTTTTGGCCTTGGCGCAGGTGCAGGATTTGGCCTTATCTTCCCCATCGTAGCGCAGGACTTACCCTTATCTCTTGCGCTACCGTGCACCGCACATGGCGCAAGTTTTACCCTAACTTTGCACCAGCCCCGCGCAAGACTCACCGCCAGTTTTGTGCAAGACACAATGTTCTCTTCGCTGCCACTCCGCGCAAAACATAATGTTATCTTCGCTTGGCGCAGGTGCAGGATTTGGCCTTATCTTCCTCGCCGTAGCGCAGTACTTACCCCTATCTTCTGCGCCACTGTTGCAAATAATAAGGTTATTTTTGCTGTCGCGCACCGCACATGTCGCGAATTTTAATTTTAACCTTGCCGCCGCGCACGCAAACTTGTCGTTAAGCTCGTCGTCGCTCCGTGCAGGACTTACCATTATCTTCACTGCCACAGGCTTTGCAGCAAACACTTAGAAAAAATTTCAAAATTTTTCCTTTCTTTTTGGCACAGAGTTAATGTCAATTTTGGTGCCGCGCGCACAGATTCATGCTCCACTTTGCCACCGCGCACCGCACATGGCGCAATCTTTACTGCTAGCGTCGCGCAAAAGTTATCGATAACTCAGCGCCCGCTCTACGCGACCATAATTGGCGCAAATCTTACCCCAATTCTTGCGCCTGCATGCAAAAATTTGCGCTAATTCTGCTACTGCGCCCATGGCACAAGATTTTCACCAATCTGTCGCCGCACACTTGCGTTTCCTGTAACTTCTGGGAGTCCATTTCTCCTTCGTCCCCTTACAGAGGTGAACTACTACAGATCAGACTTGCATAAAAACTTGCATAAAAATAGTAAGAGAATGACAAGAACTTGCATCTCTAATAAGGGATTTTCTTTTCATTTCACATTCAACAATCCAACCAATGGATTCACAATTAATCTCCAAGTAGCCAACAAGCATGGGCAAGGAACTCATGAGTATAAGGGAGTAATTTGCAGGCTTTGCTCACTTCCGAAAACCATCAATCGGCCACACAATGTGGGTTCATTGTAAGTAAAAATCATCATTGAGATGTGGGGCTATAACAGCTTACTGTTCATGCTTTTACTCAGGAATTTAACAAACAGAAATCATATTTGCAACAAAAATAGTATTTCAAGAAAATAAATTGCACCTCTTCATGTTAAGCATGAAACATCAAAACAAAAAAAACAGTATACGATGGCAGAGGTTTCTCCTCCTTTCTCTCCTCCATGGAGGCAAACAGACAAATACAAAACCGAATGCTACAGCGTTGGGGACAAATTAGAGCAAGCATTCAATCTGAAAATGAATTTTCTCGCTCCTTCCTCTAGTTCATAGAATGCAATCAATGCAAGCAGCTCGCAAAAATCCCCAAACAATCATGGAAATGATTTCCCATTCCAACAAATAGAAGCCATGCGATCTTGAGGTTTCTTTAATGCATTTTAGTTTCAAATACAAAATGCATGTACACACAATGATTTATATCTCTGTGAAGGGCCCAACAACCGTAGTGTTGAACCTAGAGCTCTGATACCACTCTGTAACGTCCCCTCCCGCCTTCCAAATGCAGGGGAGAGAACATGACCAATCATACGGGGCTTTTGGCAGACTTAGCCCCAATATTACATTTTTTCTTAATCATAAATTCATAAAAATTAAAAACTTCTATGTGCAGAATCAACTCAATATAAACACATCGGAATTAAACATAATAATACACAAACAGAATGGAATGCATCAACATGTTTATCTCAAGCAAAAAGGTGATTCCATATGCAAAGATTCAATCTTATTCTCATGCTATTCACAGATTCCATCTCAATTTGATTACCATGAATATTTAACATTCAGATTGAACACATTGCATAACACAGAATGTATATAAATTAATTCACAAGAATACTTATCTTTTAACACCAATGTCCAATGACTGGCTACGTGAGAGCAACATTCCACCCAACCATAGATCTCTATCCAGGCTATATTCTTTCAGCTGAGAGATCACCCCCGAGCTGGGCTGTGTATCCACTAAGGAAGAACTAGCTGGGCTCACTCACAGCCATGGTTTCGGTCATCAGCTATGCTAAGCCAACACACCGTTGGGTTTATCAAGCATTCAATAAGATAGAGGAGGGTAACGCTAAGCTAGTGAGCTCAACCACAGAGCTACAGGCATCTCAAGTGAACTCAACAGTCAGGCACCCACATTACCTACCACATCCAACACAAGGAAAATCCCCTTCTCTGTTACACAGTCCCTCAGGCAACTCTTCCCTCCAGTGATCTTCAGGATGGGCATAGAAAGGTCCAGCTGCTAATCCTTGAGATCCTAGCCTTCACTGGGTTTATCAAGCACACCCAACCTCTGCATAGTCATTCCCCACTTGATTTCTCACCATTCTGCTCACCAAATAACTCAAATCCGTCACTGGTTTTCTGGGCTGCAAAAACTGGGTATTTCTGGGCTGCAAAAACTGGGTATTCCTATGGATTTCGGGATAGCTAATGCTCCCAAATTCGCCCCAAGGTTCATACCAATGGATCCCCCATTGGATTTCACTATCTAATGCCAAATCTGGGCGTTTTTGGCTCTTCAAAACGTGGGTTCTCTCAAGGTCGCGATTTCTGGTTTTTCTCTCTGCTGACAATTCGTTTTTGGATGGAAAATGGTGTTGGTCCATTTTACAATGGAATGGGGATGAGGAAGAAGCAACTCCTATGAGGTAGATTAGCTTGTGGTACAAGAAAACAGAGCCCATACTCTGCCATACGAATTTCTGGGCTTCCCATGCTCCATTGAAGCCATGGACTGAATTCTTCAACAACTTCCTTACAACAAAATTAAATCTCAACAAGGAAAGTCAAATGGGTTCTCAAGGTGACATTTGGCGGCCTATGGTTCAATCCCTTAGCCCCTCACCACTCCCTAGTGGATACACGTGGCCCCTTCTCATTCGTTTCCTCCATAGCCAGTCTTGGAATTTTATATTGCATGATGTTTATTTACATCCTATTACAATTTCCATGGCTTAAGAGCACATGGGCATCAAATATCAATGCTTGCCCTTTAAATCAAAATTCAGGCTTTCACTAGCGGGGCCTTGGCCTTGAGCTCCATGCTAGGAAAACATACATCACATGCACACATTATTTACATTAAATGCTAATACATCCTAAGAGTCAGAATGGGGTATTACACTTTTCTTGCACATATCATATCTTTTTCTCTATTTTTTGTAGCTCAGTATCCTCTAACAACCGTGTCCATACCTACATACATTCTTCACATAGCTTTGTACACTTCTCCTTCATGGGATTGATGTTTTCTACCATGACAATCGCATTGGATCTCTATTCTCTTTCTTGAATTTTCTCTGGCGATGTGCTAGGATTTTCCTTCGCTTCCAAGTCCACAATATTTGCTTGGAATCCTTTGATTACTTATCATATTTTCATGACTTTTTAGTCAACTTGGATATCCACCTCCATTTGGTCCTCCAAAATTGTATTGTACAACCTTTCCAGTGTTGCTTGTAGCTTTTCATCTTACTGATCAACCCCCTCTTATTTTCTCTTTTATGCTTCTTCTTTCTCTTTCTGTTGTAATACCTTCTTCGTTATCATCCTGTTGGCCTTTGCAACTAGCATCGCAGCTGTGTGCAGCTAAATTTCCTTTGCTATTCCTATCTGCAATATATAAATCTCTTCATTTGGAATCTCAGGCAATACTAAATTAAGAGGGTTTACTATTACTGTGCTTTCTTGTAGTTCCTTTGTAGGGAACTCAAAATTTCCCACTTCTATCTTCATAGTTCTTTCTATTGTTTATGTAACTCATGGTTGAGAGCCATCTCTCTTGGTTCTGAATTCCCTGCACGCTCTTCTCTAGATCATCTAGTTGTGATTTTTGTTGCTTTTACTACCTATCGCAATGCAATTAACTACTTCTGCATACTTGTTTTGATTTCCTCTTGCTTCTTCGCTACTTCTTCCAATGCTTCTTATGTTGCTTCCCTTAACCGTTCTCCTATCTTATATAGATCATCTTCTACTAGAGAATGGACAACTAGTTCCTTTAAATCCTTTCTCTTCTTTCTCTGCATGGAACGTCCTACCTCTGTCTACTCCTTTAGATTTTCTCCTACCTATGGTAGAATCTCTTGCACAATGTTTCCTGCATCATCATATTGTTCAGGTTCACTATCTTGTTGGTCATATTCTCCACTGCCTTCGTCTTCCTTCGGTTCTTCTTTCATATCCTAATTCTGCGCTTCATATTTCTTTTTCTGTTATTCTTCTTTTAGTGGAGCTTTCCACTCATCCTCCCAATCATTTACAATGACATTGACATCTTCCATTGTCATCCTGAATAATGTGGGAAACCATCTCCTTTCTGGATCCCTCCTTTCCTAAATGTGCATGTGATGCATTCCAACTCTGAAGCACGGAATTCCTTTGTACATCTCCACCACCTATGGCATGATGCGCTATATTGTATTGATGGCATGTCAAATAGCATCATTGTATACAAAGAATATGATATTGTTGTCAATATGCCTTCTCTTAGTATTTGTAAACCAAAAGTTAGCATACTTGGTTGCAAAACATGGTTTATGTGCAACATCCAAAAAATGAAAATCCTGGCTCCCTCCATGCGACTAGGGAAATTAGTATCAACAACCACATGTAATGGAATGGTTGCCCCTTAAATTGTGCTTTTATATAGTCCTCCATAAATTCATTTACTAGAAATGTTTCACAATTTAATTGTACGCCCTCTGCACACTTCTCTGCCACTGCTATGATTCTTGCTGTGACCTAATCCTTCCAACTCTTCTTGAATAGATTGCAAGCCAACACTTGTGTTTCAAACCTCACTGTGTCATCCTTGATTCTTGGCACATCTAGTCCTCGCGGGCCGCTATGTGTACCATACTTCTACTTCATCTTTTCAAGTAGTTCTTTCTCCGGCTTCTTGTTTTTAAATAGCAACACATGATCCTCCCCTGCTGTCGGTATCCCCATAATCTCTGCAATCAACTTACTATCGATGGACACCGCCCTGTCCAACCATATAAAACCCCCATACACACAACTCAACAAGTTGTACACAGTTATTTACTTTTGTCATTCTGTCAAAGTGTGGGATCTCTAGCAGATTCAATACGCCTACGTGCTGCAACCTAGACACCCATTGTTGTTGTTCTACTGTAATTATCAGTGAGTATGGACTAGTTTTCCTCTCCATATAGTTATCCTTTACCAGCTCTAGGAACTACTAGGCAATAGTAATGTCATGATTTGAATACCTTAATTTATTTATGGCTCTCGGCAAAGTTCCCCAAATAGACACTCCCTTTGGAATATCTGGTGTGTCTATGGGATACCTCAGTTGCTTCTGTAAATTAACCGGTCTTGCACCCATATTCCTGAGAGGCATGTAGTCATTTTGATATGTTTTCAAGGTGAAGGTTGGTGATCCTTTCTATGCTCTCAAACTTGATGTTGATTCTCCAGCTGTTGACCTCGACGCTCTTTTCACTGTTACTTCCTCCTCGATTACGATAGACACATTCTTTGTTTGCAGCTTCCTCCTGGTATCGGTATTGGTACTTTTGGTGCCATCTTCTTACTCCTCCATGGATGCACTTGTCTAGGTTCGGATCTACTCACTTCACTTCTAATTTATCCAGTTCTAACTGTTCTCAACTTGTGTTGGGTACCCATCATTCTACTCATGCTTTTAAACCCTTCTCTTAGCTATGTTATTGGCCTTCATTCTCACTCTTGCATTCAATGGTACCCTAGATTCATGCATCATTGCCTAGATCCGGTCTTAAATATGCTCGGTATTTTCTCCCATTTATAATTCCTTTCTGTGATCTCATGCATTTATTATGCCGCGTCCCCTCACTTCGACCATTACAACTCTCTTTAATGTTCACACTTGTGACATGTTCTTCCTTTTTCCTTGAATTTATTCATATGCTATCCATATTTTCCACGTGCATCCTCTTTGTGTGGTCCCTTACTCTTTTTCTTGTGATGTGTTTCCTCCTACCTGCAACACCTCTCTTTGCAACACACACACACACACACACACACCTTGATAATGTTAGAATTTATAATGTGAGGACCTAATCGATGCATCTTAAACTTACCTTGATGTTTCATGAACTTTCTATGATACATTAGAACCATGTCTCCTTTTTTGAATTGCTTCTACTTAATATTTCTGTCATGCTAGGATTTCTCGTGTGCTTTTTGGACCTATTGATGAAAAATTGCGACAAAATGATGTTCCCCTAGTTCCATCAATTGCGATAATCTCCTTTCCACCGCACTGCTATTTGTTAGCTTAGCTAGCACAACAATGCGCAAACTCGAGACAATAAACTCCATAGGAATTACTGCTTCCTTCCCACCTGTTGGAATAATTTGTCATTGATGTCAAATAGGATGTCATTGATGTCAAAAGGGTGAAGATATTTGTCTTGTTTCCTCTGGTGTCAAGGTGATAACGATGATGTGGTTGTAGTAGAGATAGATTGTTTGGGAATGTTTGATGAATACTTGAAGCCCCTAGAGAAGACCCTAATGATCCTAACAAATCCCTTGGAAAAAGAATCCTTATCACAAGTGTACATAAATCCAAATAGGTCCCCTTGTGGAATAGAAGTTGTGCATGTCCCTCATGGGAATGCACTTTGATTTGTACACAAGTGGTACAAAGACACTAGAGAATACCCTAATGATCACGATGATGTGGAGTGGAAAGGAGTCCCTAAAGTGTCTTGAAGAAGTGTGAAGAATTTCCTAAAGAAATGATGTTGGGTCACATGACCATGATGATGGGTCACAAGACCATTATGGTGGGTCACATGACCATGATTATAAGAATTGTTAGGAAGTCCATAAAGGTGTCCCTAATTAATGTTGGTAAGAAATGTGAATAAATCCATAAAATGGTGGTGTTGGGTCCACATGAACATGTGGTTGGGGTCACATAACCCATGTTGGAGAAGGCCCTAGAGATCCCCTGAGGTTGGTTAAAATTATATTGGGATGAGCTGTGAAAGATATCCCAAAATCATGATGATGGGTCCACATAACCATGAAAGTAGTGGCGATCATGTCCACATGACTAGAAGGATTGGTCGATATGACCATGAGAAGTATCCCCTAAAGTAATAAGGTTTGGTCCACATGACAATGTTAAAATAAAAGGTGAAGAAACCTTGAAACAATGGTGCTTGGTCCACTTGCCCATGAGTTTGGGGTTACATGACCCATGGTGGAGAAGGATCTAAAGAGTCCCTAATTTTGGTCTGAAGCAAGTTGTTGTGAAGCATGAAGTATCCCCAAAATAATGATGTTTGGTCCACATGACCCCAAAAGTTGTGGTACATCGGCCCATTGGACTACATGAAGTGGCAAGTATTCCCACAAGAAATAATGATGTATCCACTAGGTATGATGATTTGGACAAGCCCTAAGGCCCCTTTGAGAATATATGGACTGATCTTGAAGTTTTGGCACGAAGTGGCATGATGGATCCTTGAAGTGGGGTACTAACCATTGAAATCCCCATAAAATACAGAGATCCACAAATTAAGGATGAGTTTAAAAAGACCCTAAAAGAAGATACAAGGAATGATGAAGTGTATAAATAGAAGATAAAACATTTTATCTGATCCATCCATCAAGTCTCTCTTTGGTATTGCACACCTCTTAGAGAGAAGTACGGAACTTTGTAGAGGAGAAATTTTTGGGTTGAGGAGATTCACTAAAATATGCATAACTTTCTCATACGATATCAGAATTATGAAATTCTTGGCTCGTTGGAAAGCTTGTTGTGAGGGATATGTGATGACATAATCTAGAGATTCTTTTATTTTTCCTATTGTTTCTTCCTCTTGTTATATTTTCAAAGGTATGGTTCATGCTTGTTGGTTTCTCTTGTGATGGCACATGTCTCTCATGGATAGAGTTCATGTTTGATCTTGGCATGTGAGATTCTCTCTTGCTATATCTCTTTGAAGTCATTGAATATGTTAGGAGGATCTGATGATGGTTATATTTGGATAAATATTGGTAGTTGTCTTGGTGATTTGTTGACATGGATCTTGGTGATTCGTTGGTATAGATCTTGATGTTATATGGGGATAGATATTGATGATCTTGGCATAGATCTTGGTGATTATCTTGGTAATTTTTCAATATATATTGGTGATTTGTTGGCATGTATATTGGTTATTTGTTGGTATATATCATGGTGATTATATGGGCATATTGTATGATGGTCTTGGCCTAGATCATAGTGGATGTATTGGTATCGTCCATGGCTATGTTTTGGCATATGGATAATCTCTTGGAATGTTCAATGTTTTGAAAATATCTATGATGTACAAGTTGAGGATGAAAATGAAATCGATGGATGATTTTTTTTTGGTATATATTTGAGGCATGTATAGGTTGATACAGTGTGACATATATTGAGACAATGTGACATATATTGAGACAATGTGACATTGATTGTGGCATTGCAACATTAGCAGTGGCATTGTGTTAGAGACAATGGTTTTGGAAATGAGATAAAGATACAGTGATTACAAAAGAGACACTGATACATGTAAAGAGATAGAGATACATGTACATGTTGATAGAGATAGAGATACAAGTTGCAGAGATAGTGATTGGGGCATTGTTAAAGAGATAATGATTGTGACATGTTGACAGAGGTAGCGATGCAGTGATATGGGTTGACAGAGATAGTGGTATAGATACAAATTTACCAAGGAAGTGATACATGTACATATTGACAGAGACAATGATAGAAGTACAGGTTGTGACAATGATACAGTGATAGTGGCAGATTGATATTCTTCGTATCAGGGTGGCAGGATAGGGAAAGGATAGGGATTTGTAGCTTCATTCTAGTCGGTGCTGGTAAATCAAGGAGTTAAAGCTTCCTTCAGGTTGGATCTTGTAAATCAGGGGTTTGTGGATACTCCTTCCATTTAGTGCTAGTAAATTAGGGAGTTGCATATTTCTTCAAGTTGGTGCTTGCAAATTAGGGGGCTGGCGCCTCTTTTCAGTCTGTGCTGGACAATATTGGAAGTTGGTGCTTCCTATGAATGTAATCTTGTTATTATATGAGAAAAGTATTCCTCAGTTTTCTCTCGTTTGGATTTCCACGTTAAATATCTTGTGCACTATGTATGGTTTATGTGATGATGAATGACATTGTTAATGGTTAATGTTTACATGATATAATTAATGTTTGAAATGGTAAAAAATGCTCAATACTGATTCACCCTACCTCTCTATTTCCAACAACACCAACCTAAATGGTGTTTGTAGTATCAATTTATTTGATGTTGTCCTATAATCCCATAATACTGCATGTATCCTAAAGTCACATTCATCTTTATTAACATTTCAAATCTTTGTTAGCAAATTATCCAGGATCTTATTAAATGCCTCCATCGTACCATTTGCTTGTGGGTGATAAGGAGTGCTCTTTTGGTGGTAGATATGAAATTATTCGGTTATTGCTGCAATTGTCTTATTAAAAAAATGGGTCCCATAATCACTCGTCAATATCCTTGGATTCCCAAACTGGGTCAATATATTTTCAAACAGAAACCACACAATTATTTGTGCACCGCAATCCTTCACTGGTTCTACTTCATCCCACCCAATCAAGTAATATGTCATGATGATGATTTATCTTGCTCCTAATTACCTCTTCGTAGGTGTATTAATAGGCCCAAAAAATTCCACCACCCACTTATCAAATGAATATAATGTCACTTAGGGAATCAAGGTAATATCATCCCTCCTTGATGCTTTCCCCACCCATTGGAAGATGTCGCACACCTGACAGTATTGCTTGGCATCCTTGTGCAGAGTAGGACACCACAGTCCTGCACACAAAATATTTTTCGTAGTCTCCTTCCCCACGTAATGGAATCTTGTCACTCCTTCATCTGCCTCTTTCAAAATCATCGAACTTTCATGTTCTAGGACACATCGTCACAGAATCCCATCTGTGCCCATATTGTACAAGTTTCCTTCATCAATTGATAATCACCACCTTTACCACCAGTTGATTTTTCTACACGACAGTGTATCCGTATAGGGCCACTCTAGTCATTAAGAACTGTGCAATTTATGTAAAATAGGCATCCACCATATGAACTGCAAACAAGTGTGCATCTAGTAGACTATCTTCTAGGTTCCTTGAATCCTCTCCTGTCTCTATGCACAACAAGTGGTTCGGTCATGAGTTGAGTTTTCTGGGTTTCATTATTACTTTAAAATCATATTCATGGAACAACAATATCCATCTGCATATATCCCCCCCAACACTGGCTTGTTGACTAGGTATATTAATGTAGAATGGTCAATGCACTTATTAAATCATGAGCCCAATAAGTAATGTTTGAACTTCTATAGTGTGTACACCATTTCCAATCCTTCATGCTCTGTAGTGATATAGTTATTTTCTGTAGATGAGAGTTTCCTTCTTGCAAACGCAATGGGGTGATCCAAGTCTCCTTCCCATGGATGTGTTAGTGCTGAAACTAATGCCTATTGATTATGCATCCACATGTAGATGAGACTCCTTTTTTCAATATGGGAATACTAAGATTAGTGCAATCACCAATTTTTGCTTCAACATATACAAACTCTATTGACATTCCTTATTCCATTGGAACTTGGCATCTTTATGCAAGATATTCTCGAGTGGGTTTGTGATCTACACATATACTTTGCAGGTACAACAACTTCTACATGGATTCCAAATTTCCTCTTCTTACTCCATTCAATTATGCTGAGTGGAAGCCTAAAATGTGTGCATATCTCAGGAGACAATGTATCTATGATGTGTCCATTGGTGCTGAGAGTGAACCAGAGTCTTAAGAAGAGAAAAATTATTGGCTAAATGACTGTGATAGAGCATTCAGAGCTATGTGTCTAGCCATGTCTCCGACTATGCACTACTTGATTGGTTCTGCAGACTATCCATTTGAGCTATGGTCCAACGTGGACAAGGATATTGATAAGTAGAAGAATGGTGCATGGAGTGAGCCTATGGACACCTCAACATGTGATATCCATCCTAATATCTCGGTCTCTACTCTCTTTGATGAAGTTGTTCATGAATATCAAATGGCAGAATATTCAACACAAGTTCCTCTTGGTACAGATCTCTTTGATTCGGATGCTTCCTCTACATGTTATGAAGTAGAATGTGAAGAGACATCATCTATTGCAAAATATGTTGCTTCTAATGATGAATATACAACAAATGAAGCTACTATTGTTGAAGAATAACTCTCTCTCCACTCATTTTTCTCCTATGATACTTCTTCCACTGAGCATTCTCTATCAGTGATTATTGACACAACTCTGTCGACTAGGGTTCACTTCACACTGTTATCAAAAATATCGACATCACTCACATAGACATTGGCCTAGAAATTTTTTACCCTTTCCAACAACATTTGCGGAGCGAGTGAAGTCTCACCCGAGATATCTAAGGGGAGCTACAGGAACCACGTTTCCGCAGATCAAAGAGGACATGGATCATTTCACATACATTCACAACATAAACCAGATATTTTCACTCGCATCAAAAAATCATTATTATCGACCTACTCACTAACATACTGCATGATATTCAAAGAACAAGTATTAAATCACACTGCGACATTCTCATAGTTAAACAAGATAAGATATTAATCATTGTGATACATATTTAACCATACTACGATAAAGATACAAAGTCATAGATCAACCAATCCTTTATTATTCATCAACTCAAATACACGAAAACCAATCCCAAATCAGAACAACAGATGTGATCCATGCACATAAAGACAGATGAAAGATCAATCATACAAAAGTTACGAAACTCATTAACCATAAGATATTTATCTCAAAAAAAAGTTTTGCTAGATAACTATCTCAGATCTACAATGATTTCTTCGATACCCACTAATGATTCTTCTGATTCTATTATGCTATTAGGATTACAATCCTACTTCTATTTATGGGCACACATGGCCGTTACAAAATGGTCCAATGACCAATTAAATAACTTAACACTCAACTAACTTCTGCATTGTTGACACTTTCGTGCATCGCAATCGATCCTTTTCCCTTGTCGATGTCCCTTTTTTCACTGACTGTACCTCACTTCATGTGCTTTGGAACCATGCCAACAGGACCCCAACACAAACTTGTGGCTCACCCTCGAGCCACCTCAGCTGGAAACTGCTGATGCATTTACCTGCAACATGACATCATCGTATGCTGCTTTAATCTGGTCGACAACTTCATTTGTTGACACCTTGAGTACTGTGCATTCTTCCACTTCCTATTATGTTGGGTGTTCAATACCCATCTACTATGCTTTCTCCAACTCTTTCTTTATCTTTTTCATTCCTTCCATTGATTTCACTACTAGCTGCTCCGCTTTTGTCTACAGATTGTCCAAGTGCATTGTTCTTCTTTGCTGCCTTGTGCGTGCTCTGTTCACTTGATTCTGCAGTTCTTTCAGCTCTGTTTCCTTTGTCATTTGTGCTAATAGGGGTGTTTCCTTAAGAGATCCCCTCAATGCCTCAATTTGGGATTCCACTTCGCTGAGTTGCACATTCAGTTGGTGCAGCTATTCCTCCTGCAGTAAACTTCCCCAAAACTGTGTTACCTCTTTTGCGATTGTATGAGTTGTTTTTTCCAGTTCTGCGATTTCTATCATTTTTTATTCAATATAATCTAGTGGTGTGCTTGGAACCACCCTTACTTGCACTTCCTCATTCTCTTTTCACAAGTCTGCAATGACTGCGCCTAAACTTATTGCCTTTGCCTTCGCCTGTATATCTTTGTCTACTTCTTCACATGCCATAGAGATGGCATGTTCCAACCTTTTTCTATATTCAATTTCCTTCGCTCTTTCATCCATGATATTATCCTTCTATTTTCAGAGTTTTTCAACCTTCGCTTCGACGCTCCGTACTTGTCATTTGTATTCTACCATTTGATCGTGCATTCTTGCTTCCCTGCCGTTGATTTCTTCACTTATTGCAGTATGAATGCGATGCAACATAAACATCGACAACATATTTAGATAGATGTTGATCACATCGTGCCCTCTCAACACGACTTCCATGTCTTCATCACCTGTAGTGATGGCACTAGGTAATATTTGTAGTATCCTTAGCTTTGTGTCGATATCCACCTCAATCCTACTTGTCGACGCATTTGGCTCCACTTATCCTTGTAGTAGCCTTGTCTTTGTGACTGCATTGGTCAATGTTTGCAGCAGCTACATCATCTGATGAAAATACTCTGTCACATGTTGCGTGACCTTCGCACGGTTTTCTTCCTCCACTGCCGTTATCTTTTCCAAAAACTTGTCCATTTTATCTTCGGGGAAACCAACAGTTGTGCTCCCCTCTCCTCTCTCAAACCTCTTCTTCATCATTCTTCCTCTCACTGTGCATCTAGCTTTGAATGTGCTGGGGTGGCAGATGATTCCCCGTCGTGACTTGTGGTGCGCGAGTGCTCTTCCATAGCTCCACCTTCTTCCACACCTCCACCTTCTTCCACACCTTCCCCTTCATCTTCTGAGTCTTTTGTATCTTCTGGAGCTTTTGGCCCATCTTTTTGTTTCCCATCCTCTGGGTCCGACAACTTGTCTTCTGCTAACGAAACTTTCCACTCTTCTGTCCATTCCTCCACGATGGCATCTAGTTCTGCATCCATGATCTTATACTACATCGTTAGCCACTACTTATATGTGTCTGCGCAGGCATGAATGAATATCACTTGAGGTCCTACCGATAACCTTGCGACTCTTCGATACTTCTTAACTGCTTCTTTTGTTAATCGCGGAATCGCTTTCGTAATTTTCAGTGTTTCCAAATACATAAAGAATTGAATGTTGTTATTTGTTTGTCGTTCTTTTTCATTTAGTGCCCATAAGTTCTTGTACCATGCCCCTCGGCACACTTCAACTAATTCTGTTTCCATTCCTTGATAGTGCAATGGTTCCCTCCATCCAACCGATGCAATTAATATTAGTAAACATGAATAGGAGAATGGATTTCCTTTCTCCTGCGCTGCTACCGCATCTTCCATCAACTCATTCAACAGAAATAGTGACCAATTTATCTTGACTACTACTGCACACTGGTCTGTAGAAGTGATCACCCCTGAAATACATTGGTTTGGGAGATTCTTCCTCACTATCTTAATTTCTAGTAGCTTTTCTCCAACTCTAACCGCCTGATCATTAATTGTGTCGATCAGGTATCCTCTAGTGTTCTTTTCCACCCAATATTTTGTCTTCAGCTTCCCGGAAAGCTTCTTGTCGTTATCCTTTCCATGGAAATACTGCGAAGGATCTACCACTACCTTGGGTAATCCTGTGATCCGCAAAATCCAGTTGACCATGATTGGAACTTTTGTCTCCAACCACAAATATATGCCATGAAAGCAGGCCAATAGTTTCTTTACACATGTGTTTGCTTCAGCCCCAATGTCCATTGTATTGGCTCTCTTGTGATCGGGCCTCTGTATCCATGCGGTACATCGTCGTGTGTGTCCTTGGTACACTCTGGGTACGTCAATACATCGTGGTCGCTATACTGCAACCTTTGTAGTCACTGTACTATGTTACCCGTGACATATACGCCCTTTGGTATCGATGGCTCCTTGATGGTATACTTGACATTTTTTCCCAATCATATTGTTGTCGCCCCTTCCTTCCTTGGTGGCACATAGTCTGGGATGTCTGCGATTGTTGGCCCTAGTTGTCTTCCTCTTGCTGTTGTTTATTATTCCACAATGTCCAATGTGCCTGCCTCTCCCCATGCTACTACATCCCGTGTAGAGCTACGGGTCATCTTGGGTCTTCTCTCTGAGCTTGCCGATCAACTGGCACTCCTTTTCTTCCTGAATATCCGCCTTGGTGCGAATACAATTTTGGGTTGTTCTTGGACGATGATCTCCCTTGCCCTTGGTTGTTCTCGGATGATGATCACCCTTGCCCTTGGTTGTTCTTGTGTGCTAGTACTGGAAATCATTTTCTCCATCATCGCTTCTTAACTTCTCTGTGACTCTTTTCCCTAACTCTTCTACTTAATCTTCGCTCTAACTCTTCTGCTATAGCTCTCCAAATGCACAATGGTTCGAACTGTTAGCTTTGGCATGCTTTTATAACCTCCAATATCCGTCACCCCATTGATCGCATGGATTTCGGACAATGATTGCCAAATCCTCCATCGCTTTACCGAATCTTGTGCCGATTTACCAAATCCTGCGCACTCATTAGTCATTAATTGTGTCATTAATTGCGTTTCCATCCCCTTGCGTCATCATTTGTCGCATCTTAACTGCTGCATTTATTGCCCGATTTGACCAGTTTGTGCTCCTATGGACGTCGACAAGTCCCAAACCTTGTCATTTTTTTAACTTCATCGCTATCCCATCGACAGACGTCTGGATTCCAACCTTTTCACAGTTACTTTGACAGATGCCCAAACTTAACCTTTTGTCGCCATGTGTCCTTCAACAAACTCCTGATTTTCAGTGTTCCTATTCTAGTTTTCCTTTTTTCTATGTCGCTTCACTTTTTCAATTTTATTTTTCTTTTTGTCTCTTTTTTTTTCATTGTTTTCTTCAGTGGTTTTGCGCCGAGATATCCCAATAGGGATTTAACCGGCTTCCATTCACTAAGTTTGGAAAAAGTGTTCCATCTAACTTTTGCAACTGCACCGCACTTCCGTCAGTAATAAAATTTATGATGTATGGACCCAACCAATGCATTTACAGCTTACCTGGATCCTTCACAAACTTAATAGTGTATAGGAAAACCATATCTCCTCACTGAAAGTGTTTAGCCTTTACATGGAGATCATGCCGTGCCTTTCGTCGATCCTTCTCTACTTATTGATGAAATCCCGCGATGAAGCAGTCCTCTTTAAGCTGTAGCAACTGTGCCAATATTTCCTCGATGGCTCCGTCATTGCTCATCCCTGTTACTACTGCTATACACAGGCTGAGGACAATATACTCCATCGGCATCACCGCTTTTTTCCCATATACTAATTTGAAATGATTCTGGCCTGTCAATCTTTTAAATGTCATTCTGTAGGCCCATAGTATCCCAGGGATTTTCAAATCCCAATCATCTTGATTTTTATTGCATACCTTAGTGAGCACATTCTACAATACCTTGTTTAGTGCTTCGATCACTCCATTTTCCTATGGGTGACATGGTGTACTCTTCCTATGCTGAATCTAGAATTCTTCTATCATCGCTCTGATTGTTTGATTGATGAAATGTGTGCCTTGGTTGCTAATCAATATTTTTGGGCACATAAACCTATTGACAAAATTTTCGAAGAGAAACCTTGTTGCTGTCATAGCTATGCAATCCTTTACCGGTGTTGCTTCGGCCCATCTATTCAAGTAGTCGGTCGTAGTAATAATGTATCTTGCACCTATACTTTTTCCTGGTGGGTTAATGGGTCCCACGAAATCTACTGCCCACTTTTCGAATGGATGTAAAGTTAACTAAGGTAATAGCGACATCTCATCCCTCAGAGATGGTTTCCTCATCCTTTGACACACATCGCATCTATGACACACATCGCAGCTCTTAGCATGGTATGCTCCATCACCATGTACTATCGGCCACCATAAACCAGCTCTTAGTATATTTTTGGTTGTCGCATGCCCTCCATAATGGCCTCATGCGATCCCATCATGAGCTTCCTACAATACTCTTTCTTGTTTGTGCGAAAGGACACATCGACAAAGAACTTCATTTGGTCCCATTTTGTATAGCTGTCCTGCGATTAGCTGGAAATCAACAGCTCTCACAACTAACTATTTATTCTGACTGGTGGAGAACTCCTCAGGTGATTTTCCTGTCGCTAAGAACTGAACGATCTGCTCGTAATGGTAATCAAACATTCCAATCCTAAATGTTGTGCATTGGGAAATCCTTCCCCGATAATCCTTGGTTCTTCACTTGAATTAATTCATGACAGATGATCTGGTCTTGCATTTAGTCACCCCGACTTCACAATTATTTCAAAATCAAATTCTCGAAAAAGTAGAAACCATCGACAGATATTCCCCCCCAACACAGGCTTATTTACCAAGTATTTTAGTGTGTAATGATCGGTAAACATTTTGAAATGTCCTCCTAACAGATAGTGTCGAAATTTCTGCAAGGCATACACCATCACCAAGCCTTCTCTTTCTATCATCGTGTAGTTCTTCTCTGCAGTCGACAATTACCTACTTGCGAATGCGATTGGATGGTCGATTGATCCTTCTCCCGGCTGGGCTAGTATCGCCCCCAATGCAACTAACGAGGCATGCACATGGACGTGAAACTCCTTCTTCCAATCAAGAAAGACTAGTATTGGTGCTATGACCATTTTTTGCTTTAGTATATCGATACTTTTCTGACATTCGTCGTTCCATTCAAACTTTGCATCCTTCTTCAGTAGCTTCTCCA
Source organism: Larix kaempferi (assembly GCA_027924585.1). Classification (NCBI taxonomy): domain Eukaryota; kingdom Viridiplantae; phylum Streptophyta; class Pinopsida; order Pinales; family Pinaceae; genus Larix; species Larix kaempferi. Next base: position 11,351,110 of record BSBM01000368.1, read on the forward strand.
TTAGTGCGGTGATCCCTGCATATCCCCTTATAAACTTCTTGTAGTATCCCGTGTGACCCAAATTCGCCCTCAACTGTTTCATTGTCATTGGTGCTGGCAGGTCGATAATGATTGATATCTTTGTTGGATCTACTAACGTCCCTTCTTTGCATAAATGTGGCCTAATAGAATTCCAAATGGTGCACAGAAGATGCACTTCTTCAAGTTCAGCGAAATCTGATGCTGTCGACATCTTTCCAGCATCATCCTAAGACTTGCGACATGGTATATCACTAATCCATATACAGTCCAGTCGTCCATATAGACCTCTAAAAAATTATGGATGAAGTCCTTAAACGCAACAACAACTAGTCTTGAAAATATTGCTGGAATTTTTAGACCGAAAGGCATCACTGTATACTAAAAACATCTCCATTTTGTTACGAAGGTGGTATTGTGTCAATATTCCTTCGCAATCTTGATCTAATGGTATCCTGAAAATACATCTATAAATGAGTAGACTTCCTGTCCTCCAACGCAAGTAATTCATCTGTAAATGGCGTGGGGAATGGATCATGAAGGCATGCATCATTCAACTTCCTCAGATCGACGCAAATTTGAATTTCACCCGTCTTATTATCTTGGATGACCATTGGGATGATACATTCCTATTCTTAAATAGTTTCAATGATCCCAGCATCCATCATTCGCTCTATCTTGGCCTTCAACCATTATTTGTATCTTGAATTCAATCAGTATGGTCACTGCTTCACTAGTTTAGCATCAGGTTTCAGTGGGATCTTCATCTCACCTAAATCCCCAAAAATTCCCTTCATCTCTTAAAACTTAGTTGGGAATAGGTCTTGGAATTCATGGAGTAGGTCAGTGACCTTTCCAATTGTCGAATCATCCCAATAATATCTGATACTCGCGAACTTTGGATTCTCTTCCGAGCCAATATTCACCTTCTTTATCTTCAGCGGTTGCTTGAATTTGTTAAATGGCATCTCCGGTGCTTCGATATTACAGATGCCCTCCGATTCTAGGATGTAGACTTCCCTAGGATCCTCCTCATCTCCAAGTACTCCTGACACATTATAGAACTCCATCATCATTTGTGGTGTCGCTTTCTATTGTATCCCTATTGGTCATTCAGTTAGAACTATCTCAAGTACCTTTTCATGGATGTCCTATAGCACTGTGGATAAAAGGGTTCTCATCTGTGAAATTGAAAGTGTGGTTAAAGCTAGTAGTTAACTCTTCCCATGTTGTTATTCCCCGTCGCAATTCAGCTGCAATGTACCAGTTCCGCGGTACTTCGTCTAGCGTATGGATGAAGACCCACTCCTGATTCGGTCTCATATTCCATGTGACTTGGTATTCTCCCATATGGTCCTTAGGATCACCCCTTCCCTCATATTTCCTTCCTTTGTAGCATTCGTCTTCCCCGAATCTGACTTCCATCAATCGTCAACCCAGTTTCCAACTTTCTATTGATGTCTTGTGCGTGGCCCACCACCTTGTTGGAGTAGACTTCAATGCTTCTTCTAGCACCAACGAGCATTGAGGTTTTGATACCTTGTCTTCGAATTCGTGGATAAATATTTCCAAATTAGGCAACCCTTCATACGTAGGAAGATCACATATTTATGTTGCTACCCACCTCAACGATTTAGTAATTTGTGCACACCTTCTAAATGACACCTCGTGTAATCTATTATGCCAATTCTCTAGAGCTTTGTCGGAGTTTGAGGATGCCGAGCTGGCACTCTACCACCCCAATTTTCCATCTGTAGTAGGATTCAGATAATCTTCTGAAACATTGTAGTTATTGTCCCATCCTTCTACAAACTCATCTCTCATCGGGTTCGACATACCTCTTCCCTTTAGATGGATCCAGTGGGGATATGACCCTCATGTCATGATTTTCAAAAGACATTGTCCTTTTATTGAAATTAATAACAACCAGGTTGTCCATTTCCAAGTCTATTCCCAGCAGCACAGGATATGGGCTCGTATTGTTGACTATATCTATAACATCAAAATTTGCGTATGTTTTCAACCCTTCTATTTCGACAGGTAGACGAGACAATCGCCTGATTTGTGTAAACTTGCTTTGATTTATATGTCGAAGCTATACAAGGGACCATACCATCTCTGGCTTCCCTATCATCTCCCAATTCTGCTTGGTTAGGATGTTCACGTCTGATCCTAAGTCCAAGATGATAGAATCTACATCGTATGTGCCAATTTGAGAATTCATCCTCATTTATCTTCCAGTTTTATTTTTGTGCAAGTGATTAACTATTCACTCTTGTCTCCCTTGTTCCTGTCGATGCAATAAACTAGCTATATCAGCTAGCGCATATTGATATTTCTCTAATGTTATAAAACTTTCTAAAAATTTCCTTAGAGTGCTTACCTTTTCTGGCGACCTCTGTGAATTTTTCTAATCAAATATTGGTGGCATTTCAAATACAAGATCTCGATGGACTGTAGGCGGCATTCCAACACCGTTCTTGATCAATTCATCCTGTGCTTCCATAAAGACTTCTTTTTCTGCTTCGACATCGAATTGCACTTGCTTCCAATTTGTAGGACGGATGTTCGGCAATGGCCTATCTTCTCCTATCGCAACACCTCCTATGGTCACCATTACGACATTCACTGGTTGAATTCTTACTTCAACCATTATCTTCTGCATATTTGGGTTAGGATTTTGATTTTGGTTTGGTTGCGGTTGCGGTTGTGGTTGTGGTGTGTTCTTATTTTTCCACTTTGCAATGAGCTGCGAACAGTCTTCAACAGTGTGATCGACTGCATTACAATAAGTACACTAAGTTGTTAGATGTGTACAATCCCTCCGATAGTGTCTAAATACTCCACAAATGTGATAGGTAACCTGTCCTCGACCTCGACCAAAATCTCCTCCGTGACCAAAGCCTCTATTCCAACCACCACGAAATCCTCCTTTGAATCCTCCTAGCTGCTGATTGTATGGTGGTGGATTATACTGCTATTGATTTTACTTCGGCTGTGGTTGATTATATTGCGGTTGCTTATACTGTGGTTGCGGATTATTATAATTTGGTTGTTTATAGTGCGATTGTGGCTGAGGCCTCTCTTCCTGTCGCTGTTCTTCCCCCTTCATAAAGTATGTATTTGAAGTTCTTTCTTGGAGCAAGTCGTATGCTCTGCAGTCTTTCTCCTCATGACCTACAAATCGATAGAAGTTGTAGAAAATATTATACAACTTCGACACAACCTTCTGCAAGTACACACATTCTTCTGGTCGATTCCCTCTTGTTTGACAAATTCAGCACTAGAGCATTCCTCCTTGGATGAGCGGATTTGGTGCACCAGACTGTAAATATTCACGAAATATAGGGCACTGATCTTTGTAGTGATCTTCAAACTTGCAGCTAGTGCACCATATTTCTTCATGGTATTCTTTCCCCTTCTTAATGTCCTGCAGTTGGATAGTCAAGTTCGGCAACTGTGACTGGATCTGGCTCATTCCAATCCTCATTTCATCAACCAGCGACACTTCTAGTTTCAGGGCGATCTCTAGAGCCTCCTCTTGTGATAGGATCTTCTATTGCATTAGTGACATGCGAATGTGAGGTACCAGCGTTGCAATGAGACATTATTTATGGTGTACATCTCTCATCCCAAAACTGACCTCATCCATCAGAGTTTTGAACCTCTAATCGAAATCCCACATTGATTCATTCGGGAATTGATTTATTTCCTTTAACTCTGTAATATACCTTGACTCTGACTTTGGTTTCTTAAATTCATTGATCAATCCAATCCTGATTTCTGCTAGGGTGTTCTATGGATTCCTTGTAGTTACTTGTACAAATTTCATATACCAATCCAACACATGACCCCTAAAGGTCATCGCTAATTGCCCTTTCTTAATATCATCATCTTGTACCTGTTTAACTATCCATACCGCTTTGCACAAAAACCAATACTGTTTGGGATCCTCAGTCCCGTTACCCTGAATCAGAGGCATATTTATGTCATCTCCTTCCATCCTTGGTATCTAACTAGTGTTTGTCGATCCGCTACTGTTGCCACTATTCTGACATGCAGGAAAACCCTATGAAGAACTTGTATTTCTTCCTACAAATTTTGGCGCAGTGCACAGAGTTGTGGGTGCGTTGTAGCTTTGGGTTTGTCCTTCCTCAGGTTCATGGGTATCCTGGTTGTTCCCTTCATCACTGTAGGTTCTCTTAGTCCCTTGTGGCCCCATTTCGCAATTCTCTCTTTTGGTCACACTAGGAGACTTTCTCTCTATTTCATTTCTACTCTTCTTCTCTGGCCGGAACCAATCCCCACTTCACAGCTGGTCACAATTTTTCTCGGTTTCTCTCACAACTTCGTCGAAACTCATATCCATCTACCCTACATCATTTCATCAAAACCTCATCCGTGTGGTACCCACAACCTCCACACACTATATTTTTACTCATCGGAGTTCATCTTTAATATACCCTTTTCACAAATAAGCATCTTGATCCACAACTACAGCGACAAAATATACCTTCCTCGGGGTCCTTTAAAGAATTTCCTCTCTGCTTTGCTGTAGGATTTAACTATGTCAATAATGAACTTAGTGATATATCCATCCAAAATGTTTTCTTCCCAGACATTGACAGCCCTTAAAGCCTTATTTTTGATGCTCTTCAACTGCTGGATCAATTCCGGGGTCCAATGTTCGGGTTCACCCCCTTGGAAATTTTTCTTCTGAAAAGTCAGTTGCGGCAACTATTCATACAACAATATTGGAAATTCACAGAAAAATACTTCATGGGTATCAGAGTAAATGTACTTCTATAACCATTCGCTGGTCGACCATCCAGGGTTTTGGTTTTCTTCTTCAACGAACTCTCATGTCTTCCTATCGAACCAGTACTGAATCTCTGGTTTCATCGGACTGCTCTAGAGGATAAGCATTCTTCCTATGAGTTTAATGATGTGCAATATTGTGGTTCCTTGGATATTTTGGATCCTAGATCAGATTATGGAGTTCATTCATTCGCACCCCTTGGTCCCATTCCTCCTCTCACTTCCTACATGGTCACATGCACACTTCCTCGAGGTACTGTTGAAGTTGGAGACAACATGCATTCGCTTGGGTTTAAGCCTCAAGCACATCAAGCTTCATTTGGTTCGAAGTTCAAGCATTTGGACCATCTACAAGAATTTGGAATTGATCTCCAAACCTATTTGTTCTCTCATAAGTCTTCTCATTCGAATTCTAAGGATCATTAGTCAGTTGTTGCATCTCATTCACACTCAGATCCTCTCATTGGTTTACAATTTGGTGTGACATTGGATGTTATGGGGGATGAATTTCAGTATAGAGTTGTTGCATTCGCTCTCACTATCATGCTTCCTATCCACTGCATGATTATGATTGGCACTTGTTCTCAGGGTTGCATAGAATATGGAGGACACTATCATTCGCTTGGGATTAATTCTCAAGCTCATCAAGTCTCATTTGGATTTGTTTTGGCCACATTTGGTATGATGATCAAGTTTGAAGAGCACCTGCTTGTGCTTGCTTCCACAGTTGCAGATATCATGTTGATGTATATTTAACTTCAGAATGTATTTCATATATATGTATATTGTACTCCTATAGAGATGGTATTATTCCTCTATACAGAAGTGTTTGTATTTCTATAGAGATGTTATTATTCCTCTATATGGAAGTGTCGTCATTTATATTGTAAGTGTCGTAACTTATACTTGATGGGTTATTAGACCACCTTGTTGGGTTCGGCCATGTGGGTCAAAGGGTTATTAGACCACCCTATTGGGTGTCAGCCCAGTCAGCATTATGTTATGTGGTTAAGTTAAGGCCAACCTAGTAAAGGTTATTAGGCAAGTCAAGTCAAGTATAAATAGAGTGCATGAGGCACTCTATTTGATCATTCTATTCTCTCTCACACTCTTTGGAGAGTGGCGCACTCGTGGAGGAGGAGAAGCTGCTTCTAGGAGATGTCTATCTCTTATGCTTGGGTTGTATCATTGCTCTATCTATCTCTGAGGAAGTTATTGGGGTTTTTCACTTTTATGGTTTTCTCCAAGTAAACTCTATGTCTCTTGTGTGCTTGCATTATTGTCCATGATTGATATGCTGTAGATATGTTGTACATGTTGTTCTCTCAGTTAACATCCTAGATCAGATTGAAGTAAATTCTGAAAAACTAACATATCAAGCATCTGATCCAAGCATGGGAGAAACATCCACTTCTTCCAAAGAAGAAGGTTCCTCCAAACATATGATCAAGTTCACACCTACTTGAGTTTTCAAGTCGTTCAATTTATTTTGGTGTATTTCGTGTCCATTTTAGAGGGAGGATTTTCCCCAATGGTTTTTCCTCTTTCCTCACTTACATGGATTAATAAATTGTAAAGGGTGGCCATAATCCTTTGTTTCTTGGGCTCTCATAATAATTTTCTTTTTTCACAACCATTTTGGATTAAGGGGGGGTGTTGGAACATAATTCCCATCTAGACCTTGGTTAATAATCCTTACATAAGGTTCCAAGTGTTTAATGTAAGTTGTTCCATGGTTTGACTACATAGTGCCTAGTGTAGGGGGTTTGTCCACATATTAGACTAGTGGTTTGTTATTATATCCAAGTTTTTTCCACAAGGGTGCCCCATTTCCTTATCCTGGGGAGTCAAAGGATCACTAATTAATGCATTTAATGATGGAGGCATCCACTTCCATTTTGTATGGGATCAGGTTGGACCAAGGGCGCTAATGCACTAGATCTGGTCAAATTTTTCATTAATGGCCACTACCGAAGCCCTAAACCACCTAATTACCCTTCATAATGATTCCATCCACATTTATTGACTTTCCTAACTTCCTCATGGTCCTCATAAGCTCATTGGACCTCATTATGGCCCAATATAGGAGTTACACTTGGCACAATATCATAGATTGGGGGAATTACTCCACTAAGCCTAGCATTAATGTGAGCTACTCAAATTCCTCCTAAGGCTCAGGAATTTCTCTCTTGAGAGAATTTATATATTGTACACATCTTATTTAATAATAGAGAAGTGGAGTTTACATCAATTGTGTTTTATCTCATGTATTTTTGTTTCAATATTTCTTCTATTTTCTACTGAACTTTGTGTAAACTCTTTGTGAGGACTTGTTTGTTTCTAGATCTTGGCTTGTAAAATTATTGCATGGCATCAAGGCCATAGAAATTTCACATTATTGGCCATACTTTGTATTCAATATTTCATGGATCTGTAGTGTATTGTTCGACAAACATGTTATGAGTCATTTGAGACATATATCTTAGAGTTAGTGTACTGCAGAAGTCTTTGTTCAACACTTCAACCGATGGTTCTTGCCTTGATTTTACATATATAAAAGCACCTAACCTACCCTATATTGTTAGTTTCATGATTTGGGGTGCATTCTGTTACACCAAAATCTTGTCATCATGAGTTACGTGTCCTTCGTTTGTCCTGATTCCTAAAGAACTTAATCCAAATTGATTGAAGGAAGAGTTGTGGTTACCCTTTTTACCTTTGTTGACAAAGTGCATTAGAATCCACATGACGTTCTCTTCACATTGATAGAGCACGTCGCTGACACATTCCACCTTTGAACATAGTGCATCACTCCTCAAAGATGCAGTTTTCCTTTGGAAAAAGTGTGACACTATCAGTTTAAAAGGAAAACAAGGAGCTTTGAGTGGCTTCTAGAACCCATGGCTTTGTGGAGGCTTATCCCTATGAACTAGGAAAGGTGGCACTCGATCCCCTTACCTTTTGGGATGATCCCTTGAGCTTCTCCCACAAATACTCAACCTCTTCTATCCCTTTAGGCCTATATATACAAGCCCTCTATTCATAGTTAAGTAGGAGAAATATAGAGCACCTAAACGCTGGGGAAATTCTGTTTGAGATTATTCCCTTTCATCAATTAAGAGGAAACATATCATATCTTTGAGGTTAGGACCATTTGGAAGAAGTCTCAACATCAAATCTTGGTTGTAATCTCTACCTATGTACTTCTTTTATTTACAGTAATATAGATTCTTTCCATAAAGTCTTTTTGTGTTAAGATCTTTAGAATTAGTTTCTTTGACTACTAGTTTAGACTAATCCATATTGCATATTATTGGTATTTGTATGTTTCCACTTGTTTGTGCATTTTCTTGTAGCTGAAGATCAAGAGCTAGATCAAGCAAGGAGGTAGCACTACAATCACAAGTTAAACCATTCCTCCATATCTTTTGCAATTTGGTTAATCTAGGAAAGATATATGTGTTCTATATTGTTTTGTTCTAGATACAAACCATTTGGACTAGGGAGATCCATTAGTGTCCGCATTGATGGATTGTTTGGTAACACACCTCGATGTATTGAAGACTCCAAGATAGGTTTGGTTGAATTTGGAGACCCTATTTAGCAGACAAGATGATATAAGGGGTCATATTATGGAGAATGAGTTAATTGCTCTTCAACCCAACAGTTTCGAAACTATACAAAAATTATTTTCTAAATTCAAATATTTTGTCATACAATGCAAGTGATGTGGCATTGAGAAGAACGATGATCAGCTGGTGCTATCCATTATAAGAAAGCTTGGTTTGAATTTTTCCATTTTTGTTTCTACCTTCCATTCAAGGAGATTGTCATTCCCTGGTTGGAAAATGCCATCCTTAGATGTATTCACTAAATATCTCATCCAAGAACAAGACAAATTGATTCAAATGGGTGCCTTGAAGACCTCCAAAAATCAAGCTCTTATGGCTGGAGAGTCAAAAAGCGCGAATGAAAAAGGGAAGCAAAAGGGTAAAGAGAAGAAGCAATTTGAATCCAAGCAGAATGCAAAGTCTCATCCATCAGAAGGAGACTCCATCTCCAAGAAGGATAAGAAACAGAGGTTTGAGAAGACCAAGTGTTCCTATTGCAAGAAAGGAAACAATCCAGAGATCTCATGCATGAAGAAGAAGATAGATCAATTGACCAAAATTCTTGATCAACACAATATTTCCCTCCCAGAAGGTGCAAGGGAGTATGATTATACAAGTGAGAGTGAGGATCATGAGAAATTCCATGCACGGAAGGATGGATTCTCAAAATCTCAATCCTTCCTCATAGATTCTGGAGCCTCCAACCACATGGTTTCCTCTAGAGAGTCTTTCTCTTCTTTAGATCTCACTTATGGTCCTAGAATTCACATGGGAAATGATTCTCATATCTCTACTGCAGGGAAGGGAACAATACAAATAGAGCAGTAAACTTCAAAAATGTTCTATTTGTGCCTTCTTTGTCAACATATTTGTTGTCTCTTTATCACATGACTCACATCGGTTCATCGAAGAATGTTGTATTTGGTCCTGACACAACTGAGATTGTAGAGATCTCTTCTGGGAATATTATAGCGAAATAGTTTGCAAACCATGCCTCAAAGGCATATGAATTCTCTCACTTTTTTTGATACTCTCTGCCTACTCCATTGGCATCTGATGAAAATCAGGATGACGTCTCTTCTAATGAAGATGAGGACCAAGATCTTGATGTTGAGTATGAAGTTCAAACAAATCTAGATCTAGATCCAGTACCTAATCCCAATCCATGGCCAAGGCCAATATGGGCTCAAAAAGTCCTTGAAGCTGATGGGAACATAGCTAGGGATCCATCTAACTATAGAAAAAATGAATCTCAGTATCATGCAAACATTGCACTATGTCATACATATCCACTTCTCTCAAAGAGGTGCTACATGATGGTGGGTTTTGATCCACAATATTTTAAGGAGACTTTCCATGATGGATCTACAACCAAGTTAAAATCTCAATTGGTTGACAAAGGGTACCCAAGGGTTCATGATTTGGGCTACAATGAGCCATTCACTCCAGTAGCAAAGATAGTTTCAGAAACACTTGTTTTGGGAAATACAACTTCGATACAGTGGGAAGTACATCAGAGGAGAAGATCCAGATCCATGATATCTTCCTTAGTTTCATGAAAAATTATTTTATCATTTATTTGATTGTATGGGTGACCTTTGGTCTCAGTAACCAGGGCCGAGGATGTCCAAGTTTGGATTAAGGGGGGGTGTTAGGATATTTAATACTACATCCTTGTCCTACTTAGCATTATTTTCATTTACCTAGCAGTTGATGATGTCATTTGTCCCCTAGTGGTGTGTAGATGTCATATAGGACACATTAGCCACCTAATACACCATGTATGCATCATTTTAGGACCAATTAAGTCATTTCCCTACATTTTAGGAGCAAAGTCAGTGTTGTAGTTCAATCCACCTAAGTTAGCTAACTCTGGTGGGGAATTTATGCTCTGATAGCCACTGTTTTTGGTCTCATGCTCCCTTTTCTGATTTATTTGCATGCCAAGCTCACTAATGTGCCCCTTTTGGTCATTTAATTGATTGTGTTTTCAGTTAACTGATATTTGGTTGAGTTTAACTAAGTTTGGGAGCTCTAGAGAACTGATAGAGGTGACAATTTCTATGCTAGATTGAATGAGACTCGAATTCTCCTTTGAGATTCGAATTCTCCTTTGAGATTCGAATTCTCTCCATTGTAACATAATTGTGGAATATACTAATTATTGGATCATGTGACATTATTTTGTTCCTATCTGAGTTCTCATGCATGATTAATTTTCTGCTCATTTTTACTGCAAGTTTCATTGTAAATCATCTTTTCTGCTCATTCTTTCTCTGTGAGGTATACTCAGCTCCATGATCTGCCGTGATTTAGAATTTCACAGTACTTGTTTTTAATCGTTTCTTTGTTCAAATTTCTATAAACTATGCAAAGTATTAGAGTTCCTTATTTCTTCTTTACAAATAACACAGGGGCTCCCCAAGGTGAAACACTGGATCTTATGTAACCTTTCTTTAGTAACTCCTCTAAATACATCTGTAATTCCTTTAAATTTGGAGTAGTCATTCCATAAGTTTATTTATATTAAGGTGGTATCCTTGGCACCAAGTCAATAGAAAAATCAATGTACCTCTTAGGAGGCATTCCTGGCAGTTATTGAAATATATTTGCAAACTCTTGTAGTACTAGATAATCCTGTAGTTCTGGATCTTTTCCTTGTTTTAAATATTCCACATGAATTGCATTTTGATGGTGTCCCTTTCTGAGACATTTCTTCAATTGTAGAGTTGTGACCTACCTCAGGGATATGGTTCCAGGTATACCTTTGATTGTCACTTGGTTTCTTTCTTCATCCAAACAAGTATAAGTTTTATTATGACAATCTAGTATGGCATGCAATGTACATCCAACCAATCCATACCAATAGGTACATCATCTGACCCCAAGTGTAAGTCTGCAAATGTTTTCATCCATTCATTTCTAAAGGATGCACTTTTACAAATTCTGTGATTTTCCTCTTGGCTCCTTTAGCTAACTATACTATATTTTCTATTTCAGATTTAATTTTCTTCAAATGACATTTTTCAACTATATTAGGTGCAATGTAACTGTTGCTAGCTCCATAACCAATCAAAATAGATATGGTTTTATTAGCAATATTACATTCTACCTCAATCATTTGGGACTAGTGGTCATCTTGCCTCCCATCTAGGTCCACATAGATCCCATGAACACTTCCACCTACATATCCAATAGTTGAAGACTCTTAAATGTTGTGAATGTTATTTTTCTTACGCGGGAACTGACTGACAAAGTGATTTTCCTTGCATATCCAACATTCGACGAGTGGTATTTTTCCTAAAGGCTCTTCCCTTGGATGTCCTTGTTGATAAGAATTACTATCTCTGGATTTTGAAGGTTGGAATCCTTTCTTCCTCTACTCTCGTTTTTTCTTCTTCATATCCTTCCAATTGTTTTTATATGGGGCCTTTCTCTTATTCTATTTGTATAATTTTTTGTCCTTCCATATGGAATCCTTAAGGTTCTTTGGTCTATCATACTAGATTTTGTCTCATTAATATTCAGGAAGACCACTTAGGAACCTTTGAATATTTATCTTCTCATATTTTATGAAGTCCACATACTTCAAAAGTTCCATAAAATTATTCTCATAGGCCTCCATTGTCATGCTTCCCAATTTGAACTCAAAGAACTCTTCCATATTTTTGTCATAGTAATTCTCAAAGAGGTATTCCTTCTGGAAGTACTTCTTAAATTTCTTCCAAGAAATTATGTCTTCGTCAATGTATGTTAGCTTAACTAGCCGATACCACCAAATCGATGCCTTACCCTGCAGATGGTATATGGCTACTCTCACTTCCATATTAGGTGTGTATTGGTGCAACAGGAATAACTTCCTCGGTCCTAGCAACCATGATTGAACATCTTCTCCATGATTTACTTCTCCATCAAAAGATGGGGGTTTGATTCTTCTCGGCTCTCCTACTAATTCATCCCAGGAAGCCCTCCTCTTCTTGTATTCCATCGGAAATCTTTCATGACTAATCTATGTACTGCTTGGTGCACACCCCTTCCTCCTCTCTAGGTTATGAGCTCTCCTTCAAGATGATATATATCTCACAAAAAATATTCTATGACTGTTTTCAAAAAATCTTTGGATGGTATTCAATGATTTTAGATCATTCAAAATCTGCTCTCACATATGAATTATCCTTTCATTATCCTCCCTACACTTCCTCACCGAATCCTCCAAGCTTAATGGTTCACTGCTCCTCTTATGCCTATTTGACCTTCTTCCCTCAAAAAAATCCTCTTCAAGACTGTATGGTCTCTGTCCTTCCTCAAAATCCATCTCCAATCCCTGAATTCCTACTACTGAACTTGTTGAATCTCTAGTCTTCACATGTTTGATTAAGATCTTATTTTAGTGGCCACACTGCTTGCTCAATCATTCATTGGGAACTGCAATGTGTTCATTATCAACCATTTGTTAGAAAACTACATATTGGCATACTTTCATTATTATCCAAGCTACTTCTTGTTAAATTTTTAGCATTAATTCAATATACTCTAGGATATTTACTGAGAGAATAACATGTACAGTATATCAATGCATATCAATCATAGCAAGCATGCCAATCATCACAAGAAGAAATACATAAGAGACAATAGACACACAGAGTTTCCGTGGGGAAAACCCTAAGGTGAAAAACCTCACAACTTCCTCAGAGATAGATAGAGTAATAGTACAACCAAAGTACACAGAGATAGACTCCTCCTAGTAGTTGATCCTCCTCCTCACATGTGTGCCACTTTTCGAGTGAAGGAAGAGGGAGTTCTGAAGTGATCAAAATAGAGATCGGGAGATCTCTATTTATACTTGTGCTGGCTTCAAAATAAACTTATGGGGTCAACTTGTCTAGCTTAGTACAATAATCCATGGTTAACTTAATCAGGGCCGACCCCACACATGGTGGTCTAATAACCCATCGGCAAGTTACGACACTTGCGACACTTGTCAATACAAATGACGACATTTCCTTATAGAGGAATAACACATCTCTATAGGAGTACAATATACATAGATGAAATACATTCCGAAGTTACATATACATCAACAATCCCTCTTAACTAGGAAGGTATTTGTCGACATAGATATGCTGGCACAAGTCTTCTTCTCTGGATCATCATCAGCGAATCATCATCCTTGAATCATTGTCATCGTCACGGCTGCTGCTATCTCAATCAATCTTTGAATCTACTTGTCATAGGAAGTTCTACAGAGCTAGTCCTTTTTCATACTGGATGTAGGCCCACCACCTGCAAGTCTTCATCATCACTAGCCATACTATGGAATTCTCAGGACTTATTACGTGTGTCACAAAACCTCGAAAGAGCATCCCAGGCTGTTACGAGCACACAGCTCTACCTGTCGGATCTCCCAGGGCTAGTATTATATGTGACTATCACAAAACCGTAAAAGAGTCTCTTGACTAGCAAGAACCCTAAAGAGCATTTGAGGCCTTTTTCATCCTGTCCAGATCTCCAGGACTTATTACATGTGACCCCCACCACAAAACCTTAAAAGAGTGTCTTGCCAAGCAAGAACTCTAAAGAGCATTTGAGGCCTTTTTCATCCTGTCCAAATCTCCAGGACTTATTACATGTGGTCATGGAAAAACCTCAAAAGAGCATCCCAGTACTGATTACGAGCACACATCTCAACCTATCGGATCTCACAGGGCTAGGATTACATGCCATAGGACAAAACCTTGAAAGAGCATTTTCCAGATCTCCCAGGGAGCTATTATATGCCAGCGGCAAAACCTAGCAAGAGAATCGACAAACCTCCCAAGGCTAGGATTATAGGTCCTCCAAAGCAAAACCTCAAAAGAGCGTTTGCCAGATATCCCAGGGTCAGTATTACATTCCATAGGCAAAACCTCGAAATACTATTTGCAAACCTCCCAGGGCTAGGATTATATGCTTTATCTGCACAACCTATTCCAAAGCCACAAAGTATCAACCTGATACTCACCATACATCATCCTGATGTACACATGATCATCCTAATCATTATCACTGCATCATCCTAATGCATGTCATCTGGAGCAACATCCTGAAGCTCGTCATCCATGATCATCCTGATCATACAATGCATCCACCTGATGCATACATAGTATCTTCCTGATACATATCATCATACATGATCTACCTGATCATACAATGTATCCACCTAATACATATACAAATACATGATCCACCTGATCATACCTGATACATATCAACATACATGATCTACCTTATCACACAAGGTATCCACTTGATACATCTACAGATACATACACATGATCCAACTGATCATATCCAGCATCCAACATGATGCGTACATACATATACATATAGATGATCCAGCTGATCATATCCAAAATCCAACATGATGCGTACATAAATATACATATAAATGATCCAACTGATCATATCAAGCATCCAACATGATGCATACATACACATATAGAGCCGTAATTGGAGCATCGTCCTGATGCTCATCATCCAGTGCTTACATCCACAACCATGTGAAGGATCCTCCTTCCAACATGCTTGGAATGGCTTCAGCAAATGTGTTCATCACTTCTTCCTCGAAGTGTCATCAATCTGAATAACACCAAGCCTCTCTCTGAAGTACTCGAACTTCACTGTGGCTAGTGGCTTCGTTAGTACATCTGCAATCTGCTCATCCATCGCAACATATAGGAGCTTCACTGCTCCTCTCTGCACCATATCCCTGATATAGTGATATTTGATCTCTATGTGTTTCGACCTGTCATGGAACACTGGGTTCTCAGACAGCTTCACACAACTCCGGTTGTCACAAGAGATACCAGTAGACTCCAGCGGTAGATCACATAACTCAGAAAGTAGCTTCTGTAGCTATACTGCCTCACAACTAGTTGAACATGATACAACATACTCTGCCTCAACTATACTCAGTGCTATGCAGGACTGCTTCCTGCTAAACCAAGAGATCACACCTAATCCCATACTGAAGCAGCACCCATAAGTGCTCTTCCTATCTGTAGCACTGCCTGCCTAAGCTGAATCAACATAACCCTACAGGTTAAAATTTTGATTCACATCATACTTGATCCCATAATCAACTGTACCCTTCAGGTACCTCAGAATATGGTTTAGAGCAACCAGGTGAACACTCCTCGGATCCGTCAGGAACTGGCTCAATGTGTTCACTGCAAAGCAAATATCTAGTCTCGTGTTCGTCAGGTACATCAAGGACCCAATCATCTAACGATACATAGTGAGATCAACCGGATCAGATGAAGCATCACGCAGAAGCTTCATGTTCGATGCCATAGGTGTGGCCATGGCCTTACAGTCCATCATCCTGAACCTCTTTAGGATCTCTACTACATACTTCCCTTGTCCAAGGAAGATTCCATCTGTACTCTGCCACACCTCCATGCCTAGAAAATAGTGCATCATCTCCAAGTCCTTCATCTCGAACTCAGTATCAAGCTTCCTCTTGGTATCAACAATCAAACTATCATTACCTGTAACAAACAGGTCATCCACAAATAGGAGTAGTATCATAGGATTGCCTTCCTCAACCTTGTAGTAAAGGTTGGAATCCGCTTTACTCTTGGTAAAGCCCAAACTAGATAGGAAACTGTCCATCCTACCATACCAAGTCCTAGGAGCTTGATTTAAGCCATACAAGGCTTTCTTCAACTTGCACACATATGACTTCCTATCATGTGTCTGAAAACCGAGTGGCTGCTCCACATACACTTCCTCTTCAACTACACCATTCAAGAAAGCGGTCTTGACATCCATCTGGTGTATCTTCCATTTCATCATTGTAGCCAGAGCAAGTATTGTTCTGATGGAAGTGTACTTGGGTACAGGAGCAAAATTTTCTTCTTAATCTATCCCCTCTTTTTGAGAGAAGCCACGAGCTACAAATCTTGCCTTGTATTTCTCTATGCTGCCATCTGCAGCATGTTTGATCTTGTAGATCCATTTGGAAGTCACAACAGACTTCCCTCCAGGTCTTGGGGACAACATCCCAAACATCATTCTTCATTATTGATTGGTATTCTTCGACCATGGCATCCTTCCATTCTTTCTTTTTCGCTGCTTCTTCATAATTGGAAGGTTCTTTGTTCATGATATCACAGAGCTGGTATGAGATCTGGCTCTCTTCTTTGCTCCGTGTTCTTCTTCTGGAATGCCATATCTTTCTGTATCTTGAATGAGCTCTCTAGCCCATGCAGGTTTCCTCTTGTGAGAGTTATTCTCATGGGGTGGATCTATAAGCTCTTGCGGATCTTCAATTTCACGATCTGCATCTGGAATTGCTTCAGTCATAGAAGTGTATTGAAATCTAGTTTCCTTAGGTTCTTCATAATCTTCAACAGCTGTCTTCCTTGATTTGATGAATGTTGAGTTTTCATCAAATGTCACATCTCTGCTGACATCAATCTTCTTGAACCCTGGAAAGTATATTATGTAAGCCTTTGAGCTTTCACTGTAACCCACAAAGATACCCTTCTTTCCTGAAGGATCTAGCATGGTCCTCTTTTCCTTTGGGACATGTGTGTATACTGGACAACCAAATATTCTGAGATGGCTAACTTCAGGTTTCTTACCAGAGAAAACCTCTTCTGGTGTCTTGTTGTCCAATATCTTGTGGGGTTTTCTGTTCTACACATATGTAGTTGTCCTAGCTGCTTCTGCCCATAGATGCATAAGTAGATCCTGGTCATGCAGCATTGCCCTTGCTACTTCCATGATTGGTCAATTCTTTCTTTCTGCAACTCTATTCTGTTGTGGATTGTAAGGAGCAGTCAACTCCCTCTTAATCCTTGAATCACTGCATAACTTCTTGAAGTCACCTGAAGTGAATTCTCCACCATTGTTGGATTTGAATGTTTTGATCTTCTTATCATTTTGGTTCTCCATCAAGGTTTTGAATTCGTTGAATTTATCAAACACTTCATCTTTGTTCTTCAATAAGTAAAACCAAGTCTTCCCGGATAAGTCATCAATGAAAGAGACATAGTAAACATACCCACTCAGAGAACTGGATGACATTGGACCACATACATCGGAGTGGATAATTTCTAAGATATATTTTGCCTTGCTTTCACTGCTTGGAAATGCCTTCTTTATGTTCTTTCCTTTTGCACATCCTTTGCAAACACCTTCATGCTTGGTCTTGATTTCAGGAAGACCTTCTACAACTTTACTTGCAATTGGTAATGCTCTGTAGTGCATATGTGCAAGTCTTCTATGCCAAAGTTCACTTGGCTCCATGGAATCATGCACCATGGCATGTTCAGGTTGTCCCTTCAATTTATAGAATCCTCCCTCTTGCTCTACAATCACCACTGCATCATCTATGGTCTTTCCCTTTGGCCATATTAAAATTTGGCCATCCACAAATGCAACCCTCATACCTTTTGCATCCAATGCAGATATGGAGAGTAGGTTTTTCTTGAGCCCAGGTACATAAAGAACTTCTTTCATCATCAAAGACTTTCCAAAATCTAGGTTGTAGGAGGCTTCACCACTTCCTTTGATGGGGTATTGGTAGTCATCCCCAAGTTTCACTTTATGGGGTGATTCATGTTCAGATAGATTTACAAAATATTCTTTAAACCCAGTCATGTGTTTGGAAGCCCCACTGTCAATAAGCCAATCATTACAACCATGAGAAATAGTACCTGTGAGAGCAGAGATTAGAACATACTCTTCTTCGCTTGATGAGTCATCATCATCAGTTTTTGCTCTAGCCTTCTTCCTGGGAGGTTCATCATCCTCAGCAGTATGAGCATGATATCTCTTCTTGTTGAAGTTGTTGTCTTTCTTCTTCTTGGGACAATTTGTAGCAAAGTGTCATTTCTCATTACATGTGAAACATCTCATCTCTTTCCTATTCTTATGATTGGATTGAGAGGATTTCTTGTAATAAGAGTGTTCCTTCTTAGGCTTGCTTCTTTTGGTGTGAGCTGTGAGAGCATGATCTTCATTTCCCATATTTTCTTCTTGGGATACAAGCCTAGCCTCTTCTTGTGAACATTCCTCCCACAATCTACTGAAAGAGATTAATTTCTTTCTAGCACAGATTCCTTGAATGAAAGAATCCCATGACCTAGGTAGTCCATTTAGAGTAGTCATAACCACTTCACCATTATCTACTACTTCATCAACAACTTCAAGTTGTTCCTTGATCTGAGAGACCTTGGAGAAACAAGATTGAATGGTCTCTCCATTCAATAGCTTAACCCCTTTCAATTGGTTCTGCAGAGTCATCTTTCGATTTATGTTCTTCCCTTCAAATAGCTTGGTCAAAGAGTCAAACATCTCCTTGGGTGTCTTCAGAGATGACACATGTGGTATGAGATGGTCTTTGATAGAATCAGAAATTATTCTCTTTGCCTTGACCAAGTTCTTCTTATGCAATGCTTTAGCTTCTTCATCCTCCGGGATGGGGACTTCAGAACTGATATATGTATCCAATTCATTTTCTTCCAGGATTAACCCAATCCTATACTTCCAGGCTTGGAAGTGATCAACCCCTTCAAGCTTATCCTCAAGCTTGGTGTGGTGAGACATCTTTAAAGAGTACTTCAAATGGAAATAGAAAAGATTTAGGTCTTACCACTTGATTTGTTGAAAACTGGATCTGGTCCCGAATTAGGCTTTGTCAGAGAAACCCTAAAAATTCAAAATGTGAATTTCAACTTTCTGAAAGGATGGAAAGATGCGCCTTGATGAGCTGATCATCCTGGTGTATACAGAATTTGAGATCTGCAAAGCTTCACCCTTCAGAAATGCCTTTTAGTCTTCCTGGGTTCACTAGGGAGGACCCTGAATTAGGGTTTGAGTTTCCCAGAGATTTATCCAGCCCAAAATCTCGATCCAAAGCTCCAAGCTTCGATTTTTCCAAGGAGCTTCCAGCTGTGTCTTCAGATTTCAGAAATTCCTATTTTTGAGGAAACCCTAATTTTTAGGGCAAAAATTGAAAGTGCTAAGAATTGAATTCTGATTGGACAGATAGATTCACCTTATTGAGGAGAGTCAATCTATCATATTACTTTTCCAAAATCTGTGGAGAGAAACCCAATAAAGAAGAAACCCCGGTTTTCGTCACTGCACAATGTCTTCTTCTTAGGTTAGTTCTGATACCATGTTAAATTTTGAGCATTAATTCAATATACTCTAGGATCTTTACTGAGAGAATAAAATGTACAATATCTCAATGCATATCAATCATAGCAAGCATGTCAATCATCACAAGAAGCAAAACATAAGAGACAATAGAAACACAAAGTTTCCGTGGAGAAAACCCTAAGGTGAAAAACCCCACAACTTCCTTAGAGATAGATAGAGCAATAGTACAACCAAAGTACATAGAGATAGAATCCTCCTAGCAGCTGATCCTCCTCCTCACATGTGTGCCACTTTCCGAGTGAAGGAAGAGTGAGTTCTGAAGTGATCCAAATAGAGATCAGGAGATCTCTATTTATACTTGTCCTGACTGCCCAATAAACTTATGGGGCCGACTTGTCTAGATTAGTACAATAACCCAATGTTAAATTAATCAGGGTTGACCCCACACATGGTGGTCTAATAACCCATCGGCAAGTTATGACACTTGTCAATACAAATGACGACACTTCCGTATAGAGGAATAATAACATCTCTATAGGAGTACAATATACATAGATGAAATACATGGGTGAAATACATTCCGAAGTTAGATATACATCAACACTTCCTTTGTTGTTTTTTCTTCAGATCGGCTTCAGACTCACATCAAAATGCGTATCTCATAGCACCCTGATCGACCTGCTCTAAAGGCCTGCTCCTTTGTTCCTCGGATTTATGCTCCTCTTGATTTTACTCCAGAATTCACTGCTCTTTTCAATCTCCAGACATGCCCGAAATCAGTTCCCTCTTTAAAATTCCGAATTTCAAAGCACTCTCTTATATTTTAAATTCCCCCAATTGAATTAGGGCTTTGAATTCTATTTATACACATAACTTTCATTAATTCAATTGCTATCCCAGTGGTTGCCTCACTTCCATCTGTGGCTGCCTCTTCTTCACCCGAAAAATTAGAGATTAAACTTTATTATCTTCATGCTGCAGCTGCCTAACTGTGTACCCAAAAATTTGCTCAATTTAGTCCGAAAATTAGAGCTCATATTTCACACACACCCACACCGAAATGAGGTAGATTTCCCCTTATTTATACATTTTTTTTATTATTTAATCTGGTCTGACCTTGCAAAGTATATTTCTTTTTATATATTTTATTTTTATTCCCCTTTATTTGGATTATTTTTTGGAGCTGACTTCCCAATTTTATTTAATAATCAAATTGTCTTCTAGAACTGAGCCAACTAGTTAAATTTCTTATGTCCAATTTGCTTGCTTGATGTCTTCAAAATAAATGTTTTCCATGTCATTAATTAATAATCCAAGATGTTTTGTTAACATGTCCCATCCATTAACCATCAATGCTTCAAGTGTATGCGGGCATTCTTTAAACCTTTGCGGGCATCTCAATCACTACTGGTGGGCATATTTTCCATCAATGGTAACGGACATTTTTCTTCCAAGTGTGGGAATATTTTGTCACTGTTGGAGGGCATTTGTGCTGAGCCTGCAGGCATCTTCATCATTGTAGGACAAAACATTTTTATAAGGTCGGCGGGCATTTTCTCCAAGGGGCCTACTGGCATTTTCATTTGGCCTGCAGACATATTCTTCAGGGGACCTACGAACATTTTCATTGGGCCTGCGAGCATATTCTTCAAGGAGCTTACGAGCATTTTTATATAGGGCCCACAGGCATATTGTTGAGGCCTGTGGGAATTTTCTATTATCTCATGCAACCATTTTTCATTGGAATTGCGGGCTTAGTTTACATCCTTGGAGTGCATTTCAATTACAAGTTTTGCGGGCATTTATCTTTCATGCTGCGGGTATTTGTGCAAGGCTTGTGGGAAAAATATCACTTGTGGGTACAAAGCTTCTTCTCCAATCCCATCAAGTCACAAATGATCATAGAATGGGTCATTTGGACCACTTGGTGTTCCAATTCCCATTCATGGCTTCAATTCCCAAGCTCCTATGTCCTTCTTGCCATACCATCAACCATTATTACTCCTTTGTCATTAATGGCTTGTCCTTCTCGCCATGTCATCAACCTTTATTACTCCTTTGTCATTAATGCCTTGTCATCATTTACAACCATGCTAAAAAACTCCCCCTTTTTCATTGATGGCAACACCTCTTCAATTTTCTCTCCCCCTTTGACATTAGTGACAAAGGGCCAAACACTTAGCCATGAAAAGCTTCATAATGCCCCCCCAAAAATAGTATCCTTGAATACATCTTGAGATCATTCTGAAATGTTTGCTCTAATTGGCATGAGGAATTTTTTTCATGTCATGCTCCACCTAAGACAATGCTTGGTCTTCTGTTGTTCCACCTTGTCATTTTACTTGCTGATGTGATGCTCCCCCTATCAAGTATGTTGTTGTATCTTCTTTAAACAAGATCCCCCTTTCATGTAGACTTATTCATTTGTTGACATGTCTGCTCCCCTAAGTCATCAAGTGTCTTCTTAATTGCTTCTATTTAGACTTGACCAAAATAGAGCTTGAACTACAAAGCCCACCAATACATTGCAACTACCTTCAATATTATTGTTCAACAAATTTTATATTTATGGATCATATTCTTGGCTGCTAATGAATTTACCTTTTTGTTTTACTTTTCATAATTTTCATGAATGATAGCTAGGATTCTTCTATCCTTTGGCTATAAGATTAGAATTTTATGTGTCTTCAACTGTCTTAACGAGTTGGATCTATACTTTTGTATACCAGTGCTTGCATAATTCCTTTTTTTGTCTTTATACATCTGATATTTGTGTATGCCTGGAGAATATGAACTTCAAAACATGCTTTGACTGCCTCAATATCAAACATTATTTGCCTCAGTGCACAAGATCAGTAAATAGTGCTTGGTTGTTGGAGACTACAAGCTACAGGAGAATGCTTCCATCATCCAAAATTTCAGAGTACAAATATGTAGATGTCATTCAGGAAGTGCCAAAATTCTTAGGCTAGAAACTATCTCAAATATACTGAAAAATCAAAGATAACAAAACACGTATTTATTCCTGTGACTTTCCTTTAAACCAAAGAACTTGAGATCTGACTTGAATTCCTTTGCTACCTTGTACTCCTTTTAGTGTCTCGAGTTCAGTCTAGACTGAAACTTGATTTTCAAACTTGCTTTCAGATTTTATTCTGGACCCTCCTACCTGTACATGCCAATCTACTTGTTCAATCTTCTCGTGCAACATACATATATTTCTCATGCCCAACAATTTGATCACTCTGCAAAATCATTGATTCTTCAAATTTATGCTCTAGTTAGAGTTTTACAATCTGAACTTGATCCTTTTCAAAAAAATGGCATAAGTAGTATCCAACAACTTCCATTTTTTTTTTGTGTCTGCCTTAGACTTGTGGTTGGTACTCATAGTGCATATAAAAAATGATGACTTCATATTATCTCTTTTTCAGTAAGTATGAACTATAACTTTTCTTCAAAATTGGTCCAATGGGGCAGTTAAACTGTCAATCAACTTGGTAAATTGTTGTCACTTGTATGGACACTAACACAGTCATTTCTCAATTCAAATACACAGTCCATAGTCATATTAATGTTGTCTTCTTGGAAGTGTGCCTTCAACTTGCAACCTATATCAAACATGTGTTGTGAGAGATCGTTTTTCAAAACTGCTTCAAATCCCTTTACTTTGCCCTCAGACTACTAAATTCATTTCAACATTTTGGTACTCATCATCTCTCATCGTGACAATAGTGCCAGTTTCTCCCCCTATTGTCATGCCATGATCCTTGGACCTGTCCTTTTGTTGGAGTAACCATCATTTTCCTTTGAGTTCATCCTCCAGCTTCATGAACTCAAGGTGTGATAAGGTCTTTGAGAGACGTTAAACTTGGATTTCCATATGGCAGCCATCTTCTATGCAATAATCAACTTCATTCATATTCAGCAAAACATTATTTTTCATCCATACCTATTTCTTGGCACTTGTCTTAGCATATGCCCTATCACCATTATTTGTCTTCCTTGGTTCATCGGCCCTTCTGGCTGATGTGTATGAGGGACTCATCATGGGTTGTCTCTTTGAACTTGCAAATTCTTGGGCTTTATGACCAAAGCCACTGCAGCTGTAGCATCTCATCGTATGGCAATATGCAACAATGTGACCAACATGATTACATGTCCAACATATAACTGTGTTATTGTTTGGAGGACCAACACTTCTTCTTCCATGGCATGTGCATTCCATAGCCTTGTAACCAAAACCATTACATGAATAGACATAACCATTAAAATTATTCTCATACCTGGAATTAAATGGTCCCTTATATAGCGTAGATCTTCTTGTTGGTTGTGTCCTTGATCCTGGTTGATCATGACACTTTTCTCTAGTGCCTCTATGACTTCTATATTCCTCTTCATTTTTTTCTTGAGATGCTTGGGGACTTTCTCCTTCTTCAGAATTATTCTGTGACTTGTCATATCTGATCCCTGTCTTGTCATCTGGAGATATCTGATGGCTGAGAATGTGATCCAAAATCATAGTACCTTTTCCAAATTTTGACTTATTCATTAGTTCATCATTTTCCATAACCAAACTTTCTTTTAAAGAGAGAATCTCATGTTCCTGTCTTTGGCATATTTCAACTTTCATATTGAGTTTCCTTCTTAGATCTTCTTGAAGGTGGTTTTCCATTTTTCTTATCAATCCTTCACATTCCTCTTGAGATTTTTGCAGTTGATCTTTTGGAGAATGGTTTTCTCCTCTGAGTTCGGAGAGTTCTTCCTCATTTTGTTCAAGACTTCCTTCATATTTAGCTACTAGAATTTGACACATTCTTAAATTTTCCACTTCTTCTTTTAGGGAATCAATTTCATCTTTTTGAGTATTACATACCTTTTCTTTTTCATTTAATTGTCTAGACACAGATTCTTCAAGTAGCTGTGCTGCTTTTCTTTCTTGGCAGCTTTCTTCCTTTTCTTTTAACTATTTTGTTAGACTTTATTCCAAATGTTGTGATTTATTTAATTGAATTTTGATAATATAAGCTTCTTCATCTTGCTTTTTGATCATCTCTCTTAAGTCATCAATCTCTTCTAGTGCAGCTACAAGTTCATCCTCGCAATCCACAATACCTTCTTGTTGACTCAAACCTAGTCAACAGGGGTTCCCATCACTGTCGACACCAACCCACCGTGATCTCCCTGAGCACCGATCCAGACGGGTTTTACCCCGTCTAGCAACACCTATGGAGCAGATGAGGTCTCACCTGAGATGTTCAAGGGAGAGTCGACGGAACCATGTTTCTGCCGAATGAAGGAGGATGTTTGCGGCAATAACCACTTAGACTTATTGCAATATTCAGAAATAGATTTATGTATTTAACTTCAACACCATTGTATTCATTGCATCATCCGATAGCAACATTCATCTCAACAACTATAACAGTAAAGCATTAGTTCCAGCAAGAAAACACAACATCATTCATAAATCGCAACATGCATTACCATAAGTGACAAAAGATACACAGGGAATTTCACCAAACAGCTCCATCATGTCATATTACTTCTCCAAAACCCTGATACAATATATCTGCAAAAACATGGATCTCACAGACGCATCTCCAGATCAGATCTCACATTCACATTCAACTTAGGTTCTAGATTTGGATATCCAACTCGTATGACTCTATGACTATAAATAGGCTTCCGCCTTTACATTGCTTGTCCACTTACTAACGACTTCCTAACTGACACTTTGAGCAAATGACCCAAAATCTAACTGACGTGGTACAAATGACCCAAAAACCCGCATACTGCAGTACAATTGACCCAAAATTACATAACATACGGTCCAAATGACCCAAAACCTGCATTCTACAGTACAATTGACTCAAAAATACATAAAATGCCCAGGTTTTCGCCTTTTGCGACATCTTCTGACTTGTCGCAGCATCCAAGATGCTGCGATGCTACCTTACCAAACCGCCTGCCAACAGGCCCCTAACATAATCTTGTGGCTTGCCCTCGAGCCATGTCAGCAAGACATAGTGTACTTGGTGGTCTTGACTCTGAAATCCTCGTACTGCTGCTCGACTGTCATCACCTGTTCCTTTGCTGCGGTAGCCGCCTACTAACTGTCAATGACATCCTAGGTAGATGGGTGCTTAGTGAGACTTGCTACCACTTGGTGACGACGTTCTTGCACTGCCTGGAGAACTTCGCCAGCCTTTGTCATGAACTGTCCGCCAACTTCCTGGAACTCCTCTAGTTGCGCAGCATGCTTCTTATGTCTCTCATCGGCCTTGGCGACGCACTGCTGCAGCTCTTTTAAGTCTGCGGACTTGGAAACTTGCTCCATGGGTGGCATCATGTGCATCGCTGCCTTTAGCATCACCAACTTCCCCTCCGCTTCCTGCCAAGACTTGATCAATTGTTCAACATGCTCATCCTAAACAATTCGGCCCCAAAAATGCAAAGTGTCGGTTGTGATCTTTGTGGCTTCCGTTTCCAGCTCCTCCATCTGCATTGCTATCTCCTCAATAGCCCATTTGTGGTCATCCACTTCTACTTGAGGTGTACCAATATTCACTAGAGCTTTTAATCCTGATTATCGTGCTGCAACTAGATAATGACAACCCCCAGTCGCTGCACATGTTGAAGCACATCCAACCCTTAAATGGGTTCCGGTACATGGTGATAAGCCTCTGTAATGGCCATCTCTACTCGCACACTTTCATCCCACATGTGGGCCTTCTCCGCAATGAGGTGGTCTTGTTCTTTTTCCAGTTCTTCAACTCTCGAGCCTTCTCAACTCGTTCTTTCTTGATGTCCTCTTCTAACTCATCCATGGAATTCTGTGCTATAGCATCCCTTCATGTTAACTCTACGATTTCTTCCTTCGCAGTTGCCTCGCTCTCCTGCAACCGCAGACACTTACAACTAATCTCGTGCATTCTGTCCGCCATTTCCCGGCTAGCGATCGTCTGCACAGTTGTCAACCCTTGTGCTGGCAATGCATTAACATTGATGGTCACTTTCTACAACTGCTGCAGCAAGGCTTTCAAAGCCTCATCGTCAGTCACAATTGCAGTTGGGGGAATCTCCACATTCATGACCTGCGGCTCACTGTTGATTGTGCCAACTGGCTATGCCAATGCTTCTTCGGGTGCCTTCCTCGAAACCATATTGCACAAGGAGTCCATACGGGAAGTGAGCACGTGGAAACCTTCATTTGTTTTCACCATTATATTTTGATCCACTCAGTGGATGCATCAGAGATTGCTTGTATTAGTCAGCCCAAATTCTCTTCCGACGGAAGGGGCAGCCCACTGATTGTGGCATGGTCCTGGTACGTTTTTGTTTTTTGTTCTTCAAGGTCCCGATCACTGTCATCAGTTGTTGGTGCCTTTATTGATTCTTGATCTAATTCATGATGACTCTGCTAGTCCTGCACCGATAGGCGATCATCTGGGCCTTTCGCCAGTTCACCAACCTCAATCTATGCCAACCCCATGGGTTCACACGATTCCGGCAGCCAATCGTTCACAATTGCATCCAATGCTTATGTTGCCACCTTGTAAGGGGTCAGCAACCATTGCTTACCTGGGTCTCGTCTGGCTTGCACATAAATGGCGTGCGACCGAATCATGAACACCATAATCGGCTTGAACATTTCCGCGGTTTCTTCCAAAATCCAAGGCACCTACACTGCTGCATCAGAAAGCATCTCCCAATAAAGCTAGAATTGCAATGCGCAATCCCAGACTGGCTCTTGTTCACAGACCCACCACAAATTTTGATATCGCGCACCCCGACGCTCTTTCGCAGCCTCAACCTCCATACCTTGGTAAGTGTTGGGCTCCTTCGAGGAAACCAATGCGATCAAAATTGATAGCCAACTATATGTGAAGGAGCCCTTCCCAACTTGGATAGTGGCGACATCCTCTTCCAACTAGTTCAACAGAAACAAAGACCAATTCATCTGGACTCCTTCCACACATTGCTCTGCGCATGCCACAATCCCCTAATTGCACTGATTAGGTTGACCACCCTGAACCACCTTGCAGAACAAAATATTGGTGCCGGTGAGAACTGCCTTATCATTGATATAGCTGGTGTGATACTGGCATGGCCATCTCATTCCAACCCGTAGAGGGAAACCAACTGCATCGCCCTCTCTTTGTCGTTCTCCTTCCCTTGAAAGGATTACGATGGGTCTATCCCATCTTTGGGAAACCTGGTAATGGTTGCAATCAGGTCAACAGTGACCGGAGTCTCTGTATTCAGCAACAAGGAACCGCCATGGAAGCAGGCCAGCAGCTGCTTCACACAAGAGTTAACTTCTGGTAATCACCCGAAATGCGGCATGTTAATGAGGCCCAACAAGCTAGCCTATTTCAACCTCTGTGCCCAATCTTGCAGAATCGGCGTCCCTATGATTTGTGACTCTGGTACATACGGGTCCGATGTAATTTCTGGTTAGGCCACCATATCATGATCATCGTACTTCAGGGGCATCAACGTCGGCATGATATTAGTGGAGCACTCCATTCCAGCAGGGAGCACTGGCATCTTTAGTGGATACTTCTGATTTTTGTTCACTTTGCGCAGTGGTGCGCTCGACCGACTAGGGGGAACATACCCAGGGATGTTGGCAGTAGACAATCCCTCCCACGTAGCGGACTCGTCAATTCTCCGACTGGACTGTCCCGTCTGTACTTGAACCTATACCATCCCCACAGTGGATGACCTGAGCTGCCTCTTGCTTTGTGGTGACTCAGAAAGATGACCTCCGCGATGCTTCTTGGCAATCATAGATGCTTTGACTAGAATATTGGAAACTTCCTCCTCAACAGCAACAGGATTGAAGGGAGACTCTACTTTGCTAGAGATCTCGACTATCTCTAGCTCTCTTGGCATACCTAACTCAACTCGCCGAACACCAAGGGATGGCGTAGTGCCACTCTCAATCTTAACTCAGCGCACAACACCCGTACTCTGGAAGTTCAACTGAACCTTTCCCGAGTCATGACTGCGCTCACCAGGAAATAATGATACTCTGCAACACTTCACAATCACACTTAACAACTGAATTCTCATGGTTCCTTTCGACCAGCTTTGACCCATTCTTATAGCATCCAACCCGATCCTTCGTAATCATCACTAAATCATGCATTAAATCGGCCAAAATTATGTATTAATGACTCAAATCCGACGTCGATCCTGTCAGCATCGACTGGATCCGCCATTAATTCCCATCATTCAAACAAACGTCGTTAATTAACTATCTTAACTTTTGGCATTTATTGCTGATTTGACCCGGTCGTGACCCTGCCACTTTCATAGAATGCTCCTAACTTGTGGCACAAGCCTCCCTACTTGTGCATTCTGTTCCTGTCAGTGCGCCAACCGACCACCGATCAACCTGCATTTTTTTTTCCCGACGCGACTCAGGCATCGCGCTGTTCCAAGCTCGACTAGTAGGGCTTCAACTTCCTACCATTAATCAACTTTGGGAGCATCTCTCTGTCCAACTGCTGCAACTGTACTGCGCCTCCTGAAGTGATGCTACTGATGCGATATGGACGAAGCCAATGCATCTACAATTTTCCTGGATGTTTCATAAACTTGCTGTCACAAAACAGCACCAAGTCACCCTATTGAAACTATTTGTTTTTGATGTGGCAATTATGCCATGCCTTCTAGCGATCCTTCTCCACACCCTAGTGGAAATTTGCAATAAAGCGATCTTCCTCCAGCTGTACTAACTGCTCTAGACATTCTTCTAATGCTACTTCAGCATCCATACCTATTGCTGTCACTATACGCAGACTTGGAACAATGTACTCCATTGGCATAATCGCTTCTTATTCGTACACCAGCTTGAAGGGTGTCTGTCTCATCAACCTTTTACACATGGTGCGATACGCCCACAACACTACTGGGATTTTCAGATCCCAGTCATCGTGGTTCACGTTGCACACCTTTGTCAGTGCATGGTCCAATATCTTGTTGAAAGCTTCCACAGTGCCATTTTCTTGCGGATGATATGGCGTACTCTTATTATACTGTATCTGCAGTTCCTTCGTCAATGCATTGATGGTGCGGTTGAGAAAGTGGCTACCTTGATCAATCAACAATATCTTGGGGTATCCAAAGCGAGTGAAAATGTTGTTGAACAAAAACCATGCAGCCGTGGCTGCAAAACAATCAACGACTGGTGCAGCTTCCGCCCATCTTGTCAAATAATCTGTCACCGTAATGATGTATCTTGCACCAATGCGCTTCCCCGGTGGACTGATTGGTCCCACAAAATCCACTACCCATTTGTCAAATGGCTGCAGTGTTAGTTGAGGCATCAGCAGCATCTCATCCCTCTTGGATGGCTTCTCGGTACTTTGACAAACATCGCAGGACCGTGCATAGTCTATCGCATCATTATGCAACATGGGCCACCAGAGCCACGCACAAAGCACCTTCCTGGCAGTCTCCCGACCACCGTAGTGTCCTCCAGCTACTCCTGCATGTGCTTCTGCTAAGATCTGTGCTTGCTCATGTGGCAAGACACACTATCGCAATATCTCATCTGAGCCTAATTTGTACAACTCGCCCGCAATGAGCTAGAAGTCTGCAAACTTGACCACCAACTGCTTATTTTGATTCATGGTGAAACTGAATGATTTCTTCAAAATAGCCATCAACTACTTCAAACTTAAACAGTTGCTCATCAGGAAACCCGTCTTCAATGTTAGTTGGATCCTCTCCTATTTCAATCTGCGATAGATGATCAGGGCCAGCATTCAACCGCCCTAGCTTCACAATCACTTCAAAATCGAACTCCTGAAAAAGAAGTAGCCATCGACATATCTTCCCCCCCAACACAGGCTTATTGACCAGGTATTTCAATGCAGAATGGTCTGTGAACACCTTAAAATGTCCTCCCAATAAGTAGTGTCGGAGCTTCTACAGTGCATAGACCATCTCCAAGCCTTCCCTCTCGGTAGTGGTGTAGTTCCTTTCTGTGGATGACAACTTCCGACTTGCGAAAGCAATAGGGTGATTGAGATCCCCCTCTCCTGGTTACACTAGAACCACACCTAGTGAAATTGACAATGCATCAACATGGACATGGAATTCCTTACTCCAGTCCGGAAATACTAATATCGGTGCCAAAGCCATCTTAGCCTTTAGCTTCTCAAAACTATCCTGACATTTAGGGCTCCATTGAAATACCGCATCTTTCTTATATAACTTCTCCATAGGGGCGGTGATCACTACATATACCCTGATAAACTTGCGATAGTACCCAGTATGCCCCAAAGTATCCCTTAATTGCTTAACGTTAGTCGATGGTGTTAAGCTCAAAATGAGCGCAATCTTTGCGGGATCGACTAACAACCCTTGTTTGCACACAATGTGCCCCAGCAATATCCCAAACAATGCACTTCTTCAGATTCAGCGATATCTGGTTCCCTAGTAATGTGACTGTTTCAGTTGCGACGTGGCATAGCGACTGTGTAATTAACCCACACTTGTGGAGCGACACCTCATGTAAGCAGTTCTGCCAGTGTTCTAATGCGTCATCAGAGTCGGAAGACGCCGAGCTGTCACTGCACCATCAGAGCTCACCGTTGGCTTTCAGATGAATATAGTCTTTGGAAATGTTGAATGCATGGTCCCATCCACTGGGATCTTCATCCTTCACTAGCTCAATGTATCTGCGTCCTTCGGCCGAATCTGTCACATACCCCAATTTTATTAAAATAATGCAATTATTTTTAATATTCCTGAGAACATTATGTTAAATTTAATGCTAAGTAGGAAGGGATGACTCAGCAGAGTCTCCAGAAATGGAATGTAAAATCTGAATAATTATTATTAATAAATAAATTATGGAGACAACAGCATGGGAGAGCTGTTAAAAGAGGTTACTGGTCTAACTGGTGGATGGAATTAGGTGGAAGGACAAAAGACAAGTGGCAGCATCCTCAAACACTTCCTGAGTTGCAGGTGGCAACTTCCCTATATTTTGGGGTCATGATTCCCCAAGAAAGTGGAATCTGAGCAGGTGGCTCATTAATGACAGTTAGCCCAACTAAGACCTAGGCAATCTTTTAAATACTACTCAATGAACTGAGCTGGGGGTTCAGCAATTGTTCTAGAGGGAGAATACATTCAGATGAATGCTATTCAGTAGTCCCATTGAGGAAGTGGGAAAACAGTAAGGAAGTGTTTTGAGCAGGAAGTTGCAGTAACTTGGTTCCAGTATAGCTGTTTTGGCTGAGGGAATTATTGGCCGTACTTAGATTCCAGCCAGTTAGACCAGAGCAAGCTCGGGGGTCCTGAGAAGTGCTGTCTGGGCACTCTCCAGGAATTGGTAGGGAGGAACAGCCTCCCATTGCTGTTATTGTCTACCATCTACAGGTTCTGTCACTCTCCCTGTTGATTGGTTTAAATTATTTTTCTATGAGATAAACTAGTACAACTATGTATTGATTGTGTTCAACTTCAGGAAATCATTATCTGTACTTTCCTTTGGTATAAATTTCAGAATGCAGATGTTTTAGAAGTTTTCCTGTTTTTATTTAAATAGAGTATATTATTTTATACAGAACCTATTTGTCACTGCTACAGTTAATAAATACTGTGTTTATGCATATGCTAGAATTCCTGTTATTAGTTTAATAATAGACAGAAATATTGGATAATAGATAATCCAGATTTATAACTATTAAACAATCATAAGAACAAATCTAGACAAATCTTAGTGTTTATTTTGAGATAATTCCTATCAGAATAACCTATCTGTATATATATATGTATTGTATATTTTAGTAAACTTTAAGTTACAAGTCTTTCCTATATCAGGTTAATAGATAAACGAAACTCATTTAATATATTATTTATACTCAGAACATGTCTGACAGTTATCGATTAATAAAAAGGTGACTGTAACAATATTTCATTGTTACAAGTTTTCACAAAATCTTAAACATTTACACAGTAGTCAAACACAGACACTAGTAACTGTAGATTTTTATTTGCTTGCTATCTAGTCTTAGAATACAGTAGCCATGTCAATATAATAGAAATAACAGAGTGGTTTTTAAATAATACAAACATATTAATACAACAGAAAAACTGTCGACTAACACAGTCATCATTGGCTGATTACAAACCATCTTAAATTATACACAGTATTAATATTATTCAGTACAAATATCTCCCTTGGAGTAGTTCCCAAACCCTACTTGGCCGTAGCCTTATAATATCCCATCGACAGACTGAAAAACAAATGAAAAGAATGCCTTATATGGCAGTGATAACCTACAGTAAGTTTACACATATTTCTATGTGTATATATTATTCAACCTACAGTTTCATTTAACAACTGTACAAGAATCAAAACGAATATTATTATAATTCATACCGAGTCGCTATCGAGTTCACAATACCCTACGTATGCTTTGAACATGAAACAAAACCCCCCAAATTCACCAGAATAACCCTATGTGTTCAACTATTGCAGACACAGTCGAGAAACATCCACTATCATTATTCAACACTTCAAATCAAAATAAAACGCAGAAGGAAAATGGTAGGGTTTCTTTAAACAGAGCCATCATACATTGTAGGTATCGAATAACCCAGATATCTTTACATTTAAACGCATTGTAATATTATAACAAGACACGAAGATGAAACACGGCTATATCAGGCCAGTAATATATTAACAATATAAATCTTATACCGCAAGGTTTGAATCCTATGCTAGCCATTATAGGAACCATAGCCGAAAACCTGGCCTCATGTAGTCATGGCCATGAATGGCTCTCCATACACATAACAGGGTTTCAAAACCCTTTTCAATTTAAACAAAACAACTCCATACATATGACTGTAACCATAAACATCAAGTCGTCAACCGACCTCACTACACAGGAGTCTCCTCCTTGACACGACTCTAACCACTTAAACCAGCAAGGGAAGAGACAGCCGTGGATAACCAGGCTTACCCGGATGAGAGCGTTGAAGATAGAACCCTGTACACCTTCAAAGCCGTGAGACCTGCACATTCATTGCAGAGGGATGATTAATATACATTCATTGCCGAGAGTTTAAATAATATGAAACTTACACTTGCTTATAAAAACAGAAATCATGAAAGTAATGCTGTTCATTACCTGAGCATTTGTAGCCGTGGATAATCTGGAAGCCACCGGTGGAAGCAGGCAATGAAACCCTGAAACCTCGTCGGTTAAAGGAGTAAAGCGTGCCCTCATAATTTTTCAAATGACGGCCGTGACAGAAAATCCTTGCAGTCGAAACCCTTACACTGGATTTGAACCCGTCAATAAGCACACCCAAAAACCAATGCTTCAACCCTCTCACAACATTAAGGACGATAGAGAAACTCTATCTCATATCCGCACCAGTACAGTAAAGGTTTGTAAACAGCAGAGACTTAAACAAAGAAGGAACAACAAGACCACGATACAATGAAAACCATAGCAAACGCCATGACCAGAGCCGAAGACTTATCTTGCTACAGAATGGAACCCCGAGGCCATAACCATCACACTCTGCATATTGTTACAGGGCTTCAATACGAAACTCATACAGGGAGGGTTTCATCCTTAGGACCCGAGCCCGAAGGCGACTACAATAATCTGTAGGGTTTACAAAATCCGCTTATATATCACAAATTGCATGGAGGAGAGTGAACCACGTAGCATCCAAATAAATCAACGTAGCATGGGTCGAGACCCTATAGTTCCATTGCCAACCAAATCATTATACACCGATTTTCCCAAATCATTACATATGTAAGTCAACATACAAGATAACAATGATATATATAATCATTTGGCACAAAGTGCATGCCTTGCAAATGAATCATCGAGATTTCCAAGCATTTGGAATGCATAATCACTACAACGATATAAAAGAGATATAGTCAATTTAAACCATAAGTTTATGAGCAATACAACCTAAACACTATATAGAGTACAAAGCTTGCCAACGTATGGGAATATCAAGATTTTTGCACAATCAATTTATGATATATATATATTAAAACCAAATCATAGACTAATGCTATGAGCATGCTACATTCTCATGACCATTTAAGTAATAAGGTAGTTAACCTTAAATAAAATACCTTGATATTTAACCCTGGAAATGTTACCAAGTCTACCCGACATTATACACAATTACTATCATACACACTCGTCGGAATTGCTACCAATACTAATGATAACAGTAATAATTTGAATAATAAACCTCTATTATTGATATGTTGAAATAGAGTATCATCTACAGGTTCACATTGTAAGGGTAGTAAAAAAATCAAGACGCAGTCAGGTAACATATGTTAAACTCTAAGTAGACATTGGACTTCGATGCATAGGAGTATAAGTTGAAACAACGCTAGAAGCGTCACCTTCTCAACTCGCAATATCAGTACGTGAACAAAACAGTAATCACCGGTATTTAAAATGACAATAGGTCACTTGAGGCTAAGTCGCCTTACGCAGATGATAATTTATGATACAAACAATTGTTCCATCGCTAGTTACAGCAGTAACATAACATAATATTTATAAAAACAATAATGATAACTGAACAGTATAATCTATCGCAGAACATGTGGATACTATCTGCATAAGAAATATCTTGACGATCTTTTAAGTTGTAAGTACAGGGAATATTGATGCTCACCAAGTTCAACCAACGGTGATCCTTACTTCGCTGGCACACCTGAGAAACAAAAGACGACATATGCATTAGCTCGTAAGCTAAGTAAGCCAGTCAACTACGACTAGCTCTTCCCTTGCGGTTCAAAACAAAACAGTCATTAATTACAATCACCAAAATCAAAGTTTTAATAAGACAGAGTCTTCAACAGATTATGTTAGTTAGTTAATTTAAAAACAAAATCAGAAATACTATCTAGTTAACATTTATTGTTGTAAATAAATTTTTTTTTTAAATTTTTCGGAAATTTCGGGTTATGACATGTGGTATCAGAGCTCAGTTTCAGACACTAGGCCTGGATGTGACTCCACTAAACTTCCGCAAACAATGATCATAAAAGAAGATTTTGTTTTATTTATAAAATACTAATATATATTTCGGTTTCATCTACAGAACAGAAATTTTTCTTTTCTGAATTTTACAGACAGGTATGGAAAAACTGGGAGAATATGCTGAGGAGGAATCTCCCAATGTTGAGACAAGACAGATGTCAAAAGAACTTGAGATGGGAGAAGAAACTGCTCACACCACTGAGCTGATGCAGACCATAAGAGGATTAAAGACAGAAATGGAAACAGTTAAGAGGGATAATGAAAGAATTCTAAAGACTCAGGAACAGCTAAATCAGTTATTGATAGAAAAATTTCAGACTGAAGGAAGGAGCAAACCAGCTGACTCAGAAGAAGTTAGTCATCCAAGAGGGTCAAAAAGGACAAAACCAACTAAATCTGACAGCAGTTCCTCATCTGAAGAAAGAAAGGGACAACCCAGTTATCACACTAGCAGTGACAGCAGTGAAGCTGAGCTGCACAACCGAAGGAAAAAGTACAGGCCTTATGAGGAGATTTCCGGGGAGTTTAAGAAGATAAAACCCCCAACTTTCAATGGAGAAGCTGAAACTGGAGAAGAGGCCGAATCCTGGTTATCCGGGATGAGAAAGTATTTTCAGATCTATAACTACTCAAATCAGCTAAAGGCAAGAATGGCCATCTACAACCTCTCGGGAAAGGCGGATATATGGTGGCAAGACCTGAAAAGGGTCAAAGGGATCAAAGAAAGAGAAGTTAATTGGAGTACCTTTAAAAGGTATTTCAAGAAGAAATTCCTGTCCGAGCAATATTATGAAGAAAGGGCTAAAGAATTTTATGAACTAAAACTCGGATCTATGACGATGAAGGACTTAAACAGTAAATTTTTAAGTCTGTTGCGTTATGTACCGTATTTTGTCGAAGAGAAACCAAAAATACAGCGGTTTCTTAGTTGCCTGCCCTATCATATCAAGGACAGAATTGAATATGACAACCCCAAAACACTGGAAGAAGCTATGCGCAAGGCAAATTTCTGTTACGAACAGAATAAAAAGAAAGAGGGAATAGCCAGCTGGAAAGCTAAAAAGAACAGCAATCTGATCGAGTACAAGAAAAAGGAATTTGTTCCCCATAAAAGTTTCA
The DNA here is from genome assembly GCA_027924585.1 of Larix kaempferi. Classification (NCBI taxonomy): domain Eukaryota; kingdom Viridiplantae; phylum Streptophyta; class Pinopsida; order Pinales; family Pinaceae; genus Larix; species Larix kaempferi. Next base: position 11,387,900 of record BSBM01000368.1, read on the forward strand.
AGAATGGCAAAAACGGGAACCACTTTAACAGTAAAAGTTTCCAAGGAAACAAAAATGGAGCTGTCAGCCATTCAAACAATTACAAAAACAGCAAAGAGATTCCTAATAACCATGGAAACTACACCAAAAATTTTGAGCGAAAAGAACCTGTCAAGTGCTGGGAGTGTAATGGGCCACATTATGCTTCAGTCTGCCCAAACAGAAAGAAACAAGTCAACAATATTCATACTGTTCAAGACGAAATGACGGTTGGAGATTTTGCAGGAACTATGCCCAGAATAAATGCAGCGTTGGAAAATCGTCAGGCTGACTATCAAACTTCCATGGTGGAAGTAGGAGGTATGATTAACAAAACCCCAGTTACTATATTAATAGATCCAGGTGCTAGTCTTAGTTATATTTCACCTCAACTGGTAGAAAAATGTAATTTGACTGTTGAAAGGTTTGATAATTCTTGGTCTGTACAATTAGCTACTGGGGCTAAGAAGAAAGTAAACTGCTATGTAAAAGAATGCATCTTAAACATGACTGATTTTAGAACTACAGTTAAACTGAACATTTTACCACTTGGCTCTTATGACATACTTATCGGAATGGACTGGTTGGAACAACATAGGGTCGTTTTAAACTGTTTTGACAAAACTTTTAGATGTATAAACAGTAGTGGACAGCCAGTAACTGTTAGAGGTATCCCTAGGAAAACAGTAGTTAGGCAGATTTCTGCGTTACAACTTAAAAGAGCAGTCAGGAAAGGGTGCAAGACCTATGCTGTAACTATTACAGACGAGACCGATAAATCTGAGAACAACCAGAAAACAGTAGAGAACATTCCTGTCGTCAATGAATTTATTGACGTTTTTCCCGAGGAAATCCCAGAATTGCCTCCCAAGAGAGAGCTTGACTTTACCATTGAGCTGGTACCAGGTGCTGTTCCCAGTTCAAAAGCCCCGTACCGTATGAATATTTTGGAGCTTAACGAGTTGAAAACTCAGTTGAAGGAGTTAATAGATAAGAACTATATCCGACCCAGCGTATCCCCTTGGGGAGCACCAGTAATTTTCGTTAAAAAGAAGGACGGAACTATGCGACTTTGCATAGATTATCGTCAACTAAACAAGATGACGATCAAAAATAGGTATCCGTTACCTCGTATTGATGATCTGTTTGATCAACTACGTGGCGCTACGGTATTCTCTAAGATCGATCTGAGATCGGGTTATCATCAGGTAAGAATTAAAGAAGAAGACATTTTCAAAACAGCCTTTAGAACAAGATACGGACATTACGAATTTGTCGTAATGCCCTTTGGACTTACGAATGCCCCAGCTGTTTTCATGTGCTTAATGAACAACATAATGCACAAGTACTTAGATAAATTTGTTGTTGTATTTATCGACGACATTTTAGTCTATTCTAAGAGCGAGGAGGAGCATAAGGAACACTTACATATCGTTTTACAAGAACTGAGAGAACAACAACTTTTTGCGAAATTTAGTAAATGTGACTTCTTCAAAGATGAAATCCAGTACTTAGGACATGTAGTCACTAAGGAAGGGATTTCAGTAGATCCCGAAAAGATTCGGGCGATTGAAGAATGGCCAGTACCTAAAGATGTGACGGACGTTAGATCTTTCATGGGAATTACCGGTTACTACCGGAGGTTTATTGAAGGCTTTTCAAAAATAGCCAATCCAATCACTTCTTTGCAGAATAAAGGAAAGAAGTTTGATTGGAATGCGAAATGTGAAGAAAGTTTCAAGAAACTTAAGACCTTATTGACAACTGCACCTATTCTTAGAATAGCGGACCCAAATAAAGACTTCATAGTTTGCACCGACGCTTGTAATGATGGTTTAGGCGGAGTGCTGACTCAAGAAGGACATGTCATTGCCTACGAATCTAGGAAGCTGAAAATCCATGAAAAGAATTATGCCACTTATGACCTAGAATTAGCTGCTGTAATTCATGCTTTAAAGATGTGGCGACACCACCTAATAGGCAGAAAATTTACCTTACTAACAGATAATAAAGGTCTGAAATACCTTTTAGACCAGCCAAATCTAAATGCAAGACAAGCCAGATGGCTGGCATTCCTAAGTGAGTACGATTTTGAAATCCAACACATAAAAGGGAAGGAAAATAAGGTGGCTGATGCCTTGAGCAGGAATGCAAAACTGAATTTTATATCAGCTAGCAGCACTTATACCTCTGATTTAAATAAACAGCTGGCTGAAGGGATAAAATTAGATGAAAATTATCAACACTTACAAATTACAGCCAAGGAACAGCCCACAGAAAGTTTGATAAAAGGGTATAGTTTAAACGAAAACGGATTTTTGCTGTTTAAGGACAGGCTGTATATCCCTAATGCACCTACAGTTAAGCTATTAATTTTAGACGAAATACATAAAACCCCTTACTCCGGGCATCCTGGCTATCAAAAGACTATCACTATGCTGAGAAAAGAATATTTTTGGCCTAACATGAAATCTGAAACTGCTGAATATTTAGCTAAGTGTTTGGACTGCCAACAAGTAAAAACAGAACATCAACATCCAGCTGGATTGCTGCAACCTTTACCTATTCCTAGCTGGAAATGGGAAATAATCAGCCTGGATTTCATTACGGGTTTACCCAAAAACCAACATCAGAATGATTCAATTATGGTAGTGGTAGACAAATTAAGTAAATCAGCACATTTTATTCCTGTTAAAACCACATACAAGGCTGCAAACATAGCAGATATCTTTCTAAAACAGATTTTTCGGTTACACGGTATTCCAAAAGTCATTATATCAGACAGGGATCCTAAATTCACAGGAAATTTTTGGATATCCTTGTTCAAAGGATTAAACACCACTTTGAATTTCAGCACCTCTTTCCATCCTCAGACGGACGGACAAACAGAACGAGTTAATCAAATATTAGAAGATCTGTTAAGGATGTATGTTAAAGATCAACCAGGTAAGTGGGAGGATTATTTACACTTAGCTGAATTTGCATACAATAACAGCTATCAATCATCAGCTAAGTTTAGTCCTTTTGAGGTTTTGTATGGACGAAAATGCAACACTCCTATCTCCTGGAGTAATCCAGTAGATAGATTAGTGTTAGGACCTGATTTATTGAAAGAAATGGAACAGATTGTGAAACAAGTGCAGGGCAACTTGAAGATTGCCCAGGATCGGCAAAAGAGTCAAGCAGACTTGAAAAGAACTCCTAAAGAGTTCCAGGTAGGTGAACATGTGTTCATCAAGGTAAGACCAAAGAAAAGCTCCCTAAGATTAGGAAGTTGTGCAAAATTAGCACCACGTTACTGTGGTCCATTTGAAATTTTAGCTAGAATTGGTCAAGTTGCTTATCAGTTAGCATTACCGCCAAATTTAAAAGTACACAATGTTTTTCATATCTCTGTTTTAAAAAAGTATGTTCATGATGCTACTCATGTTATTGATTGGAACATTGTACAGGTAGAACCAGAAGGGGAAGTTCTGGTAGAACCGGATTGTATCCTCGGGAGGAGGGAAATTACTCTACGGAACCGGATAATTGGACAAGTGAAGGTGCAATGGAAGCACCTTAGTCCTGAAGAATCTACCTGGGAGCTGGAAAGTAAGATGCGGGAAGCATATCCCCATCTATTCCAGCAGGTAGCTGAAGAAGAAGAATAAAGTAACATCGAGGACGATGTTACATTTTAAGGGGGTGTGTATGTCACATACCCCAATTTTATTAAAATAATGTAATTATTTTTAATATTCCTGAGAACATTATGTTAAATTTAATGCTAAGTAGGAAGGGATGACTCAGCAGAGTCTCCAGAAATGGAATGTAAAATCTGAATAATTATTATTAATAAATAAATTATGGAGACAACAGCATGGGAGAGATGTTAAAAGAGGTTACTGGTCTAACTGGTGGATGGAATTAGGTGGAAGGACAAAAGACAAGTGGCAGCATCCTCAAACACTTCCTGAGTTGCAGGTGGCAACTTCCCTATATTTTGGGGTCATGATTCCCCAAGAAAGTGGAATCTGAGCAGGTGGCTCATTAATGACAGTTAGCCCAACTAAGACCTAGGCAATCTTTTAAATACTACTCAATGAACTGAGCTGGGGGTTCAGCAATTGTTCTAGAGGGAGAATACATTCAGATGAATGCTATTCAGTAGTCCCATTGAGGAAGTGGGAAAACAGTAAGGAAGTGTTTTGAGCAGGAAGTTGCAGTAACTTGGTTCCAGTATAGCTGTTTTGGCTGAGGGAATTATTGGCCGTACTTAGATTCCAGCCAGTTAGACCAGAGCAAGCTCGGGGGTCCTGAGAAGTGCTGTCTGGGCACTCTCCAGGAATTGGTAGGGAGGAACAGCCTCCCATTGCTGTTATTGTCTACCATCTACAGGTTCTGTCACTCTCCCTGTTGATTGGTTTAAATTATTTTTCTATGAGATAAACTAGTACAACTATGTATTGATTGTGTTCAACTTCAGGAAATCATTATCTGTACTTTCCTTTGGTATAAATTTCAGAATGCAGATGTTTTAGAAGTTTTCCTGTTTTTATTTAAATAGAGTATATTATTTTATACAGAACCTATTTGTCACTGCTACAGTTAATAAATACTGTGTTTATGCATATGCTAGAATTCCTGTTATTAGTTTAATAATAGACAGAAATATTGGATAATAGATAATCCAGATTTATAACTATTAAACAATCATAAGAACAAATCTAGACAAATCTTAGTGTTTATTTTGAGATAATTCCTATCAGAATAACCTATCTGTATATATATATGTATTGTATATTTTAGTAAACTTTAAGTTACAAGTCTTTCCTATATCAGGTTAATAGATAAACGAAACTCATTTAATATATTATTTATACTCAGAACATGTCTGACAGTTATCGATTAATAAAAAGGTGACTGTAACAATATTTCATTGTTACAAGTTTTCACAAAATCTTAAACATTTACACAGTAGTCAAACACAGACACTAGTAACTGTAGATTTTTATTTGCTTGCTATCTAGTCTTAGAATACAGTAGCCATGTCAATATAATAGAAATAACAGAGTGGTTTTTAAATAATACAAACATATTAATACAACAGAAAAACTGTCGACTAACACAGTCATCATTGGCTGATTACAAACCATCTTAAATTATACACAGTATTAATATTATTCAGTACAAATATCTCCCTTGGAGTAGTTCCCAAACCCTACTTGGCCGTAGCCTTATAATATCCCATCGACAGACTGAAAAACAAATGAAAAGAATGCCTTATATGGCAGTGATAACCTACAGTAAGTTTACACATATTTCTATGTGTATATATTATTCAACCTACAGTTTCATTTAACAACTGTAAAAGAATCAAAACGAATATTATTATAATTCATACCCAGTCGCTATCGAGTTCACAATACCCTACGTATGCTTTGAACATGAAACAAAACCCCCCAAATTCACCAGAATAACCCTATGTGTTCAACTATTGCAGACACAGTCGAGAAACATCCACTATCATTATTCAACACTTCAAATCAAAATAAAACGCAGAAGGAAAATGGTAGGGTTTCTTTAAACAGAGCCATCATACATTGCAGGTATCGAATAACCCAGATATCTTTACATTTAAACGCATTGTAATATTATAACAAGACACGAAGATGAAACACGGCTATATCAGGCCAGTAATATATTAACAATATAAATCTTATACCGCAAGGTTTGAATCCTATGCTAGCCATTATAGGAACCATAGACGAAAACCTGGCCTCATGTAGTCATGGCCATGAATGGCTCTCCATACACATAACAGGGTTTCAAAACCCTTTTCAATTTAAACAAAACAACTCCATACATATGACTGTAACCATAAACATCAAGTCGTCAACCGACCTCACTACACAGGAGTCTCCTCCTTGACACGACTCTAACCACTTAAACCAGCAAGGGAAGAGACAGCCGTGGATAACCAGGCTTACCCGGATGAGAGCGTTGAAGATAGAACCCTGTACACCTTCAAAGCCGTGAGACCTGCACATTCATTGCAGAGGGATGATTAATATACATTCATTGCCGAGAGTTTAAATAATATGAAACTTACACTTGCTTATAAAAACAGAAATCATGAAAGTAATGCTGTTCATTACCTGAGCATTTGTAGCCGTGGATAATCTGGAAGCCACCGGTGGAAGCAGGCAATGAAACCCCGAACCCTCGTCGGTTAAAGGAGTAAAGCGTGCCCTCATAATTTTTCAAATGACGGCCGTGACAGAAAATCCTTGCAGTCGAAACCCTTACACTGGATTTGAACCCGTCAATAAGCACACCCAAAAACCAATGCTTCAACCCTCTCACAACATTAAGGACGATAGAGAAACTCTATCTCATATCCGCACCAGTACAGTAAAGGTTTGTAAACAGCAGAGACTTAAACAAAGAAGGAACAACAAGACCACGATACAATGAAAACCATAGCAAACGCCATGACCAGAGCCGAAGACTTATCTTGCTACAGAATGGAACCCCGAGGCCATAACCATCACACTCTGCATATTGTTACAGGGCTTCAATACGAAACTCATACAGGGAGGGTTTCATCCTTAGGACCCGAGCCCGAAGGCGACTACAATAATCTGTAGGGTTTACAAAATCCGCTTATATATCACAAATTGCATGGAGGAGAGTGAACCACGTAGCATCCAAATAAATCAACGTAGCATGGGTCGAGACCCTATAGTTCCATTGCCAACCAAATCATTATACACCGATTTTCCCAAATCATTACATATGTAAGTCAACATACAAGATAACAATGATATATATAATCATTTGGCACAAAGTGCATGCCTTGCAAATGAATCATCGAGATTTCCAAGCATTTGGAATGCATAATCACTACAACGATATAAAAGAGATATAGTCAATTTAAACCATAAGTTTATGAGCAATACAACCTAAACACTATATAGAGTACAAAGCTTGCCAACGTATGGGAATATCAAGATTTTTGCACAATCAATTTATGATATATATATATTAAAACCAAATCATAGACTAATGCTATGAGCATGCTACATTCTCATGACCATTTAAGTAATAAGGTAGTTAACCTTAAATAAAATACCTTGATATTTAACCCTGGAAATGTTACCAAGTCTACCCGACATTATACACAATTACTATCATACACACTCGTCGGAATTGCTACCAATACTAATGATAACAGTACTAATTTGAATAATAAACCTCTATTATTGATATGTTGAAATAGAGTATCATCTACAGGTTCACATTGTAAGGGTAGTAAAAAAATCAAGACGCAGTCAGGTAACATATGTTAAACTCTAAGTAGACATTGGACTTCGATGCATAGGAGTATAAGTTGAAACAACGCTAGAAGCGTCACCTTCTCAACTCGCAATATCAGTACGTGAACAAAACAGTAATCACCGGTATTTAAAATGACAATAGGTCACTTGAGGCTAAGTCGCCTTACGCAGATGATAATTTATGATACAAACAATTGTTCCATCGCTAGTTACAGCAGTAACATAACATAATATTTATAAAAACAATAATGATAACTGAACAGTATAATCTATCGCAGAACATGTGGATACTATCTGCATAAGAAATATCTTGATGATCTTTTAAGTTGTAAGTACAGGGAATATTGATGCTCACCAAGTTCAACCAACGGTGATCCTTACTTCGCTGGCACACCTGAGAAACAAAAGACGACATATGCATTAGCTCGTAAGCTAAGTAAGCCAGTCAACTACGACTAGCTCTTCCCTTGCGGTTCAAAACAAAACAGTCATTAATTACAATCACCAAAATCAAAGTTTTAATAAGACAGAGTCTTCAACAGATTATGTTAGTTAGTTAATTTAAAAACAAAATCAGAAATACTATCTAGTTAACATTTATTGTTGTAAATAATTTTTTTTTTTAAATTTTTCGGAAATTTCGGGTTATGACAGAATCCAACGGGGCTATGACTCTGAGATTGCGGTTTTCAAAAGTCATCATTTGCCACTTGAAGTTGATTACCACTCCATTGTCATTAGCCCATCCGATCCCCAACAACACGGGATACAAACTTCCTCCTTCAACCACTTCAATGACATCGAAGTCAACATAGTTCTTCATGCCCTTGATTTCCACCACCAGACATGGAACTCTCCCAATTGGTGTCACTTTATCGTTATTAGCTAACCAGATCTAGACAGGAGACCATCTCAATGGGGGACTCCCCATTTTCTGCCATGCCTTCTTGGTTAGGATGTTGACATCTGAACCGAGATCCAGAATAACCGAATCAACTTTGTAATCCCCGATTTGGATATTCTTCACATCTCCTTACCTGTCTTCCGCTGCTATAAGGAGTTTACCGTGGACTCCTGTCGTCCCCTAGCTGGACGCTGCAACAACCCCTCGATCTCAGCAAGGGCTGCGGGATCTCTTGCCAACAATAAACAACTCTCAAGAAATTTATGCAAGGTTCCAGACTGCATTGATGGACTTGCCTCTGAAGTAGCATCAAAATCAGGGGGCATGTTGCAAATGATAGCTTTACCGCTATCCTGGTCCATCACACGACGTGCCTGAAAGAATGTATCACACTCGGACTCAACATCAAATGATACCATCTTCTACCTGGCCTTCCGAATGTCCCCTCCAATTGCTGCACCTCCCCGCCTAATGACTGCGACAGCTGCATCCTGTGGCCTTCGCTCCACAGACATTGTCGCAACATTCGCACCCTGATTCTGATTCAATGGTGGATTCCCTGGTTGGTTCACTTTCAGATTAGCATTCTTATTTGGGCATTGGTTCTAGTTTTGTGCGGGTTACTGCACCTGATTCTGTATTGGCTGCTGCACCTGATTTTGATTTTGCAACTGTGGAATGTTTCCTGCCTTCCATCGCACAATCAACTGTGGGCAGTTTTCCACTGTGTGGTCTGTAACAAAGAAAAATGTACACTGTGTCTGCAATAGTGGGAAATCATGCTGATAATGTCCCCATACTACACAGTTATAGCATTGAATAGGTCCACGACCTCCTCGTCCTCCTCCGCGACCAAATCCTCCGTCGAGTCCACCCCGGAATCCTCCACGGAATCCAACCTGCTATTGGTATTGGGGTTGATTGTACTGTTGCTGCATAGGAAATGGTTGCATGCCCTGCCCTTGGTGCACATACTGCGGTTGTTGAATGTATTGTGGCTGCTGTGGAGCCATTTTCATCGGAGCATATTATGGCATGAACTACTGCGGTACAAACTGTACCTACGATTGAGGTAGCGGTTGGGCTACCTCTGGTTACAGTTGTGATTGTTGTATGACACACTGATCGTCCTTCACATAGAATGCATTATACGTTCTCTCATGAAGAAACCCATATGCCCGGAAATCTTTGTCATCATGTCCCACAAATTTACAGAAAGTGCAATACAGATTTATCGGTTTGGTGACCATCTTCTGCATGTATGGGCATTCCTCATGGCAGTACCCATATAAATGACAAACATGACACCATGGCATTCCACCACCATTCAACGGGTTGGGTACCCCTGAAACATAATAGTTGCAGAAGTCAGGGCAATTGTCCTTAGTATTCCCTTCCCCTCGGCATCGCGTACACCATACTTCCTTTCCCTTCTTCAGATCTTGCAGCTGTATGGTCAAGTTAGCTAGTTGCATCTGTATCTGCAACATCCCAGCTACATTTCCACCAATCGGCAACGCCTCCAACCGCATTGCAATTTCTAGAGCTTCACTAGGAATCGTAATGTTCTATTGCATCAGTGGTATTCGAATGTGTGGTAGCAGTGCCGGGATGAACCACTCTTTTTGTTGGATAATGCTCATATCAAAACTAACCCTCGCCATCAATGTCTTAAACCGCTAGTAAAAATTCCACACCATCTCATTGGGATACTCCTTAATTTTTTTCAATTCTGTAATATATTGTGCTTCAGACTTGGGTTTTCTGAATTTTGCAATCAAACCGTCCCTGATATCATCTAGTGTCTTCTCTGGAGCTCCTATAGGGACTAGAACAAACTTCATAAACCAATCTAATGCATGACCTCGCAGAGTTGTCACTAACTGTCCTTTCTTAGCGTTATCAACAATGATCTATTTTACGGTCCATACCGCTTCACACAAAAACAAGTAATGCTCAGGGTTATCTGTCCCATTCCCATGGAACAACGACAACTTAGCATCCTCTCCTGCCATCCCGGGCTTCTTTCCTGCAGGCGCTGAACTACTAGCAATCAATTTTTGTTGACCCTGTGGGGTCAAAGTTGTGTTTCTCACTGGTTGGCAGATAGTGAGCGGAGGTGTGGGTACGTTGCTACTGGGGTTTGGCCTTGCCTCTATCCTGGGCATAGCCTAGTTGTCCTTGTCTGGACTATGAGGCCGTTTCATCCTGTGTGGTCTTCCTTCGCAAACTTGCAGATCGATCGTAGCAGTACCTTCTCCTATCCTCTGCCTTTTCTCCTATCGAAACCTTACTCCTCCCCTTGTAAGACCACTCTCTTCCTCAGCTTCACACACAGTCTCGTCATGACCTGCACCCATCTACTCCTGAGCATTCCATGTACCACCCCCTGCCGTCGCGATACCCACGGCCTCCGCCCACCGGGCTGTTTACTAATCTAGATGCATCTTCAATATACCTTTCTCGCAAATAAGTATCTTAATGGACAGTTGGAGTGACAGCAAAAACCCTCCCTGGGGTTCGCAGAAGAAATATCTTCCAGCTTCGCTATAAGAATTTTGCGTATCAACTGTGAATTCAGTGATATACCCTTCCAAGATGCTATCAAGCCACAATTAGATAGCCCACAACGCTTTGTTGTTGACTTTCTGCAGTTCTTGGATCAACTCCGGGGTCCAGGTCGTCGGCTCACCACCTTGGTGGTTCCTCTTCTGAAAGGTCAAATTTTCCAACCAATCGAACAAAAGGACCGAGAATTCACAGAAAAACCATTCATGCAGACCGTCATGAATATATCTGTCCACCCACTAATCTACAATTAGTCGAGTGTTCCGGCTTTCTTCTTCAGCAAATTCCTGCAACTTCTTATCAAACCAGCTCTGTATCTCTGGTTGTGTCGGATGCCACAACATATCCTCCTTTCACTTCACACATAGTCCTGGAAACAGAACCATTTGTTGACTCAAACCCAATCCACAGGGGTTCCCATCACTATCGACACCAACCCACCGCGATCTCCCTGAGCACTGGCCTAGACGGGTTTTACCCCGTCCAACAACACCTGCAGAGTAGATGAGGTATCACCCGAGATGTTCAAGGGAGAGTCAACGGAACCATGTTTTTTCCGAATGAAGGAGGATGTTTGTGGCAACAACCACTTAGACTTATTGCAATATTCAAAAATAGATTTATGTATTTAACTTCAACACCATTGTATTCATCGCATCATCCGATAGAAACATTCATCTCAGCAACTATAACAATAAAGCATTAGTTGTAGCAAGAAAACATAACATCATTCATAAATCGCAACATGCATTACCATAAGTGACAAAAGATACACATGGAATTTCACCAAACAATTCCATCATGTCATATTATTTCTACAAAACCTTGATACAATATCTCTGCAAAAACATGGATCTCATAGATGCATCTCTAGATCAGATCTCACCTTCACATTCAACTTAGGTTCTAGATCCGTATATCCAACTTGTATGACTGTATGACTATAAATAGGCTTCCGCCTTTACATTGCTTGTCAATTTACTAACGACTTCCTAACCAACACTTTGAGCAAATGGCCCAAAATCTAACTGACGTGGTCCAAATGACCCAAAAACCCGCATATTACAGTACAATTGACCCAAAATTACATAACATATGGTCCAAATGACCCAAAACCCGCATTCTGCGCTACAATTGACTCAAAAATACATAAAATGCCCAGGTTTCCGTCTTCTGCAACATCTTCTGACTTGTCGCAGCATCCAAGATGTTGCGATGCTACCTTACCAAACTACCTGCCAACACTTCTTCGTCTTCTAAGTAGGGAGTTTCTTGAGATCCTTGTCTGGGTTGATCTTCTTTTGTATTGCTTGAACCTGCTTCCTCTTGATCGACATCCATTCCTGTAAGGAGGGATTGGTTTGAGTAAGCATATTAAAGCTTGTTCCAAAGCTTCTTAGCTGAAGTGCACTTTCCAACATTTTGTGTTTCCTTCTCTGATTGGAGTAAGCCCCTTAGAATCAAGCTCAGTGCCTTTGCATTTTTTCATGTAGCTTCTTAGTTGTTGCTCCCTTTGGTCTACCTTTTGGAGGTGTGTAACCATCTACAACTGATTTCCAAATGTCACATCCCTGTGCCTGTAAATAAACCTTCATTCTGATGCTCCAATACTCATAGTTTGATCCACTAAACAATGGAACCCCATCTGCCGAATAAGCATCCTGAATATCCATGATATGCCTTCCAATGGTTAGAATGATGTTGAAGGACCTTGCTCTAATACAAATTGTTAGACACAATAGCACACTGAGAGGGGGGGTTGAATCAGTGTTGCACTATTTTCTTTTATTTTTACTTTCACTTCACTAGTAAATCAACATTCATATCAGTCCACTTAACATCCAAATGTAGTGTACACAAATGATCAATGATATATATATATATACATATATATATATATATAAATAATATTTTTATATTGTGATAGGAGACTTCAATCTCCAAAATGGGCTACAACCCAAGGTGGCACCACCCACTAGATTATTCTGTCATATGCAACTGACTGGGATGCACCAACACCCCAAAAATACAGATTTAAAAATGATATATCAGACTTTTCTTAAGTCCGTAATTTCGTAATCAATCCCCAATACAAAAATAACAACAAACCCAATATCATAACCAATAAGTAGAATAGATTGTCTGTCCAACTGACCAAAATTTTCTTTGTTGATACACCTCTGCTACACTCTGTTCTGATCCTTCACTGCTGCACTTCTTCCTTTGCACTGTTTTTTCCTCATATCAGCTTTAGACTCACATCAAAATGCATATCTCATAGCACCCTGATCAACTTGCTCTAAAGTCCTACTCCTCGGCCTCCTACTCCTTTTTTCCTCAGATTTCTACTCCTCTTGATTTTACTCCCGAATTCATTGCTCTTTTCAGTATGCATACATGCCTGAAATCAATTCTCTCTTTAAACCCCTAAATTTTATAGCACTCTATTATATTTCAAATTCCCCCAATTGAATGAGGGCTTCGAATTCTATTTATACACATAAATTTCATTAAGGAAATTGCTATCTCAGTGGCTGCCTCACTTCCATCTATGGCTGCCTCTTCTTCACCCAAAAATCAGAGATTAAGCTTTATTATCTTCATGCTGCAACTACCTCACTGTGTACCCAAAAATTTCCCTAGTTTAGTCCGAAAATTAGAGCTCGCATTTCACACACATCCATATTGAAATGAGGTAGATTGCCCTTTATTTATACACATTTTTTGTGTTTATTTAATCATTGGCCGACCTTGCAAAGTATATTTCTTTTTATATATTTTATTTTTATTCCCCTTTATTTGGATTATTTTGTGGAGCCGACTTCACAACTTTATTCAATAATCAAATTTTCTTCTAGAACTGAGCCGACTGGTTACATTTCTTATGTCCAATTTGCTTTCTTTATGTATTCACAATAAAAGGTTTCCATGTGATTAATTAATCATCCAAGAAGTTTTGTGAACATGTCCCATCCATTAACCATCAATTATTCCAGTGTCCACAGGCATTCTTTAAACCTTTGCGGGAATCTCAATCATTGCTGGCAGACATATTTTCCATCAATGGTGGTGAGCATTTTTATTCCAAGTGTGGGAATCTTTTGCCACTGTTGGTGGGCATTTGTGCTGAGCCTGCGAGCATCTTCATCATTGCTGGTGGGAACCTTTTCATAAGGCCTGCGGGCATTTTCTATTAGCTCATGTGGGTATTTTTCATTGGAATTGCAGGCTTAGTTTACATCCTTGGCGTTCATTTCAATTACAATTTCTGCAGGCATTTCTCTTTCATGCTGCGGGTATTTGTGCAAGGCTTGTGGGAAAAACATCACTTGTGGGTACAAATCTTCTTCTCCATTCCCATCAAGTCACAAATGACCATAGAATGGGTCATTTGGACCACCTAGTGTTCCAATTCCCATTCATGGCTTCAATGCCCAAGCTCCTATGTACTTCTTTCCATATCATCAACCTTTATTACTCATTCGTCATTAATGGCTTGTCCTTCTTGCCATGTCATCAACCTTTATTACTCCTTTGTCATTAATGTCTTGGAATCAATGACAACCATGCTCAAAAAATGGAAGCTATAAATCCTTCCAGTATTTCTCCTTACGACCTCGAGATCAAGTCCATTGCCATCCCAGGCTAATATTTTAATTAACTAACTCACATGTGAAACTATATTAAGGTGCATGCATCCAAGTTATCTAATGCAAATGCATGTCTACAGAGTGACTTGTAACTTCACAGAAGGCCCAACAGCCGAAGTGTTGAAACTTCACTTTGATACTACTTTGTAGTGTCCCTAATCCTTAACTAAGGTTACGACTGCTAATATTAATACTAAGTTAAGTTTAATCACATCGGATGCAAATAAATTACGTTTAGGCTAACTAACCATTCACCCAAATAATTAAAACTTTTAACTCTAGAGATTGAATTATAACTAAAGTTGTGAAACTTAATTAATAGCTTCCAAAGTGCGAGCTAAGGATCATAATTGCAAAAATCACATGATTAAGGCATGATAAACATCATCTTCAATGTGAATAATTAATTCATGTACTTTTGATTTGTTTGATAACATAGTTTATAAATAACCAAGTATTGATATCATCAATTATTTACCAATTAATCTATTTTTCAGTGTTGTTATGTATGTGCTATTAGTGAGGCTAAAAGGTAAGGAAAACCACATATCACAGAACATCCATAAGCTGAAATATACATCCACACTGAAACCATAGCAAACAGAGAACATTGGTTGCAACTATAGCCCTCAAAATCAGCTCCCAATGAATGTCCCCTACAGTTATCTCTCACTAATAAAAAATAAGATCGTATGGATACCACCCTCTAGCCATCAATCACTTTTACATCCATAATATATTACTCATCCTTATATCTACAAAAAATAATATATATTTAAACAAAAATTTTACAATCAAATGATAGGTGCGCTCATCTTGGCATTGGAAAAATGTCGGACCAAAACATACATATCTTGGTCATCCAAAAGATTTCTCAATGAAACTAAAGGTGTTCTTTACTAGAAACACTATTTCGAACGCAATGGAACAAGTCTCAAAAAATATAAATGAGAATAGATGGGAAAACCATAGAATATGGTTG
The DNA here is from genome assembly GCA_027924585.1 of Larix kaempferi. NCBI lineage: Eukaryota > Viridiplantae > Streptophyta > Pinopsida > Pinales > Pinaceae > Larix > Larix kaempferi. The sequence continues at coordinate 11,403,344 of BSBM01000368.1, forward strand.
CGCCCCTCTCAATACCTTAGAGCCAAAATTACAATTTCTAATTAAGAAGAAGAAGAATAGAAAGAAGGTAAGGAGCATAGAAACATATTATATGGAATTCATACTTCTTACATATATATCCTGGAATTCAATACATGAACATGCAGACAACCAATTCATCCACCATTCCACATATACCAAATAAAATAATTTAATGAAAATGAACCCTAAGAGAAACACTTATCTCAAAATAAGGGCAATTGGATGCAGTAGGACAAATTTCCTCCCATCCATAGACACAGTTAAGCCTTCCTCACCTGAAAAGGTAACCCCGGAGATGATACCATGGATCAATGGGTAGAGGAAAAATTAGTCTGGAAACTCTTGGAACTACCTATTTCGAGAACCACAATGCTGAACACTACTAATTTCATGTCTGTCTCCACTGCCTATGGGATGTGACTCCTCTCACCAACCCATTTCCTAGCTTCCTATGCGAGAACATGGACTAGTAGAGTGATATAATGAAAGCAAAGGAAAACAAATATACTATCTCTAAGTCTCACCACACTCTCAATACTATCAACATTCCCAACATGGTGAGATAGCACAAGTCAATTGATCCAAAGCTCAAGATTAGCTTCAACAAGGAGAGAGCACATGTATAAATATCTTAAGGAGAGCAATTCGAACCCAAGGTGGCCAAATAGAATTGGTTTGAGTGTGGTTGTGCTTCATCATGGAGACTTAACTGAAATTACTGAAGTGGTGGCCTAGTTAGGAGATTCCCTTTCACAGATTAGTACCATGAGGAGGATTTACCAAAAACCAAGGAGTGAAGCCATGAAGAGTACAAGGAGGTGCACTAATGCATAAGGGGGGGTTAAAAAACATGAAGGAAGGATAATTTGGTGAGAGAGTGGATCCATTAGGGTCATTAATATCATAGAAGCACAAAAATAGGGATGAATGGAGGACTGGGGCGCACTTGTGAAGGTGGAGGCACAAATCAAGGAGGTGGAAGCTAAATTATAGCTTACAGCTCCTAAAATCTAGGGAGAGGGTTCATAAATGAAAAAAAAAACATAAATAGGAGGGAATTTATCCCAAGGAGGGTGAACTAGGCAATAGTGTCCCACTAAAGTATGCATAAGGTGCAATAATAACTCCATAGTCCATAAAAAAAAATGGGGTCTGTTGTACAATGTTTGGGTAACCAACACTACTAAAGTCACCAAGGCACAAAATGAATTAGGATAGAAAACTACCATTCAAAAACAAGTTCTAAGGTGCTAGGGATTCCCCCCATTCCCCCTTACACTGTGAGATCCATGGTATCCCATACTCTTTTAGTTTCCTTTGCTGAGCCAATTGTTTATTTAATTAATAGCAACATCATTCAATGGTAACAACAATGGAAATAAAAACATTAACATTAATAATAATAATTCCAAAATCACATCATCAAACAAATGAGCATAAGTCCATAGTCACATTAACAAATAGAACATAAGTCCATAGTCAAATAAAGACCATAATTCCGAGGCTTTAAAAAATGAGGTATTACAATCCTAGTGTATCGAATAATTTTGTGTCGAAAAAATATTCACTATGGTATAAGCATCACTTATATTTATGCAAAAAATCCCAACTCAAACAAAAATTCCTCTCAGAATTACACACCTCTTCTCTAGGTGGGCACCCTGGATTCCCAGAAAACTTACCACAAGGTCAAGAAGGATTTTTTCGCAAGGTCTTAAATCTGATGTTCAAAGTTTCATGGCCGAACGTTTGGTTTTCCAACAAAATAAGGGTGAAATAGTTAATACCCTAGGACTTCTACAACCATTAGACATACCTTGCCAGAGCTGGGAGGAAGTCTCAATAGATTTCATCACAAGTCTACCCAAGTCAAAAGGAAAGAATGTTATTATGGTGGTTTTTGATAGACTCACAAAGTATGCACATTTTTGTGTGCTCTCTCACCCTTTTAATGCAAGTACAGTAACTACATCCTTTATGGAAATTGTTCAGAAGTTGTAAATCCCAATATTATTTTAAGTGATAGAGATTTAATTTTCAATGGAAAATTTTGGACTGAATTATTTTCTTGTTTGGGTACCCAATTGGATCATAGTTCATCTTATCATCCTCAATCTAATGGGAAAACTAAGATAGTGAACAAATGTTTGGAAGGCTATCTTCATTTCTTTGAATCTGATAAACAAACATAGTGGGTGAAATGGTTGTCTTTGGAAGAATGGTGGCACAATAATTCTTTCCATACATCATCAAAAATGTCTCCATTTATGGCACTTTATGGGTACTAACCTCCATCTATCACATCTCCCTTGAAAGGAAAATCTAAAGTTCAAGCCATGGAAGATCACATAGAACAACAACAAGAAGTTCACCAGATACTTAAGGACAACTTGGTTATGTCCAAAAATAGGATGAAACAAAAATCTGATCAACATTGCAGTGAAAGGAGTTTCAAAGAAGGGAATTGGGTATTTCTGAGGTTACAACCCAAGTATTATGGTTCTTATAAAGTGTTGAAAAATATTGGTAGTATGGCTTACAAATCGGGCTATTATTGAGTACCTCATCAAGTGGAAGAATTTTCTAGTTGAATATTCGAGATGGGAAGATGAGTCCTTCATACAGAAGCATCTGCAACTAATCAAGCGTTGAGGACAACACTTGTCTAAATGGGAGAGGCATGTTAATCCCTAAATGTGGGAATATTTCATTAGTTTGATGTCATCTTTGGTCCATTAGTTGTAATTTTCATTAGTATGGTTATATTAGTTATGTCGGCTTGGGTTAGTGAGTTGTAATTGTACCTCTTAACCTCCTATATATAGGAAGGAGATCATTTCATTCGAGCATGTTTTCTTGTCTTGTCTTATGTACTTAGTATAGTGTATAAGGAGGTTTCCTTTTCGAAGAGGATTTCTATTCATCTATTTTCTTCATTAAAGGCGTTGAGTACTCTTTCTGGTTTATTTATGCTCTTTTCGTGCTCCTTTTGAAAATTTGTTGCTTAACAATTGAGGGGGAGGTGGGCACATTTTTAGAGGTGAAAATGGTGCACATAACGCCATCGGTTGATGCAGATATTTTGGGTGGCAGACCATAATACACCCCTAGAAAGTTAGATTATGTGTACACTCCTGGACCAATATCAATGTAAGGGGGTTGACTAGTCTCGATGACAATGGGAAGGACATTGTCAGGATTGGTGTTGGTATTGGGGTCGTAGTATTTGAGTTAGTGGAGGGTGACTATTTTCCCATTAAAAGGGAACATCATGATGCAGAATACTGACAAGGAGACCACCTTCATGGCATATGTGTAACTACGGCCTAAGAAGATGTTGTAGTCGAGTTGGGAATTGGATACTTCAATATTGATCATCACCATCTTGCCCCCCAGCTCAATGGGGACATTCTGGTACAATCCCTAAGTTTGGGATGGAATCCCATCATATGCGCAGAGAGTGATAGATGAGGGGATTAACTCAAGTGATCCTAATCGTTTCCAAATGTAAGAGGACATGATGCATGTGGATGTGCATTCATCGATGATACATTGATGAATCATAAGGTTTTTCACCATAACAGAGACTTGGAATGTGACTGACAAGGGTAGTTGTGGTTCACCTTTGTCAAGATTAAAATTCATGAGGCGCAAGTCGAAAGGGTCGATGAAACCAAATGTATTAAGGTCGGCCTTTCCTTGAGTTGGGAAATACTGTAGCACATATAACATGGACATAGTAGCGGGTCACTGAGCTAAGTCATCCAAGATACTATAATTATGGGAGGCTTTCATATGGGGGTTATTCATGGTGCGCCTAAGGGGTACCTTTAGGATTCGTTGGATCTGTTCACCACTTGGGCATGGTATCTACAAAGCCCCCCCTGAGGGGATAGGTACATATTCCACTTGGGGGGCTTCAGGCCTATCATAACCTTTGGCTCTAGTTTGGAGGTTAAAATCCATGATAGATTTTCTAGAACTATTCGTCACCGGAGGGGCGAGGTTCTAGCTACTCAGTGACGATCCCTTTCTTGGAAAAGGTTTGTTGTAATACAAAAATTTGGGGTTGTGTAGGATTAGGGACCTGAGAGGGATTTACCATTGTCTTCGTCTTGGATTCCAACAACTGTTGGTAGTCAAGGATAACTGGACAATGGTGAGTGTAGTGAACATAATATCTGCAAATGGCGCAAGAGTAATTGGTCCCTAGGTTAGCATTCTTCCCTTGTTAGGGGGGGGTTATTTTCCCCCACATTCTTGTTAGCTTAGTTCTTGTTCTACTAGGGATGGGGATTTCCCCCTTGCCCCTACTACTAGTTTTGTTTGTTCTTTCCCTTCTTCTTCCCCTTCTGGGGGTTTGCAGTGTTCAACTTATCAAACTATTGATTTTTTTGAGCGAAAGAAGGTTGGACCAAATTAACCCCCAAATGCGGCATGGGGGAAGAACTAGGAGGACATGGAAATGGCTAGTAAGGGTTATACCCTGATGGTGAGATAAATGTGGTTTGCACTCCATAGGATGTGGATGTAGGAGTAGTTTGTGCCATGGGTGGTGTAGTTACCGCCACTTCTTAGCTAGTATTGGGATAAGTAGGACTATAAGGTCCATACTATCGTTGACCATGTGGAGTAGTTGGTACAAGAGCAGGGGGGCCGACACAAGAGGGATGGTTTGGTAATACGGTGCCATGTTGAATGGAGTAGAAGTAGGAGGAGGACGAACCTTTCCTTAGTGGGAAATGGACCCAATAATCCCATTCGTCGAATGTGACAAACCCACAGGGGTAGGATCCAATGACCGATGTCGAGGGACATCAGGAAGGATGTGTATAAGTATCTAGATTATGCATAATCAAAATGTTGGGCCTTTAGGATGGCATGTGTAACACACCTAGTGTCACATTAAATTAACACACAATATTTTTTTTCTAAGTATTACATGCATAATATTCATATGCATTATTTAATCTAATGTGCGACAATGCATAGAAAAAACATATTAAATAAATATTTTAGCAAACAACTTTCCTATTAAATCCTGTTGTGGGGAAAATGCACCTATAGTTCAGGGGAGAAACTACCAACTTACGGTGATAAAGATAGACTTACAAGCATTCTGCAAGTATAACTAATAAATGAAGAGATTAGGGTTTAGAGATGTAGGCACCTTATTCAGAAAGTTGATCCTAGCTTTTCCTCCCTCGCTCTTCAATGCTTATCCAGTGTCGCAATGCCCAGACCTGCAAAACAACTTGATACCTTTCTCAAATACATTTGACTACATATATAATACTGATATTCATAATAGAAAGAGACATCAAACTATAATCAAACAGTAATCAAATCTGAGACACATTAATAGGTCATATTTGGAAAGAGAAGAATGTCTGATCTTTATTAATGAATGAAAGCAAGTACATACAATTATACCTTCTTTCAAGCTTGGCACTTCACGAAACCTAGATTCAAGATCTCCTGCTTCCGTTCTCCAAGTATCCCAACCTCTAAGCAATTGTACTAGGGTTTACCAAAACTGAAGCACAAGAGAGGGGATGAGGGTCTCCATTCCTCCAGCATAACTTTGCAATTGGGCTTGGTCCCCTTCACATGGCCCTTCTACCCTCCTTATATAATCAATGAGGAAGAGGAAAAGAAGTTATAACCACTCAAAAGGTTTCCCAACCAACTTAACTTACTCGAATTTCGAGATTTTGACCAAAACAAAAGTGTACCCTACTCTACAGTATACAAAGTCGCGTACATATGGCAATGGGCGCTACTTTAAATGAGACAAAGTCGCGTACACACGCTACTATTATAACAGTAGAGTCGCGCTCATAGTGAAAAATGGCCAAAAACAGGCTTTTCTGCTCATTTTCAGGAGATAGTTTGGTCTGGAAAAATGTTCCTAAGGGTCATATACATCAAATGGGTCAAGAATGAGGTAATTTCAACCATTTTTAGTGTCCCAAATGACTCCTCCATCCACAATTGTCCTATTGTGTGACTGAACTTGATCTCAAGAAGTGTCGTCATGCGACCAAGGGAAACAAGTGTCGTCACGGACGGAGAGGTGTCATTTCAAGCTATAACAGATGCCCCCTAATGTATGAGGTCAGAGGGAGTGCGGGAAACGATGGCCGAAATACATTATAAATAATAAAGAGTTGAATCGTGGAGGAACGGAGAAACCAAGAATCATAGGCTCAAATGAAATACCTGAAAGCAAAGGCAAAGTCAGACAAACTTATCCATGGGGTAACTGTCCATGTTCAAATGGTGGAACATGATCTCCAAGAGGATACAATAATGATCCAAAATACTGATGCATATATCATGGCCACTAAAATACAAGCGTGGATCCATGAGGAACATAAGTGTAAACATAGCCACATAAATACAAGGTGGATCTATGTCAAAACTGGAGAACATAGCCATAGAGAACAAGCTGGATCTATGTCTCATCAAGAGCCAAAAAGAGTGTGGCTCAGTCTTGCGCAACTTGGGCGATAACATAAATGAGGTGATGCTATCGAGGATCCCAAGGTCTTCATCCAAAAAACAACCCAAGGTACAAACCTATCCATGCGAATAAATGAGTTGATGTCGAACATGGGAGGTATCGTTTGATTACCGGTCATTGATGTATACCGTTAACAAACGCGAGGGTGTCCACCAATAATGAAAATGGAACCCAAGGTACCTAGTACATTCAAGCAAGTGCGAATAGATGGTCTTGCCGTCGAACACTTGAAGAATCCATCGGATAGGAGACATTGATGTATTCCCATCTATCCAATAGCGAGGGAAACTGCCACTAATGACTGCAATCCCCAAGGTACTAACCGAAACTCTAAACTTCATTCCCAGAGCACAATGAGTTGAAGTCGATGGGAAGAAGTCCGTTGGAAGGGAGGCCTTAATGCATCCTCCATCATCCAACACGAGGGACACTCAAAAGGTATGAGCTGATTTGGAGTAGGACTGAACACATGATGAAACATACTGACACCAAGGAATGGCCGACACATGAGGTCAAGGCAACTGCAGAATGGCCGACATAGGTTGTATCCTTGAACAGTGAGCACGAAACAAAAGTGACTTAGGCAGCTTTTAACACAAAGGGACCACGACACAAGTCTGCAATGTAGGAGACATTAACAGATTCTCCATATGATTGGAAAAGTAACCAAACGGAGGAGTAAGAACTCTGAGATCAAGTTTACCCTAAGGCCAACACTAGAACCCAACTTGTTTGATAGACTCAAAACAGGTGCTTTGTTCAAGGAGATAGTTGACTTGCTGCCATAATATTGAAAGATATTTTAACATTCTTCCCTTCCCTTTCCTTTTTCATTTTTTAACGAGATTGACAAAGAACTAAAGCATGCTCGACGGTATTTTCATATTTAAGGAGTCTGAAAAACCTAGAAGAAAAACTCCATACACCTATCCGTGGATTTTATATCGAGCCCGGATTGGTCTGTGCTCGGCGGTGTTTTCTTGCTTATAGAGTTGAAAAACTTAAACAGTCCTCTATACACTTATCCGTGGATTTTATATCGAGCCCGGATTGGTATGTGCTCGCTTGGTGTTTTCACATTTCGAGAGTCTGAAAACCCTAAAGACGACTCCAAAGGTCCTTTTTCGTAAAGTTAGTCTCCTTCCCCGAAAAAGTGTAAAATGATGGAAGAAGAACTCTTCTAGCGCATACAAAAGTATACCTAGAGTATACCTTTTCCGTAAATTATCCACCAAGGCCCGGAAAAGGGGTAATTCTATACCTAAGTGGATGTCGGTTCAGTTATTTTAACGAGCCCGAAAAGACAACTATGCTCGGCAAACTTTTCCTATTTAAGGAGTCTGAAAAGGGCTTAAAAGAACTCCATAGGGATCTTTTCCGTAAAGGTTTAACGAGTCCGAAAAAGTAAACTCATGACCTCCTTACTGTTTTTAATGAGCTCAAAGGAGATAGAAAAAATGCTCATAACTTCCTTACTGTTTTTAATGAGCTCGAAGGAAAGGTGGAAGAAATGCTCGTAGCCTCCTTACTGTTTTTAACGAGCTCGAAGGAAAGGTGGAAGAAATGCTCGTAGCCTACTTACTGTTTTTAACGAGCTCGAAGTAAAAGAAGAATGCTCGAAATGGGAGGAGACGAGTGTCAGGGACATGCAAAACTAGCTCCAAGCGCATGGAACAAAGCTATGCATAATGCAAGGAACATGAGCAAGATAAGGACACTCAGGGTGTGTCTCCTCCAGGTAAAAGGTGTCAAACTGCGAAGGCAAAATGATACAGGGCTTAGCGGAAATGAGATCAGAGATGGAGGCTTATACAACGGGCTAAAAGCGTGGAAGCCGGCTTCAGGCTCATTAGCGCAAGTGGGATCATAACAGATGCATATGCAATTTGAACACAAAGATGGGAGCCTTATCAGGGATGGCCAGAAATATATGAGGAAGAAAGATATGAGGCTTCTTCTCAAAGTCATGGTAAATCTAAAAAGGCTCCCGAACCTATGAGAAAAACTCAGCATGGGCACCAGAATGGCATAAGGGTGCTGACTAGGGTGACCCATGTTAGGTAGGCTCTGCTCTCGGACTGGTGCACAATGCATAAAGAGATGGATAACACACCAATATCCAACAGGTTCGACCCTATGGCGAATTCGGATGGCAAAAGGTTCAAATGCAACATAAGAGCGGGGAAGCCTAAACCTATATGCAAGGTTCCGAATATACCTGACATGGTCGCACAAGGTGTCGAAAAGGACCAGTAAGCAAGTATACATCCAGCTAAGAATCCTGTCTCCAAGAAACATTAGTACCAGGATCATATCTAAAACATATGTAAGGAAAGACCCGATACAAGTCACTGTGGTAGAAATACTTTCAACTTCACTATCATCAACAGCAGGCATAAACAAGGCAGAGTTTTCAAATGAAGACTCTATGGTACCCAAGCCCGAGGACTTACAATCAACAAGATCAACTTCAGGATGAAGATCAAAGTTGAAGGACATGATGGAATCTGCAGAAACAAATTCATCATCACGGGAGTTGAAAATTCTAGAAGCAGAATCAAACTCAGCAAGAACACCGATTTGCGGATCTATAGGAGAGTCCAAAGACTCAACAGTAGGAAGATCAGACTTTAAGGTCAAACCGGGGCTGGACATAACTGTGACTAGATCAACATCCAAGTGAATGGCAGACTGTACCATAGACTCTAGGAAAACTTCATCGGAAGGAAGTATATCATCCCAGATAGAATACATATCTAAACATTCAGATGGAGATGTCACTTGGTCAAAAGCTGGGACCAAGTCCCGAGAAGGTAAGCATGAACTCAGAGACTTCTTCTCAGTAGCAGTTGAACTCAAGGAACAATATGCCACATGAGGCGCATGTGACATAGTAGTGCCTAATGACGAGGGATCAGACTGGTCTACAGTTGGGTAATAAGGAGGATCAACGAATGCAAGCTGGTCGATGGTGACAATGTTTTCGTTATGAGGGAAATGCATCACACGAAAAAGCGTAGACACCACAGCATGCATAGCATAAACGTAATCACGCCCGAGGATCATATCAAAGTCCATAGGGTCCTTTAGAACCATAAAATCAACTAAGACTGTTTTTCCACCCAAGGTAACAGGTGCCTGACGGAGGAATCCGATCGGTTCACTAGGTCTTCTATCAAAGGTCAACGGCCAATTAGCAGCTGGAAAAACATTAGGGAAACCCAAATCTCTCCAAGCATAAGCGGATAAGATACTAATAGAAGCACCTTCATCAACGATGCATCGATCAACCGTATGGTTCCCGATATCAACCTTTATTTGGAAAGGTGTCGAAGAAGGAAGACGAGGCTCGGCTAGACTATTCCAATCAAAGGAAACAATCCTAGCGCTTGGTAGGGGTTCACATGGCACCGATGAAGTGCCCCCTTTTTCAGGAATATCCAAACTGGTAATGCAGAAGACTTCAGTAGTAGGTGCATCATTCTCCGAAGGACTGATGGGATTGGTCGAAGATTGCATCGATTCAATCACTTCACTCTCCGAAGGAAGAGTGGGGTCGACCAAAGATTGCATTGGTTCAACCACTTTATCAACCAAAGGTTGATCTGACTGCAGGGAATCTATAGACAACTCAGGAACAGAGGTTCCTTCAGACATGGACCACACTCTTCGTACCTCTGGAATGGCAGGGCATCGGTGAGTAAGGTGATCTCCCTTACAAAGTTTACAAGGGAACTTTGGTTTCCGTCCTATCGGTTTAGACTCCTTTACAACATCAGTACTCTCAACATGACTAGCATTGGCTGACAGCTTGCCCCCAGCATGACTCACAGAGGCTGGTTGCTCAGAAGCAGAAGACTTTTGAACTAAGGACCACACTTTTTGCACTTCTGGAAGTACAGGGCACAAGTAAGTAAGGTGGTCTCCCTCGCAAAACTTACAAGGGAACTTAAGCTTCTGTTTGTTGGGTTTGTCGATAATGTCAACTCCCTCAGCATGACTTGCAGTGGCTGATCTGGTGTCTCCAGTATGACTCACAGGAACTGGTGACTTGTCATTAATATGGCTAGCAGTGATCAATGACGTGTCCTCAACATGACTGACAGTGGTTGAAGACAAACTTTCAGTATGATTTTCAGTGACTAAAAGTTTTCTCCCAGCATGACCTCCAGAGGCTGGGTGGGTGCCCCCTGCATGATTTGCAGAGGCAGGGTGCTTGCCCCCTTGTTTTGGCATCTTCTTCCTATTCTTCCCCCGTCTATTCCTTTTAGACTGCTGGTTACTAGTATTGCTACTTTCGCCACATGAGGTAGAAGGAGGAGGAGAAGATGTTACGGGCAAAGGAGGCACAGGGTTCTGATGCTCTTGATTTGAGGTGCTCACAAAAGAAGCGTCAGGAGCATGCAAGGCATTCGGAGTGGAAAACAACCAAACCGGCAGCCCAATAGTGAATCCAGGAAGATTCAGAGTAGCCATTAAGGGAGCACCAATGTTTCCAATGAATGGAACAGCACAAGGATCCCCCGGAACAGGGGTACCTTGATTGGCACTCGCCGGAATGCTAGACATAGTTTCCTGCTCAAATGAACAAGAAGTTCTCTAAGGCAAACTAAAAAAAAAAGTAGCACAAAGAGCACACCACTAAAAAAAAGGTCCTAAGTAAATCAAACCAGGCAAACAGATGCCTTCCGGAGAAGAGTCTGGGATGATGAGGGCCCAGAACAGATCAACGAAGGATGAAGGACAGTTACCCGGGGTCCACAATACAATGACTAAGGGTGCAAGCGCTGGAATCACCCAACCGCCCTCCCAAAGACCTGCAAGGGATTTCCTCCCACGTCTGTCCTAGGTACAGCAGATATACCCTCCGCTGTCACCTGTGTATGAACCTAGAGTCTGATACTAAGGATACCACAACACCGAAAACTCCTGGGGGAACAGTCACCGGTCGAATCAGAAAGCGTGGGCAGGGTAGCTAAGCCCGAAACTCGAAAGAGTCCCCAATACGCAATCCGATCCTGGTGTATGCTCGAACAGAAAGTAGGAGAGGTATTCCCACAAACTGATCTCACATTGACCTACTGCATATGCTCCCAGGCAAATTTTGAGTGAGGTGGGTTTGCCTAATGATAGTCTCACTACGATTTTTGGGCAATGTGTGATCTTGGGTGGTTTAAGGTGTTTTAAACCCAAGATCCTAACCAAGACTAGTTGGTGTAGTGTAACCTAGAAAAGAAAATGTTGCTAGTTCATTTTATTAGGGTTCATTTTAAAGGTTACTTGATTACTCAAAAAGGTAGTGGGTGTGTGAGAGTGGTTATAATAGAAATAAAGTACTGAAAATGAAATATTTACCACCAAACAAATCTTTTTCTTTTCAATGCAAGTCTTAAAATTCTGATCTAGAATGCATGTGCAAATGCAATTTTTTAATCTTTTGAATGCAAAAAAGGTAAAAATAAAGTCTAAATGTAAAAAATTAAACTCAAAACCTAAGAATGCAGCTACTCAAGCAACTAGGTATGCAAAAGAAAACTTGTTCTTTTTGATGCAAAGCACTCTAAAATCTTTTAAGCCACTTGCAAGGTACTCTATTTATAAGATAAATCAAAATTCTTTATGCTTTTCAAAGGTAAGAAACAAAAACTGAAACTAACCTACTATCAAAGCAAAGCAAAGAAACTTTCAGGTTCTCTTTATGAAACAGTAAAAGCTACCAATATGACTTTCAAATTCTTATTGATGTAAGCATGCCAAACATTGGGAAAAGAGTACAAAAACTACTTTTAGACCCAAACGAAGCGAATGACCTACGAAGAAGTATGGTTTGGTAAAGTCAGGTCTGCACGTAAACAATGCAAACAAGGTCTTGAACAACAGCCAAAACACTTGAGCTTTCACTACAAAAGAAAAACTAAAAGCATAAGGGAGGACAAGAAACCAACCTAAAAGAGAAATTTCACTCAAATAGATACAAACAGGGTCAAAAAGACTCAAGAGGTTTCAAATCCAGTGGAAATGGGGCAAGCAAGTTCAATCAGACTCAAATTAGGGTACAAAACACCAAACAGGTCCACAACCCCCCAACTTAAGTCAACAAACCCCAAAACTTTCCAAACAAGCCCAAATTGATCAAAAGAGGTTCAAATCATGAATGTAAGATCAATACAAGGATGGGAGACCACCTACAGGGGTTTAACACATACCTAAGGTCATCAGGGACCCCCAAAAATGCAGCCACAGCCCCCAGATTTGGGTCCACAACCCAAAAACTCAAAAATTTCAAACCCAGATTTTGAGCGCTACTGTGTATGAAGGAAACTAGCGCTCATAGCAGTATGGGCGCTACTGTGTATGAAGGAAACTAGCGCTCATAGTAGTATGGGCGCTACTGTGTGGTACAAACAGTAGCGTACAAGAAAAAAAAGTCTAAAAAACGGGGTTAAAACCCCCAAACTGGGTCCACAAAGGTTTGCAAGGGTTGGGAAGGGTCTGTAAAAAGCCCAGGAGGGTCAAACAGAGCCTACTAACTGATCCTAATCAAGAAAATGAACAAAGACCATCAAACAAGACTGAATAAATGACCTTGGATACCCCTAAGCAGTTAGGCTTTCCCCAGCGGAGTCGCCATTCTGTTGTGGGGAAAATGCACCTATAGTTCAGGGGAGAAACTACCAACTTACGGTGATAAAGATAGACTTACAAGCATTCTGCAAGTATAACTAATAAATGAAGAGATTAGGGTTTAGAGATGTAGGCACCTTATTCAGAAGGTTGATCCTAGCTTTTCCTCCCTCGCTCTTCAATGCTTATCCAGTGTCGCAATGCCCAGACCTGCAAAACAACTTGATACCTTTCTCAAATACATTTGACTACATATATAATACTGATATTCATAATAGAAAGAGACATCAAACTATAATCAAACAGTAATCAAATCTGAGACACATTAATAGGTCATATTTGGAAAGAGAAGAATGTCTGATCTTTATTAATGAATGAAAGCAAGTACATACAATTATACCTTCCTTCAAGCTTGGCACTTCACGAAACCTAGATTCAAGATCTCCTGCTTCCGTTCTCCAAGGATCCCAACCTCTAAGCAATTGTACTAGGGTTTACCAAAACTGAAGCACAAGAGAGGGGATGAGGGTCTCCATTCCTCCAGCATAACTTTGCAATTGGGCTTGGTCCCCTTCACATGGCCCTTCTACCCTCATATAATCAATGAGGAAGAGGAAAAGAAGTTATAACCACTCAAAAGGTTTCCCAACCAACTTAACTTACTCGAATTTCAAGATTTTGACCAAAACAAAAGTGTACCCTACTCTACAGTATACAAAGTCACGTACATATGGCAATGGGCGCTACTTTAAATGAGACAAAGTCGCGTACACACGCTACTATTATAACAGTAGAGTCGCGCTCATAGTGAAAAATGGCCAAAAACAGGCTTTTCTGCTCATTTTCAGGAGATAGTTTGGTCTGGAAAAATGTTCCTAAGGGTCATATACATCAAATGGGTCAAGAATGAGGTAATTTCAACCATTTTTAGTGTCCCAAATGACTCCTCCATCCACAATTGTCCTATTGTGTGACTGAACTTGATCTCAAGAAGTGTCGTCATGCGACCAAGGGAAACAAGTGTCGTCACGGACGGAGAGGTGTCATTTCAAGCTATAACAAATCCTTTACTAAAACTGCGCAGTAAATATTCTATTAAAAACTGAGCAGTAAAACTGTATAGTAAAACTGGGTAATAAAACACTCTTATGAATTGCGCACTAATGGAAGCTAGGTTTATTAAACTAGCAATTACAACCTTCATGGTATGTATTTTTCTTATTACAATTGTAAGAAAAAATTAAGTAATCATATCCATAACATAAGTTATAAATAAACTTTGCACTAAGATTTGCATAGTAAAAACTACCTGCGCAGTAAAATCCTGCACAGTAAAACTTGCACAGAAAGAATTAGGCATATAATAACATATATCATAAGAACTAGCCTATCTATCTTAAGAACTGTGCGCTTAAATGGACAATAGTTCAACCTATGTTATTTGCATGCAACCCAACAACAATAGTACCACTTAATAAAATTTAAAGCACAATAAGAACTGCGCAGTAAAAGCTACATGCATGGTAAAATTGTGTTTGGAAAAAATATTTGTATACATTAATAAGGATACAATTACAAACATTTACCAGACATGAAATATTGTGATAAATTCTTTATAAATCCAACCCATACAATTCCATTTCATGTAAATTTTACAAATTAAATATCAATCATTATTGGCACCATGTTTTTGGAATAACTAAATAAGGCTAATTTAAACCTTAATGTAACATTTAACCTTTCTTGTACAAGAAAATCAACCTGTTGTTTTTAAATACCATTCATTACAAGGCATGTTAATTAAATCTTAAAACAAGGTTTTTTTTTTCAATTTGCCAATTAAGTAAAAATGTTAATTATATTCACATTAATGCAATTACCAAATATTACCTTCATATGGTTTATAATTTCATCCCATGGTTTACCAAAACCATGATGCCATTCATGCTAAGCTTAAATAACAACCTTTAACAATTGTTAATTATCTTCTTATGTATTTAATAAACAACAATAGTTCATGGTTCAAATATTGCGTAGAAATTAATCACTTTATAAATATTTCATTTTTCTTAATGAATTGAGATATGTGCAATAAATCATTACTTTATACATATTTCATTTTTCGTAATGAATTGAGTTATGCACATTAAACCATTACATGGCTAAGTTAATTATGCATTGGGCAAGAACCTTGACTAAAGAATTGGTATTCATGAAATCTAGATTCAGCCCTCCAAATTAGGGATTATTTACAAGTATATGTTGGAATTAAAATTCACACCAAAATTTTTATTAAGTTATACATGAATTTTATCCTTAATTCATATTCGGTACTTTTTAACACTCAAATTGAAACAATCAATTTGTGTGTGCAAAAATTATTAAATCTCAGGACAAGATAGCCACTTCTTGGTTGAACTTCCATCAATCATTATGTCAAAGGTACAGGGAAATATTATGGAAATTGGGCACTCTAACATTAACCTAAAAGCAATTTTACAAGTGCTGATAAATAAATTCCTTTAATTCCTTATGGAAAACAAAACTCTAAAACTTAACAAGAAAACAAATAAATTGCAGAAATAAACTTGTAACAATTGCATGAACAGGAATTCAAACAAGCAACTCAAGAATTTAAAACATGTAATTTTCTTTATCATTCATCAATTAAACTAAATTGAGAAATAAAAACTTATCTGAAAACCCTTGAAATGGGAAACTGGCTATGTGTGAGGCACGCTCCACCAAAATGTAGGAAATTTTGCTCACCTATCTCTCAGCAAAATGCCACCCCTGAGTTGATGCCCATGCATTCACCAAGAGACACCTCTCCAATTCTCAGACTCTTCCAGGATTAACACTTGGCAATCAGGAAAATTGGGTTGAATCCAATTCCATGCCAAACAGTGCACCTAACCTCCTTTATTTCTTTCTAACTGCACAACAATTAAACCATCACTATCATTTGTGCTCAGAAATCCATCAAGTTAGTTGCTTACACCATTTTCCACTTCACTGGAATGAAAAGAGACAAAATGGATGACATTTCAGCAGAAAATGATCAACAGACTTGCTCACAAGTTGATAAATTCATATCAGTTTTCATTCTCAGAGAGAATTTGCTTTCCCTGTTCTCTCAGACACACCCCAGGCATGGATAAATTTTCCTAGGAATCAATTTTCTTCCACACGCTGCACTCCATGCAGAATGGCACACACCCACTTTTCATTGTATGCATAAGTCTTTGCATGCAAAATGGAAAAACATGTGAGCTCTCCCATCCATTTAATTAAAACACGTAATCACTTAATTAATATTCTTATTAATATTTGAACCTAAGTCTTAAGTTATTTTTATGGAATTAGGACTTAGCCAATACTTTGGGTATTTTTAGGGACTTAGGATTATAAAAGGGTCATAGCAAAGGTTTCCCCACCTAAGGCATTTTAACCTCCTTTCTAACTATGCTGAATACATGAGTCACCGATCTTTCAGCATTCTGCCTCAGCCACAACTAGTTATAATTTTTATTATTATAATGTCGGAATGTACAATTGTATTGCCTTTCATACATTACATAATACTTTTCACATTGTACTTAAGATCAGTTCAGGGGTCTTAACCAGGGTATTACATCATGTTCCTCATTTTTGGGCATGGATGTGGCTACATCTTTTGCAATGCCTGGTTGGAGTGACTTAATGAACCATTCCAACAAAATTGGAGGTTATATTTCGATTTTACACAATGTTCGACATCTACACCACTCATGGATATGGTATGCAATGTGTGTAAATGGGTTTTGATGAAATTCCATGAGAATTTCAAGACCAAGGTCATGGCGAATAGGAATCTATAAGTATGTGAGAAATGTGTTGGTCAATGTCGCAAAGGTGGCATGGGTCAATCCTACCTAACTAAAATTTTGTTTTGTGACCTCCTAAGGAGTATTTTAGTTGGTTGGAAATTACAAATGTTGATTTAATGGTTCAAATTCATGTAAGGAGTGTAATGGAGGTATTTCACAATTCCTTTCTTTTTTTATTCACCAAGCTCACAAGAAGTGCGAAGTGAGGAGCATACTTGGAATGAAAGAGATTTTAGGTCCCTTAGTATGTGCTAGTGATACAAACACATGTGAGGTAAGCAAATTGATTGTTGCAACTAATTAGAAGAGAATAAAGTAAATGCAAATGGAGATTTAACTTTTAATTCTAGAATATGTTAATGGTGCTTGCAAAAACAAAGTGTTAATGAAGTAAAAGTGTGCAATGGAGGTGTTTCACACTTCTTACCCTTTTTTGGTTCACGAAGCTCACAATAAGTGCAAGGTGAAGAGCATAATTGGGGAGATTAGAGTCTTTAGGTCCTTGCTTGTGTGAAAAAGTGGATTTACACTAGTAATAACAAGATGTAAAAGTAAATCCAAGAATCATAAGATGTCTTGAATACTAGTGACAACAATGGGGCCTGTTGGAAGCCTCAAGGTTGGTTGCCTAAGTAGCTTTCAAGAGAGAATAACTCTTTGTTGATGTATTTGTAACTTTGGAAGATATTCACTTGTATATTACATTTGTACTTTATTGTATATCCAATAGAGATGTATTATTCCTCTTATTGGAAGTGTCGTCATTTGTATTTGCAAGTGTCGCAAGTTACATTGCAAGTGTCGTCATTTGTATTGATGGGTTATTAGACCACCAGTGTGGGGTTGGCCCTAGTTAGGTCATGTGGTTGGGTTATTAGACTTGAGTAGCAAGTCGGCCCTGTTGGATTATTGGTAGGTCAAGTCAGTGTATAAATAGAGATGTTGTGTTTCTCATTCTATTCATTCACTCACTTCTCAAGTTCACATAGCTAAGAGAGAAAGTGGCACACTATTGGAGGAGGAGGAGAATCTGCTAGAGACATCTTATTGGGTTTGATCATTGTGATCTTGGTTTGTGGCTTATCTTATCTTTGAGGAAGTTGAGGGGTTTTTCAGCTTCTTGGTTTTCCCCGGTGAAACTCTGTGTCTCTTGTGTGATTGCTTTTGTGTCTATGATTGATATGCTGTACATGTTATTCTCTTAATGATCCTGAATGATAATGGAATGAAATTATCGAAAAATAAACATGGTATCAGAGCTAACCAAAGAAGAAGGCACTGTGCAGCTGCGAAAGCTAGGGCTTATTAATATTTGGGTTTCTCTCCACATATCATCAAAGGCAGGAGGCTAGATTGACTCTCCTATCAAGGGCGCATCTTTCTATCGAGATAGAATTCAATTCTGAGCATTTTCAGTTTTTGACCTAAAAATTAGGGTTTCTGCAAAAATTAGAATTTCTGAAATCTGAGACCACAGATAGAAGCTCCTTTGAAAAATCAAAGTTTAGAGCTTTGGATCAAACTTTTTGGTTGGGTGAAGTTTCGGAAAAATCAAACCCTAGTTTGGGGTCTTGTCTAATGAATCCGAAAATTTCAAAAGCAATTTTGAAGGGTGAAAATTTGTAGATTTCAAATTCTGAGTATAGTAGCTTGACCAGCTCAGCAAGGCGCATCTTTCTATCCTTTCATAAGTTTGAAATTCAAATTTTGAATTTTTAGGGTTTCTCTGACAAACCCTAATTCAGATCTAGATCCAGTATTCAGCAAATCAAGTGGTAAGACCTAAATATTTTATTTCCATTTGAGTTTCTCATTAAAATGTCTCACCACACCAAGCTTGAAGATAAGCTTGAAGGGGCTGATAAATTCCAAGCCTAGAAGTATAGGATTGGGTTAATCCTAGAAGAGAATGAACTGGATACTTACATAAGTGAAGAGGTTCCTATCCCATAGGGAGAAGAGGCTAAAGACTTGCATAAGAAGAACCTATTCAAGGCTAAGAGAATCATTGTTGATTCTATCAAAGACCATCTTATACCCCATGTGTCTTCCCTAAAGACACCTAAGGAGATGTTTGACTCCTTGACCAAATTGTTTGAAGGAAAGAACATAAATTGGAAGATGAATCTACGGAACCAATTGAAGGGGGTAAAGCTTCAGAATGGAGAGACCATTCAAACCTACATTTTAAGGTCTCTCAGATCAAGGAACAAGTTGAAGCTGTGGATGAAGTAGTGGAGAATGGTGAAATTGTAATGACCACATTGAATTGCCTACCTAGGTCATGGGACTCCCCCATCCAAGGAATCTGTGCAAGAAGGAAACTAATCTCCTTCAATAGACTATGGGAGGAATGTTCTCAAGAAGAATCTAGGCTTGTGGCTCAAGAAGAAAAGATGGGAAATGAAGATCAAGCTCTCACAGCACACACCAAGAAAGGAAAGTCCAAGAGGGAGCATTCTCATCCCAAGAAATATTCACACTATCATCATAGAGATAAGAAAGATCTAAGATGCTTTATTTGTAATGAGAAGGGACACTTTGCCTTAGATTGTCCTAAGAACAAAAAGAAAAATAACAACAACCTCAACAAGAAGAATAAGGGAAGCAAGAAGAGATATCATGCTAATGCTGCTGAGGATGATGAACCTCCCAAGAAAAGGACTAAAGCAGAAAGTGATGACTCATCAAATGAAGATGAATATGTTCTAATCTCTGCTCTCACATGTACTATCTCTCATGGATGTGATGATTGGATTATTGATAGTGGGGCTTCCAAACACATGACCGGGTTTAAAGAACCCTTTGTAGATATATCTGAACATGAGTCACCTCATAAAGTGAAACTTGAGGATGACTATCAATATCCTATCAAAGGAAGTGGTGAAGCCTCCTACAAACTAGACTTTGGGAATTATTTGAAGATGAAAGATGTTCTATATGTACCTGGGCTCAAGAAGAATCTCCTATCCATATCATCTTTGGATGAAAAAGGGATTAGAGTTGCATTTGTGGATGTCCAAGTACTCATGTGGCCAAAGGGTAAGACCATAGATGATGCAGTAGTGATTGGAGAGCAAGAGGGAGGATTGTACAAATTGAAGGGACAACCTGAACATGCCATGGTACATGAATCCATGGAGACAAGTGAAATCTAGCATAGAAGGCTTGCACATGTGCATTATAGAGAACTACCAATTGCAAGAAAAGCTGTAGAAGGTCTTCCTGAAATTCAGTCAAAGCATGAAGGTGTTTGCAAAGGATGTGCAAAAGGAAAGAACACAAAGAAGGAATTTCCAAGTAGTGAAAGCAAAGCAAAAGGAATCTTGGAGATTATCCACTCCGATGTATGCGGTCCAATGTCTTCTAGTTCTCTTAGTGGGTATGTATACTATGTTTCTTTCATTGATGATTTCTCTAGGAAGACTTGGGTTTATTTATTGAAGAATAAAGATGAAGTGATTGATTAGTTCAAGGAATTCGAAGCCTTGATAGAAAATCAAACAGATAAGAAGATCAAGACCTTCAGATTCGACAATGGTGGAGAATTCACTTTAGGTGATTTCAAGAAGCTATGTAGTGATTCATGGATTAAGAGGGAGTTGACTGCTCCCTACAATCAACAAAAAATTGGAGTTGCAGAAAGGAAGAATAGAACTATCATGGAAGCAGCACAGGGAATGCTTCATGACCAGGATCTGCCTATGCATCTATGGGTAGAAGCAACTAGGACAACTGTATATGTGCAGAACAGAACACCTCACAAGATACTTGACAACAAGACACCAGAAGAAGTCTTCTCTGGTAAGAAACCTGAAGTTATCCATCTCAGGATATTTGTCTGTCCAGTATACACACACATTCCAAATGAAAAGAGGACAAAGCTAGATCCTTCAAGAAAGAAGGGCATCTTTGTGGGTTACAGTGAAAGCTCGAAGGCTTACAGAATATACTTTCCAGGGTTCAAGAAGATTGACATCAGCAGGGATGTAACATTTGATTAAGACTCAGCATACATCAAATCGAGGAAGACACCTATTGAACACCATGAAGAAGCAAAGGTAACCAGATTTCAAGACACCAGAATGAAATAAGCAATTCCAGAAGAAGATCGTGAAATTGAAGATCCACAAGAACCTATAGATCCACCCGATGAGAAGAACTCTCACAAGATGAAACTTGCATGGGCTAGAGAGCTCATTCAAGATGAAGAAAGGTATGGAATTTCAGAAGAAGAACACAGAGAAAGGAAGAAGACTAGATCACATACCATTTATGTTTCCTTTCTCTGTGACATTATGAACAAAGAACCTTCCAGTTATGAAGAAGTAGTGGAAAAGAAATAATGGAAGGATGCCATGGTTGAAGAGTACCATTTGATCATGAAGAATGATGTTTGGGATGTAGTGCCAATACTTCAAGGGAAGTCTGTTGTGACTTCCAAGTGGATCTATAAGATCAAGCATGCTGCAGATGGTAGCATAGAGAAATACAAAGAAAGGTTTGTAGCTTGTGGCTTCTCCCAGAAAAAGGGAATAGACTATGAAGAGACTTTTGCTCCTGTAGCCAGATACACTTCCATCAGAACAGTACTTGCTCTGGCTGTAGTGATGAAGTGGAAGATACACCAGATGGATGTCAAGATAGCTTTCTTGAATGGTGTAGTCGAAGAGGAAGTGTATGTGGATCAGCGACTTGGTTTTGAGACACATGACAGGGAGTCATACGTGTGCAGGTTGAAGAAATCCTTGTATGGCTTAAAGCAAGCTCCTAGGACTTGGTATGGTAGGATGGACAGTTTCCTATCTAGTTTGGGCTTTAATAAGAGTAAAGAAGATTCCAACCTTTACTACAAGGTTGAGGAAGGAAATCCTGTGATACTACTACTGTATGTGGATGACCTGTTTGTTACAGGTGAGGATGGGTTGATTGTCGACACCAAGAGGAAGCTTGCGGCAGAGTTTGAGATGAAGGACTTGGGGATTATGCACTATTTTCTAGGCATGGAGGTGTGGCAGAGAGTAGATGGGATCTTCCTTAGGCAAGGGAAGTATGCAGTAGAGATCGTGAAGAGGTTCGGGTTGATGGACTGCAAGGCCATGGCCACACCTATGGCATTGAACCTGAAGCTTCTGTGTGATTCTTCATCTGAGCCGATTGATGTCACTATGTATCGTCAGATGATTGGGTCCTTGATGTACATGACGAACACAAGACCAGATATTTGCTTGGCGGTGAACACATTGAGCCAGTTCCTGACGGATCCCAGAGGTGTTCACCTGGTTGCTGTAAAGCATATTCTGAGGTACCTAAAGGATACAATTGATTATGGGATCAAGTATGATGCGAATCAAAAGTTTAACCTGGATGGTTATGTTGATTCGGATTGGGCAGGTAATGCTGCAGATAGGAAGAGCACTTCTGCGTGTTGCTTCAGTATGGGATCAGGTGTGATCTCTTGGTTTAGCAGGAAGCAGTCCTACGTAGCACTGAGTACAACCGAAGCAGAGTATGTCATAGCTTGTTCGGCTAGTTGTGAGGCAGTATGGATTAGGAAGCTACTATCTTAGTTATTTGATCTCCCATTGGATTCTACTGGTATCCTTTGTGACAACCAGAGTTGTGTGAAGTTGTCTAAAACCTGGTGTTCCATGACAGATCAAAACACATTGAGATCAAATATCACTATATCAGGGATATGGTGTAGAAAGGAGCAGTGAAGCTCCTGTATGTTGCAACGGATGAGCAGGTTGCAGATGTGTTGACGAAACCACTAGCCAGAGTAAAGTTTGAGTACTTCAGAGAGAAGCTTGGTGTTCTTCAGATTGAATATACTTTGAGGAAGAAGTGATGTGACACATTTGCAAGAGCCATTCCAAGCATGGTGAGAGAAGGATCCTTCCCATGGCTGTGGATGTAAGCGTTGTGTGATGAGCATCAGGACGATGCTCCAATTACTTATTTGGATATGCATCAGTTGGATGCTTTGTATGATCACTTGGATAATGTATATGTATCAGTTGGATGCTTTGTATGATCATTTGGATCATGTATGATGACATGCATCAGGATGATGATTAGGATGATCATGTGTGATGAGTATCAGGACGATGCTCTGGATAACATGCATCAGGACGATGCAGTGACGATGATCAGGATGATCATGTGTGATGAGTATTAGGACAATGCTCTAGATGACATGCATCAGGATGATGCAGTGATGATGATCAGGATGATCATGTGTGATGAGTATCAGGATGATGCTCTGGATGATATGCATCAGGACGATGCTATGATGATGAACAAGATGATCATGTACATTAGGATGATGTATGGTGAGTACCAGGTTGATACTCTGTGGTCATGGACAGGTTGTGCAGATGAGCATGTAACTAGACCTGGGAGATCTGATAGGTTGAGCAGTATGCTCATAATTAGTCCCAAGATACTCTTTCAAGGCATTGCTCTGGGAGGACATGTAACTAGACCTAGGAGATCCGATAGGTTGAGCAGTATGCTCGTAATCCATCTTGGGATGCTTTTTCAAGGCTTTGTCCTATGGCATGTAACTAGACCTGGGAGATCCGATAGGTTGAGCAGTACGCTTGTAATCGGTCCTGGGATGCTCTTTCGAGGCTTTGCCATGACCACATGTAACTAGACCTGGGAGATCCAATAGGATGAGCAGTACGCTTGTAAGTAGTCCTGGGATGCTCTTTCGAGGCTTTGTGGTGGGAGTCACATGTAATATGTCCTGGAGATCCGGACAGGTTGTGCTAGTCATGTAAAATGCCTTGGATGCTCTTTAGATATCATTCTAAGCAAGACACTCTTTTAAGGTTTTGTGACAGTCACATGTAAGTGGATCTGGGAGATCTTGCTGGTCGTGCTTCGGCACATAAATGATCCTAGGATACTCTTTTGAGGCATTGTAATGCACGTAATAAATCTTGAGAATTCCACAGTATGGCCAGTGTTGATGAAGACCTACAGGTGGTGGGCCTACATCCAGCATGAAAAAGGGTTGGCTCTGTAGAACTTCCTATGATGAGCAAAATTCAGAGATAGCCCAGTGATCGAGATGTCGAGTACAATAGCAGTGATGATTATGATAATGCTCCGTGATCCAGTGATGATCATCTAGCTCCAGAATTGAATACTTGTGCCAATATGTATTGATGACCCGTGTCTAGAGAATACCTTCCTAGTTAAGAGGGAGTGTTGATGTATTTGTAACTTCGGAAGATATTCACTTGTATATTACATTTGTACTTTAGTCTATATCCAACAGAGATGTATTATTCCTCTGATTTGAAGTGTTGTCATTTGTATTTGCAAGTGTCGCAAGTTACATTGCAAGTGTTGTCATTTGTATTGATGGGTTATTACACCACCAGTGTGGGGTCGGCCCTAGTTAGGTCATGTGGTTGGGTTATTAGACTTGAGTAGAAAGTCGACCCTGTTGGATTATTGACAGGTCAAGTTAGTGTATAAATAGAGAGGTTGTGTCTCTCATTCTATTCATTCACTCACTTCTCAAGCTCGCATAGCTAAGAGACAAAGTCTCACGCTAGTGGAGGAGGAGGAGCATCTGCTAGAGACATATTATTGGGTTTGATCATTGTGATCTTGGTTTTTGGCTTATCTTATCTCTGAGGAAGTTGCAGGGTTTTTCACCTTCATTAGAGAAATTTTGAGGTCAAAAAATGGCCTCAAAACAAATAAAATGTACTATAAAAAACAACCAATCACATTCTAGTAGATGACATCATCCCCCTTGGTGAGGTGACATTGCATGAGTTAAGAATGCTTATTTGTCAAATTTTCTATGGTGGATGAAAACACATAGTTAACCAAGGTAGTGGTGTAAGTACTTTTAAGTCATAAAGTAAAGTACTCATAATGATAGTCTTTTCATAAAATAATATTATTGTCATTTTCAAGTAAAGTACTCATAATGAATGTCTTTTCACACTTTCTCATAAAATAATATTATTGTCATTTTCAAGTGAAGTATTCTTAATTCATAAAGAAAGTCCTTTCACATTTTTTTATAAAATAATATATTATCATTTTTATGTTTTTAATTTTAAATTATATATTCACTCCATTCTATTTAATAACATAATGTCAAACTAATAAAGAATAATAATAGATTTAATAAATAATAATAATAATGCAATGTGGATTATAATAATATTATTAACATTTTACATGTAAATAAATTCTCAATTAAATTACATTATATTAAACTCATGACAAAAGTATTAAATATAAAAAGTCAACATAAAATTAAAAAAATAGCTCATAAAAATATTTTGTATTATTTAATTTCATTTGCAAGTTCAAGACAAATAAATGCTAAAGGACAATAAATTTTTGGGAATTTACAATGAATCTTAGTCACATCAATGTAGACTTATTTTATTAATTTTATTTCTAGTGAATTTTGAAAAGCAACTCAACCATGGTTATTTATATTGTGCATAGAAAATAGTGTGGGAGGTGACTTGTCGTATATAACTACCCCATAAAACCCCCAATTCATAATATTTAATTATATCTCATATTTTTGTAGTACATCTCTTAGGAGGCCATTTTTTGACCTCAAAATCTCTCTAATGCTTGGTTTTCTTGGGTGAAACTCTGTGTCTCTTGTGTGATTGCTTTTGTGTCTATGATTGATATGCTGTACATGTTATTCTCTTAGTGATCCTAAATGATAATGGAATGAAATTATCGAAAAATTAACATTCTTTACTTCCTAATATTAGTTTAGGTGAGCTAATTACTATAGAAAGATATAACAATTAAAAGTTAATTATTTATAGTTCATTAGTGAGTAGCCATTGGGGCTCCAAAATTGTGAAAAACTAATAAAAATAAAATAAAATGAGACAACAATGTGCAAAAAGCAGAGACAGGTGTGCAGTAGCACAATAAAAACACTACAATAGTGTGATTAAAATGCGAAGAGGTCATGCGAACAATGAAATACAAACTGCATGGGTAGAATTTTGTTAAAATGTGCAGATAGCATGACTGTCGAAGGTTTCTATGCGTAGACTATGTGGTCAGGGAGTCGGTATCCATGTGTCTATGTAAACAACTTATTTAGCCAAAAGGAGGCCGAATTCTTAGGATGAAAGGTATAGACCTCTTCACCTACAAAGGACAATAAACTAGAAATGATCTATCTAACAACTAACAACCTAGTTAAGAAGAAAATGGGAAAAAAAAATGGAGTCTCCATAAATATTGTTGTGGAAAATTATGCACAAAGGTGTGCAACCTCTCGCATGTTGGAAGAATTTCCTTGAGGTTATTGAATAGGACCAATATTTAGAAACAAAAAGCAAATGTGATAACCCCAAAGTAGATCATGCAATCCCTTGTTAGTGAAATGAAACAAAAATAAATTGAAATTAGAAAAGGGAACAAGAGGGTGCAAACCATAACAAAGAGTCAATACAAGAAACACTTTAGATTTCCCAATGGTCAATGAAATACATGTTGTGTAACCTAGGAGGTGAAGGATTCAAAGGGAAGCCAACAATATACCTTACGGATGTTAGTTTTTCAGCATTTAACTTAATCTGATCTATGATCTTAACTGAGAGAACAACATGTACATCATATCAAATACAAGAGACAAGAGACACAAATCATTTCACTGGGGAAAACCAAGAAGGTGAAAAACCCCACAACTTCCTCAGAGATAGAATAAGCACTAATACAAAGATCACAAATATCAAACCCCAAGATAAGAGATAGTCTCCTAGCAGCTACTCCTCCTCCACTTGTGCGCACTCCTCCTCTCTCTCACTAATGCGAAGTGAGTGAGTGAGTGAGTGCATGAACAAATGAGAGAGTCACACTCTCTATTTATACTTTACTTCAACTTGCATTTTACTCTAAATGGGCCGACCTCCCTTAGGAGAGTCTAATAACCCATTACAACTTGTCACTGGGCCGACCCCACTAGGGTGGTCTAATAACCCTTTAACCCACACTAGGCCGACCCCTCTAAGGTGGTCTAATAACCCATAAAATATAAGTTGCGACACTTACAATAATACTTGCGACACTTGCAAATACAAATTATGACACTTCTGATTGGAGGAATAATACATCTCCATCAGGAATACAATAAAGTACAAATGTAATACATAGGAGAATATCTTCCGAAGTTACAAAAACATCAACACTCCCTCTTAAATAGGAAGGTATTCTCTCGACACAGGCATCAATACACATAGGCACAAGTCTTCAATACTGGAATTGGATCATCATCACTGGATCATTGGAGTATCATCATCACTGCTATTGTACTGGTCATCTCGATCACTAGTGCTATCTCTCAATTCTTCTTGTCATAGGAAGTTCTACAGAGCCAACCCTTTTTCATGATGGTTGTAGGCCTAGCCTCCTGTAGGCCTTCATGATATTTGGCCATCCTGTGGAATCCTCAGGTCTGATTACGTGCATCAACAAAACCTCGAAAGAGCGTCCTAGGACTTTTACGAGCTTACTGCTCAACCTATCGGATCTACGAAGATATTTTACATGTGACCACCACAAAACCTCAAAATATCATCCCAGGACTTTTACAAGCACATAGCTCAACCTATCGGATCTCCCAAGATCTTTTACATGTGGTCAGGCAAAATCTTAAAAGAGTGTCTTGCAACCTGCAACATCTCTAAAGAGAATCCCAGGACTTTTACGAGCACACAACTCAACCTATCGGATCTCCAATATTGATTACATGCCTTCTATATCAAAACCTCGAAAGAGAATCCCAGGACTTTTACGAGCACACAGCTCAACCTATCATATCTCCCAGGATCTTTTCTATGCTACTTGTAGCAAAACCTTGAAAGAGCATCCCAGGACTTTTACGAGCACACGGCTCAACCTATTGGATCTCCCAGGACCTTTTCTATGCTACTTACACAACCTATCCACAACCACAAAGTATTGACCAGATACTCATGATCCACCTGATCATCCTCGCATGGTGCATCCTCTTGATGTTCATGATCATACTGATCATCATCATACAATACATCATCTTGATGTACAACATCTGGAGCATTGACCTAATGCTCATCACATATGATTGTCCTGGTCATCATCATACAATACATCATCCTGATGTACAACATCTGGAGCATTGACCTGATGCTCACCGCACATGATCGTCCTGATCATCATCATCTCGTGATCATCCTCTTCATCTCATCTCATCGTCCATGGAGCACAGCCTAGATGCACATCATACAACACTTACACCACTGACATGGGAGAACACATCTACAACCATTCGGGGAAGGCTCCAGCTCTTACTTTTTCACCATGGGAGAGCACATCTACAACCATGTGAAAAATGGCTTCATCCCTTACATCTACATCACGGGAGAACACATCTACCACCATGTGAGAATGGCTCCATCCCTTACATCTACACCATGGGAGAACACATCTACCACCATGTGAGAATGGCTCAGCAATTACATCACGACCATGGGAGAACACATCTACAACCATGTCAGAAAATATCGGCAATTACATCACGAACATGGGAGAACACATCTACAACCATGTCAGAAAATCCCATGTACATCTGCGTCTTCTGGACTCATCACTTCCCCTTGGAAGGAACCTCGATCTGAAGTACATCAAGCCTCTTTCTAAAGTACTCGAACTTCACTCTGGCTAGTGGTTTGGTCAACACCTCTACAATCTGTTCATCCGTCGCAACATACATGAGCTTCATTGCTCCTCTCTACACCATATCCCTGATATAGTGATATTTGATCTCGATATGCTTCGCCTTGTCATGGAACATCGGGTTCTTTGAAAACTTCACATAACTCTAGTTGTGACAATAGATACAATTAGCATCCAACTAAAGATCAAATAAATCAAACAGTAGCTTCCTTAGCCATACTACCTCACAACTAGCCGAACAAGATGTGACATACTCTACTTCGACTGTAATCAGTGCTACGCGGGATTGCTTCCTGCTAAACCAAGAGATCACACCTGATCCCATACTGAAGCAACACCGCGAAGTGCTCTTCCTATCTGCAACACTACCTGCCCAATCTGAATCAACATAACCCTCCAGGTTAACCTTTTGATTTGCATCATACTTGAGCCCATAATCAACCATACCCTTTAGGTACCTCAGAATATGCTTTACAACAATCAGGTGAACATGTCTAGGATCCGTCAGGAACTAGCTCAAGGTGTTCACGGAAAAGAAAATATATGGTCTCGCGTTTGTCAGGTACATCAAGGACCCAATCCTCTAATGATACATCATGGAATCAACTAAATCTGATGAAGCATCACTCAATAGCTTCAGGTTCGATGCCATAGGTGTGGCCATGGCATTGCAGTCCATCATCCTGAACTGCTTTAGGATCTCTACTGCATACTTCCCTTGTATAAGGAATATTCCATCTGCTCTCTGCCACACCTCTATACCTAGAAAGTAATGCATCATACCCAAGTCCTTCATCTCTAACTCAGCAACAAGCTTCCTCTTCATGTTGGCAATCAACCTATCCTCACCTATCACAAACAGGTCATCCACATACAGTACGAGTATCACTAGATTGCCTTCCTCAACCTTGTAGCAAAGGTTTGGAATCCGCTTTACTCTTGGTAAATCCCAAACTTGACAGGAATTTGTCAATCCTACCATACCAAGTCCTGGGTGCTTGTTTCAAACCGTACAAGGCTTTCTTCAATCTGCACACATATGACTCCATGTCATGTGTCTCAAAATCGAGTGGCTGCTCCACATACACTTTCTATTCAACTACACCATTCAAGAAAGTTGTCTTGACATCCATCTGGTGTATCTTCAACTTCATTACTGCAGCCAGAGCAAGTACTGTTCTGATGGAAGTGTATATGGATACAAGTGCAAAGGTTTCTTCATAATTTATCCCTTCTTTCTAGGAGAACCCACGAGCCACAAATCTTTCCTTGTATTTCTCTATGCTACCATCTACAACATGCTTGATCTTGTATATCCACTTTGAAGTCACAACAGACTTCCCTTCTTGGTACCACATCTCAAACATCATTCTTCATGATTGAAAGGTACTCCTCAATCATGGCATCCTTCTATTACTGCATCTCGAATCCTAGGAACTTCAGATTCTTCAATATATTCAATAGATAGTTTTTCTTGAACTTTGTTGATGGAACAAATGTTGTAGTCCTTCTTTTGTAGGTGAGTGTACATGATATTTCCTACAATTCAAATTAAATTGCATGATTAGAAACTTCTCATAGTTTACAGAACAAAGTCTGACACATAAAGATATATGTCATACAGTCATGCAGTTATCTTAGCCAATGCTTCAATACAACATTTATCCATATCCTGTAACTTTCTAGATGCCTTCCATCTCTACCAGAACATTGTTAAGAGCGTGCACAACTCCCAACATGTCAGCAAAGATGTTTCATTGTAGATATGTAGCAATGGAATGTTGTACAGTACCATAGGACACTTACCCATTATTTGCATATTAGTAGTATCTTGTTCATTAATGCAACTTTTCTAAAATGCCTAATATACATCCTAAATCTAGGAACATGTACATGACTAGACAACATCATTTAAGTAATCAAATATATAATAAATGACAATTCAAATACTTATCTTTGTTTGGTTGTTGGGTGGACTCCCTCTCAATCTTTGCTTCCTTGCAGGAACTACTGGAGTGTGCTCCCTCTTGATATTTGCTTTCTGGAGTGTGATCCCTCTTGATCTTTGCTTCCTTTATGATATCATCATGATTATATGTCTTTGAACTTCTATCCATCCTGGACCACTATGCATGCTTAATTGTGCACTAGTGTCATCATTGTGTCATCCTCAATATCTCAAACATAATCATACATGCATTAGTATAATCCCAATACTTATCAAAACATTATGATTCTAAATAATCTTAATCATGTATGGTCATGATCATTTCATACACAAGTGTTAGTATTCAAGGTTTTAGGGAGGACTTCTTATCCATATTTTTATTTGACCATAGGACTCTTCTAGTTTGTCATACCATTAATCAAACTAAGAAGCATGATATGCATAAACCCATGATTTCCCAAACTTATAACTTCATGAATTATCAATCATACCAAGTATACTTATATAAAATCCTAACACAAGGTAGGATTCTAACTTGATATAGGAAAAAACATACCTGGATTATCATGCTTGCTAGTTATGTCTAACATACCCACATAATGTCCTCTTGTTCTCTTCAATGACTTGTGCTAGTAACCTGCATATCTCATAATTTAACCATTGTAGAACCAAATTATACATACCTCGTAAGTAGAGCTTCTATGTGATCCATGACTATGGATGAGTCTTTGCCTTCATGTCACTATGGTCATATGTTCTTTATATAGAACTTGATTTGTCTTTCTTAATGTACCTTTTATGTTAGCGGACAACATCATCCTCATACAACACCACAGTGCATTAGTACAATCATAAGTGTAATAACTCTAATCAATAAATGTATTCTATCATTCACATGCATTCATACTTTTACTAGGGTGATAAGACAAATCTAGAGTTAATAAATATTGTTGCTAACCTCAATAATATGAAGACAATCATATTATAAACTTAATCATGAACAGATTTCAAAACATACCTGTATCTCCTCAAGTCATACCTATCGGGATTGCTTGTAGTCTTCGTATGTAAGGCCTTGGCCTCATCTCTCTCTGGAACTGAAACTTCTTCACTTATGTGGGTGTCAATTCATTCTCTTCTAGGATTAACCCAATCCACTTTGATTTGTTGAAGCTGGATCTGGAGCTAGATTAGGGTTTGTCAAAGAAACCCTAAAATTCAAGATTTGAATTTCAAGATTCTGATTGGATGAAAAAATGCGCCTTGCTGAGTTGATCAAGCTGGTATACTTCAATTTTGAAATCTCCAAAATTTGACCCCTCAAAATTGACTTTCAAAGTTTCGGATCTGCAGCTTCTGTCAAATTTTGGTTTTCTGGTCAAAATCCCGAACTAGGGTTTGATAGAGCCCAGGGTTATGTCCAACCAAAAAATTTGATCTTGGCCTCTAAATTTTGATTTTGATGAGGAGCATCCAGCCGTGGTCTTAGATTCCAAAAATTCCAACTTTTGCAGAAACCCTAATTTCCCACAGTAGTGACAAACCAAAAATGAAAGTGCTTAGAATCCAATTCTGTTTGGACAGAAATATATGCCATATTGTTTCTGATTTATCTCTGAAATTTCGGATCATCAAGGTCTAAAACTTCAGCCTGTGGTAGACTGACCTGTCATATTTCCAACCTCATAGATATGAGCTCAAATGGATTCTCTAAGAGAGAGAGAATAGTATAGCGAACTTGTATGGTGTCCCATGTGTCATTGTTTCAACTTCGTCCTTTGAAACCTAGACCTGTGAAACCAAAGTCCGTGCCCTAACTATCACTATTTATGGAATTCCATTTGGAGCTTCCTAGCCCGAGATATTACCTTTTTTCCTAGGTCACCTGTTTAGGACTGCATTATGGAAGAGGTAGAAACCCTAACTTGTACGGATCATATATCACAAAGTACAATGAATCTGAGGCTGTCCTTCAGACACAAGGTACATGGACATTTCATCTTAGACCTGTAATAGTTTTTGATCCTGAACCTTTTCCAAAACTGATTAATAGCAAAAACTCCACAATGACTGGTTTTTACTATATCAAGCCCTAGCTTCTAATTTGCCGCAAGTGCAACAAGTCTCATAAATGCCATACCATGCCTTCCTTCAGGCTAGCTCCGATACCATGTTAATTTTTCAGCATTAAATTCAATCTGATCTATGATCTTAACTGAGATACCAACATGTACATCATATCAAACACAAGAGACAAGAGACACAAAGCATTTCACTGGGGAAAACCAAGAAGGTGAAAAACCCCGCAACTTCCTCAGAGATAGAATAAGCACCAATACAAAGATAAAACCCCAAGATAAGAGACAGTATCCTAGCATTTGCTCCTCCTCCACTTGTGCGCACTCCTCCTCTCTCTCACTAATGCGAATTGAGTGAGTGAGTGAATGAACAAATGAGAGAGTCACACTCTCTATTTATACTTTACTTTGACTTGCCTTTTACTCTAACTGGGATGACCTCTGTTAAGAGAGTATAATTGTTGATGTATATGTAACTTCAGAATGTATTTCATCTATGTATTTCATATATATTTATTGTACCCTTATAAGAGATGTGTTATTCCTCTATAAGGAAGTGTCCTCATGTGGATTGACAAGTGTCGCAAGTGTGTGTACTTGCCGATGGGTTATTAGACCACTATGTGTGGGGTCGGCCCTAAAATATATATTATATTGTGGATGTATCTAGATAGACAAGTCGGCCCCATAAGGTCACTAGGAAAACAGGTTAAGTATAAATAGAGATCGGGAGATCTCTATTTGGATCATTCAAAAAGACACACTTCTCTCACTCAGAAAGTGGTGCACTAGTGAGGAGGAGAATCATCTGCTCTAGGAGACTATCTCAAGTGTATTTTGGTTGTACTTTGGTTGAGCCATTGCTCTCTCTATCTCTAAGGAAGTTGTGGGTTTTTTCACCTTAGGGTTTTCCTCATGGAAACTCTATGTCTCTTGTCTCTCATGCTTTTGATTCTTGTGATGCTTATCATGCTTATTGTGATTGTTATGCATTGATATACTATATATGTTATTCTCTCAGTAAAGATCCAAGAGTATTGTGAATTAATGCTCAAATTTTAACATGGTATCAGAGCTAACCTGAGAATAAGACATTTTGCAGTGACAGAAACTTGAGTTTCTTATTTATTGGGTTTCTCTCCATAGTTTTTGGAAACGTAGTATAGTAGATTGACTCTACTCATCAAGGAGAATCTATCTGTCCAGTCAGAATTCAATTCTGAGCATTTTCAGATTTGGCCCTAAAAATTAGGGTTTCCACAAAAATAGGAATTTCTGAAATCTGAAGACATAGCTAGAAGCTCCCTGCAAAAATTGAAGTTTAGAGCTTTGGATCAAGAATTTTGGCTAGGTAGATCTTTGGGAAACTCAAACCCTAATTCAGGGCTCTCCTTAATGAACCCAGGAGAACAAAAAGGCAAATCTGAAGGGTAAAACTTTGCTGATCTCAAATTCTGAATACACCAGGCTGATCAACTCATCAAGGCGCATCTTTATATCCTTTCAGAAAGTTGAAATTCACATTTTGAATTTTTAGGGTTTTTTTCGACAAACCCTAATCCGGGTCCAGATCTAGTTTTCAGCATTTCAAGTGGTAAGACCTAAATATTTTCTATTTACATTTGAAGTACTCTTTAAGATGTCTCACCACACCAAGCTTGAGGATAAGCTTGAAGGAGCTGATAACTTCCGAGCTTGGAAGTATAGGATTGGGTTAATCCTGGAAGAGAATGAGTTGGACTAATATATAAAAGAAGACATCCCTATCACAGAGGATGAAGAGGCTTAGGTATTGCATAAGAAGAACTTGGTCAAGGAAAAGAGAATCATTGTTGATTCTATCAAAGACCATCTCATACCCCATGTGTATTCTCTAAAGACACCCAAGGCTATGTTTGACTCTTTGACCAAGCTATTTGAAGGAAAGAACATAAATCGGAAAATGACACTACGGAATCAATTGAAAGGGGTCAAGATGTCGAATGGAGAAACCATTCAATCCTATTTCTCCAAGGTCTCTCAGATCAAGGAACAACTTGAAGCTGTAGATGAAATGGTGGAGAATGGTGAAATTGTTATGACTACTTTGAATGGCCTACCTAGGTCATGGGACTCTTTTATCCAGAGGATCTGTGCCAGAAAGAAGTTAATCTCCTTCAGCAAATTATGGGAGGAATGTTCTCAAGAAGAAGCAAGGCTTGTGGCAAGAGAAGAGAAGATGGGAAATGAAGATCAAGCTCTCACAACTCACACTAAGAAGGGAAAGCTCAAGAGGGAGACATCCCATCACAAGAAGAAATCTTCTCATCATTTTCACAAAGACAAGAAAGATCTAAGGTGTTTCACTTGTAATGAGAAGGGTCACTTTGCTTCGGAATGTCCGAAGAAAAAAAGGGACAACCACAACAACAACAACTCCAGCAAGAAGAAGAAGGGTAACAAAAGAAGGTACCATGCTCATGCTGCCGAAGATGATGAACCTCCAAAGAAGAAGGCTAGGGCAGAAAGTGATGATAGTAATGATGACTCATCAAGTGAAGAAGAGTATGTTCTAATATCTGCTCTCACAGGTACTATCTCCCATGGTTATAATGATTGGTTAATTGACAGTGGGGCTTCCAAACACATGACTGGGTTTAAAGAATCCTTTGTAAATCTATCTGAACATGAATCACCCCATAAAGTGAAAATTGGGGATGATTATCAATATCACATCAAAGGAAGTGGTGAAGCCTCCTACAACCTAGATTTTGGAAAATATTTGAAGATGAAAGAAGTCCTTTATGTACCTGGGCTCAAGAAGAACTTACTATCCATCTCTACATTGGATGCAAAAGGTATGAGGGTTGCATTTGTGTATGGCCAAGTCCTAATGTGGCCAAAGGGAAAGACCATAGATGATGCAGTTGTGATTGGAGAGCAAGAGGGAGGTTTGTATAAATTAAAAGGACAACCTGAACATGCCATGGTGTATGAATCCATCGAACCAAGTGAACTTTGGCATAGAAGACTTGCTCATATGCACTATAGGGCACTTTCAATTGCAAGCAAGGCTGTAGAGAGTCTTCCTGAAATCAAGACCAAACATGAAGGTGTTTGCAAAGGATGTGCAAAAGGTAAGAATATTAAGAAGGCTTTCCCAAGCAGTGAAAGAAAGGCAAAAGATATCCTGGAAATCATCCACTCAGATGTATGTGGTCCTATGTCATCCAGTTCTCTAAGTGGGTATGTTTACTATTTCTCATTTATTGATGACTTCTCCAGGAAGACTTGGGTATACTTCTTGAAAAACAAAGATGAGGTGTTTGATAAGTTCAAGGAATTCAAAACCTTGATGGAGAATCAAACTGACAAAAAAATCAAAACATTCAGATCCGACAATGGTGGAGAATTCACCTCAGGTGACTTCAAGAAGCTTTGCAGTGATTCAGGGATTAAGAGGGAGTTGACTGCTCCTTATAATCCTCAACATAATGGAGTTGCAAAAAGGAAGAACAGAACAATCATATAAGCAGCAAGAGAAATGCTGCATGACCAGGATCTACCTATGCATATCTGGGCAGAAGCAGCTAGAACAGTTGTATATGTGCAGAACAGAACACCCCACAAGATATTGGACAACAAGACACCAGAAGAGGTCTTTTCTGGTAAGAAACTTGAACTCAACCATCTTAGAATATTTGGTTGTCTAGTATACACTTATGTCCCAAAGGAAAAGAGGACCAAACTAGATCCTTCAGGAAAGAAGGGTATCTTTGTGGGTTACAGTGAAAGCTTGAAGGTTTACAGAATATACTTTCCAAGGTTCAAGAAGATTGATGTCAGCAGGGATGTAACATTTGATGAAAACTCAGTATTCATCAAATCAAGGAAGGCACCTATCGAAGTTTATGAAGAACCTAAGGAAACTAGATTTCAAGACACTACCATGACTGAAGCAATTCTAGAAGTTGTTCGTGAGTTTGAAGATCCGCAAGAACTTATAGATCCACCCCGCGAGGATAACTCTCATAGGAGGAAACCTACATGGGCTAGAGAGCTCATTCAAGATGCAGAAATATTTGGCATTCCAGAAGAAGAACACAGAGCAAAGAAGAGAACCAGATCACATACCGGCTATGTTGCTTTACTCTGTGACATTATGAACAAAGAACCTTCCAGCTATGAAGAAGCAGCGGAAAAGAAAGAATGCAAGGATGCTATGGTTGAGGAATACCAATCAATAATGAAAAATGATGTTTGGGATGTTGTCCCAAGACCTAAAGAGAAGTCTGTTGTGACTTCCAAATGGATCTACAAAATCAAGCATGCTGCAGATGGCAGTCTAGAGAAATACAAAGCAAGATTCGTAGCTCGTGGCTTCTCTCAGAAAGAGGGAATAGATTATGAAGAAACTTTTGCACTTGTAGCCAGGTATGCTTCCATCAGAATAGTACTTGCCCTGGCTTCAACAATGAAATGGAAAATACACCAGATGGATGTCAAGACTACTTTCTTGAATGGTGTAGTTGAAGAGGAAGTATACGTGGAGCAGCCACTCGGTTTTGAAATACACGACAGGGAGTCATATGTGTGCAGATTGAAGAAAGCCTTGTATGGCTTGAAGCAAGCTCCCAGAACTTGGTATGGTAGGATGGACAGTTTCCTATCTAGCTTGGGCTTTACCAAGAGTAAAGCGGATTCCAACCTCTACTACAAGGTTGAGGAAGGAAATCCTATGATTCTACTTCTATACGTGGATGAATTTTTTGTAACAGGAGATGACAGATTGATTGCAAATACTAAGAGGAAGCTTGCTGCTGAGTTCGATATGAAATATTTGGGAATGATGCATTATTTCCTAGGTATGGAGGTGTGGCAGAATTCAGGTGGGATCTTCCTTGGTCAAGGGAAGTACACAGTAGATATCTTGAAGAGATTTGGGATGATGGATTGCAAGGCCATGGCCACACCTATGGCATTGAACCTGAAGCTTCTGTGTGATTCTTCATCTGAGCCGGTTGATGTCACTATGTATCGTCAGATGATTGGGTCCTTGATGTACATGACGAACACAAGACAAGATATTTGCTTTGCAGTGAACACATTGAGCCAGTTCCTGACATATCCTAGGAGTGTTCACCTGGTTGCTGTAAAGCATGTCCTGAGGTACCTGAAGGGTACAGTGGATTATGGGCTCAAGTATGAAGTGAATCAAAAGTTTAACTTGCAGGGTTATGTTGATTCAGATTGGGCTGGCAGTGTTGCAGATAGGAAGAGAACATCTGGGTGCTGCTTAAGTATGGGATCATGTGTGATCTCTTGGTTTAGTAGGAAGCATTCCTGCATAGCATTGAGTACAGCTGAGGCAGAGTATGTTGCAGCCTACTCAGCTAGTTGTGAGGCAGTATGGCTATGGAAGCTACTATATCAGTTATTTGATCTCCCACTGGATGCTACTAGTATCTTTGGTGTTAACCAGAGTTGTGTGAAGCTGTCTGAGAACCCAGTGTTTCATGACAGGTCGAAACACATAGAGATCAAATATCACTATATCAGGGATATGGTGTAGAGAGGAGCCGTGAAGCTCTTGTATGTTGC
The DNA here is from genome assembly GCA_027924585.1 of Larix kaempferi. NCBI lineage: Eukaryota > Viridiplantae > Streptophyta > Pinopsida > Pinales > Pinaceae > Larix > Larix kaempferi. The sequence continues at coordinate 11,441,723 of BSBM01000368.1, forward strand.
GACGGACGAGCAGATTGCAGATGTGTTGCCGAAACCACTAGCCAGGGTAAAGTTTGAGTAATTCAAGGAGAGGCTTGGTGTTCTTCAGATAGACGACACTTCAAGGAAGAAGTGATGGACACATTTGCTGAAGCCATTCCAAGCATGTTGGAAGGAGGATCCTTCACATGGCTGTGGATGTAAGCACTAGATGATGAGTATCAGGACGATGCTCCAGTTACTTCTCTGTATATGCATCATGTTGGATGCTGGATATGATCAGTTGGATCATTTATATTTGTATGTATGTATGCATCGTGTTGATGCTGGATATGATCAGTTGGATCATTTATATTTGTATGTATGTACGCATCGTGTTGATGCTAGATATGATCAGTTGGATCATTTATATGTATGTACGCATCATGTTGGATACTGGATATGATCGGTTGGATCATTTGTATGTATTTGCACATGCATCATGTTGGATGCTTGGACCATGTATCTGTATTAGTTGGATACATTGTATGATCAGGTAGATCATGTATGTTGATATGTATCATGTATTTGTATTTGTATCAAGTGGATACACTGTATGATCAAGTGGATCATGTATGATGATATGTATCATGTAGATACTTGGTGTGCATCAGGTGGATGCATTGTATAATCAGGTTAATCATGATGATGACCATCAGGATGTTGCTCTAGATGATATGTACCAGGATGGTACAAGTGATGATGATCAGTATGATCATGGGCATCAGGATGATGCCTCATGCGATGATGATCTGTTGGATCATGAGTATCAAGTTGATACTTGGAGGTCAGAGATGATATGTGGCAGGTTGTGAAAATAGCATGTAATCAGTCCTGGGAGATCTTGCCGGTCGTGTTGTGGCACATAAATGTTCCTGGGGTACTCTTTCTGGTATTGCTATGTAGTATGTAATCAGTCCTCAAATATCCGATAGGTTGAGCTGTGTGCTCGTAATCAGTCCTGGGATGAGGTATTACTATGGAGACATGTAATAAATCCTGGAGATCCGAGAAGTTGAGCTGTGTGCTCGTAATTAGTCCTGGGATTCTCTTTAGAGATATTTCCGGACGTGCTGTGGCACATAAATGTTCTTGGGATGCTCTTTAAAGGTTTTGTCTATCCACATGTAATCAATACTGGAGATCTGAGAGGTTGAGCTGTATGCTCGTAATAAGTCCTGGGATGCTCTTTAGAGATCTTGCCAGTCATGCTGCGGCACATAAATGTTCCCGGGATGCTCTTTAAAGGTATTGTGGAGGAGATGCATGTAATCAGTCCTGGGAGATCTTGTCGGTCGTGCTAAGGCACATAAATGTTCTTGGGATACTCTTTCAGATATTGCATCTGCACATAAAATTAGTCCTGAGAGGCCACCTCTATCAGACCGTTCACACAGATGATGAAGACCTGCAGGTGGTGGGCCTACATCCAGTATGAAAAAGGACTGGCTCTGTAGAACTTCCTATGATGAGTAGAGACAGAGAGTGCTTGAGATAGAAGCAGTAGTGACGATGATGATGACGATGTGCCGATGACGATGATCCTGAGAAGAAGACTTGTCTAGCAGAACTGTGCCGAGAAATACCTTCCTAGTTAAGAGGGAGTGTTGATGTATATGTAACTTCGGAATGTATTTCATCTATGTATTTCATATATGTTTATTGTACCCTTATAAGAGATGTGTTATTCCTCTATAAGGAAGTGTCATCATGTGGATTGACAAGTGTCGCAAGTGTGTGTACTTGCCAATGGGTTATTAGACCACCATGTGTGGGGTCGGCCCTAAAATATATATTATATTGTGGATGTATCTAGATAGACAAGTCGGCCCCATAAGGTCATTGGGAAAACAGGTTAAGTATAAATAGAGATCGGGAGATCTCTATTTGGATCATTCGGAAAGACACATGTCTCTCACTCAGAAAGTGGCGCACTAGTGAGGAGGACGATCATCTGCTCTAGGAGACTATCTCAGTGTATTTTGGTTGTACTTTGGTTGAGCCATTGCTCTCTCTATCTCTGAGGAAGTTGTGGGGTTTTTCACCTTAGGGTTTTTGTAAAATTAGTCACAATAGATCTAATGAACAAGTAAATCAATCACAACATATGAACACAGGAAATATGGTGTAAAACTGTGCAAAACATGCATCAGTGCTCAATATCCCAATAAGGGTGAATGATTACAATAGAATACAGTAGCAATGGATGAGCAATTCGAATTTCCTAAGGAGGTCATTCGAATCACTGAATGGAGTAGCTTGACTCCAACTAGGAGTCCTCATCATCAATCAGTGGTGGTCATCAATGCACAAGAACCAATCATCCAGGTGTCAATCTGAGTCTAACTGAGTGTAACATGTGTAACTGAAGTATGTAGCACTGATATAGGGAAGTGGGCTCAGTGGAGGGCACATGGGAGGCTAACTGAGGTCAGAACAAGTCATCTAGTCAATCTGGAGGTCCAATTGAGTGAAACAGTCAGTCGGGAGTGAAATTAGCCTCAAATCAGGGAGAATCGGAGCTAACTGAGTGTAACTGAAGTGGAACTACAGTGGTAGGTGAAGAAGTGCGCCCTTCTCTGGTAGTAGGTGAGAAGTGGGCGCCTTCCAGACTGGGAGGGCTGAAACTTTGATGTAAGAAGCTCCCGGGTGCTAGAATAAGGTGGCTAAGGTGCTGGAGGCATCAACCTAGTGACTGGGATGCATGCAAAGTGCATGCAAACCCTAGAATTTGCATGCAAACCCTAATTGCATGCAATATCCTGAAAAAGATGATGTGGATATCTGAACACCCCCCCTCAAGCTAGACTATGATGTGCAAAAAATAATGTGGGTCCCTGGTAACTAAGACCAAAGGTCACCCCAATACAATAATCCAAAAAATGCTGAAAATAAACTAAGTGAGGAAAGAGGGAAAACCCAGTGGGAAGAAAGCCCCCCCTCAAGATAAAGCATAATAACGGATTAATCTGTCTCCACCATAATGGAACTCACCCCCAACAGTGAATGAAGGTAAGAGAACTTCTTCTCAGTGAAGCTCTTGGTGAAGATGTCTGCAATTCGCTCATCAGTAGGGCAATATTGCAGAATGATGGTGCGATCAAGCACCAACTATCGAACATAATGCATATGAATCTCAATGTGTTTGTTCCTCTGCCGCTGAACTGGATCTGTGGAGATCTTGATAGCACTTTGATTGTCACAAAATATGACAGTCGAAGTAGTGCCACCAAAACCAAACTTAGAAAGAATACCCTGCAACCAAACTGCCTTAATGCAGGCATTGACTGCCCCTTGATACTCTGCCTCTGCTGAAGAAAGTGCAATGGCTGCCTGATTTTTGCTAGACCAACAAATAGCACCATGACCAATCATGAAAACATAACTGCAAGTGGACTTCTGATCAATGCTATCACCTGCCCAATCTGAATCAGTAAAACCAATGAAATGAAGCTCAGAATCTGTAGCATAATGTATGCTAAAATGTTTCGTACCTTGCACATACTGCAAGATCCGCTTGGCTGCTCGCCAATGAATCTCATGGGGCTGCTGCATATACCTTGACATGGCACTCACAACATATGAAATATCAGGCCTTGAGTGTGTTAAATAAAGTAGTGAACCAATCAACCGTCGACACATACTGCAATCTGCAAGCGGTGTAGAATCTCCCTCCTCAAGACTGATTCCCAAGAGGAATGGGAATGGGGCTGCCTTACATTCAGACATATTAAACTTCAATAACAGGTCGAAAGCATATTTTTGCTGAGATATAGTGATCCCATCAAAATTTTGAGCTATCTCCAAGCCCAAAAAGTGACTCAGCAAGCCCAAATCACTCATGTCAAAAGCTAGATTTAAGGTAGTTTTCAGCTTGTTTATTGAAGTAAGAGTGCTACCAGTAATGAGAAGATCATCAACATAAAGTACAATAACCAACAAATTACCTTTAACTCGCTGAAGATACACATTCAGATCAGATTTGCATCTTTGTAAATTCTGAGAAAGAAGGAAGGAGTCCATCTTTGCGTACCAAGCTCTTGGGGCCTATTTTAACCCATACAAAGATTTCTTCAATCTGAAAACTGATGATGGATTTGATGTGTATCCCTCTGGATTCTGCATATATACCTCTTCATCAAGGTCTCCATGTAGAAATGCACTCTTCACATCCATGTGGTGCACTTCCCAGTGCTTGGATGCGGAAATAGCCAAAACAAGGCAGATGGAATCCATCTTTGTAACCGGTGCAAAGGTCTCAGTGTAGTCCACTCCTTGGACTTGGGAGAAACCTTTTTCCACCAACCTTGCTTTGTATTTGCTGATAGAGCCATCAGAATTAAATTTCATGTGGTAGACCCATTTACACTTCACTAATTTTCTTCCAGGTGGAAGAGAAACTAGCTCCCATGTATTGTTCTTTTGAAGAGAACTGCACTCTTCATCCATGGCACTTTGCCATCTCGGATCTCAGTGAGCAGAATAGTATGATGTGGGATCTGAACCAGCCATCAAATAAAAAATCATAGGAAGTAATGGATCAGAAATAGAAAGAGCCATACCTTCTCTTTGAAAGTCTGCTCTTGTTCGTCTCGGATCAGCAGTATTTCCAAGGTTCGAACCAGTAGATTGAAGAGTGTTTTGAGCCCAATTTGGTAACTGAGAAGGATCATAATGGTAGGATTCCAAACCTGATATGTCATGATCATCATGTGCTGCTAAAATATCAGAAATATCAGAACTCACACCTTCATTATCGCTACACGGATCTTCTTCTGGTGAAGGCCGTGAAACGGCAGTTTCTTCCTTGACTAGTTGCAATTCTTGAAGCGGTTCTTCGAATTGCACACTACGCTCTATGAATATCTTTTAGATCTGATATCCATGAGTTTATATGATTTTGATTCTTCCCCATATCCTATCAATATGCACTCAATACTTTGTGGATCCAAATCTTGTCTCTTCTTGGAAGGAATTCTAGCCCATGCAATAGAGCCAAAAACTCTCAAATTTGACACATCCGGTTTGTGACCAAAGAATGCTTCGAAAGGAGTCATCCCTTTCATGGATGAATGTGGAACATGGTTCTGTATGTATGCAGAAACATTGATTGCTTCAGCCCAAATATTTGCAGCCAAACCTTTTGATTCAATCATGCATGTAGCCATCTCTTTCAGTGACCGATTTTTCCTTTCCGCTACACCGTTCTGCTGGGGTGTGTAGGGAACTGTATGTTGGATCTGAATTCCGCTTTGGGCACAAAGTTGCAGCAACTTGGCCTTGATATATTCTCCACCATTATCATATCTAAGAGCTTTGATCTTGCTCTCAGTGGCGGTCTCAATAGAAGCCTTAAAATCCTTGAATTTTCCAAGCACTTATGACTTGTTTTTGAGAAAGAATACCCATGTAAAGCGGGAAAAATCATCAATAAATGTCAAAACATACCTTGAACCATTTAATGACGTATAGGGTAGCGGACCACTGATATTAGAATGTATAAACCCCAAAAATGTAGAATCTCTGCTAGCTTTTCCGCGGTCGAATCTGTGCTCGGGGTGCTTCCCAATAATGCAACCAGTGCATATTCCCTTCGAGGAATGGAGTTGTGGAAGACCATCTACCATGGAATTGTTTAATTGTGGAAGCTTGAGTTTCCACATAAATCCTGGCTCTGATACCATGTAAAATTAGTCACAGCAGATCTATTGAACAAGTAAATCAATCACAACAGATGAACATAGAAAATATGGTGTAAAACTGTGCAAAACATGCATCAGTGCTCAATATCCCAATAAGGGTGAATGATTACAATAGAATACAGTAGCAATGACTGAGCAATTTTAATTTCCTAAGGAGTTCATTCGAATCACTGAATGGAGTAGCTTGACTCCAACTAGGAGTCCTCATCATCAATTAGTGGTGGTCATCAATGCACAAGAACCAGTCATCCAGGTGTCAGTCTGAGTCTAACTGAGTGTAACATGTGTAATTGAAGTGTGTAGAAATGATATAGGGAAGTGGGCTCAGTGGAGGGTGCATGGGAGGCTAACTGAAGTCAGAACAAGTCATCTAGTCAATATGGAGGTCCAATGGAGTGAAACAGTCAGTCGGGAGTGAAACTAGCCTCAAATCAGGGAGAATCAAAGCTAACTAAGTGTAACTGAAGTGGAACTGCAGTGGTAGGTGAAGAAGTGTGCCCTTCTCTGGCAGTAGGTGAGAAGTGGGCACCTTCCAGACTAGGAGGGCTGAAACTTTGATATAAGAAGCTCCCAGGTGCTAGAATAAGGTGGCTAAGGTGCTGGAGGCATCAACCTAGTGACTGAGATGCATGCAAAGTGCATGCAAACCCTAATTGCATGCAAGATCCTAAAAAAGATGATGTGGATATCCGAACAGTTTTCCCCACAGAAACTCTGTGTCTCTTGTCTCTCATGCTTTTGATTCTTGTGATGCTTGTCATGCTTATTGTGATTGTTATGCATTGATATACTGTATATGTTATTCTCTCAGTAAAGATCCAAGAGTATTGTGAATTAATGCTGAAATTTTAACAATAACAACCCATTACCACTTGTCACTAGGTCGACCCCACTAGGGTGGTCTAATAACCCTTTAACTCACACTGGGCCGCCCCCTCTAAGGTGGTCTAATAACCCATCAAATATAAGTTGTGACACTTACAATAATACTTGCGACACTTGCAAATACAAATGACGACACTTCTGATTGGAGGAATAATACATCTCCATCAGGAATACAATAAAGTACAAATGTAATACATAGGAGAATATCTTCCGAAGTTACAAATACATCAAAAAGGGAGGCCTATTTTTTCCACACTAGATGCTATAAAAATTAAAGAAACAATAGAGAGAATCACTTTCTGCTTGAAGGAAGGAGGAAAGGGAACTTGGAGAATGTCAATAAGTGTGGAAGAGATGGGCTATGAGGAAGCTCCAATACAATTATAGCATCATAACCTTGCTCAAGATTTCTCTTTTTTTAGATGCATGCCCATGGATTCCTTTTATAGGCCAAGAAGTGGGAAAGAAACAACTATATCCAAGTGCGGTCCCCATCACCTAATGAGCTAGCTTCAAGGTACACAATGGGTGCTACTGGATGCCAATCCATCAAGTTGAGAAGACAAGTTTCAATTTTTGTTGGTGATGGGATTTTATGAGCCTTTAATGCATATTTGGTGGTTGATATCCCGCTATTTTGACAGTCAGACGGATATCAAAGGGAGATACACATAAGGATCGCATGGGCATATAACTGGTAATATGCGCAATTGTGCACCTAAACAGAGGTCAGGTCATGCATCCTTGTCTTCTGGTTGTTCTTTGGTATTTCTGGACTCATATTACTTCTTGTATCTAATTAGGATGTCTTCGGTGGGTACATGGTATATGTTGATGCGCCTTATTGTGTGAATTGTAGAAATGTGACATGTGTACGATATTTATGCGTTAACACCTACTGTAAGTAATCACAATTTTTCCTTCTTTCCTTAGTACCTCTATGATTCAAATTTTAGGGGGAATATGGTCTAAATTCGGATGTATAATGTTGATGTATATGTAACTTCGGAATGTATTTCATCTATGTATTTTATATATATCTATTGTACCCTTAATAGAGATGTGTTATTCCTCTATAAGGAAGTGTCGTCATGTGGATTGACAAGTGTCGCAAGTGTGTGTACTTGCCGATGGTTTATTAGACCACCATGTCTGGGGTCGGCCCTGAAATATATATATTATAATGTGATGTACCTAGATAGACAAGTCGGCCCCATAAGGTCACTGGGAAAAAAGGTTAGTATAAATAGAGATCGGAGATCTCTATTTTACTCACTCGAAAAAGTAACTCACTCTCACTCAGAAAGTGGCGCACTAGTGAGGAGGAGGATCATCTGCTACTAGGAGACTATCTGAGTGTATTTTGGCTGTACTTTGGTTGAGCCATTGCTCTCTCTATCTCTGAGGAAGTTGTGGGGGTTTTCACCTTAGGGTTTTCCCCACGGAAACTCTGTGTCTCTTGTCTCTTATGATTTTGATTCTTGTGATGCTTGTCATGCTTATTGTGATTGTCATGCATTGATATACTGCATATGTTATTCTCTCAGTAAAGATCCTAGAGTATTGTGAATTAATGCTCAAAATTTAACATGGTATCAGAGCTAACCTGAGAAGAAGACATTTTGCAGTGACGGAAGCTTGAGTTCCTTGTTTATTGGGTTTCTATCCACAAAGTTTTGAAAATCAGTATAGTAGATTGACTCTACTCATCAAGGTGCATCTATCTGTCCAGTCATAATTCAATTTCGAGCATTTTCAGATTTGACCCTAAAAATTAGGGTTTCCACAAAAATAGGAATTTCTGGAATCTGAAGGCACAGCTGGAAGCTCCTTGCAAAAATAGAATTTTAGAGCTTTGGATAGAGATTTTTGGCTGGGTAGATCTCCGGGAAACTCAAACCTTAATTCAGGGCTCTCCTTAGTGAACCCGGGATGACAAAAAGGCAATTATGAAGGGCAAAAATTTGCTGATCTCAAATTTTGAATACACCAGGCTGATCAACTCATCAAGGTGCATCTTTCTATCCTCTCAGAAATTTGAAAATCACATTTTGAATTTTTAGGGTTTTTTCTGACAAACCCTAATCCGGGACCAGATCCAGTTTTCAGCATTTCAAGTGGTAAGACCTAAAACTTTTCTATTTCCATTTGAAGTACTCTTTAAGATGTCTCACCACACCAAGCTTGAGGATAATCTTGAAGGAGATGATAACTTCCGAGCTTGGAAGTATAGGATTGGGTTAATCCTGGAAGAGAATGAGTTGGACTCGTATGTGAAAGAAGACATCCCTATCCCAGAGGATGAAGAGGCCAAGGTATTGCATAAGAAGAAATTGGTCAAGGCAAAGAGAATCATTGCTGATTCTATCAAAGACCATCTCATACCCCATGTGTCTTCTCTTAAGACACCCAAGGAGATGTTTGAATCTTTGACCAAGCTATTTGAAGGAAAGAACATAAATCGAAAGATGACCCTGTGGAACCAATTGAAAGGAGTAAAGTTTCAGAATGGAGAAACCATTCAATCTTATTTTTCAAGGGTCTCCTAGATCAAGGAACAACTAGAAGTAGTGGATGAAATGGTGGAGAATGGTGAAGTGGTGATGACCACTCTAAATGGCCTACCCAAGTCATGGGATTCCTTCATTCAAGGAATTTGTGCAAGGAAGAAGTTGATCTCCTTCAACAGATTGCGGGAAGAATGCTCTCAAGAAGAAGCTATACTTATAGCTCGTGACGAAAAGATGGGAGGTGAAGATCAAGCTCTTGCAGCTCACACCAAAAGAAACAAAACCAAGAAGGAGCACTCTCGCCACAATAGATCCTATCAAAAGAGTAAGAAGGACCTAAGATGCTTCACATGCAATGAGAAGGGTCACTTTGCTTCAGATTGTCCCAAGAACAAAAGGGATAATAACAACAACTCCAGTAAGAAGAAGAAGGGAAGCAAAAGAAGGTTTCATGCTCATGCCACCGAAGATGATGAACCCCCAAAGAAGAAGGCTAGGGCAGAAAGTGATAGTGATGATGACTCATCAAGTGAAGAAGAGTATGTTCTGATCTCTGCTCTCACAGGTACTATCTCCCATGGTTGTAATGATTGGTTAATTGACAGTGGGGCTTCCAAACACATGACTGGATTTAAGGAATCTTTTGTGAACCTATCTGAACATGAATCACCCCATAAGGTGAAACTTGGGGATGATTATCAATACCTAATCAAAGGGAGTGGTGAAGCCTCCTACAATCTAGATTTTGGAAAATCTTTGAAGATGAAAGAAGTCCTTTATGTACCTGGGCTCAAAAAGAACTTACTCTCCATCTCTGCATTGGATGCAAAAGGTATGAGGGTTGCATTTGTGGATGGCCAAGTCCTAATGTGGCCAAAGGGAAAGAACATAGATGATGCAGTAGTGATTGGAGAGCAAGAGGGAGGTTTGTATAAATTGAAGGGACAACCTGAACATGCCATGGTGCATGAATCCATGGAGCCAAGTGAACTTTGGCATAGAAGACTTGCTCATATGCACTATAGAGCACTTCCAATTGCAAGCAAGGAAGTAGAGGGTCTTCCTGAAATCAAGACCAAACATGAAGGTGTTTGCAAAGGATGTGAAAAAGGTAAGAACATTAAGAAGGCTTTCCCAAGCAGTGAAAGCAAGGCAAAAGACATCCTTGAAATCATCCACTCAGATGTATGTGGTCCTATGTCATCCAGTTCTCTGAGTGGGTATGTTTACTATGTCTCATTTATTGATGACTTCTCCAGGAAGACTTGGGTATACTTCTTGAAGAGCAAAGATGAGGTGTTTGATAAATTCAAGGAATTCAAAACCTTGATGGAGAATCAAACTGACAAGAAGATCAAAACATTCAGATCCGACAATGGTGGAGAATTCACCTCAAGTGACTTCAATAAGATTTGTAGTGATTCAAGGATTAAGAGGGAGTTGACTGCTCCGTATAATCCTCAACAGAATGGAGTTACAGAAAGGAAGAACAAAACTATCATGGAAGCAGCAAGGGCAATGCTGCATAACCAGGATCTACCTATGCATCTGTGGGCAGAAGAAGCTAGAACAACTGTATATGTGCAAAACAGAACACCCCACAAGATATTGCACAACAAGACACCAGAAGAGGTCTTTTCTGGTAAGAAACCTGAAGTCAGTCATCTCAGAATATTTGGTTGTCCAGTATACACTCATGTCCCAAAGGAAAAGAGGACTAAACTAGATCCTTCAGGAAAGAAGGGTATCTTTGTAGGTTACAGTGAAAGCTTGAAGGCTTACAGAATATACTTTCCAGGGTTCAAGAAGATTAATGTCAGCATGGATGTAACATTTGATGAAAACTCAGCATTCATCAAATCAAGGAAGGTACCTATCAAAGTTTATGAAGAACCTAAGGAAACCAGATTTCAAGACACTACCATGACTGAAGCAGTTCCAGAAGTTGTTCGTGAGTTTGAAGATCCAAAAGAACCTGTAGATCCACCCCGTGAGGATAACTCTCACAAGAGGAAACCTACATGGGCTAGAGAGCTCATTCAAGATGCAGAAATATTTGGCATTCTAGAAGAAGAACACATAGCAAAGAAGAGAACCAGATCACATACCAGCTATGTTGCTTTACTCTGTGACATTATGAACAAAGAGCCTTCCATTTATGAAGAAGCAATGGAAAAGAAAGAATGGAAGGATGTGATGGTTGAGGAATACCAATCAATAATGAAGAATGATGTTTGGGATGTTGTCCCAAGACCTAAAGAGAAGTCTGTTGTGACTTCCAAATGGATCTACAAAATCAAGCATGTTGCAGATGGCAGTGTAGAGAAATACAAGGAAATATTCGTAGCTCGTGGCTTCTGTCAGAAAGAGGGAATAGATTATGAAGAAACTTTTGCACCTGTAGCCAGGTATACTTCCATCAGAACAGTACTTGCCCTGGCTGCAGCAATGAAATGGAAAATACACCAGATGGATGTCAAGACTGCTTTCTTGAATGGTGTAGTTGAAGAGGAAGTATATGTGGAGCAGCCACTCGGTTTTGAAATACATGACAGGGAGTCATATGTATACAGATTGAAGAAAGCCTTGTATGGCTTGAAACAAGCTCCCAGAACTTGGTATGGTAGGATGGACAGTTTCTGATCTAGTTTGGGCTTTACCAAGAGTAAAGTGGATTCCAACCTTTACTACAAGGTTGAGGAAGGGAATCCTGTGATTCTACTCCTGTATGTGGATGACTTATTTGTAACAGGAGATGACAGACTGATTGCAGATACTAAAAGGAAGCTTGCTGCTGAATTTGATATGAAAGATTTGGGAATGATGCACTATTTCCTAGGTATGGAGGTGTGCCAAAGTGCAGGTGGGATATTCCTTGGTCAAGGGAAGTACATAGTAGATATCCTGAAGAGATTTGGGATGATGGATTGCAAGGCCATGGCCACACCTATGGCATCGAATCTGAAGCTTCTATGTGATGCTTCATCTGAGCCGGTTGATGTCTCTATGTATCGTCAAATGATTGGGTCCTTGATGTACCTGACGAACATGAGACCAGACATTTTGTTTGTTGTGAACACATTGAGTCAGTTCCTGATAGATCCGAGGAGTGTTCACCTGGTTGCTGTAAATCATGTTCTGAGGTAAGTGAAGGGTACAGTGGATTATGGGCTCAAGTATGAGGTGAATCAAAAGTTTAACCTGCAGGGTTATGTTGATTCAGATTGGGCTGGCAGTGCTGCAGATAGGAAGAGCACATCTGGGTGCTGCTTCAGTATGGGATCAGGTGTGATCTCTTGGTTTAGCAGGAAGCAGTCCTGCGTAGCACTGAGTATAGCTGAGGCAGAGTATGTTGCAGCCTATTCAACTAGTTGTGAGGCAGTATGGCTACAGAAGCTACTGTCTAAGTTATTTGATCTCCCGTTGAAGGCTACTGGTATCTTCTGTGATAACTAGAGTTGTGTGAAGCCGTCCTAGAACCCAGTGTTTCATGATAGGTCGAAACACATAGAGATCAAATATCACTATATCAGGGATATGGTGTAGAAAGGAGCTGTGAAGCTCCTGTATGTTGCGATGGACGAGCAGATTGCAGATGTGCTGACGAAGCCACTATCCAGGGTGAAGTTCGAGTACTTCAGAGAGAGGCTTGGCGTTCTTCAGATCGAGGACACTTCGAGGAAGAAGTGATGGACACATCTGCTGAAGCCATTCCAAGCATGTTGGAAGGAGGATCCTTCACATGGCTATGGATGTAAGCGCTGGATGATGAGCATCAGGATGATGTTCTGGTTTCTGCTGGATATGATCAGTTGGATCATTTTTATGTATGTATATATGCATCATGTTGGATGCTGGATATGATCAGTTGGATCATTTATATGTATGTACGCATCATGTTGGATGCTGGATATGATCAGTTGGATCATTTATATGTATGTACGCATCATGTTGGATGCTGGATATGATCGGTTGGATCATGTGTATGTATTTTTGTATATGCATCATGATTGGATGCTTGGACCATGTATCTGTATATGTATCAGGTGGATACATTGTATGATCAGGTGGATCATGTATGGTAATATGTATCATGTATTTGTATTTGTATCAGGTGTATACATTGTATGATCAGGTGGATCATGTATGATGATATGTATCAGGTAGATACTTGGTATGCATCAGGTAGATTCATTGTATGATCAGGATGATCATGGATGACGAACTTCAGGATGTTGCTCCAGATGACATGCAGCAGGATGTTGCAGTGATGATGATCAGGATGATCATGTGTACATCAGGATGATGTATGGTGAGTATCAGGTTGATACTCTATGGCCGTGGATCAGGTTGTGCAGATGAGCATATAATTCGTTTCCCTGGGAGATTTGCAGATAGTCTTTCGAGGTTTTTCCTATGGCATGTAATTCGGTGCTCTGGGATATCTGGCAAATGCTCTTTCAAGGTTTTGCTCTGGGAGGACATATAATTTGTTGCCCTGGGAGATCTGCAGATAGCCTTACAAGGTTTTTCCTATGGCATGTAATTCGTTGCCCTGGGATATCTGGCAGATGCTCTTTTTAGGTTTTGTCCTATGGCATATAATTTGTGTCCCTGGGAGATCCGATAGGTTGGGCTGTGTGCCCGTAATTAGTCCTGGGATGCTCTTGCGAGGTTTTGACATGACCACACATAATTCATGCCCTGGGAGATCCTATAGGTAGAGCTGTGTGCTCATAACAGCCTGGGATGCTCTTGCAAGGTTTTGTGGTGAGGTCACATGTAATTTGTGCCTTGGGAGATCCTATAGGTAGAATCGTGTGCTCGTAACAGCCTGGGATGCTCTTTCGAGGTTTTGTGACTCACGTAATAAGTCATGAGGATTCCACAGTATGGCCAGTGATGATGAAGACCTGCAAGTGGTGGGCCTACATCCAATATGAAAAAGGACTGGCTCTGTAGAACTTCCTATGATGAGTAGAGTCAGAGATTGGTTGAGATAGTAGCAGCAGTGACGATGATGATGACGATGCATTGATGATGATGATCCCGAGAAGAAGACTTTTCTAGAAGATCTGTGTCGAGAAATACCTTCCTAGTTAAGAGGGAGTGTTGATGTATATGTAACTTCGAAATGTATTTCATCTATGTATTTTATATATATTTATTGTACCCTTAATAGAGATGTGTTATTCCTCTATAAGGAAGTGTCGTCATGTGGATTGACAAGTGTCGCAAGTGTGTGTACTTGCCGATGGGTTATTAGACCACCATGTGTGGGGTCGGCCCTGAAATATATATATTATAATGTGATGTACCTAGATAGACAAGTCGGCCCCATAAGGTCACTGGGAAAAAAGGTTAGTATAAATAGAGATCGGAGATCTCTATTTTACTCACTCAGAAAAGTAACTAACTCCCACTCAGAAAGAGGCGAACGAGTGAGGAGGAGGCTCATCTGCTACTAGGAGACTATCTGAGTGTATTTTGGTTGTACTTTGGTTGAGCCATTGCTCTCTCTATCTCTGAGGAAGTTGTGGGGTTTTTCACCTTCGGGTTTTCCCCACGAAAATTTTGTGTCTCTTGTCTCTCATGGTTTTGATTCTTGTGATGCTTGTCATGCTTATTGTGATTGTCATGCATTGATATACTATATATGTTATTCTCTCAGTAAAGATCCTAGATTATTGTGAATTAATGCTCAAAATTTAACATATAAGTCATAAAAGAATTAAATGGAGAGGCCACCCTCTCCCATTCATCTTAAAATCCTTAAATAAAGAGACCATCCTCTCCCATCCATCGTTTTGGTATCTTCCAAGAGATTCTAGAAGCCCATAGTTTAGAATAGACCCATCCATGGTATTTGATAGCCCATGTGTTTTTCCCATGGTATGATATTAAGACACATTGTAATAATGTTACATAAAGGATTTATGCCTTCTCAATAAAGCATTCAATGATTTATGGAATCCTACATTGGGACTTATTATTGTGTGTAATTTTGTGAGTTTTTTTATTAATCCATTTGAGTTGTTGTTCTGAGAGATGAGGCTCTTTTCAATCTCGATCTTAGATCAATCAATAACAATTTGAAGGTTTAATATCCTCCTCTCTCAACATTCAAGAATTCTGGGTCTCATCCCCGAAGATCTAGATCAGTGGTATCAAAGTAGGTACAATGTCCATCAGAACAAGGGTTTGAAGCTTACTACAGGTTCAAGTATTTGCAACAATCACCAACATCCTTTTGGTACTACCGAAATCCATTTTCCTTGATCTAGGAGGATCTCCACAAGTCAAAGAATGTAGAAGGTCTCCATTAGCTTCAAAGACATTCAATCGATGAAGAGATTGCAGAGATATTTCTAATGTAACTTGAACGAGGTCAAATGGACTTCATATGTGGAAGAAATTGCAGGTTGAAATTATGACCAGAAAGGAGTTTTTTTTTCAAAAGTTCAAAGACATTGAACAAAGTGTATTTCACTTTTAAATTGAAATTTCAATGAAAAATTATGTAAAAGGGAATTAGATGAAGATGCTCATACAAATTCTTATTTAATTTGTAAAAAGGAAATTAAAAATATGTGAGAATATACCTCACCAATTGATTTCCTAGTCCTAAGGGGTGTTGAGATCTTTGTGGAGAAAGATGAGACCTTTTCTCCACCTACTCCTTAAGGTGTCTCTTGATCCTAATTTAGGGGATCGTGGGAGAGATATTCTCCTTAACATGTGTGATGAGTAATCATCCATGAAAAAGCTATCAAAACATCTCATTTTTAGAAGGAAGGTAGGCTTTGTTGGAGAGAGTTCTAGTAAGCTTTGTATGAAGAATTTCATCCCAAGATGGGAGAAACAGTTCAGTTCATGTGAGAGCCTTGGTGCTTCTTGGTGAAAAAGGGAAAGGCGTCTCAAGATGGGAATGAGCCACTTGAAATGAAGAGCATACAAATGTACTTATGAAGTTGTATATCTTTGAAGGATATAATAAAGTGACTCAAAGTTCCATGAGTCCGTGGACGTAGTCAGGATGCCTAACGAACTCCGTTAACAAATCTGGTTTGTATATCTTTTTCATATATGTTTTGTGAAAATATTCAATTAGTTGCATATTAGAATTTGATTGATTATGTCGATTTATTTATCTTTATTAAGAAATTGAGAATTTTATTAAGTATTCATTAATGGAAGGAAAGTAAGTTACCTAGCCATACATTGTAAGCATCATAGTTGTTCCACGGGCGCTACAGGGATTTTCTACCCTCGGATATTCGTTCACCATTACAAGGAGAACCATACATGGATTCATTACATCCATACATGGATCCACTACATCCATTGGTCTGTAAAATTTTCAACAATTTTGCAAGGTGTCCATGCTGCCCACGGAGACTCCACAACCTCTACAACAACCTATGTTGCTCTACAAACCCTTGGCTCTCTACATTCAACAAAATTTAGGTGGATGTTGTGAAATCTATAGAATGTTTCATAGATTATACCATATCTCATTTTAAATTTTTTGTTGTCAGTTCAAATGGGTATTTCACATAATTCCATTATGTTTCCTGTTTTGTGAGATATGTTTGTTTGACGTAGCACATGTATGTACATAGTGCGGCTGCACATACAACATATTTAAACAAGTTCCATGTAATCCACATAACATTTTATAGGCTCTACCATATCTCATTGGAAAGGTCTTTTATGTCAGCTAAAATGGGTATTTTTCGTTTTTTCATTTGGCTTCTTGGTTTGAGAGATATTGTCAATTGAAGCACCATATGTCTACAAAAACAGTGTGCATGCGTCCTATGAGCTTCAGAAAACATTTTCTCACTCCATGGGCCACCACATAGAAAGTATATTATATGGATTGAAATGTATTTTTGATATCTTAATGGGTTTTTAAAGGAATTGAATTTCATCACCTGCAACAGAAGTTATGAATGGATTTGCAGCAAGGCATCAATTGCCCTCAAAATCATGATTTTTCTAATTTGGGGATTAATTAAATCCTATTGTAATATTTACTCATTGTAATTTCCCATTGTTATGGGTCAACCACACAAAACCCACAGTTATGAGTCAACCACACAAAAATATTATTTTCATTGGAAACAAGCTTGCCATTGCCACCATGGTTATGGGTCAACCGCGCAAAACCCACAGTTATGGGTCAACCACACAAAACCTTTCTCTTCATTGGGAATTGACACATTGTAATCATTGGTTTCTTTTTTTGCATGGGTGAAATGATGGGGACCATCATTTTCTAAGGGGGGAGGAATGATCCGAATTTTAGGGGGAATATGGTCTAAATTTGGGTGTATAAGTAATAAAAGCATTAAATGGAGAGGGCACCCTCTCCCATTCATCATAGAATCCTTAAATGGAGAAACCATACTCTCCCATCCATGGTTTTGGTATCTTCTAGGTGATTCTAGAAGCTCACGGTTTAGAATACACCCATCCATGGTATTTGATAGCCCATGGGTTTTTCCCATGGTGTGACCCTCAGGCACATTGTAATAATGTTATATAAAGGCTTTATGCCTTATCAATAAAATATTCAATGATTTCTGGCATCCTATATTGGGACTTATTATTGTGTGTAATTTTGTGAGTTTGTTTGGTTAATCCATTTGAGTTGTTGTTCTGAGAGGTGAGGCTTTCTGAGACTCGCCTCCAATCTCGATCTTAGATCAATTGATAACAATTTTCAATTTTAATATCCTGCTCTCTCAGCATTCAATCCTTTTAGGTCTCAACCCCCAAGATACGGATCACTCTATCCCTAGACAATATTGCATTTGTCCAAAGATGCTTCATTTAAAACCATTATGACAAGTCCTTTTTGGTATCATCGATCAATTGTTCAGTATTTACTATCAAGATTAGATCATATACATACAATGAGATTAGCATAATGTTTCAAAAGCTCATCCTTCTTATTGACAATTTAGGATCATCATTTCTCTTCATGAATCCTCTTTGATGAAACAAGCTATCTATTTTTTCATACCAAGCTCTATAAGCTTGTTTAACGCCATACAATGCTTTCTTTAAATTGCACACTAGATATTCATGTCACCTTTTTACAAAACCTTTAGGCTACTCAAGATACAGTACTTTGCTTAATTTCCAATATGTAAAAAAATTAACATCCATTTAATCTAAGTCCCAAGAATTAGTCATAACTAGAGAAACCAAGAGCCTAATTATGTTCATCTTTGCTATAAGTGCAAATGCATCTTCATACTCCATTCCCTCATTTTGTGAGTAGAATTTGGTAGCTAATCTTACCCAGTATATGTCTATGCTACCACTGGAATTTCACTTAGTCTTATAAATCCATTTTTTGTTATTGTAGACTTTTTTTTCAAAAAAATATGCAAGATATCAAGTGTCACTCTTTATGACTGAATCATATTTTTCCTTCACGGCATACATCTATTCACCATACTCATCAATTTCATCAAAATTTTGAGGCCCATTCACACTTAAAACTTGACATTAAAACATAATATTATACGTATATTGTGGCATATTTTTCTATGTTGATCTTTTTGGAATAGTTCCACCACCCATTTGAGTTTCAACATTAACTTGTTGATTTTTGAGGGACTCCTCCACTGCTTCTTATTCACTCTCCTCGATGCTTTTTTCAAAGGGCTTGAAATTACTTTATTTTCTTCTCCATGAGAAACTCCATTGCCTTCCCCATGAACCTCATCTACAAACCCAAGAAATATGACACCCCTTCTTGTATAAACTTCATATGTGACTAGATTATATAATTTTTAAGTTATTTTTTCAACACATTAACTAGCAAAAAATTGAGATGTATTTGATTGTTTTCATCAACTTTCATTCTCTTCTCTTTTAAAATGTGTGCATATTCCTTACATCTAAAGACTTTTAAAAGAGTTCAATCATTTGGTATCTCATGAAATACTCAAAGGTGTTTTATGCTTCAATACCTTCGCTAGATTTCTATTATATAATAATTTTGTTGTTGTTATATATTTGGCCCAAATAATTTCGAATAAATCTTTGCTTTTCATCATACTCCTTGCACATTCTATAATACATTTTTTCCTTATTTCCTCGACCTTATGTTGTTGATGATTAACCAAAGTGTATTCTCCTCCACAATCATATATGAGTATATTCATGTGCTTCCCTAATTATTTCTCAACTATGATTCTGTAGTCTTTGAAATAGTAAGAAAAAGGCCACTCCTAAATCACAAGTATTCATGTGGATCTAATTCTATCATCAACAAAGATTACAAAATAAAATGCTCCTCATAGTGACCTTGTTTGCAATGGTTCAAATATATCACTAATTCAAGGTTGTCCCTATGATGTCCTTCTATCTTTCTAAAAATCCATTCTTGTGTTAGTTACCTAGTGCACAATCATCACATTCAGTGTATGAATGATTCAAAGATGAAAGTCGCTTTACCATATTCTTTCTTTGAAGAATAAATAAATATCCAAGATTTAAATGACCAGACATAGTAGGCCATAGTTTTTATGTGGACATATATAAAAATATAAATTCCTCTTAACTTTCAAGAGTGACGTGAAGATTCTATAAACCTCCCTTTGAATCCTTATACTATCACCTTATAGTGGTATTTCATGCCCTTCACATCATAACCTAACTCTACAAATTTAACCTTGAAAACTTAATCTACAATTGTTAAAAAAAATATTAGACTCTTCTTAAACCTTAGTAGATGTTCTATCACATCATTGAATTCTTCACGTTTCCATTTGACAATTTCACACATACATCATCATATCCTTTTAATTCAAAGAGACCTGCCATCATACACATAGACATTATCACAGTTAGATTTCTCATAATAAAAAATTAAACCAATTTAGTTGGAATTTATGTGATGAAATGATTCTTAACCAATGAACCAAGTGCAACATCATTTTGTTTTTGTAAACAAAGATGCATTTGAAATAAACCATTTAAGATTTTAAAGACATCTCTTAAGTTTTCTTTTTCATTGTCCACAAAATCGTGTCCTTCCTTTTGTATTATAGTTCATTGGCTTTCATTATCATGCATTCATAAGAGAAGTGTCCATACTTAGCTCAATATTAATAAGGTCTTTACTTTTATGTTGTTATTGGAATTTTTTTTAAGTACAATTACTTTGTTGTGGATGGTGACAATTTTCCTTACATTTGGTCTCTCTTGTTTTTTTATATGGCTTTCTTCCATATAAAGAATTTTCTCTAGTAATAAAGTTAAATCTATAGATATGTTCTTCAATATTCTATCTATTTTCTTTTATCTTCATATTATAGAAAAATAGTAGTCAACTCTTCAAATGTATTCAAATGTAGATGTATGTTCTCTTGTTGTGAGACTAGTAATGAATACATGGTAATGATCAATTGTTCCATGTAAAGTAATAGTTACTAGATTAACATTAGTTACTTTTTTCCCAATCAATTTTTAATTGTTAACTCAATAATTATAAGCCATATGTGAGATCTCTTGTATTAACGCCTAAAAGTCGCACACATGCAACATTTCAGTGGTTCATCGAGTAAAGTGTCATCAACATAAAGAATGCATCTCACCACAGGAATCCTCAACAGATCCAAAACACAACATGAGTCCATAAATGCCAATAAACAGTCAAAACAAAGTGTATCGTGGGTATTACACAGTTGATCCACGCTATAGTGTAGGTTACCTAAACAATGCTTGCACTACACCTACGTGGCTTTTCCTTCGATAGTCGTGCTACTGTCAAAACGGCAGGACCACTCACTCCCAGTGGCACATTAAAGACTCAATCCTCCCCAAGGATCAAAATTCACCTCCTCACACACTTGGGGGCATTAATCATCCCCCCTTGTGTACCTTGGAACTATTTCATGAAGGAGGAGAGTTCGCATTTGGATCTAGTTGTTTGATGGCCACATCTTGGCCTATAAAAGGAAGCCATTGGCATTCATTTTGGAGAGAAAATTTAGAGCAAGGTTATGCTACTGGATTTGAGGTGGAGCTTCCTCATAGCCCACCCTTTCCTACCATTATGAGCATTCCCAAGCTTGCTTGCCACCTCCCATCAAGGGAAAGTGTCTCTCTCCACTATTCTACAATTTACTTAGCATTTAGTTTGGACAAGAAAGGCCTCCCTAAGGGATAATTTTGGCTTCCCTTGAAGCCCTCACTTCCTAGGTGTTGTACAGCTATTCCATTGGGTAATACAAGAGTGGTTTAGCACAGGGATAATTTTAAGTACCTATACTTATTTAAAAGTGTATAAACCTTGGTGAATCATACCAATTCTTAAAATGTCAACTATAAAATATTTGGCGATATTTTTCTAAAATTATTTCAATTTCTAAGGATTTTATATAGTTTATATAATAATTTGGTGATTTTTAGAGTGAAAAAATTTTACCTCGTCAAAATTGGGTGAAATGGGGTTTCAAAAAATGCAAATTGTTGAATCGTTTTTTGGAAAAAAACATGGAAAAATAGCCCATGGGATAAATTTCACCCCTAAAATTATCCTTGGTTTAGCATATCTTTGGTTGTTGCTGGAGTTTGCATCCTCCCCCCATTTCTTTCATTTTATTTTTATCAATATTTTCATGTTTGGATGTGAACTACACTAACAATCTCTTGTAGGATCACTTGGAGGAATACCAAACACCATCAAATGGGGCTCCAAGGACAGAGGCCTTGCAGAAACCTACAAGACTTAGCCCCTCACCAAGTGGAAGACTCTACTTGTGCAATTTTTTCCATAACAGTTCTAATGGAAACCATACTTATATTTGTTCATTTATTTTTAAACTAGGTTGTTGTAGGCTAAGTAGTTAATTATGGGTATTTGTCACTTGCAG
The DNA here is from genome assembly GCA_027924585.1 of Larix kaempferi. NCBI lineage: Eukaryota > Viridiplantae > Streptophyta > Pinopsida > Pinales > Pinaceae > Larix > Larix kaempferi. Next base: position 11,463,737 of record BSBM01000368.1, read on the forward strand.
GAGATCAAGTATTCCACCTCTTGCTTCTAGAATTTGGCCCCATCACGGCCCCACTTATTTTTTCGCAGCTACACGGTTCTTGGTGTCTCTTCCATGCTAATAGCGCGGAATCGACTCGAAAAAATGCACGCATAGCGCAGGTTACCAATGCCAGACCCGTGCTACACTGCCCATCGCACCCATGCTATAGTGCATCGGTTTTGTATTAACCCGTGCGGTCCACGTGACAAACTCTAGTTTAGCCACTCTACTGTTGTTTATTTTCTTTTAATATGCATAGCTTAGTTTAGCATCCCAAATGCTACTTAATAGTGAACTTAAATTAAGGCTAATTCACCCAATTACTTAATTTCTTAGTAATTAGTGCACCTAGACCAATATTAGGAAGTAAAGAGTACATATCTCATGAAAAATACGTAGGTAACCAACATTGAGGCTTTCAACGAGCCCCATTGTTGTCACTAGTATTCAATACCATTTCTTGTTTATGCATCAAATTGACATGTTGTTTTTAGTAGTATTGCTAGTGTAGAAAACACTTTTTGCACACAAGCAAAGACCTAAAGACACTTGTCTCCCGAAGTATGCTCTTCACCTCGCACTTCATGTGAGCTTGGTGAATCAGAAAAAGGGTGAGAAGTGTGAAATACCTCCATTTCACACTTGTCTATTAGTTAGAATATTTTGATTTTACAAAGTGCCATGAGCATCTCTTAGAGTTAAAAATACACATTGCTTGATATACAGTTTCAGTTAATTTTCCAATAAAATCATTTTTTATTTTATTTCATCACATGTGTTTGCACCACTAGCACACAATAAGAGGAATAAAAACTCTTCCAATACTAGTATGCTCTTCACCTCGCACTTCATGTGAGCTTGGTGAATCAGAAAGGTAGGGATTGTGAAATACCCCTCTTACACTCCATAAGTGAAACATTCAAACCCCTTAAAATAAACATTTTAATTGTCTTAACTAACTAAAATCCTCCATGGGAGGTCACAAAACAATATTTTAGTTAGTTAAGGTTGATTGGGATAGGCATCCATTAATTCCCACCAATCTAGTTTCATTAGTAATATTCTGAAACATAGAACTGTTGTTTGATAGGGTACTTACAAAATCCTACTATAAGCAAGTGTTAAAAGAAACCCGGATTAGAAGTGTGACGTGACCAATGAGGTGAACGCTGAGGTATAGCTTCCATGCTCTCCACTACAAACCACTTATCTTGTTGTAGGGAGACGACACTATACCGTGCAGGCTGAACCACTGATCCACGCTTGATGTAATATATCTTAGTGGCCCAACTTAGGATATCACCAAGGAGCAATTGTGAGTGCAATTGACTCCTGAAGTTAGCTATTTCCGTTGGGAGGTGTTGGCAAGTCTTCTTGATTGGATCATTGGCCCCATCACCAGTAGAACTAGCTCTTTGTTACCTAGTCCACTAGTTGATTAGTGAGTGGATACCATTATCACCATCAATTGTGATTTTGGGAGGCCCAGTTACATTTTAGAGGAAGGACATTAGGTCTTCTAGGGAATTTACATTTATTTTTCTTTGTAGCTATAAGTTCACTAACTCGTAATAAAAAGAACCTACATGTGGGGACTCATGCACTAAAACTGACATTACACATATCACTTGCTTATCGCACCATTTTGCATCTGTTTTGGTTGGCATTTTTTTGCATTTTTTTCAATTGTGTTTATTCCACTATCACTCTCATTTGGCACAAATCCTTCACCATTGAGGAACAAAAGAACATCCTAAGACAATTTCGTAGACTGCAAGGCCTATCCCCTCTCTCGAGGGTTGTTTTCACATCTTCCCCCCATGTTACACGTAGAGGGAATTCATGTTGGGTTCGTTCCAAGGAAGCATTGATAAGATCATCTAATAGAGGCCAATACTTGCTAGGTACATTTTCTCCCCTCAGAGAATCTATTAATTACATCACTTCCTCCCCATTCAGAAGGTTTACCTCGCTGGATTCTCCCCAAGGAGATCCCTCGAATCCATTTGACTCATCTTCCCTCATAAGAGGTCAACCGTTGTTTAAAACACCACCTGGGTCTCCCCCTCGTGGAAATCACATCCCAAACATAATGGAAAGACCCACTGTCCCTACCTTACCATTTATGGCTAGTTTAAATCTACTTAATTTGGCTAAACATACAAATGACCCCATTTCTCATGATGCGACATGGTCGGCTATGCTAGACAAGCTTCCTTTCAATATTCCCAAATTTGAAGGAAAACAGGGAGACAATCTCGCCAACCATGTTATGTCTTTCCACTTATGGTTTTCATCTAACAACATAGTGGATGACCCTATTATAGCAACCCTCCCCAACCACAAACAATAGTGTTATAACAACCCTTTTCCAATCAAGGGGTGGTTACACAAGAACAACATCCTCGTCCACCTGATGATGGCTCTTTCCAAAATATCTATACGTTGGAAATCAACCTCCAAATAAGAGCCAAAGTTTATGATGGGCCTTCCACCCCCCAAGTGGAAGACATTTATATCCCCTCGGGGGGGCCTCTACAGATTCCTCGATCGAACACCAAACAAATCCCACGGATTCCAAAAGTTCCACTTCGGTGTACCCCTAATAAACCTCACATGACAGATGCCCACAATTACAGTATTGTGGATGACTTGGCTCAATCCTTAGCGGCCATGTCTATGTTAGAAGTGTTGCATTCCTTCCCAACACAAAGAAGGGCATTACTCAATGCACTTGGTACCATTGATCCATCTGATTCACACCTTATGACCTTTGATGTTGACAAAGGTTATCTACGACTACCATTATCAGTCGCATTTCAAGTATTAGTCACGGTAAAAAACATCATGATCCACCGCTGTATCATCGATGAAAGTGCATCCACTTGCATTATGTTTGTAAAAGTATGGAAACAATTAAGATCACTTGAGTTGGTCCCCTCATCTATCGCCCTTCATGCATATGATGGGAGACGATCCCAACCAAGAGAATTGTACCAAAATTTCTCCATAGAGGTGGGTGGGAAAGATGGTTATGATCGATATCGAAGTAATCGACGCAAAACTTGACTACAACATCCTCTTGGGGCGTAGTTACATGTACTCCAGGAATGCGGTATCCTCTTCAGCCTTTTGTATCATGATGTTTCCCTTAAATGGGAATATAGTTACCCTTTGCCAGCATAACTATTATGACCCTAATACCACAAGCAATCCCGACAACGTCCTACCAACTATACTGGGAGATGATCAACCATATGTTGACATTGCCCCTGGTATGTACAAGGACTCCAATCTATTAGGATCATATTCAGGACCACCATTGAAGATTCCTACATCTACTGATGGCCTAATGTGAACAATTTTCACCACTGAAAATGGAGTCGCTTCCACCTCAACACCGTCGCTGAGTCATGGCATTGAAAAAACGTTGAGTCCATTGGTACCACCTAATTTCAAATCTCATTATTGTATCCTCCCACGGGTGTACAAGGGACGATGGTTATGGCTCAGTTAACTCTACCTGGGCTAACTTTGGGAATCTCGATGTGGTACCTTACAACAACCTTCCTAGAGATGGCTTCCAAACCAGTCACCCATTATGAGTTTTTCCTTGTTTCTACAATGCCTGTAACACATTCAATTACGACATCCCATCCTATGATATCTGCAACTACACCACAATCGGTCATCACTAAGACCACCAATGGGGGCACCCAACAACCGAAGTTGAAATCTCCCCTATTACCTAACCCAACATCTAAATCGGTGGAAACCACTAAGCCTAAAGCAGGGGGCATTAACCATTAGGAGTTAAAATCCCCAGTTATGATTAATACTCCCACTCAAAGAGTTACACCACCATGTTCTCTTTTCAAGAAGCAAGGTGTAATATCCTAATTTTGACCCCATCACATTAAAATGTAAATGATGTAAAAAATTTATAAAACCGTGGTGAGGAGCTCAAGGCCAAGGCCGCACCATCAATTTAGTGTTAAAATTGTTGCATATGGTTGGTGTGCTATCCAATCACAATAGAAATTGTGAATACCATGTAAATATGCATTTTAATAAAACACCCACAACTAGCTATGCAATGCAATGCAACAAGAGTATGGGGGAATGATTTTTACAAGGAATTGGGAGGGAAATATTCAAACCCTTAGAGCCAATAATTCAATCCAAGTGTCAATGGGAGAACCCATAAACCCTCAACTACCCATTTTGACTTATGCACCCAATCATTTAATTCTTCCAAGAGTTGGTTGAGGTAGTTAATGCATTGGGAATGGAGAGGTATGGTTGTCCAATTCGGGTATGGGAAAGCCACCATTTTTGGAAAAACACGTTTAGATTCTTGGGCAAGAAAAGAGCCATGAATTTTCTCCCCAAGCCATTATCCATCAAACAGTTTGGATCTATCACGAGTTTGAAGCTACCTGGGTGTTTTTCTCCATGAAATTTATGTGTTTTCCTTCATTCTTAGTTGGGAGAAGGGTGTTTTTATGGTATAGAAAAATGGGGAAGAAGAGGAATTCGTTTTGGGGTCCCTGGGGTTTCATTGAGGCCATTTTTTTCCATTCGAATGCTCATGTGCATGTGGGGAAAAACATTTTCTTCCCTATGGTCGATTTTCCTTATCCCCCAAATCTTTTTTTTTGGTGCCACGATTTGGGGAAAACCCATGGACATCTTGCTTGTGAATCCCACAGTTGAAATTGTTTTCCTATGCCTAACATATTTGCTTGTTGTGTGTGTGAAAGAATGATTGTGGATCAAGTTATGGGTATCCATTGCTTTGGATGTGCATGATCTTGAGTGTTCCCTTTCCTTGTAGAAATCATGCCCAGCTCGGGGGTGGAAATTGTGTTAAGAGATTGATGAACACAATTGGCCTATGGCTAGGTGGAATATCGTAGCTGCATAACTAGTTTCTTGGGACAAATTCACCAGTAAGATAAGTATTCTATATGTGTTTTACTTTTGCAGTGATTTAATTATTTGATGATTGTTATTGATATGTTGAATGCATGTGAAATGTGTGTGGATAGTTTAATTCCATTGTGCATGTTTATTTTGACATATGTACACATCCATTTTATTTGTTTATATGAATTTGATGAATGGGGCTGAGTGAGTTTGTTGAAAATCCCAGAATGTTTGTCATGTTCCCTTCCTTGAGCCGTATCGACGGGAGGGGACGTGACATAAGGCCATGCAACCAACCTATGTCATAGTCTACCGGAGCTAAGGAATTTTCTTAACACCCTCGTTGGCATCATCCACGCTCCACCAATGGAAAAAGGGGGTAAATACCCATCGCTCACATCTAATCCTAGAACTCTACGTACATATCACACATGTTCCATATGCTCTCAATATGGGAACTATACACATCATTGCCATGACCTCCCTCACTATCGGGGTTCCTTTCCAACTATTCATCTCACCGAACCCTTGGAAGATACCTCACCTCCCTCATATCCAAAAGAAGCTCCTATCAGCATGGGTACTATAGTGATCCCGACTAGTCCCTCCCCACGTTGGGCCGATTCCATACACAACCAATAGTCGCCATGACGCCCACAAATCTCGGCCATTGTTTTAAATCATATGAATGCCACTTGACCATGTTGCTCATGCAATTTAATGTCTGACCAATCATTCCAATGCCATATTATTGCTGCATTTCGCACATTGCAGACAACCCAAAGCTGAATAGTTGATAACCTTGTCCCATGTGGAACCACCCTCCCTACAGTAATCAAATAGGATACCAAACCAGCACAACGAAATGGGGACAAAAACATGTCACATTTGTTGGATACCGTGATAGATCTTGATCCCCCATCACTAATTTCTCATGAGGTGATAGACCCCTTAAGATTCCCTCAAGAAGAAATCCTAGCACGCACCGCAACCATCCATGAGTACCTTGACATCTTGCATCTCGATTCAATTTCTCTTTCTTCCCATAATGAAGACCTTGTTGAAGCCTCGGATGTGTAGGTTGTCATAATGGGTTCTAAGGCTAACAACAGGGGGTGAAAACCCAGACTGAAAGGATTCAAAAGGTCCTACGCAAGGACAGTTCTATCCCCAACCTGCTTGGTGTAGTTAACTCCCATGGATACAAAGGCCTATGCTGGCACTTATGGGGTTTGATCCAAGAAGGATCTGTCTTCCTAAGGAGGTAGATCAAAGTGTCCTGATTCTAGAGTGGATCTAAACCTAGGACAAATCTACCTTAAAGGAAATCTAAAATAAGTCAGATCTAATCTAAAGGAAGTGTATTGATTGTGTGCAAGATAACTTGGTTTGAGTTCTAATAAGTCATTTCACCAATTTAATAGAAATGTAAAACTAGATCATTAACTTACTACTTCAAAATACGATCAAGCAAAGAAAATTACTGATAATAGTTTAAAGATCAAGCATATCCAATGTTACCCTGTAGCTCTTATGCTAATTGAAAAATTAACATGAATTATTGATTTAACAGCTTTTGTGAATCATTTGCAGAAATAGATAAAGATTTTAATTAAATAAATTCAATTAAAACATAAATACACATAGACCGTGAATTAAGACAAATCCAACTCAAAGATCAACGCATTAATGATTGGCTGCAAAATCAACAGTATTGATTGATAATTAAGGTGAAGAAATCAGACATCATCAAAGAAATTTGATAACATAAACAAAGAAGATGCCGAAAGAAACTAACTTCGATTCATTGGTCTGCAAAAAAATTACATGATCACAAGTGAAACATTGTTTTTCCAGTCCTTCTATGGCGATTATCTACCCCCAAAATACATCATCCCCTCCCTACAATACATCTACCCCTTTAAATAATAATTACAATATTGTTACAAAGGGTAAGTTCCCCATAAAAAGGGATTACAAAATCGGATTGATCTAAGAATAACCAAGAAAATCGTGCCACTTGGAACATATCTCTAACACTTCATCTAAATCTGGATAGTTTGTTGTGTCGAGCCCCAGCTGGGCATCACATGTGAAACCTTCCATTTCATTCTCTTCCAACTTATGCCAGGTCCGCATGAAAATGTGGATCTTCCCTTCCATAGCGACATGTTTCCTGATGAACTGATCCACATGTGCAATTTGGATATGCTCAAGCTGCTGGATCTTTTCTTTGACCTCATCACATCAACTTTCAACCTGTTCGATCATCAATTTCGGTGTACAGGCATCTTCAATGAGTTCCATGGTAGGGAATTGTATTTTTTCCATAATGTTTTCCGCAACATACCATCTCCTCCCACAAATAGCATGTGCCTTTTGGATGGTTTCTTCAATCATATCAATGAGATCCTTCCAAGCATGCAAAACAATTCTGATTTTCCTGAGTTTGAAACTACTTAGAACAGGAATGTCCTCTGGTTTATCTTTAATATACCTTTTCCATTCAATAATGTCGTCATAGACCTTAGAGGCTTGCTATCTTTTATCCATCTACCCATTAAGGCTGAAAAACATCTTTCCAAAGGCAATGTTAGTCTCCTGAATTTCATTCAGAGTACTAAATAGTTCACCAAGCAGCTTGTGATGTTCCTCATTGACCTAAATAGCCAAGTCTTTAAACTCCTATTGAGAGAATTTAGAAAAGGAAGAAGAGGCTACACTTGCAGTTGCATCCTCTAGCTTCTTTTCTAAGACAGTTATCTTTTCTTCATGGGCAGCGTTCAAGGTTTCAGCATCCAATAATTGAATGTGCAAAGAATCATTATGTGCTTGAAGGTATTCAACCTTATCCCCAAATGCTCTTTAGAGTTCATGAATATCAACTTCATGGTCTTCATTGGCTTTAACCAGCTGCTCTTCAAGTCTCTTCACCTCCTCCTTCTTCGGATCAATTTATTTGTTCAGTGTTTACACTAAATCAAAGTTTGCCCCTGCAAAAGCACCCATGGCAGCAGCAGCCTCCAGTGCTTCTTGTTGTATGTCATCTGATTGCTTATCCCAAATGATTTTATTAGGAACAAGTGCCTGCAAGACACCTTGATATCTAGCTCTCTTTTTACCTTTCTTCACCATTGCTTTTGCTGCCTTACTATGAAATTAGTATCCAAGGGGGACTACAATGTCCTCTTCAAAATCAGCTACCATCTCAGTAAATGATGTGGTCACATTTGGTGTTGAAACCAATGGAGCAGTCTGGGTGACAGTGGAGTTAGGAATTTGCATAGTGATTTGAGAAGTGGTAGGTGAAGAAGGGGTATCTTCTGGGACTGATGGTACAGAGGTTGGAGTAGGAATTGAAGTAAAAATTTTGGAAAGTGAAATGGATGTATCAGCAGTTGATGGTGAGGAAGGAACAACTAGGACTTGGACATCATTGTCTGGTGGTGATGAAGAAAATGATGGTGATGGCAGAGGGACAGTCGAAGACTAGATCTCTGCCACTTTTGATGGTGGAATGTGAAGTGGGACTGACAGGGTAGGAAGTGGAGTAGTGATGGTGGTTAGTGCATGAAATAGTTGGGATATGGAAGATGGTGGTGTTACCCCAGGTGATAAAGTTGAAAGAGTTTGAACATATGAGAGTAAGAGTGCTGAAGTTGTGATATCAGCAGCAGTGGTGGTTTCAAAAAACTGTTGATCTAGAATAGGATCATCCATTGTTATGGCATCCAACAAATCTTCCATTGACTGAGAACTTTCAATTACTTCTTCTATCACAGGAACAAAAGGAAGTATCTCATCTTCCACATCATTGTCTTCAATGTTTAGTGTAGGAATTTGAGAGGCAGGAATTTGAATCTTCTTTCTTTTAGCTAGTTTGCTCACAGCCATCACTTGAACATCGGAAATTAAGTTGGCTGCAACAGCCTCCTGAACATCAGTAGTGGGTTTAGCTACTGCAACTACTTGGGTGTCCACCACCAAAGTCATATGTACTAATCTCTCCTTTAATTGCCGAGATGTTTGCATTAATACTTTTAATTCTGCAGCAGTCTTTAACTTCGAAGGTTCTTCCATAAGGCCTTTTCCTTTGTCTCCATCCGGATAAGTGAGCATCAATGGAGCATTTTCTTTCTGGGCTTCTTTTTCTTCCCTGTCTTTCCTTGTTTGATAATCAAGCTTGAGTTGCATTCTTCTGTAGCTCAAAACCTTGGTTTTTAGCTCCTGTTGGTACTGAATTATAAGATTCTATTCATCTCTGCTTTTGGCCCTTGCCAGGACTTTAGAGAAAGTATTTACTCCCTAGTAAATAGAGTCACCAGAAATATCTTGATGAACATAACCAATCTTTGTATGATTTTGTTTAAAGTGAGCATCAAGAAATCCTTTAGGGTCATGCATCCTTTTGGGAGCATACCCCAATCTCAAAGAAACAATCTTGTCTCCCAGGACTATAGCCCAAGTTGAAGTTGGGATAACCAAAGGTCCTAGATTTAAAGGAAACTTAGGCCATCCCCTCCTTTTGGGACCAATGAGCTTAAGGTAAACCCCATCAATGACAGTTTGATAAGAAACTTCCTCAATCACCAACCTGTTTAGAACTATTATGGGTAGTAGGTGAACAATTCCACTTCCCCACACTCTGACATATGAGAAAGACTCTCCCACATACCAATCACCATTGTAGCAATAAAATTTCTGGCATCAGCTGAGAAAGAAGGTGCTTCTTCTCTGAATATTTGGAAGTAGACAGCTCCAAAGAAGTGGTCACAAATATCATATAATAAGGGCACATAATTATTTTCCCAAAGTGCTGAACAGTAAATATGAACAGGAGGGGTTGATAGAGTCCAATTCCATCCCATGTCAGGATATTGGAATTCTGTGCAAAAGACATCGATCACACAAGCCAAGAAGAATAAGTGTGGCTTCCTTGAAGCTGGTGATTTATGGTAATTTTCAATGGTCGTCTTCAGTTCTGTTGACAAAATTGAAGCCCAAGGAAATGAATCCCCGGTTGTTAAGATATGATGGGTTACAGATGCCCATTCAGCCTTAAATACTTAGCAATTTGGAAGGCCATAAATCCTGCTAAGCATGGCTTCCAGCAGGGAATAAGGTTCCTTAAATCATGAGACAGGATATGAATTATCATCCCTAGGCATGAAAATAGCTGGTTTGTGCATCCAAGACTTCAACATTTCATTGAAATTACAACTAGTTGCTGCTGAATTTAGGAATGCCGGATTAAGAGGTTGAACAGCTGGTTTTAGGGCGTATGCTCTTATAAAAACCTCAGGACAAAATGTGGTCAGTTGGGACCCTGTGCTATCATTAAAAGACTGGTCCTTAGGGTTGGCATGGTTGATAATCCATTTGACCGCATTAGTATAGGGAAGTATGGCAAGTCTGCTTACTATAGCATGGAGTTGGGAATCCCTAATTTTTTCATATGCAATCCGGTCGTTCTGAATATCGGATAGGTCATCATTATAAAAAATAGAGTAAATCTTGGATCAATAGAGCTAGTAAGTTTCTGAAACCTTGTCAGTGGTGTCGGCAAGGATGCCAAAGTTTGGGTACTTATTCAAAGAGTCTTTTTGTGCAGTTTTGGATCGAGTGTTGCGAGACATGTTTGAAAAACTAGTAGATTCTGATAAGCGAACAAAAAAAATCAACAACAATTCAAAATAACAAAATCTGTAAGCAATTGAATAAGAGAGTGACATGAAACCAACCTATGCAAACTGCAAATGGTGAAAATGACCCCTGGTAAAAACTCACGGTAAAATCCAAGCAGCAGGTAATTTTTGAATTTAGAAAAATGATAAAAGAAAACAGGAAAAATGGACATATTTATTAATTTATCCAAGCAAAATCTAAGTCGTTGATTAAGACAGATCGACGATTGATAAGCGATCTTGCGAGATGCGGAAGGATAAGTTGCGAGGTTTTATTTTGGCAATATATACATTCATCCCACAATCCGCAATCCACAGTTGCGGGATGCGGAATCGCAACTCATAGTAACAAATAAACCAAAATTTTTGCAATCTGAAATCCGCAATTTGTGGGTTGCGGAAATGAAAACGACTCAACTTAATAAAATGAACTTTCTGCAATTCGCAATCCGCATTTGCGGGTTGTGAGTTGCAGAAATGCAAAGCGCAAAACCATTTGTGAACTCTTCCCGCAATCCGCAATTGCGGGTTGCGGGCATCAATGACTGCGATTATTGAAATAATATTTCCGCATCCACAATCCGCATTATGGGTTGCATGTTGCAGAAAGAAAACATTCCAAAAACAAAAACCAAGCTTCCACAATCCACAATTGCGGATTGTAGGTTTGCGGAATTGCGGGTTGCGGAAAGACCTGATTTTTTGGGAAAAATCAATGCTTTCCGCAACTCACAAAAATACTTAGAAAAGCAAGAAATTTTCAAAGGAAAATTATTAGTAATTATATCAAATCATGACAAAAGCATAGAATCATGACAAGCATGGTGAACAACCCCAAAATGACTAAGGAATTTGAGCATTACCTTTGCATATAAAAAAATTGGGGCTCCTATGTTTTGATAAAACATGGGATCTGTTGTACCTACAACAGACCCTAAGTCTCGAGATGAGGATATACTAGAAGAATACATATTCACCACAGATGAGGAAATAATTGAGGCCATGAATGCTACTGAACCCCCATGGGCCTCTTTCCATGATAGGTCCTCAGCAGCAAGCAGGAAGGAACCACACACACTCCCCATTGAATAATAATACACAATCGATTCAAAAGACTTTTTCTCCCCAAGTCACATCAATTGGTTTAAAAATCCTATCTCTGCCCCAGATGCATTCAAATATGGTAACCTTGAAAATATATCCCCTATCATACAAGTTGATATCTCCACCACACTAGGATTCATCGAAAACATCTCTATCGAGGCTTCATGCTTGTCGTAGGAAATTACTGATTTCACCTCTCTATTTAAAGAGTTATGTGACACGTCTTTGCATGGTCCTATGAAGAAATGTCGGGTCTCGACTCAACAATTGTCGAACATCACATTGACACTTGGCTTGATGTCATTCCCATCTGACAGAAACAACACCCATTCCTCCCTTCTAAGGCCCCCGCAATCAAAGCTGAGGTCGAAAAACTCTAGCAAGACAGATTTATTTTTCCCATCGCTTACAGATCATGGGTGTCTAACCTCGTCCTGGTTAACAAAAAGAAGGGAACTATTGGCATCTGTACCGATTTTCGAGACCTCAATTTATCCTTCCCCAAGGATAATTTTCCCATGCCATTCATCGACCAAATCGCTGACTCATGTGCCGGTAGTGAAATGTTGTCCTTCATGGATGGGTTCTCCGTATATAACTAGATACACATTCGCCCCTAGGATTAGTATAAAACTGCATTTACCACACCATGGGATTCCTTTTCTTACAAAGTCATGCCCTTTGGCCTGAAAAACATTAGCGCCACTTTCCAGCAAGCAATGGCATATGTTTTTAATGAATGTTATCACATCATCCTCGCCTTTTTAGATGACCTTATAGCCAAGTCCACAAAAATATGTGACCACCTTGAAGACCTTCGTACCATATTCACAAGATGTTGCAAGTATAATATATGCTTAAGCCCCCTCAACTGTGTATTTTGCGTCACTGTCGGTTTCCTCTTAAGATACATTGTTTCCAAAGATGGTATCATCGTCAACCCTTCCAAGGTTCAAGCCATCTTGGAATTACCATCACCACGAACACGATTCCAGTTGCAGAGTGTCCAAGGTAAGGCCAACTTTCTTTATCATTTTGTTCCTAACTATGCCACTCAGGCCCATGGATTTTTATGGCTTCCAAGAAAATATATGCCATTTTAGTGGGATGACTATGCCCAACTACCTTTGATGCCCTTAAACAAGAATTTTCATCAACCCACCTCATCTCTCCTATAGAATTTGACAAATATTTTTTCTTGTATATCTCTTCGTCAGATTCTATTGTAGCTAGCGTATTGGTCCAACCTGCGACAAACCATCAAGAACATGTCATATATTATGTTAGAAAAACCCTCACTGGACCTACACTCAACTACACCCATGATGAGAAGCTTGTCCTTGCAATCATCATTTCTGTACAAAAACTCCACCACTATATTTTGCTCCAAAAAACAACCGTCGTCGTTGATTCCAACCCTATGTAATACATACTTAGTCATAGGCTTATCTAGTAATTTTGCATGGTGGATCATTATTTTACAAGAATTTGACCTTGAGCTTGTTATTCCTAAAAGAAATCAATCCATGGCCTTAGCCGAACTCATTACAGATATTCCCTCCACCACCACCAGTGAATTTGTCCAAGACCAACTACCCGATGAACACCTCTTTCTCATTACGACCAAAGATCCTTGGTATGATGATATCCTACTTTATCTCCACACCCAAAAATTTGCTCCCCACTTATCCCACGATGATCATCATAAAATCCACCACTAGGCACTATGATACCTCCTCATCGGAGACGTCCTATATCATTGTGGTATCGACATTATTCTTCGACTATGTCTAACGCATGAAGAAGATGAAGAAGTTCTCAATGATTGGCATAGCAGTGCGTGTGGCGGCCACCTCTCTGGATTAGCCACCGCCCATAAAATATGAGGAGCAGGATATTTTTTCCTTCTGTATTCAAATATTGTGTTTACACTATCAAAAGGTGTGCCAATTGTCAGTTCTTTTCCTGCAAAACACGGTCTCCCTTGCACCCCTGCATCTGGTTATCACTGCAGGCCCATTCTACAAATGGGCAATTGATTTTATCGAATGTCTTTCAGCGTAATCCTAAGTTCACCACCATATCGTTGTCATCGTGGACTAATTCACCAAATGGGCCAAAGCAATGACTACATTTGATTGTAAAGCAATAACCGCATCATGGTTCTTCTTCAACCATGTCATCTCCCGCTTCGGCATTCCCAAGCAACTTATCTTCGATAACGAAAGACACTTCCGCAATGAAACATTTGAGGAACTATCACGGTTGTTAGGATTTAAACATGAATTTTCAACCGCTTACTATCCTCAAAAAAACGGTTAGGTTGAAACTGTTAAAAAAATCCTCAAAACTATGCTCCAATGCACAGTGGATAAAAACAAAACCAACTGGTACTACATGCTCTTTCCAGCCCTGTAGGATTACCACACTTCCATCAAGACTACCACAAGTTTTACCCCATTTCACCTTGTACATGGAGTAGAATTAGTCCTCCCAATCGAGTGTCAAATCCCTACCCTCCAATTTTTCGTTGAGTTGCCACCAGATACCCCTACTATAGAACAACGCTTATTCATTTTGGAACACCTTAATGAGGAAAGGCGTGACTCTCTTCAAAAAAATGAAGCCATGAAGGTGTTAAATTTTCAGAATTTACTTCAATCTGATCTAGGATCTTAACTGAGAGAACAACATGTACAGCAGATCTACAACATATCATTCATGGAGACAATAATGCAAGCACACAAGAGACACAAAGATTACTTGGAAAACCATAAAGGTGAAAAAACCCAATAACTTCCTCATAGATAGATAGAGCAATGATACAACCCAAACATAAGAGATAGACATATCCTAGCAGCAGATCCTCCTCCTCCATAAGTGTGCCACTCCTCCTTGAGTGCATAAGTGAGAAGTGAGTGATCAAATAGAGTGCCTCCTGCACTCTATTTATACTTGACTTGACTTGCCTTTTACATAAATCATGTAGGCTCGAACTTAACCACATAACATAATGCTGACTAGGAAAACCCCCAATAGGGTGGTCTAATAACCCTTCGACCCACATGGCTGACCCCCAATAGGGTGGTCTAATAACCCTTTGACCCACATGACTTATACAGGGCCGACCGTAACAAGTTGGTCTAATAACCCATCAAGTATAAGTTACGACATTTACAATATAAATGACGACACTTCCGTATAGAGGAATAATACCATCTCTATAGGAGTACATACAACATACATATATGAAATACATTCCGAAGTTACATATACATCAACACTCCCT
This sequence comes from Larix kaempferi, assembly GCA_027924585.1. Lineage (NCBI taxonomy): Eukaryota > Viridiplantae > Streptophyta > Pinopsida > Pinales > Pinaceae > Larix > Larix kaempferi. The sequence continues at coordinate 11,478,764 of BSBM01000368.1, forward strand.
CTTAACTAGGAAGGTATTTCTCAGCACAGGTCTTCTAGCACAAGTCTTCTTCTCTGGATCATCGTCACTGGATAATCGTCATCGAGACATCATCATCGTCACTGCTACTGCTATCTTAATCAATCTCTGAATCTACTCGTCATAGGAAGTTCTACAGAGCCAGTCCTTTTTCATACTGGATGTAGGCCCACCACCTGCAGGTCTTCATCATCACTGGCCATACTGTGGAATCCTCAGGACTTATTACATGCGTCACAAAACCTCGAAAGAGCATCTGTCAGATATCCCAGGGCAACGAATTACATGCCATAGGAAAAACCTTGAAAGACTATCTACAGATCTCCCAGGGCCATATTATATGTGACCTCACCACAAAACCTCGCAAGAGCATCCCAGGTTGTTACGAGCACACAGCTCTACCTATAGGATATCCCAGGGAATGAATTACATGTGGTCACCACAAAACCTCGCAAGAGCATCCCAAGCTGTTACGAGCACATAAATCTACCTATAGGATCTCCCAGGGCATGAATTACATGTGGTCATGGCAAAACCTCGCAAGAGCATCCCAGGACTGATTACGGGCACACAGCCCAACTTATCGGATCTCCCAGGGACACAAACTATATGCCATAGGACAAAACCTTGAAAGAGCATTTGCCAGATATCCCAGGGCAGCGAATTACATGCCATAGGCACAACCTCGAAAGACTATCTACAAATCTCCTGGGGCAATGAATTATATGCTCATCTACACAACCTGATCCACGACCATAGAGTATCAACCTGATACTCACCATACATCATCTGATGTACACATGATCATCATCACTGCAACATCCTACTGCATGTCATCTAGAGCAACATCCTGAAGCTCGTCATCCACGATCATCCTGATCATATACTTCATCTACCTTATGCATACCAAGTATCTACCTTATACATATCATCATACATGATCCACCTGATCATAAAATGTATCCACCTGATACAAATACAAATACATGATGCATATCACCATACATGATCCACCTGATCATACAATGTATCCACCTGATACATATACAGATACATGGTCCAAGCATCCAACATGATGCATATACAAAAATACATACACATGATCCAACCGATCATATCCAGCATCCAACATGATGCGTACATACATATAAATGATCCAAATGATCATATCCAACATCCAACATGATGCATACATACATACATAAAAATGATCCAACTGATCATATCCAGCATCCAACATGATGCATACATACATATAAAAATGATCCAACTAATCATATCCAAGCAGAAACCAGAACATCATCCTGATGCTCATCATCCAGCGCTTACATCCACAGCCATGTGAAGGATCCTAATTCCAACATGCTTGTAATGGATTCAGCAAATGTGTCCATCACTTCTTCCTCGAAGTGTCCTCGATCTGAAGAACGCTAAGCCTCTCTCTGAAGTACTCAAAATTCACCCTGGCTAGTGGCATCATCAGCACCTCTGCAATCTACTCGTACGTCGCAACATACAGGAGCTTCACAGCTCCTCTCTGCACCATATCCCTGATATAGTGATATTTGATCTCTATGTGTTTCAACCTGTCATGAAACATTGGGTTCTCGGACAGCTTCGCACAACTCTGGTTATCACAAAAGATACCAGTAGCATCCAATGGGAGATCAAATAACTCAGACAGTAGCTTTCGTAGCCATACTGCCTCACAACTAGCTAAACAGGCTACAACATACTCTACCTCAGCTATACTCAGTGCTACACAGGACTGCTTCTTGCTAAACCAAGAGATCACACTTGATCCCATACTGAAGCAGCACCCAGATGTGCTCTTTCTATCTACAACACTGCCAACCCAATCTGAATCAACATAACCCAGTAGGTTAAACTTTTGATTCGCCTCATACTTGAGCCCATAATCCACTGTACCCTTCAGGTACCTCAGAACATGCTTTAAAACAACCAGGTGAACACTCCTCGGATCCGTCAGGAACTGGCTCAATGTGTTCACCGCAAAGCAAATATCTGGTCTCCTGTTCGTCAGGTACATCAAGGACCCAATCATCTGACGATGCATAGAGACATCAACCGGCTCAGATGAAGCATCACAAAGAAGCTTCAGATTCGATGTCATAGGTGTGGCCATGGCCTTGCAATCCATCATCCCGAACCTCTTCAGGATCTCTTACTGCATACTTCCCTTGTCCAAGGAAGATTCCATTTGCACTCTGCCACACCTCCATGCCAAAAACAAATAGTGCATCATCCCCAAGTTCTTCATCTCGAACTCGGTAGCAAGCTTCCACTGCGTGTCGGCAATCAATCTATCTTCACCTGTAACAAACAGGTTATCCGCATACAAAAGTAGTATCACTGGATTGCCTTCCTCAACCTTGTAGAAAAGGTTGGAATCCGCTTTATTCTTGGTAAATCCCAAACTGGATAGAAAGCTGTCTATCCTACCATACCAAGTTCTGCACACATATATGACTACACCATGCTGTCTTGAAATCCATCTGGTGCATCTTCTATTTCATCACTTTTATATTTCTCAATGCTGCCATCTGCAACATGCCTGATCTAATAGTTCCATTTGGAAGTCACAACAGACTTCCCTTCAGCTCTTGGGACCGCATCCCAAACATCGTTCTTCATGATCGACTGATCATGGCATTCTTCCCGTATCCTGGGAACTTCAATATCTTCAATAGATAATTTTGTTGCTGAACCAATGTTGTAGTTCTTCTTTTGTAGGTGATGGCATACGATCTTTCCTACACAACAAGTTAAATTGCATGATTAGAAAACATCTCATAGTTTTCAGAACAAATTCTTAAACATAAAGAAATATGTCATGCAGTCATGCAATTATCTTAGCCAATGCTTCAATACAACATTTATCCATATCCCGTAACTTTCTAGATGCCTTCCAATCTCTACCAAAACATTGTTAAGAGTGTGCACAACTCCCAACATGCCAGCAAAGAGGTTTCATTCTAGATAAGTAGCAATGGAATGTTGTACAGTGCCATAGGCCACTTACCCATGCATATTAGTAGTATACTGTTCATCAATGCAACTATTCTAATATGCATAATACACAACCTAATTCTAGGAACATCAGTATATACATTATTGAACAGTATTATTTAAACAATAAAATATGCAAGTAATGACAATTCAAATACTTATCTTTGTTTGTTTGTTGGGTTGACTCCCTCTCAGTCTTTGCTTCTTTTCTGCAACTCCATTCTTATGTGGATTGTGAGAAGTGGTCAACTCCCTCTAAATATCTGCATCCTTGTAGAAACTACTGAAGTGTGCTCCTTTGCTTTCTTACAGGAACAACTAGAGTGTGCTCCCTCTTGTTCTTTGCTTCCTAGATTACCTGTCCTTGAACTTACATCCATCCTTAATTACTATGCATGCTTATTAGTATCATCATTGTGTTATCCTTGAGGTCTCATACATAATCACACATTTATTAGTATAATCTTAAACATGTATAGTCATGATCATTCACAGATAATAAACATTAGTATTCAAGGTTTCAGGGAAGTCTTCTTTTACTCATACATATTCTTATTTGATCATAGGATTCTTCTGGTTAGTTGAATCATCAATCAAGATAAGAGATATAATATGCATAAAACCCGTGATTATTCAAACCTATACCTTCATGATTCTTCTGGTTAGTCATATCATCAATTATGGTAAGAAACATAATATGCATACAACCATGATTATTCAAACCTATGACTTCATGAATAATCATTATCAACAACACAACAGTATAAGATCCTAACACAAGGTAGGATTCTAGCTTGATATAGGAAAAACATACCTGGATTAGCATGCTAGCTAGATATGTCTAACATACCCGCATAATGTTTTCTGGTTCTCTTCAGTGACTTGTGCTAGTAACCTGCATGTCTCATAAGTTAACCATTGTAGAACCAAGTTATACATACCTCAAAAGTAGTTCTTCTATGTGATCCATGACAATGGATGAATCTTTGTCTTCATGTCACCATGAGCATATGTTCTTGAAGTAGAACATGATTTGACTTTCTTGGTGTACCTTTTTGTGTTAGCAGACAACATAAACCTCATACAACACTATAATGCATTAGTACAATCATAAGTGTCAACACCCTAATCAATGAATATCTTTTATCGTGCATTCATAATTTTATTAAGGTGATATGACAAGTCTAGATTTAATCAAGATTGTACTAACTGTAATAATATGAAGACAAATATACCATAACTTAATCATGAACAAATCTTGAAACATACCTGGATAATTCATACCTGTCGATATTGCTTGTAATCTTCTTATGTAAGGCCTTAGCCTCATCTCCCTCTGAAATAGGAACTTCTTCACTTATGCAAGTGACCAATCCATATTCTTCTAGCATTAACCCAATCCACTTGATTTGCAAGAACTGGATCTGGAGCTGGATTAGGGTTTGTTAGAGAAACCCCAAAAATTCAAACTTTGAATTTCAAACTTTCGAAAGGATAGAAATATGTGCCTTGATGAGCTGATCAAGCTGGTATGCTCAGAATTTGAAAACTGCAAAGTTTCACTCCTCAATTTTTCCTTTGAAACTTCCAGATTCACTGGACGTGACCCCGAACTAGGGTTTGATGAAGCCCACTCTTCTGCCCCATCAAAAGGTTTGATCCAAAGCTCTAAGCTTCTATTTTTATGAGGAACTTCCAGGCGTGGTCACAGATTTCAAAAATTCCCATTTTTGCAGAAGCCCTAATTTTCCACTTTTCTGATCAAAGTCCCAAACTAGGGTCTGATCAAGCTCGGCCTTCTGCCCAACCAAAAATTCTGATCTTGGTCTCTAAATTTTGATTTTGATGAGTAGCATCCAGCCATGGTCTTTGATTACAAAAATTCCAACTTTCTCCGAATCCCTAAATTCCGGAAGCCATGAATGAAGGTACTCAAAAATAATTATGTTTTGACAGAAATATGTACCTGATTGTTTCTGGTGTACCTCCGAACTTTTTGATCCATAGGTTCTGAAAATTTTTTTGAGATAGCCCGACCTATTATCTTTCCATCCTGACAGGTTTGACCTCAATTGGATTCTCTGAGAGAGAGTTATTCCAATTGTCGTAACGCGACCTTTTTATGCGATAATACAGGAGAGAAAACTTGTACAATGTGCCACGTGTCACTGGTTCAATTTCGGCCTCTAAAAATTTTTTTCTGAGATAGGACAGTCTGTGTCGCAACGTGACCTGTTTATGGGATAATACATGAGATCGAACTTGTACGGTGTGCCATGTGTCACTGTTTCAACTTCGGCCTCTGAACATTTTTCCTGAGATAGCCCGACCTGTTATCTTTCCATCCCGACAGGTCTGACCTCAATTGGATTCTCTGAGAGAGAGTTATTCCAATTGTCATAACGTGACCTTTTTATGGGATAATACAGGAGAGAAAACTTGTACGGTGTTCCATGTGTCACTGGTTCAACTTCGGCCTCTGAAATTTTTTTTCTGAGATCGAACAGTCTTTGTACTACTTGTCACCTTTTACAAAATTTCATTTGGAGCTTCCTAGCCCAAGTTATGATCTTTTTCCCAAGGTCACCTGATTTTGACTCAGATCTGGAAGAGGAAGAAACCCTATATTGTACAGATCATAAATCACAAAGTACAACGAATTAGAGGTTGTCCTTTGGAGACAAGGTACATGGGGATTTAATCTTGGACTTGTAAAAGTTTCAGATACGAAAACTTCGCCAAAATAGATTTATAACGAAAGTGCTATGATGACTGGTTTTTGCTATTTCAAGCCCTAGCATCGTAATTGCAACAAGTGTCATACATGCCATATCATGCCTTCTTTCAGACTAGCTCTGATACCATGTTAAATTTTTAGAATTTACTTCAATCTAATCTAGGATCTTAACTGAGAGAACGACATGTACAGCAGATCTACAACATATCATTCATGGAGACAATAATGCAAGCACACAAGAGACACAAAGATTTACTTGGGGAAAACCATAAAGGTGAAAAACCCCAATAACTTCCTCAGAGATAGATAGAACAATGATACAACCCAAACATAAGAGATAGACATATCCTAGCAGCAGATCCTCCTCCTCCATAAGTGCGCCACTCCTCCTTGAGTGCATAAGTGAGAAGTGAGTGATCAAATAGAGTGCCTCCCACACTCTGTTTATACTTGACTTGACTTTCCTTTTACATAAATCATGTAGGCTCGAACTTAACCACATAACATAATGCTGACTAAGCCGACCCCCAATAGGGTGGTCTAATAACCCTTCGACCCACATGGCCGACCCCCAATAGGGTGGTCTAATAACCCTTTGACCCACATGACTTATACAGGGTCGACCCCAACAAGGTGGTCTAATAACCCATCAAGTATAAGTTATGACATTTACAATATAAATGACGACACTTCCGTATAGAGGAATAATACCATCTCTATAGGAGTACATACAACATACATATATGAAATACATTCCGAAGTTACATATACATCAACAAAAGGTCCTCTCCAAGGCACACTACAATGTACAAGTGTGACCACGCACCTTCACCGAAGGTGACTTTGTTCTTTTGTTTAATTCCAAGAAAGACGGTAAACCAAGACCCAGGAAGTTTGTATCTAAATGGATAGGCCCTTATGTCGTTAAGCATTGTCTCCCAAAAGGATCCTATATCTTAACCGACGATGAAGATATTACCCTCAAAAACCCAGTCAATGGGCTGTACCTCAAAAGGTTCTACCATTGACTACCAAGTACCCCACAGGTACGCACTGTTCTGATTATATGATTTATGCATTGTCAATACCTTGGTTATGTATTTTACTACACTTGGGTATGTGTGTCGCATGTGCAGGACCGTGATCAGGCCAATATGGATCCTCTCATTTGTCCATTATATGAATAAGACTCCAAAGCTCTAACAAAAAGGTGCATGCACCCTACCGTAGGTATCATCCTGAAACTAGCATATAGACTCTATTTACCCTCTGTTTATAATGCATATCCCAATATTCCCACTAATAACCATTGGGTCCCAATTCATTGCCTTGATGTGCCATCAACATCATTTCCATGAATAACATGTTCCTCCATGGTTGTGCGCACCACTACCACCCCAGTCATCAATTGACACCCATGATGTCGACCCCCCACAAGTCCGATGCATCTGACCCAACTTGAAAAGACCCCTCTTCGAGTATCATTTTTTCATTTGGGCATTTACTCCACCAACTAAACAATTTTTCGATCCCTCAGAACATGTTATCAAAACAATTCACAAATCCCCCCCATACCTCCATGAGCATTGTACCATTCGCAATCCCCCTTGTATCATCACTCCCACAAAGGCACCTATGGGGCCCCCACCCTCAGACACAACCAGTTCTATTCATTTATCCCACAGGTATATACTACATAGCATCATTTCATGGGGCACATGTCTTTGCATCTGCAAATTATCCCTCACTTCATCCTTGGAAAGTGTCCCTCGATCCACTCAAAACTGTGGGGACTCCACCCATCATCAAATTGGTCCCCCGATACACACAAAACTGTGGGGAACCCACCATCATTCTTTATGAACAAATAGTTCCCTTGTCACCTCACATTAACGGGACACCATAGTATTTTGGCAACAACCCATGGTCACCTTTGATCAATGTATTTGAGTTTCCATATATTCAGCAGTATCTATTTTTTCGGTTACCATTACCATTTGTTTTGCGTCTCCATCAAAGCCCTTTCACTTGCAAATTGTTTCCACCAGTTTCAAACTATGTCGCCCCAAAAGAAAAGATGTCATCCCCAATCCCCATGTTTACATCGATCAAAGGAAGTTATGAGCCCCATGCTTATCAACCAGTCTTGTGTCAGGTATGTCCGTCCACCAGTTGATTACAATATGATCTCGGTTCTTAGGATAGGACCCTCATCTTATCATATACTTCATTTCTCGTCGCATCAAAATACTATGTTCTAAGAGTTGCAGTAGTTGCAGTTGTACCTTGGGATCCCTTTCAATCACTATAAGGGATCACCTCGAACTTATTAGGGAGAATCATTAGTGCTCCCTAACCAAGTGGTTTCCCCTATGATCGATGTCAACACATCATCACATCACGGGGAAACGTACTTTTGAAGGTAGTAGTGTTCACATTTGGAAATCATGATAGTGGTCTATTTGGTACGGTGAAGCCCTCAGGAATTTTTACATACAAATTTTAGTCCCCCACCATAGTGGGTTCACCATGGTCACCAACAGTTCCACTTCTTCAATTTTTTGCATCAGCTCCAAGAGCATTTACTCTAACATCGATTGAAGCCACCTTCATCCATGTCCCAGTAGTTTAGTAGAGTCGACACCTTTTTCCTCTCTCATTGTAATCACTTTGACATCATTTCATGAGCATGGGTATGCCTGTCTCTTTTGTATAAAAACTATTCTTTATTACAGCTCCAATGGTCGTCATCAATAATCTTCCCCCATGGGAGAACTTTATTTTTTCCGCATATGCTTCGTCCTACATAATAGGAGAGAAACAACAAAAATTATGATGCATTATTGGCTCTACAGTACCCTCTAAACCTCATACATCACGGGGCATCTTTTAACGCCTAAAAGTCGCACACATGCGACATTTAGGCGATTCATCCAGTAAAACGTCATCAACATAAAGAATGCATCTCACCATAGGCATCCTTAACAGATCCAAAACAAAACATGAGTTCATAAGTGCCAAGAAACAGTCAAAACAAAGGGTAGCGCAAGTTACCTGAACAATGCTCGCGCTACAGTGCAAGTTACCTGAACAATGTTCGCACTACACCTGCGCGACTTTTCCTTTGATAGCTGCGCTACTTTCAAAACATCGGAACCACTCTCTCCCCGCGGTGCATTAAAGACTCAATCCTCCCCAAGGATCAGAATTCGGCTCCTCACACACTTGGGGGCATTAATCAACCCCCCTTGTGTACCTTGGAACTAGTTCATGAAGGAGGAGAGTTCACATCTAGATCTAGTTGTTTGATGGCCACCTTTTGGCCTATAAAAGGAAGCCATTGACATGCATTTTGGAGAGAGAAGTTAGAGCAAGGTTATGCTATTAGATTTGAGTTGGAGCTTCCTCATAGCCCACCATTTCCTACTGTTATGAGCATTCTCAAGCTTGCTTGCCACCTTCCATCAAGGGGCAAGTGTCTCTCTCCATTGTTCTACTATTTACTTAGCATTTAGTTCGAACAAGAAATACCTCCCTAAGGGAGATTGTTGGATTCCCTTGAAGCCCTCACCTCCTAGGGGTTGTATAGCTATTCCATTAAGCAATGCAAGAGTGTTTTAGTATATCTTTGGTTGTTGTTGGAGTCTGCATCCTCCCCCCATTTCTTTCATTTTGTTTTTATCAATATTTTCATGTTTGCATGTGAACTACACTAACAATCTCTTACAGGATCACTTGGAGGAATACCAACCACCATCAAAAGGGGCTCCAAAGACTGAGGTCTTGCAACAACCTACAACACTTAGCCCATCACAAAGTGGAAGAGTGCACTTGTACAATTTTTTCCATAACATCTCCCCAATATAAAAAAAGATTAACAAATTTATTTTACACTAACATTTCCCTATAATAATAAGCTTATTTTGTTTTCATACATTACTACTCATAACTCTCTCTTATTTTTTTCCTAAATGCTCACACCTTTAATATCAAAAATATATAATTCTCACAACCTCCCGCATACATAATTCCCCACCAATAATACATTATTTCATGTATATGGACACATACATTTCTCATCATTACACATACACATTGCAATTTCCCAATATATATTTCACATAAACTTATTATAATGATTTCGAAAAGTAAAAATTTACTAATAATTTATTATAAGATAATCTTCAAATTTAATGAATCAAATAACAATTTACCAAATATATGTAGAACCCAAAGCCTTATGTCATTGGGGTTTGGAGCTTTAACATGAACTGCCCACAGAAAAGCAACATCTAAATTCAACTAGTCTTAACTACTAAACTATAACCAACAATTAAAAAAAAAAAAAATTACCATACAACTTTGAAAAAACACAATGAAATTACAATGATTTCCAAAAGTAAAAATTTACTAATAATTTATTATAAGATAATCTTCAAATTTAATGAATCAAATAACAATTTACCAAATATATGTAGAACCCAAAGCCTTATGTCATTGGGGTTTGGAGCTTTAACATGAACTGCCCACAGAAAAGCAACATCTAAATTCAACTAGTCTTAACTACTAAACTATAACCAACAATTAAAAAAAAAAAAAATTACCATACAACTTTGAAAAAACACAATGAAATTACACCTAGATTTTCGCAACTTTATCCCTTAAAAGATGAATCCAGTCAAATGTAGAGTGGCTCCATAGCTGGACTGTCATGACTATGATGCAACTATAAAGAGTTCCAATGAGTCTCGTTTACCATCGTAGAAGCCCATTATTTCAGCTTTGCATATAAAAGCTATTGAGATGCCTGCCCAATTCCTGTTTCTGTCTACTTTTTTAGAGAGTTAAAAGCTGGTGGTTGCAGAAGATTTGGATCGAAGAATTCCAGTTTTTGTCTTTTTTGTTTTGTTTTTAACGATGAAGTCTGGGAAGTCTCTGTGGCGTCTGGCCAAAATAGCAGTAATGGATATGATCTTAATTGGTTCCCAGTCAAAGAAGCATTCTCGTACATCTGATCCGAATGAGAATTCTGGTTCCGGTTCTTCGAAACATGGAGAGAGAAAGGGCAAGACCAAGTGCCCAAGTGGGCATGTCAGTGTGTTTGTTGGTGAGGAGCGAAAGCAATATTTCATCCCCATTGCATATTTGTCTCATCACCTTTTCGTTTTTCTTCTTGAGAAAACCCGCCATGAATCTGGGTACAAGCATCCCGACGGAGGAATTGTTGTTATGTGCGATGTGGAAGTATTTGGTCGTCTGATCCATATCATTCAGAACAAAACCTCAGATCCTATGGACGTTGCAGCCATGGAGGATCTGCTCAAGAGGCTCGATGTCACAGAATGTTCTGGTCCACTGGTCATTGAATGAATGTATATTTGTGTGTGTGTGTTTTTACATAAACTCCCCTGGGCCTTGTTCATTCTTACATTCTACAGCTGCAGCCCAACCCATAACTGCGGCTCAGCTGGACCGCAGTATCAAATAATTGGAGTCTTTTAAATAAGATGGCTCAGCTGGACTGCAGTATCAAGCTCTCATACATGAGAAGCTTATATGTATATATATGGATTGATGGCGTTTGAATTTATGCATATTTGACTTTATAATGCTATGTGGGTTATTGCCAAAAACATTTTTGTGACAGCTTTGTGATACAGTTGATCTTGATACTTGCATGCAAATTTCGTTGCAATTGGTAATTCTAATGCTATGTGGGTTCTTGCCAAAGACATTTTTGTGACAGCTTTATGATACAGTCGATCTTGATATTTGCATGCAAATTTCGTTGCAATTGGTAATTCTAATGCTATGTGGGTTTTTGCCAAAAACATTTTTGTGATACTTGCATGCAAATTTCGTTGCAACTGGTAATTCTAATGCTATGTGGGTTCTTGCCAAAAACATTTTTTGTGACAGCTTTGTGATACAGTTCATCTTGATTCTTGAATGCAAGTTTCGTTGCAATTGGTGATTCTAGCTCTAATGGTCAATAAATTCAGAACAAAATGCAGATCCGAAATTTTGATCTACTTCAACCAGTAAGTTTTAAAGTCTCAAGCGCAACCTTTAGGAAAAAGCATTTTGGAAAATTACAGGCCAGCTACTCCATAGTTTCATATCACCCACTGCTCTTTTCCCAGCTGAGTAGAATGCATGTTGTCAACGTATTATTCATGGCAACAAATTTGGCAGAAATCGAGGATGATATTGTTTGACCCGGGAGAAACTGATGATGATCTGTGTTCTTGGCCATACTTGCTGTTGCCAGCCATTGCCATAATTGCATTCGGCTTCTCCATTCCAAACATACTTCACTTGACAGTATAAGAGGCACATGGTCCATTGCCATAGTTGGATTAGGCTTGTCAAGACAGTATAAGATGGACATGGTAGGAATTGGTTTTATATATATTTTGAAGGTGGGTAAATTTATTATAATTTAGCTGTCAATTGATAGTGTGGATTGTTGATTTTCATGATAGATTATTATGTAAGAATGTTAATTGATTTGATTCATCATTATTCGTCATCATAGATGGTCATCCAAGAATGCCAACTGATTTATCATTGTCAATATTTAAGGAAAATAGCTTTAAGTCTTACCCATGACCTAAAGCTACCTGAAGCTTCAATCACAGCTTTAGGAATTTTCTGCTGTGACTGAAACTATTTAGGATTTTTCTGCTGTGAATGAAGCTATCTGTTGTGTGATGATTTAGCTTTGAACTGATTAATCATTGCCATTATTTAAGAAAAGCAGCTTTAAGTCTTACCCATCACCTAAAGCTACCTGAAGCTTCAATCACAGCTTTAGGAATTTTCTGCTGTGATTGAAGCTATCTGCTGTGTGATGATTTAGCTTTCAGGAACCGTTATGGTTGATCTTTTATGCCTTGAACAGAGGCCTTATTGTATATGTTTTGCTATCCTATTTGGATATTTAAAGTATTATTTTTTAATGATTTGTAGGGCAGGAGCCTCGTAGAAACTATCCGATCGCTGTTATAGCTAATTAAGTTTTCTGATGAATGCTTGATAGTATCTTTAAATAATAAACTTTGGTTTTCTTAAGATATTTTTAATATATATATAATCAATGAACAAAATGGTCCTCAAGATACTCAATTTCCACTCTTCCCCCAAAATAGCAAGTTTTTCTGTGATACCATAAATTTTGTCATGAACATGAAACCAAAGAACTATACCTAAATTAATTTGGTCCAATTTGTTAATATACACTGAACATAAATTATAATCAAACTTAAATCATATTTAAAAGTTTTACTTATTTTTAAAAGATGTGTAGCTAACAAAAATAGTTTACTTTAAAATTGTTATAAATTATAATATTTATTATAATAAGTTAAAAAATATTAAGTTATATTATTTATTATACTTTTTTAGGCTTGAAATTTGCTGAGCAGCAATGGTGGAATTGTGGTAAAGTTGTAAATTGATGAAAGTTTTATATCATTAATATAAATTATATTGAAAAATATTAATAAATTTAAATAATAAAATTAAAAAATTTATATTATTAGTTCCGCATAGACTATATGTTCCCTTTTTTATTATTAATTTACCTCGCACAAAAGTATTTCTAGAACTTAGCTATAGTTTATTTAATATTGAAAAAATTTATTTATTTATATTTATTTAATAAAATATTTTAATAAGTGTGTAAGTTTTATTGGTGGAAAGTGACAATTTTTATCATTGTCACCAATTAAGAAAAATAAAATGAAAATAAAAATAGAACACCACTTTAAACTTGCAAATATTGACATTTAAATATTTTCTTTCTAGTGGTTCTGACAACACTAACAACATGCCTAGGGATCCAGTTGAGTTGAGAAGCATAAAGGTTGACAGGTTTGCAAGCACAAAGTTCGAGCTTTCCACTGGTTGTGAAAGCTATTTTCCCTATCCAAGTTATATTAATGACCAAACTGCAACTGAAAATAAGAACTTCCTTAAGCTATGCAGCATTCTTTGAGTTATTGTCATTCAGGGTTTGATCTCGGGAGCCCTTTGGCCTCTCACCGAATTTTTCCGATTCCAGAAAGTCTTCTAGGTAAAAGTGCCTTTGGTTGTGTTTTCAAAAGTTGGATAGAAGAAAATGGCACTGCTCCTATCAAGCCTGGTACTGGTCTCACTGTAGCAGTAAAAACACTCAACCACGACGGGCTGCGGGCTGCAAGGTCACACGGAATGGCTAGTAAGAAATTTATTAAACCTTCAAAGGTCCGATGGTGCACAATGCATTCTTTTAAGCTGGGTTTGGGATTTGGAGTTATCTGAGGTTAACACTGGTGGGTTTATGTAATAGAGTCTGAATGCTGCTATGCAGGCAGAAGTCAATTTTCTTGGATTAAACTCATTGGTTATTGCATAGAAGATGATCAGAGGCTACTTGTACTTGTATATGAGTTTATGCCTCGAGGTAGGAAAATCATCTCTTTAGATGTAAGTGGTATAAAATATTTCATTCTTTTTATTTATATATTTAAAATATGATTTTAATAGTATAAAATATTTATTTCTTTGTTTTTATTTATATATTTTTAATTGATAAAAATTAAATTTGCTATAGATCCACTGTCCTAGTGTTTCAATTGTGATGGTCGGTATTAGGTAATATTTTGTTGGTTTTCTGAATATTTTTATGTTTTACTCTGTTTGGATGTCAGCCAGTGCACGTGTAAAGATTGCAGGTGTGTTTTGTCCGGGAAAATGGTATATTGTGACACCCATGACCTGCCCTCCACCTCCGGGGGGGCCACTGCAGGCATCTCCATTGCTCAATCCGAACTGTGGGTTCCTCACACTGAATTGGGCTCTTGAAAATTGTCAGTAAATTTGCTTGATGGATCATCACCATGCAGGAATTCCGGACAATGTGTCTCTTCTGGGAAATCGCCTTGATGGATCCTCTGTTGAAATGGGTTACTGCTGTTTATGAATGCTGATGGTGGTGACATTCGCAATACGGAGGAAAACCATATCCTGATAGTAAATCATGCAGAAAATGGGCTTTATATTGACTATGGTGATCATGGTGTCAAGGGTCCTCGATTGAAGAGGAAGAGGAGAAGGGTCCCTCGGCTATGGAGAGAGAAGTGGCAGAAAATGCATCCATGGGACTTCACCAGAAATATTGATGGCGAAGAACGAATGTTTTGCACTGTGTGTGAAGCACATGGGCATACAACTACAAGGAGCTTCAGATTGGCAACACGGGTTAAAAGTTGATTCATACGACTGAAATTAGATGTAAATTGGTTCTCCAAATGGTGCTTGCTTTCACTAACAAAAGGTTTACTTGGATTTTCAAGAACTGGTACAAGTAATTAATCCTACTGTTGGTCAACATAGATTTAAGAATTTTTGTTTGTGGCTTTTCACCATTCATAAACTCACAAATCTATTTTCTTTATTTCGAGGAACGTAACGTCTGAAACACTGATAGCTTCCCAAGGTTATAGTATGGAACAAAATTGCTGTTGAAATAAAAAATGTGTCTAATTGTGATTACCAGAAATTTCGATAAGGACCTGCCAGTATTCTCTTGTCTTTACGCAAACCATACTCTCTTTTCATGCTTAACATTAATTTTGTTCTTTTTATTTATTTCACTATACAAATTCGAAACAAAAATCATGAATGTCTCCGATTGATAGAGTCTTTACTCGTTTATTTTGGTCTATTTTAAAATATGTTTTGTTCACGATGTAAAACACATTTTAGGGGGTTTGTTTTTGTGTTTGTTAATACAGTGGCACGTGTAAGGAGGGCAATGCATGACAAAGGGGCATTCACTATAATATTTGCAATTTAGTAATCTGCAGTAGAAAACAAGGCCTTTTTCTGTCTTAGCAATGATGCAGGCTGGGTGCATTCTCTTTCATGTCAATTGCCGACAACTGTATCTCATTTTTTTAATAGGCATAATGATATTCACGATTCTATCAGGAAGTCTTTATTTGGGATGATATATTACTGTTCCCTGCATGATTGACAGAAACTTGAGAGTGGTTATACCTGGGTTACCTTTAACAGTCCAGAAGTGATGCTTCTAAATTGTCATATTTGTAAATATCAGCAATATAATTATCGGACTTTTTTCAGTTTTGTCATCAGCAGAATCTAGCCAGGCAATTTTCATCAAAATTGTTTTAATGCAGAAATTAATTTAATACCTTCTAATATTTTATTACAATTCGATTGTGCAATGTTAACATTTTATATATGCAATTCGATTAATTCAAAAATGATTCTAACCACACCAAAAATACCCATTTTCCTTCCCATTATTTTGAACTACCAGAAAAAGACAAATTCGTAGAGCATTTAGACTGAACCAAACAAATCCAATATTTTAAAGGGTATGAAATTTTATAACATATCATCAAAATCAAAATATCCAGAGAGAATGGAAAATATTGACCAGAATGGGGTTTTTAACTTTTTTATAAATTTGTTAACTCATTTTGAACAGAAAAATAGGAGATTGAGAACAAAGAGGTAATCACCATTCCCTTTACCCATAAAAGGGGAGGAGGAAGGAGGCTGCTTTTAACAATACATTAAAATTAATATTTTAGTTTTTTAAAGCCCAATATTTCAGATAAGTTGCCCGCACGATAATGCGACATTGCTAATGTAACATTCAGGATTCAAAGTTTGTGTTTGTGTTGTGTTGAGCAGGGTACCTGATAAAACCAGATAGCGGACTTGCTTTTGAGGCGAATAGGAATTCACCTTCACACACTTCCGAGTAGCAAATGCCTTGCCTGCATGCTGCCCAACTTGAGGCATGGACAAGAGAAAAACTTTATAATATTTTTAGAAATAAAAATATAAGCACTCTACTAATGAACTATGATGTTTATTAAAACCCGATTAATTGCAGCCCGTGTAGTCCTACCATTAACATGAAATATGTTCATATTTCTTTGTTTTGTTGGTTGCTACCTTTGTGTTCTCTGTTCTTTTCTTCATTGTTTTATGTATATACGAATGCAAAATAACTTACGAATGCAAAAGTCTCTGGAGTGATAGAGTCTTTACAGCCTTATAAGTTATAAGAGATACCTTCCCTAGCAGAGTTTGCCTGAAAAAAGAGGATGAGTGGTCCTGAAAGTGCACAAAAGGATGATTTCAGCTTTCGCTCTAATTGTTACAATCCCGTCGTGCCTCTGTGAGCTTTGTATATAATAAAAATACCCTACATGGTATGAATTCAACTTATCTTGGTTAAAAGCATCTCTAATTTGACATTCATTTTTTCCCACGGCCATCTCTGCCAAATGCTGCAGTGTTTTTGAATTATGGAGGCACTCCCTCAACTTTATTGAGTTTTCAAGGTCAACGGCGGCTCCATTCATGTTATGAAATTATCTTCAGATACTTCTGCACTTTCTCTCATCTCCTTTGCAACTTCAAATGTGTTTTTCCAGAAGAGATGTAGATCCAGGTAAGACAATGAAATCTTAAATTTTTTTACTACTCACACGTATAGGATAGAATGAACAAATCCTTATTAAATATAAAATCCACAAACAATCTGTTGTCCCCATTATTATTCCTGGCAGGCACTATAATTTAAAATCCGAGTGGAGTACCTGACGGCAATAATTATCTTTGCATCATAGAGCTTTTGATCTATTGCAGGACCATGAACAAAGCAATGGATTTAGCTGCCTTAGCTTTTCTGAAAGGCTTGAGATATCTTTTTGTATCTTGAAGTCTTCATACTTTTAAGACAATACATCTTTCAATTTCTTTAAAAACTTGCTTTACATATTTGGTTCTGAAATTACCTGGGTCGTCCATCATAGATTTCATCCTTGATGTGTGACTGGTTCTATGACTGGTTCTTTGCCTGGCCTTTTGGTGTCACCCAAATTCCTGCCCATCCCATCTCCAGACTATCTTTTATTTCTTACCTTTGTTTTCTTAGCTTCTTGGTATAGTACTGGTACAAGCCTGCTACTGCGTTCTCTAGATTTCTCAAAAGAAAATTTTGAGTAGAATCTCTACTTAGTATTTTTTTTAACTATAAACTAAGTAGCTGTCCCATCATCCTAATTCTCAACCTTAAAAGCTGTCCCATCATCCTAATTCTCAACCTTAAAAGCTGTCCCATCAACCTAACTCTCACATTATAGTACTACCAAGAAAATCCATAAATTTTTATGATGTTAAACGTCACCCTTATCCCCATATACTCACTACACGTCATTGTTAATGGTCCTAGGATTATTATAAGGGGTTTTAATGTCATTCTGAATTGGGACAACCTTAACCTCACAAATTTTTTCAGATTCCTTTTTATGTGTTCCAAGTAAGCCTCACTTCTGCAAAAAGTAAATGTTGACCCTTGCATTTCTCTGCTGCACAAATGCTGCAGCTTCCTATTTTTTATGCCCCAAATTTCATACCTAAGCTTGATGGTTAACATAAAATCACTTAAGCTTCCTATTTTTTATGCCCCAAATTTTATACTTAAGCTTGATGGTTAACATAAAATCACTTAAGATTAGTAGTTTATTCAACTTCAGTTTCTTGCACAAATAAAGCCCTTGAAAGTTTATCTTCATTATCAGTACCAAGAACAATATCTTTATCTTTATTGCATGTAATAGCAATATCTTGCCGTGCCTTGGCATCGTTGCATTTCTATTCTAATGGTGTTGATATGTGTACATGGAATTGATACTTTTATAAGTCATTGCATTGCTCTTTCATTAGATGTAATAACAATGGACATAAAGAAAGGAATGTTTTGATTTTGAGTTTTGCCCACAAACATGATGAAAGTTTGTGAATAGTTTTATATTTTTTTAATTTACTTTATGTATAAATGAAGTATTTTTCAGTAAACTAAATCATTAATTTTCAATAAAAAGTGTTGTTGACATTTTTATGTCTATATTAAGGGTATTTTAGATATGCCAAATCGCTCTCCATTATAAATATTGTTTTCCTCCACTTTATAATAACAAGAATTGTTGACTTTTTAATTGCTAAGCTCGATAGTTGTTATGCTTTTCTTGCATGATATCAATATAACCTTGAGAATGCTATTTATCAACCTTAACCTTGTTTTTCTAAAGTAATGGTGAACTCCTCTCTTACCCCATTTAAGGAAAATATTATTTTTAAAAGGTTAATATAATTATATAGAAACGATCATTTGGTGCCATAAGCTACTTATCCTTCTCTTCATTATTTCTGGTTAGCCAAGTTGAGACATTTATGATTGAATATACCAATTTGGTAGGTTTCTACAGTGAAAAATGGGATATGGTTGATTCGTTATACTAAAAAAATTAAAAGAAAATGAATTGAATTACTTAATTACTATATTAAGACTATAATTATTATTTGTATTTGTTGTATTGTGATTTTTATAATTTTTTTATAATAATAAATTAAATTTATTATTTATTAAAAATTTAATAAATATAAAACTTTAGAATTTTTTAATAATAATGAATAAAGTTTATTACTTATTTAAAATTTAATGAATATAAAATTTTAGGATTTAAATCATTTGTTAAATTTGATAATGATTTCTATGTGATATTATTTTAAAAAATAACATTATTAAATTATGTATTGTTGCTTAAAAAGATATTAAGTTATAATGTTAAAAAATTTGAACATATTTTTTATAAATTATATTTGCTTTGACAAAATATAAATACTATATTATGATTTTAATTATATTTAGAATGAAGATTACTACAAATCAACATTAATCTTATAATAATATTATATTTACTTTGACAAAATACAAATATTATATTTATTCTAATCATATTTAGAATGAATATGACTACATACCAACACTGTTCTTATAACTTATCATTACTAATTTTAATAGGTAAAATTGACTTCTTACAAAATCATTTATTAATTTTTACAAAATATGATTAGTTTTATTACAGTTTTTTTTTCCTTTTCTATCCTTTATTTATTTAGTTAGTTTTCAACACATCTTACTTATTTTGTACATTTTCTTTAAATAATAATATTTTATAGTTCTAAATTACAAATTTATTTAGTTATTAGTTTTTATAAATTAAAAATTAAAAATAAATTAATTTTATTCAATAATATTTTGATATCATTTTAGTTTGAATAGGATTTAAAATTAAGTAACTAATATTTTTGATAGATATCCAATTTATGATAGATTTTACCATCTGTTAAAGAAAAGAAAAACACTTTAATCTCATTTATATATTGAATATTTTTTAATAATTATATTTCATATTTTTACTTTTAAATTAAATAGTTTATTTTTAATAATTAATTTTTTTATGATATACATTTTTTAATATTTTTTATTAAAATTTTCATTTATATATATATAATAATAATTTTTTTTTCCTTCCTCTCTCTTTATATATATTTTGCTTGAATATTATTTTTATACTTTCAAATTTGATTTATATTTATCCTTTACTTAATTATAATTACATTTTTATTTTTTTTAATAATAAAGTAAAATATTGATTTCAAAATATTAAAACACTATTTATAAGGTTTTGGACTTTATTGTTGGTTTTTTGAGAATTTTATAAATAATTGATCAAATCTAAATTTGGAAGTGTTCAAATTATTGTTTTGATTTCATTAATAGATTAAACACCCTCAAATATCTCTATGACATCTGGATTATACAACTTCCATAGTTAATATATTTGATTCTAATTTTTTTTTTAAATTTTCAACTAACTTCGAACAAAACAAAACCAAAAATATACTAAAATTTTGAAAACATAGAATACTTAAACTACACCTAATATATAATCATTCTTCACACACTTATAATGTTAAATTTTATTTTCAAAATACAAAAAAATCTCTTTTTGCAAAGGATCATAGGTCAAATCACATCCTAATATTGTATATTAAATTAACTTAAAACAAAGATGTATCTATATTAACCGGTTATCAACTTATTTAATTAAATAAATGCATTTTAAAACTTAACTTTTAAGAAAATTTTAATGCAAATTTATAAAAAAATCTCATTATTTCATATTTTTCATCCATTAAGTTTTTAGGAAAGACGCCACTTGTTTGTTTTCAAATATTGTGCCTTAACCTTACACATAAAGTTTATGTGGCTCTTTTCTTTTTAATGATGAATATTTTTTTTTTAAAACTTAAAAGAAATTTCAAAAGATTTCTTAATTAATTTTTATTTCATATTAATATGATATAATATTTATTTATTTTATAAAGTTAGAATTAATTTATTTTTTTGATAAATTTTAGAATTAAAAATTTAAATCTTCAATTTTTTTTGTTATTAATTTTTTTTAGAAATTATAATTTTAAATTGTTGAATTCTTTATTTTTATATTTTAAATATTTTTATTATAATCTTATTTTGTAATATTAATATTTGATATTTGCAATTTTTTTTCCTTGGAAAAAAGCACAATTTCATTAATGGATAATCAAATTACATATTGTATAAGAGCTTCTATGAGCTCTTTCAGAAATAAAGCTTTTCAGCTTCGAGTATCAAAAAAAATGTAGTAATAAAAGTTAAATCTCCAAGGATTCGGAATATTTACATCAAATATGAAGTAACCAGCTCATATAGAGCTGAAATAAACAAAAAAAAAAGCCACAGATGTAGAGACAATAGATGTAAACCTGCAGAAAACAGATGGTTTGTAAAGCCATCGACATCTAGAATTGAAGACCTAGCTGTGTTGGCAAAAGAAAAGTTCACACTGCACCATGAAGCATCCAGCCAAATTGTCTGTTGACAATGTCTGTCGATCGGTGTCGTTGCTAATAAAGAAGACAGGAAGTCTCGCATCAGAGCGGATCTCCACCCCATCTAACAACAACCGATGCCCCCGTTGTGGACACATTTCCCTGCATACGCCCCTCGGCACTTAGATTCGTTGTCGTCGCCATTGTTAAGCAGGTGTCCTACCTAGCAATGGGTCATCGCACAAATAATCCACCACCCCTCCGCTTGCAGTGAGCCAACCGCCCCTGCCGCATACCCTGCAAAAAAGAATGTGTTTGTGGCCATAGCCACCACAGGAATCCACCCACCACCGCACCATTTGAGAGCTTCTGCCGTCGTCGAGAGAGCCGCCATCACCCTTGCGCCAAATGCACGCTTCCCTGTTGCACGCCCTGGTCACAATATGCAAAGGAGAAGAAGGATGGCGGTCATGGCCGCCAATTTCAACAGTGCGGCTCTCAACCCTAATCCGATCGCTGTTGTAACCTAGAGCTTGAGTGGTTCTCATAATGATATTTGCAATTTTATTAATACAAAATAATTATTATTAAATTTGAAAAAATTACCATTTTATTATTATTATTTGAAAAAGAATGAATTTCATTGATGTAAAGAAACTCTTCCCTATATTTACTTTTTAAAATAAGAAATAAATAGTATTTTCAAAAGAATAAGATAGAGCATGAGAGTGGTCTTCCCACTTAGGAAACTGTACCAATCCCAAAGCAAATAGTCTTTGTTTTAGTCCCTATTGCACAGGTTTGATGAAAACTAGTCCTTATCTATTTTAAGGGAGAGCTAAGTTTGTGTTTTTTTTTGAAATTGTTGTTAGTCATAGCAAGTGATTATATCTTTCATGTTTATGTATTAAGAATATCCATACATAAAATTAATATTTTCAAACTTTTTTCTTCCTAAAGTTTGTGTATATTTTTAATTTTTTTAATAAAAAAATAATTTTGAATTATATTTTTAAAAATTTTGGATATTTGTGACATGTTTTATCATTAAATTTTCAAATAAATAATAAATGTTTAAGCTTTAAAAATTAATAGTAGGTCTCTTAGCTCGGGACAGAGTTTGTTCAGAGTCTATTCATGGATTAGGTAAGTCCAACCCCTTTGGTTCTATTGAGAGCAGAACTTGCACATTCACTAACCCAAAGCACCTATAACTTGCCAGAATGTACTCTATAGTTTTCCATGGAGAGATTGATGTTTTTGTGGATAGAGATGCATGGCTACAATTGATTGTAAATTCCAATGGGCACTACTTGTAGTCAGTATACTTGCTAACTTCGTGCTTTCTTGTCCTAGTTTGTCCATGCAGCTTAAGGAATTGGTCAAGCCAATGAAGTGAAGAAGAGGGATTTGAGAGATAAGGGTTTATTCATGGTGAAAATATGGTGTCTCGTTATTTTGTTTGTTGTGCCTTTTGCAGGAAGGATTTCTCCCTATTTCTAGAGGTGGAACCAGAGCTTTCTTGTGTTGGGCACTAAATTTGCAAGGGGCATGTTTCTAAGCACCACTATCCTGCACTTTCTGAGCAATTCCAATAAGACATTTCAAGATTTGGATCTCAAAAAGTACCCCATGGAATTCATGCTGTGCATCTTGGGATACATATTGACAATGTTGGGTGATTGTGTTCTTTTGTGGGTTAATTAGAGGAATAGCATGGGGAATGACATATCAACCATACAATCTTCAATAGAGACCAATGGGAATGTTGAAGGTGTTGTAGAACATGTGATAGATTTGGAAAAGAGCAATGGTAACGCTAACGAGCTTATTATCTGAATAATACCTAATGAGATAACTAACACCTTTATGGTAGGCACTGAAAATCCATGCAATTTATATTTATTTATGTCAAGGAGAAGGTATACCATTTCAATGTTTCATTGTGAAAGAAAACAATAACCCATTTTGGTTTTATCTGTAGCTACTATAATAGGTTATGTGAGTTGTAGTTTGGTGTTTGGAACCGATGTTGTTTGGTAGAGCATGTCAAAAAATGTAGGCCTCGTTACATTGCTAATGTTATACTAAAAATAAATGCAAAGGTATGAATTCTAGTTAAAGGGACAACCAACTTTTACCATATCAAGAAGCTTTCTTGAATTCGTACTTGAATATGTTGATATTTTCCTCTTGAAAAGTTCGGTGGGAAGAACCATTGTTGGTTGATGAGCATAGGACGAAGCTTCCCTTATACCAGAGGTGCTAATATTTCACATTCTAAAGTTGGAGATGATGGTCCATCTATATGAGTTGTAATTTTATGGCCCATCTTTTCCTAAACAAAACATATGGGATAATGAAGAATATTCTAATAGAATTTTTGTCTAGTTTTAATTGTCTCAAAGTTTGTTGCAAGTATGGACTGGCCATGCTTCTCTAAGTGCAAAGCAATTTTCCACGCCCAAAAGTGAGGTTCATAGATATTTGAGGCCCCTAATGTACTTGCAAATTGAAACACTTAAGAAGGATATTCCAGAGAAGTTGAGATTCCGTGCATTGTAAAAACAAGTGATCTAAATTCTCTTTTGCATGCAGAGAAAGTGGGCATCCTAAAGTTCCCTTGATTCCCTTCTTTCTGAGGATTTCATAGGTTAATGGTTTTTTGCGAGCTAATAGCTACATTAAGGAATTCACCTTTGGCTTCACACTATATAAATTTTGAAGGGATGGAAGAAGAGCTATTACATATTTCTTGTTGTTAGCCTGCCTTAACATATTATTGACTTCCTTTTCTGGCAAACTCATATCAACGTGTCTTTATATTTTTAGCAAGAAGGCAGATATAAGTCGATAACTTTAATCACACTTATGTGTACTCTATCTTAAAATCAACATATAAGCCCTCTAAAGAATCTCTATCTTTCCACCTAGCTCTTATCTATTTCACATTCTAAAGTTGGAGATGATGACCCATCTATATGTGCTATAAGTTGATGGCCCATCTTTGCCTAGTTAAAACATATTAGATAATGAAGACTATTCCAATATAGTTTTGTCTTGTTTTAATTGTCTCAAAGTTTGTTGCAAATATGGATTGGCCATTCTTCTCCAACTTAGTACGAAGAAATTGTTCGTGCCCAAAAGTGAGGTTTAGAGCTATTTGAGACCCTTCCCGTAGCTGCAAATTGAAACACTTAAGAAGGAGAGTCCAAAGAGCTTGATATTATGTGCATTATAAAAATGAGTGATCTAAATTCTCTTATATCCGTAAAGAGAGTGAACATCTTGAAGCCCCATGGATTCCCTTCTTTTTGAGGATTTCAAAGGTTAATGGTTTTTTTCCAACTAATAGCCACATTAAGGCATTCACCTTGGGCTTCACACTAGATAACTTTCCAAGGTATTGATCATGAGCTACTACATATTTCATGTTTTTATCATGCCTTAATAGATTATTGACCTAAGAAAGGAGGGAGATTGTGTTAAATAAGTTGAAATATCGATGTTTTGAGCCACATAGTAGGGCTCATCCTCAAGAGAAAAGTATTCTCTTGAGGATGAGCCCTACTGTGTGGCTTGAAATGTTAATATTTCAACCTATTTAACATAGACTCCCTCCTTTCTTATTAATACTATTCTGTACAATCATGAACAACTTATTGACCTCCTTTTATGGCAAACTCATATTAGCGCGTCTTGCTATGAGTAGCTAGAAGGAAAATATAATCCGATAACTTTAACCATGCTTTTGTGTATTATGTCTTAAAATCAACATGTAATCCCTCTGAAGAATCTCTATCTTTCTTGTTGGCTCTTATCTCTCTTCCCTACTCAGAATTCTCAAGATGCCAAATCATTAAGTTTGACCACACAATTAAATGATGCTTAATTAGTCAATTTAGAATTTGATTTATCTATCTTTGTAAACAAGGGTTGGCCTGGAACGCATCATATCCATGTAATAAAGTTTTTGAAATCGTCAATTTTAGTAGTACACCGTTTTGTTAGAGTGAGCGAGCTAGTGAATTCATTCGAATTAGTTTCTTTTTAATTTATATTTTTAATTTAAGAACTCATTATTAGGAAAATATATTATATTGAAGTTTAGTTATGTTTTTAATTTAATTTCAGTTTTGTATAATTTTAAATTGAATTATAGAATCATTTTGATCTACTTTATTTTGGATTTAAAACTTGGTATTAACATTATTCTGGATTTAAAACATGGTAATAAGAGTTAGTTATATTGATTTTTGTCAAAAGGAAATAAATATACATATTTTGTATTTTATTAAAATTGGTATCAGATTTTATTCATGAGATCCAGACTTATTATTATTAAAGTTGTGTTTTATTAAAATTGGTATCAGATTTTATTCATGAGATCCAGACTTATTATCATTAAAGATGTGTTAGAATGAGCTGCTCCACCTTGATCAGAGTCTTCAATTTCTAATGTATTGATTAAAATCAGATCTGACTTGCCTTGATTAGCACTCTTCTATGTAGTTTTCAAGAACTTGTTTTTTCTTTTAAATTAACGTTGTCTTTTCAAAATAAGCAATCTTACATTATATTGATCTGTTTTGATGGTTTTTAAACAAATCAGAAGGGAATGCAAATTTTTGGATTTTAAAAAATTTAATATAAAACTGTCAATAAAAATGAGTATGAAAAATCTGTTTCATAAAATTATATTTAAATAGTTTTTAAATTTTTTTAATATTTTTCAATTAAATTGATCATACACACTAAACCTTACACATAAAAATCCTAATTAAATAAAAATAACACGTTAAATTTACAAAATATCATTAATATAATTTATAATATTAAAAAATATATATATAATTTTATAATATACATTTACATTTCATCTTATTACTAAATCATCGTTTCCAAAAAAAGTTTAAAAAGACACTTGGATATAAAAAAAGGCTTATAATAAATTAAGATCAAAAGAGTTATTTTCTATTACACAATAACATAATCAATTATCTTCCTAAAAATACATATTAATAAAAAGGAAGGAGGAAGATATTAACAAATGCAACCTGGTTCATTTCCAAAAAGAAAGAATGAAATGTGATAGAGTCAAAGGTAGATCACTAGTAAGGAGTTTCTAATTATTTTTACATTTTTTTACCGGTTAAAGTAAGAACCAATTTGACCATGCCATGTCTCATATTTTCTTTACATTTCAAGCTTTACATTTCAAGACATGGGAATCCTCAAATATAGTGAGCCCTCATGTCCACAACTCAAAGAGTCCCTTTGAGAGGCACTATAAATAAAGTGTCTATAAGTTCTTCATATATTTGCTTGGGAGGTTTTCCTTTTTTAACATGCTTGAAACTCTTAGACATTCCTCAATTGAAGTAGTGCTCCATACATTTATGAGACCTAGCTCAAGGGAAACTGCAAGAATATATTAAAGTAAGAGCGTTATTTATGTGCAATAACACATGAATTACATGTCTTTGATGGACATTTGAACTTCCACACTTTCCTTATATCTCAATTTTGGGGTATAGTTCCTTGTTAGGTTAATTGGCCAAACTAGCATATCCTCCTCTCCTTTGATCCTTACAAAACTAGTCCTAAGAGTAGTGAGAGCTCTTTCCATGTAGATAAAAGTGAGAAAATACCATCAAAAAATGTTTTTCAAAATTGGACACATCTAAGCCATGTGTTTACCTGTGTCATGTTTTAGAATGTGTGTCCTATCATGTACTTGTCCAATAGACCCACTGGACGTTTTTTAATACTAAATTCAATCATTCTTGTCACCTCCAAGATTCTTCTTAAAATCCAAGCCAAAGATATCCGATACACAAAGATTGCCTCAAAAACCAATTTTACCAAAATAAACCTTTCACAAGGATGACTCGAAATGCTAATTCTCTTTCTCATATATATGATCAACCACCTCCATTCTCTTTTCAAATATTTGTTAGGTTTTAAAATAAAACTTAAATTAGATCAATCATTGAAAATAAAAATATTTGTTGAAAAGGGGTCTATTATTCAACAAATAAAAGGGTTTCATACACCAATGTAATGTCTAACTTAATCATAACCTTAAAATTATATTATTCTTATTTTTATTATATATCCCTACCTTATTTTATAATCAAAAGATTATATCCACATGTCACATGTCAAGGGATGGAACATAAAACAATTTTTTAGCACAAGTACAATGGCGGGCATCTCTGAAAACCGTTAGGACTGAGAATCTGTGTCGGTAGAGATAGGAGGGGGAAAATGGGACTGGAGTTAAGTTCGCTGTTATGCGGCTAGTCTAGTACCAACCAATATAAAAAAGTGGGAATAATCTAACTCCTTTTTTTCCTGAATATTTCTAGCGATGACGTGGTTTTTTTAGTTTTTTTTGTGTCTTTTTAGTGATATGGTTTGGCCCCCGTACTTCTCTGATTGAGAGTTTTAGGTGTCGATTGTGATACCTTTTTACTCATGGGCACATCTCTTCCTGAAAACCTCTCTTATCCGCTAGGATCATCAGGTGTCGACGGGAAGTTTGTCGTGGGTTTCAACACACGTGCAGAAGGCTCTTTTTGGGGGGTTAAGACTAACCCTCGCTCGAAAGTAGACTACTTGGTTAGCCTAGTTGCATTGCAGGCCGAGGGCACTCAGACACAAAATGAGGCTAAAGGTAATCTAACTTCTTCTCGTTTTAACACAACCTAGAGCGATTTCATTACTAGTACATTGATCCGAATTTATGTGGGAACGAAATGAAAGAGAAGATACATAATCATATACAGAGATATATTACAAAGAACACAGTGATACAACAAACACATATTCTATTAAATAGCGGAAATAGACAAACTGTAAAATAAAACAGCTAGAATGGTGGTAGCTATCTCTAAGAAGAGATGTGGCCACTATGCTCACTCGTGCCAAGTTGAATACAAAAAGTGTCGAAAGGGCCTATTTATCATAAGCATAAGGGAAATAATCCCAAACATCCAAAAACCTAACCCTCGAAGATGAACTGTTATAAATTTTGCGGCCCCAAGGTGGTTAGCTAAACAATCAACTTCTCGGGGTCATAACTTTTGCATACGATCTCCATTTGGGGCAATCGATATCCTGTTGGAAAGGTATATCCGAGATTTAAAACTTTCAATTAGGAGATAATGCATGCTGTTGGAAACCATTTGTCCCCCGAATCGCCAAAAAACATCGTTTAGGGCCTCGAAATGGCCCCGAAAGTTTAGGACCTGAAAAACTATAGAAAATTTACTAGAAAATTGCCAAAATGGGAAACTATTTTGAGCCAGTGGAATTGTGTGTTGAGTTGAGCTCCTGGTGCGGCATTTGCTAAAGTGAAAAGGCTGCCTTACTTTGACATCTTCAGAGGGTTGTAATTGTTGTTGATGGATGCCTTAAAGGATGCCTTTGCACCATTCTTCTTCTTTACTCTTCGCTTCTATAGCTGACAGTCCGCCACTTCATTCATAACTGCTCCAACTACCTCGATCATCCTTAGTACTTCGCCTTTACTAAGGGGACATGTCATTTTCTTCCACTTCGCTTCGCTCCATACCCTACTATCGGGAATTGCAGAGTTGTTTCTCCCAAAACTGGTTGATGTTAGGCCTCACCTAACTTGTACTTTTTCCATTAAAAATTATTGTACTTGGGTTGTTTCCAACAGGCCCCTAACACTTACTCATGGCTTGCCCCTAAGCCAATTTGACTGGGCTACTTCAACTGTGCATCCTCTGATATGTTTGATTTCGTAGCGATCCCTTGAAAATGTGCACTTAGCTTTGCAACTATGTCCTTGGTTTCTTGCTCAAACTCCTTAATTGTTTCAAGCATCTCCTCTGAGATGGGTTCTAGAAGTTGCTCCTTCACAATGGTCTCTGTTGTCCGGATTTCTTGCAACTTCTGCTCAATTTCTTCAGAAAGTGCAAGCACCTCTTCCTTCTCCTGCATATATGTTAACTCCTTGGTCTTTAGCGCGCATTCATCCTTTAGATCCTTGTAGATTTCCTCCAGCTTTAGATGCTGGTTATAAGAGACTATGTCTCTATCTCAGATTTCTTCCACAACCTGCAGATGCAGATTATGTAATCCCTCGATTTGAAACATCCCAACATTAATATCGAGATGTGTGAGCTACTTCTCACCTTCAGTGAGCTCGTCGGTTAGGAATATGACATTCATCGGCTCAATTCTGACTATGCGAGATCTCATTGTTAAGGCAGGAACCTTTCTTTTCCTTTGGCTTGTCTCACCTTCCCAATCGTCAGAATCTGGTTCTATCACCATGTCTTATTGGACTTGTTCAACCCTTGCTACCAGACTCTTCAGTTCTGTGAGGCTCTCCATCATACCTACTTGGACTATTTCTTGATTGCTTTCCTTTAATGCAAGTGTTTCTTCAATGTGCTCTGATACTCGTACTGCGTTGCAATTGTAGTCATCGTCATGCAATTGCACATCAAGTGGGACCTTAATGTCTTTTTGTTTCTTCATGTGCATTCCTTCTGCCATGGTTGTGTCGGGTTCCTTTCTTTTCTCACCTACTGACAATCCAGCAGCTTGTTGTTGTTCTACACCTTGGCTTGGTTCTGGGTTCTACGCGCTTGTTGTATCATCACCTTGGTCTTGTGAATTTCCATCTTCGCTTTCTTTTGAGGTGGTAATCAATGTGGTTGGGGCATCAACCTTCCAGTCCGGTTACCAGTCTTCCATAATCAGATCGATTTTCTGCCCTTCTAACTGATATAATCCTTCAAACCATTGAGGAGGCATTAGCTGTACTCACGGCTGAATGTAAATAAAGTGCAATCCAGCTTTGAAATTCATCTTATGAATATAGTGAGTTGTCACTTCCTTAGTGATACGCGGAGTCCTCTAAATGACTTCGCATAACTGCTCATAGTAAGTGTACAATTGTATGTTGTTTATCCTTTGTCAATCTGGCTTCAAATTTTCCCACATGTTCGCAAACCTCGGTCCTTGGCAATCTTCAATAAAGATCGAGACATTCTATTGATAGCCAGGCTCCTTCCATTCCACAAAGGCGATCAGTAATATCAACCAACTATAGTGGAAATGATTTCCATTATTTTGTGTATCTTGGATGTCGTCAAGGAATTCGTTCAGCAGGTAGCTCATCCAATTGAACTGAATTCCATCCTTGTCCTTCACAGCTAAGGATATTGCATCGGCCGGTACCTCGTTCGGTCTGCATTTTCTTAGGATATTTCCTGCAAGGAGCTCGACTGTGAACCATGTGGCTTGATCCTTGATCTCGGTTGTTGTATAACCACGGCTTCCTTTGAGAAATCCAAATTCTCTCTTCATCCTTGCAGCCATCTCTTTATCCTTATTCTTCCAACGAACTCAACTACAGGATCAACACCTCTCTTCCACAAGTGCATGATCCAGTAGATGAGATCAATGTTAATGTCTATATTGCGGTCTTACCACAAGTATCCCTCGTTCGTGCATGAAAGCAGTGTGCGCACCACCGTCGTAAGATCTGGGCTCCTATCAAAATGTGGGATGCGCAGCAAATTCAGCAACCCTGATGACTGCAACGGTGCAATCCAGTCTTGCGGGTGAATGGTTGACTACTTGCTAACTTCATCATACCTTCTGCACATGTATTGATCTGGTTGGAATTGTGGAAATTTTGCTTCCTGGAGCAATTCATGGTCCGCTAATTTGCACTCTGTAATTTTACTGAGCAAATTCTCCTTAATCTGCACATGACTTTACATGGGCAGTAGCGGAATCTCATACTGAGGATTCCTCATGAGAAGCACCTTTGGTGCATCTCATTTCCTTGAAGGGATGTACACTGGAACAAGAAGGATGGGTCTCTCTTGAGGCGGTTCTTGTGGAAACAGCTTTGGAACACTCACGGCCTTTGAATTTTCTTATTCAATGACCTTCTGCTTGTCTTTCTGCTTCTGATGTGATGCATTCCTCGATGAGTTTCTAGATGATCCACCTCATTCTGGGACTGCTTGCTTTATGGGCATCTTCATGACTCCTTCCAAACCAAAATGTTGGAAGTCTCTTAAGATTTTGTCTAAGGTTGACTGCTCAGACATACACTGATGGATAACAATTGCTTTCAACTAGTAAAAACTTGGAAATTATAGGCCGTAAAAATTAAAATCTGCGGTAAAACTGGTATGTAAGCAGTCTTTACTATATATAGGCACTGCAGCACTAAGGTGCACCCAAAAACAGCTAACTTAGCATTAAATGCTATGTCTGTTGGCCAAATCATGCTTAGATCTGGTCCTTTCCCTGTATTGAATGTGTCTTCAATGGACAAATATGCCTTAAATTCAGAAACATCTGCTTTATGAAAGTACTATAAAATGGCTACTTTCCGATCATAACTATAACGTCTAGTTTTCTTTTACTTCACTAGCGGTTAGGTGAATTGCGAGGTTCATTGCGCATTTACCTTGCTTAAATTTAACTTCGCAATGCAATTCCTCTTTTACTTCGCAACTCATCTTCCTATGTGTGCTTCGCAATACACCTTCCATTTTGTGAAAACTTCGCATTTTACCAAAACTGTGTGCAGACTCTTATTATTTTATTTTTAGTGTCCAATTTCAACTTCACTTGACACTTAAAATTGTCTTGCATTACTTAACTGATACTTGGAAGAGTAGGGCCATCCATGTAAGGATTTAGTCTACTCCCATTAACAAGTCCTTTCAAATTTTATCCAAGTATTGTGGCTAACTGAACTGCGCCACCACTAGTGACATGCTTAACAATGTATGGTCCTAACCAATGCATTATGAATTTTCCAGGAAATTTCATAAATTTGCTATAATAGAGGACAAGGTCTCCTACCTGGAAAAATTTATTCTTGATGTGTCTATCATGCCATACATTTTATCTGTCTTTTTTCACTTGTTGGTGAAAACCTGCAATGAAGCGATCTTCCTCCAATCTAACTAAGTGTAGTAGTCTTTCTTGCATTGTCTGATCATCTTTCATTTCTGTGAATGTTGCAATTCTCAAACTTAGTACTATGTATTCCATGGGCATGACAACTTCCTATCCATATGGTGTGCTCTTCTGATGGTAGATCTAAAATTCTTCTTTCAAGGATGCAATAGTTCTATTCACGAAATGGGTTCCTTGATCACTCATTAAAATCTTTGGACAAACAAATATTGTCAAAATATTCTAAAAAATGAACTGTGCAGCGGTAACTGCGCTACAGTCCTTTATTGGTTTTGCCTCTGCCCATCTCGTTAAATAATATGTAGCTGTGATGATATACCTTGATATAGTTTGCTTTCTTGGTGGGTTAATAGGTTCCACGAAGTCAATAGCCCATTTATCAAAGGCTTGAAGTGTCCGTTGTGGCATCAATGGAATCTCACCTCGATGAGATGGATTTCCTGTTCTTTGGAATACATCGCACTTTCGACAATGTTCTTTGAGTCTTTGTGTATCACAGGCCACCATAGTCCTGATCTCAAAATGTTATGCGCAGTAGCTCTTCCTATGAGGTGTCCTTCAGATACAACTGAATGTGCTTCGGCCAATATAAGAGGCATTTCATGTTCTAGTATGCATCTTCGCAATACTTCATCTGGTCCTAATTTGTACAATTGTCCAGCAATTAAATTAAAGTCAACTTCTCTAACCACTAATTGTTTCTTCTACTGTGTAGTAAATCCTGCAGGTGCTAATCATGTAGTCAGAAATTCTATGATATCTCTGAAGTAGTCATCTGCTATATGGATGTTGACTCAGACCCAGTCGACAGGGGTTCCCATCTCTGTCGACACCAACCCACTGTGATCTCCCTGAGCACAGGCCCAGACAGGTTTTACCCTACCCAGCAACACCTGCAGAGCAGATGAGGTCTCACCCGAGGAGATCAAGGGAGAGTGGACGGAACCATGTTTTCGTCGAATGAAGGAGGATGTATGCGGCATCAACTACTTAATCTTATTGCAACATTCAACGATAAATCTACCCATTCACTTCGACATTATTGTACTCATAGCATCATTTAATAGAAACATTCATTGTTGTGGCAAATTATAACAGTAAGCGACTATTGCATCAAAGAAACATTGCATTACCATCAAAAGATAGAAGACACACCAGGATTGCATAGAAACAGTTTCATCACATCATATTATTGCTGCAAAAACCCAATACAATTCCTCTACAGATCATAGACTTCAACAATATCTTTGGATCTCAGAACATACTCAAAAAATGCATGTCCAAGCTCTCTCTCTCTGATCTCTACGACCTACAACTTTCTGTCTATATATAGGCTTCCGCCTTTACAATGCTTGTACACTTACTAACAACTTCCTAACCGACTCCTGTACAAATGAACCAAAATCTAACTGACATGGTCCAAATGACCCAAAAACCCGCCTATTGCGGTATACATAGCTCAAAATTACATCTCATATGGTCCAATGACCCAAAAACCCGCACTCTGCGGTACAAAGGTCTCAAAAAAATACATAAAATAATAGAGCCTTCTTCCTTCCGCGACCTCTTTTGACGTGTCGCAGCATCGGCGATGCTGTGATTCTTCCTTACCAAACCGCCTGCCAACAGGCCCCCAACACAATCTTGTGGCTTACCCTCGAGCCATGTCAACTAGACATGGTGTATTCTATGGTCTTCACTTTACCAGGGCTGAACTGTAGTTCTGCAATTGTTCTTGCTGTCTGGATCGCGCGGTGTTGTCCTACTCCTTCTGCTACACTGATCATCTGCTCGTTGTCATGTACTTCTTGCCCAAAAGTGGAATTTTCTCGGCTTGATGTCACAGACCTTACAAACTCATCCTCCAATCTCGAGAGACCGATTGTAGATTGAGAAGAATTTTGCGAGCAACGACAGGGTGTAAAACAAGCTCGTGGTTCTAGCACATCTATTTTGCACTAGTAGGCATATGTTACAGGGACCCGGGGGCGATGACCCCCCCCTTTTGTGTGGTCGCAAGGACCACGAGACTTCGAACCATCACCAACTGCCTAGACATATCGGACGAGACTTCATGCTTGTAACCCCTGAGTGTCCGAGGCACAGCTTGCTCCAAACGCTCATGTACACTCGTGGTTCGGGCCCTCAGAGCACCTACTGTGCTACCACATGAAATAAAATGGATCATTTCCACAACCTCCTTGGAATTCCTAACTTAGCTAGGTGCCGAATCCTCTCGTAACAAAACCCCTCTTAATTGAAACAACCTCTGTGCTCTTACTATCCTTGGGTCCTATATTTATACATCGCATTCAGTCGTTCATCTACCTCGGCAATCCTTTGCACCACCTGCTCGCGCTCCAGGGAATCATAATATTCCGTTGCTCCATGTGAGTATTAGCCGGACTTTGGAGCAATCGTACTTCCACCTATTTCCCTACATGCAAAAATGTGCGAAGCATCCCTTTGGCCATGCTGCCATGGTGGATGCCTCATGCCAACCATGCAAACCATCCCTCCAGGTGCTATCAACCATGCTGCCTCAGTGTATTCCTGATTCCAAACATGCGTTCTCCTAGCACAATCTGAATGGACTAACGATCATATCTACCCAAAAGGAAAAAGTCCCATCTACATAATGATTTCTGATGTGACCCAATCGCAACGCTTCCACTTGTTGAAGATCGCTCCTAACTTGCGGCAGAAGCCTCCCTACTTCCACATTCCGTCCCTGTTGGTGCACCATCCTGCCACCAATCAATCTACACTTTTTTTTCCCAATGTGACTCAGGCATCGTGTTGTTCCAAGCCCGACCGATAGGGCTTCAACTTGCTACCATTAATCAACTTGGGGAGCATCGCCCCATCCAACTGCTGCAACTGTACCGCTCCTCCTTAAGTAATGCTACTAATGCGATACAGACCAAGCCAATGCATCTGCAATTTTCCTAGATGTTTCATAAACTTGTTATCGTACAACAACACCAAATCACCCTGTTGAAACTGTTTGTTCTTGATGTGGCGATCATGCCAAGCCTTCTGGCGATCCTTCTCCACACCCTAATGGAAACTAGTGATAAAGAAATCTTCCTCCAGCTGTATTAATTGTGTGAGACGTTCCTCTAATGCTACCGCAACATCCATACTGGTTGTTGCCGCTATGCATAGACTCGAAATGATATACTCCATAGGCATAACCGCTTCTTTCCCATACACTATCTTGAATGGTGTCTGCCCTGTCATCCTTTTACATGTGGTGCGATAGGCCCACAATACTGCTAGGATTTTTAGATCCCATTCATCGCAGTTCACATTGCACACCTTTGTGAGCGCATGCTCCAATATCTTATTGAAAGCCTCCACCGTGCCATTCGCCTACAAATGATAGGGTGTACTCTTTTTATGTTGTATCTACAACTCCTCCGTCAATGCACTGATGGTGCAATTGAGTGCCTTGATCGCTCAACAATATCTTGGGGCAGCCAAAGCGAGTGACAATGTGGTCAAAGAGAAATCGGGTGGCTGTGGCCACGAAACAATCAATGACTGGTGCAGCTTCTGCCCATCATGTCAAGTAATCTGTCACTGTGATGATATACCTGGCACCATTGCACTTTACCAGTGGATTGATAGGTCCCACAAAATCTACTTCCCATTTGTCGAATGGATGCAATGTCAACTAAGGCATCAATGGCATCTCATCCTGTCTAGATGGCTTCCCAGTTCTTTGACAAACATCACAGGACCATGCATAATCTGTCGCATCACTGTGCAGCGTAGGCCACTAGAGCCCCGCTCGAAGCACCTTCCTTGCCGTCGCACGGCCACCATAGTGCCCTCCAGCCACTCTTGCATGTGCTTCAGAAAGAATCTACTCTTGCTCATGTGTCAAGACACACTGTTGCAATATCTCATCAGCACCCATCTTTTATAGTGCTCCTGCGATTAGTTGGAAGTCTGCAGCCTTGACTACCAACTACTTCTTCTAACTAGTGGTGAATTCCTCTGGTGCAGTACCTGTCGCCAGAAACTGAATGAGTTCTTCCAAATATCCATCAGCAACTCCAACTTTAAACAATTGCGCATCAAGCAACCCATCTTCAATGTTTGTTAGCTCCTCGCCTATTTCAATCTGGGAGAGATGAACCAGGCCATCATTTAACCACCCTGGCTTCACAATTACTTCAAAATCAAAATCCTAAAACAAAAGTAGCCATCGACAGATATTCCCCCCCAACACAAGCTTATTGACCAAGTATTTTAATGCAGAATGATCTGTGAACATCTTGAAATGGCCTCCCAATAAGTAATGGTGAATTTTCTGCAATGTATAAACCATTTCCAAACCTTCCCTCTTCGTAGTAGTGTAGTTTCTTTTTGCAGGTGACAACTTTCGGCTGGAAAAAGCAATGGGGTGATCAAGATCCCCCTGTCCGGGCTGGTCCAATACCACTCCTAGCGCGATCGATGAGTCATCAACATGAACATGGAATTCCTTACCCCAGTCAGGAAATACTAATATTAGTGCCGAAGCCATCTTCGTCTTTAGTGTCTCAAAGCTATCCTGACATTCAGGGCTCCATTGGAATACCACATCCTTCTTCAACAACTTATCCATAGGAGCGGTAATCACAACATAACCCCTGATGAATTTGTGATAATACCCTGTGTGTCCCAACGTCTCCCTTAACTGCTTAACAATAGCCGATGGTGTCAAACTTAGAATGAGCACAATCTTTGCTAGATCGACCAACAATGCTTGCTTACACACAATATGACCCAACAGTATGCCAAACGGTGCACAGAAGATACATTTCTTTAGGTTCAACGATATTTGGTGCTGTCGACATCGCTCCAACATCAACCGCAGATTCTCCAGATGATCGCGGACCAAACCCTAGACCGTCTAATCATCCATGTATACCTGCAAAAACTTTTGAATGAAATATTTGAATGCAACAACAACAACCTGCGAAAATATAACAGGTGCATTCTTCAAACCGAACGGCATTATGGTGTACTGAAAGCAGCCCCATTCGGTAACAAAAGTTGTCTTATGGCAATATTCTTTTGCAATGCGGATCTGATGGTAGCCAGAGAACCCATCTGTGAAAGAGTACATCTACTGGCCACCCACACCTTCGAGCACTTCGTTAGTAAACGAGGTTGGGAACGGATCTTGCAAACATGCATCATTTAGCTTCCTGAGGTCGACACAAATGCGCACTTCGCCATCTTCTTATCCTGGACCACCATAGGACTAATCCTGTGAGGCACCTGCAACAATTAATTAACAAGAATACGCGAACTAGCAGAAATGACAGAACTCAGAATCACTTTTGTATTGATCACAGGCCACTTCGAGGGGGCAACCTCCTTTGAGCAAGCTCAATACAAATAACTTCACGGTGCCTTCATAGGTCTCAACACACACTTATATACTAATTCTAGGCGCCAATACTATGGGTCGAAACCATGGGCCGTTACAAACTATGGATCAACAATACTACGGGCGACTTACAAAGCATATGCTCCAACAACAATAACACAAACTATTGATCAACAAATACTACGGGACGACTTACAAAGCATATGCGTCCAACAACAACATACTAACAAAGTAAATATATGGGTTCCTAACATCCCCTCCCCCTTAAAAAAAAGCTTTGTCCTCAAAGCTTCAGATGTGGAAATTGTTGTTGAATCTGAAGGAGTGGTTCCCATGTAGCGTCCTCTGGTTGCATGCTGTGCCACTGAATTAAGACCTCGGTGATAGAGCGAGAGCGAAGCTAACGTGTGCGCCGATTGAGGATGGCCTCTGGTTCCAAAAGGATGGATCCTTCATTATCCAGTTCGAGTAAAATCGTTTGGCCGCTGATGTTGGTGCCAAGAACTTTCTTCAAACAAGAGACATGAAAGACTGGATGAATGCGGAAGAAGGAGGAAGTTCCAATTTATAAGCAACGGACCCAATCTTCTGAAGAATCCGATATGGCCCATAGAACTTTGGAGCAAGCTTATGACGCCCTTTGAGTTTCAAGGAGGATTGTTTGTACGGCTGGAGACGAAGAAAAACCATATCACCGACTTGAAAAGTGCGCTCTGAACGGTGCTGATCCGCTTGTTGCTTCATGCGATTTCTTGCCATGTGAAGATTGTCCCGTAAAATGCGAAGAATCTGATCGCGGTTGCGAAGGACCGTGTCAACTTCCTGAACTGGTGAACTGGTGGGGGTGTATGGAAGAAGAGCTGGAAGTGCTTGACCATAGACTACTTCATATGGGGTCATTTTAGAGGCAGTGTGGTAAGAGGTATTGTACCACCATTCAGCAAGAGGTAGCCACTTTGCCCACTAATGTTGTTGTTCTGAGGTGAAGCAACGAAGATAAGTTTCCAAGCATTTATTGACAATTTCAGTCTGACCATCTGTTTGTGGGTGATACCCTGAACTCATCTTCAGTTTGGTGCCAGTGTGGCGAAATAGTTCTGTCCAAAAATGACTAGTGAAAGTCGCATCACGATCCGAGACAATGGAAGAAGGGATGCCATGAAGACGAAAGATCTGGTCCATAAAAATTTGAGCAACTGAGGAGGCTGTATAGGGATGACTGAGAGCACAAAAATGACTATATTTGGAGAGGCGATCAACCACAACGAGAATCACTGTCTTCTCGCCAGATTTAGGGAGCCCTTCAATGAAATCCATAGAAATATCTGTCCAAATCCGTGTAGGTATGGGTAAGGGTTCAAGCAATCCTGGAACGAGTGTTGTTTCCCCCTTATTGTGCTGGCAGGTATCACATTCGGCCACCATCTGTTGAATTGTCCTTTTCATGCCCTGCCAAAAGAAGTTATTCCATGCTCGTTCATATGTTTTGAGGAACCCAGAGTGCCCGACCGATGGAGAAGCATGGAGTTCATAGAAGACAGCCTATTGAAGATCTGTGCTCTGGGGAAGCACCAGACGACCCTTGTATCGCAGAGAAGAACCATCCCAAGAGTAATGTGGTACAGCAGAAGGGTTGTTGGTCAAGCGTTGGATGATCTGAGATAAGGAAGAGTCATTGACATAACCCTGTTGAACAGATTGCAACCAATTTGGAACAGGCATAGAAATAGCTGAAAGAGAACCTTGGGCACGAAATGTGCGAGAAAGAGCATCTGCCACAATATTGTCTTTCCCCTTCTTGTAAGTGATCTCATAGTCATAACCCATGAGTTTGCTAACCCATTTCTGTTGTGCCGGGGAGGAGACACGCTGGTCCAAGAAATATTTCAGACTCTGGTGATCAGTCTTGATGCAGAAATGATTCCCTAATAGGTATGGACGCCACTTCTGTACTGCATGCAAAATAGCCATCATTTCCTTCTCATAGGTAGAGGCAGCTAAATTCTTACCTGAAAGGGCTTTGCTGGTGAACGCAATGGGGTGTTCATTTTGAAGGAGAATAGCACCAAGTCCATTGCCGCAAGCATCACTCTCAATAGTGAAGGGCTTGGAAAAATCGGGCATAGCTAGCACAGGTGTAGTACACATAGCTTGTTTTAGTTTGTCAAATGCACACTGAGCAGCAGGTGTCCATGTAAAAGCATCATTTTTCAATAGAGCAGTTAATGGAGCTGCAATCTTCCCATAATCCTTAACAAACTTGCGGTAGTAGCCAGTCAACCCCAAAAAACCACGAAGGCTCTTGAGTGTCTGAGGACGTGGCCAATTGTTCATGGCGTCGATTTTGGCAGGATCCACGCGAACCCCTTGTGCTGAGATAATGTGCCCGAGATACTCAACTTCCTTTTGTCCAAAAACACATTTAGACTGCTTGGCATGGAGATGATGGTCAGAGAAAAGTTGCATGACAAGATCCAGATGCTGGAGATGTTCATCCCATGTTTTACTATAGATGAGGATATCATCAAAGAATACCAGAATGAATTTCCGCAAGTATGGTCGAAATATTTTATTCATTAAGGCCTGGAATGTGGAAGGAGCATTAGTGAGGCCAAAGGGCATGACCAAAAAATCATAATGGCCATCATGTGTGCGGAAAGCTGTTTTAGGAATATCATCCTCATGAACCCGAATTTGATGATACCCAGAACGAAGATCCAACTTGGAGAAAAAGTGAGCCCCATGAAGCTCGTCAAGAAGTTCATCAACAATAGGAATTGGGAACATATCCTTGATGGTGAGGTGATTAAGTGCTCGGAAGTCAATGCAGAGGTGCCATGACCCATCTTTTTTGCGGACGAGAATAACTGGAGAAGAAAAGGAACTAGTGCTTGGGCGAATAATACCTTGCTTCAATAAGTCCCGAACGAGCATTTCAATCTCTGTTTTTTGGTGGAATGGGTAGCGATAGGGCCTGATGTTGGGAGGAGCGCTGCCAGGAAGAAGCTGAATACGATGGTCTTCTGGCCCGGAAGGTGGTAATCCCACTGGTTCAGCAAAGACACCTGCATATCGATCCAGAATTTGTTGTAGATCCAAAGGAGTAGTGGAGACCGCTGATGGTTGCATCTGGATGGAATGGATCTGAGCGATGACACCATGTGAATTCTTCTTGAGGAGTTTTTCCATGCGATGTGAACTGATGATGCTGAGAGAACCTGGTTGTAATCCTGTCAATGTGTGTTTGTGTCCATTCTCGGAAAACTGCATCCAAAGTTCCTCAAAATCCCATAAGATAGGGCCGAGTGTGCGTAGCCATTGAGCGCCCAAAACCACATCACATCCGCCTAAGGGCAAGGCAAACATGTCAGAGTGCAAGGTATAATCTCCCATAGAGATACGCACATTTCGACACTTCCCTTTGCAAGGTAAGGTGCCCCCATTGGCAATCATGACTTCAAAGTTGGAGCAAGGATGGATAAAACAATCAGCTTGTTTGGTGATCCGAGGGTCAATGAAATTATGCGTGCTACCAGAATCAATGAGGATTGTAAGAGGAAGCTTCTTGAAGTAACCCCTGACCCGCATTGTTTGGGGGGTGGTGATTCCAGCTAAAGCATGGAGAGATATCTCTGGCTGGTCATCCTGAGACGGAGGGTCAATAGGCGGTTCCTGAATGTCGACCGGAGCATCCAGTGTTTCTGGATCTTCGTCACCCATTTCAGAGGCAGGCGGAGACTCCACATCCAGGAGATAGAGCTTTTGTTGAACACATCTATGTCCCCGAGTGAACTTCTCATCACAATTATAGCAAAGACCCTTTTCTCTGCGTGCTTGCATCTCTGTTTCTGACAAACGCTTGATAGGAGTCGGTCGAGGAGCCTGCGGTATAGGAGGTCGCTGAGACCCCATATTTCGGAAAGGAACAAAAGTGGGCTTGGAGCGTTGTTGGGCTGCAATCTTGTCTTCTGCCAATTTAGCCAACCCGAGTGCTTCCATCATTGTGTTGGGACAGAACATTTTGACCTCAGAGCGGATGGCATCCTTTAGACCACTGATAAAACAACTCCGGTAAAATTCATCAGACAATCCTTCGGTGTGGTTGGCTAGATTCTCAAATTCGGTTTGATACTCTCTCACAGTGCCAGTTTGGCGAAGTTTAGTGAGGGCTCCTGTGAAGTCATCAAAAGCACTAGGACCAAATCGTTGCAAAAGAAGCTGGCAAAAGTCTGGCCAGTTGGGCTCTGGATGAGCCTTGATGTACCAACGGTACCATTGAAGAGCTTCCTGTTCCAAATGAAAGGATGCCAACGGAACTTTGTTGACATCAAAAGTATTATGCAGACTGAAATACTGTTCTGCACGATAGATCCATCCAGTTGGATCGGTACCATTGAAGCGAGGAAAATCAAGCTTCGGACCACGGAAATTGTTGGAAGAAGAGAACCCATTATCTACTGAAGACTCGGACTGCCGTTTGTTGTTCATAGCTGAATGTTCAAGATGGAGACCAAGAAATTTTTCATCCAGATCCTGGAGT
Source organism: Larix kaempferi (assembly GCA_027924585.1). Classification (NCBI taxonomy): domain Eukaryota; kingdom Viridiplantae; phylum Streptophyta; class Pinopsida; order Pinales; family Pinaceae; genus Larix; species Larix kaempferi. The sequence continues at coordinate 11,521,217 of BSBM01000368.1, forward strand.
TTGGCTTGGATGGTTGCAAGGGCTTCCTCCATGGTTTTTGCTCCTGCACGGGTGACAACCATAACCAGGGATTTTTTTTATTTTTTTTTTTTTTTTTTGACTGGGTAGGAAAACAAAAACAGGAACTACTTCAGTAAAGGAAAATTTGGATTTGAGAAAAAATCAGAAGGGTAATTGGGGTTTGACTCGTTTTTTGGACATTGTTGGATAGACAGGGAAGCAAAAATGAGGATTTCAGCAGCGGGGTGAAAGGATGGGAAAATTTGGCAGGGGGGAACAAAGAAGCAGAATTCAGAAAGGAACTCTGTGGTAAAAATTGAAGGTGATTGGGTGAAATCTGAGGAAGTTATGGCAAACCCTAAAAATAGACAAATGTGGGATTTCGGGCTGTAGGAAAGGGAATTGAGGATAGGGTCCTCGGGGATGAAATATGCAGAATGGAATGACAGGGGTTCCCTGAAATTTTCAAGGAAAACAGAGGTAAAACAAGGGAGATATGGAGAAAAAACGGAATTTTATACTTTTTTTTTTTTTTTTTACAGACTGGAGCGGCTAGGGCTCGGGTTTTTTTTTTTTTTTTTTTTTTTTTTTTTTTTTTACAGACTGGAGCGGCTACGGCTCTGCTTACAGAATGGGATCTCCGGTTCAAAGGATTCTGGAACAACGCCGAACGGCTGGATCTGGAACGGTTTGCAAAATGAATCTGAAACGGTGCAGCAGTGATCGACAATAGTTCAGCTGAAAGTAGATATGGACCCCAGATATGTGCGGCTTCCTAACAGTTCAGGGTTTTCACTCGGCCACCAATGCTATCTGACGGCTTGCGTATTGGGGCAGTACCCCTCACTCCACGGCTCAGGTAAAACTGATAACCGCTTTGCCACAAACGACAGCTCTTGGTTTACCTCACGGGTGGGAACTAGTCAATCAGGTAGGGGTCGTTGCCCTTTTCGCCGGCAGGTCCTCTCAATGGGCCAGCTACTTCGGGGTTCCTGTGGTACTCCTCACAATGAGTTTTAGGGCTTATGCCCAAGTACTTCCCACAGTTAAGCGGATAGGGATTATTCCCAAATCCGAACCTGCAACAGATGTGAAAAAAAATTTTGGCAGAAATTTCACCTAGCGAGCCCAAGAAAGTGCTCTGATACCAGATGTGAGGCACCTGCAACAATTAATTAACAAGAATACGCGAACTAGCAGAAATGACAGAACTCAGAATCACTTTTGTATTGATCACAGGCCACTTCGAGGGGGCAACCTCCTTTGAACAAGCTCAATACAAATAACTTCACGGTGCCTTCATAGGTCTCAACACACACTTATATACTAATTCTAGGCGCCAATACTATGGGTCGAAACCATGGGCCGTTACAAACTATGGATCAACAATACTATGGGCGACTTACAAAGCATATGCGCCAACAACAATAACACAAACTATTGATCAACAAATACTACGGGACGACTTACAAAGCATATGCGTCCAACAACAACATACTAACAAAGTAAATATATGGGTTCCTAACAAATCCATTCCGACTCCTCGACTGGTTCAATGATATCGGCGTCGAACATGTGATCCAATTCTACCTTGACCCTCACCTTATGTTGCGGATTCAATCGATTGGGTCACTGCCGGATCGGCTTAGCATCTGGTTTTAATGGAATCTTCATCTCCCCTAAGTCACCCAAAATCCCCTTCATGTCAGAAAACTTTGTAGGAAATACATCCTAAAACTCATGGAGCAAATCAGTGACCTTGCTTATCTGCTCATCTTCCCAGTAATCCCCGACATTTGCGAACTTCGGATTGTCCTTTGTCCCAATGTTAATCTTGCAGATCTTCAACGGCTGACTAATCGGATTGCTTGGTGCATCAGGTGGTGCCACAGCATGACTTCCTTCAATTTCTGGGATATTCACATTCCATGGATCATCACCATATTCTGGTCCACCACTGATATTGAAGCATTCCATGAGGGACTGCATCTAGCAGTGCATATGCGGATCCGCAGGATACGCCACTAGGACAACCTACATAATTACATCACGGATGAGCTGTAATGCATTATTGACCTCTAGATCGGCATCCGCAAAACTGAATGTATGGGTAAAACACACCGTGAGCTCCAGCCAAGTAGAAATTTCTCCTCGCAACTCAGCTGTAGTACACCCTGATCGTGGCATCTCATCCAAAGTATGGATAAAAGCATGGACCCACTCGCTTCTTGATCGCGATACCCATAACCGCTGACACTCCATCAAGTGACCACCAGGATCATTTCGGCCATCATACGTTCCAGTGTGGTAAACCTCGGTATCGTCGAAGTGTACCATCATCAATATTCTACATTCCGAACATCCATCAATTGATGCCTTTTGTGTCTCCCACCACTAGTGACATGTTTAACAATGTATGGTCCTAACCAATGCATTATGAATTTTCCAGGAAATTTCATAAATTTGCTATAATAGAGGACAAGGTCTCCTACCTGGAAAAATTTATTCTTGATGTGTCTATCATGCCATACTTTTTATCTATCTTTCTGCACTTGTTGGTGAAAACCTGCAATGAAGCGATCTTCCTCCAATCTAACTAAGTGTAGTAGGCTTTCTTGCATTGTCTGATCATCTTTCATTTCTGTGAATGTTGCAATTCTCAAAGTTGGTACTATGTATTCCATGGGCATGACAACTTCCTATCCATATGGTGTGCTCTTCTGATGGTAGATCTAAAATTCTTCTTTCAAGGATGCAATAGTTCTATTCAGGAAATGGGTTCCTTGATCACTCATTAAAATCTTTGGACAAACAAATCTTGTCAAAATATTCTAAAAAATGAACTGTGCGGCAGTAACTGCGCTACAGTCCTTTACTGGTTTTTCCTCTGCCCATCTTCTTAAATAATATGTAGCTGTGATGATATAACTTGATCTAGTTCGCTTTCCTGGTGGGTTAATAGGTTCCACGAAGTCAATAGCCCATTTATCAAAGGCTTGAAGTGTCTGTTGTGGCATCAATGGAATCTCACCTCGATGAGATGGATTTCCTGTTCTTTGGCATACATCGCACTTTCGACAATGTTCTTTGAGTCTTTGTGTATCATAGGCCACCATAGTCCTGATCTCAAAATTTTATGCGCAGTAGCTCTTCCTATGTAGTGTCCTTTAGATACACCTGAATGTGCTTCGGCCAATATAATAGGCATTTCGTGTTCTAGTATGCATCTTCGCAATACTTCATCTGGTCCTAATTTGTACAATTGTCCAGCAATTAAATTAAAATGAACTTCTCTAAGCACTAATTGTTTCTTCTGCTGCGTAGTAAATCCTGTAGGTGCTAATCATGTAGTCAGAAATTCTATGATATCTATGAAGTAGTCATCTGCTATATGGATGTTGACTCAAACCCAGTCGATAGGGATTCCCATCTTTGTCGACACCAACCCATTGCGATCTCCCTGAGCACAGGCCCAAACAGGTTTTACCCTGCCCAGCAACACCTGCAGAGCAGATGAGGTCTCACCCGAGCCGATCAAGGGAGAGTGGACGGAACCATGTTTTTGTCGAATGAAGGAGGATGTATGCGGCATCAACTACTTAATCTTATTGCAACATTCAATGATAAATCTACCCATTCACTTCGACATTATTGTACTCATAGCATCATTTAATAGAAACATTCATTGTTGTGGCAAATTATAACAGTAAGCGACTATTGCATCAAAGAAACATTGCATTACCATCAAAAGATAGAAGACACACCAGGATTGCATAGAAACAGTTTCATCACATCATATTATTGCTGCAAAAACCCAATACAATGCCTCTACAGATCATAGACTTCAGCAATATCTCTGGATCTCAGAACATACTCAAAAAACACATGTCCAAGCTCTCTCTCTCTGATCTCTACGACCTACAACTTTTTGTCTATATATAGACTTCCGCCTTTACAATGCTGGTCCACTTACTAAAAACTTCCTAACCATCTCCTGGACAAATGAACCAAAATCTAACTGACACGATCCAAATGACCCAAAAACCCGCCTATTGCGGTATACTTAGCTCAAAATTACATCTCATATGGTCCAATGACACAAAAACCCGCACTCTGCGGTACAAATGACTCAAAAAAATACATAAAATAATAGAGCCTTCTTCCTTCCGCGACCTCCTTTGACGTGTCATAGCATCGGCGATGCTGCGATTCTTCCTTACCAAACTGCCTGCCAACATGCCCCCAACACAATCTTGTGGCTCGCCCTCGAGCCACGTCAACTGGACATGGTGTATTCTGTGGTCTTCACTTTACCAGGGCTGAACTATAGTTCTGTAACTGTTCTTGCTGTCTGGATCGCGCGGTGTTGTCCTGCTCCTTCTGCTACACTGATCATCTGCTCATTGTCATGTACTTCTTGCCCAAAAGTGGAATTTTCTCGGCTTGATGTCACAAACCTTGAAAACTCATCCTCCAGTCTCGAGAGATCGATTGTAGATTGAGAGGAATTTTGCGAGCAACGACAAGGTGTAAAACAAGCCCGTGGTTCTGGCACATCTGTTTTGCACTAGTAAGCATATGTTACAGGGACCCGGGGGCGATGACCCCCCCCTTTTGTGTGGTCTCAAAGACCACGAGACTTTGAACCATCACCAACTGCCTAGACATATCGGATGAGACTTCATGCTTGTAAACCCTGAGTGTCCGAGGTGTAGCTTGCTCCAAACGCTCATGTACACTCGTGGTTCAGGCCCTCAACGCGCCTAGTGCGCTACCACATGAAATAAAATGGATCATTTCCACAACCTCTTTGGAATTCCTAACTTAGCTAGGTTTCGAATCCTCTCATAACATAACCCCTCTTAATTGAAACAACCTTTGTGCTCTTACTATCCTCGGGTCCTATATTTATACATCGCATTCAATCGTTCATCTGCCTCAGCAATCCTTTGCACCTCCTGCTCGCGCTCCAGGGAATCATAATATTTCGTTGCTCCATGTGAGTATTAGCCGGACTTTGGAGCAATCGAACTTCCACCTGTTGCCCTGCATGCAAAAATGTGCGAAGCATCCCTTTGGCCATGCTGCCATGGTGGATGCCTCATGCCAACCATGCAAACCATCCCTCCAGGTGCTATCAACCATGCTACCTCGGTGTATTCCTGATTCCAAACGTGCGTTCTTCTAGCAAAATCTGAATCGACTAACGATCATATCTTCCCAAAAGGAAAAAGTCCCATCTACATAATGATTTCTGATGTGACCCAATCGCAACACTGCCACTTGTTGCAGATCGCTCCTAACTTGCGGCAGAAGCCTCCCTACTTCCGCATTCCGTCCCTGTTGGTGTGCCATCCTGCCACCAATCAATCTACACTTTCTTTTCCCGATGCGACTCAGGCATCGTGCTATTCCAAGCCTGACTGATTGGGCTTCAACTTGCTACCATTAATCAACTTGGGAAGCATTGCCCCATCCAACTGCTGCAACTGTACCACTCCTCCTGAAGTAATTCTACTAATGCGATACGGACCAAGCCAATGCATCTGCAATTTTCCTAGATGTTTCATAAACTTGCTATTCTACAACAACACCAAATCACCCTGTTGAAACTGTTTGTTCTTGATGTGGTGATCATGCCAAGCCTTCTGGCGATCCTTCTCCACACCCTGATGGAAACTAGTGATAAAGCAATCTTCCTCCAGCTGTATTAATTGTGCGAGACGTTCCTCTAATGCTACCGCAACATCCATACCGATTGTTGTCGCTATGCGCAGACTCGGAATGATATACTCCATAGGCATAATCGCTTCTTTCCCATACACTATCTTGAATGGTGTCTGCCCTGTCATCCTTTTACATGTGGTGCGATAGGCCCACAATACTGCTGGGATTTTTAGATCCCAGTCATCGCGGTTCACATTGCACACCTTTGTCAGCGCATGCTCCAATATCTTATTGACAGCCTCCACCGTGCCATTCTCCTGCGAATGATAGGGTGTACTCTTTTTATGTTGTATCTGCAACTCCTCCGTCAATGCATTGATGGTGCAATTAAGAAAGTGGCTGCCTTGATCGCTCAACAATATCTTGGGGTAGCCAAAGCGAGTGACAATGTGGTCAAAGAGAAATCGCACGGTTGTGGCCGCGGAAAAATCAATGACTGGTGCAGCTTTTTCCCATCATGTCAAGTAATCTGTCACTGTGATGATACACCTGGCACCAATGCGCTTTACCGATGGATTAATAGGTCCCACAAAGTCTACTTCCCATTTGTCGAATGGATGCAATGTCAACTAAGGCATCAACGGCATCTCATCCTGTCTGGATGGCTTCCCAGTTCTTTGACAAACATCGCATGATCGTGCATAATCTGTCGCATCACTGTGCAGCGTAGGACACTAGAGCCCCGCTCGAAGCACCTTCCTTGCTGTTGCACGGCCACCATAGTGCCCTCCAGCCACTCCTGCATGTGCTTCGGAAAGGATCTACTCTTGCTCATGTGGAAAGACACACTGTTGCAATATCTCATCAGCACCCATCTTTTATAGTGCTCCTGCAATTAGCTGGAAGTCTGCAGCCTTGACTACCAACTACTTCTTCTGACTAGTGGTGAATTCCTCTGGTGTGGTACCTATTGCCAGAAACCGAATGAGTTCTTCGAAATATCCATCATCAACTCCAACTTTAAACAATTGCGCATCAAGCAACCCATCTTCAATGTTTGTTAGCTCCTCGCCTGTTTCAATCTGGGAGAGATGATCCAGGCCAGCATTTAACCACCCTGGATTCACAATTACTTCAAAATGAAACTCCTAAAATAGAAGTAGCCATCTCCAGATCTTCCCCCCCAACACAGGCTTATTGACCAAGTATTTTAATGCAGAATGATCTGTGAACATCTTGCAATGGCCTCCCAATAAGTAATGGTGAATTTTTTGCAACATATAAACCATTTCCAAACCTTCCATCTTTGTAGTAGTGTAGTTTCTTTTTGCAGATGACAACTTTCAGCTGGCAAAAGCAATGGGGTGATCAAGATCCCCCTGTCCGGGCTGGTCCAATACCACTCCCAGCGCGATCGATGAGTCATCAACATGAACATGGAATTCCTTACCCCAATCAAGAAATACTAATATCAGCGCCGAAGCCATCTTCGTCTTTAGTGTCTCAAAGATATCCTAACATTCAAGGATCCATTGGAATACCACATCCTTCTTCAACAACTTCTCCATAGGAGCGGTAATCGCAACATAACCCCTGATGAATTTGTGATAATACCCTGTGTGTCCCAGGGTCTCCCTTAACTGCTTAACAGTAGTCGACGGTGTCAAACTTAGAATGAGCACAATCTTTGCTAGATCGACCAACAATCCTTGCTTACACACAATATGACCCAACAGCATGCCAAACAGTGCACAGAAGATACATTTCTTTAGGTTCAACGATATTTGGTGCTGTCAACATCGCTCCAACATCAACCGCAGATTCTCCAGATGATCGCGGACCAAACCATAGACCGTCTAATTGTCCATGTATCCCTGCAAAAACTTTTGAATGAAATATTTGAATGCAACAACAACAACCCGCGAAAATATAACAGGTGCATTCTTCAAGCCGAACTGCATTACAGTGTACTGAAAGCAGCTCCATTCGGTAACAAAAGTTGTCTTATGGAAATATTCTTTTGCAATGCGGATCTGATGGCGGCCAGAGAACCCATCTGTGAAAGAGTACATCTACTGGCCACCCACACCTTCGAGCACTTCGTTAGTAAATGAGGTTGGGAATGGATCCAACAAACATGCATCATTTAGCTTCCTGAGGTCGACACAAATGCGCACTTCGCCAGCTTCTTATCCTGGACCACCATAGGACTAATCCATTCCAAATCCTCGACTGGTTCAATGATATCGATGTCCAACATGCGATCCAATTCTACCTTGACCCTCTCCTTATGTCGTGGATTCAATCGATTGGGTCGCTGCCGGATCGGATTAGCATCTGGTTTTAATGGAATCTTCATCTCCCCTAAGTCACCCAAAATCCCCTTCATGTCAAAAAACTTTGTATAAAATACATCCTGAATCTCATGGAGCAAATCAGTGACCTTGCTTATCTTCTCATCATCCCAGTAATCCCCGACATTTGCGAACTTCGGATTGTCCTCTGTCCCAATGTTAATGTTGCAGATCTTCAGCGGCTGACTAATCGGATTGCTTGGCGCATCAGGTGGTGCCACAACACGACTTTTTTGATTCTGGGATATTCACATTCCACAGATCATCACCATCTTCTGGTCCACCACTGATATTGAAGCATTCCATGAGGGACTGCATCTAGCAGTGCATATGCAGATCCGCAGGATACGCCACTAGGACAACCTACATAATTACATCACGGATGAGCTGTAATGCATTATTGACCTCTAGATCGGCATCCGCAAAACTGAATGTATGGGTAAAAAACACTGTGAGCTCCAGCCAAGTAGAAATTTCTCCTCGCAACTCAACTAAAGTACACCATGATCGTGGCATCTCATCCAAAGTATGGATAAAAGCATGGACCCACTCGTTTCTTGGTCGCGATACCCATAACCACTGACACTCCATCAAGTGACCACCAAGATCATTCCGAACATCATACTTTCCATTGTGGTAAACCTCGGTATCGCCGAAGCGTACCATCATCAATCTTCTGCATTTCGACCATCCATCAATTGATTCTTTTTGTGTCGCCCACCAGCGTGCTGGAGCAACCTTCAGTGCTTCGTTCAATGCCAACAATTGTTGTGGTTTGGAAACTCTTTCCTCAAACTCCGTTAGAAAGTCAGATAAGCCAAACAGTCCTTCATATATTGGTAGTGTGATCGCTTCAGTTGTGACATGTCATAATGACTGTGTGATCAACCCACACTTACAAAGTGACACCTCGTGCAAGTGGTTCTGCCAATATTCTAGCACATCATCAGAGTCAGAGGACACAGAGCTATCACTGCACCATCCCAGCTCACCGTTGGCAGTCGAATGGATATAATCTTCAGAGATATTGAATGCATGGTCCCATCCACTGGGATCATCATCCTTAACTGGCTCTATGTAGTGACGTCCTTCAGCCGAATCCAATGGGGTGATAACTCTGAGATCGTGATTTTCAAAAGTCATTATCCATCGCTTGAAGTTGATTACAGCTCCACTATCATTAGCCCATCCAATCCCCAGTAATGTGGGATAAGAGGTTCCTCCTTCGACTGCTTCTATTACATCAAAGTTGGCATATGTTTTCATTCCCTCAATGTCCACCACCAATCGTGGAACTCTCCCAATCAGTGTCACTTTAGCGTGATTAGCTAACCGAAGCTGTACAGGAGACTAGCTCAATGGGGGACTCCCCATCTTCTACCAAGCCTGCTTGGTAAAGATGTTGAAATATGAACCAAGATCCAGAATAATTTAATCAACATCGTAGTCACCAATTTGAATATTCATCCGCATCTCCTTACCCATCTTCCATCGTTGTAAGGAATTAACCGCGAACTCTTGTCGATCCTGGGCCGGTCGTCGCAACAGAGCTTCAATCGCAGCAAGAGCGTTGGGATCTCTTTCCAGGGATAAACAATGTTCCAAAAATGCTTGAAGTGTGTTGGACTGCCGCGATGGGCCAGCCTCTGAAGTAGTATCAAAAGTAGAGGGCATGTCATACACAACAGCCTTACCTTGGTCTTTTTCTAGTGCACGACGTGCTTGAAGAAATGCCTCCCTCTCTGCATCAATGTCAAATGATACCTTCTTTTGTCTGGCTAACTGGATCGTTGAGCTATCCTCTCTAGCTCTCTTTCCTCTACGAGTGACCACAGCAATGAAATCATCTTTTGGTCTTGGCTCTACAGAAATTTCCGCGATGTTCGCACCCTGGGTCTGCTTCAGCAGTGGATTCCCAAGTGGGTTCACATTCTGATTCTGATTTGGCCGCATATGCTAGTTCTGCACTGGTTGTTGCATGTGGTTTTGGGTAGGCTGCTATGCCTGGGGATGGTTCTGCAACTGGGGAGTATTCCCTGCTTGCCATCACACAATCAACTATGGACAATTGTCAACCGTGTGATCGTTAACAAAATAGAACATACACTGGTTTTGCAGTAGTGGACAGTCTTGCTGGTAGTGTCCCCATACCGCACAGTGATAGCATTGAACAGGTCCGCAACCACCTCATCCTCCTCCATGACTAAATCCTCTGCCACGTCCTCCCCGGTATCCTCCCTAGAATCCTCCCTGCTCCTGGTACTGTGGTTGGTTGAACTGTTACTACATTGGTGCTTGTTGCATTCCTTGCCCTTGCTGTGCATACTACTGTTGTTGTACATACTATGGCTGCTGTGGAGCCATCGACATCAGAGTATATTGCAGCATGAACTGTGGCAATTGTTGTTACTATGGTACAAACTACATCTGTGGTTGAGGTAGCGGCTGGGCTATCTAGTGGTGAGAGCAAGAAATGGTCTCAAGCATCGTCACGAGCGCGAAAAACTGAATCCGGTGGTATAAGACTCGTCAAAAACGGACCACAGCCGATGTGGCATGCAAATCGAGGAGATGAGGGGTATGTAAAAAATTCCCAAAAACGAGACCTAGTGGAATCGAGAAAAGGAGTGGACTATTGTGAATTTCTCGTTGCGCTGATTCCAACGGTACCACTGGTTTGAAAAACGGACGTCGTATGATGTTGGAATGGTTGATTGAAAATTGGTCAAATTTCTATAAATAGCAAGTGGACCCAATGTGACAAGTGTCATTTTCACCGTTGAGTTTCACAGAGTAATTTAGTTGGGTTAGAGCATTTTCTTGATTTGTGGGAGATTCAACCGTCGGTTTTTTATTCCGCAAGTTTCAGGTAAGCCTATGCGCCTTAGCCTTTCAATTTATTTACTTTTTGGTGAGCATCGGGGTCTCAGAAGCTGCGAATATTCCACGTTGGCTTACGCGGAATATCGTGGGTTTTGACCCTTTTTCCGTAATGCACATCGTGGGTATGGGCTGGATAGCCACAATGGGCATCGTGGCTGTGGGCTGGACAGCCGCGATGTGCATTGCGCCTGTGGGTTTTGACAGCGGCGATGTTCATCGCGGCTGTGGGTGCCTACAGCCGCGATGTTCATCGCGGCTGTGTATGCTTACAGTCGCGATGCACATCGCGGTTGTGAGTGCTAACAGCCGTAATGAGCATCGCGGCTGTGAGGACTAAAAGCTGTGATCTTCATCGTGGCTAGGGGGCTGAAAGTCACGATGGGGATTGCTTGGTTAGAAGAAAAAAAATTGGTTTTTTTTTTTTTAAATTTCTGTGTTGTTTTTGCAGGATGCTGAGGAGGCCGCTGGTATCGTGGATGGAGAGGGATATTGATGAGGGACTGATGGGTGATATTCAGGAGAGCCTGGATGTGAAGGCGGCCTTGGTTGTGGGAAGACTACTGAAGTTCACTCAGATTCCTATCATGCGTTCAGTCAGGGAGCTGCTAAACAAGTTGGTTGACTTTTGGGACCCAGTGGAGGTAGCTTTTATTGTGCAGGGTGAGCGACTGGAACTCACCTTGACCGATGTATTTTTCCTTACTGGTTTGCCTCGTTTGCAAGAGATAGGGGACACCCAACCTAGGATTCTGGCTGATATGGATATTGAGGATCTCCTTGAGAGATTTTTCATTTCAGGGGCCCGTACGCAGAACAGCGCACTGAGTATCTCGGATATGCGGGATCAGGAGATTCAGGCAGTGGCGGCTTGTGTTTTGCGGGTGCTTGGTGCACAAGCACCCCATCGTTTGTTGAGGGGGAAAACGATGATGGTTCACCGTGTCTTGATGGGGACCTATTTTTCTTGGGGCCAGATGTTTCTGGCCTATGTTCGGCGAGAGATCAACAAGGTTATTCGGGAGGGAGGAGATTTTAGTTATGCCTCTTTCCTCTATTGTTTCTTTTTCGAGCGGGTACCTACCTTATGGCCACGTGTGCCGGTTCGGGAGGGACTAAGGAGTGAACCGCGGATGGTGTGGTGGGGGGAGATGATGCCCCGGGGTGGTGGTGGCATTTGGCGGTTCTTCTCGTCAGAGATGTATCATCAGTGGGAGCAAATTCCCGTTGTGATTGACGACTATCCATATGTGGGTATGGACTTCCGGGTATACCCTGAGATGCCTCAAGCTCAGGGACAGGCTTGGGGTTTAGACGGTACGTCTTTGTTTTTATTTCTCTATTATATCATGTTTAGATGTTTTGTTATGAGTATAGCTAGATATGTTTATATGATACTGACTTGTTTCAATGTGGGTCATGGCAGATGTTGGTCCGAGGCCTCCAGTGGATCATATGGGCCGTAGGGGACGGGTGTTGGTGGTGGTACCTCCACTGGTAGTGGCACCCCCGCCTCGTGTATGAGGAGTTGTGCATCAGCGAGATGATGCCCTAGAGGATGTACATGATACCTTGGAGGCGCTGCTAGTGGATGTACCAGATGAAGGTTGGAGGGATCTAGATCCGCATGTTCTCAATCATTGTTACGATGCTCCTCGTGAGTGGAGATCAATCCTATAGAGAGTAGTCGTAGTGATAGATGACAGGAGGTCTCAAGAGCTATATGATCCGGAGGAGCCAGAGGAGCCCAGTGATCATGATGATTAGGTGATCTTGTATCTGCCCCCAAATGTTGATGAGCATATGGGGATGTATTTTGTTGATACACATTTTGTACGGCTGGTGTACCTTTTGTATATTTGGGTGCTGAGAGCACTCCTGACATTGTGACTCTTATGATGATATATATATATATATTTATGCGTTTTTGGTATATAGTCATGTATGCACGTTGATGCACATCTTGTCTTTTCATTTATGTTTTGTTGCACGTGAATGCAATTGTAGTTTGTTTGTATGCCCGTGGAGGCATGTTCGATGCACGTGGATGCAATGTTATGATTTTTTATATGCCCATGGAGGCACACATTATGCCTGTGGATGCAATGTTATGATGATTTATATATTTTGTTTTATTTGATTTTCCGATGCCTATGTGATGAATGTCGTGATGTCCTACATGTTTTGGTTGGCATGCCAATCTAGAATGTTGTTAGCCATTTGGTCTGCTACACTGTTTAGATTTCTTGGGACATGAGTGAATGAAATGGATTCAAAGTGTCGAATCATTTGTTTAGTACGCAGAATTTTTCTAAATAGACGGGGATCACGTACCTGGTAACAGTTGTTGAGTTGGGAAACAAGGAGCTAGGAGTCCAGGTAAACATTAACATGACTTATGCCCATTTGGAGAGCAACGGCCAGTAGACCAGTCACGGCATCGTACTCAACTTGGTTGTTTGTGGCAGCACCTATGCACACTCCGTCGAGATGGATCAACTCATGTGAAGGGGAATAAATTACCCAAGCTGCTAAAGCGAGATTTGAAGACTAGTGATTTGTGCCATCGACAAAGCCGATGTGGTAGAGTGGAATAGGATCCATCTGTGTTCATGCAGGAAAAAATGAAAATGTAAGTTTCTAGAAGTTTACAGTGAAAAAATAAATTAAAAAACTGTACAATATGGACTGTGGTTTCTAGGATATTTTTATGGATAGAATTGTTTGAGGTATAACCCATTACGGGGGTTGTGCATGAGGTTGCTTTCTGAATTGGTCAAAATGTATGCCCCATGTCCAAGGCAAGTGTGTATGACGTATGGGCCTTGCCACATGCCCCAGTGGAGTCACCAAAAACTGTTGCTTGGTTTTTCAACCAAGCATGTGCAAGGATGCACCTGCTAACTAGTAGCAACAGTCTCAAATAAATCAATGTAAATAAGCAAATATAAACTATAGATTGATGGCAGTAAACAGTAAAATAAAGAATTCTAGATTGATAACAATGAACAAAATTGATTCATAAGCATGTAAATAAAAATTAAAACTTTTGTATTACCTCAAATGGTGAGGATGGTGAGTTTTGGGCAGCTCCAAGGTGGAGGTGCTCCAATGTCCAATCGTCTCTTCTTCTCCAATGCTTCAATGGTTGGGCAAAGCTCAAAATGGATTTTGGCAGCATGAGGATAGGATGAAATATGGATGAATAATGAGGAGCCCCTATCACCTTTTTATAGTTTTTGGTGATGGGGAATACCATTATAGTTTTAAGGAAACCAATGGTATTAACCAACATGGTTTAGGTCTTTTTTCCCCTCTTTTCATTTTCTGAATATTTTTTATATTTTGATTCCCTTTTAATATTTTTTGGGAATTTTGGACCCTTTTTTAGGGTTTTTTGTGTTTTTTGAGGAAAAATACATATTTTGAAGGGGAAAATGTGTATTATGGTCTTTTTGGTGACCTTTTGATGGTTTTAGAGGCTCAAATGGTGGAAAAAGTGGACAAATTGGTCATGTGAATAAGGGAATGAGCTAGTGAGCACTTTTTGGGTGTTAACAAAAGGTCTATACAAGATTTAAAACTTTTGATTGTGGGAAGATGCATGTCATTAGTAACTATTGTCTCCCCTGAATCGCCAAAAAAAGTCGTTTAGGGCCTAAAAATGGCCCCAAAAGTTTAGGACCCAAAAAACCATAGAACAATTACTAGAAAATTGCCAACATGGGAAATTGTTTTGAGCCAGTGGAATAGGTGGGTGGACACCAATATAAATATGGATCATTCATCCCCCCTTATAAATCAATGGTCTCCATTGCATCAAATCCTTTATCATATGTTTAACTGTGTGTTGAGTTGAACTATTGGTGCGGAATTTTCTGAAGTGAAAAGGTTTCCTTACTTTGACATCTTTATAGGGTTGTAATTGTTGTTAATGGATGCGCTGGAGATGTTCAACATTTTTGGCTATCGTGTTTTCCTTGGTTTTTACCGGTTTGGATGGTTTCCTTTTGGAGGAGCACCTTGAATGCGTGGCCTTGCACTGTAGGGGTACCCGGATAGACGATGCTGCAATGACTTTATGTTCTTCTTGTTTCTACTGAGTAGAGGGATCATGTGCATAGGTTGTGGATGTATCAGCGGTTTGTTGTTCTCCTTAAGTGGCAATTGTGAATAGGGAAAATTTTCCAGCGTGGGAAATTATCTTCCTGCACTGCTTGGTTGGTGTAGGTGCAGCTATCTCTGGTATCCGATAGAGTTGTCCTCCCAAAGTGACAATGACACTATGAGGTTGTGATTCATATACAGCATGACATTTCCACATATATGATTTTCATAAAAGAGCATCACATACTTCAAGTGGGGCCACATCACACAATACCTCATCTTTGAAGGGCTTGATGTTGTATGGTAGGTGGAATTGAAGACTGACACGGATACCTCGTCCTTGGCTTAGCCACCCAATGGTGTATGGTTGCGGGTTTGGTGTTATTGGTAGATCCAATCTCTTGATGACTTATGTTGAGATCAGGTTCTTTTGGATGTCGATGTCCACAACAAAATGTAGGAGAATTTCCTTCACCCACATCTGTGAGTGGAAAAGGAGATCCTCTGCCTCTGAATATTCAGGTTCCTCTGGTTGAATCTGTGTGGTAGAAACAGTGACACTGGGTTCTGCATCAATGATCCTCTTCCCTTTGTATGTGACTATGACATTGGGCTCTGAATCTGAATCAAAACTGGGATCTGATTCTGAAGCTTTGATCTCAGCCACCAATTACTGTTTTGAGAAACATTCATCAGTGTTGTGCCAGGGGATTTTGTTGAACTCGCACCACTTCTCGGTGTCTTTCTTTGTCTTTCTGTTACCTTTCTTCGCTCGTGGATGGAATTGGTTGTCTGTGTTCTGCAAGCCAGAGTTTCCCTTGCCGTGCTTCAGCGCAGGTCCAAAGTTGCGCTTATTCTTTTTCTGAAATTTCTGCTCAATTTTAACAGCATATCGATAGGTGGATCTGAGTGAAGATATTTCCAGTAAATACATCTTTGTTCGTATGTACTGGTGTAAGCCACTGTGATATTTCAGTACTAGGTGCCGCTCGGAGTCCTTGATACCTAGCTTTGTGCACAAGGTATGAAATTTGGTAGTGTACTCTGACACCGTTTGGGCCCTCTCTTGATGCAGAATGGTCCATTTTCTGTATTGGTCATCATAGTTTCCCACAGGGTAATATTTTCATTGAAGGAATCTATAAAAGAGGCCCAAGTGGAATTGGCCCCAAACAATCTAGACTCGTCTGATGAGTTTTTCTCACAATAATTTTATCACCAATTTTTTAAATGGGGGATATCTTTTAGGAGCACAAAGGTGATCTTTTCCCTATCAAAAAAATTGTGGACAGCGAAGTACCCTTCTAGTATATTCAACCATTTATCTAGGGCATCAGCATCGATCTGGCCTTCAAGTAAAGGGATATCAAATTTACCTTGTACCTTGAAGGGAGTCACATCTCCGGAACGGCTGCTCATTTAAGGTGTATCTACCACCATTGGCATGCGTCGAAGGATCTAGGAGAAATTACCCATCATCTCGTTCCTCTATCGCACAAGGGCTTCCTTGAGCAACAAATTTATAGGATCTCCTCCTCCATCATCTCTCTTTTCTTCTGCCATGGGATCCCGTTTGGGGCGATGAGAGTGATCTTCCCCAAGTGAAACTAGCTTGAGACCCAACTCTCTATATTCTGACCTCGTCAGGAACAAGCACCAAGAAACAATCAAAGAGAAGATCGCTCTGATACCACTGATCCGGATTTATGTGGGAATGAAATGAAAGAGTAGATATAGAATCATATACAATGATATATTGCAAAGAACACGGTGATACGGCAAACACATATTCTAGTAAATAGCAGAAATCGAACAGACTTTAAAATAAACAGCTAGAATGGTGGTATCTATCTCTGAGAAGAGATGTGGTCGCTATGCTCATTCGTGCTAAGTTAAATACAAAAAGAGCCCGAAATGGCCTATTTATCATAATAATGAGGGAAATAATCCCAAACATCCAAAAACCTAACCATAGAAGATGAACCGTCATAAAGTTTGTGGCCCCAAGGTGCTTAGTTGAACAGTCAACTTCCCGGGGTCATAACTTTTGCATACGATCTCTGTTTGGGGCGCTCGATAGCCCATTGGAAAGGTCTATATGATATTTCAACCTATTATTTGCAAGAAATGAATGCTTCTAGTAGCACGTTGTGCCCCTCTCCCCCCCGAATCGCCAAAAAAAGTCGTTTAGGGCCTCAAAATGGCCCCAAACGTTTAGGACCCGAAAAACCGTAGAAAAATTACTAGAAAATTGCCAAAATGGGAAACTATTTTGAGACAGTGGAATAGGTGGGTGGCCACCGATATCCATCTGGATCATTCCTCCCCCCTTAGGAAGTAATAATCTCCATTGCATCAAACCCCTTATCATATGTCGAACTGTGTGTTGAGTTGAGCTCCTGGTGTGGCATTTGCTGAAGTGAAAAGACTACCTTCCTTTGACAACTTCAGAGGATTGTAATTGTTGTTGTTGGATGCGCTGGATTTTTTCAATAGTTTTGGTTGTCGTGTTACCCTTGGTTTTCACTAGTGTGGATGGTTTCTTTTTGGAGGAGCACCTTGAATGTGTGGCCTTGCGTTGTAGAGGTACCCGGATAGACGATGCTGCAATAACTTTGTATTCTTCTTGTTTCTGCTGAGTAGAGGGATCATGTGTAGATTTTGTGGATGTATCTGCGATTTAATGCTCTCCTTCAATGGCAATTTTGAATAGGGAAAATTTCTCAATGTTGGAAATTATCTTCCTGCACTGCTTGGTTGGGGTAGGTGCAGCTATCTCTGGTATCCATTAGAGTTGTCCTCCCAAAGTGACAATGACACTATGAGGTCGTGATTCATATACAGCATGACACTTCCACATATATGGTTGTCATAAAAGAACATCACATAATTCAAGTGGGGCCACATCACACAATACCTCATCTTTGAAGGGCTTGATGTCGTATGGTAGGCAGAATTGATGACTGACGTGGATACCTCATCCTTGTCTTCGCCACCCAATGGTCTATGGTTATGGGTGTGATGTTATTGGTAGCTCCAATATCTTGATGACTTCTGCTAAGATCAAGTTCTTTTGGATCTCATTTTCCATAACAAAATGTAGGGGAAATGCCTTCATCCACATTTGTGAGTGGAAAAGGTGCTCCTCTACCTCCGAATATTCAGGTTCCTTTGGTTGAATCTATGTGGTAGCAAAAATGACACTGGGTTTTTCATCAGTGATCCACTTCCCTTTGTCTGCGACTGTGACATTGGGCTCTGAATCTAAATTGGAACTCAGATATGATTCTAAAGCTTTGATCTTAGCCACCAATGACTGTTTTAAGCAACATTCATCAGTGTTGTGCTAGGAGATTTTGTGGAACTCACACCACTTCCCAGTTTCCTTCTTTATCTTTCAGTTATGTTTATTCGTTTGTGGTTGGGACTGGTTGTCTATGTTCTACGAGCTAGAGTTTCCCTTTCCCTGCATCTGCACAGGTCCAAAGTCATGCTTGTTCTTTTGCTAAAATTTTTGCTCAATTTTAACAGCATATCGGTAGGCGGATCTGAGTGAAGAGATGTCCAGGAAATCCATATATGTTCGTATGTACTGGTGTGGGCCACTGCGATATTTCAGTACTAGGTTCCACTCGAATTCCTTGATACCTATCTTTGTTAGTGTACTCCAACATCATTTGGTCCCTCTCGTTACGCAGAATGGTCCATTTTGTGTACTAGTCATCATAGTTTCCCACAGGTTAATATTGTTCCTTGATGGAATCTATAAAAGAGGCCCAACTTGGATTGGCATCAAACAATTCAGACTCATCTAATGAGTTTTTCTCACAATACGTTTCCCACCAATTTTTGAAATGGGGAATAGCTTTGAGGAGCGTAAAGATGATATTTTCCTTGTTGGAAAAATTGTGGAAAGTCAAATACCCTTCTATTAAATTCAACCATTTATCTAGGGCATCAGCATCAATCTGGCCTTCAATTAAAGGGATATCAAAGTTAACTTGTACCTTGAAGGGAGTTGCATCTTCGAAACAGCTGCTCGTTGAAGGTGTATCTACCGCTATCGACATGCATCAAAGGATCTGGGAGAAATTATCCATCATCTCTTCCCTTTGTCGCGCAAAGGATTCCTTGAGAAACAACTTGATAGGATCTCTTGAGAGTGATCTTCCCCAAGTGAAACTAGTTTAAGACCCAACTCTCGATATAACAACCTTGTCAGGGACATGCACCGAGAAACAATCAAAGAGAAGATTGCTCTGATACCACTGATCCAGATTTATGTGGGAACGAAATGAAAGAGAATATATAGAATCATATACAGAGATATATTGCAAAGAACACAGTGATACAGCAAACACATATTCTAGTAAATAGCGGAAATAGAACAGATTGTAAAATAAAATAGCTAGAATGGTGGTATCTATCTCTGAGAAGAGATGTCGCCACTATGCTCATTCGTGCCAAGTTGAATACAAAAAGAGTGCAAAAGGGCCTATTTATCATAATCATGAGGGAAATAATCCCAAACATCCAAAAACCTAACCCTAGAAGAATCGTCATAAAGTTTGTGGCCCCAGGGTGGTTAGTTGAACAGTCAACTTCCTGAGGTCATAACTTTTTCATACGATCTTTGTTTGGGGCACTTTATAGCCCATTGGAAAGGTGTATACGAGGTTAAAAAAAATTATTTGGGTAAAATGCATGTTGTTGGCAGCTAGTTTACCCCTTGAATCGCCAAAAAACTTCGTTTAGGGCCTCAAAACGACCCCAAAAGTTTAGGACCCAAAAAACCGTAGAAAAATTACTAGAAAATTTCCAAAATGGGAAACTGTTTTGAGCCAATGGAATAGGTGGGTGTCCACCAATATCCATCCGGATCATTATTCCCCCCTTTGGAAGCAATGGTCTCCATTTCATCAAATCCTTTATCATATATTGAACTGTGTGTTGAGTTGAGCTCCTAGTGTGTCATTTGTTGAACTGAAAAGGATGCCTTACTTTGACATCTTCAAAGGGTTGTAATCGTTGTTGATGGATGTGCCGGAGCTGTTCAACAATTTTGGTTGTCATGTTATCCTTGGTCTGCACCGGTGTGGATGGTTTATTTATGGAGGATCACCTTGAATGCATGTCCTTGCACTGTAGAGGTACCTGGATAGATGATGTTGCAATGACTTTCTATTATTCTTGTTCCTGCTGAGTAGAGGGATCATGTTATCCTTCAGTGGAAATTGTGAATAGGGAAAATTTCTCAGTGTGGGATATTATCTTCCTGCACTTCTTGGTTGGCACAGGTGCAACAATCTTTGATATCCGATAGATTTGTCCTCCCAAAGTGACAATGACACTACGAGGTCGTGATTCATATACAACATGACACTTCCATAATATGGTTGTCCTAAAAGAACATCACATACTTCAAGTGGGGCCACATCACACAATACCTCATCTTTGAAGGGCTTGATGAAGTATGGTAGGAAACATTGATGACTGACGTGGATACCTCGTCCTTGGCTTAGCCACCCAATGGTGTATGGTTGCGGGTTTTGTGTTATTTGTAGCTCCAATATCTTGATGACTTATGCTGAGATCTGGTTCTTTTGGATGTCGATGTCCACAACAAAATGTAGGGGAATTCCCTTCACCCACATATGTGAGTGGAAGAGGTGCTCCTCTGCCTCCGACTCTTAAGGTTCCTCTGGTTGAATCTGTGTGGTAGAAACAGTGACACTGGGTTCTGCAATGATCCACTTCCCTTTGTCAGTGACTGTGACATTGGGCTCTTAATCAGAATCAGAACTGGGATCTGATTCTAAAGCTTTGATCTTAGACACCAATGACTGTTTTGAGCGACATTCATCAGTGTTGTGCCAGGCGATTTTGTGGAACTTGCACCACGTCCTCGTGTCCATCTTTGTATTTTTGTTACCTTTATTCGCTTGTGATTGGGACTGGTTTTCCGTGTTCTGTGAGACAGAGTTTCCCTTTCCCTGCTTCTGCGCAGGTCCGAAGTCACGCTTGTTCTTTTGCTGAAATTTTGCTCAATTTTAACAGCATATTGATAGGCGGATCTAAGTGAATAGATGTCTAAGAAATACATATCTTTTATTATGTACTAGTGTATGCCACTACGATATTTAAGTGCTAGGTACCGCTCGAAGTCCTTGATACCTAGCTTTGTGCGCAAGATATAAAATTTGTTAGTGTACTCTGACACCGTTTGGTCCCTCTCTTGACGCAGAATGGTCCATTTTGTGTACTGGTCATCATAGTTTCCCATGGGTTTATATTGTTCCTTGACGGAATCTATAAAAGAGGCCCAAGTGGGATTGGCATCAAACAATACAAACTCATCTGATGATTTTTTCTCATAATAAGTTTCCCACCAATTTTTGACATGGGGGACAACCTTGAGGAGCGCAAAGGTGATCTTTTCCCTGTCAAAAAAATTGTTGACAGAGAAATACCCTTCTAGTATATTCAACCATTTATCTAGGGTATCAACATCAATCTGGACTTCAAGTAAAGGGATATCAAAGTTAGCTTTTACCTTGAATGGATTCGCATCTCCGAAACGGCTTCTCATTGAAAGTGTATCTGCCACCATCGGCATGCATCGAAGGATCTAGGAGAAATTATCCATCATCTTGTTCCTCTATTGTGTGAGAGCTTCCTCGAGCAACAAATTGATAGGATCTCATGCTCCGTCGTCTCTCTTTTATTCCACCATGGTAGCTCATTTTGGGCGTTGAGAATGATCTTCCCCAAGTGAAACTAGTTCGAGACCCAACTCTCCATATCCTGACCTCGTTGGGGACATGCACCAAAAAAACAATCAATTAAGAGAAGATTGTTGCGATACCACTTATCTGGATTTATGTGGAAATGAAATGAAAGAGCAGAAAAAGAATCATATACAGATATATATTGCAAAGAAAACAGTGATACAACAAACATATATTCTATTAAATAGGGAAAATAGAACAGACTGTAAAATAAAATGGCTAGAATGATGGTAGCTATCTCTAAGAAGAGATGTGGCTGCTATGTTATGCCAAGATGAACACAAAAAGATCCCAAAAGCACCTATTTATAATAATCATGAGTGAAATAATCCCAAACATCCAAAAATATAACCCTAGAAGATGAACCATCATAAAGCTTGTAGCCCCAAGGTGGTTAGTTGAACAGTGAACTTCCCGAGGTCATAACTTTTGCATACGATCTTTGTTTGGGGCGCTCGATAGCTCGTTGGAAAGATATATCCAATATTTAAAAATTTTGAGTGGGGGAAAATGGTTCCCAATGAAAACCATTTCCCCTCCCCCCATCCCCCCCCTTCAACCCCCGAATCGCCAAAAAATGTCGTTTAAGGCCTCAAAACGACCTCATAAGTTTAGGATCCGAAAAACCATAAAATAATTACTAGAAAATTGATAAAATGGGATACTGTTTTGCACCAGTGGAATAGGTGGGTGGCCACCAATATACATCTGGATCATTCCTCCCCCCTCAGGAATCAATGTTTTCCATTGCTTCAAATCCAAAATCATATGTCGAACTGTGTGTTGATTTAAGCTCCTGGTGCGGCATTTGCTGAAGTGAAAAGGTTTCCTTACTTTGACATCTTCGGAGGGTTGTAATTGTTGTGGATAGATGTGCTGGAGTTGTTCAACAATTTTGGTTTTCGTGTTATCGTTGGTCTACACTGGTGTGGATGGTTTCTTTTTTGAGGAGCGCCTTGAATGCGTGGCCTTGCACTGTAGACGTACCCAGATAAACGATGATGCAATGAATTTGTGTTATTCTTGTTTTTGCTGATTAGAGGGATCATGTGCAGAGGTTGTGGATGTCTCTTCCATTCTATGTTCTCCTTCAATGGCAATTTCTAATAGGGAAAATTTCCCAGTGTGGGAGATTATCTTCCTATATTGTTTGGTTGGGGTAGGTGCAACTATCTCTGATATCCGATAGAGTTGTCCTCCCAAAGTGGCAATGACACTACGAGGTCATGATTCATATACAACATGACACTTCCACATATATGGTTGTCCTAAAAGAACATCACATAATTCAAGTTGGGCCACATCACACAATACCTCATCTTTGAAGGGCTTGATGTCATATGGTAAGCGGCATTGATGACTGACGCGGATACCTAGTCCTTGGCTTATCCACCCAATGGTGTATGGTTGCGAGTGTGTTGTTATTGGTAGCTCCAATATCTTGATGACTTCTGCTGATATCGGGTTCTTTTGGTTGTCGTTGTCCACAACAAAATGTAGGGGAATTATTTTCACCCACATCTGTGAGTGGAAGAGGTGCTCCTCTTCCTTTGACTCTTCATCTCCCTCTGGTTGAATTTTTGTTGTAGTAACAATGATACTGGGCTCTGCATCAATGTTCTACTTCCCTTTGTCTACGAATGTGACATTGGTCTCTGAATCTGAATCATAACTGGGATCTAATTCTGAAGCTTTGATATTAGCCACCAATGACTATTTTGAGCGACATTCATCAGTTTTGTGCCAGGGGATTTTGTGGAACTCGCACCACTTCCCGGTGTCCTTCTTTTTCTTTCTGTTACCTTTCTTCTCTTTTGGTTGGGACTGGTTGTCTGTGTTCTGCTAGCCAGAGTTTCCCTTTCCCTTCTTCAGCGCAAGTCCGAAGTTGCACTTGTTCTTTTGCTAAAATTTCTGCTCAATTTTAGCAACATATTGATAGGCGGATCCGAGTGAATAGATGTTCAGGAAATCCATCTATGTTCATATGTATTGGTGTAGGCCACTGTGATATTTCAGAACTAGGTTCCACTCGGAGTTCTTGATACCTACCTTTGTGCACAAGGTATGAAAGTTGTTAGTGTACTCTGACACCGTTTGGTCCCTCTCTTGACACAGAATAGCCCATTTTTTGTACTCGTCATCATAGTTTCCCATAGGGTAATATTGTTCCTTGACGGAATCTATAAAAGAGGCCCAAGTGGGATTGGCCTCAAACAATCCACACTCATCTAATGAGTTTTTCTCACAATAAGTTTCCCACCAATTTTTGACATGGGGGACATCCTTGAGGAGCGCAAAGGTGATCTTTTCCCTGTAGAAAAAATTGTGGAAAGAGAAATACCCCTCCAGTATTTTCAACCATTTATCTAGGGCATCAGCATCGATCTGACCTTCAAGTAAAGGGATATCAAAATTAACTGTACTTTGAATGGATTCGCATCTCAGGAATGGTTTCTCGTTGAAGGTGTATCTGCCGCCATCAACATGCGTCGAAGAATCTGGGAGAAATTATCCATCATCTCGTCCTTCTATCGCGTGAGGGATTCCTTGAGAAACAACTTGATAGAATATTCTACTACGTCGTCTCTCTTTTCTCTAGCTATGGGAGGTTGTTTGGGGCGGTGAGAGTGATATCCCCCAAGTGAAACTAGTTCGAGACCCAACTATCTATATCCCAAACTCGTCAAGGACATGCACCGAGAAACAATCAAAGAGTAGACTGCTCTTATGCCACTCATCCATATTTATGTGGAAATGAAATGAAAGAGTAGATACATAATCATATACATAGATATATTGCGAAGAATACAGTTATACAACACACACATATTCTATTAAATAGCGAAAATAGAACAAATTGCAAAATAAAACAGTTAGAATGGTGGTAGCTATCTCTGAGCAAAGATGTGGCCGCTATGCTCATTTGTTCCAAGATGAATACAAAAAGATCCTGAAAGGGACTATTTGTCATAAGAATGAGGGAAACAATCCCAAACATTCAAAAATCTAATCCTAGAATATGAATCGTCATAAAGTTTGAGGTGGTTAGTTGAACAATGAACTTCCAGGGGTTATAAATTTTGCATTCAATCTCCATTTGGGGTGCTCGATATCCCGTTGGAAAGTTCTATCCAAGATTTAAATCATTGGAGTAGGCTAAAAAGAATGTCATTTTCAACCATTCCCCTCCCCCCGAATCACCAAAAAACTGCGTTTAGGGCCTCAAAACGGTGCCGGAAGTTTAGGACCCAAAAAGCCGTTGAAAAATTACTAGAAAATAGCCAAAATGTGAAACTGTTTTGAGCCAGTAAAATAGATGGGTGTCCATTGATATCCATCTGGATCATTCCTCCCCCCTTAGGATCCAATGGTCTCCATTGCTTCAAATCCCTTATCATATGTCGAACTGTGTGTTGAGTTAAGCTCATGGTGCAACATTTAATGAAGTGAAAAGGATGCCTTACTTTGACATCCTCAGAGGGTTGTAATTGATGTTGATCAATGCACTGGATCTGTTCAATAGTTTTGGTTGTCGTCTTATCCTTGGTTTGCACCGGTGTGGATGGTTTCTTTGTGGAGGAGCACCTTGAATGTGTGGCCTTGCACTTAGAAGTACCTGGATAGACGATCTTGCAATGAATTTGTGTTCTTCTTGTTTCTGTTGAGTAGAGGGATCATGTGCAGAGGTTGTGGATGTATCTGCGATATCATGTACTCCTTTAGTGGCAATTGCGAACAGGGAAAATTTCTGAGTGTGGGAAATTATTTTCCTGTAATGCTTGGTTTGGGTAGGTGCAACTATCTTTGTTATACGTTAGAGTTGTCCTCCCAAAGTGACAATGACACTACGAGGTCATGATTCATATACAGCACAACACTTCCACATATATAGTTGTCCTAAAAGAACATCACATACTTCAAGTGGGGCCACATCACACAATACCTCATCTTTGAAGGGATTGATGCTATATGGTAGGCGACATTGATGACTGACGTGGATACCTCGTCCTTCGCTTATCCACCCAATGGTGTATGGTTGCGGGTGTTGTGTTATTGGTAGATAGAATATCTTGATGACTTCTACTGAGATCAAGTTCTTTTGGATGCCATTGTCCACAACAAAATGTAGGGGAATTCCCTTCACCCACATCTGTGAGTGGAAAAGGTGCTCCTTTTCCTTTGAATCTTCAGGTTCCTCTGGTTGAATATATGTGGTAGAAACAGTGACACTTCATTTTGAATCAATGATTTTCTCCCTTTGTATGCGACTATGACATTGGGCTCTGAATCAGAACCGGAATTGGGATCTGATTATGAAGCTTTGATCTCAGCCACCAATGATTGTTTTGAGAAACATTCATCAGTGTTGTGTCAGGGTATTTTGTGGAACTCGCACCACTTCCCGGTGTCCTTTTTCTTTCCATTACATTTCTTTGCTTTTGGTTAAGATTGGTTGTTGGTGTTCTGCGATCCATAGTTTCCCTTTCCCTGCTTCTATGCGGGTCTGAAGTCGCGCTTGTTCTTTTGCTGAAATTTCTACTCAATTTTAACAACATATCAATAGGCGGATCTGAGTGAATAGATGTCTAGGAAATCCATATATGTTTGTATGTAATGGTGTAGGACACTGCGATATTTTAGTACTAGATGTCGCTCGGAGTCCTTGATACCTAGCTTTGTGTGCAAGGTATGAAATTTGTTAGTGTACTTCGACACCGTTTGGTCCCTCTCTTGACGCAAAATGGCCCATTTTGTGTACTGTTCATCATAGTTTCCCACAAGGTAATATTGTTCCTTGACAGAATCTATAAAAGAGGCCCAAGTGGGATTGGCCTCAAACAATCCAAACTCATCTAATGAGTTTTACTCACAATAAGTCCCACCAATTTTTGACATGGGGGACAGCCTTGAGGAGCGCAAAGGTGATATTTTCCTTGTCGAAAAAATTGTGGACAGAGAAATACCATTCTAGTATATTCAACCATTTATCTAGGGCATCAACATCATTTTGGCCTTCAATTAAAGGGATATCAAAGTTAATGTGTACCTTGAATGGAGTTACATCTCCGAAACAACTGCTCGTTGAAGGTGTATATGCTGCCATCGGCATGCGTCGAAGGATCTGGGAGAAATGATCCATCATCTCGTTCCTCTATCGCGCAAGGGATTCCTCGATCAACAAATTGATAGGATCTCCTTCTCCGTCATCTCTCTTTTCTTCCACCATGGGATCCTGTTTGGGGTGGCGAGAGTGATCTTCCCCAAGTGAAACTAGTTCAAGACCCAACTCTCCTTATCCCGACCTTATTGGGGACATACACCAAGAAACAATCAAAGACCAAATTTCTCTGATACCACTGATTCGGATTTATGTGGGAATGAAATGAAAGAGTAGATTCAGAATCATATACAGATATATATTGCAAAGAACACAGTGATACAACAAGCACATATTCTTGTAAATTGTGGAAATAGAATAAACTGTAAAATAAAACACCTAGAATGGTGGTAGCTATCTTAGAGAAGAGATGTGGCCGCTATGCTCATTCCTGCCAAGATGAATACAAAAATATCCTAAAGGGACTTTTTATCATAAGCATGAGGGAAATAATCCCAAACATCCAAAAACCTAACCCTAGAAGATGAACCTTCATAAAGTTTGCGGCCCCAAGGTAGTTATTTGAACAGTGAACTTCCCGAGGTCATAATTTTGCATACGGTCTCTGTTTGGAGTGCTGAATATCCCGTTGGAAATGTCTATCTGAGATTTAAAAATTTCAAATATGAAGAAATGCATGTTGATGGCAGCCAATACCCCCCCCCCCTTTCCCCGAATCACCAAAAAACTTCATTTAGGGCCTCAAAACGGCCCCCGAAGTTTAGGACCCGAAAACCGTAGAAAAATTACTAGTAAATTGAAAAAATGGGAAAAAATTTTGAGCTAGTGGAATAGGTGGGTCACCACTAATATCCATCTGGATCATTCCCCCCCCTTTAGGAAGCAATGGTCTCCATTGCATCAAATCCCTTATCATATGTCGAACTGTGTGTTGAGTTGAGCTCCTAATGCAGCATTTACTGAAGTGAAAAGGATGCCTTACTTTGACATATTTAGAGGGTTGTAATTGTTGTTGATGGATGCATCGGAGCTGTTCAATAGTTTTGGTTGTTGTTTTATCCTTGGTCTGCACTGGTGTGGATGGTTTCTTTCCAGAGGAGCACCTTGAATACGTGGCCTTACACTGTAGAGGTACCCGGATAGACGATGCTGCAATGAATTTGTGTTCTTGTTTCTACTGAGTAGAGGGATCATGTGCAGAGGTTTTGGATGTCTCTGTTATCTAATGTTCTCCTTTAGTGGCAATTGCGAATAGGGAAAATTTCCTAGTGTGG
This sequence comes from Larix kaempferi, assembly GCA_027924585.1. NCBI lineage: Eukaryota > Viridiplantae > Streptophyta > Pinopsida > Pinales > Pinaceae > Larix > Larix kaempferi. Next base: position 11,549,406 of record BSBM01000368.1, read on the forward strand.
GATATTATCTTCCTGCACTTCTTGGTTGGGGTAGGTGCAGCTATCTCTGGTATCTGGTAGAGTTTTCCTCCCAAAGTGACAATGACACTACAAGGTTGTGATTCATATATAGCATGACACTTCCACATATATGGATGTCCTAAAATAACATCACATACTTCAGGTGGGGCCACATCACACAATACCTCATCTTTGAAGGACTTGATGTTGTATGGTAGGCGGCCTTGATGACTGACGCGAATACCTCGTCCTTGGATTAGCCACCCAATGGTGTATGGTTGTGGGTGTGGTGTTATTGGTAGCTCCAATCTCTTAATTATTTATGCTAAGATCAGTTTCTTTTGGCTGCCACTGTCCATAACAAAATGTAGGGGAATTCCCTTCACCCACATATGTGAGTGGAAGAGGCGCTCCTATGCCTCTGACTCTTCAGGTTCCTCTAGATGAATATATGTGGTAGCAAAAGTGACACTAGGTTCTGCATCAATGATTCAAAGTTAAATTGTACCTTTAAGGGAGTCGCATCTCTAAAACGGTTTCTTGTTGAAGGTGTATCTGCCACCATCAGCATGCGTCAAAGGATATGGGAGAAATTATCCATCATCCCGTTCCTTTGTTGCACGAGGGATTCCTCTATAAACAACTTGATAGGATCTCATACTCTGACGTCTCTCTTTTCTTCTGCCATGGGAGGCCGTTCGCGGCGGTGAGAGTGATCTTACCCAAGTGAAACTAGTTCGAGACCCAACTCTCTATATCCCGACCTCGTCGGGGACAAGCACCAAGAAACAATCAAAGAGTAGATTGCTCAGATACCACTGATACGGATTTATGTGGGAATGAAATCAAAGAGCATATACAGAATCATATACAGAGATATATTTCAAACAACACAGTGATACAGCAAACACATATTATATTAAATAGCGGAAATAGAACAGACTGTAAAATAAAACAACTAGAATGGTGGTAGCTATCTCTGAGAAGTGATGTGACCTCTATGCTCATTCGGTCCAAATATGAATACAAAAAGAGCTCGGAAGGGCCTATTTTTCATAAGCATGAGGGAAATAATCCTAAACATCCAAAAACCTAACCCTAGAAGATTAACCATCATTAATTTTGCTACCCCAAGGTGGTTAGTTGAATAGTCAACTTCACAGGGTCATAACATTTGCATAGGATCTCAGTTTGGGGCGCTCGATAGCCCGTTTGAAAGGTCTATTTGATATTCAAAACTTTTGTTTGGTGTAAAATTCATGCCATTTGAATTCCTTTTTCCCCCTTAATCCCAAAAAAACATCGTTTAGGGCCTCAAAACGCCCCCAGAAGTTTAGGACCCGAAAAACCATAGAAAAATTACTAAAAATTGCCAAAATGGGAAATTGTTTTGAGCTAATGGAATAGGTGGGTGGCCACTGATATTGATCTGTATCATACATGCTCTGGTGAGATGGGATCCAAGGTTCCTCTGATTGAAAATGGCTCGGATTACTCTCATCAGTATATTTCTAGTCAGAAAGGTATTCATAGTACTCCCTCAAAGGCCCATGTACCCAAACACCCAAACCATGTGGGTCTTAACCCTAAATTGAAGAGGAGACTGGAATTTGAGAAGGCTCTCAAGAGTAGACCTCTATGTGTGTTAGGTAAAGATGTTGCATTCGATATGGTATCTTCTCTAACACAGTGATCGCTAATTGGAAAATTCAAGTATATCAAGATGGTGAGGTAGGATATTCTAACCTAGATCAGAGACAAATTGAATCCATTTCTAGTTAATCTACCAAGACTTCTAATGTTAGTAAATGGGTGGATTGTTTTCCAATTTATGTCTGAAGACGATCATAGGGCCATTGAGGAGAACTTATGGGTTATCGACAAGGGTTCACTAGTGTTATCAAGTTGGTCCTCTGACTTTTATCCATGGAAATCAAAACTCGCTCGCCTCCATTTGTGGGTTATTTTAATAGGTCTTCCTCTCCAATGTTGGACTCTGAAAGGTTGCATGGCCATCGCCAATTCTATTGGTAGATTCATTTTATTTGAAGAGTAACTTCTAATGGGTCATGATAAAAAAAACCCTAAGGTTTTAATCAAATTAGAAAACTCTTAGGGTCTACCAGAAGAGATGGAAGTCATTTGGGATGTTGGTACTTTCATACAGCACTTGAACTACTTGTGGATTCCCTTCTGCTGTCACTACTATTGGGATACTAGTCACCCGAATTCATGTTTCCCTTCACTACATTCAAGAGTTCAGGCCATGGAAGCCCTGGAGTCTGATTCTCCTAATTTAGATGATAATATTCAGTTCCGTATTCTTCTAGATGTTGCATCAGCTATGGATTTCGTTCGTAATTTCTCTAAAACACTTCCTACTCTTTTAAAATTCCTTCTTGCTGAATAAATTATAAAAGATCTATCATATTTTGGACTGGACTCTAGTGAACCGGATGAATCTCAAGAGCATATTTCAAACCCCGGGGTCTTAAATGATACCCCTCCCTCTCATCTTGGGGATTATAATTTGCAATATGGGCATGATACTGGGTTGGAAGCTTTACATTCTGATAGACCTCCTAATATCATATATGATCCAATTGGTCAGGTATCATCTGTCATTTTTTATCCATCCAGTATAGCAGCACTAAAGGAGGTATCTAATCCCCATTCAGAACCGCCCGAGGAATAGTTATTCAATCCATCATATTTCCCTCCTTTCAAGGGTAAAAGAACTAGAAAATTGGACATTCTCCTATCATCTTCCCCTGTACCAGATCTTGATGCCTAGTCCACTCCCCCAAAGGTTTCAAATCATCCCAAAAATATTTCTCTGAATACCTATGCATCCTCTAGTCATGAAAATGTTGATGTCATCCCGATCTCTTCTATATTCAATGCAAACGTGACTATTAGAAAACCTAGGAAGGGGAAGAAGGCCATTTCAAACCCTCACCAAGATTATACATATAGTGGTCCTTCTCCAAATGATGCTCGTCCTTTCCAAAACCCTATACCTTAATCACTTTTTGACAAGTCTTTCTAGTAGAGACACTCTTTCCTCTTCTCCCTTATCTGGGGCTCTTAGAGACAATGCATCCCTTAGAAAGGTTCCCAAATGAATTTAATTTCCCTGAAATTCAAAGGCCTAGGAAGAGGCCACAAAAGAGATTAGCTGAAGAAATTGATTGAAGTGGTCGGTGCTGACATAGTAATGTTGCAAGAAACTATGTCATCTTCTATTGTTGCATGTGATTTTTTATTAAATATTAAACCATTATGGCTTGTATGTGGTATTGATTCTAATGGTCTATCAGGAGAGCTCTGATCCGGCATAGAACCATGCAGTGGTAGAATTCAAATCATTTTCCACCAAGTCTGGTATCTTAGTAGAAGGTAATGTCAGGGGGTTTCAGAATAGTGTTAGTTTATTAAATTGTTATGGTCTTTAGAGGAATTGAAAAGACTTATGGGAGGCAATCCAAGAAGAGGGATTATTAATGAACTCATCTCTCATAATGGGGGGAGACCTAAATCTCATCTTGTCGGCTGATGAAATCTAGGGTGCTGATAAATCCTTTGATGATCTCTTAGTTTTTTTCATTTCTTTATTTGAAGAAGCCAAGTTGGTGGACATAGCTCCAAATATTATTGTCCTGACATGGTCAAATGGTCGTTGCGGCGAGGTAGGCATAGAAAATCACCTAGATATATTTATTATGTCTGAGAATTTATGTGACACAATAGTCCATTATTGGTCTTGGAATTATTCGATTGGAATATCTGATCATAAATCCATCATTCTGAAACTCGATTTTGATACTAGCTATGTCCGCTATCCATTCAAATTAAACACCATTAGGATTGAGGAGGAATATTTATGTATTTTTATACATGACATCTGGAAAGGCTTTGAGCAGTTGGAATCACATTCTACTATGCAAACTCTCCTAAAAAAAACTTTCTCATCTAAAGAAAGAAATCAGAATTTGGAAAAAATAAAAAGGAAGAAAATGATAAAGATATGGCTCTAATAGAATAAGAACTTTCCTTTCTATCTAATCAGTTGGACGATAGTATTTTTTCATAGAAAGAAGGGATTATATATTATCTTTGCAAGCTAAAAACTCCAAGATCCTCAAGCAAAAGAAGGAAACTTGGAGACAGAAGAGCCGTGCTATTTGGCTCCAAGCGAGTGATAGTGATTTCAAATTCTTTCACTATTTTTCCAATATGAGGCATTTAAAAAATTCCATATGGGACATTCAAACTGATCAAAATGAGATCATTTATAATTCTAAGGCCTTAAAAGGTGAAGCTATTAAGCAGTTCCAGAATCTATACTCTCAGAAGTAGGATTCTCATTTAGAAAGTAAACTAAATGTTATAAAACAAATTCCAAGATTCTTCAGCGATGAGGATAATTTCATTATTGGGAATCTGATCTCTTTGGAGGAGGTCAAAAAGGTTCTATTGAACTTCCCAAGGGAAAAAAATACTAGGGATCGATGGTATGACTGTGGATTTTTATTTACACTTCATTGATCTCATGGGGCAGAAGTTGACTGATGTGGTGGAGAAAACAAGGAGGACCTGCCAGGTGGCTGAAAATATAAATGCTACCTAATTAACGATGATCCCAAAATCTGATAAACCTTCCACCTTTAGCGATTATAGGCCTATAGCTTTGTGTAATCTATTGTACAAAATCATCACTAAAATCATTGTAGATAAATAGAACCAGTGTTGGATCATTGCATCTCTATTGAATCGTTCGTTTTCCTCCCTAACATGAAAATATTGGATGCAGTCGGCATAGCTCAAGAATTGTTGCACTCTGTATAAAAAGGGAATTTGAAATCCTTCATACCACGAATGGACTTAATTAAGGCATATGACAGGATTGACTGGAATTAACTTAGATTTATTCTGATCTAGATTGTCTTATCAGTGGACTTTACAAATTGGATTATGGATTGCATAAAGTCATCCAATTTTTTGATTTTGATAAATGGTAGTCCAACCCACTCTTTTAGTGGTAACAGGGGGATCAGGAAAGGGTATCGTTTGTCACCCTATCTCTTCATTCTTTGCATTGAAGGTTTAATCCTACTCATCAATCATGCCAAAAGTTCTATATCCATCAAAGGAATTAAAGTTGCTCATAATATTGCAATTTATCATCTATTATTTGTAGATGATGTGTTACTCTATGGATTTGGAGATAAGGTTGAATGGAAGCACTATCATTTGTTTATTTCTACATTTTGTGAAGCATCAGGCCTGGAAGTCAGTTCTAATAAATCCTATTTCATTTATAATTGTGATGGCATCAATATTATAGCTCAATTTTCTTCTCTCTTTCCATATACAATGACTGAAATGTGTAAGGGTTTTAAATACCTTGTATTTTTCATAAAACTTCAGGTTATAAGGTTGAAGACTGGCATTGGCTTGTTAGAAAAATCCAAAGATGCAGAAGCTCCTAGTCTTTTGGATGGTTATCGCTGGGTGGGAGAGTGACCATCATACAATCGGTCCTCCATAGAATGAACACATGTCAACAAGGAATTTCCACACGCAAAAGGACTAAGGAGATCCTAGTCCTAATAACTCATTTTTCCTCGATATGGTGAATCATTAAGATGAGGTGATTATGAGAGATGGAGGTATAGGCTCTCAATAAGAAGTGCAGGATATGGGGATGTATGGGACCATGGTTAGTACATGTCCTAGAATGATGATAGTGAATGTGGGATGATTGAGCACAGGTGCAATGGCTTGTGCGACTTGTGGGAAACTTATTATGGTAGTTATGAGGAAAGGTGGCAGAAAGCGCTCTTATTCAGATAATGGTTCAGGGTCTAGGTGTAAGTTATCCCATTCTGATAGTCTATGTGTTCCCACCCGAGTGAGAGGTGAATGGTGGTGTTTGATATTCGCGGTGACTATTCTTCAAAATGAGTCAATGGAGATGAGGAGGAAATGAGCCAAGTGAGAGGCGAAGGGGACATAGATTCTAGTGGGTCCTCGGGCCACTAGGGCTCAGAAAAGAGTAGGTCAACCGGCCCATCTTTTCAACGCGATGATCCCTTCTTCCATCCAAGAGGAGGTGGAGAGCATTGAGCATGGTATGTGGAAGCAAGTTCATGAGAGGAATCCAAAGGAGGAGTTCGATGAATTGGAGAAGTGGGTGCAAGACCCAGGGTTGAAATAGGGGAGGTTGGAAACATATGACAGGATAATTGCAACTTAATGAGTGATGACAGGAAGCTTGGCCCATGTCCTAATGGAGAAAAATACTAAATAGGAAAGAGACGAGGAACTGGTATGCATGTGGAGGGAGCATAATTCTTAATATTGGTTGATGCATTGCAAGGTGGATATCATCTCCAGTAAGATGGGGATACAGTTTCTTCCTCATCCTGGTCAGAGGGATGGCTATGTTACAGCTACTGAAGATTCGTCTCAACCTGGTCATGTGCTAGAGGGAAATTGTGTGGGTCCACACATTATGCTCATCCTGGTTCGGATGGAGGCGTTGGGAACCCCTAGGTCATGTAATCTTTGTGCTTATGATTTTGTTTAGTTTTGGTTGTAGTAAATTTTGTAGTTGTTTATCTGATAGGCTAATAGTTGACCTTGTCTCATGGAAGTTTGTGGTATATGGGAATATTAGTCATCTCTTAGTTTGAATCTTCCATCACAGTAGTGAGATGATTTTGTACTGGGAATATGTTGATGCCCCGGAAATCGTAGCATCAATCAGCAAGGGATTCTCCCCGGTAAGCAAGCCCAATTAGATCGCTCACCATTTGGTATAGGGAATCCGTCTGGTTAATGGTCCGGCTACCGTGTAAGATTTAAATATTTGTTTTCTTTGCACCGGTTGCGGCCCGATCCGCCGTTTATGTATTTTATTTTAAAGATGATATGCAATTGCTTCTAAACTAAATGCATGTAATTAAGCAAATCTAATCTAAAACTGTTGAAGCAAATTTAATCTATCCTTGCAAGGAGCAAACTAAAAGTATGAGTAATAAATCGAAAGAAACATCCAAAGATCTCACAGATAGCTATTTAATCGTAAAGATGCATTTCCAGCAGAACATAAAAGATATCAAAGATAGCTTTGATTGAATTAAAACATTTCATTACTCATTTAAGATATACATCTTTGCACAGAAAATTATGAGAACATTTGTTACAAAGAAACAATTCATAACATCAAGGAATGATCTCACAGTAATGTATAAATAATGCAAAAAATAATCCAGTAGACATTCAACACATCTTCAGGAAAAAATGCAGTCCCAGGCTTTCTTTAGGAAAAATGGAGCTTCTTATATATGTAGCAAATTAATTCATGTACAAGACAAAAATTTCCTTTCACCTGCCAAAAGTCCTTCTACCATCCTTTATTCCTCTATATATAGATTTACAAAATGCTCCAAGAGCTACTACATGTACCCTAATCCCAAAGAATCTCTTCTTTTGTCTTTTAGTGCCCTTGTACAAAAAAAATAGAATAATCCTCAAATGCTTTTACAAAGGAGACAGAAATCCAGCTGTCCTTTAGCTTTACAACTGAAAATAGAAAAGAAAAACTCCTAGCCCATAATTAGACAACTATGAAATGCCAAATCAGCTCCCAGCTAGCGCTCCTGCCTCTGTTGGCGCCTCCTCTACAGCTGGCTTATCTGCGTTTGCGATATAGCTGACCCAAATGTCTGTTTCTCATACAATGGTGTTGGCAGGGGTAGGGAGCATGAACTTCAAGGCAATCACATGCTTGGCTAACTCTTTTTCAATGTTTTGCACCTCCGCTTTTGCAGTCTGGAGGACCTCTTCAAGAAGGTGAGCATGAATAGAGGGTTGACTGATGTATTGGTGAAGGTCATCCACTGTTAACACATCTATCTTCTTCACGTACTCCATCTCCATGCTTAGCTCATTTTTTAACTCAGACAAACATTGATCTTTGTCTGGAAACTCTTCTAAAGTTTGGGGCACCATCATTTGACATCTTTCATGAGTTTCCTGGATCCTCTGATAGAGACTGCTGCATTTCCCGATAGTGTCTTGCATTACAGAGTTTAATTTAACACCACAATTCTTGCAGAACTCCATGAAACCTACATCTTCTTTAAACTCGGCCACGGATTTGAGAGGAAGGTGCTTGGGGAATCCTAACTTCCCCTCTCTCCATTCAATATGCTTTCCAATATCTTCCTTTACACGCGCATATTTATTCTTGCGCCTAATGGCTTCGGAATTAATTTCTTTCATCCTGGCTATCATTGCCTTTACTTTTCAAATTTCTTCAGTAATGAGCTCCTGTGACTCATTTACCTTCTTTAGTATGTCACAGGACTGCTCATGAAAGGGGCTCAAATCCACTGCTTTGTTATTTGCTAGTTCTAATTGTTCTGTCATCAGCTCTTTCTCCTCTTCCAACTAAATGGTCCTGGCCTCGAGATCATTCTTCTCTCCTTCCACTATCATCATCTGCACTATCAAGGTTTCCTTTTCTTCCTCTAGGAGCTGATACTTAATTGAAAATTCTCTTTGTTCTTCTACAAGGGCATCATATTTTTTTACCATTAATTCTCTATATGCCTGCTCCTTTACCAGAGTAAACTGCAACCTGCGTGCCTTCTTCTTGCATGAATCCACATCAGCCACTAGCTTTTGGACATTGTCTTCGCTTTCCTTAGTAGTAGCTACAGTGGGGGATGCCATAAACACGGGAACACTCTGCATACCTTGCATGACTGTGGTTTCTCGCTTGGTGACGATATCTAACTGAAAAGGTCTTTTCATCCTCATCTTTGTTTTCCTTACAATGGACTTACGTTTCTTATCAAAAACAAATTTGTACCAATGGGTCACTGTGTGACTCTTTGATGGGGTAAAAGGGACGAGTGGAAGCTCTCCTATGGGGAAGTCATCCTCTGTTGTTGGGGTCCGAGTCACTTGGGATGAGTCTGTGTCCATGTCCTGCCTATTTGGGCTTTCTGCTTGCACATCTTTTTTTGGATTTATCCTCTTCTTCGGCCTTCAGCTATCTCTCTTCTTCTTTGGCCTTCAGCTGCTTTTCAACTACTTCTCTTTCTTCTTGCTGCTTGGCATCTTCTTCCTTTCTGATCTTCTCTAACTCCTCTCGAAATCGTTTAGCTTCTTCATCTCGAAGCCTGTAATTCTTCGCGAAAATCCTCTCCCTAAAGTGAAACTCTCTTAATTCTTGAACAAAGTCTTCAGCTGATTTGACTTTAGAGAACTCGTATGCTCCAACATAGAAAGGTAGTGGCGGGAAAGAGGCCTTCTTCAATTGCTTCAGGAAACCACCAATTCCATCTAAAAACACCTGTCTCACTGCCTCTTTGTGGACCACAAAATCGGTAGCATACCTGGGCAGGAGAAGTGGTGGCTTGGAACCTACATACATTCTTATGTAGGTGCCTTCCTTTGATAGATAGAAATCACCATATTTTTCAATGATTGCCATGTCATTTTCAGATAGGCAACTGGGTTCTTTATTGAACATCAGTTCATACAGAGGCATGATGAATTCTTCACAAATGGCCTTATAATGCCTTTTGTAATTATGGGCCCACAGGATCTTATAAGCGATATAAACTAGGGTGTCATCCTTGTTCCAAATGCATCCTAACCTTGGGAACGGATGCCTTGACAAAATACAATCTACAAGGTATGATGACATGTAGAATTCTGATTTTCTCTAGACCAGCCCTTCCTTAGCAGCCGCTATGGCTGCTGATATATTGTCTAAGAGGATGTCTTCCCAATTGAACACCATGCCTTTGAATGCTACGTAGTGGATTAGAGGGATCCAATTCAACTTATAAACGGTTCCATCAGCTCTACCAAAAATTTTGCTTAGCATGAGGGCAATGATTCTGAAAGGAGGTCTAAGCGCTTGAACTTCATATTCATCACTCTCCTTCAGCCTCAACTGCTTGCCTTGAATCAAGCCAAGCATCGTTCAACAGCTATTGAGGACGGCAACTTGTAGATTGCCGAAATATGGGCTAGGTGGAACGAGGCAAACGCCTCTCCTTTGTTGTTGGATAAAACTATCGATTCAGCATTTGCATGTGCTAGGATCCATCCGATAACTTCTGAATAGGGAAAGAGTTCTAGGTGCGTAGCTGCTTTAGTGATGCCAGAGCTTCTAATGTTTTGGTATAGGTACATCTCTTCCAAGACTGATTCGGGAATATCCTGATTTCTAATCATGTGATGTAAATCTCCCCACTTAAATTCAGGATCAATGCCCATAATTGGCTTGGTATCTTCGTATAATGTCTTGACCCTTGCTTCCATAATAGCTTCACCACCTGACTCGGGTTCGAACATCTTTTCCTTCCTCTTGCCTCCTTTCGGCATCGTGCTCAAACCTCCCAAAAAACATGCATGAGTAGATAAATGATAAAACTAGAATGCAAACTAAGCATTGAACTAAGATTCAGCACCACAGCAAGCATAACCTAGATGAACAGTACTAGCAGACTCTTTTGAAAGTGATATTACGTTTCAGCAAATTTCAAGCAGCAAATTAAACATGTTTATGATAAGCAAATGCTACTTTCTTGTTAAAACAAAATAGACGGGGCTAGTGAAACTGAGGCTACTGCTTGACTCTTTAGTTAGAAGCACTAAGATGATCATAACAGGACATTGGTGAGACAAAGCTAGGTTTACGCAACTATGTGTCATCAGCTGTGCTAGTTCGGGGTGCTACGACTCGGGCTGGACACCGTGTTGGGATAGTGAATGGGGTTTCACTGAGCTCCTTAGGGAGCTTCGGGGATGACTAACTAGGGGCAGGAAAAAATCTAACATGGATAAAAGGTGGCCGCGGCGAGGAGCTAACGAAACGGATTTAACACAAAGAAAATGAAAGCTTTAGCCACTAAGAACATGAAAAGGCTTGATAGATCAACTTACCTGGCAGTAAACGACTGGGTTCAAAGTGGTCGACGAGCTGCAAACCTGGATATCCTTGAGTGGATAGCACGACCTCGAACGGGGTTTCATAAATATTTTAACAAAAGTAAAAGAAAACAATAACAAAGCCGAAAAACCCCACTTTCTATATATAAACCTTTGCACATGCGAGTAATTAAACCTGACGTAACAGGGTAGGTGTGGGCATTAAAACAGTGTTACAGCAATGTGACTAGGGTCTTTTTCGGTGCCGCTCAGCATTAATTCATAACCGTTAAAAATGGAATTCCTCGGTGAGTTCGAGCAACAATGTCGGCGATAATTGTCAAGTGCTTGCGTAACGGGCCGATACACTTCGACAAGTTTGGCGTCGGATTAAACCTGGTCGCCTGTTATCTCATTTCGGTGACTCCCGCTGAGTCTCGTTGCATGCCTTCTTTTCATTCTCTTATCGGCGGCTCTCGTGACCTGCAGGCGATGGTTTCGGGAGAACTTGTTGAGTTCCACCGAAACGTGCCGAAGCACTCAAGATTTCAAATGAAACACCGACCATTTCGAGCAAAAACCCCAAGTTTGGGCGCAAACGAAGCTTTAATGAAAATGACAGAGGGGCATTGATTATGTCGACACAACTCAGCAAGATTGGCTGCAATCTAGAACTCAAAAAAGACAAGGCAAAAAGGGCCATGTTTCGGAAGGTTTGGGCAAGTTGGAGTGACCGTTTCAGCGGAATTGGGCGAGTTTGTCTGAAACAAAACCACTTAGCAAAAAACGTCCACTTGTTGCAGTGAGACTCAATGAGTTGCGCCGCAACGGAGAAGGCTAAAAACTTAACAAAAAAGGCCGACCGTTGCGGCTCATCTCGGCTAGTTGTGCCGCCGTTTCGGCTATGAAAGCTAAGTTTGACTTAAAAGGAAAAAAAAAAAAAAAACAGACTTAAGGCCTTGCTTTCTTTATAAAAACTAGTATAAAAAAAAGTCTTTTAGGATGGAACTTGACTGCTAAGCAAAAAAATTTATTGTTATAAAAGGAGGGGCCCCAATATTTACAAAATTTGGGGGGGGGGATGTTGCAACAACAACAATTGGTGACTTGCTGGTGAACACAGATCTCTGAAACAAACTCTCCTTACGGGCAAAAAACTTACAAACTGCTGGCTACATGGGTAATAAAATGCCTTCATAGTTCAGCTTCTGTGAATGCAGTGATCACTCTTATCATAATGGTCATTTGGAAAAGGAAACTTTGACTCAGACTTCTTTACAACTCTCTCAAGGCCAAAGTGTGGAGTTCATTTTAAAATCTATCTTTCAGATGTCAACTAATATAGGACTCCACATGATCATAACAATATCTCACAGACATATTCGTTTGTTCCTCATTCCCTTGCTACGTGCATCCTTTTGGATGTTTCTTAATTTGACAGCATTTTGTCGTTTGAGTCTTCCAAAAATAAGTTTCTTCAACTTTCAACATTTGATTTAGGTTCTTCAATCCATAATGTCCTTTTGTGTGAGCAAGAGATTTATTTGATTATCATGCTTCACGGATAGAGAAGAACCTTGCTGGGCTGATTTATTTGAACAGTTTCCTAAGTTGAATGCTTTTTTTTCTTTTCTCAGCCGTGCTTTAATTGAGGCGAGAATTTCTGGAAACCAAACTCTTTGATATAATCTCTTTTGGCTTTTACTTACAGCATGGGATCATTTTAAATACCATACATATGTGAGACATGCTTCCTCTCCATGGGTCTATCATAGTGAACTCCCTGAGAAATTCATTAATGTTAGAGTGAATGGAGCCCCAAGATAGTAAGAGGGAAATGCCGAATCTTAGTTATTTAAACGGGGTTATTCCAACCAAACAAAAAAAGGATCTCTTCATTCCCGGAAACCCAACAGTGAAAACAGAGTCACAAAACAATTCTTTATAAGTGGGTTTCTGCCTTACAATATTTTGAGTTTTGCTCGGAGCCCCTATCCTACCTCTAGGCCAAGGGTTGTTCTAGGATTTATTAAAGAAAGAATAAAGAAAACCTGAGAAGAGAGCGATGTAAAAAGTCAAAACAAGCTAACTAAAAAGCAACAGAAAGCAATAAATCAGAAAAAAAAAACAACAAAAGGAACAAGAGTGTTTATTTATGTACAAAATCCCTCATAGGACTATGTGAATTACTGCTTTAAAGAGAGGCCGTTGAGAGGGATATTTACTTCTCTCGTTGTAAGTCTTTCAGCTTATATGTCGACGGGCCAAGCTTTTCAGAAATTTGGTAAGGGCCAACCCTAAATGTTGAAACTTTGTGTGCATTCCCTTACCATCATGTGGATGGTCCCATTTTAGAACTAAGTCACCTACCTCGAAACTTATCTTACCAGACTTTCGTTTATCAAACCACCTTTTGACTATGTCTTGGTGCTGGTGGAATCGGTCTTTGGATTTTTGTCGAGACTCTTCAAGTTTCAGCAGGGTATCAATTCTAGATTGTAAGACTTGACTGCTGGAACCTCGGGAGGCTTGGGCCAATTGCAAGGATGGGAGTAATATGTTTGGAGGAAGGATGGATTCTCTACCATATACTAGGGTATACGGGGAAAATCCTAAGGCATTCTTGGGGGTGACTCTGTCTTCCCATAAAGCATTTGGGAGGGCTGTATGCCAACTTCTCTGATTTTCAATAATGGTTTTCTTAAGAATTCGGATGAGGTTTTTATTTGTGGATTCAGCTAATCCATTTCCTTGAGGATAGTAATTTTTTGAATAATATAACTTAATTCCTCTCTCATAAACAAATTCATTAATCTTCAAAGATGAAAAATAAGTTGCATTACCAAAAACTAGGGAAATTGGAACCCCAAACCTGGTTATGATGTTCTCTTCTAAGAACCTAATAACTGCATCTTCATTAACTTTGCACAGCGGATCGGCTTCTATCCATCTTGTAAAATAGTTTGTGGCTGTCAGAATGTACCGATGCTACAGCTAAGAGTTCAGGTTTATTTCTCCAATAACATCTATGTCCCCATTGTTCGAATGGTTTAGAGATAATGACTAGCTGCAAAGATCCTGCTGCTTTCGGCAATTTCCCAACACTTCTTTGGCACACATCATAATTCCTAGCATAGGCGTGAGCATATCTGAATAAGGCGGGCCAATAATATCTGGCTCTAAGTATTTTGTGAGCTGTTGTATCTCCGTAATAGTGTCCCCGAGCAGGGCCATCGTGCAATTCCTTTACAACATTATCAGCATCTTCTTTCTCCAGACATCTAAGGAAAATCCCATCATAATTTCTTCTAAAGAGTACCCCATCAATGATTTGATAAGTTGTTGATTTCAGACAGAGTGCCCTTCTTTTCTTAAAACTCTAGTGTTCCAGAAAATATCCTTGCTACAAATAATGCACTAGTTCCCTATACCAAGATTCAAGAGCTGTGAAAATGGGACATACCTCAATCATATTTAGCTCAGCTTCATTCCTCCAATCCAACTCTTCATCAACCGGATTTTCAATGAGTAGCTTGCATAAGCCCTGACCTTTTATGATGGTGGCAGGTTTAAATTCTAAATAGTACTCTTGAAGAGCGATGACCCAGTTCCCTCTTCTTTCTCCCAATTCTTTCTTAGCAAAAAGAGATCTGATGGCAAGGTGAGAAACTATGACTTTAGTCTTGTTTTTTAGAATATATGGCCTGAACTGCTTTACCGCTTTGAATACAGCATATGCTTGCTTGTCCACAATAGGTTAGTTCAGTTCATCTCCCTCCAGACCAGTGCTCATAAAGGAAATCGGGTGTTCATCTCCTGATTCTACCTTTTGCATGACCACAGCTGCGAGAGAGTCATCTGAAGCAAAGGTGTACATAATGAAATCTTTATCGAAGTTTGGACTCCTTAGAGAAGGGGCGTTAGCTATAGCAGCTTTGATTTCTTTAAATGCAACTTTCTCCAAGTCTGTCCATTTGAACTATACACTCTGCTTTACCATTTGCTGCAAAGGTTTAATGGTCTGAGCAAAGTCAGGAACGAACCTTCGAACAAAATTGATGGTGCCCCATAAATGATTGCATAGTTTTTTATTGTGGGGCATGGGAATCTTGTTGATAGCTTGCACTCTGTCTTGATCTATCGAGATCCCTTTCTTTGAAATGATATGACCCAAAAGCTTTCCCTCAAGAATAGAGAAAACACGTTTCTTGGGGTTTAAAGAGATACCATATTTCCTGCAGCGGTCGAAGATCTGCTTTAAGTGGAAAACATGGTCTTCTCTCTTCTTTGAGAAAACTATCACATCATCTAGATAAACTACAACACATTGACCGCCCAATCCTTGAAAGGCAATGTCCATGGCTCGCTGAAATGTAGCTCCTGCATTTATCAAACCAAAAGGCATTCTGCGATATGCAAAGGTTCCCCACTTTGTACGAAAAGTGGTTTTGAGTCGGTCTTCTTCTGCTACTAGGACTTGATTGTATCCAGAGAAACCATCTAATAGAGAGAAAAGTTATGATCCTGACACCATTTGTAGAATTTGCTCCATTGGAGGTATGGGGTAATTGTCTTTATCAGAAGCTCTATTCAGATTTCAGAAATCCACACATAGTCTTATTTCTCCCCAATTTCTTCCACACAGGAACTAAATTAGAAACCCATTCAGAATGTCGGACTTTAAAAATGATCTTTGCGTCCAATGGCTTCTTCAATTCTTTTTGTATTAAAGGCTCAAGAGTTGGATGCAGTCTCCTTAATTGTTGTTGAAACGGCTTAACGCCTACCTTCATTGGTATTATGTACTGAATAATATGAGTATCATATGTTTTCAGATCTTCATAATTCCATGCAAAGACATCTTTATACTGCTGAAAAGGTTTGATGAACTTGTCTCTCTCGCCTGGCGAGCAACATTTACCAATATTGACGTACTTTGGTTCATCTTCTGTACCCATATTTACCCAACTCATGTTGCATAGAGGAGCTATGAGTTTTAACATTTGCTGGCCTCTTAAACTTATTCTGCAAATCGAACAAACTTTCAAGAGATCTTACTCCCTTGGGCTTTGACTATATTTTTGTTTTCCAAATCAGAATCATGCTTTTCTTCATCTATAATGGCTTCCTGGAAAGCATCTTCATTTGTGAGGAAACTAATGATCTGATCATCATCATCAAACACTCTAAAATTTGAAATGTTATCCGGGACAGATGGCCTGAAAATCAATTCAATAGAGCATTTGTTATTGGTAGGCACTAATATGGAAGTGGAAGTAGCTAACAAATCAACTGCATCGTTCTATAATCTAGGAATAGAATGAATATTAAAGGCATCAAATTGCGAAATTAAATCCCATACCTTAGACTAATAACCCTTTAAATGTGGTGAAAGACAATGAATTGTATCCCTCACCTATCTGACAATTATTTCTGAGTCACCAAATACTTTTAAGTATTTGAAATTTAAACCAATAGCCTTCTTTAATCCATGAATCAAAGCTTCATATTCAGCAGTGTTATTAGTACATTCGAACTCTAGTCTACAAGATAAAAAGTGTTTGTTGGTTTCAGGATCAATTAAAACACAAACAGCTCCTAATTCTTCTTAAGTTTTGGAACCGTCAAAGTATAGAACCCAAAAAACATTCTCTTCTTTAACTAAGTTAGTATCACTAACACCTAATTCAATGACTAATCCCACTATGTTACAGTCAATATCATCAGTCCATGAAAAGAGAAGGAGATCGGACAGTTCATCTGATTCGTGGCTAACATTTTCTGATTGGTAATTACCTGGTTCAATCTCTAAGAAATAATTTCCCAAAACTGAAGATGAGAAAGCTGTAGCCATTCTTTTCCTCTAACTAAGTTACATTTTGCTTCATGTGAGGTTCTCTCAGTATTTTAATCTAATTTTTCCTATTCTGGTATGGTAACCACAAGTGGGACCAGTCTGTTGCAAAATAACCATTTAGTTTTGTAGACCAGCCCCTGCTCAAGATCAAACCATAAGCCTCAGGACTGTCAACTACCATTATATCAATAAACTGACACACTCTAAGATCTGTTGACAATCTAATAAGAAAATTGTTCATTTCTCCAATGACTTTAACAGCAGTTCTATCTAACTGTATGATCTGAGAAGGGGATGGTATTGGCTTCCCATTAATGTTTTTGTAAATTGACAGTGGCATGACATTCGAGGAAGCCCCGGTATCTACCAAATAGTTATGCACATTATGATTGAAAATTTTGAGAGTTAAGAGGAAAGGCAATGTTTGGGATCTAGATTTCCCGCCAATACTAGCTTCATTTATTTCAGGATCTTCTTGAGTACTTGCTGACGGAAGTGCTAGATTGGCGATCAAGAGCTTGCAACAGATTCTTTCTTTGTTGGGGAAAACTACACATATCAAATATAGAAACATTTTCTTTAGCTTTATTAATGTCTTCGATTATATCATATCCCATGTCACATTCTTTTGCAACTTTTTGCTGATTTTCCGTTTTGTTCAATGTAACCTTTGGTTGTTTAGTTATTTCTGCATTTGGCTCTTTTACAGGTGCTGTATTTTCCTTAGGTTGTGGTGGAATGATAGTGATGTTCCTTTTGGGTATTTCCTTGGAAACCTTAGGCTTGGGGGCAGTCGGGCTTGGGTCAACAATTGGACCCTTGCTCCGAGTAGTGACATTCACAACTCAAACTTGACTTTCTTCAAGGTCATCTTCGATTAACTCTATTAAAGGCACCCAATCCCACAATACCATAGTGGTGTCCGGAGTGGGTTCTTCCTGTTCCAGGGTTTGCTCTTCCTGAGGATCTTCCTGATCTGTTATTTGTGCATCCATCATTTGGTTCATTACCAAACTCATTGAATTTATCCATTGCGGACAACTTTTTTCAGAGTGTGTTTCTTGATGGAAAGTGCAGAAATGATCCATTCTTACTTCATTTAAATTCAAAACAACTGAGTTGTTCATAGGTGGAAGAAGCTGACCATTTTCTTCTTTTTTCTTGTAGAAGAGTTTAAATGGCTTTCTGGATGTGCTAGCCACCTTATCTTTCTCCAGATCCACAATTTTATTGGACAACTTTTGCATCATTTTAACCACGTTTTCCATATTTGCTGATGGTTCTTCTTTATTCCTGGTTAGCAACAGGGTTTTTTTAGTAGTTGTTGGTTTTGCTTCCACATCCATGGAATGTTTAGCAATATTGTCTGCTTCTTCCTCTACCTTCTTGGCTTCTTCGAAGCTTTCTATAAAGGTAGTTTTCTTAGTTCTTTTGACAAACATTGCTATTGGAGGATCAAGCGTTGTTGTATAATACTCAACTAAAGATTCTTCAGCTGGTCTAGCTGTCGCATTAAAATTATTTAATAATGTAGTAAATCTTTGATTGAATTCTTGAACCTTCTCTTTCTTTTCCATTCTCATGGATGGTAATTAATTCATAAGTGTATCCATTGTCTTCTGATTTCCATATTTACCTAAGAAACACTTCTCGAATTCCTCCTGATTAGATATGGAACTCGCTTGTAAACTAAAATACCAGGAAAATACCTTGGGTTCGAATGTATAGGGAAAGAGTATACAAACTACATCTTTGTGTTGCACATTCATAAGGCTTAGAGCCAAATAAAATCTCTTAAGGTGATCTTTAGCAGAGATACCTTTCCCAGGATCATACTTGGGCAAAACCTTTTCTGGATTCTTAGGCAGATCATGAAATGGCCCAGCTAAATTCAGTGCTCCTCTTGCTCTCCATGAACGTACATCCATGGCTCTACATGGAGAATGTGGTGGAGAATCACGTGGAGTATGAGGTGGGGAATTTCATGGAGTATGTGGTTCCTCTAGATTTGGAGTAGTTTCAAGTCTGATTTCCCCAAGAGGTTCTGTGATTTATTCCAAAGATAGATCTACTAACTCTTCTAAGTTTTGAACAAGAACTGAATCTCTTGTATATTGTGTTTCCCTCCTAGGGGCTCTTCTTCTGGGGAGTAAGGGGATCGCATTCAAACCACCAAGCTGCCTAACGTACACATGGGTATGTCTTCTTAAATTCACTACTTCAGCAAAAGGGACAGCATACAACGTTTCTTGCTGTTCATTCTCAGAATTGGGATCTTATTGATTTATTAATTCCAAATCTAAATTTTCTGGGATAGTTATTTCAAGCGGGTTTCCAGTGGGATATCTTCTAACGAAAGGATATCCTCTACCAACCATGCACTGGTGTCCATCCTTCTAGCGCCAAAAAATATTGATGCCCTGAAAATCATAGCATCAATCAGCAAGGGATTCTCCCCGATAAGCAAGCCCAATTAGATCGCTCACCATTTGGTATAGGGAATCCGTCCGGTTAAAGGTTCATCTACCGTGTAAGATTTAAAGATTTGTTTTCTTTGCACTGGTTGCGGCCCGATCCACAGTTTATGTATTTTATTTTAAAGATGATATGCAAGTGCTTATAAACTAAATGCATGTAATTAAGCAAATCTAATCTAAAACTGTTTAAGCAAATTTAATCTATCCTTGAAAGGAGCGAACTGAAAGTATGAGTAATAAATCGAAAGAAACATCCAAAGATCTCACAGATAGCTATTTAATCATAAAGATGCATTTCCAGTAGAAGATAAAAGATAGCTTTGATTGAATTAAAACATTTCATTACTAATTTAAAATATACATCTTTGCACAGAAAATTATGAGAACATTCGTTACAAAGAAACAATTCATAACAGCAACGAATGATCTCACAGTAATGTATAAATGATGCAGAAATAATCCAACAGACATTCAACACATCTTCAGGAAAAAATGCAGTCCCGGGATTTCTTTAGGCAAATTGGAGCTTCTTACATATGTAGTAAATTAATTCGCGTACAAGACAAAAATGTCCTTTCACCTGCCAAAAGTCCTTCTACCATCCTCTATTCCTCTATATATAGCTTTAAAAAATGCTCCAAGAGCTGCTACGTGTACCCTAATCCCAAAGAATCAATTCTTTTGTCTTTTAGTGCCCTTGTACCAAAAAAATAGAATAATCCCCAAATGCTTTTACAAAGGATACATAAATCCAGTTGTCCTTTAGCTTTACAACCGAAAATAGAAAGCATAACTCCTAGCTCATAATTAGACAGCTATGAAATGCCAAATCAGCTCCCAGCTGGCACTCCTGCTTCTGTTGGCACCTCCTCCATTGCTGGCTTATCTGATTCTGCGATATAGCTGACCCAAATGCCTATTTCTCGTACAATGGTTTTGGCAGGGGCAGGGAGCATGAACTTCAGGGAAATCACATGCTTGGCTAACTCTGCTTCAATGTTTTGCACCTCCGCTTTTGCATTCTGGAGGACCTCTTCAAGAAGGTGAGCATGAATAGAGGTTTGACTGATGCATTGGTGAAGGTCATCCACTGTTAACACATATATTTTCTTTGCATACTCCATCTCCGTGCTTAGCTCATTTTTTAACTCAGACAAGCATTGATATTTGGCTGGAAACTCTTCTAAAGTTTGGGGCACCATAATTTGACATCTTTCATGAGTTGCTTGGATCCTATGATAGAGACTATTGCATTTCCCAATAGTGGCCTGGATTACAGAGTTTAATTTAACACCGCAGTTCTTGCATAACTTCATGAAACCTACATCTTCTTTAAACTCAGCCATGGATTTGACAGGAAGGTGCTTGGGGAATCCTGACTTCCCCTCTCTCCATTAAATATGTTTTCCAATATCTTCCTTTACAAGTGCATATTTCTTCTTGGGCCTAATGGCTTCGGAATTAATTTCTTTCATCCTGGCTACCATTGCCTTTACTTTGCAAATTTCTTCAGTAATGAGCTCATGTGACTTATTTACCTTCTTTAGTATGTCACAGGACTGCTCATGAAAGGGGATCAAATCCACTGCTTTGTTATTAGCTATTTCTAATTGTTCTGTCATCATCTCTTTCTCCTCCTCCAACTGAATGGTCTTGGCCTTGAGATCATTCTTCTCTCCTTCCACTATCATCATCAACACTATCAAGGTTTCCTTTTCTTCCTCTAGGCGCTGATACTTAGTTGAAAATTCTCTTTGTTCTGCTACAAGGGCATCATATTTTTTTACCATTAATTCTCTATATGCCTGATCCTTTACTAGAGTAAGTTGCAACCTGCATGCCTTCTTCTTTCCTGAATCCATGTCAGCCACTAGCTTGTGGACATTGTCTTCGCTTTCCTTGGCAGCAATTACAGTGGCGGATGCCATAAACTCAAGAACACTCTGCGTACCTTGCATGACTGTGGTTTCTCACTTGGTGATGATATTTGAATGAAAAGGTCTTTTCATCCTCATCTCTGTTTGCCTTACAATGGACTTCATTTTCTTATCAAAAACAAATTTGTCCCAATGGGTCACTGTGTGACTCTTTGATGGGGTAAAAGGGACGAGTGGAAGCTCTCCTATGGGGAATTCATCCTCTATAGTTGGGGTCCGAGTCACTTGAGACGAGTGTATGTCCATGTCCTGCCTATTTGGGCTTTTTGATTGCTCATCATTTTTGGATTTATCCTCTTCTTCGGCCTTCAGCTGTCTCTCTTCTTCTTCGGCCTTCAGCTGCTTTTCAACTACTTCTCTTTCTTCTTACAGCTTGGCGGCTTCTTCCTTTCTAATCTTCTCTAACTCCTCCTCTCGAAATATTTTAGCTTCTTCATCTCAGAGCCTATCATTCTTTGCAAAAATCCTCTCCCCAAAGTGAAACTCTCTTAATTCTTGAACAAAGTCTTCAGCTGATTTGACTTTAGAGAACTTGTATGCTCCAACATAGAAGGATAGTGTTACAACGTAATTTTCCACCTTGTGAGCATCAGCACTCTTTGGCCTTTAGGAGATATTTTATAGACTCGGATCCACTTTATATCCTTCAGATACACTATTTCCCTATTTTTCTTCTTGTACGCTAGTTGTTCCACTTTAGCCAGCATACCCGCGAGCTGCACCACTATAGCCCACGGGTGACAAGTAAAATGGTAAAACTCACTATTAAATAACTTTTTACTCCCAAAAAGCGGTCTTAGGGTCTTAGGGTGACCTTTGGCCCTCCATTTGCTCTGAAACGCCTTGATGTGTCCTTTCAGTTACCTTTGGGAGGACTATATATTGAGCACATATGGCATATGGAAGGGGGGATAAAGAGAGAGCAAGATAACTCTAGTGGATTTTTGTCACATCTTGAGTCTACAATCATTGATCCTTGTTATTGTGAACCTCTTATGTTCACCTTCCAAACTCCTATCACAGTTTGATTTTGCTATTGCATGGAGGATTGAAGTGGTGGAGACACAAGTGGAGAGACCCAGTTCTCAGTTCAGATTGGTTGCCGACAAGAGGTCGTATCACATTGTACTTCTTGTTACTTATTAACAGAAATACCCATATTCTCGTCCATTAATGTTGTGAATGTTATTTATATTACATTGGGTTGCATTTACTTATGATAATATGGACCATTGCTATTGATGATGTTAATGTCATTTATATATTCTATGTGCTTGTTGTATGTTGGTTGTCAAGACTAATTTGCAGGTTCAAGGGTATGAGTTGAAAGCTCCAACAGGGATCTACATCAAATGTTTAGATAGAGTTTGGTTATATTCTTCATTATCTTAGCATTGTCATTTATATAGCATAGCATTGAAAATTGAGTTAATTTCTGGTAGTCAGTTGTCTGTTGTGGTCTACCCCAAGCCATTTTTGGGTATTTTTAGGTTTTAGTCCTTGTTTAGAGTTGTTGTGTGTTGAGTCTCTATGTCATTCATTGGTCATTAGGATACACTATAGAAAACACCATTTTCTGATCCATTGGACTCTTTTTCTACTCATTTTCCTTTTCCTGTATGCGGGTGAGCCTTGTTCTGCCTGCGTCTACCCGCTTCTGTCTGCACTGTAGCTCATGGGTACCCGCAGTTATTCCTTCACCAGTAGCGTACAACTCTGGGGGTGATTGGTTTATAGCCTTTGGTTGTTGTTGGGTTGGTTTTGAGTGGTCCTGAGTCTTCTTTGGCCTTGTTCCTGACTGTTCCAAGCCTTGTTCGTGACCAGAACTCCTCTTTTCTCTTGGTTTTGAGCCTTGTTGGTTTTTACCCATTTTTAATTTTTTATGCTCATTAGTTTGGCTGAGTCTTACTGTTTGGGATCTATTAGGTTCTTTGAGTGATCTCCTTTGCATTTCTTTAACTAAATAGTGAGACTTTGCTTGCATTTTTCATTTCATTATATTGAAAAATACAAAAAACATAGTTTTGCATTTTCCTTTTGCTTATAAGTGAAAATACAAAAAAAAATTACTTTTATGTACTACATTTTGCATCTGAGTGCTTGTGCTTTCATTTAGGTTCTACTTGTGCATTGAAAATATAAAAGAGTTGCATTTTTATTTCAAAACCGTTGAATTGATTTTCATTCTAGTGGCATTGTTTTTATTGGATAGATGAGTCTAGAGTTTGACGATTTTGCATACTATTGAGTCATATACATCACTAGTTTCATAACCATATCCTTTGAGTAACCACAGCCATTAAAATTAACGCTTAATCTTAAAATTGATTAGAATGATTTTTATTTATAGGGTACACCAACTAACATAGGTTTAGAGTCTTGGAATAGATCATTGTGAGTAAACAATCCAAGACTACTAGACGAAACATTATGTGTCTGACCAGGGAGTGGTGAAATCCATGGTATACATCGGTGTTCTCAAGAATCTCTACTCAGACTAGAGTTAAGCACGAGGTCACGGGAGGTTGGTTGCGGAGATATCCCTCCAATACCGGCTGAACGTGGGAGATATTTCTAGGGTTTGTTCGTATCTGGGGACTCTTGGGGGATTTGACCCTCTTGAGTTTCGGGCTTAGATACCCTACCCATACGATGGATCCCACCTGCAACTGTCCCCCTGAGCATTGGTTATACTGTGGTGACCATAGTTTCCTTACCTAGGTATCGCATAGGGTACTTGCAGTGGCTATACTTTTTGTGTCTTGAGTCAGATAGGGGTTGGATAGCACAGTTGTTTGTTGCCAAAGGTTACGGCCCTTTGCACGCAATGAAGCCTGGGAACCTTTATAACTTGTTTTTTGGTTTTTCAACCAAGCATGTGCAAGGATGCACCTATTAACAAAGTAATAGCAATTTCAAATGAAAAGCAAATAACAATTATAAATTTAATCTAACATTAACATAAGCATGTGCAAAAAAACAAGAACAAGATTAAGAACAATAAGCAAATGGATCTCTGGAAGAACAAGATAATAAAAAAATAGATTTTTTGTATTACCTCAAAGGTGAGGATGTTTGGTGTTGAGCAGCTCCAAGGTTGAGGTGCTCCAAGCTCCAATGGTCTCTTCTCCAAGATGCTGAAATGGGGATTCTTCAAACTCACAATGGGAGGCAATGGCTCTCAAAAGGAATTTGGCAACATAAGGATAGGATGAAATGTGGATGGAAAGTGAGGAGCCCCTATCACCTTTTTATAGTTTTTGGTGATGGGGAATACCATTATGGTTTTAAGGAAACCAATGGTATTAGCCAACATGGTTTAGGTCTCTTTTTCCCTCTTTTTTCCTTTTTTGAATATTTTGAATATTTTTATTCCCTTTTAATATTTTTTGTGAATTCTGGACCCTTTTTTAGGGTTTTTTGTATTTTTTGAGGAAAAATATATATTTTGAGGGGGAAAAGGGTGTATTGTGGTCTTTCTGGTGACCTTTTGATGGCTTTAGAGGCTCAAATGGTGGAAAAGTGGACAAATGGGTCGTGTGAATAAGGGAATGAGCTAGTGAGCACTTTTTGGGTGTTAACAGATTGCCCCCTGATGTGTGAGGGCAGGAGCTCATCGTATGGCCGATAGACAGCAAATTTTTTTTGTCTTTTTCTGGGGTTTGGAAAAGAGAAGAGACCAATTGGAGACTAGAACAATGGCCCCTTGGAAGCTGCAAAAAGTAAAAAATATTACATGGCCTCAAAATGAATGAGGAATAATCTCTGACTATGGACGAGGCGGGCATACCCATGCTCGTATCAAGACATATAACAATTAGGCCCACGAAAGGGGGCTGGAAGAAATACATAAAAATATGCCGGTACATCATAATGGTCCAAAGGGGACACAATGCTGGGACATACTCATGGTCATATCATGACTGATCTAAGAAACTGATACACTAGAAAAAGGCAACAACCATTCTAAAAAAGGTATTAGAAGGATTGATGAATTGCTGAAACTGAAGGTGTCCAACATCTGTAGGGACTCAATAACTGTGAGTCAACTCTGAGGAGTTATATGTAACTGTATACTCGAGGGAGTACAAAAAACGTGGTACATCTGAAAACTTGTCGATAAACGCAACCCAAATATCCATATGAATATGTAACTGGTTGTATTCTTAATTAGACTCTCATATGTGGTAGAGTCAAATGATATCTGGGGTCTTCATCAATTAACTGAAAGGACCGATACCATGTACGAGTCTCGATGATGCGATCAAGG
Source organism: Larix kaempferi (assembly GCA_027924585.1). Taxonomy (NCBI): domain Eukaryota; kingdom Viridiplantae; phylum Streptophyta; class Pinopsida; order Pinales; family Pinaceae; genus Larix; species Larix kaempferi. Next base: position 11,574,906 of record BSBM01000368.1, read on the forward strand.
TGTTGAAGTCGAGCATGTGAGAAACAATCATTTGGAGAGGCACTGAGGACTCCTTTCAAAATGATCCATAGGCACTCATCACTAATGGTGATGAGTCCAAGGCACAGGGACCTCTGGGTCTATCCTCTGGAATAGATTTGGTTGGCGTCGACAGAGGGAGACCAGCAACTACCAAGGAAATGATGTTTCGTTGATAGGAGTGCGAGGTGTATAACTGAAGTGTGATAGTACTGATGGTAGGACTAACATACTGTGGGGATGGGGAATAACTAGGGTCATAGAGTGGGTGGACTCAAACTTCCTTTGTTTGGAGCATGATGACATGGTTGACCTGGCAGCATAGGGAACTGACTTTTAGGTGTGGGGATCATAGCTTAAAGGATCAGGGGTATGTATTGCATACTGGAGTGACTCTAGGGGTACAAGTTGATCAATGATATGGGGATATTCTCAGGGTGACGTACTGCAGAATGCTCTGAACAAAGGAGACCAAGATGGGGAAGCTGCCATATGAGTAGACATGATCTGTTGTGGTGCCGAAAAGCACTGTTGTGTCCTTTGTGGTTTTAATGAGCTCCAAGAAAGGATAAAAGTGTGCTCTGAAATGGTACTGTCCTGTGGATTTTATGTGAGCCCAAGACTATTCATGCTCGTGGGTGCTTTCATTTTTAAGGAGCCTAAAAACGATAAGAAGACTCTGAATTGGTGGAGGAGTACCGTCCTGTGGATTTGTATGAGCCCAAGACAGTGATTGCTCATGGATGCTTTCATTTTTTGAGAGTCTGAAAGCGATAAGTAGACTCCATTGGTGTTATTTTTCATATGTTAGTCTCCAAGGCCCGAAAAAGGATAAAATGATGCAGATGGAGAACTCTTCTAGCCGATGTGACTAGAGTAATCCTTTTTCGTAATTAGTCTACAAGGTCCGGAAAAGGGGTAAACTTATACCAAGTAGACGCCCTTTCAAATACTTTTAGCGAGCATGAAAGGAAGCAAGGTTGCTCGGCGATCTTTTCATTGTTTTAGGAGTCAGAAAAGAGCTTAACAGAAACTCCTTAAGTGCCTTTTTTGTAAAGGAATTGCTCTGCCCGAAAAAGGGATAAAATTATACCGAACAAAAAGGTATTGGTGAGAGCGAGGAATGATCTCGAGCATTGTCATGAGCACAGAAAACTAAATCCAATGACATAAAGATCGTCAAAAATGGGCAACAATCGATGTGGCACGCAAACCAAGGCGATGAGTGGCAAAACAATGCCCAAAAATTATGGGGGTGAGAGCAAGAAATGGTCTCAAGCATCATCACGAGCGCAAAAAACTGAATCCGACGAGATAAAGATCGTCAAAAATGGGCAACGACCAATGTGGCACGCAAATCGAGGTGATGAGTGGCATCTTGAAAAAATGCCCAAAAATTATGGGGGTGAGAGTGAGAAATGGTCTCAAGCATCATCACAAGTTTAGAAAACTAAATCCAATGGTATAAAAATCGCCAATAAACTAACAACAGCCGATGTGGCATGTGGGGCATGGAAAAACTACCCGAAAGTGTTTAGTGAGAGTGAGAAATGATCTCGAACATCATCATGGGCACGGAAATATGAATCCTGCGGTGCAAATGGTGTGAAAAACGGAGGTCAGAAGGACTCTGGAATGGTCAAAGGAAATAACTAGGTTAAAAAATGGCTACAAATAAAGGTGAGCCCACCAAGCCAAGGATGTAGTGGTGGGGAGAAATGATGACCCGCGGGGGAAGAATACTAGGTGTATCAAATCAAATCAAATATATAAGTGATATGTGACCTCAAAAATGGTTGAGATCACGCATGTGAAAAAGTGAGCAGGGTTAATGACCTGTCACCATGCTATGTGCATGGGGTTTATGATTGTGGATCACATATGTGTTAGTTTGAATAATGGAATCATTGAAATACTGAGATAGGTGTGGCGGGGAAGGTTCAAAATGATTGATCATGCCCCCTATCCCAGGGTCGAGGTAATCTATTATGCCCCCTAAATCAGAGGTGTCAATGTGGTGCAGATGTTGTCTCAGAGAGGGATCAATAGGGCATTGAGCAACTACTGGCAAGGGGGTATAACATGAGGTTGTGGGCTGTGGTGGCATACTAAAGTGATGATATGATGATGGGGGATTCCCCTTGCGGGGTGGATGCCCCCAGTATCTCCGACGAGAATCACGATGATGATGAGTAGGCAAGGTTTTGGGCCTGCCCCCATGTTGTGGACATGTGGTTTCCTCGTCGATTTGAAAGGGTTGAACGTGTGTGTCAAAGGGATCAGTGGAAGGGGCCGACCGAACAGAGGGGTATCCAGTGGAACCATGTAAATGGTGTTAATTTCTTCAGAGGAGGAATATTTTGGGGGATATATTTCCTCAATGAGAAGAGGGGATATCTCTAGGTCGGCATTATTCACTTCGTATAGACCTGCTCTATAATCTGGTAGATCATGGCAGTGATGTGAGTAATGGCCGTAAATGCGACATATCGCACAAGGGTGGTTGGTACACAGTGATTTATCACGCGGCTGAAGAGGCAGTTCAAGTTTTACCACTAGGATACCAGCGTCGTCTTCCAACATATTCATGTGTTCTTGAAGTGCTGGTAACTGTGGACATTGATGGGTAGCATGGCCTATATCGCCGTACAAAGAGCAATTGGGGGGAGCACAGATTGTTGGGGGATTCTTCGCTAAGTTGGGGGTCACTAGGGGGGTGCGAGTTGTGGGTCCAGTGGTGTAGGTTTGTGGGCCTATGCCCCCATTGTAGTGGAGTTCGGGGGGAGCATTACTAGATGTTGATGCAGTGGCCCCTGTTGGAGGTGGTCGGTTCTGGATGTTTGCTACACCAAGGGGTTGACGGTTAGAAGTATTGATGGTTTTCACTGGTTGTAAAATGACATTCGGTGTCGGGGGAGGGGTTGGGGCAGGTATGTACCACATAGGTAGTCCTAATGTTAATCTTGGGAGATTAAGTGTAGCCATGAATGGTGCATTGATGGTGCCTGAAGGGGGAAATAAAAATGGGATCGTATGAATTGGTGTGGCTCCTACGTGAGTTGGCACTGAGGGTGGTTGCGGGAGTAAAGGGGGTTGTTGGTTTTGTACCTGTGTGTTATGCGAGAGGGTGCACAAATCAGATATCTCGGTTATCTTCAAAGGGGGTGGGATGGATTGGAATGTGGAAGTCATAGGTGATTCCGAGTATAATCCGGGTCTGGCTGTGGAGATGAACGATGTCGGTGCATTCTGAACTGGTTGTTCAATCATAGGGAGAACATTTTTAGGTGCAGTGGGGGCGTATTGGTTTCAACGCGTTTGGAGATTCATGTCGGATAATGACATCATAAGGAGATGATGAGTAATTGAATCCATCAGTTGGTTTGTGTGTGCAGCATATGTTATTTGTTGTTGTGGTGTTGTGGTTCCTTGAGGAGGATCCAACGGACGAGTGTTCGCCACTCCTTGTGTGGGAAAAGGATTCTGCAGCACCATGGGTTGCGGTTGAGTAGGTGGCGCTAGTTGTGCCGCGTGCCCTTGGCGTTGGGCGTCATCATTCCACAGTTGGCGCGCTCGCTCCAAATGGGGGCAAGTGTGTGTGTAATGGCTGTATACTCCGCATATGGAACATGGGTGGTTTGTTCGTAAATTGGGGTTCTTACCCTGTTTCGATGGTCGATCAGGGTTTTGGTTGGTGGGGATAGTGTTGATGTAGTTTGGTGGATAAGTCTGAGCGACTGGAGATTATGGTGCAGCAAGTGCTGTCCGTGGTGGGTAATAAGTTGCTGGGGCTTGTGAGTGAATAGGAGCATGTGTGGCCTATTGATGGTAATACATAGGGGGTGAAACCAGAGGTGGATACGCTGAAGGTGCATGACCATAACACTGTGGTGGACATGAGGGTCCATGAGTGTGGTGGGGGTGGGCCATGGGACCATACGAAGTTGTAGCTCCGGAGTGAGATGTGGCTCGTGAAAGATCGGGGCCGGTATTATTGCACATAATGGAAAAGGGTTGGTTGTGGGATGCAACTTGTCCAATGATGTCGTTGACGGCGTCGGATGCCCCTGGCGTGTTAGTCCGGGAGGAATCACCGTGAGGAGCATCAGGTAAGATGGTATACAAGTATCCACACTAGGTGTAGATCAGATCAAATTGCTGTGCTTTTAGAATGGCTTCTTCTTTCGACTGGTGTCGTTCAGAATCTACGTCTTTGGCTATGAGAGGGAGGAGTGATTTGAGGAACCAATCCAAAAACATACAGTCGTCAAGCTTTATCTTGCAGAGACTATGGCGCTTACGCCACTCATGGATATGATCAGTGATGTGTGTAGTGGTGTTCTATCTACAAGACAGTAGTATTTCCACTCCTGCATCATAGCGGACAAGTAATTAGAAGAACTATAGGATAGTCGAGGCAAGGGATGTGAACGTAGGGTGTGTCCCATGTTAGGTTTAAACTAATTTGACTAGCAAGATCACTGAAAGAAACATAATCACAAGATAGACAAAGATATTACCCTGGGAAACCCTCATGGGGTAGAAAACCCAGCAAAGCTTTCCTCAATAAGATGATCAACCAAAATACAAGATGTGCTCCAAGACTTGACCTCCTTCTCTACCTCCTATGTAGACCTCTCAAACACAAGTGCACTACTTTCTGAGCTGAGCAAGTGTGAGATAAGTGAGGAGCAATCTCCTCTACTTATACTAGTTCCCGACTGACTAAATCCCTAATGGGGCCGACCTCTCCTAGTGAAGTCTAATAACCCCTAAAGAATAAACTCAGGGCCGACCCCCACATGGTGGGTCTAATAACCCTGGTTACCACAATCCATTGGAGGAATAAACATCTTCAGATACATAATAGGATCACCTCGGAGGTATGTAACATCTCTGGAATAATAAAGTACAAATATAATATTCTTAGAAGTTACAATATTCAACACTCCCCCTTAACAATAAGGATATTATAACAACATTTGCAGGAGCAAGGAGTCATCGACTACATCATACATTATACATCTACAAATCATCGGAAGATTTCTTCAATACGTCACCATCAATAACTCAACCAGTTACTGGAACATCTCACGATCATCAGTATCGTCATCACACGATCATCAGCATTGTCATCACACGATCATCAGCATCGTCATCACACGATCATCAGCATCATCATCATAGCATACTCTGCAACACACATGATCCTTCCTTTCGAAATTTTGGGATCTATCTCATCACAATCATGTTTAAGACTATCCTTCCTTTTGGAATTACTAGATTTACTGTCTAAGGATGATTAATCCACTCTCAATCTCATTTAAGACTATCCTTCCTTTCGGAATTACTGGATTTACTGTCTAAGGATGATTAATCCACTCTCAATCTCATTTAAGACTATCCTTCCTTTCGGAATTACTGGATTTACTGTCTAAGGATGATTAATCCACTCTCAATCTCATTTAAGACTATCCTTCCTTTCGGAATTACTGGATTTACTATCTAAGGATGATTAATCCACTCTCAATCTCATTTAAGACTATCCTTCCTTTTAGAATTACTGGATTTACTGTCTAAGGATGATTAATCCACTCTCAATCTCATTTAAGACTATCCTTCCTTTTGGAATTACTAGATTTACTATCTAAGGATGATTAATCCACTCTCATACATTTTGAACTAAGCGCTCAGGGACGATGTAGTCCTATCACGTCCACTAGGGACTTCATTCTCGGAGACATATGTCTACGGATCAATTCAGGGGATCGAACTCCGGGGATGATACAATCCCCACCTGTCCACTAAGGACTTCGTTCTCGGAGACACATGTCTACGGATCAATTCAAGGGACCAAAGTCTGGGGATGATACAATCCCTACCTATATCCTCATCAATACAGGTATACATATCAAAGCATGTATCCTCATCAATACATCAATACAAGTATCCTCATCAATACATGTATACATATCAAAGCATGTATCCTCATCAATACATCAATACAAGTATCCTCATCAATACATGTATACATATCAAAGCATGTATCCTCATCAATACATCAATACATGTATACATATCAAAGCATGTATCCTCATCAATACATCAATACAAGTATCCTCATCAATACATGTATACATATCAAAGCATGTATCCTCATCAATACATCAATAAAAAATATCAGAAATATAAGTGATATAAGTATTCTAAATATACATATAAGAATCCTAAGCATACATATAAATATCTAGGTGTAATAAACAGGTATCCTCATCATCGACCTTACTGTCGATGAGGGAAATCTCATCATCAGTGACTATATCACTCCCCCTTTCGAGGAGGGTCCTTTTGAACTACACCAAGCTTGTCTCAGAAATATTCAAATTTCACTCGAGACAAAGGTTTGGTCAATATATCAGCAATTTGTTCCTCAGTGCTCACATACTCGAGCTTAATAGCTCCTCTCTACACCATATCGCGTATGTAGAAATATTGGATCTCTATGTGTTTTGACTTATCATGGAATACTAGATTTTCTGTAATCTTAATACAACTTTGATTGTCACACATGATCACAGTGGGATCCATTTCTAAGTCAAACACTCCGGATAATAGTTTCCGAATCCACACTGCTTCACAACTAGAAGAGCAGGAAGCTATATATTCTACTTCAACAATACTAAGAGCCACACTAGATTGTTTCTTGCTGAACCATGAGATCACAGTAGATCCAAGACCATAACATCCACCTGAAGTACTCTTTCTGTCTGAAACACTTCCTGCCCAATCAGAATCTGAGTAACCATGTAATCTAAGTTCATGACTTTCAAGATAATATAGACCAAAATCTAATGTACCCTTTAGATACCTCATTACATGCTTTGCAGCTATTAAGTGAACCTTTCTAGGTTCTACTAGATATTGACTCAAGGTATTTACAGCAAAGCATATGTCTGGTCTGGTATTTGTTAAATACATCAGTGACCCAATGATTTGTCTATATAGAGTCACATCCACTAATTCTGAAGAGTCATCAACTAATAACTTCAAGTTTGAGTCCATGGGAGTGTCCATGGCTTTACACTCCAACATATTGAATCTTTTTAGAATCCCCATAGCATACTTACCTTGATTTAGAAAGATTTCTTTTGGTTCTTGCCATACTTCTAGACCTAAGAAGTAGTACATTAATCCGAGATCTTTCATCTCAAATTCTAAAGAAAGCTTCTTCTTGCAATCGATAATTTGATTCTCATTTCCTGTTAGAAATAGATAATCTACATACAACAGTAATATAACAGGTTCATCATCCATAACTTTGAGGTAAAGATTAAGATTAGCTTTACTTTTGGTAAATCCCATGCTTGTTAAGAAACTGTCAATCCTTCTGTACCAAGCTCTAGGAGATTGCTTTAATCCATATAAGGCCTTTTTCAGTTTGCATACATGTGTTCTCCCATCTTTAACCTCAAACCCTTGTGGTTGTTCTATGTACACTTCTTCTTCAATTACACCATTTAGGAAAGCTCTCTTAACATCCATTTGGTGTAATTTCCACTTCATCATAGATGCAAGTGCCATGATAGTTCTAATTGAAGTGTACCTAGCAACTGGAGCAAATGTTTCTTCATAGTCAATTCCCTCTTTCTGAGAGAATCCTATGGCTACAAATCTTGCCTTATATTTTTCAATGCTACCATCTGCAACATGTTTTATCTTGAATATCCATTTGGAAGAAACCACACTTTTATCTTTTGGTTTGGGAACTATATCCCAAACATCATTTTTCATTATTGACTGGTATTCTTCTATCATTGCTTCTACCCACTCCTTCTTCTGAGCTGCCTCTTCATAGCTGGTAGGTTGTTGATCCACAAGATCACACATCAAGACCACATAGTTGGATACTAGCTTTGGTTTCTTTCTTTCTCTAGTGGAGCCTTCAGGAGCTCCATATTTTCCGGCTCCTTGAATAATTTCTCTAGCCCATGTTGGCCTTCTTTTCTTAGATAAGTTTGTAATAGGGGGTTCTTGTGTTTCCAACATGTCATGATCCTCTAGTGTATCATCCTCAGGGATGGGCACAGCTTCTATGGTTCTAGGAGGTGTATCTTCTTCATAGATTTCTTCAAGTTGGCACTTCCTAGATTTCTTGAGAGCTACTTCTTCATCAAATGTTACATCTCTACTTATTTCCATATGATGAAAACCATGTATGTAAATTCTGAAAGCTTTGGATGATTCACAATATCCAACAAATATTCCCTTCTTACCAAAAGGATCCAACTTGGTTCTCTTTTCTTTTGGAATGTGAATGTACACTGGACATCCAAATATTTTGAGATGACTTACCTCGGGCTTCTTTCCTGTGAATACTTCTTCTGGAGTCTTGAATTCAAGAGCACTATGGGATAGTCTATTTTGTACATAGACTGTTGTCCTGGCTGCTTCAACCCATAGATACATGGGTAGATCTTGGTCATGTATCATAGTCTTTACAGCTTCCATGATAGTTCTATTCTTTCTTTCAACAACCCCATTTTGTTGGGGATTGTAGGGAGTGGTTAATTCCCTCTTGATTCCAGCTTCCTTACAAAAATCTTCAAAGTCCTTTGAAGTATATTCTCCGCCATTATCTATTCTGAGAATCTTGATTTTCTTTTCTGAGAGATTTTCCATTAAGTCCTTGAACTCTTTGAATTTTCCAAAGACTTCATTCTTTCCTTTTATAAAGTATATCCAAGTCTTCCTTGAATAGTCATCAATGAATGTGAGATAGTATTCAAACCCACTTAGGGATGTGGTGGGCATTGGTCCACATACATCTGAATGAATTAATTCTAGAGTATTTTTGGTCTTTGTTTCACTCTTTGGAAAAGGGTTCTTGATATTCTTTCCTTTGGCACACCCCTTGCATGTGCCATTATGATCAATCTTCAATTCTGGTAGTCCTATGACAACTTTACTCACATGAGGTAGTGCTTTGTAGTTAATATGAGCAAGCCTTCTATGCCATAGTTCATTAGGACTAGTGGCTTCATGAACAAGGGCAGCTTCTGGATGTCCTCTGAGTTTGTATAGACCTCCTTCCTCTTCACCAATAATAATTGCATCCTTAAATGATTTTCCTTTGGGCCACATGAGTACTTGTCCATCTATGAATGCAACCCCATAACCTTTCTTATCTAGAGCTGAGATAGAGAGTAAGTTCTTCGTCAATCCTGGGACATATAAAATTTCTTTCATTTTTAATGATGTTCCAGAATCAAGCTTGTAACTTGCTTCACCAATTCCCTTAATGGGATATTGATAGTCATCTCCTAATGACACCTTTTGTGGAGAAGTCTTCTCTTCCAATTTTAAAAGAGTTTTCTTTTTTCCAGTCATGTGCTTTGAAGCACCACTATCAATAAGCCATGTATCTTCTCCAGGTGTTATAGATCCTGAGAGTGCAGAGAATAGGACATACTCTTCTGCATCTTCTTCTTCATTTCTTCTAGATCTTTTCTTGGGGAGGGTCCTTTCTTCTTTTTCATCTCTTTTAGATATCTTCCTATGAGGCCTTACTTCCTCTTCTTCTTCTTCTTCACTTTCATCTTCTACAAGATGTGCTTGATGTCTTTTATAGTGAAGATCTTTCCTCTTCTTTGAGGGACAAAATTTAGCAATGTGTCCTTCTTTATGACAAATGAAACATTGGAAGGAGGAGAATTTTCTTCTTCCTTTCTTCTGAAATCTTTGTGGAGATTGAGACTCCTTGTGATTATCCCTTTTGAAGTGAGACTAATTCCTCCTTCTCTTAGTGTGTGTAGCCAAGGCTTGGTCATCCTCCTTGAGAAGGGCTTCTCTGTTGGCTACCCTAGCTTCTTCTTGAACACAATCCTCCCATACTACATCAAACTTCATACTTTCTTTTCTGGCACACATAGTTTGTATAAATGACTCCCAAGGTCTAGTGAGACCATTTAGAGCAGTCATCACAAGTTCATCTTCATCAAGAGTATCACCAATGGCATCTAGTTGTTCCTTGATTTGGGAGACCCTTGAGAAGTAGTCTTGAATGGATTCTCCTTTGTGTATCTTGGTACTCTTCAACTGAGTTCTTAGGTTCATCTTCCTATTGATGTTCTTTCCTTCATACATTCTTCCTAGGGCATCATACATTTCCTTTGGAGTCTTCTTGGATGCCACTTGGGGAATCAAGTGGTCTTTAATAGAATCAGCAATGATTCTCTTTTCCCTAATCAAATCCTTCCTATGATTTTCTTTGGCTTCATTTTCTTCAGGTTCTGCAACTTCATCCTTGATATATTGAGCAAGGTCATTCTCTTCAAGAATGAGACCAATTATGTATTTCCATGCCCGAAAATTCTCTATACCTTCAAGCTTGTCTTCAAGCTTAGTGTTTGGAGTCATCTTCTCTTGGGGGAGTCCAAGAGATAAGAGATAGAGTAGTACTTACTAGGAAACTTTACCTTTTCACTTTTCTGGATCTGCAATAGAATTTCTGGTTTATCGCACTTTTGGTAAAACTAGGGTTTGACTTTCCCAGAGTTCTACCCAACCAAAAACCTTGATCCAGGGCTCAAAAATAGTTCTTTAGAAGAGTTATTCAGCCATGCAACCAGAATCCAAAAATACTAACTTTTGCAGAAACCCTAATTTTGGGAGAGAGAGAAATATAATTTCACCTTGTGAAAATGTTCTATTCAGGCTAGCTCTGATACCATGTTAGGTTTAAACTAATTTGACTAGCAAGATCACTAAAAGAAACATAATCACAAGATAGACAAAAATATTACCCTGGGAAACCCTCATGGGGTAGAAAACCCAACAAAGTTTTCCTCAATAAGATGATCAACCAAAATACAAGATGTGCTCCAAGACTTGACCTCCTTCTCTACCTCCTATGCAGACCTCTCAAACACAAGTGCGCTACTTTCTGAGCTGAGCAAGTGTGAGATAAGTGAGGAGAAATCTCCTCTACTTATACTAGTTCCCGACTGACTAAATCCCTAATGGGGCCGACCTCTCCTAGTGAAGTCTAATAACCCCTAAATAATAAACTCAGGGCCGACCCCCACATGGTGGGTCTAATAACCCTGGTTACCACAATCCATCGGAGGAATAAACATCTTCAGATACATAATAGGATCACCTCGGAGGTATGTAACATCTCCAGAATGATAAAGTACAACTATAATACTCTTAGAAGTTACAATATTCAACATCCCATGGGGTTGCTCGATGTACCATTTGGCTGCCGAGCCGGTAAAAGTTCGTTGTAATAAACGAAGACGAATGGAATCGTCTACTATGGAGTTTGAGGAACACCATAGGTGAAAGGACATGATGTGGTTTTGGGGGTCTTCCCCAGCCTTCCCTTCAAATTTTGGGATGTCTGAGGGGAGCTTTGTGGGCATGGGGGGCCAAGTGGGGTCATGTCTAATAGGATCATTAGTTAGTCTTGCCAAGTCTGGAAAATTCAGACTTTCCATAAATGGCAGACTGGCCAAGGGGTGTGATGTAGTGGCTAGGGAATATGTGCTAATGGTAGCATTATGGTGTGGGACATTGCCCTCGAAGGGTATCTGATTTGTGAAGGGGATCTGTCCCCCAATCAAAGGTGTATGGGTGAAGCCTGTATTCCCAAGTGTAGCTTGAGTTACAGATGGGTTTGGATTGGGTATAGTAGACCCAGGGTTTGGTATCCTGGAAGTGGTTCCAGCCAAAGGTATACCTATAGCAAGTGTAGGTCCTGTGTTGGGCATCCCTAGAGTAGATGTAGTTCCTATATTAGGCATGCCTAGAGTGGAAGCAGTTCCCAGGTTGGGCATACCAACATTGGTTGTGGGAGTGGTGGCCAATGCGGTAGCTGGGATGGTGGAAGACATTCCACCAATAGTCCCTGTGTTGAAAGGGTTGGAAGAAAAATCATCCATAGGGCTAGTGGGTGCGGTGTATGTGGGATTTTCGGATTCTACCTCAGAATCTAATGTGAAATTAGGCACGTCAAAATCGGATGACGAGGCTCTATTCTGATGGCGTGTTGAGTCAAGGGAACCATACTACAGGGGATCTCCTCAGAAGCACCGAGAACGTCTCGAGAAATCAATGGTGACAGTTTTATCAAAAGACTACCAAGTGGTGGTGAGTGGAAAGCTCTAAAGCCCTAATGCAACCATGTGTGAAAGAGGGGAGCGTAAAAAATAAATGGCACTCAGGCCAAAAATCAACCTCAAAAACACTTACTATAACAGTTGTGCTATAGTAAGTGGAGTAATAAAAAAAAAAAAATGTGGTCAGGAAACCAACATGCAAACAGTTCCTACAAATAGAAAAAGGTAGACTTTATGACCAAAAGGAGGTAATGGAGCATGCAAACACCAAACTAAAAAGTATTATGACTCGACAAGGTATATCCTCTGCAAGGTGATGAAATCCAAGTCAGACAATATAAATTGTAGAATCAAAGGCTAGATATCCCCCTACCAGGAGGGATACCAGCTAGACAATCCTAAAAGTTTGGCCACTAAGATACCCCATTCATGACACATTCGGTTGGGTGAATCTGCAATTTGGTTCTATCGTCGTTGTACTCCCATAAGAGTGGTACAACGAGAACTACGAAAGGTATCCTTCGGCTACTAAAAGGATAGCGGTATTCCACTCAGGCTTCCTGAACCAGTCTGGCTACTTCAACCCTCCTAAGGGAGAGGCCTTCCCGATAAATTGGTGTTAAACCGTGTCAACAAATAATAAGGGATTTTGGTACCCTAAATGTCAACCACTATGTCTCAACATGAAAAATGAGTGAGGGGTGTTATTTGGATACTTATCCCCTCAGTCCTACCTAGCTACAAAATTATTTTTGTGTTCCCCAAGTGGGATTAGAATGTTGTTTGAGTTAAGGTAACTTTTAAGGCTCACTTGAAATTATTGTGACAGATTGTGTGCTGATGTAGGTGTATACCAAAATAATGTGTCTCGCATGGGTGATTGATTACAAATTAAAAACAAGACGATTTCAATTTGCAAAAAATAAAAGGCTTTTTCTGAAATGTAAATGCTTTAACAAAAATAATTCAAAAACTATGGAGTTTGTGAAATAATTTTTTAAAGGAAAGCAAATACCATAAAAATTGTAAGAAATAAATGGATTTCTAAGTGCTCGCTTGGGTAAAACTATTGAGCAAATCAAAAAAAATGGTTCGAAATTTGCAAAGAAATGAAATCTATGATCTAAACAAAGTGCTAAAAACCTTTCTTTCACTTGTTAAAAATTTTTAAAAAGATTTTAATTGAGCATATGTAATAGAAAAAAGATTCACTATTTGCTGCAATAATGCAGAAAAAATAATGCTGGAAAATAGGCTAAATGGGCAAAAAATGCAGCAAAAATTTTCTAAAAATTGGGCCGTACGAAAAATAACGGCATCGAGGGTTTTAGGGCAAAAGCCGCGATGTGCATCGCGGGTTTGAGCTGTGAAGTCGCGAAGTGCAGCGTGGAAAAAGGCCACGAAGCTGCGATGTGCAGCGCGAAAAAAGGATGCAAAGCCGCGATGTGCAACGCGGAAAAAGGCGGAGAAGCCGCGATGTGCAGTGCAAAAAAAGGCCACGAAGCTGCAACGTACCATGCAGAAAAAGGCTGTGAGGTCACGATGAGCCACGCGACTATCGAGCGAAAAGTCGCGATGCAAAAACGGCAAAAATGGTCACCAGAAATGAAACCGAAAAGTGAAATTTCGATATGTTAAAGGCTACAGAAAGGGCCAACAGCTAGGGAAGCAATGAATATGCTGTCTAGTGTGGCAGATTTGCTAATTGGAATGGCAAAAACAAGTAAAAAACAAAGATCTAAAGCAAAAAAATATTAAAGTTTGAAACCCAGCGAAGTTGCCAAAAACTGTTGCTTGGTTTTTCAACCAAGCATGTGCAAGGATGCACCTATTAACAAAGTAATAGCAATTTCAAATAAAAGCAAATAACAATTATAAATTTAATCTAACATTAACATAAGCATGTGCAAATAAACAAGAACAAGATTAAGAACAATAAGCAAAGGGATCTCTAGAAGAACAAGATAAAAAAAATAATAGATTTTTTGTATTACCTCAAAGGTGAGGATGTTTGGTGTTGAGCAGCTCCAAGGTTGAGGTGCTCCAAGCTCTAATGGTCTCTTCTCCATGATGTTGAAATGGGGATTCTTCAAACTCACAATGGGAGGCAATGGCTCTCAAAAGGAATTTGGCAGCATAAGGATAGGATGAAATGTGGATGGAAAGTGAGGAGACCCTATCACCTTTTTATAGTTTTTGGTGATGGGGAATACCATTATGGTTTTAAGGAAACCAATGGTATTGGCCAACATGGTTTAGGTCTCTTTTGTCCTCTTTTTTCCTTTTTTGAATATTTTTAATATTTTTATTCCCTTTTAATATTTTTTGGGAATTCTAGACCCTTTTTGAGGGTTTTTTGTATTTTTTGAGGAAAAAAATATATTTTGAGGGGAAAAAGGGTGTATTGTGGTCTTTTTGGTGACCTTTTGATGGCTTTAGAGGCTCAAATGGTGGAAAAGTGGACAAATGGGTCATGTGAATAAGGGAATGAGCTAGTGAGCACTTTTTGGGTGTTAACATAACTGATTTTGTTACCTCCGGCTACAGTTTGGGAATCTCAAGGCTCTCCTAAGCAAGACATACTGGCTCTAGTGTTGGGAACTCATTTAGCCACTCTGTTTGTCTGCTCTTGGCTATAGTTTCTTCAGGTGTGTGCTCTTGATTTTCTGTTTGATCGATAGTTTGGCCGTTAGGAGACATTTTGATTTTATAGTCTCTCCGGAGATATCGTGGCACAGAGTCCTTCTCTTCACCGATCTCATCAGTTGGCTAGTTTACCAGTCACTGAGCTTGCACGCTGTGTTGAGAGGGGACGCCATCAGGCTCCTTCCGAGTCTTCAGATTCTTATGAAACATATGTCATCAACACCATGACTGTACATTCTGGCATGGGAGAAATCCCTATGAGTCCATTGGGCAGAGTCGAACACACTTCAAACACCCCTACCCCTCAAGAGGCATGGGGGGGTGATCCACTTGAGACCCGATCTAGTTTGTTTGGTCCAGATCCACCCGAGACCCACCTAGTTTGTTTGGTCCAGATCCACCCAAGGACGACCCATTTGATCCTTTAGATCCACATGGTTTCCATTATGGGATGCCAGAGTTACATGATGACACAGGTCCTACGACCAACCCTACCGCGTTCTCTTTTGGTATGCCTAATTGCAACACAGTTGGTCCTTCCACTGCTTTTGGTAGTCATGCTGGCACTAGTCATGGTGTTAGCAACACTGCACCCACTGGGGGCAATACCCTCGTCGAGGGCACCACTTTTTCCACTCACACACATAGTATGGGGACAGGTCACATTCCTCCTAACAATGCAAATGTTGGAAGACGGCCGCCTGCTAGGACTACCCAACCTAATAGGAACATTGTTTGCAACACGACTCGCCATCCACAACACGCTACACATGCCTATGCCCGTCAACCGAGGACCACTTTTGCGAATGTTAACATTCCTCCCAATCATGAGGGTGGACACATACCATACACTTTTACGTCCGCCACCACTACTAGTAATGCTAATGTAGGAGGTGGGAATATACCTTGTACTCATGGTCACAATGCCACCGTTCCTGCTACTAGTAACACAAATGTTGTGGTTGGGAATACATCTCATGCTTATGGTTACCACACGACTGCTCATGCTATTAATAATGCTTACGTAGGGGGTGGGAACATACCTTACCATCATGGTCATTACAACACGGTTCCTGCTACGAATAATACGTATATGCCCCATAATTATGGTGGCAACCCTTACTACAATACAGTGGGTGTTGGCCATCAGTACAACCCACCTCCATATGTTGCTCAAAATGAGTATATACCTACTTACCCTCACACGGGTCAGGTCGAAGGAGGTTATCAACCTTATGGCCATGGTCAAGCTTATGGTCAATTAGGCCCATATAATCAGAATTTTTATGGTCATGGTTAAGCTTATGGTCCTTCTTATCCATCAAGTCCTTATAATCAACCCTTTTTGGGAGCTCATAATCAAGCTTTCCAACTACAGCTCTCATTCCTTGCACGTTTGAATCTTTCGGATATTTCGAAGCTCACGAATGATCCATTCTGTCACAATCCTAATTGGCCTCCGGTCCCTACCAAGCTCCCTTCGGACATTCCTAAGTTTGAAGGGAAGAGTGGTCAGGATACGGGTGACCATGTCACGACCTTTCACCTTTGGTGCTCATCCAACTAGTTGAATCACAACTCCGTTCGATTGCGACTATTTCAACACACCCTCACAGGGGTAGCTACGAAGTGGTATGTTGAGTTTCCTAGGGGCACTTATAGGGGTTTCAATGAGATCGCTTTGGTTTTCTTGGATCATTTCCAGTTACCGGTTTGCTACGATACTGGTACTAAACTTTTGTCTACCTTCCGTCAGAATAAGGCCACACATATTTCTGACCACGTTCAAGAGTGGCATCAACGAAATCAATTAGTGAAAGCCAACATTCCTCCAGAGTTTCTGTTGGAATGGTTCCTCAAGTCCTTACTTCCATATATTGCTAATAAATTTTCGATGTTCGGTATTATGACTGAGGAACAAGACATCTTAAAAGTCCATCAGTTAGATTTACTATACTCTCAGTCTTGCATTTTGTATGACATTATTCCTGACGCATCGCAAACACAACATGAGCCCAAGTCAGTTCCTGGACCGCATGCCGATGGCATTGTGGGATCCGCAAGTACTCGTCCTGTATATTTGGTGGCTAATCAAAATGCAAAATTTGTCACTTAACCAGTCTACTCCCGGATAGGTTCACACCTTGTCCACTTCCACCCTGTCGTCCGATGTACACACTGTGCAATCGACGAACCCATCGGGTAACCAGCAACCTGGTGGTAAGAAGAAGGGGAGAAACAACCGTAAGGGTGGAAACAATGGGAACAATAATAGTAATCACAATACCCCTCGTAAGGAGAATGCCAACCCTCCTCGGGAAGGAAGAAATGCTGGTGAGGACCATAAACCTAGGCATAAGGTGAAATTACCTTGCAAGCTTTGTGGGGAAGACCATCTTACTCACTTGTGTCCTTGAATAAAAGAAGTATCGAAGAATCTTGCACAGAGCCTTGTTGTGTTGAAGGATCCCCTTCCTCATCATCAAAACATGGCTTCGCATGCTCCCACTCCTGGATATGGACCTAATGAGACTACAACGTCTTCCTCCAATACTAGTGGCTATGGATGCGTGAATATGGTCCAATTAGAGGTTAGTGTTGCTACTCGTCAACGCGATTATGGTGCACCACAACTAAATATGGGGAATGAGCCTCCCCCTCCTCCTGATAATTCTTTACATATCGAGAAGCCCTCTATTATGTCGCGGATACCGAAAGGTGTTCTCAAGCGCTCTACGCATAACTCCAATGCTCGAGCCGCCCAGAACTACTCCATTGTAGAATATTTGGGCCAAAATCTGTGTGCCATGTTGGCTCTTGAATTTTTACAGGCGTTTCCTTCTCAAAGGCATGCCCTTTTGAGTGCTTTAGGAGTTCAGGATGGGGGGAGTCCCAACCTTATCAAGTTTAACACTATTGTTCGGGATTTCTACCCTATAGTGAGGAGATGGACACTACCAACTGGGTGGGGTTGATAGGTAAACACATTGATTATACTGCATATGGTTATTGCAAAATAAATAGATCGAGATTGAAGGACATACCTCTTTTCAATGTTTGATCCTAGCTTTCGCTTGGTCGTTCACTTGATCTCCCGCTCGACCTTCTGTTTGACGAACCTGCAATACAAGAGATACCTTCCTCAGCATATCTTGACCATATAACATATGATGGAATGACAAAGAAATCTAACATCAGATATAATCAATAATTAAACCAAATAGACATGCAATCCAATAGACATCATATTTGGGACAGGAAGGGTGTTTTGACCTTTTATTGTCAAAGAAACATGAAATCAGTACAATATACCTGACATGTAGAGATGTTTCTGCAAGGGATCCTGGGCTCCTGATCTTCACTCTGACTTGGAACTTTTCTCCAACATAACAATACTTCAAGCCTTCTCTCAAGATTTCATGAGCATATTGAGTATGTGAGTCTTCTAAATATAATGAGTAACCCCTCTCATGGATCCTCCTTGTATTTATGGGACAAGGTAGGCAGTTTAGATCAAGAGGTGGTTGGATTGGGAGGTTGGGGAAGTTGCAGAACCAACTTCAACTAATCCCAATTCATCAAATTAATATATTTTTGATTTCATCTTAATATGTACGCGGGTTTCATACAACAAGAGTGGCATACAGGAAGCAACTTTTATGCTTAACAACATGCATTTACAACTTTTTTGGAGGTGTACGTTGGTTTCCCTTGAGGAGAGTAGGGTACAGTACACGGGTCTTGTGTGCAGAGAGGGACGTACAGGTGGAAAAAACAAAAGAAACTATTAAATTCTCTGGTGAGAAGTGTACTTCTGGCAACAAGTCATCAAAGGCAATCATGCTCTTCAATCCTTTGTGTCCTTTTGTGTGATCTACAAGGCAAGGTGATCACAGGACGGAGAAGTGCAAATTTGACCTATAGCAGATGCCTTCTAATGTGTGAGGTCAAAGGGAAACTATGGCTAAAATACATTATAAATCCAAGTCAAAGGAGGAGCAAGGAACCGCAGAACCAAGTCGAAAAAAACACCTAAAACAACGATCAAGGTTAGCTAGCCATTACAATCTTGACATCATGTAGATGTGTAACATGATCTCCGATACATAACTAGGAGATGTATATAAGGAGCATGGCCACTGAAATACAAGTGCGGATCCATGGCAACAGAGAGATCATAGCCATAACAACAAGTTGGATCTATGTCTCATGAAGAGCCTAAATGAGTAAGGCTCAGTCTTGCACAGCTTGGGAGATAACATAAACATGGTGATGCTATCATAGTCCCAAGTTCTTCATCCAAAACAACCCAAGGTACAAACCCTAACCATGCGAATAAATGAACTAAAGTTGAACATGGGGGGTATCGTTTGATTATTGGTCATTAATGTATACTGTTAACAAATGTGAGGACTTCCATCGATAATGATAATGGGGTCCAAGGTACCTAGTACGATCCAACAAGTGTGAATAAGAGGACTTGAAGTTGAACACTTGAGGAACTTGTTAAATAAGATACATTCATGTATTCCCATTTATTCAACAGTGAGGGAAACTGCCACTAATGACTGCAATCCCCAAGGTACTAACCGAAACTCTAAACTTCGTTCCCAAAGCATAATGAGCTGAGGTCAATGGGAAGAAGTATGTTGGAAGAGAGGCATTAATGCATCCTCCATCATCCAACACGAGGAACACTCACAGGTAAGAGCTGATGTGGAGTAGGACGAGTAACAAGATGAAACAAACTGACACCAGGATGGCTGACACATGAAGTCAATGTGAACTGCAGAATGGCCGACACAGGCTATATCCTTGAACAGTGAGCACGACACAAAGTGACTTAGGCAGTTTTCAACATCACGGGAGAAATGATATAACTCTGCAATGTAGGAGACATAACAAACCCTTCATATGGTTAGAAGAATAACCAAGCGGGGGAGTTGAAAACTCGGAGATCAGGTTCACCCTAAGGTCAAAAATTAAAACCCAATTGACATGAAAGACTCAAGTAGGTGATGTGTTCAAGGATATGACTGACATAACTACCTTTGAAACTGAAAGAGATGCGATACACCCTTCTTATCCCTTATTCTTTTTGGTAAAAGAATGTTCTTCTTGTTTATTTAATGAGTCCAAGAAAAATAGAAAACTCAATAGGTCCAACCATGTAAAAATTTCAACGAGCCCATGGGAGGAAGACTCAAGACCTTCTTCATTGTTTACAAAGTTCGAAGAAGAGATAGAAGAATACTCCATAGTATTGATCTCTGGATTTTAATATCGAGCTGAGATCTATTCTTGTCCGCCGGTATTTTCAATTTTAAGGAGTCTGAAAAACTTAAACAATAACTCCATACACCTACTCGTGGATTTTAATATCGATCCCAAGTAGGTTAATGCTCGTCGATGTTTTTCTGTTTGTAGAGTTTGAAAAACTTAAACAATCCTCTATTTACTCTCTCGTGGATTTCACATCGAGCCCGAGTAGGTGAATGCTCGCTTGGTGTTTTCATGTTTAGAGAGCCTGAAAACCCTAAAGAGAGGATCCAAAAGGAATTTTTCGTATAGTTAATCCCCTCCCCCGAAAAAGTATAAAACAATGAGAGAAGAACTCTTCTAGCCATGGATGACTAGAGTATTCATTTTTCGTAAGTAATCCGCAAAGTTCCGGAAAAGGTTTAAACTTATACCTGAGCGGATGTCACTTCAAATCCTTTAACGAGTCTGAAATGAAAACTATACTTTGCAATCTTGTCATATTTAAAGAGTCAAACAAGAGCGTGAAAGAACTCTATAAAGATCTTTTTCGTAGATTTTTAACGAGCCCAAAAAAGTAAACTCGTGACCTCCTTATTGTTTTTAACGAGCTCAAAGGAGATAGAAAAATGCTCACAACTTCCTTACTATTTTTAACGAGCTCGAAGTGAAGGTGGAAGAAATGCTTGTAGCCTTCTTACTATTTTTAATGAGCTCCAAGTGAAGGTGAAAGAATTCTCATGGTCTCCTTACTGTTTTTAACGAGTGAAGGTAGAAGAATGCTCGTAACTACCTTACTGTTTTTAATGAGCTCGAAGGGAAGGTGGAAGAAATGCTCATAGCCTCCTTACTATTTTTAATGAGCTTAAAGTGAAGGTGGAAGAATGCTCGTAGGTGGATCAATGTCCAAATGAATGGAAAACTGCATTATAGACTCTAGGAAAACTTCATCAGAGGGAAGTATATTATCCCAGATGGAACACATATCTAAACATTCAGATGGAGTCATGACCTAGTCAATTGCCGAGACCCAATCCCGAGAAGGTAAGCATGAATTTCGAGGCTTCTTCTCAGTAGAAATTGGAATCAAGGAACAATATACCACATAATTTGATTGTGACATAGTAGTGCCTACTGACAAGGGACATACTTGGTCTATAGTTGGGTAAGAAGGGGGATCAACAAATGTAAGCTGATTGATAGTGACAATGCTTTCGTTGTGATGAAAATGCATCACACGAAAGAGCGTAGACGTCACAGCCTACATAGTATATACGTAATCACGCCCGAGGATTATGTCAAAGTCCATGGGGTCCTTTAAAACCATAAAATCAACTAAGACTGTTTTTCCACTCAAAGTAACGGGTACTTGAGGGAGGAATCCCAACGGTTCACTAGGTCTTCTGTCGAAGGTCAATGGCCAATTAACAGCTGTAACAAGGTTAGGGAAAGCTAAATCTCTCCAAGCATAAGGGGATAATATACTAACAGAGGCTCCTTCATCTACAACACATCGGTGAACCACATGGTTTAAAATATCAACCTTTATCTGGAAAGGTGTAGCTGAAGGAAGGCGAGGCCCAATTAGACTATTTCAATCAAAGCAAATGATCCCAAAGCTTGGTAGGGGTTCACTCGGCACGGATGCAGTGCCCCCATTTTCAGAGACATCCGAACGGGTAATGTAGAAGATTTCAGGGACAGGTGCATCAGTCTCTGAAGGAATGATGGGATCGGTCGAAGATTGCATCAATTTGATCGCTTCACTCTCTAAAGGAAGAATGGGGTTGACCAAAGATTGCATTGGTTCAACCACTTTATCAACCAACGGTTGATCCGGCTATTTGGAATCTATAGACAATTCAAGAGCAGAGGATCCTTCAGACATGGACCACACTCTCCGCACCTCTGGAATAGAAGGGCACCGATGAGTAAGGTGATCTCCCTTACAAAGTTGACAAGAGAACTTTGGCTTGCTTCCTATACGCTTAGACTCTGTAACAACAACAGTACTCTCAGCATGACTAGCATTGGCTGACAGTTTACCCCCAGCATGACTTGCATTGGCTCGTTGCTCAGAAGCAGAAGACTTTTGAACTATGGACCACTCTCTTTGCACCTCTGTAATAGCAAGGCACCGGTGAGTAAGGTGGTCTCCCTTGCAAAACTTACAAGGGAACTTAAGCTTCTATTTATTAGGTTTGTTGACAATGTCAACTTGTAGTTGTTACAACATCCCCCCCCAAAATTTTGTAAATGTTGGGGCCCCTCCTTTTATTTTTGTAAAAACGTTTGCTTAAAAGTCAAGCCCCATCAAAAGGGCATTTTTTCTTACTTATTTTTCTAAAGAGAGCAAAGTTTCTTTCTTACTTAGTTTTCTAAAGAGAGCAAAGTTTCTTAAGTTAAACAATAAAAAATAAACTCGGCGAGTTGAGCCTCAATGTCGGCCCAACTCGGCGAGTTGAGCCTCAACGTCGGCTCAACTCGGTGAGTTTGTCCGCAACATTGGCTCAACTCGGCAAGTTCATCCGCAACGTCGGCTCAACTCGGCAAGTTCATCTGCAACGTCATCTCAACTCGGCGAGTTTGTCCTCAACGTCAGCTCAACTCAGCAAGTTCGTCCACAACGTCAGCTCAACTCGGCGAGTTCGTCTGCAATGTCGGCTCAAATCGGCGAGTTCGTCCGCAACGTCAGCTCAACTCAGCGAGTTTTACCTCAATGTCAGCTCAACTCGGTGAGTTCGTCCACAATGTCAACTCAACTCAGCGATTTTTCCCTCAACGTCGGCCCAACTCGATGAGTTCGTCCGCAACATCGACTCAACTCGGCGAGTTTGTCCTCAACGTCATACCAACTCGGCGAGTTGAGCCTCAACTGTTGCTCGATTTTGTTAAGTTGAAAGTTGTCCTGGCTAGTACTATTTCATCCAGGCTATACTTGTTGTGGTGATAAGTTTCGTTTCAATGTTTAATTTGCATTATGTTTTATCATCTACCTACTCATGCATGGTTGCTACCAAGTTTAAAGCGCAATGTCGAGAGGTGCCAAGAAGTTAAAGGTGTCCGAATCAGCTAGCGAGGAGGTCCTGGAAGCAAGAGTCCAAACATGTTGAAAGATGAGACTCCAAGCACGGAGATGGATTATGTGAAGAAAATGGACATGCTGACAGAAGAAGATCTTCACCATTGCACCGGGAAAGCAGTTGTTCACACGCACTTTCTTAAATAAATCCTCCAGGTTACAATGGCAGAAGTAATTGTTATTGAAGAGGAGCTTGCCAAGCATGAGGTCTCATTAAAATGCATGCTCCCTATCCCTGCAAGCACCGTTATTAGAGAAACAAACCTTTGGATATATTACATAGCATAAGCAAGCAGAATAGTAGTAGTAGAAGCACCAGTTGCAGTAGTGATGGCAGCTGCAGTAGAAGTGCCAATAGAGAGATGATTTGGCATTTCCTATTTTCTGATTAAAGGCTGGAGCATTTTTTTTTCTCATATATTTTAAATGTTAAAGACAGCTGGAGTTTTGCTCCCCTTTCCTTTTGTAAAATATTTTGAGGATTTATTCTACTTTTGTAAAATGGGCACTAAAAGACAAATTAAAAGAATCATGGGAGTTAGAGCACAGGTGGTAGCTCTTGGAGCATTTTGTAAGGCTATATATATATGAATAGAAGATAGTGAAAGGAATTTTGGAAGGTGAAAGGACATTCTGTCTTGTACGTGAACTATTTCTGCTACATGAATAAGAAAATCGTTTTGGCCTGTGGAAGCCGACGTAGCATTTTGCTTGGGATTGTGTTGGATAATTGCTGAACTTTTTCTGCATCTTTCATACATTTTCTGTAAGGTCTTTCCTGGATATTGTGAATTAATTCTATGCTATGAATGATTTCATTTCCTTTGCAAAATTTATGTGTTAAATGGGTAATAGAATGTTTATCTCTATAAAAACTATCTTTGATAATCTTTATTTTCTGCTGTAAATGCTTCTATTCAATTTAACAGCTATCTGTGAAGTTCTTGGTTGCATTTCTAGTTCATTACTCATCCTTAAAATTTGCTCCTTATGAGGATAGATTAGATTTGCTTAAAACAGTTTTAGATTAGATTTGTTTACAGCTTGCATTTAAATCAATGCACTTGCATATCATCTTTTAAAATAAAAATACATAAACGGTGGACCGAACCGCAACTGGTGCAAAGTAAAACAAATATTTAAAATCTTACACAGTAGCCGGGCCGTTAACCGGACGGATTTACCACTCCAAATGGTCAGCGATCTAATTGGGCTTGCTTACCGAGGAGAAGCCCTTGCTGATTGGTGCTGCGATTTTCGGGGCATCAACAGTTTTTGGCACTAGAAGGAGGGCCACCAATGTATGGTTGGAAGAGGAAATTCTTCTATTAGAAGAAATCCCACTAAAGACCCGTTTGCAACAGCTATCCCAGATAATTCCGATTCGGAATCAAGAAATCAAGAAAATCCCAATTCTGAGACAGAACAGCAAGAGACACTATACGTTGTTCCTTTTGAGGAAGTAAACCGTTTTAGAAGACATACTCATTCTTACATTAGGAGTCTTGGAGGATTAACTACTGTTCCTTTGCTACCTAGAATCAAGGAAATTTTTAAAGGCGAAATTTCGCCAATTGGCTATTTTTTGGGCATTTTTTCAAAAAATAAATTTGCTATTTGGTCATTTTTAGTCTCTAATATCGCCTATATTTACATACAATATGTTTTTTTATCATAATATTTGCCAAAATTTACAATTTTCAATAGTAAATTGTATGTTTCATATTTGATATTTGCCTACCATTTTATATATATGTTTTTTTCAATCTAAAATAATCGCCTAGAATACTATACTTAAGTATACTTTTATAATCCTTAAAAAATACCTTGCCTAGAATAAGAGCTCCTAGGAGGGGTACGCAATACACAAGAGACTCCGTTCTAGTTCAGATTTTAGAAGAATTATTAGATTTATCTTTAGAAAAGATCACCGAACCTTTCAACAAAGTCAGACCCAAAACTCCTCCAATCCAAGAAGAACAACATATTCCTCAAAATTCTCCACCGCATTCACCACCACATTCCCCACCAAGAGCCATGGTTGTGCCTACTTGGAGAGAAAGGGGAGCGTTGAATCTAGTTGGACCATTCCATGATTTGACTAAAAACCCGGAAAAGGTTTTGCCTAAGTATGATCCTAGGAAAGGAATTTCTACTGAAGATCATCATAAAAAAATTTATTTAGCTTTGAATTTTCTTAATGTCGAACATGAAGATGTAGTCTGTTGTATTTTTCAGTATACTTTTGAACCCAAGGTGTTTTCTTGGTACTTTAGCCTACAAGCTAGCTCGATAGTAAGTTAGGAAGATTTTGAAAAAAAAAATTAAAGAAGTATGGAAACCAAAAGGCAGTAGCTACTCTTATGAAAGAATTGTTATCCATGAGAATGGAAAAGAAAGAGAAAGTTCAAGAGTTTAATCAAAGATTCAAAACGTTATTAAATAACTTTAGTGATGCAACAAAGCCCGCTGAAGAATGTTTGGTGGAACATTATACAACAGCTCTTAAATCTCCTTTAGTAATGTTTGTCAAAAGAACGAAGAAGACTACCTTGATAGAAAACTTTGAAGAAGCCAAAAAGGTAGAAGAAGAAGACAACAGTATTGCTAAACATTCTCTTGATCTAGAAACAAAGCCAGTAGCTAGTAAGAAGCCTTTCTTGTTAACTAGGGATAAAGAAGAACCAGCAGCTGATTTAGAAAGCATGATAAAAATGATGAAAAAATTTCTAATAAAATTGTAGATCTAGAGAAAGACAAAGTGGTGAGCTCTTCTAGGAAGCCATTCAAGCCATTCTATAAGAAAAGAGAAGAAGGTGGACGGCCAACTCCCCCTGTAAATAACTCTGTTGTGCTAAATTTAAACGAGATAGGCATGGACCATTTCTGTACTTTCCATCAAGAACAACACTCAGAAAAGAGTTGTCCACAGTGGATTAATTCAATGAGTTTGGTAATGAATCAAATGTTAGATGCACAAATTCCTAAGCAAACAGATTCTCAGCAAGAGCAAATTTATGAACAGGAAGAACCTGCTTCCGATACCACAATTATCCTTTGGGATTAGACCCCTTCCCAAGAACCATCATTTGAAAATCGTGTTGATGAAGTTCAAGCATCATCTATTAATGTCACTACCAGAAGTAAAGGCCCAGTGCTCAATCAAACAGTAGACGTGCCTAAAGCTAAATTCGCAAATCAAATGCCAAAGCGGCACATAACTATCATCCCTCCCCAACCTAAGAAAAATCTGGCAATAACAAAAGAACCAACCATAGAAACAACCAAACAGTCAAAAGCTCCTTTGAATAAAACAGAAAATAAGCCAAAAGTCTCAAGAGAATGTGATATGGTGTAGCTAGGGTTTTACCCCTAGCTTGTGCAAATGAGCACCTACTAAGGAGAATGGACTCCTTAGTAGCAGTTCAGTAAATGTAAATAATTAAGCTAAAACAGAAATAGAAACTACTCTAAAACATGTGCATGAAAAATAAACAACAAATTGTAAACAAGGGTTTTGTATTAATATTACCTTCAATGTGAAGGTTGATGAAGCTCCTTGCAATGTCCAAGAGGGTTGCTCCAAGCTCCAATGTGCTCCTTCTCTTTCTCTAATGGTGGGAATGGGCCAAAAGAGGCTCTCAAGGTGAAAGTAGTTCAATGGTGAACTAGGGTTTCGAGAGAGATTTTGGCAGAGTAAGGGTATACTTGATTGTGGATATGGAATAAGGGATCTCCATCACCTATTTATAGTTTTTTGGTGGTGGAGCGCTGACCCGTGGTTTTAGGAAACACATGGTTTAGGGCAGCTGTATAGGGTTTTTTCCTCATTTTCCTCATTATTTTATATTTTTTATTCCCTTTTTAGGGGATTTTTGCTATTTTTGGAGGAAAAGGGGGTTTTTTAGCCTTTTTGAGGCTATTTTGATGGTTTTGTGGCCTTTTGGAGGCATTTTAGGCCTTTTGGAGGCTTTTTAATGGGATTTTTTGGGTTTTTAAGGGAAATATGGTAGGAAAATGGACAAATGAGCCATATAATGTGGTAGATGAGGTAGTGAGCACTTTTTGGGTGTTAACAGATTGCCCCCTGATGTGCGAGGGCAGGAGCTCATCGTATGGCCGATGGACATCATAAGTCATGAATGGTTTTCCTGGGTGTGGAGAGAAGAGAAGAAACAAACTGAGGCCCGGAACAACAATCCCGAACAACTGCAAGAACTAAAAGTACATAACCTCAAGAATGGATGAGGAATCATCTGATCATATAGACGGTGCGGGCATTCCCATGCTCGTATCAGGATATAACATAATAACAATGGGGTCCAAAAAATGGGGACCTGACATATACATGACCTCAAATACTGACTGAGGAATAATCTCAATATATGGACGAGGCGGGCATACCCATGCTCGTATCAAGATACATAAACAGAACTGTGAGGCCCGAAAAGGAAGACCTATAAGATACATGACCACTGTGTACATCATAAAAGTCCAGAGGGGACACAAATTTGGGACATACTGCTGAGCTGATCATGTGGTAACTGAAGAACTGGTGCACTGGAACATCAACAGTGCAACTGAATGTGGTACCAAAGGAACTGATGAGCTGCTGGATCATAGTGACTGGGAGCAACAACCGCGATGGTACACTGAACTGGGATAGACCTGGGTACTGAAGGAAGCATATAGCTGGATGGCTTCCGAATACAATCGCCAACGCAGCCCGGACATCCGCAGGAACATATAACTGGGCGTTCCGAAGTGACTCACCAATGTGCTAGAGTCAAGCGAAATCCGGGGTCTTTGACTAAAAACTGATGGGATATAATCCTACGCGATCCTCAACGATGCGATCAAGGTGTTGAAGTCGAGCATGTGAGGAACAATCACTCGGAGAGGCAATGATGACTCCTCTCAGAATGATCCGTAGGCACTTACCACAGATGGTGATAAGTCCAAGGCGTAGGGACCTCTGGGCCTATCCTCTGGAATAGAGGAGCTGTTGTCGACAGAGGGAGACCTGCAACTATCAAGGCAATGATGTTTCCTTGACAGGAGCGCGAGGTGAAGAACCGAAATGTAATAGTACTGATGACAGGACTGACAAACTATGGGGGGACAACTGGGCAAGTAGAGTGGGTGGACTCAAACTTCCTTTGTTCAGAGTATGATAATGGGGATGATTTGGCAGCATATGAAACTGACTGAGGGGAAAGGGATCATAGCTGTATGGGATCTGGGAAGGTTACTGGGATGAGGGAGACTCAAGCTGTGGTACAATGGAAGGAGACTGCAGAATACTCTGAACAAAGGCGACCTGATTGGGGGTGCTGCCGAGATGATTGATCAAAGTGCCAGGAGGCACGGGAGGGGACTTCTTCATGGGTTAAGAAACTAGAAGAAGTGTGTGTAAAATGATACTGTCGTGTGGATTTTACGAGCCCAGGACAGTTCATGCTCGTGGTTGCTTTCAATTTTAAGGAGTCTGAAAGTGATAAGAAGACTCTGAAGTAATGGAATGGTACTGTCGTGTGGATTTTACGAGCCCAGGACAGTTCATGCTCGTGGTTGCTTTCAATTTTAGAGAGTCTGAAAGCAAGTAAGAAGACTCCAGGGGGTTGCTTTTTCGTAGATTTAGTCTCCAAGGCCCAAAGAAGCATAAAAGGATGCAATGAAGAACTCTTCTAGCCGGTGTGACTAGAGTATTCCTTTTTCGTAATTAGTCTACCAGGTCCGGAAAAGGGTTAAACTTATACCAGATAGACGCCCTTTCAGGTACTTTAACGAGCATGAAAGGAAGCAAGATTGCTCGGCGATCTTTTCATTCTTTTAGGAGTCAGAAAAGAGCTTAACGGAAACTCCCTAAGTGCCTTTTTCGTAAAGGACTTGTCCGGCCCGAAAAAGGGATAAAATTATACCGAACAAAAGGAATGGCCAGGCAAGGAGGAAGTGTTCAATCAAGGATCAATAATGATGACCAAGAGCGAGGGTAGGGGGGAACACTGGTGGGCCTCCTTGCAGGGTAGATGAAATGGTGGCAAAATAACGAAACATTTGAAGTATGACAGGAGTGAATGGCTCATGTACAAAAGTGTGGAACAATCCGATAGCGGTCGATGTGGCGCGCAAATCGAGGCAGCAAGGTGTTGGGACACAATGTTTAAATTGTACCAAGTGAGAGCGAGAAATGATCTCAAGCATCATCACGAGCTCGAAAAAATGAATCCGGCGATATAAAGGGTGTCAAAAATGGATAACGGACGATGTGGCACGCAAACCGAGGCGACGAGGGCGTTTTGGAAAACTACCCAAAAAATCGAGGGTTGAGAGCGAGAAATTATCTCAAGCATCATCACCAGCTCGAAAAAATGAATCCGATGATATAAAACATGTGAAAAAACGGAGAACGGCTGATGTGGCATGCAAACCGAGGCGACTAGTGGCGTCTGAAAAATGGGCAAAAAATGATGGGGTAAAAATGATGCAACGAGGTGACCATCATGACGATCTTGTCGTGCTGATTCCAGTGGTGGAAACGGTTCGTAAAACGGACTCCGTATGGGGTCAGAATGACCAAAACAAGAAAAAGTCAACTGACTATAAATAGTGGTGGGTCCAACATGACATGTGTCAGTTGTACGTTTTGACTTTGACTTGTGATCAGAGTGGACCAGAGCTTAGGTGGCATTTCTGGACGATCCAACCGGCCGATTTCAGATCCGGGAGATACAGGTATTCCGTCAAACTCATACCTGCATGTTTTTTAGGGTCGGGGGTTGGGTAGTGGGTCCCAGGGCTTATTTGTACGGTCCACGTGGGGTGGACTGCGGGTTAGGGTGTCGAAACCGCGGTTGGCGCCCGCGAGTTTCGGGGTGAACCACGCGGTTGTGGACCACGTGTTTCTTGGTGAACCACGTGGTTAGAGACCGCGTGTTCCCTTGATGGATACGCGGTCGAGTACCGCGAGTTCCAAGGAGGAACACGCGGTTCCAAACCGCGGGGTTAGGGCTGACAGGCACGGTTAAGAACCGCGACCATAGGCCTGACAGCCGCGGTCGGAAACCGCGGCAGGAATCCCGAAAGTCGCGGTTTTGGGCCGAGCTATTAGGGTCTTCCGGGAGAGGGGAAAAGGACTTATTTACTTGACATGAGTCTGATGAGTTGATTTTGTGTGATTGACAGGATGCCGCAGGTGCTCTGGAGAGAGCGGGAGATCCCTGATGAGATCATGGCTGTGATCCGAGGGGAGCGCCATGTGCGATCTGTGCTGGGACTGTGCGGACTACTGAAGTTCACACAGATACCCATGATATGGTCAGCAGCATTGCTGCTGAACCGGCTGATCAGCTTCTGGGAGCCGGACATACAGGCTTTCCGGGTACAGGGTGAGAGGGTGGACCTCACCCTGACCGATGTATACTTTCTGACGGGGTTTCCCTCTCTAGGCAGGGTAGCAGACACACAGCCGCGAGTTGCCGCGGATGTCGACATGGAGGACATGTTGGAGAGATAATGTGGTCCTGAGGCGAGGGTGCATAGGAATGCACTCCTGGTGAGGGACCTACAGGAGCCAGCAGTGCGAGCCATGGCAGCATGTGTGGTCCAGGTATTGGGGTCCCAGTCACCTGAGAAGGTGTCTGGGGGTCAGATGCAGATGATAGAGCGTGTACTGGATGGGGTGTACTACGCGTGGGGCCAGATGTTCCTGACCTGCGTTCAGCGGCAGCTGACGGCAGCGAAGGAAGAGGGCAAGGGCTTTTGTTTTGGTTCCTTCTTGTGTGCCTTCTTTATGGAGAGGGTACCCACACTGCGGCCACGGGTGCCGATCAGGGCAGGAGGTATGAGGGAGCCACGGATGGTGCGGTGGGGTGAGATGATGCGCCGCCGTGGTGGCGGCGACGTGGGAAGGTATTTTACGCAGGAGTTGTACCTGCAGTGGCTCCAGATACCATTGACACTGGACGACTTCCCGTATCGGGACATGGACTTCACGGGAGATCCGGAGGCTCCACGAGCACCAGGACAGGCATGGGGTCCCGATGGTACGTATGTGTTTTTGTTGCATGTTATGTATGTCAAGTTTTATTTATATGATAAGAGATTGATATACTGTGACTGACATATGGGTGATCTTGCAGATGTGGGTCCGAGGCCGCCTCCAGGACATGTGGCACGGGGGGGTATTGTGGTCGTCCCAGCTCTGCCTGGGCGAGGTGAGGTCCGTCGCCGTGATACGGAGGGGACACTGGAGTCGGTGCGGGCACTACTAGATCAGTTGTTGATAGGGGTGACCAACGAGGGATGGCGGGACATCGATCCTGATGTAGTTCAAGATTGCATGATGGCACCTCGAGAGTTCAGATCCATCGCGATCCGGGTGGCGGTCCTAGTGGACCGGGTATGGGTACAGGAGGCCGGAGGAGAGGAGGACTTTCCGGAGGAGGAGCGAGGGGAGGACTCAGAGGCAGCCGATGCAGGCAATGATGCAGGATACGACTCCCATTAGGGAGTGCAGGGGACTCCCCTCGAGTTTTGTAGCTACGGCATGTATGTTGATGAGGCTTTAGGGATGTATAGCCATTTTTTGTATAGCTGAGTACAGGGGTACTCAGGACATGTATAGCACTGAACATGTATTTTTTGATATATATATATATATGCACGTGGATGCACCTTCTTATATGATGTTGTTTTATTTGTACGCACGTGGATGCGCTGTATAATTTGTGATATGTTTACATTGCACGTGGATGCAAGTAGGCTAGGATTTTAGGCACGTGGATGCCCCTTGTGTATTTTATGTGACATGATATATGTATGTTTAGGCACATGGATGCCCCTATGGATTATGAATGTGGTGTATGTACATGGATGCAAATGTGGATGCGATGCAATCTTTTTGGGTTTTTATATATTTTTATGAGATGCTATGGGAGTGTGATGCATGATGTTACATGGTGTGATTGATATGCCAATCTAGGATGTTGTTTGCCATTTGGTCTGCGACACTATTTTGGGCTCGTGGGACATGTGTGAATGTTATGGATTCAAACTGTCGGCTGAGTTGTTTTGCGCGCAGGAATTTTCTAAAAAGGCATGGATCACGCACCTGGTAGCAGTTGTTGAGCTGGGAGACAAGTAGCTGGGAGTCAAGGAACACATGAAGGTGACATATGCCCATCTGGAGGGCAGCAGTCAGGAGACCAGTCACAGCATCATACTCCGCCTGGTTATTGGTAGCAGCACCTATACATATTCCGTCCAGGTGAATCATCTTGTTGGAAGGGGAGTACAAGACCCATGCTGCAGAAGCCAGGTTGGGAGACCAGCGGCTTGCGCCGTCAGCAAAGCCAGTGTAACAAGGTGGAAGATGGTCCATCTGTGATCATGCAAGAATGATGAATGTAAGATGATGGTAAAAAAGGTGAAAAACAAAAAAGAGAGCAAACTGTACAATGCGGACCAATGAGGCCGCGGTTTCATTTATGGGTAAAAACGTTTAAGATACAACCCATTGCGGGGGTTGCGCAAAGGGTGACCTTCGGAGTCGGCTAAGATGTATGCCCCCTTGCCGAGACAAGTCTTCACAATGTAAGGGCCTTGCCACATGGATTCAAACTTCCCTTTACCGGTTTTGTCATGGGCTTGGTCATATGCGAGGACAAGGTCCCCTTCGTGGAAAGATCGAGGGTGAACATGTTTATCATAACCGGCTTTGGAGCGGTTTTTGGCAGCTTCAATGTTCTGGAGAGTGGCACGATGGTCTTCATCAGCTTGTTCGAGTGTCAGCAGACGCTGCTCAAGGGGGGAGGTGTCAGGGAGAAGCTCAATGGCGATCTGTAAGGCAGGGATCTGACACTCGATGGGGAGGACAGACTCTACACCGTGAACTAAATGGAATGGGGTAAAACTAGTGGCGGTCTTAGTGGATGTGCGGTAATCCCATAAGGCAGGGAACAACATGTGGTGCCAATTGGACTTATGCTTGTCAACAGTTCGTTGGAGGATGGTTTTTAGGATTTTGTTGATGGCCTCTACTTGGCCGTTTCCTTGGGGGTAGTAAGCAGAGGAAAATTGGTGTTCATATTTGAGGAGGGTAGATAACTCACGCCAGACGGCATCTTCGAAGTGTGAACCGTGGTCGGAGACTAACTGCTTAGGAACCCCGAATCGAGCGATGACATGGTTGAAAAAGAAACGGGAAGCAGTGTCGGCGGTACAATTGAAGGTAGGCATAGCTTCCGCCCATTTGGTGAAGTAATCCACGGTGACAATGATATATTTGTGGCCATTGGCAGACTGGGGTCTACACTCCATGAAGTCTATGGCCCACTTACAAAAGGGACCAACAGTGACGACTGGGTGTAACGGAGCAGGAGGTGTCCGGGCCTTGGGGGAAAAAAGTTGGCAGTTATGGCAGTGTTTGACCGCAGTGATGCAGTCAGTGAAAAGTGTGGGCCAGAAGTATCCGGCGCGGACGACCTTTTGGGCAGTGGCCATCCCTGAGAAATGGCCTCCGCAGGCACCGCTATGACAGTCATTAAGGACGTGTTCAGCTTCCTCGTGTGTAAGGCAACGACGAAGAATTGTGTCAACCCCGCGCCGGTAAAGGACATCGCCTAAGAGGAGATACCGAGAGGCCTGGTGACGGATGCGACGGCGTCCATTACGGGTAACTTTGGGTCTGAACTTCTGCGTGCGTAGGTATAACAAGATATCACCGTACCATGGGTCATCGGACGAGATAGTGAACAGGTGATTGTCAGGTAACTCATCGGAGACTGGTTTGGCCGGGAGAAGGGAAGGGAGATCAGTAATGAGTTGGGAAAGCGCGAGGGCTTTGGTGCTCTTAGGTGTTTTAAAGGTAAGGTCATATTCCTGGAGGATAATGACCCATTTAGCAACACAACCTTGCAGGAGTCGCCGGTTTAAAAGGTATACCATGGGGTTGGAGTCGGCGACGACTGTGGTATGACTCATTAAGATATAGTGTCGCAATTTTTGGACGGAAAAGACCACTGCTAGGGCAAGTCTCTCCTCATATGGGTAACATAGGGGTGGACCAGACAAGGTCTGGCTGACATAGTAAATGACGTGCTCTTTGTGAGAAGCGTCTTCTTGAACCAAGACTCTAGATACGGCATGTTCGGATGCCGAAACGTAAAGGATGAAGTCTTGTGTGAAATACAGAGGGGAAATTAGAGGAGCGTGTGTGAGAGCCTTCTTAAGGGCTTCGAATGCAGATTCTGCTTGCTCATCCCAAACGAAGGGTATGTGGGTACGGAGTAGGCCTAAGAAACCGTGAACGGTAGT
Source organism: Larix kaempferi (assembly GCA_027924585.1). Taxonomy (NCBI): domain Eukaryota; kingdom Viridiplantae; phylum Streptophyta; class Pinopsida; order Pinales; family Pinaceae; genus Larix; species Larix kaempferi. The sequence continues at coordinate 11,609,346 of BSBM01000368.1, forward strand.
GGCATAATCAGGGACAAAATGTCGAAGGAAATTGGCTCACCCCTGCAAAATTTGGAGCTGCCGGAGCGTACGAGGAGAGGGAAGGTCTAATATGGCTTGGACTTTCAGAGGGTCAACAGTAATTCCTTTCTGGGAAACAATGAAACCCAACAATCGGCCTGCCGGAACGCAAAAGACACACTTGTGTGGGTTCAAGCGAATTTGGTATTTGCGACAACGCAGAAACACTTGCCGAAGGTCGGTAAGGTGGTATGATCGTTTCCGGGAACGAGCTGTAAGGTCATCAAGGTAGACTAACAGGATGTGGACCAAGTCGTGAAAGCAATAGGTCATGGCCCGCTGGAAAGTGGCACCAGCATTTTTGAGGCCGAAAGGCATGACGCGATAGGCAAATGTGCCCCATGGGGTAGTAAAGGCAGTTTTGTACTGGTCTTCCTTACGGATCTGAATCTGGTTGTATCCGGAAAAACCATCCATGAAGGAGAGGACTTCATGCCCCGCACACGCATCAATGAGCTGGTCAATAAATGGCGTGGGGAAATTGTCCTTGGGACAAGCACGGTTTAAATCGCGGAAGTCAGTGCATACTCGAATGGTGCCTTGTTTTTTATCAACGGGAACGGGGTTTGACACCCAAGTGGTATAGGCGATAGGATAAATGAACCCTGCCTTGTGCAGCTTCTCAATCTCAGCTTTGACAGCTGGGAGCTTTGAGGGATGAATGGGGCACTGTTTCTGACGGACGGGGGGTACATCAGGCCATGTGTCAATGTGGTGTTCGATAATGGCGGGGTCAAGACCAGGCATTTCAGTATAGGACTAGGAAAAGACATCACGGAATTCTCTAAAAAGGTTTATGTAGTCCTCAATCTCTTGTTTACTGCAGAATGCTCCTAAAGTGATGAGTTCAGGGGCACGTCCTGGGGCAGCGATATCAACTTGGATGATGGGTGAGATGTTGGCCATGTTACCTTCCTCGAAAGCGTCAGGAGCAGGAATAGGGTCCTTGAACTAGTCAACCTTGGTGGGGAGGAAGTCTTTGGACTCAACTGTGAATTGGGTAGCTGTGCTAGAGGAGGATTCTTCTGGGATAAAATAGGAACTGTGGTGCATGTCATCCCAGGGGTAATCCGGGGCAGTAAGGGCCTCAAGAACTTCCTCATCAGTACGGAAAGTTTGCGTCGTCAAATCGGTTGACGAGGGGATAGTGGTTGAAGAGATCATATAAATGGTGTTAACCTCTTCTGAAGGGGAGGAGACCAAAGGGTGGATCTCCTCAATGGTAGGTGGTGCCGTCTCAAGATCCAGATTGTTCATCTCATAGAGAGCCGCTCGGTAGTCCGGGAGATCGGGACAATGGTGTGAGTAATGTCCGTAAATACCGCATATTGCGCAGGGGTGGTTGGTATGTAGGGACTTATCTTTAGGCTTGGGAGTGGGGTTTAGTTCGACAGTTGGGATGTTGGGGTCATCGTCGAGCATCTGCATGTGCTTCTGTAATGCTGGTAATTGTGGGCATTGGTGGGTCGCATGGCCCAACTCGTCGCACAGCGAGCATTTGAGAGGAGCACGAAATACTGGAGGGTTTTTTACTATCTTGGGAGGTGGTACAGCAGTGTAAGGTTGGGGACCTCTACCCCCTGTGGGTTTGGTAGTAGGAGGGGGAGTCGTGGAGGATGAAGGGGTAGAGACACCAGGAGGTGGCTGAGAGGTAGTAGCCATGGGTTGCACCGGTTGGAGGACGACGTCTGGTGTCGGCGGGCGAACGGGAGGCGAAAGGTACCACACGGGTAATCCCAAAGTTAACCCAGGGAGGCTAAGGGTAGCCATGACCGGGGCGCTTACTACTCCCGATGGAGGGACTAGGAAGGGGATCGTATGGATAGGTGTAACACCAATGTGGCTAGGTACCAATGGTGGTTTAGGAAACAAGGGTGGTTGATTGTTAGGTGGTTGGTTGTCGTGGGACAAGGTACATAAGTCAGACACTTCGGGCGTAGATGACGGGGGAGGAATGGATTGAAAGGTGGAGGTCATCGGCGCGTCTGAGTAGACTCCAGGCCCCGTAGAGGAAACAAACGAGGTGGTGGCACGAGAAACAGGTTGTTCAACCATGGGGAGAACATTTTCAGGTGCCGCGGGAGCACTGGGATCATAGTAGGTGAGCTGGTCAACCTTAACCACGCGTCCCTCATGGGGGAACATCATGGTGCGAAAGATGGAAGAGGAAACTGCCCGCATGGCATACATGTAGCTGCGGCCAAGTAAAAGGTTATAGTCCAATTGGGCATTGATTACCTCAATGTCAATGAGTACAGTTTTTCCACCTAAATGGATGGGGACATTGGCTAGGAGGCCCTGAGGCTGAGCCGAACGACCGTCGTAGGCACGTAATGCAGTGGTGGACTGCTGGAGAGTGGGGGAGCCCAACTTCTTCCATACGAATGTAGACATGACGCATGTGGAGGCACCCTCATCGATGATGCATCGATGGATGACAAGATTCCGAATAGAAACAGAAACTTGGAATTCTAGGGTGGAAGGTAGGCGAGGTTTAGACTGGTCTAAATCAAATGCCATCAGATTCGAATCATTTGGGTCAATCCCCCCAATGGCGGAGAGTAAATTCTTGTGCTGGGAAGGGCAATTCTTCAAGACTTCTAACGCAGACATGGCTGCGGGGGATTGGGCTAAGTCGTCTACAATGTTGTAGTTTGACGCAGCGCGCGCATTGGGGTTATTGTTGATACGGCGAAGTGGGAAACGAGGGGCTTTGGGAGCGCCATCTAGTGGAGGTGGAGGAATACGTAACGCTTGATCTGTGGGATGGGCGTTGGTGGGTTTATCAGTGGGAGGTACGTCAGTGGTGGAGCCATACTGGTTCCGACGAGTTTGGAGGTTGACGTCAGCGGATGACATCATCAACAAGTGGTGAGTTCTCGAGTCAAACATGGGTTGATCGGGAGCAGCGTACGTGATCTGCTGTTGGGGTTGCACGTTGGCTTGAGGGGGAGCCAACGACTGAGTTTTCACGATGCCTTGGGTTGGTAATGGGTTTTGCAGCACCAAAGGTGGCTGCTGAGGTTGAGGGGGGTTAGGAGGCGCCTGAGGAGCTGCCTGCCCTTGGCGGTGGGCATCGTCAACCCAGAGTTGCCTAGCTCGCTCCAAGTGTGGGCAAGCATGCGTGTAGTGGCCATAGACCCCGCAAATATAACACGGGTGGTTTGTTCGCAAATTGGGGTTTTTAGCCTGCTTGGGCAGGCGATCATGGTTTTGGTTAGCAGGGGCTGCATTATTATTGTCGGGGGGATTCGCTGGTTGACCAGCTTGGTCTGCAGGTTGGTTGTTCCCCCGATTACGGCCCTTGCCGCGGTTTTGTTGACCCTGGTTGCGTTGGTTGTTTTGGTTTTGCTGCGGGTTTTGTTGGGCGTAAACTTGCCCTTGGGCAGCAGGTGGATTCTGAGGTTGCGCAGGTGCGGGAGCAGGCTATGGTGGATGATATGTAGGTGGAGGCTGCGCAGGTGCAGCAACTGGAGGGGGTTGCTGATAGGGCTGCGGAGCAGGTTGTGGGTTTGCGGTAGGGGCTGCCTGTGGCGGATAATAAGCGGGTGGTGCTTGTGAGGGCACAGGAACTGGAGCAGCCTGCTGATGGTAGTAGGGCTGAGGTGCGACCGGGGGGACATAAGCGGGAGTCGCATGACCGAAGCACTGCGGTGGACATGAGGGTCCATGGGAATGGTGGTGATGTGTCATGGGAGCATACGAGTTGGTTGCTCCAGACTGTGAGGTAGCCCGCGAAAGGTCGGGGCCAGGGGTAGGACGTGCTATGGAAAATGGTTGGGGATGCGAAGACACACGGCCAATGATGCCGTCTGCAGCGTGGGATGCCCCCAGTGCATCATGCGGGGATGGATCTCCGCGAGGGGCGTCAGGTATAATGGTATAAAGGTAACCCGACTGGGCGTAAATGAGGTCGAACTGTTGGGCCTTAAGGATGGCCTCTTCTTCAGACTGGGGTCTTTCTGATGCCACATCCTTAGCAATAACCGGGAGGAGGGATTTGAGGAACCAATCTAGGAAGATACGGTCGTCTAGTTTGATCTTGCATAAGCTACGGCGTCGATGCCACTCATGGATGTGGTCCGTGATATGGGTAGCCATGTTTTTCCTACAAGATAGGAGGATCTCAACGCCCGCGTCATAGCGGACAGGCAGCTGGAAGAACTGCAGGAAGGTCGAGGCAAGGGAAGCAAAGGTGGCATGGGTCCCATGAGGTTGCTTGATATACCACTTGGCTGCAGAGCCAGTGAAGGTGCGCTGTAAGAGACGGAGGCGAACAGAGTCGTCCACTATGGAGTTGGAGGAACACCATAGGTGGAAAGACATGATATGGTTTTGTGGGTCCTCACCTGCCTTACCCTCGAACTTAGGGATGTCCGAGGGAAGCTTGGTAGGCATATGAGGCCATGCAGGGTCGTGTCTGATAGGGTCGTTGGTCAATTTGGCTAGGTCAGGCAGGTTTAGGCTAGCCATGAATGGCAAACTGGAAGGAGGATGTGACACAGTAGTGGGTTGGACCAAGTTGGGGCCAATGCCCCCAAGTGGAGGGATAGGATTTGGGATGGTGCCCCCAAGTGGGGGAATGGAGGTAGTATAGGAGGGGCCTGCACCACCCTGTGTAGTGTGAACCACTAATGAAGTGGGAATAGGTATCCCAGCTGTAGGAATGGGTGCAGTGAGGGGAGCAGTAGATGGGAGCCCCATGGAGGGCATACCCAAAGCAGGTGTAGTAACTGGTGTAGTGGTGGATGTGCCACCAATGGTCCCTACAACAAAAGGGGTGGAAGTCACACCAGCCATGGGGCTAGTAGGGGCAGTGTAAATGGGGTTCTCAGAATCTGTCTCAGAATCGGAGGTAAAGTAAGGTGCATCAATATCTAGTGACGGAGACCTACGTCACTGACGAGTGGAGTCAAGTGACAAGGCTCTAGATCTGTGATGACTGGTATCAACGGATGATGATCGGAATCTATGACGGGTGGTGTCAAGAGAACCGTGCTGTGGGGGCTCGCCCCTGAGGCGCCGAGAATGTCTCGGGGACTCAATGGTGACAGATGAGGTCTAATCTCTGTGGGTTGAGGTGAGTAAAAACAGCTCAAAAAGGCCTAATGCAACCGAGTGTGCAGAAGGAGAGCTCAAAAACAAGGCACTCAGGCCAACAACCAACTCAAAACACCCACTGCAACAGCTGTGCTACAATAGGTGGAGTATCAACAAAGATGGTCAGAATACCAACAAGCAGCAGGTTTCCTAGAAACATAAAATGGTGGACTCACTAGACCAAAGGGAGGTAAAGGAGCATGCAAACACCTAGCTAAAAGTATTCTGACTCAACTAAACATATCCTCTGCAAGGTGATGAAATCCAAGTCAGACAATATGAGTAGGAAATCCAAGTGGCTATGATATCCCCCTACCGGGAGGGACACCGGGTAGTCAATCCTAGAAGAATGGCAACTAAGATACCCCGTTCATGACACGTCCAGAAAGGTGAATCTGCCGTTTAGTCCGTTGACCGCAATACCCCTATACAGGGATATCCCGCAAACCGCGAAAGGTAGCCCTTCGGTTACTGAATGGAGTGAGGTATTCCACTCAGGCCTCCGGAACCAGTCTCCCGACTTCAACCCTCCTAAGGGAGAGGCCCTCTGACAAACTGGTCGTGACCGTGCCAAAAAGTACTAGGGGATTTTGGTTCCCTATTTGGACAACAACTATGTCTCAAGTGTAAGTGACCGAGGGGTGTTATTGGAAGCCTATCCCCCCGACCCTACCTAACTACAAAGATTCTTTTGTGTTCCCCAAGTGGGGTTAGAATGTTGGTTTAGTTAGGTACTTTTTAAGGCTCACTTGAATTATGTGACAGAGTGTGTGCTCGTGAGGTGATGAACCCAAAATAGAAGTGCCATAAGGGGGGCAACTTCTAACTATCAATAATATTGAAATTGAAACTTTAACTTGCAAAATTTTCTGAATTAAAAATACTGAAATTTTAAAAAGATTCTGTAAAGGGAACAGAAATTATGTTGCAGAAAGGCTATAGGGAAGTGAGGCTGCAGGTAGGACAGAGGGCTGTTCAGATGCAAAAGGGGCTGGGCTCAAATTAGGGAAAAAGTGCAGAGATCAGACCGCGGGTCGGTGGTGAATCAGAACAGGCGGACCGCGGGTTTGAGGGAAACAGACGCGGTCGGGTCGCGGCTTTCAGACCAACAGATGCGGTCGGGACGCAGGAAACAGGAAAAAAGACGCAGTCGGGTCGCGGCAAAAAGGCTAACAGATGCAATCGAGCCGCGGGAAAGGGGCTGGAAGCCGCAGTCGGGCCGCGGGAAAATGGCCGACAGGCGCAGTCAGATCGCAGCAAACAGGCTGATTAGCCGCGGTCGGATTGCAGGTAACAGACTTGAATCCGTCGGCAGGGCGTCGGAAACCATATGAGAGCCGCGGTCGGGTCGCGGGTAAAGGCCTGAAAGACGCGGTCGGGACGCGACTGCAGAGGGAAAAAATGCGGTATGCGACGGCCGAAAGGGACGGCCGAAAGGAAAAATTTTCTAAACTGAAACCAGAAATTCAAAATCTAGGGGAGTCGCCAAAACTGTAGCTAGGGTTTTACCCCTAGCTTGTGCAAATGAGCACCTACTAAGGAGAATGGACTCCTTAGTAGTAGTTCAGTAAATGTAAATAATTAAGCTAAAACAGAAATAGAAACTACTCTAAAACATGTGCATGAAAAATAAACAACAAATTGTAAACAAGGGTTTTGTATTAATATTACCTTCAATGTGAAGGTTGATGAAGCTCCTTGCAATGTCCAAGAGGGTTGCTCCTTCTCCAATGTGCTCCTTCTCTTTCTCCAATGGTGGGAATGGGCCAAAAGAGGCTCTCAAGGTGAAAGTAGTTCCATGGTGAACTAGGGTTTCGAGAGAGATTTTGGCAGAGTAAGGGTATACTTGATTGTGGATATGGAATAAGGGATCTCCATCACCTATTTATAGTTTTTTGGTGGTGGAGTGCTGACCCATGGTTTTAGGAAACACATGGTTTAGGGCAGCTGTATAGGGTTTTTTCCTCATTTTCCTCATTATTTTATATTTTTTATTCCCTTTTTAGGGGATTTTTGCTATTTTTGGAGGAAAAGGGGGTTTTTTAGCCTTTTTGAGGCTATTTTGATGGTTTTGTGGCCTTTTGGAGGCATTTTAGGCCTTTTGGAGGCTTTTTAATGGGATTTTTTGGGTTTTTAAGGGAAATATGGTAGGAAAATGGACAAATGAGCCATATAATGTGGTAGATGAGGTAGTGAGCACTTTTTGGGTGTTAACATATGGGTTATGACATAATCAAAGATATCAAGAAAGTGAAAGCAAATGTTTACATTTTCGATATGTGTAGTCTGCCCTAGCAGATAAAGAAACTCCTAGAAGCCTTTGATCCACAGTCTAGCACTCCGTTAGGTAACATTGAGGAAAACCCTAAAATAAATGAAGCTAGCATTGGCGAAAAATCTAGATCGTGGACTCTACCTTTTCTCTTGACCTTTGATATTTTTAATCACAATGTGCATAATTGTTTGGTAGACTTAGGTGCTAGTTCGAATGTCATGCCTTTGTCAATTTGCAAAAGATTAATGGACATCCAATCCCATCCCCATCTCAAATCATACAGTTAGACAAAACTGCTGTCAAAGTCATTGGTGAATTGAAATATGTGCTTATTAGATTGTTAGCTGATTCAAGGATGTGTCAATTTATTGATATAATGGTGGTCGATATTCCTGAGGCTTATGGTTTAATCTTAAGTAGAGACTGGTCTATGAAACTAAACGAATACTTCACAACAGATTGGTCCCATTTGTGGTTACCTTACCAGAATAGGCAAAATCAAATCAAAATACTGAGAGAACCCCACATGAAACAAAATGTAACGCAGTTAGAGGAAAAGAATGAAGTTGTAGCTTTATCATCTTCAGTTTTGGGAAATTATTTCTTAGAAATCAAACCGGGAAACTATAAATCAGAATATGTTAGCCATGATTCAGACGAACAGTCCAATCTCCTTCACTTTTCACGGACTGATGATATTGATTGTAACATAGTAGAATTAGTTACTGACTTAAGGGGTAGTGATACTAACTTAGTTAAAGAATAAAATAATTTTTGGATTCTTTACTTTGATGGCTCCAAAACTCAAGAAGGATCAGGAGCTGGTTGTGTTTTAATTGACTCTGAAAGAAACAAGCATTTTTTATCTTGTAGATTGGAATTTGAATGTATGAATAATATTGTTGAATATGAAGCTCTGATCCATAGGTTAAAGAAATCTATTGGTTTGAATGTCAAATATTTGAAAGTGTTTGGTGATTCAAAAATAGTTGTTATGCAAATAAGGAATACAATTCAATGCCTTTCACCACACTTAAAGGGTTATCAAGCTGAGGTTTGGGATTTGATTTCATGTTTTGATGCTTTCAATATTAATTTTGTTCCTAGGTTGAAGAATGTTGCAGCTGATTTGTTAGCAACCTCTGCTTCCAGATTAGTGCCCACTAATATCAAATGCTCTGTTGAATTAATTTTCAGGCCCTCTATTCCAGATAACATCACAAATCTCAAGGTATTTGATGATGATGATCAGATCATTAGTTTCTTAACAAATGAAGATGTCTTCCAAGAGGCCATAATAGATGAAGAACAACATGATTCAGATTTACAAAATAAAGATGGTGTAAAGGGAAACTTCATGCCCAAAGGCGTGAGAACTCTTGAAGCATTATTTGATTTACAGAGCAAGTTCAGAAGACCTGTAAATGCTAAAACTCACAGCTCATCCACGCAGCATGAGTTAATAAATATGGGCACGGAAGCTGAACCGAAATATATTAATCTTGGTAAGTGTTGTACACCGGGCGAGAGAAGTAAATTCATCAAATTGTTCCAGCAATATAAAGATGTGTTTTCTTGGACCTACAACGATCAGAAAACATATGATACCCACATCATTCAACACATAATACCAATGAAGGAAGGTGTCAAACATTTTCAACAACAATTAAGAAGGATGCATCCGACACTCGAGCCTCTAATTCAGAAAGAGTTAAAAAAATTGTTGGATGCCAAGATTATTTTTAAAATCCAACATTCTTAATGGGTGGCTAATTTAGTTCCCGTGCGGAAGAAATCGGGAGAAATCAGACTGTGTGTAGATTTCTGGAACTTAAATAGAGCTTCTGATAAAGACAACTATCATGTGCCCCCAATGCAACAAATATTGCAGATGGTGTCAAGATCAAAACTTTTCTCCCTACTAGATGGTTTCTCTGGTTACAACCAAGTGCTAGTAGAGGAGGACCGACTCAAAACCACTTTTCGTATGAAGTGGGGAACCTTCGCATATCGAATAATTCCTTTTGGCTTAATCAATGCAATAGCTACTTTTCAGCGAGCCATGGACATTTCTTTCCGAGGATTGGGTGGTCAATGTGTTGTATTTTACTTAGATGATGTGACAGTTTTCTCAAAGAAAAGGGAAGACCATGTTTTCCACCTAAAGCAAATCTTTGATCGCTTCAGGAAGTATGGTATCTCTTTAAACCCTAAGAAAAGTGTTTTCGTTGTTTTTGAGGGAAAACTTTTTGGTCATATCATTTCAAAGGAGGGAATCTCGATAGATCAAGAGAGAGTACAAGCTATCAACAAGATTCCCATGCCCCATAGCAAAAAGTCTAAGCAATCATTCATGGGCACCATAAATTTTGTTCGAAGGTTCGTACCAGACTTCGCTCAGATCGTTAAGCATTTGCAACAAATGGTCAAGAAAAGTGTACAATTTAAGTGGACAGACTTGGAAAAGGTTGCATTTAAAGAAATCAAAGCTTCCATATCCAAGGCACCTTCTTTAAGAAGTCGAGACTTCGATAAATATTTTATTATGTACACTTTTGCTTCTGATAACTCTCTCACAGCTGTGCTCACTCAAAAGGCGGAATCAGTAGATGAATACCCAATTTCTTTTATGAGCACTGGTCTGCAGGGCATTGAACTGAACTACCCCATGGTATATAAGCAAGCATATGTAGTTTTCAAAGCGGTAAAGCAGTTCGGGCCATATATTCTAAAAAATAGAACTAAAGTCATATTTCCTCATCCCGCTGTCAGATCTCTTTTCGTTCAGAAAGAATTGGGAGAAAGGAGAGGAAACTAGGTCACTGCTCTTCAAGAGTATGACTTAGAATTCAAACCAGCCACTATTATCAAAGGTCAAGGTTTATGCAAATTGCTTACTGAAAATACAGCTGATGAAGAGCCAGATTGGAGAAATGAAGTCGAACTGAACATGATTGATGTATGTCCAATTTTTACAACGCCGGAGTCTTGTTACAGGGACCTAGTGCATTATTTATAGTCAGGTTACTTGCCAGAGCACTGGAGTCTGAATCAAAGAAGAGCTCTCCATCTTAAATCAGCAGCATACCAAATCATTGAAGGAGTGCTCTTTAGGAAGAATTAAGATGGCATTTTCCTCAGATGTTTAAAGAAAAAATATGCGAGCAATGTGGTCAAAGAATTACATGATGGCCCTGCTGGGGACATTACTCTGGAGATACTACAGCTCACAAAATTCTTAGAGCTAGATACTATTGGCCCACTCTTTTCAAGGACACTCACGCCTATGCCAAAAATTGTGATGTATGACAAAGGAGTGTCAGGAGGTTACCAAAAGCAGCAAAACCCTTGCAACCAGTTATCATCTTTGAACCATTCGAGCAATGGGGCATAGATATTATTGGTGAAATAAACCCAAACTCCTCACTGCAACACCGGTATATTTTGACAGCCACTGATTATTTTACAAGATGGGATGAGGTCGTTCCGTTGCGTAAAGTCAATGAAGATGCAGTCATCAACTTCTTGGAGGAAAACATCATAACTAGGTTTGGGGTTCCAATTTCCCTAGTCTTTGATAATGCACCTTATTTTTTGTCAATGAAGGTTAATGAATTCATGTATGAGAAAGGAATTAAACTACATTATTTATCCAATTACTATCCCCAAGGAAATGGATTAGCTAAGTCTACCAATAAAATTCTCATCTGAATCCTTAAGAAAACTGTGATTGAAAATCAAAGAAGCTGGCACATAGCCCTCCCAAACGCCTTATGGGAAGATAGAGTCACTCCCAAGAATGCCTTAGGGGTTTCCCCGTTCACCTTAGTCTATGGCAAGGAATCCATCCTTCCTCCAAATATTTTACTCCCACCCTTGAAATTGGCCCAAGCCTCTCAAGGTTCTAGCAGTCAAGCCCTACAATCCAAAATTGATACCCTACTAAAACTTGAAGAGTCATGACAGAAAGTCAAAGACCAATTCCATCACCACCAAGACATATTCAAAAGATGGTTTGATAAGAAGAAATCTGGTAAAAGAAATTTTGAAGTAGGTGAATTAGTTCTGAAATGGGACCACCAACATGAAGGTAAGGGAATGCACACAAAATTTCAACATTTATGGGTTGGCCCTTACCAAATTTCCGAAAAGCTTGGCCCTTCAACCTATAAATTGAAATACCTACAAGGGGGAAAAGTAAATCTCCCTTTCAACGGCCTCGCCTTGAAACAATACTTTGCATGAGTCTTAGGTGGAATCTTGTACATAAATAAAACGTTGTCTTTTATTTTCTAGTTTGTTTTATTTTGTTTCATTTTTAATTGCTTTTGATTACCTTTTAGTCTGCTAGTTAGCTTGATTTGTTTTCTTTTGTTTGTTTTTTCCCTTTTGTTTGAGTCCTTTGTTTAAATAAAGCTAAGCTCAATTTTGGTGTAGCTGAGAGATGAGACTCCAGGAAAAACTCAAAAGGATGGTCATGAAGAAGCTCGCTGATAAAGGGAATATATATTTGTGACTTTTCTTTCACTAATTGATTTCCTGGAATGCAGAGATCCTCTTTTCTGTTTGGTCAAAGTAACCCCTGTCAAATAACTAATATTTAGCATTTCCTTCTTACTATCTTAGGGCCCCATTCACTCTAACATTAATGACTATCTCAGGAAGTTCACTATGGCAGAACCATGGAGAGGAAGCATGTCTCACAGATATATGGTATTTAAAATGATCACATGCTGCAAGTAAAAGCCAAAAGGCATATGTCAAAGAGTCTGGTTTCCAAAAATTCTCTCCTCAATTAAAGCATGGCTGAGAAAAGTAAGGAAACTTTCAAATCAAGGAAGTTGTTCAAATAAACCAGCCCAGCAAGGTTCTTCTCCATCCGTGAAGCATGAAATCAAATAAATCTTTCGCTCACACAAAAGGACATTATGGATTGAAGAACCTATATCAATTATTGAAAGCAAAATAAATTTATTTCTAGAAGACTCAAAGCGGTAAAAGTCGTGAATTAAAGAAACATCCAAAAGGATGAGAAATAGCATGGGAATGAGGAACAAATGAATATGTCTGTGAGATATTGTCACGATCCTGTGGAGTCTTATATCAGTAGGCTTCTGAAAGACAGAATTTTAAAATGAACCCCACATTTTGGCCCTTAGAGAGTTGTAAAGAAGTCTGAGTCAAAGTTTCATTTTCCCTTATCACCATTATTATAAGAGTGATCACTATATTCTCTAAAGCTGAACTATGAAGACATTTTGTTGTACATGTAACCAGCACTTTGTAAGTTTCATGACCATGAGATGAATTTGTTTCAGAGATCTGTGTTTGCCAGCGAATTGCCAATTATTGTTGCTGCAACATCCCCCCCCCCAAAATTTTTGTAAATGTTGGGGCCCCTCCTTTTATTTTTGTAAAAATGTTTGCTTAGAAGTAAATCCCCATCAAAAGGGCCTTTTTTCTTACTTAGTTTTCTAAAGAGAGCAAAGTTTCTTAAGTTAAAAAAAAAAAAAAAAACTCGGCGAGTTGAACCTCAATGTCGGCCCAACTCGACGAGTTCAGCCTCAACGTTGGCTCAACTCGACGAGTTCGTCCCCAACGTAGGCTCAACTTGATGATTTCATCCGCAACATTGGCTCAGATTAGCGAGTTCGTCCGCAACGTCAGCTCAACTCGGGGAGTTTTCCCTCAACATCGGCTCAACTCGGTGAGTTCGTCCTCAACGTCGACTCAACTCGATGATTTTTCCCTCAACGTCGGCCCAACTCGGCGAGTTCGTCCACAACGTCGGCTCAACTTGGCGAGTTTGTCCTCAACGTCGGCCCAACTCGGCGAGTTGAGCCTCAACTATCGCTCAGTTTTGTTAAGTTGAAAGTTGTCCTGGCTAGTACTATTTCATCCAGGTTGTGCTTGCTATGGTGATAAGTTTAGTTTCAATGTTAGTTTGCATTATGTTTTATCATCTACCTACTCATGCATGGTTGCTACCAGGTTTAAAGCACAATGTCGAGAGGTGACAAGAATTTAAAGGTGTCTGAGTCTAAATCAGTTGGCGAGGAGGTCCTGGAAGCAAGAGTTGAAACATGTTGAAAGATGAGACTCCAAGTGTGGAGATGGATTATGTGAAGAAAATGGACGTGCTGACAACAGAAGATCTTCACTATTGCACTGGGCAAGCAGTTGTTCATGTGCACTTTCTTGAAGAAATCCTCTGGGTTACAACGGCAGAATTAATTGATATTGAAGAGGAGCTTGCCAAGCATGAGGTCTCATTGAAATGCATGCTCCCTGTCCCTGCAAGCACCATTATTAGAGAAACAAACCTTTGGATATATTACATAGAATAAGCAAGCAGAATAGCAGTAGGAGAAGCACCAATTGCAGTAGTGGTGCCAGTTGCAGCAGAAGCGCCAACAGAGAGCTAATTTGGCATTTCCTATTTTATGATTAAAGGCTGGAGCATTTTTTTTTCCCATATATTTTAAATGTTAAAGACAGCTGGAGTTTTTCTCCCCTTTCCTTTTGTAAAATATTTTGAGGATTTATTCTACTTTTGTAAAATGGGCACTAAAAGACAAATTAAAAGAATCATGGGAGTTAGAGCACAAGTGGCAGCTCTTGGAGCATTTTGTAAGGCTATATATATATGAATAGAAGATAGTGAAAGGAATTTTGGCAGGTGAAAGGACATTCTGTCTTGTACGTGAACTATTTCTGCTACATGAATAAGAAAATCATTTTGGCCTGTGGAAGTCGGCACAGCATTTTGCTTGGGATTGTGTTGGATAATTGCTGAACTATTTCTGCATCTTTCATACATTTTCTATGAGATCTTTTCTGGCTATTGTGAATTAATTCTATGCTATGAATGATTTCATTTCCTTTGCAAAATTTATGTGTTAAATGGGTACTAGAATGTTTATCTCTATCAAAGCTATCTTTGATAATATTTATTTTTTGCTGTAAATGCTTCTATTCAATTTAACAGCTATCTATGAAGTTCTTGGTTGCATTTTCAATTTATTACTCATCCTTTAAATTTGCTCCTTACGAGGATAGATTAGATTTGCTTAAAACAATTTTAGATTAGATTTGTTTACAGCTTGCATTTAAATTAATGCACTTGCATATCATCTTTTAAAATAAAAATACATAAACGGTGGACTTGGCCGCAACTGGTGCAAAGTAAAACAAATATTTAAAATCTTACACAGTAGCTGGGTCGTTAACCGGATGGATTCCCCACTCCAAACGGTGAGCGGTCTAATTGGGCTTGCTTACCAGGGAGAATCCCTTGCTGATTGGTGCTGCGATTTTTGGGGCATCAACACAACTTTCTCAGCATGACTTGCAGTGGCTGATTCAGTGTCTCCAGTATGACTCACAGGAACTGGTGACTTGTCATTAATATGACTAGTAGTGATCAATGACATGTCCTCAACATGAGAAACAGTGGTTGAAGGCATGCTTTCAATATGATTTGTAGTGACTGAAATTTTTCTCCCAGCATGACCTCCAGAGGCTAGGTAGGTGGCCCCAGCATGTCCTTCAGAGGCTGGGTGGGTGCCCCTAGCATGACTTGCAGAGGCTGGGTGGCTTCCCCATTGCTTTGGCATCTTCTTCCTATTCTTCCTCTGTCTATTCCTTTTAGACTAATGGTTACTAGTATTACTACTTTCACCACATGAGGTAGAAGGAGGAGGAGAAGTTTCTACTGGCGAAGGAGGCATAGGGTTCTGCTGCTCTTGATATGAAGTGCTAACTTGAGAAGCATCAAGAGCATGCAAAGCATTCGGAGTGGAAAACAACCAAACTGGTATCCCTATAGTGAATCCCGGAAGATTCAAGGTAGCCAATAAGGGAGTACCAATGTTCCCAATGAATGGAAAAGCACAAGGAGCCCCTTGAATAGGGGTCCCTTGATCGGTGCTCACTAGGATGCTATCCATAGTTTTGACTCAATGGACCAAAAATATCTAAGGCCAACTAGAAACAAACGGTAGAAAGAGCACACCACTAAAAAAGGTCATAGGTAATCAAACCAGGAAAATAATGGCAAATACTCTCGGAAGCAAGTCTGGGATGATCAGGGCCTAGAACAGACTAACAAAGTATTGATGGTCAGTTACGTGGCATCCTCTAGAGGTCCACTGGGTGTAAGCGCTTGAATCACCAAACCGCTTTCCCAGGATTACTGCCAAAGGGTTACCTTCCATGCCTGTTTGAGTTGAAGTGGGAATAACCGCCCACTCTACATGTGTAGAATCCTAAAGGTTTGATACTAAGGCTACCATCAATAGAAAATAACCTAGGGGGATAGTCATCATCCTAGTCGAAACACGTGGGCAAGGTAGCAAAGCCCGAAGTCCGAAAGGATCACCGTACGGGAATCGACTCTGGTTTATGGTCAAAAGGAAAGTGAGGGGATATCCTCAGAAATTCCAGTCTCCCATGGCCTCGTGCTTAGCTCTGGTTTAAGTAGAGTTTCCCAGGACTATTTGATATAGATGGATTTACCTAAATGAAAGTCGTACTACAATTGTTGAGTAATGAAGCCAGTTCCGAGCAGTTTAAGGTGATTTAAGCTCGAAACTCTAGCCTAAGCTAGTTGATGTCGTGTATACCTAAAAAGAGAAATGTTGCTAATAAATTTTATTAATGTTTCTTTTTAAGGGCTACGTGTTACTCAAGGGTTGTAGTGCGATGTGTGGAATGGTTTGTATGAAAGTAAAGTGCATGTAAAGCAAAGCTTTCAAATTCATTAAAAAAATTTCTCTTTTCCATTTGTATTCTTTCGAAAACTAGGAAACCCTAAAATCAAAATCTTTTTGTATTTTCTTTTTAATATTTCAAAGCAAATAAACTACCTCAAAATAAAGCAAGATCTTACTACTAAGCTATTGAAACAATTTTTTGTCTTTTTCTAATAACTATGAAAGAAAGAGAACTTTGTACAAAAGCAAGCAAGATCTAACTATAAAACGTGTGTGAGGCAAACATATAAATGGCTCAAAGAAAACGAATCGAAAGACTCGATGAAGACTTGACTTACCAATTTTTTGCAAAAGAAAAACTTGAGGCTTGGAAACAAAGTGAAAATAAAACAGGGAAAAGAGACACTTATGACGGAAAGGAAAACCTAAAAAAGGTGCTCCTAAGTGTCAAAACCCTAAGAAACACTAAGCCAAACAAAAGTAAGCAAGTGAACCAAGAATGACCTAAACAACACACAGACTCAACAACCCGCAGACTAAGAGACTTTGACTTACTTGAACAAACTGATAAAACAATCAGCAAGTGACTGAACCAAGCAACCTTTTAGAAGAAACCCTAAGGACTCAAACTCGACAGTCAAACCCTAAAGAAGGATGATACCAAGTGAAAGCATGCAAAACGTTGCAACAGACAACAAACAATCAAAGTGCAGGTCTGTAATACTGCAACAGCAACTAGGGTGAAGAGATGCAGCTATATCCAAAAAGAATAGCGTACAAACTTCAATAAAGGGCTCGTGAGTGGCAAAGACACTTAAACAAAGGCTCAAATAAGAAAAAAACAAGCTCAAAGATATTGGAGGGGCTTACAAGACTCAACAAAGGCATAAAAGGTCTTAGGGGTCAATGAAGACAGCAAAGCAACAAGCTGGAAAAGCAACCAAAGCTTAAAAAACAAACCCTAACAGCAAAACAGGCCACTATAGGAGCATACCCTACTGTGCAGTGTTGCAACCAGTGTACATCAGGAGGTGTACTCTACTGTGCAATGCAAGGAGGGGCATACATCAGGAGGAAAATTCTACTGTATGTAGGGGAGACTAGTGTACATGCCTCAAAAGAGCAGAAACAGGCTTTGCAAACCAAAAACCTAGTTGAATCAAGCATACAGGAAAGATAACACAGACCTATAAGGCCTATCAGACAATCAGAAACAGAGAAAAGGGCTGGAAGAAAACCAAAATTAAGTCTCCTGGAGCAGAACAACCAAGCCGTTACTTCCCAGTAGAGTCATCAGTATGTTGTTCGGGATTTCTACCCTATAGTGAGGAGATGGACACTACCAATTGGGCAGGGTTGATAGGTAAACACATTGATTATACTGCATATGGTTATTGCAAAAGAAATAGATCAGGATTGAAGGACATACCTCTTTTCGATGTTTGATCATGGCTTTTGCTTGGTCCTTCACTTGATCTCCCACTCAACCTTCTGTTTGATGAACCTACAATACAAGAGATACCTTCCTCAGCGTATCTTGACCATATAACATATGATGGAATGACAAAGCAATCTAACATCAAATATAATCAAGAATTAAACCAAATAGACATGCAAACTAATAGACATCATATTTGGGACAAGAAGGGTGTTTTGACCTTTTATTGTCAAAGAAACATGAAATCAATACAATATACCTGATGTGTAGAGATGTTTCTGCAACCAGATCCTGGGCTCCTGCTCTTCACTCTGACTTGGAACTTTCCTCCAACGTAACAATACTTCAAGCCTTCTCTCAAGATTTCATGAGCATATTGAGTATGTGAGTCTTCTAAATATAATGAGTAACCCCTCTCATGGATCCTCCTTGTATTTATGGGACAAGGTAGGCAATTTAGATCAAGAGGTGGTTGGATTGGGATGTAGGGGAAGTTGCAAAACCAACTTCATCTAATCCCAATTCGTCAAATTAATATATTTTTGACTTCATCTTAAGATGTATGCGGGTTTCATACAACAAGAGTGGCGTACAGGAAGCAACTTTTATGCTTAACAACATGCGTTTACAACTTTTTTGGATGTGTACGTTGGTTGCCCTTGAGGACAGTAGGGTACAATACGCAGGTCTTGTGTATAGAGAGGGGTGTACAGGTGGCAAAAATAGAAGAAACTGTTAAATTCTCAAGTGAGAAGTGTACTTCTAGCAACAAGTCATCTAAGGCAATCATGCTCTTCAATCCTTTGTGTCCTTTTGTGTGATCTACAAGGAAAGGTGATCACGGGACGGAGAAGTGTAGATTTGACCTATAACAGACACTACTGATGTTCAACCTTGCTTACCTTACCACGTGGCTTTTCAAATCCATGTGGAGTGCCTTCAGAATTTCGTCAAGAGAACAGTGGTTGACGAAGGTGCTTCCGCATCAGTGATGTCTTTAGCTTGTTGGAAAGCTCTTGGCTCTCCTTCTCTACTCACGTCTAGGACCATGCTCACTGCATTTGACGGTCGATCATTTTAGCCGCATGGGATTATCCCTTCCCTTGTTGTCCGCTTGGGAGGTAAACCTATGCCTATTGAAGTCGAGGTGGTTGATGCTCCCATAGACTACAACCTTCTCCTGGGTAGGAATTGGATGTACGCTATGAAAGCTGTCGCATCTACTGTATTCAGAGTTATTTTCTTTCCACACGAAGGCAAGATTGTGACAATCGATCAGCTGGATTTCGTTAATCCTTCTCCCGCAGCATCCACGGGATCAGCAGTCCCCCAAGTTACAGATTCTCAACCGGCAACTAGGAACATGGGTGTCAAATTGTACCCCTCATTGATGGGATCTTATGATTTCCCTTCACCCATTAATTTTATTGTAACCATTTCCGACAATGCATCTCCTCCATTGCATAATGTACCGTTCCGGACTTCATATTTTGATGATCCATGGACCTTACTGTCCACGAGTTCTACGTCTGGAGACATTGCGCACATAGGGATGTCTATGCCACTATCTGCTGCTGAGCTTGCTTATCAAGATATTCAACAAGCCACTGTAGAGCCGGATCTCTCCTCTTCACAGACAGAGGAGGAAGATCTCGTTATGCTGCTGGTTTGGGCAGCCGACTCTTCTTGTTCGCACGATTTCCTTGATGGTACTTTACCTTCGGATGAAGCTATTATCGAGGCCATGTGTGGCAGTGAGAGGCCTTGGGAGGATATGCATCATCGCTCTTATTTCCTTCCCAACCTTGATCTCTCCGAGCAAGAAGAGTTTAGGACGACTCTTGCCGAGATGGTTGGTCACCCTATGGATATTTTGGGATCCCATGAGATTTATGTGGAGGGGAACATGGCCAATATTTCCCCAACTATACCGATCAACACCTCTCGCACTCCCGAAAACATTGAGAATGTTTATATCAGTGATGATCGCTCTTCTGAGGAGGTTTCCATTTACACCGAATTGTTTACATAGCTTCGGGAAGCTTTCGCCTGGTCATATGAGGAGATGCCAGGAATAGACCCTAGTATTTTCGAACACGAGATTAGAACGTATCCTCATTCTAAACCGGTTTGACAACGTCTTCGTGATGTTAACCCTAGGAAGGCAGCCGCTATCAAGGCAGAGGTGGAGAAACTACTCAAGGCTGGTTTTATCTACCTCGTTCCCCTTACCGAATGGGTGTCAAACCCCATTCCTGTGGATAAGAAGCAGGGAATGATCTGCATATGCATTGATTTTAGAGACCTGAATCGTGTGTGTCCAAAAGACAATTTCCCCACTCCATTCATTGATCAGATCTTGGATGCCTGTGCGGGAAGTGAGATTTTTTTGTTCATGGACGGATTTTTAGGATATAACCAGATTCAAATCAAACCCGAGGACCAACATAAGACTGCTTTCATTTGTCCTTGGGGTACATTTGCGTACCGAAAAATTCCCTTCGGCTTTAAAAATGTCGGAGCTACGTTTTAGTGTGCCATGACCTATGCCTTTCATGACCTTAAAAAGATTATGGAGGTTTTCTTGGATGATCTTGCTGGCCATTCTCGCAAAAGAGTGGGCCACCCCAAGCACCTCCGTTTGATTCTCGAATGATGTATATGCTACAAGATTTGATTGAATCCCAATAAATGCATCTTTACTGTGAGGACAGGTCGCCTTCTATGATTCATAGTTTCGAAAGAGGGTATTAGAGTTGATCCTCTTAAAGTTGAGGTAGTACATCGGTTACCTCCTCCATGCAATTTGTTTCAACTTCAAAGCCTCCATGGGAGAGCTACTTTTCTATGTCACTTTGTAGTCAATTATTCTAGTCTTACCAAAGTTTTCGCGTGCTTGTTGAAGAAAGACACACCATTTATCTAGGATGAGCGAGCCCAATAGTCTTTCGATGCCCTTAAGAAAGCTTTGATATCAACCCCTGTGCTTAGTCCACCCGACTTCTCACGATATTTTATACTTTATGTGGTTGCGTCTCAAGAGACGATTGGCATGGTCTTAGTTCAAGTTGATGATGTGCTCGTTGAGCATGTAATCTATTACCTTATTCGAAATCTAGTAGATGATGAATTGAAATATACCCATGTGGAAAAGTTGGTGCTTGCGACTGTTCATGAAATCCAACAGTTACGACACTATATCATGCTTAGAACTACCATGGTTGTAGCGCATATCAATCCATTTAAGTTCGTGCTATCACGACGTCTCATAGGGGGGAAGTACAATAAATGGATTGTTATCCTTTAGGAGTTTGATCTTGATTTTGCTTTGGCGAAGTCAGTGAAATCCTTGGTTTTTGCTGAGCTTATTTCAGACCTTCTGAGACTTGATGAGGATGTCATTCATGAAGATTCCTTTGTGGATGAACACTTATTTCTTATCTCGTCAAAGTACCCTTGATATGGGGATGTTATTGTATATCTCTAAACTTTGAAGTTTCCTTCGCATTATTCACGAGACGAGCAATGGTGTGTGAAACATTACACTAAATATTATACTATCGTTGGAGACACTTTGTATCGTTGAGGAAAGGATTCTATTCTCCATCATTGCTTGACTCACGAAGAAGCAGAGCATGTGCTTAATGATTTCCATGAGGGGGTGTGTGGCAGTCACTTATCTGGGCTTGCTACAGCCCAATGCATTATGCGAGCTGGTTACATTTGGCCTTCAATCTTTAAAGATTGTATAAAGGTTGTGAAGAGATGTCACCCTTTCCAGGTGTTTTCTCGGAATATACACTAGCATCTAGCGCCCCTTTATCTGGTCATCACCGTCGGTCCCTTCACCAAATGGAAGGTGGATTTCATGGATTGCAAACCAGCTACGGCTGGGGAGCATCACCATATCATTGTGGTCATGGACTACTTTTCCAAATGGGCTGAGGCCATGCCTATCGTAAAAGTCGATGGTGCTACAGCAGCCTATTTCATGTTCAATCAGGTTATTACTTGGTTCGGTATTCCGAAAGAGATTGTCACTGACCATGGTAGTCACTTTCAGAACAAAATGATGGAGGATTTGTCACTCAAGCTTGGGTTTCGTCAAGAACACTCATCATCTTACTATCCCCAAGCGAATGGTCAGGTAGAAGTAGTCAATACGTCTTTAAAGACCATTCTCCAACGTACCATCCAACAAAGCAAGAACAACTGGCATATTATGTTATATCCTGCTTTGTGGGTGTATCAAACTGCAGTCAAGACTACCACTGGGTTATCACTATTTCAGCTGGTACACAGTGTGGAGTCAATTTTACCAATTGAATGCGAAATCCCTTTGCTAAAACTAGCCATAGAGCTCCTCCCTTATACGTCGGGTATTGAGCAACATTTAATCCACCTTGAGGAGCTAGACGAGCAACGTCGAGATGCCGCCGTGGCTATAGAGGCCAATAAACATCATTTCAAGGTTCAGTACGATAGGTCTATCCGTCCCCGGCAATATGCTGAAGGTGAATTGGTCCTCTTATATGACCAAGATAAAGAACCCCTAGGGGCAAGCAAGTTTAACCCCATGTGGCACGGTCCTTACATCGTGAGGCGTGTCCTGGAAAAAGGATCCTATGAATTAGAGGATTATGAGGGGAACGTCTTGAAGGAGCCTAGGAATGGGCTCTACCTCAAGCGGTATTACACTTGAACTTCTAGTTCGAGCTAATACTTTTGTATACTATTGCATAGTTGCTTCTATACATAGTTTAGTTTTCTTTTGGTTTTCGGGTCTGTTGATTTGCTTTCGTTTGATTGATAGATGTCAGCAGAATTTTCTATGTTCTTAGGATTCGCAGATGGTGCTAGCCGTCATATGCATTAGCTTTCTTCTGCTGCTTGGGTTATTTATTCACCTGACCATCTAGTTTTGTCTTCAGGAGGTGCTTGTCCCAGTCCTACATATAACAATGTGGTTGAGTATAGTGTTGTGATTGAGCTACTTCGGAATGCTATTTCACATGGTATCCAGTCTTTAGAAGTCTGCCTGTATTCACAATTAGTGGTGTCTCAATTGAATGGTCAGTACCGTGTGAGAGATCCTACGCTATTGCGGAGATTATTAAGGATTGGAATTTGTCACAGTCATAATGAAGCACACAAATAAAAGCATTGAAATGAAAGGTATGGATGATACTACCAACCTGCTCCTGACAGCTTGATGAACGGATGCCTATAGCTCCCAGAATCAGCAGTTGAACTTCGAGGTGAAAACTAACCACAAAACTCCAAATGGGTGAATAGTAAAAATGAATTGTGAATTGTAAATATTTATTACTATTTATAATTTTTGAAACCCACTTGTCTATAGTTTTCACCATTATATGCTGTTTTGGACTAATATAATGTCTTGGAGTAGCATTTTTTGACCAGATTTCTTCGACGAGAGTTGTTTTTTATCATTTCGCGCCTACGGCAGGTATATTTCACACCTGGCATATAGGTTAGATATCATTTTCACATGCATTATGCAGTTGACCTTTTGACCATTTTCATAAACCCTAGGTGTGACCCCGCTTCTTAACCGACATGGAACCTTCACACTGCTATAGAAGTGTTTTTATTTGGCGGTAGGGCCTTTCCGAACATGGGTGCCCTAGTTAGAGCCCTTTTTTTCCTTTTGGCGCCCATGCTGCTGTCTCTCTTTAGGATTGGGAGTCCTTTGTAGTTATGCCATGACTTTGTGATAAAGACTCATACTCTACTTTGTCTTATGCTACCCATCTCCCATAAGGACTCCCCCAGTTATATCAAGTTGTGATTACATTGCATCATCCTGCTTGCCGCTTGAGCCTTGTGTCTGCTCCCGCTTACTCAGTTGTTAGCCTGGTGCCTGAGCACTTTTCCCTATCGAGCCCTGCAAAGCTTCCATTTTCCCTTCGCAATTTGATGACCTATTGACCCCGAGGGACCACCCCCCGAGTGTCCACATCCTGCACGTGCTTCCTTGCATTGATCATAGGTATGTTCCACTACATGGGACTATTATGCTCTCTATTTGACACTCGTTCCCTCCATTGTTGTACTATAAGCAATTTTATTCTTTTTCAAGCTTTTCCAAATATGAAAATAACCAAAAAAATCAAATATTCCAAAAATCCGGACGGGATTATGGTTACTACTTCTAGTTGGCAGCTATTGTGTCTCCTTTGAACAGAGCATTTATTCCACTCCATACATTATGAGTCAGGACTATAGTTGGACCTTAGGAGCTATACTTGTTTCTCAGTTTACTCCACCAATTGCTTAAGCTTCCAATCATTATGGAGCCCTTTGTTGATGCCTCCTGCATCACATAGTATATATCGAGTCTATGTTGCTTGAGTCTATCCATCTGCTCATGCTCTTGTTCAAAGGAAGTCCTGAAACCAGATTCGGCCACTCCTCAGATCTCTTGACTATTGCATGTCGGCCATCCTTATTGATTCAATCCGTTTCACCTGAGTTCTTCCAAATCTTTCAACATAGCTAGTACCTCGTGTTGGTTGATGGGGGATGCCTTAATGCCCTCCTTCCAGCGAGTCTCGTTACGTCGACTTCAACCCATTTATTCCGGAATTTGAGGCTTAGAGTTTTGTTGAGTACCTTGAGGCTTGTAGTCATTAGTGGTAGGTTCTCTCGCCATCGACAGTTTTGGGAATACATCAATGTCCCCTGATCGATGGATTCATCTTAGTGTTTGACTTCACCACATCTATTCTCACTTTGATGATTGTACTCTGTGCCTTGTTGCCCATTTTCATTATTGGTGGGTTATCTCGCGTCTGTTAACAGTATACATCATTAACCGGTAATCAGACGATGTCACATCAGGATCGACCTCAACTCCTTTATTCAATTAATGGGACTTGCACCGTAGATGATTTTTGTAGAAGACCCCATGCGATAGTGTCATTCAGTATGCTACTTATGATCATGACTTTACATCTATGATATCACCTCTCAGATGTCAGCAGTTTGTACCTCCAGTTTGCACCAGTTGTTTCCTTTTCAGCAGGAGACCATATCTTACTATAGAGGGATCATGGCTATGATCACTTATGATAGATATTCATTATGTACTGCCTATTCATGGCCATTGTATCAGATTGTTGTACTATACCGACATGTATTCAGAGATACTATTGTATTATGACGAGCGAGCTACTCCTTCCACTTGTGTCTCCATCACTCCACTTCTGAGATTTATAATGTATTTCAGCCATCGTAGCACCATTCTCTGACCTCACACATTAGGGGGCATCTGTTACAATGTAATTTTCCACCTTGTGAGCATCAGCACTCTTTGGCCTTTAGGATCCATTTTACTGACTCAGATCCACTTTATATCCTTCAGATACACTATTTCCCTATTTTTCTTCCTGTACGCTAGTTGTTCCACTTTAGCCAGCATACCCTTGAGCTGCACCACTATAGCCCACGGGTGACAAGTAAAATGGTAAAAATCACTAGTAAATAACTTTTTACTCCCAAAAAGTGGTCTTAGGGTGACCTTTGGCCCTCCATTTGCCCCGAAACGCCTCAATGTGTCCTTTCACTTACCTTTGAGAGGACTATATATTGAGCACATATGGAATATGGAAGGGGGGAGAAAGAGAGAGCAAGATAACTCTAGTGTATTTTTGCTGCATCTTGAATCTACACTCATTGATCCTTGTTGTTGTGAACCTCTTATGTTCACCTTCCAAACTCCTATCATAGTTTGAGTTTGCCATTGCATGGAGGATTGAAGTGGTGGAGGCACAAGTGGAGAGTCCCAGTTCTCGGTTCAGATTGGTTTCCAATGCAGCTTATAAACAATTCCATCAGCTCTACCAAAAATTCTGCTTAGCATGAGGGCAATGATTTTGAAAGGAGGTCTAAGTGCTTGAACTTCATATTCATCAGTCTCGTTCAGCCTCAGTTACTTGCCTTGAATCAACAATTTTCTGTCCATTTCTAAGTAATCCATGTTGAGACTTTCAATCAAAGCGTCGTTCAATAGCTGTTGAGGACGGAGCAACTTGTAGGTTTCCGAAATATGGGTTGGGTGGAACGAGGCAAACACCTCTTTTTTTTTGTCAGATAAAACTCCCGATTCAACGTTTGCATGCACTAGGATCCATCCGATAACTTCTGAGTAGGGAAATATTTATGGGCGCGTCGATGCTTTAGTGATGCCAGAGCTTCTAATGTTTTGGTACAGGTACATCTCTTCCAAGACTGATCCGGGAATATCCTGATCTCTAATCATGTGATGCAAATCTCCCCACTTAAATTCAGGAGAAATGCCCATAATTGGCTTGGTATCTTCGTATAATGTCTCGACCCTTGCTTCCATAATAGCTTCACCACCTAACTCGGGTTCAGACATATTTTCCTTCCTCTTGCCTCCTTTCGGCATCGTGCTCAAACCTGCCCAAAAAACATGCATGAGTAGATAAATGATAAAACTAGAATGCAAACTAAGCATTGAAATTCAGCACCACAGCAAGCATAGCCTGGATGAAACAGTACTAGCAGACTCTTTTGAAAGTGATATTACGTTTCAGCAAATTTCAAGTAGCAAATTAAACATGTTTATGATAAGCAAATGCTACTTTCTTGTTAAAACAAAATAAACAGGGCTAGTGAAACTGAGGCTACTGCTTGACTCTTTAGTTAGAAGCACTGGGATGATCATAATAGGACGCTTGTGAGACAAAGTTGGGTTTACATGACCGGGTTCCGTTAGCTATGCTGGTTCAGGGTGCTACAACTCAGGATGGACAATTTGTTGGGATAGTGAACGAGGTTTCGTCAGGCTCCTTCGGGATCTTCGGGGATGACTAACTAGGGATAGGAAAAACTTTAACATGGATAAAAGGTGGTCGCGGCGAGGGGCTAACGAAATGACTTTAACACAAAGAAAACGAAAGCTTTAGCCACTAAGAACATGAAAAGGCTTGATAGATCAACTTACCTGGCAGCAAACGACAGGATTCGCGGTGGTCGATGGGCTGCAGACCTGGTTGTCCTTGAGTGGATAGCACGACCTCGAACGAGGTTTTGTAAAGCTTTTAACAAAAGTAAAAGAAAACAATAACAAAGCTGAAAAACCCCACTTTCTATATATAAACCTTCGCACATGCGAGTAATTAAACCTGATGTAACGAGGTAGGTGTGGGAATTAAAACGCCGTTACGGCGATGTGACTAGGGTCTTTTCAGCGCCGCTCGGCATTAATTCGTAACTATCAAAAATAGAATTCCTCGATGGGTTGGAGCGACAATGTCGGTGGTAATTGTCAAGTGCTTGCGGAACGGGCCGGCACACATCGGAAAGTTCAGCATCAGATTAAACTTGGTCACCTGCTATCTCATTTCAGTGACTCCCGCTGAGTCGTGCTGCCTTCCTTCTTTTCATTATCTTATCGACGGCTCTCGCGACCTGCATGCGATGGTTTCAGGACAACTTGTTGAGTTCCACTGGAACGTGTCGAAGCACTCAAGATTTCAAACGAAATGCCGACCGTTTTGGGACAAAACCCCGAGTTTGGGCGCAAACGAAGCTTCAATGAAAACGACAGAGGGGCGCCAATTATGTCGGCACAACTTGGCGAGATTGGCCGCAATCTAGAACTCAAAAAAGACAAGGAAAAAAGGGTCGTGTTTTGAAAGGTTTGGGCGATTTGGAGCGACCGTTTTGGCGGAACTGGACGAGTTTGTCCAAAACAAAACCACTTAGCAAAAAACGATCGCCTGTTACAGCGAGACTCAATGAGTTGCACCGCAACGGGGAAGGCTAAAAACTTAACAAAAAAGGCTGACCGTTGCAGCTCATCTCGGCCAGTTGTGTCGTCATTTCGGCTATGAAACCTGAGTTTGACTTAAAAGGAAAAAAACAAAAACAAACTTAAGGACTTGCTTTCTTTAGAAAAACTAAGTATAAAATGGTCTTTTAGGATGGAACTTGACTGCTAAGCAAAAAATTTCTTATTATAAAAGGAGGGGCCCCAATATTTACAAAATTTTGGGGGGGGATGTTGCAGCAATAACAAAATATTTGGATAGAATGATCATTAGATTACTCTTAGTGGTCAATTGTAATGGCCCTCCAAGTGGAACTGTAATGTTGGACATGTAATCCTTTTTTGAAGTAATATATTGAATCCTTACTTATAAAAAAAGGGAGGTTACCATCAATTTCCTACCCCACTTATCAAATCTCTAATCTACTATCATTTTTCTATTTGAGCCATCTGATCAATTTATTAGACACTTATCTCCTTACCTATATTTTTATCCCACAGAGGTGGCCTCCTGCCTCAACAACCATGATACAACGTTACTTTTAAGCTTTCCCTTTTTCTAGATATACACGCATCTAGGAAGATACAAGTGTGAATTATAACTCCACGACCTCTTTTCAACTCCCATGCATTAGAGAAACCATTTATAAATGGTTCTCCTTATCACCCCTATAAATCGCATATGGTCCCTATTTATGGAAGCATCCTTGGTCACCTTTTTTCAGATTATTTTACGATGCGTCACCCTTGGAGTCACCCTAATATCATTTTTTCGCAAAGTCATATATCAGTACCCCCTCCTCTAAGTTTCCCCCATTGCAGTCATAATTCTCGGTATCCTAATTGTCTCCCTCCCTTAGATCAAGTTTACATATGTTGCTAGGTCATCCATGCCTCCA
Source organism: Larix kaempferi (assembly GCA_027924585.1). NCBI lineage: Eukaryota > Viridiplantae > Streptophyta > Pinopsida > Pinales > Pinaceae > Larix > Larix kaempferi. The sequence goes on from BSBM01000368.1 coordinate 11,637,652, forward strand.
TACTCTGAACAAAGGAATTTTGATTCCATATTACTCATTTTCCCTTGTATCCCCCAACAATGTCTCAGTCCCATGTCCAATTCTATTTACTCATTGGTTATATCCCTCATGCTTTTGTCAAGGAAACACCATTTCCTTGTTGGTATCAAGTATCCCTCTGTTGACCTCAACACATTTATTCCATAGGATAAACCTAGAAGTACATTATAACTTGGCCTCATAACCATTATTGATGATTCCCTTGTACAGATTGAGGGCATTCCTCACTACCCCTTGGAACAGTTGTTTCTCACATCCTCGACATCAACTAAATTATCACACTAATGAGATTTGTACAAGTTGATGGTTCTCTCAATATTTGGTCGAAGACCCTGGATGTTCCTTGACTCTAACACATTGGTGAGTATATATGGAAACCCAATGATATTATGTTTTCGGTGATATTCGAGTTGCGTTGGTGATAGTGTTTGGAATCCCCCTAGTTACATGCTTCCTATTATATCTAGTTCAGATGCAGTCCATTGTACTAGTTAGATCTAGACTCTCAATTGTTTGAGTCATTACAAATGTTGGACCCCTTCATATCCAACAGTGCATCAGTTATTATGATTCAACATTCCATGAGAATGCCATTGTTCTAGTACAATTCTTCAAATAAACCATGGTTGGACCATGATTACATTCCAAATTTGAGTCCATCTTGGACACTTATGATGTACACAGTAGATATCCATGCATTGATTAGGCCCCCTTTGGGCCTCAATCCATTTGTTTAGTTTGAGACATTGATACAAGCATGGGAATGCATTCCTTGTCCATATATTTGAGATTATATGCACCTCATTCACGTTGAGTATTGTATTTGTAGGTAAGGGCCCTTATTGTCCCATTGAAGGGAGAGCTACCTCCAACACAGTCTCCAGTCTCTATTCCACCATCACACTTATCTCCTAGAAAAGAATATCCTATGATGTATGTTGGCCATACAATGCCCTCTTGACCTCACACATTAGGGGGGAAACTGTTAACACCTAAATTTTTACCACCTACCATCTCTTAATCCCCATCGTACATATACATCATTACCACATTTCATTTCCACCCCTTGGACCTTCATTAAAACAAAAATCAAAAGTTGCACACCAAAAAGTGCCATGTTATAAATTAAATTGCTCATGTATCTCGAAATAAATGAGAAACCTTTTCCCTGACTTGATTTTTGGATGTGTTTCACGGACAATCTACCAAGAGCGGACTCAAGGCCTGATCTCCCTAGCTTAACGTAAGTCTAGAACAAATAGGACAGAACATAAAATACTTTCCTAGATCGTATAGAGGTACAAATGTAAGAGTAGATCGTTTACCTTAGATTCATAGATCCCTTTCTCCTTCGTTGATCCAATGCTCCAGCGCTTCCAGATTGCAAGTAGCTAAACCCTGTTGAACATATGACAAACCACGAGAAGTGAAAGCATATATTTCATATGATAGATCTAAGCTAACAGTTAAGGAAGAAAGCTCTAAACATCATCAAGAGACAACACTTATGGAAAGCAATTATATTAACTGTATTGAAGAATGGAGAAGTACAATAGAAAAGAGGATTAAAACCATCGCCTTAACATTGCAAGATCCTTCCAACAAGCCATCCCAAAGCTCCTAGAGAGAAGTGGATGTTCCCAAAGCTAGAGTGTTAGGTCTATTGGGCTTGATTTCACTAGCATGAGAGTACCATAGACTTCCTCCCTTTAGAATGGGAGTGAGCTTCACTTAAATAGGACTAAGTGGATAGGATATGGATAGGATAGGTTGAGATATGATAGGAGAGACTTAAGGGATCTTTCCAAGGTGTTAGGAATCGAGCGCCAACTCTCCCAAGAGGTCAGGGATAGGGTCCCAAGTCAGCAAGCTTCGAGAAGAAGCTCGAAGAAGCTATTTTTTCCATCTGACTGACTTTGTCGCACCCTGTAATGGAGCAAGGTGCGATGTCACATGCTACATGAGTGCAACCTGCGACGACCTCTTAAAACCTAGTACAAATGGGTACAAATCCTTCCAGGTCAATCACTCAATCAAGGTAACTCCAAGGGTGTATACACTGAATCTCATGATGGGAATATTTTAGGTGTAACAGAATGCCCCCCAAAGCATGAAGCTGTTGAAAGATAGACAAGTGAAGTGCTTTCATAGAAGGAATGGCAATGGACTTCTCGGACGAAGGACGTTGTTGTAGTACAACTGACTCTGAGTATATAGTCTCAAATGACTCACAACATGGCTGTCGACCAATACAATGCAGATCCATGGTAGTAATGACCGACTGAACACAATCATGGCTACTAAACACAAGCATAGATCCATGATGAGACTGTAACACAACCATGACCAATACAAATGTGGATCCGTGTAATATAACTCAATACAAACTCCATCGTAACCTGGGTAAAACATGACTCCCCAGGGTCTTCAAGCTGAACCCGCAATGATACGAATCTATCTATGTGATTACAAATTTCTTGACGTCGAACATGGTAGAAACCACTTGATTACCGGTCATTGATGTAAACCGTTAACAAGCGCGAGGGAGATCACCATTGATGTCAACGATTCCCAAGGTATCACAGTACATATTATCAAGCATGAATAAGTGAGTTGAAGTTGAACGCAAGATGAAATATTTCAATCAAGAGTCAATGATGTAAACTCATGTTGAAAGCGAGGTAACCTGCCATTGAGGCATGTGGGGCCAAGGTACTTGGTTGGTTTCTAGATTCATTCCTTGGATGATAAGTCGATGTCGACAAGGATGAATCTATCGAAGGAGGGCCATGATGAAGCCCCCATCAATCGACATGAAACATGACAAAAGACGCATAGAGTAGGTCGGACGGTACAGTAACATGCAACACTGACTCAAAGTAGACCGACATGGTGGCAGGTGTACTGACTGCAGATGATAAATGACGGACGTATTCTTGAACATGGGAATGGCATGACTTGGCAGTATTGACATGATGAGTATGACACAAATTCCTAATGCGACTGATGACAGAAGATTTCTTTGAATGACTCAAAGGAGTAACAAGACTCAGGAAGTAAGCAAAACTTAAGGACAAACAGACGATCCAAGTGCTTTATGCAAATTCAGATGAGTTCCATGTTCAAGAATGACTACGTACTGCCACTAACAAAGTGTGTAACATAAAAGCTTTCCTTTTTCCCCATCATGAGCGATGAGTGCCTCATGTGTTTTTTACGAGCTTGATGAGGGTAACCAGATGCTCGGTATAGCTCATCTCATAGACGAGTCCAATCCCAAATATTTTCTGAACCTAGGATAGGAGGGGTCCATCCCATGACGAGCCCTTCAATGTAAGAATTTAACAAGTCCATAGAAGGTAAACTCGGTCGTCATTTCATGTTTAGAGAGTCTAAAAAGAACTAAAGAAGACTCCAACAGTCCTTTTTCGTAAAGTTAGCCTCATCACCCGAAAAAGGGTAAAACAACGCGGGAGAGGACTCTTCCAGTCATGATTGGCTGGAGTATGCCTTTTTCATTACTAGTTCCCCCTGGTCCGAAAAGGGGTAAACTATCACCAAGGAGACGGCCATTCAAATTCTTTTATAAGCGTGAACGTGACAAGTTCGCTTGGCAATCTTTTCGTATTTCGAGAGCCTAAAAAGAGCTTAAAGGTAGACTCCGAGGGGTTCCTTTTCCGTAGGAGTTTAACGAGCCCAGAAAAGTGATAAATCGTAACTCGGTAACATATTCTCATGGTTTCAAGAGCATGAGAAAGAACAAAGAGTAAGCTCATGATCATTAAATAATTAAAATCTAATGAAGCGAAAAGATAAACGACAAAATACACAAGGGATGTTCATACCTGAGATGACCGTTCCAATATGAAAATGGCGTAGAAAGGTATTTCACAACTCCTGCACACTTGGGAACTAGGTCAAATAGTCAACCGAACGTTCAATTATAATAAAACCGATCCAAACTATAGCAAATGGCATAATGGCATCAAATATTTGAAAAAGGAATATTCCATTTTATTTATAAATAGCAATAAAAACCAAACATAGTCACCATTGTTCTATTTGCCAAATCTGGGACGAGTAGTGCCATTTGGAGCCAAATCTTCACTCATTGATTCTAGGAGCTACGATCAGCCATTTCACTCACCGTCGAGAGCAGGTAACCCTAAACTTCATCCAGCAAAATTGTAGTGGTTTACATTTTTGAATTTCAGTCATTTTTTTGGGTTTTGGCTTGATTTGGGAAGGGCCATTGCACCCTCGGCTCGTCACAGTTAGCCTTTTCGAGAACTGCAATGAGACCAAGTTGTCGCAAAGGTTACATAGGTGGACTGGGACGACGTCTCTTTGTTTGCAAAAATGGGGTGCGACGACGGCGACGTCCATCCCCAAATTCAAACTAAGCTCAAAAGAAAGACTCCTAGTGGTTGAAATAAGTTCTAACATTGTTTATACTCCTCTATTAGCAGGTTCCAAGCATCGAAATGGTTCTAGAATGGAGAGAACAAGAACATGAGTTGGATGATGAACAAGCTGCAAACGACCCACGGTGTGTAGAAGCATTGAGGAACTGTGGGCTCCTCAAGTTCTTCCGAGTCCATGGGATGAGATCCCAAATCCCACTATTGACTCACATGCTCTGATGCTGGGATGCGGCCCAGCAATACTTTGTGATCGGTGAGCATGAGCTTACCATAGATGTCGAGGACATTTATTTTTTAACCGGATTGTCCCAAAGAGGGGACAACGTGCTACTTACTGGATCACGTGGGAGTGAACGGACTGTGGACAATATGATCCAGTAGCATTGGGTTCCCAACACTCGTGCATCTAGTGGGAAGATTCCCATTAAAGATGTACAAAAATGCCCATTATGTGCCATACTGTTCACCATTACGAGGATGGCAGGGAGCCAAGCTCCTCACTTAGCCACCAAGGCATAGATGCTTTATGCATAGGACTATATGTCTCCAAAGATCTTTAACTAGTGCGAGGGGGTCCTCGCAAACATGCGAGCTCAGCTGATAAAGTATCTGTGGGGAGAGCTCAAACAGTTCGGCTATGGATCAATAGTGATCTCATTCTTACTGGAACGGTTCCCCCTTTTACGTCCTCAAGTACCACTGGAGGATAGGGATCCTAGAGATCCTCACATGGCCAGGTGGACCGATGTGATGGCCCGACATGGTGGGGGCCCTATTATTGGATACCCTCCTGAGTTCTTTACTTGGCTGGAGGGCCAGTTACTGATGGTGGAGGATTTCCCATACAGTGGCATGGACTTTAGAGATGACCCAGACTTGCTGCTGCCAGAGGGAGCATCATGGGGAGACCTCGGTAAGAACAAATGACCCTTGTAATTTTTTTTTAAGTTTTTTACATTTATAATTTTTTTTGATATAGTGCTGACAAATGAACAACATGTGTGTGCAGATGTGGGACCTATGTGACCTATGGGTACCTCTCTTTTGACTAGGAGAGAGAGAGGGGAGGTAGCAGTTGTAGGTCCGGTTGTGCATGCTACCATCATGGAGATGGATAGAGTCTATGCCAATCTGAGTGGGTTGACATTAGACGTCCCTGAGCCATCGATAGATGAGGTGTCGCAGCCCATGTAGGTACACACAGTTGGAGCTACTGCGCACTTCAATGCGCTGCTTCACAAGGTTGCGAGAGCTATTTCCAGACTCAACAAGCTAGGGCTGCTAGACCTCCTAGGGTTGTACGGGCCAGGTGATAGGCCATATGTTGTTATTGTGTGTGTACTGAGAGCTTGGAAGCCTCAGATTTTGTACTACTGAAAGCTGCAAGGCTTCAAGTTTTGTAGAGACTTACTGAAAGCCATCGTGCTTCAGACTTTTGTATCAGCACTACCTTTTTGAGATTATATATAGACAATCCGGCGATTTACACATTATGTGTTCCAAAAATAATGATGTGGTCTTGTTTATATGCTTTGCTTTTATACAGTGTATTATTTACATGTTGTGAATGCTTTTACATATTATGAGTATTATGTGTGTGCGATGTACCAATCTAGAATGAAGTTGGCCATGGAGTCAGCAACTGCATTTAAGTCTCGTGGAATGTGCAGGTATTGAATGGATTCGAATGACCTTTCCAGGAGACGAAATCATCTAAAGAGATGGAGTAGGGTAGGATCACAGATAGTGTAGACCCGGTTAAGATGGGAAACCACTAGTTGAGAATCCATGTGGATGACAATGTGGTTCATACCCAAGGAAATAGCATCGGTTAAGGTTCCAACTTCTTCCAGATACTTTGCGGCATTGTTGGTTGCAAATCCAAGGCAACCTCCTCCTGAGTTGATGAGCTCGCCTGTTGGGGAATACAGTACCCAAGCTGCCGAAGCAAGTTTACGAGTATGTCAGCTGGCACCATTCACAAATCCGTAGCATGTTACCATCTGCACACGCAGAAAAAACATGGTATAAGAAGCGGAAAAAAGATCTAAAGACACTCAACAACAAGCGCGTCACACCACACAAACACGCCATGTACAGTATATACAAAAATTCTATGCATGACAGGATCAGGCATAGTACCTCTTCAGGTAAATCCCATTACGGGGTTCACCCAAAGATATTCCATCATAATCTTCAAGCTCGTAAGCTCCATCATAATCTTCAAGCTCGTAAGCTCCTTTTTCCAAAACACATTTGACAATGTAAGGTCCATGCCACATGGACTCGAACTTTCATGCCCCTAGTTTGTCATGTTTCTGGTCGTATGTGAGGACCAGGTCACCCTCATCCAAAATCCGAGGTTCAATTGACTTGTCGTATTGAGCTTTGATGTGTTTCTTGTGTGCTTCATTAGCAAGAGCGTCATCTCGGTGGGACTCGTCAAGTTTTGCTAAGTACAGGGAACGTTCTTCCTCGGCAGTAATATTAGGAAGAAGTTCGACAGCGAGTTGTAGAGACAGAATTTCACACATTATGGGAAGGACAGCCTCCAATCCATACACTAGTTGAAAAGGAGTGAAACCTGTGATGGTTTTAACGGAAGTTCTATAGGCTTATAATGCTGAAAAGAGCATATTATGCCAGTTGGACTTATGTGTACCTAACATCCTTTGGACCATAGTTTTCAAGACCTTGTTAATGGCCTTGACCTGTCCATTGGACTGCAAGTAGTAGGGTGTTGAGTTTTCATGATGAAAACCCAATCTATAGCTCAGTTCATCAACCATATGGTTATGAAAGTGAGAACCATGGTCGGTCACTATCGCCTACAAAACTCCAAACCATGCTATTACATGATTGAACATGAAGAGTGCGGCGGTCTTTTCATCGTTTTGGTATGTAGGCATTACCTCGGCCCACTTTGTGAATTAATCCACAACTACTATGATGTAACTATGCCCCCTGGCCGAGGTAGGCTTACAATGAATAAAATCAATGCCCCATTTTGCGAAGGGGCCCACGGCGATAACCAGGTGTAATGGGGAGGGATGGGTGTGCTTCTTCATATGGAAGTGTTGACATGGAGGACATCTTTTCACGGCCTCAATACAATATTTGAAGATAGTAGGCTAATAATATCCTGCACGCAAAATTTTATGGGCTGTAGCCATCCCATAGAGGTGACCACCACACGCCCCAGCGTGACAGTCATTCAGAACGCGTTCAGCCTCATCGAGAGTTAGACAACGTCGAAGAATTGAATCGACACCACGGCGGTACAAAGTATCACTGATGATCAGATAATACTTCGCATGGTGACGTATTCTACAGCGGCCGTCGCGAGACAGTTGAGGGTTGAAGTGTTGGGTTTGAAGATATAATGAAATATCTCCATACCATGGATTAGTCGTACTGATGAGAAACAACGATTCATCCAGAAAAGAATCATTGTGCTCAACTTCTACATCGGGATGGGGAATGTCACAAATAAGCTCAGCAAACACCAAAGACTTTTTAGACTTGGCTTTCTCGAAAAGAAGGTCAAATTCTTGCAGTATCACAATCCAACGTGAATACTTGCCCCCAAGTACCTGTCGTGTCAATACGCGGTACATGGGATTCGAGTCTGCAATGATGGTGGTGGTGCGGAGCAGGATATAGTGTCGGAACTTTTGGATGGCGATGACTGCCGCGAGAGCAAGCTTCTCAACATGTGAATATCTAGTTTCAGTTTCAATGAGACCCTTACTCGCATAGTATATTACATGTTCCTGGGCGTTTTGATCCTCCTGTACCAAAACCATGGTGATAGTGGTAGCAGAAGCAGCGAGATATAAGATGTTATCTCGGAAATAGTTTGGCAGTTGGATTACGGGGGCATGCGTGATGGCATGTTTGATGTTGTCGAAGGATTTCTGAGCTTGATCGTCCCAAATGAACAAGATGTCCTTCTTAAGCAGTTTCATATACCCCTTAGTCTTCTCTACGAAGTTACAAACAAAACACCTTAAATAAGTCGCCTTCCCTTGGATACTTTGAATTTTTGTCACGTCGATTGGAGGTGGTAGGTTGACAATGGCCTCCACCTTTAAGGGATCGATGCGGATCCCATCCTTCGAGACAATAAACCCTAAGAGGTGTCCAGACTCAACGTAAAAGATACACATATGAGGATTTAGATGGATATTGTACCTTCTGCATCTGAGGAAGATGGCTGTCATATGATCCATGTGGAACTCACGTTGATTTGAATGAGTAGGGAGATCATCCAGGTAAGGTTCCACAAAGTCCTTAATTTCATGGAAGGCATACGACATGGCCTGCTGGAATGTGGTGCCAGCATTTTTAAGGCCAAATGGGAGTTTGCGGTATGCAAACATCCCCCAAGGACAGATGAAATCCATCTTATGTTGGTCGGCTGGGTTGATCTCAATCTGGTTGTAACCGGAAAATCCATCCATGAATGAAAAGATGACGCTTCCGGCACAATTGTCGATAATCTGGTCAATGAACGGGGTCTGGTAGTTGTCCTTTAGACAAGCCTTGTTAAGTTCCCGATAATTGACACAGACGCAAATGGTACCCTGCTTTTTGTTCACAGGGATGATGTTTGACACCCAATCTGTCAAAGGGACAGGATAGATGAAGCCATCCTTTAAGAGCTTTTCAATCTCTTCCTTGATCGCTGCAATCTTTCGGGGGTGTACCAGTCGCAACTTTTGACGTACAGGTTTGATGTCGGGATAGGTTTTTATTTCATGAGAAACAATCACGGGGACTATCCCAGGCATCTCCTCATAGGACCAAGCGAATACATCTCGAAATCGCTTAAATAAGGCCATACCAATAGCTATTTCTTCAGGGGAACACTTCTGGCCTATGCGAATGTGTTCCACTACACCAGGTTTTACCGAGATGTCTACCGGGGTGGTAGGCTCAATGTTGGCCAAGTTGTCCTCAGTGTCCGACGGACATGTAAGTATGGGGGAATGAGGGAACGGGTAGACATCTGGTGAAAAGATGGTGCTAATGTTGTCCTCTATGTACTCCAAAGGGGGGAGAAAAGACGACCTATGGTGGAGGTCATCCCATGGACCATCATCAACATTCATAACTTCCATGATGGACTCGTCTGAATGAAAAGTCCGAAGTAAGAGATCGGGTAGAGATGATGATTGTCGTAGAGAACAGGATGGGGGAGCCACAGCTAAGTGGTTCTCCGGTGCTGACTGATAGCCTCGTAAATACGTTCAGTGGGTGAAAAGGGCATTGCGTCTCCAATCAAGTGTTTTGTGGCTTCGTCAGGTACAATCCAAGTATCATTGGAGTGAGATGAAATCTCTGTGGAGATCATGTTCACCGAGGCAACATGATTAGGGAGGTCCGAAATTGGAAAAATTCCCATGAGAGATGAATCTTTCAAAAGGCCAACCCCTATACTCTCATACTGCTTTGACGTTTGTCCAATGGAAGGAACATGGTCACCAGGATGAGTAGTAGTGTCCGGTGTGCAAAAATCTAGTCGGTCAACAGTAACAATTCATCCTTGGTGGGGAATTGTACTATGCAGAAGATTGAAGAGGCTACCGCCTGCATGGCATAAAACCAATTGCGACCAAGCAAGAGATTATAATCTATCAGGGCCGAGACCACTTCCACATTAATGGTTACGGTCTTTCCACCCAACTCAACTGCGAGAGCTTGTAGGAGCCGATGAGGTTGAAATCCACGCCCGTCGAATGCTTTCAATGTGGTAGGAGAACGATTCAATTCGGGAGAGTCGATGGCTCTCTAATAGGTGATAGACATGACAGAAGTAGAGGTGCCTTCATCCAAAATGGAACGGTGGACAATTTTCCCAACAATGTTCGTAGCTACTTGGAATGCGAGCTGATGGGAAAGCCTCGGCTTGAAGTAGTCAAGTCGGAACATGATGGTATTCGAAGAATTAGGGTCGACTACACCAATTGCTGTGAGGAGAGTTTTGCGTTGATTAGGACAATTTTACAAAACTTCCAGGGTAGACATGGCGCAAGGGGCTTGTGCCAAGTCCTCTAAGATATTGTAATTTTGTGCTACCCGAGCATTAGGATTGAAAACTGCTTTTCGAATCGTGCTCTTGGGTGGTTGCAATATCGAATCTAAGGACGACTTCTCAATGGTGAGAGAAGCTAACGGTACAGTGACATTAGGTATAGAGTTGGAAGCTTTTTCAGTATTACTTCCAACAGGTTCTTTCAAAGAGACTGGGTCGTATGATTGTGAGCAAGTGTTCAAATTGATTTTCTCGTTACGTACCATGAGAACATGCGTGGTATTGGATGGTTCCCCCTGGGCTGGGGGGGTTGAGCAATCATTTGCTAATTTTGAGTGGGAAATGGATCGTTGAGGACTGCGGAAGTCAGTTCACCCCTAAGAAACTTTTGGACTTCATCTCTATGGGGACACTCTTTAGAAAAATGATCATCTCCACATAGTAAACAAGGAAATTTTAGTTTCCGTTTCTATTTGGTGTCGTCAGGAGTTCTCTTTTGTTCCTGCTGGGTGGAAGATTTCTTCGGTTTCCCCTTATTCTTCTTCTTGTTGCCGGACTTCTGAGATGAAGCTGATTTGACAGAATTCACCTCTTCAGTTACAGCAGGAGCGGTCGACTTGGTGGTGTTGTGCCCAACCTGAGTTGGTAATGGGGAGGAACCATGAAGGTTTGACGATCCAACAGGCTGGGCGGTAAGGGATCCAATGATGCCATCAGTTTGGGGTACCTTGGGAGGTTTTGTGGGGTCATAAGTGTCACGGGGTGCGTCAGGAAGAATTTCGAACAGGGTGCCCGATTGAGCATAGACCAAGTCTAGGTAATGGGCACGAGCGATAGCTTGTTCTTCAGTGACAGCACCACCCATGGCAACATCTCGAGCTATGTGAGGGATGAGAGACTTCATAAACCAATCTACCAGGATTTGGTTTGGAATGGGAGCCTTAATCAAGTGCCTTCTCCTCCGCCACTCATGTATATGAGTAGAGATATGAGTAGCGGTATTCTGGCAGAGAGAGGTGAGAAGGTCCGTACTAGTTTCATACCGGACAGGTAGTTAGAAGTGAGTCAAAAAGTTCATAGCAAGAGAACCAAAATCATGAAAAGAATGAGGTGGTAATTCGATATACCACTTGGCAGTCGAACCAGTGAGAGTCCATTGAAATAATCTTAGATGAATCGAGTCGTCCATCAAAGAGTTGGATGAACACCATAAATGGTATGTCATCATGTGGTGTTTAGGATCCTCGTCCGGCTTTCTGTCAAACTTAGGGATATTCGATGGAAGTTTCACTGGAATTGGGGGCCAGTTAGTTCCGTGGTAGATGGGGTCGTTCATCAGTCGAGATAGATCAGGTAGGTCCAAAGTAGCCAAAAAGGACAGTTGTTGATTAGGTTGCGACTACTAGTAGTACCGGTAAGGCATGTAAGGACTGGTAGGACCTCATATTGACTGATTAAAGGGTGACCACGGAGTAAACTGACCATAGGAGGGTGTGTCGCCCGGACTGTATGGAGGTCCACCACCATAAGGTGGTCCATTCCAATAAGGTGGGGGTCCACCTCCACGACTGGGAGGAGGTAGGGGTCTGCCGCCACCACCGGGAGGAGGTGGAGGTCCATAACCATAATAAGGTGGCCTACCACTACCTCCACTGCCAGAAGGATGGGGGCCCCCACCACCTCCGCCACCAGAAGGATGAGGGTCTCCACCGCCACCATAATAATTAGATCTGTCATCGCCTCCGCCTAGAGGGGGTGGTGGACCACCTCCACCGCCCGAAGGGAAATGTCCTCCTCCACCATAATAGGGTGGTCCTCCGCTGCCTCTGCCTAGGGAGGGTGGTGGACCATTCCCCCCACCGCTGGAAGGGTGGGGGCCATTGTTGGTGAAATGAGTTGGACCTCCACCAGAAGGGAGAGATCCACCTCGTCCAAAGTTAGGTGGGGGACCCCGCCTCTAGTAGGAGGTGGGAGTGGACCAATCGGGGGTGGTGGTGATTGAGTTATAGTTGGTTTGGGTCCATGTTGTAAAACAGGATGTTGGCCCCATAGAGTGTAGGGATTTCCGAGATAAGGTATCCCGTATGGTGCGTTTCTGAGATTAGATTGACTCGGCGCAGGGTTAACGGAACCTGGATATGCTTGACTCCATGGGGGTTGAGTTACATTGGATGGCCCCCAACATGAGATAAACCCATGGTGGATGGTCTAGTGGGTTGGGGAGGTCCGTTGGGGATTCCACCACCTACGTTTTGGGTAGGAAACGAGGGTTTCCCCCCAACCACAATAGGCTGACCATTATTCAAAGGTTGAACCAACATAGGTTGTTGATTAGCTACCATAGTAATAACGTTACCAATGAGATAATCTGGGGGAATGGAGTATCCTCCCTACAAATTTTGAGGTGGGGGAGGAGCTGGTAAGGTAACTGTGGTAGTAACGGGTGTGTTGGATTGTTGTCGCTCAACTGGTTGGTTCACTTGAAGTGCAGGATTGGACTCTTGCAAGGGTTGACCAGTCTCATTAATGGTCGCATTGTGGGAAGATGGTTCGGGTGAACCAAAAGATATCGTATGAATTGAGGTGTCTCTATACCTAGGCCATTGCTCGAGACTTTGTCTTCGAAGTTCATCACCCCTAACATGTAATCGTTCCAGACGATCATGAATAGGGCCAAAAATTCCAGCGGGGTCGGGCCTGTAGAAGGGTCTAGAGAGTTCTGGAGTAGTCCAGTTGGGTGGGGATGTGATGGCAAAATGAACCACTGGGTAACCGGTAGAAGATGTCCAGTAAGTTGCTGAAGGACCAACAGCTGTTGTGGGGTCGTCTTGGGGTTGATTTATCCATTCCAACGATCCAGGCTCTACTGGCATAACTGCCGAGAGGGTATTGTCTTGCAAAGTAGAAATTTCCACCTCTTCACCCTGTGGAGGGTTGGAGGTGGATGAATCTGGTGGAGTTGGGGGAAACAAAAGTCCTCCAACATTCAGAGTGGGGTTTTCAACTTCAGTAACTACGACCGCATTACGCTCATCCATTCTTACCCTCGAAATAACCTCCGGGTTAAGGGGATATTCAGGTGATAAGTTTAAGAGACTACGAGACCTTCTCCAAGGAAAATCCTCTAGAGCATCAAGAAAGTCAACCAGGGTGGCTGAAACAACGTTTCTCCTAAGGGTATGATACAAAAGAAAAGCAATCCACAACTAGTCGAACTAAGGCAACAAGCAGACTTATGTGATAGAGTGGATTCAAAGTCTGGAACCTCATGGGATTATCAAGGCATCACAAACCACTATATACTACAAGGTCTAACAATATGACGCGACAAGGAGGATTGGGACCATACCCTTTCCTGCATACCCGATTACCTAGACAGTACATGCGTGCTAATATCTCCGATTGCTATTCTCAGTGTATTGATTTGCCAAGACGGCCAAATGGTTAACTCAGTTGGTTTTAGGAATCCTAGTGGTGTCTCCCGATATACGCAAGGTACATGGGAGCTCAAATCCGTAGTGGTGTTGTCTAATGCACAATCGTTCAGCAAGAGACCTTCTGATATACTACCAAGTACGTGATACACCCTTCGATATATGCCAAGTACGGATTATGGTACTTGGTGGGTACGTGAAGGAGCTCGATATACCGATAAGTACGTGGAACACTACAATACCCCCAGGATACAATGTTGGAAAATAACGACAGCTGCTACGCTTAACGACGTTGGAACACGTCTCTAACTTACACACAAGTTGCTAAAAAAATTTACCTAGTTCTACCATTAATTTTATCTGGACGGTTAGGTGAATGCATGAGGCGAGTACATAATCGGAAGCATAATGCAATTCCTAGCTACATGCACAAAATATTATTTTCTTTCAATGAATTCTAACTATGGGAAGGAGAAAAAAATTTCTTTCCAACAAGATTTTCCAAAACAACACAATGCAACAATTCCCAATTCAAACAAGTTTGACTATGAAAACATTCTTTTCATTTTGTGCGAAACGCAAAAATTACAACACTACTAATCCAAATCGTAACATTTTTCTTTTCTTTTTCCTTTTCGAAACGAAAATGATGCTAGGTAAAGAGAAGAGAGGATTCTAAGATGGAGTATGCAAGCTTTTCAATTTCACTTCCAATGGCCTAAAAGCAGTAAGAATTAAAAATGCATCTATCTTTTCTTAGCATGGAACTAATTTTGCAAAAAACCTAAAGTATATTTTGGATTTTTCGAGAAAATGAGAAACTCATAATTCAAGAAAAACACAAGTGATCACACATTCATTCATTTTTTTCCGAAAATGCATAAGCAAAACATTCCAATGCACGAACAATTTTCTTCAATAATGTTTGAGAGATGATGGGAAAGAGGCACTTTTAACTTTTCAATGGATGTATCAAAATATTAACTTGATAACAACTACGCTTTCAGATGTAAATGACTGAAAAGAAAACACTACTTGCAGCACTCAGTACACTCAGAAAACTCAAGAAAAGACAAGCACTCAATCGAATTGAAAGACACACTTAACTCAAAGTCAGATGGTAGCAAGCAAAGCTCAAAAATGATGTAAATGAGTTTTGGGAGCTGATCTAATGTGGTAACCATATCAGTTAAGGAGAGGAGGGAATGCAAGGGTGAGCGGATGAAGGTGGAGGAGACAAGAGTATCCACCACTACCGGTTCTCAGACTTGTCCAAGACGGAACCCAAAATCAATCCAAACAAAACCAAACACTCAACACACCAATTAAAGATGGGATCTCTGGCTAGATCTTGCAGGACAGAGGGAGTTCATACAACAAACCAAAGCTCAGAATAAGAAATGGAGATGGGATGCCTGCATGCTCAATTCGACAAATCGACGCACTCTGTGCGACGTCGCAGTTCACCAATGCGGGGAGTGCGACGATTTCGCAGTATGCCATACAATGCCCTCTTGACCTCACACATTAGGGGGGAAACTATTAACACCTAAATTTTTTCCACCTACCATCTCTTTATCCCCATCGTACATATACATCATTACCACATTTCATTTCCACCCCTTGGACCTTCATTAAAACAAAAATCAAAGTTGCACACCAAAAAGGGCCATGTTATAAATTAAATTGCTCATGTATCTCGAAATAAATGAGAAACCTTTTCCCTGACTTGATTTTTGGATGTGTTTCACGGACAATCTACCGAGAGCGGACTCAAGGCTTGATCTCCCTAGCTTAACGTAAGTCTAGAACAAATAGGACAGAACATAAAATACTTTCCTAGATCGTATAGAGGTACAAATGTAAGAGTAGATCGTTTACCTTAGATTCGTATATCCCTTTCTCCTCCGTTGATCCAATGCTCCAGCGCTGCCAGATTGCAAGTAGCTAAACCCTGTTGAACATATGACAGGCCACAAGAAGTGAAAGCATATATTTCATATGATAGATCTAAGCTAACAGTTAAGGAAGAAAGCTCTAAACATCATCAAGAGACAACACTTATGGAAAGCAATTATATTAATTGTATTGAAGAATGGAGAAGTACAATAGAAAAGAGGATTACAACCATCGCCTTAATGTTGCAAGCTCCTTCCGACAATCCATGCCAAAGCTCCTAGAGAGAAGTGGATGTTCCCCAAGCTAGATTGTTAGGTCTATTGGGCTTGATTTCACCAGCATGAGAGTACCATAGACTTCCTCCCTTTAGAATGGGAGTGAGCTTCACTTAAATAGGACTAAGTGGATAGGATATGGATAAGATAGGTTGAGATATGATAGGAGAGACTTAAGGGATCTTTCCAAGGTGTTAGGAATCGAGTGCCAACTCTCCCAAGAGGTCAGGGATAGGGTCCCAAGTCAGCAAGCTTTGAGAAGAAGCTCGAAGAAGCTATTTTTTCCATCTAACTGACTTCGTCGCACCCTGTAATGGAGCAAGGTGCGATGTCACATGCTGCATGAGTGTAACCTGGGACGACCTCTCAAAACCTAGTACAAATGGGTACAAATGCTTCCAGGTCAATCACTCAATCAAGGTAACTCCAGGGGTGTATACATTGAATCTCATGATGGGAAGATTTTAGGTGTAATAGGATGTTTCTCTTTTTACCCTCAGGGAAAATAAAAAACTTAGCATGATTTCTATGATATCCCAAATTGGATAAAAGGATCAAAAAATTAAAAGGAAAAAAACAAAAATCAAAAATCAAAAATAAAAGCCTGATCCTTATCCTAAAGCTACCCATCATGCCTATAAATTAACCCTCAAGGTACTTCACTCAACACCAATTCTCCATTCATTGCTCAAGTCATTTCTCTGTAAAAATATCCACGAAATCAAAACTACCCTTCCTGTTCCAGTCTCACCTTACTGGAGATCGCATACATGATGTTTGGACGGAGAATCGTGGACTACTAGGAGACCAAGCAGACCCTTCCTCGAATAGCTGCAGGGGGGCCTTCTACTACAACTTAGAGATGACACTTACTCTTGTAAAATTCCATTTTAATAATGAAAAATATTCTTTATTCTTTTACATGATGTTTTATGTATCTGTTTGCTTGATGAAGAATGCATAAAAATGTTAGATTAAATTTTCTTTCATTGTTATTTAGTTTTGCATGCCTATTAGATCAGTCATTTTAATTTTTGTTCTGTTTGGTTTTACATTTATCTTGAAACTCTAGTAAGATTAGCACAACTCTTAGTAGGTGCACTTTTGCAGGTGTTGGTGTGAAAACACCAACACCATGATTTGATGTTTCTTGCCTCAAAAATGTAATTGGTGACAAGATCCCAGTCCATATTATTTTACCACACATTAATGAAGAAGAGAAAATGATAATAGAACCTGAAACAATCATTAGCACACAGAGTAGGAAACTATGAAATCAACTAATTACCGAGTAAATCATTAAGTGGAAGAACTTTTCAATAGAAGAGGTGACATGGGAAGATCGGTTCTTCATGTAGAAACATCCATAGTTAATCAAGTGTTAAGGACGACACTTGTTTGAACATGAGAGGTATGTTAAGCCCTATATATTATGACATGAAATTTCTATTATTATATTAGTATTATCTTTATTGGTCAAATAGGACCGTAATTTTACCCTTTGTCTCCTATATGCATACAAAGGAGACCTAGTTTTAGAAATGATCTCATCTTATCTTTTACATTTGTTACATTGTCAAAGGAGATTTCCCCCTTGAACAGGCTTCTGATTCATCTATTTATTGCACTATCAAGGCCTTGGGTTACTCTCTCTCTCTCTCTCTCTCTCTCTCTCATTTTATGCTATTTTGGGAATTTGGTGCATAACAAGTGGCTTTTGTTGATGCTCTCAAGAGGGGACTCTATGATGTTTGTAACTTATTACATGTACACAAGATAACTAATTTCTTCCAATAGAGAGACCACATGGTATTGGAATACACCAATATCTTCCATACTTTGTTCTCAAAGCTAGGTATTAGAGACTCCCAATAACAATTGGTTCTGAACTACTACAATTCCTTACATAGGTACATTCAAATGTAGATGGATTTATTGGATATCTTAATATGAGGCACATATCAAGAAAAAAATTAAGCAAACAAGTAAGTGAGAGGTTATATATACAAATATTTTGTAAAAAAAAGCATGGTAAAGTCAACCCTAACTCAAAAAACAAAGGGGAGAGCAAGGATAACCAACCTTAGGATAACTACTCCAATCCATAGGAAAAGAATGGTAATGGGAATTTGAAGGACACTGGAAAGTGGTGTGAGTTACACAAAAGACCCTAGCACAACACTAGTCAATGTCACTTGAAGTTGTCATTGTTAACTGATTTGAAAGCCTCAGAGTCAAATTCTAGCTCAAAATTTGATTTGGATCCATATAAGGCAAAGTAGATAAATGATGTGTAACTTGGTGTTATCATCACAACCACAAAGATCCAACCAAAAGAGAGAGAGAAGCCTCAGGAATGTAAGAAATTTTTCCATTCACAAATGTGGATCAAGGGGACTCCACTACATTTCATTCTTGATAGTGGTAGCCAAAAAAACCTAATCTCATCAAAGATCATCAAGATATTATTTTTTTTAATAATTCCAAACCCCCAACCATACATCATCAATTGGCTCAACTAGGGACAAGACATACATTGGTTCGTAATTGCACTTTCCCTATAGCATCAAGGAATTCCAAGTTGCTCTACGCAAATTTCATGATGTTCTTTTAGGACAACCCTATATGTATAAATTACATTTTATTTATGCATTGGCCTCGTAGAGTCGTTGTTACTTTGGGAGGTTAGCTCTACAAGGTACTAGAACAGTTTCAATTACTATATTTTCATTGATATATGTAGAGAAATGCAAAAAGGTAATCACTTAGACTAGAATATTTGTCATCTTCATGATTTGATCAGAAGATGAATGAAATATCACTATGACCACCATGGCCTCTACACAGTAGAAGCATGTGGACGAGATAGTGGAGAATACAAAGATATATTTTCTTAATTGCAAAGGTGCTTCTATACTACCAAGCCAATCATTGAATTGATTTGGTACATAGTAGTCATACTAATGGTCTAGTATGCATACCCTCTCTTCTAGAGAATGAATAAATCAAACATCAAATTCAAGAGCTAATCCAAAAGGTGAGAGTAACTACACCTGGAAATGATGTTACAAGTGCCGAAGTGGAACTATTGATGACCATGATAATCCTGCGGGGGTGGGGGACCAGAATACTAGTGAATTTACTAGATGGAGAACCTCATTGTACTACTACTACCATGATTTGTAAATGTGAACATTGCTACCTTCAAAACGTATGACTCTCCCTGATGTGATAAATGTGTTGACATCGAGCATAGGAGATACCACTAAGTTAGGGAGAACTGATTACTCTCCCTAATTAGTGAAAGGTGGCCCCTTATGTTGATTGAAAGGGACCCCAAGGTACAACCACAATTACTGCAACTCTCTAAATATAGGGACTTGATGTTAATGAGAGATGAAGAATGTGACAATATTAGGGTCATATCTTGAAGTTGACCAAGATCATGTTGTAACCAACTATAATACCAATTGACCTAACACAATACTAGCTCATAAGCGTGGGGATCATAACTTTCATTCATCAATGTCAACTTGGGGAGTTGTATTGATAGAAGCATTCTTCAAAAGAGATGGAAAAAATGTAATGGAGGGAGACAAACTGTAGATGAAGTGTTTTATTGGAGACACGACACTGAGGGTGATGGTGACTAACTGAATTCACAATGTTAGGGGTAGGGATACTCAACAACATTGATCAAAGTTGAACATGGGTTTTTTCCAAAAGAATGGTGGCATTCCCATGGTTTTGAGTGGAAATGATGTTCACTAAAATTTTCAAACCAAGCACATAGTCCCATAAGCCCAGTGTGGCAATTAGTCCACATTATATTCTAAGAGGTGTGGAGGTTGTACCATACTCCAACACCCCCCCCCCCTCCGACATAACTCAAGGGAATTGAACCTAGGACCTGAGATTTGATACGATGTAAGGTTTGTTGTTACACCAAAACCTACAGATGTTGGTAAAATTTCCAAACCAAGCACATAATCCCATGATCCTAGTGTGGCGATCAGTCCTTATTATATTCCAGAGGTGCGGTGTTTATTCCATACGCCAACAAAACACCTCATTTGTTCATCACTATTACTCACTCTAATTGAGATAGATGCTTTAAATTATATTTCCAGTGCAATCATCACTCAACATGGACATCTGATGGCCTATCATAGTGAGACTCTCCAATGCATTTTGTAGGTACCCGACATATTATAAGGAGATGTACTCCATTATGTAATATTGTCACCAATGGAATAATTACATTTTGGGGAAGGAAACAATCCTCCACGTAATCAAAATCCCCTTCAGTTCATGTCGAAACTAGGAAATTTACAAAGCAATAGCCATTATAAGTGGTTCGTGCACTTATAACATTTCCACCTGAACATCAAGTACAAGAATGGAAATACAAATCACATTGCAGACTTCCTCAATCGACCAATGGTTCCAGTGCTAACTATGGTGTTCAATTCTTATGGTCACAAGACCTCCAAGTGGCCTCAATTGTATGATTGTGACCCTAAATCGATTGTTACTTATTGAACATTAGGCATAGGTAAACTAGTCTCATACTTTCATCTCTACGATGAACTTTATGCCATTTGGGCCATCTTTGTATTCCTTCAAGAAAGCATGAGAAGTCGATTTGTGAGGCACATTATAGTTGATTACATTCATGCAAAAGAAGACATTGCAAAAGTCCAAAACTACCTTCTAACATAAAGTATGCCCTAAGATGAAATAAACCTAAATGTCCAACCCAGCTATAAAATAAGATTTGTTTTGCCTAGTTTGTACTACTTTGCATTTTACAATAATTTTATATTTCATTCATTAATAGAATTTGGATTTCCCTATTTTATTAATTTATTTTTAATATCTATGTGTGTTTCCATTTATATTTATGCCTTCATTTTGTTCTCTTCATATTCCAAATCATGGATATTCCTTCAAGCTCCCATTCGTACCATGCAATTTCAACCTTCCATGTGAAAGTTATGGCGGAATTACTAGAACCATTTGTTTTTCCCTATTTTAGGAGAGAAAACTTATATGGATTGCAAATTCACAAATATTTCCTAATATATCTGAAAATTGGACTTGAAACATCCTTATCTATCTTCTATATAATTCCACCTGTAGTGCTCAATTTAAAGCTCGCAATCTTCATGTATGATTGTTTACCAAAACCATTTGTTTAAGCCTATTTTGAGGACTAATCAAAAACCCTAACTTGTATAGCATATAACCCTAAAAATATAGGGAAGTAGGTTCTGAATTTTTTATCCAATATACTTCATTTTATGATATCAAGCCTCAAAATTTTACGCAATGCCAATTATCCAAAAAACATTGTAGCAAAAAAGGGTATGAAGACTCATTTTAAGGATTCAAACCAAGGATCATTTGGTTTGATACCAAAGGCACTTGGATCAAATAAGAAAAAAAAACTTAATTCAGTAATATCATGCCTAAATCAAGTGAAATGGTGAATGAAAAAGAAGCTTCTTCAAGGTAGCAATCTCCATTTAGAACATATCAAATGCACAAGATAATGTGTTCAGTCAAATGAGTCTCCAAAGAAGACAAAAATAATTAAAATACGATAACGGTAAACCAAGATAACTAGATTTAATGTAAATATAATGAAAGATGGTTATGGTTAGAGACTTAATAGGTGAACACCTATAAATTTTATAAAACAATATATTCATCCCAATTATTTGTCCTCCTCTAAACTAAGTTGTTCATAGTAGCTCATCACTTGTCACAATTACTCACCATAATCAACATAGTTACAATACTTTGTGTGACAAAAGTCTCAAGCTTCATACTAAAGGCATTGCATGCCTAGGTTAACCAATCCCACCTCATGCTCCAACTATATTTTCTTTGTTTCTATTTGCTAGATATTTCATTACATTTCCACTATAGATCCTTATCAGTTACCGTTACCATAAAAGAAAATTATATAATTATATTTACCTAGTTACTATATACATTGTATACGTAATTTAACCTATTAACTAATTTACTTGTATAAATGTATGTATTATGGTTAAATAATATAAATTTTAGTTGTATATGAGTACAACTTGAGTGGGCCTAATGTTATAACTTGAGTGTTCCTAACGATTAAGGATATGTGTTTCCTCCTAGAGGATCATAGGTTCAAATCCAAAGGGGGTTAGGGTATTTACACCTCTGTAGACATTAGCAATCAAATGTTGCATGGAGGGGGTCCCTTGTCCGACAAACAAGGGGATATCATACACCAATTTGGTGTCTGGCTTGGTTATGACCTTAAAACTAGATTTGAGATATATAATTTTACTATAAGAAATATGTATTGTGTTGTGATCATCTAAGATATGGCTATAGCATATGGGTTTCCTCAATTATTTACACCCTTTAAAATGATTAGGGAGTTTATATTAAGGCTATTACATATTATTTTAAGGAGATTGTATGCGCCTATTTCATAATTATAGTGATATAAGAGTTTAGGAGATAGTAAGGTGGAAATATATATGTGGTGAAAAAATATTATTTTAAATTCTTTACTTTGTTTTGCGGTAGGATATATATATATATATATATAAAAAAAAAAAAAAAATTGATTGAGAGAACTATTGGAGTGAGAAATACATACACGCACACATGAAAGCTATTCTACATCAATATAAGAAAGACTTTGAGATTGCTCCATATATTTATCAATTCTATGTCTGCAAAAGAAATAGACTTGTGTCACACAATTGACACAATGAATGCAAATAAGGAATCCTTTCACAAATTATTTTACTATTATCCAAAAGCAAATTGCACGATTTCGAAAGACCAAATTGCAAAAATTATTCTACATATATATACATACATGCACACATGAAAGTTATTCTACATCAATATAAGAAAGACTTTGAGATTACTCCATATATTTATCAATTCTATGTCTGCAAAAGAAATAGACTTGTGTCACACAATTGACACAATGAATGCAAATAAGGAATCCTTTCACAAATTATTTTACTATCATCCAATAGCAAATTGCACGATTTCGAAAGACCAAATTTCAGAAATAGCAAATTGCATGATTTCGAAAGACCAAATTGCGGTAGGATATATATATATAATTGATTGAGCGAACTATTGGAGTGAGAAATACATACACGCACACATGAAAGTTATTCTACATTAATATAAGAAAGACTTTGAGATTACTCCATATATTTATCAATTCTATGTCTGCAAAAGAAATAGACTTGTGTCACACAATTGACATAATGAATGCAAATAAGGAATCCTTTCACAAATTATTTTATTGTTATCCAATAGCAAATTGCACGATTTCGAAAGACCAAATTTCAGAAATTATTCCCCTATTGTTCATAATCTTTATTATGACCCTTTTTTACAAAGCTCATGGAATTTTATTTCAAATGGCAGTGGAACAAATTCAATATGATGCTTACATAGAGAAGTATCCTTTCCTCAAAGACAAATTATTTGTTTCCATCAATAGACTAGGTATCTCTAGTGGATCAAATTTGAATAACCATAGCTTCCTCAATATTGCTTAGAAGCTCTACAATGACCCTATTTTGAAACCCATAATTTTATTTCAAAAGAAAATGAAACAACCTCAAAAGAAAGAATGAGCAATTAGATGTTCTTGCCACAAAATATATATAACTATTTTCCATTATTGAAATGGGCATCTCTGAAATAACAACTTTCAACGGCCACACTTTCTCAGCAATGCACAAAACCTCTATTGTGATATCGTTTTGAAGAGATATTAAAACGTTGCTCACCTTAAGTAAAGATTCCATAAAGATCACAACGAAATGGTTATATTTCCCTATGTGACCAAAACTTTGATGTCACTTTATTAATGTATAATAATTATAGTAAACACAATCATTAACTATAATCAGATATAAATGTATCCCCATACAAATATTTCTCAAGGTACTAAAAGTACCCCTTAAGATAATGTCATAATTGTCATAATTGGTATACTTGTGCAAGTGAGAAAAGTATAAATTATTCGTAAGCTTATATATAAATTGTGTAGTCTAAAAGTTCTATGATTTCAAAAAGAAAATTTTGATTTTTTCTGGCACGATTTTGAAAAAATATGACATAAATTTTCAAAAATCTTGGTTACAACTCTCAAACTTTGAAATTTTGGGTGTCCCATTGGTTTTTGATGGTGTTGAATCCATTACTACCATCAAAATCGTCATTAAAACATAATTAAATTCAGATTTTGTAACAAAAAAAAACATTGGATTCCACTGAAAAGCCCCCATCCATGCCAAATCGTTGAATTTTTAGACAACTCCTATATAAATAGATGATACGGTCACATATCATATACCTAAGAAGCACCCACTTACACTAATGTTGTTGAGTGTTAACCACTAAGGATGTATGATACATTAGATGTAAAGGATATTGGGGTCACAAGTCAAACTTAGTCGGTATATCTCCAATATACCCCTTAATATAGATTTGGCGACACAAATAAGAAAAATTGGCATTAATAAAGTTTGATGAAGTAAATATTACAACATAACTAAAAACACAAGGCTAGAAGGTCAATGCAAAATATTGTTAAATTCCATAGAGTTTCATAAGATAAGTTGTATACCCCTTTCTAAAACATTAAAACTTCTATTAAAATATATTGAAGTAATTACTTGAGTTTTTTTTAGGAATGCAATATATGTAATATTACAAAAATAAACAAGATATAATAAAATGTTTTTAACTTGTAACTACAAGAAAGGAAACAATTTTAGAGTGGTACATCAAATCCAAGTGAGTTGCTTTTTGAAAGGAAACAATTTTAGAGTGGTACATCAAATCCAAGTGAGTTGCATCCTTTCAAAAAGCAACCAATTTAGCTTGAAGCATGAAGGATAACTCCTTAAGCAATAGGCCCGAACATTCCATGCCAAAAATTTCAAAAAAAACATAAGCGTGGGACATCATAGCTGACAAGCACCCAAAAAGTATTATGGACTTGGATAACATTGAAATGGGAAGCAAATTCAGCTACAACTATCTTGTATGATTCACCCTGTGGAACAACGGTCTCCCCTTATAAGCCTTTTTTTGTTCTTGAAGTATTAATGCTCGCATTTGCACTCGTCCTTTTATTGTTACTTTGCATCACTTTAACACTCTAAAGAGGAGACGACACATTTGTGATCGCTTAACAACCTAAGTTTCCTAAATTTTAGCCAAAGTACTTAGTTGTAAGAGAGCCTTGGAAGTTAATTCCATTTCCTTTCCTCCACACCATCAACCTTTTGATCTTTACCAACAAACATATATGACTCCAAAATCCTCTTCCTATCCTGGTTCTTTAGCCATGTAGTATCTTTCTTAATAGAACAAGGATACCCTCAAAACAAGTGAACGAGATCGCTAGAAGGTATTAAAAGAATTATGATGTGAAGGAGAATGTTTGGATAAAGTTTTCAATGAAAAATGTATAATGTAAAGGCATAAGAGATGCATATAATAAATAGTGATTATTAGAATATAAAGGTCATCTACACTATAGATTTAGGCATATTAATAAAGTCACTTGATGACTTTAAGTTACAATAAGTTTAATCATTGTATTAGCATACACATACGTCATTTTAAGTTTTGTGCAATTAGGGTTTGAGCAGTTAGGGTTTATGCCATCTCATTATTATAAAGAAAAAGTTGGTCTCTTCATTTCATAATAAAATAACCATTTCCCTCTTTTGGTTATCTTTGTGTTCTTAGTTTCTTTGTATGTTTGGTTTTCGTAATATAGAATCAAATCCACAGTGAGATGAAGTTGAAGCAAAGCAAGAGAAAGGCCTAGGGACTACCAAATTCAATGACAAACCAAGACACTTCATTTGATACACACCAAGAATCCGAAGAGGTTTCGAACCAAATGAAGCTAAGTATTTTTTTTGGTTCAAAAGATCATCATTATTCTTTTGCTCAATCTAAGGCTAGGTTCAAATTTTAAGAGAGAATCGGTTTTATTTCAATTTAAAGCTAGATTAAATCATTTTCTGGGTTAAATCAAAGTTTAAAGTCAAAAAAAAAGTAGAAATTTTGTTTTGTAGGGTTTTTAGTAGATTTTTTGGGCAATTAGTTTTTCAACCATACGAATGTATGGATAGATCCTATGAAGAATGGACATATTCACACAATTGTATGAAAGGTATAGAATTTGTATTACGAGCCAAAAAAGAAGGTTTTGTTTATTAGCTTCATATCTCTAAAAGTTTCGCTATAATCTATGTTTCTAGGTTGAATTTTTTAATTTGTTAGTAATCTTGCAATTTTAAAGAGAAATTTCTATATTTTAGCAGTTGATTGGCATATCTATGCATTTGTCTGATGTATAAGTGGCAGATCCAGAATTTTGGGAGAACACCATTGGTTTTTCGGGCATCCTTTTATTAGATTCAATGAGGCTTTATTTAATTTCCAGTGGTATTTGGTCACTACATCCATTGCATGTAGGTATTATTTTCTATTTTTTCATCATGAATTACAATTTGAAGGAGAAAAGTGCAGATTTTGTGTAGTTTATTCACTATTTCAACACTTTTATCCACAAACTTGTTTGACAAAATGGCCATAATTACTTGTGTCAAGTATGGAAGAAAGTTTGCTTTCAGTAAGTCAAACTATGAGGCAAATCCCCCACCTACATGTTATTTTCAACGACCATAAATGCTAAATGGTTGACAAGGGAAACAAGAATCCAATTGCTCTTGGTATTGAAGATCATGGACTATTTCGACTAGTTGATATAGAGGAAGCCAAAGAACATGCTTTGTTGGACAAGTGTATTCAAGAAACCAATTCACTTTGGCATTAAAGGTATGGACATTTGAATTTACACTATCTTTCTAATTTGGCTAATTTGTAGAGCTTGATAGTGGGAAAGTAACATCGAGCTCCATTTCATGAGGGACAAACTTGGAGATCTAAGAAGATGATTCATGTGGATGTTTGTGCACCTTTGAAGACAACATTAGTCTCTGGTGCCAGGTATTTCTTATTGTTTGTAGATGACTTCACTCAAACAATATGGGTGTATCTTTTAAAGTTGAAATCTAAAGTATTTACCAAGTTCAATAAGTTTAAAACAATGGTGTAAAAACACCGTGGGGGTTGCATTCGAATTATCAGGTTTGATAATGGTGGAGAATTTTGCTCCATACAATTTAATAATTTTGTATTGAAGAAGGTGTGTAGAGGAAATACACCACGCCCTACAATTCACAAAAAAAAATAGTGTTAGAGAGGCGTAACCACATTGTTATTGAGATGGCACATTGTATTTTAGAAAACAAATATGTTGTGTACAAGTGTTGCGTTGAAATAGTGCACACCATAGTGTATTTTCCTAATAGATCTTTGTGTTGAAATATTGTAACTTCTAAGAATATTATATTTGTACTTTGTTATTCCAGAGATGTTACATTCCTCCAAGGTGACCCTATTGTATATCTGGAGATGTTTATTCATCCGATGGATTGTGGTAACTAGGGTTATTAGATATCCCATGTGGGGGTTGGCCCTGAGTTTATTTATTAGGGGTTATTAGACCCTCTTAGGAGAGGTCGACCCCATAGGGTAAAAATTCAGTCGAAAAACAAGTATAAATAGAGGAGGATGCTCCTCACTTAACTCACTCATCCATCACTCGAAAAGTAGCGCACAAGTGAGAGAGAGGTCTGCATAGGAGGTAGAGAATGAGCTCTAGTCTTGGACTACATCTTGTATTTGGTTGATCATCTTATTGAGGAAAGCTTTGCTGGGTTTTCTACCCCATGAGGGTTTCCCAGGGTAAATCTTTGTCTATCTTGTGATTGTGTTTCTTTCAGTGATCTTGCTAGTCAAATTAGTATAAACTTAACATGGTATCAAATCTAGACTGAATAGTACATCTTTCACAAGGTGAAAATATCTCTCTCTCTCTCTCTTCTGGTGAAAAATTAGGGTTTCTGCAAAAGTTGGTATTTTTGGATTCTGATTACATGGCTAGATAGCCCTCCTCAAAATCGAACTTTTGAGCACTAGATCAAACTTTTTGGTTGGGTAGAACTCCGGGAAAGTCAAACCCTAGTTGACAAAAAGTGCGAAAAACCAGAAAACCCGAACTAGATTTCTACAGCAGGTCCGAAGTTCGTTGGTCAAGTTTGAGGGCTAAAAAATTGAATTTTCCAGAAAGTAAGTACATCACTCACCTCGTCTCAATCAAGCCAATCTCCTGGTAAGGTCAGTTTTTTCATTTTTGGAATTTTCAATTTTTGGTAATCCCCTTGGCAAGATGGCCTCAAGCACTAAGCTTGAGGACAAGCTAGAAGGTATAGAGAATTTCCGGGCATGGAAATATAGAATTGGTCTCATTCTTGAAGAGAATGATCTTGCCCAATATATCAAGGATGAAGTTGCAGAACCTGAGGAAAATGAAGCCAAAGAGAAGTATAGGAAAGATTTGATTAGGGCAAAGAGAATCATTGCTGATTCTATCAAGGACCACTTGATTCCCCAAGTGGCATCCAAGAAGACCCCAAAGGAAATGTATGATGCCCTAGGAAGAATGTATGAAGGGAGGAACATCAACAGGAAGATGAACCTAAGATATCAGTTGAAGAGCACCAAGATGAACAAAGGAGAATCTATTCAATACTACTTCTCAAGGGTTTCTCAAATCAAGGAACAACTAC
Source organism: Larix kaempferi (assembly GCA_027924585.1). Lineage (NCBI taxonomy): Eukaryota > Viridiplantae > Streptophyta > Pinopsida > Pinales > Pinaceae > Larix > Larix kaempferi. The sequence goes on from BSBM01000368.1 coordinate 11,666,506, forward strand.
ATGCCATTGGAGATACCCTTGATGAAGATGAACTTGTAATGACTGCTCTAAATGGTCTCACTAGACCTTGGGAGTCATTTATACAAACTATGTGTGCCAGAAAAGAAAGTATGAAGTTTGATGTAGTATGGGAGGATTGTAATCAAGAAGAAGCTAGAGTAGCCAATAGAGAAGCCCTTCTCAAGGAACATGACCAAGCTTTGGCCACTCACACCAAAAGAAGAAGAAGGAGTCACTTAAACCCCAAGAAGAATGACAACAAGGAGTCTCAAACTCCTCATAGATTTAAAAGGAAAGGAGGAGTAAGCTCAGAAAGAGACCTCTCCTCAGTTCAATGTTATAGTTGTCACACAATAGGACACATTGCTAGAAATTGTCTTTCAAAGAAGAAGAAGAATTTTCATAAAAGACACCAAGCACATTTGGCAGAAGATGATAGTGAAGAAGAGGAAGAGGAAAGGCCTCAAAAGAAGAGAACTAAAATAGAAAAATAAGAAGCGGAAGAATATGTTCTATTCTCTGCACTCTCTGGGTCTGTGACACCTGGAGAAGATACATGGCTCATTGATAGTGGTGCTTCAAAGCACATGACAGAACAAAAGAAGAGTCTCTCAAGACTTGAAGAGAAGACCTCTCCACAAAAGGTATCTCTAGGAGATGACTATCAATATCCCATCAAGGGAATTGGTGAAGCACGCTACAAGCTTGATTCTGGAACCCCATTGAAGATGAAGGAAATATTATGTGTACTAGGTTTGAAGAAGAACTTATTCTCTATCTCTGCTTTGGATAAGAAAGGCTATAGGGTTGCATTCATAGATGGGCAAGTACTAATGTGGCCCAAAGGAAAATCAATTGAGGATGCAATTGTTATTGGTGAAGAGGAAGGAGGTCTATACAAACTCAAGGGCCATCCAGAAGCTGCCCTTGTTCATGAAGCCACTAGCCCAAGTGAGCTATGGCATAGAAGGCTTGCTCACATTAACTACAAAGCACTACCTCATGTGAGCAAGGTAGTCATAGGATTACCAGACTTAAATATTGATCATGATGGCACTTGCAAAGGGTGTGCAAAAGGAAAGAATGTCAAGAACCCATTTCCAAAGAGTGATACAAAGACTAAGAGTACATTGGAATTGATTCATTCAGATGTATGTGGACCAATGCCATCCACATCCTTAAGTGGATATGAATACTACCTTACTTTCATTGATGACTAATCAAGAAAGACTTGGATATATTTTATGAAGGGAAAAGATGAAGCTTTTGGAAAGTTCAAGGAATTCAAAGCCTTGATAGAAAACCATTCAGAAAAGAAGATTAAGATACTCAGGACAGATAATGGCAAAGAATATACTTCAAAAGACTTTGAAGTCTTTTGTAAGGAAGCTGGAATCAAGAGGGAACTAACCACTCCCTACAATCCCCAACAGAATGGTGTTGCGAAGAGAAAGAATAGAACTATTATGGAAGCAGTAAAGACAATGATACATGATCAAGACCTACCTATGTATCTATGGGCTGAAGCAACCAGGACAGTAGTCTATGTGCAGAATAGACTATCTCATAGTGCTCTTGATTTCAAGACTCCAAAAGAAGTGTTCACAGGAAAGAAACCTGAGGTAAGTCACCTCAAGATATTTGGATGCCCAGTATACATTTACATTCCAAAAGAAAAGAGGACCAAGCTAGATCCTTCTGGGAAGAAAGGAATATTTGTTGGATATTGTGAAGCATCCAAAGCATTTAGAATATACATCCCAGGATTCCATCATATGGAAATAAGTAGGATGTGACATTTGATGAAGAAGCAGCTCTCAAGAGATCCAGGAAGTGCCAACATGAAGAAGTATATGAGGAAGAGGCACCTTCCAGAATCATAGAAGCTGCACCCACCCCTGAAGAGACAACTCCTGAGGACCATGACATGATGGAACCACAAGAACCCCCTGTCATAGAAATTTCAAGAAAGAGAAAGCCAGCATGGGCAAGAGACATTATACTAGGAGCTGAAAAATATGGAGCACCTGAAGGCTTCACTAGGGTGAGCAAGAAACCAAAGACATTTTCCAACTATGTGGCCCTGATGTGTGATCTTGTAGATCAAGAACCCACTAGTTATGAAGAAGCATCCCATAAGAAAGAGTGGGTAGAAGCAATGACTGAGGAGTACCAGTCAATAATGAAGAATGATGTTTGGGATATAGTTCCCAAGCCAAAGGACAAGAGTGTGGTATCCTCCAAATGGATATACAAGATAAAGCATGATGTGGATGGCAGCATTGAAAAGTGTAAGGCAAGGTTTGTAGCCAGAGGGTTCTCTCAGAAAGAGGGAATTGACTATGAAGAAACATTTGCACCAGTTGCAAGGTACACTTCCATTAGAACCATCATGGCACTTGCATCCATAATGAAGTGGGAATTACACCAGATGGATGTGAAGACAGCCTTCTTGAATGGTGTGATTGAGGAGGAAGTGTACATAGAACAACCACAAGGATTTGAGGTGGAAGATGCAAGAACCCATGTGTGCAATCTAAAGAAGGCCTTGTATGGACTGAAGCAAGCTCCCAGAGCTTGGTATGGCAGAATTGACAGTTTCTTGACTAGCTTGGGCTTTACCAAGAGTAAAGCTGATCCTAACTTTTATCTCAAAGTTATGGATGATGAACCTGTCATATTGTTGCTATATGTAGATGATCTATTTCTGACTGGAAATGAGAAACAGATTATCGAGTGCAAGAAGAAGCTCTCATCAGATTTTGAGATGAAAGATCTCGGTTTAATGCACTACTTCCTAGGTCTGGAAGTGTGGCAAGGACCAGATGGAATCTTTCTAAACCAAGGTAAGTATGCTGTGGGAATATTGAAGAGATTCGATATGTTGGAATGCAAAGCCATGGCCACTCCCATGGATTCCAACCTAAAACTATTAGCTGATGACTCATCAGAGTTGGTGGATATGACTCTGTACAAACAGATTATTAGGTCATTGATGTATTTGACAAATACCAGACCAGATATATGCTTTGTCGTGAATACCTTGATTCAATATCTAGTGGAACCTAGATGAGTTCACTTGATAGCTGCAAAGCATGTGATGAGGTATCTAAAAGGTACGATAGATTTTGGTCTATGGTATATTGGAGATCATGACTTCAGACTGCATGGTTATACAGATGTTGATTGGGCAGGAAGTATATCAGACAGGAAGAGTACATCGGGAGGATGTTATGGTCTGGGATCTGCTATGATCTCGTGGTTTAGCAGGAAGCAGTCTAGTGTGGCTCTCAGCACAGCTGAAGCGGAATATATTGTTGCTTGCTCTACTAGCTGTGAAGCGGTATGGCTTCGGAAGCTATTATCAGGATTGTTTGACTTAGAGATGGACCCCACTGTGATCCTATGTGACAACCAGAGTTGTATCAAGATGACAGAGAATCCAGTATTCCATGATAAGTCAAAACACATAGAGATCTGATATTTCTACATACGGGATATGGTGCAGAAAGGAGCTATCAAGCTCGAGTATGTAATCACTGACGAACAAGTTGCTGACATATTGACCAAACCTCTGTCTCAAGTAAATTTTGAGTATTTTCGAGACAAGCTTGGTGTAGTTCAGAAGGACCCTCCTCGGAAGGGGGAGTGATGTGGTCACTAATGATGAGATTGCCTGCATCGACGGTGAGGTCGATGATTTGGATACCTGGATTGGTGATATCGACAGTGAGGTCAATGATGTGGATGCCTGGATTGGTGATATCAACAGTGAGGTCGATGATGTGGATACCTGGATTGGTGATATCGACAGTGAGGTTGATGAATGGTCCTTAGACTGGGTCTAAGTTGACGAGGGGATTGCATCATCCTTGAACACATGTTCTAAAAGGATCCGTAGACATATTTCTTCGAGAAAGAAATCCCTAGTGGATGAGAGGGATTGCATCATCCCTGGACTTCGGTCCCCTGAATTGATCTGCAGACATCTGTCTTCGAGAAAGAAGTCCCTAGTGGACGAGAGGGATTGCATCATCCCTGGACTTCGGTCCCCTAAATTGATCCATAGACATCTGTCTTCGAGAAAGAAGTCCCTAGTGGACGAGAGGGATTGCATCATCCTTGGACTTTGATCCCCTGAATTGATCTGTAGACATCTGTCTTCGAGAAAGAAGTCCCTAGTGGATGAGAGGGATTGCATCATCCCTGGACTTCAGTCCCCTGAAGTGATCCGTAGACATCTGTCTCCAAAAAATTGATGATAGGACTGCATCATCCCTGAGCGTTTAGTTCAAAATGTATGTGATAAATCCTATATCTTATCTAGGTCACATCCAGTATGAAAAAGGACTGGCACTGTGGTCGGGACTGCATCGTCCCTAGACATGAATTTGTCTTAAATGGATCAAGGACTGCATCGTCCCTAGACATGGATTTGTCTTAAATGGATCAAGGACTGCATCGTCCCTAAACATGGATTTGTTTTAAATGGGTCAAGGACTGCATCGTCCCTAGACATGGATTTGTCTTAAATGGATCGAGGACTGCATCGTCCTTAGACATGGATTTGTCTTAAAAGGATTAGGATTTATCATCCTGGGAATTGGATCTGGATTTCATCGTCCATATACATGAGACTTGTCTTAAATTGATAAGGATTGATCATCATGTAAGTAAGATCTTGACTGTACCATCCATAGACATGACAGATGTCTTAAAGTGAGCAGGAATGATCATCCTGGAATTTGATCGTGTGTAGATCGAGATGATCTAGATGCTGTTGATCATGATGATCTAGATGACGATGCTGCTGATCGTGATGATCTAGATGATGATGTTGTTGATCGTGATGATCTAGATGACGATGTTGTTGATCGTGATGATCTAGATGACGATGCTGTTGATCGTGATGATCTAGATGACGATGCTGCTGATCATGATGACAATGATGTTGATCGAAGGCTCCAGTTGATGGTGTGATGTTGTTGATGTTGTTATGATGATGATCAGTAGATCCAGATGATGATGTTACCGTGGTTGTTCGAGTGCTGCAGAAGATGAAGACTCAGTACTGAAGATGTTGATGTTCCAGTATTGAAGATCTTGAAGATGTTCCAGTAACTGGTTGAGTTACTGATGATGTTGAGAAAGCTTCCAATGATATATAGATATATCATGTATGATGTAGTCAATGACTCCTTGCTCCTGCAGATGTTGTTATAATATCCTTCTCGTTAAGAGGGAGTGTTGAAATATTGTAACTTCTAAGAATATTATATTTGTACTTTATTATTCTGGAGATGTTACATTCCTCTGAGGTGACCCTATTGTATATCCGGAGATGTTTATTCCTCCGATGGATTGTGGTAACTAGGGTTATTAGATCTCCCATATGGGGGTCGGCCCTAAGTTTATTTATTAGGGGTTATTAGACCCTCTTAGGAGAGGTCGGCCCCATAGGGTAATAAGTCAGTCGAAAAACAAGTATAAATAGAGGAGGATGCTCCTCACTTAACTCACTCATCCATCACTTGGAAAGTAGCGCACAAGTGAGAGAGAGGTCTGCATAGGAGGTAGAGAAGGAGCTCTAATCTTGGACTACATCTTGTATTTGGTTGATCATCTTATTGAGGAAAGCTTTGCTGGGTTTTCTACCCCATGAGGGTTTGCCAGGGTAAATCTTTGTCTATCTTGTGATTGTGTTTCTTTCAGTGATCTTGCTAGTCAAAATAGTATAAACTTAACACTCTGACAAGGCAATGCAGAAGAAGACTCTAGAGGAAGCATGGTCTAGATAAAAACCACAAGTCATCTCGAAGTTTTTAGTTCAGTTGTATATGCATGGGTCTCTAAAGAACAATGAACCAAATTAGATTCCAAAAGAAAGAAACAGATGCTCACAAATTGACACTCACAAAGCATATAAGTTAGTTGTTATATATAGTGACAAAGTATTACATTTAGTTGACATGTTGTGGTTGATGAGAATGTAGGGCTATTTCAAATACATTTGGATTTGAAATTTTTTTAGAATGGGGATGTTTTGGCTGGAAACAGTAATGTACCTAGAGAGAATAATATGGGGTACCTAGGAAGTTACCAAAGGGAATAACGTACTTAATGTGGCTATAATCATGGCATAGGCCCACTTGGTAGTTGGGGGGTAATAAATAATCCCACTAAGTATTAAGAGGAAACTATATAATAATAAGGGATAGTTGGGATAGACCTCTTAGGAAAACTCGTGACAAAGTGTAATAAATGAGTATCATTGTATGAGATACGTTGGATGAATTGTATTGTAGCAAGCATGGCTTGTGAAGTGATTCCTTCCATAAGGAATATTTAATGGTGTTACTCTACCTTAAGAGTTCTCTATATTCTTGTGTTCTTTATGTTGTGCATAAATCTTGGTTATCTTTTAAGTATAAAGGTTATATATCATTGTTGTGATTCAATTTATGGGTTAAGGATCGCTACAAGTGGCATCATAGCACTTTCTTAGGGAGAAAAAATGGAATATTTTTTTTCTTTTTGTAGATTTTTGGAGGAAAAAGAGGACATCGAAATTTTGCTCAAATTATGAAACATTATGTATAGAATCTAAAGAAACTAGTTCCATATTCAAGTTCCTCTCACAAAGGCACCCAATTTCAAAAAAAAACTTTGAAATGGAGTGGGAAGTGAAGTTATTATTGATTTAAAATCAATTGTTTTTAGGCTTTTTTCCGATGATGGCCGCGCAGATTGCAAAACTAACATATTTTGATAGAGTGGCCATATTTCCATCAAACCAACTCCTATAGATGCAAAATGATTGTGGAATTTCATAATTATGGTCATAATAGATATTCCAATAAATATTGAGGGAGTTATTTTAAATTTGTTGTCTCAAAAGTAACGGTTAAGAACATGTGTTTCCTCCTAGGAGGTCATAGGTTCAAATCCGGAGAACGGTAGGGTATGCACATCTCTGTATACTTTAGCAGTCAAATCGTTGCACTAAGGGGGTTCCTTGTCTCACAAACAAGGGGTATCATACACCAATTTGGTGTCTGGCTTGGTTGTGACCTTAAAAACATATTATTATTTTATTCAAAATCCGAGTTATTATTATTATTATTATTTCATTTTCTTCAAAATCCGAGTTCTATTTTTCACATTATGGAAACCCGTTTTTATTTTATAGGAAAAGATGATGAACCTACTATTGAAAAATACATAAAAGAAAAGAATTCATTTTCGGGATCATTATGGAAAATTTAGATAAGATCTGATTTAAAAGGCAATGATGCCATCTAGTGCAAGTAGTTTGGCCAAGACAAAATGCGGCCAGTTCCAAATAAAACATCTGAACAAATATTTTTAGATAGGTGGTCTATGCTATGAAGACAGATAAAGAAAGCACTAAATATTTGTTTTCATGAACAAACTTCCCAACAAGTTTAGATGTATTCAACAAGAAAATGTTATTGTTTCTATATACCCTAGTAGCAAGTATAATCTCATCAATGTCAATTTGGCTAAAAGGTTGCAAGTCCCCACAAATCATATTCAAAGCACACATGTTGAAAGTGAAAATGTTCAATTTTTTAAAGATTTGAATATACCATGGATAAATATGTTTTGCATTCAAATTTGTATACTATAGATATGGATGATGCAGATATTGTTTTGGGATATCCTTGGATGGACTCGGTATAGTTAATATAAATCAACAAAAAAAATCTTGAAGCTTTGGTATAAGAAAAAGAAAATTACATTGCAAGTTATTTATCTTACTAAACAAGAAGGGCACTAGGGGGCACATGAAGAAGTCCTTGCGGGTAAAACAGTTGAAGTATCTACAAACATGGCAGATGAAGGATTTGAGGTTGAATCAGAAGAAGAAAAATATACAGAAGCACATGAAGAAAAGCACCAAGCATGAGATAAAAAGAAAGAAGAATCTAAGGAGCTACATGACCCCAAGGAACAACAGGTTCAATATTCAAAGAGACAAGAACCAATATCTAAGGTTGCAGTCTATTGACATCCACACCACCATGACAAACAACAGTCATCAAGGAAAGGTTGGTAGCATCAAAGAACTTGGAACCAAAAAGGGAACTATTATGGAGAAATATGGAGGACTAAAGGCAATGCATGGAGATATCGTAATAGCACAACAACAACATGGAACCAAAGGAGCAACCAAAATCAAGATTGAGGTGGCAAGTAAGTGAGTGGATCTCATGTCCACAGCTCACTAGGATGGATGGATGTTCATGCTTGGTACCAGCTGGATACGTTGCTTAGAAGATCATATTATATGGCTTCCTGCCATGTTTCAAAAACAAAACATGCAATGGGGGGCGGAATGTAATGTACCTAGGGAGGATAATATGGTGTACCTAGGGAGGTACCCAAGGGAATAATGTATGTAATGTGGCATAATCATGGAATAGGCCCACTTGGTAGTTGGGGGGTAGTAAACAGGCCCACTAGGTAATCATAGGAAATTATATAATAATAAGGGGTAGTTGGAATAGGCACCTCGTGAATATTGATGACAAAGTATAAATATACATGAATAGCATTCTATGAGATACATTAGATGAAATGTATTGTAACAAGCACGGCTTGTGGAGTGATTCCTTTCATAAAGAGTATTTGATGGTGTTACCTTACCTTAAGGATTCTTCACTTTATTCTCGTGTTCTTTATGGTGTAGATGAATCTTGGTTATTTTTTAAGTATAAGGTTTCTATATCATTGTTTTGATTCAATTTCTAGGTTAAGGATCACTCTTAAAGATCAAGTAGGATGCTTGGACAACCTTCATCTAAAGTTGGGGAGAGCTCTGAAGATGAGTCTCAAAAAACTCTTCATCACGAAGTTGTTGCAGGTGCCACAAATTAGTAAAATGACAATTTTGATGTGGAAAAAGAGTATCCTAAGAAGAGACCAAAATGGTGGCACGACACCATTAGAGATCTTCAACTAGATGGGATGAGGGAATATGGAAGACCAAAAATAAATAAGAAATCTAATATAGTCAATTATGCTTAGATGGCTAATATTCAATATTTATTGAACCTCAAGAATATGAAGAGGCCAAAGGAAAACTAGAATGGGAGAAGGCCAAGTCGAACATGAGATTGATGAAAAATGGTGTGTTCTTGCAGAGATTACTCTAGGGATGAAACACATTGGTTGTAAATGGGTGTATAAATTTCATGTCCTAATTTTGGTTCATTTAAATTCCCATGGGTAAAGCAGACAAAATAACCCCTAAGGAAATAAATTTATTTCATTTTTGTATGCTTAGAATAAAAATTATCCTAAGTCTAGTATAAACAATAATTTTATTATTTTTAATTATTTTTATAAATAAATATTCCTAAATTTTGAGAAAGTAGCCAAGAGGGCGCCCTCATGAGGATAAGATTGCTAAAATGGAACTAGAGGCAAGAAAATAGCAAAAAATGAAAAGCAAGGAAGGTGTAAGAAGTTGCCAAAAGCATAAAATTGGAAACATCCAGAAAAGCCAAGGGAGGGCACAATTTCCAAAAGCAGGTCAGTTAACAAATCAACAAATCAGGAAACATCCCAAAGGGTGCAGTTTCCAAATTAGAGGCCAGTTTACAAAGCAGGAAACTATTTTACAAAGCAGGAAACATCTCAAGTCAAGGAGAGCACAGTTTCTAAAGGATGGTTATTGAATTTGTGTGTGAGCACTTTAGCTTACCAAGGCAAGGAGATGCGCCCCATTACTTCTCTTCAATTCTTCTTCTATGATATTCTTCCTTCTCTTGCAGCCATGGATATTCCTATTTTAGGTCCAAATCATTACATCCTATGAATAGTCCAAGCCTCCAAGTCCATTTTGTAGAGATTGGAGAGTTTTGAAGGAGTTGATGAAGAAACCATTCCAGTCAGAGAGTCCATTCCATTTGGAGGAGTTCTGAGAGAGAAATCTGATGCATATGCATCATTTTTTAGCCTTAGTATAGACATCCCTCTTCTTAAATTCTGATTTAAGTACCTCTTTTTCTTATCATGTGCTTTCTTGAAGAGATCGGTTGATGTATTGTAAGAAGCACTCCATATCTTGAGTTCTATGTGCAAGGCTAGGATTATAATGTTAATGGCTGCCATGAGTGTATGAATGAATTGTTATTTTCATATCAATCCTAATTCAGTCTACAAAAATTATTTTTGGATAGCTTGAAAGCCTCAAAGATTGTCTGGATACTCCTCATTCAATACTAGTTAGTTTATATGAGAATTATAACTAGTTTTGTATGTAATTACTGTTGAAAGCCAAAAGGAAAGTGAAGTATAATTCTATTATTTATTTCAGGTATAAATTTCATTATAATACTCATCCCAAGAATTAAAATCGAACATATAATCCTTTTCTATCTATTAGAAATCTTCATTCAGGAGGCTTTCTCTCCTTGCTTAAAATTTTGACTAGTTTTGCAGTTTGATCCATAAATAAGTATCTGTATGCCCAAATTCAATTATGTCAGTTGTGTTGGGTCCCTAAGACATTTTTGAATACCATCCCACCTTCATATTTCAAATTCAAGATCATCTCAGTCCGTTTGGAAGAGTTTGGAAACAAGCTAGTTGAGTATTCTAACGTAGCGCCCTTGCCTCATTTGCTCCCAAATTCACCCAGAACCTCCCAAATTCTCAGAAGCACTCATCCAACACCTCATTGGTATTTTAATTTTTGATATCCACCACTGGTTACATTCAGGTGTAAGCAACTGAGCCTAGTATGCATATGTTGGAGTGCCCAGGAAGCCTCAAAGTAGACTTCAGCGGCAGCTATTGATGAAATGTAAATGGCCCCAGTACTTTGTGCATATGACTCAAAAATTTGTCCATGTTTCTGATATGTTTGTTGCTACACATTCACCCATACATTTGGAAGATCCTAAATATCCCAAATTCATAACCCAGGGGGAATCTGCTGGTGCCCTAAACTAGCCCTTTCCACTAGTTCTATTAACTAGTCTTCGTCGGTGAAAAAGTTGTAAAGTAAGTTTTGAGATAATATCATTTGATGTAAGATCAAGGATATTACAGTGGTATCAGAGCACTTTCCTCCACCCCTGTCGAAAAGAATCTCTTTGATTGAAGAATATTGCAAATCAAACCTTTAAGTTACAGAATGAGGCTCATACCAGCAGAAGAAGAATTGATTTTGAGTCATATGAAGAGGAGGAAATGACCTCTGCTGTAGATTTTTATTTGCATAGATTTTATGATGGTTACTTTAGTGACCAAGTGTTTGAAGAGGACATAGGATCTGATCTACCTATGTCTAAATGTGATGATGGAAAAATGTCATGTGGAAAGAATTTGAAGGGATCATTCCATTGCCTTGAAGAAAAAGATAAGGGAGGTTCTGTCTTTCCAAGACTATTGCTCTTTGGAAATGAAGAGATTGTTCAAGGACCCCTAATACAAAGCAAATGAAGTAAATATTGCACATATGGTTGATAGTGTGTGCAGAGAAGTGGGGACAATATTTTTGCTCCCAGGAGTTGAGATTGAAAAGAAGGACAAGGATGTGTCCTGACAACCATGCAAAATCAATGAAGGATACCAAGAGCCACCTAGTTCTTCAAGTGGAGAAGAAGGAGAAAAAAGTGAATATGAAGTTGCAGCCATGCATGTGGATCCATCCCAATCCCATAAAGAAGTGAAGCATAAGGAAGAAAAACTTACAGATGTGAATTTTCATGGGGACTCCGAGGAGGAAAATCATGCCTATGAAAATTTGCCACTTGGAGAGGATGAAAAGGAGCCACAAAGGGGAAGTAAAAATTCTGATTTTGGAAAGGGTCACTCTTCATGGAAACCCCTAGAAGGACCCTCCACCTCATTCCATGAAGAAAATTCCGAATTGTTGCACCCATCAGAAGAACAATGCAACAAAGAAAACAGAGCAACATTCAGAGAAATTGTTGGCAGCAAGGAAGGCGAATTCACCTCCAATTTCTTCATGGGTGATTTCAAGATAATTTCATAAGAGATTGGGCATGTTGATGATGGTGAGGAATCTTTTGGATCTGATCCATAAGATAAACATAAATCAAATTTACAATCACCTCTTGAGCTTCATAAGGAAGTATAAAACAAGCACACATTAGTGGGGTGTGAATCAAAAAATATGGTAGAAGGACAAGCCACCATAAGTCTAAAAAATGAGGAGGAAATTTGGGCACAAAGGTATGGATGCAATTCTGATTTTTGTATTCCTTTGTTGCAGCCCCAGATGGAAACCACTTCCAGTAAGAAGGTTGGTTTGGTAGAGCCTTCTAATGTCGGAATTCGGGATTGGGAGAAGGTTGAAATGCAAGAAGCAAAAGAGGAGGTTCATCTGCCAAAACCTCATTTCCTTGCAAGGACACTAAAGATGATGCAAAGGTTTGAAAACCATTCAGATTTGTGTACTCAGTTGTATCAAGATGAAGCTGTAGCCAAGTCAGAGGAGAGGTTTGGACAAGTTGATTCCCTTGGTGTTGAGGTTCAAACCTCTAATGTTAAGGAGGAATGCAGTGACCGAGCTAAATATTTGGAAGGGGGTTTGCATGGTTCCCATAGGATGGATGAGCTCACACATGGTAGCACACATTTTGTTGTCAATAAGACATGGAGTAGTTTGGAGAGCCTCTTCCTACTCACAAATGAGCAGGGTGTCCATTCCCTTGATCCTACCACTAGTGCTGCAGAAGAACAATCCAGAGAGAAGAGTGGAATTCTAGACATGGTTGAAAGAGCACCAACAGATGGATGTTCAAGTCTCTTTATGGGTGACATAGAGATTAGTTTTGAAGAAACTGTTGCAAGCAAAAATCCCCTTGAGCATGAAGATGAAGAGCTTATAGCAGCAGAATTTTTTCTAGGATCAACTTTTCAGCCACCTGTTGAACTACATGGTAAAGTAGATCTCTTTGAAGAAAAAGAGGAGGTCCATCCTCAAGAACCGCACCAATTTGAATGGCCTTTGAAGATGAGTGAGAGGAAGATCAAAGAGGTCCTGTACAGCCTCCATGAAACTTATGCTTCAGTATCTCACTGTTGTTGGAGAACTGCATCAATGGAGGAGCAACCCTTCGTTGAAGATTTTGAGCACATTCAGGAAGCAATAGAAATCTTAAGAGGAAATTTTTTCCAGCTGATTTCTGATAGAGATCACTTACTGGAGCTTGCAGAATTTTATCATGACACATCCTTAAGGGGTGAAGAAAAGATTGACAAGCTCACCTTAGATTTGGAGTCCACCCAGGATTCTTTGAAGAGTACCCACAGAACCCTTTAAGAATCTAAGCAATATATTGAGCAACTACATGATAAGTTGCAAGAATCACATTTCAATCCCTACATTGTAGACAACCATTCTTATATGGATAATTGCATTCATGATGCAGAAAGGGAACTTCATGTGATGGTGGCACATGAAGTACAGTCTAATTTGCATGTGCTTGAGGAGTTAGAAGACAAGCAAAATAAAGACCAAACACCTGCTCATTTCCAAAGAGATTATGAATTGCCTCTAGGAGGGAGTTGCATGGTTTTGGAGGAGGCACATGGTCTCACATTGGTTGAGCCAACCACAAGTCAGATGAATGATTATTTACAAGATTTGGTTCGTTGTCCCTCATCCCACACACCTATGGCAGCCAACACACATAGGGATGAAATTTAGGTAAAGAGATTTTTCCTATTGGGGCCCCATGAGGAACAGGAGGCTCTCACATATCCCATTGATGACTTAATGGTCAAGCCACATGGTTTGACAAGTGCACCATTCCCTTCCCAGTTTGACAATGTAATGTCCCCAGTTTGGCCCCATGGCATTTACATTATAAATAATGTAATATTTGTTATGAAATCATGGTGAGGAGCTCAAGGCCAAGGCCCCGCCATCGATTTATTGATGCATATGCTTTGCGTGCTAGCCAGGCACATTGGAATTTCAACATCATGTAATATGCATTTTTTTTAATAAAAATACCCACAACTAGCTATGCAATGCAACAAAGAGATGGGGGCATGATTTCACAAGGAATTGGGAGGGAAAACATTCAAACCCTTGAGCTAATAGAGTCAAGCCAAGTGTCAATGAGGGAACCCATCAAACCCTCAACTACCCATGTTGACTTTTGTACCCAACCATTGATTTCTCCCAAGAGTTGGTTGGGGGAGTTATTGCCTTGGGAATGGGGAGGTATGGCTGTCCAAAATCGGGTATGGGCAAGCCACCCTGGATGGGAAAACGTGTTGGTCTTTTTGGGCAAGAATAGAGCCACGAAATGGCTGCCTAAGCCATTATTCACCATGGCCCTGCTCTCTCACGCAGCTCAAGCTGCCTGGGCGTTTTCCTCCCTCGTTTTTCTGTGTCTCCCTCCATCTTTTAGCTGGGAAGGGGCGTTTTTGTGTTGGTTACCCATGGGGAAAGAGAGCAGAACGTTTTGGGTCTTCCTGGGGGTCGTTTAGGCCATTAGAAGGGATCCTAACCAGTGGAGAGAAATCGGTTTTGCTCCCTGGGGTTGAAATCGAAATTCCACAATTCGTTTGGGTGAACCACGAGTTGGGAGAACCAATGTGGACCCCGTTTTGTGAACACCTCTGTTGTAAATGTGTAACCCTGTCAATAATCGTTTTTGCTGTGAGAAAGAAGAGTATGATGGGTAATCCCTGGTTCTGGCTTGGGATTGGGAATGAGCATCCCTTGTGCAAGTGCAGCCTGATAAACCCAGTTAGACTGGCTTGGCTAGAATAAGAATGGTTAATAGACTGCGTGTGAGCGTGAATGTCCCCTTTGTCCTTGTGAAAATCATGCCCAGCTCGGGGGTGGCCTTCGGACGGACTCAGTATAAGCTGTCGAAGAGCCTACGGTTGGGTGGAACGTTGCAGCGACATAGCTAGTTGCTTGGGACAATTGAAATGAAGATAAGTGTTTCTGTCTATGTATTTATTTCTGAAATGTTTTCTATTAATGACTGAAATTGACATGTCGAATTTATATGAAGAATGTGTGGATGTTGTTTCCGCTGTGCATAATTGATTGTTTACATCTGCACACCCATTTATTATTTTATGTGATTCTAGTATTGGGCTGAGATCATAGTAAAATCCCTGAGTTTAGCATCATGTTTCCTGCCTTGCATTGGGTTAGCAGGTGGGTACATTACATTTGGTATCAGAGCTGCTGGTTGCAGCATTGGGCCTCTATGGGCCAAATCCAATTACAATGTTTTAAGCGTGTTTGAAAAATTTGCTTAGAGTCTGTTTGAAAAAGTTTTGTTTAACGACTGTTTCGGAAAGAATTCCCGAATGTCTTCCGAAACTGCGGAAGCATTCGGCGAATCTTTCCGAAATTTCGGAAGCATACCGCGAGTTTTTCCGAAAATTTGCGAAGGGAAGTCTTTCGGAAGGAATTCTCTTCCGAAATTGCGGAAGGAATTCTCTTCCGAAATTTCGGAAGGATTCCGCGAACCGCTCCGAAACAGCGGAAGGATTCCGCGAACCGCTCCGAAACAGCGGAGAAAAATTCGTTTTTGTGAAAAATTTTCTAAGTGTCGGCGTCGAACGGAAACTTTTTCGGAAGGAATTCTCTTCCGAAATTGCGGAAGGAATTCTCTTCCGAAATTGCGGAAGGAATTCTCTTCCGAAATTTCGGATGGATTCCGTGAATCGTTCCGCAACGCGGAAGAGTTCGGCGAGTCGTTCCGAAATTGCGGAAGACTTCGGCGAATCGTTCCGCAACGGCGGAAGACTTCGCCGAATCGTTCCGAAACGGCGGAAGACTTCGCCGAATCGTTCCGCAACGGCGGAAGACTTCGCCGAATCGTTCCGCAACGGCGGAAGACTTCGGCGAATGGTTCCGAAACGACGGAAGGACAGAGTCCCGAGGCTTGACAGAAGGCCGGTTTAAGCTAAAATTGATACGAGGCAGTCATGAAGCAGGCACAATGTTAAGTTCCGAATCCTGAAACCCAACTCCAAAGGATGTGGAGTCGGGGTGAGCAAGAAGGCCAAAAAGCACTGTTCCGGGCCACTTTTTCGGGATTTTGAAAAGCTTGTGGGCAGTAAAAGTGACCCTAGATGTGGGAATCAGAAATTTTACTGAACTAGACATTTCATATTCTCATTAAGACGGACAGCTTCCGTTAGACGAAGATTTTCCAGAAATGCACCGTTTGGGAGATAGCCGTTTTTGGCCCAAAATTTGGAATTTTGGGAAAATGTGAAAAGTGAGAAGTAGCAAAACCCAGAAATTCATAGAAGATGAACGGTGCATTGGAATTGGGATCTGTAAATTTCCGAGTATTCCTTGTTATATGGACTAACTCCTCCCGATAGAAAAGTTTTTGTGATTCCTCTTAGATTTTCTTCCACAGGTGGCTGAAGTTGGCATTCGGGACCAAAATGCAACTGTGTAAAATGTGCAGAACTGAAGTGAAAGTTGTCATTTTTGAAGGGATGCAGTTTCCGCACCTGATGTCGGAATGGAGCATGAAGACAGGCATTGGAAAGCTTGTCCAGCAGGGAACAATGATGCATGACCAGAGTTTGAATGAGGTCTACAGATATCATAGTTATTTTGTGCAGAAGAGTGCCAGCGGCTGTTTTGACAAACAAATTTTGTTGTCAATGTGGGCAATTTCTACAATTGCATGATATGGAAGAGAAATTCCATGATACGAGGAGGGATCGAAAAGGGAATAATTCTTTAAACCTCAGTTTGTTATCATACTTATAATTATGAAATTGTCATATGGCATAAAAATGTTAAAAATGTAAGGGATTACATAGATGTATATGCACTAGATGACATCTTAACAAACATTGCATAGTGCATATGGAAATGCTTGTGCATGAATGAGATATTGCATATTGGTAAAAGAGTGAAGTCTGCATATGCAATAGAGAATATTGTGGTTGATAATCACTATTGATGTTGGTATTGGTTGTAGGACCAAAGATAACAAAGAACATGGCTAAACATGTTGGGGATGTTGTTGCATGAAGCCCAAAAACCTTATGAGGAAAGGATGGCGCAACAAATCTATGATCATAAAGTTGGCAAAAGAACCGAGCAGCCTTGGTAAGAGGCCAATTGATCAGGTAACATCAGGCGATGTTAATAATAACCATGCAGGTAATGAGTATTGATGCCAAATTGCATGAATGTTGAAAGGGGATTTGGTAAGATCTCTTCAACTATGTTTGAGTTATGTTGAGTTAAATTGCATGTGATATTGAATGCTGGTTGGGACTGTTAACCTACCCAGCTTGGTAAGGGGTGGGTAAGTGAAGGAAATGGTCCTTACACCCTATGACTATTTAGAAATCTCAATGCATTCATATGAATTTATATCATGCCATGTGTATGTTGGTTATGTGCTTGATAACCAAAGCAAGTGAGGACTGGTGGTCCTGATTATGGTAGTGCAAGTTATATGAGATAGTCATGTTTCGATCATAATATGCTTAAATGCATAGTACTCATGAAACAATGCAAAGTAGCATTGAGTAGATGTGCATTAAGAGATTTTATAAATCTTGTGATGCATTGTATGAATGCATAGGGATGATGCATATGTTATTGCAAAATAAATAATGAATGAAATGACGAATTAATGATGATTCTAGGATCATTTCATGAGTTGTTGCGAATGCAAAATAGTAAGTGCATGAAGAGCCCAATCATGATTGATGGGATGACTAGAATACTTTGTGGAAGGACAGAATGGTATGAATGATATGACTATGGAATAGTGAGCATTTATGATGGATAGTGTGACTATGTCTTGAAATTATATTGTGATAAGGATGCATATATAGAAGTGTATATATATATATTTCATTGCATTTCAAATGTAACAGCTGAAGGTGTTTGAATTATTGAGCATTATAATTCTGAGATCACCTCAGTAATTGTTGTAGCAATGAAATGATAATATGCATAGATACTCATGACATGTTTGGCTGATTGAAGTTTTAGTTTCCGGTAGAAAGGTCTTACATATGGCTGTGAGGATAAGTCCATAGTAGAGACCGGGATCTACCACATGTAGAAGCCAAAGGTTATGAGAAGGTTCTCATGGTTGAGAGCTCTAAGTTCTGTTAGTAAAAACAGTTGTAAATATCAGATTTGTAAATGTTTCGAATTTGAAATTTTACTAATAATCGCTAATGACTGTTTGGCTTATATGAAAATGTGTCAGGAGGACATGTTGTAAGTGGATGCTCATGTATGACAGCAGGCATAAGACCATAATGGGTAGAGTGGTGTCACTTACAGGAACCAAACAATATGAGGATAGTCTCATGGATAAGAAAACCAATTTCTGCAGGAGACAGAATTGTAAATTCATATTGAATTTAATTGTTAATGTTATGGAGTGGTTATGAAACAATCATATTTGAAGCTTATTGCTAAATGTTGTTGACTGTTTGGCTATTTGATAAAGTGTGCCAGGAGGACACCTTGCAGGAAGACCATGTGTGATGGCCTGTAAAAGCCAAACTAGATGGGAAGGATTCCATGCTTTGGAAATGGGTTTCGGGTGAAACGCCATTGATAATGTCTCAGCCAAACCGCATGACGGTAAACCATGAAAGTGAGATGGTAAAGCTATGCCAGAAGGCATGAGAGACACATCTGCAAATGAATGAGTATTCTGTGACCCTAGACAAGAACATTCATGTCTAAATTACTAGCATGCTCTATCTTATTTATATCATTACAGACTGCTTGAGTATGATTAGGGCCTACATGGCGCACATCGGAAAGGGGGTGCACACCTTTTCTGGTGCTGGGTCATGATAGGGTTTTCAATATTGACTACACCCTAAGGGAATGGACGCATTCCTGGTGTTTCAATACTTAATAGCGAATGATATGAAGTATGATTACGATTTTTGAGCAACAATACTGATGAGTCTGCTTATCCTTCTTGTGCTATCAGCTTACACAGATGCAACTTGGTGTTGCACGTAAGAGGCAAAGTGAAGAAAGGGTGCTCAAGGGGACTGTATGGGCAGTGGTAACCTTTCTACGCTCACACTAGAAGGGGTGGATAGGCCCGGGAAGCTGTGTTGCGGAAAAGGGGTATCATCCTTGTGTAGTGTGAGTGGGTATTGTGGGGCCATGCTAGCCTGCAGTCAAGTGAGTCACCTATGGAGTTCCTGGAGGGAACCGCTGGTTGCACAAGAGAAAGAGCCACGTAATCATATTATGTTGTTCATATTGCCTGATAAACCCAGTCGATGTACTGGCTTGGCAATGGTTGTTGGACGCCTGATAAACCCAGTCGGTGTACTGGCTTGGCATTGGTTACTTGGGTGTTGCGGAAAAATCTTATTGGATGCCTGATAAACCCAGTCGGTGTACTGGCTTGGCATGTTGTTAAATTAATGTCTGACAAACCCAGTCGATGTACTGGCTTGGCATTGGTGATTTGCATGTTGTGGAGGTATTGGTGAAGGGTGTGATTTCCTGATAAAACCAGTCGGAGAACTGGCTTGGAAATGGTTACTGTATGCTTGATAAACCCAGTCGGCGTACTGGCTTAGCATAATGGTTTTGAAATGCTTGATAAACCCAGTCGGCGTACTGGCTTAGCATACTGATCTTTGGGATGCCTGATAAACCCAGTCGGTGCACTGGCTTGGCATTGCCTATTCGGATGATGTTGTGGATCAGCATGTGTGCTGGCCAAGCATCCACCCCACAGGTGATCCAAGGCTTGTAAAGCAGAGAAGGAAACCTGTGGAGTAGCGAGGAAATGCACAATACAGATAAGTATTCATTCTCATTTATTTCTTGTTTGGAATAATGAAGGTTTCGGGTACAAGTCTTATGACAACTGAGCTAATACACTGTCGTTCCTTTGTTGGAAACCTTGGCCGTCGCAGGAAGCAAGGACCCTGAAAGAGCTATAAATGCTGGGTAAAGCCAGAGAGTAACTGGTTGGAGCTATAAAAATATAGAGAATAAGTTGGTGGGAACATTAACCACTTGATGTTGTGGAGTAGCTGGCGTGCTGTCCAAACATTCCTTAATTAATTGATAAAAACCAGTCGGCGCACTGGCATGGCATTGCCTATTTGAATGGTTGTGGAGTAGCCTACGTGCTGGCCCAACATTCATTGTTGTATCCACGGGAAATCCAATGCTTGGAAAGCGAAGAAGGATCCTGTGGAGTAAAGTGAAGACATCCAATAAAGATAAGTATTTGGTTATCTTGCAACTCTTGCTTATGAATATACATGTGTATATGACTTGATTATGTTTTCTTAAACTCTCATTTGGAGATAAACTCTATGGAAATACACTAAACATGTGAATTAACCCAATGTTTGAGTGTAGGTATTGCTGGAAGCAAAGACTATGAAAGCATCCGGAGGATGCATGTGGACATATGACTGTCCTAAAAGAGCTCAATATGAGCAGTAATAAAAGATGGTGCTAGTGGGACTGTGTGGGTCCTAGCAGCCAAAGGTTCTGTAAGGAACAATGGGGAAGGGTTTCCTAGTTGAAATCCATATGCAAGACCTTAGACACTAAGTGTCATAGCCAAGAAGGGGCAAGTTAAGCATTCACATTTAAGTGAAAGAGGCCAAGGAGCATAGAACCACCAATGATGGTGTGGCTCCGGATTGGAACAAGACTAAGAGGGGGAAAAACTCTTACTCTTCTCTTTCTTTGACTGATGCATCTTAGAAACAAAGGATTGTTGAGTGCATGTCATAAATGAAACCAAATTGTGTTTCGTTGCTTGAAATGAATTAAGAATGCTGAAATAGTTATTTTCTTGTGAAAGGATGAACATGAGAGAGTTCATGTGTGTGTGGAAGTCTCATGAGTAAAGCATGGACGTTCCAAGTCAATTAGGAAAATAATTGACTAATTTTATTATTGTGTTATGCTTGTCCTAACAGGAATTGTCATGATAAGCCTCACAGATAGTTGCTGGGACAACAAGAAAGATGGCATCCATGAAATTCCAGACTTGTAGATCAGCTGGAAGATAAAAAAATTGGAAGGGATTGCTCTGGAGCAATGCCCACTTGTAAAAACTGGAAGACCAAAGCTGGCAGGAGACGCTGGTGGAAGCTAGAGGAATTGATCCTGAAAGTTCAAAGTAAAGAGACGAATTGCAGGACAGACCTGCCACCATCTGTGAATTATGAATCATGTGTAAAGTGGGTATATAGTCCAAGGTGATGAAACACCGAGGACGGTGTTATTCCAAGGGGAGGGGAATGTAATGTCCCCAGTTTGGCCCCATGGCATTTACATTATAAATAATGTAATATTTGTTATGAAATCATGGTGAGGAGCTCAAGGCCAAGGCCCCGCCATCGATTTATTGATGCATATGCTTTGCGTGCTAGCCAGGCACATTGGAATTTCAACATCATGTAATATGCATTTTTTTTAATAAAAATACCCACAACTAGCTATGCAATGCAACAAAGAGATGGGGGCATGATTTCACAAGGAATTGGGAGGGAAAACATTCAAACCCTTGAGCTAATAGAGTCAAGCCAAGTGTCAATGAGGGAACCCATCAAACCCTCAACTACCCATGTTGACTTTTGTACCCAACCATTGATTTCTCCCAAGAGTTGGTTGGGGGAGTTATTGCCTTGGGAATGGGGAGGTATGGCTGTCCAAAATCGGGTATGGGCAAGCCACCCTGGATGGGAAAACGTGTTGGTCTTTTTGGGCAAGAATAGAGCCACGAAATGGCTGCCTAAGCCATTATTCACCATGGCCCTGCTCTCTCACGCAGCTCAAGCTGCCTGGGCGTTTTCCTCCCTCGTTTTTCTGTGTCTCCCTCCATCTTTTAGCTGGGAAGGGGCGTTTTTGTGTTGGTTACCCATGGGGAAAGAGAGCAGAACGTTTTGGGTCTTCCTGGGGGTCGTTTAGGCCATTGGAAGGGATCCTAACCAGTGGAGAGAAATCGGTTTTGCTCCCTGGGGTTGAAATCGAAATTCCACAATTCGTTTGGGTGAACCACGAGTTGGGAGAACCAATGTGGACCCCGTTTTGTGAACACCTCTGTTGTAAATGTGTAACCCTGTCAATAATCGTTTTTGCTGTGAGAAAGAAGAGTATGATGGGTAATCCCTGGTTCTGGCTTGGGATTGGGAATGAGCATCCCTTGTGCAAGTGCAGCCTGATAAACCCAGTTAGACTGGCTTGGCTAGAATAAGAATGGTTAATAGACTGCGTGTGAGCGTGAATGTCCCCTTTGTCCTTGTGAAAATCATGCCCAGCTCGGGGGTGGCCTTCGGACGGACTCAGTATAAGCTGTCGAAGAGCCTACGGTTGGGTGGAACGTTGCAGCGACATAGCTAGTTGCTTGGGACAATTGAAATGAAGATAAGTGTTTCTGTCTATGTATTTATTTCTGAAATGTTTTCTATTAATGACTGAAATTGACATGTCGAATTTATATGAAGAATGTGTGGATGTTGTTTCCGCTGTGCATAATTGATTGTTTACATCTGCACACCCATTTATTATTTTATGTGATTCTAGTATTGGGCTGAGATCATAGTAAAATCCCTGAGTTTAGCATCATGTTTCCTGCCTTGCATTGGGTTAGCAGGTGGGTACATTACAGACAAGCAGCAGTAGAGGCATCTCTCGGATGGCTCCATCATGCATAGGAATGCGTGGAAGTTCCACTTGGGCCAACTAGGTGGAACAAGTTGCAGAATGTTGAGCCCTTGCACCAAAACAAGGCTAGCACATGGGGAAGCTAAAAGAAGTTAATTTGGACCAATTAGATGTGTTTTTTGTTCATACATTGATTGGTTGAGTGGAGAAATGTTAGAGGTAAGCAACCCAAAAGTTAAATTTATTGCTTGCATCAGAAAATATTCATTAGAAATAACATGTATCTCATGTGAGTAATGGCATGAGCATCTATGGTTACTAGATGATGCTCTCGATATTCTTGGATGGACATGGGTCACCACCTGTTCCTTGGGAAGAGTTGATATGATTCAGCCCCAGATTGAGGACTTCCATGTTTAGTGGGGAATTATCACTGATATTCAGTTTTGCATTCGAAGTTATCAACTTTCAATGTGGTGGTGTGATCTTGGCATCATGCTTGATGATAGACACTCCCAAGTGATTTTGATGTTTGGGAGGATGCAGTTGAGATCTTGGGATCTTGGCATTCCTTGGAGTGATAGATTTCCAAAGGTGGCAGAAAAATTTGGGTCCTTATAGAGGAAGCAGTGGGATCCATGCATTCTACTCAGGTATCCTAACTAGGTTGAATGACTATAATCAGAGTGGAGCAGCAGAAACATCATGGACCCTTGGTATTTCAACTTGGATTGGAGGATTCCAAGCGGCATATTTTGAGGAGTGAAGCATTGGTTGGCTTCATAATTGGTTGGAGTTGTTTTCAATTGCTTGAGGACAAGTAATTTTGGGAAGGGAGGACTGTCATGTCCCCAATTTTGGTTCATTTAAGTTCCCATGGGTAAAGGGGACAAAATAACCCTTAAGGAGATAAATTTATTTCATTTTTGTATGTTTAGAATAAAAATTATCCTAAGTCTAGTATAAACAATAATTTTATTAATTTTAATTATTTTTATAAATAATTATTCGTAAATTTTGAGTAAGTGGGCCAAGAGGGCGCCCTCATGAGGATAAGGTTGTTAAAATGGAATTGGAGGCAAGAAAATAGCAAAAGATGAAAAGCAGGGAAGGTGTAAGAAGTTGCCAAAAGCAGAAAATTGGAAACATCCAGAAAAACCAAGGGAGGGCACAGTTTCCAAAAGCAGGTTAGTTAACAAATCATGAAACATCCCAAAGCGTGCAGTTTCCAAATTAGATGTCAGTTTACAAAGCAGGCAACTATTTACAAAGCGGGAAACATCTCAAGTCAAGGAGGACACGGTTTCTAAAGGATGATTATTGAATTTCTGTGTGAGCACTTTAGCTTACCAAGGCAAGGAGATGCGCCCTAGCCAACCAATGGGAGATGAGCCCCATTACTTCTCTTCAATTCTTCTTCTATGATATTCTTCCTTCTCTTGCAGCCATAGATATTCTTATTGCAGGTCCAAATCATTACATCCTATGAAGATTCCAAGCCTCCAAGTCCATTTTGTAGAGATTGGAGAGTTTTGAAGGAGTTGATGAAGAAACCACTCCAGTCAGAGAGTCCATTGCATTTGGAGGAGTTCTGAGAGAGATATCTAATGCATATGCATTATTTGTGAGCCTTAGTACAACCATCCCTCTTGTTAAATTCTGATGTAAGTACTCTTTTTCTTATCATGCGCTTTCTTGAAGAGACTAGTTGATGTATTGTAAGAAGCACTTCATATCTTGAGTTCTATGTGCAAGGCTAGGATTATAATGTTAATGGTTTCCATAAGTGTATGAGTGAGGTTGCTGCTGTCATATCAGTCCTAATTCAGTCTGAAAAAATTATGTTTGGATAGATTGAAAGCCTCAAAGATTTTCTGCATACTCCTCATTCAATACTAGTTAGTTTATATGAGAAATATAATTAGTTTTGTATGTAATTACTATTGAAAGCCAAAAGGACAGTGAACTGTAATTCTATTATTTATTTCAGGTCTGAATGTCCTTATAATACTCATCCCAAGCATTAAAATCGGACATAGAATCATTTTCTAGCTATTAGAAATCTTCATTTAGGAGGCTCTCTCTCCTTGCTTAAAATTTTGACTAGTTTTGCAGTTTGATCCATAAATAAGTATCTGTATGCCCAAATTCAATTATGTCAGTTGTGTTGGGTCCCTAAGACATTGTTGAAGACCATCCCATCTCTATCTTGAAAATTCAAGATCATCTCAGTGCATTTGGAAGAGTTTGGAAACAAGCTAGTTGAGCATTCCAACATAGTGCCCTTGCCTCTTTTGCTCCCAAATTCTCAAAAGCACTCATCCAACACCTAATTGGTAGTTTAATGTCTGATATCCACCATTGGTTACATTCAGGTGTAAGCAACTGAGCCTAGTATGCATATGCTGGAGTGCCCAGGAAGCTTCAACGGCAACTGTTGTTGAAATGTAAATGGCCCCAATACTTTGTGCATAGGACTCAGAAGTTGGCCATGTTTCTGATATGTTTGTTGTTGCACATTCACCCATACATTTGGAAAATCCTAAATATCCTAAATTCATAACCCAGGGGGAATCTGCTTGTGCCCTAAACTAGCCCTTTCCACTAGTTCTGTTAACTAGTCTTTGTCGGTGAAAAATTTGTACTGTAAGTTTTAAAAATTTGAGATAATATCATATGATGTAAGATCAGGGATATTACAATAAAGTCAAGTAAAAAGAAGATGGGACACTTGACAAGCATAAGGCAAGATTGCTTGCAAAGGACTTCACACAAAAAATGAATTATTTATGAAGAGAACTTTGCTCCCACAACAAATATGAGCGCAATTTGTTTACTTCTAGCCATCACAGCACAATTTGGCCGAAAACTATACTAGATGGATGTGAAGAGTTCCTTCCTCAATGGAGATTTGGAGGAAGAACTATACATGTACCATCCATAGGATTTTTAGGTTTCGCACAATTTGTTTGGTTGGAAACAATACTAGATGGATGTGAAGAGTTCCCTCCTCAATGGAGATTTGGAGGAATTATGAGATTTGGAGGAAGAACTATGCATGTACTAGCGAAAGGATTTTTAGGTTTTGGGGAAAGAACATATGGTCTCTAGGCTAAAAATCTCTCTACATCTTGAAGCAAGCACCTAGAGCTTGGCACATCAAATTGACAAGCACTTGGGTGAAAAAGGGTTCCAACATATTCCTTCATATCCTAATCTTTACGTCAAAAGCATTGGAGATGATGTAATTATTCTAGTGATATATGTAGATGATATCATCATCACAGGTAGTGAGGCAGGGGTAATATCATAGTAAAATCCAATTTATGTGCATATTTTAAAATGATTGACTTAGGCCTTATACATTATTGTGTAGGTGTAGAAGTTTGACAAACAGATAATCATATTTTTGTTTTAGAGACAAAGTATGCCAAAGTTTGTTAGATGGGTTCAAGATGGTATATTGCAAAACACCACCTACAATTATGGAGAAAGGGCTAAAACTTTCAACCAAGACTAATTCTAAAGCGATTAATGAATCAGTCTATAGGAAAATAGTGGGGAGCTTGATTTATCTTGCAACAACTAAACCTTAATTAAATTTTGCAATAAGCTACATTTCTCGATTCATGACTGCTCTAAAGGTAGAACATTGGACAACAATGAAAAATACTACTATAATATGTGAAAGGAACATTAGATTTTGGCATTTTATATGGAAGACACAACGAACCTCATTGATGGTTATACAATTTCATATTGGGGAGAATTAATGGATGAAGGAAATCCACATCATGTTATATTTTTAGCCTTGGTGTTGGAGTAGTTACATGAACCAACAAGAAGAAACATGTTTACCTTCCTTTAACTAAATCTGAATATCAACCAGTAGTGAAAGGAGCATGCGAAGCAATTTGGATCAAACAGATGCTTGTAGATATGAAGATCCAACAAAACAAGCATAGATTATTGTACTATGATAATCAAGGAATTATTAAGTTGGCAAAGAATCCAATCTTCCACAAATGTACCAAACATATTGATGTTCATTGGCATTTGATGTAACATGTTTTAGAAGATGGAACAATTGAGTTGTAATATTGTCCTACAAAATAATAGATGTGATAGACATTTTCACCAAGTCTTTGGGTCCAGAAAAATTTGTAAACTCCACGGACAAACTTAGTGTATTTTCTAGATTGACCATTAAAGGAGGGGCATTAGAATATAAAGATGATCTGAGTATAGACTTAAGAATATTAATAAATTCACTTGGTGAATTTACATTACTTGATACCAGCATAGATCCATCTTAAACCCGTATCTAACAAGCACCGAGAGGGATCCAATTTCTTAAGGTGTATTTCTTTTTTTAAATTTAAACTCAATAAATTTGATCTTTCTTCATTGATAGATCCGGGTTTAAGTTTTAAGGTTTTATTTTATAAACAAACATCTATTTTTTAATTACTTTTCATAATATTTTATTTTATGAACCAACATGGATTTTTTTAAAGTGCTTTCCATAATTTTTTATTTTATGAGCCGACATGAATTTTTTTAATTATTTTGTTACAAACTTTATATCATGTTACAACATCTCCCCCATACTGGGCTGTAGAGCACCTCGTTTCACTCGGTGCAATGACCATTAAAGGAGGGCATTAGAATATAAAGATGATCTAGAGTATAGACTTAAGAATATTAATAAAGTCACTTGGTGAATTTACATTACTTTATATTTAGTTGTTGTATTAAAGTACATAAGTCATTTTAGGGTTTGTGCAATTAGGGTTTAAACAATCAGGATTTTGTGAAAATCAAATTCATAGATAGATCTCCAAAGCAAACAATTACTCTCACAAATTGCCTTGCAAAAACTAGTCAAAGAACACATAAAACAGTCATGAATTTGATGCAAACAATAAAACTCTATTGAATAAGTCTACATCAACCAAACTTGGGCAATGTAATGGTTGTCCAAATATATAATTACATCAGATATTTGAAATCCAAAGAAGGCATTCGAAATCCTCATAAAAGAAGGCTTACTAAAAAGATGAAAAACCCCCTTATGTGTAAAAATCACTTTCTAAATCACCTTGAAGGCTCACAAATTGGCATGAACTGAGTTGGATGGTGATGTATGATGGAAAAAAAAACCTAATCACAGCTTTTAGAGAGAGAGAAATCATGGAGGGCAAGTTGGCCAAAAAGATGTTTCCTAGTCCACTAGCTTTTGATTTTTCACCAAAAAGAGTAAAAATCAGGATAAAGCAATGAATGTGCCTTATATTCCAGGATTGTAAAGAAATCTCATAGAATATCAAGAAATCTAATTTGGAATCTCTTCAAGTGCACCCTAGTGCATCGGGATGGCATGTGGTCCAATAAAAGACAAAAATATGGCCAACTACCTAGTCAAAACTTAGGAAATTAATCAAAATGACTAATGTAATGAATCCCAAGTATGGACTGGGTTTTTAGTATTCTAACAAATTTAGAATCCTAAGTATGGACTGGGTTTTTAGTATTCTAAGAAATTTATGTCATCCCATTATTATAAAAAGAAAGTTGTTCTCTTCATTTCATAATAGAAGAATCATTTCTCTCTTTTAGTTCTCTTTGTGTTCTTGGTTTCTTTTTTGTTTAGTTTTTGTAATAGTGATTTTTGGGATGAATAAGCAACTACATATCCAAAACAACATTTTACTTCAACTTGTTGACAACTCAAGGAGATTTCAAGATATTTTCAGAAGATTTATTTTTCCCATGTGTTTAGGGAACTGAACACTACAATAGTTTTCTTCCAAAAAGTAAGAGTACTTCTCCATGCAGGTTAACTCATCTTAGTGGAAGTTCTTGATGATTAGATATCAAATATTAGGCAATATTTGTTGATATAACAAGGTTACGTTTTTATATTTTGTTGGTGTCTAAACCAACATAGATCCATCTTAAACCCAAATCTACCAAGCATGGAGAGGGATCCAATTTCTTGAGGTGTAAATTTTTTTAACTAACTTTTTTACATGTTCATACAAAATTATCTAACTTTTTACATCTTTCTATGTTGGTTTTAATTTATTTTTAATCAGCCGACATGGATTTTTTAATTACATTTCATTTGGTTTTATTTTTTATTTTATGAGCCAACACGAATTTTTTTAATTACTTTTTTTGTGTAATGCATTACGTTACGTTATGTGAAAACATCTCCCCCATACTAGGTTGTAAGCACCTCGCTACTCTCGGTGCAATGGCTATTTTTGGATTATTGTAAATATCAATTTAGAGACTCTTAAAATACCTATTTTCTAGAAAAGCTCAAACAAGTTTTGTTTTTAAATTGAGATCATATTAGATTGTCGAGGTACATTGTTGGATAGTACTAGCCTATAAAGGATTATCTTTATGTGGTCTTCTTATGTAAGGATGACTTTTTGCCAATACCATACTTTGTCAAGATGTCACACTATCAACTTTTTGGAGATAAGTTTCTCAATTTGGGGCTTCTAGTTAAGCCCTTTCTATATGTAAAGTGTTTTGTGCACTTGAAGAGGGTGATTTGTATTCCTTGCTAGAATAAAGAATGTGTTTTTTTCCTTGGAAAATAAAGATATATATTATAAAATAAAAATACCTACTAATTGATTTTTTTAAATATGCATAGGAGTCAAATTTAAAATTAGAACTGATATTAACATAATTATTACTAGCCTATAAAGGATTATCTTTATGCGGTCTTCTTATGTAAGGAATACTTTTTGTCAATCCACTACTTTGTCAAGATGTCACACTATCAACTTTTTGGAGGTTAGTTTCTCAATTTGGGGCTTCTAGTTAAGCCCTTTCTATATGTAAAGCATTTTGTGCACTTGAAGAGGGTGTTTTTATTCCTTACTAGAATAAAGGATGTGTTTTTTTCCTTGGAGAAAAAAAAGATATATATTATAAAATAAAATAAATATCTACTAATTATATTTTTTTTTAAATATGAATAAGAGTACAATTTAACACTAGTTAACTGAAATTAACATAATTATGTTAATCTCGATTTTCAATTAAAGAGAAATAATTATCTCATGATCAACTAAAGATTTTGAGCTGTAATTTAGTGGTTTAGACAAGCCATTACTATGGTCTAGTAGCATAAAGCTGTGAATTTTTAGTTGGTTGAGTTTAAGGAGTTTCATATGCACTTTAATTCAATTCAAAAAAATAATATTTGGTATTGTATGGGAGGGGAAACATCTTTGTTATTGTATAAGAGAGGTGCAAGGTTCAACTTTCTTCCTCCATATTAAGTGGGTATTTGTATTGCACTAATGAGGAGCTAAAGTTTACAAAAATGTTTACACACAACAACAAAAAATAATGAGAAAGATTAAAAAACCCAAAGGTGGAAACCTCTTACCATTAAGAAATCCATGACGTACATGGATATTTGAATTGTTCCATAAAGGAATTTAGTAAAATATCTCCAATATATGTTAAATATGAATGTAGAAAAAAGATCGATGAGACATAAAGGTCTCCCAATTCCAAGTGTACAGTGCATTACTTCTCTCGATACAATTGTCTTCACATCAATGCAGTATTATGCAAGTGTCCATGCTTGAAGTGCATTTTTATGCCCACAGATTTCACTGCATCAAAAGAGTATCATATAAACCTAAGTATGGGACTTGAGACGGTTGTGGTTAGGTCTAATGTTTCTTTAAACCGCAATAAATAGATTCCATACGTTCTACACATCCAAATCAAATGCAACTTCCACACACTCCAAATGTTGGTATGTCGAGGGTCAATGAGCAATTGCCAAGTTTGTGTTTTCTTTGTTTAGTACCAAGGAGACGTTGTACCAAGGGGAGGTTGTCATGTTTTCACCTTTTCTCTTCAAGTCACCCCAACCACTAGGCATTTGTTTTTAATTCAAGGTTAGGCAATGGTCACAAGTGGCATCCACTTCGTTAGATAAAAAAGAGTTGAATCACTGTGAACTTTCTGGTTTCATATGGTTCCCAAAGTAATTATACTAAGGTTACAATAGCTTAAAAAGACACCTAGGGACATAATAAAACTTTATTTGCCACATCATATGATTTAATCTAAATTTAATTCGCCTAGAGACATAATAAAATTTTACTTGCCACATCATATTATTTAATCTAAATTTACTTCGATGGATTATGGCCATGTTGATATTCAATTATGAGCATTAATGGTGTTACTACACTTATGTCTTTATCCCATAGAAATCTGTACAAAAATAGAGTAACTAACGAACTGGAAATACTAGTCGATAAATTACAATATACAAGTACATGGTTGCCCATTTCTCACATCGATTCTTATATTGATGAATTTCTTTGCAAAGGAATAATGTTCTTTATCAATATTTGTCACGAAAGATTCCTCTAACAATGAATTTATCACTAATATTTGTAGATATGACCCATTGAAGATCTAATTTGTTAAGGAAATCATAAACTACAGAGCAAAAGGAATTAGCAAACTTTTGATGAGAATCTTATCGAATATCTGAATTCATAAAATTGATACAAATTAAATGAATTTAAAGCATATAGTTGATTTGCTCAAAGCAATGTCTCAAATGGCCCAAACACACATGTATCAACTTTAACCCCATACAAATTTGTTGAGATATTGTAACTTCAAAGAATATTATATTTGTACTTTATTATTCTGGAGATGTTTCATTCCTCCGTGAAGATCTTATTGTATATCCGGAGATGTTTATTCCTCCGTCGGAATGTGGTAACTTGGGTTATTAGACTTCCCTAGTGGGGGTCGGCCCTGTATGTGTTATATGGGTCAAAGGGTTATTAGACCCACCATGTGGGGGTCGGCCCAGTCAGTTATAATGGGGTATTTAACCTAATGGTTAAATACGAGCCTACATGAACTTGTGTAAAATACATATCAGAGTAGTGTATAAATAGAGGAGGTGTGTTCCTCATTATACACACACACTCACTTGAGAAAGGCGCACTTGTGGAGGAGAGGTTTGCTATGGTGGAGGAGGAGATCATATCTTTGGTTTGCATCTTTGTGTATTGCTGGTCATCTATATTGAGGAAGCTTTACTGGGTTTTCTACCCCATGAGGGTTTCCCAGGATAAATCTGTGTCTCTTGTGTTTATGCTATGCTTGTTGTTTCTTCAGTGATCCTGTATATGCTATTATTGTGAAATGGAATGTAATGCTGCTATTTTCTATCTTAGCATATTAAATCTTAACATGGAATCAGAGCTAACCTGAAGGAAGGCAAGGTATGGCACTTACGACACTTGCTTTACTTGTGACAATTTGAAGGTTAGGGTTTTTCATAGCAAAAACCAGTCATCGTGGAGCTTTCGCCATAAATCCATTTTCGCGAAGGTTCAAGATCTGAAAAGTTTACAGGTCGAAGATAACATCCCCAGGTACCTTGTGTCCAAAGGGCACCCTCAGATTCGTTGTACTTTGTGAGTTATGATCAGTACAAGTTAGGGTTTCTGCCTCTTCCAGATCTCAGTCAAAATCAGGTGACCTTGGCAAAAAGGTCATAACTTGGGCTAGGAAGCTCCAAATGAAATTTTGTAAAAAGTGACAGGTAGTAAACAGACTGTACTATCTCAGGAAACTTTTTCAGAGGCCGAAGGTGAACCAGTGACACGTGGCACGCCGTACAAGTGCGCTCTCCTGTTTTATCCCATAAACAGGTCACGTTGCGACACTTGGCATAACTCTCTCTCAGAGAGTCCAATTGAGGTCAGACCTGTCAGGATGGAAAGAAAACAGGTTGAGCTATCTCAGAAAAAGTTTTTAGAGGCTGAAGTTCAAACAGTGACACGTGGCATGCCGTACAAGTTCGCTCTCCTGTTTTATCCCATAAACAGGTCACGTTGCGACACTTGGCATAACTCTCTCTCAGAAAACCCAATTGAGGTCAGACCTGTCAGGATGGAAAGATGACAGGTCAGGCTACTGCAGAAAATGGGTTTCATACCCTGTGGAGCAAAAATTTCAGAGTTATAGCAGAAACAATCAGGTGCATATTTCTGTCAAAACAGAATTATTTTTGGAGCACCTTTATTCATGGCTTCCGAAATTTAGGGTTTCGGAGAAAGTTAGAATTTTTGGAATCGGAGTCCACGGCTGAATGCTACTCAGGAAAATCGAAATTTAGAGACTGAGATCAAATTTTTTGGTTGGGTGGAAGACCGGGCTTGATCAAACCCCAGTTCGGGATTTTGATCGAAAAGATGGAAAATTAGGGCTTCAGCAAAAGTTGGAATTTTTGAAGTCTGTAACCACGGCTGGAAGCTCCTAAGAAAAATAAGAGTTTAGAGCCTTGGATCGAACCTTTTGTTTAGGCAGAAGGGTGGGCTTCATCAAACCCTAGTTCGGGATCCTGTCCAGAAGATCCAGAAGTTTCAAATGCAATTTTGAGGGGTCAAATTTTGGAAATTCCAAAATTGAAGTATGCTAGTTTGATCAGCTCAACAAGACATATTCTTTCATCCATTCAGAAGTGTGAAAGTCAAAGATTGAATTTTTAGGGTTTCTCTAGAAAACCCTAATCAAGCTCCAGATCAAGTTTCAGGGGGAGTTGAGGCTAAGGCCTTACATAAGGAGACTACAAGAAGTCTCGACAGGTATGACTTAAGGAGGCTCAGGTATGTCTTGAAATCTAATTCTTGATTAAGTTCATGATGTGTTTGTCTTCATATTATTTATTAGTACAATCTTGATTAATGTTAGAATTGTCTTATCACCCTAGTAACAGTATGAATGCATGTGAATGATCAAAGACATTCATTGATTAGGGCTATATGATTGTACTAATGCATTATGATGTTGTGTGAGGTTGATGTTGTCTGCTAACAAGATACAGGTACATCACAAAAGACAAATCAGGTTCCATGACCATGAAAACATGAAGACGAAGACTCATCCATAATCCTTGTTCTACTTACGAGGTATGTATGACTTTTTTATATTATGCTTAACCTATGAGACATGCAGGTTCTAGCTCAGGATCTCTAAATCATTGAAGAGATTGTTTAGGTATGTTGTACATAACTAAGTAGGTATACTAATCCAGGTATGCTTCCCATGAATCTTACCTTGTGTTAGGATCCCTTATATAAGTATACTTGGTATGATTGGTTATGCTTATTCATAAAGTTAGTAATCAAGGGATTATGCATATTATGTCTTTTATCTTGATTGATGATATGCATGAGTAAAAGAAGAGTTCCCTGAAATCTTGAATACTAATGTTTATTAACGATAATCATGACTATACATTCGCAAGATTATTTAGAACTATAATGTTTTGATAACATTTAGAACATACTAATGGGTGTATGTTTGTGTATGAGATCATGAGGATGACACTTGAACATGCACAGTGGTACAGAATGAATAGAAGTTCAAAAGACATACAGAAGATCAAGCGGGAGGCAACCACACAAACATAAAAGATAAGTATTTGAGTTGTTATTTGAAATAGTAAATGATATTGCTTGTATGCATATTTGTATTCCTAGAATATATCATGCTGAGTGTAAACATTCATAGAGCATTGAACAGTATATCACTAATATGCATATGATTGGTAAGTTGGACAAACATTCCATTGTTGCTTGTCTAGAATGAAACCTCTTTGCTGACATGCTGAGAGCTGTGCACACTCTCAATAGTATGTTCTGGTAGAGATGGAAGGCATCTAGATAGCCACTGTATGCATACAGGATATGGGAAAGTGTTGTGCCAAAGTATTGGTCAAAAATAGTTGCATAACTATGTAAATGATATCTGTATGCATAATAGGTTATCATGTCAATATGATTTGATGATTATGAAGTATTACTAATCATGTACTTAATTTTGATTTGTAGGAAAGATCATGATGAATGATGAACACTGAACAAGCGATGGATTTTCAAATCAAACACACTATAGAAGGCTTGTGGCTAGAAGATTCTCTTAGAAAGAAGAAGAGAATCATGATGAGATGTTTGCTCCAAGTGGCTAGATAAGACCATTCTCTTAATGGTGTAATTAAAGAAGAAGTGTGAATCAGGTTCTGTATGGGTTCCCAGGATCGATAGTAATTGATGAGAATACATGTGAGGATTGCATCATCCTTGAACACAAGTTCTAAAGTGAGCCGTAGACAAGTGTCTCCGAGAAAGAAGAGGGATTGTATCATCCTTGAACACTTGTTCTAAAGAGAGCCGTAGACGTATGTCTTCGAGAATGAAGTTCTTGGTGAACATGTGAGGGGATTGGATCATCCCTGGACTTCAGTCCAAAAGAAGAGCCGTAGACGTATGTCTTCGAGAATGAAGTTCTTGGTGAACATGTGAGGGGATTGGATCATCCCTGGACTTCAGCCCGAAAGAAGAGTCGTAGACGTATGTCTTCGTGAATGAAGTTCTTGGTGAACAGGTGAGGGGATTGGATCATCCCTGGACTTCAGTCCGAAAGAAGAGCCGTAGACGTATGTCTTCGAGAATGAAGTTCTTGGTGAACATGTGAGGGGATTGGATCATCCCTGGACTTCAGCCCGAAAGAAGAGTCGTAGACGTATGTCTTCGTGAATGAAGTTCTTGGTGAACAGGTGAGGGGATTGGATCATCCCTGGACTTCAGTCCGAAAGAAGAGCCGTAGACGTATGTCTTCGTGAATGAAGTTCTTGGTGAACATGTGAGGGGATTGGATCATCCCTGGACTTCAGTCCGAAAGAAGAGCCGTAGACGTATGTCTTCGAGAATGAAGTCCTTGGTGGACGGTTGAGGATTAAGTCATCCTTGGACGTGGTCCTAAATGAATTGAGTGGATTAAATCATCCTTGGACA
Organism: Larix kaempferi; assembly: GCA_027924585.1. Classification (NCBI taxonomy): domain Eukaryota; kingdom Viridiplantae; phylum Streptophyta; class Pinopsida; order Pinales; family Pinaceae; genus Larix; species Larix kaempferi. Next base: position 11,702,029 of record BSBM01000368.1, read on the forward strand.
GTAAATCCAGTAATTCCGAAAGGAAGGATAGTCCTAAATGAATTGAGTGGATTAAATCATCCTTGGACAGTAAATCCAGCAATTCCGAAAGGAAGGATAGTCCTAAATGAATTGAGTGGATTAAATCATCCTTGGACAGTAAATCCAGTAATTCCGAAAGGAAGGATAGTCCTAAATGAATTGAGTGGATTAAATCATCCTTGGACAGTAAATCCAGCAATTCCGAAAGGAAGGATAGTCCTAAATGAATTGAGTGGATTAAATCATCCTTGGACAGTAAATCCAGCAATTCCGAAAGGAAGGATAGTCCTAAATGAATTGAGTGGATTAAATCATCCTTGGACAGTAAATCCAGCAATTCCGAAAGGAAGGATAGTCCTAAATGAATTGAGTGGATTAAATCATCCTTGGACAGTAAATCCAGTAATTCCGAAAGGAAGGATAGTCCTAAATGAATTGAGTGGATTAAATCATCCTTGGACAGTAAATCCAGTAATTCCGAAAGGAAGGATAGTCCTAAATGAATTGAGTGGATTAAATCATCCTTGGACAGTAAATCCAGTAATTCCGAAAGGAAGGATAGTCCTAAATGAATTGAGTGGATTAAATCATCCTTGGACAGTAAATCCAGTAATTCGAAAGGAAGGATAGTCCTAAATGAGATTGAGTGGACTAATCATCCTGTAAATAGATTGGGATTGCCTCGTCCCTAGACATGGTGAGATGTCTTAAAGTGATAAGGACTGATCATCCTGTAAATAGATTGGGATTGCCTCGTCCCTAGACATGGTGAGATGTCTTAAAGTGATAAGGACTGATCATCCTGTAAATAGATTGGGATTGCCTCGTCCCTAGACATGGTGAGATGTCTTAAAGTGATAAGGACTGATCATGCTGTAAATAGATTGGGATTGCCTCGTCCCTAGACATGGTGAGATGTCTTAAAGTGATAAGGACTAATCATGCTGTAAATAGATTGGGATTGCCTCGTCCCTAGACATGGTGAGATGTCTTAAAGTGATAAGGACTAATCATCCTGTAAATAGATTGGGATTGCCTCGTCCCTAGACATGGTGAGGTGTCTTAAAGTGATAAGGATTGATCATCCTGTAAGTTGATCTAGATTGCATCATCCATAGACATGAGAGTTGTCTTAGACCGAGAGGTACTGATCATCCCGTTGTTGAATATTGTAACTTCAAAGAATATTATATTTGTACTTTATTATTCCGGAGATGTTTCATTCCTCCGAGGTAACCCTATCATGTATCTGGAGATGGTTATTCCTCCAAGGGATTGTATTAACTAGGGTTATTAGACCCACCATGTGTGGGTCGGCCCTGTAGTTATATTTTAGGGGTTATTAGACTTCTCCAGGTGAGGTCGGCCCCATAAGTCTTTTAGTCAGTTGGAAGTCAAGTATAAATAGAGGAGGTGAACTCCTCATTAGTTCATTCACTCACTTGTGGAAGAGTGCGCACTAGTTGAGGAGATCTGCTAAGGAGTCAAGGAGAAGGAGCACATCTTGTATTTTGGTTGATCATCTTATTGAGGAAAGCTTTGCTGGGTTTTCTACCCCATGAGGGTTTCCCAGGGTATATTGTGTGTCTATCTTGTGATTGTGTTTCTTTCAGAGATCTTGTTTGTCTATTTGGTTTAAATCTAACATGGTATCAGAGCTAGACTGAATAGGACATCTTTCACAAGGTAAGAATACCTCTTTCTCTCTCTTTGGTGAAGTTAGGGTTTTCAGCCCAAAGTTGGTATTTTTGATTTTTGGTTGCATGGCTGGATAGCCCTCTTCAAGAGCTTTCTTTTGAGCTATAGATCGAACTTTTTGGTTGGGTAGAACTTCGGGAAAGTCAAACCCTAATTCTACCAAAAGTGCGATACGTCAGATTCTGGTTTCAGAAAAAAGTTGTAATTTTTGATTTCTGATTACATGACTGGATAGCCCTTCTCAAGAGCATTCTTTTGAGCTATAGATCGAACTTTTTGGTTGGGTAGAACTCCGGGAAAGTCAAACCCTAATTCTACCAAAAGTGCGATAAATTTCTGTTCCAGTTTCCGGAAAAGTGAAAAGTAACTTCCCAGGTAAGTCTACTCTGTCTCTTGGACTCCCCCAAGAGAAGATGGCTCCAAATACTAAGCTTGAAGACAAGCTAGAAGGCATAGAGAATTTCCGAGCATGGAAATACAGAATTGGTCTCATTCTTGAGGAGAATGATCTTGCTCATTATATCAAGGAGGAAGTTGCAGAACCAGAAGAAGAGGAAGCCAAAGAAAAACACAGGAAGGATCTGATTAGGGCAAAGAGAATCATAGCTGATTCCATTAAAGATCACTTGATTCCCCAAGTGTCTTCCAAGAAGACTCCAAAGGAAATGTATGATGCCCTAGGAAGAATGTATGAAGGAAAGAACATCAACAGAAAGATGAATCTAAGGACTCAATTGAAAAGTACCAAGATGCACAAAGGAGAATCCATTCAAGACTACTTCTCAAGAGTCTCTCTAATCAAAGAACAACTAGATGCCATTGGTGATACTCTTGATGAAGATGAACTTGTGATGACAGCTCTAAATGGTCTCACTAGACCATGGGAGTCATTCATTCAAACTATGTGTGCCAGAAAAGAAAGTATGAAGTTTGATGTAGTATGGGAAGATTGTGTTCAAGAGGAGGCTAGGGTTGCCAACAGAGAAGCACTTCTCAAAGAGGATGACCAAGCTTTGGCCACCCACACCAAAAGAGGAAAGAGAGGCTACTTCAAGAAGGTAAACCACAAAAGGCCTCAACCCTCTCATAGATTCAAAAAGAAAGGGGGAGACATCTCCACAGTCCAATGCTTCAATTGTCTCAAGCTAGGACACTATGCCAGAGACTGTACCCTACCAGAGAAGAAGAAGAAAAGATTTGTTCACAAAAGACATCATGCTCATATGGCAGAAGATGACAGTGAAGAAGAAGAAGAAGAAGAAGAAGAAGTAGAGGAAAGGCCTCAAAAGAAAAGATCTAAAGTAAAGAAAGAAGAACCAGAAGAATATGTACTATTTTCTGCTCTCTCTGGATCTGTGTCTCCTGGTGAAGACACTTGGCTCATTGACAGTGGTGCTTCAAAGCACATGACAGGTCACAAGGAAACTCTCTCCAAGATTGAAGAGAAGTCTTCACCCCAGAAGGTATCACTAGGAGATGATTATCAATATCCCATCAAGGGAATTGGTGAAGCAAGCTACAAGCTTGACTCAGGAACACCTTTGAAGATGAAAGAAATATTATATGTTCCAGGGTTAAAGAAGAATCTACTCTCTATCTCAGCTCTAGACAAGAAAGGCTTTAGAGTAGCCTTCATAGATGGTCAAGTACTCATGTGGACCAAAGGAAAATCAATCAAAGATGCAATTGTCATTGGTGAAGAAGAAGGAGGACTTTATAAACTCAAGGGTCACCCAGAATCTGCCCTTGCTCATGAAGTCTCTAGTCCCAGTGAGCTATGGCACAGAAGACTAGCCCACATTAACTATAAAGCTTTACCATATGTGAGTAAGATGGTTATAGGCTTGCCAAACTTGAAGGTTGATCATGATGGCTCATGTAAAGGATGTAAGAAAGGAAAGAATATCAAGAATCCCTTTCCGAAAAGTGAAACAAAGACTAAGAGTTCTCTAGAACTAATACACTCAGATGTATGTGGACCCATGCCTACCACATCTCTAAGTGGGTTTGAATACTATCTCTCCTTCATTGATGATTATTCAAGAAAAACTTGGATATACTTCCTAAAGGGTAAGAATGAAGTTTTTGGAAAATTCAAAGAGTTCAAGGCTCTAATAGAAAACCTCTCAGACAAGAAAATCAAGATTCTCAGAACAGATAATGGTGGAGAATATACTTCAAAGGAATTTGAAGAATTCTGTAAAGAAGCTGGAATCAAAAGGGAGCTAACCACTCCTTACAACCCCCAACAGAATGGGGTAGCTGAGAGGAAAAATAGAACCATCATGGAAGCTGTAAAGACTATGATACATGATCAAGACCTTCCCATGTATCTGTGGGCTGAAGCAGCCAAGACAGCAGTATATGTTCAAAATAGACTATCTCATAGTGCTCTTGACTTCAAAACTCCAGAGGAAGTCTTTACAGGAAAGAAGCCTGAGGTAAGTCATCTCAAAATATTTGGGTGTCCTGTGTACATCCATATTCCAAAAGAGAAGAGATCCAAATTGGATCCCTCAGGTAAGAAGGGAATATTTGTTGGTTATTGTGAAACTTCCAAAGCCTTCAGAATCTACATACCAGGTTTCCATCATATAGAAATAAGTAGAGATGTTACCTTCGATGAGGAAGCAGCCCTCAAGAAATCCAGAAAGTGTCAACTTGAAGAAGTTTATGAAGAAGATACATCTCCCAGAATCTCAGAGAATGCTCACATTCCTGAAGAAGACATACCAGAGGATCATGACATGCTGGAACCACAAGAACCTCCTGTTGCAGAATTATCCAGGAAAAGAAGACCAGCATGGGCTAGAGATATTATTCAAGGAGCAGAAAGATATGGTGCTCCTGAAGGCTCCACTAGAGAAAGGAAGAAACCAAAGCTAGTATCCAACTATATGGCCCTGATGTGTGATCTTGTGGATCAACTACCTACCAGCTATGAAGAGGCAGCTCAAAAGAAAGAATGGGTAGAAGCAATGACTGAAGAATATCAGTCAATAATGAAAAATGATGTTTGGGATATAGTTCCCAAACCAAAAGACAAAAGTGTGGTTTCTTCCAAATGGATCTTTAAAATAAAACATGCTGCGGATGGAAGTATTGAAAAATACAAAGCAAGATTTGTAGCCAGAGGGTTCTCTCAGAAGGAGGGAATTGACTATGAAGAAACATTTGCACCAGTTGCTAGGTATACTTCAATTAGAACTATCATGGCTCTTGCATCCATGATGAAGTGGAAACTACATCAAATGGATGTTAAGACAGCTTTTCTGAATGGTGTAATTGAAGAAGAAGTATACATAGAGCAACCACAAGGATTTGAGGTAAATGACGGAAGGACTCATGTATGCAAACTGAAGAAGGCATTATATGGGTTGAAACAAGCTCCCAGAGCTTGGTACGGAAGGATTGACAATTTCTTAACTAGCATGGGCTTTACCAAAAGTAAAGCTGACCCAAACCTTTATCTCAAGGTATTGGATGATGAACCAGTTATACTTTTACTATATGTAGATGATCTGTTTCTAACTGGAAATGAGAAACAAATTATTGAAAGCAAGAAGAAGCTTTCTTCAGAATTCGAGATGAAAGATCTCGGATTGATGCACTACTTCCTAGGCCTAGAAGTGTGGCAAGAACCAAAAGGAATCTTTCTGAATCAAGGTAAGTATACTGTGGAAATTCTGAAAAGATTTGATATGTTGGAATGTAAACCCATGGCCACTCCCATGGACTCCAACTTAAAGATTTTGGTTAATGACTCATCAGAATTAGTGGACCTAACCTTATATAGACAGATCATTGGATCACTAATGTACTTGACAAATACTAGGCCAGATATATGCTTTGCTATAAATACCCTAAGTCAGTATCTAGTAGAACCCAGAAAGGTTCATCTAATAGCTGCAAAGCATGTAATGAGGTACTTAAAAGGTACATTAGATTTTGGTCTACTCTATGATGGAAGTCATGAACTCAAGTTGCATGGTTACTCAGACTCTGATTGGGCAGGCAGTGTCTCAGACAGAAAAAGTACTTCAGGTGGATGTTATAGCCTTGGATCTGCCATGATCTCTTGGTTCAGCAAGAAACAATCCAGTGTGGCCCTCAGCTCTGCTGAGGCAGAATACATAGCTGCTTGCTCTGCTAGCTGTGAAGCTGTATGGCTTCGAAAACTGTTATCTGGAGTGTTTGACTTAGAAATGGATCCCACTATGATTATGTGTGATAATCAAAGCTGCATCAAGATGACAGAAAATCCTGTGTTCCATGATAAGTCAAAACACATAGAGATCCGATACTTCTATATTCGAGATATGGTGCAGAAAGGAGCTATCAAGCTTGAATACGTGAGCACTGAAGATCAAATTGCTGATATCCTGACCAAACCACTGTCTCGTGTGAAATTCGAATACTTTCGAGACAAGCTTGGTGTAGTTCAGAAGGACTCTCCTAGAAAGGGGGAGTAGGATGATTCCTGATGGCAAGCAAGTCTCATCAAAAATGAGACTTCACCTAATCACTTAGAAATAGTTAGATTTAGGACTATTTTATTTTCATTCACTTTTACTTATACATGATTTTGATGATAGATGTATTAGTGAGAATACATGCTAGATGTATACATGCTTTTGATGTTAGATGTATACATGACTTTGATGATAGATGTATTAGTGAGAATACATGCTAGATGTATACATGCTTTTGATGTTAGATGTATACATGATTTTGATGATAGATGTATTAGTGAGAATACATGCTAGATGTATACGTGCTTTTGATGTTAGATGTATACATGATTTTGATGATAGATGTACATGCTAGATGTATACATGCTTTTGATGTTAGATGTATACATGATTTTGATGATAGATGTATTAGTGAGAATACATGCTAGATGTATACATGCTTTTGATGTTAGATGTATACATGATTTTGATGATAGATGTATTAGTGAGAATACATGCTAGATGTATACATGCTTTTGATGTTAGATGTATACATGATTTGATGATAGATGTATTAGTGAGAATACATGCTTTTGATGACAGATGTATACATGCTTTTGATGTTAGATGTATACATGATTTTGATGATAGATGTATTAGTGAGAATACATGCTAGATGTATACATGCTTTTGATGTTAGATGTATACATGATTTGATGATAGATGTAATAGTGAGAATACATGCTTTTGATGACAGATGTATACATGCTTTTAGATGTATTAGTAAGAATACATGCTTATGATTGTATGATGTATACATGCTGTTGATGCTGATTATGTACTTGTATGGATGAAGATACTTGTACTTGTATTGATGAGAATACAGATTGAGGGGATTGAATCATCCCTGGACTTTCAGTCCTAAAGAGAGCCGTAGACGTAAGGTCTCCGAGAATGAAGTCCTTAGTGGACAGTTGAGGGGATTGAATCATCCCTGGACTTTCAGTCCTAAAGAGAGTCGTAGACGTAAGGTCTCCGAGAATGAAGTCCTTAGTGGACAGTTGAGGGGATTGGATCATCCCTGGACTTTCAGTCCTGAAGAGAGCCGTAGACGTAAGGTCTCCGAGAATGAAGTCCTTAGTGGACAGTTGAGGGGATTGGATCATCCCTGGACTTTCAGTCCTGAAGAGAGCCGTAGACGTAAGGTCTCCGAGAATGAAGTCCTTAGTGGACAGTTGAGGGGATTGGATCATCCCTGGACTTTCAGTCCTGAAGAGAGCCGTAGACGTAAGGTCTCCGATAATGAAGTCCTGAATGAACAGGTAGGGGATTGTATCGTCCCCGGACTGAGGTCCCAGAATAGAACCGTAGACTGGGTCTCCGATAATGAAGTCCTGAATGAACAGGTAGGGGATTGTATCGTCCCCGGACTGAGGTCCCAGAATAGAACCGTAGACTGGGTCTCCGATAATGAAGTCCTGAATGAACAGGTAGGGGATTGTATCGTCCCCGGACTGAGGTCCCAGAATAGAACCGTAGACTGGGTCTCCGATAATGAAGTCCTGAATGAACAGGTAGGGGATTGTATCGTCCCCGGACTGAGGTCCCAGAATAGAACCGTAGACTGGGTCTCCGATAATGAAGTCCTGAATGAACAGGTAGGGGATTGTATCATCCCCGGACTGAGGTCCCAGAATAGAACCGTAGACTGGGTCTTCGAAAAATTGAAGTCCTGAATGAACAGGCAGGGGATTGCATCGTCCCCGGACTGAGGTCCCAGAATTGATCCGTAGACTGAAGTCTCCGAGAACTAAAGATTGGATTGTATCATCCTTGGACCTATGTCCTAAAAGGAGCAGGATTGATCATCCTAGGAATATGATCATGTGATGACGATGCTGATGATCGTATGATGACGATGTTGATGATCGTGTGATGACGATGCTGATGACGATGCTGATGATCGTGTGATGACGATGCTGATGATCGTGTGATGACGATGCTGATGATAGTGTGATGACGATACTGATGACGATGCTGATGATCGTGTGATGACGATGCTGATGATCGTGTAATGACGATGCTGATGATCATGTGATGACGATGCTGATGACGATGCTGATGATCGTGTGATGACGATGCTGATGATCGTGTGATGACGATGCTGATGACGATGCTGATGATCGTGTGATGACGATGCTGATGATCGTGTGATGACGATGCTGATGACGACGCTGATGATCGTGTGATGACGATGCTGATGATCGTATGATGACGATGCTGATGACGATGCCGATGATCGGATTGATATCGACACTATCGACATTGATGTTCCAGTAACTGGTTGAGTTACTGACGAAGATGAATTGAAGAAAGCTTCCGATGATTTATAGATGTATCATGTATGATGACTCCTTGCCCTTGCAGATGTTGTTATAATATCCTTCTCGTTAAGGGGGAGTGTTGAATATTGTAACTTCAAAGAATATTATATTTGTACTTTATTATTCCGGAGATGTTTCATTCCTCCGAGGTAACCCTATCATGTATCTGGAGATGGTTATTCCTCCAAGGGATTGTATTAACTAGGGTTATTAGACCCACCATGTGTGGGTCGGCCCTGTAGTTATATTTTAGGGGTTATTAGACTTCTCCAGGTGAGGTCGGCCCCATAAGTCTTTTAGTCAGTTGGAAGTCAAGTATAAATAGAGGAGGTGAACTCCTCATTAGTTCATTCACTCACTTGTGGAAGAGTGCGCACTAGTTGAGGAGATCTGCTAAGGAGTCAAGGAGAAGGAGCACATCTTGTATTTTGGTTGATCATCTTATTGAGGAAAGCTTTGCTGGGTTTTCTACCCCATGAGGGTTTCCCAGGGTATATTGTGTGTCTATCTTGTGATTGTGTTTCTTTCAGAGATCTTGTTTGTCTATTTGGTTTAAATCTAACACCCGTAAGCGGATCAGGATTGTATCATCCTTGGACCTATGTCCTAAAGTGAGAGGGACTGATCATCCCGTAATTGGATCTTGTGTGTTGCAGGGTATGCTGCTGATGTGTATACTTGTATTGATGAGGATACTTGTATTGATGATATGTATACTTGTATTGATGAGGATACTTGTATTGATGATGTGTATACTTGTATTGATGAGGATACTTGTATTGATGATGTGTATACTTGTATTGATGAGGATACTTGTATTAATGATATTTATACTTGTATTGATGATGTTGTTGATCGTGATGATCTAGATGATGATGTTGTTGATCGTGATGATCTAGATGACGATGATGTTGATCGTGATGATCTAGATGACGATGCTACTGATCGTGATGATCTAGATGACGATGCTGCTGATCGTGTGATGATCGTGTGATGACGATGCTGATGATCATGTGATGACGATGCTGATGATCGTGTGATGATGATGCTGATGATCGTGTGATGACGATGCTAATGATCGTGTGATGACGATGCTGATGATCATGTGATGACGATGCTGATGATTGTGTGATGACGATGCTGATGATCGTGTGATGACGATGCTGATGATCGTGATGCTGATGACGATGCTGATGATCGTGTGATGACGATGCTGATGATCGTGAGATGATGATGCTGATGATCGTGAGGATCCAGATGTTGATGTTGTTGTAGTTGTTTGAGTGCTGCAGAAGATAAAGACTCAGTACTGAAGATGTTGATGTTCCAGTATTGAAGATGTTCCAGTAACTGCTTGAGTTACTAATGATGTTGAGAAAGCTTCCAATGATTTATAGATGTATCATGTATGATGTTGATGACTCCTTGCTCGTGCAGATGCTGTTATAATATCCTTCTCGTTAAGGGGGAGTGTTGAGATATTGTAACTTCAAAGAATATTATATTTGTACTTTATTATTCTGGAGATGTTTCATTCCTCCGTGAAGATCTTATTGTATATCCGGAGATGTTTATTCCTCCGTCGGAATGTGGTAACTTGGGTTATTAGACTTCCCTAGTGGGGGTCGGCCCTGTATGTGTTATATGGGTCAAAGGGTTATTAGACCCACCATGTGGGGGTCGGCCCAGTCAGTTATAATGGGGTATTTAACCTAATGGTTAAATACGAGCCTACATGTACTTGTGTAAAATACATATCAGAGTAGTGTATAAATAGAGGAGGTGTGTTCTTCATTATACACACACACTCACTTGAGAAAGGCGCACTTGTGGAGGAGAGGTTTGCTATGGTGGAGGAGGAGATCATATCTTTGGTTTGCATCTTTGTGTATTGCTGGTCATCTATATTGAGGAAGCTTTACTGGGTTTTCTACCCCATGAGGGTTTCCCAGGATAAATCTGTGTCTCTTGTGTTTATGCTATGCTTGTTGTTTCTTCAGTGATCCTGTATATGCTATTATTGTGAAATGGAATGTAATGCTGCTATTTTCTATCTTAGCATATTAAATCTTAACAAAATTCAAATATCAGGCTTCAAGGGTTCTTAAAATGTACGTGTTAATGTTTTTCCGAGATCTTTCTCACATTGAATATGATAAAATAAAATTTCCTACAGATAGAATAAAGTTCTTTGCAATTAATAAAGATAGCCTTTAATACCTTGTCATAAAAATATTTGTAGGGGTGACTTGTCGTCAAGGAAGATTTAAAGATTTGATTCATTAAATAATTCCTAAAAACAAAGCGAAAGGGCTTATCGAACTAGAGAATTTAGCAACCTTGTGAAGTAAATCTTCTCCAAAACTTGAATTTGATACAAATCAAAGCAATTTAAAGGCAATATTGACAATAAAATCAATCAGCTAATTCACTAGTCGACAATGTGCACAATCACAGACACAAAGGGAAAGAATTAGGTAAAGAGAATGTAACTATGCAGTGATTGAGCTCTTTTTTATCAGTAGAAAGGATGTTTTGCCAAGAATGGAATATTTGGCAACGACAAGTTGTGCCTATGCCTATGAATATTTGGCGTGCTGAACCTTCAAAGTTGCTATGCAATGATGATTCAAGTATGTTGGAAAATATCAAGGTTGTGTATGGTATTCATCTGAGTCATTCCTACAACAATGTGATAACCAATGCAATCCAATAAACATCCACACTCTCCAGTGGTACTTACCGCTTACAAACATTGGGATTACCCAAAACTCCTTGTAAAGGCAAACCGATTTCATGTAACAACCTTTCTGTGATGATACCAACCATAAGGAACACCTTTGTAACAACCTCTAACTGGTGATCAAATGGAAAAAATGAAATGCACATTCATGTAATTCACATATAGAACCTTTTGAAGCACCTCTCACATACATGACCAACTTGACATGTTTCGGGGTTTTCGTAGCAAGATCTGTTTCAAATTTTCAATGCACACCTGAAGACTTGCTTTAATCGTGGAGTCCTCTACATCCCTTACACCTTGCCAAATTTGGAAGTGATACTAGTTACACACATCTTCATAGCAAGGGCATATTCTTGAACTTCACCCAAAGAGGATATCCAGATTTACTAACATCCTTGGGGTCAAAAATCATCCCACCAAGGTTGAACTTAGGCTAGAGACCCTGAAATATACTAGTTTGTCGATGTAGAACACTCACTCTGAGCATCTTGCATGGATTTGAAAATCACCCTTACAAACCAATATCTAAAACCCTTATAAGTTTGCACGACAAATATCCTTGTTATCCTCATTCAAGATACACCAATTTAAATTTTCAAATACACAGCATTTTGCAATAAAAGAATAAAGGATTACCCTTTCATCTAAGCGTTTGAGTAATGTGAACAAACATCAAATCTTTAAAAAGTTTAACTTTGAAATAAACCACTTTTTACATGATCAACTTCTGAAAGATGGAAAGGCACCACCTTGAGCTAAACCTAACCAAGACTAACTCTAAGGATAATTCCCAATGCATCAAATGCTTGGCATCATTCCTACAAGGAGCTCATAGTACCTACGAAAGAAGACAACCAATATCTTAATTGAACTCTTCTCTGTATAGATTTGTGGCATCTATAAAAAATATGATCCCCTTGGAGCATGGACTTTAGCAACAAGCATTGGTGGAGTTTACTTTATCAAAAAGAGTTTGAACAGAGAATTTCTGTTCAACTTGCAAATGTATTCCTACATAAAGGAATGAGAGGATAAGTAGTTGTTGCCACAATTGGTGCAAATGCAACAATACCTTACTAGGCACCACTAGGTATAATTGCAACATTATCCAAGGATATCCGTAGGTGCAATTATAATGTATCTAGTAGTTGAGTAAATGATAGAGGCTTCTAGACAAAAGAATCCCAACATTTGCTAGCTTTGATAATCACTACCACTCTCCAAGCACAAGGTCCAACTGATCATCAATACTAATACTGGCTATGACAAGGGTTGGATCTTTTGATGGAACTAGTAAGATACACTACTAGAAACAATGATGTTCCAAAATGGTAAAACTCCCAAACTTCTCAAAAGCTAGCTCTATCATGCCCCATGACTACCATACTCGTTCTTTTTTACAGTTAACTACTCTTTTAAATAAATGTTGCCTAGGTAAATATTCTTAGGTCTGAAATTTACACTACTTATTTATTTAACAGATATTTCAGTGGAAGCAAAAATCAGAAAACAGATCAACTCAATAACACAAAGATTTTCTGCTCTTCAAATCAGTTCATCATTGAAATTATTTCAGAACTTAAGGAGCTCCTGTACTCAGGAAAATGGCTCTGCACAGAAAAATACACAGCTACAGCAAACCTGAGAATTTTCTGATCTGAAAATTCTGTCCAACAGTCCTCTTCTCAGCTGAATCCATACAGCGGTATGGTCTGCAAATATGTACGGCCTGTACAGTACAGAGCCTCTGAAATAAATGATGGCAGCTCCACATGGGCGACCTGTCTGGCTGATCCGTACACTATACAAAATCATATGGCTCTATACAAAATCGTATTTAACCGTTCTTTTTTACGGTTACATGCTCTTTTAAGTAAATGTTGCCTAAGTAAATATTCTTAGGTCTGAAATTTACACTACTCGTTTATTTAACAGATATTTCAGCAGAAGCAAAAATCAGAAAACAGATCAACTCAATCACACAAAGGTTTCCTGTTCTTCAAATCAGTTCATCATTGAAATGAGAAATCATTTCAGAACTTCAGGAGTTCCTGTACTCAAGAAAATGGCTCTGCACAGAGAAATACACAGCTACAGCAAACCTGAGAATTTTCTGATCTGATAATTCTGTCCAAGAGTCCTCTTCTCGGCTGAATTCATACAGTTGTATGGTCTGCAAATACGTACGGTCTGTACTGTATGGCCTTGTACAGTACAGGGCCTCTGCAATAAATGATGGCAGATTCACACGTGCGACCTGTCTGGCTGATCCGTACGCTAAACAAAATTGTATGGCTCTCTACCTTCAATTTCTGCTGTACGGCTGACCTCTGACTGGTACAATCTGCTCTGCAATCAATGCCTGCTGCTCCCTGCTTGTCTTTCTCCTTCTGCCAATGGCTGGAAATCAGAAGTCCTCCAATCTCCCTCTTACTCACTTCTCTCGTGAATAATGAATGTGTCTTTGAGTTGGGCGAAATCCCTAATCTCAACGGTCAAGATTAGATCTAATCTTGACTTGAGATCAATGGCCCACATTTAATCTAAATCACTAATGCCTTGACTTAGGCATTTTATTAAATTAAATTAACTCACTTTATGAAAAAACACATTTCACTTTAATTAATAAAGTGAAATGTCAAAAGGCTAAGACATTTAATTAATTACGATTTCCATGGGTTAAACACACCCGATTTCCATGGGTTAAAGTTTTAAACACACCCCAAGGAAATATCTGTCTGAGCTACAATCATCAACACTCCCTCTTAGCGAGGAAGGCATTCTTCACCACTCCAAGCTTGTCTCGAAAGAAGAACAAACTGCCCTTTCACCAAAGGTTTGGTGAGTTTGTCCACAATCTACTCATCTGTAGGAATGTACTGGAGCTTGACTGCTCCCTTCAAGACCCTGTCTCTGATGAAATGGTATATGATCTCAATGTGCTTTGACCTATCATGAAACACTAGATTCTCCAAGAGCTTTATGCAACTATGATTATCGTAATGTATCACTATAGGCTCCAGCTCCTAACCAAATAACCCTGTAAGCAGTTTGCGAAGGCAAATTGCTTCACAACTTGCCAAGTTGGCTGCCATGTACCCAGCTTCTGTTGAGCTAGGTGCTATTGAAGTATGCTTCCTGCTGAACTAGGAAATAACTGCCAACCCCAAGCTGAAACAGCACCCTGAGGTGCTCTTTTGATCTATATCACTCCCTGCCCAATCTAAATCTAAGTAACCCTGCAACCTTACTCCATCTCTGCCAAGGTACCCCAAGTCGTACTCTATTGTGCCTTGCAAATATCTGAGCACATGTTTTGTTGCGATCCAGTGCACCTATCTCGGCTCCACCATGTATTGGCTCAAGGTGTTCACAACAAAACAGATGTTTGGTCTAGTGTTGACCAGATACATCAAGAATCCAATAAGTTTCTTATACATTCTGGAATCTGCCAACTTTGAATCTGAAGAATCAACCTTCTTCGGGTTGGTCACCATCGGTGTGGCCATCAATCTACAGTCCACCATCCCGAATCTCTTCAAAATCTCCACTATGTACTTCCCGTATCTGAGGAAGATCTCTCATGAACTGTGCCATACCTCCAGCCCAAGAAAGTAATGCATCAGCCCGATGTCCTTCATCTCAAATTATGTCGCCAAGTCTGACTTGCATCCTACAATCAGCTTCTCTACCCCTGTGAGTATCAATTCGTCCACATAGAGCACCAAGATGAGTGGCTCAGATCCAACAAGTATGAAGTAAAAGTTCGAATCTTCCTCGCTCTTGATGAAGCCCATGCGCTGCAAATAGTTGTCGAACCTGGAGTATCACGCCCTAGGCGCCTATTTGAGTCCGTACAGGACTTTCCTAAGCCTGTACACGTGTCTCTCTTTCATGAACCTCAAATCATTGTGGTTGCTATATATATACCCCTTCCTCAATGATCCTGTTGAGGAAGGTTGTCTTCACATCCATCTGGTGAATCCTCCACCCCATCTCTGAAGCAATGGATATCACGGCTCGAATAGAAGCATATCTAGCAACAGGAGCAAAATTACCCTCATAATCAACTCCCTCTCTCTCAGAGAAACCTCTGGCCACAAATATCACCTTAAACTTCTCCACACTGCCATCTGTTGCATGTTTGATTTTGAACAACCACCTAGAAGTCACCATTGGCTTCTCTGTTGGTCTCAATACAATCTCCCAGACATCATCCTTCATGATGGAGTTGTACTCCTCCACCATGGCATCTCTCCATACCTGTTGGTTGGTTGCCTCCTCAAAGCTAGAAGGCTTTGAGTCTATGATGCCAGTCATCGGGGCCCTATAAGTCAGAAATGTAAATTTTCCAACCCCAACCCGGTTTCAAGTTTTGTTCACATAGAGTTTAATGCCCAAACCCCATTAGCTTCTCATAAACAGAAAAATAACAATTAGCTTGAAACACATGAGATTTTTACAACTTTTTCATCTACGGAAATTTTAAATCAACCACATGAAAAAATTTAGACACATAAATTTTTAGCCAATTTGGCTCAGGAAAAAAAAACACGAAGGGAAAACCTGATTAGGAGAGAGAGATTTTATTTCTTCACAGACAAATTATAAAAATTACAGCGGTACTTATCTCCTCCTATTTTCTTCTCGAAAATTGTGCCAGTATTTCACTGACAAACCTGTTGTACAGATTCCTCAAAAACAAAACTGTACGGCCTCCTTGAAAACTGTGTTGTACGATCTCGCACGTGTGAGTTGTACCAGAGTGTTTTTTTCTCGATTTCTTTGTTGATTCTATGCCTCGAAATCTATGCCAATTTATGCCTATAAGGACAGCATTAATTATTGTACCTCTGCCTCAAAATTCATACCTACTTTTCTGCCTCGAAAACAGTGCCATTCTCCTCCATTTCTGTGTTGGTACAAACTACAATAAATGTTGTACGGAATTCCTTGATTTCTATGTTGTACGGATTCTCTCTGTTGTACGGATTTGTCTAAGGAAATGTGCCCTTCTTCTTGGAATTTGTGCCATGCTCAATCTGCGAATTCTTAAAGGGTTTTCTCTCTTTCTCTCTTTCCTTTCTCCTCATCTCTCTTGCTCTCCAAATCTCTTAGATCACAAAGAATGAATGAATGCCTCAATCCCTAGTTTCTCCCCTTTTTGTTCATGGTAACTTCTTCTTGAGTTCAATGGCCAAGATTAGATCTTGGCTCAATGAGATCTAAGGCTTACATAAAAGGCTCATTAATAATTAAATAAATGAATTTAATGCACTTTTCAACTTAAGTACATTAATGACCATTTTAATTTCTCACCCACTTTAATTCTCATAAAGTCAATTAAAAATTAGAACCATGAGCAAACTTTATAAAGTGAAATTTTAAAATTATAAAGTGCTTCTCACTTTAATAAATTGACTAGGGACTACTTTTAAAGTTTCATCCACCCCTAGGCATCACAAGGTGGAAAAACACTTCCTTGTTACTTTTCAACAGGAAACTGCTTGGGCAGCCTACTCTCTCTGAAAGTATTCCTGGGTGCCTCTACATGCTCCCGAGCATCCCTTGGTGTCTGTTCAAACCACCTGGGTCTCTTGGCTGATCTGGAAGAGGCTAGCTCCTCCGTATCCCCTGAGGGTTGGATCTCTGTACTTGGATTCTGAGAGCTCTACTCACACTTCGAGGCCAACTGCTCTATGTCCTTTGTAATTGTGGGAAAATCATGAGATTTCCTATAGGCCAAGTTCTCCTCAAACTTGACACCCCATCTCACCGTTTTCTTCTGCTATCCAGGCATGAAAACTCTGTAAGCTTTTGAATTCTCACTATATCCCACAAAGATGCCCTTCTCACCAAAAGGGCATTCTTGCCAAGCACACATCCTTTGCACACCCTCTGCTGCTCAATACTAAAGTCTGGAAGACAAGTGACTATCTCCTTTAGTATGGATAGCGCCCTGTGATGCAGATGTCCCATCCTCCTGTGCAACAGATCACACAGGCTCTCACTATCATGCACCAATGCCTTAACAGGCTTTCCCTGAAGCCTGTATAGGTTGCCTACCCTCACAACAATCCTCATAGTTGTGTTTGGACTGGCTCCCTCTGGACAAATGAATAATTGTCCTCTCCAAAAGGTAACTGCCTAACATTTGTCCTCCATGACTGAAATGGACAATAGGTTCTTCTTCAGGCCCGGTACATAGAGCACCTCCTGAGCATCAAATGATCCCCTTGACTCAAGTTGCAACTGAATTTTTCCCTATCCCTTCACTGCATATTTGGCATCGTCGCCAAGCTCCACATGTATCCCTGAGTCATCCTCTAATAGCCCACTGAATAGCTCTCGTGCCTCCGTCATGTGACGAGATGCACCACTGTATAAGTACTAGGCACTCCCAGCAATAGTGTTGGTAGAGAGGTAGGAAACAAGAGAAAAATCATCTTCAAACTTAGTTGCAAGTTCACTTAGCTGAGTCTCTGTTGATGCACTTGTGGCCCTGTTCACTTACACCTCTTCTTCTTCTCAGGAAATTGAGATGCTTAATGCCCGAGCTTGTGACACAAAAATCACTTGAGCTTGCTCAAGTCTTTCTTCTTTCCCTGCTTGTGTGATTCCCCTTCACTGTTACCTTTCTTGAAACTTTTCCCTTTTCCTTTTCTTGTTTTGTTGACAAGGGATAAGTTTTCATCACTCCCCCCCTGTTGGTTGGCTTTGGACTACTCTCAAGTCTCCTCCTGAATCCAGTCATCCCAAAGTCTCTACCAGTCTGGAATGTTCTCCCGTGCACAAAGCCCCTTCACAATGGTTCCCAAGACTTGGGAAAACCATTCAGAGCCACATGCACAATCTCTGCATCAAGAACCTTCTCACCAACGGTTGCAGGTTGATCACGTATCTGTGCGATCCTCATCAAGCAACCAGTAACATTGTCCAATTTGGTCATCTAGACATCTCTAATCTTATTCCTTAGAATCATCTTTTTGTTTAGGTTGTCACCTAGAAGAGGCTAACTAAGGCATCAAACATCTCATTTTCCTTAGGCTTCTCTGACACATGCGGGATCAGGTGATCCTTTACTGCATCTAGGATCAGTCTTTGGGATTTTATCTCCCTCTTCTCATGTGCTGCCTTCAGTGCTTCATTTGTCAGTACCATCAGTCTTAGACTCTTATCCACAATGTCCCAGATCCCATGCTCCTTGAGGAGCAATGTAACCCTTTCCTTCCAAGGCAAGAATTTAGAGGCTCAATCTAGCCTGTCTTCAAACTATAGACTATTAGCTGCCATGTTTGGATCTGATGTTTAAACTAATACTGGCTCTACTGCTTAGACCCCTGGATCTGATAGATCTGCACTTGAAACACTTGGATCTGCTTTCCCTTCTGATACTTATAAACCAATGCCTAGGTAATTATTCTTAGATCTGAAATTGACACTACTGATTTATTTAACAGATATTTCAGCGAAAGCAAAAATCAGAAAAGAGATCAAGTCAATCACAAAAAGACTTTATGCTCTTCAAATCAGTTCATCATTGAAATTATTTCAGAACTTACAAGAGCTTCTGTACTCTGGAAAATGGCTCTGCCCAAATATATACATAGCTACAGCAAACCTAAGAATTTTCTCATCTGAAAATTATGTCCAACAATCCTCTTCTCAGTTGAATCCATACAGTTGTATGGTCTGCAAATATGTATGGCCTGTACTGTATGGCATGTACTGTACGTTGCCTCTACAATAAATGCTGGCGGCTCCACATGTGCAACCTGTTTGGCTGATCTGTACGCTGTACAAAAATTGTACGGCTTTCTACTTTCAATTTCTGTTGTACAACTGCCCTCTGACTGCTATGATCTGCTCAGCAATCAATCTCTGTTGCTGGTCTACTCCCTGCTTGTCTTTCTCCTTCCGCCAATGGCTGGAAATCAGAAGTCTTTCTCTGATCTCCCTCTTAGTCATGTCTCTCATTAATAATGAATGTGTCTTCGTCTTAACCCTTGCTGCCTTTTTGTATTTTTGAGTTGGACCAAATCCCTAATATCAACAGTCAAGATTAGATATAATCTTGACTTGAGATCAATGGCCGACATTTAATCTAAAACACTAATGCCTTGACTTAGGCATTTTATTAAATTAAATAAACTCACTTTACAAAAAAGCACATTTCACTTTATTTAACAAAGTGAAACGTCAAAAAGCTAGGACATTTAATTAATGACGATTTCCATGGGTTAGACACACCCCTAGGAAATACCTGTCCGAGCTTGAATCATCAACAGTAAAATCCTTGTGAATCAAAAACCTTAGACTTGGGAGTCATGCCTAGAGACCGAAATCACCTAGGGCTTCACCTTGACTTCTCTACTTTCCTAGGGAAAACCACCTAAGCCTCATTAACTATGAGATACCACAAGATAGCACAACAAATTGATCAAATTATCACCACAGCATGTTCTCAGGGAGATTGAACCCGGCTCTCTATGAAGAAAGCTCACTTGATTTATAACTTGACCACAACCCACTTGAACTACTCTACCCATTTTTAACCTTAAGTTTCACATCTATATCGGGACTGTATTAACTTCACTATGTAGATATTAAATTAAAAGATTAACCCAAGGGGTAAGCTTAACTAGTTGACATCAATGCTGCTGGGCCTTTGGCTAGTTCCGTGCCAGCAGGTACATGGTTTGTATCCCCCTAGATTAGACACACTAGTTTACACAAACAGCTTTACAAGAGATGCCATCCACAAATGTGGGAAATTATCCTTTAAATTTCCAATAAAATTTTCTATAAAAAAAAATTCAACTAAAAGATCAAAGGTTTAGATGCTCAGAAAAGCATATAACAATCATCCTCGAAAAAAGAGTGTCTCAAAGGAGGTTCTAGAATAAGAAATAATACACACAAAATTGAACCTTATAAGGGAACCTACAGAAGTTTAGTTATCAACCACATACAAAACAATAAATTCGTTGCTTGATAGTTCTATTATTGTACCAATGATACATAATTACTAGAAACAACAGGAGTCGTTCATTCAATTTCATGGCAGACAAGAAAATACATAACTTCAAGACAGTTAGATGAGAATATTAATATTTTACTCAATTGTAGAATAGAACTTGCTTGTTTTATTTTGTTAAAAGTTTCAAAAAATAATGTGTCTAATGCTCTGCAAATCCATTCCAACAACCAGTCTTATATTCCAGTTCTACATGGACCATTCTAATTGAAATGAACTAAAATTCATCATGCAATGGAAATAAACCCTTAACATGAAATCTACACATTTACACCTACATGCAGTTCCAGTCATAGCTTGTCATGTCAGATAGCCATCAACTCCTTTACTCTATAAATTGACTTAATTCCAACTACTTCCAGTAACTCTTCTGCCTTCTCCACATAATTTGTCTAACCTTCCTAGTAATGTTATTGATACTATGCTTTATTATAAATCCAGTCTTAAAGATATTAATTGTCTGCCTTCCATTATTTTTCCCCATACTGTCCTTAATCCTGCTAACTGTCCCAATAATGATCAACCCAAAAGCCAGATCTGAGCAGTTGACCAAGAGTGCTATGGAGGTTTACTTGCTCGCCATAAAGACAATCAAAATTTTATCCAAGTACAAAGGTATTTTTTATAGTATCTACTGTACAACACGATTTACAAAAAATAAATGCAGGGTCTATCAAGACATCATTTATAAATATTAACAGCAACTAATGGAACCCTTAGTTTAAATTGCAAATAGATCATAATGCATTACCGCAACTGATATGACTGCAGGTAAAGATAGCATCCTGCAAAGGAGCCCAGCTACTCCGTATTTATGTATTTGCCTGCAACTGTGCACTATTTTCCTATCATTTAGGGAGACAGAGCAGCATGAGTACCTTGCAAACCAGTCCCAACACCACTGTCTTCTATGACCTGTAGAAATTCAATATATATAAAATAAGTTAGACAAAACAAACAACCTTCAAATAAAAAATTTTAAAAAAACTGACTTGCTATAACAAAATTAAAGAAAACACAGAAAAGCATGACATGAAACTCTAGCGTGCTTATATTGAAATGAAATGATAACATGCATCTAATGTCTAGGAAGGTATGCAAGCCCATTCATTTGCAGAGATGTGAGCAGTCATTTGAAAAGATGTGAGCATTGATATCTTATCCTAAACCCATTAAACCAAAGATTAGACTCACCTAGACACATATTTTCATGTAGTTTATCCCAAATCAGAAATATATATCCTAGCTAAGTGGGAATGGGTTCATGACAAAGAGATTCCTTCTTGTGAATGAATGGATTACAACATCAATTTTCATTGTTTCCTTCATTTTGGTATGAAACAAAATTCTTTCACTTTTATAAATAGAGGTTACACTGTTTGCAACAGCCCTTAGATCAACCCCAATAAAAGGATTATTGATGTTAGATGAAACCGGTATTTATGGAGTGCTTAAGTCGGTGTTACATGGGTACACATTCCCAAGGGTGGCAAACACGCTCCCTATGATCTCAGGATGTGAGTTCTCCAAGGGGTACCTTTTACTATGTTCCCTTTTGGAGGGGGAAGTAAGGGGATGCAGTAGGGAATGTCCCCCTCAAAGATGAGACACTCCCACACTCCCTTTGACCAAAGTCTGGTGTTTTGAGGTAAAAAAGACAAAAAAGCAAACAATAAAATGAATGTAAACCTAATGCAGAGATAGATGAGGAGGGACATGATGAGGTACGGCTCAGGTTGGTTGGTGTGCCATTGAGTATTCTTGAGAATGCAAATAATTTTGATTCAGATAGCAACATTCCCATGGTTGGTCCCTATCCCTTCATGCAGTGGCTGGGTGCAGACACTAGTGGGGCATTGCCTTGAGCAGTGATGCCCATTTGTCATTTTCCCTGATCTTAGATCAGTTATCTTAATATTTAGATCTATATCTTTAAATTTTATAAATTTAACGAGAAATACGATGGCGATCAATGATTTGTGAATCGTGATTATTATGTTATGTTATATCATTACATGTATCATTTATGATTTATTATGTTACATGTAATGATGCATGTTATTGGCACATTCTTATGTATAAGATTTCAAAGATTTATGTTTCAGTTTTCATATATTTTAATTTTCATTTTTTTGTATTTTGTGCAGGGTCCCATATGTCGGAGACCCTGACATCCCCTATGATGTTCCCTAGAATTTTGGGGCTGCTTCCACATGTCCCCCAGATGCATTTGCTCGCTCTCTGTCCTCCATGTCCCAGAAATTTGGTGGAATATTGGTTTAAATCTCCAAGAGATTCGAAACTGAATTGTCATCATGAAAATGCTTACTGAAAAGGTAAAAATATTGTGGAGGTTTATTTTTATAGAAAATCCATATGATAGAAAGAAATCACCAAACACATATTCTGATCTAGGATCTGTTGATTTTTGTACCTAGGAAAGTGTTCCCCTAGTGACTTTTTGCCTAAGTCACTTAAGTGGGGAAATAAAGTGACCCTTGCATTAAATGATTTGTGAAAAGCATTTAATGTGACTTTATAACTTAAAGTCACTTTTGGATAAAAATTTAAGTGAGGTGAGTGAAATAATATTAAATGGGATTTAATGAACATTTAATCTCATCCATAGATCTCATCAAATCTCAACCATTGGATTAGATGCCCATTCACTTACCCTAGGGTTTCACCCAAAAAGGCAACGGAGGCAAATGAGACTTCACTTTTGCAGATTCTTGTGAAGAGAGTGAAAGACAGCAGCAAGAGAGAGGCACGAAAATCGAGCCAGCTCAGGAAGACTTTAATGAGCAGCAGCACGAATTTCGAGGAGGGAGTTATCGCACATTTCCCAAGGAAATAACTCAGCACAGTTTTCGAGGTTATAGGCACAGTTATCGAGGAAGGTACAGCAGCCATTTATTGCTGCTCATCCATACAGCTAACTGGGCACAAATTTCGAGGCAAGCTGGGACAAATTTCGAGGGCCATACATCACTGAAATCCGTACAGCTGATTGCACAGATTTCGAGGCAGCTTCTGTGGGTGTAAATTTGCTGGTTGAGATAAGTGATTTTGACTGTAAATTTTGTACTGAGATTTTCTGAAGAAATAATATACTCTCTCTCTAACTGGTTTTCCCCGTGGGGGTTTTTCCAGGGCTATTGGCCAAAAATATAGTGTCTGAAATTTTACTCTGCATTTATTTTTTATTTTCTGCTGAAATAATGAATGAGTTACAGCAGTGTTTTATGTTGTTGGAAAAATGTTGTTATAATTTCCAGCCATATAAACTTGAGTTGAACATTAAACAGAAAACATTGACACTAAAACCAGCAAGCTGAAAAACTCAGAAAAATTTACATGGTATCAGAATTTGGGGGCAAAAAACATTAAAATTTGCAGAGAGTCAGAAATTTCCAGAATTCTGTATTTTCTTCTGTTACTGAACAACACCTTGTTGGGTTGACAGTGAGATGGCTACAGGACTTAGGTTGGAGGATAGGCTAGATGGGACAGGAAACTTTGTGCCATGGAAGGCTAGGATTTTGCTGATCTTGGAGAAAAATGAACTGTGGGAGGAGGTGGTAAGAAACACTACAGCCAACCCTGTTCAAATTCCCGCCGCTACAGATGCAGCAGCATTATCAGCCTTCAACAAGAAGGACTGTAAGGCTAGAAGAATAATTCTTGATGCAGTTAAAGACCACATCATTCCTCACATTTCAGGTAAAGTTAGGGCACATTTGATGTGGAGTGCCTTAACCAGTTTATACGAGAATACTAATGAGAACCGGAAGATGGTTCTCAAAGAGAAACTGAAAAGTATAAAGATGAATGGTGGGGAGGGAGTGACATCTTACCTTACTAGGATATCTGCAGTTAGAGATGAGCTAGCAGCGGTTGGGGAGGTGGTTACTGCTACTGAGCTTGTGCGGACAGCAGTGAATGGGGCTTCCAAGCCTTGGGGTGCATTTGTGCAGGCTATAGTGGGCAGAGAGAACTTACCTTCATGGGAGAGACTGTGGGATGATTTTGTGCAGGAGGAGACCAGGAGAGGTCTTGTACAGGGCAGCTCTTCATAGGGTAGGGAAGATGAGGAGAATGTGGCATTGACAGCAAAGGGCAAGAAGAAGAAGAAGGGCCCCAAGCAGGGTGGGGCCAAACAGCAGCAGCAGGGTGGGCAGAAGGACTTGAGTAAAATCAAGTGTTGTGGTTGTCAAACATTTGGGCACTATGCTTCACAGTGTCCAAGCAAGAAGAAGAAGAGACAGCAGACTGCAGCTTCAGCAAAGGTTGATGACTTCGGAGATAGATTTCAAGGAGTTTTCTCTGTGTGCTGGACAGATTGAGAGAGAGAGAGCCTCTATAGTTACCAGCACTAATATGGATATGGAGATGGAGATGGAGTATTCCTTATTGACAAGCCATCAGATGAGTGCATCCACCACTGGCACTTGGTATATTGACAATGGAGCTTCGAGTCACATGACAGGTGCGAGAGAGATGTTCTTTGAACTTTCACAGACAGGTACAGATGTGGAGGTTGTACTAGGAGATGACACCATTGTCAAAGCAGTTGGTCGTGGGACCAGTACATTTCAGAGGGAGTCTATGAGTCCTATGACTCTGAGGGATGTGTTATTTGTCCCTGGGCTGAAGAAGAACCTTGTATCAGTTTCCACCATTGAGGACAGGGGTCTTAGGTTTGTTTCTTGGATGGGCGAGTGCAGGTATTCCCCAAGACTACAGGATTATCTACCTCCATGGACATTGGGGTTAGATGTGGAAAACTATACAAGCTCTTGTTTCAGCCGCAGCACGCTTTGGCACACAGCAGCAGCAGTGAGCTTTGTGAGCTATGGCATTAGAGGATGGCCCACTTACATCACCCAGCTTTGAGATTGTTGAAGAGCATGGTTACAGGTTTACCAGAGTTCAACACAGAGCAGAGTGATGTTTGTAGAGGGTGTGCTTTGGGAAAGTACACCAAGACTACTTTTCCAAGCAATGACAACAGAGTAGCAGGAGTACTTGATTTGATCCATACTGATATTTGTGGTCCTATGTCATCGGTTTCTTTGACTGGATTTGAGTATTATATCTCTTTCATCGATGACTACTCCAGGAAGACCTAGATCTACTTCTTGAGGAGAAAGAAGTCACCCTTAGTATTGAGAGTCTTCCAAGGGTTCAAAGCCCTTGTGGAGAATCAGACAGGGAGGAGGATTCGGGTGTTGAGATCGGACAATGGGGGTGAGTATACCTCCAAGGAGTTCGATGAGTTTTGCACACAGGAGGGTATACAGAGACAGTTGACAGTTCCCTACACTCCTGAGCAGAATGGAGTTGCAGAGAGGAAGAACAGGTCGATTGTGGGAGCAACGAAAGCAATGCTTCATGATTAGAGTTTACCATTCTTTCTTTGGGCAAAGGCATGCAGTACTGCAGTTTATCTGCAGAACAGGAGTCCCCATCGTGCCTTGGGGAGGAAGACTCCTGAGGAGATGTTCACAAGCAAGAAGCCTGAGGTTAGCCATTTTCGGATATTTGGTTGTTTGACTTATTCTCATGTCCCTTCTGAGAAGAGGACAAAGTTGGATCCCACTGCAGAGAGAGGCATCTTTGTGGGATATGATGAGACTTCGAAAGCTTACTGCATTTATCTTCCTGGCCAAAAGAAGGTTGTTGTGAGGCGGGAAGTGAAGCTTGATGACGAGAGAGCCTTCAAGAAGTTCGGAGAGTTGGAGCATGGGGAGCCACCGGCTTCCACACCTTAGGTGACTCAAGCTTCTTCAGTACAGATCACAGCTCCACAGGTTTCCGGAGTGACTGAGGCACAGGTGACAGGGACAGGTTCTTCAGGTTCAGTGGTTCAGTCAACAGGTACTCCAGGGACAGGTTCTAGTTCTCAGGATACAGGTTCTTCAGTGACTAGTTCGCGGACTACTGGTCCACAGGTTGTTGGGCCATCTGCTTCTGGTAGTTCTTTAGATGAGGAGAGACCAATTTGGGAGGAGCCTTCAAGGAAGAGGAAGCCTAAATGGCTTCATGATACCTTGGAGGAAGCAGAGACATTTGGTAGGCCCCAGGACGAAGTCAGGACAGTAGTGATGCCAGATAGATTGGGTATGGCTCTAGTTGTGAGTCTTCGTGATTCAGAGCCTTCCACATTTGAGGAGGCCTCTCGGCATCAGGTTTGGAGAGATGCCATGATGGAAGAGTACCATTCCATCATGAAGAATGATGCATGGGAGATAGTACCGAGACCAGAGGGGAAGTCTATTGTGACTTCCAAGTGGATCTACAAGGTGAAGCATGCTGCAGATGGCAGTGTGGAGAAGTACAAGGCTCGTTTTGTGGCACGGGGGTTTTCACAGGTTGAGGGAGTTGATTATGATGAGACCTTTGCGCCGGTTGCTCGTTATTCTTCCATCTGAGCAGTGATTTCTATAGCAGCAGAGATGGGTTGGAAGATCCACCAGATGGATGTGAAGACCACATTTCTCAATGGTCTTCTGCAGGAGGAGGTTTACTTAGAGTAGCCACAGAGATTTGAGATTCATGGGAGAGATTCTCATGTGTGCAGGCTGAGGAAAGCCTTGTATGGAATGAAGCAAGCTCCTAGAGCTTGGTACTCCAGGATTGATGCGTATTTCACATCGATGGGTTTTCAGAAGAGTGAGGCTGATCCCAACCTTTTACTACATTGTGGTTGGTGGAGATCCTCTCATTCTTTTGTTATATGTTGATGACTTGTTTACCACTGGGGAGGAGCATCTCATTGCACATTGCAAGAGAGACCTTGCTACAGAGTACGAGATGACAGACATTGGGTTGATGCACTACTATCTGGGGATGGAGGTTTGGCAGGAGCCTGATCATATTTTCCTGTGACAGGGGAAGTATGCAGTTGATATTCTAAGGAGATTTCGGATGGAGGATTGCAGGCCGATGTCCACACCTATGATCACCAACTAGAAGCAACTTCATGCTTCTGAGGGTAAGTTGGTGGATCCTACACTTTACCGTCAGCTCATTGGGTCGTTGATGTATCTGATTAACACCAGGCCAGAATTGTGTTTTGCGGTGAACACTCTTAGCCAGTTCATGGTGGAGCCTAGGAGTGTACACTGGACTGCCGCAAAACATGTGTTGAGATACCTTGCAGGTACAGTGTACTATGGATTGGACTACAGGGGTTCGGGTGGAGTCAGTTTGGTTGGTTACATAGATTCAGACTGGGCAGGCAGTGTGAGGGATCGGAAGAGCACTTTCGGGTGTTGTTTCAGTTTGGGCTCGGCAGTAGTGTCGTGGTTCAGTTGGAAACAAAAGTCCGTTGCTTTGAGTTCTGCTGAGGCTGAGTATATGGCAGCCAGTCAAGCTACTTGCGAGGCACTGTGGCTTCGTAAGTTGTTGGTAGATTTGTTTGATCAGGAGCTTAGACCTACGGTGATTTACTGCGACAATCAGAGTTGCATCCAGCTCTCTGAGAATCTAGTTTTCCATGACAGGTCCAAGCACATAGAGATCAGGTACCATTTCATCCGTGACTACGTTCAGAGAGGAGCTATGGAGTTGCAGTACATTTCCACTGATGAGCAGGTAGCAGATATTCTGACGAAATCTTGGGGAGGGGCAAGTTTGTCTTCTTCAGAGACAAGTTGGGAGTGGTGCAGAACACCTTCCTCGGTAAGAGGGAGTGTTGATTGTTGTACCTAGGAACGTGTTCCCCTAGTGACTTTTTTCTTAAGTCACTTAAGTGGAGAAATAAACTTAAAGTGACCCTTGCATTAAATGACTTGTGAAAAGCATTTAATGTGACTTTATAACTTAAAGTCACTTTTGGGTAAAAATTTAAGTGAGGTGAGTGAAATAATATTAAATGGGATTTAATGAGCATTTAATCTCATCCATAGATCTCATCAAATCTCAACCGTTGGATTAGATGCCCATTCACTTACCCTAGGGTTTCACCCAAAAAGGCAAGGGAGGCAAATGAGACTTCACTTTTGTAGATTCTTGTGAAGAGAGTGAAAGACAGCACAGCAAGAGAGAGGCATGAAAATCGAGGCAGCTTAGGAAGACATTAATGAGCAACAGCACGAATTTCGAGGAGGGAGTTATGGCACATTACCCAAGGAAATAACTCAGCACAGTTTTCTAGGCAGCTTCAACGTGGAAGTACAGGGCACAGAAACCAAGGAGAGAATTCGTACAACTGCATTAATTGCTGTACCGTACAGCACAGTTTTCGAGGAGTATTCTGGGCACAGTTTTTGAGGTTATAGGCACAGTTATCGAGGAAGGTACAACAACCATGTATTGCTGCTCACCCATACAGCTAACTGGGCACGAATTTCGAGGCAAGCTAGGCACAAATTTCGAGGGCCATACTGCACAGTTTTCGAGGGTCGTACATCACTGAAATCCGTACAACTGATTGCACAGATTTCGAGGCAACTTCTGTGGGTGTAAATTTGCTGGTTGAGATAAGTGATTTTGACTGTAAATTTTGTACTGAGATTTTCTGAAGAAATAATATACTCTCTCTCTGACTGGTTTTCCCTGTGGGGGTTTTTCCAGGGCTATTGGCCAAAAATATAGTGTCTGAAATTTTACTGTGTGTGCATTTATTTTTTATTTTCTGCTGAAAGAATGAGTTACAGCAGTGTTTTATGTTGTTAGAAAAATGTTGTTATAATTTCCAGCCATATAAACTTGAGTTGAACATTAAACAGAAAACATTGACACTAAAACCAGCAAGCTGAAAAACTCAGAAAAATTTACAGGATCTATGTAGGTGGCCAATCATTGACGATCCAAATCTGGTCTTATCTCTCTAAATGCCATCTGAACAAAATTGATAAAAGAGGTATAACTTTAGATTTGGAAAAAAATAGCATTTGCTGGTTCTTTTATAAGACATTCTTCGTACAGATATTTGAGTATTCAAACACTAACGTATATTTTTATATTTGTTAACTTTAGGTAAAATACGAAAAAAAGGCGAGAACAAACATTTCAATTTATCCAGCCAATCAAAAATAGTATATTTTAACTTCAAGACTCCATAAAATCATAAGAGGGGGGAACAACAATGCAAATAACACTTAAATTTCAATTGCCAAATCCCACTTACAATAATTACGTTCATGACATGTGCATAACATAACATGTTCCACCTTTTAGCACATACCCATTCTTGGAATTGAACTTTATTCTGGAAGCAAAAATATATGGTCCAAGGGATCTAGAAGATCTATGCTTTTTGTTAATTGAATTATCATCACATACCTGCCAAGGTCAGATCGAACCTGGAACCATCTAATAAACATCAAAGGGCTTTGAATAACCAAAATCGAACTCTGTCGGCCAAACTCATCCTGAACCCTGTTGTTGACTTGGTCAAACTGGTTTGACCAGGTCACAAATGATCAAAATAATGACCCAAACTAAAAATAACTAATCCTACATGTACATATGGATGAAATATGCTCCCTTATTTATATTAGTAGTAAGACTAAAGCATTAAGTAACATTGTAATGGTGATCATAAATAAAAAACATCAACAGTAAGTCTAGATCAAAGCAATAGCCTCAAGTGTATACTCATTTATGGACTTGACCATTTTGCTAGCTATGGGTGAGGTGGATGAAACAAGGTTAGGCAAAGAGGATTTGACTTGACAACCTCAACACTGTGATCTCTCGGACATGAGGGAAAAGGGAAAACCACCTATACATATGACGGATAGAAGACACTAGGGAATGGCGGTGCCTCACAAATGGGTAGAGTGCTTAGAAGGTTTCCAATAGACTCTAAATAAACATCCTTTATTGCATTTCAATTGTTGCCAACTTTTTGCACATTTGAACTTTAACATTTAACATTTAATACTTTTGATCATCTTTCACTAGCTAGCCTCCAAGAGTAGGTGCCCTGAATAGCCTTGCGGGCCTCAAATAATGACTCGGTTTACCACCATTGCCCACCACCGTCCATAGGTGTGATGGAGTTACCACCCTGTTTCCCTGTAGGGGCAAACGGCCTTACATCATACAAGGGATGAGTGCTCATCCCTTGGCCACTAACTAGCTACGGAAGATTTTATTTATTTATTTGCTTTAGTGTTTAAAAACACTTTTGTTGCTGAATTTTTGCATCAATTTAGATATAGCATTTATGCATTCCGATGCTTTTGTAGGAGTACTTGTTTTCAAGGACTAAGGGAGAACATTCCAGTGACACTAGCCACACAACCGATCCACCTGGCATCGTACAAGCAGACTAGAAGGGACTAGGCCACACACTCCAGAGCCTAGACACAAAGTAAACATGGAGTCTATCCAACATAGAGGCATAAGTGGGGGACGTCCTCAATCTCACTAGTCAAAGTACAATTTGGAATTAAACCAGATATGGAAGATAACGAATGGATGGAGAAAGTGAAAGGGTGATGCCCTAAGAAACCGGATTCGTCCTAAAGCCCTCCCATGTCCCGTGGGGATCGAATCGGACACGATTCGATGTCAAATCGTGTTCGATTCGACTTTCAGTCGTGTCTGAAATTGGGAGAAGACCGAAAGTCAAATCGGACACGATTTAACATCGTTTCCCCGACTGTCGAACACAAATCCCGAAAACAGGACACGTAAAGCGCGGAAAAGTGCGGTCGGGTTTGCTTTAAAACATTTGGGTTTATTTTTGTCATTTGCAACGAAGGAGTTGGTTGAGAGTGAGTTGTATGTGCAGGTGAAGGAGATTTGAAGGAGATTTGAAGGCTATCCATTGCATCCAAGCGATTCCAAGTGCATTGCGGTGGATTTGTGGAGAGGATTGCAAGCTCAACCATCACACAAGAAAAGGAATGTCTCAATCAGCTAGGGCAGGAGCTAAGGGGCAAAGGAAAGGGAGAAATGCACCATCTAGTGCCTCCCCTCCTATTCCACCAAGCACAAGTGGTTCTCCTCCTCCATCAAGTGCTCCATCTGCTGCTAGTGGAGCTCATGCTATGGCTCCATTTAACCCTGTTTTAGCAAGACAACAAGCCCTAGAAAAAAAATACCCTTTGTGGAAGTATGTGACAAGGAAAGATGGGCCCGGGGCAAAGCTTGGTGGGGGAGGCAATGTGTCTTGGAGATGCAATTTTTGCAAGAATGAGTTCTAGAGCACATATTTCCAGGTTAAGGGCCATTTGTTGGCCCTTCCTTCTTGTGGGATTTCTTCATGCAAAGCAGTGAGTGTTAACCAAAGGAAGGATATGGAAAGAGAGGATCATGTTGGCTTAGGGAAGGTGGCAGCAGCAAGTAAGAAAAAAGAGGATGATCCTCTTCTATTTTTTAGGAAGTCCTCTAGCACCAAGCCTCCATTCCCACGTAGCATTCATGGAAGTGGGGATACTTATCAAACAAGAAAGAGGCAATCTACAAGTGGTCCAATGGATAGGATTTTCCAACAAGAGGCGCGAGAAGAGGTAGACCTTACCATTGCATTTTTCTTCTACCTCAACTTCATCTCATTCAATGTTGCATGGTCACCATTGTATTTTGAGACGGTTCGAACTATCTTGGAACGAGCTCCAAGTGGTTATGTGCCTCCTGGTTCAGAGAAGCTTAGAACCACATTGTTGGTTAAAGCAAAGAAGGAGGTAGATAAAATCCTTGAGCCAATTAGAACAACATGGCCCTCATGCGGTGTGAGTATTGTTTCTGATTGATGGACGAATCCAGCACGCCATCCACTCATCAATTTCATGGTATCTTCCCAAAATGGACCGTTGTTCTTGAAAGCGGTGGATGCTTGCGAAATACAAAGATGCACAGTATATGGGTGATTTATTCATCAAAACCATTGAAGAAGTAGGTGTTGATTCGTGTGTACAAATCATCACGAACAATGCACCTGTTTGCAAGGTTGCTGGCATCATTGTGGAAGCTAAATATCCACAAGTATGTTCATTTTGGACACCTTTCATTTCTAATTTGCTCATTGTTTGAATTTGGTCATTGCAAAGTTAGTGTTGTAGAGTCATTGATACATGCTTTTATTGCTCTTATAGGTTTTTTGGACACCTTGCATTGTCCATTCCTTGAATTTAGCACTGAAATCCATTGCTTCAGATGTGACATGGATTGGCAACCTTATTGAGAATGCACGCCATATCCGTAACTTTGTACAAAACCACACAAATGCCCTCACCATCTACAAAGAGTACACACAGCTTTCATTGTTGAAGATTGCAGATACTCGGTTTGCTTCCTCATTCATCATGCTCAAGAGGTTGAGGAAGGTCAAAACCGCTCTTGGGTCCATGGTGATTTCAGAGTTTTGGGATTTTTGGAGAAAGACGGATCAGGCTGCTTCACAAAAGGTGAAGGACACGGTGTTAGATGATGGTTGGTAGGACACAGTAGATCTTAGCATTAAGATCATGGAGCCAATCATTTCTTTGTTGCAGTTTGCAGACACGGACCAGCCCATCCTAGCAAAGGTTTATGAGGGGTGGGATTCCATGATTGAGTCCATGAGGTCCATTGTCATGGAGAATGAGTGTCCCGAGTATGGGACATCGACAGAGAACTTATGGACCATTATTTGGGATATTCTTATCTCCAGGTAGGATAAGAATTGCACACCTTTGCATTGCTTGGCCCACTCCTTGAACCCCAAGTTCTACACTCAGGAGTGGCTCACTGGTGAATCGGGGCCCTCACACAGAGTCCCTCCTCACATGGATGCAGAGATTGCACATGGGAGGAAGATAGCACTTAGACGGTTATTTCAGGATAGAGACCTGCTTGAGGAGGCAGAGGAGGGCTTTGTAGATTTTTCCACTGGCACTGGGAGATTTGGAGGCTATGATGTGCTTAGAGACAGGGGGGTTAAGAAAATATATGCTTGGTGGGCAACTCATGGGGCAACATCCCCTATTCTACAGAAGTTAGCCTTGAGGGTCATCTCTCAAGTTACATCATCCTCTTGTTGTGAGAGGAATTGGAGCACATATGGGAACTTGTACAGTGTGAAGAAGAGCAGGCTTGAGCAGTCCAGGGCAGAGTTGATGGTGTATGTGCACTCCAACCTTCGTCTTATTTACAGGAAGAGGGAGGAGTGGGTGAAGGGAAAGACAAAGATGTGGGATGTCTTTCCTGATGATATGGGTTTGGACAGCAGTATTGAGTTGGCATTAGCCAACATGGATCTTAATGATCCAGTGCTAGAGTCAGTCACTTTTGATGATAGTGATCGTATAGAGAGGGGTCATCCTCCACAGCAGCAGATGCAAATCGTCAGATGGGCAGAGAGGAGGAGGAGAGGGAGGAGGATGAGGATCAGGGCAGTGCCAATGATGAGTATGTTGATTCAGGCATGGAGGAGGACTATTGACATATGGGATTCTCCCATCTTGATCCACCCCTTTTTGTATTTACTATTAGTCTATTTGGCATTTGCCAGTGCCCAGTGGCATTCCGACATAGATGTATACATTTTGATTTTGATGACTTAATGAGAAATATGGTTCCAACATGCAACTATGTGTCTCATTGTGATTTGTGAATGACAAATGTGTTGTGAATCGTGATTTGTGAATGACAATGTGTAATCATTAATGTGTTTTTATTCTAATTTCTATTGAATATTTGTAAATGTTCTAGTTTCTAAATATTTTTGGATCTATATGTCTATATTTTTAAATTTTAATATATTTTAAAAAAATATATATATGTATATAAAACGTGTCCTTCGTGTTCTGATTCCGGAGGTCACCGTGTCCATGTCGGACTCTCGTATTTTTGTGTCCTTCGTGTCCCGTGTCCGCGTGTCAGGTGACTTAGGTGATGCCATGACTAGCAAAATACTATGGGAATGACCAAGTCCATACTCTAACAAGGGAAAAGACCAATGAGTATACACAAGAACCTCTCACTCAAAATGAAGCAATCACTCCTACTGTAGACCATCAATAAGGAACAAATAAAGAAGATCACCAACACAGAGCCACCATATACTCAATCCCGCTACTAAGATAAGTAAACGAGCAAAATAAACATCCGAGTACAATAACAATATACCTGTTGGATCATATACCTATAGCTGCAACTAAAAACATCTGAAAGACACTGGAACATTGCTACTGTGTGCATACCGGGGCACCATAATCATCCATATCTAATCTATCAAAGTGAAAAATGGCTAACTCAGTCTCCGACCTGTGGTCATGGGACTCAGTCCTGGCATAAAACTGACTGCATATATGCTCTGGGTCCACTGAATATAACAGTGATCATCATCAAAATGCTCATCTGCTACTAATATCGTGCATAGAATAGCATAGGACTAGCTCAAAACTGGTCTGCGATCATGGTAGCTCCCTGTTACTATGGATGTGACAACAGGTCCCACATCCAATCAAGAAAAATGTTAGTAGGGGGCTCCACTCCACTGTGCCACACCTATTGGCATAAGCATCATGGCATGTAAGGACTTTTAACCATTGTGGACCAACCCCTAACACCAATGTGGGATAGACTCTCAGGCAAGGAGTTTTTATAGTCATAAAAGCAATTCCAAGGCACCAATAATGATCTATCCAACATTATTACACACACACACACAGTTGTGCCACACAAAAGGGACAAAGGGAAGGCCAAGTAAGTGGAATATCAATCCCACAACTTATCAAGCAATATGTTAGTAAGGGGCTCCACTCCTCTATGGCCACCCTTGTTGGCATATGCATCATGGCATATAGACAGTTTATTAATTATCAGAAAAAATTATCGGTTGGTTAGATACAAAGGCTTTCCTTATTCCATTCAAGGTGTAGGCCTTAAGATCAAGGCAAGCATTAAGGTCATTATTTCATACTAACACACCACCTCCAAGGTTTGCAAAAGATATTATCAAACTAGCATGCAAGGATCACTGTCAAACTAGCTTCTAACATGCAGTTATTAGCTACTGTTTTTTTCAACTTTTTGATACAGCATCATTAGGCTAGGACACTAGCCATTAGAGATTGTGAAAGATAAAGAACTAGAGAGGCAAAACCAAAAGTGGTGCCAAAAACATTATAAATTCTTGCTTTGATGGAGTTGCTCATCATACTCTTATACTCATTTCATTTTTTGTATAAATGTAGATGTGAAGTGTTGAGTGAGCCATTAAGCTTTTGCTCTATCAATAGCTCTTGATGGTTCTCCAAGGCTTCCGGTTATTATTTCTTTTTAAGTTTGTGTTATCATAGTTGATGTGTGGTCACCTTTTTGAACCATTTCTCTTTTGATTCTGGTAGTTATTTTCTTTTGTGAGTCTGTGATCATTGAGTTGGTTGATGAATGTAACAAGCTTTAGCTATGTTTTTGTTCTTCATTTAGTTTGATCTAACATCACATCCTCACGGAGATTAAAAATTCAGAGGGCACTTTGTTGGAACTCACCTCTTGCCAATGACAGTTTTTTCGAAAAATGAGCACAAGCAGTATACCCATGTGTTCACCACCTTTAACCATGGTGTTCATTGTAGCTCTGAAGGAGTAGCTAGGTTTGGTGAAAAATCCAAACACCTTAGGTTTTATCCTGAAGAGCCTAAGACTCTGAACAGTTGTCAGTTACCACAAATAGCTGCTGCTGAAAAACCCATAGTACTTTAAGCCATCAACTCAACATTAAGTGAACATGTCCCCAATGCTAGATAGATCAGTTGAGTGTCAAATATTTGAATATCTAAGAGCTTGCGTGCTGCCTGAAACCATAGAAACTGGAAAGAAGATGCAGACACAATAAAGGTCATTGGGGCCTATAACATTAGACCCACAGCAAGCCCCAAAAGATTTTGAGACAATAAAAAACAAAGAACTTCCAAGGACCTGAGCAAGGTCTTGAAGAAGAACAAAGGGAGAAGTCATAATGCCTTCAGCCTAATAAGTCACAACATACACAATAGAAATACCCCTGCTACTAAGTTTATGTGGTTTAGAGAGGGCTAACCAAAAACCACAAGTTGATGAAGAAAGATGGGGAAGATCCCCCACAAGGGAGCAACAGAACTACAATACTCCACATTAAGAGAGATGGCAACAAATCCCATATGAGAAGTGGTGAACACAAAACATAATAGAATTTTTATTAACATCCACCAAACCACTTGGTCTATACAACAGAAAGTGGCATCCTTGTAAGGCAATGCCTTTACAGAGGTATGAAAATGATAAAGTCTAAGAGGCTCCTATAAATAAATATATTTGGCTACTTATCTAGGCAGACCCCATGGGGTAGGTCAGCTACTCCGACTACATGCTCTCGTAGCAATTTGTCTCTTAGATGTATCATCCTTGATGCTCTTCCCAAGGTTGCGGGGGAGCGTCCTCCCCCCCCTCGCCCCCGCTCCGGAAGCTCGCTTTTGCCCAAAGCGTTGTGGGAGATAAGGGAGAGCGCGCTCCCAATTTCGCTCCCGATCCGGATCGTTTGGTAAAGCGCGCTTCGGTGGGTGAAAATAACGCTCCCTGCCACTGTCAGGAGCGAATTAGGGAGCTATCGGGAGCTAACGCTCCCGATAGCTCCCTAATTCGCTCCCGAGCGCTCTACCAAACGCTCTACCTCTTTAAAAATCGCTCCCGGGATAGCTCCCCGTAGCTCCCGCTGGAAGATGACGCCCGCGCAAAGCAAAGACGAGGAGGGTGGATGGGGTCCACTTGTGGGGTTTTGGAGGGAAGGAGTAGGGCTTTGGGGGATAAAGCCCTCTCCTCCATATTCATTTTCATTTGCATTGGCTTGAGAAGAGAATTGAAGAGAAAAGAAGAGAAGAAGGGAGGAGAGGAGGAGAAGAGGAGAGGAGAGGAGAAGAGGAGAGGAGGAGAGGAGAAGGCTGCCATCCTTGGAGATTAAAGAAGGTTGAACTTGTCACTACCATTGGAGAGCTAAAGAGGTAGGGTCTAAAACTTTCCTTGTTTTTTTTTGTGTTTGAACTATGATTTAATCATGAATGTTTGTAATGTAGTCACTAGATTCTAGAATGTGCATTGTTGATTGTAGATGTTGCTCTTCTACTCTTTCCCATGCTTCCTCCCTCATTCTATTGCAGGCAACAGGTTGAATCTCTAGTTCCATCAAACATGATGATGGGTATGTGGTTTATTTTCTTGGTTCCATTTGTTATTTTGATGATGGTGCTTGGAAATCAGAGGAGGAATGAGGGAGAGGATGAAGAAGTGGGGAGTGGCACATACCATGGAGAGGAGGAGGAGGAAGAGGAGGGGGAGGAGGAGGAGGAAAACCGAAAGAAAACCAAAGAGGAACCCACACCCTTATGGAAACATGTCACAAAGCAGGGAGGAGGGTGGAACCACCAAATTTGTTTGCCCCCATTGTAAAAAGACATACACAGGTTCATATACCCGTGTGAGAAGACATCTATGTGGGCACATGCCATGTGATGACAAAAAAACTATAGGAGTTTGTGTTTGCCCAAATGTGACATCAACACAAAGAGCCATCTATAAGAAGGAAGAACTTGAAGCACAAAACAAATCAAAAGATTTTAAACGATCAATGGATGACCATGACCACTCTTTCTCACCGAGAACCGGAGGCCCATCCACCCAAGGCAGTGGATTCTCTTCCATGGGGCAGTCACGTGGCAAGACAATATCAGATTTCCTTGACCAAGGTTGTAGGGATGACGTGGATTCAAAAGTATTTCGGTTTCTCTATGCATGTGGCATACCATTCAATGTTCTTCGCTCACCCTATTGGCATGAAATGGTAGAGGCCATCCACTCCGCCCCAGCAGGATACAAGAGCCCCGGGTATGACAAAGCTAGAACTGTGGGGCTTGACAAGGAAAAAGCCAAGATCCAAAATGCTTTGGGGACATTCACAAATGCTTGGAATGAATATGGGGTATCAATTGTATCAGATGGTTGGACAAATGTAAAAGGCAAGCCATTGATAAATGTGCTTGGTGTGTCTGCTACTGGTGCAGTCTTCCTTTCGGCCCATGACTACTCAGATAAATTCAAGACCGGCATAAACATTGCAGAACTCCTACTCAAAAACATTGAAGATATTGGTCCATACAATGTCATCCAAGTCATTACCGATAATGCTGCTAATTGTAAGGCAGCGGGAGCAATCATTGAAGATAAATACCCCAACATATTTTGGTCCGGGTGTTTGGTTCACACACTGAACCTTTTGATGCACAACATTATTAAGTTGAAGGAAAATCAATACAAATGGATTGGTGAACTGTACAAAAAGGGCAAGCACATGATAAGATTTATTACCAACCATAGCAATGCCCATGGCATTTTCCGCACTCACTCAAAGTTAGAGCTATTGAAGATAGCAAAGACTAGATTTGCTAGCTATTACCTCACCTTCAGGCGCCTTTTGAAGGTAAGAGAGGCATTGGCTAGCATGGTATCAAGTGAATCATGGCAAATCTTGAAAGATAGGGCTACATCCACATCTGATAGGCTTGATTTTGAGGAGGTGGAGACCACCATTCTTGATTGTCAATTTTGGGCAAGTGTCAAGTTTGTTTTGCAGTTCACAAAGCCCATTTATTACATGATTCGGTTTGCAGATACAGATAAGCCGGTGATTGGGGAGGTGTATGAGCAGATGGATAGCATGTTGGGCCAAATTAAAGATGTTGTTGAATCAAAAGATCCCATCCTGTATGACCATATTCACAAACATGTGGTCAAAAGGTGGGAACATTTCAACGTTCCACTGCATGCCTTAGCATATGTATTGACACCAAAATATTATTCTCCATCTTGGTTGGCCA
Source organism: Larix kaempferi (assembly GCA_027924585.1). Classification (NCBI taxonomy): domain Eukaryota; kingdom Viridiplantae; phylum Streptophyta; class Pinopsida; order Pinales; family Pinaceae; genus Larix; species Larix kaempferi. The sequence goes on from BSBM01000368.1 coordinate 11,741,160, forward strand.
AACCAGCACCTGGGGGTGGGGATAGGAGAAAGCCCCACACAGATCCAGAGGTACAGGTTGGGTACATGGCTGCTATAGACAAGTTGGTCCCTGATGAAGAAGATTGTGCCTTATTGCGTAGTGAATTAAGCAAATACCTCAGTGAAATTGGTCTGTTTGGTACTTTGCATGCTAGAAAAGATCGAGCTAGGGCGCCTCCTATTGAATGGTGGAACATGTATGGCTCATCATGCCCACGCTTGTATAAATTGGCAACCAAAGTTCTTTCACTGGTGGTTAACAGCTCCTCTGCAGAAAGGTGTTGGAGCACCTATAGCTTCATCCACTCAGTGAAAAGAAACCGATTAAATGAAAATCGAGCAGAAAGCTTGGTTTTTGTACATTACAACTTGAGGTTGTTGACTCATTACTGTGAGCGGGCCAAAACTGATAGATCATATGTCACTTGGGACAACAATCCGGAGGAACATAACTTGGAGGATGGAGCCTTAGCTTTAGAGCGCTTGGAGGAAGAGCTTTTGGGCGATGAGGATGACCATCACCATGGTCATGCAGTAGCACCAGCAGCAACAACAATGATGCCACCGCCATCTCCGACCTTGTTTCCAGATGCACCATCTTTGCCTAGAGGTTCAACTTCAACTTCACGACCCTCATCTACATCAGTGAGGGGGGGTCGTGTAGGACCAAGTCTTGGACGTGGCTCAACATTGGTGGCTACTGGGGATGATAGTCCCACGCCCATTGTTCCTAGACCACGGGAAAAGAAATTAGAAATTTCCCGTGGCAAGAGGAAACATCCATAAAATCTACTTTTGCAGTCTTTTCTTGTTTACAGTACTTTCAAGTTTCAAGTTTCAAGTATATGCACTATTAACTCTTTTATATTTATTATGGTATATTTTGTGAACATTACATGGCAATTCAAGTTTGAAGTTTGAAGTTGAACTGGAACATACCTTTGAAGTTCACTATGGAACATAATGATAAAAGCATATGATGATAAGTTATAACTCTTTGGTAATGATTCATGAATATGATGCTTTGTGAATTGTTTCAATTCATGGTATGTTATATATTGAAAATTTGAAGTTATAGATACTGGTAACTAGAGTCTAGACTCTAGACCTATGGTTGACGAATTCACTACTATATGATTGATGATTGATGAATGATGTTATATGGTATTATGGTTTATTTCATGTTTTTATGCTTTCCAATGAGTTTCCATAACTAATTCAACATTCTACAAACATTTGTTAACATATATGCATCAAAATATATAAAAAATATATATTATATAAAAAACGCTCCCGCAACGCTCCCAAACCGGAAGCTTTTGAAAATTTCGCTTTTCGCTCCCGCTCCCGCTCCCAAGTAACCTTGGGCCTCTTCCTGCAATGTCCCCTAGTTCATCATGAAATACTTTATCCCAACTGATTCTTTCCAATACCAAGCCTATTCCTATGTGGTTATATGCCTTGCATTAGAACATGCAGTGCTATTCAGTCTTTATACCCCCCTCAGTTGCAAACCTAACAAATCTTGTTAGCCCAATCCTCTTTGGGTCCCCTCCATTTACCTATCTCACATCCTAACCCATGTAAGCTTGTCCTCACTTGGATTTATATGTGTTTTCCCCTCTCCTGTATATTTTAATTTTAGATATTCTTGTGCTTTGATCTCGCATAAAGGTTAAACTGGCTGATGTAGTATTGTTTCTCTTTCTGTTCTTTTTTTCCAATTTACCTCTCTCATAACAGCTCCGTATGTAGCTTTTTGTCTCCTTTCTATCTGTTGGGCATTCTTCTTCCTTCATGTCCCGGCTTGCAATCCATTTCCACATTGTATCTCCCCTATGTTTTTCCTTATTTGAAGGACTTCCTCGCTGATTTTAACTAGGAGATGCTCACTGCCCATTTCATCCACCCTTCACCTATAAAGAATCGGCCTTAATAATGCTTCCAACTCAAACAGGTATAAACTTGTTTCTGCTACCATGATTTTGTATGGGATAGAGACTTTTAAAATTTAGTCTAAGGCACAATGTCATTATATGTTTTTGTACTCTCTCTGCTTGTCTCCCTCTGTTTCTCAGTGTGCTTGGACCCCAAATCTCACATCCACACAACCAAACTAGTATCACCAATGTCTGGAATAGAGCATTGATTAGACCCCCTCCTGTATCTCCACCAATCTGCACCTGTTTTGAAGGAGGAAGTTGCCTTCCACCCGCCTTGGAGCCTCTTCCTCATGCAATTGTCCCAGTTCATCCTTTCAATGTTTCATTGAACTCCAGCCCCAAGTATTTGTAGTTCTGGACAATCTCTAGTGGCTCATTCTTGAATCTGATTTGTGTTTGGGTTGTCTTTCTTCTTGAGGGAGAATTTAACCAAATTTGGTTTATCTATATTGACCTCCATGCCAACCTCCATGCAGAAAGTTTCTACTGCCCCTGTAAGCTTCAGAATGTTCTTGCTGCTAAGATGACACCATCCACATACAGCAAGATTTTTATTATAATTATTTTGATGTTCACCCCTCCACCTGTCTCATTGATCCATTATTCTTGTTGGTCGATGTATAGTCAGAACAATGTTGGCGATAAGGGGCACCCTTGCTTTACCACAATATCACTACTAAAGGAGTGGGACACACCCTCCTTGGTTCTGATCTTGGTCCTACCCTTATTATACAACCTGTGCATTATTCTCTCCAATTGGTTGAGAAGCCTAGCTCCAAGAGTTGATCCCATGGCTTATCTCTAGGGACCATGTCAAATTCTTTTCTCCAGTCTGCAAAGCAGCCCCACAAGTCCTCCTTCGTGTTCCATGTCTTCTCTACCATGTCTTATAGTGACGCAATGATCGATGGTAGAGTGCTTTGGTCTAAAGCTTGCTTGCCCTCCTACCATTTTTCCCTCCTCTTCAACGAGCTCATTGATTTTTCTCTCGGTGGTACCCCCTGTTACGTTGGACCGGTACCAGCTCACGTTCAGATGTCTTCCCAAGGAGAGGGGTCGCCTTTTTCTTCAGGGCCATGATGGGGGTATTATCTGCACTTTCTGAGAGATGGTTGTGGCCGGACCCTTTGATCCTTCCTTTAGGAGTACTAAGGCTTAGTGGCATTGTTGACTGCCTCATTCTGGGGCTTGTAGCCCTGAGGTTGGTATTCGGGGCTCCTAGAGGCAAATCACTAGGTCACATGACCCCCTACTTGGTTTCCACACAGGTGACAATGTTTCAGCTCAAAGGCACTTGCCTCCTCTTCTAGTCACCCTATGCACCCATCCTGGCCGCTTTTTAGTAGAGCGCCCTCTCTCCTTGGTGCCTTTTCACTGATGATGTCATCCTAGCCACCACGCCTGCATGCTTGATAGAGAGGGGACGTTGACGGTTTTTCAGCATAGTTGGGATTAGATGGTGCATGACGACCCCTCCCTGCTCACCCCATCTTTCGGAGCGAAGCCTTTTGTTCAGTTTTAGCTATTTTTAGTAGTTTTTGGTGACTATGGGGGAAAATGCCCCAAGTTACCCACATATTAGATTATTTTATGTTATTTTATGTTATATTTTTACATTGACTTTATGTTGGCTTGTCGGCCTGTTTATTTTGTAAAAATGAGTTGAGAAGACTGTAAATAAGCCTCCTCACTTCATTTGTAAATCATAAACACATGGGATAAAATATTATGTTGCTCTTTTACCCAAGATAGGATTTTTGGAAGTGATGCGCACCTCTTGAGGATTTCTCTTCTTTGGCTTGTGGATAAAATTTGGATGTTTTTCTAAGGTCTTGCTCATGCATGGTGGATGCTAGGAATTGTTGGAATAACACGAAGCTCAAGTAAGTCTTGTTTTAGTCTTTCTTGGTGAAGGTAGGTGAGTGTTGCTTCTTGATGATTGAATGGTGGCCATAGAGCTGCATTTTTTCTGATTTTATCCTTCTTTTCTGCCTTCTATCAACTTTGCATGGTGGAAAACGCTTCCTAGAGGAGGTTTTCCCTAGTTTGGCCTTGGATCTTTGAATTTGCCCTAGATTAGGTTCCTATAACGAACCCTGGAGGTTGTTGTAGGAAGCCCTAGTTTAGAAGTCAAAGAGAAAATCATTTCAAGAGGGAGGCTGTTCACCTCTCCTCTAGGCCTATGGTTTAGGGTTTCATCCATTAAAACTCTAGTTTATCAAATTTTATCAAATTCTCTTGCATTTGCATATGTAGCTATTGCATTTCATGATAATTAGGGTTAAATATCAGGTCTGCAAATTTATTTTATTTTTGTATTTAATTAGGTCTTGTTACTTGTTTATTTTACTTATTATAAAAAACCTAAAAATATCAAAAATTCTAAAACCTAAAAACTAAGCCCTAAAACCTACCTCTCTAAAAACCTCGGCCTTCCTCTTTACCTCTCAGCCTTCCCTTGGAGGTCAAGACACTCCAAAGTAGTTAGTTGAAAGTGTGGCTGAGATGACATTGGGTCACACTCCCGTTGCACGTGCTTATCGGACACTAGCCTGCTAGTTTGCCCGGTAACACCCCCAATCAACTTGGTGAATACGGGGTTGATCACGATTGTCCTGTAATTGCTTGGGTTATTTTTCTTCCCCTCCTTTGAAGATGGGGAGGATGAGACTTACCATCCAACTCTCCGGGAAGCCCTCAGAGGTCATTTGTTTCAGTAGTGCCACTATATGAACTTTGATAAATTCTTGTCCCCATTTCAGGTGCTCCACTTACAAGCCTTCAATCTTCTTGTTTTTCCCAGGTGCTAGTCTCTCGATGCTTTCACTCACCTTTTTTTTGTGAAAACCTCTTCCATGATGATGAATTCTAGGAGGCTTTTTCTTGCTGCTATGCTTTCATATAGTCCTTTTGCATGTGACAGCCATTGATCTCTGGAAATATCATTCTCTTCTACCTGAATTTTATCTGCAATTCTCTCCAAAATGCTTTGGGGTTTTTCTTTGTCATGTTAAGTAAAATTTCCTGATTGTACCTTGCAAATTGGTGCTTTTGCACTTTCACAACTTGCTTGCATCTCCTAAGTTTCTCGCTGTGCATATTTTTCCTGTACAGCTTCCTCACCTCTTTACATTCTTCCTTAAAACATGGGTTTACTGGAAATTTGTTTGATGCTTGCCTTATTTTCTGTTTGTTTCGAGCTGCACATTTTGCTATGTTGAGTGTAGTGAATTTCATCAAACTTCTCACTTTTCATTCATTGTCATACCTCCTCTCAAAAAATCTCATTTTGTGGTCAACATTTTTAGCACATGTTTGAAAATTTCTACACTTTGGGCATTGAAAGTTACTTTATTCTGGACTGCAAGTTCTGAATTTATTGCGTCTATGGCCTTTTGTTCCAGCCACCAACAAAGTTCTACAAAAGTGGCTCATGGTCCAATGATATCTCCTTGTGTCAGTTATCGATGGAGAAGAGCATTAGCTGTTCCAAATTATCTGATATGCACACAATGTAATCCACAATGCTTTGGCCATTATCAATGAAGATTGTTCTTCCATTTATCTATCCTATTGTAGATGACAAGGCCATGTGCACACATGCTTAGGATTTCCTTCCTAAAATGCGTGATTTCTTTTAATCCATCCATTGAGATCCTTTTCCACATCTTTCTGTCCTTTGTTAGCCAGAGAGGATTCTCGTTTTCTGTGTAGTTTTCCAGCTGCAAGTTGCTTGTACAGCTTTTTTGAAGTCAATGATGTCAAACAGAAGACAATAGAATGGTTCCTCACTGTTGAGGTTGTTTCACTTCTCAAACCAGATTTTGTGAGGCAAAGTAGCATGCTAGTATGAAATTGTTGGTGCTACGGTTTTTAATTTCTAGCCACATATATTGGTTGTGGGCATTTTTCCCTCAAGGTGTTGTTCGACAGCCATCCTTTATGAAACACACTATCCTCCCATGGCTTTTGTGATTTTTCGATGCCTGAATCCATAACAACCATAATTTGTATCCTGCTAAGTCTTGAATGCTACGTGCATCATGTCTGTGGTCTATACTAACGAAATTACATCTTGACCTGCTGCTACAGTCACTATGTCATTGCCTTTCATGCGTGGATATCTCCCCTATGGTTCCAAATCACCATTCTCAGTTTGCCTTTGGTTACATAAGCCCCACTTTCCTATTACCTTTTTGTGCCCCTGAATTCTTCTATCTCTTCTTTCTCATTCCAGAGAAAATCCCATCTGCCTTGTTTCCTCACTTCTTTATCATTCTCCCATCCCCTTCCCCTCTCCTCTTGTTGACTAGGGGTTAGGTCTTCATCAATGGACCAATTTGATCCTTTTAGATATCCCCTTCCCCTGAGGATTTGGATCCTATCCTTTATATTCTAAAAACTTATTTTCAACCAGCACTCCTTTCATGTTGTGCTTGAAATCTTGTTACTCTTTTAGTTGTTCACCTCTAACCTGACCAATGCATTATGTCTTGCAGGAAGCCCCTCGCTGCCTCCTTGGGGTCTTCCTTCTCGCCTCTTTCTTTTACTCCTAAAACAATGTTTGTAAGTTTGTTCTCACTTTGATGTTTTTCTTATATTATCTCTTTCCCTTCCCTTATTGTGACAATCTTAGTCAATGCTTACCCTGGATGTCTACCCGCTATTTCGGGCAAATATTTAGAAGTTTTAACTTGCTCATTGAATTTTGTGTTATCGTCTTTGACTTTGGCCATAAGAGATTTCATTTCCTCTATGATTCCCATCTCATGTTTAATCTCTCCTAGATTTGTGTGCTTGCCCTTCCGGTCCTAACTATCTTCTACTTTGATCAATGTGTTGCTTTGATTTCTCATTTTTTAGATCTACCTTCTTGAGCCTAGCTTCCATGCTCTTAATGGCATCATGGCTGTTGTCGGCTGAGATTCTTAGTTGTTGGTTATCAAGCTCCACCTTTCCTATCTTGAATGACGATGTTTGGATGGTGGCTAGGTTCCTGCAATCATTGTTTTCTAGCCTTTCTACCATTTTCCTTAGTAATGTAATTTGTTCAGCCCATAATACTACAGCAGCTAGGACATTCTTTTCCAAGGAGGCAGTACACAAATTGCAGTCATCTTGATTCTAGCTTTGGGGATTCCACCTCCTCATTCACTATTGTCATAGGTTTTAGCTCTGCTGATCTTTTTCTCAATTACAAATACGAAGGTATCCCATACAAATTGTTGTTGGAGTTTGAGTATTAGCTCTATTCCGAGGTTGTCTCCCATCCTGGGAGGAAGGGAGACCTTAGAAATCAACAACGGACTGGAAAGAGGGATGTGAATCACCAAGGAACCAACATTCCAAACAACAAAGGATAAAAGTGATGAAGCTATAAGAAAGTGTCAAAATGTGCACTACGATTTAGGGCAGAAAAACCTATCCATACGTTTTAGCTCTGCCGATCTCTTTCTCGATTAAAAATACAAGTGTAACCCATACAAATTGTTGTTAGAGTTTGAGTACTAGATCTATTCCGAGGTTGTCTCCCATCAAGGAAGGGAGAGAGACCTTAAAAACCGACAATGGACTGGAAAGTGGATGTGAATCACCAAGGAACCAACATTCCGAACAAGGATGAAAGTGATGAAGCTATAAAAAAGTGTCAAAATGTGCGCTACAATTTAGGGCAGAAAAACCTATTTTGATTTACTGCAAAAGATTTGACCTAAATAGCTACATTCAGCAGCACCAGGGATAAAGAGAAACATGTGTTTACTATAGAATTACTCTGGCAAGCCCATGGTACAGACGATCAAGAGTTAAAGTAGGTCGAGTTTAAAACATCCCTATCAGCATCGACATTATCCCGATACTGAAACAAAGATCAACAAGTGTAGTTTTGTAACTAGGAAGACATCCTACCACCCTTCAAAGAAGTTTATGCATTATTCGGATCCTAAACCATTCACCTTTCTACAATTGAACTTGGGACAACAAAGGGTTGATCAATCATCTATATGATGGTTGCATCAAAGATATGAGATATCCTAATTCAACTACAATATCCAATAGCAAAGTTTTGAAACTATGTTACCAAATGATCAAAAAGTGAAAAGGAGCGTGGAGAGGTCCTTCCCAAAGACATCCTAGGAGCAAAGCAGTCCTGGTAGCATTATGTACAATAAAATTATTATATTTTGATTATTTTTTATATTACGATGCCTATATATGAAAACATAGATTGAAGTGATACTAATACAAATACTACATTATCAAGAACTAAATAGTAAATACATCAAGACAATATGATTGATAGAAGAGTAGAGCAAGAATCTTCTAGTACAAGACCAAATACCATCAACCATTTATTAGTTACAAAGTTAAAATTTAAGATAAGGAAATGAACCAAATAACATCAATCATATACTAGTTACAAATTTATAAAACAAATAGAAAGAAGTAGAATGTGATATGAAATGGGCCATCATGACCTGAAGAGTTATTGCAAGCATAGAATAATGTTTAAAATATGCCATGTGTTGCCCACGGGAGTGTGGTCTAACACCAAGCAACGTGGTGATTGGGCTTTTATTAACATGGAGACTCAAGTTCAAAACCCCTTGAGTGGTTGCAGATGAGCCCAAGTGCAAGTCCTAGGTGACTTTGATGGCATAGATACACCCTTCACCCCTCATAGTGTAGAAGGTTAGCCAAAGAGATTCTATAAGAAGTATTTCTAAAAAACAAAAATATGCCATGTGCCTAATTTACAAAATAAGAGTTGAAACATTGAATTGCACTAAAGTCTATCACAAGTTAAGAAATAAATTAAGAGAAACAAACCTATTGTCGTGGCCTCTTGGCATGAGTAATGGTTGCTCTATGTTGATTAGTAGAAAATGCCCCTTAGCGAGCATGTTCAACACCACGAGTTGCATAGTCCCCACGTCAATATGGAAGGAAACAGACATGAAATCATAGTGGAACAAAATTACCATTTAATCACCCCACCTTCACTACTGAAACTCAAGTTAATAGAGTGTTTTCAAAATCAAGAGATGGGGTTAGCATTTGAACACGATCATCATCGTCATCAATAAGAGTGGCCTCCAAATTCTCCAAAATCAATGCTCCATCCTCCAAACTGTTCTCTTGATTGTTGTCCCAATTCTTAAATGTTATACTATTCTAAAACTCTTCACAATAATGGATGACGACCCTCTCAAATCCCCTCTTGTGAAATGAAAAATTCAAGGAGAAATGAAGAAGGATTAGGGCTTTATCAAGTACTAAACCCTCTTTCTTGAGGGCATAGGGCCTATTGGCCCTTCGCATAGGCCACCCACATCAAAAACAAACAAATTAAGAACTAAGTAAAACCAAAGGACTTCCACTAGACAAGGGAGTAATCTTAAGAGTTCATAGGACCAAACCAAACTATGAAGCAATTAGTATAACATTGGGAAGTGCACCATGGAGCCTACAAGAGTGCCTTGGAGCGCCTAAGAGAGCATTCCCTAAATTTTATGGTGAACACAAAATTGCTGGTCAAGAACACTCCCAAAAGCACTCACGATCGAGAGTGTTTCAAGAGTGCACTCCCAAGAGTGCTTCCACCACATGGTTCTGAAGTGAGGACAAGAACCCGGCGAGAAAACCCTTGCACACAAATCTAGAAAATAGAATGGTTTGTACTTGATATAAACACAACAATACAAGAAAAAGTGATCCAAAATTATCCAAACCACCATTTGGACCATTCGGGTGGTTTAGGCAATTTTGAGCAAATTTGGATTTTTCACTTCCAGAGCACAGTTCAGGGCCTTCCAAATGTGTTTTTGGGGGATCATATATCCCTAGGATCCATGGTTTCCTAAGGTTCAAACCTCAAATCTTGTAGATAAGATAAGATAATTTTATTAATGTCCAACAAATGACCACAAAAGTAGGTCAATGGACTATGAAGTACCATGATAACAATAAAAAGTGGAAGCCCAATAGTGGGTAGTTTGCCACAAACGAAGTTCTTATGTTGAAGTTATGGGCCTGACAAGGTGCAGTGAAGTTATCCACATCAGCAACAACTTCTACAAGGTTTGTCAACAACTTCATCGACTTTCCCTTCACCAGTGTTGACAAACTCCCAAGGAAGGTTCTCTTATCGACCAGTCCCTTGTTCAAGGGTCCTGTTATCACACAACTTGTAGTTGCCCCTAGAGGTATCCCATCCGGGACGGTAGAGGAGACAGGCAACTAAAGAGGTGACCCAAGAGATGCCACGGTTCCCAAGGCAAGATGGGAGTCACGTCAACCGAGGCACTCTTCGCTTTAGGTCAAGGTGTAACTAGACCAAGGGGGAGACCCTATACCCAATCACAGTTGATTGGACCTACACAAAGATTTCTAAAGGTAAGTAATGATGAGTTACGGAAACCAATGCAAGGCTAAGTGGACCTAAGAATTAAGGTATGGTTGAAGGTGGTGTAAGAGATTGTTAGTGTTTCAACCTATGTATGGTTTAGGCCACATGATGGGGTATGATGACTAGGTATAGTACCATGTGTTTGCACAAGTGGGTCTTGTTTTCTTGGGAAGTGTGAAATGGTTCTAGGTAGGCCCACAAGGTGAAGTTAGGTGTGAAGTTGGTACTATAGGTTGGATAAAGGCTAGATCTATGAATCTAAGTTGATTTTAGGAGTACCCATGTACTAGATCTAGGGTTTGACACAATTCCCAAGGAGTGCGACTTGCTTTAGAGAAGGACTAGTGCCTTGTTAGATGGGCTAAAGGGGTCAAAAGGTATGTCAAAGTGTAGATCGGGACACCTAGAAGCCAAATCAAGTGGGCTAAATGAGATCCAATGGTTGGATTTTGCTAGATCTAGGTTTTCAAGTAATAACCCTAAGTGGACCACAATCCCTTGAAACAAGGAATGCTACCCCCAAGGCGGATCGTGACAAAAAGACAGTCTAGACCTAGGTTTCAAGGTATGGGCATTCCAAATCCATGAAAATCTCAAACACCCACCTCCTCAAAGTGGGCAAACTCACTCACCCAAGGGAGTGCGACTTTGCTCAAGGAGGGCTAAAATGAGGGTTTGGTGGACCAAATCAAGTCCAATGGCCACCAAACTATAGATCCAAGATGCTAGTACCCCGATCTATGTATGTTCCAAAAATCAAGTCAATCCAAAGGCTAGATCTTAGTAGATCTGAGTTTTGAGGTGTCAAGGAATTCAAAAGGGGGTCTTAACCCCTTAAAACATGGAGAGGTGTCCACAAGGTAGATTTCACCAAAGTAAGAACCTGGGGTTAGGTTATCAAGTGTCTAGATTGCAAATCAAGTGGGATCTCACCTACCCATGTGCTAGATCTAACCAAACAAGCCTCTCACTAGGAAGTGCGATTTGGGTCAAGGAGGGCTTTTTGCCTTGAAAAGTGGGTCAATTTTTAGCCAATCACCACCAAACTGTAGATCCAACTAGGGGTGGATGCTATAGAGGTGGGTTTCCAATAACTCTTCAAGAGCAAGGCTAGATCTAAGTAGATCTAAGAAATACCAAAAACAAGGGTTTTAATTGATTAGGGTTTTATTGATCTAGAAATCATAGAAGATTCAAGGAAGTAAAAGATCATACCTTTTGGAACATACCTGGATGAAGAGATGAATGCTAGTTGAGACGAGGATTACTTTGCCAAAGATCAAATGGAGAATTGTTGAAGCCCTCTTGCCAAATCGATTTTCCCAAGCCACATGTAATTCCTTCTAACCTGTCAAGCCAAGGAGCAAAGCATCAATCAGTTTAACAACTTGAAGGTAGATACAAACAAGAGAGAGAGAAACATAGAATAGTTGACACAAAGGCAAAACCACTCCCTGTTACACCAAAACGACTTCTTCCAAGATTGAAGGGCAAGCCTCCCCACCAATTCGCCCTTGTCCAAAATCGCCCTCTTAACCTGTAAATGAAATATGGCAAATATGCAAGATAGCTACAATAGATCCTCCAGTGCAATGGACAATAGCATTTACAATCGAAACAACCAACATCCACTCCAATCCAAGCATGTACTCCAAAAGATAGAAATTTTATTCCAAGAGCCAAGAGCCAAAAATCTCTAGATGAATTTTACAATGAGAGGCTCCCTCCTTAAATAGGATGGGGAGAGAGTACAATCCTAACCACCTTTTACATGAGTGGCTAAGATTAAAAGATCTCAAGATCTAATCAATGGCTAACAATAAATCATAACAATACATCACATGGATCACCCAATATAATGATAGCGCCCCCACTAAGTGGTACAATAAGAGGGTGACGTCATCCACTAGAGAAACATAAGCACCAAAATCCACCTCATGGTGACTAGGACATGACAACATAAGCACATGGTGGGGCTAGGAGGTATCAATCCTTACTAGCTCATCCCCAAGGCACAATAAAATAATAAAATATGTCCAATATAATATAAATGACCAAAACTGTCCTCAGAATCCATGACAGTCAAGCAGTAAATGTCCTCCTGTGATCAATCTGGGCATACCCACATGGTGAAAATTGACTGGAAGATAGTGATGCCACCCTGGAAGACCTCTGTGAAGACCAAATGCCAAAACCTTGCCTCAATTGCCCAAATCGATTTCCTCAGTGACCACTTTATCCCATTTTTTAACTGCCTCGGTAACTGTGAAAGTGCCAAAACTGCCTCCTAGGGTGCTAGCGCTGCCCATCTGAGCCCACCAGCCTCTCCAGAAGGGGGGGTAAATGGTAAAAACAAGTGGCTGGACCACCCCCTCCATCATCAGCGCCCTAGGTGAACTGGCCTCTCGGGGCCCCTGCTACTCAGGCTGGGAAATCAGCCCCAAATCTGGTCAACAAGTGTAAAACTGCATCAATCACTGTCAGAAGTGCCCGGAACTGAAAGATAAGTGTCTCAATGGATCCAGAAGACCCAAATCCACTAGGAATGTGTACTCATACACCCTGGGTTGCCCTAATGGGCCAGCTGTAGGGTCCACCATATATGGACAATGTATAATCTGCTGATCTGAAGTAGTAATAAACCTGCTGAATTGGATCAAACATCATCTGCATCATATGTCCATCATATGATATCATCATCAAACATGTGGGCCCATCAATCATCATCAATAATCATCCATACATGGTCCACATCATCACGGATCCCAAGGATATACAACCAAGGATAAATCACATCAGTAGACCAAGACAATGCTTCTCTAATCATTCTCACAGCTAAGCTCAAAGTATAACATCCATTCAGTGGCATTAATTAAGTTAGCATATTCCGTTGTTATATAAAATTACTTGCACAATAGTTCAAATAACAAACTCACCCATTGGATATGGTCAAACTGCTAGCGAAGGATGAAGGCTAGGAGCAAGGTTGGGCCAAGGGGTTGACTTGTCTAACTTAACTCAAAAATACTTTGGACTAGGAGAAGGGTGGAAGCTACAAACTCTGTGCTGGACAAAAGAACACGGGGAATGGCTGTGCCTCACAAATGGATAAGTTGTTTAGAGAGTGCTTATTCAACTTAGGCATCATGTCTACATCAAGTTGATCCAGGTTCATTAGGATCATTCAATTTTATTCCATGGCCTTTTTGGCCTACATAACCCTTCGGATTTCAGATGTGTTGAGAAGCACAACTAGTTGCAGCTTGCATCCAGGGCATGTTTTTCAAATATTTATAAGGTCAGCAATTGTTTAGATATAACTTTTAAGAATCATTGCCTTTTTTGACATTTCTTATACTCTTCGAGGAGTATTTTTTTAGCTTTTCATCGCTCTTGCCCTTTTTTTGTTTCCATGGGCGAATTTATTAAGTTTCCATAGGTAGAACATGAGCTTTCAGCTTTAGCCAACAACATCTCAAGTGACTAGGGGGAGTTCGAGCCAATGCCAAACATCGGGACAACCGACCAGAATGATTTAGGCCTACAATCCAACTCACCAAAGGCAAGTTTTGTCACCAACTCAGAGCCGAGACACTGAATAAACAGGGATGCGGTCCAAACACAGAGGTAGAAAAATGGGGAAGTCCTCGGTATCAGAAAATCAAATGAGACAAGTCAGGGTTTAAAGTCAAACAGGAAGGTCATGTATGGATGGAGACAAGTGAATATGGAGCCTACACTAGCAGACAACTGGTGTCGGGAAAGACCATATCTATGTAAGGTGAAAAACCAGTGAGTTTTGTTAAATGACCTAAATGTGCAAGCAATTGTCCATTTTATGATTTACAGTTCATTTTAAATAGTTTGCCACATCAGGAATAATATACCAAGCACATGCTATGATCATGACTAAATCAACAAGATAATAATCCACTGTCAGTGAGAACATATCCATAGATCATACAACATCATCATAATAATAATCATCCAATATCATCTGAAACACTGCTGTAATACATCTCTAGGCACTGAACTGAAACTGTATGGGATAAGTAGTCACATCAGTCATCAAATCTGAACTCTCAAGGCTCAGCCTTGACACAAAGTCATACATAAATCTGAATAATGTACTACTCTGATCATGAGTGATCCAAAATATATATAGCCATGCTCTGGAATAATGTAAGCTCTGGAATGTGTAGATATCTACTGTACAAGAATAGTAGCCCTGCTACTATGGTGTGATAACAGGTCCTTCATCAATGGTTCCCTTGTCAACAGGTCCCCTATCGATAGGTCCCTTATTGATGGGTCCCTTGACGATGGTTCCTTTGTAGATGGGTCAATCATAAATGGTTCCCTTGTCAAAGATGCTTACCTCAATGCATGAACGAACTTCATGTCAACAACACCACTCCTTGAGTTACCATATTAAGCTTCTACACTTAGCCTATGCAATTTCACTATGGATGGATTACTCCGCAACAATTGATATGGGCAAGAGAGTGCAATAACTTAAATGATGAAGCAAATCAGAAACTGAGTCAGACAGTGAAAGCAAGAATTGCCTAACTATACACTAAAAACTTTACACTTGATAATTTTGCTATACAATTTGACCAACTCTCTAATGAAACAATGAACAACAATTCCTATTAACTCATTAATGATAGTTATTGATATATTGCAACTAAATATAGGTTTATCTTTAATTCAAGAGGTTAGAACTGCTCGTGTAGCATGCTGGAGTCCTGGACATTCTCCAATAATAAGTGTGCATCTCTAGGCTGGGCACTTCTCCCAACTAGATGCCCTTGCAGCCCATATCATTTCCTCCTAATTTTAGTTGGACAATGCCCACACTATCCTCCCAGTTTATGATCGATGCCTTCATATCAATCTTGTGGTTGTGGTAGGATTGTTGGAGAAGCGTCGAAAGCGTGTTGTCCACTACATTCTTGGGAGAAGAATAAGTCGGATCATGTTTGTAAATGGTAGTGTCAAACTCAAGGAGTGCTAAGTAAAGTGGCCTTGGTTTCCCACTAAAGACTAAGAATGGTGTTGATTAGGAGTATCGTGTACACACAAAGCAATCAAAATATTCTACTCCAAGAGCGACCAGGAATCTATAATATGGTGTGAAAGAGGGATGTCCTTCAACTAATGAGATTGTTGTAGTGAAGGCATTGCGTGAGTCTGTCCAATTGCTTAGCTATCAAGGGAATTGCAAGAGTTCCATAGTTGTCTAGACTAAGCAGATCTTGTGCAAAATTGGGAGGGAAAAGTAATAATTTTTGGTGGACCAATGGTGACAGATTGAAATTTGGCTGATGGAGATTATTGATGATTCTTAGTAATGATAGTATTTAAGCAAGAAGAGAAAACAAAAGTACATTGCATAGCCATAGTCTCCATAAGTGAAGAAGCGGGAATAGGACAAGGGGAAGTAGTATGTTGTATACAAGGTTCACATTTGGGACCTAATAGAGATGATGGCATTAGACTTTGTTGATTAAGATAAAAATGCAACCAAAGGGAAAACAATGATGGCATTGAATTCCAATGTTGGTATTGTTTTGGTGGTTGGTGCAAAGGAATTGAGAGTTGACCACAATGTTGATATTGAAGAGAGACATGCCGGAAGTCAATATTAATTGTGTGACCTACACATAATGTGAGACAACAACTAGGAGTGATGTGGAGGGTAGCAACATTGTTGGTTAAGAGATGGGAGATGGGAGTGGGTGGAAGTGGGGAAGAAAGAAAATAGTGCATGCGACCTTGGAGTTCGATGGACCCTATCATGAATGGCATTGCAATTAAATTTGATAGGGCCACCCTAAGATCAAATCAGCATAGGCCAAGGAAGCCACATCATAATCAATTGCATCAATGTAGGGTTCAATAGAAAAGGTAAGTTGCTAGCATTGTGTGAGGAAGAGAGGGATACCCTGATTCATTACCCAACCCATATGGTAGGGTTGAGGATGGGATTTACTTGGAAGATTAAGTGCAAAAACCAAGGCTTGGAATATGAGATTGCATTTGCATCCATTGCTAATAATCAATTGGGCAAGGTGTTGTTTGATTTGATTATGATGGAAGATAGAGGAATCAGTAGGTGTTAAAGAGGTGGCCATTAAGGCGATATTGGGATTGGGGTTGCGAGGGTTAGCCAATTCAAGGAGATCCAATTCCGAGGGTGAAGAGTTAGCCAATTCAAGAAGATCTGATTCCAGAGGTGAAGGTTAAGCAATGGGCGTAATAAGAAGTTTTAGCCTCTTGGTAAGATTTCAAGGTGTGCCAATTCACAATGTCATGCATGGAGGTGTGGTGAAAGGCACACAATCTAGTGCTACGTGGGGGATAAGAGGGGATGCGGAGGGAAGGGCAAAAGGCAATCATTTTGACAAGATGCTAGAAGGGCACTTGGAGGCATTCCTCTTTTATATAGCAAGGGCACAATTAAAAAGTGTCATTAAGAGTGTTGTTGCTAAAAAATAGAACACAATGTCATAAAGAAGACAATAAACCAAAGTTAAATTTGACAACAAGTACCTCTTCAGAGTTGGTGATCTAGAGATGAGACCCAAACTTATAAAAGAGATTAATGAAATGTTGCATTATCTGCCCAAATGACTACCACGGTTGTAACCAGCATGCAAGGAGATCCTTGTGATAGCTAGGAGGATAGAAACAGCCACGTAAATAAATTGTGAATACATTCCAAGTGTTGGAGGCGTCTTCATTTCAACCCCTAGAGTGAAGCGGATTCACAATTGTGTAAATTTAATCTGCAAAGTAGGTATATATAGATGCCACCAATCAAATGCAAGACCCTCTAGATGTTGCATAGCATATGCTAGTTTCTCACCATCAATAAGTCTTGGATGGCCCTAGAAATAGATCTCATTGTTGCAAATCCAGAAGTCTACTTTCTCCATAGCACCATTGAAATGAGAGAGAGCTAAAATGTTTGTTGTTCTTGTTGCTTGGTGAGCAGCTCAAGGAATTCGCGTTGGTTGCAGTCTTGCGTCTCCTTAGTGAGGCGTAGGCGCTCAAGGAGTTGTTCAGTGATATCCACATTATCTACCATGATGAATGAGGGTGCAATTGGTGCACAAGATTGAGATTTGAAATTGATGCATAGCTGGTGCATAAAATAATAGATGTGGAGTGGTGTGCAATTGGTGCACAAAGGATCTAGGAGGCAATGAGGGATCCTCAAGCTAGACAAGGGAAAGCATTGAGTTCAAAAAGAATACAGAAGCCTACAAATTTCACCAAAAAAAAAATTGTTCACCCAAGCTTGATGCTCCGATACCCAATGATATGTGCGAGAGGGCATAGTAACTAAAATGATGAAGCAAATTAGAAACTAAGTCAAACATTGAACACAAGAATTGTCTAACTATACACTTGATGATTTTAGTATACAAGTACTTATACACATGAGAGAGAGATCCAATCTGACCAAATCTCTCATGAAAGAATAAACAATAATATTTACTAATTGCATTATAGATAGTCATTAATATATTACAACTGAAGATAGATTTATCTTCAATGTGGGAGGTTAGAAATTCTTGTGTAGTGCGCTAGACATTCTCCAACTTCGGCATGCGTCTCTAGGCTACGTGCTTCTCCAAGTTGGGTGCCTTGTAACCCATATCAACAATAGAGCAAAGCTTTAATGCCATTGAAAGGCTCATGTTCCCTTAAAGTTTCAACCATTGCAACACCTCCTTAACATGACATTATCTCTTTGTTGATTGATGCTTCACCATTACCCCTTCTTCAAGGGATGCACACTCAATTCTTTTTAGCTATAAGCAATCATGTTTTGTATAGCAAACAAGGCATAATCCTCATTGTTCTAGAGTATGGTGTGTTGACCATACAAGAAATGCACCCTTGCTACTTTTCTGCAAGTTAGTGTGTGTCCATCAGATTCCCTCCATAATCTAGATCAACAAGTCCATGATAGTCACTTGAAAAATATCGGTATGATCTAGAAGATGCTCCATAAATGGAAGGAGAGGTCAATTGGGTAGTACATCATAGGGAAAGGCAACATAAGTTTTCCTAATTGGAGTGGGCAAAGCAACTTTCCCAAGCTAATGGATCCTCCAAGCAACGCTCAGAAAAGCACAAGAAATTAGAGACAATGGCATAGAATACCACTAATGAACATGGACATTCAAGGATTTACGAAGGGTAGGGTCAAGAGAACTCTTGCCTAGATCACTACAATCATTGTGACACCATACATCAAACAATAGTTGGTTCAAGTGCCCAAACCCTCAAAAACAAAGAATCCAAAAATTCCAAAGGTAGCAATGGAACTTCTACCCAATGTTTTTAAACTTAGTTAGTCCAAGTCGGACATGACCGATTCAACCGAGCTAATGAATGTGGGTATCGAACCGGCCTTCAAAACGGCTCAATTGATCGGTTTGGTACCGAACCTACCAAGCTAGGCCTTGACTCAGTCAGTTCAGTATCAAGCCAGTCAAACCGACCAGTTCTGCAAGAACTCGTACTGAACCGACCGAGTCGGGCCTTTTGACTCAGTTGGTTCAGTACCAAGCCGATCAAACCAACTGGTTCTGCTAGAACTCGTTCGAGTTAATCCTCAGCTACCCAAGGCACACGGATGGAGGTTGGGCACAGTTTTTTTAAATAAATTTTGACTTTTTGACTAACACTAAGACCCCTAACTCAATCAAGTTGACTTGCAAGAGACCGGGGTGGAGGGGACCAGTTTTGTATGAACCCGACCACTATTGTACAAGTGACATTGAAGTCGGTAATATCAAATAGTAATGTTAAATCATTATGGTAAAAGGATGAAAATGAAAGATATAAGGAGAATGTCAGTTTTACTTAAATTTTTAACATTACCATTAATTGTTTCAGGGTGTTTGAGAATGGTTCCAACCTCATCGAACTTCATATGCAAAAAGTAGAATTTCAGATCCTATTAAGAATTCAACAGACAAAGTTTTCAGGATCTCAAAATTGCAATGTTTCCACAAGAATCTATCATGAATGAAGGTAAGTGATTGGAATTTAATCAAGCACAACAACCTCTCTATGTACCTTGATGCCGGCAGTGCTAATTGTTGAAGTTGATTGAACTCCTCTATCATGACCCTAATAAAAATGTACCCTTCAATCAAGCAAAATCACTTATTAACCATGTGAAGCTTTTTCTACCTTATATTAACATTTGGATTAGGAAGTTTCATCAAAATTGTAGGGTGTTGACTAATGTCCTTGGGGGATCAACTTCAAGATTCGAGGTAGAGGCAAGGCCTAGAGCCTAGAGGAGGGGGGAACAAGGTGCTCTTGATGAATAGGAACCCACTATAGGCAATGATTTTGAGGATATGTAGTTATTTGTTGCAGCATGAATTTGTTTGGACTCTACAGGCCATTTAGAGCCTCGTTGTTTATGTATTTTGGGTTAGATATGGATTGCACTCGATGTTCTATAAGGAGACCCCCCCACCCTCTATTCGCCTCACACTATCTTCATTGAGCATTTGTGAGTAGTTAGAGGTTTTGGAGCTTGTTGGGAAGTCTTCTTGGATTGTTTGTAGTGGATTTAGCATCTCATTAAGGAGGCTACAACCTAGCTTGAAGGAGTTGTTCTCCATCTCAATGTTCCTTGTGGCCATTGATTTGTTTTGTTGGTTGTTTCCTCAACTTTCCACTATCCCATTCCAACAATCAACAGTCTAGGTATGCAAACAGACTGAAATGAGTCAAATCTTCCCCTGTGATGAGTTTGATCTTTGATGATTGCTCATGTTGATCTTGTAGCCTTGTAGGCATTTCATGTTGTTTCTTGGACTCTATGGGCCATTTAGAACCTCATTGATTATGTATTTTCAATTTTGATTCAAATATGTATTGCACTTGGTGCCATTTTGATATATTCACCCTTATATGGAATATACATGAGTAGACTTTGCATATTTTGTCTCTAATGGTTTGGAATCTTTAAAATAAATTTTTCCCTTGAAAATTTGAAAATTTTATGTATTTTTTTTAAAACTGAGTCATTGAAATCAAACTGATCCAAGTCATTGTAGAGTTTGAGTCCGAGTCAAGTTGACCCTCGACCAATTCCAAGTCCAAGTCCAATTTTTAAAACATTGCTTCTACCAAGTGCAGACCACCTCCACACAACCAGTAGAAACATTGTTGCCTCCAAGCAACAATCTAGGATGAAGGATAGAATATCTATTGGGTTCAGAACACAACCATAGGCAAAAATGAAGTACACTTATAAGGAGGAAAGAAAGCAATGAAATGCTACTTGTGCAACATGTAGGGATCTACATTGCCTGGGAACATCCCCCACCCCCACAACCCCAACCCCAACTTCAATCTCGAATCATGTTCAGAGGGGAAGCACCCTCAAAAGAGCACTTATGAGTTGCTCCTGCCTAAGAGTGTTTTTTGGGAGAGCACTCTTCGGGATATTAAGGCGCTCCCTAGTTTGTGGAAAGTGCTCTGCGGGCGACACTCCCAATGCATTTCCAAATTACTCCAAAGCACTCCCAAGATGCTCCCAAACCACTCTTGAAAAGAAAAAAACTACTCCCATGCAATGGGTGGCTTTTTTGTTTTTAGCTTGTGGGGCAAATGGCAAAGGAAAAGAACTCATGGCTAATGTTTCTTAATAGATTAAAATGCTCTTTCACTCCATTTGATCTCATTCAATCACGATTTTTACTCGTTTCACTCATCTTTGCTAGGGTTTTGAGTGGACTTCTTGCTAGTTGTTGAGGAGAAGATTTGTGATAGCTTGGAAAGGAGATTGAAGGTTGCCATAGTTACATTCAACAGCTATTGGAGAGATGAAAAGGTAGGCTCTAAGCCCATTATTGTTTTTTTCCATGTATTGTAAACTTGTATATTTTCTATGTGGAATGTTCTCTTCTCCTACTCTTTCCCATTCCTTCTTCATTCTCTTGCGAGAAGCAGGTTATTCTCAAGAAGCATGATGGGTATGTGGCTTATCTTTATGCTTTCATTTTCTATTATGATGGTGTTAATGGGAAACAAAAATACCAACTATGAGGAGGAAGAAGTAGAGCATGGCAGTGACCCATACCATGGACAGGAGGAAGAAATAGAAAGGGATGATAATGTAGATAATGATGATGGAAATAAACCCAAAAAGAGTTCAACACCCTTGTGGATAAGGCATGTGGGAAGGGAAGGGGGTGGAACCACTAAATTTACATTGCCCTATTATAACACAACTTACATAGGTTCATATACCTTTGTAAGGAAACATCTCTATGGGATTACAACAATTGAGGAAAAGAAGAGTAAGGCAATAAGAGTCAAAACATGTGATAAAGTGCCAACAAAAGATAGAAAAAAATACGAGGGAAGAAGAGGAAGCATAGAACAAATCCAAAAAATTAAAGGTTGAATCTAAGATCTCATATAAAATGTTTGGTGGTCAATCACCATCCCACCATGTTAGTGAATTCCCTCACATGCATCCAAGGTGTAGAACAATAGCAAATTTCCTTGACCAAGGTTATAGTGATGACATGGATGCAAAAGTGTTCAAGGTTCTCTATGCATGTGACATACCATTCAAAGTTTCCACTTACCGTATTGGCATGAAATGGAGCATGCCATAAACAATGCCCCTAAATGATACAGGAGACCTAGGTATGACAAAGCAAGAACCATAGTGCTCTAGGATAGCTTACAAATGATTGGACCAAATATGGGGTATCCATTGTATTTGATGGTTGGACAAATGTTAAAGGCAAGCCATTGATGATCATAAATTTTCTTGGTGTGTCTGCTAGTGGTGGAGTCTTCCTTCCAAACCATGAAAACTTGGATTGTTACAAGACCAATGTTAATATTGCAAAGCCTTTAACTAAAACCATTCAAGAAATTAGGTCATAAAATGCCATTCAAGTCATTACTCATAATGCTACCAATTGTAAACCAACAAGAGCAATCATTAAGGATATGTATCCTACCATATTTTGGTTTGTGTGCCTAGCACACACATTGAACCTCTTTATGCATCGTATAATTAAGTTGAACCAACATGATTATAAATGAATTGGTGCATTGTACAAGAAAGGGAAGACTATGAAAAAATTTATTACCAATCATAGCCATGCCCACTACATTTTCCGCAATTACTCTAAGTTGGAGCTACTTAAGATTGTGAAGCCCGGATTTGCTAGCTATTACCTCATCTTCAAGCACTTTTGAAAGTAAGAGAGGCATTGGTTAGTATCGTCTCAAGTGATTCATGGCAGATCAAGACATTGTTGAGCAAAGAGATGCAATTTCATATGAATATATGATCATAATCATAAATATGTGGTCAAAAGGTGGGATAATCTAAAATGTTCCACTCCATGCCTTGGTATATGTCCTTACACCCAAATATTATTCTCCATCTTGGTTCACCCAACCATCATCTAGGAGTGGGGTTAGGAGAAAACCACACACAAATCTAGGAGTACAGAGTGAGTACATGCTTGCATTAGACAAGTTGGTCCCTAATGATGCGGAATCTACTAAAGTACAAAGTGAATTGAGCAATCAATGAACATGGAGTCTTTGCTAATCTCCAAGCAACTAAAGATCGAGATAGGTTGAATCCTATCAAATGATGTAACATGTCTGGCACCTCTACCACACATCTACATAAATTGGTAGTGAGGGTGCTTTCACATGTTGTGAACACTTCTTCTATAGAGAGTTGTTGGAGCACCTACAACTTCATCAACAGCATGAAGAGAAACAACTTGAATGTTGACTGGGTAGAAAGCTTGGTTTAAGAGCACTACAACTTGAGATGGTTGTCCCATTATTCTAAGGCGGAAAAGAACAATAGAACATATACAACTTGGGACAACAATCCAAAGGAGGCTTATTTGGAGGGCGGAACCTTAGATGTAGAGCACTTGGAGGCTAAACTTTTGGTTGAGAGGACTAATGATGGTGATCATGCAGCAAAGATGCCACCACTATGTGACTATTGTCAGCACTCGCAAGTTTCCAAATGTAGCAGCTTTAGCTTCACAACCTCTAGCATTGTGTCGGGGTCATGTAACTCATGATCATGCTCCACAACCACTTCCACCTACTCCTAGTCCAAATGTTCCTAAACCAGCATAGATCCGTCTTAAACCCGTATCTATCAAGCACCGAGAGGGATCCAATTTGTTGAGGTGTATATCTTTTTTTAAATTTAAACTCAAACAATTTGATCTCTCTTGATTGATAGATCCGGATTTAAGTTTTAAGTTTTTATTTTATAAGCGAACATCTATTTTTTAATTACTTTTCATAATATTTTATTTTATGAACCAACATGGATTTTTTTTAAATACTTTCCATAATTTTTTATTGTATGAGCCCACATTAATTTTTTTAATTATTTTTATCACTTTTTACAATTTATTAGATGTAACGCTACATCCCCGTTAAAACATCTCCCCCATACTGGGCTGTAGAGCACCTCGTTTCACTTGGTGCAATCACAGGAAAACAAATTAGAAGTTTTTCTTGGCAAGCTGGAAAGAGTAGTAGAATTATTTGTCTTTTTCAGTTTAGAATCTAGTTTCTAGAACTGAAGTCCTTTGTCTTTACTATGAGTGTATTCTGTAAACATTATATGACAGTTAAAGTTTGAACCTTGAACTGTTGACTGTTGACTGCATATTACAACGCTTTGGTCATGAATATGATGCTCTGTTTCATTTCATGGTTGATGTTATCTATTACAATTTGTTGATGGCCAATGTTAACTGTTGAAGGTTGATGTTACGGTTGATGATTTGATGAAATGTTATAAGTTGTTACTGCTAGATGATTGATGTTATATGTATACTCGATGGTTGTTTTGGTGATCATCATTAATCCAGTAGTTAAATCTATGTTTTCATATTTTCTGCAACTAATTCAGCATTCTGCATGTTTTTTTCAATATATATGCATCAAAATATATTAAAATATATATTATAAAAAAAACACACTCCACTCCCGGAAGCTTTTGAGAATTGGCACTTCACACTCCTAATTTAGTTTCACTCCCAATCAGTGTTATCGGAACCGGACCAGGACCGGTAAAATCGGTCGATCCGACCGGTTCACAGGCCCAACTGGTCTGGTTTGGTGCCTCAACCGGAAAACCCGGATTTTTTCCGTACGGAACAGGCACAAAACCGCTGAACCAGCCGGTTTTGTCCGGAACTGGACCAAAACCGCCAAACCAACCGGTTTTGTCTAATTCCATACCGAACCGGCCGGTCCATACTGTGTCGTACAGCAGCAACAGGAGACTCATGGATTTGAATTTTTTTTTTAAACCAAAAAAATCTCTCCTAAAGCATCTAACCTAACCCTAAGCCACTACTCATGCATTATTTGCACCCATACTTGCTATATATATGAGAAAATTTGCATATTTGTGTATTAATGGTTTGGATTCATATGTATGCACACGAATATATGTGTTTTCTACAAATTATGAATATTTTATGTATTTTATAGTCAACCGGGTTTTTTCTAGTTCTGGTCTGGTTCACATTTTGGGCTCTGCCGGTTCGATCACCAGTCCGGTTCTGATAACATTGCTCCCAACAGCCTTGGTAGGGACACACTGCCCAGTACAGTATGTATTCCATCCTTAATATTACCTTATGTCATCTGTGTGGATATAGAGACCATGAATCTCGAAATTTCAACCTACTGAAGGATTAGTATGTTTGAATCTGCAACTCGACTGTAGTACAGGAAAGGGGTGAAACATCAAGCACTGCTGCATTAAGAATTCCAAACGAGAACATCCATTGACACTCAAGCTGACCTAGAAGTTTTGGTCGCAGAAACAAAAAAGGATAAGTAACTGAGCTAACAGTTACTGGGACAGACATCTTGAAAGATGACATGAACTATCAGCTATAGATATAGTTGTTTGAGCATACATGATAGGTTAATCAGACTGCCATGGAAGAAAGAGAAAAAGAAGAAGACACTGGAGTTGAAGCAAAACCTAGAACTGCTTGTCATCAGAAAGGAAGAAGACAAGCTTACAAGGCCTGACTAAACAGTTAAAATGTTTGGCATCAGACAGCAACGTGATACTCCATTTGAATGGGTCATCAACAGAAGTCACAATTGCATTATTAGAGGCTTGGGAACATGAGATCCATAAAAAATACCAAGGATATGTCTGATTGGTAATAAGTAATTCAAGTAGTGGAAAAACACTCCCATGAACCAAATAAGCCCAGAGGTAGACAATTTAAAGATGAAAGATCTTATTTAATATCTAAAAGAATTTGACTAGATTACCTTCAAGTTAATCAAAGAGCAGAAGATGAAGTTGCTCTGTTTTAGGAGTTAGAAAGACAAAAGTATATTGGAAAGAGACTGCAGAGCTAGTTTATTTTGTTCCACCCAAATGACTATATACTAATACAACCAACCAAATATTATAAAATGAAGATATTCAGGAGGAGATGAAGAATCTCCACCATCATTTTCAAAATGCAGTGGGGTCTGGCAGCATTGACAAGGATGAATCGATGGGAACATAAAGAGGACCATCCTAAGATAGAATGGCATAAAGGGTCTCCTTGATAAATATTCAAGGCAGTGGCCCAGCACACAAGGAAACTCATATTGAGTTCCACTTCCAACCAGTGGACTATGAGGTATCCTGCACTGGCCTATATGGAAGGACTAGACAGAAAACTTTCCAGCATACTTGAAAGTTTGAAACAACCCATTTAAAAATCGTCAACAATGTGGAGGAGACCTGATGACTTGTATTTTATGGAATTGTTTACAGGGACTTAGGACAGTACAACTTTTCCAAAGTACCAATATTTTTTCTAGAAAAGAAATTCCTATATTTTGACCTCAACTTTGTAACTCTATGGACCCAAACATTAATGTAAGGTGAACAGGAGCCTACAATTTTTCTAAAGGTCAGATAATCGGATGTACGTTGGGCTAGGAAACTAGCCATTAGAGTTTCTGAGATAAAAAGCTAGAAAGATGGAACCTGAGACAGGTACTAGAAACATTATAAATGTTTGTTTTGAAGTAGCACTCTTCATGCTTTTATCATTTATGCTGATTTCATTTTGTGCGCACTGCATAATCAATGGTGCTATGTTGTACTTTCAGCGAGTTGTTAAGCTATTCTATTAATATCCTAGCTTTTGGAAGATTCTCCATATCTAACTGTTATCATCTCTCTTTATGTTATCATAGCTGATGTATGGTCACCTTTTTGCTCCATTTCTTTTCTGATTCTGGTAATTTAAATTAATTTCTATGGTGAGCCGGTGACCGTTGGGATGGTTGGATGTGCATATAGCTTTAGCTGTGTTTTCATGCTTCATTTAGTTTGATCTGAGAGCACATCCTCATAAAGACCAACAACCATTCTTTCCTCAATCCTTTACTTCTTGAGTTCAAAAAAAATTGAATATCTACTCCCTAATTTGACTGATCATTACCATAATCATCAGCACATCCTCGCAAAGACAAACAATAATTCTTTAAATTTATTCCCAATCCTTTACGTCTTGAGTCCAACGAAATTAAATTTGAATATCTACTCACTAATCTGAATGACCATTACCATAATCATCTTCATAACCTGCATACCAAATCTCACTCAGAGTCACAAGCATTATCCAATGTTGTTCACTACCTCAAATAAAGGTAAGGTATCTTGAAGACCAGATTGGTTGAGATGTTTCAATAATAGGTGCTTGGTTACCATTCGAACCTATCAGGCTATAAGAAAAGAAGTAACTACACCATAAATAAGTCAATAGCTATTCAGACAGCTCAGTCAGATCAGATAAAGAAATCTGCTCATATAAATAAGTCAAGATGTACTTATAAATCAGGTCCTGGTAAGGAAGATAAGACTAAACTGAGCAGTCATGTAACAACATTATCCTTCCTGCTAACACCAGATTTGCTCATGCAAATTCGAGTCTTAAGTTCCAGCACGTGTTCATTAGTACAATCATAATCAAGTTGGAATTCCCCACAGTTCATGGACACGTAAGCAGTGGATTCGACATTGACGGTTCGTGAATACCTTGCCCATTGTTGCAGATCTTTATTCCAGCAAGATCGTATCCCAGAGTTGTGTTTAGGAGTTTGGGAGTTACTTCTAGAGATGAACTTTTTCCAGGGTACATCAAGTTGAGTTGTTATTTTTTGCAGGTTTCTATTTTTAGAAACTTGCCATTTATGACAGCAGATTGCAGTTTTGGGGACCCAATTGAGAGTTCTTCAAATGGGCACTTTTAAATTTTTTACATTCATGATCTCGGAAAGTTTCTATTTTTAGAAACTTTAGCTTTTTTGAGATCTGATCATATGTTCGGCTACCCAGTGGAGAGATGTGCATATGGTTTGGTTTTGGTAAATGATTGAAGATGTGCCTTTTTTTTTCTGCTTTTTGCTTGTCCCAGAGGATCATGCCATTTTTGGATACCCAATATGACAGGCAAAATGAATGCCTATTTTGGTGCCTGTTACCGTTCAAACTAGCAATCTACGTTTTGCAGCACCATTTGATGCATAAGCCAGTGAATGGTAAGCACGGGAGAGATTCAAATCCAATGTCACCTCAGCTTGATCTCTCAACTACTTCGGGAACTCCTCGACCCAGGGGACAGCCCTATTTAGGATACTTGACAGGTGTCAACACAACACACAGATACCTTCCAACAACCTTTATGACATAGATCAGTGCCTTATATGGAGCCGAATCAATAAGTAAGAAGACAATCTGACCTAAGGAGGAGCTAATTCAACTGGCCACTTCTAGATATCAAGTATCAGCACTTGGAGCTGTTATTTCCTTCACAACTCAAATCTTGAATTGTGAATGCAACAGTGCACTAGTGAGCAGCAAAGAAACCAATACTTGACAAGCAGATAAATGATAAAAACAGCAGATAGCAATAACTATGCTTAATCAGAAAATACTCCTAGTTTGTATTGAAGTGGAGCGTTGACTGTAATTCAGACTTAGTCGGATATCAGTCATATATCATTACTCTAGTATCTTTGAAGCCAAAAATGATCATGTAATTGGAAGACTTCAACTGAAATGAAGAATCACTATAGACAAACAGTGTTAGGCATTTATCAACAGGTGCTATCAGCAGTAAAGAACAGTAGATACCAGCATCAACGTTAGGTGTTTAACATCAGTAACTTTCAGGAGTAAATATCAGCCCTTAAGGGCCCCAAATACATAAGAAAAAGTTTGTCCTAACGAATCTTAGCAAACCATACAAATGTGAGAAAAGAACTTCTGCTGTAAATTTATAAAACAGTCAAAGGTCTGATGCAGTAGAGACCAGCCCTAAAGGGGCTTTCTAAACACTTAGAAAAATTCGTTTTGGGGATAAGGATACTTGTCCAATCAGGCCAAACTAGCTTCGCCAACCAGATTTACAAACTCTGCTTCCCTAAGCAGTTTGACAGTCAACAGTGACAGGACCTTTTTTTGGCAATTTTGCAATTTCTAGGCCACCTAGTGTGACGCCCTTAGAGATTAATGGGTAATCATACTAGAGCGATTTTGGCTGTAGACTTAGATTTTAAATTTTCTAAATATTTTTCAAGTTTTGGATTTTCTATTTTTAGGGTTTTTCTAGGCATTTTTTTTATTTTTAGGGTTTTTGTGGATAAAAATGCAGCTAACTAACATGAAAATGCAGCTAACTATATATAATACATTAAATGCTGAAATTTTGAGAAAAAAAGGTGACAAGAGAAGGGGCTTTGAGAGATAATGGCTAGTGTCCCTCTCTTAGAATGTCCCTCTAGCATTTGCAAGCTAGGGCATCACCTAGCAACCACTAGGGTTTGGTAAGTGAGCCTAACCAAGGTAAATGGAGAAGTCCAAGGCCGTTAAAGCAACAGGAAACCTTTATGGAAGATGTTTCCTTCATACAAATTGATAGAATATTGGTAGAAAAAGTCCTAATTCAGAGAAATGCAGCATAAAACTACTATTCAATCCACATAGAAACATCATTTCACCAACATTCAACAAGATATGAGTAAAGAAAGCACCATTAGGTCACATTTGTGCATGTGTTATTCCAACAAGTCTAGCATCAACATAGCATGTGCAAGAAAGAAGCCCTATATTTCATCCACCATTCACCATCAAGCAAAAAGAGTCATCCAAGAGAAGTGCGCACAAGGTTACTTGGGAGCGGGAGTGAAAGCAGGAAACGGGAGCAAGAGCGAAAAGCAAAATTTTCAAAAGCTTCCAGTTTGGAAGTGTTTCGGAAGCATTTTTATATAATATATATATTTTTATATATTTTGATGCATAAGTCAACAAAACCATGTGCACCCATCAGAATTCAAACCATTATACATAAATATGCAAAGTTTATCATGTATATAGCAAGTAAGAGTGCATACAACGAAAATAGCACCAAGTGCAATCCATATTGGAACCAAATTACATCAATAAATAGGCTATAAACTAGGGATTCTTCAAAAACTAGTTTTGAGGCCACCAACATCAAGGTACATAGAGGGGATGATGTGTTTGGGGCTAGTGTCTGATAGACAAATGTAGGGAAATGTGACCACTGTCACCTCCAACTTCTTAGGAGTGTCATAACCTCCAAGGGAAGAGCCCTTTAGCTATTCTGCAAGACACTTAGAAAACACAAGTATATCTTCTACACAACGATATTAGTAAACAGTGCCTTTAATAAACTAACTTCAGAATGAAGAAGACATACTATGTCAATTAGAATGCTTGTAGATGACAGTGTATCAATGTCAATATAAAGAGAGCATTCATATAACTAATGCAAGCTAGTAAACAGTCCAAGTATCGTTCAGTTACTAATGCAATCATCCACCATTAGTAAAAACGACCATAGGTATTATACTTGAATAGTAACTAACAATTATGTATCAATCTACAGCAATGGATTGTTGATTTATGACAGTAGTTGCAGCACTAAATAACCAAGCATTTAACAATGTAACCATTCACCCAAGCATATAAGTGTTATCACTTCAACAGTAGCCACCAGTTTATGATCACAAATTTACAACAGTGAACAGTCAAGTTGTGACAGTGATGCACATCAGCAAATGAGAGAGCAACTTAAGGTATTCAAACAGTGATCATTACATTCAATGTACACCAAACCAAACTTAACTTTAAACCTTTAACTTCCAACAGTATTAGCAATTTGTCAAAGTTTGATATGTGTAATTTATGGTCTGCAAACAGTAGCACGATTAGTCCTTTAGGCAAACAGTAATTATTGTACCTTTTTGCTAACTTTTTTCACTGTCTTGTGATGTCTTTGTCTCAGGTTTCAAGGCTGCAATAGAAGGATGACAGTCTACAATTTATTGCAGACCTCAGGAACAGTGACTAAGAGGGATGTTACAGCCCTCTTGTGGGCTGCAAAAGGAGGGTCAAGACCCTAGATGAGAGGTCGTGGAAGGGGGGAGGCCTAAGGTAGGGATAGCGAGGGTGTAAAGGAGAGGCCGAGGTCAAAATGAGAGAGGCCGTGAGCCCTAGGAGGAAAAAGAAGTAGCTAGGGTTTTAGTTTTAGGGCAGTTTTGGTAGTTTTTAGGGTGCTATATTTTTAGGAATTTGTACAAACAAAAAATAAAACCTAATACGAACAGAAAATAAATTCAAACCTAATCTAACATGAAATCTAATATTTACACATGTACAAGCAAGAGTAAATTGGTAAGAGAATGATAACTTAGGGGTTTTATGGATGAGAACCCTTAACCCTAGCCCTAGAGGAAGGTGACCAGCCTTCCTCTTGGAGTATTTTCTCATTGTCTACTAAATTAGGGCTTCTTATAACAACCTCTAGGGTTCGTTATAAGAGCCTAATCTAGGGAAAAATTGGAGATCCAAGGCTATACTTGGGAAAACCTCATCTAGGGAGCGTTTTCCACCATGCAAAGAGGATAGAAGGCAGACAAATGGGCTTATTCAGAAAAAATGAAGCCCCAAGGCCACCATTCAATCATTCAAGAAGCAAGAATTCACCTACATTACACCAAGCAAGGCTAAAAAAACTAGACTTACTTGAGCATGTGTTCTTCCAACAATTCTAGCATCCACCAATCATGAGCAAACCAAAGACAAGCATCCAATTTCATCCACAAGAGCAAAAGAGAGCCTACTTCAAGAGGTGTGCATCACTCCAAGCTATATAGGGTAAAAGAGAAACATAATAATGTTTTATCCCATGAGTTATAATTTACAAATGAAGTGAGGAGCTTAATTTATAGTGTTCTCAACTCACTTTACAAAAATAACCAGGCCGACGGGACAAATAAATGTCAATGTAAAAATATAGCATGAAATAATATAAAATAATCTAAAGATGGCCCAAAGTAGGCTACCTAGGGTATTTTCCCCCTAGGTGCCTAAAAAATACTAAAAATGACTAAAATTGAGTAGAAAGCTTCACTCCGAAAGGTGGAGTGAGCAAGGGGGAATCGTCATGCCCCATCTAACCCCAATAATGTTGAAAATCCCTCAACGTCCCTCGTCAATAAGCATGTGGGCCTAGTGACCAAAGGTGGCATCATCAAGGAAGGAGGGTGCTCTGCTGGAAAGGGACCAGGATGGGCACATAAGGTGACCGAAAGGGGAGGCAAGAGCCTCAGAGCTGGAAAACTGTCACCAGTGTAGAAAACAAGAAGGGGGTCATGTTACCCAATGACCCACTCCAAGGAGCCCCGGACACCAACCTCAGGGCTACAAGCCCTAGAATGAGGCAGTCGGTAATGCCACTAAGCCGTAGTACTCCTAAGGGAAGGACCAAAGGGTCCGACCATAACCACCTCTCAGAAAGTACTAGTAACACCCATCATGGTCCTGAAGAAAAAGAACGCCCCCTCTCCTTGGGCAAACAGCTGAAGGTGCATTGGTACTGGTACCACGTAACACATTGCAATCCTTAAATCCTAAAAACGGTTAAACCTGTTAAATTTTGAATGGGATCAAAAATTCTACTTTTGCATTTGAAGTCCAATGAGGTTGGAACCACTCTCAAACATCCTGAAACAATTAATGGTAATGTTAAAAATTTAAGTAAAAGGATAGAAAATGAAAGATATGGAGAATATCAACTTTTACTTTAAGAATTTAATATTACCATTTAATGCTACTGATGATTACTAAGGTTAGGTTTTTTCTATTAGAGTAGGATTTTCCACCTTTATATAGCATTAGTATGGGCCTAGGGTTAGTTCCCCCCCACCTATCACTTAACTTTTTGATTTATTTTCAAGAAAATTTGAAAAAAAAGGAGGGAGCATTTTTTTTGCAAGGAAGTGAGCTTCCTGAAAACGCTCCCATACAGGAGCGTTTAGGAAGTGCGCTTCTTGGACACTTCCTTCGGAAGCGAGCTTCAAGGGCGGGGGTGAAGGGGGGGAGGGCGGGGGTGAAGGGGGGGGGGGGGGGGGGGGCGCTTCCACGCAACATAGAGTGCGCATCACCAAGAGAGCTCATAAAGTAAGAGAAAGAGGAATAACTTCATAATAGAACCCTTGTCTTATGATTTTACAATGAGGAGAGGAGGTATATTTATACATTTCTCTCTTGAATATTTTAATTTTGAGCCTACAAGCCTAAATCATAAAATAATAATATTTTTAGGGTAAATTCTACAAAACAAAGGAATTTTACCCTAAAATGTACAAAAATAATAAAAATAAGCAAAAATAATCAAAGAAATGGCTTCACTTGATGAAGTAGTGAGCCAGGGGGGGGTATCATGCCCCATCTAACCCTAAAGTGTTGAAAATCCCTCAACGCCCCCCTTCTAAGGCACTGTAGGCTCAACTAGTGCGCAATAGCTGGAAGAAGGGTGCACTAGGCCAACAAGGCTGGAACAGGGGTCTCTTGAAGCTAAAATAGGTCCAAGTGGGTGCAAGAAGGTGTGCTAGGAGGAGATAATAGCCCTTTACAAAGCACAATCACCCCTGCAAGTCAAATAACTAGGATGGGCATAAAGCCATGCATGGTGGAGATATCATCACACTAAAAGGGCAGTTAGCAAAGCCACTAAGCCAAGTACTTCTGAGAGTGAAATCAAGAGGGCTGGCCATGTCCAATCCAGGGGGTAAACAGCCCCCAAACCAAATCAAGATCATATTCATTTTTCAGGAGGATCTTCATCTTGGGACATACGACTTAAGATATCACCAGCATAGATCCATCTTAAACCCGGATCTATCAAGCACCGAGAGGGATCCAATTCGTTGAGGTGTATTTTTTTTTTAATTTAAACTCAAGAAATTTGATCTCTCTTGATTGATAAATCCGGGTTTAAGTTTTAAGTTTTTATTTTATAGATGAACATCGATTTTTTAATTAATTTTCATAATATTTTATTTTATGAGCCAACATGGATTTTTTGAAATACTTTCCATAATTTTTTATTTTATGAGCCAACATGAATTTTTTTAATTATTTTGTTAGGAACGAACATTACAACATCTCCCCCATACTGGGCTGTAGAGCACCGAGCCAACATGAATTTTTTTAATTATTTTGTTAGGAACGAACATTACAACATCTCCCCCATACTGGCCTGTAGAGCACCTCGCTCCTCTCGGTGCAATCAACCAGATCCTGAACAATGGCTTCTTTAAGCAAGTCTTCTAAAACCTTATCTTCACTTTGGATTTCTTCGGAAAGGACGGCTTCATGATCCGCAAGGACTTCTTGAAAGGAGTTTGGATGCTCTTCTTCCTTGTTTTCTTTCTTAAACAAGCTCTTTGCGCACTTGACATGAGGCATCCATTTGTCACGTCTTTCTGGATCCCAGTAGCTACAAAACATTTCTATCAATTCTGGAAAAGAAGATATTTTTCCTTTGGCTAGGCTTACAAATCAAGCAGGGGCCTTTCCTCCCAAGTGAAGGACGAATAATCTCATGTAAACATATTCTCCCTTAATATCATATTCTGGAGCCAATAGCATAAACTTGTAGACCTAGTCCTCAGCACCATCATCATAATCACGGAAAGTGTTCCAAAATGTCTTTGGAAACTTATTTGATTTTTCTAGGAAGTTTGACAAATTAAGAGGGGCAAAACATACTTCCATTTCTGCAGCGGTCGGATGATCAGGATCTTCAAACTCTAAAACATCGTCTTTAATTTCTTCGTCTCGATCGTGACCACGGATGTCTTTGTTATTTAAGTTCTTATTGTTTTCAAAATTAGGATCCCACTTCTCACTGGAAGTCTTGACTAACTGTTCCAATGATGAGATCCCTTTAGTTGGAAGTTGATTATACCAGTTGTTGATATCTTGATTACCCCCCAACTCAAGGGACATTACAAATAAGCTCATTTTGATATCCTCGTCCATGATATCCCATGCCTCAAGAAATTCTCTGAACATCATAATATGCTCTGTAACTGAGTCTTAATATTCATGAAACATTAGGACATACTTAAGACAATCATATTTATCTAACTTATTCGGATATCCAGGAATCTTTGAAAAATCCAACGGAGCAAAGATCTCCATATCATCTCCTTGTTAGTAACCTAGGGTGCTTGCTTTGAATTACACTTCTTTAGCTTGTTTTCATCAGAGGAGACGCCAGATAGGACCTACAAGGTTAGCCTTTAACAAAATCTAATCAGAGCGAAGCTTACCTCTTAGCCTTGTTCTTGTAGAGTACTTATTTTGATTTTCTTCAATGGGAGTCGTAGGGAGAGACCTGTCAAGTTAGATCAAAACAAATCTCACCAAAGTACTAAACAAGAACGTACTTGGGATGTCTTGAATGGAGCACTTGTAATTGGAGTCGGTGATGGGCCCAAATTGTCATTCTAAACAGTGTCCCTCAAGAAGTATTGTAGAAGTTGATTAGCCCTTTCTATCCGCTACAGGTAAGTTTTCAGCTATGCATTTCAACAAAACCGAGACAGGTATGTGGATGGGTATAGTATTTACTTCCCCTTTCCATGATACTTGTAATTTATCTTCTCGCTTAAATCTTTAAGGTATGAACTTTGTGGCTGACAATTTCAAATTTATAAGGATTATTGGGGGATGCTAACATGATTATTACAAAGATGAACAACATGTTTGCAAGTCCAAAAGGAAGCTTGAACAAGTACAGGGACATGTTACAGTTGGCCTTCAAAGATTCTCTAGAAACTTTCCAAGGCTTATCCTTGCAAGTGATCTCTCAAGTTTAGGATCAGATGGCTAATTCTATGAGAAAAAATTTCACAGAACAGATATATGATGGGAATAGTGTATACTTGACCCCGGTACAGGCATGGATAGATAAAGCACGTGAAAGTGAGCATTCTCCATGGCAAAAACTTCAAGGCTTCCAAGTTCCCACATTCGTCCAGCACAAGATTGCCAAAGCGTGGGAGTGAAGCGGGAGTCGGAGTAGGAGCGAGAGCTCAGAAGCGCCATTTTCCAAAAAAGTTAGGGAGCAGAGCGTCTCAAGAGCATATATATATATATATATTAAAAATACATTTATATTAAAAAAAATGTAGAATGCCAAATTAGTTGCAAAATATGTGAAAAATGTATATTTATGCTACTTCTTGATGAATATTCATGATACATTACTATATACTACATAGTAACACACTACCATAGTACATTAATGATTAATCATTCAAGCATCCACCATCTAGCTGCTAACAATCACAAAGTTACAAATACAAACCATCTAGTAATTACAAACATACAAATTTTAAAACCATATAATAAGAAGTAGATCATTAACTTATGGAATGAAATATTTAATAGATTATCCACCAACTCTCAACATGACCAAATCGTCATGTTTACAAAATAGGCCATTTGCATAAGTTCTAAAATGATAATTTAACTGAAGTATGAAAACTGAAAGGTATGAACTATGAAGTATGAACTAATGATCATTGAAGACCAAAACACTAAAGTTTTTCCTTCCTCTTTGCACAACCATGGTTTACCCGTGACAAGAGCGTGATGGGAGCGTCGCGCTCCCAAAATGGCGGGGAGCATGCCCACGCCCCCAGAGCGCGCTCCTGGATTTTGGGAGCGTGCTCTAGGGGCGATATGGCACGTTTATGTCCGAAGCGCGGTTCGAGAGCAAGAGTGGGCTCCTAGGAAGCTCCCGGTAACCCTGGTCTAGCATTCCTTCTCCTCCCTGACAAGCATACTGGTATGTACACAGCTTATTATTGACGTGATTCTATCATGGATTATCCACAAACACAAAGGAAGAAAATCAAGTATAAATCAATTACTCATGTGGCTACGCTGGTTGTATGATTTCACTTGACCCTTCTCTGATATCATAATTAATGTAGGTAGGTTAATTTTAATTCAGTTCATCATTTGTGTTACCTATGCATTGCATTTATTGTTCTGTCATTTTCGGTTATTTATCTTCATTTTGAACAAGGCAAGACGAAAGTGTCTGCCTTGTAAGCATTTGATGCCTTTGTTATTAGATATGTGTGCAAATATACAAGTACCCAAGAGATTCAAGAGGTTATCTAAAGGAAGCTTTACTTGGAGGTTCCACTTTTCCACTTCTAGCATGCTTGGAGTTGCTTTTCTTTGAGTTTTCCTCTCTGCTTTCATTATATTCTTAGCAAAAACAGGATGCTTTCCTTGGCGAATCCCAACTCTCTTATCTCAATCTATTTTGGGAATTTTTTGTTGTTAACTCCTAAACCCATTCTTTAAGAGCTAGAGAGTGCTACCAAGATGATTGATCATTATTTGACTTGAGTTCTCTAGACTTCCATTCCATTCCTTTCAGGTAAATGTGAGAGAGGATACCATTTAGTGAGAGTTAGAAGTCACATCTTGTTCATGTCGTTCCATTCAGAACTTGGTGAGAGAAGGTACTTTGGAAGTAATTTGATGTCCCCTAAAGTGTTTGAATTTAAAGCCATATCTCCAAACATTGTACACAGTTTTGGAATAAAGATAACAGTTATTTGGTAGCTAAATCTCATTTTATTGGTGTGTTTGATTGCTTAACTTGGAATTTTCTGAGTTTATTGACCTTAGGAATCTCTCTCCCTCAATCAATTATCTTCTACATTTGACTCCATAACCGACGGAATTCAAGGCACTGCAGCCATAGACAAAAATTGAAGACTTTTTCATCACTGTTTTTGTAGTTTTACACGCAAATCTGCACTTCTTCAGTGCAGATTTGAGATGTTTGAGGACAGATTTGCATGGAAAACGAAGTAAAATGATAAATATAACTGTTGATCAGAACGTTCATTTGCTGCCCCATCAATTTCTTAGCAGAAATTTGGTCTGATAATTAAATTACAGTGAGCTAATTTGCAGATTTGAAGTGTCTTTGTCGGTCAAAGTCAGATTATTACACTTCAGATCACATACGAATTCGCCCCTTGGGCTAAAAGAGAAATAGCCCAAAATGCAGAGGGAGTGTACAATAGGTGACATGTACCTTCCTTAGTTACCTTTTAACTAGGTGGTTTTAGGCATTAACCATTCCATAACATGTGTTCGGAGATTAAGGTAACTAAAAGCAACTTCTTTAATCATTTTCAATAGATGATACCCAAAGTGCACAACCATGTAAACTTCAAGGTAGTGCACCTTAATCATGTTTCTCTAAGCTATTACAGTCTTTCTTACCCTATGACAGCAAAAATATTTGCTATTAAGTCACCGTTTCCTTCAAAATCCACATACAATGTTATTATTTTTATATCTGACATGTTTAGTAAATAGACTGATGTTGCATCTGTCTTATTGCAACATATTCTTCTTATAGTTATTTTACATTTAGCCATATAGGTAACATGAAGAAAAATAAAAAAATTGTTATCTTCACCAGAATATTTTTAAGCTATTGTGGAATGTAAAGGTTAGATCTCAGCAGCTTAGGGTTATATAGCATAATTGCACCAAGAGAAGCAAGGTGCATTCTACAGTCCAGTGTGAGGGATATGTGTAATGTCCGTGCCTAGCGCTAATGTGTCAAGTGGCATTAAGGCATCACAATATAGTAGTTAAAAAATAATAATAATTAACAGCCCAATATGGATAAGATACATAGCATCCGTGCTTATAAATCAAAATATGAAAAAATTAAAATCTGTAATGTAAAAAAAAATACCAAGCATTAATTAGAATACATAAACACATCAGCGTAGATTCATCTTAATTCAGGATCTTTTAAGCATGAACAAATTTGCATCTCAATTTCTTTCTGATCCCTCTGGATGCTTAATAGATCCAGATTCCAGACTTAAGATGGATCTATGTTGGTTTATGTACGGGAAGAGATATATATAGGTTACATAGATTACAAGATATTGGATTTTATCTTCACTAGAATACTTCAAGTTATCTATTTTATCTTGAGAAGAAACTTTTAAGTTATTGTAGAACGTGAAGATGAGCCCTAAGCATCTTAGACTTGTATACCACAAGAATCCAGATATATGTGGATTATAAAAAACATAATCGTTTTGTTTGGTATTCATTTAGTAGTTATATGTGTTTTTGTACAAAAGAAACATGTAAGTTAAAGGAGTATACAAATTAAGTGCATTTTTTTAATCAAATGTTACACCCAAAAAAATGCACTGAAAGCTTAATTGTCCCTATTTTCAAATCCAGAAAACAAGATGACTCATCCAATTATCAAACTATTATGATTAGCCCCTTTAGCAAAATTATTTGGTTCTTGAAAGAAAAATCAGTCAATGGCTTGAGGTATAAAAGGGTCAAAAGATGAGCAACATTCAAGAATCAACATGCTACAACTGAACACCTTGCCACTTTTAGAGTTATTGTTGAGGATTGTAGAGACAAAAAAAAGTTCTCATCTATTGTTTCATTGATTTTAGAGAAGCTTTCAACACTGTGCCTAGAGCCAAGCTGTGGAAAAGACAAGAAGAAACTGGCATCCCTCTTAAATTCCATCGTGTTGTGATTAGGCTCTATGAAAAGGCTATAGCAAAAATGCAATGTAATAAGTTAATAACAAGTGGTCAATGGACATTAACTCTAATATTGGTGTTAAGCAAGGGTAACCAAGGGTAACCCCTTTCTCCCACACTTTTTCAAATCTATATCAATAAAATTGAGCAATATTTAGAAAAGGAGAGATGATTGGTATTAACATGCCCGGACTCAATATTGTCCTTCTCTTATACATGGATGATAATGTTGTGCTTGCAAATCCTATTGAAGATCCTCACAACCAAGATTATGATAATTAAATCTAAGAAAATAATTTATCCTCCAATTTTGTATGCTGATAACACTCTTTCCACAGAAAAAATGGTGATAACTCTCCAGAAGAGGTGCAATCTTACAAGTACTTAGGTATTGATCTCATTGCCATTTGAACCAGAACCATGGTCTTCAAAACAGAAATAGAAATGCTGAGCTCTAGGATTGGGATAAGAAAACATTCATTTTCAACACTTCAGTTATCCCGATAATTCTTTACGGTTGTGAGGTTTAGGCTTGCACCATCCCTCATGAGACTTGGAATAAATTTGAGCAAATCCAAAAATGCTTCATAACCGATAATTTTAAAATTAAATGAAACACTCCTTACCCCATTCTCTTGATTGAAGTTGGATGTACCCCGTGGAGTCTTGATTTGTGATTACAAATTTATATTATAAACACAAGTTGCTCAAATTAAACAAAGATAGGCTACTTGTAATTACTTCTAGTATGACTAGTGGCCATCCCAAGCTTAAAAGAGGTTGCAGTAAAGATTCTGAAGTTTGGTTTAACTATTGGAACATAAAGACAATAATCAAAATAATAATACCAACAAATATTAAATAGTACATCCAATGAAGTTTAAAGATAAAACCCAGAAGTACAATGAAATCATTAATAAAAGAAAATTGAAATACTAGAAAAGTTTAATAAACCCTAACTCGGTTGATCATAACTACTTTTCCATCATGATGAACTTGTACTACAATATGAATATTGTGAAAATCAAGACCAATGCTCATGACATCCATAAAACACTTTCGGATGAGTGAATTTTAAAAATTTGCGATACAAAGGAGGTTGAGGATGAACACCGTTTCCTTTAAACTTGCCTATGTTGAGAAACTCGAAATCTGAGTACTGAAAATAATAATAGATTTCATCAAACACTTAGTACACTTTGGTAATAGTCTTATACAGGCATAAAATCAACCACATTACTCTGGCATACAATTTTAATGTCACTGTAAGCTAGTACACAGTACTAAGAACACTTTTGCAGCGGAAAAATGGAATTAACAGCAAACTGTCATAAAAGTCAGACACAGGAAATTTGGCCAACAGACCCTGGAAAAAACCCCTAAGGAGAAAACCAGTCAAGAGAGAAATATTTTATTAAAAGCTCATGAAGGAGATATTCTCAGAAATTTACAGCAGTGGAGCCCATTAAACACTGTATTTTTCACAAATACACAGTCCCAAAACTCCTCGAGAAATCAATGCCACTTACACCTCAATTTCAGAGCAGCAAACAGCAAGGTACAGTATGGCCCCTCTAGAAAGGACTGCTCTACATTAAATGCTGAAACAGCAACACAGAAAACAGCACCCAGCTAGTCAAAAACAGTATGCATTTACCTCAGTCTGATACCTTGAAATCCGAGTCAAACACTTCCTCGAAATATGTGCCAAGAAGTACCTCAATTTCTGTGCTAATGTACTACTGTATAGAGTCACAGACCTCTTTACTGCTGGAAATGCTCCTTGGGATGCATTCCCACATTTCGCTGCTGTCTTTTTCTCCTCAATCCTTCAAGCTACAATCCTTTCTCTCTCTCTTGAAACTTGTGCCTCTCCACTTCCACTTTGGAATGTGTGCAAATGAAGTCTCATGAAGCCTTTTGATTTCTCATTAGGGTATTGTTTGTCTTTTCCACTTTCACCCTAAATTAATAAAAAGTGCACTTTATATCATAAAGTCACTTTATAAACCACAACTCATAATCAAGTACATCTCACTTTAAAAATATAAAGTCACATCATAAAGTACTTTACAAACACTTTTTATAAAGTCACTTTATGTCATTAATGAGACCCCCTTGTTCTCGGACCCCTACACCTAGGCACCTGATGTAGGAGTACCTCCAAGCTACCAAAACTAACAGCCTACCCTAATTCAAACAAGATATAACTTTACCCAATTTCATAAGTCAATTACTCTTCATGTCCTCCTCGCTTACAAAAATGATAATGATCTTGGGACTTTCATCATTCTGAAGAATATTTAGTCTGATTACCTTTATTTGTCCAATAGACCTTACTGGACTTGGGAGACGGCAAACATCAGCATCATCATTTCTTCATTGAGACTTTTTAATAAGGAACACATCTTCTAATTTTAGGTAAAGGCAAGTGCCTTTATTGTGGCAAACTTGATCATTTCAAAATAATGTAGAACTAAAAACATGCATTATCATAGATGAGATGATGGTTTACTGGTGGGTTCGATTCTCACGCTACAATATGCCCCACCCTAGTTGGGCATAATATTCATCAAGGATAGAATCCTAGGGCATACAAGCAAGAGCTGAAAATATACCTCATTTTCAACCATGAACCCAAACAAATTTAACTTACAAAGTAAAAAACTTACTTACAAATCATCCCAAGCAAGAAACCATTGTTGATCCAAAAAATACACCATAGCATTAGCAAGATTTCTTCATCATAACATGAGCTTCAACCATCTATAAGCACCAAGAGATAATTAATTAAGTCTTAGTGGGATTTCTCCCCCAATCTAAACATGAGAAATGAATGAGAGAGCTAACCCTTATATAGGTTGTAGCTCTATCTCATTTTACAATAAAATATGAATAAACTAGGCTAAAACCCTAGGTCTAGCCTAGGATGTTGTAAACAAGTCAAAATACTCCAACAATCCTAAACAAACTCTAACAACATCCATGAAATATGGTGGTCAAAGCCACAAGTACAACATCCAAGAGAATAAAGGCCCGAGAAGGGGGTGCATTCATCAAATGAGGGTGAATGATGACAAGAAGAAGTCAAACTTAGCCACCAAGGGCTCTCCAAAGGTAGCGCTCCAAGAAAAAGGCCTCAAAAGGTGGAGTGCTTCCTCAAATAAGGTGAATGCTCTCCATGAAAAGGCTCCAAAAGGCACATGTGTAAAAAATGTGGTTCAACTCTTTAAATGACAGTTCTAGAATTGTTAACTTCTTCATCATTTATCGAATCTTCTATTATAACCACTTTTTGGAAATCCCGCGGCCACTCTACATTTAATGGTGTTGAGATGGCACAATTTTGGGCAGTCTATCAAAAGATAATTGCTCCTGAAGCTAGGATGCCCCTCCAAAAACGTCCCATCAAAAATGTCCTAGATGAACTGTGTGTAAACAACCCTCCAAAGGATTAGGTGCGCATCAACTAAAAACCAATGAATGTAGAACAAGTAAACAAGT
Organism: Larix kaempferi; assembly: GCA_027924585.1. NCBI lineage: Eukaryota > Viridiplantae > Streptophyta > Pinopsida > Pinales > Pinaceae > Larix > Larix kaempferi. The sequence continues at coordinate 11,784,080 of BSBM01000368.1, forward strand.
GCAAGAGGTTGATTCCATACATCAAGGGGTCAAACCCTCAACCTACAAATATATATGTGCAATACTCCATCAAGTGGGGAACAACATATGTGCAATGAATGCCCGCATAACAACCAAACCCCAACCTCCATGCCAACTCATCGATCAATGAACGAAGCATCAAGAATGCTCCACAAGAAAAGGCCTCTAGAAGCATCAATGTTAGGCCATCCAAATATCCACCAACATGTAACCCCTTAATGAAAATGTGATAAAAATCACATGTGGACACCCATACAAAATGGAGGGTAACATAGACCACTATCATATTTTGGAACAAAGTGTCACTCAAAGTCTCTGATACCCAACTTTGCGAGCAAGATATGAAAGATATTGGTGTACTCCTACACAATATGATCTCTCTCATGGCACAAAGTTGTCCATCTCATGTATTGGTCATCATAGTTTCCAACAAGGTAGAGTTCCTCCTTGAGGGCATCAACAAAAGTCACCCAAGTTGGTTCTATCCTAAATGTTACAAACTCATCTCTAGTATGTTGCACCCAATAAGTGTCCCACCAATATTTGACATGGGGAAGTGGATTAATGAGCGTGGAGGTGATCCTCTCATTGTCGAAAAAAAATTAAATAGTGTAATAACCCTCTAGCAAACTTAACCATTTCTTCAAAGCATCTATGTCTATCCAGTCTTCGAACAAAGGAACATCAAAGTTAACTTGTACCTTAAAGGGCATCGTACCTCCAAAGACTAGTTGTCGAAGGTGCCTCCATCGCCATCAACAATCATTGAAGGATCTAGGTGCAATTATCCATCATCTCATCGTTTGTCGCATGAGGGCCTCCTCAAGCAACAACTGATAGGATTTCATGCTCCGTCGTCTTTCCTTTCTCCCACCATGGGAGCCCGCTTGGGCCCACAAGGTGGTCTTCACCAAGTTTAGTTAGTTAGAGGCCCAACTCCCTATATCCTAACCTCATCAAGACATGCACAAAGAAAGAGAAAAAATAACAAATTGCTCTGATACCATTGATCTATACTATGTAAAGAACGAAGTGAAGATAGAAATATGGATAGAATCATACAAAGTTATTGCAAAGAGAATTGTAATACAGTAACACCTAAATCTATCAACAAATGAAATAGAAAAACATTGCAATATGCAAAACAATACAAACTGGCTAGTATGGTGGTAGCATATCTCTGAAAAGAGATGTTTCCGCTATGCTCATTTGCAAAAAGAAGAATTACAAGAGGCCGAAATTGCTTTTTAACGTAAAGTATAAAACTATTAGAGGCAAAAACCCTCAAGATCCAAAACCCCAACCCTAGGAAATGAGGTGGCAAGAGGAATGTGGATACCAAAGAGCCTAGTTGATACGTCGACTTCCCAAAGCCACAACTTTCACATACAGACATTGTTTGGGGTATTTCTTGAATCATTACAAAAGCTTACTCTATGCTCTATGTGTTTGGCAAGCCCTATCCCATGTCAACTACTAAAAATGCATGGGAAATGTCTGACAAATGTGTCTAAAGTTCAGGACCTGCAAAAATGTAGTAGATCTACCAAGATGTAGAACCACATACAAACTTTGTTTGGGGCATTTCTTGAATCATTACAAAAGCATACTCTACGCTCTAAGTGTTTGGCAAGCCCTATCTCATGTCAACTACTAAAAATGCATGGGAAATGTCTGACAAATGTATCTAAAGTTCAGGACCTGCAAAAATGTAGTAGATCTACCAAGATGTAGAACCACATGCAAACTTTGTTTGGGGCATTTCTTGAATCATTACAAAAGCTTACTCTATGCTCTATGTGTTTGGCAAGCCCTATCCCATGTCAACTACTAAAAATGCATGGGAAATGTCTGACAAATTGTGTCTAAAGTTCAGGACCTGCAAAAATGTAGTAGATCTACCAAGATGTAGAACCATTCTGAGTCATTTAAGAGGTGGATGGCCTCTAATATCCACCTGGATCATCTTCTCAACCCTCACGAGGAGATCAGTCATAAATAAGAGGAGATTCAATCTTTGCAACTAATCACTGCGACCATACCAGAAATATGCAAAAATAGTTGATTTTAAAACCCCAATATCTTGGTCATCCGATCTCTAATTTGGGTGATTTTGTTTTTGAAACCATGCATTTTTCGACTAGAATTCAAAACTGTAATTTATTTCTGGAGATTCTGCTGGAAAAGTTTCAGAAAACATTCATGACCCTCAATTTTTAATGTTCTCTTTTATTCCCTTTTTTTGAAAATGCACCACAAAAGCGAAATTAACTAGCTTTGATACCAACTTCAAGTGTTCCAATACCTTGAATGGAACTACTCCAACAATAAACAGCAATAAATTAAGATAAACAACAATGAGATATTACAAAGGGTTGGGAGCACCTGCATACCCAAGGTTGGAATGCACCAGTATTTCCTAAATGGTGGAGAAATACATCTCCATGTAATTGGTACTCAAATGAGTAACAAGTTTTGATTGTAAATAATAGGATGAATGATTACAAGTGAGGAGGGACATATAACTAATATTGATATCCATGTGAATATCGAAGACTAAGACTCTCGACTAAGTGATGAGTCATTAATTAACTCGAGCACTAGAATTATGAGCTTACAAACAAAATAGCTCGTGTAAAGAACATGTTGTGTATAAGTACACGACAAAAAAGTAAACAATTCTGAATCTCTAGCGTCTATCCATGAGGTTGCCAAGTAGCTTGAGCAACTGCATATCCATGTTTTGAATTTTTCTTAGGCTTAGAAAGAAATGACATTTTAAAACTGATTCCCAGTTATGTGCTCAAGATGACTGCCTATTACATGGTAGGACTGTGCAGGCATGTGTATCAGGTAATTTTTTAACATACTTCTTTGCGTGTGAGGCTTGAGCATGCATGTGGATGAAAAGGTCAAATGCTTTGCACTCTTCACTTGAAGCTACTTACTCACCTTCTGAGAGGAAGATCAGTGCCACTACTTGATTCATCATTGGGAGGCTGTGGAGCAACTTGGCTTGAACCTAGATTTGCAGTGCATAAATTCACTCCACTACTGTTGCCGGAGCACATGTTAGGACAGTTATCATCAATGGGCTGTATAGCAGGTGCAAGTACTGAGTGTCCTTCCATATCATCAGATATAGATATAATGCCTCCCCTGTTTCTCCCATTGGTGTCAACATGTTCCATCATTCGGGTAACACCAGCAATACCAGCACTCGCCTCCTGTTGAGCTTCCTGATCATGATCTGTTACTGCACTGTTGCGGGCTGATAGCCTCTCCCTAAAACCTCTTGTAGCCTTTGTAAAGGATTCCTTGCACCTGCAAAAGTACCATTCCAATGTTAAGATAAGCGGAAATGGCAGAGTAACTTAAAACAACCCATAGAACATACAAACCTAAATGACATGGAAGTAAATCGAGATTTAAGTGATTCAGAAAAGGACTGCATCTCAGATGGTCCTGATCTCTCATGATATTCCATGGAAGGCTGCCCTGCAATGTTCCTGATTGAAAATTGTCACAAAAAAAGAACAGCGAAATAAGAACCAAATGTCTGAATACCAAATTTTTCTCTCATATAAATTTAAGCAGCTATAGCAAAAAGGAAATGCAAACAGCATTCCAGATTCACCAACTGTTTTCAACTTGATCCCAACAAACTTCATCACGTACCTCTCATACCTATTTGGCAAGGATGAACTTCTGCCATCCAAAGCTTGAGCAGTCATGCTTGCACTCCCAACTAAATGTGAGTCCGAATCAACTTGCATGGGCGGAGATGGTCTCTGAAATTGTTCTTCCTCAACAGCTGCAAGAGGTGTAATAGGACTGGCCACAGTCACTGTTGCAGAATGCTGACCTTCAGAAGTCGTTGCTAGCAGGGGAGGCACACTAGGATGAGATGAAAACAACAAAATTTGCGGGTGACCCTGAGCAGAAGACCTATCGTGTGAATTTTCCCTTCTAGTAAATCGTCGTGCCCTGCCCATGGCAGCTGCAGCTGCCAAATGTTGCATTATGCGCTCCTCAAGCTCTGGGTCATCACTATTTATCCGAACCTACCAGTTTTTATAAAAAGTAAATTAGCAACTTCAGTCTACCTGAACATTTTGCCAAGTATACAAAACAATGACCAGCATCTCAAAATCAATTATATAAAATGTAATTACAGACATTGTGTAAATCCAGATCTTCAAAAGAAATCTGGGGAAAGATTGAAGTATTTTGGGGCCTGTTCATTCTTAAGGTCCTTTCTTGTTCCATGGCTTCAAGTAACTCTTGGCTGTCAGGAAAAGAGCAATTAACAATATGTTATGATACCCTGCTCTCCATTATAATCCAGGTGAAAGGAAAATTTGACAAGCCTTTTCTAGATCATGCTTGAAGTTTAACTAATTATAACAAACCTTGCAGGGTCCTTCAAGCTAAGGAACTGCCAGCACATAGGGCACTGCTTGCTTCTTTGAGCCCTGTAAGAAAGAAGCTTAATTTCAACAGGTATAGAATTATAGGACATTCCAAGAAATAAGCCAGATAATAATTCAGTGTTCTCAACCATGTTGGACGACATGTGAAAAAGAGAACCCACCTTAAACCAAAACCCCCATGATGAAAGAGGCCAAAATTCTATGTCTTTGGGTACCATCGGTCCATTGAATCAGGGCATATGAATTCTTGTGTAGGGAAGCATCATACAAACTGAATTCATATCAATCATTTTCTGCCTACCATAAGCTAGATCCTAGACTACTCCAGACAATGAGTTATGTTCGACATCATAATTTAACCTTTGACCATGGTGTGGATAAAGGCATGAGAGAGCCGAGGAGTTGGACTAATTTGAGGCAAATTTGCCACGGAACCACCAGATTTTTCTTTTGAATTGGTGAGAGACAGAATTCAAATCAAAGTTACCAGACTCGACTGGGAGAATGACTCAGCAAGGCCAAAGAGCACGAGTTTAACTCTGACTCGAGAAAAGCTCGAGACTTGAATTGGGAAGCTTTAAAAATGGAAAAAAAAATCCAGGAAAGAGAGAGAGGGGGGTAATTTTTCATTAATATGAAATTATACAATGTCCATATAATGCAAATTTTCAATTATTTGTTTCAAAATACATAGATGATACTGTATACTACAAAACACCATAGATTCTGGACAACTGACAGGTCCGTAGATTGTCTGCTGTGAAATAGGTACAGAAAAACAAGCAAAATGAGAGTGAGGTTTTCCTGTGTCTTTTGTGACACTTTCACGAGTGTCTGACTTGCCAATCTGAGTCGTCCTCGCGAGTCAAAATCACAAGAGTATGACTCATCCTTGAGTCATCCTCGGAGGAGCTAACTCAACTTGCTCTCCTCAAGTAGTAGAAAAAAACTCAGGAGATGACTCTGACTCGGAAGAGATTGGTAACACTGATTCAAATGTATGCCCCCAACTTGTTAGGTGCCCACGATCCAGCATGGCTTGAAGGATAGACATTGCACCAAACCAAAACCGTTTTGTTGTGTATCTGATGAACCACTGATTCAAGTACATGGTGGTAAGGAGTATGACAAGGAGAATTTTCTCTCAAGAAATTCAGGTCTCCAAAACTCTGTGTTTACATGATTCACGAATACACTATATATAGAGTTTGTGACAAAATTGGAAACTAAAATAGATCTTCAACTTACTATTGCTCGGTTGTGATGGCTAAAAATAACGGTAAACAATAGATGAAACCCCCTATACCTTATCCACCAATTGAAACAGCAAACCCAGTGAAACCAAAATTGGGTTCTTGAAGAAACTCACCATTCCAGAATGCATTGTAAATGGTACTCATGTTTACAGCTTGTAACCTGGAGGAACGAGATCCGTTTAACTTAGAAAAAACCATTTGGATGAATGAATATTGACAACTATTGATCACTTTTATATATCAAATCAAATCAACGCCTATATGGGTCACTGATAAAATGCAACAGAAGATACTGGACAATACCAAAACCAAGCTAGCATCCAAAAGAGTGACAAATTGATGAATCAAATCCAATGAAAAATCACAGTTATTGAGAAATAAAGACACGTGAAAATTAATCGAATTCAGACCGCGGAAGGGTCAGTCTCGCAGAAGGGCTCCAGGCAGATGCTGCAGGCATCCTCGCAGGCTTCTTGTATGCCTCCTTCTACAAAGGCGGCTGCAGATGTCAAGTGGTTGCCTGCTAATTTGGAAGTCTTCTCGTCATCCATCAATGATAATGTTGAGGATCGGCTGAAACAAAATTATGGGTCATGAGACTTTGGTGGGATAAAAATTATTAAATTGGAACATGGGAAGCGCAGAGAATGAAATTCTCGAGTACCTGATTGATTCAGGAGGCTAAGGCCCGAGCACGGCGGAAATAGATGCGAATTGGGCAAAATACTCTTTAGTCACCGTGCCAATTCCATCCACATATGCATACTCATGGAGAAGTTACTCCTTTGTTTTTATTTTTATATGTGTGTTGGAATTCAATCGTCAAATTACATCATGGAGTCATGGGTTTTAATGCTTCGAGGTTTGGGCTCATGGGTTTTAATGCTTCGAGGTTTGGGCTTCTTGACAATAATCATAATCATAATTTTTGGATTTTGGAAAGGTAACTTGGTGCACGTTTTATTTGGTTCAAACATGTTTAATTACGGAGTTTTTCCACAATCAAGTTTACTTAGTTTGCTATCTCATTTGTAAAATATGAGTAAGTATTATGTTTATGAATTATTTAGTCAGATCTCTCTTGACTCTTCTATTTAATAACAAATTGTTTTTTATTTTGTGAGATCTTAGAAGGTGGGGCGTTTGACTAGTGATAGAGTTACTTGGCCTCCTCTTCTTCTTTGTACTAGAAATAGAGCTCGTTTTGATGGTGTTGCACAGGAATCTACGGGTAGATGCAGGGCAGGGGCTTTTATTGAATGTGCTAATGGTGATCAGATTAAGCTTTGGATGTGTGGTGGCAGGGGCACTAACACAAAAGGGGAATTATTGGAGCTATGGTTTGTTTTATTCTTTTCTACTAAGGCCAACATCATCTTGGAACAAGTGGCAGGGGATGCATTGACCATTGTGAATTGGGCTAACTCTGATGCTTCTATCAATGCCATAGCACTTTTCTCTTGGATGGACCAGACCAAGCTCCTCTTGGGTCTTTGCCCTCAGACTTCTATTATCCACATTTTTAGGGAGCACAATGTTGTTGCGGATGCTCTTTCTTGTTGGGGTCTTTCGGCAATGGACAATCGCATATTTTTTTAGATTCAGGAGGGAACCGAACATCCCTCGTTCGGTTACTGGAATATTTTTTCCTCCTAGTTCTTTTCTTCTACTTTTTTGTTAGTTACTTTACTTGAGGGACAACTTACTTGTCCTGGGCGGCTAGTTTTGCTTTTTTGGGTTTGCTTCCCTTTGTATATGCTCTTCTCTGTAGGTTCTACTTCTGGACTATTTGGTTCTTTTTGGGATTGGTATATCTCGTGGTTTGGTACTTTGGCTCTTTTGGTGCTCTTGCTTTGTGGCTTGGCCACTATTCTATGTTTCTTTGTGAGGATTGGAAGGTCTGGCTTGTATTGGGTTCCTGTTTGGATATTTCTATAACTTACTTATACTTCTCATATAAAGTATAGCATTTTTCTTATGAAATAAAAACAAACTATTTTTAAAGTCTCATAAAGGAGAACGTTAATAGTCCCACACTCCCAACACATCCAATGGGATCCCATGAGGGAGGAGATTTCTAGTTAATTTTTTATGAGGTTTGTAATATTAAATCTTCCCACAAGAAACAAGAGTGGGGAGATCATGATGGTTTATGTACACAATATATGAAACAATGTGAATAGCAAAGTATGAATGAAGGTTCAAGTTTAGGTTTAGAGATAGAAAATATATTGATATGTTAATTGATTATAGTTTCAGTGGTTGTGGGATGGAGAGTTATCTTATATATCCATGTCCTATTCTCATAAGTGATATGTTGAGTTCATAATGAGAATATTATTAGAACGGCTTTGAGACTTGTTATTGAGGATTTTCCTCAAGATATGTTACCTAGATTATTAAAAAACATATCAAAGGGGAGTTTTGGAGTATATTCAACCTCAAAAAAGGCCTTACTTCCTTGTTAAGTGGGAAGGTTGAATCTCAATGCCCGTGGATTAAAAAGGTCTCTACCTGAAGGTTACATACGGAGTTTCATTATGTCAGGAGGATGTGAATTTGTCTAGTTGATTAACTTGTGAGTTTGGCATTGAGAAACAATGTGAATCGAACTTTCAAAATCATAGATTTTAAGGAAGTTAGGGGATGGGAATAAAATTTATTGAAATTAATAGAAAATGAGAATGTTTAGAGCTTCAAGAAATATTTGACCTTAAGGTAACCTCCTATGCGCTTTATATTCTTAATTATTAAGAATAAGGTGGAAAACTTAGGCTTGCAATACTTTGAGAACTTGGGTTTCAAATTTATGGGAAGGATTTGCAAATCTCTTTGTACTTCATGAAGGTGGTGGTGATCATTAATAACCCATCATATCGATTATCTATCACCAAGTGAATTAACGTGATCAACGTGGAGTTTATTTGGAACGAAAGAAAAAGAAACAATATATATGCCCACCATTTGCAAACTATTGCTTACTTTGACTCCTAAATCGGTATCAACTAACCTACCAACTTTCTTGTTTACGTAGTGATTTCAAAGTTAGGAAATCATGAGCAGCCATGAGGGCATTAAGGGAAATGGTAAAGCCCATGAATTGTCCCTCAAGGAATTTTATTGAGGGAGAAGTTCATGCAAGACAATAATCAATCTATAGGAGATAGAGTTGGACAAGAATTTCCAAGGAAAGAAAATCTTGGTATGAGGAGATAGTCAAGATTGGCAATTAGTCTATCCAAGAATAGGAGACTCATCCTCATGGAATGACCCTATGCATCCCCATGGAAGACATGACATTTACTTAATAATTATTATCTTCAAGTAAGAAATCCATGAATCAATTATGGGCCTAGGAGTGATATTTTTGTGAAAAAAGGATGATAGAATGGATTTTAATGTGGAGTTGAAGAAAATGATTATGTAAATCATGGAGGAAACAATGGCAAAGTTTTACAAGGAAATTATTGCAGTGTTCCTTCCAAAATGGAACTATTAATACAAAGATAGAAGTACTTGAAATTGAAAGGAAATAATAACATAAATAAGGAGTAACAACAAAGAAAATAGTGGGGCACATGCACACCTAAGGGTGGATTACACCTATAAATCCAGGCAACAAAGGAAAACCTCTCTAAATAAAGATGCCGATTATGTTGATAAATGATGAGGGTTACAATGAGAGAGGGGGACCCCTATTTATACCAAAAAGAGGTAAAAACATTGTTGATACCTCAATAAGCCCCAAGTCCATGGAATTGGGGACCCACTTTTTAATTTTGTTTTCCTTTTATTTCATGGAGGCTACTTTTAACCTAATCTTTTAAGGTTTTATATATGTGATTGATAATGACTTACTTAATCCCTCTAAAAGAGACCCCAATCCTTTGAACCTTGTTCTTATATCATCTTTGGCTTTTGAATTTGAAAAGTGCCTTGATTCCCTTACTTGAGAGGGGGGAAACCCTATTTATACTAAAAAGAGGTAGAAACCATGTCGAGCCCTCATCAAGCCCCAAGTCCATGGAATTGGGGACCTCACTTTTTAATTTTGTTTTCCTTTTATTTCATGGAGGCTACATTTTTTTTCCTTGAAAAAAAATGTAATTTTATTATCCAAAAGGTTACAAAATTGCATTGTGTCGATACATATCCATGTATTCCAGTATATAAGAAACATAAAGTTTCTCTTCACAATATTCATGTCAAGCCAAAAAACATAAGTGTTTTCTACATAGATACTAAAAACCCTGCACGGAGGCAAAACCGGATCTTTTTAACATCAAATATGTTCCAAAAAAACCATATTGTTTTTTTAAGAAAAACATCTACACAACCAGCTGATCAAGAACTCAACAAGAGCATACAGGATTTTAAGGAAAAACCCTGCATAATGACTGCAAATCAAGTCTATGCGAAATCTGAAGGATCGGGCTGTAAGGCATCCAGACCATCTATAAAAGGCCTATGATAAAATTCATAGGCTTCGCCATGCTTTGACTCTTTAATTAGCCATTGCCCGAAACCCAACTGAACACCCACTTTAGATAGGCAATATGTCTCCTCGTTATGCTCCCTGTAAATGTGATGACAATCAAAAAAATCAGACGAATATTTGCAGCGTAAAATCTCTTAAAGAATGGCCATTAAAATTATATTATGACATTGCTAAGTTCCCATCACCCAGTTTACTACATTCATGGAATCACGAAAAACTGAATAGAATGACACCCATTTTCCCCCACAAAACTGATAAGCAATTTTAATGTCAACAGCTCCACATAGTTATTCCAGCTCGCTCCCAAACCCATCTTCATGTTAAAGTAATTGTTTTTAAAAAGGTAAAGAATGCCCCCCCCACCACAGGCTTGGCCACCTTCTTGCGATGCCCCGTTGAAATACCCCCAAGGATTTGAGGGGTCGAATAACTCAATGGTTATCTGATGGGTGAGGGTCTCTCCCTTTGATTAGGGGAAATGTGAAAGGATATCCAAGCCAATCTATGCAATTATGTTAGGAATTGAAGGTTTTTCTTGGAAAATGGCCATGTTTTGGGCAAGCCAAATGCCCCAACAGACAATTAAAGGTAAATCTTTAACCTTACATAAATCTGAATTGGCGCACCATGACCTCGAAGAAGCATCAATGGAGTCACCCTCCCACTTACAATTCACACCCACTCACCTGAAGCATTCCACCCAAACCGATACCATGAACAAACGATGAATGAAGAAATGAGCAATGGTCTCCTCATTTCTCTTGCAAAGTGTGCACCACCTCGGGCCTCTTATTTTCCTTTTCCTCATGCAATCCCATGTAGGTACTTTGTTTTCCAATATGCACCAGAAGAATAAACGAGTCTTTGAAGGGCATTTCGACTTCCACACACCTTTCCCCCAACATAAATCTTCCCACCAATCATTGAGAAGATTTAGTTGTATGTACCCAAGTTTTGGAGAGTAAGACCCAGTTTGGGCATGGTACCATACTAGTTCGTCCTCTCAATTAGTTATCCTAGCATGAGAAATTGTTAGTGCCCTAATATAAGTGTTCCATGCCTCCGCATGGATTTCTTCCAGTCCCATCTCAGCAGCGGTCTGCCATCCTTGTTGCCACAGAGTAGTAAGAAGGGGGTACGCCACTTGACAAACGTAGCGAATGCCCCTCAGATGGATACTGTCGACAACATCTTTGGGAAGAATATGATTATTTTGGCATCCCACCATGGGTATTCCCCTATGCGTGCCCTCGATCCATTCCCAATTCTCCAAGCAAGGCCTTCACCAATCAAAGGAAAAGAGTTTATCAAAGATTTCCAAATAATTGAGGAGTTTCCCTTTCTTTTTACCGGATTCCTGATCTAGTCTTCGATAGACTCATGCCTTATATACTTGTGAGCAATTGCATTTGTCCAAAGACTATTCTTCACCACCAACTTCCACACCAATTTAGGCCTCCAGAGCTTTTGCGAACATGAATATGTTCTTAATCCCCCATCCACCTAGGAGCTTTGGGAGGGAAATCTTCTCCCATTTAACCTAGGGTGGGGTTAATTTTTCTAAGGAGCCCAGCCACAAAAATCTAAAGCACAACTTTCTCACTTTTTCCATAATCCCCTTGGGGATCCATGCCAGAGACATCCAATAAACCAGGATCGCTTCTAGTACTGACTTGACTAGCACAAATCACCCTGCACGAGAGAGCCACCTAAAGCTCCAGGTTTTCAACCTTTTGTCTAGCTTTGCGATAATCCAGGACCAGTCATCTTTTGAATAACAATTTGGCTTGAGATGGAACCCCAAATTCTTCATCCCCTCATCAAATAGTTTCATCTCATAAGGTAGAAGGTTTCAATACCCAAACACTTCCTCCTCCTCCATACGAGATATAGAGAGAGAGAGAGCGAAGATTTTTGTTCATTAATGATCATTCATGTGGCAAGGCTAAATAAATGTAGTATCTCATATAACTTTTATGCTTCCCCAATGGATCCATTGCAGAAAATTAGGATGTCGTCCATAAATAGAATATGAGTGATCTTAATGGTTTGAGCAACTCTTATTCCTTGGAAGGATCCTGAATGACAGCCATCAGTTATAGCCCTGCTCAGACCTTCGACCACCAAGAGGAACAGAAGGGGTGATAGCGGGTAACCTTTTCTCAGGCCCCTTTCTGCATGGAAGAAGGGTGAGGCCGCCCCATTAACCAAAACAACAAAATACACCGAATAAATACAACTCATAATCCAGTTAATAAAAGGAACATCAAACCCAAGATGAGTTAACAAAAGTCTGAGATAGAGCCAACTTACCCTATCATATGCCTTTAACAAATCAATCTTCACAACTCCCCCCTTCAAATTCCTGGTCTTTAAGCTGTGTAGCCCCTCTTGAGCCACCCCAATGGCTTCATGGATTTGTCTTCCTTCCATAAATCCAAATTATTCATTAGAGATTGAGAGAGAGAGAGAGAGATAGTACTTTTTTGAGTCTCTTCATTATGACCTTGGATACAATTTTATAGACACAGTTGCAGAGCCATATCGGTCTATAATATTCCAAGGATAGATGATTATCATATTTGGGAATTAGTGCAATGGAGGTTGAATTGAAAGAGCCATGGATCCACCCTTTGCTCTAGATTCTTCCACCACATGAAGTAGATCATCCCTAATGAGGTTGAACATCCCAGAAAAAATTCGATGGGCCACCCATCCGACCCTGGGCTTTTATCCTTTTGAAAGGTGTAAAGCACTTCCTTGAGTTCCTCTTCTGATACTTCCTCCATAATTTCTCTATTGTCTTCAAAATTTGTGCCATTCAAACCACTTCAGCAATAAAGACCCTAGGATCTGCTTTAAAAAGATTTTGGAAGTGATTCTTCCCGAGTTGTGCCATCCCTTCGAAAGAAGTCACCCAACTACCCAGAGGATCATTTAACCCCAAATAGTATTAATTGATTTTCTCCCTTTTGCGAAAGCCTGAAAAAATGAGTGTTTTCATCCCCACGCTGAAGCCAGATTGCCCTGCTTTTTAGTCTCTAAGCTGCTTCATTTTCATCCAAGAGTTTCTTCTTCACCCTTTCCAAATCTGCGAGCCGATCTCGATCTTCCTAAGATTCAAAGCCCCCACCATCTGACTCATAAATAACCTAGAGGGTTGTCTCCTCTTCCCTAAGTTCTTCCTCATCTCTCTGTCGCTTTTTAAAGTCCTATTCAAAAGTGGCCTTTTTTAGTAGCTTCAGGTTTGAAGCAAAATGGGTCGCTTCCCGGGTCCCCATGGAGGGATCAAAGGGTATCCATAAGTCATTTGCAATTGACGGAAAACCCTCCTCCTTTAACAAAGCAACATTGAATTTGAAGGGACTTGCTGGCTTGAGGCTACCCCCATTGATCTCCAAAAAGACTAGAAAGTGATTTGATTCACCCCCACCACCTACCCACTGCCAAAGCTGGATCGAAATATCCAACATCGATTCATATACCAAAAATTGGTCCAATCTTTTATCAATTTTGTTCTCTTATTCCTCCAGGTGGGTCTCAACTTCATCGGTTCTACATCCACCAGCCCACTAGACATCATCTTGTGCAGGAAGTACTCGGACTGTGGGTCTGCATGAGCTTTTGGACCCCAAACCTCTGCAGCACTAACTGTGAAATTTAGATCTCTCCCCATAATCATGGGACCCTTCCCCATAAAGGATTTTCCAAAAAAATCATCCTAGAAAGGGTTGTGATCCCCATAGGGTCCATAAACATTAACCACAGTAACCAAAATCCCCAAGGATTCCAGAACAAATTCCACCCCAATCCCACTGTCCACACTCCAGGAGTTGCAAACATTAATATTTTTCTGGTTCCGCCCTATGGCTATCCCACCAGAGTGGCCTCTAGCATCAGAAACAACAAACCTCCAACCAGAGAGGGTACCTTCCAATACCTAAGAAATAGTATCACTATCACCCAAAGTCTGTTGAAGCAAAATTAAGTCTGGTTGGTTTTCCTCAACCATCCTTCGTAAGGGCCAATTTTTTTGAGAGGCTCATCGCACCTCATTAGCTAAAGGAGAGAAGCTTCATGAGGAAACCCTTCAGAGGTCATCACCACTCTAAGCACCCCAGAAATTGAAATTTGTTTACCTGCAGCTAAATCCAGGAGAGCTTGATCATGCGCTTTGGCCAAGTGAGAACGACTACCCCTCACGCGCCCACCAGTAATTGGATTCAAACCCAGCCCTAGAGATACCTTAGAGGATTCAATTAGGGACGACATCACCCTGGAGCGAAGCTCATAACAGATGGATTCCTCCTTCAAATCCAAAGATGAAGCACCTAAAACAGCTGGTTTCCCTATAGACTTCCCTCCTAACACTCCTGACTCTATCATGAACCCAAGCAGAGGAGCATTTGAACAGACAAGAGTAGTGCAAGAGTGCCCACCCCCTCCCCTATCTTTCCCTCGTAAGTTCAGAGAATTTATCAAAAAATTTAAAGGAGGAAGAGGTTCATTTTTCATACCCTGAGTTGTGTTTGTTATGCCAACTCGATTTTAGCCCGCCTAAGCCTCAGCATCAATCCCTTTCGTATCCTCTAAAATATAGTTCTCAGTTATCTTCATGGCATCGACATTTTTCTAGCTAAGAGCAAGGATGTTATTTTCAACCCCCGAGATATCAACCTGAGAGTCCATGGTCATGGGACTCTCGTCATATTTCCTAATCTTTGCTTTAGCAGCCTCCTGTGAGTCACCCTCAGCCATTTCTATGCTTTGTTTGACTGCACCCCCATTCTTCTTCCTTACCTGGTTCTTGAGAGGCATCCTACATTGATTAACAAGGTGGCCATATTGGTGCACCTGAGACAGCGGAATGGAAAACCTTCATAATCTAGCTTTTGATGGTAAATCTGGTCCCCCCGATATAAACTTCAATTCCTCCATCAAGCCACCCCCAAGATCCAAGGAAACAAGAATTCATGCTACTAACATCTCTCAAGTAGTTTGAAAGGACATGTCCGCTTCCAGGAATCCCCCCAAACCCTTCCCTATATCCCTGAGCCCCTCATTAGTCCAGAATTCCATTGGAAGTCCCGGTAGCCTCACCCAAGTCGGGGCTACATCAAAGCATTCCTTAATGGCGTCGAATAGAGGGGTCCAATGCTTCAACAAGATCGGAGTCGAATCGATACTCCAGTTGCATTGCAGCGTTTGTACAACATCCTCCACCTTTTGAAAATTATTACAAACCACCCCTATGCCAGGGTGTGAACAGTTGGTACATAGCCAATCGAAGCACCCCAAATTTGTTCAGCCTACTCTTTCAACGTTCGTATCTCAAACCTGTGGCCCCTCACCCTTCCTACTATTGTTAATTATGTTGTCTCGACTGCCTGAGTGACCTGCACATCTGCCCCTAACACCATCTTAATCTCCTTCCCTCCCTTCAGGCATTTCTTCTGCTTCCTTCCCCCCCCCTGGTTTTCCAATGTTTCCACACCCAAAGTCATCCTTCCTTCGGCCAACCTCTGCTTCCTTCACTATCAAAGAAACAAATTGCTCATGGCTTGCAGCCCCACCCGCATCTTCTGGAAAGTCAAAACAAGCCTCAAGCGAGGGTGGAAAAGATGAAAATTCCTCGTCTTCTTTCACCGCTCTCAGATCAAACACCAGCCACCGCGGAACCTTACAACCTTCATCTTCGAAATTGGCTTGAAAGAGAGGACCAGAATGGGGTATCCCAAAAAATTGTTGAGATGACTCTCTGCCTGCCAACGGTTCCAAGAAAGATGAATCTCCCAGGGAAAAACCTCCACCCAAGCGTCCCCATAGTTGACCTCGATCCAACACGCATGGATCCACGGGCCCAGCTCCATGATGGGTGAAGAAATGACCCCCTTTTGAAGCCGCCCATATAACACCAATTGCCTGCCCCAAAGGGGGAAAACCTCCCCTCCTCATAGCTATCCACCGCCCCAAACTCCATGCATGCACTCTCCATCTGAACCCCCTCTTGCCTCGTGAAAACCACAACGTCCTCTAAAGGATTGACAGAATAATCCACCAGATCATCATAGGATACCATATTGGGAAACGTTTTTGACATTGACATTGACAGCAACCTGGTAAACCCTAACTTACCAAGCTAGTAAAACCAATTTACCCTACACCAGTCCTATCAAACATGGAGGCTACTTTTATCCCAATCTTTTAAGGTTTTATATATGTGATTGATAATGCCTTATAACTCAATCCCTCTAAAAGAGATCCCAATCCTTTGAACCTTGTTCTTATATCATCTTTGGATTTTGCATTTGAAAAGTCCCTTGATTCCCTTACTTGGGAGGGGGGAACCCCTATTTATACCGAAAAGAGGTAAACACCATGTCGAGCCCTCAACAAGCAACATCTCTATGAAATTGGGGACCACACTTTTTAATTTATTTAATTTTTCCCTTTTATTTCATGGAGGCTGCTCTATCCTAATCTTTTAAGGTTTTATATATGTGATTTATAATGACTTACGTAATCCCTCTAAAAGACCCCAATCCTTTGAACCTTGCTCTTATATCATCTTTTCCTTTTTCATTTGAAAAGTCCCTTGATTCCTTTACTTTCATATATAAAAGACTTCATGGATTTTATATGGTCATAGGCTTTGGAACTCTTTATTTGAATTTGATTGAGCATTCTCAATGCTTTCTTTTATTACTCTTTCAAAAGCATCATGATAGTCCATCCATACTTCCCAAAATATCAATGACTTGCATCTTTCAAAAAATCTCGATGGTTCATTAATAGGGTTCCAACATTAGAATGTACATATTTTGGTTCATCCCAATTGTTTATTGGGCTTCTTTGAAAGGTGTCTTTCATTAGAATTTGAATGCCCTCAATGGTTGATTGAGAGAGTTTGAGATTTAAACTGTGCATCTTTCAAATCATCCCAATGGTTCATCAAGTTCCTTTAAAAGATGTCATTTCAACATCATTCAAAGGCCCTAATGGTTCCTTAGGGGATTCCAAGACTTTGAATGCCACATCTTCAAATCATATCCAATAGTTCATTAAGGAATGGCTAAATAAGAGTTATTGCATCTTTGAAAATCTCCCAATGGTTCATTGAGATAGTTCGAAAGTTGACATTTCAACTTCTTTCGAACTCACTCAGTGCTTCATTGAGAATGTTTAAGCTTTTGAATGTGTCATCTTTAATTTTCCCTTGATGATTCATCAAGGAGTTTCCAAATAAGTGTCACCACATCTTTCGGTTCCCCTTGATGGTTCATCGGACAAAGCCGAGCTTTCAAACACGTTATCCTTCAATTTTAATCACTAGTTCATTAGGAATTCTTAAAAAAGTCATTTCATCAATTTTCAAACTCTCCCAATATTTTTCCAAGAGGTTTCAAAAGATGCATTGTTGCGTCTTTTCAAAACCCTTGATGGTCCATTTGAAGGTTACCAAAGATATATTTTGGAAATATCTTTGATGTTTCAAAAAATCACTTGAATACCACTTTTCTAGAAACATTCTAATGGTTCATCAAGATGTTTGTAAACATGTCATTAGAAGATATTTTGAAACAACCTGATGGTTCATCAAGATGTTTTCATGATCATTCGAAGCATCTTTCAAAGGATCTTGATGGTTCATCAAAAGGGTTCCAACATTTGAATGTCATGTCTTTCAAATCATCCCAGTGGTTTATCAAGGAATTTTAGAAAGTGTCATTTTACTTCTTTTGGAATGGCCCGACAGTTCATCATTTCATTTCCAAAGTTCACATTATGCATCTTTCAAAATCTCATGATAGTTCGTTAGGGGGATCTTAAAGTTTGAATATTGCATCTTTTAAACCTTCCTCATGGCTTAGTGGCTTCCCCTCCAAATTCAAATGGTTGTATTTAATGATGAAATCTACACACAAATTTTTAAATCAATCTTGAGTTAATGCACCCACAACCGTTTAAATATGATATATTTTGTCCATGTCTTTGAATATCTCTCCCATTAATCGAATTCAATGTTGTAAGGTTATTGCCCATGGTGTATTAATATCACATAACATTTGAATGAATAATTATAAACTTTTGAATTGTTGTTGAGTGAGAAGTTGAGTTATACCAACATAGATCCATTTTAAACCTGGATCTATCAAACACCGAGAGGGATCCAATTTTGGACTTTTTAAATTATTTTTTATTTGGTTTTAATTTTTTTATGAGCCGACATTATTTTTTTAATTAATTTTTATATTCGGTAACATTACATAATGTTACGTTATGTGACAATATCTCCTCCATACTGGGCTGTAGAACACCTCGCTACTCTTGGTGCAACTAGTTCCAAAGATTGGACTTGTTAATGCTTCTCCAACATTTGAACACCTTTGACATTTTCATATATTAGACATCCTCTACACAACTTACTAAAACCTTCATTGCATTCGCCAAATAGGCATGGTAAACAACCATTGTGATATGTGTTCTCTTACATTTGTTTTAACTATCTTACAATTTCAAATATATATACCATGTTAAAGGAAAATGGAATATTGAACCATCATGCAGTTCTTCAAACAAAATATCTTTTGCTCCCTCTTAGTTATTAAATTATAAATTTGCATCCCTTTCTACTAAGTCCATTCATTTCAATTCAAATTTACACTACAAGGAAACGGCCCTTTAGCAGAGGTTATAGTGGATGGTCCTCTAAAAAGAGCCCAAATATATGCTTATAGCGGAGGTCACTAGCGAAAGCGAGCTGGAAGAGGTTTTAGTGGATGTTTTTTCTCAGTGTATTTATATATTCAAACCACATTGGTGCGTATACAATACAAACGCACCGGTGCTAACAATAAATCATGTGGCACTGTGTAAAAAACCACCTATAAGCAAAACAAAAAACTAAATTTTGCAATTGGTGCGTTTATATTACCAAACGACATTGGGGCACCACGAACTTCAGAGCACCAAAATAGGGTAAACGGATACACCAGATTAATATAAATACTTTATTTTTTCCCATCCCCGATGCAGTATGTCTAATTTACTACACTAGGGTAGTATAAACAACACCACACCGCATTAGGGTTAAAAATTTCCAATTTAAAAAACACGACTGTATTTTTTTTAATTTTTGTTTGCGGTGCATTTCATATTCACAATTGCCCCGATGCGTCATTGTATAGGGCACACTGGATAGGAGTTAAAACTTTACAATTAAAAAAGCATGACTATTATTTTCATTTCAAATTTCTATTTGTGGTGCAATTGATATTATCAATGGCCCCGATGCGTTATGGAATATGACACGTCGCGTTAGGTTTAAAACTTTCCAAATTAAAAAACATGACTATATTTTTTATTTCAAATTTCTATTCGCAGTGTGTTTGGTATTATCCATCGCATTGGTGTGTCATTGAATAAGGCACACCGCATTAGGGTTAAACTTACCAAATTAAAAAAAACACGATTATAACGGTTGGTTATATTATCAATTGCACCGGGGCGTCCCACACTTGGGTGCACCGATACAAGGTTTAATATAAAAAAAATACTTGACTGAAAAAATCATTTTTACCATTATACAATACTTTTGAGCCCAATAGCATCGGTTCCGTACAACACCTACTTAGACTCCCTGACATCCATGCACCACATGGCGACATCGCTCGCTCCCATTTGTTGTTGACTGGAGTTTGGATTTTTCCAAACAGTGGGCAACATTTCAAATTTTACATACATCCCCACGATGCCTCCCCGACGCGCAAGGGACTAGGTAAATTGATTGTTACTTCACTATTTAATTTTTTAGCAGATTAAATTTGAGAATTCATCTTTCTTTTGCCCAAATTTAAAAAAAAAAAACTATGTGCAGTGCGTTAGAGTCGTTTGGCTTGCACCGCTAGATGGAGCAACCTGTAAATTTATAGGGTGCACCGGTAGTGGTGTGTTTATGTCATGGGCGCACCACACGCATGATGCGTATAATTTTTAGCGCACCGATTAATATAATCTTTAATAAAAACTATAAACGTAATACTGATGCATAATATAAATACAACCGCATTGATTAACATAATTTTTTATAAAAACTATAAATGCAATACCGGTGGGTAATATAAAAACAATTGCACACGTTAACATAATATTTAATTAAAACTATAAATGTAATAATGGTGCATAATGTAAATATAATTGCACCCCAGACGTTGCACTGATGTGTTCTAAGCACACTGGATAAATTGACACAATTTATTTTAAAATTATAACGTTAAGTGATCCGGTTAATTTAACCAGTCGTACCGCTTTCACGGTGCGCTGGCGTGTTCCTAGTGCACCACTAAACATGTTGTCAACGCACTGGAGAAGTCTTTTGGTTGTGTCCATGTTAACCGATGCGCACTATAAAAGCTAACGCACCAGTGTTATGGTGCGCTGACTTGTAATAGACACATTATTATCCCCCAAAACCATATTATTCACAAATAGATGCTGCTATGCTGGTGTGCTTCATTAACACTTGTGCACCGTTCTTAGTGCAACAAGATATATAGAATGGAGCGGTGCTTCTTAATGAAGGATGCATTGCTAGAGAAAATTGTTAAATAAAACCACTTTATCCATTGCGCAATAAGAACATGTGCGCAACGGATTTACGATGCACTGACGTGTAACAAGCGCACTGTTATTTTTTGAACATGTCACAAACCCACAAATAGATGCACCTACTACGGTGCACACATTAACATATGTACACCATTTATGGTGCTATCAATTCTCTACAATGCACCGGTGTGTCCTATTGTTGGATGCACCATTAAACGAAATATATTAAAAATTTGTCATGCTCATCGGTGCACTTGTTTATACTAGCGCACCATTTGCGGTGCGTGTCTACTTAAAGAGCACCGAAGGCGGTGCATTCTTGTAATTTTGGTGCACCGCTTGTCAAATTCATTTATTTTGAGAAAATATTTATTATTTGATGTTAATAAATAACATTCTAATTTAATGAAATATTTAATGCTTTTTTATGTCTATTTATGAGACTAATCGATGTTATATGTGTATCAAAGACACCATCAGTGAGAGTCGGCTGAGCATCAACATGCACGAGTTGATCCATACAACTTTGTGCGTGGTTGGGAGTCTAGAGAAAGGGAGAGGGATTTTTTCCTTCGCTGCATCACAAATCATATACGAGACCTGTTGTTGGTTATATGCATCCTAAAGTTATATCAGGAGGCTACATCCCTCAAGGAGAACACGCCTTTATTGGCACAGTTCATCCGTCATTGGGACCATGGAAGACAAGCGTTTTGTATTAGTCCCAATCAATGGTTCCAACCCACCAAGGAGGATATATATTTCATCATTGGTCTATCCAGGAGAGGGGAGGATTTTCCCCAGTTCCCTGATGTCCCAATAGGTGTTGTGGCAGAGAATCATCTCGCTTACTCTCATAAATATATTGCTACACACATCGTCGATCTTGTTGATTTTCAAGTGCACAGTGGACAACTCTGGATTGGTGCTTTCGATGGAGAGGAGGTTAGGTGCCTCTCTCTATTGGTTAAAAGCATCGCGCACTCCACCACTGAGGGGAAATGCATTAGTTACCCTCTTTTATATTATGTATATTCTTTAGTGTGGTCACCTAGATGCACTAGGTGGTCCACCATTTTTTACGGCAGTTTTGTTTTGATTTGGATCTATGTTGTGCAGTGTTTGACGGGAGGGCCAACTTCCCTCTTACTTCAAAGATTTTTTGTATATATTTTGTGAGGATTCCGACCACAAGGCCATCATTTGATCGCCGCCCTCCTAGGCTGTCGACCAAGGTGCATATGCGGATGTGGGGACAGATGATTCCCAAGAGGGGGAAACCCAACTTCCCAACACTGATCACATAATAGGTGTTGGAGATGTTAGCCATAGAGGAGGACCATGCATTGGACCCTCTGCCATATATGTACATTGGGTTGGAATGGAGAGCATTTCCAACATCTTTTTCACCTAGTATGAGCCATCGAATGAGAGAGGTAATATTAGCATTATGTTTAAATTAGTATAGTTGCAACACTTTATTGTCTTATTTAATGCAAATGAAATATATTCTAACATTTTCTTTAAATTGTTTTATTAAAATTTTTAATGGAATTGTCTAATTATATTTGTTGTGTACTAGATATTCTGCATATTTGGCACAATTGATAGGGAGGTGCCTCCTGATTTGGTTCATGATGATGAGGATATGTAGGAGGCTAACGTGCCTGCATATCCCAGACCCGGCCTACAGCATAGTCCAGATCAGAGGTTTCGACAAAATGTGGCAAACAAGTTGTCCACACTGTTGGGTTTATGAGGAGTGGATCTTGTACAAGTCATGGATATCTTTTGAGACCCTAATCTCGTAAATTTATGGAGGATGGTGCCTCAAGATATGCGATTGTCGATGCAATATGTAGTTGGCACATCCATGCTTTTAGATGCTTGGAGGCCAATTGATTAGTCTACATCATTTGACGAGGATGGTGATCCTTGTACTCATCCACCTCCTCCTCCTCCTCCTTACCATGATGGCACGAGAGCATCATCATCTCATGATCCACCTCCTCCACCTCACCATGACGCATGAGCATAGTCATCTCATGCTCCACCTTCTCCTCCTCACCATGACGTTGGAGTGTTTCCATCTCATGCTCCACATCCTCCTCCTTCTCCTCACCATGATCACAACCAACCGCTATTTACTCCTCCACACCCAGTCAACCCACCACCATCTCCTATCCATCCACATGTACTACCATCCACCCCACCATCTCCTACACCACTCACCTAAGCTCTAGATAGGATGGTTGCAGTGGGTGAGATTTGTCTCGATGGAGATATCTATGCTGCTCTCCAGTCTACTTTTTCTCCTAATAGAGGTATTGATGCCTCTATTGGTGGACGAGATATCTTATAGCAGTTATTGGACTAGAAATGCATATTTGGCATGTATCATGAGTTTGATATTATTGTTCACACACACACACACACACACACACACACACACATATATATATATATTGCATTTTTCATGTTCATGTCTATTTATATATGTTGATGGCGATGTGTATGTTAGGTCATGTTAGATATGTTTGCTAGGTGTGATTGATAGATGTGTATGTTAGATGGTGTTAGTTAGATGTGCGTGTGATGATTATGTTAAATAATGCACCTTGCATTTTGTTAGATGTTATTATTAGATTTGTGAGTTAGATGATGTTTAAATCTATTAAATGTATATGTTAGATGATGGTAGATAATTGTCATGTCCCCTCCCATGGATCCAACTCAAGGAAGGGAACATGACTAAAACTCTGGGATTTTACAAAAACTCAGACCCATTCATCATAGTCAGACAAATAAAAAGACGTGTGCAGATGCATATTCAAAATAACACAACGAAACTAAAATCTATATCCACACACATTTCACATGCATATATCAACATAATCACAATAGTCAATAGCTAAAGATCTTGCAGAATTAACACAAAAGAGAATAGTCATCTTGATGTAATGTTGTCCCAAGCAACCAGCTATGCAACTACAACGTTCCACCCATCCGTAGGCCAATTGTGTTCATCAATCTCTCAACACAATTTCCACCCCCAAGTTGGGCATGATTTCCACAAGGAATGGGAACACTTAAGCTCATGCACAAACTCAAACCCCAACATTCTCTTCCACACACAATAAGCACATATGTTGGGCATAGGGAAAACGTTTTTAACAGTGGGATTTGCAAAATAGGGTTCCCATTGGCTCTCCCAATTCGTGGCACACCCAAAAACGACCTTTGAGAGGGGAAACGACCCTTGGGGATCAAACTCGAATTTCCCACAGGTATATGGGCATTTAAAATGGCAAAAACGACCTCCCAGGACCCCCAAATCAGATTCCTCTTCTTCCCCACTGTTCTATATAACAAAAACGCCCTTCTTCCAGCTGAGAATGAAGGAAAACATAGAAAATTCATGGAGGAAAACAGCCAGCTAGCCAAAAACTCGTGGGAGAGTAAAACTGATGGGTGAAGAATGGATTGGGGAGCAATTTCGTGGCTCTTTTCTTGCCCAAGAATCCAAACACATTTTCCAAAAATGGTGGCTTTCCCATACCCGAATTTGGGTAGCCATACCTCTCCATTTCCCCAAATAATAACTATTTCAACCAACTCTTGGGAGAAATAAATGATTGGGTACAAAACTCAACATTGGTAGTTGAAAGTTCATGGTTTCTCTCATTGACACTTGGCTTGGCTTTATTGATCCAAGGTTTTGAATTTTTCCCTCCCATTTCCTTGTAAAAACCACGCCCCCATACTCTTGTTGCATTGCATAGCTAGTTGTGGGTAATTTATTAAAATGCATATTTACATGATATTTATGATTTCTATTGTGCCTGGCTAGCACACAAACCATATGCATCAATTTTAAAGCTAAATCAATGGTGGGGCCTTGGCCTTGAGCTCCTCACCACGATTTCATAACAATATTACATCATTTACATTTAAATGTGATGGGTTCAAAATTGAGATATTACAATAATGTTTACATGTGTATGTTAGGTGATGTTTGATATGCATGATAGACTATGTTAGCTACTTTTTTATATGTTTGTAAGATGGCAATTATGTTTAATAGGTGATGATAGATGTATATGACATTAGATGATGTTTTCCATGTTTGTGTGATGGTTGTGTTAGATGATGTTTATGTTTAGTAGGTGGTCAAGATGATAATGATGATGGTACATTACACGATGTTAGGTGATGGTGGTGGTGGCCATTGATTTGATGCTCACATTGTAATATTTTTTATTGTTATGTATATATATGGACTTGCTTTTTTATGAACTCAATGGGTTGTCAAATTATTTTATGATATATATCTTCATGTGTATGTTGTGTATTGTTTCTGTCGATGAGTATGATTCATGTGTGATGCAATTTTATTTATTTATTTTTGTATTTATGTCAAAGTCATTTATATGTGCTATAATTATAATTGCAAATTGTGCACAAGCACAGTTATAATTGAAAGTTACAATCTCGACTATAATTACAATTTACAATCATTATTACAATTTTACAACTACAAATTACAATAGCAATTACAACTACAATAAGAACTTACTAATTACATTTACAAGTTATAAATTACAAATTGGACAATTATTTACAAAATTGCAAGATTACAAACAAAATTACGAAATTTCAAAATTGCAATCATTTTAATCATCTTATCAATTAATTATGGGGTGGTCAACTATAAAATATTTAATCCATCAACCAATGATTAAAAGTATTTTACGGCATGTCATGAATTATATGTGCAAGCCTTAGATTTTCTTGATACTAATATCTATAATGTGCTATACAAATAAGTTGCAATTAATTCTAGAATTAAAGTTGTAGTTACTCTATAAATCATACTTGCATTTATATATCATAACTATAAACTCAATGATATGAACACGGTAAACAATGAGAAAACAATAGTATATATTGAGTGAAAAAAAACATACAACAAGTTGAATATAACCACACAATGGTATGATTATGTTTATTGATAGAGACAAAACGATCTTGTAAAGAAATTGAATTCAAAATTGAATGTGAACTTGTAACAATTAAATAGAAAAATGACATGATCACACAAGACAAATGAAATGAATAGAAATTAAAGATAAAGAATTAAGCTAACAAGAAAATTTAAAATAACAAACTATTAACTAAGCATCACCCTTTATGGATTATGCCCTCTTTCCTTAGAATAGGCTACAACTAAGATTATATCCCAACAACAATAACTTAACCACTCACTACTTTTACAACATCACGCACAATAAGTAAGAGTAAAACCCATTTGTATTAGTAAAATAAATTGCATAATCTTAGACTAAGTATTTTCTTTCCTAAGAGTATCTATCAACCCCCCTGCTTAGTGATGGTAGTGCTCTTTTATACACAAAGCTATATAACATAAATAAAAAGCATCATAAATGTAAACCATCTTGAGAATCAAAAGAGTTTTAAGATGCCACATCAATCTTAACAATTAGACATTCAAAATCAAAATTGAAAAATAATTCCAAGGGTCTTAACCTTGCATACAACCGTATAAATACAATGGACCCAAGCAAATTCAAAAGATCTTGATCTAAAATCAAGCTTTCTCCCCATGATACCCAAATATGATAGGATTGGGTCAAGTGCTTTTTTATTTGATATAGAAATTTTTCTTTATCCTCATGAGCAAGGTATATCTTTACAAACTAATTATTTTTTTTCACCGAAGTGAAAGCTATACTTGTTATTCATAGGGAATCAAAGTATACATAGTTTTTTCCATCTACAATCAAGATCAAAATCCTGGAAAACATAAACTATCTGCCTCCCAATGAAAGGGGCAATCCAAAACAAAAATAGTGCTGACTACCTCCCAACAGAAGGGATTATCCAAAGCCAAAAAAAAACATGACCGAGATGAGCCAATACAAAAGCGATATTGCACTATAAGCCAAACAAAGGAACATAGAAGCTACTATCTAAAAGATCGAGGAAACTAATAACAAAAAAACAGACCCATTCCAAGACCGGACCAAGATAAAAAATTTACACAACCACTTCTCCTTGACTGGGGAAGTCAAGGAAGGGGATAGGACCCATAGAAATATGTTCATCATTAATCCATTCCTTGAAAAAAAATTGTCCTTTGGAAGAATTGAGGGATTTCTTAGAAAGGTGATTAGCTTCATGATTATGTTCCCGATGGACATGGTAGAAATGTAGCGAAAGGAAAGATGAAATTAAAAATCTGATTTTTTCCTACCACCAAACAAGTTTAATTACCTGACGCCTTCCTTTGTTTTGTGCCCAATCCAAGACAATCTTGGAGTCAGCTAGAATCTGTAGAGTGCCAGTGTTTTTTTTTCAAGCGAAAAAAAAGGAGACCTCCTAATGCTAAAAGCTCGCTTCTGGTATTTGTACCTTTCCTGCAACCCATCCAAAGTTTGAAGTAGTGAGTATGGATGAGAAATAGAGTCATCCCTACCCCTGAAACACAACCGTCATCCCGAGGTGCTCCATCAAAGTAACCAAAAGGCATAGCAATTTCAAAATTTGGCTTCTTGACTATGCCAGTTTTTTTATGTTTCCCATGTGAGTGATATTCATGTAAAGAGGCTACAATGGTCGAGGAAACTCTGAGAATGTTGCTTTTCCTAGAAAATGATAGCATTCATGTGGATCCACAACAACTACGAAAACTGGAAGAGCTTCCCACTCATTGTCTACTGAAGCCCAAAGAAAGCAATTATGTTCAATTGTAGCAGCAAACCAACACTTAGTAATCTTTATAGAAAGCAACACCTTGTTCCAAACTTGTTTGGTAAAAACATAGTGGCACATGATATGATCAATGGATTCCTCCATGTTTCTACAAAAACAACAAAGACTGGGCCCTTGCCATCCTTTCTTTTCTAGATTTTCCCACGTCAAAATATTCCTTTCCAACAGGAGCCAGCAAAAGCATTTGAGTTTAAGTGGACAATTCCACTTCCAAAGGTGTTTATTCCACCATTTTATCTCCTCATTCCATTTATTTTCAATAATCGCCTCATAACCTTTTTTGTTGTAATATAACCATTCTTTATATTCCAGGACCACAGCAAGGAGTCTCTGTCATTGGTTAAAATGATACCAGAGTGATAAAGGCCTTTTATGTATTGATACAAATCGTCATTATGTTGAAGCAGAAGGTTTAAATATGTGGAAAGTTTCCAATGATGTTTATGGCCCTCATCCATTGTAGTGTAAACTTGGGCCAAAACCATGATTCCTTTAGAACGCAACTCAACTACAAGCTCAGGTTACAGGAGGGGGCAGTCAACGCCATCGATGATTGGGTCTTCACCACTCTTGATCTCCATATAATTTCCAAGTTTCCAAATGAGTCAATCCTTAACCAGTGCTAACTAATTCAAGAGGCAGACCCAAATGTTTGAAGCCTGATAAGGTTTTTGCTATTTTTTTGTGTAACCAGTCCACTGTGGGGTAATTTTGGAGATATTTTGATTTAATAACCTGACTCTGCATGCCTCCATCGAAAAGGCATCTCCATAAGCTCCTCGCGGCTAAGGCTTTACAAAATTCCAAAAAAAAATTTAGGCTCCATCCTCCCATATTCTTTGGACATGCTAATTTCTCCCAGTTGACAAGATGATACCGTCCTCTAGTGTTTTTGCCAGACCATAAAAAGGAGAAGCATTTTTTACGAATCTAATTTAAAATGGATATTTGAATTTTTGCCAAGGATTGCCAATATACAAGAATATTTTCTAGAACAACTTTTACTAGAGTGAGGCGGCCTCCCAACAATAGCCAACGGTAGCACCAATTATCTAACATTTTGTTGATCTTCTTTGGAAGCCAAAACCAATCACCTTTAAGATAATGGTTGGGTTTAAGAAAGTAGGAAATATATTTTAAACCAGAGTCCAATGGTTCAATCTTGAAAGGATGGATCGTCCTTAGCTCGTTCAAAAAATACTCTCCAACACCTACAACTAGGAGAGTTGACTTGTCAATATTAGTTTCCATTCTCGTAGCTTCAAAGAATATGTTTAGACATTCCCTGAAAGCCTGCCAATCTGCAATGACACTTCGACCAAAAATTAGGACATCATCCATGAATAAGAGGTGGGTAAGTCTGACAATATCTAAAATTTTGATCCCCGAAAAGGAGCCTTCCACCTTCGACTTTTGAATTAGTAGGCTTAACCTGTTAGGATATTTTTGACACTTAGGAGTTAATTAAGTTCAACTTAGTCTAATATATCGGTCAGGTATGCATTTGTATATATGTAATCCAATGGTCATGATACAAAGTGATTCGACGGTTCAACTTCTCTTGATCTTCACGACACTTGATCTGTGGCTTAACACCCGATTGGTCCATGATCTCTATTTAAAGAGCATGGATGGTCACTTGCCGAATGATCCATTATTGAGAGAAGTTTTATGTAATATTTTTCTTCTGCATAATAAATTGCTCCGTAGAAGCTATTTGGACGGGGCCGTGGACTGTTTCCCTCTAGAGGATTTTAACCACGTCAAAACACTAGTGTACTGATCTATGATCTTTGTGTGTGAGCGATGTCCTTGGTGTTCAGTCTGTGTGGATATACCTGTTATTCAGACGTAACCCTTCAATAATTTGAATGAACAGATAGGGGGAGAGGGTGCATCCTTGGCGCAACTCTCTAGAGATATTGAAGAACTACGAGGAAACATCATTTTTCAAGACTGAGAAATCTGTCAAGGTAATGCAACCCACAATCCAGTTGACAACCTCGAAATTGAGACCGATTTGTAGAAGGACCAATCTTAGGAACCCCCAATCAAACATGTCATACGCTTTTACCAGGTCGAGCTTTAAAACCACTTCTTTCATTTTTTTGATTTGACAGATTGTAAGCATTCCTTAGCCACTCCGATGGCATCCCAAATTTGCCTGTCTCCCAAGAATCCAAATGTTCTTTTGAAACAAATTGAGAAAGGACTGATTTTAGTCGAGTAGCAATAACTTTAATTATGACTTTGTATATTAGGTTGCATAGGGAAATTGGAAAGAAATCATCGAACGACGTCGGATTGGAGGATTTGGGGATAAGGGTTAGAAAGGTGGCATTCATAGCCCCACTAACAAAACCATTTATGCAATATTCTTCAACTACTCCAAGCAAAGCAAGCCCCATCATATCCAGAAATTTAAGAAAAAATCCCACTGTCCAGTCGTTCGGGGCTTAGACTCTTTGAATTGGAAAAACCTTTTAAAACCTCCATCAATTCTTGGATAGTAACACGGTCAACCAATTTTATACCTTCCTCTGAGGAAAATAAATGGGGATATCATCTTACTAATTCAAGTTGATTTAAAATGGCATTTCTTCTTGGGATTTTGAAAATTCTTCTTTGCACCTTCCTCCAAGTCTTGTTGTTTTTTTTAGGATTTTGCCATCATCATGACGCAAATCCCAAATAGAATTTACAACCCTCCTGTGATTGGAAAAACGATGGAAAAAAGGCAATATTTTGGTCTCCTTGAGCAATCCAGATTGTTCTACTTTTTAACCTCTACCTTTCTTCTTCTATTAACATGGTTTTTTTCTTCCTTGTTTTGACCTCCTCAACCCAATTTTTTTTAGCAGCCGAAAGAATCTTAGAGAGATTTGATGAGTAAATAAAATCAATTTTACTTTCAATCTCACACAACTCCTTTTTGAGATAAAGTTTTTTTTTTCCCCATTTTTTACTGCATCTTTAATAGCTTTTAATCTAGAAGTCATATCCTCCATTTTGGATGCTTTGTGCAAGATAGGACAAGACTTCCAATTATTTTTGATAGTTTATTTTAACTCATCATTTGAATGCCAAGAATGGATAAATTTGTAAGGATATGTTGGTTTCACCATACCTAATTCTAGATCTAGGAAGACTGACATATGGTCGGAGATAGGCATGTTTATATTCCAAGCTCGGAATCAACCCATTGAGTCCGCTAGGTCCACTGCAATGAGGAATATGTACAAACACTTCAAAATACCATGATCCCCGGTTATGACATTTTTACACGTCGGGGCTTAGGGACCTTGCAGAATATCGAGGTGGTTAGCATCTTGAAAAATGTGTGAAGAAATTAGACAAAGGATCCAAATGAGCACAGTCTCCCTAGATCTTAGTAGCTGACATCGTAAGATTTAAATCCCCTGCGACAATTAGATGAGCCTCCTTCAAAATACCAACGTCCACAATGTCCTCCCAGAAGGTTTGTCTATTATGGTAAGGGCCATAATAGTTTAGTATCTTCAGAGGCTGGACAAAACCTTTTACAAATACTCCCAAAATGATTTTGCAGGAAATGAAAGGTAACAAGTTTGCTTCATTCAGGTCCCATGCATAGAGAAAGACCCTAGAGGGACCATTAGCATCCACGCAGCACATATCCCATCCTGGCATAAGGTTCACACAAATACTTTGAGCCTTTGTTGCATTCGATTTAATAATGGTAGGGGGGTGAATCAGTATTAGCGTAGTTATGATCAGTTTTTAATTTCTTTAACATATTAGCCTAAACTTAATCCTAATCTTCAATTATGTATCCAACATAAATAAAACATTATTCCACATATGCACCAAGACAAATAACACATGACACAAATCATTTTGATGTGGAAACCCAAACGAGAGAAAACCACATAATGCTCTTTTGTGATGAAAATATTACATTCAAGGAAGCACATAATTCCTGTGTTTACCAACACCAACAGGAAGGAGGCATTGACCCCCTGGTTTTACATGCACCGACCTGAAGGAAGCACCAACTCCCTGTGTTCTCCAGCACCAACTTGAAGGAGGCTACGACCCCCTGTTCCTTGCCCAATATTGCCACTTAGATATATAAAATAATATGTTCCCTTACTAAACTTCCAACATGCTCACACTTATGACCTTATGATGTTCGTTCTGTTGTGCGCACCTTCTGTATGCAGTTGTATTGCCATCACTTCCCTGCATACATCACTTGACTTCTCATTCCAATCAACACTTCAATTCAACTGATGTAGCACTTGATAGTGTGTGCTTCTTCATCTTATGTAGTTTGTGCCACTAATTTACTGTGTCATTCTGTTAATGACTTGTTGTTCTAATGTCGCGCACTAGTATCAGATGGAACTGCGCATTTACTGAGACGTGTCCATTTTGTTTAAGGGCCACAGTATTTCAGACAATCTGGGATATGCTGTGCATCATATGATTCATCCTTTCGGTTTAACACACTTGCCTCAGATCATCCTCGTCATGACACACATACTTGATTCTATTGTTATTCGGTCTCTATGCGTCTGATGGACTTCTTCACTTTGCACACTTCAACTCAATCCTCATACATAAGTCAAACTTCTTCAATTTGCACATGTTCTAATATACTTCATGTCTGTCTCTTCGTGGATCCACCTTAGAACATATGTGACTATCTGCATGTTGTTTGCAATATGGTCATTCGGTCCTCATGCACTTGCGCATCCTCTGCATTCTTCCTTTCTGTCTTAGTGCAATCGTCACAGATCTATAGCATCATTATGCGCACCATAAGTTAAATCATTCCTCTGCTTGTGCGCACTTGGATCCTCACTAGATCATACTGTTATGTACCTACAGCCCTTGATTCCCCGAATATAAATTTGTATCTTCCACTTAGAAGCTCTTCAACCTTGCCATCAAGCTTACCTCAAATCTCCAACTTGCTTTCCTTTTTATAAATGTCTTGCATGGATTGTATGTCCACAAGTTGGGTGTGGCATTCCTTCTTCCTTGCTTCACAGATTGTGCTTCTACCACTTTCCAATTTCTACGTCGTTGATGTGTCCTTTCTTTCTAGTGTTACAGCGTACTTTTCCACCTTGTGAACATCAACATTGATTGGCCTTCAAGATCCATTTCACTGACTCAGAGTCATCATTTTGTCCTCTAGGAACATATTTTCCCTATTTTTTTTCATGTACGCGAGCTGTTCCACTATAGCCCGCATACATGCAGGCTGTTCCACTATAGCCCGCATACACACAGGCTGTTCCACTATAGCCCGTGGGTACCAAGTAAAATGGTAAAAATCACTAGAAAAATACTTTTTACTCCCAAAAAGCGGTCTTAGGGTGACCTTTGGCCCTCCATATGCCCCAAAACAACTCAATGTGTCCTTTCACTTACCTTTGTAAGGCTATATAATGAGCTCTTATGGCATGTGCAAGGGAGGAGAAAGAGAGAGCAAGATAACTCTAGTGGATTTTTGCCGTGAATTGAGTCTACACTCATTGATCCTTGTTGTTGTGAACTTCTTATGTTCACCTCCCAAACTCCTTTTCATAGTTTGAGTTTGCCATAGTATGGAGGATTGAAGTGGTGGAGGCACAAGTGGAGGGACCTAGTTCTCGGTTCAGATTGGTTGCCGGCAAGAGGTTGTATCATGTACTTCTTGTTATGAATGAATAGAAATACTCATTTTCTCGTCCAATTGATGTTGTGAATGTTGTTTAAATTACATTGGGTTACATTTACTTATGATATCATGGACCATTGCTATTGATTATGCTGATGTATTTCACATATTATATGCACTTGTTTGTATTGGCTGTTGAGACTAATTTGTAGGTTCAAGTGTAGAGGTTGAAAGCTCAATGGGGATCTACTTCGAACATCCGATTAAAGGTTGGTCTTATTCTCCATTATCTTAGCATTGTCATTTATATAGCATTGCATTGGGAATTGAGTAGTATTCTGCAGTCATTTGTCTGTTGTGGTCGGCCCCATACCATAGGAAGTTTTTCTTCGTAACAGAAATGACGACTTCGCTGGGGAGAGACCTCCGTTTTGGGGATTTTTAGGCATTTGTCGTTATTTAGAGTTGCTGTGTGTCGAGCTTCTGTGTCATTCATTGACTGTTGGGATCTACTATAGAAAACAAGTTTTTTCTGGGTTATTGTACTTCTTGTTTGCTCATTTGCCTTTCCCTGTATGCGGGTCAGCTTAGTTTTTCCTGCGTCTACCCGCCTCTGTCTGCACTGTAGCCCGCGTCTACCCGTTGTTTTTCTTCAGACAATAGCGTACAACTCCAGGATTGATTGTTTTATGAACTTGGATTGTTGCTGGGTTGTTTTTGAGTGTTCTTGAGTCTTATTTGGCCTCATTCTTGACTGTTCCATGCCCTGTTTGTGACCAGAAACTCCTCTTTCTCTTTGTTTTGAGCCTTGTTGGTTTTTCACCATTTTTTATTATCTAGCTCATAACATTGGCTGGGTATTACTGTTTGGGATTTGCTGGGTTGTCCTAGTGATCTGCTCTGCATTTCTTTAACTGGATAGTTAGATTTTGCTTGCATTTTTTCATTCCGTTATATTGAAAAAATACAAAAACATAGTTTTGCATTTTCCTTTCCATTATAAGAGAAAATACAAAAATATTTGCTTTCCGCACTGCATCTTGCATCTGAGTGCTTGTGCTTTCATCTAGGATCTGCTTGTGCATTGGAATTATAAAAAAGTTGCATTTTATTTCGAACAGTTGGATTGATTGTCATTTTAGTGGCATTGTTTTCATTGAATAGATGAGTCTAGAATTTTTCGATTGTGCATACTATTGAGTCTTATACATCATCAGTTTCACGACCATATCCTTTGAGTAATTACAGCCATTTAAAATCAACGCTTAATCTTAAAATTGATTAGAACGATTTTTCTTTTATAGGGTACACCAACTAGTATAGGTTTAGAGTCTTGGAATAGATCATTGTGAGTTAACAATCCAAGACTACTAGACGAAACATTATGTGTCTGACCAGAGAGTGGTGAATTCCATAGTATATATCAGTGTTCTCAGGAAGCTCTACTCAGACCAGAGTTAAGCACGAGGTCATGGGAGGTTGGTTGCGGGGATAGCCCTCCAATACTGATTGAACGTGGGAGATATTTCTAGGATTTGTTCGTGTACGGGGGCTCTTGAGGGATCTGTACCTCTTGAGTTTCGGGCTTTGCTACCCTGCCCATACGACGGATCCCACCTGCGATTGTTCGCCTAAGCATTGGTTATATTGTGGTGACCTTAGTTGCCTTACCTAGGTATCACATAGGGCATTCGTAGTGGTTATACTGTGGTTGTCCTGAGTCAGATAGGGGTTGGACATCACAGTTGCCTGTTGTATAGGGATTTGACTCTGTGCACGCAGTGAAGTCTAGGAGCCCTTATAATTGATTCTGTTACCTCTGGCTATAGTTTGGGAGTCTCAAGCCTCTCCTAGGCGAGACATACCAGCTGTAGTGTTGGGAGGTCCCTTGAGCTAGTCCTGTTTGTGTGTATTTGGCTATAGTTTCTTTAGGTGTGTGCTCTTTGATCGTTAGTTTGGCCGTTAGGAGGCGCTTTGATTTATTGACTCTTCGGAGGTATCGTGGCGCGAGGTCCAACTCTTCGCCGGTCTCGTCGGTTGGTTGGTTTTTAGCCGCCGAAGTTACACGTCGTGTTCATAGGGGACGCCGGAAGGCCCTCTCTGATTCTTCTGATTATTTTGAAGCACTTCGCGCTAACATTATGACTGCTCACGCTGGAACGAGAGAAATACCTACAACTCCATCGGGTAGAGTTGAAGACCTTTCTGCTCCTCCTACTCCTAGAGAGGAATGGGGGGGGCGATCCATTAATACCAGAGACTCAACCTCATTTGTTTGGACCAAATCCACCCGAGGACGACCCATTCGATCCTTCGAATCCACATAATTTCATATATGGGATGCTAGAGTCACATGTTAACATAGGTCCTACGACCAACACTACCCCGTTCTCTTATGGTATGCCTAGTCTGAACACAGTTAATACTTCCACTACATCAGGTAGTCATGCTAGCACTAGTTATGGTGTTGGCAACACTGCACTCATTGGGGGCACTACCCTCGTTGGGGGCACTACACCTTCTACTCACACACATCAGTATGGGATGGGCTATATCCCTCCAAACATTCCAAATTTTGGAGGAAGGCCGCCTCCTAGGACTACCCCTCCTGGTAGGAACATTGTTCACAATATGGCTCACATTCCACGATATAATACACATGCTTCTACACGTCAACCCGTGACCACTTTCACTAATGTTAACAATCCTCCTAATACCGGGAGTGGAAACATACCGTATACTTTTACGACTACTCCTGTTACTCATAACACTTATGCTGGGGGTGGGAATATACCTTATACTTATGGTCACAACACGATTGCTCCTACTACTAGTAATGCTTATGTAGGGGGTGGGAATATACCTTATAATTATGGTTACAATACAACTGCTCCTGCTACCAATAGTACTTATGCAGGGGGTGGGAACATACCTCACAACTATGGTCATTACAATACAGTTCCCACTACGAGTAATACTTATATGCCCCATAATTATGGTGGTAACCCTTACTATAATACAGTCGGTCCTAGCCCTTATTACAACCCACCTCAATACGGTGCTCATAATACATATATACCTGCTTACCCTCACACAGGTCAGGTTGGAGGAGGTTATCAGCATTATGGTCATGGTCATGGTCATGGTCAATCCTATCCTTCAGGTCCGTACAATCAACCTTTTATGGGAGCTTATAATCAAGCTTTACAGCCACAGCTTCTGTTCCTTGCTCGATTGAATCTTCTGTACCTTTCGAAGCTCACGAATGATCCGGTGTGTCACTATCCTACTTGGCCTCCAGTCCCTACCAAGCTCCCTTCGGACATTCCCAGGTTTGAGGGGAAGGGTGGTGAGGATCTGGGTGATCATGTTACGACTTTTTACCTTTGGTGCTCATCAAACTCGTTAAATCACGATTCCATTCATTTGAGACTATTTCAACGCACCCTCATGGGGGCAGTCGTGAAGTGGTATGTCGAGTTTCCTGGGGGCACGTACAGGGGTTTCAATGAGATAGCCTTGGTTTTCCTGGATCATTTCCAGCTGCCGGTTCGCTACGATACTGGCACTGAAATCTTGTCTACCTTCCGCCAGAATAAGGCCACACACATATCTGACCACGTTCAAGAGTGGTGTCGACGGAAGAGGCTAGTGAAAGCCAACATTCCTCCAGAGTTTCTATTGGAATGGTTTCTCAAGTCTTTGCTTCCATACATTTCTAAGGATGTTTCGATATTCGACATTACGACTAAGGAACAAGCTATATTAAAAGTCCAGTAGCTAGATTTACTCTATGCTCAATCTTGCATCATGTATGACATTATTCCTGATGCACCGCGATCACGACATGAGCCCAAGCCAGTCCCTGGACCACATGCCGATGGCATTGTTGGATCCGCAAGTACTCAACCCGTAGACTTGGTTGCTAATCAAATGCAAAATTTGTCATTTAACCAATCTACTCCCAGACAGGTTCATACCTTGTTCACTTCCACCCCATCATCCGATGTACATACTATGCAATCGACAAACCCATCGGGTAACCAACAGCCTGGTGGTAAGAAGAAGGGGAGAAATAATCGTATGGGTGGAAATAATGGGAACAATGGTAGTAATCGTAATACTCCTCGGAAAGAGAACGCCAACCCTCCTCGGGACGACGGAAATGCTGGTGGGGACCGTAAACCTAGGCGTAAAGTGAAATTCCCTTGCAAGCTTTGTGGGGAAGATCATCTTACTCACTTGTGTCCTCGGATTGAAGAAGCATGGAAGCATCTGGCACAGAGCCCAGCTGTGTTGAAAGATCCCCTTCCACATCATCAGAATATGGCTTCGAATGCTCCCGTTACTGGTTATGGGACCAATGATATGTCAACATCCACTTCTCATACCGGTGTCTTTGGATGCGTGAATATAGTTAAATCAGAGGTTAGTGTTGCTACTCGTCAACGTGATTATGATGCACCACAATCGAATATGGGGAATGAGCCTCCTCCTCCTCCTGATACCTCTTTGCATATCGAGAATCCCACTACTATGCCGCGGATACCGAAAGGGGTTCTCAAGCGCTCTATGCATAATCCCAATGCTCGAGCCGCCTAGAACTACTCTATTGTATAAGATTTGGGTCAAACTCTGTGTGCCATGTCGGCTCTTGAGGTTTTACAGGCGTGTCCTTCTCAAAGGAATGCCCTTTGTGCGCTTTAGGAGTTCAGGATGGGGGAAGTCCTAACGTTATCAAATTTGACACTACTGACATTCAACCTCGCTTACCTTACCATGTGGCTTTTCAAGTCCATGTGGAGTGCCTGCAGAATATTGTCAAAAGAACAGTGGTTGACGAAGGTGCTTCTACGTCAGTGATGTCTTTATCTTGTTGGAAATCTCTTGGCTCTCCTCCCTTATCCAAGTCTATGACCATGCTCACTGCATTCGACGGTTGATCGTTTAAGCTGCATGGTATTCTCCCTTCCCTTGTTGTCCGCTTGGGTGGGAAATCCGTGTCGATTGAAGTCGAGGTGGTTGATGCGCCCATCGACTACGACCTTCTCCTAGGTTGGAATTGGATTTACGCTATGAGAGCGATCATGTCCTCTGTATTCAGAATTATTTTCTTTCCACATGAAGGCAAGATTGTGACGATAGACCATCTATATTTTGTTAGTCCCTATTCCACAGCATCCAAGGGACCTGTTGTCCCCCAAGTCAAAGATTCTCAACCAGCAACTGGGAACATGGGTGTCGGATTATACCCCTCATTGTTGGGATCTTTTGATTTTCCTGCACCAATTGCTTTTATTGGAACCATTTCCGATAATGTGCCTCCTCCATTGAATAATGTACCATTCTGGACTTCATATTTTAATGATCCATGGACTTTACCATCCACTAGTTCCACGTCTGGAGACATTGCGCATGTTGGAATGGCTATGCCACTGTCTGCTGCTGAGCTTGCATACCGAGATATTCAACAAGACACTGCAGAGCCAGATTTTCCTCTTCACAGACAGAAGTAGAAGATCCCGTTATGCTGCTCGCATGGGCGGTTGACTCATCTTGTTCGCACGATTTTCTTGACGGTACTTTACCTTCGGATGATGCTATTGTCGAGGCCATATGTGGTAGTGAGAGACCTTGGGAAGACATGCATCATCGCTCTCATTTTCTTCCCAACCTTGATCTTATCGAGCAAGAAGAGTTTAGGACGACTCTTGCCGAGATGGTTGGTCACCCTATGGTTCCTTGGGATTCGCATGGGATTTTTGCGGAAGGGAACATGGCTAATATTTCCCCTACCATACCGATCAACATCTCTCGTACTCCTGGAAAGGTAGAGAACATTTACATCGGTGATGATTGCTCTCCTGAAGAGGTTCGCATTTACACACCATTTACACCGAATTGTTTAAAGAACTTCTGGAAGCTTTCTCCTGGTCATATGAGGAGATGCCAGGAATAGACCCCAGCATTGTCGAACATGAGATTAGAACATATCCCAATGTAAGCCGGTTCGACAACGTCTTCGTGCTGTGAACCCTAGAAAGACAGCCGCGATCAAGGCAGAGGTGGAGAAACTTCTTAAGGCAAGTTTCATCTACCCAGTTCCCCTTACCGAATGGGTGTCGAATCCCGTTCCTGTGGATAAGAAGCAGGGAACTATCCGTGTATGCACTGATTTTAGAGATCTGAACCGCGCATGTCCGAAAGACAATTTCCCCACTCCATTCATAGATCAGATCTTGGATGCTTGTGCGGGAAGCAAAGTTTTTTCGTTTATGGACGGATTTTCAGGATATAACTAGATCCAGATAAAGCTCAATGACCAACATAAGACTGCTTTTATTTGTCCTTGGGGTACATTTGCATACCGAAAAATGCCCTTCGGCCTTAAAAACGTCGGAGCCACTTTTCAACGCGCTATGACCTACGCCTTTCATGACCTTAAATGTATAGTGGAGGCATGCTTGGATGATCTTGCTGGCCATTCTTGTAAGAGAGTGGACCACCCCAAGCACCTCCGTTTAATTCTTGAAAGATGCATACGCTACAAGATTTGGTTAAATCCCAATAAGTGCATCTTTATTGTGAGAACGGGTCGCTTTCTAGGTTTCATAGTTTCAAAAGAGGGTATCAGAGTCGATCCTCTTAAAGTTGAGGCAATACTTCGGTTTCCTCCTCCGCGCAACTTATTTGAACTTCAGAGCCTCCAAGGGAGAGCCACTTTTCTACGTCGCTTTGTAGTGAATTATGCTAATCTTACCAAAGGTTTCGCGTGTTTGTTGAAGAAAGACACACCGTTTATCTGGGATGAGCGAGCCCAATAGTCTTTCGATGCTCTTAAGAAAGCTTTGGTATCGGCCCCTTTGCTTAGTCCACTCGACTTTGTGAGAGATTTTTTACTTTATGTGGCCACGTCTCAAGGGACGATTGGCATGGTCTTAGTTCAGGTAGATGATGTGCTCGTGGAACATGTGATCTATTACCTTAGTTGAAATCTAGTAGACGTTGAGCTGAGATACACTCATGTGGAAAAGTTGGCACTTGCGACTGTTCATGCAGTCCAACGGTTACGGCATTACATCATGCTTAGGAAAACCACAGTCATAGCGCATATCAATCCCTTTCAGTTCGTACTATCACGATGTCTTATAGGGGGGAAGTATACTAAATGGATTGTGATCCTTCAGGAGTTTGATCTCAATTTTGCTTCGGCGAAGTTAGTGAAATCCTTGGTTTTTGCTGAGATCATGTCGGACCTTCCGCGACTTGATGAAGATATTGTCCATGAAGATTCTTTTGTGGATGAGCACTTATTCCTTATCTCGTCTGTGGACCCTTGGTATGGGGATATCATCGTATATCTTCAAACTTTGAAGTTTCCTTCGCACTATTCACGAGACGAACGACGGTGTGTGAAACACCACGCTAAAGATTATATCATCGTCGGCGACACTTTGTATCATCGAGGAAAGGATTCTATCCTTCGTCGTTGTTTGACTCACAAAGAAGCGGAGTGTGTTCTTAATGATTGCCACACTGGGGCGTGTGGTGGTCACTTATCCGGGCTTGCAACAACCCAACGCATTATGCGAGCTGGTTACTTTTGGCCTTCGATATTCAAGGATTGTATGAACGCCGTAAAGAGATGTCACCCTTTCCAGGTGTTTTCTCGGAACATACACTCGCATCCAACGCCCCTTCATCCGATCGTCACCGTTGGTCCCTTCACTAAGTGGGGGGTGGATTTCATGGATTGCAAACCAGCTTCGGGTGGGGGGCATCACCATATCATTGTGGCCATGGATTATTTCTCTAAATGGGCCGAGGCCATGCCTACCGTAAAAGCCAATGGTGCTACAGCATCCCACTTCGTGTTGAATTAGATTATCGCTCGGTTCGGTATTCTGAGAGAGATTGTCACTGACCATGGCAGTCACTTTCAGAACAAGATGATGGCAGATTTGTCACTCAAGCTTGGTTTTCATCAAGATCACTCCTCCTTGTACTACTGCCAAGCGAATGGTCAGGTTGAGGCATTCAATAAGTCCTTAAAAACCATTCTCCAACGTACCATTCAGCAAAGCAAGAGCAACTAGCACATTATGTTATACCTTGCTTTGTGGGTGTATCGAATCGTAGTTAAGACTGCCACCGGTTTCTCACCATTTCAGGTAGTTCATGGTGTAGAGTCTATATTACCGATTGAATGTGAAATCCCTTCATTAAAACTAGCCATAGAACTCCTGCCTGACACTTCAGATGCTGAGCAATGTTTGATCCACCTTGAGCAGCTTGACGAACAATGTCGAGATGCCGCCGTGGCTATAGATGCCAACAAACGTTGTCTTAAGGTTCAGTATGATAGGTCTGTCCATCCCTGACAGTATGCTGAAGGTGACTTGGTTCTCTTGTATGACCAAGCTAAGGAACCCCTGGGGGCAGGCACATTTAACCCCATGTGGCATACTCCTTACATAGTGAGGCGTGTCCTTGAGAAAGGAGCCTACGAATTGGAAGATTACGAAGGGAATGCCTTGAAGGAGCCTAGAAATGGGCTCTACCTCAAGCGATATTACGCTTGAACTTCTAGTTCGAGCTGATACTTTTGTATACTATTGTATAGTTGCTTCTGTACATAGTTTAGATTTCTTCTGGTTTTTTGGTCTGCTAATTCGCTTCCGTTTGGTTGACAGATGTCAGCGGTATGTCCTGTGTTCTTTGGATTCGCGGATGGTGCTAGCCGTCATACGTAGAGACTTGCTTCTGCTGCGTGGGTTATTTATTCACATGACCATCAGATTATGTCTTCAGGAGGTGCTTGTCTCGGTCCTACATCCAACAATGTGGCCGAGTACAGTGCTGTAGTTGAGCTACTTTGTGATGCCATTTCGCATGGTATCCATTTTTTAGAAGTCCGCCTAGATTCACAACTGGTTGTGTCTTAATTGAATGGTCAGTACCATGTGAGGGAATATACTTTACTACGGAGATTCTTAAGGGTAAGACTCTTGGAACGTCATTCTGTTTCCATTACATACATTCATGTTCTGAGAAGTTTTAATCATGTATCTGATGCATATGCTAACTATGTCCTAGATTGGCATTTGTCACATTCATAATGAAGCCCACAAATAAACATACATTCATACATTTGTACATACACATATAGTAGAACCGGAGAATCATAGTTTTTCACAAATAACATGTCCAAAAAGGTGGTGTCACAGTACAAAACTGGAGCCTGTAGCTCTAAAAAATATACATATCGATACAAAATATGGAACCCTAAGATATCTATCTCGTAGGAGGCCTAGCTGCTTCGGCAGGATGACCCTGATAATATTAGTGTATTGCATGGGCTATACACCACAGTAGCTGCACCCAGGTGCCCGGTACTCTTACCACATGTCGTTGCATCGCCTCTGGCAGATGCTCCACCTCAATCATGGGTACTCTGGTGGTCATACAGGACAGGTTGACCCGTACGTTCTCATGTGTACGCTCTGCCGCAACACCTACTACCTCTCCACCCCTGCCTCGTCGACGATGTCTTGGGAAGCCATCTGGTCTTCGCAGACCAGCATCTGTGAGCCAACAATAGAATGTCAATATGTGATACTACACCCAAAAAGATTTTTGCATTTACATTATAATAAAAAATCCCAAAAAAAAATTTAAATACACAAAACATAAAAAGAGTAACATACCGATGTCTCCAAATGCGGCCCCTAAAGGAAGCGTCATGTCACGATCGTCACAGAAGTCTATCGCTGCATAGGGGTAGTCATCAATGGCTATGACCTGCCTATCCCACCAGTGGAAGAACTCATCTGTATATGGTGATTCCTGTTGGCCACCACCCTGTCGCGTCAGAACCTCTGCCCACCGGTTCAGGGTTGGGTCACGGAGACTATGAGGAGGGACCTCAACCCTCGGACTAATTCCCGGAACCCTCTCAAAGAAAAAGCTGCATAGTATACTGCCATACCCAAAGTTCTTTGCCTGCCCACGCTTGAACTCCGTTAAATGAGTCTTCATAGACATCAGTACGTTGTGCACCAGTCATATATAATAGGCCTCATACACTCTGAGGTGTAGAACATCACCGGTCTTGAAGCCTGATGCAGTGTTGCCGAACCTGTGATCCTGACGAGGGTGGCTACAATGATCTTCATGCTCAAACTGACTATGGA
This sequence comes from Larix kaempferi, assembly GCA_027924585.1. NCBI lineage: Eukaryota > Viridiplantae > Streptophyta > Pinopsida > Pinales > Pinaceae > Larix > Larix kaempferi. The sequence continues at coordinate 11,827,531 of BSBM01000368.1, forward strand.
CCCAATGGGTACCTGACTCCCCACCTTCCGAGTATTGGGAAGACAGTACCGCTCCATATAGTCAGGGATGCTGATCCCACCACCCACGGTGCGAGATCGAAGACTTGCCACCTCCCCTCGGCGGGACAACCCTGTGATGAAATATATGTCATCCACCTCTAAGGAGAGTGTTTGACCATCCATGTTGAAGTGCTGCGCGTCTGCGTCCCAGTATTCTATCAACCGATGGAGCAATTGGTTTTGGGCCCTCAAACCCCCAATGCTCTAGAATTTGTAAATCCCACACGCTTGTAGCGCTTGTTGTACAAGAAAATCTTGATGGACGACCTCATCCACAAGGTCATGCTCCCTTTCCCTCCACTCTAGAACCATCCTGGAGGAAGAAACACAAGATGTTTATCCTTTTGCATTTAAAAAACCAACTTCACGGCCGTACCCACGGGCTACTGAGCAAACAGAGGCGTCTACCCGCGACCCATAAAGCTGTAGCCTGCGTACAGCGCCGTGAAGAAGTAGGGCTTCCCCAATAAAAATTTGGACCACTGAAAAATGAAATAAAAGCTACTAAATGAAAGAAGGGGATGAGATGACCAACCTGCTCTAGACGGTTCATGAAATAGTTGCCCACAGCTCCCAGAATCAGCAACTGAACTTCAGAGGTGAAAACTACCCAAAACCACTATTTGGATTAAAATGAAAATGAATTGGTAAATAGTAATTTCTTTTTACTATTTATAGTTTTACAAACCCACTTTTCTATAGTTTTTGCCATTTTAAGTTGTCTTGGACTAATATAATGTCTTGGAGTGCCATTTTGAGCAGTTGTTTCGGATGCAAGATGATTTTTTATCGTTTCGTGCCTACGACAAGTATATTTCACACCTGACATATAGGTTAGATGTCATTTTCACATGCATTATGCATTTGACCTTTTGACCATTTTCATTAACCCTAGGTGCGACCCCGCTTCTTAACCGACACAGAGCCTTCACACTGTTATAGAAGTGTCGTTATTTAGTGGTAGGGCTTGTCCAAACATGGGTGCCCTAGTTAGAACCCCATTTTGTCTTATGGCGCCCATGTTGTTGTTTTTCCTTAAGATCTGGAGTCCTTCGTAGTTACGTCATGGCTTTACGATAAAGACTCATACTCTACTTTGTCTCATGTTGGCCATCTACCATAAGGAATCCCCCGTTTGTATCAAGTCGTGATTGCATTGCATCATCCTGCTTGCCGCTTGAGCCTTGTGCCGGCTCCCGCTTACTCAATTATTAGCCTAGTGCCTGAGCACTTTCCTTGTTAAGCCTTCCAGAGCTTTCATTTTCCTTTCATTTCACTCCATCCATTATGAGTCGGGACTATAGTAGGACCTTAGGAGCTGCACTCGTTTCTCAGAGTTTACTCCACCAATTGGTTAAGCTTCCAGTCATTATGGAGCCCTTTGTCGATGCCTCCTGCATCGCACAGTGTTGTTATTTGAGTCCATGCTACTTGAGTCTATCCATCTACTCATGCCCTTGTTCAAAGGAAGTCTTGAAACTAGAGTCAGCCACTCCTCAGATCTCTTGACTATTGCATGTCGACCATCCTTATTGAGTCAGTCCGTTTCATTTGAGTTCTTCCAAATCTTTCAGCGTAGCTGGTACCTCGTGCTGGTTAATGGGGGATACCTTAATGCCCTCCTTCCAGCGAGTTTCGTTCCGTCGACCTCAACTCATTTATTCCAGAATTTGAGACTTAGAGTTCGGTTGAGTACCTTGAGGTTTGCAGTCATTAGTGGTAGGTTCTCTCGCCATCGACAGTTTTGGGAATACATCAATGTCCCTTGATCGATGGATTCATCCTAGTGTTTGACTTCAACACATCTATTCACACTTTGATGATTGTACTCTATGCCTTGATTCCCATTTTCATTATTGGTGGGTTATCTTGCATTTGTTAACGATATACATCATTGACCGGTAATCAGATGATGTCACATCAGGTTCGACCTCAACACCTTTATTCACTTGATGGGACTTGCACTGTAGATCATTTGTGTAGAAGACCGCAGGCGATAGTGGCATTCAATATGCTACTTATGATCGTGACTTTACATCTGATATATCACCTCTTAGACATCAACAGTTTGTACCTCCAGTTTGCACCAGTTGTTTCCTTTCAGCAGGAGACCGTCTCTTACTGTAGATAGTTATGGCTATGATCACTTACGACATGTATTCATCATATACTGCCTATTCATGGCCATTGTACCAGATTGTTGTATTGTACCGACATGCACTCAGAGATATTATTGTATTATAACGAGTGAGCTGTTCCTTCCATTTGTGTCTCCATCACTCCACTTCTGAGATTTATAATGTATTTCGACAATCGTAGCACCATTCTCTGACCTCACACATTAGGGGGCATCTGTTACAGCGTAATTTTCCACCTTGTGAACATCAGCATTGATTGGCCTTCAGGTTCCATTTCACTGACTCAGAGTCATCATTTTGTCCTCCAAGAACACATTTTCCCTATTTTTGTTCCTGTACGTGAGCTGTTCCACTATAGCCCGCGTACACGCAAGCTGTTCCACTATAGACCGCGGGTACCAAGTAAAATGGTAAAAATCACTAGAAAATTACTTTTTACTCCCAAAAAGCATTCTTAGGGTGACCTTTGGCCCTCCATATGCCCCAAAACAACTCGATGTGTCCTTTCACTTACGTTTGGAAGGCTATATATTGAGCTCTTATGGCATGTGGAAGGGAGGAGAAAGAGAGAGCAAGATAACTCTAGTGGATTTTTGCCATGACTTGAGTCTACACTCATTGATCCTTGTTGTTGTGAACTTCTTATGTTCACCTCCCAAACTCCTTTTCATAGTTTGAGTTTGCCATAGTATGGAGGATTGAAGTGGTGGATGCACAAGTGGAGGGACCTAGTTCTCGGTTCAGATTGGTTGCCGGCAAGAGGTTGTATCATGTACTTCTTGTTATGAATTAATAGAAATACTCATTTTCTCATCCAATTGATGTTGTGAATGTTGTTTAAATTACATTGGGTTACATTTACTTATGATATCATGGACCATTGCTATTGATTATGCTAATGTATTTCACATATTATATGCACTTGTTTGTATTGGCCGTTGAGACTAATTTGCAGGTTCAAGTGTAGAGGTTGAAAGTTCAACGGGGATCTACTTCGAACGTCCGGTTGAAGGTTGGTCTTATTCTCCATTATCTTAGCATTGTCATTTATATAGCGTTGCATTGGGAATTGAGTAGTATTCTGTAGTCATCTGTCTGTTGTGGTTGGCCCCATACCATAGGAAGTTTTTCTCCGTAACATGCGGGAATCTTCGTATACACGATCCTTGACTTGGTGGAATTTTCACCCTTGTTGTACCATCACTTGTGGGTCTTGTGCACTCAATTCTTGGGGAACTTACACATGCATGATCTTTTACTTGGTGGGACTTTGACCCTTGCGATACCATCACTTGTGGTTCTTGTGCACTTGTTTTGTCATCGGCTGTGGAATTTGCACATATACTGACTTCAACCGCTATACCCTCCTTAGAAGTTGTGCATGCTTCAACAATTGAAAGCTTCTTCTTTTTGATTGGTGAGACTTGCACGCTTTTAGGACTTGCATAATTGTTTAACCATTTCTTGTCATGTGCTGCTTGTGCACTCCACTAGACATGCTTGCGCACTCTATACTATGTCCCAAGTATTCTTTGACTTGCGCGTGCACTCTTCAAACCTTTTTTCGACCAACACTTTAGCTTGTACCTTTAAGGACTATGACTGGATGGACTTGTGATCTTCTCAAGTACATGTGCCTTATGTACTTCTTCAAACTGGATATGCACAATGTACCCCTGGACACACTTCTTCAGACTGAATGCAACATCTAGATATACTTCTTCAAACTGATATCCATATACTTCACCATCTTGCTTGTGCATACTTCTACAATGTGGCTTTTCTATACTTCGTCAAGTTGGCATGGGAATACTGAATCCACTTGACTTCAATTGGCATCAATGAATCAAACTGAATCAGTTGACATCCTCTTTTACATTAGTTGACATCCTCTTTGACATTAGTTGACATCAATGACAACCAAAGTTCAACAATCGCCTCCTTTGGAATTGATGTCAACACCTTATGAAGCTATGCATAATCATCTTCTTGAACTTGTATGCTTCATCTGTGCTTGTCACAGTAATCCCCCTGTGTATATGCTCCCCCTAAGTTCTTTGTTAGTTTGAACCTTTGACATCTGCGCATTCTACTGCTATTGCTTCTTCTACTTTATGTTACTTCTGCGCAGATCGCATGCTTGATAATCATTCTTATTGCACTGCCGCATGCTCTTGGCATGACTTGGCTTCATGATCAATCTTCACCCTCTTTATCAACGTCTTGCTCTTTATCTTCTTCATGCCAATTCTCCAATGATCAACTTTATTCTTTTTCTCAGCTTTGTTGCTGCATGTTCTTACTTCTTAACTTCACACTGTTTCTTCTCAGTTGCATTTCTTCTCAACTTCATGCTTCTTCTCCCCCTTTGACATCAATGGAAAAGAGGTGCCATTACTTGCACAATTCTTGGTTCTTCTTTCTCTGTTTTGCGCTGATCTTTACCTATTTGCTTACAGGGATAACTCCCTCTATATTCATGCTTCATTTATTTCACTGAGTTTTCTGCACTGGTGTCTTGCAATTTGTATATTGCTTTCATAATTATATTTGATTGCTTTTCATGTACATGTGCTATATTACTTCTGTATTTTGAAAACATGTTCCTGTCACAACACTTCATCATTATTTGTGTAGTGATTCATGCAATCATCCTTTAGTGACAACTGCGCAATGTTGACTTCCTTTTTGCGCTTAAATTTTTCATCTGTCGCATTTACTACGTTGTCACTAGGCCATATCGCATTTAATGTCTTCGCATCCCTTACCATGACAACCAAATATTTGGCAGGTTTTTCCATCTATCAACAATCTCAACATTAAAGCGGACATGACACTTAGTTTGTGTGGCAACAATGACGTGTCACATCCGTACTCGAACCTTTTGGGGCAACATCATTCATCGAATGGTGCAATGAATTGGATTTCCGCCTTTTTGTACCATTTCCAAAATTCATTAATTCCAGCATTTAGTTTTGGCAACTCCACCAGTTTCTTTGAATCCCGCAGTCTTGAATGCACATCTCTTTGAATTAAATCCATGCGCGTGAACAACATCAATTCAATTCTATAAGAACTCAACAAAGATGCCCGGATCATCACCTTTTTCTCTCTTGTTTTTCTGCGTCGCATTGCTTCCTGATTTCTCATTTGCATTTCTTGCCAATGGCTTCCTTTTACCAGAGAATGAATAATTCCCTTTAGAGTGTGCGACTAGCTGTTTAGTCACAGTAGTCCAAATTTACAAGTCTGAGAGTTGACATAGGATCCTGGAAACGTCGAATGGAGGACACAAAGTTCCAATGCCAATATGCTCAGTTGCAGGTGAATTATGGGCATGCTGAGAAATTGACTCATCTGACTAGTCGGGTCGACTTTCTGGAGCGCCAAAAACAACATATTCTGGACGAATTGTCCTCACTTTGGTACGAGCATTCTAAACTGCCATCATCTGCAACATTACAACTTCTTCCTATGTGCCCTTCCTCTGAATTTATCGCGTTGGTTCCGGTAGACTTGGAGCTTCGACTCGCACACCAACTAGACTCGGAACTTGACCTTGAATTGCGGCTATTACTTCTGCAATTCTCAATTTTGTTGTCTTTACCCGTTATCTTGTATACGCCTTTTTGGCATCGACATGGAGTCCCTTCTTATATTTATATTGTAGAAGACTCATGCACTTTGTAAAAACACTGATTTTGAATGTAATACAAATCACACCTTTTGTGTACACTCATGTCTATGTTTCATCAATGTTTGTACATTTTATTCATTCAGTTATATGCAAGAGTTTTCCCTTTTTGTGCCATAATACTTAACTCAACAAGAAACTGTTCTTCACTCTATGACATGAAAGATATTTTATGCAATAATCATAACTTAGTAACAAATTGAATGTACGTACATAGTTTTTACTTTGCCTAAAACACTGAAGCTATTTTTTGCAACAATTTAACTCAACACACAACTTTCTGCAATCTTCATAATTAATGCACTAGACACCTTTAGACCCTGTGAAATTCTAAATCATAGCATATTTAAGAGCTGAGTATACGTCACAGAGAAAGAATGAGCAAAAAAAATGAATTAGAGTGAAAACTGTAGTAAAAATGAGCAGACAATTAATCATGCATGAGAATTCAGATAGGAACAGAATAATGTCACATGATCCAGTAATCAGTATAGTCAACAATGATGATACAATGGAGAGAATTCAAATCACACAGAAGAATTCAAACCTCAGTTGGTCTAGCATAGGAATTGTCACCACTAGAGTGCTTCGAAAGACTCAAACTCAACTGAACTAATGCTAAACTCAGTTAACCAAAGACACAATCAGTTAACTAACTAAGGAGGTCACATCCATGATTTTGTCATGCAAATAAATTAGAAAAGGGTGCATGAGGCCACAATCAGTGGCATCCAGAGCTCTAACCCCCCACAAGAGTCATCTAACTCAGGTGTATTGTACTGGAACACTTAGTAGGTTCCTATAAAATGGGGAACTGACTAAAGTGGTCCTAAAATGATGCATGCGGGGCTCAGAAGGTGGTAGATGGATCCTAGATGACATCTTCACACCACTAGGGGGAAAATGACATTATCAACTACTAGGAAAATAAAATAATGTTAGGTAAGACAAGGATGGAGTATTAAAATATCCGAACACCCCTCCTTAAGTCATAATTTTGCATCCTAGGCCTTGGTTACTAAGACCAAAGTTCACCCATACTGTTGTGAGGAAAATACACCTATAGTTCAGGGGAGAAACTACCAACTTACAGGTATGAAAGATAGACCTACAAATGTTCTACAAGTACAACAAATGAAGAGATTAAAGTTAGAGATATATGCACCTTATTCAGAAGGTTGATCCAAGCTTCCTCTTCCTTGCTCTTCAATGCTATTCAGTGTCGCAATGCCCACACCTGCAAAACAAATTCATACCTTTCTCAAATACATTTGACTACGTATATAGGATTGATATTCATGACAGAAGAAAGACATCAAACTATAAGCAAACTGTAATAAAATCCGAGACACACATAAATAGGTCATATTTGGAAAGGAAAGAATGTCTGATCTTTATTAATGAATGAAGCAAGTACATGAAATTATACCTTCCTTCAAGCTTGGCACTTCACGAAACCTAGATTCAAGGTCTCCTTCTTCTATTCTCCAAGGATCCCAGCCTCTAATCAACTATGCTAGTGTCACGTCCCCATTTTGACCCCCCTTCACATTAAATCGTAAATGATGTAAATATTGTAATTCAATCATGGTGAGGAGCTCAAGGCCAAGGCCCCACCATCGATTTAGCATTTTATGTATCGGCAAGTGAAGAAATAGATGCCTATGGTTCTTGTGCTAGATAGGCATGATGTAAATAAGACATCATGTAAATACGAAGTTAATGGAAATACCCACAACTAGCTATGCAATGCAACAAAGAGATGGGGCATGGTTCTACAAGGAATAGGGAGGGAAATTATCCAAACCCTTTAGCCAATGGTGTTAATCCATGTGTCAATGGGGAAACCCATAAACCACCAACTACCCATTTTGTCTCATGCACCCAATCATTTAATTCTTCCAAGAAATTGGTTAAGGCAGTTAATGCCTTGGAAATGAAGAAGTATGGCAGCCAATTTCGTGCATGGGCAAGCCATCAACCTGAAAATTCGTGTTTTTGCTTGTTGGGCAAGGGAACACCCACGAAATGGTGCCCAAAGCCATTGTGAACAGGTAGTCTTCACTCATTCACGCAGTTGGAGCTAGCTGGGTCTTCCCCTACTCGTTTTTAATCCAAATCCTGCATTTTTCCATGCCTGGGAGTTCGTTTTTGCATATACAGCAGCTTGGGAGAGAAGGGCCACGATTTGGGGACTGTATGGAGGTCGTTTTTGCCCCCGAATGTCCAGGACGTTTTTCTAAAAACGGATTTGGCTTCCCTGAGTTGTTCCCCAACTTCCCATTTCGTTTTTGTGGGTTCCCACGTTTTTCTGAGTGAGCTGAAACCCCATCTCATGCATTCCACTGTGGAAAACGTTTTCTTCATGCTCAGCAAGTGTAGTTTGGCTGTTATGTGCATCCTTGTTTTGTTGTGAACCTGTGAGCAAGAAACTGGAGTGGTAGTGGACAGAATTGGCTTGATAAACCTAGTGTAGGGAGTAACCTCTCAATAAGATCAAGAGGGCTGGCTACTTTTCTATGCACACCCTGAGAGCACTAGAAAGGAAGGTATGGCTTGAGGGACTATGTGGCAGTGAAGAGAATACTTCCTGGTGTTGGGTGTGTAGGCATTGTGAGTGCCAAGCTGAATAGATCTGGGAGGGGTACCCATAGCTCTGTGGTTGAGCTCACTAGCTTAGCAATTCTCCCTTTCCATCTCCTAGCAGCCTGATGAACCCAATTGTAGATTGGCTTGGCTCATCTTGGTGTATGCTTGGCTATGTGTGAGTCTGCTATTCCCTGGTTCCTTGTAGAGGTCATGCCCAGCTCGGGGGTGGCAGTGGTGCTGAGAGATTGAGGAGCACACTGGCCTACGGTTGGGTGGAACGTTGCAGTTGCATAGCCAGTTGCTTGGGGCTACTCTTATAAGATAAGTATTCTCCTGTATATTCTTGAAATTATTCAATTGGTGGATATCTGAATGTATGATGGATGTGCAATTCTTAATACTCCGCTGTGATTTTCTTAAAATCATTCATTTCCATATGTCTCTGTTATATTATGTGAATGCTTATGGTTAAAAGTTTCATGGGGCTAGATGCCCAGTTTAGCATCACGTCTGTTATGCACTTGTATATGTATACATTCATTTAATTTGAATGCTTTCTTAATATGAATGGGGATGGATGCCCGGTTTAACTCCACGATCCTCTCCATCTAGCTGAATAGAATGGGAGGGGACGTGACAGCTAGGGTTTATAAAAAACTGAGGCACAAGAGAGGGGGATGAGGGTCTCCATTCCTCCAGCATAACATTGTTATAGGCTTGGTCCCCTCACATGGCCCTTCTACCTTCCTTATATAGTCAATGAAGGAGAGGAAAAGCAATTATAACCGATCAGGAGGTTGCCAAACCAACTTATTTTAACCAAAATTCGAGATTTTGACTAGTACAGGAAAGTGCCCTACTCTTCCTACTGCCAACCAGCGCATTTTTCAAGGTGTGCGCTACTCTAGTGAAGCAGAGTTGCATATTTTTCAAGGTGTGCGCTACTCTACAGGCATGATAGTCACGCACATGCCCTACTCCATAGGCATAAGAGTCGTGCACACATCCTAGTATGCCCTACTCTATGCATAGGATACTAGCGTTTTTGGGGAAAAATGGCCAAAAACAGGGCTTTCTGATGATTTTTAGGAGATGGTTTGGTCTAGAAAAATGTTCCTAAGGGTTATAACCATCAAATGGGCCAGGAGTGAGGTAATTTCAACCATTTTTAGTGTCCCAAATGACCCTTCAATCCACAATTGTCCTGTTGTGTGACTAAACTTGATCTCAAGAAGTGTTGTCATGTGACCAAGCGATGCAAGTGTCGTCACGGACGGATAAGTGTCATTTTAAGCTATAATAGATGCCCCCTAATGTATGAGGTCAGAGGGAGTGAGGGAAATGATGGCCGAAATACATTATAAATAACAAAGAGTGGAATCATGGAAGCGAGGTAATTGGAGAGACCAAGAATCATAGGCTCAAATGAAGTACCTGAAAGCAGAGGCAATGTCAGACAATCTCATCCTTTGGGTAGCTGTCCATGTTCAAATAGTGGAACATGACCTCCAAGGGGATACAATAATGATCCAAATACTGATGCATATATCATGGCCACTAGAATACAAGCGTGGATCCATGAGGAACATAAGTGTAAACATAGCCACATAAATACAAGGTGGACCTATGTCAAAACTGGAGAACATAGCCATAAAGAACAAGCTGGATCTATGTATCATCAAGAGCCAAAAAAGTGTGGCTCAGTCTTGCGCAACTTGGGCGATAACATAAATAAGGTGATGCTATCGAGGATCCCAAGGTCTTCATCCAAAAACAACCCAAGGTACAAACCTATCCATGTGAATAAATGAGTTGATGTAGAACATGGGAGGTATCGTTTGATTACCGGTCATTGATGTATACCGTTAACAAACACGAGGGTGTCCACCAATAATGAAAATGGAACCCAAGGTACCTAGTACATTCAAACAAGTGCGAATAAGTGGTCTTGCCATCGAACACTTGAAGAATCTTTCGGATATGAGACATTGATGTATTCCCATCTATCCAATAGCGAGGGAAACTACCACTAATGACTGCAATCCCCAAGGTACTAACTGAAACTCTAAACTTCATTCCCAGAGCACAATGAGTTGAAGTCGATGGGAAGAAGTCCGTTAGAAGGGAGGCCTTAAGGCATCCTCCATCATCCAACACGAGGGACACTCAACAGGTATGAGCTGATTTGGAGTAGGACTGAACACATGATGAAACATACTGACACCAAGGAATGGCCGACACATGAAGTCAAGGCAACTGCAGAATGGCCGACACAGGTTATATCCTTGAATAGTGAGCACGACACAAGAGTGACTTAGGCAGCTTTTAACACAAAGAGACCACGATACAAATCTGCAATGTAGGAGACATTAACAGATTCTCCATATGATTGGAAGACTAACCAAACGGAGGAGTAAGAACTTTGAGATCAGGTTTATCCTAAGGCCAACACTAGAACCCAACTTGTTTGATAGACTCAAAACAGGTGCTTTGTTCAAGGAGATAGTTGACTTGCTGCCATCATATTGAAATATATTTTAACATTCTTCCCTTCCCTTTCCTTTTTCATTTTTTAACGAGCTTGACAAATATCTAAAGCATGCTCGATGGTATTTTCATATTTAAGGAGTATGAAAAACCTAGAAGAAAACTCCATACACCTATCCGTGGATTTTATATCGAGCCCGGATTGATCTATGCTCAACGGTGTTTTCTTGCTTATAGAGTTGAAAAACTTAAACAGTCCTATATCAACCATCTCATGGATTTCCCATCGAGCCCGAGTAGGTGAATGCTCGCTTGGTGTTTTCACATTTCGAGAGTTTGAAAACCCTAAAGACGACTCCAAAGGTCCTTTTTCGTAAAATTAGTCTCCTTCCCCGAAAAAGTGTAAAATAATGGAAGAAGAACTCTTCCAGCGCATACCAGAGTATACCTAGAGTATACCTTTTTCGTAAATTATCCACCAAGGCCCGAAAAAAGGGGTAATTCTATACCTAAGTGGATGTCAGTTCAGTTATTTTAACGAGCTCGAAAAGACAACTATGCTCGGCAAAATTTTCCTATTTAAAGAGTTTGAAAAGGGCTTAAAAGAACTCCATAGGGATCTTTTCCGTAAAGGTTTAACGAGTCCAAAAAAGTAAACTCATGACCTCCTTACTGTTTTTAACGAAGTCAAAGGAGATACAGAAAAATTCTCATAACTTCCTTACTGTTTTTAACGAGCTCGAAGTGAAGATGAAAGAAATGCTCATAACCTACTTACTGTTTTTAACGAGCTCGAAGTAAAGGTGGAAGAATGCTCGAAACCTACTTACTGTTTTTAACGAGCTCGAAGTAAAGGTAGAAGAATGCTCGAAACCTACTTACTGTTTTTAACGAGCTCGAAGTAAAGGTAGAAGAATGCTCGAAATGGGAGGAAACGAGTGTCAGGGACATGCGAAACTAGCTCCAAGCGCATGGAACAAAGCTATGCCTAATGTAAGGAACGTGATCAAGATAAGGACACTGAGGGTGTGTCTCCTCCAGGTAAAAGGTGTCAAATTGTGAAGGCAAAATGATACAGGGCTTAGCGGAAATGAGATCAGAGATGGAGGCTTATATAACGAGCTAAAAGCGCGGAAGCTGGCATCAAGCTGATTAGCGCAAGCGAGATCATAACAGATGCATATGCAACTTGAACACAAAGATGGGAGCCTTATCAAGGATGGACAAAAATCTATGAGGAAGAAAAATATGAGGCTTCTTCTCAAAGTCATGGTAAATCTAAAAAGGCTCCCGAGCCTATGAGAAAAAATCAGCATGGGCACCAAAATGGCATAAGGGTGCTGACTAGGGTGACCCATGTTAGGTAGGCTTTGCTGTCGGACTGGTGCACAATGCATAAAGAGATGGCTAACACACCAATATCCAATAGGTTCGAACCTATGGCGAATGGCAAAAGGTTCAAATGCAACATAACAACGGGGAAGCCTATATGCAAGGTTCCGAATATACCTGACATGGTCGTACAAGGTGTCGAAAAGGACCAGTAAGTAAGTATAAATCCAGCTAAGAATCCTGTCTCCAAGAAACATTAGTACCAAGATCATATCTAAAACATATGTAAAGAAAGACCCGATACAAGTCACTGTGGTAGAAATACTTTCAACTTCACTATCATCAGCAACATGCATAAGCAAGGCAGAGTTTTCAATTGAAGACTCTATGGTACCCAAGCCCAAGGACTTACAATCAACAAGATCAACTTCAGGATTAAGATCAAAGTTGAAGGACGTGATGGAATCTGTAGAAACAAATTCATCATCACGGGAGTTGAAAATTCTAGAAGCAGAATCAAACTCAACTGGAACATCGATTTGCGGATCTATAGGAGAGTCCAACGACTCAACAGTAGGAAGATCAGACTTTAAGGTCAAACCGGGGTTGGACATAACTGGGATTGGATCAACATCCAAATGAATGGCAGACTGTACTATGGACTCTAGGAAAACTTCATCAGAAGGAAGTATACCGTCCCAGATAGAACACATATCTAAACATTCAGATGGAGGTGTTACTTGGTCGAAAGCTGGGACTAAGTCCCGAGAAGGTAAGCATGAACTCATAGACTTCTTCTTAGTAGCAGTTGAACTCAAAGAACAATATGCCACATAAGTCCCATGTGACATAGTAGTGCCTAATGACGAGGGATCTGACTGGTCTACAGTTGGGTAATAAGGAGGATCAACAAATGCAAGCTAGTCGATAGTGACGATGCTTTTGTTATGAGGAAAATGCATCACACGAAAGAGTGTAGACACCACAGCATGCATAGCATAAACGTAATCACGCCCGAGGATCATGTCAAAGTCCACAAGGTCCTTTAAAACCATAAAATCACTAACAGGTGCTTGACGGAGGAATCCGACCCAAAGTAACAGGTGCCTGACGGAGGAATCCGAACGGTTCACTAGGTCTTTTATCGAAGGTCAACGGCCAATTAACAGCTGGAATAACATTAGGGAAACCCAAATCTCTCCAAGCATAAGCGGATAAGATACTAATAGAAGCTCCTTTATCAACAATGCATCGATCAACCGTATGGTTCCCGATATCAACCTTTATTTGGAAAGGTGTCGAAGAAGGAAGACGAGGCTCGGCTAGACTATTCCAATCAAAGGAAACGATCCTAGGGCTTGGTAGGGGTTCACACGGCACAAATGAAGTACCCCCTTTTTCAGGAACATCCAAACTGGTAATGCAGAATACTTCCGGGATAGGTGCATCAGTCTCCAAAGGACTGATGGGATCGATCAAAGATTGCATCGATTCGATCACTTCACTCTCCGAAGGAAGAGTGGGGTCAACCAAAGATTGCATTGGTTCAACCACTTTATCAACCAAAGGTTGATCTTACTGTAGGGAATCTATAGACAACTCAGGAACAGAGGTTGCTTCAGACATGGACCACACTCTTCGTGCCTCTGGAATGGCAGGGCATCGGTGAGTAAGGTGATCTCCCTTACAAAGTTTACAAGGGAACTTTGGTTTCTGTCCTATAGGTTTAGACTCCTTTACAACGTCAGTACTCTCATCATGACTAGCATTGGCTGACAGCTTGCCCCCAGCATGACTTGCAGTGGCTGGTTGCTTAGAAGCAGAAGACTTTTGAACTAAGGACCACACTTTTTGCACTTCTGGAAGTACAGGGCACAAATAAGTAAGGTGGTCTCCCTCACAAAACTTGCAAGGGAACTTATACTTCTGTTTATTGGGTTTGTCGATAATGTCAACTCCCTCAGCATGACTTGCAGTGGCTGATCTAGTGTCTCCAGTATGACTCACAGGAACTGGTGACTTGTCATTAATATGACTAGCAGTGATCAATGATGTGTCCTCAACATGACTGACAGTGGTTGAAGACAAACTTTCAGTGTGATTTTCAGTGACTAAAATTTTTCTCCCAGGATGACCTCCAGAGGCTGGGTAGGTGCCTCCTACATGATTTGCAGAGGCAGGGTGCTTGCCCCCAGCATGATTTCCAGAGGCTGGGTTGCTGCCCCCTTGTTTTGGCATCTTCTTCCTATTCTTCCCCCGTCTATTCCTTTTAGACTGTTGGTTACTAGTATTGTTACTTTTGCCACATGAGGTAGAAGGAGGAGGAGGAGATGTTACTAGCAAAGAAGGCACAGGGTTCTAATGCTGTTGATTTGAGGTGCTCACAAAAGAAGCGTCAGGAGCATGCAAGGCATTCGGAGTGGAGAACAACCAAACCGGCAGCCCTATAGTGAATCCATGAAGATTCAGGGTAGCCATTAAGGGAGTACCAATGTTTCCAATGAATGGAATAGCACAAGGATCCCCTAGAACAGGGGTACCTTGATTGGCGCTCGCCGGAACGCTAGACATAGTTTCCTCCTCAAATGAGCAAGAAGTTCTCTAAGGCAAACTAAGACAAGTAGCACAAAGAGCACACCACTAAAAAAAGTCCTAGGTAAATCAAACCAGGCAAACAGATGCCTTCCGGAGAAGAGTCTGGGATGATGAGGGCCCATAATAGATGAACGAAGGATGAAGAACAGTTACTCGGGGTCCACAATACAATGACTAAGGGTGCAAGCACTGGAATCACGCAACCGCCCTCCCAAAGACCTACAAGGGATTTCATCCCACGTCTGTCCTAGGTACAGTAGATATAACCCTCCGCCGTCACCTGTGTATGATCTTATGGTCAGATACTAAGGATACCACCACACCGAAAACTCCTGGGGGAACAGTCTCTGGTCGAATCAGAAGGCGTGGGCAGGGTAACTGAGCCCAAAACTCAAAAGAGTCCCCAAACACAATCCAATCTTGGTATATGCTCGAAACAGAAAGTAGGAGGTTTATTCCAAACAATCTGATCTCACAAGACCTACTGCATAGATCCGAGGCAATTTTTGAATGAGGTGGATTTACCTGTGATAGTCGAACTACGATTTTTGTGTAATGTGTGATCTTGGGTGGTTTAAGGTGTTTTAAACCCAAGATCCTAACCAAAACTAGTTGGTGAAAAGTGTAACCTAGAAAAGAAAATGTTGCTAGTACATTTTATTAGGGTTCATTTTAAAGGTTGCTTGCTTACTCAAAAAGGTAGTGGGTGTGTGAGAGTGGTTATAACAGAGATAGAATACTGAAATGAAATGCTTACCACTAAACAAATCTTTTCTTTTCAATGCAAGTCTTAAAGATACAATCTAGAATGCATATGAAAATGCAATTTTTAGTCTTTCGAATGTAAAAAAGGGTAAAAATAAAGTCTAAACGTACAAAATTAAACTCAAAACCTAAGAATGCAACTACTCAAACAAATAAGTATGCAAAAGAAATTTTTTTTCTTTTTGATGCAAAGCACTCTTAAATCCTTTAAGCCACTTGTAAGGTACTCTACTCATAAAATAATTTATTTTTTTATGCTTTTCAAAGGTGAGAAACAAAAACTGAAATTGAAAGTAACCTACTATCAAAGCAAAAGCAAAGAACTTTCAGGTTTCCTTATTGAAACAATAAAAGCAACCAATATGACTTTCAGATTTTTATTGATGTAAGCATGCCAACCATTGGGAAAAGAGTACGAAACCTACTTTTAGACCCAAACAAAGCAAATGACCTACAAAGAAGTATGGTTTGGTAAAGTCAGGTCTGCACATAAATAATGCAATCAAGGTCCTGAACAACAGCAAAGACACTTGAGCTTTCACTACAAAAAGAAAACTAAAAGCATAAGGGAGGATAAGAAACCAATCTAAAGAGAAATTTCACTCAAATAGATACCAACAGGGTCAAGTAGACTCAATAGGTTTCAAATCCAGTGGAAATGGAGCAGGTAGATTAAGACAGACTCAAATCAGGGTACAAAACACCAAACTGGTCCACAACCCCCCAACTTGGGTCAACAAGCCCCAAAACTTTCCAAACAAGCCCAAATTGATCAAAAGAGGTCCAAATCATGAACATAGGATTAGTACAAGGATAGGAGACCACTTATAGTGGTTTAACTCAGACCTAGGTTCATCAGGGACCCCAAAAAATGCAGCCATAGCCCCCCAAAACAGGTCAAGACTAAAAAAACTCAAACCCAGAATGTGTGTGCTACTGTGTATGAGGAATACTAGCGCCCAAACAGGGGAATGCGCTACTGTGCTGCACAACAGTAGCGCACAGGTGGGAAAAGTTGAAAAAATAGGGTTAAAACCCCCCACACCTGAGCCAGTAAGGGTTTGCAAGGGCTAGGAAGGGTCTGTAAGAGCCAAGGAGGGTCAAACATAACTTAATAACTGATTCTAATCAAGAAATTGAACAAAGACGATCAAACAAAACTGAAGAAATGACCTTGGATACCCCTAAGCAGATAGGCTTTCCCCAGCGGAGTCGCCATTCTGTTGTGAGGAAAATACACCTATAGTTCAGGGGAGAAATTACCAACTTACAGGTATGAAAGATAGACCTACAAATGTTCTACAAGTACAACAAGTAAGTGAAGAGATTAAAGTTAGAGATATATGCACCTTATTCAGAAGGTTGATCCAAGCTTCCTCTTCCTTGCTCTTCAATGCTATTCAGTGTCGCAGTGCCCACACCTGCAAAACAAATTCATACCTTTCTCAAATACATTTGACTACATATATAGGATTGATATTCATGACAGAAGAAAGACATCAAATTATAAGCAAACTGTAATCAAATCCGAGACAGACATAAATAGGTCATATTTGGAAAGGAAAGAACGTCTAATCTTTATTAATGAATGAAGCAAGTACATGAAATTATACCTTCCTTCAAGCTTGGCACTTCACGAAACCTAGATTCAAGGTCTCCTGCTTCTGTTCTCCAAGGATCCCAGCCTCTAATCAACTGTGCTAGGGTTTATCAAAAACTGAGGCATAAGAGAGGGGGATGAGGGTCTCCATTCCTCCAGCATAACATTGTTATAGGCTTGGTCCCCTCACATGGCCCTTCTACCTTCCTTATATAGTCAATGAAGGAGAGGAAAATCAGTTATAACTGATCAGGAGGTTGCCAAACCAACTTATTTTAACCAAAATTCGATATTTTGACTAGTACAGGAAAGTGCCCTACTCTTCCTACTGCCAACCAACGCATTTTTCAAGGTGTGCGCTACTCTAGTGAAGCAGATTCATATTTTTCAAGGTGTGTGCTACTCTACAGGCATGATAGTCGAGCACATGCCCAACTCCACAGGCATAAGAGTCGCGCACACATCCTAGTATGCCCTACTCTATGCATAGGATACCAGTGCTTTTGGGGAAAATTGGCCAAAAACAGGGTTTTCTGATGATTTTCAGGAGATGGTTTGGTCTAGAAAAGTGTTCCTAAGGGTTATAACCATCAAATGGGCCAGGAGTGAGGTAATTTCAACCATTTTTAGTGTCCCAAATGACCCTTCAATCCACAATTGTCCTGTTGTGTGACTAAACTTGATCTCAAGAAGTGTCGTCATGCGACCAAGCGATGCAAGTGTCGTCACGGACGGAGAAGTGTCATTTTAAGCTATAACACATACAATCAAATAAATGAGAAAAAAATAAAGAACTATCCATGAACCAAGGAAATGGGGAAAACCTCATGGGAAACCCCCCCCTCAAAATAGGACAGTAGGAAGCTCAGACAACTTTCACACCAAGTAGAGATTTGAGATAAACAAATCTATTTTGGGCGAAAAATTTAGTGAATATGTCTGCAATCATCTCCTCCATAGGAAAATAATGTAGTGAGATGGTCATGTTGTGCACTAGCTCCCTGATGTAGTGCATGTGAACCTCAATATGTTTGGTCCTCCGCTTTTGTACTGAGTCACTGGAAATCCGGATGACACTCAGATTATCACAAAATACGTCAAATGAAGGAGAACAACGAATTCCAAACTCAGTCAAGATCCCATGCAACCAAACTGCCTAGATAGTTGCATTCACATCCCCTCTATACTCTGCCTCTGCTGAAGATAGTGCAAGTGTTGCTTGATTTTTGCTTGACCAATAGATTTGTCCTGATCTTGAATACATACCCTGAAGTGGAATTCCTATCAGTATTGTCTCCATCCCAGTCCGAGTCAGTAAAACCAACCAGATCTAATGGAGCACTAGCATAATAGTGGATCCCAAACCCTCTCATACCTTGCACATAGTGCAAGATCCTCTTAGCTGCTTTCCAATGCAGCTCATGTGGCTCCTGCATGTACCTAGCCACAACACCAACAACATATGATAGATCTGGTCTCAAATGTGTCAGATATAACAAGCTACCAATCAACTGTCTGTAAAGAGTGCTATCAACCAAGGGTGTGGAACCACCTTCTTCCAATCTAATTCTAGATAGGAAGGGAAAGGATGTGTCTTTGCAATCAACCATATGAAACTTTGTCACTAAATCATATGCATACCTTGACTGTGAAACCATGATCCCTAAAGCATTTTGAGTTACTTCAAGATCAATGAATTGTCTCAACAATCCCAGATCTGTCATAGCGAATGCTTTGTTCAAGGAAGACTTGATGTGCTTCAACCCAGTAGCATATCCACTAGTGATGAGCAATTCATTCACATACAGAACAATCAATAACAGACATTTGCCATTCTGTTGCATGTAAACATTGCAATCAGATTTGCATCTCTCAAACTTCAGTGATAGTAAGAGGGAATCCATATTGGCATACCATTCCCTTGGGCTTGCTTGATCCCATACAATGATATCCTAAGTCTGCATACTAAGGAAGGATAATCAGTTTACCCCTCAGGTTGTCTCATGTATATATCTTATTCCAAGTCACCATGCAAGAAGGCACTCTTTACATCCATGTGATGTACCTCCCATGCATACGAAGCTGTAATGGAAAAAAAAAACCCTCACTGAATCCATCCTTGCAACAGGAGCAAATGTCTCATTGTAGTCCAACCCTTGGACTTGTGAGTATCCCTTTACAACCAACCAAGCCTTGTACTTGGTTGTAGATCCATTAGATCCAAGCTTAGTTTTGTAGATCCATTTGCATTGAACAAGTTTCCTCCTTGGTGGAAGAGGGACAAGATCCCATGTTCCATTGTTTTGCAGTGACTCATGTTCTTCATCCATGGTTGCTTGCCATCTTGGATCATGGCAAGCCTCTTAGTAAGACTGTGGATAAGATCCTACCATCATGAAGTACCTCTCAGGGAGAAGTGGATATGTATAGAAAAGTGCAATGTTTGCATCTTGGTATTGAGATCTTATTCTTCTGTAGTCAGATGGATCTCCAACAGTAACCCCAACAGCCTCAATAAGATTTTGAGCCCACTTAGGCCTTGGATTAGGAGTAGGCACTGGATCTGCTAGACCTTGTTGCTCAATATCTAGATCTGAATCATATTGGTATTCTTCTTCTGAATCTGAATATGGATCACCTGTAGAAACATCATTAGGAGCGAATGGAGGAGGTAGATCAATTATACCTTCTTTGTCAGTTGGTTGTAGATCATGCAATGGATCCTCATTGAACTGCACACTTCTTTCAATGAAGCATGTCCTGGTTGCAATTTCATTCAGCTTGTAAGCCTTTGCATCTTTTGCATATCCAAGAAGGATGCATTCGCTACTTTGAGGTTGAAGTGCTTCCTCTTGTTAGTGGGGATTCTGTCCCAAGCCTTGGATCCAAAAACCCTCAGACAAGAGACATCAGGTTTGTGTCCCTTCAATGCTTCGAATGGAGTGACCCCATTAACAGATTTTTGGGGTACCCTATTCTGAATGTATGTGGCACAATTCACTGCTTCTTCCCAAATATTTGATGGGATATCTATTGCTTCAAGTAAGTAGGTAGCCATCTCTTTCAATGACCTATTCTTCCTCTCTGCTACACCATTTTGTTGTGGTGTGTATGGAACATAATGTTGAATATGAATTCCTTCGGAAGCATTATCAGATCTAAGTGCTTTGATCTTCCTTCCAACGTGTTCTCAACTAGGGCTTTGAAAACTTTGAAGCATTCAAACACCTCAGATTTCTGCTTGATAAAGTAGATCCAACAGAACCTAGAGTAGTCATCAATGAAGGTCAGAATATATCTAGATCCATTCATTGAAGCAGTGGGCATTGGTACTAAAACATCATTGTGAATCATATCTAGGATGGAGGAAGCTCTCTTTGCCTTACCAACTTCATACTTTCGCTCTGGGTGCTTCCCTACCAAGTAACCTTTGCATATCCCTTGAGAGAATTTTAGGTTCGGTAGACCTTCAACCATCTCTTCCTTGTGCAATTGCTGGAGGTATTTGAAGTTTAGGTGTCTGAATATTTCATGCTAGAGTATACTTGTCTCATTTGCATGGGTCAAGAGAGCACTTTGATGGGATTATGGAAAGAAACATGAGAACTCATAAGTCTTGGAGGCATGATTTGCAACTCCTTTGGCTATCATCTTCCCAGATGAGATCTCAACAACCTCAACTGAATCAGGTCCAAATACTACTTTCTTTGGAGGACCTGTGTGTGTCATCTGGTAAACAAATAATAGATTGGATGCTAGAGAGGGCACATACAATACATTTTTGAACCTTCCATGATCAAGATGTATAGTACCTTTCCCTTCAACAAAGATTTGAGAGTCATCTCCCATGTGTATGCTTGGTCCATCGGTGATATCTAATGAAGAAAATGGTTCTCTGGAGGCAACCATGTGGTTGGAGGCTCCATAATCAATAAGAAAAGCTTGGGATTGTGAGAACCCAGCCTTCAATGCATGGAATCTCTCATGATATTTTGACTTGGCACCTAGATCAGTCTTCCTTGCACCTTCAGGGAGGGAAGTGTTATGCTGCTTGAGGACTTTTTCCATTAGATCTATGGTCTTCTTCATACAAGAACTCTCAGGATGATTACCCTTCTTGCAATATGTACACTTGGATTTATCAAACTTATTTTGTTTGTCCTTCTTGGAGTTGGAGGCTCCTTCTGATGGACTTGGCTTGGCATTCTGCTTGGGTTCATATGGCCTCTTGTCCTTGCCCTTGTGCTTCCTATTCACACTTTTTGCTTGTCCAACCACAAGAGCTTGATTTTCGGAGGCCTTCAAGGAACCCATCTGGATCAACTTATCTTGTTCTTGGATGAGAGATTCAATGAAAACATCTAAGGAGGGCATCTTCCAACCAAGGATTGACATTTTCCCAGAATGGAAGGTAGAGACAAAGATGGAGAATTTAGGACTTAGCTTACTTAGAATGGATAACACCAACTTCTCATCCTTCTTCTCAATGCCAAATTGCTTGCATTGCATGACCAGATATTTGAATTTTGAAAATAATTGCTGAATGGTCTCGAAACTGCTTGGTTGTAGAGAAATCAACTCATTTTCCAGAATATGGATTCTTAGCTCATCTTGGAGTCTTCAATCCATCGATGTGGAAGAGTAGATTTCTGGAAATATGAATACACATGAAACAAAATGCTTCATCCAATCTATTTAGATACTTGGCCTTCTCCATAGCTGCTTGTGGTTCAACCTCCTTCCCCATTGTTACCCCCGTACAGTGACTTGTTATGCAATACCATTTGCACATAAACCCTCCAATCAATGTAATTGAAGGGTGTTAGGATCCTCGGAGAGAGAGGAGAGTTCGAATTGTCCATGAGAACTGCTGGAGCGAATACAAGGTGAAACTATTGCTACCACTGCTGCACTCAAAAAAATCTCTAAATAACCTGCAAAAAACTCTCAATTTTTGGATATAGAATAATATTGAACATCGCTTTAGGATAGTAGGCACATTTTTCTGGATCCTTCACACCTGGCTAGACCTCATTGGATTTCTCCAATGAATTCAATGCAATGGCACTAGGATTTGCTGTGGAAATCCAAAGGATTCTGGTGCACTACCGAAAGCAGCTACTCAACCTATGCTCAAATGGATCTGATACCATGTGAAATTCTAAATCACATCAGATCTAAGAGCTGAGTATACCTCACAGAGAAATAATGAGCAGAAAAAATGAATTAGAGTGAAAACTGCAATAAAAATGAGCAGACAATTAATCATGCACGAGAACTCAGATAGGAGCAGAATAATGTCACATGATCCAATAATAAGTATAGTCAACAATGGTGAGAATTAGAATCACACAAAAGAATTCAAACCTCAGTTGGTCTAGCATAGGAATTGTCACCACTGGAGTGCTTCAGAAGACTCAAACTCAACTGAACTGATCCCAAACTCAGTTAACTGAAGACAAAATTAGTTAAATGACTAAGGAGGGCGCATCCATGAGTTTTTCATGCATATAAATCATAAAAGGGTGCATGAGGCCACAATCAGTGGCATCCGGAGCTCTAATCCCCCATAAGAGTCAGCTAACTTAGGTGGACTGCACTGGAACACTGAGTAGGTTCCTATAAAATAGGGAACTGACTAAAGTGGTCCTAAAATGATGCATGCAAGGCTTAGAAGGTGGTAGATGGATCCTAGATGACATCTGCACACCACTAGGGGGCAAATGACATCATCAAATACTAGGAAAATAAAATAATTCTAGGTAGGACAGGGATGGAGTATTAAAATATCCTAACATACCCTACCTTGACTAACATACTCCTTGAATTCAAGGATCTCACTTGATCTTCTTGATATCAACAAGAGGAGCAATAATTACTTTCTTCTTTAGTTGTACCTGGATTGTTTGCCTCTTCTGCGCACTTTTGGGGATATTTCCTTACCCATGTTTTCTTGTGCGCACTTCTATCTTGATTCTGCACTTGAATAATTTCACTAAGATTCCTTGCAATGTGATTGTTTTTGCACAAAAAGTATTCATGAGGACAGTTTACTACTCTTCGATAATACATAGCCTTATGTCCAAAACCATCACATTCATATCATCTCACAGTTTGACAATATTTTGCAACATGACCCAAGTGATTGCATCTTGCACACTTCGTCCTATTGATCCTTCTTTGGTTAGTATATTGTAAATAATTGTAGTTGTTGAAGGAACCATCATACCTTAACAACTTAACATGATTTGGGCAATGTTCATCGTCGCAAACCTTCTTTGATGCCTTTTCATAACTAAGACCTGATTTGTCTTCAGGTGATCTCTGGTCATTCAGGATTTTGTTCAAGATTGATGCGTTGTTTTTGAACTTGTTCTTCATTTCATCTTCAAAACTAGTCTTGTTGCTTTCTAGATGTGCACAATTTACTATGGGATCTTGGGCTTATTTCTTTCCCTTCATCTCAACTAGCTTATCTTCTAAGTAAGATATTTATTGGTCCTTCGACTCAAGCTTCTAGGTCAGCATGTTAATCTTCTGAGCCAATTCTTCCAAAGTAGCCTTTAGTGCAAGTTTATCTTCTTCAAGCTCTTTGACCTTGTCTTGTGCGCAAATCAGTTGTTTCTCATAGTTGATCACCTTTTCACAAACCTTTGTATCAAGAGACTCTTGAAATAGATTGTCATGTTCTTCATACTTTGATAGTTGCTCTTGCAAGAATTTACTCTTCTTTCTTGACTTCTTTAATTCATCCAGGGCACTAATCAATTCACCTTCCCAGTCAACATATGCAACATAGTCTTCTTCTTTAGATTGATTATCTATCTTAACTTCTGCAACAGGATTTGGAGGTGTTTTGATCAATCCACTAAGGCCAATCATCTCTGCTTTATTCTTCCACAAAGGCCATGAAAAGTACCACTTTGGCTCTTTGTCGTAGTCACTTCCTTCAGATACATTGTTGTCTTCCTCATTATATAGACTTTTCTTCTGTTTTGGAATCCTCCTTTTATTTTCAGGTTTGTGCTGATTGCGTGCAGTTCTTAGTCATTGTCATTGTCTCCATCTTTCTATGTAAGGTCACTTATAAGCGAAATGGCCTATTCCTCCACATTTAAAACATTTGAAAGGCAATTTGTTTTTGTACTTACCTCATCCTATTTTAAGCTTCCTTACAAAGTTTGACTCTTAATCATCTGATTCATTGCAAGAGTCTTTGTCATGATCGTGCTTATAATTTCCAGTGGCTTTAAAAGCAACTTCATTTCTGATGGGAATCTCTTTCTAAATTCTCATTTCATATGCTGCTAAAATCCCCTGAAGTTCATCCTTTGTCAGGTTTTCAAGATTAGCTATGTATTCCAATACAAACACCTTTGCATCAAATCTTGAGGGTAGAGTTCTTAGTATCTTCTGTACCATAGATTTTTCTTCTAGGGTGACCCCAAGACAGAGCAAATTGGATTATTAGATTCACATATAACCATGTACATACAGAGCACCGATATTATAGTCCACATTCACAACAAATCTACAAAAGAGATCAACATAATTGATGGGAGTTTGGGGCAAATTACTTCTTTTTAATCACAGAGTATGGGTACTATGTTTTTTATTCCAACCACACACGCGATTACAATCCAGGTATATATATATATATATATAGAACTTACTCAAGTCTATCGGATCCAAGCAAACATGATCTTGTTTACTAAATACAGAAACTCACAACAAACCCATCCTCGATCTACTTACACAAAGATTCAAGGATTTAATTGGAAAATTTCCATTATTACATTCAAATAAACCAACACCTATCACACAAGCAAATTTATGACTTTCTAGAATCCAATTACAGATATTTACTTGAATCAATCCATGGAATTTAAGCTTGAATTCTAGGTACAATTTAGTGAATTATCTAGGTCAGATGCTCCTGCATCACTTAGTTAGGATATTCCCTTTGCCGAATTAGCATCATGAGGAGGAGTTACCAAAAACCAAGGAGTGGAGGCCAAGAATATCTCAAGGAGGGTGCACTAGTCATGTGAGATGAGAGAGTGAGTCCAATAGGATAATAAATGACATGTAAGCACAAAAATATGGAGCATCTCCATGAATAGAGGAGTGGGGCGCACGTATGGAGGTGGAGGCTAAATTCTAGCTTGTGGAAGCTAAAATCTAGCTTACAACTCCTAGAATCTAGGGATAGGGCTCATAAATGACAAAAAACACATAAATGGGAGGGAATGTCTCCCAAGGAGGGTGCACTTGGAAAGAGGGGAACACTAAGGCATGCATAAGGTGCAATAGTAATTCCATAGTCCATAAAAATAAAAAATAGGGCCCATTGTATAATGTTCGGGTGACCAACACTACTAATGTCACCAAGGTGCAAAATGAACTAGGATGGAAAAATTTCATCCAAAAACAAGTTATAAGGTGCTAGATATGTCCCCCATTCCCCATCATATTGAAAGATCCATGGTCTCCCATACTCTTTTAGTTGCCTTTGTTGAGCCAGTTGTTTAATTAATAAATAGCAACAACATTCAAAGATAGAAACAATGCCAATAATAACATTAATATTAATAATAGTGCCAAAGTCCAAAGTCGTATCATCAAACAATAATCATAAGTCCATAATCACATTAACATGCAAAATAAAATATGTCCACCGTCACATAAAAGATCATAAGTTAGGGGCTTAAGAAGTACTTTGTCCCAAATTTAGTTGGCTAAGGCGCAGTGCAGAACCTTGATGAATTTATTTTCTTTCAAACCACATAGCAGTGAGTTTCTGGCTCTTACATTGGATTCATATATTCTCCTCTCGGCTAGATTAATTGGCACAATTGTTGGGACATTGTAACCATCAACAATGGACTGCCAGACATCTACTCCCAGTGATTGCAGATATACTTCCATCTTAACCTTCCAAAAGGTGTAGTTGGTGCCATCAAATACTGGTGCTCTGTTGGTGGAAAGACCTTCCTGCTTGTCCATATATGCACAAGGATCTATCTTCCAGATGTTAATCTGTTACTGAAGACACCTGCTCTGATACCAATTGTTGGAATTGATTTAATACCGAGAGGGGGGCGAATTAGTATTAGAACAATTATTATCAGTTTTTAACTTCTTTAACATACTAGCCTGAACTTAATCCTAATGTTCAATTATGCATCCAACATAAATAAAACATTCATCCACATATGCACCAAGAAAAAGAACACAAGACACACATAATTTTGATGTGGAAACCCAAACGAGAGAAAACCACAAAATGCTCTTTTGTGATGAAAATATTACATTCAAGGAAGTGTCGAGTTCCTGTGTTTACTAGCACCAACTAGAAGGAGGCACTGACCCCCTGATTTTACAAGCACTGACCTAAAGGAAGCACCAACTGGAAGGAGGCTATGACCCCCTGTTCCTTGCCCTGTACTGCTGCCCAAATATACAAAATAAGATGTTTCCTTACTAAACTTCCAACATGCGCACACTTCTAATCTTTTGATGTTCGTTCTGCTATGCGCACCTTCTTTACGCAGTCGTATTGCTACAACTTCCCTGCATACATCACTTGACTTCTCATTCTACTCAACACTTCACTTCAACTATTGTCGCACTTGATATTGTGTGCTTCTTCATATGCTGTAGTTTTCACCATTGATTTAATGTGTCATTCTTTTACTGTGCAATTTCCCTCTCAATTGATACTATGCATCAAATGATGACTTGTTGTTCTGATGTCACACAGCAGTATCAGATGGAACTGTGCACTTACCGAGATGTGTCCTTTTTGTTTAAGTGCCACAGTCTTTCAGACAATCCGTGACATGTTGTGCATCAAATGATTCTTCCTTTTGGTTTAACACACTTGCCTCAGATCATCCTCATCATGACGTTCATACTTGATTCCGTTGCTACTCGGTCTCTGCGCATTTGATGGACTTCTTCACTTTGCACACTTCAACTCAATCCTCATACATCAATCAAACTTCTCCAATTTGCACATGTTCTAATATATTTCATGTCTGAGTCTGCGCGGATCCACCTTAGAGCATTTGTGATTGTTTGCATGCTGTTCACAATATGGTCATTCGGTCCTCACACACTTGTGCATCCTCTGCATGCTTCCTTTATGTCTTAGTACAATTGTCACAAATCTACAACATCATTCTGCGCACCATCAGTTAAATCATTCCTCTGGTTGTGCGCACTCGACTCCTCCCTAGATCATACTGTTCTATACCTCAAGCCCTTGATGCCCCAAATATAAATATGTATCTTCTAATTAAAAGCTCTTCAACCTCGTCACCAAGCTTACCTCAAATATCCAACTTGCTTTCCTTTTTATACATGTCCTACATGGATTGTATGTCCACAAGTTGGGTGTGGCATTCCTTCTTCCTTGCTTCACGGATTGTGCTTCTTCCACTTGGCATGTTTTGCGCTGTTGATGTGTCCTTTATTTATGGGTTCTGCACATACATGGTGCTTAACTTGGTGGAACTTTCACCCTTGTTGTACCATCACTTGTGGGTCTTTCTCACTTGATTTTTCAATGCTTTGTGGAACTTGTGCATACATGATCTTCGACTTGGTGGGACTTTGACCCTTGTGGTACCATCACTTGGGGGTCTTGCACACTTGCTGTCTCGTCGACTATGGAATTTGTGCATATACCGACTTCAACAGCTATACCCTTCTTGGAACTTGTGTGCGCTTCAACAACTAAAATATTCTTCTGATTCATGAGACTTGCACACTTTCAGAATTTGCATAATTGTTCAACCATTTCTTGTTTCGTTCTGCTTGCGAACTCCACTAGAGTTGTTTGCACACTCTAGACGATGTCCCAACTATTCTTTGACTTGCTTGCGCACTCTTCAAACCTTTTTCCAACCAACTCTTTAGCTTGTACCTTGAAGGACTATGAATAGATGGACTTGTGACTTGCTCAAGTACATGTGCCTTATGTACTTCTTCAAACTGGATATGCATAATGTACCCTTGGACACACTTCTTCAAACTGGATGCAACTTCTAGATATACTTCTTTAGACTGACATCCATATACTTCACCATCTTGCTTGCGCATACTTCTTCAATGTGGATTTTCTACACTTCTTCAAGCTAGCATGGGAATACTCGATCCACTTGAAATCAATGACTCAAACTGAATCAATTGACATCCTATTTGACATTAGTTGACATCAATGCCAACCAAATTTCAACAACCTTTTCACCATAGAGCATTGTTTCCTGTAGGAGTATCACATTCGGTTTGGTTTCTTTGAACAATCTTTGGAGGGCCCGTTACTTGGGATGCACTCCAAGTCCCCTAACATTGAGGGTTGTAATTATCATTTTGGAACCCTCGCGAGGGCCTTCTGTGCTCTAAGTACCCGAAACTCTCCCTGGATGCTTCCCATAGGGAAATATTTTGATACTACTCCCACCACTTTCTAAACCGAAAATTCTGAAGGGGAAGGTTGTGAAAGCATAGCTAGTTCACCTTGTACCGCTCCTTTGAGTGCCTGTTTTCCCTCTTGACAAATTTTCCCTACTCCATCCTTAACCGCTTCCACATTTAAGTCAACAGAGGAACTAACATTCAAAGAGCTTTCAACATTCTTTTTGAACTTCCCAGAATAAACCTGCAATGGGATTTTTAACAATGCCTCTTTATAAGAGGGGATGAGAGATGAGATAAGCTCAATGTCCTCTGATAGAGGTTCCTCTGAAGAATGTCATTGAGAGGTAGTAATATGGCTTATATCAACACTATAACCATAGTTCCCAAGGAGGTCCAGCTGTTTAAAGACCGGCTTGGGTACTTCATCATCATCAGTATTTTTTTATGTGGAAAGGGATTCTGATTGGTTCTAGACTATAATCTAGTCACAATTCCCCAACATGAACTCAAACTTTAATAGTAATAGCTGAAGGCTGATCAACTTCTCCATTCATAGCATCACCACTAAGACCATTTAGTCAGAGACCTTCTTCTCCATCAGTTGTTAATCCTATACTATCATGAATGATGATATCATTATGAAACAGATTTGATAAAGGAGAGGACTTACCGCAGTCAAAAGGGACCAAATACTGTGTATTGGTCCCCTCGAGGACCTCAGCATGAGCAAAGAACTTTGGATCTAAGATGAGCTTCTCAAGACTAGCATGACGGGCCAACTCCTCTTGTCTTATCTCCTTAGAGTTCCCAGAATAGATAACAAGGGAGCCATGTTGATATCCAAAATGGAAGGAGGCCTTCAAGTGCCCCATGTTTATGCAAATAGAGCACCAGAATGGTACATTCCAATAATCCATTTTTTGGGTAAAATATAGACCCCTCCAGTCTATTTCCAGTTCTTCCAAGAAACCCTGACTCACATCCATTTCAATAAGGAGTTTCCCATCTCACTTATCCCTACCTACAAGGATGATGTCTTCAACAAACATGAGATGTCATAAGGCATTCCCCACCGCTTTGAACCCATCTTTGTTCCAGAATTCCAAGGGAAACATGGGAAAGAGAACCCATATATTCTTTAGTGTGAGTTTCTCTTTTGCAATGTCAAAGTTTAGGTGCCATCTTTTAAGCATTAGACTTCCTTTCCCGCATAGCCAGAGACCCCCCAGTATCTTCAAATCATCCATTTACGATTGGAAGTGAAAACCATAACAACCTTTGGTGGGAAAATATACCTTAGGGAGGTGCCCTAGAAGGGGCTTCCATGTATCATCCATATAAGAATCAATAGAGTTTTTTGGAGGAGTCCAGGGTCCAAACTTCCCGACCAAGACTCTTAGAGAGAGGTCCGTCAGATCTTCCATGCCTATATCTCTCCCAACAACCAATTTTTGTCTGGTTGCTCTGGTTATTTGTAATTTTTGCTTCCGTTTTCTAAATGGGTGATAAACACCTCCCAGTTTTGCAGAAGTTTGAGCCTCCTCCTCTCAATTTTTGGGAATTGACTAACTTGTATTAAGGTTTTTGAAGGGTTCTAGATATACCACTACTTTTCCTTTCCCTTTCTGGAGCATTTTGAGGTCTTGTTGAAGTGGAGGGTAGTCACAAACATAAGTAACCACCTTTTCGACCTCACAGACCCGTGAAATCACCTTTTGGACCACATTCGATGGAGTAGTCTACGTCCTTCCATTTTTAAAGTACGGCATCCATTTCGGAGAAATGTCCTGACAAGATTTAGGATTATTAATTGTTTCCTGGCAATCATCAGTCGTGCAACTATCAATCAACAGTCCCAAAGGTGGTCCCTCTTAATGATAATAAAGGGTTGGTTATGATAAATTTCCCTTCGCATTTTGAGCCAGAGCAAGGTGTTCACGAAATTCCACCTCCAACTTGAAAATCCTGCTTCACCCCCAATTCTTTGCACTGGAGGGCTAGTAAAGAGCACATATTTGTCTTGATAGTTTCTTACCTTGAATCCAAAGGCTACTACATCCATCACTTAAAAATCCTTAGAAACCAACAGACCCTCTCTGATATATAGAAACAAATATGAACATTACCTTGAAAACAATATTTGTATTACCTAGATGTCAATCCTTCCCCTTCATAGGTTTGGTCATGTACTTATCGTTGACCTTGTAATTCTTTTTAAATTTCTTATTTGTTTAGTAAATTAAATCCTTTGGATTTTTCTAGAACAAAGTGCATGGAACATGGATAGGAGTACATCTTTGTCCCCTATTGAATCATCCTCACTAGTTCCAATAGCTTCATATTTTAATTTTTCCTTTAACATCCAGTTGGGACCCTTCATTTCTATAGGGTCTATCATGTCCCTCGATTGCTCCTCCTCTAAAATTTGGGTTCCCTCCAAAGGGGAGGGGATCAATTTTTCAATGTATAGTGATATAATCCTTTTCTGGTTTTATATTTGGGCATATTATTTATAATCTAGGTGAACAATCTCCAATACAACCTCAAAGATACTCCTTTCATGACCTAACTATCAATCACATCTACAGGGATTTCAGTGACGTTGTTGAAGCACTCTCAAAAGAGGAACTAGATGGGGAAGATGGCCGACTTTCCTGGGAGCAATGGACTGATGGAGCTTTAACTCATAGTGGTACATTGTTTCTCTATGAAGAACTTGCTTGATACTTGAGATGGTATTGTTTTCAATTTTTTATGATGTTGGGGAGGATGGATTTTTTTTGATATATGGTTTTACTGGTTTTGTATCTACTCTTGATAAGTTATTTTGGGACTGTATGTTATTTTTCAAACTTTGTATTGTTGTGACTTCTGGAAATATAAAGGCCCCGCCTTTATTCCTTGGAGATGTACTTTTTGATTCGAAGTAATAACAAAAGTACAATTTTTTTTTGCTTGAATATATATATATATATATATATATATATATTCAAAAACATTTAAATTAAAATCAGAATATTTAAAAAGTTTTTAAATAGTGAAAGATTTCTCATTAAATAAACTCACGACAATATTTAAATAAAAAAGGATATTAATTTTGCATTAAATAACTTGTAGTTAAATTAAATAACACAAAAAATCCACAGCTTGCATAATATTAAACTTTATATCAAGAATGAGTTAAATTAATAACAAAATATTAAAAAAATTAAATTCAAAAAGGTTCCAAATGAATTGGCCCATGGCATACCAAAGAGTGAAAGAACTTTGTAGTCGACAAACCATATATAAAACCATGATACCATGGTGAAATAAAATTAAACCCATGACTATTAGAAACTAAACCCACTGCTATGCAACCAACCCACTGTGCACAGGTTAAACCACGGAAAGAGAAGGCTCACGACATAGCAAACACAATTAATGCAGCCTGAAGGCAGATACACGATTTCACCTACGGCCTGCAAACCCATGATGCATGGAAGAGAGGGGTTTATCCCACGACCAACAAAAAATAAAACCACGCAGAGGATAAAATGCAGTAGCCATCCGTATGGTCCACGTGGAGGGGAAAAGGACACCCAAGAAAGTTAAAAAATGCCCTCAAACAAAAAATTATCCCCGTAAACAACAAATTCACCCTCAAGCAAGCAAATCCACCCCTCAAACAGTCAAATCAACCTTCAAAGAGACAAATCTAGCCTCCAATAGTTAGATCTGATCACCCACAACAAAAAGGAAGAAGAGAAGAGGGCCTAAACAACAAAAAAATGTAGTCCATACGATCTGTACAATACTGGATTAGAGGGTGGGTAGGCTCATTAGAAAGGCATCGAAAAACCACACCCAACAAAAAACATTTGATTGCAAACAGACTCCTAGATCACAAGATATCAACTTCGGAAGATAAGACTAGGTTCGGTAAAAAAACAAGTTTGGAAGTTACGAGACCTAAAAGTGCATAAGAAACTTTACTATTTAGAAAAAATAAAAGCCCTAAACTAGCCTTAGGCAAATTAATTCATATATGGGAAATCAAATGCCAATTTTAATGAACCAATAGTCGATCTCAACTAATTTCCGCATTCAAGAGATAATGGCAAGGTTAGAATTTTAAAAAATTGAACAAGAATGAGGGAAACCTACAAAACAAGGGTTAGGGTTTGAAGAAAAAATCTCAAACTTGCATAAAAAATGCCCAGATCTAAAGAGAAGTTTTGATGGCTACTAGATATGACAACAAAACAACAGGATAAGGAGAGCCCCAACAAAAATATGAGAATACATCAATAACATATAAAAATACATAACATCAAAAGCATAACTAGCCTAGTATCCTATCCATACAACAACAAATACCGGAAATAAATGGTAAAACCCCGAATGGGGAAACATCCATTAATCTCCAATGTTACAATAGAGATCTCCCACACATCACACTCCATCTTCACAGCAACACACACAATGTGTCTACAAGATGATCATTAGATGTATTTCCTTCTTTCCATGTGTCTTGATAAGATTCTCTTGACTCTATTATATACCAAGAGGTAAGGAGGAATTACATCCCAATATTACATGTGGGATAACTCTTTTACAAAAGAGTGGACATTATTACCTTCCAAATTAATGCATTCAGTTATCGTTACATATTCTAACATCTTCTAATGAGTCTCTCAAAGAATTCGAACTACTTTCGCTTGGAGATATTACAAGTGATCAACAAAAATGTTTGCCTTAACTTGTTGTTTTTGGAGATGTGTTGTATTTGGAAAAGGAAAAAAGAAGGGAAACACAGAGGGAGCCAAGGTTTGAAAACCAATATATAATTTAAATGGAGAATGACTCGTGGAGGATTGAACTTCTTGGTTATACACATGCTCAATGTGGTTAGGGATCAAATCTAATTCTCTCTCCCTCTATTTATAATTTTATTTTTAGTGAAATTCACATCCTACGGAAACCCACCAAGAACTTTCCCTCATTTTGAGGATGGTACCTAGGATAAACCAAGTTTCATATAAATTGGAGGCATTGGAAACAGAGGGATCAAAGCCATTACAACAATATACTCCTTAAGAGCTCAACATGTCACTTGCAAGAATTAAACCTTGGTCGAAAAGATAACACTCCTCTCAACCACTTGGGCTATACCCAATTGAAAACTCAAATCCTTTTTGGAAAGAGAATTTTGATGATAAATTTGAAGGCTTGAACTATGGTACATCAACCACTTCAATTTGTCCATTAGTCAGTGTATGAAGAACAATGAATAAATTAAGTGAGGTTCCTTATATTTTCCAAAGGAAGCAGAAAAAATGCCCCACAAAATGTGAGTCAAGATCAACCATAACATTGGTGGGAAGATGAAAGGATTTCCAAACATAGTCAAATACTAATTGGGCTAAGTCACTAACATAATTGATTTTGTGACAAGGAATGGACTTATACATTTTACTAAATCGATTGACAACCACAAAGATGCAATTGTTGTCTTGAATGGTCATGGGAAAACCTCTAATCAAGTCCATGGAAATGTTTTCCCATGGATAAGTGGGAATGGGAAAAATGAAACTCAAAACAAACCAACTTTCCTATTAACTAGTTTTGACTAACAATAAACTGCACAATGTCGTAAGAAATTAAGAACACCTCATTTCTTTTGAGGGAAGTACAAGAAACATTGTAAGTGATGAAGAGTCTTCTTCTTACCAAACTGACCACCATAGGGAGTAGAGCCTTCTTCTTTTGGAAGAAAACTATGTGATCACAAGGTACACACAACTTATTAAACATATACAATCATCCTTCCTTGATATGAAAATCCTATAAAGGTACTAAGTTTCAATATGTTGGATGTTGGAGGCTTTTCTAAGCCTACCCAACATATCACTATAACAAAACATGCATCAACACTGAAGTTAACATTGAATTGTATTGCATATTTTTCTTCATGTTGCAACATTTTCCCAGTGCACAAGTTGGTGTTAAACTAACTTTCATATTTAATTTTTGGTTTAGTGCAACTTTAGAGCTAGATTTAACATCAAATTTAATGTTGTTTGTTTGTAAATTACAATTTATGGAAATAAAAACAAAAAACAAAAAATTGTAAAGGGATGTTGGAATTTGAGCCTAATTCACTTGTCAAAATGCATGAGTTCTATTTGAGCTACATTCCCACAAAATATACCACTAAAAGTGCAAATATGAAATAAAACTAGAATAACCTAGTGCAAATTAAAATTTATGGAAATATAAAGGAAATTTTTTTAAGAATGAAAAATAGAAACAAAAAATGGTAAGGGAATGTCATGCCTTGAACCTAGATCACTTACCAAAATGTAAGAACTATACTTGAGTTACATTCACACAAAATCGATCTCAAAAGCACAGACGTCAATTGAAACTAGCCTAACCTATGCATGCAAACAAGTGAATAATGCATATATAAGATAAATATCAACATTTAATACTAAAATAAAAGAAAGTAATGAGATATAGATGGGTGCTAATATTTGAACTTGGATCTCCTTATGAGAATTCAAGGCCCTTCCTTAGGCGAGACTTATGAATTACATGTGTGCATTAAACATGCTCCTCAAGATGTTATTTTTTTCATCTTTCTCTGTTAAACCTACAACAAAAAAATAAGAATAAATATTAGCAAAACAATAAAGGAAGATCAAAGTAAAAGATAGAGGAAAGTGTATAAGGGAAGGGAGAAGCCATTTATTTCCTTATTTAGGTTCTTCCATGAAACACTAAACCTCCAAAAAAAAAAATAGCAAATCAATAAAGGAAAACCAAATTAAAAGACAAAGGAAAGCGTATAAGGGAAGATAGAATCCAATGCCTTCCTTATGGAGGTTCTTCCATGAAACCCTAGCCTCCATGCATGAAACCCTAAACTTACAAAACAAAACAATGATAAGCATGAGAAAAATCAACAAAGTAAAAGAAAAATAAAATAGGAAGGAAGGAGGAGAAGGGAATGGAGAATCCATTACCTTTATTGTGGAGGTTAATCCATGAAACCCTATCCTCCATGCATGAAAACCTAAACCTACAACAATAAAATAAGCATTAGAAAATCAATAAAGGAAAAAGTATAGTAAAAGCCAAAGGAAGGAGGAGAAGGGAAGGGAGAACCCATTACCTTCCTCATGGAAATCGCTCCATGAAATTCAATCCCTATAATCCATGAAAATGAAACCCTAATAGAAGAAACCCTAAGGGAGAAAGGATAAAGGAGGAGAAGATAAGATATAAGGAGAGGAATATCATCATACTCATGATGATTGAGACAATGGGCTTATTTTTAACCCTTGATATTTCTTAAATTTCTTTTAGAAAAATTTCCTTGTTTTTATTTAGTTACTTGGGAAACCTAATGCCAAACCTAATGCGAAACCTGAAACAAGATAACATAACAAAACATAGAAATACATCAAAATGAATTAAGAAGGCACATGTTATCACATAGAAGAATATATTTCATACACATACACAAAACATTATTCCACACTAGATTGACCCATAAGGCTATCCATTTATAGCACCAATATGTAACAAATTCCCTTGAAATGAAGAAGAATAGGTCCACATACTTGGTCATAACACATAACGACCTCCAAGGTTTCCACCCTGTTTTGTACCATAGTTGGTTGTTCTATTCTAACAACTTGATCGATCGAATGCTCAGTCAAATGGCTAGTAAGCTCCCTAGTTGATCTGCCAATTAACCACTTAGTTGACTCTTCTAGTCTACTATCGTCTGTCAATTAACTATCTCTATAAATTCCAGAGTTCTGATTAATTAGAAAGACATGTTCTTTCAACAAATACATGGTTGCAAAATGACATTTTTCACTATAAAAGGCATAAATGTTATGACCATTTTTACAAACTATTGATAGCTTCACTATTAGCATTATTAGTACAAAAAAAAGAACCATCCAGAATCAATACTGACATATAAAATATTATTTAGTAAATGTTGGTGCATGCATAATGCTAGGGAAATTTTTGTGTTTTTCTAGTAAAGTGTGAGGATGTTGTAGCATATAAAATCCATGATACCTTTGTTGAGAAACAAATTTATGCCAACATCTTGAGACCGATGAAGGATAATTTTGAGTATTATATCAAGATCCAAAGCATGTATGTAATCTTTCATATGCATGTCCAGCATGGTTTTTTCCCCCGCTATGCACCTTCCTTGATTGCAATCCTATGTAATTTCAAGCATGTCCTCCCTATCCAACTATGTTATTTTTTTTTGTTTGTAAACTTGCATGCATTACTATAAGTAGGAAGATAAATGATTGCAACATGTACATGAATGTCAAATCGAATGAATGGACAAGGAGAATATTTTCCAAACCCACCACTTTACAAACTAACGTCAAGGACTAGACATGGTCAAGTCAAGCTCACAATCGAATAGCCCTGATCTGAGAGCGGTGTCCTTGAGTGGGAACAAGTGACATTACAAGGCCTAGACTCATAAACAACATTACAGTTCCACATATAGCGTTCTGATAAAAGAACATCACAAACTTCAAGTGGGGATATATTCCACATCTTGGCAATTTTAATACAATTTTTTAAGTCCCTAACTTCTAAAATGTTTTTTAGGCGTTTCCCTTGCATTTTTCTAAGTTGACATAGGCCATAAAGTCTTTGATTGTGTGGACTATCAAACTCATAAATAATGAATTAAGCTTTGTAATGGTTTGATAAAATCCCTAAACAGAATTTGTATGCAAAATATGTGCCCCTAGGAAGTTGATGTATGGATATTTAGAGTTTTTTCATCATAGGGTATCATACATACTTTATGTTAAAGGAAAATTTTGGCCTCTTGTAACGTTCTTCTTGTGAATGAGTGTAGCCAACACATCTCTATTCAAAGATAAAGCTACCACCATTCTCTCTAGTTTGCATTGGTTTTGAATTCTACAATGTTTTCCCCATTTCATTCATTAATGGAATCTGACTTTTATTATATTATTTTTATCTCTAAAATATCTTTGTGTGCATGTGTGTGTGTATTTAGTTATATCTCTTCATTTTTTTTCTATATAATCCAAATCACTCGACTATCCTCAATTCATATCATGCATTTTTCTTTCCTTCTTATGTTTCAAACAACCAAAACACATCAGCAAGTGCTTCTCCATATTTCAACTAAAAAATAATGTTCTTCTTCATGATCTGATTCACATTTCCCTCATACACAACTTCCCATTGTTTGGGACTTTATTTGTCTAATTGATCATGCTCTCTCACTTGCTTCATTCAATCTATCGATACCCCAATTCTCTAGACATCCCTCCTCCATAAAGTCTTCTCTTTGGATTCTTAGTATGTTATGAATACTTTCTCTTTCAACTACCTGTCGATATTTTCTTCTTGTTTCTATAGCCTTTCCAACTCCTTAAGATGTGCTTCAATACTCCATTCTCTATCCGTTGTCTTCTTCAGTACTTCTCTTTGGTGAACCTCCCACATTTTGTTTAGCCACCACTTCTCAATTATCACATTACTCTTTAATGTTCATTTTTCTCTCTCCAAATCCTATTCTTTCTCCACGGTACCATCCTCATTTAGTTACTCACTTTCACTAGCTCCATCCCAGGTCACCTCTATGCACAAAGGCTTACACTTCCATGGTTGTTGGATTGAATAGCATGTAATCCTACTCTACCCATAATATTTTTACCCAAGTCACGACCTCATTCACCAACCTTACATGACCTCCCTTACTGAACTATTCTTTTATTCTTGAGAAAGATTGGTTCAACGTCACATACATGGTAGTATTTTTCCACTATGGAGACCATGGGGTACCCAATTCCACTTATCAATTTGCTCTGATACAACTTTATCACATACCTAGTAGCCTCTGACAACTATGTAGACCACAGGGTACCTAATTCCACTTATCTATTTTCTCTAATACCACTCTACAGTGTACCTAACCACCTCCATGATATTGTTGAGGTTATGGGTAAAAATATGAACTTGAATACAACATATCACCCACATGCAGATGTGCAGATTGAAAGGGTGAATCAAGTCATTGAGGATATGCTTAGAATGTATGTGATGTACCATCAATATAATTAGTGGGAATATTATTTGTACTTGGTTGATTTTGCATACAATAATGGATATCATGCTTATTTGAAGATGAGTCCATTTGAAGCCTTGTATGGTAGAAAACGCAATACTTCCATTAGTTAGAACAATCTAGTAGATAAAGTCATAGTTGGGATAGAGTTACAGGAGGAAATGGAAGAATGGGTTGTTAATATTAGGAATAATTGGAAGACGACATGGGACAAACATAAAAGTTATGCATAAAAGGGAAAAGTATCAAGAGAATTCATAGTTGGTGAACATGTGTATCTAAAAGTCAAGCCAAAGAAGAGTTTGCTTAAGCTTGAAATTTTTCCTAACCTAGCGCCCAGATACTGTAGCCATTTGAAATTATAGATACAATAAGGCATGTTGCATGTGAGATTGCATTGATTGCCTACATAAAATTGCATAATGTATTTATTGTAATTTGTGTAATTATTGAAAAAGTATATACCTAATCCTAACCATACTATTAATTAGACTATGATTTAGGTGGAACCGGAGGGAGATATTCTGGTACAACCAGTACGATCCTCGATAGAAAGGTTGCATTGCTAAAGAATATATAAATAGGGAAAGTAAAGGTCCAATGGATGCACTACGGCCCCATAGAAGCAAAGTGGGATCTAGATGATGCGATGTGGGAGGCATACTTGTAGTTGTTTTCAAAGTTTTGATGTAATGTTTTGTACATGTACATAGCTCTATTATGCATCGAGGACAATGAATAAATTAATGGGAATGGGAATGTAACACCCATTTTTCACCCCAAGAGTATGTAATGAGGTGAAGGCGAGATGTCGGACTTATATGGTCTAGGAGACCATGGATATTATAAATGTTGTACATACTTGTTATTATAAAAATCCTTGACAGTTGGAAGGGAAGAAAGTTGAAGAAGGGATGGCGAGTTATGACTCTACAAGTAGGGGGAATAAAATGGGGCTAAGGGGTGATAACCTGTTGATGCCTCGAAGATCGCGGCAACAATCAACAATGGATTCTCCTCGGTAAGCAAGCCCAATTAGATCGCTC
The DNA here is from genome assembly GCA_027924585.1 of Larix kaempferi. Lineage (NCBI taxonomy): Eukaryota > Viridiplantae > Streptophyta > Pinopsida > Pinales > Pinaceae > Larix > Larix kaempferi. The sequence goes on from BSBM01000368.1 coordinate 11,867,399, forward strand.
ACCGTTTGGTGTGGGGAATCCGTCTGGTTAACGGCCCGACTACCGTGTAAGATTTTAAAGATTTGTTTCCTTTTCACCGGTTGCGGCCCGATCTAGCATTTATGATTTTTTTAATTTTAAAGATGATGTGCAAGTGCTGTAATCTAAAAGCATGCAATTAAACAAATCTGATCTAAAACTGTTTTAAGCAAATTTAATCTATCCTTGCAAGGAGCAAACTGAAAGAATGAGTAATATGCTGGAATTACAACCAAGAATTTCACAGATAGCTGTTCCAATTAATAGATGCATTTACAGTAGAAAGTAAAAGATTATCAAAGATACATTTGACAGAGATAAACATTCCATTACTCATTTAACACAGAAATTTTACACAGGAAAATGAAATCATAACAGGAAATAATTCGGATTAGTTAAGAACGATCTCATAGTCAATGTATGAACAACGCTGAAATAATTCGGCAAACATTCAAAACATTTCCAAAGAAAAACACCTTGCAGGATTTCCCAGGAAAAATGGAGCTTTCTTTATTGATGTAGCAAAGTAACTCACGTACAAAAATTCAGTCTTTCCTTTCACCTGCCAAAAGTCCTTTCTCATCTCTTCTATTCCTATATTTATAGATTTTACAAAATTTGTCTCTTCCCAAAACCTAACCCTAGGGAAACACAAAAGTTTGTCCTCTAGTGCCTAAAGAGACAACAATTTCCAGCTGTTTTTTACAAATATTTATACAATAAAAATAGCTCCAGCTGTCTTTTACAAAATTACAATAAAACAAAATTAAATTCCAGATGGCTATGCTGCCTTAGCCAGTTTTTCTATCCCTGCTGAGTCATCCACTTCAGCAGGACTGCTTGCTTCAGCCGGTTTGTCCACTTCCTTAATATAGCTGGCCCACCGACTAATTCCTCGCAAAATGACATTTCCCCACACAAAAACCACCATTGATAGCGCTATTTCATGCTTACGCCAATATGATTTAATGCTTGTTGCTCTTGCTGTAGTCGCCTGAGCAATATCTTCTAGGAAATAGGCATGGATAGAGGCCTGTCCAATAAACTGGTGGAGGTATTCTAGGGTTAGGGCATCTATCTTCTTCAGGTACTCTGATTCTGTACTCAGATCACCCTGTAAGTCTGCTAAACGTTGTTCCTTTTCAGGAAACTCATATATGGATTGAGGTAAAACCATGTGACATTTCTCATGGGTTTCCCAGATTCTTGAGTAGAAGGCGTGACAGTTCTTGATGGTTTTCCGGATTTCGACACTTAACTTTGCACCACAATCTCTACCAAACTCTAGGACTCCTGCATCCAAGTCTAATTCATCAGCAGTCTTAACGCATAGGCTTGTCGAGAATCCAGATTTCCCTTTCCTCCATTCAAAATGTTCATAAATCTCTTCCAAGTGGTGCACATATTTCTTCTTCAGCTTCAGCACCTCGACTTCAATGGCTGTCATCCTTGTTATCATTTCTTTTACCCTGCATACCTCTTATGAAATCAACACTAGTGATTGATGAATCTTCTCTCACATGTCGCAGGCTTGCTCGTGGAACGCGGCTATATCTTGCTTCTTCTCATTTGCAACCTTGAGCTGCTCTAATACCTGCGCTTTTTCTTGCGTCAACCTTTCGAACTGAGGCTTAAGGAATCCAATTTGCTACATGTTGTTGGCTTCACGCTTCTCCATTTCTTCTACGCGAGCTTCCAAGTCTTTCTTCTCACTTTCTGAGATTGCCAACTACACATCTAGTGTGCTCCTCTCACCTTTGAGCCGTAGGATTTGCAAATCTGTTTCTTTCTTTTCTTCCTGAAGCTTGTTGAATTTTAACCTTAACTCATTTCCTTCTAACACCTCCTTCTGCATGTTACTTTTTACTTTGAAACATTTTTCCTTGTACTTCCTTGCTTCTTCCACCAGACGGTCTACATTATCTTTACTTGCCTGAGCCGAAGCCACACTGCATGCTGCTGTGAAGACATGGTCGCTGTCGGTCCCTGTAAAAAGCAAGGTTTCTAATACTCTGATCTCCAATCGGCCCTCTTTAGTTCTCATCCTCTTGTCTGATCTTTCTACAATAACCTTCTTCCTTTTATCGAAAAAGACAGAATCCAGGTTGGCCACTTAGCACTGCTTTGAAGGAGTGTATGGGGTGAGTGCGAGCTCTTCAGCTGCGACATCTCCTTCATTAGCTATCCCTGATTGGTTTATTGTTGATAGATCTAGGTGCATGGCTTGTGGGCTATACATGCCTTGTTCCATGGCTCTCTTAGACTCTTATGCTTCCTCTCTTGCTTGCTTCTTTGCTTGCTCGGCTAACTCTACTGACTCTCGCTCTGCTTTCTCTTTTATCTCCCTCTCGGACTCTTCTGATTGCAAAACCGCTGCCTCCTGGCACTGTTGGTCTTCCTGCTCCTTTTGGATCAAACCAACAGGTTTAGAACTGGAGCTGGCTCCACTTGTAAGATGGTAACGCTTTCCCAATTCAGTCATATTTCTGGCACTACAGAGAAACTCTTCATCTTTGTCCCAATGATGTGTATACTCAAAAGAGGCTTTGTGAAGAGAGCAGTGCTCAGCAATCTTTCGGTCAGGATCATGCCTCCTAGAAGGCTTTGTGTCGAATCAGAAAACTTCTAAATCCTGAGCAAAGGCCTCACCCTCCTTTGCTTTATGGAGACTGTATGCACCGATGGTGAATGGCATTGGTGGGTAGAGAGCCTTCTTTTTATCACTGAGGACTTGACTGAATCCATCGATGAAGAGTTGCCTCACAGCTTCTTTGTGTACGGCAAAGTCCGTGACATACCGAGGCAACAAAGAGGGTGGCTTAGTTCCTCCACTCATTCTGATATAGGTGCCCTCGGAAGATAAGTAATAGTCTCCAAATTGCTCTATGATATGCCTAGCATTTTCTGACAAACAATTTGGCTCTTCTTTAAAGATGAGCTGATATAAGGGCATGATGAAATTTTCACAAATTTGAGTATAATGCTTTGCATACTTGTTCGCCCATGTGATTTGATAATCTACAAAGAGAGGGGACTCCTTTCTACTCCAGATGCAACCCAGATCAGGGAAATAGTGCTTGCTCAATAGGCAATCTATTAGATATGAAGACATGAAGAAATCAACTTTCTTTTGAGTTAGTCCTCCTTAGAAAACAGTTAAAAGCGAGGCCATGCTGTCTGAGATTATGTCGGCCGAATTGAATATTGTACCATGCGTAGCTACATGGACCATCACCGACACCCAACCAAGTTTGTATACGTTTCCATTTGGCATGCCGAAAACTCGACTCAGCATTAGGGCGATGAGCCTATAGGGAGTCCTTAGAAGCATACTTTCATACTGTCCGCTGTTTCTTTGCCTTATTTTCCTTTCAACTATTAGTATCTTCCTGGGGGATTCTAGAGGGTCAATTGTTTGATTTGCTAGCCAATCATTGTTCATCCAAGTCCTTGCCTGGGGTAACTTGTAGGTAGCCATGATATGCTCTGGCGCGAAGGATGCGAGACTCATCCCAGTGTTATCATTAATGAACCTCTGGTTAGTTTTCACATGAGGGATTATCCAACCAATAACTTCTGAGCATGGGAAGAGCTCGGGACGAGTTGCTGCCTTGTGAAGGCCAGACTTCTTGATGTTCAAATACACCATGCTTTCTTCCAAGGTTGCGTCAGGGTAATTCTGGTCCCTAATAAATCTGTATAACTCGCCCCACTGATATTCCGGGGTGGTTCCTGGGGCTACTCTAATGACAACTTGTGTGTCTCCAAACATTATTTCCAGCGAAGTATCCAACAAGATTTCCACATCCGAATCTGGTTCAGCAAGCTTAGCCTTCTGTCTAGCAGATCTCCCGTGCATGTCAAACCTGTCATGGCGATGAGAGGACAAATGAGAGATTTACAAGTTTATGAGCGATACATTATTTGTGAGCCAACACAGCGTTCAAATTTATGGTGCTTAACAAAACTTGAGTATACACAAGTGTTAGCTTTCAATTAAAACTAGTCTTTCAAAGACAACAATAATGAAGAGGAGCATTTAAACAAATTCATCCATGTAGCAGCTCAAAAATTGCAATTTAAACAAGCCTAAGGGCTTCTAGCCAGCACTTACCAATATCTCATCATCCTGAGCCCAACATCCTACTAGGACTAGTCTTTAGAAAACATTATTTAGATTTTCACAAGTTTAGCTTTTCAACAATCAAATGAAAGCGAGGGAGGAGCTTTTCACAACACATAAATACGACTGATAGGCCAGACTGCATGCGCGTGGAGAACAATGCATAGTGACTGCGACGCAACTCTTTTAGGTCGTAAATCGACTTGACGGGGATGAATAGAGAGAACGTTCATGCTCTAGAGCTCATGCGAGGTTTTCCTATCAAAATTTAAAGAGCAAGGGGGCTCCCATTGGGTACAGGGCTCAAAAAATGACATGAAAACAGAAACAAATTAGGTGCTATGACGACATGGGCTCGGCCTTGGGAAACACCCCATAAACAACTTTAAAGCTAACAATGAACACTCAGCGGGGTTTCCTACTAGACAAAACCAAAGGGAGGAAATTGAGGACCTACCTATTAGTATAAGAACGGTTTGTTGCGGTCGACGCGCGTACCCTGGAAAGTGACAATCTGAAGCTTCCAATGAACAACAACGCTCTCGGTCTCGGCAAAGATGGAGAGGGAAAACCTCGTTTTATGTATATATAGCAGGAGCAATTAATTCCCGCGAGATGGACAGTTGGGATACTAAGTGCACACGGAGCTCAATGCAAAAATCAATAAATCCGCACGGGGCTACAATTAAATTCCCCACTAACTTACCTTTCCCGCTTTCCAAAAATCCGGGTTGCACCGTCGGTCTGCGATTCAAATGTTAACTCCTACGCAACGATCGATGGAAGTAAGGTTAAACCTTGCGACCGGGTGCTGTGACGAGGGATTGAAACAAAGGTCGGCGGGGTTAAGCTAAAACTCAGTGCAACGATCGGCGAAAATAAGCCTAGAACTTGCGCCCGGGAATTATGACGGAGAACGACGAAGAAAGGCCCAAAAGACGCAAAAGGGCGGCAAAGTTAAGGTCAAAATTTGTGCAATGGTCGACAGAAATAACATTAAAAGCTGCGACCAATGCTGAATTTAGCGCCACTGATCGACAAAAAATAAAATGGGACTCTGCACAACGGTCGGCGCTTTTGGCTTTAAAACTTGCGACCGATCGGCGCAAGATAAACTTAACAACTACGCAGCGGTCGACTAAGATAAGGTTAAAATCTACGCAACGGTCGATGCTTTTATAATTAAAAACCACGCAATAGTCGACAATTTTATCATTAAAATCTGCGACCAAAGCTGACTAAAAGGGGAAATTTTCCTTAGCAGAAAAAACAAAATTTTGCTGAAGAAAGAGCAGACTTGAAGAGTTAAAAACAAGCTTCAAAAGACTAAAGGACTTCTTCAAAAAACAAAGGAGGGGCCCCTATAATTTCCCAAGGAAATCATGGGGATCAGGTTGCAGCAACAACATAACCCAAGATAATGTCCTCGACCTTCATTAACCTGCTTAAGAAAATTCGTTTAACCATAGTTATGAAGGTCACCTTCACTAATCATGGGTTAATTATCTTAATATGGGATTAAGAGGGAAAACGTGCTCACTTTTGGGGAGGCCACTTGTCAAGACTAAATCATGCATATGTCTTGTTAGTATTCATTCATCATTCATTTAGTTTTGGATCCACTCCATCAGAAATCAAATATGTAACTGTTACAAAGAGGAAAACTTGAGTTTCATACCTTCTAACATAAAGTGCATTAGAAATTGGTGTGAATGGGCTTGGTGCACATGTGATAGAGATCTAGTCTGCAACTAGACTTCCTAGGACATTAACATAGAGAATACTTATCCAACCTCTGCCGGAGCACTTGAAGGGGATGGGGACAACCCGAGGGACTATGGAGTAGAGAATATGGTCCCATCCCTTGTGTTGTGTAGGTTGTTGGGGGATGAGTGTAGGGGTAGGGACAATTGTGGAGGGGATTTCTACACCAGAGGATTGTGTGAGTGTGTTTGAGTAAAAAACTAGAAGTTCACCTCTTGTGGACTGATATCCCCAACTCAAAGGTGGCCTCTGTCAAAGAAAGAGAATGCTTGACAGAGGTCCCGCAATTGGGAGGAACATCCTTCTCTTACAGTCGGTTGGAGGAAATTTACAAAGATAAGTGCCAATTGTGTTTGAATGCCATGGATAATAATTATGTTGTGTGTTTATGGATTTATATGTTTATCTTACAAAATCCTTATTTATAGTTTGGCATTCTTGTGTAATTTGTGTTTTAGAAGATTTATGGTTCTTTTCATTTCGGTGTAGTGTCCCCGACCCCAAACTAAGGCCAAAGGAACTAGAGGTCTAGGAAAAAGGATAAAGTAAATATTACACAGTGGAATAAAGTGGCCTAAGGTTAGGCCAACAAGCCATTCCACCCAAACTTATCCTTATGAAGTGCATGAAAATTAAACATGACATTTCATAAATGTGCATACTTATTAAACATGTCAACATTGTATTTCGTAATATGAATGCACGGTATTTAGAATATTTAGTATGATCACGAATATGTAATTAACTCAAGTACTTGATAGTAAGTATCAGTTTGTAAAACTAGAATGGACATGAGTAGTAAGTATTGCAATTAACATTTGCTCGCATAATAATTGTCTTCCATATGAGGATTACTTATCAGTTCCGTGATGTGTGTGCTGATAGCAGTGGTTAAGCAGTAAGTAAGAATAGCATTAGAACATATCCACAACCACACAAATCAAAGAAAATGCAAAGGCATAGGCCACCAACTACAACCTCCAAAATCAATCTTGTGGATGTCCCCTACAACCAACTTTCATTGGTATAATGTAGATTGAATGGTTTCCTTCCCTCCAACAATCAATCACCATTACAAATAAGACTTACCATAACATGATAAGATATGCAACAACATGATCAGATCTACAATGTTACAATCATATCAGTAACAAGAGTGCTCTTAATTAGAAGATAGGGTGCATTCCCTTAAGTGTCAAAAATACTACCGACCAAAATAGTCATAACTTGGTCATCTAAAAAGCTTTTCTAGTCGAACAAAAGGTGTTCCTTATTGGAAACGTTGAAATAGATGCAAAAAAAACAGGTCTTGTGACCTAGAAATGAATAGAAATGGGCGAACCAGAACCTATGGTTTCACCCCTCTTATCACTGTGAGAGTTACATTCATAAACCATGAAGGAGGCGAGAAAAAATAGGGGATATAGGAGTTTCATGGTAATACAACGTATCGAAAGCAATCCACCCTGCATACAAATCCTAGAACATAATCGATAAACAAATCCAGAATTCATTTCAACCTCCATGGCACATAAATATGGTAAAATAACATAAACAACTATATGAACAAATGGTTATCTTTAATGGCAACTAGTTGCAGCAAGACAACTTTCCTCTCAGCTGTATACATAGTCAAACCTTCCTCGCTTGAACAGGTCACCCCCAAGATGAGACCATGGATCCAAAGGTAGAGGCACACTCAATATGGAAAATCTCGGAACTACCTCTTCCAAGAACCATAATGCTTCCCACTAATACTTTCCTATCCATCTCCACTGCCTATGGGGTCACCATCCCATTTCCTGGCTTCGTGTGCGAGAACCTGGACTAGTAGATTGATATGGAAGCAAAGGGTGGTGACAATCCACGAGACTAAATCTCTGGAATGGTCAATAGAATACTCCTCCCAAGGGTCCTTCAAAAGACACTCAATATCAATACAATCCCCACACAGTGCCAAGACCGTCAACACTCACAATAGTGAAATAACACAAGGAAAGTGATCCAAAGCTCAGGATTAGCTTCAACAAGGAGAGGGAATATGAATTTATAACACAAGGAGGCCAACTCTAACCCAAGGGGATCAACTTAAATGAGAGAGAGAGGTAAGGTTAAGCTTTTTCATGGAGACTTAACTCGAATTAGTGGAGTGGTGGCTTAGTGATGCAATCCCCACTGACTGTGCATTTACTCACAACTACTTTTAAACCTGGACTTGGCACTACACCCATGCTTATTGATTATAAATGTAAAATAATACTTGGAATATTTAAATGCAACTTGTATCACGTTGAACTTTGGGTTTTCTCCATCCAACCATAGACTTATAGCACTGTAGATTGAGTTTATGAAAGGGAAGGCAAAGTTCATATTTCAACAAATGTCTACGTACCATGTTTGATCGTGACCCTCTAATTTCGATCTGATAGTGTGGAGAAAACCTGGCGTTGTTCACTCTTTTTTGGACTTGGTATTGTGGTTTTATGACCCTTTCAATAACACCACACCAAATCAAAGTTGCTTCCCTCCATTGTTCTAGCCATAGTAGCAGTCATGGATTGCAGTAACACCAGGGTTCCATTAACTGAATATCACACTCTTGCAAAAATGCGTTTGTGCTTCTGCAGTGACCTCAAGTCAGTACAAGGCATTGTCTACATCCCATCAATGATAAAAAAAATGTAGAGATCCTTAACCACTGCAGGGTATAGCATAGTTTATAAACTCTGAGTTGTGTACTTCCTTTGAATGTGTCTACGCTATACTCATCACGATTTGGAATGGAAAATATTTTACAAAGCTCAATCCAAGTGCCAACCATAGCTCTCTTATACACAATGGTTCAACAAGTAACATGTATAAATTTATTTTGACTTAATGTTTTGCTTCCACCACTAATTTCATGCATGTCGTGGACTCTTCTTGGCCTTCGAAGCAATGAAACATACAATGGGCAGTCAGAACATATAGATCTAAAGCAAGATCACAGATTGGATTATTCGATTCACATATAACCATGTACATACAAAGCACCCCTATTATAGTCCACATTCACAACAAATCTACAGAAGAGATCAACATAATCGATGGGAGTTTGGGAAAAATTACTTCTTTTTAATCACAGAGTATTGGTACTATGTTTTTTATTCCAACCACACACGCGATTACAATCCAGGTATATATATATATATATATATATATATATATATATATATATATATATATATATATATAGAACTTACTCAAGTCTATCGGAGCCAAGCAAACATGATCTTGTATACTAAATATAGAAACTCACAACAAACCCATCCTCGATATACTTACACATAGATTCAAGGATTTAATTGGAAAATTTCCATTATTACATTCAAACAAACCAACACCTGTCACACAAGCAAATTTATGACTTTCTAGAATCCAACTACAGATATTTACTTGAATCAATCCATGGAATTTAAGCTTGAATTCTAGGTACAATTTAGTGAATTATCTAGGTCAGATGCTCCTGCATCACTTAGTTAGGATATTCCCTTTCCTGGATTAGCATCACGAGGAGGAGTTACCAAAAACCAAGGAGTGGAGGCCAAGAATATCTCAAGGAGGGTGCACTGTAATGTGAGGTGAGAGAGTGGGTCCAATAGGATAATAAATGACATGTAAGCACAAAAATAGGGAGCATCTCCATGAATAGAGGAGTGGGGTGCACTTATGGAGGTGGAGGCTAAATTATAGCTTGTGGAAGCTAAAATCTAGATTACAACTCCTAGAATCTAGGGAGAGGGCTCATAAATGACAGAAAACACATAAATGTGAAGGAATATCTCCCAAGGAGGGTGCACTTGGAAAGAGGGGAACAGTAAGGCATGCATAAGGTGCAATAGTAATTCCATAGTCCATAAAAATAAAAAATAGGGCCTGTTGTACAATGTTCGGGTGACCAACACTACTAATGTCACCAAGGTGCAAAATGAACTAGGATGGACAAATTTCATCCAAAAACAAGTTCTAAGGTGCTAGATATATCCCCCATTCCCCGTCACATTGAAAGATCCATGGTTTCCCATACTCTTTTAGTTGCCTTTGTTGATCCAGTTGTTTAATTAATAAATATAAACAATATTCAAAGATAGAAACAATGCCAATAATAACATTAATATTAATAATAGTGCCAAAGTCCAAAGTCGTATAATCAAACAATAATCATAAGTCCATAATCACATTAACACGCAAAAGAAAATATGTCCACAGTCACATAAAAGATCATAAGTTAGGGGCTTAACAACTGGGGTATTACATTCGGTTTTGTCACATGCCCGGTATCCTTTGTCCACTATGGATACCACAGAGTACCCAATTCCACTTAAATTTGCATTGATACCACCCTGTAACCTACCAAAAATCCTCTTTAACACTTTGAGACCATGGGGTACCCAATTAATCCCCTATCATTTACCTAAACACACTATGCTTTGATATTCTTATGAAATGGAGATTTGCAATGTACCCAACAACCTCCATGACACTATTGAGGTGATGGGGTATTATAATTATGCTTTTAACACGTTAATTTATGCATTGATACCACATTATTTATGCATTGATACCAAACTATTAATTACAATTCTATTGATGAATGAAAATAATGATGCAAAGAACCCATAAATATGCTAAATCAAACATATTCACAATGGAATGCCAAACTGTAAACAATGCAAACTGCAATATAAACATATAAACACATAAAATAATTATTATCCATGGAATTCAAACACAATTGACACTTACCTTTTTAAATTTCCTTCAACTAGATGCAAGCAAAAGATGCTCCTTCCAACCATAGGCACTCTGTCAAGCCCACTCTTTTTCTAATACCCCTAGTTTTGACTTGGAAGGTATTATCCAAACTTATGTAAATGATGTAAATATTCTAGTGCGAATTCCTAGTGCGGAGCTCAAGGCCAAAGCTCGACTAGTGAATGTTTAGGCATATATGATGTTATATTTCTATTTTGGACCATATGATTGGCTTTTATGCCTAATTCAAAATGTATGTAAATATTATGCTGAAAATTAATAGAATGGTCCAACAATGGCTGTGTAAAGAGCACCAAAGGGGCTATGATTCCATCGGAGGGGAAGAGGAAGGGGGCTTATGGGAAACCCAATCCTATGTTTCCATGTGTCGACCTTGGAACTCACCCTAAATTTTGTCATGTGATGAGAATAAGCCAATTATCTCCTTTTTTGACCATTTTCCAATCATTTATTGCACATGTGAGGTTGGTGAGAAAAGTCACTTCATGTAGTTATTAAGCATGGGGATTGTGACAGTTATGTCAGCTGTCAGCTGTCCTACTTCTTCTATGGTCAGAAGCCATGTCAGTTGTCTTTTCACCCTCACCTCATATCGCTGGAGTCAACACTCTTTTGATCATTATTTTCCATTCTCATTTGCTCATGCAAGCTGCTGGACTATGTTGAGTTGCCATGGTTGTTCATGTCCATTATTAGATTGTATGCTTAACCCATAAATTCGAATTAGAGGACAAAGCTACATTTTTGGGAAGGGAAAAACAGTTGGCTGTAGGTGAGCAGATATGTTGGGCAACTAGGAACCTTACCCATGGAGTTCCGCTGCTTGTAGGTGCTTGTGAAGTCACAAATCAAGGCTATAGGTGGTTTTATAGTAGCCATATCAGATTGGACTTCTTCTATGCACACACTGTAAGCACCCAACAAGATGGATCACCTAAGAGCACCATGGATTGGTGAAGGGGATGCCTGAGCTAGAAGGGTGTTGTGTGGGGTAGGTATTGTGGAAGCCAAGGCTGTGAGGGTTGAGTGAGGCCCTTGTAGAGCTTTGTATGAGCATTTGACTAAGCACAAACAACAGAATGGGTTGTGGGATGGGAGGTAGAAGCCTGTAGGTGTTTCCTTCGCCCTAGTGGCCTCATAGCCCAGCTTGGGGGTGGCCTCAACAAAAAAAAGAGTATATGCTTGACTGAGTGCCTATGGTTGGGTGGAAAAGCGCTCTTACATAGTCAGTTGCTTGGATCTGCGTTTCTTAAAGATAAGTAATCTTATGCATTCAAATATGAATTGTTTTATTTGATGCCTGTAATGTGTATGCTGGTAATTGCATGTTAGATGTGTGTGGTTAGATTTTTATTTCCACTGTGCATGTTTATTAAGTTTCTGCACACATTGTTTATTATTGAAAATCGTATTATGCATTGGGGCGAATTTTTAGAGCCCAGGACTTGACAACGTCCCCTCCAGATGGTCGGATTGGGTGAGGGGATGTTACACTTTCTTTGACAGAGGCCACCTCTGAGCGCGGGCTATTTGTCCATAAGGGGTGAATTCCCAATTATTTTACTCAAACACACTCACACTACCCAAAGGTGTAGAAACCCCCTCCATAGTTGTCCCCACCCTTACACTCATCCCCCATTAGCCTGCACAACACAAGGGATGGGACCCCCTTCTTTGCTAAGCAGTACCTTAGGCTATCCCCATCCACTTCCATTGCTCCAACACATGTTGACCAGGGAGTCTCCATGTTAGGGTACCAATAATTCCAACTATAGGCCACATGTTTCACATGGGAACCAATCCAATTCGCACCATATCATGGTACTTCATGTGAGAGTTGATGAAACACAAGCTTTCCTTTGTCTTACCAACCAATACTAAAATAACATGAACAATCCCCCTTCCTAATAATGGAATTACTAATGAGTGAAAACTTATAAAGTTTCTAACAAGTTATATGCATGATTTTTCTTGACAAGTGGTTTTCCTATGAGAGACCACTTTTCCCTCTTAATCCCATAATCCCATAATAAGATAATTAATCCCATGATTAATTAAGGTGACACCTTACACCATGGTCAAACAAATTTGGGTTAAAAGGTTAACATGCTAAGGACATTAGCTTGGGTCACACTAGTATAAAAAGTGAGATAAATGACTATGTGACTAAAAAATTAGTAATGTGATTGTTTGTAAGCTAAAAATGACTAATTATATCAACCTAGCTAATAATGACCAAATAAAATGACTAATTTCATTGTTGGGAAAAAAATACTTAGTCAGAAAACTATAAATGACTAAAAAAAACATATAAGTTCCAAAATATAAATTAACAATATTATAATAAACATTATATTAAATATATTATATTGCAAACATTAATATAATATTAGTTGCTTTTATATAAAACATGTAAAATTTATTGATTAAAAAAAATATATGGTAAAAGGGTTCAATATGTCGGTGGAGTCGATGTTCGGTTCATTGGATATCGGGGGAGAGGATCACTTCACCTGGGGGCGAGCGCTCTACATTATGCAGTGTCAAAGCGGGAATTTTGGGCAAGTGGCTCTCATTTTGTAGCAATGCTGCAGTGAAATTGACGTAGTGGGCATGATTTGGGCGAGTGGCAGTACAATGTGGAGTTCATTTTCGAGCGCTCATTATGCAGTGATGGAGGGAGTGCCGAGAGTGTGGACAGTTTAATTTGGGGTAGTGTTGGGCAAACACCCCTTGCTGGTTCCTTCTAGGTTATTGTTTAATGGATGAGCTCCCTTAGTGACAGACTGGGCATGATTTTCCCGAGTGTCAGCTCTCGTTTTACAACAATGTTGCAATGAAATCATGATTTGGGTGAGTGGCATGGTGCAGAGTTATTTGGGGCTTTGGGCATTTGGGGATTTGAGGTTTTAGTTATTTGGGGTTTTGGGTCATTCTAGTTCTTTGGGGATTTTTCAATTGGAGTGTGAGAGCTCTGGTGTAGAGTGTTTACCTTGAGATTTTGGGAGTTTACCCTATAAAGACAGAGCCGACTAGATGACCTGACCATTCGAGCCGATGGGATTTTTGGATTTTGGGTTTTACCTATTTGGGTATTTTTCGAATGGAATATATATAAATATGGTAGCTAGCGTGGTAGATAAAACATCCTTGGACCAAATGTGGAGGATTCGGAAGAGGAGGACAAAGAATTAGGAGTCAGATCTGAGACCATCTTCAACAAATTCGCAGGTATGTGTGTTTCTTTTGGTCTCCTTGTACTATTTGTAACACCCCGGTTGTTAAGCCCTAGAATTATGTTCTATTTGTTAATATGACTATGGAATTATGCTCATTTGTTTGATGATTTTATTATGGACTTTGGAATTATTATTAATTTTTAATCTTGTTGTTTTTATTGTTGTCATTATTGTTCTCTTTGAATGATTGTTGCTATTTAATTAAATAAACATCTGGTTGAGCAAAGGAAACTAAAAGAGTATGGCAGACCATGGATCTCACAGAGTGAGGGGGAATGGGGGACATACCTAGCACATTATAGCTTGTTTTTGGATGGTAGTTTACCATCCTATTTATGTGTTTTTGTCATTTATGAGGCCTCTCCCTAGATTCTAGGAGATGTAAGCTAGAATTTAGCTTCCACCTCCTCGATTGTGCCTCCACCTCCGTAAGTGCGCACCACTCCTCCATTCATCCCTATTTTTGTGCTTACATGATATTAATGACCCTAATGGATCCCCTCTCTCACCAAATTCTCCCTACTTCATGTTTTGTAACCCCCCATATGCATTAGTGCACCTCCTTGTGTTCTTCATGGCTCCACCCCTTGGTTTTTGGTAACTCCTCCTCATGGTGCTAATATGAGAAAGGGAATCTCCTAACTAGGCCACCACTCCACTAATTTGAGTCATGTTTCCATGATTAATCCCAACCACACTCAAACCCATTCTAGTTGGCCACCTTGGGTTCGAATTTCCCTCCTTAAGCTAATCTTGAGCCTTGGATCACTTGTCTTGTGTTATATCACCATGTTGGGAATATTGTTAGAATTGAGAGTGTGTTGAGACTTAGAGGTAGTCTAGTCATTTTCCTTTTCTTCCATTATATCACTCTACTAGTCTAGGTTCTCACACAGGAAGCCAGAAAATGGGTGGTGAGAGGAGTCACTTCCCATAGGCAGTGGAGATAGATAAGAAAGTAGTAGTGGGAAGCATTGTGGTTCTTGGAAGAGGTAGTTCCGAGAGTTGCTAGACTAAGTGTGCCTCTACTTGTGGATCCATGGTCTCATCTCATGGGTGACCTGTTCAAGCGAGGAAGGCTTGACTGTGTCTATGGCTGGGAGGAAAGTTGTCCTATTGCAGCTAGTTTCCCTGATTTTGAGATAACTATATATAGACTTATGTTTCATTTCTATTGCATTATTTTATTTGGTATATATGAAATGGTGGCAGAATTGGTTGTATGCATGTTCATGTGTTGAATTCCAGGTTCTATATGCAGGAAGGATGAATTTCATATAATATGTTGCTACGATCCTTGCCTTCCTTCTATACTTGTTTCTCTTAATCTGAAATTTGTAGTTTTGGCTCAATGATATTGAGAGGGGCGAAACCATAGGTTATGGTTCGCCCATTTATGCTCATTTATGATTCATGGGACCTATTCCATTGCATCTAGAGCAACGTTTCCAGTAAGGATAGCCTTTCGTTTTGTCGAAAAAGCTTTCAGGATGACCAAGATATGTCCGTTTCAGTCCAATAGTTTTGTCGGTGCCAGGATGAGCGCACTAATTGTTAGATTGGAAATGTTATGTGCATGGATATGCTCATATTTGTAGATCTGAGTTTGAACAATGTAATATGAATGTAATATTGATTTATGGCTGGAGGGAGGCAACCATACAATCTGAAATTTATTAGTGAAGAATGGTTGTAGGGGACAACCATCAGGAGCTAATTTTGTGGGATGTGATTGCAGCTGGTGCCTTTTGTTTTGCCTAATTGTGGTGTGGATGTAGGATATGGCATACATATGTGTCTTGATGTGTTATTTTATTACTTTTCAGCCTCACTAATAACACACACATAACAACACCAGAAATTAACTTAGTTTGTAGAAAATTGATAACAACAATACTCAACTACTTAACAATTATGGTTTCGGTAAATTATAATGCATGAATGGGTTTTAGGACCTTATTATCACTAAGGATGATGAATATTATTCCTTAATCATGTTTTTTTGAGATTATGACCTTAGGTAATTAATTTAGTTAAGTGTCGTGATTATCTTAATTAAGTAATTAATTAAATATCACAACTTTAAACAAATAATTTGACTTTAGAATGTGTAATTGGATTATTTGAAATGTTGAATACTATTATTTAGTCTCAATAGGTTGTTCTTAAGTTAACTTAATGTTAGCACCTTTAACATTTTTTAAGGGTCGGGGACATGACAAGTGGCATCAGAACGAAGGTTTCAACATTGAGACTGTTGGGCCTTCTGCAAGTTGCAAGTCACTCTATAAACATGAGTTTGCATTAGATAACTTGGATTCATGCACCTTAATATAGTTTCACATATGAATTATTTAATTAAAATATTAGCTTGGGATGACTATTAACTTGATGTCCAATCTGTAAAGAGAAAATCCTTGAAGGATTTCTAACTCCCCTTAGGCATATTGTAACCTAGAAAATTTAGCTTGTTACTTTGAAAGAAGAAGTAGTTTGAATAATAATGAACTTATGCCAATATGTAGTTTTATAACAAATGGTTGGTAATGAACACATTGCATTTTCCAGTGAATGATTGAGCAATCAGTGTGGCCACTAAACTGAGATCTTACTCAAACCTATGAAGACTAGAGATTCAACAAGTACAACTTCAGTAGTAGGAAGTCAGGGTTTGGAGAAGGATTTTGAGGAAGGTCAGAGGCCATACAGTCCTGAAGAGGAGTTTGTTGAGGGAAGAAGGTCAAATAGGTATAAGAGGAGCAGTGGGCCATTAAGCTTGGAGGATTCAGTAAGAAAGTGTAGGGAGGATAATGAAAGGATAATTCATAACCGAGAGCAGATTATGAATGATCTAAAATAATTGAAGACCATCCAAAGATTTGCTGAAAAGAGTCATAGAAGAGGTTATGTGAGATCTAGATCATCTTCAAGGAGACCTCATCACTCAGAGAGGAGGAAGGGGTATGCATCAAGCAGTACGGAGAGTAGTCCTGAAAGATCTTCGGTGAGATATAAGAAGAGGAAGTCTACCCAGGATGAACTAGTAGGAGAGTTGAGAAGAATCAAGCCCCCAACTTTTGATGGAGATTAAAGCACAGAGAAGATGCAGAAGCATGGTTGTTAGGACTAAGGAAGTTTTTCCAGTTGCATCAGTATACACCTAATATGGAAGCAAGAGTAGCCATATACCATCTACAAGGTAAGGAATCTATTTGGTGGGATCAACTAGTTAATCTAAAAACATCGATGAGGACAGAATCTCTTGGAATAAATTTAAAAAGTACTTCCAAAAGGAATACCTCTCTGAGCATTATTATGACAAAAATATGGAAGAGTTATTTGAGCTCAAATTGGGGAGCATGACTATGGATTCCTATGAGAAGAATTTTCTGGAACTTGTGAAGTATGCGGACTTCATCAAAGATGAGAAGGTAACGATTCGAAGGTTCCTAACTGGTCTCCCTGAATATTATAGAGACAAAATCCAGTATGATAGACCAAAGAACCTTAAGGATGCCATCTGGAAGGATAAAAACTTATATGAACAGAACAATATCAAGGCCCCATATCAAAAGAATTGTAAGGATATGAAGAAGAAAAAATAGGAGCAGAGAAAGAAAGGTTTCCAGCCTTCAAAATTTAGAAACGACAATTCTTATCAACAAGGACAGCCAAGGGAAGAGCCTTCCGAGAAAATACCACCTGTGGAATGTTGGATATGAAAGGAAAATCACTTTTCCAGTTAGTTCCCACGTAAGAAAAATAAACTTCACAACATTCAAGAGGCTTCAACTGTTGGGGATGTAGGTGGAAGTGTGCAGAGGATCTATGCAGCCCTAGATGGGAGGAAAGCTAACCACCAGTCCCGAATGATTGAGGTAGCAGGTAATATTGCTAATAAAACCATAACTATTTTGATTGATTATGGAGCTAGCAATAGTTACATTGCACCTAATCTAGTCTATAAATGTCATTTGAAGAAAACTAAACTTGAAACATCAAGTCTAGTACAGTTAGCCACAAGAGCCAAGAGGAAAATCACGGAATTTGTAAAAATGTGTCCCTTAGAAATGAATGGATTGAAAACCTTTGCAGACTTAAACATCATACCCTTAGGTTCATATGATGTATTAATTGGCATGGATTGGTTGGATGCATACCATGCCATATTGGATCGTCATAATAAAACCTATACTTGTTTGAATGAAGAAGGAAACTAAGTGACAGTCAAAGGTATACCTAAACCCATATCCCTAAGGCAGGTCACAGCTCTACAATTGAAGAAATGTCTCAGAAAAGGATGTTAGTTAAATGCAATTCATGTGGAAGAGACAAAAGAAGGAAAATATCTAGAACTATAGGATTATCCAGTACTACAAGGATTTGCAGACATATTTCAAGAACCGCCAAGAATGCCTTCTAAGAGGGACATTTATTTTTCTATCAACTTGGTGCCACGGACAATACCTTCATCTAAAGAACCTTATAGAATGAGTACTCCATATTTAAAGGAATTATATATGCGGATAAAGGAGCTACTAAAGAAAGGTTACATAAGACCCAGTGTTTCACCTTGGGGAGCTCCTGTGTTATTTGTAAAGAAGAAGGATGGAACTCTAAGACTTTGTATAGACTATAGATAGTTGAACAAAGCAACAATTAAAAACAAGTACCCCTTGCCAAGGATTGATTACTTGTTTGATCAGTTGAGAGGAGCCAAAGTGTTTTCGAAGATAGATTTGAGATCGAGATACCACCAGATTAGGATTAAGGATGGAGATACCAGTAAGACAACATTCCGAACGAGGTATGGACATTATGAGTTTACTGTGGTACCTTTTGGGTTAACAAATGCACCTTCAGTATTCATGAGCTTGATGAATTTTTTTTAGGAAAATACTTAGATAATTTTGTGATTGTTCTTAGATGACATACTTATCTATTCCAAGACAGAAGAAGAGCATGAAGAACATCTAAGACTAGTAATGCAAGTGCTTAGAGAACATCAGTTGTATGCCAAGCTAAGCAAGTGTTCTTTTTATCAGGGAAGAATTTATTACTTAGGACATATCATATCATAAGAAGGTGTTTCAGTAGATCCTGAAAAGATAAGAGCCATTATGGAATGGCCAACACCTAAGAATGTATGGGATTAGCTGGGTACTACCGAAGGTACATTGAAGGATTCTCGAAGTTAGCTCATCCTATCACATCTTTACAGAAGAATGGTGTGAAGTTCAATTGGAATCCTAAGTGTGAAGATAGTTTTCAAAGACTTAAGGAAATGCTTAATAGTGCACCTATTCTAAAGATTGCAGATCCTGAAGGAAACTTTGTTTTGTGCACAGATGCATGTAAGCAAGGCATTGGTGGAGTATTGATGCAGGATGGACATGTGATCAGTTATGAATCTAGAAAGTTAAAGGAACATGAGAATAACTATGCCACCCATGAATTAGAGCTTGCAACTATCATCCATGCTTTCAATATGTGGATACATTATCTAATGGGTAAGAAGTTTGAGTTAAGAACTGATCATGATGGGTTAAAGTACTTGTTTGAGCAGCCTCCTTTGAATGCAAGACAAATGAGGTAGATGGATTTATTATGTGAATATGACTTTGATATCAAGCATATCAAAGGTAAGGAAAATAAGGTAGTTGGTGCACTTAGTAGGAAGATACATGTGATGCATGTAGCAGCTATCAACACTAGTACATCAGATTTAAAGGATAAGATCAATGAAGCCAGTGTTACATATGAACTTTATCAACAGGTAAAAGAAGGATTGCAACAACAAAAAATTCCACAGAAATTTGATAAGTATAAGTTGAAAGAAAATGGGATCCTCATGCATAGAGATAGGGTTTATGTTCCCAATGATGGAGATATAAGGAAGATAGTTTTGAAGGAAATCCATGATGTTCCTTATGCTAGACATTCAGGTTATCAGAAGACAGTAACAACAGTAAGGAAACAATACTATTGGCCAGGGATGAAGAATGATGTTGAAGAATATATAGCTAGGTGCATGGAATGTCAGAAAGTTAAAATTGAGCATCAGCGTCCAGTGGGATTGTTGCAGCCCCATATTTTGATTAGGCATATTTATCAATTAGACACACTATACTTTATTTGCTTATTATCTGTTGAACTCAACTTGACTGAGTAAACTTTATTATGACATGATGGACCCGAATATATGATGTTACTATGTTTTATGATGTCAATATGATTATTATGTTACTATGTTTATGCGGTTACGATGTCATGATTATCATAGGATTTCTTTATGTATGATTACAATATATGTTTATATCTTTCATTAAGAAGATGTGAAATATATCATGCGGTACGTGGATACGATCTTATGATGTGAATTATTGAAGTATTATATGTCGTGTGCATCTGTGATGAACTAAAACTATTACATGAAATAAAATGATGTTGATAATATGGCTCAATTGGTGATCGATGGTAAATGCTTTCTATAAAAGGTGTATTTTGCGAGATACTAACCTACAGGACACAAGGGCTATGGGATAGCCAGTTACTTGATCTGATATATGGGATAAGAACTTGTTCATACGATAAACCTTAGCAGCCAAAAGTGATGATACGATGACACAAACCGATAATCTTGATAGAAGCAGAGTATGATTTGATAAGGGTGTAGACCCAGTATGTTGAGAGGGATGGATGTATTTCCCACCCTATATTTCTATGACACCCGAGGTTGTGGGAGGGCCGTGTTGAGACATGATCCCCATGTTGTTGTGATGACCATGGTCAGAATCCTGCTAGGAGAGGCTAGGTTTGTTGTTCAGCCGACGCTATTGTTCTCATGTTCTTATGTGGTCTGGTCGGTGAATCCGACATCCACTTTTGTACTAGCAGAGGAAGGATAGGGAGGATGAGGACACATGTTAGGATGGGAGGATATGTTAGTTAGTACTATTGAGGGTTGGATATTCCTTGATCTTGAGTTAGTGGTAGTAGATACCCTTCTTTGTACTTGATTGATTAAACCAATGTAAAAATAAAGATAATGATATGAAATCTTAAAGGGGATAGCTATTAAATAACCGAGAATGCTAAAGTAATTATACTGTATATATATGCTTTATCTTTCTGCACGGTGGGAATACTATTATTAGTTAGCAAGTATGCATAGGCGGGATAGGGTTTGGTTATAGTACATATCCGACCTGTGCATACACTGGCCATGCATGCACACCTTGTACATGTAAAATAGTACTGATGTATAACATACTTGTCATGCTTGAATAGTAGTGTAAAATGTCATAGATAAATCAGTTAAGGATACATTAATCAACTTAGGCTGTGAATGGTTAAGTTGTTAATGTATAAAATAAGTGAATTAGTCATTATATGAAAACATTGTAATAAGCAATTAATACGAGTGTCGTCAGTTAGAACTGTCGTACGAGAATTGTTGTGAATAATAAAATGGCACTGTCTAATTATTTAGTAAGATTGTGTAAACCCTCAAGAGTGCTTTGCTTATGAGAACAAGGGTACTATGTTGGTGTTAGGGTACTCATGTGATAAACAAATAATTAAAAGTATTGTTATTAATTCACCATCTATTACTATCTAATTATGATTTAATTATTATGATTACTTAATTCATATTATTTTAATAATATTAACATTCTTGTCATAACGATTACGATATAAGCAAAAGTTAAAAGATTGATTAATGAATTATTAGTGTGTGAGTATTTTCCATGTCAAAATTTAGAAGGAATATTATAATAATGATTTAAACTAATGGATGTGATGGAAAAGTTTTTAAATATTATTTATTTATTCGATATGACTCTTAGACTTTAATTACAAGATAAGCTATTTTGTCAGATCCAATTTAAAAAGTCAACTAGTACATATATTATTTTATTATTTTATTTTAATTACACTAAATACAAAAGAGGTGAATAAACTAACATTCATTAAACAAATGTCTCGAATAGAGAGCCCGTAGGTAATATTTCCTACAATAATAAATATTTTATAATCAACAATTAAAGGCCCATTAAATTTATCGTGAGTACATTTAATTGATCGGTACAACAATTGAGAAATATATTATTATACGATAACTTGTATTAATTAACTAGTCAAGGAATTGAATGATTGAGTGGCTCGAGAGAGGGAATTTGGGGTAGTGGAGTAAGCCCGAAGTCTTCTCGAGGAAGGAAAGGTATATAGGGAAGAGTGAAGGGAGAAGAAGGTGTTGGGATTATGATTGGAGAAAAATTGGAAGGTAATGTGGAACATCACTGAGTGGAGACAAGAGGAAATACTGCTCTTGGAATTATCGGTTTGTGGGCTCGGGGGATTGGAAATCCTTTGATTTCTAAGGGAAAGCAAGATAATAGCTGGTCGGAAGGGTGGACACATCATTTTGGTTGGCTAAGGGGATAGATACAGAACCTACTACAATATACCATCTACTAGCATAAGGTATTCTTCTTGTTATTTATTTTATTATTCATATTCTAACTTATGCTGAAACATACATGAAAGAAAATCCTGATATTTTAGTTATTTTTACATCTGTATGTATGATTGTTAATGACCAAAATAAAGAAATGCATATACTTGAATATAACTTATTAGAAAATTTCATTTGGAACAACAATTAATTTATCTGAAATTAAATTGAAACAATATACTAAATTTCATTTAAACAACATAGAATTTTTATGGGAAATTTACTAAAACTAGCTTAGGGTAAGCTTAATACATAGAAAAGTATCTGAGAAAATGACTAAGTGCTCTGTTGAAAAAACAGAGCACTACAGATGGTATCAAAGCCACTGGCTCAAAAAGTCAGACCTTAAGAGGCCTGTACACACCTAACTATCCTGGAATTTTTACTCAGTCTAAAGCCTACAGAATGACATGGAACTTAGGACAACACCTTGTCTGGAAAATTTGAACACGAACAACCCAAAACTCAATAAGTTACCTGCAAAACACACAAAACACAAATCACATTAGTGAACCTGGGACAAAAATATAAAAATACAAGTAGAAATTATGTTCTATATTTACTAATACTATGATCACTATGCACATATAGACTACATACAGTATTTATGCAGGATGCATATAGTTTTATCAAAGAATCCTTTTATCAATGTTTTATCGTTAGTATTTAGAACTTCCTTCCAGGAAGAGAACATTTTATGACTCAAAAATCGTAATCCTTGAATGAAAAATAAGGAAATTTCAAATAAACTTAAAACAAATTTCCAAATGTGGCATGCAAAGCCAAAGAGTCTCACAACCGCCTCAACAAGAAGGTCAACAGAATAGGGTTCTTCCTATTATAGAAAGAAGGAATTCCATGATATAATCAATAACATGGATTTCTTTCAATGCCTTCCTGAATATTTCAAACAGGTATAACCTCACAATGTAAAGACAATATAATAAAAATTGAACTGCAACACCTACGATATAATCAGTTAAAACTAAAAAGTTGGAAAGATTCATTTCAGTGCCTTTCTGGAATTACAAACAGACATAACTTCACAATCTGAAGCAATATAATTAAAATGGGAATCTAAAACCAATATATAATGAAAATATTATAAAGATTGGCAAAGTTATGAAGCCCAGGAGTTTCCATAAAATAATATCAAAATAATTCTAACCTCATTAATGAGGATTTCAGATAATAGTATGTTGCTTTCAGATTTCAATCTCTAGGCATATGTGACTTTTTATAATTAAAAAAAAAGAAGAGCATATTATGAAGCGTAACCTGCTTCAATGCCAGTCAAATTCCAAGAAGTTCAGGAGTATTTCGACCCAAAAAGGCTATAGGATTAAAAGCCCTTTCAACCAATGAAAACAAAATAAATTTAAAATGGGTTAAACGATCCACAAAGTAGCAAATCAATCCACGGTCCTCGAATCGAATTCGATATATATATATATATATATATATATATATATATATGTATATATATATATATATATATATATATGTAGAGAGAGAGAGAGAGAGAGAGAGAGAGAGAGATGTTATAAAAGGGGTCGATAAATAGAGCATCGAATTTGAGGCTTTATTCCTTAGTCAATCCACCAGTACAATCATGCAGCTGCGCCCTGGGGGTGCAATATCTATCTGCATGGAGTTGGTTTCCTCCAATGGCAAGAGAAATAATGGGTAGCTGGTGTCCTTTTATCCGAGGGGTAGCAAGGGAAAGGGCCATATCGACTCTCCTTATACATGCTATTTACGCGTTTATAGGTGGAACTAGTCCTTCTCATCAATTGAGGGGAACTATGATAGCCCCCATAATAGGAAAATGGGTGCCTACCCATTTTCAACAGCTTTCATAATTATATTTTGAAAACTCAGTATGAAATAGGTCAATAAACAAACGTCGATACAGAGGTAGCTAAAGCATGATGAGGGCTTCGTGCCTCAAGTAAGCGATAGAAAGCGGATTGCCCGGTTGGATAACTGAGTTATATTGTTAGGAACCCATGTCAACCCTTCTATTTACTTTGTTAGTATATTATTGTTGGACGCATATGCTTTGTAAGCCATCCCGTAGTATTTGTTGATCCATAGTTTGTATTGGCCCATGGTTTGTATTGACACATGGTATTGACCCATGGTATTGGCGCCTAGACTTAGTATATAAGTTTGTGTTGAGACCAATGAAGGTACCGTGAAGTTATTTGTATTGAGCTTGCTCAAAGGAGGTTGCCCCCTCGAAGTGGCCTGCGATCAATAAAGCTATTTAGATTTTTGTTATTTCTTCTATCTTGTGTGTTTTAATTAATTAATTATTGCAGGTTCTTCACATCTGGTATCATAGCACTTTCTCGGGCTTGCTAGGTGAAATTTCTTCCAATTTTTTTTTTTTTGCCTATGTTGTAGGTTTGGATCTGGGAATAATCCCTATCCGCTTAACTATGGTAAATACTTGGGCATACGCCCTAAAAATCATTGAGAGGAATACCACAGGAACCCCGAAGTAGCTGGCCCATTGAGAGGACCTACCAGCAAAAAGGGCAACGACCCCTACCTGATTGACTAGTTCCCACCTGTGAGGTAAACCAAGAGCTATCGTCTATGGCAAAGCGGTTATCAGTTTTACCTGAGCCGTGGAGTGAGGGGTACTCCCCCAATACGCAAGCCATCAGACAACATTGGTGGCCGAGTGAATCCCCTGAACCGATAGGAAGCTGAACACACCTGGGATCCATATCTATTTTCAGCTGAACTGTTGCCGATCACTTTCGCACCATTGCATATCCATCTGTTGCCGATCACTTTTGTGCCGTTGCAAATCCATTCCGAAAGCCAGTTTTGATCTAGCCATTTCAGATCCATTCTAAAGCCGTTCCAGATCCCTCCGTTTCCGATCCATTCCGAAAGCCGTTTCAGACCCATTCTAAAAATAAAAATAAAAATAAAAATAAATAAATAAATTTGTTTTTTCGCCATATCTCCCTTGTTTTAACTCTATTTTCCCTGAAACTTCATTGACACTCTTGCAATCCCATTCTGCATATTTCATTCCTGAGGACCCTATCCCAAATTCCACTTCCCAAATCCAGAAATCTCACATTTGTCTATTTTTAGGGTTTGCCATATTTCCTTCGATTTTCACCCAATCGCCCTCAAATTTTGCCACCGTGTCCATTCCCTATTTCCGCTTCTTTGTCCTTCTCTGACAAATTTCCCCATTCTTTCACCTCGCTTCTGAAATCCTCATTTTCTGCTTCCCTATCCATTCCAAAGTGTCCAAAACCTAGTCAAACCCAAATTACCCATCCGAGTTTTTCCCAAATCCAAATTTTCCTTTACTAAATAAGCTTATGTTTGTGTTTTTCTATCCATCGCGCCCCCCCCCCCAAAAAAAAAAAACTCCTAGCTATGTTTGTCACCCGCGCAGGAGCAAAAACCATGGAGGAAGCACTTGCAGCCATCCAAACCAAACTCCAGGATCTGGATGAAAAATTTCTCGGCCTCCATCTTCAGCATTCAGCCATGAACAACAAATGACTGTCCGAGTCTTCATCAGACAATGGGTTCTCTTCTTCCAGCAATTTCCGTGGTCCAAAGCTTGAATTTTCTCGCTTCAATGGTACTGATCCGACTGGATGGATCTATCGTGTAGAACAATATTTCAGTTTGCATAATACTTTTGATGTCCAAAATGTTCCACTTGCATCCTTTCATTTGGAAGAGGAAGCCCTTCAATGGTACCGTTGGTACATCAAGGCTCATGATGAGCCAAAATGGACAGATTTTTGCCAACTCTTTTTGCAACGATTTGGTCCTAGTGCTTTTGATGACTTCACTGGAGCACTCACTAAACTTCGTCAAATTGGCACTGTGAGAGAGTATCAGAAAGAATTTGAGAAACTAGCTGTTAGCACTTAGATTTTATTCCGGTTGTAAGAAAATAAGACCTAAGGTAACCTATTTCAAACCAAGCTTTAGGTAGAAAAACTAGCCATTTTCTCCACCAGAGAGGGCTCTCTCTTTGATATATATGTGAAGGCTAAAAATATACAAAGGTTCTTTTAGAGTTTCTCAAAAAGTATTTTCTGGTCGAAAAGGTAAACAAGAAACATTGGGCATGGAGTCGAAGCTTTCAAAATGTATAATAAACCAGTAAGAGATTTTCACCATACAAATTTACACAGAGGCAAGATAGTAATCATATTACAGTCAATTTGATTTTTCAGGTGACAAAGAAAGAAGTAAAGACATTCCATCAACAACAGGCATCTATCCAGGATGAATCTATTGTCAACTTTGGAGAATATAATGGATATTTAAATGCAAATAAAATGAGGCATAACCAGTATGAATCTCAAGTTATTTCAAGTGCTCATTTAAATATGGAAGAAAAACACTATGGGAGATATAACGAAGAAAGTAAACATGCACATATAAAGATAAGGAGAATAACAGACTGTAAGACTGATTAACTCATGAATCTCTGATATCAAAAGATAGGTATCATCACTGTATTGCCTTTATTTCTTCAAAAATAAACTTCAAAACATACTTGTTTCTCAAAAATTTTCCAACCCCTTCAACAATGACCTCCATTGTTTTTTATACAAAATTTTTAGAAGAAGTTCCACATAACTGCTTCTTCTAACTAATAATTAAAAATGTTTAACTAAAAGATAACTGTCTTCGAGCGACCTATAACTGTCTTTCAAATAATATTACAAATTTAAAATAAAAATGTCTTTTTGCCACTTGGCAAGACTTTTTGGATATCATCCTTTTGCCACATGGCAAGAGTTTCAAATGCATCTAAGTATGAACAGAATATCTGGTCTTTCCGTACTTCTCCACATAATTCCACTGGTCAATCGTGGGTAGGTCATAACTGGTCATTTCCTTCACCAAGACTCGCATCTCGATATGACCTGTAAGTGCTCGCTTTTCGCCTTCTGTCGCAATCGCCAGCTTCCACCAGTCTTCAGAGCTCTCCAGGATAACGACACATGCAAAATGCCGTTATGTGGAGCCCTTTCTTTTTATATAAGCCTTTTTTAAAATAACCTCCTTGCACTTTTATAAACGCGGGTCATATCCAACCGTTGATCTTCGAAGCTTTATTTTGGACCGTCAGATCTCGTCCCCCTTTATTCAACCGATGGTATCCGCGATCGAAAAGGCGGTTTCTTTTTCCGGTTTGCTTCCCGCGCGGATACACCATCTGTTGACACCTGTTATGGTGGTTTATTCTCCGCGACCGCTTTTCCTTATATCCCGTGTGCATGTTCCTGGCCGCGGATGAAATGTTGGCCGTTGATTTCATTTAGGTATGTATCAGCCTTCCGATCATTGTAAAATATGATGCCACGTGCCATGGCCCTACCAAGCTTTCCCTGTTCGCCACGTGTTGGGTCCCATCTGGCCACGTAAGGTATCTTTCCACATTTCCATAATGGGTGGTTCCGCGCGGTGCTATAGTGGTTTCCGATACCACTTTATCCATGCGCGGATGACTGAATATCGGACACGTGCCTTGGTGGTATTATGTCCGCTACCACCCTCCACCATTTGTTGACGATTACATTGGCGACGCGGGGTTGATATTGACCGTTGATCTTGATCTATAATATCTCCGCCGACGGAACTTGACTGGGGTTTAACCCTCACATATATTTGTTAGCGGACTTTACAAATATGGGTTTCTCTTCTACACTTTTATATAAAAACCTTCAATTCAACCCTTTTTTGTGATGATTTTTTCTCTTAGGACCCTTTAGCAAAAGTTTTATGTTTCCTCAGACCTGGTGTCAACACTAGCCAATCACATAGAAGGATTGTCTGATGAATTCTACAGGAGTTGTTTTATCAGTGGTCTTAAGGATGAAATCCGCTTAGAGGTCAAAATTTTTTGTCCCAACACAATGATGGAAGCTCCGGGGTTGGCTAAGTTGGCAGAAGACAAGATTGCAGCCCAACAGCACTCCAAATCCACTTTTGTTCCCTTCTGAAATATGGGTTCTCAACGACCTCCCATCCCGCCAGCTCCTCGACCAACTCCTATCAAGCATTTGTCTGAAACAGAGATGCAGGCACGCAGAGAAAAATGGCTTTGTTATAATTGTGATGAGAAATTCACTCGGGGACATAGATGTGTTCAACAAAATATCTATCTCTTGGATATGGATTCTTCGCCTACCTCTAAAATTGGTAAAGAAGCTCCAGATACAATGGATGATCAGGTCAACATTCAGGAGCCGCCTATTGAACCCCCATCTCAGGACGACCAACCAGAGATATCTCTCCATGCTTTATCCGGCGTCACCACCCCCCAAACAATGCGCATCAGGGGTTACTTCAAGAAGCTTCCTCTTACAATACTCATTGATTTTGATATCACTCATAACTTCATTGACCCTCAGATCGCCAAACAAGATGATTGTTTTGTCCATCCTTGCTCCAACTTTGAAGTCATGGTTGCCAATGGGGGCACCTTACCTTGCAAGGGGAAGTGTCACAATGTGCGTATCTCTCTGGCAGATTATACCCTGCACTATGACATGTTTGCCTTGTCCCTAGGAGGATGTGATGTGGTTTTGGGTGTTCAATGTTGGCCCCATCTTATGGGATTTTGCTGAACTTTGGATGTAGTTTTCAATCAATGGGAAACAACACAAATTTACGGGCTTACAACAAGGGTCTCTCCGCATCATCAGTTCACATCGTCTGGAAAAGATCCTTAAGAAGAATTCACATGGTGTCATCGCTCAACTCCATTCCATTCAAATGCACCCATCAACGGTCTCCCCTACTTCCTTGGATAGATATGCAGGTGTCCTTGCTAAACCAGTGGGCTTGCCACCTTCAAGAGACCTTTCCGGTATGACTTTAGCCGCATCTACATCTCAGCAGTAAATGTTGGCTATTTTGCATGCAGTACAGAAGTGGCATCCATACCTATTAGGGAATCATTTATGCATCAAGATTGATCTCCAGAGTCTGGAAAATTTCCTGGAACAATCGGTCTCCTCCCCAGCACACCTGAAATGGGTTATCCAACTCATGGGTTATGCCTATGCGATCACTTACAAGAAGGGTAAGGACAATATGGCGGTAGATGCTCCTTCTCACACATTTGATGACCCAGTTCCTCTTACAGCTATTTCTTTGCTTGTTCCAAATTGGTTGTAATCTGTCCAATAGGTATATCTCTTCTATGGACTCCATACTTCTTCATCGGCAGGGCACTCTGGGTTCCTCAAAACGTATGACCAGGAACAATGTAACTTATTTTGGCAGGGACTGAAAATGACAATTCAACAGATGGTGGTTGACTATGATACTTGCCAGGTCAACAAGGGTGAAACGACACTCCTTTCGGGGCTGCTTGAACCCTTGCCCATCCCTACACAGATTTGGACAACTATTTCTATGGATTTCCTATAAGTGCTCCAGTGGTACAATACCACATCTAAAAGGACACCATATGAAGCAGCCTATGGACAGGCACCGCCAGTTCTTCTTCCATACACCCTCAGCAGCTCCCCAGTTCAGGCAATTGACTTGGTTCTTCGAAAGCGTGATCCGATTCTTCTCATTCTGCAGGACAATCTTCACATGGAAAGAATTCGACTGCAACAACAAGCCGATCAACACCATTCTGAGCGCACTTTTCACGCAGCTGATATGGTTATTCTTCGTCTACAACCTTCCAAGCAACCCTCCCTGAAACTCAAAAGGCGTCAATGGCCCCGAATGCAACCCAAGGATGCTATAGGGGAACCACTCCTTCAAATTCTGCATCAATTTCCACATCTAAAGATATGAGGACAAATCTTTTTCTAAGGGAGAGGGGATGTTAGGAACCCATGTCAACCCTTCTATTTACTTTGTTAGTATATTTTTGTTGGACTCATATGCTTTGTAAGTCGTCCCGTAGTATTTGTTGATCCATAGTTTGTATTATTGTTGTTGGACGCATATGTTTTGTAAGTCGTCCCGTAGTAATTGTTGATCCATAGTTTGTATTGGCCCATGGTTTGTATTGACCCATAGTATTGGCGCCTATACGTAGTATATAAGTTTGTGTTGAGACCAATGAAGGTACTGTGAAGTTATTTGTATTGAGCTTGCTCAAAGGAGGTTTCCCCCTTGAAGTGGCCTGCGATCAATAAAGCGATTCTGAGTTCTGTTATTTCTTCTATCTTGTGTGTTTTAATTAATTAATTATTGCAGGTTCTTCACATATATATATCACAAGACTCGAAATACTATATTCAAGGTTCCATAACAGAGGTGGTGACAACATACACCATTGAAATTTATTTAAAGGGAATACCGAAATCAAGCGCTGGTGAACTTGGTGATGGCCTCAGTACCCCGATACTTGGCGAGGGCCCCAACAAATACTTTCAAACATGCAACTAGCGTAAATACCAGACAAATTAATTTTGCAAATTAGAATATTTGTTGTGTTTCAAGGCATATCTCATAAACACTAAATGAATGCGATACTTGGAAAGCAGAAGAGACAAGGGGGAACCTGGGAAACAATCCTGGATTTGGTTTGGAAACGATAGGTAGAGGCTGTAGGTCTCAATCATTATCCATAGAAGGATGAATTACTTGACAATGCAGGTATGTTTCACACCTCACAATCCCTATCAAGCCATAGACGACCAATTCCACCTTATAGAGCACAGAAGATGAGACTAACAACCTTGTCGATGCTCCTTCTACCTTGGGCTTCTCTACAAGCCACTTGAAATTGCCCACGTTAAGAATTATACCCTTGTTCAAACTCCCTTCCACCATTTCGTCCAATTCCCTGAACTTCATTGCAAGGTGGTCTTCATCTTGGTTTCCAGAAGAGAAAGCAAATGTCTCTGATTCAATGGGAAGGATCTGAAGCTGCGTTGGCGTTTCACTTTTTTTTTCTATTGTTGCACCCACCAGAGCTCTTGACAGAGAAGCCACCCTTATTTCTACACAAATTGTAAATATAAATTATAAAAATTGGCTTGGCTCTCGGGCGAGGTCGTCCTTCTATCAATGCAGAGGTAAACATTTATAATTACAAAGGAAAAGATTGAGACCTCTTCTCTTTTCAACGGATAACAGTAATATAATAGGGAAACTACCAAGTAAAAACCTCGTAGAACTCAGTAAACATCCCAGAGAAATTCTGTAAGAAGTCATTCATTATTTTCTCTTTTTCCTTAGAGAAAAACCTTGCAGAATGAATACAATGAACCAGACTGAAGAAGCTCGAGATAGGTACAGTACCGCGTTGCATTTGCTCCTTCCAATTTCATTTCCTCAGGCCGCTATTCGAACTCGCGATGTTCTTTCAATGGTTCACATTGATAACCATTAACCTAGTGAGGAACAACCAGCAGGGAAGAGGAATTATGGAGCCGAAGAGGAATCAATTGAAAAATGCATGCAATGAATGAGAATACAGAAATGGGTTCCACGGCACCAACACTCTCCATGCAGAGTCACAGAGCCAGAAAGGGCATCACTGAGTTGCGGAGCCAGCAGGGAAAGGAATTGTGTGTTCACGCGCGTGAGGAAGGTAGAGATCCCATATGAAGAGGGTTGCATTCACCTGGGGCTCCTCATTGGAGTCTGCCTGGTAGCATGCACACAGGCGCGTGGCGAGCATGCAGGAGATCCTCACATGGGTGCGCTTGAACCATATGATGCGCTTGTAGGTGAAGGGCTGGGGATCCCGGAGCGTGGAGAGAAGGTGGAGGCCGCGTGGGAGGAGGGCGTTGAGTCTCCTGAGTTGATTGGAGGGTTGTAAGGTGAGGAAGGTTTGAGTGAGAGAAGGGTCGGGTGCGTGGAGGAGGAGCCTAGGCTAGCTAGTGTTTAGGTTAAACGTGTAGGTTTAGAAGTTCAAAACTAAATTTATTTATCGTTGTTAATTTTTCTTTTTCTCTTTCACATACATAATAGTGTTAAAATTTAAATATATTGAGTTTTTAAAATAGTTAATTTTAAAAGTTGGGTTGTACTTGAAATGTTTTAAATTTTGGAATATTTAAACTTTAATAAATATGTATTAATGTTGAATATTTAATGGGTAATTAATTAATTAATGTTTAAATATTATATATATATATATATATTAAATTTTAATTTATGTTTAATGAATGTTTAAAATAAATTTTAAATCTTATGTGTATACAATATTAAATGTAACACTTAGTGCTTATGTTTAAAATGTAATCTTAGTGTTGCATTTAATATTTAATAGTAATGTGAGTAATGAAACATCAATGTTTAAATTAAATTATATTAATTAAATGTTTAACCCTTTAAAAAATTTTTCATTAAAGATAGGCTTAAAACTTTGAATGGTTAAGCAATGTTGAGAATTTTAAATCATAGATGTATAAACATTAAACATCCACTCGAATGATTATGTAGCGGGTAACCATTAGTAGCGCATACTATGTCACGAAGGAAGGTCAACGTAGTTATGTTGGAGAAATTACTAGATGAGGGGAAATTGATAAAATTTTAAGTAATAAGACACAAATTCCCTTCTGCCGAAACTTCGACTTATAGTCGAAAATACGAGATGGATACAGAATCTTAAAAACAAGACACCGTTGAGATCAACGTGATGAGATGAACGCTAAAACGTTGAGTTCACTACATGACAAAATTGTTTAATGAAAATGACTATAGAGTTTAACACGCTAACCCTGACAATCTATTGTTTTTCATGATGCAAGTTATTCCTTACACATAAGTATAAGTGTATGCATATCTAGATTTTAAATTATGTTTGTATATAAATAGATGTGAAGGAAGAAATTTGGGACATGTAACCATATTAGAAATATCAATTACAAAGATTAATAATACATATAGAGAATGATTAGTCTTTTGAAATATGGAAAATTGTTGGTGGAAATATTACTATGTAATATAGAAATGACGTGAATTAATTACGAATTATTTAATATTAATATTACAAGGTTAATATGATACTGATAAGTATAAAATGATACCATATTATTGTTTATGAAATTACATTAAATTAGTAAAGTTGTTATTTCCCTGCTACATTGAAGACAACTTGATGAGGAAGTTGGTATGTCTTCTTAAGGACTTCTTCTTGACGTGAAAGATAATGGGTTGTTATAGGGTTATACCTAAGTGCCAGAGAAAGGACGTCAATGACGAATTAATATTTCCCAATGAGACACTACCAAGATTGTACGATTTGGGTATGATGTGTTGTTCATTATGAGTTTGTTGGGAAGAGTAGCTAAGCAGTTGAGCTATCTTGGTACTTAGGTATAGGCATAAGTATGAGCCTCAATATATTGAGGGTATGGTGTTGATCCTTCCATAATTGGCATTAGGAATAGGTTAGTTTTTTACCTCATTGTGATTGTATGAAAACATATATTTTATGGTAATATAATCATTGTTTATGTTCGAGTGTTGCAATGATACAATGCGGTAAGGAAAGGCTATGCTATAAACCCATAACTTATGTATAATAAATAAGTTACATGACGCCTTATAATACCTTTATCTATGGGAAGATGTTAAATAGTCTACTTGTATTGGCAAACACCATAGTTGAGCTAACATAGTCGAATCTAGGCATCAAATTGGTAAATAAATATATGTGCACAAGTGTTGGGGATTGATGCTTGATAGTGCTAATTAATCGGTATGATGTATTCTGCCACATTGTGTGCAGTTAGTCATGTTTCAATAAAGTAAGTGGAAAGATATTGAAGGAACTAAGTATGTGCGAGAAAGGGGTAGGGGTTATATGTCGCTAGTCTTTCTTATGTTAAATTGTCACGATTTGGGGAAAATATTATTGAGAAACAACTAGGATTTAATAATTACAAAATAAACAAGCAATAAAATATAAAAGGATGTAAATTATTAAGGAATTAATTAAGTTACCCTGAATGAACATGCATGAAATTTCAATAAGGTTAAGTGAAACAATAATACAAGTAGATGAGATAATAATGGAGGCAAAATAGGAACCGACGTGCATCACAATGAATAAAGTTACGATGTTTAAAACCCTATTATAGGATGGAGGAAATCGATCGTCACCTCAGAGTAAAAGAAAATTACAGAGGGAAAACAAATTGAGAAGTGCAATATTATGTAGAAAGGCTAATATGTTTAGGTTTCACATCAACTTCTCGTAAAGCAAGAACAATGCTTGATGCCATGTGAGTGTGTTGGGTTCATATTAATATCTTGCAAGGTGGCCGTAGTGCATAATGTGTGTAAGTATCTATGAGATCCATGTAGAATAATAGGTATATGTATAGGAAGCTTAGAGTACAACCATTAGGAAGCAGGTGTAAGTATGAGCGGTGAGGTACAAATACAATGGTATAATAGGATAAATTTTAGTAAATACCTTTACGATATGGAGGGTAAGAACAAAATTAGCTATAAATTTCTTAAGTAATTGAATATGTAATGGTTTCCCTTCAAATTATATTAGATTGAAAGGAGGGTACAATAAATGAACTTGAGCATTCTGATAAGATATAGTTACTAAAAACATGCTAATGAATAACAGTTCTCCTAATTTATTATTTTTTACAGTACTTATGGTTATTAAGGATACAAATTGCTTATAACACTAAGGTAATAATAATGTCTGACCTTAGGATGTAATAACGAGGATCTTCTTCTCTTGGGAGAGGTATGTAAACCTTAAATATCCTTTGTAATTGCTTGTTGAATAATATAGATTATGAGCTCTCAGCTCTCCATTTTGATCATTGATTATTCTATGCTAAGTTGGATCAATATACACATATGATGAAGACTTGGTTGTGTGACAAATAAACTGATCCAGA
The DNA here is from genome assembly GCA_027924585.1 of Larix kaempferi. Classification (NCBI taxonomy): domain Eukaryota; kingdom Viridiplantae; phylum Streptophyta; class Pinopsida; order Pinales; family Pinaceae; genus Larix; species Larix kaempferi. The sequence continues at coordinate 11,902,739 of BSBM01000368.1, forward strand.
TGAGGTAACTCATGGGATATGGTTATAGGTTAAAAGTATGAAGCTAAGGTGGATAGCACTTGATTATAACCTTTAATAATTCTAGATATAATGTTGAGATTCTACAAAAAGTATAATTTAAATATTTCTTTCAGAACACATATCAAGGGATAAAAGAAGTAAAACCATAAGATAATATCAACATATTAGGTCAATTCAAAGCTAATTGGGACAAGTATGGCCAGGACCTGCTACTTGCGAGAATGTAGAGACTATGCATCGAGATTTTCGCTCACTATTTTGACCATAACTTCAGGACGAATTTTCCCGAAGGGTGGGTGTATGTAACACCCCATATTTTGATTAGGCATATTTATCAGTTAGACACACTATACTTTATTTGCTTATTATCCATTGAACTCAACTCGACTGAGTAAACTTTATTATGACATGATGGACTCGAGTATATGATGTTACTATGTTTTATGATGTCACTATGATTATGATGTTATCATGTTTATGCAGTTACGATGTCATAATTATCATAGGATTTATTTATGTACGATTACAATATATGTTTATATGCTTTCATTAAGAAGATGTGAAATATATGATGTGGTACGTGGATACAATCTTATGATGTGAATTATTGAAGTATTATATGTCCTATGCATCTCTGATGAACTGAAACTATTACATGAAATAAAATGATGTTGATAATATGGCTCAATTGGCGATTGATGGGAAATGATTTCTATAAAATGTGTATTTTGCGAAATACTAACCTAGAGGACATAAGGGATATGGGATAGCCAGTTACTTGATCTGATATATGGGATAAGAAATTGTTCATACAGTAAACCTTAGCAGCCAAAAGTGATGATACGATGACACAAACCGATAATCTCGATAGCAGCAGAGTATGAGTTGATAAGGGTGTAGACCTAGTATGTTGAGAGGGATGGATGTATTGCCCACCCTTTATTTCTATGATACCCGAGGTCGTGGGAGGGTCGTGTTGATACACACTCCCAATGTTGTTGTGATGATGATGGCCAGAATCCTTCTAGGAGAGGCTACGTCCGTTGTTTAGTCGATGCTATCGCTCTCAGATTCTTATGTCGTCTGGTCGGTGAATCCGACATCCACTTTTGTACTAGCAGAGGAAGGATAGGGAGGATGCATACGTAGGTTAGGATGGGAGGATGCATACGTAGGTTAGGATGGGAGGATATGTTAGTTAGTATTGTTGAGGGTTGGATATTCCTTAATCTTGAGTTAGTGGTAGTAGCTACCCTTCCTTGTACTTGATTGATTAAACCAATGTAAAAATAAAGATAATGATATGAAATCTTAAAGGGTATAACTATTAAATAACTGAGAATGTTAAAGTAATTATACTTTATATATATGCTTTCTCTTTTTGCACGGCGGGAATACTATTATTAGTTAGCATGTATGCATAAGCGGGATGGGGTTTGGTTATAGTACATATCCGACCTGTGCATACACTGGCCATGCATGCACACCTTGTACATGTACAATAGTACTAGTGTAAAACATACTTGTCACGCTTGAATAGTAGTGTAAAATGTCATAGATAACTCAGTTAAGGATACATTAATCAACTTAGGCCATGAATGGTTAAGTTGTCAATGTGTAAACTAAGTGAATTAGTCATCATATGAAAACATTGTAATAAGCAATTAATACGAGTGTCGTCCGTAGAATTGTCGTACGAGAATTGTTGTGAATAATAAAATGGTATTGTCTAATTATTTAGTAAGATTGTTTAAACCCTCAAGGGTGCTTTGCTTATAAGAACAAGGGTACTATGTTAGTGTCACGAGTACTCATGTGATAAACAAACAATTAAAAGTATTGTTATTAATTCACCATCTATTACTATCTAATTATGATTTAATTATTATTATTACTTAATTCATATTATTTTAATAATATTAACATTCTTGTCATAACGATTACGATATAAGCAAAAGTTAAAGATTGATTAATGAATTATTAGTGTGTGAATATTTTCCATGTCAAAATTTAGAAGGAATATTATAATAATGATTTAAACTAATGGATGTGATGGAAAAGTTTTTAAATATTATTTATTTATTCGATATGACTCTTAGACTTTAATGACAAGATAGGCTATTTTGTCGGATCCAATTTAAAAAGTCAACTAGTACATATATTATTTTATTATTTTATTTTAATTACACTAAATACAAAAGAGGTGAATAAACTAACATTCATTAAACAAATGTCTCGAATAGAGAACCAATAGGTAATATTTCCTACAATAATAAATATTTTACAATCAACAACTAAATCCCCATTAAATTTACCGTGAGTACATTTAATTGATCGGTACAACAATTGATAGATATATTATTATACGGTAACTTGTATGAATTAACTAGTCAAGGAATTGAATGATTGTGTGGTTCAAGAGAGGGAATTTGGGGCGGTGGAGTAATCCCAGAGTCTTCTCGAGGAAGGAAAGGTATATAAGGAAGAGTGAAGGGAGGAGAAGGGGTTGGGATTCTGATTGGAGAAAAATTGGAAGGTAATGTGGAACATCACTAAGTGGAGACAAGAGGAAATACTGCTCTCGGAATTATCGGTTTGTGGGATCGGGGGCTTGGAAATCCTTTGATTTCCCAGGGCCAGCAAGATAATAGCTGGTAGGAAAGGTGGACACATCATTTTGGTTGGCTAAGGGGATAGATACAGAACCTACTACAATCTACCATCTACTAGCATCAAGTATTCTTCTTGTTATTTATTTGATTATTCGTATTCTTCTTGTCATTTATTTGATTATTCGTATCTAACTTATGTTGAAACATACATGAAAGAAAATCCTGATATTTTAGTTATTTTTGAATCTATATGTATGATTGTTAATGACCAAAATAAAGAAAATGCATATACTTGAATAGAAGTTATTAGAAAATTTCATTTGGAACAACAATTAATTTATCTGAAATTAAATTGAAACAGTATACTAAATTTCATTTAGACAACATAGAATTTTTATGGGAAATTGATTGAAACTAGCTTAGGGTAAGCTTAATACATAGAAAAGTAACTGAGAAAATGACTAAGTGCTTTGTTGAAAAAACAGAGCACTACAGATTGTTTGAGGGTTTTGGCACAAGTCTAAACATGAGTACAACATACCACCCTCAGACAGATGGAAAGACAGAAAGAGTTAACCAAGTGATTGAAGATATGTTGAGTATGTATGTGATGGATCATCCATCTAAGTGGGAATATTATTTACACTTGGTGTAATTTGCTTATAACAATGGATATCATTCCTCTTTGAAGATGATTCCTTATGAGGCCATGTATGGAAGGAAGTGCAATACTCCCATCAGTTTGGATAACCCAACATATAGAGTCATTGCTGGACCAGAAATATTAAAGGATATGGAGGATCAGATGGTTAAGATAACGAAAAATATAAAGGAAGCTCAAGATAGGAAGAAAATCTATGCAGATCATAATAGGATTGCCAGACAGTTTCAAGTTGGAGATCACGTGTTCTTGAAATTTAGACCTAAGAAGAGTTCCTTAAACTTGGGGAATTGCTCCAATCTAGCTTCTAGATATTGTGGACCTTTTGAGGTCTTAGATAAAATAGGACATGTTTCTTATGTGTTGGTTCTACCAGCTTGCATTAGAGTACATAATGTATTTCATGTCTCTTTATTGAAAAAGTATATACCTGATGCTAACCATATAATTGATTAGAATGTGACCCAGGTAATTAAAAGTGCTTTTATTTTCTTTATTGATATATATACATGTATGTACATGGTACTAATCGTGTGATCGAATGGATTATGATCTAGGTGGAATCGGAAGGGGATTTTCCGGTACAACCTATTGCCATTTTAGGTAGCAAGGTCAAGCTACTTTGGAATCGAGAGATCAGACAATTAAAGGTCCAATGGACCCATTACAGCACCGAGGATGCGACTTGGGAGCTGGAAGATGCTATTAAGGAAGCATACCCTCATATATTTTGAAAGATTGGTTTTTACAGCATGTATGTAATAAAAATGCATCGAGGACGATACATTGTTTAAGGGGAGGGGGATGTAATACCCCGGTTGTTAATCCCTAGAATTATGTTCTATTTGTTAATATGACTATAGACTTATTCTCATTTGTTTGATGATGTTATTATGGACTTTGGAATTATTATTAATTGTTAATTTTTTTTGTTTTTATTATTGTGATTATTGTTCTCTTTGAATGATTGTTGCTAGTTAATTAAATAAACAATTGGCTGAGCAAAGGCAACTAAAAGAGTATGGGAGACCATGGATCTCACTGAGTGAGGGGGAATGGGGGACATCCCTAGCACATTATAGCTTGTTGTTGGATGGTATTTGTCCATCCTATTTCATTTTGTGCCTTGGTGACTTTAATAGTGTTGGTCACTGAAACATTGTACAACGGAACCCATTTTCAATTTTTATGAACTCTAGAGTTATTATTGCACCTTATACATACTTTAGTGGGACCCTCTTTCCTAGTGCTCCTTACTTGGGAGAAATTCCCTCCTATTTATTTATTTTTATCATTTATGAGCCCTCTCCCTAGATTCTAGGATATGTAAGCAAGAAATTAGCTTCCACCTCCTTGATTTGTGCCTCCACCTCCATAAGTGCGCCCCACTCCTCCATTCATCCCTATTTTTGTGCTTACACGATATTTATGACCCTAATGGATCCTCTCTCTCACCAAATTCACCCCACTTCATGTTTTGTAACTCCCCATATGCATTAGTGTGCCTCCTTGTGTTCTTCATGGCTCCACTCCTTGGTTTTTGGTAACTCCTCCTCATGGTGCTAATATGAGAAATGGAATCTCTTAACTAGGCCACCGCTCCACTAATTTGAGTCATGTTTCCATGATGAATCCCAACCACACTCAAACCCATTCTAGGTGGCCACCTTGGGTTCAAATTTCCCTCCTTAAGCTATTTATACATGTACTCTCTCCTTGTTGAAGCTAATCTTGAGCCTTGGATCACTTGTCTTGTGTTATCTCACCATGTTGGGAATATTGTTAGAATTTAGAGTGTGTTGATACTTAGAGGTAGTCTATTTGTTTTCTTTTGCCTCCATTATATCACTATACTAGTCCAGGTTCTCACACAGGAAGACAGGAAATGGGTGGTGAGAGGAGTCACTTCCCATAGGCAGTGGAGACGGACAGGAAAGTAGTAGTGGAAAGCATTGTGGTTCTCGGAAGAGGTAGTTCCGAGAGTTGCTAGAATAAGTGTGCCTCTACCCGTGGATCCATGACCTCTCAGCTCGGGGGTGACCTGTTCAAGCGAGGAAGGCTTGACTGTGTCTATGGATGGGAGGACATTTGTCCTGTTGCAGCTAGTTTCCCTTATTTTGAGATAAGTAAATCTCTTATGTTTCATTTCTATTACATCATTTTATTTGGTATATGTGCAATGGTGGATGAATTGGTTGTATGCATGTTCATGTGTTGAATTCCAAGTTCTATATTCAGACTTAAACATCATACTTTTTTGCGAGTGCCTCAACAATGGACTTAAACAAGGTCAACATGGTTGGTTAATTATATTGTCTGATAATATGGGATCCTCGCACTATACTTAAAAGATCAACAAATCTTATATTTTTTAAATTAATTGTTAATAGAAAATTATTTTTGTTACCTCTCAACACTAATAACATATATTAAAATACAATTTAAAAAAAGGATTCAAAGTGAGATTTGAACCCAAGTGGGGGAGGATAACAACTTTCTTCTCAACCACTCAAGCTACACACATTTAACATTCCTTGTTGAATCTACCACTCCCATACCATAAATGCAAGATATTATGTACAAAATCTCTAATACCTTAACTCAATTCCATTTTGAAATTTTGTTTATATATTCTATTTTGAACATGTTATTGTGTTCTCTCTCTCGTTTCCCATTCACCTTCTTAACATTTTTCCTTTTTTTTCGGTGTTTTTAAATTTTTATTTTTTTTAAATATATTTTCATTCTCTATGTATATATATATATAAAGAACAAACTTGCATTTCATTGTTCACTCTAGAGATCTAAAGGACCATTTCATATTAATAAGACACGTCATTGTTAATAGTTATGATTATTCGTATAATTTTGATTGTGAGTGCCTCGACAATGGACTTAAACAAGGTCAACATGATGGGTTAATCTTATTGTATGATAATAGGGGCTCCTCACACTATACTTAGAAGATCGCCAAACCTTATATTTAAAAAAAATAAAAATTATTAATACAAAATTAGTTTTTGTTATCTCTCAATATTAATAATATTGATTAAAATACAATTAAATAAAAAAATAGTCAAAGTGAGATTTAAACTTGAGTGGGGGAGGATAAGAATTTTTCTCTCAACCACTCAAGCTACACCCATTTAACATTCTTTGTTGAATTCACCACTCTCATACCATAAATGCAAGATATTTATGTACAAAATCTCTAATACTTTCACATTCCATTTTGAAATTTTATTTATATATTCTATTTTGAACATGTTATTGTGCTCTCTAACTTGTTTCCCATTAACTTTCTTAGCATTTTTACTTGTTCGATGTTTCTAAATTTTGATTTATTTATTTATTCTCTATCTCTCTCTATCTCATATATATATATATATAAAGAACAAACTCTCATAGGTTATGTAATGAAACATGACATTCAACAAATCCTAAAATGTTGTGGGTTGAAAGAATTTGTCATTTTTGTGACACTAAGAAGGTGGAGGATGAAAAGCAACCTCCTAAAATGTCCTATGTATGTCCATATTAATTCTCAATTTCAAAATATTTGTAAAAATATTGACCTTCCTAACTTGTTAACTCAACAAAACTATAGAGATTGTCACATACTCGATAGCCTCTTAACACTATACTTGCATATGGGGTACTAAATTTCACAATTAAAAATAAATAACTTGATTTTCTTTGGCTCATTGTAGAACTTAGAAATGGGAACAAAACTGTACAATAGACCAATTAATTAAATTTACTTTCACAATCATGTATTCACTCAACTGTGAATCCTCCCATAATTAGAGTAATTAATTCATGCACACATATTTACATAAGTTGTAGTTTAAATAAGTACATAATTGAAATATAAATCATGGCATTTCATACACATTTAAGTACTTATCATTCTAAGAGATAATCCTCTAATTGAATGCAAATGAAGGACATTTCTCTCATTCGTAGGCTCTCTGTCACACATAAACTCTCTATGATAGATGCCACCCTTGAGTTGAGGTTATCATTCCACAAGGGTGAATCTCCTAAGGCTTTCCACTCAATCACAACTCAGATAAACTATCTTTGGTTCCAAACCTCCTCTACATCTTTCCCAATCACCAGCACTCTTCCCCCTCATCTTGCACAACACAAGGAATGAGATCCTCTTATATGCATGCAACCCATTAGGCTATCTCAATTCCCTTCAATGCTCCAACACAATATATCTAGGCCCAATCTCACTAGTGGGACTCTGGGGAAACTCAATTGTAGACCAAGTTTCCTCTCCCAATGGCACAATAACCATTTCCACAAATTTTCCCTGGGTAATTTTCATCAACAGCCATGGAAACTCTGGTTTGCTCTCTTTTTCCCTCTATCCTCTACTAGCATGAAGGATCATCCCAAAATGATTGTAAGAATGATCCCCTAAACTCAATTCTCAACATTTTATATGTATGTTCTGTTAAATTTTTCAGAATTTACTTCAATCGGATCTAGGATCTTAACTGAGAGAACAACATGTACAACATATCTACAGCATATTAATCATGGACACAATAATGCAAGCACACAAGAGACACAGAGTTTACTTGGGTAAAACCATAAAGGTGAAAAACCCCAATAACTTCCTTAGAGATAGATAGAGCAATGATACAACCAGAATAGAAGAGATAGTCTTCTCCTAGTAGCAGAGCCTCCTCCTCCACAAGTGCGCCACTCTCCAAAGTGTGAGTGAGTGAATAGAATGATGAAATAGAGATCTCCCGATCTCTATTTATACTAGACTTGACTTACCTAATAACCTTTACTAGGTCGGCCTTAACTTAACCACATAACACAATGCTGACTGGGCCGACACCCAATATGGTGGTCTAATAACTCTTTGACCCACATGGCCGACCCCCACTAGGGTGGTCTAATAACCCTTCGACCCACATGACTTATACAGGGCCGACCCCAACAAGGTGGTCTAATAACCCATCAAGTATAAGTTACAACACTTACAATATAAATGACGACACTTTCGTATAGAGGAATAATAACAGCTCTATAGGAATACAACCACTTCCGTATAGAGGAATAATAACAGCTCTATAGGAATACAACCACTTCCGTATAGAGGAATAATAACATCTCTATAGGAATACAATATACATATATGTGAAATACATTCCGAAGTTACATATACATCAACATGTTCAAAACTTACCATATGGCACTCATGAGGAGCCCACTTTTAACCCTTTAATCCCAACTTAGGAAATATAATAATACATCAAGGTTAAGTAATCACAATAATAATTATGGGTTTAGGACCTTGGGATATATCATTAAGCAAGGTTTATAGTAAAATTATAAGGGTTTAGGTTAATAATTCAATAAGGTCCACACCCCTTATCCCCCCTTTCACTTACCCCACTTGTGGAATCATACCCCCCCCTCTCTTCTTTGTCCTTCTTTATTTGTAAGCATCAATGTTTTTATATTAAATATTATCATATGTAATTATAGTACATTTGATCATCCTAGACCATATATATATACGACTTCCAATCATTTCATCATTACATTCTAGGATCAAAAATGAAATATTACATTTCGCTCATGCGTAATCTATGCACGTTCCTCGATACATCATTAGCAATATATATACAATGAAAAAACTTAACAATGCCAAACATGCACATAATGTCTCCACATGGCATCCTTTAACTCCCAAGTTGCTTCTTCAACTGCATCTACCACACCATCATTTTCCATGCAATCTTTCATAGTTGTGGTATATCCCATATATAATGCATTGGCATTGACTATTCACTACCCTAATTGCCTCCCAAGGCTTGGCATATTAGCATGTACCTATCAATTATCTAGAATAAATGTGCATGTTATAAACATTCTAATGCAACAATTGTTGTGTCCATAGGAATTTTTAGTATCACAAGGGATGCATGTATATTCATATCACCAAATAAGTATGAAAATTTTGTCCAATATTTATCTTAATGAATTTTCATTAGGGGAATTTTGAGGTCTAAAATGGGCCTCATAAGATATATAATAAAATATTGTGAGTTTGTCATTTTGTGGGGAAGATATATTTACAACTCACCTCTTGAACTATAATCCATGTAACTATGGTTAAGTTAAAGTGAAAAAATGTGTACAACTAAAGTTAATAAAAAATCTTCATTGATATGACTATAAACATAAATACTTTTAAATACATAAATGTACTAAATTAAAGTACTCCTAAAATAAAGTAAAATATTTTAGTTTTTTATTATACATCTAAATTAAACTTTTGTAAATAAATTCTAAATTATATTTATATAAAATAATTCCAATACACATTCATTAATAAAATCTAACCTCACATATAATATTAATAAAATCTAACCTCGCATATAATATATTTGTTATAATAAATTTATCATACTTCTTTATAATCACATATTATAATTTATTATTTTAAATAGATTTAATAATTTATATTTTCAAGTTTTAATACATTAAAAATTATTACCAAATTATATTATCAAGTAACATTTTATGTTAAAATCTTTAATACATTAAAACACATAATACAATTATATTACAATTTTATATTTTATATTACCCAATTATATTATGTTAAAAGTTACAAAATAATATTATATTACCAAAAAGTTTCAATATGTTAAAGCATGTAATACAAGTTATATTATAACAAGAGCCACGTGGTGGCAATGTCCTTGCCACCTGCTCTATTTGTAGAAAGTTGTAGGAAGGATCTATTTACTTGGAGATGTGGACAATTCATAGAAGTTCAGATGAATAAAAATAATGTATCCATAAACTTGCTCAAATCTAATCTTCAACTTTTTATGAAATAGAGGTTTGCCACCACCTCCACAATTCTCAACAGTACTCACCATTCCCCAAAAGAATGGAATTTGAGTATGAAAGAATGGCAGACCATTTGAATTAAAGTACCTCCCAACTGCCATCTCTAGCTCTTCCTTTGTCGTTGTTTTCCTTTGTCACTGAGCATTAAATCCTACAATAGCCATAACAATCTACGACTATTAGCATAGATAGAATCCTCTATGCAAAGTAGAAAGGTGACTAAGGTATTATATCAGAATACACTTATTGTAACTCTTTGTGCAAAAGATTTGTTTTGAAAGGAAACATTAAGACCCACCTGTTTTTATATGGATTATGTTTCTTGGTAATTCCACAAAAGTTATTTGGGGGTTGTGATGGCAAGCAACCCCACTTGTTTAGGAATTGAATACTGGAATATTGGGACGAATAACAATCTGGCATTCCAAACACATTCAATCAAGGGTTAATCAAGGGTCATTCTATAAATATCTTCACAAATCTACTTAAGGGTTTGATTCCTTTCATAAATAGCTGCTATTCCTATTAGCAACAATGGCAGAGTTGTTGTCCGCTAATTTTTTTGTTGGAACATCAGCCATTTCTTTTGTTCTTTCAACTAGGTCGGTCAATAGGTTTAGGGGCTGAATAGTAGGTATGAGCTGGTTGTTGGACGTTGGAAGTCTACATTCTTTATCTAACTCTTCCATCTTCCATGAAACTCGTCTATATGAGAATTATTGATGCACGCAATGCCATCCATTTATATATATTACAAAATTTTACCATAGATTTTTAAATTAGTATTTTAAGATATGAAATTTTTTTCTTCCTTAGCATTTGAGGGAGATTCAAAGCTGAACGTGTTTAGTTTTAATTTACAAGGACTTGGCTGCACCTTAATTATCAACAATATTATATTTCTTGAATGCTTAAGTCATTTGCGGAGCAAGCATGGAACAATTTCGAAATGCGGCTTGTTGGCAGCATTGTGTAAGCTCAAATAAACTTTTACATATGAATACAGAATGAATGCTGCTAGATAGTGTTTCCAAGGACCTATTGTTGAGTGGAAGATAAAGATATTTTCTAACATGTACATCTTGGGCACCACGTAGCTGAGCATGCACTTTCAATTAGCTACCACGTATAGCCTGGACATGCACTACATACAACTGGCAGTCTAAAAACACCAGCGTCTTTTCCATTCTATTATAATGTATTCAGCACGACCTATAAACGAAAGACCAGACCTGGCCAATGATGCAGCCACAAAGAATTCGATGTAATATTTAGAAGATGAAATTGTGCAAAATCCAAGGTTCCAAGAGTCTGAAATCCTAACACTCAATCGCCGATCATAAGCTTAAAGCGAGTTCTTCATAGAATTTGAAGAACATCGATGGAGAAGAAAATTCCAAAGGTGCAATTCAAGTCCGGAGATGATGCTTGCTAAGAAGTGGCCATTGAGCATGGTCCATGTACACATTATCCATTAAGCATAGCAGGGCAATTAAATCACTTCTATTTCGTTTGTTGACTGAAGATACTCCCTGTCATCTATAACTCTGCACCAATCTGTCATCGAGTATTCTCTTTGGAACGTTCATGAGTTCGAGAAAATATTTAACGGAGATGGCAATTGTTCTTACTATCAATCGGTAGCAGGTTTACAGCACAACGCATTGCTTATGGATCTCAACAAACTAGATAACTCATGATTTTTCCAGGTTAGATAAATCATTGCTATCCTACTCACCATGATTTTTATCTTCATTCGCTTCCTTCCTTTTTTTTGAATGTTTTCACATGCCATTATTTGCTTCGTTTACTTATGTTGCATATTCCACATCATCTGATCCTTTTTTATGCTTAACATTGTCATCTACATTGTCTGAATACGCCAATTCCTTTGATTCAATACGCTTTTTCCCAAATTACTTGTTGCCATATGATTTTGAGAGCCTCTATGCACACTGGTTTTAGCAGGTAGTCAAATGCCCCATGTTTGATTCCTTTCATAAATCTACTGAAATGGAATCTTCACCACCATAAATATCTCTTGAAGCAATATAAATTAGATCATACTTTTCCATTGTAATCTAGTGATCTTAAGTTTATACCATATAGAACAAACAATTTTCTATTTCAGAGTGTTAAGTAACCCCAAACCACTGTCTAGTTTCAACAAATCCGAGTCGATACCAGCAAAAACATCCAACAAGTCTAGTTTCTAGTGAGGTAGTTTGCAGTGTGAAATAGCAGGTTTACCTTATTCCAAGTGTACTATGTCTGAACACAATTAAGAAACAAGCTTATGGCATTACCTTTATCTATGCTTTCCCCCGGTTTGACTCATTGTTTTGTTATTTGTGGGCACTTCTTTCTTCTCCATTTGCTACTTTCATTGCTTATTTTGTGATCCTACAGCGAGAGAGGTAAGGTAAAGTGGTGAATCTATTACTTTGATTTGCTACTGGCTCTTGATCTCATTAATCATCTACGGATCCCACTCAAGTGTTCCTATAGGCCTTTGCTTCACGCAATCAGATATATGCTTGCCTGTACAACTTTAGAATTATGTAAGAAGGAACAAAAACGACAGTTCTTGTGCTACAAGCTACCAAGCTACCATTTTCATTCATTAATGTCAGGCGACAATGAAAACCATCACAAAACAACAATCTGAGAATGTGATTGAAGTAAGCTCGGAGAAAAATAGTCCTTGGATTTATGATGGACCTAATAGTGGTTTCAGACAAACAACCTGAATTTCTCCAAAAATACAACTACTCTAAGCTTTATGGAACGTCCAAACCTCAAATAGGGGAAAAAATCAAATCAGAAGAACCCCACTATTCAAACTCTGTCGGCACCGGTACTGTGGATTTCATGGCGCTCTGAGTATCGCCAGCGATCCTCACTTCCAAAGTCGTACATAATCGCATTAATAAATTTAATAATAAAAATAAGCACACGCTTTAGTAGTTTGAGTTAGAAGATTCAGCGCAATCTCTACCACTTGAATTTAATTCCATGAAACGTTAGTTTTATAATGTATTATTGCCTACTAATTTATTAATAAAATTTAGATTTCATATCACCATGCAAAGTAAGGTTTAGCTTTTAGTACAGAAGGAATAATTAAGGGCCATGTTCTATTCCCCACACCTCACATTTACTTTCAACTTTCTTCTCAAATTGAGCTTTGTCTCCCCTCCACCGCGACACACAATGTTTAATTATAACAACTGCCACACGCAATCGCAAGAACCTTCAATCCGCATTAATCGCAGCAAGGTTCAATTCCCCGTGCAATCCACCTGGAGCTTCTTGTCAGTAAGCAGCGTGAATAATGGTGGGATGGATGACATCAAGGTGGACAGATGTCAGGTGAAACCCCCTCGCTATTTTTCGAGGCTAACCTCACATCTGTTCAACCAATAGAAAATTAGAAAAATGAAAATTATAATAAATAAAATTTATATTTCAAATGTTAAACTTTAGATGAGAGAATATTAATCTACTATATGGTTAGTTTAATAGCTCCGCGCGAATCATATATGTCAAAGACCTAAGAAAAATATGGTTAGTTTAATAGCTCTGCGCGAATCATATATGTCAAGGACCTAATAAAAGTTACCAAGTAGAAATATTTCACTACCATGTTATATTACGAAGTAATATCTTACGTTAAAAGTTTAATATCTTAAAGGTACTTTGACCAAGTAATATCTCATTAAAATTTTAATATCTTAAAGGTACTTAATATCTTATTTGCATTAGTTTAGTATAATAAGGTATCTAATATTTTATTCGAATTGGTAAACAATTATGTTATAATAATGAAACTTATATTTAATATTCAAAAGATTACTTAATTTATATTCATCGTATTTAAAAGATACACTATATCTAACAAAATACTTAATGGCGATTTTTTTTTAATTTAGCTTGATTTTTTATTAAAAATATATTTTTATATTTAAAAGTGAAAGTACTATGTACATTTATTATATTTAAAAGTAATTTTGAGTACTTTTTCATTATGAACATGGTTAATTATGGGTTTTTATCTATCATTTAAAATTTGACAAGTAAGTAGCTTTAACTCAAGCAATGCCACCTCAACCATAAGAGATGATGTCATTCTCTAGAATCTTATTGGTTCTTGTAAAGTTGTTTTTGATACTACATTTTTTGTTTTCGGGCCTATTTTTTACCTCAAAATTCTCCCAATGTATTTTCTTTCACATGGTTACAACGGGCAAGAGTTCAACTCATTGCTCTTTCTAACACACCCTCCTTGATTCCAACAAATTTGTCATCTCTGATAGCAAATTCATCTAAGTTGCTTCTTCCTTGTCGCACTCACCACTCTAGGCTCATGCATCCCCTTCTCTACTAAACAATCCCTTGGGCTATCCATCTTGTCAAGGCTTTCACGTGAAAGAAGAGCATCAACTCATAGAGTCTTATTATCAATCATCCCACTGGTAGCCTCTAGTCAACCAATATCATGTGTCAACCATAGGGTTCCAATATCATTGAAATGACCTCCTTCTTAGGATTTCCATCGCACGATATTCATCCATTTCCCTTACTAGTTATTTTCACTATTCGTCCATGTCATAAAAATAAATATACAGTATCATGAGTCACATTTCTATCTTTTAAATAATCTTAGAAATAATTATCACAATAGTTAAATTCTAGAAAATACAACAAGTTCCACATAATACTTAACATACTTAGCTTCGACCTGTGCAGGAAATAGCCCTTGTCTTCATTATGGCTTACTTTCACTAACATATCCAAGACATATTTTTATGCAACTCTGTTCTTCCAACAAAGCATTCCCTTAGTCCATTAAAACGTGACTACTTTTGCATGCAATGCTTTCATTGCATTCATGAAAGCTCATAAAATGATCTCAGAATCATAATTTATCAATAACTCTATCATTTCAGCTATTAATATATTAAATGCAATGACATATGGCACATGCATGCATTCACAAAATGCATTTATCATATATGCCAACATATATGTGTGCACATCCAAAAGATATACAAAATTATTTTATGTACATCCACTCAATTCACCCTTACATTGATTCAAGAATACCATATTCTCATGTCATGAATTCCACCATGATGATTGGAAGGCCTAGCCAATGCCTCAACACGTCATCCAACCACCCCCCAATACTTGCACAACCATATAGACACCTTCTTGTTCAACCCAAAACAACACTAGGAGTATACCCCTTCTCTGCTAAACAATATGTTAGGTACACTAGAAATATATTTCTTTATTTGCAAGTAGTTCCTCATAAAATCCTTCCCCTCTAATGGTATCTATGTTTTGGCAAGAAGATTGTAATCCAAGACACCAACACAAGTAGGGATACCATTGGACACTTGTGTGGTTCTATCATAGCCTTTACATATCCAACAAAACTATGGCCTCACCCATGACTATTTCACATGGCATTCACTTCTACAACAGGATCATAGTGTAATGTCCCCATTCAAATAATTGTATAGCAGACAATCCCCATCAATCCTACCAAGTTCCCTGGGTTGAATGGGTAAATTGGGAATTGTAATAAGGGAGCAAAGGCATACTGTTTACACATTAAAATAGTCCAAGTATTTAATAAATAAGTTGAATAAATGAATCCAAGAGGAATTATAGGTGGCAAATGGTTTTGAGGACATTTGGAGGATGTGGGACCCTCACTAGCTTGGTTTCTCATTGCCACATGGAAAATCTCACTTGGCATTTCGAATCCATGGGAAGGAAAACATTATTGGGTGAGTTGGTAAGGCATACACATGGCATGGAGCATCTTAGGTCGAAATTTGGTGGAATAGTAACCTCCATGGAAGAGGAAGAGTCAAATTGGAGACTAGTGGACACTTGGGCTAGATTCTCTAGTCTTATGACAACAATGATGAAGCATCTATGACATCTATGACAAAATTCAGATATGACTTCTTACACCTGACCATTATGACATGTCAGCCCCAAAAATAGGCTCAAGAAGGTGCTCATGGAGTTGGGGGAAGCTAAAGAGGCTCCTACTCGAAATTGGGAGAAGATGGAGGGTTGGAAACTAGGAGACAAGTGGCAAATATGGAATATTTCCTAAGTGGAAATATCTAGAAGATAATGAGAGGATTTCGACCCTTAGAAGGCTAATGTTGGTTATAAAATGTAGAAATCAAGTATGAGAATGGATTTTGATGATTTGAGAAAAATTGCATTTGTGAAGAGAGAGCTAGTGGATGACTAGTTTCTTGCCTTAGCCAATTTCGAGGGTGAAAGATTCCCATTCAAGTTGGTGTTTGGAGAGGCCACTCAGGTATTTCATGGAGATTTAATGGAGTTTTATTTGCATGTATTAGATACAGGGCATCTCGTGGTTTTGTTTAGTGTAGCACCATCTCTCAACCATTTCCAGTTTTGAAGGCAAATTCATGCTCCTTGAGTGAGGGCGTTTTTAGTGAGCTCTTATGCTTCTTGGGAGAGCTTCTATTGATGTATTTCTGATTATAATAGAATTATATACTCTGTTCTTCACCTTCATAAAGTCTCAGGTCGAAATACCATGTGGTTGTATGTAAAAATGAAGATTAATGAGCAAACAATGTCCATTTCCCCACTACATTGATGTATGCCATTATAATGATGTTGATTTCGAATAAAGGAATGTTTATTTGATATATTTGTGATGAATGGAATTCCATTGATGTGTATTACAAGTTTCATATTCAGTACTTGAGCATTTGAAGCCATTATACTCAGTTTATTTGCATTTGAAGAAGATTTGGTGCCATTTCCCCAAGGGTTGAATTAGTGGTTTTTGTTGTTGTTTGGGAGAGGGTTGGAACAGACCTTATAACTAATGAATGATGCATTTGGGACCTTAATAACATCCCTGAAACATCCCCTACCTCTGTTCATAAATTTGAGTGGGTTTGGAGGCATTTGGAAAGCTATTTTTAGTACTTACCCTAGGGGGATTTGAACCCCAAATTACTAGTAAAATTGCATACTTGAACCAGAATCTTAAGAGAGTTTGAAGAGGTCTTTTGGTGGCCATATATCATTCCTAAACATCATATTTAAGTCCTAATATCAGTAATACGTCTTCCCTGAATATTTGGGACCATTTGGACCAAAATTGGGACCTAGGCATCAAAACTAGTCAAAGCTCGAAATTGGGGAAAAAGTGAAAAATTGGGCATTTTCTTAAAATTTTGAAAAAGTGACATTACAAGTGGTATCAGAGCATGGTCTTGGAACCTGATGGTATTAACAAAAATCCAAACAAATAAACCCCCACCCTTTGAATCAGTAGTTGAAGAAGTTTTGGTTTAAGATGAGATAGTAGCAGAAAAAGAGTTATTTTCTAAAACAATGGGTAGAGAGGAGGAAAAATTAAGACATAAGGAGGAATTTATTGAATCCTTAAAACCATGCTTTGATGGAATTACCATGGTTATGCTAGAGATGAATAGACAAATGATGAAAAGTTTCAAATTGTTGGGTAGCTAACTTTCAGGCAAAGGGATGATAGGAGATAACAGTGGTTCACATTCAGGAGAAAAGATAAAAGGGAGTGAGCATATTTTCTCAGCATAGGACCACATAATAGACCTGATGAATTCCAAAGCACACCAAGGAATACTGCACCTAAATTTCTCACACCCAAAGAAGAGCCCAATATTTAGGTGGGTTATAAAAAACTAGCAAACGATTGGAATGATTTGAATGAAGAGTGTAAAAGAGGTGTACCACTCAGTGACTACATTGATGCTATACAAAAAATTAAAAGGAGGGAAGACAATAGGAGTCCATTCCAAAACAAAGAATTAAATAGTGCTATTGGAAAAATGTCACTTCCTACTTTTGATGGTTCTTCTCAAAATTATGCTAACACTTGGGTGCAAAATTTTGATGTATATTTTCAGCTGAATCCTATGTTGGAAGAGGATGTATTAAAAATGGTCATTTTGCATTTGGAAGGAGATGCCAATGAATGTTGGTTTCATGGGATGAAAACCTTGGGTCATAATTAGGTTAAAACATATGGAGAATTTGTTGACATGGTACTAGAAAGATTTGAACAAAAAGATCCAGAATTGCCTTTCAAAGAACTAGCTCAATTGAAGCAAACTGGGTCCCCTACTGAATATATGATGGACTTTCAAAAATTATCAGTCAAGGTGGCTGATGTATCCATGGGAAGATTAGTATTGCTGTTCACTGAAGGTTTGGCTGAACCCTTAAGAGGTTTGGTCAAATCCCACAAGTATTGTCAAATCCCACAAGCCAAAATTCGTGTAGCTTTCATTCGAGATACCTTCTCTCCTGAAGATGGACTCAACTATGGAGTCCGAAACGCGTCGAGAACAAAAACTCTACACAGGTATCCAATCCCCCTTGAAGATAACTACAACCTGTGAAAGCTTAAATGAAACCATCAGATCCCTACATGGAAGGGATACCCTGGGTGAAATTCAGCTGCTGGAGAAGAAGAGAATTGGTATTTCGAAGGGAACTGCGCGACTCACGTTTTTAAAAAGATGCAGAGACAGTGGTATCATACCTAAATTCGCTAGAATTAAACATAACCTTGTGAAAAATAATGAGGCAATTTTCAAACGCGCGAGTTTGGATTTGGTAAGGAAAGAAATTAAACAAGTAAGGAAGCATCTCAATGAATTATCCAAGGAATGTCTGCGTCTCCACCTAGCATTAGCCACTAAAATTAACGTGAACATATGGGCCAAGTTCCACTCCTGCCTAGTTATGAGAGCAGAACGAACAGCCGAAAACTTAAGGATATCACACCTGAGGAAGTTCAAATTGCTTGCAAAACAAGAGCGACCACCCTGTAGTGATAATATAGTTAATATAGACAGCGCAGATATGACTCGAGACATGGCAGATAACACTGATAACATAGATCCGTTAGCAGGCAACGCAAATCAGTCAGTAGATAATGCAGTTTTGTTAGCAAATAATACAGATAACATAAATCCGTTAGCAGACAACACAGATCGGTTAGCAAGTATTAATAACACGAATCAGTCAGAAGAGAATACAGTCTCGTTAGCAGATAACAAGGTCAACGTTGGAGATATAAAGGCAGTGTGTATTAATAATAATGATGACAGCGTACAAACGAGAAAGCTAACAAATAATAAGAGAGGAGACCAAGAAGACAGCGTTGGTAATGCTGATAGAAACAACAAGGAACTAATTCGTGACCAGGCCGAGGTTAATGAAAACTTTGTTCAGGTATCTCCTTCCAATCTTGACATAACTACAAAGACGCAAGACCAAACTATGTCGATCAATAACAAACCTAAAATGGCTGAGCAAATTCCAGATGAACTTAATAAAAGAAGAAAAATAAGCGTAATTAATTTATCAAACCAGCAACTAAATAATGATGCGTTGAATGTTTTAGGGAAGGGTTTAAGTTTCTCGATTGCACCCAATAAAATTCCGATTGAAGACATCATTTGTGCCATTGAAGATTCAGTAATGACTCTCCCGGAAGACACTGCAGAAGAAATAAGGCAGGATTGTGCAGTAATATTAAGAAAAGCAAAACCACCTAAACACAATTTGACTAAAAATGAAACAGCAGCCATTAAAAACCTAAAAGCAAATAAGGAGATTATGATCATGAAGGCGGACAAAGGAAATGCAACAGTAATAATGAACACCATTGATTATGAAGCTAAAATGAAAGAACATCTCACAACAACAGGATGCTATAAACAACTGAAGAAAGACCCAAGCGCAAGAATCATTAGAGAGATTAAAAAAGCCATAGATGAGTCTTCTTTAGACAATATCCTAAAAAAGAGACTAACCCCGAAGAACCCTATCATCCCAAGAATTTATGGACTCCCTAAGGTTCATAAAAATGGTGTTCCACTAAGACCAATTGTGAACACTATTGGGTCACCAACTTACAATCTAGCAAAATACCTAGCAAAAACCCTAAAACCATTGGTTGGCCACACGTTCTCATACATTAAAGATTCAACACATTTTGTGGATAACATCAAGAATCTTAAAGTTGATGATAATGATTTGATGGTAAGCTTTGATGTAACACAACTCTACACGAAAATCCCGGTGGAAGAAGCAATCGAAGTGGTGGGAAAGATAACGAGTAAAGAAATAACCAACCTAGTAAAAATTTGTTTAAAATCTACCTATTTTACCTTTCGTGGAGAAATGTATGAGCAAACTAGCGGGGTTGCAATGGGTTCCCCCCTTTCCCCAGTAATAGCTAACATGTACATGGAATACTTTGAGAAAAAAGCATTAGATTCTTACCCACTTAAACCAAAACATTGGAAACGATTCTAAGGCACTTGAACAATCAATCTCAACACATAAAATTTACTATGGAGATCCAGGTAAACAACTCCCTTCCTTTTCTCGACGTACTAATCACTAAAAAAGAAGATGGTTCCCTAGCCCACCAGGTGTATCGTAAGAAAACCCATACAGACACATACCTACATGCTAACTCACACCATCACCCTTCTCAAAAACTAGGAATATTACACACACTTGCTACACGAGCCGTCAGAATCTCTGATAAAGAACACCTTAATGATGAACTAAAACACCTTGAGATAACCCTCCAAGACAATGGATACAAACAAAAAGATATCAACAAAGCTTTTAGAAGAGCAAAAGGCATTGAAACTAAAAATCGTAATAATGAACAAGAAGACCTAGGTAGAACCTTTCTCCCATATATCCAAGGTACAACAGATAAAATTGCTAAAGTTTTGAAAAAGAAGAAGATCAAAACAATATTTTGCCCTCCTAACTCCCTAAGGAATCTGTTAGACAAAGCTAAAGACCCCGTCGACCCAAAACTAAAGAAAGGTGTCTACTCATTTCCATGCTCATGTGAGGACATATACATAGGGGAGACAGGACACTCAATTCAGACTAGGTTGAAGGAGCACTGTGCAGATGTGTTTCATGGGAGGATCAAGAAATCAGCTGTAGCTGAGCACTCTTCAAAGACGAACCACCATGTATGCATTGAAGAAGCAAGAATCTTAGCACTTGAGGATAACTATAACAAAAGACGTATACGTGAAGCAATAGAGATTGAAAAACACCCGAAAAATTTTAATAGGGATGACGGCCTTACCCTTTGTGACTCGTGGAGACCAATCATCCACTCCCTGCGAAACAAAAAAGGTGAACAAAAATAAATAAATAAATAAATAAAATAATAATAATAATAATAATAATAATTTTAATTGAAAATTCTAAAAGTAATAAAATTTTTAAATTGTCTAATAATAAAAATAAATATCACCTAAAAATTGAAGGCATTTCTTACCTAAAAGTTAAAAGTTAAAATTAAAATTCTAGATAAAAATTTTAATATAAAATTCTAGATAAAAATTTAAATTACAAAATTTAAATTTAAACAGAAATTGTATTATATATAATTCTAAAAACTAAACATTAAATACTTATTTTAAATAAAAATTAAATTAAAATTAAAAATTATAATTAAAACTAAAAAATAAATAAATTAATTAATTAATTTAATATATAAATAAATTATAAAAATTTTAATATAGAATTCTAAAATAAAAATTTAATTAGAAAATTTAAATTGAAAAATTTATAATACAAATTTCTAGTTTAAGATTAAAAATTTTTCTTTAAATAATTTAAACAATGTTTAGTACTTACTAGATTTTTCTTAATAATTTGAACATTATTAAATTTATAATAGTTTATTATAATTAAAACATTTAAAAGCAAACTTTGAAGGGTAATGAAGATTATTAATAAATACACATTATTGAATAATAAATATATGCACTAAGGTAAATTAATTTTTCAAAAGTCGGTTCTTTAAATAATTTTAACTAAAAATATCATGAAAATATAAATAATACAAAATTCGTGTAGCTTTCATTCGAGATACCTTCTCTCCTGAAGATGGACTCAACTATGGAGTCCGAAACGCGTCGAGAACAAAAACTCTACACAGGTATCCAATCCCCCTTGAAGATACATTAAAAGATGCAATGAGCTTGACTAGGGATCTCCAAAATGTGCTTCCTAGAACAAGATTTCCTCCCAAGCCTAGCAACAAATTGGAAAAGAAACCTTGGGAAAGGGATGGATATGATAAGAAACCTTGGAAAAGAGAGTCATTTGAAAGGAATAAAATAGAAGGACTAAACAGGGATAAACTTTGAAAAAAGAAACTGTGCTTCACATGCTTCCAACTGTGGACACCGGGGCACAAATGTACTAAAGGAAAGGCTCAATACATAGAAGTATTTAATGATAATGAGGGGTATGATGGGGGCATGGATGAAGATGGACATATTTCAGATCAAGAAAATGCATATGAGACAACAGTAGAAGAGGAAAGACAAGAAGAAAATCATCCTTCACCGGACAAAGCAAGAATGGCAGTACTTTCAGCAGTACCTCGCTATCATACTATCCGATGCAAGGGTGCGGTACAAGGACAAAGAAATTCAGTTTTGGTATATGGAGGATCCACCCATAACTTCATTGATGCAGAGATGGTGGAGAAAAGAAGATACTTACTGAACCATTTGATGGCTTCACGGTTGTCATTCCTGGTCACAACACAATGCAATGCAAAATATGGGTCCCAAAGCTGCAAGTCACCGTAGGTAACTATATTTTTGTTGATAGTTTTTATGTGGTTGATGTTGCTGAATGTGGTTTTGGGAGTGCAATGGCTGTATTCAATAGGAGAGCATACAGTAAATTATCAAATTCTCGAAATGAAATTCCAAGATTCAAAAGGAGTACAAAGAATTGTGAGAGGGCAGCACACTTATCCAAATCAAGTAGTGACTTGCAATAGTATGAGATATATATTGAGGCATGGGGACATAGAATGGGTTGTTGAATGTCATATTACATCTCCCAAGCCAAATATAAATGTTGTTAAACACTCAAAGGAGATAGAGAGACTTTTGCAAAAATATGAAAAAGTTTTTAGAGACCTTCTACATGGTAAACCACCGGATAAGGGGGTTGAGCATAGCATTATTTTGGAGGAGGGTACTTCACCCATTCAGATACCACCTTATAGACATCCTAAAAAGTTCAGAGATGAGATTGAAAAAGCTATCCAAGAAATCCTAGAGTTGGGACTCATTAGACCAAGCTCTAGCCGTTATGCTTCTTCAGTAGTGCTAGTGAAGGAAAAAGATGGAACATTGAGAATGTGCATAGACTTTAGATCTTTGAACAAAAAGACTATCAAGAATAGGTATCCTATTCCTAGGATTGATGAGCTACATGGGGCCAAATACTTCTCCAAAATTGACCTTAGATCAGGGTATCATCAAATTCGAATGAAAGATGAAGATGTGCAAAAGACTTCTTTTCGATGTCATTATGGTCACTTTTAATTTCTTGTCATGCCTTTTAGGTTAACTAATGCTCCAGTCACATTTCAAGCATGCATGAATAGGATATTTTGCAAGCAACTAAGAAGGTTTGTTTTAGTTTTCTTTGATGACATTCTCATTTACAGTAAAACATGGGAAGAGCATTTGCAACAGTTAGAGATTGTGTTGAAGGATTTGCAAGAAGAGTCTTTATTTGCTAAGTTGTCAAAGTGTGAATTTGGGATGAAAGAATTATTGTATCTTGGGCACATTATTGAGAAAGAAGGAGTGAAGGTACACATGGAAAAAATTAGGGCTATCTTAGAATGGCCATCACCAAAAAACATCATCGAATTGAGGGGTTTTATTGGCATATGCACATACTACAGAAAATTTGTGAAGGGATTCTCCAAGTTGACTTCTCCACTCATTGATTTGACTAAGAAGGATGCTTTCAAGTGGGATGAAGAGGCTGAGAAGGCCTTCCAAAAAATGAAAGAGGTAATGAGTAGTTGTCCCATACTTGCACTTCCTGATTTTACTAAACCTTTTGTTGTGGAATGTGATGCTTCAGGTGGAGGAATAGGGGTTGTCCTAAAGCAAGGCCAACACCCCATAGCCTTTGAGAGCAGAAAGTTGCAACCTCATGAAAAAATTTACTCCATCTATGATAAAGAAATGCTGGCCATTATGCATGCATTGGCCAAATTCAGACAATACTTGGTGGGCAGCAAGTTTGTGGTGAAAACTGACCACAATAGTCTAAGACACTTTCTCACCCAAAAAGATCTAAATGAAAGGCAACAAAAGTGGGTAAGCAAAATCCAAGCTTATGATTTTGATATTGAATATGTCAAGGGAAAGAATAATATAGTAGTAGATGCTTTGTCAAGAAGACCTTCTTTTCCTCTCATGGACATTGCCAAGGATTGGAAAAACATGCTACTAGTTGAATATGCTAAAGATAAATTTGCTTGTGATGTGTTGGATGGAATCAAAGGGGATGATAACTACAGGATTTTGAATGGGATGATATATTATAAGGGCATAATTTATTTAGTTCATAACTCAAAGCTCAAGTACCGAATTTTGCAAGAAGCACATGATTCTCCACTAGCCGGCCATCCGGGGATCTTCAAAACTTATAGACAGTTGAGGCAAAGGTTTTTTTGGAAAGGGTTGAAGGAAGATGTTCATAAATATGTGAATGAATGTAAAGTATGTCAACAAAACAAATCAAAACTCACATGTACAGCTGGGCTATTACAACCATTTCCCATTCCGGAGCAAAAATGGGATAGTATCTCCATGGATTTCATCATCGGTTTGCCTAAATATTTGGGTAAGGATTGCATCTATGTGGTAGTGTATAGGTTGAAAAAATTTGCTCATTTCTTTGTTGTTACATCATCTTTTAGTGTTGCACAAGTGGCTGATATTTTTTTTAAATAAATCTTCAGATTGCATGGGCTCCCCAAGAGCATTGTTAGTGACAGAGATAGTAGATTCATGGGCGCCTTTTAGCAAGAAAGTTTTAGATTGGTGGGCACTCAATTGACTCCAAGTACCAGCTATCATCCACAAACTTATGGACAAATAGAGAGGGTGAATCAGTGGTTGGAAGGGTACCTAAGAAACTATGTGGGAGAGCAGCAAAAAGCATGGGCAAAATGGCTACACTTGGGTGAGTTTTGCTACAACACCACCTATCATATGTCAATAGGGATGTCTCCTTTCAAAGCCTTATATGGTTATGATTCCCTTACATTTTCTGAAATCATATTTGGTGATAGTAGAGCCCCAAAGGCTAATGATTGGGTGGAAGAGAGCTAAGACATTTTAAAGCTCTTGAAAGACAATTTGCAGGTTGCTCAAAATCAGCAAAAACAATATGCTGATAGACATAGGGAAGAAAGAACCTTTCAGGTCAATGATTTAGTATATTTAAGGTTGGAGCCATATAAGAAAACATCTCTAAAAAAGAATGGAGCAGAAAAATTAAAACCAAGGTACTATGGGCCATACAAGGTAGTGCGGAAGATCGGAGAAGTAGCATATGAACTAGAACTTCCGGAGGGAGTAAATTCCATAATGTATTCCATGTTTCTTGTCTCAAGAAATCCCTTGGTCAGCAAAGCATCACTTCAGAAATACTTCCTCCCTTGGATGATGAAGGTCAGCTCACACTTGTTCCAGAAAAGATTTTCAAGACACGGGAAAGGAGGTTGAGGAGTAGAATTATCAAAGAATATTTAGTACAATGGAGGGACCTACAAAATGAAGATGCCACATGGGAAGAGGAGAAGATTTTGCAGCATCCTAATTTTCAATTGCTTGAGGACAAGCAATCTTGGGTGGGGAGGACTGTAATGTCCCCATTCAAATAATTGTATAGTAGACAGTCCCCATCAATCCTACTAAGTTCCCTAGGTTGAATGGGTACATTGGGAATTGTAATAAGGGAGAAAAGGAATAATGTTTACACATTAGAGTAGTCCAAGTATTTAATGAATAAGTTGAATAAATGAATCCAAGAGGAATTATAGGTGGCAAATGGTTTTGAGGACATTTGGAGGATGTGGGACCCCCACTAGCTTGGTTTGTCACTGCCACATGGCAAATCTCACTTAGCATTTCAAATCCATGGGAAGGCAAACATTATTGGGTGAGTTGGTAATTCATACACATGGCATGTGGCATCTTAGTTCTAAATGTGGTGGAATAGTAACCTCCATGGAAGAGGAAGAGTCAAATTGGAGACTAGTGGACACTTGGGCTAGATTCTCTAGTCTTATGACAACAATGATGAAGCATCTATGACATCTATGAAAAAATTCAGATCTGACTTCTTACACCTGACTATTATGACATGTCAGCCCCCAAAATAGGCTCAAGAAGGCGCTCATGGAGTTGGGGGAAGCTAAAGAGACTCCTACTCAAAATTGGGAGAAGATGGAGGGTTGGAAACTAGGAGACAAGTGGCAAATGTGGAATATTTCCTAAGTGGAAATCTCTAGAAGATAATGAGAGGATTTCGACCCTTAGAAGGCTAATGTTGTTATAAAATTTAGAAATCAAGTATGAGAATGGCTTTTGATGATTTGAGAAAAATTGCATTTGTGAAGAGAGAGCTAGTGGATGACTAGTTTCTTGCCTTAGCCAATTTCGAGGGTGAAAGATTCCCATCCAAGTTGGTGTTTGGAGAGGCCACTTAGGTTTTTCATGGAGCTTTAATGGAGTTTTATTTGCAGGTATCAGCTACAGGTCATCTCGTGATTTTTTTTAGTGCTACACCATCTCTCAACCATTTCCAGTTTTGAAGGCATATTCATGCTCCTTGAGGGAGGGCGTTTTTGGTGAGCTCTTGTGATTCTTGGGAGAGCTTATATTGATGTATTTCTGATTTTAATATCATTATATACTCTTTTCTTCACCTTCATAAAGTCTCGGGTCGAAATACCATGTGGTTGTATGTAAAAATGAAGATTAATGAGCAAACAATGTCCATTTCCCCACTACATTGATGTATGCCATTATAATGATGATGATTTCGAATAAAGAAATGTTTCTCTGATATATTTGTGATGAATGGAATTCCATTGATGTGTATTAAAAGTTTCATATTCAGTACTTGAACATTTGAATCCATTATACTCAGTTTATTTGCATTTGAAGAAGATTTGGTGTCATTCCCCAAGGGTCGAATTAGTGGTTTTTGCTGTTGTTTGGGAGAGGGTTGGAACAGACCTTATAACTAATGAATGATGCATTTGGGACCTTAATAATATTCCTGAAACATCCCCTACCTCTTTTCAGAAATTCAAGTGGGTTTGGAGGCATTTGGGAAGTTATTTTCAGTACTTACCCTAGGGGGATTTGAACCCCAAATTACTAGTAAAATTACATACTTGAACCAGAATCTTAAGAGAGTTTGCAGACGTCTTTTGGTGGCCATATATCATCCCTGAACATCATATTTAAGTTCTAATATTAGTAAAACACCTTCCCTAAAGATTTGGGACCTAGGCATCAAAACTAGTCAAAGCTCGAAATTGGGGAAAAAGTGGAAAATTGGGCATTTTCTTAAAATTTTGAAAAAGGGACATTACACATAGGTCCCAACTTTCCTTGGTTATTTATTTATAACTAACACATATGCCATGCTATATAATTTCATATGAATGAATTCTAGATTTTTAGACAATTCATACAAGTCTAAGGATTCCTTCCTTTCAATTGGGTATCCTTCACATAAATGCACTCAAACGTTATAAGCATAGCAATTTATGATATTAAAATATGGTTGAAGGGATTCTTACCCAACCCCCTTTTTCAACACTTATGCAACCAACATAAATAATTCCATACATGCATGGTTGTCATGAACTTATATGATGTTACCCAATAATTGATGTCTTATGAAGGATTGCACTGCCCCTTCACTATCCTCTTGATTGGAACTTCATTTTCCTTATCCTTTCTTTACAAGGATGAATTTTGCAGGCAGTTGTATCAACATTTTTAGTTGTGCCTCAACCATATATGGTCATACCACCACCATCATCCACAATAATTATCATTATGCAGTGATTGCATATGTAACATCATATCACTTTTATCAATATGCAATATCATATGTATGCACAAGCATATTTAAATGCACTATGCATCATCTCTTAGTATGCCCACTAGTGCATATGCATTCCAGATAACTAATATGTTGCATTTCCAGCATTGTTATGCATGAATTATCTACATATAAACTTAGAAAAAACAAATATAATAATAAGATACAAGTTAAAGAATTCCCCCACTCTCAACTCCTCTTCATAGCGTGGAATTCCTCTTCCATGTCGTAGTTGATCCAATTCATGGCCTTTATACTAATCACACAATGTATTATTAACTATGATTTTCTCACCAAGTATAAATTCACCACATGTATACACATTTATACTTGCTACTTTTAAAAGAAAATAATTCTTATTTTATAAACAATACAAGTTTAAGGTGAGAAATCTCTCTCTTATCAATTTAGTGGTATTGACATTGTTCTCCAATTGTCACTACACCAATCTTCTTAGCCTTGTGTAGCTTCATTTATCATCATAACAACTTCCAGTGTTATCTTGAGTTGTCCTCATGCCCCAATTGGAGATGCAACACTATTTTCTTTAATTTGGGTTTCCTTAGCATTATGTTCACATTGCATTGTTGCTTCATTTACCTTGAGAAATCCTAGCCATGTCCAACTTGGTCATTCCTGATTTCCAACCCATAGTAGCATTACCAAATTCCTATATTGCTTCCTTTCTTGGGCCAATGTTGCCCCAATACTAGCTTTACATGTATCTTCAAGCACTTCATAGTGTTGCAATTGACGTAATTCCATATTGCTTTGAATTCCTTTCAAAACCCATTCTGCTTTGCAACAATACCAAACATAGATACCATTCTGGTATCATATGTCTGCTTTATACTTCCCATTCTATAATTCACCGCAATATATTATGTCTTCTTTTATTTAATGTCCATCTGTTTACTAAGAATGCACTCAACATTCTTTATCTTCGTATTCTTCTGATAATATTTATGTATGGTAAGAACCATTTCCTATAGGTTTTAAAGTCTTCCCACAACTTAAACATCCATCATATATCATCTCATTTCCTTTATTATATGTGGTTGTCTTTAGGCTTCATTCAGTTGTGGAGCTTACTTTATTTTCCATAGAACTCTTCACCACAATCTAAACCATAGAATATATCCATACTCACTGGAATTCCTTATTCTCCAATTAGCATCTTCTATGTGAATGGAAGTTCCTCACTTCTTCCCATTATTTACACATAAGTTTTAGTCCATATCCTTCAACTCTTTTTGGCATGCATGAACTTGCCCAAAAATATTATTCACCCATCACCTATATGAGTTGCCTTGTTCTTTATCTGCTAGTTTGTTCCTTGTCCCCATTAACTATCATTGTTTCCTTAGAATTTGTATATGATAACCCATTACCCTAAATAAGGTTTCAACAATTCTTCCCCTTAGCCCATATTTCACATTTCAAATATAGTGAATGCATTATATGCATTTTGGGCTAAGGCATCAAAAATCATTCTTAGTTCATGGTTCCTTCATTCTTCACAAATTTGTTTACAAAATACCATCTACAACAATATAGGCCTCCATTCTAGATGTTTATCCACTTGTTAACAAACCTTACCATAATACTTTGACTTTGAATATCCCTACTCATCAACAGTGTTACTATATTACCAAGCATTCAACCATCTTTGGTTTAATCTTAGCACATCTCTAACTAACAAGCAACTCTAGTATGAAATGATTCATTGTCTTACACATGGCTAGCTTCTAATTCTTGGAATGTTGCATTCAGTTTATCTAAAACTCAACATTTCAAGCCACATGTTGGGCTCATCATCAAGAAAATAGAATCCACAAATGAAATATTCAATGCTACCAACTCATAAACAATTTTTTTTCATGAAGTCAACCTAGGTTAGGTTGGTTGCACTTTCTAGAATTCTTTACAAGATGGATCACATGTTTCCATCTATCACTCAATTTCCAACTATCATCTATATTTATGTTGTTGGTATTATTGCCATCACTTCTCATACGCTTCTTTTTATAAAATTCTCTTCTCTCACAGTTACACTTTCTTTTTCGATACAGATGTGATGACCTATGATATAAGAATGTCCATCTAAAGCAAATATCTAGACATGGTTGTGTGCGATGTCGGCACAATGTTATTTTATCCTCACTTCTATTGATCATCATGTTTCACCAATATATACTTTCCCGCAATTGCAAGGGATAACATAGACATCTTTGTATTTTACAGGATTAGTTATGTCCTTTTCCTTTTCAAGCATATTCTTAATGGTATTAGGAGGCGAAAATGTGACCTTAATGTTTTTTTTTTTTTGAGGGTATTCACCAGTATGTCAATTTCCCCTTTAATGTAAGTAAGAGTAACCTTGGCTTAAACTTTATTTATTTTCGGTTCATCCACTACAGGGTTCCCTCTAGTATTTTTTAATCATTTTTCCTACTTGACCCTCCTTATAACCGTTCCTTTTAAACACCATAGTCATGTGTTCAATCTCCATTCCCAAAGAATATGTGTTTGCTATTCTCATATAACGTGTCACCAAATTTTTTATAACGCCAAGTTTGTGTGCCAGATGGTGGTGCAAGTCTGCATGCAGATATTTGTTAGTGTGTGTTTCTTTCAATACACTTAGTGGGTTAGTGAGCCATCATCCCTTTTGATGATGAGGATATCCAAAAAATGATTTTTTTGCTTTCCTCTACTCCATAGTGAATTTAATGCATTCTAATATGTTGTTTACATGGTCAAGGAACTTGTCTAGGTTTTGTCTCCCATGTGGCTAGTTCACATTTGTATCATCCATGAAACTCTTCCACCATTTTGGTTTTAATGGGAAGGTATCAAGGGATTCATTTTCAAAATGTTCCATGTATATATTAGCCACAATTGGTGAGCGAGGGGACCCCATTGCAATTCCTTCAATCTTTTCATATATGTTGCCTCTAAAACTGAAGTAGGTATATTTCAAACAAGTTTTAACCAATTTTGATGTCTCCCCATCCATAATGTTTCTAATGATTTCTATCGAATCATTCATGGGAATTTTGGTGAATGAGAACATGCCAAAGGTAACCTTTATATATTCTTTTTTCACCTTGAGGTCCCTTGATTTGTTAATGAGATGAGTCGAGTCTTTGATAAAAGTGTGTGTATTACCATGTTACATTTTTTTTGTATATGGTGGAATCAACAACTGGGGCAGTGCGTGTATTCACATGACATGGGTTCGATTCCTATCCGCTACCACTATAACCTCCAGGTGCACCCACACAACCCACAAGCATGGCACATGGGTAAGCTGGGATTTGAGCCCGTGACGTCACAAGGAGTTCCTTAACAGTACACTCTTTTTCCAGTCGGTCTACACCCCACAGGATGTATTACCATTAAGAGTTATTAACTTTTTCGAAATAATTTTTTTTAGGGCATACATAGGCAAGCCTATGGTATTTACGTGGGATTTAAGGGTATCCCTTCTTTATGTATTTTTAGCATCTGTATATGCGAGGAATTAAACAATTTTCTGCAGTTAGTTTTGTCTTTATGTCTTCATCTAGTGAAGAATTCTTGATATTGCTTTCAACCTCCTTTTTAATCTTGTTGCTTGCAATGTCGAATATGCCTCTATACCATTGTACAAGCACCATTATGAAGTACATGCAACCATAGATACTCAATTTCACATCTAGAATTCTCCTATATCACCCTACAACTTTTTCCCCAAGTTTAGGATACTTCGGAGGTCATCCACGTTGAAATATGGCATTCCCAATCAAACCTAGAGGTTCTATTTTGCATTGTTTTTGAAAGACCTAGAAACATATTTATGAATTTAAAACTATCTATTGTATTCTCCCATGCATTACCATTCCAACAACTATACATGGCCTTGATTCTTCGTTCTAAATTAAAAGCTACAATTCCCCTATGTTATCACTTTTGCTCAATTTTGCACTAATCCTGTAGCTGCTCTAAAGCTCAAGGACCATCTTCTAAGACATGTTAAAAGAAAATTTGGGAAGAACCAAGAAAAATTTTGTATTAGGAGTTGATAGAGGATATGATTATGAGTACTTAGAAACTTCCATATCATTTATATGATACTCCAGACATTTTATACATAATTATGGAATTGTCAACTTTTACATTTTGCACTTCTTCTAGACTTGGAATTTTTTGGTGAAAATGGCTATCTCACAAAATGGAGCAAAAATAGAAAATTTTAACTTGAACAAAGTTGTTCAACATGTTGAGAAGATAAAATTCAAGTGAATAAATTTTTACAATTTTCATATCTCGGGTCACCTTTTACCTCCTTCAATTTTCCCAAAAGTCACATGGGATAGTGGATTTTGGCCTAGTTTGGCATATCCACTTCGAACCCCTTGGAATTCTACCAAAATTTCCACAGGTATCTTCATTATTGGTCACATACTCCATTATCAAAATTTTATCCCCAACAAGGCCCTGTCAAAAAGTTGGGTTTGAACTTTGAATCTCGAAAAGTCATTGATTTCTTATTTCCTTAAATTTGGAGTTGAACAAGGGAATACCCCTCTAAAAATTTTGCAGTCGTCTTTGACGCAAACTTACCCTAGAAATTTTGTCCAATTCCAACTTCATATGTTCCTATTATGGTATAAACAATATTTTAGCTCTATAATTTTTTAAACACTTCATCGGCTATTGAAATGGCATGACACGTGAAGGGGATGAGGTGTTACCATGTCCACTTGGATCCGAAGTGTTATACTCTAATTCTTCCATCTCATATGTACTTCAACTAGGTCCTGCATGTCATTGCAACTCTTCAAAACATCACGGGTTGTTGATTTGTTCCCATATAAAATCTTGACAATTCACAACCTTTAATTCTATATCCTCTTATGTTTTTCCCCAATTTGTCATGATGAGATCTCGGTCATCAATCTCCTCATATTTAATATCCACCATTCATGGCAAGGGTCATATATGCTAAATTTTACCTTTACCAATTCTCGCAAGATATGTATATGGTTGATTTATCAGGCATGATAAAATCTAGTTCATTCATGTCTAATTCCCCTCCATCATAGTCCGATCACATAGCTTTGTGTGGATGGATGAGATCTAATGATCTAGGTAGCACAATCTAATCTTTGTCATCTGTGTAGTGACCCCTCCTATTATTGCTCGATCATTTTCCCTTGCACAAACGGTAACAATATGATGATCTTAATGGCTCAATTTAATCTCAATCATTCACGATGTTAGGGCCTTGTGTTAAGTTACATTCACCTTTCCTTGCATGAATGGTCATGATCTATCAATATCGATGGCTTGATTTAATTTCAGTCGTTTGTGTAGTGTCCCCTTATATTAAGGTATGAGCACTTCTTTCTGTGTGAATAGTAATGATCTACATGTTTTGATGGCTCGATTTAATCCAAGTCATTCATGCAATACCCCCTCATGTTAAGGTATGAGCACTTCTTTCAATGCAAATAATCATGATCTATTGATTTCGATGGATTGATTTAATATGGGTTATACATAACATAAATTTGTTTCCACCCTTGCTACGTTGATGTCACCCATGCACCTAAAACCATCTAGAACTACCATCTGTACACCCAAATCCCATTTGCCTCATCTGCATCATACCTCCTATCCACATGGGATTTCTAGACACACATCAAATTTTCACCAAAATTTCAACTTTATACACACACACACACACACACACTAGTGTTTGCAACAAGTGGCTAACATGAAATGTATACCTCACATTTATCCAAACTGTAAGTTTTTTCATCAATTAACAAAGTTAGTATTATTTTCAGTGGTTTGAATTTTACCCAAATTTTCCAACACTAAATTTTTCCCATTTACGATTTTTTACCACCATCTCTGATACTGGTTTTGAAAACAACATCTAGGCATTAATAACCATGAATTTCCACATGGGTATTTCATCAAACAATTAGCTTACAAACTATTTTTTTCAACAAATTTTACTCAAATCCAACGAAAAACTCATAAATTTACCTCAGTTTCATTTTATGTTATGTTCTAACTATTTAAGAAAGATCTGAGCTTGATATTAGGTGGATCCTCCTATTCTTTGAATATATCCTCCATTCCCATTCAAGGCAACCTCAATCTCCCTTGATCCACCTTATCCTTGCTTGATCCAAATATTTCTCTCACTGGTGGTTTGGCCTCTCCATCCCGTAAAGGAGACTTCATGCCTTGGCTCACACACATGGAAAAAGCTTAGAAGGGTGGTCCCTATAATCTTGTGGTACTCAAAGGGGTTTGGAAGGAGATTCTGAAGGACATGCTGCTGCAAAGTCAAGTATATTTTTGTACATGTTGTTCATTCCTTTCTTTCTAATATAAAACTTGGTCTATTCTCCCATTTCATGTTTATTTTATGGATGTATGAATATGTCTTACAATTGGTAGTTAGATCTTGTTTAATACACTTGGTGCATTGGAAGGTGGTGTCTCTTGTTCTTCTGCGTAGGCTCACAACTTGGGATCTACAAGCTAGGAGTTGGATAAAAAAGGAGCGGCTAGTACAACCTTCAGGGCAGAGGTAGGATATATACCCTCTTCCATATTTCTTATGATTAGGTTTCCTTGTGTATGAACTAGATCTAGGATACTTTAGTTACCATTTGTTTTGCATCTGTATTTCATTAGGTGTCTAGGGAGCCTTACTATGTCCAAGAGAAGTCTGACCTATCCATAAGGAATATTTTCTAACACGGAAACTAGAAACTCCACTGGGGAATTTCACTAGTTTTTCAAACCTATAAGCTTTTGATTGGACCATTAAGATCTCTTTGAGTGTGTTTTTCTCTTGAGTTTTTCCCTTCTGTAATCATTGCTAATAAGTACATTGAGCCTCAAACCTAATCCAACCTTGGATCTGGGAAAAATCACTCAAATTTTTTGACCTACAAGACTCTGTCACTCCCCCAGAGAGGCCCTCGGAGTGAAAATTACCAGATTGTCACACCCCTATAGCCTATTAGGGAGATAAAATCTTAGTCTGTCGCTCTGTTTGTAGCCTTGGAGGAGTGAAAATCCCCTATTTTGAGTAATTCCTAGCCCTATTTTGCATGGTTTTGCTTGGATTTTTCTTCCCAACTTTTTGTGTGGACTTTTGCTACTTATTTAAAGTTGTGTGGGCTATTCATTGGAGCATTTGATTGCCTTTTATATCTTTTGAAACCCATTTTTGACTCCTATCAATATTCGGAAGGTTGAAACCAACATAGGCCAACTTGATCCTTTGCTGGGTCTACACCCTTTTGTGGACTATTTTCTTTTGTCCAAAAACATATGAGTCTTCATAACATTGGTTTGGACACTCCCAAACCTTGTTTGGGAAATTTTGGGGCCTACTAGGCTTGTTTGGGAATTGAAGTGTGATTAGAGATTTTTTCTTTCAAATTTATGATTGTTCTTGTTGTTGATGAAATTTTCAACTTATTTCAAGCCCATAAGTTTGTAGCCCTATCCTGAGATATTCCTTACCAATTGATTGTGATTAGATTGAGTAATTAAGGTTTCAAAATTTCTCTTTAGCTTGGTTTGTTTGATTTGTAATTGACAAAGTTAAAATTGATTGGGTGATCCAATTCTTTCCAAAATATTGTTTCCCCTGGTGTATTTTTGTTTTCTTTGGTCTTAGGTAAACTTGATTGACTTATTTTACTTCAATTAAAAGAAAAGAACAAATTGTCTTTTAGCCTCTTGTGCCATCTCAAAGATCTTGAAAATTGAAATTTGGTTCTCTTCTTTGTTATTGAATCCTTCTCAATCTTTATTGGAATTTCAAATTGAAAGCAAAGAAGTAGTTTTTCAAGTCTTTCATGCATTTTGAGTCTTTAAAAGAAACAAATTGTCCTTAGTTTGTCTTTTTTTTATCTTCATTATTGAAGTCTCTCTTGGTTGAACAAAGAGGTTGTTTCGATTATTTTATGAAATTTACGAGTTTTTGAAAGCGAAAAAACAAGAAAAAGAAAAAGAGTTTTTCTTTTGGTGTTTGCTTGAAGGCTTTATTTGCATTTGAATTCAAAATTGGTGAATGTCTTAAGAGTTTAGTTTGGAATTATTGATTCATTGAAGGAAAAGAAAAAAAATGCACTGGCATAGGGTGATTGTTGCATTGGAAATGGAAACATTATCTCTCTCTCGTAGATAGAGTTCAACGAAGTGAAGAATTTGCATGGTTTTGAGTCAAATATTCACATTATGAGTTTCACGTCCATTTACCCTTTGAGTAAAGAATAGACCTAAAATTAACCACGCGCTAATAAAAAAAACTAGACATTTTTGTTTTGTTAGTAGACCAACAATAGTACAGGAGTTA
Organism: Larix kaempferi; assembly: GCA_027924585.1. Taxonomy (NCBI): domain Eukaryota; kingdom Viridiplantae; phylum Streptophyta; class Pinopsida; order Pinales; family Pinaceae; genus Larix; species Larix kaempferi. The sequence continues at coordinate 11,939,370 of BSBM01000368.1, forward strand.
AGAATTTTGGACTAGGAAAGTGAGTAAACTGTCCAAGGGTCACTAAAATAAGACCAAGACTACTAAAGAGAAAAAATCCATTATTAGTGTGAAGTGCTTATTAGGAAATATCCTCTAACGCAGGAGTCAAATGGTAGGAGAAGTCGAGAAGAGTGCTTGGACTGGTCCCCGATATTCTCTCTCGGTGGGGTTATGTGAGTTCGGAAGTAATCTTAGTAGTGGCAAGTCCTCGTGGTGACACTGCTATCTGAGCTACTTTAGGTCTAATACAATTGTCTTACGTTCCCTTCCCATTCATAGAAGCCCTCTCCCACAACCATTCCGTCCAACCACCAAACCTGAAGTGGTAGACTTAGTTACTTTTCCTAGGTTATCTCCTAGGTCACTGCAGTGGAGGTGTTGTTGGTACCTGAGAGAGATGTGCAACACACAATTTTGGCTCCTTAGGAGGGTACTCGGTTACAAGAAATAATTACACCTTTGGAGTTCCGTTATGAAGTAGTTGTGGGTAATTATTACTCATTTCTTTGTTGACGACTTCACATCCCGTCTTCGAAATATCCATTATCTATTGTTTGCACGGTTGATTACCTTTAGATTTTTATAGGGGTGTTCTCTTTGTTTGCTTGTAGTTGGCCTTAAGAATATCTATAATTGTTGATATTTTATCTGTACACTGGTTGAGTGAGGTGTAAGAAGGTCCCGTAGAATGCTTAATTTATAACCTGAAGATAACAAACCTTTACCACAATTAGGTTCACCAAATCTTTCAAACGAAGCAAACATAAATGAAGAAATCATTTTAAAACAAGGAAGTGTTACTCCAGAACATGACCAACACAAGGGGGCGATCGAAACTTTAGAAGAGCCAGGCTTCCTCCCCAACCCATATCAAACTCTTACTGAAGGCTTTTATCATCCGATTGTTCAATTACCACCGGTGACTTACTTGGAGTCTATTCTTACTCACCGTCATCAACCTGAATCACCCTACAGAAGAAATTTAGGCATGGATATACCTGGACCCTCGCATGAATTCTAAGAAATTTCCATTCCATCTACATCTATTGTCACGGATCCTGCCATACTTATGGATTTTACTTTTCCTTTAGAGTGTAGGGTTACAACTCAACCACTCATCTTGTCACAATCACCTACAAGTATCTCTGCTATAACTATGTCTATATTATTATCAAGCAATTTGCTCTGTTGTCAATACTTCCCCCTTCTATTCAAGTGGTTAATAGTGTGGTTGCGTCAGGAATTATGTCAAGTGGTTTTGTCGTCCCAAATCCCACCCAAATGGGTAACATGATTATAGACTCAATGAAAAATATCTCCATACCTTTTGTTGCAGGGAAAGTCTTGACTAGGGGCAAGTTTCAGCTGGGGGGAAATACTCAACCACTGGGAAATTACCAATTTGGACGGTTTATCTGACCTGGAGTCCATCTGTTTATCAACCCATCCCTTCGGCGTCTGGTACCACACCCCTATACACCAAATTACCTTACTCGGGGGATACAAATGTTCCTTGGGGTCGGTTTAACTCGATGGGTGCACCTGTACAAGGGTTCCTACCCAATCATCGAATGAACCCAATGAACTCCCAACCCCCTCAACCTCAATATATGGGAGGGACAACTTACGGTCCTACTGGTATACCAATGCCTCATCAATACTACCAATATCCGCAACCAAACCGACAATTAGTATTTCTAGCCACTTTAGATTTTCCATATTTGTCACGTTTGACAAAAGATCCCATTCAACATGCCCAACAATGGCCTCCTATAACCCCCAAAATCCCATCTGATATTCCCAAATTTGATGGGAATCCCGATGAAGACCCAAACAACCACGTAATGACTTACCAATTATGGTGTTCCTCAAACTCATTGATAATAGATTACATTCATCTGAGGCTCTTTCAAAGGACCCTCACTGGCATTGCAACCAACTGGTACATCGAGTTACCATGACACTTATTCGTTGATTTCAACACCCTTTCTATGGCCTTTTTAACGCACTTTCAGTTACTGATTCGATACAAAACTGGTACTGAACTTTTGACCTCACTTAGGCAATCTACCTCCACCCATATTTCCAATCACATCCATGAGTGGAGAATGCAACATGGGTTAATCAAAGCTATAATTATAGACCAATTATTGGTTGATTGGTTTACCAAATTGTTACTCCCACCTATAGCCAGGGATGTTTCCATGGGAGGAGTTGTCACTAAGGAGAAGGTGATTAGCCATGCTCAATATTTTATTTTAGTTTATTCTCAATCCGACACTCTATATGATTTGATCCCAAATGCTCCTCTCCCTACCAATGATCCTTCAAGACCTGCCACATAACCTGCAGCTGATGGCATAGTAGGTTCTGTGAAAACACAGTATGTATCTATACTGACTGGACAACAAAGTCAATCGAATTCTTCTCCAACCCAAAATCGTACTAGCAACAACCCCAAATCTACTCCTTATCCTGCTCAAACTTTTGAGGTGAATATGGTTCAATCCTATTCATCATCAAGTGGTAAGAATAAAAATAAGGGAAAATCAAAAAAGTATTCTAACCAGTAGTATAATCCTCGAACCCAAGAAACCAAAAATGAAACCAAACCTAAGAGGAATGCAAAGTTTCCATGCCTCATTTGTGGAGGTGACCATTATACCAAAGAATGTCCTCATCACTAGGAAGTTAATAAGTTTGTGAAAGGCACCCCACTGGCAGTGTTAACTGGCCCCTTTCCCCCACAACAACAACAAATGGTTTCACGCAACCCATCCCCCCAACAAGTGGGCAATGGAATCCATCCACACCAATCAAAATCTCAAGTCCTCATGTGTAACCACTAGATCACAGACATACGAGTGTACTAAAGATAAAAACACAAATGGAATTCCTACGGAGAAAACATCTACCTCCGCCACCCCTCCACCTCATGGCCCTCTTTCAATAGAGAAGCTTATCCTCGACATAGTGTTGCGCCCTCCTAAGAGCACAATTAGCAAAGTGACATTTAATCCAAATGCCTACACTAAACAAAACTACAACATTATAGAGGACTTGGCCCAGCCACCTTGTGTAATTTCCACGCTTGAAGTTCTACAAAACTGCCCTAGTCAGCGTAGAACCATGTTGTCATCTCTCGGAGCTTTGGATCCTAAAACTTCCAATACTATTATGTTCAACATGGAGTACTTTAAGTCGAGGCTTTCCCACCAACTAGATTTTTAAATTCATACAACTAGTTGTGGGAAAAATATCCACCACACCATTTTGGACTAAGGAGCCTCGACTTCCATCATGTTTGTATCTTGCTAGAGGGCTATCGGCTCTCCTATAATCAACCAATATCCTACCACATTGAAGGAATTTGATGGTCGTGGCTTTCAATCCTACGGACTCTTACCATCCTTAGCCATAGAATTAGGGGGTAATATTGTCTCCATCCATGTAGAGGTAGTCGATGCACCATTGGACTATAATTTGTTTGTCAGTCGAAACTGGTTCTACACGATAACCACTGTAGCATTCTCGGTCTTTCACTTGGTACAATTCCCTCATCAAGGAAAAATCATTACCATCGACCAACTCGATTTTTGCACTCCAGGTGTCCATAATAATGTTGCCAACAATATTCCTCTTTTGGAACAATCCAAACCCCAAGACAAAGTCGTGGGAGTAGGAATGCTTAAAGATTCTCCCCTAATAGGATTTTTTCCTTTATCCCAGAACCCCCACGACAAATTGCTTTGGTTCATATGATTTCATCCACGTTACAAAATCCCCCTGAATCGCATGATTCATGGGTCATGCCTAACCCATCAGAGTTGTCCATAGGAGATAGAATGCCACTTAGCCCAAAAGAGGCAGTATATCAATTGATTCAATCCACCTCTCACGATTCAAATCCCGATGACCAACACCTTGTGGCATCGGATCCCTATACCCTACCATCTTGGTTAGACTCTTCTTCATATTATTTGGATTATCTCCTACAGACTTTTCCATCTGATGAGTCTATTATGGAGATCATGAGTTTAGATAAGTCTCCTTGGGAAGATTTCCATCATAGATAATCTTTCTTCCCAAATATCCAAATAGTAGAAAATGATATTAAATCCATCATTTCATCCAACATTATTGAAAACCCCCAATCCCCTATCCTCACTCACGATACTATGTCTGAGGAGAACTTATGGAATATTACACCTACAATGTTAATCGATATCTCGGTGAAACCTGGTATCGTGGAAAACATTCAACTTAGCCAAACCTATTCTCCCGAAGAGGTAAAAATTTACAAGGCCTTGTTCCAATAATTTCACGATGTGTTTGCTTGGAGATATGAAGAGATGTCAAATATTGACCCATCCATCGTATTTCATGAAATGAAAACCTACCCAGGAGCTAAGCTAGTCAGGCAAGAACTCCACCTAGTTCACCCTCATAAAACCGTTTCCATCAAGGCCGAGGTTGAGAAAGTTTTGAAATCGGGTATCATTTATCAAGTACCGTTAACTGAATGGGTCTCTAATATTGTCCCAGTCCTAAAAAAAAAGGGAATTGTTAGAGTCGAAGTGGATTATAGGGATTTCAACAAGGCTTGTCCTAAGGACAATTACCCCACGCCCTTTATCGACCAAATTATAGACAATTGTGCCGAAAGTGTTGTCTTCTCATTATGGAAAAATTTTCTGGCTACAATCAGATCGAAATACTCCCATCCGATCAACATAAAACCACTTTCATATGCCCCTAGGGAACTTTTGCCGATCGAAATTTACCTTTCGATCTTAAAAATTCCAGGGATACATTTCAATGGGCCATGTCGTATGCTTTTCACGACAGCAAGCATATTGTTGATCCATACCTCGATGATATACATGCCCACTTGACACGTGGAGAAGATCATCCCGAACATATTAGGGCCATTTTCCTTAGATGTCGGCATTACAACATGTGCTTGAACCCACACAAATGCATCTTTTGTGTTGAAGCCGAACAACTCCTAGGATTCATAGTTTCCAAGAACAGGATCAATATCGATCCCTTGAAGGTTGAGGCCATTTTGGCATTAACTGCACCTAGCATTCTTCTCCAACTTCAAAGTTTGCAAGGGAAGGAAAACTTTGTGTGTTATTTCATCTGTAACTTCGTATAAATTACCAAAGTATATATGCGATTACTCAAAAAATATGTCCCTTACCTCCAATCGGTAAGAAGAGGGAAATTCCTTACCTCCAATCGGTAGGTTGTCCTAGCTCCAGCTCCAAACTTGATTCCCAAACTTGTATATCTTCAAACAACATAGGAAACCAACCTTCCATGCATACAAATGTACTTAATCTAGCTCTAAATACAACATATCATACATCAAAATGAACAACAAGCACAATATAGGAGAATAGGCCAAGTTAGATTAATAGGAAAGCCATGAAAACATGTACATCAAAATGGATTATACCTGACTTTGTTGCGGCATGATCATCCTCCAAGCTCTCCTTCAGATACCTTTAAAATTCATAGGATCATAAGTTCCATCTCTTCAAGTGTTTTCCCCCCCTTGATCCATAGGTATGAGGTCCATTATATAGGTTAGGGAGGCCAAGCCTCTTAGGAGATATATTTGGACCAAGGTAGGACCATTATGATCAAGTCTCTTGAGGTTACTTGGATTAGCATGAACCTAGGATTTGAAGGAGGGAGCTAAGCGTCGAAAATATCACCCAAAATCCAATCCCAAAAACCAAGGAATTTGGTCAAACTAACATTTTCTCTCCCCTAAAGTGGCATACATAGTGAAAAAGGATATTTTCAATCCCCCACAAGCATGTAGAGAGCGAAAAAGGGATATTTTCGCTCCCCTAACACTGGAAAATGAGAATTTTCGCGCCCCTAAGGCAGGATAGGGAGCGAAATTCTCTTCAAAGGCTCAAAAAGCATGATTTAGCAAGTGGTTTTCAAACCCCTATTGGTTGGATTTGCTTCCAAATTTGACTAGGGAAGAGACCAACAAGATGATGAAGTGTCCTAACACTTCCTAGGAGGTATAAACATCATGTTCCTCATGGTGATATGACATGAATACCACAAACAACACATGGTGTGACATTTTAAGGTGTAAAAGCTACCCCCTAAAGTGTGAGGTCATAAGAAATCTGATGGCTGAAACACTTTACCAAAACATAGGTGCAAAGGTATATTTGAAAGAGAGATGGAAAGGAGCTGCAAGCAAAGACCAAAATGTATATCAACATCATCCTCGAGGCGGGCATACCCATGCTCAGAATAAACTGACTCAAAGCATGGATGTTGACCAATACAATGCAAATCCATGACAGTACTGAATCAGGCTATGACCACCGACATACATTGTGGATCCATACCTAAAAATGACCAGAGAAAATTCATGGCTACTAGAACACAAGCGTAGATCCATGAGGAGATAATGACACATCCACGACCAATACAAAGTGGATCTGTCTGAGAGTACATCAATGAGGTTACCAACTTAATGTCCATGTCGGAACCTACTCAAATAAAATCTCCATCGCAACCTGGGAAGAAACACAATAAGGATCCCCGTGGTCATCTACCTGATCCCGAATCGATACAAATATAACCATGCGATTACAAGGTGTTGAATTCGAACATGGTAGAAACCACTTGATTATCGGTCAATGATTTCAACCGTGAACAAGTGCGAGGGAAATCATCAAGGATGATGATGATTCCCAAGGTATCAACGTACATTATGACGAATGTGAATGGATGAGCTAACGTCGAACATTCATGGAATCATTCGATCAGAGGTTAATGATGAAAACCTATTGTCGAATATGAGGAAACCCGCCATTGAGGCATGCATGTTCCAAGGTACTAAACTGATTTCTAAGTTTAATTCTTGGATGATATGCTAATGTCGATAGGAACAAACTCGTCAAAGGATGATGAATCCCACATCATCGACATGAAACCGATATAGGAAAGTGACGTGAAGTAATGAATCAAATGAGTCTGGACTGACACAAGGGTGTAAAGTTTGACGATATTGCAGAGGCTGACTCAAGTAAAAACATCCCTTGAACATTGGATGCCATGAAAATAACTGACTTGGCAACATTGAATCGGCGAGAAGAGACCAAAAAATAATGCGACAATGACTGAGGCATTCTTTAGATGACTTTAAGGAGTAATATGACTCATGGAATTGGCATGACTTAGAGACAAGAAGATTACCCAACTATATGACAAGATGCAAACATGTGCCATGTTCAAGGGCGACACAAGCTGCCATAAAGATTTCACGACAGAGTTGGCTTATTTCTCCCCAACCCCTATCATGATTGACGAGTACCTATTTTTTTTAACGAGCTTGAGGAGGATGACAAATGCTCGGTATAGCTCATCCTTTGGATGAGTCCAATCTCACATGTTTTACGAACCTGAGAAATGAGGGTTTTAGTCCCACAAGGGCCCTTCAATGTGTAGTTTTATGTTTCCAAAGAACGAAAACTTGACGACATCTCACATTTAGACACTCTAAAACAGTCAAAAGAAAACTCTGAAATTAATTTTTCGTAGAGTTAGTCCCCTAAGCCCGAAAAAGTGTAAAATAATGCATAGGATAACTCTCTTAGTCAAGGTTGACTAAGGTATTCCTTTTTCATAAATAGTCTAAGCGGTTCGGAAAAGGGGTAAACTATCACCGGATAGACGACCTTTCAAATGCTTTTACGAGCGTGAAAGAGACAATTTCACTCGGAAATATTTTCATGTTTTGGGAGTCTGAAAAGGGCTTAAAAGGAGGCTCCAAAGAGTTCCCTTTTTCGTAAATTAATCCACCTAGTCCAAAAAATGGGTAAACTAATACTAGGCAGATACTTCCTCGTTATTTTTATGAGTACAAGTAAAGCGGACTATACTCGACACCTTTTTACTTGGTTTTGACCAACATGACTAAGGTATCAAAAGCACTTGGAATATTTTTCATGTTTCAATCCATACCACAAAAAAGGAAAAAGTAAGCTCAAACCACTTTTCATGTTTTTAACTAGAGCACGAAAAAGTGAAAAGTAAGGTCGACACCTCTTACTGTTTTTAATGAGCTCGAAGAAAGGTTAAAATAATTCTCGTGGTATCTGCTTCATTTTTTAACGAGATTGCAACAAAAAATGAACTATGATCTGGATGATGGTTTCATTTTTCTGAGATCTTGAAGTTGAAAATAAACTATGCTTGGAATGAGGCCTATTGACGAGTTCCTTCCCAACATGATGTCTAGAGGTTGGTACTTAGGGTGATACAAATTAGTAGGTTTTTCCCCAACATGATGTCTAGAGGTTGGAAATTTACCCCCAACATTATCAGCAAAAGCTAGCGGCTTAACTCTAGTATGATGTCCAGAGGTTGGAGACATGCCCCCCAAGCTTCATTTCATCTTCCTACTCTTCTTCTTCACTTATCAAAATCCTGGATACTAATAAAAAAAGGTTCACCATAGGGGTAGGATGAATGAGGATCAAGTGACACAGGCAGATGGAATGAAGGTTCAAGTTCTAGATCTGTTGGGAGACTCGACTCAATGGGAGAGGAATCTGTTTCATTTTTTAATGAGCTTGACATAAAAAGGGAACTCTGCTCATAATATACCATTACATTTTTTAAAGAGACTGAAATGGAAAAGAAACTACGCTCGTAGAGACCTATTTCATTTTTTAACAAGCTTGACACAGAAAAGGAACTATGCTCGCGATGACCTGTTTCATTTTTTAACGAGATTGAAACTAGAAATAAATTATGCTCATGTTGACCTGTTTCATTTTTTAACGAGCTTGACACAGAAATGGAACTATGCTCATGATGACCTGTTTCATTGTTTAATGAGCTTGACATAGAAAGGGCACTATTCTCATAGCTGGTTGGTTTCATTTTTACACAAGATTAAAACCAAAAGTAAACTATGCTTGAGGTTAGTTCCTACCCAACATGATATCCATAGGTTGGTAGTTTGCCCCTATCATAAGAAGCGAGCGGTCTTAACTCCAACATGATGTCCAGAGGCTGGTGACATGCCCCTCTAATCTTATTCCATGATGGGAAGAAGTTATTGATTCACTAACGAATTAACTCCAGCATGATGTCCAGAGCCGAGAGACATGGATGATGATGGGGGTGGAATCACTAGGACATGCAAAACATTCGGGAAATTCTTGTGGCTAGCAGTCATACAATGCTTAGGTGTAACAAAGGAAATTTGATCAATGGTCACTATGTTTCCATGGTGAGGAGAATACATCACTCGGAAGAGTGTGGACACTACAGCTTTCATGGCATAGACATAATCTCACACAAGAAGCATATTAAAATCTAAGGGACCTTGGAATACCATAACATCAATGCGGACAGTTTTCTCTCTGAAGGTAATAGGTAACTGAGTAAGGATCCCTAATGGTCCAGTAGGTCTTCTATTAAAATGCAGTATCTGATCACTAGCAGGCACAAGTTGATGAGAACCTGTAGCTTGCCAAACAGTTGAGGATAAAATACTAACAAAATCTCCTTCATCAACAATAGTGCGAAGTATGTATTTACGGGAAACCTCCACAGATATCTGGAAAGGAACACCCAAAGGAAGTCGATATTCTGTTAGACTATTCCAATCAAATGAAATGACCTCAGTACTAGGAGGGGGTCCCGTTGAAATGTACATGATTTCCCTTTTCCTCGAACAATATGAAATGCCTAAGAAAAAATCAGTGTTTTCTGTTCACTCTGAACTGGAAGAGTCGGATGACACGAATATTGTGTCATGGTGACTACTTCGGTATTAATATTCTCCAATGAAAGAGTGGGATCAAGTGGAGATGACATCGACTCGGCCATTTCAAATTCACTCTTGAAAGGAAGAGCGGGATGAACTAATTGTTCTCCACCCTTTAAGGAAAGAGTGGGATCGATCGAGGATGGAGTTCGATCAACTACTTCATCAACCAATTGGGGGTCAAGATATAACTTACGATATCATATTGGAAGGTTTTTCTGGGATACATTAATGTCTTCCAATAACTGTGAAGCTTCATCCATGCGAGGACAAAGGTAAGTAAGGTGCATGTCCTTACATAACAAACAAGGATTCTTAGCTTTACCTTGCCGACCCTTAACCGTAGAGTCATTGGTCAATGCGGTATCGTCAGTATGATGTACAGAGGCTGATCATATAGGTTTTTTGGAGGCTTGAGGCCACTCTTCTAATACTTTGGAAAGACCGGGACAATCCTTAAGAAGGTGATCACCCCCGCAAATCCTACAAGGGAACTTGGGTTTTCGAGGTGTTTGAATAGAAAGAGCATCATTAGAGGAAGTTGATTGATGCTTGGTCTATTTCTTACTCTTCTTCTGCTTAATCTTCCTTTTCTTCTTCTTCTTATCCTCTTGATTACTAGCATCACTGCTTTTATCAGGCGAGAAAGAAGAAATGGAATAAGATACATCTGACGAAGAAGGCAAAGGAACGATTCCAGGTTGATGCTCTTGTGATAGAGAATTAACATTTTGAACATTAGGTGCAACCAGGATCATCGAATTGGAGAATAATCATACTGGTAATCCTATCAACAATCCGGGGAGGTTCAAAGTGGAAATAAAGGGAGGACCAATATCTCTAACTGGACGAAAAACAAACAGTACCCCTTGAAAAGGGGTCTCTTGATTGGTAGTCCCGGGAGAGGTTTCCATATCTAAACTCTCTAATTCCTTCTAAATACCACACATGGAAAGCACTACTCAAACTAAAAGCAACATGAAAAGTGGTGAATAGGTGGGATATAAAAGCCAAAATCCTCACGGGTGTGTCAAACTACCACAACTTGCGATACACTGTAGGGTCCAAGAGTTATACTCAACCCAATTTTTCAGAGCACTAACCAAGCAGAATTGGGACTGTACCCTTGGCCATATAACCTTACTACCTGACAGTACATGCATAGTGATCTCCCCAAGTGATGTTCTCAGTGTATTTCAACAACAAGATGACCACAAGGTTTACTCAGATGTTTCCAGTATTCTATAGGGGTCTGTCAATATACACAAGGTATGTGGGATCTCAAATCCGTAGTAGTGTTGTCTAATGCGCAACTATTTGAAAGGGGCCTTCCGATATACTCTAGGTATGTGGAATAAATGCACAGTCATCCAATTGTAGCACTAACAAATAACGACATATCGTACGCTTTATGACGTCGGAACACGTCTCTAGCATACTACACAATTTTTAAAATATTTTAACTTAACTAGCGCTTGATTTTATCTTATGCAGTTAAGTGGACAAATGTAATTTGGACCTGACTCAAAACCATGCAAGTCTTCTTTTTGACGAAGTCCTACTCAAGAAGGAGAGAGAGATTTTGTCTTCCAAAATGCACAACCCTATGCAAATGCAATTTTAGCTTTTTCAAAAATGATATAAAGAAGCCAAATATTTAAAAACCATGCACCCAAAACTATCCTAAAGTGACAAAAAGATATTTCTATCAATAAAAAATGCAAAATCTCTAATTTGTTTCCTATCTTTTCAAGAAATGAAAAATACACATCTAAGCCATGGGAAAGAAAAATTCCACGAATGTTTCGAATCAAGTGAAATGCAAAGAATAAGCACTCAATAATATTTTAATAACTCAAATGCATGCAAAACTTGAAACAACCTTATCTTCTTGTTATGAATATAAGACCAAAAATGCGAAATGATCAAACTAACGCAAGAAGGAAATTTATGTTTTCAAGCTTGTAAATCTCGCAAAAGAGCGACACAAATGAAGCTTTTTTTTAAGAAAAATGGAAACAAGGATCAAGGCTACTCCAGAGCTTAGAATGTAAAGGAAACAAAATGTACAACCCAAGAAAAATGACTCCAAAAGACAAGGATATGCCAAGTTTTTCAAAGTCTATAAACCAAACCACTCCACACCAAACCAGATATTCTTTTGAAAATTTAATATGGATCAAAGAGACTCTAGTATACACGATCCTCCCCCCCCCGGCCTTGAGGGGGATTTTTTTTTCAAATTTGATGTTTATTTTAATCAAATCTAATGCAAAAAATTCCTAAAAATGCAAACAAAACATGCACTCAAAGAAGATTTTGTTTTCTTCTTTTTAAAGACCTTTAAATGATAAATCCAAGATTAATCAGATGGTAAGGAGGGAATAGAACAAGGTCACAAAGTTCTGGACTTGTTAGGGATTGGTAACTTCACCTAAAACAAAGAAAACAAAAAATTGCATGCAAAAAACACTACTCAAAGCTCGATTTCCAAACACCACCAAAGGGTCCCAAATTTTTCCAAACAAGTATTGAGGGTAACCAAATCAGCCTAATAGAGGTCTAGGTACCACTGGTCAGGAAAAATCAAAGAATGGAAGTGGCTAGATCAACAAAGAATCAAGACAACATATATTGACTCCAAACCTTCATGAATTGAACAAGATCAAAGTGAACACAAAGGACACCTAAGGGGCATCCAAATCCTGGATTCAAGATAAATTACAACTCCAACCATACACCAAGATATCAGATAGACAAGCTTGAACCAAAAGACCAAGCAAAACCCTAGAAAAAAGCACCCAAAAAGCTTGAAATAGGGATTTTCGCCCCTGTACAGGCATACACAAAGCAAAAAAGTGAGATTTTCGCTCCCCTATAAGCAAGCAGAGCGTAGACTTTCGCTCCCATAGAGACCGACAGGGTGTGAAAATAGGTAATTTTTGCTCTATAGTCAGTTAGCAGGGAGCGAAAATCCTCCTGTAGGGGTAAAAACTAAGTAGTTTTGCCTAGATCCGAGCAGGGATGAAATCCTCAGTTCAAGATGGTCCTCAATGATGATCAAAGAGGATCGAAGGTGATTAGAAACAACACTTAGAAGAGGATTTAATGATCTAAACATGCAATCAAGCAAGCAATGAAAGGATTGAAACTAGGGAAAGAATCCCCATCGGAATCGCCAATTTTTGTTTTGGATAATTCGTCCTATCGATAGTTAAACTCCCTCATGGGATTGGAAAGGTCCCTATACACCTAACCCAAGACAGAAAGGAAAGAAATGGTTATCTACTCGCCTAGATCTAGCACAGTACACAAGCATTCATAAAAGAGAAGAGGAAGAAGAGGGAAATTCCTTACCTCCAATCTGTAGGTTGTCCTAGCTTCAGCTCCAAGATTGATGCCCAAACTTGTAGATCTACAAAAAACATAGGAAACCAACCTTCCAAGCCTACAAATGTACTTAATCTATCTCTAAATACAACATATCATACATCAAAATGAACAACAAGCATAATATGGGAGAATAGACCAAGTTATATTAATAGGAAATCCAGGAATACATGTACGTCAAAATGGATTATACTTGAATTTGTTACAGTATGATCATCCTCCAAGATCTCCTTCAGATACCTTTAAAAGTCATAGGATCATAAGTTCCATCTCTTAGAGTGTTTCCCCCCCACTTGAGCCATAGGTATGAGGTCCATTATATATGTTAGGGAGGCCAAACCTCTTAGGAGAGATCTTTGGATCAAGGTAGGATCATTAGGATCAAGTATATTGAGGTTACTTGGATTAGCAAGAGGCTAGGATCCGAAGGAGGGAGCCAAGCCTCGAAAATATCACCCAAAATCCAATCCCAAAAACCAAGGAATTTTGTCAAACTAACATTTTCTCTCCCCTAAAGTGGTCTACAGAGTGAAAAAATGATATTTTTGCTCCCCCGCAAGCATGTAGAGAGAGGAAATAAGGATATTTTTGCTCCCCTAACACTGGCAACTAAGAATTGTTGCGCCCCTAAGGCGGGATAGGGAGTGAAATTCTCTTCAAAGGTTCAAAAGCATGATTTGACAAGTGGTTTTCAAACCCCTCTTGGTTGGATTTGCTTCCAACATTGACTAGGGAAGAGACCAACAAGATGATGAAGTGTCCTAACACTTCCTAGGAGGTATAAACATCATGTTCCTCATGGTGACATGACATGAATACGACAAATAACGCATAGCGTCACATTTTAAGGTGTAACATTTGCTAAGGAAAAATACAAGAAATATTTGGTCTTTGGAAAGCTTATGTGTGACCTTCCCCGTTGTTATAGCCAAAATTGGCACTTCTCCATCTGTGACGACACTTACATCTCTTGGTTTCATGATGACACTTAATGAGATTACTGTGAGTCACACAAAAGGATATTTGTGGATGGAAGAACCATATTTGGGACTTTAGATGGATGGAATTACCTAATTTATGGCCGTTTGGATAGGCAATAACCTTAGGAACATTTTTGTAGACCAAAACTTCTCCATAAAACCCCCAGAAAAGGCTGCTTTTGACCATTTTCCCAGAAAAAACGCAGGTTGCATTATTGGTGTTTATTATGTGTTAAATAATTCCAATATTTAAATTGTCAACCCGAGGAGGGAACTTATGAGATGCAATCACTATATGTGCAGGATTGAAGGCTAACATGCAACTATATGACTTTAAACTACTTGCATGACTTTCATAATTATTCTATCTATGAAAAACAGGAAACTGATTAACAAATGAAGCAAGTAGAAAACTTAATAAAGATGTTTAATTGAACTGTATTTGATTATGCAAACAAGTAGAAAACTTGATAAAGATATTTTGATTATGGAAACAAGTAGAAAACTTGATAAAGATATTTATTATTAATCCAAATCTTAAACCATGAACATCTTCATTATGTGTATGAATGGAAACTAATCCTATAATAATTAGATGAAACTATCAAAAACTAAAACAACTTAAGAAATGGAATTATTAACTATTACTTGGAAGACAAACTATCTAGAAATATGACTAATAAATTCTAAACAGTAACTAATTAGTAGATCAGATTGAAGAACTGAAGTTTGGAAGAAATTTTCAAGAAGAAAGTAGGAGAAAGGAGGAAATAATAACAAGACTTAATTAAAAACTTCAAGTAACATGAAATAAACTTAAAATTACATCTAAAACTGTTAAGGACGAGTAAGAAGAATTATGATTGAGAGGCAGAAGAAATTAGATTCTGAAGAAGGCCTAAAACAATGCAGAAAGTAAACAGGTCTGAATGAAGATCCGAATGCCTGTCTAAATGGTGGTCTGAATGACAGTCCGAATGGAGGAAAATGAGTTAAAGTGAGGAAAAGGAAGAATTTGGATGATTTAATGACCAGCTGGCTTTATGCAAATGATCCTACAGTACACAGGAAGCAATAGATGATTATGTAGAAGCTATCTATTCTAATCATTACCTAGGTAGAGGAATTTTATGAGAAGTAGGAAGAAAGTTGGGATGGAAGAAGAGAAAGAGTTAACCTACAGCAGATAGAAAGTGAAACTAACAGAAGAGAAGAGAAGAGAACTAACTAAGGAAGAATTTGGGAGCAATATCTAACTAAAATGATGGAAGAAGAACTGAAAATAAACTACAAATTATTTAAGCTTTGGTCGACCATTTCCTAGTTCAGAAAAAGAGGGATTATATTAACAACAAAATATTTAATTACAGAGGAATGAGGATGACCTACACAGGAAAAACGAAGTTAATTACACACACAGGAAAACAAACTAGTTAATTGCAGAAAAAGATAACAAAACCTTTGGTTGATGAGGGGCCCTTCCCAACAATCAAAGGTGAGACTTAAATCAACTTAAACGACTATCAGCAGAACAATTACGAAACTGGAACTTCCATTAATTAATAAAAATTTGCTGCTACAGTCTAGATGGTACTCTGCGCTATCTCTGTATATACCTGGATATGGATCTGCGTTTCTCCACAGGGGACACCTTTATATAAGTTTACAATGGGAGAGAGGGTCAACGAAGTCGACCTCTCTAAAAATAGCGGTCTTTAATGTCATACAACAGCTGCAAGGTGGCCCACGACAGCGCACAGGCCAGTTTCCTACTTCCACAGCGTCGACCCTACCCAATATGAACAACTGCATGTTCATTTCCTTCAACCATGGGCAGAGTGTCAGCTGGCGAGTTGGATGAACGGAGGAGAGGACTGCTGGAGTGTCAACGTGGACAAAGCAAAGGTAGACGAGGATTCTCTAAAACGTTGGCGTGAGTAGGTGACGTGATACTAGGATGAATGCGCAGGAAAATCGGAGTTGGATAGTGGACGTGGAGAAGAGGTGTGTTGTCGAGATCAGCAGGCATGGGGACGAATCTTCTAGAGCAACGGTTCATTAACCATCAGCACCACATGGCAAACAGAACCCACGTGTCCTCCTCTTCATTCAACGGTCTGAGATGTGTCAAGCATGGATTTCGTAGGCTGAATGAAGGGTTGAACGATGAGCTGAACGCATTTTAACTTAACACATAAGCACATGGTCTGAATGAAGGGTCATTTGAGAAACGCAGCCTGCAAATTAAAACATAAATACCAATTATGCCCATAAAATGTCACTTTAACATAAATAAACCATGATATAACGAAATATCAACAAGATTTGCATAGTAAGTAAATATGTGCATACCTGGACTGTTTGATGGGCTGAATGGCAAATAAAACAACTTACTATAGCAAAAATGACAGAAATAACGCCATTTCGAGTAGATTAGATGATAAAAAATAGTGACAAAATGGACGTCAACATGCATATGCTAAAAGTCGCGGGTTTCCTAAAAATTCGCAGGTTACATATGGTAAGAGTCGTGGGTACCGCTGGTTGTTCATGTTCAAAGCCGTGAATATATCAGAAACACTAAAAATACATAAAAATTGCGAAAAATGGTTAGCTTTGGAACCTCCTCTTCGGTTGTAACTACTTCCTATTCAACCATATCTTCTTCACTTGATATATAAGAGAGGGATATGGACCATGAAAGGGGACCAAGCCCATTATAGTGTTATGCTGGAGGAATTGAGACTCATATCCCCCTCACTTGTGCCCTGGTTTCTAGTAAACCCTAGCACATTTGATCAAAGGTTGGGATCCTTGGAGAAGAAGAGCAGGAGACTTTGACTCGTGGTTTCGTGAAGTTCCATGCTTTAAGGAAGGTATAATTTGATGTACTTGCTTCATTCATTAATAAGATTGGACATTCTTACTTTCTCAACATAATTTGTTTTATATGTTGCAAATTTGATTACTAATTGATGTTTCATGCTATTATAAATGTCAAATTGTTTATATGTGATCAAATTGGATTGAGGAAGGTCTAGGGTTGTTTTGCAGGCTAGTACATTGAGGAGAAAAGGAGGATAAATCTAGGATCAAACTTCAGAATAAGGTGCATGTCTTTCTAATCTCTAACTTATTTTCTTAAGTATATGTATGTGTAGAACCTTATATTTCCATCTTACACCCCTATATGTTGGTAGTCTCTCCCCTGCTATAGGAAACTTTTGCTAACAACACCCGTGTTGATGAAGAAACCGAGCCCATTGAATCCCTTTCGTATGAGTCTTTGTTCCCCATTAGCATATCTAACCCGTGGTATGGAGACACCATAGTATATCTCCAAACATGACGTTTTCATCCTAGATTGTCTCGAGAGGACCGTCGTCATATTTGCCATCATGCGAAGGACTACCTCATATTTGGTGATAATATGTACCACCATAGCCCTGAATCTATCCTTCGACGACGTCTAACACAAAAAGAAGCTAAGCATGCCTTAAATAAATGCCACTCTGGAGCATGTGGTCATCATATTTATGGCATGGCTACAACCCAGAAATTTTTTTACGCTGGATACTTCTGGCCATCAACATTCAAAGATTGTATGGATGTTGTCAAGAAGTGTCCGTGTTATCAATTCTTTCATCCAAACAAGCGCACACATCTTGATCCACTTCACCCAGTCATTTCCATAGGCCCTTTTTCAAAATGGGGCATCGATTTTATGCATTGTAAGCCTACATCGGCTGGGGGGCATGGTTATATTATAGTCTTAGTAGACTATTTTACTAAATGGGCCAACACTGTGCCTACATACACAAATGATAGCAAGACTACAACACTTTTTGTGTTCAACCACATTATCACTAGGTTCGAGGTCCTGCAAGCCAATGTCACTGACCATGGTTCACATTTTAGAAACCATATGATGGCCGAACTAAGTGCCAAATTGGGTTTTTGACATGAAAACTTGTCCCCCTATTACCACCAAGAAAATGGTTAAGTAGAGGCCATTAACAAGGTCTTTAAAACTATGATCCAATGCATGGTGGGGACGTGTAGATCAAATTGGCACTTATCACTTTTTTTAGCCTTATGGGCTTATAGGACCTCAGCAAAAAATGCCACTGGATTCACTCTATTTCAATTGGTTTATTGTCTGGAGGAAACTTTACCTATCGAATGTGATATTTCATCCCTTAAACTAGCCATGGAACTTCTTCCAAACACCTCAACTGAGGAGGAACGTTTTCTGTATTTTGCAGAACTCGACGAGACCCTTCGTGATGTTGCTCTTGCTAATGAAGCACATCAGAGATGTATCAAAGTCTAATACGATAAATCAATTAAACCTCATATATTCAATCAAGGTGATTTAGTCTTGGTTTATGACCAAATTCATGAAAAAATAAGGGCAGGTAAATTCGAATCCATGTGGCATGGCCCTTACATCATCAAATGGCTATTAGAAAGGGTGCCTATGAGCTGGTCAATCACAATGGAACCTCATTGGGAGAGCCACAAAATGGTCTCTACCTGAAAAAAGTACTATGCTTAGGTCCATCCTACATATGTACTTGTATATATTTGTTATATAGTTTGGTGTGGTGTGAGTTTTTCCTCTTTTTGTGTGTGGGGGTCTTGTTTCACCTACAACTACTTATCATGCTTTGTGCTTGAATGCGCAGATGTCGGTGTATTCTGGATTCACGGATGGTGCTAGTATACATACTTGAAACCTTGCTTCTGCAACTTGGGTAATCTATTCCCTCAATGACAAGTTAGTCAATTCAATAGGATTTTTCCTAGGTCCAGCAACCAATAACATCGTTGAATACCATGCCATAATATGCCTATTGACTGAAGCTTCCTCCCTTGGCATATGCCATATTACTGTTTACTTGGACTCCCAAATCGTCGTTTCTAAGTTGAACCACATCTATTCCATATGTGATCCTATGTTGCTTCGATTATATCGAAGGATACGTCTGCTTGAGAGATTGTTTGATTTCATACAATATCAACACATCTCGAGAGAATTGAATACAATTGTTGACTCTTTAGCTAATTTCATATTAAATTGGCACATCATGCATACATGAACATTCCATCATAAAATGTACATATAAAAGCACAAAACATACAATGTAAATAATGCATTTAGATAATAATAGCTGAAACAAGATCCATATATATATCATGCCAAAATTTTGTCACATCATATGTCCAAAAAGTATATATGGGGAAAATTGGGCTACAAAGCCCGTACATCACATAAACATCATGAAAAGAAAACTAAAAAGGGTTTCTAGACTATCTAAATGACTAATCCTCATCATGAGGTGCGTAGTGATCACTATAACACATGACTTCTCGAGCTACTCGGCGCAATAACCAACTAATATGCTATGGCACCCCTACATTATGCCTTTGTATATGATAAGGGATATCATCTAACCTCAATGGAGGGACACCCATCATCAAACCCTCCAGGTTTCGCTCCACATATCGGAGCCCTCCATCATCAGCTATTTCTACCTGATACTCTTCCCCACGTTGGTGTAGTGGTGATGATCCTGCTGATCATGCTAGTCCGTGGCCTGTGACATAAAACATGTACATATTAGATCCCCTTTATACAACCAAACAAATGGAGTAAATATTCAAAAATACAAAAAACACATCACGAACCAAGGTCACATTTTCTAAGAGACATACCTGTATCATCCCAATCTACTCCTTCCAGAAGTACGAAGTCTCTATCTCTGCAGAAGTCCACCCCTGCATAAGGGTAGTCTTCTATCATCAAGATCTGGTTTCTCCACCATGAGAAGAATCCGACATCATATGATAACATCTGAGGACATACAAATTGACCTACATGGCTGGTCCATCATTCCATCTGTGGCTCGGATGGAGGTCGGATCAGCACATCAATCTACGGGCGAAGTAGTGGTACCCTCTTTAGGAAAAATGAGACTAAGATAGGCTCGTACCCAAACTGTTTTTGTTTTCTTGTCCTGCACCTAGTAATTTAATCCTTCATATTGGCCAATACATCCCCGCACCAGTTGAAGATTTTTGGCTCAAGACACTAAGCGACATAAGTCATATGTGCCTTGGTGGCATGATGAGGACCCCCACTCCCGGACAGTCTTGTGATGGTAAACAAGATATTCTATAGAGGACGATCTGCTACATCCTTGATCAGTATTTTTCCACTACTCTTTCGAGTCCCAGGCCTACAATATTGGGCTATATATCCCTCAGTTCTCTCATCAGTACCACGATGCCCGACCAAGTTGAATCATGCTCCTCATTTAAAGAGCCCAGTCAAGAAGTAGATGTCTTCCAATTCAATTTCAAGAATATGCGGTCCCACATTGGAGACTTGGTTTTCAAGATCCCACATGTCTATCAAATGATTTAGAAGGACTAATTTTTTCCTCGTGCACTGCATCTTGAAAAAATTCAACAAGCCACACTCTTTGATTTCATCGAGGGTTTCTTTGTCATGGAGAGATTCCATATCATCAGCTTCATGCTCTCTTTATTTCCACTCAATAATAGTGACTTCCTAGGTCATTAATCCCATGAAAATCACCAAGAAGAGGCATGGTTAAAATATTATCTTCATATCTTTCCAAGTAAAGGAGAAACAAGTAAAAAATTTCGCTTTCTGTGCATTTTAGCCCCCTATAGTTGCACTAGAGCAAAAATTCCCAATTTTCGCCCCCCTGCAGTGTCCCAGAGAGTGACCATCTCAAGATTTTCGCTCCTTTTGAGCCTCTGGGGGAGCGACAATTTTGATAGGGAAAAATTAAAACCCTAAGGAGGCCTAAATCCTACCTAAATTTGCATGAAACTAAGAAATTAAACCATAGAAAGAAAGACTTAGATGAGATGACTAACCTGATTCAGACGGTGAGTCGAATGGTGTCCTAGATCTCCCGCAATTAGAAATGCAACTATAGCCTCCAACAAGGGTTAAATCTCCTTTGAGGTAAATGGCAAGGTAAAAATGAGTTTGTTTTTACCACTCACTTTCTTTTTATTCTCATTTAACTTGTTATCTTGTTTTTGTTCACACTAGCAATATATTTTCAAGCTATTTTTCGCCTAGTTGACTATGGCATCATAAGACTCTAGCACGATTGTGTTTAGATATGATGATTATTTTACATGATTATAGGTGAAGGATATTTCTAAGTCGTAGTGACCTGGCATGTGTGTGCATATTTTTACCTTTCCAAGCACTTTAAACCATGAAATAGTCATTTGTTGAGTGATAATTTACCCCTTTCTCGGCCTCGTCAAACTAATTACAAAAAAGAAACTCCTTCAAAGTCTCCTTTAAGCTCTTTTCAGACTCTCTAAACAAGAAAAGATTGTCGAGTGAACTTGTTTCTTTCACGCTCGTAAAAGTACTTGAAAGTACGTTTATACGGTGATAGTTTACCCTTTTTTTCGGACGGTGCAGACTAATTACGAAAAATGTATACTCTAGTCAACCTCGACTAGAAGAGTTCTCTCTCACATTGTTTTATCCTTTTTCGGGTGAGAAGACTAATTTTACAAAAAAGAACCATTTTGGAGTCTTATTTAGGACCTTTTCAAACCCTCTAAAGGTGAAAATACCGCCGAGTTTACCTTATTTGGGCTCGTAAAACTATGCATCGAAAGGCACGTATGGGACCGAACCCCTCCTTCTTTAGGTTCATTAAATATATTATGAGGGACT
Organism: Larix kaempferi; assembly: GCA_027924585.1. Taxonomy (NCBI): domain Eukaryota; kingdom Viridiplantae; phylum Streptophyta; class Pinopsida; order Pinales; family Pinaceae; genus Larix; species Larix kaempferi. Next base: position 11,961,325 of record BSBM01000368.1, read on the forward strand.
CATCTAAGATGAGCTATACCAGACATTTGTTATCCTCCTCAAGCTCATTAAAAAGCAAAGAGGTACTCATCTATCATGGTGGGGGGGAATTAGGAAAATAGGTCAATTTTGTTGGAAATTCTTATGGCATCTCATCGTCATCCTTGAACACGACACATGTTTGCATCTTGTCTTGTAGTTGGGTACTCATATTGTCTCTGAGTCATTCCAAATTCTATGATTCATCTTACTCCTTTTCTCCATCCGAATAATGCTTCAGTCATGATCACATTATGTGTTGGTCTCTGCCTTATAACTAAGTCAATGTTTCCAAGTCACTTGTCATGCAATCCAATGTTCAAGGGAATTATTAACCTGAGTCAATCTCTCTGTGGTGTTTCCAACCTTTCCATCCTCATGTCAGTTGATGCTCATTTGTTCCATTACTTTATATCACTTTCCTGTGTCGGTTTCATGTCGATGATGTGGGATACATCATGGCCCTCTTCGGCGAGTTTGTTCCTATCAACTCCAACATCTCATCCAGGAATTGGACTTAGAAACCATTTTAGTACCTTGGGTCTTGCATGCCTCAATCGTAGGTTTCCTCGGTTCCGACAATAGGTTTACATCATTGACCTCTAATTGGATGATTCCACGAGTGTTCGACTTCAGCTCATCTATTCACATTCGTTGGAATGTACTATGATATCTTGGGAGTCATTGTTATCATTGGTGATTTCCCTTGCACTTGATAACGGTTTACATCATTGACTAGTAATCAAGTGTTTTCTACCATGTTCGAACTCAACACCTTTATTCACATGGATATAATTGTATCATGTCGGGATCAGGTCAAATACCCTAGGGACTGGCTATTATGTACTTTACCCAAGTTATGATGGATATTTTTTGAGTAGGTTCCCACATAAGCATCATGTTGGAGACCTGACTAATGTATTGTCACATAGATCCACTTTGTACTGGTACGTGGCTATGTTTTGATTATGTCATATATCCACTATGTGTTATTTCGTTCCTATGACCTAATATTTTCATATTGATTGGATCCACATTGTATCTTTGGTGGCCATATTCTTGATAAGTACTTTCATGGATCCGCGGTGTATTGGTCGTCAGCCATGTTTTGAGTCAATTTATTCTGAGCATGCGAATTCCTTCCTCGAGGATGATATATTTGTATTGTTGGATCTCTTTTTGCAGCTTATTTTCGGCTCTCTTTCAGATACCCTTTGCACCTTTGTCTTGGTGAAGTATCTCGCCCATTAGATTCTTTCTAACCTCACACTTTAGGTGGCATCTGTTGTACCTCAAATTGTCACCTATGACATGATATGATTCATCACCATGAGAAGAATGGGTTGTGATGTTCCCTAGGTGTGTTAGGGTCCGCCATCTTGTGGTTTGTCTAGTCCCTAATCATGTTTGGGAAGGTCCCTTGACATTTGGAGGTCAAAGAAATACTTCAACAAACCCTAATTTGAGCCTTGATGGAGAGTGTCGCTCCCTCCTAGATGCCCAAGGAGAGAAAATTACAACTATGTCACTCCTTGCATGCCATCGAGGGAGTGAAAATTTCAACATTTTCGCTCTATTTACTGTTCTAGGGGAGCGACAATCCTGTTTTAGCCATCTTACCTTGAACTTTGGAGCAATATTCGAGCTTGATCTTAGGTGGATCCTCCTATCCTTCGAATATATCCTCCATTCCCATTCAAGGCAACCTCAATCTCCCTTGATCCACCTTACCCTCCCTTGATCCAAATATTTCTCTCAAGTGGTTTGGACTTTCCATCCTCAATAAAGGGGACTTCATGCCTTGGCTCACACACATGGAAAAATCTTAGAATGGTGGTCCTTATGATCTTGCGGTGCTCAAAGGGGTTTGGAAGGAGAGTCTAAAGGACATGGTCCTATAGATTCATGTATATTTGTGTACATTGTTTTCATGCCTTTCTTTCTAATATAAAACTTGGCCTATTCTCCCATTTCATGTATCTTTGATGGATGTATGAATATGTCTACCAATTGGTAGTTAGATCTTGTTTAATACACTTGGTGCATTGGAAGGTGTTGTCTCTTGTTCTTGTGTGCAGTCTCACAACTTGGGGTCTACAAGCTAAGAGTTGGATCAACAAGGACCAACTAGGACAACCTTCAGGACAGAGGTAGGATATCTACCCACTTCCATCTTTCTTATGCTTGGGTTTGATTCTATATGAACTAGATCTAGGAGACTTTTATTACCATTTTTTTTGCTTATGTCTTGGAGTAGGTGTCTAGGGAGCATTACTATGTCCAAAAGAAGTCTGGCCTATCTGCAGGGAATATTTTCTAACACAAATTTAGCAGTGGAAACAAAACTAAAGTAGACCAATTAATTAAATTTACATCCACAACCATGTAGCATTCAACCATGAATCCTCCCACAATTATGGTAATTAATTCATGCCCACATATTTACATAAGTTGTAATTTAAATAAATACAAAACATAAATATAAATCATGGCATTTCATACACATTTTAAGTAATTATCTTTCTGAGAGATAATCCTCCAACTAGTTGCGAATGAAGGACATTCCTCCTAGTCGTAGGATTTTTGTCTTGCATAATATGTCTATGATAGAGGCCACCCCTAAGCTAAGGATATCATTCCAAAAGGATGAAGCTCCTAAGGCTTTCCACTCAACCCACAACTCAGAAAAAACTATCTCTGGCACCAAACACCCTCTACAACATTCCCAATCACCACCACTCTCCCCCCTCAACTTGCACAACACAAGGATTGGGATCCCCTTCTCTACATGCAATCCCTCAAGCTATCTCAATTCCATTACAGTGATCTAGCACAAGTTAGCCAGGGAATCTCTCTATTGGGACTCTAGGAAATCTTATTGTAGGTTAGGTTTCCTCTCCCAATGGCACAATAACCATTACCTCTTATTTTCCCCAAGTAATTTGCATCAGCAGCCATTGAAATTCTAGTTTCCTCTCTTTTTCCCTTTTCCATCTACTAGTATTAAGGATCATCCCAAAATTATTGTAAGAATGATCCCCTAAACTCAATTCCTAACCTCTTATATGTATATCAGAACTTTCCATGTGGCACACATGAGGAGCCCACTTTTCACCTTTAATCCCAGCTTAGGATAATTAATAATACATCAAGGCTAAGTAATCACAATAACAATCATGGGTTTAGAACATTGGGATATATCACTAACCAAAATTTATAGTCAAAGTCTAAGTGCTTAGGTTTATAACCCAATAAGGTCCACACCCCGTTGTCCCCCTTTCACTTCCGCCACTTGTTGAATCATAGCCCCCCATCTCTTCTTTGTCCTTCTTTGCTTGCAAGCATCTGGGTTTTTATATTAAATATCACCATATGTAATTACAATACATTTGGTCATTCTAAACCATTTATATATGGATTCTAGTCATTTCATCATTACATTTTGGGGTCAAAAACATGGTATTACAAATATTTAAGAGAAGATTCTTCTATTATTTTTTAGAACATAACTAAATTTTTAAGCAAACTAATTCCTACCATTATACTTAAGGTTTGATATACCAAAGTTGGTCTTAATGGATTGCAACAATCATCATCATCATCATTATTAATTAAAATCCTATTTCCTTTTTTTAGTTATTCTTAACATTAAAATTTGGTATGCTTACTTCCCTTTTTAAATGCTTCCTCTTGTTCAGTGGGAAATGGAGGTTGATGCCTTCATGGGCATTTACAAATGAAAAAAAATGGAATTCAATGAGCAAGGGTTGGCTCTTCAAATGTGGGTTGATTAGTTAATGGCACATCTTGGTCTTCCTTTGGAAATGAAATTAGTTCTTATTATAGATGGATCTACTTATTTGGGTGTTCCCTATCATTATAACCATTCCTTGCCTTTGTGGGTATTGAGGAATTACAACATCCCCCAATTATGGAATTAGATGAAAATGCAAGTGGATTCATACATAATACTATATTAGAGAAGGGGATGCCAATGAAAGAAGTTGGTACATTACATTGGACACCCATCATGGATGAAGCACAAGCTGGGCCCAAATTCCAATAATTGTATTTTGATCAATTCTTTGTTGCATAGTACTAGAGTGGGCCTTATGGTTAAAAACATGTGTTTTTTCCTAGGAGGTTACAAGTTCAAATCCAAAGGGGGGTAGGGGATGTACACCTCCATATACTTTAGTAGTCAAACCATTATGCAAAGAGGGTCACTTGTCCCACAAACAAGGGGGTATCATATGCCAATTTGATAGTTGGCTTAGCCATGACCTTAAAATTAGATTATTATGATTATCATCATCATGATATGATAACATTTTTTAGGAAATATAAGTACAATTTTCTTTAATTTTTTAAATATTTGTATTTAACCTCCTTCCTAACTTTTATGTTAAAACACCGTACAATTCAACCAAAACACTTTTTAATGCAAGATCTACCTATTATTATGGAAAAACCTTACTCCTCGTTTTTTCTCTATTCCTTCTTTCCAAGTTGACTATTTATGGAATACATTATTATCTATCTTGAGATTGAGTAAGTACCTAAGTTAGTGGTCTAAATTTATGTCTCTTTATGTGATTATCCACCAATTTTTTTATAAAAGTAAGTGGGCCCAAGAAATCTAGCGTTATCTCGATTTATCAACCTTTTTTTTCCATGGAAAAAATATCATAGCTCAAATTTTACAACAAAAAAATTGAACCATATTGTTCATTTAGAAAAAGAGCCTTACATTTGAATTCCTCCTGTATTGCATGATGTCTTCTTCATATTTTCTATTTAGTATCAATATACATCTATCAACCATCCTTGATCAAAATCTACTCTAAAATATTGTTCAGTAATTCAACTGAAACACTCCTTGCTTCTTTTATATTTATTCTTTCCCAAGTTCCATTAAGTTAATGTTCTTAAATATTAATAGTAATATCAAATTAAATATCTCGAAAACAAAAAATGCTTCCATCCTTCCTCTGCCAACTCAAGCCTCATGAAAGCACTCAAAAATGTTATGTTGTGTAAACATACAATTAAAATGCATTCAGAAACGTTAAATGTTGAACCTATAGAGATATAATTTGAAATTTAAAACTTCACAATATATATAGTATAAATATACATATACATTAGTGACCTCATGGTGAGAAAATTGTCACTTAGTATTAAAGACTTGACCATTGATAAATGACGTATATTGCAAATAAGTTTATATAAATTATGAAATTTCAAGACATAAAATTTAGCCTTTTATTGTCACAATTTAAAATAAATGAACATTAAATTTTTACATGCTTACATACCTCAACCATGGACCACCTTTATTGAGCAACGAGTTCCTCGCACATAGCTCCATATATAGATACATATCACTTGAATGTCTATAAGTTCATATCTTCAACTCATCATCTAGAATTCTAACAAACCCACCTACTATGCATTGGGCAATCATGACCTAGTCCTTAGGCCTATTTCTACCCCTACCAAAACAACCCCAACACTCTCCCTGATATGATCCCTTGAAAGTGCAAGGAGTCTAGGGGGTTGAAGTACTAAATGAGGGGTTGGAATCCCGAGGCTAGTAACATATCGCATGGTGTCAAATTATTCATATGTACGACATTTTACAGCACCATAGAATTTGGATCTCGTATCAATATGATCAAGGTCCTTGTGCTCTCAATACCAAGTATGCATCATTCTAGAAAAGTATTGGGGCTTTTCATCATGATTTAGTAATTTACCATATGCATACATGAACTTCTCATAAATAATAGGAGTAATATTTGGACCATTAACCTTGCAATCTTTACACATTTTTGTCTTTTGGTTGTAATTCAAATAATGACAAGGCCATTTATTTTGTAAACCTTCTTTTAACTTCAGTGTAAGAGTGGCAACCCATCACTGATGATATCCTCCTATGAATCATGCCAAAAAATATTTAGCTAGATGGCCCAACCTCGAGATATGTTTCAACTAACTGATCAAGATTGTGCAAATCAATTTGGATACACTCACGACATGATCTAGAGATATTGGGTTTTTTCAACTCATCACGCAATTTGGCAAAATGCTCCCTCGTATCATCAATAGTGAGATTATTGATGTTATCTTCTTGAGGAATCTCATCAAGAAGTTCTCTTGGATGAGAGTATAAAGGAGCATAGGATATATTGCAAACAAATTGTTGCTCCCTATGAACTCCCACCCTTACAGGAGGTGGACAAAGAGGGAAAGAATCAAACCCTATATAATGTTAAATAGGCACACATGTTAAAATGTATTTAATGGACCAAGGCAATTTAAGTTTAATTTATATGCACTCTCTGTGCACATGTGCAACCAATGGAAATGTTCCATTAAAATATCCGGTGGAATATCAACCCCATCATCATTGTTGATTTAATTCAAAACTTCTCCCTGTGAGGGAGGAAAACCTATACTAACCCTTGTGTGTGTGTGTGTGTGTGTGTGTGTGTGAATCCCACATGTATGAATAACACAAGAATTTTTCATGCTAATAATTTAAACAATATTTTAGTTAGATTATACCTAAACTAGACCTATCAGGAGGTGGATTGGTTGTGCTAAGCCTAAATGCATGCACATAAGTGAATCAAGTTCAATATAAATTATTAAAAATTAAATTAAATATAGCATACTTAAACATGTTATAATAGTTTATTTTACCTAAGTGTGCCATCCAGGTGGGTGGGGCAATAGGTGGGTGTGTTGATCTTGTTGCTATGGAGGACATATGCATTGATTTTTTTCACATGTTGCTTGATTAACATGATGGAGAGATCCAGAAAAATTCATTAAAAAAAGGTAATATATGTATCTATTTATTAAAACCAACACTTTTCAATTTATAATCAACTACCTTCAATCGGTGCAATGTATCCCATAGACCCCTCTAAATGGTGTCTAGTAGTTCAAGAGCCCCAACCACTCTAAATGGTTTCTAATAGTGTTGGATCCCCGACCACTCTAAATGGCATATAATAATGTTGTAGCCCCCTATGAGGGAGGAATACCTATATTATCCCATCTAAAAAATAGCATAAATTGTCAATCCCACATGTATGGGTTTAACATGAAATTGTCATAATAAACATGTAAACAAGATTTACAAACTAGATTTTACTTAAACGAGTACTATCAGGCGGTGGTTTGGATGTGTTAATCACACTAGAAGAATGTAACAACCCAGAAATTCACAAAAATTTAAATTTTTTCTGTGTAGCATTAGGTGCTACAATACTGTGCGGAAGTACAATAAATGTTACTTTGTTTACTTTGGCTGATAATTCAAAGGCAACACTTTCTCAATTTAGTTATTAATGGTTTAAACATTTCACAACAAATACTTGTTATTTATGTCTTAAGGACCCAATACATGTACTTATACTTATTATTTATTGTTGGATGTTTTTTCTGTCGTTTCTATCTTCTCAAGAAATATGGTTACTTCTATAAATGTAAACGTATTTTCACTTAAAATTTTAGTACTATTTTAGTTACCAGTACTAACTGTTCGAATTTCTTTGATGAAGGGGTCCTATGGCACCCCGAGGCTTACTTAGCTATTCCTAGCTAACGCTCTTAACCATCTGTCGCAAATCGCAGGTAAAAACGAGTTTACTAAATGAAGTATTATCAGTGTATGTCGACAACTATACTTAACTTCAAAGTACCTCGATATAATAGATGTATAAAGGCTTGTTATGTTTAAGGGTGAGATCTTTATTAATTTGATCTTGAAGAAGTCATCTATATTTTAAATAGTTGAAGTGCGTAATTGTGCAGTTTGCTATCGTCTTGAATAAATGTAATAGCACTTATACTTCGTAGCCAAATTCTTGTTTTAAAGTCTTTATATTGGATTTGTATTAGTCGTTTTTTTTAAAGTATCAAACTTTGAAGGCAATGTTTATAGAGCTCGAGTCTTACATTAGGGTTTATACCATGCATCCCCTAAACACTTATATATAACAAAACTAAATGTTTATAATCAATGTTAGTAGTTATGACCATTATACCTACTATACTATCGTTGGATAAACTAGCTATAAGCACCAACTTCTAAGTTTTAAGCCTTGTATAACAAGGTCGAAATATTAAAAGTCAAAGACTAAACTTTATAAGCCAAACTATAGGTTTTGTATGATATTCAAGCTATTTGGAGTGATTCTACGAAGAAACTATATGTTAGGGGTTTTATTAAAATTCCACCATGCTACCACGACACCATAATGAGAAATGTAACTTATGGCTTGGTGGAAATACGTTGGGAGGCAATCATAATGGGTAGCTAGCAGCATTTAAAGTGCAATAAAAGTGTTTGGGTGGAAGATACATTGGCATCCCTCGTGGCAGGCCTTCACGTGATTGAACTTGGGAAGAGTGATAAACCCTAACTGCAGATTGAATTACTCACCGAGACTTCGACCGTCTGCATTCATTTTGCAAAGGAGGTGGGGAGAGAAGTCGACAGGCCCTCGTCTTTTCAAGGTTTGTAACCCTTTCCTATTATGCCTTCCAAGGTTTGATACCGTGACCTTGCTGCTAGAAAACAATGGTCACTGGAACTTACAGCAACCGATTTCCTTCAGGGTTTTGACGTTGAACCCTTATGCTTACAGTGACCAATTTCCTGCGGGGTTTTGATGTTGAAGCCTCGTACCACCACCACATACGTTAATGGTGACAGAAGCTCAATCGAACTCAGTGTTTACAAGTAAATTCCTACGAGACCAATTTATATTCTGTTGAGTGTCTTATTCGAAATTTTTAATGGGTTTTAACTTGAGTCTGAGCTATAAAAAGGTTTAACCGTTTATATGATTATGTTTCCTGGCAGGTGAATCCCTCGGCAATAATTTAAAGTTGGCTCAAAAAGGGATGAAATCTTGAATATGGCCCTGGTAAGCCTCGGTGACATCCCCAAAGGGTAACCATAGTACTCCGAAGGCTTTGTGAAGAACTTTGGCACAATGCCAGTCTTCGTTTAGCTAGCTGAGATGTTAAAAAAAATATTTAGACTTTGTTTTCTTTCCAATGGTTGGAAGTTTTATAATCCATGAGGCAATTTGGATACAGGGAGGTTTTGAACCCTCGACCTACCTTCGTTGGTTTCTCAACGCTTAAATGTATGAATTATGTTGGGATTAATACTTGGATTTTTATAAGTTTCAGTCTAAAATCCGAAATACAAGATGACGAGTTCGACTCTCAGTATTTACTAGTTCTATATATGAAATGTTTTGTTAACTTTAAGATGGTTAAGGTTTTTAAGCCCGGTTCTGTTTTAGTGGATAAAGTTGCAGGGGAGGTTGAACCCTCGACCCTTTCTTACGTTACTTCCTTTCGTACTGTGTGTAACATAGATATGGTTTGCAACTTTTTTGGAAGAAGTTTAAAGGCTACCGTGAATGAAATACTCTCGGCAATCTTTAATAGTTTAAATGGTTTGTTATTTGTGTTATTGTTTGTGCAACAATATACAGTATTAACGTGCAATACTGATTTCATAGAATAGTCGTAAAGCAGGGTTTAATACCTTACCAAAATGTTTACATTGTTTTTAAAAGTAGCTTAAGCTAAGGGTTTCGAACCCTAGTATGATGTAATAAATTCTTATTTGAAAATATCGTTAATATAGTGAATGAAGCTGGAGTTGATGATGCGGTTTGGACCCTAAACGATCGACAGACTTACTAGAGTTACTAAATGTAATGTATAGCTATTTAATTTCATATTTGTAAAACAGTGACAATTATGTCATAATATTAATAGTGTGTAATAATGTTTATAGAAATGGGATTTCTATTTCTTTACTACAATATCAAACTTTACTTTGATTATAAAATACTTGCACAATGAATTTCGTTATTATAGGTTTTATAAAACAAGGACTATAATGTTTGTGAAGTATGTTTATTTGAGAAGTTTATACTAAGGAATATATGTTAATTGTTTTCTGAGCTGAAAGGTTTAAACTATAAAGAAGCTTAAGTTTGGACAGAAAGCATGAGATTTCCAAAAAAAATATTTATATTACTTATGAAAGTTTTGTTATTAAAATATTCTACTAAATAGATAAATGCTATGTTTTTTTCTGTATTTAATACAGAAGAGATTTTTATTGCAAGTAAACATAAATATAGCATAGAGACATTACAGATTTTATTTATGAACAGCATTCATTCATCTTTATCTTTTGCATATCATTATTCAAATCAAATTTAAATACTCTTCCCTATACTAGAGTACACTATACTAGAGTACGACACTGAAAGGTGTGGGGGAAAAATACAGGGAAGCATTGTTATTCAATCATTCATTCATTTAACTATAACATCCAAACAGCGTCTTAACCTAACAGTGATATTGGTCATTCAGAGTAGATAAATTGCATAACTAAAACATTCATTAACAATACAATTTATCTAAGATTTAATTGAAAACTAATAACATACTAACATTCAGACCCTTAGTAATGATTTGACAGAAGTAAATAAGATAACACAAGTTGAACCTGGTAACTGTAGAAGAGACAAACAGCCAAAGGATCCCGTTCCACCCAACCTACTCTTGAAGATAGCCAAGTTACTTGCCTTAGGACCCCCAAGCGTGTTCACTGAACCACCAAGACGAAGATGCTATGTGGAGAAATGGAATAATATTCCTTTGCAACTCAGCAGCAGTACTTACTGCTTTTAGCAATATTGAACTCAGCAATGTGGCTGCACTAGTTCAGAATGCAGTCTTAGTTCACCCAATCACTTATAACCTTCCCCTCATCGAATATCTTGTGCTCAGAAATTATCACAAGGTAAGAATGAATAGCCTCCTGCTGAATTCGATGGATAGATAAATAGCATGCCTAGGTCTTTGGTCACCTGCTCAGTTCCACTTTCTTGGGGAACATGACCATAAAAGTAGGGAAGTTTCCCCATGCAATAGTTAGAAGTGAGTTGAGGATGCTGCCAAGTTTCAGTTTGCTCTCCACCCTAGTCCATTCCTCCTAGTGGGTTAGTGAACACTCATTCAACAGTCTCCTTTGGATATTTGTCTCCACTATTATTTATTAATAATAAAATATTCAAAGTAATTAATTACAGTCATCCTTGACCCCACTTGGTCAATAGTCATAAAACTTTACAATAAAAATAAAACATAATGTTTTATGTGAAACATAAAATGTTTAAAACTTGGGTATGTGACCAAGAATAGGAGACTAAATTCATGTAAAAAATACGAATCAAGTTCAATATAAATTGTTAAAATAAAATTAAACATGTGATAATAATTGAATTTACCTAACTGTGGCATCTGGGTGTGTGGGGATGTAGGTGGGGTGTGTTGATCATGTTGTCGAGGAATACATATGCATTGGGTGTGCGCACTTGTCATTTGATTAACATGTAGGAGAGATATGGACAAATTTGTTAAAAAAAATAATATATGTATATATTTATTAAAACCATTGCCATATAATTTTTCACTATGTCTCATGGACCATTATGAATGGCGTTTACTAGTGTTGGACCCCCTACCAACGAAGTTAGGAAACTAAAGATGATCCATCTAACCAACAAATCTCCCTTGTGAAGGAGGAATACATGTACTATCCCATGTACAAAAATAAATTGTGAATCCCACATGTATGAATTTAACACAATATTTTTTCACAATAAACATTTAAACAAGATTCCTGAACTATATTTTACCTAAATCGGCACTATCAAGCAATGGTCTAGATGTGCTAGTCATACTAGAAGAATAGGATACTAAATGCACACAAACAAAATGAATCAAGTACAATATAATTTGTAAAAATATAAATTAAATTTACTTAAGTGTGTCCTCTAGGTGTGTGGGACGACAAGTGGGGCAGCAGGTGTCCAAGGATGTTATTGTGGATGTTGTGTAGCTTTAGTGTGTTCACCTTTCGTTTGATTAACATGATGAAGATATGGACAAATTCATTAGAAAAAAATAATATATGTCGACATAAAGTTGTGAGATGATGTCTACCAATGTTGGAGCCATTGTCAACAAATCTAGGTAACTGATCATGATTCATATTTAATGACAAATATCTACACACATGAAATGAATAAGAATATAAATTAAAAATTTATGACTAATACCATCAAAATATATTATGCACATCATGCTCTTCATTATGCATATATTCGTTCTCTAATTTTTGGCATTGCCTATTTTAGTCATTAAAAGCATAAATATCAAACTCGTAGTCTGATTTAAAGTAGTTCTATTTTATCAAATCTGTGAGAATCCTTGTCAAGTATGAAATAATGTCCTCTAACTTGAAATAACCTTTAATATTTAATATTTTCTAGTGATACAACTTATGTACATGAATATCTTCTCCAAACTACTAGAGTTCAAGGAAATCAAGCAGAAATGTATCCTTTAAAAGTATAAAACATTAACTGTTCATTTTTGTAATGACTTTATCTCCTACCACAAATGAAAACTCAATCTATGGTGCCTTCTGGTATGAACACATCTTTTATTTTAGAGTCTAAGATCAAACTAAGTAAGCAAAAGATGGATATTGGGTGGATCTACAATGTTTTAAAATTCCTTTTGAAGCCAATGTTTCGTCTAAGGATATGCTTATGCTATAGTCCACCTAGTGTTATAGCTCAAGATAATATAATCCACGTAGTGTTATAGCTCAAGATAATATGGTCTACCTAGTGTTATGGCTCAAGATAATCATTAAGAAAGAGATGCTTGGACTAACAAAAAAATAAGGACTAAGAAAAAACTAAGATACCTATCAACTTATATTAAATAAATTATATATGCCCACAATAATAAATGAATAATCCAAACTTGCCACATTAGCAAGTGGCAAAAATGAAGTTACTTGTGTGGTAACTGATTCAAAGTGCTTACTTAAAAGTTGGTAAAATTGTTTTGTTTTCTTGATTAAGGAATCCCTTATGAACATGAATGTATTTTCCTATCTCACTGGAAGAATTCTCTCACCATGGGTGCATTGTAGGTCAAATTTCCTTCATATAGGACTTTGTCCTAAAAGATGACAAAAAGCTTGACTATTTGTTTAGTTTTTTTTGTAAGTTAGTACCCACAGGGATTTCAACTTGTGACCTTCCATTATAACTTATCATCTCAATTACTCATTGCCAATTGCTCTTCCCCCGTGGGCGACTTGACTATTTGTTTAGTTGTTCTATAAAGAAGTATTTACTTTTTTTCTAAAAGAATGTCTTCCAACTAAGGTCAAAGACAACTCTAACCAATGTTAATCAAAATCAGTAATATAGAAAGTGATCAAGTTCCTTAGTGGATGGGAAAAGATGATAGCTCATGCTTGTCAGTGAAAACTATCTTAAGAATCAACTTAGTGCAGCCACAAGTGAATTGAAGAAAGACTCGTTTAAACTCGAATATCCAAAAAAGGTGAGAGATTTGGAGCCCCAAATTAAAATCTTTCGAAAATAGAAACAAAGTCAAAATTTGGGCCATGATAAGATAGGGTAGGGATGGTGAGGATTCTTTCAAATTCTCCTTCCAATTTACAAAAAAAAACTCTTTGGAAAGGATTATTGCTCAAATATCATCCAGAAATGTTGTCAAGATAGAAATAAGATTAGAACAATCTTCCAAAATTGCTTCTAAATCATTTAAACCTCTCTAAGTTGTTAGGACTATAAAATACTTGAGGCCATTCAGGTTAAAATGCTAGTAATTCTCTATATTAATTCCAAATTTGACCATAGTCTCATGCACTATCTATAAGATGAGCTTTTTAAGTTGTTGAAAATGTGGTGATAAAAAATATTTAGGGATGTGAATAGGGTTTTTTCAACCAACAAAATAATAGATTGGTTTAAAAAAACAAATAATCTCTCAATCAAAATACGTATTGCTTGTTCCTAATTGTATATGTACAAAATTTCAATATGTCAAGTTTTTTATAGGATATCAGGAACCTAATGAAGCAAAGAAACTTCATGGTCCAAGGCAGAGGGAGGGAAGGGTAACTATCGAATGTGTGAAAAAATTTGATATATTTCAAAGACATGCTCATGATTTTGATTGAAAAAGACATGATCACATACCTCTGAATTTCAATATATTCCTCTCAATGTCCACTTACAGCGTTAGATTAGCATACTGTATATGTGATACCTAGTCCAAATATATTGTGAGGTGTAATAAACATGGAGATTCCCTCAACTTTAATTTTCTAATACAAATATGAAGTAGAATTAGGATTTCAAATACAGGGTCAATCATTCTACCATATATAATTAGATTTGAATAGAGCATGAATCATTCTGGGATACAAGAAGAACATGTATCAAGATTGTCAAATGTTTAAAAACATACATGTGTATGATACTCCCTTATCATTCTTGTAGTTTGTAGGTACACCCATGCTTCTTGAAATGATTTATTCCCATGAGAGAATTGTGGGGAGATTTAGGTTTAGTTGTGAGGAGGTTCGTCAAAATGGAAAGTAGTCGAGTAGAGCAAGAAAATGAAGCGGTCGAGCAAACCATGAATGGGTGAAATAAACCATAGGTTTTTGTGTTGTGGGAAAGCAAATGAAGCGGTTTTGGGCAATAAAATGAAGTGGTCAAGCAGAGCATGAATAGTGAAATAAACCCTAGGTGTTTGGGTTGTGGGTGGGAAAATGAAGCAGTTAAACAGAGAGTGAATGGGTGAAATAAACCCTAGGTTCTTACCGTTCCAACCTTTTTACTGAATACAAAAAAATAATTATTGTATCCATGGATCCATTTGATTGATAAGTGTAGTCGTGGATCCACATGGAGCCAACATGGAGGTAAGGCTACTACCACCTCTCCATTTTGTCACTTGTTTTTTCTTCAAAATCATTCCTTTTTAAACATAAAACTTCTTGACCGAGAGATTGAAAAATTAACTAGAGAATCTAAACACTCGACTAAGAAATGTCTCCAGGAGTTTTCCAAGTTTCAATTTATCATCTAAAAGACATCTTTTGTCCAAAAAAAATTGTATCTAACAAAATTCTAGGCCGGGAAATTATTAACCCAAGGCTAACTCAAACAAATTCTTGGCTAAGATATTTATAAACTCTCGACCAAGAAAATGTAAAACTCTTGAGCGAGATATTTATAAACTCTTGACCAAGAAAATGTAAAACTCTCAACTGAGAAATTATTGTTGACTTTTTTCTTGTCTGAAAACGAAAAAAAAAAAAAACATTTTACAATTCTACATCATGCCTCACTCCAAATTTTTTTATCCATATTCATGTTTTCTCTCTTCGTAATCTCCTAGTCCTGACTTGATGAACTCATTGTTATTTTCTTTAGACTCCAACCTAATGTCTTCATCCTTTCATCATCCATCTTTGATCACCTAGAAATCCACCTATTACTCTAGTTTTGGTCTTCCTTCAACATCGAGCCTCCTTGAAGTTGTTAATAGACTCGGATCCACATGATGCAACTCTATCCTATCCCACTACCACAATGTTTCTACCCCCAAAATTTAAAATGAGAGGCCCAATAGGTGCAATGGTGTGTAATGTTATTGTGCTTTAGTGTCCAATTATATTCCTTTCCATTTAAATTTTGCATTCATAAATAATTAATATTACCTTATTGTTACAAATGCAATAATATAAAACGAATTCCACATAAGAGAGAAAAATTTCATTATGGTGGTTAAAATAAACTTGTAGAAACAAAATCTAAGAAATATTGTGATGAACCACGAATTGGAATATCCAAGGTGCTTTATGGATCAAGACAAGAGGAGAAATTAAAAGAAGTATAGAATGCCTAGCTCCATCAATCTAATAGTCGGAACCATTCCAAGATGAGATCAGGCCCCTAAGAATCCAAACACAATCCTAAAGCAAAGGATTTTAAAAAAAACGTCATTATGAATGTTGATGCCTCAACATTGGCATGATTTTGAAGGGTCGAAACATATTGACAAAGGAAAACATATGAAACTACGTCATTTTGTTATTCCTCCTTAACCATTATGTATGGAATAATTTCCTCTTATCATCCATACTTAGTTTCTCCATTTACGTCGTTGTTTGTTCTTCACGCCACTAGTGGGAAGTTTCCTCATATGCATCATCATGTAAAACTATGTCCAGTTTTGAAATATGTCAATTCTCACTATATGTATCATCATGATATTATTTCTAGGACATTGAGTCCAGGGTGAAACGCTCTTCATGCCCATATTTTGTTTCATCAAAATAGTCCTCATTTGACCCCCCCATCACTCCTTTGAAGTTTTGTCATGATAACACCATCTGCATCTTGTCAAGCAAATTTTCGTCAATGTTATTGGCCATGCACCCTTCAATTTAATTTTTCCGACTCATTTCAGTTAGCGTCATCACGTCTGCATACCCAAAAGAAAAAAATATCCCCCCCCCTCTAGGCCTCATTCGTTATAATATCCCCTTATGGCGTCATTCCTTTTTCATTATCATCATCATCATCATCATCATCATCATATATATATATATATATATATATAATGATTTATCTTCCCATTGCTATCATAAATCAAAGTTTCTTCCCCTAGGGCTCACCTCAAAAAAAATCCCATTAGTGATAGGGGTCTCTCCAATGCTTACAAAGGTATATATAAAAAAAAAAAATCTTGGGTTTGCATTAAAAAAAGAAATGTAAAAGAGGAGCTATTAGGGAGAGGTTCCAATGTTTCGCTCTGGGATTATGCCTTGATATTTTTTTATACCTGTTAAATTTTTGGGCCATAACCAAAGTCACTGCGAGTCGAATGGTCTTATCTGATAACAGCTAATAAGAGTTCCCACTGTTTGAAGTTTTTGGGTCTCATCCAAAATGAACCACGAGATGCATACATGTTGAGTTATTCAAGGGGGTGGCCAACCTTGAAGTTTCATATGAATCAAATGTTATAAAACACAAATTTATTATCGAGACAAGCAACACTTGCCACATGGACTGACAGATTAACACTTGCTCATACACCATGTTTATACATTATAATGGAATGGTCAAGTATGATCATATGAATAAATGCACACTGAGTTAACCTATCTTGTAGTGGCTATAAGATAATTTTTGGGCACCCCAGTTGTTTATCTGTCGAGGCATCTCATTAAGGAAACCCTAAGTGAAATGCAGGGGTGGTAGAACGGTATTTAGCATTTTTCTTCCAATGAGTTGTTCCAACATCATATTGTTCTTCTAATCATTGGCATCCTCAATGGTTTTCAGCCACCCTGTCTTAAATTCTTTACGGGAGGTATATTCATGGCTATCATAGGCTGTCGGATTTCATAGCTTTCAACATTGGAATTCTTGGACCAAGATCTTGCATAAAAAATATTTTGCAACGGTACCCTAAAAATGTGACCAAGGAAGTCCTTGAAAGAGACCACCGAAATTGGACCCAAGTTGATGTTTTTGATGTAGTATACTTTAGCGGGATTTGTAACAAGGGGTGTGTGCTTTGCATGCCAATCAAAGCTTTAAAGGCTAAAACCCATGAGTCTAAGTGCAACTAGTTCATATTACAACAAATATAAATATATTGGATCAGCTAGAGGCTGGTAAAATGAAGGATATCTACCACAATAGAGAGGCCCAAAGTGATCGTGCTAGTGAATAAAAAAACAAAGTATTCTACTTGCATCCATATGCTGAAATGTTTCAGAAAGCATGCCCCAAAAATGATTTTGAACCAACATATTGGCAACAGTTATTCCATAATTCATAAGGGATAACAAAATAAAGTTTTTTCAAACAACACTTGTCGAATAGTAGTCATCATGAACCTCAATAAAAAATATAATGAACTGAATACATGAGACCTTGAACATCTTGGTTTTCCATACCATTTGCAGAGCGTTTCATTTTGCATCTATGGGTGAACGTCGATTTCATGCGGTTCACCTTCTTTAGATGCCCATGAAACGCCAAATGTCAACAGAAACGTCTAAAACCCCAAGAAGCTAAAACGCTTTAACTACCTGGTAGCTGTCATATTTTTCCTTTCATACCCAGTCATCGAAGAACCTAACGGTATGGCCATGGAAGGTAAGACTACTTACAGGTCCGTCCACTAGGGTGAAGGCAAAGTGTCCTTTTGTCGGAGGTGCATTTTGTTTTCTTGCATGTTTTTGTTCTTTTCTATATATTTTTAATATTGACTTCTCCATGCATGCAGGTTACCTTCATGACAACCTAAGCGTGGAGTACTCACGCTGTTTAGGTTTCACCCGACTGAACTTGGAACGTTGAGAGCAACATAGGGTCTCGGGGAGCAGCATAGGGTCTCGGGCGTAGAAATTGATCATGATCTATTATACTTTAACAACTGCCAAATTCTAACTTAATAAAAGAAACTTTTGGGTATAATTGTGTCCTTGTTCCCTTTTACCATTCATCTTTTTTTGTCATTTCGGATTTTTTTGTACAAATTGTAATTTTTCTTTTCTTTTTTCTAACTTGTACATATATGACAAATTTTCACTTGACAGGTGTTTAGCTTTTTGATGTGCTTTTTGCAAAAGAAAGTTAGTTGCTAGTTAGAGTTTTATATGCTCTTTAATCTAATAGAAATCGCCTAATTAAATCATTTCATTTCATAAAAACACTTTCAACTTAAAGTTTACTATTTGACAAGTGATTTATTATTTCTGCTCAACATATGATGAAATCGTTTACATTATGTAAATCTGATTTTTTGCTTAACTGTTGTACTCCTTCGCATATATGAAGCAGCTAAGACAATCTAAAGCATACATCAAAAATATTTTAATAATAGTGCTTTCAGTTAGTAATGCCCTAAGTTATAATTTTTCTTAAAACTAATTTCATAATGGTACTTAGTCCATTTCTGTAAATATTCTATAACACGGGTCTTTAGTTTTATTTCATTATTTAATCATTTCTTTTTTAGGATTATTTCATAATTAACTTATATTATCTTGTACATATTTGTATTGACTAACGCTCTCAATTCATAGGTTGTTAAGCAAATTTAATTATGCCAACTTGATAGTATTTTTTCATTAAGGCGTATAGTTTCATCAACTTAATCTGTGAATTCCATTCATCTGAGGGCTTAAACATCACCCGGGTTTCCATCCTCATCTTCCCCTTAACCAACCCTTCAAGGGTATTTTTCATTGTTCTTGCCCGATCCTTGTCAATTTGAGCATAAACAATGCATATGTTATTTCAAGATAATATGTTGCTAGTTCATGTCATTGCTCTCTTCCTCTTTCTATTTCAATGTTCACTCTAGAGGTCTAAAGGACCATTTCTTATTAATAAGATAAGTCATTGTTAATAACTATGATTATTAGTAGATTTTCATTGTGAGTGCCTCGATAATGGAATTAAACAAGGTCATCTTGACATGTTAATCATATTGTATGATAATATGGGATCCTCACACTATACTTAAAATATCACCAATTTTTTTAATTGATTATTAATACAAAATTATTTTTTTAATCTCTCAACACCAATAACATATATTAAAATACAATTAAAAAAAAAGAATCAAAGTGAGATTTGAACCCGAGTGGGGGAGGATAACAATTTCCCCTTGGCGACACGAGTTACACCCAATTAACCTTCCTTGTTGAATCTACTACTCTCATATTGTAAATGCGAGATATTTATGTACAAAATATCTAATACCTTCACTCTATTCCATTTTGAAATTTTATTTATATGTTGTATTTTGAACATGTTATTGTGCTCTCTAACTCATTTCTCATTCACTTTCTTAACAATTTTCCTTTTTTCCAATGTTTTTAAATTTTGATTTATTTATTTATTTTCATTCTCTTTCTATATATATAAAGAAAAAATTGAAAAGTTAAGCACGATGGAGCTCTGCGGCCGGGCGTACGAAGGAACGTGCGGGAAATCGTGCGAAGAGAGGACAGGTGACGTATGCATCAGTTTAAATCTCGTGAACTCATAATGAAGGGAGGAGGACTACCTGTTAATCACTTCATTGCTGTGGATTTTTTAAGATCCGTAATAGAGCTAACCCTTTCCACGTGCGAAGAATCATGTTGTTGGACGAGGTGGACTACAAAGAGGACCTCCAACAGGGATCTATTTTCTGCACAAACGAAGAGATGTGTTCAAGGGTCAAGATGACATAGCCCACGAAGGAAGTAGAGGTACGGATCAACTTCACACCCCCGGCCATGATGAATAGTACCACTCCGGATAATAATGAAGGTGACATCAACTCACCTAAGACAGAAAAGATGCAGAGAAGACACAAAAGCATCAAGCCAAGGAAAGGTGGTGCAGAGTTAATTGTTGTGAAGGATATCCATCTAGACGAAATCCTAAATTATCTATCGCATGCCCTGATCGGAAGGTTTTGTGGCAAGGTGACGGGAAGAGAAGCCCTCCAGAATTGGATAGAGTCCAATTGGAAAGAATTCTTAGGTTACTCACCAGACTTCCACATATTGCCTCGAGGTTGGTTCATGATAAAATTGTGAAGGGAAGAGGTCGACCAAAAGATGCTAGCTCGCAATTGGCATTGGGGGCCCTCTGGTCTGATCCTTCAGAAGCGGTGAGTGGATTTCAACGCTAGAAGGGAGCCTCATAATATGCCGTAGGTGTGGGTTATTTTGCCAGGGCTCCCAATGGTGTTTTGGCAAGAATCGATCTTGGAGGCAATTGGAAATAAAATGGGAATATTTATAGCAATGGAGCAATATTGGGAGACCAAGATCGATCGTAGGTGTGCAAGGATTCTAGTGGAAATGGACCTAAGAGAAGGAATTTTTGAAGTTTTAAAGATTGACATGCATGGGAGCTCTTGGTTACAAAAGCTTGATTATTGGAAACTACCATTTAGGTGCTTCAATTGCCGTAGAGTTGGACATTTATAGAAGGAATGCATGTTTCGGAAGGAGGTCGTAAGGCCAAAAAAGGTTTAGGTGAGAAAGGAGTGTTCCTTCTTTTCTGTCGAAAACTCAGAGGGTGGTAGTCCTGTGAAAGGTGGCGAAAGTAATCTTGATAACAAGGAGCCGCTTGAGAGCGGACGCCTGCTATGCGTGGATAAGGAGGTGGACAAGGAAGTGGTCCCCTCGATGTAGTTCACTCAGAATGACATGCTGGCTCAAACGAACGGTCAACCATGCGACAAGGAAGGAATTGGGGCGCAAGATGACAACGGGGGACACGTTGCATCTGAAGGTATTCATCTCGTTCTTTCTGTTTCTTCCTGTTTAATTAAAAATTATTTAAATTTGAATGTGAAAGAAGACGAACTCGACCCTTCGAATCATGTTGGAAAAGATAATAGTACTCTCCCTGAACAAGGTTAGAAGGGTCAAATTCTATTTCTCACTTAGTTCAGAGGAAATGTTATGACCTCAGATCCAAAAGTGCTCAAAAGAAAGAGGGGGAAATCCTTACAGGGGGTTTAGCACTTAACCAAAAAATGAAGTTGTAGGCTGGAAGAAAATCATTTCTTTCAAGAACCCAAAAACAAGCAACTTTGGACATTAAGCAAGGAAAACAAGCAATTATTAGTCGGGCTCTTAGAGTGGATAGAGCCCCTCATGGGGGTTTAAAATGATTGTTCTTTCCTTCAATGCAAGGGGGTTAGGGGAGACCTCCAAATTAAATGCTCTCAAAAGACTAATAAATCTTTTTAATCCGATGGTTTTGCTGATACAAGAAACAAAGTTGGAAGGGAATAAAGCAGAGGAAGCTCTGAGTGGTTGCCTAACAGATTGGAAAATGGAATCTCTTGATGTAGAAGGTCATTCAGGAGGATTAGTAATAGCATGGAGACCAACTATAACATTGTTGGCAGTCAAGTCTCAAAACTCGGTAATAGAGATTGTCTTAGAGGATGGTGAAATAGGGCATACATTCTCTGTGTTGAATGTCTATGGACCCTACTATGACAGGAAGTCCTTTTGGGAGTCCATAGGGAACTCGGGAATTCTGGAGCACCCCAATGTGATAGTAGGGGGGGATCTGAACCTAACTCTCTCAGCCAAAGAGGTGTGGGGAAAAATGAAAGACCCAACTCTTTAATCCCTTATTTCAATAACCTCTTTGAAAGAAAAGGACTAATAGATATTCAACCTATTAAATTGGAACCGACTTGGCGGAACAAAATAGGATGGGACCAAGCAATAGCCAAGAGGTTAGACCGGTTTCTAGTAGTTGAAGAGCTATAGGATGGGACCAAGCAATAGCCAAGAGGTTAGACTGGTTTCTAGTAGTTGAAGAGCTATAGGATGGGACCAAGCAATAGCCAAGAGGTTAGACCGGTTTCTAGTAGTTGAAGAGCTAGTAAATGGCCGGCTAGTCTTTCAGACATCAATTGAAGTTGGGGAAATCTCATATCACAAACCAATACTCCTTTCAGTTCAAAATTCAGACAAAAAGCCGCCATCTCCCTTCAAATTTAATCCCTCTTAGCTCAAAGAGGAAGAGTAAAAATCTTTGGTTTTGATTCATGGCAACATCTTAGCAATTCACTTAGTTCTTCATATATGCAACAGTTCGTGGACAATCTCACTAGAATCAATAAATTATCCAAAGAATCGGAGATAAAGCACAAGAAGCTGTACCAGGAAGATCTGAGGGGGATAGAATCCAAAATAGAGGCTTTATTCTCTTCATTAAAAGAAGGCATATTCTCTGTAGAATAAGTGGAGACCTTAAAACAACTGGAAGGTAAACGGGCATCTTCACTGGCAAAGAAAGAGGAATTATGGAGGTTAAAGAGCAGAGCTGTGTGGTTAGCAGAAGGTGATAACAATACAAAAATTTTCCATAATATGCCAACCATAGAAGGAATATCAATACTATAATCAAGATAAAAAGTGAGGAGGGTACTAAGGTAAGATCTTTTCAAGACAAAGCGAATGCGGCTGTGAAACATTTTCAGACCCTCTTTACTGAGCCTATAGGATGCCCGATAACAGAAATACTAGAGGTGTTAAAGCTCTTTCCTGAGCTAATTAATGAAGAGATGAATAAATCTTTAAAGGAAGAAATCTTTGAAGAAGAGGTAACTCAAATCCTTCATTCCTTCCAAAAAGGAAAGAGTCTAGGACCTGATGGTTTTACCTTAGAGTTTTATTTGGGATTTTATGACCATATCAAGGAAGACATTTTGAAAGTGGTACGGGAATCTCAAAGATCAAGAAAAGTTCTTGGAAGTATAAATACAACATTCATAAAGTTGATTCCGAAGAAACAAAGCAATATCTCCTTTGATGACTACAGACCGATCTCTTGTTGTAATATGATTTACAAATTAATTGAAAAGATAATTGCTCAAAGACTCAAACCAATATTGAGTGAGATTGTAACGGAAGAACAATTTGGTTTCCTCTTTAACAGATAGATACATGATGCAATGTCACTAGCTCAAGAAGATTTTCATTCTATGAAGAAGGAAAAGCAGAAGACATTTGCTTTAAATCTAGACCTCTCCAAAGCATATGATAGAGTAAGTTGGACTTTTCTGCGGCTACTCTTAATTCAGATCGGAATGTCGTTAGAGGTGGTAGATTGGATTTTGGGATGTGTTCAATCAACTTCCTTTGCAGTTTTGATCAATGGGGACCCCCCTCTTTTTTTATAACTTGAAGGGGAATTCAACAAGGTTGCCCCCTTTCCCCATTCATGTTTCTTTTAGTAGCAGATGCTTTAAGTAGGCTAACACATCATGCTAAGTTTTGCAAAAATATTGAAGGGGTGAAAGTCTCCACGGAGGAAGTAACGCACACTCTCTTCGTCGATCATGTTTGGCAATGGCACTATATTAAATCTCAAAGATTTTGAGTCATTGTTAGCTATGTACCAGAAGGAAACAGGAATGATGATAAACTCCGAAAAATCAGTTTTGGCTCATAATGAATTCCTTGAGGATCTATTGCAGACTGCAAAAGAGGTTTTATCCTTTCCTACAGCTCCTCTTTCAAAAGGTGTGAAATATCTAGGCTTCTCTCTCAAGCCAAATTACTATTCCTATCAAGATTGGATTTGGCTCTATAAGAAAGTAGAGACTCGGATCTCTTTATGGACAAATAGATTTCTGTCTAGAGGAGGCAGATTGGTTCTTCTGAAAGCAGTCTTACAGAGTATCCTAGTTTACTGGGCTTCAATTGCATATATTCCCAAAGGAATTCTGAAAAAAATAGAAAAAAATGCTTCTCCTTTCTTTGGACGGCCAACAAACATACAGAGGGAATTCCATTAGTGCGATGGACTTCTCTAACTCTCCCAAAAAATCTTGGAGGATGGGGCATAAAAAATACTGATTTGTTCTACAAATATTTAGCAGCCAAGATGCTTTGGAGATTGACCAGTGCCCAGAATCGCTGTGGCAAAGGGTTATGAGATCCAAATATTGCAATAATCCCCCAATCGACGAATGGTTTCGGAACCATTCCAAATCCTACAAAAAACAGATCTATAGGATGGAAAGCATGTGTACTTTATTTTCCCATGATAGGAAATTGGACAGCATGGAAGATCGGTGATGGCAGGAAGGTAAGAATAGGTGCGGATCTGTGGGTAGGAACGGGAGAAAGTTATCGTTTGTCAGATGAATTAAAAGATAAGTTGAGAACGCAAAATATTTTGGTGTTAGCTGACGCCCAAGCACAACATCCTCAACAGAGGGGTAGAAGTGGATGGAAAACTTCACAGGAATTGGCTCTGTCTAGCGAATCAGCAGGGGAATGGAACAATTTTATAAGTAAACTAGTGACCAGCTTCGTGCATTTGGAAGATGGAAAGCAAGATATTTTAATCTGGACAAAGAATGGAGTGGACGGAGATTTCTCGGCCAAGCTTGGTTATGAAGCAGAAAGCCAAGATTCTTTTCAAGGAGAGAAAAGATGGTGGTGGAGCATCTTATGGAAAATTCACAGTCCTTTGAAATCTATTCTGACTCTCTGGTTGGCCCTAAATGACAAACTTCTAACATGGGAAAATTTAAAGAAAAAAGGATTTCATGGACCTAGCATTTGTGTCTTATGTAATGCCCATGAAGAATAGTCTTCTCACTTGTTCAGCTCGTGCCCTTATGTAGGAGAAGTTTGGGACAAAGCCACAAAGAAACTCTCCAATTCCAGGATCGCGCAAAGGGAAGCATCTTTGGAGCAGTGAACCCAAGAATGGTGGCAGACATATGGGGTACATAACTATGAAGCATTTCCAGCTCTTTTTGTTTATAGTATTTGGGAAGCACGAAATCAATCTATTTTCAAGAACAGAAGTATCCCATCAGACATTACTGCTACCATCCTTTTGCAGAAAGTTCAGGAACACAAAACTTATGATAAATCTAAAAAGCAGAGAGTAATTTCAATCCCAACCATTAATAAAAATGAGCCATGGGATTTCTTTGACGGAGCCAACCAAGGGATTCTGGCTCTAGGAGGCGCAGGAGGAGTTTTATACTTGCCAGATTCGTCTAAAATTTGCATTAAATTTGCACCTAGGAGGGCCACTAACAGCAAAGAAGAGTTATCCGCACTATGGGCAGTTCTCAAGACTGCTCAAAGGAAGAATGTACTAAGGATTCAGCTTTATGGGGACTCCAAAATGGTGATAGATTGGGCAAATGGAAAGTCTCAAATTAAAGCTCCTCAGCTACAATATCTTTTAACAGAAATTAAATATGTGATGACCTCCTTTGAATCGGTCTCCTTCACTCATATCTACAGAGAACTCAATGAAGAAGCAGATATTTTATCCAAGGTGGCTTTGGCTTTACAACCTGGGGTTCTCGTAGAGGAGGAGTTCAGAGATGGACAATTAATGGAGTATTTCACAGTGGTCTGAGCACTTCAAATGCTCTGTCGATGAAGTCGTTTTAGGCTGAACAGAGTTCCGCATTAATGCTGGATAGTTTTTGTAAATAAACAGAGTACCGTGACTCGAACAGAATGTAAATGAACATGATCAATATTACATCTATGTAAGAATTTTGGGTAGCAGAAAGATATACATAATATGAATGAAGATGTATTAAGAACATGAAGATGCATGAAGCCATTGTTGTTTTGTATGTAACATTATGGGATTCTTGAATTTTGGAATGTAAGTCCATAGAGGATAGTTCATGATCATTCTTTATTTAGAATGATTGATATTTTCCTTATGGAAGATATATAAAGAACAAATTCTCATGGGCTACATAATGACACTCGATGTTTGACAATTCCTAAAATTTTGTGGGTTGAAAGAATTTGTCATCTGTGTAACACTAAGAAGGTGTAGGATGAAAGGACCCTCATAAAATGTCCTATGTATGTCCATATTAAATCTCAATTTCAAAATATTTATAACAATGTCAACCGTCTGAACTTGTTAACTCAAAAAATCTATGGAGATTTAGGAAATCTTCTTCTAATCTTTACAAACACAAAACTAAAATTTTAAGCAAACCAATTAATTCCTCACCATTTTACTTAAGGTTTGAGACACCAAAGTTGCTCTTAATGGACTGCAACAATCATCACCGTCATTAATTAAAATCTTATCTCCCTTTTTTAAATTATTCTTAACATTAAAATTTGATATGCTTAGTTCCCTTTGTAAAGACTTCTTCTTGTTGAGTGGGAAGTGGAGGTTGACGCCTTCATGGACATTTACAAAAGAAAACAAATGGAAGTCAATGAGCAGGGGTGGGCTCTTCAAATGTAGGTTGATTAGTGAATGTTCCATCTTGGGCTCATCTTGGGCTTCCTTTGGAAATGAAATTAGTCCATATTAGATGACTTAATTTGTTGGGTGATCCCTCTCGTCATATCCAATCCATTTTAAATTATTCTTAACATTAAAATTTGATATGCTTAGTTCCCTTTGTAAACACGACTTCTTGTTGAGTGGGAAGTGGAGGTTGACGCTTTCATGGGCATTTACAAAAGAAAACAAATGGAAGTCAATGAGTAGGCTTGGGCTCTTCAAAGGTAAGTTGATTAGTTAATGTCCCATCTTGAGCTTCCTTTGGAAACGAAATTAGTCCCTATTATAGATGACTTAATTTGTTGAGTGTTCCCTCTCGTCATATCCAATCAATGACCTTTATGGATATTAAAAAATTACAATTCCCCTAATTCTATAATTAAATAAAAATGTAGGTAACTTCATACCTATTACTGTCATAGAAAAAAGGATACCAATAATGAAAATTAATATAACACTCTACACCCATCAAAATTGAAGCACACTCTTAGCCCAAATTCTAATAATTATATTTTGATAAATATTTTGTTACATAATACGTTTATTTAAACAATAAGTAAAATAGTATATTTATCCTAATATAATAACATTATTTAGAAAATATAATTTTTATTTTTATTTTAAATATTTCATTTTAACCTCTTCCTATATTTTTTAATGTTAAAACGTTTCAAAATTTGATTGCAACACTTTTTATTACTAAAACTAACTTCTTCTTCTTTATTCCCATTTGACTATTTATGAAATAGGTTATTATCTATCATGAGATCAAATAAGTACCTATGTTAGCTGTCTAAAGTTATGTCTCTTTATGTGATCATCTACCCATTTTTTTTTTTGAAAAGTTAGTGGTCCCATGAGATCTAGCGTTATCTAGCTAACTTTAAACATAACAGTGCTTCCTTCTTTCCCAAGTTTCATTGACTTAGTGTTATCTCTTAAACATTAATATTAAGCTCAAACTAAATACCTCGAAAACCCAAAAAGCTTGCATTCTTCTTATGCCAACTCAAGCCTCACTACTTCGTAAAGTGGACCATGCAACTTGCAAGCATGTGTGGTTGTGTATGTACAATAAATAATTTTTTTATTTCCAAGCATGTTTGGTTGGGTTTCTACAATAAATAAATAAATCAATGTATTTTCATTTTTATTTCCAAGCATGTGTGGTAGGGTATCTACAATAAATAAATGTATTTTCATTTTTATTTCCAAGCATGTGTGGTAGGGTATCTACAATAAATAAATGTATTTTCATTTGATTGAGTGGTATGGTAGAATACTTAAATATGTATTATGTATTGTTATTATGTTAATACAATAATAGAGAAAGATATGTAGTTTTAAGTTTGTTAGTTTTCTCAAGTTTTTAGATAAATCTTTTGTATAAAGTGTAAGTGTAGGATTGTTTCCTTTGTTTTATGATTTTTGTTAGTATATTTTTTCTTACAAAAGTTTATTAAATTTTTTAAATATTTATTGAGATTTTTTGGTGGAGAATATTTATGTTTTTCTTAAATCTATTTTTATTATTTTGCTTGTCTTACAATGTGCTTTCCTCATTGTTTTTTATGTGCTTAAATCTTTCAAAAGTATTTTAGCATCTTCTTGATTTTTGTCTTTATCTCTTTATTTCGTATGTCAGTATCTATGGCAATTATGTTGATTTCTACTTCCATTTCAAGGGTAGTGTTATAGGGTTTTCTATGTATCCTTGGTCTTGTCATTTTGACATTTTCTCTTATTCAAGGACACATATTGGGTGTAACTTAGGCCATGTTTTTTTTCTTCTAGTGTTTTTTAGTTCAAGAAACTTAACATCACTTTGATTGTAGCATCACTTTTGTCAAAGAATTATCCTTGATGTTATTCAATATTCTTTTAATGTTTGAAAGGGGAGGGCTCTTTGTCTAGATAAGATCGGCGTTCTTTTCCAAGTCATCTCTCCATCATTCAAAATGATTTTCCATGTTAGATTTCATGTACCATTAGAGTGTTGCTCCTCTTATTGATACCTTAAATTGGCCTCCTTTCCTTTTGTTGTTTGTTTCGTCATAAGCATCCCATGTTCCCTCCAAAGTGAACAAAGGGTCATCTTTGTTTAAGCTACCATAAAATGTGAGCATCCTTGACAAGTTAATGGCTCTAACAACTCTTAGCTTTGACAAGTCAATTGGAGTGTTGCTCCTCTTAGCTTTGACAAGTCAATTGGAGTGTTGCTCCTCTTATTGATCCCTTAAACTGGTCCCCCTTCTTTTTGTGGTTTGTTTCTGCATATGCATTCCATGTTTCCTCCAAAGCGAACAAAGGGTCATCTTTGTCTGAGCTACAATAAAATGTGAGCATCCTTGACAAATCAATGGCTCTAATAACTCTTAACATTATTTTGGATTCTTCTTCTTCCATGTTGGTGTCATCACTGTCCTTTGTAATCTTAGTATTAGTAATGATGAGTGTGCCTTTGATAGGCATTGCAATCATGTGATTCTTTGTTACAGTCACCCCTATAAGTATATCTATTTGATTTACGAGGGATTCTTCTTTTTATTTCTTCTTTGCTTCATTGCTCCTAGTTATCTTGTTGGCAGTCTAGGCCTTTTTTCTCAAGTGATCCAAGGCCCTCCTACTACATTGAGGCCAAAACATCTTATTGCAAACCCCAACTATGACATTTGAATTAAAACTAATAACACTTGAACTTGAACCTAAGACCTTCCAAATCCCCAAAGATTTGAAAACTACATTTAAATTAAAACTAATAGCACTTGAACTTGAACCTAAGACCTTCCAAATCCTCAAAGATATGAAAGAAAGTAGCTTTACTAATCCAAGTAATCCAACTACAAGCCTAAACCCCTGGTCTTAACATTCCCCAATGCTTTTTAAATACCAATATGATATCCCTCCTCTTTATAGGTTCTATGATATAAATTACAAGTAAGATGGACAATTTCTTTTGGACAATAGCTGGGAAAATATTTGGCACAATGGTACAAAGTTGAAAAGCGCATTGCAAGCGGTGAAGTTTTATAGTATGCTAGTACAAGGTTTAAAAGCATGTTGTCTCTTGCTCATTCGGTAGGGTTTTGTTTGATACATTGGTGTACAAAAATTAAAATAATGCTTTGTACATATTATCGTACAACGTGGAAAGCACATATCATTCTGTAAATGGTTTTTTCATGATTTTACGAACTTGAAAAACACGTTACCACGAGTAAGATTTTTTGTATTTTCGTTCAGTGGTTGAAAAGGATGCCTGTTTATTCTTCTCGTGATAGTTAAAATTTTCCATAAACGACAATGAATTTCAACACCCTCGAATCTCTACAATTAAATAAAAATTAAAAGTCCACTTCCTCTCATAATCAATATACACCAATCTTAATCGAAAGACTGGAGGTGGGAACGATATTCCTTTTATAAAGTTTCAATCATATATTTATATGTATTTTTAAAGTAAATTGAGCTTTTCCTTTTTTCTAAATTAATCATATATTTATATGTATTTTTAAAGTAAATTGAGCTTTTCCTTTTTTCTAAATTAATCATATATTCTATTTTGACCTTGTTACTTTTCTTTTTTCATTCCGCATTTCGAAAATTTATACATATATTCTATTTTAGTCCATCACTTTCTTATTTCCCATTTTACTTTTCCCAGTACCATTAACTGGCTTTAATAACGTGTGACTCATTCATTGGATTGCTGGCAAATCCTCCTTGAACGTCCTTCATGTTCGTCAATGGATGTCCAGAATTTTAGAGTTAAAAAAGGTGTTTCTAAACAACTCATATTTATTCATATTTTCTGGGAATTCAATAAGGAGGCTGATCGGTTAGCAAAGCTGGCTGTTGGACAGATGGATGGTTTCCTTCACTTTGAAGAGTTTGTGGATCATGTCTCTATCAACGCTGGAGTTTGTGGATCATGTCTCTATCAACGCTGGCTCCGACCATCTTTTCTAAATTGGGCCTGTTTTGTGCATTGGTATAAGTAGGGCTATTTTCCGGGTAATGTAGTATGTTATTTTCTGTTCTTTTTTTGGATAGACACACTTGAGGTATGTGGTTCTTCAGCATCTACTTGAGATTGTATATCTAAAAACTCTGAACTTTTTGGATTTTTGTATTGTATCAGCAAACTCTATAATAGTCAACACATTATGTAAACTCTTATGTAAATTTGATTCCTTAAGAATAACCAGGTATTTTTTTTCGGCTTAAAAAGACTTGTGAATATTAATATTAAGTTAATTAAACCTAACTTAAAAGTTATTTAATTAAAAAAACTTCTCTTTAATGTACCACCAGCTCAATCCACGAAGTTTAGGGTTTAGGTACACAAGATTGCAATGACAGCAAAAGCACATATCTCCATTTTTTCATTAAATATTATGACCACCCACGCTTATTATTTTATATGTAATTTTTAAAGCATAAATGTAGACCCTGCAACAACGTGCAACTGGCAGGCAGGAATGTGCGATTCCCCATCTCTTTGCCGACAAAAAAATATTCTCATCACCTTGCAATTTTAAAAGTAAGCACTCTTTTTATATAAATAACAAACTATATTTAGCATCATCTTGATAATTAAATATGATTTCAAGATGTATAGATTTAATACCCATGTTGAGGGAATCAAAGGTCACATTATATCAATAATTTTTATATAATCTAAACAAGTATAGATTATAATACCCATTTTTCAAATGGTAGAGGGAATCAAAGGGCCATAATGATCCACCTAATAAAGCTAAATCAAGAAGATCACTCAGAACAAAACTCATTACCATTATTACAAAAGAATCGGAATTAATTACATATTAACATGACTTTTATCCATTTTATTGCAGCGCTCAAAGACTTGTCTGTGAGCACACCGAAGGAGAAGAAGTGAGTCCACAGGAAAGATCTGATTCCTGCTTTATGTAAAGGATTCACTTCCCTAATCAAACAAAATATAAATCTAGCATCATCTGGCTGTGATGATTGAGTCCATCATACTCTAATAATTTCATTGAAAATAAAATTAAAATAAAAACCACCTGATACCTCACTAGTACATTTCACTATTACAGAGTATTACACATGAAATATCCTTCATGGTACTCAAGCTGCTGCTGCAAATAGTTGCTGTCTGTATTCAACACTGAAGGTCTTTGGCTATGATCCGCAATAACTGCACCTCCAAATCTCTTCTCAGATTGGCGCATATTTCATCACAATAGAAAAGAATAGACTAATTTTTATTTACGTGCTTGGGACAAAGACGTAAATAATCCCAGCCATGGTAAGGATTTTGCTTAAGACACCTGCACAGTGAAATCTAGATCTCAGTACTCGACAGAATAATCACAACAACCATTACAAGAATAAGTCCAACTGTCAGATAAAAATAGTCAGATCATGATAAAGAAAAATCACTTACTTTATGTATAAACAATTATTGACAGCTGGGCATAAGAATCGGAAACAAGCCACATACAGCTCTCAAGAAACGTCCTGCACACACATACGAAGAAATTAGCGAGCAAACCCAAATATGCAACTGATTAATCCATAAATAAACAGTATTCCTATTTGTTGCCAGAGATATACCAGCTGTTTCATAGCTGTAGAACAAAAACGGTGGGATCATTGCAGCCATTAATGGAAAACAACTGGTGTGATAGCTATAGAACAATGGTGGGGTCATTACAGGAAAATGACTGGTGTGAAAGCTCTATATGCAGGTATTGACAAAACTAAACATAAGAAGAAACAAGAAGAGAGAAGGGCCAATAATGTGGCATGAAACCCAACAAAGGGGATCTGTCGTTATAATAAGATAATGGTAACATCATTTCAACCATGATCCATAAAAGGGTTGACAACAATTCAAGAAATGGTAACAACACTGTGGGCCTTAAATCCAAGAAAACCATGACACTGAAACATGGAATGAGTCAGATACAACCCATAAAGCACTACACCGAAATGGTTAACCATGTTCCAACGAGGAACCATAAGATAACAGTTGACCCGGGAAAGAATGCTACCTGAACAAATTACGGATTTGAACCCAAAACCAGGAACAACAACTTCCAAATGACATTTTACCAGGGGAAGAAAATTGCCAGAACAAATTAGGGATTTGAACCCAAAACCAAGAACCCCAACTTCCAAATTTCTAAGACTTTTAGTACAGTGCAGCTAATGCAAGAGAAGCAACAATGGCCATCTATGCAAGAATTATCTGAATATATAAACCAGAACACCTATTATTTGACTATTTATGACATTTTACCAGGGGAAGAATGCTGACAGAACAAATTAGAGATTTGAACCCAAAACCGAGAACCCCAACTTCCAAATTTGTAAAACTTTTAGTACAGTGCAGCTAATGCAAAAGAAGCAACAATGGCCATCAATGCAAGAATTATCTGAATATATAAACCAGAACACCTATTAGTTGACTACAAACCCAGTGTAATTGGGGATGTGTTCAACAAATGAATGGGAAAGTTTATTGAAAAAAACCCTGCAATAAAAAATGCAAAGAGGCATACACACCTCTGGCAGGCTGTGACTCATTGACCTCTTCTTCCTCCTCCTCCTCCTCTTCTCTAAGCTTTCTTCCCTTTGTCTTGACGGTCTTGGTAGTCTTGACGGCCTTAGGTTTTGAAGGGAACAGAACTTTATCAATCCCCTGGACAGAAATCCTGCCATCTGTATAAATGTCATGATCAAGCAAATGCGCAGCCTCTTCTTCCTCTCCAAACAACACAGTCCCGTCTGCTTCCTGAGACATTATCTTGTGGGGAGCCCTGAGCGTGTCATATTTCATCTTCCCGAACCTTCTCACGGCATTATACATGCTCTCCTCAGTTTGATACTCGGGAATAATGTGGTAATATAGTATATGTTCCGGAGCTCCAGGCTCGCTGAGCTGCTCCGTGGTGAGCTGACCCATGGCCTCATCGTTGGGCGCCAGGACTGTGACTTTGTAGCCCTCGGAGACAAGCTTCGCGAGCTCGGTGGCCAACGATGTGAGATTCACAAGAATGTCAGCCATTTCGTTGTAGCCACCATAGAGCACCAATGCATTAATGAAATCCTTCACTTGGCTTTCGCCATCGAACCAGACGTGCCCGGAAGAGGGTCCGGGAGCGGGCGCTGGTGCTAGCGAAGGCCCTGGCGCCAATGCGTAGTAAACTGAGTGAATGGGCGGAGACTTGTAAGATAAAGAAGAAGCGTGTACGGATTTTGACAATTTCTTTATGGGATCATATTCCGGAGCCCCCTGCGGCATAACTGCCAGAGAAACGCCGCTTCTCCACTTATTGAAATCATCCTGAACACTCTTGGGTATCAGCATTCTGTCGATTCCATGGATGACACCGTCGGGTCTCACGACGGCATTGGGGTGGGCAATGGAGGCTAGATCGATGGTCTTCTTGTTTCCATTCATCGATAGCTTGAGCCAGTCTTTTGCTAGAGTCTCATGAGTGCCATTGCTCCATTCTTCGGCAGCGATTCTGCGGGGAACAACGTGATACATGAGCAACTTCTGCAGAGCCTTCAGATTCCCCGGTTCGTGCAAGAAACGCTTGAACTCCGGATCCAGCTTTCGCTCCAGAATATCATTCTGGGGAGCGAAGATCGTGACATTGCTGCTCCCGACGACCTCCTCCAAGGACTGGAGAAGCAACGCCTTTTCGACTAGCTCTGCTAGCTCCGTGTAATGGGAGTCCAGCAACGCCACTAGAACCGAATTGGAGCTGATAGCCACCTGAGAACTCGCAGAATTCAATGGCAACCTAGATTTCTGCAATGCTGCAGCATTGGAGGCCGCGAAGAACAGAGCCAGAAGCACAGCAACGAGGATCGATCTCGGGCTATGGCAATCCATGGTTA
This sequence comes from Larix kaempferi, assembly GCA_027924585.1. Lineage (NCBI taxonomy): Eukaryota > Viridiplantae > Streptophyta > Pinopsida > Pinales > Pinaceae > Larix > Larix kaempferi. The sequence goes on from BSBM01000368.1 coordinate 11,996,052, forward strand.
AAGATTCAACAATTTGGCCTTGAAGGCCTGATAGATCTGTTGTGAGATGGTGGCAGATCTCTGATCTCTTATGATTTAAAGTTAAAGAAAAGCTGAAGAAGATGAGATCTCACACCGCGTACTGTAGACGAGCACAAATTGGATGGCTGGCTGGCAGGCTGCTGGCTGGCTACACCATTGGCCGCACTCAACACAACACAACACAAATACGCTGCGCTCCTTTACCGGGTATTGACGAGGGGGAAGGTAGGTGGGTACTCGGGGTTATCAAATCTGCTTGAATCCGGGTTTGGAATCCGCCAACTGTTCTCAGGCGACCGACGCTCTATTTCCGACAGCCTGTATGTGGGACCCACACAAATCATAAATGCTGACGTACACTCCACCCTCGGGGTTTGTTTCTGCGCCTGTTGCGGCTTAATGTTGACCCGTAGGATTGGTAAGCTGTCGTTTTCCAGTAAGTGGGAAAAACTACTTGACCCTTTAGATCTCCCGTGAAGTGACCGGAACATATTTTGCGGATCTGTCCATCTCCACCGACACCGGGGACGGGAACCTGCCTCACGCCGTGTTGTTTTCCCGGCGTGCAAAAATATCTAGAACTTAGGTTTAAACAAATAAAATATAAATGAAGGTTTAAAAAATGATATAATACCTTTCATTTACTTTTACCATAAGGTCTCTCTTCCTTTGTACGCTCTCACTTATGTCCGTGCGTGGATGACAGCTCTTCCCTTTTCTGTGTGTCAGGGCGTGACACGAGAGGCATTTAAATTCCTCTTTTTCGCTGGTTTTTTTAAGTATTCACCTTAATTCCACACCAAATTTTTCAATTTTCCAAATTTATGGTTTTTATTATTATTTTAATTATTAGAAATTGTAATTTAAAAATATTATTATGTCATTTTCAAATCAATCTAGGTAAATGAAATTATAATTGTAATTTGAGTCACTCATTAATATAATATTTTTAATTTAAAATTTTTATTTTTATTTTAAATATAAAATTTTATTCTCAAAATTTGTCATTTCAATAATTATAAATTCCAATTTAAAAGTATTATGTCATCGTCAAATCAAATCCACATGAGTGACTAAATTGTAATTTTAGTCATTTATAATAGAGTTAAATCAATTCCAGATTATTGAAAGAAAAAAAATTATTTTAGTTACTTATGATTGAGTATTTTTAGTTTGTCTAAATTTAAAGGAATCTTCATATTTAAAATTATTTGAATGCAAGGTATATTATTAATATTGATATTAATGAATTTATGAGAGTAATTATAATGATCTTTGTTTCTTTGTTTGGTATTGTGGTAAGAATTTATATATATGTATGTGTAAGAGGTTTCAAGTTATATAATTTAAATAAATTTGTTAGATTTTAAAAATTTATAAATAAAAATAAAAAATTAATTATATAAATACAAATTTCATATTTTAATTAGGGATCTATATTTATAAATGAAAGCTCTCAAGTTTCATGTGTATATTGTGACAACTTTTTAAATAGAAAATGACAACTTTATAGAGAAAGATAACACATCCATGGGTAGATAGATACTTTGTGCTTAATATCTCAATCACTTCAATCACTTGTTTTGGTTAAATATCTATATTTACAACCTTTTTAATGCTTGTTATAATGGTTTACTATGGTTGGCGTGTTTTATTTTTTCAATTTCAATTTATCATTACATTAACTTACATATTTCATTTATAATAGATGGCATGGATTTTATAGAAGATGAGAATTTTATATAAATCTTTAAATCAAATTTAAATTGTTGAAATTGCAATTTTAATAGTTTATAATTACAATATTTTTAATAAAAAAATTATATTTAAAGTTATTTGAATGCAAAATATATTATTAATATATTAAATTTATGAAAGTAATTTTAATGGTTTTTGTTTGGTGTTTTGATAAGGATTCATAAGTAAAAGGTTTCAAGTTATATAGTTTAAATAAATTTGTTAGATTATAATTTTTTTATAAATAAAAAAAAAAAAAATTAAGGACATAGGTATAAACGTCTTTCATATTTTAATTAAGGATTCATAATTATAGATGAAAGGTCTCAAGTTTCATTTATAAATTGTGACAACTTTCTAGATAGACAGTGACAACTTTATATGCAAATTCATAGTTAATACTTTACATAATATCTCAATCACTTGTTTTGGTTAAAGATATATATCTACAACCTCTTTAATACTTAATATATTGGTTTATTATTGATGGTATTTTGTATTTTTTTAATTTTTTTAATTCTAATCTATTATTATTGTTAAATTGCATATCTCATTTATATTCATAATATATGATAAATCATTGAAGTGCATTGAATTTCATGCAAGACGATAACTTATTAAAATTGAGGTGTTATTTTTGTTGTTTTGAGCTGGTCTTTATATGTGTTAATTAAGATGTTATTTTTGTTGAGTTGTGTTAATCTTTATATATGATAATGTAAGTTCAAAAATGGTGTTCAATGCGGTACACTTGTGTTATTGGTTAGAACTAAGGCAAGGTTCTTTACACTATGACTAGGGGGTTTTAATGACATCTTCTATACTTTGAATTCATTTGAAACCATCATGGTCTTAAGAGGAAAGAGTGAGACATGTAATGGCATGTGTTGTTCAAGGGTGCAAGAATTGCACAATAGCTAGTTTGAAAGTCTTTTATTGAAGCTCGAAAATGACAAGTCTCTTATATTGGGTAGTTTTAGAATGATAAAATCCTTAAGGAGACAAGCCAAGCTAATGATGGCTTGGAACCCTTAGTGATTAATCTCAAGTTGGTCAATGATTGGTCGACCCCCAAGGAGATGATGACCCTTTCGTATGTCATTTTAGCAATGGTTTAATTTGTGATTACTGATATGCATGTTTTTTACAACAAACTACATGTGTGTGTGTGTGTGTGTGTGTGAGAGAGAGAGAGAGAGAGAGATTGAGGCACCCTACTTGTTTTTCCAAGGCTTTAGCTACCAAGGGGGTTTGGAGGATCTTAAAGGGGGATGGTCTATAGGTAAAAGTGTTGCATCAAAAATAAATTTTCCCTCTCTCCACAAATGAATGGTTCACGACAAGATACAAGCCATCCAAGAATGTGTCCATTATGTGGAAATCTACAATTTTGGCCTTTGATGTTATATGAGAATGGCTTGTATGGAATGTAGGTAATGGAAGAAGGGTCAAGCTTGGACAAGATCCTTGGGTAGGAAACGCTAGTGCTCATAGATTACCTTTGATTGAGACTCTCGGGGACTAGGATTCTCTACTTTGGGACAAGTTGGGGATGATTTAAACTCCACTCCTATCAAACAAGTATGATTTAAAGCATAAGACTTTCGTTTTGTTGATGAACATAAAGAGCAGTGGAAAGGATTAGTAAAGCCCTGCATGATAGCCACATTAGATTGGTGGACATGGAAGATGAATTGTTATGGCCAAGGAATCTTGTGGGTGGTTTCTACACCCCTAGTTTGGGCTACATGGTCATTAGGGAGGAAGAAGATCTCCCAGAGCCTCACTAGTGGACCTCTATGATTTGGAAGTTCAAATGCCCTCTAAAATCAAAGACTTTTTTGTGGCTGGCACTATCTGATAAGGTACCTATGTGGGATACTATGATCATAAAATTTTGGCTAGGCCCTAGAAAATGCCCTTTGTACAAGGAAATTCGTGAGAATATTACTCATATATTCATCTCATGCCCATACATTGTGAATATGTCGGAATATGTTTCTCTAATTAAAGGCATTCACTTCATTTGGATTGGATTGGACTTGGAAGGTGTTTTGCAGGACTGGGTAAATAATGTGGCTCTCAAAGATTTATGGGCTTTGCCACTAATACTTATATGGGGGGCCTTGTTATCCAGGAACAAATCCATCTATGATGACATTCTCATTGCTCCTTTTGTTTATGCTTCCAATGATCTATCTATATTAAGCCACTTCCCTTAGGATGATGTTCCTTCAAAAGCGAGAAGAGTTGTAGAGGAGTAGATGGACAAATCTGGTAGTTGGATCTATTTTGATGGTGCTTCTCAAGGTAATCCTACAAAGGGAGGGGTTGGTGGTATATTATATATATATCTAACTCACATTGGATTGAGTTTTTAGCTGGTCTTTGTTTGAGCACCAACAATAGAGCAAAGATGATGGCCTTAAAATTATCTATGTTGTCTGCTATCACAAATGGGGTTATGAAGCTATAGGTTTATGGGGGCTCCAAATTAGTTGTTGATTGGATGTGTCACAAGAGGCCACCCAAAAATATCATGCTAAGGCCTATCTATGAGGATTTGAATCGCATTGCAGGTACTTTTCAAGAGATAAAGTTCCAACACATTTTTAGATAAAGGAATGTCTTGGAATACCAACTATCCAAGATGGGCCTATAGGTAGGAGATAGCATATGGTACATATGGGAAATGAACAATGACACTCTGACTGAGCATGAACCTAGACCTTTTTCTAAAACAAGAACGAGTATAAGATTGTATTAAAAAGAGCTGTGAATATACCAAATCAACAACAAGTTACCATTTCAGAGATCCTAAATTTGACTATCATGACTATTCTTCTCCTTTCACCATGGGAGGGAAAAAACCTACACTTCCTATTATTCTTATACCTCCTCTCAAAAGCTTGAGAACATGAGTAAATACAAACAAACTGATTACATAATAAGCATGAGAAACAAACATGGCTAGGAATTACGAGATCTGCTTCTTGTCATCATTGGTTGTGGGATTGAAAAGGACTTATTTTTCTTGACAATCGTTTTCCATTTTCCTACGTCCCTTGTATCCGGGGGTTCAAGTTTGGAAGTGTGCTCTTCTCCTTAAACTATATTTGCCCAGCTTTCTGACTTCCCCAAAAATTCTTGAAGATTCTCTTTCCACAACAAGGGAAGAGTTGTTCGAACTTGACTTAAATTAATTCCTTCCTTTTGTGAGTTGTGCAAAGCTTGATCCTACTGCTCCACAGCTTAATCTGATGTGACGTGATCTTACAGCTTAGTAGTTTCTTCATTTAGTGGATCTTTGTTGATTTCTTCTTGCATCGATTCTAACTCTACTACAGGGGAATTTGGATCTACGGCTTCTTCTGCATAAATAAATTGATTCATTCTTCTTGCGCCCTCCCACCACATGGATTTGCAATGGGGTTTTTTATTGCATTTTTATCCTATAAACTTTTGTACAAGAGATTGTTGTATGCCCTATTTCAAAACAGGCCCTACACTTGAAGATGACTTGTTCATAGCCAAGTTTTTTGGTCCATGAAAATTTCTTACCAACCATATTTATTTCAGCACGAAATCCTTTATTGAAGTCCATTTCCACATAAATTCTTGCAAAGGTTGCACGAGACAGATTTAGAATTTATGGGTTGCAAAAGTGGAACTTACTAAGAGCATTTCCAATGGATTCAAGGGAAGGGTGCAGGGTAAAATTCAGGATCCAGACCCAAACTGGAGCTGTGGCGAGCGTATTTATCAAGGGATCAAAGGAGGGAGTCCATGGCTTCATGCATAATCTTGAACTTCCCCATAACCAAGTCCTGAAGCTAGGGATCAAGTCCCTATCTTCTTCGATATCAAATTCAACAATGAAAACCCCTTTTGCACAAGGGTTTAAGTAGTCCTCTTCCTTCACTGGGGGTGTCCATGAATCTATAACCCATTTCTACAGATCTACAAGTCATGGCCACAAACCATTAAATCGGTAAACCAACCCATAAGAATAGTAAAAAATAGTTTGCTCTTATGTGTCTAGATCCACCAGAATGGAAAGAGAGAGGGCTTATTGGACCCGAAATCAGTTGAGAGAGGGGGCAGAATTATCATGTTTTACCATATCTCGGAAGGAAATCTATTGCTTCAAAGTCAAAACCATTGATCCAAAAGCCGTCAAATTATGGGAAAGCCCAAGAGAAGACCCAAGAAGCGATTTGTTCTCCAAAGAAGAAGAAGAGTCGAAGTTCAAACCCTACACTGGAACACAAGGAATGGGAGAGGAGGACAATTTGGACACGAGCAACGCCATCAAAAGGAAGAGTGAGTAGCTAGGAAATAACCCTAGTCGTCACTACCAACATGAGCGTCATTAGCGTCATCACCATAGAGCATGACCCTGGACCTCACCCAGGCTGATCTTCATATTTATTTTGTTGGATATAATAGGGAAAGAACACTCTTATGAATCTGGCAGATCAAAAATCAACAACACATGATTAAAGTTAATTAGTTTGTTTTTTATGCACATTATCAACTCTATGATGCATCATCACAGATCCTTTATCTTGTGTGGACTGCACATAGTTTTGCAAAAAGTGTTAAAGTTTTAAAAGTTGTTTTTGATGGTTTTGTATATGTTAGGTCACTCATGGCCTTAGAACTTTGATGGTAATTTTTTATTTTGACAAAATATGTATATGAAAAGCCTTACAAATCTCCGAATAAAGTGGTTTATTTATTCAATAAATAAATTGCAACTTTTTTTCCAAAGAAAAAAATATTACGATTATATGGCTGGCCTATTGTAATTATAGTTCATATTACTCATGTGATTTTGACATATTTTATGATCTTCGTGTCATCTTAGCAAATATTTAATTTAAGATTATTGTAATCTATGTTTTTCACAAATAAGTCAATATAGATGATGTGGCTAGTATAGTAAGTTAATGGATGATGTTAGCCTATGCAATTTTGATAAACTTTATGATATTTGCATTTGGTAACTATTTAATTTATGATTACTGTATATATGTTTTTTACAACAAAATCAATAAAGATGTTATGTTATGTGACCTGTAGATTGTATATATGAATGATGTTAACCCATGTGATTTTGATAGATTTTATGATATGTTACGTTAACTTAGTCATTGTTTAAATTATGATTATTATTATAACAAAATCAATCAAGATGCCATTAGACTATATTTATAGATGATTTTAGCATATATAATTTTCATAGACTTTTGATATTGAGTAAAAATTAGTAGTTTATAAAAGTCTAACTTGATTCTCAAAGGTTGCTTAATAGTCTATTCTATATATAAAATATTAATATGGTTGCTTAACTTTAAAAACTTAAACCACCTAACGCCAAAGAGACCATTAAACTAATGAATGTTTTGCTAATTTCATCGTAAATGTTCCAAGTATAACACAGAAAATTCAAAACCACGTGATTCCATTACCATGCAATCGTAGAAATTAGTCTATTTGGAACCCCACCCTTCGCTCCCACCTTCCTTTATAGAGTAGTCGCTTGTTTAATTTTAAGATGATATGTTACTTTCTTGTCCTAATGGTGGGTCCCAAACATATAAGTTCATTTCTGTGATGATGGGTTGGGTCCATCACAGAATAGATGTTCCAACCACACGTTGTATTTTGGAGAAATGACAAGAGCAGTGGGCTCCAGGGCAAAAGGGATTGCATTTATTTATTTATTTAATGTGAATTTTTTTTTTTTTTTAAATGTATTTTTGAGAAGAAAAAAACTTCTTGTTATTTATTATATGAATCAAAGAAGTTATAATTAAGTAAATTTAAACTTTTTTTATTTGTTGAATGTAAATTTTAGTATACCACGGAATTGTAATCATATACATTTTTTTTAGCGGAAAAATCATCTGCAAATTGTCAGGCAATAATCCAAGCTAGGAGATGTCTCAAAGAAATTGAAACCGAGTAAATGGAATGAAATCCATCTAACTCCACCAACAAGCCACTATATCCTTGACCATCTTAATTATACACATATATTTTCAATAAAACCTAAACACTAAAATAATTACATTTTTATTTTTTTAATATTATAAAAATATTTTTTTAAACAAACTTTCGCCAATTTGAAATGTTAAAAAAAAAACAAAAAACTACATTACTTTTATTTTAATATAACTTTGTTAAAGGATTCCAAAAGGAAATATATTCCACGTGTTTAAAATGTATACTATTAGATAATGTACTCCATGCTTATAATTGAATCTCTTTACATATTTACTAATATTAGTTTTTATAATTTAGTTTATGATGTTTATAATTGAGTACACATTATTTATAATTGAGTTTATTCAATAATAAAATGAAAAGAAAAATCATATGATTAATATTATGATGTAGAAATAAAGAGGTATATTCATATGATGAATATTATGACGTTTCTTTGTTTTGTGATCAATGAGTCATTAATTTTTTTGATATTTATGTCTTTGAGATACAAATGCAATATAATGATGAAAGGTCTTATCACTTTGTTTAATTAGTGTTTTATAGTTATAAAAAAAATCATTTTATTATACATCTTGTGATAGATACCTTTGAAGCAAAATTGGGAATCTCATAAAAAGTAAAAGGGGTGAATTGAAATTACATGGATAAGAAAATCATCTTAAATTTTAAATTTTGTTATTTTTGGCCATACATAAAAAGTTAAAAGCTATATTGATGAGTCTTCCAATCATGAACTTTAGTTATCCATTTTGCACTTTGACCCACACATTTAAACCACTTTATGATATTTCTAATCTGAAATTTGGGAATATTAACTCAACCCCTAATTTAAGAAATCAAAATTCCTCGAGACTAGGTGTTTTTGCTCCAAACTAGGCATAGGGAGACATGCTCGGAATATGATTTAGATAGTGCATCCCATGGGGAATGGTTTGGGGCCTCTATGATGACAATGTTCAGGTCTGCTATGAAGGATTGGCAATATGATTTATGTAAGTCTAATTTGGGACTTTTCACAAACACTTTACATGCAACCTTGACCCAACACGGTGACTAACTAGTAATTGACAACTTGGAACTGGTCTTCTACCAATCTTGTCCCCAAATACTCCTATACCTTAACAAATGTCTCATGGAGGAACTTTAGGGCCTGCAACATACTTAAGACAACTTGCAGCAAGACTTGGAAGAAGGTGGAGTTGTCCTTACTTTCGACAATATGCACAATGTTCTCCGAGTACATCACACCTGGGAAGACTCCTTTGGCTAAACCAAAGGCTTCAAGGCAATAACCCCAGGAAATACATGGAAACTCAATGGATTCTGGTGCAATAATGGAGGTAACTAAATAGTAAGGGTCACAACCTGCAATTAGAAGTCACTAGGTTCAACAATTAGGCACTAGATTGCAAGATTGGTTGATGAGGAGCAATTGCGGTTTATGGGAGGTGAAACTAGTCAATGTCCAACTAGTTTCTAATGACACATGGAGGTCACGATTTCTGGTTTGAGGGCATGGATGGGACCAAATGCATGTCAACTAACAAATCAAGCCTTTTTTCAGAAGTTTGGAAGCATTTAGGATGGGTAATTACGTCCTAACACAAAACTAGTCATTTTTCAGTAGTGGTTTGTGCAACCTGTTTTCCAATTGTTCCCAAATGATTCCTGAGGACCACGAATTCTTGATCTGATGCTTGGATCAGATTCAAACACGTCTACGGTGACTGGAAACACCCTTTTGCATAATTATAGAAGAGTGCAGTATATGTTATTACAACCAAACTTATGATATGTTCATTATTCCAATGAAATTGCACATGAGAGAGGAAAGATACTGAGAATATAAGAGAATAAAAGTAGGAGAATGATAGATATTTATTCATATGGTGGAATGGCCTACATAATATATTACATTGTTTTAGGTACAACCATCATGGCTCATGGGAGCACCATCCATCATTTACTTGGACTCCTGTCAGAAGAACTACTAGAACTCACACTAAAATTGGATCCCACTAGCTCTAGCTCACTAACTGGATCTCAAATGGTACATAATACATTATGGATCTACTATAGCACATTATGGTTCGGTTGCAGATGCAATATGCTCAACGAGAAAGGTTGAATTCCCAACTCCTCTATCACTACCTAAGATTTCTCTCAACTAGCTACAATGGACAAAAGGGGCACATATCCCAATTGTGTGACAAGGGGCACATCTCCCAAGTCCAGAGAAAAGCGCATAGCTCTTCAATCACTAACAAAAGTGACCAAAAGCTATGAAAGGGAGTGTTCATGCTCCTTTTATTAACCTTTTTTTGTCTTTTTCCTTCCTTCTAGAGCTTTCCTTCTTCGAATTCTAGCCATGGATGAGTTGGATGCTTCTTTGGTAAGTTGCTCTTGCATATGACCCACTTGTCTCCATAATTTCACCCTCACTAGCTAAAATTAGCATCTATAAATTTCATGACGCCTCTTTCTTGCTTTCCTTCTTTTACGATTCCTTTTTTAGCCTTATCTTCAAAAATATGTAAACTTATGCCTTCTTTGATTTTCTGTTGCTTTTCCTGCTTTAGGTTGCTTTTACTACTTTCTTTCCATATTTTCCTGAGGGAGACAACTCATATGACTTATCCTTCATCCTATGTGCCCTCTTCTGCCACCTAGATAAATTACAACTCATAAACAATAATTAGAAAAGTAATTATTCCAAAATTGTGGTCCCCATCATTATTTCGTGATTTATTTAATTACATAAAATAATTATAGCTAAAATTAACTCTCTTGTTAATTAATTCAATTTTCCACTAGGACCCATGGGAATTGAATGGGTTAGTGATTTGACCAAGGTGCCCTAAGGGAGAGGACATTACACACTATCTTTGTGTATGAAACCCACTCACCTAAATCACTATCTCTTATGTATAAAGAGGCAAGCGATTGCATTATCTTTAATGTGTGAAGAGGTAAGGGGTTGCATTTTGTTACTTAGTTCATGTTATTTAAAATTAAATATTTGTCTTGACTTTTTAGTTCTTAAATTTATTGGATGAAAAATATTTAGTTAAATAAAATTAAATGGAAAATATATGTTTTATAATGGATTTTTATATAATATGTTATTCATTTTGGTAAATTTGATGTGGAAAATTTTGAGGTATTGGTGTGTAAGGTTTATATGTTTTGGTGATTTAAGGTGCAAAATCTTTTGAAATTATTTGAAGCTTTAAATGACCATTTTTTGGGTCAACATTTTATGAGCTTAGTTCATAGCCTCTCAACATTTTTCTACAGGTCGAAGCTTGTGTTGGAGGAGCCTAAGTCGATCGACCGACTAGGTGCTCCGTTCGACCACTTCGTAGGACAGGTCGAACCGTTGTGTTGGTCACTACATGTCGATTCGGTTAGTGAACTGACAGGTCATTATGTAACTGTTTGTAAACCATATATATAGGCTGGAGAGATGGATACAAAAAAGCACTAAGGCATTGTAACACATCTTTGTACTTGTTATGAGTAATAGAAAGACTTGTTTTCTCTACCTCCATTACTTATCTTTGTTCTATATAACTGCTTATTCTATATCATGTATCGCTGGTAACTATGCAATCCACTTAACTACAACATTGGTTCCGTTGTCGGTGATACACGCATAGGATGATAATGAGCATGATTAAATGATATCAGAACATGAGATAAAGGAATGGTGGGCGAGAAAGATAGCAAATTATCTGGAAAATTATGCCAGAAGAAACAAGTTGACTATCGCTCAAGCAAGAGAGAAATTATTTTATGAAACACATGAAAAGTTCGTGAGTCTATGTCGTTTGCATTGAAGAAGATCCTAGATGAAAAGGATCGGCAACTGCTGGACAAATTAACCAGTGGAGGTTGTACAAATATGTCTAAGTTCTGTGAAAGAATTACCGACGAGTTTTGTGAAGAGTGTGCAATTGAGGAATGAGTATCAGTCGATAACATAAGGAAAATATTCTATAACGACATCACCGAGAAATTCCTCTATTCCTTACCAACGATTATGTTTAAATTCTTGATCGACAAGGGAGCAACGCATATCGTTGAACCTCGACCACTATAGTTACCACCACTCTGAAACACGAATTGGGAAGAAAAACAAAGAAAGTGGGAAAAATTCATGAAAGAGCGAGAGTGGGAATACTTCCTCAAAAACTGAATGGTTGCATCACCTGAGTTCTCTAAAGAGATTTGGGTCGACAATGGGGGGAAATCTAACCACGGTCTGATGGAATAGATGAATAACGGTCGATAGAAGAAAACACGATATGGCCAGCAGTGAAAAATACCAAAAAATCGACAAAGATAGATCAATGATCCACAAAAGCACTCCATATATCCATAATATTGAACAAGAAAAAAGGAGGAAGAGGCGCGAGGCGTTAAGGGAGCAAGCTAGTGCACTCCAAAAAAACAAAGGTCAGGTATAGTGACAGATGTAGAAGGAAATCCGCCGGAGTCGAGTCGAGCTCGACAAACTGAAGGCGTTAATGAAGACCTGTCACATATGGATGAATATCTATGGACGGAGCATGGCAATGCTCTCCAGGTGAGTATACCCGAGGTTATAAAACTGCATTCCCCATTGCATCTAAATCAAAGTTCCCAAGTACAAGAAATTTTCGAAGAAGATTTAGGAATTCATGCTGGCCACATGGAATTTGGATTCGACAGAATGATGAAGGTAATGGGGTCGATAGATTATTGTTCCATCGACCGTAAGAAGGGAATTGGGTCACTTTTCAACCTGATTTTTCCAACTGAAGTTTTCATATACTCTATTCAAATTGTGAGAAAGTGCCCCCCCAACCACTTCTAGCATTAAGTGATTCATCGAGTAAATCGGGAACTCCAAAAAGAAATACAACCCAGATAGAACAAAACTTTACATGGGTATCGACAGAAGATGTAGAAGAAATTCGACACCCGATAACCAACGAAGAATCGATCGAAGCCAGTGATATTGTTGTCAGAAGTGAAGAACTTGCAGTAAGTCCTACACAATAAGAGATAGTACCTGTCGAAAACAACTGCAAGAACATTTCTGCCACCGGAAGTGATCCAACATCACCACCACTTAACTTGGAAGTCAAAATTTCAGCACCTATGGCACACACTATGGCACACCTTTTCTTCTACGAAGGTCACGAAGACCCAAGAAGACAATGGTTTGTGTGTGAGTCAATATGGGAATCCAATGCCATTGTCAGCGAAATCGACAAATGGCACAATTTGGTGGATCTCTCCGGAAAAGATCCCTCACATGGTACATCACTTATAAAGAAAACACACCTACTACGTCAAAGGCTCAGATAAAACAATACTTTCTGTCTCTCTTCAAGACTCCAGATGCAAAATTTCTAGCTGCTAAGAAATTGAAAACTACATCTCAAAACCCAACAGAGACTGTCAAGGACTACGACAAAAGATTCAAAGACTTGTTGAGCCAGATTGAGTACGATATTGAAGAACCTATGTTGATCCAATTGTTCGTGGTTGGTCTACTACAGAAGATTAGAATGCACATCTGTTTACACAAATTCAATACGTATGAAGATGCATTGACAAAAGCATTACAAATAGAAATGGATGATGACTATCCTAAAGTCCCTGTCGACCGACGAATTGAAGAGCAACTGGAGAATATGCAAAAATCTATTCATGAAATCAATCTGCGAGGAGCCGATTTATGGTGTACAAAATGTTCCATAGTAGGCCATATGAAATATTATTGTCGACAAGATGACCGCCGATAGGATGTCCGTTTCGTACAAGTAAAATGTTTCTGCGACATCTACCAAGAACACGACACACATTCGACAAAAGATTGTCTTTACAACATGAAGAATTATCAAGCTCGTTGGTGCGCCATATGTGACGTAAGAACTCATTCAACAACAAAATGTTGCTTAAATTTAAAGAATAAACATAATTATCACGTAGTTTACCACACCAATACTATCGACCAAAGAAATGATAGAAATGATGGGAACGCAAGATACCAAATAAATGACGGTCGACGAAATGACAACTTCAATAGACGAGGAGGATTTCAAGGTCATCGATGAAACACTGCAAATCGAGACCCTCGACGACGTCGACAACTGCAATGCTTTACATGCCTAAGTGAAGATCATCTTTTTGCATACTGTCACTTCAAGGATCAGACATATCTCAAATTATGTACGAAGTGTGGGGTGGGTGATCACTTCTTGGATGATTGCCCCACCATACTTGAAAATATTTCTAATAAAAAGAATGTTAACATCTTTTCTAGTGTTCCAAAGTCTAATGTGGTTAGAACTAAGAATCTTTAGATTGTAACTCGTCAAGGAACTAAAATTGGTGCTGATAATCCGCAAATTAGTAAAATAAAAGTAAAGATCCACCTTTACACCTTTACCAGTAGACCAAACCACTACACTTCCATCACCAACCCCCTCAGTTCAGGAAGTCACCGACCAGCTGGATGCCACCGAGATACCACTTGATAATTTTGAAACTTTTGAACCGCCTGCTGAACCTGTCGCGACAAGTACCCAAGAATTAACTTTGTCGCAGGAAAACCCAACCTCGACCGACAATTATGATCTACCTCCCTCTCTACCGAAAAAACTCGGCACAACCGACCTACCAACTTCATCGCTGACCGCTTCCCCGCTACCGACGACTTCCCTACCACTTCCTGGACCAACCGCAGTCGAATCCCCAACTCCAGTCGACGCACCCGAGATACTATCCCCTCCTACTGTCGACTTAAATCCTGCAACACCAATAGAGCATCAAAATGAAGAAACACACTCGGCACGAGATAAAGAGGTGGCCGACAAAGAAAAAACTGCATAAAAGCATACATGACCTCAAAAGATAGAGGAAAAAGAGTCAGAAAGGGAAAAGAAAAATCAAAGGAGAGAAAAGAAGAGGAAAGAAAAAGAAAAACATAAACAACAACAACATCTGCAACACCTTCAGCAGCAGCCTTTACTCACTGTCCATCTAGATCAGCTAGGTCCTATTGCCACTTTTGACCCCCAACAATCAAAAGAAGAAGAACTAGATCTACTTACAGACACTATCGACCGAGAGCGCAAGAAATGAAGACAAAGAGTGCATTGAAACACTTCAAGCAGAACAATCTTCATTTTTGACTAAATGTGCAAACTTAGTCCAACAAGTAATACCACTCTCGTCGAGAACCGACACCGAAAACCCGCTCGACAAAGCATATGCATTATTTGAAAATGTTGTGTCACTCTCCAAGAACAGTTGGCTAAGGAATGACATGATCAAGCAAAAGAAACATCTATCATCGTGACAAACCAGTATACAGCCTTCATAGAAGCACATAGTCTGTTAGCACAACATGTCAAAGAAGATGCTACGACCACATAAGTATTGCGCAATTGGTATACACATTATGGCAATGTGTTTATTGAAATGCAGAGAACCCGTGATCTTATTAACAACCTCCAACAACAACGACATACTGCTGATGAAGCTTTCGCACAAATCCTTGATGACCAAATCAGTATGGAGCATAGGAAACTAGCAAAGCTGGAGAAGAAAGAAGATCAATGGATCGCACAAGCTCGAGTAAGCTTGACAAAAGTAGACAAGATTAGGCCACAACTTCATTGAATGCTCTCCACTGCCGACACCGAAACACTCGTAATGGGGCAAGGCATGATCAATATTCTAGACCGACTGATTCACGACAAAATGGAGAACCTATCTAGCCTTACTACCCTTACTATTGATATTCATAATGCACTTCATGAGTGGGAATATTTTCAGCATCACCTGTCAATATCTGCAAAATCCATTGTCAAAACCTGCGTCTAACAACAATTATCTACAAGCACCAGTCAGTCCCAACAGTAACAACAAACTTTTCTCATTACTCAGTTGTATCCAATTTTGTCATTTTACTGCAGTTCAATTCGGATCTCCCTATTTATTCTGGACGAAGAAATGTTTTTGTTGGTGGGGGAGATGTTGGGGGAGCCTAAGTCGATCGATCGACTATGTCCTCCGTTCGACCACTTCGAAGAACAGGTCGAACCGTTGTGTCGGTCACTACATGTTGATTTGGTTAGTGAACCGACAGGTCATTATGTAACTGTCTGTAAACCATATATATAGGCTGGAGAGCCAGATACAAAAAGGAACTAAGGCATTGTAACGCATCTTTGTACTTGTTCTGAGTAATAGAAAGACTTGTTTGCTCTACCTCCATTACTTATCTTTGTTCTATATAATTGCTTATTGTATATCATGTATCACTGGTAACTATGCAATCCACTTAACTACAACAACTTGTCAATGATGCAAAAATCACCTCAATCATAGTTCATATTCGAAAGTTATGCCTCCTACAATTTGATCTACCATGTTAATCACCATGAGATCGAGTGGATGCCATGTCAGCTTTCATTACTTACACATGTGGAGCTAGTCACATGTGGACTTTCAAGAAGATTCTAGAAGATCCAAACCTCAACATTATTTGGTGGTTGGGTAATGGAAAATTCCTAACCTTAACCCTAGAAAGCTATGAGGCTATGTTAAATACTAGAGTGGTAGGAAAAGAAGATGTTTTCCATTCTAATTGTATTGTTATTGTTCCATATTTGAGGAATGGGATTTTGGAACAAAACAAAGGAAGTAGAAGATCCTATAGTAGCCATAATGGCCACAGTAGTCAGTGCCCTTTGTTTGTATTTAGATTTTATGATTAAAAATAAAAAAGCAAAGCACAAGCCTCACCTTCTAGCTAAATTTGTTCCATATTGAATTTTCCCAAAATACATTTTGTGTTTATTTTGTAGATGGAATACTATTTACTTCTTTTCATTTCAATCTCACTTATTTTAATATTAAACTAATATATTAAATTTACAATATAAAATAGATTGTATAATATAAAAAAATTATTATAAAAAAATATTTATATTCATGCTAGTTTACAAATCTAGTAAAATAATCATAAATTTGATTCTTCGTGAGAAGAAACACTTTCCCTCCAAATTTAAGAATTCCATTTGATATATTCAAATTATAAAATCAAAGACTTCAATTGTCCAATCTTCTAAATGAATGCAAATTTACTCCAATTAAGAATAAATTAAAATTTTAATAATGTAGAAACACAAAATACACATGGAAAAGCAAGGCCCTACCCTAAGAGTGCATTTTGTTTTTTGTGAGTGTATTGATGAATTATTGTGTATGCTTTATATGAGATCTGACAAGTCAATGGCACTCCAAAGATCGTGTTAAAAGAAACGCTCAAAGTATTATTATGACCTCACCATTAACTACATATCACCTACCATAGTGCCGACACAAAGGATATTTAAAGCCTAACATGATTTCTTCAAATTATAAAATGGTACGTTCAAATGATATATTAGAGTATGTAATAACGAAGACCTTTTTACAATGTCGGTTTTATAAGAATGATTTCTTCATTCTTATAAAATTGTATGTCCAAACATTATACATAAAACTACCTCACCATCCCTAACACTTGTTTTTTTTACAATTGTTTTTGCATGTTGTATTGTTCTCGTGTTTCTTGTGACCGACACATATGGAAAAAGTTGCAATAATGATATAAGTGTGAATATTGGTTGAAGTTTGAGAAGTGGTTTGGGAAAATCATTTGAGTTTTGAATTACATATTAATATTTATTGGCTGTTAAATTAAATAGTAGAAAAAGATTATGATTATGGAGAATAAAAGATATTGGGTGTTTTGGGATATGATAGAAAGTTGAAATCATTTTTTTAATCATAGAGTAGGATCTAAATTGTTTTTAATTAGCTAAGAGCTTGTCTTTCTTAGATGTAAGAGGTTAACAACCCAAGATCTAGAGGTATTTGGCAAGAGTGGAAGTTTGTCCCCTAACAAACCATTAGTGAGTTATTTAAGGTGGCTTAGATTTCCTTGAATAATAGTAATAAGACAACTTGCATTTGCAAATAACAACTAATGTGCCAATTTGTCAATTGAATAATATCTTTAATTATCATGCTTTTACAATCTAAATTATGATAACGACTATTTTCATATCCACCACATAAATTTATTAATTCCATCTTTCAAATCACTAAAATTATAATAAATTTTACCACCTTTAAAAAAATTAAAAATAAATAAATAAAATCCAAACTTTAAATTATAAAAAAAGAAAAGTCCAATTTAAAAAAAGGTGAATTCTAAATTTACTATGGCTCCTTTCTCATCTAAAAAGATAATTTTGGGCATTTCAAAACCAATCTCAACATTCAGCTTTACTTGCAACCTCAAGTCACAACACAAAATTTATGTTTTATAAAGTATAAATTCCCAACTTATAAACTTATGATTGGAAAATGATGATTGGTTACTCCCTTTTTTTTTGTAAGCTATTAAACCAATGTTTCAACAATGATAGTGACTTCAACACAAACTCTATGCAACAAAACCCTAGCTTGGATTTTGTGTCAGAGAAATGTTACTACCTTTGCATACTTGGAAGTTAGGTTTTTCATTGAATGTGTGTCGACAATTTAGGAGTACTTCATTTAAACTACCCATAAGAGTACATGAATCAAAGTGCATTCAATAGTTGGTAATCAAAGTGCATTCAATAGTTGGTAGTTGAGTATTTAAATTATTTTCACCAAATTTCATGAAGTAATTGAGAAAATGTATATATTTTTTATATAATTCAATTCATCTTACCCATTGTTTCACCGTAAATACTCTATTCAAGATTGCAAATTTTCAAAGACGTGTTTATACAAGTTTAATTATATTTCTATTTTTATAAGGATTTATTTGTTTCTAATGAAGTAGAAAGTTGTAGATATTAATACTCAAATCAATTAATTATTATCTAAATAAGAAGAAGAAGAAGGAGGTGGAGGAGGTCACGTCTTAGTTAGACATCAAATTGTTGTCGGATTCTTTGTTTGTGGGATAAGGGACCCCTCCATTGTAAGTATAATCATTTGTTTAAGAAGTGAGTTAATAACTGGACAAACTCAACTCATTTAGCAAAATTTTGCAAAAAATGAATACATCATAATGAAACTTTACCTTACCCCCCAAATAAGATTTATCGAAAATGTTGAGTTTGTCTTCTAATTAACTCACTCATTTATATAGTAAATACCCATTGTATTGAGAGTTCTTGCTCTTCTCTCTACCCTTAACTCAAATAATTCTCAACAAAAGAGATCAAAAAATGAAAATAATATTACATCTTTCTCTAAACATGGAACCACAACACCAAGAATTGTTGAACTATACTTAATGTGTGTTTCTATGGACTATATAATTCAATGATGGACAATTGTTTAATCTTAATTAAATGACTTTGACACAACCTAAAATATCATTAACTTGATAATTTTGTATAATACATACAACTTCAATAAATCAATTTAAAACTTTTTTTTTCAATTGAAAAAAAAAAGTTCTTGCTATTCATAAAGTGAAACAAAGAAACTACAAGATGTACCTATCCCTCGGATAGTGTCCACAATGTTGTAACAATCTACTACTGTACTAAAAATTTAAGACTACATACATGTAAAAACAATTCATCCCGTTTATAAAATTTATTATATCCTACCATATTTTTCAAAGGATCCAAGATCCATAGTCTAATAAAAAAACAAAAGTAGCCTAGATTACAAAAATTATGCCTGTATAGACAAGGCCGTATCAGTCCAAAAAAAAAGATAAAAACTCTGTAGCCCAAAGATCCAATGACCAGTATATCAAGAAGTGTCCTTCTCCCACATGTTGATTTTTGTTGAATTCTTTAAAGTATAGTAATCCTTCTTGTAGTCATATCCCCAACTTTAATGACAATTGATCAACGCTCTTGTTGTATATGTGATATATATGCCCGAAGTTGATCACTGAAAATTTGTGTTGTAAATCCAGTATCCGAACTTTCCATTGTTCTAATACTGTGACCTACAGTTGATGTTTGCCACTGATCCAATCCACCACCACAAAGAGTTGCCTAAAACATATATTGATTCTATGCCTCTTTGGTGTGCAAAATAGAGTAAGCTCTATAGGCTCAGGAGCTTACTCTGAACCAAAGGAGGAAGTATTGTTCCATATTTAAGCAAAGATAAATTCCCGCTCCACAGGCTCCCCTTTGAGAGGCTCCATCGAAGAAACCAATTGGTGCTTGATCCATAACAATGGGGGGATTCCTAAAAATTCTCTTCACTAGACGATAACACTGTGAATAAGCAGAATAGTGACTCAAAATGATTCTACAAGCTTATTCAATATTATAATGGGCATTTTAAAAAAGAATCAAATTCCTGGATCGCCAAATACTCTAGATGAAGAAAACATGGAAAGGCAAAGAGTGCAAGCTCATTACAAACCAGTGTAATAAACATGACTCCAAAGAATCAAAATTCCAACCACCAGTAAGATTAATCATGTATAATACTTCATCCCAAATTTCATATATTTTATTACAGGAGACCAAAAGATGGTCGATTGATTTTGTGGCTTGATATCATAAAGGACAATAAGTCAAGCCCATTCCCCCTCTTCTAAAAAAATTATCTCCTATTAGAATCTTGTCATTTATAGCCAACCAAATAAAACATAAATCTTAATTGGAGCCTACCAATGCCAGATGCATATGTGCCACCATAATGTTTAAAACCTTATTTATTTATCACAGACATGATGTTTTTTCATTGATTTTGCACATCAATTTGCAACTGGAACCAAATCCCATTAAACATTATTCCCACAAATCCCAAGTCATCTCAAAGTAGAAGTTAATTACAAGGAAGTAAATTGATAAAAGCAAAATGAACCCAGTGTTTATTTAGATGTAAAGGCTACTCAAACTTTGCATCAATTTTCATGCACTAAATAAAGTAACTATCAATACCTTTTTCATCTTTCTTTTATATATAGTGAATTTCGGAGCAATGATGGCCTTTATAAATTATGGTCTTTATAAATAACGCCAACTAAGAAAAAGGTTGTTTAGGAATTTCTATTATACTTTGACTTAGGAACAAAATATTCCATGTTCATCATGATGCTTCCAACATTATAATCAACGTAAGTAATCCTCACCCAATTGTACTCATAAAATAAAGTTTTTATTATATGATTCACTTTGTCCCTTGTAAATTATCAAAAGTGGAGTGCAATTACACAGCCACAAAAAAGGAAGCATTGGGAATAGTTTGTAGAAATATTGAGATTATTTATTGGATAATATTTGTTTATCATAATCTATCATTAAAGTACATAATTAATAAGCTTATTTTTAGTACTTGTTTTTGAGGCTAGAGGGATTTTATGAATCGACTTCTTGTTTTTTAATTCACTTTGTAAATAAATTGAAATACGTTGTGATGATTTATCTATAGTTCTCAAAGCTTTTCGATTGAAAATCTTTTATGTCCATCAATAAAATGGTTTTTATCTTTATGTCCGTAAGGAAATAGTTTTTACTTCTATTTGGCCTTATCTCGAGGTGAAGTTAAATTAGATCACTCATTTCTTATGTTTAAATTTAGGAGATATATAGGTTGATTTTTTTTTCCTTAAAAAAAATCGTAATTTATATTAAGAATAAATAACATTTTCATGGATCATTGGCACATAATCTATTTTAAAAAGTCAAATATACAATACAAAAAACTGGTCACTGAGAGACCCTTAAGGTTGATAAAACAGTGTTTAATTGTAGATATGAAACTTTTTTCCTGAGCAAAATAATATATATCCAATAAACCAAAAAAGATTTTGGATGATCATGTGAGAAAGATGAGATAGAAGGTTGAACTTACTAAACATATAGATTGCAAAAACATTTAATGCTACAAACCATGGGGTCAAGTAATGCTAACATTCCTTTGACATTAATTCGAAGCATCAATTTAATTTGCAATGCAACAAGTTGTTGCAATTTTCCCATGCTTAGCCATGCAATTGATCACTGTATAATTGGCTCCCCATATACTGGCACGCGCAATTGTATGTGTGGCACTCAACATGCAAAGAAAATTGGCCATGCTCCATGTATACCTCTCACTACCTTTAGACCGTCTTCATCGCACCATCTTCATACATATGTTGAAGATAAAAATGCTTGAAATTCCATTCCTCCAATGCACAATACATGTAAGGCTTCATATAAATATTTAATGCATATGAGTCGTGCATGCTAGGATCACAACCAAAAATACTAGAATGATTTACTTACTCATCAAGTAAATCAGGCTTGATGTCTCTTGAGGATGATCCCAGATAAGGGATTGAAATGTCGAGAACACAATTTACTTTCACGCAGTTCCAAGCAACTAACATTTTTACCTGCGTATAGCTATTTTTAAACTAAAATACTCATCAAGTGTTTAGGTCACCAGTGGTAACTTCATTGCAGATTAGGTATGCACTTAGATAAGACAAAACATATTGTTATTGTGTAATATTCTAATGTCCTATTATAGTAATGTTCTTGATTTACCTTATTGGATACAAGTATACCTCTTCCCATTTCCTATACTCACCATGGAATTACAAGCACAATATCGTAAGGCATCAATTCCGCATCAAGAATTTTCCCATAGAATCATGCAAGGCCACTTAATTCTTGACCATAGTTGTTCTCAATCTCACTACATCCCTTTCTTTGTTATGTATGGAAGGCACACCCAACATGCTATTGTCTTCTATGCCCACCTGGATTTCCCCTCCAACCTATTGATTTTGTTCCCTTTTGCATTCTACCTGCCTCTAAACAACCAACCATCTAACACTGGAGTTAGTATGCCTAGCTAAAGGGCCTTCTGCAGAAACCTGCCTAGCCCATCAAGTCTTATGTGGCCATTTCAAGATTGATAGATGGCCTAGCACACAATCAATGCTATGGAGGAGTTGAATAGAACATAAGTTATCTAGATAATATAATAGGTCCTAACGTTTTATTGGAGTTAATAGTCCATTCGATACTCATGGGTTTTATCAAAAAGCTTTATAATTAATTCATCAACACTTGTTCATATCATCTTCATATTTCATTCAAGGATCATCCAAAAATTGGATGACCCTAGGGGGAGCAATATTAATATATAGAAAGTGAAAATCTCAATTCATTTAGGAGTTCAATCCATCAATAGGGAAGAGGATGTGAAATGATCATCAATCACTTGTAGAATCAAAGGCGCAACTGGAGGAGTGCTAATAACAGTGCCGAGCATGGTTAGGATACCCAAAATCACAATTGCATAAAAATTTATAGCCCATGAGGTAAAGATAGTCAATTGCAAGATATTTGCTTTTAAAAAGAAATTTAAAATATTAACTCAATTTAGGTGGACTGTAGGAGTTTTGGGGCTATAGTAAGTAAGCCTATACTTGAAGAAGTTCCTTCTCTTTGAACATTGTCTTGCTATTGCAGCACTAAAGTACACAACAATGTGTATTGGGAACTACTCTCTTATAATGTCAGCTCACAGTTGCTTATTTTGCTACAAAAAATATGAGGTATCCTAACCAATGAATTGATTTTTTTTTTATGAATTGATTGTATCAATTGGATGGACTCTTTAACCCGGTTATTGGAAACCTCAAATCTAAGAACCAACAGGTTGCTCCACTACATGCACCATCTCTATTGCTTGCGCTTGAAAATACTAATCGAATTTGAGGTTTGGTTCACTTCTCTAGCTTGGCTAGGTGGTCGCTTTCATCCATTGGGTCTTTCAAGAGACAGGCATGCTCCCTATGTAACTAAGGGACATGCTAGCAACAAACAAATACCAACATAATGGCATTAAGTATGTTTTCCATGGAGAAAACATGGTTTCCATGAATTTCTTGAAAAGCATTGCATGGAGTGTATGTGGTATAAGTGCTCACACAAGTGTAAACACACTGCGACATATTACAATTGTCAATGCTCTAATTACATTGCAGGTTGGTGAACAATGTGTCTTAGTTGTCACACTTTCTTCTCGTCGCTCTCTACACATGCATCGACCTCATGATTTCTCTCACCTTTTAATTTGCTTGGAAAAAATAAAATAATGCAATCTCCTTCTTTACTTGACAACCACCCTACTTTAGTTGAAAATGCTAAGAATGTCTTACATAAACTATAATTAAGTTTTTTTGCTGGGGAGAATCCCTTGCAAATTATTTGTTGACCAAGTTTTTTTAGAGAGAGGTGTCCATGCTTGCTTGTGGTATCTTGCATATGAACGAAGATTATTATCAATTGCATTGATGCTTGAAGTTCATTGCAAGGGTTATTTCACTAGGTTCACCAGGGTATCCCAGTTATTGTCATGGCTTATATTGTTTCATAATTTGTGTACACATAAAGGAAGAACCTCGAAATGTGGTGTGGATCCTAGGGTATCTTTTAAGGATTCAAATTATTATACCTGATTATAGCATTCTAGGCAATTATTTTGGATTGAAAAAATCATACATAATGATATGTAGGCGAATATTCAACAAAAGGCATACAATTTACTATTAAAAGTTGTAAATATTGGCGAATATAATCAATATAAGCATATTTTATGTAAATAATATGTGATTTTTGAAAGTGAAAATGGATAATTAACGAATGCTTTTTTTGAAAAAAAGGCCAATAAATAGCCATTTGGCAAAAATTTTCCCTTGAAAAATAATCTAGTCATGTGACAACATGTAACCACAAACAAAGGTAGGTTTCATTCTAGGCATCTGTTTAGAGACATGATTTCGAGCATAGTTAGAGCCCTATGAGGAGTTTTTGGATAGCTAGAGCTCATATTATTGGTTGTTAACGACATGACATTGCACATGCTTTGGTCCTTCCTTAGTTCGTCCCATAGAGCCAAGAACAATAACAATTATGCTAAAGTTTTCCTTTTCTTGGAGTTGACATATATGAACAATATTCAATCTTACACATAGAGAAGTCATTGCTCGACGCAAAATATATTAACATGGTGAATCCAAATAAATTAAAATATTCTCTTGCATGATCCCGTGAACATTGGCAACCTTTTATAATTAAATATAGAAGATACTAAGGAAGTTTTGCTACCAAAATGTGTTAGTTAATCTTCAGGATTTTTTTACTGGTTATACATCAAGTTGTAGCTACAGTTCCAAGTAAAAATAGGCATTCAACACTGTGAGCCTATTGTTATGGAATACAGTCCTTAGAACCTATTGTCATTGGATTCGTTATTACGATCCATTTAATAACGGTACAAGACTAGGAAACTCTATTGTTGCAATCCATTTAACTATTGTATAAAACTAGAATACTTTAGACCATATTGAATATTGAGGAATTACTCAACCGCTAACTAATGCTTGGTATTTTGCATAGATGTTAGCTATGTATTGTAAAAGTTGTATCTCTATTGAATATCGCCCAATCAAATTCATTCAAAAATAATGAGTAAGAACAGATTTAGGTGCCATAGATATCAACAGAAGCCGAAGTTTCTACCATGTAAGGGAAGGACTTGCTACTTTGTAGCTTCTCATATTGTTAAAAAAAATATGAATTGAACATCATCAAAACCTAGTAAAACCAATGTAGTTATCAAAGCCAAGTAAAACCAATGTAATTGTGAAAACTCTAACCAATATAATTGTGAATACTCTATCCAATATTACATTTGGTAAAGCCATAAAATTTATAGGTGAATTCCTTGATGCAAATTATTTCACCTTACAATAAATATCATCTAGGTAATTATTTTGTCATACAAAAGCTCACCCATGAAAATATGACTTAGGCATGTGATTGTAAGTAAGTTATATAAGTATTCATCTAAGTAATTATTTTGTCATTAAAAAACTCACCCATGAAAATATGACTTAGGCATGTGATTGTAAGTAAGTTATATAAGTATTCACAAAGGACTATGGTGTTGTAGAGTGGGCTACCCAAATAGTTATGATAGCAAAATTATGGTGGCCAACACTATTATGAAATGAGAATAATTAGACATGCAAAATTAACCTTTACTAATTAAGTGTAAGTTAATTATAGAAATTTGAACAAAGAGAAATTTGTATTTAGGTGGGGGCATCAACTTACTTGCTTTGTTTAACAACTAAGTGAAAATATGTTACATTTTCAAATCCATTTGCATTTTCAATAGGTGATAGTAAACAATCACTTGTTCATATATAACTATAAGCTCAACCATAAAGCAAAGTAATGTAGAGTGGAGGTGCAAGCCAACCTTTCGTTTGTTCTCATGAAAGGATCTAGTACAGGAGACTAGGTATAATGGATAGATCAACCATCCCAATCAATTTTATTTTAAGTGAATAACCACCCCAATTCAAAAGGAAAGTAGCAAAACATTAAAAGGAAAAGCAAACAAAAAGAAGCCCCCACCAAACCACAATGTCTAGCCAAGATGGTGCAAGAACTTGGTGTTAGATCTGTACCTAATGACAACCACCTTGGCAGAGACAACGCACTTTGCAACATTGTACCCCATGTGGTTTGTCTTCTTCCTCTATGCTCACAAGTTACAACCATGAAAGGGAGCATGCACCTTAATCCCACATGTCAGGTGGAATCATTTCTGAAGTATAAACCACGTGGTGTACGTTCTTCTTCTATATATATAAACTTAGGGTTTGGTTCATTTGCACCCATGCCAAATATCATGTAGCTTCGAGAATACACAAGCTCTCATTACATAATATTTATGTCTAGTGAATAGGAAGTATTTAATCTTATTAGGGAATCTACTGAATAGAGAGTATTAAATATTACTATGAACTTTATACATTTGATATTTAAATTTTAAAAATGTACACATGAAAAGGCATAGGTTTGACCTTAGTGTTTTTTAGGAAAATAATAATCACACGTGAACGTAGTGAAAACCTTATATATATATATTTAAATTTTATAGCATGATTTTACCCGTATTATAAACATCGGTACGTTCTAATATATAAGGATGTACTTATGCACTAGGTAAATACTTAACCTTTTGATTTAGGGAATAACAAATATAACATCAAGATATATAGTTTTACAAGATACATTATTTATATTTTAATATTTTTTACGAATTTAACATTATTTTAAAAAATTGAAAACATATAGGTATAGATTTTAATATTATAATATATTTAATATTATTTTAAAAAACAAAATTTAGTAATAAAAATGATAATTAAATCAATTTTTAATCAAAATAATGATGAGATATATTGTCGACACTAGAAGCATAATGATTTGTATAATGAATATTTTGTTGATATAGAGTCTCTATGCTTTTTTCTACACTTACTAAGCAAATTTCACGAAAATTGATCAAATGATGAAAAACATATTGTTTCTTTCATTCAACATGGAACATGCCCCTAAGGATTGTCGACTTATGTGTGATGTGTATTTTGGGCAATGCATGACTAATACAAACCATTGTCTAAGCTTGTTTTATTGGCTCTTGCATAACTTGGAATATTGCTAACTCAATTACTACTCTTAGCATTGAGGTCTCCATAGGTGTCACCACCATGATATTAAGGCCTAATCCATGCCTATGCAACACCCCCACCTACACAATGAGGAATCATATTACTATAACCGTGGATAGCACCGTAGTTCTATACATATAAGATATGGAGGCATACAACACCCAATTACCAATTCTCAAACCTTGATAGCAAAGTTTATATCCCTTGCAGACCATGTGATTATAATAACATTACCACTTACCCTAAGATACAAATTGACAATATCAATCACATTGAAGTGATCCCAATAAAATAAGGAAATTCAAGCTCCACATGTAGGCATAAACATGACCATATAAAGTTTACGTGTTTGCATCAATTGATCTACTAACCATAGATATATATGTACACACTAGAGCAAATCATAATGATTCATAGGTCTAACATCACGACTACATACCACTGATATTGAGTTAATTATTATGGAATAAATTTCACAGCATTCATACTTCAAGAATCATTCATGGATTTGGAGCATTTCAAATGGAAATTGAGTTTTTTTAACCACAATATCACAGTCGACCAAACTAGAAGTGTAATATAACCTCTTCTTGATGGCTACAAAGGTCTAGTAGTAATAAGAAACAAAAAACTTTCTCACCACTACCCCCTCTAAAGTCCAAACTTTTCTTTTGGTTAGATCTAAGTGGTAAAACCCCCACCTGGGACATTCTACAAAAGAGAGCTTGGTTTGGGGCATGGTAATGCATTCTATGCAAATCAAATGAAGAATCCCTCTAACATATCCTTATGGACTCTTCATTCTCTAAAGAATTTTGGGAAGATTCCCTCTCTTTAGCTATAAATGTTTGAACCAGGATGGACCAACTCTAATTGAGGGTTCCACAAGTTGCATGGAGGTTCCATTGGTAGCAAACCATATATCTCTCCCTATAATAGTCTCCACATGTATATGGATTATCTAGCAAGAATAGTATTATTGTTGAGAATTTGTCTTATGTCCCTTTGGAAGTTTTCTATAAAAATAAATATATCTATGAGGATATGAAGCACTACCTTCTACAAAATCTCCAGTGTAATATGTGTTATGGAAATAAATCAATCAAAATCACGGGCTTTCTTTTATGGGGCTAGGTAAAGAAATATGGGTCCTAGTGGAGTTCATGGTATGTTGTATCTCTCTACTAATCAAAGCTTCACTTTCCAGGAGAACTTAGGAAGGGGTAGTAATAACTGGGAAAAATTTCACACTCTAAAACTCTTATTAGGATTGGCTGTAGAGATGGATGTAGGAAAGATTCAAGTCTTTAGAATCTCAAGTATGGTCATGGAGTGGGTTGCAGGCACTTTTAGACTCCATAAATTAGTCTCGAGACCACTCTTCGACCAAATCAAACAAGAAACTAAGCAATCTCATGAAATTTACTTTCAACACGTATATGGGGAGCATAAGGCAATAGCTAATGAATTGTCAAAGGATATTCTTAAGGGTAGAGGAACATAGGATGGGAGGGATATCTAATTCCCTCACTTAAGCATGCTTTCGCCAATGTTTTATCTACTTTCATTTTTTTTGTAAATTAGATCTTACATTATATAACATAAATAGTTACATAGAGATACAGTTCAGTTGGGACTCTCACTAGGAGAAAACAACCCAGGTAAATAATATTTTGAGCATAAGACCTAGCAGCCAAAAAATTCCTAAAGCCTCTATTGGATGTCATACATAGACTAGACTGCATATATAACTCATGACTGCTAGCTAAGCTATGAAATGAGCTAAACCAAAAGACTGTGACAAAACTAATTAACCAACAAGACATAAACAAGTTGATAGAGACAAAAGACAAAAAACCACTGAGAGGGACCAATATACAATCACAACTTTGTCTGAGGTGGTTTTGGAGCATCCACATTAGGGCTTGAAGCTTCATGTTTGGTTCTGCTTGTGCCAATAAATGCACAACCATCTTTCAGCACTGAAATCTCAATATCCCTCATCTATTCCTCTTCCTTCACTACAGGAGGGTTATTAGCTCGAGCATTGTCCACCACAAGTTGAGTCTTGTTTTCCATTTCTGCCTCTAGTCCCCAGCGTACCACCACATCATATCTAATGACCGCGAGCAGAGGTGATGGAAGACTGAAGAGTTTTTCAATATCAACACACCAGTCAATGATGGATTGTACACAGTGGGCTAGGTCCGGGACTCGTGCCTTCAGGTCTTCGTCCACTTCTATAACGTCGTTTCGAATTCCCAACACAACATCCATCATTGCATCTAGGTGACATGTTATCCCTCCACTACGTGCATCTTGTGAGCACTCCTGTCAACCACGCCCTTACATGCTAGGGGCCTTATGCCTCTCCTGCACCATGCTACGCTACTCGTAGCTTGGACACAGATTATCCTTCCAGGTCTGCAGAGGAATGGATAGATTGCCAGGGCTCAAGACCTCCAAAATGAGATAGGAAGGAATGAGCTTGCAGACCTTGGCCATGTGAACATTAACCCAAATCTTCGAACCAAATTTCAAATTAATCACACCATGATTAAGTCTATGCAGACAGGTCATTTTAGAGCACAAAGGGAGAGAAGGATTAATGCTACGCCACCCACGGAGCTCCCGATGTCGCATTGCCAACCGCTGTTCGGACCTGCATGCAATTCCCAGTGCTTGCGCCATAAATTCTAGTCACGTCTTTGTTTAGAATCCCATCCGAGATGGCCATGTATTGATCAACCAAGGCTTGAAAAGAGATGGTCAACGAGGTTTGGTGTTCCAAAGGCCAGGTGTTGATTTTGTAGTTGTTTGAGACTCTGCTCCTACATTGGACAGAAGGTCGACAACTTTGTTTGCAGATCGCATTACATAAGAAGGAAGGATGGTGGCCATATGAGTATGCACCATGTTAGTGATTGTAATAAGTGTTAAAGCTACAACATCACTAGTCATTCTCCAAGTCAATCTTGTGTTCCAATATTGAGCCTCGTGTGTCGAGTTAGTGCCTTATAGGAGCCTGAGTTGGAATTAGGAAACTTGGATAAGAATCTTGATTTGGACTCAAGAATGAATAAGCCTCATGTGTTGAGGTAAGTGCTTTGTATGACAAAGTGATGATGTTGTAAAGTACTGCTTGGCAAGGCAAAGGTATTGTGTGTCAAGACAGATCTTCATGTGTCGAGGTAATGCTTTGCATGTCGAAGCATGAATGGTGTGTGATGTAATACTAACCATGGTTGAGCTATTAAGTCTCCTCTAGAGACTGGCCATCTCTAGAGTGAATTACTTTAGCATATGAACACTTGGAATGATAGTATACGAAGATGATCACATCATTGAAAAAATATCCTTAGTATATTTGATATGATAGATAAATTAAAGTTGGCACATGTGGACCATGTAGATAAGACAAGAGATAAAGATAAGATGTGAATAAGACAAGAGATAAAGATAAGATGTGATAAGATAAGAGAGAACTTGATTTGGTCAATAATGATAAAGAATTCAGTTAAATAAGAGAGAACTCGAATTGCTAAACTTCAGTAATGTTAACAAGAAAGACTTTAGTTAATTAAAGTAGAATTCAAATTGTTCACTTCAGTGATGTTATCAAGAAGGACTTCAATTAAAAGAGTTAACTAAGTGTTAATAAAAAATATCTAGTTAACTAAAGTGTCTTGCATGTCAACACTTGAGTTAAAGTAAAAGATGTCACTTATGTTGAACTAAAAGACAACACTTGAGTTATGACATTTGAGTTACGACACTTGAGTTACAACACTTAAGTTACGACACTTGCATTACGACACTTGAGTTAGCCTCCTAACTAAGTGACCTAGCATCCAGATGAAGGGAGAGCTCATCCTGAATTCAGAAGATAAAAATAGAAGCTGAATCATGAGAAGAATGATATATATATGTTATACAGGATCGATGAATTCAATGTGAGAGCGAATTATCTTCTCTCTTGAAGGCAATGCACTTTCTTTGTGCATGATATTATTCTCAGTTCTATTCTTCCATCTTCTCTCTTGCTCTGTGATTTCACCAGGGGTGCTTGATGTCATATTCTCATTGTAAAGACATTATCTGCTATCAATCAATATTCTAAGGAAGATTTTGGTGGGGTTTTCTCCCTCAAGTACTAGAGGGTTTCCCTAGGGTAAATATCATGTCTCATGTGAATGTTTATGCTTTTGATTATTCATTGATTTCACGTTCTAATATAATTCTGCTTTAAGATAAAAAAATTAACATGGTATCAGAGCTCAGGGCGTGAATGAGCTAAGTTTTGCATTCAATCTTGAGCCTATGTTGATCCTGAGTGGAAAAAGTTTAGCATAGTACTTGAAGAATAATGGCTTCAATATCAGTAAGACCAGTAGACCGACTTGAAGGAACTTCGAACTTTAATACTTGGAATGTTAGGATTTTGAATATCATGGAAGAGCATGATCTAAATGGATACGTATCCAATGTCGTTGAATAGCCCACTTCTAATGTTGGGCGCATTACTTTCAATAAGAATCAAACCAAATCAAAGAGAATCATTTATGATTCTGTGAAAAACAATTTGATTCCTATGATTATTCCATTGAATACTGCAAAGGAGGGTTTCCCTAGGGTAAATATCATGTCTCATGTGAATGTTTATGCTTTTGATTATTCATTGATTTCACGTTCTAATATAATTCTGCTTTAAGATAAAAAAAATTAACATGGTATCAGAGCTCAGGGCGTGAATGAGCTAAGTTTTGCATTCAATCTTGAGCCTATGTTGATCCTGAGTGGAAAATTTTTAGCACAGTACTTGAAGAATAATGGATTCAATCTCAGTAATACCAGAAGACCAACTTGAAGGAACTTCGAACTTTAATACTTGGAAGGCCAGTATTTTGAATATCCTAGAAGAGGATGATCTAGATGGATACATATCCAATGTTGTTGAAGAGCCTACTTCTAATTTTGGGCACATTTCTTTCAAGAAGAATCAATCCAAAGCAATGATAATCATTTATTATTATCTGAAAGACAATTTGATGACGATGATTACTCCATTGAATACTACAAAGGAGCGCTTTGACACCTTGAAAAATATTTATGAGAAGAAGGCTCCCAGTCAGAAGAGAGCCCTGAAGAACAAGCTTCATAATCTGAGGATGGATAAGGAAGAAACAATTGCTTCCTTCTTCACAAATATATCTCAAGTAAGAGATCAACTCATGAGCATTGGAGTTACTGTCGAAGATGATGATCTTATTCAATCTGCTATCGATGGTCTTTCATCCTCATGGGAGATATTCCTGGCTGCTATTAATGGTCGAGAAGTACAACCAAACTTTGAAATATTGTGGCATGATTGCCTTCAAGAAGTAGGGCGAATTCAAAGCAAATATGCTTCCTGCAAAGAAGAGAACCTTGTTCTTATGGAAAGGACAAAGAGAGGAAATAAATCCTTTTCTAAGAAGAAGTTTACTCATCAAGAGGAAAAATAATACAACAAGAAATTTGATAAGTCTAAATTAAAATGCTTTGTAATACCCCAATTTTGACCCTTATGAAATATTGGCTTTTAATGTAAATATTGTATACATGTGATGTATGTTTCCCTAGCGTGGAGCTCAAGGCCAAGGCCCCGCTAGTGTATGTTCGTATTTTATTTAGAATAGACAAGCATTTGACATTTTGTTACCCATGTGCTATTGTAAATTGATGTAAATATTTAATATTGCAATAAAATACCAAAAACACTGGCTATGGGAGCAACGAATGAGAAGGGGCCATGTGTATCCACTAGGGACTGGTGAGGGGGCTATGGGGATGAACCATATGCTGCCAAATGTCATTGTGAGAACCCATTTGACTTTCCTTGATGACATTTATTTCTGTTGTAAGGAAGTAGTTGGAGATTTCAGTCCATGGCTTCAATGGAGAATGGGCAGCCCAGAAATTCGTATGGAAGAGTATGAAGAGTATGGGCTCTGTTTTCTTGTACCACAAGTCACCCTACCTCATGGTGTTTTCTTCTTCATCATTCCCATTCCATGGTTAAAGAGGGGAGCATCAATTTTTAGCCATTACGAATTGCCAGCAGTGAGAAAAACCAGAAATCGCAACTTTGAAAGAAACCACGTTTTGAAGTGCCAAAAACGCCCAGAATTGGTATTTGATAGTGAAATCCAATGGGGGATCCATAGATATGAACCTTGGGGAGAAATTGAGAGTATTAGATACCCCGAAATCCATTGGAAAACCCAGTTTTTACAGCCCAGAAACTCAGTGACGGGATTGAGTTATTTGTTGACAGAATTGTGAGAAATCCAAGTGTGAATGTTTGAACAGAGGTTGGGTTTGCTTGATAAACCCAGTGAAGGATGGGATCTCAAGGAATTAGCAGTTGGACCTTTCTATGCCCACCCTGAATAGAACTGGAGGGAAGGGACGCCTGAGGGACTGTGCAGCAGAGAAGGGGACCTTCCTTGTGTTGGGTGAGGTAGGTATTGTGGGTGCCATGATTGCTGAGTTCATTTGAGATGCCTGTAGCTCTGTGGTTGAGCTCACTGGCTTAACATTGCCCTCCTTTGTCTTTCATATGCTTGATAAACCCAACTGTGTGTTGGCTTAGCATAGTTGTTGAGTGAAACCATGGCTGTGAGTGAGCCCAGCTAGTTCCTCCTTAGTGGATACACAACCCAACTTGGGAGTGATCTCTCAACTGAAGGAATATAGGCTGGACAAAGATCTATGGTTGGGTGGAACGTTCCTCTCACATAGCCAGTTGTTTGGGCAGCTTCATCTTCAAGATAAGTGTTCTCTATGATTTACATTATATGCATTATGTGTTTTGTAGTGTGTTAATTCTGAATGTTAACTGCCCATGATAATGAAACAAAATGATTGTCTTAATGAAATCGACATGAATTCTGTGCATAACATGAGTACGAGATTGAATTCTCTGCATAATGAACCATCATATGCCTGTGTTAGATATGATGATGCATTACTGTTTGTCTGCTTGCAAATATGTTTATTTCCGTTGTGTTTATATTAAGTATGAGTCTACACACATAAGTTTTAATTGTTATGAATTTATGAGTAATGTATGGGGCTAAGATCATCAAAAAAGCCTGGTAAGTTTGGCTCACATCTCCTTCCTGGCATCGGATTGAATGGAAGGGGACGTCACATGCTTCAACTGCAATAAGAAGGGCCACTTTGCAAGAGACAGTTGTGCAAAGCAAAGAGGAAAGTTCAAGGGTAGATTTCATGCTTCTACTACTACAGAAGATTAACCTACAAGAAAGAAGTATTCCAATCATCAAGATACAAGGAAGGAGTACTATCTTGTCTCATCCCTATCTGGATCCATTACCACTAGTGCTGAGACATGGCTAGTATATACTACCTATTTGATCCAAGGAGTTGGATCCACTTCTTTTCAGTTGGATTTAGGAGATGTACTGCATGTTGATGAAATCCTATTTGTTCCCGGATTGAAGAAGAACCTCATGTATGTTTTTGTTCTAGAATATAAAGGATTCCGAGTAATATTTATGGACAATAAATAACTCCTATGGCCTAAGCATGTAGGCTTGTGTTAAGTTTAGCCTAAATTCACAAGCAAGATCACTGAAAGAAACACAATCACAAGATAGACAAAGATTTACCCTGGGAAACCCTCATGGGGTAGAAAACCCAGCAAAGCTTTCCTCAATATAGATAATCAACCAATACAAAGATGTAGTCCCCAAACAAGAGCTCCTTCTCCTCCGATGCAGATCACTCTCTCTCCTATGCGCAATACACAAGTGAGTGAATGAGTGATAAATGAGGAACACACCTCCTCTATTTATACTCATCTTCTAACTGACTTTTCACCCTAACTGGGCCGACCTCTCCTAAGAGAGTCTAATAACCCCTAAACAACTAACTCAAGGCCGACCCCACAAGGGAGGTCTAATAACCCTAGTTACCACATTCTCTCTGAGGAATAAATATCTCCGGATATACAATAGGGTCTCCACGGAGGAATGAAACATGTCCGGAATAATAAATTACAAATCTAATATTCTTAGAAGTTACAATATCTCAACACTCCCCTTTAACGAGAATGATATTATAATAACATCTGCAGGAGCAAGGAGTCATCAACTACATGATACATGATACATCTATAAATCATTGGAAGCTTTCTTTAACATCATCAGTAACTCAACTAGTTACCGGAACATCTTCAAATCTTCAATACTAGAACATCTTCAGTATCGAGTCTTCACCTTCTGCAACATCCGAATAGCTACAACAATATCATCATCTGGATCTTCTTGATCGACAACATCTCCATCTGGATCATCTCGATCAACATCATCATCTGGATCATCTCTATCAACATCATCATCTGGATCAACTCAATCAACATCATCATCTGGATCATCTCGATCAATAGTATCATCTGGATCATCTCTATCAACATCATCATCTGGATCATCTCGATCAATAGTATCATTTGGATCATCTCGATCAACATCATCATCTAGATCATCTCGATCAACATCATCATCTGGATCATCTCGATCAACAGTGTCATCTGGATCATCTCAATCAACATCATCATTTGGATCATCTCGATCAACAGTATCATCTGGATCATCTCGATCAACATCATCATCTGGATCATCTCGATCAACAGTATCATCTGGATCATCTCGATCAACATCATCATCTGGATCATCTCGATCAACATCATCATCTAGATCATCTTGATCAACAGTATCATCATCTGGATCATCTCGATCAATAGTATCATCATAGCAGCATACTCTTCAATACACATGATCCAATTACAGGATGATCAATCCCTCTCACTTTAAGACACCTCTCATGTCTATGGACAATGCAATCCAGATCTACTTATAGGATGATCAATCCTGATCCATTTAAGACACCTCTCATGTCTATGGACGATGCAGTCCATATCTACTTACAGGATGATCAATCCTGATCCATTTAAGACACCTCTCATGTCTATGGACGATGCAGTCTAGATCAATTTAAGACACCTCTCATGTTAATGGACGATGCCGTCCAGATCAATTTAAGACACCTCTCATGTCTATGGAAGATGCAGTCTAGATCAATTTAAGACACCTCTCATGTCAATGGACAATGCCGTCCAGATCAATTTAAGACACCTCTCATGTCTATGGATGATGCAGTACAGATCAATTTAAGACACCTCTCATGTCTATGGACGATGCAGTTCAGATCAATTTAAGACACTTCTCATGTCTATAGACGATGCGGTCCAGATCAATTTAAGACACCTCTCATGTCTATGGATGATGCAGTCCAGATCAATTTAAGACACCTCTCATGTCTATGGACGATGTAGTCCAGATCAATCTAAGACACCTCTCATGTCTATGGACGATGCATTCCATATCAATTTAAGACACCTCTCATGTCTATGGACGATGCAGTCCAAATCAATTTAAGACACCTCTCATGTCTAAGGACGATGCAGTCCTGTCATGTACATTTTGAACTAATTGTTCACGGACGATGCAGTCCTATCATGTACATTTTGAACTAACTATTCAGGGACGATGCAGTCCTATCACGTACATTTTGAACTAACTATTCAGGGACGATGCAGTCCTATCACGTACATTTTGAACTAACTGTTCAGGGACTATGCAATCCTCTCGTCCACTTAGACAAAGTCTAAGGACCACACACCGACCTAATCGTTGGAACAAGCAACCTCATCATCAACCTCATCGTCGGAACAAGTAACCTCATACAGTATTCTCATCAATATAGGTATCCACATCATCGACCTTTCCATCGATGCAAGCAATCTCATCATCAACGACCATGTCACTCCCCCTTTTGAGGAGGGTCCTTTTGAACTACACCAAGCTTGTCTCGAAAATACTCAAACTTTACTTGAGACATAGGTTTGGTCAATATATTAGCAACTTGTTCGTCAGTGCTAACATACTCAAGCTTGATAGCTCCTTTCTGCACCATATCCCGTATATAAAAATATCGGATCTCTATGTGCTTTGACTTATCATGAAACACTGGATTCTCTGTCATCTTGATACAAATCTGGTTGCCACACAGGATCACAGTGGGGTCCATCTCTAAGTCAAATAATCCTGATAACAACTATTGAAGCCATATCGCTTCACAACTAGCAGAGCAAGCAACAATATATTCTGCTTCAGCTGTGCTGAGAGCCACGCTAGACTACTTCCTGCTAAACCATGAGATCATGGCAGATCCCAAACAATAACATCCTCCCGATGTGCTCTTCCTGTCTAATACATTTCCTGCCCAATCAACATCTGTGTAGCCATACAATCTGAAGTCATGATCTCCAAGATAACATAGACCAAAATCTATAGTACCCTTTAGGTATCTCATCACATGATTTGTAGCAATCAGGTGAACACATCTAGGTTATACTAGATACTGACTCAAGGTGTTCACAACAAAGCATATATCTGGCCTGGTATTCGTTAGATACATCAATGACCCGATAATCTATATGTACAGAGTCACATCCACTAACTCTGATGAGTCATTAGCTAACAGCTTCAAGTTGGAATCCATGGGAGTGGCCATGGCTTTGCATTCCAACATATCAAATATTTTCAAGATTTCTACCGCATACTTTCCCTAGTCGAGAAAGATTCCTTTTGGGCCTTGCCATACTTCCAGACCTAGGAAGTAATGCATCAATCTGAGATCTTTCATTTCGAATTTTGCGGAGAGATTCTTCTTGCACTCGATAATCTGTTTCTCATTTCCAGTCAGAAATAGATCATCCACATATAGCAACAATATGACAGGTTCATCATCCTTAACTTTGAGATAAATATTAGGATTAGCTTTACTTTTGGTAAATCCCAAGCTTGTCAAGAAACTGTCAATTCTTCCATACCAAGCTCTTGGAGCTTGTTTCAACCCATACAAAGCCTTCTTCAGTTTGCATACGTGGGTTCTTCTATCTTCAATCTCAAATCCTTGTGGTTGTTCTATGTACACTTCCTCCTCAATCACACCATTCAGGAAAGCTGTCTTCACATCCATCTGGTGTAATTCCCACTTTATCATGGATGCAAGTTACATGATGGTTCTAATGGAAGTGTACCTTGCAACTGGTGCAAATGTCTCTTCATAGTCAATTCCCTCTTTCTGAGAGAATCCTCTGGCCACAAACCTTACCTTATACTTTTCAATGCTACCATCTGCAACATGCTTTGTCTTGTATATCCATTTGGAGGATACCACACTCTTGTCTTTTGGTTTGGGAACTATATCCCAAACACCATTCTTCATTATTCGCTGGTATTACTCTATCATTTCCTCCACCCACTCTTTCTCATGAGATGCTTCTTCATAACTAGTGGGTTCTTGATCTACAAGATCACACATCAAAGCCATATAGCTGGAGAATGTTTTTGGTTTCTTTCTCACTCTAGTGGAGCCTTCAGGAGATCCATACTTTTCTGCTCCTTGTATAATGTCTCTTGCCCATGCTGGATTTTTCTTTCTTGATATGTTTATGGCAGGGGGTTCTTGTGTTTTCATCATGTCATGATCTTCAGGGGTGGGTGCAACTTCTGTAATTCTGGGAGGTGTAACTTCCTCATACACTTCTTCATACCAGCACTTCCTAGATCTCTTGAGACCTTCCTCTTCATCAAATGTCACATCCCTACTTATTTCCATATGATGGAATCCTGAGATGTATATTCTGAAT
Source organism: Larix kaempferi (assembly GCA_027924585.1). Taxonomy (NCBI): domain Eukaryota; kingdom Viridiplantae; phylum Streptophyta; class Pinopsida; order Pinales; family Pinaceae; genus Larix; species Larix kaempferi. The sequence goes on from BSBM01000368.1 coordinate 12,035,159, forward strand.
GCTTTGGATGCTTCACAATATCCAACAAATATTCCCTTCTTCCCAGAAGGATCCAGCTTGGTTCTCTTTTCTTTTGGAATGTGAATGTATATTAGACATCCAAATATCTTGAGGTGACTTACCTCAGGCTTCTTCCCTGTGAACACTTCTTCTGGGGTCTTGAAATCAAGAGCACTATGAGATAGTCTATTCTGCACATAGATTGTTGTCCTGGCTACTTCATCCCATAGATACATAGGTAGTTCTTGATCATGTATCATTGTCTTTACTGCTTCCATAATGGTTCTATTCTTTCTCTTTGCAACACCATTTTGTTGAGGATTGTAGGGAGTGGTTAGTTCCCTCTTGATTCCAGATTCTTTACAAAAGACTTAAAAATCCCTTGAAGTGTATTCCCCACCATTATCTGTCCTCAGTATTTTGATCTTCTTTTCTGAATGATTTTCTATCAAGACTTTGAATTCCTTGAACTTCCCAAAGACTTCATCTTTTCCTTTTAGGAAATATATCCAAGTCTTCCTTGAGTAGTCATCAATGAATGTAAGGTAGTATTCAAATCCACCTAAGGATGTGAAGGGAATTGGTCCACATACATCTAAATGGATCAACTCCAAAGTACTTTTAGTCTTTGTCTCACTATTTGGAAATGGGTTCTTGATATTCTTTCCTTTTGCACATCCTTTACATGTGCCTTTATTATCAATATTCAAATCTGGTAGTCCTATAACTACCTTGCTCACATGAGGTAATGCTTTGTAGTTAATGTGAGCAAGCCTCCTATGCCATAGCTCACTAGGGCTAGTGGCCTCATGAACAAGGGCAGCTTTTGGACGACCCTTGAGTTTATATAGCCCTCCTTCCTCTTCACCAATAACAATTGCATCCTCAATTGATTTTCCTTTGGACCACATGAGTACTTGTCCATCTATGAATGCAACCCTATAACCTTTCTTATCTAATGCTGAGATAGAAAGTAAGTTCTTCTTCAAACCTGGTACATATAGGATTTCCTTCATCTTCAATGGAGTTCCAGAAACAAGCTTGTAGCTTGCTTCACCAATTCCCTTGATGGGATATTGATAGTCATCTCCCAAAGATACCTTCCGTGGAGAGGTCTTTTCTTCCAGTCTTGAGAGAGTCTTCTTTTGTCCTGTCATGTGCTTTGAAGCACCACTATCAATGAGCCATGTATCTTCTCCAGGTGTTACTGACCCAGACAGTGTAGAGAATAGAACATACTCTTCTGCATCTTCTTCTTCTACTTTAGCTCTTTTCCTTTTAGGCCTTTCCTCTTCTTCTTCTTCATTATCATCTTCTACTAGATGTGCATGATGTCTTTTGTGAAGATTCTTCTTCTTCTTTGAAGGACAATTTCTAGCAAAGTGTCCTGGTTTGTGACAACTGTAACATTTAACTGAGGAGAGGTCTCTTTCTGAACTTACTCCTTTATTTTGAAATCTATGTGGAGGATGAGACCTCTTATGGACATTCTTCTTGGATTTGAAATGAATCCTTCTTCTTCTGGTGTGAGTGGCCAAAGCTTGGTCATCTTCTTTGAGCAAGACTTCTCTATTGGCTACCCTAGCTTCTTCTTGAATGCAATCCTCCCATACCACATCAAACTTCATACTTTCTTTTCTTGCACACATGCTTTGGATGAATGACTCCCAAGGTCTAGTGAGACCATTGAGAGCAGTCATGACTAGTTCATATTCATCAAGGGTGTCTCCAATGGCTTCTAGTTGTTCCTTGAACTGGGAGACCCTTGTGAAATAATCTTGAATAGATTCTCCTTTATTCATTTTGGTATTCTTCAATTGAGTTCTCAAATTCATCTTTCTATTGATGTTCCTCCCTTCATACATTCTGCCTAGGGCATCATACATTTCCTTTGGGGTATTCTTGGATGCCACTTGGGAAATCAAGTGGTCCTTGATAGAATCAACAATGATTCTCTTTGCCCTAATCAAGTCCTTCTTATACTTCTCTTTAGCTTCATCTTCCGCAGATTCTACAACCTCATCTTTGATATATTGGGCAAGATCATTCTCTTCAAGAATGAGACCAATCCTATATTTCCATGCTTGGAAATTCTCTATACCCTCTAGCTTGTCTTCAAGCTTAGTGCTTGGAGACATCTTATCCAGGAGGTCACAGAAATTGAAGTTTTTCAAAAGATAGAATACAAATTACCAGGAGATGTGCTTGATTGAATTGAGATGACTGGTGTACTCTGCTTCTAGAAACTTCAACTTTATACCCTTCAATTCTGACCAGCAATTTTCGGATCTGCAATAGGTTTTCTAGTTTATTGGTGCACAGGTTCGCAGTTTTTTCTGGTTTACTGGTTTTCTGGTCCAAAAGTCAAACTAGGGTTTGACAAAGCCCGGGGTTCTACCCACTCAAAAATTTCAGTCTAGGGCTTAGAATTTTGATTTTTAGGAGGATCATCCAGCCATGCTCTCAGAATCCAAAACTTCCAACTTTTGCAGAAACCCTAATTTTCACCGTAGGAGGAGAGAGAGGTATTTTCACCTTGTGAAAGATGTCCTATTCAGGCTAGCCTGATACCATGTTAATTTTAGCCTAAATTCACAAGCAAGATCACTGAAAGAAACACAATCACAAGATAGACAAAGATTTACCCTGGGAAATCCTCATGGGGTAGAAAACCTAGCAAAGCTTTCCTCAATATAGATAATCAACCAATACAAATATGTAGTCCCAAAACAAGAGCTCCTTCTCCTCCTACGCCGATCTCTCTCTCTCCCATGCGCAATACACAAGTGAGCGAATGAGTGATAAATGAGGAACACACCTCCTCTATTTATACTCATCTTCTAACTGACTTTTCACCCTAACTAGGCCGACCTCTCCTAAGAGAGTCTAATAACCCCTAAAAAACTAACTCAGGTCCGACCCCACAAGGGAGGTCTAATAACCCTAGTTACCACATTCTCTTGATGGAATAAACATCTCTGGATATACAATAGGGTCTCCACGGAGGAATGAAACATCTTTCAAATAATAAAGTAAAAATATAATATTCTTAGAAGTTACAATATCTCAACAACTTGAACTCTGCATCAGTAATTGGAATTAGAGAGGGAGGTCTCTACAAAGTTCCTAGAAAGCTCATTCAAGCCATGATCCATAACACAGTCAGTCCTTGTGAGATGTGGCATAGGGGGCTTGGTCATATCCATTTCAAAACGCTGCCTGGATTGCAGAAGATGGTAAAAGGTATGCCTATGTTTAAATATGAATATGATCGTGTTTGTAGAGGTTGCGCTCTTGGCAATAATATCAAGAAGAGTTTTCCTAGCATTACCAAAATATCCAAAGGGATCCTTGAATTAATTCATTCCAATCTCTGTTGACCTATGTCAACACCTTCCTTGAGTGGTTATTTGTACTATGTGTTGTTCATATATGACTTCTCCCACAAGTCTTGGATCTATTTTCTGAAGGTAAAGAGTGAAACTTTCAACAAATTTCAAGAGTTTAAAGCACTGTTTGAGAATTAGACTAGAAAGCACATTCATGCTTTGAGATATGATAATGGAGGAGAGTTCGAGTCTCATGAATTTAAAGAATTCTGTTGATATGTAGGAATAAGAAGATAGCTAACTGTACCCTACAACCCCTGACATAATGGGGTTGCTAAAAGAAAGAACATAACAATATGTGAGGATGCAAAATCCATGATGTGTGATCATGATCTGCCCACTTCCTTATGGGCATAAGCCTCCATCACTGCTATTGATATTCAAAACAGAATCACACATGCTATCTTGGAAGAAAATACTCCTAAAGAAGCTTTCACTGGTGAAAGACCAAATGTTGGACACTTGAATATTTTCGGTTGTCCCATCTACATTCATGTGCCAAAAGAGAAGAGGAGAAATATGGGACCATCTGAAAAGAAAGCTACATTCATTGGATATAGTGAATCCTCCAAAGCTTATAGAATCTATGTTCTAGGTAAAGGAACGTTGAAGTCAGCAGAGATGTAACTTTTCATGAATAGGTTTCCCTCAAGCGCTCTAAAGAACTTTAGTGTGATTCAGATATAAAGGAGCATGAGAATCCGATGATGGAGGATCCACGTTATGGTTCTCCTCTTTCAGATATTGAAAGGGAGAAGCCATAAGAGTCCTTAGATCCTCTTGACCCCGAAGAGCCAATAGAATTGGTAGAAATATCACTTAATGAACCTACTACTAAGAGGAGATCTGCCTGGTGTCGAGACGTTCTGCAAGAGGCATAAAAGTATGGACCACCATCAGGCACATCCAGAGAGCGAAGGAGACCTGAAAGATATCCAGGATATGTAGCACATATGAGTCACACCAGTGATTCAAAACCCACCACCTATGAGGAAGCTACAAATCAGCAAGTATGGACATATGCCATGGTGGAAGAATACAAATCCATCATGAAGAATTATGTGTGGGAAGTGGTTCCTAAACTTGAAGGGAAGTCAATAGTAACTTCCAAGTGGCTTTATAAAATCAAACATGCAAATGATGGCAGTATTGAAAAATATAAAGAAATATTTGTCGATTGTGGTTTCTCATAGAAACAAGGAATATAATATGATGAGAGATTCACTCTTGTGGCCAGGTACACTACTATTTGAGCCATGATTTCACTTTCCTCAGTTATGGGGTGGAAGTTTCACTAGATGGATGTAAAGACTGCCTTTCTCAATGGTGAAGTTTAGGAAGAAGTATACATACACCAAATTGAGGAGTTTATAGTTCATGGGAAGGATTCCCATGTATTCAAACTTAAGAAAGCATTGTATGGGCTTAAGCAGACCCTGAAGGCTTGGTATTCAAGGATTCACAACTATATTTAGAGATTGGGATTTTCCAAGTGAAGTTGACCCCAACCTGTACTTCAAGGTTGTGAAGAACCAACCACTGATCTTGTTTCTCTATGTTGATAACTTGATCCTTACTAGAGAGGAACAATAGATAACTCAGTGCAAAAGGGATGTCACTTTTGAGTTTGAAATGAAAGACTTGGGTCTTATGTACTACTTTCTTGGTCTATAAGTTTTGTAATGGAAAGATGAGATCTTTCTTTCACAAGGAAATTACACAGTTGATGTGTTGCACAAGTTTGGTATGATGGATTGTAAATCCATGTCTACACCAATGGTTTCTAATCTGAAGAAACTAATTGAGTCACATTCCAGATCAGATCCAGTGGATCCTACCATGTATAGACAGCTCATTGGTTCCTTGATGTATTTGATACATAGTAGACTAGACATATGTTATGCAGTGAGTATCTTGAGTTAGTTCATGTATGAGCCAAGACATAGACATTGGGTTACTGGAAAGCATGTGCTTAGATGCCTTCGAGTTACTATTTCTTATGGACTCAAATATGATTCTAGTGGAGGAGTGAAGCTACTTGGTTATGCTAACTCTGACTGGGGTGGTAGTATTGTGGACCGAAAGAGTACATCCAGATTTTGTTTTAGCTTGGGATCAACTATGATCTCTTGGGATAATAGGAAGTAGGGATCCGTAGCCTAGAATACTACATAAGCATAGTATATTGCAGCTAGTACTTCCTGCTGAGAAGCTTTGTGGCTTAGGAAGCTACTTACTGGGTTGTTCGGTGAGAATCTTGAGACTACTATCATTCACTCTAACAATCAGAGCTGCATCAAGCTCTAATAAAACCCTCTGTTTCATGGTAGATTGAAACACATTGATATGAAATACCAGTACATCGGAGACATGGTCTAGAGAGGTGCCACAAGACTTCCGTACATTTCTACTGGTGAGCAGATAATAGATATATTGACTAAACCTCTGTCCTTGACTAAGTATAGGTACTTTTGAGACAAGCTTGACATGGCAGAGAATGCCTCCCTCGCTGAGAGGGAGTGTTAAAGTTACAACATCATGAGTCGTTCTCCAAGTCAATCTTGTATGCTAAGATTAAGCCTCGTGTGTCGAGGTAGAGCCTTATAGGAGCCTGAGTTGGAATTAGGAAACTTGGAAAAGAATCTTGAGTTGGACTCAAGAATGAATAAGCCTCATGTGTTGAGGTAAGTGCTTTGTATGACAAAGTGATGATGTTGTACAGTCTTGCTTGGAAAGGCTAAGGTCTTGTGTGTCAAGACATATCCTCATGTGTTGAAGTGGTGCCTCATGTGTTGAGGTAATGCTTTGCACGTCGAAGCATGAATGGTGTGTGATCTACTGCTAACCATGATTGAGCTATTAAGTCTCCTCTTGAGACTGGCCACCTCTAGAGTGAATTACTTTAGCATATGACCACTTGGAATGATAGTAGAACAAGATGATCACATAATTGGAAAAATATCCTTAGTATATTTGATATGATAGATAAATTAAAGTTGGCACATGTGGACCATGCAGATAAGACAAGAGATAAACATAAGATGTGATAAGATAAGAGGGAACTCGATTTGCTCAGTAATGATAAATAATTCAATTAAATAAGAGAGAACTCGAATTGCTAAACTTTAGTGATGTTAACAAGAAAGACCTTTAGTTAATTAAAGGAGAATTTGAATTGTTCACTTCATCGATGTTATCAAGAAGGACTTTCGTTAAAAGAGTTAAACCAAGTGTTAATAAAGAGGATCTAGTTAACTAAAGTGTCTTGCATGTCAACACTTGAGTTAAACTAAAATATGACACTTAAGTTGAATAAAAGACAACACTTGAGTTACGACACTTGAGTTGCGACACTTGAGTTACAACACTTAAGTTACAACACTTGCATGATGACACTTGAGTTAGCCTCCTGACTAAGTGACCTAGCATCCAGATGAAGGGTGAGTTCATCCTAAAGTTAGATGATAAAAATAGAAGCCAAAGCATGAGAAGAATGATATATATATGTTATGAAAGATTGATAAATTCAATGTGAGAGAAAATTCCCTTCTCTCTTGAAGGCAATGCACTTTCTTTGTGCAATATATTATTCTGAGTTCTATTCTTCCATCTTCTCTCTTGCTCTGTTATTGCACCAGGGGTCTTGGTATTTCTCTCTGATAATGCACCAGTGGTGCTTGATTTAATATGCTCATTGTAAAGACATTCTCTGCTATCTATCAATATTATAAGGAATATTTTGCTGGGGTTTTCTCCCTCAAGTACTAGAGGGTTTCCCTAGGGTAAACACTATGTCTCATGTGAATTCTTATGCTTTTGATTATTCATTGATTTCAAGTTCTACTATAATTCTGCATTAATATAAGAAATTTAACATGGTATCAAAGCTCAAGGTGTGAATGAGCTAAGTTTTGCAGTCAAAATTGATCCTATGTTGATCCTGAGTGGAAAAAGTTTAGCATAGTACTTGAAGAATAATGGCTTCAATATCAGTAAGACCAGTAGACCGACTTGAAGGAACTTCGAACTTTAATACTTGGAATGTTAGGATTTTGAATATCATGGAAGAGCATGATCTAAATGGATATGTATCCAATGTTGTTGAATAGCCCACTTCTAATGTTGGGCGCATTACTTTCAATAAGAATCAAACCAAATCAAAGAGAATCATTTATGATTCTGTGAAAAACAATTTGATTCCTATGATTATTCCATTGAATACTGCAAAGGAGTGCTTCGACACCTTGACAAATATTTATGAGAATAAGGCTCCTAGTCAGAAGAGATACCTGAAGAAGAAGCTTCGTAATCTGAGGATGGAGAAGGACAGAACCATTGCTTTCTTCTTCACAAATATCTCTTAAGTAATAAATCAACTCATGAGCATTGGAGTTACTATCGAAGATGATGATCTTATTCAGATTGTTGTGGATGGTGTTCCATCCTCATGGGAGACATTCTTGGCTTCTATTAGTGATGAAGAAGTACAACCAAACTTTGAAATATTGTGGCATGATTTCCTTCAAGAAGTAGGGTGAATTGAAATAAAAAAATGATTCTTCCAAACAAGAGAACCTTGCTCTTATGGAAAGGACAGAGAGAGTATGACAAGGACGAAGAGAGGAAATAAATCCTTTTCTCAGATGAAGTTTCCTCATAAAAAAGAAAATAATACAACAATAACTTTGATAAGTCTAAATTAAAATGCTTCAACTGCAATAAGAAGGGCCGCTTTGCAAGAGACCGCCATGCAAATCAAAGAGGAAAGTTCAAGGGTAGATTTCATGCTTCTACTGCTACAAAAGATGAACCTATAAGAAATAATTCTTCCAATGATCACGAGACAAGGAAGGAGTACTAGCTTGTCTTATCCCTATTTGGATCCATTACAACTATTGTTGAGACATGGTTGGTAGATAGTGGCGCATCCAAGCACATGACTGGATTTTGGAGTGGTATCACAGATCTGAAGGAAAAGAAGTTCTCCTGTCAGGTGGAGCTTGGAGATAATACCACCTATTCGATCCACTTCTTTTCAATTGGATTTAGGAGATGTACTTCATGTTGATGAAATCCTATTTGTTCCCTAATTGAAGAAGAACCTCCCGTCTGTTTCAGTTTTAAAAGATAAAGGATTTAGAGTAATCTTTATGGACAATAAAACATTCTTATGGCCTAAGCATGAAGACTTGAACTCCACATCAGTAATTGGAGTTAGGGAGGGAGGTCTCTACAAAGTTCCCAGAAAAGCTCATTCAAGCCATGATCCATAACACATTCAGTCCTTGGGAGTTGTGGTATAGGAGGCTGGGCCATATCCATTTCAAAGCACTACTTGGATTTCATAAGATTGTAAAATTTATTCCTATGTTTAAATTTGAATATGATAGTGTTTGTAGAGCTTGCACTCTTGGAAAGAATATCGAGAAGAGTTTTCCTAGCAGTACCAGAATATCCAAAGGGATCCTTGACTTAATTCATTCCAATCTATGTGGACCTATGTCAACAACTTCCTTGAGTGGTTATTTGTACTATGTATTGTTCATAGATGACTTCTCCCACAAGTATTGGATCTATTTTATGAAGGCAAAGAGTGAAACTTTGAACAAGTTTCAAGAGTTTAAAGCACTAGTTGAGAATTAGAATGGAAAGCACATTCTTGCTTTGAGATATGATAATGGAGGATATTTCGAGTCTCATGACTTTAATGAATGCTATCGAGATGCGGGAATAAAAAGAAAACTGAATGAACCCTACAAACCCCAATAGAACGAGGTTGCTGAAAAAAAGAACATAACAATATGTGAGGCTACAAAATCCATGATGTGTGATCAATATCTGCCCACTTCCTTATGGGAAAAAGCATCCAACACTTATGTTTACATTCAGAACAGAAGTCCGCATTCTATCCTAGAAGAAAAGACTCCTAAAGAAGCTTTCACTGGTGAAATACCAAATGTTGGACACTTGAATATTTTTGGTTGTCCTGTCTACATTCATGTCCCAAAATGGAAGAGGAAAAAGATGGAGCCATCCAAAAAGAAAGGTACATTAGTTGTATATAGCTAATCCTCCAAAGTTATAGATCTATGTTCTAGGTCAAAGGCACATTGAAGTCAACAAAGATGTAACATTTCATGAAGAGGCTATCCTCAAGTGCTCTAAAGAACTTCAATGTGATTCAGATATGGAAGAGGATGAGACTCCCATGCTGGAGGATCCAGGTTCTGGTTCTCCTCTTTCAGATATTGAGAGGGAGAATCTAGAAGAGTCCTTAGATCCGCTTTATCTTGAAGAGCCAGTAAAAATGGTATAAATATCACTTAATGAACCTCCTGCTAAGAGGAGATCTACCTGGTGTTGAGACATTCTACAAGAGGTAGAAAATCATGGAGTACAATCAGGCACATCCAGAGAGTCAAGGAGACCTGAAAGATATTCAGGATATGTAACATAGATGAGTCACACCATTGATTCAGAACTCGCCACGTTTGAGGAAGCTACTAAGCAGTAAGTATGGAAAGATTCCATGGTGGAAGAATACAAATCCATAATGAAGAATGATGCACGGGAAGTGGTTCCTAAACTTGAATGGAAGTCAATAGTAACTTCCAAGTGGATTTATAAAATCAAACATGCAGCTAATGGAAGTATCGAAAAATATAAATCAAGATTTGTGGCTCATTGTTTCTCATAGAAAGAAGGAATAGACTATGATGATAGATTCTCTCCTGTGGCCAGGTACACTACTATTCGAGCCATGATTTCACTTTCCTCAGTTCTGGGGTGGAAGCTTCACTAGATGGATGTGAAGACTGCCTTTTCTCAATGGTGAAGTTGAGGAAGAAGTATACATACAACAACCTAAGGGGTTTGTAGTTCATGGGAAGGAGTCCCATGTATCCAAACTTCAGAAAGCCTTATATGGGATTAAGCATTCCCTAAGGGATTGGTATTCAAGGATTCACATCTATCTTCAGAGATTGGGATTCTCCAAAAGAGAAGTTGAAACAAACATGTACTTCAAGGTTGCGATGAACCAACCACTGATATTGGTTCTCTATGTTGATGACTTGTTCCTTACTAGAGAGGAACAAGAGATAGCTCGGTGCAAGAGGGAGATCACTTATGAGTTCGAAATGAAAGACTTGGGTCTTATGCACTACTTTCTTGGTCTGGAAGTTTGGTAAAGGAAATATGAGATCTTTATTTCACAAGGAAAGTACACAATTGATGTGTTGGGAAGGTTTGGTATGATGGATTGTAAATGCATGTCTACACCAATGGTTTCTAATCCGATAAAACTACATGAGTCGGATTCTATACCGGATCTAGTGGATCCTACCATGTATAGATAACTCATTGGTTCCTTGATGTATTTGACACATAGTAGACCAAACCTATGTTATGTAGTGAGTATCTTGAGTCAATTCATGTCTGAGCCAAGACATAGACATTGGGTTGTTGCCAAGCATATGCCTAGATACTTTCTAGGTACTATTGCTTATGGACTTAGATATGATTCTAGTGGAGGAGTGATGCTACTTGGTTATGCTGACTCTGACTAGGGTGGTAGTATTGTGGACCAAAAGAGTACATCCATATTTTGTTTTAGCTTGGGATCAGCTATGATCTCTTGGTCCAGAAGGAAGTAGGGCTTTGTAGCCTAGAGTACTACATAAGCAGAGTATATTGAAACTAGTACCTCCTACCGAGAAGCAATGTGGCTTAGGAAGCTACTTGTTGGGTTTTTTGGTGAGAAGCTTGAGACTACTGTCATTCACTCTAGCAATCAGAGTTGCATCAAGCTCTTAGAAAACCATGTGTTTTATGACAGATCAAAACACATTGAGATTGAATACCATTACATCAGAGAAATGGTCAAGAGAGGTTCCATAAGACTTCAGTACATTGCTACTGGTGAGAAGATAGCATATATCTTAACTAAGCCTTTGTCCTTGACAAAGTATAGTTAATTCCAAGACAAGTTTGGCATGGCAGAGAATGCCTCCCCAATTGAGAGGGGGTGTTAAAGTTACAACATCATGAGTCATTCTCCAAGTCAATCTTGTGTGCCAAGATTGAGCCTTGTGTGTCGAGGTAGTGCCTTATAGGAGCCCAAGTTGGACTCAGGAAACTTGGAGAAGAATCTTGAGTTGGACTCAAGAATGAATAAGCCTCATGCATCGAGGTAAGTGATTTGTATGACAAAGTGATGATGTTGTACAATCTTGCTTTTCAAGGCTAAGGTCTTGTGTTTCAAGACAAATACTCATGTGTTGAGGTGGTGTCTCATGTGTTGAGGTAATGCTTTGCATGTCGAAGCATGAATGGTGTGAGATGTACTACTAACCATTGTTGAGCTATTAAGTCTCCTCTAGAGACTGGCCACCTCTAGAGTGAATTACTTTAGCATATGACCACTTGGAATGATAGTAGAACAAGATGATCACATCAATGGAAAAATCTCCTTAGTATATTTGATATGATAGATAAATTAAAGTTGGAACAAGTGGACCATGAAGATAAGGCACGAGATAAGGATGAGATGTGATAAGATAAGAGAGAACTTGATTTGTTCAGTAATGATAAACACTCCAGTTAAATACGAGAGAACTCGAATTGTTAAACTTTAGTGATGTTAACAAGAAATACTTTAGTTAATTAAAGGAGAATTTGAATTGTTGACTTCAGTGATGTTATCAAGAAGGACTTCATTTAAAAGAGTTAACTAAATGTTAATGAAGAATATCTATTTAACTAAAGGGTAGATTGCATGTCAACACTTGATTTAAAATAAAATACGACACTTAAGTTGAACTAAAATACAACACTTGAGTTATGACACTTGAGTTGCGACACTTAAGTTATGACACTTTCATGACGACAGTTGGTTTAGCCTCATAACTAAGTGACCTAACATCTAGATGAAGGGTGAGTCCATCCTGAAGTCAGAAGATAAAAATAGAAGTCGAAGCATGAGAAGAATGATATATATATGTTAAAAATGATTAATGAATTCAATGCGAGAGCAAATTCACTTCTCTCTTGAAGGAAATGTGCTTTCTTTGTGTATGATATTATTCTGAGTTCTATTCTTCCATCTTCTCCCTTGCTCTATGATTGCACCAGGGATTCTTGGCATTTCTCTCTGATAATGCACCGGGGGTGCTTGATGTAATATGCTTATTGTAAAGACATTCTCTGATATCTATCAATATTCTACGGAATATTTTGTTGGGGTTTTCTCCCTCAAGTACTCGAGGGTTTCCCCAGGGTAAATACCATGTCTCATGTGAATGCTTATGATTTTGATTGTTCATTGATTTCAAGTTCTACTATAATTTCACATTAAGATAAAAAAAATTAGAATAAGAAGGTGCTCCAAACGAACTAGTTGAAATCTTAGCTGGCGGAGTACCATTTTGGAGATGGCGTAGAAGGTTGATAATTATTTTTGATTCACCTTCTACAATTATTTTTGAGAAATGATGAGAAGAGGCGATCTTGTTTCCTTCGTATAGCGCCCATAGTTATGCTGCATTGTTTGTTTCAATACCCAATACTCCGACGAATGAACAAAGAATCTCTCCCTGGGAGTTTTCAAAGACTCCTCCGAATCCGACTTGTCCTCGATTTCCCTTGGAGGTCTCGTCAAAGTTTAATTTGATGAAATTATAATCCAGAGCCTACCACTTTAATGTACTGCGAGGATCCATTGTATTTGATCGAGGGGTACTACAGGGAGGAGGCTCAACTATCCACTGGTTTAGGATTATTTTTCCCGAGTTTATCCATCAAAGTCCTCTCCGTGCTATCCTAGGATAACCACCATTTCTGTGATGTGATGCTTGATGTTGTTCTAGACTTCCATGAGGGAGAGGTTGGATTTCTTGAAGATAAGTCTGTTCCTTTCTTTCCATACTTCCCACATTATGAATCCTGGGATCAACTACCAAATTGTTGGAATATTCTCTCCATCATTTTTCAGTTTTGCATGCATCCAGTCATCATGCATGCATTTGCATGCATCTAGTCATCATTTTGGTGGTCCTCCCAACACCTAAAGCCTAATTTCATCTCCCTAGATCCTGTCTTCAGGCCTTAGTAGCCCTCCTACCTACCTGATTCGCCCTATTTGATTCTCCTGCATGACATGTGCGCCTTTTCTCACTTACCAGGAGTTATCATTCAGTTAGAGCGCCTTATCTCACACACCAGGTGTCTGACTGTCAGTTAGAGTATTGATTGAGTATTTCTTCCACAGATTGCTCATCCTAACTTCCTATAGATCCTAGTTAGCTACTTCTGGAGTGCCACTTGACCTTCTGACAACATCATGCGCCCTCCTTGGAGTCTCCATCCCTTGATTCATGCCTAGATGGCTCTGTTAGACTCAGTTAGACTCATTTGACTGAACTTTGACCATTTATGACTGATATTGTTGATTGGATGATGTCTCCAATGTGTGATGAACTTGCAATAATTAATTAATGCAAATACACGAGATATCAGAAATAATAGAACATAATCACTTTTATATTGATCACGGGCCACTTCTAGGGGGCAACCTCCTTTGAGCAAGATCAATACAATTAACTTCACGGTGCCTTCAATGACCTCAACACACACTTATATACTAAGTCTATGCCCAATACTATGAGTCAAAACCATGGGACATATAATACTACGGGACGACTTACAAAGCATATGCATCCAATACTATGGGTCAATACTATGGGCTAATATAAACTACGGATCAACAAATACTACGGGACGACTTACAAAGCATATGCGTCCAACAACAATATACTAACATAGTAAAGAGAAGGGTTGACATAGGTTCCTAACATCCCGCATTGTTTGTGGGGTGGTGATGCCGGTTACAGCATGGAGAGAGATCTCGGGTGGGTCGTCCTAAGATGGGGTGTCAACAGGCGGGTGTTGAAAGTCGACCTGATCATCTACTGTATCTGTAGCTTCTTCACCAAGTTCTAAGGCAGGCGAAGAATCCACATCCAAGAGATAGAGCTTTTGTTGAACACATCTATGTCCCTGAGTGAATTTCTCATCACAATTATAGCAAAGCCCTTTTTCTCGGCGTGCCTGCATTTCTATTTCAGACAAATGCTTGATAGGAGTTGGTTGAGGAGAAGGCGTGATGGGAGGTCGCTGGGAACCCATATTTCTGAAGGGAACAAAGGTGGGTTTGGAGCGTTGTTGAGCTGCGATCTTGTCCTCGGCCAGCTTAGCCAACCCTAGGACTTCCATCATTGTGTTGGGACAAAACATTTTGACCTCTGAGCGGATTTCATCCTTGAGACCACTGATAAAACAACTCCTGTAGAATTCATCAGACAATCCTTCTGTGTGATTGGCCAATTTCTCAAATTCTGTCTGATACTCTCTCACTGTGCCAATTTGGTGAAGCTTAGTGAGTGCTCCTGTGAAATCATCAAAAGCACTAGGACCAAATCGTGGCAAAATGAGTTGGCAAAAATCTGTCCAGTTTGGCTCGGGATGAGCTTTGATGTACCAACGGTACCATTGAAGGGCTTCCTGTTCCAAATGAAAGGATGCAAGTGGAACTTTCTGGACATCAAAAGTATTATGCAGACTGAAATATTGTCCTGCTCAGTATATCCATCCAGTCGGATCAGTACCATTGAAGCGAGGAAAATCAATCTTCGGCCCACGAAAATTGCTGGAAGAAGAGAACCGGGTGGCTGCAAAAGATTCTGGCTGTCGGTTATTGTTCATGGCTGAATGTTGAAGATGGAGGCTGAGAAATTTTTCATCTAGATCTTGGAGTTTGGTTTGGATGGCTGCAAGTGCTTCCTCCATGGTGTTTGCTCCTGCACGGGTGACAACCATAACCAGTTTTTTTTTTTTTTTTTGGGTGGAATGGGTAGAAAAACACAAACAGAAGCTGATTTAGTAAAGGGAAATTTGGATTGGGGAAACAATCTGATGGGTAATTGGGGTTTGACTAGATTTTGGACACCGTTGAAAGGACAAGAAAGAAAAAAGGGGGATTTCAGAAGCGGGGTGATAGAATGAGAAAATTTGGCAGAGAGGGACAAAGAAGCAGAATTCAGAAAGGAATTATGTGGTAAAATTTGAAGGTGATTGGGTGAAATCTGAGGAAGTTATGGAAAACCCTAAAAATAGACAAATATGGGATTTCGGGCTTTGAGAAGGGGAATTGGGGATAGGGTCCTCAGGAATGAAAGATGCAGAATGGAATGAAAGGGGTTCCCCGGAAATTTCAAGGGAAACAGAGTGAAAACAATTGAGATATGGAGAAAAAACTGAATTTTTATTTTTTTTTTATTTTTATTTTTTATGTTTATTTTTATGTTTTTTTTTATTTTATTTACTTATTTTTTTTTTCTTTTCAGAAATGGATTGGCAACAGCGACGCGGAAGGGATCCGCAACTGGATCTGCAACGGTGCGGAAGGGATCGAAAACGGCTGGATCTGAAACGGCGACTGGTTCTGGAACGACTTTCAGAATAGATCTGAAATGGCTGGATCTGGAGCGGAAGTGATCGGCAACAGTTCAACTGAAAATAGATATGGACCCCAGGTATGTGCGGCTTCCTAACAGTTCAGGGGTTTCAATCGGCCACCAATGCTGTCTGCCGGCTTGTGTATTGGGGCAGTACCCCTCACTCCACAGCTCAGGTAAAACTGATAACCGCTTTGCCACAAACGACAGCTCTTGGTTTACCTCACGGGTGGAAACTAGTCAATCAGGTAGGGGTCGTTGCCCTTTTCGCTGGTAGGTCCTCTCAATGGGCCAGCTACTTCGGGGTTCCTGTGGTACTCCTCACAATGAGTTTTAGGGCTTATGCCCAAGTACTTCCCACAGTTAAGTGGATAGGGATTATTCCCAAATCCTAACCTGCAATAGATGCGAAAAAAAAATTTGGCAGAAATTTCACCCAGCGAGCCCAAGAAAGTGCTATGATACCAGATGTGATGAACCTGCAATAATTAATTAATGCAAATACATGAGATATTAGAAATAATAGAATAGAATCACTTTTATATTGATCACGGGCCACTTCGAGGGGGCAACCTCCTTTGAGCAAGCTCAATACAATTAACTTCACGGTGCCTTCAATGACCTCAACACACACTTATATACAAAGTTTATGCCCAATACTATGAGTCAAAACCATGGGACATATAATACTACGGGACAACTTACAAAGCATATGCGTCCAATACTATGGGCTAATATAAACTACGGATCAACAAATACTACGAGACGACTTACAAAGCATATGCGTCCAACAACAATATACTAACATAGTAAAGAGAAGGGTTGACATAGGTTCCTAACACAATGTTATTCAAGCCACACTTTGAGGATGATTCGAATGACCTCTTGGTTAATTCGAATTCTATTAACAGTTGTTGTATTGTATTCAGTTTTCAAAGTGCCAGCTCACAGGTGATGTATGATTATACTGCTATTCTCCATTTTCTGTGTTCATGAGTGATTATTGACTACATTCTTCTCTTCTTCTCTGCACTTCTTGAGTGAGTTTGTTTGTGAGGTTTGTTTTAGTTGCTAGATCCTATTGCAGATTATTACATGGTATCATAGCTTGTAGAAACTATTCGAATTGCAGCCATTGCAACAACAACATTTATTTGAGCAGCTGTCTTTCACTTGAGCACCAGAAGCCTCTGAGTTTCCACAAAAAATCCTGGTGCTATTACCTTGAATTCACTGGAGCAATCCAGTGAGGTCTAGCCAAGTGAAGGAATTCGTCATATGTTCTCAGTGTCCTAAGGCAATGTTCATTTGAAGTGTAGCAAATATCCATCAACAAAACTCCTCTTGGTTTGCAGGTTTATTCACCCATTCGAATTCCTCTTCAATTCGAACTCCACTGCTCAGATGGATCTAAAACTCAATTCTTCCAAGTATGTCGAATGGAAGTCCAAGATGTCCGTCTTCATGACGTCCAAGAGCTTCACCAAGATACTAAATGGAACTATGGTCGAACCCCTCAGTGCAGAAGAGAAATCCAAGTACTTGGATAGGCTTGATGAAGCAGTAGGATTACTCCTTCTCTCAATTTCTGAAGATCTTCACTTCCCTGTCATCGATCTAACATCTCCAAAATAGGTTTGGGACAAGCTCGAATCCCTCTTTGGACAGAAATATGATTTGAAAGGTCATAAATTGGAGAATGAACTCATCTCATTGAGTCTTGAAAGCTTCGAATCCATCAATGCTTTCCTAACCAAGTTCAAAAGCTCGATTTCACAGTTGAAGAGATACGAGATGGTGAAAGAAGACAAACAACTCATTCTTGCCATTCTCTCAAAATTGGGGCCAAATTTTTCAGTTTTTGTCTCCACATTTCAGTCAGCTAAGATGTCCATTCCAAAATGGAAGTTTCCTACACTTGATGACTTCATCCAATCTCTCACACAAGAGGAGGAGAAGTTAATCTCCATGGGAATGATAAAACCAAAGTTGGATTTGGCCCTTACAGCTGCTGAGGCCAAAAGGCAAGCAAAAGGCAAGCAAAAGGTTTTTGAAAAAAGAGCGAATGATACAAAGCCAAAAGATGTTCCATATCAGTCAGATGGGGATTCGAATTCAAACAAGAACAAGCAATCTCAGAAAGACAAATCCAAGTGCACATATTGTCATCGAGGATTTAATCCTGAGAGTTCTTGTATGAGGAAAACTATAGATATGATGGCTCAGTTACTTGAGAAGAACGATCCCTGTACTTGCATGTGCAAGGAAGCAAGATATTGAACCCTATAAATTTGAGGACAAAGAAAGATGCCATGCTCTCATGGCAAGTGCATCAAAATAATCCTCTTTCATCATAGATTCAGGAGCATCAAGATATATGTCTTCCTCCAAATATCTCTTCTCCAACTTCAAATGCTTAGTTGGCCCTTCCATCATGTTGGGCAATGATTCATAAGTCTCCTCTCAGGGGATTGGAAGAATCAATTTTTACCATGGCTACTTCTCAGATGTTCTTTATGTTCCTTCTCTCACAACAAATATACTTTCAGTGTACCAAATGACTCATATTGGAGAGCCCAAAAGAGTGATCTTTTCTACAAATGAAGTCGAGATACAACACATGGTTTCAAGGGAAATCATTGCAAAAGGAGTTGTAAATCACACTTAAAACTCTATGAGTTTTCTCATTTGCTTCCTCTCTCCAAACAATCTTCTCTTCATCCTCATGCAAATGAAGAGAGTAGGATATGGCATGAGAGATCTGGGCATCTCAACTACAAGCATTTGCAAAACTTGCAAGCTCAAAATGTGGTTGAAGGTCTTCCAAATGGCAAGTTTGTTCATGGCACCTTCAAAGGTTGCTTGAAAGACAAAGATCCACCAAAGAAGATTGAGAAAAAGAGTACTCTTGAAGAAGTGCGAATGCTAGATCCAGATCCACAAGAACCTGAAGATCTAGCTCCTATTTGTTCAACTCCTATTGCAAAGTGGGCCACCACTATTTCATCCACCAATGATCTTGTTGAAGATCCATCATCATCATGTCCTAGTTCTTTTGATAATTATCTCACCTATGTTGGTTCGAAGGATATATCAAAGAACTACATGCACATTTTGAAACAGCTTCATAATATTCACATTTTTGGATATGTTCCCACCATGTTTGAGCAAGAGAGAAAAGCTTCATCACATGAGATTTCAGATTCAGAGTTTGGAAGTGATGATGAGCCAGTTTCACTTGCATCTTCACACGAGATTTCAGATTTAGAGTTTGGAAGTGATGATGAGCCAGTTTCACTTGCAACTTCACATGAGATTTTAGATTTAGAGTTTGGAAGTGATGATGAGCAAGAGAGCAAACCTTCATCACATGAGATGTCAGATTAAGTATCTGAAGATGGAGATGATGAAGAGTGAATGCTATACCCATATCCACAAGAACCCGAAGGTCTAGCAACTGATGATGAAGATGAGCGAATGGGAGATCTAGATCCATAAGAACCTGATGATCTCTCACTTGATGATCCTCCTCTTCCTCGATGGGCAGCCATTACTCTTAGATCTGGCGGTGATTTGGTTGGTGATCCAACTGATCGATAGAGAACCATATCAGATTTTCAGAATGGAAGGTTTCATCCTTCTCACATTACTGATCCATTTCATCCTTCTTCGGAAAAGAAGGACACTTGCCTCCTTCTAAGGTGAGTGATGACATGCTACATTAGCATCCTTCAGTCTATTTTGAGGGAGGGATTTCTTCCCATTGGGTTTTCCCTCTTTCCTCATTTATTTGATTAGATTATTGTACAGGGTGACCTTTGGTCTCAGTTACTAGGGCCCTACTATTTATTTATTCAGTACTACCTCATAGTATAGTTTGAGGGAGGGTGTTGGAATATTCTCTCCATCATTTTTCAGTTTTGCATGCATCCAGTCATCATGCATGCATTTGCATGCAACTGCATGCATCCAATCATCATTTTGGTGGTCCTCCCAACACCTAGAGTCTAATTTTAGCTCCCTAGAGCATGTCTTCAGCCCCTAGTAGCCCTCCTACCTACTTGATGCACCCTATTTGATTCTCCTGCATGACATGTGTTCCTTTTCTCACCTACCAGGAGTTATCATTTAGTTATAGCACCTTATCTCACCTACCAGGTGTCTGACAGTCAGTTAGAGCATTGATTGAGTAGTTCTTCCACTAATTGCTCATCCTAACTGCCTGTAGCTCCTAGTTAGCTAGTTCTGGAGTGCCACTTGACCTTCTGACAGCCTCATGCACCCTCCTTGGAGTCTCCATCCCTTGATTCATGCCTAGATGGTTCTGTTAGACTCAGTTAGACTCATTTGACTGACCTTTGACCATTTATGACTGATATTGTTGATTGGATGATGTCTCCAATGTTATCCAAGCCACACTTTGAGGATGATTCGAATGACCTTTTGGTTAATTCAAATTCTATTGACTGTTGTTGTATTGTATTCAGTTTTCACAGTGCCAGCTCACAGCTGATGTATGATTATACTGCTATTCTCCATTTTCTGTGTTCATGAGTGATTATTGACTACATTCTTCTCTTCTTCTCTGCACTTCTTGAGTGAGTTTGTTTCAGTTGCTAGATCCTACTGCATATTATGACACAAATCTTATCGAGGATAGGATTTTTGTAAACCTTGTTGTGCCATGTTTTCAGTGTTTCTATGACATTGTACTTCTAGCGGTCCGATTGACACATTAAGGTATCCATTCGGTCCAAAACTTGAGAGCTAAAGGGGCATCCATTAAGAAAATGATTGATAGTTTCACTATCTTGAGAACATAGGTGATAGATGGAGGGGCCAAGGAATCCTTGACGCTGAATATTCTCCTAGGGGAGGATCCTGCCTCACCCAACTAGCCAAAGGAAGGAACAAATTTTGGGCCATTAGCCAATGTGCCGTATCTTTTCCCATAGAATGTTCTTATTCAGTAGGTGAGCCCCTGTCTTTATCAGATATCCTTAACCATGAAATTT
Organism: Larix kaempferi; assembly: GCA_027924585.1. Taxonomy (NCBI): domain Eukaryota; kingdom Viridiplantae; phylum Streptophyta; class Pinopsida; order Pinales; family Pinaceae; genus Larix; species Larix kaempferi. The sequence continues at coordinate 12,056,075 of BSBM01000368.1, forward strand.
CCAAATGAGGAGTGGCCCCATCGGAGAATATCCGGTCCCTATTTTATTTTGATCCTTCTCTTACTTATAGCATCAATCCAGGGTAGAATATTGACCTGCTCCTGAAGACCAAGCTCTGCATTGGTGAGTTTCCATTGCCTCCAAATGATGCCTTCCTCCTATTCTTTCCAGTAGTGATGGAATTAGTGGTTATGGAATCCTTCAATTCCCACCATGACTTCATGGAGAGAGTCATCCATTTGAAGGCGGGGAAGTTGCGCCAGGAATCTGTCCAGAGACGTGCATTGTTCCCATTCCATATTTTCAAAAAATAGTGATCACTAATAAGGTGTCTATGTTTTTTAGGCTGCATTCCATATCAGTGAGCCTTGTTGTTGCAAATCCCATCGTGTCAAATCAGTGTCGTCTACATTGGGATCATATTTTGCATGCCACAGTTTGGCCCAATTGTCATTCAGTATTTTGATCCATCTCCACCAAAATTTGCCTCTCATCACTTATTTTAAGGTCTTGGGGTCTCTCAAAACCAGGACTCCCGATGTTTTAGGTATACAAAGTTCCACCCATTTGACAATATCCCACTTATTTCCATCGTCATCTCCACTCCAAAGGAAATTCCTTTGAATGTTTCGAATATTTTTAAGAACAATATTTGGGGCCGCTAGGGATGAGAAGAGGTAATGTGGAATGGATTGAATAATAGTGTTGAGGAGGATTATGTGGCTTGGTAGATTTAAAGTCTGAAAGGTCCAATAGGAGAGATGCCTTTCCAAAGAGGTTATGATTTCCTCCTAAGAGCTATTCCATAAGGTGTTGTCAATCAGGGGAATGCCTAAGTATTTGGACGGAAGGGTACTCCTAGTAAAGCCAATAATCCTGGAGATGTGGTGCTGGATGAAAAGAAGGGTATTGAAAAAGAATATTTGATATTTGGATTTGTTAATAGAATTTCCTGAGGATTCACTAAAATCATTGAGGATTGAATGGATGGTGTTAGCTTTCTTGACATAGGGGGAACCCATGAGAAGGGTGTCATCTACAAATTGGCTGTGGGTGGGAGGAGGATTTATACCATGAAGGGGGAGGCCGATTAGAGAACGGTCATTGGTGGCAACTTTGATTTTCGTGCTGAGGCCTTATGCCATTAAGATAAAAAGGAAGGGCGAGATCAGATCAACTTGCTGAATACCTCTTGAGGTTGAAAAGGTTTCAGTTAGGGAGCCATTCAAGAGGATATAAAAGAAAGATGAAGAGGTGAGATTCATGACCCAATTTATCCAAAGATTACTGAAGCCAAAATTATTCAAGACCTCTCTCATATATTGCCAACTTAACTTATCAAATGATTTCAAGATATTCGGTTATATGAGCATACATGGAGGACACATGACTCAGAGAGAGTGAACCATTTCATGGGCCATGATGACGCTATCCATAATATTACTACCCTCGACATAGCCCATATGGTCTGGAGAGATCAAGCTCAACATTAAGGGCTTCGGACGAAGAGTGATGACTTTGGTAATGATCTTATAGATGACATTGCTGAGAGCTATCAGTTTGAAGTTTTTTGGGTTCTCGACTTTGTCTTCCTTGGGTATGACCACAAGGAGGTTGCATTTAGAGCCGTAAGAACCTCTTGAGACTTCCTAGAATCCTCCACGAGTTTCCATACCTCTTCCTGGACAAGGGACCAACAATGGTGGAAGAAATATATTGTGAAACCATCCAGGCCTGGTGATTTCCCTGCTGCCATCTCCTTCATTGCATGATCCACTTCTTCTTGTGTAATAGGTCACATGAGGATCGTGTTTTGTTCCTCTATGACCAAACAGGGGATGTGCTGAGTGATCTTTCATATGTCCTCTTCGCAATTCCTATTCGACTCTATCGTGAGATTATTGTAGAATTCCACAAGCTCCTTTTCAATATCTCTCCTGGTAGTGACCATTTCCCCTTGCGAGGTTTTCAATTTTTTGATGTGGTTGACATGTCTGCGCTGAATAGTTGATTGGTGAAAGAACCTAGTATTGCATTCTCCTTCTTTTATCCAGTGACCACAAGATTTTTGTCACCATAGGACTTCTTCCCTTGCATTCTACATTTTGTTGTTCCAATGATTTTTCCTTCTCAATAAGCTCTTCTGTGCATCCCTAAGAAATAAGTCCTGTTGAGTTTGTTTCATCTGCAGGTCCAGATCCCTCTAGTCTTGGAAAATGTTTCCAAAGCTGGTTCTGTTCTAGTGCTTGAGATTTTGTTTGAAATTCTTGAGCTTATGTTGAAACCGATACATAAGAAAGCCTCTTTGGATAGAGGAATCCTCCCACCAAGTACTATAATTTTCTAGAAACTCCTTGTTGGTTAGCCAAAACTTTTCAAAATGGAAAGGTTTGAGAAGAGTTGGACCAACAATATCCATTGAGAGATTAATTGGTCAATGATTTGATCCAAAGAGAGGGATGATAAAGGATTCTAGGGATATACCAACCATAAAAAGAGAGTCACTTACCAGGAAACAATCTAGACGATAGGCCACATGATGAGATACATATCCCCTATTTCTCCACGTAGAAGTTCCATTGGTCGTGTTCAGATCAATCAGCTTTATCTCCTCGATAGTGAGATTGAATTCTTCACTACCCCTTTCCAGCCTTATGATGCCTCCTTGTTTTTCATCAAGGGAGGTAATCATATTGAAGTCTCCTCCTAGGACCCAAAATTGATCCCCTACAATATCTTTAATGTGATGAATGATTTGTAGTAAGATGATATTTTCTTGAAGAATCTGGGGAACATAGGCGTTGGTTAGGATGCCACAGATCCCATATTAAAATGTTTATAACTGATGGAGATCGTCTAGCGGGTGGGGAAGGAGGATTTGATCTCCACAGAACTTGGATTCAAAAGAATGGATAAGCCGCTAACATTTCCCCTTTCATCGTTCGCTATGATGTCCCCATTCCTCCAACATTGAGGAATAATGCATTTGGCCTCTTCTCTTGAGAAGTTTGTCTCCTGGAGGAGAAGAATGTCCAAGTGTTCTTCCATGATCATTTTTCGCAAGATTCGTTGCTTGCTCATGTTGTTTATTCCTCTAATATTCCAAGATTGTATCTTCATTGGATCATATTTTGGGGTTGATAGGGGTGAAGGTGTGTATGAGCACCTCGATTTGGCTAGAGTTTACCATTATATGTCCAAATTCCTCTATTAACTGTCTTGTAGGTTCCCTTCCCTTCTTCTTGTCATTTTTTTAATTCTTCTTGATGGGTTTGTTGGGGCTTTGGGCAATATCTGGATTCGATTTTGATTGGGCTGCTTCTCCTGCTCTAGAGTTGAGAAAAACCTTATGGAATTTTGTGAGTTTTTCCATAGGAAAAACATGGTATTCCCTTTTGTGACAAGCCTCTATGATGCTCTCCAGATTCAGGTTTTCCAAATCATTGTCATCGTACTCAGAGTCTAGATCTACTATGTCCTCCATTCCTACATCTTCCTTTGGTTTGGGATGGGGTGCTTTTTTAGGCTCTTCCGCGATCTCTTCCAATACCGGTTCAAGTTGCATATTCTAACTAGTACTGCCTTTTTCCTCTATGTTGACTTGTGGTTCTTGTGGTTTTTCCTCCACTTCCTTTTTCTCTGGATATGCTTCAGGGTCGGCTGGGATATTTTCAAATAGGTTTTTGTAGGAATTTTTTTTTCCTAGGTTGCCTCCCATTTTCTTGTGTGTTGTCCTCCTTCCACCTTGGGCCGAGATGAAGTTCTCTTTGTTATGATTCAGGTCCTGCCCTGTGGCCTTTGGTAGATAATTTAGAGGATAGTCTCTGAATAGGTTCCAATGAACATGGAATTTTGGCATCTAAACGAAACGTGCTCGTAATATATAGTTTGGATCTACTCCTCATCATGCCTCAAGAGATAGATTTCACTAGGTAGAGCTTGCAAAATATTCATATAGACACAGATTCTAGCATATGAGGTGTATCATCCTATTTTGGTTTCCTCATATATTTTGACGAACTTGCCTAGGGTATTCCCGATCCCTTCTAGCATTTCCGACAGCAAAAAATCCAGCAGAAGAGAGTCAGGACATTCAAACTGGAGCATAGGTGAAGTCCTGTTTATCTGGGCTGAATTTCTCCATCCAATCTCTCAAGAATAGGCCTACATAATTATAGAAGTAGGGGCCATTTTCAAAGATCTAGTCCCAATCCTCCAAGTTATGGAAGGTTGTTGTGAAAAACCCCTTGGATCCAAGGCGAAGATCAATGTGTCCTTTTGGCTTCCACCACATGTCGATCCAGTGGATTAGGTCTTCTCTGATGGCCAAACCCCCAAAACTTTTCCTATTAGTGCATGATCTCTCATGTACTGAGTATATCCTTCAAAGCGCTTTGAGAGGATCTCATATTTGGGAATTTCTGTTTCCTAGGGGATACATTTCCCTGGATCCCAGGATCAAGCCACCTTTGGATCCGAGGTGGATGCATCCTTGTCACTTGATTTTCCTTTTCCTTTGTTCAAGCTTGGATCAACCGTATCAGACGAGCACCCATTTCCATTTGGCCTCCATTAGTCCTTGGTACCCGTGGATTGGGTTGCAGTTGCGATGTCCAGCTGCATCACTGTAAGAGTGGGGAGAGAGCTGGACGCCTCTCCCTTAGCTGCTATGGGAGGACGCAGCCCTGGCTTCAAGTTTGAAGCATAAACCCTAGTTGTCCAAACCCTCAAATTTTCTAGAGCTCCTTTCTCTCGTCTAATGCGTTTTATCTACTTTCTTTAAGATGAATTGTTTAATTTTGTTTTTAATTATGTCCCTTGAGGACTAGACTATGCCTCTACTTTTTTACTAGAACCTATATTACTTTTGATGTAAGGCTACAAGCTATTTTTTTTATAAATTTAGGATTGTGTAAATGTAATAATACGAACTTAGATTGGTCCTTTATCCAGTAACTCTATAAGATTATATACTATCAATGCTTCAACTCCTTTTGAATATAACCTGTTTCTACTTTAACATTAAGTTATGATTTTGTCCTTGGGAAAAATAAATAATGACCTCAAAGTAGTTATTTTGGTGTACACAAGCTCACTCAATAAAGTATAACTTGACATGTGATTGTAGGTAATTTACATAAGTATGGCAAAAAAAAGGAAATTTGTTAAGAGTTGTACATGTGATTAAAGTTACTGATATTTTACACGAATCCTGTGAAGGTGTAACAAAGGAATATGGTGTTGTAAATTGGTCTCGGCCAAAGAATTATGATAATGAATTATGATATGGTGTTGTAGATTGGGCTTGGGACAAAGAATTATGATAACAAGATTATGTTGGACCACATTATTTTGAGACATGAATAACTAGGAATGAAAAATTGACCTATGTCAACCGAGTTAGGAACAATTATAGAAACTTGAGCACTTATTTTCTCAACCCAAGCGTACTTAGAGCCCCATTTTAACAAAGGGCCATCAATTTCCTTGGATTGCTTCAAAAAACCCAAATGTAGAAATGGGACGTTCTCAAATCCATTTATTTTTTCATTAGTTGGTCATAAAGAATCACTTACAAAAGTAATGATAAGATCAACCATATAGCAAACTCATGCAAAATGGAGGGTGTTGATAATAATTTCACTTTTTGTTATCAAAATTATAAGAGGATCTTATAAACAAAATAAGGTATAATGAATTCATCAATTACCCCAATTCACATTGAAAGTAGAAAATTATGGGAGGCAAGGCTCTCACAAGAGGACTAGTAACAAATGAATGTTCAATGTTGTTATGTTGCTAATTCATGTGCATGTATACCAAAACTCAATCTCATATGGTTGTTAATAGTTGCGGAAAATAAACGCGAGTCACAAATAAATAAAAACAAACAATGCTAACCCTTATGCATGCATACTAACTAATAAACCATTCAAAAGATGAATTTAAAAGATCTAAACACATATTTGGGTGGAAAACAAAAAATGCAAGATACTAACTAATATAACCTAACAAGTGGCTTGTATATGAGGTCTCCATTTATTTTTTGTGGGAGGGTCTTTTGTCCTACAATGGGTTATATCTTTCTTAAAGCAATAGTAATTCAACACTTCCCCTTATGCAATCAACAATTTGAAGAGGAATTTGGGTAGCATGAGGCCAAGGATAAGACAAGAAATGTGAATGGAAGCAATGGAATTCTCACTCTTTGATACGATATTGGCCACATAAGCTTAGCACAAGAAAATATAATAGAATGCACGAAAGAAGCTTGTATTTATAAGCCAAAGATAAGATTGAACATGAGACAATTCCAATGGGAATGCACACGATTGAAGTATGGGCATCCATGTGACTATATATATTTGACCGAAAGGAGGTCAAGTAATCTACTATTGAATGAATAAGGGTAGTTGGTGTAGTCTTTGGCTCCCCCACCAATCTTCTAAAGAAACCTCTAGCATTAATGGGTTACATATTTGATTAAATCACACCACTACAGTGATCACATACTAGGTATTGAGAGAAATCCTACATGAGTCATGCAACTAATAACTTGAAAGTCATATGACCCTTTTGATGGTAAAACTAGAGTTTGACTTGTATTTTGGGCGTGTAATTGGCATAAATTCCATGTTTTTGAGAGTAATAGGTGTGGTTAATGTTTTTTTGGAATATCTTTGGCTAAAATCACCTAAGTGTCACAGGTGGAAAATTTTGTTGTGATAATAGATGTCCCTTGATGTGTGAGGTTAGGGATAAAATTGTATAACCAAAATACATCATGTGTTTATTTCCTATGACCTCAAAGCAGAGAGACAAAGCTTGAATTGGATGGAGAAACTTGGTGGAGAAGAAAAGGAAACCACCTACAACACAACTAATAAGGTGATAAGATATGGCAATTTTTAGAACAAGGCATCACCATACTCATGTAGTGGTAAAATTAAGTACAATATGGGACCATCTCTTTATAAATGCAACCAAGTTATATTATGAAGAAAATATGAATGTTCCTTCTATTTGAAAGGGTGATTGAACTATGTCACACTAGAGGGCTGTAAACTATAGCAAAGGATGCACGCTAGAATAACACTTGAAAAATGTATAGAGTTGACTAAGGTAAGTTTAAACTAGAGATTCATAACAAATGTTGACTAAGAACCATACATTTACCTAGTCATAAATTGTATCTAGAACATTGATACCATAAAGTACGAATATCCACAATCTAATGTTGAGTTTTGTTTGAGCATGGGAGAAACTATATGGTTAGTGACTAATGAAATAAATTTTTATTAGATGTGAGGTGAACCACCAATAATGATAATGGGTTCTAAAGTATGAGTACAAACAAACATTGAGGGAATGGATATTTTAAATTGGAACATAGAAATGAACCATGTCATTAAGGGTTAATGATGAAATTCCACAATGATGAGTGAGGTAAACCAGTAATGATGGAAATATTAACCAAGGTACTAGGCCTTTAAATTAAACCCTCCAAGTTTATGAGTTGGTGTTGAATCATAGCAATAAAACCACTAGAGAAAGGTCATAGATGGGTTCGTTCAACCAACACAAGGTATATATAGATGTAATGGACTTGGACTTGACACAAATGGGATAAATTGGTAAAAATAAGTAGGAGCTCAGGACTTCCCCTAAATGGAGCATAATTAGAGGCTGGCCTAGGAAGCGATCATAAAAATGAATAAAAGAACTCAACCAATGCCAACATGGGGACATGAGGAGGACTAATGAATATGGTGTATTGGGGCCCATAAAAACAAATCTAGGCTTAACAAGAGGAAGACACAAGGATTGAGGTGACAACATTTAAAGTATGATATGTGAAAATATCCAAAACCAGATGGTAGGAGTGGGGTGCATATGACCAATGTATTTTGTATAATGGATACACAACATTGACTTAATAGCAAAAATGCTCCAAAAAGGGTGACACTGATGATTTCCTTAACTGCTTATGAGAGAATGATTGTTAGTACAATATGATGGTGTTAACATAACTAATGTGATTTCTCCTATTTTGGTTTCTTAATTTTTTGTTCATATTTTTGCAATCCTATCATTTTGGTTAAGAGTTTTTGAGTTTTTATTTTACAAAGAATGAAAGAATCAATTTCATTACAATGAGGATACGGTGTTAAATTTGATCAAGTGGTTTTGAACTTGTGTAGGGAATATGATAGCATATGGATGCAACCGGGGTAGGTAACTTAGGTGGGTCTTCATGAAAGGGGTGAATTAAGAGTTTAATGTAGATGGAGCTTTGACGCATGAATTAAGTGAAATATAGGTTCAACAACCTAATGAGAAGTATGGCATAAAACCAAATTGTAACCACACAAGAATTTGAGGGTAAGGTGAACAAATGCGGAGTGAATTATGAGGATTTTTTATACAAATATGAGATAGAAGGACTCCTAATTCTAAGGGGAATGAGAGAAATGGGTGCAAGAATACAAATTGAAACAAATTAGGGAAACCCATTGAGGTAGAGTACTACTATCATATGAGTGCAATGTAACATAGAAATGGGGAAGAAACTTGTCAAAATGGGGTGAAGTATAAAGGTGGGTCAAGGATGACACATAAATTGATGATGTGGTGCTACATAGGGAAAGCTTATGTATATATGCTAGTTAAAAGAATATACTTAAGAAGGCATCAAACTTTGTGAAAAAAATGACACCTTTGATGATATTCTACACACAAGAAACAAAACATGCGGTGTAAGAATGCTAAAATAACTAACGCAAAAACCAAATGCTATTCATATGTCCTTCACTGAATGAGATGAAGGATAAAAAGGTTATCCTAAAGATATCTTGTGATGGTGAGATATATGGATGAGCGAGTAAGGTCATTGATGGAGAAGGGTTCGTTACTTAGGTGGTGACTAGTAGAGGTTCCCAAGCCAAGCAAAGGATTAGGAAAAGGGACAAGCGAAGCTTGCATGGGTGAAGCAATAGAGGATGTTGTGGGGATTGTGTTGCATGAAAGTATCACAACATAGAAAGTCTAGAAGGATGAAACAATCATGGGTGTAATGATTAAAGAATCCACATGGCACAAGAGTGAATCTTCGAAAGTGGGATGGCATGAGATTATGGAAGGTTGTGTGTGCTCCTAGTATGTGTTGGCAGATGTGGTAGAAGTGGGCGGGAGATGACTGGGGGAACATAATCCAACTAGTGAATCTCCAAGAGCATGGGTCAATTGTTAGTGGAAGTCCACAAGGATGGGGAATCCAAGTTTGATAGTTTAGCATATGGATGTGTTTGTTGATGTTAGGATTATAGATGGGAACACCCCCAACATCCTTATTGCCTCCCATTTGTCCATGGCTCTTCTATGTATGAGTCTTTGTCTTTTGCTTTGGCATATTGGGAAGATCATATTGACTAGTTGATCGTTCATTGGGGGAAGATACATGAGAAAAGACCAACCAAATAGGTGGTGCAGTGGATGGGGTGGTACGTGGGGGTGAAGATAGCAAGCATGCATCTTGATTATTAATAAAGGGATGTTAAGGGTGGCCATTGTATGGGTCCCAACTACTCCAAATGGTGGAAAGGGGAAGGGAATTTATTTTACAGGATTCTCTTGTTGGATTGTATTTAAAGTGGGGGATCATTGGTGGATGGAACTTCATCACTAATGATGGTGACAATAATGTGGAGGGAATGGAATGGTTGATTAGGGTTATTAAGAGTGGATTTTGGATCAAGGGAAGGCACCTTATATGGGAGAGTGGTGCCCCAATGAAAGTAGAAATTGTGTAAAAGGGGATGCCCCCATGTAATAAATTGGGGATGAATGCCATGATGAGACTCACGTAACGATGGATATTTGAAAATGTAGGGCCCATCTCCACATAGGATGTGAAGTGATGGTGGGCCTTAACAATGGGTAAAACATTATCAAGGTTAGAATATGGGATGGTGTACAATATGTAAGTTTGTCGAGGGTGACAACTTTCCCATTGTGTTGAAGCATCATGGTGTGGAATATTGATGAGGAATCAGGAGGGTTGTCCACAACTTTAATGTAAATCAAAACTAATTATCAAAAAGTTAGATGGGGACATTTTGAAAGAGTCCCTGTGGTTGCAGTGGGTTATTCTCATAGGTGCAGAAGGTGATGGTGGAGGGGTCAATTATGGTTCCCACAACCTTTTCCAAACCAATGAGTACATGACAAGTGGAGATGCACCTTCATCTACAATGTAATAATGAATAATAAGGTTCTTGACCATTACAAGGATTTGGAACATGACAAGGATTAAGAATGTTATAGTTATGGGCATTTTATGCATGTAGGTTGTGTGAGATCCTACGAAATGCAATTAGGCACATGGATATGGAGCCAACATTAGTCCAAGGTATTTGTAAGGGGTCATTATAAGATAGTTGTGCATCATCATGGATACACATGAATGGGAATTTGAAGGTGCATATCACTAGATTTCATGTAGATGGGTTGTGAAGAAGGGCATTTAGCTTGCGATGAACTAGATGGAGAAGAGGATGCAGGGGCATCCTAATCATGGGTCACTAATTGTTTTTTGGGGATGAGATTATGCAAGATCACATGTGTTGGAGGGTTGGGTTCCCTTGAGGGAGGGGACAATTCTCGTTTTTGGTAGTTCTATTCTATTTACCTCACATACCTTATAACTGTTGAATCTTGGGAAGCTCAAGATAGTGATGGGTGTAGTGGATGTGTCACATAGATATCATATGGATGGGTGGTTTGTAATTGGCGTATTACCCTAATTCCATTAGTCCCAAGGTGATTGTTTTGGGTCTTGAGTGGGGTTTCCCCTAGTGTTATTAGGGTTATATTACTAGTTGCTCCCTTTCTCTTGGTATTGATTGTTGTTCTTATTATACTTACCCTTGTTTGGCAGGTTGTGATGTTTTGGCTTCATGGAATCTATTCTAAAGAATATTTGACTATGTTGGGAGGAAGGGTTGACCAAGTTGATATTATATTATAGTAAGGGAGGATGGGGTACAAATTGTCCTTGTCAAATGCTAGGAAAAGGGAAATATGGATTATGATCTTGAGAGATATTGTAGGAGGTGTTGGGCCCATTAAAAGTAGTGGGGCACAATAAGAGTTATGGCCGCCACAAGATGGACCATGTTCACCGTATGAGGTTCTATCCTTTCCATAAGAGGGGTTAGTGTGACTATAATGGTGTATGTAATGGATAGGTCCATGGGACATGGACATGTGACCAAACTATTTCATATAGGTGTAAGTGACAAATCCTATAATGTCATTAGTAGCATTGTATGGCTTGATGTTGAAGGTGGTCCAAGTGAAAGGTGGCCATGGGATTTAGGGATAATAGTTTATAGGTATCATGATTGTTCATAAATAAGGTTAAACTATTAGGATTTTAAGATTGCCTCTTATTTAGTTTTGGGCATGGTATTGGCCACATCTTTGACGATGGCAACATGGAGTGATTTCAAAAACTAGTTAATGAGGAAGGCGTCTTTATGGTTGATCTTAAACGTGTTGCATTTTTGATGCCACTCATGGATATGATATGTGATGTGGGTGGTAGTGGTTTGTCTACACATCGTAAGGATCTCGATTTTGGATTCATGATAGGACAATAATTGGAAATAGGTTAAGAAGACTATGGTAGTGACCTTGAATGTGGCAAGAGTAGTCGATGGTTTTTCAATAAACCATTTTGTAGAAAATTAAGTGAGTGTGTATTGAAACAACCTAATTCAAATGAAATATTTTGTAATGCTATTGGAGAAAAACCATAGATAAAATGTCATCATATAGTTGGATGGGTCCTGTCCAACTTGACCTGATTCAAACTTGTGGGACATCCAAGGACAACTTGGTAGGCATGGCTAGCCAAGTGGTGTCATAGAGGAACATATTCATTAATGAGATGTGACAAAATATGAAAGATTCAAAATAACCGTCGATGATATGATTTGTTTTCTATCCATGGTTGCATAAGAGTCAAGTCAAAGGAATGTGTTTGTATGAATATGTTACCAAAGTGATGTCTCCAAAGGGGACATAAGTGGTTTAGAATGTGCACCCAATGGTAACAAAATATGATTTCAGTTACGTTTTCTTTGTGAAAGAAACAAGTACACTCCTAAGACACACTAATGAAGCACACACAATTCACAGTGGCTGAAAATGGGACTTCCAAATGTCTCAAATGACAGTGATGAGATCCATCGATTAAGGAAAATGAATGTATGAATGACATTTGTAATGAAATTCCCAAGGTGGTAGAATATAAGGGGGTAAGCATTATCTATCTTAGCTGGATTCACAATCCCATGAAAATCAACTAGTGGAAAACCTATGATTTGCCATTAGGTTACCTCTTCATTGATCATGGACAAGGGATTTATAACTTCAAGCAACTAAGAAGTGATAAGAAACTTAAAAGAGTTAAGTTGGGAGACTTCATTAAAATACCAACCCCAACCTACATATTAACTTCCAAAATAGGGTTCGTCCCTTATACCGATAAGATGGCACATATGCTAGAAATGATTTAATTTCCCTACAAACTAACTAGTAAACCATTCAAAAGATGAATTTAAATGATCTAGACAACATATGAGGGGGGAAGTAAAGTAGCTCTTTATTAAGCTAATGGAGAGACAATAAAAACAAATACAGCATGAGGAATGGCTTATAGATGTGGTGTCCAATCCTTCTCCATGTGAAGGTCCTCTGTTCCCTCCAATGGGTTTTCTTTGGTTTCTCTTTGTTGAAGCAACATTTAGGCATCAATTCCCCTCATGCAATTAATGCTTTAAAGAGAAACTTAGGTTGCATGAGGCAAATGAAAAGCCAATGAATGTGTGAGGAAGTTAGGGAATTCTCACTCTTTGAAATAATCTTGGAAACATAACCTTAATTGACCTATGGCATTAATGGGCCATGAAATTACTCTAATCATGCCACTATAAATAGTCACATAGATAATCAGGAAAATTCCACAAGAATCACACAACTAATAAAAATAAAGAAGTGCGACCCTTTTGATGATCAACCTAAAGCGCTCCTTAGATTTGGAGATGCAACTGACTTAAAATCTATGGTTATCAACAAATAAAAATAATTAACATTAATTTAAAATATAGTTAATATCAATAACAAATGCAAACACAAAGTCTACTCAAGATGGTGAGAGAATTTTGTGTTAAATTATACTCCATGAGAGTGAACTTAGTAATCACAAAATACTTTGCAACATAGTACCCCATATGATTTGTCTTCCTCTATGCTCATAGCCATGAATGTATATATAATGAATGTGAAATATTATAAATAGGGATTTACACATTGTATAATTTTAAATATGTATTAGTATGTATACATATATGTATAAATTAAATTGTGTTAGGTATCATTTGATAACTGATTTTTTTATGATTTTGGAAAAGGATTAAAAATTTAATTTCTTGTTTGGACATTGTATACTAATATATATTAATAATCAAAACATTTAAAAATGATCTCGTAGCATTAAAAAATCACATCACCTACATTGAGAATACCATGAAACTAATGGTCATCTTATTAAAAGATGATAATTTGAATTTACTCATAATCTAATGTGGTAAACGTTTGGATGAGACGTGGAGCAATTCCACAACTATCCTCTTCTGGTCAGAAAAGTCAGTTTGGAACCCCACCCCTAACTCTTTCCTTCCTTTATAAGGTAACTACTTTTGGAACATCCAATGCCATTAAAGACTGGTAATTGCTTGTGGAACAATCAATATAGACCTCTCTAATTTTAGATGATATGTTCCTTTCTCATCCTAATGGTGGGCCAAAGACTCTTATAAAAAAATAAAAATAGGTACATTGTGAGATGATGGTGGGCTCTAAAGACACCAATTTTGATACAAAATGGATTAATTTTTTATGCAAATGATATGGAGGGATTCTCTTAATTTTTTATGCAAATGATATGGAGGGATTCTCTTAATTTTTTATGCAAATGATATGGAGGGATTCTCTTCACTCAATGTGAGAACGATGGAATACAAATTTATTTTTTTCAGAAGTATCTAAATGCATTTTCCTTATGTCTTTGGAGAAAGAAGACGTATGGTTTGGTGGGAAATATTAAGTAGCTTTGAGTCCATGATGGCAATATTAAGAAAAGAGCCTTTATGGTTCCATCTTAATGTCTTTATGTTTTATTAATCCATAATAATTTTGTCCGGGATTGTCTTTATGCTTTATTGAATTCAAATAAGGAGGACTATGAATCTCTCTTTTCAAAGGGATGTTAAAATCTAAATTGTGAAATATAATATTTAATTTAATAATTTTGAAAAAATATTTAAAATGAAATTATTAGATTTATAGAAAACAAATAAATAAATAAATTAAGTTCAAAATTGTAAATCAAATGAAAAAATGTTTTATAAAAGACATGATATATAAAAGTTTTGATAAAGATTTTAAAAGACAAATCTAATATGACTTTATAGAACATTTAAATCCATCATCTTCTCCAGATTTGATAAAGATTTTAGAAGACAAATCCAATATGAATTTATAGAACATTCAATTCCATCATCTTCTCCGTGGACACAAATGATGCAATCTCTTCTCTCACTTGACTCCACTTCCAAGTCCCTTTTCAAGTCTAATTCCTATAGAGCATAAAAAAGAAGTCAATAAAAATGGATTTAAGATATAATACAAAATGATGGGTAACTTCTTTGGTTGATCTTTATTCTCAAATATTCAATAAATAATTGTGTAAATCTTAAACCTTGTTTTAAGGTATCTTTATTTCTCAATACATGAAGTATTTGAGAAATAGGTTTATCTCAATTCTGGAATTATTGGAGATAGTAAGTGGATAGTCAAATGTTGACTTGGGAGTTGACTAGAGAGGTCGATTGGGAAACCGACCTAAGGTGGTCTTGATTCGATTGACCAGTGTATAGGTCAAGGTAAAAAAACAAGATATCTTGGTGCACCAAAGATGATCAAAGTTATCTGTCTTCCTCACTTTAAGGCAGTTAGTTATAATTTGGGCTCTATATAAATGATTCTACGGATTAGTTTATCAAGTGGTGATACATGAATTTTTTTGGTGATTGTCTGTTATCCATTATATATTGAGATATGATCACTTGTACTTCAATGTTGCAATAGTGTCTTTCAACACCACGTCTTCTTGGAATTCATAGCTCTTCACTTCTCCAATTCCATGGTCTTCCAATGTGGTACTAGATCTATTGTTTCGAGATCCAACTCGTTGTCCACGATTCCTTTTGGAGGCCATCAATTGCACACATTCATATTGAGTCAAATATCTCTCGTATATTGACCCATGGTTTCGACTTGAAGACTCAATCAGGGCTTAGATTTATATAGTGATTTTGAGTTGTAAGCAAGACCCCATGGTTCTAAATGGCCATAACTATGGTATGTGAGCATAAGACATGGAATCATTATTAAAGAGTAAACCACTTTCGCAGTTTATAAATATTGCAGCTCTAAAACATAAGGATGATTAACTGAAGTTCATCATCAACGTGAAGAAGGACATGACTGTAGGAGTTATAATGATCTACATCTCTAGGGTGATTTGCTTTCATACAAGCATGAATGATTGTCCAAATCAAATTTGTAAGAAGTTGAAATGATAAGATCGACAAAACTCAAGAAATGTAGATTGAGAAAGAGGTGATCTATCTTATTTCTCTCTCTTTTGACAATATTGAAGATTATTTGCTAGTGTGAAGGAGATATCATTCAAATTGGGTGAACATGGATATTATTTTCATAAAAAAATGGTAACCATATAGAACTGATCTTGATGAACTCGACGACACCCTATATTGTATTTTGTTTAACATTCCATACTAGTTGGGATTCTAGAAAAGAAGATAGTAAGGACCATACCTTTGATTCTTTTTGTGGATTGCTAATTGGGCACAAGAAAATTTGCTTGATGAATGTAAATTTAAGAGATTAAACAACATGCCCATCTCCTCTGGGAAAATGTTTATTGAACTATAGAGAAAAAGGTTGAGAATACAATCAAGAGAAATAATGGATTGTGTCGACCAAACTAATAAGAAGAAGGAAATTGATCATATTTTGACTAAGAAAGGTAATAATAAGAAAATTCGTTGATACTATAGAAATCCAAAACATGCCGAGAAGAGTTGTTGAAATAATACTAAAGATCTTGAGGATAATTTAAAGAAGCTTGAAGTTGAGGTGCTGAATAGTCAGTTGATTGCCCTACAACATCAAAATTTTAAAGGTAAGGGAGATAACTAAACATTCTCCATCAGTACTTCACATGCATTACATGCTAATTCTTTTTAAAGTGAGTGGATAGTTGACTTTGGTTGTACCCATGATATTGATAAGGATGGTTCTCTCTTTTCTTCACTAAGTAAAGTTACAAAAGAAGAATATTTTTTCTAGACGGTCATGCACTTCCTATTGATAGTTGTGGTAGGATTGAATGTTAGAATGGTATGATCACTAATGTGTATTGTGTACTAAGTTTGAGTGCCAATTTGTTGTATGTACCCCAACTAACCTAAATTAGCAAGAAGGTTAAATTTGTCCTAATAGATTTGTTGTGAAGGATATTTACAATGACTTTGTTGTTGTTGTTGTTGTTGTTGAGGGTATTCTTGACCCTAGGAACATGTTATGAGTTATGTGATTTCCTTAATTAGGATGCAAAACCAATTAAACCCATAGCTAGGACTAATGACTAAAATAGTGTTTGGCATGAGTAACTCAAGCATCTATATTTTATGAGTATAAAACTAATGGTGAAGTTTAATATGGTTAATGAGCTACCCTAATGGTGAATGCTTGGAAAGAATCACCATATTGCATTTGAGATAGGGAAGGCATGGAGAGAAAAGACTTAGTTGGAACATATCCATAGTGATATTTGACAATGAACCAACCATCATTAGCAGGTGCAAGGTATGCTTTGAACTTTATTGATGTTTTTTCCAAGTATACTAGGTTATATTGCTTGAAGAGTAAGCATCATGTGTATGAGAAAATTCAATGAATTTAGGGCATTGGTTGAAAATTAGTGTGGTCGACATTTGAAATTTCTAAGATTAGATAATGGAGGATAATATGTGAGGAAGGCATTTGAGAGATACTTATTTGAACATGAAATCTCTTATACACCTTAGCAAAATGGTGTTGATGAAAGGAAGAATGATACCTTGGTCACAATGTCAAAGTGTTTTCTTTTGGCCAAAGTTTTGTCAAGTAAATTTTAGGTAGAGGTTGTCTACTGCTCAAACTACCTTTTGAAAATGATTTTAACCAAAGTTTTGTGGGATATGACCCCTATTAAGTAATGGAGTGGAAGAAAACACTCAATTTTGCATCTCATAATGTTTGGATGTATAGCATGAACTCAAATTTTAGATGATAAGACACAAAAGTTGATGAAAAACATCATGCTTGCATTATGGTGGGATAATCTATTGATTCGAAGGTCTATATGTTGTTTGATCCAATGAAACAAGAAGTTATTTGTGAGAGGCATGTTGTCTTTGATGAGCAGACTTCATGTATTGATATGTTGAACTCCTCTTATGTATTCGTAAGTAGTGATCCATTTTAAATTATGAAAGTTCTAGACTGGTTGACTATTATATAACATCAACCAGTGTGTTGACGACCTTGTCTAATGTATATTTGACTTGCATAATAGATATTAATTCTAGCCAATGTTCTATATAAATGTCAACTTTAAGGAATGGATTGCTCGATCTTTCAACTATGAACTCTCACAATGAATTGAATTCAAGCACACCTTCTACAAGAGCCTTTTGTCTTCCCTGATGGGTGACCAATATGACTGAAGTTGCTGGTGTTGATGCAAGTATTGTAAATAATGACTTAAGGAAAAATAGAGGCCATAAATAACATGATAGTGTTGATTTGATGGCATGTGTTCTAGAGGCATGTGATTATTATAGATATGCATATGCAAATGATCGACTTGAAGGGGAAAATGTTATGGCTGATGAGTAGTACAATTCCCCACTGAAGAATAAAACTTCGGATTTAGTCCCTTGACCATAAGGAAATAATGTTGTGAAAGGTTGATTGATCTCCAAGAACAAATGTACACATTAAGGAGTTATTTATAGGCATACTTCTCAATTGGTAGCAAAAGGATTTTATTAGCAAGATGGTATTGACTACATTGAAACCTTTGTCCTTATTGCAAATATGAACTCTGTTCAGATGATTCTTTCATTTGCTGCTCATGTTGGATGGGAGGTACACCATATAAATATAAATAATGTGTTTTTACATGGTGATCTCATCGAGAAGATTTATATGGAGCAACCCCCAGGCTTTGAGAATGATGACAATCTTCTATGTGAGACCGCATCCCTTCATACATTCAATAGGGCCTTTTAATAATTCAATTCATTCCAATCAAATTCCTTGAGGTAGTGATTCACCGCAATAGGTACCATTTCAAGGGGCCCTGGACACTGTCTAGGGTAACAGAGCAGAAGGACCAACCAAAATAATAGGAGAGAGCAGATCTCCCCCCAATTATACCTTGGAACACCACTCTATCTTGAGTTTTCTTCATTGACCTCAGATGCTAGGGATGCCTCCACTTATCTGGTGGGTCATATCTGGAGTGATGGTGAAAGAAGCGAGCTCAAACACCATCTATCAGTTTCCTCCAAGGATACAAAGCACCTTTCCTTCACTACTAAAGAAATCCTTAAGTGGTTTGAAACAAACCCCCAAGGCATGGTATGAGAAGATCAATCAATCCTTCCTTGATTTAGTTTCAAACACAATGATTTAGAACACAAGATTGATCTTTTACATGTAAATGATGATACACTAATTGTTCCATTATATGTTGTTGATTTAGTAATCACTAGAAGTAGTTCTAATCTAATTTTGGGTTTGAAGAAACAATAAGCAAATTCATTTGAAATGACCAACCTTGGTCTAGTGCATTTTTTTCTAGGCATCCAAATTTTGAGAATGGATGGTGTTATCTTTATTTCCCAACCTAATTTTATGTTGAATCTATTACAAAGATTCAAAATGGAAGATTGTAGACTGTGTGCTATGCCTTAATAGTTGGGAATGAAGTTGACTAAGGAATGTGATTCTCCAAAACTCAAACTCTTTATATGCAACTTGTTGGTAGCCTCCTTTATTTCACTCACAGTCGACCTAATATTTTCTTTATTGATAGTGTGGTATCTAGGTTCTTATAGGATCTAAAGAAAAGGCACTTGAAGGATGCAAAGAGGATCGTGAGCTATATCAAGGGTATTTATCAGCTTGGTATAAAGTATTATCATATGAATATGACTTAGTTAATAGTTTATACGAACTTTGATTGAGATAGATATGATGAAAACAAGTTGAATTCGAGCTATTTGTTTCATCTTGGATTTGGATCCATGCTCGGTTTTGTAAAAAGTAGAGGGTAGTCTCTCTTTAGACAAAGCCTGGATAGAGAGGTGTAGTTAATGTTGGAATAGAGGTAGTGTGGACTCACAACCTAATGTGTGAGCTCAAAATTTCCTTATAGGAATCAATTATAGTGAATTGTGACAATCAAAGTGCAATACAAGAAGCTGAAAACCCTATTTTCGACAACAAATTGAAGCATGTTGAGCTTCATTCCTAGTATATAAGACATTTGGTACAAATTGTTCCATCTATTGTTTATTACAAGACAGATGGTCGACTCATTGATATCTTCACGAATCCATGGACATAAGCTAAGTTTGTGAAACTTTGGGTTATGGTTGAGTTTTAGATAGCTACAATTATGGTGGTGTGTATAAATAATCTCACCTTTTGAATCTCTAGAGAGTTTGCTAACAAGTGTTGTTGGAAGATCATGCTCATCTCACCTCTAGATATTCTATAGAAAATATGTTGATAGTTGAAGGTTGAATTGGGAGCCAACTAAAGAGGTCATCTTGATAGTTAATGATTGGTTAGTTGGACCAACCAAAGGTGGACCTGAATTAATCCATTGGAGAGCAAGTCGAGATAGAAGAGCATGAAATTTGGGTGCATCAAAGGTGATTAAAGTTTACTACATTTTCTTCATTCTAAGGGATTTAGTTCTACTCTAGGATGTGTGTGTGTGTAATTATTTATTATATGTTGAGTTATGCTACAGTAATTATGCCCACTTGTTCTTCAATGTCGTAATATTGTCTTTATGTACTACCTCTTCTTGGAATTCGTAACTTTTCACGTCTGCAATTCCTTGATTCTATAACATAAAGATCACTAATTTTATAGTAAAAGAGGATTTCCAAATCATCATTAATTTTTTTTCTACAAAATCGATGTAATGGAAAACAAACATCAACTTGGAAGTTGTTTCTAGGTTTCCAACATTTTAGAAATGTAATCCATATTTAACACTTTAGAAATATTACTATAAATGTGACTTGCACCGAGGATTATTAGAAACATAGTGTAGACATTATGATGTATTGTTTTGTATGTTTTCTATCCTCCATTATATTAGAATTGACATGCCAATAATACTCAAAATATCATCCAAAATGAAAAGCTCGCATTACTGCCCATTGACTTCATAGTGCCTGATAACATGCTTTTCATGGTGGAGTGACTAAGTAAGTGTTAAAAAATCCTTTTGAAGAACTTTGATAAACCTATTAAAGAAAATCAATACCAAAAAAATCTAAAACATGACAATTAACAATGGCTCACACACACAATACATTGAGATTTACCTTGGAAACCTAAAATTGGAAAACCAACACTCTTGAGAGTTTCTCCATTCTCTATCTCATTGTATTTTAATTTATGTTCACAATAAATTACAATCCCAAATCCTTGATCGGAATTAGTTTACAATGGGCCACAAAACCATGGTTTGAAAACAGCTCAATACGTACCAAAAACGAACCTAAAAAAATTCTTTCGGGGGCATTGAGCCCCCACATCCTCCTAGTCGAGGGGGATGATCAACCACCATGGAACCCCCTTGCTATCAGAACCTACAAATACTACAACACATTCCACCATTCTCTCACTTGTTGCATTCTTGGAAACATGGGGTCAAAGGGGAAGCATCCATGAAATCAACTACTAAGGGTAGCAATGCCCATTGATTCTCTACACTAAGAGAACTATTCAATACTAATAGAATTTTTCAATGAACTTGAAACATTCTTCAAGGTTTCAACCTTCTCCAACAATACTTTGTTCTGTTCAACCCTGCCTTTAACAAAATGGTACTGGACATCAATATACTTTATCTTAGAATGATTAGCAGGGTTCTTTGCCTGAAAAATTGCACTTGAGTTGTCACAACCTATTTTCACTGCTTTCTTCCAAGGTTGTAGTTTTCTCCTTGTGATGAAAAAATTTAATATGGGGGTTTTGTTGACATAAGATACATGCAATAAACTTACCTTTCATTGGTCTCTATTGTATTTTTTAGACATCTTTTTCTCTATTAACATCCACATGCTTGGGATGTGACCATGCTTCTATTTGGTACAAGTTTTCCAAATAATGGGATAAGGATTTTACCTTCAAGTTGACTTATTTAGAGACCATTTGATGGGGTTATACAATATCCATGGATCCCATGATCAACTGTTCAAAATTTATAGCGTAGCCTTCTACCCTAAATTCAAATCTTTCATTTAAGATTCTAGACAACACTACCATGTTTGAACTCAAAGTTGCCATCTCATGACATTCAACAATTGTGTTGCTCTAGGTATCATTTATCTTGGTCGGCAATGGAATCATACACATTCTTTGATTTCCTTTGGGTGACTTCGATTAACTGATCCACCATTCACTCCAAAGTAAGAAGTCTCTTCTTGGTGTTCATGAACTTTCTTTCATGACCCCCATCGTTATCTAATGAAGTGACCCCATGGGAAATTATTCACCCTCTAAGTTCACCATCATAATTATTTTAGACTAATTCAGTGTTCAAGAGTGACCCTTTCTTGCTACATCAACACACTTGAAAATGCCAAGATTGGCCTTCGGAAACAATGTACTCGTTCCACTTGAAACACAAAGGAACTTAGCTTATTCTTATGTGCTTAACTATAGCAAGACTTCAAGGCAAGTAATGTCTTGGGAATTTGGCAGTGCTTGGATCCTCTAAGGTATGACACAACTTTTCAATCACTTGTCATGTTTGTTTAGTCAAACCACCCATTTCCTCCAAGTCATGGTGATGAGCAGTTATAAAAGTTTTAAGTTTCATGAAACCAACTATCGTGATAAAAACAAGGACGAAGAGATATAAAGCTATCTTCAATATCAACTCCACACATTTTCTCTCAAAATGTGGTGAGGCTTTGATACCACTTGTCACAAAATAGACAGTGGGGAAGAGCACCAAATTTCTCTTTGTATCATCTACGACTCCACTTGTCATGCCCATAAATTCACCCACAATTTATTTTTCATTTTTTTTGTCACTCTTATTCATGCGACATTTCCTTTTCAACTATCATAGTGACTTGGTCAAGTGGTGGCTTGCAACCAAACCACACCCTACAAAATACCCAACCCTTAGTTGTGCAAGTGTAGTTACCAATCATACAACCAAATGACAAACACATGAAACTCCATAACCAATTGCACCTTCTAAAGCATCCCAAGTTAAACTTCACAATTAAGCAAATAATTGAAATGCATCATCAGATCAAGAAATAAAATGTGGACAATGCCTATGTCATGCACCTTAAACGTATTATTAGAAAAATATACAATTAGTTTTGTTACAACAATGAGTTAGAAAAACTTCTATGACTTTAAATTCAACAAATATTCCAAGTCCCTGATAGATTTGTTGCCATAAACTACTTGTAAAATTACTCTTGCATAATCTACAAGCCCGCCTTCTTCTAGCCTCGGTCTTCTTCAAGTGAAAATTTAGTCATGAATGCTTCTACCCATCCTGAATGTCTTCCACTTCTAGGCTAGAATGAGCTACCTTATGATGTGCCAAGTATGCTTTGATTGTCTAAGTTTGTTGATTCTTCCACCACTCAAAATGACCAACTCCAAGACTTAATCCAAAATGTAACTTTGGCCTAGAACCAAGTTTTCTACTTGCAACAACTCTTCATAATTGCTTTCAAACCATTGAAATTTAGGAAACTAAAAGTCACATGTTCCCTACTTTCCTTTGTAACTCCAAATTGCCCACTTTATATAGTGACGAAATATCAACTGCTTCCTTGGAAAAGGGTGGTTATTTACACTCTACATCTTCCTTGTGTACCCATAGACCAAACACTTCAAAATATCCTTCATTGAGGCAGAGTGTGTACTATGCATAAGGGCCAAGTTGTCCACCAAACATGTCACATATTTATTCCCAACAAATCACCAAACAATTAAGTTGTTTGATCCTAGATTGACTTTGGGCCCTCTCAAATCCCATAGAATGTTGATACAACTAAGGATGCTTAATAAAAGTAAAGTGATTGACAACCCCATGCTCTATCTAGTGTTTTAGTAACATTTCTATAAATTGTTTCTTGTTAGCAATACTCACACCCTTTGACGAGATATGAGTGTGACAATGACCCAAAATATTTTCCAACATCACGTCTTCCATTAAATTCCTCGATCTAACTCCAAATCATCCCATGGAGGCACCTTTCCATATGGTGGTAGTGTTAAATTTTCAGAATTTACTTCAATCTGATCTAGAATCTTAACTGAGAGAACAACATGTACAACAAATCTACAACATATCAATCATGGACACAATAATGCAAGCACACAAGAGACATAGAGTTTACTTGGGGAAAACCATAAAGGTGAAAAACCCCAATAAATTCCTCAGAGATAGATAGAGTAATGATACAACCCAAGCATAAGAGATAGACATCTCCTAGCAGCAACTTCTCCTCCTCCACAAGTGCGCCACTCTCCCGAGAGTGTGAGAGATAATAGAATGTGTAAAATGAGAGAGACACACTCTCTATTTATACACTAACTTGAATTGACCTTTACTCAACTAGGTTGGCCTCAACTTAACCACTTAACATAATGCTGACTGGGCCGACACCCAATAGGGTGGTCTAATAACCCTTTGACCCACATGGATGACCCCCAACAGGGTGGTCTAATAACCCTTCGACCCACATGAATTATACAGGGCCGACCCCAACAAGGTGGTCTAACCCATCAAGTATAAGTTACGACACTTACAATATAAATGACGACACTTCCATATAGAGGAATAATAACATCTCTATAGGAATACAAACACTTCCGTATAGAGGAATAATAGCGTCTCTTAGGAATACAATATACATATATGTGAAATACATTCCGAAGTTACATATACATCAACACTCCCTCTTAACTAGGAAGGTATTTCTCGACACAGGTCTTCTAGCACAAGTCTTCTTCTCTGGATAATCGTCATTGAGTCATCGTCATCGTCACTACTGCTGCTATCTCAATCAATCTCTGAATCTACTCGTCATAGGAAGTTCTACAGAGCCAGTCCTTTTTCATACTGGATGTAGGCCCACCACCTGCAGGTCTTCATCATCACTGGCCATACTGTGGAATCCTCAGGACTTATTACATGCGTCACAAAACCTGGCTGTAGCATCCCAGGCTATTACGAGCACCCAACTCTACCTGTCGGATCTCCCAGGAGCACATTACATGTGAAACATCACAAAACCTAGCTGAAGCATCCCAGGCTGTTACAAGCACACAGCTCTACCTATTGGATCTCCCAGGAGCACATTACATGTGATCTCACCACAAAACCTGGTTGAAGCATCCCAGGCTGTTACGAGCACACAACTCTACCTGTCGGATCTCCCAGGAGCACATTACATGTGGTCCACCACAAAACCTGGCTGAATCATCTAAGGCCTTTTTCATCCTGTCCAAATCTCTCAGGAGCAAATTACATGTGGTCATGGCAAAACCTGGCTGAAGCATCTGAGGCCTTTTTCATCTTGTCCAGATCTCCTAGGAGCAAATTACATGCCATAGGAAAAAACCTCGCAAGAGCATCTCAGGATGTTACGGGTACACAAATCTGATATGAAGATCTCCCAGGGCACAAATTACATGTCCTCCTAGAGCAATGTCTCGAAAGAGCATCCCAGGCTGTTACGGGTACACAAATCCGACCTATAGGATCTCCTAGACATGCTCATCTGCACAACCTGATCCATGGACACAAAGTATCATCCTAATACTCACCATACATAATCCTGATGTACACATGATCATCCTGATCATCATCACTGCATCGTCCTGATGCATGTCATCTGGAGAAGCTCATCATCCACGATCATCCTGATCATAAAATGCATCCACCTGATGCATACCAAGTATCTATCGGATACATATCATCATATACAATGTATCTACCTAATACATACATAGATACATGATCCACACAATGTATCCATCAACATACATGATCTACCTGATCATACCTGATACATATATAGATACATGGTCCAAGCATCCAACATGATGCGTACATACATAAATGTAAATGATCCAACTGATTATATCCAACATCCAACATGATGCGTACATACATAAATGTAAATGATCCAACTGATCATACAGAGCAGAAACTAGAACATCATCCTGATGCTCATCATCCAGCGCTTACATCCACAACCATGTGAAGGATCCTCCTTCCAGCATGCTTGGAATGGCTTCAGCAAATGTCTTCATCACTTCTTCCTCGAAGTGTTGTCGATCTGAAGAACACCAAGCCTCTCTCTGAAGTACTCGAACTTCACTCTGGCTAGTGGCTTTGTCAACACATGTGCAATCTGCTCATCCGTCGCAACATACAAGAGCTTCACTGTTCCTCTCTGCACCATATCCCTGATATAGTGGTATTTGATCTCTGTGTGTTTCGACCTGTTGTGGAACACCGGGTTCTCAGACAGCTTCACACAACTCTGGTTGTCACAAAAGATACCAGTAGTCTCCAGCGGGAGATCAAATAACTCTGACAGTAGCTTCTGAAGCCATACTACCTCACAACTAGCTGAACAGGCTGTAACATACTCTGCCTCAGCTGTACTCAGTGCTATGCAGGATTGCTTCCTGCTAAACCAAGAGATCACACTTGATCCCATACTGAAGTAGCACCCAGATGTGCTCTTCCTATCTGCAGCACTGCCTGCCCAATCTGAATCAACATAACCCTGCAGGTTAAACTTTTGATTCGCTTCATACATGAGCCCATAATCAAATATACCCTTCAGGTACACCAAGGACCCAATCATCTGACGATACATCGTGACATCAACCGGATCAGATGGAGCATCACACAGAAGCTTCAGGTTCGATGCCATAGGTGTGGCCATAGCCTTGCAGTCCATCAACCCGAACCTCTTCAGGATCTCTACTGCATACTTCCTTTGTCCAAGGAAGATTCTATATGTACTCTGCCACACTTCCATGCCAAAAACAAATAGTGCACCATCCCCAAGTTCTTCATCTCGAACTCGGCATCAAGCTTCCATTACATGTTGGCAATCAATCTATCCTCACCTGTTACAAACATGTCATCCACATACAATAGTAGTATCATTGGATTGCTTTCCTCAACCTTGTAGTAAAGGTTGGAATCCGCTTTACTCTTGGTAAAGCCCAAACTGGATAGAAAGTTGTCTATCCTACCATACCAAGTGCTGCACATATATGACTCCCTGTCATGTGTCTCAGAACCAAGTGGCTTCTCCACATATACTTCTTCTTCAACTACACCATTCAATAAGGCTGTCTTGAAATCCATCTGGTGTATCTTCCACTTCATCACTGCAGCCAGAGCAAGTACGGATCTAATGGAAGTGTATCTGGCTACAGGAGAAAAAGTCTCTATGCTACCACTTGCAGCATGCTTGATCTTGTAGATCCTCTTGGAAGTCACTACAGACTACCCTTTTGGACTGCATCCCAACATCTTCATGATCGACTGGTACTCCTCGATCATGGCATTCTTCCCAGATCCTGGGAACTTCAATATCTTCAATATTTTCAATAGATAACTTTGTTGCTGAAAAAATGTTGTAGTCCTTCTTTTGTAGGTGATGGTATACGATCTTTCCTACACAACAAGTTAAATTGCATGATTAGAAAACATCTCATAGTTTTCAGAACAAATTCTTACACATAAAGAAATATGTCATACAGTCATGCAATTATCTTAGCCAATGCTTCAATACAACATTTATCCATATCTCGTAACTTTCTAGATGGCTTCCAATCTCTACCAGAACATTGTTAAGAGTGTGCACAACTCCCAACATGTCAACAAAGAGGTTTCATTCTAGATAAGTAGAAATGGAATGTTGTACAGTGCCATAGGCCACTTACCCATGTATATTAGTAGTATACTGTTCATCAATGCAACTATTCTAATATGCATAATACACAACCTAATTCTAGGAACATCAGTATATACATTATTGAACAGTATGATTTAAACAATAAAATATGCAAGTAATGACAATTCAAATACTCATCTTTGTTTGTTTGTTGGGTTGACTCCCTCTCAGTCTTTGCTTCTTTTTTGCAACTCCATTCTGATGTGGATTGTGAGAAGTGTTCAACTCCCTCTGAATATCTGCATCCTTGTAGAAACTACTCAAGTGTGCTCCTTCTTGATCTTTGCTTCCTTGCAGGAACAACTAGAGTGTCCTCCCTCTTGATCTTTGCTTCCTGGATTTCCTGTCCTTGAACTTATATCCATCCTTAATCACTATGCATGCTTATTAGTATCATCATTGAGGTCTCATACATAATCATACATTCATTAGTATATTCTTAATATTATCAAAACACAATAATCTTAAGCATGTAGAGTCATGATCATTTCAAACAGAAATAATAAGCATTTCAAGGTTTATATAGGACTCTTATTGTTAGTCATATCATAAATTAAAGTAAGAAACATAATATGCCTAAACCCGTGATTACTCAAACCTATACCTTCATGAATAATCATTATCAACAACACAACAGTATAAGATCCTAACACAAGGTAGGATTCTAGCTTGATATAGGAAAAACATTCCTGGATTAGCATGCTAGCTAGTTATGTCTAACATACCCGCATAATGTCTTCTGGTTCTCTTCAATGACTTGTGCTAGTAACCTGCATGTCTCATAAGTTATCCATTGTAGAACCAAGTTATACATACCTCGTAAGTAGATTTTCTAAGTGATCCATGAGAATGGATGGATCTTTGTCTTCATGTCATCATGATCATATGTTCTTGAACTAGAACATTATTTGTCTTTCTTGGTGTACCTTTCATGTTAGTGGACAACATAAACCTCATACAACACCATAATGCATTAGTACAATCATAAGTGTCAACACCCTAATGCATGCATTCATAATTTTGTTAAGGTGATACGACAAGTCTAAAATCAAGATTGTTCTAACCGTAATAACATGAAGACAAACATATGATAAACTTAATCATGAACAAATCTCGAGACATACCTGGATGAGTCATACCTGTCGAGATTGCTTGTAATCTTCTTATGTAAGGCCTTAGCCTCATCTCCCTCTGAAACAGGAACTTCTTCACTTATGCAGGTGACCAATCCATCCTCTTCTAGGATTAAACCAATCCACTTGATTTGCAGGAATTGGATCTGGAGCTGTATTAGGGTTTGTCAGAGAAACCCCAAAAATTCAAACTTCCGAAAGGATAGAAATATGCGCCTTGATGAGCTGATCAATCTGGTATATTCAGAATTTGAAAACTGCAAAGTTTCACTCCTCAATTTTGCCTTTGAAACTTCTGAATTCATTGGACGTGACCCTGAACTGGGGTTTGATGAAGCCCACTCTTCTGCCCAATCAAAAGGTTTGATCCAAATCTCTAAGCTTCTATTTTTCTGAGGAGCTTCCAGCCGTGGTCACAGATTTCAAAAATTCCCATTTTTACAGAAGCCCTAATTTTCCACTTTTCTGATCAAAGTCCCGAACTAGGGTCTAATCAAGCCTGACCTTCTTCCCAACTAAAAATTATGATCTTGGTCTCTAAATTTTTATTTTGATGAGTAGCATTCAGCCGTGGTCTCTGATTACAAGAATTCCAACTTTCTCCGAAACCCTAAATTCCGGAAGCCATGAATGAAAGGGCTAAAAAATAATTCTGTTTTGACAGAAATATGTACCTGATTGTTTCTGGTGTAACTCTGCACTTTTCAATCCACAAGGTCTGAAATTTTTTTCTCTGGTAGCCTGACCTGTCATCTTTCCATCCTGATATGTCTGACATCAATTGGATTTTCTGAGAGAGAGTTATGCCAAGTGTCGCAACGTGACCTGTTTATGGGATAATACATGAGAGAGAACTTGTACGGCGTGCCACGTGTCACTGGTTCAACTTCGGCATTTGAAAAAGTTTTCTGCGATAGTACAGTTTGTGTACTACCTGTCACTTTTTACGAAATTTCATTTGGAGCTTCCTAGCCCAAGTTATGACCTTTTTTCCAAGGTCACCTGTGTTTGACTCAGATCTGGAAGAGGCAGAAACCCTATATTGTACAGATCATATATCACAAATTACAACGAATTAGAGGTTGTCCTTTGGACACAAGGTACATGGGGATCTTATCGTCAGCCTGTAAAAGTTTCATATCCGAAAACTTTGCAAAAATAGATTTATAGCGAAAGTGCTACGATGACTGGTTTTTGCTATATCAAGCCCTAGCATCGTAAGTGCAACAAGTGTCATACATGCCATATCATGCCTTCTTTCAGGCTAGCTCTGATACCATGTTAAATATTCAAAATTTACTTCAATCTGATCTAGGATCTTAACTGAGAGAACAACATGTACATCAAATCTACAGCATATCAATCACGGACACAATAATGCAAGCACACAAGAGACACAGAGTTTACTTGGGGAAAACCATAAAGGTGAAAAACCCCAATAACTTCCTCAGAGATAGATAGAGCAATGATACAACCCAAGAATAAGAGATAGACATCTCCTAGCAGCAACTTCTCCTCCTCCACAAGTGCGCCACTCTCACGAGAGTGTGAGAGATAATAGAATGTGTAAAATGAAAGAGACACACTCTCTATTTATACACTAACTTGAATTGACCTTTACTCAACTAGGTCAGCCTCAACTTAACCACTTAACATAATGTTGACTGGGCCGACACCCAATAGGTTAGTCTAATAACCCTTTGACCCACATGTCCGACCCCCAATAGGGTGGTCTAATAACCCTTCGACCCACATGACTTATACAGGGCCGACCCCAACAAGGTGGTCTAATAACCCATCAAGTATAAGTTACGACACTTACAATATAAATGACGACACTTCCATATAGAGGAATAATAACATCTCTATAGGAATACAAACACTTCCGTATAGAGGAATAATAATGTCTCTATAGGAATACAATATACATATATGTGAAATACATTCTGAAGTTACATATACATCAACAGGTAGGCCAAACCTACTCCACTTGGTAACTTCATGCAAGTCTTGTAGTGCATCTATCTCACAAACATTTAACACTCATGTCAAGACATTTGGTATTTTCCCAAGACATACATGACCAAGGTTATTAATACATCCATCTTGCAAACTAAAACCATAGTGCATTCAACATATAACCTCCCCATATTGGGATAAACCACTTTTGGTTTGTCCAACTCTGATGCACCTTCTCCTAAGGCATGGCACTTACTCCAACAACACTTACAAGGATACTCATTTGCTACTAAATTCATCCAAAGTGAATGCTTTGCTTTTTCTCTGTCTCATCCCATGGGACCTAATGCACTAAATGCTTAAGTAATCACTGCCTCATGCCAAGTTTTTCCATCGTCTTTCAGAACGATTAGAGGGTAAGGCGCCTTGATTTACCTTTACAAATAAATGCCTTACAATAAGATCATGGTGGCCTATACTATTTTTTAGACATAACTAGATGTGCAAATTTGACATTTTTCAATATTAGTGGCCACAAAAGTTTGACATTTTTTCAACCTATGTTTAACTAGAGCCCCATTTGAGTGATGGGTTGTTGAATTATTTGGTTGAATTCTATCAACTCAAATGCAAAATTAACACGTTCTCGAAGTTGTTTGCATTTTCACAAGGTAACCATGAGGAATTAATTCAAAAAATAATAATAAGTTACATCCATTAGATATAGAGTGTGGCAGACACTCCTATCATTGGTTATCATCACACTTATAGGAGGATCTTTTTTATAAGATAAAGTATGATGAATTGATAAACTACCATAGATCACAAGGATATTAGCAAAAAATAGAGGGAGAATCTTTGACAAGAGGATCATCACACTTATAGGAGGATTTTTTTGATAAGATAAAGTATGATGAATATAAACTGCCATAGATATTAGCAAAAAATAGAGGGCAAATAGAGGAACATAGTCATTAATGAGACGTGACAAAATATGAAAGGTTCAAACTAACTATTAATGATATGATTTGTTTTCCATCCATGGTTGCATAAGAGTCAAGTCAAAGAAATGTGTTTGTATGAATATGTTACCGAAGTGATGTCTCCAAAGGGGACAAAAGTGGTTTAGAGTGTGCACCCAATGGTAACAAAATATGATTTCGTTGATAGGTTTTCTTTATGAAAGGAACAAACAAATTCCTAAGACACATTAATGAAGCACACACAATTCATAGTGGCTGAAAATGGGACTACCAAATGTCTCAAATGATAGTGATGAAATCCATCAATTAAGGCAACTGAATATATGAACAACATTTGTAATGACATGTTCAAGGTGGCATAATATAAAGGGCCAAGTATCGTCTATCTTAGCTAGATTCATAATCCCATGAAAACCATCTAGTGGAAAACCTATGATTTGTCCACTAGGTTACCTCTTAGTTGATTGTGGACAAGGGATTTGTAACTTCAAGCAACCTAGAGGTGTTAGGAAACTTGAAAGAGTTGGGCGACTTCATTAAACTACCAACCCCAACCTACACATTAACATCCAAAATAGGGTTCGTGTCTTGCATCGGTAAGATGGCACATTTGCTGGAAAGGATTTAATTTCCATAGGAAAACATATGTTTCGATAAACTAATGAATAAACCATTCAAAAGATGAATTTAAATGATTTAAACAAAATATGAGGGGGAAAGTAAAGTAGTTCTTTATTAATCCAATGGAAAGGCAATAAAAACTAATACAACATGAGGAGTGGCTTATAGATGTGGTCCCAATCCTTCTCCACGTGAAGGTCCTTTGTTCCCTCCAATGGGTTCTCGTTTTTGAAGCAACATTTAGGCATCGATTCCCCATATGCAATTAATGTTGTAAAGAGAAACTTATATTTCATTAGGCCAATGAAAATCCAAGGAATGTGTGTGGAAGCTAGGGACTTGTCACTCTTTGAAATAATCTTGGAAACATAACCTTAACTCACCTCTGGAATCAACAGGCCGTGAAATTACTCAAATCATGCCACTATAAGTAGTCACGCTGATAGTGAGGAAAATTCCACATGAATCACACAACTAATAAATAGAAATTAATGCAACCCTTTTGACGATAAACCTAAAATGTGACTTGTATTTGGATATGCCATTGACTTAAAATCTATGTTTATCAAAAAATAAAAATAATTAACATTAATTCAAGATATAGTTAACATCGATAACAAATGCAAACACAAAGTCTACTCTCTTTTTTCACAAAAAATAACTTGCTTCTTGTATTCTTCCGAATCAAAGAGAGAAAAAACTATTACATAATATATTCATTCAAAAAGATCAGTCGTCGTTGTTCAATAGCCTAACAAAACAATAATCTTATCAAAAAGAGCATATTTCCTTCTATTTGTGAACCGTACAAAAAGATAGAGCCTATCTCTGCTTATACAAAACAGTCTTGACAATCTTCCAAAATAACTAAGATACATATTCATCTAAAAGAGTACTATATGTCTTAGAATATATCAATCGAGCCATGGGAAAAAATGGAGTTGTTCATTTTCTCCTCATATACAAGAGTTCCAGCAGAAATACCTAATCCTTTCTTAGAGAGCTCATCTACTACCATGTCTAATTCTTGGAATATATTCTTAAAGGAGATAGTAGAAATTTTTTCAATAAGAGTTCTAGTCCTTGTACTCCAATGCAACAATGATAGCACCTGTACACATGGGACACTACTATCCCACTCTATGATGTCTTTGGAGTCCCCAAGTACCTGAAGGGAGTCAATACCAATGTTAGCAACAAACTTTAGTAAGCCCCAAAGACAACATTTCAACATGTGTATTTGATCTTGTCCCAGATCCCATCCAAATATGAAAACAATGAGATTGATTCAATTTTAGGAGGATACCACCCCCCATTGTCCCCCAATTGAATTTGGTGAATTGAATGCGGAGGGCATGCACAAGGCTATGGTTGAAATTTTTTGTTTGGCCATTGGTTTGAGGATGAAAGGCAATGGAATATTGAAGATGTCAGCCAAGAGATCCCACAAGGTTTTCTAGAATGTGATAAGAAAAGGGGCATCACGATAATAAATGATGCTGGTACGGTAAGCCAAAGTGAACCCAAACATGAGTAAAGAAGAGCTCTATTGTTTGAGCAATGGTAGTAGTTTTTCTACAAGGAAGAAAAACGACCATGTTATAGAAACGAAATACTATCACCTAGATTGCATCATGCTTGCAGAGAGTCATGAGAAATCCACTAATAAAATCCATGGAGATGGAGTACCAATGGTGAGAAGGAACAAGCATGGGTTGATATAATCCATACTTCCGATTGAAGGGATTATGTTGGCTACACAATGAACAAACATGGATTAAATTCTCCACTTGCCGGTTCATGGACAACTAGAAAAAGTGGCGTTGAAGGTTGTTGACTATATTCTTCACACCAAAGCAACCACCATAAGTGGACGCATAAGCTTGTTTAATTAAAGTCATTCGATCATTTATAGAACGAACACACAATTGATTAAGCTTGTACAACCAACCGCCCCAAATAGTATAGTTAGTCCAATAATGGTATTTGATTAACTGAAGTAGGGTTGTAAACATCAAACCATACATTAGCAAAGAAGGGATCAAAGGAATATATAAAGAGGCTTCCAAGTCTTGTATGCAGTGAAACATACAACCAACAAATGAAGTGCCTACATAGGATGCCGAATCAACAGATCGGCCATACCATTGGAGGTTCCCTTCTTGTATTTAATCACTAAATGAAATTTCCAAATATAGGAGGCCCATTTGAGGTGTTGCTTCTCCTTAATTGTGTTCTAGGAACTGAGAAAGATGAGAGGACGCTAATCAATATGAAACATTGTTTCTTTACCCAGAATGCAATGGCACCATTGCTTTAAGGCTTGGACCGGGCTATAAAATTATTTGTCATAAGTGTTGTAATTGCACTTTGCATCAACCAATGTTTATGAGTGGTTTGCAACTGGGTGTCTTGCCTGTTTAAGAACCACGCCAATGGCGTATTGAGAAGCATTTGTTTCAATTTCAAAAGGAAATTGAAGATATGGAAGTTGAAGGACCAAATCATAGTAGAGAGCATCCTTTAAAGACTTAAATTGGTGTTGTGCCAAAGAGGTCTAGATAAAGTGCTACTGATTAGAGAGATGATGTAAGGGTTGGGCCAACTAAGAGAAGTTGGAGATGAATTTGTGGTAAAAATTAATTCCACCCAGAAAACTTTTAAGGGCTAGCGTTGAATGAGGAGCAGGCCATTGTGCTAGATATTGAATTTTCGTGTGATTTGGACTCACCCCTTTAGCTGAGATGATTAAACCCAAATATGAAACCGAAGTCTACCCAAAAGAAGATTTACAATGTTTGACATAAAGGTGATGTTCATGTAGAAGCTGGAGGATAGTGCAGACATGAAGCAAATGATCTTCCCATGTCTTGTTTAAGATCAATATAAATGACCACAATCTTGCCAATATGATCCCTAAAAATATCATTAATCAGTCACATAAAAGTGGTGGGGGAATTAGTAAGACTGAAGGGCATAACCATCCATTAAAAGAGATCAAACTTGGTCTTAAAGGTTGTCTTCCAGCTGTCAGCAGTATTCATACGAACTTGATGATAGCCCACGGTCAGAACCATTTTATTAAAGAAACCAACACCCTTCAAATGGTTTAGGAGATCATTGATGTGTGGTAGTAGATAACGATTTTTGACAATGGCTTTATTGAGCATACAATAGTATGTAACAAGGAACCATTCCTCAGCTTCATTTTTTGGGATGATAAAGGTGAGAGAGGCACAAGGGTATGACATGGATTGGATATGGACATAATTCAATAATTAATGATGGAGTTGGAATTCAATTTCTTAGGCTTCATGAGGTGACAATCAATAGGAGGGAGCATTTGAAAAGGTAGCACTGGGAATAAGATCAATAGAGTGTTGAATAGGGTGCAGTGGGGGAATCCCAACATGAGCAACAAACACATCCTCAAAATATTGGAGAAGCTCCACCATATTAGAGAGAAGGTTGTGAGAGGGTGTGTCAAGCTTTAGAGGGTGCACAAGATAGAGAGATAAGTGATGATGAAAACTTACTTAGCGAATAACAACATTGCATGTGAGTAAAGGAGGGGACTTTAGAGAAGAGGATGCGAGGACATAAGTGTGACTATCATTCTGAATATGATATTGTTGTTGATGAGCATGATAGACCACATGGCGTTGCTCTTGATAGGGAATTCCAAATAGAAGGTCTACATAATTGAGAGGAGCCACATCACAAAGGATGGTGCCACAAAAGGAGCCAATAGAAAACATAAGAGCACAACGATGTATCACCATCACACGAGGGCCATCTTTCTAAACCCAGCCCAAACGATGGAATGGTGGGTAGTGCAAGGAGATGGACCAAATCATGATCCACCAGATTCTTTTGGCTACCATTTTCCATAATGAGGGTCACCACGGTTTGCTTAATTTGGCAGTAGTGCGTAAACAATGAGGCCATTGAAAGAGGCGAAGAGTCTCTAGTTAGGAGGGCTAAAGAGGGATTGGGTTTGAAAGGATTATCCAAATGAATTAAATCAGGAACATGTGTTGAAGGAGTAGATGTTTCTATGATAACTGTAAAAAGAGTTTTAGCAGCTTTAAAGTTGCAAAGAGCATGACATTCGACAAATGAATGTAAATGGGATTTATGAAAGGAACACCATTCCCAACTTTAGGAATGGGAGAAGGAGAAGAAGGAGATGAAGGGGTTGAGGAAGGACCCGATCGTGACGAAAGAGAGAAGAATTGAATTTAACAATGAGTATCTCTTCTGGCTCCTAAATCTGAAGTAGAAGGCGAATTTTGGTGAATAGATCAATGTAACTTTGAATTGACTACTCGACAAGTTGACACAATTGTAACCATTGAGCAAGGAGGTGGTGTCGATATCTAGGAGGGTAGAATCACTGAAGGAGAGGCTCACACAATGCATCCCATGAATCCAAATGAGAGGTTGTGGTCTGACCCCCCAATGTTTGAGTTTCATACCAAGTCTAAGTGATGCCCTCAAGTTGTAGACTAGCAATCTAAAGCTTCTAAGCCTCAGTCAGATCAAGATTGGTCTTGAAATACGTAAAAAGACTATGTATCCAAGAATCAATGGCCTCCCCATTCATCTTCCCGAAAAAAATTAGGTAATTGATATCTAGTATCTAATTGAAGAGGATCAGGAGATCTGCGTTGCAAGATGATAAGCTCATTAAGGGAAAGAACTAAATCCTGAATGGGGGAGGAGTGGCTAGAAACAAAATCCTTGAGAGAGGTCTCGCTACGTGGATGCATGATCTTCATAAGTTGTACACTAGAAGAGAGCAAGGAAAGCACCATAAGAGTGCACCCGATGAGAAGGGAAGCTCAAACCAAGAGATGCCCCAAAGAGCATACTTAGCATAAGAGAGGGGGGTGCAAAAACCTAGCGCTACTCTGCAAACCAAATCCAACACACGACCTATGGAAAAAGAAATGAAGAGCAATAGAAGAAGTCATGAAAACCCGAGCACACTACCGATGAGGAGATGGAGAGCATAGTTTATCCAAGCGCCTCTCAAGAAGAGCAAATTGGGTAGAGGAGGGAGGACAAGATGACCCCTAGTGCCTCTTTGTCCAAAAAAATTATAGTCTTTGGCATTGGAGGTCTTGGAAAACCCTAGCGCACTGTAGAGGAGGAGAAGGAGGGAAATTTTTCCCCTAGCACTTCTTTGAGAAACCCTGGTAGTGGAGGTATTTGAATCCCTAGCTCACTGCCCGAGGGAAGGAGGGTGGATCCACACCCTATCCTCTCCCTAATTAAATCACCCACTCTAGCTGTTTGGAACTAAGTGTAGTAGAATCATCTCAGTTCGCTGCTCTGATACCAATTGATTTGCAACAGGATCCAAGGTGAGGCAGAACCATGCTTTGATACCAATTGATCTGCAACAAGATCGGGGATGAGGCTCCCTGGTTCAAAGAGCCCCATCTCCTCTAAACTTATAACCCGAGAACTAAAATCAGATCACAATAATACAAGAGAAACACATAAGAGAAAGGAAAAACTAACTTGTATTAGAAAGAGGCTTGCTGGGCCTTTATATAGCATTACATCAAAGAGAGATCATTAATGAGGCTCCATTATTTAATAATAGGTATAACTAACTAACTAATGGGTTCGAGTGTGGACATGAACCCCAATACAATATGTGGGATGACTAATCCCTTCATCAACCCAATCCTCTAGGTTTAATAGAAAGTGTCCCTGCTTTCTCCCTCTCGATTTAAGTTTGAGAGCACCATTGAACCAGAAAACTTTATGTTAAATTATACCCCATAATAGTTCACTTAGTAATCACAAAATACTTTACAACAAAGTACCCCATATGATTTGTTTTCCTCTATGCTCATACCATGAATATATATATGTAATGAATGTGAAATACTAAATAGTATCCCATACGATTTGTTTTCCTCTATGCTAGTAGCCATGGTTGTGGCTATGAATGTATATGTGTAATGAATGTGAAATACAAAATAGAAAAGGGGCTTTAGAGAACCATGAATGTACATATGTAATGAATGTGAAATACTAAATAGACTTTACACATTGTATAATTTTAAATGTGTATTGATATATAACTTTCATACACATATATGTATAAATTAAATTGTATTAGGTATGATTTGATAATTGATTTTTTTTTATGAATTTGGAAAAAGATTAAAAATTTAATTTATGTTTGGACGTTGTATACATTTAATATATAATAATAATAATAATCAAAACATGTTAAAAATGATCGCTTAGCATTAAAAAAATCACATCACCTACATTGAGAAGACCATGGAACTAATGGTCATCTTACTAAAAGTTGAAAATTTCACTTAGAATCTAATGTGGCAAACGTTTATATGTAACGACGAGCAATTGAACTTTGTATTACCACAACTATCCTCTTATGGTTAGAAAAGTCATTTTGGAACCCCACCCCCTTAACTCTTTCCTTCCTCTATAATTCCCTAACCCTTTCCTCCTTTTATAAGGTAACTGCTTCTAGAACAACCAAGGTCATTAAAGACTATGGTAAT
Organism: Larix kaempferi; assembly: GCA_027924585.1. Taxonomy (NCBI): domain Eukaryota; kingdom Viridiplantae; phylum Streptophyta; class Pinopsida; order Pinales; family Pinaceae; genus Larix; species Larix kaempferi. The sequence goes on from BSBM01000368.1 coordinate 12,094,792, forward strand.
TGCTTTTGGAACAATCAATATAGGCCTCTCTAATTTTAGATGATATGTTCCTTTCACATCCTATTGGTGGGCCAGATACTATCACAAAAAAAAAATGATGATGAATTTCTTGGTCTTTTGGAGAAATGACAAGGGAAGTGGGCTCTAAAGACAACAAATTTGATACAACATTGATTGCTTTTATTTAAAGTTTGATTATGTTCTAATTCTTTATGGAAGTGATTTGGAGGGATTCTCTTCACTTAATGTGAGAACGATGGAATAAAATTTTATTTTTTTGAGGAGTATCTAAATGCATGTGGTGCATTTTCCTTGTCTTTGGAGAAAGAAGACGTACGGTTTTGTGGGAAATATTAAGTAGCTTTCTGTCCATGATGACAATATTAGGAAAAGAGGCTTTATGGTTCCTTCCTAATGTCTTTTATGTTTTATTAATCCATAATCATTTTGTCCTCTAACTGTGGGATTGTCTTTATGCTTTATTGAATTCAAATAGGGATGACTATGAATCTCTCTTTTGGATTTTCAAATCCAAAGTGTAAATCCAAATTTTTGTTTATAATTTAAAAAAGATTTAAAATGAAAATATTATTAGATTTATAGAAAACAAATTATTAAAAATATTAAGTTGAAATTTATGAATTAAATGAATAAAATTGTTTAATCAAAAACTTGATACATAAAAGGTTTAACGAAGATTTTAGAAGACAAATTCACTATGAGTTTATAGGAAATTCAAATCCATCATCTTTTCCGTAGACGCAAACGATATCTCCTCTCACTTGACTCCACTTCCATGTCCTTTTTAGAGTTGAATTCCTCTAAAGCGTATGAAGTCAACAAAAATGGAATTGTTGATCTCTATTCTCAAAATTTCAAATAATCAATAAATAATTGTGTAAATCTCAAACCTTGTTTCAAGGTATCTTTATTTCTTAATACATGAAGTGTACGGACAATAAGTTCATCTCACTTTTGGATTTGCTAAAGACAATTAGTGGATGGTCAATTGTTGACTTGGGAGTTGACTAGAGAGGTCGATTGGGAAACCAACCAAAGGTGGTCTTGATTTGATTGACTAGTGTATAGGTCAAGGTAAAAAAAGTAATAGATCTGGGTGCACCAAAGATGATCAAATTTATCTATGTCTTCCTCACTCCAAGGGAGTTAGTTGTAACTTGGGCTATATATAAATGATTCTATGGATTGGTTTATCAAATGGTGATACATGACAGTTTTTTGGTGATTGTCTATTAGCCATTATATATTGGGATATGTTCACTTGTACTTTATTGTTGTAATGGTGTCTTTAGTCACCACTTTTTCTTGGAATTCATAACTCTTCACTTCTCCAATTCCATGGTCTTCCAATGTGGTAGTAGAGCTATTTTTTTGAGATCCAACATGTTGTCTACAAGTCCTTTTGGAGGCCATCAATTTCACACATTTGTATTGAGTCAAATCTCCTTGGTCTATTGACCTAAGGTTCCGACTTGAAGACTCAATGAGGGATTATGTTTATAAAGTGATTTTGAGTTGTAAGTAAGAACCCATGGTTCTAAATAGTCACAACTATGGTATGTGAGCACAAGACATGGAAATACTATTAAAGAGTAAAGCACGTTGGTAGTTTATAAAGATTGTAGTTTTAAACTATAAGGATGATCAACCAAAGTTCATCATCAATGTGAAGAGGGACATGACTATAGGAGTTATAATGACCTACATTTCTAAGGTGATTTACTTTTATACAAGCATGATTGATTATCCAAATCAAGTCTGGAAGAATTTGAAATAATAAGATTGACAAAACTCAAGTATTGTAGATTGATAAAGAGGCGACCTCTCTTATTTCTCTCTCCTTTAACGAGATTGAAGATTATTTGCTAGTGTGAAGGAGATAACGTCGAAATTGGGTGAACATGGAAATGATTTTCCTATAAAAAATGGTAAGCTTATAGAATCAATCTTGATGAATTCAAAGACACCCCTTGTAATATCCCCAATTTGGACTTGGAATGTATTTAATCAAAATTATCTAAATGATGTAAATATGCTAGTATGGATTCCTAGTGCGAAGCGCAAGGCCAAGGCCCGACTAGTGAATGGTTGGGCATGTATGATGTATATATTTTATTTGGATCATATGGTTGGATTGTCATGCTAACTCAAAATATATGTAAATATTATACTGCATAAATAATAAAATGGTCCAAGATGGATGTGTAAAGCGCACTAGAGGGACTATGATTCCACCAGAGTGGAAGAGGAAAGGGGGCCTATGGGAGGCTAAACCCTTTGTTTCCAAGTGTCAAACTTAGAACTCATCCAAATTCTTCCATGTGGTTTAAATAGGCTAATTACCTTCTTTTGACTGTTGAATCCAATCATTGAATGCATGTGTGAGGTTGGTGGGAAAAGTCACCTCGTGCAGTTATTGAAGGATGGGGGTGAATGCATTGTTGTGACAGTCCCATAGCTATCAAAAGTCCTTTTCTTTTATGGTTAGAATTTGTGTCAATCGTCTTTTCACCATCATCTCATATCCCTTAGATTCAACACTCATTATATCAATTCTCTTAGGAAGATATACACTACATAGAGCTCCTGATTGATGTTCATGACCAATACCAGACTATGTATAACCTAGAAATTTGAATTAGAGACAAGGCTGTAGATTTCAAGGAAAATAAATGGTTATAGGTGAACACAGAGGTTGGGAAAGATAGGGATTGTTACCCATTTATTTATGCTACTTTTACATGCTTGATAAGCCACAAATTGACGTTACAAGTGGTTCTCCAACATAACATATCATATTAGACTCCTTCTATGCACACATTGGAAGCACGTCGAAAAATGGATTGCCCAAGAGAACCATGGAGTCCTCTAGTCTCCTTTCACACGAACTCATCCTCCTTGCTTTTCTAGTCATTCTTCAATCTCATCTTTAGTGGGCTTCCACCTCATTTCTTCATCCTCTCTTCACAATCCTTGTACAGGTCTCGACAATGGAACCAATTTGTTGGATATTGTTAGTCAGACCCAAGGTTCAACATGCATCACCAACAAAAAACCTACATGCGCCGACATTTTCAATACTCTGCAAGCAGGATAAGGTCTCACCTGATGTTAGGAACCCATGTCTTTACTTTGTTAGTATATTGTTGTTGGACGCATATGCTTTGTAAGTCGTCCCGTAGTATTTGTTGATCAATAGTTTGTGTTATTGTTGTTGGCACATATGCTTTGTAAGTCGCTCGTAGTATTGTTGATCCATAGTTTGTAGTGGCCCATGGTTTTGACCCATAGTATTGGCGCCTAGACTTAGTATATAAGTGTGTGTTGAGACCTATGAAGGCATCGTGAAGTTATTTGTATTGAGCTTGCTCATAGGAGGTTGCCCCCTCGAAGTGGCCTGTGATCAATATAAAAGTGATTCTGAGTTCTGTCATTTCTGCTATTTTGCATATTCTTATTAATTAATTGTTGCAGGTGCATCACATCTGGTATCAGAGCACTTTCTTGGGCTCGCTGGGTGAAATTTCTACCAAATTTTTTTTTTCGCATTTGTGCAGGTTCGGATTTGGGAATAATCCCTATCTGCTTAACTGTGGGAAGTACTTGGGCATAAGCCCTAAAACTCATTGTGAGGAGTACTACAGGAACCCCGAAGTAGCTGGCCCATTGAGAGGACCTGCCAGTGAAAAGGGAAACGACCCCTACCTGATTGACTAGTTCCCACCCGTGAGGTAAACCAAAAGCTGTCATTTGTGGCAAAGCGGTTATCAGTTTTACCTGAGCCGTGGAGTGAGGGGTACTGCCCCAATACGCAAGCCATCAGATAGCATTGGTGGCTGAGTGAAACCCCTGAACTGTTAGGAAGCCGCACATACCTGGGGTCCATATCTATTTTCAGCTGAACTGTTGTCGATCACTGCTGCGCCGTTTCAGATCCAGCCGTTCAGATCCATTCTGCAAGCTGTTCCAGATCCAGCCGTTTTCAATCCATTCGGTGCCATTTTAGATCCCTCTATTTCCGCTCACTTTTGGGCCGTTGCAGATTTATCTGTTCCAGATCCCTTCCGAGCAGTAGCCACTCCAGTCTGAGAAAAAAAAAAAAAGGTATAAAATTCAGTTTTTTCTCCATCTCCCTTGTTTTTACTCTGTTTCCCTTGAAACTCCACATCTCCCTTGTTTTCACTCTGTTTCCATTGAAATTTTCGAGGAACCCTTGTCATCCCATTCTGCATATTTAATTCCTGAGGACCCTATCCCCAATTCCCCTTCCCAAAGCCCGAAATCCCAGATTTGTCTATTTTTAGGGTTTTCCATAACTTCCTCAGATTTCACCCAATCACCTTCAAATTTTACCACAGAGTTCCTTTCTGAATTTTGCTTCTTTGTTCCCCTTTGCCAAATTTTTCCATTCTTTCACCTCGCTTCTGAAATCCTCATTTTTGCTTCCCTGTCTATTCGACAGTGTCCAAAACCTAGTCAAACCCCAATTACCCTTCAGATTTTTTCCCAAGTCCAGATTTTCCTTTACTGAAGCAGTTTCTGTTTTTGTTTTCCTACCCAGTCAACCAAAAAAAAACACTCATGGTTATGGTTGTCACTCGTGCAGGAGAAAAAACCATGGAAGACGCACTTGCAGCCATCCAAGCCAAACTCCAGGATCTGGATGAAAAATTTCTCGGCCTCCATCTTGAACATTCAGCTATGAACAACAAATGACAGTCCGAGTCTTCATCAGACAATGGGTTCTCTTCTTCCAGCAATTTCCATTGTCCGAAGCTTGATTTTCCTTGCTTCAATGGTACCGATCCAACTGGATGGATCTATCGTGCAGAACAGTATTTCAGTCTGCATAATACTTTTGATGTCAACAAAGTTCTGCTGGCATCCTTTCATTTGGAACAGGAAGCTCTTCAATGGTACCGTTGGTACATCAAGGCTCATGAAGAGCCAAAATGGCTAGACTTTTTCCAGCTCCTTTTGCAACGATTTGGTCCTAGTGCTTTTGATGACTTCACAGGAGCCCTCACTAAACTTCGCCCAATTGGCACTGTGAGAGAGTATCAAACCGAATTTGAGAAACTAGCCAACCACATCGAAGGATTGTCTGATGACTTTTACCGGAGTTGTTTTATCAGTGGTCTAAAGGATGCCATCCGCTCTGAGGTCAAAGTGTTCTGTCCCAACACAATGATGGAAGCCCTAGGGTTGGCTAAGTTGGCAGAAGACAAGATTGCAACCCAACAACACTCCAAGCCCACTTTTGTTCCCTTCCGAAATATGGGTTCTCAACGACCACCTATACCGCAGGCTCCTCGACCAACTCCTATCAAGCGTTTGTCTGAAACAGAGATGCAAGCACGCAGAGAAAAGGGGATTTGCTATAATTGTGATGAGAAATTCACTCGGGGACATAGATGTGTTCAGCGAAAGCTCTATCTCTTGGATGTGGATTCTTCGCCTACCTCTGAAATTGGCGATGAAGATCCAGAAACACTGGATGCTCCGGTCGACATTCAGGAACTGCCTATTGACCCTCCGTCTCAGGATGACCAGCCAGAGATATCTCTCCATGCTTTAGCTGTAATCACCACCCCCCGAACAATGCGGGTCAGGGGTTACTTCAAGAAGCTTCCTCTTACAATACTCATTGATTCTGGTAGCACTCATAATTTCATTGACCCTCGGATCGCCAAACAAGCTGATTGTTTTATCCATCCTTGCTCCAACTTTGAAGTCATGGTTGCCAATGGGGGCACTTTACATTGCAAAGGGAAGTGTCGAAATGTGCGTATCTCTATGGGAGATTATACCTTGCGCTCTGACATGTTTGCCTTGACCTTAGGCAGATGTGATGTGGTTTTGGGCGCTCAATGGCTACGAACACTTGGCCCTATCTTATGGGATTTTGCTGAACTTTGGATGCAGTTTTCCCTCAATGGACAGAAATACACATTGACAAGATTACAACAAGGTTTTCTCAGCATCATCAATTCACATCGCATGGAAAAACTCCTCAAGAAGAATTCACATGGTGTCATCGCTCAGCTCCATTCCATTCAGATGCAACCATCAGCGGTCTCTTCTACTCCTTTGGATCTACAACAAATTCTGGATCGATATACAGGTGTCTTTGCTGAACCAGTGGGATTGCCACCTTCCAGGCTAGAAGACCATCGTATTCAGCTCCTTCTTGGCAGCATTCCTCCCAACATCAGGCCCTATCACTACCCATTTCACCAAAAAACGGAGATTGAAATGCTCATTCGGGACTGATTGAAGCAAGGTATTATTCGCCCAAGCACTAGTTCCTTTTCTTCTCCAGTTATTCTTGTCCGCAAAAAAGATGGGTCATGGCGCCTCTGCATTGATTTTCGAGCACTTAATCACCTCACCATCAAGGATAAGTTTCCAATTCATATTGTTGATGAGCTTCTTGATGAGCTTCATGGGGCTCACTTTTTCTCCAAGTTGGATCTTCGTTCTGGGTATCATCAAATTCGGGTTCACGAGGATGATATCCCTAAAACAGCTTCCGCACACATGATGGCCATTATGAGTTTTTGGTCATGCCCTTTGGCCTCACTAATGATCCTTCCACATTCTAGGCCTTAATGAATAAAATATTTCGACCCTACTTGCGGAAATTCATTCTGGTATTCTTTGATGATATCCTCATCTACAGTAAAACATGGGATGAACATCTCCAACATCTGGATCTTGTCATGCAACTTTTCTCTGACCATCATCTCCATGCCAAGCAGTCTAAATGTGTATTTGGATAGAAGGAAGTTGAGTATCTAGGGCACATTATCTCAGCACAAGGGGTTCGCGTGGATCCTGCCAAAATCGATGCCATGAACAATTGGTCGCATCCTAAGACACTCAAGAGCCTTCGTGGTTTTTTGGGGTTGACTGGCTACTACCGCAAGTTTGTCAAGGATTATGGGAAGATTGCAGCTCCATTAACTGCTCTATTGAAAAATGATGCTTTTACATGGACACATGCTGCTTAGTGTGCATTTGACAAACTCAAACAAGCTATGTGTACTACACCTATTCTAGCTATGCCTGATTTTTCCAAGCCCTTCACTATTGAGAGTGATGCTTGTAGCAATGGACTTGGTGTTGTTCTCCTTCAAGATGAATACCCCATTGCGTTCACCAGCAAAGCCCTTTCAGGTAAGAATTTAGCTTCCTCTACCTATGAGAAGGAAATGATGGCTATTTTGCATGCAGTACAGAAGTGGCGCCCATACCTATTAGGGAATCATTTCTGCATCAAGACTGATCACCAGAGTCTAAAATATTTCTTGGAACAGCGTGTCTCCTCCCCAGCACAACAGAAATGGGTTAGAAAACTCATGGGTTATGACTATGAGATCACTTACAAGAAGGGTAAAGACAATATTGTGGCATACGCTCTTTCTCGCACATTTGATGCCCAAGGTTCTCTTTCAGCTATTTTTATGCATGTTCCAAATTGGTTGCAATCTGTTCAATAGGGTTATGTCAATGACTCTTCCTTATCTCAAATCATCCAATGCTTGACCAACAACCCTTCTGCTGTACCACATTACTCTTGGGATGGTGCTTCTCTGAGATACAAGGGTCGTTTGGTGCTTCACCATAGCACAGATCTTCAACAGGCTGTCTTCTATGAACTCCATGCTTCTCCATCAGCAGGGCACTCTGGGTTCCTCAAAACATATGAACGGGCACGACGTAACTTCTTTTGGTAGGGCATGAAACGGAAAATTCAACAGATGGTGGCCGAATGTGATACCTGCCAGCGCAATAAGGGTGAAACAACACTCCTTCCAGGATTGCTCAAACCCTTGCCCATACCTACATGGATTTGGACAGATATTTCTATGGATTTCATTGAAGGGCTCCCTAAATATGGCAGGAAGACAGTGATTCTCGTTGTGGTTGATCGCCTCTCCAAATATAGTCATTTTTGTGCTCTCAGCCCCCTATACAGCCTCCTCAGTTGCTCAAATTTTCCTGGACCAGATCTTTCATCTTCATGGCATCCCTTCTTCCATTGTCTCGGATCGTGATGCGACTTTCACCAGTCATTTTTGGACATAAATATTCTTCCACACTGGCACCAAACTGAAGATGAGTTCAGGGTATCACCCACAAATAGATGGTCAGACTGAAATTATCAATAAATGCTTGGAAACTTATCTTCGTTGCTTCACCTCTGAACAACAACATCAGTGGGCAAAGTGGCTCCCTCTCGCTGAATGGTGGTACAATACCTCTTACCACACTGCCTCTAAAATGACCCCATATGAAGCAGTCTATGGTCAGGCACCTCTAGTTCTTCTTCCATACACCCCCACCAGTTCACCAGTTCAGGAAGTTGACACAATCCTTTGAAACCGCGATCAGATTCTTCGCATTTTGTGGGACAATCTTCACATGGCAAGAAATTGCATGAAGCAACAAGCTGATCAGCACCGTTCTGAGCACACTTTTCAAGTCGACGATATGGTTTTTCTTCGTCTCCATCCGTACAAGCAATCCTACCTGAAACTCAAAGGGCATCATAAGCTCGCTCCAAAGTTCTATGGGCCATATCGGATTCTTCAGAAGATTGGGTCCGTTGCTTATAAATTGGAACTTCCTCCTTCTTCCCGCATTCATCCAGTCTTTCATGTCTCTTGTCTGAAGAAAGTTCTTGGCACCAACATTAGTGGACAAATGATTTTACCCGAACTGGATAATGAAGGATCCATCCTTTTAGAGCCGGAGGCCATCCTCAATTGGTGCACTCGTCAGCTTCGCTCTCGCTCTATCACACAGGTCTTAATTCAGTGGCACGGCATGCAACCAGAGGATGCTACATGGGAACCACTCCTTCAGATTCAACAACAATTTCCACATCTACAGCTTTGAGGACAAAGCTTTTTTTAAGGGGGAGGGGATGTTAGGAACCCATGTCTTTACTTTGTTAGTATATTGTTGTTGGACGCATATGCTTTGTAAGTCATCCCGTAGCATTTGTTGATCAATAGTTTGTGTTATTGTTGTTGGCGCATATGCTTTGTAAGTCGCCCGTAGTATTGTTGATCCATAGTTTGTAGTGGCCCATGGTTTTGACCCATATTATTGGCGCCTAGACTTAGTATATAAGTGTGTGTTGAGACCTATGAAGGCACCGTGAAGTTATTTGTATTGAGCTTGCTCATAGGAGGTTTCCCCCTCGAAGTGTCCTGTGATCAATATAAAAGTGATTCTGAGTTCTGTCATTTTTGCTATTTCGCATATTCTTATTAATTAATTGTTGCAGGTGCATCACACCTGAGAAGCACACAAGAAATGACACAGACCAATATAAGGGAATCGCATGAGAGGATGGGTTATTTCCGGTCATCATTTTATTCATTTCTTCACTTAATCGTGCATTTGAATCTTTAATAGTCTAGCATTCATATTCTAAACTACTTAACATTCATAACACATTCAACCATAAAGAAACTGCGCAAGACAAGTATGAGGTAATAACTACATTATATTATCATTCAAAACTGAATACCATCCATGGCGTTTAGATCTATCTCAACAACTTAATGGTTTTTCTTTATACATCAATACAATCATCATACCAAAAATTCCACAAAATCGTAGCATAACCAGAGCAATAGAGCATAATCAAGAGATCAAACACATAGCAGAAAAACACATCCCCTAGCCCATTACAAAACATGGCTTTATATAGGCTTAGGTTTAATCCATGCATTACAAAACTGTTGGTGGCACGCATCGAAAGAATCTTGCGGACCAATCTCCTTGGTGCACAATATGCTTCTAACTGAATTCCTTGGCGCCTGTCCAACTAAGCCAAAACTTGGGAATCAACACCCTGGATCTACTCACAATTATATCACTCCTAAAATTGTTGAGATTTGTGCCTTTAAGAAATCAAAGCATAGCAAATCATGCCTGGTCCAACTAGCCACTAGAATAAAGAGGAAAGTTAGTGAAATGGTGGAGAAATGTCCATTAGAAATGGATGGACTGTTCACTTCTGCAAAATCTGAATATTTTTCCTCTAGGTTCCTAAGATGTTCTCATTGGGATGGACTGGTTGGAAGCACATAGAGTTAAACTTGATTGCTACAACAAGACTTTTGAATGCGTAGATGGAGAAGGAAACTCAAGGGTTGTAAAGGGTATTCCAAAGGTAGTTTCTATTAGGAAGATTTCATCCATGTAGCTCAAGAATTTTTGTAGGAAAGGTTACCAATTGTATGAAACCCATGTTTTGGAGAAAACATAAAATGAAATTCCCAAGTTGGAAAACTATCACATGCTACAAGAATTCAGGGATGTGTTTCTTAATGAAGTGCTAGGAATTCCTCTAAAGAGGGACATTGACTTCACAATTGATCTTGTGTCGGTAGATACACCAATGTCTAAGACACCTTATAGGATGAGTACACCATAATTATTAGAGATGAAAAATCAATTGCAAGAATTGTTGGAAAAAAAGTACATTTATCCAAGTGTGTCTCCTTGGGGAGCACTTGTGCTATTTGTGAAAAAAAATGGAACACTCAGGTTATGTATTGATTACAGGTAGCTGAATAAAATGACAGTTAAAAACAAATACCCCTTGCCTTGAATTGATGATATTTTTAATCAAATTAGAGGGGCAAAGGTATTTTTAAAGATTAATTTGAGGTCGAGTTACCATCAAGTGAGAATCAAGGAAATGCCATGATGTCTTCCAATATTTTCCAACATAATGTCTTCCATGAAATGGCATGATCTAACTCCAAGTCATCCCATGAAGAGGACCTTGCCATATGATGGTAGGCCAGACCTCCTCCACTTGCTAGCTTCATGCAAGTCTTGGAATGCATCTATGTCACAAACATTGAACACTCATGTTAAGACATCTAGCATTTACCCTAGACAAACATGTCCAAGGTGACTAAGACATCCATCTTACAAACTACAACCATAATGCACTCAACATCTAACCTCCCCATCTTAGGATAAACCACATCTCTGTCCAACTCTGATGCACCTTCTCCTAAGTCATGGCACTTAGTCCAACAACACCTACAACGATACTCATTCGCTACTAAATCCATCCAAAGTGAATGCTTTGCTTCTTTTCTATCTCATCTTTCCCATGGGACTTACGATACTCATTCGTTACTAAATCCATCCAAATTGAATGCTTTGCTTCTTCCCTATCTCATCTTGCCCATGGGACTTAAGGAAATGTGTTTGAACTGTGAGTTTTTTCTCATTATATCTAAAAAAGTGTGTTTGAACTTTGGGCATTTTCACTTTATATCTTCGAGTCGATTGTTTGTGTTTTCCATTAATTTAAAAATTTGCAATGCAATGATACTGAAATGTGTGTGCTAAAATACAAAACTTGTAGGGAGCAGGGATCAAATTTGAAGGGTGGGTCCCATTTCACTTTGAAGGGCTATGAGATATTGAACCCTTCAATGCTGCCATGTAAAAATAAGTCATTCTTTTCATTGGAAAATGTACTAGTACATCAAAATTTCAATGTTTAGTTACCTAGTAAAGTCGAGAGGCTTTATTTTGCAGTGGATATAGCAGCACTGAAAGTTATATATGTCATATAACACAACCATATTTCGCCCCGATCTAGCGGCTCGATCTCTAGGCCACTATGCCACCTTTGCCATCTTAGCAGTTTCCCAAATTGATCTCGCCTCTTAAACTTTTGACCAGTATAATAATACAGTTAACTTGCTAACCCCATTCCATTCCAACTTTCATCCTTACAGCCAAAATTAATACTATTTTACTCTTTCATGATCTGCTTGAACATGACGAATTTATTAGTGAAACATAACTTAGGAGACACATAGAAAATCCACTTTCCAGATGTTCAGTGAGAACTGCCATAACTAAATTTATAGATCTTTTTTTTTGCATCAACTACAGTTAGCTTGCTAGCCCAATTCCAATCCAACTTTTAACCAGTATAATAATATTTAATACCTCTTAAAATAGGTTCCTAGCCTGCTTCAAACACTACAAGCTCGATGAAGAATTGGGTTCTTCAACTCTTCTAAAAACAACGCGATACTTATTCTTGGAAAAGTTCAATCTTTGTAAATCACTAGGGTTCTTCAAACTAATATAAATTCTAGCCTACATAAAATCTAGCCTACTTAACAATGGAAAAAATGATAATATAAGAAAAAAAGAAGGAAGAAATTGTTTCATAAGCCAAAAACATTGGAGGTTGAGTTTGGTTTGTATCTGTTACTAAATTAGTGAACAATAGAGATGTATGCAGAAAGGTAGTAAGAAAGGTGAAGGGAAAGAATCTGAATGGTAACTTTTTTTTACTTTGTTGAATTGAGGACCATAATTCACTTTCATGCACCTCCATCAAACAACTGCGTTTCCATTTATAATCCTCCTTCACGCAAGTATATTAGAGAGAACAGTTCAATAAAGAAGTTGGCTTGGATTGAAAACTAATAGCAAGTTTCTTTGTCACTCTAATTGTGTACCCTACGACAAAATTGAATGCTAATGACAACAATATATGTTTTAATTTTTCATTCAGCACTATGAATGCCACATGTACTTGGGATAGAATAAGTTTAAGCACTCCTTACATGTTACATGCTATGTTATGGTTTGAGCAAAGAGAACTATCCAACTCCAGGAAACTTTTGTTCTCAATAGCTGATTAAGGACCTAGGATGCTTTTTCTCTATAGCCCTCCCCCTAGATCTCGTTATACACACTAAATCTATGGTACGATGGAGTAGAGGATGGATTTTAACTTGTGCAGCATAAGTAAAACGTAGGTAGACCAAGTAGAGAGGAGATGCATAGATGGTTGAAGTTCTTGTTATATGGTTGGAGTTCTTGTTTTATTCCAGACCAACCGATAAGGGCAACAAAATCAAAAGGTAAAGTAGCATTGTCATTCTAAAAATCAAGATTACAAAAACATTTTGTCCCAGTTCATACAGTCGAACGCGGATTGTAAGTGTAGTATCATCAGTGGTCTTCATATTAATAAATACCAAGAATCTTAAATCGTGTACTATAGGAAGGTGTCGATTCGACGACTGAGCAATTGGGGAAAATAGCTCATGTAATACAATTTTAGATACAAAGTATGGATTCTTTATCTAAATCATTAACTAGATGCATGGAGGTTGGCAGAGTGGAAACTTCCCCAAATCCCCAGGCTTTTTGGTAAAGCTGGGGGGTGCACTGCGCACACTTGTTACCTATAGGGATGCAACCGTGGCCAGTGGAAGCTGAACGGGGAAGAACTAGATTTCAGAGTGAAAACAATGGTCTTCCTTGTCCCCTCCATTTCACGAAAGTTAAAGCGCAGCTAAATTCTCAAGAGCTTCGATCGGGCGACAATGGAAAATAGGGCAAGGCAAGGAGCACATGGAATCATATACGTATACACAAGACATATGAAGAAAGAATCAATTGTTGTTGTTGCTACAGTTGGGAATTGATAAATGTCGTTCTAAACAACCTTTGATGGAGATTTGTGACAAACCCACTCTCGGGTCCAGGCTTCAAATTTGAAGCCTTCAAGGCCCATTTGAAGTAACAAAATTTCAGTCAAATAATAATATTGTGTTTGAACTTTGAAGTTACAAAATTTTAATCAAATAACAAAATTTTTAAATAATTGATGGGATCATGAATGGATAAAATGATGTACATACCTGTAAATTCATAGGATCTCGGAAATCTAGTTAGGCTTTAAGTTGAGCTCCTCAAAGAAAATGAATTTCTTTATATATGTTTATGGCAGGATGGCAGTGGCAGCTTCGCTCCGCAAACTCTCCTGGAGGATTGGAGGAGATAGGGTAGGTGGAACTTGGAAGTAGCTCCACCATAGTGGAGTAGGGGTATAAGAAAAAGCTGGTTTGTATTCCTGTAATATTATATATTGATGGTCGGAGCCATGGAAGCATGTAATTCGAGCATTGACTTGATACAACAAAGAAAACACAAGGTGGGACTCGGGAGCCGCAGGATTGACTTGATACAACAAAGAAAACACAGGGTGTGAGGTTGGGAGCTGTAGACAGTAGGATTAACTTGATACAACAAAGAAAACGCAGGGCTGTGCTTAGGGGCCACGGGCAGGAGCAACAACCTGCAACATTAAAAGAAGTTTCTGGATTGTGGATTTTGTGTGAAATGCCAAATTCGGGGCACATTAACATAATATATTATACATTGAATACTCAATTAACTCACTAAGTCAGAATTCACGAATTGGTATGTGATAACTGGTAACTTGGTAAGCCCACTGCCAACAACAGGTATGAGCCACCAACCAGGTTTAATAAATTTGTTGCTTCCATTAAATGTGTTAAACACGTAAGCGCTCGCTGCAAACACGAGAACTTAGAAGTGTTCAAGCCATGGGCTGCTCAGTGTAAGCCCATCCACGTAAGTTGGTCAATGATATTATTATAGGCCCAATGGTCCATGATCCAGGGATGATCGAACACATGGATATTGGAGAGTAACTGAGTCCCACTCCCAAGTCACCTAGCTAGTAGCCACATTCCCAATTTCCCACTGAAAACTGTCGATGGGTGAAATTTGAAGCTACCCTTCTGTTGCAATTTTAAACAATAGTGGTTAATTTAATTATTGAAGGGCTTACCATGAAATTAAATTTCTTTTGCATAATAAAATTTGAAGTGGCCTTCTATAACGTGTAAAATGGCCTCCGAAGGGCCTTGAAGGCTTCAAATTTGAAGCCTAAGGAGATATATAATTGCAAAAAAAATACAATAACTTCACACAACCTGGTCCATAATAATTAAAGAAAAAGTGACCAATAACTTTACACAACCTAATCATGTGGTCCATTGGTGTCACAAAATACGGAATAAATGGCATGCATTTCTTGTTTGCCTCTCCAACACATGGACATATTAAATGGTTTTGTCAAATACCTGTAACCCTCATAATTGACACCCTCGTAATTGACCTCCTACTTCCAAGACAGAAGTGGTCCATCTTCTTAAGTTTGGTCCTCTAAAATAATTTTAGTCATTTTTTCTTTTACAATTAAATTAAACGAGAAAGTAGATTGTTTTAAAAATCCTCACATTTATGTTATTTGCAGTTTTCGTTAAAGGTTTTATAATTGAAAAATGTAATTAATTTTGATTGTAAATGTAAGAAAATACCAATTCTAACGCCTAACTCTTATGGTTTGAAAAATATAATATTTATATTTTAATAATCATTTACATAAAATGATTTTAATATGATTCAAAAAGTTTTTCAACATATATTTTTCTTGGATGTTCAAAGCTTTTGGTTTTGTAGATGCTTTTGTTGGTGGATTATTCTCCCTAACATTATATGTCGAATCGTGTTTTCTTTCAGCTTGTTGGTCGTATAATAGAGAAGTGTTCCCATTAGTTGGATCATCCCACTTTGAGAGAGAGTTGGTAGGATATGATTCATGTTCATTTTTTATGGTAGTGGCGGACTATTGCATTTTCATAAAGTGAGTGAGAGACAAAGTAAGGGTCTTTGGAGGTTGATAAATACATAGATTTATGTAATTTTGATAAAGATATTAATTAAGTGGTAACAGATTTTTATATATGGATGTTTTGTTACGATAATATAATATTATTAAATATTAGGTTTTTAAGAAAAGAGGGGTTCCATCTTTATTGTGTTATTATATTGTTCCATAGTTGAGCAAGAGCAAGGGAGTGAATATTATAGCATAATAGAGGAAGTAGGATATCCCATAGTAGCCATACAGGCTATAATGTCATAGGTAACTCCATAAAGAGTACCACTTTCTTTGTATTTGCATTGCATATTGAAGAATAAAAGAGCAAGGTATAGTCCTCACTTATGGTTGAGTTTTTCCTCGAAGTAGGTTTTTCTAGGGTATATCTTGTGTTATTTGTGTGCATGTGTTATTTTTCTGTATATGTTTTCCTTTCAATTTCAATTTATTTTAGCATTCTGTGGAATTAAGCTAACACAATGAATCTTAAATCTCCAATAAAAATTGCATAATTAAGGGTTTACATAAAGTTGTAAGATTTGTTGTGATGCACTATTCCAGTGGAATATCCATGAAAATTTACAGATTGTATTGGTATCATAGTGGTTTTATTTGGGGTTTTTCTGGGAAATTACAGAATCCAGGAGTTGGAAATTTTTTTTCTTCAAATCCTAGCTATGGCGGATGAGTATAGTGGAGAATCGAGAGATGAATCTAAAGAGCGATCTACGAAACTGGAAATAGAAGTCATTGAGATCGCTTGCAATATGACGAAAATAGAATTCATTGAGATCTCTTGCAATATGCCATTCCTCATGACAATTTTAGAGAGAAATTTTGGACCTCTCAAGGAGTTTGGAAGATCTAGCTTGAAAGTAGGCTCATATGGGAAATTGGGAGACATTGAAGACCCAAAAACCAGAGTTGAAAAAGGTGTTAGAGAAAGAAAAAGCAAGTTCCAACAACAACAATTCTTCCCAACCTCTCTATAAAGTGGAAGCAAAAGTGGACATCAAGTCCCATCAAGGTGAGATCGATGCTATTAAGTTGAATCAGTGGTTGTAATAGTTAGAATATTATTTTAGAGTCCATAATATAGCATATGAGTAAAAGATATCATTTTCTTAACTAAAGTTGGAGGGAAATGCCCTAACTTGGTGGGAAAGCCATCTAGAGATACTTAGGTTGGAGGGTGATCCCCTAGTAACTAAGTGGAGGGACTTTAAAACCCTCATAAAGTCCTAGTTTTACCATATTGGGTATGAAGAGGACCAATTGACTAGTTGGCATTACTTACAACAAAGGCAAGGGAAAAGTGTACAAGAGTACACCACTAAGTTTAGAAAAATGGCCATTATGTTAGGTATATCTCCCAAGAACATGCCAATGTACTTCTTAGGTATATGGGTGGTCTCCATAGTGATTTAAGGAGGCAAGTGATGTTATTCAAATCTAGAAATATTGATGAGCCTATGTGCAAGCACAATATCTAAAGAACATGGACATGAAGAAAGGGTAGTTGGGTTGTTGCAAGTAGAAAGAACACATGTATACTTCCAAGGATGGGAAGAAAAAGGGAAAAGAAAAAGATAAGAAGAATACAACCAAAACACATCAATGTATGGATTTGAAAAAAAACTACAACCATTGCAACTTTGAGGGTCACACTGAAGACAAATCTTGGAAGCTACATCCAGAGATGAACCCAAAGAACCAAAAGAAGGCCACTAAGAAGAAGAACATTCTATCCATGGATTTAGTTAATCAGTTAGAGAGTAGCTTAGATGTAGATGGCAAGATTGTTTGCATTACAATGTAGAATGAGGTGAACCTAAGTAGCCTCCATCCCAAGGAAGAGAAGGAGATGATGAAACTCTTCCACATCAACGTTCAGGTCAAAAAGGACAAGGTGGATGCTCTATTTAATCCCATAGCAAAAGACTTGGTAAGTAATCTTGGATTGGAAGTTCATGGTCATTCTAGCACATACCCATTGGGATGGGTAAGTAAGGATGAATATCTTAGGGTCTCAAAACAATACAAAATTAAATTTGCTATAAGCGCAGATTATATTGATGAAGTAAAGGTAGATGTAGTACCACTTTATGTTTATGGTGTAGTGTTTGGAATCCCTTACATGTATATGAGGGGTGCAATCTTCATGAGGATATCAAATGAATACCATTTACTCAAAGATGGGAAATATTTTATCATCAATGCACACAAAGGTATACCAAATTTATATTTGGTAAGTTCCATCCAATCCAAGAAGCTGATCAATTCAAGCAGGAAGTTTGTATTGCTATTCTTAAGACATAATCAACAAGAAGGTGAATCGGTAAAAGTAAAGGCATATTTGGAGGGATGTACTAGAGAGTATAAACACAAGTTGGAGAAGTTTTTACAAGCACACAGAGAATTTTTCCAGTAGCCTAAAGGGATACCTCCTAAGAGGGGAATGGAGCACAAGATTGAACTATTGCTTAATTCTCCATTGCCAAATATTGGGTTGTATAGACAATTCGTTATGGAAGTAGAAGAAGTGAAGAACCACTTGCATCAACTGCTGGAGCAAGGATTAATCCGACCAGGCACCTCACCTTTTGGGTCACCTATTATCATAGTACCTAAGAAGGATGGGACTTAGAGGATGTGTATTGACTATAGAGCTTTGAGTAAGATAGTCGATCAAATTCTATGCATAATTTTCAGACATTAAATCGATCAATCTGGGAGCTTGTAAACTTTGAGATGCAAGCACAATATGTGCAAGATCAAATCCTATCCTAAACTAATAAGAAACAACAATCAAAAGGCAAGGATTCAATATACGATCTCCATTTTGATCAATGCACATAAAAACTTATTCATAAATCCAAGTGCATTGAATCGCAAATCCTATTTACATTCATGGATTTAATACTAAGTGGAACAAGCTTGTTATGATGTTGCATACAATATCCGAGTGTTTATGTGAGTATGTATATGACCTTTAATTATATCTTGTTCTTCACTGTCAATCAATAAACGTGTATATCTACTGCGTATGTAATGGAATCAAATCATAAAGCAAACCTTTACTTAGTCATTAGTTCCTTAGTTTGAATTTCATTCACAAGCTTAGGTCACAGTCTGTCACATGTGGAGTCAAGCGTTCATGTGATCAACAATTGATAATTAATTCGGTCAACTAAAGAATTCCAATCACTGTGTTCTGAACCAAAACAATTATAAAAATGTATTTGCATAAATTAAGTGCATAACTAAACCACTCTTCAAACCAATCACACAAGTCATCGCTTGAGCTCTACAAACAAATCTTTGTTCAACATGCTTTAACGATTTACTGAGTAGAAACTATAGAACATTGAAGCATGATTATATTAAAATGTTATCTACTGTGAAGAATGAAATATAAACTACTGGAAAATGACAAAGCAAATATATAAACCAAATGCTAATTACCATAAATACACACACACTATAATACCACGCTAAAGTACAAAGATAGTTGTGTGTTCCATATTGGTGGGCCCTTCCATATGTATAGTGATATATTTAATGCACAAACTCACATGATTACAAAGGCACCATATCCGGAAATGTGTTTCGACAATAGAAGTTGTATATCAAATTACATCAACATCATTCAAAGAAACCCTGGATCTGATAGAACATTGAAATACTCTTTCTGAACACTACAATAATGTAACACTAGCAATTCATTCCCTTCCCATGATACATTGCAGTTCAGGTATATATATAGGAGCATATCAAAGGATCGTTCCCATTGAACTTGGCAGGAAGTTCCTCTCATTCTGGTAACCATAATATAAAAATAGCAAGACATAAATTTTAGGGAAATAATACAACAAGATCGGTTACAATGAGAATATTGATATTTGGAAAAGATAAGAAAGGAGTTAGGGTGCCATGGTCTCAAATTCTCATTCATATGACAAAGTGCATAAGAAAGAGATCTTCATTATCATGAACCAATATACTCTGCCAACGGACTACATACAAAAACGAGTTTATCAACGTGCTAACCAAAGGATCACGTGATTCCAGAATGCCTTGGATGCAAAGTTAGGAACACATCACCATAAGGAGATTCCAACCTTCAAAACCTATGTGGCCAAATCTTGTTTGGATAGGTGGAAGTATGAGAAGCAAAGATGATGGGAACTAAATTTTAATTGGAGCAGTCAGAAATGAAATGCGTTGGAAGGAAGTCTTCAGGCATAGTAGGAACTAGACTAGAAGCATATGTCATTAGTAAGATCAATTTATAAAATCCTTCAAATCATTAAAAACAAAGGAAAATACATAAATTAACAACATTTTACCTCAATATGCTTGTCAAGCATATTAAATTCATACATATAGGTGGATACAATAACATATATAGTAATTAGGTGCAAAAATAGGGAAAATGGTTAGGAAAGGATGCCAACTGCGATGCAAATGATGCCAAAATGGCAAGCCAACAAATGTCATCCTAAAAAATCAATGCCCTCTTCCCAGGATCAATGATTTTCTATATTAGTTACATCATGCCAAGTACTTCACCAAGTTGGTTATGAAATCAAGATATCACCAGGTATGAGTGAAGGAAGAAGACACATGGAAGACTTCCTTCAACACTAGGCAATGTCTATATGAATGGTTGGTAACGCATTTTGGTTTGTGTAATGCAATAGCCACATTTATGCATTTAATGAATGATGTATTGAATCCTTTTATAGATTCATTTCTAATAGTGTATTTAGATGTTATACTAGTTTATAGTGCTACTCGGGAGGAGCACATTTCACATCTCAAGCAGGTGTTAGAGACCTTGAACAAACATCAATTGCTGGAAAACATTAATAAATGTGAATTTTCTAGAATTCTATGGTGTATTTGGGGTACATGATTAAGGGAGGATAACTTAAGATTGATTTTGCGAAGATGAAGGCCCTCACCAAGTGACCAATTCCTACAAATGTCACCGAAGTTAGGATATTTTTGGTGGTAGCACAATACCTTTGGAAGGTTATAGCTTCCTTTTCAGCTATGGGGACACCTCTATATGTCATAACAACCAATGGAAAGGGTTTCCAATGGGGAAAGGTTCAAAATAAATCCTTTGAACAACTCAAACGAAATATCAGTCAAGAACTAGTTCTTACATTACCAAAATTATCGAATCCTTTCGAATTAGAGATAGATGCAAGTGGATATGCTATGGCAGTGATTTTGATGCAAGGAGGAAGGCCAATATGCTACCATTCTAAAATGTTCCATGGTAGAGTACTAAACTACCCTACATATGACAATGAACTCTATTCCTTCGTTCAAGTTGTTATGAAATGGAAGCACTTTTTATGGGAAAGTGGACCATCATTCACATTGATCACCATCCAATGCAGTATTTGTAGGCCTAGAGTAAGCTACAACAAACCCAACACTACAAGTGTACAAAAACGTTGGAAGACATGCTATCAAGGCCATCTACAACCAAGATCACAACATTGGGTACTCTTATGCATGTGGAGCCTTTCACCCATGATGCATACAAGGAGGAATACACAGAAGATGAGGACATCAAGAAGGTATTTTAGAAGCTACAAGGCCAATTCCATGTAGAAGAAAGTGACATCAAGGTTGAATATCATCTTCGGGATGGGTTACTCTGCAAGCTAGTGAAGCTCTATGTTCATAAAGGTGAGAGGTTGCAACTTATCAGAAAGGATCATATCTCCAAATTTGTGGGGATTTTTGGTGTTGGGAATATAGTGGCCAATTTACAAAGATATGTTTATTGGCCTAGAATGCAAGAAGATGTAGCTCGGTTTATGAGAGGATGCATACCTTGTTGTACAACTAAGCCCAATAATAGAAAGCAAGGTCTATGCCATCCCTTGCACCTACTAGACTATGGGAGAGAACCTCCATGGATTTTGTGTGTGCTATACCAAGAACCAAGAAAGGGCATGACTATCTATATGTGGCAGTTGACAAGTTTAGTAAGATGTGCATTCTCATGGATTGTACAAAGACAATCAAAGGACAAGAAGCAACAAAATTGTTCTTTGAAAAGGTCCAAGTGCACTTTGGGATAACAGGAAGAGTCATCTTAGATAGGGATACAAACTTCCCAGTTCCTTTTGGACTACACTTTGGAAGAAGATGGACACTAAGTTGAAGAGGTCTACAACTTTCCATCCACAGACAAACGGGAAAACAAAAGTGGTGAACATGACATTGGTTAAGCTTATGAGGGGTTATAATTAGAAGCATCCAAAGACCTGGGATGATAATTTGATAAATATCCATCACTCTTATAACATAGTAGTCCACACTTCCATTGGTAAGTCCGCTTTTAAAACTTGTTTTGGATATCTATCACCTTCACCTCTAGATATTGTATATAGAAAACAAGGGGGAATGAGGGAAGACACCATAGGTGAAGCATTAAGAGTTGAAAATTTTATTGATAATATTAGAGAAATCCATTTGCAAGTACATGGGACATTGAAGAAGTCATAGGAAAAATACAAGGCCAGACATGACCAACAAAGGGTCAAGAAAACATTCAAGGTGGAAGATAGATTTCGTTTCACTTGAATAAGGAAAGACTACAAGATCTTGGTAAGAATATCAATGCACTATGGTATGGTCCTTTTGAAGTGTTCAAGAAGGTAGGAGATAATTCCTATAGGCTCAATCTACCCCCATATATGTGCATTTACTCAGGAGCAAATGTGGAAAATCTAAAAGTATTTGAACCTTCCATGTTGGACCAAGAACTTGAGCAACTCATATCTTCTATAGAGGACTTAGTACCGAAGGCTCAGATAGAGTTAACATAATTTACACTTCTGCAGAAGAAATATGGAACAACTATTCGAGGACAATATGAACTCTGGTAGGTTGGATTGAAAGGACAACTTCCATGCAAGGATAAATAGTACTCTAGGGAGAAGGTGGAGGACATTTTTTATCACCTCATTTAGTAAAACTTTTGGCGACCAAAAGCCTCTCAAAATGGGGAGGTATGATCAGAAATGGATTAATATATAATTTTTCATCTATTTTGGTGCTTTCTAAGTGGACAAGTTGTATGAATTGGCCTATAGGGCCCATTTTAGGGGAAGGTCTTACTTTGCAGATTTGGGGTCTATAAAATTTCGAGGCCCGTTTGAGGACTTAAATGATGTTTTTTGTGTCAAAAGTTTATGAACAAAGTTCTATCCTTTTAACATTGTTCTACGCTCTAAGAGATTTCCAATGACGCAAAGATCACCTCAATTGGAGTTCGCATGAAGAAGTTATGCCTCTTGCAAGTTGACCTATCTTGTTGATCACCATGATGCTTAATGGATTCCACATAAGCTCTCATTACAATCTAAAGCTAGTCACTTGTTGACTTTCAAAAACCTTCTATAGGGTTCAAAATTCTAACCCTAATTGGGAATTGGGGCATGAAAAACCCCTAAAACTAACCTTAGATGGCTATCACGATATTGTTAAATATTAGGCTACAAGGAGAAGAAGGTGTTCCATTCCTATGGTGTTATTGTATTGTTTCATAAATGAGTAAGTGCAAAGGAGTTTATATCAGAACCTAACAGATGAAGTAGGAGATCTTGTAGTACCCATATACACCACACTATCATATATAACTCCATAAAGAATAACACTAATATATTAAATTTACAATGTAAAATAAAACAATCTATAATAAAAAATTGTAAAATATTAAAATAATCGTGTAGTCTAAAAGTTCCGATTTCAAATGGAAAAAGTGATTTTTCGACAGGATTTTGAAAAAATCCCACAGAAATTTTTAAAAATCCTGGTTACAACTCCCAAACTTTGAAATTTTGGGTGCCCCTGGGGGTTTTTGATGATGTTGAATCAGTTTCTACCATCAAAATCGACATTAAAACACAGTTAAATTTAGAATTGAGATTTTGCAAAATAAAAAAAGTTAGATTCCGATGAAAAACTCCATCTAAACCAAATCATCGAATTTTTAGACAACTTCTTAAAATTTTTGTTACCATAAATTCTTTTCAATAAATTTTTATGACAATTTAGAAATCTATCATAATAATCTTAAATTTGATTCTTCCTAACTTGAGAAGAAACACTTTTCCCTTCCAATTTAAAAACCCCATGCTATATCTTCTAATTCTAAAATCAGCGAATTCAATTCCACATTATGTGCTTCTAATTCTAGAATCAACGAATTGAATTCCACATTTTGTGCAAGATGTTGAGCCTCAATGTAAATTTACTTAAATTAGGAATAAATTAAAATTATTAAAAATACAAAAGAATGCAAATTTACTTAAATCAAGAATAAATTAAAACTGTTAAAAGTACAAAATATAGCCTCTAACACATGGAAAAGCATGGGCCTAACCTATAGGGCTAGGGCATTTTGTTTTTTGTGAGTGTATTGATGAATTATTGTGTATGCTTTATATGAGATCTGACAAGTCAATGACACTCCAAAGATCGTGTTAAAAGAAACGCTCAAAGTATTATTATGACCTCACCATTAACTATAGAGCATCTAGCATAGTGCCGGCACAAAGAATATTTAATGCCTAACATGATTTCTTCAAATTATAAAATGGTACGTCCAAATGATATATTAGAGTATGTAATAACGAAGACCTTTTCACAATGTCGGTTTTATTAGAATGATTTCTTCATTCTTATAAAATTGTCTGTCCAAACATTATACATAAAACTACCTCACCATCCCTAACCCTTGTTTTTTTTACAATGGTTTTTGCATGTTGTATTGTGATCGTGTTTCTTGTGACCGACACATATGGAAAAAAAGTTGCAATAATGATAGAAGTGTGACTATTGGTTGAAGTTTGAGTAATAGCTATTTGGGAAGATTACCTTGAATTATATTTTTCACACAAGAAAAAATCAGCTTTTATATTAAACACAAAAGTCGACCACGAGCAGTGATCAATTACATCAAGGCAGATTCAAAAACTTTTTTCCAAAGTATATCTAGTACCTCCCACATTTTACAGCTTTACAGCTTATGAACAAAAGTTGGTTCGTACCCATTGGGCAATGACATCTGAAGTCTTAACAACCCATTTCAACTATTGGTCAGCCTGAATATGTTAATATCTAGACAAGATAACCCTGAAGAGAGTGAATAACCGAGCACATGACAGGTGACCTAAAAAGACTGTGCTTAAAAGCAAAAAACCAAAACTTATGTTCGTTGTTCCCAGATAATTACAAATAGAGTGGGAGAAGTGTAGTTCCCATTAGCTTTCCCGCTATCCATTCATCGCACTGAACAGATCCCTGCATATCTCCAACAGATCTCCTCGAGAGATTGTCAACCGTAGAGTTATGGAGATGATAGATATGCTGAAATTGAATGCAATTGAAAGATTTTACCAAGTCCATAACCCGGGATTTCCAATGCGTGAGGTGAATAGCATTCAGTGCAGATCCTTTAGAACACCAATCAATGATACATTGTGAGTCTCCAAATACCCAGTAGGACAGAACAACACGAGACTGTGCAAACCAGAGAAGTAACCAAAGTGTAATGAGTTCTGCACGTGTGTTTGTACCCCTGCTTGCCGCACAGGAAAGATGGAAATGGTGCTCCGGACTTACACAAAGAACAGCACCAGCCCCACACAGGTTTGCTTGGGCTGCCCCATCAAAGTACCCGTGTGGAAATGGATAGATCCTTGGATCCCAGACCTCAACAGGCTCCTGGGGAGCGATGTGAAGACCCCAACATGTGGTGAAGAGGGCAATCGTCGATGTAGCCACGCGCCCAGAAGAAGGGGCACGATCATTGAATATGGCTGCGTTACGTTCTTTCTAGATGAACCAACAACATAAACAGTAAATGAGTGCTCGTTTCCCATGACAACGTCTCCAGATAAGCAATGTTTCAGTAAAAGTAGGACCTGTCCCACAAGCCCGGAGATTGAAATGAGCCGAGAGAAAGTCAAGTGACTTCAGCATGAAAGGACAAGAACAAAATATATGCGAAGAAGATTCTCCATCCCCCAAGCACAAAACATAGAGATTTGGGCCAGTATAACCCTGCTTCTGTAAATTAGGCCAAGTAAGTATTTTATCATGGAGCCCCAACCATAAGAAGAGTTTTATCTTAAATGGACAACCAGGCTTCCAGATCCACGATATCCACCATGGAACCTGATCATCAGTAGGATGAGGAACAAAGCAAGAATAGGCCAACGCCGCCGTAACCATTCCATTAGCCACATTATTAGACCAAATAAGTCTGTCTTCCTTATCTGTTAGGATTATCCCAACACTGGATAATGAACGAACATACAAATCCCATTCCACTGCTAAAGGGCCACACAAATGAATATCCGACGAACTCAGCCAAGATGAGCCAGTATCCCCCCCAGGGATGTTTATATGCTTGAGAACATACACGTTCCGATCATGAAGTAAACTTACCAGAGCAGGAGATAACACCACATTTTCATTACAGCCACAAATGGCATCCACCTCAACAACAATCTGTGTGCCACGACCTACATCCCAAGCTATGGAACTCTGGATCAAAGGCATGGTATTAATAAGACTACGCCATATAGTGGAGGCAGTCGCAGTCCAAGAAGAGCGGTCCCGAAGGAGGCAAGAAACCGGAAGCCTCTTACAATACTTCATTTTAATAACCCGTCCCCACAAACTGCCAACAAAAAGGGCTCTCCAGAGACTTTTTGCACACAGTGCCAAATTGAAATAACGCAAATTCTTAATCCCCCAGCCCCCAAGCTTAAAGGGAAGGGAGAGAGAATCCCAAGAAGATAAATGAAACTTGAAGCCACCACTACTGCCTGCCCATAAAAAAATAAAAATGACTCTGCGCAGGGAAGTCAGTATACCCCGAGGAATACTGAAAAGTGAGAACCAGTAGATAGGAATGCTCAAAAGCACCGAGTTAATGAGAATAACCCGGCCTCCCAGAGAGAGCCACAAAGAGGACCAAGAACCAATACGATTTTGTAACTTCCGAATGAGCCATTGTCAGTCAAGGAGCGAGTAACCAATCAGTTTCAACATGAAACCCAGATACCGAAAACCCACAGGTAACTCCACCCACTTATAAGGTAGTAAGCACTGAAGGGAGTGGAGAGTAACCGGGCAAGAGACCTGATATACAATAGCAAATTTGGTCAGTAGAAATTATATAGAAACATATTTAAGTATGTTTGTTTAGCTTTAGTTTGATTAATAGCTATTTGGGAAGATTACCTTGAATTATATATTATATCAGTAGAAATTATATAGAAACATATTTATGTATGTTTGTTTAGCTTTAGTGACATGGAAGAACATATGATAATTGGTATTTTGAGATATTATAGAAAGTTAACACTGTTTTTTTTAACCTGGAGTAAGGCTTAAAATTGTTTCTAATTGGCTAAGAGCTCGTTTTTCTTAGACATAAGGAAACATGTTAACAACCCAAGATCAAGATGCATTTGGAAAGAGTAGAAGTTTGCCTCCTTACAAACCACCAATGACTTATTTCATGTTGCATGATTTTCCTTGAATAATAGTGATGAGACAACTTGCATTTGTAAATAGAAACCAATCATCATTTTGCATCGTTGTTTTCACTGTCAATTTGACAATTGAATTATATCTTCAGTTCTCAAGCTTTTGTGATCCAGGTTATGATGAGGGTTGTCTTCCAGATCCACAACATACATTTATCAATTCAATATTTTAGACCAATCGAACTAAATAGGTTTTGCCACTTTCGAAAGAAAAAAATCCAAACCTTAAGTTATAACACAGAGAGAAGGTCAATTTGAAGCAATGTGAAATCTAAATTTAGGTATATATTAGAAGGTACTACTATCGCCTCTCTATCATCTATAGTTTTGGGCATTTCACAATCAATCTTAGCAATCGTAACAATCAACATCACTCTGCAACCTCATGGCACGACACAAAACTTATGTTGTGTTATAATGTATAAATGATTAGGATTTATGAGGGAACGAAATGAAATACATAAATATTCCAAAGACACAGAGATGCAGTAACAATCAATTTCTATAAATGAATAAAATATGCAATAACTGTAACAAAATGCAAAGTGAAATGAACTCGCTAGAATGGTGGTAGCTTATCTCTAAGAAGAGATGTGACGGTTACGTGCATTTGCAAGAAGTGAGTTACAATGAGGCCAAAATGGCCATTTAACATAAAGCATCAATGATAGAACCCTAAACATCCAAAACCCTAACCCAAAAGATGAAACACCAAAAATTTTGTGAGCCCCATTGTGGTTAATTGATATGTCAACTTCTCAGGGGTGTAATTTTTGCATTTGATCTTTGTTTGGGCACTTGGTAGCTCATCAGGAAGGTCTAGCCGAGAAGTACAAATTCCGGATAGCCCAATAATGTCTATAGCTATTTAGTGGGCTCCACCGTGCCAAAAAAACATCATTTAGGGCCTCAAAACGACCCTGGAAGTACAAGACCCGAAAAATTGTAAATAACTGGCAAAATGGAAAACTATGTTTTGAGCCAGTGGACTAGGTGGGTAGCCACCAATGTGCACCTAGATCAATAAATTTGCAACTTATGATTGGAAACAAATGATATTGATTAATTTTTTTAAGCTTATAAACCAATATTTCAACAATGATAGATAAATAATATAGAGACTTTCAACACAAATTCTATGTAACAAAACCCTAGCTTGGATTTTTTGTCAAAGAAATGTTACCGCCTTTGCATACTTGGAAGCTAGGTATTTCATTGAATTTGTGTCAATTGACATTTCCAATAAAGGAGTAAACAAATTAATGTTGGTTACTAAGTTAATATTTAAATTATTTTCATTGCAAAATTCCTGAAGTATGTGAGAAATGCACACCATTTTTATATAATTGATTGAAAATTGAGTGGTTATTAGAGGTCATCCTACCCATTGTTTGACTATAAGTACTCAATTCAATACCCCAAACTTATAAAGAGGTGTTTATACCAGTTTAAAATTACATCTTGACATTGTCATATATAAGGAACGATTTGTTTCTATGCTATTAGTAATGGAGTAGAAAGTCGTAGATCTTAATACTCAAATCAAATAATTATTATCCAAAAAAGCATAATGAGATAATATTTATTATCCAAAAAAGCATAATGATATAACAATAACAATAATAATCTAATTTTAAGGTCACAGTCTAGTTAGACACCAAGATGTGTGAAATCCCTTGTTTGTGAGACAAGGGACCCCTCCATTGCAAGCCTAATCATTTGTTTAAGGAGTGAGTTAATAACTGGACAAACTCAACTCGTTTCAATGAAAATTCTTCCTCACATGTGATAGGAAATTTGTTAGAATTTATAACTCCATGAGAACTTTGGTCATATAATTTTCCCTTTTAAGAGTTTTGCTCATTTTAAGATAATCCAAATCACCAAAATTTTGAAAAAATGAATGCATCATAATGAAAATTTATTTACTGCCAAAAATTAGACTTCTAAAAAGATTAAGTATGTCCACTTATTATTAACTCATTCATTTATCTAGTATCTAGAGTTTTTGCTCTTCTCTCCACACCTAACTCAAACAAATCTCAATAAAAGAGATAAACAATTGAAAATAATATTGTGTTTTTCTCTGAACATAGAACCACAACACAAGGATTGGATTGTTGAACCATATATAATATGTTTTTATGAACCATATAATCTCAATGATGACAATTGTTTAATCTTAATTAAATAACTTTAACACAACCTAAAATATTGTTAAATCAATAATTTCGTGTAACACATACACCTCTAATGAATCAACTTAGAACCTTATTTATCATATACACGATGTTTTTACATTAATTTATAAACATGCACCTTCAACTTTGATAAACTTTGCATGGATCAATTTAAAACTTTATTTAACATATGCTTGATATTTTTGCATTCATTTATAAAGATTTAAATGGAATTCTAAAAAGAGTTAAAGATTGTGGCCAAAGCCAAGTAACCATCGATCCCATAAACCCCAAGTCATCCTCAAAGTAGACGTTAATTACAAGGAAGCAAGCCTCATTCGGTAAATTGACAAAAGCAAAAGGAACCATGCATTTATTTAGATTTAAAGGCTACAAATTCAAACTCTACATCAATTTTCAAAGATCTTTTTTATATTGCTTTTATAAAATAGATTTTGGGGATGGTTTTTATAAATAACGCCAACTAAGAATTGTAAATATATATTTCCATTATACTTTTTGTCTTATAACAAAATATTCCATGTTCATCATGATGTTTTCACTATTACAATCAACGTAAGTTATGCTCGCCCAATTTTACTCATAAAATAATTTTTTAATTATATGATTCACTTTGTCTATTGTAAATTATCAAAAGTGGAGTGCAATATTTCTTTGTTGATAATCTAGCATTAAAGCCAATAATTAATAAGTCTATTTTTTACTTGCTTTTGAAGATAAAGCTTTTAGTAATTGCTTTTGAGGATACATGGACCTTAGGTCTGGTTTATTAGTCAATGTAGAAATTATATGTTTCACTTCATCTTATTATAATGGTATAAAGAAATTAAAAATATGTTTAAAGTTTGTGAAAAATAATATTAATTTGTTTTTATTTATATAATATATTTTCATATATATTAAAGTTTGATTGATTTATAAGTTTTGATAAAACCAATTTTATCATTATAAAATTAAATAAAAAAATGCAATCAACCTTACAGCCTTATAAGTCTTGCATTTATATAATCTTCACTAAAATTGTAGTTAGTCCGTGCAAATGTCTTCCTTGAACAATCCAAGTAAATTAGTAGTTATTCCGTGCAAATGTCTTCCCGAACAATCCAAGTAAATTTTTGGGTAGTTGTCTTATCAAACATGAATTGCGTTTGAGCTTATTCGCCTCCTAAAAAGAAATGAAATAGAAAGATATACATCACAAAATCCAAGGAATGCTTGTGAGTGGCACATGTCCAAGAGAGTTTACCTCCATTGCCCACGATGTTTCAATTCTTATCGTTAGCGTAACGATGCTCGCTTATATTTATAAAGTTTAAATACACAAAGGTTTATTTTTATATATAAACTTTATAATATATTTATAAACTTTTACATAATAATTTGTTTTTAATATATATATATATATATATTTTAAAAAATTCCTTGGAAAAAAACCGCGGATTTTAAATTTTAGTAGATAATTTTAAAGATAAACATAAGTATCAACAACATTTTTTTTATAAGCGGGGAACCTATCCGTACATCTTTCGTCAATCGAGCATACTGGAATACTAAACCACGGGCCAGGGTCAGCCTAAATTTGAAACCGGCTCAACAGAAAGGGGGCGCCTACCATTCGTAAAACTTGCAGGACTGCAGCCTGGGCCCGCATTAGGTGAATCATTCAACTTTACCGTTGAATTCGAAGCCTCAACCCCAAGTATCAACAACTTTAAACAACAATGTTATACATCATAAAAACAAATCTTCCTTAGACTATATTATAAAAAAAAATATATGATGATTCTATCATAAAAAGGGATCTACATCAAAAACAAATTCTCTCTCATTTCTCATTTTCCAATTTCCATTTGAGCCATTGTCCCTCTTCTACTTGCAAACCTATATCCATAGATGTGCTCAAAAGAAACCACCTAAAAAGAAACATTTCTTTCTATCCATTTACAATTTTAATTTATTTAGAAATAATTAATTTTATATGATAAATAATGGCTTAATTTCAACCTAAAGAAAAATTTCTTTCAATTTATTTAAAAATAATTAATTTTATATGATAAATAATGGCTTAATTTTTTGTACTTAGGTCTCTAAATTATAAAGTGGTTCATCTTTAAATATATTATATGAATTGTTATAAATATGAAAATGGAAGTATTTAGGTGGTTCATCTTTTAATATATTATATGAAAGGTTATAAATATGAAAATGGAAGTATTTAGACAAATCAATCTTTTTATATTTATTTAAATTTAAAGGTTTCTCATATTTGATTTTGGTTAGATTGGTTTCTCATAATAATATTTTAATATATCAATTAAATAAATAATTTATTAATATCAAATATATAATTTAAATGATAGTTGTTATCAATTCTTTGTAACGTATTTATGATCATTTTTAAAAATGGAGAAATTAATTATTATAAATATTATTGTACCGAGTGAAACGAGCTGCTCTACAGCCCAGTATGGGGGATATGTTCTGACGTGTATGTACCGTTACATGTAGTGTTACATCTAATAAAACGTAAAAAGTAATTTAACGTAAAAAGTAATTTTTTTAATTAAAAAATAATTAAAAAAATTCATGTTCGCTAAAATATTATGAAAAGTAATTAAAAAATAGATGTTCGTTTATAAAATAAAAACTTAAAACTTAAACTTGGATCTATAAATCAAGAGAGATCAAATTTCTTGAGTTGAAATTTAAAAAAAGAAATACACCTCAAGAAATTGGATCCCTCTCGGTGCTTGATAGATACGGGTTTAAGATGGATCTATGTTGGTATAATTAAATATACATTTATATCATTTAAAATATCTAATAAGTGTGGATTAAATTGTATGTAACTTTTATTTTATTTTGTATGTAAATTGAAGCATATTGTGTTTATTTCTTCAAAGTTTTGAAATTTTTTCGATCAAAAACCTTTTATATTAATCAATGAAACAACTTTTATTTTTATGTTCGCCAATGAAATGGTTTTTATTATTACTTGTTCTAATCCCGAGGTGAGATCAAATTAGACCGCTCATTTCCTATTTTTAAACTTAAGAAACATATAGATTGAACTTACCAAACATACAAATTGTAAAAAATTTATTGCTACAAATCATGGGGGTTAAATAATGCTTAACATTCCTTTGACATTAATTCAAAGCATCAATTTATTTGTAAATCCACAAGTTGTTGCAATTTCCCCATGCTTAGCCATGCGATTTCTCCTCGTATAATGGGCTCCCCATACACTAGGCACATGCATTTGTATGTGTGGCACTCAACATGTGAAGAAAATTGGCCATGCTCCACGTATACCTCTCACCATCTTCAGATTATATTCATCGCACCATCTTCATACATATGTTGAAGATAAGAAAGCTTGCAATTCCATTTCTATAACGTGCAATACATGTAAGTCTTATTGTAAATTTTAATGGAAATGAATTGTGCATGTTAGGATTACTACTAAAAATACTAGAATGATTTACTTACTCATCAACTGTTTAGGTCACAAGTGGTAACTTTGCTACAACATAGGTATGTTCCTAGGCAAGGAAAGATGTATTTTTGTTGTGTATTCTTCTAATTTGTCCGAATATAGTAGTGTTATTGATTTACCTTATTGGATATAAGTATGTCTCTTCCCATTTCCTGTACTTATTGTGGAATTACAAGCATAATATCCTGATGCATCAATTCCACATCAAGAAATTTCCTATAGAGTCATGCAAGGACACTTAATTCTTGGCCATAGCTGTTCTCAATCTTACCAATTCCATTTATTTGTTTTGTATGGGAGGCACACCCAACCTATTATTGTCTTTTATTCCCACTAAGATTTCCCTCCAACCTATCAATTTTGTTCCCTTTCATATTTTGTGACTTTGTCTTCCCTTAGACAACCAACCATTGAATCCTAAAGTCAATATGTCTAGCTAAAGGGCCTTTCTTAGAAACCTTCTTGACCCATCATGTGTAATACCCTGGTTGTTAAGTCCCATACATATGTTATTATTTTATTTATTATTGGGAATTAGGTGTCGGGACTATGGAATTTGGACATTATTATTGTTGTTTAATTAAATAACTAGATTCAACATGGACAACTAACGAGAATGGGGGGGCATGGATTTCGCTTGTGAGGGGGTTGGGGACTAGGAGTTGTTGCTCTCCCTAACATTACTTGGCATACCCTATTTTTTATTATTTTGGTTTATGGAGGTACTATTGAGCCCTCTTTGATGTTTAATGGGGCTTACTTGGCTAGTGTGCCCTCCTTGCCCTCTTGTGATGCTATTCATCCACTCATGCACCCTCATTAGCTATTTTTAGCCCGCACTCCTTGAAAAAGTGTAACTCCCCTCTCTATTTCACATTTTTCTATTCTGGGAAAGGGAATCTCTAATTGTAACCTCCCTCTCATGAATTGAGGAACCCCTAGTAAATTTGAGTTAGCTCTCTTGGAATTGGAGTTACTTCCTTGGGAATTCAAATGGCTATAGAAGGATTGGAAAGGGGCTCTCTTTTATTGTTATTCTTCTCTCTGTGAGCTCTCAAGTGTAGTGTAATTCTCTCTTGTGTTGGGAAACAAATGCTCTTGAGGAGGATATGCATTGTATTGCAAAATATTGAAGGCCTTGTAATGAGGTTTGAAGACCCTGTAATGGGGATTGAAGATTGACTGTGTAGAACACAATATGAGTCCTTATCTCATTGCTTGTCCCTGTCTGAATATCTACACGTGAATCCAAAGGGTGGATGGTGATGTCCTTAGGGACCATGTGGTGAAGGGAATCCCATTGCACTAGGTAGTGTAAATGGAAGGAAACGTTTAGATGGAGAAAGGTGTAGTTGTGGTTTCTGACAGTGTGAAAAGGGCGCAACCATATGTTTTGGTTCGCCTATTTATGATAATTTTTGGGTTGTGAAACCTATTCCATTGCATTTAGAGTGAATTTTATATTAAGGAATACTTTTGTTTTCATTGAAAAAGGTTTCTGTATGACTAAGATATGGTCATTTTGGTGTGGCAGGGTTTTATCATGATGTTGAGAAGGGAACAACCATACCTTCTAGTTCAGATGATTCTAAGAATTTATGGGTTGTGAGACTTGTTCCATTGAATTGAGGGTGATGTTTCCAGTAAGGAACACCTTTTGTTTCATTGAATTTTTTTTTCATATGACTAAGATACGGTTGTTTTTGTGTGGTAGTGTTTCCAGTATTGAGATGAGCGCACCATACCTGTTGGCTTAGGACTACCTATGATGTGGATCTATGGCCTCAGTTCGGGAACGAATGCCAAGTTGAAATATGCATGATCATGGAATTTCTATGGCAGGGTGGAACGCTGTCCTGTTGAAGCTAGTTTCCCATGATTGAGATGAGTATTTCTTATTATGATTGTTTACTGCATTTTCAAAAATATATGTGCTTATAGATCTGATTTGCTTATGATTTGTATGGATGTAGGTGACAACCATGAGATATGATTTTATATGGTTGTAGATGACATATTTCATATCTGAATTTGTTCATGTTGGTATGGCTATGGTTGGTAGTCAGTGATGAATATTTTATTATGTGCTTATTTACAATATTATGATGTACATGTGCTCATTGGATCTAGTTTTTGCTTATGGTTTGTATGGTTGTAGGTGAAAACCATGATATATTATCTTATTATAATCTATATGGAAGCCCTCACATTTGGTCTTACTTATGTTAATATGGTTGTAGGTGTTAGTTAGTAGATCTAGTTTCTAGCTTTGTTAATATGGTTGAATATGGCAACCTGTAGATCTTTTATTTATTTGGCTTGTTGGCATGATGGTCGAGCCTGAGATAACCTTATACCGCTTTGAATTTACCTTGATTTATCCTTCCCTTGGGTTCATGGTGAACCTGTCCTTGGTTTTTGGGTCGGGGACATGATAGAGTGGTATTGGAGCATAGGTTTGAACTCTACAGATGTTGGGCCTTCTACCGTTTTATAACTCCTTTTTGGGATGTGTTGTGAAAGAAGTTTGACCTCCTTTATGAAATGGAAGAATTTTATTGTGCTAACATTAATTGAAAATGAACACATTGCAGCCTCCAGTTATGTCAGTTAATGAATGAGCATGTAGTGTGGTTATTGAAATACAATTTTTAAACCCCAAACGAAGTAGTGAAGACCTTTTGGCATCTAATGAGTGCTTAATGCACGTATGACCTATAGTAAGAATGGGTTAATAATCTGTGGCTGCTATAATAGAGATAAGTTATTATTTATTATTTTAATAATAAGTAAGCAATACGATTATTAAATGATAAAGTAAATAATAAGTCATTATTATATTAATGACGGTATATGGTTATGACTATGGATGTAATACCATGTGGATATAGTATTATTATTATTATTTATTAAGTGGCATTTATACCCTATATGTATTTTGGGATTTCTATTGATGGTATGCTTTTATAGGCTTATTTATGCCACTTGGATGGCAGTTGTTACATTGATGAGTAAATCCTTGTCAATTTTTGGGGAAATAGGCCATTTGTCTTAATAGTGGTTCCATTTTCCTTTTTATTTATATTTTCAATGCATGTGCGTAACTCCTTGTCTATTTTGGGGAAATAGGTCACTTGTCTCAATGGTGGTTCCATTTTCATTTTCATTTTATTTTTATTTTCAATATATGTGGCATGTTTCATTTAATTATTCTAGATTCTTCTCCTTATCTATTTTGGGGGGGAACGAGCCACTTGTCCAAAGAGTGGTATAAATATAATAATATATATTTATAATTGTAAATAAATATTATGTATACTGTTGAATATATGTATTAATGATATGATGTATTTGTGTGTAAGTTGTATTAATATTATATATCATATGTAACATTACACACACACACACACACACGTACACGTACATGTATTGATATGTAATAGATTGTATATTGTTATAATATTATACTATTATTGATATGTAGTTGTGTATATATATAATCATGTGTATATATTATTTATATATTGTATAGGTATATCCCTATTGCTCTTGGAACATGTGTCTAAGGGATTGATTGCCTATATGTATATACTTAAATTACTATTGTTTGTTGGCAATATATTTGGAGGGCTTTGGATTTTTTGCATTATTTAAATGATTTGTTTGTTGAACTAGATGATTGTTGAGAGGGCATAGCCCCTTCTACTGCACTACACATCCATTAATGTTTTAATTGATTAGATGTGACAAGTGGTGAGGGCGCCTCCCTCCATATCTGATTTGTTATATTGTTATACTTGTGCTTGATGTTGCAACAACAGTAAGGGTGAATCCCTCTTTAATTGAGATCTTGGACTACATATAGTATATGTGTATTGTATGTGATGGTGGTGTGTATATTATATATTTTATATAGATATCAATGTAGTTATATATGATAAGAGTGTGCACGTATATGAGATAGTATATATGTGATATAGTATAATGTAAATGATAATAATAGTTATGGTATGATTAGTGTAGCATATAATATAAATATGTAATAGGTAATGTATGGATATATAATGTATAATGTATAATGTATATATATACAAGATGGTATTAATAATAATTATATATATATATATATTTTGTGATAATGTTCTCTTTGACCTTACATATATAAATATTGTATATGTATCATGGTAAAGGGCCTATTCTTCTCACAATTGTCTTGGATTGATTATTTTCTATAATCAATTGTGTTGGCATGGTTTGTGGGAGAGGGCTTACGCCCATCTTTAGTTGGATGTAATGCATATGCATGTCTAATATGCTTGTGGATTGATAATGAGATGCATATTATGGTAGAGAAAGGGTGCAACCCTATCATTGTCTTATCTTGATAATTTTATTATATACTTGTAGTGTATGTCATGCGTGTGTAAGTAATTACATAGATATGTATTATGTGTTGGATGGATGAGTAATTGCATTTATATGTACCATGTGTAGGGTTTCTTAGATATATCAATGCCGGAGAGAGGGCTTGGCCTTTTCCTGTGCTTGAATGCATATGTATGCATGGACAGATGTCTATGATTTGGTTGGCTATGGGTGAATTGTCATCCATGTTTCTTTTGTTGTTAAGTCCCTTGTGTGGGATAAGGTCTTGACCCTCATGAGGTAAAGTATGTTATTAATGCTTGGTAAGCTAATGGATTAGTGTTAACTATGTTGTTGGCATGATAAGTTGATTGGGAATGGATTACTTCCCTTGTCCTGTTTATGTATTATTAAGTAGGCTTAAGTATTCTACCTATGAAGGATCAAATCCAAGTAGATCCTTGTGTTTCTTAGCCTAGGATGGCTATAGATTTGGTGTCCGGTTGATGAGAAGAAGTATTGGGAAGAATTATGTGTCTTCCCTTTGTCCCAGTGGAACCGTTTCCCATCTCAAGGGTGGCCTCATGCCATAAATAGTATAGGTCGCATGAGTTCCTATGGTTGGGTAGAATGTGGAACTTGGTCACCTGATTGCCCTTATTTAGTCAAGTGTTCTTATGTTGTGATCTTGATGCATTAATTGACTTGTTAGTATGCATATGTAGTCCTTACACTTAATGATTTTATGTAAGTTGTTGTTTTTCCTAGCTTGGTATTTGCAAGACTATATGGCTTGGTATAATGATTAATGTTGCATGCATTAGCATGTGATCATGTTGTTGTGATGTACTTGACAGTAATAGATATTGTCCACACATGTTATTGGTACGCATATGGTTACATAAGTATGTGCTTATGTAGTTATGTTGTACATGCATACACTTTGTATCTATCTTATGATAATTTGAATAGGTGTACATCATTGTATATGCATTTAAGTTATGATAGTACTATGAAGGCAATGTGCATCATGGGTGTATATTATAGTTGGTGATGTTCTAGTGGTTATGAATGTATAATAAAGCATATATAGCCATGATAATCCTATAGAAATAATGCTTATATGGCTTGTTATTCTAGTCCTTAATCCTGTAATAATGGTTGATGGTCATCCTTCTTGTGTAAAGACGTGATTGATAAATGAATGGTGTTATGTGGCTCATTTTGACTTGATTAACAAGGACATGATAGTCCTATGTGTTATCATTGGGTGAGGCTTGGCATCTATAATAGCAAAGCATATGTGTTGATGATTGTAAAGAGTCAATTTTAATGGTTGGAATATGCTTTTATAGCTTGGAGCTTGTAATTACTATGTTAAGGACTAGTATCTATGTTGTAGCTAGTCATCACTAAAAGTTACTAATGGTCATGTGGAATGTGTGATACAACTATGGGACATGATAGAGTGGTATAGACTATCTGTACATTATGCAAGATATTGTGAACCCTTTGAGATCTTAGCTAGGATAGGTCTCGTTGCATATGAGCTTGCATTGCATGCTTGCATAAAAGTGCATAATGTGTTTCATGTATCTTTGTTGAAAAAGTAGATACTTGATGGTAATCATGTGATCAATTGGAATGTGATGCAGGTGGAACCAAAAGGAAATTTTCCGGTACAACCAGTTACCATATTGGGTAGAAAATTCAAGTTGCTTAGGAATTGAGATATTAGGAAGGTAAAGGTCCAATGAACCCATTACAGTCATGCTGATGCTACTTGGGAGTTGGAAGATGCTATGAGGGAGGCATACCCTCATATTTTCGAAAATGCGTGAAGGCATGTATGAACAAGTATGCATCGAGGACGATGCATTGTTTTAAGGGGGAGGGGGATGTATTACCTCGGTTGTTAAGCCCCTGACGTATGTTATTATTTTGTTTATTATTGGGAACTAGTTGTCGGGACTATGGACTTTGGAAATTATTATTATTGTTTAATTAAATAACTAGATTCAACATGGACAACTAACGAGAATGGGGGGCCATGGATTCCACTTGTGAGGGGGTCAGGGACTAGGAGATGTTTCTCTCCCTAACATTACTTGACATACCCTATTTTTGATTATTTTGGTTTATGGAGGTACTATTGATCCCTCTTTGATGTTTAGTGGGGCTTACTTGGCTAGTGTGCCCTCCTTAGCATCTTGTGATGCTATTCATCTACTCATGCGCCCTCATTGGCTATTTTTAGCCTTCACTCCTTTAAAAAGTGTAACTCCCCTCTCCATTTCACCTTTTGTTATTCTATGAAAGGGAATCTCTAATTGTAACCTCCCTGTCATGAATTTAGTAACCCCTAATAAATTTGAGTTAGCTCTCTTGGAATTGGAGTTACTTCCTTGGGAATTCGAATGGCTATAGAAGGATTGGAAAGGGGAACTCTTTCATTTTTCTTCTTCTCTCTCCGATCTCTCCAGTGTAGTGGAATTATCTCTTGTGTTGGGAAATACATGCTCTTGAGGAGGATATGCATTGTATTGCAGAAGATTGAAGGTTTTGTAATGAGGTTTGAAGACCCTGTAATGGGGTTTGAAGATTGACTTTGCAGAACACAACATGAGTCCTTATCCCATTGCTTGTCACTATCTAAATATATGCACATGAATCCAAATGGTAGATGGTGATGTACTGAGGTATCATGTGGTGAAGGGAATCCCATTGCACTAGGTAGTGTAGATGGAAGGGGAAGTTTAGATGGAGAAATGTGTAGTTGTGGTTTTTGACAATGTGAAAAGGGTGCAACCATATGTCCTGGTTCGCCTATTTATGATAATTTCTAGGATGTGAGACCTATTACATTGCGTTAGAAGTGACGTTTCTAGTAAGTAATACTTTTTGTTTCATTGAAAAAGGTTTCCACATGACTAAGCCTTATGGTCATTTTGTTGTTGATGAGAAGGGCGCAACCATATCTTCCGGTTCAGATAATTTTGAGAATTTATGGGTTGTGAGACCTATTCCATTGCATTTATAGAAATGTTTCCAATAAGGAACACCTTTTGTTTCATTGAAAAGGATTTTTGTATGACTGAGATACAGTTGTTTTTGTGTGGCAGTGTTTCCGGTATTGAGATGAGCACACCATACATGTTGGTTGGGGAGTACCTCTCATGTGGATCTGTGGCCTCAGCTAGGGGGTGACTATCATGTTGAAATATGCATGAGCATGGCATGTCTATGTTAGGGTGGAACGTTTTCCTGTTGAATCTAGTTTCCCATGATTGAGATGAGTATTTCTTATTATGATCGTTTATTGCATTTTAAAAAATATATGTGCTTATAGATTTGATTTGCTTATGATTTGTATGCATGTAGGTGACAACCATGAGATATGATTTTATATGGTTGTAGATGAAATATTTCATATCGAAATTTGTTCATGTTGATATGACTATGGTTAATAGTTAGTGATGAATATTTTATTATGTGCGTAATTATAGTATTCTGATGTACATGTGCTCATTGGATCCAGTTTTTGCTTATGGTTTGGATGGATGTAGGTGACATCCATGAGATATTATGTTATTATCATCTATATGGCTATAGATGGAAGCCATCACATCTAGTTTTACTTATGTTAATATGTTTGTAGGTGGTAGTCAAAAGATCTAGTTTCTAGCTTTGTCAATATGGTTGAATATGGTAGCCCGCAGATCTTTTATTTATTTGGCTTGTTGGCATGATGGCCCATCCTTAGATAACCTTATCCCTCTGTGCATTTACCTTGATTCAGCCTTCCCTTGGGTTCCTAGTGACCCTGGCCTTGGTTTTTGGGTCGGGGACATGACATCATGTCCTATGCAACCATTTAAGGGTTGATAGATTCCCCAGTGCATGTCAATGATAAGGAGGAGTCATACAAAACAAAAGATATGTGGAGAATATAATAGGGCCTACGGTTTTTCTAGAGTTAACAATCCAGTTAATACCCTTTGTTTCATTACTTCTAGTTTTTATCAACAAGCTTTCCCATTCATTCATTTGTGCTTGTCCAAATCATCTTCATATCATTCAAGGATCATCCAAAATTTGACATCCCTGGGGGGGAGAAATATCAATATATAGAAAGTGAAAAATGGAATCTACTCAATAGTTTGATCCATCAATAAGGAAGAGGACATGAAATGATCAACAAACACTTGTAGAATCAAATGAGTAACTAGAGGAGCACTAACTGTGGTGGAGAGGATGCTTGGGATACCCAAAATCACAATTTCATAAAAGTTAATCCCCGTGAGATAAAGATAGTCAATTGCAAGATATCTACTTGAAAAAGACAAACAAAAACACTTAAGTCAATTGAGGTGGAATGTAGGAATTTTGAGGCTATATTAAGTAAGCCTCTACTTGCTAAAGTGCCTTCCCTTTGAAACTTGTCTTTCTAGTGCAACACTAAAGCATGTAGCTATGTGTATCTAGAGCTACTTGCTTATAGTGCCAACTCACATTCACTTATTTTGCTACATAAGAGATGAGATCTCCTAACCAATGGATTGAAAAAACTCTTTTGAATTGATTGTACCGGTTGGATGGACTTTTTAACCTAGCTATTGAAAACCTTGAATCCAAGAGCTAGCAGGTTGCTCCACTACATACACCATCTCTATAATGTACCCCTTGGAACTACTTATTAAATTTTGAGGTTTGGCTTGCTTCTATGGTTTTTCTAGATGATCACTTCCAGCCATCGGGTCTATCAAGTGATAGGCATGCTCTTGGTGCAACTAAGGGACACACTAGAAGCAAACAAATACTAGCATAATAGTGTTAAAGACATTTTCCATGGAGAATATGTGGTTTCCATGAAGTTCTCGAAAAACATTGCATGGAGTGTTTGTGGTAGAGGCACTTAAGCATGTTGCAAAATATTACTATTAACAATGCTTTAAAGGTTGGCCTAAAATGCATTTGGGCTATCACACTAAATCTCCTCATTCCTCTCTACACTTGCCTTAGACTTGCGTCTTTTCTCTCCTTTTAATTTACTGGGAAAAACTAAAATAATGCAATCTCCTCCTTTACCTGAGCTGACAATCGCCGTCCTTTCGTTGAAAATGCTCAAAATGTCTTACATAAAGTATAGTTGAGTTTTATTCTTGGGGAGAATCATTTGTAAATTATTTGCTGACCATATTTGTTCATAGCAACTTCTCTATGCTTGCTTGTGGGATCTTACGTCTGAATGGAGATTATTATTAGTTGCATTAATGCTTAAAGTTCATCCCAAGAGCTCTTTCACTAGGTTCACCAGGTACCCCAGTTACTATCATAGCTTATATAGTTGCATAATTTGTGTATGTAGAAAGGAAGAGCCCTCAAAATGTGGTGTGACGGTAGGTGACCATGAACAGGGGTAGGTTTCATCCAAGGCATCTTCCAATAGGTAGGATTTCAAGCATAACTAGAGCCCTATGAGGATTATCTGGATAGTTAGAGCTCATGTTATTAGTTGATAACCCCATATGGAATTGTTCCTTCCTTAGTTCCTCCTACATAGTCAAGAATAGTTACAATTATGCTAAATTTTGCGTTGTCTTGGAGTTGACATATTTGAACTATTCAATATTACACACAGGGAAGCCATTTCTTGACCTTGTAGAG
Organism: Larix kaempferi; assembly: GCA_027924585.1. Classification (NCBI taxonomy): domain Eukaryota; kingdom Viridiplantae; phylum Streptophyta; class Pinopsida; order Pinales; family Pinaceae; genus Larix; species Larix kaempferi. The sequence continues at coordinate 12,137,689 of BSBM01000368.1, forward strand.
ACTTTGGAGTATATTAACATGTTGAATCCAAAGAAATTATAGTATACTCATGCATGATCTTGAGAACATTGACAACCTTTTATGATCAAATAGAGATGATACCAAGGAAGTTTTTTTTATTGAAATTTGTTAGTTCTTAAGGGTTTGTTTATTGGTTGTACATCAAGCTATAGCTACAAATACAAGTAAAAATATGCATTTGACACCTATGAGTGTTATTATTCATATAGTTTCTTTCTCTTCATTAGTAATCTCATATAACATAACACATTAACATTGATTATTGTATACTAGTGAGGCCCATTAAGGTCTATATATGAATGCCATATGTTATAGAATATAGTCATTATAACCTATTGTCATTGGATCCGTTGTTACGTTCCATTTAGTAATCATACAAGACTAGGATACTATATTGTTGTGATCCATTTAATAATTGTACAAAACTAGAATACTTTAGACCATGTTGAATATTGAGAAATTACTCAGCTACTAACTAATGCTGAAATTACTTAGCCACTAACTAGTGCTCACTATTTTGCATAGATGTTTGCTATGTATTATAAAAGTTATATCTCTATTAAATATCACCTAACCAAATTCGTTTACTGATCTATTAAGTAAGAATAACTTCAGGTGTCACAATAACAACGAAATTTGAATGATAAACCGAAGTATATATGACATAAAGAAGGCTACATAAGATAGGTACTCGTTGCTTTGCAAGTCCCTCTTTTTATATATTGAGAACGAGTAAATTGATTATATTTTCTCTAAAAATATGAATTGGGCATTATAAAAGCTCAATAAAACCAATGCAATTGTGAATAATCTATCCAATACTACATTTGGTAAAGCTATAAAATTTATAGGTGAATTCCTCAATGCAAATTATTTCACCTTACAATAAATAGCATCTATGTAATTGTTTTGTCACAGAGAAGCTTGCCCATGAAAATATGACTTAGGCATGTGATTGTAGGTAAGTTATATAAGTATTGTTAAGGGACTATGGTGTACTAGAGTGGGCTACCCAAAGAGTTATGGTGGCCTACATTATTATGATATACATACGATAATATACCAATAATTAGACATGTAAAATTGACCTTTTCTAACCAAGTGTATGTCAATTATAGAAATTTAAACAAGGGCAAATTTGAGTTTGGGTGGGACACCATGCTCAAATCCATTTGCATATTCTAGGTGATAGTAAGTAATCACGTGCACAGATAATTAAAAACTCAACCATAAAGCAAAGTTATGTAAAGTGGTGGTGCTGGCTTTTCATGTGTTATCATCAAAGGATCTAGTAAATGAGACAAGGTATAGTAAATTGATCAACCACCTCAATCATTTGCTTTTACAGATCAAAGGAAAGAAGCAAAACATTGAAGGGCAAAGCAAACAAAAAGAAGCCCCACCAAAACATAGTCTAGTTAGGATGGTGCAAGAAAAGAGGTTGGTGTTAGATCTGTACCTAATGAAAACGCACTTTGCAACATTGTACCCCATGTGGTTTGTCAAAGTTACAACCATGAAAGGGAGCATGCACCTTAATCCCACATGTCAGGTGGAATAATTTCTAAAGTATTAACCTTCACGTGGTGTACGTTCTTCTTCTACATATATACTTAGGGTTTGGTTCATTTGCATCCATGCCAAATATCAAGTAGCTTCGAGAATACACAAGCTCTCATTACATAATTTTTATATCTAGTGAATATGAAGTATTTAATTTTTTTTTTTTTAATTTAAGGAAGTATTTAATCTTATTAGGGAATCTAGTGAATAGAGAGTATTAAATATTACCATGGACTTTACATATTCGTTATTTAAATTTTAATCTTTTTATTTTATTTGTTTATTTATTTATAATCTTATTAGGGAATCTAGTGAATAGAGAGTCTTAAATATTACTATGGTCTTTACACATTCTATATTTAAATTTTAAAAATGTACACATGAAAAGGCATGGGTTTGACCTTACTGTTTTGTTTTTCTCTCATTACATAATTTTTATATCTAGTGAATATGAAGTATTTAATTTTTTTTTTAAATTTAAGGAAGTATTTAATCTTATTAGGGAATCTAGTGAATAGAGAGTATTAAATATTACCATGGACTTTACATTTTTTTTCTTTTTTCTTGGGAAAATGTCCGTAATTTTATTTCAAAAAGATGATCAAAATTACATATCGCAGATGTAGTAGAATCAACAAGGATCCCTACATTTTCACAAATTTCTGTCCCCTATAAGCAGAAACAAATCAAAACTACATCTAAAAGCCGCAAACCAGTGGCTCAAAAATGTACATATATTCAGGCCAGCCATGAATGGCGAAGCCCTAATCAGAACAGCCAAACGTTGGCACGAAAACAATAAACCCACTCATATTGTGCTGAAAATGAAGGAAGAGACCTTCGCAGAAAGAAGAAAACGATCAGGAAACACACTGGTGTGTATGCCACCGGTTCTGAAACGAAAACCCCATCAATGCTCGCCGAATCTGGTTCAGTCAGGCTCTGGCGACCTAGCAAAGATAGCATGTCGTTGCTCAGGCCCGTAAAGAAGCCAACACGAAGCCATAGCCAAGAAAGCTTGGGCATGCAGGCGGTTTTCACAGATCTGAGCTGCGACTACGCGCTGTTCCGGCCGCAAGTAGGAGCACCGATGTAGGCACCTCCGCCTTGCCACGCCCACCATTGCAAGGGTCGCCAGTTATCTGGACCGCCGTCGATAGCAAACAAAAAAGAGGGCCACCGGATTAGAACGCTGCCACCGTCGAGTAAAACCCAAATGATGCCACAATCGTGAAACAGCAGGTGAACTGGTTTGGATCTGGGCGGAACCAAGATCGCCGTCGCCGTTCAAGAGCCACCGTTTCAATGGCAAAGCCACACGGACCCTGAGCCCCTACGCTCCAGAAATGCCTCCACCGCACTCCGATCCTGCAAGGTCAACAGGGGAGGGGCGGCTGGGCCAAGCCCTGGCCGCCCAAGCTACAGCAAAAAATTCCGCTCCAAGAACCCTCGCTCCAAGAAACTCACTCTTGCCTTTACCACCATGGACTTTACATATTCGTTATTTAAATTTTAATATTTTTATTTTATTTATTTATAATCTTATTAGGGAATCTAGTGAATAGAGAGTATTAAATATTACTATGGTCTTTACACATTCTATATTTAAATTTTAAAACTGTACACATGAAAAGGCATGGGTTTGACCTTATTGTTTTGTTTTTCTCTTAAGATCGCTCAATTAGGGAAAAATAATTTCTCTTAAGACCGCGCAATGAGGGAAAAAGAAAAATCACGAGTCAACGTAGTGAAAACCTTAAAGATATTTAAAAATAAAAAATATATATCCGTATTATAAAAATCAATACGTTCAAATATATAAGGTTTAGCTTCTTCATTAAGTAAGTACTTAACCTTTTGATTAACATCAACTTGTATAGTTTTAAACACTACATTGTTTATATTTTAGTAATTTTTATATAATAATAAATTTAACATTATTTTGGAAAACTAAATCATATTACCTAGATTTTAATATTCTTTTCTATAATAATGAATTTAATCTTATTTAAAATAAAAAAAAATCACTATTAAAAAAATAACTAAATCCATTTTTAATCAAAATAATGATGAGATATGTTGTCTACACTAGTATGATCAATATTTTGTTGATGGAGAGTCTCTATGCGTAGTTTTACACTTACCCAAGCAAATTCCATAACAAGTGATTAAACAATGAAAAAACATATTGTTTCTTTCATTAAACATGGAACCATGCTCATAAGGATGGTCAACTTATGTGTGATGTGTGTTTTGGACTATGCAAGTTCAATACAAACCATTGTCTAAGCTCGTTTTGATTTGATGGCTCTTGCACAACTTGGAATACTCCCAACTTAATTACTACTCTTATAATTGGGGTCTCCGTAGGTGCCACCATGATGATATTAAGGCCTAGTTCATGCCTATGCAACATCCCCACCTACATAATGGAGAATCAACTACGTAGTGCAAATAAGATTACTACAACCATTGATAGCACCGTGGTTCTATACATATAAGATATGGAGACATACACAATACAATTACAAATTTTCAAAACTTGATAACAAAGTGTGTATCCTTTGCAGACCATGTGATTATAACATTGCCACTTACCCTAAGATGCAAACTAACAATATGAATCACATTGAAGTGATCCCAATAAATGAAGATAACACGAGCTCCACATGTAGGCATAAACATGACCATAGAAAGTTTATGTGTTTGCATCAATTGATTTACTAACCACAAATATATATGTACACATTATAGTAAATCATAAGGATTCATAGGTCTAACATCATGACTTCACACCACTGATATTGAGTTAATTGTTACTGAATAGATTTCATAGCATTCATACTTCAAGAATCATTCAGGGTTTTGGAGCATTCAAAAGGAATTTGAGTCTTTTTAATCACGATATCATGATTGACCAAACTGATGGCTGCAAAGGTCTAGTAGCAAAGGTAATATAACCCCTTATTGATGGCTGCAAAGGTCTAGTAGCAATAAGAAACAAAAACTTTCTCACCATTACCACCTCTAAAGTTCAACCTTTTCTTGTGGTTAGATCTGAGTAGTAAAACCCCCACTTGGGAGATTCTACAAAAGAGAGCTTGGTTTGGGCCAGGGTAATGCATTCTCTACAAATCAAATGAAGAATCCCTTTGACATATCCTTATGGACTCTTCATTTGTTAAATAAGTTTGGGAAGAGTCCCTCCCTTTAGCTATAAATGTTTGAACTAGGATGTGCAAACTCTAGTTGAGGGTTACAAAAATTGTATGGAGGGGCCATTGGTACTAAACCATAGATCTTTCGCTATAATAGTTTCCTCATGTTTATGAATTATCTAACAAGAATAATATTATTGTTGAGAATTTGTCTTACTTCCCTTTGGAAATTTTCCATAAAATTAGATGTATCTATGAGTATATGAAGCAATACCCTAGGAAACACCTTGAATTTAGATATGCATGATAGAAATAGATCAGTCAAAAGCATGCGGTTTCTTCCATGGGGCTAGTCGAGGAAATATGGGGCCTAGTGTAGTTGATGGTATGTTATATCTCTCTATTGATCAAAGCTTCACTTTCCAGGAGAACAATCAACACCCAAAATTTCCAATTTTTTTTTTTTTTTTTTAAATTTTTTATAGCATATAATCTTATTAAATGCAGTCATTAGCTGTTGGATTAGTTTATGTTATCAGAATTGTATCTGAATGGTCTTTTATTATACTTAAATTTAAAGATGAGTTTCTTGTCAGTTACTGATTGTTTTTTTCTGTTTTGTAACCACAAGGGGGAATTTCCATAACAGACTGGGCTTACTTAGCTTCCGAGCTAATGCAACAGATTTTCTTTCTCTTACAGATATACAGGTAACGTTCGGGTCGCTGCAAACAAATCTTTAAATTAATTAAAAACAATTTGCTGTACCAAATCATTCAGTAAAAGTATAAGCATGCTAGCCAGGTTATCAAGTGTTTAAAGGTAGAACTCTTCCTTTGATCTCCTTAAGATCTTACTGATAGAGAGTTGGAAATTACTAGAGAATATGATAGCTATTTTTCTTGATTAAAAAAAATGAATTAAATAACCCTATGGAGAATTGGTCCCTTGATGATATTACTGTAATGCAATTATATTTCTTAACTAGCATTGTAGAATACAACTGGGTTACCGTACTCAGACCAGTTTTTACTCATCCATTGTTATTGCATCAAGCCAAGTTTATAGTTAGAATATATTTTGATTTACAACTTCACTTATAAAGGATCTGGAGTTATCAATATATACGTTTCTTATTTCTAGCAATTACAAGGTGTACTGTCAGATACATGTCTCCTCTTAACAATTTAAGGGTTTGCATGGATTGGAAAACTACTCCTATTTCCATGATTGACAATGGAATAAAAACTATAAGCTATCATGATTAAACTCGCTGAGCCTTAAGGATAACAAGGGTCTACTTGTGATCACAAGGAATCTGAGACTTATTAAGAGATTGTTATTATATTGTAACAACAAGTAAAATGGACTAGAGTAACCCTATTCCACAATTGTGAGTTATATAGCTTGAATTCTACAAGTTAAATCACATAAGGAAAGAATGACAAGTCCCATACCATCTATGCAAAGCTATAGCAAATGGCACTATATTAGTAGAATTGTAAACCACCATACCTACTTCACTCCATTATCTTATAGACTTAAAAGAAATGATATATCTCTTGTCTTTTCACATGAGACTAGAGGAAATGGCAATTCTAGTGATAAGTTTATGAACTACTTATATCTTACCTTATTCCCATATCATTATAACTTTTATAATTAAAGATCAAATCCTCTATGTTTAAACACTTCAAGACTTAACCTTGAATGCTATTTAAAATGCATGGTTTAATTGAATATAGGGCAAGGTCTTAATGTTTACTAAGCAAAGTTCGAAAGCATTGTTCTAATATGAAAAAGTGTGGCAGGTGAAACTATGGTATCACGACCATAATGGATATTCATGCTATGATTTTTGTGTGGAAAACAAATGATGGGAATCTCATCGTAGAACTTTAGAACGTCGACCCACTGCATGAAAATATTAAAATGCTACGTGGTCACTCCAGAGCCACGCGTTTGTGATATAAACTCGTTGACTAAACCCTACTTTGCCATTTCTCCCTCGCCTTCGGGCTCGGTCGCTCTGTGAACCCTCCTGGTCCAAGCTTTGCTGATCCTCTGTTGGTAGCAGCTTCTATGTTGCTTCAGTTCTTCGTGCTTGCCTACTGCATTGTTGGGAGTCATTATACTTTGCTGTTGGCAGCTATAGGTTTGTTGAAAACCTAGGGTCTTTCCTTTCTACACCATTGCTGACCCTGTCACGACGTGAGCGTATCCTTTGACCCGGTACTGTCAATGCTTCCATTGTGGAAGGTACCCTTTGCTTCTGCCAGCTCGTTCTTTTCGGTGACAAGGGAAGGGTTTACACTCCCTCTGCTCGTGGTTAACAGGCTATTTACTGTGTTTGAGCTTCTTTCAATTCACCGGTAAGCGACAGGATTGTTCTTTCATTTTTTCCGGTTTTTAAAATAAATAGTTTAACCAAAACAAAAATATATAAAGTTGTAACCAAGCTGATTCTTTCGTTGCAGGCCCTGGTTACTCTTCAAGGTGTGGATGACACAAACTTCGACCGTTGGCTTTTCCTGGTAAGCCTGGTTTTCACCATGGCGTTTCCTCCTTGCTGGTTTGTTAGGACGGTTAGGGTTTGGTTTGAGTGAAATGACTCTGTGATTTCTCCTCTGTGTTCAGTCTTTGAACTGCATGTTAAAATGAAATCTTACAGGTTTAACCTTGTGTTGCATAAAGATGTTACGACTTCGGTTGATATTGTAATTATTCGTCTTTCTTCTGGTATTTAGGGTTTTCTGTAGAAGAAAAATACTGTGTGTATATCTATATAGAAAACAATACTGTAACCTGCCTGTAGATGAGGTTACGGCCTCCAAATCTGGTTTCCTGTACTGCAATCTTAATTTGTTCAGGGTTTTTGCCCAGTATTTGGTAATATAACTTATTATAAAGCTCTCTTGTATCTTTGAGCTTGTTTAACGCATGCATTTTTAAATTCTATGTTTTTTTTATTATAATCACTTATATTGTGAACTTGAGCTACGGCCGTAGGTGAAATCATTGTCTTAATTCTTAGTATTTAATTTACTTGTAAAAAAATCTGGAATGATAGGGTTAAATCCGAATTTTACAGTGGAGATTTTGTTTAGTTGCCTATTCTATCATTACGATTATGACTCTGTTTGTGATTGAGAGTTTAATGAATAATACTAACCTTGATGGTTAAGCTCGATTATTGGGCTAATTAATGTTCTGTTAACCCTTTTGTTTTAAATTAATAACTAGGTTATTTAAATATTGATAAATTCTTTTTAATAAATTTATGTTAGGGTTTTGTACATTGATTTATTTGTTAGGTAATGACTGGTTAAATTTCAACTAGGGTTTGTACCCTTATGCAATTATCCTAACGGTGACTACAATTCTCCTGCAATGTTATTGACCATGACATAAATACTGTAATTTTTATTGTTATAATTTTACTATTGTTTCCTATGATTGTTTATTTACTTTTGTAATACACAGAGTACAATTATTTTATACGTAATCCTTACTTATCTATTCATCAATTATAATTAAACTAGGTTTATAATTGCAATAATAAACTATTACTTAAAGTATTACTATTATCTTGAATGCATTATAGATACCTTATTAGTAATGTAATAATGATATTACCTCTTACTAGGGATGCTGAAAAAGAAACACAGTAACTCTCAACAGATTTAACTACGGAAACTCTAAGATACTCACTTTACTAACTAATTACTCCTCAGACATATAGAAAATAAACACAACATACATCCATTCATACTTAATAAACATAAGGAAATAAATAGTAGAACCTGTTTAAGCTGTGGAAAACAACAGCAATGGGAGGCCGTTCCTCCCTACCAACTCCTGGAGAGTGCCCAGACAACAACTTCTCAAGACCCCCGAGCTTGCTCTGATCTCCTTGGTTGGGAACTAGGTGCAGCAAAGTCAATTCTCTCAGCCAAAAAGCTGTAATGGAACCAAGTTACTGCAGCAATCCTCCTAAAACAACTTCCTTACTGTATTTCCCTCTTCCTCAATGGATTTCCTGAATAACATTCACCTGAATGAATTCTCTCTGGAAAAAATTCGAGCCCCCAGCTCTGTTCATTGAGTTCTTTTTAAAAGATTGCCTAGGTCTTTGTTGGGTTAACTGCCATTAATGAGCCACCTGCTCTGATTCCACTTTCTTGGGGAATCATGACCCTAAATATAGGGAAGTTGCCACCTGCAACTTAGGAAGTGTTTGAGGATGCTGCCACTTGTCTTTTGCCTTTCCACCTAGTTCCATCCACCAGTTTGACCAGTAACCTCTTTTTAACAGCTCTCCCATGCTGTTGTCTCCACAATTTATTTATTAATAATAGAATATTCTGAATTACACTCCACTTCTGTTGACTCTGCTGAGTCATCCATCCCTACTTAGCATTAAATTTAACATAATGTCTCAGGAATATAATAAAACTATTACATAATTTTTACAAAATTGGGGTATGTGACATACACACCCCCTTAAAATGTAACATCGTCCTCGATGTTACTTATTCCTCGATGTTTTTAATTATGTCCCTTAAGGACTAGACTATGGTTCTACTTTTCTACTAGAACCTATATTACTTTTGATGTAAGGCTATAAGCTATTTTTTTATAAATTTAGGATCACGTAAATGTAATCATCCAAATTTAGATTGGTCCTCTATCCAATAACTCTATAAGATGATTTTTTTTCACACAAAAAAAATGTTACTTGATATTCATAATAAATGAATCAAAGATAACAAGGCTTGTTTTGAACTCCAAAGTTCATCATACTATGAATAAACTCTAATTCCTCCAAGATGATAACATAATTTCATATAAATATTTTTAATAGTCATTAAACATATGACTACAAGCTATATTGTTTCAAAATTGAGATAGAGCAAAATCTAAAAAACAAACAAACCATAAGTCAGATGTACCAAGTCTACCTTTTTATGAGCACAATCATCAAACCAAACAAAAAATAGCAGATGTTAACCATCTACACCTCTAAATTTCATGTCTCTCCTTGAAATTTAGTACGCTTGAAAATAACCTTCTAATACTAAGACACGATCTTTAAATTTTGCATGGAATAAGACCCCTTCTCCTGTACCTAGAGCCCTTTTAAATAAGTTGTCTGTTTTATCATTATATTGAATATATATATGCTATAAAGTTAAAGAGTGAATTATTTTTGGAATCTCCTTGATCCTAGACTTCCAATAATCCAAACAAATCACTTGAAGAAAAGCCTTTTTTGTTGTTCAGCCCAAAATGATCTTGGAATCCCCAAAAACCAAAAGGGAAAGGATATTTCTAGACAAAGCAAAAACCAATAAACCCCAAAGCGTCATAATCTTAGGTCTAGTATTAGAACTAACGCCACAATTGTTATGCAACAAATTTCCAAAAAGAGCATGAAAAGAGCAGAAATAGATCAGAAAGAGTACTCCACGAATTGAATGAAGAAAATAGATGAATAGAAAGCCTCTTTGAAGGGGAAAACTCCTTATACAATGTACTAAGTACATAAGACAAGACAAGACAAGATACTCAAATGAAAAAATCTCCTTCCTATATATAAGATATTAAGAGGTACAATTGCAACTCACTAACCTAAGTCGACATAACTAATATAACCATACTAATGGACCAAATCTGACATCAAAACTAATGTAATGCACCACAATATAGGGGAAATGTCCCCTTCAGACAAGTGTTATCCTCAACGCTTGATTAGTTGTGGATGCTTCTATATGAAGGACTCATCTTCCCATGTTGAATCTTCCACTGGAAGGTTCTTCCACTTGATGAGGTACTCAGTAATAGCCAGATTTCGTAGCTGTTTGGTCATTGTTTCAATGATTTGTTCAGGTTCCAATATGAATTTTCCTTATTCATCAAGCACATGAGAGATTGTTTGAACTGGGATCTTGTCTCCTATTACTTTCTTTAAGAAAGAAACATGGAAAACTGGATGCACTTTTGGAGATGAAGGGAGCACCAATTTGTAAGCCATACTACCAATATTCTGCGACACTTTATAAGGACCATAATACTTGGGTGCTAATTTATTGTTCTTATTTAATTGCTTGAGGGACATCTGCGTGTAAGGTTGTACCCTTAGAAATAGCCAATACCCTTCTTAGAAACTCCTTTCATTGCGGCGTTGATTAGTTTGTTGTTTCATCCTATTTTGTGACACAACTATGTTGTTCTTAATTATCCGGAGAACTTCTTGTTGGTGCTCTATGTGATCTTCCACGACTTGAACTTTAGATTTTTCTTTTAAGGGAGATGTGATAGAGGGAGGCTGGTACCCATAAAGTGCCATAAATGGAGACATTTTTGATGATGTATGGAAGGAAGTATTGTACCACCATTCTTCCAAAGATAACCATTTCACCCACTGTATTTGTTTATCAGATGCAAAGCAATGAAGATATCCTTCCAAACATTTGTTCACTATCTAAGTTTTCCCATCAGATTGAGGACGATAAGATGAACTGTGATCCAATTGGGTACCCAAACAAGAAAACAATTCAGTCCAAACTTTTCAAGTCAAAATTGGATCTCTATCACTTACAATAATCTTCGATTTTCCATGTAAATTCTGAACTGTTTCCATAAAGGCTGCAGCTACTATACTTGAATGAAAAGGGTGAGAGAGTGCACAAAAATGTGTATACTTCGTGAGTCTATCAACAACCACCGTAATAACATTTTTTCCTTCTGACTTGGGTAGACTTGTGATAAATCCATTGATACTTCCTCCCAACGCTGAAAAGGTATGTCTAATGGTTGTAGAGGTCCCTGGGTCTTTACTGTTTCAACCTTATTATGTTGGAAAACCAAACATTCGGCCACGAACTTTTAAAGATAAGATTTAAGACATTCCCCAAAAAATTCCTTCTTCCCCATGTGGTAAGTTTTCAAGAATCTAGAGTGTCCACCTATAGGAGAGGTGTGTAATTCCGAGAGGACCTTTTGTTTGAGTCGGGAGTTTTTGCATAAATATAAGTGATCCTTATACCACAATGAATAATTTTTCCACACAAAAGTATCTGACACACTGGGACCATTCAATATCTTTTGAGTGAGCGTCTACACATATAGGTCATGTTTCCATTATCCCCTTGGTGCTACTACTACCCAATCGGGTTGGAGAATGGAAATTGCACCAAGTAATGCCCCAACATCTTCATATTTTGTAGAAAATGCATCTTCCACCACATTGTGTTTCCCTTTCGATAGATGATTTCAAAGTCATGTCCCAACATCTTGGTTACCCATTTTTGTTGCTATTTCAAAGATAGTCTCTGTTGCAAGAAGTATTTAAGACTATCATGATCTGTTTTGACCTTGAACTGCCTACCTATTACATAAGGACGCCATTTCTTAAGAGCATGCAATATTACTAACATTTCCTTCTCATAAACGGGATTCTATAAGTGCTTTCCCTTGATTGGATGACTTGTGAAAGCAAGCGGGTGTTCTTCTTGCATTAGAACAACACCAATGCCATTTTCTGAAGCATCACATTCGACAATAAAGGTTTTTGTGAAGTCTGGTGTGGACAAAACATGAGCTTAGCACATTGCCTCTTTAAGTTGTTCAAAAGCTTGAGTTTCCTCTAGAGTCCAAGAAAATGCATCTTTCTTGAATAATGTTGTTAGAGGTGTTGCTATTCTTCCATAGTTACGAACAAACTTGCGGTAGTACCCTGTCAGACCAAGGAATCCTCAAATATTCTTTAGGTTTTTGGGAATCGTCCAGTACATCATGGATTTAATTTTGTTGGGGTCTACCATGACACTTTCATGAGATACAATATGACCCAAATAGTCTACCTCCTTTACCCCAAAGAAACATTTGGAAGGTTTTTCATATAGTTGTTGCTATTTTAGTGTAGTACCATGTCAACATGTTGAACATGTTCTTCCCAAGACTTGCTATAGATTAGTATATCATCAAAGAACACTAGCACAAATTTTCTAAGGAAAGGCTTGAAAATGGAATTCATCAAACCTTGAAATGTGGAAGGTGCATTCATGAGACCAAATGGAATCACCAAAATCTCATAACGACCTTCATGAGTTCTAAATGTTGTTTTGGTATGTCTTCATCCTTCATTCTAATTTGATGATACCCGGAAAGGTGATCCAGCTTTGTGAACAAAATGAATCCATGTAATTCATCTAACAATTCATCAATGGCAGGAATGGGAAACTTATATTTAATGGTAATCTTGTTGAGTTCTCTATAATATGGACACATATGCCATGATCCATCTGGCTTGTGTACCATTACCACCGATGCAGAGTAAGAACTTTGTCTAGGCCTAATTATGTTGGCCTCTAACATTTATTCAACCATACGCTTAATTTCACTCTTTTGGCCATAGGGCTATCTGTAAGGTCTGATGTTAGGAGGAACACTTCCTGGAAGTAAGTGAATAGCATGATCAAAATCTCGAACAGGTGGAATACCTTTTGGAATATCTTCAAATACCTTGTAATGCTTATTAATGACCCTTTGGATATATTGGGAAATAGGAGACTTAGATGTTTGAACATCTAATGAGAATAATTGTGTAAATACACCTTGATGTCCCTTTTTCATTAGTTTTGTCATACCATTGGAGCTTATCACCTTGCTTGGTTCCCTATGATACCATTTAATTCATATTCTTTTCCTTCCCATAAAAATTTCATGAAAAACTTATGAAGATTAAAATCCACTGTTCCCAATGATTGTAACCATTGAACTCCTAAGACAACATCAGCACCCCTAACGTAATAGCAACCATCAAATTATTCAATACATATTCCCCCATAGTAAGATTGATATTATGGCATTTCCCTGAGCAATTAATAGTTCCTCCATCTACAATCATTACTTGAAACTCTGGTGCTTGATATACAAAACAATTGAGAGATTTGGCTAATTTACAGTGAATATAATTATGAGTACTACCATAATCAGTCAACATTGTTACCTTTTTATTTTTGATATTTCCTTCAATCTTGAGAGTTTGAGTGCTAATACCAGCCAATACATGACAGGTTATGGCCCGAGAGTAATATCTTCGGAATTAGTATCTTCTATTTCGACATCTTGAGACGATTCCTGTTCTTTTGATTCTTCCTCTTCACAATCTATGTAGAATAATTTCTTCTCACCACACTTATGTCCCTTACTATACTTGTTGTCACAATTAAAGCATATGCCTTTTGCTCTTCTTTCCTATAGTTTTTTAGGTGTCAACCTTTTAGGTGGGTTAGAAGAAGGAACATTATTCTCTCGGTATGTGTTGGAGGTGGTCTTTCTAGTATCCATCATCATATTTTTACTTGCAACCTTCCTTGCCATCATGAAATCCTTCTCCAAGGATGGTGGTTCAAAGAGACGCACCTCACGTTGAATGTTATCCTTCAAGGTTCGAATAAAGAGATCCAACAGATTATCTTCTGAAATGTTCTTCACTCTAAGACTTATCTTATGAAATTGCTTGATGTGCTCTGTACCCAGACCTTTTTGATTGAGATTTATTAATTGGATATAGAAGGTGTTGGTATTAATATCCCCATAATGTGCAATCAATTCTTCAGTGAATATAGAACACGATATAATAGAGTCCTTTTATGGTCACAAAGCCATTGGTACCATACAAATTGATCAGGATTTAAATATAATGATGCAATAGTTACCTTTTGCAAAGTTGGAACCCGATGTAGATCAAAGAATTGCTCCATATGGAATATCCATGTTATTGGATCATTGCCATCAAATTTTCTCATGTTAATCTTGGGAAGTTGGGTACCTCTTGGTGACCATCCCTTATGACTTCCATTACTAGAATCATTTCCTCTTGGAATATTCTTATTCATGGAATGTTTCTCAACATGGAAATTATTTTTATCTTCCTGAGTATCTTGGAACACATAATCACCTATAGGGGGATTATCTTTTGAATTTTGTATTAGATTAGCAATATTTTTCATATTTCCCATCAATTTTTTCTCTAAATTGAGTAAACCACATGTTCTCATTGAACCTTTCACATTTTCCTCCATTTTATTCAACTTCCCCTCTAAATTAACGAAATCAACGTTTTTCATAGCCCCTTAATCATATCTTCCAACTATGACACTCGAAAATATAGGTATTCCCTTTCATTGTACGCCGTGGATGGATCCTTTGGTGGTTTGAGTGGAGTGTGAGTTTTTACACTTCCTTTTGGTGGCATTTTGAACAATATAAATAGATATCACACCCTAGGTTTCAACACAATTAGATCCTTCTACTCCAAGTTATTCAAATTTAAAATGGCGTACATTTTTCAAACTTTGATTGGAAGATTGTTTTATGGACGAATTGAAACTAAGGTAAATTTAAAATTTCTGCTCCTCTAGGTCTAAAACTTCGGTCTGCTGTATCCTGATGTATCCTTTTTCCAATGTCGCAGGTCTGACCTAATTTTGATATACCAATAAGAAGTTATTGTGAATCTCCCAACACTTTTTATTTTTGGTCTTTCCAGAAGAGAGAACTTGTACGGTCTTCCACATGTCCAATATTTTGTATCTTGGATTGAAAAACATACCATAGATATTGTGGTTTGTCTTCTTTTTAATGCAACAATTATCACTCAATTTGGATCTTGCATTCCCTAGATTTGACCTTTTTTCTCATAACACTTGTTTTAGACTAGTTTTTAGACTAGCCAGAAACCCTAGATCCTACATCCAATATATATGAACCTGTAATGTATCAGGATCTGAAACTTGGATCACAATTATTTAGGCCTTTTTCTAGATGGGTTTTAAGTCTCGTTGTTTGAAACCTTGTAAAAAAAATCTTATAGCGAAAATACCAAGATGACTCATTTTGAAGAAACCAGTCCCGATGAAAGAGCTCCGAAACCAAATGTTATGTAATAAATTTCCAAAAAGAGCATGAAAATAGAAGAAATAGATCAGAAAGAGTACTCCACAAGCTAAATGAAGAAAATAGATGAATAGCAATCCTCTTCGAGGGGGAAACCTCCCTTTACAATGTACTAAGTACACAAGACAAGACAAGATACTCAAATGAAAAGGTCTCCTTCCTATATATAGGATATTAAGAGGTACAATTACAATTCACTGACACAAGCCGAAATAACTAAAATAACCATACTAATGAAAATTATCACTAATGGACCAAAGCCAACATCAAAACTAATGTAGTGCAACACAATATAGGGGGAATGTGCCCCCATTTAGGGCTTAACAACAATCCATCCAACAATGAAATAAATGATCATCACTTAGAAAAAGAACAATACTCGCGCCTCCACGACCTTCCTAAGCAGCCCCATTGAAAAATACCATCGGAAACACAAAAAAATGTGGAGCTTCTATAACCAGTACATGTTTATGAAATTCTTCCTTTTGATATTCAAGATAAACTCCAACTATAGTGGAATTTAAACCTTATCCTTGCTTCTTCCCATTTTAAAAAATAACAATATTTCTATGCCTCTAGATTCCCCAAATAAAAAAAAGAGGAAGATTGTTAAAATCTACCATAGTTGTATTCCAATTGTATAAACAATCTTCAAAGGAAGAACTATCCCCAGATGCATTGGTATTTAATATATTAAGAACCTCTGTCCAAACCTGTTGCAAGAAAGGATAGGAAATGAACAAAAGATCGATTGATTCCTCTGCACATATACACATTGGGCATGAACTAGGTCCCATAAAACCCCTTTTTGAAATTGTCCCAAGTCAAAAAAAAATTGTTGTAGGACCAACCAACATAACAACTTAATTTTAAGAGGTTCATACCAATTCCACAATGAAGAATGCCACCATTTCAGTTCAAGATCAACATAAGAGTAAGAAATCTCCTCATAAGCCAAACTTGCACAAACTTGATCTGAATAAGTGTTCCAAGACCACACAATCTCATCCGGGCAATTTGATAACCTTATGCCACAATGACTGGGTCTCTTTATAAATTCATCACATTCAATTGCGAAATCGCCAACTAAGCCAAGGTATTGAGACAACAACTAGTAACTTAAATCAACTGAACCAGTGGCCCTATTTTTGATATGAAACAAAGAATGGATACCAAAAAATATGAGAGAATAGGATGTGACTAAAGAAATCACGAATCACCACCAATAAAAGGATCAACACCTAATAGAACCCGTGCTGCATTACCAATACGCAATTCCATCCATGAATCCATAGAAGTTAGAGACTCCAACAGTCCCCTCCAAATATTCGAGGAATTAGGAAATATTTTTTTCCCTTTTCTAAGCTATTCAACCATCGAAGCATTTCTCAAATGCTTTGATTTTGATAGGTCATTCTAGAAGCCTGAGCCAAACAAACCATGCCAAATACTTTTCATTGCAAGAGCCTTGGAAAAGTAGAACAAATTTTGTATTCCCCATCCTCCCAATTTATTTGGAAGAGCAATCCTTGACCATTTGACAAGTTGAAAACTTTCCTTGCTCTTACCTCTAGACCAAAATAAACTAAATAGTCTCTGGTTGATTTTATGAAGAATAAACTATGGAACATTTGCTAGAGAAAGTTAGTACAAAGCAATTTTGTGAGATAGAGTTTATCAATACAATATGACCACCTGAAGAAAGCCATCTAAAAGTCCAATTTTCAATCCTTCTTTCCACCTTCTCCAGTAACCACAACTAGTCATTCTTTTGATAATTATCTGGCTTCAAAAAGAAACCAAGATACTTCAAACATGTATCAATAGGTTCTATATGATAAGCAAGTAATCTTTAATTTGATCAAGGACTCCATCAGTTACCCCATTAAAGAAGAAACTGGATTTATTTGAGATGATCCCCATACCAGACGCAGAGAAAAAAGTGTTGATAATTTCTTGAAAAGTTTTCCACTCCTTAGCCACCCATTTCCAAAAAGGATAACATCATCTACAAAAAATAGATGAGCTATAATATGAGCAATTGAAATTTTTATTCCTTTGATTCTTCCTTTGATTCTAGCTTTCTTGATTAGTCTGCTAAGACCTTCAACGGCAATAAAAAATAGTAATGGAGACATGGGGAAGACATGCCTTAAATGTTTGTGAACTTTGAAAAAATCAGAAGGAGAACTATTTACCAAAACAACGAAATTTAATGAAGAAACAAAACCTAAGATCCAATCCGTAACTTCCGTGTTTAAACCAATTAGTAGCAGTATTGATGTTAAGAAAGTCTAACTTACCTTGTTGTATGCCTTCACTAAGTCCATTTTTAGAATCAAAGCTTGTAACTTCTTGATTTTGATCGAATGAAGACTCTCCAGAGCCACGTCGATAACATCAAAGATTAGCCTATTGCTAAGAAATCCAAACTATTCTTTGGACATATGAGAGGCCAAGTAAGGCTTGATCTGATTAAAAATTAACTTGGCAATAGTTTTGTATATCGAATTACATAAAGAGATTGGATTGAAGTCACTAAAGGAGGAAGGCCCACTAGATTTTGGAATTAAATCAATAAAAGTTGCATTTAAGGAACCATAGATCTTCCCAGAAACCTTGGATTCTTCAACAACATTCAAAATATCAATTCCCACCACATCAATGAAGTGAAGAAAGAACTCCACCGTTATACCATTCGGCCTAGGGATTTTAGACTTAGAGAATTTTTTTAAAATATCTTCAATATCCCTCAAAGAAACATAACTGCCAATACTGAGAGCATCATCTTTTGAAAAGAAACAAGGATAATTTTGGACTACTCACATATGATCCCCAATGAAATGTTTCTTTGAATCCCGAAATAGGGACTAGAATATATCCATCGTATCCCTTTTGAAATCTTTTTGACCAGAAACAATAGCTCCATTTGAATTTTTGATCTCCCTAATGGATTTATGAACTCTACGTTGATCCACAAATTTATGGAAAAACTTTGAATTATTATGACCAAGTTTTAACCAAATGGCCCGGTTCTTTAGCCACCATGTTTTTTCTTCCATCCGCAACAATTTAACCTTTCGATCTTCCAACACTGCTAGGCCATACTTTTCCTTAACTAAAAAAATACTAGAGGCATTCCTTACAAGAAAAAGAGAATTTCATATTCGATATTAGTAAGATCTTCCTTCATAGTCTGCTTATGATTCTTTTCCTAGAGAATAATGGCCTTCTGAATCTCTTTCATTTTAAAAGATAAAAGATGCATTGCAGAAACCTCCCTTGAATGTTTAAGAGATGCCCACCTTTTCCCGATCATCTATTTGAAGTCCTCAAATTCCAACCATCCATGATTGAATTGGAAAGGGAATTGAACCTTATCAGTAGACCCTTCCAATTGAAGAAACACTAAAATATGATTTGAAATGTCAGCATTGTCAAACCACGACCTGAATCATCCTACCTGTTAAGTAAGGTTTTCGTCCATAAAGAAGTGTTCTAGGCCTTTTTCCACACCCACATTCCCCTAACGACCATTTCTCCACATTGGAAGCATAGGATTCAGAGCAACATCAATGAGCTTTGAAGCATTCAAAATATGGCCGAAGTAACCATCCAGAGGGTCCAACCTAGAAGAAGGACCCCAAATATCCCTCGCCCATAGAGCCAAAATCCCCTCCCATAATCTGTTGAATATTGTAACTTCAAAGAATATTATATTTGTACTTTATTATTTCGGAGATGTTTCATCCCTCCAGGGTAACCCTATTATGTATTCGGAGATGTTTATTCCTCCGAGGGTTTGTATTAACTAGGGTTATTAGACCCACCATGTGGGGGTCGGCCCTGTGGTTATATTTTTGGGGTTATTAGACTTCTCCAGGAGAGGTCGGCCCCATTAGGTCTTTTAGTCAGTTGGGTGTCAGTATAAATAAGAGAGGTGAACTCCTCATTAGATCACTCACTCACTTGTGGAAGAGTGCACACTTGTCTGGGAGATCTGCTAAGGAGACAAAGAAGGAAGGAGCACATCTTGTATTTTGGTTGATCATCTTATTGAGGAAAGCTTTGCTGGGTTTTCTACCCCATGAGGGTTTCCCAGGGTATATTCTGTGTCTATCTTGTGATTATGTTTCTTTCAGTGATCTTGCTTGTCTATTTGGTTTAAACTTAACATGGTATCAGAGCTAGACTGAATAGGACATCTTTCACAAGGTAAGAATACCTCTCTCTCTCTCTCCGGTGAAGTTAGGGTTTCAGCCCAAAGTTTATATTATTGTTTTTTGGTTGCATGGCTGGATAGCTCTTTTCAATACCTTTCTTTTGAGCTATAGATCGAACTTTTTGGTTGGGTAGAACTCCGGTAAATCCAAACCCTAATTCTACCAAAAGTGCGATACGTCAGATTTTGGTTTCAGAAAAAGTTGGAATTTTTGAATTCTGATTACATGGCTGGATAGCCCTTCTCAAGAGCATTCTTTTGAGATATAGATCGAACTTTTTGGTTGGGTAGAACTCCGGGAAAGTCAAACCCTAATTCTACCAAAAGTGCGATAAAATTCTGTTCCAGATTCCGGAAAAGTGAAAAGTAACTTTCTAGGTAAGTCTACTCTGTCTCTTGGACTCCCCCAGGAGAAGATGGCTCCAAACACTAAGCTTGAAGACAAGCTAGAAGGTATAGAAAATTTCCGGGCATGGAGATACAGAATTGGTCTCATTCTTGAGGAGAATGATCTTGCTCATTATATCAAGGAGGAAGTTGCAGAACCAGAAGAAGATGAAGCCAAAGAAAAACACAGGAACGATTTGATTAGGGCAAAGAGAATCATAGCTGATTCTATTAAAGACCACTTGATTCCCCAATTGGCCTCCAAGAAGACTCCAAAGGAAATGTATGATGCCCTAGGAAGAATGTATGAAGGAAAGAACATCAATAGGAAGATGAATCTAAGGACTCAGTTGAAGAGTACCAAGATGCACAAAGGAGAATCCATTCAAGACTACTTCTCAAGAGTCTCTCTAATCAAGGAGCAACTAGATGCCATTGGTGATACTCTTGATGAAGATGAACTTGTGATGACAGCTCTAAATGGTCTCACTAGACCTTGGGAGTCATTCATTCAAACCATGTGTGCCAGAAAAGAAAGTATGAAGTTTGATGTAGTTTGGGAGAATTGTGTACAAGAGGAGGCTAGGGTTGCAAATCGAGAAGCCTTGCTCAAAGAGGATGACCAAGCCTTGGCCACCCACACCAAAAGAAGAAGGAATCAATCCTACACTAAAAGGGGTAGTCACAAGGAGTCTCATCCTCCACACAGATTTCAAAAGAAAAGAGGAACTACTCAAAGAAGAGATTACTCTTCTTTCCAGTGCTACTCTTGTCACAAAATAGGACACATTTCTAGACATTGTCCTCTACAGAAGAAAAAGGGTACTTACCACAAAAGACACCAAGCATATCTTGCAGAAGATGATAGTGAAGAAGAAGAAGTAGAGGAAGAAAGGTCTCACAATAAAAGGCCTAGAAATGAAGAGGAGGAAGAAGAAAGGACCTTCTTCAAAAGAAGGTCAAGGAGAAATGCAAAAGAAGATGTAGAAGAATATGTTCTCTTCTCCGCACTCTCTGGATCTATAACCCCTGGAGAAGGTACATGGCTTATTGACAGTGGTGCTTCAAAGCACATGACAGGACAGAAAAGGACTCTCTCAAATCTTGAAGAAAAGACTTCTCCCCAAAAGGTATCTCTAGGAGATGACTATCAATATCCCATTAAGGGAATTGGTGAAGCAAACTACAAACTCGATTCTGGAACTCCCATGAAGATGAAGGAAGTTTTATATGTTCCAGGATTGAAGAAGAATTTGCTTTCAATCTCAGCTTTAGACAAGAAAGGATATAGAGTGGCATTCATTGATGGACAAGTGTTAATGTGGTCCAAAAGAAAATCTATTAAGGATGCAATTGTTATTGGTGAAGAGGAAGGAGGTTTATATAAACTCAAGGGTCATCCGGAAGCTGCTCTTGTTCATGAAACCTCTAGCCCCAGTGAGCTATGGCATAGAAGACTAGCTCACATTAACTACAAAGCCTTACCCTATGTAAGCAAGGTGGTCATAGGACTACCAGATTTGAAGGTTGATCATGATGGCTCATGTAAAGGATGTAAGAAAGGGAAGAATGTCAAGAACCCTTTTCCAAAGAGTGAAACAAAGACTAAGGGTATCTTGGAGTTAATACACTCAGATGTATGTGGTCCAATGCCCACCACCTCTCTAAGTGGTTTTGAATACTATCTTTCATTCATTGATGATCATTCAAGGAAAACTTGGATATACTTTCTAAAGGGTAAGAATGAAGTTTTTGGAAAGTTCAAAGAGTTCAAGGCTCTAATAGAAAATCTCTCAGAAAAGAAAATCAAGATTCTCAGAACAGACAATGGTGGAGAATATACTTCAAAAGAGTTTGAAGAATTCTGTAAAGAAGTTGGAATCAAGAGAGAATTAACCACTCCCTACAATCCCCAACAAAATGGGGTTGCAGAAAGGAAAAATAGAACCATCATGGAAGCTGTGAAGACTATGATACATGACCAGGATCTTCCCATGTATCTATGGGCTGAAGCAGCCAAGACAGCAGTATATGTTCAAAACAGATTATCTCATAGTGCTCTTGATTTCAAAACTCCAGAAGAAGTGTTTACTGGAAAGAAGCCCGAGGTAAGCCATCTTAAAATATTTGGGTGTCCTGTGTACATCCACATTCCAAAAGAAAAGAGAACCAAGTTGGATCCTTCTGGTAAGAAAGGAATATTTGTTGGTTATTGTGAATCATCCAAAGCCTTCAGGATTTACATACCAGGCTTTCATCATATAGAAATCAGTAGAGATGTAACTTTTGATGAAGAAGCAACTCTCAAGAAATCAAGAAAATGCCAACTTGAAGAAATCTATGAAGAAGATCCTTCTTCTAGAAACTCAGAGGCTGTTCACATCCCTGAAGATAATCCACCAGAGGATCATGACATGTTGGAACCACAAGAACCTCCTATCTCAGATTTATCAAAGAAAAGAAGGCCAGCATGGGCTAGAGATATTATCCAAGGGGCTGAAAAATATGGTGCTCCTGAAGGCTCCATTAGAGAAAGAAAGAAACCAAAGATAGTGTCCAACTATATGGCCTTGATGTGTGATCTTGTGGATCAACTACCTACTAGCTATGAAGAAGCATCTCAAAAGAAAGAATGGGTAGAATCAATGACAGAAGAATATCAGTCGATAATGAAAAATGATGTTTGGGATATCGTCCCCAAACCAAGAGATAAAAGTGTGGTTTCTTCCAAATGGATTTTCAAGATAGAACATGCTGCAGATGGTAGCATTGAAAAATACAAGGCAAGGTTTGTAGCCAGAGGATTCTCTCAAAAGGAGGGAATTGACTATGAAGAAACATTTGCACCTGTTGCTAGGTATACTTCAATTAGAACTATCATGGCACTTGCATCCATGATGAAATGGAAATTGCATCAAATGGATGTTAAGACAGCTTTTCTGAACGGTGTAATTGAAGAAGAAGTATACATAGAACAACCTCAAGGTTTTGAGGTCAAAGACGGAAGGACCCATGTATGCAAACTGAAAAAAGCATTATATGGATTGAAGCAAGCTCCCAGGGCTTGGTACGGAAGGATTGATAGTTTCTTAACAAGCATGGGCTTTACCAAAAGTAAAGCTGACCCCAATCTTTATCTTAAAGTGATGGATGATGAACCTGTTATATTGCTGTTATATGTAGATGATCTATTTCTAACCGGAAATGAGAATCAGATCATTGAAAGCAAGAAGAATCTTTCTTCAGAATTCGAAATGAAAGATCTCGGTTTAATGCACTACTTCTTAGGCCTAGAAGTGTGGCAAGAGCCAAAAGGAATCTTTCTAAATCAAGGTAAGTATACTGCGGAGATTCTCAAAAGATTTGATATGTTGGAGTGTAAAGCCATGGCCACTCCCATGGACTCCAACCTGAAACTATTAGTTAATGATTCATCAGAACTAGTGGACATAACCCTATATAGACAAATCATTGGATCATTGATGTATTTGACAAATACTAGGACGGATATATGCTTTGCTGTAAATACCCTAAGTCAGTATCTAGTAGAACCTAGAAAGGTTCACCTTATAGCTGCAAAGCATATAATGAGGTACCTAAAAGGTACAGTGGACTTTGGCCTATACTATCTTGGAGGTAATGAACTCAAGTTACATGGTTACTCAGATTCTGATTGGGCAGGTAGTGTCTCAGACATAAAAAGTACTTCAGGCGGATGTTATGGTCTTGGATCTGCCATGATCTCCTGGTTCAGCAAGAAACAATCTAGTGTGGCCCTCAGTACTGCTGAAGCAGAATATATAGCTGCTTGCTCTGCCAGCTGTGAAGCAGTGTGGCTTCGGAAACTCTTATCTGGAATTTTTGACTTAGAAATGGATCCCACTGTGATTATGTGTGATAATCAAAGCTGCATTAAGATGACTGAAAATCCTGTGTTCCATGATAAGTCAAAACACATTGAGATCCGTTACTTCTATATACGAGACATGGTGCAGAGAGGAGCCATCAAGCTCGAGTACATAAGCACTGAGGATCAGATTGCCGATATCCTGACTAAACCTTTGTCTCGAGTAAAGTTTGAACACTTCCGAGATATGCTTGGTATAGTCCAGAAGGACCCTCCTCGAAAGGGGGAGTAGTATAGTATTTGATAACAATTTTGTTTTGTTGCACTTAGCTACTTACAATTATTTAGATTTAGAACTCTTATATATCTTTTATTTTTATGGATAAATGTTTTGATGCTAGATGTATTAGTAAGAATACATGCTAGATGTATACATGTTTTGGTGTGATGTATACATGTTTTGATATTAGATGTATTAGTAAGAATACATGCTAGATGTATACATGTTTTGGTGTAATGTATACATGTTTTGATATTAGATGTATTAGTAAGAATACATGCTAGATGTATACATGTTTTGGTGTGATGTATACATGTTTTGATATTAGATGTATTAGTAAGAATACATGCTAGATGTATACATGTTTTAGTGTGATGTATACATGTTTTGATGACTAGATGTATTAGTAAGAATACATGCTAAGTGTGATACATGCTCTTGGATATTTGTACCTGTATAGATGAGAATACAGAAGGGGATTGGATCATCCTTGGACTTTCAGTCCTAAAGAGAGCCGTAGACGTGAGGTCTCCGAAAATGAAGTCCTTAGTGGACAGTTGAGGGGATTGGATCATCCCTGGACTTTCAGTCCTAAAGAGAGCCGTAGACGTGAGGTCTCCGAAAATGAAGTCCTTAGTGGACAGTTGAGGGGATTGGATCATCCCTGGACTTTCAGTCCTAAAGAGAGCCGTAGACGTGAGGTCTCCGAAAATGAAGTCCTTAGTGGACAGTTGAGGGGATTGGATCATCCCTGGACTTTCAGTCCTAAAGAGAGTCGTAGACGTGAGGTCTCCGAAAATGAAGTCCTTAGTGGACAGTTGAGGGGATTGGATCATCCCTGGACTTTCAGTCCTAAAGAGAGCCGTAGACGTAAGGTCTCCGAGAAGTGGGGATTGTATCATCCCCGGACCTTGGTCCCTGAATTGATTCGTAGACGTATGGTCTTTGAGAATAAAGTGATGGGGATTGCATCATCCCGGAACCACTAGTTCAAAATGTACGTGATGGGGATTGTATCATTCCCGGACCTTGGTCCCTGAATTGATCCGTAGACGTATGGTCTTCGAGAATAAAGTGATGGGGATTGCATCATCCCGGAACCACTAGTTCAAAATGTACGTGATGGGGATTGTATCATCCCCGGACTTTGGTCCCTGAATTGATCCGTAGACGTGTGGTCTCCGAGAAGTGGGGATTGTATCATCCCCGGACTTTGGTCCCTGAATTGATCCGTAGACGAATGGTCTCCGAGAAAGTGATTTTTTTTTAATGTGGTTACTTGTATCGGTAGGATACTTGTATTGATGATGTGGTTACTTGTATCGATAGGATACTTGTATTGATGACGTGGTTACTTGTATCGATAGGATACTTGTATTGATGATGTGGTTACTTGTATCGGTAGGATACTTGTATTGATGACGTGGTTACTTGTATCGATAGGATACTTGTATTGATGACATGGTTACTTGTATCGATAGGATACTTGTATTGATGATGTGGTTACTTGTATCGGTAGGATACTTGTATTGATGACGTGGTTACTTGTATCGATAGGATACTTGTATTGATGACGTGGTTACTTGTATCGGTAGGATACTTGTATTAATGATGTGGTTACCTGTATCGGTAGGATACTCGTATTGTTGATATGATCACTTGTATTGGCATGAATACTCGATACTGCTGATCGTGTGATGACGATGCTGCTGATCGTGTGATGACGATTCTACTGATCGTGTGATGACGATGCTGATGATCGTGTGATGACGATGCTGTTGATCGTGTGATGACGATGCTGATGATCGTGTGATGACGATGCTGATGATCGTGTGATGACGATGCTGTTGATCGTATGATGACGATGCTGATGATCGTGTGATGACGATGCCGTTGATCGTGTGATGACGATGCTGATGATCATGTGATGACGATGCTGCTGATCGTGTGATTACGATGATCGTAATATTGATGTTGATGTTGACATTGATGTACCAGTAACTGTTTGAGTTACTGATGAAGACAAATTGAAGAAAGCTTCCGATGATTTATAGATGTATCATGTATAGTGACTCCTTGCTCCTGCAGATGCTGTTATAATATCCTTCTCGTTAAGGGGGAGTGTTGAATATTGTAACTTCAAAGAATATTATATTTGTACTTTATTATTCCGGAGATGTTTCATCCCTCCGAGGTAACCCTATTATGTATCTGGAGATGTTTATTCCTCCGAGGGTTTTTATTAACTAGGGTTATTAGACCCACCATGTGGGGGTCGGCCCTATGGTTATATTTTTGGGGTTATTAGACTTCTCCAGGAGAGTTCGGCCCCATTAGGTCTTTTAGTCAGTTGGGGGTCAGTATAAATAGGAGAGGTGAACTCCTCATTAGATCACTCACTCACTTGTGGAAGAGTGCGCACTTGTCTGGGAGATCTGCTAAGGAGACAAAGAAGGAAGGAGCACATCTTGTATTTTGGTTGATCATCTTATTGAGGAAAGCTTTGCTGGGTTTTCTACCCCATGAGGGTTTCCCAGGGTATATTCTGTGTCTATCTTGTGATTATGTTTCTTTCAGTGATCTTGCTTGTCTATTTGGTTTAAACTTAACATAATCAAATAAGGATCATCCAAGAGATCACTATCAACCACCTGACTAAAAAAAGTTTATTTTTTAGAATATGGCCCATAGTAGTTAAGAATTTTGAATAGCTAATCAAAATATCTACATCGACCTTCCAACAAGATACATGCACAAGTTAAAAAAGTGGAAATATTTGTTACACGAAGATTCCATGTTGATAGAAGGTCTCTCAAAAGACCTCGAGCATCAACAGAGCAACACTCCCAACCCGTAAGAAGTTTCAGAAAGACCTCCTGGCCCTTAAAACCTAACACTATTGTTTCTTGAGTGAGAACTATATCCGACTTTTCACGTTCTAACAACCTTTTTAGGGTATTAAATTTAGAAATTCCCCCAAACCCCCCGAAATTTAAGGACATAATATTCATGAGGAACTAGCAAATAGTGGCTCAATTGCTCTAAGGGCTCGAGAAGAAACATGAAAACCAACAACACTGCTATCATTAACATAAATAAATTCACTAGGAATGAAAGAAACATTTCGAGAAACCAAAACTCCAGAAGAAGAGAAACCCCCATACACAACACCTTTCTTGACTTTGTTCAATTTTTTATGAATCGTCACATTTTTTGAAGATCCAGGAGAAACCAACTAACCTTCTGACTTCTGAGAGGAGAAAGAGTTAAAAACTAATAACGAGGTTTTCTAAAGAGCTTCCTTGTACACAGGAATAAGAGAATTGATCACATTATTGATCCCACCCGCATCTCTCGTACATATAGAAACAACATCCCTACCAATCAAAGACTCAATGCAACCCCCATTTTTTCCACCCTCAAAGGTTGAGAATGAAGGAGATGATAAAACTGAGAAAGATTGGTAATCATCAATGGAAATCAGTTCCCTATCTCAAGACATTTCATAACTCAAACTAGAACCACCCTTCCCAACAATAACATCATATGCTTCAAAACCCAAAACTGAATCCTTCCCACTATTAACCCCTTTGGAAACCCGATGGGCTCCAAGAATTGTCATTTTTCATGACTTTATTATCATTAATTTCAAAGCTCATTTACCTGTAATTTAGTACATCTATCTTTAAAGAGGCTATCTTTTAATTTAGTACATCTATCTTTAAAGAGGCTATCTTTTACTTTATTTGATTAATAAAAACTAGTAAACGTAAAAGAAGCCTGGTCTATTACTTTTGATGTATTAAATGTAATATTGCGCAAACAACCCTTATTTCGGTACTCGTTCCGGCACTTCTTTCGGTAGTGAGCTCCGCACTAGGTTTAATGATGTTTCAAAGCATGTTTCTTATTGGTTCACTGGTGACTTACCTTTGTCTTCTTGTTCTTGCTGTATCTGCTTATGCAAATTAAAATCCTGGGTTAATGTTAAAGGTTTGGTTCACTAATTTACAATGTTTTGAATTTAAAATAATTGAAAAAGAAATACATTAAAATTATTATTTTACCATTTATTAAAAACTTGTTTTACATTCAAAATACTTAATTAAAACTTAATATTAATAATGGGAAATTAAATTAATTATGGCAAATGTTTAATATTTTAAACCATGGAAAATCCATCACATATATTTGTTATGCCACTTCAAAGCCATCACATATATTAGTTATGCCACTTCAAATAAAAAAAATTATGAAATAATAAGTCGATCATGGCATAACAAGTAAAAGTTATTACACTCCATTTGCCACTTTAGACATATGGAATGATGTTTTACGTTGGCTATGTTGAAGATTTGAGTTTGTAAATCAAGCTGATTATTTTTTAACTCAGTTTCATTTTAATAACGAATTGGTTTCTGGAAATTAGGTTCTGTGTAGTTTTTGTGACTGCATTATAATGTTCTGGGCTGGGCATCCTTGGATCGAATTTTCTTCCTTTATAATTTCATTTTCATATTTTATACAATTTGAATTAATTGTAATGCATGTTTGAGTGCAAGTTTTGTTCCATTCAAATCCTCTTGGATTCCATAGCACTGTGTTTGGTCTCATTGCGGTTTCTTTGTTTCACGTGTGCAGGCGTTTGAATGTGTTAACATATAATCCTGTAGCTCCACATACCGCGAATAGGTATGTATCCATTAATCCCGTGGTGAAGAGTTTTACACCCATGCATTGACTTTTGGATGTACCATTATGCATAATACAATGCATACTAAAATGTATACAAGTGGAGTTTAAGTTAAAGTTACAGGAGATCCATTCAGTTCTTAAAGAGTTTGCAAAATACAAGAGTCCGGGACCAGATGGCTGGCCTGCGGAACTCTTCTTGGATTTTTTTGACATTATGGGTCAAGACTTACTAGATATGATTGAAGAATCCAGATCTCTGGGGATGATTGATGGAGCTATCAATGCAACTTTTCTGAGACTTATACCTAAGAGCTCAAACCCTTCATCATATATGGACTTCCGCCCTATATCATTATGCAATGTGGTGTACAAAATAATATCAAAGATTATTGCAAATAGACTGAAACCTGTTCTATCTAGGGGACTCTCTTTGGAGCAGTATGGTTTTTTGGACAATAGACAGATCCTGGATGCGGTTAGCGTTGCACAGGAGGCAATGCACAATATAAAATCAAAGAATCTTCAGGGTCTTATATTGCAGCTGGATCTAACAAGGGCATATGATAATGTAAACTAGACATACCTCCGTTTAGCGCTGGTTCAATTAGGAATTCCATGGGATGCCATCCAGTGGATTTTTGCATGTATAACATCTGTCAATTACTCTACACTGATTAATGCTTGTGCAACTGATTTTCTCAAATGCTCTCGGGGCTTACGTCAAGGGTGCCCCCTCTCTCCACTTTTATTTTGATAGTAATCGAGGGTCTTCGTTTGATGATCCATAAGGCACAGAACAATTGGTTGTTTTCAGGCATCTAGGTATCCCCCCATCACACAATAACTCACTCCTTTTTTGTAGATGATGTGATGCTATTTGGTATCGTGGATGCCAATGAATGGCGTCAGATATGGATGCTGTTACACAAATTCTGCTGGGCCTCAGGTATGTTGACCAACGAAAAGAAATCAAAACTTCTGGAACACAACTTGGAGGATTCAATTTTAAGTGATATTACCAACTGCATTAACCTCCTTGTTGCTAAATTAATTGATGGAACATTCTACATGGGTTATTTCTTAAAGCCGAATGATTACAGAATTCATGATTGGCTATGGATGGTAAAAAAATTTGAAAATCGCATTAGAAATTGGCAGGGTCGATGGCTCTCCAGTGGCGGTCGGTTGATTCTGGCAAAGTCTGTTTTGCAGAATATGGGTGTGTATTGGTTATCTCTTTGCAAAATCCCCACTTCAATCTTGCAAAAGATTAGACATTTGGTTCACCAGTTCATTTGGTCTGGAACTGGTCGTAAGAGGATTCATTTGGTTGATTGGAAATCCCTAGCACGGCCATACTCACAGGGTGGATGGTCCCTAAATTTTTTTTTCAAATTTTCTATTGCTCTTCGAGCTAAATGCTTCTGGTGGGATTTGGTTGTGGATTGCCTCTGGGGCTCTATACTTAAGGATAAATATATGGGGAAGCTCTCCAATATCAACTGGATCTGTCGAGGGAGCAGATCGAAGCACAGGGTGTTAATTATATGGTCGGGTTTCCTCGATGCTTTTCCAATTATTGCAGAATGGCTCGCGTGGAAGCCTGGAGACGGTCGTAGCATAATCGTTGGGGTCGACCCCATTATAGCCGGTCCCAAAATCTACAAACTGTCTCGGGATTTGTTGCAACATATAAACAGTCGGGGTTTTTTCAATTTATATCACATTTTGTTAATGGACAGCACCTCTTCTTCATTCAACAAATGGATCGGCTCGTTTCAGCTGGGCCTCTACGGCGTTATGGCATCTGAGTGGGAAGCATACATTGGCACTCTTT
This sequence comes from Larix kaempferi, assembly GCA_027924585.1. NCBI lineage: Eukaryota > Viridiplantae > Streptophyta > Pinopsida > Pinales > Pinaceae > Larix > Larix kaempferi. Next base: position 12,168,664 of record BSBM01000368.1, read on the forward strand.
ACATGTCAAATATCAAGGTAATTCAAGAACCGAATCAGCTCTTATGGTCGTGGAATTCTGAGAATGGATCAGTCTCTGCGAAATTGGCATATTTGGCTCTCTGCTCTCATTCGAATGATGATGATCACTGGTGGCTTTCTCAGGTATGGAGATGGGACATTCCTCCTCGGATCAGAATATTTTTTTGGTTATTAATGGAGGAGAAAATATTGATTTGGAGTAATCTCCAGAAACGTGGAATTCATGGCCCCGGGGTATGCCCTCTGTGTTTAAATGCTCTAGAAGCTCTTCTCCATCTTTTTGTTTTATGCCCTTTCACCACATAGGTATCAAATTTTCTGGACTATCCATTTCAAACAATCAATTATGAAAATGGCTTGACAATCCAGAACTGGTTCCATCGCATATATTCTCAAGACAAACAGTTAATCTTGAATGCATGCATCTTTGCTTGGATCATATGGAATTGTGAAACCTCTGCATATTTGAAAATAAATTGCTACTGGTTAGTAAGGTGGCTTGTGAGGTTCATAATGTTTTCATTGAATGTGGCTGCACCACGACTGTATCCCCGGTGATAAAGGATCGTTCTCATAGACCATCCAATCTCCTTGGTCGAGGCAATAGGGCCTTTTTTGATGGAGCTGCTCTGCACTCGACTGGTCATTGTGGGGCTGGTGTCTCTATTGTGCTCTTTAATGGGGATGTAATCAACCTTTGGATGCATGGTGGTGACGAGACAAACTCGAAGGGTGAACTGATGGCACTTTGGGTTGCTCTTCATTTTTCTATTTTAGCCAACATACATCTTGATCAAATTGCTGGAGATTCAATGCTCATTGTTGATTGGGCAAACTCAAATGTGCCAATAAACGCTCTTGGACTATCTTCTTGGTTGGACCAATCACAGTTACTTCTTCAAAATTTCCCATTGACTCCTATTGTCCATATTTTCAGAGAGCACAACACGGTGGCTGATCATTTGTCTCGTCTTGGACTGGTCCCAACGGCTGGTAGGATCTACTATGAAATCTTTGAGGGTTCTCACAATCCCTCGAAGGGCTTTTGGAAAATCTTTTGAATAATTTTGTTATCTAGTTAGTCTCTTACCAGCTGTATTTGTATTTTAACTTTATACTGTCACTCTTTGGTCCTCTTTGAAACGATGGCTTTGTCCTAATACTTGCTTGGAGGATGGTGATTTCCTGGTTTTCCCTTGTTTTTGCCACATACATTGGAATCTTGGAATAGATTCGGTAATGGGTAATGGGTATTAGTACTAATGTATGTAAAGCTGTTATGCTGGTTCTGTGGGACTTATACTCTTTCTGTACTTCTTATACTTTTAATAAAGTATAGCTTTTTTCTTGTGAAAAAAAAAGGTTAAAGTTACAGGAATCAACTTTATGAGTTATAGGAATTTAGATTTATGATTAGTGATTGATAAGATGTCTACCTTTTTATTATATCCTGTAGCTTTGATTTAGTTGGTAGAATTTTGTTTAGTTTTGTTTAGTTGAATTTTATAATAATGTTTGTAATTCAGTTTGTTTATAATTCAAAATGTTTAGTTTGTAATTTAAAATGTTCAGTTTGTAGTTTTTTTTCTTTAGCTTATAATTTATAGTTTGTAATTTAGTTTGTAAATTCAGTTAATCAAATCAATAGAATCGCTAACCAATGAACCCTCAGAATAATAAGAACTAGGGCATGCATCCTTTTTAAGTGCCCAATATTATGACAATAATGGTAGCAAAAGGGAATGCGCCAGAAGTCAAGCCTTTGATTCATAATCATATCTCCCTAGAAAATATCTACTTCTGTCGGAAGGCCGGGGGAGAGTTCAACCTCTAGTAACACCCAAGCAACTCTTTTGTCTACTTGCACTAGAGAAGAATCATAAAAAAAACAGTTTCCTAATGATGTTGGATAGCTTTAGGAAAATATTCTTTGTCCAAAGTTCTAAAGGAAGACGTTGCACTAACATCTAGACATGTTGTTTTGAAAACTTTTCTTTATAGGGATTAAAGGTTGGGTGTCATTTCTTCAGCATCCAATATCCCTTACCCACCATCCAAAACCTTGACAAAATATTCTCCATATCCTCTCCTTAAAGAAAATGAAAGCAATACCATTTATTCATCAAGATATTAGTCCTAGGGCTGTATCCAAGGACTGGTTTCCAATTATTAGAGACCCACTGTAGGATCTCTTACCTTCCTCGTGAGATGTATGAAAGCTTCTCCACCCTATCCATATTAACATCTTTGCCTAGAACCATAGGGATTTTTTCAGAACAAACCTTAAAATATTCCACTTCTCTCTTAAGATTAACCTTCTCCCCATAGATATTTTCCTTCCTCCCCTACAAAGCCCTCATAAAGGCCTCCGATAGAAAAACCACACCATCTTTCAAGACCTTTCCAAAAAGAGGAGAAACCTGAGAACTTTTACCCCTGTAATCATTACAAGGATCCTCGAGAGATAGGATAAGAGCCACAGATAGCCTCAATTCCAGATCATTTGTAGGACAAGTCATATCAGGACCCTGTTGTACACCAACTTGATTAATGTTCACATTTTGAACCTAATTGTTTGATCAGACCTCCCTCAACATGGATTTGTATTCCTCATTTAACTTCAATAAATTTTCATTGACCCATTCCACATCATCAGCCATCCAAAAATGACCCTGCAAATCAGCCATACTAAACGAGAAAGAAACAAAAACCTTGAAATATTACCCGATCTGAAATATTCCACCGAGGAATACAACCCCTGCAAATGCGCCTGCATCCTTGCAAATCTCTAACTCAAACCCTAGCCCCATCTCCCCTTAGTGAGTGAACTCCGTACAAATTTATGTGAAGTTTATGTGTTGCCGATGACTCTACTTTATAATATTTTATGGTAGCAATGGTCCAACACCTTTTGAATGTAACTTGTTTATGCTTTCACATAAATTTAAGATTTTGTCCTTGGGGAAAAGACAATAATGACCTCAAAGTAATTATTTTGACATAAACAAGCACGCTCAAGAAAGTATAACTTGGCATGTGATTGTACGTAATTTCTATAAGTATGGAAAATAAAGAGGAAATCTGTGAAAGAGTTGTACATGTGATTAAAGTTATTGATATTTTACATGAAGCCTATGAAGGTGTAATAAGGGAATATGGTGTTGTATATTGGGCTTGGGCCAAAGAATTATGATAACAAGATTATGTTGGACCACACTATTTTGAGACATGAATAATTAGGAATGAAAATTTGACCTATGTCAAAAGAGTTTGGAACAACTATAGAAATTCGATCACTTCTTTTCTCAACCCAAGTTTACTCAGAGCCCCATTTGATCAAAGGATCATCGATTTCCTTAGATTGCTTCAACAATCCCAAATGTAGTAATGGGACATTGTCAAAGCCATTTAATTTTTCACTAGTTGGCCACAAATAATCACTTACACAATTAATGATAAGCTCAAACATATAGCAAAATCATACAAAATGGAGGGTGCCAATAATAATTTCACTTCTTGTTATCAAAATTATAAGAGGATCTTATAAACAAAATAAGGTATAATGAATTCATCAATTACCCCAATTCACAAGGAAAGTAGAAAATATTAGGGGGCAAGGCTCTCACAAGAGGACTAGTGAAAAATGAATGTTCAAAGTTGTTTTGTTGCTTTCATGTGTGTTTATACCAAAAAAATCTCATATGGTTGTTAGGAGTTGGGGAAAATAAATGTGAGTCACAAATAAATAAAAACAAACAATGTTAGCCCTTATGCATGCATACTAACTAACAAACCATTCAAAAGATGAATTTGAAAGATCTAAACACATATTGGGGCGGAAAGCAAAGCGGTTCTTTATCAAGTTGATCGAAATGAAATACATTAACTAATATCACCTAACAAGTGGCTTGTATATGAGGTCTCCATTTCTTTTTTGTGGGAGGGTCCTTTGTTTCGTACAATGTGTTATCTTTGTTAAAGCAATAGTTAGGAACCTTTTCCCCTTATGCAACCAACAATTTGAAGAGGAATTTGGGTAGCATGAGGCCAAAGATAAGACAAGAAATGTGAATGGAAGAAATGGATTTCTCACTCTTTGAAAAAATATTGGCCACATAAGCTTAACATAAGAAAATATTATAGAATGCATGGAAGAGGCCTTTATTTATAAGCCAAATATAAGCTTGAACGTGAGACAATTTGAATGGGAATGCACAATATTTAAGTAAGGGAACCCATGTGATTGCATTGACCAAAAGGAGGTCAAGTAATCTCTTATTGAATGAATAAGGGTAGTTGGTGTAGTCTTGGGCTCCCCCATCAATCTTCTAAAGCAACCTCTAGTATTAATGGGTTACATGATTGATTAAATCACACCACTATAGTGATCTCATAGGCATTGAGAGAAATCCTACATGATTCATGCAACGAATAACCTGAAAGTCTTGTGACCCTTTTGATGGTCAACCTAGAGTTTGAATTGGATTTTGGGTGTGTATTTGGTCTAAATTCCATGTTTGTGAGAGTAATAGGTGTGGTTAATTTTTTTTTGGAATATCTTTGGCTAAAATAACCTGAGTGTCACAAGTGGAAAAAATTGTTGTGATAATATATGTCCCTTGATGTCTGAGGTTGGATCCAACATTGTATAACCAAAGTACAACACGCGTTTATTTCCTATGACCTACAAAGAGAGAGAGACAAAGTTTGAATTAGATAGAGAAACCTGGCGGAGAAGAAAATGAAACCACCTATAAGTACACAACTAATAAGGTGATAAGATTTGACATTTATTAGAACAAGGAAGGCATCCCCATGCTCATGTAGTGGTAAGATCAAGTACAACATGGGACCATCTCTTTATAAATGCAACCAATTTATTTTATGAGGAAAATATGAATGTTTCTTTTATCTAAATGGGTGATTGAACAATGTCACGCTAGAGGGCCATGGAACTGTAGCAAAGGAGGCCCACTGGAATGACACCTGAAACATAAAGATAGTTGACTAAAGTAAGCTCAAACTAGAGACTCATAATAAATGTTGACTAAGAATCATATATGTACTTGGTCATCAACTGGATCTAAAACATTGATACCATAGAGTATGAATATCCACAATATAATTCCAAGTTGTGTTTGAGCATGGGAGAAACCATTTGGTTAGTAACCAATGAATTAAATTGTTACCATATGTGAGGTGAACCACCAATAATGATAACGGGTCCTAAAGTACGAGTACAAACTAACAGGGAGTGAATGGATATTTTAAATTTGAACATAGAAAGGAACTCTGTCGTTAGGGGTTAATGATGAAATTTCACAATGACATATTGTGAGGAAAACTAGTAATGATGGAAATATTAACCAAGGTACTAGGACTTTAAATTAGACCCTCCAAGTTAATGAGTTGGTGTCAAATCATAACAATAGATTCGCTAGAGAAAGGGCATAGATGGTCCCTTAAACCAACATAAGGTATATATCTATGTAATGGAATTGGACTTGGCACAAATTGGATAAGTTGGTAAAAATGAGTAGGAGCTCAGGACTTCCATTAAATGGAGCATAAATAGAGGTTGACCTAGGAAGCGAAAATAAAAATGAATAAAAGAACTTAACCAATGCCAACATGGGGACATGATGATGAGTAGTGATGAGAGAGTACCTAGGACCATGAAAACAAAGATAGGGTTAACAAGAAGAAGATTCAAGGATCAGGGTGACAACATTTAAAGTATGAGTTATGCAAATCTCCAAAACTAGATGGTATGCATGGGATGCATATGACCAATGGATTTTGTATAATAAATAGACACAATTGACTTAATAGCATAAATGCTCCAAAAAGGGCGACATTGACAACTTCCCAAACTGCTTATAAGAGAATTATTGTTGTTACAATATGATTGTATTGAACATAGCAAGGTCATTTCTCCTATTTTGGTTGTTTATTTTTTTTATTCATGTTTTTGTAATTCTATAATTTTGGTTAAGTGTTTTTGGGTTTTTATTTTACAAAGAATAAAAGAATTAATTTCATTACAATGAGGAGACATTGTTAAATGTGATTAAGTGGTTTTGAACTTTGTGTAGGGAATATGATAACATATTGATGAAACCAGGGTAGGTACCTTAGGTGGGTCCCCACAAAAGGGGTAAATTAAGAGTTTAATGTTGATGGAGCTTTGACACATGAATGAAGTGAAATATGGGTTCAACAACATAGTGAGAAGAAAATCATAAAACCAATTTGTAACCACACAAGAATCCGAGGGTAATGTCAACAAATGAGAAGAGTGAAGTATGAAATTTTTTTATACAAATATGAGATAGAAGCACTCCTAATCCTAAGGGGAATGAGAGAAATGGGTGCAATAATGAAAATCGAAATAAAGTAGGGAAACCTATTGAGGTAGATTTTTATTTTCATATGAATGCAATGTAACTCATAAATGGGGAAGGAACTCATCGAAATGGGGTGAAGTCTAAAGGTGGTTCAAGGATGACACAGAGGTTGATGGCATAGTGCTACATAGGGAAAGCTTATGTATATATGCTAGTTAAAAGAATATACTTAAGATGGCATCAAACTTTGCAAAAAAATTACATCTTTGATGATATCCTACACACATGCAATAAAACATGTGGTGTAAGAATGCTAAAATAACTAAATGCAAAAACCAAATGCTATACATGGGTGCCTCACTGAATGAGATGAAGGATAAAAGTATTGTCCTGAAGATATCTTGTGATGATGAGAGAGTGTTCAACTAACAAAGGATATTTCCAGAAGATCGAATAACTTCAGAAACTTCTCACACAAAAAGATCATAGATCAATACCCAATGTTTTTATGTGGTAAAAACACTTAAAGAGGGAAATAGTCCGTGGCCCCATCCATATAGCTACTTGAGGAAATATATTATGCAAAAGAAAAGAAAAGTTACAATGAGTTTCTCACAATCGATCATTGAGAAAATGACCCTCCATTCTCTTTAAATAGAGATCATGGACCAATCAGGTTCTAAGCCATGGATCAATGGTCATTAAGATCAAGGTTAGGGTGAATCATCAGATCACTCTATGCCTAGAACATATCATGATCATCAGATTACATAAGTACAAATGCATACTAAAGAAACACACTTTACACAAAGACACATTATACTTAGTTGATCTTATCTAACTCTTAACTGTCTAAATATCCTAACACCCACCTTTAAGAAAAACTTGGGATAAGATTGAAGGATTTACAAAAGTGACACTATAGGAGAAGGAAAGAGGCACTAGAGCCTATTCCCCCCCTTAATTACAAATTACTGAATTCCTAACATAGATTGAAGTTTAGAAAACTTCTCTTCTGTAATATTGAGTTTTTAAAGATGTCCACAACTTCATCATTTGTAGGGAAAAAGTGCACTTCGAGAATACATGCATGAACAATATTTCTGATGAAGTGCATATGTAGATCAATGTGTTTGTTGTGCTGATGCTAGATATTTGGAAATATTTATGGCACTCTGATTGTCACACAAGAGGCTAGTCGGATGTTATTATTTGAATCTAAACTCTAAAAGGATTTATCAAAGCCACAAGGATTCTTGACTTGCATTAACTGGAGCTCGATACTCTATTATTGCTGAAGAAAGAGAAATATATTTTTGTTTCTTACAATCCTAAGTGATAAGTCCAAAATGAAGATTGAAAACTTGTTTTACAGTAGAATTTTGATCATCAGTGTCACTATCCCAATCCGAATCAATGAAAACAACCAACAAAGGAGTCTCCCCTGAATTGTAATGAATCCCAAATTGAAATGTACCCCAGATATATCGAAGTATCGTTTTCTTGCTTTCCAATGGATTTCCTGGGGTTTTTGCATATACCAGACAACAAGGCCATAAAAAAAGGAAATATCAGGATGGGTATGAGTCAAGGATAAGAGACTACCAACTAGTTGGAGATGCAAGGTGTCATCTACTTCAGGTGAAGTGAAAGTGTTTTAAAGTTTGAATCCAGACTAGAAGCAAGATGGGGTTAGTTTACAATATTCCATGTGAAAGAAACTAAGGAGGTCACAAGCATAATTACACCGAGATAGAAAGATTTCATCTTCGTCTTGTAAGAATTGGAGGCGAAGAAATTAGTGCAAAGGTCCTAAGTTTGTCATTTCAAATTTCTTATTAAGGCTATATTTCACATGGGTTAAAAGGTTATGGTCACCACCAATAAGAATAAGGTCATCAATATAAAGAAAACTAATGATGGGATGGTTTCCTACGTTCTTGGTATACACATTGGGGTTAGAATGACATCTAGAAAAAATAGTGTCAAGGAGAAAGCTATCCATTTTGGCATACCAGGATCAAGGAGCTTGCATAAGGCCATATGGATATTTCTTAAGGAGATAGACAAGGCTAGAGTCATTTTGAACATAGCAAGGAAGTTGTTGCATGTAAATTTCTTCCTGCAAATTCCCATGGAAGAAGGCAGAATTGAATTCCATTTGATGGAGATCCCATTTACGTGAAGTGTCAAGGGAAAGAACAAAGAGAATATATTTCATTTTGGCGACAAGGGAAAAGGTTTTATTATAGTAAGTTACTTCAACTTGGGAAAATACTTCGGAAACTAACCTTATCTTAAGTCTTTCAACAATTCCATCAAATTCATACTTAGTTCAATATACCCATTTACATTTGGAAAGTTTTATTACTTTCGAAAGAGGTACAAGATCCCAAGTATCATTCGCCATTAAGGAACGATATTCTTCATCCATAACTATGTTCCAATCTAGATGACATGGAGCTTCTACAAATGTCTTTGGATAAGGATTCTTTGAAACTTGAACCAAAATAGAAGAGGCTCACTAGAACTATGAATGTGTTCGATGCTGATCTTTGGGATCACCGACAAGATCACCAACTACTTCACATGTTGTACGAACCCATCATGGAAGCAGTTGTGTTGGTGCAACTAGAGGAAAATGAGTAGGCGTAGGTGTATTTTCATCTTCACTGTCATCATAAGAAGAATAAGCTATAGTAGGAACATTATCAAGGAAGTTGGGAGTAGAAGATGCCACACGTGCTAAAGATTTCTCACATGCCAGAGATGGCACATATGTCGAATTACGCTCGTAAGCCGATATATTTTCATCAAATTTAAAATATCTTCTAATAATTATGTCATTAGATTATGGTCGAAGAATTATATAACCTTTTACATCTTCAGAATATCCAACAAGTATCCACTTTTTATTCTTAGGCTGCAATACTTTATGTTTTTCATCAAGAATATGAGCCCATGCTTCACTGCCAAACACACATAAGTGGTTGACATCTGGGTTAATGTTACTCTAGGATTGTTTTGGTGTTATATATTTTAGAGCCTTGGTGGGAGTGCAATTGACTATGCTATTGGAAGAATTAATGGCTTGGAGATTTAATCCCTTAACTTGGAGAATACAATTATCCATTTATTTTAAACTGCAATTCTTTGTCTCAACAACACCATTTTGTTGTGGTGTATATGGAACAATATGTTTCATTTGAGTTCACTATGCAGTGCAATAAGTTGTAAATTTGTTGTTTACATATTCTCCTCCGTCATATATTCTTAACTTGTGTAGTTTATGTCCCAAATGTTTCTCTACAAGGGCCTTGGAGGCCAAAAAATTGTCAAAATCTTCACTCTTGAGTTTTAAGAAGTAAACCCAAGTGAACCTGGAGAAGTCGTCAATGAAAATTGAAAAATAGTTGAAGCTAGAGCATTAAGCATAAAGAAGCAGACCGAACAAGTCACTGTGAACACGCTGGAAGGGGGCTAATGCATGCCAAGAGGTATGCTTTTCAAAATTGTCTCGATGATGTTTGTCTATAACACACCCAGGTAAACACCATCTCTGCAAGAGACGCGAGGAAGATTATTCACAATTTTTTAATTGCATAGTTGTTGCAATGAGTGATAGTTTAAATGACCAAATTGCTCATGCCAAAGTTTGTTGAAGTCATCGCAATGAGTAATAAAAACTTAGGCAAAAGGTGATGACACAAATTTGTTGAATTTGTATAACCTAGTAATATTATTAATAATTCCAGTAGCTAGGACATGCTTAGGATATTTGAAATCCTTGATTACAACATGGTGAGGTGTAAAATCTATAGTCTTACCTTCACCAGAATCAATGATTTGATAGACAGACAAATTTAATTGCAAGAAATTATTGGAACACATAATACATCATTGAACTAACCATCATCTACCTAAACTGTTCCAGATCCTACAACATTAAGAGATCTATAATAACCAACAAATATATATTTGGTGTTACATTCATTTAGAGTAGAAAAAATTGGCTTATCCTTAGCCATATGATAAGATGATCTAGAATCAATGAGCCACTCATTATAAGAAGAGGAAGAAAATGCATCGAAGGAAAAAACAGAAGCAAAAAGTGCATGTCCATAAGTTGTAGAGTCAAACTACGAATCAAGGTTGATGTTATGCTTCTTCATTGTTGATTCCAAGGATACCATCTTTTTGAAACACTTAGATTCCACATGATCATCTTTCCCAAAAAATTTGCAATGGCGCTTAGTCTTCTTGTCTTTTGATTTGGTTCCCTTGTCACCATTGGAAGGATGAGTTGGATGAGAGGGTTTGGGAGCCTTGTTTTGCTTATTGCTGTGAGGATGTTGCTTCTTGTGATTCCTTATTTTATTATTCTATTGTGGCACTAAGGCTTTTCGTAGATGTACCGACAATCCTTATTACTCTAATATGTATGAGATTATCTTTCTCTCCAATCAAGGAATCAAAAAAAGATTCAAGAGTGGGTGCTACATAGTTAGTCTCTTTCATGGTGTAAAAGGTAGATACAAAAACAGAACAAGAAAGACCAAACTTGGAAAGAATAACATAAATACACTGCTTTGTTGGCTTAGCTATTTTGCATTCTTCAACTAAGGTTCTAAGGGGTTTGAATTTAGATAGATAGTATTGGATGAGAGAAAATACTCTTGGAATTAGAGAAACCAACTCATTTTCAAGCCGATGACCTCGAATCTCATTGTGTTTACCAAACACAGTTTCCAATTTTTCCCAAGCCTTATCCGGTTCATCAATTCCTTGAAGGTGGGATCATAACTCATTAGAAATTGACATATTGATTAATCCACGAGCTTCATCACATTTATTGTCCCATTTTATTTTCTTATCATCATCAGTGGGTTTAGTTTGTTTTCCCAAAGTAATCTAGTAAAGTCCCCTACTTCATAGGCCATCCTCCATACAGGTTTTCCATGATAAGTAACTGGTACTGGTAAGAATAATATCACATGGAGTGGCCATATTGTAATACACATTTAATAAGGATTCAAAATCATAAATTGATTTTCTAGATGCAATCATGCCAAAAAAATAGGCAGTTTAAAAAAACGGCATTGAAAACAGACTCTAGATGCCAAAGTTGTGCCATTTTGAAGAAAGGTGTAAAAAAAGAGCCAAGGGACCACATGGCAGGCAAAGGTTCATCCACACGGTGATTGGAGAAAAAAATACAACAAAGAATCCCCCCTTACTAACTTTGCCTATAAGTTCACTTTTACAAAGAAGTTGCTTTAAAATAAGTGACCCATTTATAAAACAACTGGAAAGCACTTTTACAATGTAGTCACTCTGTAACGTAAAGTTACATGAACTTTTACAAAAAGTAACAAAAATATTTGAACCTAAGACCTCTACTTTTTAAGTCACTTTTAACCAACTGAGCTGAGCAAAATATTTAGTAATATTATGTCAATGGGAGTGTTGGTGTTGGAAGAGCATGCCTACCCAAAAAACCTTGCTTTTTGGCCTGCAAAACACTTTACACAACCACACCCCAAAAAAAAAAAAATTGAAATGAAAATTTCTTAGATTTGGGGTTAGTACTTGGTTAGAGTACCGCAAAAATGTAACTTTTCTCATTGTTTCTGGTTTATTGAGTTCACACAAAGTGCACGACAAAGAGCATACACAGTAAAGAAGACCCCCAAAGGGTAAAAAATGGAAATCAACAAAAAAACCAAGTTAAAATATGAAAGAATACTAGAAAAAAATTCAAAAATGAGTAATTGTAAATAATATACCTCTGGATCTGGTTTACTGATCTTGATAATCAATAGAAATAGAACTTCATAATAGATTTGATACCATGTTTGACTAACACATGATATTTCCAAAATATCGAACACCTTCAGAAATTGCTCACACAAACAAATCATAGATCAACGCAATGATGTTTTTATGCGGTTAAAACTATTGAAGAGGGAAACAGTCCATGACCCCATCCAAATAGCTACTAGAGGAAATATATTATGCAAAAGAAAATAACTGTTACAATGAGTTTATCACAATCGATCGTTAAACAAATGACCCTCCATGATCTTTAAATAGGGATCATGGATCAATCATGTGTTAAACCACACTCAATGGTCGTTAAGATCGAGGCTAGGATGAATCGTCGGATCACTACATGTCTAGAACATATCATGACCATTAGATCACTCTATGTCTAGAACATATCGTGACCGTTAGATTACATAAGTACAAATGCATACTAAAGAAACACACATTACCTAAAGATACATTATAGCAAGTTGATATTAACTAACTCCTAAGTGTATAAAGATACTAACAATGAGTAAGGTCATGGATGGAGAAGGGTTCGTTACTTAGGTGGTGACTAGTAGAGGGTTATGAGCTAATAAAAGGATCGGGAAAAGGGGAAAATGAAGCTTGCATGGGTGAAGTAATAGGGGATGTGTTGCATGGAAGTAACACAACATAGAAAGTCTAAAAGGGTCAAACAATCATGGTTGTAATGATCAAATAATCCACATGGGGTGGCACAAGGTTATGGAAGGTTGGGTGTGCTCCTAGCATGTGTTGGAAGATGTGGTAGAAGAGAGGGAGAGATGGACCGAGGGAACACAATACAACTAAAGAAGCTCCAAGAGCATGGGTCAATTGTTAGTGGAGTGACCTAATAGGTCTCAAGCAACACAAGGATGGGGGGAATATGAGTGTGTTTTTCTAACATATGGATGGGTTGGGTGATGCTAGGATTATGGATGGGGAAAATCCCAACATTCTTATTTCCTCCCATCTGTCGATGGCTCTTCCATGTATGAGTCTTTGTCTTTTTCTTTGGCATATTGGGTAGATCATAATGACTAGTTGATTATTCATTAGGGAAAGAGACATGGGAAAATACCAAACAAATAGGTGGTACAGTGGAAGGGGCGGTACTTGGAGGTGAAGATACCAAGCAAGTATCTTGACTATCAATAAAGGGAGTTTAAGGGTGGCCATTGAATCTATCCCAACTACTCCAAATGGTGGAAAGAGGAAGGTATTTAATGCACATGATTCTCTTGATGGATGGCCTTTAAAGTGGGGGATCATTGGTGAATAACACTTCATTACTAATGATGGTGACAACATTGTGTAGGGAATGGAGGGTTTCTTAGGGGTTTTAAGGGTGGATTATGGGTCAAGGGAAGGAATCTTAGATCAGAGAGTGGTGCCCCAATGAAATTGAAAATTGTGTAAAAGGGAGATGAACACCATGATAAGGCTCATATAACAATGAATCCTTGAAAATGTAGGGCCCATCTCCACAATGGATGGGAAGAGATGGGTGTTCCTAACAATGCATAAAAAATTATTGAGGCTAAAATATGTGATGGGTTTGTAATATATCAGTTTGTAGTGGGTGACAAATTTCCCACGGTGTGGAAGAATCATGGTGTGGAAGATTGATAATGAATTTTTGGTTGTCCACAACTTTATTGTAAATCAAAACTAATTATCGAAAATTTAGATGGGAGCATTTTGAAAGAGCCCCCATGGTTGTGGTGGGTTGTTGTGAGGGTGATGGTGGAGGGGTCAATTATGGTTACCACAACCTCTTTCAAAAAAATGAATATACAATGAAACAATAAATATAAAATGAATATACAATGAAACAATAAATATTAAGGTTCTTGACCATTACAATGATTTGGAACATGGCATGAGAAGGGATTCAAGGCCCTAAATTATCCAAATCAAATGTTATCAATCAAGAATATGAAGGATTGATAGTGCCAAGGGTAGAAAACAAGGCCTTTCATTGGGAAGAGAAGGATTGAAGGAGCCAAAAATGATGACATGGCAAAAGGAGATGGAGTCCAATCATTAAGAATGCTATATTTATGGCCATCCTATGCATGTAGGTTGCATGAGGTCCTACATAAAGGAAATTAAGAACATGGGTGTGGAGCCAACATTAGGCCAAGGTATTTGCAAGGGGTCATTAGAAGATAGTTGTGTATAATATTGGATAATAGAGTCATGGTTGATCATTCCGTACACATAAGTGGATGTTTGAATGTGTATGCCACTAGATTTCATGTAGATGGGTTGAAAATAAGGTATCTAGCGTGTGATGAACTTGATGGAGAAGAGGATGTAGGGGCATCATAATAATTGGCCACTAATTGTTGTTGGGAGATGAAATAATGCAAGATCACGTGTGTTGGAGGGCTGGGTTCCCTTGAGGGAGGGGAAATTCTTGTTTTGGGTAGTGTTATTGTGTTTACCTCACATACATCATAAGTGTTGAATCTTAGGACGCTCAAGATAATGATGGGTGTAGTGGATGTGTCCCATAGATAGCATAGGGATGGTTGGTTTGTAATTGGTGTATTAACCTAAATCTATTCATCCCGATGGGATTGTTTTGGGTCTTCAATGGGGTTTCCCTTAGTGTTATTAGGGCTATATTACTAGTTTCTCCCTTTCCCTTGGTGTTGATTGTTGTCCTTATTATCCTTACCCTTGTTTGATGGGTTGTGATGTTTTGGCTTCATGGAATCTATTCTAAAAAATATTTGACTGGTTTGGGAGGAAGGGTTGATCAAGTTGATATTAGATTATAACAAGGGAGGATGGGGTACGAACTATCCTTTTAGAATGATAGGAAAAGGGAAATATGGATTATGAGTTGGAGGGATATTGTAGGAGGTGTTGGAACCATAGAAAGTAGTGGGATAGAATAATAGTTGTCACCACTGCAAGATAGAACATGTTCACCACATGAGGTTCTAGCCGTGCCATAAGAGGGGTTAGGATGACTATTATGGTGTATGTAATGGTTAGGTCCATGTGACATGGACATTGACCAAACTATTGCATAGAGGTGGAAATGAAAAACCCTACAATACTATTAGTAGCATTGTATGGTCCGATGTTGAAGGTGGTCAATGTGAAAGGTGCCTAGGGGAATTAGGGATAATAATGTATACATATCATGGTTATGCGTAAATAATATCAAATTATTTGGATTTAATATCACTTCTTCTTTAGTTTGGGGAATGGTAGTGGCCACATATTTGATGAAGGAAACAAGGAGTGATTTCAAGAACTAATTAATGCGAAGGTGTCTTTAAGGTTAATATTACACATGTTGCATTAATGATGTTTCTCATGGATATGATATGTGATGTGGGTGGTAATGGTTTTTCAACACATCATAAGGATCTTGATTTTGTATTCATGGAAGGTTGATAATTGGAAACAGGTCAAGAAGACCATTGTAGTGGCCTTGAAAGTCGAAGGAGTATTCGATGGTTTTTCAACATACCATTTGGTAGAAACTTGAGTGAGTGCCCATTGAAACAACCTAATTCAAATGAAATATTTTGTAATGCTATTTCCAAAAAAAAACATATATGAAATGTCATCACATAGTTGGATGGGTCCACTCCAACTTGACCTTTGAACTTGGGGATATCCAAAGACAAATTTGGTAGGCATGGCTAGCAAAGTGGTGTCATGGAGGAATATAGTTATTAATGAAATGTGACAAAATCTGAAAGATTCGAACTAGTTAGTAATGACATGATTTGTTTCCATCCATGGTTGCATAAATGTTGAATCAAAGAAACATGTTTGTATGAATATGTCACCAAAGTGATGTTCCCAAAGGGGAAAAATGCATAGGTGGTGCAACAAGTGGTTTAGAGTGTGTTCCCAATGGTGACAAAATATGATTTCAATGATAGGTTTTCTTTGTGAAAGAAACAAACACATTCCTAAGACATGCTAATGAAACACACACAATTCATAATGGATGAAAATGGGACTCCCAAATGTCTCAAATGACAGTGATGAAATCCATGGATTAAGGAAAGTGAATGTATGAATGGAAGTTATAATAGCATGCCCAAGGTGGTGGAATATAAGGGGCTAAGCATTATCTATCATAGGTGGATTCAGAATCCCATGAAAGCCACCTGGTGGAAAATGTATGATTTGTCCGTTGGGTCACCTCTTCATATGATTTGTCCGATGGGTAGGTACCTTGGAATGCTTGATAAACCCAACTATAGATTGGCTAGATTGGCTTAGAATTGGGATGGAACCTTGACTGTGAGAGAACCTAATAGCCCTCCTTAGTGGATACACAGCCCATCTCGGGGGTGATCTCTCAGCTTAAAGGGTACAGGCTAGACAGATATCTAAGGTTGGGTGGAACATTGCTCTCACTTAGCCAGTTTCTTGGCAGCTTCATTTGAAAGATAAGTACTTCTTGTGATGTTAAATGATGATGTTTCATTGTTATGAAATGGTTGCTTATGTTCAATTGTGGAATCCATGTTTATAGGAAATTGATTGACAAGAAGTCATGTGCAAGCCTGAGTAAAGGGGTCGAGTTCATTGTTATATGTATATCATGGTATTGCATGAGTTCAATGCATTATAAGCATTGCATATGATAGATGTATTTGTTAGATCAATCTTTATGCATCTTGCATGTTATGATATGTCTGATTGACATTGGGAATGAGTTGTATGCTTACATATGATCCTTGGAAAGGAGGGGAATGCCCCAGAGTGTTTCAGAACCCCTCTATGGATCAGATGGAAGGAAAGTTATGGAAGGAGTTTCAGTGGGAAATTTTACATGGCATGAGTGCTCTAATGGGGCAGGAATTACACCATTAGGTAGATCTCTCCAAGAGCTTTCCAATGGTGCCGACCTTGTCTCATTTGGACCAAGGATGAGAAAGTTATGCCCCTTAGAAGATTACGTGGAAAGTTACCATTGCAAGGGTATGGTTCCGCATGGCCGCATCTGCAATGCGGATTATGGATTGCGGGAATGAAGAAGTCGAAGTTACGTTTTATACTTCCGCACTTCCATGCCCGCAATTGCGGATTGCAGATTGTGGAAGTGACCGTTGTCAGAAGTTGAGATTTGACCTTCCACACCCGCAATTGCGGATTGCAGAGTGTTAAAGTTTCCAGTTGTGGAGTTTTGGACTTGCGCATACGCAGTTGCGGATTGCGGATCCGACATTGCGGATTGTGGATTGCAGATTGCGGAAAGGTAAGTTTCCAGTAGTGAAGTTCGCACTTTCGCGTTCGCAATTGCGGATTGCGGATTGTGGACCCGAGCTCATTCGACTGTGTGTGTGTGTTCAGTCGGATTTGGAGGAAAAAAATGTATGAGGGTCTCCCATGGCCTAAGGAGGTCGGTGGGGACGTGACATAATGGGTTATGAAATTACTCAAATCATGCCACTATAGGCAGTCATGCAGATATTGACGAAAATTCCACATGAATCACAGAACTAATAAAAGAAAGTAGTGCGACCCTTTTGATGATCAATCTAAAGTGCGACCTGGATTTGAATATGCATTTGACTTGAAATTCATATTTATCAAAAGAATAAAAATACCTAACATTAATTTAAAATATAGTTAATATTGATATTATATGCAAAC
Organism: Larix kaempferi; assembly: GCA_027924585.1. NCBI lineage: Eukaryota > Viridiplantae > Streptophyta > Pinopsida > Pinales > Pinaceae > Larix > Larix kaempferi. The sequence goes on from BSBM01000368.1 coordinate 12,186,503, forward strand.
ACAAAGTTTGCTTAAGATGATAGTGAATTTAGTAGTTACTTTGCAACATAGTATCCCATATGATTTTTCTTCCTTTATGCTCATAACCATGAATGTATGTATGTAATGAATGTGAAATACTAAGACTTTAAAATGGTGGTTCACTATTTGTTAGAGGGCTAGTCCACCGGGAGAAATGCCAACACCTGCTATTCCAGGTAGAGAAACAAGGTATGGCCAAAGATACAATCATTACAATAGGGGCTCAACAAAAGCATCATGTCACTTACAAGGCTTGAACCTAGATTGGGAAGGTAACAATCATTCCTCCCAACCACCGAAGCTAAAACCAATAAAAAATACTAAGAATTTAGACTTTACACATTGTATACTTTAAATTTTAAATATATATTGATATATAACTTTCATACACATTTATATGTATACTTTAAATTTTAAAGATTAATTAAATATATATTGGTATATAACTTTCATACACATTTACATGTATAAGTAAATGTATAAAATAAATTGTATTAGATAGGATTTGATAGAAAAAATATGATTTTGGAAAAGGATTAAAATATAATTTCTTGTTAGGCATTGCATACATTTATTATATATTAATAATCAAAACATATTACAAAATGATCACGTAGAATTAAAAACTCACACCACCTACATTGAGAAGACCATGGAACTAATGGTCATCTTACAAAAATTTGACAATTTGACTTAAAATCCAACATGGTAAACATTTGGATGTGACATGGACCATTTGAACTTTGTAATTCCACAACTATCCTCTTATGGTTAAAAAAGTCACTTTGGAACCCACCTCTAACTCTTTCCTTCCTTTATAAGGTAATTGCTTCTGGAACATCCAAGCCCACTAGAGACCAAGGTAATTACTATCCTCTTTTGGTTAAAAAAGTCAGTTTGGAACCCCACCCCTAACTCTTTGCTTCCTTTATAAGGTAATTGCTTCTAGAACATCCAAGCTCACTTAGGGAACATCCAATATAGATGATATGTTCCTTTCACACCAAGGTAATTGCTTAGGGAACATCCAATATAGATGATATGTTCCTTTCACACCCTCATGGTTGACCAAATACTCTATCACCCAATAAATAAGTAAAATGTGAGATGATGGGTTTCTTGGTCTTTTGGGAAAATGACAAGGGAAGTGGGCAGTGGGCTTTAAAGACAATAAATTTGATACAAAATGCATTACTTTTATTAAGAGATTGATTCAATAAATTTGATACAAAATGCATTACTTTTATTAAGAGATTGATTCTTTATGGAAATGATTTGGAGGATTAAATTTGATACAAAATGCATTCCTTTTATTAAGAGATTGATTCTTTATGGATATGATTTGGAGGATTCTCTTGACGTAATGTGAGATCGATGGAATCTTTTCGAGAGTATCTAAATGTTTGGACGTAATGTGAGATCGATGGAATCTTTTCAAGAGCATCTAAATGTTTGGAGGGATTCTCTTGACTTAATGTGAGAACGATGGAATAGAATTTTAATTTTTTCAAAAGTATTTAAATGCATGTGGTGCATTTTCCTTATGTCTTTGGAGAAAGAAGACGTATGGTTTGGTGGGAAATATTAAGTAGCTTTTGGTCCACGATGAAAATATTAAGAGAAGAGGCTTTAGGAAGGTCCTTCCTAATGTTTGTTATGTTTTATTAATCCATAATCCTTTGTCTTTATGTTTTATTGAATTCAAGTAGGGATGACTATGAAACCCTTTTAACTTTTTTATAATTGCATTGCACTTCTAGGAAAGTGATTAGAGGGATTTTCAAATCCAAATTGTAAAATATAATTTTTTATTTATAATTTAGAAAAATTATTTAATGAAAATATTATTAGATTTATAGAAAATAAATTATTATAAAAATTAAATTGAAATTTATAAATTAAATAAACAAAATTGTTTTATAAAAAATTGGAGATATAAAAGATTTGATAAAGATTTTAGAAAACAAATTCACTATGAGTTTATAGGATATTCAAATCCATCATCTTCTCCCTGGACGCAAATAATGCAATCTCCACTCACATCCACTTCCATGACCTTTTTAAGTTGAATTCATATAGAGGATAAAAATGTAATTCAATTATAAAAAATGATGGGCTACTTCTTTGGTTAATCTTTATTTTCAAAATTTTAAATAATTATTAAATAATTGTTGGCATCTTAAACCTCGTTTCAAGGTATCTTTATTTCTCAATACATGAAGTGTCAGAGCAACAGGTTCATCTCACTTTTGGATTTACTAGAGAAAGTTTGTGGATAGTCAAATGTTGACTTGGGAGTTGATTAGGAAACTAACCAAAGGTGGTCTTGACTCGATCGACTAGTTTACAGGTAAAGGTAGAAGGCAAGAGATCTGGGCACAACAAAGATGATCAAATTTAACTATGTCTTCCTCACTCTAAGGGAGTTAGTTATAGTTTGGGCTATATATAAATGATTTTATGGATTGGTTTATCAAGTTGTGATACATGAAAGTTTTTTGGTGATTGTCTATTATCCATTATATATTGAGATATGCTCACTTGTACTTCAATGTTGTAACGATGTCTTTAGACACCACTTCTTGTAATTCATAACTATTCACTTCTCCAATTCCATGGTCTTCCAATGTGGTACTAGAGATATTTTTTTGAGATACAACATGTTATCTACAAGTCCTATTGGAGGCCATCACTTGCACACATTTATATTGAGTCAAATCTCTCTAGTATATTGATCCAAGGTTTCAACTTAAAGACTCAATCAAGGCTTAGATTTAGAGTGATTTTGAGTTGTAAGAAAGAACCCATGTTTCTAATTGGCCACAATTATGGTATGTGAGTAAAAGACATGGAAACACTATTGAATAGTAAAGCGCTTTGGAAGTTTATAAAGATTGTTGTTCTAGGGCATAAGGATGATCAACCGATGTTTATCATCAACGTGAAGAAGGACATGATTGTAGGAGTTATAATGACCTACATCTATAGGGTGATTTGCTTTCATACACGCATTATTTATTGTACAAATCAAGTTTGGAAGAATTTGAAATGACAAGATTGAAAAAACTCATGTAATGTCAATTTAGAAAGAGGCGATCTCACTTACTTCTCTCTTTTGATAAGTGTAATGTCCCCATTTTGACCCCCTTTGTATTAAATCGTAAATGATGTAAATATTGTAATTTAATCATGGTGAGGAGCTCAAGGCCAAGGCCCCACCATTGATTTAGCATTTCATGTATCGGCAATTAAAAATAGATGCCCATGGTTCTTGTGCGAGATGGGCACAATGTAAATAAGACATCATGTAAATACGAATTTTAATGGAAAAACCCCAACTAGCTATGCAATGCAACAAAAGAGATGGGGCATGATTCTACAAGGAAAAAAGGTGGGGGGGGGGATTATTCAAACCCTTGAGCCAATGGTATTAATCCATGTGTCAATGGGGAAACCCATAAACCACCAACTACCCATTTTGTCTCATGCACCCAATCATTTAATTCTTCCAAAGATTGGTTGGGGCAGTTATTGCCTTGGAAATGAAGAAGTATGGCAGCCAATTTCGTGCATGGGCAAGCCATCAACCTGGAAATTCGTGTTTTGTCTCCTTGGGAAAGAAATCACCCATGAAATGGTGCCCAAAGCCATTCTGAATGGGCAGTCTTCACTCATTCACGCAGTTGGAGCTAGCTGGGTCTTTCCCTACACATTTTTCATCCAAATCCTGCATTTTTCAATGCCTGGGAGTTCGTTTTTGCATATGCAGTAGCCTGGGAGAGAAGGGCCACGTTTTGGGGACTGTAGGGAGGTCATTTTTGCCCCTGAATGTCCAGGGGCGTTTTTCTAAAAACGGATTTGGCTTCCTGGGTTGTTCACCAACTTCCCATTTCGTTTTTGTGGGTTCCCACGTTTTTCTGAGTTAGCTGAAATCCCATCTCATGCCTCTCACTGTAAAAACGTTTTATCCTGCCCCATAATTGTGTTCTGCTGTTGTGTGCATCCTCGTTTTTGGTTTGAACTTGTAAACTGTAGTTCTGGGAGTGGTAGTGACAGAAGTGGCTTGATAAACCTAGTGGGGGAGACAACCTCTCAAGAAGATCCAGAGGGCTTTGGTTACTCTTCTATGCATACCCTGAGAGCACTAGATAGGGAAGGTATGGCTTGAGGGACTGTACAGCAGTGAAAAGAATACTTCCTTGTGCTGGGTGTGTAGGTATTGTGGGTGCCAAGCTAGATAGATCTTGCAAGGTTATCCCTGGCTCTGTGCTGGAGCTCACTAGCTTAGCAATTCTTCCCTTCCATGTCCTAGCAGCCTGATAAACCCAATTGCAGATTGGCTTGGCTCATCTTGGTGTATGCTTGGCTATGTGTGAGTCTGCTGTTCCCTGGTTCCTTGTAGAGATCATGCCCAGCTCGGGGGTGGCAGTGGTCTGAGAGATTGAGGAGCACACTGGCCTACGGTTGGGTGGAACGTTGCAGTTGCATGGCCAGTTGCGTGGGACTACTTTCGCATAAGATAAGTATTCTCTTGTGTTTTAAACTTTGCAATGGTTCCTTTGATGATTAGTTGGGATGTATTATGGATGTGCCAATGAATTTACTTCCGCTGTGTGTGTTCAAATGATTATGCATTTCCATATGATCCTTTATAATTCTGCAGAGGTCTTTATTTAATGACTGTCACAGAATTCTGAATGTATGTTAGATATTCAACAGGATTTATTTAATCTCCGTTGTGTTTCTATAGCATGCACATATACAGTTCTTTGTATCAATGAGTTTAATTCAATGAATAAGGGCTAATTGCCCGGATTGAGCACCACGTCCTCCCTATCCTGCTGGTATGGTAGGAGGGGGACATTACAATAAGATTGAAGATTATTTGCTAGTGTGAAAGAGATATAGTTGAAATTGGGTGAACATGAAAATTATTTTCCTATAAAAAAATGTATGCTTATATAACTGATCTTGATGAATTTGAAGACACACTATATTGTATTTTGGTTAACATTCCATGCTAGTTGGGATTCTAGAAAAGAAGATAGTAAGGACCGTTATCTTTGATTCCGTTATGTGGTTTGGTAATTGGGCACAATAAAATTTTCTTGATGCATGTAAACTTGAGATTAAACATCATGCCCATCTCCTTAGGGAAAAGGCTGATTGAACTATAGAGAAAGAGGTCGAGAATACAATCAAGAGAAAGAACGAATTGTGTTGACCAAATTAATAAGAAGAATGATATTGATTAGATTTTGACTAATAAAGGTAATAATAAGAAGATTAATTGATACTATGGAAATCCAAAACATGTTGAGAAGATTTGTTGAAAGAATACTAAATATATTTAGGATAATGTAAAGAAGCTTGTAATTGAGGTGTTGAATTGTTAGTCAATTGACCAAAATTTCAAAGGTAAGGGAGATAACTATACATTCTCCATCAGTACTTCTCATGCATTACATGTTAACACTTTTAAAAGTGAGTGGATAGTTGACTTTGGTTGTACCCATCATATGGATAAGGATGATTCTCTCTTTTCTTCATTAAGTAAAGCTACAAAAGAAGAATATTTGTTACATATGGTCATGCACTTACTATCGATAGTTTTGGCAGGATTGAATCTCAGAATCGTGTGATCACTAATGTGTATTATGTACCAAGTTTGAGTGCCAATTTGTTTTATGTACCCCAACTAACCCAGACTGGAAAGAAGGTTGAATTTTTCCCTAATATATTTGTTGTGAAGGATATTTAATATGACTTTGTTATTGTCATTGTTGACGGTATTCATGAACCTAAGAACAAATTATCATTTTTGTGATTTCCTTAAGTAGGATGCAAAACCAATGAAACACATAGCTAGTACTAATGACTAAGATAGAGTTTGTCACGAGTAACTCAGACATCTATATTTTGGGAGTATAAAACTAATGGTGAAGTTTAATATGGTTAATGAGCTACCTTGATGGTGTATTTAAAGGTGTATGATCGGAAAGAATCACAATATTGCATTTGAGACAGGGGAGGCATGGAGAGAAAAGACTCAGTTAGAACTTATACGTAGTGATCTTTGCATAATGAACCAACCATTATTAGTAGGTGCAATGTATTCTTTGAACTTTATTGATGTTTTTCCAAGTATACTAGGTTATATTGCTTAGAGAGTAAGCATCATGTGTTTGAAAAAATTCAATGAATTTAGGGAATTGGTTAAATTTTGGTGTGATTGAAATTTGAAATGTGTAAGATTAGATAATGGAGGATAATATGTGATTAATGAATTTGAGATATACTTGGCTCAACATGGCATCTCTTACACACCTTAGCAAAATGGTATTGTTGAAAGGAAGAATGATACCATGGTCACAATGGCAAAGTTTTTTATTCAAGCCAAAGGTTTGTCAATTAAATTTTAGGTAGAGGTTGTCTATTTCTTAGACTAACTTTTGAAAATGATTTTGAACAAAATTTTGTGGGATATGACCCTCTTAAGAAATGGAGTGGAAGAAAAAACTCAATTGAGCATCTCATAATGTTTGGATGTACAACATGAACTGCAATTTCATATGATAAGACAAAGAATTTGAATGCAAAGCTTCATGCTTGCATTATGGTGGGATACTCTAATGAGTCAAAAGTTTATACGTTGTCAATCCAGTGAAACAAGAAGTTATTTGTGAGAGGCATGTTGTGTTTGATGAGTGGACTTCATGTATTACTATGTTGAACGCCTCTTATGTATTCTTAAGTACTGATCATTTGAAATTGTGACAAATTCTAGAGTGATTGACTACTATATAACATCAACCAATGTGTCAATGAGCTTGTCTAATGGATATTTGACCTACATAATAAATCTTACTTCTATCCAATATTCTATAGCAAGGTCAACTATAGAATATTGGATAGAAGTACGATTTATATTGATTCCCAGCTTCGCCTGCTCCACATACTCATACAATTTTGTGGTCAATTATTTATCAGTAAAATCTTGGTTAGTACTTTGGATAAAACTAAACAACGTAAAAAAAACAACATGATATGCATTATACCTCGAGCAATTCCTCACCCACGAGCAATATAATCGATGGGATCTGCATGCTTTGGTGGACACTTGTTTCTTTTTATTATCAACCAACTGCTCTAAACATATGATTATGGTCGATGGGTCACTTGGTCAACAAGTCGACAAATAATCTTACCATGGTTTTTCTGGTCGACAATCAAGAAATCCATGTCAACTCATTAGTTGCAATATCTCCAAGTGAATAGGCTTAACGATTAACCTCATCTTCTCAATCATTCTAATAACAATCCATTCTTAAATATTTGTTCTTTTTCAATAGAGCAAATGTGTATATCGATAACCTTTAACAACGCCTATCAACAATCAACTCTTTTTATGCAACATCAACATTTTCAGTTATTTATGTCTTCTTGCAGGGGCTTTGCTATTTCCTCCTCAAACAGGTTCGTCCACCCCCATTCGATGTTGTTGTCACCCAGAATGAATGGAGGAGGCAATGGTGCCAGTGTTGAAATCACCAAGGTCTCATGCATTCAAGAAGAGACCAACATATGCACACACAGTAACCATAAACACAACATATGAGGAAGGACATCCAACTTGATTATATTCATGCCTTAATTGGTATTTATATAATATATGGATGGTTGGATTGGTTGCAAGTGCTCAAGCCAATCAACCATTTAAGCATATTTACTCAATGTATACATGTATTAAGATCTTATGCTCATTATATCATATTATAATGTGATGACATAGGTAGGGATAATAGGTCCCCTCAACAACATGTGTGCTAGAGGCATGTGATTATGATAGATATGTAGATGTAGATGGTCGACCTAAATCGGGAAATTCTATGGCTAATGAGTAGTACAATTCCCCCAATGAAGAATACAACTAGGGATTTAGTCTCTTGACCATAAGGAAATAATGTCATGAAAGGGTTATCAGTCCACAAGAACACATTTACACATGAAGGAGCTATTTATAGGCATACTGATAAACTGGTAGAAAACATATTTTATTAGCAAGAAGGTATTGACTACATTGAAGCATTTGTCCTTATTGCAAATATGAACTATGTTCGACTAATTCTTTCACTTACTTCTCATTTTTTATGGGAGCTACATCATATAAATATAAATATTGTGTTTTTACATGGTGATTTCATTGAGGAGATTTATATGGAGAAACCCCTAGGCTTTAAGAATGATGGTAGTCTTCTATGTCTAATAAATAAATCCTTATATGGTTTGAAACAAGCCCCCAAGGCATGGTATGAGAAGATCAATCAATCCTTCCTTGATTTTGGTTTCAAACACTATGAATTAGATCACAAGATTGATCTTTTACATGTAAATGGCGATACACTAATTGTTTCATTATATGTTGTTGATTTAGTAATAAGAAGTCGTGCTAATGTAATTTTGGGTTTGAAGAAACAATAAGAAAATTCATTTGAAACGACCAACCTTGGTCTATTGCATTTTTTTCTAAGCATCGATGTTTTGATAAATGATGGTGTTATATTTATCTTTTTATCGGCATCCAATACTCCCACTGCATGGGAAATATCCGGTCGAGTACATACCATAACATACATCAAACTACCTACACCACTAACATAGGGCACATGTGACATGTACACTCTATTTATTCCTATGTCTTAGGACACTTTTTAGCAGATAACTTAACTCCCACGGGAATAGGAACCTTGACTAATTTGCACTCCCGGATGTTGAAGTGTTTAAGAATTGTCTTAACATATTTACTATGATTTAGCTAGAGCCTTCTACCCGCTCGATCTCTCTTTATTCCCATTCCAAGAATCAAATTTGCTAAACCAATATCCTTCATGTCAAACTTGGAGGATAGTTGCAGTTTTACCTCCTTAATCACATCCATGTTATTTCTGACCAACAACATTTCGTCGACATACAAAACTACATATAAAAAGTGATTGTTGACTTTCTTTCCATACACACAATGATCATCTTGAATTCTCAGAAACCTCGACTGCTGTATATACATAACAAACTTCTGATACCACATCTTGGGTGGTTTTTTTAGACACTACAGAGACTTCTTGATCTTACATACCATCTCCTTTTCTCCTTCCACCGTAAAAACTTCAGGATGCTTCACATAAATTTCTTCTTCAAGGTCACCATGAAGAAATCTTTTCTTTTACATCCATATGTTCCACTTCAAGATCAAATTCTATAACTAAAGATATTAGTATCCTTATGGAAGTTAACTTAGCAACATGAGAGAAAATATCACCAAAATTAATTGCCTTTACTTGGGAATATCCTTTCGCTACCTGTCGAGCCTTGTGCTTCTCGACATGTTTTGTTGCATTCAAATTTTTCTTGAACACCCAGGGTGAATCCATAAAAATAGGTGTCTATTTTGGGGGGTCTTATGAGAAAATAAATCTGATTTTTTCATGTTTTTCAACTTTGAGCGAACAAAAATGATATTTTTGTTTAGAATTTCACTTTTCAATAAAAAGAAAACTTTTAGAGAATTATGTTAGCTTTCTATTCATAATTTTTTCAATTTTTTTTATTGATATTTGATATGTCGATTTGACAAATGTTTGACAATGTGTTTCTTATAAAATGAAAGGACTAAAAAAAAGTCATGTTTTGTTGTGCGCCTAAAGTCATTGTTAAACTTGATTTTTATAAAAACAAAATATGCTACGACAATCTGCACACAATGTACTACTGCATGATTATAAGGTTGTAACCAATGGATCTATATACTAATTATTATATTTTTTTAAATTCGATCAATGGGGAAATCTTGTGGATTTTCAACATGTTTTTTGTTGCGCGAATTTTATCTCAATGGACTATAAAACTAAAAAATGTAAGAATACAATTTTGAAGTAGACACTCCAGTTAATTGCACCATATTTGTTTCAATTTTTTTGGTAGTGTATTAGTAAAGTTACGGATTTTGCATTTCATCGCATTTTGAAAGAGATGAAACCAAACTTGACACATGTTAACAAAAATAAAAATAAAAATGTCAGATCTCACCTATACACAACAAAATCTATACCTATGGAAAGTAGATTCAATGATGAAACTAATGGTATCAAGTCCGACAGTCAATTTGTAGTGTAAGAGATTGTTTTTACCTTCCGAAAATAAAGAAACCTGAAAACTGTGCAGAACCGTGAAGTTTTCAGGTCTCAAAGATTATTCGGCCGAACAATTATTCGGTTGAATAATATTTTTCCATTACGGAACCGTTATCTATAACAAAGGTTGTTCGGCCGAAAAACCAAACGCAAAATTTTTTCATCGACTGGAATTTTTTTTTATATTATCTATATTTGTATAAATAAAACTAAATAGATTTATTATTTTCGCACATTTTGTTTTCGCATATGTATGGTCAGAATATTTTTGAAGAGGTTTTCAAAGAAGATTTCTTTCAAGGAGTGCAAAATGAGTTTTTTTCCAAGGTATTTTTCCTTCTTATTTCTTTCCAAGGGGTACATTCAAAGAGTCTTTTTTCCAAGGCATTTTGCAAATGAGTTTTTATTTCAAGGTATTTTTGCAAATGATTTTTTATTCCAAGGTATTTTTCTTTCTTATTTCTTTACAAGGGTTTTTTCAAAGAAGTTTTTTTCCAATGTATTTTCGCAAAGAAGTTATTTCTTTGCAAAGGGTTTTTTTAAAGTGTTTTTTTCCAAGATATTTTTGCAAAAGAGTTTTATTTTTCAAAGTATTTTTCCAATTGGTTTTTTCAAAGAATGTTTTTTTTCCAAGGAGTATATTTAAAGAGTTTTTTTTCCAAGGTATTTTTGCAAATGAGTTTTTATTCCAAGGTATTTTTCCTTCTTATTTTTTTTGCAGAGCTTTTTTTCCAATTTTTTTTGCAGAGTTTTTTTTTTTCCAAAGTATTTTTCCAAGTGGTTTTTTCAAAGAAGGTTTTTTTCCAAGGGGTATATTCAAAGATTTTTTTTTTCCAAGGTATTTTTGCAAAGGAGTTTTTATTTCAAGGTATTTTTGCAAAGAAGTTTTTATTTCAAAGTATTTTTCCTTCTTATTTTTTTGCAAGGGGTTTTTTCAAAGAGTTGTTTTTCCAAGGTATTTTTGCAAATGAGTTATTTATTTGCAAGGGGTTTTTTCAAAGAGTTTTTTTTTCAAGACATTTTTGTAAAGGAGTTTTGTTTTCCAAAGTATTTTTCCAAGTGGTTTTTTTAAATAAGGTTTTTTTCCAAGGTATTTTTTCAAAGAAGTTTTTTTTCAAGTGGCTTTTACAAAGAAGATTTCTTTACAAGGTGCTCTTATTTTTTTCCAAGAGGTTTTTTCAAAGGAGATTTATTTTCAAGGAGTTCTATTTTCTTTCCAAGAAGTTTTTTTTCAAAGGAGATTTCTTTTCAAGGGGTTTTTTCAAAAGAAATTTCTTTCCATGGAGTTTTTTTTCAAAAGACTCTTACAAGATTTTGATAAGGTGAAGTACATTTCAGTTCATGTTTTTATAAATTTCGTAACTGTTTTTAAATCTTAAATTTTTTATTTTTTTTTCTATAAAGTGATGATTCTTTAATTTATCCTTTATAGATTAAACAATCATGGGCAATAAGAAAAACCATCAAAGAAAAAGTGATCGTACACGTGATGATGATGCTAATAGGAAAAAAAAACTCAAATATCATGCTAAAAATGCAAGGGTTGCAGAAACAGAAGAGACAATTATTGAAGATATAAATACAGATTTACATGATAATGTTGATGAAATGGAAATTGAAAATAGAGTACAAGAAGGACAAATTGAAGTTGAAGAGACCAATGTTGAAGATGTAAATAGTGATTTACATGCTAATGTTGATGAAGTCAATATTGAAGATCAAGTTCAAGATTCAGAAATTGGACCTGGTATGTATATATCATGTATTTTTCAAATTCATTTTTTATAATGAATTGTATTTTTGGATATATGTTAAATTAAATTTAACTTGATATATAGGGACTTTCACCATTAATGATGAAATGTTAGAAGACATTGATTCGACAAATATGGAAGAAAAATAGCCATACATGTTGCACGATATCGTGTTACGCAAATTTAAGATATTATCAAAGACTATTCAATAGCAGGACAAACGCAAATTTTGAGATGTTTATTAGTGTCCAAGAAGTTAAAAGGTGCTACAACATTGTTGGGTATTCATAAGACGACAAAAGAGTCGAAATTGAAACATAATGTCGTAGAAAATATAAATGATGCAATAAAAAAATTTGAAAAATCCAGGAATAAAGATACCAAAGCTACACGTAGAGTAGTTTAGACAACAATTATTTCAGCTAGTACTAAACAAAATCATTTAACAACACAACTAGCAAAAGCGATAGGAACCTCAAAAAATACATTATATAAACATAACAAATTCAGAATGCAAATAGATGAAAATGATGAAATTGCTTGTTGGGCAATTATTTGTAGACAGCCTTGCAAAGATAGAATGGGAAAAGGTGTTAAAGATATTGTACATAAATATTGTTTGGTACATGCTCGAGTTTCACCAAATTCAAGGGATGTGATACGACAAAGAGTATCACAAAATGTATATGAAAGTCGTCCAAAACATATAATGGAAATGACTCAAAAACCATGGCATGTTAGACCTATTACTATGCGTGACACATGTTGTTGTCGTTATCATGTGCAATTTGAATTATATTATGACACGTTTCTTGAATTTGATAAAATGTTTTGGACAAATTCACCACCTCAGCTCACAATACGTGAATTCATATTTCAAATCCTATGTGAGAGAGATCATGATGAAGTATTTTATAATAAAAAATGTGTCAATGGAAAACATTGTCATCGTTGTGGAAATCTGATTTTATTCTGCAGTAAATATCCTATTGATAATGATCAGTCATTGTCAAATGTAACCGTTGATTGAAAAAGATACAAATACATCAATTATGCTACGAGTTCTAGTGATGCATATTCCAAACGAATTGACTTGCGAGAAGATAAAATATGTGTGACATATTTTCTGAAGAAATTTGAAAGTGAAATTTATAAATACACCAAGAATTCACATAGAGCACGATAGCAAGACCTTCAATTCAAGCAGTCTTGTGAAAATTTTTCACTCAGAACAAATTTTTTCGTGGTTGATTTTGCAAAAAACTACACATTTGCTGCACAAAAAGAGATACAAAGTGACTACTATCATTTTGACCAAGTTTCAATATTTGTCCATGTTCTATATAGACATTCTCAACAAGATGTTGATGGCATTGAAAGCATGTGTGACAATCGAGATGTGATTAAAGAATATCACTTTTATATCAGCGATGATTGTACACACGATACACATTTTGTTCAGCATTGTATTGAAAATATTTTCTATGATTCACTAAAAAGACGTGAAGTTAAATTCAATGAACATTGGATATGGTTGGATGGATGTGCGGGACAATTTAAATCTTCATGATCATTTTTTTAGTTATGTCGACTTCATAAAGCATTGAAGATTAAACATTGCTGGAATTTCTTTGAAACTGGACATGGAAAAAGTGAACATGATGGTGTAGGAGCATGCGTAAAAAGAGCACTTCGAAGATGGAAAATGAACCATTCTTTTGCGCGATTCCATTCAGCTGTAGAGGTTGTCCAATGGTGTAAATTACATCTAAGCCATGATTATAATCAACAATCAAAAGATGTGCGCATGTATGTACACAATTTTTTTAATTTATATTAATTGTCAATTTTAAAAAAGTTATTTGCAAGTCCATCATTTAAGTATATGTACACTAACATTAAAAGTTGTTCTTTGTGATTTATCATATATTGTGTAGGTTCTTTTGGATTATTGGAATCCACGATATATATCAATCCCATACGAGGCTAGCACCATACATGGGACTAGAGATTTACACTCTATTCAAACAAAATCCTTCCAAAACGTGTTTGCATTTGAGAGTAGAAAAAAATCATGCTATTGTCATATTTGCACTGAAAATGTTGAATCTACATAAGTTTATGAAAACATAACGAACGACTACGTAAAACATTGGAAACACACAGAGATTAATCCAAAGGGAAAAATGCCACTTGTAAGCTTAGAAGAATTAAAATCAGAAGAAATAACAATATCATCTTATGGCGATAGAATTTCAGATCTTGTTAGAGAAGGTAATGAACTTACAACTTCTTTGTTGATTGTTCATTGTTGTCCATCACCTTATGTGTATAGTCAATTTAATTGATTTAAAAACCCTGTCTTCAATTCTGATTTGCACAGGAGATGTTTTCGCTGTGATTGCACCTTTAGACAACAAAGAAAAGGTGAAATATTATTTGATGCGATGCACTAAATGAAATATTAAGTTATTGGAAGACTACGATCAACAATGATTTACATACGAGAGAGGATCTATCATTTTAAAAGGTTATTTTTTCAGTAGACCCATATGACTGAAAATTATGTCTACTTTCAGGATTATGAACCTGATGTTATATGTTTTCAATATAGTCATTTAGTATGTGCACCTCAAATAAAATTGGAACAAGTTCCATCGAAAAAAAATCAAAAACTAAAAAATGGAAATTGTCCAAGTATGACTATGAACGAATAATTGAGGACGACATTCCATTGCGGTGTTTTTAACTATATCGAAAATGAATTGATCGATGTTTTTGTGCATGTCGAATGTTGTGTAAAATATATTTTTACATTTAGAACTATGACTATGATCTTGAATGGGAACTAAAATAAGAGTTTAAATGATTGTATTTTGGCATGTTGAAATCAATTCGATAATTATTTCGTAATGAGAACTTTAATAAAAGTTGGAAAAAGTTGAAAAATGTTATATTTCAGCTATGGAATGTTGAATGCAAATGGAATTTTACAAGTATTAGATTAAGCTAATTGAGTCCATTTAATTATGTGAAGGAAATCCTAAATTGGGATCCTTATCAATTTTGATATGTATTTGTATAGTTAAAACCATTTGATCTTCATTGAATTTGAAGAATTTTAAGGTAATATGTGTGGTCTTTAATGTGCAATTTCATCTTAAAGTTCTTTATTTGGGTCCCAATATGTCTATCATACCACTTAAGGGATGAGATAACGGATTTGGTTGTCCCTACACTCCACCCCGAATCATTACTTTTGACTGAATGACGTCAGTGAGGAATCACCAGGAAATCGGCTAGATTTTCTCCAATGCTTCTCTAATGTATTTAATAATGAGAAATTATTATTCTTGATCCATTATATGGGTTGATCCATTAATGGCTTTGTGGTGAGCTGAACAATTCATATAAATATGATCTATGAGTTTTTTAGAACTTTGTTAACCTATGGTTTTTAAATAAATGATATATGCACTAGTTAAGTTCACATAAGAGAAATCATGGCAAATGGAGATAACGATCATTTGATTTTTAATTACAAACAAGGATTCCAAGATTGTGAAGCTTATGCTAAATTAGAGCAATGGTTGTTTACAACAAACCGATGAAAATTCATCAAATTGTTGTCTAAAATCATTGCTCTAATTTAGCATAACCTTCACAATCCTGGAATCCTAGCTTATGATTAAAAACAAAGAATCGTTAAATCTCCATTTGCCATGATTTCAGCAGCTTCTATAGTTCACCAACTAACAAAAGTGTGGTACCTGAACATTGAACATGTGAATCATTAGTTAAAAATTGAAAGTATGAATAATTTATATAAGATTGAAGTTATCATTTCAAGTTTACTGTTGAAACCAAGATCATATATTATCAGACAACAAAAGGATTGAAACCTTCACCAAATTTTATTTACATCTCAACACTCATAGATTTTCATTCCTAACATTCCTAACATTAGATTGTACCTATCAAAACTTCTTAACATTCATTCTTAACATTCCTAACTTTAGATTGCACCTATCAAAACTTACGGCTAACATATACTAAAATTTAATGATTGAACATTTCAAGATTCAAGTTATCATTTCAAGTTTACTGTTGAAACCAATATCATATATTATCAGACAACAAAAGGATTGAAACCTTCACTAAATTTTATTTACATCTCAACACTCATAGATTTTCATTCCTAACATTAGATTGCACCTATCAAAACTTCCTATCATTCATTCTTAACACTCCTAACATTCATAACTTTAAATTGCACCTATCAAAACTTACGGCTAACATATACTGAAATTCAATGATTGAACATTTCAATATTCAAGTTATCATTTCAAGTTTACTGTTGAAACCAATATCATATATTATCAGACAACAAAATGATTGAAACCTTCACTAAATTTTATTTACATCTCAACACTCATAGATTGCACTCATAGATTTTCATTGATTTTCATTCCTAACATTTCTAACATTACATTGCACCTATCAAAACTTGCTAACATTCATTCTTAACATTCCTAACTTTAGATTGCACCTATCAAAACTTAAGGCTAGCATATATTGAAATTAAATGATTGAACATTTCAAGATTCAAGTTATCATTTTAAGTTTACTGTTGAAACCAAGATCATATCTTATCAGACAACCAAAGGATTGAAACCTTCACTACATTTTATTTACATCTCAACACTCATAGATTGCACTCATAGATTTTCATTCCTAACATTATATTGCACCTATCAAAATTTTCTAACATTCATTCTTAACATTCCTAACATTCCCAACTTTAGATTGCACCTATCAAAACTTAAGGCTAACATATACTGAAATTCAATGATTGAACATTTCAAGATTGTTCACATGTACATTGAACATATGAATCATTAGTTAAAAATTGAAAGCATGAATCATTTAAACCTTAAAATAAAGTAGTTTAAACATTAAAACATGTGTACTAATATATTTTAAAACCATTTCAAGATTGAACATGAATCATTTAAACATTAGAATAAAGTAGTTTAAACATTAAAACATGTGTACTAATATATTTTAAAACCATTTCAAGATTGAACAAACATTCATGAACATCATGCAAAATCATATTCTAAGCATTTACCACACAAAATACATGCTATGTAATTAGCCCCCCCAAAAATTTAAATCATTCAAAGCAAGTACAAAATATATGTCAAGATCAATGTACATGTATATAATCCAAAAAAAAAGTTCATGAACATGTGAGTTCAATATACATATATAATCCAAACATAAAGTTCTTAGATGTACAAAACAACTACATCATATGTATTAACATGAAGATGTATCCAATATGGCAGTATGAAAAAACAAATAAAGACTAATATAAATCATTATTTGAATGAAAGTCCACCACTATCATCCATTGGGGTCATCCCTTTGCCTCGAAGAGACTCAACCTGCAACATGTATAAAAGCAAATTATGAATCTCATAAATTATTCAAACAATTACGAACTAAACTCAAAAAACAAAATATTAAACTTATAATTTTTTTTTTGAAAAGAATAGTTCAATTATTAACAAGATTATTTTTGTATCTGAATTAAAGTCCATCAATATCATCCACTGGGATCTTCCCTTTGCCTCGAAGAGACCCAACCTGCAACATGTATAAAAACAAATTATGAATTTCATAAATTATTCAAACAATTAGGAACTAAATTCAAAAATCAAAATATTAAACTTACAATTTTTTTTTGAAAAGAATAGTTCAATTATTAACAAAATTAACTTAGTGCCAATATCCACGTCCATTAAGGAACCTATATCCTCACCACCAATTTTCATATGTTCACGTGTTCCCTAAAATTTAAATTTTATTAATAAATAAAACATTGTGCAAGCAAAATAAACTAAAATTAAACAATTCACTTAAAACCAAAACAAAAAAAGTAAAATAACGAGCTCACAAGATATGAAAAATCATCAAAAAAGTTGGAATCTAAATGAAACTGCATGGATAAGTCACATTAACAATAAGATACATAGATAAATTAAAATTTAAAAAAAACATACAATATCTTTCAAACATAAATATAAGTATGTAAATAATAAATATACCTCTCCTAGATGCTCTTCTACATTCTCTTCTACATTTTCACTAGTGGAAAATAAAAAATTATGTTCATTCAACATTCTAGAAAACTGCAACCAATAAACATTGGCATAATGTATTTATTACTATACATAAAAAATATAATGTAATAAAAAGTTCAATTTAAAATGAATAAAATAATTAAATAGATTATATGTACATAAACTTGACACACCTCTCATATACTGGATGTGTCATTGGATAGGACATCTGAAGCTGTATCACGAGAAACCTTAGCATAAGCCCTGATATCTTCAATGCTCATTCCATCTACCGCTTCATTTGTTTTGTAAACAAACTTTTGACAGATTGTGGCTCGAGTCCTCTCGTGAACCAATCTCACATCAACACCTACAAATTCCGTCGTTAAACTTCCGGCAACAGAATCCCTAGCAGTTATCCCAAGTTGGGATGTGGGCTCCATCTCTGATTTTAATGCCACAAGCCTGGGTGGGAGAGATATCTGGGGTGGAGGTAGAATCGTTGAGGGATCTCTAAGAGCACCTTTTCGATTGTATATTCGCCCCTTTCCAACTCCATAAAATTCTGAATGAAGCTTTGTATAGTCTGGCTTCATTTTTAAAATACTCCGCATAAAAAAAACTGGAAAAATAATTAGGAACCTCATCATTCCATGGCAATTGACCATAGGCTACAAGGAACCGATCATATATTAGATGTGCAAGTTCAGGATGCTTGAAATATTGCACTTTCAACATTTTCCACTTCAGGCCTTCTTTGAAATTAAACATTGAATTGGCATGTTCTCTGGTCACTCTCTCCTTCACAACCTCCCACTTGTCCAGACCCATCACTTGTTCCCTTCGCCTCCGTATCAAGTCAACAAAACCATTCATAGTTGGTCCGAGATCCTCATATGCCTCAATGAATTTTTGCAATGATCGCAAAACAATCTCTAGACTTTGTCTTCTCTTTGGAGGGAGATCCAAACTAGAAAGATCATTTTGCAACCTATCATAGTGGGATCTACAACTTTCAAGGGTAGTTTGTTGAACACCACCTTCCCATGGAATCTCATCAAGTAAATCAAATGGATAAGTTGTTATGGGTGTACAACGCTCTTCTAATGCAACATATGTCGTCCTTGCTTGACCTTTGTCCCTCCGTGTAGAATTGTGAGGCTCTTGCGAAACTTGCTCTACGCCCACATTGGGTTCAACATCTGTCCTCCTCACTCAATTTTCGTCCCTCTCTGTAGAGTTATGAGCCTCTTTGAAACCTTGCTCTACTTTATGCACAAACACAATTAAAATTAAACATGTACAAACTTTTTGAACACGCAAAAAATTACAATTGATACATGTATTAAGACATAAATGTTCATACCAACAGAAGGTCGAGATCGAAGTTCTCCCACAGAAGATATAGGGGAATCATCTGTACCCCTTTGGCTTCACCGATGGTCAGATGAATATGAACTATACAATAAGCTTGAATCCCGAGGTGAAGATGGAAACCTTTGATTATCAATCGAGACACCAATTCCTGATGACAGTGACCTCCTATGATTTTGCCTCGAAGACTCCTCTCTTTACATTTGATATGAAATCTACATTTACACAACTATCAACTCATAACATATTCAAATTCTACATGTTTTGATATTTTAACATTCCAAACAATTAACCTAATCTCCCCCCCCAAAAAAATTATGTTATACAAGACACAATAAAGATTGTAAGTGTTGTTATGATCAATTGTAATTTTGACCATCCAACCATTATAGGTACAACACTCGTGTCAAGGAGAGTTCTTTTTATAATGGTTTTATTTAATACATTTAATTGAACCTACGTTATTTACTATTAATCTAGACAATCAACATATGAACTGACGGATGAATAGGATCCATCTCTGGTTTGTTTGACACCTTTAAAAGTATGCTTAGCACGATTGTTTTCTGATGGATACAAGCTCAATACTTGATAGCTACTAACGAAATGGTAATGCATAAAGGTTTTAAGACCTAGCTGCTAAAGAAACTAAGCTGATCACGGTTAAAAGAAAACATTGATGGATACTTTAATAGATCTATGTTGCTCATATCCTTGTGAATCTACCTTTGCATTATTTATCAAGGAGTATACATTAGAAATGACTTGATGGTTCATTTTCATATCGATGTATATACTATGTTCTTTAAAAGAGAAGATGTATAAGTCCATGTAGTTTTTTGTTGGGTTCAATTTATGTACGTATAAATGTTTTTATATACATATATTTGCCCTAATGATATCTAACCATCTCCCTCTTGAAATTTAATTGTAGACCAAACATAAGCTAATATGTACTTATGGAACAACTTTCATTACGAGATGAGATGGAATTTATGACTTGGATTGGATTATAGAAGTGTGTTATATATCTTTGTTCATTTTCCACTTAAAGCAAATAGGTACATAACTTATACTTATATATTTACAAAATTTATAATTGTTTTTATTTAATTGTATATGTCCTAAACCTAGCTTGCACATATATCCATTTACTCATCCACATATACATCAATACTTACAACTCTACGAAATATCTTTCCGTAACTTTAAAACATCCTTGAGGATATGTAAATATTTATACAATCTAAGTTTTTTCCTAGAACCCTCAAACCTAAGGTTATAACTCAATCAATAGTGTATGTCACATGGTGTAATTGATCCCGTAGGTCACCAACATATGGCTCACTTCTGTTGAAGGGTGAGAGGTTTCTAGTTCATGGATGGCTCCTGACGGAAGTTGAAGGGTGAGAGGCTTCTTGGATGAGATTTGAGGAGGATAAGTTGGATCTTGTTGACATGGTCAACCACCTTTGGAGGATACACATGGCATAACCACTCCATTAATTTATCCATTGTTTACTTGTCATAGGAATTGGTTGTTAGATATTTATATTGTATTTTTTTCCTTGGAGATATTAGTGAATCTAGGAAAAGAAATAATTTTTTATTGTAAGGAGATGGAGCTAAACTCTATTAAAAGAGTAGCTCTCTCCATTTGTAGTTTAAGGTTGGATGTGTTAGGAGTTTTCCTATTGGAGAATTGTTGAATATCTTTTTGAAGGCTTAATGATAAGTGCAAGCGTTCTATCTTATCATATGTGAAGCTTATGTTTTCATTTTTTAAGTGTTGTTGATGAATGCTAGAAGTTACTTGAACTTCCTTTGAAGAGGCCAAGAAGGGGTTTATTTACCACATTGGAAAGATTTAATGTTGGAAAGTTTTCCCTCTTATTCCCTTTTATGTTTTACTTTTGAATGCTTGCATCTATAAAATAGTTGTTCTTCGATTAAATACTTCATTGTAGGACACACGCTCATAGTTCTTTGAATAACAGGTACATACACATAGATCGAACACTAAGGACACCGCTCACACACAAAGATCATAGATCAGTACACCAGATGTTTGACGTGGTTAAAACCCCCTAGAGGGAAACAGTCCATGACCCCGGCCAAATAGCTTCTATGGAGTAGTTTATTATGCAGATGAAAAATATTACATGAGCTTCTCTCAACAATGGATCATCCGGCAAGTGACCCTCCATGCTCTTTAAATAGAAATCATGGACCAATTGGGTGTTAAGCCATGGATCAAGTGTCGTTAAGATCGAGAGAAGTTGAACCGTCGGATCACTTTATATCATGATCGTCGAATTACATATATACAAATGCATACCTAACGGATATATTAGACCAAGTTGAACTTAACTAACTCGTAAGTGTCAAAAATATCCTAACATCCCCCCTTAAGAACAACTTGGGATAGGATTGAAGGATTTACAAAAGTGACACAAAATTAGGAGAAGGAAGGAGGCATTAAAGCCTATCCCCCCTTAATGACAAATTCCTGTACTCCTAGCATAGTTTGAAGTTTGGAAAACTTCGCTTCTGTAAGAGACTTGGTGAAAATGTCTGCAACTTGATCATTTGTTTGACAAAATCGCACTTCAAGAACATGATCTTGGAGGAACTTTCTAATGAAGTGCCTGTGAATTTCAATGTGTTTGCTGCGCTGATGTTGGATTGGATCTTTGGCTAACTAAATGGCACTCTGATTGTCACACCATAGTGTAGTCGGATGCTGCTGCTGGAACCCAAAATTTGAAAGGATCTGACGAAGCCACATAGCTTCCTGACTAGCATGAATAGCTGCACGGTACTCAGCTTCGGTCGAAGAAAGAGCAAGTGCACTTTGTTTCTTAGAAGCCCAAGAAATAGGTCCTGAACCCAAAGTGAATACATATCCTGCAGTGGACTTCCGATCATCAGGGTCACCAGCCCAATAAGAATCATTGTAACCAACTAAAGAAGGAGTCCCCCCTTAACTGTAATGTATCCCGAACTGAACTGTACCTCAAACATATCGAAGGATTCTTGTTGCTACTTTCCAATGATTTTCATGAGGGCATTGCATATATCGGGAAACAAGACCAACAGCAAGGGAAAGGTCAGGACGGGTGTGAGTTAAGTAAAAGAGGCTACAAACAAGCTGATGGTACAAAGTAGCATCTACTTCAGGTGTTGAAAAAGTGGTAGAAAGTTTGACTCCAGAATGGAAAGGAGAGGTAGTTGGTTTACAATCTTCCATGTGAAAGCGGTGGAGAAGATCACAGGCATACTTAGACTAGGAAAGGGAGAAACCTTTCTGGGTTTGCAAGACTTGGAGGCCAAGAAAATAGTGCAAGTGTCCAAGGTCTGTCATTTCAAACTGTTGTTTAAGACTTGACTTCACATGGTGGATAAGTTTGGGGTCACTACCAGTAAGGATTAGGTCATCAACATAAAGGACTAGGATTATGAGATGGTCATTGACTTTCTTGGTATAGACATTTGAATTAGAATGGCATCTAGAAAAACTAGTATCTAGAAGAAACGTGTCCATTTTAGCATACCAGGACCGAGGGGCTTGCTTAAGGCCATAGAGAGATTTCTTGAGGCGGCAAACAAGGCTGGAGTCAGACTGAATGTAACCAGGAGGTTGTTCCATGTAGATTTCTTCTTGCAAATTCCCATGCAAGAAGGAAAATTTAACATCCATCTGATGGAATTCCCAATGAAAAGATGTGGCAAGGGAAAGAACAAGGTGGATGGAATTCATTTTGGCTATGGGTGCAAAGGTTTCGATGTAGTCGATGCCTTCAACTTGAGAGAATCCTTTAGCAACTAGTCTTGACTTATGTTTGTCAATATTTCCATCTGGTCCATATTTGGTTCTGTAAACCCACTTACATCTGACAAGTTTTCTGCCTTTGGGAAGAGGAACAAGATCCCAAGTGTTATTTGTCATTAAAGAGTTGTATTCTTCATCCATTGCTGCATCCCAATCTGGATGGCCAGAAGCTTCTTTAAATGTCTCTGGATCACAGTTTTCCGGAACTTGAGCCAGAAGTAATGAGGCTCGCTAAAACTGAGAGCGAGTACGACGCCGATATGTAGGATCACCAACAAGATCACCTGCAGATTCTCTAGTAGAACAGACCCATTGAGGAAGCTGTGAAGCAGGTGCTGGAGGAGGTTGAGCAGGCGGAGGAGGATTTTCATCCTCGCTATCATCATCAACTAAAGAAGTAACTGGAGTTGGAGAAATATCAGTAGGTGAGGAAGAGGAAGAAGATGATGGCATACGCACCGAATTAGGCTCGCAGGCCAATATATGTTCATCAAATTTGATGTCTCTTCTTATAATTATATCATGAGAATGTGGCAGAAGAAGCCTATAGCCTTTGACATCTTTAGAATAACCAACAAATATACACTTTTCACTTTTAGGTTGTAAATCTTTCCGTTTTTAATCTGGAATATGAGCCCATGCTTCACTACCAAACACATGGAAATGACTGACATTTGGTTTATTTTTACTCCATGCTTCTTCCGGTGTAATCCCTTGTAAAGATTTAGTGGGGGTGCGATTAATGATTTAATGTTACGTTCCCATCTTGACCCCATTACATTCGAATGTAAATGATGTAATATTGTTGTAAAATCATGGTGAGGAGCTCAAGGCCAAGGCCCCACCATCGATTTATTGAAGCATATGGTTTGCATGTTAGCCAGGCATGGTGGAATTGTGAATATCATGTAAATATGCATTTCAATAAAATACCCACAACTAGCTATGCAATGCAACAAGAGATGGGGGCATGCTTTTGCAAGGAATTGGGAGGGAAAATATTCAAACCTTTGATCCAATCAAGTCAAGCCAAGTGTTAGTGAGAGAACTCATCAAACCTCAACTACGCATGTTGACTTTTGTACCCAATCATTGATTTTCACCCAAGAGTTGGTTGAGGTAGTTAATGCCTTGGGGAATGAGAGGTATGGCTGTCCAAATTCGGGTATGGGCAAGCCACCCTGCATGGGAAATCGTGTTTTGCTTCTTGGGCAAGAAAAGAGCCATGAATTTCTCCCAAATCAATCATCCATCAACCAGTTGCTCTCCCTCACGAGTTTGGAGCTACCTGGGCGTTTTCCAGCCACGTTTTTTTGTTTTTTCTTTGTTTCTCAGTTGGGAGAAGGGCATTTTTGTGTTATATACCAGTGGGGAAGAAGGGGAATGGAATTGGGGTTCCATTGAGATTGTTTTGATTGTTGAATGCTTATATATCTGTGGGAGAAACCGTTTTCTTCCCCGTGGATGAATTTTCCTCTCCCAATCCATTGTTTTGGCTTGAGTTTGAGTGCAAGCATCCAGGGTTCAAATGTAGCCTGATAAACCCAGCTGTGGACTAGATTGGCTCAGATGAGATGATTAATTGGGCTGTGCATGAGCTTGAATGTCCCCTTTTCCTTGTAAGAATCATGCCCAACTCGGGGGTGGCAGTTGTGTTGAGAGAATCGATGAACACAACTGGCCTATGGTTGGGTGGAAAGTTGCAGTGACATAGCTAGTTGCTTGGGACACTTATGAAATGAAGATAAGTATCTGATGTGTATTTACTTCTGCAATGTATTAATTTGATGATTATTTTGATATGCTAGATAAGCATGAATTGTGTGTGGATGTTGTTTTCATTCCGCTGTGCATACTTGCTTGATTTGCATCTGCACACTCTTGTTTTTAATTGTATGAAAAAACGAATGGGCTGAGATTATGTGAAAGCCCAGAATTTGGCATCATGTTCCCTTCCTTGCATTGGGACCACGGGAGGGTATGTGACATGTAATTTTCACAATTTACAGCTTCATCCCAATATGGAAGACTTAGTCCTTAGCTTGGAGCATACAATTAGCCATTTCTTTTAGAGTGTGGTTTTTCCTTTCAGCTACACCATTTTGTTGTGGTGTATATGGAACAGTATGTTGTTGTTGGATTCCTTGTTCATTGTAGAAATTAGTGAACTTGTTGTTAACAAATTCTCCTCGATTATCAGATCTTAACTTAATAATTTGATGACCAGATTGTTTCTCAACAAGGGCTTTGTAGGCCAAGAACATGCCAAAAAATTCGCTCTTAAGTTTTAAGAAGTAAACCCAAATGCGTCTGGAGTAATCATCAATGAAAGTCAAGAAGTATTTGAAACCAGAGAAGGAAGCAGAAGGTAGAGGACCACATAAGTCACTGTGCACAAGCTGCAAAGGAGCCGAGGCGTGCCAAGAGGCACGTTTGTCAAAACGGTCCCGATGATGTTTTCTGAGTACACAACCGGAACAAACACCATCCTTGCAAGAGACCATAGGAAGACCTGTCACCATATTTTCTTTACATAGTTGTTGCAATGAGCGATAATTTAAGTGACCAAATCGCTCATGCCAAAGCTTGCTCAGTTCATCACTATGAGCAACAAAAGCTGATGGAAGTTAAGATGACCCAAAGTTGTCAAACTTATACAACCTGGTAATATCATCAACTGTTCCAGTAGCTAATACATGTCATGGATCTTTTAAATTTTTGATTACAACTTGGTGAGGTGAAAAGTCTATGGTTTTACCTTCAACAGAATGAGTGATCTGGTATGCTGATAAAAGATCACATGAAAGAGTAGGAACACATAATACATCATTAAATTGTCCATTGTCTATATGAACAGTACCAGACCCTTCAACACTAAGTGATCTATCATCACCAACAAATATTTTTTTGGTGTTACAATTATTTAAATAAAAAAATATGTTTTTATCCTTAACCATATGATAAGATGCTCCAGAATATATAAGCCATTCATTTGAAGAAGAATGAGAAGATATTGTAAGTGCAAGACCAGAGGCTGGAAGTGCTTGTCCTGAAGATGAAGTTGAAGAAGAATCAATCTGAATGTGATGATTCTTCATTGTCGCTTCTAGAGCTTCCATCCTCTTAAAACACCTTGACTCTTCATGCCCATCGCGATTACAAAAGTTGCAATGTCTTTATGTCTTCTTTCCTTGAAATTTGGTATATTTATCTTGTTGAGGATAATTTTGAGGCTGAGAAGATTTAGGACCCTTGTTATTTTGATTTTGCTTCTTCAGATATTGCTTCTTTGGATTCTTGTAATTCTTTGGACCATGTGACTGCTGAGCTATTAAAGCTTTTTTTGAAGTACTGGCAGTATTTATTAGTCCAATATGTAAGAGTTTTTCCTGTTCTCTTATTAAAGAATCACAAAAAAACATCAAAAGAGGGAGATTTGTATTGAGCTCCCAAAGAAAGAAGAGCTTCTCTAGTGGAATGAAAGGTTGATACAAATACAGAATATGTAGGCCCCAACTTAGCAAGAATGGTGTAAATAAAGCCATCATCTGCCTTTATGACTTTACATGCAGCCAAGAGGACTCTAAGGGTCTTAAATTTTGTTATAAAATCTTCCATGCAAGAAAAATTATTAGGATCTAATGTAAGCAACTCATTCTCAAGCTGGTGAGCTCTAATATCATTTTTAATACCAAAAATAGTATTTAGCTTTTGCCAAACATCATCCGGTGCATGAATGCCTTGAAGATGAAACTGTAGATTAGGAGAAACTGACAAACCAATTAAACCATGAGCTAAATCACTTCTATTTTCCCATTTTGATAGTTTATCAATATCAGAGGGAGGAGTTTCCATGCCGAGGGTAAGTCTATAAAACCCTTTGCTTCTAAGAATATCTTCCATACGAGACTTCCATACAAAATAGTTAGTACTGATAAGAAGCATATCATTTGAAATTTCCATTCTGAAATAAATATGACTTCAAAGATAAAAACTAGCTAGAAAAAATAAGAGAGCTCAAAAAAATAAGCGGTTTAAAAAAAATGGCACTGAAATCAGCTTCCGGATGAAAAAGTTATGCCATTTTGAAAACAAATTGAAAGAGCAGCCAAGAAACCACGTGGTGTGTGGAGATAAGTGCTTAGCAATAAAAAAAATTCCCCTTTAGTCCTAACTTAACTCCTAAGCTCACTTTAAAAAATAATTATGTGTCTTACTTCTAGAAATAAGTGAAGGTCATTTTTACATAAAGTTGCTTAAAAAAAAGAAAAAACAACTTAAAAATAAAAGGAAACTTTTGTTTTTGTTTATTTTATAAAGTTGCTTTAGAAAAGAAAAAAAAGAAAAAACTTAAAAGGAAAGAAAGTAACTTATGTGAGCTTTTCAGTAACTTTTTTTTTTTTTAATATATGAAATCAATGCAACAAATACTAGCAGGATTTGAACTTAAGACCTCTTTAATAAGTAACTTTAAACCAAGTGAGCTAGAGTAAAAGCATAGAAAATATTGTAAAGGAGGAAAGGGTTTTTTTTTTTTTACTCTTATTGCCTTGTTGTGCGTGCTTACCCCGCAGACCCCTATTTCAACCTGGAAAACAACTTCACACACCAGAAACAAAAAAACAAGACAAAAAAACTGAAGGGTTTCCCGTTCTCTGTTAGTTTCCTGTTAGTCCTTCCTGTAAGTGGAATGCCTTTCCTGCTGTTTGTGGTCGACCGAAACCACCAATATGTGCAGACAGGAGGCTATCACTTCCAGAAAAAAAGAAAAAGAAAAAAAAAGGAACAAATCGAAATGAAACAGAGACAGAGAAAAAAAACGGAAAACAAAATAGTATACCTCAGATTTGTGAAAAAGGTTGCAGTTAGGGAAAACTGAAGCCTTTTCGTACAAAAAGAAGGGCGATCCCTACTGAAACCAATGCTTTGAACACAATGGAGTGCTTAAAACAGTAAAAAAAGTCCATAAATAGCATATCTCAGTAGTAGATCCCACATGCACCCGCACTGGCTTCAGATCTAGATCGGAATAAAACGGAGACAGCCCTCAACAATGCTCTGATACCATGTTTGAATAACAAGTACATGCACAGATATCGAACACCAAGGACACCGCTCACACACAAAGATCATAGATCAGTACATCAGATGTTTGACGTGGTTAAACCCCCCTAGAGGGAAACAGTCCATGGCCCCGGCCAAATAGCTTCTACGGAGTAGTTTATTATGTAGAAGAAAAATATTACATGAGCTTCTCTCAACAATGGATCATCCGGCAAGTGACCCTCCATGCTCTTTAAATAGAGATCATGGACCAATTAGGTGTTAAACCACGGATCAAGTGTCGTTAAGATCGAGAGAAGTTGAACTGTCGGATCACTTTATATCATGATCGTCGGATTACATATATACAAATGCATACCTAACGGATATATTAGACCAAGTTGAACTTAACTAACTCCTAAGTGTCAAAAATATCCTAACAATAACATGGTTTTAGAGTGGTGCCATTAGGGCCCTCCAAGGATATTTTTGCATTTATTTACAGCAATTTAAGATTGATTTTGGAATGTGATACAGAGTTCATGAACATGCGAAGTGCATCTAAAACAGAATTTAGTTTGTTTAAATCATAGTTACTGTCGACATTTAACTATAAATGTGAATGAGGTTACTATGTTAGATCTACCTTAATTACAATACAATGATGTATCACTTAGAAATAAACTTGTTACTTTCTACTTCACGTTGAATTAAAGATTTTATATATTTATATAAAGGGTATATATAAAGTAGATGAGTAATAAAGAGAGATTATTATGTTACTTCCTAGGAAATAGTTAGTATTATTTAGTAACATCTATAAATGGTGACATCAGTTTCATGAAGCAGAGTTCATGAACTATGTTTCATGAAATAGAGTTCATGAACTCTGTCCTTATTCTTTATGATTTTTTTTATGAAAACTAAAATTCTACAAAAATAAGATATTTTTACTCTATATATTTATTTAATTTATAATCAATCTATACTCTATTTTTGAATGAAAATTTTCCAAAACATTGAAAAACAACTTATTTTTGAATGAAAAGTTTCGAAAACATTGAAAAACAACTTAAATTTATATTATTATATTTCTTAAAAACATTAAAAAGCTACAACTTGGATTTGGATTATCTAATTGCAATTTATTACCACATAAAAGTTGTGCATTGAAATTCTCTAAATGACTCATGATATATCTTAAAAACATGTTTCATGAAACAGAGATCATGAAGTTTGTTCATGAACAAAAAAACCACCTTTTTAAAAATAAAATAAAATCTTATTTCTAGTTAAATATGCAGTTTTTAAAAACGAAAACTAACTATGGAGTTTTGGAATACCTATATGAGCCCAACCGATGAAACCGAACACCAACGCCTGAAGCCCAACAACGAGACAAACAGAAACAACCGAAGCCCAACAAAGCCGAGCACCAAATTACAAAAACCTACCACATAACAAACCATTGATTAACATATATAATATAACATAAAAAATAAAAATAAAAATAAAATGTTGATATTACCTGCACTAGATGAACGATCACTTGCAAATTTGACGCTGCCAACCTCGCGATGCACGTTGAAAGGTGATAAAATGGGTGGCAGAACACAGGGCAATGAAAGGGGTGGCGAAAGGGTTGGATAAAGGCGTGCGGAAGGAGTGGCGAAAGGGGTGGTAGGGGGTGGCGAAGGTGTGCAGAACAATGACGACGAGCAACAGGCGGACGGGGTGGCGAAGGGGTGCAGAACAATCCATGACGAACAGGAGGACGGGGCAGACGCGAGTGGGGACAACAGGTGGGGTCCAGCTGCTGTAGGTGGGGTCAACAGGCGGGGTCCAGATTTTTGCAAAATGAAAATAACAAACGATGGTCGCAACCGAGCTTATATGCAGAAAACTTATTCAACCGAATAATTATTCGGCGGAATAGTTATTTGGCCGAATAATTATTCGGTGGAATAGTTATTCGGCTGAATAATCATTCGGTAGAATAATTATTTGGATGAATAATTATTCGGCCAAATAAACATAAAACCGGCCATTACATTTACCAGTTGGTTATGCGTCGCATGCATTTCAAGGTATCCTTTATTTTAAACGGTCCACCATTAAAAGTTATTTAGCTAAATAATGTATCGAGTATTCGACCGAATAACCTAATTTATTCTGCCAAATAAAATAATTTATTCAGCTGAATAAATTTGGTTATTCGGTCGAATAGCTTCCACTATGTTTCTCGAGTGCCCGATTCTCACGGAAGTGTTACCCAACTTCGCGTTTTCACCCCTTAATTACTACCGAAAATTTTCCTTCCATTTTGTCTTGCTACAACATCCCATGTTTCATTCTTTCTTAAGGATTCCATTTCTTCTTCCATGGATTTTTTCTAGATTTTACCCTCTGTCAAGTCAATCGCATCCTTTATTGACCCGAGATCAGCTTCTATGACAAATAACACAAAAGCAAAGTGAAATTTGGGTGGAATATGCCTTTCTGGTTGTTTCCTTACTCGACCATACCTCTTAACAATCAGAGTATGTTGTTCCACCTCTTCGTCAGATTCAATCAGCTCACCTAAATCCATATTTTCTTTGTTCATTTCAAACACTTGATTTTCTGATTCCTTTTCTCTTTTAACCTCTTCACCCTGTAATTACGTATGACTTCTCAAAAGATCACATCTCTACTATAAAATACCTTCTTTGTGATTGTATTCCACATATTATACCCTTTCACTCCATCCTTGTATCCGATGAAGATGCATTTCTCCAACTTGCTATCGAGTTTGCTTCTTTTCTCCTTTGGGATATGCACAAAGGAATCACACCCAAATACTCTGAGATGTGTAAGAGAGTGCCTTTTTCCATCCCATGCCTCATATGGATTCTTGTATACTAGAGCCATTGATGACAACCTATTCACTAGGTAACATGCCATGTTGACTACCTCTACCCAGAATTCTTGTGCGACACTGGCACCACTGGGCATGCTCCTTGCTTTCTCCATCAGTGTTCTATTCATCCTTTCTACAACTCCATTATGTTGAGGTGAGGTGAGGTGTGTATGGAGTTTTTTTTTCGACCTATACCATGTTGTCTATAGAACTGGTTGAATTCCTTCCCACAAAATTCACCTCCATTATCAGTTCTCAACACCTTGATCTTTTTACCATTCTGATTCTCTACAAGAGCCTTGGACTCTTGGAACTTCTCAAATACCTCTTATTTCTTCCTCAGAAAATACAACCATGTACTTTTGGATAAATCATCTATAAAAGAGATGTAATACTGTGATTCCTCCTAGTGAATGGACTGCCACTGGTCCAAACACATCACTATGTATTAATTCCAGTATTTCCTTAGCTTTAGTAGCACTAGATGAGAAACTTACACAACTCTGTTCACCATAAATACAATGTTCACAGAAGTCGACTTCTTTAGGAAATTTAGGGAGAAGTTCAACCATATCTTTATTGAGCATAGAAGGAAGACCTTTCTCACCAATATGTCCCATTCCCTAATGCCACAACATGGTCAAGTCGACTAGACAAGAAGATATATTGTCAGATTCATGACATACCACATTAGCACATATGTCAGTGTTTATACTTCCCCATAGCTTGTAAAGGGTTCTAGTTTTAAATCCTCTCATCAATACCATTTCTCCTTGCACTATATTACATGTATATTTCTCAAATACAGATCACACACCTACATTCCCAATCTTATTAACCAAGATAAAGTTTCGAGCCAAACCTGCAATATGCAGTACCCTTGGAAGTGTTCCTATTCTTCCATCTTTTAGTGCCAGCTAAACCTTACCTCGTCCAACTATCCCCCAAAAACATATCCCAGAAGGGCATCACCACTATCGAAATTCTCATATTTACAGAACCATTCTCTCTGAGGTGTCATATGATATGACACACCAGAGTCGATTATCCAAGAGTCATGATCCAACTATGTACTTATGGAGTCCAAATACACATTACCTTTCTCTTCTTGCGACGGGTTATTGTCAGTTGACTGACCTTCCTCAGACCCTTTGCTTCACTCGATTTTCGTTGTCTTACACTTTTTTTTTTCCCAAATTTAGTGCATCACCAACATGTTTTCGTTGTCAGACCATGAGATTTATATTTAGTCTTCGATCTACCTCTCGAATTCGATTTTCTATCAGAGGTTTTTCCTTTTCCTCTGTCCACTGGTTAACATCTTACCATCGAGGCATATTGGGTCAAATATTCCATGTTATTTGGTCTCATCTCTTCTGATGACAGAGATGCAGCCACATTGTCGATCTTTAATGTGTTATTATTGCTTCCAATAGCCATGACCAGGCTATCCCAGGAATCTGTAAAAGAACAAAATAGACTGATATATTTTTCCTCCTCAATGATTTTAATATACATGGACAAAAACTAACTAACCACATTGTTGAATGCATTTAGGTGCTCTGTAACTGAGTCACCTTTGCTCATTCTTAGAAGATTCAAATTCTTCCAAAGAGACAACTTGTTAACCAAATATTTTGATTGGTATAAGTTACCTAACAATCTAGAGTCTACTAAACAAAGTCGGATTGTACTCATTGCCTTCATGTTAATTTTATACCAATATTCCTTAGACACACCAGTTAGAGTCACTCCTGGGTTGAATGCAACCTAATTTTCTCAATCCATAAGAAGTTCCTCCATTTTAAGCTTCCAAATCGCAAAATTCTTCCCATCAAACTTTTCAATTTCTATCCTCGACATTTTATCCATTCTAACTATAAATCAATGTTTCTAGAAACTCGCACTAATTGAAACATGTATTCACCAAATATAGGACCAATCCAAACTCTCAGTAACAAAGGCATCCCCTACAACCAGATATAACTCTGATACCAACTGTTGAGTTATGATACCTATTTATAGTGGTTATGTATATGATTAATATAGCTAAACACAATTGTACATAAATCGATGGCACATAACACATCAACACAATACATAGAAATTACGTTGAAAACCCCTCTATTAGGGGGAAACCAACAAACTAGTGAGCTTTACCACTCATCTATTCATCAACACTCTTAACCAATATTTACAATTGTGATTTACTGGACTAAAAATACACTTCATTTTCATACCACTATTTCCATAGCCAATACATATTATTTATAGATGCAATACAACCAATTTATCATTAATGGTAGTCCATAACTTCCTAACCAATTTTAGTTATTATGTTACAGTCGACTCGATTGGGTTAACCTTGGTCGATCGCCCATTGAGCTTCTGGTCATTTCATCAACTTGTCCTTTGTATTCGACCAAACAACTATTCTTGTTGGCACGTCGACCAAACTTCCACCATCTGTTGACTTCTGAATCCACTTGACTTATACCAATTGCCTATAGAATTCGAACATTGATTTTAGGCAACAAAAATAATATTCCCAACACTATGTCTACTAAACAAATCCTTATATGGTTTGAAACAATCTCCCAAGGCATGGCATGAAAATATCAATCAATCCTTCCTTGATTTTGGTTTCAAACGCTATGAATTAGATCACAAGATTGATCTTTTACATGTAAATGGTGATACATTGATTGTTTCATTACATGTTGTTGATTTATTCATTATAAGTAGTGCTAATGTAATTTTGGGTTTGAAGAAACAATAAGAAAATTCATTTGAAATGACCAACCTTGTTCTATTGAATTTTTTTCTAGGAATCCAAGTTTTACGAATCAATGGTGTTATTTTTATTTCACAACTTAATTGTATGTTGAATCTATTACAAAGATTCAAAATGGAAGATTGTAAACCATGTGCTACACCTTACTAGTTAAGAATGAAGTTGACTAAGGAATAATATTCTCAAAAAGTCAAACTTTTTATATGCAACTTGTTGGTAGCCTCATTTATTTCATTGATAGGTGACCTAATATTTCCTTTATTGCTAGTGTGGTCTCTATGTTCATGTAGGATCCAAAGGAGAGCCACATGAAGGATGAAAAGAGGATAGTGATCTATATCAAGGGTACTTATTATCCTGGTATAAAGTATTGTAATACGAATATGACCTAGTTAATAGTTTATACCGACTTCGATTGAGATATAGATAATGACAAGAATTTGACTTCTAGCTATTTGTTTCATCTTGGATTTGGATCCATAGCCAGTTTTCTAGAAAGTAAAGGGTAGTCTCTCTTAGATAACAAAGGATGGATATAGAGGTGTAATTAATGTTGGAATAGAGGTATTGTGGATTCACAACCTAATTTGTGAGCTCAAAATTTCCTTCGAAGAGTTAATTGTGGTGTATTATGAAAATCTAAGTGCAATGCAAAAAGATGAAAACCTTGTTGATGACAACAAACTGAAGCATGTTGAGCCTCATTTCCTGTATATAAGACATTTGGTACAAAATTGTTGTGTCTCTTGTTTATTATAAGACATATGGTCAATTCTTTGATATATTCATGAAGCCACTAACATAACCTAAGTTTATGAAACTTTGGGCTATGCTTGAGTTTTAGGTAGCTACAATTATGGGGGTGTATAGAAATAATCTCACCTTTTGAATCTCTAGAGAGTTGTGCTAACATGTGTTGTTGGAACATTATACTCATCTCACCTCTAGATCTTCTAGAGATAGTAACTTGATAGTTGAAGTTCAACTTGGGAGTCAACTAAAGAGTTCAGCCCGATAGTTGATTGGTCAATTGGGCCAACCAAAGGTGGTCCCTAATTAATCCATTGGAGAGCATCTTGAGATAGAAAAGTAGGAAATTTGGGTGCATCAAAGATGATTAAATTTTACTATGTTTTCTTCATTCTAAAAGAGTTAGTTCTACTCTAGGATATATATAGATGATTCTATGGGTTTCTTTGATAGGTAGTGTTACATGGAAGATTTTTGGTGATTATGTGTAATTATTCATTATATGTTGAGTTAAGCTCACTTGTACTTTAGTGTTGTAACGATGTCTTTGGATACTACCTCTTCTTGGAATTCATAACTTTTTGCTTTTGTAATTCCGTGATTCTCTAACATAAATATCACCGACTTTATATTAAAAGAGGATTTCTAAATCATCATTAAAAAAAATTCTACAAACTCTATGTAATGGAAAACACACATAAACTTGGAATTTGTTTCTAGGATTCCAACATTATACAAATACAATCCATTTTCAATGTCTTAGAAATATTACCCAAAATGTGACTTGCACTGAGGATCATTAGAAATATAGTGTAGAAATTATAATTGATTATTTTGTATGTTTTCTATCCTCCATTATATTAGAATTGACATGTCAATAATACTAAAAAAATCATGTAAAATGAAAATCTCACATTACTGACCATTAATTTCACAATGCTTAATAATATGTTTTTCATGGTGGAGTGAGCAAGTAAGTGTTAACAAACCTTTTTGAAGCACTTTGATAAACCTGTGTAAAGAAAAGCAATATCAAACAAGATCTAAAACATTACAATTAACAATGGCTCACACACATTACATAGAAATTTAACCTGGAAACCCAAAACTGGGAAATCCAACATGCATGAGAGTTTGTCCGTTCTCCATCTCATTTTATTATATTTTATGTTTACAATGCAATGTTATAGTATCCAAAACCCTAATCCATTAACCTATATTAGATTACAACCGCAATTCCTTGATCAAAATTAGTTTACAATGGGCCACAAAACCATGGTTTGAAAACAACTCAAAACATACCAAAAATGAACCAATTTTTTTCTTTTGGGGGCATTGATCCCCCACACTTATCTACTTACATATCTATATAGTAATATTAACAACATATAAGCATAATCAATCTCATGAGAAACAATGAGAAATAAACAAACAACATCATCCTTATTATTGAGAAAAGGAAACTTTATATATAGCTACTAATATAAAAGAGGTTGACCATGTCAATATGATCTAACTAACCCACTACCTCTAACAACTAACTAACTAGAATTGTTTACAAAAAAGTCTCATTCACACAACAAAAGGTGTTTCTATGGGAGAGGGTTACTCCTTAGAAGAATTGCTTTGCCGACCCCGATTGGGTAGTGAAGGGTTGTGCCCTTCATCCTGGTTCAATTCCTCCTTGTTTAGGGTCAAAAGCATCCCGATTTCCACCATGAGGTAAGAAAAATTTCACTGTAAAGCAAAATATGAGAACCACTTGGTCCATGCTGGTGAATGGCCTTTGCAGCCTACAAGATGAGATATATGTTGTTACTACCTAGTAGTTCTTATCATGGTATCCAATAGAGTATTTGGGACTAATGGAGCCTGAAAGTCCGGGAAGTGGTCAATTGGATGATGGATGGGTACTGATTCCTATAGAATGGGTGGTTCAAAGAGCTTCAAATTATTGACATTGATGCATCATGAATGCCCTACTAAGAAGGAACATCCAACCGATATGCATTTTCACCAATCATTTCTAGGACTATTTAAGGACCATATATGAGGGGATGGAGTTTGTGATGATATTACCCTTAAAATGTTTTTCTCTAGAAATAAAAATATGTGATCCCCCAACTAAAATAATAATGGAGTGTGATGTTGATCATGATATTATTGTTGTTTGGTATGGTCTTGGGCGGCTTGAAGAGTAGCTGAGACTTGTGATTTCTTTTGTTCCAAGGTTTGTATAAAATACCAGGTTGAGTGTTGTTACCACTGCTAATGCGTCAAACTAGAAGGAGTGAGAGTTAGTGGCAATTAAGAAGGGTCCAAGAGATGATAACCAAAAAATACCTCGAAAGGATAAAGGTTGGTGGAGGAATGGATGGATCGGTTGTATCTATGTTGCATCACATGAAGATAGGAATCCCATTGGTGGATTTTTGGCAAAGTAAATGTGGAGAGAATTAACCAAGGTACAATTCACTACTTTAGTCTACCCATCAGACTATGGGTGAAAAGCAGTGGAAAAACTGAGTTGATATCCAAGGAGAGAACACAATTTTTTCCAAAATGTATTGAAAAACATGAGTTGTGATCCAGATGATACTTCTCGGTAGTCCAAAATGTGTCCACATGTGAGTGAAAAAGAGCTCAGTGGTCTTATGGTAGGAGAGGAAATCGACCATCTTGGAAAATTGGAAGACAACCACCCAAATGGCATCATGCTTATGCAATGTGGTAGGGAGGCCACTCTTGCAGGCCAATAAAAGTGGTGTTAAAGGTTATGGAGAGTTTTATCAGTCCCAAAATGTCCACCTCAAGAGGAGGCATGGGCCTTGTGAACCAATAGTGGGTGATCATCTGATTGAGGGACACAAAACTGGTTCAATTTGTACAACCATCCATATCTAATGGTGTAATATAATAATGGTTTTTGATTCACTACAATGGGTTGAAGCAAGGCATTCTAAACACCCACCAAAAAGGGTAAGAAGCATATAGTGCCTTCCATCTATCATAGGATGCACAATGCACTTCTAACAACTATAAAAACTGAGTACGTGGATGACTCAACATATATGCCATCTTATTAGTAGTTCCGTGCTTATATTTGATAACCAGATGGAATGGTTGAATATAGGCCACCCACTTGAGATGAAAATGGTCTTGCATTTTAGATTGAGAATTGATAAAATTCCTCATCTAATATCTATTGTCTCCATTGCTTCAAGGCCTAAATAAGACTATATAATTCCTTATCCTATGTATTGCAGTTCATCTTGGCATCTGTAAGAGTCTTAGAGTGATAGGCCACAAAATGGCCTCCCTGTTTAAGCACAACTCCAATGGCATACTATGAGGCATCTGTCTCAATCTCAAAAGGTTGAGTGAGATCAGGAAATCAAAGCATAGGGGATGAACACAAAGCATCCTTGATTTTTTGAAATTATTAAGTGAAAACACTCTAAAGGAAGTTGTCCAGGTTAGATAGTGTATGGAGTGAGTGTTCCAAGTGAGAGAAATTAGCCATGAATTTTCGGTAAAAAATGGTATTTCCCATGAATCTTTCCAATTCAAGAGTGTTGGAAGTAGAAGGACACTGGGCCAAGGCTTCAACCCAAGCCGAATCTAAGTGGACACCTTCTTGATCTAGTATAAATTTGAGATACTAAATCGAGTTCTGTCCAAAATAGGATTTACCCTCTTTCACATGGAGTTTGTGAGTGCACATAATATCTAGCACTAAGCACACATGTTGCATATGTGCCTCCTAGGAGTTGTTGAATATCACAATGTCTTCCACATAAATGACTACAAATCAACCCAAGTGTGATATGAAGATATCATTAATCAACTACATAAAGGTGGCAGGAGCATCGGTAATCCCAAACGGCATGAGCATCCATTCATAAAGACCAATTTTTTTCTTAAATGTGGTTTTCCATGTGTCCACAACATGCATCCCAACTAAGTGATAGCTTGCCATAAATTCCATATTTTTTAAGAAGTGAGGACCCCACAAGTGGTCCACCAGATCGTGGATCTAAGGAAAACACTATCAATTCTTGATGGTAACTTTATTAAGGGTTTCACGTCCGCTCCCATCATACCAGCGCAATGGAGAGGATCGTGATGCTAAAACCGGGCATCTAGCCCCATGAGCTTTTAATTATACATATGAAATGTATAATTATAAGAAAAACACAGCGGAAATAATTTCGGTAACACATCCATCATACATTCAAGATATTCATGAAATAAATAAATGCAAAGTTAACACAAGAGAGTACTTATCTTATAACAAAGTAGTCCCAAGCAACCGGCTATGCAACTGCAATGTTCCACCCAACCATAGGCCAGTTGTGATCATCAATACCTCAACACACTGCCACCCCCGAGCTGGGCATGATCTCTACAAGGAATCAGGGAACAACAGACTCACACATAGCCAAGCATACACCAAGATGAGCCAAGCCAATCTACAATTGGGTTTATCAGGCTGCTAGGAAATGGAAAGGAAGAATTGCTAAGCTAGTGAGCTCAGGCACAGAGCCAGGGATACCCCACCCAGATCTATTCAGCTTGGCACTCACAATGCCTACACACCCAACACGAGGAAGTATTCTCTTCACTGCCACACAATCCCTCAAGCCATACCTTCCTTTCTAGTGCTCTCAGGGTGTGCATAGAAAAGTAGCCAAAGCCCTCTTGATCTTCTTGAGAGGTTATTCCCCCCCCCCCCCACTAGGTTTATCAAGCCAATTCTGCCACTACCACTCCAAATCTCTTGCTCACAGATTCAAACCAAAACAAGGATGCACATAACAGCAGAAGTATAAGTGCTGGGCATGATAAAAACATTTTTACAGTGAGATGCCCAAAGATGGGGTTTCTACCAGCCCAGAAAAACGTGGGAAGACCCAAAAACGAAATGGCAATTGGGGTTCAACCCTGGAGAGCAAAAACCGTTTTCAGAAAAACACCCATGGGTATTTTGGGGCAAAAACGACCTCCCCCACAGCCCCAAATCGTGGCCCTCCTCTCCCAGCTATTGTATAATGCAAAAACGAGCTCCCAGGCATCGAAAATATAGGAAATTGGTGGAAAACGTGATGAAGAAAAGACCCAATAGTTCAGACTGCGTGAGAGAGGAAAAACTATGGTTTCAGAATGGCTTTGGGCACCATTTCGTGGGTTTTTTCTTGCCCAAGGAGACAAAATATGATTTCCCAGGTTTATGGCTTGCCCATACACGAAAATGGCTGCCATACCTCTTCATTCCCAAGGCATTAACTACCTCAACCAAATTCTGGAAGAATTAAATGATTGGGTCCATAACCCAAAATGGGTAGTTGGTGGTTTATGGGTTTTCTCATTGACACATGGATTAGCACCATTGGCTCAAGGGTTTGAATAATTTCCCTCCCTATTCCTTGTAGAATCATGCCCCCATCTCTTTGTTGCATTGCATAGCTAGTTGTGGGTTTTTCATTAAAATTCGTATTTACATGATGTCTTAATTTACATTGTGCCTATCTAGCACAAGAACCATAGGCATCTATTTTTAATTGCCGATACATAAAATGCTAAATCAATGGTGGGGCCTTGGCCTTGAGATCCTCACCATGATTAAATATCAATATTTACATCATTTACGATTTAATGAAAAAGGGGGTCAAAATGGGGACGTGACAAAGGGCATGATAGTTGATGATTAGGAGCCACTCATTAGACTCCTTCTTAGTGATGATAAAGGCAGGGAGGCACAAGGAGAGGACTTGGGTTAGATTTTTCTAGACTCCAGAAGGTGATGAAGTTGGCGCTCAATTTACGCATCCTCATGAGGAGAAAGGTAGTAGAACAAAGCGTTGGGTAAGGATAATCTAGGAATAAGATCAATGTTGTGCTCGATGGAGTGATGAGGAGGGAGTTCTGCTTGAGGCTCAAAAACATTAATGAATTCATCAGCATAGGAACCTTTACAAGAGCCATTAGATGGTTGTGATTGTTAGGTTCGAAATGGTGCACCTAACATAAGGGTACATATTTGTGCAAGCTAACTTGTTTAATTTCAACGATTCTTTTCAGAGGGGTAGATGGATTGATGTAGAGCATGCGAGTACATAAGTATGGTCCTCATGCTAAAGGTGATATGACGTGTCTGAACATGGTAGACAACATGACGATATTGTTGGTAAGGAACTACCAAATAAATATCTACACAGTCTGGGGGAGAAACATCACAATTCATAGTATCTTGGAAAGGGTCAATGGTGAATATGGCTGCATAGCACTGGGAAATGGTTAGATGAGGGACATATTTTTGTACCAACCCCAACTGGTAGGGGGTAGTTGGAATACCTAGTCGTTGCACCAGGTCATGAGAGACAAGGTTTTTTTGACACCCATTATCAAGGATCAAAGTAGCAAGGAAATTTTTTATTTGATAATTGCGGGTGAACAGAGTGGCCAAACATTTCTCGAGGTCCCCGGTATCCATTAGAAGGAGTGAACGATATGGTTATGTGGGGTTGTTAAGAGAAATTAGGTCTATTTGATAGGGGGTACTAGAAGAGGCATGATTTGATTCAACAAATAGGTTTTAGGTAGGGTGGAGGGTCTTGAGGGCTAGACACTCCATAGAAGAGTGAGAGGTTGTTTTTTGCAAGCTGCACCAACGACTGATTCGGGGGGTGGATGGAGAGGAGGGAGAGGGGGCATTATTGGTTTGGCTTGGGGAGAAGGAATCTTATGAACCACTTGGTGTTCCATGACCAAATCCCAAGTAAAGGCTTTGTCCAATGATGTACTATCAAATAATTCTGCTTTGCTTTTGAACATTTATAATAGATTAGAATTAAGCTTGACAATCAATACCACTTCAAGCTCCTGGATGTAAATTTGGATGCGTAACTTGTAGAAGACATCAATATAACTTTGGACAGAATTCCTAGAGACCTGTCTAAGTTGTAAGCAGTGAGCTAAAAGATTATGTCAATAGCATGGAGGATAAAACCGACTCTACAAGGCCTGGTAGAAAGAATCCCAAGATGCAATAGGATGAGAAACAATGGCATATGAATATTTTGTTTTAAGACCAACCGCCAATGAGGGGTGTTCAAGATGAGTGTCCCACCAGTATTAAGCAATGCCCTCTTATTGAAGGCTGATGATCTGGATTTTAGCTTCATCATCCATGTCAGAATAAGTCTTTAAGTACATGGAGAGGCTACAAATCCAGGAGTCCACAACTTCTCCATTCATTTTCCCAGAAAAATTTGGCAATTGGAATCTTTTGTCCAACTAGAAAGAAGTTGGAGAGTGGGTTTGTTGCAGATGCATGAGTTCATTAAGTGTTAGATCCAAATCTTGGATTGAAGTGGAGGGGTCAGATGTAGAACCATGCAAATTTGGTTATGACTAGGGAGGCATATTCTACCACTGAAGGGAGCGCACTGACGACTGAGCGCAAATCCTTTAGAGATGGAACTGTAACAAATCCCGAGGAAGGTACCCAAAGAAACATAGGCTAAATGTCTATATTTGGAACTGGAATCAATCATGAGGATGGAGCATGGAGAAACTGAGAGAAAAAATGTGAGATTAAGAGGAGGTTCCCTGGAGAAAAACCTTAAGGAGGTGCCCTGGAGCAAAACCATGAGGAGAGTGAAGTGAAGAAGACCCTGCTGCACTAGAGAAAAACCCTAGTACATAGAAGAAAAAATCGTAACAAGGTGAAAAATAACACTTTAGTGTTAGATCTAAAACCCCGGGGCATACTAGAAAACCTAATGCTAACAACTGGAACCAAACCCTTGAGGAAGGGTTTTGGGATTGGGATGGTGGGGACACTTGACTTCCCAGTCTGAATCCTGACAATTGTTTCCAAAAAAACACTTACTTCCCAATCACCCTTGAAGAGAAGCTCTTCGAATCTAGGCTATGAAAACATTTGATCTAATTAAAAATCTAAATATTAATCTTAACATCATATAAACATAATCCATCTCATGAGAAACAATAGGAAATATACAAACACCATCATCCATATTATTGAGAAAAGATAGCTTTATATAGAACTGCTAATATAAAAGAGGTTGACCATGTCAATATGATCTAATCCACTACCTATAACAACCAACTAACTTGACTTGTTTACAAAAGCGTCTCGTTCACACAACAAAATTTGTTTTGTGGGAGAGGGAACCTCCTTAGGAGTGCCATTCTAACCTTGATTGGGAAGTGAAGGGTTTCACCATTTATCTTGGCCCAAACACCCCCCAACTGGGGGAGATGATCAACCCCCATGGACCCCCATTTCTCTCAGAACCTACAAAGACTACAACACATGTCCAACATTATCCCACTTCTTGTATTCTTGGAAACAATGGGTCAATGGGGATGCATCCATGAAATCCACTACTAAGGGTAACAACTCCCATTGCTTTTCTACTCCAAGAGAAATTCTTAGTATTGATAGACTTTGTCAATGAATCTGCGACATTCTTCAAGGTATCAACCTTCTCCAACAATACTTTGTTATGTCCAACCATGTATATAAAAAAATGGTACATAACATCAATATGCTTTATCTTGGAATGATACGCATGGTTCTTTGCCTCAAAAGTTGCACTTGATCTGTCAGAACCTATTCTCATTGCTTTCTTCCATGGTTGCATTTTTTCCCTACATAGACAAAATTTAATACTATGGTTTCGTCCACACAAGGAACATGCAATAAACTTACCTTTAATTGGTCTCTATTTTATTTTTGAGACATGTTTATCTCTATTAACAAATGCCTACTTAGATTGCAACCGTGCTTTTGCTTGGTACAAGGTTTCCAAATAGTGGGATAAGGATTTGACCTTCAAGTTGACTTCTTCAAAGATCATTTGATCGGGTTATATAATATGGCTCCCTTGACCAACTATTCAAAATTAATAGTCTATCCTTCTACGCCAACTTCAAATATTTCATCTAAGATTCCAAAAAACACTACCATAAACTCAAAATTCCCATCTCATTACATTAAAAAAATTGTGTTTCTCTAGGTCTCATTGATCTCGGTCGGAAATGCACTCGTCCACCTTATTTGATTTCCTTTGGGTAACTTCAACCAAGTGATCCACCTTTCACTCCAAAGTAAAGTCTCTTCTTAGTCTTCATGAAATTTCTAGCATGACCTCCATCACTATCTCATGAAGTGACCCCATGGGAAATTATTCAGCCTCTAAGTTCACCATTGATATTATTCTAGACTAATTCAGTGCTCAAGGGTGACCCTTCCTTACTACAACAACACACTTGAAAACGCCAACATTATCCTTGAGCGATAATGTGCTCGTTCCACCTTAAACACAAAGGGA
Organism: Larix kaempferi; assembly: GCA_027924585.1. Classification (NCBI taxonomy): domain Eukaryota; kingdom Viridiplantae; phylum Streptophyta; class Pinopsida; order Pinales; family Pinaceae; genus Larix; species Larix kaempferi. Next base: position 12,230,647 of record BSBM01000368.1, read on the forward strand.
CTTACCTTAGAATTTTGTGCTTAACTCTAGCAAGACTTTAAGGCAAGGAATGTCTTGGACATTTGAAAATGGTTGGATCCTCCAAGGTATGACACCACTTAGTAATCACTTGTCACATATTTTTATTGAAACCACCCTTTCTTCCAAGTCATGGTGAAGATTAGTTATAAAAGTTTTGTGTTTCATGAAACCAACTATCAGGATATAAGCAAAGATGAAGAGATATAAAGCTATCTTCAAGATCAACTCCACCCATTTCCTCTCAAAATGTGGTGAAGTTAAATTGGCTTTGATACCACTTGCAACAATATAGACAATGGCTAAGAGCACCGATTTTGTCTTTGTATCATCTACAATTCCAACTATCACATCCGCAAAGTCACCCACAATTTATTTTTCATTTTTTTTCACTCCTTGTCATGTGACATTGCCTTGCAACTAGTTTAGTGACTTGGTCACATGGTGTCTTACAACCAAACCACACTCTACATAATACCCAACCTTTAGTTGTGTAGGTATAGTTACCAACCATACAACCAAATGACAAACACATGAAATTCCTTGACCAATTGCACCTTCTAAAGAATCCCAATTTAAACTTCAACACTTAAGTGAATAATTAAAGTGCATCATCACATCAAGACAATACCATGTGGATAGTTCCTATGCCATGCACCTTAAACTTATTATTAGAAAAAGATACAACTAATTTTGTTAAAACAACGAGTTGGACCAACTGCCATGAATACACCTTCAACACATATTCTAAGTCGCTAATAGACTTGTTGCCACACACTACTTGTGAAATTACTCTTTCATAATCTACATGCCCACCTTCTTCTAGCCTCAGTCTTCTCTAAGTGAAACTTTAGTCATGAATGCTTCTACCCATCCTGAGTGTCTTCCACTTCTACACTAGAATGAGCTACCTTATGACGTGCCAAGTATGCTTCGATCATCCAAGTTTGTTGAGACTTCCACCACTCAGAACACCCAATTCCAAGACTTAATTCAAAATGTATCTTTGGCACAGGACCAAGTTTTCTTGTTTCAATAAGTCTTTAACATTGCCTTCAAATCATTGAACTTACTAGAAAAAATCAAAGTCACACGGTCACCCAAACCCATAACTTGGTGATCAAGTATTCAATCCTTGCATGCTTTTATATTGAATGTTCAAACTTGCCTAAGTCAAATCTCAACCTCTTCCCTGCTTGCCTTTGAAACTCCATGTTTCCCACTTTATATAGTGGGGAAATATCAACTGCTTCTTTGAACAAGGGTAGTTATTTCCACTCCACATCTTCCTTATGGACCGATAGACCAAACACTTAAAATTATCCTTTGTCGACACAAAGTGTGTACTATGCACAGGCCCAAGTTGTCCGCTAAACATGTCATATCTTCATGCCCAACAAATTGCCAAACAATTAAGTCTCGCAGTCCCAATTTGACTTTGGGGGCACTCAAATCCCATAGAATGTGGATACAACTAAGGAAGTTTCACAAAAGTAAATTGATTGACAAGCCCATGCTCTATCTAGCATTTTGGAAACATTTCTATAAATTACTAATTGTTATCAATACTCACACTCTTCGATGAGCTATGAGTTGTAATGTCCCCATTTTGACCCCCTTTGTATTAAATCGTAAATGATGTAAATATTGTAATTTAATCATGGTGAGGAGCTCAAGGCCAAGGCCCCACCATTGATTTAGCGTTTCATGTATCGACAATTAAGAATAGATGCCTATGGTTCTTGTGCTAGATAGGCACAATGTAAATAATACATCATGTAAATACGAATTTTAATGAAAATACCCACAACTAGCTATGCAATGCAACAAAGAGATGGGGCATGATTCTACAAGGAATAGGGAGGGAAATTATTCAAACCCTTGAGCCAATGGTGTTAATCCATGTGTCAATGAGAAAACCCATAAACCACCAACTACCCATTTTGGGTTATGCACCTAATCATTTAATTCTTCCAAGAGTTGGTTGAGGCAGTTAATGCCTTGGGAATGAAGAGGTATGGCAGCCAATTTCATGTATGGGCAAGCCATCAACCTGGGAAATCGTATTTTGTCTCCTTGGGCAAGAAAACACCCACGAAATGGTGCCCAAAGCCATTCTGAACAGTCAGTCTTTCCTCTCTCACGCAATCTGAACTACTGGGTCTCTCTCCACCACGTTTTTCACCATTTTTCCTGCATTTTCCATGCCTGGGAGTTGTTTTTGCATTATACAGCAGCTGGGAGAGAAGGGGCCACGATTTGGGACTGTGATGGAGGTCGTTTTTTCCCCAAAATACCCATGGGCATTTTTCTGAAAACGATTTCTGCTCTCCAGGGTAGTTCCCCAATTGCCATTTCGTTTTTGGGCTTTCCCACGTTTTTCTGAATTGGTAGAAACCCCCTCTTTGGACATCCCACTGTAAAAACGTTTTTATCATGCCCAATAATTGTGGTTCTGTTGTTATGTGCATCCTTGTTTTGGTTTGAACCTGTGAGCAAAAGATTTGGAGTGGTAGTGGACAGAATTGGCTTGATAAACCTAGTAGGGGAGATAACCTCTCAAGAAGATCAAGAGGGCTTTGGCTACTTTTCTATGCACACCCTGAGAGCACTAGAAAGGAAGGTATGGCTTGAGGGACTGTGTGGCGGTGAAGAGGATACTTCCTTGTGCTGGGTGTGTAGGCATTGTGAGTACCAAGTTGAATAGATCTGGGAGGGGTATCCCTAGCTCTGTGCTTGAACGCACGAGCTTAGCAATTCTTCCTTTCCAATTCCTAGCAGCCTGATAAACCCAATTGTAGCTTGGCTTGGCTCGTCTTGGTGTATGCTTGGCTATGTGTGAGTCTATTGTTCCCTGATTCCTTGTAGAGATCATGCCTAGCTCGGGGGTGGCAGTGTGTGGAGATATTGATGACCACAGTTGGCCTATGGTTGGGTGGAACGTTGCAGTTGCATAGCCAGTTGCTTGGGACTACTTTGTTATAAGATAAGTATTCTCTTGTGTTAACTTTGCAATTATTTATTTGATGAATATCTTGAATATATGATGGATGTGTTAATGAATTTACTTCCTCTGTGATTTCTTATAATTATACATTTCCATATGAACCTTTATACTATGTGAATGCTTAGTACAAAGTTTATGGGGCTAACTGCCCAGTTCTAGCTGCACGTCCTTTCTATCATGCTAGTATGATAGGAGGGGACATTACATGAGTGTGACAACAACCCCAAATATTTTCCAACACCATGTCTTCCATGAAATGCCACAATCTAACTCCAAGTGATCCCACGAAGGTGATCTTTCCATATGGTGGTAGGCCACACTTCCTCCACTTGCTAACTTCATGCAAGTCTTGGAGTGCATCTATGTCACAAACATTGGACACTCATGCTAAGACATCTGACATCCACCCAAGACATACATGACCAAGGTGACTAAGACATCCATCTTGCAAATTATGACCATAGTGCATTAAACATCTAACCTCCCCATATTGGACTAAACCACTTCTCTATTCAACTTCGATGCACCTTCTCCTAAGGCATGGCACTTACTCCAACAACACCTACAACGGTACTCATTTTCCACTAAGTCTATTTAAAGTGTATTATATGCTTCTACACTATGTCTCATCTTGCCCATGGGACTTACTACATTGAATGCTTAAGTCATCAATGCCTCATGCCAAGTTTTTCCATTGTCTTTAATAGCGATTAGAAGGTAAGGCCCCTCAATGTACCTTTACAAATAAATGCCTTACAATAAGATTATGATGGCCTAGACTACTTTTGAGATATAATTGGATGTGAAAATTTGACATTTTTCAATATTGGTAGCCACAAAAGTTTGAACATTTTTTCAACCCAAGTTTAATTAAAGCCCCATTTGAGTGATGGGTCGTTGAATTCCTGGGTTCACTACTAAAAACTCAAATGAAAAAAGAGCACATTATCAAAGTTGTTTGCATTTTCATTAGTTAGGGCATGAGAAATTATTTCGAAAAATAATGATAAGTTGCATCCATTTTATATAGTTTGTGGCAAACATTCCTTTCATTGGTTATCATCAAAGTTATTGGAGTATCTTTTAGATAAGATAAAATATGATGAATTTATGGGGGGTCTTTTAGATAAGATAAAGTATGATGAGTTGATAAAGTACCATAGATCACAAGATTATTAGCTTAGCAAAAATTAGACGGAAAATCTTTCACAAGAGGATCCATGATTGAGGACTATCATACACACACACAAAAGTGGTACAAAAACTTGAAAGGATGGTGCAATCACTTCATGTAGGCACAAATTAATTTTCAACATAGTATCCCATACCCCATATGGTTTACCATATTCTATGCTTAGAAGCATAAAAGGGAACCATATGTCACATGAAATAGGTTTTAAAATTTTCTAAGTGTCAAAATGCATTTGGTGTACGTTCTTATTTTGTATATACATTTATGAATTTAATATTTGGTTAATTTTCACCTCGCCAAATATCAAATAACTTAGGTATCTTATTATACGTTCCAAAAGGCAGTGTATCTTGTGTTCGATTTGCGTTGACTTGGTATTAGTTTCAAAAGTTTTACATGGATTTTTAAATTTTTTTTTCAATATTTATTTCTTCCTCTTCGATATTTATCTTACATGTCATTCTTTGAAAACTTGGGTCTTATTGCATAGTCGATGGCGGGCTTCTTGGAATTGGGAAATGTATTTCATGCTTGAATTCCACGTGATAGCTAGCAAAGTGTAACATTTACACTATCTTTCGAGGTTCATAATCTAATATTATTAAAATCACTGACATTCACACATACTTGGAAGGTTAATGATATAATATTATTAAAATCTCCACGCATATTAATCCAAGTTAACATTTGAATTTAATTATACATTTGAAATATCCTTAAAAAAATTTGTCCTATGTACTTGTTTAAGAAAGAGCCAAGTAATGCTAAATCATTAATCAACCCTTCACATTATATCATTTGGCCAATCAATATTTTATAGGAAAATTACCACTACCATTCTCCATCATCTCTAGGAAACTACACCTGGAAACATTGTTGTTGCAACTTACTTGCATGTTGCATGTATCTTTGGTGACTTCATCGTTTGAAGGAGAGTCAAACAATCTAAACAATCTACAATAGAAGACAAACAAATAATAATATGCAATTGGCATAATTACAAGATAAATTGAACTCAGGGAGCTATTATCTTTGCTCTACCTTATGCAAGAGATCTAGATGATTCAACCAAACAAAGTATTTTTGCTTATTGGCTACTCAAGGTACAAGCTACTATGTTGAACTATTATTGTGTTGCTAATTTCATGGATGCAATTCATGAAAGCAAAATTTCAAACTACTATTTTCATTGTTTCATCTGTTCATCGGTGCAATTCATGATTACAATATGTCATGCATGTTTTCTTTCCACAAAGTTATCGGGTTGCATGATCAAAACTAAAAAAATGTAGGATTTGTATACTACTAAACAATGTAAAACAATACCAATGAGCATTTGAATAATTCTTGTCATACAATTTGATCTTGGGCTATGTAGGTTTTCGTAGGTTCTGGGTAGATTCGAAGATGCCCAAACCCTTAGGGCATGGTGAAACTATGAGAGGAATTAGCATATGATGATAATAAGAAACATATCACATAATTATACATGTTACATCGTACAAATAGAATTTTCCACAGGGTTGAGACACCTTGAGAACATATTAAGCTCAACACATGCTATTAGAATTCAATATTGTTAAACATTGGCTAACTCTTATGAAAAAATGAAATTAAGCTCACCTTCGTATTCATGCAATTCTAATATTCAGTACATACCAAATCTCCTTCAATGAAATCATGCCTTCTCTGGATAAAAAAATTTCCCGCTTTATTCTCTTTGGGGAATGGAATACTATGGAAAAATACTATATATGATGAAAACCTGCATAACTTCCCCTATCTTGTTCTTCACAACGAGAAACAAAGACATTGTATACATCGAGATGGCCAAATTCTACTAAAAATATTTACAAGTGAGCTTGGTTATGATTGGAAGAATCATACCACATAGTTTAGAGAGATATGGTTTTGAATCCAAACGCAGTGGTACACTCTCTTGTGTATATGGGTTGTATTCCAGGCGTTGTATTAAGAAGTGACTCTAACCTCGGAAGGGACCAAATATGATGTCATATTATTTGATCTTGGGCTATTTAGGTTTTCGTGGGTTCTAGGTATATTTAGAGATGCCCAAACCCTTTGAGCATGGTGAAACGATGAGAGGAATTTGCCTATGTTGATAGTAAGAAACACATCACAAAATTATACATGTTACATCGCACAAATAGAATCTTATCTTCCACAAGGTTGAGACACCATACAAACATATTAAGCTAAAAACATGCTAATATAATTAAATATTGTTAAACAATGGCTAACTCCTATGGAAAAATGAAGTTGAACTCATCTTCATATTCATGCAATTCTAATATTCAGTACATACCAAATCCCCTTTAATGAAATCATGCCTTTTTTGGATAAAAAATTTCATGTTCTATTCTCTTTGGGGAATGGAATATTATGGATAGATTCTATATCGGTATAAGATGAAAGAAAAATCCATGCTTCCTCCTCATATTTTATTTATGTATACTGATAATCTATTCCTCCAACTACCCAAGCTACATATCCCACCTATAGGTTTAGATATTTTCTCCCCTTTTTTTGCTTGTCATTTTACTTGATCTTGTTACATAAGTGAATAAAGCATTTCTAGATCTAATGGATTTCAAATACAAAATAGCACTAGTTACATAGGGATACTTGAATTTTATATAAGTATGGGTATATAGTTTTCAGTGCATGAAACATATACATGTTTTTTGTTGTTGTTGTTATAATTGTGTTTGGAGGTAGTGGTCAAATATGTGATGATTGCATAACACTCTCTGCACATATATGTGAATCAAATCCTTCTCTTTTTTCATTTGCAAAATCAGACATAACCATTAAAGTAACATAATAGTTTTAAAAAATATATCTAAGATAAATTAAATGAGTTGCAATGCCCATTTGTAATTTGGGTCCCAATCCTCACCACTGCGAATCTTTTCAGCATAAGCAATATGAGTAGAACTAGAATTGTGAGCTTAAGGATACCAACATAGATCCATCTTAAACTCAGATCTATCAAGTACCAAGAGGGATCAAATTTCTTGAGGTGTAAATTTTTTTCTTCATGTATAAAATGTTTAATATAAAAAAATTTACACCTAAAGAAATTTGATCCCTCTTGTTGCCTGATATATGGGTTTAAGATGGACCTATGTTGGTTTTAATTTTTTAGCTTTTGTGTAAAATTTAAAATTGAGTCGAGATATCTTACAAAATAGTTTTATTTAATTTTTTTTGTCATGTAAGTTATGTACATGACAACATATCCCCCATATTGGGTTGTGTTAGCGCTAAAAGTTGTCATTTGACTGCTTGAAGCAAAAATTTAGCACATCTTAACGATTTGGGGTAGTTGAGCTTATGTAGTTCAGATTTAAAAGTAGGTCTAGTAGGAAAGGTTACAAGGGTAAAAGGTTTTAGTTCTGAGGGTTAATAAGTGTATAATACTTAGGATGAAATATCAAGACCTATAGGCATCTTACTTAAGGAACAGACTAAATATTGAGATACAAACATACTAAATTACATGAACATATAGGAATGCAACTATATATATTCATAAATTAAAACCGATTTCAATGTATCATTCATAGATATGGAAAATATATGCTTAAATACAACTTTCAGATTCAGGAAATCAACATAAAAATATCACCGTGCATTGATCTGAACTAGAAAATGTCACCAATTGCATTGCAAGAAGTTTTTTTGTTTTAAAACAAGAGATTTCAACAATGAAAATGAAAACCACAGTCTATAAAATAAGCAAATGATCATGGAGCTTGAAATTTCATTATTTGTATTAGATGCAGAACAAAATATACATGAGTAAGGTCTCCTTGTATTCTCCTTTCGAACCCATCCCTACTCTCTTCCCAAAGGAAGATCTCTTCCATTTTACATTCAAACTATCCAATTTATAAAAATTACAAGACTCAAGATGTTGTAAGATTTTTGGAACAAAATTTTAAGAAAAAACTAAAAATAGAAACCATCAATGATCTCTTGCAAGAAATTGAGGATAATTGAAGTCGAATCCCTTGAAATCCATGAGGTGGAGTCGATTAGATGATGACTCAGCGTTTGAAAACCGGTCGCGGGAACTTTTTGGAAAATGTTGTCTTGAACAGAGACAATTTTCTCTAAAATTGTTGCAAAAAATTGAAAATCGCTTGCGAGTAGACTAAATAGACCAATTCCAGAAGTGGGTTTTCAACCGTTTTGATAGATTCCTTATGGTTTGGTTGTAAATGGAGCCCAACATTTACTTCCTGAAATAATGATGAGAATTGAAAGTTGGCACATGTTTTAAACCATGAAACTCTCTTGTGCATAGGCTGATGGCCATGAAGACTGACTTGATGGCCAATAAGATTGAATTCAAAGGTGGTGGGAAGTTTTAATGTAACATTTGTTCTTTCAACTTTGATGAAATTCTGCAGCAACTTCACACCGACAAAATTAATCCTTAGCTACATGATTAATTATGATTCTTCAATGCCTGAATATTACCAAAATAACCTTCTACTACGGAATTGAAGCTCATTTTGTAGCATATTGAAGGATAAGGGTTCATTCTGCAACACCTGTACATAAGCCAGATTGAATTTTCGCTGAAGAATGAAAATTCATTCTATAATGCTGATACAAATAGAACTTCAACATTTCGCTATAGAATGGTAAAACTCTTGAAAATTGTAAAATAAAGATGAAAAACACCACCTGCACATGATTAAAGTGTAACAAAACATCTCTACATACTATGAATTTTCCATAAATCATGCAATCAATCAACTTGTGAAAAGCAATCAAACTCAAGCAAAATTTAGTAAATAATAAGCAAATATGGGAACCAAAGATCAGAAGTTGGACTGGAAAGAGGATCTACAGGAATTATGTTTTTGGGAGATCCACCCTAAAGGTTTCATTTTTAGGTAATAAATTTTAGGTGGTAGTTTTTAGTACCAACACTACCTCCATTTGGGGATAACACTTCCCTGTGAGGTGATAAGAACCTACAGACCTGTGCCTTCATCTTGAAATCTGCAATTTGTTACCCTATTCTTAAAACAATCCATCCATTGCAAAGCAACATGATCTAGATACAAACTGAAAACTAAAACCATTATGCAAACTAAAAATATCCATACTTCAAATTAAAAATATTCATAATGCCAACTGAAAACATCTTGCACCAGTGCTTTGTTTCCATTGGGATATGTAGTCATTATTCGGTGCATACCAAGTCCAACTGAAAACCCAGAGATGAAAGTAAACTTCTGAAAACCAAATGCTCAAAATATAGAGCTTATTTATGTACACACCTACACTAACCAACTACATTTTTGTTCATGTAAAATCAGACTTCCAATGCAACATTGCAAGCACTTCACTGATGAAATGCTCATATTGTTTGCAAATGAATGGGAGAATGTTGAAAGAATGAAATTTTTGCAACAAAAATCTAATGGACATCTTATACTTATTGCTGCGATTTGATTGCATGCCAAATGTTGCAACATTTTGGACCCCTGAAAAATTTGAATCCATGTAGGCAACCACTGGATCAGAAAAATCATGACAAGTTACCTCTTAATTGAAAGAAAACTCATGATATTTCAGTTCCAGATGAAAAATCTGCCCTTGTGAATAATTTGCTCCTTTGATGATGTTGATATCTTCATTTTTGAAGATTGAGAAAGGAAGAGAAAAAGGTTGCAAACTATTGTAACTACTGATCACATTTTGTTCAATATTTTCTGCAAATCTAGGTTCAATAATGGCATATGTAAGCTTGCTAATTTTTGAACATGGCTTCTCACTAGTTGGTGAGGAATAAAACAGATTTTGTAACACATCAACCTCTCCTTCACTTGTTTCCAAAGACTTGGATGCATAATTGTCATACACAGGCTCATTGTTTTCACAATGTTGTTGATAAGTTTCTTCCTGAACAAATCCTTCTAAAGAAAATGATGTAATTTGTTGGCCATGAATTTGATAATCACTTTCATCATAGTCATCAAACAATGACAGACTACTCTAAGGTTCAATAAATGTTGAAAAAGAAATCCGCTCCTCACTGTCTGGATTTTCATCATAATAATGTTGATCTTTAACAACATTTCGAGCAACAATCTCATCATAGCAATGACTACAAGAAGCATCTGACACAATATCAAATACATCTGCAGTATTTCTGCCAGCATTCTTATCATTAAGGAAATCAATAAAATATTCTTCCAAGACTAGAGAAATAGAGAATGATTCATATGATTCTTCCTCTATTTCTTCAAGATAAACATCTTTTACAACCTTACAATCAGAAGGATAGCCTATTGCATGCTGAACATACTTTTCAAATTCTTCACAACAATTTTCAAAAAGCAGATCAACTTGATAAAACTTATTTCAATATTGATGATGAAATGTTGCATGAAATCCTTGCAATGAAGAAATGCTAGAAGGAGGTAGAGATCTATACCACTCACGAGCATATCCCTCCAATGAAAAGATAAATAACTTCATCAACACATACTCATGTTGAATGTTCATCATATGCATATGTTCATGAAATTCAAGCAAGTGCTTTGCAGGATTATCTTATGTACCTTCTTTGAACTTGGGAATCCGATCTTTCCATTCATCTACAGGAGGTACAACATTAGGAAATCCAGGAATAGCTGAAAATCAAAAGGTGCAAACCTTCGAGCTAAGATAGAATCGATAGCTCTCGTCATTTTGGATCAGTGGATTCTTTGAACATGGAGTCGTTAGGTGAAATATTACAGTCACTTCAATGTGTCTAACTCTTGTTCACCATCAAGAGCTAGAGTTGATCATTGCCATTCTCCTAGGGAAAATATTCAATTTCGTCCCCGACAACGGTGCCAAAATATGTTAGTGCTAAAAGTTTTCCTTTGACTGCTTGAAGGGAAATTTTAGCACATATTAAAGATTTGGGACAGTTGAGGTTATGCAGTTCATATTTAAAAGTAAATCTAGTAGGAAAGGTTACAAGGATATAAGGTTTTAGGTCCAAGGGTTAATAAGTGTCTAATACTCAGGATGAAATCTCAAAATTCATAGGCATCTTACTCAATGAACAAACTAAATATTGAGATACAAGCAAAAATTAAATTACATGAACATATAGGAAGGAAACTATATATTCATAAATTAGAACCGATTTCAATGTATGATTCATAGATCTGGAAAATACATGCTTAAATACAGCTTTCAGATTCAGGCAATCAACAAAAAACTCTAACTATGCATTGATCTGAACTAGAAAATGTCACTAATTGCATTGCAAGAAGTTTTTTTGTTTTAAAACAAGAGATTACAACAATGAAAATGAAAACCATAGTCTGTAAAATAAGCAAATGATCATAGAGCTTGAAATTTCACCGTTTGTATTAGATGCAGAACAAAATATACATGAGTAGGGTCTCCTTGTATTCTCCTTTCAAACCCATCCCTACTCTTTTACCAAAGGAATATCTATGCCATTTTACATTCAAACTATCCAATTTATAAAAATTACAAGACTCAAGTTGTTGCAAGTTTTTTGGAATGAAATTTTAACAAAAAACAAAAAATAGAAACCATCAATGTCCTCTTGCAGGAAATTAAGGATAACCGAAGTCGGATCCCTTGAAATCCATGATTTGGAGTCACTTGGATGATGACTCTGTGTTTCAAAACCGACTGCAGGAAATTTCCAGAAAATGTTGTCTTGAACAGGGACAATTTTCTCCTAAATTGTTGCGAAAAATTGAAAACCGCTCACAAATAGACTAAATAGACCTATTCCAAAAGTGGGTTTTTAACCATTTTGATATATTCCTTATGCTTCGACTGGAAATGGAGCCTGGAATTTACTTCCTGAAATAATGACAAGAACTGACAGCTGGCACATATTTTAAACCATGAAACTCTCTTTTGCATAGGTTGATGGCCATGAAGACTGACTTCAAAGGTGGTGGGAAGTTTTAATGTAATATGTGTTCTTTCAACTTTGATGAAATTTTGTAGCAACTTCACACCAACGAAATTAATCCTTCGCTACATGATTAATTCCGATTCTTCAGCGCTTGAATATTACCAAAATAACGTTCTGCTATAGAATTGTAGCTCATTCTGTAGCATATTTGAGAATAAGGGCTCATTATTCAACACCTATATATAAGCCAGATTGAATTTTCGTTGAAGAATGAAAATTCATTTTGTAGCGCTTATACAAATAGAACTTCAACATTTCACTACAGAATGGTAAAACTCTTGAAAATTGCAGAATAAAGATGAAAAACACAACCAACACATGATTAAAGCGTAACAAAACATCTCTACAGACTTTGAAGTTTCCATAAATCATGCAATGAATCAACTTGTGAAAAGCAATCAAAATCAAGCAAAATTTAGTAAATAATAAGCAAATATGGGAATCGAAGATCAGAAGTTGGACTGGAAAGAGGATCTATAGGCATTAGGTTTTTGGGAGATACACTCTAAAGGTTTTATTTTTAGGTAATTAGGGAAAATTTTAGGTGGTAGTTTTTAATACCAACAGGTTGTAGAGCAACTCACTCTTCTTAGTGCAATGATATTGCCATGGTAGCAACAATTGGAGGCATAATCTTGCAAGTGTTTGAAAATGAAGCTTCAAACTTCAAAGCCCTATTTACATATGTTTTAAAATAGGGAAACTATTCTTGAATCAATAATGAATGATAAACTTGTTGAAGTTCTAGAGATAAGAATCAGAACCCCATCCCTTAAGAGAAAGGCTCTTCTCTTTGTTGAAAAAGTATTTATTTATGAAGTTCTTGGGGCAATATCCAAACGATAGAGTAATAAATATTTGGTTGTAAGAAAATCGACTCCCACAGATGCATGGGTTGACAAATATTTTCTTATGCAGTTGAGGTTTTATCTCCTTCTTGTTTTAGTTGAATGAAGACCAAGATTTGGTATTTTAGAAGCACCCTTACTTCATGAGCCCTTGAGGGTTGTATTTGAATTGGTGGTTATTTGATTTTAACTCTGTGCAGGACATTCCCAAAATGGCACCAATATGGTTTTTCCTCTCACACTCGTTACTAATATTTTTGGAACATCCGACATTTCGGGTTATTGAAAACAATATTGGAAATTCCATGGAAAGAGTGGCTCTAAGGCATTCCAATATTGATCATGTGTGTGAATATGCATCAAAGTCAATTTAAAGATAGATTCTCGAGGTGATATAGTTGAAATTAGATGATTGATAACATCTTTAGGTGTTGGATTATGAATAACTCCCATAAAAATGTAATGTGTGCCATGAATACAAACACTTTAATAAACACTACAAAAAGAGGAAACCTTCTCCTACAACCTAGCCAGTGGAATTGCCACTAGAAACAATCAAAATGAAGAAGAGACAAAAACTTTGAACATAACACAACCAATCCAAATTATATGTCCCGCTAGTAAACCAAGACCTAATGTTGTATAGATATGGTCACAACCCTACTCTTATTATTCATGCTCAAAATTATTTTTTAGAAAAAAACATGTATTTGAACTTTGAGCATTTTCATTTTATATCAAAAACACGTGTTTGAACTTTGCACATTTTCACTTTATATCTTTGAGTCAATTGTTTGTGTTTCCTACCATGCATTAATTTAACAAGAGCTGCGTGCAGCTTAGTCCCTGCCTTATAACATAGAAACAAAAATCATTATTAAATAATAATAAAACAAAATAAATTTGTATTTCCAGATTATTGCAGTAAATCTCCAAATTTCTAGATTTTCAGTATTCCAAAGTGCACTCTTATTCTCACCAGCTTTGCCAAGTCATTACCATGTCTGAGTCATGTAGTTACTGCAGTAAATGAATCATATGTAGAATTTACTGGGGACAACTAGTTGCACAAATACTTCTTAAATCAATTGGAAAATTTTGCTTCCATGCAAATTATCCTTTTGCAGTGATTACCTGCTACACTTAAGAAAGTTAACCCTTGGTGATCCCATTTTCTGAGATAGTAGCAAATATACAACATGACCAACACTAGTTATTTTAGTATGCTTCATAGTGAAATTGCAAGGGTTTAAACAAAAATGATTTTTGGTTTTTTCGACTTCTGGCCACTAGGCCACACCACCGATATCTTCCACAACAAAAGCATCACATAGGTTGAGTATTAAAACAATTCTTTTTTGCCATGCAAACATTTAAACTACTTCTAGATTCAGACTCTTTATTTGAGCAGTTAATTTTAATGTGTCCAGTCACCCAGGGTCTGCGTGACTATTATACTGAGCAAATAACCAACTAGGCCAGTAGAATGTTTGCTGCTATCAATCTTTGGAAACCCTTACAAGTAATTGCTCTAGGACAACTACAAAACTTGCTAGATTACTGGCTTAAAACAAAACCCCCAAGGCATGAATTCAATTCAAAAACTCCCATCATCAGTCTCCTTCAAAATCCATGTACATCATAAGCCTAAGACAAAGTATCTAGTCTACTGATTTTCGACATATACAAAATTTACTTGCATTATCTCAGTTGTAAGCTTATACAAGATTTGTAGTGAGGTCACAATTAAAGGGATCCCTCACGGTACGAATATGAAAAGCAAAAGGAAAACACATGCAAGAGCTATACCAGACAATCAAATGTCAATTCAATTTCTTACAGGATCTTCAGTTTCGGCCTTGGCCCTCTTTGAAAGTTTCAAGTCAGATACATCAAATTTTGGTCTATCGAACTCCTCATGCAGAAAATCACAGCTAGCTCCACGACGACAACCATTTGGTGTGTTAAAGTACAAGCAGGGTTTGCTAAATTTGGATCTATTTGGATCTCCAAATGCTCTTTCATTATTAACAAATTACCACCTTGGCACTTTTGCTCTTCAAACTTATCTGCCCCACCATGTTGCTAAATAAGGTCTTTGTAGTACTGAATACCATGTTGATGTTTGATCTGATCATTGTCATTTTGTAAACCATGTTTTTGGATAAGATTCTTGTAGTATTGTTCATCTGGAAAACTTGATTGATTCACTGAGGCGGCTGTACAGTAGTTGAAGCTCCCATGGAAGGCTGACATACACCCAAATGGTTGAATAAGAAACTGTCGTAGGCATTAACAAAAGATGTGAATTTTCCTGTCTAGCCATCGGAGGAAATGGAGAGGAGGAAGCCATATATATAGAAGTATGTGCCATTGCTATAGGTGCGCCAAAGCTTTTCACTTATGTATTACAGAGATGTGAAGCCCCTTGAAAATTGCCACATGCCATTTCACTTGTAACTAGACTGCTCCTATTATTTCCAATTACTCCATAGGAAGCAACTTGGCATGCTCCTTGCAGTTTGGACATAGTTAATATGCTCTGATCATGGCCAACATTGCAAGGACTATTAGGTGCATTGTGCTTGTTGTCAATTGCCTGCAAATTAGGCATCAGGTCGATTTGAATGTTATTATTTCTTTTGAGCTGAGATGTCAATGTTTCAATTATTTGTGGATTACTGAGTATTTTAAGCACCATATCATGATTGAACATGTTTCCCTTTTCATTAGATTTTTCTATTGCAACAAAAGCAGTCGTTGCAGTAATGTTAGGTTTTGTTGCAGGTTTAGATATGGATAAAGATGACTGTCTTTGTTGATCAACACTAGGAGTGACCACAGAAATAGAGTTGCCACCTTGGGATGATATTCCCTATAGAATTTGGTTGCATAATACTGAATGGCTTATATGAACCTATTCCTGTTAAGATTGGCAATCACAACTGCATTGGCTACCTAGTGATTTTCATACAACAAAATATCGAATCTAAATCAGAACAAAGAAACATTTTCCTAACAGCTTAATCATCTTGGGCAATAATTAGATATACAATAGATCTACAACTATTATCCCTAGAGCAAATAATAAAGTGGAACGGAGATGACAATAAGCATCACCTACCCAACTCTCCAAAATCTTGGGATGAAAGCACTTCATTCAAGTCTTTAGTTTCATCATCTTCCACGAGAATCAATGGAATCTGTTTGTGTCAGAAATTGTTACTAAGGCTAGGGTAACAAGCCAACACAATCTCAAGATTAAAATTCAAATCAAACTAGGGTTTAGGGTTTTGTTTTATATGTTTTTGGTCATAAACTTTCAAGAGCATAAAGGGAATACATTCAGCAGATAAGCAACAACTAAATCATACACATATATCGATGAAGATGCATATATATCACAGGAATCCAACAAAAGACTGTAATGAAGTTCACACATAAAAGACAAGCACCACTAGAAATTACACATCAACCAGCAATGAATTTGTCATTCATGAAACTAAATAAGTTCAAAATGAAGCCAACACAGATCAAATGAGGGGGAAAGAGTCATATATTCATAGTTTCATCAATAAATGCATATAAGAGTTTACAGTACCTATCACTGAATAAGTCTGAAAGTGCAAGCAGCTAGCAGACCTCCTGATGCTCTCCAAAATCAGAACCCTTACAATGTTTTTCTTCTCCTTCTAAATAGTTTTTTCTTCCAAAAAACATTTAGGTCTTTCCTCCTAACTCCCATCGAATCACTAGATTAGATAAAGTAAAGTTTACATTTTTACAAAATTTACAAGTCTGCTAAAAATAGCAAATTCTTTTACTAAAACAAAATGTTTATCTAAAATAACTCCTAACTAGTAAACTGCCTCATATCTCCTTCGCTGCCTCCACAAGAAGAGATATACCATCTGGACTTGAGGACCTTCTCTTTATTCTTTTATGCTTCTTCTCCAGCTCAGCTATCTTTTTCTGAAGGTGTTCATTTTTCTGTTGTAGAGTTTCAACTGTCTTTTCCAGCTCTAAACAGTGCTTGTCAGAAGCCCTTTTTCTTCTGAGTGCTTCCTTTGCATCAACCATTAATTCCTGAAAATTGTCATGAACATCCTGAAGATCCTCTCTTAATCTTCTATTTGCCATCATCAAGCCATCATTAACTTCCTGCATGTAATTCATTTGGTGCTTATATTGTTTGACAGTCTTCTGTAGATCTTCCCTGTCAGAATTAATCATTTTCTCCATTGCAGCATCTTGCTCTTCATTAGGCTTCCAAGGGATATCAAACTTCTTAAAAATTTCTGCTTCTTCTGTCAACATTTTCTCAGAAGTGTTTTCAATGATGAGTTTTGGGTTTTCATCTTCTGCTACTTTCACTAAATTAATCTCCTCTTTTTTACATGGCTTCATTTTATCTTTCTTTGGTTGGTCATCCTTCATGGCTTCTTCATCTATGATGGTCACTTTATCTGAGTTCAATTTAGGATTTAATAACTTTTTCATGTTTAACCTCAGCTTATTTTTCGACCTAGTTTTAGGTCTCCAGAATGTCGCTGCCTCTCCCATCATCTTCAATTTTCTGCCTTGGTATTGAACAGAAGCTAATTCCACCACTTCTAGCTTTTTTATTTTCTTGTCAGGCTTCATAGTTGTGTCATCTAAAACTTGAGCTTCTTCAAATTCAGTTTTGACCTTAATCTCAGGGACAGGCTGTTCCTCTTCTAACATGTATCCTTCATCATCCGAAAGGATTGTGATGGGGCTTCTTGGCTGATTAGGACTCTCTTCTTTGGCTACAGGAACCAATTTAATGTCAACTTTCCTTTCATCCTGAAAATCTGCTACAGGTGATGGTTTCTCTTCAAACAGTTCCTTTTTATCTTCAAATAATGTGAACTTGTTTTTGGTGTAATCTGGAATTTCTTGGGGCTGACTGTCATCCTGTCTTTCTTTTGCTACCTGTTTTGTCACCTTCTTAGCTTTAATATCATGTTTGCTTGTAGGTTTGACTGAGTGGCCTAACTTTTGCATCATTACCTTCCCCTTGTCAGTCTGTCTTTTTGGTTGTTGATCTTCTCTTTTAGGATGAACACCTGACCAGAACAAAAAGAAGTCCCAAGTCCTTCCCTCATGCTGCAAAACTGTAGTGATGATTAGTTTAATGAGACCATGGTGAAAAAGTGACTGAGAGGTGTGATCATCATGTTGTTTTATCTTGCTTGACATTTTCTGCAGGCTTTTAAAGAAAAAGAAGGGCAGATTCATCTTAGAGATTCCTGCCATATGTTGAAGGAACCTGAGATGATATTTAAATACCAATGAATATCTTCCTTCACAGGTCACGTAGCTTTGCAGTATTCTTATGGGCTCAATCCACTCCTTTCTGAAATTTTGAATGAAGATACCCTTATTCCAGTCAGGAGTCACATTAGGTAACAAGTACCTTTGGGGTTCAAACTCAAAAGGTGATTTTTTGAACCAGTGCTCACCCTCATTGCTAATCTCAGTAGCTTCTGCTATTAATTCCACAGATAACTTGAATTTCAGAGCATCCATCATAACCATATCATTTTTAAGTGCTTTAGCAAACTTGCAGGTGATCTGTGTATCGAAGCCATCAATCTTTTTGAAAATTTTTAACCAGCCTGCCTACTGAAAAAGTTCTGCACAGTCAGGAAGCTTCTGAATCCAGGTTAAGTCTGTGGGTTCATCCCTGTTGACCTTACCACTTTTACCACTTTTCCCCATATTCTTCTTTTCAGTAAACGGGCACAATCTGTCTTAGGTTTCAAGAAGTGTTTTGTAAACTGATTTCTTATGCTTTGGGCTCATTTGAAATTTTCTACAAACCCTTGAACAGACCTTCAAGTTCAATATTCTCTTCTCTCAACCATGCAACTAAGTGGATATGTTCTACAAGCAAGTGACTTCATGAAATTCTGATAACTTTCAACAATGTCTAAACCATTTTCATAAACCAATAACACACCTACTGTGTAAGAATGAGCATAACAGATAAATCTGCGAGTCTTCTCAATATTCTTTCCAGAATTTTGAATGTATAGGAGAGCAAATGATAAAAATTTTCATTCAAACTGTCATTTGCGTTTCCCAGACTGAATACTTTGAATTTGAGACTATTCCGCTGCTCTGTTCATGCATATTGCTCATACTAGCTTCAGATAGTTATTTCTGTGGTGAGATGCTCATTTTATGATCTATTTTATCATTTCCAGCCATCAATTTTTCCAGATAATTGTGCAGCGAAAAAGACCCAAATTTTCCAGCTATAAGGGTTTATATCGGAATACCTGTCAGCTACTCATCTGTCGTGGCTTACAGCTTCATTTTGGGGTATCAATGGTCTCCTCTTATGAGAACAGGTGTCCTCATATCATTTCTTTAACTGCTGGTGAATGAATTCGGAAGCCCTAATTTTCGCTGGCGATAAAACACACCTGTCTCCTCTCCACAGCAACACAATCCACTGTTTTAGCAGTAAGCTCTCCTTCACGAACACTCCTGTTCTATAATGATGCGTGTAACAAGAGAAATTTGACAGCTAGACCGGGATTTGCTGGTTTCTGGGTAACTGATCCCGCATACCAT
Source organism: Larix kaempferi (assembly GCA_027924585.1). Lineage (NCBI taxonomy): Eukaryota > Viridiplantae > Streptophyta > Pinopsida > Pinales > Pinaceae > Larix > Larix kaempferi. The sequence goes on from BSBM01000368.1 coordinate 12,250,320, forward strand.
GCAATGATGAGCTTGTTTTACTTCGTGACTAGCAACCAACTCAAATCATGCTCAAATTGCTGCAAACACGTGTTAAAACACTCACACAAGGCGATTAGACACTCCCATTCTGCATCATGATTGAAATCGGTTCGAAAATTGAAAAAAAACACAGGCCACGATATTCCTGTAGCGCGCCCTTTGTTAAAATTTTGTATAGCGCTACAAGAATAACTTTTATGCCAAAATTTAGCAGTTTTTTTAATTTTTTGCTAATTTGTCGGAGGTTCTGGCAGTTATTTGGTTTAAGAAATAAGTTTAACTGTTCTCTAAAGACATTAATGATTCTACTTTTGAAAATATGACTCTCATTGACCCCCTTTTCAATATAAAAAAAATCACCAAAATCAAATAAAATCTGAACAGCATGGGCTAAAAACTTATTCAATCACCCATAAAGTTTCTAAGATGACTAAAACTGAAACTTAAAATAAAAAATTTAACTGAGGTGTATTCAAAAAACAAACCAAAACTGGAGATAATAAATCAAAAATGGAGAAAAATTTACTGACTCAACAGAATCATAGGAGTATTAGAATCACTATAGTCCTCTTGCAGCACTAGTGGCTCTATGGGACTGCAAGTAATTCATTGCAAGTCTCATAAAACGTTTGACATCATAGCTATCTAACCTAAAAACATAGAAGGCCTAACAACATAAAAAATATAGCCACCTTGGTGGAATAGACGATGGGCGTGGGTATATAGCCTCCAAATTCTGGGCTTCTCGCTCACACTGTACTTTAACTTCTAAACTTTCATCCCCAGCAACTACTTGCCATGAAGGATTCATGACAAACTACACAAACATCTTAAAAAGGCTTAGTGACAAGATCTCTAAGGGAAAGACAATATTTGTAAAGACCAGTCCTAATTAAATGTCCTTATTAAAAACAAACACCAACATGACAACATAAAATATTGTTGATATACATCTAGAAATCTTCAAAATAGACATTGTTTTGACTTACTTTATGCATTTTGCATGTTTTATACCACACATGATCAAGCATTGATTTCTACAAAACAGAACATATGAGTGAGAGTGCAAGATCCCATATAAGAGAAAGAAATTATGTTCGCATACCCTGGGGGGACAACACCAGGTGGTCTCAGGAACAATTGAATCTTCCTATATATTCTGCTTTGTATAGTTGTATCCAAAGCCCAACAACCGATTACCTTCAAATACATAACCATATGCATGCCAAAACCGAGACTGTTTTGCCTGTAGATGGTCTTGGTCATCCAGGCCGGACTGAAATGGGGCATCTTCAGCAAGAAACAATCTCACCCGAAAATGAAAAGTTTACATTAATATCTATCTCATTGGTCTATAAGAAGAATAGAGAGCAAATGTCATGAAGGAACCTGAATCATTCTGCAGCAGATAACTAATACCAAACTTGAAGGTGTGCAGGCATTATTTGATCAGATATTATGTATGCAACAATCGTCTAAAAAACACAACTCAAGACGTTGTTCAGAAAACAACTTATTTAATACAACAATAATGACATCCATGCCTGACTGGATAAAATAAATGAGAAGCCCACTGGACGTGATGTATTGTTATGAGGTGTGCATAGTTTCAATGCTGTAAGGTTGTCCTGACAATTGGAATCAATTAAATGTCCAAAATCATAATGGATCACTATTATACCTAGGTCATTAAGTAAGAGCATAAAAAACCTTATATAAATCTTGTGAACTTTCAAATATTGGCAATTGAAAACACCTTTAGACATGCACAAAAATGCATTCATTCCCTTGTCGAACTTGCTATTCATTTTCTAACAATATCAGTTGTAGAAAATCATAAAAATAAATCCAACATTAACATAGAAAACAAAGGTAAAACCCTCTAACCGGCAAAAAAAAATAACAAGGCAAGCAAAGACTCATGAAGAACAAAATTGAGAAATCGAAAAAACAATAGAAAAAAATATAAACTATAAGCCATACTGGGAAGAAGTGAAAAGAGGGGAAATATAGATTACCTAGATGGAGTGGTCTTTTTCTTTGAAATACATGTATATATTTCATCTAGGAACATCACCTCCTCTTCTTCTTCTCCCTTCCGATATGTAAATGAAACAAACCATGGCCCTTTTCTTCATTTAAGAGCCATCTTGTATCTTTTGATTTATCTTTTAATAATTTAATATGATACGAATCATTGTTAGTGTCTCGGTGTATTAATAGCATTGTTGTACCTCAACCAAAGTGGAGGAATGGTTCACTAAGAATAAAGTGGACCATCGGTGCACCCAAATCAAAGTGGAGCATTGCATGTCATGGAGAAATTACATAAACTTGGAAGAGCACTAATTCTTCAATACTAAGAGGCGCAAAGCCCTAACTCCACATCAGCATCATCACTAGAGTATTTCTCACCCTTGGAAGATAAGTGGAGATCACTGGAGCAACTGCAGTTTTGGGTTTTCCTTGATTGTGATAGCCATGCACCATTATGTGTCTTTAAAACAGTGATCCATACCATAATTCATATATGAATGTTAATCCCGACCATGACCAAGGTAAAATATAATCTTCTAGATGGAAGAGATAGTGATACAATCATTATGTTTTGAATGCTACTGCTGTTATAGACCTCTAATCTAGAAAAACCAACAATATTTCTCACCCTCGGAAGAAATGTGGGGTTCACATGTGCGATTGGAATTTTAAGTTTCACTTAAATGATGGAAAGTGAAACCATGTAACCTAGTTTATCAGTATGTGTCTCTAACAGTTGATCCATACCATAGTTCATTTAATCATGTTAATCTTCAACTGTGACCTATGTAAATAGAAATTTTTTTGGATGGCAGAGACAATGATACAATCAATATGTCTTGGATGCTATTGCCATTATAGAGCCTCTATTCCAGGAAAGTCAACAATATTTCTTCCCCTTGGAATAAATGTGAGGTTCATTGTAGTATAAGCAGTGTATAACTTCATCATTATGCGTCAATAAATTGATCCATAGTACATACCATGATACATTTAATAATGTTAAACTTAAACTTGACCTAGGTTAAAGTTTAAAACATTTTTTTTGGATGGCAAAGACGGTGATGATACGATCAATATGTCTTGGATGCTACTGCACTACAGACTCCAGAGCCTCTATTCTAGAAAAGTCAATATTATTTCTCACCCTTGGAAGAAATGTGGGGTTCACTGGGGTAATTGCAGTTTTAGAAGGTAGGACCCTGACTGGATAATATCCAAGCATAGTCCCAGCAAGACTCAGAGCTTCTCTTGCAGCACCTGCAGATCCAAATGGCCACAAGAAGTCGAGAACTAATTTTGACTAAAGATGTTCTTAATATTAACAGATCATTCATGAAATTCTGAAATGTGAGACTCACTTTCATCAGTAAATTCTACAAAGGAAAAACGGAGAACTGAGTTAGGATCACCACAGACACGGCAATCAACAACCTACAGTGGAAAGAATGTTTATGCTTCAGAAACAGTGACCAGAATTTGATTACAGAATGATTATTTTGTATCTTTCTCCGTTGAAATATAAAAGAGTAAGAAATATTCGCTGCAAAGAAACTAACCTACCCACAATTGATAAACAAAGTTGTTTGCTCTTCCATCACCTTGATCAACCAACCAGAGATAACAAAATTATTTTAGCATTTTCTATACAAAGAGAACTCCATATCCTTTACCAAAAAAGTGAAGCTTTAGAGTATTGTTCAAATTATCTTATCTTATCTACTAGGACAAACAAAATGATGGCATTAAGTCTCTGTATATCTACTAGTTCCGCGGCATATTTGTAAACTGTAAACTTCCCTTATTAACAAAAAAAACAACAACAATGCATGCAGTAGTTCCATGTCATATTCATCTTAGGGAGCATCAAATTATCATTTTCTCTCTTGTGCAACATTTGTTCTGAATTGTGCTATGAATTGTTACGAGCATTTTGCTGTAAATTTTGCACGCTCTGGTATTTATTTTGCTGCAAAATTTGCTCGCTGCCATGCTCATCACTTTGACGGACATTTTCAAGAAGAATCTGACTAGCATTATCCTGAACATTTTGATCGATGCTCTATGCTCTCATGAACATTACCACTCACATTTTCATGGACATTATCATAATTACTCGACAGATTATTTTTCGTGCTGAAGAATATTTTGCACCGAACTCTACTCTAGTTTTGCTACCAGCTCAAATCTCTTTGGCCTTCAATATCATAGGAAATAAGCCGTAAAATATAGATGAATTCATGTAATCTAACCATTTCTTCCCAGACCTTAATCTGATCCAAACTTGAAACTAATCCCAATCCAGGTAATCCCGAAAAAATACATAAACCTACACAAAAAAACATTTTGCTCTTGCTCTTAAATCAATTTTTGTTCTTTCCTTTTTATGAAAGGTTCAGAGAGTCTAGACGAGCTCAGCTAGTCCAAAAGGTTTGGGGTCCAGTCAGACCTGGTAACTACGTTAGAGAGACAAGCCAGGGCCAGAGACAGACTAAGGAATGTTGAATCCCAGGTTATCTTAAGTTTGCATCTATCATTGAGAGTAGGGAGATGAAACTAAAAATCTATTAGACCTCTACGATGAATAAGGAACAGGAACAGGAACCCTCGCCCCTCCTTCTCAGCATGTTATTTTTTTTAATTTTTATATATATTTAATCACTATATATATAAACAAAAAGGATATCCAAACCCTGATTTTGAAGCCTGAATAATGCATTCATAGTAAAATTGGCACAATGGAGCTAAATATTACGTCCATTTAAAATAACAGTCTTGCTTCATTTTATTTTTGAAGAAAACACCTGATCCAGAAGATTCTGATGGTTTTTCTTTAATTTCAATTGTAGAAAGAGTGACTGCTTTATCAGTTGATGTGGACAATTTTTTCTCTGTGCCAGCAAACACTGCCTACTTGCTCCAATTTTAGAGGGGAATATGTTGTTCTATCTCTCTACCCATAGATGATGGATCTGATGCGACAATGGTATTTGGAACCTGGTCGTGCATTGAATCATTCTCCAGAATTTTGTGTCCTTATCCTTTGATGCTTTCTTCTACAAGAATGAAACATATTTTTTGAGCTTAGTGAATAGAACAATAGGTAAAAACAGGAAGCTTTGATACATTCAGAAAATAAATTCTATCTAAAGACTAGAAAGTATGATTTCTTGGAATGTAGAAAAAAAGGTTGTTAGCAACAATTCCATTCAAAACATTTATCATGCCATGCTTAAAATGTGCCATTATTGAAGCATCGATGGTAGATTGGAGGTAGTATACACAATTCTATTGTTTTAACTTTTACAGCTAAAAATTAAAAGGGTGCGATAATGATCACTGCGACTTAAAACAAATAGAGATGAAATATCTCTTTTTGTAGAATATTAAGCAAAGAATCCCTCAATATAATGTTTCATAAACAAAATAAATAAAATAGCAATAGATTCAAGTCCTCCAATATTTTAGTGTTCACAAAACTCCTTCCAGTCAGCTCTCATGAAATCACACATGCTTCCTCTGAGCTATCAAATCTCCTAACTTGCACTTGTCACTAGATTCCTGTGTACCAAGACTTATTTTCATTGAAAATGCATCTTATATTTTACATAAATCCACAGAAGAGAACATTAGACAACACCTCAATAGGCTAGTTTGTGATTTTCATTATACATACTACCCCTCGGTAAACAGGCAAGGAGTTCCAGCATATCCACCTTAGCCACAACATCAAGGGAATCTAAGATTCCTTCTGCAAAAAAACTGGCTGAAATCTGAAAGCCAACTTTGCTTTAAAAATTGCCATCTCCCCCAAGCACAAAGAAGAGGAATCCTTGTTGAATGTGTTTCTGCAGCTCCAATTACATAAAAGGGAAACACCTTATCCATTTGATTTTGACTCCCTATCTTCTATAGAGCCCAAGAGGTTTACAAAGATGGTTTTACTCTAGGCCAAGGCAGTCTCTGCAGGAAGGAAAAAAAATCCTAAAGCTTTGCATCTTCTTCCTTGGCCTCTGTGTTAAATTTTGAGCATTAATTCACAATACTCTAGGATCTTTACTAAGAGAAAAACATATACAGTATATCAATGCATAACAATCACAATAAGCATGCCAAGCATCACAAGAATCAAAAGCATGAGAGACAAGAGACACAGAGTTTCCGTGGGGAAAACCCTAAGGTGAAAAACCCCACAACTTCCTCAGAGATAGAGAGAGCAATGGCTCAACCAAAGTACAACCAAAATACACTGAGATAGTCTCCTAGTAGCAGATGATCCTCCTCCTTACTAGTGCACCACTTTCTGAGTGAGAGAAGTGTGTCCTTTCGAATGATCAAAATAGAGATCTCCCAATCTCTATTTATACTAACCTGTTTGCCCAGTGACCTTATGGGGCCGACTTGTCTAGCTAGGTACATCCACAATATAATATATATTTCAGGGCCGACCCCACACATGGTGGTCTAATAACCCATTGGCAAGTACACACACTTGCGACACTTGTCAATCCACATGACGACACTTTCTTATAGAGGAATAACACATCTCTAATAAGGGTACAATAAATATATATGAAATACAGAGATGAAATACATTTCGAAGTTACACATACATCAACACTCCCTCTTAACTAGGAAGGTATTTCTTGACACAGTTCTACTAGACAAGTCTTCTTCTCGGGATCATTGTCATTGCTGCTGCTATCTCAACCAATCTCTGACTCTACTCGTCATAGGAAGTTCTACAGAGCTAGCCCTTTTTCATACTGGATGTAGGCCCACCACCTGCAGGTCTTCGTCATCACTGGCCATACTGTGGAAATCTCAGGAATTATTACGTGCGTCACAAAACCTTAAAAGAGTCTCTTGACTAGCAAGAACCCTAAAGAGCATCTGAGGCCTTTTTCATCCTGTCCAGATCTCCAGGACTTATTACATGTGACCCCACCACAAAACCTCAAAAGAGAATCCCAGGACTGATTATGAGGACAAGACTCAACCTATCGGATCTCCCAGGGCACAAATTACCTGTGGTCACCACAAAACCTCGAAAGAGCATCCCAGGACTGATTACGAGTACAAGGCTCAACCTATCGGATCTCCCAGGGCACAAATTACATGTGGTTATGGAAAAACCTCGAAAGAGCATCCCAAGACTGATTACAAGCACACGACTCAACCTATCGGATCTCCCAGGGCACAAATTACATGCCATAGGACAAAACCTCGAAAGAGCATCTGCCAGATATCCTAGGGCACAAATTACATGCCATAGGAAAAACCTCGAAAGACTATCTGCAGATCTCCCAGGGCACAAATTATATGTCCTCCCAAGCAAAACCTCAAAAGAGCATTTTCCAGATATCCCAGGGTACAAATTATATGCCATAGGAAAAACCTCAAAAGACTATCTGCAAATCTCCCAGGGCACAAATTACATGCTTCTCTACACAACCTGTTCCACGGCCACAGAGTATCAACCTGATACTCACCATACATCATCCTGATGTACACATGATCATCCTGATCATCATTACTGCAACATCCTGCTGCATGTCATCTGGAGCAACATCCTAAAGCTCATCATCCATGATCATACAATGCATCTACCTGATGCATACCAAGTATCTACTTGATACATATCATCATACATGATCCCCCTGATCATACAGTGTATCCACCTGATACAAATACAAATACATGATACATATCAACATACATGATCTACCTGATCATACAATGCATCCACCTGATACATATACAAATACATGGTCCAAGCATCCAACATGATGCATATACAAAATACATACACACGATCCAACCGATCATATCCAGCATCCAACATGATGTGTACATACATATAAATGATCCAACTGATCATATCCAGCATTCAATATGATGCGTACATACATATACATATAAATGATCCAACTAATCATATCTAGCATCCAACATGATGCATACATACATATATAAAATTTCCAACTGATCATACAAAGTAGAAACCAGAACATCAACCTGATGCTCATCATCCAATGCTTACATCCATAGCCATGTGAAGGATACTCCTTCCAACATGCTTGGAATGGATTTAGCAAATGTGTCCATCACTTCTTCCTCGAAGTGTCATCAATCTGAAGAACACCAAGCCTCTCCCTGAAGTACTCGAACTTCACCCTGGCTAGTGGCTTCGTCAGTACATCTGCAATCTGCTCGTTCGTCGCAACGTATAGGAGCTTCACAGCTCCTCTCTGCACCATATCCCTAATATAGTGATATTTGATCTCTATGTGTTTCGACCTATCATGAAACACTGGGTTCTCGGACAGCTTCACACAACTCTGGTTATCACAAAAGATACCAGTAGCATCCAACGGGAGATCAAATAACTCAGACAGTAGCTTCCGTAGCCATATTACCTCACAACTAGCTGAACAGGCTGCAACATACTCTGCCTCAGCTGTACTCAGTGCTACACAGGACTGCTTCTTGCTAAACCAAGAGATCACACCTGATCCCATACTGAAGCAACACCCATATGTGCTCTTCCTATCTGCAGCACTGCCAACCCAATCTGAATCAACATAACCCTGCAGGTTAAACTTTTGATTCACTTCATACTTGAGCCCATAATCCATTGTACCCTTCAGGTACCTCAGAACATGCTTTACAGCAACCAGGTGAACACTCCTCGGATCCGTCAGGAACTGGCTTAATGTGTTCACCGCAAAGCAAATATTTGGTCTCGTGTTTGTTAGGTACATCAAGGACCTAATCATCTAACGATACATAGAGACATCAACTAGCTCAGATGAAGCATCACATAGAAGCTTCAGATTTGATGCCATAGGTGTGGCCATGGCCTTGCAATCCATCATCCCGAATCTCTTCAGGATATCTATTGTGTACTTCCCTTGACCAAGGAAGATCCCTCCTGCACTCTGCCATACCTCCATACCTGGGAAATAATGCATCATTCCCAAATCTTTCATATCGAACTCGGCAACAAGCTTCCTCTTAGTATCTGCAATCAATCTGTCATCTCCTGTTACAAATAAGTCATCCACATACAGGAGTAGAATCACAGGATTCCCTTCCTCAACCTTGTAGTAAAGGTTGGAATCCACTTTACTCTTGGTAAAGCCCAACCTAGATAGGAAACTGTCCATCCTACCATACCAAGTTCTGGGAGCCTGCTTGAAGCCATACAAGGCTTTCTTCAATCTGCACACATATGACTCCCTATCATGTATTTCGAAACTGAGTGGCTGCTCCACATATACTTCCTCTTCAACTACACCATTCAAGAAAGCAGTCTTGACATCCATTTGGTGTATTTTCCATTTCATTGCTGCAGCCAGGGCAAGTACTGTTCTGATGGAAGTATACCTGGATACAGGTGCAAAGGTTTCTTCATAATCTATTCCCTCTTTCTGAGAGAAGCCACGAGCTACGAATCTTGCTTTGTATTTCTCTACACTGCCATCTGTAGCATGCTTGATTTTGTAGATCCATTTGGAAGTCACAACAGACTTCTCTTTAGGTCTTGGGACAACATCCCAAACATCATTCTTCATTATTGATTGGTATTCCTCAACCGAGGCATCCTTCCTTTCTTTCTTTTCCGCTGCTTCTTCATAACTGGAAGGTTCTTTGTTCATAATGTCACAGAGTAAAGCAACATAGCTGGTATGTGATCTGGTTCTCTTCTTTGCTCTATGTTCTTCTTCTGGAATGCTAAATCTTTCTGCATCTTGAATGAGCTCTCTAGCCCATGCAGGTTTCCTGTTGTGAGAGTTATCCTCACGGGGTGGATCTACAGGTTCTTATGGATCTTCAAACTCATGAACAACTTCTGGAATTGCTTTAGTCATGGTAGTGTCTTGAAATCTAGTTTCCTTAGGTTCTTCATAAACTTCGATAGGTGCCTTCCTTGATTTGATGAATGCTGAGTTTTCATCAAATGTTACATCCCTGCTGACATCAATCTTCTTGAACCCTGGAAAGTATATTCTGTAAGCCTTTGAGCTTTCACTGTAACCCACAAAGACACCCTTCTTTCCTGAAGGATCTAGTTTGGTCCTCTTTTCCTTTGGGACATGAGTGTATACTGGACAACCAAATATTCTGAGATGGCTGACTTCAGGTTTCTTACCAGAAAATACCTCTTCTGGAGTTTTGTTGTCCAATATCTTGTGGGGTGTTCTGTTCTGCACATATATAGCTGTTCTAGCTGCTTCTGCTTATAGATGCATAGGTAGATCCTGATCATGCAGCATTGCCCTTGCTGCTTCCATGATTGTTCTGTTCTTCCTTTCTGCAACTCCATTCTGTTGAGGAATATAAGGAGCAGTCAACTCCCTCTTAATCCCTGAATCACTGCAAAGCTTCTTGAAGTCACCTGAGGTGAATTCTCCACCATTGTTGGATTTGAATGTTTTGATCTTCTTGTCAGTTTCATTCTCCATCAAGGTTTTGAATTCCTTGAACTTATCAAATACCTCATCTTTGTTCTTCAAGAAGTATACCCAAGTCTTCCTGGAGAAGTCATCAATAAATGAGACATAGTAAACATACCCACTTAGAGAATTGGATGACATAGGACCACATACATCTGAGTGGATGATTTCTAGGATGTCTTTTGCCTTGGTTTCACTGCTTGGGAAAGCCTTCTTAATGTTCTTACCTTTTGCACATCCCTTGCAAACACCTTCATGTTTGGTCTTGATTTCAGGAAGACCCTCTACAACCTTGCTTGCAATTGGAAGTGCCCTACAGTGCATATGAGCAAGTCTTCTATGCCAAAGTTCACTTGGCTCCATGGATTCATGTACCATGGCATGTTTAGGTTGTCCCTTCAATTTATACAAACCTCCCTCTTGCTCTCCAATCACTACTGCATCATCTATGGTCTTTCCCTTTGGCCACATTAGGACTTGGCCATCCACAAATGCAACCCTCATACCTTTTGCATCCAATGCAGAGATGGAGAGTAATTTCTTCTTGAGCCCAGGTACATAAAGGACTTCTTTCATCTTCAAAGATTTTCCAGAATCTAAGTTGTAGGAGGCTTCACCACTTCCTTTGATTGGGTATTGATAATCATCCCCAAGTTTCACCTTATGGGGTGATTCATGTTCAGATAGATTCACAAAAGATTCCTTAAACCCAGTCATGTGTTTGGAAGCCCCACTGTCAATCAACCAATCATTACAACCATGGGAGATAGTACCTGTGAGAGCAGAAATTAGAACATACTCTTCTTCACTTGATGAGTCATCATCACTATCATTTTCTTCCCTAGCCTTCTTCTTTGGGGGTTCATCATCTTCGGCAGCATGAGCATGATATCTGCTTTTGTTATTCTTCTTGTTGTTGTTGAATTTGTTGTTGTTGTCTTTCTTCTTCTTGGGACAATATGAAGCAAAGTGTCCCTTCTCATTGCAATTGAAGCATCTAAGATCTTTCTTATCTTTATGATAATGGTGGTGTGAGAATCTCCTGTTATGAGATGATTCCTTCTTGGACTTGCCTTTCCTGGCATGTGCTGTGAGAGCTTGATCTTTATTTCCCATCTTTTCTTTTCGGGCCACAAGCCTAGCTTCTTCTTGAGAGCATTCTTCCCGCAATCTGTTGAAGGAGATCAACTTCTTCCTTGCACAAATTCCTTGAATAAAGGAATCCCATGACCTGGGTATGCCATTTAGAGTGGTCATCACCACTTCACCATTCTCCACCATTTCATCCACTTCTTCTAGTTGTTCCTTGATCTGGGAGACCCTTGAAAAATAAGATTGAATGGTTTCTCCATTCTGAAACTTTACTCCTTTCAATTGGTTCCGCAGGCTCATCTTCCGATTTATGTTCTTCTCTTCAAATAGCTTTGTCAAAGAGTCAAACATCTCCTTGGGTGTCTTTAGAGAAGACACATGGGGTATGAGATGGTCTTTGATAGAATCAACAATGATTCTCTTTTCCTTGACCAAGTTCTTCTTATGCAATACCTTAGCCTCTTCATCCTCTGGGATAGGGATGTCTTCTTTTACATATGAGTCCAACTCATTCTCTTCCAGGATTAACCCAATCCTATACTTCCAAGCTCGGAAGTTATCATCTCCTTCAAGCTTATCCTCAAGCTTGGTGTGGTGAGACATCTTAAAAAGTGATTCAAATGGAAATAGAAAAGACTTAGGTCTTACCACTTGAAATGCTGAAAACTGGATCTGGTCCCGGATTAGGGTTTGTTGGAAAAACCCTAAAAATTCAAAATGTGAATTTCAACTTTCTGAAAGGATAGAAAGATGTGACTTGATGAGATGATCATCCTGGTGTATTCAGAATTTGAGATCAGCAAAGCTTTACCCTTCAAATTTGCCTTTTTGTCCTCCCAGGTTCACTAGGGAGAGCCCTGAATTAGGGTTCAAGTTTCCCAGAGATCTACCCAGCCAAAAATCTCAATCCAAAGCTCTAAACTTCGATTTTTGCAAGGCGCGTCCAGCTATGTCTTCAGATTTCAGAAATTCCTATTTTTGTGGAAACCCTAATTTTTAGGGTCAAATCTGAAAATGCTCAGAATTGAATTTTGATTGGACAGATAGATTCTCCTTGATGAGTAGAGTTAATCTACTATACTTATTTTCCAAAAACTGTGGAGAGAAGCCCAATAAACAAGAAACTCAAGTTTCTGTCAATGTAAAATGTCTTCTTCTCAGGTTAGCTCTGATACCATGTTAAATTTTGAGCATTAATTCACAATACTTTAGGATCTTTACTAAGAGAATAACATATACAGTATATCAATGCATAACAATCACAATAAGCATCACAAGCATCACAAGAATCAAAAGCATGAGAGACAAGAGACACAAAGTTTTCGTGGGGAAAACCCTAAGGTGAAAAACCCCACAACTTCCTCAAAGATAGAGAGAGCAATGGCTCAACCAAAGTACAACCAAAATACACTGAGATAGTCTCCTAGTAGCAGATGATCCTCCTCCTCACTAGTGCGCCACTTTCTGAGTGAGAGAAGTGTGTCTTTTCGAATGATCAAAATAGAGATCTCCCGATCTTTATTTATACTAACATGTTTGCCTAGTGACCTTATGGGGCCGACTTGTCTAGCTAGGTACATCCAAAATATAATATATATTTCAGGGCCGACCCCACACATGGTGGTCTAATAACCCATCGGCAAGTACACACACTTGCGACACTTGTCAATCCACATGACGACACTTGTCAATCCACATAGATGAAATACATTCCGAAGTTACACATACATCAACACTCTGCAGCATCCATTTTTTCTTATGTTCTCTTCTTTTGGCCCTCAACCCTTGTGTGTAGACTTCTGCTTCACTCTTCTTTCTCCAAACATGAAGTTGATGCACTGCAGGATGCTTGCTATCTATATACTATGTGATGCATGTGAGCTGCATGAAATTGAAACCAGCAAAAATACGACAAGGAGGGATGAAACATGTTTGTGGCTGCAGCCTCTGCGTAACATGTGAACTAGACAATTTACAATGCCAGCAGATGTGCAAGATTCCTATTGTTCCTTCAAGCATGTGTCACGGAGTGCATAGACTCTAAACAAGGTGGTAGCTATGAGTTCACATCCATTGATACCTAGATTCTTGTTCTGATACTAATTGATGAAGATAGACAAAAGAAACTGAGAAACAAGTTTGAGAAATTTATGAAGAGCGAAACTGGGGATGATCAGATGAAATTGATTTATTATATATAGTAAGCTATAATTTAATAATTAACTAACAACCTATGCACGAGATCCCTCCCATGAAGCTATTTAATTAAACATTTAAGAAATATTTACAACCATGGTCCTTACAAGTTAATATAATTCCCTGTTAGATTTGCAGACATTAAAAATAAATACAATATGGTAAGAATTATTTGAGACAGGTCTACACTAGGAATAAACTCACACACCATTAAGCCTTGCTGAAAATATATATAATGACTAATCAGTCTAGAAAGATCTTAATCCATAATGGATTCGTAATAGGTAGGTTCTTCGAAACTTTGATGGGGCTGCTAGAAGGAATGCAACAAGAGCTGGAAGAGGAGGGGTTTTCACAGAGGATGACAGAAGCATGTTCATTTCTTACTCTTATGGATAGGCCTCACTATAAACAATGAACTGGGGGTAGGGAGTGGAGGGTGTAATTTATTGCAATAGTATAGGGACTAAAATCATGTAAAAAAATATTAGATAACCAAGTTTACAACTTGATGAGATTTAGTGTTGATAGTAAACTCCATGAACAAGGTGAAGAACTTGGACAATTGGAAACTATAAACTGCCCAACAAAGCTACAGAGTCTTTATACTTTCTTTCTTGTGAAATTTCAACAAAATAGGGGTGTCAATCAATAGGCATGCAAGAGGATAAATGAGAGGGTGTTGCTTGTCCCCTTGAAATCCAATGCCTTCCCTTAACAGAAATCAGCTAAGGACCCTAACTGCTCTAGCACCATTAAAGGATAAATCATAATATCTGTTTCATATATATAGTAAGAACTCTTTTTTTCTATGAAAAAAGGGAGTAAATTAATACAGTAGAAAGGACACTTTTGATCCAATTGATGTTTTATTAGATCCTAATTTTCACAGACAGAAACATTTCCAACCTCGAAACATGAACCATGGCAACAAAACTACAAAAAACTTGGACGGTAGTGATGAAGAATGGTTACAAGTACTTACAAGCTTTGCCTAATGGTTCCAACAAACTAAATGCTTAGGATATGCTTAGGTTATATTTTTAATTTGTTTATAAATCTAACCTAAAATAAATTATAAATCATGATATGACCAACACCTTAATCTAAATTTCTAATACTAGAAAACATCATTAAAGATAGACAAAACATACCTTTAGTGCTAATCAAACCTTATTCCAAGCAATTGCAATTCATGCAGACTGTATATTTTATGCATCAAGATTGCATGCACTAGCTTTATTCAAGTAATTTCCTAAATTTTGCATAGAGACATTTGAGATGATGATGTGATCCTATTTGCATGGCAACATATAAAATATTGCCCATGATCTTGGCTAACATTTTTAGCTGAATTAATATTGCAAATGAATTCCAGCAAATTTGATTAATTTGTAATTCAGTTCTATGTCCACCTAAATATGAATCTAGGTTATTAAGATCATTAATATGATGGCACCATGTCTCAACCACTAGACCATAACCTTTTATAAACATTTTGGAAACCTTACTTTTAGAAACTAAAGCTTCAGCTAGGGCACCGCTTTTACCAGGATAGATTTCTAAACTATCTATTATCCAGGACTCAATTTAGAAGTTGTCTATGTCGACAGATCGTGAACGCATTCAATGAACTAACATCATTTCTCGGTACAAACTTTGGACGACACAAACCGGTACTTGTTAATGTGCCGCGTCAATACAAGTAGAAGAAAATAGAATCAATCTATTGATCATATGAATGCAAGGGCCATAACTAATTTCAGAAAATCATCAACTGCTTTAAGTAATAGCTCATTTGTCTACACATATTTCATCAAGCAATGAAAGCAGGCCATTATGTTTAGAGTTGCAGGATCATGTATGCATTAAGTTCACCAAACTTAAACAGCTTGACCTAGCACTGAAAGATGAAATTCTCACAAATCAACCAGATAAGTGGTAGATATTGTTCAACACTGCCAAACCCAAGACATTTTAAGACTTGATCCAGATTCAAAGCATAAAGAAGACCATCACCACAGAAATGCAGCAATCCTGGGAGATAAGTTTTCACCATTATAGCTAGATTTAGCTAATCTGCTTCCACGTGCCTGAGTAAATAGTGAAACTAGAATACTTCCATTGTTTTACCCAGATTTAAGCCATTTGGAAAGAACCTTACAGAATTGCCGCAATGCTTGTGCATAGAACCCCTGCGTTATGTTCTTCACAGAGAGATGACGAGCTACAGAAGGCCAGCTATCGTTGGGATTCAAATCACTAACGAAAAAAATAGGCATATGAAGCAATGCCTTATGGTGGCCAATGGATACTTTGCTTTCAAGGATATGATCTGCCTCCAAGAGCTCGAATGGCAGACACAATGAGAAGACTTTCCCTCCTCATTATAGATTTAAGTACCTTGGCACAAAAATGGGGCAACGCTAGTAGGATGTAACGAGATCTTGAAGTGTGTCAATTCCCTAAACTAAGGGGTGGGGGGAAGGAATTGATGCTACTGCTTTGAATAGCATTGAAGCCTAACATTTTTATCTAGAATTCAAAGGGATAACCAGACCCCAAAAGCCAAAAAAACAAAAAGATCTGCAATTCAAACCATACCATATTATGCAAAAGCTAAAAAGTGGGTATCTTAAATCTAAAAGACTCTATCCATTTCTAACAGTTTCAAACTAAAATAAAGTTTAAACACAGTCTAATAGCTGTTCTACAATTTGAAGCATACCACTGTCGCTAAAAACTTAAGTCCACAAACCCACTCCAGCTAGCTGCTAACAAAAATTAAAAAACAGTATGTGAACTGCAAAAGTACTGACCGCATTTTCTCTGCCACTATCCCTCTTCGTCAACTTCTCAGAAGACTGATATTTGGAGGACTTTTTGCCAAATAAGATAGTTTTGAGCCATTTCCCAGGATGCTTCCCCAGGGCTGCAAGGATCTGTCTCAGTTCTCTGCAACGACAAACTAAAAGCAAAACATTTTATATTACAAGGCCTGTGACGACTTAAAAAAAAGTGAGTATAGATTTTTGCTCAGTTTAGTCATCCCAACTGCAAAGCTGAAGCATCAGGAGGGGAAAATTAATGGGAGATCTGTAACGTACCAGGGTTATTCTGAGCCTTCGTTCTCAAGCAATGCGGCTCAGCAATACCATATACCTTGTACCATCCACTGCTACTCTAAGCATTCCCCCATAAATAACTCTACTCCGATATCGGCCTATCAACCATTCAATGCCGTGAAATTCTCACAAAACTTGAATACCCACTACAACAAAACCAGAGAAAGCTCGCAATGCTCATACAAATATGATGACGGGTAGCACTTTGACCTTAACAGAGCCTCAGAAGCCACTCAACTACTCTATCAGTCTGTTTTTTTTAGTACTGAAAAGGAGCCGAGCGCTTAAAGAACGGAACTTACTGATAAGCTATAGTGCTTAAAGAACGAAACTTACCTTTAATGTGTAGACCTTCTCTCCATTTCCATTGATGTAGAATATGAGTTCCAGCCTACTGGAAATCTCTCCAAAGTATGTGTTTGTGTGACTCTATAAATCACAAGAACTAATTATTGTGCCAAAATCATCCGGTTCAAATCGAGTCAAAGCACTTAGTGATGAACTTGAGAGCCAATAAGAATTTGCTCGATGTTACCTGCAAATATAGTTCGCTCTCACACTCTCTCTTAGATGCTTGTAATTTGGTAAGTAATAATCCACGGCTTGGCTTCAGGATGCTCTCACCCCTGGAAGAGCAACACAAAGGTTGCTTCAGGTTGCTCTCACCCATGGAAGCACAATGGCCCATATCCAACACTAGCAAAGACAACCGATTTATTTTTTTAATTGAAATGGCAACTAAGAAGCTGCTTGTGAAATGAAAGCCTGCAGCTCCTGTCAACACAGAGACTGTCACAATGTCAGTCCACAGTATTAGTGATATGTTAGAAATATTTCTGCTGAGTATAATGTTTGTGGAAAATAATTTATTTTATAATTTTTGTTAATAGCGCGGAATGAGAAAAATTGTCAAATCTAGAGGTTTTATCCAATAAACTTCGAAAAAAAACAAAATCAAAAAACCAAAAAATATTATTATTTGTAATAACTTTATAAAACATAATGTATAATTATATCTTGTTATCAAATTAATTGTCAAAAACAGCTCCTGCTTACGGTAGGGACTAAAAATTGACAATACAATGATATTGAAATGTATGTGCTAAAATACAAAACATATAGAGAGGCATATAATTGAAAAAAAAAAGACCAATAACTTCACACAATCTGGTCCATAATAATTGGAAAAAAGTGACCAATAACTTCATACAACCTAATCTGTGGTCAATTGGTGTCACAGAATATGGAATAAATGGCATGCGTTTCTTGTTTGCCTCTCCAACACATGGACATGATAAATGGTCTCGTCAAGTTCCTGTAACCCTCATAATTGACCTCCCACCTCCTACTTCCAAGACATAAATGGCCGACCTTCTCAAGTTTGGTCCTCTTGACTTTTCCTTTTACACTTAAAATAAAGGAGAAAGTAGATTGTTTTTAAAATACTCACATTTATGTTATTTGCAGCTTCACTTAAAGTTTATATAATGAAAAATATATATAATTAATTTTGATTGCAAATTTAAGAAAATATCAATTCTAACGTAGACTCTTAGGGTTTGAGAAATATAGTATTCATATTTTAATAATAATTTTCATATTGATTCAAAACGTTTTTCAAAATATGTTACATATTTTCCTTGGTTGCTCAAAGCTTTTGGTTTTGTATATGCTTTCGTTGTTAGATTATTCTCTTTAAAATTATATGTAGAATCATGTTTTATTTCTACTTGTTGATAGTATAATAGAGAAGTGTTCTCAGTAGTTGGATCATCCCACGTTGAGAGGGAGTTGATTGGATTTAATTCGTGTTCTTTTTGTGTGGTCATGGTGGACTATTCTCTTTACTGATGATTGCATTGCTTGTTCTTGTTATCATCTTTACTTTACTTGGGTTTTAGTTAGTTGTATATCATGTTTCATATTTTATTTTCATAAAGTGAGTGAGAGATAATAAGGGTTTTTGGATGTTGATAAAGGTATAGAGTTGTGTAATTTTGATAGAGATATTAATGAAGTGGTAATAGATTTTATATCTGGATGGTTTGTCATGATAATATAACATTGTTAAATACTGGGTCATTAGGAGAAGAAGGGGTTCCATACTTATGGTGTTATTGTATTGTTCCATAATTGAGCAAGAGCAAGGGAGTGAATATTAGAGCATAATAGATGAAGTAGGATATCCTGTAGTAGCCATACATGCCACAATGTCATAGGTAAGTCCATTGAGAGTACCACTTTCTTTGTATTTGCATTGCATATTGAAGAAGAAAAGAGCAAAGCATAGTCCTCAATTGTTGGGTTTTTTCTCATAGTAGGTTTTTCCAAGGTACATCTTGTGTTATTTGTGTGGATGTGTTATTTTTCTCTATCCGTTTTCCTTTCAATTTCAATTTATTTTAGCATTTCGTGGAATTAAACTAACGCAATGAATCTTAAATCTTTGGTAAACTTTGTATAACTAAGAGTTTGCATAAATTTGTAAGATTTGTTATGATGAGTTGTTCCATTGGAATATCCACAAAAATTTACAGATCATATTGTTGTTAGAGCGATTTTCTTTGGATTTTTTGTGGGAAATTGCATGATCCAAGAGTTAGCAAAAAAAAGTATTCAAGCCCTAGCTATGGTGGATGAGTACAATGGAGAACCTAGAGATGAGTCTAAAGAGTGATCTACGAAACTGGAACTTAGAAGTCATTGATATCTCTCACAATATGTCAATCCTCATGGTAGCTTTCGAGATAAAGTTTGGACCTTTCAGGGAGTTTGGCAAATCTAACTTAGAGGCGAGCTCATATGGGAAATTGGGGGACATTGAAGGCCTAGAAAATGAGTTGAAAACAGTGCTAGAGAAAGAAAAACCAAGTTCCAACAACAACAATTCTTCCCAATCTCTTTATAAAGTGGAAGCAAAAGTGGACATCAAGCCCCCATCAAGGTGAGATCAATGCTACTAAGTTGAATCCGTGGTTGCAATAGTTAGAATTTTATTTTAGTGTCCATAATATAGCATAGGATCAAAGTATATCATTTGCTCAACTAAAGTTGGAGGGCCATGCCCTTACTTGGTGGGAAATCCATATGGAGACACTTAGGTTGGAGGGTGATCCCCAGTAACTAAGTGGGAGGACTTAAAACCCTCATCAAGTCCCAGTTTTACCCTATTGGGTATGAAGAGGACCGATGGACCCATTGGCATTACTTCCGACAAAGGAAAGAGAAACCAGGTAGAGAGTAGCTCATATGTAGATGACAAGATTGTCTACACTACAATGTAGAAGGAGGTGAACCTCAGTAGCCTCCATCCCAAGGAATAAAAGGAGAGAATGAAACTCTTCCACTTCAAGATTCAGGTCAAAAAGGCCAAGGTTGATGCTCTATTTGATTCTGATTCACAGGCCAATATCATAGCAGAAGACCTAGTAAGTAATGTTGGAATGGAAGTTCATGATCATTATAGCCCCTACCTGTTGGGATGGGTAAATAAGGATGCAAAACTTGTGGTCGCAAAATAGTGCAAGATTAAATTCGCTATAAGTGAAAATTACATTGATGAAGTGGAGGTAGATGTAGTACTACTTGATGTTTGTGGTGTAGTGTTTGAAGGTCCTTACATGTATATGAGGGATGAAATATTTAGGAGGAGAGAAAACAAATACCATTTAATCAAAGATGGCAAATATTTCATCATTAATGCGCAAAAAGGTAAATCAAATATATCTTTGGTAAGTGCCATCCAATCCAAAAAGTTGATCAAATCAAGTAGGAAGTTTGTGTTGTTATTATTAAGACATAATCAACAAGAAGGTGAATCGGTAAAAGTAAATACATCTTTGGAGGAATGTACTAGAGAGCATAAACATAAGTTGGAGAAGTTTTTACAAGAACTCATAGAAGTTTTCCAGGAGCCTAAAGGGATACCTCCTAAGAGAGAAATGGAGCACATGATTGAAGTATTGCTTGATTCTACATTTCCAAACATTGGATTGTATAGACAGTTTGTTCTGGAAGTAGAAGAAGTGAAGAAGCAACTGCATCAACTATTGTAGTGGGGAGTAATCCAACCAACCAGCTCAACTTGTGGGTTACCTATTAGCATAGTACCCAAGAAATATGGGACTTGGAGGATGTGTATTGAATACAAATATTTGAATAAGATCACCCTCAGGAATCAATACCCTCTATCCAAGATCAATGATTTGTTAGATCAGTTGCATGATGTCAAGTACTTCACCAAGTTGGATCTCAAATCAAGATATCACCAGGTGCGAGTGAAGGAAGAATACATGGAAGACTACCTTCAAGACTAGGTAAGGTCTATATGAATGTTTAGTAATTCCTTTTGGTCAGTATATTGCACAATAGCCACATTTATGCATTTCATGAATGATGTATTGTGTCCTTTTATAGGTTCATTTCTAATAGTGTATCTAGATAATATATTGGTTTATAGTGCTACCTAGGAAGAGTATATTTCACATCTCAATCAAGTGTTAGAGGTATTGAACAAACATCAACTGCTAGCAAACCTTAATAAATGTGAATTTTCTTAGAAGTATATGGTGTATTTGGGGTATGTGATTGGGGAATGAGAACTTAAGATTGATTTTGCGAAGATGAAGGCCCTCACCAAGTGACAAAATCTTACAAATGTCACTGAAGTTAATATCTTTTTGGTGGTAGAACAATACCTTTGTAAGTTTATAGCTTCCTTTTTATCCATGGATACACCTCTCTATGCCATAACAACTAGTGGAAAGGGTTTCTAGTGGTGAAAGAAGCAAAAGAAATCCTTTGAAGAGCTCAAACAAAAGATCAGTCAATTCAAACTTATATAATCCTTTTGAATTGGAGATAGATGCAAGTGGATATGCTATGGGAGTGATTTTGATGCGAGGAAGGCCAGTATGCTATAATTTTGAAATCTTCCATAGTAGAATATCAAACTATCCTACATATGACAAGGAACTCTATTCCTTGATTGAAGATGTTAAGAAATGGAAGAACTATCTGATGGGAAGGCAGACCATCATTCACATTGATCACCAGTCTTTGTAGTATTTGTAGGCCCGGTGTAAGCTACAACAAACCCGCCACTACAAGTATATGATATTTTTACAATAATTCCATCTAATCATCAAATATATAAAATGTAGTACAAACAAGTTTGCAGAATCTTCTCAAGGCCATCTACTACCAATATCACAGCTTTGGGTACTCTTATGCATATGGTGCCTTTTACCCATGATGCATACAAGGAGGAATACATAGAAGATTAGGACTTCAAGGAGGTATTTCAATAGCTACAATACCAATTCCATGTAGAAGAAGTTGACATCAAGGATGGCTATAATCTTTGGGACAAGTTTCTCTACAAGCTAGTGAAGCTCTATGTTCTTAAAGGTGAGAGATTGATACTTATTAGAGAGGCTCATACTTCCAAATTTGTGGGTATGTTTGGTGTTGGGAATATAGTTTTCAACTTACAAAGGTATGTTTATTGGCCTAGAATGCCGGAATATATAGCTCGGTTTATTAGAGGATGCATACTTTGTTGTTCAAACAAGCCCAATAATAAGAAGCAAGGTCTATGCCATCCCTTACTTGTACCTACTAGACCATGGGAGAGCATCTCCATGGATTTTGTGGGTGGTATGCCAAGAACCAGGAAAGGATGTGACTATCTATTTGTGGTAGTTGACAAGTTTAGTAAGATGTGCATTCTCATGGCTTGTACAAAGACCATCAAAGAACAAGAAACAAAAAAAATGTTATTTGAAAAGGTCCAGGTGCACTTTGGGATACCAAGAAGCATAATCTCATATAGAGATACATATTTCCCATTTCCTTTTGGAATACACTTTGGAAGATGATGGACACCAAGTTGAAGAGGTCTACAACTTTCCATCCACATACAAATGGACAAAAAAAAAGTGGTAAGCATGCCATTGGTTCAAATTTCGAGGGGTTATAATCATAAGCATCCAAAGACCTGGGATGAGAATTTGATATACATCTAACACTCTTATAATAGAGTGATCCACACTTCCATTGGTAAGTCCCATTTTGAAACTTGTTTTGGATATTTTCCACCTTCACCTCTAGATGTTGTATATAGACAATGAGGGGGAGTGAGGGAAGATACCATAGGTGAAGCATTAAGAATTGAAAATTTTACTAATAAGATTAGGAAAATCCATTTGCATGTACATGATACATTGAAGAAGTCACATGAAAAATACAAGGCCATACATGACTAACAAAGGGTTGAGAAAACATTCAAGGTGGCAGATAGAGTTTGGTTTCACTTGAATAAGGAAAGACTACAAGGTCATGGTAAGAATATCAAGGCACTGTGGCATGGTCCTTTTGAAGTGTTGGAGAAGGTAGGATATAATGCCTATAGACTAAGTCTGCCTGTATATATGTGCATTTACTCAGTAGTGAATGTGGAAAATCTAAAACTCTTTGAACCTTCCTTGTTGGACCAAGAACTTGAGCAAGTCTTACCTTGTATATGGGACTTAGCACCAAAGGCTCAGGCCGATTTAACAGAATATATAATTTTACAGAAGAAATCCAGAACAACTAGATGACTACAATATGAACTATCTCAGGTTGGATTGAAAAGACAACTTTTAGACAAGGCTAATGGTACTTCAGGGAGTAGGTAGAGGAGAAATTTTCTCACCTCATTTAGTAAAATATTTTGGGGACCAAAAGTCTCCCAAATTGGGGAGAGATGATCCAAAATGGATCAATACATAATTTGTCATCTGTTTTGGTGCTTTTTGAGTGGAAAGAATGGATGAATTGTCTTGTAAGGCCCATTTTAGGGTTAGATCTTACTTTGCATATTTAGGTTCGAGGCTCATTTGAGGACTTAAAATATGTTTTTTGGGTCAAAATTTTATGAATAGAGTTATACCCTTTCAACATTGTTCTATGCTCTGAGATATTTCCAATGGCGCAAAGATAACCTCAATCAGAGTTCATATGGGGAAGTTATGCCTCCTGCAAGTTGACCTATCATGTTGACTACCATTGTACCTAATGGATTCCACATCATCTCTCAACACCCACACACGTGGAGCTAGTCACATGTGGACTTTCATAAACATTCTACAGGGTCCAAAACCCTAACCCTAATTAAGAGTCAGGGCATACAAAAAACCTATAATTAACTTTAGATGGTTATCATGACATTGTTAAATATTGAGCAACAAAGAGAAGAAGGGGTTCCATTTCTATGGTGTTATTGTATTATTCCATAGTTGAGTAAGAGCAAAGGAGTGGATATCAGAGCATAATAAAGGAAGTAGAAGTTCAT
Source organism: Larix kaempferi (assembly GCA_027924585.1). Taxonomy (NCBI): domain Eukaryota; kingdom Viridiplantae; phylum Streptophyta; class Pinopsida; order Pinales; family Pinaceae; genus Larix; species Larix kaempferi. The sequence continues at coordinate 12,274,586 of BSBM01000368.1, forward strand.
GTAGTACCCACACAAGCCACATTGTCATAAGTAACTTCATAGAAAGTACCACTAATATATTAAATTCACAATATAAAATAAAACAATCCATAATAATTATAAAATATTAAAAGCTTTGTTACAATGAATTGTTTCCAATAAAATATTCTTGATAATTTACAAATTTAGTAGAATAATCTTAATTTAATTCTCTGTAACTTGAGAAATAATACTCTTACCTTCCCATTTAAAAACCACACGAGATATCTTCAAATTCTAGAATCAACGAATTCAACTCCACATTGTGTGCAAAATGTTGAATATATCTTCTCAATGAATACAAATTTACTTAAATCAAGAAAATAAAATAAACTAATTAAAAATATGAAAGAATGCAAATTTACTTAAATCAAGAATAAATTCAAATTATTAAAAATATAAAATATAGCCTTTATGGAAAAGCATGCTCTTAATCTAGAGGGTATTTTGTTTGTTTTGTGAGTGTAATGAGGAATTGTTTTTTTAAAGGTGGTTTATCATTTGTTAGAGGGCTACTCTATCGGTATATGTGCCAATACTTGATATTCCAACACGAGAATCAAGGTATAGCCAGATTTACATAATCCATACATTTATTACAAAGGGACTCAACAAGAACATCATGTCACTTACAAAAATTGAACCTAGGTGGAAAAGGTAACAATCAATCCTCCCAACCACCCAAACTACATCCAATAAACTATATAATAATAAATTATTGTGTTATATAAAATTTGAAATTTTACAAGTCGATAACACTCCAAAGTGTTAAAATAAAATCTCAAAATATTATGACCTCACCACCATTAACTACATAGCATCTAGCAAAGTGCCGACACAAAGGATATTTCATGCCCAACATGATTTCTTCGAATCATAAAATGGTCCGTCCAAATGATATATTAGAGTATGGAATAACGAAGACCTTTTTCCAATGTCGGTTTAATTAGAATGATTTCTTCATTCTTATAAAAATTGGTATGTCCAAATAATATATATAAAACTACCTCACCATCCCTAACACTTGTTTTTGCATGTTGTATGGTTCTCGTGTTTCTCATGACCGACACATATGGAAAAATGTTGCATTAATGATAGAAGTGTGAATAGTAAGGATGGTGCAAGAACTTTGTGTTAGATATGTACCTAATGACAACACACTTTGCAACATTGTACCCCAAGTGGTTTGTCTTCCTCTATGCTCACAAGTTACAACCATGAAAGGGAGCATGCACCGTAATCCTATATGTCAAGGTGGAATTATTTCTAAAGCATAAACCTTCCCTGGTGTACATTCTTATTCTATATATAAACTTAGGATTTGGTTCATTTGAACCCATGGAAAATATCAAGTATTGGGGAGAATACACAAGATCTCATGGCTACAACGATCCAGTAGTAATAAGAAACAAAATTTATCACCACTAGCCCCTCTTAAGTCCAAACTTTTATTTTGGTTAGCTATAAGCATTAAAACCCCCACCTGGGACATTGTACAAAAGAGATATTGGTTTGGGATAGGGTAATGAATTCTTTGTAAATCAAATAATGAATCTGTCCAACATATTCTTATGGACTATTCATTCTCTAAAGAAGTATGGGAAGAGTCCCTCTCTTTAGCTATAAATATTTGAACCTAGGATGGACCAACTCTAGTTTAGGGTTAAAAAAATTGCATGGAGAGGGCATTGGTCGCAAACCATAGATCTCTCCCTATAATAGTCTCCTCATGTCTAAGGATTATATGGCAAGAACAATATTATTGTTGAAAATATATCTTACTTCCCTTTAAAAGTTTTCTATAAAATTAGATATATCTATCAGCCGGATATGGAGCAACACCCTATGCAAAACCTCCAATGTAGGTATGTATGATATAATTAGATCAACCAAAAGCATGTGTTCCTTCTTCCATGGGGATAGTCAAGGAAACATGGGGCCTAACAAAGCTAACAATATGTTGTATCTCTCTACTAATCAAAGCTTCTCTTTCCAGGAAAACCTAGGAAGGGGCAGTAACCATTGGGTAAAATTTCACACTCTAAAATTCTTATTAGAATTGGCTATAGAGAAGGATGCAGGAAAGATTCAAGTCTTTAGAATATCAAGTATAGTCATGGAGTGGGTCAAGGACACTTTTAGACTCCATAAATTAGCCTTAGGACCACTCTTGGACCAAATCAAACAAGCGGCTAGGCAAACTCATGAAATCACCTTTGAACATGTATATGGGGAGCATAAGACAAGAGCTAATGAGTTGTCAAAGGCTATTGTTAAGGGTAGAGGAACATAACCTGTGAGGGATATCTAATTCCCTCACTTAAATATGTTTTTGCCTATGTTTTATCTACTTTCGTTAAGATGGATTGTTTAATTTTGTTTTTAATTATGTCCCTTGAGGACTGGATTATGGTTCTACTTTTTTGCTAGAACTTGCATTACTTTTGATGTAAGGCTACAAGCTATTTTTTTAATAAATTTAGGATCGTGTAAATGTAATAATATGAACACAGATTGGTCATCTATCCAATAATTCTATAAGATTCTATGCTAACAATGCTTCAACAAATTTTGAATGGAACTTGTTTATGCTTTAACATAAAGTTACGATTTTGACCTCATAAAAAAAAGCAATAGTGACCTCAAAGTGATTATTTTGAGATACATAAGCTCATTGAATAAATTATAACTTGGCATGTGATTGTGGGTAATTTATATAAATATGCCACAAAAAGGAAATTTGTGAAGAGTTGTACATGTGATTAAAGTTATTGATATTTTACATAAAGCCTGTGAAGGTGTAACATGGGAATATGGTGTAGTAGATCGGGCAGATTATGTTGGACCACATTATTTTGGGACATGCATAGCTAGACATGAAAAAATGACCTATGTCAAATGATTTTGGAACATCTACCAAAAGTGGAGCACTTTTTTCTCAACCCAAGTTTACTTAGAGCCCCATCTGAATAAAGGGTCGTCGATTTCCTTGGATCACTTCAAGAAATCCAAGTGTAGAAATGGGACATTCTTGAATCCATTTGCTTTTTCACTAGTCGGCCACAAATAACTACTTACACAATCGAGGATAAGCTCAACCATATATCAAACTCATGCAAATGGAGGGTGTCGATAATCATTTTACTTCTTGTTATCTTAGATAATCATTTTACTTCTTGTTATCAAGATTATAAGAGGATGTTTTAAACAAAACAAGGTATAATGAATTGATCAACTACCCCAATTCACAAAAAAAGTGGAAAATTATGGAGGACAAATCTCTCACAAGATGACTAGTGACAAATGAATTTTCAATGTTGTTATGTTGCTTTCAAGTGTGTGTATACCAAAAAGAAATCTCATATGGTTGTTGGGAGTTGGGGCAAATAAATGTGAGTGACAAATAAATAAAAGTAAACAATGCTAACCCTTATGCATGCATACTAACTAATGAAGTATTCAAAGGATGAATTTAAAATATCTAAACAAAAATTGGGGTGGAAACCAAAGCAATTCTTTATCAAGTTGGTGGGAATGCAATATACTAACTAATATCACCTAACAAGTGGCTTGTAAACAAGGTCTCTATTTATTTTTTGTGGGAGGGTCCTTTGTTTTCTCCAAGGGGTTCTCTTTGTTAAAGCAATAGTCAAGCAACACTTCCCCTTATGCTATCAACACTTTGAAGAGGAATTTGGGTAGCATGATGCCAAGGATAAGAAAATAAATTTGAATGGAAGCAATGGACCTCTCACTCTTTGACACAATCTTGGCAACATAAGCTTAGCACAACAAAAGATTATAGAATGCATGGAAGAGGCTTGTATTTATAATCCAAATCTAATCTTGAATGTGAGCCAATTCCAATGGGAATGCACACGATTCAAGTATGGGCACCCATGTGCTTACATTGTCCAAAAGGAGGTCAATTAATATCCTATTGAATGAATAAGGGTAATTGGTATAGTCTTGGGATACCTACCAATATTCTAAAGCAACCTTTAGTATTAATGGGTTACAAAATTGGTTAAATCACACCACTACATTGGTCACAAAGGTATTGAGAGATATCCTACATGAGTCATACAACTAATAACTAGGAAATCATGTGACCCTTCTAATGGTCAACCTAGAGTTTGACTTGGATTTTGTTTGTGTAATTGGCCTCAATTCCATGTTTTTGAGAGTAATAGGTATGGTTAATGTTGTTTGGAATCTCTTTGGCTAAAATCACCTAAGTGTCATAGGTGGACAATTTTTTTGTAATAATAGATGTTCCCTTATGTGTGAGGTTAGGATGACATTGTATAACCAAAATTAAACATGTGTTTATTTCCTAATACTTGCAAGGACAGAGACAAAACCCAAATTGGATAAAGAAGCCAAGTGGAGAAGAAAATGCAACCACTTACAACACAACTAAAAAGGTGATAAGTCACACCATTTCTTAGAACATGGCAGACATACCCATGCTCATATAATGGTAAAATCAAGTACACCATGGGACCATCTATTTATAAATGTAACCAATTTATATTACAAGGAAAACATGAATGTTGCTTCTGTTTGAATGGTGATTGAGCAAAGTCACACTAGAGGGCCATAGAGCTGCAATAAAGGAGGTCGATTAGAATAACACCTAAAACATATAGAGAGTTGACTAAGGTTAGCTCAAACTAGAGACTCATAACAAATGTTGACTAATAATCATACACGTATCTAGTCAACAAATAGATCTAGAACATTGAATGAGTATCCACAATTTTATGACCGAGTTGTGGTAGAGCATGGGAGAAACCCTTTGGTTAGTAACCAATGAAATAAATGGTAACTAGATATGAGATGCACCTCCAATAATGATAATGGGTCTTAAATTAGGAGTACAAATTGACATGGAGTGAATGGATATTTCAAATTTGAACATAGGAAGGAACCTTGTTGTTAGGGGTTAATGATGAAATTCCATGATGACAAGTGTAGTAAACCAGTAATGATGGAAATGATAACGGTATATCCACTAGATAAAAGGCATAGATGGGTCCCTTAAAGAAACACAAGGTATGTATAGATGCAATGGAATTGGACTTGACATAAATGAGATAAGTTGGAAAAAATGTGTAGGAGCTCAGGACTTCCCTTAAATGGAGCATAAATAGAGGTTGTCCTAGGAAGCGACCATAAAAATGAACAAAAGAACTCAACCAATTCCAACATTGGGATACGAGGAGGAGTAATAATTGGGTGTACTATGGACCATGAAAACAAAGTAAGGGTTAACAAGAGGAAGACCCAAGGATGAGGGTGACAACATTTAAAGTATGATTTGTGTTAACCTCGAAAACTAGATGGTATGAGTGGTATGCATATGACCAATAGATTTTGTATAATGAATAGACAACATTGACTTAATAACAAAAATGCTCTAAAAAGGGTGGCATTGATGATTATCCAAACTACTTATGAGAGAATGATTGTTGGTAGATTATGATGATATTGAACATAGCTAAGGTGATTTATGCTATTTTCATTTTTTTAACTTGTTTTTGTTCATGTTTTTGTAATTCAATCATTTCGGTTAAGTGTTTTTGGATTTTTCTTTTACAAAGAATGAAAGAATCAATTACATTACAATGAGGAGATAGGTGTTAAATGCAATCAAGTGGTTTTGAACTTTGTGTAGGGAATATGATAACATATGGATGCAACCAAGGTGGGTACCTTCGGTGGGTCTCCATGAAAGGGGTGAATTAAGAGTTCAATGTAGATGGAGCTTAGACGCATGATTGAAGTGAAATATGAGTTCAACATAGTAAGAAGTAGAGAATGACACCAAATTGTAACCACTCAAGACTTTGAGGGTGAGGTGAAAAAATGAGAAGAGTGAAGTATTCATATTTTTTATACAAATTTGAGATAGAAGGACTCCCAATTCTAAGGGGAGTGAGTGAAATGGGTGCCAGAATGCCAATTGCAATAAACTAGGGAAACCCATTGAGGTATGTTTTTATTGTCATACAAGTGCAATGTAACTCACTCATAAATGGGAAGAAACGAGTTGAAATGGGGTGAAGTCTAAAGGTAGTTCAAGGATGACACATATGTTGATGATGCAGTTCTACATAGGGAATCTTATGTATATATGCTAGTTAAAAGATATACTTAAGAGGAATTCCACCTTTGATTATATCCTACATACATACAACAAAACCAAGTGTGCTAAAATAACTAAATGCAAAAATAAAATACTTTACACGGGTCCTTCATCGAATGAGATGAAGGAAAAGAAGATTATCCTCAAGATATCATGTGATGATGAGACAAATGGAGTCTCATTAATGGAAGACGTGTCATATGATATGTGAGTAAGGTCATGGATGTAGAAGGGATTGTTACTTAGCTGGTGACTAGTAGAGGCTTTTGTGTCAAGCAAAGGCTTGGGAAAAAGGGGAAATAATAGCTTGCATGGATGAATCGTGGTGGATGTTATGGGGGTTGTGTCGCATGGAAGTATAATAACATAGAAAGTCTAAAAGGGTCAAACAATCATGGGTGTAATGACCAAAGAATCAACATGGTGTACAAGTGATTAGTACAAAGAGGGGTGGCATGAGGTTATGGAAGGATGGGTGTGCCCCTAGCATGTGTTGGAGGATATGGTAGAAGCGTTGGGAGAGATGGGATGGGGGAACAAATTCCAACTAGTGAAGCTTCAAGACATGGGACAATTGTTAGTGGAGTAACTTAATAAGTCTCAAGTAACACAAGGATGAAGAATCCAAGTGTGATTGTCTAACATATGGATGTTGGGTGATGCTAGGATTATGGATGGGGACAAAACCAACATTCTTATTGTCTCTCATCTTCCCATGGTTCTTCCATGTATATATGAGTGTTTGTATTTTTCTTTGGAATCTTGGGAAGATCATAATGAATAGGTGATTGTTCACCAAGGGAAGAGACATGAGAAAAGTCGAAGCAAATAGGTGGTGTAGTGGAAGGGGTGGTACTTAGGGGGGGAGATAACAATAAAATATCTCGGTGATTAATAAATGGAGGTTAAGGGTTGTCATTTCATGGGTCCCAACTACTCCAAATGGTAAAAATAAGAAGAAAATTTATTGTATAGGATTCTCTTTATGGATTGTCTTTAAAGTGGGGGATCGTTGGTGGATTGCACTTCATCACTAACATTGTGGAGTGAATGGAGGCTTGCTTAGGTGTATGAAGAATGGATTCTAGGATAAGGTAAGGCATCTTAGATGGGAGGGTGATTCCCTAGTGGAAGTGGATATTGTGTAAAAGGAGGATGATCCCATATTATAACTTGGGGATGAACACTGTGATAAGGCCCACGTAATGATGAATCCTTGAAAATGTAGGGCCCGTCTCTACATAGGATGGAAGGTGATGGGTGGCCCTAACAATGGGTAAAACATTATTGAGATTAAAAGATGGGGTGGGTTCGTAATATGCAAGTTTGTCGATGGTGAAAAATTTCCCATTGTGTGGAAGCATCATGGTGTGTAAGATCAATGAGGAATTGAAGGGTTGTCTACAACTTTAATGTAAATAAAAAATAATTTATTAGCAATTTAGATGGGAACATTTTTAAAGAATCCCCATGGTTGCGGTGGGTTGTTTTCATAGGCATGGAGGGTGATGGTGGAGGGGTAAGTTATGGTTCCCACAATATCTTCCAAACCAATGAATACATGTCATAGGGAGAGGCACCTTCATCTACAATGCAACAATGAATAATGAGGTTCTTAACCATTACATGGATTTGGAACATGACAAGAGGATGGAGTAAAGGACCCACATTATCCAAATCAAGTGTTAACAATCGAGAATATGAAGGATTGACAGTGCCAAAGGTAGACAACAAGGCCTTTCAATGGGGAGAGAAGGTTTGAAGCACCTCTAATTATGACATAGTGAAAGGAGATCCAGCCCTGTCATTGAGAATGCTATAGTTATGGCTAGCTTGTGCATGTGGGTTATGTGAGGTCCTACATAAAGGTAATTTGAGCACATGGGTGTGGAGCCAACATTGGGCCAAGTTATTTGCAAGGGGTCATTAGAAGATAGTTGTGCATAATCTTGGATAGTAGATTCAAGGTTGGTCTTTCCATACACTTGAGTGGACATTTGAATGTGTATGTCACTAGATTTCATGTAGATGGGTTGGGAGGAATGGTATCTAGCTTGTGATGAACTAGATGGTGATGAGGATGTAGGGGCATCCTAATCATGGGTCACTAATTGTTGTTTGGGGTGAAATTATGCAAGGCCACGTGTGTTGGAGGGTTAGGGTTCCCTTATGTGAGGGAAACACTCTTGTTTTAGGGAGTGCTATTCTATTTACCTCACATACCTCGTAAGGGTTGAATCTTGGGTGGTTTAATATAATGATGGTTGTAGTACATTTATCCCATAAATACCATAGGGATGGGTGGTTTGCAATTGTGAATGAGGCTAATTCTATTACTCCCAAGCAAATTGTTTTGGGCCTTGAGTGGGGTTTCCCCTAGTGTTATTAGGGTTATATTATTATTTGTTCCCTTTCCCTTGGTGTTGATTATTGTCCTTATTATCCTTACCCTTGTTTGGTGGGTTGTGATGTTTTGGCTTGATGGAATCTATTGTGATAAATATTTGACTAGGTTAGGAGGAAGGGTTGACAAAGTTGATATTAGATTATAGTAGGGGATGATGGGGTATGAATTTTCCTTGTAGAATGCTAGGAAAATGGAAATATGGATTATGAGCTAGAGAGACATTGTAGGAGGTGTTGGGCCCATAGAAAGTAGTGGAGACACAAGTAAGAGTTGTAGTCACCACAAGATGGACCATGTTTACCATATGAGGTTCTAGCACTATTGTAAGAGGGGTTATTATGATTGTAATGGTGTATGTAATGGCTAGGTCCATGGGACACATAGATAGAGGTGGAAATGACAAACCCTATAATATGATTAATAGCATGGGATGGATAGATGTCAAAGGTGGTCCATGTGTAATGTGGGTAGGGGTGTTAGGGATAATAGTGTATAGGTATCATGATTGTGCATAAAGAAGGTAAAATTGTTGGGATTTTAAGATCGCCTTTTCATTAGGTTGGGGCATGGCAGTGGCCACATCTTTGACAATGGAAACAAGGAGTGATTTTTGAAACCAGTTGATGAGGAAGGTTTCTTTAAATTTGATCTTACACGTGTTGTGCCATTGATGCCTCTCATGGATATGATATGTGATGTAGGTGGTAGTGGTTTTTTATCACATCATAAGGATCTTGATTTTGGATCCATGACAGACCAATAATTTGGAAAAAGGTCAAGAATACCATGGCAATGGAATCGAAAGTGGAAGGAGCACTCGATGGTTGTTCAACATATCATTTGGAAAGAACCCTAGTGAGTGCCCATTGAAACAACCTATTTTGAATGAAATCTTTTGTAATATTGGAGAAAAACCATATATGAAATGTCATCACATGGTTGGATGGGTGCTCTCCAACTTGACCTTTAAAACGTGGGGATATCTAAAGGCAAATTGGTAGGCATGACTACCCAATTTATTTCATGGAGGAATATAGTCATTAATGAAATGTGATAAAACCTGAAAGGTACAAACTAGACATTAATGACATGATTTGTTTTCCATCCATGGTTGCATAAAGGTTGAGTCAAAGAATTGTGTTTGTATGAATAGATCAACAAAGTAATGTCTCCAAAGGGGACAAATACCCAGGTGGTGAAATAAGTGGTTTAGAGTGTGTTCCCAATGGTGACAAAATATGATTTTGGTGATAGGTTTTCTTTGTAAAAGAAACAAACAATCTCCTAAGACACACTAATGAAGCACACACAATTACCAATGGTTGAGAATGGGACTTTCAAATGTCTCAAATGACAATAATGAAATCCATTAATTAACACAATTGAATGTGTGAATGGAAGTTATAATGACATGCCCAAGGTGGTGGAATACAAAGGGCTAATCATTATCTATCTTAGGTGGATTTGCAATCCCATGAAATCCACCTAGTGGAAAACCTATGATTTGTACATTGGGTTACGTCTTCCCTGATTGTGGACAAGGGATTTCTAACTTCAAGCATACAAGGGGTGACAAGCAACTTGAAAGAGTTGGGAGACTTCATTAAACTACCATCCCCAACCTACACATTAGCATCCAAAATAGTATGTGTGGCCGTTATACTGGTAAGGCACAACTTCTAGAAAGGATTTAATTTCCCAATGAAAAAATCTATGTCTTGCTAAACTAACTCATAAACCATTCAAAAGATGAATGTAAATGATCCAAACAACATATGAGGGGGGAAGGAAAGTATTTCTTTATCAAGCCAATGGAAAGACAATAAAATCTAATGCAACATGAGGAGTGGCTTGTAGAGGTGGTCTACAATCCTTCTCCAAGTGAATGTCCTTTGTTTCCTCCAATGGGTTCTCTTTATTGAAGCAACATTTAGGCATCAATTCCCCTTATGCAACCAACACTTTGAAAAGAAAAAATAGGTAGCATGAGGCCAAGAAAATCCAAGGAATGTGTGTTGAAGCTAGGAACTTCTCGCTCTTTGAAATAATCTTGGCAACACAACCTTAAGCTATTTATGACATTAACCAGCCATGAGCCATGAAATTACTCAAATCATACCACTATAGGTATTCATGCGAATATTGAGAAAAATTCCACACAAATTACACAACTAATAAAAAAATAAATAAGGCAACCCTTTTGTTGGTCCACCTAAAGACTAAAGACTAAAGCGTGAGTTGGATTTAGATATACAAATGACTTACATCCATTTTTTTCAAAACAATAAGATTAATTTGAAATATGATTAATATCACTAATTATGTAAACATAAAATCTAGTCAAAACGATGCAAATAAATCACAAAATATTTGCAACATGGTATCCCATACGATTTCTTCCTCTATGCTCACAACCATGAAGTAATGAATGTGAAATACTAAATATAGTATCCCATATGATATGTCTTTTTCTATGCTCATAACCATGAATATATGTAATGAATGTGAAATGCCAAATATTAATAGAGACTTTGCACATTGTAGACTTAAATTTTAAAATATGTATGGACATATAACTTTCATACATGGAAACATGTATAAATTAAAAAAATTTAGGTATGGTTTTGATTTTTTTAATAACTTATCAAAACATTTAATTCCTTGTTTGAGCATTATATATATATATATATATATTAATAAAAAAGAGATAGCGTAGCATGAAAAACTCACATCGCACTAAGAAGGCCATGGAAATATAACTTTCATATATGGAAACATGTATAAATTAAAAAAATTTAGGTATGATTTTGATTTTTTTAATAACTTATCAAAAGATTTAATTCCTTGTTTGAGCATTATATATATAAATAAATAAATAAATAAAAAAGAGATAGCGTAGCATGAAAAACTCACATCGCACTAAGAAGGCCATGGAACTAATGGTCATCTTACTAAAAAAGACAATTTACCAAAAAATCTAACGTACCTGACAAGGAACATTTGAACTTTGTAATTCCACGACTATCATCTTATGATAAAAAAGCCAGTTTGAAACCCACCCCTAACTCTTGCCTTCCTTAATAAGGTAATTGCTTCTAGAATATCCATGGCCATTAGAGACTAAGGTAATTGCTTAGGGAACACCCAATATAAACCTCTCTATTTTTAGATGATATGTTCCTTTCTCATCCTAATGGTGGGCGCCAAACATTGTGTCACCCACTAAATAAGTAAAATGTGAGACGATGGGTTTCTTGGACTTTTGGGAAAATGACAAGGGAAGTGGGCACTGGGCTCTAAAGACAATAAAGTTGATGCAAAATGGATTAATTTTATTAAGAGATTGATTATTTTTTAATTCTGTTTGGAATATAATTTTTATTTTTTTAATTATCTAAATGCATGTAATGCATTTTCCTTATGTCTTTGGAAAAATAAGACTTAAGGTTTGGTGGGAAAAGTAGCTTTCTGTCCCTAATAACAATATTAAGAAAATTAGAAAAAGAGGCTTTATGGCTCCTTCCTCGTGTCTTTTATGTTTTATTAATCCATAATCATTTTGTCCTATAACTATGGGATTGCCTTTATGCTTTATTGAATTCAGATAGGGATTACTATGAATCTCTCTTTTTATTGGGATATCATTGCATTTATTGGAAAATGGTTAAAGGAATATTCAAATCTAAATTGTGAAATATAACATTTCATTTATAATTTAAATGATTGATTTAAAATTAAATTAATGAATTTATAGATAAACAAATTAATAAAAAGATTAAGTTGAAAATTACAATCAAATTAGAAAAATTATTTTATAAAAAACTTGTCATAAAAAGGTTTGTTAAAAAATTTAGAAGATAAATCAAATGTAAGTTTATAGAGCATTCAAATATGTGAGTTTATAGAGCATTCAAATCCATCCTCTTTATAGAGCATTCAAATCCATCCTCTTCAATCACAAAACCTAGATGTGAGTGGTTTTGTAGATATGATGGTAAATATGGTTTTTTCAGCTTTTAAAGGATAAACAAGATGACATGTGTTTATTGTTGAATGAACTGAATTATTTGATGTAAGGATCTATTTACTGATCTGTGGAGGGGTATATGTTGAACACAACTCTCACTTAAGAATGTTGAACTATATACTTTGATTTCGAAATGAAATATCAAGTATAGTCTTTTTTCTTGGTGAAAAAAAAACCTAGATCTGAGTGATGCGATCTTTGCTCTCAATTGGCTCCACTTCCATCTCCTCTTTAAAGTTGAATTCTTATAGAGCATAAAAATCGAAGTTAATAAAAGTGGAATTCAAATATAATAAGAAATGGTGGGGCTACTTCTTTGGTTGATCTTTAATCCTAAAATTTCAAATAATCAATAAATAATTTTGTAAATCTCAAACCTTGTTTCAAGGCATCTTTATTTTTCAATACATGAAGTGTTGGAGCAACATGATCATCTCACTTTTGGATTTGTTAGAGATAGTTAGTGGATAATCGAATGTTGACCCATGAGTTAACTAGAGAGGTTAATTGGGAAACCGACCAAAGGTGGTATTGATTCAGTTGACTAGTGTACAAGTCAAGGCAGAAAATCAAGAGATTTGAGCATGCCAAAGATGATCAAAGTTAACTACGTCTTCCTAATTCTAAGGGAGTTAGTTTTAAATTGGGCTATATATAAATGATTCTATGGATTTGTCTATTAGGTGTGATACATGTAAGTTTTTTTGTGATTGTGTGTTATCTATGGCATGTTGAGTTATGCTCATTTGTTCCTTAACACTGTAATGGTGTTTTTAGACACCACTTCTTGGAGTTCATAACTCTTAACTTATGGAATTCCCCGGTTTTCCAACGTGGTATCAGAGCTATTGCTTTGAGATCCAACATGTTCTCTACAAGTCCTTTTGGAGGCCATTGCTTGCACACATTGGTATTGAGTCAGATCTCTTTGGTAGATTGACTCGTGCTTTCAAATTGAAGGCTCAATCAGTGCTTAGATTTATAGAGTGATTATGAGTTCTAAGCAAGAACCCATGGTTTTGAATGGCCACAATTGTGGTATGTGAGCAAAATATATGTAAACACTATTAAATATTAAAGTGCTTTGGAAATTTATAAAGATTACAATTTTAGATTGTAAGGATGATCAATAGAATTTCATCATCGATGCAAAGGACACCACTATAAGAGTTATAAGGACCTACACATCCAAGGAGATTTTCCTTCATACAAGTAGGATTGATTGTCCAAACCAAGTCTAGAAGAAATGGAATAATTTATTTGATAAGATTAACAAAATTCAGGTTAGGAAGATTGAGAAAGAGTTGAACTCTCTTAATCCCCTGTCCTTTGACAAGATTGACGATTATTTGGCTAGTGTCAAGGAGATATAGTTGAAATTGGGTGAACATGGAAAGTATTTTGCTAATAAATATGGTGAATTTATAGAACTAGTCTTGATGAATTTAAATGCACCCTATATTGTATTTTGTTCAACACTCCATGCTAGTTTGGATTCTAGAAAATAAGATAGTAAGGAATATACCTTTGATTCTTTCTATGGTTTGCTAAATGGGGCACAAGAAAAGTTTCTTGATGAATGTAAACTTGAGATTAAACAACATGTCCATCTCCTTAGGGAAAATGTTGACATAACTATAGAGAAAGAGGTTGATAATACAATCAAAAGAAAGAATGGGATTGTGTTGACTAAATTGATAAGAAGGATGATGACCATATATTGACTAAGAAAGGTAAGGATAAGAAGATCCATCAATTTTGTGGGAAGCCAGAATATGTTGAGAAGACTTGCCAAAAGAATACTAAATATCTTGATGACAAGTTCAATAATATTGAAGGTGAGGTGTTGAATAGTTGGTCGACTAACCCACAACATCAAAATTTTGAAGGTAATGGAAATAGTTGTACATTCTCCATTAGTACTTATAAATCATTTTATGCTCACACTTCTAAACATGAGTGGATAGTCAAATCCGGTTGTACTCATCCTATGGCTAAGGACGATTCTCTCTTTTCTTCATTAAGTAATGATACAAAAGAAGAATATTCATTGCAGATTATTATGGAATTAATGTTGATAGTTATGGTAGGATTGAATGTGATAATGGTGTGATCACTAATGTGTATTATGTATAGAGTTTGAGTGCTAATTTGTAGTATGTGCCCCAACTAACCCAAACTAGCAAAAAGGTTGAATTTTGGCCTAATATTTTTGTTGTGAAGAATATTAACAATGGATTTGTTATTGTTGTTGAGGGTATTCTTGGCCCTAAGCATAAACTATAAGTTTTGTGATTTCCCTAAGAAGGATGTAGACCCAACTGCACTCATATATAGGACTCACGACTCAAGTATAGTTTGGCATGAGCAACTCAGACATCTATATTTATAAGTATGAAACTAATGGTGAAGTTTAATATGGTTAATGAGATACCTAGGGTAGTGCCTCTTGATGGTGAATATAAGGACGCATGCTTGAAAATAATAACCATATTGCATTTGTGATAGGGAAAGCATGGAGAGAAAAGACTACGTTGGAACTATTCCATAGTGATCTTTGCACAATGAACCAACTTTCATTAGCAAGTGAAAGGTATGCTTTGAACTTCGTTGATGATTTTTCCAAGTATACTTGGGTATATTGCTTGAAGAGTAAGGATCATGTGTTTGAAATTTTCAATGAATTTAGGGAATTGGTTGAAAAACAGTGTGATCGACCTTTGAAATGTCTAAGATTAGACAATGGAGGAGAATATGTTAAGGCATTTGATATATACTTGTCTCAAAATGGTATCTCTTAGTCACCTCATTAAAAGGAAACTATGGGTAATCCAACTGAGCTTGAAGCATATGCATATGAATTGGAGAACGAATTAAATGTTGTATTGAGAATTTTGTAAGGCATAGATCAAAGCTTGCAACATTTCTATTGTGAGCTTGCTAATGTCTATAATGAAAGCCATCAATGGACGATAGATCAACAAAAGCTACAAATTTAGTCCGAGTCACTCAATAGATGGTAATTTGAGATGTGACTCATAGCACATGTAGAGACTACAAACATGCAAAGACTCCAACTAAGAAAATGGAATTAATTGAAATTTTAGTTGGAAAATTGAAAAAAAACATTGAAAAGTTAAAGTGAAACCTCACATTACTTAGGATTCTAGTGGAGTAGCATGCATTCCCTTGTGTTCGTGTTATTAATGAAACTGTTGAATTTTATAATTGAATCTTGTTTGAGTACTTATAAATAGGATGAGAACCAAAAGAAAGGGATTGTTGCTTGTTCCATTGTTTTGTAAAACTTCTTTCTAGAACTTTAATCATAAGAGAAATCATATTGGCCAAGCTATTTTGAGAGGAAGACTTTGAGTTTGATGTTGTGAGCCTATGGAGTTTCTTTTGTTGCTTTGTTGAGCATTGAAGTTGTAGTAAGAATGTTTGTTTACAATGTAGATTATTCTCATGTCTAAATAGTGCATTCTTGCTTCTGTTTTTCTCTAAAATGTGTCTAAAGAAGTAAGTATGTGATTGTAATTACTTGTTTTTATTCTAGACTACGCATATTAATATTGATATTTATGTTTATATTAACTCAATAAATTTATTTCTAAAGATAGTAGTTATATGTTTGGTGATGTGCTTAAATCTCTAGTTATTCTCTCTTAGCTAGAAAGTCTTAGAATAAATTAACGATTTGCATATAGTATAAAATCACATTTGATACTTCTCACTAGAGATAACCTTATTGTTGAAGAGGGAATTTCACACTATCAACATCACTCCAATTCAAATCCTACTTATAACATATTTAATCTTGATCTTTCTTCCATCTAAGTTCCATCTTTGAATAGAAGTGTGGGTTGAACTTTGTAGGGCTCATCCTAGTTCTGATTTGTCTGATAGTGTTCATTAGATTAAATATCTTCAGTGTCACCCATCGGCCCCAGTCAAAATAACACAAAGCATGGAGAGGGTTTTGAAATAGGCGCGGAAAAGAGCTTGAAAAAGCCCAAAAGTGTTGTTCATAAAGCATTGCATGGGGGGGAGACTTGGCCTATTTCATGAGGGTTTAGTCATTTCCATCATAACAACTAGGTTTTAAGGTAACACTGATTTTGTTACGAATGTGTTAAGGTAGCACTCTTTCAAGGATTCCAAACTTGCCTTTGCATTTAGGGGCTCTGAATCTTTCACTTCTCTCAACACTATCTTAAGGTAGCACTATTTTTGTGCCCTACATAAATTAACAAATTGATAGATGAAAAGATGAGTGGGAAAAGTTGTGACATAGGATGATGCGCCAAGTGTTCATTTTAGTCCATTTCAGAACTAGTCCTGATTTTGGTAGTGTTCAAGTCCTGAACTTACAACTCTATAATGAAGAAAATGAAGAAAATAACTCTATAATGCATTTCAAAGTATAAGCTTATCAAGATATTTCCAATGAGGCATCACATAAGCATTAACTTTAACTTCTAAATTTGCTATTAAGAAACCAATCTTATATTCTTTGCTATAAAGCAAGAAACTATATGGTATGTTCATGCTCACTAAAAAGGCAAATAACAATATGAAAAACCATGAACTTGTGCAACTTTTAGAAGCATTTAAGACTAATACCCTTTGGAGGTTGAAGAAGATATGTCTTAAGAGTTGTCCATTGTTCACTGTACCTAGATATTCATCAATAATGATATGTTCATTGTCATTGTTCATTGTTCCCTTCATTGTCCATGGAATCCCTCTCCCCTGTCCATGTGAATATAAATGCCTGCTTCACGACCCATAGCTAAATAGCAACCACTAGCAGACTTTATAAAAAAATTGATGTGTTCCTCCATGAATCTAGAAGGATATTACACCATACACTATTCGAATGTTCGTCGATGAATATTTTCAAGCATATACTTTTAGCTAAATAGCAACCACTAACAACCTTATAAAAAAAAATGTATTCTTCCATGAATATGGAAGGATATTACACCATATACTATTCGATTACGAGGCTCCATGAATGTGTGTTCAAACATACAATATTCGCTTATACAATCAATATGAAGAAGAGAAAGCAACCTTAAACATAATACAACCAATCCAAATTATCTACCCCTCTAGTAAACCAAGACCTAATATTGTATAAATATGGTCACAACCCTAACTCGTATTACTCTTTCTCAAAATATATATATATATATATAACATGTGTTTGAACTTTGCGCATTTTCACTTTATATCTCCGAGTCGATTGTTTGTGTTTTCTACCATGCATTAATTTAAAAATTGATTAAAAATTGATAATTCAATGTACCGAAATGTATGTGCTAAAATACAAAACAAAACATGTAGAGAGGCATATAACTGCCAAAAAAGTGACCAATAACTTCACACAACCTAATAATGTGGTCCATTAATGGTGTCACAGAATATAGAATGTGACCAATATTGTATAAATATGGTCACAACCCTAACTCGTATTACTCTTTCTCAATATATATATAACATGTGTTTGAACTTTGCGCATTTTCACTTTATATCTCCGAGTCGATTGTTTGTATTTTCTACCATGCATTAATTTAAAAATTGATTAAAAATTGACAATTCAATGTACCGAAATGTATGTGCTAAAATACAAAACAAAACATGTAGAGAGACATATAACTGCCAAAAAAGTGACCAATAACTTCACACAACCTAATAATGTGGTCCATTAATGGTGTCACAGAATATAGAATGTGACCAATAACTTCACACAACCTAATAATGTGGTCCATTAATGGTGTCACAGAATATAGAATAAATGGCATGCATTTCCTGTTTGTCTCTCCAACACAAGCACATGATAAATGGTCTCGTCAAGTCCCTAAAACCCTCATAATTGACGTCCTACTTCCGAGACAAAAGTGGTCCACCTTCTCAAGTGTGGTCCTCTAAAATAATTGTACTGACATTTCCTTTTACAATAAAATAAAGGAGAAAGTACACTAGTTTGATTGTAAATATAAGAAAATTACCTTTCATGAGAAATTTAAGAAAATTCCAAATGTAATGTTAACTCTTATGGTTCGAGAAACATAATATTTATATTTTAATAATAATTTAGAAAATAACAATTTTAATATCAATTTAAAAAGTTTATATATATATATTCGGTTTCACAAACTTTTGATTTTGTATATGCTTTCGATGGTACATTACCTTTTTTTTAATGTATAATCATATTTTTATTTTTGTAGATTGTATAATAGAGAAGTGTTCATAACCGTTGGATCATCCCACTTCCAGAGGGAGTTGGGAGGATCATACTTATTGTAACATCTCAATTTTCTACATTAGTATAAGTATAATAGTCTATGGTATTAGTAAAAAGGATAAAGTAAAATATAAAAAAGAAAAGGAAAATGTGCAATTGTGATTTAATTTAGGTGCATGTGTGACAAGTGTGTCATTCATGCAAAATTAAAAAATTGAGTGAAATTTGAAAATTAAGTAACCAACATAGATCCAAATCCTAGGCTCTATCAAGCACCGAGAGGGATCAAATTTTCTTGAGGTGCAAACCTCTCCTTGAATAGCTCCCTGAGTGCAATACCTGAGCCACCTAATCCTAAGCTCTAAAGTCTCTAGTTTAAGTCTCATATTTACTTTTCACTTTGTATTATTCTTTTTTGTTTATGTCTAACATAATATTTATTACTTTTTACTTTGTATTATTCTTTTTTGTTTACTTTGTATTATTTTGTTACTCGACAAACTCTCTAAAATCTCATATTTACATTTTATTTTGTATTAAAAGTAAAAAGTAAAGTCTCTAGTTTAAGTCTCATATTTACTTTTTACTTTGAATTATTCTTTTTTGTTTATGACCGACATAATATTTATCACCTAATCCTAAGCTCTAAAGTCTCTAGTTTAAGTCTCATATTTACTTTTTACTTTGTATTATTCTTTTTTGTTTATGGCCAACATAATATTTATTGAAATGGTTGAGAATCCGCAGTGAGAATTATAGCCGGCATCTTATGTCTTGATGATGAGCCAAGGATAGCTCGAAACGTAGACAACATAAATTCACCTACCATAAACTCTCCACAAGATGCCAGCTATAATATTTATTACTTTTTACTTTGTATTATTCATTTTTGTTTACTTTGTATTATTTTGTTATTAGACAAACACTCGACAAACTCAACAAACACTTGACAAACACTCACATGTTACAAGATCTCCCTCATATTGCGCTGTAGAGCGCCTCTCGGCGCAATAAAAGGGGGCAAGGCCAAGAGGTGGGGGCTCTAGTCTTGCTAGTTGATTTTGGGGTTTGTTGCTTAGTTGCTTGTGCACTTGTTTAAGAGCGAGGCTAAGGAGGAGGAGAGGGTGGAACACATGTTAATAGAGAAAAGAGTTAAGGTCTTACTTGGCCTGGCATAGGGTCAATTGTTGAGGGCTCAGGGGCCTCATCTTCTGCTAGGGGTTGGTTAGGTGGAGAGTTGTCCCCCCAATTGTTGTTGTGGATAGAGGAGTTGATTACTAAAGGAGGACAAGGTATGCACGCAAATTGGTTAAACTAGTCATCGATTAGGTAAATAACTCAACTCTTATCATTGGAATACATATTTTTAATTTATGCTAGTTATCTAAGAGTTAGGTATTTGATCGATGAATAAACACTTGATAGATTAATTATTTCTTAAGTTTTTCTTAGTAAATCTGCCATTCAATTAGGTTTGAACCTAGACCTCTTGTTGTAGACCATGTTCCTTCCTTGGGCCATACCCCTATTTCTAGTAGAATGAGACAATAAATTAGATGAATGGTAGGTTAATCAATAATAATCTTGGGATTAAGGTTGCATCTATTGATTATCATGGTCTCGTATTAGACTTCATAGAAAATAATGGCAAATCTAGTACTCAATCCCTGACATGCAATGCACCATTTGTAGTGTAACTCACTATATATATAACACTAAGCATTGTATAATTGTTGTTGTATTTAGCCTTCCATAGAATCCAAAAGCATTCTGGTTGAATTCTCTCACATATTTCTTTTTGTTGTATTTTGTTTTTTATCCTTTATCTATATCCATATTTTGAGAAGGATTAAGCTAAAAATGGGGTGGATCAACCCAACTTTGAGAGGTGTGACCTTTTGGACCTTCACTTGAGTAGCCATGCCTTTGGAAGCAAAAATATGGGGCTATGGAGTATGGTATGAATAATCCTTCACCAATTTTTTTGAAAAATATATCAATGAGGGAGTGTTAATTATTTCTAACAACCAAGATTATATTTCCAAAAAGAAATGTCAAATAAAAATACATGTGTCAATAATAACTAGTTTAAATCCAAATGAACAATTTTGCAATCAACAATGCTACACCAAGCCTATCAAATTGAAGCAATTATGGACAATTTTGATAGCCACATATATTTATATGAATCAAAGTTTAAAGTTATCCGGAAAATATTTACTGATATTGAAGATCCAATAGGGTGGTGTTCGAGTGTTGGTTATATGGTGAACAATGGTTTGTTAAACTACCCAAAAGATCACAATATAGGGGTCCCCTCACTACTACTAAAACAGTTGGGGCCAAGGTGAACAAGTCCTGGGCAACTTTTGTGGACCAGTTACCCCCATGTCACTGAAGTCCAATGTGACACTTTATGGGGATTTAAACATTTGTGAGCATGCGAGTGATTGCATGATTATCCTTCTTATTAAGCATCACAAACAAAAAGAGAGAGAAAGAGAGAACACATCCACTTAAACATAATTCAAGGATGGGGGTACAAATCGTTAATAAGAGCTCCCCAAATCCACAAATGAATAAAATATCATTAACATCTGAAAAGCAATAAATCCCAAATCAATACATCTGCAACAAGCTAGACAAAATGCACTTTAACTCATTTACAAGGTTTCCTTAACACTATACTAAAGATTACACAAAATGTTTTAAATGACTTGAAAACCAAACCCAACATAGTCCAACAACAATTAAGAGAATCTCTTTCAACTAGTTGTAAGGTTTAGGATCAACATTGAGATTGGAAAAGAAAAATGTTAATAACAATAAACAAAACTCAAATGAATTCTTCATATTTAGATAAGAATAAAGATAATAAGCTCATTTAGCTAATGAATTCAACCCAAGATTGAATTGAACAAAGACCATTACCAAAAATCAAATAAAGAAATGAAAGTGAACAATCCTGATTGCCTAATAAATCAATTCATTTTTATCGAAACCACTCAGGGATTCGACCTATGGAAGGCAATGCTCTACAAACACTATCATATTATGTATTCTTATTGGTTTGTAAAACAAAGAAATCTACTTGGAAGGAGTATTTCCCTAGGAATTGAAGTTTTAAGGGTTGATGAGGAGCGTACATTTTGGGATGATTTCTATGGGCTAGTAAGTGAAAAGTCTACAGTGAACTTTGATACAAGCCTATGCGTTAATATTTTTATAATTCCATGCGTTAATTGGATCAATTCTATGCATTGAATTTGAAAATAAAGTCTACATTTTGGAAATAACAAAGACTACACATTCGGAATATATATCATTAAGCTTGCTTATAAAATATGTCATCCAGTTTGCACATTGAAAATGACACAAGATATACACCTATGCATATAGATTTATACTATTCTCTATACATTGGAAAAACCAAAGGTCTAAGTGTTAGAGATTCCAAAGGTTTGCACATTAATTAACACAAGTTTTATGTATTTAGTTTTCATGTGTAGTAAAAATCATAACTAGCTCGCTTGCTTGATATAGACTCTATGAGTTTTAACCAATATTTTTTCTTAAAAGGATACATATGTTACTTTTTAACCCCCCTTACTTGGATGTAACTTAGTTGATTTAAAAAGCTATATATGGAATATATTGTACCCAAGAAATATCATTCTTTGATCCAATGTAGTCTAAATCCTTTTTTGTCAGGAAATGATTTTCTTCTCTCTGGTCATATCTTGGAATCAATAATCCATGCAAGTGCTTTAATGAAATTCTCAATCAAATGAAAAAAATGGTAAATAATTGATTATGATATACTGAATATTATAAATGTTTTTATTAAAATCGAATGCGATGTAGTCACCTTAAGAAGGATGGATGTATAAGAAGACACCGAGGCTTTATAAATGTTTTCTTTGTGAAATATATGATAGTTTTTAACTTATGTAATGACAATCACATAATAAAAGTCATACTTTTTTGTTTTTCTTATTATTAATCTATACAATGATAATGATATTTTTTGGATTATCAAATTATACTCATTTTATTTTAGTCTTTGTTGTAGGCAGAGACTATATATTCCACAACTTAGTTGATTGAAAAAGCTATATATGGAATATATTGTACTCAAGAAATATCATTCTTTGATCCAATGTAGTCTAAATCCTTTTTTGTCAGGAAATGATTTTCTTCTCTCTGGTCATATCTTGGAATCAATAATCCATGCAAGTGCTTTAATGAAATTCTCAATCAAATGAAAAAAATGGTAAATAATTGATTATGATATATTGAATATTATAAATGTTTTTATTAAAATCGAATGCGATGTAGTCACCTTAAGAAGGATGGATGTATAAGAAGACACCGAGGCTTTATAAATGTTTTCTTTGTGAAATATATGATAGTTTTTAACTTATGTAATGACAATCACATAATAAAAGTCATACTTTTTTGTTTTTCTTATTATTAATCTATACAATGATAATGATATTTTTTGGATTATCAAATTATACTCATTTTATTTTAGTCTCTGTTGTAGGCAGAGACTATATATTCCGCTTTATCTTATTAATTTATTCTGTATAGAAACATTTCTAAAATTTGATTATAGTTTACCTAATGTTGTAAGAATTTATCTATTTATTTGTGTTTATTTAATAAAATATTTTAATAAATGTGTAAGTCTTATTGGTTGAAAGTGCTTGAAAAGACAATTTTTATTATTGGCAGGTATTAAGAAAAATAAAAATAAAATGAAAATACAAGAAGACTTTAAACTTGCTAATGTTAATCTAAATATTTTCCTTTTAGTGGACATACAAGCGTACTTGTCTCAATTTGATAAGAGTTCACAGGTCTGCAAGCTCAAGAGTTGATAGGTTTGCAAGCTCGCAATGCCACATGTTTATAGTCTTTTCTACATTGAAATCCATCTTCATTCTGATGCATAGGCATTATTTCATTGTTATAGTTTGTGAAATCTCTCCTATATTGAATTATATGTTTATGATCTACATATTAACAGGTCCAGGTCCAGCTATGCATTGGGATGTTTTTGTTCGGTCAAGAGTATCAAGCATTATTCCACCTTTCATCAAATGTCATTAGTTTGGATAAGGAGAATTTTCTTTTTCTTAGGCTTTGGCTTGGATCTGCATAATTTTTGTTGTTGTTATTTTGGCCCCTCTTTTCAGGTTTTAGGTTTCTTTTTACTTACAGAATCGAAGATGCTTTTTAATTATAGAACCGAATATGGGCCAGAGCATGGCGTCGAAAGGAGAGGGTTTATGTTCCAGTGAGAAAACCCCTTGCAGGTAATGTCAAATCTCTTCGATAAACCATTTTTATTCATAGTGAAGCCATGGGAAATCGCAATTGCTTTAAGTCTTTTTTTTTTTATAGTTCTTGCGTATTGGTTTGATCTGGTTAATTTCGGAACAGGTGAAGAGGATCTTTCGCCATTGAGGGGACGAGAAGCTTCGGTCTGTATATCTTCCGTATGTTTATTGACTTGATTCTATATCTATCAATCTCAAATTTCAATTCGCCACCGATGCGGTTCTCTGTCAATTTTTTTTAATGCGGCATTTAAATGATTTGCAGGAAATTTGTTGAGATTAAGTGACACGAGGGATGATATAGGACGAAGAGTACTAACGTGCAATGTCTTGATTGGTGGTTCGTACGATCTTTTCTCCTCATTCATTCTGTTAGATAAGCTAGTCATTGATTTTTCTTCAAATTCATACATCCGTTTGCCTCAAAAGGAATAAAACAGTCACTAATTCGATTTCT
The DNA here is from genome assembly GCA_027924585.1 of Larix kaempferi. Lineage (NCBI taxonomy): Eukaryota > Viridiplantae > Streptophyta > Pinopsida > Pinales > Pinaceae > Larix > Larix kaempferi. The sequence goes on from BSBM01000368.1 coordinate 12,299,247, forward strand.
CATACTCTGTGTAGGTACATATTCTTTAGGCACGCAATCGGCTATTCTCGATATGGGTAAACAACTAATTGTAGATGATTAGGGTTAACATTATTTTCTTTGATGTTTCCCTCTTCCCTTGCAATATTTTGCCTGGATAATTTTATTTGGTCACAGTATGTATAGCAGAAGATAGATCCCTATATATGGTTTTTCCTGCTAAATAATGGCCTGCATTAGTATGCATAGAGCCCTAAGAGCAATGCTATCTTTTTGAGTTGTTGGATGAATTCATTGCTACGAATAATTTTGCTACGAGCCCTCAGAGTACTGCTATGTTTGCAGACATATGGCGAGAAGAATATAATGGGCTTATGGGTCTTTGTCCTATAGGTACAATTGGGTGCTTTTGGACGATATTTTATTTTTATTTGTTACCTGTATGTTGCATTTTTTGCTGGGAAATTTTATTTTGTTGCAGGATGTAGAGTAGAACATAGATGGTAAAGATGAAACCCTTGATTTTGGATGGCCATTCCTTTAATTTTGTACTTGAGGCAATTTTGCAGAGCTTTTATATGCATTGTCGAGCAAAAGAAGAATTTAATTTTGTACATGAGTGATTTGAGTTTGGTTTGTAGAGCTTTTAGATGCATTGCCAAGCAAAAGAAGGCACAAAGATGATGGAGAATCTGATAGTTGCAGTGAGCCAATTGATGATGAAGATGGACTAGAGGTAGATTTCGTAGAGGACTTTTTTTCTCCTTCCCACTATTTTTATCTAAATATTTTCGGATGCTATTATTAAGTTATTGATGTATCATTGGTGCTCATGCAATTAACATACATGGCTACAAAAGTGCAACATGTATGTAATGACCTTTGCGATATGGGAATTTTATAAACAGATGGTCAGGGATTGTGTCAATTCATTTGCTTTGCTAACATATCAATGTATTTTGAACCCTTGCAGGTGCCTGGATTGAAGAGACCCAAGAAAATGCCGAAACATGCTTATGAGGAATGGAAATCTTCAGTCCTTGCAGTAAATGAAACATTTAAAGCCATAAGTGAAGCTTGATTAATAATGTACTGATGGTTCATTTGGAAAATCCTATTATCTTCAAGGTTGATGATATATAGTGGTGTATATGTGCAGGACTTGAAAAGAAAACAAAGCAAATGCAGCTGAGTTTTGTAAAGAAGCCTTCACAGAATGTACCTCTTGAAGGCTCATAGCAACGATGGAATCCTGACTGATTTTATGTAATGGGTGCTTGATTGGTTTATCAAATTATGTAATCCAAATGTCATATGATTTGGATTATAAAGTGATGGTTATCCTAACTAACTAATATCGAATAACAATTAGATTCAAAGAAATGCATCTGAAGATTTATTTTACAGGAAAAAAATTATTATAGTCTGCAATAATGTGTCTGAAATGGGTGCCATTTGGTAAAGACAAATATGTTATATTGAAGTCCAAACCTGTTTCATTGAGAGGAATCTAGATTGAGATATCTTATTTTAAGGAATGTATTATGATGACTTTACTTTATAGGTAGTTATTTAGTTTCACATTTTTTATTATTATTAAAATTGTATTTTTTCTCATTATTGAAATTATATTTTTTCTTATTATTGAAATTGTATTTAGTATTAAAAAAATACAAATGTATAGCAGAATATATAGTTTTATATATTTTTTGGAATTTCTACAACAAAATTTATAAATCCAAATATGCAAGTTCCTCTACATTTTTCAACGCTTTTTGAAGCAAAATTTAGAAGCCAATATTCAACTCATGAACTGAAATTGTGCATAATTTTTGGGTTAACATTGTATAATCTCCTGTTCCAATGCATTTTGGTTGAATGCTTCAATCATTGTTGGGGAGTTGTTGCAAGATGATAGAGTGCAGTAACTTTATCCAACTTATAGATGATGATTGAAGTTTGTTTACTTGATTTTCAAGTCAAAACATTAATAACAAATTTCAACTATATTTTTTAGTTTACAATAATGTAATAACTTACAGAAGGAAAATGGGAAGGGGCTAGAGGGCACAAGGGATACTTTAATTATGAGGTTGTACAGTTTTATATCTTTATGTAAATTTGAATTATTACTTAAAGTCTTACTTAAAGTTAAAAATATGCAATGGATTGCCTAGATCATCCTTTAGAAGTCGTGTCCTAAGATCACTGAATGATCATCCAATGGGACGACTTCCAAATCCATATTTCCATGCCACTTTCCAAATTTCACTGGTGCTGCATGAACCCTTCCCATTAGTGGATTCACAACCGAGTTTACCATCTTGAACTTGGTCTCACTGAACTCAATTGAACTATGAAGGGATGCTACGATTTGACTGCTCACCACACTATGAGTGGCACTGGTGTCCACCAATGTTGCCACCTTTGAACCACTCATTGTCACATCCACAAAACAAAACCCATGTTGGTCTTCTTGAGAACTAACATCTTGACTCAATGTCAAGTCACCAAGGCATGCCTTCGATTCCTCGACTACCTCATAAATTTTATCTAAAGGTTGTTGTGCCTGAACCATACTCATAGCGGCCAGCCTCATAGTTGGGCTCTCTTGTTCTGCATCTAAGCAAGAATCCAACATTTTCCTTTTTGGACAACCTCTTGTGAAGTGACCTTCTTCGCAAATGTAGCATCCTACATTTCCTCATGGCCTCTTGCATACCTTTGGTTGCTTCTGTGTTGTTCCTTTTTGGGTGTCTTCTATTTTTTACATTGACTCTAACTTTGCCATCCTCCAAGCCTATGCCTAGTCCGATAGCTCCTGCAACCGTTGTACTTATTTCCTGCGTTGTGTAACTAGCTCCTCGAACATCTTGTCCATTCCACACCTAATATTTTCCCAACAGTTCTCTGTGGCTTCCATCAGAGTCTCTTGTAACTTATATCCTCCTTGCACTTCATCCTATGCCTCTTGCTGAGTGCTAGCATCATGTGAAGTTGATATTGCAATCTCTCCAATCCACCGAATCTTTAGTTGTCATGGGCGCACTTCACATGTGCTCCAACCCATTCCAACCATTTTATCCAAATCTCTTTGGAGTCTGACTTCTATTGAACCTGTCAACCCTGCGGCACCCTGTTATGCATTTTGTCCTTTGAGAACTTGAATAATTGAGAAATTAATGAAAACAAACTTAGCTTTGTTATGTATTGTATAATGATTAAGATATTAAAAGAAAAAAACTTATTGTGATCATTAAATACTGAATTAAGTATTACTTTAATTCAAGTAGGTTGTTAAGCAATTTAAAACTTTGAAATATACTCTTTGTCTACACAATCTCTATCATTGGCAACATCGAGTGAGGCTCTTTCATAGAGGCAATCACTTCGGAGACTTGAATGCATGACCTCTTATTTTCAATTGAAAGCTTTCAACAACCTCCATAAATTATGGTCACAAAATCATAACCATAATCTAACTTCTTTGTTCTCATGTATTATTGCCACTCCTAAGGAATGTTCAAAAAATATGTATAAATATTAGAAGCACATTCTTAACAAAGTTGGATCGAATGTTCAAAAGTTATTGTTTTGAAAGATTAAGGAGTAGAATTTGATTACTGAGTTTATTAAAGTTGGGGAAAAAGTACTTTAAGAATCAATAATAAAGAAGATGGCAGGAATCAATATTATATAGACAAGTATGGCATATGTTCAGAACATGTTAAATGTGAAGAAACAATGTGGCTTAGATGTAATGTTATTATTTTTTGAATTGCCCCTTCTAAATTGAAGTGACACAACTTGTTAAGCAATACAGTTATATTTTGGATTTTTTTGAAGAAGGTTGTTGATCATATTCTTCTAAATCTTATAATTCATAATTTGACATATATAGATGGGCTTTGAGTATGTCTCAATAATTTTGATTCATAATATTTCTATATATGTTATATGTTAGTTAAGTGTAATTTTGTCAAAATTTAAACTTAAATAGGTCGCTACTTCAATCTAATCGATGTGTTGTTTGCTTTGCATTCGTGAGACATTTATTAGTCATCATTCAATTCCGACCTTTTAATTTTAGTCTACGATATGTTATTTTTGTAAAAAAAAAAAAACATGCATTGAACTTCTTTTTCTTTTTGTATTTTGAATTTTTGAAATAAATAAAAAGTAAATTAATAATTTATTTTATTTTTAGGTTAAATAAAATATTTTGTTTAGATATAACTAAGGCAGGGACTAAGCTGCATGCAGGTCTTGTTACAATAACTTCCTTAGTATTTGGAAAGTGGTAAAAGTGATGCTTCTAGAGAGATTATTAGACTATTGACTACATCCTATCCCTTCAAGTCATCATTGAGGAAGTTGGGCAATGGTCTTTTGAAGTCTTCTATTCCTTTTTGGATTTTAAGGAGGTTTTTGAATTAATGCTTAGACACTTAATGCAATATTGGCATTTTTGGGACTTTTATTTGGTGGCAGATCTCATGTAGTTATGATATGTTGTTATTTATGTCAATGTTCAGTATGGTACTTTATTTTATCATTTGTTGTTAAATCATAATGGTCTTTCATGACATATTGGTTCAGTAGGATGCTTGATTATTTTATGATGATATCATAGGTTGTTATATCAGGTGATTTGAGTATTTAGTACAAGGCTTAACTAATTCATGTTGGTATTTAATGATAAGTAAAGCATATTTAATGAGACATATTATTCCATGATGATGGCTTATGGTACTTTCTATTGCAAATGTTAACTTGTGACAAGACATTCTTCGTGATGACAAATGATAACTAGTTACAGTGCTTTATTATTCATAATGGATTTCATGATATCTTATTATCTCGAGGAAAAAACTACTAATCCTTGTTCATTTGTGGTGAGTGGAAGTTTGTTTCAGGTGATCCACTTAAGGATCCTAAAGAGGTTAATCATTTTAAGATTTCATGGGGGCCCATAACCATGAATGAGAATGGATACTACAAACACCTTATGGGTTGGGGTACAAACTCAACAATTAACTCTATGGTATTGGTTCTTAACTCTTCTACTGAAAGTCCATGACTTGAGGTATTCTATGTAGGGGGAAACATATGGAGAAAGACTTCTTATGCCTAGGGATAGTGCCTTTAGGGTGCATAAAGAGGGAGTATAGGAAATCCTTTAGAGAGTCCTTGAGTATAATGATCCCAATGTTGAGATCGGGGTAGCAATAACTGGATGCTAGTTAATTTCGATGAGGATGCACATTTACCTGAATTTAGGAGGGTTGATAAGTTACATAACCTTCCCAAAAAATTTTTGATGCCTACTATATGATCTGTAGACGTGTTACATTAGAAGGTTCGTGCCATGGTGAGCGAAACCATCTAGACTATTAGAGAGGAGGATTATGGAGGTGGTGGAAGGTATGATTCTCAGGGAGAGGATGAGTAAGGAAGGAGGGAGTTTCACTAATGTTGTACTTTTATTTATTTATTTTGAATCCTTGATTGATGCTTGAATGTGTAATGAGATTGATGTATAATTGTATGATTGATTGCATAGTAGACACCTAGGAAATTTATCAAGAGCATGTCATAATTAGGGTGTCATGATTATATTAGTGCAAGTGGGATATTTCTACATGATGGCCACACGTATAAATCTCTCATCTTCACAATAGTACTAGCTATTGTTGGCTTAATATACTGATCTAAAGGTTTCCAATGTAGACCCAGGTTCTTCACGGTTTCAAGGAACCAACAAAACCCTTTCTCACCGTCCCTTTCGGCAATAGCCTGCGAACAGGATGAGGTCTCACTCGAGGTGTAGCTATGGGGGCACTGCGGAATCAGGTTTCCACAGTGGTGTGATGAGTTGTTCGGACAGGACTACTGCACAACGCACTATTAGACTTGCGCTGTGGGCTGAGGACTGCGTGATGACAGACTACCTCGCGGTCTTTACTTTTGCAAACGAAGATACTTGCGCAACCAGTGCATCTACAGACTGCGCGATTCAGATATAATGTGAATCACGGGACAACACAACTGACTTATATGCTTCCTCTTCCAAACTTAACCACTATGACGACTTTACTTTAACACTTAATCATCCACCTACTGCCTTAGATTATTTAGCTTTATAACAAATGCAAGTAGACGAAACATACAATGTTGTGCACTTCTAGTGCGGTGTGTCTAAAGAGTTACACAACTCAAACTCTACATACACTTGTGATTATTCCATAAACTGATACTTTCACAGACTTAGAGTACCGAGCATTCATCATCCATCCATTCACACAATACTTAACATATTATTCCCATATTTCTCCTATGGCGATTACATATAAAAACATTAACATAACAACTGATAAATGAGAACTCATATATTCATTCGTAAGCAAACAGGCAAGTGCAAAATGTAAACAATCACACTACATAGGATTTAACGTGGTTCACCCTCAGGATGGAGGCTACGTCCAAAAGAACTATTGTTGTATTAGTCTTTTGGGAAGGGTACAATAGTTCTTTGTCTACGCACTCAGTTGCAAACTCTCTTCTCTCTCTCAATAGGCCTCTGCGTACACAGCTTGCAGAGCCTTTACAAAATGCTCCTCAACAAAGATTGATCAAATAAATAACGATAACAATAGAAAATGAAGAGTAACCCTTCCCATACAAAAATTCCTTAGTTATAGATCATGCCCCTAGGTCATGTCTTTACAATTCAAAGGCAAAAACCCTTAGGTTTACAAAACTGTCACGGTTTTCCCTTAACCGCAATGCCGGCTTCTGGTAGCGAATATTCCATCGTGGCTGCCTTCAGTGCATGCCTTATGTCACTATCGGTCTTCCTGTCGCATGCATGCCAACATGTCGCTTTCACTGAGCCATTCTTCCTCTAATGGTCTCGTGTGATTGGTTCAGGTAGTGGTTCTTTCGCATGTGCGACCAGTTGCTTTCTTTTGCTTCTACTCCTTACCCATCGCCTGGCACTCCTGGAGTATCTTTACCAAAAATAGACCGTCAACGATCTACCGGAATCTGTGTCGTATTTCATCCAACACTCTGCTATGCTGGATCCCCGAAGACTGGACACATTGCATCACTGTCTCCTCGCGGTACTGAACTCCGCAGTTCTTCCGACATTGTGCTGCACTCAACTTTGCAGCATCCCAAAAGCTTATACAAAAAATATTCCAACTGAACTGCGCTCAATTCCATAGTTCCAAAAATCCTTCTTGCTCAAAATTCCCCACTTGGGCCAGGCCCAACAAGCCCCTAACACTTACATGTGGCTCATCCCTGAGCCACTTGCAGCTTCGACTTATCTGAGCTATTCCACCGCCTACGGAGATAGCTTCACAACGAACTCATTGTATGTGACAATCATCTTTTTGACTGCTTCCTTCGTATCTTGCTCAACTTGCTTAACTGTTTCCAACATATCAAGTGTTATCTCATTGCCGACCTGGCCTTCCACCTGTTCTTGGTTTTCACACAACTCTTTTAACTTCTCCTCGATCTCCTGCGAGATCGTGTGGGCGTCCTCTAGTAAGGGTTGTGATTTATCTCCCATTTCAGTCTCTTTTTCTCTTAAGGCTTGCACTTCCTTCTTTAGCACGTTGATTTCCTGGTACTTTTGAAGCCTTTCTCTTGGTTGCAGGGCTTTCACTTCTGCATCCAACTCTTCTAGTGCTGCTTGCTTATATTTCATAGCATTCTTTACTTGCAGTAATCCTGGGTCCTCTTGGTGAATGCCTTCAACACCGCATGTAACAGACTCTGGCACTTAGCCACTTCGACAGCGATACTCTCTGCTGTGGCCTTCACCTCCCTTGCTCTTAGCTGCTGCTGATCTGGTGGGGTCTGTGGGATGATTTGTGCTTCCAAGGCAGCAAACTTAGCTTCATGGATGATCTCCATATCTTGTAACTCTGTCTTAAGGTTGTTAACCAGTTCACCAATCTTAACGATAGTGTCTATGGGGTCTACCTGTACCTCAAATTCTGATATATCATCTGCGACCGCAGTGATCGTGGTCTCTAGTCTTTTCCAATGATCATGCTCATCCTGTAGTTCCATAGCTCTCCGCGAGCTAGCTTCCTCCAACTGCTTATTAGCTGCTTGCAGCTTAGCTTGTCCTTTCAGTGTGTTAGTAGTAATCTCATGCATTTCTTCAACAACTGTTACACCTAAAATATTACCATCTTAAGATTCAGTAAATACATCCCTGAAGTTCCATTAGCTAAGTCATTTACTTGGAAAGGATACCTTTGTATTTATGCTAGGTTTTGAGAGCTCGTCGCAGGCTGCACACATGCAACCTGCGACGTCCCATCTTGCTCCCCTACAGGGTGCGACGAAGTTAGTTAATGGACAAAAATAGGCCCTTCGAGCTCATTCTCGAAGCCTGCTGACTTGGATCCTTATCCCTGACCTCTTGGGGGAGCTGGCACTCGGTTCCTAACCTCTTGGGGGGATCCCCTATCTCTCTCCTACCATATCTTAACCTACTCTATCCATATCCTATCCACTTAGTACTAAATAAGTGAAGCTCTACCCCTCTCCAAAGGGAGGAAGTATATAGTGTCTACATGCTGGTGAAATCATCTTGGAGAGATCTCTAATTCATATATTGAGAGACTCAAACTTCCTTGGGAGGATATGGCAATTGGCTTGGATGGAGAAGGGCTACTACGTTAAGCCTTGGTTGTAGTCTATTATTTACTATGTACTTTCCCGATTTACAATAATATAAACGCTTTCCACCAATATTGTTTATGTGTGATGATATTGTGTAGTTTATCGGCTTAACTGTTTACTTAGATCTCTTATTGTATAGATTCTCTTTACTCGTTTGTATTGTTCTATGTGTCTTGACAGGTCTTGCAGCTGAGATCTGACGACCGCGAGACGTGGAGCAACATCTAGGAGAAAGGATTGCTAAGTTAAGGTAAGGCATCTAGTCACTTAATCCTTAAGTAGATCTAGGAAAGTAGTTTGTAGTCTATATTATTTGTTCTAGACTCACATTGAGCTAGGGAGATCCGGCTCGTGTCTGCTCGAGTGGATTGTTTGTCAAACAAATCTGGCGACCAGACTGGGGAAAGAACATTGCATTGTAGTTGTCAATTTGAATGTCGTTTTTCAGTTGATTTCTTTCCAAGCCATTCTATTTTGTCATTTCCTTCTTTAAGTTGATTTCACCATCAAATCTTCACTTTGAAGAGTCCGATTGCCTTCCTTTGAGTTTGTACTTCTCATTTGCAGACCTTTTTATGCTCATTATCTGGAGAATTGGTTCATTTTTTAACTTAGATCTCGCCTGTCGCACTTGGTCAGTGTACCTAGAGCGACACTGTGTTGTTTTTTATCTTGTTCCTTTCCTGTTATCCTATCGTACCAATCCTTCCATTGGTATTCTGCGATGGCGTTGCACTCCCTGCATTGATGAACTACGACGTCCCACTGTGTACAAGCACAGAGTGCGCTGATCAGCGAAATTTTCCATACAGGCATGCCCTCTCCAGTTCTGCTTTGAGTTTGGTTTGTGTGCAGACTCCCTCTGTACTGTAATATCGAGTCAGAGATCCCATTTTGCTTTGTGTGTTGAGTTGTTTGGTTTATGTTTGGAGTTGTTTTGGGTTCCATCTTGGACAAGTCTGAGATTTGGTAGTGGTGGACACTCTTGTCTCCCTCACCTGCATCCACTCACCCTTGAATTCCCTCCTCTCCTCTCCATATATGATCATTGTATTAGATCGGTTTCCAGACCTCATTCGCATTCATCTTTGAGCTTTTCCTGCTTTTAGTGCTGCTTGTTATTGATTGATTTTGAGTGTTTATGTGTATTTTCAGTCCATTGAGTGCTCATCTTTTCTTGAGACTTTTCTGAGTTATTAGAGTGCTGCAAGTAATATTTTCAGTTTAGTATCTATGTTTAAAAGCATTGTTGTTGTCAAATTATTACTTTGATACATCCATTGAAAGATCAAAAATACTTTATTTCCATCATTTTTCAAGATCATTTGAAGAATTGCACATGCATTGGAATGTCTCATTGGTAGATCTTTTGGAAAATTTGAAAGAAGATTGCATTATTTGTGTTTTTCATGAACTATGAGTTGCTCATTTTCTTGAAAAATTCGAATAGACATCAAGTTTTGCAAAAGTAGTTCCATGCTTGGGAAATCGCATTGCATATTTTGATTTTTGTGCTTTTAAGGCATCATAGTGAAAGTGAAAAATTCACATACTCTGTTTAGAAATTCTCTCTTTTCATTATTTAGCACCATTTTCGTTTTGAAAAGACAAAAGAAAAAGAAAAAATGCTTTGATTTGGTTTAGTAGTGTTGTGTCTTTTGTGTTTCGCTCGAAAAAGGAAAAGAATACTTCATAGTCATTTTTTGGTAGATTTGGGATTGTCTTGCATTGCATTGCTTTGGTAAAACTGTTGGAAAGAAAAAGAAAAATTCTCCTTCCCATACATAGAGTTCATTGAAAGAAAAACGTGCTTTTTGCATGTAGTTAGGGCCTGCATTATGTTTATGATTATGTACTCACCTCATGCATTCACTTAACTGTCCAGATAAAATTAATGGTACAACTAGGGTAAAATTTTTAGTAACTTGTGTGTAAGTTAGAGACATGTTCCGGCGTCGTTAAGTGTGGAAGTTGTCGTTATTTGCCAGCACTGTATCCCGGGGGTATTGTAGTCTTCCACGTACTTATCGGTATATCGAGCTCCTTCATGTACCCACCAAGTCACCTTGAGTACTTGGCGTATATTGAAGGGTGTATCACATACTCGGTAGTATATCAGAAGGTCTCTTGCCGAACGGTTGTGCATTAGACAGCACCACTATCGGGAGACACCCTTAGGATTCTTGAAACCAATTGAGTTAACATTTTGGCCATCTTGGCGAAGCAATACACCGAGAATAGTACTCGGGGAGCTACTACGCACGTACTGTCTAGGTAATCGATTATTCAGGCAAGGGTATGGTCGCAATCCTCCTTGTCGCATTTTACTGTTGGACCCTGCGGTATATCGTGAGTTGCGAAGCTTTGACAATCCTGTGAGGTTCCAGACCGTTGAATCCACTCTTATAACATAAGTTTGCTTGTGGCCTTAGTTTGTGTAGGGTTTGTCTGGTTTGCTTTTATTTCCTTTCGCTTGCCTTAGGAGAAACTTTTTGTTTCAGTCACTCTGGATGACTTTCCTTGGAGAAGGTCTTGCAGGATTCAAAATTTTCCACCCGAATATCCCCTTATCTAGGAGGTAATTTCGAGGGTAAGAATGGATCCATAAGCCAGGGTCAGGCCACATGAAGTGGAAAATACCACTTTGAATGTTGGAGGACTTTTGTTTCTTCACACTCCTCCACATTCACCGGCCTCTCATCCCCCGCAGGGTGAAGAAGCACAAATCCCCACTTCACAAGACCTGCCTCCTGTTTCGGTGGGAGAGCCTGGGTCGTTGGAATGGATAAATCAACCCCAGGAAGACCCCACAGAAACTGCTGGTCCATCAATAGCTTATTGGACATCTTCTCTAGGCCACACAGTGGCCCATTTTTCCATTGCATCCCCACCCAATTGGCCTACCCCTGAAGAAATCTTCCATTCATGATCATTTGTAATGATTACTCATTAGGGGTGATGAAATTCAAAGACATAGTATTTCACAAAGGGTATAAGACCCGCCGTTATACTCTTACCAACCAATCCCAAGTTGTTTTTTATATTTTGAGTCACCGAAATCATCCACGCAACACACGACCATTATTGAAACTGGTCAACCATCCATTCCTGCACATACATCTCCTAGACAGGAGACCAGTTTAGTACCTCTCACAACCCAACCTATTGAATAGAAACAATCCAACACACTTGTGGTCACCACAGTCACATTACCTGATCCTCCCCCACCCCAGACTTTAAGGGGAGGATACTCTTTACCCCCTACCTTTTTTACAAGTAACGTTAATCCTGCGGTGAATAATCAAAAACCAGTGTTGGGTCAACCTTTAGTTAGTGGTCATCAAGTTGTTGCTAGGGGGAAACCCCCGTCTCTTAACCATAATACTACGATAGGAGTTCCCATCGGGCCTTCCGTTGGAAATTCCTTACCTCCTGGACCTTCCACTATGGGACTATCCCATGTTGGGGGACCGTCCAATGTAATTCAACCTCCATTGAGTCAAGTGTATCCAGGTCATCCTAACCCTGTGCCAGGTCAACTTAATACCAAAAATGCACTCTACGAGGTACCCTACCCCAGTAATCCTTACACTCTATGGGGACAACAAAATGTTTTACAACATGGACCTCCACTTACAGTCCCTCAAGTCCCCGCACCCCTGTTTGGTCCACCTCCACATCCCAATGGAGGCGGTGGGCCCCCACATAACTCTAGAGGAGGCGGACCTCTACCTTCTGGCGGAGGACCACCTCATTTTGGTCATCATGGCACACCCCCTCCTAGTGGAGGTGGTGGGGGACCACCCCCCTTGGCAGTAATGGTGGGGGGACCATCTCATCCTGGTGGTGGTGGAGGAGAACCACCCCCTCCTGGTGGTGGTGGTGGAGTACCTTGTCATCCTGGTGACGGTGGTGGTGGACCACCACCCTACTATGGTGGAGGTGGTGGAGGAGGCTCTTACCCTTTCGGCGACGGTGGTGGCCCACCACCCCCTCCCGGTGGAGGTGGTGGAGGCCCGTCTTATTCCGGTGGTGGTAGTGGACCACCACCTCCTCCCGACGGAGGTGATGGTGGCCCATCCTACCCTGGCGGTGGTGGAAGACCCCCACCATTTGGAGGCGGCCCACCCCCTCCTGGCGGTGGAGGCAGGCCCCCACCTTATGGCAGTGGGCCACCTTAATATGGTTATGGACCACCTTACTATGGCGGTGGACCTACATTTGGTCCGGGCAGTCCGTACCCCTATGGCTAGTTTCCTCTTGGAACTCCTTATGGTCAGTCGACACAAGGTCCCATAGGTCCTTACACGCCTTATCCGTACTATCAGTACTTACAACGTAATCCATAGCTTCCCTTTTTGGCTACCTTGGATCTACTTGACTTGTCTCGCTTGACCAACGACCCCATATACCATGAAACTAATTGGCCACCTATTCCAGTGAAACTTTTGTTAGATATCCCAAAATTTGATGGTAAGCCAGGTGAGGATCCTAAAAACCACGTGATGACATACCACTTATGGTGTTCATCCAACTCCTCGATGGACGATTCGATCCGTCATCAATTAATCCAACGGAATCTCACTGGTTCGGCTTCCAAGTGGTATATTGAACTACCACCCCATTCTTTTCCTGATTTTGGTTCTCTTGCTATGAACTTTTTTACTCATTTTCAGCTGCCTATATGGTATGAGACTGGTACAAAGCTTTTAACCTCGCTCCATCAAAATACCACTACTCATATCTCAAATCATATACATGAGTGGGGGAGGAGACGATGTCTCATTAAGGCTCCTATTCCAGATCAACTCCTATCAGATTGGTTTACGAAGTCTCTCATTCCTACTATAGCATGAGATGTTGCCATGGGTTGCGCTGTCACTGAAGAACAAGCCATCACTCGTGCCCATCTGCTAGAATTGGTCTATGCTCAATCTGGCATGTTGTTTGCTATTCTTCCTAAGGCACCCCGCAACACTTATGACCCCACGAAACCACCCAAGGGACCCTAAGCCGATGGCATCATTGGATCCCTTCACACCCATCCTTCCTCTCAAACTGTTGGTTCGTCGAACCCCCAGGGTTCTTCCCCATCACCAACACAGGCTGGTCACGGCACCACCAAATCATCCACTCCTGCTGTCACCGAAGAAGTGAATTCTGTTTCATCAGTTTCACCTCAAAATTCTGGTGGTAAGAAGAAAAACAAGGGGAAACCTAAGAAATCTTCCACCCAGTAGGAACAAAAGAGAACCCTTGACGATACCAAACAAAAAAGGAAGTTGAAGTATCCTTTCCTACTATGTGGTGATGATCACTTTTCTAAAGAGTGCCCCCATAGAGACGAAGTTCAAAAGTTTCTTAAGGGAAAACCCACACCCGTAGTTCTCAACGATCCCTTCCCTGATCAAAATCAGCAGTCGATCACTCACACTTCTTCTTCTCAAGGAGAAGCATCCACCACCGCACATGTTCTCATGATGCGTAGCGAAACTATCAACTTGAACACTCGTTCTTGTTCATATGAATCCATTCTAGCAAAGGAACATGTTGGAAGCAATACTGAAAAAGATTCCACTTTGATGCCCGACGTCACCGTTTTGGCTGCTTCTCTCACCATTGAGAAGCCCTCGTTTGAGTCAGTCTTGCGCCCATTCAAGAGCATGATTAGAAAATCGGTTTTCAATCCTAATGCTTAGGCTGCTCAAAACTACAACATTGTAGAGGACCTAGCACAAGCTCCTTGTGCTATGTCGACGCTCGAGGTCTTGCAAAACTGTCTGAATCAGCGCAAGACTCTCCTCGCTACCATCAGTGCAGTTGACCCGGATTCATCGAATACCATCATGTTCTGGCTAGAATACTTCAAACCGAGGCTCTCCCATCAATTGGAATTTCAATTTGCTACAAACATTGCTGGGAAGATCATCCATCGTACCGTCTTGGACGAAGGAGCCTCTACGTCAGTCATGTCGATCGCATGTTGGAGAACAACATTCACACCATCTTTACACCGAATGTCTACTCTGGCTCTCAGTCCTTGATACTTGCATGTCAGATGGACTCCGAAGGAAACATCACCAACATTGAGCCTACCACTTTAATAGACATTTTGGTTACTCTTCGTGTAGTGGAACACATTCAGTTAGGCCATAAGTGTTTCCCTGAAGAATTCATCGCCTCCACAGCCTTATTCAAGCGATTACAAGACGTGTTCGCTTGGACTTACGAGGAGATTCCTGGGATAGACCCCTCCATTGTTTTACATGAGATTAAAACCTATCCCGACATCAAACCTGTCAGCCAAAAGCTGTGACCGGTACACCCTCAGAAGACTGCGGCAATCAAGGCAGAGATTGAGAAACTCTTGAAGGTCGGTTTCATTTACCTTGTCCCATTGACATAGTGGGTCTCAAACGTCGTCCCCGTTAATAAAAAATAGGGTACCATCCATGTCTGTGTCGACTATCAGGATCTCAACAAAGCTTGTCCCAAGGACAACTACCCGACTTCCTTTATCGACCAGATCATTGACAATTGTGCCGGAAGTGTCATTTTTTTCATGGATGGATTTTCCAGATACAACCAAATTGAGATCCACCTTGTCGACCAACACAAGACCACTTTCATCTATCCTTGGGGAACGTTTGCATATTGTAAACTTCCATTTGGTCTTAAAAACGCTGGTGCCACATTCCAGTGGGCCATGTCGTACGCCTTCCATGATGTGAAGGACTTTGTGGAACCTTACTTGGATGACCTCCCTACCCACTCAAAGCAGCGTGAGTTCGGCTTAGATCATCTGACGACTGTTTTCCTCAGATGCAGGCAGTACAATATCCGTCTGAATCCTCACAAGATCATTTTTTGCGTCAAGTCTGGATGCCTCTTAGGCTTTATCATCTTGAAATATAAGATCCGTATTGATCCCTCGAAGGTGGAAGCCATTGTCGCTCTTCCACCTCCGACCAACATTATGGAACTTCAGAGTCTGCAAGGAAGAGCAACTTATTTACAACGCTTCATTTGTAACTTTGCGCAAAAAACGCAAGGGTACATGAGATTAATGAAAAATGATGTCCCGTTCATCTGGGATGACCAAGCTCAACAATCTTTTGATAGTTTAAAACATGCCATCACGCATGCCCCTGTGATCCAACTGCCGAATTACTATTGAGATCACATTTTATATCTCGCCGCTTCCGACACCACTATCACCATGGTTTTGGTACAGGAAGACCAGAATGCCCAAGAACATGTGATATACTATGCCAGTAAAGGTCTCATTGACTTTGAAACTCGCTATTCACATGTTGAGAAACTCGCTCTCGTGGCAGTCATAGCCATGCAGAAGTTCTGACATTACATTTTGCTTCGCATCACCACCATCGTCGTTGATTCGAACCCCATGTACCACGTTTTGACTCGTCAGGTACTTGGGGGCAAGTATTCACGCTGGATCGTGATACTGCAAGAATTCGATCTTCTTTTTGAAAAATCCAAGTCGAAAAATTCTTTGGTGTTTGCTGAGCTTATCTGTGACCTCCCTTGCACTAATGTAGAATCTAAGCACAATGACTCCTTTCCGGATGAGTCATTGTTTCCTATCGGTACGTTTGATCCATGGTATGGAGATATCAAATTGTCTATTCAAACCCAACGTTTCAACCCTGAATTGTCTCGTGACGACTGTCGTCGCATACGCCACCATGCAAAGTATTATCTGATTATCAGTGATACTTTGTATCGCCGTGGTATTGATTCTATCCTTCATCTTTGTCTGACTCATGATGAGGCTGAACGCGTTCTCAATGACTATCATGCTAGGGCATGTAGCGGTCACCTCTCTAGGATCGCTACAACCTAGAACATTTTGCGCGCAGGATATTACTGGCCGTCTATCTTCAAAGATTGTATCGAGGCCGTAAAAAATGTCCTCCTTGCCAACATTTTCATACGAAAAAGCGCACCCATCCCTCCTTGTTACACCCAGTTATTTCCATTGGCCCCTTCGCTAAATGGGGCATCAATTTCATGCATTGTAAGCCTACCTTGGCTGGGGGGCATAATTACGTCATTGTAGCTGTGGACTACTTTACAAAGTGGGCCGAGGCAATGCCTACATACACGAACGACGGCAAGACCACCACACTCTTCATGTTTAACCATGTAATAACGCAGTTTGGAGTTCCTCATGCGGTAGTTACTGACCATGGTTCTCACTTTATGAACCATATGGTTAACGAGTTGAGTGATAGATTGGGTTTTTGCCATGAAAACTGAACATCGTACTACCCATAATCAAACGGATAGGTCGAGGCCATTAACAAAGTCTTGAAAACTATGGTCCAACATATGGTGGGTACGCACAAGGCCAATTGGCATAGTATGCTCTTCTCCATGCTTTGAGCTTATCGAATCTCCGTTAAAACCGCCACTGGATTTACTCCCTTCCAACTAGTGTATGGATTGGAGGTGGTCCTTCCTATTGAGTGCGAGATTCCGTTTCTCAAGCTCGCCATCAAAATTCTCCCAAACACTACTGCCGAGGAAGAACGCTTCCTCTACCTAGATAAGCTCAATGAGATTTGTTGAGATACCGCTCTTGCCAACGAGGCTCATAAGAAACGCATCAAAGCGCAATATGACAAGTTAGTGGAACCCCGCGCCTACAGCAAGCGAGATTTGGTCCTCAAATATGACCAAAAACATGATAAGCTGGGGGCAGGAAAATTTGAGTCCATGTGGCATGGACCTTACGTAGTGAAATGCGTCTTGGATAAGGGAGATTATGAGCTTGAAGACTACGACGAGATATCTTTGGGAGAGCCCCGCAATGGGCTCTACCTCAAGCGGTACTATGCCTGAGTCTTTCACGCATAAGTGCTTTTGTATATACTGTACATGGTGTGTGTGTGTTTTTGTGTGGTGTAACACTTTGATTTCTTGCGTGTTTTAGGTCTTGTTTCATTTCTTATACCATGTTCTGTCTGCGTGTGCAGATGGCAACGTGCAATGGATTCGTAGACGGTGCCAGTCGACATACCCGTAACCTTGCTTCGGCAGCTTGGGTACTCTATTCACCTACCGGCGAGCTCATCAACTCAGGAGGAATGTGTCTAGGTTTCGCAACCAACAATGTTGCAGAATATCAAGCAGTCATTGGAACTCGAACTGACGCCATTTCTTTTGGTATGGACCATGTTGTCATCCACCTGGATTCTCAATTAGTGGTCTCTCATCTTAACCGAGTCTACATCATCCGCGATCCTCTCTTACTTTGTCTCTATCGACGAGTCCGTCTCCTGGAAAGGTCCTTCGAGTCCACTCAGTACCTGCACATTCCACGAGACGCAAACACAGTTGCCGATTCTATGGCCAACTTCATCTTAGATTGGTACATTGCACACACATAAGCATATTCATGAATTGTTAAAAGTAGACATAACATGTAAATAACTCATTTTATATAATCAAACACATAACAAGACCACACCATTCATCCATTTTTAAAACACATAATGTATAAATCGTCAGAATGTTTATATATATATATATCATCATAAAAGTAGTGCTGGTACAAAATCTGAAGCATGACAGCTTTCAGTGAGTCTACAAAATCTGAAGCCTCGCAGGTTTCAGTAAGTACAAAAATATGAGGCCTCTAAACTCTCAGTACATGATAACAACATCAGGCCTATCGCTTGGCCCGTACAACCCTAGGTCTAGCAGCTCTAGCCTGTTGAGTGTGGAAACAATCAACTTCTCTCGCAACTCTGCGAAGTAGAGTGTTGAAGCGCACAGTCGCTCCAACCGTGTACACCTGCATCGGCTATGACACCTCATCTGCCATAGGCTCGGGAACGTCTAATGTCAACCCACTCAGGTTGGCATAGACTCCATCCATCGGTGCAATAGCAACATGTACAGCGGGACCCATGACTGCTCCCTCTCCTCTCTCTCTCCTCGCAAGAAGAGAGACTCCCATTGGTCATATGGGGCCCGCGTCTGCACACACATGTTGTTAACTCATCAACACTATAACAAAAAAAATTATAAAACAAAAAACTTAAAAATTACAAGGGTTTTTTGTTCTTACCTATGTCTCCCCATGCTGCTCCCTTAGGTAGTGGCAATTTTGGGTCATCTCTAAAGTCCGTACCACTGTATGGGTAATCCTCTACCATAAGTAACTGGCCCTCTAGCCAGCTGAAGAACTCAATACCATATGAGATGATGGGACCCCCACCATGTTGGGCCATCACCTCTGTCCATCTAGCCATGTGTGGATCCCTAGGATCCTTGTCATCCAGTGGTACCCGAGGGCGCAAGAGGGGAACCCGTTCCAAGAGGAACGAGATCACTATCGAACCGTAGCCAAACTGTTTGAGCTCTCCCGGCTGAAACTTGGTCAGATGAGCTCCAATGTTTTCGAGGAGTCCCTCGCACCAGTTGAAGATCTTCAGAGACATGTAGTCCTCTATGTATAGCATCATAGACCTGGTGGCTAAGTGAGGAGCTTGGCTCCCTGCCATCCTCGTATTGCTGAAAAGTATGGCGCGCAATGGACGTTCCCGCACATCTTTTATGGGAATATTCCCACTAGAAGCACGAGTGTTGGGAATACAATGTTGTAGGATCATGTCACCCACAGTCCGATCACTTCCACGTGATCCAGTAAGAAGCACATTGTCCCCTCTTTGGGACAATACGTTCAGGAAATAGATGTCCTCGACATCTATGGTAAGCACGTGCTCACCGATCATGAAGTATTGCTGGGCCGCATCCCAACATCGGAACATATGTGTTAGTAACGGGATTTGGTCCCTCATGCCCTGGATCTCGAATAACTTGAGGAGCTCACAGTTCCTCAGTGCTTCAACGCATTGTGGATCACTCATAGCCTGTACATCATCTATCTCATGCTCCTGTTCATGCCACTCCAAAACCATTCTGGTTGCTGGTAACCTACCAAAAGGGGAGTTTAAACATTGTTAACACTTGCTTCAACCACCAAAAGTTCTTTTTTTGGGCATGGTTTGTGTTTGGGCATGAAGGTTTCCGTCGTCACACCCTGTTATTGCTAATAGTGCGACATCGTCGCAGTCCATCCATGTGACCTTTGCAACGACTCAGTCTCGTCGCAGTTCCCGAAAGGGGAGACTGCGATGACCTGAGGACGCAATGGCCCTTCACAAACCAAGATAAAACAAAAAAAAATGAACCTAATTCAAAAATGTAAACCACTACAGTTATGCTGGATGAAGTTTAGAGTTACCTGCTTTGGACGACGGGTGAATTGGTTGCTCGTAGCTCTCGGAATCGACAAGTGAAGTTTTGGCTCCAAGTTCAGAAAATATTGTTTCCCTGCCAAAAGTCCTCTACATTGCTTCCTAAACTTCTATTTATAATATTACAAAATGCCCTTTGGGCTGCCACCTGGCTCTTTACACTTGTCACCTACAGACTTTTCCCCTTTTAATAGACAAAAATGTGACCCTTTCTTAAACAGAAAATTAATTAAAAAAGAAAAGGACAGATGTCCAATGGCTCCACATTTTTTACATATGAAAGCCAAATTACAAAAGATAGGAATTAATGCTTTAATATCAGCACGTTCACTCTTGGGCAGGCGCTTCAGCTGGGAGAGAAGCACTCGAGCTAGCTGTTGCTGCTGCTGCTACTGGGAGAGCAGAACTCGGGCTAGCTGTTACTTCTGCTACTGCTACTGCTTTCTTTTCTTCTTCTACAATGTAACTAAACCATATACCAGTATCTCTTATAACTACATTTGTTGAGGCAGGGAGTAAGATTTTCTGGGAAGTTACATCTTTACCAAGCTTTGCTCCAATACCTTGAATTTCTGTTACTGCTGCTTGGTGTATTTCCTTAAGCAGATGATTGTGTATTGATGACATCCCAATATAATGATGGAGATCATCAATGGATAAGACATCAATCCTCTTTACATATTCTGTTTGGATGCCCAGGTCTTCCTTCAGGTCAGAAAAACATTGTTCTTTGCCCGGGAAATCATCAAGGGACTGAGGGAAACTCAACTTGCATTTGTCATGCACTTCATGGATTCTTTGATAAAGACCGTTACTTTTATCCATTGTCCCTCAGATCTTGGCCATTAGCTTAATGATACAGCTTCTACAAAATTCCAAAAGGGATATGTATTCATTAAAACCATCTACAGATTTGAATGGGAGATGCTTCGGGAAATCCACCTTTCCTTCTCTCCATTCTATCTGGCTCAGGATGTTTCCCTTAACCCGAGTATATTTAGCCTTAAGCCTATTGGCCTCTACATTAACTTATTTTAATCTAACCACCATGTCCCTGAGCTTGCATACTTCCTCAGTAATTAGTTCCTGCGTGTCATGGATTTGCTTTAGGATGCTACAGGACAACTCATGTAAAGGAGACATATCTATCGCTCTGCCTTTTGCTTGCTCCAATTGCTCAACCAATACCTGCTTATCTGCCTCTAGATGGGATACTTTAGCTTTTGCATCATTCTTTTCTGCTTCTGAGATCATCATCTGGACTACCATGTGCTCCTTTTCTTCTTCCAAAAGGTTATACTTGTTCGACAATTCCTTATGTTCAACAGATAGGCGATTATACCTATTCAATACGAGATCTCTGTAAGCCTGCTCATTAGCCATAGTGTGTTGTAACATGCGAGCTCTCTTCTTTGTCGACTCAAATTCTTTAACTATATCGGCCACATTGTCCAGCGTTGCTTTTGCTGTCGCTACAGTAGCGGATGCCATAGCTAAGGGAGCCTTATTTGTATTTTGCATTACTGTGGTCTCTCGGTGGGTAACAATATCTTATTGGAAGAGTCTCTTTATCCTCTCTTCCGATTTAAGGACCATTGCCTTCCTCTTCTTATCATAGACAAATTCATCCCATCTGGACACGGTATGCTCTTATGATGGAGTGTAAGGGACGATTGGGAGATCTATAATATTTATTTCTACTTCCGCGGGTGGGGTCTGGACTACTTGAGCTGAATCTATTCCCACATTTTGGGTACCAGAGACACCTACTTGTGCTGTGTCCGCCTCCACATTTTGAGTGCCGGAGACACCTACTTGAGATACATCTATTTCCATATCCTGGGTGCCGGAGCCACCTGCTTGGGCATCTTCAACTGTCTTGAGTTCTTCTTCCGTCTGTTGCCTCACTTCAGCTTGTTTCCCTCTCTCTTCTTCTTCAACTTGCGGCTGATTCTCATTTCCTTCCACCTGCTTCGCGTCTTTGGCTTCTTTCTGCAACCTTGCATCTTCTGCTTCTTTCTGCAATCTTGCCACTTCAGCTTCTTGCTGTAATCTTGCTTCCTCTTTTAACCTTTGTTCTTCTTGGGCTCGGGCATCAGCTGCTTCTTTCTCTTTCTGGAGGCTAGTTTTTTGGGCCTTGGTAGAGCTAGAGATTGCTCCACTTCCTTGGCGACAAATCTGCAACTCAGTCATGTTGCTGATGCCTCTGAATGCCTCTTCCTCGGCATCATAATAATGAGCGTACTCAAAATGAGCATAGATTTCTTTGCAATGCTCGACAGCTTTTCCCCGCCTATCATTGCTATGGAAAATAACTTCTCCAAAGTGGAAGGCTTTCAGCTCTTGAACAAATTCCTCAGCTGATGCAACCCCTGAGAATTTGTAAGCTCCTATGCAGAAGGGTAAAGGAGGGAAAGAAGCCTTATGCTGCTTGTTAAGAACTGCTCCGATTCCATCCAGGAAAATTTGTCTCACTGCTTCCTTGAGGACTACATAGTCAGTAGCATACTTCAGCAAAATATATGGAGCTTTAGTCCCTCCAAACATCCTGATGTAGGTGCCCTGCTCTGAGAAATAAAAGTCTCCATAGTTTTCCAGTATCTCCATGGCATTTTTCGACAGACAGTTGGGCTCTTCCTTGAATATCTGCTCATATAGGGGCATGATGAACCCCTCACAGATGAGCTTATAGCTGGCTCTGTAATTTTCAGCCCACATTATCTTGTAAGCAGTGTAAACTGGGGTGTTGGATCTATCCCACGTGCAACCTAAGATGGGAAAAGATAGCTTGGCCAAAATACAATCAATGAGATATGAAGACATGTAAAATTCTTCCTTTTTTAAGGCCAAACCTTCTCTTGCAGTAGCCGCTATGGATGCTAAACTGTCTGAAAGAATAGTAGCCCAGTCAAACACAGTTCCTTTGAATGCTACGAAGTGTATGATGGGAGCCCACTGTATCCTATATACAGTGCCATCGGGCATGCCAAAAGTTCTACACAGCATTAGGGCGATTAGCCTAAAAGGAGGTCTTAGATTCTGAACATCGTATTCATCATTACCTCTTTTTCTTAAGTGCTTGCCTGCGACCAATAATTTTTTGGCCATCTCAATGTTGTTCATCTGGCCCAACCATTCATCGCTCAGAGCTTGCTAGGGACGTGAGAATTTATAGGCCTCAGCAATATATGCTGGGTGGAATGAGGCGATGGCCACTCCCCCGCTGTCATGCAATACTCTTGTCTCCGCATTAGTATGCTCCAGTATCCACCCGATCACTTCGGAACATGGGAGCAATTCAGGGCGGGTAGAAGCCCCAGCTATGCCTGAAGTTCTGATGTTGCGGTAGATCTGTTCCTCTTCTAGTAACATATCTGGGATATCTTGGTCCCTGATCATCCTGTAAATATCGCTCCACCAGACTTTGGGAGGAATACCGGTGGTGCACTTGGTATCTTGGAACATAGTTTCAATCCTAAGTAGTACTGGTTCAGGTTCCATTACTTTAGCCTTCTTCCTACCACCTTTTGGCATCTTGGCTTATCCCTGCTAGCAACCAAATACAAGTCATTATAAAAATGTGCAACCTGTTATGAGATTTTAACAAAAAAAAGGACTATCTCAACATGCTAATGAGATATATAAATAAATTATGAAGTTGCATGTTGGGGAAGCAAAATAAACCATTCCTAAACAAGAAATATAGTTCTGAGATTTGGTTATCTTAAGGGGACAATGTTTGGAATGTTTCCGAAAGGGTAAGCATATGACGTGGAAACAACCTGCTTCCCATCTAGCCCTAGGAGAGATGGTATCCTTCATTGTTGCACTTCTAATGGTCAATGGCGGGTTAGCTTGGATTGAAACAATCTTAAGACGAAACCAGGGACCGCTTTCCACATTCATGAACAGGTGAGGGGTTTAGCCGACCGCTATTGTTATTAATAATATTTGACGAGATGCTTTGTGGCCAGCTCGGAGTTTGAACGAGGGTGACGATGCTTGGGATGTGGCCGGTGAACACTCGGGTGGTCACAATTATGGTTTTAGTTGATAGGAACGAGAAATCAAAGGGGCCTTGGCGGTTTTAAACACAAAAAAAACGACGCATGCGACCAATGCCTATCGGTCACGTTCTAGATGAAAAAGAAAAACTCAAAGATAATCTGACGTGGAGATGAGACAAAAATAGTGGTTAGAAACCTACTTGGAAACGTGATAGTGGCTGAGTGAGGTGGATGCGATCGTGGGCGAGATGAGCTGGAGCGGTCCAGCAAGGTCTCCCAACGGCGTTTGTTTAATAAAAAACTAACACTGTGACCGACCCAAACCCCCACCATCCTTTTAAACGAGTTAGACACGTGCGGCATTTAATCCGGTGGGTGGTGCATTTAAAACGAGTTTTAATTTTTTGTACGTCGCAGTCTTTTCAAGCCGCCTCGGCAGTTGTGTGCGATCCTCATTTGCGGGGTGGATTTTCGAGCTTCACCCGCAATTTCAGAACGTTATGGTGAATGGCCTTGGCGTTTCGGAAGAGATTGGCGAATCCTTCAGAAACACAACCTTGGGGAACTTGTCGCGAGTGGTTTCGCTGAGTCGTCCCGCAGTTTTGGGAGGACATAAGATTTCTTTCCGCAATTTTCGATGGAGATAGGCCAATCGCTTCCCCAATTGCGAAACAATTTCGCGAAGGTTTCCACCGTTTCGAAGAGAATTGGCAAATGGCTCCCGCAACTTGAATAATTCCTAAGTCTCTCTGAGGGGTTTTGGGAGAATAAGGTGAACGGTTCCGCAGTTTCAGAAGGGAAACCCAAATGGTTCCGCTGTTTCGGGAGGGGTTTCTGAAATGATTCCGCAAAAGGTCTTTTGGTGGGGTTTCGGAAAGATAATGTGAAGGCTTCCGTAGTTGCGGAAGGCTTTCCCAAATGGCTTCCGCAATTTCGGAAGTGGAACCTAAAAGGTTCCGCCGTTTCGGAAGGCTTTTGCGAATAGCTTCCGCAACTTCGAGAAAAGAGACTTAAGATTTTTCAAAAGAGACTAAGTCATTCGGCGGCCCCGAGGAAGATTTGCGAATGACTCCCGCAGTTTCGGGAGGATAAGCTGAATGGTTTCGCAACTGCGGGAGGATAACCCAAATGATTCTGCAAACTTCGAGAAATAGCTTCTAAGTCTTTTGAGTAGTTTCGGGAGGCTTATACGAATGGATCCCACAGTTTCGGGAGGATAAGCTGAAAGGTTCCGCAACTACGGGAGGATAACTCAAATGATTCCGCAACTGCGGGAGGATAACTTGAAAGGTTCCGCAACTTCACAAATTTCATTAATATTATCCTTAGAAGAAAAACTTGAAATTGTCTAAGCAGGATCTTAAGTTGAAAAACAAAGTAAAAAGGAGAATTAACCTCTTAAGGCAGTCTTTCTAGAAAAATAAAAGGAGGGGCCCCAATATGTAAAATTTTTTTGGGGGGATGTTGCTGCAACAACAATTGGCGAGTCGCCGGCGAACACAGATCTCTGAAAAATTCCTCTCCATAATCCGAAACCTTATTTAAAAGACATCCATCTTATGTGCAATATTCAACTGAGCATTTGAATTTCTGTGAAGGAAGAAGGCACTTTACCTGCTAGCCATTGGGGAAAGGGGAGCTCTGACAGAGACATCTTTAAAACTCTCAAAGGGCCAACATATGGGATTCATTTTAGAAGGATCATCTTTCAGATGGCTACTGCTGTCGGACTCCACAGGATTTGCAACACTTTCTCATGGACATTATTTCTCTTGTTCCTCATTCCCATGCCGCTTGCATCCTTTGGGATGTTTGTACTTTTGATAGCTTTGCTGTCTAAGCCTTCCAGAGATATTTTCTTTAGACATGATCTTTGATTTTAGGCTCCTCAATCCATAATGTCCTTTTGTGTGAGTGAGAGATTTTATTAGTTTGATCAAGCCTCACGGATGGAGAGGAGCCCATTTTGAGCTGAGCCTTTTGGACAGCTTTCTTGATTTCACATGTTTTGCTTTGTCTCAGCCATGCTTCAATTGAGGCGAGAATCTCTGGAAAACAGACTCTTGAATATAAGCCATTTTGGCTGTTAAATTTGCAGCATGGAGTCATTTCAATACCCTATGCCCTCGGGATGTGCTACTTTCCATGGGTCCAACTTCAATAACCTTCTTGAGATGTCTTTAAGTGTGAGAGTGGGTGGATCCCAAAGATAGTAATACAGATAGTCATAGATCTTGGCTAACTAAACAGGATTAGTGTGGCTAGTAGAGAAGGCTTCCTTCCTTCTAAAAAAGTTCAGCAATAGCACAATACATAGATAAACTTTCATTTGAGCATAGTTCCGGAATAATGGTTGTGAGATTTCTTTGAGAGACCTGTTTTGATGAGAACTCAACCGCAGGGGCCTTCAGAAAGAAAACTTTGTGCAAAGGTTCAAATAACAAGAAAAGAAACAAAAAATGGCTAAAAATAATGCAAACAAAAGCTAAAGCAACAATAAAGAATTTTTTATTATTTATGTACAGAAAGTCTCAGCGAGACTATGCAAAGTATTATTTCAGGGCGAGGCCATTGAGAGGAAGGGTTACTTCCTCTCCCTCGAGATTTGTCAACTTATAAGTGGATGGGCCTATCTTGGCCGAAATTTGGTACGGGCCTACCCATAAATGTTGGAATTTCGTGTACATTCCTTTGCCTTCATGATTATGGTCCCATTTCAGGACTAAGTCCCCAACTTCAAAACTTCTTTTACCGGACTTCCTCTTATCGAACCATCTCTTAACTATGTCTTGGTGTTGATGGAATCGGTCTTTAGCTTTCTGTCGGGCTTCTTCAAGTTGAAGCAGGGTATCGATCCTGGATTGTAAGACTTGGCTACCAGAACCCCGAGAGGCTTGGGATATTGTAAGGATGGGAGCAAGATGTTTGGGGGAAGAATGGATTCCTTGCCATAGACAAGAGTGAAAGGGGAAACCCCTAATGCGTTCTTTGGAGTCACCCTATCTGCCCATAAAGCGTTTGGGAGAGCTATATGCCAACTTCGCTGGTTTTCTATCACAGTTTTCTTGAGGATTCGAATAAGATTTTTGTTTGAAGATTCAGCTAACCCGTTCCCTTGAGGGTAATAATTGGCTGAATAATGTAGCTTAATTCCCCATTCATAAACAAATTCATTTATCTTGAAAGACGAAAAATAGGGAGCATTATAAAAAAAAATGGAAATTGGAACCCCAAACCTGGTTATGATGTTTTCTTTCAAGAAAATGATGACTGTATCTTCATTGATCTTGCGCAACGGGATAGCTTCCGTCCATCTAGTGAAGTAGTCGGTAGTCGTCAGGATGTATCGATGTTGCAAAGAATAATTTGGATTTATCTCTCCGATAACATCTATACCCCACTGTTCAAAAGGATCAGAGATAATAACCGGCTGCAAGGGTCCTGCTGCCTTAGGTAATTTCCCGGCACTTCTTTGGCATACATCACAGTTTCATGCATATGTATGGGAATCTCGGAACAGAGTGGGCCAATAATATCCAGCTCTAAGTATCTTGTGTGCTGTTGTCTCCCTTGAGTAATGTCCATCTGCGGGGCCATCGTGTAATTCTTTAACAACTTTACTTGCATCTTCCTTTTTTAGACATCTAAGGAAAAATCCATCATAATTTTTTTTGAAAAGCATCCCATCAATGATTTGATAAGGTGCTGATTTCAAACGGAGTGCCCTTCTTTGTTTAGAGTTCCAGTGCTCAGGTAGGTATCCTTGCTGTAAATAATGCACCAGATCTTTATACCATGATTGAGGAGTTGAGAAGATAAGACATACTTCAACCGAGTTTAGCTCAGCTTCATTCTTCCAATGTTGCTCTTCATCAGTCGAGTTCCCTGCAACTAATTTGCACAAGCCTTGCCCTTTGATGATCGTGGCTAGTTTAAATTCTAGATCATATTCTTGCAGAGCTGTGACCCAATTCCCTCTTCTTTCTCCCAGTTCCTTTTGAACGAAAAGGGATCTAACAACTGGGTGGGGAACTATAACTTTAGTTCTGTTCTTAAGAATATATGGCCTAAACTGCTTGACTACTTTGAAGACCGCATATGCATGCATGTCAACCATGGGATAGTTTAGCTCAACCCCCTGTAGACCAGTGCTCATAAACGAGATTGGGTATTCGTCTTCCAGCTCCACCTTTTGCGTGAGCACAACTGCGAGGGAGTCATCCGAAGCAAAGGTATATAGGATAAAATCCTTATCAAAATTTGAGCTTCTTAAGGAAGGAGCCTTAGCTATAGCTGCCTTGATATCTCTAAAAGCATCCTTTTCTAAATCTGTCCACTTGAACTGTATGCTTTGTTTAACCATCTATTGCAACGGTTTAACAATTTGTGCGAAATCTGGAACAAATCTGCGGACGAAATTGATAGTACCCATAAAGGACTGCATAGATTTTTTGTTATACGGCATTAGAATTTTATTGATAGCTTGTACTCATTCCTGATCTATTGACACTCCCCTTTTGGAAATGATATGACCCAAGAGTTTACCTTCGGGAACAGCAAACACACTCTTCTTGGGATTCAAAGAAATACCATATTTCCGAAAATAGTCTTAAGACGATCTTCTTCAGCTACTAATACCTAATTGTAGCCAGAGAAACCATCGAGCAAAGAAAACAACTCAGATCCTGACACCATTTGAAGGATTTGTTCCATTGAAGGGACGGGGTAGTTGTCTTTATCCGAAGCTCTGTTTAATTTCTAAAGTCTACACATAGTCTTATCTCTCCTGACTTCTTTCTTATGGGAACTAAGTTAGCAACCCACTCAGAATGCCGGACCTTAAAGATTATTTTAGCATTTAGGAGCTTCTTTAATTCCTTTTGAATCAGAGGTTCCAGAGTAGGATGCATCCTTCTTAATTGCTGCTGAAATGGCTTGACACCTGCTTTCATTGGTATAACATGTTGAATAATGCGGACGTCATACGTTTTCAGATCCTCATAGGTCCATGCAAAAACATCCTTATATTGCTTAAATAGTTTGATGAACCTATCTTTTTCTCCCGGTGAACAACATTTGCTAAGGTTGACAAATTTTGGTTCTGCCTCAGTACCCAAATTAACTAACTCATGTTGCATTGATGAACTGTTAGTTTTGGTATTAGCTGGCCTTTTGAACTTATTTTGAGGATTGAACAACATTTCGAGGGACCTTACCCCTTTGGGGATGAAATTTCCTTTATCTACATCCTTCTTTTGCAAATCAGAATCGTGTTCTTCTTCATCTATCGCAGTTCCTTGGAAGCTATCTTCGTTCGTTAGAAAACTGATAATCTGCTCATCATCATTGAAGACTCTAAAGTTTGTGATGTTATCGGGAACGGAGGGCCTGAAAATTAATTCAATTGAGCATTTGTTATTAGATGGCACCAATTTAGAAGCGGATGTTGCTAACAAATCAGCTGCCGAATTTTGCAATCTAGGAATAGACTTTATATTGAAAGCATCAAAATGCATAATTAAATCCCATACCTCAGCCTGATAACCCTTCAAATGAGGTGAGAGACAATGAATGGTGTCCCTTACCTGTCTTACAACTATTTCTGAGTCACCAAAAACCTTTAGGTATTTAACATTTAAACCAATGGCCTTCTTTAATCCATGTACCAAAGCTTCATATTCAGCCATGTTGTTAGTAAAATCAAATTCTAATCTTCAGGACAAAAAATACTTGTTTTTTTTTGGATCCATCAAAACACAATCGGCTCCGGATCCTTCCAGAGTTTTAGAACCATCAAAGTATAATGTCCAAAAAATATTTTTAGATTCAACTAAGTTAGTATCTCTATGATCTAAATCAGTAACTAAACTAACTATATTACAGTCAACATCATCAGTCCAAGAGAAATGAAGGAGATCAGACTGTTCATCAGATTCATGGCTGATGGCTTCAGACTGATAATTACCCGGATCAATTTCTAAGAAATAATTCCCCAGAACCGAGGATGAGAAGGTTACAGCCTCATTTTTTTCCTCTAATTGAGTTACATTTTTCTTCATGTGTGGTTCTCTCAGGACTTTGATCTGATTCTGCCTATTCTGATAAGGCAACCACAGATGAGACCAATCAGTTGCAAAGTAACCATTCAGCTTGGTAGACCAATCCCTACTTAAGATCAGACCATAGGCTTCAGGAATATCAACCACCATTACGTCAATAAACTGACAGACTCTAGAGTCGGCTAATAATCTAATGAGAACATCTTTCATCTCCCCAATCACTTTGATAGCAGTCCTATCTAACTGGATAATTTGGGCCGGAGATGGCACGTGTTTCCCATTAATTTTTTTTACAAATTGACAGTGGCATGACGTTTGAAGATGCCCCAGAATCTACCAAACAGTTGTGAACGTTATGATTAAAAATTTCAAAGGTCAACAGGAAATGCAACGTTTGAGATTTAGATTTCCCTCCGATGCTAGCTTCATTAATTTCGGGATTTTCTTGAGAGTCCATTAATGGGGTGCTGGGCTGGGGCTACAGAACATGCAGCAGCTTGTCTCATTGATGGGGCAAGCTGCACATGTCAAATATTGACACATTTGCTTTGACCTTCTTTATATCCTCAATAATGTCATATCCTATGTCAGATTCATTCCCAATTTGGGCTGGATGATCTATTTTACTCATTGTGACCTTGGGTTGCTGAACTATGGTGTCCATGTTTGGCTGTTTGGCCGTTGTTTGGTTAGCTTTAGGCTGCGATGGAATAATTGTTATATGCCTTCTAGGAAGTTCTTTTGAAACTTTAGGCTTAGGAGGAGCCGAGTTTGGTACAGGATCCGTAATAGGGCCTTTACTGCGAGTAGCAACGTTCATGGTAGAGGGAGAGCTTTCTATGGGATCCTCTTCTGCTAATTCAGTCATAGGTACCCAATCACATAGCACCATAGTATTGTCTGGGGTTGGTTCCTCTAATTCAGGGATCGATTCCTCTAGAGAATCATCTTGGTCTGGGATCTGTGAATCCAGCATTTGGTTCATGACTAAACTCATGGAGTTAATCCATTGTGGGCAACTCTTTTCCGAATGCGGTTCTTGATGAAAGGTACAGAATTTTTTCATCCCGATTTCATTGAGGTTTAAAACAGGGGAAGTATTCATGGGTGGATGAGTTTGATCACCGTCTTCCCTCTTTTTATAAAATGGCTTGAAAGGTTTCCTAGATGTGCTAGCAGCCTTATCTTTCTCGAGATCTACAATTTTATTGGATAACTTTTGCATCATCTTGACGACATTTTCCATGTCTGTAGATGATTCTTCTTTACCTCTAGTGAGCAGCAAGGTTTTTTTACTGGCTGCTGGTTTTGGTTCTGCATCTAAGGCATGTTTAGCAATGCTATCAGCTTCTTCTTCTACCTTTCTAGCTTCTTCAAAGTTCTCTATCAGGGTGGTTTTCTTAGATCTTTTAACGAACATTGCTATGGGTCCTTCAAGAGCTGTTGTATAATATTCAATCAGAGATTCCTCTGCTGGTTTATTTGCTTCACTGAAATTATTTAAAAGTGTTGTGAATCTTTGATTAAAGTCTTGAACCTTTTCTTTCTTTTCCATTCTCATGGATAAGAGCTCTTTCATAAGCGTAGCCACAGTCTTTTGGTTTCCATAATTCTTCAAAAAACAGTTTTCGAATTCATCCCAACTTGAGATTGAGCTAGGTTGTAGGCTAAAATACCAAGATGATACTTTCAGCTTGAAGGTGTATGGAAAAAGCCTACAGACTACATCTTCATGCTACACGTTCAAAAGATTCAGAGCTAAGTAGAAACTCTTGAGATGATCTTCGGCTGAAATGGCTTTCTCTGGGTTGAATTTAGGTAATACCTTCTCTGGATTTTTCGGAAGATTGTGGAATGGCCCAGCTAGATTCAACACTCCCCTTGCTCTCCAAGCAGGTACTACCATGTCTCTATGTGGAGAATTTGGTGGGGAATTGCAAGGTGAGTTCTGTGGAGTGTTCTTTGGAGTAATAAGTTCTCCAAGGCTTTCTTGATCTGAAATGTTTTCTGAGTTTTCAAGATCTACCTTGTTCAGAGGGTCTGAAATTTCTTCTAAAGTTAAATTCACAAGCTCTTCAAAACTTTGAACAAGAATAGAATCACGGGTGTATTGTCGCTCTTTTCTAGGGGAACTTTTCCTAGGGAGAAAATTCACTGTGTTTAAACCACCTAGCTGTTTGATGTAAGATCGTGTATGCCTCCTCAAATCCTCTATTTTTGCAAAAGGTACAGCGTATAATGCTTCTTGAGGCTCAGGATCAGAAACGAGGTTTTCTTGATTTAATATTTCAAGATCTGGGTTGTTTGAAATGCCTTCTTTAAGCGGGTTTTCAGTGACATTTATGACAGTGGGAGATTTTCCTCTATCAGCCATGCACTTTCAGGCCCTCCTTCTAGCGCCCAAAACTGTTGATGCCCCGGAGATCGCAGCATCAATCAGAAAGGGATCCTCCCCGATAGACTATCCCAATTAGATTGTCCACCATTTGGTGTGGGGAATCCATCCAGTTAGCGTTTCCGGCAACCGTGGGTTTGGAGATTTGCTCCAGTTATAGCGGTTATGGCCCGATCCACCGTTATTTTGATTTTATGTTTTAGAATGATATGCAAGTGCCTAGACTAATTTAATCTAATTGCAGAACTGGTAAAACAAATATGTGTCTAAAACTGAAGTAAATCTAAACTATCCCTGCAAGGAGCAAATTGTAAGAATGAGTAATGTGCTGGAAGAGTTATCTAAAATTCAACAGATAGCCATTAAATCTTAAAGATAAATCCACAGCAGAAACAGGAGATATTAAAAGATAGCTTCTAATACAGATAAAACATATTCCATTACTCATGAAAGAGAGAATTCATTTATACAGAAAGAATTAAGATCATTCACTACAAAGAAATAATTTAGACAGTAAAGAAAGATCTCACAGTAAAGTATGGAAGTCACAAGAATAATCCAATATACATCCAGTCTTCATTTTCATGCAAAAGATATCCTCTCCAGGCTCTTATTAGGTAGATTTTATTTTCTTGATACAAGTGCAAGGTAGCTCGTACAAGTTCAGAAAATATTGTTTCCCTGCCAAAAGTCCTCTACATTGCTTCCTAAACTTCTATTTATAATATTAAAAAATTCCCTTTGGGCTGCCACCTAGCTCTTTACACTTGTCACCTACAGACTTTTCCCCTTTTAATAGACAAAAATGTGACCCTTTCTTAAACAGAAAATCACTTAAAAAAGAAAAGGACAGCTGTCCAATGGCTCCACGTTTTTTACATATGAAATCCAAATTACAAAAGATAGGAATTAATGCTTTAATATCAGCACGTTCACTCTTGGGCAGGCGCTTCAGCTGGGAGAGAAGCACTAGAGCTAGTTGTTGCTGCTGGGAGAGAAGAACTCGGGCTGGCTGTTACTTCTGCTACTGCTGCTGCTTTCTTTTCTTCTTCTGCAATGTAACTAAACCATATACCAGTATCTCTTATAACTACATTTGCTGAGGCAGGGAGTAAGATTTTCTGGGAAGTTACATCTTTACCAAGCTTTGCTCCAATACCTTGAGTTTCTGTTACTGCTGCTTGGTGTATTTTCTTAAGCAGATGATTGTGTATTGATGACATCCCAATATAATGATGGAGATCATCAATGGCTAAGACATCAATCCTCTTTACATATTCTGTTTGGATGCCCAGCTCTTCCTTCAGGTCAGAAAAACGTTGTTCTTTGCCCAGGAAATCATCAAGGGACTGAGGGAAACTCAACTTGCATTTGTCATGCACTTCATGGATTCTTTGATAAAGACCGTTACTTTTATCCATTGTCCCTTGGATCTTGGCCATTAGCTTAATGATACAGCTTCTGCAAAATTCCAAAAGGGCTATGTCTTCATTAAAACCATCTACAGATTTGAATGGGAGATGCTTGGGGAAATCCACCTTTCCTTCTCTCCATTCTATCTGGCTCAGGATGTTTTCCTTAACCTGAGTATATTTAGCCTTAAGCCTATTGGCCTCTACATTAACTTCTTTTAATCTAACCACCATGGCCTTGAGCTTGCATACTTCCTCAGTAATTAGTTCCTCCGTGTCATGGATTTGCTTTAGGATGCTACAGGATAGCTCATGTAAAGGAGACATATCTATCACTCTGCCTTTTGCTTGCTCCAATTGCTCAACCAATACCTTCTTATCTGCCTCTAGATGGGATACTTTAGCTTCTGCATCGTTCTTTTCTGCTTCTAAGATCATCATCTGGACTGCCATGTGCTCATTTTCTTCTTCCAAAAGGTTATACTTGTCCGACAATTCCTTATGTTCAATAGATAGGCGATTATACCTATTCACTATGAGATCTCTGTAAGCCTGCTCATTAGCCACAGTGTCTTGTAACATGCGAGCTCTCCTCTTTGTCGACTCAACTTCTTTAACTATATCGGCCACATTGTCCAGCGTTGCTTTTGCTATCTCTACAGCAGCGGATGCCATAGCTAAGGGAGCCTTATTTGTATTTTGCATTATTGTGGTCTCCCGGTGGGTAACAATATCTTCTTGGAGGAGTCTCTTTATCCTCTCTTCCAATTTAAGGACAATTGCCTTCCTCTTCTTATCATAGACAAATTCATCCCATCTGGACACGATATGCTCTTTTGATGGAGTGTAAGGGATGATTGGGAGATCTATAATATTTATTTCTGCTTCCGCGGGTGGGGTCTGGACTACTTGAGCTGAATCTGTTCCCACATTTTGGGTACCAGAGACACCTGCTTGTGCTGTGTCCGCCTCCACATTTTGAGTGCCGGAGACACCTGCTTGAGATACATCTATTTCCATATCCTGGGTGTGGGAGCCACCTACTTGGGCATCTTCAACTGTTTTGAGTTCTTCTTCTGTCTGTTGCCTCACTTCAGCTTGTTGCCCTCTCTCTTCTTCTTCAACTTGTGGTTGATTCTCATTTCCTTCCACCTCCTTCGCGTCTTTGGATTCTTTATGCAGCCTTGCATATTCTGCTTCTTTCTGCAATCTTGCCACTTCAGCTTCTTGCTGTAATCTTGCTTCCTCTTTTAACCTTTTTTCTTCTTGGGCTTGGGCATTAGCTACTTCTTTCTCTTTCTGCAGGCTAGTGTTTTGGGCCTTGGTAGAGCTAGAGCTTGCTCCACTGCCTTGGCGAAAAATCTGCAACTCAGTCATGTTGCTGATGCCTCTGAATGGCTCTTCCTTGGCATCATAATAATGAGCGTACTCAAAATGAGCATAGATTTCTTTGCAATGCTCGGCAACTTTTCCCCGCCTATCATTTCTATGGAAAATTACTTCTCCAAAGTGGAAGGCTTTCAGCTCTTGAACAAATTCCTCAGCTGATGCAACCCCTGAGAATTTGTAAGCTCCTATGCAGAAGGGTAAAGGAGGGAAAGAAGCCTTACGCTGCTTGTTAAGCACTGCTCCGATTCCATCCATGATAATTTGTCTCACTGCTTCCTTGAGGACTACATAGTCAGTAGCATACTTCGGAAAAATATATGGAGATTTAGTCCCTCCAAAAGTCCTGATGTAGGTGCCCTGCTCTGAGAAATAAAAGTCTCCATAGTTTTCCAGTATCTCCATGGCATTTTCCGACAGACAGTTGGGCTCTTCCTTGAATATCTGCTCATATAGGGGCATGATGAACCCCTCACAGATGAGCTTATAGCTGGCTCTGTAATTTTGAGCCCACGTTATCTTGTAAGCAGTGTAAACCGGAATGTTGGCTCTATCCCACGTGCAACCTAAGCTGGGAAAAGATATCTTGGCCAAAATACAATCAATGAGATATGAAGACATGTAAAATTCTGCCTTTTTTAAGGCCAAACCTTCTCTTGCAGCAGCCACTATGGATGCTAAACTGTCTGAAAGAATAGTAGCCCAGTCAAACACAGTCCCTTTGAATGCTACGAAGTGTATGATGGGAGCCCATTGTATCCTGTATACAGTGCCATCGGGCATGCCAAAAATTCTACACAGCATCAGGGCGATTAGCCTAAAAGGAGGTCTTAGATTTTGAACGTCGTATTCATCATTACCTCTTTTTATTAAGTGCTTGCCTGCGACCAATAATTTTTTGGCCATCTCAATGTTGTTCATCTGGCCCAACCATTCATCGCTCAGAGCTTGCTGGGGACGTGAGAATTTATAGGCCGCAGCAATATATGCTGGGTGGAATGAGGCGATGGCCACTCCCTCGCTGTCATGCAATACTCTTGTCTCTGCATTAGTATGCTCCAGTATCCACCCGATCACTTCGGAACATGGGAGCAATTCAGGGCGGGTAGAAGCCCTAGCTATGCCTGAAGTTCCGATGTTGCGGTAGATCTGTTCCTCTTCTATTAACATATCCGGGATATCTTGGTCCCTGATCATCCTGTAAATATCGCCCCACCGGACTTCGGGAGGAATACCGGTGGTGCACTTAGTATCTTGGAACAGAGTTTCAGTCCTAAGTGGTACTAGTTCAGGTTCCATTACTTTATCCTTCTTCCTACCACCTTTTGGCATCTTGGCTTATCCCTGCTAGCAACCAAATACAAGTCATTATAAAAATGTAAAACCTGTTATAATATTTTAACAAAAAAAAGGACTATCTCAACATGCTAATGAGATATATAAATAAATTATGAAGTTGCATTTTGGGGAAGCAAAATAAACCATTCCTAAACAAGAAATATAGTTCTGAGATTTGGTTATCTTAAGGGGACAAAGTCTGGAACGTTTCCGAAAGGGTAAGCATACGACGTGGAAACAACTTGCTTCTCGTCTAGCCCTAGGAGAGATGGCATCCTTCATTGTTGCACTTCTAATGGTCAATGGCGGGTTAGCTTGGATTGAAACAATCTTAAGACGAAACCAGGGACCGCTTTCCACATTCATGAACAGGTGAGGGGTTTAGCCGACCGCTATTGTTATTAATAACATTTGACGAGACGCTCTATGGACGGCTCGGAGTTTGAACGAGGGTGACGATGCTTGGGATGTGGCCGGTGAACACTCAGGTGGTCACAATTATGGTTTTAGCTGATAGGAACGAGAAATCAATGGGGCCTTGGCGGTTTTAAACACAAAAAAAAACGACGTATGCGACCAATGCCTATCGGCCACGTTCTAGACGAAAAAGAAAAACTCAAAGGTAATCTGACGTGGAGATGAGACAAAAATAGCGGCTAGAAACCTACTTGGCAACGTGATAGTGGCTGAGTGAGGTGGACACGGTCGTGGGCAAGCTGAGCTGGAGCGGTCCGACGAGGTCTCCCAACGGCGTTTGTTTAATAAAAAAACTAACATTGTGATCGACCCAAACCCCGATCGTCCTTTTAAACGAGTTAGACACGTGCGACATTTAATCCGGTGGATGGTGCATTCAAAATGAGTTTTAATTTTTTGTACGTCGCAGTCTTTTCAAGCCGCCTCGGTAGTTGTGCGCGACTGTCATTTACGGGGCGGATTTTCGAGCTACACGCGCAATTTCGAAACGTTATGGTGAATGGCCTCGGTGTTTCGGAAGAGATTGGCGAATCCTTCCGAAACACAACCTTGGGGAACTTGTCGGGAGTGGTTTCGTTGAGTCATCCCGTAGTTTCAGGAGGACATAAGATTTCTTTTCGTAATTTTCGATGGAGATAGGCCAATCAGTTCCCCAATTGCGGAACAATTTCGCGAAGGTTTCTACCGTTTCGAAGAGAATTGGCGAATGGCTCCCACAACTCGAATAATTCCTAAGTCTCTCCAAGGGGTTTCGGGAGAATAAGGTGAACGGTTCCACAGTTTCGGAAGGGAAACACAAATGGTTCCACTGTTTCGGGAGGGGTTTCTGAAATGGTTCCGCAAAAAGTCTTTTGGCGGGGTTTCGGAAAGATAACGTGAATTCTTCCGCAGTTGCGGAAGGCTTTCGCAAATGGCTTCCGTAATTTCAGAGGGGAACCTAAAAGGTTCTGCCATTTTAGAAGGCTTTCGCGAATAGCTTCCGCAACTTCGAGAAAAAAGACTTAAGATTTTTCAAAAGAGACTAAGTCATTCGGCGGCCCCGGGGAAGATTTGCGAATGACTCCCGTAGTTTCGGGAGGATAAGATGAATGGTTCCGCAACTGCGGGAGGATAACCCAAATGATTCCGCAAACTTCGAGAAATAGCTTCTAAGTCTTTTGAGCAGTTTCGGGAGGCTTATACGAATGGCTCCCGCAGTTTCGGGAGGATAAGCTGAAAGGTTCCGCAACTGCGGGAGGATAACTCAAATGATTCCGCAACTGCGGGAGGATAACTTGAAAGGTTCCGCAACTTCACAAATTTCATTAATATTATCCTTAGAAGAAAAACTTGAAATTGTCTAAGCAGGATCTTAAGTTGAAAAACAAAGTAAAAAGGAGAATTAACCTCTTAAAACAGTCTTTCTAGAAAAATGAAAGGAGGGGCCCCAATATGTAAAATTTTTTGGGGGGGATGTTGCTGCAACAACAACACTTCTCCTCCCAAATTTGGAAAATGAAACAATGGTGACTATATTTGGTTTTTGTTTCTATTTATAGATAAAAGGAATATTCGTTTTTCAAATATTTGATGCCTTTATGCCTTTTGCTATAGTTTGGATTGATTTTTATCATATTTGGACACTTGGTTGACTATTTGACCTAGTTTCCGAGTGTGCAGGAGTTCTTAAGTGTCTTTCTATGTTGTTTTCACATTGGAACGGTCATCTCAGGTATGAACACCCCTTGTGTGTTTTTTGTCATTATTTTCCATTCATTAGTAATTATTTTATGATAATGAGCTTACTCTTTGTTATTTCTCGTGCTCTTGAAACTATGAGAATACGTTGCCGAGTTACAATTTATCACTTTTCTGGGCTCTTTAAACTCTTACGGAAAAGGAACGCCCCAAAAGTCCATCTTTAAGCTCTTTTTAGGCTCTTGAAATACGAAAAGATTGTGAGGCGAACTTGTCATGTCCACGCTTGTTAAAGAATTTGAATGGTCGTCTTCCTGGTGATAGTTTACCCCTTTTTTGGACCAGGGGGAACTACTTACTAAAAATGTATACTCCAGCCAATCATGATTGGAAGAGTCCTCTCCTGCGTTGTTTTACCCTTTTTCGGGTGATGAGACTAACTTTATGAAAAAGGACCGTTGGAGTCTTCTTTAGTTCTTTTCAGACTCTCTAAACATGAAATGATGACCGAGTTTACCTTCTATGGACTCGTTAAACTTTCACATTGAAGGGCCCGCCATGGGACGAACCCCTCCTATCCCAGGTTTGGAAAATATTTGGGATTGGACTCATCTATGAGATGAGCTATATCGAGCATCTGGTTACCCTCATCAAGCTCGTAAAAAACACATGAGGCACTCATCATTCATGATGGGGAAAAATGAAAGCTTTTATGTTACACCCCTTACCAGTGGAAGTATCTAGTCATTTCTTGAACATGGCACTCATCTACATTTGCATACTACACTTGGATGATCTGTTTGTCCTCGAGTTTCACCTATTTCCTGAGTCTTGTTACTCCTTTGAGTCAGTCAAAGAACGCTTCCATCATCAATTGCATTAGGAATTGGTATCATAACTCGTCAGGTCAATACTTCCAAGGCATGCCATGCCCATGTTCAAGAATACTCTCACTAATCATTATCTATAGTCAGTATGTCTTCTATCATGTCGGTCTACTCTAAGTTAGTCTTGCATGTCACTGTACCATGCGATCTGCTCTACACATCCTTTGTCGTGTTTTGTGTCGATGATGGGGGATTCATCATGGACCTCCTTCGACGAATTCATCCTTTTCAACTCCAAATCATCATCTGAGGATTGAATCTAGAAACCAACCAAGTACCTTGGCCCTTCATGCCTCAATGGCAGGTTACCTCGCTTTCAACATGAATTTACATCATTGACTCTTGATTGAAAGATTTCATCTCGCGTTCGACTTCAATTTATTTATTCACGCTTGATGATATGTACTGTGATACCTTGGGAATCATTGACATTAATGGTGATCTCCCTCGCACTTGTTAACGGTGTACATCAATGAACGGTAATCAAGTGGTTTCTACCATGTTCGACATCAAGACATTTGTAATCACATGGATAGATTCGTATCATTGCGGGTTCAGCTTGAAGACCCTGGGGAGTCATGTTTTACCCAGGTTGCGATGGAGTTTGTATTGAGTCATATTACATGGATCCACATTTGTATTGGTCGTGGCTGTGTTATCATCTCATCATGAATCTACGCTTGTGTCTAGTAGCAATGATTGTGTTCAGTCGATCATTACTACCATGGATCTGCAATCTATTGGTCGGCAGCCATCTTGTATGTCATATGAGACAGTGTACTCAAAGTCAGTTGTATTGTAGCAGTGTCCTTCATTCGACAAGCCATTGCCATTCTTTCTGTCAAAGCATTTCACCTGTCCAAATTTCAACAGCTTCATGCTTTAGGGGGCATTCTGTTACACCTAAAATCTTACCATCTTGAGATTCAGTGCATCCCTAAATTTCCATTGGTTAAGTCATTTACCTAGAAAGGATACCTTTGTATTTATGCTAGGTTTTGAGAGCTCGTCGTAGGCTGCACACATGCAACCTGCGATGTCGCATCTTTCTCTACTGTAGGGTGCGATGAAGTCAGTTAATGGACAAAAATATGCCCTTCGAGCTCATTCTCGAAGCCTGCTGACTTGGATCCTTATCCCTGACGTCTTGTGGGAGCTGACACTCGTTTCCTACCCTCTTGGGGGGATCCCCTATCTCTCTCCTACCATATCTCAACCTACCCTATCCATATCCTGTCCACTTAGTCCTATATAAGTGAATCTCTATCCCTCCCCAAAGGGAGGAAGTCTATAATGTCTACATGCTGGTGAAATCATCTTGGAGAGATCTCTAATTCATCTATTGAGAGACTCAAACTTCCTTGGGAGGATATGGCAATTGGCTTGGATGGAGAAGGGCTACTACGTTAAGCCTTGGTTGTAGTCTATTCTTTACTATGTAATTTCCCGATTTACAGTAATATAAACGCTTTCCACCAATATTGTTTATGTGTGATGATATTGTGTAGTTTACCTGCTTAACTGTTTATGTAGATCTCTTATTGTATAGATGCTCTTTACTCGTTTGTATTGTTCTAAGTGTCTTGATAGGTCTTGCAGCTGAGATCTAACGACCGCGAGACGTGGAGCAACATCCAGGAGAAATGATTGCGAAGTTAAGGTAAGGCATCTAGTCACTTGATCCTTAAGTAGATCTAGGAAAGGAGTTTGTAGTTTGTATTATTTGTTCTAGACTCACATTCAAGTAGGGAGATCCGGCTCGCGTCTGCTCGAGTGGATTGTTAGTCAAAGAACAACCTACAGATGCAAGTAGTGTAGACTAGGCAGTGGTATCTTTGCAGGGTCGAGCTCCACACACTCGACATCCTTTGTGTCCAACACTATTTGTTTTGGCAATGGCAGCCTTACAGCTAATGGATCAAGGTGAACAACATGGGAATTTGTAGGCACAGTTATGGTTAGCTGCGGCTCCTTCTGCTGCAAAGTTCCTCTTGAATTCCCTTCGGACTCTCAGTCCCATGGCAGGGGTAATATTTTGTGGACTTCTTCAATTTTCTATGTGATCCCCTGCAGCGTGCTCAGATTCATCTACAGACTTTCTTGAATCACTTTGTCTTGTTTTTCCTTCTTAGTCAAAAGATCTTCCATTTGCTCTGTGACCTTTTCCGTGATCGTTTCATAATCCTCATCATGGAGTATTGCATCTGACTGGCCTTTATCATCTTTCTACTTCTTCCTCTCTCCCTTTTTCTGTGCTGGGATCTCAGGTTCCTTCCTTTTTCCCGTCTCCTTTTCTTCAGTGATAGGACATGGAATAGGTTCTTCCTTGCCGGAGTCGCTTTTGAAATCTACAATTTTCACTCGAAACTCGGTAGGCCATTCCTTCATGATATTATCAATATTATCTTCATACATATGGTAGTTTCCTTCGAACCATTCAATGTTCCTCTTCTGTGCGTTGGCTGAAATGTGAATACTTTACATGTCAGCATAAAAATCAACAGTGCGAATGTACTTACTTGTTACCTGCTTTGATATCCGCGGCATGCTCAAGATTGCGTCGCGCAATTGGTTATAATATTGGTAGAAAACCTCAGCTGTCGCATGTTGTCTCTACGAGTTCATATTTTTCCAAAGGTTTGAATAGCGGGCTCCTCTATAGTCATTGGTATCGGTGTCTATGCCAACATAATCCTTCACCTCCTTCTACCCTACGAAGGCGATCAACACAATTAGCCATATATAATGGAAGTTTCCTCCATTGAGCTGCGTGTCATTTAGTTCCTCTAGGAACTCGTTCAATAGGTATTGAAACCAGTTGAACTACTCTCCCTCCACAACTGTGACGCCAAGTAGTACTGCGCCCGCAAGTACCTTCAGAGGCCTACATTTTCTTAAAATATTGCCGGCTAACAATTGCGTGATAAAGTTCGTCACTTTATCATCTATGTCGTCCGTCTGAAAGCCCCTCTTTCCTTTGACGACAGTTTGAGTTTTATTCATCTTTTCCATGGCTTCCTTGTCCTTGCTTTTCCCTTGGAAAAACTGCTTCATATCTTTACCCCTTTTACTTTACTTGGCGATGTGGTGGATAATGTCAATGGTCAGGTCGACATTGCGGTCAAGCTACAAATATCCCTGGTGAATGCGTGCCATCAGAGTTCGCACCACCATGTTCAGCTCTTGTGATCTGTCAAAATGCAGGAGTTTGAGCAAATTGAGCAGTCTTGACTTGACTACTTCCAATAACCAGCTTTCTACAACCAAGGTAAGGTTGCCCTTCACATCTTTCTTCCAGCACATGTACTGGTCAGGCTGGAACTGTGGGAACCTAGGTTCATTGGGTTCCTTTTGCATCTGAAGCAAATCATAATCTTCCCACTTACATTCTCGAATTTTACCCAACAATTTTTTATTGACGTCGACATGCTTTGATATGGGTAATAACGGGATGTCGTATTTGGAATTCTTTGCTAACTTGAAGACCGGTGTGTCTAGTGCACGCGATGATATATAATCTGGGGTCATTGTCAAAGGTATCTCCTTATCAGCTATCGACAGCTTCTGCACTGTCGAAACCATCTTTGGTATCTTCCTTCTCGACCCCACTGGATCTTTGCCTTTGTCCTGCATTGTTGGACCATGTCTTGGTGATCTTTTGGATGCTTGACCCTTTTCTATGATGATGTTCTTGGCTAGGGTTTTCATTAACCCTTCAATACCTCTGTTTTGAAATACCTTCACAGTATCCTGGATCGTGAATTCTTGTTCAATGGAAGACCTCTCAGACATCCATTAGACAACTTCCACAGAGTTTCGGACAGCTTATTGGAAACAACTTGCAAAGTAGTGTGTGCAGGAAAATTCTAAGTGTTCGGTAATGCCCACGAGTCTGAATGCATCATTACTTATAGGCGTAGCTGAACCCCTCCACACCCCTTAATGGATAGATAAGCATTAAATGCGGTATCCATTGGCCAAATCCGACGGATTCTTTGGTCCTTTCCTCCATAAACTCATTCAGAACGGCTATCTGTGCGTTAAATGCCCAAGTGGTCGCTAGCGAAATACTGTGTAACAGCTATATTTTCGACCGACATCATAACGACTATTTTTCTGGAGTGTTGCATCTAATTGTGTGACAGGTCATCATTGCTCTTGCGCAGTAACTTTGCGGTGCTTGACTTCTTGCCTCTGAACTTAGCAATTTTCCTCGTTCAACTTGATCTTTGCAATTGCCTTTTGGACTTCGCAACTACGCGGTTCCTCTTTTTTTCTTTTCTTTTTTTTTGGTGTAGCGGCACATCTTAATAGTGTTGCACGGTATATACATGTTCCTCATCATACATTGCTTATAGAATCTTTCCCATTTCTAGTGCCCAATTTCAACTGTACTTGGCACTTAAAAATTTCTCTCTTTCTGATCATCACAGGTATTGCGAAGCAGGACTATCTCGATAGGGTTTTAGTCTGCTTCCATTGACTAGACCTGGCAAGTTATATCCTGCTAATGTGGCTAACTTGACTGCGCCACCATTAGTTACATGTAAAACAGTATATGGACCAAGCCAATGCATTTTGAACTTTCCAGGAAATTTCATGAATTTGCTATCATACAGGAGGACTAGATCACCTACTTGGAAAGACTTGTTCTTGATGTGGCGATCATGCCATGCTTTTTCTCTTTCCT
The DNA here is from genome assembly GCA_027924585.1 of Larix kaempferi. Classification (NCBI taxonomy): domain Eukaryota; kingdom Viridiplantae; phylum Streptophyta; class Pinopsida; order Pinales; family Pinaceae; genus Larix; species Larix kaempferi. The sequence goes on from BSBM01000368.1 coordinate 12,343,554, forward strand.
TCTGCACTTGTTGGTGAAAGCCTATGATGAAGAAATCCTCCTCCATACCAAACAAGTGTAGAAGCCTTTCTTCTAGCGCGTTGCGATTTGCCATGCCTGCAAAAGCAGCTATTCTCAAGCTGGGAACAATGTACTCCATTGGCATTATTGCTTCCTGTCCATAGGCCAGCCTAAAAGGTGTGTGGCCTACCAACTTCTAAAATGTGGTCCTATATGCCCATAACACAGTTGGAATGCGCAGGTCCCAGTCATTCCGATTCACATTGCACACCTTAGTTAGTGCATTCTCCAGTACTTTATTGAACACTTCAACAGTTCCATTCGCTTGCAGATGATAAGGCGTACTTTGCTGATGATGAATGTAGAATTATTCTGTCAACACCTCAATGGTTCTGTTCAAAAAGTGAGTGCCTTGATCACTCATTAAAATATTTGGGCATCCAAACCTCGTAAGGATGTCTTCAAATATAAAATGCGCGGCAGTCCTTTACTGGCTTCACTTCTTCCCATCTGGTGAGGTAATTAGTTGTAGTAATAATGTACCTCGCACAAGCTCTTTTTCCTGGTGGGTTTATAGGTCCCATAAAATCAATTTCCCATTTTTCAAATGCCTATAAAGTAAGCTATGAATTCAATGGCATTTCGTCTCTTCGCGATGGCCTTCCTGTCCTTTGATAGACATCGCATCTCTGGCAATGCTCTTTTGCGTCCTTGTGAATCATAGGCCACCATAGCCCTGCTCGCAATATCTTCTGCACAGTGTCTCTTCCTACGTAGTGAATTCCTATTGCTCCTGAATGTGCATCTGCCAGTATAAACGACTTCTCGTGCTCTAACACACACCTGCGCAGTACTTATCCAGTCCCAATTTGTATAACTGACCTACAATAATGGTGAAGTCTGTTGTTCGCACTACCAGTTGCTTCTTTTGCTGCGTAGTGAACTTTATGGGTTCTAACTCAGTAGTCAAAAAGTATACGATGTATTTATAATAATCATCAGCCATCTAGATAGCAAACAACTGCACATCAGGCAGATTGTCTTTGAGATTCATAGGCTCTTCTCCTGACTCGATTCTTGACAGATGGTCAAGTCCTAAATTCAATCTTCCCAATGTAACTATTATTTTGAAGTCGTACTCCTGAAAGAGTAACAACCATCTATAGATTCTCCCCCCTAACACTGGCTTGTTGACTAGGTATTTCAAAGCAGAATGGTCGCTGAACATAGAGAAGTGAGTACCAAGCAAATAGTGCCTGAACTTCTGTAGTGCATAGACCATAGCTGGGCCTTATCTCTTAGTGGTGGTATAATTCTTCTCTGCAGATGAGAGCTTCCTGCTCAAAAATGCGATGGGATGGTCAATACCTCCCTCTCCTAGTTGTGCTAAGACAACTCCCATTGCTATACATGACGCATCAACATGAACATGGAATGACTTCTCCCAGTCTGGAAAAACTAGGATCAGCACCGTGATCATTTTCTCCTTTAATGTATCAAAGCCTTGTTCACATTCTGCATTCCAAATGAATGGTGCATCTTTCTTCAACAACTTCTCCATTGATGCGGTTATCTGCGCATACCCCTTTATAAATTTCTTGTATTAACCTGTATGCCCCAATCTAGTGCGCAACTGCTTGACTGAGTTTGGTGTGGGTAAGTTTACAATTACTGCAATCTTCGCAGGATCAACCATCAAGCCCTGTCTGCACACAATATGCCCTAGCAAAATTCCATAAGGTACACAAAAGATACACTTCTTTAGGTTGAGTGAAATTTGATGTTGTCTGGACTTCTCTAGCATCAGTCTCAGATTTGCGCAATGGTCCTTCAACAACCCGAATACTGTCCAATCATCAAAATAAGCTTCAAAAAACTCATGCATGAAATCTTTGAATGTTGCAACCACAACTCTGGAAAATATGGTAGGCGCGTTCTTCAAACCAAATGGCATGACTGTGTACTGGAACGACCCCCATTCTGTGGCAAAAGTGGTCTTGTGTCTATCCGCGGGATCAATTCTTATCTGATGATATCCCGAAAAACCATCAGTAAAGGAATAGGCCTCATTTCCTCCAACATTATCAAGTACCTCATTAGTGAAAGGAGTAGGAAATGGGTCATGCATTGAAGCATCATTCCGTTTTCTAAGATCCACACAAATCCTGATCTTGCCTTTTGTTTTCTTATCTTGGACAACCATAGGGCTTATCCACTCAGACTCTTTGACTGGCTCGATGATCCCTGCGTCGAGCATTTTATCAAGTTCTACCCTGACTCGTTCTTTATATTGAGGATTCAGTCTATAGGACCTTTGCTTAACAGGCTTCGCACCTAGCTTCAGAGGTATCTTCATAACCCCTAAGTCTCCCAAAATGCCCTTCATCTCTGTAAATTTTGTTGGGAACAAATCCTGATACTCATGTAACAGATATGCGATCTTCGCAATGATCTGATCATCCTATTAGTCTCCAATAGCCGCGAACTTCGGCTCTTTGCTGGTTCCAATGTTCACTTTCCTTGTTTTCACAGGCCACTCATATCTGGGATTTCCAGCGGAGGTCCCTCTACCTCGCATGCACCATCTGACTCAGGTATCTTAATGTTGTGCGGATCCTCCGCATCAGTGTCTTCTTTTTCTTTAGCTTCCTTAGTGAGGTTATAAAATTCCGTGGCATGCTCTACTTGTTCCTTCCATTCTGTCTGTAGGCTTGCAGGTACACTGTCAGCTCCAAAGAATTTCTCTAATGTCATGTTCTTATGTGGACATTCTGTTCTGAATATTCTTTCCTTAATAATCTACAACGCATAATTTATGGTTGGAATCTTGTCCTCAAAGCTGAAACTCCTCTGGAAGTTCGCAGTCAGGGTAGGCCAATCTATAGTCTCCCTGCGCAACTCCATGTCTAAGTACCACTTCTTTGGAATTTATTCCTCCAGTGTGTGCACAAACAGAAGCACCCATTCTATCTTTGGTCTCTCCTCCCATGCTTGTGAACAAAGTACAATATGATCCCTTGGATCTGTCTGTCCATTATATTTGTCAAATGGTAGGGTAACCTTGTCAACAAACCTGATTTGCATCTTAATTCTACATTGATCCCATGTGGTCAATGTCTGATTATGCGCATCCCACCATCTGGTAGGTGTCTCGCGCAGTGCCATATCTACTGCTGGTAAGCGATGTTCTTTTGCAATTGTTGTAGTATAATCTTTGATAAAGGAGTAAACATTAGCTAAACCATCATAGGTGGGTATTGGGCTTACCTCCTTTCCAATCCAGCGCAGTGAATTTGTAACCTACGCGCATATCCTCATAGATACTTCATGCATGTGACTTTGCCAGTTCTCCAGTCTTACATCAGAGTCTGAAATGCAAGAGCTGTCGCATCTCCAGTTGAGTGTTCCATCCGCAGTAGGATTAATGTAATATTCCTGGTTCGTAGTCATCTTGTACAGTCAATCCAAATCTTGAGCCCTAGATTCCTCTTGAATCAACTTGTTGTATCTGTCTCCGTCTGAAGGGTCCAGTGGTGTGATGACCTTGAGATGCTTTCCTTCGAATATCATCTTCTTTTTCTTCAAGTTTATGATGGTGAGGTTATCGATATCCCATTCAATTCCTAACAGTGCAGGAAAAGGCTGACTATCATCGACAATCTCGATAACCTCGAAATCTGCATGACTCTACACTCCATCAATGTCAACAATCACGTTGGCTAACCGTCCAAAGGGTATGAATTTCTCCTGATTGGCCATTCTCAACTGGATAGGTGACCATAACAGCTTTGGTCTCCCCATCTGCTGCCATGTCTGTTTGGTTAAGACATTTACTTCTGATCCCAGATCAAGAATGGTCTCATCCATTTCATAATCTCCTATCTGTGCACTGAGTCTCATTTCTCTCCTTGTTCTCTTATGTTTCTGGATGTGATGAACTGCGCTATCAGTAGTTTCACTTTCACTGCACTGTTCATACTGATCTAACAATTTTTGCAATTACGCTATAGTGTTTGGACTCTTCAACAAATTTATGCAGCTCCTGAGGAACTGCGCAACAGAGGTGCCCATCTCTATTGCGGTGTTCGTTCTGCCATAAGCAGTCGACATATCTTCCATATGCGGTATTTCACCGTGAAATGGGATTCTTGGCAATCTAGGTTTCGATTCTTTGAAGATATCCCGTGCTTCTTCAAAGACCTCTCTGTTTTTCTTCAAGTCGAAATCAGGTGCTTTCCCAGTAGCTTTCCTTATCCATATTGTTTCAAGAGGAGTCCGCTTAGTGTTGAAATCTCCAAAAGTCGAAGCTTCTACTCCTCTATCTCTCCCGGTCATAGCACCACTTCGCGTTACTACATTGATACATGGATCCGCAGGTCTCCCTTCTACTGCGATCAACTGGATGTTTGGGTTTAGTGCCTCTAGTCATTTTCTTTTTTGCATTTCTACCTCTAACACTAGACAGTCTTCAATAATATGATCAAATGATTGGCAATAATTGCATGTAGTGCATGGGTTGGTACAGTCCCTAGATACATGGCATGCTTGGCCACAGTTGTAATAGATTACTTGACCTTGGCCTTGTCCCTGCACTAGGCCGTTATTCCTTCCTCTCCCGCGGTATCCTCCGTGGCCTCTGTATGCTCCCTAATCTTGGGGTGCATTTTCTTGTTTTTGCGGAGTCTCTCCTTGGACTCTATACATTCCTCCATACATATGCTCAGTATATTTTTTTCTTTCTAGCATGAGCTCATATGCACGTCAATTGGACTCATCATGCCCAACTGACTTGCATAAATTACAGTATATGTTTTTAGGTGTTCTTACGTATTTCTTTATTAGGTGGCAGTCTTCTAGCCGGTGTCCTCTAGTTCTGCAAATTTTACACCATGGACCTTGGTTCGGATTTAATGGGTTTGGTCCACCCATGTTAAGGAAGTCTTGGAATAAAGGACAATGATCCTTAGTGTGTCCTTCCCCTTTACATCCTATACACTAGACTTCTTATCTCTCTTGCTTTCCTTTCTTGATATCTTGTAACTGTAGTGTTAGGGTAGCTAACTAGTTTTGAATCTACGACATGCCAGTGCTAGTTTCTCCCATGGGTGAAGCTTCCTGCTTCATTGCGATCTCCAAGGCTTCTACCTACAAAGCCACTTTCTGTTGCATCAACGACTGTCTGATATGGGGCAACAACGCGGATATAAACCACTCCTTGTGCTGCTGCGGTGCTATGACGAAGCTTACTTGGTCTAACAACGTCTTAAACTTCTGGTCAAATTCCCAGACTGTTTCATTAGGTTTCTGTTTGATCTATTTCAACTCTGTGATGCACTATGACTCTGACTTCAACTTCTTAAATTCTGCTAAGAGTACAACCTTGATTTCTGCAAGGGTTCTTTGGTGTCCCTATGAATATTTCATGAACCAATGCAAGGATCTGTCTCTAAAGGTGGCGACAATTTGTGCTTACTTAACATCATTGTCTTGTACTTGTTTAACACTCCAAACAAATTCACAAAGAAACCAATGTTGATCATTGTCTTCTTGACCTGTTCCTTTGAATATCGACAGCTTAATATCCTCGGTCATGCTTCTTCTAGGTGGTGGAGGGTTCTGCGCAAGTTGCTGAGCAGAAAAGATAAATGGAATGGTCTGAGTGCTAGGGATATTCACAATAGGGGGGTTATGGACCGGCTGAGTTTGTGCAATGGAAGGCACGGTGTTCCCACCTGGTGGATTCTGCAGAGTAATAGGCTGATAGGTGGAAGATAGAGGTGCAGTTTCGCTATTAGGTTCATTTTTTGACTCAATGTCTATGCAGAGTTCAGGTCCACTAGCATTCTTCTTAGGTGTATATTTATACCTTTTCCCACTTCTTAGATTATGTGTCTCTTTGTCTAACTCACTAAAAATTCTATTGACCATTACAGAGTTCAAAAATTTTACTGCATTCTAAAAACACCTTTCTCAACTAAAATCATTTTAATGTATAGACTGAGGTTGTTTAGATACTTACCTCTGAATCCCTTGAAAAACTCTCTTTCGGCTGCACTGTAGGACTTTAGCATGTCCACAACAAACTGCATCACAAAAATTTGTAATGTACTGTCGACCCAAAAGTCAATTGCTCGTAAGAATGGACTATCTAGTTCTTTGAGCCTTTTAATCAGCTCCAGTGTCCACTCGGTCGGTACATCTCACGGGGTATAGTTTCTGTGTTCTACGAGCCTTGACAACCACTCGTGTAGCTCGTTCCCAAAAGATGCCCAGAAAACTTCGTGAACATCTTTCCATAGGTATTTATTCAACCACTGAATGTCAGAGAGATGTGGGTGTCTGTTTTCTTTCCTTGTGAAGTCTCTCTCTGTCTTGTCACACCAAGCCCATATTTCTTTCTTGTTTGGATACCAAAAGTTGACGCCCAACTCAAGTTCTTCTACTTTGCACATCATGACTTCAACTCATCACGGATTCTTGTCCCGGCAATGAAACCATTTGTTGGATAAATATATTGATCTAGAGTTTTCCAATGTAGACCTAGGTTCTTCATGGTTTAAAGGAACCAACAAAACCCCTTCTCACTGGCCCTTTCGGCAACAGCCTGCGAATAGGCTAAGGTCTCACCCGAGGTGTAGGTATGGGGGCACTGTGGAATCAGGTTTCCACAGTGTTGTGATGAGTTGTTCGGACAGGACTACTGCACAACACACTATTAGACTTGTGCTGCAGGCTGAGGACTGCGCGATGACAGACTGCGTCGCGGTCCTTACTTCTGCAAGCGAAGATACTTGCGCAACCAGCACATCTTTGGACTACGTGGTTTGGATAGAATGTGAATCACAGGACAGCACAGCTGACTTATATGCTTCCTCTTCCAAACTTAACCACTATGACGACTTTACTTTAACACTTAATCATCCACCTACTTCCTTAAATTATTTAGCTTTATAACAAATGCAAGCAGATGAAACATACAATGCTGCGCACTTCCAGTGTGGTGTGTCTAAAGAGTTACACAACTCAAACTCTACATACACTTGTGATTATTCCATAAACTGATACTTTCGCAGACTTAGAGTACCGAGCATTCATCATCCATCCATTCACACAATACTTAACATATTATTCCCATATTTCTCCTATGGCGACTACATATAAAATCTTTAACATGACAACTGATAAATGAGAACTCAGATATTCATTTGTAAGCAAACAGACAAGTGCAAAACATAAACAATCACACTACATAGGATTTAACGTGGTTCACCCCCAGGATGGAGGCTACATCTACAAGAACTGTTGTTGTATTAGTCTTTTTGGAAGGGTACAACAGTTCTTTGTCTGCACACTCAACTGCAGACTCTCTTCTATCTCTTAATAGGCCTCTGCGCACACAGCTTGCAGAGCCTTTACAAAATGCTCCTCAATAGATATTTATCAAATCAATAACGAGAACAATACAAAATGAAGAGTAACCCTTTCCCATACAAAAATGCCTTATTTATAGATCATGCCCGTAGTTCATGTCTTTGCAATTCGAAGGAAAAAACCCTTAGGTTTACAAAACTGTCACGGTTTTCCCTTAACCAGACTGCTGGCTTCTGGTAGCAAATATTCCATCATGGTCGCCTTTAGTATATGCCTCATGTCGCTATCATCCTTCCTTTAGCATGCATACCAACAGGTCGCTTTCACTGAGCCGTTCTTCCTCTAACGATCTCGTGTGACTGGTTCAGGTAGTGGTTCTTTCACTTGTGCGACTAGTCGCTTTCTTCCACTTCTGCTCCTTACCCATCGCTTGGTACTCCTGGAGCATCTTTACCAAAAATAGATTGCCGACGGTCTAACTGGAATCTGTGCCGTCTTCCATCAAACACTCTATTATGCTGGATCCCTATAGACTGGACACATCGTAGCACTATCTCCTCGCAGCACTGAACTCCACAGCTATTTCGACACTGTGCTGCACACAACTTCGCAACATTCTAAAATCTTATACAAAAAATATTCCAACTAAACTGCGCTTAGCTCCGTAGTTCCAAAAATCCTTCTTGCTCCAAAATGCCCCACATGGGCCAGGCCCAACAACTACCTATATTTTCTATTGTCTACATAATTGATTGAGTAAGTCTTCGAATTTGTTGTTATGGGGTACTTATAATTTTGAGACAAAGTTTCCTGAAGGGGGGGAGTATGTAGCGCCCCAAACTTAGACATTAGTATAAGTATAATAGCACATGGTAGAAGTAAAAATGATCAAGTAATACATAAAAAGGAAAAGGAAAATGTGCATTTGTAATTTAATTTAGGTGCATGGGTGGCACGCGTGTCATCCATACAAAATTAAGAAATTGAGTGAAATTTGAAAATTAAGTAATAAAAGGGGGCAAGACCAAGAGGTGGGGGCTCTAGTATTTCTAGTTGATTTTGGGGTTTGTTTCTTGGTTGCTTGTTTTCTATTGTTTATTGACATGTTTAAGAGGGAGGCTAAGGAGGAGGAGAGGGTGGAACACGGGCTGATAGAGAAAAGAGTTAAGGTATTACGTAGTCTAGCATAGGGTTAATTATTGAGGTCTTAGGGGCCTTAGCTTTGCTGGGGTTGGTTAGGCAGAGAATTGTCAAATTTTGTGTGTGGATAGAGGAGCTGGTAACTAAACAATGACTTCATGCAATTAGTTAAGTTGGTCATCGATTAGGTAAGTAGAGACTCTTCTCATTGGAATACAATTTTTAATTCCTACTAATTATCTAAGAGTTAGGTATTTGATTGATGAGTAGACACATGATAGGTTAGTTCTGTCTAAAGTTTTTTTGAGTAAATACATCATTCAATTAGATTTGAATTTTGTACAATAGAAAGGGTTGTTACACTTATGTTCATTTTTGTGTGGCAGCAGTAGCCCATATTCCCCTTACTACTAATTGCATTGCTATCTCTTGTTATCACCCTTAGCTAGGAATTAGTTAGTTGCAGATCGCATTTCATATTGCATTTCATAATTCAAGCACAAATTATGATAACCAGACTATAACTAGAAGGTTTGCAATTTTCAATGGAGGAATCTCTAATTCAACCCTTCCTTCTAATGAAGCTATGATGTTAACAAGGGACATTTGTCCATGTCAATAATAGGTATGCATGATTTCAATTCTACATTGCCTAAGAATTAAAAGAAATCACTCCTACCTTATGTTATTACCATCATCTTGTATCCCATTACCATCTGCAAGTATGCATTTATGAATGTTGAACAACCCACTTTCGAGAAATATTCTTCAATACACATGATCACCTAAAAGTTTTTGAGTCTTGTGTCTACTCATAAGAAATAAATTACCCCTATTACCAAATAATTAGAATGCATCATACTATACATAAGTCATAGAAAGAAGAGATAAAGGGAGAGCAAAATAAAACAACATGATTGACTCTTGGTACAATGCATAAGATTACAAGTTCCCTAACAAAGGGCACATATTTGCTTCACCAAAAGAAGCCACCAAATAAAAAACTAATGTATGAAGAGTCCAGACCCTAATAATCAAGGAGGATATGAGATTATACTTATTTGAAGGAGGCATTATAGAACTACTTGTTCCTATCGAAGTGAATAACCTAAATGATTCTAACCTATGGAAAGGTTTATTTCAACAAATATTAAAGGCTAAGACATCGATGGTAGACAATTTTAAAGGAGTGAAAACAACGGAAATGGATTTGATCAATACACCCACAATGTTAACAACACAAGATTTTTGGTTTTAGTGGTTCATACGCGAAACACCCCTTGCTTTAAAAGAGGATCTCTAAGGAACCCTAATTGAGATTTTGTCAATATCTTTTGAGATGAGAAGGAATGTGCTAAGAAAAACAATAAAAGAGGTTGACAATCTCATAAGAAGAGGCTAAAGAGGCAATTGGTTAATCTTGGGTAGTCCTTTAGCAACTGTTATTTTTTTATTAATCTTGGGTAGTTTTTTAGTAACTATTTCTTTATTTTTTTAAAGTGAATGGGATACATATGCAATTTTGATAGAAGTATTTACTTTTGTAGGTGGATGTTTTGCCATACATGTGCTTTCTTTTGTTAGAGTGGATTATGAGTGTACTCGTGAATGATTTCATATAATTTTTCAAATGTATAAATGATGAGTTTTGTTATGTATTGTTTAATTTTTAGTAAATGTTCATTAAATTTGTGTAATCTAATTATTATCTTATTAGCTTTATTTGTAGTATTATATATATATTTTTAAAATTTCACAACAAAATATATAAAAAATAATTTTTAATAATAATGAATATAATATTTTTTAATAATAAGGAATATGGTAATTAGTATCACAAATTAGAAGGTTTATTATTGAAGTTTAGGAACTTTTTGTTGAGGTTTTATTGTGATGAACTCTTTGCATTGACAAAGATCAAAACCCTTGGTTAAGAGAATCTTAATGATTTTTGTTTGGTGTTTTCATTAAGTTTGAAAGGGGGTTGTTTAGACTTGCTTTCATTTTATTTTCGGATTTATTCATTACTTAAATAGATCACCGATGTGAAAGAAATGAACAAACCTACTTTATTCTTTTTACTTAGTTAATTCCCTATTTGGTTTACTTATTGTTACTCTTAACTTTATCAAGCATATAAAACAAGTCCCTAGAAATCAAAGCATCCTAATGCAATATTAAATCATTAAGGAGTTTAGTGGGTTTCCTTGTGCCTTGCCTTATTTTCCCAATCCCCCCACCAAAAAAAAGGTGGTGACTCCAACCTATCAAGTTTAGTCTTCCTAGCTTAGATAACCTTATTTGGTAGTGATTTTCCTCTTATCCTTAGGTGTAATAACTCCCTTCTTATCCTAGGGCCCCAAGTCTCTTCATAAGAACATGGGCATCTCACCTTTTCATTCCAAGGATTGCATCCTTTCCTCGGGATACTTTCAATCCTATAGGGCACAATATAGATGCATGGTCTCATATTGCAAGTAATTTTTTGGGGATGCAAACTAGATGATTAGGCCAAAACTAATGATTTTTAGGATCGTAGGACTTGGACAAGACCACAAACTAGGAAACATGTACATAAAATGAATCTTTAGCCTATAAGGGAGACATGGGCCTGATTTTGAGGTTTAGGGGAAATAACGATGGATCTTATGGCCGAACCCTTACTTTGAGGTAAAAAACTATGACAAAATTATGCCCAAACTTGTACTTTTAGGGACCATGGGCCAAGAATTATTCCATGGACCACCACACATTGATGAATAAGGAATATTTAGCCTCTAATAGGTGTGTTGGGTTTAATGTGGTTTTATTATAATAGGGATATCTCTTTACCAAGCCAAGTTACGAGGATAAAGTTAAGAATGTAAACCCAAAATAATGTTGCACGTGATAATGGGCCATGCATAGGATCCTAGACCACTACATACAAATTTAGAATGAATATTTAGATTATGAGATGAATATGGGTTTGATTTCAATGTTTGGGTATGATAAGGAAGTCTCACATGGTCCAAGCCATGTTTAGGTCTAAAATCCATGGAAAAATCCCTAACTAATGTTTTTAAGGATGATGGACCGCATACAACCCCCCCAACCACTACATAGGACCTATAAAATGGATCACTTATCTACCATAGGGATATGGGCCTAATATTAAGGTTTGATTGCACCAAGGACGGGTCTCCTAGCTTAAGAAATGTTTTGAGGAAAAAAACTAAGAACTAAGGTAAAAACCAATGCTTTTTGGGGTAATGGGTGACACATAGTTCCTTAGGAGCGTTGTACAATGAATATATCATGTGCATGGTGGATACATGCTTGAAATTAAGGTTTTTTCATAATAGGGATGTCTCTTGTGGTCCAATCCATCTTTTGGGGTTGAAAATGTTGGAATATTCACCAATACTGAGAGGGTGGGTGAATCAATATTGAGCACTTTTTCACATTTTTCACTTTAAGAACATCATGTAACATTAACCATAAATCCATCACATAATTAATCATAGTACTTTATCAAGCATCACCATCAACACATAAGATCATACACAGTGAACAATAGATTTAACATGGAAACCCAAATGGGAGAAAACCACAAAAGATGTTCTTTTATAATTCATTCATTACAATATCAGGCTCCGGCCTGAGAGGGACACCCATCCTTGATGCAAGATAGAACTTGCACAAACTGCAAATATCAACTTGTTTACAGTAAGCTCTGACTTACTGATTTGGTGAAGGCTCCAACCTTCACTGCAAGCACCAACTTGGAAAACAAGCTCCAACCTGCTATATAGCCAAGTCCAACTGACTGATTTGGGAAAGCACCTACTTGCTGATAGGATCCAACCTATCTTTGGGTATGAGGACACCAATCCTCTTGAGCACCAAATCAATGTCCCATGCACCACCCTACCACCCTAGTTCTATAGCACCAACTGGAAGGAAGCACCAACTCCCTAATATCATAGGAACCAAGCTTCCCTAGCACCACCCTGCCATCCTGATATGAATACAAGTATCAACCTGTCACTGTCACTATATTCACACTGTCACTGTCTTCACACTGTCACTATCACTGTCACTTTCACTGTCAACATGTACATGCTCTACAAATATGCAATCAAACCCTTCATGAATAAGACCAAAACTTATCTACAATATAACCTTCAAATATGAAGCAAACTAGCACTTCAAATCAACAATAATATCTTCAAGTATAGGACCAAAAAATTACTCTCAAATTTGTAATCAAACCCTAGAAAAAACCATCCATAGATTTCATTTGTTTGCTTCTTCAAACCCTTAACATCATTATCATCTTCAAACCCTAGGTCATTCCAAGAGAAGAACCCTAGATCATATCAATAACATCACCACAATACATGCCAATAACATCACAATGATCTATGGAAATAACATCATCATAATCTATGCCAATATCAACATAATGTGTGGTAATAACATCACCATAATCTATGCCAATAACATCACCATAATCTACTTCTTTAAACTATTCAGAAACTCTTATTTACAAAGGACATATCTCCAAAACTATATTGAAATGGTATCAAATTTTTTTTATCACATGTTCATCAAGACCTCTACATTATTTTATACAAAAGGAATTGAACGAGTTGTCCTAGAATAGAAGTTATAGTGAAAATTTCAAACTGGCATGTTTAAAGATGATTTCAAGGTCATTAAAAAACCCTAACTTTTCGAGTTCATATCTCAGAAAATATAGTGCATCAGCATATTAAACTTTTACCATATGTTCTTAAATATCTCTACATCATCTCATACAAAGAGAACTATTTAAAGCTTACTAGAACAAAAGTTATAGCGAAAATTCCAAACTGGCCTGTTTAAAGCTGATTTCAGGGTCATTCGGAAACTCTAACTTTCTAAGGTCATATCTATGCAAATATAGAGAATCAGTAACTGTACTCAAGATTGTTACATCATCTCATCCAAAGGGCGTTTTTTGAAGATTTCTAGAACATAAATTATAATGAAAATGTCAAATTGACCTATTTAAAGATGATTCAGAAACCCTAAATTAATGAGGTCATATATACTAAAATATAGCGAAACAGAATTTGAAAATTTTACCACAATTATTCACACATATTAAATCCATCCCATAAAAATTTCATGGTCTGAAACATCCCAGAAAAAAATATATAGCTAAAATTCCAAGATGACTAGAAACAGATTTCACAACCCCCTCCACTTCATCTTCCCTTGGAAATTCACTCTTCTAGGATGAAATTCACTCCTCTTCCTTGGATTGGTTGAATTTTTTATCATCATAATTTCAAATGAGGGTCCTCTTATTTATACAAGTCCAAGGTCACTTTTTAGTTCACTGTAGGTTAGGTCGGCCTATAACTTAACATTAATTTTGTCTTCCACATTTTAGGGGCTTCTTTAATGGGTCAATGACCACTTCATGACTTCATCAAGGGGATTTGAATTGTATTATTTACTACTTCATGTCTTCATCAAGGGGATTTGTGGATTCCTTCCTTTTCTATGATTTGTGGATTCCTTCCTTTTCTATGAGCCTACAAGATTGCAAAGCCACATGTGGTTACTTGACCCTTCAAACCTTTTGTTTTCTTCACAAGTGGGCACATACCTTGTTATTAATGCCTTCAAGACCAAACAAAATTTCTCATTGCCAAGTGTCATGATATGTTGCTTCCTCACTATATCAAGTTGTCCTCCTACACCCTCAAGGTGGTCCCAATACATAATTCATTCATATTTCTTAGGGTTTCTTGCCTCCACAAGTGGGAAAGTAGTGTGTACATGAATATCTTCCATGGATTTAGGGGCTCATTCTCACTTCTCATCATCATGGTCTTTTGTAAATTCATCATAAATTTAGGGGATTCTTTATTGGCCTCTTTAAACACTTCTTCAAGACACTTCAAATGGACATCTCATCATTTCCTTAGGGGATTCTTCAATGGCTTTAAGGGATTGATCCATTAGTGTACAACACAAAGTGGGCATGTGGACACAACCACATGTTATCTCATCATGTAAGGGTGATTCTTAATAGCTACGCCATAAGGGGACCACTTTGGAGAAATTTATATACAGTTATGTCAAGGCTCCTTAAAAGCTCTTCAAGGTTCCAAACAATCTCCCTTTATCACTGCAATATCATCATCATCATCATTGCCACATCATCATTACCATTGCAACATTATCATCATCATTGCCACATTGGAATCAATGAAAACATCACTCAATAATATAATAAGCTCATGACACTGATTTCTTAACTCTAATGAAATCAATAACTTTACTCGACAAAAAACTAGGGACTAAGTGTTAGAAAAACAGGATCGCAGAGCAATAACAATAAACAAGATGCAAATACAACCACACAAACATGTTACAAGAGAGACACCAATATACCATGGTTCACCCAATTGGGATACGTCCACACAGAAATTGCTAGTCCTTATTATTATACCATCCAACAAATGAAGGGATACAACCTGCAGCACTTCTGTTGCACTTCCTCTTCACTGTCTCACAGTCTCTCTTCACAATATCAGAGATCTTTACAATGCATAATACCTAATACATCAACCCTAACCCTATTACAATGTATTTCTTTTAAAGGGGAAATACAATGGGAAAATACCACGGGTTACCCAAAACCATGGTCCCGTAATCTGTTAGCGAAAAACCAACCCATAACAAAAACTTCTTTCTAGACCCCCTGTTGCACATGCCGAGATCATAACCAAACCTGGGGTACGAACACGGTTGAATCATCATCTATGAGACTGGAAGATCAGGCTCCACAACCAACACTAAGGTCCCAATTAGTGTCTTTAGGGATCATGGGCCATGGCCTAAGACCACTATACGATCTTTATAAAATTAATATTTGGACTTTAAGAGGGTTTGTTTGATTAAAATGGGGTATTTCCACACAAGTTGAAGACCTTAAGACACCACTCACAAAAACATATCACATATCAACACATCGAAGTTTTACATGGTTTTAATCGTTAGAGAGGGAAATCTTCCATGACCCCAACCAAACAACTACTTGAGGAAATATATTAATTCAAAAGGAAAAATAATTTACATATGAGTTTTTGACAATCAATCGTCTAGCGAATGACCCTGCACGCTCTTTAAATAGAGGTCATGGATCAATCAAGTGTTAAGCCATGGATCAATATATGTTAAGATCAAGGTGAAGGTGAATCATTGGATCCCTTTATGTCTAGAATATATTGTGATTGTTGGATTACATAAGTATAAATGATAATTCCTACTAAATAAACACATTTTACCCAAAGACACATTAGACCAAATTAGTCTTAACTAACTCTTAAGTCTCTATATATCCTAACATGGATATGGGATTGAATTTTGGTTTTATGCGTAGTAGGATGGATTTTGTGTCCCAATAACTAGGAACTAAGACCCCAACTATTGATTTTGGGGCCTATTATCCATACATAGATAATTGACCACTGCATGGGCCCTCTAAAAGGATTCAGTAGCCTATGATAGGTTTATAAACCAATATTTGAGGTTTGTGTGCAACAAATATGGGTATGTTTTAGATTCAAATAACCAAGAATTAAGGCCTTGGAAAATACACTTATGACTTGTGGGTCATGCATAACGCCCAAGACCATGTCATAATTTGTATAGAATAAATATCTAGATAATAATAGGTTGATTCCATTGGAATAGTTCATCACAACAAAAATTTCAAGTTTATGTTATATATCTCTATTATGTAGTGTTGACTTAATATTATAAATTAATATTACTAGTGAAATAATCAATTTATTAAAATAATCCAAGGATGCAATAAAATGAGCTAGAGAAATAAACACCACACCATCCACATAATTAACACAAGATATACCCTAAGAAACTTGTTTGAGAACTGGGGAATTAGTTGATCAATGGGATATACATTCCAAGAACATATGGTGTCCCTAGACGCCATTACAACACTTAAGCACAAGTGATCATAACTCAACATACAATAGGAAACAAAAAGGAAAAATACTTCCATGATAGATCGATCCATAAGACTATCTATAAATAGTACCAAACTATAACTAACTCTCTTTAAGTAAGGAAGACATGGTCCACTTTTTTTGGCCAATTTACATAATGAAATCCTTGAATTTTGTCTCATGTGCACACTAGTCAGCTACCCTACTCCATCCAACTGACCAAGTGAATGTGTAGTCATCTGTCCTTGTTGATTGTTGGTTGTCAACTAATTGTCTCAAAAATATCTATAGGTGTGATGAAACTACTTAGTCTATTGTTCCGACACTCCCCCCATCAATACGATCTCATGAGCTTCAATAGGTGAAATTATCTTCATTGTACAACCCCCCATAATTATAGCTTCTTGAAGTCCAAGAAGAGCCTAAAAATTTCAAAAAATTAGCTTACGTGAGAGGCTTTGTAAAGATAACAATAACCTGATCATTCATCCCACAATAGGTAAGAGACATAACAAAATCTTGTACCAACTTCCTCAAATAATGAGCATGAAGTTATGCATCCTTCATCTTATTGTGAGCAACTAGATTCTCAACCACCTATATGGTACTTTGGTTATCACAACATAGTACAACCAACTCCTTGAATAGAAATCCAAACTCACCCAAAATACTATGAATCCACAATGTCGACGTGCCAACATCAACTACACCATGATATTCTACTTCTTTGGTAAAAACAAATAGATACACCTTTTTCTTTCTAAAAGACCAAATTATGTGTCCAAATCCAAGATACAACACATAGTCTAATGTAGATTTCCCATTATGTCCATCTCCAAGAGAACATGAGCTGGTGTAGTTGGCTAATTGGTTCTTAGTACTCCAATACTTTATACCAAGCTAATAAGTGATATTCATATTAAAAATATTCCTCTTTTTGTCCTTTAAGTGGGTCTCCCATGGATCTTACATAAGCCAAGATATCTTACTAACAACAAAGGAGATGTTAGGACAACTGTGACTTAGATAAATGAGGCTACCAACAAGCTACATGTGGACATTAGCATTTCCTTTCAAAGAATCATACTCTTTAGTTAGATTCACTCCCGATTGATACACTCTCGATTGATAAGGTGTAGTGCATGGTTTAAAGTCTTCCAATTTTAACCTTTTTAATAGATTTGATATATATTTAGGTTAAGAAATAAATATATCATCATCCATCTATAAAACTTGGATGCCCAAAATGAACCAAGGTCAACGATATTAAATGTATATGTTAATTTTTTCTTCAAACCCAAATTAAAATCAACATTACTTTTAGTGATTAACAAATCATCATCATACAATGCACTAATTAAATGTTGACCATTTACATGTAGGCCATATATATTGTGATAAGACTCATAGCATTTGAAACCAAGATTGAGGAAGAAATGAATGATCATTTCGTACCACACCCTTAGGGCTTGTTTCAAATGATACTATGATTTCTTCAATCAATAGACAAGACTACCATCCTTGTAAAATCTAGGGGAGTGATCCATATAATCTCTTCAATGAGATCACTTTATAAGAAAGAAAATTTGAAATCCATTTGATCTACCTCCCATCCATAATGAGTAGCAATGGAAATAATCAGTTGAACATAATTTTTATTTTTAACAGGGGTAAACATTTTAGTGTAGTTGATGCCTTCTTGCTGAATAAAACACTTCATTACTATAAGAATGTTATTCCTTTCAACAACACCTTTAGGTGTGAAATTGGTCTGATCAACCCATCGACACTTCACCACATTCCTTCCTAGCAGTTGAGTAACTAAATCACATGATAATTGATTGATTCTTCATCAAGGAATGATTTTCATTAGTAATAACATTCTCCCATTTAGGTTGGCCATGTGCATCTACATATGTATCAATATCATATTCCTCTGGTACATGTGCTATTAAATAAATGCTACCATGTTGTCTCTGACTTCTTATTTTCCTTGATTTATTGACATTTTCTCAAACAACACAACTTCAATTGTTTTAGTCACCCATTTGGGAAGACAAATTTCCCTTATTGAAGGAGTTATTGTGCCAAACTCTCTATTGGTGATATGAATAGGGGTTCCAAAGCCTTTGGTCGATTGCTATAAATTTTGACTGTCACTCCTAGTAAAGTGGTTAATTGTCTAGTTGTTTGTTTCATATAGTGGGTAGTCGGTTAAGAGGTCTACAAAAGAGGAATTCCATGTATAAATACCCTAGGTATTGTCATCAAATACAACATCTCTCTTGCAAATAATCTCTTATTTTATTGGATCAAATAGTCTACAGGACTTCAACTCTCTAGAGTATCCTACCATACATTCCATAATTGTTTTCATAGGAGTCCGCAAATAGATTTAACTAGTCGACATTACAAATCTTCAGTAAGGTTCATCATAAGGACTAAAATATTGTTAAGAAGATGAAGGGCTAGACGAAGACATAAATAAGAGTGAGGGTGATAATTGAAGAGGTAAAGAATGTCTAGGTTAGCTAAAAAAGGGGGAATAAAGGACACCATGAGAAAAAACCCTAAACTCAAGAAGAGAAACTATTTTTTTTTAAATGAGAAAATAAAATAAGAGGGGAAATAAACAAGGAAACAGGAATTGAAATGATGGAAGAAAAAAGAAAAAGAAAAATACAAGAAAATACACAAACAAAAACAAAGAATAAACTAAAAAATAGAAGAAAAGTAAGAAACCAATAAGAAATAAAACAAACAAACAAACAACAAAGACAAGAGCAAGAAATCAATAATAAAAGTAAAAATAAAATAGAGACTTGAGGAAACACAAAAGAAAAAAAGGTAGGAGGAAAGACAAAGAGAAAAAAGGAATAATAAACTAAGAAGACCTATCAAGAAATAAAATAACAAGTGGAAGAAAAGAGATAATGTAAAAATAAAATATTAAAAAGAAAGAAAAATGAAATAGAATGAAGGAAGAAAGGCCAAAAGAAGAAGAAGAAAAAATGGGGGGATTAGGATCCAACTTAGAGGGAAAGAAAGGGGGAGAAAAAGTAATTAAAAACAAGACAAAGAAGCAAAAATAAACAAGAAACGAAGGAAAAAGGAGAGAGGGTGGGGGGAGAAGGAAAGAGGATGAAGGGAGATGATAAAGTTGGCTTCTTTTGTGGATTAAGGGGATCCAATGGTTACTAATATCCCAACCGCCATCCCTATTGAAATTCTAAGGATGTTTTATGATCTCAACAACTTCTCTAAGCTTCCTCAAGGTATAGTTGTCTTCTTTGGAGAAGACTTCTATGTATTCCAAGCAAAACAAGTGCTTGGTATTGTGAGAATGTTTGGCTACAGCAGAGGATTGGGTTCGATTGAGTCTAATGTCATATTCAAGATCGATTGTTAGACATTATTGACCTCTCCAATTATCACCCACACACCTATTGATGTCTTCGTCCAACCCTTCATCTTCTCGACAATCATTTAGTCATGATGATGAACCTTACTGAAGGTTCGAAACGTCGACTAGCTAAATCTATTTGTGGACTCTCATGAAAACCATTATGAATAACATTGTTGACCACAAAAGCCTTAAGAAATTGACCCATGACACGTACGGAAAAGTAACTCGTGATTTTTTTCGTAATCTTGAAGGATTACGCATCAAAATTGAGAAGAGAAAGGATGAACTCGCATTATTAAAACGTTGTCGAGACTCCAACGTCATCCCAGTATTCGCTATCATCAACCACTGCCTACACAACAAATCAAATGACACGGTCTTCTCCAGCTACATCAAGTCTCTATTTCGATATGAAAATTAAGAAAATAAGAACCATCTTAGCGTCCCTATCTAAACATGCAATCAGTTTGCATCTACAACTATCCAACGTGATTATTGCAGATCTCTTGTCAAAGATAGACACATGTGCGGCTCAGAATGCATCCAATCGAGGACAACCACAAAAGAATAAATAGTTGAAGAAACTTGAACGGCTTCAGAAAGGCATCTCCTCCATGGATAAGACCAAACACAACAACGTAACATATCTAGCCTTCAAATAGACAACCACACGATGAACGCACTTGAGAAATGATTAAGGTTTGTAATCACTCCCCACTCAATCATAGGAGAATACATAGTCTGCAGAGTTGAGGATGGAATTAGATGTCTCCCAGAGGAATCGAAAGAAGAAATTAGACAAGACGTGGCCTTGACCTTGAGACAATCCCGACTTCCAAAGAGAAATTTGAAGAAATAAGAAATCAAAGCCCTTATGGACCTTCAAAAAAAGGAAAACTTAGTCATTCAAAAAAAGGAAAACCTAGTCATTCTTAAAGCAGATAAAGGAGGAGCTATGGTAATCATGGATAAATTGGATTATGAGAAAAATATTTTGGATCACATTTCAACAAGTGGTAGATACAAAAAAATTGCCTGCCAACCCTCTCAACAATATTACCAACACTATAAAAAAATCCATCTAATTCCTCTCTAGATGAAGACATCAAGAAATGCCTTATGTCCCATTACCCTCTGGTCCCAATAATTTATGGGTTACCTAAGATCCATAAAAATGGGTATCCTTTAAGGCCTATTGTGAACACTATTATCTCAACTACCTACCATCTAGCTACATTTATTTCCATGATCCTAAAACCCCTTGTAGGTCAGACCAACTCCTTTGTGAAAGACTCGAGCTCATTTGTGTATATTATAAAAGACATTTCAATAGATTATAATGATATGTTTATCAGCTTTGACATGGTATCCTTATTTACTAAAATTCCTCTTGATGGTGCGTTGGAAGCTATTAAGGAATTCAATGAACCAGAAACAACAAGCTTAATTTAGGTTTGCCTTAAATCCACATTCTTCAGCTTCCGAGGTGAATTTTATGAACAAACAAGTGGTGTTTCCATGGGTTCCTCCCTCTTCCCCATGGTTTCCAATATATTTATGGAATCCTTTAAATCTAAATCCCTTAACTCTTATCCTCTGAAGCCCAAGGTATGGAAATATATGTTGATGATACAAATGTCATTTGGACCCATACTAAGGAGGAATTGGATAAGTTTGTTCTTCACCTAAACAACTAGTCCAAACTCATTCAGTTCAACATGGAAATTGAGGAGAATGGTAGTATTTCTTTCCTATATGTCAGGGTTACCAAAAAACCTTCTTGCACCCTATCCCATCAAGCCTTTGGAAAAAAGATTCACAATGAGCAATATATACATGCTTATTCCCACCATCATCATTCTAAAAAACAAGGTGTGATCAACACGCTTGCAATGAGATCCCTTAGAATCTCAGACAAAGCTCACATTGATGAGGAACAAAAACACCTCACCCAAGTGTTTATGAAAAATGGTTATAAGGGATATGAGGTCAAAAATATCACCCAAAAAGTCAAACCTCGATCAAGTACCACTAAGCGAGATAAAGACAAACCATCAATTGTCCTTCCTTTCATCCATGGCGTCGCTGAAAAGATTAAAATAATTATTAAAAATAATAACATTATCACATATTTCAAACCCCACAACAGCATCAAAGGATTGATGAAATCAGTCAAAGAGCCTATTGATCCTTGTCTATTCAAAGGAGTTGATGAAATACCTTGCTCTTGTGGTAGGCCTTACATCAGAGAAACTGGTCGGTCTTTTCAAGCTAGGATAAAAGAACATGAATCTGACATTAGACTCAATCGAACCCAATCCTCTACTCTAGCTGAACACTTTCACAATACCAAGCACTTGTTATGCCTGGAAGACATGAAATTCCTCGCCAAAGAAGACAACTATACCTTGAGGAAGTTTAGAGAAGTAGTCGAGATCATAAAGCATCCTCATAATTTGAATAGTGATGGTGGTTGGTATATTAGTAACCACTGGATCCCCTTACTCTGCAAAAGAAGCCAACTTTAGCATTCTCCCCCACCCCTCTCTCCTTTTTCCTTTCTCTCTTGTTTATTTTTCCTTCCTTGACTTATTTTTAAATGCTTTTTCTACCCCCTTCTTTCCCTCTTATGTGGCACCTAATACCCCCCCTTTTTCTTCTTCTTCTTGTTTTGGCCTTGATTTCTTCATTCTATTTCATTTTTCTTTCTTTTTAATATTTTTCTTTTATATTGTCTCTTTTTTTCCACTTGTTATTTTATTTATTGACGGGTCCTCTTAGTTTATTATTCCTCTATTTTCTCTTTCTTTCCTCCTTTCCCCCCTTTTTTCTTTTGTCTCTCCTTGGTTCTTTATTTTATTTTTACTTTTATTATTGATTTCTTGCTCTTATCTTTGTTTTCGTTCTATTTATTTCTTATTTTTTTCCTTACTTTTATTCTATTTTTTAGTTTATTCCTTGTTTTTGTTTGTGTTTTTTCTTGTATTGTTCTTTTTATTTTTTCTTCCATCATTTCAAATACCTATTTCCTCATTTGTTTCCCCTCTTAATTTTTTTTCACATTTAAAAAAAAATGGTCTCTCTTCTTGATTTTAGGGTTTTTTGCTCCTTTTGTCATTTATCCCCCTTTTCTTATCCGACTTATACTTTCTCGACCTCTCTAGTTTTCACCCTCACTCCTATTTATGTCTTCGTCTAGCCGTTCATCTTTTCAAAAATCTTTTAATCCTGATGATGATCCTTACTGAAGGTTCAAAACAGTGGCTAGTTAAATATGTTTGTAGACTCTCATGAAAACCATTATGGATAACATTGCTGACTACAGAAGCCTCAAGCAATTGATATCTGACCAGTACGGACGAGAAACTCACGATTTTTTTCGCAGTCTTGAAGGATTACACATCAAAATTGAGAAGAGAAAGGATGACCTTGCATTCTTAAAACATTGTCGAGACTCCAACGTCATCCCAGTCTTCACTATCATCAACTACCACCTATGCAACAAATCAAATGACATGGTCTTCTCCACCTGCAACAAGTCTCTTGTTCGATATGAAATTAATAAAATAAGAATCATCTTAGCATCCCTATCTAAAGGTGTGCTCATTCTACATCTAAAACTATCCAATGTGATTAGTGCAAATCTATGGTCAAAGATAGATGCATGTCCAGTTATGAATGCATCCAATCGAGGACAAAAATCAAAGAATAAACTGATGAATAAATTTGAACAGATTCAAAAACACATCTCCTCCATGGATGAGACCAAACACAACAATGTAGTTAACATATCTAGCCTTCAAATAGACAACCACGCAATGAATGCAATTGAGAAAGGATTAGGGTTTGCAATCGCTTGGGCCACTCAATCCCAGTAAAAGCCATAATTTGTAGAGTTGAGGATGGCATCAGATGTCTCCTAAAGGATTCAAAAGAAGAAATTAGACATGGCCTTAACCTTGAGACATTCCTGACCTCTAAAGAGAAATTTGAACAAATAAGAACTCAATTCCCTCATGGGCCTTCGAAAAAAGGAGAGCTTATCCATTCTTAAAGCAAACAAAGGAGGACATACGGTAATCATTGATAAATTGGATTATGAGAAAACGTGTTGGAGCACCTTTAAACTAGTGGTAGCTATAGAAAATTGTCTGCCAACTCTCTCAACAAGATTACCAACTCTGTAAAAAGAGCCATCCAAAATTCCTCTCTAGATGACAACATTAACAAATGCCTTATTCCTCGTTACCAAGGATAATTTTAGGGGCGAAGTTTAGCCCATGGGCTATTTTTCCATGTTTTTTTCCAAACAAATATTCACCAATTTGCATTTTTTGAAGCCCAATTTCGCCCAATTTTGATGGGGTAAAATTTTTTCACTCTAAAAATCACCAAATATTTTATAGTTGACATTTTAAGAATTGGTAAGATTCACCAAGCTTTATATACTTTTAAATAAGTATGGGTCCTTAAAATTATCCCTGCTTGTTACCCTCTAGTCCCAAGAATTTATGGGTAACCTAATATCCATACAAATGGGTATCATTTAATATCTATTGTGAACACCATTGGTTCACCTACATACTAGCTAGCTAAATTCCTTTCCACGATCCTAAAACCCCTTGTAGTTTAGACTAGCTCCCTTGTGAAAGAATCGAGCTCATTTGTGGATATGATAAAGGAAATTTCAGTAGATTCTAATGATATGTTTATCATATTTGACATGGTATCCTTATTTACTAAAATTCCTCCTGAAGGTGCTTTGGAAGCTATTAAGGAAGTCACTGACCCAGAAACAACAAGCTTAAATGAGGTTTTCCTTAAATCCACATTCTTCAGATTCTAAGGTGAATTTTATGAACAAACTAGTGGTGTTGCCATGGGTTCCTACCTCTCCCCCATGGTTGCCAATATCTTTATGGAATCATTTGAATCTAAATCCATTAACTATTATCCCCTCAAGCCCAAGGTATGGAAAATATATGTTGATGATACAAATTTCATTTGGCCCCATAGTAAGGAGGAATTGGATAAATTTCTTCTTCACCTAATTAACTAGTAAGAACACATTTAGTTAAACATGGAAATTGAGGAGAATGGTAGTATTCATTTCCTAGATGTCAGGGTTTCCAAAAATCCTTATGTCGACCTATCCCATCAAATCTTTAGAAAAAACAGTGAGCAATATATGCATATTGATTCCCACCATCATCCTTCTAAAAAACAAGGTGTGATCAACACTCTTGCAATGACAGCCCTCATAATCCTTAACAAAGATCACATTGAAGAGGAAAAAAAAACACCTAACCCAAGTGTATATGAAAAATGGCTATAAGGAATATGAGGTCAAAAATATCATCTAAAAGGTCAAACCTAGATCAAGTACCGCTAAACGTAATAAAGACAAACCATCAATTGTCCTTCCCTTGATCCATGGTGTCACTGACAAAGTTGCAAGAATTCTTAAGAAGAAGAACATTATCACAACTTTCAAACCCCATAACACCATCAAAGGATTGATGAAATCAGTCAAATACCCTATTGGTCCTCTTCTATTCAAATGAGTTTATGAAATACCTTGCTCTTGTGGTAGGTCTTACATCGAAGAAACTGGTCAGTCTTTTCAAGCTAGGATAAAATAACATGAATATGACATTAGAATCAATAGAACCCAATCCTCTGCTCTAGCTGAACACTCTCACAATACCAAACACTTATTATTCCACAAAGACATGAAATTCCTCACCAAAGAAGATAAATATACCTTGAGGAAGTTTAGAGAAGTCATCGAGATCATAAAACATCCTCAAATTTTGAATAGGGATGGAGGTTGTGATATTAGTAACAATTGGATCCCCTTAATCTGCAAAAGAAGCCAATGTTAGCCTCTCCCTTCATCCCCTTTACTTCTTTCCCCCCCTCCCCCCCTCTCCTTTTCCCTTCCTCTCTTGTTTGTTTTTGCTTCCTTCTCTTGTTTTTTATTTCTTTTTCTCCCCACCTTCTTTCCCTCTAAGGTGGTTGTTAATGCCTAAACGTCACACACATGCAACATTTTGGTGATCTATCCAATAAAGCATCATCAACATAAAGAATGCATCTCACCACAAGCATCCTCAAGAGATCCAAAAAACAACATGAGTCCACAAGTGCTAAGAAATAGTCAAAACAAAGGGTAGCACGGGTATTACACAGTTGACCTGCGCTATATCACAGGTTACCTGAACAATGCCTGCGCTACACCCACGCGGCTTTTCCTTCGATAGTCGCACTACTGTCAAAACAAAGGGACCACTAACCCCCAAAGATGCATTAAAGTCTCAATCCTCCCCAAGGATCATAATTCGGGTCCTCATGCACTTGGGGGCATTAATGAGCCCCCCTTTTGTACCTTGGAAATAGTTCATGAAGGAGGATAGTTCACATTTGGATCTAGTTGTTTGATGGCCACCTCTTGGCCTATAAAAGGAAGCTATTGGCATTCATTTGGTAGATATAAATTAGAGCAAGGTTATGCTACGGTATTTGAGTTGGATTTTCCTCATAGCCCACCATAACCTACCATTCTGAGCATTCCCAAGCTTGCCTTCCACCTACCATCAAGGGGCAAGTGTTTCTCTCCATTGTTCTTCCACCTACTTAGCATTTAGTTTGGATAAGAAAGGCCTCTCTAAGGGAGATTGTTGTATTCCATTGAAGCCTTCAAATACTAGGTGTTGTACATGTTTTCAGACAATCTACTCGAGCAGATGCGAGAGTGATCTCCCTAGTCCAACTGGATCTAGAACAAATGGAAACAAAATATAAAACTACTTTCCTAGATCAATTAGAGATCAAGGTAGATAGATGTATTACCTTCAGATTCGTGAATCTTTCTCTCTTTTTTTGCTCCAAGCTTCGCGGTTGTTAGATCCATAGCTGCAAAACTTGTCAAAGCACATAGAGACAAACGAATAGTAAAAGCACATCTAAACACTAACTGATCTAAGCAAACAATTAAGGAAGTGAGCTCTAAATATCATTAATACAAAGATATTATATTACTGTAAATAAGTGGGAAATACATAGAAGAGTGATGATTACAACCCAAGCCTCAACGCTGCAATATTCATCCAACAAGCCAAGCCAATGCCTCCAAAGGAAATGTATGGCTCCCAAGAGATGGATAGGGATCACCTAGGTTAATTCCACCAGCATGTAAGTGCTATAGACTTTCCTCCCCTTGGAATGGAGAGGAGATTCATATTTATAAGACCAAGTGGATAGAGTAGGTTGAGGATCACGGGGAGAGGACTAAGGGATCCTCCCTTGAAGTTAGGGAACTGTAGGATAGCTCACCTACATTTTAGGGATAGAGATCCACCTCATCCACCTTCTAGAATTCGCTCGAAGGTCACCTTTATCCATTTTAATCAACTTCGGCGCATGCTGTATGAGGGAAACTTGTGCCTGAGAGGGAAAGCCCAGCCTACTCAAAGGAAACCTGAACCACCGGCGCAATCTGCCAGATGGCAATCTACACCTGACCTAGTTGGGATCTTCTTTCTAGAAGGCAATCTGCGCCGACCCAACTAGAACTTGTGGAAAAAGGCCAACAACTTACTCTAGTTGACTTTATGATCAAGGAGACTTCAGGGATCAAGGCACTGAGTTGACATAGGTCTCATGATGACGAGATTTAGGTGTAACAGTACATCTATTCCATTGGGAAATACAAGAGTGGTTTAGTGATATCTTTGGTTTAGTTTGAAGTTTGCATTCTCCCCCCATCTCTTTCATTTTTTTTTAATTAATATTTTCATGTTTGAATGTGAACTACACTAACAATCTCTTGCATAATTACTTGGAGGAATACCACCAACCACCAAAATGGGATCCAAGTACCGAGGCCTTGCATCAACCTACAAGGCTTATCCCCTCACTAAGTGGAAGAGTGCACTTGTGAAATTTTTTCCATAACAGTTCTAATGGCGACCATACTTATTTTTGTTCATTTCTTTTTAAACTAGGTTGTTGTTTGCTAATTAGCTAATTTTGGGTATTTTTCACTTGCAGGAGATCAGGTATTCCACCTCTTGCTTCCAAAATTTGGCCTCATCATGGACCCATTTATTTTTCTGTAGCCACGTGGTTCCCTGTGTCTTTTCCGTGCTGATTGCACTGAATCGACTAGGACATTCACATGCATAGCGCAGGTTACTAGTGTCAGACACGCGCTACATCACCCATCGCACCTGCGTGGAAGGTTAGTGTATTGCATGCACTACATCACATCTGTTTTGTATTAACCCGTGCGGTACGTGCGACAAAGTCTGGTTTAGCCGTGCTACTGTTGTTTGTTTTCTTTTTATCTGCATATTTTAGTTTGGCATCCCAATTGCTGCTTACTAGTGAACTTAAATTAAGGCTAATTCACCCAATTACTTAATTTCTTAGTAATTAGTGCACCTAGACCAATATTAGGAAGTAAAGAGTACATCTCTCTTGAAACTTACCTAGGTAACCAAATTTGAGGTTTTCAACGGGCCCCATTGTTTTCACTAGGATTCAAGACCATTTCTTGTTTATGCATCATTGAATCGATATGTTGTTTTTAGTAGTATTGCTAGTGTAAAAAACACTTTTTGCACACAACCAACGACCTAAAGACACTTGTATCATGAAGTATGCTCTTCACTCCGCACTTCATGTGATCTCAGTGAATCAGAAAAAGGGTGAGAAGTGTGAAATACCTCCATTGCACACTTTTCTATTAGATAGAATATTTTGATTTTGCAAAGCACCATGAGCATCTCTTGCAGTTAGAAGTACACATTACTTGATATACTCTTTTAGTTAATTTTCCAATAAAATCATTTTTTTTGCTTTCATCACATGTGTTTTCTCCACTAGCACACAATAAGAGGCCTAAATACTCTTCCAATCCTAATATGCTCTTCACCTCACACTTCATGTGAGCTTGGTGAATCAGAAAGGTAGGGATTGTGAAATAACCCTCTTACACTCCATACGTGAAACATTCAAACCCCTTAAAATCAACATTGTGATTATATTAACCAACTAAAATCCTCCACAGGAGGTTACAAAACAATATTTTAGTTAGGTGGGATTGATTGGGATAGGCATCCATTAATGCCCGCCAATCTAGTTTCATTAGTAATATTTTGAAACATAGCATTTTTGTCTCATAGGGTACTTACAAAATCCTACTATAAGTAAGTGTTAAAAGAAAACCTAGATTAGAAGTGCGTTGTGACCAAGGAGGTGAACGCCGAGGTATAGCTGCCCTGCTCTCCCCTACAATCCACTCAGCTTGTTGTAGGGAGACGACACTATACTGTGTAGGTCGAACCACTGATCCACACTTGATGCAAGGTATCTTAATGGACCAACTTAGGATATCACCAAGGAGAAATTGTGAGTGCAATTGAATCCTGAAGTTAGCTATTTCCGTTGGGAGGGGTTTCCAAGTCTTTTTGATTGGATCATTGGCCCCATTTCCAGTAGAACTAGCTCTTTGTTACCTCCACTAGCGATTGGTGAGTGGATACCATTATCACCATCAATTGTGCTTTTGGGAGGCCCAATTACATTTTGAGAGGAAGGATGTTAGGTCTTATAGGGACTCATGCACTAAAACTGACATTGCACATATCACTCACTTATCACACCATTTTGCATCTATTGTGGTTGGAATATTTTTGCAATTGTTCAATTGTGTGTATTCCTCTATCACTCTCACTTGACACAAAGGCTTCACCATTGAGGGAAAAAAAAACATCCTAAGACAGTCTCATAGAGTGCAAGGCCCATCTCTTCTCTCAAGGGGTGTTATTACACCTCCCCCTTGTATTACACACAGAGGGAATTCAAGCCGGGCTCATTCCCAAATAGCATTAATAGGATCATTTGGTCAACGCCATGCCTTTCTAGGTACATTTTCTACCCTCATAGAATCTATTAATTACACCACTTCTCCCCCCATCGGAAGTAGTACCCCGCTGGCTTCTCCCCAAGGAGATCCCTTGGATCCCTTTGACCCATCCTCTCTCATAGGAGGTCATCCATTTTTTACAACACCACCTGGGTCTCCCCCTCGTGGAAATCATATCCCAAACATAATGGAAAGACCCATCGTCCCTACCTTACCATTTATGGCTAGTTTAAATCTACCTTATTCATCCAAACTGATAAATGAACCCATTGCTCATGATGTGACAGGGCCGACTATGCTAGACAACCTTCCTTCCAATATTCCCAAATTTGAAGGAAAATAGGGAGACAATCTCGCCAACCACATTATGTATTTCCACTATGGTGTTCATCTAACAGCATAGTGGACGACCCAGTGAGGCTTCTCCTATTCCAGCGTACCCTCACCAAAAAACAACAAAATGGTACGTAAACTTAGAAAGTGGCACCTATTCCACATTTGCGACATTGGCCACCGCATTTCTTACGTACTTTCAACTTCCAATCCAACATGATCTAGGCCTCGAAATTCTCACTGAGTTTTGTCCAAATAATTCCACCCACATCACAGACCACATCCACGAGTGCCGTAGACGCTACACATTATGCACGATTGAAATAAAACCTTCGTTTTTGTTGGATTGGTTTATCAAATCTCTCCAACCCACCATAGCTAAAGATGTCTCCACCTCCATGCCATAAAGAGAGGAAGAGGCTATTATGAAAGAACAACATTTCAACCTCATATATGCTTAGTTTGGATACCTTTACACAATCTTCCCTGATGCCATGCACATTCAGTGGTTGGATCCTACACCTTTGAGCTCATCACATTCTCTGGACGGTCTTATTAGTTCCATTTCCCATTTAGAAAAGACCCTCCTCCCACCACATCGGTGCCATTCAACATGGCTCCATATTACCCATCCATGCCACCTCTGTCGGTACCCCCCTATGCTGGTACCAACACCATCATTTGGTCAATTACAGTATGGACCATATAATCTTGCATACCCAAACGTCTGTCAAACAAGGATGGTTCCTACACCACCAATGGTGCAAGTCTCTCCTACATCCACCTCTTATTGATCACAAATGGAATTCATCCCACCGCTAGGTTATAATCCATATTACCCTTTCCCATGCCCAACTAGTCAACAACCTCCCCCCCACATGGGGGTCAACCTAGTTCAACCTACTTATGTTCAACAAGCTAAAACATTCGAGAAGTTGAATGATTCAAACCCCCAGAATCCACATAATTAGGGGAAAGAGAAAGGTAAGAACAAACAAAATCAGCATCCATGGAAATGGGGAAATCCCCCCCAGCAGAACCAGAACATGAGTGATCCAAATGCAGGGAATAACAATCCCCCCAAAACAAGGGAAGAATCCTCCCATGAGAACCAATTATTCTTACTCCATTTGCAGCGATTATGGTCATTACACACATCATTGTCCTCTTATCCTTGACTGCCAACAGTTAGTGGAATCTAAAAATAAGATGGTGATGAACCCTTCTCAGGTAAGAAATCCTCCCCAACCACAAACAACAGTTTTAAAACAACCCTTTGCCAATCAAGGGGAAGCTACACAAGAACAAGATCCTCATCCACCTAGCGATGGCTCTTTCAAAATATCTATACATTGGATATAAACCTTTTATTATGGGCCTTCCACCCCCCAAGTGGAATACATTTGTATCCCCTCAGGGGGGACTATGCAAATACCACACCTGAGTACCAAACAAATCCCATGGATTCTGAAATCTCCACTCAGGCGTACCCCAAGTAACCCCAATATGAAATCCGCCCACAATTACAGTATTGTGGATGACTTGGCTCAGACCCTCGTGGCTATGTCCACATTATAAGTGATATAGTATATCCCAACACAGAGAAAGGAATTATTCAATGAAATCGATGTTGTTGACCCTTCCAACTCGCACCTCATAACCTTTGATGTTGACAAAGGTGATCCCCGACTACCATCATCAGTCACATTTCAAGTTCCAGTCACAGTTAAAATGTCATGATCCATCATTGTATCATTGACGAAGGTGCATCCACTTTCTTTATGTCCGTAAAAGTCTATAAATGATTAGGATCACTTGAGCTAGTCCCCTCATCTATTTCTCTTCGTGCATATGATGGGAGACCATCCCAACCAAGAGGATTGTACCAAAATGTCCCTATAGATCTGGGGGGGAATATGGTTATCATTGATATCAAAGTAATCGATGATAATCTTGACTACAAAATCCTCTTGGGGCGTAGTTATGTGTACGCCATGAAGGTGGTTTCCTCCTCAGTCTTCTATATCATGATGTTTCCCGACAATGTCCTACCCACTATATTGGACGATGATCAACCGTATGTTGACATTTCCACTGGTGTGTACAAGGACTCCAATTTGTTAGGAGCATATTCACAGGACCACTACCAAAGATCCCTACATCTGTCGATGGCCTAATGTGCACAATGTTCACCACTGAAAATGGAGTCGCCTCCACCTCAACATCGTTATCAGCACCACCTCTAAGCCATGGCATTGAACAAACGTTGAGACCATTGATACCATCGATTTTTCATATCCCAATCTTGTATCCTCTCATTAGTGTACAAGGGAATGTTGACACAGATCCGTCAACTGGGGTTCACTTTGCACAGTGTCAACAAATATCGACACAAACTACCATAGATATTGGCCTGGAAAGGGATTATCCTTTTCAGCAACACTCGCGGAGCGAGTGAGGTCTCACCTGAGATACCTAAGGGGGATGCAGGAACCAAGCTTCTGCAGGGATAAGAGTACATGTATCATTCACATTTAATCACAACATAACTCAGAGATCAACATAATTATCATTTTCATTGTAACACCATTATCACATACCAAACATATTAATCAGATCTACGCACTAACAAATTATAGAAACATATTTAATAGACCGAAGATACATAACATAACTGTGACATTATAGATCTAATCATATTGTGACATAACTAATCATGCTGTGATCAACACACAAGCGAAAAACTCATGAACAAAGCAGTCCTTCTCATTCCATGTCAATCTGTCTTACAAATAAGGAATACACCTCCTCAAAACCCATTTCGACACTGTAGATCAAAGTCAGTACAAATATGTGAATCCGGAGATCAGAATACAAGGTCATATGCCAAGATCCAAAGATAATCTATGATCTCCTAAGGCTTACAATGCTACTTCTATTTATAGGGTCAATGGCCGTTACAAAATTGGTCCACTTCGCAAAGTGGCCATATATTAACCAGTAAGTCTATGATTTCTTTGCTTTGTCCACTTTACTTCTCTTTATCCTCTTTGTTGCGCTTTGTGATTGGTACTTTTCCCTTGTTGCTGTCCCCTTTGTCATTGGTTGTACCAAAGCTTCTACCACTTATCCCCGTTCCAACAGGACCCCAACACAAACTTGTGGCTCGACCTCAACCCACTTCATCCGAACGCTGCTGGTGTGTTTACATGTGTCTTGAACTCTACGTATGTTGCTTTGATTTGGTCGACAACTTCCCTCACTGCACCTTTGAGCATTGCATATTCCTCAACCTTCTTCTCTGTTGGATGCTCGCTTTCTGACTGTTTCACTCTCTCTAAGTTTTCTTTGATTTGTGTCAATACTAGCATAGCTTCAACTGCAAGTTGCTCCTCTTTAGTCTGTAACTCGTCCAACTGCACTATTCTCCTCTGTTGTCTGGTCCGCACCTTATTAACTTGGTGCTGCAATTCCTTTGGTTATGTAACTTTAGTCATTTGCACAAGTAGGGGCATCTCCTTTAGTGACCCCTTAATGCCTCTAATTGTGCCTCTGCCTCTCCAAGTTGCACATTCAATTGGTGCAACTGCTTGTCTTGCACTAGACTTCACCAAAATTGTGAGACCTCCTCTGCTATGTGTTGCGCCGCCTTCTCCAATTCTGCGATCTCCATCGCAACATCCTCAATAGTGTTCTTCCTCGCTTCCACTTGCTCTGGTGGTGTGATTGGTGCCACCCTTGTTTTCAATTATTCGTTGTTTTTTCTAAGATCCGCAATGACTACGACTATATTTAAGGCCTTGGCCTCCATGACCATTTCCTAAAATATTTGTGGTGCATCCTCGCATGCCATAGAGATGGCATGTTCCAGCCTCTTTCTATCATCCAACGCTCTCTCCCTTCCTTTCATTACCACCTCTTTCTCTTCACGGAGTTGTTTGATCTCTGCCTCAACCATTCTTACTTGCCTCTTGTAACTGATCATTTGGTCGTGTGTTGAGGCTTCACGCTCATGATTTTCTTCACTGGTCCCAATATGGGTGCGATGCAGCATGAACAGTGGTAGAATATTGAGATCAATACTTACAGTATCCAGTCCGTGCAAGGCAACATCTAAATATTCATTTCCTGTAGTGATCGCATCAGGTAGCACCTGTTCAAACGCTGTTGAGTGCCAATATCAATCTCATTTCATCGCACTTCTGGCTGGATTTCTCCTGCAAGTCCTAGATGTACCTTGGTTTCCATAACTGCATTGCTCAATGTTTGTAGTAACTGCAACACTTGATGGAAGTAGTATGTTGCATGCTAGGTTACTTTTGTTGGGTATGTGTTATATTCTCTTCATGTGTGTGAAGGGGAGAGTGCGTCTGTTAGCGGCGCGCTTGACGATCCCTCCGGCATGCACTTTTTGGGGATTTTTCTTAAAATATGTAATTTAATCTTGGTTAAGAGATTGGAGTCTATTGACTAATCAGAGTTAACGTATTAGGGTTTTGGATGCTGCAGGATACCTATATTATATTATGAGTGATTCATAATGTGATGATGAGAAAAATAGGAGTGGTTGCTCCAAGGTTTGTTGGTTTCCTAGTTAATGGTTTCCAAGGTAAATATCCGTGTACTATGTGTGAATGCTGTGATGTAATCTATGTTTTGCGTAAAAGAATCTGTATGCTTTTCTTCTCTACACAGGTTTAAAACTTACATGTGGTATCAGAGCTCGATTTACTTGGTTTCAGGGGGATGCCTCTGTTGCTAAGGGTTCGATGTGGTTGATAGATCTTGGGTCTGTGATAAACCTGGGTTTAGTGGGAGCTTTGAAGTATCGATTTGTGCATTGAAAGAGAATGACGAGTAGTTCAAGAATTGAGATCGAGAAGTTTAACAGCCATAACTTTGAGCTATGGAAGCTCAAAATGGAGGATCTTCTTGCAGATCGGGATCAGTGGATTGATGTGGATCCGGGTACACAACCCACTGGAACGTTGAAAGAAGATTGGGATAAATTAGATAGAAGGGTGAGGAGTACAATTCGACTGTGCATATCAGACTCCATGTTATTGAACATATCAGGAGAAGATACTGAGTTAAAGCTTTGGACGAAACTAGGGAGTTTGTATTAATCAAAATCCCTTGTGAACAAGTTGTTTCTACAAAAGAAACTGTATCACCTCAGAATGGATGATAATGACATAGTGACAGAGCATCTAAATGTCTACAGTACTTTGGTAATTCAAATAACCTCTATTGGCATTACAATGGGTGAAGAAGATAAATGTATTACATTATTGTGTTCTTTTCCAGATTCTTGGGACAATATAATTGTGGGAATAGGGAGTGCTAATCAAGCAACTTTAAAATTTGATGAAATAGTATCATCCCTGCTATCAGAAGAGATGAGGCAGAAATCCATGGATACTCATAGCATGGATTCCTTGTCTGTGAGAGGTCTCCCCCAGGAGAGAAGCAAAAATAAGGGATCTGGGGGGAGATCTAAATCTAAGGGTAGATCTAAATCCCTAGGAAAATTTATAAGGAAGTGTTGGAAATGCGGTAAAGTTGGGCACTATAAAAAGGATTTTAGATCTAAGAATATTGATAAAGGAAAGGGATTAGAGGATACCTCTACCACAGAGGAAAAGACTTCCTCAGAAGAAGGAGGGGATGTGTACCTAGCATCTACTGGTAATCCTTCAGAATGTGATATATGGTTGATTGAATCTAGTTCATCATGTCATATGACCCCTCACAGGGAGTGGTTCTGTGAATATGAAGAGTACAATGGAGGATATGTGTTCCTGGGAGATGACTCACTAGCCAGTATCATTGGGCGTGGTAGAGTTAAGTTGAAACTGAAGGATGGAAGGATTAGAACTCTCCTTGGAGTACTACACATTCCAAATCTTGCAAGAAACTTGATATTTGTCAGAAATATGGATATTGCAGGTGTAAAGACTGTGTGTGGAGATGGTGGTTGCAAAATGGCTTGAGGATAAATGGTATTAATGAGGGGAATTCGGTATGGAAATTTGTACAAATTATTGGAAAGAACCATCATTGGTGAATGTAACATTTCTGTTGTTCCTGAGGGGGGAGATACAAAAGATAGAACCCTGACTGCATTATGAACAAAGACAATGCTATGGCATCAAAGATTGGGGCATATCGAAGAAAAAGGCCTTCGCACATTACAAGGTAAAAGTATGTTTGAAGGTATGACTGATTGCACTCTAGATTTTGATTTTTGTGAACATTGCATATATGGAAAACAAAATCGAGTAATATTTGCATTTGGTGCTACAAGAGAAAAGGGAATTTTAGAGTTAATACACAGTGATGTGTTTGGACCGGTGCATGTTCCATCACTAGGTAGATCTGTGTATTATGTTTCATTTATAGATGATTTCTCAAGGAAAACATGGATTTATTTCCTTCGAAAGAAATCTGTGTTAATTTTTGAGCATTAATTCAATATACTCTAGGATCTTTACTGAGAGAATAACATGTACATCATATCAAGCATATAAATCACAACAACCAATCACATGAGACAATAGACACACAGAGTTTCACTGGGTAAAACCATAATGGTGAAAAACCCCACAACTTCCTCAGAGATAGAAAGAGCAATGATACAACTCAAGTACAAGAGATATTCCTCCTAGAATCTACTCCTCCTTCCTCACTTGTGCGCCACTTTCTGATGAGTGTAGAAGTGAATAATGAAGTGATCAAATAGAGTGCCTCCCGCACTCTATTTAGACATGACTTGAACTACCTAATAACCTAGAAGGGCCGACTTGTCTGAATTAGTCTAATAACCCATGGTTACACTAATCAGGGCTGACCCCACACTTGGTGGTCTAATAACCCATCACTTGCAAGTTGCGACACTTGTCAATACAAATGACGACACTTCCATATAGAGGAATAATAACATCTCTATAGGAATACAATATACATAGGTGAAATACATTCCGAAGTTACAATTACATCAACACTCCCTCTTAACTAGGAAGGTATTTCTTGACACAAATCTGCTAGCATAAGTCTTCTTCTCTAGATCATCATCATCGTCACTGCTACCTGCTATCTCAATCAATCTCCAATCTACTCGTCATAGGAAGTGCTACAGAGCCAGTCCTTTTTCATATTGGATGTAGGCCCACCACCTATAGGTCTTCATCATCAGTGTCCATACTGTGGAACCTAGGACTGATTACATGTGTCAATAAAACCTAGCGCAGACTATAGGTTGTTTTACATGTTGACCTTCACAAAACCTACTAAGAGCATCCCAGGATGTTACGAGCACACCGCTCTACCTGTCTGGATCTCAATAGAGCATCCCAGGCTGTTACGAGCACACCGCTCTACCTGTCTGGATTTTAAAGGATCTTTTCTATGTGAACTTTCGCAAAACCTACTTAGAGCTTCCTAGGATGTTACAAGCACACTGCTCTACCTGTCTGAATCTCGATAGAGCATCCCAAGCTGTTACGAGCACACCACTCTACCTGTCTGGATTTTAAAGGATATTTTCTTTGCGAAACTGTAGCAAAACCTACTTAGAGCATCCCAGGATGTTACAAGCACACCGCTCTACCTGTTTGGATCTCGATAGAGCATCCCAGGCTGTTACAAGCACACCGCTCTACTGTCCGAATTTTAAAGGGTCTTTTCTATGCTACCTACACAACCTGTCCACGGCCACAGAGTATCAACCTGATACTCACCATACATCATCCTGATGTACATCATCACATGATCAACCTGATCATCATCATAGCATCAACCTGATGCATATCATCTAGAGAAACATCCTGAAGGTCATCATCTATGATCATCCTGATCACCATCATAGCATCAACCTGATGCATATCATATGGAGCAACATCCTGAAGCTCGTCATCTGTGATCATCCCGATCAAACAATATATCCATCTGATGCATACAAAGTATCTACCTGATAAATATCATCATACATGATCTACCTGATCATACAATGCATCCACCTGATACATACAATAGTACATGATCTACCTGATCATACAATGCATCCACTTGATACACACATAAGTACATGATCTACCTGATCATACAATGCATCCACCTGATACATACATAAGTACATGATCTACCTGATCATACAATGCATCCACCTGATACATACATAAGTACATAATCTACCTGATCATACAATGCATCCACCTGATACATATACAAAAATACATGATCCACCTGATCATACAATGTATCCACCTAATACATACATAAATACATGATCCACCTGATCATATCAAGCATCCGACATGATGCATATACAAATACATGACCCAACTGATCATATCAAGCATCCAACATGATGCATATACAAATACATCAAGCATCCAACATGATGCATATACAAGTATATCAAGCATCCAACATGATGCATATACAAATACATGATCCAACTGATCAAAGCATCCAACTGATGCATATACAGAGCAGTAACTAGAGCATTGTCCTGATGCTCATCATCCAGTGCTTACATCCACAACCATGGGAAGGATCCTCCTCTCACCATGCTTGGAATGGATCCTGTAAATGTGTCCATCACTTATTCCTCAAAGTGTCGTCAATCTCAAGAACACCAAGCCTCTCTCTGAAGTACTCAAACTTCACTCTGGCTAGTGGTTTCGTCAACACATCTGCAACCTGCTCATCCGTCGCAACATACAGGAGCTTCACTGCTCCTCTCTGCACCATATACCTGATATAGTGATATTTGATCTCAATGTGCTTCGACTTTTCGTGGAACACCGGATTCTCAGACAGCTTCACACAACTCTGGTTGTCACAAAAGATACCAGTAGCGTCCAACGGGAGATCAAATAACTCATACAGTAGCTTCCAAAGCCAAACTGCCTCACAACTAGCCGAACAAGCTGCAACATTCTCTGCCTCGGTTGTACTCAGTACTACGTAGGACTACTTCCTACTAAACCATGAGATCACACTCGAACCCATATTGAAGCAACACCCATATGTGCTCTTCCTATCTGTAGCATTGCCTACCCAGTCCGAATCAACATAACCCTGTAGGTTAAACTTTTGATTCGCATCATACTTGAGCCCATAATCAATTGTACCCTTCATGTACCTCAGAATATGCTTTACAGCAACCAAGTGAACACCTCTGGGATCTGTCAGGAACTGGCTCAATGTGTTCACCGCAAAGCAAATGTCTGGTCTAGTGTTCATCAAGTACATCAAGGACCCAATCATCTGATGATACATCGTGACATCAACCGGATCAGACGAAGCATCACATAGAAGCTTCAGGTTTGATGCCATAGGTGTGGCCATGGCCTTGCAGTCCATCATCCCGAACCTCTTTAGGATCTCTACTGCATACTTCCCTTGTCCAAGGAATATCCCATCTACACTCTGCCACACCTCCATGCCTAGAAAATAGTGCATCATCCCTAAGTCCTTCATCTCGAACTTGGAAACAAGCTTCCTCTTGGTATCGGCAATCAATCCATCCTCACTTGTAACAAACAGGTCATCCACATACAAAAGTAGTATCACTGGATTGCCCTCCTCAACCTTGTAGTAAAGGTTGGAATCCGCTTTACTCTTGGTAAATCCCAAACTGGATAGAAAACTGTCTATCCTACCATACTAAGTTCTAGGAGTTTACTTCAAGCCATACAAGGCTTTCTTCAACCTACACACATATGACCCCCTGTCATGTGTCTCAAAACCAAGTGGCTGCTCCACATGCACTTCCTCCTCGACTACACCATTCAAGAAATCTATCTTGACATCCATCTGGTGTATCTTCCATTTCATCAATGCTACTAGGTCAAGTACTGATATGATGGAAGTGTACCTGGCTACAGGAGAAAAAGTCTCTTCATAGTCTATCCCCTCTTTCTGGGAGAAGCCACGAGCTACAAATCTCTCTTTGTACTTTTCTATGTTGCCATCTGCAGCATGCTTGATCTTGTAGATTCAT
Organism: Larix kaempferi; assembly: GCA_027924585.1. Classification (NCBI taxonomy): domain Eukaryota; kingdom Viridiplantae; phylum Streptophyta; class Pinopsida; order Pinales; family Pinaceae; genus Larix; species Larix kaempferi. The sequence goes on from BSBM01000368.1 coordinate 12,383,756, forward strand.
TTGGAAGTCACAACCGACTTCCCTTTAGTTCTTGGGACTATATCCCAAACATCATTCTTCATGATTGACTGGTATTCCTCGGCCATGGCATCCTTCCATTCTTTCTTTTTCGTTGCTTCTTCATAACTGGAAGGTTCTTTGTTCATAATAGCACTGAGTAGGGCAACATAACTGGTATGTGACCTAGTCCTTTTCCTTTCTCTGTGTTCTTCTGGAATGCCATATCTTTCTGGATCTTGAATGAGCTCTCTAGCCCATGCAGGTTTCCTCTTGTGAGAATTCTTCTCACGGGGTGGATCTACAGGTTCTTGCGGATCTTCAACTTCACGATTTGCTTCTAGAATTGATTCAGTCATGGTGGTGTCTTGAAATCTGGTTTCCTTTGGTTCTTCATGATCTTCAGTAGGTGTCTTCCTTGATTTGATGAAGGTTGAGTTTTCATCAAATGTTACATCCCTGCTGACATCAATCTTCTTGAACCCTGGAAAGTGTATTCTTTAAGCTTTTGAGCTTTCACTGTACCCCACAAAGATGCCCTTCTTTCCTGAAGGATCTAGCTTTGTCCTCTTTTCCTTTGGAACATGTGTATATACTGGACAACAAAATATTCTGAGATGGCTGACTTCAGGTTTCTTACCAGAGAATACCTCTTCTAGTGTCTTGTTGTCCAATATATTGTGAGGTGTTCTATTATGCACATATACAGATGTCCTAGTTGCTTCTGCCCAAAGATGCATAGGTAGATCCTAGTCATGCAACATTACCCATGCTGCTTCCATGATTGTTCTATTTTTCCTTTCTGCAACTCCATTCTGTTGTGCATTGTAGGGAGCAATCAACTCCCTCTTAATCCCTGAGTCACTGCATAGCTTCTTGAAATCACCTGAAGTGAATTCTCCGCCATTGTCGGATCTGAAGGTCTTGATCTTCTTATTAGTTTGATTTTCCATCAAGGCTTTGAACTCCTTGAACTTATCAAACACTTCATCGTTGTTCTTCAAGAAATAAACCCAAGTCTTCCTAGAGAAATCATCAATGAAAGAGACATAGTATACATACCCACTCAGAGAACTGGATGACATTGGACCGCATACATCAGAGTGGATAATCTCCAAGATTCCTTTTGCTTTGCTTTCACTGCTTGGAAATGCCTTCTTAATGTTCTTTCCTTTTTCACATCCTTTGCAAACACCTTCATGCTTTGTCTTGATTTCAGGAAGACCCTCTACAGCTTTGCTTGCAATTGGTAGTGCTCTATACTGTACAAGTGCAAGCCTTCTATGCCAAAGTTCACTTGGATCCATGGATTCATGTACCATGGCATGTTCAGGTTGTCCCTTCAATTTGTACAAACCTCCCTCTTGCTCTCCAATCACTACTGCATCATCTATAGTTTTACCCTTTGGCCACATTAGGACTTGGCCATCTACAAATGCAACCCTCATGCCTTTTGCATCCAATGCAGATATGGAGAGTAGGTTCTTTTTGAGCCCAGGTACATACAGAACATCTTTCATCTTCAAGGACTTCCCAAAGTCTAGGTTGTAGGAAGCTTCACCGCTTCCCTTGATAGGATATTGATAGTCATCCCCAAGTTTCACTTTATGGGGTGACTCATGTTCAGATAGATTTACAAAAGATTCTTTAAACCCAGTCATGTGTTTGGAAGCCCCACTATCAATAAGCCAATCATTACATCCATGAGAGATAGTACCTGTGAGAGCAGATATTAGAACATATTCATCTTCACTCGATGAAGCATCACTTTCTTCCCTAGCCTTCTTCTTGGGAGGTTCATCATCCTCAACAGCATGAGCATGAAATCTCTTCTTGTTGTACCTCTTCTTCTTGTTGAATTTGTTGTTGTTGTCTTTCTTCTTCTTGGGACAATTTGAAGCAAAGTGTCCTATTTCATTACAATCGAAACATCGAACATGAGATAGATCTTTCTTCTTGTGATGAGGGTGATAATGTTTCTTGTTATGAGATCTCTCCCTCTTAAAATTACTTCTCTTGGTGTGTGCTGTGAGAGCTTGATCTTCATTCCCCATATTCTCTTCTTGAGCCACAAGCCTTGCTTCTTCTTGTGAGCATTCCTCCCATAGTCTACTGAATGAGATCAACTTCCTTCTTGCACAGATTCCTTGGATGAAGGAGTCCCATGACCTAGGTAGGCCATTCAATGTGATCATGACAACTTCACCATTGTCTACTACTTCATCCACAGATTCAAGTTGTTCCTTGATCTAAGAGACCTTAGAAAAATAAGATTGAATGGTCTCTCGATTCTGAAGCTTTACACCTTTCAATTGGTTCCGTAGAGTCATCTTTCGATTTATGTTCTTCCCTTCAAATAGCTTGGTTAGGGAATCAAACATCTCCTTGGGTGTCTTTAGAGATGACACATGTGGTATGAGATGGTCTTTGATAGAATCAGCAATGATCCTCTTTGCCTTGACCAAGTTCTTTTTATGTAAAGCCTTAGCCTCTTCTTCCTCTGGGACAGGGACCTCAGAACTTATGTAGGTGTCCAATTCATTTTCTTCCAGGGTTAACCCAATCCTATACTTCCATGCTCAGAAGTTATCAGCTCCTTCAAGCTTATCCTCAAGGTTGGTGTGGTGAGACATCTTAAAGAGTACTTCAAATGGAAATAGAAAAGATTTAGGTCTTACCACTTGATTTGCAGAAATCTGGATCTGGTGCTGGATTAGGGTTTGTCAGAGAAACCCTAAAAATTCAAAATGTGAATTTCAACTTTCTAGAAGGATAGAAAGATGCACCTTGATGAGCTGATCAGCTTGGTATACTCAGAATTTGAAAACTGCAAAGTTTCACCCTTCAGAAATGCTTTTCAATCTCCTGGATTCATTAGGGAGGACCTTGAATTAGGGTTTTAGTTTCCTGGAGCTTCACCCAACCAAAAAGTTTGATCCAAATCTCTAAACTTCGATTTTTCCAAGGCGCTTGCAGCTATGGTCTCAGAATTAAGAAATTCATATTTTTATGGAAACCCTTATTTTTAGGGCCAAAAATGAAAGTCCCCAGAATTGAATTCTAATTGGACAAAAAGATGCACCTTGATGAGGAGAGTCAAAATACCCTACTGCCTTTCAAGATCTGTTGAGAGAAACCCAATAAACAAGAATCCCTATCTTCCGCAACTGCACAATTTCTTCTTCTCAAGTTAGCTCTGATACCATGTTAATTTTTGAGCATTAATTCAATATACTCTAGGATCTTTACTAAGAGAATAACATGTACAACATATTAAGCATATCAATCACAACAAGCAATCACATGAGACAATAGACACACAGAGTTTCACTGGGGAAAACCATAATGGTGAAAAACCCCAAAACTTCCTCAGAGATAGAAAGAGCAATGATACAACCCAAGTACACGAGATAGTCCTCCTAGTAGCTACTCCTCCTTCCTCACTTGTGCGCCACTTTCTGATGAGTGTAGAAGTGAATAATGAAGTGATCAAATAGAGTGCCTCTCGCACTCTATTTAGACATGACTTGACCTGCCTAATAACCTAGAAGGGCCTACTTGTCTGACTCAGTCTAATAACCCATGGTTACACTAATCAAGGCCGACTCCACACTTGGTGGTCTAATAACCCATCACTTGCAAGTTGCGACACTTGCGACACTTGTCAATACAAATGACAACACTTCCGTATAGAGGAAGAATTTAAGGCTCTTGTAGAGAATCAAACGGAAAAGAAAATAAATGTGTTGTAGACAGATAATGGTGGAGAGTTCTGTGGGAATGAATTCGAGGAATTTTGTAAGAAGTGCGGTATAGCAAGGCAAAAGACTACTCCATACACACCTAAACAAAATGGAGTTGTTGAAAGGATGAATAGGACGTTGATGGAAAAGGCAAGAAGCATGCTAAGCAATTTCGGGATAGGACAAGAATTATGGGCAGAGGCAGTGGAGACAACATGTTACTTGGTAAATCGATCACCCACAACAGCTTTGGTTGAAAAACTCCACAAGAGGTATGGACTGGTAAGAAACCCTCTATTAAACATCTGAATTTTTTTGGCTGTGATGCTTATGTACATGTTCCAAAGGAGAAAAGGAGTAAGCTGGACAATAAAGCTGAAAAATGTATATTTATTGGTTATAAAGATGGTATGAAAGGTTATAAGCTTTGGAATCATGTAACTAAGAAGACTATCTATAGTAGAGATGATGTGTTTAGAGAGGTCAAAGAAATCCCCAGAAAGGAAGTGACTCCAATGGAGAAGGAAACAAAGAAGATAAAGTTTGAGTTAGGAGATGAAGAATCTGACTCAACGAAAGAAGATGAATAAGAAGAAGAAGAACCTCATACCCAAGTTCTGAGGAGATCATCTCGAGAAAGAAGGAAACCAGAAAGGTATTTCCCTCCTGATTTTTGGTCTAGTTTTTCTTTATCTATTACTTATGATTATCCTAGAAATGTGAAGGAAGCTGCTGATTCAGAGGATAGATATCTATGGAAGAAGGCCATGCTTGAATAAATGGAATCGTTGGACAAAAATGAAGCGTGGGATCTAGTTCAGTTACCTGCTGGAAGAAAATATGTTGGAAGAAAATGGCTATTTAAAAAGAAGTTAAATGTAGAAGGTAAAGTGGAGAATTACAAAGCCCGCTTGGTTCAAAGGGATATTCTCAGGTAGAGGGAATTGATTTCGGTGAAATATTTTCCCTAGTTGCAAAATTAACTTCCATCATATTTCTTCTTTCTATTACTGCTTTTGATATTTAAGTAGAGCAGATGGATGTGAAGACAACGTTGTTACATGGGGATCTAGAAGAAGAAATCTACGTGAAATAACCATAAGGGTTCACAGAAAAGGGAAAGAAAGAGCTGGTATGTAAACTAAATAAGTCCCTGTATGGTTTAAAGCAATCTCCAAGGATGTGGTACCAAAAGTTTGACACATACATACTTGAATTGGGGTTTGTGAGAAGCAAAGTTGATCACTGTGTATACTCCAATCACGTTGGTGATCACTTCATTAACATAGTATTGTATGTTGATGACATGTTTCCAATTGGAAACAACAAAGATGTCAAAAGGAGGTGAAGTCTTAGCTATCCTCCAAATTTGACATGAAGGATCTCGGTGCTGCAAACTTCATACTAGGAATGGAGATTAAAAGAGATCGTGAAAACATCAAGATCTGGTTAAATCAAAGAAAATATGTTGAGACGATACTATAGATATTTAAAATGCAAGAAAGTAAGCCTGTCAAGGTACCTATACATGTAGGTGTAAAGTTATGTGTAGATCAGTGTCCTAAGACACAGGAAGCTAAAGAATATATGGCACGAGTTCCATATGCTAGTGCAGTTGGTAGTTTGATGTATGCAATGGTCTGTACCAGACCAGACATTTCTCATGCAGTGGGAGTACTGAGCAGATATATGTCAAAAACGGGGAAGGAGCACTGGACAAATGTAAAGAGGGTCTTCAGATATTTGTGTGGCACTATAGATTATGCAATCTGCTACCAAGGAAGACCTGGACCAGACAGAGTAATAAATGTACATAGATTTGTTGATGCATACTGGGTTGGAGATCTTGATCATAGAAGATCTACAAGTGCGTATATTTTTAACCTATTTGGAGGAGATATCAGTTGGATGAGAAAGAGACAGGAAGTAGTTGCACTCTCAATTACCGAAGATGAATATATGGCAACCACTCATGCAAGTAAAGAAGCTGTATGGTTGCAATGATTATGTTCAGGTGTTGGCCCGTTGGGTTTGTACAGAAAGATGTAAGGTTAGATTATGACAACCAAAGTGCAATCTTCCTGGAAAAGAACCCTACTTATCATGTTAAGACAAAGCATATTGATTTGCAATATGACTTTGTGAGAGATATGGTTGAATACCAGAAGGTGTTCCCGAAGAAGGTTGACACCTTGAAGAATGTTGCAGACTTATTAACAAAGTCTATCAGTACATATAATTTCTCTTGGTGTAGAGAATCTATGGGAATTCATGACCTGAACCTGTGACTTTATGAGCACATGAATCATTGTTATGCAGAGAAAACAACAAGTGGGAGAATGTTGGGTCTGTGTTATATTCTCTGCATGTATGTGAAGGGGAGAGTGTGTCTCTCAGCGGTGCGCAATGTTTGGGGATTTTTCTAAAAATATGTAATTTAATCCTGGTTAAGGGATTGGGGTCTATTGACTAATCCGGGTTAACGTATTAGGGTTTTGGATGTTGCAGGATACCTATATTGTATTGTGAGTGATTCATAATGTGATGATGAGAAAAATAGGAGTGGTGGCTCTGAGGTTTGCTGGTTTTCCCCATTAAGGGTTTCTAGGGTAAATATCTATGTAATATGTGTGAATGATGTAGTGTAATCTCTGTTTTGATTAAAAGAACATGTATGCTTTGATTCTCTATACAGGTTTAAAAATTACAACTTTGGCTCGATTTTCTTCCGCTATCATTGTCATTCTATTGAGCATCATCTTCATCTACTCGTCGGGGATACCAGCAGTGGTACTCCCTTTTCCTCTATCCCTATTCCTCTTCGTTCTCGCCTCTTGTCATTGTGCCTCCAACTCCGAATCCGTTGGAGTGTCGGTCGACCCACCCTGACTTTCACCCATTTGTCTCGATTGGTCGTCCTCGCCTTAATCTTCATCCTATGAGTCTTTTGTTTATGTTTTCATCTTTGGTACATCTGTTGGCTTTCCATCCTCCGGATCGGACAGTTGGTCTTTATCGACCGATGTCTTCCATTCATTGGGACATTCCTCTATGATGGCATCCAAATCTAGTTTAGTCATTTTATGTTGCGTTGTCAGCCACTACTTGGCTGGGTTTTCACGTGCTTGGATAAAGATTGCTTGAGGCCCCACCGCGAACCTCACAATCCATCGATATTTTGTTTCTATGACCTCTGCCAGTCGTGGAAATTTATCGCTTGTGCCTGTAATTCTTACAAGTAGATGTAAAAATGAATATTTTTGTTGCGCTACCTATCTTTTTCATTCAGTTCCCATAGATTTTGATATCAGGCCCCTCAACACACTCTGGCATACTCTGTTTCCATCCCTTGGTACTGTAGTGGCTCCATCCACACGACCAAAGCGATTAACAGTAGGAGCCATGAGTAAGTGAAGGACTTACCATTTTCCTGTGCTACGACGACATCCTCCATGATTAATTCAATAGAAAGAGAGACCAGTACATCTAAACTTCGACCGCACATTGCTCCGTTGATGGGATTACCCCTGATGTGCACTGGTTGGGGCATTTTTTTTGCACTATTTTGATAGCCAATAATTTGGCTTCGATCCTGACAGCTCGGTCATTGATTGTGTTGACTAGGTACCCTCGAGTGTTTTTCTCCATCCCATATTTAGATTTCATCTTTTTAACCAACTTTTTTTTGTTGTCTTTTGCTTGGAAGTACTGCGATGGATCTACCCCCATCTTGGGAAATCTAGTGATCCGTGCAATAAGATCCATGTCAATAGGGATATTTTTGTAGAGCCACAAATGACCGCCATGAAGAAATACAACCAATTCCTTGATGCATGCGTTAACCTCCGCGGAATGCCAAAAATGCGGCATGTGGATAATTGACAACTATCCTAATCGCTGTAGTCCCAACGCCCATGGTATTGGTTCCCTTACAATTGGACCTCCTTCCTCTTGAACTCTTTCCCTGAACGTCTATTGGGTGCACTCAGGATACGCTAAGACATCATGGTCGTTGTATTGCAGCTTATGTAACTGCTGCAACACTCCACTAATGATGTGGACACCCTCAGGTGTCGATGGTTCCACTATCGTGTACTTGTTATTCTTCCCAAGCCTTATCGACGGAGCCCCTTCTCTCCTCGATGGCACATAGCCCAGAATTTCCAGTGCACTTGGACCTTGCTGCTTCCTGGCCCTTCCTCTTGCTATTGTTGTCTCTTCTCTTGCGGCACTTGAAGTGCCCGCTTCTCCTCTTATGGTTGCAACTTGTGTCATGCTGAAGTATTCTTTTCTCTTCTTTCTGTATCCACCAGTCGATTGGTGCTTCTTTTCTTTTGGAATATCCGAGCCGGTGCAAATGAAATCTCTAATTGTTCTTCAACGATGGGTGCCATCACCCTGGGTGGCGCCTGCATATTGGTGCTGGATATCACATCTGCCATCATAACTCTTAGATACTTCTCACAATGCACAATGAGTTGGAATGTTCACCTGCACGTGATTTTATAGCTTTGGTTTCCCACTCCTCATCATCGAGTCAATTTTGGACAATGATTACCCAAATCCTCCGTCAATTTACCAAATCTAGAACAATTATTCAGCATTAAATGAGTCTTCGTCCACTTGCGTCGTCATCCGCCGCATATTAGCTGCTTCGTCCACTTTGTCACAGTTCCCTCGAACGATGTATGAACTCAAACCTTGTCGCAGTGCCTTCGACATATGTGTGAACTCAAACCTTGTCGTAGTGTTGTTGACGAACTCCCGAACTGCATGGTGTACCTATTGCATTTTTGTTTTTCTTTCTTTCTTGCATTTTTTTTCATCGACCTGCTATCTTCCTCAGTCGAGGTGCACTGGGATATCCCGATAGGGATTTAGCCGGCTCCCATTCACTAAGTTTGTCAAAAGTGTTCCATCCAACTTTTGCAATTGAACTACACCTCCGTTAGTAATGAAATTTATGACATATGGACCAAGACAATGCATTTGGAGCTTACCTGGGTGTTTTGAGAACTTAGTGTCATATAGGAGTATAATGTATCCACGCTGAAAGTGCTTCCGCTTTACGTGGCGATCATGCCATGCCTTATGTCAATATTTTTCCGCTTTCTGTTGAAATCTCACGATGAAGTGATCTTCTTCTAGTTGTAGTAACTGCACCAATCTTTCTTCAATTGCCCCATCATCGCTCATGCCTATCGTTGTTTCTATTCACATACTGGGGACAATGTAATCCATAGGAATTAATGCTTCTTTTCCATATACCATCTTGAAGGGGGTTTGACATATCAATATTTTGCATGTTGTTCTATAGGCCCATAATACTGCAAGAATCTTCAAGTCCCAGTCGTCACAGTTTGTATTGCACACCTTAGTGAGCACATTCTCTAGAATTTTGTTTAGCGCTTCAACTGCTTCATTAACCTATGGGTGGTATGGGGTAATTATTCTATGTTGAATATGAAACTCCTCAATCATTGCTTTGATGGTATGATTTACAAAATGTGTACCTTGATCGTTCATCAATATTTTTGGACACCCAAACCTGGTGACCACATTGTCAAAAAGAAATATTACTTCTATCACAGCTCTACAATCTTTCACTAGTGCTGCTTCGGCCCATCTTTTGGTGGGTTAATGGGTCCCACAAAGTCTACTGCCCATTTTTCAAAAGGTTGTAATGTCAACTGGGGCACCAATGGCATCTTGTCCTGTCCCGATGGTTTCCCCATCCTTTGACATACGTCACAGCTATTGGAGTAATATGATGTGTTGTTATGCAGTTTTGGCCACCATAAGCCATCTCTAAGTATCTTCTTGGCGGTTGCACGCCCTCCATAATTACCTCTTGCGATCCCAACATGAGCCTCATCCAATACTCTTTATTTCTCATGTGGAAGGACATATCGACGCAGAATTTCATCTGGCCTCATCTTGCATAACTGTCCCATGATCAATTGGAAGTCAACAGCTATGAAGACTAATTGATTCTTCTGATCAGTGGTGAATTATTCAGGTTCTCTTCCCGTGGAAAAAAATAGATCTATTCATAATGGTCATCAACCATTTCAATGAAAAATAACTCTGCATCTTGCAGACCTTCGTCAATGCTACTTGGTTCCTCTCTTGATTCGATCCCTTACAGATGGTTAGGTCTTTTGTTCAATCATCCAGGTTTCACGATTATTTCAAAGTCAAACTCCTGAAACAACAACAACCACCGACAGATCATCCCCCCCAACATAGGCTTGTTGACCAAGTACTTCATTGCTGAGAGGTCAGTAAACGTCTTGAAGTGTCCTCCTAGAAGATAGTGTCAGAACTTTTGCAATGCATATACCATCGCCAGGCCTTCTCTTTCTGTCGTTGTATAATTTTTCTCTCCGGTTGACAACTTTCGGCTAGCAAACATGATAGGATGTTCGATCGAACGTTCTCCAGGTTGGGCCAATATTACCCCTAGCGCGACTGATGAAGCATCTACATGGACATGGAATTCTTTCTTCCATTTGGGGAAGGCTAATATTGGTGTTGCAACCATCTTTTCCTTCAATATGTTGAGGCTCTTCTGACACTCACCATTCCATTCAAACTTCACATATTTATTCAATAGCTCTCCATGGCGTAATCATTGCATACCCTTTTATGAACTTTCTATAGTATCTTGTATGGCCCAACGTGGCCCTCGGCTGCTTTACTGTCATAGGTGCTAGTAATTCGACAATGATCGCAATCTTGGCTGGGTCGTCCAACATACCCTCCTTACGGAAAATATGTCCCAACAAGATACCAAATGGTGCACAAAAGATACACTTCTTTAAATTCAAATAGATTTGATGCTGTCGACATCTTTCAAGCATCATCCCGAGGCTCTCAAAATGGTATTTAACCAACCCATACACAGTCCAGTCATCCATATAGACCACTGAGAACTTGTGAATAAAGTCTTTGAATGCGGCGAAAACAACCCCACTCTGTTACAAAGGTGGTTTTGTGACAATCTTCTTTCGCAATCTTGATCTGGTGATATCCTGAGAACCCATCTGTGAATGAATATACTTCCTGTCCTCGGACACCTTCAAGTACTTCGTCGGTAAATGGCATGGGGAATGGATCATGAAGGCATTCATCATTCAACTTCCTTAAGTCGACGTAGATCTATATTTCGTCGGTCCTCTTGTCCTAGACAACCATCAGGTTGATCCATTCTAACTCATCGACAGGCTCAATGATCCCTACGTCCAACATCCGCTCTATCTTAGCCTTCACTCGTTATTTGTATATGGGATTTAATCTATACGGTCATTGCTTCGCTAGCTTAGCATCGACTTTAAGGGGGATCTTCATCTCGCCTAAGTTCCAGGAAAGGCCCTTCATCGCAAAAAAAATATTCTAGAACAGATCTTGAAATTCATGCAGTAAGTCGGTGACCTTCCTGATTGTTCTATCGTCCCAATAGTCTCCAATACTGGAAAAATTTAGATTCTCCAATGACCCAATATTTACTTTCTTAATTTTCAATGGTTGCTTGAATCTGTCAAATGGAATATCTGGTGCTTCAATGTCGCGACTTCCTTCTGACTCTAGGACATAGGCAAGTCTAGGATATTTGTCATCATCAGTTCCTCCTGAAACTTTGTAAAATTCCATCATCATCTTTGGTTTTGCAGTCCATTGCAGTCCCATTGGTCTTTCAGTCGGAACTGTCTCAAATATCTTTTCGCGGATTACCTGCAACGCACTGTCAAATAGAGAATTCTCATCGACAAAACTTAATGTCCGAATGAAGCTAATGGTTAGATCCTCCCACATGGTTGTTCCTCATCTTATCTCTACTGAGACGTACCAGCTTCATCGTACTTCATCTAACATTTGGATGAATGCATGGACCCATTCTTGCTTTGGCCTCACCCCCCATGTAGCCTGACATTTTCCTAGATGATCCCTTGGTTCCATCCTTCCATCATACTTCTTTCCTTGGTAGAAGTTATTTTCCCCAAATATTACTTCCATTGATAGTCGAAATTGTTGCTAGTTTGTTATTGACGACTTGTGGGCACCCAACCACCTTGCTGGAGTGGCCTTCAATGCGTCATCTAATTCTAGCATATGTTGTGGTTCTGATACTTTGTATTCAAACTACTTGATCAATATTTCTAGGCTAGGTAGTCCTTCGTATGTCGGTAGGTCACATACTTCTGTCGCGACCCATCTCAGTGATTGAGTGATCCACGCACACTTCCTGAATGATATCTCATGCAACTGATGTTTCCAATTCTCTAGAGCCTCAGGGGAGTCTGATGACGCTGAACTGATACTTCTCCACCCCAATTCTCCATCAATGGTGAGATTGACGTAATCTTTTGAGATATTATAGATGTTGTCCCATCCCCCACTGAGCTCGTCTCTCATTTCTTCAACATATATATGTCCTTCAAGTGTATTAAGTGGAGCGATGACTCTCATGTCGTAGTGCTCGAAATACATCCTTCGTTTCTTGAAATTGATAATTTCCTGATTTTACATCACCCAATATATCCATAACATCGTAGGATATGGAATGGTGTTATCAATGATCTCTATGATGTCAAAATATGCATATGGCTTCATTCCTTCTACCTCGACTGGTAGATGAGGCAACCGACTGATTTGTGTAACTTTGATCTGATTAGATAAACAGAGCTGCATAGGGGACACAACCAACTATGGCTTCCCCATCACTTCCCATGTTTGCTTGGTTAGGATATTCACATTGGATCCCATATCTAGAATGATGGAATCCATATCATATGCACCGATATGGGCATTCATCCTCATCTCCCTTCCTGTTTTCTTCCTTTACAGATGGTTGACTGCAGGTTCCTCTCACCCCTCTTCCTATCGATACAAGAAGTGAGCTATATTTGCTAGTGCTTCCTGGTCCTTTGCTAATGTTAGACAACTTTCAAGAAAAAATTTCAAAGTACTAATCTTTCTTGGTGACTTCTGCGACATTGTCAGGTCAAACATTTGCGGCATCCCATAGACAGGTTCTTTTTGGACTACAGGTGTCAATTGGACATTATTCTTTATTAGTGCATCTCGTGCTTCCCGAAAATATTCTTTCTCTGCTTTGACATCAAATCGTACCTGTTTCTAGATCACGGAACGAACATTTGGTGGTAGCCTATCTTCTCTTGTCGTAGCTCCTCCTCTGATCACTACTGCGACATTTATTGCTTGACTCCTTACCTCGACTGAGATCTTATACACATTTTGAGCTGGATTCGGGTTCTAGTTTAGGTTCGGGTTCGGTTGTGGTTGTGCCACATTTTTAATCTGCTACTTTGCGATTAACTCTAGAAAATATTAGACAGTGTGATTAGCTGCGCTGCAATAGGTACACTACGGGGTCGGAGTTGGGAAATCCATTTGATAGTGTCTGATCTGCCCACAATTATAGCATGTGATCGGCTCTCAACCTTGATCAAAATTTCATCCGCGACCAAAACTTCTACCACAACCACCGCGATATCCTCCTCTCAGTCCTCGTCGCTGTGGGTTGAATTGTGACTGATTGTACTGTGGTGGATTGTACTATGGATGATTATACCGTGGTTTATTATACTACGACTGTGCTGGATTTTTCTCCTCTCCCTTCATGAATTAAGTATCAGCAGTCCTTTCTTAAAGCAAGTCATATGCTCGGCAATCTTTCTCATCATGGTCGACAGATTGATAGAAGTTACAATATAGATTAGCCAGCTTTTACACAACTTTCTGCAAATACACGCATTCCTCCGAGCGATGTTCTTTTTTTTGGAAAACTCAGCACCAGGGAATTCCTTCTTGATTGAGTGGATTAGGCACACCAGACTGTAGATATTTTTGGAATTCAGGACACTGATCTTTATTATTTCCTTCAGAATTGCATCGACTACACCATACCTCTTTGTGAAATTCCTTCCCTTTCTTAATCTCCTGTAGTTGAATAGTCAATTTTGTTATCTGCGACTGGATCAAGCTCATGCCAATCCTTGTTTTGTGGATCAACGAATATTCAAGCTTCATCGCAATTGCCAATGCCTCCTCTTGGGATACGATATTTTGTTGTATCAACGGCATCTGTATGTTCGGTATCAACCCTGCAATAAACTACTCCTTATGTTGTATGTTGCTCATCCCAAAAATAACTTTAGCCATCATATTTTTAAACCTCTAATCAAACTCCCACACCAACTCATTAGGGAATTGCTTTATCTCCTTCAATTCCATGATGTACTGCGATTCTGATTTAGGCTTCTCAAAATCATCGATCATCCCAGCTATGATTTCTGCCAGATTATTCTACTGAAGCCCTGTAGGTAGTTGTATAAACTTCATATAGCAATCCAACGCACAACCTATGAAGGTTGTCGCTAGTTATCCCTTCTTGATAGCTTCATCCTGTACTTGTTTTATTGTCCACACCACTTCGCACAAGAACCAATATTGCTCAATATCCTCTATCCCATTTCCCTTAAAGAGAGGAAACTTCACATCGTCACCTGCCATCCTTGGTTTTCTACTGGTGTTTACAGATCGGCTACTATTACTGCTGTTGTGACATGCAGGACAACCCTGCGAAGGGATAGTGTTTCTTTCTCCAAAGTTTGGAAAAGTGCACGGGGTTGTGGGAAGGTTGTAGCTTTGGGTTTATCCCTCCTTAGGTTCAGGTGTAGCCTGGTATTCCTTTTTGTCACTGTAAGGTCGCTTAGTCCCTTGTGGCCCCGCTTCACAGTGCTCCATTCTGGTTTCACTAGGACTCTCTCTCTCTATCTCAGTCCTCCTCTTTTTCTTGGGCCGGAACCTCGCCCCACTTCTCAAGAAGCCACAATATTCCATAGCTTCCCTCACAATTTCTCCGTAGCTCATTTCCATCTACCCCACATCATTCTATCAAAACCGCATCTACGCAGTACCCACAGCCTCCGCACACCAGATCTTTACTCGTTGTAGTTCATCTTCAATATTCCCTTTTCACAAATGATCATTTTAATCCACAATGGTAACTCCAATAAGTACCTTCTTTTGTGTCCTTTAAATAATTTCCTTTCCACATCACTGTACGATCTAACTGTGTTGACAACAAACTCAATAATATACCCATCCAAAATTCTATCTACCTAGACGTCGACAGCCCTTGAAGCTTTATTGTTAACACAACTCAATTGTTGGATTACTTCTGGGGTCCAATGCTCTGGCTCACCTCCTTGTAAATTCTTCTTTTGATAGTTTAGGTTAGCCAACCATTCATATAGCAGTATAGGAAACTCACAGAAAAATACCTCATGGATATTAGTATAGACGTACTTCTGCAACCATTGTTATGTCGACAATCCAAGTTTCTAATTTTCTTACTCAGCAAACTCCCGCATCTTTTCATCGAACCATTCCTCGATCTACAGATTTTTCAGATGCCACAACATGTCCTCTCTTTTTTGCACAAGTGTCCCAGAAATGAAACCATTTGTTGACACAGATATGTCGACAAGGGTTCACTTCTCGTAGTGCCAACAAATCTCGACACAAAATCCCACATATATCAACCCAAAAAGGGATTAGACTTTCCAACAACACTCGCAGAGTGAATGAGGTCTCACTCGAGATACCTAAGAGGGTTGCAAGAACCAAGCTTCCGTAGGGATAAGAGGACATGCATCATTCACATTTAATCACAGCATAGCTCAAAGATCGACATAATTATCATTCGCATCGTAACACGATTATCACATAACAAACATATTAATCAGATCTATGCAGTAACAGATTATAGTAACACATTTAACAGATCGAAGATACATAACATAATTGCGACATTATAGATCTAATCATATTGCGACATAACTAATCATATTGCGATCAACATATAAGCGACAAAATCATGAACACAACATTTCTTCTCATTCCATGCCAATCTGTCTTACATGAGGAATACACCTCCTCAAAACCCATCTCAACACCGCAGATCAAATTCAGTGCAAATATGTGAACCCGGAGATCATAATACAAGGTCAGATTCCAAGATCCAAAGATAATCTATGATCTCCTAAGGCTTACAATGCTACTTCTATTTATAGGGTCAATGGCTGTTACAAAATTGGTCCACTTCGCAAAGTGGCCATATCTTAACCACTAAGTCTAACTAACTCTACTATGCTTTCTCTGCTTTGTCCACTTTACTTCCTCTTTATTCGCTTTCTTGTGCTCCACGATTGGTCCCTTTCCCTTGTTGTTGTTCCCTTTGTCGCTAGTTGTACCAAAACTTCTGCGACGTAGCTTCGTGCCAACAGGGATGTCGGTTATGGCTTAGTTAACTCTACCTAGGCTAACTTGGGGATCCCAGTGTGGTACCTTACACCACCTTTCCCAAAGATGGCTTCCAAACCAGTTTCCCATTATGAGTTTTTCATTGTTTCAGATACTACATCCACAATTCTCGTAACACATTCAGTTATGACAACCCAACCTATGACATCCACAACTACACCACAATCGGTCATCACTAATACCACCAATGGGGGAACCCAACAACCGAATTTGAAAGGTCCCCTATTACCAAACCCGACATCTAATTCGGTAGAAACCACGAAGGATAAAGCAGGGGGCATCAACCATCAGGAGTAGAAATCCCCAGTACTGATCAATACTCACAATCAAAGGGTCACACCACCATGTTCTCTTTGCGGGAAGCAAGGCCATGCAACAAACCTATGTCCCACTCTACCAGAGCTAGGGAATTTTCTTAACACCCCCTTTAGCATCAACCACGCTCCATCAGTAGTAAAAGGGGGCAAACCTCCCTCGCCCACAACTAAGTCCAAAACATTAAATATGAATTGCTCATGTTCCATATGTGCTTAGCATGGGCACTATACACACCATTTCCCCGAACAACCTCGATACTGAGAGGCACTAGCAACAATGGTTCTCACTCAAGTAAAAATTGAGGAACCCCCCTTCTTACACCAAGAAGTAGCGTACATTAATGTTATCACCACATCGATGGCACCATCAGTCACCCCTCCCATAGAAGTTGAGCCAAATATAGAAAATGTGGTAGAGCCTATAATGTTGCAAGACCCATCTAAACTTATGACAACCCCATCACACAATGAATGCTCATCATGTGGGCACTCCACCAATATGCTCTCTCCTAGCGCCATCACATGCATAATGGAGCAAATCAACACTCAAGAAGACCAAGAATGCTTACATTCACGTGTAACAAGACCTTGCCAATCTTCTGGAAAGACCACCCATTTCTCCTTTCAGTGGCCCATTTTGTGCATCAAATGACAAACTTGTCTTGAACTGATGAGAATGAAAGATCAATTACAAACACTTGGTGTAACCCTGCAAGCATCACCAAATGAGGAGGGAGTACCAACCTTCCCATACACCATCGATGTTGAATATCCTTTAGCTGGTATCCTCACTTGCAGTGATTCCTCGTCTTCTGATGAAGATGCAAACCACCTCCAAGAATTCCCAAAAAATTAACAACCAAAATAGGGGGTTTGTAACCCCCAGCACAAACAAGACATCCAACACCAACTATTGATATTCTTATTTTGTGCGAAAAACTTTACTTTCATTTCACACTATCTCGAATTAAGAAAGTAAACTACCTCTCTTATTCAAATGCAGATGTCCTCCCCAACGGACATCTACATAGGTTATGTAGATGATTCCAGTTGATGGTCCAAACATCTAGCATCCATTGCCTTGGTTATATATTCCCCCTCCCATACACTTCACCACACAAGTGGAGTATGCTTGGGGGAACTAAAAACAACCAAGTTGAGTACGATGTCGTAATAGGTCTCTTAAGCGATGCCATACACCTAGGAATTCACCATTTACAAGTACACCTCGACTCCCAACTTGTTGTATCACGGTTTAATAATATATTTCGGGTCTGCAACTCGCTCCTCTTCCAAAATTTTATGTGTATGTGCCTTCTCATTCGACAGTTTGAAACCATAAATTTCACACATATAGCGAGAAACACCAATGCATTCACTGAATCCATCGCCAATTAGGTATTGAATTGGCACCTATTACATTACCTAGCTGCAAAAACTTGCATGCCAATCATACATAAAAATGTCTATGTGCTTCACCTACGACTACACATACATATATCTCATCATCACAATTCCTACAGTCGGTAATACATGCTGAAAACAAATATGCTAGTATCTATTACTACATATGCATCACATCAACACATAGGCAACATAAAGCAAAATACCCATACATCACATACATATAGAGATGCATACATCATGTGCCACAAAAATGGTATATATATATATATCATCAAAATGTCTGTCATGTACAAGAATGGCCCTCATGGGGCATATACATAGAATCCTTATGGGGGATACATATAAAAACCCACCTCCCATAGGCTCATAAAAAATGTATAGATACAAAATGGGGCTCATCAACCCTGTAGAAAAAAGAATCAATTTGTCTTTCTATTTGGTGGATCTCTGGGTCCTAGAATAGCCTGTGGATGCACAACATCCCCTCGCGTCGTCTCTGGTCCTTGTTGCAGTCTCTATTAGGCAAGAGGGGCTACTCCTCCCTACACTTCCTGTGCCACATAACAAGCAACTGCGACCCGTTGCATGATCTTCCACCAAGCTGGCCCACACTCTGCTGGTAGGTGAAGTGTCACGTCCACATCATCATCCTCGAGGTCGGCCCAAGCTCGCTCATCAACCCCAGTCGAAATCCCATCGAACCTTTGGTCTAATTCGTCTATCAAAACGACCATACGGTCTCCAATGGCCACCCCTCTAGCACTAGCTCCTCCTGCTCTGGCGGCACCACCCTTGGCTGCACCTACTCCTCCAATCGCCTAACCATCCCCAATGGCTGGCCTCACAGGACCTACATCTACATCATAGAAGATGAAACCATCATTAGTACCTAATAAACATGTATATCATGAATGTACACAAATAAAAGTATGTACAAATATATATATATGTGAAAAGTACACAAACATAAAAACATACCAATAGCATCGAAACCACCAACAGGAACAGGAAGCTCCAAATCCCCTCGAAAATCCATACCGCTCCAAGGGTACCTCTCCACCTGGCCTATGCGTCCCTCCCAAACATCCAACACCTGGGGCGTATAATAGGCCCCCATGGTCCCACCCCCAGCACGAATCATAATACACCCCCAAAACTCCATCTGCACCTCCTATGGTCCCCTCGGGAGCACCGCTACCTGTGGCCTCAAGGACGGATAAATCTCAAATAAATATGAGCACAATACACTGCCAAAGAAATCAGAAGGTGCACCTCCCCAAACCCTGTCGTAAATATGACATCTGCTGCATCATCGACTCTAGCATTAGTGAACCCCACTCCACAGGATAACCATCCATCATGCTCTCCACCAGCTGGAGCTGGCCTCTTGTAACTCGGTTGGGGGATGTGGCCCCCAACACACATACAACAGCTGTCTCCATATCCTCCACCAGTAGAGCCCTCAGATGACTCACCAACACACCACCAAAGTTCACAAAACTCTGGTCACCACCACAGTACCGATCCACTAAAGTATGGATCGTATCCCCCAACAGTTGAGGGGAGAGAAGCTCCCTCACCCCTTGGGGAGTCAATCCCATCAAAAAATAAATATCCTGAGTAGTGATACTCAAATCGTCTCTGACCAAATGGAACACTCCACGATCAGGATCCCACATGTTCAGTAGCCGCCACAAGAGGTAGTCGGCTGACCGCATCAGAGGTCTCTTGAAGAACTTCAAGAGCCTGACATCTTGTAAGGCATTGTTCATCGCCTGTTCGGCTAACACAACCGCTTGGAAGTCATCAAACTCTCTCTCCCTCCACTCAACATCTTGAAGGTGCACCATCACTGATAAGCAACCACCTGCATAAGGAAATAATCACCCATCATAATTGTAAAAATACATCAGCTCGGATTTCTCTAAAAAGGTCCACGCATAGCTCGACCGAAACACTATTTGTTCGCGTGGAACTACCATGTGGGATATATACAGCTCATTCGTGCATGCAGTGTGACTATTTGAGGAACAGTCGCACTAGCACCAACACACAGCCGAAGCATATATATTTCATGCTACGCGAGGTATGGTGCATGTTTTCCAATCTACGTAGCGTGCAATTTTCGAAAAATATCGTGCTATGATAGCACAATATTTTCCAAAAACACTGCACTACTGTGCGGTATTTTCTCAAAATCCCGCATGGTAACCCTAAAAACATTAAAACAATCACTGGCTACCTAGGGGACCCCCAACCCTAAGTCTACTCAGATAAAATCAAAGAGTACAAAGTTTAGGCATACCTACAACTCATGGCTTGTTGAAGAGTGCACCGGATATCCCAGAAATGCTTGAAAGGAACTCTAGGAGGTTGGTGGCACAAAGTACAAATGATTTCAAAAAGTGAGCCTCACCCCTATTTTATACTCATTTGACTCAAACTTCCAATTGATGCCACGAACAAACCGTGACTCCATTTTCAAAACCATTCACACCACGATGACCGGCACTTCGATTTATTTGATCACATGGAACCAACCAATCTAGATTCCCATTGATGTCACTGGGACACTATTTTTCTATCCAAGTACCCCACAGGTACACGATGTTTTCGTTATATGATTTCTACATTGTCAATACCTTGGTTATGTCTTTTACGACACTTGGGTATGTGTGCCGCATGTGTAGGACCGTGATTAGGCCAATATGGAGCCCCTTGTTTTTCCACTATTTAGATAAGAATCCAAAGCTCTAACAATAAGGGGAACGCACCCTACCATAGATATCATTCTGAAACTGGCATATAAACTCTATTTACCCTCCATTTATAATGCATATCCCAATATTACTATTGATAACCATAGTGTCCCCCTTCATGGCCTTGATGTTCCATCAACATCATTTCCGTGAGTAGCATGTCCCCCCATGGGTGTGTGTACCACTTCCATCCCCATCATCAATTGGAACCCATGATGTCGACCCCCCAAAAGTATGAGGACTCTGATCAAACTTGAAACAACCCTCCCTTAGAGTATCATTTCATAATTGTGCATTTACTCCACTAATTAGACACACGTCAGACTCCTCAGCACAGGTTACGAGAATGATTCACGAATCCACCCCCATACCTCCATGAGCACTTTACCCTCCGCAATCTTCCTTGTATCATCACCCCCACAAAAACACTCATTCCCCCCCCACCATCAAGAGAAACCAGTTCTATTAAGTTATCCTACAGGTATACACTGCATGGCATCATTTCATGGGGCACTCGTCTCTGCATCTGCAATTTAACCCTCACTTCACCATTGGAAAGTGTCTCCCTCTCCACTCAAAACCAAGGGGATTACGCCCATCATCAAACTTCCCCCCTGATACACCCAAAATTGTGGGGACTCCACTGATATTCTTTATATACAAACAAGGTCCCTCATCACCTAACATTGAGGGAACACCATATTATTTTGGCAGCAACCCATGGTCTCCTTTGAACGTGTATATTGAATCTCCATATGTTCAACAATATTTGTTTTTCGGTCACCATTACCCTTCATTTTGCATCTCCATCAAAACCCCTTTCATTTGCAGTTTGTCTCCATTTGTTTCAACCTGTTCCATCCTGAAATAAAAGTTGTCATCCCCGCTCCCCATGTTTACATCGATCAAAGGAAGTTATGAGCCCCACGCTTATCAACCAGTTTAGTGTCAAGTCTGTCCATCCACCAGTTGGATACAATATGATCCCATTTCTTAGGATAGGACTCTTGTAGTATCATGTACTTCATCTCTCATCGACATCAAAACATTATATTTTGAAATTTGCAGTAGTTGCAGTTGTACCTTGGGATCCCTTTCAATCATTACAAGGGATCACCTCAGACTTAGTAGGGAGATTCATTAGTGATCCCTAGCTAAGTGGTTTCCCCTATGCTCAACGTCAACATATCATCGCATCAGGTGGAAATGTACTTTTGAAGGTAGAAGTGTTCACATTTGGAAATCATGATAGCAGTCTATTCGGTACGGTGAAGCCCTTAGGCAGATTTACATACCAAGTTTAGTCCCCCACCACAGTGGGTTCATCATGGTCACCAATAGTTCCACTTTTTCAATATTTCATAGAATCTCCAGGGGCATTTACGCTAACATGGATTAAATCCACCTTCATCCATGTCCCAATAGTATAGTAGAGTCGACACCTTTGTCATCTCTCATTGTAATCACTTTGACAACATTCAATGAGCATGGGTTTGCCCGCCTCATTTGTATAAAAAATATTCTTTATTACAAATCCAACGGTTGTCACCAATACTCTTCCCCCATGGGAGAACCTTATTTTGTTCACATATGATTCGTCCTACAGAACAGGAGAGAAACAATAGAAAACATGATGCATTATCGGCTCTACAGTACCCTCTGAACCTCATACATCAGGGGGCATTTGTTAAAGCCTAAAATTCACACACATGCGGCATTTCAGCGATCCATCCAATAAAGCATCATCAACATAAAGAATGCATATCACCACAGGAATCCTCAACAGATCCAAAAAACAACATGATTCCACAAGTGCCAAGAAATAGTCAAAACAAAGGGTAACGTAGGTATTACACAGTTGACCCACGCTATAGTGCAGGTTTCTTGAACAATGCTCGTGCTACACCCACGTGTATTTTTTTCGATAATCGTGTTACTATCAAAACGATAAGACCACTCACTCCCAGCGGCACATTAAAGATTCAATCCTCCCCAAGGATCAGAATTGGGATCCTCACACACTTGGGGGCATTAATCAGCCCCCTTGTGTACCTTGGAACTAGTTCATGAAGGAGGAGAGTTCACATTTCGATCTAGTTGTTTGATGGCCACCTCTTGTCCTATAAAAGGAAGCCATTGGCATGCATTTGGCAGAGAGAAATTAGAGCAAGGTTATGATGTTGTATTTGAGTTGTAGCTTCCTCATATCCCACCATTTCCTACCATTGTGAGCATTCCCAAGCTTGCTTTGCCCCTACCCTCAAGGGGCAAGTGTTTCTCTCCATTGTTCTTCCACCTACTTAGCATTTAGTTTGGACAAGAAAGGCCTTCCTAAGGGAGATTGTTGGATTTCCTTGAAGCCTTCACCTCCTAGGTGTTGTACGAATATTCAATTGGGAAATACAAGAGTGGTTTAGCATATCTTTGGTTGTTGTTGAATTTTTTTTTCTCTCCCCATCTCTTTCATTTTTTTATTTATTAGTATTTTCATGTTTGAATGTGAACTACATTAACAATTTCTTGCACAATCACTTGGAGGAATTACAACAACCACCAAAAGGGGCTCCAAGGACTAAGGCCTTGCAACAACCTACAAGGATTATCCCTTCATCAAGTGGAAGAGTGCACTTGTGCAAATTTTTCCATAACAGTGGCTCCTCATCCCCCCCATTTCTTCTTCTTCTTCTTCTAGACTTTCTACCTTCATTCTATTTCATATTTTTTTCTTTTTCTTATTTTCCTTTTATATTGTCTCTTCTTTTCCACTTGTTATTTTATTTCTTGATGGGTCCTCTTAGTTTATTATTCCTCTTTTTTCTTCGTCTTTCCTTGGTTCTCTATTTTATTTTTACTTTTATTATTGATTTGTTTCTCTTGTCTTTGTTGTTTGTTTTATTTATTTCTTATTGTTTTCTTTACTTTTCTTCTATTTTTCAGTTTATTCTTTGCTTTTGTTTGTGTTTTTGCTTGTGTTGTTATTTTTCTTTTTTCTTCCATCATTTCAATTACCTCTTTCCTCGTTTGTTTCCCCTCTTAGTTTATTTTTATTTTTATTGTTCACATTTAAAAAAATTGGTTTCTCTTCTTGAGTTTAGGGGTTTTATTATTTTTTAGGTTTTTTTGCTCCTTTTGTCATTTATCCCCCTTTTTTGAGCCGATGTAGACATTCTTGACCTATCCAATTATCACCCTCACTCCTATTTATGTATTCATCTATCCCTCCATCTTCTTGACAATCTTTTATTCATGATGATGAACCTTACTAAAGGTTTGAAATGTCAACTAGTTAAATCTATTTGTGTACTCTCATGAAAACCATTATGGATAACATTGCTGACCACAGAAGCCTCAAGCAATTGGTATCCTATCATAATACAGACATTACTCTTGAATCCAACTTCTCTCTTATCACCTGGAATATGAGCCCATGCTATGCATTCAAACATTCTGAGATATTTGATTGAGGGATTTTTCCCACTCCATTTGTCAAGAGGATTTGTGTTGCATACTACCTTGGTTGGAGTTAAGTTCAAAATATAGTTTGAGTAGTGTGCAAACAACTTCTACCCAAAATCAAGTTGATCATCCTTTGGCCTAAAGCAAACAATGTTCTATATCGACCAAGGTCCAATTCTTCCTTTCAGCAATGTTATTATGTTGAGGTGTGTAAGGTACTTATATCTACCATGTGATATCAGGGCATGGAAAGTAGATTTCCAAGGCCTTGCTGACATATTCTCCTCCATTGTCAGATCTTAAACATTCACAAGTTAGTTGCATTGCTTTTCAACTAGTTCCCTAAATTCCTTGAATTTTTCAAATACATGATCTTTATTCTTCAATAAATATAACCATGTGTACCAATAAAAGTTATCAATAAAAGTAAAAACATTTCTTGTACCTGCTAATGATATGTTTTTCAAGGAACACAAGTTACTACGGACATGTTCTAGTTGAGTATTTGCTCTCCAAGCCTTCCATGTTTCAAATGAAACTTGGTAATGATTTCCTGGCACACATCCTTCACATACAACATAAGGGGAATAACCATACAACAACCATGTCATGTTTTAACATCAACTTTAAACTTTAAAACTTCAAATGTCCGAGTCTTTCATGCCAAATTATCCTTCGGTGATCAGCCTTTGTTGCGAGAGTAGTAGGTCTTAGATATTTTCTGGGAAAAATGCAAAATTTATATAATTTTTCCTTAGGATCAAGAATACTCTAAGCAACAACAACAAAGTTATTGTGCATATCTTTCAAAACAATTTTTTTGGGTAGATACAACAAATTAACACTCAAACTTGGTACATGATGCACATCAGTGATCACACCATTGTGGCATTTAATTTTATCACAACCAACAGTATTAATAGCATAATCATCGCCAATAATGATTTGTTTTTCTATATCCTTACTCAATGAGAAAAATAGAGAAGCATATTTATCCATATTATGGGTACAACCATGCTTGATTATCCACCCATGTTTAGAAGTGTGAGCATGCAATACCTAAAAATAACTAACAAAGAACACATAATTATTTTCCTTACCTTTTTATTTCAATGTTGTAGCTCAGTTGATTCTCTAGTTGACATGTCTCCTTCAAGGTTCTTGACTTTATCTTCTAGGTATTTAGTATTCTATTAGAAATCCTTCTCTGTATGTCCTAATTTCCCACAATAAATTTATGTATTCTTCTTCCTACCTTACTCAAATGACCTGTGATTGTCATGCTTCTTAGTAATAGTCTTCTTCACACAATCTCGTTCTTTCTTGTGATTTCCTACTAGATGTATTTGTTTGTAGTTGTATTTAATTTTACCTTCTGCAAGTGGGTCTTTTGCTTAGCTTCAAGTTTCACTTGATCAAGATATTTTTCTTGTGCCATAAATAGAAAACCGTAGAAAGAGTAAAATCAATAATCCTTAAGATCTTATTTTTTGGATGCCTAACTGGCGCAAAATGTTGAACAAATACATAATAGGGTGTCTTTAGGTTTATCAAGATTAGTTCTATGAGCTGCACATTCTTATTTGGAAAGTGTGTTCTAAATTCACCAAATTTTTAACTATAGCTCCTTCATGTGAGACAAATAATATTTAAATCTTTAAAAGGAGAGGGGATTAAGAGATATCAACTCTTTCTCAATCTACATAACCTGATTTTCATTGGTATTATCAAATAGGGTTTGAGATTTTGTAGACTTGATTAGGATAGTCAATCCTTTTAGTATGAAAGTGGATCTCCCTAGAGATGTAGTTATTTATAATTCCTACAACTTCATCCTTCTTCTCATTGAGGACAAAATTTTGGTGATCATCATTCATAGTTGGAAGTTGGAACCATAGTCTTTGTGACCTACCAAAGAACTTTACTCTTCAATAATATTTCCATATCTTGTGCTTGGAGCTTAGGATATTTATCTATATATCTAAACTTTGATATAATCGTCAATTTGAAATATTGAGTCAATATACTAGAGATATCTTACTCATAAAGAGTGAGTACAACCAACAAACTCCAAAAGAATTCTATACATAGGATAGGTCTCAAACCAATAGATTTGAAACCATGTTGGAGAACCATGAAAAGAGTAGATGAAGGAGCCGTACATTCCAAGAAGAGGCAGTGTCTAAAGACATTGTTATATCACTTGAGCACAAGTGTGCATAGCTCAACATGCAATAAGAATCATGAAGAACAAAAAAAATCCATGATAAAATGTGCGATAAGGAAATCTATATATAGTACAAAAGAGTGACTAATTCCCTTGAAGTAAGCAAAATACATGGTCTAGTGTGATTAGCTAGGTTGCATAAAAAAATCCTTGAATTATGCATCAACATGTACACTGGTCGACTACATTGGTTGAGTTGACCAAATAGTCGAATGATAAATTAATAGCTTAGTAGACTCTCCTAGTAGTCTATTGACTAGCGATTGATTACCTCTAGAAAATACAGAGGTATGATGAACCTGCTTATCCCATGGTTCCAATAAAAACCATTAGACATTGTGGATTGTATGGCTATTATAAGGTATTTTGCTTCCTTTTTATGGTCATAATATCACATTCCTTTTCTTTGCTCAAATATCGAATAGTAATTCAATACAATAGGAATGGAACCCCTTCCTTTCATAGAGTCCTAGTAGTTAACATGTATTGATAGTTATCTAGGGTTAGGGTTATGGTTTTTCATTCCTCAAGTCTTGATTAGGGCTAGGTTCTAGACCCTGTAGAATCTTCTAGAAAGTCTACATATGACTATCTCTACATGTGTGAGTATTGGGAATTAATGTGGAATCCACTAAGTACCATGGTGGTAAAAAACATAAGCCTAACTTGTGGGAGGACGACTTCAACATATGAACTTTGATTGATGTGATATTTGCATAATTGGAAAGTTCTCAATGTGTAAAATAACGTCAAACAATTGGGAACTTTGTGCACAAAATTTTTACCCCAAAAATGACCATTTAATGCCTGAAATAGGCTTTGGAATTTTCAAGACCCCAAATCGCCAAAACAGGATTTTCCCTAAAATGGGTCATAAAAGTTAATAGCTCTAGTTTTCCCACTCGTAACATACCAAAATAGGTGAAAAACTATACAGTGGAACATTTTGGATCAATCCATTTTTTTTATTGTTGTGGGAAATAGGGATGGCTGTCATGGTCCAAGTCATGTTTTAGGGTAGAAAACTAGGAATTTAGGCTCAAATCAATGATTTTAGTGCTCATAGGCCATACATAAATCCCTAGACCACTACATAGACCCTAAATAAGGAATCCCTAGTTTGTGAGAGGATAGGGGCCCAAATTGGAAGTTTAAATGTAGCAAGGATGGTTCCTATGTCACAAGCCATGTTTTGAGACCAAAAACTAGGAATTTCTGTGTAACTAATGAATTTTGGGCCAATGTACCACATGTAATTCCTTGGATCATTACACAAACATTATATAATGATTCATTCACCTACAAGAGGGACATATGCTCGAATTTAAGGTTCTTTTTTAGCATGGATGGTTTTTGTGGCCCAATTCATGTTTTGGGGCACAAAATTAGCATGGATAAGGTCATAAGTAATGCTTTTAGGTATCATAGGCCATATATAGGGTCCCATACTACTGCATGGGCATTTTAAAAGGAAAATTTATCCTATAAGTGGGATATGGCCTTGAATGCAAGGTTCATCATAGTAGGAATAACTCTTGTGGCTCAATCCATATTTTAAGGTTTAATAATCAATAACTAAGACCATAAGCAAATCTTTTAGGAATTATTATTCATGCATATGTCCCTACCCCACTACAAGGTACTTAAAAAAATATTTGTGAGCCTATGTGAGGGGTAAAATATTGAATTTGAGGTTTGTGTGCCAAAAAGTTGGATGTCATGGACCAATCCAAGGTGTTCTTAACAAATACTTTTATGGGTTGTGGTATATGCACTAGGACCCATATCATGACATCATACCTATAGAAGGAATATTATATCTATGAGAGGGATATTGGCCCATGCTCGAGGAGTATGGGAAAAAGGGATCGCTCTTATGGATTAATTCAGGTTTAAGGTTAGAAAACTAGGAACTTAGGATCATAAAAACTATTTTAGTGTTCATGCATGGGGATATAAACCAATGCACAAGACCTAAATAAGGAATAATTAGAATATGAGATAGATATGGGCTCGAATTGGAGGTTAGAGTGTAGCAAGGATGGTTCTTGTAACTCAAACCATGTTTTAGGATGAAATAAATATGAACTGAAGACATATACATATCCAATACTTGTATAGCTCATGGGACATGCATACATCCTTGGGCCACTACACAATCCATATAGATGGAACATTTGAAACATGATACTAATTTTTAGGTTTAGGTGCAACAACGATGTCTTGAATGGATTAAGCTATGTGATGGGGCTAAAAATCAAGGACTATGGCCCTAACCATTTTTTTGTGGCGTATGGACCATGTATGGAGACATTCAATACTAAATAAAAACACTATAGAAGAAATATTTGTATTTTAAGAAGGATATGGGACAAATTTTGAGGTAATTAGGAACTCAATCTATAACATATGATTTTAGTCATCAATAACTATGTATAGGGACCCAAATTAAGACATAGGTCACATAGAAGGTATATTTTGACCTGTGATAGGGATATTAGAATCATTTTGAAGTTTGTTTAATATAAGGATGGACCTCGTGGCACAAAAACTAGGGACTAAGTTCCCAATAAATAACCTTAGGTTTCAATGAACATACATGAGGCCCCAAAATACTAAATATGCCTAGTGGATGGAACAATTTTCCTAAGAGAGTAGTATGGGTCCAAATTTGAGTTTGATCATAATAGGGATGTGTCTCATGATTCATGGCATGTTTTGGGGCCAAAGAACTTGGAATTAAGGCCCTATCCAATGATTTTATGGTTCATTGTCCATGCATAATACACAAGCCCTATAGAAGGAATATTTAGCCTATGAGAGGGATTTCACTTGATTTTAAGGTTTAGGTAGGGAAAATTTTAGGGGACAAATTTAGTCCATGGGCTATTTTTCAGTGTTTTTCTCCAACAAAAGACTCACTAATTTCTATATTTTTCTAAAATGATTCACCCAAATTCCATAGGATAAAAATATTTTACTCTAATCATCTCCAAAATTGTCCATAAATTATATAAAATCTTAAAAAATTTAAATACTTTTACAAAAATATTGCCAAACATTTTATGGTTGGAAATTGAAGAATTAGTAAGATTCACCAAGGTTTCTACACTTAAAAAAATTATGGATCCTTAAAATTTTCATCAGGTTAGGTTTTATATGGATATTTGTTATTGCTCAAATTGTGTTTTGGAGATAAAACTTAGGGACTAAGGTCCTAACCAATGCTTTTAAGGCTAACAAGCCATACAAATGAACCCAAACCACTACATAGGCTCTAAAAAGGGAATCTTTGGCATATGAGAGGGATGTGAGCCCAAATTATAGGTTTTGAAACACCATGAATGGGTCTCATGTCCCATGCCAAGTTTTTCAGTAAAAAACTAGTGTATAAAGCCCTAAAAATATCTTTTAAGGCTCATTGTCCATGCAATATGCCCCATGCCCTCACACGGGCCTTGCAAAAGGAATATTTTAGTTTCAAGAGGGATATGAACCCAAATTCAAGGTTTGGGCATAACAAAGACGAATCTCATCACCCAAGTCATTTGAAAAGACATGCCATGCAAAGGATTCATTAACTTGAGAGAGGGGTATATCACCAAATTTTTTGTTTGGACAAAACATCGATGGGTCTTGTAGGCCAAACCATGATTTAACACTAAAAATTGAGTTAAGCCACAATCCATGAATGTTTAGGTATGTGATGGGCTTACTTGGGGATCGATATTACCTAATTAAATATTTGCAAGGCCAAATGATATGATATGATGCATTAGAATCCAATATTTTATTGAATTCATGGACAAATAATGTCTAATGTTATATAGATATGGCCACAACCCTACTCTTTATCTTATAATTATTATTCTTAAAAAACGTTTAAAGACATGATAATACATGAGTTTGAATTTTGGGCATTTTTAGTGATCTCTCCGACTCTATTGTTTATATTGAAATGCATTAATTTAAAGTTTAACAAATCTATGATATTGAAATGTATGTGCTAAATACAAAAAGTAGAGAGCCATATACCTGCAAAAGGATGATTTGTAATTTCAAAACAAAGGTTACCAAAAAATTCATACAACCTAATAATGTGGTTTAATGGTGCACATTTAATATATACACATGATTTTCTCAATAATATAAAATGCTACCTCCAAGTGAAATAAGGACATGGAATAAATGGCATTCATTTCTTAGTTGGCTCTCCAAGTTGAATTTTGTGTGCACAAGGCATTCGATATGATATGAAAATGGAACATAAATACAAACGATAATATCTCTCTCTCTCTCATATATATATATATATGCAGTATGAATGGTAGAGAGGATGGAGAATGGACCTCTCTAGGGTTTGGTAGTCGGAGAGGGCTGCATCCCGTTTCCATACCATGACAGATCCAACATGGCACTGGTGCAGATCTCGATGGAATCCTGTACCTCAAACTTTGGTCTAGACTACGCTTATCATACGGTCGATGTCGTAGACTACTCTGATGATCCTCTTGACGGATTTCCTATTTTTTACCATTTACCTACAGTAATTTCCTACAATGCAGAACTCACCTTGACATCTAGATCCGATCCAGTGGGGATCATGACAGATGGGGACCATTGCTTACAGAGGGGACTCTCGGTCACTGGAAGAGGTTCATGGGAGAATGCGGACATCCCTCAAGACCTGTCTATGGTTAGACCATTAGCTTTGTCTCTCGGAGGTTCGTCATTATCCCTCTTTGATACACCCCAAAATATCTGTCTTCGTTTTCCGATAACTGCCGATGCCACAATCACTCACACGACTCCATTGACCGATGTATGGGATCCTTTTATTACCTCTGAATCTGAACTCCTGGAATGCGTATGGCCACTTAGGTTTCTGCCGGCTCAACAACCATCTCCGCACGTTTTCGAAGAGATAAACATTACCCTGATCCCTGAGGGTTTCATTGCCTCCTTTCTGCAACCATATAAACAACAAGGGTCTCCTCCATCGGCTGAGCTCAAGAGTTCTCAGGAGACTCCTTCTCCACTAGGAAAATATTCTGAGGGCTCTCCTCTGCGAAAGAAGAAAGGAAAGTGCTTTAAAAACATTAAGGAACCCCTTAACCTGATTTGCGAGAAGAACGTATCGGTTACAGACTCGTTGGCAGTGATTGAGTCGGAGGTTGTCGGAAGGGCAAGAGGGAAGTACCCAAACTCTGCTACTCTAGAAAGCTGGGTAACCCTAAACTGGTCACTCTTTTTGGACTACATGCCGTAGATCATGGTACTATCGAGGGGCTGGTTTGTCTTTAAATTCCAAAATAAGGTGGATGTGGCTAGGGTTTTGCAGAAACATTGGAGACTCGAGAATGCCCCTATCCTATTAAAAAACCAGACTCCAATGTTCGACGCTGATACAAAAAACTTTGATGTTATTCCAATATGGGTTATCCTTCCTGGTTTACCCTGGGAATTTTGGAACTGGGATTCCTTTCGGGACATTGGAAATGTGCTTGGAGCCTTCATCGATGTTGACTTATCCTACAGTGTGACCAAGAGGATGTCGGTGGCCCAGATCTTGGTCTCCATAAATGTGCGTGCTAGGATCTGGGAGAACTTAAACTTTATATGGGGACAAGAAATGCACACACAACGATTGGACTATGAGGGTGTACCCTTCTGGTGTCATGGGTGCCACTGTTATGGTCACATGGCAACTCACTGCAGAATAGATTTCAAACAGGGCTCGGATAAATCCAGAAAGTAGTCTGGTGGTGGTGGCTCGGGGGATGCTGCGGGTTTTAGTAAAGCAGTTCAATTGAATGAACAAATGCGGGTGGTTCATTCTGACTCTGTTGCCGCTCCACACCCATAGATTCCTCTTGAAGATGTTGTTGCTCGGGCAACTTCCTCACCACTTCTCCAAGCTGAACCCTCAGCTGAGACTCCTGTGGCAGAGGCAGAAACACTTACAACAGACGTGGAATCTTCTTCCCCCTTGGGTAATATTTTCTCACCTTCTTGCTCTCTCACCATTTTTGAAAATTCCTTTTCTACTTTATGTTTGGATCTGGATGGCTCTGCTACTCTTCCCTCATCTACCCCTCCCCCCTTTATCCCGGTGACTATCCCTTTCCCCCGGCTCCTAACCCCTCTATGGCTTCAGCACACTCCTATTCACCCCTCGGCACCATCCCTGTTGATCCGACACCTACTTCTCATATATCCTCCCCCATTCATTTCCACCTATGTTCCCACGAAATCCCCGTCCTATCGGTACTATCTTTTCTAGGCTTTGGCTTGGGTTGAAATGCTCATCCTGGAAAACCTAAGAACAGAGCCAGACCCTCCCATCTTTCAAATGACCAGACACGAGCATTAATTGACCTTGTAGATGGAACCCATACCTCCATTATTGGGGTGCATAGAGAAACGAATGCCTGGGTTGCGGTTACACAATGAGATTTGTATCCCTAAATTGTCGGGGTTTGGCAAGTAAGCCCAAAAAAATTGCCCTAAAACGACTGATCTCCCTTCAACAACTGGATATTCTGATGTTACAAGAAACCATGGGAAATGAAGATGATATCTCGGTGGTGCTCAAATCAACCTTCCCTCTTTTTAACTTTATTGCTATCAACACTTGGGGACACTCGGGTGGTCTCGCTCTGGGATGGAATATGAAGTTGATCAATGTCAAAAAATCCTCAGGATTTGATTTTGGCCTGGGCGTAGAATTCTACCATGGTGGTCTTAATTCTATTTTTATTGTTCTGAACATCTATGGCCCTTATTAGGACAAAGAAACTTTCTGGAACAATCTTCGGCAAAAATATTTTCTAGTGGTGGAAAATTTGATCTTGGGTGATGATCTGAATTTCACCCTGGGATATCATGAATTTTGGGGTCCTATTTCCATAGGGGATCCACTTGTAGGATTATTTGATTCTCTTATTCAGGACACACACCTCATCAACGTCTCTCCTACCAAGCTAAAGCCTACTTGGACAAATCGTAGAACGGGGGAGGGGAGAATTGCGAAATGACTGGATTGTTTCTTTATAACGGAAACCCTTGTTGGACATCAATTTCAATTCAGAAAATGGGTGGAATCGGGTGGATATTCTGACCACGCTCCTATCTTCCTGGAAATTTTGGGTAATTCCACAAAACCCCCCAGTTCCTTCAAGTTGCGTGTTTCATGGTTAAAGGAAGATGAGATCTATACTATCATCAAGGACTCTTGGGTCCCTTATCTGCCAGTCGAATGCTCTTTTGCGGCTCCTCACTTTTTCCAAAACCTCAATAATACAAAAAATCTCATCAAGGAACGGGCCTTCAAGAAAACAGAAAAATATGATTTTTCACTTATTCAAGTTGAAAAGGATATCTCACTTCTACAAGTCTCTGCTAGAGGAGGATTTCTCAACTCAGACACCACTGAAAGTTTAAAATCCTTGGAGATTTGCAGGAAAAAACTTCTCTTAGAACAAGAGGAGCAGGGAAACTAAAAAGTAGGGCCATTTGGTTGGAATGTGGGGATGAGAACACAAAATTATTTTAGGCTTTTGCAAAAGGAAGAAAATCTCAAAATACTATCTGGGAATTAAGGAACGATCAAAATGAGACTTTTACATCCTTTGAATATTTGGCATCCTTGGGTATCAATCATTTTAAATCTCTCTTCTCGGAAAACAGGAATGCTAGAATTGCGGAAGTTATTCCTCTCTCCCAGTTTTTTCCTGGCTCAATAACTCAAGAGGATAACCAGGAACTCTTGGAAGAAGTCTTCGAAGAGGAACTTAAGGAAACTCTGCAAAGTTTCCAAAAGGACAAGAGTCCTAGTCTGGATGGCTGGACCATCGAATTCTTCCCTGCGCATTTTGACATAATAGGAAACGAGCTCCTGCACCTTGTGGAAGAATCCAGGAAAAATGGTATCATTCACCCGCCTCTCAATGCCACTTTCTTGGTTCTGATTCCAAAATTTGATAAACCTGAATCACTGGATGATTTTAGACCCATCTCCCTCTACAACATTACTTACAAGGTGGTGGCAAAGATCATGGAAAAAAGAATAAAGGGTTTCCTCTCAAAAATCATCTCATCAGAACAATTTGGATTTCTGGAAGGTAGACAAATTCATGAGGCAATTGGGGTGGCTCAGGAAGGCCTTCACTCTCAAAAACTGAAAGGCATCAAAGGCGTGATCTTAAAACTGGATGTTTCAAAATATTTCGACCTAGTTAGCTGGCTCTATCTTAGGCTACTCATAACCCACCTGGGTTTTGACTACGCCTTCATAAAATGGACTATGAGTTGCATCACAATGACATATTTTGCGTTCCTTATTAATGGTTCCCTCACACAATTCTTTTGTGCTGAGAGGGGCCTTCGTCAGGGATGTCCTCTTTCCCCTCTGCTTTTTCTTATGGTTTCCAAAGGTCTTAGTAGAGCTCTCTTAGACGCAAAATGACAAGGCTCCTTCAAGGGTTTCTGCATCTAAAATTCGCTCATCCTCACACATCTCCTCTTTGTGGACGATATCCTTCTTTTCTGTGATGGCACCACCAGGGATGCGGAATTTCTGGACAACATCATGAATCTATTTCAAAGAGAGACAAGTATGGTTATCAATATTCACAAGTCCACCATCTCTTTTGACTTGCTCAATGATGAGGAGAGACAAAGGTATGCAACCCTCTTCCCCTATGAAATATTAAATTTGGATGCAGGTCTCAAGTATCTGGGTTTCCACCTCAAGACAAATGGCTATAAAAATTGTGATTGGCTCTGGCTCATCTCAAAGTTGGAAAAAAGTCTCAAGTTTTGGAGCCATAGGTGGTTATCCAGAGCCAGCAGACTGGTCCTTATCAACTCTTTTCTGGAAGCCATACCGATTTACTGGATGTCATTGGCTTAGATTCCCAAAGGCACTCTGGAAAAATCTAGGAAACTCTGCTTCCGCTTCCTCTGGTCAGGTTCTTCAGATTCCATTGTTTCTCCTTGGGTAAACTGGGAAATCTTGGCCTAGCCAAAATCCATGGGGGGATGGGGTCTTAAACATGTCCAACTCTTCGCCAAGTCTCTTGCTTCCAAGGCAGGTTGGCGTCTCATTAATTCAGAAAATATTTGGACAGAGGTTATAAAACACAAATATATTGCTCTGGAATCCTTTCTACAATGGATCATAAATCCATTTAAGGCTAAGTCGAATATCTCCATCTGTTGGAAGGCTGTCCTCTCATATTTTTCTATGATTGAACAAGGTCTTTCCTGGAAGTTTGGTGATGACTCATAGATTCGTATTGGAATTGATCCCTGGATGGACTGTAAAAATAAACACATCCTTCCTTTGCCGCTCATGCATTCTCTTCAACAACAAGGTTTTTTCCACCTCTCATAGGTGGGGGACCCCCTATCCAAAAACTTTTGGTTGCAAGGTTTGTTGAGTGTCGTTGCTCTAGTCCATCAAGAGGATCTTCACAATAGATGGAATGAATATCTCGTATCTCTCAGAAGCTCTCATGTTAGATTGAAGGAATCCCTGAATGAGCTCATTTGGTCGGTCGCCCCAACTGGGAAATACACACCCAAGTTGGGATATAAACTTCTCTCAGAAAAAAAACAACAGGATGCGTAAAATTTGTGGTGGTGGAAATCGGTTTGGAAAACTAAATGTCCATCAAAGGATAAAATATTCATGTGGTGTTCACTTGCAAATCGAATTCCAACCTAGGATTGCTTTAATAGGAAACATATTGCTAGCCCTGGATGGTGTGCCTTGTGCAAACAAGCTGAAGAATCAACCTCTCACCTTCTCTTGATTTTCCCTTTCTCGGTAAGCGTCTGGTCGAAACTGTCTGCTCGTCATCCCTCCTCCAAGGCATGGATCAGAGCTAATGTTGAGGAAGCATGGAAATCTTGGACAAATACATCGACCACCTCAAACATCCATGCTTTTTCGTTAATTATAAACTGGGGAATCTGGCTTGCTTGAAATGGATCTATCTTCCTCGGTAAACAAACCACTCCATCTCTCCCTGCTGATACTAGCCTCAACATTGTTTCCTATTTCCCACAGGAAACTCATTCTCATATTACTTGACCTATTGTGGCCGAATTCATAATTCCAAACTTACCTTGGGCCTTCTTCGATAGAGCATCACAGAATGGGGTTTGTGGTGGAGGGGATATTTTACATATTTATGATCATCACTCTTTCCAGCTATACATGGGTTTGGGACTGGGTTCAAACAATTTTGCTGAACTTTTCACCTTAAAACTCTTGATCATCTTTGCCCATGAACAACGATTTACCCATCTCCAGATATTTGGCGATTCTATGATCATTATAAATTGGATAAATAAATCACAGAGATGTCATAACTTGGTTCTAAACAATTTGTTGATCGACGCTTTGTGAATGATTGAGAGTTTTGACTCTTTCTCATGTCATCATGTTTACAAGGAAAGAAACCGGGAAGTTGATAGACTCTTAAAATTGGGTCTAACCCTCTAGTTGGGTCGATGGCATGTCAAGGAACAACAAAATGACATCTACCATGAATTTTATCATAGACCTTTCATTGACGACCTTCCACAGTAATTCTGAACTAGATAACACAAATTTTTTTTTTATTGATAGTTTTATTACTGTATATATATATATATATATATATATATATATATATATATATATATATATATATATATATATATATATATATAGAGAGAGAGAGAGAGAGAGAGAGAGAGAGAGGGAGATTTTCGGCATAGTGGGTATCCACTTCCCACATATTTCAGAACTGTATGTGTATTTTCTTTTTCCCCAATGTGGGAGGACAACTAAAAACTCAGTATACTCTTTTTGGAAGTTGAGTAGTTTCTTTTCTTGAAAGGGATCCTCGAAACCTTTCGATATTTCATTACGCTTTTTTCCTTGTAATATATATATATATATATATATATGCCTCCTCTTGGCAGAGCTGGTGGTATTCTTTTCTTGACAGAAGACTTAAAGATCTACATCGAGTTTTCTCCAAGACAGTTCACAAATAGCAAAGCTCAACTCACAGCTTTATGGGTAGTGCTTAAGGTGTCTCAAAGAAAGAACATTTCAAGGTTTCAATTATTTGTAGATTCTAAAATGGTAGTGGATTGGGCCAGGGGAAAGATCCATATCGCGGCTCCTCATCTTCAACACCCATTGTGATCAATATGATATATGTCAATAGGCTTTGAGAGCGCATCCTTCACCCACATTATAGAGAACTGAATGTTGAAGTAGATGCGTTATCCAAAATGTATTTGGCCTTGGAGTCGAGATTTGCAAGAGTTCAACGAAGATCAAGTTAGGGAGCAATACATATTGTATTAGCATAATGGAACAAAATATGAAAAGTTTTGTATTTTGATGTATTTGGTCTAATGATGTATAGATATGAAAGGTATAAAGAATAGATGTGAGAATCGGTATTATGCATTGTCATGTATGACAGGATAAATAATCCTTATGTAAGTCCTATGGACGGTCGATGTTTATTCCAATAGAATAAAATGATTTTTTTCTCTACGAATATATATATATATATATATATATATATATATATATATATGTATGTATGTATGTATGTATGTATGTATATGTATATGTATATGTATATGTATATATATAGATATACATATATGTATATGTATATGTATATACATATATGTATATGTATATGTATATACATATATGTATATGTATATACATATATGAGGTAGATTGAAATGTGGAGGAGGATATGGTGGTAGATTGACCCATGGAGGTGTATCGGATTGACCCATGGAAGTGGATCGGCTTGTGGAGGACGAGATGGTGGTTGATCGATATGTGGAATTGGGTCAACTTATGGAGAAGGATATTGAGGATGATATGGAGGATCACCATCCAAAGGATATGAATCAAATTAAGAAGATCGACTGTGATGGTGACCCTCATCCTCTCCACTAGGATAACTATACTTACAAGATGGCGCATCAATATCAACATATCACACAGAATTTTCACCCATATCTATGAGAGCTGCAATTTTTCTCTAATACGTATATCACATACTGAGTGCAACTCTGTGCTGAACCATCAGTCCACATAATTGATTGGCAACCTCTTGATGGAATCTATGATCTAGCCTACATCGTAGGCCTAACCTCGGTAGCTTAGGTAGCTCACTAACCTCATCCATATCCTTGTGAGGTTGGGGAGGCACATCCCCATCATATGTGCCAACATATGCAAAATAGTAGACAACGTTAATTAGATAATTTAAACAATAATTAAATAAGATGTTACAATAATCACATGTGCATTAAATAAGCAAATCAAATTCAACTAGATTAATCAAAACATAACAATAATATTACCTCTAGTATCTGGTGGCTCATCCTAGGTAAATCAAATGTTCAAGCATCCTTTCCAGTCCATTCCTAGATATGAGTACTACACAAGGTCCATGGTATGATCATACTCACTGGAGAGCATATCCAATACCTCTGGAGTAATCCTACATGGGAAATACAATTGGCCCCTCTTAGGTAACATATACCCCCACATGCACATACCCCCATTGGTCCCTAGACTAGGAGGGTTTTATAGAATGAGGGCCTCGTGGATGGAAACCTATCAAAAAATAAGGGAAAAAACATTTAAGCAAATGGGAAGACTACCATCCCATCAAACATGGCGTGATGACAATCCAAAGCAAAACAAAAAAATGTCACAAACAAATAGTATACTACCCAATACATCTAGGTGTCTACACTAAATAATCTACATAATACAAAAGGTGGAAACTAATGCACTTCCCATCAAAGGTGTGGTGGCCCACTATCATGACCAAAGTGAGAGGAACCTAACCTCCTCTTCACTGAATGCATGTAAATCAAACTGGCCACTGAAAAATTAGAAGCTAGAAGGGTAGTGATTTCCCAATTGAAATATATCTAAACATATGCTAGTTGAATCTCTCTTGCAATGATAGGCGGGAGATCATGGAACTGGGGAAAATACTCCCCTCTCCTAGATATCCCAGTAATGAAATATATGTCCTCCTTTGGGTTGGAACCACAAATCAAGACTGACACTAAATGCATGCTTGGCATGATCCCACTGATGGATGAATTATCATACTGATGCAGTATTCCCCATGAGGGATTTCACTTCCTCATAATACTTGAGGAGGACAATAGGATACAAGAGCTAAAGAGTTTGAGCTATAATAGGGAAATGGTACAAATCCCTCTCCCTCTTTCTAGCCATCCAATCTCGTACAATGTTGTACTGGTTGGTATGGAATTATTGTTGCTTCTTATTAATATACAACATTAATGTATTAGGCATGTGCACACGCACGCGTGCGCGCACACATACATACAGACACACACACAAAATAATAATAAAATTAAAAATGACTATTTTTATTTATCTAAATACATTTTTTTTGCAATAAAATGTAAAAATATTAATTGATATGTTTTAATCCATTAAAAATGAAAATGAGGAGGTAGTAAATATTTTAATTGGTCTCTTCTGTGCCAAGGAGGCATGGTTTCCATGTGCTCAACAAATAATTTTTTTGTACCATTTTTAAAATTTGAAGCAAATGGTTGTAATCAATCCACAAGAGGAATCTAATAGGTGAACAACATTGATAATGGAATAATCAGACCAAGAGGATACACATCGATGCTTAAGTGGTCTAAAGAATTGTGTAGCTTGTAAAAATGAAATTCCATTCGGTAATTTATTTATTTTTATTTTACCCTACCCCGATGCGCTTCTTAGTGGTGTGCACCGGGGTGCATATTTTTTCTAGGGCACATTGGCTATTTGGTAAAATTGTGACAAATGGTTGGCATATCCTGTGTTGTATCAATCTACATACACATCAGTGTTGTTGGTATATAAAAATGCACCAGACCCTATTTAATTTAATTTTAATAAAAAAATTATTTATATTATTAAAAAATTATTTGTCAGTTGGTGTTTTTTGTTTATTTAGGTGCATCGAGGTGGTTATATGACAAAGGTGCACTGGGAAATAGTTAAAATTGTAAAAGAATATTTTGTATTTTAGTGTGTTGCAACCCAATTAGCACATGTGGTGCTCCATATACATATATGCCCCAAGGAATTTTGTAAGCTAAAATGCATCGAATCCTATTTAAATAAAAATATTTTTTTATAAATTTTTTATCCGATGCATCATATAGATATAAGCCTTAGGGCATATTTGAAATGATAACACACTGGATTTCTTTTTAATAATTTAAAAATAAAAGATGCCTTTTTATCAATAAATATTTTATCTCCTAGTGGTGTGTTATATTATCTAACACATCAAGGTGCTAGTGAACATTGAGTTGCACCAGGGTGTTTCTGTGCTTATGGAGCACCGTTAGTTTTTATGAAAAATAAAAATATACATATTTGTTCAACAAGGGAAAGGGATTTTTCATAATCATTGCATTGTATTATTTAGAGAACGGATGCGTATGTGTTTGAAATGCATTAGTGTGGTCTAACAATTTTAAAAGCATCGATAAAAAAACCTTTGCTTAAACCTCTGGCCACCCAACTCCACTAGCAACCTTTATTGTAGATGGATAAAGGAGACTTTTTTTGGAGAGGTCGCACAAAAACCTTCTCTAGAAGGTTTTTTTCTAGTAGTGTGTGCACATTCCACCTAAAACACTAAGGGACTTACCTTTTTCTTTTGTGCTTAACTCTAGAAAGACTTCAAGGCAAGGAATGCCTTGGAAATTTTATATTTCCTAGCTCCTCCAAGGTACCACAATGAAGAGTTTTGATAAACATATGTAAGTAAATAAATACCAAAGAAAATCTAAAACACAAGAATTAACAATGGCTCACACACACATTACATAGGGATTTACCTTGGAAATCCAAACCAGGAAAACCAACATTTTTTAGAGTTTCTCCACTCTTTATCTCATTGTAATATGTTTTCTATTTACAATACAATATTCTAGCATCCAAGACCCTAATCCATTATCCTAGATTATATTACAACCCCAATTCATTAACCAAAATTAATTTACAATGGGTCGCAAAACCATGGGTTGAAAATAGTTCAAAATCGACCCAAAAAATTTCTTCTAGGGGCTCTATCCCTAAACCCTTGGCGGGGGGTTTGCTGTCCCCCTGCGTCCCCCTAGTCGAGGGTGATCACTGCCCCCCTTCAAACCCCCCTTTCTATGGGAACCTACAAAAGTACAACACATGTCTAAAACACACCACTTAGCAATCAATTATCATGTTTGTTTACTAAAACCAACATAGATCCATCTTAAACCCACATCTGTCAAGCACCGAGAGGGGGAACCAATTTCTTGAGGTGTAATTTTTTTTAATCTTAAATTTTTTACATGTCCAGAAAAATTTTACAACTTAAGAAATTTAATCCCTCTCCATGATTGATAGATACGGTTTTAAGATGGATCTATGATGGGTTTTATTTTTTTATTTTTATGAACCAACATGGATTTTTGTAATGGCTTTTTATTTG
Source organism: Larix kaempferi (assembly GCA_027924585.1). Lineage (NCBI taxonomy): Eukaryota > Viridiplantae > Streptophyta > Pinopsida > Pinales > Pinaceae > Larix > Larix kaempferi. The sequence goes on from BSBM01000368.1 coordinate 12,425,576, forward strand.
GTTTTAAATTTTTATTTTATGAGTCGATATGGATTTTTTTAATTACATTTTATTTTTTTTTAATTTTTTATTTTATGAGCCAACGTGAATTTTTCTAATTACTTTTTATTTTATTTTTGGTAACATAACGTTGCATTACATTACGTGGTGTGACAACATCTCCCCCATATTGGGTTATAGAGCACCTTGCTACTCTCGGTGTAACCACCGATTTCTTGTACCAATTCATGGTGAAAAGTAGTTATAATTTTTTTATGTTTTGTGAAACTAACTATCATGATATAACTAAAGTTGAAGAGTTATAAATCTGTATTCAAGATCAACTCCATACATTTCCTCCCGAAATCTGATGAAGAGCACTTGTCTTTGATACCACTTGTCACAATAAAGACAAAGGTGAACAACACCAATTTCCTCTGTGTATCATCTATGATTCCTCCTATCACAACCACAAAATCACCCATAATTTATTTTTCATTTTTTACACTCTTATTCATGTGGCACTGCCTTGCAACTAGCTTAGCGACTTGGTCACATGGTGGCTTGCAACCAAACCACACCATACACAATACCTAACCCTTAGTCGTGTAGCTTTTTGTTAGCAATCATACAACCAATTGATAAACACATGAAAGACCATGACCAATTGAACCTTCTAAAGCATCCCAAGTTAAAGTACTTAACACTTAAGAAAATAATTAAATTTGGATAATCACATCAACACAATAACATGTGGACATTACCCAAGCTATGCACATTAAAATTATTTTTAGAAAAATATGCAACCCAATATGTTACAACAATGAGTTGGACCAAACTCCATGACCCTACACTCAACAAATAGTCCAAGTCCCTAATAGACTTGTTTCCACACACTACTTGTAAAATTACTCTTGCGCAATGTATGAGCTCCCCTTCTTGTAACCTTGATCTTCTCCAAGTGAAATTTAGTCACGAATGCTTCCTCCTATCATGTACATATTCCACTTCTACACTGGAATGATCTATATTGCAATGTGATAAGTATTCCTCAATCATCCAAGTATGTTCATAGTTCCACCACTCTGAACACAATCAGTCCAATCAAAACAAACATACATTCTTTAAAAATAAATGCGATACTTTAAAACAATTATAAAACTCTCCAAGAGCTCATGCAGATGCAACACCGCGCAAGCATGATAATGCAACCAGATTCACAAAATTTAATAAACTTGGGTGTTAGATTTATCAAAAAATTAAAGGTGACCATGATTAACCCAATAATACTAACTGATCATATTTACGGAATTCTTTGCAAACAATAACAAACTAGATCTTTCCGTCGTAAAACTATGCAATTTATGGCACTCCCGTCCATCCAATTTATAACACTTTTATGAACATTTTTGCATTGCTCATCATGTCATATATGAAACTAACACCTACATCCATTCAATAATTTAAAATGGAAAATATAGTTCTATCATATACAACCATTAATTCATACAAAGATCAAATCTACTATTGCTATAAAAAGCACTATCGAATCATCCGTTAAGCATCCAAATCCATGCAAAACCAACTGTGAGTCCCAAATAAAAAGCATACCAGCTATATGGGGCACTCTAATTCCACTAAGGGCGCACTTTATAATTCACATACAGCCATACAACATCAGATATCCAATTCACCATAGAAACTATCAATTCAATCTAGTTTTCTAGCAGAAACACCCACTTTCTAGCAATCGAAACTCAGCATTTTAATATGTGGATCATATAACAGATCTGATCAGCCATGGGAAGCACACTTACATAATAAGATAAATCAATTAACACATGAATAAACATATTACAGGATTCCATCAAGATCAGATCTAAAATAGAAGAGAAAAACACCAATTTCCAAGCAAGATTTCTCAACTAGAGTTCCAGAAACCAAGCAATTTCAACTGTGAATTTATCTACAGGATTGATCAACCATAGAGGGAACATTTGTAGAGTAATATACAGAAAATAAACATGTAAGTCACATATTTGAATCTTCCATCAAGATCATATCTCATAGTCAAGGAAAAATATGTACAAATTTCCAACAATTAAACCATCAAATCTGCATCCAACCATGGATACAAAACCATATACATTTAATTATGAATAGATCAGCCATCAAGGGCGCTATAGAATAAATGAAAACATAATATAAACATATGAATTTACATAAAATAAACATATGAATTTACATAAATAAACCATTTATCTTAATAATGTGCATCTGGCATCATCCTGACCATGTTCCACATATGAATTTACATAAAATAAACCACTTATCTTAATAAGGTGGAACTGGAATCATCTGGACCACGTTCCACCCAGCCATAAGCACTTCCAAGCCAAATCCTCTTGGACAGGACACCCCAAGAAAAGGTGCGCTCAATAATAGATCAAGTATTTGTTTGAGAAGCCACAACTCAATTCCTCACCACCTACTTTCGCCTCCACCTCACTACCAAGTGCAATGATAATCCCTTCACCCCCTAGGTCCCTCAGGACATCTCCATTAACCATCAAGATTTATGTGTAGATCCAGGATGGAGACAAGTAGTATACATGGAGGAACTATACAATATTTTTCCAGGCTTACCACAAACACCATACAAGATCACAGTGCTTCAAGCACAAAGCTCATTCTCATAGCAGATCATACATGGATTCCCAAGCTCACAATCTTACCAAGCTCTCACCATCAATGGAATGAACAACCAAGAATAAATCAACCATCAACAAGCTTCCAAAAAGAATCATCAACCCCCAAAACCAAGGATATCAACCATGGTTTTATAGACCAAAGAAGGTAATTCTAACTCAAGAGGGTAAAATCAACCAAGGTAATCCAACTTGAGTGAAACCAAGGGTGTTAACTCAACCACAAGAGGCTAGCTCTAATCCAACCAAGCAATTTGAATTTCAAGGAGAGTGGATCCAAGTCACTCTACCCAAATCAATTCATGTGTGGACACATAATCCATGAAGAGGAATCAAAATTAGTGAGGTGAGGAGTTACACAAACCAAGGCATCTTCCCAAAATAACAAAGGAGGGGTTACACAAGGAGTTACACAAACCAAGGCTAAAAATAGCCAATGAGGGTGCACTTGTGAAAATGGGGGTTACAAAACCAAGTGTAACCTCCAAAAATGAGTTAGAAAACCACCAAAGGGGCTCATTTGACAAGTGGGATCCATCCAAACACCAAGGAGGGCACATTCACCAAGGAAGGCCCACTAAACCATGAATTGGGATCAATAGTACCAACATAGGCTAAAATAATCAAAATTTGGGTCCATTGTAGAATGTTTGGGTGACCATCAACTAATAAAGTCGCCAAAGCATAAATACAGACTAAGCTCAACCAAACTAGATCTAAAGTGCTAGAAATGTCCCCATTACCCCTCACCTTATGGATCTAGGCCTCCCATACTCTTTTGTGGTCTCCAGTGTGCCAATTGTTTTTCATTAATTAATTATTTACAAAATAATAATGTCTCTAGGTCCTTAAAGACCCATAACTTGGATATCATCTATTCAATCCTTGCATGCTTTTATATTGAATGATCCAACTTGCCTAAGTCAAATCTCAGCCTCTTCATTGCTTTCCTCTACAACTCCATGCTACCCACTTTATATAGTGTGGAAATATCAACTGCTTCCTCAACCAAGGGTGGTTATTTCCACTCCACATCTTCCTTTTGGACCCGTATACCCAATACTTCAAAATATCCTTTGTTGAGGTAGGGCGTGTGCTATGCACATGGCCCAAGGTGTCCACCAACCATGTGACATCTTCATGGCAAACATATTTCCAAACAATCAAGTCTTGCAATACCTGTTTGACTTTGGGGCTACTAAAATCCCATAGAATGTGGATACCACTTCTTTCTTTATAAGGCTATGCATTTCACCACTGTCAACCATTGCCTTGAAAAACTTTGCATTCATTTTTTCTTGAACATAATTTTTTTTTGCAAAGTCTTTCTCTTGGATTTCCTTAGATACATTGTTTCCTAAGGCACCTAAAAATTACAAAGCACCCACTAATGGATGGTTATCCCACTCTACAATATTCACACTCATTTTCAGTGTAAAATGTTTAACACAATTGTTTTCACATGTCCAACAAATAATAAGCATACAATTATTGCTTATGTCCTTGGCACCATATGTTTTCTTACCCATATTTCTAGATTCTCTAAAAGGGTAAGGATTTTCTTTTCCTTTCTCTTTGGTGTGGACAAGACTTGTTATCAAGGTGCCTAGAATCTCAAATCTCGTTCTTGAACACTTCTACTCTTAGTTTTCTTCCAAGGCAATAGTTTTCTCCCTCCACGAGAAAAAAATAATACGATGGTTTTGTCCACACAAGAAGCATCTAATAAACTTATGTTTCATTAGACTCTATTGTATTGTTGAGATGTCTTTCACTCTATTACTAGGAAACTACATAGGTTTCAACCATGCTTCTACTTTGTACAAGGTTGTTAACTTGTGGTACATGGAGTTGACCTTCAAGTTGAATTCTTCAAAGATCATTTGACGGTGTTATACAACATCCATGGGTCCCCTGACCAATTGTTCAAAACTCATAGTCTATCCTTCTATCCCAACATTTTTTTCATCTAGGAATCCAGACAACATTGCCATGTTCAAACTCAAAGTTTTTATCTCATGACATTTAACAATTATGTTGCTCTAGATGTCACTAATTTCAGACAATGTTTGTTCCAAATACTAAATCTTGGCAATGCACTTGTCCACCTTCTTTGATTTTGCTTGGGTGCTTCAACCAATTGATCCACCTTTTTCTCCAAAGTAAGAAGCCCCTTCTTAGTCTCCAAGAACTTTCTAGCATGACCTCCATCACTATATCATGAAGTGATCCCATGGGAAGTTCTTCACCCTTTGAATTTTCCATTGATCTTCTTATATACTAAATCAATGTTCAAGTGCGTCTCTTCCTTGCTACTTCAATGCAATCGAACACGAAAACACTGACCTTGGGTGACAATGTGCATGTTACACCTAAAACAAAAAGGGACTTATTTTAGTCTTTTGTGCTTAACTCTAGTAAGACTTCAAGGAAAGGAGTGTCTTTGATGTTTTATAGTGCATGAATCCTCCAAGGTATGGCACCACTTAGAAATCACTCGTCATGTTTGTTTACTAAAACCACCCATTTCCTCCAAGTTAGAGTAGTTATAAAAATTTTATGTTTTGTGAAACCAACTATCATTATAGAAACAAAGATGAAGAGCTATAAATCTATATTCAATATCAAATCCACCCATTTCCTCTTGAAATGTGGCAAAGAACACCTGGATTTAATACCACTTGTCACAATAGAGATAATGGTGAAGAACACTAAATTTACCTTTGTATCATATATGATTCCACCTGTCACATTCGCAAAGTCATCCACAATTTATTTTTCATTTTATGATACTCCTAGTCATCTAACAATTCCTTGCAACTAGCTTAGTGACTTGGTTATGTGGTGGCTTGCAACAAAAACACAATAGTTGATCCTTAGTTGTGTAGGTGTTTTTAGAAATCATACAACGAACTAACAAACACATGAAATTCCATGGCCAATTGCACCTTCTAAATCATCCCAAGTTAAAATTCAACACTTAAGCTAATATTTAAAATGCATCATCACATCTACACAATAACATGTGGAATTTTCCCAATTCATGCACCTTAAACTTATTATTAGAAGAATATACAACCAAATATGTTACAACAATGAGTTGGAATAACTACCATGAATCCACATTCAACAAATATTCCAACTCCATAATAGATGTGTTTCCACACACTACTTCTAAAATTACTCTTGCATAATCTATGAGCATGCCTCCTTGCAACCTTGGTATTCCCCAAGTGAAAATTTGGTCATGAACACCTCTACCCATCATGAATGCCTTCCACTTCTATATTGGAATGAGCTACCTTATGTGGTCCAAGTATTATCAACCACCCAAGTCTGTTGAGACTTCCACCACTCAGAACACCCAACTCCAAGACTCAATCCAAAATAAAAATTTGGCCTAAGACCAAGTTTTCCACTTTCAACATTTCCCTCAAACCATTGAACTTATTAGGAAACTCAAATTCACATGGTCACACAAACCCATAACTTGGTGATTAACTATTTAATCCTTGCATGCTTTTAATTTGAATTATCCAACTTACCTAAGTTGAATCTCGATCTCTTCAATGCTTGCCTTTGCAACTCCATGTTGCTCATATTATATATTGGGGAAATATCAACTGCTTCCTTGAACAAGAGTGGTTCTTTCCATTCCACATCTTCATTATGGATCCAAAGAATTAACACTTCAAAATCTCTTTCATCGAGGCAAAGAGTGTGCTATGCACAAGTCCCAAGTTGTCTTCCAAGCATGTGCAATCTTCATACCCAACATATTGCCAAACAATCAAGTGTTGCAATCCCAATTTGAATTTGGGGCCACTCAAATCCCATAGAATGTGGATAGAACTAAGGATGTTTCATAAAAGTAAAGTGATCGACAACCCCATGTTCTATCTAACGTTTTTGTAGCATTTTCTATAAAGTATTACTTATTTCTATAAAGTATTACTTGTTAGCAATACTTGCATGCTTCGTCAAGCTATGAGTGTGACAATAACCCCAAATATTTTCCAACATCAAGCCTTCATCCTTCCATGAGATGTTGTGATCTAAATCCAAGTCGTCCCATGGAGGTAACCTTGCCATATGGTAGCAAGCGACACCTCCTCCACTTGATAACTTCATGCAAGTCTTGGAGTGCACCTATGTCACAACACTTAAACTAAGGCATGGCACTTACTCCAACAAAACCTACAATGAAACTTGTTCGCCACTATGTCCATCCAAATGAATGCTTCGCTTCCACACTATGTCTCAGCTTGCCCATGCGACTTAATGCATTGAATGCTTAAGTCATTGATGCCTCATGCCATGTTTTTCCATCGTCTTTTAGAGCGATTAGGGGGTAATGTACCTTAGTGTACATTTACAAATAAATTCCTTATAAGAAGATTTATGTGGCCTATACTATTTTTGAGCGATTAGGGGGTAATGTACCTTAGTGTACATTTACAAATAAATTCCTTATAATAAGATTTATGTGACCTATACTATTTTTGAGATAATTGAATGTGCAAATTTGACATTTGTCACGAAACTACAAATTTGAACACTTTTTCAACTTAAGGTTACTTAGAGTCCTATTCAAGTGATGGGCAATTTAATTCTTGGTTCAATTTTAATAACCCAAATGCAAAAATGGCACATTCTCAAAGTTGTTTTCATTTTCTTTAGATATCCACGAGGAATTAATTCAAAAAATAATGATAAGTTGAACCATAGAGAAAATTAATACATCCATTGGATATGGAGGGTGCCAAAACTCCTTGGAGGATCATCTAGATAAGATAAAGGTATAATGAATTGGTAAACTACCGTAGATCACAAGAAAATTAGCAATAATTAAAGGTCAAATATTTCACAAGAGGACCAATGATAAAGGAGTGTCATACACAAACACAAAAGTAGTAGAAAGACTTCAAAGAATGTTGCAATCACTTGAAAGCTCAGGATAATTTAGTTGGTATGCACAATACACTTTGCAACATAGTACCTCCATACACCATATGGTTTATCTTCATCTATGCTTAGAGCCATAAAATGGAACCAAATGTCACATGAAATAGTTTTTATCTTTTCTAAAGTGTCAAAATGCATTTGGTGTACATACATACATGAATTAAGTTTTGTTTCATTTTCACCTTGCCAAATATCAAAGCATTTTTAGATATAATGAATATGAAATACAAAATATCACTAGGCTCTTTACACATGGATACTTAAATTTTAATATGTATATGGGTATATAGTTTTCAATTGAATGAAAAATTTGTATAGTTTTTTGTGGTTGTTGTGAACACATTTGTAGGTAGTGATCGAATCCACGATGCTTGCATTAATGCACTCTTTGCACAAATATTAGTGAACCAAATCCTTCTCTCTTGTCATTCGTAAGGTCGAGAACTAACCATAGAGTAACACAATAGTTTTAAAAAATATCAAGGATAGATGAAACAAGTTGCAATGCTAGTTTGTAGTTAGCGTCCCAATCTTTGTTACCATGAATCTCCTTAGCAAAAGTAGTAAGAGCAGGACTAGGATTGTGAGCTCAAGGATATGATTTTGCCATGGCAACAACAACTAGTGGCTCAATCTCACAATTGTTTGAAAAGGAAGTTGCAAACTTTGAAGCCCTATTTACATATGGTTTAAAATAGGGAAAATATTCTTGAATCAATAATGAATAATACACTTGTTGAAGTTCTAGAGATAAAAATCAAAATTCCATCCACTAAGAGAAAGGTTCTCCTCTTTGTAGAAAAGTTTGTAATCATGAAGTTCATGGGGAAATAGCCAAACAATAGAGCAATTAAGCTTTGGTTGGAAGAATAATGACTCCCTCAGATGCATGGGTTAATACATGTTTTCCTATGTAGTTGAGGCTTTGTCTCCTTTTTGTTTTAGTTGAATTAAGGCTAAGATTTATACTTTAGAAGCACTCTTATTTCATGGGTCCTCTTAATTCATGGACCCTCTGGTGTTGTATTGGAGTCGTAATTCACTTGATTTTAACTCTAAGGAGGGCATCCCCAAAATGGTACGAATATGGTTTTTCCTCTCACACTTGCTCTTAATCTTTTGGGAAGATTCAACATTTCGGGATATTGAAAACAATATTGGAAATTCCATGGATAAAGTGGCCCCAAAGGAATTACATTATTGATCATGTAAATGAATACATATCAAAGTCAATTTAAAGAAATGGATTCTCAAAGTAATATAGTTGAAATTAGATGGTTGAAAACATTTTCAGGTGTTGGATTATGAGTAATTCCCATTGAAATGTTATGCTATCCATGAATATGGACACTTTAGAACTAAGGTTGTTTCATAAAAGTAAATTGATTGAGTGACCCCATGCTCTATCTAGAAATTTGGTAGCATTTCTATAAACTATTACTTGTTAGCAATACTCACTCTCTTCGTCAAGCTATGAGTGTGACAATAACCCCAAATATTTTCCAACATCAAGTCTTCCATGATATGTCATGTTCTAACTCCAAGTCCCCCCATGGAGGTAACCTTTCCATATGGTGGCAAACCACACCTCCTCCACTTGCTAACTTCATGCAAGTCTTGGAGTGAAACTATGTCAAAATGTTGAACACTCATGCTAAGATGTTTACCTAAGACATAAATGACCAAGGTGACAAAGACATTCGTCTAGTAAATTGAAACCATAGTGCACTCAACATCTAACCTCCCCATCTTGGGCTAAATGACACTTCTATCAAACTCCACTACACCTTATCCTAAGGCATGGCACTTACTCCAACAACACCTACAATGATACTTGTTAGTCACTAAGTCCATCTAAATGAATGCTTCACTTTTGCACTATGTCTTATCTTTGCCCATGCAAATTAGTGCACTGAGTGCTTAAGTCATCGATGCCTCATGCCATGTTTTTCCATTGACTTTCAAAACGATTAGAGGGTAAGGCACCTTAGTGTGCCTTTACAAATAACTTCCTTCAATAAGATTATGGTGGCCTATATAATTTTTGAGACATAATTAGATGTGTAAATTTGATATTTGTTAGGCAACTACACAAGTTTGAACACTTTTTCAACCCAAGGTTAATTAGAGCCCCCTTCAAGTGATGAGATGTTGAATTCCTTGGTTCACTTCTAATAAGCCAAATATAAATATGACACATTCTCAAAGTTATTTGCATTTTCTTTAGCTAGCCATAAGGAATTAATTCAAAAAATAATGATAAGTTAAACTATAGAGCAAATTAATGCATCCATGGGATATGGAGGGTGCCAACACTCCTTTCATTGGTTTCCATCACACTTATAAGAGGATCTTATAGATAATATAATGTATAATGAATTGGTAAACTACCATAGATCACAAGTAAATTAGCAGAAAATAAAGGGAAATCTTTCACAAGGGAACCGGTGATAGAGAAATGCCATGCACAAGCACAAAAGTAGTACACAGACTTCATAGAATGTTGCAATCACTTGACAACTCATGATAATGTTGTAATCAATTGACAACTCACGATAATTTAGTTGGCATGCACAAATTACTTTGTAACTTAAAGTACCCCCACACCCCATATGGTTTATCTTCATCTTAGAACCATAAAATGGAACCAAATGTCACATGAAATAGTTTTCAGACTTGTCTAGAGCTTCAAAATGCATGTGGTGTACATACATGTATCAATTTAAGTTTTGGTTCATTTTCACTTTACAAAATATCAAAGCATTTTTAGATCTAATGAATGTGAAATACAAAATATCACCAGGCTGGTTACACATGGATACTTAAATTTTAAATACATTGTATGGGTATTTAGTTTTTAGTAAATGAAAAATCCGTATGGTTTTTTGTGGTTGTTATGAATGCATTTGGAGGTAGTGGTTGAATCCATGATGCCTGCATTGCACTCTTTGTGCAAATATAAGTGAATCAAATCCTTCTCCTAGGATTCATATGATCGAGCACTAACCATTAGAGTAGCATAATAGCTTTAAAAACTATCAAGGATATATGAAATGTGTTTCAGTTCCAATTTGTAATTAGAGTTGCAATCCTTGTTTCCATGAATCTTCTTAGCAGAAGCAGTAAGAGTAGGACTAGGATTGTGAGCTCAAGGATATGATATTTCCATGGAAACAATAACTAGAGGCTCAATCTCGCAAGTGTTTGAAAAGAAAGCTGCAAAATTCAAATCCCTATTTACATATGTTTTAAAATAGGGAAAATATCTTGAATCAATAATGAATGATAAACTTGTTGAAGTTCTAAACAGTAAAATCAAAACCACATCCGCTAAGAGAAAGGTTCTCGTCTTTGTAGAAAAGTTTTTAATGAGGCAGTTCATGAGGCAATAGCCAAACAATAGAGTAATTAAGCTTTGGTTGGAAGAATATTGACTCCCTCGGATGCATGGGTTAGTACATGTTTTCTTATGTAGTTAAGGCTTTCTCCCCTTCTTGTTTCAATTGAGTGAAGGCCAATATTTTCTATTTTAGAATAACCCTTACTTCATGGGCCCTCGAGGGTTGTATTTGAATCATCATTCAATTGATTTTAAGTCTAAGGAGGACACCCCCAAAATGGTACCGGTAGGGTTTTGCTTATCACACTTGCTACTAATATTTTGGCATGGTTCAACATTTTGGATTATTGAAAACAATATTGGAAATTGCATGGACAAAGTGACCCCAAAGGCATTTTGATATTGATCATGTGCATGAATATGCATCATAGTCAATTTATAGAAAAAGTGATTTCCAAAACAATATTAGACAGTGAATAACATCTTCAAGTATTAGATTATGAACAACTCCCATTAAAATATTATGTAGGACATAAATATGGACACTTTAGTTAACATTACACAAATGGAAAACCATTGTGTGTGACCTAGCTAAGGAATTCAACCACTGCAAACAATCAACAAGAAAGCAACCTTCAACATAACACAATTACAATTAGTGCAAAGTATTTGGCCCACCAGTAAACTAAGACCTTACAAATCATTATATAATATTGAGTAAGGAGTGAACACTAAATGAAGAAGAGGATATTTCTTCTACCAACGAAGGGGTCGATACATTTCGAAGATTGGATAGAGGGCCATTTGCATTCTTCTGGCAACATGGCCCTTTTTTATCCTTGACTTCCTCCTTTTTTGGTAGCATCTACAGTCCTTATTTTTTGCTCTGGAGACTTGTTTCTCCTTTAATTTTTTGTAATTTATGCGGTATTACTACTTTCATGCCTTCTTTCTTCCGGATTTTATCTCCTTTGATAATTGTCCCTTTACTTTTTGGGTCTTTATTTCTCGACTATTGGCTGAGTTATTATTTCATGTGAGTGGTATTTTTATCATGTTTATGAGATCTTGTTGGAGGTTTTTCTGAGACATCTTGACTATTAACAACATAGTATCTTTTAACATCTATATATACTTGTATATACTTTTATAATTAAAGATATAATTATTTTTCTGTGTGAAAAAAAAAAATTTCAAAACCCAAGAGGAAGAGAACACTCTCGACGAGCATGAAGAGGGGAATGATTGCAAAAATGGATAAAATAATGATATAGAAACAACATACGAGGATGCCCTCCCTTTCTTTTTTTCAATACATTTATTGGTGTATAAGTATGACCACGACCCTACCCTTTGTCTCATAATTATTATTCTTAAAAAAAACCTTTTAAACACATGAAAAATGCATCCGTTTGAACTTGGCGCATTTTTACTTTATCTCTCGGAGTAGATTATTTATATTGTTTTACAATGTATTAATTTAAAATTTGACAATTTAATAATATTAAAATGTATGTGCTAAACTACAAAAAAGTAGAGGCATATAATTGCAAAAAGTATAATTTGTACTTAAAAAAAAATTGACCAATACCTTGACACGACCTAATCATGTGGTTCGTGGTTCATGGTGTCACATTTAAAATGTATACATGATTTTTCCCATATTATAAAATAATCCCTACAACTGACAAAAGAACATGGAATAAATGGCATGCATTTCTCGTCTTACTCTCCAAGTTGCATCCATATCATTTTGTGTGCACATGGACATGATGAATGGTCTGATTGAGTACTTAGTAACCTTCATAAACGGTTTCCTCCTTTCAAGATATAAGATATAATTGGTTTACCTTCTCAAGTTTGGTATTCTAAAAATAATTAATTAAATAGAGAGTTTTCCTTTTACAACTAAAATAAGAAAGTAGACTATTTAAAAAAAATTTAATGTTGCTATTTAATTTTGATAGCTATCGTTCAAGTGTTTTATTGTAATTATGGAAGAACAAAGCAATACAATAAAAACATAATTCTTAATCTAGGATTAGGGGTTTTTCATACGCCAACTCTCAATTAGGGTTAGGGTTTAGACACTAGAATCTTCTTGAGAATCTACAAGTGGCTACCTTCACATGTGTAAGTAATGGGAGCTAAGATGGCATGAGGCATCCACTTGGTATCATGGTGGTCAAAAGCATAACTTGCGAGAGGAATAACTTACTCTATGAACTTTGATTGAGGTGGTCTTTACATTATTGGAAAGCTCATGACATGTAGAATAATGTTAGAGGGTTGGAAAATTTTCCCACAAAGTTTGGACCCAAAAATTAATCATTTAATGCTCAAACAAGCTTTGAAAGTTTCAAATCCCAAATCACCAAAATAGGATCTACCCCTAAAATGGGCCATACAAGTCAATTCAATTATTTCCAATAAGAAAGGACAAAAATAGATAACAAACTATATAGCGATCCATTTTGGATCAATCAAATTTTTAGGTATATGGGCAATAGGGACGACTCTTATGGTCCAAGTCATGTTTCAGTGAAGAAAACTAGGAACTTAAGCCCAAATCATTGCTTTTAATACTCATGGGCCATGAATAAAGCTCTAGACCACTACATGGAACCTAAATATGGAATTACTAGACTATGAGAGGGTATGATATGAAATTGGAGTTTTGAGTATAGTAGCAAGGATGGTCTTTATGGCCCAAGCAATGTTTTGAGGAAAAACACTAGAAACTTATGTGCAAGCTAATGATTTTTGGGTCAATGGGCAACATGTAATTCCTTGAATCACTGCACAAACACTATAGACTAAGCCATTCACCTACACGAGGGATATATGCTCAAATTTAAGGTTGTTTTATAATCTAGATGGTTCTTGTGGCATGAGACATCTTTTGGGTCTCAAAACTAGGGATTAAGGTCACGATTAATGCTTTTAGGGATCATAAGCCATTTATAAGCTTTGATACCACCACACATGCATTATAAAAATAATATTTATCCTATAAGAGGGATATGGCCTTGAATTTGAGGTTTAGGCATAGTCAGAATGGCTCTTGTGGCTCAATCCATGTTTTAAGGTTTGATAACTAGGAACTAAGACCATAACCAATACTTTTAGGGATTATTGTCCATGCATGTCCCTAGTGGCTCAATCCATGTTTTAAGGTTTGATAACTAGGAACTAAGACCATAACCAATACTTTTAGGGATTATTGTCCATGCATGTCCCTAGTGGGTCAATCCATGTTTTAAGGTTTGATAACTAGGAACTAAGACCATAACCAATACTTTTAGGGATTATTGTCCATGCATGTCCCTAGTGGCTCGATCCATGTTTTAAGGTTTGATAACTAGGAATTAAGACCATAACCAATACTTTTAGGGATTATTGTCCATGCATATTCCTAGCCCACTAGAAGGTCCCTACAAAAGGATTTTTGTAAGCCTATGAATGGGGTAAAATGTTGAATTTAAAATTTATATGCAAAAAAATGGATCTCATAGACTAGGTCTAAATAGCTACAATTTTAGTCTTTAAAAAATACTTTTAGGGCTCAAGTGGTCCATGCACAATTCCCACACCATGGAATCACACCTATAAATGGAATATTAGATCTATGAGAGGGATATGGGCACATGTTTGAGGAGTGTGGGAAAAAATTATATCTCTTATCATATAATTCATGTTTTAGGTTAGAAAAGTAGGAACTTAGGCCCAAATAAATTATTTTTACGCTCATGGTCCATGCATGGGGATCTAAACCCCTATATGCAAAATAAATAAAGAATAAACTTGTGATCCATCTGCAGCTAACCCAATTTGAAGTCGTGATCCATCTAAAGCTGGATCCACCGAATTTTGCAAAAAGCGTTTCTTTGCAATGCCCACATTCATTCTTATTATTATTTGGGATTCTTGTTTCGTTGGAGTGACGTTTAATAAAAATAAAGTTGGAGGATTTGTTACATAAAGTTTCCTGTCTCAATTACATACCCAAATACACGTGAATTATGCGTCAAACGGGGAAATTGAAGGATAAATGTTGTGGCTATCATTGTGCCTGGAATGGGGTAAACCCAATGCACTGGAAATCGCTGGCGAGGGAACATTATCATCATTCACGGCTTAATTCCAGGTCCACGAGCACAACACCACTGCAACTATATATATATTCTCGAATTTATATATATTCTCGAATTTCAAGATTGCCAACCTCTAGTATCACATGATTGACAAACTCATTCCATATAAATTCAAATTCCCAATATTCCACGCTCACAAAGACTAAAGAGTCACATTTACAGCGTGCTATGCAATAATTAAAATGCAATAATATTTTTTTTAAATGTTATACATTAATTTTATTTTATTAACATTTCTAGATATTGACAAACATATATATATTGCAAATTTTGAGGCATTTCTCCTGAAATTTTCAATAATACACAGTAATAGAATTTGAAACCATTATAACAAAACATTTATAGATTTATCTTAGACATGAAGAGGGATCCAATTTTTTTAAGTATAATTTTTTTACTTAAATTTTTTACATATCCATAAATATTACACCTCCATAAATTTGATCCCTCTTGGTGTTATGACGGTTTAAGAAGGATCTATGATGGTTTTTTTTAATTTTTTATGAGCCTACATGGATTTTTTTTATTTGGTTTTAATTTTTGATTTTATGAACTATGTATAGAATTTGGGTGAAGAGAATAATATTTCATCCCACAACCACTTAACTAAACCCAATTGAAAATTTGAAAGTTTGTAATAAATTCATTCTGAAATGAATCTCTATATTAGATAATCATAAATTCAACTTTTTCTTAATACAATTATTGTTTGATTTAATTTTATTGATAAATTTGAATTACAAGAATGAAATGCATTTTTTGGAATAGGGCATGGCACTTCGCGGTTTCGGGTTCGAACTTGTGACATTGAAAGGTATTAGGACTTGTCGGCTCTATGGTTTTCTGGATGGCAGAATGGGGGTTTTAGATGAGGGTTTCCGACCAAAGATAGACTCCCTCGCTTCACCTCTACCCGACCTTGGTTTTTCGACCCCTTATTAATTTTGAGTATTAATGGACCTCGACGAAGTTGACTTCGGGGACTCCAACCCTAGTCCCATCTAGGTATTTCCCATGGAGGAAGAGTTTAATCCATGCCATGCGCAAATGATAGGGCTCACCCCTTCTCAATCTCAACCCAAATCTTCTTTGATAGCACAAGTCGTGCAAACCTTGGTCAACCTGGGAATTTTGGTTTCAGATTCAGATTTCCTTCTCAATCCTGGTTTAGAGAACCTCTCTCGAGCTATTCATTCTTCTAGCGACCCCTGCTCCATTCTTGATCCAAAGCATATTGAGGGGAGGCCTCTTCCTATGAAGAAGTGATGTATTGAGGCAAGAAGAGATAAAGTGTGAATGGTGGTTGGTCATGAGCTTTCAATAGAAGAAATCCTAAGCTTTCTAGACAAATCTTTGAGGTATCCTAAACGTTGGATGATTTCGCCTGTTCCTGATAGCATTTTTTGGCATGATTTCAATTGAATCAAGTAAAACAAATCAGATATCAAAGAACAATTTTTAAACTTGCTTAATTTGGGTGCTCGAGGGGTATTTGAGGGCACTGAATCCATTTATGCATTCACAACAATGATTTAAACAACACAAAATTCAGATTTTAAAAAACGTTTCTCCAAAGTCTGATCAAATACTCACCGGATGGGCGAAATCGTCGAACATTTAGACTCCTTCCAAGGCTTTAGTGGGCTTGTTTAGTGGAAAAAATGCTCATTATGCAACTCTCCACAGTTGGCTGAAAGAACACTGGAGACCCATGTTGGGGTATGTTCCTAGATATCATGTTTTAGTCAAAGGTTAGTTGATCTTCATTTTTAGAAATTCAAAGGATATCAAGGTAATGCTAGACCAAAAATGGAGTTGGGGTTCGTCAAGATTAGTTCTTAAGGAATGGGCAGTGGAATTCGACCCTAGGCGTGAACCTATCACTATCCAACATATTTGGGCCATTCTCTTGGGCTTACCCATGTCTTTTTGGATAACGGAAGCTCTTGAATCCATTGGAAATAAAATTGGGAAGTTTCTCATCTTGGACGAAGGTTGAGACTCTAACCCATATTGGCAAGGGGTCTATTTTCAGATATAAGTAGGATTTCGTGAAGATTTATAGGAAGAAATCGAACGAGTTGTATCTGTAGTTTCATGGATTTAAAGGATTGGCTATGGAGGATCTTGTTTAGGTGTTATTTGTGCCACCAAGTGGGACATATACAGGAATAGTGCAGCTATGCCTCTCGCTTTACCTCTTTTGCAAAATTTTGGAGGAAAAAAGAGTTCAGGGCCCTCTGCGAAGAATTGAATGCATGTCCCTCCTCTCCTCGGGATTCTAAATCCCAGATAGTAAGAGATTCATTATCCATTTCAAAGAATGAGGAACCCCATGCATCATAGGGATGTCTTCTCTCAAACTCTCTGAGTAAGAACATTTATTCTCCCTCCCTTTCTCCCTATGTTGAACAAGTGAGGGAATCAACGACTCATGATCATGCTTCGAAGTCCTCACCCATGTTTAGCAAGGAAAATCCAACTATGACTTCCTCTCCTTTATCCCTCTTTTTTTCCTTGGTCATGGTATATGTTGTCTCTCCCTTGCAGTTCTTTCATAAAGTACTCATATTTCCCCAATCGAGGTAATCCTCCCTGGTAAAGAACAAAAGGAGCAAAACTGTCCTGCTCCCCCTCCTGTCCTCCTGCATAGACTCCCAAGCCTCATCTCTAAATATTAAGTCAAGTCCAATTACACTCTCCTCTCTAAGTAAAATTTAAAAGAATATGCCTCTATAGAGGGTGGTCTTGTGATAGAAAACCACCCTTGGGGGGGTTAGGAGAAAGTCTTTTCTTTCCTTGGACCAACAAAAAACTAAGAAAGAAGTCAGATCTGGAAAACAAACCACAATAGATAGGCCCCTTAGAGAAGGGAAATATTTGGATGAGATGACTCCATGATCGTCCTGCCTCTTAACACTCATGGGGTTGGGGGTGCCTCTAAGATGTTAGCCCTCAAAAGGCTTGTTAAATTCTATTCACCTAATTTTATTCTTATCCAAGAAATAATATGCGCGAGTTCTAAGGTAATCAAAGCTTTCTCTCAATGGTTAAAGGACTAGTCGTTTAGTGCATTGGTCATGGTTGGTTAGTCAGGGGGTATCCTTACAACTTGGAAACCAAGACTCCAAGCAGTCTCTTCCTCCACCTTGCGCTTTGGAATTCAAGTTGATTTAAGTATAAAGGAATCATATATAGTGCTCAGAATTATAAATATCTACGGTCCATACTTTTAGAATGTAGGCAATTCTAGGAAGCATTGGTAACAATGGAAGTGTTTGTGAGCCCTCACGTCCTTATTACAAGTGACCTTAACTTTACTCTATCACTTAGGGAAGTCTGGATATCACATTCCTGCCAAGACCCACTAGGTGATTTCTTCTCCCATTTGATCAAATATAGGCACTTGATTGACCTAGAACCAACAAAGCTCATCTCGACCTGGTGCAATGGAAGATAAGAAGACATGGAATATCAAAACGATTTAAAATATTTATGGCCTCAGTTTCCCTCTTGGAAGAAACACGGATTACAAAATCTTGGGTTGGGACAAGAAGTATTTCAGATCACCGGTCGATTTTATGCAAGATCTCAAAAGAAGACAAAAAGCCAATATAACCCTTGAAATTCAACCAGGTATGGTTATTAGAAAATATTTCAAACAATTGATCCTCTCATAATGGAAGCACTTGAAAAATGATTCCCATTCCTCGTACATGCAACAATTTGCTGATAATATTGTTTGGGTAAGGGAAAAGACCAAGAACTAGGCTGTGACTTATGAATAAATCCCTTTCGGAGTCTTCTCGTCCAAGGAAAGAAGAATCCTCATGTCCCTTGAGGATCATCAACAATATTTATAGAAGAAAGAAGAAATAACATGGAGACTCAAAAGTCGTGCAACTTGGATCCAAGTTTGGGGATAGTAATAAAATTTGTTTCCATAACTTTGCTAATTATTGTAAGAATCTAAATATGTTATGGGAACTCAAAAATTCACAAGGCCAATTGGTAAACTCTTTCTAGGAAAAGGAAGATGTTGGAGGCTTCTTTTCTAGTAATTTAATCAAAGCCCCTCCAGGATGTCCCATTGGTGAAATTATCCAAGTTTTAAGGTTAGTGCCCATAACTTTAGAGGAGGATATTTAGGAATAGGATCTATTCTCGACTCTTTCCTCCATGAAGAAAGGGAAAATCCTGGGTCTCGATGGTCTAACCGTGGAGTTCTACCTAGGCTTCTATTATGACATAAAAATGATATTCTAAAGGTGCTGCGGGAGATAAGAGTTTAGACAAATTGTCGGGTGCCTTGAACAACACATTCTTGGCCTTGATCCCTAAAAAAAAATGCTTTATCCCTAGATGAGTTTCGTGCTATCTCACGTTATAATGTTATCTACAATCCAGTTGCCAAGATCTTGGTTAACATGATTAAACCTATTCTAGCAAAATGATTTTCGAGGAACAATTTGGGTTTCTCACTAATCAACAGATTCACTATGCAATTTCCATGCATAAAAGGCCCTTCGCTATGTAAAGTTGCACAAATACCAAGTGATTGCTTTGAGATTGGATCTCTCTAAAGCATTCAATAGTGTGAGTTGGACCTTCCTATTGAATTTTTAACTATTTCTAGATCTCGACAATTATTTCTCAATGATGTCAAGCATTTATTTCACAATTCATTTCATCCCATGGTTTCATTGAATAATTGCACACTGAAAATATCAAATTAAATTGCAACAGAAACAAAGGATCATA
This sequence comes from Larix kaempferi, assembly GCA_027924585.1. Lineage (NCBI taxonomy): Eukaryota > Viridiplantae > Streptophyta > Pinopsida > Pinales > Pinaceae > Larix > Larix kaempferi. Next base: position 12,445,483 of record BSBM01000368.1, read on the forward strand.
GAAAGATAACCATGCACAAAAGAAACAAAGATTTTATCTTGGGAAACCCAAAAGGGAGAAAACCCAGCTAAATTTCTTAGAAGAAATCAATCCAATTCAAGTACAATACCATTCATGAAGACAAACCCTAGCACATGAGAGGTTCACCTTCCTTTGCAAGAAACCATAACAGGGTAGCGAACTTCTAAACAAAATAAGAGAACCCAAAATTATTGCTTCTTGCCTTTTCTAGGCCTTCTTTGGAGGTGCGTACACGTGGAGAGGAGAAGAGACGATAATGTGATGATGAAAATCAAGTGTATGAACTCTTTATTTATATTCTTTAGTTCACTTGAATTTTTACTCAATGGGGCCAACTTGTACACTTAATGGGGCCAACTTGTCTTCTTTGTTGGGGAAGACTTGTTCTTTCTTCTAGGCTGACTTATCTCCTTGCCTTCAACTTTCTTCTAGGAATTCTTCAATGCTATATGGGACTTATTTAATGGTTGACTTGAATTCTTGGTTATTTCTTCATCACAAAAAATCTATCCTTGTTGATGTTCATCTCCTCACATGTAGATCTATTCACTCATAGAGCTATAATGTTGATTTGACCCCACTCTAAGAAGTCCCAAACACTTCTTAGAGCCTATGTCAAACTCAACATTAGATTAGACTTTGTATATTTCACAAGGGGATAAAATCCCCTATCAAATAAACAAGTCAACTCACTCTAATATAGAATAAATCACTCCTTCTCAGAGTACGCAATGTGATCTCTAGCCTTCTTCTCGGAGCACTCCTTCTTAGAGTAAGCATCTCGAGCCTTATTTACTCTTGGTAATTTCTCATGACTAATTAAGGCTATGCCAGGGCCATCCTCCACTAGCCATTTGTCAATTCTCATGACCCATCTAGGAGAATGCTTGTAGAATGTTTCCTGATGATGCAACTTGGAGAAACATCAAAACTCCCTCTCAGCGAGGGAAACATTTTGCACCATGCCAAGCTTCGCACTTGGTGATAATTTTATAGGAGACACTTTGCATCACTGCCAAGCTTCTCACTTGGTGAGAATGTCGTCATTGCCAAGCTTCACACTTGGTAAGAATGTGGGAGAAATTCTACATCACTACCAAGCTTCTCGCTTGGTGAGAATGTCGTTACTACCAAGCTTCGCACTTGGTGGGAATGTGGGAGACATTCTACATCACTACCAAGCTTCACACTTGGTGAGAATGTCTATAATCCATCTTGGATATGGCCTTGACCAATTTTTTTATGGCGTATGGACCATGTATGTAGAAATTCAATACTAAATAAGCACTATAGAATAAATATTTGTATTTTAAGAAGGTATGGGCCAAAATTTGAGGTAATTAGGAACTAAAAATATAACATATGATTTTAGGCATCAATAACTATGTATAGGGACCCAAGTTAAAACATAGGTCACATAGAAGGAATATTTTGACATGTGATAGGGATATTAGAATCATTTTGAATTTTGGTTGATATAAGGATGGAACTCATGGCATAAAAACTAGGGACTAAGTTCCTAATAAATAACCTTAGGTTTTAGTGAACATACATGAGGCCCCAAAATACTAAATATGCCCAGTGGATGGAATAATTTTCCTGAGAGAGGAGTATGGGTCCAAATTTGAGTTTCATCATAATAGGGATATGTCTCGTGATTCATGGTATGTTTTGGGGCCAAATAACTGGGAATTAAGGCCCTATCCAATGATTTTATGGTTCATTGTCCATGCATAATACACAAGCCCTATACAAGGAATATTTAGCTTATGAGAGAGACTGCACTTGATTTTAAGGTCTAGGCACGGAAAATTTTAGGGGCAAAATTTTGTCCATGGGCTATTTTTCAATGTTTTTCTCCAAAAAGGAATTCACTAATTTCCATTTTTTTTCTAAAATGATTCACCCAAATTCCATAGGATAAAAATATTTTACTCTAAACATCTCCAAAATTGTCCAGAAACTATATAAAATCTTAAAATTTTTAAATACTTTTACAAAAATATTGCCAAACATTCTATGGTTGGAAATTGAAGAATTAGTAAAGTTCACCAAGGTTTCTACACTTTAAAAAAATTAGGGATCCTTAAAATTTTCGTCAGGTTAGGTTCTATATGGATATTTGTTTTGGTTCAAACTATGTTTTGGAGATAAAACTTAGGGACTAAGGTCCTAACCAATTATTTTAAGGCTAACAAGACATACAAATGCACCTGAACCACTACATAGGCTCTAAAAAGGTAATCTTTGTCATATGAGAGGGACGTGAGCCTAAATTATTGCTTTTGAAACACTAAGAATGGGTTTCATGGCCCATGCCAAGTTTTGCAGTTAAAAACTAGTGTATAAAGTCCTAAAAATCTCTTTTAAGGCTCATTGTCCATGCAATATGCCCCATGCCCTTACATGGGCCTTGCAAAAGGAATCTTTTAGTTTCAAGAGGGATATGAACCCAAATTCAAGGTTTCGGCACAACAAAGATGAATCTCATCACCCAAGTCATTTGAAAAGACATGCCATGCAAATGATTCATTAACTTGAGAGAGGGGTGTATCACCAAATTTTTTGTTTGGACAAAACATTGATGGGTCTTGTAGGCCAAACCATGATTTAACACTAAAAATCGAGTTAATAAAAAATCCATGAATGTTTAGGTATGTGATACACCTAATTGGGGATCGATATTACCTAATTAAATATTTACAAGGCCAAATGATATGATATGATGCACTAGAATCCAATATTTTATTGAATTCATGAACAAATAATGTCTAATGTGTTAGTTTTTCATCATTTAATTCAATATGATCTCGGATCTTAACTGAAAGAAGAACATGTACAGCATATCAAGCATAAGAGACAAGAGACAAGAGACACAAAACATTTCATCGGGGAAAACCAAGAAGGTGAAAAACCCTGCAACTTCCTCAGAGATAGAATAAGCACCAATACAAAGATCACCAAGATGAATCCCCAAAAGATAAATGTCTGCAGCAGCTACTCCTCCTCCACTTGTAAGCACTCCTCCTCTCTCTCACTAATGCAAAGTGAGTGAATGAGAGAATGTGTCAAATGAGAGAGTCACACTCTCTATTTATACTTTTACTTTCACTTGACCTTTACTCAACTAGGTCGGCCCCAACTTAATCACTTAACATAATGCTGACTGGGTCGACCTCACTAGGGTGGTATAATAACCCATTAACCCACATGACTCATATAGGGCCGACCCCATCAAGGTGGTCTAATAACCCATCAAATATAAGTTACGACACTTACAATATAACTTGCGACACTTGCAAGTACAAACGATGACACTTCCAATTGGAGGAATAATACATCTCTGTTGGGGATACAATAAAGTACAGATGTAATACATACAATATACAACTGAATATCTTCCAAAGTTACAAATACATCAACACTCGCTCTTAACTAAGAAGGTATTCTCTTGACACAGGTCATCAATACATATCGGCACAAGTCTTCAAATCTGGAGCTGGATCATCGTCACTGCTGTTGTACTCGTCATCTCAATCACTGGTGCTATCTCTCAATTCTTCTCGTCACAGGAAGTTCTACAAAGCTAGCCCTTTTTCATGCTGGTTGTAGGCCTAGCCTCCTATAGCTATTCAACATCTCTGGAAATCCTGTGGAATGTGCATCAACAAAACCTTGAAAGAGCATCCCAATACTTTTACAAGCACATAGCTCAACCCATCAGATCTCCTAGGATATTTTACATGTGACCTCCACAAAACCTCGGAAGAGCATCCAAGCTCAAACTATCGAATCTCCCAGGATCTTTTACATGTGGTCAAGAAAAACCTTAAAAGAGTGTCTTGCAACCTACAAGATCCCTAAAGAGCATCCTAGGACTTTTACGAGCACACACCTCAACCTATCGGATCTCTAGGACTAATTACATGCCTCCTGTAGCAAAACCTCGAAAGAGCATCTGAGCTCAAACTATCGAATCTCCAAGGATATTTTCTATGCTACCTGTAGCAAAACCTCGAAAGAGTATCTGAGCGCAGACTCTCGGATCTCCCAGGATCTTTTCTATGCTACCTGTACAATCTGTCCACGACCAACCTGTAGCAAAAACCTTGAAAGAGTATCCGAGCTCAGACTGTCGGATCTCCCAGGATCTTTTCTATGCTACCTGTACAATCTGTCCACGGCCAACCTGTAGCAAAACAAAAGAGTATCCTAGCTCAGGCTATCAGATCTCCCAGGATATTTTCTATGCTACCTGTACAATCTATCCATGTCCAACCTGTAGAAAAACCTCGAAAGAGTATTCGAGATAAGACTATCAGATCTCCCAGGATCTTTTCTATGCTACCTGCACAATCTGTCCACGGCCGTGGAGTATCATCCTGATACTCATGATCATACTGATCATCATCATATAGTACATCATCCTGATGCACATCATCATCACATGATCACCCTAATCATATACACAGCATCATCTTGATGCATATCATCTGGAGCATCGTCGTGATGCTCATCACACATGATCATCCTGATCATCATCATAACATCGTCCTGATGCATATCATCTGGGGCATCATCTTGATGCTCATCACACATGATCATCCTGATCATCATCATAGCATCGTCGTGATGCATATCATCTGGAGCATCATCTTGATGCTCATCACACATGATTATCCTGATCATCATAGCATTGTCCTCTTCAGATAATCTCATTGTCCACGGAGCACAGCCTATATGCACATCATACAACACTTACATCGCTGACATGGGAGAACACATCTACCACCATTCAGGGAAGGCTCCAACCCTTACTTTTTCACCATGGGAGAACACATATACCACCATGTGAAAAATGGCTCAGCAATTACATCACGACCATGGGAGAACACATCTACAACCATGTTGGAAAAGCTCAGCAATTACATCACGACCATGGGATAACACATCTGCAACCATGTCAGAAAATCCCATGTGCATCTATGTCTTCTGGACTCATCACTTCCCCTTGGAAGGAACCTCGATCTAAAGTACACAAGCCTCTCTCTGAAGTACTCGAGCTTCACCCTGGCTAGTGGTTTGGTCAACACATATGCATTCTGTTCATCTATCGCAACATACTGGAGCTTCACTGCTCCTCTCTGCACCATATCCCTAATATAGTGATATTTGATCTCAATGTGCTTTGACTTGTCATGGAACACTAGGTTCTATTATATTTTAAGCATCAATTCAATGTGATCTAGGATCTTATATGAGAGAATAACTTGTACAGCATATCAATCACAAGAGACAATAGACACACAGAGTTTCCTCGGGGAAAACTAATAAGGTGAAAAACCCCAATAACTTCCTCAGAGATAGATAGAGCAATGATACAACCCAAGTACAAGAGATAGTTCTCCTAGTAGCTTCTCCTCCTCCTCCACAAGTGCACTACTCTCCAATGAGTGAGAAAGTGAATGATCAAATAAAGTGCTTCCCGCACTCTATTTATACTTAACTTGACTTGCCTAATAAACTAGTAGTACCGACTTCTCTAGGAGAGTCTAATAACCCATGGTAACTCTAATCAAGGCCGACCCCACACTTGGTGGTCTAATAACCCATCACATGCAAGTTGCGACACTTGCGACACTTGTCAATACAAATGACGACACTTCCGTATAGAGGAATAATACCATCTCTGTAGGAGTACAATATACATATGTGAAATACATTCTGAAGTTACAAATACATCAACAATCCCTCTTAACTAGGAAAGTATTTCTCGACACAGATTTGCTAGCACAAGTCTTCTTCTCTGGATCATCATCACTGTATCATCATCATCGTCTCTGCTACTACTATCTCAATCAATCTCTCATCTACTCGTCATAGGAATTTCTACAGAGCCAGCCCTTTTTCATGCTGGTTGTAGGCCTAGCCTCCATGTAGGTCTTCATCATCTCTGTGAGCAAGCCATCAAGTAAGTACACCTCAGGACTAATTACACTGCCTCTGCAAAACTTGTAAGAGCATCTCAGGACCAATTATATGCCACTACAAAACCTGTGTACCATATTGTCACATCATCGTCTTCACATCATCGTCATTGTCCATGTCCACAGAGCACAACCCAAATGCACACACACAACACTTATATACACCGACATGGGAGGACCTACCTACCACCATCCGGGAATGGCTCGGCACTTACATCATGACCATGGGAGGACTTACCTACCACCATGTCACCATGGGAGGACCTACCTGCCACCATGTCGGAAAGGCACAGCACTTACATCACGACCATGAGAGGACTTACCTACCACCATGTCACCATGGGAGGACCTACCTACCATCATGTCGGAAGGGCATGGCAATTACATCAATGACCATGAGAGGACTTACCAACCACCATGTCACCATGGGAGTACCTACCTACCATCATGTAGGAACAGGTTGGCAATTACATCAACGACCATGAGAGGACTTACCTACCACCATTTCACCATGAGAGGACCTACCTACCATCATGTCGGAATAGCCCGGCAATTACATCAACGACCATGAGAGGAATTACCTACCACCATGTCACCATGGGAGGACCTACCTACCATCATGTTGGAACAACCCACCCAGCCCTTACATCTCAACATGGGAGGACCTACCTACCACCATGTGAGAATGGCCTAGCCCTTACATTTGCACCATGGGAGGCGCTACCTACCACCATGCGAGAATGACCCCAGCCCTTACATCTGCACCATAGGAGGACCTACCTACCATTATGTGAGAATGGCTCATGTGCATCTGTGTCTCCAAACTCATCGCTTCCCTTTGGAGGGAATCTCGATCTGAAGTACACCAAGTATTTCTCTGAAGTATTCAAACTTCACTCTGGCCAGCGGCTTGGTCAACACATCGATTATCTTCTCGTCCATTGCAACATACAGGAGCTTCATTGCTCCTCTCTAGACCATATCCCTGATATAGTGGAACTTGATCTCAATGTGCTTTGACTTGTCATGGAACACCGGGTTCTCCGACAACTCCACACAACTCTGGTTGTCGCAATATATACAAGTAGCACTCAACTGGAGATCAAACAAATCAAATGGTATCTTCCTAAGCCATACTGCCTCACAACTAGTTGAACAATCTGCAACATACTCTGCTTTGGCTGTACTCAGTGCCACACAGGACTACTTCCTGCTAAACCAGGAGATCATACCAGATCCCATACTGAAGCAGCACCCCAAAGTGCTCTTCCGATCAATGGAACTACCTGCCCAATCTGAATCAACATAACCCTCCAGGTTAAACTTTTGAGTCACCTCATACTTGAGCCCATAGTCAACTGTACCCTTCAGGTACCTCAGAATATGCTTTGCAGCTATCAGGTGAACATGTCTCGGATCTATCAGATATTGGCTCAAGGTGTTCACTGCAAAGAAGATGTCTGGTCTCGAATTCGTCAAGTACATAAAGGACCCAATCATCTGACAATACATCATTGCATCAACCGGCTCAGATGAAGCATCACACAAAAGCTTCAGGTTCGATGCATCAGAGATAAGCTGCCACCATTCCAGCAAGTTTGTTTTCCGCTGCATTTTACAATTTTAGCTTATTTCCTTATTGGATAGAAAACTAGTTTTACTGTACTCTGTTATTTTGTGTTAAGAATCTTGTAATAAACTATATTCATTTTGTTCTGCTCATAAAATCTGGATTAGTGGTATCAGAGAGGTCTGCTCCTTGTCGTCTTAATGCATGTCCCCAACGAGGTCAGGATACAAAGAATTGGGTCTCGAGCTTGTTTCTCTTAAGGACAAAATATCTCGCACACCCAAGTGACCTCTCATGGTAGGAGAAAATAAAGATGATGGGACAGGATATCCTTTCAAAATGTTGCTTGAGGAAGCCCTCACGCAACACAGGAACGAGATGATGGATAGTTTCATGCAAATCCTTCGGCGACTACCAACAAGCGATGCATCCTCCTCGAGCGAAGGCGTCGTCCCCTTCAAGGTACAAATCAACTTCAATATTCCTATGTTTGAAGGTCAAATAGACGCAGATGTTGTAGATAAGTGGTTGAATCTACTAGAAGGGTATTTTCTGTCCATAACTTCTCGAATAGAGAAAAGATTACTTTTGCACTCCTCAAAGCCTTTCCCCATGTCAAAGATTGGTGGGAAACTGTCTACGAACAAAAGGACACAGATGAAACTTCATTATTTTTAGTCATGGCCACTTAGGAAGCCTTCAAGGATGCTATTAAGGAACAATACTACCCTGTTGGAATTTATGACGACTTGTATACCAAATGGACCACACTGCGACAGGAAAGAGACCAAGTAGTGCCAGAGCTCACAAATATCTTCCATACCCTGTGCACCAAGCTGGGTATCAAGGATTCAGAGCGACATATGGTGCTCAAGTATCATGGTGGTTTGCATAGATACATCCAAACCGAAATGGAATTTCTGGACATCTCTTCCTTGGGCGCGGCGTACCAATATGCCGTCAAAATCGAGCAGAAGCTCAAACAAAAGACACGACAGTTTGGGCTTGGGAACCCCTCACAGCAAAAGACAGGAAAGGGCAGCCCCAACCCACAGAATAAAGGATAGAGCAAAGATGGACAGTATCAGGACAACCGGTCCAAGCCGCAAGCAAAGAAGGACACCAGAAAGACAAAGAAAGATACCGGGAAGTGGTGCAACTTCCATAAGAGCCCTTGGCATAACACTACTGACTGTCACTCAAAGCAGTCGCTGGGGGCCGAAGTGAAAGCATTTGAATCGGATGCGGATTCTGACTCTGAGTCTGAACTAGAAAGGGGAAGACGGATCATTGACGTGGAACCTAGTGCCACCATTGCTACCACCAAGCTCCAACTTGATGAGCCAGACGAGCCAGAAGAAGGAGAATGCCTCTTCCATTCACAGATGTGGGTAAAAGCCACCCCATTGCACTTCATCGTTGATAGCGGTATCCAGAAGAACCTCATCTCAATAGAGGTCGTCAAGCGCTTGGCCCTCTCGACAATGCTGCACCCACAACCCTACACATTGGATGGATCCGCAAAGGAAGCGATCTCTGCATCAGCCAACAGTGACGACTGTCGTACGACATCAAGCCCTTCAAGGATGAGGTATTGTGTGATGTTGCTCCTCTCGAAGTTTCAAATGTTCTTTTGGGCCAACCTTATTTATGGAAACATCATGCTGTATATGAGTCCAGGCCTCGTATTGTTATTATTTCTTTAAACAAGAAATTGTACAGGATACCCGAGGCAGTCCCTCCTAGTGCTATTTCCTTGATCTCTACCAAGCAATGCAGGAAGGTCATCTCTTAGACCAGGAAATTTGTCTTCTTCGTGATTTGCTCTCAGAGTGAGAGAAAGATCGAAGCCACATCCAGGGCCTCCATGACCGATCTCTCTACACAACAGAAGCAAGTGGATAAGGTGGTGGAAGAATACTCATATATCTTCTCCTCCCCTACCGGGGGTACCTCTGCATTGCCAAGTCAAGCATCCCATCGATCTGACCCCAGGCACACCACTACCCAATGGGCCAATCTATCGCTGCTCTCTGTTGGAAAATGAGGAGATCAAGAGGCAGATCCAAGAATTGCTCCACAAGGGGCACATCCGTCCCATCTCATCACCTTGTGGGAGCCCAATCGTGCTAGTGCAAAAGAAAGATGGGACCTGGCGAATCTGCATTGATTACCGAGCCCTGAATAAAATCACAGTCCGCAACCGGTACCCAATTCCCCGAATCGACGACCTCCTTGATTAGCTCACGGGGGGCAAATACTTCAAGAAGATTGATCTGAAGTCTGGCTACCACTAGGTCCCAATAGAACAGACAGATGTATGGAAGACTGCCTTCAAGTCAAAAGAAGGTCTTTTTGAACGGTTGGTCATGCCCTTTGGTTTGAAAAATGCTCCAGCAACTTTTATGAGGATGATGGACGATATCCTAGGACCTTTCGCTAATAATTTTGTAGCGGTGTATTTGGATGACATCCTCATCTACAGCAAGACTTAGGTGGAACACTTGCAACATATTCAGTAGGTTTTGCACACCCTACGACAGCACAAACTATATGCAAACTTGGAAAAATGCTCCTTCGGCATGGACAGGGTCCATTACTCAGGCTACATCGTTGATCGACATGGTGTGCATGTGGATCCAGCCAAGATCCAGGTCATCCATGACTGGCCTGCCCCAACCACACTCATTGAAATTCGGAGCTTCTTGGGCCTTGCCAATTTCTATCACCGGTTCATGCTAGGATTCTCTCATATCACATGGGCCCTCATCCAAGTAACCAAGGGTGGCAGTAAGGAAAAATTTGTGTGGGGCTTGTCCCAACAACAAGCCTTCGATGACTTGAAGAAACATTTGTGCTCATCGCAGGTACTCTCATTACCGGACCTACAACATCCCTTTGAGATTGAGACAGATGCTTCAAATTATGCTGTGGGTGCCGTTCTCACTTAACACGGCCACCCCGTGGCATATCATAGTGAGACACTATCAGATGCTATCCGTAAGTACCCTACTTATGACAAAGAAATGTACTCCATTGTGCAAGCCTACCGCCAGTGGAGACATTACATTCTTGGGAAGGAGACAATCATCCACACTGATCACAAGCCACTGTAGTTCATGCAGACCCAAGGAAAGTTGTAGAATGACCGCCATCAGAAGTGGTCAACATACTTATAGCAGTTCTACCTCAACATCAAATATAAAATAGGGAGTACCAACCGAGTTGTTGACTACCTTAGTTGACCTCTAGTTGCAGCACTCACCATGGTACTAGACTCTTGCAGCCATGAGACCTCTGGATGGCCCCACCTCTACGAGATAGACCCTGACTTCTCCACCACCTACAAAATGTTGGGCACCAACTCAGTGGTCGCTAATTTCCATCTTCAGGACGGGTTGTTGTGTCGTCTAGGCCATCTCTGCGTTCCATCAAGCAAGTGTGCGAATTTGATTTGGGAAGCTCACTACAGTCGGGTAGCAGGACACTTTGGCATCGAAAAGACAGTGGCAGTGCTGCAGAAACATTTTTATTGGCCGAAACTTCGCCAGGATGTCGACAAGTATATCAAGTCCTGCACCGCTTGCGCTATTGCCAAACTGACCACTAAGAAACATGGCCTGTACACCCCTCTGCCTACTCCTGACAGGCCGTGGGAATCCATCTCAATGGACTACATGTCAGGCCTCCCATCCAGCAAGAGGGGAAACGGCTATGTTTTTGTGGTTGTTGATCGCTTTTCCAAGATGGCGATTCTAGCCGCCTGCAAGAAAAACATCACAGCAGAAGAAACTGCCAAGCTCTTCTTTGAATGAGTATGGGTACATTTTGGGATCCCACATACCATTATCTCAGACCATGACAGTCGGTTCCTCAACTCATTCTGGTCGAGCCTCTGGTCACTATTGGATACCAAGCTCACCAAATCCACTGCCTTCCACCCCCAGACAGACGACCAAACCGAGGTCATCAACCGGATGGTGGTACATATCCTGTGCATGTACAATTCAACACAGCCCCACACATGGGATGAGAGTCTTCCCTATGTCCAGCATAGCTACAACCGAGCCCTGCATAGCTCAACTGGCCACAACCCCTTTTAGGTGGGGTTGGGATTCCAACCATTGGGCCCCATGGATGTTGCACTTCCCCTGGAAACCACCTCGGCCGACTCATCCCCAGAGGCTGACAAAGCCACCTGGTTCATTGAACGGATCCAACATATCCGCCAACAGGTTCAGGATATTCTACATAAGTCTAATTCCAAGTACAAGCAGTGCCATGATCAACATCGGGTGCCACATAAGTTTTAGGTGGGCGACAAAGTTTGGTTGCATTTGCAGAAAGAACGCCTTATAGGGCCCCATCGGAAGCTTTTCCCACTCCATTATGGGCCGTACACCATCACCAAGGCGGTGGCTGACAATGCTTTTGAGCTCAACATTCCCCCCTTTCTTGGTCTGCATCCGGTCTTCAACGTGGCTCTCCTTCGACCATATTTCCCACCATTATTAGACACCTCAGAGATAGTAGAGCAGTTGACACCAACATAGCTCAACCCTGACTACCTGCAATAGGCATCCATTGATCATATTGCAGACACACAGATCAAGGGCACTCGACATCAAAGGATCCAACTTTATCGAGTTGTTAAAGTAGGGCAGCTCCTGCACCAAGGCAAGTGGCTCACCTGGGGCCAAATTCAACAGAAATTTCCTCATCTGATGGAGGAACTCAACGCAATGGAGACCATTGCTTCCTAAGGAGGGAGGATTGATCCAGGTGGATATCAGTGGCGTCCCATCTCTTCCAACTGGCTCAAAACAGTCTTCTAGCAATTTGGTAATTTACTATTTTTAGCAGTTTTTCGGGTCTTGAACTTCCGAAGCCATTTTGAGGCCCTAAACGATGTTTTTTGGGGTATCTCTTACCAATGAATTCGATCATCAAACATCATGTTTTTAGATGTATTCCTCAGATAGATCTTTCCAACGAATTATCGTGTGCCCCAAACGAAGATTGTATGCAAAAGTTACGACCCCGGGAAGTTGATGTACTAACTTACCCAAACGGGACCCACATGACTTTTGGTGCTTCGTCTCCTAGGGTTAGGTTTTTGGATGTCTAGGGTTTTTGACATTCCTGTTTATTGCAAAAGGCCTTGAGAGCCTCATTGTAACCATCTTGTTCCGAATGAGTGTAGTCGTCACATCTCTTCTCAGAGATAAGCCGCCACCATTTCAGCAAGCTTGTTTTCCGCTGCATTTTACAGTTTTAGCTTATTTCCTTATTGAATAGAAAACCAGTTTTACTATACTTTATTATTTTGTGTTAAGCATCTTGTAATAATCTGTATTCATTTCATTTTGCTCATAAAATCCAGATCAACATGAGAAAAAGTCTCTTCATAATCAATCCCTTCTTTCTGGGAGAAGCCATGAGCTACAAACCTTACTTTATATTTCTCTATGCCACCATCTGCAACATGCTTGATCTTATAGATCCACTTGGAAGTTACAACAGAATTCTCTTTAGGTCTTGGGACCACATCCCAAACATCATTCTTCATGATCGACTGGTATTCCTCGACCATGGCATTTTTCCATTACTGCATCCCTGATCCTGGGAACTTCAGATTCTTCAATATCTTCAATAGATAGTTTTCTTGAACTTCGTTGTTGGAACAAATGTTGTAGTCCTTCTTTTGTAGGTAATTGTATACGGTCTTTCCTACAAGTCAAATTCAATTGCATGATTAGAAACTTCTCATAGTTTTCAGAACAAAATCTTACACATAAAAATATATGTCATACAGTCATGCAATTATCTTAGCCAATGCTTCAATACAACATTTATTCATATTCCATAACTTTCTAGATGCCTTCCATCTCTACCATAACATTATTAAGAGTTTGCACTACTCCCAACATGTCAGCAAAGAGGTTTCATTCTAGATAAGTAGCAATGGAATGTTGTACAGTGCCATAGGCCACTTACCCATCACATGCATAGTATTAGTATACTATTCATTAATGCAATTATTCTAATATGCATAATACACAACCTAAGTATAGGAACATAAGTATATACATCATTGAACAACATTATTTAAATAATCAGAATATACATTAAGTGACAATTCAAATACTTAGCTTTGTTTGTTTGTTGGGTGGACTCCCTCTCAATCTTTGCTTCCTTTCTGCAACTCCATTCTGATGTGGATTGTAAGGAGTGGTCAACTCCCTCTTAATCCTTGAATCACTGCATAGCTTCTTGAAGTCTACTGAAGTGAATTTTCCACCATTGTCGGATCTAAAGGTCTTGATCTTCTTTTTAGTGTGGTTTTCTATCAAGGATTTGAATTCCTTGAATTTGCTGAATACTTCATCTTTGTTCTTCAAGAACTAAATCCAAGTCTTCCTAGAGAAATCATCAATGAAAGAACCATAGTATACATACCCACTTAGAGAAATGGATGACATCGGACTGCATACATCAGAGTGGATAATTCCTTTTTCCTTACTTGCTTGTAAATGCCTTCTTTGTGTTCTTTCCTTTTGCACATCCTTTGCAAATGCCTTCATGTTTTGTCTGGATTTCAGGAAGACCTTCCACTACTTTTCTTGCAATTGGTAGTGCCCTATAGTGCATGTGTACAATCCTTCTATGCCAAAGTTCACTTGGCTCTTTTGAGTCATGGACCAAGGCTTGATGTGGTTGGCCCTTCAATTTGTATAATCCTCCCTCTTGCTCTCCAATCACCACTACATCATCTATAGTCTTACCTTTTGGCCACATTAGAACTTGGCCATCTACAAATGCAACCCTCATGCCTTTTGCATCCAATGCAGATATGGAGAGTAGGTTCTTCTGGAGACTTGGAACATATAGTACATCTTTCATCTTCATAGACTTTCCAGAGTCTAGCTTATAGGAGGCTTCACCACTTCCTTTTATTGGATACTGGTAGTCATCCTCAAGTTTCACCTTGTGAGGTGATTCATGTTCAGATAGATTCATAAAGGATTCCTTGAATCCTGTCATGTGTTTGGAAGCCCCACTATCTATAAGCCAATCATTACTTCCATGAGTAATGGTTCCAGTGAGGGCAGAAATCAAAACATACTCTTCATCACTTGAAGAATATTCACTTTCTTCCCTAGCCCTCTTCTTGGGAGGTTCATCATCCTCTGTAGTGTGAGCATGATGTTTTCTTTTGATGTTCTTCTTTTTCTTGTGGGAGCTATCTTTATCGTTTCTGGGACAATCCCTGGCATAGTGCCCTTTTTCATCACATGTGAAGCATCGGTCATGTGATGTGTTTCTTCGAGATCTGAAGCTACCCCTCTGGTTCTGATGGTGGTGCTTTTCTTTCTTACTATGGTGATGTCCCTTCTTATCATCATACTTCTTGGAGTGTGTTGTGAGAGCTTGGTCTTCATTCCCCATCTTCTCTTCTCGAGCTACAATCCGATCTTCTTCGTGTGAGAATTCTTCCCACAACCTACTGAAAGAGATAAGTTTCTTCCTAGCACAAATTCCTTGGATGAAGGAATCCCATGACCTAGGAAGGCCATTAAGAGTGGTCATTACCACTTTTCCATTCTCTATATCTTCTCCCATAGCTTCAAGTTGTTCTTTTATTTGGGATACCCTTGAGAAATAAGACTGCATGGTCTCCGCATTCTAGATCTTGATATTCTTCAATTGATTCCTCAAGGTCATCTTCTGATTTGTGTTCTTCCCTTCAAATAGCTTGGTCAAGGAATCAAACATATCCTTGGGTGTCTTCAGAGATGACACATGTGGTATGAGATGGTCTTTGATAAAATCAACAATGATCCTCTTAGCCTTGACCAAATTCCTTTTGTGTAAGGCCTTAGCCTCTTCTCCCTCTAGGACAGGGACCTCTTCACTTATGTAAGTATCCAATGCTGTAATGTCCCCATTATATTAAAATGTAAATGATGTAATATTGTTATAAAATCACGGTGAGGAGCTCAAGGCCAAGGCCCCGCCATCCATTTATTGATGCATACGGTCTGCGTGCTAGCCAGTCACATTGGAATTTCAACATCATGTAATATGCATTTGAATAAAAATACCCACAACTAGCTATGCAATGCAACAAAGAGATGGGGGCATGATTTTACAAGGAATTGGGAGGGAAAACATTCAAACCCTTGAGCCAACCAAGTCAAGCCAAGTGTCAATGAGAGAACCCATCAAACCCTCAACTACCCATGTTGACTTTTGTACCCAATCATTGATTTCTCCCAAGAGTTGGTTGAGGTAGTTAATGCCTTGGGGAATGAGAGGTATGGCTATCCAAATTCGAGTATGGGAAAGCCACCCTGCATGGGAAATCATGTTTTGCTACTTGGGCAAGAAAAGAGCCATGAATTTCCCCCTCAAGCCATTACCCATCAACTAGTTTTCCTCTCTCACAAAGGGGGAGCTACCTGGGCATTTTCTAGCCACGTTTTTATGGTTTTTCTTTGTTCTCTAGCTGGGAAGTGGGCGTTTTTGTGTTGCAGAGTGGTTGGGAGTATGGGATCTTGATTTGGGGTTTCATTAGGGATGCTTTGGCCATTTAGATGCCCAAAAATACCCATGGAAAATCGAGTTGGTTCCTTGTGTTGATGTATATGTAACTTCGGAATGTATTTCATCAGTGTATTTTATATATATTTATTGTACCCTTATAAGAGATGTGTCATTCCTCTATAAGGAAGTGTCGTCATGTGGATTGAAAAGTGTCGCAAGTGTGTGTACTTGTCGACGGGTTATTAGACCACCATGTGTGGGGTCGGCCCTGAAATATATATTATAATGTGGATGTACCTAGCTAGACAAGTTGGCCCCATAAGGTCACTGGGCAAACAGGTTAGTATAGATAGAGATCAGGTGATCTCTATTTAGTACATTCGAAAAAAGTACATCTCTCTCACTCAGAAAGTGGCGCACTAGTGAGGAGGAGGATCATCTGCTACTAGGAGACTATCTCAGTGTATTTGGGTTGTACTTTGGTTGAGCCATTGCTCTCTCTATCTCTGAGGAAGTTGTGGGGTTTTTCACCTTAGGGTTTTCCCCACGGAAACTCTGTGTCTCTTGTCTCTTATGCTTTTGATTCTTGTGATGCTTGTCATACTTATTGTGATTGTCATGCATTGATATACTGTATATGTTATTCTCTCAGTAAAGATCCTAGAGTATTGTGAATTAATGCTCAAAATTTAACATGGTATTAGAGCTAACCTGAGAAGAAGACATTTTGTAGTGACGAAAACTTGAGCTTCTTGTTTATTGGGTTTCTCTCCATAGATTTTGGAAAAGCAGTATAGTAGATTGACTCTACTCATCAAGGTGCATCTATCTGTCCAATCAGAATTCAATTCTGAGCATTTTCATATTTGGCCCTGAAAATTAGGGTTTTCTCAAAAATAGGAATTTTTGAAATCTGAAGACATAGCTGGATCGAAGTTTAGAGCTTTGGATCGAGAGTTTTGGCTGGGTAGATCTCTGGGAAACTCAAACCCTAATTCAGGGCTCTCCCTAGTGAACCTGGGAGGACAAAAGGACAAATATGAAGGGTAAAGCTTTGCTGATCTCAAATTCTGAATGCACCAGGCTAATAAGCTCATCAAGGCGCATCTTTCTATCCTTTCAGAAATTTCAAATTCACATTTTGAATTTTTAGGGTTTTTCGACAAACCCTAATCTAGGACTAGATCCAGTTTTCAGCATTTCAAGTGGTAAGACCTAAATCTTTTCTATTTCCATTTGAAGTACTCTTTAAGATGTCTCACCACACCAAGCTTGAGGATAAGCTTGAAGGGGATGGTAACTTCCGAGCTTGGAAGTATAGGATTGGGTTAATCCTGGAAGAGAATGATTTGGACTCATATATAAAAGAAGACATTCCCATCCCAGAGGATGAAGAGGCTAAAGTAGTGCATAAGAAGAACTTGGTCAAGGCAAAGAAAATCATTGCTGATTCTATCAAAGACCATCTCATACCCCATGTGTCTTCTCTAAAGACACCCAAAGAGATGTTTGACTCTTTGACAAGGCTATTTGAAGGGAAGAACATAAATCGAAAGATGACCCTGCAGAACCAATTGAAAGGGGTAAAGTTTCAAAATGGAGAAACCATTCAATCTTATTTTTCAAGAGTCTCCCATATCAAGGAACAACTAGAAGCAGTGGATGAAATGGTAGAGAATGGTGAAGTTGTCATGACCACTCTGAATGGTTTACCTAGGTCATGGGACTCCTTTATTCAAGGAATCTGTGTAAGGAAGAAGTTGATTTCCTTTAGTAGACTTCGGGAAGAATGCTCACAAGAAGAAGCAAGGCTTGTGGCACGAGAAGAAAAGATGGAGGATGAAGATCAAGCTCTCACAGCTCACACCAAGAAAGGGAAGTCCAAGAGAGAGTCATCTCACTCCAAGAAATATTCACATCTCTTCAAAGAAAGAAGAATATGCTTCACCTATAATGAGAAAGGACATATTGCCATAAATTGTCCCAAGAACAAGAAAGACAACAACAACTCCAACAAGAAGAAGAAGGGCAGCAAAAGAAGGTTTCATGCTCATGCTGCCGAGGATGATGAACCACCCAAGAAGAAGGCTAGGGCAGAAAGTGATGATAACTCATCAAGTGAAGAAGAGTATGTTCTGATCTCTGCTCTCACAGGTACCATCTCCCATGGTTGTAATGATTGGTTGATTGATAGTGGGGCTTCCAAACACATGACTGGGTTTAAGGAATCTTTTGTGAATCTATCTGAACATGAATCACCCCATAAGGTGAAACTTGGGGATGATTATCAATACCCAATCAAAGGAAGTGGTGAAGCCTCCTACAACCTAGATTCTGGAAAATCTTTGAAGATGAAAGAGGTTCTTTATGTACCTGGGCTCAAGAAGAACTTACTCTCCATCTCTGCATTGGATGCAAAAGGTATGAGGGTTGCATTTGTGGATGGCCAAGTCCTAATGTGGCCAAAGGGAAAGAACATAAATGATGCAGTAGTGATTGGAGAGCAAGAGGGAGGTTTGTATAAATTGAAGGGACAACCTGAACATGCCATGGTACATGAATCCATGGAGCCAAGTGAACTTTGGCATAGAAGACTTGCTCATATGCACTATAGAGCACTTCCAATTGTAAGCAAGGCTGTAGAGGGTCTTCCTGAAATCAACACCAAACATGAAGGTGTTTGCAAAGGATGTGCAAAAGGAAAGAACATTAAGAAGGCTTTCCCAAGCAGTGAAAGCAAGGCAAAAGACATCCTGGAAATCATCCACTCAGATGTATGTGGTCCTATGTCATCTAGTTCTCTAAGTGGGTATGTTTACTATGTCTCATTTATTGATGACTTCTCCAAGAAGACTTGGGCATACTTCTTGAAGAACAAAGATGAGGTGTTTGATAAGTTCAAGGAATTCAAAACCTTGATGGAGAATCAAACTGACAAGAAGATCAAAACATTCAGATCCAACAATGGTGGAGAATTCACCTCAGGTGACTTCAAGAAGCTTTGTAGTGATTCAGGGATTAAGAGGGAGTTGAATGCTCCTTATAATCCTCAACAAAATGGAGTTGTAGAAAGGAAGAACATAACTATCATGGAAGCAGCAAGGGCAATGCTGCATGACTAGGATCTACCTATGCATCTATGGGCAGAAGCAGCTAGAACATCTGTATATGTGCAGAACAGAACACCCCACAAGATATTGGATAACAAGACACTAGAAGAGGTATTTTCTGGTAAGAAACCTGAAGTCAGCCATCTCAGAATATTCGGTTGTCCAGTATACACTCATGTCCCAAAGGAAAAGAGGACCAAATTAGATCCTTCAGGAAAGAAGGGTATCTTTGTGGGTTACAGTGAAAGCTCCAAGGATTACAGAATATACTTTCCAGGGTTCAAGAAGATTGATGTCAGCAAGGATGAATATAAGTTCAAGGACGGGTAATCCAGGAAGCAAAGATCAAGAGGGAGCACACTCCAGCAGCTCCTGCAAGGATGCAGATTTTCAGAGGGAGTTGACCATCTTCCTACATTCCACAATAGAAAGGTGTAGAAGAAGCTACTTCAGCAGCTCCTGCTAGGAAGCAAAGACTCAGAGGGAGTCCACCCAACAAACAAACAAAGATAAGTATTTCAATTATCATTTCTTGCATATTGTGTTTGTTTAAATAATATTATGCTTATGTTCCTAGACTTAGGAGATGTATTGTGCATATTAGAATGATTGCATTAATGAACAGTATACTACTAATATGCATAAGTGGCCTATGGCACTGTACAACATTCCAGTGCTACTTATCTAGAATGAAACCTCTTTGCTGACATGTTGGGAGTAGTGCAAACTCTTAACAATGTTCTGGTAGAGACTGGAAGACATCAAGAAAGTTGTGGAACATGGATAAATGTTGTATTGAAGCATTGGCTAAAATACTGCATGACTGCATGACATATTTCTTCATGTGTAAAGAATTTGTTCTGAAAATTATGAGATGTTTCTAATCATGCAATTTAACTTGTTTTGTAGGAAAGACCGTATATCTTCACCTACAAAAGGACTACAACATTGGTTCCAGCAACAAAGATATCTATTGAAGATATTGAAGTTCCCAGGATTTGGGATGAAGAAATGGAATGCCATGATCCGTCGATCATGAAGAAGATGTTTGGGGTGTAGTCCCAAGACCTGACAGGGAGTCACATGTGTGTAGATTGAAGAAAGCCCTGTATGGCATGTAGCAAGCTCCCAGAACTTGGTGTGATACAAAGAGGAAGCTCGCTGCTGAAGTCGATATGAAAGATTTGGCAATGATGCATTATTTCCTAGGTATGGAGGTGTGGAAGAGTGTAGGTGGGATCTTCCTTGGTCAAGGGAAGTACACAGTAGATATCCTGAAGAGATTCAGGATTATGGATTGCAAGGCCATGGCCACACCTATGGCATCGAATCTGAAGCTTCTATGTGATGCTTCATCTAAGCCAGTTGATGTCTCTATGTATCATCAGATGATTGGGTCCTTGATGTACCTGACGAACACGAGACTGGATATTTGCTTTGCTGTGAACACATTGAGCCAGTTCCTGACAGATCCAAGGAGTGTTCACCTGGTTGCTGTAAAGCATGTTCTGAGGTACCTGAAGGGTACAGTGGATTACGGGCTCAAGTATGAAGCGAATCAAAAGTTTAACTTGCAGGGTTATGTTGATTCAGATTGGGTTGGAAGTGCTGCAGATAGGAAGAGCACATCTGGGTGCTGTTTCAGTATGGGATCAGGTGTGATCTCTTGGTTTAGCAAGAAGCAGTCCTGTGTAGCACTGAGTACAGTTGAGGCAGAGTATGTTGTAGCCTGTTTAGCTAGTTGTAAGGCACTATGGCTACGGAAGCTACTGTCTGAGTTATTTGATCTCCCGTTGGATGCTACTGGTATCTTCTATGATAACCAAAGTTGTGTGAAGCTGTCCGAGAATCCAGTGTTTCATGATAGGTCAAAACACATAGAGATCAAATATCACTATATCAGGGATATGGTGCAGAGAGGAGTTTTGAAGCTCCTGTATGTTGCGACGGATGAGCAGATTACAGATGTGCTGATGAAGCCACTAGCTAGGGTGAGGTTCGAGTACTTTAGGGAGAGGCTAGGTGTTCTTCAGATCGAGGACACTTCGAGGAAGAAGTGATGGATACATTTGCTGAAGCCATTCCAAGCATGTTGGAAGGAGGATCCTTCACATGGCTGTGGATGTAAGCGCTGGATGATGAGCATCAGGATGATGTTCTAGTTTCTGCTTTGTACGATCAGTTGGATCATTTATATGTATATGTATGTACGCATCATGTTGTATGCTGGATATGATCAGTTGGATCATTTATATGTATGTACGCATCATGTTGGATGCTGGATATGATCACTTGGATCATTTATATGTATGTATGCATCATGTTGGATGTTGGATATGATCGGTTGGATCATTTGTATGTATTTTGTATATGCATCATGTTGGATGCTTGGACCACGTATCTGTATATGTATCAGGTGGATACATTGTATGATCAGGTAGATCATGTATGTTGATGGATACATTGTGTGGATCATGTATCTATGTATCAGATGGATACACTGTGTATGATGATATGTATCAGGTAGATACTTGGTGTGCATTAGATGGATGCATTGCATGATCAGGGTGATTGTGGATGACGAGCTTCTCCAAATGACATGCAGCAGGATGTTGCAGTGATGGTGATCAAGATGATCATGTGTACACCAAAATGATGTATGATGAGTATCAGATGATACTTTGTGGCCGTGGATCAGGTTGTGCAGATGAGCATGTCTGGGAGATCCTATAGGTTGGAGTTGCATACCCATAACAGCCTGGGATGCTCTTTCGAGACATTGCTCTAGGAGGACATGTAATTTGTGCCTTGGGAGATCTTCAGGCCAGAGTTGTGTACCCGTAACATCCTGAGATGCTCTTGCGAGGTTTTGTCCTATGGCATGTAATTTGCTCTTGGGAGATCTGAACAGGATGAAAAAGGCCTCAGATGCTTCAGCCAGGTTTTGCCATGACCACATGTAATTTTCTCCTGGGAGATCTGGATAGGATGAAAAAGCCCTCAGATGCTTCAGCCAGGTTTTGTGGTGGACCACATGTAATGTGCTCCTAGGAGATCTGACAGGTAGAGCTGTGTGCTCGTAACAACCTGGGATGCTTCAGCCAGGTTTTGTGGTGAGATCACATGTAATGTGCTCCTGGGAGATCCGACAGGTAGAGCCGTGTGCTCGTAACAACCTAGGATGCTTCAGCCAGGTTTTGTGATGGGTCACATGTAATGTGCTCCTGGGAGATCCTACAGGTAGAGCTGTGTGCTCGTAATATCCTGGGATGTTGTAGCCAGGTTTTGTGATGCACGTAATAAGTCTTGAGAATTCCACAGTATGGCCAGTGATGATGAAGACCTACATGTGGTGGGCCTACATCCAGTATGAAAAAGGACTGGCTCTGTAGAACTTCCTATGACAAGTAGATTCAGAGATTGGTTGAGATAGCAGTAGCAGTGACGATGATGATGACGATGCATCGATGATGATGATCCCGAGAAGAAGACTTGTCTAGCAGATCTGTGTCGAGAAATACCTTCCTAGTTAAGAGGGAGTGTTGATGTATATGTAACTTGGGAATGTATTTCATCAGTGTATTTTATATATATTTATTGTACCCTTATAAGAGATGTGTCATTCCTCTATAAGGAAGTGTCGTCATGTGGATTGACAAGTATCGCAAGTGTGTGTACTTGTCGATGGGTTATTAGACCACCATGTGTGGGGTCGACCCTGAAATATATATTATAATGTGAATGTACCTAGCTAGACAAGTCGGCCCCATAAGGTCACTGTGCAAACAAGTTAGTATAAATAGAGATAAGGTGATCTCTATTTAGTTCATTCGGAAAAAGTACATCTCTCTCACTCAGAAAGTGGCACACTAGTGAGGAGGAGGATCATCTACTACTAGGAGACTATCTCAATGTATTTTGGTTGTACTTTGGTTGAGCCATTGCTCTCTCTATCTCTGCGAAAGTTGTGGGGTTTTTCACCTTAGGGTTTTCCCCACATAAATGTTGTGTCTCTTGTCTCTTATGCTTTTGATTCTTGTGATGCTTGTCATACTTATTGTGATTGTCATGCATTGATATACTGTATATGTTATTCTCTCAGTAAAGATCCTAGAGTATTGTGAATTAATGCTCAAAATTTAACACCCTGTGGATGATTTCCCCATCCATAATCCATTTTTGGTGTGCCCACGTTTTGGGGAAAATCTATGGCCATCTTGTTTGTGAATTCCATTGCTAGAAATGTGTATCCATGCCCAATGTTTGTGCTTGCTATGTGAGAAATGAGAATGTTGGGGTATGGGTTATGGGTATCCATTGCTTTGGCTTGAGCTTGAGAGTAAGCATCTAGGGTTCAAATGTAGCCTGATAAACCCAGCTGTGGACTGGCTTGGCTGAGATGAAATGAGTAATTGGCTATGAATGAGCTGGAATGTCCCCTTTTCCTTGTAGAAATCATGCCCAGCTCGGGGGTGGTCTCTAAGTGCTGAAATAATACAGGCTGGGTAGAGACCTATGGTTGAGTGGAACGTTACAGTGACATAGCTAGTTGTTTGGGACAATTTCACAACGAAGATAAGTGTCCTCTGTCTATGTATTTTACTTCTGCAATGTTTAATCGATGCTTATATTGATATGATGTATGCATATAAAATGTGTGTGGATGATTTGTTTATTTCCGCTGTGCATATTCAATTGAGTTGCATCTGCACACAATCGTTTTTAATTGTATGAATCTACTGAATGGGATGAGTTTTTATGAAAATCCCCATAGATTGGCATCCTATTCCCTTCCTTGCATTGGGTCCAAGGGTGGGTACATTACATTTGGTATCAGAGCTGCTAGTTGCAGCATTGGGCCTTCATGGGCTACCTATCACATCTTGTAGAAGTAAGTATGCTTCCTGCTCATTATACACCATTAAGAAAAATTTCAAACTTTCAAATTTTCGAAAATTTTTCTAAGTGTTTTTGAAATTTTTTCTAAGTCTATATCGGAAACAACTTACGAGTTTTCGTCTGCAATGGAGGCGAAGCTTAGCGAGTTTGTCCGCAACGTCGGAAAGAACTGACGATTTTTTGCCGAAATGGTCGATCGGAAATTTTTAAGTTCGCCAAACCGGAAGAACTCAGCGAGTTCGTCTGCAACGACGGCAAAACTCAGCAAGTTCATCCGCAACGGCGAAAAAAGTTGGTGATTTTCCGCCGCAGCGTCGGAAGGAATTGGCGAGTTTCTGTCATAGTGATGGAAGGAAAAGCTGATTTTTCGACTGGAAGAACTCAACAAGTTCGTCTGCAACGGCGAAAAAAGTTGGTGAGTTTCCGCCATAGCGTCGGAAGGAATTGGCGAGTTTCTGCCGCAGTGACGGAAGGAAAAGCTGAGTTTTCGACCGGAAGAACTCAGAAGTTGGTCCACAATGGCGGAAGAACTTAGCGAGTTGGTCCGCAACGACAGAAGGACTCAGCAAGCCCCCTTGACCCCTGTCATCCCCCTGAGACAGTCATGCATTGTGAAAGAATTTTTGTGGGGTGAAATGGATATTTTGCTCCTTGATGGGTAATTCAATGGTTTGGAATTGTGGAAAGTACTTCCACGGTAAAGGAAAGCAAGTCCCTTGGTTGAATGAGGAACAAGGACATATGGTGGACCCTGAAAAAGACTCTGTATGGATATGGAATGGATTAAATCGCAATGCTAATAAAGGGAAATCTCTCACCTTGAAATATTTCTGTTTATAACATAAAGTATTGCATGTTTGAAAAATAGTAAGAATGAATGTTATACAAGTATGTATATATTGAATTGCTACTTGGTGAGAAATGACAACTAATGATTCCTTGCGTGCTTGGTAGGGAATCCAAGAAAATGATCAGCTATGATGTGGAGGAGGAACTGCATGTCATGATAAGGAATTGGAAAGGGAGAATTCCTTAACTCCTATCTTGCTAATGTGTTTTTATTTCCTGAGTTTTATATACTGGAAATTATGGCATAGGGATGCTGGAAATGCAAGAGAATAATGCATATGAATTAGTGGGCATGATTAGAGAATCATCGCATAATGTATGTGAATTGCTTATGCATGAGCATGATGTTGCATATTAATAAAATAGTGAAGTTACACATGCAATAGCCCATTAATGGTGTTGCTTATGGTTGATCACCAGTAATGTTGTTGATAATGGTTGTATGAATTAGACCATAGAAGCATGATTGAAAATGTAAGAGATTAGATAGCTGAAATAAATATGCACTAGATGGCATATTGATAAACATTGCACAGTGAATGTGAAAATGTTTGTGCCTATATGTATATGATATTGCATGTTGGTAAAAAGTGAGGTTTTGCATATGCAATGAGCCACTTAAAGATGATTATGGTGGTTATTAAATAACTAGTTGTGTTTGCAATGGTTATAGGACCAAAGACAATCGAAGCATGATTAAGGATGTGGACGATGGTTGTTGTATATGAACAAACACAAAAACCTTATGAAGAAAGGATGGTGCAACAAATATGTGATCATGAGGTTGGAAAAAGGACCGTGTAGCCCTGGTAAGAGGCCAATTGATCAGGTAACATCAAGCGATGTTAATGACAGCCATGTAGGTAATGGTTATTTATGCTTAAATTGCATGAATGTTGAAAGAGGATTTGGTAAGATCCCTTCAACTATATTTAAACTATGTTGATTGGTTTGCATGTGGTATTAAGTGCCTGAATGTGAATATAATCCTACCAAGTATGGTCAGGAGTGGGTAAGTGAAGGCAAGGAACCTCACACCCTATAGTTTCTTAGAAACCTCAATGCATTCATATGAAATTATATCAGGCCATTTGTGTATGTTGGTTGTGAGTTTAACAATCAAAGCAAGTAATGACTTATGGTCCTGTTGTAGTATATGCCATATGAGATAATCTTGGTTAGACCATAATATGTTGGAATGCATAGTATTCATGGACTAATGCAAGGTTGTATTGAGGGGTTATGCATTGAGTGAATGCACATTAAAATATTATGTAAATGTTGTGAATGCACATGTATATGTATAAGTGCACATGTTAAGATGCATTGTGAGAATGCATGGTTGTGATATATATACGTTCAATGCAATTAGATAATAGATGAGATGGTGAACTATTGTTAATCCTGAGACCATTTCATGAGCTGCTGTGAATGTAGGAAAATGATTGCATGAAGAAGGTAGACATGATGATGGGCTACTAGAGTGCTCTGTTGGAAGGACAGAATTGCATGAAATGTGAAGTAATGAGTATTTACTGTTTATCTAAATTGCATGGATAGTGCGACTGTGTCTTGCAATTTTATTATGATAATAATGCATATATAAAGATGTATATATTTCATTGCATTTAAAATGTTAATAGCTGAAAGTGTTTGAATTATTGAGAGTTATAATTCTGAGATCACTTCAATTACTGTTGTAGCAATGAAGAGAGTATATGCATACATACTCACAATGTGTTTGGCTTATTCAAGTTCATATTCTAGGTAGAAATGTCTTAAGTATGGCAACGAGGATAAGTCCATAGTAAAGACTATGATCTACCATGTGCAGACGCTAAAGGTTATGAGAGGGTTCTCATGGTTGTAAAGTATGCATGAAACAAATCTGAAAATTCTTTGGTTTAAATTTATGAGAATAATCTCATGGTGGTAAATCTAATTTCTGTAGGAAAACAGATTTACAAATTTCAGATTTGAGAATTTGCTTATAATTGCTAATGATTGTTTAGCTTCTATAAAGATTGTGTTAGGAGGACATATCGTAGGTGGATGTTCATGTATGGTAGCAAGGGTGAAACCATAATGGACAGAGTGATACCACTTACAAGAGCCAAATGATATGAGGGTAGCCTCACGGTTAAACAAATCAATTTCTGTAGGAGACATAATTGCAAATTCATGTTGAATTAATTATTAATGTTATTGATTGGTTATGGAACAATCATATTTGAAGCTTATTGCTAAATGTTGCTGACTGTTTGGCTATTTGATAAGTGTGCCAGGATGACACATTGCAGGAAGACCACATGTGATGGCCTGCAGAAGCCAAACTAGATGGGAATGACCCCATCCTTTGGAAATGGGTTTCGGGTGAAACGCCATTGTAAATGTGACAATGTCTCAACCGAACTGCATATCGGTAAAGCCATGTGAGTGAGATGGTGAAATTATGCCAAGAAGGCATGTGTGGGTTATGGAAAGTGAAAATATTGGGGTGGAAAACCGAAGTACTATTGACTTAGAGAAGGGAGCCCCCATTCTTCGCAAATGAAGGAAAGATACGTCTGTAAAATGGATGAGTATTCTGTAACCTCAACTAAGAATATACATGTTTGGTTATTAGATTTAAAATGCAGAGCATGTTTTATTATGTCAGACTGCTTGAGTATGATTAGGGCCTACATGACTCCCATCAGAAAGGGATGCATACCTTTCGGGTGCTGGGTTATGTTAGGGTTGTCAATATTGACTACACCCTAAGGGAATGGATGCATTCCTGGTGTTTCAATACTTGATAGTGAATGTTATGCAATATGGTTACAATTTTAGATCAGCAATACTGATGATCCTGCTTATTCTTCTTATGCTATCAGCTTACACAGGTGCAATTTGGTGTTGCGCGCTCAGAGGCAGAGTGAAGAAAGAGTACTCAAGAGGAATGTATGAGCAGTGGTAACCTTGTGAAGTGTGAGTGGGTATCATGGGGACATGATAGCCTGCAATCAATAAAGTCACCTAAAGAGTTCCTAAAGGGAACCACCGGTTTGCACAAGAGAAGGAATGCCATCCTTGTGTGGGTGAATAATTGTTATGCGCATGAAGGGTTGTGACACGTGTGAAAGGATGATGCAAGCCTAAGGCAGAGTGGTAGAGCCTTGACCTATAATGGTCGGTGGCACAGTTTCCTTCCATTGGTTGATGACCCAGACGAATGTGCTAGCTCGGAAATGGAGAGGGCCAACCAGGTATGGGACTGGTTGGGCACCACAAATGCTTGGTAAATCCAATCGGCGTGAAGGTGTACTGGTTGGGCATTAAATACTTGATGTTATGGAGCAGCATACATGTTGGCCAAACATCCAAGTCCATAGGTGATCCCAAGGCTTGCAAAGCGAAGTAGGACCCTGTGGACCAGAAAAGGAAATGCACAATACAGATAAGTATTCATTTTCATTTATTTCTTGTTTGAAATAGTGAAGATTTCGGGTATAAATATTCTAACAGCTAAGCTGATACACTATTGTTTCTTGTTAGAAACTTTGGTCATTGCAGGAAAGCAAGGACCCTGAAAGAACTATAAATTCTTGGTAAAACCAGAGAGTAACTAGTTGTGCACTAAAATTCCTGGTAAACCAGAGAGTAACTGGTTGTGCACTATAAATTCTTGGTAAATCCAGAGAGTAACTGATGCTCGATAAATTCAGAAAATAGTTGGTGGGAACATTAACCACTTGATGTTGTGGAGCAGTTGGCGTGCTGGCCAAACATTCCTTAATTAATTAATAAAACCAGTCGATGTACTGGCATGGCATTGCTATTCGAATGGTTGTGGAGTATCCTGCGTGCTAGTTCAACATTCATTATTGTATCCATGGGGAATCCAATGCTTGAAAAGCAAAGAAGGAGCCCGTGGAATAAAGGGAAGACATCCAATACAGATAAGTATCTGGTTATCTTGCAGCTTCTTGCTTATTTAATATGAATATATGTGTATATGATTTGGTTATGATTTCCTAAGCTCTTGTTTAGAGATAAACCCTATGAGAATAAACTAAACATGTGAATTAATTCAATGTTTGAGTATAGGTATTGCTGGAAGCAAGGATTATGAAGGCATCCTAGAGATGCATGTGGACATGTGATCATCCTAAAGAGCTCAGTATGAGCAGTAATGAAAGATAGTGCTAGTGGACATGAGGGGGTCATAGTAGCCAAAGGTTTTGTAGGTAACTATGGAGGAGGGTTCCTAGTTGAAAATCCTTAGACAGACCTTAGACACTAACTGTCATAGCCAAGAAAGGAAAGTCAGAGCATTCACATTGAAGTGAAAGAGACTAAGGAGCATAGAACCACAAGTAATGGTGTGGCTCCGGATTGAAACAAGACTAAGAGGGGGAAACTCTTACTCTTCTCTTTCCTTTTTGACTGATGCATCTTGAAAACAAAGGATTGTTGAGTGCATGTCATAGCTGAAAATAGATTGTGTTTAATTGCTTGAAATGAATTGTGAATGTTGAACTAGTTATTTCCCCGTGAAAGGATGAACATGAATGAGTTCATGTGTATGTTGGGAAAGTATGAAAAGTGTGGAAGTATCATGAGTGAAGCATGGACGTTCCAAGTCAATTGGGAAAATAACTGACTAATTTTGATATTGTGTTATGCTTGTCCTAACAGGGATTGCCATAATGAGTCTCATAGGTGAGACATTGAAAGCCATTGGTTGTAGTTGTTACCAACCAAGTGTTGCTAGTGAGCAAAGTGAGAACCAGTTGTGCACATTGAACATGGAAGCAGACCAAAAGCTATTTGTTTTGGCTAAAAATCTTCCTCAGATAGTTTCCAAGGCAACAAGAAAGATGGAATCCATGAAATTCCAGACTTGTAGACTAGCTGGAAGGTGAATAAAAGGAAGGGATTGTTGTGGAAGCAATGCCCACCTGCAGAGATTGAAGATTGAAGCCAACAGGAGCAGTTTGTGAAGACCAAAGGAATTAGTCATGAAAACCCAAGTAAAGAGGTGAAATGCAGGACATACCTGCCACCATTTGTGAATTTTGAAGCATGTGTAAAGTGGGTATATATTCTGAAGTGTTGGAACATCGAGGACAATGTTATTCCAAGAGGAGGGGAATGTAATGTCCCCATTTTGACCCCATTATATTAAAATGTAAATGATGTAATATTGTTATAAAATCATGGTGAGGAGCTCAAGGCCAAGGCCTCACCATCGATTTATTGATGCATACGGTCTGCGTGCTAGCCAGGCACATTGGAATTTCAACGTCATGTAATATGCATTTGAATAAAAATACCCACAACTAGCTATGCAATGCAACAAAGAGATGGGGGCATGATTTTACAAGGAATTGGGAGGAAAAACATTCAAACCCTTGAGCCAACCAAGTCAAGCCAAGTGTCAATGAGAGAACCCATCAAACCCTCAACTACCCATGTTGACTTTTGTACCCAATCATTGATTTCTCCCAAGAGTTGGTTGAGGTAGTTAATGCCTTAGGGAATGAGAGGTATGGCTATCAAAATTCAAGTATGGGCAAGACACCCTGCATGGGAAATCACGTTTTGCTTCTTGGGCAAGAAAAGAGCCATGAATTTCTCCCCCAAGCCATTACCCATCAACCAGTTTTGCTCTCTCACGAAGGGGGAGCTCCCTGGGCATTTTCCAGCCACGTTTTTATGGTTTTTCTTTGATCTCTAGTTGGGAAGAGGGCGTTTTTGTGTTGCAGAGTGGTTGGGAGTATGGGATCTTAATTTGGGGTTTCATTAGGGCTGCTTTGGCCATTTAGATGCCCAAAAATACCCATGGAAAATCAAGTTGGTTCCTTGTGGATGATTTCCCCATCCATAATCCATTTTTGGTGTGCCCACGTTTTGGGGAAAATCTATGGCCATCTTGTTTGTGAATTCCATTGCTGGAAATGTGTATCCATGCCCAATGTTTGTGCTTGCTGTGTGAGAAATGAGAATGTTGGGGTATGGGTTATGGGTATCCATTGCTTTGGATTGAGCTTGAGAGTAAGCATCCAGGGTTCAAATGTAGCCTGATAAACCCAGCTGTGGACTGGCTTGGCTGAGATGAAATGAGTAATTGGCTATGAATGAGCTGGAATGTCCCCTTTTCCTTGTAGAAATCATGCCTAGCTCGGGGGTGGTCTCTGAGTGCTAAAATAATACAGGTTGGGTAGAGACCTATGGTTGGGTGGAACGTTGCAGCGACATAGCTAGTTGTTTGGGACAATTTCACAACAAAGATAAATGTCCTCTGTCTATGTATTTTACTTCTGCAATGTTTAATCGATGATTATATTGATATGATGTATGCATATAAAATGTGTGTGGATGATTTGTTTATTTCCGTTGTGCATATTCAATTGAGTTGCATCTGCACACAATGGTTTTTAATTGTTTGAATCTACTAAATGGGCTGAGTTTTTATGAAAAGCCCCATAAATTGGCATCCTGTTCCCTTCCATGCATTGGGTCCAAGGGTGGGTACGTTACAAATGCATTTCTTCCAGGATGAACCCAATCCTATACTTCCAGGATCGGAAGTTATCATCCCCTTTAAGCTTTATCCTCAAGCTTGGTGTGGTGATACATCTTTACAGAGTACTTCAAATGGAAATAGAAAAGATTTAGGTCTTACCACTTGATTTGCTAAAAATTGGATCTAGTGCCAAATTAGGGTTTGTTAGTGAAACCCTAAAAATTCAAACTATGAATTTCAAACTTCTGAAAGGATGGAAAGATGCGCCTTGATGAGCTGATCAAGCTGGTATACTTAGAATTTGAAAACTGCAAAGTTTCACCCGTCAAAATTGCCTTTTAGATTTTTGGATTCACTAGGGAGGACCCTGAATTAGGGTTTGAGTTTCCCGAAGCTTCCAACTATGGTCTTAGATTTTAGAAATTCCACTTTTGTGGAAACCCTAATGTTTAGGTCAAAATCTGAAAATGCTCAGAATTGAATTCTGTTTCGACAGAAAGACGTGCCTTGCTGAAGAGAGTCAATCTAGCCTCCCGACTTTCAAGATCTGTGGAGATAAACCCAAAAAAAAAGAAACCCTAGCTTCCACAACTACACAGTGTCTTCTTCTCAGGTTAGCTCTGATACCATGTTAGATTTTAAGCATCAATTCAATATGATTTAGGATCTTATCTGAGAGAATAACATGTACAACATATCAATCACAAGAAGCAATCACAAGAGACAATAGACACATAGAGTTTCCTTGGGAAAAACTAATAAGGTGAAAAACCCCAATAACTTCCTTAGAGATAGATAGAGCAATGATATAACTCAAGTACAAGAGATAGTTCTCCTAGCAGCTTCTCCTCCTCCTCCACAAGTGCACCACTCTCCAATGAGTGTATGAGTGAGAAACTGAATGATCAAATAGAGTTCCTCCCGCACTCTATTTATACTTAACTTGACTTTGCTAATAAACTAGCAGGGCCGACTTCTCTAGGAGAGTCTAATAACCCATTGTAACTCTAATTAGGGCCGACCCCACACTTGGTGGTCTAATAAACCATCACATGTAGGTTGCAACACTTGCGACACTTGTTAATACAAATGACGACACTTTTGTGTAGAGGAATAATACCATCTCTATAGGAGTACAATATACATATGTGAAATATATTCCGAAGTTACAAATACATCAACAGGTTCTCTGATAACTTCACACAACTCTGGTTGTCACAATAGATACAAGTAGCATCCAACTAGAGATCAAATAAATCGAACAGTAGCTTCCTTAGCCATACTTCCTCGCAACTGGCCAGACAAGCTACGACATACTCTGCTTCGGTTGTACTCAGTGTTATGCAGGATTGCTTCCTGCTAAACCAAGATATCACACCTGATCCCATACTGATGCGGCACCTCGAAGTGCTCTTCCTATTTCCAGCACTGCTTTCCCAATCTGAATCAACATAACCCTCCAGGTTAAACTTTTGATTCGCATCATACTTGAGCCCATAATCAACCGTACCCTTCATGTACCTCAAAATATGCTTTACAACAATCAGGTGAACATGTCTAGGATTCGTTAGGAACTAGCTCAAGGTGTTCATCGCAAAGCAAATATCTGGTCTTGTGTTCATCAGGTACATCAAGGACCTGACGATACATTGTGGCATCAACTGACTCTAATGAAGCATCACACAATAGCATCAGGTTTAATGCCATAGGTGTGGCCATGGCCTTGTAGTGCATCATCCCGAACCGCTTCAGGATATCTACTGCATACTTCCTTTATCCAAGGAAGATTCCATCTGCACTCTACCACACCTCCATACCTAGAAAGTAATGCATCATACCCAGAAAGTAATGCATCATACCCAAGTCCTTCATCTCGAACTCGGTAGCAAGCTTCCTCTTCGTATCAACAATCAATCCAATCTCACCTGTCACAAATAGGTCATCCACATACA
Organism: Larix kaempferi; assembly: GCA_027924585.1. NCBI lineage: Eukaryota > Viridiplantae > Streptophyta > Pinopsida > Pinales > Pinaceae > Larix > Larix kaempferi. The sequence goes on from BSBM01000368.1 coordinate 12,478,929, forward strand.
GTAGGAGTATCACTAGATTGCCTTCCTCAACCTTGTAGCAAATGTTGGAATCCACTTTACTCTTGGTAAATCCTAAACTGGATAGGAAGCTGTCTATCTTGTCATACCATGTCCTGGGTGCTTGCTTCAATCTATACAAGTATTTCTTCAATCTGCACACATATGACTCCCTATCATGTGTCTCAAAATTGAGTGGGTGCTCCACATACCCTTCCTCTTCGACTACACCGTTCAAGAAAGTTGTCTTGACATCCATCTGGTGTATCCTCCGCTTCATTACTGTAGCCAGAGCGAGTATTGTTCTGATGGAAGTGTATCTAGCTATAGGTACAAAAGTCTCTTCATAATCTATCCCTTCTTTCTGGGAGAAGCCACGAGCCGCAAACCTTGCCTTGTATTTCTCTTGCTGCCATCTGCAGCATGCTTGATCTTGTAGATCTACTTGGAAGTCACAATAGAATTCCCTTTTGGTATCAGGACCACATCCCATACATCATTCTTCATGATCGAATGGTACTCCTTGATCATGGCATTCTTCCATTACTGAATCCTGGATCATGGGAACTTCACATTCTTCAATATCTTCAGTATATATTTTTCTTCATTGCTAGAACAAATGTTGTTGTCCTTCTTTTGTAGGTGATTGTACATGATCTTTCCTACAAGTCAAATTCAATTGCATGATTAGAAACTTCTCATAGTTTTCAGAACAAAATATTACACATAAGAATATATGTCATACAGTCATGCAATTATCTTAGCCAATGCTTCAATACAACATTTATCCATATTCCGTAACTTTCTAGATGCCTTCCATCTCTACCAGAACATTGTTAAGAGTGTGCAAAACTCCCATCATGTCAGCAAAGAGGTTTCATTCTAGATAAGTAGCAATGTAATGTTGTACAGTACCATAGGCCACTTACCCATTACTTGCATATTAGTAGTATCTTGTTCATTAATGAAACTTTTCTAATATGCATAATATACATCCTAAATCTAGGAACATAAGTATGTACATGAATGGACAACATTATTTAAGTAATCATATGACAATTCAAATACTTATCTTTGTTTAGTTGTTGGGTGGACTCCCTCTCGATCTTTGCTTCCTTGCAAGAACTACTGGAGTGTGATCCCTCTTGATCTTTGCTTCCTTGCAGGAACTACTGGAGTGTGCTCCCTCTTGATCTTTGCTTCCATGCAGGAACTACTGGAGTGTGCTCCCTCTTGATCTTTGCTTCCTTGATTATCTGTCTTTGAGCTTATATCCATCCTGGACCACTATGCATGCTTAAGTGTGCACTAGTGTCATCATTGTGTCATCTGGATTATCATGCTTGTCTAACATACTCAAACAATGTCTTCTTTTTTCTCTTAGAGACCTCGTGCTAGCAACCTACATATCTCATAAGTTAATAATTGTAGAACCAAGTTATACATACCTCGTAAGTAGAAATTCTATGTGATCCATGAATATGGATGAGTCTTTGTCTTCATGTCACCATGGTCATATGTTCTTGATCTAGAACTTGATTTGTCTTTCTTGATGTACCCTTCATGTTGGTTGACAACATCATCCTCATACAACACCATAGTGTATTAGTACAATCATAAGTGTCATACCCCTAATCAATGAATGTCTTCTATCATTCATATGCATTCATACTTTTACTAGGGTGATAAGACAAGTCTAAAATTAATCAAGATTGTACTAACCTCAATTATATGAAGACAAACATATCATAAACTTAATCATGAACACATTTCAAAACATGCCTGTATCTCCTCAAGTCATACTTGTCGGGATTTCTTGTAGTCTTATGATGTAAGGCCTTAGCCTCATCTCCCTTTGGAAGTGGAATCTCTTCACTTATGTAGGTGTCCAAATCACTCTCTTCTAGGATTAACCCAATCCACTTTGACTTGATGAAGCTGTATCTGGAGTTGGATTAGGGTTTGTCAGAGAAACCCTAAAAATTCAAACTTTGAATTTCAAACTTCTAATTGGATGAAAAGATGAGCCTTGTTGAGATGATCAAGCTGGTATACTTCAATTTTGAACCCTCAAAATTGACTTTGAAAGTTTCGAATCTACAGGTTCTGTCAAATTCTGGTTTTCTGGTCAAAATCCTGAACTAGGGTTTGATAGAGCCTGGGGTTCTACCCAACCAAAAAATTTGATCTTGGTCTCTAAATTTCTATATTTATGAGGAGCATCGAACTGTGGTATTAGATTTCAAAAATTCCAACCTTCTCTGAAACCCTAATTTCCCACAGCAGTGACAAACCAAAAATGAAAGTGCTCAGAATCCAATTCTGTTTGGACATAAATATATTCCATATTGTTTCTGATGTATCTCTGAAATTTCAGATCCTCAGGGTATGAAACTTTGGCCTGTGGTAGAATGACTTGTCATCTTTCCAACCCCACAGATCTAAGCTCAAATGGATTTTCTGAGAGAGAGATATGCCAAGTGTCGCAACATGACCTATTTATGGGATAAAACAGGATAGCGAACTTGTACGGAGTGCCACGTGTCATTGGTTCAACTTCGGCCTCTGAAACCTAGACCTGTGAAACTACAGTCCATGCTCTTACTGTCACTTTTCACAGAATTTCATTTGGAGCTTCCTAGCCCAAGTTGTGACCTTTTTTCCTAGGTCACCTATTTATGATTGAGATATTAAAGAGGAAGAAACCCTAAATTGTACGGATCATAAAACAGAAAGTATAGTGGATTAGATGTTGTGCTTCAGACACAATGTACATGGGGATGTTAAATTCAACCTGTACAAGTTTAAAAAACTTAACCTTTGCCAAACTGGATTTATAGCGAAAGTGCCACGATGAATAGTTTTTACTATATCAAGCCCTAGCTTCCAATTTGTCGCAAGTGCAACAAATGTCATAAATGCCATACAATGCCTTCCTTCAGGATAGCTCTGATACCATGTTAGTTTTTCATCATTTAATTCAATATGATCTAGGATATTAATTGAAAGAGAAACATGTACAGTATATCAAGCATTAGAGACAAGAGACAAGAGACACAAAGCATTTCACCGGGGAAAACCAGGAAGGTGAAAAACCCCACAACTTCCTCAGAGATAGAATAAGCACCAATACAAGGATCACCAAGATGAATCCACAAAAGATAAATTTCTGCAGCAGCTACTCCTCCTCCACTTGTGCGCACTCCTCCTCTCTCTCACTAATGCGAAGTGAATGAATGAGAGAATGTGTCAAATGAGAGAGTCACACTCTCTATTTATACTTTTACTTTCACTTGACCTTTACTCAACTAGGTCGGCCCCCACTTAACCATTTAACATAATGTTTATTGGGCCGACCCCACTAGGGTGGTCTAATAACCCTTTAACCCACATGAATCATACAGGGCTGACCCCATCAAGGTGGTATAATAACCCATCAAATATAAGTTATGACACTTACAATATAACTTGCGACACTTGCAAGTACAAATGATGACACTTTCAATCAAAGGAATAATACATCTCCGTTGGGGATACAATAAAGTACAAATGTAATACATACAATATACAAGCGAATATCTTTGGAAGTTACAAATACATCAACATAATATTGTATAGATACGGCCATAACCCTACTCTTTATCTTATAATTATTAATCTTAAAAAACTTGTAAAGACATGATAATACATGAGTTTGAAGTTTGGGTAATTTTAGTGATATGATTGACTCTATTGTTTATATTGAAATGCATTAATTTAAGGTTTAAGAAATCTAAAATATAGAAATGTATGTGCTAAAATACAAAAAGGAGAGAGCCATATACTTGCAAAAGCATGATTTGTAATTTCAAAACAAAGGTTACCAATAACTTCATACAACCTAATAATGTGGTTTAATGGTGCACATTGAATATATACACATGATTTTATCCATAATATAAAATGATACCTCCAAGTGAAATAAGAATATGGAATAAATGGAATGCATTTATTGTTTGGCTCTCCAAGTTGAATTTTTTGTGCACAAGGCATTCGATATGATATGAAAATGGAACATAAATACAAATGATAATCTCTCTCTCTCTCTCTCTCATATATATATATATATATATATGCCTCCTCTTAGCAGAGATGATGGTATTCTTTTCTTGACAGAAGACTTAAAGATCTGCATCAAGTTTTCTCCAAGACAGTTCACAAATAGCAAGGCTCAACTCATGATTTTATGGGAAGTACTTAAGGTGTCTCACAGAAAGAACATTTCAAGGTTGCAATTATTTTTAGAATATAATATGGTAGTGGATTGGGCCAGGGAAAAGATCCATATCGTGGCTCCTCATATTCAACACCCATTGTCAGCAATCCGATATCGGTTAATAGCCTTCGAGAGCGCATCCTTCACCCACATTTATAGAGAAATGAATGTTGAAGTAGATGTGTGATCCAAAATGGATTTGGCCTTGGAGCCGGGATTAATAGAGGTGCAAGAATTTAGTGAAGGTCAAGTTAGGGAGTAATACATTTTATATTAGTAGAATGGAACAAAAGATGAAAAGTTTTGTATTTTGATGTATTTGTTCTAATTATGTATATATATGAAATGTATACATAATAGATGTGAGAATAAATACCTCTACCATCAAATCCAGAGGCATGATTAGTGCCTCTACCACCAAATCTAGAGACAATATTAGTACCTCCACCAGATAACAGTCTAGTAACCAACATTTGGTATATCTCTCAACTATGAGTCATATGACCCAATGTGACCATATTGTCTACAAAAACAATGATTGAATTGGGTGTCACAACTAGTGGGTCATCTACTAGAAGAGGAGAGGGTGGTTGGTTAACTAGTGGATGCGAATATGGTGGTCATTCAAACCATGGAGGTAGATCGACATGTGGAGGAGGATATGGTGGTCGATTGACCCATGGAGGTGGATCGACCTATGGAGGACGAGATGGTGGTTGATCGATATGTGGAAGTGGTTCAATTTATGGATAAGGAGATGGAGGATGATATGGAGGATCACCATCCAAAGGATATGAATCGAATTAAGAAGATTGACTATGATGGTGGCCCCTCATCCTCTCCACTAGCCTAAATGTACTTACAATATGACGCATCAATATCAACATATCACACATAAGTTTCACTCATATCTGTGAGAGATGTACGTTTTGTCTAATACGGATATTTCATAGTGAGTGCACTCTGTGCTGAACCATTAGTCCACATAATTGATCGGCCACCTCTTGATGTAATCTATGATCTATCCTACATCGTAGGCCTAACCTCTGTAACTGAGGTAGCTCACTAACCTCATCCATATCCTTGTGAGGTTGGGGAGGCACATCACCATCATATGTGCCAACATATGAAAAATAGTAGACAACGTTAATTAGATAATTTAAATAGTAATCAGATAATTAAATAACATGTTACAATAAATCACACATGAATTAAATAATCAAATAAAATTAAACTAGATCAATCAAAACATAACAATAATATTACCTCTAGCATTTGGTGGCTCATCTCGGGTAAATCAGATGTTCAAACATCCTTTCCAGTCCATTCCTACATATGAGTACTACACAAGGTCCATGGTATAATCATCCTCACTGGAGAGAATCTCCAATACCTCTGGAGTGATCCTACATGGGAAATCCAATTGGCCCCTCTTGGGTAACATCTACCCCCACATGCACATAACCCCATTGGCCCTTGGCCTAGGAGGGTTTGGTAGAATGAGGGCTCGGTGGATGGAAACCTATTCAAAAATAAGGAAAAAAACTCTTAAGAAAATGGGAAGACCACCCTCCCATCAAACATAGCACGATAACAATCCAAAGCAAAACAAAATGGTCACAAACAAATAGTAGACTGCCTAATACATCTACGTGTCTACTCTAAATAATATACATAGCACAAAAGGTGGAAACTAATGCACTTCCCATCAAAGGTGTGGTGGGCCACTATCATGACCAAAGTGAGAGGAACCTGGGCCTCCTCTTCACTAAATGCATGTAAATCAAACTAGCCGTTGAAAACTTGGAAGCTAGAAGGGGTAGTGATTTCCCAATTGACATATCTCTAAACATATGCTAGTTGACTCTGTCTTGCAATGCTTGGTGGGAGATAGGAGAACTAGGAAAAATACTCCCCTCTCCTAGATAGCCTAGTAATGAAATATATGTCCTATGTTGGAATATTCACACCATCATTTTTATATTTTGCATGCTGCATGCAACTGCATGATCCAGTCACCTTCTTGGTGGTCTCCCCAGCACCTAGAGCTCACTTTCAGCTCCCCAGAGCCTGTCTTTAGACCCCAGTTGGCATCCTACCTACCTAATGTGCCCTATTTGACTATTCTGCATGACAAGTGTTCCTTTGCTCACCTACCACCAGTTATCACTCAATTAGAGTGTCTTATCTCACCTACGAGGAGTTATCATTCAATTAGTGCATTGATTGAGTAGTTCTTCCACTGATTTCTCATGTTGACTTCCTGTAGCTCCTATTTATCTAGTTATGGAGTGCCACTTGACCATTAGACAGCCTCATGTGCCCTCCTTGGAGTTTCCATCCCCTAATTTATTCTTAGATGGTTCGTTAGATCGAATGATACAAAGCCAAAAGATGTTCCAAAATATTTCTAAAAAGAGATCGAATGATACAAAGCGAAAAGATGTTCCATATCAGTCAGATGGGATTTCGAACCCAAAGAAGAATAAGAAATCTCAGAAAGAGAGATCCAAGTGCACATATTGTCATCGAGGATTTCATCCTGAGAGTTCTTGTATGAAGAATACTATAGACTTGATGGCTCAATTACTTGAGAAGAACAATCTTCCTATACCTGCATGTGCAAGGAAGAAAGATACTAATACTGAACCTTCTAGATCTGAGGACAATGAGAGATGCCATGCCCTCGTGGAAAGTGCATCAATAGATTCTTCATTCATCATAGATTCAAGAGCTTCAAGACATATGTATTCCTCCAGAGATCTCTTCTCCAACTTCGAAAGCTCAGTTGGCCCTTCCATCATGTTGGTCAATGATTTAGAAGTCTCCTCTCAAGGGATTGGAAGAATCAATCTTGACCATGGTTACTTTTCTGATGTGTTTTATGTTCCTTATCTCACAACAAATCTACTTTTAGTGTATCAAATGAATCATATTGGAGAGCCCAAAAGAGTGATATTTTCTCCAAATGAAGTCGAGATACAAAACATGGTTTCAGGTGAAATCATTGCAAAAGGAGTTGCAAATCACAACTCCAAACTATATGAGTTCTCACACTTCTTACCTCTCTCGAAGCAATCAACTCTCCATACTCATTCCAATGAAGAAAGAAGATTGTGGCATGAAAGATTTGGGCATCTTAACTATCAATACTTGCATGACATGCATGCAAAGGAGATGGTTGATGGGCTGCCCAAGGTCAAGTTTTCCAAGGGAAACTATCATGGTTGTTTGATGGGGAAGCATCCTGAGAAGAAATTTGACAAGGGGAAGGCTAGGAGAGCCTCTCATCCTCTAGATCTCATCCATAGTGACGTAGCTGGTCCATTTCCAGATCTGTCTATAAACAAATCAAGGTATGTGCTCACTTTTATTGATGATTATTCCAGATTCACTTGGGTATATTTCCTTAGATTGAAATCAGAAGTTTTTGGATTCTTTAAGTTTTTCAAGTCTTCTGTAGAGAAATTTTCAGATAGGAAGATAAAAGCCATTCGCTCTAACAATGGTGGTGAGTACATAAAGGGTGAGTTTCAAAACTTTTGTACTGAAGAGGGCATTGAGATGAAAAATACTATTCCCTTAACACCACAGCAGAATGGTGTAGCTGAAAGGAAGAACATAACATTGAAATACATGGCCACCCGCATGCTAAAGTTGAAAGGGTTGCACCCTAGTCTTTGGGAAGAAGCCATTAATTGTGCCTCCTATCTTCAGAATAGAGTTCCTCACAAGGGACTCAATGACATTAATCCTTTCGAATCATGGATGGGATACAAACCTGATGTATCTCATTTCAAATTGTTTGGATCCAAAGCATGGGAAAGGATTCCAACTGACAAAAAGAGATCCCTTGATCCACAAAGCAAAGAGTGCATTATGGTGGTATATGCATTGGATGCAAAGGCCTACAATTTACTTGATCCTACTTCCATGATCACATTCCTGGAAAGGAGTGTACAGTTTGAGGAGTGGCCTCTCCATGATACTCTTTTTGTTGAGCTTGATAGCTTGCCTACCACTCCTCCTTTGATTGATGATCAAGAGAGTGAAGCTTCTTCACATGAGACTTCATATTTAGAATCTGAAGATGGTGATGATGATGAGGGAATGCTAGATCCAAATCTACAAGAACCTGAAGGTCTAGCAACTAATGATGAAGATGAGCGAATGGGAGATCCAGATCCACAAGAACCTGAAGATCTCTCACCTGATGATCCTCCTCTTCCTTGATGGGAAGCCATTACACTCTGATTTGCCGGTGATTTGGTTGGTGATCCACATGATCATAGAAGAACCAGATCATATTTTCAGAATGGAAGGTTTCATCCTTCTCACATTGCTGATCCATTTCAGATTGATCGATCCTTCTTCAAAAAAGGAGGACACTTACCTCCTTTAGGGTGAGTGATGATATGCTACATTAGCATCCTTCAATCTATTTTGAGGGAGGGATTTCTTCCCACTGGGTTTTCCCTCTTTCCCCACTTAGTTTATTTAGATTGATTGTATGGGGTGACCTTTGGTCTTAGTCACCAGGGCCCTATTTTTCAGATTTATTTTATTATCTCATAGTATAGCTTGCGGGGGGGGGGGTGTTGGAATATTCACACCATCATTTTATATTTTGCATGCATGCATGCAAATATGCATGCTGCATGCATCCATTCATCATCTTAGTGGTCTCCCTAGCACCTAGAGCTCACTTTCATCTCCCCAGAGCCTGTCTTTAGCTCCCAATTTGTAAAATTAGTCACAGCAGATCTAATGAACAAGTAAATCAATCACAACAGATGAACATAGAAAATATGGTGCAAAACTGTGCAAAACATGCAGCAGTGCTCAATATCCCAGAAAGGGTGAATGAATTACAATAGAATACAATCTGACACAATGACTAAGCAATTCGAATTGCCTAAGTAGGTCATTCGAATCACTGAATGGAGAAGCTTGACTCCAACTAGGAGTCCTTATCATCAATCAGTAGTGGTCATCAATGCACAAGAACCAGTCATCCAGGTGTCAATCTGAGTCTAACTGAGTGTAACAAGTGTAACTGAAGTGTGTAGCACTGACTAAGGGAAGGAGGCTCAGTGGGGGGCGCATGGGAGGCTAACTGAAGTCAGAACAAGTCATCTAGTCAATCTGGAGGTCCAACGGAAGTGAAACAGTCAGTCGGGAGTGAAACTAGCCTCAAATCAGGGAGAATCGGAGCTAACTGAGTGTAACTGAAGTGGAACTGCAGTGGTAGGTGAACAAGTGCGCCCTTCTCTGGCAGTAGGTGAGAAGTGGGCGCCTTTCAGCCTAGGAGGGATAAAACTCTGAAGTAAGTGGCTCCCGGGTGCTAGACTAAGGTGGCTAAGGTGCTGGAGGCATCAAACTGGTGACTGGGATGCATGCAAAGTGCATGCAAGTGCATGCAAACCCTAGAATTTGCATGCAAACCCTAATTTCATGCAAGATCCTGAAAAAGATGATGTGGATATCCGAACACCCCCCCTCAAGCTAGACTATGATGTGAAAAAAATAATGTGGGGCCCTGGTAACTAAGACCAAAGGTCACCCCAATACAATAATAATCCAAACTAATAACAGTCAATAAACCGAGGAAATGGGGAAAACCTCATGGGAAAAATACCCCCCCTCAAAATAGACTGTAGTACACCAAAAGATTTAACTGCTCCAAAATCAAGTAGATATGTCTGGAGGTATCTTACTCTTGGGAGTAAATGGATCATGCTCCAAAAACATGTTCTTGAATTCTCCATCAGTGGATGCAAGCGAATGTGGAGACTTTATGAACTTGCTCTTCATACCGAAAATGGTGAGAACAAATTTGAAAATATGAGGATGATCCTGGAACCTGTGATTCGAACCAAGTGAGGTAGGAATAGCTCCAATCAGATCAAATAGATCTTGAAACTTGAACTTCTTATCAATAGAAGTTAAATCAGCTCCAAAAATAGATGAATGGTTTCTTGAGATCTCCTTTGAACCAACAAGGGTGAGATCAAAACCAAAATCAGCAAAAAGTGCATGAGAATTGAACTCAAGCGAATGGTAGTGCACTTCATCTTCATTAAAAATATGAGAAACTTTGCAAATGATAGAACATAAGTTTATAGAAGGCATGCAATCAAGGAGGGTGAATGCTTCACCTCCAAAATCAGATTTTACCTCCAAAACTTCAAGTAGATCTTTATTCTGCAAACCGGCAAACTCATGTGAAGGAGAGGATTCAAGAACCTCTTCGGAATATAGAGTATGAGCTTGTTTCTCAGAATTTGAAATAGAAGACTTTGAGAGAATGAGTGTTGAATCTACAGTTTCTTCTTCATCTTGAACAATTGTTGAGGCCAACTCATGATCGGAAAGAACACATAAGGAGATCTCACTGGGCTTGTTCTCCAAAAGGCTAGCATGATCCTCTTCTTCCTGCTTTCCAAATTCACTGTCAAGTTGGACCCATAGATCACTTGGATTTTCAGCAGTCTTACTGAGGTAGCGCATACAAGGAGACATAGCAAGACATATTGCTCCAAAAGCTCTGTCACAATCATTGAGCCAATCATTCTCCTCTTCATCGGAATCAAAATCTCTTGTATTACCAATGCACATATCAAAAAGACATTGTCTCTTCAAGAATGCAATCATCTTTGGTTTCCATTCATCATAGTTGAATGGAGTAAGAATATTTTGTGAAGAAGAAGTCTCCATCTTTGCATTAGCGAATGCACATGGAGGAAGTAAGAAACCTGCAAATTACACACAAACAAACACTATGTTTTCATCCTTGCATGCACATGAGCGAATGCACATGAGATTTTGCATGCCGCCGCTGAAATATATTGGTGAGCAAAGATTGCTCTCTCTTCATGTAGAACACCTGTAGAAAAGAAATATTCTCCCTGCCATGGCTCTGATACCATGTAAAATTAGTCACAACAGATCTAATGAACAAGTAAATCAATCACAATAGATGAACATAGAAAATATGGTGCAAAACTGTGCAAAACATGCAGCAGTGCTCAATATCCAAGAAAGGGTGAATGAATTACAATAGAATACAATCTGACACAATGACTAAGCAATTCGAATTTCCTAAGTAGGTCATTCGAATCACTGAATGGAGAAGCTTGACTCCAACTAGGAGTCCTCATCATCAATCAGTAGTGGTCATCAATGCACAAGAACCAGTCATCCAGGTGTCAATCTGAGTCTAACTGAGTGTAACAAGTGTAGCTGAAGTGTGTAGCACTGATTAAGGGAAGGAGGCTCAGTGGGGGGCGCATGGGAGGCTAACTGAAGTTAGAACAAGTCATCTAGTCAATCTAGAGGTCCAACGGAAGTGAAACAGTCAGTCGGGAGTGAAACTAGCCTCAAATCAGGGAGAATCAGAGCTAACTGAGTGTAACTGAAGTGGAACTGCAGTGGTAGGTGAACAAGTGTGCCCTTCTCTAGAAGTAGGTGAGAAGTGCGCGCCTTTCAGCCTAGGAGGGCTAAAACTCTGAAGTAAGTGGCTCCCGGGTGCTAGACTAAGGTGGCTAAGGTGCTGGAGGCATCAAACTGGTGACTGGGATGCATGCAAAGTGCATGCAAGTGCATGCAAACCCTATAATTTGCATGCAAACCCTAATTGCATGCAAGATACTGAAAAAGATGATGTGGATATCTGAACACAATTGGCCTCCTACCTACTTGATGCACCCTATTTGACTGTTCTGCATGACAAGTGCACCTTTGCTCACCTATCACCAGTTATCACTCAGTTAGAGCGCCTTATCTCACCTACCAGGAGTTATCATTCAGTTAGTGCATTGATTGAGTAGTTCTTCCACTAATTGCTCATGCTAATTGCCTATAGCTCCTAGTTATCTAGTTCTAGAGTGCCACTTGACCATTAGACAGCCTCATGCACCATCCTTGGAGTCTCCATCCCTTGATTTATGCCTAGATGGTTCTGTTAGACTCAGTTAGACTCACGTGATTGACTATTACCATTTATGACTGATACTACTAACTGGATGATGTCTCCATTGTACTCCAAGCTAGACTTTGAGCATGATTCGAATGACCTCCTTGATTAATTCGAACTCTCTACATAGATTTCATTATTGTATTCATTATTCACATAGTGCTAGCTCACAGCTGATGTATGATACTTCTATTCTCCATTTTCTGTGTTCATGAGTGATTATTGAGTGAATTATTTTCTTCTTTGCAACATTATTAAGAGTTTGATTGTGAGTTTGTTACAACTTTTAGATACCCTGCAAATTATCACATCCTCCTCTCGGTTGGAACCACAGATTGGGACTGACACTAAATGCATGCTTGGCATGATCCCACCGATGGATGAATTATCTTAGTACTGTAGTGTTCCCCATGAGGGATGTGGCTTCCTCATAAAACTTGAGGAGGACAATAGGATACAAGAGCTAATGATTTTGAGCTATAATAGGGAAAGGGTACAAATCCCTCTCCCTCTTTCTAGCCTTCCAATCTCATACAACGTTGTACTAGTTGGTTTGGACTTGTTGTTGCTTCTTATTAACATACAACATTAATTTATTAGGCATGCACACACACACGCACGCGTGCACACATACATACACACACAAAATAATAATAAAATTAAAAATGACTATTTTTCTTTATCTAAATACAATTGTTTTTGCAATAAAATGTAAAAACATTAATTGATATGTTTTAAAAACATTAACTCATCGATAATGGTGCATACTAATATTTATTGCATTGCTCACTGTGCATCAAAACTCATAATGCACAGACCACGATGCATCTATAATACCAAAGTGCATTGTAATCTATATATCTGTATTGGTCCGCACTAATAAGGTCTTATTAGAATTTTTATTTTTAAAAATATGATGCACTTATAAAACCATAATGCACCATTAGCAATGTGTATCAATAACTAGAGCATTGTATTCATATGCACACTAGAAATTATGAATAAAAAAAATTCATGTCACAGGTGTGGATGAATGTAATGTCCTCATATAAATAAATCTCAAGAAGAGAAAATCCCACCAATCTACTAGTTTCCTAGGTTGGGGTGGAAACATTAGATTGGTATAAGGAGACTATAAAATCCCAAATGGACATTAACTTGACAAAATATATTAAATGGGGAATAAAAAATATTGAAGATAGGAAAATAAGGTGGCATTTGGTCATGAAAGGCTTGTAAGGCTTGGGAAGGTAATAAAAGACAAGAACCAAGAAGGAGAGTGGCTCTTGATGATTTTTTATTTGCATCTTTGCAATTTGGAGAGATTCTAGCTTTTCCATGCTAGTGGAGTGTTTACTCTACTTTCCTTAGTACCAATTTCGAGGGTGAAAGATTCCCATACTCATTGGAAATTGGAGAGGCCATTCATACCTTTAATTTGGAACTACAATGGATTTATTTGTTTCAGTTTGAAGCTACAAGGTAGCTCATGATTCTTTCTTCTTCAACTTGTTCCCATCTCTATCTCACATTTTTCTGCATACTTTGGCTCTTGGAGGAAGGGTGCACATGGTGAGATGATGACCTCTTTGTGAGAGTCCAAGATGCACCATTTATTTTTAATATGATATGTTTTATCTTTATTTGATGCTCAAAATATCCTCAGTTTGAAATACCAAGTGAAACTATGTAAAAATACGAAACAATGCATAAATGGTGCCACCTATATCTTGTTATGAGAGCTTGAAGTTGCTATATTTCGATTTGTATTAGTTCATATATGTGATTTTTATGATGTATGGAGATTCATTAATGTCCTGAATAATTTTCATATACATTACACAATCCTTTGGAACACAAATCTCGAATTTCATAGCAAGTGGTGAAGTTTCCTATCATTTCCCCCTATGTGAAGACATGTCCACAAACCTCTGATTTATAGGAGTTGCAGTAGCCTTTAGAAACTGATTAATGATAAATTTTGGTTCCCATTAAAGTCCTTTAACTAATACATGTCTCTTTTCCAAAATATGGGAGGTTCGTACTACATTTTGGAAGCCATTAGTGACCTCTATCCTTGGGGGTTTGAACCTCAAATTTACTAGTAAATTTCCGTATTTTCTCCTGAAGTTAAATGAATGTTTCAGAAGTATTTTGAGAGTTACCAAGTATACATAAGATTAATTTTTATGTCTCAACAGCTTTCAACCACTCTCAGTCCTAATTCTAAATCCTTAGGATTCTTTTGGAGCCATCTACCCTTGGGGGTTTCAACATCGATTTTCCTAGTAATTATGCCTTTCATTCTCTAATTGTAAATGCAAGTTGCTGAAGTATTTGGAAAGTGTCCCAACATATAATAGCTGATTTAATGTGTCCAAATACACCTCAATCCACTCCATACACCATTCGAAAATATTTGGGATCATTTGGGATAGTTTGGGGCTTTACCAGTCCAAGTTTTGAAAATTGACTAAATTGGGAAAAATTCCAAATTGGGGACATTACAATGGTATCAGAGCATGGTACTTGAACCTGATGTGGATGCCCATTTATTAGGACTATAATTCAAAGGAATAATCCTGCACCCTTAGAAACTGAAACTGAAAGTACTTTTGGTGAAAGGGAAGAAGTAGGAGAAGAAGTGCATTCTTGGAAACCATAAGGATGAGAAAGGAACCTCAGAGGAGAATGAGGAGTTTAGTAAATTCATGAAACCATTCTTTGAAGACATGAAAAAAAAAATAATGCAAGGATTCAAATTATTGGCTAGTCAAATTGGAAGCAAATTGGCAATAGGAGGCAACAGTAGTTCTCCTTCCAAGGAAAAGAAGGCAATGGGTGAAAGTATTTTCTCAAATACGGGGCCTCATAAACGACCTCATGAATTTCAAAGTTCAACAAGGGATAATATACATAAATTTATTGATTCCAAATAATATCCTAACACCCAATATGATATGCATGAAATTAGAACAGAATGGCAGCAGTTGAGTGAAGATTGTAGAAGGACCCTACCATTTGATCAATACTTTACTGTTGAAAACAAGCTCAAAATGAGGGGAGGTGATAGGAATCCCTTTCAAAATAAAGAATTGAATTATTCCGTAGTTAAAATTCCCCTTCCTACTTTTTATGGCTCATCTCAAAGTTTTGCAAATAATTGGATACAAAAACTACATGTGTATTTTTAGTTGAATCCAATGGTTGAAGAGGATGCTCTAAAAATGGCTATTCTACATCTCGAAGGAGAATCCAATGATTGGTGGTTCCATGTAATTAAAAATTTGGGACATGATCAAGTTACAACATATGAAGAATTTGTTAATAGGGTATTGGAGATATTTGAGCAAGAAGACCCAGAAATGCCTTTCAAAGAATTAGCACAATTGGAGCAAATTGGAACCCCTGCGGAGTACATGTTGGAATTCCAAAAACTATCAGTTAAGGTGGCTGATATATCTATGGTCATATTAGTATTGATATTTATTGAAGGTTTGGCTGAACCTTTGAAGGGTTTAGTTAAGGCCCACAAACCTACTTCATTGAAAGATTCCATGAACTTGGGAAGAGATCTGCAAAATGTGCTACCCAAGACAAGGTATCCTCCCAAGCCCAAATTTCCTTCCCAATTAAGATTTGAAAATAATCCATGGAAAGAAGATGAATTTGGGAAGGATAATAAAGAGGGACTAAGTAGGGAAGAACTCAGAAGAAATAAACTATGTTACACATGCTTCCAACCATGGGCACCAGGTCATAAATGTGCTAAGGGGAAAGCACAATTCATTGAAGTATTTTCTGGTGATGATGAGTATGAAGAGGGTATGGAGGAAGGATGACATATTTCAGTCCAATAAGAGGGATATGACATAGAATAATAAGAGAAACAAGAAGAATAGCATCCATTACCTAACAAAGGGAGACTAGCAATGCTTTCAGGAGTGCCTCGTTTCCACATTATTTGATGCAAGGGAGTGGTACAAGGTCAAAGGGTTTTAGTATTGGTAGATGGAGGATCCACACATAAATTCATTGATGCATCCATGGTGGAGAGAATAAAGCTACTTGTTGAACCATTTGATGGCTTCACAGTCATAATTCCAGGTCACAATACTATGGAGTGCAAAACATGGATTCCAAAGCTACAACTCACCATAGGTAATTACACATTTTTTGATAGATTTTATGTGGTTGATGTTGTTGATAATAATGTGGTATTGGAAGTGCAATGGCTGTACTCTATAGGGGAACATACAGTGAACTATCAAATACCTAAAATGAGATTCAAAGATTTGGAAGGAAAACAAAGGGTAGTGCAAGGAATGCACACCTATTCGAATCAAGTAGTGTCCTCCCACAGTATGAGGTCCATATTGAGGCATGGGGATATTGAATGGAATACTGAATGTTGCATCACTTCCCCAAAGCCAAAAATAAACATTTCAGAACATCCAAGGGAGATAAGTCAACCGCTACACAAATATCAAAAGGTTTTTGGAGATCGTGCTCCTAGAAGGCCACCTAATAGAGGAGTTGAGCACAACATTGTTTTGGATGTGGGCACTTCACCTATACAAATTTTGCAGCATCCTAATTTGAAATTTTTTGAGGGAAAGCAATCTTGGGTGGGGAGGACTGTAATGTCCCCATCCAAATAAATCTCAAGAAGAGAAAATCCCGCCAATCTACTAGTTTCCTAGGTTGGGGTGGAAACATTAGATTTGGAATAAGGAGACTATAAAACCCCAAATGGACATTATCTTGACAAAATATATTAAATGGGGAATAAATAAATATTTAATATAGGAAAATAAGGTGGCACTTGGTCATGAGGGCACATTGAATGTGTGGGGCCCACTCAAGAAAGACTCCCCATGCCACATGGCATTCCACTCTCACCCATTCGAATCCAAGGTGGAGTCCAAAGTTCTTGGTGGATTTGGAAGGAAATAATACTTGGAATGACTCAATGAGGGTCTAAATTGAGAGGAAGAGTAACTCCCATGGAAGAGGAAGAGGCATCTTGGAGGTATTGGGACACTTGGGCTAGATTCCCTAGATTCTATGACAACAATGATGAAGATGCTAGGATACTTATGACACAAATTAGACTTGAATGCTAACATTTGACATATATGACATGTGAGGGATAAAAATAGTCTCCAAGAGGGTGCACAAGGGAGTTAGGGAAGCCAAAGAGTCATCCATTCAAATTGAGTGAAGGAGGAGGCTAGGAATTGATGGATAAGTGGCACACATTGAAATCTCTTTCCAATTCAAGTTGGCATGAAGCTCATGGAGGGAATTTGAACCATGGAAGGCTTGGGAAGGTAATAAAACACAAGAATCAATAAGGAGAGTGGATTTTGATAATTTTTTATTTGCATCTTTGCAATTTGGAGAGCTTCTAGCTTGTCCATGCTAGTGGAGTGTTTACTCTACTTGCCTTAGTACCAATTTCGAGGGTGAAAGATTCCCATCCTAATTGGAAATTGGAGAGGCCATTCAGAACTTTCATTTGGAGCTACAATGGATTTATTTATTTTTTCAGGTTGAAGCTACAGGGAATCTTGTGATTCTTTCTTCTTCAACTTGTTCCCATCTCTATTTCACATTTCTTTGCATATTTTGGCTCTTGGAGGAAGGGCGCACATGGTGAGATGATGAACTATTTGTGAAAGTCCAAGATACACCATTTATTTATAATATGATATGTTTGATCTGTATTTGATGCTTAGAATATCCTTAGGTCAAAATACCATGTTAAACTATGTAAAAGTACCAAACAATGCATAAATGGTGCCATTTTCCCCATATCTTGTTATGAGAGCTTGAAGTTGATATATTTTGATTTGTATCAGTTCATCTATGTGATTTTTATGATGTATGGAGATTAATTAATGTCATGAATAAGTTTCGTATACATTACATAATCCTTTGGAACAAAAATCTCAAATTTCATAGCAAGTGGTGAAGTTTCCTATCATTTCCCCCTATGTGAAGACATGTCCACAAACCTTTGATTTATGGGAATTGCAGCAGCCTTTAGAAACTGATTAATGATGAATTTTGGTGCCCATTTAAGTCCTTTAACTAATCCATGTCTCTTTTATTAAATTTGGGAGGTTTGTACTGCATTTGGGAAGCCATTAGTGACCTCTACCCTTGGGGGTTTGAACCTCAAATTTACTAGTAAATTTCCCTAGTTTCTCTTGAAGTTAAATGAATGTTGCAAAAGTATTTTGAGAGTTCAAAAGGATCCATAAGATTAATTTTTATGTCTCAATACCTTCAAAATACTCGTAGTCCTAATTATAAATCCTTAGGATTCTTTTGGAGCCAGCTACCCTTGGGGGTTTCAACATTGATTTTCCTAGTAATTCTGCCTTTCATTCTCTAATTGTAAATGCAAGTTGTTGAAGTATTTGGAAAGTGTACAAGAATATAATAGCTGATTTAATGTGTCCAAATACATATCAATCCACTCCATACACCATTCGAAAATATTTGGGATCATTTGGGGCAGTTTGGGGCTTTACCAGTCCAAGTTTCGAAAATTGACTAAATTGGAAAAAATTCCAAATTGGGGACATTGCAATGAATAAGGTGCATTAATTATGATGTCAATAATTATCACATGCACACTAGTAAATTTTCTTAATGTGTGGAAACTTATTGCACATTGTACTATGCATTAATAGTAGAACATACTAGTAATATTTTTTAAAATATGTACAACTTTCCGATACGATATATTCTATATTTCACACAGTGCATTGTGCAATGAAGTGTACAATGCAAACTATTAATGGTGTGCCAATGTATTAATGGTGAACTAAATTTGATAATAGTACATTAAAAATTTGGATGGTCCATTATTACTAATGCACACTGTCTATATTGTTGCATCCCCCAAAATGACCAGTGCACTTGCCATAATAAGTTAATAACACACACTCTTTGGATTTTTTTTATTGTTTAAACATTCCAATGCACTAGTAAAATATTGGATCATCATTGTCGATGTGTATCCTACAATAAGGCATCGTATGTAGTGTATACAATGCATTATATTGCACCAACAATATTTGAATATTTTAAAATTTATTGTTGGTGTGGTCTAATATTATCTCATCGTTATTGGTGATATTTAGTTCACCTTGTTAAGTACCATGTATGGTCCGCACTGTATATTTACTTGGTGCATTGGATGGGTTTCCGATGTAGGTTGAAGAAATTGACTACACTGTGATGATTATTTTTGAAAAAAAAAATTAAAAAATGAAAATTAAATGTCAATTTTAAATTTTAATCCATTAAAAATTAAAATGAGGAGGTAGTAAATATTTTACTCGGTCTCTTCTGTTCTGACTAGGCATGGTTTCCATGTACTCAACAAATATTGTTTTTTAACCATTTTCCAAAATTTGAAGCAAATGGTCATAACCAATCCACAAGAGGAATATGATAGGTGAACAATATTGATAATGGAATAATCAAACCAAAAGGAAATACATTGATGCTTAAGTGGTCTAGAGCATTGTGTAGCTTCTAAAAATAAAATTCCATTCAGTACTTTCTTTATTTTTATTTTACCCTATCCCAATGTGCTTCTTAGTGGTGTCCACCGGGGTGCATTTTTTTCTAGGGCACATTGGCTATTTAGTAAAAGTGTGACAACTAGTTGGCATATCCTGTGCTCTATCAATCTACATACACATCATATCCTGTGCTCTATAAATCTACATACACATCAGTGTTGTTGGTATATAAAACTGCACCCGACCCTATTTTATTTTATTTTAATAAAAAAATAATTTATATTATTAAAACATTATTTGTCAGTTGGTGATTTTTGTTTATTTAGGCGCATAAGGATGGTTACATGACAAAGGTGCACTAGGAAAGAGTTGAAATTGTAAAAGAATGTATATATATATATATATAATATATATATATAGATATATCATATATATATCTTTATAATATGATATATCTATATATATATCTATATATATAGATATATAGATATATCATATTATATAGATATGATATATCTATATAATATGATATATCTATATATCTATATATATCGATATATATATGATATATCTATATAATATATATATAGATATATATCTATATCTATATCTATATCTAGATCTAGATCTAGATCTAGATATAGATATAGATATAGATATAGATATAGATATAGATATAGATATAGATATAGATATAGATATAGATATATCTATATCTATATCTATATCTATATCTATATCTATATCTATATCTATATCTATATCTATATATATTATTTTAGTGTGTTGCAACCTGATTAGCACATGCGTGCTCCATATACATATATGCTCAAAGACATTTTGTAAACTAAAATGCATCGAATCCTATTTAAATAAAAATATTTTTTTGAAATTTTTTTATCTGGTGCATCATATAGATAGATGCCTTAGGGCATATTTGAAATGATAATACAACATAGTCCGTTTTAATAATTTAAAAATAGAATATACCTTTGGAATGGTGATTCCAAATTAATTATATTTTTTTTTATTCGAATATGGTTATTTACCAAAGTACATAAGTTAAATACAAATGAAGGCAGACATATGAAATATTGTGTCCCTTAATGTCGTTATTAAATAATGATTTAACTAATAGTTAATTAACTTAATAACTAAGATAACTTAGTTCTATTACAAGTCATTCCTTTCTGAAATACTTCGTCCACGAAGTATTGGTAAGGACAAGTGATGTGAATGAAAGTATTCATCCTCCCAAGTAGCTTCATCCTATGGTAATTTTTTCCATTTGATAAGGTATTCATTGATTGATCTAGACCAAAGAGCTCTAGTTTTAAATTCCAAAATGTATTCAGGTTCTAGCACCAATTTCCCTTCATCATCTAATATTGGTAGCTATGTTTGTTCTTGATTATTAGGACCTAATTTATTTTTTAAACAGAATACATGGAAAACGTCATGTATTTTCCCTTTGTTTGGGATATCCAGAGCATACGCCACTTGTCCCACTCGTTTCCTAACTTGATTTGTACCATAAAAATTAGGCGCAAGTTTATGATTTTTATAATTTTTAAGTGAAGTTTTCTTGTATGGTTGGAGACGGACAAACACCCAGTCACCTACATCGAATTCTCGATCAATTCTTCTTAAGTCTGCTTGTTGTTTCATGCGGTTTCTTGCTTGTTCTAGATGATGCTTCAAAATACAGATGATCTCATCCGATATTGCTAAATAATCCTTAATTGCTGGAACCTTGAAATTGTTAACAATATATTCCTTTGTTGAGGGGAGTGGATACCCATATAAGGCTTCAAAAGGGACATTTTTATTTATGTATGGTACGTAGTATTGTACCATAATTCTGCAAGGTGTAGCCAGTGCAACCATTGAGATTGACGATCATTTACGAAATTCCTAAGGTATCCTTCTAGGAATTTATTTACTACTTCAGTTTGACCATCTGTCTGGGGATGGTAAGAGGTACTCATTGTTAATGATGTTCCCACTTGGTGGAATAACTCTTTCCAAAAGTTGCTGGTGAATTTGGGATCCCTGTCACTAACGATAACTTTAGGAAACCCATGTAACTTAAAAATATTCTTTATATAATTATATGTGACTTGGCTGGCTTTTGCTTTAGATGAAATACTAATGAAATGAGCATATTTTGTTAATCGATCAATGACTACAAATATGATATCCTTCCCTTCTGATTTAGGAAGACCTATGATAAAGTCCATGGAGATTTCAGACCATTTTTGAGTTGGGATATGGAGGGGTTGGAGAAGTGGTGGATGGAGCATGGAGTAGGGGTGGGAGAAGGCTATAAGAGCAGAGGGGGATGGGATATGCGTGGGAGGGAAGGGTGGGGGAGGCTGGAGAGGATCTGCGTGGAGGTGGAGGGAGAGGTGGAGTGGTGGTGGAAGGAGCGTGGAGTAGGGTTGGGGGAGGGATGTGGGAGTAGATCTGCATGGAGGAGCTGTGCATGGAGAAGAGTGGATAGAGTGTTGGAATGAACCCAAGAACACCTTCCCGAAAAAAATAAACTTTGATACCAGTTGGAATGGTGATTCGAAATGAATTATATTTTTTATTATTCGAATATGGTTATTTACAGAAGTACATTGGTTAAATACAAATGAAGGGACACATATGAAATATTGTGTCCCTTAATGTCATTATTAAATAAAAATTTAACTAATAACTAATTAACTTAATAACTAATATAACTTAGTTCTATTACAGTGCTAGTGAACATGAGTTGCACTGAGGTGTTTTTGTGCTTATGGAACACCGATTAGTTTTTATGCAAAATAAAAATATACATATTTGTTCGACAAGGGAAAGGGATTTTCCATAATCGGTTCATTGTATTATTTAGAGCATTGATGCATATGTGTTTGAAGCGCATTAGTGTGGTCCAACAAGTTTAAAAGCATCGATAAAAAACCTCTGCTTAAACCTCAGGCCACCCACCTCCACTAGTGACCTCTATTGTAGATGGATAAAGGAGACTTTTTTAGGAGAGGTTGCATAAAAACCTTCTCTAGAAGGTGTTTTCCTAGTAGTGTGCGCACATTCCACCTAATACACAAAGGGACTTACCTTTTTCTTTTGTGCTTAACTCTAACAAGACTTCAAGGAAAGGAATGCCTTGGAAATTTTACAGTTCCTAGCTCCTCCAAGATATGACAATGAAGAGTTTTGATAAAAATATATTAGTAAGGAAATACCAAAGAAAATATAAAACACAATAATTAACAATGGCTCACACACATATTACACGGGGATTTACCTTGGAAATCCAAACCAGGAAAACCAACATTTTTAGAGTTTTCCATTCTTTATTTCATTGTAATATGTTTTCTATTTACAATATAATATTCTAGCATCCAAAACCCTAATCCATTATCCTAGATTATATTACAACACCAATTCTTTAACCAAAATAAATTTACAATGGGACACAAAACCATGGGCTGAAAATAGCTCAAAATGGACCCAAAACATTTGTTCCAGGGGCACTATCCATAAACCCTTGGCACGAGGTTTGTTGGACTCTTTCACCCCCCTAGTCGGGGGGGGGATAACTACCCCCATTTCCATGGGAACCTAAAAAAAGTACAACACATGTCTAAAACACACCACTTAGCAATTAATTATCATGTTTGTTTACTAAAACTACCATAGATACATCTTAAAACCAGATCAATCAAGCACCGAGAGGGATCCAATTTCTTGAGGCGTAATGTTTTTTAATCTTAAATTTTTTACATGTCCAAAAAAAAAATTACAACTTAAGAAATTCAATCCCTCTCCATGATTGATAGATCCAATTTTAAGATGGATCTATGCTGGGTTTTATTTTTATTTTATTTTTATGAACCAACATGGATTTTTTTAATGGCTTTTTATTTGGTTTTAAATTTTTATTTTATCAGTCAATATGGATTTTTTTAATTACATTTTATTTGGTTTTAATTTTTTATTTTATGATCCGACGTGAATTTTTCTAATTACTTTTTATTTTTGGTAACATAACGTTACATTAAATTACATTACATGGTGTGACAACATCTCCCCCATATTGGGTTGTAGAGCACCTCGCTACTCTCGGTGTAACCACCCATTTCCTGTACCAAGTCATGGTGAAAAGTAGTTATAAAAGTTTTATGTTTCATGAAACTAAATATCATGATATAAATAAAGATGAAGAGTTATAAATCTATATTCACAACCAACTCCACCCATTTCCTCCCAAAATGTGATGAAGATCACTTGTCTTTGATACCACTTGTCATAATAAAGACAAAGGTGAAAAACACCAATTTCCTCTTTGTATCATCTATGATTCCTCCTATCACACCCACAAAATCACCTATAATTTATTTTTCATTTTTTACACTCTTAGTCATGTGACACTACCTTGCAACTAGCTTAGTGACTTGATCACATGGTGGCTTGCAAACCACACCCTACACAATACCTAACCCTTAGTTTTGTAGATTTTTGTTAGCAATCATACAACCAATTGATAAACACATGAAATACCATGACCAACTGAACCTTCTTAAGAATCCCAAGTTAAAGTAATTAACACTTAAGAAAATAATTAGAATGGATAATCACATCAACACAATAACATGTGGACATTACCCAAGCCATGCACATTAAAATTATTTTTAGAAAAAGATACAACCCAATTTGTTACAACAATGAGTAGGACCAACCTCCATGATCCTACACTCAACAATCAGTCTAAGTCCCTAATAGACCTGTTTCCACACACTACCTGTAAAATTACTCTTGCGCAAAATTACTCTTGCGCAATGTATGATCTCCCCTTCTTGTAACCTCAATCTTCTCCAAGTGAAATTTAGTCATGAACGCTTCCTCCTATCTTGAACATATTCCACTTCTACACTGGAACGATCTAAATTATGATGTGCTAAGTATTCCTCAATCATCGAAGTATGTTCAGAGTTCCACCACTCTAAACACAATCCAAAATGTAAATATGGCCTAGGATCAATGTAATGTACCTGACCTTGAAAATTAAGGTCACAAAAATTAAGGTCACAAACACATGTAAACACAAATGGAGGTTGAATAAAGGTATAGCATAGAGAAATAAGGTCAAAAAAAGGATGGGAGAACATACCATCAAGACAATCAGCTTGCAAACATACATCGTTTAAAAATAAATGCGATACTTGAAAACAATTATAAAACTCTCCAAGAGCTCATGCAGATGCAACATCATGCAAGCATGATAATGCAACCAGATTCACAAACTTTAATAAAATTGGAATTTATAATTATTAAAACATTAAAGGTGACCATAATCAACCCAATAATAATAACTAATCATATTTACGAAATTCTTTGCAAACAATTACAAACTAGATCTTTCTATCGTAAAACTATGCAATTTATTGCACTCCCGTCAATCCAATTTATAACATTTTTATGAACATTTTTTCATTGCTCATTAGGTCATATATGAAACTAACACCTACATCCATTCAATAATTTAAAATGACAAATATATATCTATCATATACAACCATTAATTCATACAAAGATCAGATCTACTATTGCGATAAAAATCACTACCAGATCAATTGGTAAGCATCCAAATCCTTGCAAAACTAACTGTGAGTCCCAATAAAAATCATACCAAATATAAGGGGAACTCTACAGCCACCAAGGGAACACTAGATAATCCACATACATCCATACAACATCAGATATTCAATTCACCATAGAAACTATCAATTCAATATAGTTTTCCAGTAGAAATGCCCACTTTCTAGCAATAAAAAATCGGTATTTTAATATGTGGATCATATAACAGATCTGATCATCCATGGGAAGCACACTTGTAGAATAATATAAAAAAATTAACACATGAATAAACATATTATAGGCTTCCATCAAGATCAGATCTAAAATAGAAGAGAAAAACACCAATTTCCAAGCAAGATTTCTCAACTAGAGCTCCATAAGCCAAGCAATTTCAACTGTGAATTTATCTACATGATTGATCAGCCACAGAGGGAACATTTGCAGAGTAAGCTACATAAAATAAACACATAAGTCACATAGTTCAAGCTTCCATTAAGATCATATCTCATAGTCAAGGAAAAATATGTACAAATTTCCAACAATTAAACCATCAAATCTACATCCAACCATAGATACAAAACCATATACATTTAACTATGAATAGATCATCCATCAAGGTCATTATAGAAGAAATGGAAACATAATATAAACATATGAATTTACATAAAATAAACCATTTATATTAATAATTTTCAACTGACATCATCTACACCACGTTCCACCCAGCCATAGGCACTTCCAAGCCAAATCCTCTTTGACAGGCCACCCCTAAGCTGAGGCCACTGATCCACAAGCATAGGTGCACTCAATAATATCTAAAGTATTTGTTTGAGAAGCCACAACTAAATTCGTCACGACCTAATTTCTCCTCCACCTCACTACCAAGTGCATTGGTAATTCCTTCACCCCCTAGGTCCCTACGGACATCACCATTGACCATCAAGATTTATGTGTAGGTCCAGTATGGATACAAGTAGTGGGAACAAAGGAACTATACAAGAGTTTTCCAGGATTAACACAAACACCATACAAGATCACAATTCTTCAAGCACAAATCTCATTCTCATAATAGAGCATACATGGATTCCCAAGCTCATAAGCTTACCAAGATCTCACCATCAATGGAATGAACAACCAAGAATAAATCAACCATCAAAAAGCATCCAAAAATAACCATCAAACCCCAAACCAAGGATATCAACCATGGTTTTATAGACTAAAGAAGGTAATTCTAACCCAAGAGGGTAAAAGCAACCAAGGTAATCCAACTTGAGTCAAACCAAGGGGTGTAACTCAACCACAAGAGGCTAACTCTAATCCAACCCAAGAAATTCGAATTTCAAGGAAAGTGGCTCCAAGTCACTCTACCCAACTCAAATTCATGTGTGGACACATCTTCCATGAAGAGGAATCAAAATTAGTGAGGTGAGGAGTTACACAAACCAAGGCATCTTCCCAAAATAACAAAGGAGGGGTTACACAAGGAGTTACATAAACCAAGGCTAAAAGTAGCCGATGAGGGTGCACTTGTGAAAGTGGGGGTTAAAAAACCAAGTGTGACCTCCATAAAGCAGTTACAAAACCACCAAAGGGGATCATTTGACAAGTGGGATCCATCCAAACACCAAGGAGGGTGCATTCACCAAGGAAGGCCCACTAAACCATGAATTAGGCTCAATAGTACCAACATAGGCTAAAATAATGAAAAGTTGGGTCCATTGTAGAATGTTTGGGTGACCATCAACTAATAAATTCACCAAAGAGTAAATACAGACCAAGCTCAACCACACAAGTTCTAAAGTGCTAGGAATGTCCCCATTCCCCCTCACCTTGTGGATCTAGGCCTCCCATACTCTTTTGTGGTCTCTGATGTGCCAATTGTTTTTCATTAATTAATTTTTACAAAATAATAATGTCTCTAGGTCCTTAAGGACCCATAAATTGGATATCATTTGTTCAATCCTTGCATGCTTTTATATTGAATGATCCAACTTGCCTAAGTCAAATCTTAGCCTCTTCATTGCAACTCCATACTACCCAGTTTATATAGTGGGGAAATATCAACTGCTTCCTCGACCAAGGGTGGTTCTTTCCACTCTACATATTCCTTTTGGCCCCGTAGACCCAATACTTCAAAATATCCTTTGTTGAGGTGGGGCATGTGCTATGCACATGGCCCAAGTTTGTCATGTCCTCAATTTTTGCTATGGTCCATGGGGGTGATTTTGTCCTAAGTCACATAGGCATTATTTAATTAATTAATGGGTGGATGTGGAAATTGTCTTATGGAATATGCCTAAGGGTATATTTGGGTGATTAAATGGATAAGGTGGGCCACCCTGAAGATATTAATCCCCAAACTAAGTATTTAAGGTGAATTATTAATTAATTGGGGAATTTTGTGCCAGGCCTATAGTTAAATAATTATTTAAATATTTTAATGTTGGAGTGTTGGATTATTTAATTTTTAATTAATATTTGTAATTGGAGTTTCCAATATGTGTGCAAGTGGTCCAAGAGGGCGCCCCCTTGAGGATAATGTTGCTAAATTGGAACAGGAGTTCATAAAATAGAAATATGGCTAAAGCAACTTGTGGGTTTAGAAAAAGAACAAAAGAAGGAAAGATGTAAGAGTTTCTAAAAGCAAGAAAATGGAAACAATCAAAAAAAGAAAAGCAGGAGCTTTTTCTAAAAAGAATAAAGGGAATGTCAGAGAAAAGTAGGAAACAAAGGGATGCCAGTTTCCAAAATAAAGGAAAGACATCAAGCAAAGGAAAAGGAAGGTTACCCACTCATAGGTGACCTATTCTCATTAGTCACCAAGCCAAGTAACTTTCTCACTAGGTCAACATGAATTCTATAAAAGAATTTTTCCAACTCCCATTCACATCTTTTGGTCATTTGAGTATTGTCTTGAGAGCTCTAAGCTTCTCATTTGTTGAGTGGTGTGCCTCAACACTTTCTTGGGAGGTGTGCCCCAAGACTTCGCAGATTCTAGTATTCAGTATTTAGATCCAGAGTGTTGATTTTTTGCTCATTAGATCCAGATCATCCTATTCTTGAAGTTTATTAAGCCTCCAGAGAGTGAACATCATCCAGAAGAGTTAGTGAAGAAGGCATTGGAATATCTCTTGAGAAGAGGGCTTCAATTTCTGAAGGAGGAGGCCAGTACAACCTAGAGGACCCAGTGTGCATCCCATGATCTATTTTCCGACCTGTAGAAGCTCATACCAGACCCAGAACATAGATTCATCTCATCCTTTATATTCTCTAGTCATTCTTTCCCTATTGGGGAAATTCTAGTTTTTTGAGGCCTCCGGGAGCATTGAATGTATAATTTTCTCTAAACTCTGCTATATTTCACTAAATTTGACCTGCTACTGATAAATATGTTATATCAGATCCATTAATTACTTCAGAGCTGATATTTGAGAGAAATTATTGTGTAATGGATTTGTTAATGTGAAGACTATCATTGTTTCTAGATTTTGGAGATCTAGTGAAGTCTGAGATGCAATAAAATATTACAAGATGTATTCTGAAGTTTATATTTCAAACTGAAAGTAAATTAAATAATATATCAAAGCCTTAAATACACTTATGACTGATATTTGTATACATTTGTGGTCTTGGCACCTTCAAAAGTTAAATCTAGCTAATTCTAGCTTTTGGGGAGTTGTTTTGAATGAAGAAGGTAATATACTTGCAAGATATTCCTAATTGATTCAAATCCAAACCTATGATAATTAATGATTCATATCAGAGTCATATAAATTGCAGGACAAATTTTTATAATCATTTATTGAATTTTTACACTTCACAAGCAAAGACTAGCTCCATATGCACCTTTTTCTAGCTAGTTTTGGCACATCTTTATGTATGATTTCCCTATGCTAAAATTTATTGATATGATGGTTCCATGAGGTCCTTATAACATCATTAGATACCGCCATGCTCTGTTCCTAAGGTTTTTGATCCATTACATCCTGTTTGGAAAAGTCTGGAAATCTCCTACCTATCCATTCCCCAGTAGCGCCCTTGACTAGTTTTCCTCCAAATTTATCTGCAACCTCCCTGTAACGCCCCATATTTTGACTTGGCGTGTTTATCAGTCAGACACCTTGCACTTTATTTGCTTATTATTTGTTGGACTCAGCTAGACTGAGTGAACTATATTTTCGGCATGTTGGATCTGATTATATGTTTTTGCTATATTTGTGATGTTACTATGCTTACGTAGATACTATGATTATGATGTTATAATGTTACCATTCTCATGATGTTATTATGTTTATGCGGTTACTATGTTGCAGTTATCATGAGATTCTTTTATTTCATAATGATAGTGTATGTTTAAATTGTCATCCTTGATGAAATACGATATATATATGTATTATGTGGTACGTGGATACCAACCCATGACGCGATCGGTTCAAATATTTTATGTAATGAAATGAAATGATGTTGATAATATGGATAAGTTGATGATCGAATGGAAATATTGTTATGTATGTATGGTTGAAAAGTAGTAATCCGTAGGACACAGGGGCTATGTAATAGCTGGATACTTGATATGAAGTATGGTGTAGTACCTATTTTACAGAGAGCCTTGTTTACCAAAGTTGATGATACGATGACACAGACCAATAATATCGATAGCAGCACAATATGGTTTTGATAGGGTATAGACCCAAGATGTTGAGAGGGATGGATGTGCGTTCCACCCTATGTTTCTATAATACCCAAGGTCGTGGGAGGGTTGTGCTGAGACATGCTCCCCAATTTGTTGTGATGATGATGGTCGGATGCCTGCTAGGAGAGGCTAGGTCCGCTAGTTAGCCGACGCTACCACTCTCAGGTTCTATGTGGCCAGGTCAGTATAGATGACATTCACTTTTGCACTAGCAAAGAAAGGATAGGGAGGATGCAGACGTAGGTTAGGATGGGAAGCTATGTTAGTAGTGTTGAGGGTTGGGTATCCCTTGATCCTGACTTAGTAGTACTAGGTACCTCTTCCTTGAAAATAATTGATTGATTAATTATTAAGAATCTAAAAATACAATGATGTTATAATTTGATTGTTAATTGTTAAATGACTAGAAGATACAAAAATGCGAATGTATGTTTGTTATGTCTGCTTGAATGATTTTGATTCCGTCAGTTAGTAAATATACGTAGGTGAAATGATGTTTTATTATAGTACATATATGATCTATGTGTACACTGGCCACACACGCATACCTGGTACATGTACGCTAGTATTGATGTGATAAATACTTAACATGCTAAATGATTGTAATGTTATTTTAGATAAGAGTTAGTTGTGCATTAATCAAGTTCGAATAATGATTGTTTAATCATTTGGATATGAATAGATAGGTCAATTAGTTTAGTTAATAATTACATATAAGTGATGCATTAGGAATCGTCATGAGATAGTTATTGTAAACAACATAGATATTGTTCAATATACACCAATAGTATAGTTCTAAATTAATGTGTTTATCATACTGCTTAAACCATTGAAGGTGTTTTTATGCGGTTGTTATTATTATTATTGTTATTAGTATTATTAATGTTGTTATTAACATACATAATCTTATTGTCATTAATCTTATTGTTATTATAATTGTTGTCAAATAAACATAGAATAATGGTTTTTGCATAAATGGATGAATTTATCTCGATTGTTTTATGTGAATAGTAAAAAGGAATAATATTATTAATTTAAAAACAATTGAAAGTGAGTCTTTGTGATATTATTATATTCCATATTATATTGTTATTTAAACTTAATTGTAAATCAAACAACATTGTCGAATCAGGATTTAGTTGAATAATAAAGACATGAGCATCCTCCATGTGTAAAGTCAAGTTTGCATTTATTATATTATCCTATCCGCATTTAAAGATCAAGAGGTGGAATAAATTATATACTATTTAACTTGTCCCATAAGTTTAAATAAGGCAAGTCATGCTTTTTTTTTAATAAAACAAAATGATAGGAAATCTACACAAAAGGACAACCTTAATTAGAATTGAATTATTCTACTGCTCGAGAGAAACAGGGAATCTGATATACATATTTAAACATTATTTTATCCTTGATTAGTGTGATTGTATTAATTGTTTAGAATCCCAAAAACATGGAGGGCTAAGGCGGTGGAGTAAGAATGAAGTTTGGAGGAGGAAAATGGACATAAAGGAAAGGTTTCACGAAGAAGGGGCGGGTTGGTTTTCTTTTGGAGAAGTACACTTAGTATTTTGATGAAAAGGAGGAATGCCGAGGAGGGGGAGAACTCGAAGCTTGAGGAGGTGGGAAACTCAAAGACTGAGGTGGGGGTTGAGGTGTGGGTTAACTCAGAGAAAAATTACTATTGAACTATGGAATGGTACTAAGGAAAGTTGCTGTCAAGATTATTGGTTTGTGGGCTCGGGGGCTAAGAAACCCGTCGATTTCCTAGGGACAACACGATAAGAGCTAGTCGGCAGGGTGGTTCATCCATTTTTTGTATCAAAGGCTTGGATTAGAAAGTCTATGAGAGAAAAGGATTGGACGGGAAAGGCTATCTACAACCTACCGGATCCAGGTATTTTATTATTGGTTAATAATTTACATCCTAATTTTATGCATACTTTAAATGGTTAGATTGACTAGCTGATATGAGAATATGTAAAGTTTATGATAGGAAAATAATTGTACAAATGTATATTTTGGATTATTCACTAGTATGTTTGCAGGAACTAAGTAACAGTAGAAACAAACATGAACATGGAAATATGAAACAATATAGTTTTATTTAAACCTTTCAAAACATGCTCATGATGAGCTTAACACAGAAATTAGAGCTTAAACACAGAAATTAGCCCAGACATTTGACTTAGGAAGTTGTCTTAGTGCTCTACCGGAAACAAGAGCACTACACTCCCAAACTCATATGAAACCTACACCCATATGTTTTATTGAGTATACTGACTGATATAAACCTTTATTCCATCCAGAACCAAATCCCAGTCTAGTATGCATATGCTGGAAGCTCAGGAAGCCTCGAAGTAGGCAATAGATTGTCTGTTGTTGAAAAGTGAAAGGCTCCAGTACCTTGTGCATAGGACTCAGTGAATATCCCTGACTTTTCTTGCTACTACACATGTCCCATATAAAATCCAGAATCAAAATTCATCCCTATCATCCTTGATCAGTGAACCAATACTCCTCACTTACACTCTGCTCACCATAAGAAATTGTTTAAAAATTGCAAGTAAAAATCCTGAACAATTTGGAATTTGGAGTTTTACAGTGGTATCATAGCTCTTTCTTCCACCCCTTTGGAAAGAAATATCAGCTCACTGATTGAAAGAGAGAGTGCACATCACCACTGAGAATGTTTTTTTCCAGCCATGTCCATGTCCAGTGAGGAAGATTCATACTATGATGATTATTTTTATGAATAGTATGATGATGGCTATGATGAGAAACATGAAGAATATTGCAAAAAATATGAGGAAGAAATTTTCCAAGAAGTACCTTCCACAGGAATCTCACATGAGATCATGTTTGGAAGAAGAGACTATGGTTATTCTGATAGCCATATGTATGGAGAAGTTGAATGTTCCACATTCAAAGATCAACCTTCTGTTGAAGAGATAATAAAAAATATGGAAGCTTCATTGGATGCATGTGCTTCACACTTCATGAGAAGTTTTGGATCCTCTTCAAGAAGATCCTCCAAGAATATTGATCCTAAGACAACCCAGGAGGAAGCCTCATCATTTTGCGAGAAGCAAGACCCAAAAACCAATCATGAGGTTATTGATGGAATGGAAGAAGAATCTACTGCAAGATTCTATGCTGAGGATCTCAAGATCACCTAAGAAGAGATTGGTACTATTAGGGCTGTTGAGTCATATTTTGGATCAGATCCAAAAGAAGAACATAAATCAGATCCAAATTCACCACATGAGCTTCACAGGGAAGCTGAAGTTGAAAACACATCAGTTGGATGTGAACCAGGAGAATTGGTGGCAAAAAAAGGCACCATAACCCCACCAATTGAAGAGAGAAGCATGATGCAAAGGTCTAGACCACATTCAGATTTTTGGACTCCTTGGTATCATGATGATGTTGCAGCCACATCAGGGGGTAATTATTGGATAAGGGATTCCATGGATGCTGAGTCTTAGAACCTTAGTGATAAGGGTGAATGCAATGACAAGGTTGAATCACTAGAAGGGTGTTTGCAGGACACCCACATGGTTGGAAGAGCACCTACTGAGGAATGTTTTAAGTGTGAGGAAGCATATAATGATGTGTATTCTCATATATACATGGGAGACATGGAGGTCCCCATTTGTGAAGGTGATGTGGGTGCAAGATCCATGGAGAAAGAAGAAGGCCTTGTAGCAACAGAAACTGAAAATGAGAAATTGGGGGAAGGCCAAACCACCAACATACCATCACAAGGAGGAGAAAATATAACACATGGGAAATTTGTAAATTTTGATCTTTATGTGCCTATGTGTTAGTCTGATGGGGCAGCCACTTCTGAGGAGAATATGGACTTGGTTGGACCCCTAGGGGTTTAGACTCATGAATTGGGGAAGGATGAAAATTGGAGAGAAAGCCTTACAAGTGCACCAGAAATGAATGAGCACCTGATTTGCATCCAAAGACGTGATATTGATTATCTAAATTATGAATGTATTGCAGCACCAAATAAGGGATCAAATTTTATAACTTCAAAAGAATCACTTGAAGTTGATCCTAAGAAGCTAGAAGAAGAGGAGGTTCATATGCCAGAACCTCATTTCCTTGAAGGGACATTGAAGATGAATGAATGCAATATCTAAGAATCCCTTCAAACCTTCAATGAAACCCATGCCTTAATGAATAACCTTTGTTGGAAGTTGGGGGAACAGTCTTCCATGAGAGACATGGAAGAGTTTTAGAAAGACATGACAAGCATTAAAGCAAATTTCTTAAACCTGCTTTCTGATAGAGATAATTTGTTGGAGCTTGTAGAGTTGTTTCATGGTGCATCCATAAAGGATGATGAAGAGATCAACAAGCTCAATGGTGAATTGATGGTCATTGTAATATCCGTAGTTGGATATTCTCAATAAACTCGGAATGAATCCATAATTTCTAAAATAACCCACATATCCGTAGATATAAAAATGATATATAAATTGATAAGATAAGATGATGTCTTTACAAGATAGACTTTCCCGTATTTATAATTGTTTAAAGGATGTCTAATGCAACTCTTCATAAAGAGTTACACCATTTCACTAATTAATTATATTATTCTTGTTTGTTGTTATTATTATTATTACTTATATATCTATCTATCTATCTATATATGTTGATGTTTATTTTATTATTATTTTATTCATAACATTGCCTCTCTCTTAGAAAGGCTTTGTCCTCAAAGCATTATAATGTTGTCGCACCGTTCCTTGTGATGTCGTAGCTGATGAAACATGTCGATATGAACTTATAAGTGTAGAACATAACTTCTGATATGTTGACGGATCAATCTAGCCAAAATTGATTTGTTGCCGACTGTTGGGATTCTCTATTGATCTGTTGTCAAGTGCTTTGAGCACATTAGTACCATTATCTTTCGACAATTCCCACTTTTTAGGATATTGGTTTATATGGTTGCGGTGTCGAGAGGGAGTTATTGTTGTTTGTTTTCTTACAAGATTGTCTTCTTTCTGAACTATGACTAGGACTGAATTTGTATTTGCTTCTTTTTTCTCAACGTAGATTTTTGAGTCCAAGGGCTTTGATGTCCTCTTCTGAATTTGCTCCAACTTATTGTCTAATGAGTCTTTTTTTTTTAAAGATTTCGGGTCATTTCTTCTTGCACTTTCTTATCATCTTTAAGCTTTTGAATTTGATCCATTAGATCTTGTTTGCGCTTATTGAGGTGACCATTTTCGTCAATGTTTTCTAATAGTTTCTTCCGAAGATCTCGATTCTTCTCTTCTAGCTTTTGATTCTATTGTGCTTTATCCTTCTTCTTTTTTATTTGAAGAAGCAATTTTTGATTATGATCTCTTAAACGAGAGATCTCTTCTCCTTTATCTGTGACGATTTTGTCGAATTCTGACTGCATCTTTTGATTTTCTTGCGAAATGACCATGGCAATATCCTTGAAGTATTTAGATGCCACGAATTTTGAACCTAACTTCATTCTAACATACTGTAGTGTGACTTGCTTCTTCTTATACGAAAATGTTAAAAACTTTTTCTTTATATTTAAGATATTTGTCTTCAATGTTTCCATCCAAGATAAGCCAAGAATGATGTCAACTTTATTTAGATAAATAGTTGTAACATTGAATTGGGATGTGAACTTATATTCATCAATTTCCAGTTGTAAGTCCCTAATTGCATATTTCTTCTCACCCCATTTATCTTTCTTTTCGATTATACTTAGTTTTGGGACGAATAATTGATTTTCCAAGCCAACGTTAATATGATTTTCCTTGATGGTTGGGAAAATAGCGATGCTAATAGGATTTCTTTGAATAATCCCTTCAAGTTTTTGTATGTCAACGGCTACCTTTGAGTGCGTCTTCTGGAATCTTTCCCTTTTGTAACACTGAGACTCCATTTTTTTTCCAAATAATAATAATTATTATTAAAAGATAATAATTATAATATTATTAATAAATATAATATAATAATTATTATGATAATAATTATTATTAATGATAATAATAATATAATAATTGTTTTTGGAGTTGAAGGATAATAAAAATGGTGTGGATTGGGTGGTTGGGAGGAATGATTGTTAGCTTCCCCACCTAGGTTCAAATCTCACTTTTGGTTTGTTCTTAGGGAATAAAACCAAAACCACGTGCACCTCTTCACTTCTTACTTCTACTCACTTCTAAACTTTACTTTTACTTCTTCTTCTTTTTTCCTTTTTACTTCTTCTCACTTATTTTATTTATTTATTTCTATATTCTATTTTCTTCTTTTTTACTTGTCTTTCTTTTCTTCTTTTTATTTTCTTTTACTTTTGCCTTTTTCGTTCTTTCTCCATTTTTCTTTTTTTTACTTCTTTGGGCCACAGGCCTGGTTTTGGACAAGGTCCTAGATTGGTGGCTACAAGCCTGATACCAATGTAATATGCATAGTTGGATATTCTCAATAAACTCGGAATGAATCCATAATTTCTGAAATAACCCACATATCCGTAGATATAAAAATGATATATAAATTGATAAGATAAGATGATGTCTTTACAAGATAGACTTTCCCGTATTTATAATTGTTTAAAGGGTGTCTAATGCGACTCTTCATAAAGAGTTACACCATTTCACTAATTAATTATATTATTAGATTATTCTTGTTTGTTGTTATTATTATTATTATTATTACTTATATATATATATATATATATATATATATATGTTGATGTTTATTTTATTATTATTGTATTCATAACAGTCACACAAGATTCTTTGAGAAGCACGCAAAGTGCCCTCCAAGAATCCAAGACAAAGATAGTGCAGCTTCCTGAAAGGTTGCAAAGATCTCCCTTACTCTCCTACACACCATTCAACTAAATTCATTTGGTTGAAAGCATTCCTGATCATATGGAGGAACCTCATGAGATGGTGGATCATGAGGATCATTTATTTTTACATTTGGTTGAGGAGTGTGTAGAACAGATTGATGAGAACCAAGCACTTAATCTTTTCCTGAGGGAACTTGAGTTGTTCCTTGAAGAGAGTCACTCTTCTATGGAAGAGTGGGATGAGATCACCCCATTTGGACCAGCCAATAATGAAGAAGATGCATCCCTAAGTCTGGTGATTGAAGTTTGCAGACATACAAAGAAGGTTCACAGTTCTTTCCCACATGTCCTAGATTCAACAATAACAATGGGGAATGAACATTGGGTGAAGAAGTTTTTCTGGTTGATGCCACATGTACAACAGGTTGATCATGATCTATCCCTATGGGAGATAGATCCTATTGTAGCAGAGATGGTTGATTATATCTCATGTGAATCAACAAGAAATATCTCTGATTCATCCACTGAATGGATGGATAGAGGCATCACTAAAAGGGAAAATCTGGAAGGTAAAAGTTTTTTGTCTTTCTGAAAGAAAATTGTTTTTAATATTGTTGATTTTTCTATGTTTTGCCAACAACAGAAAAGGCATAATTTGTAGCCATTAGATACTTCCAGTACACATTCACACAAGGCTCAGGTGTACAAGTGCATATTAGAAATTTCATGAGCATTGGAAGCAGAGAGATTCCAACTTGGTATTGGGATCATGGCATCTTTCAGAATGCCACAATTTTTGGAAGAATGCTGCACAATCCATGGGATCCTGGCACTCATTGGGTTGAAATTTTGTTCCTGATGTCATTTGGGATTGGGAGAAAGCACCATAGGCAATGAGATCTAGGAGGGAAATCTAGCTTTCTTTTCTTAAATATCTACATTGTTGATTGGTGGATTAGTTCCTTTCATGGGGAACTACATGATGGACCAGACTCTTGGGGAAGACATGAGAAACTTATGATCAGAGTTGAGCAACAGTATCATGATGGACCCTCTCAAATTCCATTGGGGAGTTTTACAGATATATGGAATTGTGTAGCATGATTAAGAGAGAATATGTTTCAATTCCATTGAGTTGAAGGGACCCACGATTCTGATGATTTCTGTTGTGGTGCTAAGAATGGGTGACTACTATGGTCACCAACAAGAGGAGAGATAGAAAAGTCATAAGTATGATTGGATGGAATTGTAGTATTAGTCCCTGGACTAAATTGCTTGAGGACAAGCAATCTTGGGAGGGGAGGACTGTTATGTCCCCAATTTTTGCTATGGTCCATGGGGGTGATTTTGTCCTAAGTCACCTAGGCATTAATTAATTAATTAATGGGTGAATGTGGAAATTATCTTATGGAATATGCCTAAGGGTGTATTTGGGTGATTAAATGGATAAGGTGGTCCCCCTTGAAGATATTAATCCCCAAACTAAGTATCTAAGGTGAATTATTAATTAATTGAGGAATTTTGAGCTAGGCCTATAGTTAAATAATTATTTAATTATTTTAATGTTGGAGTGTTGGATTATTTAATTGTTAATTAATATTTGTAATTGGAGTTTCCAATATGTGTGCAAGTGGTCCAAGAGGGCACCCCCCTTGAGGATAATGTTGCTAAATTGGAACAAGAGGTCATAAAATAGAAATATGGCTAAAGCAACTTGTGGATTTAGAAAAGGAACAAAATAAGGAAAGATGTAAGAGTTTCCAAAAGCAAGAAAATGAAAACAATCAGAAAAAGAAAAGAGGGTGCTTTTGCTAAAAAGAATAAAGGGAATGTTAGAGAAAAGCAAGAAACAAAGGCATGTCAGTTTCCAAAATGAAGGAAAGACATCAAGCAAAGGAAAAGGAAGGTTACCCACTCATAGGTGACCTATTCTCATAGGTCACCAAGCCAAGTAACTTGCTCAACAGGTCAACATGAATTCTATAAAAGAATGTTTCCAACTCCCATTCACATCTTTTGGTCATTTGAGTTTTGTCTTTAGATCTCTGAGCTTCTCATTTGTTGAGTGGTGTGCCTCAACACTTTCTTGGGAGATGTGCCCCAAGGATTCACAAATTTCAGTATTCAGTATTCAGTATTCATATCCAGAGTGTTGATTTTCTGCTCATCAGATCCAGATCAGCCCATTCTTGAAGTTTCTCAAGCCTCCAGATAGTGAACATCATCTAGAAGAGCTAGTGAAGAAGGCATTGGAATATCTCTTGAGAAGAGGGCTTCCATTTATGAAGGAGGAGTCCAGTACAGTCTAGAGGACCCAGTGCACACCCCATGCTTTTTTTTCTGACCTATAGCAGCTCAAATCAGACCCAAAACATATATTTAGCTCATCCTTTGCATTCTCCAGTCCTTCTCTCCATATTGGGGAAATTCTAGTTTTTGGAGGCCTCTAGGAGCATTGAATGTATACTTTTCTCTAAAATATGCTATATTTCACTAAATTCAACCTGCTGCTGATAAATATGTTATATCAGATCCATTTATTACTTCAGAGCTTATATTTGAGATAAATTACTGTGTAATGGATCAGTTAATGTGAAGACTAGCACTGTTTCTAGCTTTTGGAGATCTAGTGAAGTCTGAGATGCAATAAAATATTACAAGATGTATTCTGAAGTTTATATTTTGACCTGCAAGTACATTAAATAATCTATCAAAGCCTTAAATACAATTTTGACTGATATTTTTGTACATTTGTGGTCTTAGCACCTTTAGAAGTTAAATCTAGCTAATTCTAGCTTTTGGGGAGTTGTTTTGTACTTGAAATATCTTCCCAATTGATTCAAATTTGACCCTATTATAATTAATAATTCATATCAGAGTCATATAAATTGCAGAACAGAGTTTTATAATCATTAACTAAGTTTTTACACTTCACAAGCAAAGACTAGCTCCATAAGCACCTTTTTCTAGCTAGTTTTGGCACATCTTTCTATATGATTTCCCTATGCTGAAATTTATTGATATGATGGTTCCATGAGGTCCTTATCACATAATTAGATACCCCCATGATTTTTTCCTAATGTTTTTGATGCATTACAACATGTTTGGAAAAGCTTGAAAATCTCCTACCTGTGCAATCCCCAATAGCGCCCTTGACTAGTTTGCCTCCAAATTTATCTGTAGCCTCCCAAACTCATATGAAACCTGCACCCATATGTTTTATTGAGTATACTGATTGATATAAACCTTACTTCCATCCAGAACCAACTCTCAGTCTAGTATGCATATGCTGGAAGCCCAGGAAGCCTCGAAGTAGGCAACACATTGTTTGTTGTTGAAAAGTGAAAGGCTCCAATACCTTGTGCATAGGACACAGTGAATATCCATGAATTATCTTGATGCTGCACATCTCCCATATAAAATCCAGAATCAAAATTCATCCCTACCATCCTTGATTAGTGAACTAGTACTCCTCACTTACACCCTGCTCACCATAAGAAATTGTTTAAAAATTGTAAGTAAAAATACTGAAGAATTTGAAATTCGGAGTTAGTATTCTGGCCAATTCTTGGCTGGGATATTACAAAGTTGTCCACCAAACATGTGACATCTTCATGGCAACCATACTGCCAAACAATCAAGTCTTGCAATATAGTTTGACTATGGGGCTACTCAAATCCCATAGAATGTGGATACCACTTCTTTCTTTATAAGGACATGCATTGCACCACTGTCAACCATTACCTTTAAAAACTTTGCATTCATTTTTTCTTGAACATAATTTTTTTTGCAAATTATTTCTCTTGGATTTCCTTAGATACATTGTTTCCTAAGGCACCTAAAAATTACAAAGCACCCACTAATGGATGGTTATCTCACTCTACAATATTCACACTCATTTTCAACGTAAATTTATTAACACAATTGTTTTCACAGGTCCAACAAATAATAAGCATACCATTGTTGCTTATGTCCTTGCCACCATATGTTTTCTTACCCATATTTCTAGCTTCTCTAAAAGGGTAAGGATTTTCTTTTCCTTTCTCTTTGGTGTGGACAAGACTTGTTATCAAGGTGCACAGAATCTCAAATCTCACTCTTGAACTCTTCTACTCTTAGTTTTCTTTAGCAATGCAATAGTTTTCTCCCTCCACAAGAACAAAATAATACGATGGTTTTGTCCACAAAAGAAACATATAATAAAATTATGTTTCATTTTTCTCTATTGTATTGTTGAGATGTCTTTCACTCTACTACTAGGAACGTGCTTAGGTTGCAACCATGCTTCCACTTTGTACAAGGTTTTTAACTTGTGGTATAGGGATTCGACCTTCAAGTTGAATTCTTCAAAGATCATTTGACGATGTTATACAACATCCATGGGTCCCCTAACCAATTGTTCAAAATTCATAGTCTATACTTCTAGCCCAACATCAATTTTTTCATCTAGGATTCCAGACAACATTTCCATGTTCAAACTCAAATTTTCTATCTCATGACATTCAACAATTGTGTTTCTCTAGATGTCACTAATTTCGGTCAATGTTTGTTTCAAAGACTAAATCTTGGCAATGCACTTGTCTACCTTCTTTGATTTACTTTGGGTTCTTCAACCAATTGATCCGTTGTTTTCTCCAAAGTAAGAAGCCCCTTCTTAGTCTCCAAGAACTTTCTAGCATGACCTCCATCACAATCTCATGAAGTGATCCCATAGGAAGTTCTTCACCCTCTGAATTTTCCATTGATATTATTATATACTAAATCAATGTTCAAGTGTGGATCTTCCTTGCTACTTCAATGCATTCGAACATGAAAACACTGGCCTTGGGTGACAATGTGCACGTTACACCTAAAACACAAAGGGACTTATTTTAGTCTTTTGTGCTTAACTCTAGTAAGACTTCAAGGAAAATAGTGTCTTTGATGTTTTATAGTGCATGAATCCTCCGAGGTATGGGACCACTTGGAAATCACTTGTCATGTTTGTTTACTGAAACCAACCATTTCCTCCAAGTTAGAGTAGTTATAAATTTTTTTATGTTTTGTGAAACCAACTATCATGATAGAAACAAAGATAAAGAGCTACAAATGTGTTTCCACACACTACTTCTAAAATTAATATTGCATAATATACGAGTATGCCTTCTTGCAACCTCGGTCTTCTCCAAGTGAAATTTTGGTCATGAACACCTCTACCCATCATGAATCTCTTCCACTTCTACATTGGAATGAACTACCTTATGATGTTCCAAGTATTATCAACCATCCAAGTCTGTTGACACTTCCACCACTCAGAACACCCAAC
Source organism: Larix kaempferi (assembly GCA_027924585.1). Lineage (NCBI taxonomy): Eukaryota > Viridiplantae > Streptophyta > Pinopsida > Pinales > Pinaceae > Larix > Larix kaempferi. The sequence goes on from BSBM01000368.1 coordinate 12,521,167, forward strand.
TCCAAGACTCAATCCAAAATAAAACTGTGACGTAGGACCAAGTTTTCCACTTTCAACATTTCCCTCAAACCATTGAACTTTTAGGCAACTCAAATTCACATGGTCACACAAAACCACAACTTGGTGATTAACTATTTAATCCTTGCATGCTTAGTTTGAATTATCCAACTCACCTAAGTTGAATCTCGTTCTCTTCGATGCTTGCCTTTGCAACTCCATGTTGCTCATATTATATATTGGGGAAATCTATACTGCTTCCTTGAACAAGGGTGGTTCTTTCCACTCCACATCTTCATTGTGGATCCACAGACTCAACACATCAAAATCTCTTTCATCGAGGCAAAGTGTGTGCTATGCACAAGGCCCAAGTTGTCTTCCAAGCATGTGCAATATTCACACCCAACAGATTGCCAAACAATCAAGTCTTACAATCCCAATTTGACTTTAGGGCCACTCAAATCCCATAGAATGTGGAAGTAAATTGATCAACAACCCCATGTTCTATCTAGCGCTTTTGTAGCATTTCTATAAAGTATTACTTGTTAGTAATACTCGCATGCTTTATCGAGCTATCAGTGTGACAATAACCCCAAATATTTTCCAACATCAAGCCTTCCATGAGATGTTGTTATATAAATCCAAGTTGTCCCATGGAGGTAACTTTTCCATATGGTAGCAAATGGCACCTCCTCCAGTTGCTAACTTCTTGCAAGTCTTGGAGTGCACCTATGTCACGAGACTTAAACTAAGGCATGGCACTTACTCCAATGGTACAATAATACGTGTTCACCACTATGTCCATCCAAATGAATACTTTTCTTCCACACTATGTCTCAGCTTGCCCATGTGACTTAATACACTGAGATCTTAAGTCATTGATGCCTCATGCCATGTTTTTCCATCGTCTTTCAAAGTAATTAGGGGTAAGGTACCTTAGTGTACCTTTACAAATAAATTCCTTACAATAAGATTATGGCAGCCTATACTATTTTTGAGACATAATTGAATGTGCAAATTTGCCATTTTTCAGGAAACTACAAAATTTGAACACTTTTTCAACTTAAGGTTACTTAGAGTCCTATTCAAATGATGGGCATCTGAATTCTTGGTTCACTTTTAATAACCCAAATGCAAAAATGGCACATTCTCAAAGTTGTTTGAATTCTCTTTAGATATCCATGAGGAATTAATTAAAAAACATAATGATAAGTTGAACCATAGAGAAAATTAATGCATCCATTGGATATGGAGGGTGCCAAAACTCCTTTAATTGGTTTCCATTGCACTTACAAGAGGATCATCCAGATAAGATGAGGTATAATTAATTGGTAAACTATCGTAAATCACAAGAAAATTAGCAATAATTAAAGGGAAAATATTTCACAAGAGCACCAATGATAAAGGAATGTCATACACAAACACAAAAGTAGTAGAAAGACTTCAAAGAATGTTGCAAACACTTGAAAGCTCAGAATAATTTAGTTGGTATGCACAATACACTTTGCAACATAGTACCTCCATACACCATATGGTTTATCCTCATCTATGCTTAGAGCCATTAAATGGAACCAAATGTCACATGAAATAGTTTTTAAACTTTCTAAAGTGTCATAATGCATTTGGTGTACATACATATATGAATTAAGTTTTGTTTCATTTTCATCCTTCCAAATATTGAAGCAGTTTTAGATATAATGAATGTGAAATACAAAATATCACCAGACTCTTTACACATGGATACTTAAATTTTAAATACATTGTATGGGTATTTAGTTTTTAGTAAATGAAAAATCCGTATGGTTTGTTGTGGTTGTTATGAATGCATTTGGAGGTAGTGGTTAAATCCATGATGTTTGCATTGCACTCTTTGCGCAAATATAAGTGAATGCACTCCTCTTAGGATTCATAATATCGAGCACTAACCATTAGAGTAACATAATAGTTTTAAAAAATATCAAGGATATATGAAATTATTTTCAATGCCAATTTGTAGTTAGAGTTGCAATCTTTGTTACCATGAATCTCCTCAGTAGAAGTAGTAAGAGTAGGACTAGGATTGTGAGCTCAAGGATATGATATTGCCATGGCAACAATAACTAGAGGCTCAATCTCGCAAGTGTTTGAAAAGAAAGGTTCAAACTTCAAAGCCATATTTACATATTTTTTAAAATACGGAAGCTATTCTTGAATAAATAATGATGATAAACTTGTTGAAGTTCTAAAGACTAAAATCAAAATCCCATCCGCTAAGAGAAAGGTTCTCCTCTTTGTAGAAATTTTTTTAATCAGGCAAATTCATGAGGCAATAGCCAAACAATAGAGTAATTAAGCTTTGGTTGGAAGAATATTGACTCCCTCAGATGCATGGGTTGGTACATGTTTTCCTATGTAGTTAAGGATTTCTCCCCTTCTTGTTTCAATTGAGTGAAGGCCAATGTTTGCTATTTTAGAATAACCCTTACTTCATGGGCCCTTGAGGGTTGTATTTGAATCATCATTCAATTGATTTTAAGTCTAAGGAGGACACCCCCAAAATGGTACCAGTATGGTTTTTCCTATCACACTTGCTACTAATATTTTGGCATGATTCAACATTTTGGATTATTGAAAACAATATTGGAAATTCCATGGACAAAGTGACCCCAAAAGCATTCCGATATTGACCATGTGCATGAATATGCATCAAAATCAATTTATAGAAAAAGTGATTTCCAAAACAATATTAGACAGTGAATAACATCTTCAAGTATTAGATTATGAACAACTCCAATTAAAATATTATGTAGGACATAAATATGGACACTTTAGTAAACATTACACAAATGGAAAACCATCGCGTGCAACCTAGCTAAGGAAGTCAACCACTGCAAACAATCAACAAGAAAGCAACCTTCAACATAACACAATTACAATTAGTGCAAAGTATTTGGTCCACTAGTAAACTAAGACCTTACAAATCATTATATAATATTGAGTAAGGAGTGAACACTAATTGAAGAAGAGGATAGTTTTTCTAGCAGCGGAGGGGTCGATACATTTTGAAGATTGGATGGAGAGCCATTTGCATTCTTTTGGCAGCATGGCCCTTTTTTATTCTTGACTTCCTCCTTTTTTGGTAGCGAGTCTAGTCCTTATTTTTTGCTCCGGAGACTTGTTTCTCCTTTAATTTTTTGTAATTTATGTGGCATTACTACTTTCATGCCTTCTTTCCTCTGGATTTTATCTGCTTTCGTGATTGTCCCTTTACTTTTTGGGTATTTATTTCTCGACTATTGGCTGAGTTATTGTTTCATGTGGGTGGTATTTTTGGTCATGTTTGTAAGATCTTGTTGGAGGTTTTTCTGGGACATCTTGATTGTTGACAACATTGTATCTTTTGACATCTACATATACTTTTATAATTGAAAATATAATTATTTTTTGTGTGTGAAAAAAAAGAAGATATTTCAAAGCTCAAGAGGAAGAGCACAACCTCAACGAGCATGAAGAGGGGAATGATTGCAAAAAGGGATAAAATAATGATATAGAAACAACATACGAGGATGCCCTCCCTTTCTTTTTTCAATATATTTAATGTTGTATAAATATGACCACGACCCTACTCTTTATCTCATGATTATTATTCTTAACAAAAACCTTTTAAACACATGAAAAATGTATCCGTTTTAACTTGGCGCATTTTACTCTATCTCTCAAAGTAGATTGTTTATATTATTTTAAAATGCATTAATTTAAAATTTTGACAATTTAATGATATTAAAATGTATGTGCTAAACTACAAAAAGTAGAGGCATATAATTGCAAAAAGTATAATTCGTCCTTTCAAAAATAATTGACCAATAACTTCACACAACCTAATCATGTGGTTCATGGTGTTACATTTAAAATATATACATGATTTTCCCATATATATATACTAGCATACCCCAAAATCGGGGAAATGAAATGCCGAGAATAATTTCAATATGTTGTAAATTGAGAGAAAGTTGTGTGTACTTAGACAATATAATTTTGTGTGTTTGAAAGCAAGTTTAGCTAATATATGGTAGGGATTGTAGTCGATGAAATTGAAAAGAAAACCATGTTGCGAGTACTAATAAGCAATAAATAGAAACCCATGTAATAGATGGAAAATAAAATGATTTGTACATTAATTTTTTATACACAAAAGTATACATATGTAGTAAAACAATAAAGGGCTAAGTAATGATCAAGTTTGGCTCTAAATATATTGGAAATCAACATTGGTATTTTTAGTTGGTAGGGGGGGTGCAGGGATTGAGGGTTGCAATTTTAAGTGTGAAAGGGATAGAGGATGAAGGCATGCCTCTTGATTTTTTCGAAGTGAGACATATGGAGTGTCTTTCATCTTTGCATAGCATTCAAAGGAGAATGATGGTGTAATTTGGATTCCTTCTAATGTTGTAGTACATGGCATTGTTGTCAAGATTAATCCTTGACCTTCATTGTTACCAATGCCAATTGTTGACCTTGTTAATGCCAATCCTTGGGATTTATGGATAGTCAATGCCCAAGCCATATTGAGGGGGATTTGTTTCTTGTTACTTCGATTTATGGGTGTTATTGGTATGTGCTTTGGTTGAGATTGGTCCTATGGAGACCCAATGCAATTATCAAATTCCATGATTACACTATCATTGAATGGAATTATTATTCTTCAGTAAACTTCTCACGCGACTACCTTCATGTGAAGCAATTTCACAACTCCTTCCTTTCGCATGGGACAATCTCTCTTTCATACAGATATGCAATCTCAATAATATTTCACCACGCGATCTCTCTCCACATCTCACAGCTCCTTCATAGTTCCTTGGATAGGGAATCATCTGACTAAGTCTTTTCTACTTCTCTTTAGCTTGAAAAATTCATCAATGTGGGTTGTTGATGTTCCCTCTTTCTTTCATATATGCAGCATGATTCCTCATACCTTCACACCATCTTGTTTATAATTATGTTCTTTTTTAGTTGGCTACCCATAACGCCTTTTTTCCTTAATAAAATTGTAAGGCTTCCTTCTACGATTTCAAAGACATTACAACCCTTTTGTGAGATGGTTGAAAGCAATTGTGTATAATTGTGGTTGTTACCCAGGAGCATGACCTATAACAATTAATCTCATAAATAAATGAACGACATAGACATAAACATAATAGCAAAGTTTAAATTTTTGTTACAAAGGAATTAATTCAAGGCTCATCTTCTTTGATGTATTCTCTAAGTGACAAAATGACATGCGAAATGGCAAAAAATATTTTAAAAAGAAAACCTGGGTAAATGACAATAGTAACTGTATGAATATTCTGCAAGAATATTTGAGTGTAGTGAATGCTGACATGATTTAGTACAAATGGAGAGTTTGTCGTAAGCATATGTTGATCAATTAGTCTTTGTAAAGGAAAACTCCATCCATATTACATATGATTGGTGCAATAACCACACGTATATTTTTGAAACTTTAAGAGACAAAGGTCCTACTCCTAACTATGGTTGCTTTACTCATTTCATGGCCTTTCAACCAAACTTGTGTTGTAGATGATCATGTTTACACCTGATAGATTTATGTCGTTGGTATGTTGTACAAATGTACAACCATCTCTTGGTTTCTTGGATTCTCTATACCATTTTAATGTGTCATAAAAGATTTATTTACATATGTATTCGTACATGCTTTCACGTGATATTCATGAGAGGAGCTTTTGGATAATAAATGGTATTTAGATTGCTAATGATGGTCAGTGACAACTCAACGCCTACACCCAATATTATATTTATATTTAACTATAAAATGAAATAAATGTTCAAGTTGTAACATTTAATTTCTCTTTCAAAACTTCATTATATCATCAATTAATTTAAACATATGATCTTTCTTAGAAAAAAATTATTAACTTTGCTTACATATTCATTCTCCCTCCGTATACTCAATCTCACTTTTACATCCATTCTCTCTTCTTTTAGTTGACTTATAACAACCAATAAAAATCCTTAAAAATATGTAGCATTGAAAATAAATGTCATTTTGTTTTTTAATAAAAAAATGTACGTAATAAACAATTTAGTAAACATGACAACAATTTTCCCTTCGAGGATGGGCACGTTGAAACATTATGCAACTTGGAATGTTAGAGATTTCTACGGATGGGGAATTTTGATTTGATTCTATACGAAGTGCAATTTTTTAAAAATTCAACACACTCTTTTTTACATTGGTTTGGTTTAGCAAAATGAGGACAACCAAAATAAAAATAATAATACTACATTGAAAAATTGTTTTACATTGTTTTTCTCTTACAATTTTTCCAAAACATGTAAATATTAACGTTTGATCGATGGGTAGCATTTAATCACCATGTAATTTAACACAGACAAAGATCACAATGCCAACGATTTTTTAATAAACGGGGTTGACACAATAACAAAATTGGTTGCATCTATTAAAGATTATATTAGGTGTCTTAGAAAATACAAGCGCTAACCAGGTGCCTTACATGCATCAACACACATTCACCACTTCATGCATTCAATGTGTATTCGTTGATTGTCAACATAGCAATAGTACACTATCACTAAGGAAAGCTCGAGGTAGGGGATAATGACCTTGATAAGGGAGGATGAAAAGCCTGATTCAACGAGTTCAAAAACCAAACCTAATTGGAGATAAATAAGAATAAATTGGCTTTGTTTCTATTTGAAACAATTACAGCATTTGTGCCATCAATATAGCTATAAAAATCCTTAAAAATAATGGGAGCTTCTTTCTCAGTTGAGGAAATCAAGTTTATTACATATGCTAAAAGTCTTCAAATTAAAGAAAGGGAAGGGAAAAATTGTTACACTTGTTCTAGGTGCACCTCACAGTGTTGCTGCAACAAGACAACCACTTGTAAATCTTTTTGAAATTGCTTATCGCAATAGATTTAAAATGTACAGGGTTTCATCCTTCAAATCAAGTAGGTCTCAATGCAGGTTTCAAATCGAATGAGCAATGACTAATGTTATGAAGTTGTGAATAATAAAGCCAGGTCTAGCGATTCATTTTTTGAGTATTTTAGATGGTTAAATGAAATAGAAATATATCATTGTCTTGATTGAATCATCTAAATTGTAGACTTTAACATAACAATCCTGATTTCATTAATGTCGTGTTAATGTCTTTTAAAAACTTATTGTCCATGGATTTATCCTATAAACATGTTTCATTTTAATTGTTCAAGAAAGTGGAGCTCCATTTGTAAACAAATTGATATGAAGGCACTCATCGGTAATAAAGTGCACTTTTCCATTGAGTGCAACTATGTAATTGAGTGTAATTTTTTTATATGTAAACAATGGTTTCCTTACAAGCATTTTCATTATCATTTATGTCCATGGTCATTGCGTTCATTTTCAAGAAGATTCGTTGTCTTATTCCTTAGAGGAGGTTATGTGAATATTGAGTATGAGCAACATAAAACCTTTGTGTATGCAATCAGAATGAGTAGGAAAAAGAAAGTGAGCACGTGAGGTTAGAAAGACATACATGCACATAGAAGCTAGAGGGAGTTGCATATAAAAGTTTAGTTAATGTAGGGGTAGAAAAAATACTTTTATGTTGATAATAAAACCCAAACGAGTATTTATCATTGTATGAATAAATCTCATCCAACTTTGGTAGCTAAAATTCACATAAATTTCAACTATACTCATAATGCATAGGTGAGAAATAAAATTCAAATTTGCTAAATATACATCCAACATTGAAGAAAATGTTTTTCTTGGACTACCAATTCATGTTAATATGTGCTAATAACTAACTCCAAAATCAGTAAATCCATGAAGAAATTTATGCTCTTTTCTAAATGTTTAAGTATATAGGTGCATACAAGTAAAATGATAATAGTGTGAAACATTTAAAATGATAATCATTAATACTTCAATTTCCATGGTTAACCTTCGGGCTGATAATGATAATCATGAGCAATTATATGATTATTACGTGATAATTGTTAATATAATAGTATCCATTAGGATGAATAGGTTAATATATTATCACGTGATAATTGTTAATATAATAGTATCCATTAGGATGAATAGGTTAATATATTATCACGTGACATCAAATTATAGGTTAATTCATGAGCGATTTGTAATGTTTCCATTAAAAGTTAATAAATTGTCATGAATCACCTATTGGTATTCCATCATATGTGATTGATGTTCTTTTCATTTCTACATAAAGTATTAGGTGTTTCATAATGGTTGGTCACATCTACACGTCCTTTCAGTTGTAAAACGGAAAACGTTTTCTACACATCCTTTGAATTAGTGTGAAACTAAGGTGGGAGAACATGGAGTAGATTGTTTATATTATTTTACAATGCATTAATTTAAAATTTGACAATTTAATGATATTAAAATGTATGTGCTAAACTACAAAAAGTAGAGGCATATAATTGCAAAAAGTATAATTTGCACTTCACACAACCTAATCATGTGGTTCATGGTGTCACATTTAAAATATATACATGATTTTTCCATATATATATAAAATAAACTATACTATACTATGGTGTAGTTTGGCAGTTGCAGTGGTGTTGTGCTCGTGGATTTGGAACTAAGCGGTGATGATTAATGATGATAATGTTCCCTCGCCAGCGATTTCCAATGCATTGGGTTACCCCATTCTAGACACCATGGTAATCAAAGAAAGGATGTTTTACATACTTCGCTGCAATAAATATAAATATATATATATATTCGAATTTCAAGACTGCGAACCTCTAGTATCACATGATTGACAAACTCATTCTATATAAATTCAAAATCCCAATAATCCATCCTACCAAAGACTAGAGAGTCACATTTATAGCGTGCTATGCAATACTTAAAATTCAATAATATTTTTTTTAAATGGATTACATTAATTATTTTATTAACATTTCTATATCTTGACAAATGTAATAATTTGTTTTTTTAAGAGCAAAATTTTAGGTATTCTCTTAAAATTTTCAATATACACTAATAGAGTTTGAAACCATTACAACAATATATTTATTGAGTTTAACATGTTACTTATAAGTAGCATAGATTTATCTTAAACTTAGATCTATGAAGCATTAAGAAAGATTCAATTTCTTGAGGTATAATTTTTTTTAACTTAATTTTTTTACATATCCAAAAAAATTACACCTCCATAAATTTGATCCCGCTTGGTGCTATCACGGTTTAAGATCGATCTATGATGGTTTTATTTTTTTTTAATTTTATGAGCCTACATGGATTTTGTTTATTATTTGGTTTTAATTTTTTATTTTATGAGCTAGGCTCTATAGAATATGGGTGAAAAGGATAATATTTTATCCCACAACCACTTAACTAGACCCAATTGAAAATTTGAAAGTTTGTAATAAGTTATTCTAAAATGAATCTCTATATTAGATAATCATAAATTCAACTTTTTGTTAGTAAAATTATCATTTGATTTAATTTTATTGATAAATTTGAATTACAAGAATGGAATGCATTTTTTGGAATAGGGCATGGCACTTTGTAGTTTCGGTGTACGGTTTCGGGTTCGAACCTGTGACGCTGAAAGGTATTAGGACATGCCGACTCTAGGGTTTTCTGGAAGACAGAAAGGGGGTTTTAAACGAGGGTTTATAGCCAAAGATAGACTCCCTCGCTTTGTCTCTACCCGACCTTGGTTTTCCGACCCCTTATTAATTTCGAGTATTAATGGACCTGGACAAAGTTGACTTCGGGGACTCCAACCCTAGTCCCATCTAGGTATTTCCCATGGAGGAAGAGTTTAAGCCATGCCATGTGCAAATGATAGGACTCACCCCTTCTCAATATCAACCCTCCATCGAGGTTAGGTGAAAAACATTGGGGGTGCAATGACGTGATAGACACAGATGCTTGTTTATGCATGTAGGGTGGTGCAACTCATGATCGTCCATTCTCTCAAAGGAAATCTTCTTTGATAGCACAAGTCGTACAAACCTCGATCAATGTGGGAATTTAGGTTTCAGATTCATATTTCCTTCCCGATCCTGGTTTAGAGAACCTCTCATAGGATATTCATTCTTCTAGCGCCCCCCACTCCACTCTTGATCCGAAGCATATTGAGGAGAGGCCTCTCCCTATGAAGAAGCGATGCATTGAGGCAAAAAGAGATAAAGTGTGAATGGTGGTTGGTAAAAAGCTTTCAATAGAGGAAACCCTAAGCTTTATGGATAAAGCTTTGAGGTAGTCTTAACGTTGGACGATTTCGCATGTTCCCAATAGCATTTTCTAGTACGATTTCAACTAAATCAAGTAAAAAAATTTGAGATCTCAAAGAACATTGTTTAAACTTGTTTAATTTGGGTGGCTGGGGGTATTTGAAGGTGCTAAATCCATTTATGCATTCAGAACAATGATTTAAACAACACAAAATTCGGATTTTAAAAAAAGTTTCGCCAAAGTATGATCAAATACTCACCGGATGGGAGAAATCGTCGAATGTTTAGACTCCTTCCAAGGCTTTAGTGGGCTTGTTTAGTGGAAAAAATGCTCACCATGCAACTCTCTGCAGTTGGATGAAAGAACACTGGAGACTCATGTTGGGGTATGTTCCTAGATACCATGTTATAGTTAGAGGTTAGTTGATTTTCATTTTTAGAAATTCAAAGGATATCAAGGTAATGCTAGACCAAAAATAGAGTTGAGGTTCGTCAAGATTGGTTCTTAAGGAATGGGCAGTGGACATCGACCCTAGGCGTGAACCCATCACTATCCAGCATATTTGGGCCATTCTCATGGGCTTACTCATTTATTTTTGGTGAAAGGAAGCTCTTGAATCCATTGGAAATAAAAATGGGAAGTTTCTCATCTTGGAAGAAGGCTGAGACTCCAACCCATATCGTTGATGGGCCCATTTACAGATATAGGCAGTCTTTCGTGAAGGTTTATAGGAAAAAATTGAACTAGTTTTGTCTGGAGTTTCATAGCTTTAAAGGATTGACTATTGGAGGATCTCATTTAGGTGTTATTTGTGCCACTGAGTGGGACATATACAAGAATAGTGCAACTCTGCCTCTCGCTTTATCTCTTCTGCAAAATTTTGGAGGAAAAAAGAGTTCAGGGGCCTCTATGAAGAATTGAATGCAGATCCCTCCTCTCCTCAGGATTCCAAAGCCAATATAGTTAGAGTTTCATGATCCATTTCAAATAATGAGGCATCCCATGCATCGTAGGGATGTCTTCTCTCAAACTCTCTAAGTAAGAACATTTCTTCTCCTTCCCTTTCTCCCTATGTGGAACAAGTGAGGGGATCAACGATTCTTGGTCATGCTTCAAGGTCCTCACCCATGCTTAGCAAGGAAAATAAAACTATGAATTACTCTCCTTTAGCCCTCCTGTTTTCCTTGGACACGATATATATCGTCTCCCCCTTGCAGTGCTTCCATAAAAGTACTCATATTTCCCCAATCGAGGTAATCCTCCCTGGTAAAGACCGAAAGGAGCAAAACTGTCCTTCTCCCCCTCCTGTCCTCTTGCATGGAATCCGAAGCCTCATATCTCAAATATTATGTCAGGTCCAATTACACTATGCTCTCTGAGTCAAAGTTAAAATAATATGCCTCTATAGAGGGCGGTCTTGTGAAAGAAAACCACCCAAGGGGGGGGTCAGTGGAAATTATTTTCTTTCCTTAGACCAACAAAAACTAAGAAAGAAGTCAGGTATGGATGAGATGACTCCATGATCATCCTGCCTCTTAATGCTGATGGGTTTGGGGGTGCCTCTAAGATGTTATCCCTCAAAATCCTTGTTAAATTCTATTCACCCAATGTTATTCTTATCCATGAAACAATATGTGCGAGTTCTAAGGAAATCAAAGCTTTCTCTCAATTGTTAAAGGACTAGTTGTTTAGTGCCTTGGTCACGGGGTATCCTTACAACTTGGAAATCGGGACTCCAAGCAGTCTCTTCCTCCACCTTGCGTTTTGGAATTCAAGTTGATTTAAATATAAAGGAATCAGATATACTGCTTAGAATTCTAAATATCTACGGTCCATACTTCGAACGTAGGAAATTCTGGGAAGCATTGGTAACAATATAAGCATTTGTGGGCCCTCACGTCCTTATTATAGGTGACCTTAAATTTACTTTATCACTTAGGGAAGTATGGAGATCACATTCCTACCAAGACCCAGTAGGTGATTTCTTCTCCCATTTGATGAAAGATAGGCACTTGGTTGACCTAGAACCAACAAAGCTCATCTCGACCTAGTGGAATGGAAGACAAGAATATATGGAATATCAAAACAATTTAAAATATTTATGGCCTCGGTTTACCTCCTAGAAGAAAGATGGCTTGTAAAATCTTGGGTTGGGACAAGAGGTATTTCAGATCACTCGTCGATTCTCTACAAGATCTCAAAAGAAGACAGAAAGCCAACATCACCCTTGAAATTCAACCAAGTATGGTTATTAGAAAAATATTTCAAAATATTGATCCTCTCATAATGGAAGCATTTGAAAAATGATGCTCATTCCTCCTACATGCAACAATTTGCTGATAATATTGTTAGGGTAAGGCAAAAGACCAAGAACTAGGCTACACCTTATAAAACAAGTTTCAAGAAGATAGTATGGAAATTAAGAGTAATATTAAGAGGTTATATGAAGAAATCCCTTTCGGAGTCTTCTCGTCCAAGGAAAGAAGAATCCTCAGGTCTGTTGAGGATCATCAACAAGATTTATAGAAGAAATAAAAATTAACATGGAGACTTAAAAGTTGTGCAACTTGGATCGAAAGTTTGGGGATAGTAATACAAAAATTTTCCATAACTTTGCCAATTATCGTAAGAATCTAAATACAACATGGGAACTCAAAAATTCACAAGATGGATTGGTAAACTCTTTCTAGGACAAGGTGTGTTGTTAGGAATTTACTCTTATAGTTGGGGAAAGAGACTACCAACGTATTGGGGGGTTTAATAGATAGACATATAAATGTGTGCCAACATGTTCATAAGCAAATAGGATTAAAATTAAGAGAATGTATGCCTTATTTATGAAGGTCGGTCCAAGCTTTCTCTTTTCCTCGTTCTCATATGCAAATAACTTGCAACACAAGCACCATGGATAATTTTAAGGACCCATACTTATTTAAAAGTGTATAAACCTTGGCGAATCTTACCAATTCTTAAAATGTCAACTATAAAATATTTTGCGATATTTTTCTAAAATTATTTCAATTTCTAAGGATTTTATATAGTTTATATAATAATTTGGTGATTTTTAGAGTGAAAAAAGTTTACCCCATCAAAATTGGGCAAAATGGGGCTTCAAAAAATGCAAATGGGCGAATCTTTTTTTGGAAAAAAAATTGGAAAAATAGCCCATGGGCTAAATTTCACCCCTAAAATTATCCTTGACAAGCACAATACCTTTCTCAAACGTATTTGACCACATATAAAATATTTATATTAATAAAGCAAAGTAACATCAACATGTACTCAAATAATGATAGATATGAGTGAATCTATATTGGAAAGGAAAGATGTCTCAATATTTTATTAATAAATGCAGAAGATACAAATGCTTATACATGTCTTGCACCGACACCGTCGCAACCACAATCCTGGGCTCCTGCTCATCTCTCTTAGCTATGAATTTCTCCAACATAACCTTCTCAAAGATCTTAAGGGTCCCTTTCCTAAGCCCTTCCCCTTGTATTTATAGCAAGGGAGGGAAGGCAGGTTCGAAAGGTGGTTGAATTGGGAAGTTGGGGTAGTTTTGGTACCTGCCTTAACTAATCTCATTTCATGTTTTCTATTTTTTTTTTATCTTTTACTTAAGACACCCACGACTTTGGTATGAGACAGCTAGCGAGTGACTCACGAGTGTATCATCTTGCATGTATCGAGTGCAACATTTTATTGACACCCGCGGGCTATTAGGAGAGGAACCCGCGGTTGACTCGCTAGTAGGAAAGTATAAGGCTCGCGGTTATGTCTAAAAATATGCAGAGAAGTATGCATCTGAGGATAGGCTTATAAGATTTAGCTTAAGGTCATCTATGGTCAAAGTAAGCTCTTCAATCCATTTTTTCCTTTTTTGTGACTGATAGAGCAATTGGTTCACGGACGGAGAAGTGCAAATTTGACCGATAATAAATGCCCACTAATGTGTGAGGTCGGAGGGAAGTGATGGCCAAAATAAATTACAATCCAAGCAGAGGAGGAGCAAAGAGGTCCTAGAATGAGGTCACAAACAGTACCTGAAACATAAACAGAGTCAGCGAGTAGTGTACAATCTTGACATGAGGAGATGTTCAAAATGATATAACATAATCTCCAATACATAACTGAAATATGTATATATCATGGCCACTTAAATACAAGCGTGGATCCATGTCGAACAGGAGATCATATCCATAACAACAAACTGGATCTATGTGTCATCAAGAGCCAAAAATGGGTGTGGCTCAGTCTTGTGCATCTTGGGAAATAACAAAATGTGATGATTCTATTATAGGCCCAAGGTATTCATCCAAACTATCTCAAGGTATGAATCCTAACCATGCGAATAAATGAGCTGAGGTTGAACATGGAGGATATTGCTTGATTACCGGTCGATGATGTAAACCGTTAACAAATGCGAGAGCACCCACCATTAATGAAAATGGGGCTCAAGGTACCTAGTACATTCTAACAAGTGAGAATAAAGGGTCTTGAAGTCGAATAATTGAAGAATACATCAAGTAGGAGACATTGATGTATTCCCACTACCCAATAGCGAGGGAAAATGCCACTGATGACTGCAATCCCCAAGGTAGTACCGATAACTCTAAACTTCATTCCCAAAGCAAGATGAGTTGGAGTCGATAGGAAGAATTCTGTTGGAAGGGATGCCTTAAGGCATCCTCCATCATCCAACACAAGATATAATCAACAGGTTGATATGATCTGGAATAGGACTAAGTACATGATGAAACAAACTGACTCCAAGGAAAGTCCGACAGGTGAGGTCAAGGTAACTGCATAATGGCTAACACAAGGGGTGTCCTTGAACAATGAGCACGACACAAGAGTGACTTAGGAAGCTTTGAAGACAAAGGATATCATGATATAAATCCATAATGTAAGAGAGATTAACAGATTCTCCATATGACTGGAAGAGTAACCTATCAGAGGAGTAAACAACTGTGAGATCAGGTTCATCCTAAGGCCAAAAAACTAAAACCCAACTTGTTTGAAAGACTAAAATAGGTGTTGTGTTCAAGGACATGTGTGACTTGCTACCTTTATACTGAAAATATACTTGACATACTTCCCTTCCCTTTTCTCTTTTTATTAAAGAATGTCTTTTATCGATTTTAACGAGCATGAAAAGGTGGAAAAGAAAGATCAAATAATGTCCTTCTTGTTAGTTTTAATGAGTCCAAGAAAGAAAACTCAATAGTCCTTCTTCATTTTTGAAAACAAGCTCGAAGAGAGGATAAAAGAATGCTTGGTATAAGTCCAACCATGTGTAATTTAACGAGTCCATGCGAGGGAAAATCAAGACCTTCTTCATGTTTTAACGAGTTTGAAGAAGAGATAGACTTAGTACTCGATAACATTGATCCATGGATTTTAATATCGAGCCTGGATTTGTTCATGCTCGCTGATGTTTTCAATTTTAAGGAGTCCTAAAAACTTAAACAATAATTCCATACACCTACTCATGGATTTTAATATGGAGCTCGAGTTGGTGAATGATCGTTGGTGTTTTCATATTTCGAGAGTCTGAAAACCCCAAAGAAGACTCCTAAAGGTCATTTTTCGTAAAGTTAGTCTCCTCACCCAAAAAATTGTGAAACAGTGAGAGAAGAACTCTTATAGAAGAACTCTTATAGCCACATATGACTAGAGTATACCTTTTTCGTACATAATCCACTAAGGTCTGGAAAAGGGGTAAACTTATACCTAAGTGGATGATTGTTCAAGTCCTTTAACGGGTCTGAACAAGACAAGTGTACTTGGAAATCTTGTTATATTTAGAGAGTCTAACAAGAGCTAGTAAGAAATCTATAGGTACCAGGGAACTAAGTTCCTTGATCATGTCAAATGTCAAAAAGTTGTCGATATCATGGAGACGACCAGATTAATATAAAATGACATATAAACATGATCGAAAGAGATTTTCATTACGACATATGATGACAGGAAGTATTATATCGAACTAACATTTCACAAAGAAAATCAAACCTTTATAGACCACCATTGCAAAAGTTATGAGAAATGTTGATTTGAACTTCACCTAATCAAAAAAACTTGAACAATGTATTAGTTGATTAAATAAAGTCAAAAAACAGTTTTGAAACTATATAGAAATGATAAAAGTGGGTAAAAATCAAAACTGATTTTTATAAATATTTTCAACATGGTAACAAAAATCACCAAGTCATTTGTTGGGGAAAACGGGAAAAAATCCTCTTACTTCAAACAATTGTAGCACACAAACCGGGTGACAGAGTCGTATTCTGTCAATTGCAAGTAAGTTGTCTCTCCTTAAACTATTCATTCCATCGATTACTTTTAATTTTTAATGGTGTTTTTTTGTTTTTTATAAAGGTTTAAAAATTAGGGCCTCGTACCCGCGGGTTTCTCTCTGTTAAACTCGCGAGTACGTGAAAAATGCGTGGGTTTAATAGAGATCGACTCATGAGTACATTCCTCTATGTAGTAGATATAGTTGCGGGTGCCTCAAAAGTAATGTGAAAAAACAAAAACTAATGGATGAAAGGATGAACATTGCAGGCATGGTTCTGACTTGGAGGGAAAGAGAGCATGAGAACATGGATAGAAATTCCATGAGTGATCTGCTTACTCTAAATGCATCACGAAGATGTGGTTTGCTAAAATTATTTCAAACCACAAGCATGCGGGCGCAAACACATCTACTTCAAATGCTTGTTAATTACTGGGATGCTGACCAAGGAGTGTTCGATATCCAAGGAGAAATACTTGAACTCATCATAGACGACATCTAATTCATTATAGGTTTATCCTGCCGCGGTGAGGGGGTAAACCTCAAAGATACATTCAGAGGGGTCGGTGCATTATCAATCCAAGACTACATCAACACATACTGTTTGTTGGGTACCAAGAAGAGCGGTAGCCAAGTTCCGATTGTCTCCATTGCAAGCTTCCCATTGAAGGTAATTCTAAGTACTTTGAATAGAATTGGAGGGAGTGTTGCACAATGCTTGGCCTCGAGGAACTACATGGAGATTGGTGTTGAGTGTCTATGTGGTGTTGTATTTGACTGGTGTTCAGGTCTCTTGGTAAGCATGAAACACCAATTGACTGAATGCAAAACCGGAAAAAAGAAGAACTTTGGTTATGGCAGCATCCTGTGTACTTTCTTTTTTGAGAGGGCACCCGCTTTGAGCCCTAGGATGGCCCTACTAGTCCTAAACCCTTGAGAGCCATTGATGACTCAGTGGGGAGATATATTCTTGCTCCAGGGTGGTGGCAAGGCTACTCTTTCTTATGCTGACGAATATTATCTCTGATGGTGGAGCCGCCAAGTGCCGGCTCTAGAATAGTTTCCCTACACTGATATGGATTTCCGTGGAGATCCATAGCTTGCTCTACCTCCAGGATCATCCCGGGGAGAGATGGGTAAGATGTGCTTATGATTTTGAAAATTATTTCATTTGTATGCTTTTATGTATATATAATTTTTATGAATGAGTAAAAGTGCTAATAGTGTGATTTATGCAAATGTGGGGCGTGTGCGACCTGCAGGACATCCTCGCACCTTTGTGCATCTGATTGATCCTAGAGCTGCTGATGCGATGCTAGTGAGCATCGAGGGGAATACGAGTCGATTGAATCATGATATCCCCACCTACAAGATTGAGCAGATTCTGCTCAAGATGTAGGAGGATGTTGTGGGTGTGCCCCCAGTATGGATTAGGTTGCTTAGAAAAGTAGTCAGGCTAGTCATATGCTATAGAGAGGTAGTAGCAGAATTAACAGAGGCACCTCCCACTCCATAGGGAGAGATGCACATTTATATTTTTGAGGCCTTTGATCCCACTTTTGTATATTTATGACACTACGACATACTATGACTCAAAATCATATTTTTTGATACGGATATATACAGTATCGATTTTATATATATACATGTGTTTTTTGTCTTTATGTGAATGCTCAATGTGATTGTGAATTGTAAATATGCCAATCTAGAATGTAGTTTTCATATGAGTCAGCTAATGAATTTAAATTTATTGAAATGTGATGAAATCAAAATGTCTTTCAAGTAACCTGACACGCAAACACTGACAAAGCAAAACAAGATCTCAAACCTTATAGTCACCCATCAACTGAAATACAACTAACTGTGAGTCGAGTCTTACCTCCAAATGTGAAATTCCGTGATGAACAACATCTCGGAGCAACTCAATGACTGCACTGTACTTAGCTACATTGTTCGTCGTCAGGCCTAAGCAAGCACCTAACGAAGACAGGAGTTGGCCAGGCGGTGAGTAAATAACCTAAGCTGTTGAATCCAACTGACGGCTGTGGTGGCTAGTGCCATCAACAAATCCTATAAAGAACTCGATTGTCATCTGAAACCACAACCCAGAAGTCACTTAAGACGCAACAAAAATCAAAATAAAAGACTAACTCTACAAACATGTACAATTATAATACAGGAAAAAACATAGAGGCCTAAGCATAATACTTTTTCAGGTAAAGCCCATTTCTAGGCTCAGGAAACTTACAACCCTCATAGTCAGTTAGCTCATAGTATCCTTTCTTCAGAACTTTAAATACAATGTACGGTCCAAGACACATACATTTGAACTTT
This sequence comes from Larix kaempferi, assembly GCA_027924585.1. Classification (NCBI taxonomy): domain Eukaryota; kingdom Viridiplantae; phylum Streptophyta; class Pinopsida; order Pinales; family Pinaceae; genus Larix; species Larix kaempferi. The sequence continues at coordinate 12,540,026 of BSBM01000368.1, forward strand.
CCTGCCGCCAAGGGATCTTTGTCATGGTCATAGAGCAGAACAAGGTATCCTTTAGAGAACACCCTTAGTTTCATAGACTTGTCGTACTGATGCTTGACTCAGCTTTTATGAGCCTTGTTTGTTGTAAGTGCGTCGTGGTGTTGTTCATCTAAATGTTCTAAATGTAGCAAACACTCCTCCAAAGTTGAAGTTTCAGGGAGCAATTGGATAGACAACTTTAACGAAGGAATCTCACTTTCAACTGGAATGACTACCTCCACCCTGTGAAAGAGTTGGAAAGGTGAGAACTCGGTAGCAGTCTTAACATTAGACCAGTAATCCCAAAGAGTGGGGTACAACATGATGTGCCAGTTTGATCGATTGGCATTAGCGATCCTTTGAAGGATAGTTTTCAAAGTTTTGTTGACCGCTTCGACTTGACCAGTCGATTGCGGATAGAAAGATGATGAATGTTCCTATCTAAAACCTAGCATAGTATACAACTCGATCATCATATTGTTTTGAAAATGTTGACCATGGTTCGTAACTATCTCTTTGGGGATACCAAATCTAGCAATGATCTGGTTAAATGCGAAATAAGCAGTCGTTTCTCCATCTGCTCTCACATTAGGCATTTCCTCGGCCCACTTTGTAAAGTAGTTGACAAAAAAAATGATGTGATGGTGTCCTCCTGCCGAAGCCGGATTACACGTCATGAAGTCAATCCCCCACTTGGTGAAGGGGCCTACTGTGATAACAGGATGGAGAGGAGCAGGGTGTGCTTGCATATTTTTGGTGAAAATTTGACAAGGCTGAAAGTGTTTCATATCTTCCACACAATATTTGAAGATCGTGGGCCAAAAATAACCATCATGCAGTATTTTATGGGTTGTTTCCAACCCAGAAAGATGATCCCCACAGGCTCCACTGTGACCATCATTCAATACTGTTTCAACTTCCTCCAAAGTCAAGTAATGGTGTAAATGGAATCTACACCATGCCTATAAAGTGTGTCAGAAATGATGAGGTAGTTCTTAGCATGAGCTCGAAGCTTTCATTGCTCATCTCTAGAGAAAGAGGGTGGACACCTCAAAGTCTGGAGATATATCAAAGTATCTCCATACCACGTGTCAAAAGTTGCAATGAGAAAAATGTGCTCGTATGGAAAAGACGGATCTTCCTCAAAGATGGTTATGTCACTAGGGAACTCAGATATAAGCTCGGTGAACACCGGAGATTTCTTAGACTTACCAGATTGGAAAGCTAGGTCAAACTCTTGCAAAATGACAATCCATTTATTGAACTTCTCGCCGATGATACATCAGGTTAACACGTATTGAAAGGGATTGAATTCTGCAATGAATATGGTGGTTTGCAGTAGGATGTAATGATGTAGTCTTTGAACAGCGTAGAAGATAGATAATGCCAACTTCTCGACGTGAGAATACTTGAGCTCAGGAGTTACCAATGCATGTGAAAGATAATAAATGACATGCTCCTGGAGCTTGCCATCCTCTTGAACAAGTACTATACCAATTGTGGAAACAAATGATGCCAGATATAGAAGGAAGTACTTAGTATAATCTGGTGGGATCAACAAGGGGGCTGATAGTATTGCCTTTTTCAAAGCCTCAAATGAAGTTTGAGCATCCTCCTCCCAAAGAAAATGGGTATCTTGCTTGAGCAGTATCATGAATCCCTTGGTGATTTTAGCATAGTTTATAATGAAATGTCATAGAAAGTTTGACATACCCTGCAGACTCTGAATTTGTCTAAAGGTTCAAGGAGGAGGCAAATTTACAATGGCCTCAACTTTTAATGGGTCTACCATGATGTCCCGACTCAACACAATGAAACCCAGTAAGCGTCCAGACTCGACATCGAATATGCATTTGTTAGGATTCAAACAAATCTTATAGTATCTGTATCTCTCAAACACTAGTCGCAAATAATCAGGATGATCTCGTCCCTTACGAGATCACGTTAAGAGATCATCTAGATATGGTTCAAATACATGTTTTATATCATGGAAAGCAAAGTTCATGGACCATTGGAAAGTGGCTCCAGCATTCTTTATCTCGAACGGCATGTTCCGATAAGAAAAAGTACTCCAAGGACAAATGAAAGCCGTTTTGTGTTGGTCTTCAGGTTTTATTTGAATCTGGTTGTATCCTGAAAAACCGTCCATGAAAGGGAATATTTCATGGCCCGCATACGCATCAATAATTTGGTCGATGAAAGGTGTGGGGTAGTTTTCCTTTGGAAAGGCTTTGTTTAAATCCCTGAAGTTAGTATAGACTCGTATGGTTCCTTTCTTTTTTTTCAACTAGGACTGGGTTGGAGACCCATTCCGTCATGTCGATCGGATAGATGAAGCCATCTATAAGTAGTTTTTCAACTTCGGACTTAATGGATGATGCTTTCCGAGGGTTTACCGGACGAAGATTTTGTCTCATTGGTTTAGCACTAGGGTAAGTCGTGATAACATGCTCAAATATAGTGGGGTCGATGCCTAGAATATCCTCGTAAGACTAGAAAAACACGTCACGAAAATCCTTAAACAGGTTGGTATACAAAGTAATCTCATCAGGATAACAGTTTGATCCAATGAAGAGGTTTTCCACAACGCTGGGTTTAGTGGAGATATCAATCAGAATAGTTTTCGATATGTTTGCCATGTTCCCTTCAACATAAATTGCTCTCGTAGTAGAAGAATAAATGTACAAATTGATATCACCACCGGGTCTCACTGAAAACTCACCATTCTCTATCTTTTCCAGATATGGAAGGAAGTAATATCTGTGATGGATGTGTTCCCATGGATGATCTAGACCAATCATGGCTTCCAGGATAGCTTCATCAGAAGGCAAAACAGTATCTAGGAAATCAAGAGAATGGATAGACTTGACTGACCATGCAGGTGCATATTCAATATATGACTCTGTGGAGACAGATCGAGTCAAGATATGATCTATTGCAACATTTTGTGATGTTTGGTACGCCACTTCTGCAATAGATAAAGCCACAGTTGGTTCTTTCCGAGTGGGAAGAATCCATGGATTGGTTGTTTGACAGATCGTGAAGATTTATCGAGACTCAATGTCAGTGATACTCGTGGAACCAATGTAGTTTATGGGAGTAGGTAGGTCGAATGTTCCCATCAACGATGAATACATGCCTACTCCTAAACTCTTGCTAGGCGGGTGAGTCTGATCAATCAAGGGGATATTATAATTTGATGAAGTAATGTTATTCTTCCGAGTGAAGGAAAGTTGATCAATGGTGATGATCTTCCCTTCGTGTGGGAACATGAGTACTCATAAGATGGATGATGGAATAGATTGCATGGCATACGTCTAGCTCCTTCCTAACAACAAGTTGTAGTCAAGAGGAGCACCCAAAACTTCAACCTCCATACACACTAACTTACCGACAAGTTCAATTTCAAATGCGGGAAAGACTCCATGTGGGAGGAATGATATTCCGTCAAAAGCCATAAGTAGTGTGTTGGAAGGGGCTAACTCAGGCGACCCAAGGGATTTCTAGCAGGATATTGACATTAAACACATAGATGCGACTTCATCTACAACTGTTCGTCCAATGGTATTAGGACCATGCACTACTTCAATTTGGAAGGCCACGTGATATGGTAACCGGGGCTTGATATTTGACATATCAAATCGTGCGATCATACTTGAGGAATCCATGCTCTTGATGACCGATAGAAGTGCATTTTGCTGCAAAGGACAGATTTGCAAAACTTCTAGTGTAGACATTGCATAAGGCGTTTGGGCCAGGTCCTCTACCACAGAGTAGTTAGGAGCGGCTCGCGCATTAGGCTTGTGCATAGATAATTTGTAGACACCCTTAGGTATCTTAGGCATACAATCTACTGGTCTCTCAATGTGAAAAGGAGCAAATGACTCGGGAACTTCCTTATCTTTCTACTGCAAGTCCAGGTTATAATTCATGGATCTAGTTTGCAGAAGCATATGTGAGTTAACCATGTTAATTAATGATTGATTAGCTAATGAGGCACGATTGCCCCCAGCACTAGAGTTTCCAAAAGTTGGGCCTTGTCCATGAGGAAATGGATCCTTCAAGACGGTTGGTTTCTTTTCTCGAAGTAAATTCTAGGGTTCGTCCATTAAAGGCCACTGATGAGTAAGGTGATCATCCTTGCAAAGCTTGCAGGGAAACTTTACCTTCTTTTTCTCTTTCTTTCCCTCCTCGGCATTCTCAGTGTTTTTGGGATTCTGATGGTTCCCCTCCCCTTTCTTTCCCTTCTTTTTGTTTTTTTTGGGTTTCCGAGAAACCTTTTGGTTTGTATGCATCTGTTGTACACATTTTGTTTTAGAAGGGGAGGTTGCAACCGAGGTTGCTTTAGCAGCAGACTGCTTCACAAAGAGTGCGTGAACCTGTTTTCTTAAAGCTTCAAGTGCTGCCGAATCTGCTGAACCAAAATTTTTATTGTCATGCGGTCTAGGCTTAGGTCTGCCAAGATCTATATTAGATATCGGTGCATCCAGAATGATCTCATAGAGAATCCCATATTGAGCGTAAACTAGGTCAAGTTGTTGGGTCCTCGGGATTACTTCTTCCTCAGAACTTACTCGAGAAGTTGCGACATCCTTAGAAATATAAGGAAGGAGTGATTTCAGGTACCACTCTAAAAGGAAATCTAGAGGAATCTCAACCTTGATGAGTCTCTTCTATCTTCACTACTCCTGAATATGGTCAGATAAGTGAGAGGCTTTGTTCTGCCTGAAAGTGGACAGAAGGTCTGTACTGACATCATACCGGACAGGAAGCTGGAAGTGGTTTGTCACGTCCCCATCTTGACCCTGTTGCATTAAAATTGTAAATGATGTAATATTGTTATAAAATCAGGGTGAGGAGCTCAAGGCTAAGGCCCTACCATCGATTTAGTGATGCATATGGTTTAAGTGCTAGCCAGGCACAATGGAGTTGCAAACATCATGTAAATATACATTTTAATAAAATACCCACAACTATCTATGCAATGCAACAAGAGATGGGGGCATGATTTTAAAATGAATTGGGAGGGAAACATTCAAACCCTTGAACCAATCAAGTCAAGCCAAGTGTCAATGACAGAACCCATAAACCCTCAACTACCCATGTTGAATTTTGTACCCAATCATTCATTTCTCCCAAGAGTTGGTTGAAATAGTTAATGCCTTGGGGAATGGGAGGCATGGATGTCCAAAATTCGAGTATGGGCAAGCCACCCTTCATGGAAAAATGTGTTTTTCTCCTTGGGCAAGAAAAGAGCCATGAATTTCTCCCCAAGCCATTACCCATCAACCTGTTTTGCCTCTCGCACGTTTTTGGAGTTGCCTGGGTGTTTTCCCTCCACATTTTTCCTATGTTTCCTTGTTTTTAGTTGAGAAGAGGATGTTTTTGGTGTTGCAGAACTGTTGGGAAGAAGGGAGCTCGAATTGGGGTTGCATGGGGGCCGTTTGGGCCATTTGAAATGCTCATAACCTGTGGGAGAAATCGGTTTTGCTCCCTGTGGTCGAATTCCCCTTTCCACAGTCCATTTTCGTGTGCCCACAATTTGGGGAAAACCCATGGCCATCCTGTTTATAAATCCCATTGTTGGAAATGTGTATCCATGCCCAGTTTTTGAGTTTGCTGTGTGTAAGAGAATGTTGGGGTTGAGATGGGTATCTGTTGCTTTGGCTTGAGCTTGAGTGAAAGCATCCATAAATGAAGAGGGTTCATATTTAGCCTGATAAACCTAGTTGTGGAATGGATTGGATTAGATGCAGTGATTATTGGGCTTTGTATGAGTATGAATGTCCCCTTTTCCTTGTAGAAATCATGCCCAGCTCGGGGGTGGTCTCTGAGTGTTGAAAGAATATAGGCTGGGCAGAGACCTATGGTTGGGTGGAACGTTGCAGTGACATAGTTAGTTGCTTGGGACCATTTCACCATAAAGATAAGTGTTTTTCTGTCTATGTGTTTACTTATGAAATGTTATAATTTGATGGTTGGTTCTAATATGTTGAATGCATATGAAATGTGTGTGGATGATGTTTTTATTCCACTGTGCATGTTTGCTTGATTTGCATCTACACACATCTATTTTATTGCTGTGAATCTAATGAATCGTACTGATTTTATGTAAAAGCCCCACAGATTGGTATCATGTTCTATTCCAGGAATTGGGTTCATGGGAGGGGATGTGACATGGTCAAAAAAGACTGTCTCTAGGTCCCAAAAGTTATTGTATGCAACCGCGGGAAGGTCAATGTACCACTTGGATAAGACACTAGTCAAGTTCCTTTGGAAGATCCTCAACCGTATGGAATCGTCACTAACCAAGTTGGAAGAGCACCATAAGTGAAAGGTCGTAACATGGTCGCCAAGGTCTTCCCTAGTCTTACCTTCAAACTTTGGGATATCCGGGGGAAGCTTGGTTGGGACAGGTGGCCATGTAGGGCTATGTCGCACCGGATCGTTAGTTAGTTTCGAAAGATCTGGCAAGTTCAAGGTTTTCAGAAAGGAAAAATGAGGTCTTGCCGATGGCATCTAATTAAAATGAGTTTGGTAGGGGGAACCACCCAAAACCTGGCTCCTATACTGTTGGTTGGGGTTTCCCCCAACCATCGGTTGTGAAGTAAACACATTATTGAAGTTTCTCTAGCCATAGGCTAAGAGTTTGCTTCCTTGTGGATTGTTCCATTGCGCTTGGGTATAAGCACCCCCAAAATGTGGGTTGACAAAGCTGTTACTACCACCTCCACCAAACAGTGAAAAGGGAGTACTCCCTATAGGTACATTTGAAGTCTATACATTAGATGGATGCACATTAAAAGCTGTGAACGTGTTGAACCCTTATATAGATGCAATGGAATAAGTAGGCATTGAGCCTACAAAAGGTGTTGAAGGAGCTATGTGTCCTCTGAACCAAGGAAATCCGTGACTAAAAGGAGCAGAGTGAGGGTTAGCCTGGAATTGTTGTACAAAGGGGGATGATGTGAATGATACCGAAGGTAACCCTGAAAAGGAGGCACTGCATAGGCCAATGGTAGAGCCAAAAGGACTAGATGTAGTCGTATCTTGAGAGCCAGATGGTCCTATAGATCTAGCATTGAAATTAATTGAAGTGCTCGGAGCAGAAGTAGCTTGCAACAAGCTTGGTATCGATGTGTGTGCATATGGAGGGGAAATACCTCTTGATATGATAGCTGTTGCAGGAGTATGAAGAACACTTGACACATCCCCTATGTTATCCATAAAGGAACCAGGTGTAAACTGATGCACACTTATCTCTAGAAGACCTAGAGAAACTACCCTTTCCAACAAGGGATCGTTGGGTCTAGTTAAAGGAGGGTTGAAGGGTGTATTAAACTCTTTAGAAGTCAAGTCTTCAACCTCAACAATTTCTTGAACCAGTTGATCTTGAGTAATCAGGTGAGGTTCTCTGAGTGGTTCAGTTGTTCCCATAAGTTTGTAAGAACCACGATAGTCTGTTCTCCTTCGTTGTCGTGGCGTTGGAGGATCCATTGTAAATGGAGGAAGGTTTTTCAACCTTCGTGACCTATGGAGAGGTTGGTCCTCCACTATGGTGTGAAAAATATACTAAGTACTAGACCTAGGGGGAAATAAACAACTTGGAGCAAACAATGCACCACTAAAAATGTCCTAAAGTAATCCAGACCAGGCAAACAAAGGTAAATATTCTCAAAAGTAAGTCTGGGATGATGAGGCCCCAGAACAAACTAGTAGAATATCGAAGAACGGTTACCTAGGGTCCACATACAAGTTTTTTGGGTGCAAGCGCTTGAATCACCAAATAGCCTTCCCAAATTATTGTAGAGGGTTTCCTCCCATGTTTGTCCTAGGTACAATAGAAATAGCCTTTTGTCATCACCTGTGTAGAGACCTAGAGATCAAAAGATACTAAAGGCTACCAAAATCGCAGAAAGAACCCTGGGGGATAGTTGCAGGTCCAACCATGACGCATGGGCAGGGTAACTATGCCCAAAATCCAAGAGTGTACAAAACACTAATGGACCCTCGTACGTGAAAAGGCTTTGGTGTATGCTCGAAAGAAAGGTGGGGGGGTATCCCCAACAGTTCGATCTTACATGAACTCGTGCTTAACTCTGGTTTGAGTAGAGCTTCCCAAATACCTTCACAATAGTGGATTTACCTAAACGATAGTTTGTACTACGATTTGAGATTTGAATGGTTTGGAAGGTTTAAAGTTATGTATTCCAAACCCTAGCCTAAGCTAGTTGATGTTGTGTAACCCTAAAAAATAAAATGTTGCTAATATATTTTATTAATGGTTCTTTTTATTGGTTGTTACTTATTCAAAGGATAGTGAAATGTGTGATGTGGTTACAACTAGAGATAAAGTGCATATAAAATGAAATACTTCACAAGTGTACTTTTTCGTTTCTCTTTCAAAATTGAAAATCGAAGTAAAACTAAGTATAAAAGTTCCTTTTTTTATTATTATTTTTAAAGATGATAGAACTAAACAACTACAACTACTTTGAAAAATAAATGACAACTCTTGTTACGAATGAAAAGTTCTTTTTATATTTGATTTTCTTTAACTATGAAAGAAATACAAACAAAATATGAACAAACAAGACTTATCAAGCAGTTCAAGTAAAGAAAAATGACCCGAACTAAAGCAAACAGAACTTATGAAATATCGACAAAGACTAACCCAACTAGTTGCTTTTGAAAGTAACTAGGTTTTGGAACAAAGTGGAAACAAAGAAAGATGATGTGTAAAGTGGAAAAAACAGAGACCCTTATACAGAGATAAGTCTGCTCCTGAACATTAGTAATCAAAGATGAAAGAAACCAAGCACTTGCCAAAAAGAAAATGGGATAGAAAGCAAGGGTACTTCATAGACACAATTTTTTTAAGAAACTTATAAAAAAGATTCCAACTAGATTTAGTAGACAGTGAAAAAATTTCCAAGGGGTATCAGGCCATCAACAAAATTCCAAAGCCACAGACAAACCCACCTAATGCAAAACCCTAATTAAAAAGAAAAACCTCAGGAAAAATCCGCGACTGTGTAATGCAACAACAAGCAGTTGACCCACGGGTACATATAATAGAAACTCGCAGTTAGGGCAGAAAATCCACGACTATAAATACATATAGGTCGTGGGTGAGCCTTGAAAAACTCCAAAAAAGGAAATGAAAGCCTAGAAACCAACTGAATCAAGCATAAAAATCAAAGGCAATCTCCACAAATGGTTGTAAAAAGACTCAAAAGGACACTCAACAACCTGAAGGAGGTGTCAGACCAACAAACCAAGCTCCAAAGCCAGCATAGGGGGCTCTAAGGCCAAACCCTAAAAAAAAGAGCAAAAAACTCAGGGGATGTTCGCGACTCTAACAGGCAGCAACAAGAGGGTGAAACTAAAAAACTACGGGTACCCATATAGGCAACTAGTGAGTACAAATGTATATCTTTGCCTGTATGTACACGGAACTCGTGAGTGGGCTCTGAGAAAATATTAAAAAAAAGAAAAGTTTGTAGATCAAAAGCAATGATTCAAGCACAAAAGGTCCAGGATGTCCTAGACACTTATAAAGGAGACTAAACAAGTTATAAAACTGGAAAAAACTCAAGAAGAGTCCCTAAAGCAGACAAACAAAATGGCGCTCCCCAGCGGAGTCACCAGTTCTGTTGTTAGGAATTTACTCTTATAGTTGGGGAAAGAGACTACCAATGTACTGGAGGGTTTAATAGATAGACATATATATTTGTGCCAACATGTTCATAAGCAAATAGGAGTAAAAGTAAGAGAATGTATACCTTATTTATGAAGGTTGGTCCAAGCTTTCTCTTCTCCTCGTTCTCCTATGCAAATAACCTGCAACACAAGCACAATGCCTTTCTCAAACGTATTTGACCACATATAAAATATTGATATTAATAAAGCAAAGTAACATCAACATGTACTCAAATAATGATAGATATGAGTGAATCTATATTGGAAAGGAAAGATGTCTCAATATTTTATTAATAAATGTAGAAGATACAAATGCTTATACCTGTCCTACACCGATACCGTCGCAACCACAATCTTGGGCTCCTGCTCCTCTCTCTTAGCTCTGAATTTCTCCAGCATAACCTTCTCAATGATCTTAAGGGTCTCTTTCCCAAGCCATTCCCCTTGTATTTATGGCAAGGCATAAAAGGCAGGTTCGAAAGGTGGTTGAATTGGGAAGTTGGGGTAGTTTTAGTACTTGCCTCAACTAATCTCAATTCGTGTTTTCTAATTATTTTTTAGATTTTTCTTATGACACCTGCAACTTTGGTATGAGACAGCTAGCGAGTGACTCACGAGTGTCTCATCTTGCATGTAGCGAGTGCAACATTTTATTGACACCCACGGGTTGTAAGGAGAGGAACCCGCGGTTGACTCGCTAGTAGGCAATTATAAGAGTCGTGGTTATGTCTAATTATATTCAGAGAAGTATGCATCTGAGGATAGGATTATAAGGTTTAGATTAAGTTCATTTATGGTCAAAGTAAGCTCTTCAATCCATTTTGTCCCTTTGTGTGACCGACAGAGCAATGTGGTCACGGATGGAGAAGTGCAAATTTGACCGATAATAAGGTGGATGTTGGAGTCTCCTTTTTCAGTAATTTATTCAAATCCCCTTCAGGATACCCCATTGGTGTAATTCTCCAATTTTTAAGGTTAGTTCCCATAACTTTAGAGGAGGGTATTTTAGAATAGGATCCCTTCTCGACTCTTTCCTCCATGCAGAAAGGGAAAATCCTGGGTCTCGATGGTCTAACTATGGAGTTCTACCTAGGCTTCTATTATGACATAAAAAATGGTATTCTAATGGTGGCGTGGGAGATAAGAGTTTAGAAAAAATGTCGAGTGCCTTTAACAACAAATTCTTGGCGCCAATCCCTAAAACAAAAAATGCTTTATCCCTAGACAAGTTTCGTGCTATCTCATGCTATAATGTTATCTACAATCTAGTTGCCAAGATTTTGGCTAGCAAGATGAAACCTATTCTAAGAAAAGTGATTTCCGAGAAACAATTTGGGTTTCTATTTAATCAACATATTCATGATGCAATTTCCATTGCATAAGAGGCCCTTTACTATGTAAATTTGCACTAATCCCATGTGATTTCTTTGAAACTAGATATCTCTAAAGCATTCGATAGAGTGAGTTGGACCTTCCTATTGAATTTTTAACTATTTCCAGGTATTGGCAATTATTTCTCAATGATGTCAAGCATTCATTTCACAATTCATTTCATCCCATGGTTTCATTGAATAATTGCACACTGGAAATATCAACTTAATGTGCAATAGAAACAAAGGGTCATAGAAAGATAACCATGCACAAGAGACACAAATATTTTCTCATGGGAAACCCAAAAGGGAGAAAACCCAACTAACTTTTCTTAGAATAAATCAACCCAATTCAAGTACAATACCATTCATGAATATGAATCCTATCACATGAAAGGTTTGCCTTCCTTCACAAGAAACCCTAACAAGGGTAGTGAACTTCTAGACATAATAAGAGATCCCAAAATTATTGCTTCTTGCCTTTGCTAGGACTTCTTTGGAGGTGCACACACGTGGAGAAGAGAAGAGAAGATAACGTGATGATGAAAGCGAAGTGTATGAACTCTTTATTTATATTCTTCAGCTCACTTGAAGTTTTCCTCAATGGGTCCGACTTGTACACTTAATGGGGACAACTTGTCTTCTTTGTTGGGGAAGACTTGTTCTTTCTTTTAGGCCGACTTATCTCCTTGCATTCAATTTTCTTCTAGGACTTCTTCAATGCTATAAGGTACTTCTTCAATGGTTGAATTGACTTCTTGGTTATTTCTTCATCATAGAAAATTTTTCCTTACTGATGTTCATCTCCTCACATGCACATCTATTCACTCATAGAGATATAATGTTGATTTTACCCCACTCTAAGAAGTCCCAAATACTTCTTAGAGCCTATGTCAAATTCAACATTAGATTATACTTTGTAATTTCACAAGGGGATAAAACCCCCTATCAAATAAACAAGTAAAATCACTCTAATATAGAATAGATCACTCCTTGTCAGAGAACTTCTTATCAAAGTACATAATGTGACCTCTAGCCTCCTTCTTAGAGAATTCCTTCTCAGAGTAAGCATCTCGAGCCTTATTTACTCTTAGTAACTTCTCATGACTATTTAAGGCTACACCAAGGCCATCCTCCACTAGACACTGGTTAATTCTCATGACCCCTCTGGGAGAATGCTTACATAATATTGCCCAATGCTGCAACTTGGAGAAACATCAACACTCCCTCTTAGCGAGGGAACCATTTTTCCTCATGCCAAGCTTCGCACTAGGTGAGAATGTTCGTAGGAGACACTTCATCACTGCCAAGCTTCTCACTTGGTGAGAATTTCGTCACTTCCAAGATTCGCACTTGGTAAGAATATGGAAGACATTCTACATCACTACCAAGCTTCTTACTTGGTGAGAATGTCGTTACTACTAAGATTTGCACTTTGTGAGAATGTGGGAGACATTCTACATCACTACCAAGCTTCACAGTCGGTGAGAATATCCGTAACCCATCATGGATATGTACTGCATCTGCATGTCAAGTCTTTTACTCCTAGCCAAATCTCATGACTATCTCGGTAAAGATTGTGTCAGGGCCATTCACTTATCATGAATGTAGGCTGCTCGTCTGCATTAGGGGAATTTTGAGGTCTAAAATTGGCCTCATAAGAGATAGAATAAAATTTTATGAGTTTGTCATTTTGTGGCGGAGGTATATTTACAAATCACATCTTGCACTACAAAATAAAATAAAATAAAATTGAATATTCTAAATTTTTGATTTGCCAAAAGGTTTGATGGGACAAAATACCCTTGGTGGGAGGTGACATTTACTTTAAAAATAATATTAACTAGCATACCCCCAAAGCAGGGGAAATGAAACGCCAAAAAAAACTTTGGAATGTCTAAAATGAGAGAAAGTTGTGTGTATGTAGATAATGTAAAAAACAAGTATAGTGAATGGATGGAAATTATGGTGCAAATACTAATAAGAATTAAATAGGAACCATGCAAAAAATAGAAACCAGTGTAATTGATTCCAAGTAAAATGAAATTTCCATTAATTTGTCGTAAGAGAAAGTATCATATGCAATATAATTAGAGTTATCAAGTTTGACTCTAATTATATTGGCAAGCAACAATGGTATTTTCATTTGGTACGGGGAGTGGAGGGAATGAGGGATGCAATTTTAAGTGTGAAAGGGACAGAGAATGAAGGCGTGCCTCTTCTTTTTTGTGAAGTGTGACATATGAAGTGTCTTTTATATTTGCATAGCAGTCAAAGGAGAATGATGGTGAAATTCACATTCCTTCTAATGTTGTAGTGCGCGACATTGTCGTGAAGGTCAAGCCTTGACATTTAGTGTTACCAATGTCAATGGCTTACCTTGTCAATGTCAATCCTTAGGATTTATGGATAGTCAATTCCCAAGCCATCTTGAGAGGGATTTGCTTCTTGTTACTTCGATTGATGAGTGGAATCTGTATGTGGTTTGGTTGATATTGGTCCCATGAAGGGCCAATGTATTTATCAAATTCCACGACAACGTAGGATGGAAAATTAGGAGGGCTAGATCCAAGTGTGTATACAATTTTCATGACCACTCGAAGTGCACCATTGACTAGTCCTGATTGGTGAAATTTGTGACATATCGTGCAATAGGAATAGACAATTTTTTGAGCATGTACTTGTTATGATTGTTTGCAAGAATGTTCATTGCAAAGAGATGGATTGTTGTGTCAAAGTTTGAACATCCCCTGGTGACAAGAATATATTATTCCTAGACTGGAGGAGGCTATAGTATTCCAAGGTTGGTGTAGCATTGTGGATGTTTGTCAATAGATGACGAAAACGAAGTTGGGTGGCATCAATGCCCTTTTGATGGAATATTGTTTCTAAAATGATGACAGTGGTAAAGGTTGTCCACAAACACTTCCCCAGATTTTCCCCTACATATAGAGGCTTGTCCATCACACGTGGGAGCTGGCCCAAATCATCAACAAGAATTATTGATTAGTTTCCAAATGAACAATTGTTTTGCTATGGAAAACACTCTCATAAGAGACTCTCAATCTATACAAAAAATTGGGTCCTATGAAGCTCATCTCATTAATGAGAATGTATTGAATATGTTTCATCTCTTATTGGAACACCAATAGTGACTGTCCCTGCAAAGGTTTCATGTCCTTTATAGGAATCCGAAGTCCTGCATGTATAGTGCTTGCATGTATGTTAAAAGATGCAACTCCAATAGGGGCAAGGAGAAGTATTGGGCTATGGCCATATGCTACTTAAGAAGATAATGTTTGTTTTAGGGTGTTTAGAAGGTAGGATTTACCTATTCTTGCAATTCCTTGGATGATCATCCTCAATGGATCTTTAATTCCTTGTACTTGTGAATGTTGTAGGACTATGCCAAATGCAAGCTATTGACTATGAGATAATGTATTTGTGGAATCAGGCATGGGAGTTTTTATCTTGTATTACCTCCCCACTCCTTCTATTCTAGTCAATGTAGTTTGGTGCAATCTCCAATGTATATGTTGATACTTCTAGATGATTCCATGTATGGTTGGTGTCAAAATATCAGAGTCCGAGTATGCCAAGCTCATTGATGTGGATATTACATGTAGTGACTAACCTTGAAAAAACTTGACATTCATTCATGTCCATGTCGGGATGCATGTTCTGATTGGTATCATCATCTCCATATGTTAGATAATCGGGATTGGGGGTAGGGATGCGATCAACATGCCATGCATAGTAGGTATTTCTTATGCATGTCCAGTTTGACAGAATGTCATGCTCTCTAAGTCCAATGTGTTTAGTGAAGCAATGAAATGGATTATATAAAATAATCTCACACTAGAAAAAATTAAGAAATGCAATGGAATATTTGGCTGGAATTGAAGTAAAGTGAGGCCATACATGGACAATTGCAGGGACAACTCTCTTCTTCCATTTGGAAATTTTATGTCCCTGGTTAAATGAACCTTGTTGTGCAAGGTCTATAAGGAAGAAAGGGTCCAACATTGGAGGGAGTTGCAAGTACGCATCTATGAAACTGGATCCAGATAAGCAATTGTCTGAGGCAAGATATACACGCTGGAATATTTGGCGACCAACATTTAGTTTGGTGAAGGCCCGATTGTATGTGACAAGGGGTATTTTTTGCAACATATGGAAAGTTTCTTAGGCACTGATGTATCAGTCAACAATTGATTCTGAGTGTAAACGACAGTAGGCTTATGAGGTTGGGTCCTGTGGAGATGATGTAGCTATAATTCTAGTTAGCATATGATGGCAAGTCTCTGATTTTCCTTTTGTTTTGGAGGAATATTTGGCTATGTATTTCAAGACAACATACTGTGAGAGTATTGGTTGAAATACACATTTGCTCGCCATGTTTGAAGTATGTTAGGATTATGGATGTTCAACTCAGGATCATTGCATGTAGGGTGATATGTTTTTTGATCCTTGTCATCAATGTAGAGTGATGATTCATGTTGTACATTCCAAGGGAATTTATATTTGCTTTCAAGTGTAGTCCCCTTTCTGTGTAGACATGAATTTTCAGTGCAATTTGTATGAATTTGTACTCTGTTTAAGAATTGTTCATAGTCCCGAAGTGGGTTGGATGAAAGTATATCCTTTGTATCTAGCAAGCAAGGGTCATCCTCAATGGATTGATGCATATGAATTTGTGTGTCATGATTTTCTCTTGGATTCCATGCTGAAACATATTTATCAAAGAAAGTATTTGCAGAGTTGAGTTGATCTGGGTCTTTCCAATTTAATGTTTCCATGTCAGGAGCTCCATCAATCCAAATAAAACCATGTATATGTGCAGATCCACGATGTTTCCATTCATACCTACACAAGGAATGTTAGAGGATTAGAACAACTAACAAATATGTAAAGGTGTTGCAAAGACATGTGCAGGTAAGATATAATGTGTACCTATACTAGTGATCTGTTGTGTGCATGTTTTTTTAAGCATCTCCTCATGGAGGATTGAAATTATTTTATGCATGTATGCAAACACAGTGTGGGGCCTATCAATGATGTTACGATTATGCTAGTATTGTCAGGATGCTAGGTTAAATGGGTGATTCTTTTGCATAAGTTCATGTAGCTCTGACCATTTTTTGTTTGCTACACTGAGTGTGAAGAACAATGTAGGGAAGCCCACTTGTGTGATCATATTTGTCATCTCACTCCTGCGTAGTGTCCAATATGCTCTGGTCCCATGAAGGTGCACTTTGAAGCGCATGCCATGTTCTGGGAGATTGTCTGTAGGCATTTCTTGTAGATGTGGACGCAATTCCTCAATTGTGGTTGGTGTGTTATGCTCTTGGATTTGCTTAACAAAGAACTTGGCTTTTGATTGACTCCTGTGGCACATAATCAAATTGTACAAGTAGTATCTGAAGTGGGGATGACTACCAAATCTGTTGTCATGGTATCTCATTAAGTGTACTGCATAGATATCAAGTGGAATGCTCTTGATACGTGGTTGGAAAGGTAGTGCATCCCCATTTAGGAAAATATTTCGGAATTCCATGTCAAATAGACCCTCTGTGTTGTACTCATTGACTGGTGATGATCCAATAGCTGGTCAATCAAGTATAGTAGGTGGAGCATTGGATGTAACATGAACAAACTCTTTGACCTTTTCCATTTCTCGTTCTACATTAGGAAATATGAAGGAAAAAGAAGATACTTCTTGTGTTTGTTAGGTAACACTTTGGTTATCCAGATCAGGTATATTTGAGTATGTATAGGAGCGAATGCCAAAGTTTGTAGAGATAGAATGCAGTTGAGAGGAGACATCGGTGCAGGATTCTGGAAGTGATGCAATTGTATCATGGTCGAGTTGGACATCACTATAGTATCTATCATTCTGTATATTATAGAGAAATGCATTGATGACATGCAATTTAGTCACATAACACACATAAAATTTACCTTCTATTCCATGCCTCCTCACAACCAAGATATCAATAACTGAAAGGGGGAGTGGAAGTAAATTTGTAATATGCACAATTTGTTGGGGGGAAGTAAAAGTGTGACCAATATACTTGTATTGTCCACCACGAGCATGCTTGAACTGTAAAATTTGGCTAACACAAGTAATGAGCATTTCTTCAATTTGAGTAAGTATGGATAGTACAATGGGTTGGTCACCGGGGTCCATATTGTTCCATTTTGAGAATTAATGACCATCAGTTTCTCTATGGCATCGGTTGCAAATGTGTCCATTGAGAGACATATGAGTAAGAATGCCAAGATATGATTCCATACAAGTAGTACATGCATGCATACTAGACAAGGCATCAATCCGTTTACGGAAAGAATGGGTAGCATTTGGATGGCCATGATGTTGAAGAGTTTATGTTGGAAAATGCAAAATAGGTTCTTGATTACTATGCATTGTAGTCTCTCGAATTCTATTTGTTTCAGATTTATTTTCAACATATCTTCCCCTCCATTGTTTATTTTGTTGGACCTTAGATGCAGATGCTTTTGTAGCAATTGGGTCAACATCTTTGATTGTGACACTTTATTTGTTCCATTATCTCTTCTTCTCTTGTTTATTTTTTGTAGCTTGGACTTTATATTGATGACTGTTGTATTGATTCTTACTATGAACATCATACTCTCGAGACGATATACTTGCTATACCCATTGAAATGTGTTGTTGCAATATATTAGGCATTTGTAGTTATTTTGTGAATGTCGGTATTGTTTGGAGCAGGAGGGAATGCTCTTTAGGATGAAAATAATTGTCCATGCTTTCTATCAATGCAATATGTGAAGGTGCATGTAAGGAAAGCAATGAACGATTTGTAAATATATATTATTAAATTCTATATTGCATATAAGTTGTTTGATAACATCTAATTTCACACATATAGGAGTAATATTTTAAGAAGATGAAAAATTAATTTTATGATATGTTAGATATGGGTGCAAAGGTTGTGAGATAGATATGCTAAATTTAAAATATCCATATTTTATATAATATGTACATGTACAAAGGAGGCCAAAATACAACTTCTTACTTCAAAGGAAAAACCCCAACACATGCCTTCACTATTTATTGCTCATTAGTACTTGCAGGAGAGATTTCCTTTCAATTTCATAACTACTATCCCTACCATAAATTAGATAGACTTGATTTCAAACATATAAAATTATATTATCTATATACATACATCTTTCTCTCATTTTACAACATATTGAAGTTCTTCTCGGCGTTTCATTTCCTCCGCTTGGACCCATGACTACAAAGAATCTCTCCATTTCCAATCTTTGTAATAGAGTTAGTTGTTAAACTTTAAGTCATAACTGTAGGTATGACACCTAAGGAAAAACAATGTTGCATCAATGTTTGGGAAAAGTATATATAATGTAAATGAATGTAATTTAGCAAGAATATATATATAAGAGAAAAGTAATAAATAGTTTGTATACTTGAGAACAACTGAATAAGAAAAATAGTTTTGCATTAAGGTATTTTACAAATATGAATGTAATAAAAAAATATTCCATATATATTTTTTGAAATATTTCTATACTATTTGAACAATAATATTTTGTATATTTGAGAAGAATTTAAGACTTACCTAATAGCAAAGGAAAGGAGAAAAAAATAAAATATAATTTACTATGTAAATAATGAAATGGCGATAATATGTTTAACAAATGTATAACATCTTACAAAAAAATATAATTGCACCGAGTGTAAATGAGGTGCTTACAACTCAGTATGGGGGAGATCTTGTAATGGATGTCACATGTCATATGTCACATGTAACGTTTTCAAAAGTAATAAAATGTAAAAAGTAATAGTATGGGGGAGATCCTATAACGGATGTCACATGTCACATGTCACATTTGTCACGTTTGTAGTATGGGGGAGATCCTGTAACAGATGTCACATTTGTCACGTTACGTTACAACCCAGTATGGGGGAGATGTTGTAATGTTTGTCACATTTGTCACGTTACGTTACAACCCAGTATGAGGGAGATGTTGTAACGTTTGTCACATTTGTCACGTTACGTTTCCATGTCGGCTCATAACTTATAAAAAATCAAAAGTAATTAAAAATTTCATGTTCGCTCATAACTTATCAAAAATATAAAAAAATAATTAAAAAATTAAAAGAGAGGGATCCAATTTATTGAGGGGTAATTTTTTTCTTAATGCGTAAAAAATTTAAGATAAAACAAAAAAAATTACACCTCAAGAAATTGGATCCCTCTTGGTGCTTGATAGATCCGGGTTTGAGATGGATCTACCCTGGTTGTAAAAATATGAAATGATGATAATGCATATATAAGAGAGAACACTAAACTTTCAATTTATATAACATTGTACATTTATTTAAATGGATATTAAAATAGGGATTTAACAAAAAGTTGAATGATTGAATATTAATGGTTGCATTTTAATGTAAAGACCACATTGTTGGATTAGTATGAATTTGAATTACAAAGTGTTGATAAAGTAAATACAAATACAAGTAAAAAGGTGGATAAAACATTGCAATTGTTTTTGACAAACATTAAATATTCCATTCGATAAATAATATACATAAGATATATATATTTGATTACAAGCAAAAATGTGAAAATGTATACATGTTAGATAACTAATAGAATGTGGTTGAGGTAAGACTCTACAAAACATTAATTTAACTTAACCATGTCTTTATTTAGAGTTTCTATTTTTATTTTTTTTTTAATATCATGCATTTTTTTTGCTTTATTTTTATTTTCTTTGCTAGTCTTCTCAACATGAGCTTTAAGGGCATTTTGAGCTAAGCCTTGTTTTGGTTCATTTTTCAATGCATCTTCTAAGCTGTCATATATTATGCCAAATCTTTTGGAGAATAGGCCTTTTTTTTGGAAGTCATAAATTAATATAGTTTTTGTATCTTAAACAACAAATTTCCTTGCAAGTTCTTCTTTCAATTAGAGTCTGGAATGATTGCCCCTTTGAGGATGAATAACATGGATTTGGAATTGTCTTCTATGTAGATAGAGGTTATCCACAATGTGTTAAGTGCAAACTGTATGTCCTTTGAGTGGTTCCATCATTGCTAATTTAGTTAAATGAATAATTACCAGCACAGATCCATCTTAAACCTGTATGTCCTTTGAGTGGTTCCATCATTGCTAATTTAGTTAAATGAATAATTACCAGCACATATCCATCTTAAACCCGTATCTATCAAGCACAGAGAGGGATCCAATTTCTTGAGGTGTATTTCTTTTTTTAAATTGAAACTCAAGAAATTTAATCTCTCTTGATTGATAGATCCGGGTTTAGGTTTTCATTTTTTATTTTATAAAGGAACATCTATTTTTAATTACTTTTCATAATATTTTTATTTTATGGATTTCTTTAAATATTTTCCATAATTTTACTTTTTTTTACATTTTAATTAATGGCAGACAATACATTTTACTTTTTTACTTTTCATTAATACTTTCTATTACATTTTTTTTTACATTTTAATTAATGGTCGACAATAATAAAGACAAACATTTATAGCCTAGCTGGATGGAGTGAATGGATGGATTGGATGAGATGGATTGCTATTGTCTTTTTTGGTAGACAATGTCCGAGAAGGCCTTAAGACTTCCACAACTGAACTGGTCATTCAACAAAGACCAAGTCGATGCAATGGGAAACTGTTTCGACGGCAACATGGAGCCGAATCAACATCAATACTGTGGTGATTTCCAAGTCTGGAATGTAAACTATAATTCACATAGAAGTGTATAACGAAGGAATGTGATGAGAGATAAGTGGCTAGTTGATAATCATGCATAACACATATATGCTTTTAATGGAAGGGGCATGTCATTTCTGTACTCCATGCATGGACCTTGGACATTTATTACGAGAGGTGGCAAAGAGATGGCAGCTTGGTTGGAATCCTGGTGAGAAATGGCTCAAAACTATTTTGTTTGGGAAAAATTCCTATAGAGCTCAGTCTTCTGAGAAACTGACGAAGACAGATAGTGGCAGAGATTATAGAGTATGAGATCTTGCACTGGATTGGAGGCATGGATTCCTGAATTGAGCCATCAACCGTTTGTATGGAGGCCTAAATTTTTACATATTTGAAAAACAAACCAATCTAGTTAGGGAAATATATTTGGGCATGAAACACCAATGACTACTAATCAGTTCTTGAATAAATTGCATATTGTTGTTTTACAATCAACATATTTATCAGTAGGGTAGGACCTTGGTTAAAGACAGATGTAATTCTACTGCAAACTCTAAAGCATGGCATTAGATAGCTAGCACCTTTATACAAAAAAGAAACCATTCACCTAAACTCAAGTAAATTATATTATCTACATACAATGTCTAAAATATTTGTTAGAAGTGCAGAAATCTAATCAAATTCAACTCACATTATACAAACAGTAAACGATATGAATATCTACCAAAACTAATACGATATGGAACTCTACAAATGCTGTAAATTAAAAAACTATCTGAAAAGGAACAAGAGTGAACCTGAAATTAGCGTTTCAGGCCGAATTTCCTGCAGATAGTTTGGACAAATAACATATTGTATAAATAAACCTGAGAAAGCCTATTCAGATATAGGCATACCAACAAAGTATCCCAGTGGTCTGTTAGTAACAAGATCGTAAATGACTTCAGGCCATTAAGTCATCAATTCTAAAGATCACCATGAAGAAGATGGAGATTAATATTAATGCTCATGCTCATGTTAATATTTGGCATATACCAGGCGTCTTTCCAGTGGATATGGGTTCTTACCCGATGGGTAGAGGCTTATGCTCTATTAAAGCTTTAAATCAATAAGGACTGAGCAATCAAAGATATGGAAGTTCAATGATGTATATGTATATTTATATTCAAATCATGAAAAAACAAGAGCCACGAGGTGGCAATGTCCCCGTTATTGCCACCTGGGCTAGTGGTTAGTTTTTTGTAATTGATATGAAAGGATTGAACAAAGAGCACTTTCGGATAGCAACATGTTATGATGTTTGATCATTTTGGATTGGTAACACTCAATTCTCATCTATCATTGTTCATCTATCATTCTAAATATGCTTGATGCTATTATGAGGTTCATCTCATCCATAATTGGAGTATACCTTTAATAGTTTTGGATGACTAACAATGAATTCCCATCTATCATACATCTATCATAATTACAAAATTTAGTAGTAGTTACAATGTGTTTAAATATGACAAATACTTATAGTTTTGAATGGCTAACAAACAATCAATTCCCATCCTATCATTGTTTCAAGGTTTAGAATTCCCATCCTATCTTTTTGTAACTATTATAAAATAGTTTTGAAACTAAATACAATTGATCAGATATTTAGATCTAGGGCTGATCGGCTGTAGGTTTTCTTTAAAAAAAACAGAGAAAACAAAACTTATTATCATTATTTCAAAAAACTTCTTTTCATTGTGCAACATGATTAGAAGGGGTTAACTGAAGCATTAGCCCAGATTTGGAAACCTTTTATCAAGACATTGTTCCCTAAACCTAGAGAACTTTTCAAATATGATTTTTAACCATTAGAAATCAAAAAATTAAAATACAAATCGATTTGCAGATCCAGCCGAGAGGCTCGCTGCCTCAACACAAATAATAATATCGATTAAGTGAATCTCTTAACAAGATCACTTTATATTTTTATATATATATATAATTTAATCACCAACCAAGTTTCAGCTTTCACAAGGCTCTTTTCCAGAATCCAATACTTAAGAAACAAACGCCTTAAACTAGGTATAGATTACGTTCAACGCTCACTGTGTATGTTAGATTTACAATGAATTTCATAATCATTAAATATTAAAGTAAAATTTACTAATACCCTAAAACAGAATATGCATACACATAAGGTGAAACGATTTTAGCATAAACGACTTTCAGTATTTAAAATGTATAAATATGAAGAATAGTCGGCGGTCATTAGAGCAGTAAAAACGAAGCTAACTGTGGCAGTGTAGTTTGAAAACAAACAATTATCCTATTAACCGGTAGAAACCACATTGCATTAAAACCCCATATAAGAATGGCCACATAGAAACTTCTTGATGATTATCTAGTTCTTATACATTCCTTTGGATTCAAAATTGAAACGCAGACATTCACTTTAAAAACATAAATTTATATATTTTCACACAGTGTTGAATTCGAGTCTTTTAGTGGTAGCATTGCAAAACTAAATTTCTGGAAAACCACAATTACACCTTGGGCGAAACCCCAAGTTAGGCGTCAAAGCCATTTCAGGTCACAAGTAAAATTTCTGAAGTGCAGCCCGGCTTCACGACTCAAAAAGAACCAAGTCTATGGCCACAGGGCCAGTAATAGGGCTTCACAACCTCCAGAATGAGACTCGTCAAATTTTTTTAACCCAAACATTAATATAGCCAGCAAACTCAGGAGCTGCCAAAAAAAAACACATGGAAGCGGGAGCTGACAAGGAATTGACGAACAAGGCTTGGGCTTACCTCGAACGTTAAACTCCATAATGTTCTACATCCACCTTTCCATGCCAGTTACAATTCGAGAACGCATGAAGACCTATTGTCAGGCATTTTCATACCAGCATAAACGAATACATAAAAGAATGGTGATTGGAAGAGACTTCATCTAAAAATAATGCTTGGATGCCAACCTTACCTCTATCATGAGTGTTCGCAGCCGAATCTAAAAGACACCTGGAGCTCCCCACGTAGCAAACTTGGTCACGATTAGGTTCTTTTCGTGGTCATTTTCTTAGCTCAGATAGGGTGCAGGGCTGTCATGGCAGCCGAGCGTGAGCTCGGCTCTCTAAGCTCTATGCGAATAACCGGTGCAATTACACCCTAGTGAGGGTTTTGTGATCGCACCCACACCTTCTGAAAATCACGACCTTGAAAACCCTCAACGATGGAATGGAAGCACAGGCCCACCGCCATATCCAGAAAATAAAGCAACTTCAATGCGGGACTGAGAACAACCCCACCCACGGTCTGGAAATGAGTAAATGACGAGAACCAGCTTGAAACCTTGCATCAACAACAACATCAGACTAGTTCGACTATGAGAGCCATGGTGGAGACCTGAAGCACTGGCTATGCGTTCAAACCACGAAGCGAAAACGCCATTCCTGAATCTAAAACCTAATACATCGCAGGCCTCTCGACCATTCCTTCAAACCACTCCGAAACACAAAACAAACAATGCCATTCATACAAAACAAGCTTGATGAATATTACCAGGGATATAACATCAACAACGAAGATTTCGACATTATAGCACAACCGCCTACGAGCTACTAAATACATTAATATCACATTTATTACTCACCATGCTCCATGACAGGTTGCAAGCCACATTAGTCACCACGTAGATACTCCACCCAGGGAAACCGCAGCAGAGTTAATACTATGACAGGACACCCTTGCCCGCCAGCATTGAACCACTAAAACATTAATTACCCTGTCCTTACTCTCATTTGACACGTCCGCCACCTGGGACGTTAGACTTGTTCCATTTTCCTATGATAACCATAACCATCGCATTGTGCAGAAAGCGCCGAAGACATTTCCCGGCACAAAAAACTAGACAAGTTTATATGCCACGCGTTGTTACGCCCACCACCTGTTATTTACACTAAGCAGCAACCAAGCCTTAACTCGGATGACGCACCTTCCGCCGCCAAAACAGGAAGCGATTACCGAGGCTGACATTATCAGCTCTCATCCAATGAAACGTTAACAAATTACCACTATTTAAAAATTTATATAAATAATTTTTTTCCCAACTATTTACAAATAACCCAAAACCATAGTATGGAGGAAAAAAATTTATAGCCATAGGTGCAAACTAGGTGCAAGTAATAGGGTCTGCATGAAATATATAATATCCCCTACGGGGACATAATAAATAAAATTGTTATATTATAGTTCGTGTTGGATTTTATATATGGTTTACATCGTCTGTTGGATTGTATATTAACTAGCACAGCCTCCCTGGGTGGTGAACGCCCATAGGAGTTTTCAATTTTTTTTCAATTTTTTTAAATAAAATAATAATAAAAATTATATAAAAATTGTATTTGTATTTAAAAGAGAACATTCAAAAAATAAAAAAGAAGTAACTATATTGTAGAATTAGAGTAAGGTGACTAACATTTATGATAGATATTGTTATTCATTAATCAACATTAATTAAATCAAGTAATGCAACATTAATTAAATCAAGTAAAGAACATTTGACTCTTAATTTTTACAAGGAATTTATGTTATCAAATCTCCACCAAAATCTCCACTATCAGTTTGATGGAGACTATTATGAATATTTCTCACTATGAAATCATAAAAACCACGAAATTCATAAATACAATTAAAAACATACAACCCCAGTCCATCATGTATTAAACTGAGTACTCATTTATATATATATATATATATACATATGGCCGTAAATACATAGATAATGCATATTGGATTTTATGATGTTAAAATTCAAGATGCTAAGACAGAAAATAGCAGCATTACATTCCATTTCACAATAATAGCATATACAGGATCACTGAAGAAACAACAAGCACAGCATAAACACAAGAGACAGAGATTTATCCTGGGAAACCCTCATGGGGTAGAAAACCCAGCAAAGCTTCCTCAATATAGATGACCAGCAATATACAAATATGAAACCCTGAGACATGATCTCCTCCTCCACAATAGCATACCTCTCCTCCACAAGTGCG
This sequence comes from Larix kaempferi, assembly GCA_027924585.1. Taxonomy (NCBI): domain Eukaryota; kingdom Viridiplantae; phylum Streptophyta; class Pinopsida; order Pinales; family Pinaceae; genus Larix; species Larix kaempferi. The sequence goes on from BSBM01000368.1 coordinate 12,565,893, forward strand.
TTATCCTCAAGTGAGTGAATGTGTATAATGAGGAACACACCTCCTCTATTTATACACTACTCTGATATGTATTTTACACAAGTACATGTAGGCTCGTATTTAACCATTAGGTTAAATACCCCATTATAACTGACTGGGCCGACCCCTCTAGGGTGGTCTAATAACCCTTTGACCCACATAACACATACAGGGCCGACCCCCACTAGGGAAGTCTAATAACCCAAGTTACCACATTCCGACGGAGGAATAAACATCTCCGGATATACAATAAGATCTTCACGGAGGAATGAATCATCTCCGGAATAATAAAGTACAAATATAATATTCTTTGAAGTTACAATATCTCAACACTCCCCCTTAACGAGAAGGATATTATAACAGCATCTGCACGAGCAAGGAGTCATCAACATCATACATGATACATCTATAAATCATTGGAAGCTTTCTCAACATCATCAGTAACTCAACCAGTTACTGGAATATCTTCAATACTGGAACATCAACATCTTCAGTACTGAGTCTTTATCTTCTGCAGCACTCAAACAGCTACATCAACATCAATATCTGAATCCTCACGATTGTCAGCATCGCCATCACACGATCATCAGCATCGTCATCACATGATCAACAGCATCGTCATCTCACGATCATCAGCATCGTCATCATACGATCATCAACATCGTCATCTCACGATCATCAGCATCGTCATATCATCTCGATCTACAGCATCTGGATCATCTCGATCTACAGCATCTGGATCATCACGATCTACAACATCTGGATCATCTCGATCTACAGCATCTGGATCATCTCGATCTATAACATCTGGATCATCTCGATCTACAGCATCTGGATCATCTCATCTACAGCATCTGGATCATCTCATCTACAGCATCTGGATCATCTCGATCTACAGCATCTGGATCATCTCGATCTACACCATCTGGATCATCTCGATCTACAGCATCTGGATCATCACGATCTACAGCATCTGGATCATCTCGATCTACATCATCTGGATCATCTCGATCTACAACATAAGTATCCTCAACCATACAAGTACATTAATCAATACATGTATCATCAAAAGTATGTATTCTCACCAATACATCTATCATCAAAACATGTATTCTTACTAATACATATATCATCAAAAGCATGTATTCTCACTAATACATCTATCATCAAAAGCATGTATTCTCACTAATACATCTATCATCAAAAGCATGTATTCTCACTAATACATCTATCATCAAAAGCATGTATTCTCACTAATACATCTATCATCAAAAGCATGTATTCTTACTAATACATCTATCAATACAAGTATCCACACTGATACAAGTATACACAACAGCAGCATACCCTGCAACACACATGATCCAATTACGGGATGGTCAATCCCTCTCACTTTAGGACATAGGTCCAAGGATGATACAATCTTGATCCACTTATGGGATGATCAATCCCTCTCAATTTAAGACATCTCTCATGTCTATGGATGATGCAATCCAGATCAACTTACAGGATGATCAATCCTTATCCTTTTAAGACACCTCACCATGTCTAAGGATGATGCAATCCCGAATCAACTTACAGGATGATTAGTCCTTATCACTTTAAGACACCTCACCATGTCTAGGGACGATGCAATCCCAATCTACTTACAGGATGATTAGTCCTTATCACTTTAAGACACCTCACCATGTCTAGGGACGATGCAATCCCAATCTACTTACAGGATGATTAGTCCTTATCACTTTAAGACACTTCACCATGTCTAGGGACGATGCAATCAAAATCTACTTACAGGATGATTAGTCCTTATCACTTTAAGACACCTCACCATGTCTAGGGACGATGCAATCCCAATCTACTTACAGGATGATTAGTCCTTATCACTTTAAGACAAGTCTCATGTCTAGGGACGATGCAATCCCATCACGTACATTTTGAACCTAGTTCATGGACGATGCAGTCCTCACGTACATTTTGAACCCAGTTCATGGACGATGCAGTCCTCACGTACATTTTGAACCCAGTTCATGGACGATGCAGTCCTCACGTACATTTTGAACCCAGTTCATGGACGATGCAGTCCTCACGTACATTTTGAACCTAGTTCATGGACGATGCAGTCCTCACGTACATTTTGAACCCAGTTCATGGACGATGCAGTCCTCACGTACATTTTGAACCCAGTTCATGGACGATGCAGTCCTCACGTACATTTTGAACCCAGTTCATGGACGATGCAGTCCTCACGTACATTTTGAACCCAGTTCATGGACGATGCAGTCCTCACGTACATTTTGAACTAGTGGTTCCGGGATGATGCAATCCCCATCACTTTATTCTCGAAGACCATATGTCTACGGATCAATTCAGGGACCAAGGTCCGGGGATGATACAATCCCCACTTCTCGGATACCTTACGTCTACGGCTCTCTTTAGGACTGAAAGTCCAGGGATGATCCAATCCCCTCAACTGTCCACTAAGGACTTCATTCTCGGAGACCTCACGTCTACGGCTCTCTTTAGGACTGAAAGTCCAGGGATGATCCAATCCCCTCAACTGTCCACTAAGGACTTCATTCTCGGAGACCTCACGTCTACGGCTCTCTTTAGGACTGAAAGTCCAGGGATGATCCAATCCCCTCAACTATCCACTAAGGACTTCATTCTCGGAGACCTCACGTCTACGGCTCTGTTTAGGACTGAAAGTCCAGGGATGATCCAATCCCCTCAACTGTCCACTAAGGACTTCATTCTCGGAGACATCACGTCTACGGCTCAATTCAAGGACCTAAGTCCGGGGATGATACAATCCCCTCAACTGTCCACTAAGGACTTCATTCTCGGAGACCTCACGTCTACGGCTCTCTTTAGGACTGAAAGTCCAGGGATGATCCAATCCCCTCAACTGTCCACTAAGAACTTCATTCTCGGAGACCTCACGTCTACGGCTCTCTTTAGGACTGAAAGTCCAGGGATGATCCAATCCCCTCAACTGTCCACTAAGGACTTCATTCTCGGAGACCTCACGTCTACGGCTCTCTTTAGGACTGAAAGTCCAGGGATGATCCAATCCCCTCAACTGTCCACTAAGGACTTCATTTTCGGAGACCATACGTCTACGGCTCACTTTAGAACATGTGTTCAAGGATGATACAATCCCCACATGTATTCTCATCAATATACTATCGATCCTGGGAACCCATACAGAACCTGATTCACACTTCTTCTTTAATTGCACCATTAAGAGAATGGTCTTTTCTAGCCACTTGGAGCAAACATCTCATCATGATTCTCTTCCTCTTTCTAAGAGAATCTTCTAGCCACAAGCCTTCTATATTTTGTTTGATTTGTAAATCTTCTTGTTGAACATCCATCACTTGTTCGGTGTTCATTATTCTTCATGATCTTTCCTACAAAACAAAATTAAGTACATGATTAGTAATCCTTCATAATCATGAAATCATGATAACCTATTATGCATACAGATATCATTTACATAGTTATGCAACTATCTTGACCAATACTTTGGCACAACACTTTCCCATATCCTGTATGCATACAGTGGCTATCTAGATGCCTTCCATCTCTACCAGAACATACTATCGAGAGTGTGCACAGCTCTCAGCATGTTAGCAAAGAGGTTTCATTCTAGACAAGCAACAATGGAATGTTTGTCCAACTTACCAATCATATGCATATTAGTAGTATAATGTTCAATGCTCTACTCAGCATGATATGTTCTAGGAATACAAATATGCATACAAGAAATATCATTTACTATTTCAAATAACAACTCAAATACTTATCTTTTATGTTTGTGTGGTTGCCTCCCGCTTGATCTTCTATATGTCCTTTGAACTTCTATTCATTCTGTACCACTGTGCATGCTCAAGTGTGCACTAGTGTCATCCTCATGATCTCATACACAAACATTCATTCATTAGTATATTCTCAAAACATTCTAATTCTAAATAATCTTGAATATGTATAGTCATGATCATTAGTATTCAAGATTTCAGGGAAGTCTTCTTTTACTCATGCATATCATCAATCAAGATAAAATATATAATATGCATAATCCCTTGATTACTAACTTTATGAATAAGCATAACCAATCATTCCAAGTATACTTATATAAGGGATCCTAACACAAGGTAAGATTCATGGGAAACATACCTGGATTAGTATACCTACTTGGTTATGTACAACATACCTAAACAATCTCTTCAATGATTTAGAGATCCTGAGCTAGAACCTGCATGTCTCATAGGTTAAGCATAATATAACAAAGTCATACATACCTCGTAAGTAGAAGAAAGATTATGGATGAGTCTTTGTCTTCATGTTTTCATGGTCATGGAGCCTGATTTGTCTTTTGAGATGTACCTGTGTCTTGTTAGCAGACAACATCAACCTCACACAACATCATAATGCATTAGTACAATCATAAGTGTCAACACCCTAACCAATGAATATCTTCTATGATGCGTTCATAATTTTGTCAAGGTGATACAACAAATCTAAAATCAAGATTGTACTAACCATAATAACATGAAGACAAACATACCATAAACTTAATCATGAACAAATCTCAAAACATACCTCGATGAGTCATACCTATCGAGATCGCTTGTAATCTCCTTATGTAAAGCCTTAGCCTCATCTCCCTCTGAAACATGAACTCCTTCACTTATGTAGGTGACCAATCCATCTTCTTCTAGGATTAACTCTATCCACTTGATTTGCAAGAACTGGACCTGGAGCTGATTGTTTCTGGTGTAACTCCAAAATTAATGATCCACAGGGTATGAAAAGGTTTCCTGAGATAGCCTGATCTGTTATCTTTCCATCCTGACAGGTCTGACCTCAATTGGATTCTCTGAGAGAGAGTTATGCCAAATGTCGCAACGTGACCTGTTTTGGGATAAAACAGGAGAGCGAACTTGTACGGCGTGCCACGTGTCACTGTTTTAACTTCGGCCACTGAAAAATTTTTCTGAGATAGCTCGGCCTGTTTCCTTTCCATCCTGACAGGTCTGACCTCAATTGGACTCTCTGAGAGAGAGTTATGCCAAATGTTGCAACGTGACCTGTTTATGGGATAATACAGGAGAGCGCACTTGTACGGAGTGCCACGTGTCACTGGTTCAACTTCGGCCTCTGAAAAAGTTTTCTGAGATAGTAAAGACTGTGTACTACCTGTCACTTTTTACGAAATTTCATTTGGAGCTTCCTAGCCCAAGATATGACCTTTTTCCCAAGGTCACCTGATTTTGACTCAGATCTGGAAGAGGCAGAAACCCTATATTGTACAGATCATAAATCACAAATTACAATGAATTAGAGGTTGTCCTTTGGACACAAGGTACCTGGAGATTTAATCTTCGTCCTGTAACAATTTCAGATCCGAAAACTTTGCCAAAATGGATTTATAGCGAAAGTGCTACGATGACTGGTTTTTGCTATGTAAAACCCTAACCTTCAAATTGTCGTAACTAAGCAAGTGTCTTTAGTGCCATACCTTGTCTTCCTTCAGGTTAGCTCTGATACCATGTTAAAATTCAAGATGCTAAGACAGAAAATAGCAGCATTACATTCCATTTCACAATAATAGCATATACAGGATCACTGAAGAAACAACAAGCACAGCATAAACACAAGAGACAGAGATTTATCCTGGGAAACCCTCATGGGGTAGAAAACCCAGCAAAGCTTCCTCAATATAGATGACCAGCAATATACAAATATGAAACCCTGAGACATGATCTCCTCCTCCACAATAGCAGACCTCTCCTCCACAAGTGCGTTATCCTCAAGTGAGTGAATGTGTATAATGAGGAACACACCTCCTCTATTTATACACTACTCTGATATGTATTTTACACAAGTACATGTAGGCTCGTATTTAACCATTAGGTTAAATACCCCATTATAACTGACTGGGCCGACCCCTCTAGGGTGGTCTAATAACCCTTTGACCCACATAACACATACAGGGCCGACCCCCACTAGGGAAGTCTAATAACCCAAGTTACCACATTCCGACGGAGGAATAAACATCTCCGGATATACAATAAGATCTTCACGGAGGAATGAATCATCTCCGGAATAATAAAGTACAAATATAATATTCTTTGAAGTTACAATATCTCAACATATGACACATTTAGTAATTGAACATGGTTGAACAGAGTTGTTACTAAAGACATCGAACTGTAAATTATAATAAAATGGAGGCATACCTGTGATGACAAGGACTCGAGCTCTGCGCGCAAATTAAAACAAATTTCTCCATGTTTGGTTGGTTATCTGACTCGCCACACCGTGTTTGTGAAACTGGTTCTCTGAGTCGATTCATCGTGTTTTTCATTAAGGCCATTACATAATAGCAGTCTAAATCAGCAGAGAAGATAATATAAGAATAATTAAACGTTAATTGAACTATGTTATACAAATAGTGTAATTAACTACGATTTATGTTCATTCATCATTTTAGCCTGAAAGATTGTTTTGTTTATGCTTCCAAAGCAATTAATTATAATTTCTTTATAATTATAATTAAATGAGTTCAAATGAAACTAAGTTAAGTTTAATTTCATTTATAAAGTTATAATGAATTATTTTATATAAAAATAAAGTGATAATGAAGTTTAATAAACAAAGTGATGTAAACAAAGAATTAACTATTTAACAAGAGCTACGTGGTGGCAATGTCCCTGACATTGACATTGCTACGTGTTGTTACAATTTTGATATGAGCAAATTACTTTGGAAAATAGTTTGCTAATTTTATATGAGTTTGTCTTCATAATTTAGAAACTGCCCCATGAACTCACATAGATTCTTGTCAACAACATGTTATTCAAAATAAATTTTAATTTAATTACTCATTTTAATAGCCGAGACTCAACTAGTACTCATATTCACCCATACCAGTAGATGTAAATGGCTACACTAATGTTGGCTGCCTTTCTATACACTCTTAATGATACATTTTCTTTTGGGCATGTTTCCTTCATGGTTTAAGGGATGCCGTGGTCACATTTTTTCACTGTGATAAAAAGAGTTTTGTGATTGATGCTATTCATAAAACACAAAATTATTGTTCACCGTCAAGACTTTTTTTTTCTTTTTTTTTAAGGGAAGAAGGTGCACAGGAAACCCACCAATACTTCCCCACATTTCGTGGATGGTAAGGATGGTAAACCGTCGGCCAACACCAGCGGCTGGCCTAACCCCTTAGGAGTCAAGGCTTGAACTCGTGACCTCCCCCCATACTGAGAGAGTGTGCGCACGTCTTACCAATTGAGATAACCCTTGGGGCTACCACCGAGACTTACTAGCACCTAAGTACATATACGCTTAACTAGTTTTATCCTTACTTAGTGTAGATGCTTAACATCAACATTAAATAAGTATATAATACTAACTTAACTTCAACATTTAAATAAGTATATAATGATGAAGCTATAATTTTCATATCCAGAAAAAATTGACTGAAATGTATATTCCCAGCTCAAATAGTTATTATTAAAAGTATGATAAACATTAAGAAAAATTAATATTTTTCTATTCGCAAATTGCTCAAACGTTGGTAATGGTGGATAAGAAGTTGCCAGAAAGTGAACTCGAATTTAGTCGTGATAATGGTGGAGAATTTGAAGCTAGCAGTGACTTTTTTTCCTACACGAGAGAATACCTACATTCTTGGTGAGCTATCCCACAAGGGTTGAAATCTTCGGTGTGACATTGTATTTGGTTGCATAGGCTGAAGATTCCCATGATCTTGATCCTCTGAAATATGCAACATTAAGAAGCACATCATCTTTTGATCTCCAGTTCCACTTCTTCCATTCATTCTAGTTGGTTATTTGCCTCTTCGTTACTTCTTTGGTGAAGGGATTTGCAGATGCCCCGAATCTATTTCCTTGATGCAATATCATGGGGTTTTCACTTCCACCGATGGGATACATTTCCCACTCAGTGTAGTCATTGTTAAGTACATGGAAGTATCCAAATTTACACCTGTGTTCATTTAATTTATAATTTCATCTCTAAATAACAATACTAGCAATACCATAGTCTTCCTTCACGACACAATGCAAAATGATAAGTCAAATTGTATCAATGAAATAATAATTAATTATTTACCTTGGCTTTCGTTGTGTGAGATGCCAAAATGGTTGAATGCAACCATTACCCACATAATTCTCTCATCAGGGGAGCCGTCACTATGACCCAATAGGATCACCCACAATACAAAAATACTTACCTTATCGTTTTCAATATACAGGAAAACAAATAATTAGCACATGGTGTGTGACTGAAATATCTTGGCTCACCTGGTTTTGGTGAGTGAAATAATTGTTCGAAATTGTGATTATCAGCACTCAGAAATTTCCTTTGGCCATGAAAGAAAAATCCCAAGGTAACCTCAAACGAATATTTAGACTGAAAGCTGGCCTCTTTCATTCAGAGAGGGCTCTCTCTGCAAGTCTACCACCCAATGTCACTATGATAGCAGCTTGACAATAAACCTAGTCGCAATATTTATAAAATAATGGTAAAGGTTTGTAGAATTTAAATGATGTGCTTGGATAAGCAAGGGAAAGATACCATTGGGAAATGGAGTCAAAATCATGAATTATTAAAGATGTACAAAGCTTTGGAAATATCGTTTTACATAGAGGCAGGATAGATGCATTTTTACAATCAAGTTCTTGATTTCTGGTGATAATAGAAGAAAAAATGAACAATCCATTAATATGGGAAACAAATAAATATGAATCCAATATTAACTTTAGAGGAAAAATTTAGTGAATACTTGAAAACGATGAACCAGAGCATATGAGTATGAATTCTAATTCATTATAACCTTTTTTCAAGTATGAAAAGACAACACAATGGAAAAGATAACTGGATAACCATGCACAAGAGAAAGGGAAATACAGACTATAAAACCACAACACGAGAATCTCTGCTCTCAAAAGGTCCTTGCTTGGCTCTCCCATATTTTATTAAACTTGAAATAACTCAGTGCCAAAAATTGGTCCCCTCTAAACTGGAAGTCGAACCCTTATTACATTAAAATCTCCAAATATATACTAATGACTATCGAACTAATCTTCAACAAAATTTTACAAAAATAGTAAACAAGAAATATTCTTGTCATAAAAATTGGAACAGGCTGTAAGGTGTCTCAAGTTGTTGGAGATGGTGGATTTAAAATTCCTTTCAATATGGAAAACTCGAACTGTCATTGGCCACTTGCACTCAGAAGAGTAGGATGCTCTATTATCTGGTTGCCACTTCATTTTTGGACTGTCGATATTTTCTCTATAGATAATGTGTAGTTGAGCTAATATTGTGGCTTACAAATATTAGTTCATAACTAAATTCCACCTCATTCTTTGATAACCACATCCTCTGCCAAGTGTGCTTTGACTACTCGAAAAATGTCATTTAGTTGATTGTTTGTTGCCTAAATATCTAGCATCGTTGGAGCATAGGCCGCAGCTATGGTAAAGCTGCCAAGTTTTGGGAAAAAGCACTAAGTTTTGAAGGAAAAGTGCTAATTTTGAGGAAAAGCACCATTTTTGGGAAGAAATAAATAGTGCGCGGTATGGTGCCAGATGGACAAGCTCACCGCAGATTGCGGGCCGGAAATTGCGGAGCTTGCGCGCACAAGTCAAAGGAAAGAGTAAATAAGGTGGCCGAGTAGAAAGCTCAACCACCACAATAAATGAAGCGGTGGAATAGAGGGCTCAGCTACCCTCATTAAGGCAAAGTACAGGAGTTATGGTTGCTCGGACCAAGGGAGAAGCAATGGGCCGAAGCATTGAAGGCGAAGGACAAGGAGCAAAGAATGATGAAGCGGCGCCCATACCCGTATTCTGCGCCAAAAATCGCAGAGTCTACAGGAAGCTGCGACGTGATTGCAAGAGGTGCCTACAGTACACCTAGCCGTGTCAGTGGTTAGGGTTTTTGGGGATCACTGTTGGGGAAAGGCCCACAGTTTTGTAAAGGTGCGACCCTCAGGGCCACCTATATATATGTGTAATTGAAAAAGGGAAAAGGGTTGGTTAGCTAGTTAGATAGTTGATAGTCACTGAGTCACTTGTATTGTTGTGGCTTGTAAAGTTGTTAATGATCATTTTGTGCATGTAAGAAGGCCGCGATCTCGCAGGAGACTGCTTGGTGTAAAGGCCATTGTATGTGTCGACCAGTCGCAAGAGGAATGTAATTGTATGTCTTTGTCATTGTAATATTTGTAGAAGAAGAGAATATATCTAAGAGAAGGGCTCCTAGCTGTGTGCGTGGAGTTTCCCAGAAAGATCTAAGGTTGCAGCTGTGTGCGCAGCAGAACTGTGTTATCCCCATCTCAAGATAATATAAAACACAGTTCCTGTGGACGTGGCTTCCCTCCTGGAAGTGAACCACATAATTCTTGTTGTTGTGGTGATGCTTTATGTGATTGCATTTCTTTGCTTTACTGTCTATGTTTCCATGAATGTTTCGCTATCTTTATGAATGAGTATGTAAAGTAAATCCTTGAAGCTCCCTTAGAAGTGTACTTGTGCATTGTTGAAGGAGTCTGTAAGAACACTGTCGTCGCGGCGCTTAAGGAGTGTGTTACTGCACTGTGGTGCAAGGACAGAGACGATACCTAGTGTATCGGGCGTAGCGGGTAAATGCCTCGTGCGCAGGTGCGGAGCTACCGCGCAACTAGGCTGAGAAGAGTGAGTCCCAACGCTGTGGCGCTGTGAGACCTGTGGGAGAGTAAGACGCTCTGTTCCGGGGTTACCTGCAAGAAGGGAAGGGAGAAGATTGTAGACTCCACACCACCTAGGTTAAGGAAACCTGATTCCTTAGCCCCCCCATAGCCACTTCGGGTGAGACTTCGGGCTGCTGCGCAGCTCGTTGCCGAAAGGGCCAGTGCACCAAAGGGGTGTTTGTTGCTGCGCATCCTGAAAACCCGGGTCTGTCCAGAAAGCAGCTAGGCTGTGAAACCTATGGGAGAGTAAGCAGCTAGGCCTCGTGTGCAGGTGCGGAGCTACTGCGCAGCTAGGCTGAGAAGAGTGAGTCCCAGCGCTGTGGCGTTGTGAGACCTGTGGGAGAGTAAGACGCTTTGTTCCGGGATTACCTGCAAGAAGGGAAGGGAGAAGACTGTAGACTCCACACCACCTAGGTTAAGGAAACCTGATTCCTTAGCCCCCCCCATAGCCACTTCGGGTGAGACTTCGGGCTGTTGCGTAGCTCATTGCCGAAAGGGCCAGTGCGCCAAAGGGGTGTTTGTTACTACGCATCCTGAAAACCCGGGTTTGTCCAGAAAGCAGCTAGGCTGTGAAACCTGTGGGAGAGTAAGTAGCTAGGCCTCGTGCACAGGTGCGGAGCTACTGCGCAGCTAGGCTGAGAAGAGTGAGTCCCAGCGCTGTGGCGCTGTGAGACCTATGGGAGAGTAAGACGCTCTGTTCCGGGGTTACCTGCAAGAAGGGAAGGGAGAAGACTGTAGACTCCACACCACCTAGGTTAAGGAAACCTGATTCCTTAGCCCCCCCATAGCCACTTCGGGTGAGACTTCAGGCTGCTGCGCAGTTCATTGCCGAAAGGGCCAGTGCGCCAAAGGGGTGTTTGTTGATGCGCATCCTGAAAACCCGGGTCTGTCCAGAAAGAAGCCAACAAATGGTTCTGTTTTCGGCTTTAACCCTATTATTTTGAAGGCAATGTGGTGCTGGAATCCTGCAGCTAAAGAAATTCAAGAGTGCTTTGATTCAAAGGCTAGAGAGTTCACTGAACGTGAAAATAGAAGTCCTAGGCTTCAGACAGAGGACTGGTTGCAGAAGCATATTTATACTGAGCTTCACGAAATCTTCTTTGTAACATTTGCAATCGAGTTGCATGAGTGGGTATCCAAGCTAGCAGATACTGAACCCACTGTGCATGTTGATCAACCTATCGTTTGGACGCTTGAGCTGGTTATCATTGTGAAGCGGGTAGATAATCCTATGTCCCGCGCAGTAGACTTTTGGTTGAATAGTCTGCTGGAAGGTTTCATCACCGAGTTTGCAATAGATACGAGAAAGAGCTTCAGCGAGGCTGAGAGGAGCTTCTTCAAAGCATACAGGGGTAAGTTCTTAAATTCTCTGAACTTGTGGATTAAAATGCTCTTATATGAAAAAGGAAAACTATGCATAGCTTCTGATGAATAGCATAGACAAGTAATGTCCGCAGATTCTGATAGTGATCTTGAAGTTATTGGTTGCACTCGTAGCAGAAAACGGTATAAAGTAGGCCTCGAACAACATTCTTTTGATTCTAGCTCAGAAGATAGTCGAGCTCGTAGAGCGAGCCATATAGAGAGACAAGGGAGTGCTCATATCCCTTATCACCCTTTTACATCGCAAAAGCTAGACGGGGCTCAGCATAACCTCGCAGTAACACCCTCTAGTAGACCGCACGGTACTTCTAGTACCTCAGCCCCACCTTTGTTTAACCATCCCGGAGGCAATGCCACAGCACCTCCATGTCAACCTAGTGCAAGAAGGATGGGTGATGACATGAAGCTACCAACCTTTAGAGGAACAGGGCTAGAAGACCCTGAGCAGCACTGGTTTCTATGTGAAGCCATTTGGACGATTAAGAAAATTAATGACGATGCTGTTAAGCTGGTTCAGTTAGCAACCACACTAAGAGAGAGAGCCTTAACCTGGTTTATGAAATACTCAGCAGCACAGAATAGGACGCTTGTCGATGTAAGAAGTGCTATGATTAAAGAATTCAAGAAACCTAAATCAGAATCACAGTGCATAACAGAGCTCAAAGACATAAAACAGTTACCTACAGAATCAGTATGGGACTTTGACCAGAAGTTCAAAGCCTTGATAGATCAAGTAAGCTTTGAGTTTGCACCGCAGCAGCATAAGGAATGGTTCATTGCTGCGCTGCTCCCTCATATTAGACTTCCTCTTATGCAACAGAATCTCACTACTCAAGAACAAGCTCTAGAGATGGCTATGAAACTAGAAGCTTCACCAATTGCTGGAACAAGCAACGATGTTGCGCAGTTGCAGAACCAAATAGCAAATGTAACTTTGCAAGTGCATGATATTAGGAAAGGAAAGGATGTTAAAGAAGAAATTTGGTGTACAAAGTGTAGAGTACAAGGACATTCAAAGGACCATTGTCCTGTTTTCATATATTATATTGCAACTGGAGCACCTAACCCTTTACCATAGGCTCAGGGGCCTTGGTGTGAAATCTGTAGAACTAGAGGCCACAGACCACAAGAGTGTCACTTGTTACAGAAATATGTACAAACTCCAAAGAATCTATATTGCAATTTCTGTAAATCAGTAGGCCATGATGAGAACAATTGCAAAGAATATGAGCTTATGATAGAAAGAAAACACGATGTTTATAGAGTACAGTCAGAACCACAGGGACCCACAGCAGGTCCGCAGTATGACCCAGCTCGCGAAGGTCGAGGAGGAAATTACAGGGGCCGAGGATGCACAGCAGGTTTTGGTCGTGGAAGAGGACAGATCACTTGCTATAACTGCGGAGCTCAAGGCCATTATGCAAGGGATTTCCAAAACCCTACAACCACCTGCAGATACTGTAAATCTTATGATCATGTCATTGAAGAATGCCCTCAGTTGATGGCCAAGATGCAAGAAAAGAAGCCACAGGTTAACCAGAATATTCAGTTGATTGCAGTAGAAAAAAGAGAACCAGATCCCACAGTTAATATAGTGACGCGCAGTGGTACAACCACTGGTGCACCAGAGTTGGGAACTAGAAAGCCAGCGACACAATGGGTGCGTCGCGCTAATATTAAACCATCCCCGCTTGACCTATAGAAGCAAAAAGAAGCATTTAAGCAAGCTCAAGAGTATTTCTCAGATCTGTAAGCTTCAAGTTCTGTCGCATTACCACACAATGATATCAGACTGCGTGTGCCACGACAAGAGAACCTGGTACGAGAGCAGGCCACTACATCTAGAAGGACTGATGAGGAGGATACACTAGGTAGTGTTCATGCTTTCCTGAGAAGCTACTTAAAGTTGTTGCGCAATGAAAAAGCAACTATGGAACTCCAACACCTGTTGGATCAGTGTCAACAATCTGCTTCGATGAACACATCGCAGCGTGTTGTTCATCAGATCAGGAGTCATACTAGAACTGGAAGAGAGATGAGACTCACAGCGCAGATTGGAGCATTTGAAATGGACGAAGTCATTTTGGATTTAGGCTCAGAAGTTAATGTTCTCACTATGCAAACATGGGAACAGATGGGTAGCCCTCAACTTATCAGATCTCCTATCCATCTAAGACTAGCAAATCAACAACGAGTTTCTCCATTGGGCAGATTACCCAATGTACCCATTGATATTGAGGGAGTAAGAAGTTCTGCAGACTTTGAAGTAATCAAAATTCTGGATGACAGTAGACCTTACCCAGCACTTTTAGGCATAGACTGGGCATTTGATAATCTGGTTGTCATTAATTTGAAGAAAAGACAGATGACCTTTAAGGATGACCAGATTAGGGTCATTGCACCACTTGATCCCCTTCAAGGACCACAGTATATTGAACCCATTCGAGCAGAAGAAGAAGTGCGCCACATGGAAAGTTTGTATCAGATGACTGTTAGCCATAATGATTATGTCAATCCCACAGCGGACGGCCATATCAGCTGGTGATGCGATAGCTCGTGCGCATCAGATTCAGAAGCAGGACTGGAAAACTAGCAGAATCACTTACATGAGGTTTCTGCAAGGCATTGCTCCATGATGACTAAATCCATTCGATGGATTGGCACAGAATTGAATAACACTCCAATCTTTGATGGTTTAACTAGAGTAAGTGAATTCATACATGCATATGAACAAGAAATCCCAGATGAGCAGCGCATACAAGCATTGGATGTAGCACTGCGCGCTACACCCACAAGATGGTGGGGTGCGCATAAAAAAAATATCGACACATGGAAAGACTGTCGCAGGTTGATACTGCACAAATTTCAAGAGACTACAACAGGAGTTTTGCGCAAATATGATGGACAGAGTGACCCCAGGTCACACGTTGAAGCATGTATATAGCAATGGTCAGATATTCCAGAGGATGAGTGGGTTCACCTATTCATCCACACGTTGGATATAGTTCCAAGGAACTGGTACACTAAAACAGAATTGCGCAGAAGCACTATCACTTGGCCTCTCATGATTGAAAGTTTTCAACTCACTTTCAGCTTTGAGTCAGAACATCCAAGCATCGATCAGGCTTTAATGTGTATTAGAAAGAAGTTATTTGGACAATGTCCTTTACCAGAGTATTCTCAACCAGATTGGGCTATCCAGATGGAACATGCCCTGGAATGCTATAATTTCGCTGCTGGAGAAGAGGATGATGATCATCGCAACATCAATATTCCAGAGTCAGAAGGGACGCGCAAATTCGAAGGCCCTCAGCTTGATATCCCTGCCATTACAAAACACATCAAGCTCAAGAAGATTAACATTGGTACAGAAGACGAACCCAAGTTTGCCTCTATAGGAGATTATTGGGATGATGAAACTGTTGACCATATTGCAGATCTACTACATGAGTACTAGGATATCTTTCCTACCAAGTTTACAGAAATGAAAGGCATCCTAGGAGATTTAGGAGTTATGCGCATACCTTTGAAAGCGAACGCTAAGCCAGTAAAACAGCGCCCGTATAGGTTAAACCCGCGATATAAAGAAAAGGTCAGAGAAGAAATTGATAAGATGCTCGCAGCTGGTATCATTGAGCCAGTAGAGGAAAGTGATTGGATTAGTCCTATGGTGGTACAAGAGAAATAGACAAAAGGATACCATCAGATCAGAATCCATCCAGAGGACCGCCATAAGACCACTTTTGTGACTAAATGGGGCTCATTCCAGTATACGGTAATTCCCTTTGGTCTTAAAAACGCTCCTGCTATTTTCTCTAGAGTCGTTGTTGCTGTTTTTAAAGAATTCATTCATAAGTTTCTAGAAGTCTATTTTGATGACTGGACTGTGTTTGGTTTACTAAAGAACCATATAGGGAATCTAAGGATGATGTTAGAAAAATGTAGACAGTATCAGATCTCCCTTAACTTGAAAAAATGTATCTTCTGTGCTCCTTTTGGTATTTTGTTGGGTCACATTGTGTGTAGACAAGGACTCGTGATGGATCCTGCGAAGGTTGCCATCATTGCTAACTTGCCTGCGCCCAACTCAGTCAAACAATTGCGCACTACATTGGGACATACAGGATACTACAGGAAATTTATCAAGGGTTATGCAAAGATCACTGTGCCTATGGAAAGACTGCTCAAAAAGGATTCGAAATTCCAATGGACAGAAGAATGCCAACAGAGCTTGGACACACTTAAAGGAAAGATGGTCACAACACCTATTCTAGTTTTCCCATACTGGAGAAAACCCTTTCATGTTCATGTAGATGCTTCTTCCATAGCATTGGGGGTTGTACTGACACAACCGGGAGAAGAAGGTATTGACCACCCCATTGATTACTCTAGCAGAAAGCTGTCTACAGCTGAGAAGAACTACACCACTACAGAAAGAGAAGGACTCGCTATGGTGTATGCCTTATAGAAGTTCAGACACTATCTATTGGGTGCTCATTTTAAAATGTATACTGACCATTCTGCTTTGAAGTACTTGGTCAATAAGCTAGTGTTAGGGGGAAGAATTTGCAGATGGCTACTCCTCTTCCAGGAGTATGATTTTGAGATTATTGTGAAGCCAGGTAGATTGAATGCAGGACCTGACCATTTATCTAGGATAGAGTCAAGGGAGGAACCTACAAATTTGGAGGACAATCTGCCTAATGCGCAGCTGTTTTTTGTTCAAGCAGCAGACGAGTATTACTCCGATATTCTTGAGTTTCTCACTACAGGACAAGCACCAGTTGAGTTCACAATGCAGCAGAAGAAACAACTTGTTGTCAAAGCCGCAGACTTCACTTTGATAGCAGGCTAGCTCTATAAGTTGGGCCCTAATGAGGTCTTGCGCAGATGCATTTTACCGCATGAGAAGAATTCCATAATCGCATAAGCGCACTCAGGAATCGCAGGAGGCCATTTCACAGGAAGGCCGACTGCGTAGAAGATCTTAGCCGCAGGTCTTTGGTGGCCAACATTGCACAAGGATACTAAGGAATTCTGCAAGTGCTGCGATGTGTGTCAGCGAACAGGAAAACCTTCAAGAAGAGATGAAATGCCGCTAAGACCCCAGATAACAGTGCGTGCTTTTGATAAGTGGGCCATTGATTTTGTGGGACCTATCAACCCACCAGGAAAGAGAACCGGCGCAAGATACATCATCACAGCTACTGAATACCTCACCAGATGGGATGAGGTGAAGCCAGTTAAGAATTGTGACGCTGTCACTGCCGCGCAGTTCATTTTTGAGAATATTGTCACTAGATTTGGGTGTCCACTGATTCTAATGAGTGATCAGGGCACACATTTCCTGAACGAGACTATAGAGGCCCTTACTGAAGAATTCCACATTAGTCACCATAAGAGTACACCCTAACACCCTCAAGCTAATGGTACGATGGAGGCATTCAATAAGATTCTGGAGAATGCCCTGACCAAGATCTGTAATCAACAAAGAGATGATTGGGACCTTAGAGTCACAGCTGTGTTATGGGCTTACAGAACCACATGCAAGAAATTAACAGGTCACACACCTTTCAGTTTGGTGTATGGACAAGAAGCAGTCATGCCCATGGAATACATTGTTCCCAGTCTCAGAATTGCTCAAATTATAGAAATGGCAGATACTTATACTATGAGTGAAAGCCTGTCACAATTGGTTGCCTTAGAAGAAGACAGGCTTTTAGTTGGATTCCATCAACAAGTGCAGAAGGCGAGACAGAAGGCTTGGCATGACAGGCACATTAAGAATAAAGTCTTTCAGGAAGGAGACTTGGTACTCCTTTATGATAGTAAATTCATCAAGTTTCCAGGCAAGTTTCGTGTACATTGGTTAGGCCCTTTTCAAGTGATGAAGATAACAGAAGGTGGAGCAGTTCAGCTTGCGAAGCTTAATGGAGAGTTGCTGCCCACAATGATCAACGAGAGTCGGCTCAAGATTTATCGCGACCGCCACTCTGCCCTGTCGACCTAATCAGTTGCTAAAGTCATGCAGATGTCCAGTGTAGTTGAAAGAGGCATCGCACTTATCAGTCTACACGGAAGTCGCAAGACATTTTCAGTCTCTGGCTTCCCGCGCAGTTCCTCGAAGCATCCACGCAGTCAATAAAGCCTGTTCTGAGCGGGCCTATTTTCGCTCTTGCGGAGTTCCCCAGGTTGTCAAACTTTCGCTCTCGCGGAGTGCCCTGTTGTCAATTTGTCGCTCTTGCGGAGTTCTCCTCGCCGTAGAGCCCTCCATGTGCACAGTTACCCATGCTGAAGTTACCCGCCGAAAATTTGAATTGCAGTAGTTTTGTAGCCACGTCTGAGTCTTAATGAAGGATGAGACCGCCATCTAATTGTACTTGCTTTGACAGATTCGGCTGATTTCCCTAAGATCTGCATTTAATTAAGGAGCCAAACTCCTTAGCACATCTCCCGAAGGCTTTCAGAGCCCATCCCTCGCATTTAATGCACCACAGAGGCGCGGGGGGAGGGGGGGTTGTCAACTCATCCGCTTAGGCGCCAATGGTTATTAGCGCCACCTGTCCGCATCTGCTACCCGCCCTTAGATATAAATACCCCTCATTCGTATATGCTTGGGTTACCTTCCTTGCTATTGAGTTGTACAGTTGTCCTGTTGAGAGTCTAATCCATTGTTTTCAGAGCCGTGTCGTGCAGACTGCTTTCCTCTGTTTTCAGAGTTCGCATCCTACGTTGTTCCGCCCTTTTCTGTTCAGTGTTTGTCGTGTATGAAAGTTCATGATGAAGAACCTGTCAAATGAAGAATTCTTCTGTCACTTCAGACGCAGAGGGTTACACTTCGGTATGGGTACCCCGATCAAGATTGTCGAGCTTCCTAGTTTCCCTGATCCCAGAGAGTCCCGGGCACAAGGGCGTCTCAGCAGCAGCCGAAGGAACCCGTTCCAGATCCCTTGGCCACTCTGGTTAACTACATTCCTCCACGCCCAGATGATGCACCCGAGGTGCGTATTCCCAAGAATGCCAAGTATTCGATTCCGCTGCCACCAATGGCGAAAATTGTGCAAGAAGAAGGATCCCTGCTTGGACATCTCCCACTGGTTAAGTTTTCTGACTTCAACTTGGGAGATTATAGAATGTATCCTCAGTTCACGCCAGATCACTATCTGACGGTGGTCCATAATCCTACTAAGAAGATTGACGAATTCGTCTCGCAAGAATTTGCAGTAAATCTAGAGAAGCCTGGACTATTGAACCTGTTGAAGCTACCGCACTTCAGGCGTAGCAATGAAGTTAATGCAGTTGTCAAGGTCCTGTTATCCTGTGTTCACAGTGGTTATCTTTGGCTAGGGAGACCAATTGATTTGAATGTGGACCTGATTCATCGAATTACCGGCCTATCTAAGGTTGGTAAGGACCCCAATGTCCATTTCTTTGGTAAAGACAAGGACTAAAAGCTGGCTGCACAAGTGGTGCAGAAATACAAATTGTCGAGAGGAGGTCGGGCTTATGACCTCGCTGTAGTTGAAGATGAAGCACTCAGATTCACTGGCATTCTGCTCGCAGACAGACTTTTAACGAAGTGCCAACCTAAAGAAGTCCCTGGAGCTGTTGTAGAGCTCGCAGTTGCAGCTGCGGAGGGTGAGAAGTATAACTGGTGTCTCTTCCTCCTGAATACATTCTTGGAAGACTGCCGGAACGTTCAGGACACTGCCAATCAGTTGTTCCATTTCTCTTGGCTCCTGATCTTGTGTGCCTTTGTCGGGTGGAAGGAACCGCCCAACACTCAGTTTCTTCCGTGCCGCTCAGGAGAGGTTATAGGGATGCGCTATGTCAATCTCTGGGATTCTAATAATCCCGTGAAGCACAAGATGAACCACGCCGTGTTCTTCGAGTATTACCATCTTCTCAGGGATACTATCCTACAGATGCTGAGGCTTACTGAGGAGACGGTAGAACTCTATAGAACGAAGTTGGTCTTTTCTGCCAACTTGCATGAAATCTATTTTTGCCCTCGTGGAATTTAGTCGAAAGAATGGGCCGTAGGGCTCTACCGAATGACTACCCAAGACGTGGAGGACACTGTGAAGTCCTGGCCAGATGAATGGAAGCAGGTCACTGAAGTCGCTGCCACGATACCACCCCCTGAGGCGCTAGAGAAAGATAAGGGCAAGGAAAAGATCGGGAAAAAGAATGATGAAGGTCCGTCAGGACCGACTACCAAGAAGCAGAAGCTGTTGCACCCTGCAGAAGCGACTGGAGATCCCTATGAGACCCTTTCCGCGGGGCTCAACCAGTACTTGAAGGAGCAATTTCATGAGCTGTGTGCCTCTCAGGCCAATATCAGAAGTGCTCTCGACCTGCAGCTCGTGGAGTTGAAAGGTCTCACAGGACGAGTTGTGTAAACCCATGCGCCAGCATCCGGCTCGCAGGTGCCGCAAGCATCTACAAGCACCGAGCAGGTTGAAGTACCTACAGAGAGGCACACTGTCGTCCACATCCCGCCTGCAAGCATGACACTCCCGGATCCTCTGGATGCATTGCAGGTAAGCGCGGTTGGCCCTGTTGAAATAAATTTGTCACTAATTCCGTTGGAAACTCTACAGTTGGTTCAGGAGCAGGTCTCTACTAAGTTGAGAGCTAGGGATCTCTCGACATTCCATGCCAATCAAAGACTGCAGACGCAAGAAGTAGAGCTAAGGGAAGGCTATAAGGAGATCTCTGCGCAGCTTGAACTTCACGAAGCGCAAGACACTGAGCTAAGGAATGTCGTCGATGAAATCGCCCAGGAGCTGCCAGCCTACCAGATTCAACCAGACCTTCCTTTAGTTGAGAAAGTGCAACGCATTGGCAGAAGGGTGCAAGCCCTAGAGCAGCAAGTAGTTGCTATGGATGAGGACCATAGAAAGCAGCTTGCCGAGTTGGAAGCTCGTGTCGTAGTGCCTCCCGTAGATGAGAAGCAAGAACGACTTGAAGCACTGCGCATAGCTTCTACCCAAATGAAGTGCAGAACAGATGAAGCCCAGCAGTTAATGACGCAAGCTATGCAGGCTTGGGCTGAGCTCGAGAAGCTCCCTTCAAAAGTTGCCCTTTTGGAACAGGTGTAAGCAACAGAACAGTCCCTAACTATTCTGAACGAAGAAGCTAAGCCCTTGGAAGGCTTAGCCAAAATGAGAAAGATGAGCGAAGTCCGCAAAGTCCAGCAAGAACTGCACAGGCTCAGAAACAAAGATGCTACTCTCGCCAACATCATTCAGCCGTTTATGGATGAGTATGCTGAACTTGTTGCCCAAGCAGAGGCCAAGGTCAAAGCATTTGCTGAGTCTCAAGAGTTGGTCGATGGCGCAGAAGGAGAAGAAACTACTTCAGACCTGGTGCAGACAGCCACGAAGTGCGTGCAAGACATGGACTCCGCTATTGCACAGTGGAAGCAAGCCTTCACTGCGACCCAAGCCAAGTCAGATGCAAAAATAAAATGACCGCAAGCTAGTGCGAGTGGCTCGGGGACGAGCCACAAGTAAGTGTTATGGGCCTGTTGGAGCATAGGCTATAGCTATGGTAAAGCTTCCAAGTTTTGGGAAAAAGCACTAAGTTTTGAAGGAAAAGTGCTAATTTTGAGGAAAAGCACCATTTTTGGGCAGAAATAAACAGTGCGTGGTACGACGCCAGATGGACGAGCTCACCGCAGATTGCGGGCCAGAAATCGCGGAGCTTGCGCACACAAGTCAAAGGAAAGAGTAGATAAGGTAGCCGAGTAGAAAGCTCAACCACCACAATAAATAAAGCGGCGGAATAGAGGGCTCAGCTACCCTCATTAAGGCAAAGTACATGAGTTATGGTTGCTCGGACCAAGGGAGAAGCAACGGGACGAAGCATTGAAGGCGAAGGACAAGGAGCAAAGAACGATGAAGCGGTGCCCATACTCGCAATCTGTGCCGAAAATCGCGGAGTCTGTAGGAAGCTGCGATGTGACTGCAAGAGGCGCCTACAGTACACCTAGCCGTGTCAGTGGTTAGGGTTTTTGGGGATCACTGTTGGGGAAAGGCCCACAGTTTTGTAAAGGTGCAACCCTCCATAGTTCTACGACGAGAATTTCATCATTCAATTGCCAATTAAAATGATAACATGGATATTCCCTTAGGGTTGTGACACCATAGGTTGATACATAATCCATGAATTAAAACAATGCCATCAAACTTTGCATAGTGAATAATATCACTTTGCCCTACAAACCAATAAATCACGCAATTGTTATTAGCATTCAAAATTATGATAAGAATTTCACCTTGTTGCCAAATAAAAATCATAGTAAGGGTAACATGAAATATTGCATGATTCTTCATAAGGGATGCAAAACCATAGCTCACACACCATTCTTTTTAATAACCAACACATTATTATGATGTCTTAAATATATTGACTTATATTCAAAATAAATCTTGTTTGTCATAACATTCGAGATTAGGTCTTGGAACCTGTTTAAACATAGAGGGTACGATAAATGATTATAAAATTTAAGGAGGTAGGTTTCAAAAATGTTAATTGTTGTTTGAGGAACCTATCACTATTTGTTTTCCTTTCACCCTACCATCTTTTGTGACAATACTCAGATGATTCTTTAAGCCTGTAAGATAATGAATTGATATTAGGGTTTGACTATTACAACTCCGCTACAAATTGCCGTTTGTCATAGTTTTTCACTGATGATTGAAGACATGGCATTCTTTCAATGTATGACTTCCACTGGTGGATTTCAAGCTTTACAATTCATAAAAGTTGGTCAAAGATTACTCTAGACCTAGTTACTTGGTAACTTTAATTTCCAATCTGTGCAATTAAAATGTAAATCAAAACATGATTCTGAAATTGGAACTGGGCATAATGCAAAAAGAATTCTACCTTTAATAGTTCGATAATCCTGGTTAGCATGCCTAGAATTTTCACTGAATGAAATGGTATGGCTAAATTGATGTAGAATGCTTTAAGGACTGTTGTGGCAACCCGACATCACCTGTATATCTATAAGAGAAGAAAATTCTATTACATTAGCTCGGAAGCTAAGTAAGCCAGTCTGTCATGGCAATTCCCCCTTGTGGCTGAAAAACAAAAAACAATCAATAACTGCAAAATGAAACTCATATTAAAATTAAGTACAATAACAGATCATTCAGACATAATTATGAACATTTAACTAACACAAACAGATCAAAGAGTGCATTTAATAACATTAATTGCTATGATTAAAAATTTTAAATTTTTTGAAATTTTTGGGTTATGACATGTGGTATCAGAGCATGGTTCAAATACTAGGCCTTGATGTGACTCAACTAGTTTCCGCAAAACAGTGACCATGAAAAAAAAATTATATATATATATATATATATAATGTACTAACTTGTATTTCTATTTCATAAAAACAAAGCAGAAAATTACCTTTTTTTGAATCTAACAGGCAGGTATGGAAAAGCTAGGAGAATATGCTGAGGAAGGATCTCCAAACACTGAGACAAGGCAGATGTCTAGAGAACCTGTGATGGAGGAGGTAGTTGCTCACTCCTCAGAACTGATGCAGACCATAAAAGGTTTAAAGACTGAGATAGAAACAGTCAAGAAGAATAACGAAAGGATTCTGAAAACTCAGGAGCAGTTAAATCAATTATTGATAGAAAAATTTCAGACAGAAGGAAGAAGCAAAAGAGCTGAATCTGAAGGAGCTAGTCATCAAAAGGGGTCCAAAAGGGTGAAACTAGTTAAATCAGACAGCAGTTCGTCATATGAAGGAAGAAAGTAACAGCACAGCTATCACACCACTAGTGACAGCAGTGAGGCTGAGTTGTATAACAGAAAGAAGAAATTCAGACCTTACGAAGAGATTTCCGGGGAGTTTAAGAAAATAAAACCCCCAACTTTCAATGGAGAATCTGAGACGGGAGAAGAGGCAGAATCCTGGTTATCCAGGATGAGAAAATATTTTCAGATCTACAATTATTCAAATCAGCTGAAGGCGAGAATGACCATCTATAACCTTTCTGGAAAGGCAGATATATGGTGGCAAGATTTGAAAAGGGTCAAGGGGATTAAAGAAAAAGAGGTTAATTGGAGTACTTTTAAAAGATACTTCAAAAAGAAATTTTTGTGTGAACAATACTATGAAGAAAGGGCCAAGGAATTTTATGAGTTAAAGCTAGGATCTATGACGATGAAGGACTTAAACAGTAAGTTCTTAAGTCTGTTAAGATATGTGCTGTATTTTGTTGAAGAGAAACCTAAAATACAGTGGTTTCTTAGCTGCTTGCCATATCATATCAAGGACAGAATCGAATATGATAACCCCAAAACTCTAGAAGAAGCTATGCGAAAGGCTAATTTATGTTTTGAACAGAATAAAAAGAAAGAAGGGATAGCCAACTGGAAGGCTAAAAAGAACAACAATCAGTTTGAGTACAGGAAAAAGGAGTTTGTACCCCAGAAAAATTTAAAGAATAATAAAAACAGAAACCATTTTAATGGTAAAAACTTCCAGGGAAGCAAAAATGGAGTTGCTAATAATCCCAATAACTTCAAGGGCAACAAGGAGGTTTCCAACAATCATGGAAATTATACTAAGAATTTTGAACGCAAGGAGCCTGTTAAATGCTGGGAATGCAATGGCCCACACTATGCATCAGTCTGCCCGAATCGGAAGAAACCAAATGGCAATATTCATACTATACAAGATGAAATGACTGTTGGAGACTTTACAGGGACTATGCCCCGAATCAACGCAGCGTTGGAGAACCGCCAAGCTGACTATCAAACTTCCATGGTGGAAGTAGGAGGTATGATTAACAAAATCCCTGTAACTATTTTAGTAGATCTAGGTGCTAGTCTTAGTTATATTTCACCCCAACTAGTAGAAAAATGTAATCTGACTGTTGAAAGGTTTGATAATTCTTGGTCAATACAACTAGCCACTGGGGAAAAAAGGAAGGTAAACTGTTATGTTAAGGAATGTGTCCTGGATATGAATGATTTTAAGACTACTGCTAAATTAAATGTTTTGCCGCTTGGCTCATATGACATACTTATTGGTATGGACTGGTTAGAACAACATAAGGTAGTTTTAAACTGTTTTGACAAAACTTTTACATGTGTGAATAAACATGAACAACCTGTAACGGTTAAGGGTATTCCTAGGAAAACTGTAATCAGGCAGATTTATGCTTTACAACTTAAAAGAGCAGTTAGAAAAGGATGCAAAGCCTATGCTGTAACTATTACAGATGAGGCAGCTAAATCTGATTTAAGCAAAATAAAAGTTGAGGATCTTCCTGTAGTAAATGAATTTACGGATGTTTTTCCGGAGGAAATTCCAGGATTACCTCCCAAGAGAGAACTGGATTTCACAATTGAACTAGTACCAGGTGCTGTACCCAGTTCCAAAGCTCCGTATCGTATGATTATTTTGGAGCTTAACGAATTAAAAACTCAGTTAAAGGAGTTAATAGATAAGAATTACATTCGACCCAGTGTGTCCCCTTGGGGAGCACCAGTAATTTTTGTTAAAAAGAAGGACGAAACTATGCGACTTTGCATAGATTACCGTCAACTGAACAAGATGACAATTAAAAACAGATATCCGTTGCCTCGCATAGATGATCTATTTGATCAACTACGTGGAGCTACGGTGTTCTCTAAGATAGACCTGAGATCGGGTTATCATCAGGTGAGGATTAAAGAAGAGGACATATTTAAGACAGCTTTCAGAACGAGGTATGGACATTACGAATTTGTCGTAATGCCATTCGGGCTTACTAATGCCCCAGCCGTCTTTATGTGCCTAATGAATAACATAATGCATAAATACTTAGATAAATTTGTTGTCGTATTCATCGATGACATTTTAATTTATTCTAAGAATGAAGAGGAGCATAAAGAACATTTACGGATAGTCTTACAAGAACTACGAGAGCAGCAGCTCTTTGCGAAGTTCAGTAAGTGTGACTTCTTCAAAGATGAAATCCAGTATTTAGGTCATGTAGTCACCAAGGAAGGGATTTCAGTTGATCCTGAAAAGATCCGGGCAATCGAGGATTGGCCAGTACCAAAAGACGTAACAGATGTTAGGTCCTTCATGGGAATTACCGGTTATTACCGGAGATTCATCGAAGGCTTTTCAAAAATAGCCAACCCAATCACTTCTTTGCAAAAGAAAGGCAAGAAGTTTGATTGGAACTTGAAGTGTGAAGAAAGCTTTAAGAAATTAAAGACCTTATTGACAACCGCACCTATCTCTTGGAATAATCCAGTAGACAGATTAGTGTTAGGTCCTGAATTATTAAAAGAAATGGAACAGATTGTGAAACAAGTGCAGGTCAATTTGAAGATTACCCAGGATCGGCAAAAGAGTCAAGTAGATTTGAAAAGAACTCCTAAAGAGTTCCAGGTAGGTGAACATGTGTTCATCAAGGTAAGACCAAAGAAGAGCTCCCTAAGACTGGGGAGTTGTGCAAAATTAGCGCCACGTTACTATGGTCCATTTGAAATTTTATCTAGAATTGGTCAAGTTGCTTATCAGCTAGCATTACCACCTAATTTAAAAGTACACAATGTTTTTCATATTTCTGTTCTAAAAAAGTATGTTCATGATGCTACTCATGTTATTGATTGGAACATTGTACAGGTAGAACCAGAAGGGGAAGTTCTGGTGGAACCGGATTGTATCCTTGGGAGGAGGGAAATTACTCTGCGGAACCGCACAATTGGACAGCTGAAGGTGTAATGGAAGCACCTTAGTCCTGAAGAAGCTACCTGGGAACTGGAAAGTAAGATGCGGGAAGCATACCCAAATCTATTCCAGCAGGTGGCTGAGGATGAGGAATAAGTAACATCGAGGACGATGTTACATCTTAAGGGGGTGTGTATGTCACATACCCCAATTTTGTAAAAATAATGTAATTATTTTATTATATTCCTAAGACATTATGTTAAATTTAATGCTAAGTAGGAATTGATGACTCAGCAGAGTCACTAGAAATGGAATGTAAATCAGAATATTTTATTATTAATAACTCAATTATGGAGACAACAGCATGGGAGAGCTGTTAAAAGAGGTTACTGGTCAAACTGGTGGATGGAACTAGGTGGAAAGGCAAATGACAAGTGGCAGCATCCTCAAACACTTCCTAAGTTGCAGGTGGCAACTTCCCTATAATTGGGGTCATGATTCCCCAAGAAAGTGGAATCTGAGCAGGTGGCTCATTAATGACAGTTAACCCAACAAAGACCTAGGCAATCTTTTAAATAGTACTCAATGAACTGAGCTGAGGGTTCAACATTGTTTTGGAGGGAGAATACATTCAGGTGAATGTTATTCAGGAGTCCCATTGAAGAAGAGGGAAAATTATACAGTAAGGAAGTTGTTTGGGAGGGATGCTGCAGTAAATTGGTTCCAGTATAGCTGTTTGGGCTGAGTGAATTACTTTGCTGCACCTAGTTCCAGCCAGGGAGACCAGAACAAGCTTGAGGGTCCTGAGAAGTGTTGTCTGGGCACTCCACAGGAGTTGGTAGGGAGGAACAGCCTCCCTTTGTTGTTGTTGTCCACAGCTCAACAGGTTTTGTCATTTTATATCCTTATGTTTATTAAGTATTAATGAATGTATGTTATGTTTATCTTCTTTATGTCTGAATAGTAATTAGTTTAGTAAAAGATAGTATCCCTGAGTATCAGCAGTAGAATTATTGAGAGTTACTGTGATTTTTGTATCGTTAGTATGATAAATATCCTTGTTATATTATTATTAATATGTTTATAATTTCTGCAGTTAATGTATTTATAATTTATGCAGAAAACTATTGATGCTTTATACAATAATTCGTAGTTATAACTAGAACCCTAGTTGATTATATTTGCTCAACAGGTAAGCAGGGTTTACATACAAAGTATTTGTACTCTGTATATCATAAATTTCAATATACAGTTATAGGAGACAAACAGTAAACCTAACCATAGATACTACAATAAACTATATCTAGGTCGACAGAACCTACAGGAGATTTTGTAGTCACAAATAGGATCTCTATCTTAGGATACAAACCCTAGTCAGAAGTTAGCCTGTCTCAATCTATTAACTAAATTAATACACAAAACCTAGTTAAACAACTATCCATTTATTTATTTTCAGACAAAAAGATTGTGCAGAAACCCTAACATAACTTCTTCATACAGAACTTATTTAACAGTTAAATAAACCTGTTATTGTATTAAAAACAAAAGAAGTATCAGAACCATATCTAGCTCGATATCGAGCTTAAATTATTTATTTTTTATTTTTTTAACTTCCATATTACCCACAGAATCGTAATCTGATTAACTGATTTAGTAACTAAACAAAATCATGACAGAGGAGTTCGATATGAATCCTATCATTCTAGTTTCTACAACACGAAATCTTCAACAGAGAAATAACTTAGTTACTATTCCTTCGACAGAAGAAAACAGACAGAACATTAATTAGCTTATTCATCGAATTATTAACATTTGTTCAACTCACAGATTACCATCTGAGTCGTACTCCTTACATAATATCTTAAGCTTTCGAACAAAAGAAAAATAACTCCAACTATAACTTGTTAGGGTTAAACCCTACCAGCCCCTTTGATACAAACAAGCTAATTCTAAATAGCAAGACTTTGTCTTCACCTACAGCCGAGTTACGTATCCTCTATTAAAGAGGTTTTAAAACTTAAACAAACAATCTATTACTACTATACATAGTTTAAAGTTAAAAACGCAGGCATAAAAACAAGTCATTTGTTTACAGGTAACACTTCATATTAATTCCACTCAAAAACTTGGGTGATTAACCCTAAATCATTAAAGTACTGTAACGAAGTTTAAATCACAAACTGTAACCTCATCTTCAGAATAGGCCCACAGTTTTTACTTATATACAATAATTCTTCTATAGACCCTAACTACCACAATAAAGACGAATAAAATTACATATGACTGTAGCCGCAACATTCCACATACATCATAGGGTTAAACCTGTCCATAAATTTGGTGACAACAGCTACAAGGTCAAACAGTATAGAGATAGCCACGAGGATGGATCATTCAAGACCAAACCCTAACCATTCTACAACCAGCAAGGAGGAAAAGCCATGGTGAAACCAGGCTTACCCGGTTAAGCAACCAACTGCCGAAGCTCGGGGTTACCCACATTGCGAATGGAGTCAGGGCCTACAACGAAAGAAAAACATTGTCAGTTATCATTTATATTTATTAACGTTTGAATTCTAAACAAATTTTTGTATTCAAAAGACGAAGATAAATCCTGTATGTCACCAGAGACTGGAATGAAGTCAAACACAGTAGTTAGTCTGATAGCCATGAACAGCAAAAGGGTGAACCCCTCTCTTTTCACCAAAATGAATAAGTTGACTAAAATTACGGAGTATGTGCCACAGTGGAAGCTTCAAACAGAACCAAGCTGAGAGTCATGGCCACGCCGAGACAAGGGTGAAACTAATACCAAAAGGGATAAAACCCTAGGTCTTTCACAAAAACTGTAGCTACTAAAAGGCACAACACAACCAATCCCAAACCATACTAATGGACAAGCACGAAGAACTGTAGCAGCATGGGAGCTGTTACCACCATTGTTTCAGTGAAATTTGGATAGGAGACTCCACAGCGTGGCCGATCCCGAAGGGCTAGGGAAGAAATGATAGGTTTAGGGTTAGTCAACCTTTTATATCATGAACACTAGGATATGAAACAGCCACGTATCCTCTTAATATTTCCCATGCAGTGGGTCAACCTCCATAGTTCTACGACGAGAATTTCATCATTCAATTGCCAATTAAAATGATAACATGGATATTCCCTTAGGGTCGTGACACCATAGGTTGATACATAATCCATGAATTCAAACAATGCCATCAAACTTTGCATAGTGAATAATATCACTTTGCCCTACAAACCAATAAATCACGCAATTGTTATTAGCATTCAAAATTATGATAAGAATTTCACCTTGTTGCCAAATAAAAATCATAGTAAGGGTAACATGAAATATTGCATGATTCTTCATAAGGGATGCAAAACCATAGCTCACACACCATTCTTTTTAATAACCAACACATTATTATGATGTCTTAAATATATTGACTTATATTCAAAATAAATCTTGTTTGTCATAACATTCGAGATTAGGTCTTGGAACCTGTTTAAACATAGAGGGTACGATAAATGATTATAAAATTTAAGGAGGTAGGTTTCAAAAATGTTAATTGTTGTTTGAGGAACCTATCACTATTTGTTTTCCTTTCACCCTACCATCTTTTGTGACAATACTCAGATGATTCTTTAAGCCTGTAAGATAATGAATTGATATTAGGGTTTGACTGTTACAACTCCGCTACAAATTGCCGTTTGTCATAGTTTTGCACTGATGATTGAAGACATGGCATTCTTTCAATGTATGACTTCCACTGGTGGATTTCAAGCTTTACAATTCATAAAAGTTGGCCAAAGATTACTCTAGACCTAGTTACTTGGTAACTTTAATTTCCAATCTGTGCAATTAAAATGTAAATCAAAACATGATTCTGAAATTGGAACTGGGCATAATGCAAAAAGAATTCTACCTTTAATAGTTCGATAATCCTTGTTAGCATGCCTAGAATTTTCACTGAATGAAATGGTACAGCTAAATTGATGGAGAATGCTTTAAGGATTATTGTGGCAACCCGACATCACCTGTATATCTGTAAGAGAAGAAAATTCTATTGCATTAGCTCGGAAGCTAAGTATGCCAGTCTGTCATGGCAATTCCCCCTTGTGGCTGAAAAACAGAAAACAATCAATAACTGCAAAATGAAACTCATATTAAAATTAAGTACAATAACATATCATTCAGACATAATTATGAACATTTAACTAACACAAACAGATCAAAGAATGCATTTAATAACATTAATTGCTATGATTAAAAATTTTAAATTTTTTGAAATTTTTGGGTTATGACAGATGATACCTAGTGTATCGGGTGTAGCGGGTAAACGCCTCGTGCGCAGGTGCGGAGCTACCGTGCAACTAGGCTGAGAAGAGTGAGTCCCAGCGTTGTGGCGCTGTGAGACCCGTGGGAGAGTAAGACGCTCTGTTCCGGGGTTACCTGCAAGAAGGGAATGGACAAGACTGTAGACTCCACACCACCTAGGTTAAGGAAACCTGATTCCTTAGCCCCCCCATAACCACTTCGGGTGAGACTTCGGGCTGCTACGTAGCTCGTTGCCGAAAGGGCCAGTGCGCCAAAGGGGTGTTTGTTGCTGCGCATCCTGAAAACCCGGGTCTGTCCAGAAAGCAGCCAATAGGCATCAATGCCTTGCAATGTGCCAGGTGTTGATTGATATTTTACCTTAATACTTCTCTTGGGAAATCCTTTGCCAACAGTATCCTCGATCTTTCATCCTGGAAATGCTTTTCCATTTATGATCTTTAAATCTAGATTGATATTTCTTTGTCTTTGGAGATAAGGATCGAGGTCCTATTTTGGAATGCTCAATGAATCTCTCAGAATCATGAAATTTTTTTGAGAACATGCAACTACCATTTTTATGATCTTTGTCTTAGTCTCTTGGAAATATGGAAATATTTGATGAGGTTTTATTTGTTAATCAATGACCTTCAAACGTTGCAAGTTGGATACCCTATGCCAAGCACCGTATTAGATTCATGCTTAAGTTGATAAATTCCTCTTTAAAATATATGCCTAGCTATGGTAGTTGCTTCAACTTTTCAAACTGGAATAAGTATCATTGTACAAGAGACACTCTGACCAAGTGTAGTCTTTTTATTGATACATTAATTGTGTCTTTCAGTAATGCAACCAACAACAAAAATTTAAAATTCGTTGAATTCTTTCATACATGTAAGTTCTGCAACTGTCGGGATCATAATCATTGTGCGCAGATAAAACATCCTTCTCGTGTGAAATTCAATGGTATTTGTGCAAATGGCAATCCTCTTTAAAATGAAAATATCGCAGAAGAGAAGTGAATTCTAGCCTACAACTAGCACTCCATATTTACGACTTTCTCATCGAATCTGAAGGAGAACTGACTTTGGACTACATCTTGCTTCAGCAGGATAGTATACATATGTAGCATCCATTCTTAGAAAACCATTGGTAACATATTTTGCTAGACATTGCCATGAAAGAATCATAACCATCATGGCTTTATGAATCATCAAAATCAAACCGCAAGTTTTTGCTGCACATGAATTTGTTTTATATCATCAATGAATTCAAATTCATAACATCTGGCATTTGTTGCTATGTATTTCAAAAACTTGATGACCCATTATGGTTTTGATGAGCTCAAATTCCTTTTAGAACTTTAACACGACATTTAGAAAATAACGTTGATAGTTGGTATTTGAACACTAGGGCATAGGCATTTAGCACTGAAACTTAGGTGCTCAAGATCTCAACAGCTGGTTTGCACGAGGATTGAACATTTGTTTAGCTCCGCCCCTTTTAATCTTTCTTTGAGGGATATATCCCACATTGATCCCTTGAAAGAAAATTTTAAAGTATATATGCCAATATACGAGAGATATATTGATGCCACAAGCATGGTATTGTGATTTCTCATTGGTGACTTGCGCTTGGCCTTTATTCCTTCTGGAATGGTGGTTTCGTAGTGGTGGAAGGTGGTTTCCCTTACCACCCTTCTGAATTTTGAAACGCTGTGGTATTGACGTGTGGATGATGGTTTATAATTTTGCAACCACCAACCATTCCATTTTTTGTGTGCATGTTCATGGTGCGAAATGGATTACTAGCCGTCGATCTCTCTCCTAAACCATCAATCGACCGATTGTCGATTCCTTTATATGATATCTCAAGCTAACGATGACATGGGATGTTTTATTTTTGGAAATCTAAACCTTCTTTTAACACCTTCCTCACCAAGCTAAGGTGATATCAAACAATATCTAGATTAGCCATCTCCCAAAAATTTAAAAAATATTTTGCTAACAACTGTCTCCAACTGGGGATGCTATCCTCCTTGTGAGGTAGAAAAGAACCTGTAGGCCATGTGCCGACTATTGGTCTGTCCCCGATTTTCAAACTGAAACCTCTTCTGTACTCTATGATCTGCAAACTATGACATGTAACCCTTTCCAATTTTGCAACTGAATCCAAACTGTAACTGCAAATTGAAAATATGTTGTAACTGAAAACTAAAATTGCTTGAAATCAAACTGAAAATGAACTATACATGCTGAAAACGATGCTCAACTGTGAGCTTATTCACACTCCTACCTACTCCAGGGTGCATAAAAATTTGTGGAATCAAGTAACACTAAAATCCCAGTGCAACCAGTCAAGTAACTGCACGAATGATGTAACTATCTGACCATGCTTGATAAAAATCAACATAAAACAATGAGACAACCATTGCAATTGATGATAAGTTTTTCCTTGATAGTGGAAAGATAACTGAAAATTAAGACTAGAAAAATCTTCCATGTAATCAGCTACAGGATCATAGAAGACAAATCTTGTTTTTGTTCCTTAGGATAGTTTCCGATTTAATGGGAGAGTTGAAATGTGCTTTCTTCTTCCATATATGATTTCAGACGTGAGTTTTTAACCTCATGACCAAAATTAAAACATTCCTTATTTTTGACAACGAAAGGCAGTCGGAAAGAGTCTTCAAAAGACAAACTTTGATAGTGAAAATATTGGGACTGAATTTGACCCTTTAAGGCCTCAAGATCATTGTCAAGTTTTTCAACAAACTCTCCTAATAAACTGACCTTATCTTTAGAAGAAAACTTGCATGACTTCAAATATATGGGTAAATTTTTTTGAGAAAGACTCTTCAATTTGGTCATCATCAAACATGTCAAAATATTCTTTAAAACCCTCAACAAAAAAAGGATTTGCCACATACCCTGTCATCTTGATTGATAAGGTAACCCAATCAACACTTGAAACTCTGAATTCTTTGAACGGTGGAGTCACCACGACGTTCTGGAATCCGGATTCTTGAAAATCGAGTTGCCAGGTGAATAATGTACAACCTTCTTGATTTCTGACTGTTGTTCACTATCACCAATCAGATCTGAAACTTTGTCATTCTTCCCAGGGAAATTTTGAACCTTCGTTTCTCGGCAACGATGCCAAAATGTTAGCACTTAGAAATTTCCTTTGGTTGTAAAAGAAAACTTCCAAGGTAACCTGAAACCAATCTTTAGACTGAAAGTTGGCCTCTTTCAGTCAGAGAGGGCTCTCTCTACAAGTCTACTACCTAATGTCACTACGATAGCAGCTTGACAATAAACCCAGTGTCCAGATTTGTAAAATAATGGTAAAGGTTTGTAGAATTTAAATGATGTGGTTGGACAAGCAATGGAAAGATACCATTGGACAATGGAGTCAAAATCATGAATTATTTTAAAGATGTATAAAGCTTTGGCAATATAGTTTTTCATAGAGGCGGGATAACTGCATTTTTAGAGTCAAGTTCTTGATTTTTGATAATAATAGAAGAAAAGATGAACAATCCATTAATATGGGCATCAAATAAAGATGAATCCAATATTAACTTTAGAGGAAAAATTTAGTGAATACTTGAAAACGATGAACCAGAGCATATGAGTATGAATTCTAATTCATTATAACCTTTCTCAAGTATGAAAAGACAATACAATGAAAAAGATAACTGGATAACTATGCACAAGAGAAAGGGAAATACAGACTGTAAAACCACAACACAAGAATCTCTGCTTTCAAAAGGTCCTTGCTTGGCGATGCAATATTTTATTAAACTTGAAATAACTCGGTGCCAAAAATGGGTCTCCTCTAAACTGGAAGTCGAACCCCTATTACATTAAAATCTCCAAATATATACTAATGCCTATCGAACTAATCTTCAACAAAATTTTACAAAAATAGTAAACAAGGAATATTCTTGTCATAAAACTTGGAATAGGCTGTAAGGTGTCTCCAGTTGTTGGAGATGGTGGAGTTAAAATTCCTTTCAATCTGGAAAACTGGAACTTCCATTTTTGACTTGCACTCAAAAGAGTAGGATGCTCTGTTATCTGGTTGCCACTTCATTTTTGGACTGCCGATATTTTCTCTATAGATAGTGCATAGCTGAGCTAATCTTGTGGCTTACAAATCTCAGTTCATAACTAAATTCCACCTCATTCTTTGATAACCACTTCCTCTGCCAAGTGTGCTTTGACTACTCGAAAAATGTCATTTAGTTGATTGTTTGTTGCCTAAATATCTGGCATCGCTGCCTTGCAATCTGCCAGGTGTTGATTGATCTTTTATCTTAATACTTCTCTTGGGAAATCCTTTGCCAACAGTATCCTCGATCTTTCATCCTGGAAATGCTTTTCCATTTATGATCTTTAAATCTAGGTTGATCTTGCTTTGTCTTTGGAGATAAGGATGGAGGTCTTGTCTTGGAATGCTCAATGAATCTCTCGGAATCAAGAATTTTTTTTGAGAACATGCAACTACCATTTTTATGATCTTATTCTCGGTCTCCTGGAAATATGGAAAGATTTGATGAGGTTTTATTTGTTAATCAATTACTTTCAAAAGTTTCTGAGTTCGATACCCTATGCCAAGCACCATATTAGATTCATGCTTAAGTTGATAAATTCCTCTTTAAAATATATGCCTAGCTCTGGCAGTTTCTTCAACTTTTCGAATTGGAATAAGTATCGTTGTACAAGAGACACTTTGACCAAGTATAGTCTTTTTATTGATACATTAATTGTGTCTTTCAGCAATGTAACCGACAACAAAAATAAAAAATTCGTTGAATTATTTCATATATGTAAGTTCTGCAACTGTCGAGGATCATAATCATTGTGCGTAGATAAAACATCCTTCTCGTCTGAAATTCAATGGTATTTGTGCAAATGGCGATCCTCTTTAAAACGACAATATCGCAGAAGAGAAGTGAATTCTAGCCTGCAACTGGCACTCCATATTTACAGTCCTTGCTCATTGAATTTGAAGGAGAACTGACTTTGGACTACATATTGCTTCAGCAGGATAGTATACATTTATAGCATCCATTCTTAGAAAACCATTGGTAATGTATTTTGCTAGACATCGCCATGAAAGAATCATAACCATCAAGCATTATGCATCATCAAAATCAAACCGCAAGTTTTTGCTGCACGTGAATTTGTTTTATATCACCAATGAATTCAAATTCATAACATATGGAATTTGTCGCTATGTATTTCAAACACTTGACGGCCCATTGTGGTTTTGATGAGCTCAAATTTCTTTTAGCACTCTAACACGACATTTAGAAAATAACGCTGACAGTTGGTATTTGAACACTAGGACATAGGCATTTAGCACTGAAACTTAGGTGCTCAAGATCTCAATAGTTGGTTTGCACGAGGATTTGAACATTTGTTTAGCGCCGCCCCTTTTAATCTTTCTTGCGGGATATATCCCACACTGATCCCTTGAAAGAAAATTTTAAAGTATAGATATGCCAATATACGAGAGATATATCGACTAAACGAGCATGGTATTGTGCTTTCTCACTGGTTACTTGCACTTGTCATTTACTTCTTATGGAATGGTGGTTTCGTTGTGGTGGAAGGCCGTTTCCCTTGCCACCCTTCCAAATTCTGAAACGTTGTGGTATTGACATGTGGATGGTGGTTAATAATTTCGCAACCACAAACCATTCCATGTTTTGTGCGGATGGTGGTTTATAATTTCGCAACCACCAACCATTCCATTTTTTGTGCGTGGAATGGTGGTTTCGTAGTGGTGGAAGGTGGTTTCCCTTACCACCCTTCCGAATTCTGAAACGTTGTGGTTTTGACATGTGGATGGTGGTTTATAATTTTGCAACCACCAACCATTCCACCAACCATTCCATTTTTGTGCGGATGGTGGTTTATAATTTCGCAACCACCAACCATTCCATTTTTGTGCGGATGGTGGTTTATAATTTCGCAACCACCAAACATTCCATTTTTTGTGCGCATGTTCACGGTGCGAAATGGATTACTAGCCATCGATCTCTCTCCTAACCCATCAACCGACCGATTGACGGTTCCTTTATATGATATCTAAGGCTAACAATGACATGGAATGTTTTATTTTTGGAACTTGAAACCTTCATTTAACACCATCCTCACCAAGCTAAGGTGATATCAAACAATTTCCAGTTCAGCCATCTCCCAAAAAATATTGTGCTAATAGTGATATTGGTGGAGGAATGGAATGTGTTAATGAGACCATCTGCGCAGTTAGACAAAAATATAAATATAACATAAGCATAAATAAGCATTACAAATAATCACAAACATGAACATAGAAGGGCTAAAACAAAATATTTTACTAAGCCATCTGAATATGGAAAGTATATAAAATCTGACACTTCATACAGAAAAAGCTATTAGAGATTAATACTTCAATGGAGCATAATTTGTTTTTCCATCCTGCATGAGTCATTAGAAAAGAATTATGAAACCATGATTCCTTTTTGCATGTGGGAAAACATCTGGAAAACATACAAGTCAACTATACAAATCAACTATTCAATTGTGTGTTATTATTGATCGAGCTCTAGATCTCATAGGTTCCCAACATGGAAGGTCACACGAAATGGCCCCAAATAACAACTATTAGACCAGTCTCAAATTGCAAGTTGACTTCTCTAGGTAGAAGTTGATATGTAGGTCGATTCACCTCAAGTAACATTTCAAGTTGGTTAACCTTCAATAGACCCAGAGGATCAAAACACATCTCATCGACTATCTCTTGATACGTAGACAAATGACTATTTTGAGAGAAGTCGACCATATAGATAATCCAATATGCATGGATTTAATAGGTCGATAGCTCCAGATGAAAGCGCTAGGGTACACGATGGTCGAATCCAACAAAGCAATAGCTCCACAACTTATCATAATCTAAACCCAAGAAAATTTCACACCATCCCATTAGACTGCAAGATTTTAAATGAAATTAGTTACTATGCAAAACCATGATCACAAACCTCAATGCTCTGATGCCATGTTGGAATTACAAGTGTACTATAGAAGAGAGAACAATGATTCCACGAGAGTGGTGGTGGTGTCTAAAAACACTATTACAACACTAAAGTACAATGAGCAAGATCCATAAGAGCACAAAGATCCCATGATAGAGAGATCCATAAGGATCATCTATAAATAGGTTTGGGTAGGGTTTCAAACTAACAACAATGGGACCACATAGGTCATACTTGTCCATAAAATGTGGATCTCAAATCCAAAGTGGACACACTTTAGTCAATGGTCGGCTCCCTTCAATGACTGCCTCCCTTCTTCCGACAAGGTGAGGTTACGAATGAACCTACAGTTCCAACATTGGCTTTGTGCAATGTCACTTTAATGCTTGCTTGTATGTCAAAACTTCTTGTGTCATTTTTTTAAATAAAATGCATCTAGGTTCAAGGGCATATGAGCTTGTTAAGTAATTTCAAATATTATTTAGGGTTCAAGGCCATATCAATGTCAAATAAAACAATAATTTCTCCCAATTATTCAACTTGACTTAATTGACCAACTACTATTGCTATTTATGCGAATAATTTTATTATTATTAACAATATATAATAATATGATTAACAATAAAAAACACTTGATATCACTAATTTAAGATTATTACATCTTTTTCTCAATAAATAATCAAATACTAAAGAGAAAAAAAAAGATATTTTTTTTATCTCAATCAAAATCTGTCATTAATTTTGTTAACAACTCTAGAATGAGTAATTATAAAAAAATGATTCATTCTTTTCAAAACAAATTTGTAATTAAATAGATACACCAACACATAAAAAGTTAATAATTTATAAACTATAAAATCTTGATAATATATAACCTTTATATAAAGTGTGAGTGAGGTGGAGTTTTCTAAATTAAAATTACATTTTATTTTGGTATTGATATCAAAATTTATGTCTCATTTTTATAGTAAAATTAAACATATAAAAAGTTGATAATGTTATATGAATAAAGAAAGTTAGGTACCATTCTTTTGATTTAATATTATATTTATTTTGGAATTGATATCAATATTTCATGTTGAATTTTAATTTTTGAATTAGACATTAAAAATACTATTACAAACATTACCAAAATTATTCAAAGAATAACAATTTTTTATTAATTATAAAACAAATTGAAATCTTAATTTTTAAATTGAAGATTAAAAATATTATAAAAAAATTATTAACTATAAAATAAGAAGGAAAAATATACTATCTTTATTACATTTTCAAAATTGTTAAAATATAATAATTTTTAGCAAAAAAAACATAAAAAATAATTATTATTATTTTAAAAAACAAAATAAAATATAAAACATAATTATATGTATGGAATTTATTTTATCTCTTTGCACAAGTTTTGAATGTTGAATTTTAATATCAAAACTAATCATGCAACTAAAAATGAAAAAAAAACTTTGTTTGCTTTTTAATATCAAAACTAGTTATGCAACTAAAAGTGAAAAAAAACGTTGTTTGAACCTTTAACACTCTTTATCCTAATAATTTTTTTAAAATAATACAAAATTCTCTAGTACCATTCATTCCAAGATATATCTTAAGGCACAAATTTCCATCTTTATATCTTATCATTATTTATGCAGATAAGTGTATATATTTTTCAATATTGGGTGACGGTTCCACAATTTCTATTTTTTTTGTAAATTGATGGTTAGGTTTGTAAGATGCTCTTAATCGTGTATAAAAATGAAGGAGTTATCCGAATGATATTCTTCTTTTTAATGTAATGTTTATGTACTCTTTTGTCGGTTTGGATCATCCATGGCCTGTTTATGTACTCTATATGTTCCAATTTTAAAAAATGATGAAAATAGGCCAAAGTGCTACCTTCTCTATGTCAAACTCTAGGAGCAATTTGTTGTAGTCAATCACGGATGACCCATTAATCAATGAGCACCTGCACAAATGGTAACGTCACACTCACTCTGCAAATACTTCAAAATTTATAGACACTCAAAGATGGAAACTCAATGGATATTTTGTTGAATGAATAACTAAACGATGTTCAGTCGCTCTCCACATATCCATTAATTAATTTTGACAACTTCAGTGTTTTTGCTGACCCATGTTTTTCTATATAAAATGAGAACCATTCAAAATGTGTTAAATCAATTTTAGTGAGCAAAGTTATAATATGTATATATATGACAAAATTATATCTAATTTTATTGAGAACCAACTAGTTTGTATAAATTTTTATGGATAAAATAGTTTTCTATTTAAAAATAACAATGACTATAACGTGAGTCATAAGAGGAACAAAAGCTCTTTAATAAAATAAATTATGACCATGTTATGCAATACATCATCTCTAAAGGTTATATGTAAACTTGTAGTATACGTGCTTAATCATTCCATGTAAATTTATAGTATAAGTTGCTTGATCATTCCATTCTTTCATTGCACTGTTTGCAACTTTTAATTCAATTAAGCCATATAAAATACCTTACATTCAGAGATGTCTTATGGAGGTTCAACCACTGCATAGCTTCAATTTGAAAATGGTCACCTCTTAGACAATGGGTAAATCTCCCAATAGAGAATAAAGAGCCATAATTCTATTGACATAATGACATAATTACTATTTAAAAAACCATAAAAGTTGCTTCTTGTCCACTAGTTTTGAAGCCATAAATGCAATGAGAATACCATAGTTTAGAAGCCAAGGCAATGCGATTGTAAATATTTATAGTTTAAAAGCTTGATGAACTTCCAATATTAAAACAACATTGAATTCCATGGTTATGTTCGTGAGTTTTAAAGTTAGATGTGTAGGGTGTGAATATCGATTTCATAAAAGCCAGAAATCCTAGCAACAGAAAACCTGACTCTCAAAAATTACTTGCTTGAAGTTGTTTCTCTATAAATAGAAAACAATATTGATGATTGAAGAGCTTTAATTTTCAATATTGAACAACTTTTTATTTTTCTTACTTAGATAAAATCATGCATTATTGAAATATATTTATTGTTTTCATTTTATTTTTATCTTATGTATGCATGGTTTTACTTGAAATATATTCATTGTTTTATTTTTATTTTTTATTTCATGTGGTTTAAACATTCACAATTTCATTTTTTATTTAAAGTTTTTGAAAAATAATATTTATCATGAATGTGATGGTTTGTAGAGAATGATTTCGTTTTTGGTGTCCAAGTTTCAACGGTGCAATTGAGTCGGCTCCTAAGACACAGTTAATAATGTTTCGGTCATGCATTGAATGTTGCTTTTTTATGATGCCTCCACCATGTGATGAGTTGCGTGCTCGATGCTACACCATCTTCTTCATATGCTCATGAACTTACTTTGTCTTATCTATTCATCATAATTTGTTAGGGTTAACCTTGACTCGGGAATGAGCAAGGATGTAAGTGGTTTAGGGTACACTGTTTTGGTAGCCCGTGGTTTCTTGCTAGTTGTATTTGCATGTAAAGAAGTCTATTTATAGGGTTGGATTCCAACATTGTAAGGTGCCAAAGTGAGCAGGATAGATGCCAACCTTTTTTTTGTTGGAGTTTCGATGTGTGTAGGGGTCACCTAAAGGCACTTGTGATGGAATCAACCATAACCATTGAAAAGCTTACCGGGGTAAATTTTACCATATGGAGATCTAAAATGGAGGATATTCTCACCTTGAAAGACTGTCTTACCACGGAAGACAATTGCCACTATTCGGCAATATTTGGTAGACACGGTATGTTTTCATGTTTCACAACAAAAGTCAACCGAATATTTATGGAAAAAGCTTCATGATTTATATGAACATGATACAACAGTCAATTATTTTTTTTAACGAAAATGTTGTTTAATTTTAAAATGAAGGAAGGAAGTTTAGTAACAAAAAATCTAATTGAACCAGCTCACTTCATGCATGATAGTTGGAAAAAAATTAGTAGTTACCATAAGTAATGGGACACCAAAAGGTAAATTATGTTTTGAAGATGTTTCTAATAGTTTATTAAATGAAGAAATGTGTAGGAAATCTATGGGAGAGGTAATGCCAAATATGGAGGCATTAACCCTTGGTGATCGTGGAAGGAAACCATATCGAGACAAATCAAGGAGATCAATTTCAAGAGGTAGGTCAAAGTCGAGGCATGGAAGAATAACTTGCTATCATTGTGGAAAACAAGGCCATATTAAAAAATATTGCAAAATATTAAAAGGGGAACAAAATGAGCAAAAGGTGGCCAACAACGACAAAAATGAAGAAATTACTGGCATTGCATCAAAAGGTGAAGTATTAATTATTGTTTCTTATGAAGATGCATGCCTTTATACTTCAAGTCATGATAGTGATTGGATTTTAGATTATGGTGCCTCTTACCATGCTACCCCATGTAAAGATGATTTTATTTCTTTTAAATATGGTAATATGGGTAAGGTTTGCTTGGGTAATAAAAGCCTTTGTATTATTGAAGGAGTAGGAGACATTTTAATATAAAATAAAATGGCTATAGTTTATTGCTTAAATAGGTCATGCATGTACCAAATCTTGGAATGAATCTAATTTCCACTGGGAAGCTAGATGATGAAGGCTTCCACATAGTGTTTGGCAATGGAAGCTGGAAAATTGTAAAGAGTTCACTCATTGTGGCAAAGGGGCAGAAAATTGACACTCTCTACACATTAAAATCAAATGTGGAGAAATCAGATACTGTTGGTGATGCAAAAGAGGAGTCTACAACAGATCTGTGGCACAAAATATTTGGGCACATGACTAAAAGAGGTTTGAAAATACTCACTGAACAATTTTTTTTGCCTATGATAAAAGGTACAGAACTTAAATTTTGTGAACATTGTATTATGGGCAAATAGAAAAGGGTATAATTTATAAGGGATGGCCCTAAAAGGGATGCAAAAATATTATATCTGATTCATTCTGATGTTTGTGGTCCAATTAATGTAAATCACTAGGAGGGGCTACTTATTTTGTTACCTTTATTGATGATGCATCAAAAAAGGTGTGGGCTTTCCCTATAAAGAGCAAAGATCAAGTTTTTGAAACTTTTCAGAAATTTCATATGGCTGTTGAAGGGTGAATCCACGAATGTGGTTCACCATTTTTGGCGGATTGAATGGGAAAAAAAAGTTTTTCGGACCCTCGATTGAGGTTTCAAATGCTCGATCAAGGGTTTTAAAATACCTCATTCGAGGGCTTCAACGGACCTCGATCGAGGGTGTTGCAAACCCTGATCGAGGGTCTAACCAAACCCTTGATCTAGGGTGTTGCAAACCCTCGATCAAGGGTCTAACCAAACCCTCGATCGAGGGTATGTGACAGGAAAAAAAAAACAAAAGAGGGCCTGGCCGGGCCGGCCGACCTTGTTCTGTAGGTAATCGACATTGACGGCTACATCGACGCATTCAGACTCCCTCGACTGATCTCACGCCCACGCCACCTCACCACAGGGCCTCCACCATGTCTGCTATTCCACCAGGTGGGTAGAATTCATCCAATGTTTTGTTATTTAAAAAAAATTATATTTTGTTTGTGTTGTATAACATTGGGTTTTTTATAAAATCTAGTTTTTATTTGTTTTTTATGAATTGGTTAGGATGTAGCCATTGAAACTAAACCAGGATTGAAACCAAAAACCACCATTGAAACCAAACTAATTGAAAAAAAAACCACTTGAAACTAAAACAAAAACCCCTTTCAAACCAAAACCATTTGAAATTTGAAATAGATTTAGGGTTTTAAATTTATTTTGCAGTTATTTGTTTAAATTATTTGATTTATTTTTGTTTATATCAACTGGTAGCATTTCACCGCATAAATGCTACCGGTTTTATTTTAAAATGTGTTTTTACAAGCATAAATGCTGCCCATTTTTTTTCAATCCTCTGAGAACGCCAAGAGGATTGAAAAAAAAAATCATATATTACATTACTTAACCTATAAATCTAAACATACCAATATAACATCACAAAAAATGAATATTAATAATATAATATAAAAAATTAAAAAATGAATATTAATAATATATTATTTATTAATTTTTACTTAATTTATTTTAAAAAATAATATTTAATATTAATAATATAATATAAAAAATTAAAAAATTAATATTAATAATATACAATCATATATTATTAATCATAACCA
The DNA here is from genome assembly GCA_027924585.1 of Larix kaempferi. Classification (NCBI taxonomy): domain Eukaryota; kingdom Viridiplantae; phylum Streptophyta; class Pinopsida; order Pinales; family Pinaceae; genus Larix; species Larix kaempferi. The sequence goes on from BSBM01000368.1 coordinate 12,610,287, forward strand.
TAACCTAACAACTTGCCACCATAACCAGTTCATGTAGCATCATCCAACCACCTAATATTGTAACCAGTTTAGATTTTGCAAAATAAAAAATGTCGGATTCCAGTGAAAATCCCTCGTCCAAGCCAAATCGTTAAGTTTTTAGACAACTCCTTATCAAAGTGCCATTCCTAATCAATGTAAGGCAAAAATGGAAGTTGTATCTTATTATATTGATTTCATGGCATAGTTAACATTTTTAAATAATCATCAAATATGATTATTAGTAATTGATTATTTTTATTAAAAAATAAAATTGTAAAATAGTTAAAAGGTTTAAAAGTATAATAGTTATTTTATTGTGTATAATACTTGGGAGTGAGGATCCCCAAGGGAATAAGATCCATTGATTGCTATATAAAGTCCAGGAGATGGGGCATCATGTCGCCTAGATGTAAGGGTGTTATCTCATAGCAATTACACACACCAAATACAAATACAGTTACAAGTACTTTAAATTCATGTATACTAAATATCAAATGCAACAAAAAATATATAAGCAAAGAAAGTATAAAAATTATGGCATACTAACCTCATCCAAGAAAGTGTCCTAAATGGGATCCTCTCTTAGGCCATGAAAAGTATGTCCACAATGTGAGCATCAATGAAGATAAATTGGCCTGGAACCATAATGGATAGCTTGGAAAAATTCCCAACATCAGGTGGCCTAACATCATTAGATGATGTCTTTGAATGATAAGCCACTACAAATGCATTTTGCTGGACTAGAATACATGTGTTTGGATTAGATTTTTCCACCATCTTTGTGGAATACAAACTACAATTCAACAATAAAAACACCTTTTTAAAAATATGGACATTTTTAAAATGTAAAAATTATAAAAATGGCTAGACAAATAAAACTTACGGAAATGCTCCTTGGAAATTGGCAATGGATGACTATCTAGGTCCTCCTAGAACAAGCTCATATTACCTCCTTATACAAAATTTGTTGTTGGTATGGGAGGGTCAAATAAAAAATAGTAATCAACCTTATTTTGTTTGTTTGTATATACACAAAGTAACATGCACTTGTTCCTACTATTTGTATGCTTAGAATCATATAGCACTTTCAAGAATGCACATGTGTTCCTACTATTTGTATGCTTAGAATCATGTAGCACTTTCAAGAATGCACATGTGTTCCTAATGCATGCATGCTCTTTTAATTATAAAATATGATGTGGAATTTATATTGAATGTGACATATGGTTGCACGCATAAGTTTGTATTTATATTTATGGGTTCATAAATGGAGTGCATTGTTAAATTCACTTTGCATAATCTCCATTAACGTACATATGTATTTTGTAATTAGTTTATTATAAGAATGTTGAGGTTACATAATGGTACCATAGTGAAGAAATTCAATGTGTTGATGGTGGATTATGGAGTGCCCCATGGAATCAATAGTGAAAAGAGGCTACTAGGTATGTTACACAAAGTAAGAATCCATAGCTAATGTGAGAAGCCAAAATCCATAGATAGAAATAGACCCCTTCCAAGTTCTTGAAGTCACTAATGGTTTGAGGACCAAAAACCATAAAGGATTAGGTTGACACGAGTGCCATGTAACCCTAACTTCACAAGAACTAATTGATTGAAAATTTGGAAAGAAATAATTGGATATAAATTGAAGATTTAAAGGATTCAATAAGAATTGAGGAAGACAAAGCTCTATTACTAGAAACATAATAAGGGTTCACATTTTGATGAAAAAACAACATAAAAGTGAGGATGGGATGAACAACCTCATTGTTGTGCCCATTCTTATTTGTAGAGTTAGGAAATGGTTTCTTGAGAAAAAAATTGCTTCTTAGACCTATTTCTTCTTTAAATCCTTTACTTTCTAAGTTCTCTCTAAGCCGCTGATGTAGTAGCAATTTTTTCTGCAAACATTGGTGATTGTAAGATGCCTCCATAAACCTTCATTTCTAGATTTGCAGTGGAGAAAATCATGATAGAATAGAAGAAATCCCTATTCCATAGTTACCAACTTTATCCAAATCACGTCAAAAGATTTGAAATTTTGACAATGGTTTGATGTGAATTGATCTAGCCAAACAACACCTTAATTTTGTTTAGTCAAATAGCATCTCAAGTTGGTTTAGTCAAACAAATTTTAAAGCCACCAAATGACCCCAATTTTCTTCTTCTTAGTTCTTGCCCAATCCCAGTGGGACTCATGCTTGTGCATGAAGAGTCGAGACTTTAATTGAAATTTCTACTCAATGTATTCTATGTAATAATGTTTATTTGATACTTTCACAAATCCCAAACATAACATTGAACTCCTTTGATACTTTCACAAATACAAGACATACTATATAAACATAGATGCAAATGATTCCAAACACCAACACACAAGACTAAACTAAGAAGTAAATAACTAATTATTTAGTGAACTAGAAAATAATTAGATATTTCGTTTTTTTACAAGTATATGAGTTCATCGCCATTCTCTTATGTTTTAAAGATTATTTAAAAAAACCACAATTCATATATGATTATGATCCCTGAGAAATAATGCTAAACTAAGAAACATTGTCATCATCTAAAACAATGATTGTAGGAACCTTCCTCTCGCTCAATGGTTGAGGATCAATAGGAGCAAACTCTAGTCCAGTGGTGGCCTTGAATTTGAATTGGAATTGAATTTGAATTTGAAATTGAATTTGAATTTGAATTTGAAATTTAAATTTGAAATTTGAAATTGAAATCGAAATTTGAATTTGAATTGAATTTCAATTTGAAATGTGAAATTTGAAATCGAATTTGAAATTTGAATTTGAATTTGAAATGTAAAATTTGGAATAGAATTTGAAAATTGAATTTGAAATTGAAATGTGAAATTTGGAATAGAATTTGAATTTTAAATGTGAAATTTGAAAGAAAATTAGAATTAGAAATTGAAATGTGATGCAGATAGTCCTGAAGAGAGAGATTCATTGCTTCGTACTCCGTGAAGCACGAGAGCATCTGACGTCACCCAATAGGGAGACCATCGGCAACACTCTCGTTCACCGAGGAGTGATGCTAGGCCGGGGTCGGCTGCCATTGGTGGCGACAGTAGGAGAGGTAGTGTGTCGGTTCATCCTGACGAAATACATGTGGATCCCCCAGCAGAGGATGTGCAACAAGACACGAGAGCATCAGATGCACCAAGTGCGTATTTTTTGTTAGCACATTTTTAGTAAATTTTTAGTATATAATGCATTGAATTTCAATTGCATGTTTTAATATATATTTTTAGTAACATTTTTGTTTTGGTTTTGATCGCAGGTGCCCTATTAGGGGGATCGTACGACGATGACGTTGCACGGATTACTCTTGCTGATATCCCTTCCCAACGAGAGTGGGTGACCTCATGTATCTGCACATCGAGGGAGGATTCTCCCACTCGGAGATCTTTGTCCATGATGTTATCGGCAATTGATGAGATGTTGGCCCTCTACAGTAGGGTAGGACCTCTCAGTGACATTTGGCGTCATGCATGCCAGAGGAGGATATAGGATGTCATTGGGATCCACAAATGGGATGATTTCAAAGTCGCCATAAGAGGGCATGACATCAAGGGTGCTTTGTTCAACATCCCACCTAACCACGCTGCCAGTCAACCACTTAGACTCAAGGAGTTTAAGTTGGAGGTCGCTACACCACATCTATATGATAGATTCTTTGGAGCGTGGGACATGTTCCCCCACCATGACCAAGTCCCATTGTACTTTGAAAAACATGTTTATGCAGAGTTTGTTTTGGATATGCACTCGGATTACACCAGCAAAGGGTCCCTATTCTATGGGGCTGGTAGGGGACGCTCCTACCAACGTCCTGGAGCTCGGAGAGACCCTGCCTTCATGCCACCTGCTTTGAGGTTGGTACCATTTCTAGACAGGACGGTTATCAAGTCGGGGGATGTGGCACAATCATCCTAGTTGCTGCAGAGTCTAGATAGGACCTTGCAGAGTCATTGTTCACTACCATGGGAAGTATTATTGTTGCTGCGCATGGAGAGGAATCTAGATCACCCCCTCCACCTGCAGAGCTAGAGATAGAGTATGTCCGTAGTGACACGCTCAGGATTTTTGATGGCGAGAACCTACTGAGGTATGCTGAGTCAGCTCGAGATGCATACTTTCAGTTATATCGTAGATGCGTCGCTACAGGACAGGTATACTTTTGTACAATTATGTATATATGTTCTTCATGTTACATCATATTAATGTCGCAAATTGAATGGTCAATAATACTTAAGGGAGTTGTATTCTATTGATCCATGCAGGGGACCCCATTCATGGATTAACTCTTTGGTAGCGAGCCATCGGTTGGTCCATCCACTCGTCCCCACCTGCAGACGCCAGTAGTTGAGGTAAGTTATAATTTATGTTCCAACTTAATTTGTGTTTGAATATTATTTCTCAGTTTAAATAATTTGTGTTTTATTTCTTAATTTTCAAGATTTTATGTTTTAGATCTTAACTTCAAATGAATTTCAAATTGTATAGGGCAAAGGAAAGGGGGTAGATCCTGATTATGGACATGAGAACCGCGAAGGTCCTCACGAGTTGGATTCAGACACAAATGTGAGTTTTAATTTATGTTCCAATTCATGTTATTTAGTCACATTTAGTAATTGATTTTTGTACTTTATGTTTCAATTTTTTATGGATAACCTTTAAATTATGTTAAATAGTTTTAATTTTTAATAAATCTAACTCATTACATGTAATGTCATATTACACAGGCATCGCTACGGGCGGGTGTCAATGCTGCAATGGATTTCACATATGGTTGGGATGCAGCTCGAGTACATGGTCCTGATGAAGGGCCATCTACCCGTATTCCTATCCAGATCTCGGATATCACCTTTGACACGATGGATATAGAGGAATTCCTTGAGGTTTTAGCATATTAGAGACAACAACAGGCTACTACACACGAGGGCAGCTAGAGGGATGATCACGGGCCTCGTGCGGGTAGTGGCCAATGAGTTGATGATGTATACATTTCCATGTTTTGGATATTTTCATATTTTATATATTTTCATGTGTTTGGATGATCTATGTATACGTTTTCATGTTTTGGATATGGATTTCTATCATTTATACATGGACTTTTATCATATATGGACTTTTGGATATTTTGTATATTTTATCATATTGATGTCTTCATGTGTATTTTGTATCTGATTTGAAATCAATTGTTTTTTATATTAGATATGGATATAGTTATTACAGTTACAAATTTATGTTTTGTCATTTCAAATGCAAATTTAATTTGTAGTTACAATTGAGTTCAATTTAAAATGCAAATTTCGACTATATTACAAAACATCTTCCAAAATTTAGAATTGAATACATATATTGCGTTTTAAGATTGAAATTACAATTCCAATTCAATTACAATGTAAAATTTCAAATTTAATGTGTAATTATAATTCCAAATCAATTACAATTTAAAAGCTCGTTTTCAACTACATTACAATTGCATAAATGAAATCAAAATGTAAAATTAGAATACATTTAAAAATAAAAATTGAAATTGCAATCACATTATGTTGTCTACACATTTCAATTCAATTACAATTTACACATTCCAATTCAATTACAATTTAAAATTAAAATTTCAAAATAAATGTATACTTCACATCTTTATATTGTTTTAATATGCTTTAAAGTAAACGTAAAATGATAAATTTTAATGTGTGGTTGAAATATGTAATAAAAGATGTAGTTTATATTTCTACAAGTTTAATTTTTTTTGCCACTCAAAATTAGTTCATTGGATCAAGTGCTAACAAAAATATTGCCAAATATTCTATGCTTGGAAATTTAACAATTAGTAAGATTTCTACACTTAAACAAAAACGGATCCATACAATTTTCACTCCTAATATTTTTATGTTAAAAAATATGATAATTGTTTTCCTTGAATGTTTGTTCATAACTATTACTCATACATATACTATATTCATGATATGCACAATAACCTCAAAACATACAAAGATTTGTCAAATCAAATTATTTAATAAATTTGTTGATTAATCTATGTTGCTTCCATGTTTACATTAATTTTCCAATGAATGTTTATCCATAACTATAAAACCACACAAAGTTTTATATGATCGTTAAAATCAATCAGTAATTAGATTTATTGACTAGGTCACAACTCTTTTAATGATTGTGTTGGCGATCCATACTAGGTCACAACTCTTTTAATGATTGTGTTGGTGATCCATGTTGCCTCCCATGTCTACAAACTTGGTAAGATGGCAATAGAGAAGCACGATCCTAATATGCAATGCTGTTTGATGAGTTCACAAAACTAGGTAAACTAAAAAAAGCCTTGAAGATATTTTGTAGAATTAAATGGCAGTAGCATTTAAGTCAAATGTTGGTGTTTACAATAAATGGTTTAGGGTTTTGTTGAATGAAGGAAAATCAGACAAAGCTTAGAATCTCTTCCAAGGCATGGTGGATGGAGGCCAAAACATTGATGATGTGGCATACAATGTACTATACAAGCTTTTGAGGCCAAGGTCATTGTAGTAGTGTATATTAGTCCTATACATTTTGAGATATGATTGCAATGAGAACCTAATGTGACCACTAGTGATTATGACCCAAAAAATGGAAAGAACTATGTCATGTCCATGGATTGATGTGGAGGGGACTGCCACCAACACCCATGCTTCTTGTATTTTTGTTTGAATACCTACATACATTAGAGTCAATTTACAAATAAAGCCAATAATGCAATCTCCATGTTAGATCACTAGCCACAAAACCCATGATAAAACTATTGGAACACGCAATGTTCAAGACAAATACACCAAAAATAAGATAAGCATGCGATATTTTTCATTACGGATATGTACATATTTTCCATGTATTATTACGTTTACGTTTCAACTTTCATTATTATGTACAATCCATGTCTATCAAAAACAAAGCCATGTACAAGTTGTGTTTTGGTTTGATAATTGAGGTTTTTTTACGCAAGCAAGGCCATATAATACTAACTAATTTCTCTCAAAGAGGTTCCATGCCTATGCGTGCAAAACTGCATGATAAAGATGGTTTTTGATGCATGTAATCCAAAAATTGAGAAGGTTTGATGGTTAGAAATTATAGTGAATGTTTGTGAGTTGTGCCAACAATGGGTATTATTTGCATGAAAATATATTCAAAGATTATGTGTAAGTTCCCTTTAGTTGAATTGTACCCTCTATCTCCTATGTTATATTCCATGTAGCACCAAGTGCCAATATTTTTATTAAATGGAATGAGGAGAGGAAAAAAAAATTGGTCCTAACTTTGATATCTTCTTGATAACAAAACTAATTGATTATTGTTGAATGAAACATATTTTCAATACATTGGTATTTGATAATATTTGTATATAATTGATAATGAAATACAATGTAATTGATGAGGAAATACAATGAATGGATTATAATGTATAAAATTTTGCAAATTTGAAATCAAAATTTAAAATTAGAATACATTGTACAATTCAAAATTTAAATTTTACAATTCCACATTGTATAGATGTATTTTAAATTCTCAGTTACATTACAATTGTATTTGAAATCAAAATTTAAAATTAGAACATGTACATTCAATGCATTCACATTGGAGCACCATGACCCAAATTTCACAAAAGCCTCCCATCTAGTATTTGTATTCTTGACATTAAAGCATCTAGAAAAATACATTTATAAAACAACCTCCACAAAAATCTCCAAAAAAATATTACATAAGACAACATGAAAACTATGCCAATGATACAAGTGGCATACATGTAACTCATTCATCTGGCCAATGTGTTAGAGGAATGCAAGTCTCCATAATACGATCATGGTCAGCTTCTGTCATCTTCCATCTCTTTGGCTTACCTCTCTTCACCTTGATTTCTGTTAGAGGTATTTGAGCTGCCACCGCCAAATGACTGTATTGTCATGATATAGATTCAGGCATAAAATCTCTATAAATAATATGAGCACCCTGTTTTTTCACTTTTTCAAAAAAGTGTCCCATTAGAACCATGTCTCCGGTCTGGTATGTGAAGTCCCCATCTTGGTAGGGTCGCACCAACCTACTCTTTATTTGTGTGCACCGCATCAAATAGTATGCCAAATTTTCTTGGTTGTGGGGGGTGCAATGACAACGAATACATCACCTGCAAGATACATTACAAATATTATTCAAATGTCCTACGTGCAAATTTTTACAACATTTGTATATGTGTAATATATAATGAACTAATTAACTTAATGAAGACTCTTGTACCTTCCCTAACCATATTAGAAACTCGATCATGATCTAATGAGACCATTGCCTCTTCAGTGTGCATCTCTTTCCATGTTGGAATTGGATGTGGGCCCTTGGGATTAAGAGAGACATATTTTGATGGTTTGACATATACATCATTTTCACAGTGATCAAGCCCGCATCCATTTGCATAAATGCAAAAATCGCAAAAACAGGCATACTTCCTCGTTTCAATGGAAAATATGTCACCCATGTCTTTACTTCGAACAAAATACAATTCCCTCGTACCAGGGATGGTCTCACAATACCTTGGAATGGATATATTAACATATCCAATGGAAACATCCCAAAAGAACCTGCATGGAATTCAGTTTGTCATATGTAAATTCCTATCGAGTATGTGTTCTTTTGGAAATGATGATATTGAATGTTATTAGCTTATTAATTGAGTTTGGAGTTTATTACCTGCACACCGGCATTGCTTGTTCACGACCTTGATGTCCCAAATGACGTGTGCACCAATCAACTACTTCAGTGGAGCATTTGAGTTGAGTTGCACCATGACTCATCTAGTACCTCCGAAGTGCTCGTTTCACACATGCACCTGCGCCATCATGTTCACCCTTTCCATGCCCTATCTCAAAAAAGCTCCAGGTGTGTCGGATTCCTGTCTATTTGTGAAGGCGATTCAACCAATAAAATGAGCGTGCCGATTTGAATTGCCCTGCACAGCCATCTGACCAAATCCAGTGTTCAGTAAATGATACACCTCTCTGCCTGAATGAATCATAAATCAACCCAAAGCAGTGTTGAATGAACAATGTGTCATGCTCACGATCATCACTAACATAAAAATGGTACTTCTTGATCACTTCACGTGACTGAGGAGTGCTATCCCTACCATCAATGCTTTCCTGAGCATGTCTGTACAATACATGTACAAAGATAGACACCTGGTCGGAGTGATAGTACTCACTCTGTATCTCTCTCTGAGGAGCAAAGGTGTAGTTCTCCGCAAAGTCTAACACTGATAAGATTGTGCCCGACTCAAATACGTCACGAGAATGTTTGAATTCTGAAGCTTTCCACCTGGACCTATGGGAGTGCTTTGTGTATTTATAAATCTAACTTTTAAACTTCGCCATGAATTCTGAAATAGGAATCTCATCATCGAGCAAGTCGATCCTCTTGGATGGCACAAATGAAGAAGATGTTGGATTCATGGTGTCGTACTCGTACCTCTTCTACCTAACATTGATATTTGACAATCCATGGTGTGTTGGATCGATAGGAAAGTTCCTATGGAACAATGTCAAATCACCATATTCATGGCCTTTTCTCCCACCTACACACCTCTTATTGAAAAACACGTGTTCAGGATTCCTGTTGCATAGTATCATACAAATAAAATCTCGTACTGTGTGAGGAGTTAGTACACCGTTCCAATGCCTTTTGCAAAAATCTAGAAATGTGTCATAGTATAGTTGAAATTCAACGTGGTACCAGTAGCAACAAGTGTCGTGAATCGTATTCGGCCTAATATACCACGGTTTCAATTTGTTGAACATGCTAAATGATATTTGAACACCGGGATTGGTTTCTTGGAATTCCTCATAAAGTGCAACTTCCGTCATCTCCATCACATGCTTACAGTGCTCCTGATAAATGCCTCTGGATAAACGTTGTCGCAAGACATGCTTTCGATTTGGAATAGCACGAGAATGGCTATCCCAAAACTCTATCACCTTCTCTCTAATGCCTGTTTCCATCCTACCTCAATAGGGTTCCCTACAAATAAGAACCAACAAGCAACTTCATCATTTTCTTCTATTCGGACCTTGAATTTAGTATATTTGAGCAATGTTCTTTTTGAAACATTGAGCAATGATGCCATTGTTGATACCATTCGATTTCTTGAGGTGTTTTGTGCCACAACATCCATTGTAATTTCCCTATGAGCAACTTGGGTATCATTGTTTCTTGATTTTCCAAACGAAGATAATGCAGTTCTTACATTTTCTATTGCATTCTCACATGTCTTTTTTGTTTTAACATCTTGAAAACCCAACAAATTTGTGGCACATTTCAATTTTTTGTGTTTTATCAACCCATGTAGGATTTGAGCTTGTGCCATCGTTGAATGTTGTTCAAAATATGACTTGATTATGTTATTGACATGCTTTCTAACTCTCCAACCAGGGATCGAGTTCCCAATCTCTTCTTGTGCAGAAACAACTGCACAATCCTCTAGAAAATTTCCACCCCTTCCAACCCCATTGCAACTACCAATTATATTTTCAATGTGAGAGGGAAAGGTGTCATGAGATGGTTGATCAGGATCATGAGGGGGCACAGGATCATGTGATTCTTGATCACCATGATGTGATGTCTGACCATAATCTCTCCCTACATAACATGTAAATTAACAAATTGAAAATTGGTTACTTGATAGTTGTGCATTGAACTTTAAAATTGCTAGTAACTTCAAATTTGATGTGGAAATTGAAAAATTGAAAATTGCATGTGAATTGAATTTTCCAACTAATACATTTAGCTTGAGAATTGTTCCAAGTAAGAATTGAAATTGCTAGTAACTTGAAACTTGAAATTGCTAGTAACTTGAAATTTGAAATTGCTCAAGTAACTTGAAATTTGAAATTGCTCAAGTAACTTGAAATTGCTAACTTAATTAAATTTGAGAATTGTTCTCGAAGTAAAGTTTGAAATTCCTAGTAAAATTTGAAATTGCTTGTAACTTGAAATTGGTAGTAACGTGTACATTTAACTTTAAAATTGCTAGTAACTTGAAAATCAACTATATATATTTAAATCAAGATAATTATTAATAACTTGATAAAAATTATTGTGGGCATAAAATTAATATAATTTATAATCATCACATTATATAATTGTTGGAAAATTTTATTTATGCAATTTATGTCCATTTTACTTCTTTTTTTTTTGACAGAAACGGATAGGTTTTATATTAAAAGACTGTGGCAGAGCCACCAACAGGATTACATCTCCAAAAATGTAGTAAGCCCAGCAGTCTTCCAAACATTAAGTACATATGCCTATGACTAGCAAAACCAGGACTTTAAATTTTTTAACAGAGGAAAATAAACAGAGAGAAGTCAGAAACTAGACTAGAATTAACGTTGTATTGCCCCTGAAGACGATTTGGAAACTATTTGATTCTTGCCAAGGCTGGGTTTTTCAGCAGCCTGTAGATTCGCCAAAATAATTTCCATGTTCTGCAGCCTGTAGATTCGCCAAAATAATTTCCATGTTCTACAGCCTGAGGTCCATACTTTCGATAGTTGCCGTGACCTTCATTTCCAGTGCCTTCAATGCTGCCGCAAATTCCGCTCAAGTGATGCCAATCTCCTCATCCATTCTTTCAAGACGTCGCCCACCTTACTCGTCTATTTGATGCATAAAATTCCCTTGTCATCTAACCCGACGACGCAGGACCCTGATTTCAGCTTCCAATTCCAACAGAGGATCTAGGGAGGAGACTGCCGAATCACTAGAATCCGCCATAACACCAAGCATACACAAGTTATTTCCCAGAGGATACAGGAAGAGCGAAACTTAGAGCTCCAAAATTCTTCGCCACTCGGGAAAGACCACCTTCAACGAGAGAGAAACTTTTCTATTTGAAGCGAGACAGGGAAGATTATGTTTAATAGTGCTGAAATCATTCCCATGATATAAATGGAGCATAATTACCCATAAATTGGAGCATGCCGGAGGACCTTTCATCCATCTTTGAGGGGCTCCATTGCCCGAACCCGTACAGTTCAATAAATAACGGCTCTCAATGCCGAAAGAGGAAACCTCTTGAGGATCATGAGCCTGAATGTCATCATAACAAAACGCGATTCCGGCGAGCCCAATAGATTTGGTGACAAATGAATTCATACCAGTTTGATCAGAGTAAAGTAACTCCACACGCCTGAAGGAGATGAGATAAGAGCCCTTCATATTTTGTAAGATCTTTCTCCGTAACTTCTCCTGTTCCATAGTACAAAAAATGGTACGCTCTGTCATCAGCAAAGGCAGAGATGACATCATCCTGGAGGTGGCTAAGCATGCGATCTGGTGGGTACTAAAATGCGAGATAGAGGGAGTATAAGTGTTCATGAGAGGGGAATCCACACCGCAAATGGAGAAGGCCACCATCCGGAAGCATGAATGCGAGACACTTGGCCTATGGCCCAAACTCCAGATTACCAATCCATCCATGCTCGTTTCCGGTCCCCGAGACTTTACGGAATAGAAACCAAGTTGTATTCATTGTTAAGTTTAAGGACCCCTTTCCCAAGGGATATAGCTTCATTAGCATCCTTGTCCGCTTGTCCATTATTCTTTCATAAGACATGGTAGAATTCAATGTCTCGAAAGAGAGGGATGAGAAGGACGATTCTTCGGAGAACTTGATGTAGGTGGATAGAAGAGGGCAATTTCAAAGAATTTATGCTATGAATAATCATCCTAGAATCCCCCACAACCGTTAGGGCCTGAATACCTTGTAGGAGAGCTTGATTTAGGCCTTGCCAGAGGGCCAGAGCTTCCGCCATATTATTGGATTCGATTCCCAAGTTCCAGGAGTAAGTGAAAATCCGATCTCCATCAGGGCTAAAGAGCACCCCTCCCCCTCCTGCCTCCCCTGGGTTCCCTTTTGATGCTCCATCAAAATACATAAGGTTTTTTCCAAGCTTTTTACACCAGAGATCAAAATCCACCCCCTCTGTTCTGATTTCCCAATTATGCAGCGTGGAGGGCCTATATGGAAGGTTAGAAAAAGTACCAAGGTTCAAACTTTGAAACCAAGTGGCTTCTTCTTTAGACAAGGGAGAGTGGAGACATAGAGAAGGTCGAGACCTAATGAAGTCCCCTAACAAAGCTTTTATTTTAACCACCACTTGGATAGGAGAAGATCGGATTCCTCTGAAGATTCGATTATTTTACTCAAGCCAAAGTTTCCAACAGATAAATTTAGGGAGAGTCAACCAAGCAGTGGCCAGAGGATCCTTTGCATGGGTCCTTACAGGGGAGGACAACGACCAATGACAGAGGAGGGAGGGGACATCATCATAATGTAGGGGAAGATGCCAGGGGAGAGTCATTAGATTCCAAACAACTAAGGAAAAGGGACAAGAGATAAACAAATGAGGGGACGATTCTTCCGCAGCTAGGCAGAGAGGGCAACGCGACGGTCCTTCCCATCCTTTTCTTCGAAGAGCTTCAGTGGTAAGGACACTGTTATGAGCCAGAGTCCAGACAAAATGATCAAGTTTAGGAAGCGATTTGGTTGACCAGATGTACTTCCAGATTGCAGGATTTCTAGGGACATTAGGATTTGCTTTGATGCTTCTATAACCTTCAGCAACAGAGTAATGACCAGAATTTGAGCCCCATCCCCTTACATCCTTATAGGTCTTGGCAACCGAGGACTTCCCATTCAAGCAGATGAGGAGAAGAGCTTTTTCCTCTTCGAGATTTGGAGGGCAGTCCGGGATGTCCCATCCTATCCATCTGTGTTGACCTTCAGGATGCCATTTTGATATATCCCAGAGTTTTAATATCCCAATATTTGAAAGGAACCTCCGAATACCTTCCAATCCTCCTATGTTTCCAATTGGGGGGTTGTCTGAGATGGAATCCTCCCATATTCTTATTTTCTTCCCATTTCCTGGGATCCACGTGAGGTCCTCGGAGAAGAAGGAATGAGCTTTAGAGCAGAGAGCCAGCAGGGGAGATCCTTTGGCCACCTTCGGACCCTGGTCCAAGCATCTGAGCCTAGTCCGTGAGAAGTATTTTTTCCATAACACCTATTTGCTCCAGGAGGAGTTCCCGGAAACCATATTCCACAGTAGCTTAGCACCCAGGGCTATATTTTGGGCCCTAAGATCTCTCAAATGCAATCCCCCTTCTAGATAGGAAGTAGTTACTTTTTCCCATTTGACCAGGGAAAGCCTGTTTTCATTTTGTCTCCCTCCTTTCCACAGGAATCTCCTGAGAAGGGCTTCAATCTTCTTTAGGACAGTTATGGGAGATAAAAGCAAAGATCATTGAAAGACAGGCATGCTTGCAAGAACTGATTTAATGAGCACAGATTTCCTTGCAAGATTTAGCCATGAGGCTCCCCAGGCTTTGATTTTTGAGTTCAAATTTTCAATCAGCGGGTCCGAGCTGGAGATTTTTTGGTTTATCCTTGAAAATTGGAACTCCAAGATATTTAAATTCAGTCCAGTGGTATTTCCCTTCTATCTTTAGGATACGAGATATAGCTTGCAGCTCAATTGGAGAGCAATTCCAGCTGTAAATTTGGCTCTTGAGATAATTGATTTTGCTTCTAGAGACATCTTGGTAAGTATCAAGCACCTCTTTGAACTTCCTTGCTGTGGTTGGGCTCGCTCCACTCAGAAGGAGAGTATCATCTGCAAATTGGGTGTGATTAACTTCTTTAACCCCATGCACAATCTTTAGCCCCAGAAGATCTTCATGAACTCGATAGTATTCTAAAAGATAGCTAAGAGAGGCCGCTTGAATGGCATACAGCAGTGGGGATAGAGGGCATCCTTGCTGGAGACCCCGAGAAGCTTGGAAGAAATCAGCTGCTCTCCCATTAACCAGGGGGGCAATCCAAGGAGTGCTAATACATGCTTTGATCCAAGAGATTAAGCCTGGCGCAAAACCAAACCTGGTCATTACCTAAAATAGAAATCCATGGTGAACTCTGTCAAAGGCGTTAGTTAAATCCAATCTAATAACCATACCTTTTTCTTTTCTTGTCACACTTGAGTGGATAGCTTCTTGGACTAAAATGATGTTGTCAGAGATTTGTCTGCCTTTGATCAAACCTCCTTGATTCTCAGGGATAATGAGAGGAAGAACAGCTTTCAGTCTAATTGCTAAAACTTTGGTGATAACCTTATACCCAATATTGCAGAGGGAGATAGGACGGAATCGAGAATAGGATGTAGCTCATTTTTCTTTGGGAATGAGGGCGAGAAAGGAGGAATTGGTGCCTCCTCCTAATTTGAAACGGGACTTGGATTTCTTGACCATCCGAAGCAAATCAGACTGGATGATGGGCCAACAGGAAGTGAGAAATCTTGCAGTGAAGCCATCTAGTCCAGGGGCCTTATCAGGACTCATGCAATCAACAACGAATTTAATTTCTTCAAGGGAGATAGGCCGAAGGAGCTGATGGTTCAAGTGATCAATAACAAGGAGTGGGATATTATCCAGAGATTCAGATTGATTGAAATCCATCCTGGGGGAAGTTTCCGTGTACATCTCCTGAAAGTGATCATGAGCTGCTTTTTTAATTTCCTCGAACTCAGATATCTGCTTCCCCAAATGATCGATCTTAGTGACAGTCTTGAAGTGTTTTCTAATCTTTGCTTGCTTGTGGAAAAAAAAATTGTTTTTGTCCCCTTCCTGGAGCCACGTATTTCTGGATTTTATTTTCCAGTAATTTTCTTCAAGCCTACAGGCTTCATGGAGCTTGTTGTGTAGAGAGATTTCTTTATCCAGAGAGGCATGAGAGAGGCTCCCTTCATTACTGATAAGGTGATCCTCCAGAGCTTTCTCTGCTTCCGTCCTTTGCTTCTTAGGGGACTTGAGTAGTTTCGCCCAATCTTTAAGGGCCTTTTTCACAATCCTCAGCTTTGCTTCCCAAACAAAGAAGGGAGACCCTCTGAGATTAGTTTTCCAGGCTGCTGCAACAATGTCCAAAAAGCCTTCCATTGGGATCCACACGGGATTAAATCTGAAGGGAATGGGACCCAGATTCTTATCTTTGATAAAGGAAAGAGAGACTGGTTTATGATCCGAAGCACAAAAGGAGAGAATGGAGGATGTCAGATCAAACCCATGAACATGAAGAGAATGTTGGACCAGGAACCTATCCAGCCTTGCAGCTATGTGGCCAGGACCAATCCTTTTATTAGACCAAGTAAATTTCCCTTTGGAGGGTTTGATGTCTTCCAGATCCCAATCCGAGATGATGTCTTCCACCCATTCCCTGGCAGGATCTCTAACAATATTTCCCCCTCATTTTTCTTCAGAGGAAAGGGTAAGATTCAGATCCCCCGCTATGACAAAGTTATCTAGATGAGAGGTGATCATATGTTCATTCAGACTAGTCCAACAAGTTTGCTTCTCAGAAACAGCTATAGGGGCGTAGACATTAAAGAGGCTTAGGCGAAGATTTGCTTCTTTAAAGAGAAATTCAGTGAAAATCCAGTGAGGTGATTTAGCATGACTTACAATTCCAACCTTAGAAGGATCCCAGAGCGTTGCAATGCCTCCAGACGCTCCTCTTGAACTAACCGCTATGCATTTTGCTTGATACCAGAAGGAAGGAGCAGCCTGGAGAAAGGCATGCTCTTCCATTTTTGTCTCCTGGATCAGGAGGATGAAGGGATTCGAGATTTTGATTAAATCTTTCATTGATAACAATTTCGATCTGCTTCCTAACCCCCTACAATTCCAGGAGACAATCTGCATTACCTACCTTTGGAGGTGGTGGTTGCCCATTTTGAGTCATTCCCTTGTTGTCTGGTATTTCTAGGATTAAGATGTTTTTCCAGAGTAGTTTGAACTCCAGCTAACCGGTCCCTATATGTGGCTACTTCCCTTCTTTCCTTATCCGTTTTCCTTCCTCGACGGTCCTTTTTAGCAGGCTTCATAGAGTCAAGATCATCCTCGTCCGTTTCTTCTTCTTCTGTGCCTCCATCCGTTACAGGATCTTGCTGCAAATCTTCCTTTGCTGGGTTGGCTGCTTCTATTTCCACATTCAAGTTTTCTGCTGTTCTAGCTTCCTTTCTTTTGGCCAGGGAGGAGGAGGACGTGGGAGATATTTCCCCATGTTTGATTGGTTTGACCGGAGGTTCCTGTTCTCCAAGGATGGTGAAGCTATTTCCAGATCTAGATTTAGGATTGCTTTCATGGACTTTCGATGGTTCCGGAGCTGCGGCGGGGGGGTCCTTCATGGGACCAGCCAGGGGGATTCCCCTGGATCCCTTTCTTATAGGGTTTGCTTTTTGCTTCTTGGCTTGCTACCAATCTTCTTCAAGGTTCTTCTCTGTTTCATATTTTTGGAGTTTTGGACAGTTCCTCTAGAAATGGCCATATTCATGGCAGTGTCTGCACTTGAAAGGTAGTTGTTCATAGTCAAGTTGCTGGAAATGCTGCGACCCTTTGATTGAGAGTTTTACAGCTTCAGGTAGACCCGCCTCTAGATCAACTTCCACACAGATACAAGCAAAGGAATATTGACCCTTTGGATCAGCTTTGTCAATATATTTGCCCAGGCCATTTCCAATAGACCATAGAGATTCTTCGCTCTAGCAATGCATTGGGAGGTTCGGAAATCGCACCCAAACTGGCACTGCTTTGGGGACATCCAGAGCAGGGTCAAAATCAGGAGTCCAACGGTTCAGATACAAGCCTTGAGGACCCATAAAATATGGGCCACTTCTGAAAATCAGTTCCCTGTCATCTTTTGAGACAAAATCGAATAAGAAGTACCCTCGTCCTATCGCATAGCTTGTGACTCCCTGAGAAATCAGGGGGCGCCAGTTATTCTGGATCCAGGTTTCCATGGAGCGAGGATATGGCCACAGTCCCGTAAACTGCCCAATCAGGGCTCTATCAGCGAGGGAAACGGCCAGGTGAATGGGATTCTCCGGTGGCAGTTCGATTTCAGGGATAGCTTCCAATTTCTTGACAAACTTTGGCAGCGGAGCAGAGTCAGCCTTCTTCCCGATCTCGTTAATCAGTCGAGCAAAGGCAGCTTCCTCGGCGGACATCGGAGGGGGAGGAGGCGGTCCTCCTCCGGAAGAGCACATCCTCGACAAAACCTCGTAGCAGCGCGCTCACGGGAAAACCCTAGCAGGCGAGAGAGTTAACTAACGGTGATCCGTGTGTGATTTTGTCATTAGCACTTAATTGTTATAAATATATATACTCCATTTTACTTTTACATTACAAGAAAAATGTTATTTTAACTTTATGGTATAAAATAAATAAATAAATACTTAAAATACAAGTTGCAAATCACCACAAAGAGTAAATGATTACAACACTTCAACCCTATAATTTCAAGGACAACATCATGCATCCCATGTTGTATATACCTGAAATAAAAATTTAAGATTGGTTTTTTACCCATGATAACATACCTATTATACTCTAAATGTGGGGGGAAAAACAATGATTTATAGATGAATACGATATTTAATTAAAAACATTGTAGTGATATTATTGAGGAGAAATTCATAATTTTTAATGCAAAATAACATTTTCATTAGTTGATGATTTTGCAATTTAAACAATAGACAATTATGAAAATTGTAATTTTTATCATAAATTGCAATTTAAGGATTTTTTATCAATAATGCTTCACATATCAATGCAAGGTTGCAAACATTGCAAATAATTATTTCCAATTTTTCCTAACAAAATATATGATTCTAATCATTAATCTTATCATGGTGATATGTCATGTTATGTAAATAAAAGTACATGTGATAGATGAAATTTTTTAAAAGTAAACATTATAATTAAATAGCTCTTTGAACATTCATTTGTATTCAAATATTCATTACTATGAAAATATTGTCAACCACCATAACTACATGAAAATATTGCCAACCACCATAACTATGAAAATATTCATTCATTTGTTTTCAAATTGAATAAATTCTAACTAATACATAACTATCACAACATGTTTATTTCAAAATATTCATTCATTTATTTTGAAATTGAATTTTCTAACAAAACAAGAATTGAAATTACATTTAACTTGAAATTGTTAGTAACTTAAAAAATTGCAATTAGTTAAATATGTACAATTTAATTTGAAAATAGTGTCCAAGTGTACATTTAATTTGAAAATTATTCTAGTAACATTGAAAATTGTTAGTAAAGTTTAAAAATTTGAAAATAGTTAATATGTACATACATTTTAACTTGAAAATAGAATCTAAGTGTAGATTTCATTTGAAAATTGTTAGTAAACTTTGAAATAATTTGTAAATTGCTAAAGCATCTTGGAAACATAATTTCAAAAATTGTTATCAACTTTGAAGTAATTTGAAAATAGTTAAAAATATGTACATGTATTAACATGAAAATATTATAATCTAAATTTACATGTTTCATTTGAAAATTGTTCCAATTTAATATTTGTTAGTAACTTGAAAATTGTTCATTTAACATAAAAATTGTTGCAAACTTTGAAATTTAAATAATAAATGGATGAAATAAATAACAATATCATTACAAATATATATGAAACAAATTAAATTATGAAATTTAGTTAAATTTATTAAAAAATTGTTACTAATTTTGTAAATTATGTAGCATGATATTTAAATTATGATAACATGTAATTCAATAATTTACCTTGGTTGTCCTCCATTGGAATTTGTTGCACCAAATGTGCATCTTTTTCTTCTCTTAACCTTGCTCTTTGTTGTCTCATTCGTTCTCTATTCTTCTCATGCTCTTCATTGTCATTTTGTTGTCTAGCATGTTTTCTTTGTCTTTTTTTTTTATTCCTCATCAATCTACCATGGAAATAAACAAACAAAAAATTCAAATTGTTATAACAAACAAAAATATGTTAGTATGAAATCTTGAAATATACCTACAAAGAAATCTTACATATCTAATGAGCTCTAATTCAATATCATGATAATGACAAAGCTCTAATTCAATAAGATAAAAATGACAAAGCTCTAATGGAAAAAAAAACTAGCAATGAGTTAAATTGTTGTTTTTGATTAATTGTTTGTTGGTTATATACAGGTTCGTTAATGTTTTTACGAGGAAACAGTAGTTGGAAACATTAATTGTTTCGAGCTCCTTTCGCGGTTTTGCCTCGGTTTGTTTATATATTTTTTTTACACAGACAAACCCTCGATTGAGCATATTTTATAGACCCTTGATCAAGCACATACCTCGATCAAGGGTTTATCAAGACCTCGATCAAGGTATTTATAAACCCTCGATCGAGGTCTTGATAAACCCTCGATCGAGGTGTTGTTAATACCTCGATCGAGGTATTTAAAATACCTCGATCGAGAAAATAACTCGATCGAGGGCTTAAAAACCAGACCGAGAGCCCTTTTTCCTGTAGAATAGAATTTTTGTCTACCTTCCACATAGTTAAACCATGTCATTAAATGCTCATTAATGAGCGGACTTCATACCATTGGATTCGTCAATGAATCCTCTATCCAGATACATAAAATTTATGAATTTTTATCTTCATATGTCTTTTGTTTTTAAATTTCTACTAAAACTTGCCTTAAAAAACCCTGCCGACAACTTCGATTGAGCTCAAAGATAAATCCACAACATTCAAAATCCACATCCAAAAAATTTGAAAAAATACACAAGCCCTAGATAAACGCGTCCCCTTTAAGATGGTATTTTTAGTTTCGCAAATTATGTAAAAAATCAAAAGATTTTGTGCACACACACACACATGTGTGTGCAAAATGCGACTTAAATATTCATTGGTCAGTTTCGAATAATAATAATAAATATAATTTTCGAGAACAATTAAAAGAAAAATATGTAAGCCCTAGTGCATTCTGTCTAGATCATGTTCACATATTTCATTTTTTTAAATTATTAGTTTAACATTAAATTATTGTGCACACACACAAACTACTTATTAATTGTTCTTCAAATTTTTAACGACACACATTTCATTAAATGAAAATTCTACATGATATATGACATTGGTATATTTCTAAAAAAATATCATTGGAAAGCCAATAAAATTCTCTACATTTTGTTTTTCAACCGCATGTCAAAATTCATGTGGCAAGTATGAGTTTTGAGGGCTTCAATTTAATACATGGGTAAAATTTCTATTTTTCATCGTCATATTTGGCCAAAAAGAGTTACCCATCTTCATGGAATCACCCTGAAAGAGAAACTAATAAATTATTGAGATGCATTAGAATAGATAACGGTGATGAATTTTGCTCCAATTCCTTTGAAGAATATTGTAGTAAACATGGTATAAAGCATGTAAAAATTGTTCCTCGTAGCCCGCAGCAAAATCGAACAGCTAAGGGAATGAATTAGACAATAATGGAGAAGGTGAGAAGTATGCTTTCAAATTCTGATTTGCATAAATCTTTTTGGCCAGAGGTTGTTTGTACTGCTTGCTACTTAATAAATAGATCCCCCACAACTGCATTAGATGGTGGCATTCCTAAAAAGGTATGGACTGGTAAAGATTTATGTTACAATCACTTGAGAATTTTGTGTTGTGAAGCATACGTGCATATTCCTAAGGGACAAAGGTCTAAGTTGGATGAGAAGTCATTTAAATGCATTTTCTTAGGTTATGTTGATAATGAGTTAGGTTACTGGCTATGGGATCGTGTAAAAAGGAAACTGATTAGAAGTAGGGATGCCATCTTTAATGAAGAAAAAATGTTTAAAGCTACTAACAAATATGTGGAGGTGCAAAAGTTTGTTGAAATTCGGGAACAACAAGAAAATCAACCACCATTACAAGAAGATGTTGTTGGAAATAATGAGCAACCATTACATCAAAATGGCGAATAACAGGAAGAGCATGAAGAACAAAAAAATCGACAGCTATTAGGATAAATATTGCCCCAAAATTTACCAATTCGCAGGTCTACTGGGCCACATTGGCCTTCACAAAGGTATCCCCCTCAGAATATATTTTATTAACTGATGAAGGTGAACCTACTTGTTTTAAGGAAGCATGTGCAGGAGATAATAGTATCAAATGGGAAAAGACTATGCAAGAAGATCTTAAATCCCTACATGATAATAAGATGTGGGATTGGTTGAACGCCCAAAAGGAAGAAAGGTTTTAAAGAACAAGTGGGTGTACTGAATAAAACATGAAGGCCAAGAAAATAAGCAAAGGTTCAAAGCAAGTCTAGTGGTGAAAGGATTTGGGCAAGAGCAAGGTATTGATTTTATAGGGAGGGAAGGATCAATAACTTTTATTACTTACAAACCATATACATCCATACTTCCGCCCAACTACTTCAAACTTGTATCTCCAGAGAACACCAAATGTTATACCAACAATACATATTTATATTGTTTCAATGAAAAAATACCACGGCCAGAAACCATGGGCCAAAAAACCACTTTTGCCAAAACTATGGTAGGAAAACATATACAACTAATTTAGCTAATTCCAATAATACAATCGAAAAATGAAAAGTGACAACTTTTTATTTTATTTTAATAATATTTGGTTTCACACATAACAATATAATAGATCTATATCCAAATCTAATATTAGATCAATAATATCCAAATCTAAATATAATATATCTATATAAATGATCTAAAATATGTGTCAAATAATACAACCAATTTAGATCATAGATCTAATGTCCTTTTTGAATAATACAACCAATTTAGATCTAGATCTAATAATTAATTTTCACATTACATAATAATTGTAGATCTGTACATAAAGAAATAATTCACACAAATAAAAATTGAACATTGGATTTTAGATAGAAAACCCAATATGGGAAAAACCACCAAGGAGCCCAACTACTTCAAACTTGTATTTCCTAAGCACACCAAATACATATTTATATTGTTTCAATGAACAAATACGACAACCACAAACATGGGCCAAAAAACCACTTTTCCCAAAACTATGGTCGGAAAACATATACAACTAATTTAGCTAATTTTAGTGATACAATCAGAAAATGAAAAGTGACAACTATTTATTTTATTTTAATAATATTTGGTTTCACACATAACAATATAATAGATTTATATCGAAATCTAATATTATATCAATAATATCCAAATCTAAATATAATAGATCTATATAAACAATCTAAAATATGTGGCAAATAATACAACCAATTTAGATCATAGATCTAATGTCTTTTTTGAATAATACAACCAATTTAGATCTAGATCTAATAATTAATTTTCACATCATATAATAATTGTAGATTTGTACATAAAGAAATAATTCACACAAATAAAAATTGAACACCTCAATATGGGAAAAACCACCAAGGAGCCAACAACTTCAAACTTGTATTTTATGAGCACACCAGATACATATTTATATTGTTTCAATAAACAAATACGACGACCATAAACCATGGGTCAAAAAACCACTTTTCCCAACACTATGATCAGAAAACACATACAACTAATTTAGCTAATTTTAGTAATACAATCAGAAAATGAAAATTGAAAACCATTTATTTTATTTTAATAATATTTGATTTCACACTTAACATAATCAATGGAATTTCAGATTTCATCGGCAAACCAAATGCAACATAACATAATCAATCGGCCTACTTCGCAGTAGGAATTTCAGATTTCATCGGCCAACCAAATGCAAGGAATCAAGCAAGCTATTGATTTAAAAAATTACAGTTTCCCCTGGGCGAGAATCAAGAAAATAATGAAGTCAGACGAGTATGTCAGGATGATATCTGCAGAGGTTCTGATGGTTTTTGCCAAGGTGTGCGATATGTTTATCAATGAACTTACTGTCAGATCATGCAGGAATCACACTCAAGAAACCAAGAGTAACCCTGCACAAAAACGATGTAGCTGCGGCAATAACTAGAACTAATATATTAGATTTCTGATCAATATTTTGCTAAGGGACGAGTGGAAGGAGGATCAGGTAATTAATCTTGGAAACCCCACATCTTCTCTCTCGGTTGGAAGAAGCAGTTCTAACGTCGGTGGTGCTAATTCTTTACCTTATAATTATTTACGCAACCAGCACTCTGCGCCTCATGGAGTGATTGCTGGGAACCCCATGGATCCTTTATATGTAGTAGCCACGGTCTTCTGTGGCCTATATGCAGAATATGTTGCAGCGGGAATATATGCGTACACCCCAATCAATTTCACCCAATTCTGGTTAAGAGCTGGACCTGATCATGAGTTGTAGGTTCATGGTTGCATGTTTTGTTTTCATTATCAGAAATGGCTCCTTCTTTATAATCTTCCTGCCTTGCCATGCCTCCTGGTCTTTCTCCTCTCTTTCTGTTTCCATGATTACTCTGCAAATTTTACTTTATGAATTGTATATGGTGCTCAATCCTACACTGCAAATATAGTTGTTATTTTGCAGCAAAGGCGCATATAGAAGAACTTCTGAAGTTTTAGGTTTTATGTACTATTTCTGTAAATGTATATGCTCGCTATGATCTATGGAACATTTTACAGTACTATAATTTATGTAAATGAATATGCTAGCTATGATCCATGGAACATTTTATTGCTTTTACTCAATGTTTATTCACGGTTTTGTTGTGAGTCATTCAGTTTGTAATTTTATCTGGAACAACTCATTAAATACATTAAGTTTGGTTTGGTAGTATACTTGTTATGTAAATGCAGGTATGAAATAAATTATGTTCTTGAGTTTTCTATGGAGGCAGAGATTGTTAAAACTATAAAATCTAACCTAACATGAGTCTACGATGGAGTCAGTCGATCAAACTGACTTAAACTTGTTTAGCCATGTATTAATATTTTGGATTTTGTTGTCGAGTTTGTGATGGAGGCTTCCATTGTTAAAACTGTAACCTGAGTTGATGCTGGAGGTAGTTGATCGAGCAAACTGACCTAAAGCTGTGTAGCCAAGCCATGTATAAATATTTTGGACTCTAGCTGACGGGCATTTTCCAGCACTAGCCATCATAAGGTATAGATACAACGAACTCCATCTATGACGTATATAAATATCTCAACCAAGAATCGTATGAATGTCTTGGTTTTCATTATTATTGCTTTTCAGTAGAATAGTTTGGAGGATTGATTTCTACCATCTACGTGTTTATGTTTTTAATTAGTGTATTGATGCTTTGGTTTGAATATGCTCTTGTATTGATGCTTTCTTTGGTTTACTTTGACTTTGAATGATTAAATTTTAATTTATATTAATACTTTGTTTATATAATATATTTTATTTTTAATTAATATTTTTATTTTAATCTTGGTATTTTGTTTGTTTGTCTATTATATGAATAAAAATATATTAGATTTAACAAAGATGGTTGATTTTTTGAATGAAGATAAAGCTAGCAATAATCACATTAATAATATTAATGTGTTCGAATAGGTGGATAAGCTTAATTGTGATACATACTATAGACAAAAAACATTAATATAAAAAGTATGTGCCCCATTTAAGCCTATTGACCTATTGGGACACATTAATATTATTAATGTGGTTGTTCCTAGTAATGGGTGTGGGCATACACATATCTCAAAATATTAATAGAATAATATTGTTTAATAATTTTAATGAAAAAGATAATTTTTAAATTGTTTGATTAATAACATTGTTTAATTAAACAATATTATTATTTTATAATAATTAATTAAACATAATAATTATAAAATAATTTAAATCATATTATAGTTATTTAGTTAATAATAATATTAATTAATTAGTTAATTAATGATTATTTAATTAAAAAAAATTAATAGATTAGTATTTGTTTAATAATATTGTTTAATGAAACAATATTATTAATTAAACACTATCATTTTATAATAAGTAATTAAACGAAATAATTATAAAATAATTTAGTGAATGATAATATTAATTAATTAATATTTTTATTTAGTTAATAACATTATTAATTAATTAAAATTAAGAAATGATAAAACATAAAAAAAATTTAAAATATAATAATTACTTACTTAATTAATTGTAATTCAATAATTAAGTAAATAATAATATCATTTTTAAATATAACGATAATACTTTTAATTATATTATATTATATTATATTATTCTATGATAAGAAAGTAGTATTTAACTAAAATATTATAATCAAAGTAATAATAAAATAATATTGCTTAATTCAAATATTATTATTTGGCTATAATATAATTATATTTTTTACCGAAGGCGTATATTAAGGGGCAGGCTCCCTCGAGCTTTCGTCGTTTGTCGACGGTCTATGGGGAATCGCTGGGGAGCCGCCCCTTATCATACTCCTATAAATAGATTCCGCGTTATCCTTATGTCGTCAATGTTAACTATTCCACTGCGGTCATTACCTCTTGTGGTCTCTTTCCTCTGCCCATAGCCCCGTGCCATTCCTCAGAACCTACAAATGGATGCCAACTCTTTTTTTAGATGTTTCAAGCTCTCAGCTATCAAGCCAACTATAGTTTCCACTTCCTCCTCACTGTGTGTTGGTGCAATGCGCCCTCCAGTGGCTATTGTTCATCTGCATGGAGTCTCTTTCAAGTTTCAACTGTCGCACTGCTCTAATTTCAGAATTTGCTTCATTAAGTATTCGCTTCTAATTCTTTAATTCCACCACCTTATCCTGAAGGTAATCAATACGTTCATCCATTGAATACATTTTAATCTGATAGTAACTCATTACATTATGGAAAGTGGCAGTACATCCCTATTCTGAGATCTTTTTCTTTTGACTTGAGGGTTCTTAATCACTAAATGATGAGATTCCTTGTTCCAATTCTGTTGCATTATACCAACACTAGGAGGAGAAGGTCATGAATTTAAACAAGGAGAAAGGTCATTTACAATGCCACACTGAGAAAAATGGTAATTGGCATTTATTCTTCTGAATAACTTCATTAGGATTTGGTTCTTGATCATACTACATGTGAATGACTAGGGTAGGATCTCAATTAGTATTTTTCTTGCTCAACTAGGATTTCTTGTACCTTGTATAACAAGATAAGAGCCTAAATTTTTGCTTAGCAATAGCATTATTTACAATCATGCGAGGAGATTTACAAAATTGGCCTTTTGTTTTAAGTGGAATGTCCTACCCATTTG
Organism: Larix kaempferi; assembly: GCA_027924585.1. NCBI lineage: Eukaryota > Viridiplantae > Streptophyta > Pinopsida > Pinales > Pinaceae > Larix > Larix kaempferi. The sequence continues at coordinate 12,637,458 of BSBM01000368.1, forward strand.
ATGGTTGAACATCAGTGGATTTATTGCTATCAACCACCTTCCAAATAGGCTTGAGGATTCTAACTTATCCTCCCTATTATCCTGATTTGCGTCATCGACATTTTTAGGACCATCACTCATAATTGATTACTAGTATCTTCAGGAGTTCTATTGTCAGCTATATCTTTTAGCTGATTGACTTGTTTTAGAAAATGAAAAATCCCCATGCTTTCCAAAGCATAACTGAGAAAATCATCTACAAATTTAGTGGAAAAATATGGTTGATTATCCCAAAATCTAATATTTGGACCAAAACCTTGAGGAGCATCTACTGAAACCTCATGTACAAAAGAATCCATTGCTTTTTTCTCTTGCATATCCTGGGAAATCACAGGATCCTTTAGATTAGGAACCAGGTCAACCATATTGTTGGACTAATCTATAGATAGAAATTTCAAAATGGATTAAAGTTTCAACTATAGAATATCTGCCATGTTGGTGGTAACGCTCTTTGTGGTAGTGTACCGTACATTCACTTTCCTCTTTAACTCTTCCCACAATCACCTTCTCGTGGTTTGCCACGTGTGCCCTAGGGGAGTCTTCTACCTCTCTGCGATGACTGGTTTTGCATGATGGATGTTGGGTCGTTTTGCTTCTTCTTCATTTCTGCATCGTGAATACGAGTTTGCCTGTATATTTCTGCGTCGTGAATGCGGGTACTAACAAGTAACTCATCTTCACTTTTATCTAGGACAAAATATATACAGTTCACTCGATCCTGCATCATTCGGATCTCTGCACATTGGTAGACTATGCAGGTTGGGCTTTTAGAGTTTCCAATTCATGCTTGGTGCCTTTTTAATAATGGTTTTTTAAACGCAGGATATTTTTATTTTTCAGCAACCTTTTTGTTGGTTTGAATTTGGCGATGTTTTCTTAAGTAAATTAGAAATTTTTGTTGTTTAAATTATGATTTTAAATGTATAAATAGATTCTGCCCTTTCAAAAATTGCTCAACACTTTTTTTTTTTGGAAATTTCAAAACTTAAAAATTATTTTATAATTCATAAATTGCTCGATGCCCTTTATCTACACATTTAAAGACTACTATTGTAAATTTTAAAATTTCTTGAACAATTTTATTATGTACATATAAATATTTAATTTGGAATTGATTGAAAGGTGTCAAATTTAATTACGCTTAAGGCATATTTTAAGGGGTTGGTTCCTCTCATGCTTTCCTCATCTCTCGACGGCCTATGGGGAGCCGCCACCTGTCATACTCCTACAACCGGCCAGCGATTACGTTATCTTGACGAAGGGAATGCAATGGAATGAAAAACCTCGTCAACAACAACCACGACGCCGAGAAACGGAAAAATAAACGGTGCCCAATGTCCCATCACCACGAGCTCATGGCAAGATTGCTACTAGGCTCATGGCAAGATCGAATTTTGTTCGGCACTTTCAACACTGCTAAAGACGCATCTCTCGCTTATGACCACACTGCCTCCTTCTTATCTGTACGTAATCAAAATCTACTATCATTTCACCATGCAGCTGTAAGGGTTTGTGCATGATGGCACCGCCCGTGTTATCTACCATGTATGTTGGATAAGCATCTGCCTACGTATTGCTTATCCTGTTTACATGGGTGTGCTTCGATCAGCCTGAAGCTCGAGATCTTGGTGTGCCAAGGGGAGAGGTAAGCTAAACTAATTTTGCATGTTGTCGGTTTTATTTTCCCTGGTGGCAGGTGGCAATACTCTGCTGAACTGTTGCGTGGATTTCCTTCATTTCTCATGTGCACCTTCTGATTGTACTCTGCCTGGGAAATTTTGATTGTTTTTTTTTGTGTCCCCTTGCCTAATTTTTCTTCATTTTCCATGCCACTTCCATATTCATCCACCTGTTAACATCGTTTGCCAAGCCGTGCGGATGATGTGGTGCCTCCGCTTAGTTGTGATGTGTGCTCATCTACGTGTTGCTCCTAGCTGCACACACGTTCTATTATGACCTCCTTGAGTTTTGCATTTAAAGGATATTTAGGGAAGCATATGTTGAACTGATATTCCATCTCAAGTGTAATACTTCACAATAAAGCTTTTATCAGTTTTGTGAAGGAAAAATGTTTTAAAATTATAACTTAAATTAACAATTACCAGTGTTTCTTTTTAGCGAGTTGAATCAACTTGTCTAGATTGTAGAAGTATCCCTTTCTTGCTTCACATTATACTAGTTTTCTCATGTATTTCTTCTTCATATAAGCATGTCATCTTGGAGATATAGGGAATATACTAATGGTTGCTTTGAAAGAAAGATTACTGAGCCAATCATTTTCCTTTCTTTTTCACTTTCATTTTGTTTTTACTTCATATGTTAATTTGTTGTTGTAAACATATTTAAAATTTGAATTTATACATTTATAATAGAAATCTTATTCAAGCATTAAATCTCGAAATTAAGAGTTAAAATCTGAAAGCAAGAAGCTCCATCAAAACCTTAGCCATCCTCCCTTTGCATGTTCTATTATGAAACGTCCATCTCCCACCTACTGGCCAATGTGTGATGTGTATCGCCCCATGTAGTTTGATTTAGAATTATAACAAAAATCTAATGTATTCATATAAGTCTTGCTATCTTCCTAACCTTTCATAGCAGTAGAAGTCTTTGCCATTAGTTCAAAGTGACACTAAAGGAAACATCTATTTACAAGTCAAACTCACTTTAATTTTAGAGAAACCTCACTTTGCACTCAATCTTGTATTTTTTCATTGCGGATTCCTAAAAATGTCTATTAAATTTCATGGGAAATCAGGTAAAGTTAGGAAGGTCAACTTCTGTGGTAGTGTGATCTTTTCCCAAGTGTGCTCAAATTTCGTTAGAAAAAATATTGGCGGGTGAACTAAATCCATTAACCATCATCACTGAATTTAAATTTCAATGTTGATCATCGAAATTAAAAACTGACAGTGGGCCATAATTGCGTTTGAAACCATCTAACTAAAGGTACATTAGAAAAAATATTTGAACCCGTGAACTAAATCCATTAACCTTCATCACTGAATTAAAATTTCAACCGTGACATTGAAATTGAAAAGGAGATAATTTCACGAGGAAAATTATTTGAATAGGTGAACTAAATCCATTAACCATTATCAATTAATTTAAATTTTAAAGATGGCCATCGAAATTGAAAAGACTTATATTACACTCTTTATAACGAAAAGTGGTTCAAAACATGGAAATTTAGACTACTCTCTTTATGGGTAAAGCCATTACTTCCCATGGAGTGGTTCAAATGAATGGAGATTGCAAGTTATAACATCATTGGATAGTTATCTAAATAAATTAGGGAGGTGACATCCTATTAACTAATTTCAATTCAAAATATTGTTAAGACTATAGAATGTTTGAAATTAGATATATATTAACTAATTTCAAACCAAAATAAATTAGAAAGTTTATAATTAGATATATGGATGTGCAATTTCAACAATTTATCTTATCTTTGTATTTCTAAGAATTTCAATTGAATTTTGGGTTCAATCGCTCATCTATCGCACCTTAAAAATTACACAAGAATGAAACCCTTAAAACTTATGGTTAAAAATATAACTTATAGTTAAAAATATTTTGTCTCTAACTTATCATTTAGAATAAACATTTATGTCTAAATTGAAAAAATAAAAGATTCTTGTAATTTTTTAAAATAAAAGATTCCTATAATTTTTTAATATTTAATTATATAAGATGTATTAAGTAGTAAATGCAAAAATTTACATTTAATTTTTTTATTATAAAAATTTAGATTAAAAAGATTGGGAAAATAGCTAAAGATTGCGCAAGTCAAATAGAGAGTGAATGTAACATGATGCTTCCTTTTCATTATCTAAGAAGGTGAAATTAATGAAGAAATATTAAGTTGGTGAACAAATATCTTTTGCATTAATTCCATTTTTCCAACATGTCTATTCAATTGATATTATATATGCATCTTTATTTTTTTATACTCTACATTGCATTTTTGCACAATTATAGTTTTTCTTAGCTATTTTTTAACATGCCTATAAGCAAAGGAAAATACACTCTTTCTCAGTACATGATCATTGGTTTAATCAAATGACTATAAAGAGTTTACCCATTTTAGTATTTAGTCATTTTCCTGCTTTTGTGTTATGCCAATAATTAAAATCTCCTGTGTTGTAGATCCTAAAGTTGACTCATTGACATTATGATATAATGTTTTAAACCATTGAATATGCACAAAGCAAACACACGATACTCTCTCCTTGCTTTCACTGAAATTTGCAATTCCCCAAATAGCTTATACACTTGACGTTGTTTTTAAAATCATATTTGGCAATAGTGCAGGGACATTACCACCATGTAGCTCTTGTTATAACCATGCATTTACAATATAAGTTGTATTATTTGGGGTTAGATTGGTTGGTGCAATAGTTGCATTCCCATTCCACAATTATAATTAAAGGTTTCAATAGAGCTTGTAGAGTAAGTCTTTTATTTCGTGTAGTCTAAAAGTTCAACAATTTTGAATAGAAAAATTTGTTTTTTTCGGCACGATTTAAAAAAAATCATCATCAATTTTTACAAATCTTGGTTACAATTGTCTAAATCTCAAATTTTGGGTGCCCCATGGGGTTTTGGATGTTGTTGAATTGGTTTCTACCATCAAAATCATGATTAAAACACATTTAGATTCTGATTTTGCAAAATAAAAAAACATTGGATTCCAGCGAAGAGCGCCCTGTCCGAACCAAATCGCCAAATATTTAGACAACTTCCTTTTATTTTAGGAGATATATTGGAACAACTTGCAACACTTGTAAATGCATATTCATATTTCGTATGTACAACTAATTAGTCCATAGTTAGTGTTATTTTTCCATGAATTTTTCTCTATCTACGGATCCTTCTTCTTTTTTCTAACACATGATGGCCTGCCTAAGCTTGCAATAATAACATTTACAGCACTACCGATATTTTCACTTATGGCTATGTATATAATATAGAATCTGTATTTGATTTTTGGGCGAGACAAGAAATCCATACCGTGTATGTGAATTAGGGAGACATAAAATTATTACAACTTCCCTCACTCTTAACACAATTTATTTCTATGGTAAAGGAATAAGAATAAGAAGTATCTCAACAACTCCTATTAGATTAGGAGTTAGGAAATGAGAAACCCTACAATGTTTAGCTTTATCTCGGTCCAAAACATAAAAAAAAACATGTGCACATATCTATTTATAAGCAGGAAATTCAGTTCAGTCTGGCGTTTAGATCATCACGGAGCTCTGCTATAAAGGTTCCCAATATCCATAATGGTCCAAAGGCAATCCCATAAGCACCTCTGCATTTGACAAGGTTGTTCTTCTTTCTTTTTATGACATCCTTCATACGGTCTTGATATGAGTGGAAAAGGCCAATGGTATTTTTTTTATGAGTCCATCCATGTATTTAACAAAGAAGCCGCCCCACATACTCATCACTCATAACACGTGTTTGGCAAGTTGTCTGCATTCTCTAAGAATTTTCATCATTACAGTGTGCAATATGCATGTCAAGGGAAACTTTGAAGGATCCATTTGAGCACAACACATGCTGAAACCTACCACTATCAATTTCATATTGTCTTACATTTTAAAATTCATCCTTTTCAACAACTCAAACCCTTTCATTACACTGCTTAAGATATAGAGTCATCCTATACATTGCGTCCACAATGAAGAGCCACTCATTTCAGTTGGAAAAAATAGTTTCACATCTCTCCAAAACCTCTGCAACCACAAGAAGACCTGCAGTAGCCGAATTTTCCTTCCCTATTTCCTTCTTGACACTCTTCCACCAATCATCATAATATTCTTAACCATCTAGAGTTCAACAATATCCTTCTGAATACCATAAAATAAAATAAAAATAAAGAAAATATAATTTAAATATTTCACATAGAAGTGGACAACTAATTTCATCTTTAAATAAAAAGTGCTTAATGTATTTTGGGGGGCGTTTAATGTGAACAAAGGATATAATTAGAGATTTAGGCAAGTATATATTATTAAAATTGTTTAGGAAAGTAGTTAACGATTAACAATTTTGTTTAATAGTATTTTTTTTTAAGTTAAACCATTTTTAATGGGTAGATAGTTACCTTGTAGGATTATAAAAGAGGTAAGGCCCATAAACAAGAAAGTATTGCATGGAGCTTAAGAAACATTATAAGAAAAGTGCAATTCAATGGCCAAGTCAATCAGCGGGTCATTTGGAGATGAAAGTGAAGAAGATGATGGAAGTGGTGTATCTTTTGAAGATGATGGAAATGGGCATCTACTTTTATGCTACTATGAAAAATAAAATACAAATGTGTGTAAAGTAGCCATGACATATGGGCATTTAAAATTCTACGCAATAAGATACGACTTCTATATGCAGCACTAACCTTAATATGCTTACATTATAAAGATATGCAGGAGAAGCTATGTTGCAAAGAAATATTGAATAAAGAGACTTCAAGAGACCACAATGTATATATACTAAACAACAACCTCTTTTGCATTTTCCAATAGGTACTCTTCAATATCATGGCCATCCACATGCTACCCAGTGTTTCTGCAAACAGATTGATGCCTTTTCTATCATGCATACATGTACTACTTGTATGGAATCATATCCTATCATTCTTACTCATCCATCTCTCCATGAACACATTTGCAATTGATGCCATAGAGAAAATGATGGTCATTGATTCTCAAAATGGAATAACATGGACCATGGTCACAAACCCATTGTACTATCCATTTTCAAATTGAAGAAATATTCATTCCTCATGCTAGCCCAATTTTGTAGATTAGGAACACTCGTGGTGGACAATACAAGTCTAGTGGTCACAAATTGTAAATTTCCTTCCACGCCACCTTTCATATATAATTGATTTCCATAAAATTTTGACCCCAAAAAACATTGTTTAAGCCCTCAAATGGGTCTCAAAAGGTTTTGGAACCCAAATCTACAAAGTAAGCCCTACCCCTAAAATACACCCTACTAGCCAATTCATCCAATTTCACCACCTACAAAGCACCAAAATAGATGAACAAATCTACATTGATTCAATTCAAATCATTTAGGCTTAAAGGATCACCATTGTTTGTCTTTTATTACTTTCTTCTATAATGATGACAACCCATTGAGTTAGCCCCTTTATAAAATTGTATTATCTACGTACACACAACTTTCTCTCATTTTACAACATATTGAAGTTATTCTCGGTGTTTCATTTCCCCGGCTTTGGGGATATGCTAGAATAGTATATATACTTGATAGATAGAGATATTAAATATATTATAATTTAATTAAATATGATATTTAAACAAATTAATATTATTAAATGATTTGAATGAAATCCACATTTTAATTGTTTGATTAATAATATTGTTTCATTAAACAATATTATTATTAAACACTACTATTATTTTATAATATGTAATTAAACAAAATAATTATAAAATAATTTAGTGAATGATAATTTTAATTAATTAATTAATTAATTAATTAATATTTTTATTTAGTTAATAATCATATTAAATAATTGATAATAAAACTATTATTTAATTATATTGTTTAATTATATTTTAGTAAATAAATAAAATTAATAAATGATAAAATTAAATATAATATTTAATTTAATTAATATGATATTTAAATCAATTATAATATAATAATTAATTAAAAATTAATTTCATTAAATTATAGAGATATTAAATATATTATAATTTAATTAAACATGATATTAATAAATTATAATATAATAATTAATTAAAAAATAACTTCATTAAATTATAGTATTATATTATAATTTAATTAAAACAATTCATATAGGTTGATGACAAATAAGAGTATTAAAATTTCAAATTTAATACCTTGATGAACGCCAAATTTCACAGTGGGAATATGTCGCATCTAACCCTTGATGAATGCCACAATGCAACATAACCCTTGATAAACATCACAATGCGACATAAACCTTGACGAACGTCGAATTTCACATCTTGGGCATTGTCGCAATGCGACATAACCCTTCATGAACGCCGCAATGCAACATAAGCCTTGATAGACATCACAATGTGACACAAACCTTAATGAACGTCAAATTTCACGTTGTGAATATGTCGCATCTTGGGTTGTGTCGACATATGTGTCGCATATTGGGCATTGTCTCAATGTGACATAACCCTTGATGAATGCCACAATGCAACGTAACCCTTGATAAACATCACAATACGACATAAACCTTGATGAACACCAAATTTCACATTGTGAATATGTCACATCTAACCCTTGATGTTCATGCCACAATGCAACATAACCCTTGATAAACATCACAATGCAACATAAACCTTGATGAACGTCAAATTTCACATCTCGGGCATTGTCGCAATGCGACATAACCCTTGATGAACGCCACAATGCAACATAAGCCTTGACAAACATCACAATGTGACACAAACCTTAATGAACGTTAAATTTCACACTATGAATATGTCGCATCTTGGGTTATGTCGGCATATGTGTCGCATATTGGGCATTGTCGCAATGCGACATAACCCTTGATGAACGCCACAATGAAACGTAACCCTTAATAAACATCACAATGCGACATAAACCTTGATGAACGCAAAATTTCACATTGTGAATATGTCACATCTAACCCTTGATGAATGCCACAATGCAACATAACCCTTTATAAAGATCACAATGGGACATAAACCTTGATGAACGCTAAATTTCACATCTCGAACATTGTCGCAATGCGACATAACCCTTGATGAACGCCACAATGCAAAATAAGCCTTGATAAACATCACAGTGCGACACAAACCTTAATGAACATCAAATTTCAGATTGTGAATATGTCGCATCTTGGGTTGTGTCACATATTGGGCATTGTCGCAATGTGACATAACCCTTGATGAATGCCACAATGCAACGTAACCCTTGATAAACATCACAATGTGACATAAACCTTGATGAACGTCAAATGTCGCAATGCGACAAAACCATTATTGAATGTACCAGGCAAGAATGTCCCAATCCAATATAACCCTTGGTGCATATCACAATGAGACATAACCCTTAATGGATGATGACATTTAACATTAATGAATTTATGTTGCATTCATTGTCAACATAAATGCGACATAGACTTCATTGAATGTTACATGCGACAATAATCCTTAATGAATGGTTTAAAAGAAAAATGGTTTAAAAAATCTACTCTAAATTCTAATCTAGTTATGTGAAATAAAACATTGATTATATCAACAACATATATGTTAATTATATAAATTATATCAATATCCACAACACTAACACTTTGAATTTCATATTTGGTTTTGCATACAATATCAATCAAAATTGATATCTAATGTAATTCATGTCAAGTTTTTAAAATTTTATATCAAATTAATATATATATATATATATATATATATATATATATATATATATATATAACTTAAAATATAAAACACATAAACATTCATGTCCTATGTAAGAGTGGTTATATTGAATTTTATGATTTAGTTATGGCAACAGAATATGTAGTAATTATGTGAAATAAAACTTTGGTTATATCAACATCATATATACTAATTATGTAAAATATAACATTGTATATCAATATCCACAACTAACACTTTGAATTTCATATTTGCTTATGCATACAATATCAATCAAAATTGATATCCCATGTAATTCATGTCAATATATATATATATATATATAAACTTTATAAACCTTAATTATATATATATATATAAATCTTTAAATCTAAAACATAATTTATAGCTTATAGAAGAGTGATTATATTAATTAAATAATTAAACCATATTAATTTATTAATATTTTGAATGTATAAATTTTTTAAAATAGACATTACACATATGTACTAATTATGTAAAATAAAACATTGTATATCAATATCTACAATTAACATTCAAAAATATATTATATTGATTATAATAATATTGTATAAACATAAATAAAAAGTAAGTGAATTAATTAAGCATTCATAATAAATATATATATATATATATATAAAACACAATTTATAGCCTATGGAAGAGTGATTATATTAATTAAATAGTCAAACCATATTAATTTATTAATATTTTGAATGTATAGACTTTTTAAAATAGATATTACACATATGTACTAATATGAACATCTAAGCTCATTTTGCAACCGACAATATGTAAGCTCATTTTAAAACCAACTTAAAAATATTTTAGTTCTATAATCATTTTTTAGTTATATTTAATAAATACATGTTATAAATTCTTTAATTTAAATATTTTATTAAAGATGCTATAATATATATATATATATGATACTATGATAAATTTTTTATATAATTTATTTAATATTTATAAAATTAAAGAAATGAATAACATAATAACTTTAGTTCTCTTCCGTTTATTCTCAATCAATTTAGTTATAAAACATGATAAATATAAAATTAAAAAAATTATTTCAATAAAAATATATAGTTATAATTAACATGTTGAACCACTACGTTAATGTTTTTACATTATCTAAATATTTAAACATGTTTTATATCAATGAATTAAAATTAAATTAAATTTCATGATTATTCATTTATTAATGAAAAAAAAAATACATGTTGTTTTTAATAAATAATTTAAATTTATAAAATTAAAACTAAATTATTTAAATAAAAATATATAGTTATAATATAATTATATATGTTGAATTATTATATATATGTTTTTGTAATGTTGCAAAATTTTATTAAATTAGTAGAAATAAAGATATAGTAGTAGTTATAGTTTGAGGTGGTCTTATCATAAGATGCCAACTTTGAAGATCAACCGAGTCTTGGATGTTCAGATAAAAAAATACAAAAATACCATGCCTAGTATAGGGAGACCGGGGTAAACATGTAGAGTAGTCATAGCTTTGAAGGCTTGAAGAAAACTAATAGTTTGGTGCATAGCAAAACATACAAAAAGACAAAAAAAAGAACTGTTGAAAAAAACCTCCTTAACAGTTTGTTGAAGGAGCTTCTGCATCTGAAAGAGTTTCCTCCAAGATGGGGCAGTTGTAGCATGCAGTGTCCTCCCCGTCCCTTGCAGGTGGCAGAGTATCTTTCACAGGTGGTAGAGTATCCTTCCCCAGGGTCCGATTGTTGTTTGCGGGGAGCTTGACAGGGAGGGGCACAGTCTTCCCGGTGATGGGAGCACTGCCAACAGTTTCATTGTGAGTATGCTTGGAGAGAATTGGGCCCATGTTGGAGGGGATGGGGAAGGAGGAGTGAACTTGATCCTTTCCTTTCTGAGAGACCAATACCCTGCCACGTGGCGGAACCAAGTCTATGCCTACTGGGTTGTTCCAATCCCTTCCAAGTGGAGTAGCCAAATTGTCGAGACTAGCCTCATTTTTTATAGTTGAGGGGGTGGAACCATGAGCACAGCTTCTAGGATGAAGGTCGCGACGGAGGTGACAAGTGGGGGAATATGAGTTCTAGTTGAGGGTATTCTCTGGGATGTAGAGTGTGTCTGACATGTTTGGCAGGGTGGCTCTCAGGGTCGGAGTGGCATGCCGATCCATGGCCCAATTAGACAACATGTCGTCGATGAGCTCACCCAACATGTTTTTAAGTAGATAGTAAGGATCCCAGGGTTCGTGATTCCTGTTCGAGAGTGTAACATCCCGAGAAAAGACTACTCTATTATTTGAATATTATTTTATTATTGTTTTAAGGGGGCTCGGAAAACACTAATAGTTGGGTGAGTGTTGAGCTAAGAAGCTCTGGAGCACTTCGACTTGAACTAAATGACTGATGTTGAGCTAGAGGCTCTAGAGCATCAAGTGAACTAATGATTATTTTAAGCAATGACTTATTATTATTTTATTTTTTCGAACTGACTGGGGCAACCACTCAAAGAGAAGCTGAGCATGCAAGGATCTAGATAGGTCAGTAGCCCACAACTAAAGTCCAAACTAGCCGATAGGAGAGTAAAAGTCTAATTTATTTATGTTAAAGATTTAAAATGAATTGTGAGGATTACAATAAAGAAATATTAATTAAAGATAAGGAAAAATGAATCTACTAGGTGTTAGTTAGATAACTGAGTGTTGTCAAACCCAAAATATCTAGCATCCTTGCCCCAAAATGTATTAATAGCAGATAAGGTAACGTTACATGGGCACGTTTTCCAAGTGTGCTGAAAAGGGTCCAGTCATGAGTCTGAGCGCTCAACACCAGAGTACTGAAACCTAGTGTGTCCAATAAAGGACTGTCCTAGGAGGACTGTATCATCATTATTGCATGGGAAATGTCAGTTAGATGGACTCACACCATATAGGCTGGTAAACGAACCTTGTGGATGCTCTGTTGTAGTGAAATATATAGGAAATTTACCCTAGGCCCTTCTAGATACTTGTTATGCTCAGCTTGGCTCGGGGGTGACTTGTGGAACAGTCTAGGAACAGATTGCAGTCTATGGTTGGGAGGAAAGTGGAAATTCCTCAGTTAGTTAGGTTGCGATAAAATTTCTGATAAGTATTTTATTCTATTGTTATTTCCTTATTCTATGTGTCTGCTTTCTTATATTACATTACAAATGATTTCTGAACCTTTAAAAATGCAGATCCATTAATTGTGACAAGTGATCCATTACAAAGTATTAGATCAGAGCTTATCAATTGTTTATTTCATTAAATAAATGGTAGATCTATCATTGTTATCAGATAGGTTAGGTTTTTAGATTAATAGATCTCATCACCTCTCAGTTAAATGTTAGAAGTTTGCAGATCCGTGATATTAAAACCTGTTATAAATCAGACCTGAAATGCCTATGCTAACCTTGTGCAAATAATGCACGATGTGCAACGATAATGTAGGATTCCTTTTTCTATCTGTTATATAATATTATTAATATATGACAAATCGATATCTGGTTAAGGTCATCTCATTAGAGATGTATTTTATTTTTTTTCTACCAATACAAACTAACCATGGCAATGCAGGATTTTTTTTTTGTGTGTGTATCCTATTATTAACTAGCAAATCTAGATTTGACTAGGGTTTCCCCTTGGAAAGTGTTTTATTATTTATATTCTATAATAGTACTGCAGGATCAATTTTCATTAGGTTAATCTTATTGATAATCTAGATTCGTTTAAGGTTAGTCATGAACTTGTATTTCTTTTTATTATTTTTCTGTCGTTTCAGATTTGGGTTATCCTATTCCTTTTGATTGATGATTTTGTCGTAGTACTGCGTTAAGTTTGGGGAAAGCATTTGACTAGAAACCCTACATTTTAGTAAACATAGATAGGAGGAAATACTCCATAACCCTTATACAAGAAAGAAATCATTGGTTTAAATGATTTCCGGGCACTAAGCCCTAAACTTTGCTTGGGTTTAATATTTTCCCTTTACATTATAAGCTAAATACTAAATTATTACTTAGATCTGCTACAGATTTCTTGGGCCAATCTTTCAAATGATCAGACATATTACATAAGATTTATTTTTAAACCTTTTACAAAACATTTCAAATTCTTCACTTAGAAATCCAAGGACAAAAACTATATATTTTTCATAAGTACTTGATACTGGGAACAATGCATAGAAGCCCATTTCTTTAACGTAGTGCCATACAATTTTTTCCTTATAGTTTAAACAGCAAAGGAAAAGAAGGAAAAATCGATACATGAAATTTAAACCAGGAAAATATAGGATGGCAGGTGGCATGTAAACTTTGTAAAAATCAAACTTGATAACCAAGGGTTCGAGTTTTCCCGAACTTGTCTAAACGCCTTTCCTATCTTTCATTCATCCAGGCATAATTGGGGATATCGAAACCCTAAGTAGAAAACATGGAAGTCACCTTGGCAGTAGTTACTTTTATTGTTTTGGATCAAACTACTTCTTTCTAAACCAAACAAACATTTATAGACAGTAGAACTTAAAAGGCATGCAACCCTCATCAGTGTTCAATCGCCATGACATGAATACAAGCAGAATATTTCCAATACCAACAATAGGAGTTTTATAGCATATTCTATATTTCTTACTATTTACTCAACAAACAACCTATTGACAGAAACGAAAGTGCGTTTTCACAACAGTAGTAATTTAATAGTAAAACGCCTAAGATTGTTTATATGTTATCCTGTACATCCATCTTCAATAAGTAAACTTAAACTTCATAACCCATTCTTTTCATTTTGAATAGAGCAAGCAAGCCAAGCAGGCGTTTAAACTTCTATAACTTCTAAATAGGGTCACTTAAAGTATTTTGGCATTAACATTCCATATATGTATGATTACAAGAAAACGAAGTAAAACCCTTCAAGCATCAAGCAAAATAGTTAAACGCTGGCAAATGAACAGCTTAGCTCGGGCTGAAAATTCCTTGTGCCTTCCAAGCCCTTTTAACATCAAAACATTCCCTCTCCTTTTGGAATTACAATGCAATATTATATCAGTGAGGTTTTTCCCATGACCCCAGGTCTTACCAGGGTCCCAAGTTTGTAGGAGACATCACCAAAGTAGTCAGCATCTCCAGATTTGAATGCTCTGACTATTGCAAGTTTCTCTCCCCCGCCATACAAAGATAAACGCAGTTAATAACTTATTGAATCCTACAGCTTTAAAAACAAGAAAGTAAAAATACAACTTTAGAATTACTGAAGGATATCTTACGAGTGAAGGATATCTTACGAGAGCAGTTGTTGGGTAGTTGCTGGTTCTAGAATCAAGTTCGGACTTGTTCTTTGACTAGAGCACTCTTGACGGCGTATAAACCTCATGGTGCTCTCCCCATTTCCTTAAAATTCAAAATGAAGAATTAAACGTTGGTCGGAGGGTTGTATCTGAGGCCCAGTTCTCCATGCTGTAAACGTGGACTCCAATGCTTGCTAGTTCACATGGCTCCATTTATTACACAACTACCAAGAGTCATATCACTTGAATGTTGCTTGGTCACACGTCAATTCATAGTTTGCAGCCACACAGGAAATCGAAGGTTTAGGGTTAGGTGCACTCATCGTATAATCCAAGAGCAGTGGTGAATTAATATCTGTCTTTAAAAGCATTCACGACGTAGGTGGTTGGCAATGTTTGCCATAAGGTTTGACCAAGCTTTAAGACTTATGTGCCTTGCTAGTACCTCATTCACATTTATTTAAAATTTGTTAGCTCCTAAGAGCTAGGTAAGACATGTTGCGTGAGGGACCCCTCCTCCATTTCCTTTAACATTAGATCCTAGGTAATTCCTTTTATTTTAGCAAAGCTTCCACCCCTTCATTTTTTCTAAGTGTTCACTCTCCATGGGAACATTTTATATTTTTGCATTTACATCTTTAACATGAAGGACCCCCTTACATCTCCATCCAAACCATGACAACATTTGTTATCTAAGCACAATTATGATGCTTGTCACCTGCTAGTGATCTAAGTAATCCATGTATAAAGTTACTTGAAGAAACCTTTTTTTTTAGTTTGGTTGTTACCCATTTAATTACATTGGGAATCTTACATTATCTACATTTAGGGTGGCGAGGGTTGAAGACCTCATAAAAAAAATAAAAATTGTCGATTTCTAGGATTGTTACAAGTGGTATTAGAGCCTCGGTTCGGAAACATGAGGCCTATGAGCCTACTGCTACAAACTAACTAAAATCTTGTTTGCTACACATTGGAGCATTGTTTAGGAGACAACAAAACATCATGAATGCTGAAAGACAGGACAGTCAAGATGGTAATCTAAATTCCATTCCCAAAGAACAAGAAATAATAGTAGAACTAAATGATAGTGATGGGGCTGTCAAAACCTCTTATTGCTGAAAATAGTGCAGAGCCTACAGGCTGAATTCTGCACTTTCAAAAATGATAATATCAATGAGAGAAGAGAGCAACATGAGGTTAATGAGGCATTATTGCAGAAATTAACTGGGAAGAAAAATCATAAGAAAACCACCCATTCAGCAACCAGGAAAGTACCTAAACATCACCATAGGAAGAGAAGCTGTAGTTCAGACTATAGGAAGCTTGAGGAATCAACCGCGCAGTCGGATTCTTCCAACTCCCCTGAATTTGACTCTGAATATTCTTCTGATTCTTATGCTCCCTCTCCTTGTAAGAAAAAGTACAAGGGGGACAGCCTTCAAGGAGAATTCAAGAAGATTAAGGCCCCAACCTTTGAAGGAGACCTTGATTCAGGAGAAAAAGCCGAAGAGTGGCTGTTAGGGATGAATAAGTATTTCCAGGTACATCACTATACCAGCCATATGAAGGCCCGCTTGGCCATTTACAACTTAAATGGTAAGGCTGCAAGGTGGTGGCAAGATTTAAAGAACACCAAAGATATTAAAAGAGCGGAAGTTGGTTGGAAGGATTTCAGGACACTTTTTCAAGAAAAGTACATGTTAGAAAGGTTCTTCGACAAAAAGATTAAAGAGTTTCATGAGCTGCAACTAAACTCTCTCACTATGGATGGACTCATTAACAGGTTCTTAGAACTGTTACACTACGTACCATACGTGAAATATCAGAAGGTAAAAATCTAGCATTTTCTAGGATGCCTTCCGACGTACTACATAAACAAAATCGAGTTCGATGCACCTAAGACCTTAGAGATGGCCTTGCACAATGCCTGAATCTGTTATGAACATAATCAACACCGAACTGATCTTCTGAATAAAAAGAAGGACAAACTAAGGCCAGCTTTTGAGAGCCGAAAGAAAGGGTTCAGACCCCCTCCATATAGAAAACAGAACAACAGTTTTTTGCCAAACACTACAACACAACCCAACAACTTGGAGAGAACTATTAATAAGCCCACTTTTGACAGAGGGTTTAGGCCAGCTACTACACCCACTAAGTGCTGGGGGTGTTAGGGATCCCATTATTACCGAGACTGCCCGAACAATAAAATTGTAAAGGTCCTCAACAACCTAAAGGAAGAATCAACTGTAGAAGACCTAGCAAGAACACCTCGGATATGCGCTGCCTTGGAAGGAAGACAGGCAGACTACCAATCCACCATGGTCGAAATCGAAGGTAAGATTTCGAATATACCTGTATCTATTTTAATTGATCCGGGATCTTGCCGAAGTTATGTTTCTCCTAGAATTGTCGAAACTTGTAATTTAAACAAAGTAAAACATATCAAACCCTGGCTAGTCCAGTTAGCCACCAGTACGAAGAGGAAGATAATAGAGCTGCTTAAAAGCTTCCAGCTGAATATGAATGGCTTACAAACTGAAGCAGACCTAAATATTCTGCCCTTAGGATCCTATGACCTGGTGATAGGTATGGATTGGCTAGAACAACACCAGGTTATGCTGGACTATCTAAACAAAAATTTTACATGCATAGACTAGCATGGAAACCAGAGTAAAGTACAAGGTATACCCAGGAAGGTTCTAATCCGACAGATCTCAGCTTTACAGGTAATGAAATGTGCACAGAAGGGATGTAAAATGTATGTTGTTAATATTCATAATCTTGAGGCAGAAAATGAACTTCAGATTGAATATTTCCCTATGTTAGCAGAATTTCGAGATGTATTTCCAGATGAGATTCCCGGGTTACCACCCAAGAGGGATTTGGACTTTTCAATAGAATCACTACCAGGATCTGTTCCCGTCTCAAAGGCACCATACCATATGAGTACTCCCAAATTAGTAGAGCTGAAACTTCAACTACAAGAGCCGATAGACAAGGGTTACATTCGTCCTAGTGTGTCCCCATGGGGAGCACCCATCCTCTTCGTCAAAAAGAAGGATGAGAACCTTACGGATGTGCATTAAGTATAGACAACTGAATAAGCTCACAATTAAAAAAAGATACCCTCTTCCGAGGATAGATGACTTGTTTGACCAAGTTGGGGGAGCAAGAGTGTTTTCCAAAATTGATTTGCGCTTCAGGTACCATCAGGTAAGAATCCGAGAATAAGACATAAGAAAAAATGCCTTTAGGACACAGTACGGACATTATGAATTTGTGGTAATTCCCTTCAGGCTAACAAACGCACCCGCAAATTTTATGTATATGATGAACAATATTTTTAGTAAGTACTTCGATAAGTTTGTACTAGTGTTCATAGATGACATACTTATTTACTCTAAGAATGAAGTAGAACATCAGGAGCACCTCAAGACCATCTTGCAAATTTTAAGGGAACATCAACTCTATGCCAAGTTCAGAAAATTTGATTTCTATAAAGATCAGATTCAATACCTTGGACACATTATCTCCGAAAAAGGGATAGCTATAGATCCAGAGAAGATTAAAGCCATCAAAGAGTGGTTGACCCTTGCAAATGTCACTGATATTATATCCTTTTTAGGGCTGGATGGATATTATCAGAAATTCATCGAAAAATTTTCTAGGATAACCTGTCCCATGACCTCCCTATAGAGGAAGGAAAGCAAGTTTTTGTGGAAAGCCAAGTGTGAACAAAGCTTTCAGAAGCTGAAACAGTTACTAACAACCACGCCCATATTAAGGATTGCGGATCCTGATGGTGACTTTGTGGTTTGCACTGATGCAAGTAAGGAAGGGCTCGGAGGAGTTCTTCTACAACATGACTTCGTAATTTGTTACGAGTCACAGAAACTGAAGGATCATGAAAAGAATTACCCAACCCATGACCTCGAACTAGCTACCATTATCCATGCACTAAAAATGTTGAGACACTATTTGATGGGAAAGAAATTCCTTCTCAAAACAGATAACATGAGTCTGAAATATCTTTTTGATCAACCTAATTTAAATGCCAGGAAAGTTAGATGGCTGGCATTCCTAAGTGAATACAACTTTGAGCTGAAACACATTAACGGAAAGGAAAATAAGATTGCAGACGCATTAAGCCGTAGAGTGCACCTATTACACAACGTAACAGTAAGTCAAACCAGTTCTGACTTGTTTGATAAAATCAGGACAACATGCAAAAATGATCATTTTTACACTGAAATAGTGCAGAAAATACAGGAAGATAAATTGTTTATACAGCATAAGACTACAAAATTGACGACACAGGGCTACTTTGGTCAAAAGACAGATTGTACATTCTTGATAATGGAAATATCAGGTCTGATATATTAATTGAATTCCACCAGAGACCATATTCTGGACACCCAAGATATCATAAAATGATATCTGCCGTGAATTAATTTTATTTTTGGCCTAAATTAAAATTTGATATCGCACTGATTTCCGCCAAATGTCAAGAATGCCAATTAGTAAAGGCTGAACATCAACATCCATCATGGTTTTTGCAACCCTTTCCCATTCCAGAATGGAAATGGGAAGTAATCAGCATGGACTTTATCACAGGTTTGCCAAAAAGCAAGAAACAGAACGACTCAATTATGGTGGTGGTAGACAAGTTGTCTAAATCTGCACATTTTATTCCGGTTAAGTCCACTCACAAGGCTATAAATATTGCAGATATATTCTTAAAATAAATTTTTAGGCTGCATGGCATACCTAAGGCCATCATCTCCGACAGAGACACAAAATTTACAAGTAATTTCTGGAGAGACTTGTTTTATGGCTTAGAAACACAACTACAATTTAGCATTGCTTACCATCCGCAAACAAACGGACAAACAGAGTGAGTCAACCAAATCCTTGAGGACATGCTCAGGATGTATGTCATGAAAAATACCAACAAATGGTAGGAGTATTTACACTTAGCAGAATTTTCATACAATAACAGGTTTCAAGCCTCGGCTAAAATGATCCCATTTGAAATACTATATGGTAGGAAATGCAAAACCCTGGTCACCTGGGATAGCGCAGTGGATCGACTTATGTTGGGACTAGACCTCTTGAAAAATATGGAGCAGATGCTTGTAAAAGTACAACAAAATCTAAAAGAGGCACAGGATAGGCAGAAGAGTTATGCAGACAGAAAACGGCAGTACAAAGACTATCAAGTTGGTGAGCATGTGTACTTAAAGGTCAAAGCAAAAAGGACTTCCCTAAGTTTGGGAAAATGCGGCAAATTAGCTCCGCTTTTTTGTGGGCCATTAAAAATACTGGCCAAGAGGGGACCAGTGGCCTATGAGTTGGCTCTACCTGCACATATAAGAGTGCATAATGTTTTCCATATATCCTTACTTAAGAAATATGTTTACGATTCTAAACATGTGATTGATTTGTCTTTGTTACAGGTAGAACTCGAAGGGGAATTTGTACCGGAACCACTTCACATACTGGACAGGAGAGAGGTATCGCTCAAAAAGCGAACCATTGTCCAGCTGAAGGTGTAGTGGAAACATTTTGAGCCTGAAGAGGCTACTTGGGAGAACGAGACCGAAATGAAAGAGGCCTACCCTTCCTTGTTTCATGGTCTCAGTTCAAATCCCTAACACCGGGATGGTGTTGTTTTAAGCGGGGAGGGATGTAACATCCCGAGAAAAGACTACTCTATTATTTGAATATTATTTTATTATTGTTTTAAGGGGGCTCGAAAAACAATAATAGTTGGGTGAATGTTGAGCTAAGAAGCTCTAGATCACTTCGACTTGAAATAAATGACTGGAGCTAGAGGCTCTAGAGAATCAAGTGAACTAATGATTATTTTAAACAATGACTTATTATTATTTTATTCTTTCGAACTAACTGGGGCAACCACTCAAGGAGAAGCTGAGCATGCAAAGATCTAGATAGGTCAGTAGCCCACAACTAAAGTTGAAACTAGCAGATAGGAGAGTAAAAGTCTAATTTATTTAAGTTAAATATTTAAAATGAATTGTGAGGATTAAAATAAAGAAATATTAATTAAAGATAAAGAAAACTGAATCTACTAGGTGTCAGTGAGATAACTGAGTGCTGTCAAACCCAAAATATCTAGCAGCCTTGCCCCAAAAAGTATTAATAGCAGAGAAGGTAACATTGCATGGGCACGTTTTCCAAGTGCACTGAAAAGGGTCTAATCGTGAGTCTGAGCGCTCAACACTAGAGTACTGAAACCTGGTGTGTCCAATAAAGGACTATCCTGGGAGGACTGTATGATCATTATTGCATGGGAAATGTCAGTTAGATGGACTCACACCAAATAGGATGTCAAACAAACCTTGTGGACGCTCTGCTGTAGTAAAATATATAGGAAATTTACCCTAGGCCCTTCTAGATACTTGTTATGCTCAGCTTGGCTCGGGGGTGACCAGTGGAATAGTCCAAGAATGGTTTGCGGTCTACGGTTGGAAGGAAAGTGGAAATTCCTCAGTCAGTTAGGCTATGATAAAATTTCTGATAAGTATTTTATTCTGCTGTTATTTCCTTATTCTATGTGTCTGCTTTCTTATATTATGTTATGAATGATTTCTGAACCCTTAAAATCCCAGATCCATTAATTGTGACAAGTGATCCATTACAAAGTATTAGATCAGAGCTTATCAATTGTTTATTTCATTAAATAAATGGTAGATCTATCGTTTTTATCACATAGGTTAGGTTTTTGGATTAATAGATCTCATCACCTCTCAGTTAAATGTTAGAAGTTTGCATATCCATGATATTAAAACCTGTTATAAATCAAACCTGAAATGCTTGTGCCAACCTTGTGCAAATAATGTAAGTTGTGCAACGATAATGTAGGATTCCCTTTTCTATCTGTTATATAATATTATTAATATCTGACAAATCGAGATCTGGTTAAGGTCATCTCGTTAGAGATGTATTTTATTTGTTTTTTGCCAATACAAACTAACCATGGCAATGCAAGAATTTTTTTTTGTGTGTGTATCCTATTATTAACTAGCAAATCTAGATTTGACTAGGGTTTCCATTTGGGAAGTGTTTTATTATTTATATTCTGTCTTTCTGAAGGAATTATCCAGCTCCCTTTAAATGATTAGTCATAATAGTACTGCAGGATCCATTTTCATTAGGTTAATCTTATTGAGAATCTAGATCTGTTTAAGGTTAGTCATGAACTTGTATTTCTTTTTATTATTTTTCTGACGTTTCAGATTTGGGTTATCCTATTCCTTTTGATTGATGATTTCATCATAGTACTCCGTTAAGTTTGGGGAAAGCATTTGACAAGAAACCCTACGTTTTAGTAAACATGGATGGGAGGAAATACTCCATAACCCTTATACAAGAGAGAAATCATTGGTTTAAATGATTTCCGGGCACTAAGCCCTAAACTTTACTTGGGTTTAATTAATTTACTGTTTAATATTTTTCCTTTACATTATAAGCTAAATACTAAATTATTACTTAGATCTACTAAAGATTTCTTGGGCCAATCTTTCAAACGATCAGACATATCGCATAAGATTTATTTTTAAACCTTTTACAAAACATTGAAAATTCTTCACTTAGAAATCCAAGGACAAAAACTATACATTTTTCACAAGTAATTGATACCGGGAACCATGCATAGAAGCCCATTTCTTTAATGTAGGGCCATACGATTTTTTCCTTATAGTTAAAACAGCAAAGCAAAAGAAGGAAAAATCGATACATGAAATTTAAACCAGGAAAATATAGGATGACAGGTGGCACGTAAACTTTGTAAAAATCAAACTTGATAACCAAGGGTTCCAGTTTTACCGGACTAGTCTAAACGCCTTTCCTATCTTCCATTCATCCAGGCGTAATTGGGGATATCGAAACCCTAAGTAGAAATCATGGAAGTCAACTTGGCAGTAGTTACTTTTATTGTTTTAGATCAACCTACTTCTTTTTAAACCAAACAAACATTTATAGATTACAGAACTTAAAAGGCGTGCAACCCTCATCAGTGTTCAATCGCCACGGCATGAATACAAGCATAATTTTTCCAATACCAACGATAGGAGTTTTATAGCATATTCTATTTTTCTTACTATTTACTCAACAAACAACCTGTTGACAGAGAAACGAAAGTACGTTTTCACAACAATGGTAATTTAACAGTAAAACACCTAAGATTGTTTATATGTTATCCTATACATCCATCTTCAATAAGTAAACTTAAACTTTAGAACCCATTCTTTTCATTTTGAACAGAGTAAGCAAGCCAAGTAGGCGTTTAAAATTCTATAACTTCTAAATAGGGTCACTTAAAGTATTTTGGCGTTAACATTCCATATATGTACGATTACAACAAAACGAAGTAAAACCCTTCAAGCATCAAGCAAAATAGTTAAACGCTGGCGAACGAACAACTCAGCTCGGGCTGAAAATTCCTTGTGCCTCCCAAGCCCTTTCAACATCAAAACATTCCCTTTCCTTTTGGAATTACAATGCAATATTACATCACTGAGGGTTTTCCCACGACCCCAGGTCTTACCAGCGTCCCAAGTTTGTAGCAGACATCACCAAAGTCACCATCTCCAGATTCTAACGCTTCGACTACTGCAAGTTTCTCTCCCCTGCCATACAAATATAAAAGCAGTTAAAAAATTATTGAATCCTACAGCTTTAAAAGCAAGAAAGTAAAAATACAACTTTAGAATTACTGAAGGATACCTTACGAGAGCAGTTGTTGGGTAGTTGCTGGTTCTAGAATCAAGTTCGGATTGGTTCTTTGACTAGAGCACTCTCGACGGCGTATAAACCTCATGGTGCTCTCCCCATTTCCTTAAACTTCGAAATGAAGAATTAAACGTTGGTCGGAGGGTTGTATCTGAGGCCCAGTTCTCCATGCTGTAAACGTGGAATCCAACGCCTGCTAGTTCACATGGCTCCATTTATTACACAGCTACCAAGATTCATATCACTACCAAGATTCATATCACTTGAATGTTTCTTGGTAACGCGTCAATTCATAGTTTACAACCACATAGGAAATCAAAGGTTTAGGGTTAGGTGCACTCATCGTATAATCCAAGAGCAGTGGTGAATTAATATTTGTCTTTAAAAGCATTCACGACGTAGGTGGTTGGTAATGTTTGCCATAAGGTTCGACCAAGATTTAGGACTTATGTTCCTTGCTAGTACCTGCATCACATTTATTTAAAATTTGTTAGCTCCTTAGAGCTAAGTAAGACATGGGGCAAGAGGGACCCCTCCATTTCCTTTAAGATTACATCCTAGGTAATTCCTTTTATTTTAGCAAAGCTTCCACCCCTTCATTTTTTCTAAGTGTTCACTCTCCATGGGAACATTTTATATTTTTGCATTTACATCTTTAACTTGAAGGACCCCCTTACATCTACATCCAAACCATGAAAACATTTGTTATCTAAGCACAATTGTGATGCTTGCCACCTGCTAGTGGTCTAAGTAATCCATGTATAAAGTTATTTGAAGAACCCCTTTTTTTAAGTTTGGTTGTTACCCCTTTGATTACATTGGGAATCTTACGTTATCTACATTTAGGGTGGCAAGGGTTGAAGACCTCATATAAAAAATTGTCGATTTCTAGGATTATTACAGAAAGATTGTCGACGATAATCCTTGCCTCCCAATTGTCTACGAGTAGACGGACTAGAATTGATACCTCTGCACCATAACCTTTTCTGGTATGCTCTGCTTCCTGGGCTTCACTCTTCTTTCTACCCTTGGTTCCTTTCGCCCGACCCATGAAGTCAATTGCGAGGGTATCGCAGATGCTGGCAAACATGAGCTCGAGGAGCGAGGGAGCAGGAGGAGCCTGAAACAGAATGACGAGAATGTGAATGAGCATGGCTGGGGGGCAAAATAGAATGTTGTAAGACAGAGGAAGATGCCAGTCAGCTGGCGGATTGAACCTCACACGCCTGAGAGCCATGGGGATGGTGCACGACAGACCAGGCCAGGCTTGTTGAGGCAACGTCGAAGGTAGGAAGATTAATGTGCCCAGCGACTTGATGTTGCTTCTATAGCCTACCTGTCTGGCCGAGTCCTGGTGGCGTAACTATTGTCGCCACCCGCATCCGGGGATATGTTGAACCACTATATTAATGCTTTTACATTATATAAATATTTAAAAGAATTTTATAACAATGAGTTAAAATAAGTTTAAGTTTCATACTTATTCATTTAATAATGAAAAAGGAAATATATGTTGTTCTTTTATATATAATTTTATTAATTTAAATTATTTATAAGAGAAATATATATATATATATATAATATAAATTAATAAAATTATATATATATAGTTTATAAGTTTAAATTATTTATAAAATAACAACATATATTTTCAAATAGTTTGCCATTATGATATAAACAATGATAATGTAAGTACTGCTTAGTATGTATGTTACTGCCCATTTCTAATTTAATATCCTACTGCCATTTTCCATAAGGTCGTCACATTAGAGTAGAAAAGCTAAAAAAACAAAATTCATATATCAAATAATGGCTTATAAATTTCTCTCTTATATATTACATTATTATTTAAATTTTATAACACAACAAAAATAACTCTGAGGTCGTTTATCGAGCAGACCAACTTATAGGTTTATCTTATATAGATAATGATTTAAATTTAAACTTTCATAACGCAGTAATCTTTGTTTTGCAGGGATAAGAAGAATGTCACCCGAGCATTGTCCAGTGAATCCTAAAAAAAGATAGCCATGACTTATTACTTCACTAAAATTTTATTATGGCAGAAAGCAAGGAATATCGTTTCATTCGTTGGATAAGAAGGTTATCAACACCCCGGGGTGGCAGGTGCGGGTGGGGTCTTATTTGACCCCGGTGGAAATAAAGTTGAATCAATCTCGTGGGGATTAGGAATCAAGACAAATAATGAAGCTGAATGGCTCGCTCTCGTCCTTTCTTTCAATATGACATCCTCCCTCAGCATCGGCAATCTCAGAATATATGGGGACTCCAGACATGTCATTCAAACGATCAGAAGGAGCACCGCCCCTTATGGCTCTAGAGCCTACAGGTACATGCAAAGAATAAAATCTTATCCTCACTTTTCTCAGTCCTCTTTCTTTCATATTTGTCGATCAAATAACAAGTTAGCTGATGAAGCAGCCAACAAAGGGACATTGCTTGATATTGGGCACATTGTGAACTCAGAAGGTGCCTTGGATTTCCAATTTATTCCTTAAAATTTTGGTAATGGTCAAAAACTATATGGTAATGGGTTTTAAGGGGCTAAGTGAATTGAGGGTCCCTCTCCCCCCATCCCCGCCCTCCCCCGTGACCAAGGAAACGCGTGCCCCTGCCACACGGCCTCCTCTCCTCAGCGCTCGGCATACGGGGCCTCGTGGTGCTGTCAGCTCCCACGAAACTCAATTTAATGGGCCATCTGCCCCTCCCTTGACGTATATCGCAATGGCTTACCCTTCACTCCACTGCGCGATGCATAGGCTCACCCTGGGCGATTCGGGCTCCCCTTCCTCCCGTCCTGATCTGTTACTTCACCACAGGGCGGGCAAAATGCAGAATATAATGGCGGCAATCGCTGCGTTGAGCCGCACCATGGTCGAGGTTAAACTGGCAGTGCGTAATACATATAACGAAGTCTGCACAAATGTTAACCAGAACGCGGATATGGCCAGGGATTTGAGCTACACGGTGAACCAGCTCGCTTGCCAGGATACCAGAATCGATGACCTAGAGAGAAACCTGTTCGAATTGATGGGCAAGGTGGATAATTTGCAGGAGGACATTGCAGTGCTCACTGGGAAGTCGCAGGGAAGCTGCGTCCATGGCAGTCTGACTGTTAACCAGGAGATAAATCAGGAAAAGCCGGATGCGGCCTCGGTCTACCGCAAAAATTATGGTTAATATGGAGTTTCAGTTCAGGTTCCACATTTTTGAAGCTTAAGATATTATGTTTTTCTGTATATATTTAAATCAGCAGTTTGTAAGGGTTTATTCCTGCACTACTTTGAACAGTCTTAGACAGGTTTTGTTTAGAACTCAAGCAGGGTTTTGTTTAGAGCTCATAATGACTCAAGCTCCTGTTTCTCTGTCAAATTTTTGGACAAGGTTGTAATGAATGGCTGTGCACAGCCTTTATATATACATATATTTCTCTGTTCCTGTTAAAAAAAAAAAGAAGGTTATCAACACCGAAATAATAATTAAAAAAGATCATAATAATTAAAATAGATTGCAGCTATGTGAAATTTGAATTTTGGCGATCTCCACCAAATTCCTCAAGTTCCATATTCTACGAAAAGTTCCATATTCTTTTTTTTTTAACAGTAACAGAGTAAAAGATTGTATTTATAAAGCTGTGCACAGCTATTCATTACAAACTTTCAGAAAGAGTTTTTAACAGTGCAGAGATATCTGGACCTGCTATCACTATAATAACTATCTGCATTACATTACAAGCTCTGAGCTTGGTTTTCCTGAAATTTTCCAGCATAGAGCTGGAGTAAACCTTAACAAACTGACTGCAAAGGATTATACAAAAATGCATTAACCAAAATGAGCAAAATTTTTGAAACCTGGGCTGTGTTAAGTCCTAGCCTTTCCTCCTTAGCTGAGCAGAAGAAGCATCCACCATAACCTGATTAATTTCCTGATTTACTGTTGGGTTTTCATGAACCCAGCTCCCCTGAGTTGCTCCAGTGAAAATGGCCATGTCTTCCTGTAACCTATCCATTTTCCCCATTAATTCGAAAATATTTCGTTCCAGATCATCAATTCTGGAATCCTGGCAAGATAACTGTGTGCACACATGATTTATGTCGGACGCCATCTCTGCATTCTGGTTTACGTTGGAGCAGACCGCGTCGTATGTATTCCAGACTGCGAACTTGATGTCCACCAGCGTCCTGCTCAAAGCGGCTATGGCCGCCCTAATTGATTGCATTGTTTCCCAGTTAGACGCCCGAGCCAGCAAGAGACGAGGGGGAGGAGTGTCGAGCTCGCCAAGGGAGAGGCGGCTCAGAGCTTCAGGCAGATGGGGAGGACGAGCCATCGCGAAGGGAGGAAAATGGAAGGTGGGTGGGGGAGTTAAGAGAGCCCCGTGGGAGCTGACACCGAGGGAGAGGGTGAGGTGACAGGTGGAGGAGCGGACAGGGTGGCGTGTGGGAGAAGTCTCGGGAGAGGGAGTGGTGTGAAGACCATAGCTTAAGAGAGGGTAAGGGTCCCTTGTGACCAAGGCCCTAACCAAAAAACTCACCTTGAGATCAATTAGCCTAGGCATAGGAACCTTAAGGGATGTAATGAAATCCCAAAACTCCATTTTGATCCTTGATTTGCCCTATTTCGAGCATGATTCCATGATTTGCCGCTAAATCTGCCATCCTGTTGTTCTCTCGGAGGATGTGAAAGAAGGATGTCTTTGAGAGAATTGTATTGGCTTTAATTCTTTGCATGTATCTGTCATCTTTTGAGCCTGGCGAGGCATACCCTCTTTTCATGATTTGGATGACGTGCCTAGAGTCTCCATAGATTTTGAGGTTGTCTATGCTGTAGTTGGAAGCCATTTCTAAAGAGAGAATGAGAGCTAACCATTCTGCCTCATTATTTGTTTTCCTACCTAGTCCCCATGAGAATGATGCGATTTTAATTCCTCCGGGATCAAAAAGAATCCCACCCGCACCTGCCACCCCTAAACTACAAATTGAGGTGACAGAGAAGAGATACTCTGAAATCGAACTCTCTAGTTCCATATTCTACGAAAAGCCTAAGTTAAAATTACAAGAGGAGAGCACATTCTATCAATAATATTGTGAATTAAAATACCGCCACGGGGTTATAAGAAATGGAGCCAGTTCTGCTGGTATGGGGAGCATCCGACATATTTACATTCATCGAACCCTAAAACAACAATCGCAATACACAGATGTCAAAGAGATAGGAAAGCAAATAGAAACAGATATTGAAATGAGGTTTGAGAAATCAAATAATAGGGCCATCGGGACCGCTAGACACAAAATGAAATGAGAAAAAGAAACATGAATTTACGTGAGAATGTTCTCGCCTCCTTGCATGTTAGGGATTACCACGCTCTGCTCTGCATCGTGATTCGACTTGAGTGAGATCCTGCATATGACTATGCATTTTGACATTCAAACATCAAACCAATATCAACAAAAATATAAGATCTAAATAATATCCGTGCAGGACACAGTAAGAGGGCGTTATCTCTCTCAATCGCATTGATCTAGACGAATGTACTTGCGACAAATCTTCCTTCAGCGTGGCCTGGACATCTTGAAAACCCTCGACGACCTCTTCAGCATGGCCTGGACCTCTCAAAAACCCTCAGCGAATAGAAATGATAAAAACACCAAGCTGAGGTCTCTTCATCAGGAAGAAGTTGTCGTTCTCTTTGAACCGTTAGTCACCACATATTTGTATTCTTATCTTGGTTGATCAGCTTTTAGACTCTATGCCAAGGTATCGAACTTGGGTGGGAAGATCAAATATTTCAGATCACTCTCATATTTTCCTTGAGGTGGATCAGAATGGTATGAAGGTTCCTTACCCATTCAAGTATAATCATTCGTGGTTGAATGATGAGGAGTTCAAGGAAATGGTTAAAGTGGAATGGCTCACTCCATATCAGGGACATATTTCCTCTCTAGCGCATGTGCTTCTACAAAAACTAAAAGCTCTTAAACATAAAGTGATTACTTTGGGAAAGGAAAAAAAGAAATCCCAAAAGGTGGAATTATCTAAAATCGAAGCCCAATTCAATGCCATATATTATTACTAGGTTAATGGGACTCTCTCGCCACAGGCCACGATAATGCTATGGGAAATGGAACAAAGGAAATATCATTTTTTAGTTAGGGGAGAGGAGACTTGGCGCCTCAAAAGTAGGGCCCTGTGGATAAAATTGGGCGATAAAAATAACAATTTTTTTCATAAATTTGTTGAGGGCAGGCACATTCAAAACTCAACCCGGTCACTAAAAGACAGGAACGGATGTTGGATTGAGAAGGTGGAATATTTACAAACAGAAGCTAACTGCTTCTACAGGACCTACTTTGAGGATCTGGGTGGTTTCTCAGTCATGGAGCAATTCAAGATCATCAGAGAATATCCACATTTTTTTCAGAGCAAGAAGGGGATGAAGTATTTGCATATGTATCTTTCAAAGAAATATACACGGTTCTAAAAGGTTTTTCAAAATCGAAAAGCTCGGGACCCAATGGCTGGACAGTCAAGCTATTCCTTGAGTTTTTTTATCACAGGGAAGGATTTGTTGGTTGTGAGAAAGGAAACTAGAACCAGGGGACAGGTTCCATCGGGCATCAACTCAAAATTTATTGCATTAACTCCAAAGATTGCATAACAGAAACTTTTGAGGATTTCCGACTGATTTCTTTATGTAATCTTATTTATAAATGTTGGAGTCTAGGCCGCAGCTACAGTAAAGCTGCAAATTTTGAGGAAAAAGCACTAAGTGTCAAGGGGAAGAAGTGCTAATTTTGAGTAAGTACCAATTTTTGTGCAGAAGTAAACGGTGCGCAGTACGGTGCCAGATGGATGAGCTCAGCGCAGATTACGGACCGGAAATTGCGGAGCTCGCGCGCACACGTCAAAGGAGAATGAATGTGGCCGAGTAGAGAGCTCAGCTACCACAATAAATGAAGCGACAAAGTAGAAGGCTCAGCTACCCTCATTAAGGCTAAGTACAGAAGTTATGGTTGCTCTGATCAAGGAAGAGCAACGGACCAAAGTATTGAAGGCGAAGGACAAAGAGCAATGAATGAAGAAGCGGCGCCCATACCCGCAATCTGCGCTGAAAGTCACGGAACCTGCAGGAAACGGCGACGTGACTGCAAGCGGCACCTACAGTCACGGGGGGTTCACTAGCGAGGCAATATCCTATTAGGTCCATTCATATTGGGGGTTTCAATACTCCTAAAAAACTCAAAAATATATTGCCTTGTATTAAGGGGTCAAGGGGGGGTTTTAATTTGACATAGTAATATAAATATTGGGGGTTATTTTATTTAGGTGGGATGAGGAATAACCTCCAAATCATGGGATGTATTCATGCCTCCAAAACATGGGCTCAATCCATACCTCCAAATCACGGGTTGGATTCATACCATTCCTATTTTTTTCTAAGGAATAACCTCCAAATCGCGGGCTAGTTTCATAACTCCAAATCATGGGATGGATTCATATTAGTCTTAACTGCTACTAAGGAATAACCTCCAAATTGTGGGTTGGATTTTTAGAATAATTTTCTTCATGAATAGGATTTATCTAAGCTTTTGTTGGCCCCAGGGCCATGAAAATGGGTAATAAAAAAAGAAAATAATAAAATTCATAAATGTGATCTTTCCCTTGATGAGATGTGCTCTTAAATTCCTAGTCAATTGTGCCTCCATCCATAAAGGTGATTTGTCCTTTTAAATTCCTAGTGTTTTTTGAATAATTTAATGTGATTTGTGCCTCCATTCAGTTATTGAGATTCACATTTTTTTACGCAAAATTTTTTCCCATCTATATTTTATCACTCATTGAATTCCTAGTGGGGCCTTCATAGTTTTCTATTTATTTTATACCACTTGCATTCCAACCGGGAAGGAAATGTTCAAGAAATTCCTTCTCCATAGTTTTTTTATATTTATATCAAATCAGGGTGCTCCTCCATGCATCTACCACGTAGATGCATAAATCGACCTATACAAAGTTTTAGCGGGTTTAAATTTTCTACTCAGTTGCATCGAACTCAACAATTGAACTTATTTGTTCATTTTTGCATGAAGCCTGATTTACATTTTTCTTGGCTGTTACAAATTTAAAAAAAACAAAACAAAAAACAATCATCCTCTAAAATCATGTCTCCCTAAAAGAAAAATATTTTTATGCACTTAACGGCCAGTTCATGTATAATAAATAAAAAGAAAAAAAGAAAAAACATTTTCCATCTCTTAGATATCTGCATACCTTCCTTTGCATTTGCTCTTAAACATCATTATATACTTTTCTTTTGCATAAAAAACAAAAACAAGAGAGGATTGGGAGAACTCTAATGTTCAATGGTTGTTTCAATCAAACTTTGCTCCACGACAACCAAGAAAAGTGAGATCAATCTTTATTGGCTCACTGGAACCAAGAAAAGTTAGATCAATATTTCTTGACTAATTATTTTTTCAAATTTTTGTATTCTTCTTTAACATTTTCACATTGTCAGTTAGTAATAGTTGTTAGATTGAGTTATATTTGGCACATTCATAATTGTAATTTCAATCTTATATACAAGGAATTCGTCTTAATATAGTATTGGAACTAACATGAACATAGGTGAAAATATAAATCCTCATTTACATACACTACGTGTTATCGTTACCATGAAATGGTATCATATAAGTTTCACCATCTCTATATCTTTATAAATATTGCATGCTTGAAACTTAAGAATAGAGATTTTTCACTCTCTTGTAAAGATAAAAAAAACTGGATATAACCCAAGAAAAGGTAACTAAATGTTGTTAATTCCCTTTCTTGCAAGAATAAAGGTAGAGGAAGTGGAGGCAATTCATTGCATCTTGTGAATGACCCAAATCCAAGCTATTCATATGATCATATGGTGTTATTGGAAAGTAAGAGAAATTTTTCTATGTTCATCTAGGTTCAAACATCAATGATGTTTCTTTTGATAGGAAGTTAGGGAAGTCCATCCATGAAAGGGTTTTAATTTTGCATTTTTATGGAATTTAATTTATTAAGCTTATAAAAAACATGATCTCTCTATGGCTATACATGTATTTACATGATATAAAATTGGTAGATTGGCAGGCTGTGGTGTGAAACATCTACAATTCTCATATTTTCTAAGCATTGCACTCAATATTGGACTGCCAGTCTTTTACATTCTTTATTACATTGATCTCTTGAAAAGGTTTCCTTTTATGCATTTTGCCTTCCCCATTACTATTTCGTTGGGTCTTCCACTATCCAATGCTACAAATTGATCAGTTTCACTTACAATCCGGACTGGATCATTATTAGCATTATACTATTATGTTATTTATCATATTGTTTGTTTATACTAAGATGCGTTAGGAATCTTGTTTGTTACAACTTGATAATACGATATAAATGGGGTATTACAAATGGGTTGATAAAAATGGATACCTGCAATATTTGGTGGAATAAGGGGTTTTCTTAATTGGAATGGTATATTGATAGGGGGGTTCAATAATACAATTTTAGGAGGCATTTTCCAATGTTTAGTGAAATTAGGGATATTCTTTAATATCCTGTGAATGATCGTGCTATGTAACAAGTTCACTGAGTGAACCCCCCGTGCCTACAGTACACTTAGCCATGTCCGTGGTTAGGGTTTTTGGGGAATACTGTTGGGAAAGGCCCATAGTTTTGTAAAGGTGCGACCGTCATGGCCACCTATATATATGTGTAATTGTAAGGGAAGAAGGTTAGACAGACTTAAGTTAGACTTAAGTTAGATAGCTAGCCATTGGAGGTTGACGCATAAGCTAGCTGTTTGAGGTAAGCTAAGCTAGTTAGTCTTCTATTGTGTTGTTAGAAGACAAGAGTTAGAACTGGATAGCTGTGAAGCTAATCCCTGAGTTGCAGATAGTCTGAGTCGACGTCTGAACCATTGTAATCTCTGTAGAGAAGAGACTAGATCGAGAGAAGGGCTCCCAGCTGTGTGCGTGGAGTTTCCTGGAAAGATATAAGGCTGCAGCTGTGTGCGCAGCATATTATGTAATTTCCATCTTGAGTTAATATAAGATATACTTCCCGTGGATGTGGTT
This sequence comes from Larix kaempferi, assembly GCA_027924585.1. Lineage (NCBI taxonomy): Eukaryota > Viridiplantae > Streptophyta > Pinopsida > Pinales > Pinaceae > Larix > Larix kaempferi. The sequence continues at coordinate 12,671,091 of BSBM01000368.1, forward strand.
TCCCCGTGGAGGTGACTAAATAATTCTCGTGTTATGATGCTGTGTTGTGTGATTGCATGTTTTAGCTCACTATCTGTGTATACATGAACATTGCGTTATCTTTATGAATATGTTAAGTAAGATCTCATAGCTTCCTTGGTAGTTATAATCGTTAAGTCCCGAAGGAATCTGTAGAACGATGTCGCTGCGGCGACTGAGGAATGCATTACTGCACTAGGCGCGCAAGCATAAATGATACATAGAGTATCGACGCAGAGGCTAATTGCCTCGTGCGCAAAAGCGGAGACACCGCGTAGCTAGGCTGGTAAGTGCGAACTTCAGCGCTGTTGCACAGAGAAGTCTGCGGAAGAGTAAGACGTTCCGCTTGGAGGAATCATCAAGGAAGAAAGGGAGAATATTGCAGTCTCCGCATCACCTCGGTTAAGGAAACTTGATTCCTTAGCCCCCCCATAGCCACTTCAAGTGAGACCTTGAGCTGCTGCGCAGCTCGTTGCCGAGAGGGCCAGTGCGCCAAGGGGTTTTGTTGCTGCGCTTCATTAAAACCCGGGTTTGTCCAAAAAGCAGCCAACACATGGTTCCGTTTCCTAGTGACTTGTTACTGTGAGTCTTGATTAAATTGGCGACATGCGAGATTGATGCGCAACCTAGAGAAAGAAGGAGCCAACAAATGGTTCCGTTGCCTTGCGACCTGCTACCTTGAGACTTGTTATTTCCACGACGTGTGAGATTGTTGCTGGAGACAACAAATGGTTTTGTTTCCTTGAGATTTGCTCAGATAACAAATGTGTTACTGGAATCCTACAGCTAAAGAAATTCAAGACTGGTTTGATTCAAAGGCTAAAGAGTTCGCTGAACGAGAAAATAGAAGCTCTAGACTTCAGATAGAAGAATGGTTGCAGAAGTATATTTATACTGACCTTCACAAAATTTTCTTTGTTACATTTGCACTTGAGTTGCATGCGTGGGTAGCTAAGTTAGCAGATACTAGACCCACTGTGCATGTTGATCGACCCGTCGCTTGGACTTCTGCGCTAGTCAGTATTTTGAAGCGGGTACATAATCCTGTGTCCCGCGTAGTAGACTTTTGGTTGAACAGTCTGCTGGAAGGCTTCATCACCAAGTTTGCAGTAGATACAAGAAAGAGTTTCAGCGAAGTTGAGAGGAGTTTCTTCCAAGCACACAGAGGTAAGTTCTTAAATTCTCTGAACTTATGGATTAAAATGCTTCTGTATGAAAAAGGAAAACTATGCATAGCTTCCGATGAATAGCATAGACAAGTAATGTCCGCAGATTCTGATAGTGATCCTGAACTTATTGGTTGCACTCGTAGTGGAAAACGCTATAAAGTAGGCCTTGACCAACATTATTTTGAGTCTAGCCCAGAAGATAGTCAAGTTCCTAGAACAAGCCATATAGAGAGACAAGGGAGTGCTCATATCCCTTATCACCCTTTTACACCGCAAAAGCCAGACAAAGCTCAGTATAACCCCGCAGTAACACCTTCTAGTAGCCCGCACGGTACTTCTAGTACCTCAGTACCACCTTTGTTTAACCATCTCGGAGGCACTGCTACAGCACCTCCACCTCGACCTAGCGCAAGAAGGATGGGTGATGACATGAAGCTACCAACTTTTAGAGGAACAGGGATAGAAGACCCTGAGCAGCACTGGTTCCTATGTGAATCCATTTGGACAATTAAGCAAATTAATGATGATGCTGTTAAACTGGTTCAGTTAGCAACCACACTAAGAGAAAGAGCCTTAACTTGGTTCATGAAATACTTAGCAGCACAGAATAGGACACTTGCTGATGTAAGAAATGCTATGATTAGAGAATTCAAGAAACCTAAATCAGAATCACAGTGTATAACAGAGCTCAAAGACATAAAACAGTCACCTATAGAGTCAGTATGAGACTTTGACTAGAAGTTCAAAGCCTTGATAGATCAAGTAAGCTTTGAGTTTGCACCACAGCAGCATAAGGAATGGTTCATTGCTGCGCTGCTTCCACACATTAGACTTCCTCTCATGCAACAGAATCTCACTACTCAGGAACATAATCTAGAGATGGCTATGAAACTAGAAGCTTCGCCAATTGCTGGAACAAGCAACGATGTTGCGCAGTTGCAGAACCAGTTAGCAAACTTAACCTTGCAAGTGCATGATATTAAGAAAGGCAAGGAAGTTAAAGAAGAAATCTGGTGTACAAAATGTAAAGCGCAAGGTCATTCAAAGGACCATTGTCCCATTTTCATAGAGTATATTGCAACTGGAGCACCTAACCCTTTACCACAGGCCCAGGGGCCTTGGTGTGAAATTTGTAGAACCAGAGGTCACAGACCACAAGAATGTCACTTACTACAGAAATACGTACAAACTCCAAGGAATCTATATTGCAATTTCTGTAAATCAGTAGGCCATGATGAGAACAATTGTAGAGCATATGATCTTATGATGGAAAGAAAACATGATGTTTATAGAGTACAGTCAGAAGCACAAGGACCCATAGCAGGTCCACAGTATGACCAAACTCGCGACGGTCGAGTAGGAAATTATAGGGGCCGCAGACGCACAACAAATTTTGGTCGAGGAAGATGACAGATCACTTGTTATAATTGTGGAGCTCAAGGTCATTTTGCAAGGGATTGCCAAAATCCTACAACCATCTGCAGATACTGTAAATATTATGACCATATCATTGAAGAATGCCCTCAGTTGATGGCTAAGATGCAAGCAAAGACACCACAAGTCAATCAGAATATTCAGCTGATTGGAGCAGAAAAAAGAGAACCAGATCCTACAGTTAATATAGTAATGCACAATGGAGCAACCACTGGTGTGCCAGAGTTGGGAACTGGAAAGCAAGCGACGCAATGGGTGCGCCGCGCTAATATTAAACCATCCCCGCTTGACCTGTAGAAGCAGAAAGAAGCATTCAAGCAAGCTCAAGAGTATTTCTCAGATCCGATATCTTCAAGTTCTGTCGCAATTTCGCATAATGATACCAGATCGCAAGTGCTAAGACAAGAGAACCTGGTGCAGGAACAAGCAACTACATCTGGAAGGCTTGATGATGAATATGCACTAGGCAGTGTCCATGCTTTCCTGAGAAACTGCTTAAAGTTGTTGCGCAATGAAAAAGCAACTATGGAATTGCAACACCTATTGGATAAATGTCAACAATCTGCTTCGATGAATACACCGCAGCATGCTGTTCACTAGATTGGGAGTCATACTAGAACTGGAAAAGAGATGAGGCTCATAGCGCAGATTGGAGCATTTGAAATGGACGAAGTCATTTTGGACTTGGGCTCAGAAGTTAATGTTCTCACCATGCAGACATGGGAACAGATGGGTAGCCCTCAGCTTACAAGATCTCCTATCCATCTAAGACTTGTGAATTAGCAACGAGTCTCTCCATTGGGAAGATTACCTAATGTACCTATTGATATTGAGGGAGTAAGAAGTTCTGCAGATTTTGAAGTAATCAAAATTCTGGATGATAGTAGACCATACCCAGCACTTTTAGGCATAGACTGGGCATTTGATAATTTAGCTGTCATTAACTTGAAGAAAATACAAATGACTTTTGAGGATGACCAGATTAGGGTCATTGCACCGCTTGATTCCATTCAAGGACCCATATATATTGAACCCATTTGCACAGAAGAAGAAGTGCGCCGTATGGAAATTTTGTATCAGATGACTACTAGTCATAGTGACTATGTCAATCCCACAGCAGACGGCCATATCAGCTGGCGATGCGATAGTTCGTGCACATCAGATTCAGACACAGGATTGGAAAACTGGCAGAATCGCTTACATGAGGTTTTTGCAAGGCGTTGCGCCATGATGACTAAATCCATTCGATGGATTGGCACAAAATTGACTGACACTCCAATTTTTGATGGTTTAACTGAAGTAAGTGAATTCATACATACATATGAACAACAGATTCCAGATGAGCAGCGCATACAAGCTTTGGATATAGCACTACACGCTACGCCCGCAAGATGGTGGGGTGCGCATAAAGAGAATATTCACACATGGAAAGACTGTCGTAGATTGATACTGCGTAGATTTCAGGAAACTACGGCAGAAGTGTCACGCAAATATGATGGACAGAGTGACCCCGGGTCACACGTTGAAGCATGTACTCAGCAATGGTTACATATTCCAGAAGATGAGTGGGTTAACCTATTCATCCACATGTTGGATACAGTTCCAAGGAACTGGTACACTGAAACAGAATTGCGAAGAGGCACTGTCACTTGGCCTCTTATGATAGAAAGTTTTCAGCTTACCTTCAGCTTTGAGTCAGAACATCCTAGCATCGACCACGCTTTAAAGTGTATTAAAAAGAAGGTATTTGAACAAGGTCCATTACCAGAATATTCCTAACCAGATTGGGCTGTCCAGATAGAACATGCCCTGGAATGCTATAATTTCACCACTGGAGAAGAGGAGGATGATCCTCGCAACATCAATATTCCAGAATCAGAAGGGACGCGTAATGTTGAAAGTCCTCAGCTTGATATCCCTGCCATTACAGAACAAATCAAGCTAAAAAAGGTTAACATTGGTACAGAAGCCGAACCCAAGTTTGCTTCTATAGGAGATTATTGGGATGATGAAACTGTTGGCCATATTTCAGATTTATTACGTGACTACTAAGATATCTTTCCCACTAAGTTCACAGAAATGAAAGGCATCCTAGGATATTTAGGAGTGATGCGAATACCTCTAAAAGCAGATGCCAAGCCAGTAAAACAGCGGCCATACAGATTGAACCCGCGATATAAAGAAAAGGTTAGAGAAGAAATTGACAAGATGCTCGTAGCAGGTATTATTGAGCCAGTAGAGGAAAGTGATTGGATTAGTCCTATGGTTGTACAAGAGAAGAAGACAAAAGGTGAAATAAGAATCTGCGTGGACTTGCGCAAACTGAATGACGCATCGCCGCATGATCCAATTCATACTCCCTTTACAGACGAGGTGCTTGATAATGTTGGAGGACAAGAGGCTTACTCCTTCACTGATGGCTTCTAGGTATACCATCAGATCAGAATCCATCCCGAAGATCTCCATAAGACCACTTTTGCGACTGAATGGGGCTCATTCCAGTATACGGTAATGCCCTTTGGTCTTAAAAACGCTCCTGCTATCTTCTCTCGAGTCGTTGTTGCTGTATTTAAAGAAATCATTCATAAGTTTTTAGAAGTCTATTTTGATGACTGTACTGTGTTTGGTTTACTAATGAACCATATAGGGAATCTGCGCATGATGTTAGAAAAATGTAGACAGTACCAGATTTCCCTTAACTTGAAAAAATGTATCTTCTGTGCTCCTTTTGGTATTATTTTGGGTCATATTGTATGCAGACAAGGACTCCTGATGGATCCTGCGAAGGTTGCCATCATTGCTAATTTACCTGTGCCCAACTCAGTCAAACAATTGCGCACTACATTGGGACATACAGGGTACTATAGGAAATTTATCAAAGGTTATGCAAAGATCACTGCACCTATGGAAAGATTGCTGAAAAAAGATTCGAAGTTCCAATGGACAGACGAATGCCAACAGAGCTTGGATATACTTAAAGAAAAGATGATCACTGCGACTATTCTAGTTTTCCCAGATTGGAGAAAACCCTTTCATGTTCATGTAGATGCTTCTTCCATAGCGTTGGGGGTTGTGCTTACACAACCGGGAGAAGGAAGTATTGATCACCCCATTGCTTACTCCAGCAGAAAGCTGTCCACAGCCGAGAAGAACTACACCACTACAGAAAGAGAAGGACTAGCTATGGTATATTCCCTACAGAAGTTCAGACACTACCTATTGGGCGCACATTTTAAAATGTATACTGACCATTCTGCTTTGAAATACTTGGTCAATAAGCCAGTGTTAGGGGGAAGAATTTGCAGATGGCTACTGCTCTTCCAGGATTATGATTTTGAGGTTATTGTGAAGCTAGGTGGATTGAATGCAGGACCTGACCACTTATCTAGGATAGAGTCAGGGGAGGAACCTACAAATTTGGAGGACAATCTGCCTGATGCACAGCTATTTTCTATTCAAGCAGTAGATGAATATTATTCTGATATTCTTGAGTTTCCCACTACCGGGCAAGTGCCAGTTCAGTTTACAATTCAGCAGAAGAAGCAACTGGTTGTCAAAGCCGCAGACTTCACTTTGATAACAGGCCAGCTTTATAAGCTGGGCCCCGACGAAGTCTTGCGCAGATGTATCCTACCGCATGAGAAGAACTCCATCATCGCAGAAGCGCACTCAGGAACTGCAGGAGGCCATTTCGCAGGAAAGCCGACTGCGCAGAAGATCTTAGCCGTAGGTCTTTGGTGGCCAACATTGCACAAGGATACTAAGGAATTCTGCAAATGTTGCGATGTGTGCCAACGAACAGGAAAACCTTCAAGGAGAGATGAAATGCCGCTAAGACCCCAGATAACACTGCGTGCTTTTGATAAATGGGCCATTGATTTTGTAGGACCTATCAACCCACCAGGAAAGCGAACCGACACAAGATACATCATTACAGCTACTGAATACCTCACCAGATGGGCTGAGGCTAAGCCAGTTAAGAACTGCGACGCTGCCACTGCCGCGCAGTTCATTTTTGAGAACATTATCACTAGGTTTGGATGTCCAGTGATTCTCATGAATGATCAGGGTACACACTTCCTGAATGAGACTATAGAGGCCCTTACTGAATAATTCCACATTAGTCACCATAAGAGTACACCCTACCACCCTCAGGCTAATGGTATGGTGGAGGCATTCAATAAGATTCTCAAGAATGCCCTAATGAAGATCTGTAATCAACAAAGAGATGATTGGGACCTTAGAGTCATAGCTGTATTATGGGCTTACAGAACCACATGCAAGAAATTAATAAGTCACACACCTTTCAGTTTGGTGTATGGACAAGAAGCAGTTATGCCCATGGAATACATTGTTCCCAGTCTCAGAATTGTGCAAATTACAGAAATGGCAGATACTGATACTATGAGTGAAAGACTCTCACAATTGCTTGCCTTAGAAGAAGACAGGCTTTTAGCCGGATTCCATCAACACGTACAGAAGGCATGACAGGCATATTAAGAATAAACACTTTGAAGAAGGAGACTTGGTACTCTTCTATGATAGTAAATTCATCAAGATTCCAGGCAAGCTTCGTGTACATTGGTTAGGCCCTTTTCGGGTGATAAAGATAACATAAGGAGGAGCAGTTCAGCTTGCGAAGCTTAATGGAGAATTGCTACCTACAATGATCAACGAGAGTCGGCTCAAGCTTTATTGCGACGGCCACTCCGCCCTGTCGACTTAATACATTGCTGAAGGAGTGCAGATGTCCAGTGTAGTTGAAAGAGGCATCGCATTATCACAGTCTACACGAAAGTTGCGAGACACTTTCAGTCTCTGGCTTCCCGCGCAGTTCCTTGAAACATCTGCGCATGTTGATACAGTTTGTTTTGAGCGACCCTATTTTTGCACTATTGCAAAGTTTTTTCTGGATTGTTAAACCGTCGCTCTTGCGGCGTTCCCTGTGTCAAGTTGCCTCTTGAGGAGTTCTCGTTGTGGACCCCTCTATATGCACAGTTCCCTATGCTGAAATGACCCGCTGAAAAATTTGAATTACAGTCGTCCTATAGCCGCTTTGAATATTAATGAAGGATAAGTTCACCATTTAATTGAATCCGCTCTAACAGAGTCGGCTTGACCTCCCTAAGATTTGCATTTATGTCATGCGCCGAAAGTTTTAGCTTCTCTCGAAAGGATGTCAGAGCCCGTCCATCACAGTTAATGCACCGCGGAAGCACGTGGATAGGGGGCTTGTCAACTCATGCATAGGCATCTATGGCTAGTAACCCCAGTTGCCCGCATTTACTATCGCCTTTAGCTATAAATACCCCGCACTTGTATATTTTCTGGTTACTTTTCTCAAGTTGCATAGTCTTGTTTGAAAATCTAAGTTATTGTTTTCAGAGCCGAGTTGTGCAGACTGTTTCCTTTGTTTTCAACGTTCGTATTCTATGTTGTTCTGCCATTTGTCTGTGCAAGTCCTTGTTGTCTATATCGGTTCACGACGGAGAACCTCCCCACCGAAGAAATTATTCGTCAATTTAAGCGCAGAGGCTTATATTTCGGCATGACTACCCCGGTGACGACCTCGGCTTACATGCACCCTGGTTGGATTGATCCCAGACAATCTCCAGGCACGAGAGCATCTCAGCAGCAACAGCTGGACGAGCCCATTCCAGAGCCGTTGGCCACTATGGTGAATTACATTCCGCCGCGTCCAGATGATGCACCAGAGGTGTATATTCCAAAGAATGCAAAGTATCCGATTCCGCTGCCACCACTGCCGGCTGGCGTGCAACAAGAAGGGTCCCTGCTTGGACACCTTCCACTGGTTAAGTTTTCTGATTTCAACTTGGGAGACTACAGAACATATCCTCAGTTTGCGCCAGATTGCTATCTGACGGTAGTCCACAATCCCACCATAAAGGTTGATGAATTCGTCCCCAAGGAATTCGCAGCAAATTTAGATAAGTCTGGATTGTTGAACTTGTTGAAGCTACCGCACTTCGGTCGTAGCAACGAAGTCAATGCAATTGTTAAGACACTGCTATCCTGCGTCCATGGTGGTTACCTTTGGCTGGGGAAGCCAATAGATTTAAATTTCGACTTGATTCATCGCATTACCGGCCTGTCTAAGGTTGGTAAGGACCCCAATATTCATTTTGTTGGAAAGGACAAAGACAGAAAATTGGCTGCATAGTTGGTGCAGAAATACAAACTGACAAGAGGAGGTCGGGCTTATGACCTCACGATCATTGAGGATGAAGCACTGAGATTTACAGGCAGTCTGCTTGCAGGCAGACTTCTCACAAAGTGCAGACCCAAAGAAGTTACTGGAGCTATCGTGGAGCTCGCTATCGCAGCTGCAGAGGGAGAACAGTACAATTGGTCTCTCTTCCTCCTCAATTCTTTCTTGGAAGACTGCCGGAACGTCCAAGACAACCTCGGTCAGTTGTTCCATTTTTCTTGGATTTTAATTTTATGTGCTCTCGTCGGGTGGAAGGAGCCCCCGAACACTCAGTTTTTTCCGCGTCGCGCACGAGAGGTTGCAGGAATGAGATATGTCAACCTCTGGGATTCTAACAATCCTGCGAAGTGCAAGATGAACCGCGCTGTGTTTTGTGAATACTACCATCTCCTCAAAGATACCATACAGGAAATGCCGAGGCTGAGTGAGGAGACAGCAAAAATATATGAAGGGAAGTTGGTCTTTTTTGCAAACTTGCATGAAATTTACCTCCGCCCTTGCGGCATTCAGGAGGAATGGGCCGTAGGCCTTTACAGGATGACCACTGAAGATGTTGAAGAAACTATCAAGTCTTGGTCGGATGAATGGAGGGAGGCCGCCGAAATCGCATCTGCAATCCCACCTCCTGCGACGCAAGAAAAAGATAAGGGCAAGGAAGCACCTGAGCAAAGAAGTGATGAAGGTTCAACAGAACCACCGGCCAAGAAGCAGAAGATGTCGCATCCCCCTGAGACCATTCCCTCGGGGATCGACCAATTGGGTGGTCAATACTTCCTTCCCTTTCTGTAGTGGTGTAATTCTTCTCAGCTGTAGATAGCTTTCTGCTGGAGTAAGCAATTGGGTGGTCAATACTTCCTTCTCCAGACTGTGTAAGCACGATTCCTAATGCTATGGAAGAAGCATCAACATGAACATGAAAAGGTTTTCTCCAGTCCGGGAAAACTAGAATAGGCGCTGTGATCATCTTTTCTTTAAGTGTGTCCAAGCTCTGTTGGCATTCTTCTGTCCAGTGGAACTTCGAATCCTTCTTCAGCAATCTTTCCATAGGTGCTGTGATCCTTGCATATCCTTTGATGAATTTTCTGTAGTATCCTGTATGTCCTAATGTAGTGCGCAATTGCTTAACTGAGTTGGGCGCAGGTAAGTTAGCAATGATGGCAACCTTCGCAGGATCCATCAGAAGTCCTTGTCTGCATACAATATGTCCCAACAAAATACCAAAGGGCGCACAAAATATACATTTTTTCAAGTTAAGGGAAATCTGATGCTGTCTACATTTTTCTAGAATCATGCGCAGATTCGCAATATGGTTCTTTAGTAATCCAAACACAGTCCAGTCATCAAAATAGACTTCTAAAAACTTGTGGATAAATTCTTTAAAAACAGCAACAACAACTCTAGAGAAGATAGCAGGTGCGTTTTTAAGACCAAAGGGCATTACCGTATACTGGAATGAGCCCCATTCAGTTGCAAAAGTAGTCTTGTGGCGGTCGTCCGGATGGATTCTGATCTGATGATATCCCGAGAAACCATCAGTGAAGGAGTAAGCCTCTTGTCCTCCAACATTATCAAGTACTTCATCTGTGAAAGGAGTGGGAAATGGATCGTGCGCTGATGCATCATTGAGTTTGCGCAAGTCGACGCAAATTCTTATTTCACCTTTCGTTTTCTTTTCTTGGACCACCATAGGACTAATCCAATCGCTTTCCTCTACTGGCTCAATAATTCCTGCTGCAAGCATCTTATCAATTTCTTCTTTGACTTTTTCTTTGTAGCGCGGGTTCAACCTGTATGGGCGCTGCTTTACTGGCTTGGCATCTGGTTTCAGAGGTATGCGCATCACTCCTAAGTCTCCTAGGATGCCTTTCATTTCTGTGAACTTGGTAGGAAAGATATCCTGGTAGTCACGTAATAAATCTGAAACATGCGCAACAGTTTCATCATCCCAATAATCTCCTATAGAAGCAAACTTTGGGTCAGCTTCTGTGCCAATGTTAACTTTCTTGAGCTTGATGTGTTCTGTGATGGCAGGGATATCAAGCTCAGGACCTTCAATATTGCGCGTCCCTTCTGATTCTGGGATATTGATGTTGCGAGGATCGTCCTCCTCATCTTCAGCGGTGAAGTTATAACATTCCAGGGCATGTTCTATCTGGACAGCCCAATCTGGTTGGGAATACTCTGTTACTGGATAGTGTTCAAATACCTTCTTTCTAATACACTTCAAAGCCTGATCAATGCTTGGATGTTCTGACTCAAAGCTGAAGGTAAGTTGAAAGCTTTCTATCATAAGAGCCCAAGTAAGAGTGCCTTTCCGTAATTCTGTTTCAGTATACCAATTCCTTGGAATTGTATCCAATGTGTGAATGAATCGGTGAACCCATTCATCTTCCGGAATATCTGACCATTGCTGAATACATGCTTCAATGTGTGACCTGGGGTCACTCTGTCCTTCATATTTGCGTAGCGCTTCGGCTGTGGTGTCCTGAAATCTGCGCAGTATCAATCTGCGACAGTCTTTCCATGTATAAATATTCTCCTTGTGCGCAATCCACCATCTTGCGGGTGTAGCGCGCAATGCTACGTCCAGTGCCTGTATGCGCTGTGGTTCTGAAAGCTTTTGTTCATATTCCTCTATGAATTTAGTTACTTCGGTTAGACCATCAAAAGTTGGAGTGTCAGTTAATTCTGTGCCAATCCATCGAATGGATTTAGTTATCATGGCGCAACGTCTTGCAGAAACCTCATGTAGACGATTCTGCCAGTTTTCCAATCCTGCATCTGAATCTGATGTGCACGAGCTATCACATCGCCAGCTGATATGGCCGTCCGCTGTGGGGTTGACATAGTCACTGTGGTTAGTGGTCATCTGGTACAAACTTTCCATGTGGCGCGCTTCCTCTTCTGCGCGAATGGGTTCTATATATCTTGGTCCTTGAATAGGATCAAGAGGTGCGATGACCCTGATCTGGTCATCCTCAAAGGTCATCTGTCTTTTCTTCAGGTTAATGACAGCCAAATTATCAAATGCCCAGTCTATTCCTAACAGCGCTGGGTATGGTCTACTATCATCCATAATTTTGATTACTTCAAAATCTGCAGAGCTTCTTACTCCTTCAATATCAATAGGTACATTGGGTAATCTGCCCAATGGAGAGACTCGTTGCTGATTTGCGAGTCTTAGCTGGATAGGGGATCTTGTAAGCTGAGGGCTTCCCATCTGTTCCCATGTCTGCATAGTGAGAACATTGGCTTCGGAGCCCAAATCTAACATGACTTCATCCATTTCAAATGCTCCAATATGCGCTGTGAGCCTCATCTCTTTTCCAGTTCTAATGTGGCTCCTGATCTGGTGAACAGCACACTGCGGTGTGTTCGTCGAAGCAGAGTGTTGGCACTGATCCAACAGGTGTTGGAGTTCTAGAGTTGCCTTTTCATTGCGCAACAGTTTTAAACATTGTCGCAGGAACGCATGAACACTGCCTAGTGCATGCTCCTCATCGTCATCAGGCCTTCCAGCTGTAGTGGCTTGTTCTTGTACCAGGTTGTCTTGTCTTAGCACTTGCGATCTACTAATGTTCTGCGGAATTGCGGCAGAACTTGAAGTTCTCAGATCTGAGAAATACTCTTGAGCTTGCTTGAATGCTTCTTTTTGCTTCTGCAGGTTAAGTGGGGCTGGTTTAATGTTAGCACGGCGCACCCATTGCGTCGCTTGCTTTCCCGTTCCCATCTCTTGTGCACCAGTGGTTGCTCCACTGCGTGTCACTATATTAACTGTAGGGTCTGGTTCTCTTTTTTCTGCTCCAATCAACTGGATATTCTGATTGACCTGTGGTGTCTTTGCTTGCATCTTAGCCTGTAACTGAGGGCATTCTTCAATAATATGGTCAGAAGATTTACAATACCTGCAGAGGGTTGTAGGATTTTGGCAATCCCTAGCAAAATGACCTTGTGTTCCGCAATTATAACAAGTGATCTGTCCTCTTCCGCGACCAAAATTTGTTGTGCGTCCGCGTCCTCTGTAATTTGCTGCTCGGGCGTCCCGAGTTTGGTCATAAGGTGGACCTGCTGTGGGTCCTTGTGTCTCTGCTTGTACCCTATAAACATCATGCTTTCTTTCTATCATAAGATCATATGCTCTACAATTGTTCTCATCATGACCTACTGATTTACAGAAATTACAATATAGATTCTTTGGGGTTTGCACATATTTCTGGAGTAAGTGACATTCTTGTGGTCTATGACCTCTAGTTCTACAGATTTCACACCAAGGCCCTTGTGCCTGTGGTAAAGGATTAGGTGCTCCAGTTGCAATATAGTCTATGAAAACGGGACAATGGTCCTTTGAATGACCTTGGACTTTACATTTTGTACACCAAATTTCTTCCTTAATCTCCTTGCCTTTCTTAATATCATGCACTTGCAAGGTTAAGTTTGATAATTGGTTCTGTAAATGCGCAACATCGTTGCTTGTTCCTGCAATTGGCGAAGCTTCTAGTTTCATAGCCATTTCTAGAGCTTGTTCCTGAGTATTGAGATTCTGTTGCATAAGAGGAAGTCTAATGTGTGGGAGCAGCGCAGCAATGAACCATTCTTTATGTTGCTGTGGTGCAAACTCGAAGCTTACTTGATCTATCAAGGCTTTGAACTTCTGGTCAAAGTCCCATACTGATTCTGTAGGTAACTGTTTGATGTCTTTGAGCTCTGTTATACACTGTGATTCTGATTTAGGTTTCTTAAATTCCCGAATCATAGCATTTCTTACCTCAGCAAGCGTCCTATTCTGTGCTGCTGAGTATTTCATGAACCAAGTCAAGGCTCTTTCTCTTAGTGTGGTTGCTAACTGGACCAGTTTAACAGCATCGTCATTAATTTGCTTAATTGTCCAAATGGCTTCACATAAGAACCAGTGCTGCTCAGGGTCTTCTATCCCTGTTCCTCTAAAAGTTGGTAGCTTCATGTCATCACCCATCCTTCTTGCGCGGGTTTGAGGTGGAGGTACTGCAGCAGTGCCTCCGGGATGGTTAAACAAAGGTGGTACAGAGGTGCTAGAAGTACCGTGTGGGCTACTAGAAGGTGTTACTGTAGGATTATACTGAGCTCCGTCTGGTTTTTGTGGTGTAAAGGGGTAATAAGGGATATGAGCACTCCCTTGTCTTTCTATATGGCTTGCTCTAGGGACTTGGCTATCGTCTGGGCTAGACTCAAAAGAATATTGGTCAAGGCCTACTTTATATCGTTTTCCACTACGAGTGCAACCAATAACTTCAGGATCACTATCAGAATCTACGGACATTACTTGTCTATGCTATTCATCAGAAGCAATACATAGCTTTCCTTTTTCATACAGAAGCATTTTAATCCATAAGTTCAGAGAATTTAAGAACTTACCTCTGTGTACTTGGAAGAAACTCCTCTCAGCTTCACTGAAACTCTTTCTTGTATCGACTGCAAATTCGGTAATGAAACCTTCCAGTAGACTATTCAACCAAAAGTCTACTGCGCGGGAAACAGAATTGTCGATCCGCTTCACAATACTGACTAGCTCGAGCGTCCACGTGACGGGTCGATCAACATGCAGCGTAGGTGTAGAATCTGCTAACTTGGCTATCCAAGCGTGTAACTCCAATGCAAACGTAACAAAGAAAATTTCGTAGAGGTCAGCATAAATATACTTCTGTAACCAGTCTTCTGTTTGAAACGTAAGGCTTCTATTTTCTTGTTCAGCAAACTCTTTAGCCTTTAGATCAAACCAATCTTCAAATGGTTCCCGGCAACGGAACCATTTGTTGGCTGCTTTACTGGGCAGACCCGGGTTTTAATGAAGCGCAGCAACAAAACCCCTTGGCGCACTGGCCCTCTCGGCAACGAGCTGCGCGGCAGCTCGAGGTCTCACCCGAAGTGGCTATGGGGGGGTTAAGGAATCAGGTTTCCTTAACCTGGGTGACGCGGAGATAGCTCTTCCTTTAATGGTTCCTGCAAAATCGGCGGTCGGACCTTCCCGCAGGCCGCTCGGCGCAGTTGCGTGGATTCCTTCCTTGGCAGGCCTACTGCGCAGTTTCTCCTCTCTAACGCAGCAGGAAACTATCCCTTGCGTCGACGTGCTAAATACTTCCTCACCCTTCACATCCAGCGCAGTAACGCAGTCTGCTCTCGCAGCAGCGACCGCGCGTTACTACCTCTTTAGTACTTAAAACACTTATAGCTATCAAGGGATCTTCCCAACTCACTCAAACAGTCACAAAGATAAGACAGGAGTCTTGCATACACAAATAATGAGCTCTAAACAGTTATCATTCACGCAAGCATTATAACAAGAAGATATAAGTGACCTCATCTCCTCGAGGAAAACCACGTCCACGGGAGTGTTATATTAACCAGAAAAATGATAGAGTTATACAATATGCTGCGCACACAGCTGCAGCCTTAGATCTTTCCAGGAAACTCCACGCACACAGCTGGGAGCCCTTCTCTCAACTAGTCTCCTCTCTATGGAGATTACAAAGGCGCAGACGTCACACAGACTGTCTGGCAACTCAGGGATTAGCTCCTCGGCTATCCGATTTCCTCTCTAGTTCTACACTCTGGGTAGAAAATACAGAAGGATAATCAACACATGATCTATCCTTTAGACTGGATATCTAACAGTCTAACATCTAGCTCTCTCTAACTCTCTAACCCAACGTCTATCCATTACAATTATTCATATATATAGGTGGCCATGACGGTCACACCTTTACAAAACTGTGGGCCTTTCCCAACAGTGATTCCCAAAAACCCTAACCACGCACATGGCTAGGTGTACTGTAGGCGCCGCTTGCAGTCACGTCGCCGCTTCCTGCAGGCTCCATGAATTCCGGCGCAGATTGTGGGTATGGGCGATCGTCCTTCGCCTTCAATGCTCTGGTCCGTTGCTCCTCCTTGATCCGAGCAACCATAACTTCTGTACTTGAGCCTTTAAATGAGGGTAGCTGAGCCCTCTACTCCATCGCCTTATTTATTATGGTAGCTGAGCCACCTTCATTCTTCGATGACGTGCATGCGAGCTCCGCAATTTCCGGTCCGTGATCTGCGCTGAGATCATCCATCTGGCACCGTACTGCGCACCGTCTCCTTCTTACCCAAAACTTAGTGCTTGTCCCAAAATTAGCACTTTCCTTCCATACTCATGCTTTTTCCCAAAATTCGCAGCTTTTACTATAGCTGCGACCTTGGCCCCAACAGGCCCCCAACACTCACTTGTGGCTCGCCCTCGAGCCACTCGCACTAGCGCGTGGTCGTTTGATTTGCGCATCTGCTTTTGCTTGAATCTCCGCGAATGTTTTCTGCCACTTTGCAATAGCGGAGTCCAATTCCTCAATACACTGATCAGCTGTTTGCACTGTTTCTGCGGTCGCTTCGCCTTTAGTGAGTGTATCAATGATCTCCTGAGACTCGACAACCTCTTTGATTTTTGTCTCAACCTGGCCAACGATTTCAGCATACTCATCCATGAATGGCTGAATGCTGTTGGTGAGCTTCTCATCTTCAGTTCTGAGCTTGTGCAGTTGCTGCTGCATTTTGCGCACTTCGCCCATTTTCTTCATTTTTGGTAGGCCTGTTAGGGCCTTAGCTTCTTCATTGAGAACAGTGAGAGACTGTTCTGTAGCGTGCACCTGTTCTGACAGTCCCACTTTAAAAGGGAGGTTCACAAGCTCTGACCAAGCTTCCATAGCCTGGTCCATCAGGTTCTTGGCTTCCTGTACTCGATCTTTCATCCGTGTGGAAGCTCTGCTCAGTGCATCAAATTGTACCTGCGCATCATCCGTAAGATGCGCAGCAACGCGAGCTTCTAGCTCAGCAATCTGGGTTCTATGGCCTTCTGCCATAGCAGCTATTTCTTGCTCCAGGGTTTTCGCCCTTTCGCCAATAATTTGAACTTTTGCAACCAGAGGGAGGTCTGGTTGAATCTCGCAAGCCGGCAGTTCCTGGGCAATCTCTTCTATTGCGTTTCTGATGCCGGTGTCTTGCGCCTCATAGAGTGCAAGCTTCGCAGAGATATTCTTATTACTTTCTTTCAGCTCTATCTCCTGCGATTGCAGTCGTTGGTTTGCCTGGAAAGTAGAGAGCTCTCTAGCTCTCAACTCAAGAGAAACTTTCTCCTGTACAAGCTGTAAGGTCTCTATAGGAATTATAGACAAATTAATTTCTACAGGTCCAACTGTGCTTACCTGTAGTTCAGCTAGAGGATCTGGAAGTGTCATGCTGGTAGGCGGAATATGCACGACAGTGTGCCTTTCTGTGAGTTCTTCAACTCGCTCATCACTTGGAATTTCTTGTGGCGCCTGCGAAGTAGATGCTGGCGCATGGGTCTGCCCAATCCTTCCTGCGAGACCTTTCAATTCCACAAACTGTAAGTCTAGAGCACTTCGGATGTGAGCCTGCGTGTTCCTCATCTCACGAAATTGCTCTTTCAAGTATTTGTCGATCTCCGAGGGAATGGCCTCAGTGGGATGCGACACTTTCTGCTTCTTGGTGGCTGGTTCGGTTGAGCCTTCATCGCTTCTCTGCTCAGGGGCTTGCTTGCCCTTATCCTTCTCTTTCGCAGCGGCGGGTGGCATCGCAGATGCGAGGTCGGCTGCTGCTCTCCATTCGTCCGACCACGACTTAATGGTTTCTTCGACATCTTCTGTGGTCATCCTGTAAAGACCTAGCGCCCAGTCACCTGGAATGTCGCAAGGCCGAAGGTAAAGTTGATGGATGTCGGCAGTAAAAGCCAACTTCCCTTCATACAATGTGGCTGTCTCCTCGCTCAGCCTTGGCATATCTTGTATGGTATCTCGGAGGAGATAGTAGTACTCACAAAAGACAGCGCGATTCATCTTGCGCTTTGCGGGATTAGGGGAATCCCAGAGGTTGATGTAGCGCATGCCGGCAACCTCTCCTGCGCGGCGCGGAAGGAACTGAGTATTCGGGGGCTCCTTCCACCCGACGAGAGCGCATAAAATTAAAAGCCACGAAAAATGGAATGATTGGGATGCATTGTCCTGCACATTCAGGCAATCAGCCAAAAAAGAATTCAGCAGGAAGAGAGACCAGTTGTACTGTTCTCCCTCCGCAGCTGCGATAGCGAGCTCCACGACAGCTCCAGTAACTTCTTTTGGTCGGCACTTTGTGAGAAGTCTGCCTGCAAGCAGACTTCCTGTGAAGCGAAGTGCCTCATCTTCTACTGTCGTGAGGTCATAAGCCCGACCTCCTCTTGTCAAGTTATATTTCTGGACCAGCTTTGCAGCCAATTTTCGGTCCTTTTCCTTTCCCACAAAATGGATATTGGGATCCTTACCAACCTTAGATAGACCGGTGATACGGTGTATCAAATCAACATTTAGATCAATTGGCCTCCCGAGCCAAAGGTAACCTCCATGAACGCAGGATAGCAGTGTTTTAACGACTGCGTTCACTTCATTGCTACGCCCAAAGTGCGGTAGCTTCAACAAATTCAAGAGTCCAGGGCGCTCAAGATTTGCTGCAAATCCCTTCGGGATAAACTCGTCAACTTTTCTGGTGGGATTATGGACGATATCCAGATATCGGTCCAACTGGAACTGAGGATATGTCTTATAGTCTCCAAGGTTAAAATCAGAGAATTTAACCAATGGAATGTTTCCCAATAGTTGGCCTTCTACCCGCACACTAGCCGGTAGTGGCGGTAGCGGAATTGGATACTTTGCATTCTTCGGAATCTGTACATCCGGCGCATCATCTGGACGCGGCGGAATATAGTTCACCATAGACGCGAGCGGCTCTGGAACAGGTTCGTCCGGCTGCTGCTGAGATGCTCTTGTCCCTGGAGATGTTCTGGGATCAGTAGCACCAGGGTGTACGTAGGTCGAAGGCGTCACCGGAGTGGCCATGCCGAAATCTAAGCCTCGGCGTAGAAATTGACGAACAACTTCTTCAGTCGATAAATTCTCCATCGTGGACCAATGTAAATAACAAAACTCTGGGTAGCAAGTGGCGGACCTGCGTAGGGTATGGATGCTGAAAACAAGGGGAAATACTCTGCACACTCGGCTCTGAAAACAATAATTTAGATCTTGAAACACAACTATGCAACTCGAGACAGTAACCCGAAAATGATACAAGTGTGAGGTATTTATAGCCAGCGGGGATAGTAAATGCGACCAAGTGGGGTAACGTAGCTATAGGCGGCTACGGATGAGTTGACAACACGCTATCCTCCTTGCCGTAGCGGTGCATTTAGTGTGATTGACGGGTTCTGACAGCCTTCCGGGAGAAGCTAATGCTTTCGGCGCCTGAATTAACTGCAAATCCTTCGGAGATTAAGCCGAATCCGTCAGAACGGCTAGACTTAAATAGCGGCCTTATCCTTCATTTATTCAAACGCGGCTACATAACTGCTTGAATTCAAAATTTCCGGCGGGTCATTTCAACTTAGGAAACTGTGCCTCTATGGGTCCACAACAAAACTTTTTCAAGCGGCAAATTATCAAAGGGAACTCCGCAAGAGCGATAGTTCGACGGTCCAAAAACAAAAGTTCGCCAGAGCGCACCGATAAGCGCTCTTTTAGCAATTTTTATTCAGGATGCACGGATATTTCAAGGAACTGCGCAGGAAGCTGGAAACTGAGGGTGTGTCGCAGCTTCCGTGTAGACTGGATGCGATGTCTCTTTCAACTACACCGGACATCTGCACTCTTGAGCAATATATTATGTCGACAGGGCGGAGTGGCCGTCGCAATAAAGCTTAAGCCGACTCCCGTTTATCATTGTAGGTAGGAATTCTCCATCCAGCTTCGCAAGCTGAACTGCGCCTCCGTCTGTTATTTTTATTACCTGAAAAGGGCCTAACCAATGCACGCGAAACTTGCCTGGAAACTTGATGAATTTACTATCATAAAGGAGTACCAAGTCTCCTTCTTCAAAGTGCTTATGCTTAATGTGCCTGTCGTGCCAAGCTTTCTGTCTTGCCTTCTGTACCTGTTGATGAAATCCGGCCAAAAGTCTGTCTTCTTCTAAGGCAAGCAGTTGCGAAAGTCTCACATTCATAGTATCAGGATCTGCCATTTCTGTAATTTGCGCAATTCGGGGACTGGGAACAATGTATTCCATGGGCATAACTGCTTCTTGTCCATACACCAAGCTGAAAGGTGTGTGACCTGTTAGTTTCTTGCAAGTGGTTCTGTAAGCCCATAATACAGCTGTGACTCTAAGGTCCCAATCATCTCTTTGTTGATTACAGATTTTTGTCAGGGCATTCTCAAGAATCTTATTGAATGCTTCCACCGTACCATTAGCTTGAGGATGGTAGGGTGTAGTCTTATGGTGATTAATTTGAAATTCTTCAGTAAGGGCCTCTATAGTCTCATTGAGGAAATGTGTACCTTGATCACTCATGAGGATCACTGGGCATCCAAACCTAGTGATAATGTTCTCGAAAATGAACTGCGCGGCAGTAGCAGCGTCGCAGTTCTTAACTGGCTTCGCCTCAGCCCATCTGGTGAGGTATTCAGTAGCTGTAATGATATATCTTGCGCCAGTTCTTTTTCCTGGTGGGTTAATAGGTCCTACAAAGTCAATGGCCCATTTATCAAAAGCACGCAGTGTGATCTGGGGTCTTAGCGGCATTTCATCTCTCCGTGAGGGTTTTCCTGTGCGCTGGCACACATCACAACATTTACAGAATTCCTTAGTGTCCTTGTGCAATGTCGGCCACCAAAGACCTGCGGCTAATATCTTTTGCGCAGTCGGCTTTCCTGCGAAATGGCCTCCTGCGGTACCTGAATGCGCTTCTGCGATGATAGAGCTCTTTTCATGTGGTAAGATACATCTGCGCAAAATTTCGTCAGGGCCCAACTTATAAAGCTGGCCTGCTATCAAAGTGAAGTCTGCGGCTCTAACAACAAGTTGCTTTTTCTGCTGGATTGTAAGCTCAGCCGGCGCTTGTCCGGTAGTGAGAAACTCAAGAATATCAGAATAATATTCGTCTGCTGCTTGGATAGAAAACAACTGTGCGTCAGGCAGATTGTCCTCCAGACTCGTAGGTTCCTCTCCTGACTCTATTCTGGATAGATGGTCAGGCCCTGCATTCAGTCTGCCTGGCTTTACAATAACCTCAAAATCATACTCTTGAAAGAGCAGTAGCCATCTGCAAATTCTTCCTCCTAAAACTGGTTTATTGACCAAATATTTTAAGGCAGAATGGTCAGTATACATTTTAAAGTGAGCTCCTAACAGGTAGTGTCTGAATTTCTGTAGGGCATACACCATAGCTAATCCTTCCCTTTCTGTAGTGGTGTAATTCTTCTCAGCTGTAGATAGCTTTCTGCTGGAGTAAGCAATTGGGTGGTCAATACTTCCTTCTCCAGACTGTGTAAGCACGATTCCTAATGCTATGGAAGAAGCATCAACATGAACATGAAAAGGTTTTCTCCAGTCCGGGAAAACTAGAATAGGCGCTGTGATCATCTTTTCTTTAAGTGTGTCCAAGCTCTGTTGGCATTCTTCTGTCCAGTGGAACTTCGAATCCTTCTTCAGCAATCTTTCCATAGGTGCTGTGATCCTTGCATATCCTTTGATGAATTTTCTGTAGTATCCTGTATGTCCTAATGTAGTGCGCAATTGCTTAACTGAGTTGGGCGCAGGTAAGTTAGCAATGATGGCAACCTTCGCAGGATCCATCAGAAGTCCTTGTCTGCATACAATATGTCCCAACAAAATACCAAAGGGCGCACAAAATATACATTTTTTCAAGTTAAGGGAAATCTGATGCTGTCTACATTTTTCTAGCATCATGCGCAGATTCGCAATATGGTTCTTTAGTAATCCAAACACAGTCCAGTCATCAAAATAGACTTCTAAAAACTTGTGGATAAATTCTTTAAAAACAGCAACAACAACTCTAGAGAAGATAGCAGGTGCGTTTTTAAGACCAAAGGGCATTACCGTATACTGGAATGAGCCCCATTCAGTTGCAAAAGTAGTCTTGTGGCGGTCGTCCGGATGGATTCTGATCTGATGATATCCCGAGAAACCATCAGTGAAGGAGTAAGCCTCTTGTCCTCCAACATTATCAAGTACTTCATCTGTGAAAGGAGTGGGAAATGGATCGTGCGCTGATGCATCATTGAGTTTGCGCAAGTCGACGCAAATTCTTATTTCACCTTTCGTTTTCTTTTCTTGGACCACCATAGGACTAATCCAATCGCTTTCCTCTACTGGCTCAATAATTCCTGCTGCAAGCATCTTATCAATTTCTTCTTTGACTTTTTCTTTGTAGCGCGGGTTCAACCTGTATGGGCGCTGCTTTACTGGCTTGGCATCTGGTTTCAGAGGTATGCGCATCACTCCTAAGTCTCCTAGGATGCCTTTCATTTCTGTGAACTTGGTAGGAAAGATATCCTGGTAGTCACGTAATAAATCTGAAACATGCGCAACAGTTTCATCATCCCAATAATCTCCTATAGAAGCAAACTTTGGGTCAGCTTCTGTGCCAATGTTAACTTTCTTGAGCTTGATGTGTTCTGTGATGGCAGGGATATCAAGCTCAGGACCTTCAATATTGCGCGTCCCTTCTGATTCTGGGATATTGATGTTGCGAGGATCGTCCTCCTCATCTTCAGCGGTGAAGTTATAACATTCCAGGGCATGTTCTATCTGGACAGCCCAATCTGGTTGGGAATACTCTGTTACTGGATAGTGTTCAAATACCTTCTTTCTAATACACTTCAAAGCCTGATCAATGCTTGGATGTTCTGACTCAAAGCTGAAGGTAAGTTGAAAGCTTTCTATCATAAGAGCCCAAGTAAGAGTGCCTTTCCGTAATTCTGTTTCAGTATACCAATTCCTTGGAATTGTATCCAATGTGTGAATGAATCGGTGAACCCATTCATCTTCCGGAATATCTGACCATTGCTGAATACATGCTTCAATGTGTGACCTGGGGTCACTCTGTCCTTCATATTTGCGTAGCGCTTCGGCTGTGGTGTCCTGAAATCTGCGCAGTATCAATCTGCGACAGTCTTTCCATGTATAAATATTCTCCTTGTGCGCAATCCACCATCTTGCGGGTGTAGCGCGCAATGCTACGTCCAGTGCCTGTATGCGCTGTGGTTCTGAAAGCTTTTGTTCATATTCCTCTATGAATTTAGTTACTTCGGTTAGACCATCAAAAGTTGGAGTGTCAGTTAATTCTGTGCCAATCCATCGAATGGATTTAGTTATCATGGCGCAACGTCTTGCAGAAACCTCATGTAGACGATTCTGCCAGTTTTCCAATCCTGCATCTGAATCTGATGTGCACGAGCTATCACATCGCCAGCTGATATGGCCGTCCGCTGTGGGGTTGACATAGTCACTGTGGTTAGTGGTCATCTGGTACAAACTTTCCATGTGGCGCGCTTCCTCTTCTGCGCGAATGGGTTCTATATATCTTGGTCCTTGAATAGGATCAAGAGGTGCGATGACCCTGATCTGGTCATCCTCAAAGGTCATCTGTCTTTTCTTCAGGTTAATGACAGCCAAATTATCAAATGCCCAGTCTATTCCTAACAGCGCTGGGTATGGTCTACTATCATCCATAATTTTGATTACTTCAAAATCTGCAGAGCTTCTTACTCCTTCAATATCAATAGGTACATTGGGTAATCTGCCCAATGGAGAGACTCGTTGCTGATTTGCGAGTCTTAGCTGGATAGGGGATCTTGTAAGCTGAGGGATTCCCATCTGTTCCCATGTCTGCATAGTGAGAACATTGGCTTCGGAGCCCAAATCTAACATGACTTCATCCATTTCAAATGCTCCAATCTGCGCTGTGAGCCTCATCTCTTTTCCAGTTCTAATGTGGCTCCTGATCTGGTGAACAGCACACTGCGGTGTGTTCGTCGAAGCAGAGTGTTGGCACTGATCCAACAGGTGTTGGAGTTCTAGAGTTTCCTTTTCATTGCGCAACAGTTTTAAACATTGTCGCAGGAACGCATGAACACTGCCTAGTGCATGCTCCTCATCGTCATCAGGCCTTCCAGCTGTAGTGGCTTGTTCTTGTACCAGGTTGTCTTGTCTTAGCACTTGCGATCTACTAATGTTCTGCGGAATTGCGGCAGAACTTGAAGTTCTCGGATCTGAGAAATACTCTTGAGCTTGCTTGAATGCTTCTTTTTGCTTCTGCAGGTTAAGTGGGGCTGGTTTAATGTTAGCGCGGCGCACCCATTGCGTCGCTTGCTTTCCCGTTCCCATCTCTTGTGCACCAGTGGTTGCTCCACTGCGTGTCACTATATTAACTGTAGGGTCTGGTTCTCTTTTTTCTGCTCCAATCAACTGGATATTCTGATTGACCTGTGGTGTCTTTGCTTGCATCTTAGCCTGTAACTGAGGGCATTCTTCAATAATATGGTCAGAAGATTTACAATACCTGCAGAGGGTTGTAGGATTTTGGAAATCCCTAGCAAAATGACCTTGTGTTCCGCAATTATAACAAGTGATCTGTCCTCTTCCGCGACCAAAATTTGTTGTGCGTCCGCGTCCTCTGTAATTTGCTGCTCGGGCGTCCCGAGTTTGGTCATAAGGTGGACCTGCTGTGGGTCCTTGTGTCTCTGCTTGTACCCTATAAACATCATGCTTTCTTTCTATCATAAGATCATATGCTCTACAATTGTTCTCATCATGACCTACTGATTTACAGAAATTACAATATAGATTCTTTGGGGTTTGCACATATTTCTGGAGTAAGTGACATTCTTGTGGTCTATGACCTCTAGTTCTACAGATTTCACACCAAGGCCCTTGTGCCTGTGGTAAAGGATTAGGTGCTCCAGTTGCAATATAGTCTATGAAAACGGGACAATGGTCCTTTGAATGACCTTGGACTTTACATTTTGTACACCAAATTTCTTCCTTAATCTCCTTGCCTTTCTTAATATCATGCACTTGCAAGGTTAAGTTTGATAATTGGTTCTGTAAATGCGCAACATCGTTGCTTGTTCCTGCAATTGGCGAAGCTTCTAGTTTCATAGCCATTTCTAGAGCTTGTTCCTGAGTATTGAGATTCTGTTGCATAAGAGGAAGTCTAATGTGTGGGAGCAGCGCAGCAATGAACCATTCTTTATGTTGTTGTGGTGCAAACTCGAAGCTTACTTGATCTATCAAGGCTTTGAACTTCTGGTCAAAGTCCCATACTGATTCTGTAGGTAACTGTTTGATGTCTTTGAGCTCTGTTATACACTGTGATTCTGATTTAGGTTTCTTAAATTCCCGAATCATAGCATTTCTTACCTCAGCAAGCGTCCTATTCTGTGCTGCTGAGTATTTCATGAACCAAGTCAAGGCTCTTTCTCTTAGTGTGGTTGCTAACTGGACCAGTTTAACAGCATCGTCATTAATTTGCTTAATTGTCCAAATGGCTTCACATAAGAACCAGTGCTGCTCAGGGTCTTCTATCCCTGTTCCTCTAAAAGTTGGTAGCTTCATGTCATCACCCATCCTTCTTGCGCGGGTTTGAGGTGGAGGTACTGCAGCAGTGCCTCCGGGATGGTTAAACAAAGGTGGTACAGAGGTGCTAGAAGTACCGTGTGGGCTACTAGAAGGTGTTACTGTAGGATTATACTGAGCTCCGTCTGGTTTTTGTGGTGTAAAGGGGTAATAAGGGATATGAGCACTCCCTTGTCTTTCTATATGGCTTGCTCTAGGGACTTGGCTATCGTCTGGGCTAGACTCAAAAGAATATTGGTCAAGGCCTACTTTATATCGTTTTCCACTACGAGTGCAACCAATAACTTCAGGATCACTATCAGAATCTACGGACATTACTTGTCTATGCTATTCATCAGAAGCAATACATAGCTTTCCTTTTTCATACAGAAGCATTTTAATCCATAAGTTCAGAGAATTTAAGAACTTACCTCTATGTACTTGGAAGAAACTCCTCTCAGCTTCACTGAAACTCTTTCTTGTATCGACTGCAAATTCGGTAATGAAACCTTCCAGTAGACTATTCAACCAAAAGTCTACTGCGCGGGAAACAGAATTGTCGATCCGCTTCACAATACTGACTAGCTCGGGCGTCCACGTGACGGGTCGATCAACATGCAGCGTAGGTGTAGAATCTGCTAACTTGGCTATCCAAGCGTGTAACTCCAATGCAAACGTAACAAAGAAAATTTCGTAGAGGTCAGCATAAATATACTTCTGTAACCAGTCTTCTGTTTGAAACGTAAGGCTTCTATTTTCTTGTTCAGCAAACTCTTTAGCCTTTAGATCAAACCAATCTTCAAATGGTTCCCGGCAACGGAACCATTTGTTGGCTGCTTTACTGGGCAGACCCGGGTTTTAATGAAGCGCAGCAACAAAACCCCTTGGCGCACTGGCCCTCTCGGCAACGAGCTGCGCGGCAGCTCGAGGTCTCACCCGAAGTGGCTATGGGGGGGTTAAGGAATCAGGTTTCCTTAACCTGGGTGACGCGGAGATAGCTCTTCCTTTAATGGTTCCTGCGAAATCGGCGGTCGGACCTTCCCGCAGGCCGCTCGGCGCAGCTGTGTGGATTCCTTCCTTGGCAGGCCTACTGCGCAGTTTCTCCTCTCTAACGCAGCAGGCAACTATCCCTTGCGTCGACGTGCTAAATACTTCCTCACCCTTCACATCCAGCGCAGTAACGCAGTCTGCTCTCGCAGCAGCGACCGCGCGTTACTACCTCTTTAGTACTTAAAACACTTATAGCTATCAAGGGATCTTCCCAACTCACTCAAACAGTCACAAAGATAAGACAGGAGTCTTGCATACACAAATAATGAGCTCTAAACAGTTATCATTCACGCAAGCATTATAACAAGAAGATATAAGTGGCCTCATCTCCTCGAGGAAAACCACGTCCACGGGAGTGTTATATTAACCAGAAAAATGATAGAGTTATACAATATGCTGCGCACACAGCTGCAGCCTTAGATCTTTCCAGGAAACTCCACGCACACAGCTGGGAGCCCTTCTCTCAACTAGTCTCCTCTTTATGGAGATTACAAAGGCGCAGACGTCACACAGACTGTCTGGCAACTCAGGGATTAGCTCCTCGGCTATCCGATTTCCTCTCTAGTTCTACACTCTGGGTAGAAAATACAGAAGGATAATCAACACATGATCTATCCTTTAGACTGGATATCTAACAGTCTAACATCTAGCTCTCTCTAACTCTCTAACCCAACGTCTATCCATTACAATTATTCATATATATAGGTGGCCATGACGGTCACACCTTTACAAAACTGTGGGCCTTTCCCAACAGTGATTCCCAAAAACCCTAACCACGCACATGGCTAGGTGTACTGTAGGCGCCGCTTGCAGTCACGTCGCCGCTTCCTGCAGGCTCCATGAATTCCGGCGCAGATTGTGGGTATGGGCGATCGTCCTTCGCCTTCAATGCTCTGGTCCGTTGCTCCTCCTTGATCCGAGCAACCATAACTTCTGTACTTGAGCCTTTAAATGAGGGTAGCTGAGCCCTCTACTCCATCGCCTTATTTATTATGGTAGCTGAGCCACCTTCATTCTTCGATGACGTGCGTGCGAGCTCCGCAATTTCCGGTCCGTGATCTGCGCTGAGATCATCCATCTGGCACCGTACTGCGCACCGTCTCCTTCTTACCCAAAACTTAGTGCTTGTCCCAAAATTAGCACTTTCCTTCCATACTCATGCTTTTTCCCAAAATTCGCAGCTTTTACTATAGCTGCGACCTTGGCCCCAACAGGCCCCCAACACTCACTTGTGGCTCGCCCTCGAGCCACTCGCACTAGCGCGTGGTCGTTTGATTTGCGCATCTGCTTTTGCTTGAATCTCCGCGAATGTTTTCTGCCACTTTGCAATAGCGGAGTCCAATTCCTCAATACACTGATCAGCTGTTTGCACTGTTTCTGCGGTCGCTTCGCCTTTAGTGAGTGTATCAATGATCTCCTGAGACTCGGCAACCTCTTTGATTTTTGTCTCAACCTGGCCAACGATTTCAGCATACTCATCCATGAATGGCTGAATGCTGTTGGTGAGCTTCTCATCTTCAGTTCTGAGCTTGTGCAGTTGCTGCTGCATTTTGCGCACTTCGCCCATTTTCTTCATTTTTGGTAGGCCTGTTAGGGCCTTAGCTTCTTCATTGAGAACAGTGAGAGACTGTTCTGCAGCGTGCACCTGTTCTGACAGTCCCACTTTAAAAGGGAGGTTCACAAGCTCTGACCAAGCTTCCATAGCCTGGTCCATCAGGTTCTTGGCTTCCTGTACTCGATCTTTCATCCGTGTGGAAGCTCTGCTCAGTGCATCAAATTGTACCTGCGCATCATCCGTAAGATGCGCAGCAACGCGAGCTTCTAGCTCAGCAATCTGGGTTCTATGGCCTTCTGCCATAGCAGCTATTTCTTGCTCCAGGGTTTTCGCCCTTTCGCCAATAATTTGAACTTTTGCAACCAGAGGGAGGTCTGGTTGAATCTCGCAAGCCGGCAGTTCCTGGGAAATCTCTTCTATTGTGTTTCTGATGCCGGTGTCTTGCGCCTCATAGAGTGCAAGCTTCGCAGAGATATTCTTATTACTTTCTTTCAGCTCTATCTCCTGCGATTGCAGTCGTTGGTTTGCCTGGAAAGTAGAGAGCTCTCTAGCTCTCAACTCAAGAGAAACTTTCTCCTGTACAAGCTGTAAGGTCTCTATAGGAATTATAGACAAATTAATTTCTACAGGTCCAACTGTGCTTACCTGTAGTTCAGCTAGAGGATCTGGAAGTGTCATGCTGGTAGGCGGAATATGCACGACAGTGTGCCTTTCTGTGAGTTCTTCAACTCGCTCATCACTTGGAATTTCTTGTGGCGCCTGCGAAGTAGATGCTGGCGCATGGGTCTGCGCAATCCTTCCTGCGAGACCTTTCAATTCCACAAACTGTAAGTCTAGAGCACTTCGGATGTGAGCCTGCGTGTTCCTCATCTCACGAAATTGCTCTTTCAAGTATTTGTCGATCTCCGAGGGAATGGCCTCAGTGGGATGCGACACTTTCTGCTTCTTGGTGGCTGGTTCGGTTGAGCCTTCATCGCTTCTCTGCTCAGGGGCTTGCTTGCCCTTATCCTTCTCTTTCGCAGCGGCGGGTGGCATCGCAGATGCGAGGTCGGCTGCTGCTCTCCATTCGTCCGACCACGACTTAATGGTTTCTTCGACATCTTCTGTGGTCATCCTGTAAAGACCTAGCGCCCAGTCACCTGGAATGTCGCAAGGCCGAAGGTAAAGTTGATGGATGTCGGCAGTAAAAGCCAACTTCCCTTCATACAATGTGGCTGTCTCCTCGCTCAGCCTTGGCATATCTTGTATGGTATCTCGGAGGAGATAGTAGTACTCACAAAAGACAGCGCGATTCATCTTGCGCTTTGCGGGATTAGGGGAATCCCAGAGGTTGATGTAGCGCATGCCGGCAACCTCTCCTGCGCGGCGCGGAAGGAACTGAGTATTCGGGGGCTCCTTCCACCCGACGAGAGCGCATAAAATTAAAAGCCACGAAAAATGGAATGATTGGGATGCATTGTCCTGCACATTCAGGCAATCAGCCAAAAAAGAATTCAGCAGGAAGAGAGACCAGTTGTACTGTTCTCCCTCCGCAGCTGCGATAGCGAGCTCCACGACAGCTCCAGTAACTTCTTTTGGTCGGCACTTTGTGAGAAGTCTGCCTGCAAGCAGACTTCCTGTGAAGCGAAGTGCCTCATCTTCTACTGTCGTGAGGTCATAAGCCCGACCTCCTCTTGTCAAGTTATATTTCTGGACCAGCTTTGCAGCCAATTTTCGGTCCTTTTCCTTTCCCACAAAATGGATATTGGGATCCTTACCAACCTTAGATAGACCGGTGATACGGTGTATCAAATCAACATTTAGATCAATTGGCCTCCCGAGCCAAAGGTAACCTCCATGAACGCAGGATAGCAGTGTTTTAACGACTGCGTTCACTTCATTGCTACGCCCAAAGTGCGGTAGCTTCAACAAATTCAAGAGTCCAGGGCGCTCAAGATTTGCTGCAAATCCCTTCGGGATAAACTCGTCAACTTTTCTGGTGGGATTATGGACGATATCCAGATATCGGTCCAACTGGAACTGAGGATATGTCTTATAGTCTCCAAGGTTAAAATCAGAGAATTTAACCAATGGAATGTTTCCCAATAGTTGGCCTTCTACCCGCACACTAGCCGGTAGTGGCGGTAGCGGAATTGGATACTTTGCATTCTTCGGAATCTGTACATCCGGCGCATCATCTGGACGCGGCGGAATATAGTTCACCATAGACGCGAGCGGCTCTGGAACAGGTTCGTCCGGCTGCTGCTGAGATGCTCTTGTGCCTGGAGATGTTCTGGGATCAGTAGCACCAGGGTGTACGTAGGTCGAAGGCGTCACCGGAGTGGCCATGCCGAAATCTAAGCCTCGGCGTAGAAATTGACGAACAACTTCTTCAGTCGATAAATTCTCCATCGTGGACCAATGTAAATAACAAAACTCTGGGTAGCAAGTGGCGGACCTGCGTAGGGTATGGATGCTGAAAACAAGGGGAAATACTCTGCACACTCGGCTCTGAAAACAATAATTTAGATCTTGAAACACAACTATGCAACTCGAGACAGTAACCCGAAAATGATACAAGTGTGAGGTATTTATAGCCAGCGGGGATAGTAAATGCGACCAAGTGGGGTAACGTAGCTATAGGCGGCTACGGATGAGTTGACAACACGCTATCCTCCTTGCCGTAGCGGTGCATTTAGTGTGATTGACGGGTTCTGACAGCCTTCCGGGAGAAGCTAATGCTTTCGGCGCCTGAATTAACTGCAAATCCTTCGGAGATTAAGCCGAATCCGTCAGAACGGCTAGACTTAAATAGCGGCCTTATCCTTCATTTATTCAAACGCGGCTACATAACTGCTTGAATTCAAAATTTCCGGCGGGTCATTTCAACTTAGGAAACTGTGCCTCTATGGGTCCACAACAAAACTTTTTCAAGCGGCAAATTATCAAAGGGAACTCCGCAAGAGCGATAGTTCGACGGTCCAAAAACAAAAGTTCGCCAGAGCGCACCGATAAGCGCTCTTTTAGCAATTTTTATTCAGGATGCACGGATATTTCAAGGAACTGCGCAGGAAGCTGGAAACTGAGGGTGTGTCGCAGCTTCCGTGTAGACTGGATGCGATGTCTCTTTCAACTACACCGGACATCTGCACTCTTGAGCAATATATTATGTCGACAGGGCGGAGTGGCCGTCGCAATAAAGCTTAAGCCGACTCCCGTTTATCATTGTAGGTAGGAATTCTCCATCCAGCTTCGCAAGCTGAACTGCGCCTCCGTCTGTTATTTTTATTACCTGAAAAGGGCCTAACCAATGCACGCGAAACTTGCCTGGAAACTTGATGAATTTACTATCATAAAGGAGTACCAAGTCTCCTTCTTCAAAGTGCTTATGCTTAATGTGCCTGTCGTGCCAAGCTTTCTGTCTTGCCTTCTGTACCTGTTGATGAAATCCGGCCAAAAGTCTGTCTTCTTCTAAGGCAAGCAGTTGCGAAAGTCTCACATTCATAGTATCAGGATCTGCCATTTCTGTAATTTGCGCAATTCGGGGACTGGGAACAATGTATTCCATGGGCATAACTGCTTCTTGTCCATACACCAAGCTGAAAGGTGTGTGACCTGTTAGTTTCTTGCAAGTGGTTCTGTAAGCCCATAATACAGCTGTGACTCTAAGGTCCCAATCATCTCTTTGTTGATTACAGATTTTTGTCAGGGCATTCTCAAGAATCTTATTGAATGCTTCCACCGTACCATTAGCTTGAGGATGGTAGGGTGTAGTCTTATGGTGATTAATTTGAAATTCTTCAGTAAGGGCCTCTATAGTCTCATTGAGGAAATGTGTACCTTGATCACTCATGAGGATCACTGGGCATCCAAACCTAGTGATAATGTTCTCGAAAATGAACTGCGCGGCAGTAGCAGCGTCGCAGTTCTTAACTGGCTTCGCCTCAGCCCATCTGGTGAGGTATTCAGTAGCTGTAATGATATATCTTGCGCCAGTTCTTTTTCCTGGTGGGTTAATAGGTCCTACAAAGTCAATGGCCCATTTATCAAAAGCACGCAGTGTGATCTGGGGTCTTAGCGGCATTTCATCTCTCCGTGAGGGTTTTCCTGTGCGCTGGCACACATCACAACATTTACAGAATTCCTTAGTGTCCTTGTGCAATGTCGGCCACCAAAGACCTGCGGCTAATATCTTTTGCGCAGTCGGCTTTCCTGCGAAATGGCCTCCTGCGGTACCTGAATGCGCTTCTGCGATGATAGAGCTCTTTTCATGTGGTAAGATACATCTGCGCAAAATTTCGTCAGGGCCCAACTTATAAAGCTGGCCTGCTATCAAAGTGAAGTCTGCGGCTCTAACAACAAGTTGCTTTTTCTGCTGGATTGTAAGCTCAGCCGGCGCTTGTCCGGTAGTGAGAAACTCAAGAATATCAGAATAATATTCGTCTGCTGCTTGGATAGAAAACAACTGTGCGTCAGGCAGATTGTCCTCCAGACTCGTAGGTTCCTCTCCTGACTCTATTCTGGATAGATGGTCAGGCCCTGCATTCAGTCTGCCTGGCTTTACAATAACCTCAAAATCATACTCTTGAAAGAGCAGTAGCCATCTGCAAATTCTTCCTCCTAAAACTGGTTTATTGACCAAATATTTTAAGGCAGAATGGTCAGTATACATTTTAAAGTGAGCTCCTAACAGGTAGTGTCTGAATTTCTGTAGGGCATACACCATAGCTAATCCTTCCCTTTCTGTAGTGGTGTAATTCTTCTCAGCTGTAGATAGCTTTCTGCTGGAGTAAGCAATTGGGTGGTCAATACTTCCTTCTCCAGACTGTGTAAGCACGATTCCTAATGCTATGGAAGAAGCATCAACATGAACATGAAAAGGTTTTCTCCAGTCCGGGAAAACTAGAATAGGCGCTGTGATCATCTTTTCTTTAAGTGTGTCCAAGCTCTGTTGGCATTCTTCTGTCCAGTGGAACTTCGAATCCTTCTTCAGCAATCTTTCCATAGGTGCTGTGATCCTTGCATATCCTTTGATGAATTTTCTGTAGTATCCTGTATGTCCTAATGTAGTGCGCAATTGCTTAACTGAGTTGGGCGCAGGTAAGTTAGCAATGATGGCAACCTTCGCAGGATCCATCAGAAGTCCTTGTCTGCATACAATATGTCCCAACAAAATACCAAAGGGCGCACAAAATATACATTTTTTCAAGTTAAGGGAAATCTGATGCTGTCTACATTTTTCTAGCATCATGCGCAGATTCGCAATATGGTTCTTTAGTAATCCAAACACAGTCCAGTCATCAAAATAGACTTCTAAAAACTTGTGGATAAATTCTTTAAAAACAGCAACAACAACTCTAGAGAAGATAGCAGGTGCGTTTTTAAGACCAAAGGGCATTACCGTATACTGGAATGAGCCCCATTCAGTTGCAAAAGTAGTCTTGTGGCGGTCGTCCGGATGGATTCTGATCTGATGATATCCCGAGAAACCATCAGTGAAGGAGTAAGCCTCTTGTCCTCCAACATTATCAAGTACTTCATCTGTGAAAGGAGTGGGAAATGGATCGTGCGCTGATGCATCATTGAGTTTGCGCAAGTCGACGCAAATTCTTATTTCACCTTTCGTTTTCTTTTCTTGGACCACCATAGGACTAATCCAATCGCTTTCCTCTACTGGCTCAATAATTCCTGCTGCAAGCATCTTATCAATTTCTTCTTTGACTTTTTCTTTGTAGCGCGGGTTCAACCTGTATGGGCGCTGCTTTACTGGCTTGGCATCTGGTTTCAGAGGTATGCGCATCACTCCTAAGTCTCCTAGGATGCCTTTCATTTCTGTGAACTTGGTAGGAAAGATATCCTGGTAGTCACGTAATAAATCTGAAACATGCGCAACAGTTTCATCATCCCAATAATCTCCTATAGAAGCAAACTTTGGGTCAGCTTCTGTGCCAATGTTAACTTTCTTGAGCTTGATGTGTTCTGTGATGGCAGGGATATCAAGCTCAGGACCTTCAATATTGCGCGTCCCTTCTGATTCTGGGATATTGATGTTGCGAGGATCGTCCTCCTCATCTTCAGCGGTGAAGTTATAACATTCCAGGGCATGTTCTATCTGGACAGCCCAATCTGGTTGGGAATACTCTGTTACTGGATAGTGTTCAAATACCTTCTTTCTAATACACTTCAAAGCCTGATCAATGCTTGGATGTTCTGACTCAAAGCTGAAGGTAAGTTGAAAGCTTTCTATCATAAGAGCCCAAGTAAGAGTGCCTTTCCGTAATTCTGTTTCAGTATACCAATTCCTTGGAATTGTATCCAATGTGTGAATGAATCGGTGAACCCATTCATCTTCCGGAATATCTGACCATTGCTGAATACATGCTTCAATGTGTGACCTGGGGTCACTCTGTCCTTCATATTTGCGTAGCGCTTCGGCTGTGGTGTCCTGAAATCTGCGCAGTATCAATCTGCGACAGTCTTTCCATGTATAAATATTCTCCTTGTGCGCAATCCACCATCTTGCGGGTGTAGCGCGCAATGCTACGTCCAGTGCCTGTATGCGCTGTGGTTCTGAAAGCTTTTGTTCATATTCCTCTATGAATTTAGTTACTTCGGTTAGACCATCAAAAGTTGGAGTGTCAGTTAATTCTGTGCCAATCCATCGAATGGATTTAGTTATCATGGCGCAACGTCTTGCAGAAACCTCATGTAGACGATTCTGCCAGTTTTCCAATCCTGCATCTGAATCTGATGTGCACGAGCTATCACATCGCCAGCTGATATGGCCGTCCGCTGTGGGGTTGACATAGTCACTGTGGTTAGTGGTCATCTGGTACAAACTTTCCATGTGGCGCGCTTCCTCTTCTGCGCGAATGGGTTCTATATATCTTGGTCCTTGAATAGGATCAAGAGGTGCGATGACCCTGATCTGGTCATCCTCAAAGGTCATCTGTCTTTTCTTCAGGTTAATGACAGCCAAATTATCAAATGCCCAGTCTATTCCTAACAGCGCTGGGTATGGTCTACTATCATCCATAATTTTGATTACTTCAAAATCTGCAGAGCTTCTTACTCCTTCAATATCAATAGGTACATTGGGTAATCTGCCCAATGGAGAGACTCGTTGCTGATTTGCGAGTCTTAGCTGGATAGGGGATCTTGTAAGCTGAGGGCTTCCCATCTGTTCCCATGTCTGCATAGTGAGAACATTGGCTTCGGAGCCCAAATCTAACATGACTTCATCCATTTCAAATGCTCCAATCTGCGCTGTGAGCCTCATCTCTTTTCCAGTTCTAATGTGGCTCCTGATCTGGTGAACAGCACACTGCGGTGTGTTCGTCGAAGCAGAGTGTTGGCACTGATCCAACAGGTGTTGGAGTTCTAGAGTTGCCTTTTCATTGCGCAACAGTTTTAAACATTGTCGCAGGAACGCATGAACACTGCCTAGTGCATGCTCCTCATCGTCATCAGGCCTTCCAGCTGTAGTGGCTTGTTCTTGTACCAGGTTGTCTTGTCTTAGCACTTGCGATCTACTAATGTTCTGCGGAATTGCGGCAGAACTTGAAGTTCTCGGATCTGAGAAATACTCTTGAGCTTGCTTGAATGCTTCTTTTTGCTTCTGCAGGTTAAGTGGGGCTGGTTTAATGTTAGCGCGGCGCACCCATTGCGTCGCTTGCTTTCCCGTTCCCATCTCTTGTGCACCAGTGGTTGCTCCACTGCGTGTCACTATATTAACTGTAGGGTCTGGTTCTCTTTTTTCTGCTCCAATCAACTGGATATTCTGATTGACCTGTGGTGTCTTTGCTTGCATCTTAGCCTGTAACTGAGGGCATTCTTCAATAATATGGTCAGAAGATTTACAATACCTGCAGAGGGTTGTAGGATTTTGGAAATCCCTAGCAAAATGACCTTGTGTTCCGCAATTATAACAAGTGATCTGTCCTCTTCCGCGACCAAAATTTGTTGTGCGTCCGCGTCCTCTGTAATTTGCTGCTCGGGCGTCCCGAGTTTGGTCATAAGGTGGACCTGCTGTGGGTCCTTGTGTCTCTGCTTGTACCCTATAAACATCATGCTTTCTTTCTATCATAAGATCATATGCTCTACAATTGTTCTCATCATGACCTACTGATTTACAGAAATTACAATATAGATTCTTTGGGGTTTGCACATATTTCTGGAGTAAGTGACATTCTTGTGGTCTATGACCTCTAGTTCTACAGATTTCACACCAAGGCCCTTGTGCCTGTGGTAAAGGATTAGGTGCTCCAGTTGCAATATAGTCTATGAAAACGGGACAATGGTCCTTTGAATGACCTTGGACTTTACATTTTGTACACCAAATTTCTTCCTTAATCTCCTTGCCTTTCTTAATATCATGCACTTGCAAGGTTAAGTTTGATAATTGGTTCTGTAAATGCGCAACATCGTTGCTTGTTCCTGCAATTGGCGAAGCTTCTAGTTTCATAGCCATTTCTAGAGCTTGTTCCTGAGTATTGAGATTCTGTTGCATAAGAGGAAGTCTAATGTGTGGGAGCAGCGCAGCAATGAACCATTCTTTATGTTGCTGTGGTGCAAACTC
The DNA here is from genome assembly GCA_027924585.1 of Larix kaempferi. Lineage (NCBI taxonomy): Eukaryota > Viridiplantae > Streptophyta > Pinopsida > Pinales > Pinaceae > Larix > Larix kaempferi. The sequence goes on from BSBM01000368.1 coordinate 12,707,567, forward strand.
GAAGCTTACTTGATCTATCAAGGCTTTGAACTTCTGGTCAAAGTCCCATACTGATTCTGTAGGTAACTGTTTGATTTTTTTGAGCTCTGTTATACACTGTGATTCTGATTTAGGTTTCTTAAATTCCCGAATCATAGCATTTCTTACCTCAGCAAGCGTCCTATTCTGTGCTGCTGAGTATTTCATGAACCAAGTCAAGGCTCTTTCTCTTAGTGTGGTTGCTAACTGGACCAGTTTAACAGCATCGTCATTAATTTGCTTAATTGTCCAAATGGCTTCACATAAGAACCAGTGCTGCTCAGGGTCTTCTATCCCTGTTCCTCTAAAAGTTGGTAGCTTCATGTCATCACCCATCCTTCTTGCGCGGGTTTGAGGTGGAGGTACTGCAGCAGTGCCTCCGGGATGGTTAAACAAAGGTGGTACAGAGGTGCTAGAAGTACCGTGTGGGCTACTAGAAGGTGTTACTGTAGGATTATACTGAGCTCCGTCTGGTTTTTGTGGTGTAAAGGGGTAATAAGGGATATGAGCACTCCCTTGTCTTTCTATATGGCTTGCTCTAGGGACTTGGCTATCGTCTGGGCTAGACTCAAAAGAATATTGGTCAAGGCCTACTTTATATCGTTTTCCACTACGAGTGCAACCAATAACTTCAGGATCACTATCAGAATCTACGGACATTACTTGTCTATGCTATTCATCAGAAGCAATACATAGCTTTCCTTTTTCATACAGAAGCATTTTAATCCATAAGTTCAGAGAATTTAAGAACTTACCTCTGTGTACTTGGAAGAAACTCCTCTCAGCTTCACTGAAACTCTTTCTTGTATCGACTGCAAATTCGGTAATGAAACCTTCCAGTAGACTATTCAACCAAAAGTCTACTGCGCGGGAAACAGAATTGTCGATCCGCTTCACAATACTGACTAGCTCGGGCGTCCACGTGACGGGTCGATCAACATGCAGCGTAGGTGTAGAATCTGCTAACTTGGCTATCCAAGCGTGTAACTCCAATGCAAACGTAACAAAGAAAATTTCGTAGAGGTCAGCATAAATATACTTCTGTAACCAGTCTTCTGTTTGAAACGTAAGGCTTCTATTTTCTTGTTCAGCAAACTCTTTAGCCTTTAGATCAAACCAATCTTCAAATGGTTCCCGGCAACGGAACCATTTGTTGGCTGCTTTACTGGGCAGACCCGGGTTTTAATGGAAGCGCAGCAACAAAACCCCTTGGCGCACTGGCCCTCTCGGCAACGAGCTGCGCGGCAGCTCGAGGTCTCACCCGAAGTGGCTATGGGGGGGTTAAGGAATCAGGTTTCCTTAACCTGGGTGACGCGGAGATAGCTCTTCCTTTAATGGTTCCTGCGAAATCGGCGGTCGGACCTTCCCGCAGGCCGCTCGGCGCAGCTGCGTGGATTCCTTCCTTGGCAGGCCTACTGCGCAGTTTCTCCTCTCTAACGCAGCAGGCAACTATCCCTTGCGTCGACGTGCTAAATACTTCCTCACCCTTCACATCCAGCGCAGTAACGCAGTCTGCTCTCGCAGCAGCGACCGCGCGTTACTACCTCTTTAGTACTTAAAACACTTATAGCTATCAAGGGATCTTCCCAACTCACTCAAACAGTCACAAAGATAAGACAGGAGTCTTGCATACACAAATAATGAGCTCTAAACAGTTATCATTCACGCAAGCATTATAACAAGAAGATATAAGTGACCTCATCTCCTCGAGGAAAACCACGTCCACGGGAGTGTTATATTAACCAGAAAAATGATAGAGTTATACAATATGCTGCGCACACAGCTGCAGCCTTAGATCTTTCCAGGAAACTCCACGCACACAGCTGGGAGCCCTTCTCTCAACTAGTCTCCTCTCTATGGAGATTACAAAGGCGCAGACGTCACACAGACTGTCTGGCAACTCAGGGATTAGCTCCTCGGCTATCCGATTTCCTCTCTAGTTCTACACTCTGGGTAGAAAATACAGAAGGATAATCAACACATGATCTATCCTTTAGACTGGATATCTAACAGTCTAACATCTAGCTCTCTCTAACTCTCTAACCCAACGTCTATCCATTACAATTATTCATATATATAGGTGGCCATGACGGTCACACCTTTACAAAACTGTGGGCCTTTCCCAACAGTGATTCCCAAAAACCCTAACCACGCACATGGCTAGGTGTACTGTAGGCGCCGCTTGCAGTCACGTCGCCGCTTCCTGCAGGCTCCATGAATTCCGGCGCAGATTGTGGGTATGGGCGATCGTCCTTCGCCTTCAATGCTCTGGTCCGTTGCTCCTCCTTGATCCGAGCAACCATAACTTCTGTACTTGAGCCTTTAAATGAGGGTAGCTGAGCCCTCTACTCCATCGCCTTATTTATTATGGTAGCTGAGCCACCTTCATTCTTCGATGACGTGCGTGCGAGCTCCGCAATTTCCGGTCCGTGATCTGCGCTGAGATCATCCATCTGGCACCGTACTGCGCACCGTCTCCTTCTTACCCAAAACTTAGTGCTTGTCCCAAAATTAGCACTTTCCTTCCATACTCATGCTTTTTCCCAAAATTCGCAGCTTTTACTATAGCTGCGACCTTGGCCCCAACAGGCCCCCAACACTCACTTGTGGCTCGCCCTCGAGCCACTCGCACTAGCGCGTGGTCGTTTGATTTGCGCATCTGCTTTTGCTTGAATCTCCGCGAATGTTTTCTGCCACTTTGCAATAGCGGAGTCCAATTCCTCAATACACTGATCAGCTGTTTGCACTGTTTCTGCGGTCGCTTCGCCTTTAGTGAGTGTATCAATGATCTCCTGAGACTCGGCAACCTCTTTGATTTTTGTCTCAACCTGGCCAACGATTTCAGCATACTCATCCATGAATGGCTGAATGCTGTTGGTGAGCTTCTCATCTTCAGTTCTGAGCTTGTGCAGTTGCTGCTGCATTTTGCGCACTTCGCCCATTTTCTTCATTTTTGGTAGGCCTGTTAGGGCCTTAGCTTCTTCATTGAGAACAGTGAGAGACTGTTCTGCAGCGTGCACCTGTTCTGACAGTCCCACTTTAAAAGGGAGGTTCACAAGCTCTGACCAAGCTTCCATAGCCTGGTCCATCAGGTTCTTGGCTTCCTGTACTCGATCTTTCATCCGTGTGGAAGCTCTGCTCAGTGCATCAAATTGTACCTGCGCATCATCCGTAAGATGCGCAGCAACGCGAGCTTCTAGCTCAGCAATCTGGGTTCTATGGCCTTCTGCCATAGCAGCTATTTCTTGCTCCAGGGTTTTCGCCCTTTCGCCAATAATTTGAACTTTTGCAACCAGAGGGAGGTCTGGTTGAATCTCGCAAGCCGGCAGTTCCTGGGCAATCTCTTCTATTGCGTTTCTGATGCCGGTGTCTTGCGCCTCATAGAGTGCAAGCTTCGCAGAGATATTCTTATTACTTTCTTTCAGCTCTATCTCCTGCGATTGCAGTCGTTGGTTTGCCTGGAAAGTAGAGAGCTCTCTAGCTCTCAACTCAAGAGAAACTTTCTCCTGTACAAGCTGTAAGGTCTCTATAGGAATTATAGACAAATTAATTTCTACAGGTCCAACTGTGCTTACCTGTAGTTCAGCTAGAGGATCTGGAAGTGTCATGCTGGTAGGCGGAATATGCACGACAGTGTGCCTTTCTGTGAGTTCTTCAACTCGCTCATCACTTGGAATTTCTTGTGGCGCCTGCGAAGTAGATGCTGGCGCATGGGTCTGCGCAATCCTTCCTGCGAGACCTTTCAATTCCACAAACTGTAAGTCTAGAGCACTTCGGATGTGAGCCTGCGTGTTCCTCATCTCACGAAATTGCTCTTTCAAGTATTTGTCGATCTTCGAGGGAATGGCCTCAGTGGGATGCGACACTTTCTGCTTCTTGGTGGCTGGTTCGGTTGAGCCTTCATCGCTTCTCTGCTCAGGGGCTTGCTTGCCCTTATCCTTCTCTTTCGCAGCGGCGGGTGGCATCGCAGATGCGAGGTCGGCTGCTGCTCTCCATTCGTCCGACCACGACTTAATGGTTTCTTCGACATCTTCTGTGGTCATCCTGTAAAGACCTAGCGCCCAGTCACCTGGAATGTCGCAAGGCCGAAGGTAAAGTTGATGGATGTCGGCAGTAAAAGCCAACTTCCCTTCATACAATGTGGCTGTCTCCTCGCTCAGCCTTGGCATATCTTGTATGGTATCTCGGAGGAGATAGTAGTACTCACAAAAGACAGCGCGATTCATCTTGCGCTTTGCGGGATTAGGGGAATCCCAGAGGTTGATGTAGCGCATGCCGGCAACCTCTCCTGCGCGGCGCGGAAGGAACTGAGTATTCGGGGGCTCCTTCCACCCGACGAGAGCGCATAAAATTAAAAGCCACGAAAAATGGAATGATTGGGATGCATTGTCCTGCACATTCAGGCAATCAGCCAAAAAAGAATTCAGCAGGAAGAGAGACCAGTTGTACTGTTCTCCCTCCGCAGCTGCGATAGCGAGCTCCACGACAGCTCCAGTAACTTCTTTTGGTCGGCACTTTGTGAGAAGTCTGCCTGCAAGCAGACTTCCTGTGAAGCGAAGTGCCTCATCTTCTACTGTCGTGAGGTCATAAGCCCGACCTCCTCTTGTCAAGTTATATTTCTGGACCAGCTTTGCAGCCAATTTTCGGTCCTTTTCCTTTCCCACAAAATGGATATTGGGATCCTTACCAACCTTAGATAGACCGGTGATACGGTGTATCAAATCAACATTTAGATCAATTGGCCTCCCGAGCCAAAGGTAACCTCCATGAACGCAGGATAGCAGTGTTTTAACGACTGCGTTCACTTCATTGCTACGCCCAAAGTGCGGTAGCTTCAACAAATTCAAGAGTCCAGGGCGCTCAAGATTTGCTGCAAATCCCTTCGGGATAAACTCGTCAACTTTTCTGGTGGGATTATGGACGATATCCAGATATCGGTCCAACTGGAACTGAGGATATGTCTTATAGTCTCCAAGGTTAAAATCAGAGAATTTAACCAATGGAATTTTTCCCAATAGTTGGCCTTCTACCCGCACACTAGCCGGTAGTGGCGGTAGCGGAATTGGATACTTTGCATTCTTCGGAATCTGTACATCCGGCGCATCATCTGGACGCGGCGGAATATAGTTCACCATAGACGTGAGCGGCTCTGGAACAGGTTCGTCCGGCTGCTGCTGAGATGCTCTTGTGCCTGGAGATGTTCTGGGATCAGTAGCACCAGGGTGTACGTAGGTCGAAGGCGTCACCGGAGTGGCCATGCCGAAATCTAAGCCTCGGCGTAGAAATTGACGAACAACTTCTTCAGTCGATAAATTCTCCATCGTGGACCAATGTAAATAACAAAACTCTGGGTAGCAAGTGGCGGACCTGCGTAGGGTATGGATGCTGAAAACAAGGGGAAATACTCTGCACACTCGGCTCTGAAAACAATAATTTAGATCTTGAAACACAACTATGCAACTCGAGACAGTAACCCGAAAATGATACAAGTGTGAGGTATTTATAGCCAGCGGGGATAGTAAATGCGACCAAGTGGGGTAACGTAGCTATAGGCGGCTACGGATGAGTTGACAACACGCTATCCTCCTTGCCGTAGCGGTGCATTTAGTGTGATTGACGGGTTCTGACAGCCTTCCGGGAGAAGCTAATGCTTTCGGCGCCTGAATTAACTGCAAATCCTTCGGAGATTAAGCCGAATCCGTCAGAACGGCTAGACTTAAATAGCGGCCTTATCCTTCATTTATTCAAACGCGGCTACATAACTGCTTGAATTCAAAATTTCCGGCGGGTCATTTCAACTTAGGAAACTGTGCCTCTATGGGTCCACAACAAAACTTTTTCAAGCGGCAAATTATCAAAGGGAACTCCGCAAGAGCGATAGTTCGACGGTCCAAAAACAAAAGTTCGCCAGAGCGCACCGATAAGCGCTCTTTTAGCAATTTTTATTCAGGATGCACGGATATTTCAAGGAACTGCGCAGGAAGCTGGAAACTGAGGGTGTGTCGCAGCTTCCGTGTAGACTGGATGCGATGTCTCTTTCAACTACACCGGACATCTGCACTCTTGAGCAATATATTATGTCGACAGGGCGGAGTGGCCGTCGCAATAAAGCTTAAGCCGACTCCCGTTTATCATTGTAGGTAGGAATTCTCCATCCAGCTTCGCAAGCTGAACTGCGCCTCCGTCTGTTATTTTTATTACCTGAAAAGGGCCTAACCAATGCACGCGAAACTTGCCTGGAAACTTGATGAATTTACTATCATAAAGGAGTACCAAGTCTCCTTCTTCAAAGTGCTTATGCTTAATGTGCCTGTCGTGCCAAGCTTTCTGTCTTGCCTTCTGTACCTGTTGATGAAATCCGGCCAAAAGTCTGTCTTCTTCTAAGGCAAGCAGTTGCGAAAGTCTCACATTCATAGTATCAGGATCTGCCATTTCTGTAATTTGCGCAATTCGGGGACTGGGAACAATGTATTCCATGGGCATAACTGCTTCTTGTCCATACACCAAGCTGAAAGGTGTGTGACCTGTTAGTTTCTTGCAAGTGGTTCTGTAAGCCCATAATACAGCTGTGACTCTAAGGTCCCAATCATCTCTTTGTTGATTACAGATTTTTGTCAGGGCATTCTCAAGAATCTTATTGAATGCTTCCACCGTACCATTAGCTTGAGGATGGTAGGGTGTAGTCTTATGGTGATTAATTTGAAATTCTTCAGTAAGGGCCTCTATAGTCTCATTGAGGAAATGTGTACCTTGATCACTCATGAGGATCACTGGGCATCCAAACCTAGTGATAATGTTCTCGAAAATGAACTGCGCGGCAGTAGCAGCGTCGCAGTTCTTAACTGGCTTCGCCTCAGCCCATCTGGTGAGGTATTCAGTAGCTGTAATGATATATCTTGCGCCAGTTCTTTTTCCTGGTGGGTTAATAGGTCCTACAAAGTCAATGGCCCATTTATCAAAAGCACGCAGTGTGATCTGGGGTCTTAGCGGCATTTCATCTCTCCGTGAGGGTTTTCCTGTGCGCTGGCACACATCACAACATTTACAGAATTCCTTAGTGTCCTTGTGCAATGTCGGCCACCAAAGACCTGCGGCTAATATCTTTTGCGCAGTCGGCTTTCCTGCGAAATGGCCTCCTGCGGTACCTGAATGCGCTTCTGCGATGATAGAGCTCTTTTCATGTGGTAAGATACATCTGCGCAAAATTTCGTCAGGGCCCAACTTATAAAGCTGGCCTGCTATCAAAGTGAAGTCTGCGGCTCTAACAACAAGTTGCTTTTTCTGCTGGATTGTAAGCTCAGCCGGCGCTTGTCCGGTAGTGAGAAACTCAAGAATATCAGAATAATATTCGTCTGCTGCTTGGATAGAAAACAACTGTGCGTCAGGCAGATTGTCCTCCAGACTCGTAGGTTCCTCTCCTGACTCTATTCTGGATAGATGGTCAGGCCCTGCATTCAGTCTGCCTGGCTTTACAATAACCTCAAAATCATACTCTTGAAAGAGCAGTAGCCATCTGCAAATTCTTCCTCCTAAAACTGGTTTATTGACCAAATATTTTAAGGCAGAATGGTCAGTATACATTTTAAAGTGAGCTCCTAACAGGTAGTGTCTGAATTTCTGTAGGGCATACACCATAGCTAATCCTTCCCTTTCTGTAGTGGTGTAATTCTTCTCAGCTGTAGATAGCTTTCTGCTGGAGTAAGCAATTGGGTGGTCAATACTTCCTTCTCCAGACTGTGTAAGCACGATTCCTAATGCTATGGAAGAAGCATCAACATGAACATGAAAAGGTTTTCTCCAGTCCGGGAAAACTAGAATAGGCGCTGTGATCATCTTTTCTTTAAGTGTGTCCAAGCTCTGTTGGCATTCTTCTGTCCAGTGGAACTTCGAATCCTTCTTCAGCAATCTTTCCATAGGTGCTGTGATCCTTGCATATCCTTTGATGAATTTTCTGTAGTATCCTGTATGTCCTAATGTAGTGCGCAATTGCTTAACTGAGTTGGGCGCAGGTAAGTTAGCAATGATGGCAACCTTCGCAGGATCCATCAGAAGTCCTTGTCTGCATACAATATGTCCCAACAAAATACCAAAGGGCGCACAAAATATACATTTTTTCAAGTTAAGGGAAATCTGATGCTGTCTACATTTTTCTAGCATCATGCGCAGATTCGCAATATGGTTCTTTAGTAATCCAAACACAGTCCAGTCATCAAAATAGACTTCTAAAAACTTGTGGATAAATTCTTTAAAAACAGCAACAACAACTCTAGAGAAGATAGCAGGTGCGTTTTTAAGACCAAAGGGCATTACCGTATACTGGAATGAGCCCCATTCAGTTGCAAAAGTAGTCTTGTGGCGGTCGTCCGGATGGATTCTGATCTGATGATATCCCGAGAAACCATCAGTGAAGGAGTAAGCCTCTTGTCCTCCAACATTATCAAGTACTTCATCTGTGAAAGGAGTGGGAAATGGATCGTGCGCTGATGCATCATTGAGTTTGCGCAAGTCGACGCAAATTCTTATTTCACCTTTCGTTTTCTTTTCTTGGACCACCATAGGACTAATCTAATCGCTTTCCTCTACTGGCTCAATAATTCCTGCTGCAAGCATCTTATCAATTTCTTCTTTGACTTTTTCTTTGTAGCGCGGGTTCAACCTGTATGGGCGCTGCTTTACTGGCTTGGCATCTGGTTTCAGAGGTATGCGCATCACTCCTAAGTCTCCTAGGATGCCTTTCATTTCTGTGAACTTGGTAGGAAAGATATCCTGGTAGTCACGTAATAAATCTGAAACATGCGCAACAGTTTCATCATCCCAATAATCTCCTATAGAAGCAAACTTTGGGTCAGCTTCTGTGCCAATGTTAACTTTCTTGAGCTTGATGTGTTCTGTGATGGCAGGGATATCAAGCTCAGGACCTTCAATATTGCGCGTCCCTTCTGATTCTGGGATATTGATGTTGCGAGGATCGTCCTCCTCATCTTCAGCGGTGAAGTTATAACATTCCAGGGCATGTTCTATCTGGACAGCCCAATCTGGTTGGGAATACTCTGTTACTGGATAGTGTTCAAATACCTTCTTTCTAATACACTTCAAAGCCTGATCAATGCTTGGATGTTCTGACTCAAAGCTGAAGGTAAGTTGAAAGCTTTCTATCATAAGAGCCCAAGTAAGAGTGCCTTTCCGTAATTCTGTTTCAGTATACCAATTCCTTGGAATTGTATCCAATGTGTGAATGAATCGGTGAACCCATTCATCTTCCGGAATATCTGACCATTGCTGAATACATGCTTCAATGTGTGACCTGGGGTCACTCTGTCCTTCATATTTGCGTAGCGCTTCGGCTGTGGTGTCCTGAAATCTGCGCAGTATCAATCTGCGACAGTCTTTCCATGTATAAATATTCTCCTTGTGCGCAATCCACCATCTTGTGGGTGTAGCGCGCAATGCTACGTCCAGTGCCTGTATGCGCTGTGGTTCTGAAAGCTTTTGTTCATATTCCTCTATGAATTTAGTTACTTCGGTTAGACCATCAAAAGTTGAAGTGTCAGTTAATTATGTGCCAATCCATCGAATGGATTTAGTTATCATGGCGCAACGTCTTGCAGAAACCTCATGTAGACGATTCTGCCAGTTTTCCAATCCTGCATCTGAATCTGATGTGCACGAGCTATCACATCGCCAGCTGATATGGCCGTCCGCTGTGGGGTTGACATAGTCACTATGGTTAGTGGTCATCTGGTACAAACTTTCCATGTGGCGCGCTTCCTCTTCTGCGCGAATGGGTTCTATATATCTTGGTCCTTGAATAGGATCAAGAGGTGCGATGACCCTGATCTGGTCATCCTCAAAGGTCATCTGTCTTTTCTTCAAGTTAATGACAGCCAAATTATCAAATGCCCAGTCTATTCCTAACAGCGCTGGGTATGGTCTACTATCATCCATAATTTTGATTACTTCAAAATCTGCAGAGCTTCTTACTCCTTCAATATCAATAGGTACATTGGGTAATCTGCCCAATGGAGAGACTCGTTGCTGATTTGCGAGTCTTAGCTGGATAGGGGATCTTGTAAGCTGAGGGCTTCCCATCTGTTCCCATGTCTGCATAGTGAGAACATTGGCTTCGGAGCCCAAATCTAACATGACTTCATCCATTTCAAATGCTCCAATCTGCGCTGTGAGCCTCATCTCTTTTCCAGTTCTAATGTGGCTCCTGATCTGGTGAACAGCACACTGCGGTGTGTTCGTCGAAGCAGAGTGTTGGCACTGATCCAACAGGTGTTGGAGTTCTAGAGTTGCCTTTTCATTGCGCAACAGTTTTAAACATTGTCGCAGGAACGCATGAACACTGCCTAGTGCATGCTCCTCATCGTCATCAGGCCTTCCAGCTGTAGTGGCTTGTTCTTGTACCAGGTTGTCTTGTCTTAGCACTTGCGATCTACTAATGTTCTGCGGAATTGCGGCAGAACTTGAAGTTCTCGGATCTGAGAAATACTCTTGAGCTTGCTTGAATGCTTCTTTTTGCTTCTGCAGGTTAAGTGGGGCTGGTTTAATGTTAGCGCGGCGCACCCATTGCGTCGCTTGCTTTCCCGTTCCCATCTCTTGTGCACCAGTGGTTGCTCCACTGCGTGTCACTATATTAACTGTAGGGTCTGGTTCTCTTTTTTCTGCTCCAATCAACTGGATATTCTGATTGACCTGTGGTGTCTTTGCTTGCATCTTAGCCTGTAACTGAGGGCATTCTTCAATAATATGGTCAGAAGATTTACAATACCTGCAGAGGGTTGTAGGATTTTGGCAATCCCTAGCAAAATGACCTTGTGTTCCGCAATTATAACAAGTGATCTGTCCTCTTCCGCGACCAAAATTTGTTGTGCGTCCGCGTCCTCTGTAATTTGCTGCTCGGGCGTCCCGAGTTTGGTCATAAGGTGGACCTGTTGTGGGTCCTTGTGTCTCTGCTTGTACCCTATAAACATCATGCTTTCTTTCTATCATAAGATCATATGCTCTACAATTGTTCTCATCATGACCTACTGATTTACAGAAATTACAATATAGATTCTTTGGGGTTTGCACATATTTCTGGAGTAAGTGACATTCTTGTGGTCTATGACCTCTAGTTCTACAGATTTCACACCAAGGCCCTTGTGCCTGTGGTAAAGGATTAGGTGCTCCAGTTGCAATATAGTCTATGAAAACGGGACAATGGTCCTTTGAATGACCTTGGACTTTACATTTTGTACACCAAATTTCTTCCTTAATCTCCTTGCCTTTCTTAATATCATGCACTTGCAAGGTTAAGTTTGATAATTGGTTCTGTAAATGCGCAACATCGTTGCTTGTTCCTGCAATTGGCGAAGCTTCTAGTTTCATAGCCATTTCTAGAGCTTGTTCCTGAGTATTGAGATTCTGTTGCATAAGAGGAAGTCTAATGTGTGGGAGCAGCGCAGCAATGAACCATTCTTTATGTTGCTGTGGTGCAAACTCGAAGCTTACTTGATCTATCAAGGCTTTGAACTTCTGGTCAAAGTCCCATACTGATTCTGTAGGTAACTGTTTGATGTCTTTGAGCTCTGTTATACACTGTGATTCTGATTTAGGTTTCTTAAATTCCCGAATCATAGCATTTCTTACCTCAGCAAGCGTCCTATTCTGTGCTGCTGAGTATTTCATGAACCAATTCAAGGCTCTTTCTCTTAGTGTGGTTGCTAACTGGACCAGTTTAACAGCATCGTCATTAATTTGCTTAATTGTCCAAATGGCTTCACATAAGAACCAGTGCTGCTCAGGGTCTTCTATCCCTATTCCTCTAAAAGTTGGTAGCTTCATGTCATCACCCATCCTTCTTGCGCGGGTTTGAGGTGGAGGTACTGCAGCAGTGCCTCCGGGATGGTTAAACAAAGGTGGTACAGAGGTGCTAGAAGTACCGTGTGGGCTACTAGAAGGTGTTACTGTAGGATTATACTGAGCTCCGTCTGGTTTTTGTGGTGTAAAGGGGTAATAAGGGATATGAGCACTCCCTTGTCTTTCTATATGGCTTGCTCTAGGGACTTGGCTATCGTCTGGGCTAGACTCAAAAGAATATTGGTCAAGGCCTACTTTATATCGTTTTCCACTACGAGTGCAACCAATAACTTCAGGATCACTATCAGAATCTACGGACATTACTTGTCTATGCTATTCATCAGAAGCAATACATAGCTTTCCTTTTTCATACAGAAGCATTTTAATCCATAAGTTCAGAGAATTTAAGAACTTACCTCTGTGTACTTGGAAGAAACTCCTCTCAGCTTCACTGAAACTCTTTCTTGTATCGACTGCAAATTCGGTAATGAAACCTTCCAGTAGACTATTCAACCAAAAGTCTACTGCGCGGGAAACAGAATTGTCGATCCGCTTCACAATACTGACTAGCTCGGGCGTCCACGTGACGGGTCGATCAACATGCAGCGTAGGTGTAGAATCTGCTAACTTGGCTATCCAAGCGTGTAACTCCAATGCAAACGTAACAAAGAAAATTTCGTAGAGGTCAGCATAAATATACTTCTGTAACCAGTCTTCTGTTTGAAACGTAAGGCTTCTATTTTCTTGTTCAGCAAACTCTTTAGCCTTTAGATCAAACCAATCTTCAAATGGTTCCCGGCAACGGAACCATTTGTTGGATGCTTTACTGGGCAGACCCGGGTTTTAATGAAGCGCAGCAACAAAACCCCTTGGCGCACTGGCCCTCTCGGCAACGAGCTGCGCGGCAGCTCGAGGTCTCACCCGAAGTGGCTATGGGGGGGTTAAGGAATCAGGTTTCCTTAACCTGGGTGACGCGGAGATAGCTCTTCCTTTAATGGTTCCTGCAAAATCGGCGGTCGGACCTTCCCGCAGGCCGCTCGGCGCAGCTGCGTGGATTCCTTCCTTGGCAGGCCTACTGCGCAGTTTCTCCTCTCTAACGCAGCAGGCAACTATCCCTTGCATCGACGTGCTAAATACTTCCTCACCCTTCACATCCAGCGCAGTAACGCAGTCTGCTCTCGCAGCAGCGACCGCGCGTTACTACCTCTTTAGTACTTAAAACACTTATAGCTATCAAGGGATCTTCCCAACTCACTCAAACAGTCACAAAGATAAGACAGGAGTCTTGCATACACAAATAATGAGCTCTAAACAGTTATCATTCACGCAAGCATTATAACAAGAAGATATAAGTGACCTCATCTCCTCGAGGAAAACCACATCCACGGGAGTGTTATATTAACCAGAAAAATGATAGAGTTATACAATATGCTGCGCACACAGCTGCAGCCTTAGATCTTTCCAGGAAACTCCACGCACACAGCTGGGAGCCCTTCTCTCAACTAGTCTCCTCTCTATGGAGATTACAAAGGCGCAGACGTCACACAGACTGTCTGGCAACTCAGGGATTAGCTCCTCGGCTATCCGATTTCCTCTCTAGTTCTACACTCTGGGTAGAAAATACAGAAGGATAATCAACACATGATCTATCCTTTAGACTGGATATCTAACAGTCTAACATCTAGCTCTCTCTAACTCTCTAACCCAACGTCTATCCATTACAATTATTCATATATATAGGTGGCCATGACGGTCACACCTTTACAAAACTGTGGGCCTTTCCCAACAGTGATTCCCAAAAACCCTAACCACGCACATGGCTAGGTGTACTGTAGGCGCCGCTTGCAGTCACGTCGCCGCTTCCTGCAGGCTCCATGAATTCCGGCGCAGATTGTGGGTATGGGCGATCGTCCTTCGCCTTCAATGCTCTGGTCCGTTGCTCCTCCTTGATCCGAGCAACCATAACTTCTGTACTTGAGCCTTTAAATGAGGGTAGCTGAGCCCTCTACTCCATCGCCTTATTTATTATGGTAGCTGAGCCACCTTCATTCTTCGATGACGTGCGTGCGAGCTCCGCAATTTCCGGTCCGTGATCTGCGCTGAGATCATCCATCTGGCACCGTACTGCGCACCGTCTCCTTCTTACCCAAAACTTAGTGCTTGTCCCAAAATTAGCACTTTCCTTCCATACTCATGCTTTTTCCCAAAATTCGCAGCTTTTACTATAGCTGCGACCTTGGCCCCAACAGGTTGCAGTGCATTTTACAGATGATAGGCAGGAACAATTTGAAGCGCTGCGCAGAACTTCCACACAAATGAAGAGCAAAGCAGATGAAGCCGAGACCCTGATGATCCAAGCTATGAAGGCTTGGACGGATCTTGAGAAGCTCCCTTTCAAAGTCGGCCTTTTAGAACAGGTACAAGCCGCAGAACAGTCCCTAACTGTTCTAACTGAAGAAGCTAAGGCCTTAGAAGGCATAGCAAAAATGAGAAAAATGAGTGAAGTGCGCAGAATCCAACATCAACTGCATAAGCTCAGAAATGAAGATGCTAAACTCACCAACAACATTCAGCCATTTATGGATGAGTATGCTGACCTTGCTGCCCAAGTCGACGCAAAGATCAAAGAAATTGCAGAATCTCAACAGGAGATTGATGGCATAACCGAAGAGGAAGCCACTGCAGAAATGGTGCAGACAGCTGTGGAATGCGTCGATGAAATGGACTCCGCTATTGCGCAGTGGAAGAAAACATTCGCTGAGACCCAGGCAAAGGCAAATGAGCAAGTAAAGCGACCACACGCTAGTGTGAGTGGCTCGAGGACAAGCCACAAGTAAGTGTTAGGGGCCTGTTGGAGCCTAGGCCGCAGCTACGGTAAAGTTGCAAATTTTGAGGAAAAAGCACTAAGTGTCAAGGGGAAGAAGTGCTAATTTTGAGTAAGTACCAATTTTTGAGCAGAAGTAAACGGTGCGTAGTACGGTGCAAGATGGATGAGCTCAGCGCAGATTACGGACCGAAAATTGCGGAGCTCGCGCGCACACGTCAAAGGAGAATGAATGTGGCCGAGTAGAGAGCTCAGCTACCACAATAAATGAAGCGACGGAGTAGAGGGCTCAGCTACCCTCATTAAGGCTAAGTACAAAATTTATGGTTGCTCTGATCAAGGAAGAGCAACGGACCAAAGTATTGAAGGCGAAGGACAAAGAGCAATGAATGAAGAAGCGGCGCCCATACCCGCAATCTGCGCCGAAAGTCACGGAACCTGTAGGAAACGGCGACGTGACTGCAAGCGGTGCCTACAGTACACCTAGCCATGTTTGTGGTTAGGGTTTTTGGGGAATACTGTTGGGAAAGGCCCACAGTTTTGTAAAGGTGCGACCGTCATGGCCACCTATATATATGTGTAATTGTAAGGGAAGAAGGTTAGATAGACTTAAGTTAGACTTAAGTTAGATAGCTAGCCATTGGAGGTTGAGGCATAAGCTAGCTGTTTGAGGTAAGCTAAGCTAGTTAGTCTTCTATTGTGTTGTTAGAAGACAAGAGTTAGAACTGGATAGCTGTGAAGCTAATCCCTGAGTTGTAGACAGTCTGAGTCAACATCTGAACCATTGTAATCTCTGTAGAGAAGAGACTAGATCGAGAGAAGGGCTCCCAGCTGTGTGCGTGGAGTTTCCTGGAAAGATCTAAGGCTACAGCTGTGTGCGCAACATATTGTGTAATTTCCATCTTGAGTTAATATAAGATATACTTCCCGTGGATGTGATTTCCCCGTGGAGGCGACTACATAATTCTCGTGTTATGATGCTGTGTTGTGTGATTGCATGTTTTAGCTCACTATCTGTGTATACATGAACATTGCGTTATCTTTATGAATATGTTAAGTAAGATCTCATAGCTTCCTTGGTAGTTATAATCGTTAAGTCCCGAAGGAATCTGTAGAACGCTGTCGCTGCGGCGACTGAGGAATGCGTTACTGCGCTGGGTGAGCAAGCATAAACGATACATAGAGTATCGATGCAGAGGCTAATTGCCTCGTGCGCATAAGCGGAGACACCGCGCAGCTAGGCTGGTAAGTGCGAACTTCAGCGCTGTTGCACAGAGAAGTCTGCGGAAGAGTAAGATGTTCCGCTTGGAGGAATCATCAAGGAATAAAGGGAGAAGATTGCAGTCTCCGCGTCACCTCGGTTAAGGAAACTTGATTCCTTAGCCCCCCCATAGCCACTTCGGGTGAGACCTCGAGCTGCTACGCAGCTCGTTGCCGAGAGGGCCAGTGCGCCAAGGGGTTTTGTTGCTGCGCTTCATTAAAACCTGGGTCTGTCCAAAAAGTAGCCAACAATAAAATCATAGAAAAAGCAATGGCGGCCAGAATTAAACTTGTTCTATCTAGATGCATTTCACATGAACAATTTGGTTTCTTGGAGAATCGACAAATCCTAGATGCTATTGGAGTGGCGCAGGAAACTATGAACTCTATAAAGACAAAAAAAATAAACAATATCATTCTCCAACTTGACTTAACTAGAGCATATTACAAGGTCAATTGGGGATTCCTGAGATTGACCCTCATGCAAATTGGTCTCCCTTGGAAGGCCATCAGATGGATAATGGCGTGCATCACCTTTGTACACTTTGCAATCTTAATTAATGGAAGTCCGTAAGATTTATTCCCAATCACTAGAGGTTTGAGCTAGGGATGTCTGATATCCCCTCTCCTCTTCCTAGTTGTCACAGGAGGCCTCAGTCAACTCATCTTAAAAGCAAGGGATCAAAATTTGATTGAAGGCATAAAATTTCTCCATCGGTGGCTATTACCCATTAGCTCTTCATGGACGATGTTATGTTGTTTAGAAAGGAAAAAAAATTGGTTTGGAACAATTATAATGATATACTAACTATGTTTTCCAGGTCATCGAGCATGATTATTAGCAACAACAAATCTAGTATGCTAAAGCACAACACTTAGCCTGAGCATTTGGTGGCCATAACATATATTTTCCCTTTCAAAGTAAATGATCTTGCGGACGGTACACGATATTTGGGATACTACCTAAATCTGAATGGCTATAGATGAACATATTGGCTCTGGATTCTTAAGTGCTTTGAAAAATGTATGCTTCCATGGGGCTGGAAATGGAGATCTCTTTGGGTGGACGAGTTACATTGGAAAAATCGGTGCTACAAAACTTATCGGTATACTGGTTATCTATGTGCCTCGATCCTAACTGGGATTCACAAAAAAATCTTCCATTTTATTTGGGCAGGCAATCCAATTCACAAATTTCATCTTGTAGACTGGGAGCGATTGGCACACCCTGTATAATTGGGGGGATGGTATTTTAAAAATATATACATCTTCTCCTCTACATTACTTGCAAAAATCCTGTTGCATGCTTTGACTAAGGAAAATCTGTGGAGCTCTGTTATAAAATAAAAATATATCATATCTATGTTAGTGACTCAATGGATTAGATCCAATCAAAAGATAAAAAAAAGGGGTATCAAATATATGGGTTGGCTTACTCTCCTCGTTTCACATCATAGAAGAATGGTTGGTATGGTTATCGGGGAACAACCAGTCTATCAGGGTGGGAGAGGACCCCATAATCTGTGGACTGATCCATTGCAGGATTTCACAGGACCTCATTATCTATTTGAGAGCTCGCGATATTTGAACTCTCATGCATATTATAAATGTTCCCATATAATCGGCTCCAAAATATGGTTGAATGCTAACCATTTGGGCCTCCTCGGTGCTCAGGAATTGGAATGGAAAGAGTATACAAAAGGATTGTATAGATATAATATACACTTAACAAAATGCCCAGATACGATTAATTGGTCTTGGAATTTGGTGGATGGAACTATTACAGCAAAGTTGTCCTATCAAGCTAGGATGTCTTTGGTGACTGTAGATCGAAAATGGTTGTTCTTGCATATCTGGAATGGAATATCCCTCCAAATATTAGATTATTCATATGGCTAGTGCCGAAGGAAAAAATATTGACCTGGAATAATCTATAGAAGCAGGGACTTTGTGGCCTGAGTATATGAATGCTTTGCAAACTTGAAGAAGACTTGGGACATCATATGTTTTTAACTTGTCTTTTCTCGGCAAATATGTGGAACAACATACATCGCTCCATCACTAGCACTCACTCTTGGTAGGGGAACTTGATCCAGGAATGCCTATTTTCATGGTTCACTCATAATAGGTGCTTTGGTGAGGTGGCATGCTTCATTATGTGGGAGACATGGAGAGCACGAAACTTACATATATTTGAAGATAGACACATCTCACCGGATTAGAGTTCCAAACAAGCTATTGCAGGTTTCTTGGAGTGACCTAGTTCTAAAAGGAATAAACTTCTCTAGCAACGACCACTACTTCCCCCGATAAATATAGTCTTTGTTAGTTGTGGGGCACACTTTGACGGGGCTTCTCAGTCAGAGGAATCACTTTGTGGCGCGAGTGTTGTTATTTTTGGGGATCAGATAGAAATTTTTTAGTTATGGATGAATTGCAGCATGGGGACAAACACAAAAGGAGAGCTCCTCGCTCTCTGGATGGTCCTCCTGTTTTCAAAAAGACACCATCTCATACTGTAGGAAATTGTGGGGGGGGCTCAAATTATTATAAATTGAGTGAAGGGTGACACTTCACTACAAGTTATGCATCTAATTCCATGGATGAGTCAAATAAAAACCTTTCTTAAATATCTTCCCCAGATCTCTCCGTTGCATGTTTATTGCGAACATATCACCTTAGTAGATTTTTTTTTATCTCGCTTGGGCCTTTCTGAGGATACAGACTACATCCATTTTGAACATTGGTCGGGGGACCACTTGATTCATGCTAGTAGAGAGAATACTCATTTTTCCTGAATTAGTGATGTGTTTCGGTGGCTTTATCTTTTTTTGTTTTCTGTCTCTGCGAAAACATACTCTCCGATAGAGTTTTGGCTATGATTTTTTCTAATCTTGTACATACTCTTTACATATATGGTATTTCCTTTTTTTGGATGGTTTTCATATTGCTACTGTTGGTGGAAAGGGTCCATTTCAAGATATCCGACTTCCTTCTCTGTGTTTTTTCCCTAGATATGTGGGTCGAGGATCACCTCAGGATTTATCTCTCACTTATGGTTGTTATGATCTTAAGGAAGGCTGACTTGGCTGTCACTTTTCTCTTGTAACCAGAATTTTACATGTGAAAAAAAAGACAATTAGATTTGATAAGGATGGTTGACATTTTAAATAAGAATAAGAAAAAAATGTTATTATTAAACTTTATTTTTACTAACTTATTAGCATGGTTCCAAATATTTATTTCATCTTCTTAAAAATAATATCCTCATTTGATTTCTAGTCTTGATATAATGTTCAGATATGCAAACCAAGTCAGAAACTGGGATGGTATCATAGCGTGGAGTTGATGTAGATGGTAGTTGTATAATCGAGTAGCTTGCTTTCTATGAGTCTCGCTAAGAATTATCCCAAGTATAAGGTGGGATTTGGCGGACATGACTGCCATGAGAAGCAACAATTGGTACATTGAGTTGGTTTTGATCGGATGAAATTTGTTGAGGATTCGATCTCATGAATTGGAAATGATGAGGTCGAGGCATCGACTGCATACATTTTCGACATTTTTTGATTGTACGCGCAGGATTCATGGGATGAAAGAGAAGAGGAACCACTAGCATCAAAATCAAGAGCAAATTCAATAATATTGAAGAACTATTACGTCTCCTTGACTCGTTACCATCATCGCTTGTAATATGCCATTGTATAATCCTACAATGGAACCTTGGATCACTAATTTATCTACCATTAAAGTACATTCTTGGAATATTATACCTCAATCCACTCAACAGGCAATTTGAATTCAATGTTTTTTATCAATAGAGTGCGAGAGGATTAAAATCGTAGCCTCCTTTGCTAAATTCCAGACAATCTTCAAACAATAGTTAGATCAATACTTGAGATAGTTGCTAGTCATTTTCTTGAGTTTGCAATAAAAATCTTCTTTGTTGACTTTTAGGTTGAATGTTTGGGTGACACTTCTTGGTGGAAGCCATAACAGGTAAAGGGAAAGGAGGAAAAAGAGAGTAGATGAGCTTGGTTGCATTAACAAACAAAGAAAACAAAATGAGGTGAATAACATGAGTACAGCTTAATCTTTCCTTTGTTGTTATGATGTGTCAATGTTGGAAGAAAAGAAAATAAGCATCATTTCCTTAACCCAAACATGAAATAATATGGTTTGACAATAATGAAAATGAGCAATGAGAAGCATGAAAGAATATGGTTTGACAATAATGAAAATGAGCAATAAAAAGCATGAAAGAATATAATTCAGCAATAATGAAAAAACACCTAAATTTGATGGCCACGAAAAACACATTAATGAACATTCACATAATGAGTGGTGTTTTATTATCATCAAATCAATTTTTTTTAAAAAATTATTCAAAATTTAAATGGTTGAAATACATTTATTGTTTTCATTTTACTTTATATCTAATTATGCATGTACATGGAGTAAAATTAGACTTATACACTATAACAAGTGCATAATATTTTAATGTGTCATTAATCCAATGACATTAAACTTGATTTTACAAATTATCTCAAAAACCTAATAATGCATGGATGATTGAAATATATTCATTGTTTTCATATTACTTTGTATACAATCATACATATACATCAAATAAAATTAGGCTTATACAACATAACAAGTGCATAATATCTTTACTACGTCATTAACCAAATGACATTAAACTTGATCAAATTATCTCAAAAATCTAATATAAATGATAAAGTTATTTAAAAAACAATTTAAAAATAGAAATCATCACATTTAAATTTTATAAAAATAGGTTTATACAACCTAACAAGTGCATAATATCTTTACTACGTCATTAACCAAATGACATTAAACTTATCAAATTATCTCAAAAATCTAATATAAATGATAAAGTTGTTTAAAAAACAA
This sequence comes from Larix kaempferi, assembly GCA_027924585.1. NCBI lineage: Eukaryota > Viridiplantae > Streptophyta > Pinopsida > Pinales > Pinaceae > Larix > Larix kaempferi. Next base: position 12,728,427 of record BSBM01000368.1, read on the forward strand.
TTTAAAAATAAAAATCATCACATTTAAATTTTATAAAAATAAAATAGTGAGTTTAAAATAAAATTTCTATTTTCTAAATATATTATTTATAAATAACCATAAATTAAAAAAAAAAATTATTTTCAAAAATGAATTATTCATAATGAAAATATGCGCGAAATTCAAATTCCTTGAACATCATGATGTAGAACACACACAATATTTATGCTAGAAATACTCAAACAATAATAAACTCTAAAGTATGAACTATTCAACCACTCTGACAAGTTCCTTTCTAAGTGCATCCCCTCACCCGATTCCCCAAAGGACATAACTTTAAAGATCCTTAGCAAAGTGTTTATATAACGTATTTACTCGTCTCACTTTGGTAACTAAGGATAGCACTACTTGGTTGGTCTATATCTGTATATGCTTACTTATAGGTATGCTACTCGTACCAGTGGAACTATTGCTACTACTGGCTATGGATAGCGAGGTATGGATCTGCTCGTGCTTCTGTTTGTGTTGCTAGGAAATATATAGGGTCTTGGTCTCTACTAGAATCACATGCATTTGTATCTTTATCTAGGAATTAAGCTATTGGATTGTGGTTCAAAAATGAAGTAAATGTTATTGATATTATGACATGCTTGTGTCAATTGAAATGCACACAATGTTTGTGATTGAAATGCTATTTTAATTTCTATATTATGAATTATTTAAATAATAATATCTATATTATAATTTTCTTTATCAATCAAACATACATCCCATGCCTTTGGAACCTATATGCTTTCTTAAGTTCTGCAACCCTTCTGTGCCACCAATCTTGTTTAGCATTTGGGGAGGAAGGGCCTTGATCATTTGAGCATTCAAATTCCGAGACGAGGAACTCATGTTACCACCCTTGGGAATCTTAAGCCCTTTCATCTTGCTCCATACTTTGGCTAACCATTTAAACTCCTCCAACATCTCCATCAATTCCTTAATAGAACGACCAAACCCACGAGTCACTCTCCTTATTCTCGACTCATTCAGGATCATTGGATCCACACTATCAAACTCTTTATTTTTCATAGAATCCATTATGACCATGAAAATTTTTGTACAAACTTGGCTTTCCTTTTCCTTGTCCTTAGGCATCAATTGGCCACTCAATCCAGGAATCATCTCACCAATAGGCCCCATTTGAATATTATTTTGAAATTGCTCATACATGATTCAGAATGTGAATTTTCCTTCAGACAATTTCTATAAAATATTAGAATTTTGATCCACAGGTATAATTTCCTGAATTTTATCCATGATACCAAACCAATCCCCCATGCCTAGAATCCTCTTCACAAATGGATTCACATCAAAAGCCTCAAATTCATCCATGTGTTCCCCAGTATCAAGAAATATAATAGGACTCTTAGTTGCTTCAATAGCACTAAGTGCACCTCCACCCTTTGCATGTCCATCCATTTTAATAACAACATATCTCCTACAAAAACAATATTCTTGAATGCCTATGCCTGATCAAATGCAGATTTCCCAATACTACTATCCATAAAAAATATCACAAAGTCTGGATTAGTTTCTTGGAATACTTGCCTCATTTCCTCAAATAATGCAACCTCTTGCTTGGTTTCCTTCTTAAATCTCTCTACCCCTTCTCTTGCAATTTTTACATGATATTTTTCTGTATAGCTTCCAAAGAAGGGAATCTTGGCCTTAATGGCATTCTGTTTGAGCTAATCAAAGGCACCGAACCTAGATGTATTTGCATAGACCAGAGCTAGCTTCCAACCTTGCTTTAGATAGTACTAAGCATACTTTGTACATGAAGTAGTCTTGCGAGAGCCCTGTAATGCTATGAACATGACAATGTTGGTTTGTGTTTTGTCTAGCGAATAGGTAGGTTTTCCAAGGTCCAACATTTTGCACAATTCATTGAAAAGAGCTTGTAATTTTTCTAGAGATTAACATTGAATCTAATTTATCAATTTTTCCTCGGATGCCAGTTGATGCATGCTCTAATCTAATTGGCAGGGAATTCGTTGCTTTGCAGCTTTTGCTCTTGTCTCTATATATTTTCCAACCTTATATTCGACTGTAAAGCACTTCATTACTTTCAATATAATTAGAAATTAAAAAAATAATTATATTCTAACAACATATGTACAAATTCAATAAATTAATTCTTATTTAATTGAATTTTAAAATATAAAAGACATATTAATAATTTTTAAAATATATAAATGTTATAAACTAAAAATATGTGTAAATGATGGTTTCAAGTTAAATTCATTAATTTGATAAATTTTACCATTTTTTTTTGTAAGTTGAAGACATAAATTTAATTAATAGAGCTGAAAAATACATAAAGTGTTAAATTTTGAGCATTAATTCACAATACTCTAGGATCTTCACTGAGAGAATAACATATACAGTATATCAATGCATAACAATCACAATAAGCATGACAAGCATCACAATAATCAAAAGCATGAGAGACAAGAGACACAGAGTGTTCGGGTACACAGGGTACTACCAAAGGACCAAACACCAAGAGCAACCACTTCACACAAACAGATCACAGATCAACACACCGATGTTTTGACGTGGTTTAAACCCTCTTGAGGGAAACACTCCACGGCCCCGGCCAAATAGGTTCTACGGGACAATTTATTATGCAAAGAAAGAAAGTTACAAATGAGCTTCTCATAATCGATCAACTAAACAATGACCCTCCATGCTCTTTAAATAGAGATCATGGACCAATCGGGTGCTAAGCCACGGATCAAGGTTAGGTTTGATCTAAGAGAAGTTGAGCCGTCAGATCACTCTATGTCGGAAACATATCGTGACCATCGAATTAAGTATTTACAAAATGCATACTAATGCATACTAAAGAAACACACTATCCCTAATGGATATATTACACAAGTTGATCTTAACTAACTCCTAAGTGTCTAAATATCCTAACACAGAGTTTCTGTGGGGAAAACCCTAAGGTGAAAAAAAACCCCACAACTTCCTCAGAGATAGAGAGAGCAATGGCTCAACCAAAGTACAACCAAAATACACTGAGATAGTCTCCTAGTAGCAGATGATCCTCCTCCTCACTAATGCGCCACTTTCTGAGTGAGAGAAGTGTGAGTTTCCGAATGATCAAAATAGAGATCTCCCGATCTCTAGTTATACTAACCTGTTTTCCCAGTGACCGTATGGGGCCGACTTGTCTAGTTAGGTACATCCACAATATAATATTTATTTCAGGGCCGACCCCACACATGGTGGTCTAATAACCCGTCGCCAAGTACACACACTTGCGACACTTCCTTATAGAGGAATAACACATCTCTTATAAGGGTACAATAAATATATATGAAATACATTCCGAAGTTACATATACATCAACACTCCCTCTTAACTAGGAAGGTATTTCTCGACACATATCTGCTTAGACAAGTCTTCTTCTCGGGATCATCGTCATCATCATCGTCACTACTGCTGCTATCTCAACCAATCTCTGACTCTACTTGTCATAGGAAGTTCTACAAAGCCAGTCCTTTTTCATATTGGATGTAGGCCCACCACTTGCAGGTCTTCGTCATCACTTGGCCATACTGTGGAAATATCAGGACTTATTACATGCGTCACAAAACCTTAAAAGAGTCTCTTGACTAGCAAGAACCCTAAGGAGCATCTGAGGCCTTTTTCATCCTGTCCATATCTCCAGGACTTATTACATGTGACCCCACCACAAAACCTTAAAAGAGAATCCCAGGACTGATTATGAGCACAAGGCTCAAGCTATCGGATCTTCGAGGGCACAAATTACATGTGGTCATCACAAAACCTCGAAAGAGCATCCCAGGACTGATTACAAGCACAAGACTCAACTTATCGGATCTCCTAGGGCACAAATTACATGTGGTCATGGCAAAACCTCGAAAGAGAATTTGCTAGATATCCCAGGGTAAAAATTACATGCCATAGGAAAAACCTCGAAAGACTATCTACAAATATCCCAGGGCACAAATTATATGTCCTCCCAAGCAAAACCTTGAAAGAGCATTTGCTAGATATCCCACGGTACAAATTACATGCCATAGGCAAAACCTCGAAAGACTATCTGCAAATCTCCCAGGGCACAAATTACATGCTTATCTTCACAACCTATTCCATGGCCACAGAGTATCAACCTGATACTCACCATACATCATCCTGATGTACACATGATCATCCTGATCATCATCACTGCAACATCCCGCTGCATGTCATCTAGAGCAACATCCTGAAGCTCGTCATCCATGATCATCCTGATCATACAATGCATCTACCTGATGCATACCAAGTATCTACCTGATACATATCATCATACATGATCCACCTGATCATACAGTGTATCCACCTGATACAAATACAAATACATGATACATATCACCATACATGATCCACCTGAGCATACAATGTATCCACCTGATACATATACAGATACATGGTCCAAGCATCCAATATGATCCATATACAAAAATACATACAAGTGATCCAACTGATCATATCCGGCATCCAACATGATGCGTACATACATATACATATAAATGATCCAATTGATCATATCCAGCATCCAACATGATGCATACATACATACATAAATCATCCAACTGATCATACAAAGCAGAAACCAGAACATCATCCTGATGCTCATCATCCAACGCTTACATCCACAGCCATGTGAAGGATCCTCCTTCCAACATGCTTGTAATGGCTTCAGCAAATGTGTCCATCACTTCTTCCTCGAAGTGTCATCAATCTGAAGAACGCCAAGCCTCTCCCTGAAGTACTCGAACTTCACCCTGGCTAGTGGCTTTGTCAGCACATTTGCAATCTGCTTGTCCATCGCAACGTACAGGAGCTTCACAGCTCCTCTCTGCACCATATCCTTGATATAGTGATATTTGATCTCTATGTGTTTCAACCTGTCATGAAACACTGGTTTCTCGGATAGCTTCACACAACTCTGGTTATCACAAAAGATACCAGTAGCATCCAATGGGAGATCAAATAACTCAGACAATAGCTTCCGTAGCCATACTGCCTCACAACTAGCTGAACAGGCTGCAACATACTCTGCCTCAGTTGTACTTAGTGCTACGCAGGACTGCTTCCTGCTAAACCAAGAAATCACACCTGATCCCATACTGAAGCAACACCCAGATGTGCTCTTCCTATCTGCAGCACTGCCAGCCCAATCTGAATCAACATAACCTTCCAGGTTAAACTTTTGATTCGCTTCATACTTGAGCCCATAATCCATTGTACCCTTCAAGTACCTTAGAACATGCTTTACAACAACCAGGTGAACACTCCTCGGATCTGTCAGGAACTGGCTCAATGTGTTCACCGCAAAGCAAATATCTGGTATCATGTTCGTCAAGTACATCAAGGACCCAATCATCTGACGATACATAGAGACATCAACCGGCTCAGATAAAGCTTCACATAGAATCTTCAGATTCGATGCCATAGGTGTGGCCATGGCCTTGCAATCCATCATCCCAAATCTCTTCAGGATATCTATTGTGTACTTCCCTTGACCAAGGAAGATCCCACCTGCACTCTGCCACACCTCCATACCTAGGAAATAATGCATCATTCCCAAATATTTCATATCAAACTCGACATCAAGCTTCCTCTTAGTATCTGCAACCAATCTGTCATCTCCTGTTACCAATAAGTCATCCACATATAGGAGTAGAATCACAGGATTTCCTTCCTCAACCTTGTAGTAAAGGTTGGAATCTACTTTACTCTTGGTAAAGCCCAAACTAGATAGGAAACTATCCATACTACCATACCAAGTTCTGGGAGCTTGCTTCAAGCCATACAAGGCTTTCTTCAATCTGCACATATATGACTCCCTGTCATGTATTTCGAAATCGAGTGGCTGCTCCACATATACTTCCTCTTCAACTACACCATTCAAGAAAGCAGTCTTGACATCCATCTGGTGTATTTTCCATTTCATTGTTGCAGCCAGGGCAAGTACTGTTTTGATGGAAGTATACTTGGCTACAGTTGCAAAAGTTTCTTCATAATCTATTCCCTCTTTCTGAGAGAAGCCACAAGCTACGAATCTTGCTTTGTATTTCTCTACACTGCCATCTGCAGCATGCTTGATTTTGTAGATCCATTTGGAAGTCACAACAGACTTCTCTGATGGTATTGGGACAACATCCCAAACATCATTCTTCATTATTGATTGGTATTCCTCAACCATGGCATCCTTCCATTCTTTCTTTTCCACTGCTTCTTCATAACTGGAAGGTTCTTTGTTCATAATGTCACAGAGTAAAGCAACATAGCTGGTATGTGATCTGGTTCTCTTCTTTGCTCTGTGTTTTTCTTCTGGAATGCCAAATCTTTCTGCATCTTGAATGAGCTATCTAGCCCATGCAGGTTTCCTCTTGTGAGAGTTATCCTCACGGGGTGGATCTACAGGTTCTTGCGGATCTTCAAACTCATGAACAACTTCTGGAATTGCTTCAGTCATGGTAGTGTATTGAAATCTAGTTTCCTTAGGTTCTTCATAAATTTCGATAGGTGCCTTCCTTGATTTGATGAATGTTGAGTTTTCATCAAATGTTACATCTCTGCTGACATCAATCTTCTTGAACCCTGGAAAGTATATTCTGTAAGCTTTCAAGCTTTCACTGTAACCCACAAAGATACCCTTCTTTCTTGAAGGATCTAGTTTGGTCCTCTTTTCCTTTGGGACATGAGTGTATACTGAACAACCAAATATTATGAGATAGTTGACTTCAGGTTTCTTACCAGAAAAGACCTCTTCTAGAGTTTTGTTGTCCAATATCTTGTGGGGTGTTCTGTTCTGCACATATACAGCTATTCTAGCTGCTTCTGCCCATAGATGCATAGGTATATCTTGGTCATGCAGCATTGCCCTTTCTGATTCCATGATTGTTCTGTTCTTCCTTTTTGCAACTCCATTCTGTTGAGGATTATAAGGAGCAGTCAACTCCCTCTTAATCCCTGAATCACTGCAAATCTTCTTGAAGTCACCTGAGGTGAATTCTCCACCATTGTCGGATTTGAATGTTTTGATCTTCTTTTCAGTTTGATTCTCCATCAAGGTTTTGAATTCCTTGAACTTATCAAACACCTCATCTTTGTTCTTCAAGAAGTATACCCAAGTCTTCCTGGAGAATTCATCAATAAATGAGACATAGTAAACATACCCACTCAAAGAACTGGATGACATAGGACCACATACATCTGAGTGGATGATTTCCAAGATTTCTTTTGCCTTGCTTTCACTGCTTGGGAAAGCCTTCTTAATGTTCTTACCTTTTGCACATCCTTTGCAAACACCTTCATGTTTGGTCTTGATTTCAGGAAGACCCTCTACAGCCTTGCTTGCAATTGGAAGTGCCCTATAGTGCATATGAGCAAGTCTTCTATGCCAAAGTTCACTTCGCTCCATGGATTCATGTACCATGGCATGTTTAGGTTGTCCCTTCAATTTATACAAACCTCCCTCTTGCTCTACAATCACTACTGCATCATCTATGGTATTTCCATTTGGCCACATTAGGACTCGGCCATCCACAAATGCAACCCTCATACCTTTTGCATCCAATGCAGATATGGAGGGTAAGTTCTTCTTGAGCCCAGGTACATAAAGGACTTCTTTCTTCTTCAAAGATTTTCCAGAATCTAGGTTGTAGGAGGCTTCACCACTTCCATTGATTGGGTATTGATAATCATCCCCAAGTTTCACCTTATGGGGTGATTCATGTTCATATAGATTCACAAAAGATTCCTTAAACCCAGTCATGTGTTTGGAAGCCCCACTGTCAATCAACCAATCATTGCAACCATGGGAGATAGTACCTGTGAGAGCAGAAATTAGAACATACTCTTCTTCACTTGATGAGTCATCATCACTATCACTTTCTGCCCTAGCCTTCTTCTTTGGGGGTTCATCATCTTCAACAGCATGAGCATGATATCTTCTTTTGTTATTCTTCTTCTTCTTGTTGAAGTTGTTGTTGTCTTTCTTCTTCTTGGGACAATCTGAAGCAAAGTGTCCCTTCACATTGCAATTGAAGCATCTAAGATCTTTCTTATCTTTATGATAATGGTGGTGTGAGAATTTCCTGTTATGAGATGATTCCTTCTTGGACTTGCCTTTCCTGGCATGTGCTGTGAGAGCTTGATCTTCATTTCCCATCTTTTCTTCTTGGGCCACAAGCCTAGCTTCTTCTTGAGAGCATTCTTCCCACAATCTGTTGAAGGAGATCAACTTCTTCCTTGCACAAATTCCTTGAATAAAGGAATCCCATGACTTGGGTAAGCCATTTAGAGTGGTCATCACAACTTCACCATTCTCCACCATTTCATCCACTGCTTCTAGTTGTTCCTTGATCTGGGAGACCCTTAAAAAATAAGATTGAATGGTTTCTCCATTCTGAAACTTTACTCCTTTCAATTGGTTCCGCAAGGTCATCTTCCGATTTATGTTCTTCCCTTCAAATAGCTTGGTCAAAGAGTCAAACATATCCTTGGGTGTCTTTAGAGAAGACACATGGGGTATGAGATGGTCTTTGATAGAATCAACAATGATTCTCTTTCCCTTGACCAAGTTCTTCTTATGCAATACTTTAGCCTTGTCATCCTCTGGGATAGGGATGTCTTCTTTTACATATGAGTCCAACTCATTCTCTTCCAGGATTAACCCAATCCTATTCTTCCAAGCTCGGAAGTTATCAGCCCCTTCAAGCTTATCCTCAAGCTTGGTGTGGTGAGACATCTTAAAGAGTACTTCAAATGGAAATAGAAAAGATTTAGGTCTTACCACTTAAATTGCTGACAACTAGATCTGGACCCGGATTAGGGTTTGTCGAAAAAACCCTAAAAATTCAAAAAGTGAATTTCAACTTTCTGAAAGGATAGAAACATGCACCTTGATGAGCTGATCAGCCTGGTGTATTCAGAATTTGAGATAAGCAAATCTTTACCCTTCAGATTGGCCTTTTTGTCCTCCCAGGTTCACTAGGGAGAGCCCTGAATTAGGGTTTGAGTTTCCCGGAGATCTACCCAGCCAAAAATATCGATCCAAAGCTCTAAAATTCTATTTTTGCAAGGAGCTTCCAGCTATATCTTCAGATTTCAGAAATTTCTATTTTTGTGGAAACCCTAATTTTTAGGGCCAAATCTGAAAATGCTCATAATTGAATTCTGATTGGACAGATAGATTCTCCTTGATGAGTAGAGTCAATCTAATATATTGCTTTTCCAAAAACTATGGAGAGAAACCCAATAAACAAGAAACTCAAGTTTTCGTCACTGCAAAATGTCTTCTTCTCAGGTTAGCTCTGATACCATGTTAAATTTTGAGCATTAATTCACAATACTCTAGGATCTTCACTAAGAGAATAACATATATAGTATATCAATGCATAACAATCACAATAAGCATGACAAGCATCACAAGAATCAAAAGCATGAGAGACAAGAGACACAGAGTTTCTGTGGGGAAAACCCTAAGGTGAAAAAAAACCCCACAACTTCCTTAGAGATAGAGAGAGCAATGGCTCAACCAAAATACACTGAGATAGTCTCCTAGTAGCAGATGATCCTCCTCCTCACTAGTGCGCCATTTTCTGAGTGAGAGAAGTGTGAGTTTTCGAATGATCAAAATAGAGATCTCTAGATCTCTATTTACACTAACCTATTTGCCCAGTGACTTTATGGGGCCGACTTGTCTAGCTACGTACATCCACAATATAATATGTATTTCAAGGCCGACCCCACACATGGTGGTCTAATAACCTGTCGCTAAGTACACACACTTGCGACACTTGTCAATACACATGACGACACTTCCTTATAGAGGAATAACACATCTCTTATAAGGGTACAATAAATATATATGAAATACATAGATGAAATACATTCCAAAGTTACATATACATCAACAAGCCGAAGCGTTTGTCGCAGACTGGGGAGGCCTCAAGTGATGAAGCCACCATCCCAGTCGCTCAAAAATATTGAAGTAACTGACATAGTACAAAATATAGACTCCCTGGGTCAGGTATTCCCATAAAAATACTGGGACTTACTTCAAAAATAGAGTGTCATACTGTCTAGAACTACTGTGAAATAAACCATACAGAAAATTAAAACAAAAAAAGCTGAAAATAACAGAGATAACCTGGAGCTATGGCAGCCCATTTAACACGTTGCAGGTGGCTCGTTTGATTCTTCTTCAAGGATGGGATAGGCAGCATAGAAGTCTTCAAAGGTCCCCGGAGGGGGGAGAGTATGAGAAGGAGAACCTAGAGCATCCTTACCTTCCTGAGCGACGTGGTTTGCTAGTGTTGCAGGTGCCGAACCCTTATCTTTCCCGACCTTGGATTTTTTCTTTGTAGACCCAGGTTTCGGAGCCTCTGGAGTAGCAGTGTCCGCATTGTTCTCTGGCATTGCCTCGCCAGAATTTCCACCCAGGGAGAAAATATCCGAGGTCATATTGACGTCCAGGGTATTTGAGTGGTCCGAGACCTCTTTCAGGATGGAATTGATGTTTCTCACATTACTGGAGCTAGCTTGCCAACTTGCCTCCATTTCTTCGACTAGGGTGCTCATCATATTTTTTAATAGCCAATAGTGATTTATGGCACCACCGTTGCTGCCCGAGGCAAGAAGAGATGTCACCCTACGAGCTTCCCACCCATCAATTAGATTACAGGTCTGCACAGAGATGCACTCAACGTATCCATCCATAATAGTCCAGTCCATTCCCATCCTCGACCGTCTACGAGAGCTAGATCTTCCACTGCCGCGACGGGAGCTGCCTCTGTTGCATGGTGCCATGGAAATGAGAGTAGAAGGGGAGACCACAAAGAGTATCCAGAACTCAACAGAGGGAGCCATAGAGAATAACCAGAATGCAGTAGTAGAACTAGAAAACATGCCAACATATGGTTGTAAAGAGCCGAGCCAAGACAAGTCCCTCTCATGGAGGTAATAAATGTTGTAGGCTGTCATCCTTGATAAGGGTGGAAAAATTGAATGCTCATGACACTAGCCGAGGGATATCATCATTCCGAACGTGCGCGAAGGAGATTGGGATCTACGGGCTCGTCCTCCAGCCTTAAATACTCGTCGTCACCCATGGAGGAATGTTGTCCAGTGGATCCGGCTCACAAGTGTGTGGCGTTCGTCATCTCAGGACCCGGTTCATGCATACTGAGGATATCGCCACGTGAGGTGAGTACGGCGGATGCCAGGGTCGAGGTGGTAGGCATGTGGTCACCGGCATCCGGGGTTGATAAATTTTACCATTAAATAAATATGATTTGTTATTTATCTTTATGTAAATATTATTTTAATATTTTTAAATCAAATTATATTTATATTTATTTTTAAATTTAAGATTATGTAAACTTTATTATATTTGATTAGATGATTTTGTAAATAAGATAAGCATACGAGTAGTAAATTTAATATGAACAATTTTTTTAATTAATGATAGAATTTTAAATTTTTTATAGAATACTAAGTGGTTATTATTTATATAAGAGGTTGGGTATTGGACAATTATTAAAATGGCTTGGGTTAAAAGAATTTGTGTTCTTTGTGACACTAAATGGTTGAATATGAAATACTTCACAATTCCAAAATATCTATTTAATAGTGAACTTTCTAAACTTTTAACTCATCAAAATTTGAGACTGCTTTTCTTAAATATTTTCCAATACATAAATAAAATTCTAAAGAAAATCAAATCATTCCTTACTTATCGTAAGGTATGATGAGTATAGAATCTAGAGCTATCTAGCAATATTGAGAGCGACAAAATCCATTGAGGTGCAAACCTCTTTTAAAGTGCAAAATTCGAGGTAAAACTTGCACCTTAAGGTATTTAATCACTCTTGGCACTTGGTAGATCTATAGTTAAGATGTAAGTCTTACTTTAATGATGCCTCAATTCCCAATTACAAGAAGTATCCAAGTTTCATTACTTTTTGTTAATTTTAATTATATGGAATATGTCTCTTTGTTTTTCAACTTTAAGTTAAGGTAGACATTGTAAAATTGTATTTGAGCCATCTTTTATTATTTTATTAAAGTGCAAAGCTAAATTATGTTTTAATGGACATCAATAACCATTATCATTTAACATTTTTTTAAATTTTATTTTCCATATTAATAATACATTTACTATTATTATAAATATCATTTTATTTTCTATAATAATATTTTTATCTAAATTTTAATCTTCCTAAAAATTAATAAATAAAAATATTTCCCTCTTTTTTGTTTGTTTGTTGGAATATCCCTCACTTACGAGAGTGGCTCGTGGTATAAGAAACCATGACCCAGAGGCATCTAAGCCATCAAAATCACCCGAGGATCGCACTTGGCTTGGACCACACCAGCCTCAACTTCACTGGCTTTTGGGTGTTGCCTCCCAAAAAAGTCACCCTTAAGGGAAATTGAACTCGGGTCGCCTTTCTCATGAGACCCATATCTTAACCGAGTGAACTAGATCCAACAATGATAGGTGAAGAGAGCATACATAGCTCGAGGCCATGAATGATTGGTTGGAAGGATAGGGCCTTTTGATAGAAATGGAAGGGAAAATAAAACACAACTGCAAGAGCAGCAAACACTGGTATGGTGTGCATATGCAAGAGTTTGGATATTGTTAGGGCATCCCGAGAAGAAAGAGGGAGTCATTGGGGCTAGTTTTAGCAGGCTCTAAAAAAATGCCAGCTCCATTAGGGAATCCTGTAGGAGGACATGATAGATATCGTTGAAAGGGAAAGCCTGTGTCTGGTAGGAGTGAATAAACTATTGCAAAAGATAAAAAATGCCCCAGTTAAACATACCATCAATGAAAGAAGATCCAGACAGTTGAGAAATAGTGTGGGAAATGCAGACCCACTAGTTAAGACAGAGAGTAGAGAGTCACAAAACAAAACCCTAGACTTGGCTTCTCATGGAGAGAAAAATGCAGTAATCAATATGCTATTCATGAAAATAATGAATCGATGCTAAGGTCGGGATAGAAAAGAAACATAATGAATGCACCAAACAAAACTGGTCATGACATTGCGTGGAATATTGGAACACTCCAAAGATACCAATGATTCCATACTTAGGAAAGTCTATCGAGCTATATCCTGTAATGGATTGTAGGCCCTCGAAAACCCTAGCCGACTGGTGACCGGACAATAGACATGGTATGCTCGGTGGATGGCAGAATAATGCATGCAACAAGAAAAGGAGAACACAGTCTTATCAGATGAAAGATTTTTTGAGCATGTTGCACATGCAAAAAGCAATCTAAGGTCAGATTTAAAGAAAAGTAGGCCGTATTGCTCAAATTTAGAAGTGGAAAATGTTCACAGTGATTTTGGTCTACAATCTCTGATTGAATTCTAAGGGCTCCTCTGTTGCAGACCCTCATTGATGATGGTGCACTTGTCATACCCATTTAGCTAATTATCTCTGGATGGGTTCCAAAGAGAACGGAACTAGGGGCATGTTCCCAAATGAGTTCAAAGCTTCAAGAGTAGGTGGTGGTTGTTCTGCTCATGAGGTTTTTTTTTTAAATCCATTAAATTATATGGTCACACCCTCTTCTTGCTCTTTGGATTTTATGAAGCTAATATATTAGTTTAGTTGAATTATTCTTGAAAATACATCAATTGGTGCCACTGTTACTGTGGCACGATACGATTGAAGATCGAGACTGTAAGAGAACACAAAGTAGCATTCTCCTTCCCTTATGTTCGATTGAGCGCGAGTGTATGAAACCAAGGAAACCTGGCCTGAGGAGTGGGGTGCTATAATAGTTCACACATTGGGGAGTCGATTCGCATTTGTTGGACTGCATATCTTCTTGGAAGCATTGAAGTCTAACCTAGAGATAAGTACATGGAGCGTATTGAATCATTGTATAAGATATGAAGCCACAGTTGGAAATATTGTAATTAATGATCTGATAGCGTATCTCATATGCGCTAGCTCTGTCAGACACTCAGTCAGTCTGCAATGTCAGATGTTAGTGAGCCAGTTTGTAGCCAATCCGACTCACGACAAGTTAGTATTTAAGTAGCCATTTGTATTTTGAAGGCTCATAACTTCTTAGGTAGAATTTATTACAGTCTTTAATGTAATCCTAAAATCTTCCAAGAGAAGCGATCTTGAGTCGGTGATAATGAAACTGTATAAATGAAAATCACTCACAGAAGATTAGGTTAGAGATGAAGGATAAGAGATGTATGTGAGGGAAGAAGAGTGAAAGAGGAGAAACTCATCCCGTGAAATGTATGAAGTGCGCAAGCCCTGTGTAAGAAGTAAAGATTGAAGTAAAACTCAGCTCTCTGTAAGTGCAGCGAAGTTACTCTGTTTTACAGAGGTAATATATAAAGTATTTAGTCTTATGTATTCATTCTCAAGAATGTTGGTTTATGCATCCTGCACATCTACTTGATATTGACATGTGTAAATGTTGTTTACATTTACGGTCTGTAAATCAAATCAAGATTCCAAGTATTTCACGGTGGTAAATGCCCTAGTTTAACTGTGCAGTAATTTCATCATATGTTTTGGTTCCTATGTTTTAGCATGAAATACATTTATACAAAGTTTGTTTAAGTTTGGATTGTGCACACCTAAATAGATATTTGAAGATTAACTTGTGCGTAGTTAATCTTGGTAAAGTTAAAGAAGTCTACAAAAGTAATTTACATGAAGTGTGAAGCTTATGCAAAGTTAAGTATTCCCCAAAGTATTTTGTGAAGTTAAGAATTTCCGCGAAGGTAGTGAACTGTGCAACAAAGTTCACCCTGCACACTAGAAATAACCTACGCACCATAAAAAGTCGAAATGCGCAGGTAGTCACCATGCAGTAAGAAGTAGAATTGAGAAGTTAAACTTCACACAGTAAAAGTGAAATTGTGGAGGTAATTTCCGCGCAGGTGATTTGTGAAGAAAAGTATTCACAAAATATTTAAAGAAGGTATTTGCTTGGAAGTGGAGCGCAGGTCCTAAAGCAAAATGAAAGAAAAGAAATTATTTATTCACCGCGCAGGTCAAATCTTTTTTACTGTGCAGGTTCCTCCTTTTCCCTTCATCTGGTATCAGAGCCTAGTTTACGGAGAAAGGTAATTGTATTTACATAAGGGAAAAGTGATTAAGTACGGCTTCCACTTCAGGTAATTTGCAAACTCCCGTATTTTATGGTAAAAATTAT
This sequence comes from Larix kaempferi, assembly GCA_027924585.1. NCBI lineage: Eukaryota > Viridiplantae > Streptophyta > Pinopsida > Pinales > Pinaceae > Larix > Larix kaempferi. Next base: position 12,743,683 of record BSBM01000368.1, read on the forward strand.
GAATATTGGTCTCTAACAATGAAGGCTTTGTTTAGAGGTCAAGATGTATGGGAAATAGTCCAGCATGGTTATGCATAACCAATAGATCTAGCAGCATACAACAATCTCACACAAGATGAGAAGGATGTTCTGAAGGAATAGAGGTAGAAAGATGGAAACGCATTATTTTACATTCATCAAGCAACACATGAATCAATACTCCCAAGAGTAGCAGCAGCATAGTCAGCAAAGGAAGCATGGGACACACTGGAAACTGCATATCAAGGTTTCAACAAGGTAAAGAATGCCAAACTTCAGATTCTTAGAAGAGATTTTGAATCTCTGTCAATGAAAAATACAGAGTTAGTAGACTGATTCTATACTCATGTTATTGGTTTGGTTAATCAAATAAAGTCTCATGGAGAAACTTTAGGTGACTAAAGAGTTGTGGAAAAAGTTCTTAGAGTTCTTCCAAAGAAATTTGAATCTTTTGTTGTGACCTTGGAGGAAAACAAAGATCTATCCACATTTACAATTGATGAGTTGCAAGCCTCATTACTCAATCATGAACATAGAATCAGTGGTTCAGAAACATCACTGGAAGGTGCATTCGCAGCACATTCATCCATAAGTCATGGAAGAGGCAGAGGAAGATCAAACTCTAGAGGTAGAGGATGAAGTTCTTTCAGAAGAGGTCGCAGCAACAGCCCTGCGCATGGCACTGGTAGAGGCCAGAATCAGAATCCCACTCAGTCAAGTGGACAAAGGTATGACAAATAAAAAATTCAATGTCATTACTATAAGAAGTATGGACACTTCGCATATGAATGCAGGAAGAAGCAATATGACCAAGGAAAGAAAGGTGAAGCTCAGTCAAGCAACAACAACAGCACTCCGAACAACTTGTTGTTCTTAGCATGTGAATCTCCACTGGAATGCAATGTTGTCCAAGAAAGTCCAAATGACATATGGTATTTAGATTCAGGCTGTAGCAATCACATGACTGGTAATTTAAGTTTATTTTCTAGTATAGATAAATCAATTCAAACTGATGTAACACTTTGAAATAATTTTCAAGTCACTGTTTTCGGAAAGGGTACTGTTGATATTCTAACAAAATAGGGGGAGTAGAAATATATGTCTGATGTGTACTATGTTCAAGGTTTTAAGCATAACCTGATGAGCACTGGTCAGCTGTTGGAAAAAGGTTACAGAGTTCACATGGTAGGAAAGCGTTGTGTGATCAAGGACATATAACCAAGCAATTAGTTGATAGCAGAAGTGCAGATGACAAGCAACCACTTGTTTCCTTTGAGGATAAGACCCATCATAAGAGGAAAAACAACTGAAGTTGTTCATAAAAGACAGAATGAAAATTCTGGATCTGCGTTCAGTGCAGAGAGCAAAAAAGAAGGCATTCATTGCGCAGAGGAAAAGAAGGACATCGCAATGCAAGCAGTGTTTCAAACGGAAATGAAGGATGAATCTTGGTTATGGCATTTCAAATTTGGGCATCTGAATTTTGGTGGGCTGAAGCTACTACACACGAAGGACATGGTGAAAGGATTTCCATTGATTGAAAAGCCAGAGAGAATTTGTGAAGGCTATATTTTTGGAAAACAACACAGAGAGACTTTTCTAGTCGAAAAGTCATACAGAGCTCGCACACCACTTGAAAATGTGCACTCAAATATTTGTGGACCGATGTAAACACCGTCCATGGGAGGATGCACTTATCTTCTCACATTTATTGATGATTTCACAAGAAAAACTTGGTTTTGTTTCTTAAAGCATAAATTTGATGCATTTAGTTGTTTTTAGTAGTTCAAGGCACTCGTGGAGAAGTAGAGTGGTTACAACATCAAGATATTGAGAACAGACAGAGGTGGTGAGTATGTTTCAAATGATTTCTTAAAATTTTGCAATAATCATGGCATACAAAAGCAATTCACTACGCGGTATACACCGCAGCAGAATGGTATCGCGGAGAGGAAGAACATGACCATTATGGAGATGGCACGCAACATGTTGGCAATCGCGCATCTGTCAAATGAATATTGGGCTGAAGCAGTGGAAACTGTTGTATACATCATGAATCGATGTACGACGAAGAGCGTGAAGAACAAAGTTCCGCAGGAAGCATGGACAGTTATGAAACATAGTGTTTCACATTTACAATTTTTTGGTTGTGTATCATATGCTCATGTTCCAGATGAGCTGAGAAGAAAATTAGACAATAAAGGACAGAAATGCATTTTTATTGGATATTCTGAAGACACAAAAGCATACAAGTTGTATGATCCTGTTGCAAGTAAATTCATCATCAGTCGAGATGTTCAATTTGTTGAAAATGAAGCATGGGATGGAACTGTGGAAAAGAATGTGAAAATCGTGTGACATGTTGAACATGATGACAGCGCAGAAGATGTGGATGAGAGTCCGCATATAAATCAGAACTACGCAGCTCCATCTACTCCAAGGATTGCGTAGCATGTTCCAGCACAAGCAACTCCGGCACAAGGCGTAGCTCAAGCTACTCCGACAAGCACATCAAGTGCGCAACAAACTCCAGCAAGCAATTCACACAACTCGCGCAGCTGGACACCAGCAACTCCTCCAAGGACAAGAAGCCTGCGGGAGATATATGAGACTGGTACACCTAATTCATTCTCATGTTTTGCATTATTTTCTCAAGTTAATGATCCTCTAACATTTGAAGAAGCTGTTGAAGATAAAGTTTGGGCACAAGCCATGGATGAAGAAATAGAATACATCAAGAGAAAAATCAAACATGGGAATTAGTTGATGTTCCTAAGGATAAGGATGTGATAAGCGTCAAATGGATTTATAATACCAAGCAAGATGCTGATGGAAATGTGCAGAAGCACAAGGCAAGATTGGTAGCAAGAGGATTCACTCAGCAACCTGGCATAGACTTCAATGAAACCTTTGCACTTGTAGCGCGAATGGACACTATCAAAACAGTTTTGGCCATCGCAGCACAAAAGAAATGGCCTGTTTATCAAATGGATGTCAAGTCTGCATTTCTAAATGGTTATGTAGAAGAAGAAGTATATGTGGAGCAACCAAAAAGCTATGAATTTTCAGGACAAGGACATAGAGTATATAGATTGAAGAAGGCACTCTATGGTTTGAAGCAAGCTCCCAGAGCTTGGTACAGTCGCATTGACTCATTCCTCATTCAGAATGGATTTCACAGAAGTGAATGTGAGCCAACGTTGTAAACAAAGATCAACAAGGAAGGTAATAAGCTAATTTTATGCCTGTATGTAGATGATTTAATATTTACTAGTGATTTTGGCATAGAAGAATTTAGAACAATCATGGAAAGTGAATTTGAAATGACTAATTTGGGGCTTATGAAGTATTTTATGGGCATTGAATTCCAGCAGAATGAAAATGGTACTTTCATATCACAATCAAAGTATGCAAGTGATGTCTTGAACAGATTTAAGATGTTAAATTGTAAGACAGCTCCAACACCAGTGATAATAGGTTTAAAATTGAGCAAGGATGATGATGGATACAATGTAGATCCTACTCTGTTTAAAAGGCTCGTTGGCAGCCTTATGTATCTAATAGCAACAAGGCCAGATATCATGTATGGAGTCAGCTTATCTCAAGATTCATGGAGTCACCAAAAGAATCTCATTGGCAAGCAGGTAAAAGAATTCTGAGGTATGTAAGTGGAACAAAAGACCTTGGTATTTTGTATTCAACTTCAGAAAATTTCAAACTCATTGGATACACTGATAGTGACAATGGAGGCAGCATAGATGATAGAAAAAAAACACCTGGGAATACATTTCATGTAGGAATAGGTGTTGTATCATGGGCTTCAAAGAAAAAGCCCATAGTAACTCTTTCTTCAGTAGAAGCAGAGTATGTCGTAGCTACAAGCGCTGCATGTCAAGCAGTTTGGATGCGCAGGATGTTAAGTGATCTGTCACAAGTCCGACAAGAACCCATAGTCATTTACTGTGACAACAATTCAGCTATCGCACTGTCAAAGAATCACGTGTTTCACAAGAGAACCAAGCACATCAACACAAGGTATCATTTTATCAGAGAATTGATAAACAACAAGGAAATCTGTTTAGAGTTTTGCAGGTCTGAAGACCAGGTAGCAGACATATTTACAAAACCATTGGCAAAGGACCCATTCCAATTTCTACGAAGTTGTTTGGGAGTGACAAGTTCACCTGCGTAGTGAACTATGTCATAAATAGAGCTTGTTGCAGCTCTGAAATATTTTGTAATATTCTATTTTTGTTTAAAGATCCTCATCCGCTCATAATTAAGGGGGAGTGTTGGAAATATTGTAATTAATGAGCTGATAACGTATATGATATGCACCGGCTTTGTTAGACACTCAGTCGGTCTGCAATGTCAGATGTCAGTTAGTCAGTTTGTAGCCAATCCGGCTCAAGACAAGTGAGTATTTAAGTAGTCATTTGTATTTCATAGGCTCATAACTTCTTAGGTAGAATTTATTACAGTCTTTAATGTAATCCTAAAAGCTTTCAAGAGAAGCGATCTTAAGTCGGTGATAATGAAACTCTATAAATGAAAATCACTCACATAAGATTAGGTTAGAGATGAAGGATAAGAGATGTATGTGAGGGAAGAAGAGTGAAAGAGGAGAAACTCATCTCGTGAAATGTATGAAAAGCGCAAGCTCTATATAAGAAGTAAAGATTGAAGTAAAACTCATCTCTCTGTAAGTGCGGCGAAGTTACTATGTTTTACAGAGGTAATATATAAAGTCTTTAGTCTTGTGTATTCATTCTCAAGAATATTGGTTTATGCATCCCGCACATCTACTTTATGTTGACCTGTGTAAATGTTGTTTACATTTATGGCCTGTAAATTAAATCAAGATTCCAAGTATTTCACGGTGGTAAATACCCTAGTTTAACTGTGCAGTAACTTCATCATATGTTTTGGTTCCTATGTTTTAACATGAAATACATTTATACAAAGTTTGTTTAAGTTTGGATTGTGCGCAGCTAAATAGGTATTTGAAGATTAACTTGTGTGCAATTAATCTTGGTAAAGTTAAAGAAGTCTACAAAAGTAATTTGCATGAAGTGCGAAGCTTATGCAAAGTTAAGTATTCCGCAAAGTATTTTGTGAAGTTAAGAATTTCCGCGAAGGTAGTGAACTACACAGCAAAGTTCACCTGGGCACTAGAAAAAACCTGCACGCCGTAAAAAGTTGAAATGTGCAGGTAGTCACCGCGTAGTAAGAAGTAGAATTGAGAAGTTAACCTGCGTGCAGTAAAAGTGAATTGTGGAGGTAATTTCCACGCAGGTGATTTATGAAGAAACGTATTCACAAAATATTTAAAGAAGGTATTTGCTTGGAAGTGGAGCATAGGTCCTAAAGCAAAACGAAAGAAAAGAAATTATTTATTCACTATGTAGGTCAAATATTTTTGACTGTGCAGGTTCCCCCTTTTCCCTTCAGCCACCTTATGATCAATTGAGAGTGGATGCTAACAAGTCCATTTTGGATTAAGGTTTTCAGCCATTCATAGCACAAAATTACTGTTTATATGATGTGATTTGAGGGTAGAACCATATCACTCTGGTGCAAATGATAAAGGGGACAATGATATTTGACGAAGAAAACCATATTGCAGACCTTCCACCTTTAAAAGAAAACCTCAATATACTAAAATTTAAGATATGAAAGCATACCAGTCACAAGAGGCATCTCAACTATGTTCCAAACTTAACAAACACAGTGGAAGAAATAACTGGAACAAAGACGTGACTGACTGCATTTCATAGTTGAGAGATGTTTTGGCCTCGTCAAGTGAAGGATTCATTTTCAAAGCTTTCGGCAATTTCAACTTTATTTTATATTTCTTGATTATACATGTGCATAACCGACCCTGGGTCCTTGATTGCAAGAACAATGTGGGGCAAGCTATTTAATCAAGTATGGGAGCTGCAACAAACAACATGTCTATTTTACGCAGAAAAATGAAGTGACTTAGCCGTGTTTGAGTTTTGAAAAGGCTTCATCTCCCCAAGACTACTTACTTCTCCCATATGCTTCATTTTGTATATGAAGTTTCATATGAGGGTGAGCATCGGTTACTGCCGCTCACCCTCATTCGAACAAACATGAGAAGACAAATATACGAACGAGGCAATGATTGTTGACCTCATTGAAATTGTTGAAACACTTCGCCTTCACTCGCATGCTTCACACCTTGCCTCGGCCCTTAAAACTACAACGGATCTGTCAAAACTGATATCTCGCACTGGAGGTAAGAGGTGGCTACTGCTAGCTTTTACTCTACATTTATTTCCATGCATACTCAATCCTCCATGATCCTGAGGTGATTGCACATAAGGCTACAATCTAGGTCCAGCATGTATTTAGTTTTTTTCCTTGTATATTTTTCCTATTGATGTTTTCATGACAATATGAGCAGGAAGTCCTCCAGTTGCCTCAGTTTCACTCCAATGAATCTGAGCTATTGAGAATTGCATAGGGTCTCAAAAACCTCCCATTTTCAAGGGTTAAACCAGCCGACCTATTGTACTAAGGCCACTTTATACTCTTTTTACATTCTACAAAATTGTAAAATATGTACATAAGGATTGTATATATTATTTTTTTATCTATGTTTATCATATGTACATAAAAATACGAATTTTTAACATTTATAGTAGGCCTTTATGGTGCTATATAGTTCAAACAAAAGTAGCCATACTAGATAGTTATGAAAATCCTTTCATTTTATACATTTAGTTTTAAACAATTAATCCCCCAAGTTAATGTTTAATCATTAATATCATTGCATTAATGGACTCTTATTTTCAATTGCTTTTAAAAATTGCAAATTTTAAGGTAATGATGAATTTCTTTTTGCATAGCATTAACTACTGTAAAAATTACTTATGCAAATACGAAACATACATTATCATCGCATTTAGATACATGCTAGATCTGCTAAGTTTATGTTATATTTAGTTCAATTATTTGATTTTACTAAGCTTATACTTTTGGCGTGCAATTAAAAATTTCAATATTAATGAAACTAAATATTTTCTTTTGCACAATTAAAGATGCTACCTTTATTTACACTAGCGCCATAATAGGTTTAATTATAAATGCATTTTCACGCTTGAGACTAACCATTATTTTCTTAGAATATTTATCACTAACCCCTTTCATCTTATTGTAAATATTTTGTTGTTAACCATAGACTAGGTCTCATTTAGATTCATTAATGGACTTATGTTGTTGTCTTGAAAGGGTTCTTGTACTTTGTCAAGCTCATCCAACCTCACTTTCATTTCATTTATGTGCTTAATGCCATTGATCAACTCATAATTATCCTATCTACATGAGGGCTCTAAATGCAACCCAGGCTTCCATCCCCTTCCTCTCCTTGAAAATCCCTCCAAGGGTGTTTAATGTGTTGTTTCCCTAACTATTTCATTTTGAGCATCAACAATAAGAATCACTACAAACAATCATGAGAAATGGCTAGCATTGATGATGGGATTTATGTTAGAAAAATAGGATCGCAGAGCAATAACAATAAACAGAAATGCAAATATAATCACACATACACATTACAAGAGAGACACAGATATATCGTGGTTCACCCAACTTGGGCTACATCCACACTGAATTTTCTAGTCCTTATTATTATTACCGTCCAGCAAGGTGAAGGGATACAACCTGCATCACAACCGCTGCACTTCCTCTTCTCTGTTTCACAGTCTCTCTCCTGATCTCAGAGATCTTTACAATGCATAAAAACCTAATACATCATCATCCCTAGCCGTATTACAATGCCTTTATTTTATAAGGGAAATACAATGGGGAAATACCACGGGATACCCAAAACCATGGGCCCGCAAAACAACTGGCGAAAACAACCCCAAATTTTTTCTTCGGGGGCGTTGCCCCTGAACCCCCATTTCTCGAGGGCGCTGCCCCCGAACCCCTGCCGGGGGACCGCTGGCCCCCGGACCCCCCAGCCAGGGGGGATGGTCCCCCTTGGAACCCCATGGGGGGGCGATGCCCCCCCACACCCCCCCGTTGGGGTGACTGTACAATCCACCTACATATCATATAAAACTAGGGTACAAACACGGCTGATACAATATCATCTATGAGACTAGAAGATCTGGCTCCACAACCAACAATATCCCACTTGGAGACTGATCACAGCAACTCCACCACTATTGCACTTGCTGGACTTGGACTTGGCAAATTTCTCCTCTTCACCTTCATGCTAGAAGGCCAACTGAAACCGAGCACGAACTCAGTTTCTCTCTGGTCACTACCATTGTGAACATTTCTGCAGGATTCTGGATAGTATGTATCTTTTCCAGCTTTAACAGTTCATCTTCCAGAACAGAGCGTATGAAATGGTACTTGAGCTGTATATGTTTAGTCCTGGAATGGAATGTTGAGTTCTTTGCAAGGTGACTGGCACTCTAGCTATCACTATACAATCTTCTATCCTTCTGCTTCTTACCCACTTCCTCCATAAACCTCTACAACCAAATCATCTCTTTACTAGCCTCTGTAATGGAAACATACTCTGCTTCTGTTGTTGAAAGTGCAACAACCTTCTGTAGTTTCGAAATCCAGCTTACTGCTGTTTCACCTACAGTAAGCACATACCCTATGGTGCTCCTCCTGCTATCCTTGTCACCTGCCATATCTGCATCAACATATCCCTGTAGAATAGTGTCTGAACCTCCAAAACATAATGCCTCAGTGGTAGTACCTCTCAAATACCTGAGAATCCACTGTACTGCCTTCCAATGTTCTTTACGTGGATTGTTCATATATCTGCTCACAACTCCCATTGCATGTGCAATATCTGGTCTTGTGCACACCATGGCATACATCAAGCTACCAATTGTTGATTGATAGGGAACCTTGGACATGTAATCTGTCTCTTCTTGTGTCTTGGGACACATTTCCTTACTTAGAATGAAATGGCTAGCCAAAGGTGTACTTATAGGTTTTGCATTCTGTATTCTGAACCTCTCCAACACCTTTTGTATGTACTCACTTTGAGACAATGTCAATTTGCGATTTTTCCTGTCTCTCGTTATTCTCATACCAAGGATTTTCTTTGCAGCACCCAAATCCTTCATCGCAAATGAATTAGCTAGCTTCCTTTTGAGTACATTTATATCCTGCATGTCAAACCCTGCAACAAGCATGTCATCCACATACAATAACAAGATAATATATCTTCCATTGTCTAGCTTCTTGAAATAAAAACAGTGGTCAGAATGACATCTACTATAACCTTGTTCTGTCATAAACCTGTCAAACTTTAGATACCACTTCCTTGGAGCTTGCTTCAAGCCATACAAGCTCTTTTTCAACCTACATACCAGATCCTCCTTACCTTTGACCTCATACCCTTATGGCTGCTGCATATATATTTCTTCCTCCAAATCCCCATGGAGGAAGGCTATTTTTACATCTAACTGTTCAAGATGAAAATCTTCTACCGCCACTAGACTTAAAATAGTCCTAATTGAAGTCATCTTAACAACAGGAGAAAATATTTCATCAAAATCTATACCTTTCTTCTGTGCAAACCCCTTTACAACAAGTCTAGCCTTGTACCACTTCTTACCTCCTCCTTCTTCCTTCAACCTGTAAATCCATTTGTTTTGCAATGCTATTCTACCAGCAGGCAACTGAACCAAATCCCAAGTCTGGTTTCCTACCAATGAGTCCATCTCCTCATTCATGCTTTGCTCCCACTTCTTTCTAGTTTCCACCTGCATTGCTTCTTCATAACATTCTGGTTCACCAGAATCAGTCATCAATAAATAATACATTGAAGGAGAGTATCGTTCAGGGAGTCTACTTAACCTGGTAGATCTTCTTACAGTTGCAGGAGTTTCAGGTACTTGCTGCTGCTCCTGATTTTTTGGCACCTTCGAAACTTCATTTTCTTTAATTTCATCAAGCACTATGTACTCTGTGTTTTCCTTTTCCTGTTTCTTTCCCTGCAACTGATCTTTATACATGAACTTTTCATTGAATATCACATCTCTACTCCTGATGATTTTGCTATTTTCATAATCCCATAAACAATAACCAAATTCATCAACCCCATATCCAATAAAGGTACATTTCTTGGATTTAGCTTCAAGATTTGTTCTATTTTCTTTATCAATATGGACAAATGCTTCACAACCAAACGTTCTCAGAAATGAGTAGTTTACCTTTTTATCTGTCCATGCTTCCTCTGGAATACCACCATCCAAAGCACTTGAAGTTCCTCTGTTTATTAAATAAACAGCAGTATTTACAGCATCCGTCCAAAACTGTAAGGGCAACCCTGCATGCAGTCTCATACACCTTGCACGCTCCATGATTGTTCTATTCATCCTTTCTGACACACCATTTTCCTGTGGTGTTCCTGGAACTGTCTTCTCTCTATGAATCCCATGGTATGAACAATAACTATCAAACTCCTTGCCGCAGTACTCACCTCCATTATCAGATCTGAGACACTTCAATCTTTTTCCTGTCTCATTCTCAACCAAAGCTTTCCACTTCTTAAAAGTAGCAAACACATCAGATTTCTGTCTAATGCAATAAACCCAAGTTTTTCTAGTTGCATCATAAATAAATGTAACATAATAACGAGAGCCACCAAGAGATTGTACTTGAGCCGGTCCCCATACATCTGTATGCACAAGCTCTAATTTTTCATTCTTCTTCTGTTTCCCAACCTTGAGAAATCTGACTCTCTTCTGTTTTCCATAAACATAGTTTTCACAGAATTCCAAACTTACCTGCTTCAAATCCGGCAGCAACTTCCTTGAGTGGAGAATCTGCATCCCCTTCTCACTCATGTGGCCAAGCCTATGATGCCACAATGCTGTATCTGTTCCTATGGAAGCTAAAGAGATAGAATGGTCAGTATTATGAGGACATAAATACAACGTACCTACTCTGTCTCCTTTTTCTATCACCATTGATCCTTTGGTGATCTTCCACCACTTTTCTCCGAACGTAGATAGACAACCGCCATCTCCCAACTTCCTTGTTGAGATCAGATTTCTTTTCATAGCAGGAATATGCCTAACTTCTTTCAACAACCAATCAGTTCCATTCTTAACTTTTATCCATACCTTACCCATTCCAACAATTTTACATGGCTCATCATCACCCAATAAAACATGTCCAAAGTCGCCAGGAACATACTCATGAAAGTATTTCCTATGGGGTGTAGCATGACATGAAGCTCCTGAATCTACTACCCAATAATCACTAGTATTATCTAATGAAAGAATCAAAGCATCTTGTAACACATCGCCTACTACATTTGCTTCCTAGGTAGTTTCCTTCTGTGCATCTCCTTTCTTCTTTAGAGATTTGCAGTGTTTCTTCAGATGTCCTTTCTTTCCACAGTTCTAACACTCTATCTTTCCCAGTCTGGACTTGGATCTGCCCGTTTTAGACTTTCCACGATTACCTTGGCTCTTTCCTCTCTCCTTTTGTCTTCCCCTGCTCTCCATGGTCAATGCATTACCTGATGTCTCACCTGTGCTTTTCCTTCGCATTTCCTCGCTAAGAATAACACAAATAACATCGTCAAATTTCAAGGTGTTTGAACCAGAGACAGAGTTACTTACAGCCATGACCAAGCTATTCCAACTTTCTGGCAATGAACACAAGATTAGAAGAGCCCTAACCTCATCATCAAAGTTCACACTTACAGAACTTAGCTGATTTGTAACCGTATTAAACTCATTTAAATGATCAGTAACAGATCCACCTTCAGACATCTTCATATTAAATAAACGCTTCATTAGAAATACCTTGTTGGAGGCCGAGGGTTTTTCATACAGCTTAACCAATGCGCTTATCAAACCCTCTATTGTCGTTTATTTTGAGATATTGAAAGCCACCGACGAAGCTAGGCTCAACCGTATTGTTCCCAGAGCCTTTCTGTCAAGAACCTCTCATTCTTTGTCCTTCATAGCCGTCGACTGCTTTGCTTTTCCTCCCAATGGTAGGAATAGATTCTTCTGGTACAGATAGTCCTCCATTTGCATCTTCCATAACCCGAAGTTTTGGCCATTAAACTTCTCGACCTTAAACTTTCCTTCTTCTACCATTGCTCCCACTCGAACCAGAAACCCTATCTTCCTGCGGGTTTAACTGCCAAACAGACCTTTGGCTCTGATACCAATTGTTAGAAAAACAGGATTGCAAAGCAATAACAATAAACAGAAATGCAAATATAATCACACATACACATTATAAGAGAGACACAGATATATCTTGGTTCACCCAACTTGGGCTACGTCCACACTGAATTTGCCAGTCCTTATTATTATTACCGTCCAGTAAGGTGAAGGGATACAACCTGTAGCACAACCGCTGCACTTCCTCTTCTATGTTTCACAGTCTCTCTCTTGATCTCAGAGATCTTTACAATACATCAAAACCTAATACATCATCATCCCTAGCCGTATTACAATGTCTTTATTTTATAAGGGAAATACAATGGGGAAATACCACGGGATACCCAAAACCATGGGCCCGCAAAACAACTGGCGAAAACAGCCCCAAAAATTTTCTTCGGGGGCATTGCCCTTGAACCCCCATTTCTCGGAGGTGCTGCCCCCAAACCCCCACCAGGGGACCACTGGCCCCCGGACCCCCCAGCTAGGGGGGATGGTCCCCCCTGGAACCCCGTGGGGGGGCGATGCCCCCCCACACCCCCCCGCTGGGGTGACTGTACAATCCACCTACATATCATATAAAACTGGGGTACAAATACGGCTGATACAATATCATCTATGAGACTAGAAGATCTGGCTCCACAACCAACAATTTAATCTCCTTACAACATATCTTAAGTGTAGGAAATTCTACATCTTCATGGATTCCCTCCTTCTCATACACTTTGTTTCGAACAAAATATCCAAAGAAGAGATCCCCCAGTATCAAATCCAAACATGTATTCATTGTCTTCTTAAAGACCTTAAGGATATGCACATATTTCATGTTTGACAATACAATAATTCTCTTATTGACGCCATGGCTAACCAGGGTGCTCTTCTTCTAGACAAGAGAGTATGCATTAATATGGATAGGGTTCCTAGGAATGAATGCATTCCCTAATATCATAACCTCTTGTTGCACTATGGTTATAAACTTTATAGTTTATAATTTTGGGATGTCAAATGCATGCCACCTCACTCTAGCTTGAAGTGGCTGACTTGTCTTACATGAACATCTTATCATCATTAAGGGAGGGCCTTTTATCCATGTGCAAGTTAATTGCAAGGTAAAATCCCCTTTCCACTCACACGTAGTGAGTTATGGTGGTCATTTCTCAAACTCAAGAGGATGTTTTAATTCACGATGCATAGTGCATTTGGAAGTTGTTGGTTCTTTGTCTTGAAACTTTGGTTAATGGTCCCATTATTTTGAGCGAAAGGTCGTTACCATGGCCTGGATATCCACCTGAATTCTTAATTCTTTAGTGCACCTCTTGTCTAGATTCTTCTTCACTGGGTCTATTGGTCAGTATGGAAGCTGATAAGTGTTTGAAGTTTCATCCCTTCCTAGGGAATTTTACTCAGCCACCATCATTTGTTGGTCGGTTTGGTGGCATCTGGTAGACTTGGGAAATTAAGGATTTGAGTTGGAATTGGAAAGCATGGCTCGCAAACTGAATTTTGTCACTCAAGAAGAAATTTTGGGCTCTACAAGTTGAAATTCGGAATGTCAAAGCCATGCTCCAAGTCATTCCATCCCGGTGGAATGGTCTAGTTGATGTAACCAGGAAAATATCTTTTCATATATCTCTCTTGGACAATATGGATGATGTCAAGGACCATGTGAGGGTACAGGGTGAAAAAAATTAATGAATTCTTGAAGATAAGAAAAACTTCTACGTTTGGCTTAGGAAAGATGCTGCTAGCTCCATGCTATGGACTCTATCTAGGTTCATGATGAAGGTTTTATTTTCCAGTCACCTAAGGAAACATTTGAACTTAATTCCTCCAAAAATGAAGAGGAAATTGGTAGTAGAATATTCAATTCGATATGTTGTCTCTCCTTTTGTTTGTTAAGTTTTTTTTTATGCATACTATTTTTTTTATTTTTTTAAAGTAGAACGAGTATATTTATATTATAAAAGTTGAGAAAATATCAACAAAACGTTTGTTAAGTTTTTTTTATGCATACTATTTTTTAAAGTAGAACGAGTATATTTTTATTATAAAAGTTGAGAAAATATCAACAAAACAATAGAACAATTGTTGGAAATATCTAATTAAATGAGCTGATCACGTAGTTACTGGGCCAGCTCTGTCAGACTGTTTGTGTCAGCGCGATGTCCACAGCATCAGTCTGTCAGCAAGTTCGTAAAAAAATCCGGCACACATCTTGTTTGCAGTTATGTAACCGCGTTAATAGTTCGCAAGTCAAGAAACCTTAGGATAGAATTTATTACAGTGTTTAATGCAATCCTGTAGCTTCCATAAGAAGCGTGACTAAGTCGGTTGATATACAACTCTATAAATAGAAGCTCTTAGTTAAAACTCAGGGAGAGATGTGTATGAGAGAAATTACGCAGAGTAGAAGTGAAGATCTGTGAAGTTTGTATCAAGAGCTCAAGCTCTGTGAATGTAAAAGATTGCAGTGAAACTCATTTCCAGGTATTGAGGAGTTGCGCAGTTTACTGTGGTAAATATACAAGTCTATAGTTTTATGTTTCATTCTCAAGAATGTTATTTATTGCAAGTCGCAAATCATCTCCAGTTTTACTCGTGTGAATTGTGTTTACATTTACCCGCAGTAAAAGAAATCAAGATTCGCAAATAGTTCACCGCAGTGAAAGTTCTAAATTAATATGGAGTAACTTCGCGTTAAGATGTTTTAGTTATTATGTTTTAGAGAAATATATTTCATAATAAAGTTTGGTTAAGTATACCGCGAAGTAAAGTACTGCGGCCAAGTTAACTTCGCATCACTATGAAGTTCACCGCGCAGTGAAAAGTCGAAATCGCACAGTTATTTGTAGCGAAGTGAATGCCGCACAGTCACTTGCCGCGAAGTAAAAGTCAATTGCCGTGCAGTTAAAACTGTGAAGTTAATTCTTAGTGAGGAAAGTGTTCTGCAAAGATAAAATTGAAGCTCTCTATTGTATGATCCACGAAGTCCGAATAAAACAAAAAGAAGGTATCCATTTATTGTGTAGTTAAATATTCTTTACTTCGCGGTGCTCTCCTTTTCCTTCAACAATTAATGGGGCTTCAAACTTTCTTGAGCAATGTGTCGCCCATTTACAACCTTCCACAATCTTAGAACTATTTGCAAAAACATATCAGCATCTAAACTATGGTAAATTTTGACATATTGGCCTAGTAGTAGTTTACCAAAAAATTTAATATAAGAAACTAAAAAATCAAGTAGTACTATGGCCACTATCCATGACTTGGGGCTCCACGTTTTCTCCTACATGCTCCTCCAAGCTTGAAATGTTCACATTAGCATGAGTAGGTTGATGAATAGTCGCTTCTTCTATTCCTCTACTTCCTGCTTTATTAGGTAGAATAGAATGTTTTTCTATCAATAGCTCCTCATGGTAGTCTAGAGTTGTCATCATTGTTTCCACTTGAGCACCATAAACTATGATATTAACTTTTGCATCATCTAAGAAATTATCCAAACCATACGTATGCACTATGATCTAATGGACCACCTCTAACACACCCTCCAGCTATGAATTCATCAAACACAGGTTTCTCCTTATATCCCATATATCAGCTTAAACATCACTAATTCCTTTAGATGATTCTTTCAATTTGAACCCCAATCAACCTCTACCTTAATTGTGAGTTCCATTCCAACAAGACCTAACAAAATCCCAGAGTCCCACAATTTATAGAGCAAGGAAAGGGCGTACATCAAATTACCAAGTCTATTTTCAAAGCTCACCACCTGTAAACTATCCTCCACGTACCCAACAGTAACCGCAACTCAGATCCACTCCCCTAGTGCATAGGGGAAGTTGTCATCCTCCACTGGAACTAGAATCAACATCCCAAGTTTGTAAACAACACCAGGATTCCCCCTCTCTACAATTTGCTTTTTTATCCCAATTGCAATGTTGTGGTTTGAATAAGAATGAACATATAGCGAAACGTCCAAAAGCATCCTCATGACCTAGCTTCCCATAGAATCCTCCATGCACATGAGAAAATGTTGCATTAAGGCTTGGATTTTGGGAATGCATTGGTGGTTAATTGCGTTCATGGGTGATAGGACCATATTAATTGCTAACTAAACCATGTTACATCATGTTAATAACCCTAGGGGAACCAACACGATGTTAGTTGGCCCCCATTTTTTTATCAAGCCCCCTCTTACAATGAGAGCGACATTATTTGTGAGCTTATATGTTATTTTATTGTTTTCCCGTCAAACATGTATTAAATTTAAAATGTCAGGAATTCATTGGAGAATCCCACTGATACGCTTTTGAAGCCTTCCCGCTATTATGTCCTCTAGATCCCTTCTTTGCATAACTTGAGAGATAATCAAAAGGGAATCCCCAATAACAATGACTGATTGAATTCCAAGAGAAACATCATGTTCGAGTCGTAGATAGAGAACATAATGCTCTGATTGGGTATTGGTCACTTTACCCAAGCCCCATTTGAAGGTTATTACTATACTTCCTCTTGGATAAAATACGATCTCCCCGTACCTGCCTCACCATTTTACTGCATACTATTAGTAGGTCATATTTTCTGGATTTATAATGTTAAGGATCATGTGAAAGTTGGAAATCTATTCATGTGTTTTGGAAGTTGTATGTTTAAGGATTCTGAGATTGCAAGTCTGGAACTCTGTTATGCTTTGTTGATGGGAAAATTTTGTAAAACAAAATTGGTTGTTTCTGACTTTTTAATATAGTATCTTACTCATTTTTGTGAAAAAAAATGATGTATTATTTATATAAGGTGGTTTATGTGATGCGAATCAATCCATGCGGGCTGGGATATAATGATTATGTGTTGTAAATATGTAAAGTGCATTGTAAATTTTCCTAGTATAAATCTCATTGGAATGCATAAGACTCGCAAACTCCTTGTCTCTCCAATAAAATCGAAACCAGGTCGGTGAAGAGAAAACCAATCAAACAATGACTCACAAACAAGAACAGAGACATCTTCAAGGTTGTTTCTCCATGGAAAAAAATGAATCCATAGGGAGCCATGAGCTTACCCGGAGAGCATAATTCATTTCCTGATTGCAATCGTGGTAGCCCCAATCCATGCTTTACCTACACACAAACGTCACAAAACATAAACAGATTCAAAACGTTAGTATGGTCATATAAATCGTAACATGGAGCTATATGAAAGAGCATAACCCAGACTGAAGAAAAACGATACATGTTCCCAAGAGGGAGTTTTGTTGTCACAACAACGCCTCTTTCAAAGGACCACAAATATGAACTTGAGACAGAGCCGAGCTCTGGATCTGTGTAGATGTTTTTATAAATGGCGTAGATAGGAATCCCTTGGATTCCCTCTCCCACAATGAAGTCAATGAGCAAAAGAACATTCCTGAAAGAACATCAACGATGAAACCCTACCTCAGGTCAAAGCATAAATGATATGCCAGCATGGCGGCTCATCATTTTCTCCACACTTGCCCATCACATGGGCCGTCTTAAATTCCAACCTACCTCCGCTATAGGCACTTTATCATATGGTCCCAATTTTACATAAGATCAATGTTTATGCCATGAGACATTCACAACCTTCACTATGTATAAGACTTGGCATGAAAAGCGTAGAGCTTGGTCTTGCCATAAATATTGGTTGATAACTTTTAACATAGGATCCTTCGCTTTACATAGGAATTAACGACCAACGTTAAGCTTGGTCTTAACATAAGATTTGTTTATAAATTTCTTATGTTTGACCCTTACCATAGGTTATACTATGTCCTTGTTTAAGGACTTGGGACATGATGTAATATGTTCTTATGCTCTTAAAGCATAGTATAGGTAATCCAGTACCTGTAAGAATGACATACAATTAATAATGTTAGATTGGGAAAGCTAAGTAAAAATCAGGTTTCTACGGATCATAAATCCATCCATAGAAAAAACAACCATCGATAAAGACAATTGTAACGTAAGCTAACAAAATCCAATAGAGTTCATAACGAGTTTACATTTATCTTGAAGTAAACAGTCTCTATTATTATTGTGACATAGGAAAGTTAAAAGACTAGGTCATGCTATGACAGATAAATATCATAAGAAATATAAATAGTCTTCTTTAAAAGATATGACCAATCATTAAATGGGAAACAATCACATACAGTAAGTCAAAGACTATCAGACAAAAGTCTAGCTAAAGATGGAATTTTAAACTATGCATCGATGACAAAAGAACAAACCAATCAGTTGGAATGCAAACAAGTAATTCTACCATTTACTTCTAAGCGTTGAAGTTATTTTGTGAAATCATAAGGGACATATCGACCACTTCTCACTGTTGAAGTTAATTTAAATAATCATGTTCTTTATGCCAGATTAGACCCTTATAAAAAAAAATAAGAGTGTATTTTGAGGGACATTACAACATACATATATTCTGAAAGCATGAACAATGTAAAAACCACTAAACCATAAGAAACAAAGTAAAATCCATGAGATCTTGAGACTAACAGAAGTTGAAACGCCTAAGAACTATGGACCAACATTCACTACATGAAAATTATAGATTATCCAAAAAGGAAATCATCAAAAAACAAGAGGCAACTTCCTACCAAATCCCGTCGAGCGGAAGCTCATTCATGGTAGGCGGTGGGCTGCCCGCCATCCAAGTCGCATCCTTATTTCTAGCCACGGTCTTCCCATTTTGACCGAATCAGGAACGAAGTATCCCATCTTTGGGAGGAAAGGAATCCCTATCTCCTTCCCATTGGCATCGATTTTCATATGCAGAAGGCGAGGGTATGCATACAGCTCCTTCCAAAAGGCTTGAGGGCTCTCATCCCCTCCCAATTTCTCTTCCCCCAGTAGTACCCTACTCAACGGACCCTTAATGACCCAGTATAGAGTCATTGTTTTCTCATAAAGACCTTGTCTTGATCTTGATGAAACTGGATCCTGGATACCTCTCTCCAACACTGCATCATCTAGTGATGGTGCATTCTCCCCAACCTCCCACTAGACTCCATTCTCCATCATCTCCATATCCGCCCAAATGTAGGGTAGAATAATCATAAGATAATGCCAAGCCACCTATGCAGCATGGGTCTTCTCCCAACTAGATCGACATCTATGCTGTTGCTCTCTGTTTCCCACATTCTCAACTGGCTCCATGGTGAGCATGACGATAAACCGACACTCGCCATCACCTACCAACTCACCACTTCGCTGATGCACAATTTCGCTCCTACTCCCTTCATTGCATGACAGATCGGTTTTTCCTCAGCTGCACTTGTTAATCTTGGACTCGCACCAATTCATAGAATTTAACGGAGCGATAAGGAGAATTACCATAATTTCTGACTTGACCCTCCCATTATGGCTCTTCATGCCAGCTCCTTTCCCCTACCTTTCCATAATAGTCTTTTTCTGCTTCCAGCTGAACCCTGTACTCTCAACTAATGCCTTGTCGAATATCAATTGCCTTCCCGTACTGATCCGGACTGTGAAGATGACCCACATGCATGCTCCCGTCACACTAATCCTCATCCCAACTACCTTCATTAACTCACTATCCTCGTCACGTGGAATCCCAGGCTGAGCTCCCCTAGCACTAATCCTCTTACCACTTGCCTTAATAAAGGCGGTATCCTCAATGCATGTTATCCTAGGCTTCATGCAGCAAGGATGCCACGTTTCCAGTCCCGAGAGTCACCCACATCCAAGGTACTTTGCATAATGTTTTATTTTATGAGCCAACTTGGATTTTTTTAATTACTTTTCATAATTTTTTATTTTATTAGCCAACATGAATTTTTTTAATTACTTTTTATGTTATGTTACATTACATTACGTGACATTATCTCCCCCATACTGGGTTGAAGAGCACCTCACTCCTCTCGAAGCAATAAATATACTACACAAGAGTAAGAGAACATTTGGATGAGACAATTCAGTGCTACATGCTCATCAATCAAACTTTATATTTAATCCCCTATAATGCCAACATAACATTGTACATATATTTAAGAGAAATGAAGATAGTGGTTAAATGGGGAATTGAAAAACAACCAACTCCATATGGAATTATAAATTATCTCACATGAGCATCAGAACAGTTATATGATTTTATATTTGTATTTGGTAACATTGTTAATGAATTTAATGATTAAGTAGAGGGTACCCACACGAAGCTGGTACCCAAAAGGATCACAATCGGAGCACATGAGCGGAAAAAAAAAGCGACGCGCACGCGCTTCCAAATGCGCGTATGTGTCTCTACTTCGGCAATGCCAAACGTCCACGTGGACAAAGGGTGAACGCACGTGTTATTAACGTGTACGCACAAAATGGTGTGCATGCGTTAATGATGCGTGCGCACCCCTGTTTGTTTATAGAAAAAAGAGCTCATAGAGGCACCCCGCAAACGCATCATGGAGCACCCAAGGCCCCCTCAATGCCACCAAATCTCCCCTACACCACCTTGCCAACAATTTCTCTACGTAGGTGCTCAAAAAAGCACAAATTTGTTGTTATTTTTGTTTTCCATTTTAATTTTAATTTTAAAAAAAATTTACAATCCATTAAAAAATCAAGAAAATTTCATTGCAAGCCATCTACACCTAACAAGATGACAAACACACCTGAACCATCAAATGAAACCAATGAAACCCAACCTTCAAAAGACAACATTGGACCAAACAATGACCTGAATGAAAACCCCGAAGACCAATTACACCAAGATTTAAATGAATTGAGGGTATTGAGCGATGAATTGAAGAGCACCAAGGAACCCTCTCGAGTTTCCTTGGCTTCATCATTGAAAAACATTATCAAATCCATCAACATTGCACACAGCGAGATCACAAATCTGAGCCAATACAAGGCTCGAATGAGGGAACACTACTCCACTGGGATGTCCAAAGAACAGATAAAAGACCTCAACATCACTAAAGTCCAGTTGTATAGCAAATTCATAGTTCCCTCGAGAGGATAGCGTCTAGATGTGAGGAGGAAACAGGTTTGCATAGACTGGTGTATTTACCATCCATGGAGAGATGACTAGAGAAAGAGATGGTTCATGGGGTTTGATAGGCCCCCGTGCAACAATTTGGAGCTCCCACAGTATTTCCTTCGAAAATTGTGGGTTGAGTTTGACCTAGGCTACCATGTCAACTATGTTGAAATCACTAAGTTTGAGGGTGTCAGTCTTGGCTCTACCCAATATCGACCTCAGGCCCACCGCAACCCACTTAGAGGACCTCCTTCACCCAGGAGAGAGCCAAACCCCCCTCCTTAGCCACTCGGGTTTGGTAGCGACCTAAATGAGATTAATGACTCAATTAGGCATGCCACACATCATTTACTTAGACATACCACATTTGTGGCTATGTCTTCACAGATTCGGGAGGACATTGATAAGACAGACATAGCTACACCATCTATGGGTGGTGGCCGAGACATGCCGGGTACAGGTGGAACCCATGTGGGGCCTTCTAGTTCTACTGTAACAATGACACATTGTTTTTCTCACTGTGGTTATTCTTTCCATGGTCCTACACAGTAGCATGCCACAAGGATCTACATGGATCACCATCATCATCATCATGAACATCTTCATCATCATTGTCATCTCTAGGTTCGTCATCAACATCTCCATCATCACATCTTTTTCGTCATCATCATCATCATCATCATCTTCAACGCCATCACCGTCATCATCAACATATTCATCATCATCACCATCTTCATCATCATTGTCGTCTCTAAGCTCCTCATCAACATCTCCATCATCATCATCTTCTTCATCGTCATCATCATCGTCTTCATCACCATCACCATCATCATCAACGTCTTCATCATCATCACCATCTTCATCATCATTGTCATCTCTAAGATCCTCATCAACATCTCCATCATCATCATCCAGAGGCCCCGGGCGTGCATGGCCACCATGGATAGGTCCACAATGGCCACATGGACCTGTGGGAGCCGATAGAATCCAAGTCCGCTCATTGGTTTGGGTTTCGTGGCCCCGGAGCAAATCCCCAAAGTGTCCCTTAATGGCCCCGGGGTGCCCGACTAGAATGCCCATAGCATCCAAACCGTGGCTACATTCATGAATCTATCAATTTTGGTGGATCCGAGACGCTGGGTTTCAGCTAGGGGACCCCCCACAGCATGCCTCGAAGACCCGGAAGTGGTGCCAATGGACCATCTCTGGAGCTAGGGTTTTGCTTAGTGACGACCATTCCAAATTCGCTCAAGGGGGGAATTTCTCATCTGGAGGCCACCGAGCTTACATGGCCACCGTGTATAGGTACAAAATGGCCACGTGGACCTATGGGAATTGATGAAATCCAAGTCCGCTCGCCGGTTTGGAGTCTGTAGCCCCGGAGCAAATCCCCAAAGTGTCCTTGAATGACCCCGGGGTGCCCGATTAGAATGCCTGTAGCATCCAAACCGTGGCTTCGTTCCTGAATCTGTCAATTCTGGTGGATATGGGGCACCAGGTTTCAACTAGGCCCCCCCCCAATAGCGTTCCTCAAAGACCTGGAAGCAGCTCCAATGGGCCATCTCCCGAGCTAGGTTTTTGCTTAGTGAGGGCCATTGCAAATTTGCTCAAGGGGGGCATTTCTCATCCGGAGGCCACCGGGCATGCATGGAAATTGTGGAAAGGTCCACAATGGCCACATGGACCTATGGGATCCAACAGAATCCAGGTCCACTCGCCGGTTTGGGTTTCGTGGCCCCGGTGCAAATCCCCAAAGTATCCTTGAATGGCCCCAGGGTTCCTGACTAGAATGTCTGTATCATCCAAACCGTGGCTCTGTTCAGGAATCCGTCAATTCCAGTGGATCCAGAATGCCAAGTTTCATCTAGGGACCCCCCACAGCACGCCTAGAAGACTCGGTAGTAATGCCAATGGGCCATCTCCAGAGCTAGGGTTTTGCTTAGTGAGGGCCATTCCAAATTTGCTCAAGGGGGTCATTTCTCATCCGGAGGCCCCTGGCAGTGTGTGGCCACCGTGAACAATTCCATAATGGCCATGTGGACCTATGCGAGCTGACGGAATCCAAGTACACTCACTGGTTTGAGTTCCATGGCCTTAGAGCAAATCCCCAAAGTGTCCCTAAATGGCCTCGGGGTGCCTGACTAAAATTCTCGTAGCATCCAAATTGTGGATCCGTTCGCGAATCCGTTGATTTTGGTGGATCTGGGACACCGGGTTTCAGCTAGTGAATTCCCCACAACATGCCTCAAAGACCCGGAAGCAGTTCCAATGGGCCATCTCCAGAGCTAGGGTTTTGCTCAGTGAGGGCCATTCCAAATTCACTCAATGGGACCATTTCTCATCCGGAGGCCCTCGGGCATGTGTGGCCACTGTGGACAAGTCCACAATGGCCACATGGACCTATGGGAGCCGACAGAATCCAAGTACACTCACCGGTTTGGGTTCCGTGGCCCCGGAGCAAATCCCCAAAGTGTCCCTGAATGGCCCTAGGGTGCCCGACTAGAATGCTCGTAGCATCCAAACCATAGCTTTGTTTGTCAATCTATTGATTCCGGTGGATCTGGGACGCTGGGTTTCAGCTAGAGGACCCCCCACAACGTTCCTTGAAGACCCGGAAGCGGTGCCAATGGACCATCTAAGGAGCTATGGTTTTGCTTAGTGAGGGCCATTCCAAATTCGCTCAAGGGGGCCATTTCTCGTCTGGAGGCCCCTGTGCGTGCGTGGCCACCGTGCACAAGTGGACATGGCCATTGTGGACTTGTCCACGGTGTCCACACACGCCCGGGGTCCTTCGGACAAGAAATGCCCCCCTTGAGAGAATTTGGAATGGACCTCACTGAGCAAAACCCTAGCTTCGGAGATGGACCATTGCCACCGCTTTCGGGTCTTCGAGGCACGCTGTGGGGAGTCCCCTAGCTAAAAATCAACATCTCAGATCCACTAGAATCTAAAGATTCACAAACGAAGCCACGGTTTGAATGCTACGGGAATTCTAGTCGGGCACCCCGGGGCCATTCAGCGACACTTTAGGGATTTGCTTTGGGGCCATGGAACCCAAACCAGCAAGCGGACTTGGAATCCGTCGGCTCCCACAGGTCCAAGTGGCCATTATGGACTTATCGATGGTGGCCACCCACGCCCGGGGGCCTCTGGATGAGAACTAGCCCCCTTGAGCAAATTTATATGGCCTTCACATTGGGGTCAAATCTACAAAATTGTCGACCGAGCAGGTTTGGCTAGTGTTCCCAGTTGGAAGATTCCTAGACACACTTGTAGGACTCCCCAGAACACGGTTTTGTTGCACGGTTGGGATTCTATGCCCCCGGTAGGTATCTAGCAGGTGTCCCTAAAGGCCTTTTGGATGCGAGACAGAACGAGCTGTAAAATGATGACCGTGGCTCGGATCAACAAACTGTCCACTCCGTTGGATTCAGGACGTCAGGATAGTGATAAGGGTGCCCCTCTCCTCCAGTCCCGTGGCCTAGGTGTCATCTTGTATGTCCATTTTGAAAACTAGGGTTTTGCTTAGTATGAGAGTGTGCAATTTTTGCACATTGGGTTCAAATTTTCAAAATCATCGACTGAGCATGTATGGCTAGTGTTCCCAGCTGGAACCTCCCTAGACACACTTGCAGGACTCCCCAAAACCGGGTTTTGTTACATAGTTGAAATTTTATGCCCCTGACAGGTATCGAGTAGTTGTCCCTGAAGGCCTTTTAGATGTGAGACGGAATGAGCCATAGAATGACAACCGTGGCTCGGATCGACAAACCATCGACTCTGTTGGATTCAGGACGTCAGGATAGTGCTAGGGGTGCCCCTCTCCTCCAATCCTGTGGCCCAAGTGTCATCCTGTACGTCCATTTTGGAAACTATGGTTTTGCTCAGTACGGGAGTGTGCAAGTTTTGCACATTGGGGTAAAATTTGCAAAATCATTGACCGAGAACGTATGGCTAGCATTCCCAGTTGGAACCTCCCTAGACACACTTGCTGGACTCCCTGGAACCTAGTTTTGTTGAATGGTTGGAAGTTTATGCCCCCGACAGGTATCCAGCAGATGTCCCTGAAAGCCTTTTGGATGTGAGACAGGATGAGCCATAGAATGACGACTGTGGCTCGGATTGACAAACTGTCAACTCCGTTGGATTTAGGACGTCGGGATAGTGCTAGGGGTGCCCCTCTCCTCCGGTCCCATGGCCCAGGGTGTCACCTTGTATGTCCATTTTGGAAACTAGGGTTTTGCTCAGTATGGCGATCATGATGAAACATTGATGATGATGGTTATGGTGATGAAGATGATGATGATGATGACAAAGAAGATGATGATGATGAAGATGTTGATGAGGAGCCTAGAGATGACAATGATGATGAAGATGGTGATGATGATGAAGACGTTGATGATGACGGTCATAGTGATGAAGATGATGATGATGATGACGAAGAAGATGGGATGATGGAGATGTTGATGAGGAACCTATAGATGACAATGATGATGAAGATGTTCATGATGATGATGATGGTGATGATGATGAAGACGTTGATGATGATGGTGATGGTGATGGTGATGAAGATGATGATGATAAAGAAGATGATGATGATGGAGATGTTGATGAGGAACCTAGAGATGACAATGCTGATGAAGATGTTGATGATGATGGTGATGGTGATGATGATGAAGATGTTGATGATGATGGTGATGGTGATGGTGATGGTGATGGTGATGGTGATGGTGATGATGAAGAAGATGGTTTAGTGCTAGGGTTTGGGTGAGGGTTAGGGTTAGAGTTATAGAAGGAAATTGAATTGGGTTTAGAGTTAGAGTTAATGATGATGATGAAGATGGTGATGATGATGAAGATGGTGATGATGATGAAGATGTTGATGATGATGGCGATGGTGATGAAGATGAAGATGATGATGACGAAGAAGATGTGATGATGGGGATGTTGATGAGGAACCTAGAGATGACAATGATGATGAAGATGTTCATGATGATGATGATGGTGTGGATGATGAAGATGTTGATAAAGATGGTGATGGTGAAGGTGATGGTGATGGTGATGGTGATGAAGATGATGATGATGGTGATGATGATGATGTTGATGTTGATGAGGAAGAAAATGATGATGATGGAGATGGTGATGGTGAGGTTGATGATGATGGTGATGGTGATGGTGATGGTGATGAAGATGATGATGATGATGAAGAAGATGATGATGATGATGATGGAGATGTTGAAGAGGATCCTAGAGATGCCAATGATGATGAAGATGGTGATGATGATGAAGACGTTGATGATGATGGTGATGGCGATGAAGATGATGGTGATGAAGATGAAGATGATGATGATGATGATGACGAAGAAGATGTGATGATGGAGATGTTGATGAGGAGCCTAGAGATGACAATGATGATGAATATGGTGATGATGATGAAGATGGTGATGATAATGAAGATGTTGATGATGATGGTGATGGTGATGGTGATGGTGATGATGAAGAAGATGATTATGATGGAGATGTTGATGAGGAGCCTAGAGATGAGAATGATGATGAAGATGGTGATGGTGATGAATATGGTGATGATGATGAAGGCGATGATGATGATGGTCATGGTGATGAAGATGATGATGATGATTTTGAAGAAGATGATGATGATGGAGATGTTGATGAGGATCCTAGAGATGACAATGATGATGAAGATGGTGATGATGATCAAGATGTTGATGAAGATGGAGATGATGATGAAGATGGTGATGATGATGAAGACATTGATGATGATGGTGATGGTGATGATGATGTTGATGACAAGTCCCTCTAAGTGGTTATCTATAGGAATCAAGCATCAATCTCCAACCATAAATGAGCATGTTTTAAAATAAATTGCTAGGATACATATCTAAGAGTCCAGAAGATCTCTATGCATTTTTCCATCCAATTTGGTCAAGGAGATTCTAGTATCTAGTTAGAATATATTAGTGGAAACCCTAGGTTGATGACACGATGCTTGGATAAGGGAAAAAACCCAAAATATAGCTAGATTTGGGTGAGAATTGAGCATGGGGAACCAAATCTATGAATATGTGTATTGTTAAATATAATTTTGTTGGGTGAAGCCAATAACCAACATAATCATCATAATATAAGATTTTTTTGGGTTGGGGATATACCTCAAGGTACCCAAAGCATGAAAAAAGTTTGGGTGGGAACAAAACCAAGAGAACAAAAAATGTTGAAGAGGACATGTGGGGTGGGAGGTCGGCCTCCAAAAACTCAATCATTGACATGAGTGAGGTAGGTCTAAAGCAACTTCTCTCATACCAAATGAGAGAAGTAATAGGGCTAGTTTAGGTTAGATTAGTGTTTCTAGGGATCGTTTAGATTTCTAGGACTAGATTAGGTTTATAGTATTCTAGCTTAGTTTTCTAGTGTTAAATTAGTGTTTCTAGGGTTAGTTTAGCTTTCTAGGATTTCTAGGGCTAGATTAGGTTTGTAGGGTTATATTAGTGCTTCTAGGCTAGACTAACCCATGTAGGGTTTGTAGGGTCATTCAGGCCTTGGACACATGATGTTGTGGATAAAGTCTCTTGTTGCATTCGGTGGTAGTATGGATCCATTGCAGCCCTGCACAATGTTAGTATGCAAATCACAAAATATATGTTTAAATGTGTCATAATAATATTCATATTCTACGTGGTATCTACAACAACAGGTGTTCCAATCAATGCATATATGAACGTACCATGGTTTTCATTTCTCAAAGGACCTTTGGCCTAGGTTCAATTGTGTGTGATCATTCCTGAATCTCTCATAGATTTCAGTCTGTGTGGTGTCAGGGAAGTGTTTAACATGGGCTTCACGTTCAGTAGAACCTTTTCTCAGCTTTAGCACGTCTCTTTGGTTTGAGGAAGGTCTAGTATGATCATGCCAAAAATTTTGTACTAACTCCTTAACAACATCAATTAGCTTCCTATCTGCACGAGGAAACATACCAACAAAATACCAACATTGAGTGTCAAGATTTTCTCTTATAACAAAGTACTTTTTAATAGTATTTCTATTTAATTTGAGTATGTGAGAAGTGTGTGGTATCAAGAAATGTTTCCTTGTGGACTTGCTTACAACTGATTCTGCTAAAAAACGACAAGCCGCACAAAGATCTTTTGTACGAGACGTCTTCCCAATTGCATTAAATGCAGATTGGAGATTTCTAACAATATGACTGCTAGCCTCTGAACTTTTAACCATCTTTATGCCAAAAATTCTCCTAACAATAGCTAAATAACGTGACTTTAACAAACATAGCAATAATTGACATTTACCTGCATCACCTTTGGATTCAAATTATTCTCTGACAATTTTGTTGCATTACCATTCGTTAGTGCATTTTGGAAACTTTCCTTCTAGCCCCGACATAGCACTTTGTTGATGTATATGTAACTTCGGAATGTCTTTCATATATGTATATTGTACTCCTATAGAGATGGTATTATTCCTCTATGCGGAAGTATTTGTATTCCTATAGAGATATTATTATTCCTCTATACGGAAGTGTTGTCATTTATATTGTAAGTGTTGTAACTTATACTTGATGGGTTATTAGACAACCCTATTGGGTGTCGGCCCAGTCAGCATTGTGTTGAGTGATTAAGTTGAGGCGGACCTAGTAAAGGTTATTAGGCAAGTCAAGTCAAGTATAAATAGAGTGCAGGAGGCACTCTATTTCATCATTCTATTTCTCTCTCACACTCTTTGGAGAGTGGCACACTTGTGGAGGAGGAGAAGCTACTACTAGGATATGTCTATCTCTTATGCTTGGGTTGTATCATTGCTCTATCTATCTCTGAGGAATTTATTGGGGTTTTTCACCTTTATGGTCTTCCCCAAGTAAACTCTGTGTCTCTTGTGTGCTTGCATTATTGTGTCCATGATTGATATGTTGTAGATCTGCTGTACATGTTGTTATCTTAGTTAAGATCCTAGATCAGATTGAAGTAAATTCTGAAAAACTAACATGGTATCAGAGCTAGCCTGAAAGAAGGCATGGTATGGCATGTATGACACTTGTTGCACTTGCGATGCTAGGGCTTGATATAGCAAAAACCATTCATCATAGAACTTTCGCTATAAATCCATTTTGGCAAAGTTTTAGGATCTGCAACTTTTACAGATCGAAGATCAAATCCCCATGTACCTTGTGTCCAAAGGAAAACTTGTAATTGGTTGTACTTTGTGTTTTATGATCTGTACAATCTAGAGTTTCTGCCTCTTCCAGATCTAAGTCATAAACAAGTGACCTAGGAAAAAAGGTCATAACTTGGGATAGGAAGCTCCAAATGAAATTTAGTAAAAATTGATAGGTAGTGCATGGACTTTACTTCCTTAGGTAACTTTTTCAGAGGCTGAAGCTGAACCAGTGACATGTGGAACGCCATACAAGTTCACTCTCCTGTTTTATCCCATAAACAGGTCACATTGCGACACTTGGCATAAGTCTCTCTCAGAGAATCCAATTGAGGTCATACCTGTGGGGTTGGAAAGATGACAAGTTGGGCTACCATAGGTAGAAGTTTCAGACCCTGTCGATTAGAAAGTTCGGAGTTACACTATAAACAATCAGGTACATATTTTTGTCAAAACATAATTATTTTTTGAGCACCTTCATTCATGGCTTCAGGAATTTAGGGTTTCGGAGAAAGATGGAATTTTTATAATCGGAGACCATGGATGAATGATACTCATCAAAATCAAAATTTAGAGACCAAGATTAGAATTTTTGGTTGGGAAAAAGGTCGGGCTTGATCAAACCCTAGTTCAGGACTTTGATCAGAAAAGTGGAAAATTAGGGCTTCTGCAAAAATGGGAATTTTTGAAATCTGTGACCACAACTGGAAGCTCCTCAGAAAAATAGTAGCTTAGAGATTTGGATCGAACCTTTTGATTGGGCAGATGGGTGGGATTTATGAATCCCTATTTTGGGGTCATGTCCAGTAAATCCAGAAGTTTCAAAGGAAAAATTGAGGGATGAAACTTTGCAGTTTTCAAATTCTGAATATACTGGCTTGATCATCTCATTAAGGCGCATCTTTCTATCCTTTCAGAAGTTTGAAATTCAAAGTTTGAATTTTTAGGGTTTCTCTGACAAACCCTAATCCAACTCTAGATCCAGTTCCTACAAATCAAAAGTATTGGGTTAATCCTAGAAGAAAATGGATTGGTCACCTGCATAAGTGAAGAAGTTCCTGTTTCAGAGGGAGATGAGGCTAAGGCCTTACATAAGAAGATTACAAGCAATCTCAACAGGTATGACTTACATGTATGTTTCAAATTCTGTTCATGGTTAAGTTTATGATATGTTTGTCTTCATATCATTATGGTTAGGAAAACCTTGATTAATCACTAGACTTGTCGTATCACCTTAATAAAATTATGAATACATGATAGAAGATATTCATTGATTATGGTTTTGACACTTATGATTGTATTAATGCATAGTGATGTTGTATGAGGTTTATGTTGTTCGCTAACATGAAAGGTACACTAAGAAAGACAAATCATGTTCTACTTCAAGAACATATGATCATGGTGACATGAAGACAAAGATTCATCCATTGTCATGGATCACATAGAAGATCTACTTACGAGGTATGTATAACTTGGTTCTACAATGGTTAACTTATGAGACATGTAGGTTACTAGCACAAGTAATTGAAGAGAACCAGAAGACATCATGCGGGTATGTTAGACATAACTAGCTAACATAGTAATCCAGGTATGTTTTTCCTATATCAAGTTAGAATCTTACCTTGTGTTATGATCCCTTATATTAGTATACTTGGTATGATTGGTTATGTTTATTCATAAAGTTAGAAATGTAATTAATCAAGGGTTTATGCATATTATGTCTCTTATCTTGATTAATGATTTGACTAACGAGAAGAGTCCTATGATCAAATATGAATATGCATGAGTAAAAGAAGTCTTCCCTGAAACATTGAATACTAATGTTTATTATCTGTGTTTGAAATGATGATGACTATACATGTTTAATATTATTGTGTTTTGATAGTATTAAGATTATACTAATGAATGTGTGATTATGTACGAGACCTTGAGGATAACACAATGAAGATACTACTCTTGTATGTGGATGACCTGTTTGTAACAGGAGAGGATGGATTGATTGCCGATACCAAGAGGAAGCTTGCTGCCGAGTTCGAGATGATGGATTGCAAGGCCATGGCCACACCTATGGCATCGAACCTGAAGCTTCCGTGTGATGCTTCATCTAATCCGGTTGATGTCTTGATGTATCATCAGATGACTGGGTACTTGATGTACTTGAAAATACGAGACCAGATATTTGCTTTGCAGTGAACACATTGAGCCAGTTCCTGACGGATCCCAGAGGTGTTCACTTGGTTTTTGTAAAGCATATTCTGAAGTACCTGAAGGGTACAATTGATTATGGGCTCAATTATGATGTGAATCAAAAGTTTAACCTGCAGGGTTATGTTGATTTAGATTAAGCAGAAAATGCTGCAGATAGGAAGAGCACATCTGGGTGTTGCTTCAGTATGGGATCAGGTGTGATCTCTTGGTTTAGCAGGAAGCAGTCCTGTGTATCACTGAGTACATCCGAAGCAGAGTATGTTGCAGTTTGTTCGGCTAGTTATGAGGCAGTATGGCTCCGGAAGCTACTGTTTGAGTTATTTGATCTCCCGTAGGAGGCTACTGGTATCTTTTGTGACAACCAGAGTTGTGTGAAGCTATCTGAGAACCCGGTGTTCCATGACAGGTCAAAACAAATTGAGATCAAATATCACTATATCAGGGATATGGTGCAGAGAGGAGCAGTGAAGCTCCTGTATGTTACGACGAATGAGCAGGTTGCAGATGTGTTGATGAAACCACTAGCCAGAGTGAAGTTTGAGTACTTCAGAGAGAGGCTTCGTGTTCTTCAAATTGACAACACTTCGAGGAAGAAGTGATGGACACATTTACAGGAGCCACTCCAAGCATGGTGAGAGGAGGATCCTTCACATGGGTGTGGATGGAAGCGTTGGATGATGAGCATCAGGACGATGCTCCAGTTACTGCTCTGTATATGCATCATGTTGGATGCTTGTAATGATCAGTTGGATCATGTATATGTATATGCATCATGTTGGATGCTTATTATGATTAGATGGATCATGTGTGTAGATATGTATCAGGTATGATCAGGTGGATCATATATTTGTATATGTATCAAGTGGATACATTGTATGATCAGGTAGATCATGCATGATGATATGTATCAGGAAGATACTGTGTATGCATTAGGTGGATGCATTGTATGATCAGGATGATCATGGATGACGAGCTTCAGGATGTTGCTCTAGACGACATGCATCAAGACGATGCAGTGACGATGATCAGGATGATCATGTGTGATAAGTATCAGGACGATACTCTGGATGATAAGCATCAGGATGATGCTATGATGATGATCAGGATGATCATATGTGATGACATGTATTAGGTGGATACATTACATAAACAGTTGGATTATGTGTGATGAGTTCCGAAGACACAGATGCACATGAGCTTTTCGGACATGGTTGTAGATGTGTTCTCCCATGATTGCAATGTAATTGCTGGGCTTTTTCGACATGGTGGTAGATGTGTTCTCCCATGGTCGTGATGTAATTTCCAGGGCCATTTGAGCATGGTTGTAAATAGGTTCTCCCATGGCTGCGATATAAGTGTTGGGGCCATTCGAGCATGGTTGTAGATGTGTTCTCCCATGGATGCAATATAAGTGCTGGGGCCATTCGAGCATGGTTGTAGATGTGTTCTCCCATGGCTGTGACATAAGTGCTAGGGCCATTTGAGCATGGTTGTAGATTTGTTCTCCCATGGATGCAATATAAGTGCTATGCCATTCTCGCATAGTTGTAGATGTGTTCTCCCATGGCGTAGATGTAAGTGTTGTGTGATGTGCATCTAGGTTGTGCTTCGTGAACAATGATCATGAGTATCAGGATGATACTCTATGGCCGTGGACAGGTTGTACAGTAACATGTAAAAGGTCCTGGGAGATCCGATAGGTTGAGCTGTGTGCTCGTAATTAGTCCTGGGATGCTCTTTCAAGGTTTTGTTGACTCATGTAATAAGTCCTGAGGATTCCACGGTATTGCTAGTGATGATGAAGACCTGTAGGTGGCGGTCCTACATCCAGTATGAAAAAGGACTGGCTCTGTAGAAATTCCTATGATGAGTAGATTCAGAGATTGATTGATATATCAGCAACAATGACGATGACGATGACTTGATGACGATTATCCAATGACGATGATCTATAGAAGAAGACTTGTGCTAGAAGACTTGTGTCGAGAAATACCTTCCTAGTTAAGAGGGAGTGTTGATGTATATGTAACTTCAGAATGTCTTTCATATATGTATATTGTACTCCTATAGAGATGGTATTATTCATCTATGCGGAAGTGTTTGTATTCCTATAGAGATGTTATTATTCCTCTATATGGAAGTGTCGTCATTTATATTATAAGTGTCATAACTTATACTTGATGGGTTATTAGACCACCTTATTGGGGTTGGCCTTGTATAACTCATGTGGGTCGAAGGGTTATTAAACCACCCTATTGGGGGTCGACCATGTGGGTCAAAAGGTTATTAGACCACCCTATTGGGTGTTGGCCCATTCAGCATTGTGTTATGTGGTTAAGTTGAGGCCGACCTAGTAAAGGTTATTAGGTAAGTCAAGTCAAGTATAAATAGAGTGCGGGAGGCACTCTATTTCATCATTCTATTTCTCTCTCACACTCTTTGGAGAGTGGCGCACTTGTGGAGGAGGAGAAGCTGCTGCTAGGAGATGTCTATCTCTTATGCTTGGGTTGAATCATTGCTCTATCTATCTCTGAGGAAGTTATTGGGGTTTTTCACCTTGATGGTTTTCCCCAAGTAAACTCTGTGTCTCTTGTGCACTTGCATTATTGTGTCCATGGTTGATATGTTGTAGATTTGTTGTACATGTTGTTCTCTCAGTTAAGATCCTAGATCAGATTGAAGTAAATTCTGAAAAACTAACACACTTTCATCTACATGAATACGTCTAGGAGTTCTTCTTCTTGCATTGGACAGTCGAGGTAGGGAGGGTGGACATGAGACATGAATGCTAGAGCTTGTTTGTTGTGGTGCTTCATTCACAGATTGGGCCATAATGGGAGTGTGGTCGACATGGTTGTGGTATTCTTGGGGAGATTGCAAATTAAGCACTGGTTGTATGTCCATCTCTACACATGCAGTATCTCCCAATATTTCTGTGTTGCGAGGAACTTCAGCATGACTCGTTAATGGATTGTTGGTTGGAGATTGTGTTGATGTTGGAATTTGAGTTGGGTCCGTTGGACACGGCCGCTTTACCTGTGGTTCTGAACAAGAGGTTGTCGTGTCAACAACTGTGTTAGGATCAGTGGCAGGATTTGGGTCAATGATAGGACCATGTCTCAATCTTTCCATTCCCAACCTAGCCTTTTCTCTTAAGTCATTGACCTTTTCAATGGGAAGATTCCTTCTATATTTTTTTTTGCGTTACGTGAGTTTCCCATCTCCAAAAGTCTCTTTAACACAACTATCATGTCTACCCCTTCAAAAGAAACAACAAATAAGATATTAGTTCCATTATACAAGGAACTTGACACATTCCAACATAACTTACCACTTTACAAATTAACACATACAACTACAGACTATGTTGGTTTATTTGTGTTCAAATAAACATCATTATCCCTTACAATTCCAATCAATATAGATGATGGTTGGTCAAGTATAGAGTGGAGGAACTAGTGTCTTTCCTATCCATGAATTCATAAAGATTACTTAACACCCTACAACAGAGATGGCTAGAGATGCCTTGGGAATAGTTTGATAGTTTTTCTACATCAAATAAGGTAAAGACAGTAATTTTATTAATTACACAATGAGGAGGTTGCAAATTCCCCCAAGGAATTTTTATTGGTTTACATCATATTTTTCACCTTAATTAGTTGCATTTTTTGCTCTCCCTTAATGTTATCAATTCTAAATTTTGCACCTATTTTGATTGCTTTGTCTTCATAGTGGAATGCTATATCCTTCCATTTGAGGCAATGTCCTTTACCATCATAAATTACTAGGTTATATAAAACCTTAAGGAGTTGAAGAAACAACAACAAACTATTTCTTTATCTATAAACCTTGATACAATAGAATGTAATTTTGAGTTTAAAATACCCACGGTTGAATTCAACAATGTATCACAATAGAATGAATTTATACTTTGTATTGTGCAAAAGCTTAAGGAGGATGCAAAGGTTTCTAACAAGGATCATGGTATTGGGAAGGGTGATTAGGGGGAATATAATTTGGCCTTTCAATGTGCAATATCTAGGGTATGGAGGTGTTGGAAAGTGGGGAACTAGGGACTATAGCAACAATGATCATGTTGGATAGAGCATGAAGTGGTAAAGTCTTGGTTTTTGGAAAAAAAATCATTATTAAAGGTGAGGGGATATTGTAAGGACAGTAAATATGGATGAAAATTATCATATTTGGATTCATAGAGAAAGGAAAGGTGCATATACTTATAGATATCCTCCAACCATACAATGGTAATGAATAAGAGATAAGAGAGTTGAGTTTTTGTGGATGAGTGAAGTGATATTTTTAGTCATGTTTAGTGAGTGTGTAATATTTTTTTCTAGCATAATATGAGGTGAAAAGAACAAAACTAAATTGGGCACTAATTACACAATGAGGAGGTTGCATACTTCATCTTGTCTAGTGTTCATATGAGTTTTTTTAGATGTGAACTTCAGAATTATTCTTGTCAAATTCATTGTTGTCTATGCATGGATATTTCTATAGGTATATGATAAAAACAAAAAGGCACGGGAGAATCTCAAATCTTGTGAATGAAAAAAATTATTTAGAATTCACCATACCTCTATAGAAATGATCTCCACTTGCAATGGAAGCTGGTAGCTTGAATGTAACCACTAGATTCCAAGATCACCAAAGATATTTGTTAGATTCCAAGGGTGATTTTGTGTCCAATAGATCAATGAGTGTCCAAAATACCAATGATTTTGAGCCAATAAGAAACCTGTAAGAGCTTGAAACCCGTGAAAGAAATGAAACCCGTGTTTTTTGGTAGAATTCCCGGGAAACATAGAACTGTATTTTTTTAAACTAGTAATAGGCACACGCACGTGTGCTTAAATGCATGCACATGTGTTTTTAGCGCATACACGTCACTAGAGAGCACACGCTAAAACATGTGCACGTGCCCTTGTATAATGTTTACACCATTTATTCCCCAACGTTTACACCATTTAATGCCAAACCTTCACCCACTTGAAAATATTTGCATAAATTGGACTCAGTGATGAGGTTTGAAGGGTGGGTCTTAATTTTTATTGGGAGGGCTTACTCTTTGCGTCTTGACACATTTGATAATTTATGGTTGTATATGCGCCTTGACCCAATTGATATTGTAAGGTGAGGATGTGCATGCATAATAATCCTTATTTATGACTATGCAATGAGGATTTAAATGGAAGAGGATGTAAAGACATGTTATTTTTATACGTATTTTGATGGCGAGTGTTGAAGAGAAACATGGTGATAAACCACATATGTTTGGAAGGACAGAGGGAGGTTACATGATCATGATCATGCCACCCATCAAATTGAAGACAATTCCTGAGCCAAAAATTGTTTTTTAAAATTTTATTAATAATCATTATGGTACTTTGGTCCAAATGTTTTTTCTAACTCATTGTTTCTCCATATTGTGTGCCTACTGCCACCTCTCTATATCAATGCATAAAATCAACCTCTGCTTGGTTTGTAGTTATAGTTGCATGCCATTATTTGTAGTTGCATGCCATTGAGTGTTGTTTAGAGTTTTCATGAGTCTATGACATTCATGCAATAAATGAAGTCTTGTAGAGGAGGACTCATCAAAGAGGCAATTTGAATTTCATTTTGACAAAAAAAATACTTTGTAAAGATGAAATGCCACGAATGCATCCTCATCCTACCATGCAAGACCATGGATATGTTGAAAAGCATTGAACATCATCGAAGAATGAAAACAGGTTCCTCGAGATCATATTGAAGCATATTGATCTAAATTGAATTCCACTTGGGCCTTAATTGAAAATTCTAGACATCAAGCATCATCAATAACACATAGAATCCATGACATTATCCCTCTACAAGGAGCCTTTTGCATATGAATTGAATATTGCTGCCATTATAATGTCTTGGACATCAATGATTTATCTTGGCTACTTAACCATGGCTAGTGGAGGGAAACAAGAGCCTCCAACACTAACTCTTGCTTCTTAGGAACAAACACCATGAATGAGTCCCTAGACCACCACATATGAAATCTATAGGGTATTAGTCAACTTCAAGTGTGTTATGTGTGCGATGACTAGGTTAGTTGTGAACCAAAAATGGGTCTCGAGGTCTGACCAAGGTATATGAACAACAAGAAGCTTCTCATGCCTTAAATGAAGCTTCTCAGGCTCAAGCACCATGAACAACACCTACAAATCAAGAATCTTCTTAGGATATGATGCTGAATGCATCTTCAAACCACCACACATAACCCTTGTGGGGTATCTCTAGCAAATGTAGAGGGATACATATACCATGATTAGGCTACATTGCATGCCTTGAACAAGATGATGATGATGATGCTGATGATGATGATGATTATGATCATGACTATTATCATGATCAACATTGTTGACACAGCATCTATCGATAGGGGTTCACTCTGCACTGTCGCCAACAAACTATCAACCCAAACTCCCTTATACACCAGCTCAGAAATGTGTAACCCTCCCCAGCAACACTTGCGGAGCAAGTGCAGTCTCACCCAAGGTGGATAAGAGGGCTGCTAGAACCAAGTTTCCGTAGTTGTGTAGAGGATATGCACACTTTACTTTCACATTAACCAAATATTGGCATATTCATAACATACTATTAACTCATCATTTGCATCCTAAGTCATTCATAGTTTCTAACACATGCATTCAAAATACCATACTCAGCATACTTATTTCAGATTACGACATGTTCACATTAATCGACAAAAAACATTCACATAACCCATTATTCATCATTGCATAATTGCACAAAGAAAGAATTCATATCATAAAAAAAATCTTCATTCATTCATCAAACCTGCGGAATCAACCTTACAGAAACCATCCATACACCATGTCGCGGAAAGAAAAAAACCAAAAGATAGAATCAATCTCCAAAACTTCGATGCCCTTAGGCTTACAATCCTACTCTATTTATATGCTTTTGTCTTATTACAAAATGGTCCACATGACCGACTCAACTAATCTAACAATTCTTGCACTCCCGTGAATACCGCGAATGATCCTTCTTTTGCGGAATAACCCTTACGCGCCTGTCGGCTTCCGCACTTCCTGCGGATCTATCCCTTTCCAAAAAACATGCTCCTTCTCCTCCTTCTCCTCCTCCTCCTCCTCCTCATCATCATCATCATCATCATCATCATCATCATCGCAATCATTGTCACCATCATCACTATCATCATCATCATCATCATCATCTTCATCATCAACATCATATTCGTCATCGTCATCGTCATCATCATCATCATCATCATCATCATCAACATCTTCGTCATCATCATCATTATCATCAACATCATCATCATCATCATCTTCGTCATCATCATCTTCTTCATCATCATCATTGATAATGATGATGATGACGAAGATGATGATGATGATGATGATGATGGATGATGACGAAAATGAGTACAAAGATGAAGATGATGATGCTGATGATGATGAATATGATCATCATCATCATACTCATCATCATCATCATCATCATAATCATCTTCGTCATCATCAACATCATCATCCTCATCCTCATCATCATCCTCGTCATCATCATCATTATCAATGAAGATGATGAAGATGATGAAGAAGATGATCATATTCTTCATCATCCTCATCCTCATCATCATCGTCATCCTCATCATCATCATCATCGTTATCACCCACTTCCTCATCATCATCCCCATCCTCCTCCTCCTCCTCCTCATCATCATCTTGGCCATCATCTTCATCATCAACATCATCATCATTGTCATCATCATCATCATCATCATCATCATCATCATATGATGATGATGATGATGATGATGATATTGAAGATGACGGATGATGATGAAGATGAGTACGAAGATGAAGATGATGATGTTGATGATGATGAATATGATCATCATCATCCTCCTCTTCCTCCTCCTCATCATCATCATAATCATCTTCGTCATTATCAACATCATCCTCCTCCTCCTCCTCCTCATCATCGTCATCCTCCTCATCATCGTAATCATCTCCATCATCATCATCATCATTATCACCCACTTCCTCAGCATCATCATCACCCCCCTCCTCCTCCTCCTCCTCATCTTGGTCATCATCTTCATCATCAACATCGTCATCATCGACATCATCATCATCATCTATCATCTTCATCATCATCTTCATCATCATCATCATCTTAATCTTCAACATCATCATCTTCATCTTTGTACTCATCTTCATCATCATCTTAATCATCATCTTCATCATCATCATCTTCGTCAATGGATGATGATGATGATGATGATGATGATGATGGATGATGATGAAGATGATGATGTTGATTATGACGAATATGATCATCCTCCTCCTCCTCCTCCTCCTCATCATCATAATCATATTCATCATCATCATCCTCATCCTCATCATCCTCATCATCTCCATCATCATCATCATCATTATCACCCTGTTGTTGCTGCAACATCCCCCAAAAAATTTTGTAAATATTGGGTCCCTCCTATTCTTTTTGGTTTAAGCACTTGTTTTTTATCAAATCTTTCTCACTTGTTTTTTAGACTTAGCTTTGCCGCCCATTGGTGCAATCCTTAACCATAAGTCTTCCGCTTCGCGCATTTTCTTTGGCTTAAGTCAGCCCCTTTCGCAAATCTTAGATTTTTATCATCGAGCGCGCATTTTTTTAGATGTAAATCGGCTGTCAGTAGCGCATGCTGCTTGGCGTGATTAATAACCATATCTTGACCACCATTGGCACAAGACCAATCCTTAAATGGGTGCCTACACAAAAATCTATCAGGTCTTTTCTTTAGGGCTCGTTGGCGTAGTTCCCGTTAGCACACATTTTGTGACTAAAACTTGCTCTAGAGGCGGAAGGCTGATCCATATAACTCCCGCTTCCATAGCCACGCTTCATCGTTCCTTAATCACACCTCATTTTCGAGCACAACTTTCGAATCTAGTTTTGGCGCAGATCTTTCACGTAGATTTCAGTGATGCGATCGCCACTTTGGCGCAAGTCTTAAAATTACACTCACCACTTTGACATCAGACTTAATGTTGCGATCGCCACCTTAGCGCAGAGTTTAATCTTGTGATCGCCGCTTTGGGTATGAAGTTTTATTTTGGTGCATGTATGACCATACAGTCGGTAGGGTCATGAATGTGGCCATGTTCCGTCTTAAATGCACAAGGCCTCGAGCCCTGTGCTCATTAAATCCGCCAACCCACCACCTTACGTGAATTCAAATTCCTCCCCTATATGAATGCGTAGAACGGGATTTCAAAATAACTCGACCACTGCCATAGGAGAACGGAGCTCACTGTTCGATATCGAACTCTGACTGCACTGCTTCCTGTCTCAGAATGATCGCTAGCCACCAGAGAACATCGCCAAGCTGACAGGTAGGTGCTCAGCCCCTCCTCTCTTCGTTTTCTGAGGTTCTCGTTTGGACTTGCCCCCCCTTCATGCCCTTTTTTCGACAATATATATATGCAAAGCAAGCTTATACACACTAAGCAGTTAGTTGTGAGCCGAAGCCATGAAGACATGGAACCACTGTATGCAAACCAGAGCCTAGAAGGCCCTATCCTCCCATGCACGATTCAATTTTTTCCCACTACCACGTGCTTAGCATCCTAAGTAAGTTTCTTGCATATCTTGCCGTCTTTGGGTTTTCTCGGTTATATCGTAGTGACCACACACCTTGCGTTACACGCTTAAATCCGTAGCTAAGTGCTCGTTTTTGGTTAAAATGCTGCATCCTCGCATACCCCAGGGAAAATCGCTGCCAAGCAACGACACCTTTCGCGCCGAGGCCGCCTAAAACCAACAGTGCTCATCCTAAAGCGCCTTAGAGCATGTGAGAAAGACCTAACTGGCTAGTGGTAGTTTTATAAATAGCTCTGCTTTTTACTTATAGAGGCCG
The DNA here is from genome assembly GCA_027924585.1 of Larix kaempferi. Taxonomy (NCBI): domain Eukaryota; kingdom Viridiplantae; phylum Streptophyta; class Pinopsida; order Pinales; family Pinaceae; genus Larix; species Larix kaempferi. The sequence continues at coordinate 12,785,266 of BSBM01000368.1, forward strand.
ACTACTGTGAAAGAAGAACTAGTAAAACCACCCATGTGATATTTTCCAAACATTGCTTGCGCGAATGCAGTGGTTTCACCCAGACGCACAAAGGTACTTGTGCATTTCTATGAGTGACATGACACCATTAAATGCTCTAGTACCTTATTCCTCCATTAGTCTGTCTTGGCTAGGTATTTTGATTTGGAAGACGCCTACATATTGAGCAAAAGTAAATAGCGCAAATAAAAAGCTTTCTTGCTATCTTTCCACCATGTCGATTTCCTTGTTTTTTTACTTCCTGAACTCTTGTCTTTACTCTTGGTATTACATTGACAACGAATTAGCTTTGTCGTGATAAACTCATTAAACATGAGATCAAGACAGCCATGGTCCTAAGATGTCACATAGGTTCTAGAACTATCATTCCAAGAATAATGAAACCATAGTGCCATTTATGTTATATGTAAACTCACAGTGGCTTGTATAGCTTGTTTGCCTTTGCGCCTGGTATTTTTCAGGACTTTCAACTGTGAAATGGTAGCTACATTTGTGAATTGGTTGATCTTTTGGTAAAACAGCTTCGATGTTATGAAAGTGGCATTTTCTGAATTTTTTATAACTGTTTTGCTAATGTTTGAAGGTTATCTAGTTATAGCCAACTCTATCATATTTTCTTTCACAGATCTATAAGAGGTTTTGCATTTTTGACTGAATGTCTACATACGCCTTATTTGTACTGCCTTGCTTACCACAGGATTATCATGCATAGGAGGTCTGCAAGGAAGAAATCCGCACAAAAGATAGACTCAAATTCAGACGTAGAAATCCTAATGGACACTTCACTCGAGACAATGTTTACCGATACACAAGCTACCACCAATGTGCCACCTGGGAGCTCTACCCCAGAATTCCAGTGGGGTGATCTATATAGGTTTATCATGGACCAAAACAATCCTCAAGCCCCCATAGAAGATTCTCTGGTGTATGCAAACATCTGAAGGTCTTAGCTACATAAGGAAATGACTCATCCTAAATTGTTCCCATGTTCTGAAGTCATTGGCTGGTTGATCCCTCACGTCAGGACTGACACTCGGTTCATAAATGATAAATATGGGATGAACCTAGCATATTTTTCTCCTAAGCATATCATAGCCACCTATAGATTACCTCATCCCAAAGCTTGGTTAGATGATAAATGGATAGCAGAACATCCTATGGACCCGCTGGACGCTGCTAGGAAAATGATGATAGCTGACAGAAAGATAAGGAGGAGGAATAACAATGAATATGAAAGCAACCTCCTGAAGACTCCTTATAGACTCATCGTTCTGATGTTGAGTTGGCTCTTCGGCATGCCTAATGGAAATATTTTTAAGATTGGATGGGTGCCAGTAATTTTTCATATAGCCATGAATGGCACCATTTTTAATTGGGCTGACATAATCTCAAACAGTCTGGCCTCAAAGTTAACTGCAGCCCAGGGAGGAATGACTCAAAAGAAGGCATATTTCTTCATGTCTTAGTATTTGATATACTGCTTATTGAGCAAACATACCTTCCCAGACTTGGGTTGCTCATGGAAGCCAAAGGAAACGTCTCTATTCGTGGCCTATCAACTCACATGGGCAAGTAAATACACAAACTATTACAAGCAGGTTTGTGAGAAATTCATCATGCCTTTATACCAGCTTATTTTTGTAAGGGAACTAGATTACATGTCGGAGAACGCCATGCCCATTATCGAAGCATTTGGCGATTATTATCATAGTATAGAAGGTACCTATATCCGAATGAATGGAGGATATGTAGCTCCCTTTTTGCTTCCCAGATATGCTATAGATTTTGTGATTCACAGGGAATCCATAAGGCAACTCTTCAGCATTGGTGGAATTAGCAGAGTTCTTATTGAAAGGAAGAAAGGAATGTATCTGACAATACCTTTCACTATTGGTGCATACAGGCTCCCGAAGGCCAAGGAAGGAGACAACTATGTTAAAGATTTAGACATCTTCCATTTCGGTACAAAGTTTTTCAGAAGGCATGACCCTTGTGGTGAAGTTTCCAAACATATTATTGATGTCAAAACTAGCTTCGAGTACACCCATCTTAAAGACAATGAGGAAGAGTTTTTTCATAGTGCTCAGAACTTGACGGAATTAGGCAAGCGCTACAAGAAGAAAGGTGCAAAGAGCTCTGCTCCCAGGCTTGTCGGCCTAATCCAAAAGGAACATAAAGCATCAGTGTCCCACTAAGGAAATCCGACAGGAATAGAACAAGAGGAAGTTGATAGGATATTACATCAGCAAGATCAAGAAACAGCTAGGATTCTAAATGAACAAGCTTCCAAGTTCCAACAAGAAGAGGAAGCAAGAATCCAGAGAGAGTAGGCTATTCAATTGCAGCAACAAGAAGAAGCTTCTAGAAAGCAGGAGAAAAAAACTTTGGAAGATGAGGCTGCTGGAAGCCAGAAGGAAGAGGAAGTAAGAGCCCAAAGAGAATAAGAGAGGATTTTGTTAGAAGAGGCAGACATATTACAAAAGGAATTAGTAGAGCTAGATGAAAAGCAGCAAAGGGAGCAGAATGAGAAAACTCTCGAGCCAGAACCGTCTACTCCACAAAACATGGAGTTGGACCCGCCACTGATAGACCAACCAGGGATAGCTCGAGAAGGGGTTGCTTCTACTAAAGGATTAGCATTGACCCCGTACAACCCCAGAAAGTAGTGCCAGGTGGCCAACCTGGATTCTATATATTTTCATGAGCAAAAAGGGCTAAAATGGAAAGTGCGGAAGACGTATATGAATTCGTGGTATCAAAAACTACACTGGTCAAAGCAACTGATGTCGACCCTTCATTCCAGGCCCAATGCACTATGGCATTAGTTGAAGCGAGTAGAGCCAATACTGATCGGTTAATGACTGAGGTAAAACATTACAGAAATCAATGCTTCAAAATAAGAGATGAAAGGAAGAGGGAGGTTCTAGAAGAAAATGAATTGAAGAATAAATACAAAGAAATGACAGAAGAGAAGTTAAGGATAACTTCAGGAGCTCTACAACTTGAAAATGAGATGAATTCACTAGAGATGTAGCTGGCCATCTCCGAAGATGAGCAAAAGAACTTAAAGGCTCAAATATCTGAATTGGAGGAGCTCGAAGCCAGCAGGGCCCAACAAATTTATCTCCCCAAGGATCAGTATGAGGGGTTAATCCAAAAAAAGGAGCAATTGTTGAAACAGCTCAAAGAAACAGTGGAAAACAAGCAAGACCTGTTCACATTTCACAAGCAAGCATGTGACATGCTAATAAAAGACCATCAGCTACTGGTGCTTATCTCAGGAGAAATTTGCAACATGAAAGAAATGATCATGAAAATGACAACCATCAAAGTTGGAGCCTTAAAGAACAGAGACAAATTTTCAAAACATGTGGAAGAGTTAAAACAACAATTTGAGTGGAGAAGAGGAAAATATGGATTCCCCTCAAACTTGCACACCACCACCGAAGAAGAATTTGAATTAGATGCAGGAGTCCTTGAATTCAGTAAAGATTGTTGTGCCAGGCTAAGATTGGAGATCATAAAGACTATCCGCAAATACCACTCTTTCTACTCCAAAATTAGAGAATCCCATGGCAAGTGCCACTTGGTTCTTCCTGAAACTATCAATGAATTCCCAAAATGAGACCATCGGTTGGCTGAGTTACAAGGCGAGTTGTACCAAGGATTGGACTATGTTAAAAAGGTAGAGGTGATAACCCAAGATGAACTCCAACAGTTCATTGGCCAACCCATTGTGCATATCTACTTTCTGAAAGCAATTTCCCAAGAAGCAGCAGCAGGAGCAGCACATGTCAAATCAGATCTGTGCAGGCATGAGATTGCAACAAAGGCAACAGTATCTATGCGGAGCAAAATTATCTTGAAAGAGCTTAGTCAATGGGCCACACATATCAAAAGTGCATATGGCCAATCATCCACAAACGAGCCAGTTGGCGGGGACGAGTCAGGGAGTCAGCAAAAGCAAGCCAAATAGAATAAATAAACCATCAGAATTCTTATTTGTCTTAATCTAACAAAAGGCTGAAATTCCTTGATTGTATAACTATTTTAAAAGGACAGCTGGCTCTAATTTTGTCTTATATGGAAGTCTCCCCACGAATCTGTGGGTTTTGTAACTATGCACTAAAGGACAAATTAGAAGGTTCTAAAGTTTAGGGTACACCTGTCAGCTCAAGGAGCAATTTGTAAATTTATAAATAGGAGAATAGAAGAAGGAGATAGGGGCTTTTGAGAGGGGAAAGAAATTTTCTGGCTGGTGCGAATTACTTTGTTGCTTGCTTTAAAAACTATATTTTTCCTAATGAAATCCAGGGAGAGGGCATTTTTTTGCCTGGAATTCTATGTTGAATGCTTGTTGAACTACTCTTGTGTCATTCACATACTACAGTGAGATCTTTCTTTGCTGCTATGAATTATTTCTATGTAATGAATGATCTTTCTATTTTCTTGTACAATGATGTCTCTCTTAAATGAGTAATGGAATGTATTGCATTTGAATTAAAGTTATCTTTAACATATTTTACCTCCTGTTGAGATTGCATCTTCATATTTAATGGCTATCTATATGATCTTTAGATGTTTCTTTCAGCGTATTGCTCATATTTATAGTTTGCTCCTTGCAAGGATAGATTAGATTTGCTTTATCTCAGTTTTAGATTAAGATTTGTTTTAGCTCTGCATTTAGATTAAATTAGTTTACAGCACTTGCATATCATCTTAAAAAATAAAATCACAAAACGGTGGATCGGGCCGCAACCAGTGCAAAAGAATACAAATATTTAAATCTTACGGTAGCCAGAACTGTTAACCAGACGGATTCCCCACACCAAACGGTGAACAATCTAATTGGGACTGTTCACTGGGGAGAATCCCTTGTTGCTTGATGCTACAATTTTTGGGGCATCAATAGTTTTTGGCGCTAGAAGGAGGGCCTACAGTGCATGGCTGATAGAGGAGACTCTTCCTGTCAAGCGGATCGTACTGAAAACACGCTTGAAACAACAATCCCAGGAAATCAAGAAAATCAAGAAAATCTCAATTCTGATTCAAAGCAACAAGAAACATTGTATGTTGTACCTTTTGCTGAAGTAGTTGATTTACGGAGACATACATGAGCTTATGTTAAGCAAATCAGTGGTTTAAATGCAATAAATTTTCTCCCTAGAAGAAGAACCCCAAGAAGAGAAAGACAGTACACCCATGATTTGATTCTTGTGCAGAATTTTGAAGAGCTGGTAGATTTATCTTTGGAAGAGATCACAAAACCTCTGAAAGAAGTCAATCTTGAAAATCCAGAAAATTTTGAAGATCCAGAAAATCTTGGAGAGATTTTTACTCCAAAGAACACTCCACTTAATTCACCACATGATTCTCCACCTAATTATCCACATAGAGCCATGGCTGGACCTACTTGGAGAGCAAGGGGAGCATTAAATCTAGCTGGGCCATTCCACAATCTGCCTAAAGATATAGAGAAAGTTTTGCCCAAATACGACCCAGGTAAAGGCATATCTGCTGAAGATCATCTTAAGAGTTTTTATTTAGCTTTGAATCTTTAAAATGTACAGCATGAAGATGTAGTTTGTAGGCTTTTACCATACACATTTGAACCGAAAGCTTCTTCTTGGTATTTTAGCCTTCAAGCTAGCTCAATTTCCAATTGGGAAGAGTTTGAAAAATGTTTTTTAAAGAAGTATGGAAATCAAAAAACTATGGCTACACTCATGAAAGAATTATTGTCCATGAGAATGGAAAAGAAAGAAAGGTTCAAGACTTCAACCAAAGGTTCACTACGCTCTTGAATAATTTCAGTGAAGCAACTAAATCTGCAGAAGAATCTTTAGTTGAATATTATACAACAACACTTGAAGGCCCCATAGCAATGTTCGTCAAAAGAACTAAGAAGACCACCCTGATAGAAAATTTTGAAGAAGCTAGGAAGGTGGAAGAAGAAGCAGACAACATTGCTAAACATGCCTTAGATGCAGAAACAAAGCCAAAAACTAATAGAAAACCCGTACTACTTACTAGGAATAAAGAAGAGTCATTGGCAGACATGGAAAATGTAGTTAAAATGATGCAGAAATTGTCCAATAAAATTGTAGATCTTGAGAAAGATAAGGCAGCTAGTACATCTAGGAAGCCTTTCAAACCATTCTACAAGAAGAGAGAAGACAATGACCAGCCTCATCCACCTATGAACAACTCCCCTGTTTTAAATCTAAATGAAATAGGAATGGAACACTTCTGTACCTTTCATCAAGAGCCACACTCTGAAAAGATCTGCCCATAATGGATTAATTCTATGAGTTTGGTAATGAACCAAATGCTGGATTCATAGATTCCAGATCAAGATGATCCTCCAGAGGAACAAACTCTTGAAGTAGAGGAGCCCTCCCCAGATACCACTATGGTATTATGGGACAGGGTACCGTTAACTGAATTAATAGAAGACGATTCTGTGGAGAGCCTAGTCTCTGCTGTAAACATTAACACTCGCAGTAAAGGTCCCATTGCAGATCCAGTTCCAAGCTCAACTACGCCCAAACCTAAAGTTTCCAAAGAGATACCTAAAAGACACTTTACAGTCATTCCGCCTCAACCTAAAGCTAACCAAACAACTGCCAAATAGCCAAACAATGAAACAACAGTCCAACAACCAAAGGTCACATTGAGCAAGACAGACAATCAAACGAAAGTTATAAAAGAATGTGATATGGGATATAACATCATTGAAGATATAAAGAAGGTAAAAGAAAATGTTTTGATATTCGATATGTGTAGTTTGCCCCAAAAATGAAACAAGTTGTTGCAAGCTCTTCAATCCCATCCCATCACTCCATTAACAGACACTCAATAAGACCCTGAAATTAATGAAGCTAGTATCGGTGGGAAATCCAAATACCAGACATTACCTTTCCTTTTAACTTTTGAAATCGTCAATCACAATGTTCACAATTGTCTGGTAGATTCTGGAGCATCTTCAAATGTCATGCCATTGTTGATCTGTAAGAAGAATAGCGGTCAACCAATTCCATCCCCCACTTAGATTATTCAGTTAGATAGGACTGCTGTTAAAGTTATTGGGGAAATGAAATATGTGCTCATTAGGTTGTCGACAAATTCTAGAGCATGTCAGTTCATTGATATAATGGTAGTTGACATTACTGAAGCCTATGGTTTAATCCTAAGCAAGTACTGGTCCACAAAACTAAATGGTTACTTTGCAACTAATTGGTCCCATTTATGGTTACCATATCGGAATAGGCAGAATCAGATTAAAATTTAGAGGGAACCACACATGAAACAAAAATGTAACTCAGCTAGAAGGAAAGAACGAAGTTGTAGCCTTCTCATATTCAGTTTTGGGGAATTATTTCTTAGAAATTGATCCGGGTAATTATCAATATGAAACTATTAACCATGAATCAAATAAGCAGTCCGATCTCCTTCATTTTTCTCGGACTGATGATATCGATTGTAACATAGTTAGCTTAGTCACTGACTTAGATCATAAAGATAATAACTTAGTTAAATAAAAAAAAAAATTGGACTTTATACTTTGATGGTTCCAAGTCGCTGGAAGGGTTTGGAGCTGGTTGTATTTTAGTAGATCCTGAGAGTAACAAGTACTTATTGTCCTGTAGATTAGAATTTGAGTGTACTAATAAGACTGCTGAATATGAAGCTTTAGTCCACGGATTGAAGAAAGCCATCGGTTTGAATGTTCAGTACCTGAAAGTTTTTGGAGACTCAGAAATAGTTGTAAGACAGGTAAGAGATACCATTCACTGTCTTTCACCTCATTTGAGAGGTTATCAGGCTGAGGTATGGGATTTAATTACGCATTTTGATGCTTTCAATATAAAATCTGTTCCTAGACTGCAAAATGCTACAGCTGATTTATTAGCAACTTTCACTTCCAGATTGGTGCCGACTAATAACAAATGTTCAATGGAACTGGTTTTCAAGCCTTCTGTCCAGAACAATATCACAAATTTCAGAGTTTTTGATGATGACGATCAAATCATTAGTTTTCTAATAAATGAAGACATGTTCCAAGAAACTGTGATAGACGAAGAAGAGCATGATGCTGTTTTACAGGAGAAAGATGAGGCTAAAGGAAATTTCATCCCCAAAGGGGTGAGGTCACTTGAAATACTGTTCGATCTGTAGAGCAAATTCAAAAGGCCAGCAAATACCAAGACCAATAGCTCATTTATGCAACACGAATTGGTAAATCTAGGCACCGAAGTTGAACCAAAATTTGTTTACCTTGGTAAATGTTGTTCACCGGGAGAAAGAGATAAGCTCATTAAGCTTTTTCGGCAATATAAAGATGTGTTTGCATGTACTTATGAAGATTTGAAAACATATGACACCCGCATTATTCAGCATATCATACCAATGAAAGCAGGCGTCAAACCATTTTAGCAGCAATTGAGGAGGATGCACCCTACTCTCGAACCTCTGATTCAAAAGGAATTGAAGAAGTTACTTGACGCTAAGATAATATTTAAGGTCCAGAATTCCAAGTGGGTTGATAACGTAGTTCCCGTAAGAAATAAGTCAAGAGAGATAATATTATGTGTTGACTTCAGAAATCTGAACAAAGCTTCCGATAAAGATAACTATCCCGTCCCTTCAATGGAACAAATTCTCCAGATGGTATCATGATAGGAACTCTTCTCCCTTCTTGATGGTTTCTCTGGTTACAATCAAGTATTAGTAGCTGAAGAGGACCGTCTTAAAACTACTTTCCGCATCAAGTGGGGAACTTTCGCATATCGAAGAATGCCATTCGGCTTAATAAACGTAGGAGCCATATTCTATCGAGTAATGGACTTTGCATTTCGAGGATTGGGCGATCATTGTGTTGTTGTCTATCTAGATGATGTGACATTTTTTTCAAAGAAAAGAGAAGACCATGTTGTTCATTTAAAACAATTTTTTTTTCATTTCAAAAAATATGGTATCTCTTTAAACCCCAAGAAGAGTGTGTTTGTTGTTCTTGAAGGTAAACTTTTGGGTCATATCATTTCAAAAAAGGGAATTTCAATAGATCAAGAAAGATTCCAAGTTATCAATAAAATTCCCATGCCCCATAACAAAAAATCCATGCAGTCGTTTATGGGAACTATCAATTTTGTTCAAAGATTTGTCCCTCATTTCGCTCAAACTATTAAACCTTTGCAACAAATGGTCAAGCAAAGCACACAGTTCAAATGGACAGAATCGGAGAAAGATGCATTTAGAGATATTAAAGCGGCCATAGCTAATGATCCTTCCTTAAGAAGCCTAGAATTTGACAAAGATTTTATCTTGTATACTTTTTCTTCGGATGACTCTCTCACAGCTATGCTCACGCAAAAGATAGAATTAGGAGACGAATACCCAATCTCATTTATGAGCACTGGTCTGCAAGGTGTTGAACTGAACTATCATGTTGTTGAAAAACAAGCGTATGCCGTGTTCAAAGCAATAAAATAATTCAGACCATATATTCTTAAGAACAAAACTAAATTTATAGTTCCCCACCCAGCTGTCAGATCCCTTTTCGTTCAAAAGGAGTTGGGAGAAAGAAGGAGAAATTGGGTCACAACTCTTCAAGAATATGACTTAGAATTTGAACCATCCACCATCATTAAAGGACAAGGCCTGTGTAAATTGCTTATTGAACATACAATTGATGAAGAGCAGGATTGGAGGAATGAAGCCGAACTGAATTTAGTCAAAGTATGTCCCATTTTGACAGCTCATGAATCATGGTATAGGAATTTAGTGCATTACTTGCAACAAGGGTACCCACCAGAAAATTGGATTTCTAAACAAAGAAGGGCCCTCCATTTAAAGTCAGTAGCTTATAAGATCATTGATGGAATACTTTTCAAAAAAAAAAAAAGAATTTGATGGAGTTTTTCTCAGATGCCTAGAGAAAGAGGATGTAGGTAAAGTCATCAAGGAGTTACACGATGGTCCTACTGGGGGACATTATTCAGGGGAGACGAAAGCTCACAAAATACTGAGAGATGGATATTACTGGTCCACTTTATTTTGAGATGCCCATACTTATGCACGGAACTGTGATGTATACCAAAGGAGCGCTAGAAAATTACCCAAGGAAGCAGGACCCTTACAACCGATTATCATCTCAGAACCTTTCGAACAATGGGGTATAGATGTCATCGAAGAGATAAAGCCATATTCTTCTCTACAACGTCGATACATCCTGACATCCACCGACTATTTCACGAGATCGATAGAGGCTTCCCCATTGCGCAAGATCAATGAAGATGCAGTCATCACTTTCTTGAAAGAGAACATCATAACCAGGTTTGGGATTCCAATTTCCCTAGTATTTGATAATGCCACTTATTTATCGTCTTTTAAAATAAATGAATTTGTTTATGGAAGGGGAATTAAATTGCATTATTCAACCAATTACTACCCCCAGGAAAATGGACTAGCTAAATCTTCAAACAAAAACCTCATCTGAACTCTCAAGAAGAGTGTGATTGAAAATCAACAAAGATGACATATAGCTCTCCCAAATGCCTTATGGGAAGATAGGGTGACTCCAAAGAATGCATTAGGGGTTTCCCCTTACACCCTTGTCTATGGCAAGGAATCCATCCTCCCTCCCAACATCTTACTTCCATCCTTGCAATTGTCCCAAGCCTCTCGAGGGTCTGGTAGTCAAATTTTACAATCTAGGATTGACACCCTTCTTCAACTTGAAAAATCCCAGCCGAAATCTAAGAATCGATTCCACCAACACCAAGATATAGTCAAGATATGGTTCGATAAAAGGAAGTCTGGTAAAAGAAGTTTTGAAGTAGGAGATTTAGTTCTTAAATGGGACCATAATCACGAAGGCAAGGGAATGCACATGAAATTCCAACACTTATGGGTAGGCCCTTACAAAATTTATGCAAAGCTCATCCCATCCACTTACAAGCTAACAGACCTCCAGGGAGAGGAAGTGACCCTTCCCCTCAACAACCTCGCCTTGAAACAATACTTTGCATAGTCTCGATGAGGTTTTCTGTACATAAATAAAAGGTCTCTTTGTTCCTTTGTTTTCTCTGCTGATCTTGGTTTTGTTTTGTTTTGTAGTTAAGTTTGTCAGTATCGTTTACTTTTGTCTGGACTTTCTCTTTTTCTAGGAAAATAAAACCCAGCTCGACCCTGGCTTAGCGGTAGTACAAAACTCTCAGCAAAATCGAAATCGTGAAGAATCTCATTTGTAGAGAGTAGGAGGCTCTGTGACTTTGATTCCACTGATCATCCTTTGAAAATGGGGAGATCTCATCCTGTTTGGTCCAAATAACCCCTGTTAAATGACTAATGATCCAATGTTTCTCTCTCACTATCTTGAGGCTCCACTCATTTTAACATTAAGTCATGTCTCAAGGTTTCCTTGCTATTATGGAACCACGGAAAGGAAGCATACTTAACAGAGGTACGGTATTTTAAATGATCCCATGCTACGAATATAATCCTAAAGGCTTGCATCAAAGGGTTTGATTTCCATAAATTCTTGCCTTAATCAAAGCATGGCTGAGATAAAAGCAAAATGTTCAAATCTAGAAAGCTGTTCAAAAGACTCAGTTCAATCTAGGTTCTTCTCCATCTGTGAAGCTTGATAAATCAAATAAAATCTCTCGCTCACACAAAAGGACATTATGGATTGAAGAATCCAAATCAAATATTGGAATTTTAAGGAAACTATTTCTGGAAGGCTCAAACAGCAAAAGTTGTCAAATACATGAACATCCAAAAGGATGCAAGCAGCATGGGAATGAGGAACAAACGGATATCTCGTTGAAGTACTGTTATGATCCTGTGGAGTCCTCTCTTAGTTATGGCACCATAAAGACAGTCCTAAAAGAATTGAATCCATACTCCGGCCTTGAGAGAGTTTGGAAGAAATGTAAGTCTTAGTCTCTTTTCTTCCAAAGACCAACATGATTAAGAGGTCACTCCATTCTTGAAAGTTGAATTATGGGGCATTCTTGTTGCGCTTGGAGCTGTGATTTTAAATGTCATTCTAAGCCATGATGGGATTTTGTTTTAGAGATCTGTGTTCGCCAACGAATCGCCAATTGTTGTTGCTGCAACATCCTCCCAATTTTTGTGTAAATATTGGGTCCCTCCTATTCTTTTTGGTTTAAGCACTTGTTTTTGATCAAATCTTTCTAACTTAATCTTCAACTTTTCCTAAAAGTGCCGACCCTTCTAATTCTTTTGATTTTTTGACTAAGGCATTTTTTTTCTTCCATTTAGCAATGCGTTGTTTTAAAAGTTAACTGTGCGCGCGCTCAAAGCGCAGATCTTTCGCGCAGATTTTAATTGTGTGCTTTTAAGCACAAACTTCAAGCTTATGTTGGGCGTTAAAAGTGCATTTTTTACTTTTCCGCCTTGTTGCCAAATCTTGGCTTATTTAGTAAATTTTCTCAATTATTTTCTCTAAGGCAAAGTTACCTTTTCTCTTCGGCACATCTTTTAGCCTTAGCTTTGCCACCCTTTGGCACAATCCTTAACCATAAGTATTCCACTTCGCGTGTTTTCTTTGGCTTAAGTTAGCCCCTTTCACAAATCTTAGAGTTTTATCATCCAGCGTGCATTTTTTAATTGTAAATCGGTCGTCGGTAGCGCACGCTGCTTGGCGCGATTAATAACCATATTTCGACTTCCATTGGTGCAAGACCAATCCTTAAATGAGCGCCTACGCGAAAATATATCAAGTCTTTTCTTTAGGGCTCGTTGGCCCAGTTCCCGTTAGTGCACATTTTGTGACTAAAAATTGCACTAGAGGCGCACGGCTGATCCATAAAACTCCTGCTTCCATAGCCGCACTTCATCTTTCCTTAATCGCACCTAATTTTCGAGCACAACTTTCGAATCTCGTTTTGGCACAGATCTTTCGCGCATATTTCAATGATGTGATCGCTGCTTTGGCGCAAGAATTAAAATTACACTCACCGCTTTGACATCGGACTTAAATTTACAATCGTCGCCTTAGCGTAGAGTTTAATCTTGCGATCGCCACTTTGGGTGCAAATTTTTATTTTGGTGCATGTACGACCATAGAGTTGGTAGGGTCATGAATGTGGTCATGTGTCATCTTAAATGCACAAGGCCTTGAGCCTTGTGCTCATTAAATCCACCAACCCACCACCTTACGTGAATTCAATTGCCTCCCCTATATGAATGCGTAGAATGGGATTTCAAAATCACTCGACCACCGCCACAGGAGAACGGAGCTCGCTGTTCGATATCGAACTCTGACTGCACTGCTACCTTTCTTGAAACGTTTTTTAGCCACTAGAGAACATCGCCAAGCTGACAGGTAGGTGCTCGGCCCCTCCTCTCTTCATTTTTCGAGGTTCTCGTTTGGACTTGCCCCCCCTTCATGTCCTTTTTTTGACTATATATATATATGCAAAGCAAGCTTATACACACTGAACGGTTAGTTGTGAACCAAAGCCATGAAGACATGGAACCACTGTATGCAAACTAGAGCCTGGAAGGACCTATCCTCCCATGCGTGCTTCAATTTTTTCCCACTACCACATGCTCGACGTCCTAATTAAGTTTCTTGCATATCTTGTCGTCTTTGGGTTTTCCCGGTTATATCATAGTGGCCACACACCTTGCATTCCACGCTTAAATCCATAGGTAAGTGCTCATTTTCAGTTAAAACGCTGCATCCTCGCATACCGTAGGGAAAATCGCTGCCAAGCAACGACACCTTTCATGTCGAGGCCACCTAAAACCCATAGTGCTTGGCCTAAACCACCTTAGATCATGTGAGAAAGACCTGACTGGCTAGTGGTAGCTTTATAAATAGCTCTGTTTTTTACTTATAGAAGCCGGCTACTATGAAAGAAGAACCAATAAAACCACCCATGTGATATTTTCCAGACATTGCTTGCGCGAATGCAGTGGTTTCACCCGGAGGCACAAAACATTTTAGGTACTTGCGCATTTCCGTGAGTGACATGAAACCATTAAATGCTCTAGTGCCTTATTCCTCCATTAGTCTATCTTGGCTAGGTATTTTGATTTGGAAGACGCCTACATATTGAGCAAAATTAAATAGCGCAAATAAGAAGCTTTCTCGCTATCTTTCCACCATGTCAATTTCCTTGTTTTTTTACTTCCTGAACTCTTGTCTTTACTCTTGGTATTACATTGACAACGAATTAGCTTTATCTTGATAAACTCATTAAACATGAGATCAAGACAGCCATGGTCCTAAGATGTCACATAGGTTCTAGAACTATCATTCTAAGAATAATGAAACCATAGTGACATTTATGTTATATGTAAACTCACAGTGGCTTGTATAGCTTGTTGGCCTTTGCGCCTAGTATTTCTTAGGACTTTAAACTGTGAAATGGTAGCTGCATTTGTGAATTGGTTGATCTTTTGGTAAAACAGCTTCCATGTTATGAAAGTGAAATTTTCTGAATTTTTTGAAACTGTTTTGCTAATGTTTGAAGGTTATCTAGTTAAACCCAACTCTGTCATATTCCCTTTCACAGATCTATAAGAGGTTTTGCATTTTTTACTGAATGTCTACATATGCCTTATTTATACTACCCTGCTTACCATAGGATTATCATGCATAGGAGGTCTGCAAGGAAGAAATCCGCGCAAAAGATCGACTCAGATTCAGACGTAGAAATCCTATTGGACACTTCACTCGAGACAATGTTTACCGATACACAAGCTACCACCAATGTGCCACCTGGGAGCTTTTCCCTGGAATTCCAGTGGGGTGAGATATATAGGTTTATCATGGACCAAAACAATCCTCAATCCCCCATAGAATATTCTATGGTGTATGCAAACATCCGAAGGTCTTACCTCCATAAGGCAACAACTCGTCCAGAATTATTCCCATGTTCTGAAGTCATTGGCTGGTTGATCCCTCACGTAAGGACTGACACTAGGTTCATAAATGATAAAAATGGGATGAACCTAGCATCTTTTTCTCCTGATCATATCATAGCCACCTACAGATTACCTCAACCCAGAGCTGTGTTAGATGATAAATGGATAGTAGAACATCCTATGGACCCGCTGGATGTCGCCAAGAAAATGATGATAGCTGACAGACAGATAAGGAGGAGGAATAACAATGAATATGAAAGCAACCTCCTGAAGAATCCTTATAAACTCATCGTTCTGATGTTGAGTCATCTCTTTGGCATGCCTAATGGCAATATTTTTAAGATCGGATGGGTGCTAGTAATTTTTCATATAGCCATGAATGGCACCATTTTTAATTGGTCCGACATAATCTCAGACAATCTAGCCTCACAGTTAATTGCAGCCCAGGGAGGAATGACTCAGAAGAAGGAAGATTTCTTCATGTCTTCGTATTTGATAGACTGCTTACTAAGCAAACATACCTTCCCAGACTTGGGCTGCTCATGGAAGCCAAAGGAAACATCTTTATTCATGGCCTATCAACTCACATGGACAAGTAAATACGCAAACTATTACAAGCAGGTTTGCAAGAAATTCATCATGCCTCTATACCAACTTATTTTTGTAAGGGAACCAGATTGCATGTCGGAGATTTCCATGCCCATTATCGAAGAATTTGGAGATTATTATCATAGTATAGAAGGTACCTATATCCGAATGAATGGAGGATCTGTAGCTCCCTTTTTTCTTCCCAGATATGCTACAGATTTTGTGATTCACAAGGAAGCCATACGACAACTCTTCAGCATTGGTGGAATCAGCAGAGTTCTTACTGAAAGGAAGAAAGGAATGTATCTGCCAATGTGTTTCACTATTGGTGCATACAGCCTCTTGAAGGCCAAGGAAGGAGACAACTATGTTCAAGATTTAGACATCTTCCATTTCAGTACAAAGTTTTTCAGAAGGCATGACCCTTGTGGTGAAGTTTCCAAACATATTATTGATGTCAAAACTAGTTTCGAGGATGCCCATCTGAAAGACAATGAGGAAGAGTTTTTCCATAGTGCTCAAAACTTGATGGAATTAGGCAAGCGCTACAAGAAGAAAGGTGCAAAGAGCTCTGCTCCCAAGCCTGTCGGCCTAATCCAAAAGGAACATGAAGCATCAGTGTCCCAATCAGGAAATATGACAGGAATAGAACAAGAGGAAGATGACAAGATATTACATCAACAAGATCAAGAAGCATCCAGGATTCAAAATGAACAAGCTTCCAAGTTCCAACACTAAGAGGCAGCAAGAATCCAGAGAGAGCAGGCTATTCAATTGCAACAATAAGAAGAAGCTTCTAGGGAGCAGGAAAAAAAAGCTTTAGAAGATGAAGCTGCTAGAAGCTAGAAGGAAGAGGAAGTAAGGGCCCAAAGAGAAGAAGAGAGGATTTTGTTAAAAGAGGAAAACATATTACAAAAGGAATTAGCAGAGCTAGCTGAAAGGCAGCAAAGGGAGCAGACTGAGAAAACTCCAGAGCCAGAACTGTCTACTCCACAAAACATGGAGCTGGACCTACCACTGATAGACCAACCAGGGATAGCTCGAGAAGGGGTTGCTTCTACTGAAGGATTAGCATTGACCCCGTACAACCCCAGAAAGAAGTGTCAGGTGGCCAACCTGGATTCTGTATATTTTCACAAGAGGAAAAGGGCTATCATTGACAGGGGAGTTAGGAAAATGGAAAGTGCAGAAGATGTATATGAATTTGTGGTATCAGAAACTACACTGGTCCAAGGAACTGATGTCGACCCTTCATTCCAGGCCCAATGCACTGTGGCATTACCCGAAGCGAGTAGAGCTAATACTGATTGGTTAATGAATGAGGTAAAACATTACAGAAATCAATGCTTCAAAATAAGAGATGTCAGGAAGAGGGAGTTTCTAGAAGAAAATGAATTGAAGAAGAAATACAAAGAAATAACAGAAGAGAAGTTAAGGATAACTTCGAAAGCTCTACAACTTGAAAATGAGAATAATTCACTAGAGATGTAGCTAGCCATCTCTGAATACGAGCAAAAGAACTTAAAGGCTCGGATATTTGAATTGGATGAGCTCGAAGCCAGTAGGTCCCAACAAATTTATCTCCCCAAGGATCAATATGAGGGGTTAATCCAAGAATAGGAGCAATTGTTGAAATAGCTCAAAGAAGCAGTGGAAAACAAGCAAGACCTATTCACATTTCACAAGCAAGCATGTGACATGCTAATAAAAGGCCATCAGCTGCTGGTGCTGATCTCAGGAGAAATTTGCAACGTGAAAGAAATGATCATGAAAATGACAGCCATCGAAGTTGGAGCCTTAAAGAACAAAGACAAATTTGTAAAACATGTGGAAGAGTTAAAACAACAATTTGAGTGGAGAAGAGGAAAATTTGGATTCCCCTCAAACTTGCACGCCACCACCGAAGAAGAATTTGACTTAGATGTAGGAGTCGTTGAATTCAGTAAAGATTGTGGCGCCAGACTAAGCTTGGAGATCAAAAAGACTATCCGCAAATGCCACTCTTTCTACTCCAAAATTAGAGAATCCCATGGCAAGTGCCACTTGGTTCTGCCTGAAACTGTCAATGAATTCCCAGAACGAGAACATCGGTTGGCTAAGTTATAAGGCGAGTTGGACCAAGGATTGGACTATGTTAAAAAGGTAGAGTTGATAACCCAAGATGAGCTTCAATAGTTCATTGGCCTACCTGCTGTGCATATCTACTTTCTGGAAGCAATTTCCCAAGAAGTAGCAGCAGGAGCAGCACAAGTCAAATCAGATCTGCGCAAGCATGAGATTGTAATAAAGGTAATAGTATCTGTTCGGAGCAAAATTATCTTGAAAGAGCTCAGTCAATGGGCCACACATATCCAAAGTGTAGATGGTCAAGCATCCACAAGTGAGCCAGGTTGTGGGGACGAGTCAGCGAGTCAGCAAAAGCAAGCCAAATAGAATAAATAAACCATCAAAATTCTTATTTGTCTTAATCTGAGAAAAGGATGAAATTCCTTGATTGTATAATTGTTTTAAGAGGATAGCTGGCTCTAATTTTGTCTTATATGGAAGTCTCCCCACGAATTTGTGGGTTTTGTAATAATGCACTAAAGGACAAATTAGAAGGTTCTAGAGTTTAGGGTACACCTGTCAGCTCAAGGAGCAATTTGTAAATTTATAAATAGGAGAATAGAAGAAGGAGACAGGGGCTTTTGAGAGGGGAAATAAATTTTTTGGTTGGTGCGAATTACTTTGCTTCTTGCTTTAAGAACTGGATTTTGCCTAATGAAATCCAAGGAGAGGGCATTTTTTTGCCTGGAATTGTGTGTTGAATGCTTGCTGGACTACTCTTGTGTCATTCACATACTATAGTGAGATTTTGCTTTGCTGCTATGAATTATTTCTGTGTAATCAATGATCTTTCTATTTTCCTGTACAATGATGTCTCTCTTAAATGAGTAATGGAATGTATTGCATTTGAATTAAAGCTATCTTTAATATCTTTTACCTCCTGTTGAGATTGCATCTTCAGATTTAATGGCTATCTGTATGATCTTTAGATGTTTCTTTCAGTGTATTGCTCATATTTATAGTTTGCTCCTTGCAAGGATAGATTAGATTTGCTTTATCTCAGTTTTAGATTAAGATTTGTTTCAGCTCTACATTTAGATTAAATTAGTTTTATAGCACTTGCATATCATCTTAAAAAATAAAATCACAAAACGGTGGATCGGGTTGCAACTGGTGCAGAAGAATACAAATCTTTAAATCTTACGGTAGCTGGAACCGTTAACTGGATGGATTCCCCACACCAAACGGTGAACAATATAATTGGGACTGTTCACCAGGGAGAATCCCTTGCTGCTTGATGCTGCAATTTTTGGGGTATCAACACACCCACTTCCTCATCCTCATCCTCATCCTCATCCTCATCCTCATCTTTGTCACCATCGTCATCATCATCATCAACATCGTCATCATCATCATCGTCATCAACATCATCATCTTCATCTTCATACTCATCAACATCATCATCATCATCATTATCAATGGTGATGATGATGATGACGATGATGATGATGATGATGGTGATGATCAATGATGATAAAGATGAGTACGAAGATGAAGATGATGATGTTGATGATGACGAATATTATCATCCTCCTTCTCCTCCTCCTCCTCCTCATAATCATCATCATCAGCATCATCCTCATCATCGTCATCATCCTCGTCATCATCATCATCTCCATCATCATCATCGTTATCACCCACTTCCTCATCATCATCTTCATCCTCCTCCTCATCATCATCTTGGTCATCATCTTCATCATATTCATCATCATCATCGTCATCAACATCATCAACATCATCAACATCATCATCATCATATTCGTCATCATCATCTTTTTCATCGTCATCATCATCATCATCATTTATGATGACCAACATAGATCCATCTAAAACTCGAATCTATCAAGCACCGAGAGGGATCCAATTTCTTGAGGTGTATTTCCTTTTTAAAATTTAAACTCAAGAAATTTGATCTTTCTTGATTGATAGATCCGAGTTTAAGTTTTAAGTTTTTATTTATAAACGAACATCTATTTTTCAATTACTTTTCATAATATTTTATTTTATGAACCAACATGGATTTTTTTTTTAATATTTTCCATAATTTTTTTTATTTTATGAGCCAACATGATTTTTTTAAATTATTTTGTTACTAACGTTGAAACGTGATATCACATTAGAGGATCTCTCCCATATTGCGCTATAGAGCACCTCGTTTCACTTGGTGCAATGACAAATATGATGTTGATGATGTTGATGATGATGAAGATGATGAAGATGATGGCCAAGATGATTATGATGATGATGATGAGGATGGGGATGATGATGAGGAAGTGGGTGATAATGATGATGATGATGATGATGTAGATGATAATGATGATGACGAAGATGATGATGATGATGATAATGATGATGATGAAGATGGTGAAGATGATGGATGATGATGAAGATGAGTACGAAGATGAAGATGATGATGTTGATGATGACAAATATGATCATCATCATCATCATCCTCTTTCTCCTCCTCCTCCTTATCATCATCATCATCATCTTCATCATCAACATCATCATCATCTTCATCCATTCAAAAGGATTTTTGTATGGATGCATATGTGCTTGAGCCATGGTTTGGTCTGATTTTACTAAATAGCATGTACGCACTACATAGCACATACGCACAACATAGCGTGTATGCACTATTAGTGCGTATGCGCTATTTATGCATACGCGCATTTAAATCAATGCGCATGCGCCATTTAAATTTTTAAGTTTTGGTAGGTAATTCATTTCCCACCAACGTGGTCGATGACTTGGCTGC
Organism: Larix kaempferi; assembly: GCA_027924585.1. Classification (NCBI taxonomy): domain Eukaryota; kingdom Viridiplantae; phylum Streptophyta; class Pinopsida; order Pinales; family Pinaceae; genus Larix; species Larix kaempferi. Next base: position 12,805,661 of record BSBM01000368.1, read on the forward strand.
TATGGTTTTAGGTTTGGGTTGCCAAACACTGTATTATAACAAAATACATCTTATTCTATAACTTCTTCTATTTCAAGCATGATTATGCGTATGCTACACTAGTCCACTGCTAACGAAATTGCACACACTTGTAGAACTATGTGTGCAGATTCCAAATATGTAATTTTTTATTAAATCTATTATTTGTTCCTATTTTTTAATTAATTTCAATTGCACTAATGTCAATCTTATACAAAAAGTAGGTTATTTCTTTCGTCTATAACTTTTGATTGGCTCGCCTATTTTGAAAACGAAAAAAAAAAACCCACACAAGTACACACAAAGACCTACATCCTAAAAAAAAAGTTCATTGATTATGTTAAGACCATGATGTTGTGGACTAACGCTCGACCTAGTCATTCTAGGGCTTGACTGACGTCCTTAATTAAAAAAAATTAAAATTAATGTAAATAAATATGGAAAAATAGCGTTGCACTAGAACAGCCTGTTATCTACAACTGTATATAATTTTTTTCACATAATTTCACCATTTGCATACCGAACCAGGGAACTAACGCAAACATATATTCATTATGTTTTCTTAAAAAAATAACATACCAACCTTAGGAGAACCCCATTTTTTGGGAGTTATACTTAATTTCCATAAATAATATTTATATATTCTGGAAGGTAATCCGATTGTCTACGTTTCATCTTCTTGCGCCATATTCCAAAAAGTTGTGTAGATACCTCTAATATTGTTTTTTGACATTTAGATTTCTATTTTTTCAGGAATCCATTGCGACTAACGCGTCATGAGTGACCAACATTAACTCGCACCAGCCCTAGATCCAATAAAATTCTATGTTATCCTCTAACAAGAAATCAATGCAATGGAAGACACAAAGATCCCAATACAAGCTATGATACCTCCCATAAATAAATAACATACCAATATCAATAATGTTGTTTGTAATAACTTAGATGTAACATAATGAAAACCTACGTCTTAAACAAACTGAGCCAACACCTTAAATAATAGCTATGCATATTAAAAGAAAACTTTTAGTAATAAAGCATCGTTAGGGAAAATAATTCTCATAAACTTACAATATAATTAAAAATTAAAAAATAATATCTACTATCTCTAACTTCCCACCACAATCCTTAGTTTTTTTTTCACACATAAAAAACATTGATACAACATTGATAGAAAAGTTGTGTCTAATATTACAAGAAGTAATCGATCTTCATCACGCTATCAATCATAAGAACCAATGACCAGATAAAGCTGACTAATTTTACTTTTCATATACTTCTTAAGCTTACTGCATATCAAATGTTACACTTATCTTTTAGATATTGTGACCTATCTTTTATATATTGTGAATATAGCTCGAGTGAAACGCAAAAAAACTAAAAACCACAATTACGAGATTTAGATAGATGATTGGAATGATTCAGACTTGCCGTTGCCGATAAGCTTTCAATTAGTCAGTGTCATAGGGCGAAAAAAACTAAAAACCACAATTACGAGATTTAGATAGATGATTGGAATGATTCAGACTTGCCGTTGCCGATAAGCTTTCAATTAGTGAGTGTCAGAGGAATATCCGGATGCGGGGGCAAGGCTAAAACGCCGTTGGCGTTGCCGATCGGGAAGGAAAATAATACGATAGACCATCCTCATCGCTATCATCATCCAACGGGACAACGCTATTATAATGCTGTCCATGATATGACAAATGAAGAGTACGCGCATATCTGCTAGTAAAGTTGCGTATATTCGAACAGGTTGACCTAAACCTGTGAATACAGATGTTTGTGCGTGTCACCACGGATGCTGCTTGAATCTCCATATGCCCTGCCCATGTTCCGCTTTCTTTCATTGTGTTACAGTATTCATCAAAATTCACATTATCTTCAACAAAAGGTTCAAAGTGTTCGCGGTGCTCCATAATATATTCTACCACCATCTCACGATATATTGTATGCTGTTCTTCATCGCCTTCTATCTGATGTGCAATTGCTCTGAAGAAACAGTTGCCATCGGCTGCTACAGGAACGATTCTTAGACCTAAAGTTGCCAACTGAACGTCAAATGCATCCCTGAAATAACCCATTTATGTTACTCTACCAAATGCCACGGAGCTGTATGTACACAACGTGTATGTAATTACGTTGAAAGACGATAAAGATCGAGGAGAATGCGTGGACACACTAAGAAATGACAACGGGACTCGGATACCTTTTTATATGAAAACTACCGTCGCTAAATCATACTCACTCTCTAACACGCCGACACAGGGAATTGAGTACCTTTTATATGAAAACTACAGTCGCTAAATCATACTTTCTCTCCAAAACGCCGACATAAATAGAAGTCTTCGATTTTCTGTAATAAGAGAGAGCTGAGCCATTTCAAGGCACTACAATGTATTGGATAAACCAAGTAATGTTGGGAAATACAATTGGTTCTATTTTTGTAGATAGAAATAGAAGAATAGTATTATTATTTAGGGTTTTTTTTGGAATACATTGTGTTTGAGTTTAGATTTGTCTTAGTGGAATTTAAAAAAAAAAAGTAGAAATAGAAGAATAGTATTATTATTTAGGGTTTTTTTTGGAATACATTGTGTTTGAGTTTAGAGTTGTCTTAGTGGAATTTTAAGAAAGAAGAAGTCAAAGTTGAATAAATAAGAAATTAATAATATAAATAGAGTAATTTGAGAGAAAGTATACTTTAAGAAAATATATTGAATAGACTCATAGGGAAAGGTGACGCCTAAGTAATGATAAAAATTAATAAAGAAAGGGTTAAATATTAAAATAGAATAAGTGAAAGAATATTTATTTATAAAGTAGTGGAAAACTAACCTAATGTTTAAGATGATTTTTTAAAATAATGAATATAATTTTTTTTTAAATTTTAAGAGTTGAAAGGTTCTTCTAATATAAAATGGAGAGAAAAGAGGGATGATAGATTAAAATTTAAGAAAAATGGAGATATATTGAAAATAAATTTGAATAAGAGAATTAAAAATAAAATTGGAGAGAAAGATGGTGTTAGGGAAAGAAAGAAAGAAAGGTTAGTACTTTCAAACATAAACTAGTAATGTCAATAAAACACATGAGTGATTTGTAAACAAAGAATCAAATTGCCATACCATTGCTATCTCATATTGCTTTTGTGTGTATTTGATTTTTATATATCGAATGTCAATAAAACACATGAGTGATTTGTAAACAAAGAATCAAACTGCCATATGATTGCTATCCCATATTGCTTTTGTGTGTATTTGATTTTTATATATGGAAGTTTTACAACTATTACTTTGTAGTATTGCATGGAAATGCTATCTGTTTTGTAAACAAATATCATAATTAAACCTTTTACCTTGATACTCAAGTATGCATTAGATAGTTGTGATTGTTAGTGGTATTTAGTTAATGTCCTTTTTTTTCTCGTGTGCTAATTCTAGTCATGAATGCTAAACCTTTTGTGTAGGCATCCTTAGAACATGGCAAGGCTGAACACACTCTCTTATACGACCTGTTGTAGCCTCCTCCCTCGATCTTCACTTTCACATGCTCCACCAATGATTGTTTGGATCTTTAGTGGTAGTTAGTGAATGTCCTTTTTTTTCATGTGTTCAGTCGATTTCATGCCACACCTTTCATGTAGGCATTCTTAGAAATTGATAGGGGACAACACAATGTTTAATATGACCTATTGCAGCCTCCTTCCTCGAGATTTCATTACACATGTTCAACTCATGAGACCATCTTGCATGTTTCTCTCGCACGTATCCTCCCACAGGATCTCATAGTGCCCTTACTTTGCCACTCTAGAAGGACACTTTACAAGATGTTCTCTCTCCCTTACACATTTTTCATTGTTTAATTACTTTTATTATGTGAAATGAGCTAATCAATACAATAGGAAACAAATAGCCTTTGACATGAGTAGTTGTAATGTGTTAATTTAACTTGACCATGTCAATGTCCTATAAATGATACTACCCTTTCTTTCCCATGATTTATTACAATTTGGCTCATCAATCTTTGACTTGTACAAGTATTCTAAGTACAAGTGTCATATCTATCATATCCTTGAGTAGAGAGAGGGGTTTCATGCAAGACAAGATTTTCCAATATCTTTCCTATAAATTCATTTTCTACCATGATGATTATTCATCCATTCAATGGCATGGAGTGGAGATAAGATCCAATGTAATGGGGATGTTTTCTCCTTGGTTTTCATGGCTTATATCACTATTATGGAAAATATTTCGCAATTTCTAGTGGTTGTATGAACCCACAAAGTTGGGGAATATTGTTGCTAAATATGTAGAAGAAAGTGGGATGGTTATAGAGAAATACCATGCCTAAAATTTCCATGGTAATTGAGGAAAAATGTTCAAACACACATCCCTATGATTGTTTCTCATTAACTATTGTGAGGCCAAGTGTTTTTTTTTCCTAGCATATTACTAAAAGAAAGACAATGGATTGGACTCTTTCTACACACATTGACAAACACTAGAAGGGAAGAGCACTTTAAGGGACTATTGAATAGAAAAATAGTGGGACTTACTTATGTTGTGTGGGGAATGGAAGAGAGTGCCATGGTGGTTTTAATCAATAAAATAGGAATTGGAGGGCTCTTTAATGAGCAGGTGGTTTGTCATGAGAGTAATTGTTTGGTTCAGGCAATTTTAGAGCCCCCCTAGAATTTTCTTTGCCTTGGTGGTATCATGACCTAGCTTGGGGGTGGAATCAAAGTTGATTCCTATCACTACGAAGAAAATTGCTCCTCAACAACTAGTTTGGTGGAAATCAGTTCATTGTAGATAAGAATCCATGGTTTCCTTATCATTGACTTCTTTTTTTTATCATGCATTGAGATTATAAGGTAATGAGAAAATTCAAATTATGTAATTTTATTTCCTGTATTGTTATATATTTACATATGGATTATGTATTTTATTGTTAGAGGTTAAATTTGACAAAGGAAGGAATCTTGGGCATGCTATAGAATGATAAAAAATCAATTTGGAGTTTCTATGTTGTGCCCCATTACCTCAAATGAGTAAAGAGGGGGTTGAGTACACTACTATAGGTATTGTAATTCGTCATCATAAGTGTTCTAGGATTTTGGTGCAAGTATAGGACTATTTTACATATGTTACATCTACATGCAGCACACATAGGCTTTTCATACTCTCTAGTGATGTTGATTCAATGTCTATACTGGATCACTTGAATTTATAATAAAATCGTTATTTTCAAAAATGGATTGTTTATAGTGAAAATAATACGCGAAAATCAAATTCCTTGAACATCATGGTATAGAACACACACAATATTTATGCTAGAAATACTCAAACAATAATAAACTCTGAAGTATGAACTATTCAACCACTTTCCCTGACTATAAGTTCCTTTCTAACTGCATCCCCTCACCCGATTCCCCAAAGGACATAACTTTAAAGATCCTTAGCAAAATGTTTATATAACGTATTTACTCGTCTCACTTTGGTAACTAAGGATATCATTACTTGGTTGGTCTATATCTGTATATGCTTACTTATAGGTATGCTACTCATACCGGTGGAACTACTGCTACTACTGGCTATGGATAGCGAGGTATGGATATGCTCGTGCTTTTGGTTGTGCTGCTAGGAAAGATATAAGGTCTTGGTCTCTACTAGCATCACATGCATTTGTATCTTTATATGGAAATTAAGTGATTGTGGTTCAAAAATGAAGTAAATGTTATCGATATTATGACATGCTTGTGTCAATTGAAATGCACACAATGTTTGTGATCAAAATGCTATATTAATTTCTATATTATGAACTATTTAAATAATAATATCTATATTATGATCTTGTTTATTAATCAAACATACATCCCATGCCTTTGGAACCCATATGCTTCCTTAAGTTCTGTAATGCTCTTGTGCCACCAATATTCTTTAGCATTTGGGGAGGAAGGGCCTTTCTCATCTTTTGAGCATTCAAATTCCGAGACAAGGAATTCATGTTACCACCCTTGGGAATCTTAAGCCCTTTCATCTTGCTCCAAACTTTGGCCAACCAATTAAACTCCTCCAACATCTCCATCACTGCCTTAACAGAACGATTAGACCCATGAGTCACTCTCCTTATTCTTGACTCATTCATGAGCTTTGGATCCACACTATCAAACTATTTATTTGTCATAGAATCCATTATGACCATGAAAATTTTTGTACAAACTTGGCTTTCCTTTTCCTTGTCCTTGGGCATCAACTAGCCACTCAATCTAGGAATCATCTCACCAATATGCCCCATTTGAATATGATTTTGAAATCACTCATACATGATTCAGAATGTGAATTTGCCTTCAGACAATTTCTATAAAATATTAGACTTTCGATCCAATGGTATAATTTCCTGAATTTTATCCATGATACTAGACCAATCCCCCATGCCTAGAATCCTCTTCACAAATGGATTCACATTAAAAGCCTCAAATTCATCCATGTGTTCCCCAGTATCAAGAAATATAATAGGACTCTTAGTTGCTTCAATAGCACTAAGTACACCTCCACCCTTTGCATGTCCATCCATTTTAATAACAATAATAGCTCCTACATAAACAATATTCTTGAATGCATATGCCTGATCAAATGCAAATTTCCCAATACTACTATCCATAAAAAATATCACAAAGTTTGGATTAGTTTCTTGGAATACTTGCCTCATTTCCTCAAATAATGCAGCCTCTTGCTTGGTTTGCTTCTTAAATCTCTCTACCCCTTCTCTTGCAATTTTTTCATGATCTATTTTTGTATAGCTTCCAAAGAAGGGAATCTTGGCCTTAATGGCATTTTGTTTGAGCTAATAAAAGGTACCGGACCTAAATGTATCCGCATAGACCAGAGCTAGCTTCCAACATTGCTTTAGATAGTACTAGGCATACTTTGTACATGAAGTAGTCTTGCTAGAGCCTTGCAATGCTACGAACATGACAATGTTGGTTTTTTTTTGTCTAGCGAATAGGTAGGTTTTCCAAGGTCCAACATTTTTCACAATTCGTTTAAAATAGATTGCAATTTGTCTAGAGATTAACATTGAATCTAATTTATCAATTTTTTCTCGGATGCTAGTTGATGCATGCTCTAATATAATTGGCAGGAATTAGTTGCTTTGCAGCTTTTTCTCTTGTCTCTATAAATTTTCCAACCTTATATTCGATTGTAAAGCACTTCATTACTTTCAATATAATTAGAAATTAAAATATTTATTATATTCTAACAACATATACAAATTCAATAAATTAATTCTTATTCAATTGAATTTTAAAATATAAAAAACATATTAATAATTTTTAAAATATATGAATGTTATAAACTAAAAATATGTGTAAATGATGGTTTCAAGTTAAATTCATTATTTTGATAAATTTTACCAATTTTTTTTTTGTAAGTTGAAGACATAAAATTAATTAACAGAGCTGAAAAATACATAGAGAGCCGAAGCGTTTGTGGCATACTGGGGAGGCCTCAAGTGATGAAGCCACCATCCTAGTCGCTCAAAAGTATTGAAGTAACTAACATAGTACAAAATATAGACTCCCTAGGTCAGGTATGCCCATAAAAAGACTAGTACTTGCTTCAAAAATAGAGTGTCATTGGCACGTCCCCTTCCATCAATCCGATGCAAGGAAGGAAACATGACCAATCTACCGAGCTTATTGGCAATCTCATCCCCATTCAAATTCTTAAGAAATGCATAATTTAAATAAAACTTGTGCATACATATTCATACTCAATAAGCACAACGGAATCAAACACTATAGATGCACATAGTTTCATCATGCATTCAACATATAAACAACAGTCATTAATTAAGACATTACAGAACATAGAATTAACACAACTCATTTAATAAACACAACGAAATAACCATAATAACATACAAGCAGAAGGAGATGCATCAGCCTATTTCCTTCAGGAAAAATAGTGAAACAATCACATAATAATCAATCCCATTCTCATGCGATGCACATGCATCATACCAACTAACTTAAGATAATCATTTCATCCAAGTAACATGAGTAATTTAACATACAGGGAAAACCACATAATGAACATCATTCAAACCACACATAATACTTATCTTGAAGATGAAACTATCCAACAACTGGCTATGTGAGAGCAACGTTCCACCAAACCATAGATCTCTGTCCATCCTCTATTCTTTCAGCTGAGAGATCACCCCCGAGCTAGGCTATGTATCCACTAAGGAGGAACTAGACAGACTCACTCACAACCATGGGTTCAATCAAACGGTCATGCTAAGACAACACACAGTTGGGTTTATCAAGCATACAAAAGACAAATGAGGAGGATTCTAAACTAGTGAGCTCAACCACAGAGCTATAGACATCTCAAGCTGAATTCAAGCAATCCAATCCTTTGTTCAAACATCCACACTTGGATTTCTCACCATTCTGTCAACAAATAACTCAATCCCGTCACTGGTTTTCTGGGCTATCAAAACTGGGTTTTCGAATGGATTTCGGGGTAGCTAATGCTCCCAAATTTGCCCCAAGGTTCATACCTATGGATCCCCCATTGGATTTCACTATCCAATACCAATTTTGGGCATTTATGGTTCTTCAAAACATGGGTTCTTTCACAGTTGTGATTTTTGGTTCTTCTCACTGCTGGGCGTTCGTTTTTGGATGGAAAATGATGCTGGATTATTCCACAATTGAATGGGAATGAGAAAGAAGCAACTTTTCTAAGGTAGAGTGAATTGTGGTACAAGAAAACAGAGCCCATGCTCTGCCATACAAATTTCTGGGTTGCCCATGCTCCATTGAAGCCATGGACTGAAATCTTCAACTGCTTCCTTACAATAGAAATAAATGTCATCAAGGAAGGTCAAATGCATTCTCAAGGTGACATTTGGTAGCTTATGGCTCAATCCCACAACCCCCTCACCACTCCCTAGTGGATACACATGGCCCCTTCTCATTCGTTGCCTCCATAACAAGTTTTGGTATTTTATTGCATGATTTTTATTTACATCATTTTTATAATGTTCCATGGCCAAATAGCACATGGGAAGCATAATATCCAATGCTTTTCTTTTTAAATAAAATTTGAGCATCCACTAGTGGGGTCTTGGCCTTGAGCTCCACGCTAGGAATGCATACATCACATGTATACAATATTTTCATTAAAAACTAATATATCCTAAGGGTCAAAATGGGGTATTACAATCCCCTCCCCCTTAGAATAACACCGTCCTCAGTGTTCCAAGACTTATACAATTTACACATGTCCAAAATTTCAAAAACATTTTGCAGGTCTGCACTGCATTCTATCCTTTACTTTGAACTTTTGAGATCAATTCCTTTGGCTTCCACAAGCTGCTCCTACTGGTTATGATCTTCCAGCTCATCCACAAGTTTGAAAACTTTATGGCTACTACCATTCTGATTTTTCTTTTTTGGGCAGTTGCGGAGACAATAATGTCCTCCACATTTCCAACATTTCACTGGTTGCTTCACCTCATTCTGCTTCTTTTGTAGCTTGAGTAATTCTCCAAGATTTTCTTGGGTCTTGGCAACTGTTTGAAGAAGACTTTCAACCAATTCAAACATCCTATGGTCTGCTGCCATGGCCACTGTGCGCAACTAGTTCTCACTTTACTTACAAGAAACACTTGCTTTGCAACAACTGCCACAAATTAGTTTCACTTCCCCACCTGTGGAATTCATCATTATAATTTTGTCAGGCCAAGCATAATATAAACATTAAAATTAGTCAATTAATTGCCAATTGACATGTGTAGTCCATGCTTTATCCATGAGACTTTCATACTTTTCATGCTTACCCAACAGGCACATGAGCTCATTCATGTCTATTCTTTCATAGGGAATTAACTACTTCAACATTCACAACTTATTTCGAGCAAATAAACACACTCTACTTTCAGCCATACATGCATTCAACAATTTTCTGTTTTTATAAATGCATTAATAAAAAAGGAAAGATAGAGTAGTAAGAGTTTTCTCCTCTTCATCTTGTTCCATTCTGGAACCCACACCACCACTGTGGTTTTTATGCTCCTAGCCTCTTTCACTTCCATGTGAATGCTTGACCAACCCTTCTTGGCTATGACACTTAGTGTCTATGGTCTATTCCATACCTCTCAACCATGGAGTCCCTCCACATGGTTTGTCTACAACTCTTGGCTGCTAGGACCCACATAGTCCCACTAGCACTATCTTTCATTGCTGCTCAAGATGATCTTCTTAGGACAGTCACATGTCCACATGCATTCTTATGATGCTTTCATAGTCCTTGCTTCCAACAATACCTACACTCAAACATTGAATCAATTTGCATGTTTAGTTTATTTTCATAGGATTTATCTCTAAACAAGAGTTTAGGAAGTCATAACCAAATCATATACACATGTATATTCATAAGAAAGAAATTACAAGATAACCAAATACTTATTTGCATTAGATGTCTTCACTTTATTCCATAGGGTCCTTCTTTTCTTTACAAGTTTTGGGATCGCCTATAGACTTGGATGTTTTTCCAATGCGCAGGCTATCCCTCAACATAAAACAATCTTGTATGTTTGGCTAGCATGCAGGATGCTCCACCACATCAAATAGTCTTGTATGTTTGGATAGCACGCAGGATGCTCCACCACATCAAATAGTCTTGTGTGTTTAGCCAGCACGCAGGCTACTCCACAACATCAAATAGTCTTGTATGTTTGGCCAGCACACAGGCTGCTCCACAACATCAAATAGTCTTGTATGTTTGGCCAGCACACAGGCTGCTCCACAACATCAAATAGTCTTATATGTTTGGCCAGCACACAGGCTGCTCCACAACATCAAATAGTCTTGTATGTTTGGCCAGCATGCAGGCTGCTCCACAGCATCAAATAGTTAATGCTCAACCAGTCACTCTCTGGATTTACCAAGCAATTTATAGTTCTTTTAGGGTCCTTGCTTCATGTAATGACCAAGGTTTCCAACAAAGAAACAATAGTGCATCAACTTAATTGTTACAAGACTTATACTTGAAATATTCATTATTCCAAACAAGAAATAAATAAAATTGAATACTTATCTGTATTGTGCATTTCTTCTCTGGTCCACAGGGTCCTGCTTTTACTTTATAAGCCTTGGGATCCTCCTGCAGATGGGGATGTTTGGCTAGCACGCAGGCTGCTCCAAAACATCAAATAATTAATGCCCTACTAGTACACCTTCACGCCGACTAGATTTACCAAGCATTCGGTGGTGCCCAACTAGTCCCATACCTGGTTGGCCCTCTCCATTGCCGAGCCAATACATTTGTCTGGGTCATCGACCAATGGAAGGTAACTGCGCCACTGACCATTATAGGTCAAGGCTCTACTACTCTGCCTTAGGATTGCATCAACCTTTCAAATGTGTCACAATCCCTCAATGCGCATAACAATTCTTCACCCACACAAGGGTGGCACTCCTTCTCTTGTGAGAACCAGTGGTTCCCTTTACGAACTCTTTAGGTGACTTTCTTAACTGTAGGCTATCATGGCCCCATGATACCCACTCACACTACACAAAGGTTACCGCTGCTCATACAGTCCTCTTGAGTACCATTTTCTTCACTTTTTTCCTTTAATTTGCAACACCAAATTTCATATGTATAAGTTGTCAACACAAAATGGATAAGCAAGCTTATCAGTATTGCTGCTCTAAAACTGTAAACATATTTCATAACATTCACTATCCAACATTGAAACACCAGGAATGTGCTCATTCTCTTAGGGTGTAGTCAAAATTGGCATCCCTAACATAACTCAACACCAGAAAGGTGTGCACTCCTCACTAATGTGAACTATGTAGGTCCTAATCATACTTCAAGCAGTCTGAATAATATAAACAAATAGAATATGCTATGCATAGTAATTCTAACCATTAGAGATTCCCATATACATATATATACATATATATATCAGTCTGGGTTTACAGAACACTTATCCATTTCACAAATGTAATTTCTCTTCATTAATGAGGAATGGGGGCAACTTCTTTGAGTTGACAGTCCCTCGGTTTTCCATCCCAACTCCTTTTGATGTTACATAACTCTCATATGTCTTACTGACATAATATTTATCATCTCACTCATATTGTTTACCAATCATGCAGTGCAGATGAGACATTAATAATGTCTAATGGCGTTTCACCCGAAACCCATTTCCAAATCATAAAATCTCTTCCCATGAAGTTTGGCTTCTGCAAGCCCTCTCTCTTGGTCTTACTGCAATGTGTCTTCCTGGCACACTTATTAAATAGCCAAACAGTCAGCAACATTTAACAATACAATTCAAATCTGATTGTTCCATAACCAATCAATGGTACTAATAATTAAATTCAATATGAATCTGCAACTCTGTCTACTACAGAAATTGATTTTCTTAGCCATGAGGCCATCCTCATATTGCTTGGCTTTTGTAAGTGGCACCATTCTGTCCATTATGGATTTATGTTTTCTACCATACATGGACATCCACCTACAACATGCCCTCCTAACATAATTTTACATAAGCCAAACAGTCATTAGCAATTATTAGCAAAATTTCAAATCTGAAAATTTACAAATCTGAGATTTACAATTCTTCTTTCTAACAGAGCTTATATTTCTCAACCATGAGACTCCTTCTCATAAGCTCTAAATCGAATTTTTAAATCTGTTCCCTACAGAAATTAGATTTGCAACCATGATATTATTATCATAAACTTAAATGAGAATATTTTCAGATTTGTTTCATGTATAAGTTAAATTTCACACCCATGAAAATCTTCTAATAACATTTGGCTTTTGTACATGGTAGACTCCAGCCTTCATCATGGACTTACGCACATTGCCATGCCTAGAACAATCTACCTGAAATCTGAAACTTCAATCAGCCAAACACTTTGTAAGTCTCCATGCATATAATATTTCATTGCTACAACAATCACTGAAGCATTTTTCAGAATTATAACATTCCATAATTCAAACACTTCCAGCTGTTAACATATCAATATCACCAAAATGCATTTACTTAATGTGCATCATTATCATACTAAAATTGCAAGGTACAGTCACATCATTTATGCAATCAACTTAAAGCTTTTAAATGCTCATTAATTCATAGCCATATCATTTATACAACTTTGTCCTTCCAACAGAGCACTCTGGAAGCTTGTCAATCATGACTACCTTCATGCAATTCTTCCCCTGCATTCATAGCAACTCATGAAATGATCTCAGAATTATCATCATTTCATCTATTTCTCAATTGTAATGAGACATATACATTTATCACAATCATGCATGCACACAATACATCTGCTCAGGTGTAGCTACCCACATGCATGCATATTCACAACATTTACTCAAGTTTTTCATATGCATTCACTCAATGCTTAACTACAAGATTTATAAAATCTCTTAATGCACATCCACTCAATGCCACCTTGCATTGTTTCATGAGTACTATGCATTCAAGTATATTATGACTTAATCATGACTATCTCATATAACATGCATTACCATAATCAGGACCACCGGTCCTCACTTCCTTTGGTTGTTAAACTCACAATCGACATACTCAAATGGCATGATATAATTTCATATGAATGCATTGAGATTTCTAAGCAATTATAGGGTGTAAGGATCCTTGCCTTCACTTAACCAAACCTCACCATACTCGGTAGGTTAACATTCCCATTCGGGCACTCAATACCACATGCAAACCAAATCAACATAGTTCAAACATAGTCGAAGGGATCTTACCAAATCCTCTTTCAACATTCATGCAATTATGCATCAATAGCCATTACCTACATGGTTGTCATCAACATCACTTGATCTTACCTGATCGGTTGGCCTCTTACCAAGGCTACACATTCCTTTTTCCAACCTCATGATCACAGATTTGTTGCACCATCCTTTCTTCATAAGTTTGTTGGCTTCATGCAACAACATCATCAACATCTTTAACCATGTTTCTGTTGTCTTTGGTCATACAACCAAAACCAACACCAATAGTGATTATCAACCACAATATTTACCATTAGTGGTTAATGCATATGTGAAATCTCACTACTTTTACCAATATGTAATTTCATATGCATGAAAAACATATACTCATGCATTGTGCAATGTTTATTAATATGCCAATCAATGCATGTTCATGCCACTCATCTAATCTCTTGCATTTTCAGCATTCTCATGCCATAATTTTATGCACATAAAACTTATAAAATATAAATGCGGTTAGCAAGACAGGGGTTAAGGAATTCTCCCTTTCCAATCCCTCATGTTTGCATGAACTTCCTCTTCCACATCGTAGCTAGTTCGATTTCATGGCATGCTACTTCCATGCATGCAATTCTAGAATTTGCCCATATTGACAACAATTTTTCCAAACAGCCACTGGCACTTTTATGCTCCCATTATCTATGGTGTATGATAACCCCATTCAAATTCTGACTATGCACCATTGTTCCCTGCTGGATAATATTTCCAATGCCTATCCACTTGCTCCCTTCCGACATCAGGTGTGGAAACTGCATTACTTCAAAAATGACAACTTTCACTACAATTCTGCACTTTTTACACAGTTGTAAAAATATATTGAACTGCCAACTTCAGCCACCTGTAGAAGCAAATATATAAGGATTAAGGAAAAAATTTCTACTGGGAGAAGTTAGTTCATATAATAAGGGACACTTAGCAAATCGCGGATCTCTGATCCGATGCTTCATTCATCTTTTATAAAATTCTAGGTTGACTACTTCTCACTTTTGACATTTTTCCATAATTTCAAATTTAACACTGTGCGTGCTCCATGACTGCTCCATATCAATTTCGGCTCAATATAACCTTCTATCAAGCGTCGGGACACTGATTTATAAAAGCCATTAATCTCAAATTTATGCCCAATTTGAGAATAACGAGCTTGGGATCCTCACTGGTTCATTCATGGCCTCCATTAATGGCTTCAGAACGCCACTGAACTCATCCAATTCTGATTCCATAGGATTTTGCAATCCAAAAATCAATTTTTGGGCTTATATATATATATATATATATATATATATATATATATATATATATATATATATATATATATATATATATATATATATATATCCTGCACCACACAGCCCGCAACCCGCAATCCCGCAATCCATACCACGGGTGCAGAAATGCTACTTTTCCAACCTGGGCTACTCCATCCCGCAGTCCCACAACCTGCAATCCCGCAACTCTGCGATTCCGCAATTCTGGGTGCGGAAAGCCAAGTCACGGACACAAAAATGTTAACCTTTCCGCAATCCTACAACCTGCGATCCCGCGCTTCTAGGTGCGAAAAGCCAAGTAGCGAATACAGAAATTTTAACCTTTCAGCAAAAGAAAGGTCGGCTGCCCCTTCTTGTGATTAGTATCTTCTCTAATCACAATTCGCAGGAGAAGTGTCGCCCGCCCCTTCTGTCCTCTAATCACAATCCGCAGGAGAAGGGTCGCCCACCCCTTTTGTTCTCTAATCACCATCCACAAGAGAAGGGTTGCCTACCCCTTATGTCCTATAATCACCATCCACAGGAGAAGGATCGTCCGCCCCTTCTGTCCTCTAATCACAATCCATAGGAGAAGGGTCGCCCGCCCCTTCTGGTGATTAGTGTTTTTTTTTTTCACAATCCAGAGAAGAAGGGTCAGCTACCCCTTCTATCCTCTAATCACAATTCGCAGGAGAAGTGTCTCCTACCCCTTCTGTCCTCTAATCACAATCCACAGGAGAAGGGTCACCCACCTCTTCTATTCTCTAATCACCATCCATAGGAGAAGGGTCTCCTGCCCCTTCTGTCCTCTAATCACCATTCGTAGGAGAAGGGTCGCCCGCCCCTTCTGTCCTCTAATCACAATCCACAGGAGAAGGGTCGCTCGCCCCTTCTGGTGATTAGTGTTTTTTTTTTTTCACAATCCATAGAAGAAGGGTCAGCTGCCCCTTCTTGTGATTAGTATTTTCTCTGTCACATCAGCAGAAGAAGGGTCGGCTGCCCCTTTTGGTGATTGGCATTTTCTCTGTCACGTCCCCTTCCATCAATCCATTCCATGGAAGGAAACATGACTAAGCTTATGAGGCTCATAACTCCTTCGTCCCTTGTCCAAATGGGACGAGTTTGGTACCATTGGAAAGCTCTTGCAGATATTTATGCACGTGGGTGGTCCTCTGCCACATCTGAGAAATATGATCTTGCCATTTTTCCAATAAAAAATTTCTCCCCAACTTCACCAATACCATGTTAAAACGTTCTTTCACCTGCCTGTAACTCACAGTCCGGCCCAAGTAGCCCCAGTGCTGCAAGCTGGGCTCTGATACCACTCTATCACATCCCCTTCCATCAATCTGAAGCAAGGAAGGAAACATCACCAATCTACTGGGCTGATTGGCAATCTTAGCCCGATTCAAATTCTTAAGAAATGCATGGTTAAATAAAACTTATGCATACATATTCATACTCAACAGGCACAGTGGATTTAAACACTATAGATGCACATAGTTTCATCATGCATTCAGCATATAAAAAAAAGTCATTAATTAAGACATTACAGAACAAAGAATTAACACAACTCCTTTAATAAACAAAGCGGAATAACCATAATAACATACAAGCAAAAGGAGATGCATCAGCCTATTTCCTTCAGGCAGAATAGTGAAACAATCACATAATAATCATTCCCATTCTCATGCTATGCACAAGCATCATACCAACTAACTTAAGATAATCATTTTATCCAAGTAACATGAGTAATTTAACATACAGGGCAAACCACAGAATGAACATCATTCAAACCACAGAGAATACTTATCTTGAAGATGAAACTGTCCAACAATTGGCTATGTGAGAGCAATGTTCCACCCAACCATAGTTCTTTGTCCAGCCTCTATTCTTTTAGCTGAGAGATCACCCCGAGCTGGGCTGTGTATCCACTACGGAGGAACTAGACAGGCCCACTCACAGCCATGGGTTCACTCAAACGATCATGCTAAGCCAACACATAGCTAGGTTTATCAAGCATACAAAAGACAAATGAGGAGGATGTTAAGCTAGTGAGCTCAACCACAAAGCAACAGACGTCTCAAGATAGATTCAAGCAATCCAATCCTCTGTTCAAACATCCACACTTAGATTTCTCACCATTCTGCCAACGAATAACTCAATCCCGTCACTGGTTTTCTGGGCTATCAAAAATGGGTTTTCCAATAGATTTCGGGGTAGCTAATGCTCCCAAATTCGCCCCAAGGTTCATACCTATGGATCACCCATTGGATTTCACTATCCAATATCAATTCTGGGCGTTTATGGCTCTTCAAAATGTGGGTTCTTTCACAGTTTCGATTTCTCGTTCTTCTCACTGTTGGGCATTCGTTTTTGGATGGAAAATGATGTTGGGTTCTTCCACAATCGAATGGGAATGAGGAAGAAGCAACTCCTCTGAGGTAGAGTGACTTGTGGTACAATAAAACAGAGCCCATGCTCTGCCATACGAATTTCTGGGCTGCCCATGCTCCATTGAAGCCATGGACTGAAATCTTCAACTACTTCCTTACAACAGAAATAAATGTCATCAAGGAAGGTCAAATGGGTTCTCAAGGTGACATTTGGCAACTTATGGCTCAATCCCACAACCCACTCACCAATCCCTAGTGGATACACATGGCCCCTTCTCATTTGTTGTCTTCATAGCCAGTTTTGGTATTTTATTGCATGATGTTTATTTTCATCATTTTTACAATGTTCCATGGCCAAATAGCACATGGGAAGCATAATATCCAATGCTTTACCTTTTAAATAAAATTCGAGCATCCACTAGAGGGGCCTTGAACTTGAGCTCCACACTAGGAACACATACATCACATGTATACAATATTTGCATTAAAAGTTAATATATCCTAAGGGTCAAAATGGTGTATTACATGTGATGTATGTCCGCACAGAGATGTGGGTCCGTGCAGAGATGCGTTTAGCATATCGATCCATAACAGTCCAGTCCATGGCCACCCTTGACCGTCTACCAGAGCTAGATCATCCACTGCCGCGACGGGAGATTCCTCTGTTGCGTGGCGTCATGGCAATGAGAGCAGCAGGGGAGACCACAAAAAGTATCCAGAACTCAGCAGAGGGAGCCACAAAGAATAACCAAAACGTAGTAGTAGAACTAGAAAACATGCCGACAGATGGCTTTAAAGAGCCGAGCCAAGCCAAGTCCCTCTCATGGAGGTAATAAATGTTGCAGGCTGTCATCCTTGATAAGGGTGGCAGAATTGAATGCTCGTCACACGGGCCGAGGGATATCGTCATTCCGAACGCACGCGAAGGAGATTAGTATCTACGGGCTCGTCCTCCAGCCTTAAATACTCATCGTCACCCATGGAGGAATGTTGCCCAATGGAGCTAGCTAACAAGTGTGCGGCGTTCGTCATCTCAGGACCTGGTTCGTGCATGCTAAGGATATCGCCACGTGAGGTGAGTACCGCGGATGCCAGGGTCGAGGTGGTAGGCACGTGGTCACCCGCATCCGGGGTTGATAAATTTTACCATTAAATAAATATGATTTGTTATTTATCTTTATGTAAATATTATTTTAATATTTGTAAATCAAATTATATTTATATTTATTTTTTAAATTTAAGATGATCTAAACTTTATTATATTTGATTAGATGATTTTGTAAATAAGATAAGCATATGAGTAGTAAATTTAATATGAACAATTATTTTAATTAATGATAGAATTTTAAATTTTTTATAGAATACTAAGTGGTTATTATTTATCTAAGAGGTTGTAGAGTTGATAATGAAGAGGGTATTGGACAATTAATAAAATGGCTTGGGTTAAAAGAATTTGTGTTCTTTGTGACACTAAATGGTTGAATATGAAATACTTCACAATTCCAAAATATCTATTTAATAGTGAACTTTCTAAACTTTTAACTCATCAAAATTTGAGAATGCTTTTCTTAAGATTTTCCAATACATAAATAAAATTCTAAAGAAAATCAAATCATTCCTTACTTATCTTAAGGTATGATGAGTATAGAATCTAGATCTATCTAGCAATATTGAGAGCGACAAAATCCATTGAGGTGCAAACCTTTTTTAAAGTGCAAAATTCAAGGTAAAATTGCACCTTAAGGTATTTAATCACTCTTGGCACTTGGTAGATTGATAGTTAAGATGTAAGTCTTACTTTAATGATGCCTCAATTCCCAATTACAAGAAGTATCCAAGTTTCATTAGTTTTTTTAATTTTAATTATATGGAATATGTCTCTTTGTTTTTCAACTTTAAGTTAAGGTAGACATTGTAAAATTGTATTTGAGCCATATTTTATTATTTTATTAAAGTGCAGAGCTAAAAATTATGTTTTAATGGACATTAATAACCATTATCATTTATCATTTTCTTAAATTTTATTTTCCATATTAATAATATGTTTACTATTATTATAAATATCATTTTATTTTCTATAATAATATTTTTATCTAAATTTTAATCTTCCTAAAAATTAATAAATAAAAATATTTCCCTCTTTTTTTTTTGTTTGCTAGAATCTCCCTGACTTGGGGGAGTCGTATAAGAAACCGCAACCTAGAGGCATCTAAGCCATCAAAATCAACCGAGGATCGCACCTAGCTTGGACCACACCAGCCTCTACTTGACTGGTTTTTGGGTGTTGCCTCCCAAAAAAGTCACCCCTAAGGGCAATTGAACTTGGGTCGCCTTTCTCATGACATCCACATCTTAACCGAGTGAACTAGATCCAACAATGATAGGTAAAGAGAGCATACACAACTTGAGGGCATGAATGATTGGCTGGTAGGATAGGGCCATTTGATAGAAATGGCAGGGGAAATAAAACACAACTGTAAGAGTAGCAAACACTGGTATGGTGCATATATGCAAGAGTTTGGATATTGTTAGGGCATCCCAAGAAGAAAGAGGGAGTCATTGGGGCTAGTTTTAGCAATCTCTAAAAAAACACCAACTCCATTAAGGAATCCTGCAGGAGGACATGATAGATATCGTTGAAAGGGAAAGCCTGTGTCTGGTAGGAGTGAATAATCTATTGCAAAAGATAAAAAATGCCCCAGGTAAACATACCATCAATGAAAGAAGATCCATGCAGTTGAGAAATAGTGTGTGAAATGCATACCCACTAGTTAAGACATAGAGTAGAGAGTCACAAAAGAAAACCCTAGACTTGGCTTCTCACGGAAAGGACGTTGCAGTAGACCAAAAATGCAACAATCAATATGCTATTCATGAAAATAATGAATCAACGCTATGGTCGGGATAGAAGAGAAACATAGATGAATGCACCACACAAAACTGGTCATGACATTGTGTGGAAGATCAGAACACTCCAAAGATACCAATGTTTCCAAACTTAGGCAAGTCTATCGAGCTATATCCTGTAATGGATTGTAGGCCCTCAAAAACCCTAGCCGACTGGTGACTGGACACTAGACATGGTATGCTCGGTGGATGGCAGAATAATGCATGCAATAAGCAAAGGAGAACACAGTCTTTTTAGATGAAAGTTTTGTTGAGCATGTTGCACATGCAAAAGTAATCTAAGGTCAGATTTGAGAAGGGGAGTGGTAAAATAGTTCACACATTGGGGAGTCGAATCGCATTTCTCCGACTGCATATCTTCTTGGAAGCATTGAAGTCTAACCTAGAGATAAGTACATGGAGCGTATTGAATCGTTGTATAGGATATGAAGCCACCTTATGATAAATCGAGAGTGAATGCTAACAAGACCATTCTGGATGAAGGTTGTCAACCATTCATAGCACAAAACTACTATTTGTACGATGTGATTCGAGGGTAGAACCATATCACTCTGGTGCAAATTATAAAGGGGACAATGATATTTGACTAAGAAAACCATATTGCCGACCTTCCACCTTTAAAAGAGAACCTTAATATACTGAAATTTGAGCTATTAAAGCATACCAATCGCAAGAGGAATCTCAACTATGATCCCAACTTAAGAAATGCAGTGCAAGAAATAACTGGAACAAAGATGTGACTGACTACATTTCATAGTTGAGAGAAGTTTTGGCCTCGTCAAGTGAAGGATTCATTTTCAAAGTTTTCATCAAATTCAACTTTATTTTACATTTCTTGGTTATGCATGTGTAACCGACCCTAGGTCCTAGATTGCAAGAACGATGTGGGGCAATCTATTTCATCAAGAATGGGAGCTGCAACAACATGTCTATTTTACCGAGAAAAATGATGTGACTTAGTGTTCGAGTTCTGAAAAGGCTTCATCTCCCCAAGACTAGTTATCGCTCCCATATCCTTCATTTTGTATATGAAGTTTCATATGAGGGTGAGCGGCGGTTACTGCCACTCACCCTCATTCGAACGAACATGAGAAGACAAAAATACGAAAGACGCAATGATTGTTGACCTCATGGAAATTGTTGAAACACTTCTCCTTCACTCGCATGTTTCGCATACCTTGCCTCATGTTTAAAACTACAATGGATCTATCAAAACTGATATCTCACACCAGATGTAAGAGGTGGGTACTGCTAGCTTTTGCATTGCATTTTTTTCCTTCATACTCAGTCCTCCATGATCCTAATAGGAGGTGATTGCAAGTAAGGCTACAATCTAGGTCTATCCATTAGGGTGAAGGTAGAGTGTCCTTCGCCTACGTTCTTTTTCATGCATGCATTTCATTTTTTTCCTGTATATTTTTCCTATTGATGTTTTCATGAACACAGGTTACTGCATGACAATATGAGAAGGAAGTCCTCTTGTTGTCTCAGTTTAACTCGAATGAATCTGAGCTATTGAGGATTGCATAGGGTCTCATAAACCTCCCTTCTTCAAGGATTAAACCACCCCCGACCTATTGTACTAGATGACAGACAAATTCCATCCTTTATTAAAATATAAGGCCATTTTATACTTTTTTTACATTCTACAAATTTGTAAAATATTTATTGTATATATATATATATTTTTATCTATGTTTATCATATGTACATAAAAATACTAATTTTTAACCTGCATTTTTGGTGCTATATAGTTCGAACAAAGTAGCCATCCCACGTAGTTATGAAAATCCTTTCATTTTATACATTTAGTTTTTAAACACCAAGTTTAATGTTTTAGCATTAATATCATTGCATTAATGGACTCTTATTTTCAATTGCTTTTAAAAATTGCAAATTTGAACGTAATGACAAATTTCTTTTTGCATAGCATTAACTACTATAAAAATTACTTATGCAAATAGGAAACATACATTATCATTGCATTTCGATACTAATGCTAGATGCGCTAAGTTTATGTTTTATTTAGTTCAATTATTTTATTTTACTAAGCTTATACTTTGGCATGCAATTAAAAATTCCAATATTAATGAAACTAAATATTTTCTTCTGCACAATTAAAGATGCTACCTTTATTTACACTAGTGCCATAATATATTTAATTATAAATGCATTTTCACGCTTGTGACTAACCATTATTTTCTTAGAATATTTATCGCGAACAACTTTCATCTTATTGTAAATATTTTGTTGTTAACCATAGACTAGGTCTCATTTAGATTCATTAATGGACTTATGTTCTTGTCTTGAAAGCGTTCTTGTACTTTGTCAAGCTCATCCAACCTCGCTTTTATTTCATTTATGTGCTTAACTCCATTGACCAACTCATGATTATCCTATCTACACGAGGTTTGTAAATGCAACCCAGGCTTCCATCCCCTTACTCCCCTTGAAAATCCCTCCAAGGGTGTTTAATGTGTTGTTTTCCTAACTGTTTCATTTTGAGCATCAACAATAGAAATCACTACAAACAATCATGACAAATGGCTAGCGTTGATGATGGGATTTAATCTCCTTACACCATATATTAAG
The DNA here is from genome assembly GCA_027924585.1 of Larix kaempferi. Classification (NCBI taxonomy): domain Eukaryota; kingdom Viridiplantae; phylum Streptophyta; class Pinopsida; order Pinales; family Pinaceae; genus Larix; species Larix kaempferi. Next base: position 12,828,662 of record BSBM01000368.1, read on the forward strand.
TGTAGGAAATTCTACATCTTCATGGATTCCCTCCTTGTCATACACTTTGTTTCGAACAACATATCCAAACAAGAGGTCCCCTAGTATTGAATCCAAACGTGTATTCATCGTCTCCTTAAAGACCTTAAGGATATGCACATATTTCATGTTTGACAATACAATAATTCTCTTGCTGACGCCATGGCTAACCAGGGTGCTCTTCTGGACAAGGGAGTATGCATTAATATGGATGGGATTCCTAGGAATGAATGCATTCCCTAATATCATAACCTCTTGTTGCACTATGGTCATAAACTTTATAGTTTGTAATTTTGGGATGTCAAATGCATGCCACCTTGCTCTAGCTTGAAGTGGTTGACTTGTCTTACATGAACATCCTATCGTCATTAAGGGAGGGCCTTTTATCCATGTGCAAGTTAATTGCAAGGTAAAATCCCCTTGCCACTCACACGTAGCGAGTTATGGTGGTCATTTCTCGAACTCAAGCGGATGTATAGTACATTTGGAAGTTGTTGGTTCTTTGTCCTTAAAATTTGGTTAATGGTCCCATTATTTCGAGCGAAAGGTCATTGCCATGGCCTGGATATCCACCTGAATTCTTACTTCTTTAGTGCACCTCTTCTATAGATTCTTCTTCATTGGGTCTATTGGTTAGTATGGAAGCTGATAAGTGTTTGAAGTTTCATCCCTTTCTAGGGAATTTTACTCAGCCACCATCATTTGTTGGTTGGTTTGGTGGCATATGGTAGACTTGGGAAATTAAGGATTTGAGTTGGAATTGGAAAGCATGGCCCGCAACCTGAATTTTGTCACTTAAGAAGGAATTTTGGGCTCTATAGGTTGAAATTCGGGATGTCAAAGCCATGCTCCAATTCATTCCATCCCGGTGGAATGGTCTAGTTGATGTAACCACGAAAATGTCTTGTCAGATATCTCTCTTGGACACTTGTATGGATGATGTCAAGGACCATGTGAGGGTACAAGGTGGAAAAAATTAATGAATTCTTGAAGATAAGAAAAGCTTCTACATTTGGCTTACGAAAGATGCTGCTAGCTCCATGCTATGGACTCTCACTAGGTTCATGATAAAGGTTCTATTATCTAGTCACCTAAAGAAACAATTGAACTGAATTCCTCCAAAAATGAAGGAGGAAATTAGTAGTAGAATATTCAGTTCGATATGTTGTCTGTCTTGTTTGTCAAGTTTTTTTTAATGCATACTATTTTTTTTAAGTAGAACGAGTATATTTATATTATAAAAGTTGACAAAATATCAACAAAACAATAGAACAATTAACGGGGCTTCAAACTTTCTTGAGCAATGTGTATCCCATTTACAACCTTCCACAATCTTAGAAGTATTTGCAAAAAAATATTGACATCTAAACTACTGTAAATTTTGACATATTGGCCTAGCAGTAGTTTACCAAAAAATTTCATATAAGAAACTATGGCCACTATCCATGACTTGGGGCTCCACGTTTTCTCCTACATGCTCCTCCAAGCTTGAAATGTTCACATTAGCATGGGGAGATTGATGAATAGTCGCTTCTTCTATTCCTCTACTTCCTGCTTTATTAGTTAGAATAGAATGTTTTTCTATCAATAGCTCCTCATGGTAGTCTAGAGTTGTCATCATTGTTTCCTCTTGAGCACCATAAACTCTGATATTAACTTTTGCATCATCTAATAAATTATCCAAACCATACGTATGCACTATGATCTAATGGACCACCTCTAACACCCCCTCCAGCTATGAATTCATCAAACACATGTTTCTCCTTATATCCCATATATCAGCTTAAACATCATTAATTCCTTTAGATGATTCTTTCAATTTCGAACCCCAATCAACCTCTACTTTAATTGTCAGTTCCATTCCAACAAGACCTAACAAAATCCCAGAGTCCCACAATTTATAGAGCAAGAAAAGGGCGTTCACCAAATTACCAAGCCTATTTTCAAAGCTCACCACCTATAAACTATTCTCCACATACCCAACAGTAACCGCAACTAAGATCCACTCCCCCAATGCATAGGGGAAGGTGTCATCCTCCACTGGAACTAGAATCAACATCCCAAGTTTGTAAACAGCACTAGGATTCCCCTTCTCTGCAATTTACTTTTTTATCCCAACTGCAATGTTGTGGTTTGAATAAGAACGAACATATAGCGAAATGTCCAAAAGCATCCTCATGACCTAGATTCCCATAGAATCCTCCATGAACATGAGCAAATGTTGCATTAAGGCTTGGATTTTGGGAATGCAATGGTGGTTAATTGCGTTCATGGGTGATAGGACCGTATTAATTGCTAATTGAACCATGTTACATCATGTTAATAACCCTAGGGGATCCAACGCGATGTTAATTGGCCCCCATTTTTTATCAAGCCCCCTCTTACAATGAGAGCGACATTAATTGTGAGCTTATATGCTATTTTATTGTTTTCCCATCAAACATGGATTAACTTTAAAATGTCAGGAATTCATTGGAGAATCCCACTGATACGCTTTTGAATCCTTCCAGCTATTATGTCCTCTAGATCCCTTCTTTGCATAACTTGAGAGATAATCAAAAGGGAATCCCTAATAACAATGACTGATTGAATTCCAAGAGAAACATCATGTTCGAGTCGTAGATCGAGAACATAATGCTCTGCTTGGGTATTGGTCACTTTACCCAAGCCCCATTTGAAGGTTATTACTATACTTTCTCTAGGATAAAATACGATCTCCCCACACCTGCCTCACCATTTTACTGCATACTATTAGTAGGTCATTTTTTCTGGATTTATAATGTTAAGGATCATGTGAAAGTTGGAAATCTTTTCATGTGTTTTGGAAGTTGTATGTTTAAGGATTTTGAGACTGCAAGTCTGGAACTCTATTATGATTTGTTGATGGGAAAATTTTGTAAAAAAAATTGGTTGCTTCTAAATTTTTAATATAGTGTCTTGCTCATTTTTGTGAAAAAAAATGATGTATTATTTATATAAGGTGGCTTATGTGATGTGAATCAATCCATGTGGGCTGGGATATAATTATTATGTGTTGTAAATATGTAAAGTGCATTGTAAATTTTCCTAGTATAAAGCTCATTGGAATGCATAAGACTCGCAAATTCCTTGTCTCTCCAATAAAAGCGAAACCAGGTCGGTGAAGAGAAAACCAAACAAACAATGACGCACAAACAAGAACCAAGTCAGTTCTTCAAGGTTGTTTCTCCATGGAGGAAAATGAATCCATAGGGATCCATGAGCTTACCCGGAAAGCAAAATTCATTTCCTGATTGCAATCGTGGCAGCCCCAATCCATGCTTTACCTGCACACAAACATCACGACATAGAAATAGAGTCAAAACGTTAGTATGGTCATATAAATCATAACATAGAGCCTATATGAAAGAGCATAACCCAGCCTGAAAAAAAAAGATACTTGTTCCCAAGAGGGAGTTTTGTTGTCACAGCAACGCCTCTTTCAAAGGACCACAAATATGAACTTGAGACAGAGCCGAGCTCTGGATCTGTGTAAATGTTTTTATAAATGGCGTAGATAGGAATCCCTTGGATTCCCTCTCCCACAACGAAGTTGAATGAGCAAGAGAAAATTCTTGAAAGAACATCAACGATGAAACCCTACCTCAGGTCAAAGCATAAATGATATGCCAGCATGGCGGCTCATCATTTTCTCCACACTTGCCCATCACATGGGCCGTCTTAAATTCCAACCTACCTCCGCTATAGGCACTTTATCATATGGTCCCAATTTTACATAAGATCAATGTTTATGCCATGAGACATTCACAACCTTCACTATGTATAAGACTTGGCATGAAAAGCGTAGAGCTTGGTCTTGCCATAAATATTGGTTGATAACTTTTAACATAGGAGCCTTCGCTTTACATAGGAATTAACAACCAACGTTAAGCTTGGTCTTAACATAAGATTTGTTTATAAATTTCTTATGTTTGACCCTTACCATAGGTTATACTATGTCCTTGTTTAAGGACTTAGGACATGATGTAACATGTTCTTATGCTCTTAAGCATAGTATAGGTAATCCAGTACCTGTAAGAATGACATACAATTAATAATGTTAGCTTGGGAAAGCTAAGTAAAAATCAGGTTTCTACGGATCATAAATCCATCCATAGAAAAAACAACCATCGATAAAGACAATTATAAAATAAGCTAACAAAATCCAATAGAGTTCATAACGAGTTTACATTTATCTTGAAGTAAACAGTCTCTATTATTATTGTGACATAGGAAAGTTAAAAGACTAGGTCATGCTATGACAGATAAATATCATAAGAAATATAAACAGTCTTCTTTAAAAGATATGACCAATCATTAAATGGGAAACAATCACATACAGTCAGTCAAAGACTATCAGACAAAAGTCTAGCTAAAGATGGAATTTTAAACTATGCATCGATGACAAAAGAACCAACCAATCAGTTGGAATGCAAACAAGTAATTCTACCATTTACTTCTAAGCGTTGAAGTTATTTTGTGAAATCATAAGGGACATATCGACCACTTCTCACTGCTGAAGTTAATTTAAATAATCATGTTCTTTTATGCCAGATTAGACCCTTATAAAAAAAAATAAGGGTGTATTTTGAGGGACATTACATGAACAACGTAAAAACCACTAAACCATAAGAAACAAAGTAAAATCCATGAGAGCCTGAGACTAACAGAAGTTGAAACGCCTAAGCACTATGGACCAACATTCACTACATGAAAATTATAGATTATCCAAAAAGGAAATCATCAAAAAACAAGAGGCAACTTCCTACCAAGTCCCGTCGAGCGGAAGCTCATTCATGGTAGGCGGTGGGCTGCCCGCCATCCAAGTCGCATCCTTATTTCTAGCCATGGTCTTCCCATTTTGACCAAATCAGGAACGAAGTAGCCCATCTTTGGGAGGAAAGGAATCCCTATCTCCTTCCCATTGGCATCGATTTTCATATGCAGAAGGCGAGGGTCTGCATACAGCTCCTTCCAAAAGGCTTGAGGGCTCTCATCCCCTCCCAATTTCTCTTCCCCCAGCAGTACCCTACTCAACGGACCCTTAATGACCCAGTATAGAGTCATTGTTTTCTCATAAAGACCTTGTATTGATCTTGATGAAACTGGATCCTGGATACATCTCTCCAACACCGCATCATCTAGTGATGGTGCATTCTCCCCAACCTCCCACTAGACTCCATTCTCCATCATCTTCATATCATCCCAAATGTAGGGTAGAATAATCATTGGATAATGCCAAGCCACCTATGCAGCACGGGTCTTCTCCCAACTAGATTGACGTCTATGCTGGTTCACTCTGTTTCCCACATTCTCAACTGGCTCCATGGTGAGCATGACGATAAACCGACACTCGTCGTCACCTACCAACTCACCACTTCGCTGATGCACAATTTTGCTCCTACTCCCTTCATTGCATGACAAATCGGTTTTTCCTCAACTGCACTTGTTAATCTTGGACTCACACCAATTCATAGAATTTAATGGAGCGATAAGGAGAATTACCATAGTTTCTGACTTGACCCTCCCATTATGGCTCTTCATGCCAGCTCTTTTCCCTTACCTTTCCATAATAGTCTTTGTCTGCTTCTAGCTGAACCCTGTACTCTCAACTAATTCCTTGTCGCATATCGACTGCCTTCCCGTACTGATCTGGACTGTGAAGATCACCCACATGCATGCTCCCGTCACACTAATCCTCATCCCAACTACCTTCATTAACTCACTATCCTCGTCACGTGGAATCCCAGGTTGAGATCCCCTAGCACTAATCCTCTTACCACCTTCCTTAATAAAGGCGGTATCCTCAATGCATGTTATCCTAGGCTTCATGCAGCAAGGATGCCACGTTTCCAGTCCCGAGAGTCACCCACATCCAAGGTACTTTGCATAATGTTTTATTTTATGAGCCAACTTGGATTTTTTTAATTACTTTTCATAACTTTTTATTTGCCAACATGAATTTTTTTAATTACTTTTTATGTTATGTTACATTACATTACGTGACATTATCTCCCCCATACTGGGTTGTAGAGCACCTCACTCCTCTCGAAGCAATAAATATACTACACAAGAGTAAGAGAACATTTGGATGAGACAATTCAGTGCTACATGCTCATCAATCAAACTTTATATTTAATCCCCTATAATGCCAACATAACATTGTACATATATTTAAGAGAAATGAAGCTAGTGGTTAAATGGGGAATTGAAAAACAACCAACTCCATATGGAATTATAAATTATCTCACATGAGCATCAGAACAGTTATATGATTTTATATTTGTATTTGGTAACATTGTTAATGAATTTAATGATTCAGTAGAGGGTACCCGCATGAAATTGGTGCCCAAAAGGATCACAATCGGAGCGCATGAGCGGAAAAAAAAAGCGACGCGCACGCGCTTCCAAATGCACGTATGTGTCTCTACTTAGGCAATGCCAAACGTCCACGTGGTTGAGCCCACGTGGACAAAACGGTGCACGCACGTGTTATTAACGTGTATGCACAAAATGGTGCGTACACGTTAATGATGCGTGTGCACCCCTGTTTGTTTATATAAAAAAAGAGCTCATAGAGGCACCCCGCAAACACGTCGTGGAGCACCCAAGGCCGCCTCAATGCCACCAAATCTCCCCTACACCACCTTGCCAACAATTTCTCTAGGTAGGTGCTCAACAAAGCACAAATTTGTTGTTATTTTTGTTTTCCATTTTAATTTTAATTTTAAAATTTTTTTACAATCCATTAAAAAACCAAGAAAATTTCATTGCAAGCCATCTACACCTAACAAGATGACAAACACACCTGAACCATCAAATGAAACCAATGAAACCCAACCTTCAGAAGACAACATTGGACCAGACAATGAACTGAATGAAAACCCTGAAGACCAATTACACCAAGATTTAAATGAATTGAGGGTATTGAGTGATGAATTGAAGAGCACCAAGGAACCCTCTCGAGTTTCCTTGGCTTCATCATTGAAAAGCATTATCAAATCCATCAACATTGCACATAGTGAGATCACAAATCTGAGCCAATACAGGGCTCGAATGAGGGAACACTACTCCACTGGGATGTCCAAAGAACAGATAAAAGACCTCAACATCACTAAAGTCCAGTTGTATAGCAAATTCATAGTTCCCTCGAGAGGACAGTGTCTAGATGTGAGGAGGAAACAGGTTTGCATAGACTGGTGTATTTACTAGCCACGGAGAGATAACTGGAGAAAGATATGGTTCATGGGGTTTGACAGGCCCCCGTGCAACAATTTGGAGGTCCCACAGTATTTCCTTCAAAAATTGTGGGTTGAGTTTGACCTAGGCTACCATGTCAACTATGTTGAAATCACTGAGTTTTAGGGTGTCAGTCTTGGATCTACCCAATATCGACCTCAGACCCACCGCAACCCACTTAGAGGACCTCCTGCACCCAGGAGAGAGCCAAACCCCCCTCCTCAGCCACTCGGGTTTGGTAGCAGCCTAGATGAGATTAATGACTCAATTAGGCGTGCCACACATCATTTACTTAGACATACCACATTTGTGGCTATGTCTTCACAGATCCGAGAGGACATTGATAAGACAGACATAGCTACACCATCTATGGGCGGTGGCTGAGACATGCCGGGTACAGGTGGAACCCAGGCAGGGCCTTCTAGTTCTACTGGAACAATGACACATTGTTTTTCTCACTGTGGTCATTCTTGCCATGGTCCTACAAAGTAGCATGCCACGAGGATCTACATGTATCACCATCATCATCATTATGAACATCTTCATCATCATTGTCATCTCTAGGTTCGTCATCAACATCTCCATCATCACATCTTTTTTGTCATCATCATCATCATCATCTTCATCGCCATCACCGCCATCATCAACATATTCATCATCATCACCATCTTCATCATCATTGTCGTCTCTAAGCTCCTTATCAACATCTCCATCATCATCATCTTCTTCATCGTCATCATCATCATCTTCATCACCATCACCATCATCATCAATGTCTTCATCATCATCACCATCTTCATCATCATTGTCATCTCTAAGCTCCTCATCAACATCTCCATCATCATCATCTTCTTCATCAACATCATCCAGAGGCCCCCGGGCGTGCACGGCCACCATGGATAGGTCCACAATGGCCACATGGACCTGTGGGAGCCGACAGAATCCAAGTCTGCTCACTGGTTTGGGTTTCGTGGCGCCGGAGCAAATCCCCAAAGTGTCCCTTAATGGCCCCGGGGTGCCCGACTAGAATGCCCGTAGCATCCAAACCGTGGCTACATTCATGAATCTGTCAATTTCGGTGGATCTGAGATGCCGGGTTTCAGCTAGGGGACCCCCCACAGCATGCCTCGAAGACCCGTAAGTGGTGCCAATTGACCATCTCTGGAGCTAGCGTTTTGCTTAGTGACGGCCATTCCAAATTCGCTCAAGGGGGGCATTTCTCGTCCAAAGGCCACCGGGCGTACATGGCCACCGTGTATAGGTACAAAATGGCCACGTGGACCTATGGGAGTTGATGGAATCCAAGTCCACTCGCCGGTTTGGAGTCTGTAGCCCCGAAGTAAATCCCCAAAGTGTCCTTGAATGACCCCGGGGTGCCCGACTAGAATGCCTGTAGCATCCAAACCGTGGCTTCGTTCCCAAATCCGTCAATTTTGGTGGATCCGGGGCACTAGGTTTCAGCTAGGGCCCCCCCCATAGCGTGCCTCAAAGACCTGGAAGCGGTGCCAATGGGCTATCTCTCGAGTTAGGTTTTTGCTCAGTGAGGGCCATTCCAAATTCGCTCAAGGGGGGCATTTCTCATCCGGAGGCCACCGGGCGTGCATGGAAATCGTGGAAAGGTCCACAATGGCCACGTGGGCCTATGGGAGACAACAGAATCCAAGTCCACTCATCGGTTTGGGTTTCGTGGCCCCGGTGCAAATCCCCAAAGTATTTCTGAATGGCCCCGGGGTGCCTGACTAGAATGTCTGTATCATCCAAACCGTGGCTCTATTCAGGAATCCGTCGATTCCAGTGGATTCGGGATGCTAGGTTTCAGCTAGGGCCAATGGGCCATCTCCAAAGCTAGGGTTTTTCTTAGTGAGGGCCATTCCAAATTTGCTCAAGGGGGTCATTTCTCATCCGGAGGCCCCTGGCGGTGCGTGGCCACCATGAACAATTCCATAATGGCCATGTGGACCTATGGGAGCTGACGAAATCCAAGTACGCTCACTGGTTTAGTTTCGTGGCCCTAGAGCAAATCCCCAAAGTGTCCCTGAATGGCCCCCGGGTGCCTGACTAAAATTCTCGTAGCATCCAAATTGTGGCTCCGTTCGTGAATCAGTTGATTCTGGTGGATCCAGGATGCCGGGTTTCAACTAGTGAATTCCCCACAACATGCCTCAAAGACTCGTAAGCAGTTCCAATGGGCCATCTCAAGAGCTAGGGTTTTTCTTAGTGAGGGCCATTCCAAATTCGCTCAATGGGGCCATTTCTCATCCGGAGGCCCTCGGGCATGTGTGGCCACCGTGGACAGGTCCATAATGGCCACATGGACCTATGGGAGTTGACGGAATACAAGTACACTCACCGGTTTGGGTTCTGTGGCCCCGGAGCAAATCCCCAAAGTGTCCCTGAATGGCCGCAAGATGCTCGACTAGAATGCTCGTAGCATCCAAACCGTGGCTCTGTTTGTCAATCTGTTGATTTTGGTGGATCTGGGAAGCTGGGTTTCAGCTAGAGGACCCCCCACAACGTGCCTCGAAGGCCCGGAAGCAGTGCTAATGGACCATCTCAGGAGCTATGGTTTTGTTTAGTGAGGGCCATTCCAAATTCGCTCAAGGGGGCCATTTCTCGTCCGGAGGCCCTCGTGCGTGCGTAGCCACTGTGCACAGGTGGACATGGCCATTGTGGACTTGTCCACACACGCCCGGGGTCCTTCGGACAAGAAATGACCCCCTTGAGAGAATTTGGAATGGACCTCACTGAGCAAAACCCTAGCTTCGGAGAAGGCCCATTGGCACCGCTTTTGGGTCTTCGAGGCACACTGTGGGGAGTCCCCTAGCTGAAAATCGACATCTAAGATCCACTAGAATCGATAGATTTGCAAACGAAGCCACGGTTTGAATGCTACGGGCATTCTAGTCGGGCACCCTGGGGCCATTCAGGGACACTTTATGGATTTGCTTTGGGGCCACGGAATGCAAACCAGCAAGCGGTCTTGGAATCTGTCGGCTCCCACAGGTCCAAGTGGCCTTTATGGACCTATCGATGGTTGCCACCCATGCCCAGGGGCCTCCGGACGAGAACTAGCTCCCTTGAGAAAATTTGCATGGCCTTCACATTGGGGTCAAATCTACAAAATTGTCGACCGGGCAGGTATGGCTAGCGTTCCTAGTTGGAAGCTTCCTAGACACACTTGTAGGACTCCCTAGAACACGGTTTTGTTGCACGGTTGGAATTCTATGCCCTTGGTAGGTATCTAGCAGGTGTCTCTGAAGGCCTTTTCGATGCGAGAAAGAACGAGCCGTAAAATGATGACCGTGGCTTGGATCAACAAACTGTCTACTCCGTTGGATTCAGGACGTTAGGATAGTGATAAGGGTGCCCCTCTCCTCCAGTCTCGTGGCCTAGGTGTCATCTTGTACATCCATTTTGGAAACTAGGGTTTTGCTTAGTACGAGCGTGTGCAATTTTTGCACATTGGGTTCAAATTTGCAAAATCATCGACTGAGCACGTATGGCTAGTGTTCCCAGCTGGAACCTCCCTAGACACACTTGCAGGACTCCCCAAAATCAGGTTTTGTTGCACAGTTGAATTTTATGCCCCTGACGGGTATCGAGCAGTTGTCCCTGAAGGCCTTTTAGATGTGAGATGGAACGAGCCATAGAATGACGACCGTCGCTCGGATCGACAAACTGTCAACTTTGTTGGATTCAGGATGTCGGGATAGTGCTAGGGATGCCCCTCTCCTCCAGTCTTGTGGCCCAGGTGTCATCATGTACGTCCATTTTGGAAACTATGGTTTTGCTCAGTACGGGAGTGTGCAAGTTTTGCACATTGGGGTAAAATTTGCAAAATCATTGACCGAGAACATATGGCTAGCATTCCCAGTTGGAACCTCCCTAGACACACTTGCTGGACTCCCCGGAACCCAGTTTTGTTGAATGGTTGGAAGTTTATGCCCCTGACAGGTATCCAGCAGATGTCCCTGAAGGCCTTTTGGATGCGAGACAGGATGAGCCATAGAATGACGACTGTGGCTCAGATAGACAAACTGTCGACTCTGTTGGATTTAGGACGTCGGGATAGTGCTAGGGGTGCCCCTCTCCTCCGGTACCGTGGCCCAGGGTGTCACCTTGTATGTCCATTTTGGAAACTAGGGTTTTGCTCAGTATGGTGATGATGATGAAACATTGATGATGATGGTTATGGTGATGAAGATGATGATGATGATGACAAAGAAGATGATGATGATGGAGATGTTGATGAGGAGCCTAGAGATGACAATGATGATGAATATGGTGATGATGATGAAGACGTTGATGATGACAGTCATAGTGATGAAGATGATGATGATGATGACGAAGAAGATGTGATGATGGAGACGTTGATGAGGAACCTATAGATGACAATGATGATGAAGATGTTCATGATCATGATGATGGCGATGATGATTGTTAACACCTAAAAAGTGCTCACTAGCTCATTTCCTTATTCACATGACCCATTTGTCCACTTTTCCACCATCTGAGCCTCTAAAGCCAACAAAAGGTCACCAAAAGACCTTAATACACCCATTTTCCCACTCAAAAAGATTATTTTTCCTAAAAGCATAAAAAAACCTCAAAAAGGGTCCAAAATTCCCAAAAATATTAAAAGGGAATAAAAATATTAATTTTATTCAAAAATGGAAAAAGGAGGGAAAAGTACCTAAACCATGTTGGTCAATACCATTGGTTTCCACAAAACCATAATGGTATTCCCCACCACCAAAACCTATAAAAAGGTGGTAGGGGCTCCTCATTTCACATCCATCCATCTTCCTATCCTCATGCTGCCAAAATCTCCCTTGATTTTTTGGCCATTGTAGCAACCTTGGAGAAATGACCCTTTGGAGTTTGGAGCTGCTCACCCTTGGAGCTTATCAACTATCTTCATCACTTGGAGGTATTGTTATTGCAAGCACTTGCTTGCCCCCATTTTCAATACAAATTTATTTTCTATATTTCTTGTTCTTGTTTTTTAATTCAAAAATGCACATGCTAGTTTAGTTTAGATTTAGATTTAGTTTATTGTTTTTGCTTAATATTGAAACTGCTGCTACTAGTGCTATGGGCACCTGCTAACTAGTAGCAGCAGTTTCAATATTAAGCAAAAAGAATAAATTAAATCTAAATCTAAACTAAACTAGCATGTGCATTTTTGAATTAAAAAACAAGAACAAGAAATATAGAAAATAAATTTGTATTGAAAATGGGGGCAAGCAAGTGCTTGCAATAACAATACCTCCAAGTGATGAAGATAGTTGAGAAGCTCCAAGGGTGAGCAGCTCCAAAATCCAAAGGGTCCTTTCTCCAAGGTTGCTACAATGGCCAAAAACTCAAGGGAGATTTTGGCAGCATGAGGATAGGAAGATGGATGGATGTGAAATGAGGAGCCCCTACCACCTTTTTATAGGTTTTGGTGGTGGGGAATACCATTATGGTTTTGTGGAAACCAATGGTATTGACCAACATGGTTTAGGTACTTTTCCCTCCTTTTTCCTTTTTTGAATAAAATTAATATTTTTATTCCCTTTTTAATATTTTTGGGAATTTTGGACCCTTTTTGAGGGTTTTTTATGCTTTTAGGAAAAATAATCTTTTTGAGTGGGAAAAGGGGTGTATTAAGGTCTTTTGGTGACCTTTTGTTGGCTTTAGAGGCTCAGATGGTGGAAAAGTGGACAAATGGGTCATGTGAATAAGGAAATGAGCTAGTGAGCACTTTTTAGGTGTTAACAGATTGCCCCCTAATGTGTGAGGGCAGGAGCTCATCGTATGGCCGATATACATCATATTTCTTTTGTCTTTTTTCTGGGGTTTGGGCAGGAGAAGAGACCGATTGGAGACTGGATCCACGGCCCTTGGAAGCTGCAAAAATAAACAATATTACATGGCCTCAATATGAATGAGGAATAATCTCTGATAATGGATGAGGCAGGCATACCCATGCTCGTATCAAGACATATATATAACAATTAGTCCCAAGAAGGGGGACCTGATAAAATACATAAAAAATCTGTTGGTACATCATAATGGTCCAGAGGGGACATCATTTTGGGATGTACTCATGATCATATCATGACTGATCTCAATAACTGATACAATGGAATAACTGATGAACTGCTGAAACTGAAGGTGTCCAACATCTATAGGGATTCAAAGAGTGTGAGTCATCTCTGAGAATTAATGTAACTGTATATTCAAGGGAGTATGAAACTGGGGTACATCTGAATACTGTCGCCATGCGCAACCCGGATATCTATAGGAAAAGTGTAACTGGTTGTATCCATAGGTAGACTCTCAAGTGTGGAGGAGTCAGATGGTATCCAGGGTCTTCGACTAATAACTGAACGAACCAAAGCCTTGTGCGAGTCTCAATGATGCGATCAAGGTGTTGAAGTCGAGCATGTGAGAAACAACCATTTGGAGAGGCACTGAGGACTCTTCTCGAAATGATTCGTAGGCACTCATCATAAATGGTGATGAGTCCAAGACACAGGGACCTCTAGGTCTGATGATGTTTCCTTGATAGTAGCACGAGGTGTAGAACTGAAGTGTGGTAGTACTAATGGTAGGACTGACATACTTGTGGGGATGGGAAGTAACTGGGGTCATAATGGGAAGACTCAAACTTCCTTTGTTCAGAGCATGATGGCATGGTTGACCTGGAAGCGTAAGGAACTGATTTGTAGGTGTGGGTATCATTGCTTTGAAGGACTGAAGGGTATGTTTGACTCTGGGGGGGTCAAGCTGATGGGTGCTGTCGAGGGATTCTCATGGTGACATACTGCAGAATACTCTGAACAAAGGCGACCAAAATGGGGAAGCTGCCCTATGAGTAGACGTGATCTGTTGTGGCACCAAGAAGCACCATTGGGTCCTTCTTTTTAGTTTCAATGAGCTCCAAGAAGGGATAAAAGTGTGCTCTGAAATGGTACTGTCCTGTGGATTTGTGAGCTCAGGACTATTCGTGCTCATTGGTGCTTTCATTTTTAAGGAGTCTGAAAACGATAAGAAGACTCTGCAGTGGTTATGACTACTGTCCTGTTGGTTTTACGAGCCCAGGATGGTGATTGCTCGTGGTCACTTTCATGTTTAGAGAGTATGAAAGCGGTAAGTGGACTCCATTGGTGTTCTTTTTCGTAAGTTAGTCTCCAAGGCCTGAAAAAGCATAAAATGATGCAAATGGAGAACTCTTCTAGCCGATGTGACTAGAGTATTCCTTTTTCGTAATTAGTCTACAAGGTATGGAAAAGGGGTAAACTTATACCAGGTATACACCCTTTCAGATACGTTTAGCGAGCATGAAAGGAAGCAAGATTGCTCGGCGATCTTTTCATTGTTTTAGGAGTCAGAAAAGAGCTTAACAGAAACTCCCTAAGTGCCTTTTTCGTAAAAGGGATTTGCTCAGCCCGAAAAAAGGGATAAAACTATACCGAACAAAAAGGGATTGATGGAAGCGAGAAAAGGTCTCAAGCATCATCGTGGGTGTGGAAAACTGAATCCGGTGACATAAAGATTGTCAAAAAGGGGCAATGGCCATTGTGGCATGCAAACCGAGGTGATGGGTGACATTTAAAAAATGCCTGAAAAATCTGGAGGTGAGAGCGAGAAATGATCTCAAGCATCGTCACGAGCACGGAAAACTGAATCCGGTGATATAAGGCATGTCAATAACGGATGACAGCCGATGTGGTGCGCAAACCAAAGCGACGAGGGGGCATGGAAAAATGCCCAAAAAATCTGGGCGTGAGAGCGAGAAATGATCTCAAGCATCATCACGAGCGCGTAAAACTGAATTCGGCGATATAAGGCATGTCAAAAATGGACGCCCGATGTGGCACGCAAACCGAGGCAACAAGGGGGGCCATGGAAAAATGCCCGAAAAATCTGGGTGTGAGAGTGAGAAATGATCTTAAGCATCATCACGAGCGCGAAAAACTGAATCCGACGATATAAGGTTCATCAAAAACGGACGTCGACCGATGTGGCATGCAAACCAAGGCGACGAGGGGGGGCATGGAAAAATGCTTGAAAAATCTGGGCGTGAGAGTGAGAAATGATCTCAAGCATCATCACGAGCACGAAAAACTGAATCCGATGATATAGGGTTCATCAAAAAGGGGCAACGGCCAAAATGGCACGCAAACCGAGGCGACGAGGGGGGCATGGAAAAATGCCCTAAAAATCTGGGCGTGAGAGCGAGAAATGATCTCAAGCGTCATCATGATCACGAGCACGGAAATATGAATCCGGTGGTGGAAATGGTGCGAAAAATGGAGGTCATAAGGACTCCGGAATGGTCAAAGCAAATAACTAGGTTTAAAAAATGGCTACAAATAAAGGTGAGCCCACCAAGCCAAGGATGCAGTGGTGGGGATAAATGATGACCCGCGGGGGGAGAATACTAGGTTTATCAAATCAAATAGAATATACAAGTGATATGTGACCTCAAAAAATGGTTGAGATCACGCATGTGAAGAAGTCAGCAGGGTTAATGACTTGCCCCCATGCTATGTGCATGGGGTTTGTGATTGTGGATCACATATGTGTTGGATTGAATGATGGGCTCATTGAGGTGTTGAGATAGAGATGATGGGGAAGGTTCAAAATGATTGATCATGCCCCCTATCCCAGCCGTAAATACCACATATCGCACATGGGTGGTTGGTACGCAGTGATTTGTCACAAGGCATGGGGTTTGGGTCAATTTTGACAACCGAGATGTTGGGGTTGTCATCAAGCATTTGCATGTGTTCCTGTAATGCAGGTAACTATGGACACTGATGGGTTGGATGGCCTAACTCATCACACAACGAGCATTTTGGAGGAGCACGAAATACGGAGGGAGGTTTAACTGCCTTGGGTGGGGGTACCGCAGTGTATGGTTGTGGGCCTCTGCCCCCAGTGGGCCTGATGAAAGGAGGGGGATTCGTAGACGACGAAGGAGTAGTGATACCGGGAGGTGGTTGGGTAGAAGTGACAATGGGTTGCACCGGTTGCAGGATGACATTTGGTGTCGGCGGGGGAACGGGAGGCGAAATATAGCACACGGGTAATCCCAATGTTAACCCGGGGAGACTAAGGGTAGCCATAACCGGAGTGCTTACTACACTTGAGGGAGGAAATAGGAAGGGGATTGTGTGGATGGGTGTAACACCAATGTGACTAGGGACCAATGGTGGTTTAGGTAACAAGGATGGTTGATTGTTGGTTATTTGTGTATTGTGAGAAAGAGTATAGAGGTCCGCGACGTGGGTCTCCAGTGACGGTGGTGGAATGGACTGGAATGTAGAAGTCATCGGTGCGTCAGAGTAAAGTCTAGGTCCTACTGAGGAAATGAATGAGGTAGTTGCACCACAAACAGGTTGTTCAACCATGGGGAGAACATTTTTAGGTGTAGCGGGGGCCTTGGGATCGTAATAGGTGAGTTGGTTGACCTTGACCACGCGTCCCTCATGGGGGAATTGCATGGTACGAAAAACGGATGAGGCGACATCCCGCATGGGATACATGTAGCTGCGGCCAAGTAAGAGGTTATAGTCAAGTTGGGCATTGATGACCTCTATGTCAATGAGTACGGTTTTACTAGCCAGCTGCACGGGGACATTAGGTAAGAGACCTTGGGGTTGTGCCGAACGGCCGTCGTAGGCTCGCAACGCAGTGGTGGACTGCTGGAGAGTAGGAGATCCCAACTTCTGCCAAACGAATGTGGACATGACGCATGTAGAGGCCCCTTCATCGATAATGCACCGATGGATGACAAGATTCCGAACAGAAACGGAAACTTGGAATGCTAAACTGGAAGGCAGTTGTGGTTCGGACTGGTCTGAATCGAATGCAATCAGTTGTGAATCATTGGGGTCAATAGCGCCAATGGCAGAGAGCAAAGTCTTGCACTGTGAAGGACAATTTTTTAGGACTTCTAAAGCAGACATGGCTGCAAGAGATTGGGCTAAGTCGTCTACAATGTTGTAATTCGACGTAGCACGAGCATTGGGATTATTGTTGATGCGACGAAGTGGGAAGCGAGGTGCTTTAGAAGCGCCATCGAGTGGAGCCGGAGGTATACGTAACGTCTGATCTGTGGGATGAATGTTAGTGTTCTTGTCGGCGGGAGGGGCTTCAGGGGTGGATCCATATTGGTTCCGGCGGGTTTGGAGGTTGGCCTCTGCGGATAACATCATCAACAAGTGGTGGGTATCTGAATCAAACATGGGTTGATCAGGAGCGGCATAAGTGATTTGTTGTGGTGGCGCGTTTCCCTGAGGGGGAGCTAACGGCTGAGTGTTTACTACACCTTGGTTTGGAAAGGAGTTTTGAAGCACCAAAGGTTGATGTTGAGGTGGTGGAGGGTTGGGTGGCGGCTGAGGATCCGCTTGTCCTTAACGATGGGCATCGTCAGTCCAGAGTTGTCGAGCTCGCTCCAAATGTGGGAAAGCATGTGTGTAATGTCCATAGACCCCGCAAATAGAAAAAGGATGGTTTGTCCTAAGGTTACTGTTTTTAGTCTGCCTAGGATTACGATCCGGATTCTGGTTAGGAGGAGCAGCGTTGTTATTTTGCGGGGGATTGGGAGGTGGAGGACCTTGATGTTGTTGTTGGTTGTTACCGTGGTTATGTCCTCTTCCACGGTTTGGTTGCCCACCCTGGTTGTTTTGGTGCTGGGGTTGGTTGTGTTGTGTGTACACTTGCCCTTGAGCAGTGGGAGGATTTTGGTTTACCGCAGGTGTGGGAGCAGGTTGTGGTGGATAATAAGCCGGTGGGGCTAGAGGTGGTCCAGTTACCTGCTGGGGTTGTTGGTAACCCTGAGCTATTGGAGGTGTTGGATTAGCTATCGCAACTTGCTGTGGATAATACATTGGTTGAGGTGTAGTTGGGGAGGCGTATGTAGGTGGTGCATGACCAAAGCACTGAGGTGGACATGAAGGTCCATGGGTATGGTGGTGATGTGCCATGGGAGCATATGAACTGGTTGCTCCAGATTGAGAGGTAGCCCGCGAAAGGTCGGGACCATGGCTAGGATGTGTAATGGAAAAGGGTTGGGGATGCGAGGCCATACAACCAATGATGCCATCAGCGGCATGGGATGCCCTCGATGCATCGTGTTGGGATGACTCGCCCCGAGGGGCATCTGTTATAATGGTATACAGATAACCCAATTGAGCATAAATGAGATCAAACTGTTGGGCTTTGAGGATGGCCTCTTCTTCAGACTGGGGTCGTTCGGATGCCACATCCTTCGCAATGAGAGGGAGGAGAGATTTGAGAAACCAATCTAAGAAGATACGATCGTCTAACTTGATTTTGCAGAGGCTTCGACGTCAATGCCACTCATGAATGTGGTCAGTGATGTGGGTGGCCGTGTTCTGTCTACAAGACAGTAGGATCTCGACTCCCACATCATAGCGGACAGGTAACTGAAAGAACTACAGGAAGGTCGAGGCAAGGGAGGTAAAGGTGGCATGGGTCCCATGGGGCTACTCGATATACCACTTAGCTGTAGAGCCAGTGAAGGTGCGCTGTAACAGACGAAGGCGGACAGAGTCGTCCACTATGGAGTTGGAGTAACACCATAGATGGAAGGACATGATATGGTTCTGGGGGTCCTCACCTACCTTGCCCTGAAACTTAGGGATGTCGAAGGGGAGTTTGGTGGGCATGTGAGGCCACGCAGGGTCGTGTCTGATAGGATCATTGGTTAACCTGGCTAAGTCTGGTAAGTTCAGACTCGCCATGTATGGTAAGCTAGCAGATGAATGTGGCATAGTGACTGGGATATGACTAGTCATGGTGGTATGATGTGGGGGTCCAGTAGCGCCTAAAGGTATGCTAGGTATTGAAGGTATGTGTCCTCCAATAGCTGTGGTCTAGTAAGGGCCAGTGTTTCCTAGTGCAACATGGGTTACACCGGGGTTAGGAATAGTATTGGTGATTCCTGGAATTTGGGATGTGGTAATTAGAGGGGGTGTGACCCCTATGTTGGGCATACCCATAATAGGAGGTGGTCCTGTGTTGGGCATTCCTAAAAATGGAGTGTCCCCCATATTAGGCATACCCAGGGGGGTGGTTGTTGCCATGGATGGCACCGCAGTAGAAGGGTCTTTGGATGTATCACCTATGGTGCTGGTAAAAAGTGGGTCGAATTGTGTCCCAGGCATGAGGTTGGTTGGTAATAACTCGGTAGGGTTTTCAGATTCTTCCTCAGAATTAGATGTGAAGTGAGGCGTGTCAGAATCGGATGACTGTCTATTTGACCGACGATGTGTCAAGTCAAGGGATAAGGCTCGGTGTCGGTGAAGTGGCGAGCCAAGTAGACTGAACTCTGGGAGTTCGCCCTAAAGACGACGAGAGCGTCTAAAATTCTCAATGGTGAGAAATAAGTTTTTTGTGAAAAAATATTGTGTGTAAAATGGTAATGTATAAAAAACTCAAAACCCTAATGCAACCAAGGGTGCAAGAAGGGGAGTGAAAATAAAGGCTCTCAGTCCAAAAAAATCAACCTCAAAAAAGGTACTTATTATAGCAGCTGTGCTATAATAAGTGGAGGGATGCAAAAAATGGTCAGAATACCAACATGCAAACAACTTCTAGAAAAAATAGGTGCTACTAGACCAAAGGTGGATTGTATCATGCAAACACCTAACTAAAAGTATTGTGAATCAACAAATGATATTCTCTGCAAGGTGATGAAATCCAAGTCAGACAATATTGAGTGTTGAATCAACGGCTAGATATCCCCCTACCGGGAGGGACACCGGGTAATCAATCCTAAAGAATGGCAACTAGGATACTCCGTTCATGACACATCCAGAAAAGGTAAATCTGCCGTTTGGTCCTTTTACCGCAATACCCCCATACAGGGATATCCCGAGAACTGCGAATGGTAGCCTTCAGTTATTGAATGGATTTCGGTATTCCACTCAGACTTCCGAAACCATCCTCGCGACTTCAACCCTCCTAGGGGAGAGGCCTTTCGATAAACTGGTTATGACCGTGCCAATAAATACTAGGAGATTTTGGTTCCCTAATGGACAACAGCTATGTCTCAAATGTAATAACTGAGGGGTGTTATTGGAACACCTATCCCCTCAATACTACCTAGCTACAAATTTATTTTAATGTTCCCCAAGTGGGGTTAAAAGTGGGTTGAAGTTAGGGTAAGTTTTAAGGCTTAGTTTAAATTAAGTGTTTGAGTGGGTGCACGTGTGGTGTTTTAAACTAAAATTGAAAAAGTAAATGCTAAGTATTCAAAAAACAAAGGATTTTTTGAAATAGAAAAGCAAATAATATGACTTTTTCAATAAATGGAAATTAAATGCTTTGCAAAGACTATTCAAAAAACAAAGGATCTTTTGAAATAGGAAAGCAAATAATATAACTTCAATAAAAAATAAATGGATTTCTTTTAAAAATTTGCTATGGGCAAAATATCAAAGAAGTAAACAACAAAATTTTAATCTAGATAAAATGCAAATAAATCCTTCTTTCAATTTCTGAAATTTTTTTAAAAAGACTTTTTCAAAGGTGCATTCTAAATAGTAAAATTTTCCTATGGCTGTAAACAATGCTGGAATTTTAGTACTGTAAAATGTGCTATTTGGGCAGAAAATACAGTAAAAAATTATTTTTTTAAACGGATTGGCCGAATGGAAAAAATGGCATCGCGGGTTTTGACAGAATAACCGCGATGGACCGCGCGGGTTTCTATCGCATAGTTGCGATGGACAGCGCGGGTTTTAGCCGCGATGGACCGCGCGGGATTTCGTCACACAGTCGCGATGTGCAGCGTGGAAAATTTCCGCGAAGCCGCGATGTGCAGCGTGCTAATTGGGCGTGAAGCCGCAGTGAACCGCGTAGAAAAGAGATGTGCAGTCGCGATGAGCCATGCGACTGTTGGGAAAAAAGCCGCGAGGCAAAAGCCGTACGCGGATGCCGAAAGACAAACCCGAAAATTGAGAATTTCGGGCTGTTAATGGCAATAAAATGGGCCAAGATCTAGAACAGCAATGGATCTGCTGTCTAGGGTGGCAGATCTATGAATTAAACTAACGAATACTATCAAAGACTAAGATCTAAATCAAAAGTGAGATTTAAAAATTTGAAAGCAGCGGAGTCGCCAAAAACTGTTGGCTTGGTTTTGCAACCAAGCTTAGTGCTATGGGCACCTGCTAACTAGTAGCAGCAGTTTCAATATTAAGCAAAAACAATAAACTAAATCTAAATCTAAACTAAACTAGCATGTGCATTTTTGAATTAAAAACAAGAACAAGAAATATAGAAAATAAATTTGTATTGAAAATGGGGGCAAGCAAGTGCTTGCAATAACAATACCTCCAAGTGATGAAGATAGTTGAGAAGCTCCAAGGGTGAGCAGCTCCAAACTCCAAAGGGTCCTTTCTCCAAGGTTGCTACAATGGCCAAAAACTCAAGGGAGATTTTGGCAGCACGAGGATAGGAAGATGGATGGATGTGAAATGAGGAGCCCCTACCACCTTTTTATAGGTTTTGGTGGTGGGGAATACCATTATGGTTTTGTGGAAACCAATGGTATTGACCAACATGGTTTAGGTACTTTTCCCTCCTTTTTCCTTTTTTGAATAAAATTAATATTTTTATTCCCTTTTTAATATTTTTGAGAATTTTGGACCATTTTTAGGGTTTTTTATGCTTTTAGGAAAAATAATCTTTTTGAGTGGGAAAAGGGGTGTATTAAGGTCTTTTGGTGACCTTTTGTTGGCTTTAGAGGCTCAAATGGTGGAAAAGTGGACAAATGGGTCATGTGAATAAGGAAATGAGCTAGTGAGCACTTTTTAGGTGTTAACAATGATGAAGACGTTGATGATGATGGTGATGGTGATGAAGATGATGATGATAAAGAAGATGATGATGATGGAGATGTTTATGAGGAACCTAGAGATAACAATGCTGATGAAGATGTTGATGATGATGATGATGGTGGTGATGATGAAGACGTTGATGATGATGGTGATGGTGATGGTGATGATGAAGAAGATGGTTTAGTGCTAGGGTTTGGGTGAGGGTTAGGGTTAGAGTTATAGAAGGAAATTGAATTGGGTTTAGAGTTAGAGTTAATGATGATGATGAAGATGGTGATGATGATGAAGATGTTGATGATGATGGTGATGGTGATGAAGATGAAGATGATGATGACCAAGAATATGTGATGATGGGGATGTTGATGAGGAACCTAGAGATGAAAATGAGGATGAAGATGTTCATGATGATGATGATGGTGTTGATGATGAAGATGTTGATAAAGATGGTGATGGTGAAGGTGATGGTGATGGTGATGGTGATGAAGATGATGATGATGATGATGATGATGATGTTGATGTTGATGATGAAGAAAATGATGATGATGGAGATGTTGATGATGATGGAGATGGTGATGGTGAGGTTGTTGATGATGGTGATGGTGATGGTGATGGTGATGAAGATGATGATGACGATGAAGATGATGATGATGATGATGGAGATGTTGAAGAGGATCCTAGAGATGCCAATGATGATGAATACGGTGATGATGATGGTGATGGTGATGAAGATGATGGTGATGGTGATGAAGATGATGATGATGACGACGACGAAGAAGATGTGATGATGGAGATGTTGATGAGGAGCCTAGAGATGACAATGATGATGAAGATGGTGATGATGATGAAGATGGTGATGGTGATGGTGATGGTGATGGTGATGATGAAGAAGATGATGATGATGGATATGTTGATGAGGAGCCTAGAGATGAGAATGATGATGAAGATGGTGATGGTGATGAATATGGTGATGATGATGAAGGCATTGATGATGAAGGTCATGGTGATGAAGATGATGATGATGATTTTGAAGAAGATGATGATGATGGAGATGTTGATGAGGATCCTAGAGATGACAATGATGATGAAGATGGTGATGGTGATCAAGACATTAATGAAGATGGTGATGATGATGAAGACATTGATGATGATGGTGATGGTGATGATGATGTTGATGATGATGATGACAAGTCCCTCTAAGTGGTTATCTATAGGAATCAAGCATCAATCTCCAACCATAAATGAGCATGTTTTAAAATAAATTGCTAGGATACATATCTAAGAGTCGAGAAGATCTCTATGCATTTTTCCACCAATTTGGTCAAGGAGATTCTAGTATCTAGTTAGAATATATTAGTGGAAACCCTAGGTTGATGACACGATGCTTGGATAAGGGGAAAAACCCAAATATAGCTAGATTTGGGTGAGAATTGAGAATGGGGAACCAAATCTATGAATATGTGTATTGTTAAATATAATTTTGTTGGGTGAAGCCAATAACCAACATAATCATCATAATATAAGAGTTTTTTGGGTTGGGGATATACCTCAAGGTACCCAAAGCATGAAAAAAGTTTGGGTGGGAACAAAACCAAGAGAACAAAAAATGTTGAAGAGGACATGTGGGGTGGGAGGTCGGCCTCCAAAAACTCAATCATTGACATGAGTGAGGTAGGTCTAAAGCAACTTCTCTCATACCAAATGAGAGAAGTAATAGGGCTAGTTTAGGTTAGATTAGTGTTTCTAGGGCTAGTTTAGGTTTCTAGGACTAGATTAGGTTTATAGTATTCTAGCTTAGTTTTCTAGTGTTAAATTAGTGTTTCTAGGGTTAGTTTAGCTTTCTAGGATTTCTAGGGCTAGATTAGGTTTGTAGGGTTATATTAGTGCTTCTAGGGCTAGACTAACCCATGTAGGGTTTGTAGGGTCATTCGGGCCTTGGACACATGATGTTGTGGATAAAGTCTCTTGATGCATTCGGTTGTAGTATGGATCCATTGCAGCCCTGCACAATGTTAGTATGCAAATCACAAAATATATGTTTCTATGTGTCATAATAATATTCATATTCTACGTGGTATCTACAACAACAGATGTTCCAATCAATGCATATACGAACGTACCATGGTTTGCATTTCTCAAAGGAGCTTTGGCCCAGGTTCAATTGTGTGTGCTCATTCCTGAATCTCTCATAGAGTTCAGTCTGTGTGGTGTCAAGGAAGTGTTTAACATGGGCTTCACGTTCAGTAGAACCTTTTCTCAGCTTTAGCACGTCTCTTTGGTTTGAGGAAGGTCTAGTATGATCATGCCAAAACTTTTGTACTAACTCCTTAACAACATCAATTAGCTTCCTATCTGCACAAGGAAACATACCAACAAAATCCCAACATTCGTTTCCACCCGGAGTGTCAATATTTTCTCTTATAACAAAGTACTTTTTAATAGTATTTCTATTTAATTTGAGTATGTGAGAAGTGTGTGGTATCAGGAAACGTTGCCTTGTGGACTTGCTTACAACTAATTCCACTAAAAAATGACGAGCCGCACAAAGATCTTTTGTACGAGACGTCTTCCCAATCACATTAAATGCAGATTGGAGATTTCTAACAATATGACTGCTAGCCTCTGAACTTTTAACCATCTTTATGCCAAAAATTCTCCTAACAACAGCTAAATAACATGACTTTAACAAACATAGCAATAATTGACATTTACCTGCATCACCTTTGGATTCAAATTATTCTTTGACAATTTTGTTGCATTGCCATTCGATAGTGCATTTTGGAAACTTTCCTTCAAGCCCCGACATAGCACTTTGTTGATGTATATGTAACTTCGGAATGTCTTTCATATATGTATATTGTACTCCTATAGAGATGGTATTATTCCTCTATGCGGAAGTCTTTGTATTCATATAAAGATGTTATTATTCCTCTATATGGAAGTGTCATCATTTATATTGTAAGTGTTGTAACTTATACTTGATGGGTTATTAGACCACCCTATTGGGTGTTGGCCCACTCAGCATTGTGTTAAGTGATTAAGTTGAGGCCGACCTAGTAAAGGTTATTAGGCAAGTCAAGTCAAGTATAAATAGAGTGTGGGAGGCACTCTATTTCATCATTCTATTTCTCTCTCACACTCTTTGGAGAGTGGAGCACTTGTGGAGGAGGATAAGCTACTACTAGGATATGTCTATCTCTTATGCTTGGGTTGTATCATTGCTCTATCTATCTCTAAGGAAGTTATTGGGGTTTTTCACCTTTATGGTCTTCCCCAAGTAAACTCTGTGTCTCTTGTGTGCTTGCATTATTGTGTCCATGATTGATATGCTGTAGATCTGCTGTACATGTTGTTCTCTTAGTTAAGATCCTAGATCAGATTGAAGTAAATTCTGAAAAACTAACATGGTATCAGAGCTAGCTTGAAAGAAGGCATGGTATGGCATGTATGACACTTGTTGCACTTGCGATGCTAGGGCTTGATATAGAAAAAACCATTCATAAAAGAACTTTCTCTATAAATCCATTTTGG
The DNA here is from genome assembly GCA_027924585.1 of Larix kaempferi. Lineage (NCBI taxonomy): Eukaryota > Viridiplantae > Streptophyta > Pinopsida > Pinales > Pinaceae > Larix > Larix kaempferi. The sequence continues at coordinate 12,854,329 of BSBM01000368.1, forward strand.
CGAAGTTTTAGGATCTGAAACTTTTACAGATTGAAGATCAGATCCCCACGTACCTTGTGTCCAAAGGAAAACTTCTAATTGGTTCTACTTTGTGTTTTATGATCTGTACAATCTAGATTTTCTACCTCTTCCAGATCTGAGTCATAAACAGGTGACCTAGGAAAAAAGGTCATAACTTAGGCTAGGAAGCTCCAAATGAAATTTAGTAAAAAGTGATAGGTAGTGCACGGACTTTACTTCCTTAGGTAACTTTTTCAGAGGCCGAAACTGAACCAGTGCCATGTGGAACGCCGTACAAGTTCACTCTCCTGTTTTATCCCATAAACAGGTCACGTTGCGACACTTGGCATAAGTCTCTCTCAGAGAATCCAATTGAGGTCATACCTATGGGGTTGGAAAGATGACAAGTTGTTCTACCATAGGTAGAATTTTCAGACCCTGTCGATTGGAAAGTTCAGAGTTACACTATAAACAATTAGGTACATATTTTTGTCAAAACAGAATTATTTTTTGAGTACCTTCATTCATGGCTTCGGGAATTTAGGGTTTCAGAGAAAGATGGAGTTTTTATAATCGGAGACCATGGATGAATGATACTCATCAAAATCGAAATTTAGAGACCAAGATCAGAATTTTTGTTTGGGCAGAAGGTCGGGCTTGATCAGACCCTAGTTCGAGACTTTGATCAGAAGTGGAAAATTAGGGCTTCTGCAAAAATGGAAATTTTTGAAATCTGTGACCACAACTGGAAGCTCCTCAGAAAAATAGAAGCTTAGAGATTTGGATCGAACCTTTTGATTGGGAATAAGGGTGGGCTTTATGAAGCCCTATTTTGGGGCCATGTCTGGTAAATCCAGAATTTTCAAAGGAAAAATTGAGGGGTGAAACTTTGCAGTTTTCAAATTCTGAATATACTTGCTTGATCATCTCATCAAAGCGCATCTTTCTATCCTTTCAGAAGTTTGAAATTCAAAGTTTGAATTTTTAGGGTTTCTCTGACAAACCCTAATCCAACTCCAGATCCAGTTCCTACAAATCAAAAGGATTGGGTTAATCCTAGAAGATAATGGATTGGTCACCTGCAGAAGTGAAGAAGTTCCTATTTCAGAGGGAGATGAGGCTAAGGCCTTACATAAGAAGATTACAAGCAATTTCGATAGGTATGACTTACATGTATGTTTCAAATTATGTTCATGGTTATGTTTATGATATGTTTGTCTTCATATCATTACAGTTAGTACAACCTTGATTAATCACTAGACTTGTCGTATCACCTTAATAAAATTATGAATACATGATAGAAGATATTCATTGATTATGGTTTTGACACTTATGATTGTATTAATGCATAGTGATGTTGTATGAGGTTTATGTTGTTTGCTAACATGAAAGGTACACCAAGAAAGACAAATCATGTTCTACTTCAAGAACATATGATCATGGTGACATGAAGACAAAGATTCATCCATTGTCATGGATCACATAGAAGATCTACTTACGAGGTATGTATAACTTGGTTCTACAATGGTTAACTTATGAGACATGTAGGTTACTAGCACAAGTAATTGAAGAGAACCAAAAGACATCATGCGGGTATGTTAGACATAACTAGCTAACATAGTAATCTAGGTTTGTTTTTCCTATATCAAGTTAGAATCTTACCTTGTGTTATGATCCCTTATATTAGTATACTTGGTATGATTGGTTATGTTTATTCATAAAGTTAGAAATGTAAGTAATCAAGGGTTTATGCATATTATGTCTCTTATCTTGATTGATGATTTGACTAACGAGAAGAGTCCTATGATCAAATAAGAATATGCATGAGTAAAAGAAGTCTTCCATGAAACATTGAATACTAATGTTTATTATATGTGTTTGAAATAATCATGACTATACATGTTTAATATTATTGTGTTTTGATAGTATTAAGATTATACTAATGAATGTGTGATTATGTATGAGACCTTGAGGATAACACAATGATGATACTACTCTTGTATGTGGATGACCTATTTGTAACAAGAGAGGATGGATTGATTGCCGATACCAAGAGGAAGCTTGCTCCCGAGTTCGAGATGAAGGACTTGGGTATGATGCACTACTTTCTAGGCATGGAGGTGTGGCAGAGTGCAAATGGAATCTTCCTTGGACAAGGGAAGTATGTAGTAGAGATCCTAAAGAGGTTTGAGATGATGGATTGCAAGGCCATGGCCACACCTATGGCATCGAACCTGAAGCTTCTGTGTGATGCTTCATCTGATCTGGTTGATGTCATGATGTATCATCAGATGATTGGGTACTTGATGTACTTGACAAATACGAGACCAGATATTTGCTTTGCAGTGAACACATTGAGCTAGTTCCTGATGGATCCCAGAGGTGTTCACTTGGTTGTTGTAAAGCATATTCTGAGGTGCCTGAAGGGTACAATTGATTATGGGCTCAAGTATGATGTGAATCAAAAGTTTAACCTGCAGGGTTATGTTGATTCAGATTAGGCAGGTAATGCTGCAGATAGGAAGAGCACATTTGGGTGTTGCTTCAGTATGGGATCAAGTGTGATCTCTTGGTTTAGCAGGAAGCAGTTCTGTGTATCACTAAGTATAGCCGAAGCAGAGTATGTTGCAGTTTGTTCGGCTAGTTATGAGGCAGTATGGCTCCGGAAGCTACTGTTTGAGTTATTTGATCTCCCACAGGAGGCTACTGGTATCTTTTGTGACAACCAGAGTTGTGTGAAGTTATCTGAGAACCCGGTGTTCCACGACAGGTCAAAACACATTGAGATCAAATATCACTATATCAGGGATATGGTGCAAAGAGGAGCAGTGAAGCTCCTGTATGTTATGATGAATGAGCAGGTTGCAAATGTGTTGACGAAACCACTAGCCAGAGTGAAGTTCGAGTACTTTAGAGAGAGGCTTGGTGTTCTTCAAATTGATGACACTTCAAGGAAGAAGTGATGGACACATTTACAGGATCCACTCCAAGCATGGTGAGAGGAGGATCGTTCACATGGGTGTGGATGTAAGCATTGGATGATGAGCATCAGGACGATGCTCCAGTTACTGCTCTGTATATGCATCATGTTGGATGCTTGTAATGATCAGTTGGATCATGTATATGTATATGCATCATGTTGGATGCTTGTTATGATTAGATGGATCATGTATGTTAATATGTATCAGGTATGATCAGGTGGATCATATATTTGTATATGTATCAAGTGGATACATTGTATGATCAGGTAGATCATGCATGATGATATGTATCAGGCAGATACTGTGTATGCATCAGGTGGATGCATTGTATGATCAGGATGATCATGGATGACGAGCTTCAGGATGTTGCTCTAGACGACATGCATCAAGACTATGCAGTGACGATGATCGGGATGATCATGTGTGATGAGTATCAGGACGATACTCTGGATGATATGCATCAGGATGATGCTATGATGATGATCAGGATGATCATATGTGATGACATGTATTACGTGGATACATTACATAATCAGTTGGATTATGTGTGATGAGTTCTGAAGACACAGATGCACATGAGATTTTCGGACATGGTTGTAGATGTGTTCTCCCATGGTCGCAATGTAATTGCTAGGCTTTTCCGACATGGTGGTAGATGTGTTCTCCAATGGTCGTGATGTAAATTCCAGGGCCATTCGAGCATGGTTGTAGATAGGTTCTCCCATGGCTGCGATATAAGTGTTAGGGACATTCGAGCATGGTTGTAGATGTGTTCTCCCATGGATGCAATATAAGAGCTGGGGCCATTCGAGCATGGTTGTAGACGTGTTTGTTGATGTATATGTAACTTCGGAATGTATTTCACATATATGTATATTGTATTCCTATAGAGATGGTATTATTCCTCTATAAGGAAGTGTCGTCATTTATATTGTAAGTGTCGTAACTTATACTTGATGGGTTATTAGACCACCTTGTTTGGGGTCGGCCCTGTATAAGTCATGTGGGTCGAAGGGTTATTAGACCACCCTATTGGGGGTCGGCCATGTGGGTCAAAGGGTTATTAGACCACCCTATTGGGGGTCGGCCCACTCAGCATTATGTTATGTGGTTAAGTTCGAGCCGACATGAGTTAGGTAAAAAGGCAAGTCAAGTCAAGTATAAATAGAGTGCGGGAGGCACTCTATTTGCTCACTCACTTCTCACACATGCTCTCAAGGAGGAGAGGCGCACTTATGGAGGAGGAGGATCTGCTGCTAGGTTATGTATATCTCTCTTGATTGGTTGTATCATTGCTCTATCTATCTCTGAGGAAGTTATTGGGGTTTTTCACCTTTATGGTTTTCCCCAAGTAAATCTTTGTGTCTCTTGTGTGCTTGCATTATTGTCTCCATGATTGATATGCTGTAGATATGCTGTACATGTTGTTCTCTCAGTTAAGATCCTAGATCATATTGAAGTAAATTCAGAAAATTTAACATGGTATCAAAGCTAGCCTGAAAGAAGGCATGATATGGCATGTATGACACTTGTTGCACTTACGATGCTAGGGCTTGATATAGCAAAAACCAGTCATCGTAGCACTTTCGCTATAAATCTGTTTTGGCGAAGTTTTCGGATCTGAAATTGTTACAGGCCGAAGCTAAGATCTCCAGGTATCTTGTGTCCAAAGGAAAACCTATAATTCGTTGTACTTTGTGATTTATGATCTGTACAATATAGGGTTTCTGCCTCTTCCAGATCTGAGTCAAAATCAGGTGACCTTGGGAAAAAGGTCATAACTTAGGCTAGGAAGCTCCAAATGAAATTTCGTGAAAAGTTACAGGTAGTACACAGGCCGAGCTATCTCAGAAAACGTTTTCAGAGGCCGAAGGTCAAACAGTGACACGTGGCATGCCGTACAAGTTCGCTCTCTTGTATTATCCCATAAACAGGTCACGTTGCGACACTTGGCATATCTCTCTCTCAGAACATCCAATTGAGGTCAGACCTGTCAGGATGGAAAGCTAACAGGCCAGGCTATCTCAGAAAACTTTTTCAGACCCTGTGGATCAAAAATTTCAGAGTTACACCAGAAACAATCAGGTACATATTTCTGTCAAAACAGAATTATTTTTTGGTACCTTCATTCATGGCTTCCGGAATTTAGGGCTTTGAAGAAAGTTGGAATTTTTGTAATCGGAGACCACGGCTGGATGCTACTCATCAAAATAGAAATTTAGAGACCAAGATCAGAATTTTTGGCTGGGTAGAAGGCCGGGTTTGATCAGACCCTAGTTCGGGACTTTGATCAGAAAAATGGAAAATTAGGGCTTCTGTAAAAATGGGAATTTTTGAAATCTGTGACCACGGCTGGAAGCTCCTCAGAAAAATAGAATCTTAGAGCTTTGGATCAAACATTTTGATTGGGTAGAAGAGTGGGCTTCATCAAACCCCAGTTCAGAGTCACGTCCAGTGAATCTGGAAGTTTCAAAGGCAAAATTGAGGAGTGAAACTTTGTAGTCTTCAAATTCTGAATATACCAGTTTGATCAGTTCATCAAGGCGCATATTCCTATCCTTTCGGAAGTTTGAAATTCAAAGTTTGAATTTTTGGGGTCTCTCTGACAAACCCATATCCAGCTCCAGGTCCAGTTCTTGCAAATCAAGTGGATTGGGTTGATCCTAGAAGAATATGGATTGGTCACTTGCATAAGTGAAGAAGTTCCTGTTTCAGAGGGAGATGAGGCTAAGGCCTTACATAAGAAGATTACAAGTGATCTTGATAGGTATGACTCATCGAGGTATGTTTTGAGATTTGTTCATAATTAAGTTTATGGTATGTTTGTCTTCATGTTATCACGGTTAGTACAATCTTGATTTTAGACTTATCATATCACCTTAATAAAATTATGAATGCATGATAGAAGTCATTCATTTATTAGGAGTATGAAACTTATGTTTGTACTAACACATTGTGATGTTGTATGAGTTTTATGTTGTCTACTAACATGAAAGGTACACCAAGAAGACAAATCATGTTCTGGTCCAAGAACATATGATCATGATAACATGAGGACAAAGATTCATCCATTGTCATGGATCTCATAGAAGATCCATTTACGAGGTATGTATAAATTGGTTTTGTAATAGTTAACCTATGAGATATACAGGTTACTAGCACAAGTCATTGAAGAAGAACAAGAAGACATCATGTGAGTATGTTAGACATAAATAGCTAGCATGCTAATCCAGGTATGTTTTTCCTATATCAAGATAGAATCCTACCTTGTGTTAGGATCTTATACTGTTGTTGATAATGATTATTCATGAAGTCATAGGTTTGAATAATCATGGTTGTATGCATATTATGTTTCTTACCTTAATTGATGATATGACTAACCAGAAGAATCATGATGGTATAGGTTTGAATAATCACAGGTTTTATGCATTTTATATATCTTATCTTTATTGATGATTCAACTAATCTGAAGAGTCATATGTTTGAGTAATTACAGGTTTAGACATGTTATGTTTCTTATGATTTGACTAACCATAAGAATCCTACATAAACCTTGAATGCTAATGCTTATTATTTCTGTTTGAAATGATCATGACTATACATGCTTGAGATTATTTTGTTTTAATAGTATACTAATGAATGTATGATCTTATATGAGATCACAAGGATAACACATTCATGATACTAATAAGCATGCATAGGGACCAAGGATGAATATGAGATTCAAGAACAGGTAATCCAGGAAGCAAAGATCAAAAGAGAGTACACTCCAGTGGTTTATTCAAGGATGCAGATATTCAGAGGGAGTTGACCATCTCTCTATATCCCACAACAGAAAGGTGTAGAAGAAGCTACTTCAGATTAGGACTCCAGCAGCTCCTGCAAGGAAGCGAAGACTCAGAGGGAGTCCACCCAACGAACAAACAAAGATAAGTATTTGAATTGTCATTTCTTAAATAATACTGTTCAATAATGTATATACTGATGTTTCTAGAATTAGGTTGTGTATTATGCATATTAGAATAATTGCATTGATGAACAGTATACTCCTAATATGCATGGGTAAGTGGCCTATGGCACTGTACAACATTCCATTGCTACTTATCTAGAATGAAACCTCTTTGCTGACATGTTGGGAGTTGTGCACACTCTTAACAATGTTCTGGTAGAGATTGGAAGGCATCTAGAAAGTTACGGAATATGGATAAATGTTGTATTGAAGCATTGGCTAAGATAATTGCATGACTGTATGGCATATTTCTTTATGTGTAAGAATTTGTTCTGAAAACTATGAGATGTTTTCTAATCATGCAATTTAACTTGTTGTGTAGGAAAGATCGTATGCCATCTCCTACAAAAGAAGAACTACAACATTTGTTCCAGCAACAAAGATATATATTGAAGATATTGAAGTTCCCAGGATCTGGGATGAAGAAATGAAATGCCATGATCCATCGATCATGAAGAATGATGTTTGGGATGTAATCCCAAGACATGAAGGGAAGTTTGCTATGACTTCCAAATGCAATTATCAGATCAAGCATGTTGCAGATGGCAACATTGAGAAATATAAAAGTGATGAAATAGAAGATGCACCAGATGGATTTCAAGACAGCATGGTGTAGTCAGAACTTGGTATGGTAGGATAGACAGCTTTCTATCCAGTTTGGGCTTTACCAAGAGTAAAGCGGATTCCAACCTTTACTACAAGGTTGAGGAAGGCAATCCAGTGTATGCGGATAACCTGTTTGTTACAGGTGAAGATAGATTGATTGCCGACATGCAGCGGAAGCTTACTACCGAGTTCGAGATGAAGAACTTGGGGATGATGCACTATTTGTTTTTGGCATGGAGGTGTGGCAGAGTGCAGATGGAATCTTCCTTGGACAAGGGAAGTATGCAGTAGAAATCTTGAAGAGGTTCGGAATGATAGATTGCAAGGCAATGGCCACACCAATGGCATCGAATCTAAAGCTTCTATGTGATGATTCATCTGAGCCGGTTGATGTCTCTCTGTATCGTCAGATGATTGGGTCCTTGATGTACCTGACGACCAGACATTTGCTTTGCTGTGAACACATTGAGCCAGTTCCTGACGGATCCGAGGAGTGTTCACCTAGTTGCTGTAAAGCATGTTCTGAGGTACCTGAAGGGTACAGTGGATTATGGGCTCAGGTATGAGGTGAATCAAAAGTTTAACCTGCAGGGTTATGTTGATTCAGACTGGGCTGGCAGTGCTGCAGACAGGAAGAGCACATCTGGGTGTTACTTCAGTATGGGATCAGGTGTGATCTCTTGGTTTAGCAGGAAGCAGTCCTGCGTAGCACTGAGTACAGCTGAGGCAGAGTATGTTGCAGCCTGTTCAGCTAGTTGTGAGGCAGTATGGCTACGGAAGCTACTGTCTGAGTTATTTGATCTCCCGTTGGAGGCTACTGGTATCTTCTGTGATAACCAGAGTTGTGTGAAGCCGTCCGAGAACCCAGTGTTTCATGACAGGTCGAAACACATAGAGATCAAATATCACTATATCAGGGATATGGTGCAGAGAGGAGCTGTGAATCTCCTGTATGTTGCGACGGACGAGCAGATTCCAGATGTGTTGACGAAGCCACTAGCCAGGGTGAAGTTCGAGTACTTCAGAAAGAGGCTTGGCGTGCTTCAGATCGAGGATACTTCGAGGAAGAAGTGATGGACACATTTGCTGAAGCCATTCCAAGCATGTTGGAAGGAGGATCCTTCACATGGCTGTGGATGTAAGCGCTGGATAATGGGCATCAGGATGATGTTCTGGTTTCTGCTTGGATATGATCAGTTGGATCATTTATGAATGTATGCATCATGTTGGATGCTGGATATGATCAGTTGGATCATGTGTATGTTTTTTGTATATGCATCATGTTGGATGCTTGGACCATGTATCTGTATATGTATCAGGTGGATACATTGATGATCAGGTGGATCATGTATGATGATATGTATTAGGTAGATACTTGGTATGCATCAGGTGGATGCATTGATGTATCAGGTGGATACATTGTATGATCAGGTGGATCATGTATGATGATATGTATCAGGTAGATACTTGGTATGCATCAGGTGGATGCATTGATGTATCAGGTGGATACATTGTATGATCAGGTGGATCATGTATGGTGATATGTATCATGTATTTGTATCAGGTGGATACATTGATGATCAGGAGGATCATGTATGATGATATGTATCAGGTAGATACTTGGTATGCATCAGGTAGATGCATTGATGATCAGGTGGATCATGCAGCAGGATGTTGCAGTGATGATCAGGATGATCATAGATGACGAGCTTCAGGATGTTGCTCCAGATGACATGCAGCAGGACGTTGCAGTGATGATGATCAGGATGATCATGGATGGTGAGCTTCAGGATGTTGCTCCAGATGACATGCAGCAGGACGTTGCAGTGATGATGATCAGGACGATCATGAGTACATCAGGATGATGTATGGTGAGTATCAGGTTGATACTCTGTGGCCGTGGATCAGGTTGTGCAGATGAGCATGTCTGGGAGATCCTATAGGTCGGAGTTGTGTACCCGTAACAGCCTGGGATGCTCTTTCGAGACATTGCTCTGGGAGGACATGTAATTTGTGCCCTGGGAGATCTCAGGTCGGAGTTGTGTACCCGTAACATCCTGAGATGCTCTTGCGAGGTTTTGTCGTATGGCATGTAATTTGGGCCCTGGGAGATTTCAGGTCGGAGTTGTGTACCCGTAACATCCTGAGATGCTCTTTCGAGGTTTTGCCATGACCACATGTAATAGCGCCCTGGGAGATTTCAGGTTGGAGTTGTGTACCCGTAACATCCTGAGATGCTCTTGCGAGGTTTTGTGGTGGACCACATGTAATTTGTGCCCTGGGAGATTTCAGGTCGGAGTTGTGTACTCGTAACATCCTGAGATGCTCTTTCGAGGTTTTGTGGTGGACCACATGTAATTTGTGCCCTGGGAGATTTTAGGTCGGAGTTGTGTACCCGTAACATCCTAAGATGCTCTTTCGAGGTTTTGTGGTGGGGTCACATATAATAGCGCCCTGGGAGATCCTACATGTTGGAGTTGTGTACCCGTAATATCCTGGGATGCTCTTTCGAGGTTTTGTGACGCACGTAATAAGTCCTGAGGATTCCACAGTATGGCCAGTGATGATGAAGACCTGCAGGTGCTGGGCCTACATCCAGTATGAAAAAGGACTGGCTCTGTAGAACTTCCTATGACGAGTAGATTCAGAGATTGATTGAGATAGCAGCAGCAGTGATGATGATGATGACTCGATGACGATTATCTAGTGACGATGATCCAAAGAAGATGACTTGTGCTAGAAGAACTGTGCTGAGAAATACCTTCCTAGTTAAGAGGGAGTGTTGATGTATATGTAACTTCGGAATGTATTTCACATATATGTATATTGTATTCCTATAGAGATGGTATTATTCCTCTATAAGGAAGTGTCGTCATTTATATTGTAAGTGTCGTAACTTATACTTGATGGGTTATTAGACCACCTTGTTTGGGGTCGGCCCTGTATAAGTCATGTGGGTCGAAGGGTTATTAGACCACCCTATTGGGGGTCGGCCATGTGGGTCAAAGGGTTATTAGACCACCCTATTGGGGGTCGGCCCACTCAGCATTATGTTATGTGGTTAAGTTCGAGCCGACATGAGTTAGGTAAAAAGGCAAGTCAAGTCAAGTATAAATAGAGTGCGGGAGGCACTCTATTTGCTCACTCACTTCTCACACATGCTCTCAAGGAGGAGAGGCGCACTTATGGAGGAGGAGGATCTGCTGCTAGGTTATGTCTATCTCTCTTGATTGGTTGTATCATTGCTCTATCTATCTCTGAGGAAGTTATTGGGGTTTTTCACCTTTATGGTTTTCCCCAAGTAAATCTTTGTGTCTCTTGTGTGCTTGCATTATTGTCTCCATGATTGATATGCTGTAGATATGTTGTACATGTTGTTCTCTCAGTTAAGATCCTAGATCATATTGAAGTAAATTCAGAAAATTTAACAGTGTTCTCCCATGGCTATGATATAAGTGCTAGGGCCATTTGAGCATGGTTGTAGATGTGTTCTCCCATGGCTGCAATATAAGTGTTGTGCCATTCTCGCATAGTTGTACATGTGTTCTCCCATGGCGTAGATGTAAGTGTTGTGTGATGTGCATCTGGGTTGTGCTTCATGAACGATGATCATGAGTATCAAGATGATACTCTGTGGCCATGGACAGGTTGTGCAGTAACATGTAAAAGGTCCTAGGAGATCCGATAGGTTGAGCTGTGTGCTCGTAAACTGTCCTGGGATGCTCTTTCGAGGTTTTGTTGACTCACGTAATAAGTCCTGAGGATTCCATGGTATGGCCAGTGATGATGAAGACCTGCAGGTGGTGGGCCTACATCCAGTATGAAAAAGGACTGGCTCTGTAGAACTGCCTATGATGAGTAGATTCAGATATTGATTGATATAGAAGCAGCAGTGATGATGACAATGACTCGATGACGATTATCCAGTGACGATGATCCATAGAAGAAGACTTGTGCTAGAAGACCTCTGTCGAGAAATACCTTCCTAGTTAAGAGGGAGTGTTGATGTATATGTAACTTCAAAATGTCTTTCATATATGTATATTGTACTCCTATAGAGATGGTATTATTCCTCTATGCGGAAGTGTTTGTATTCCTATAGAGATGTTATTATTCCTCTATATGGAAGTGTCGTCATTTATATTGTAAGTGTCATAACTTATACTTGATGGGTTATTAGACCACCTTATTGGGTTTGGCCTTGTATAACTCATGTGGGTCGAAGGGTTATTAAACCACCCTATTGGGGGTCGACCATGTGGGTCAAAAGGTTATTAGACCACCCTATTGGGTGTTGGCCCAGTCAGCATTGTGTTATGTGGTTAAGTTGAGGCCGACCTAGTAAAGGTTATTAGGTAAGTCAAGTCAAGTATAAATAGAGTGCTGGAGGCACTCTATTTAATCATTCTATTTCTCTCTCACACTCTTTGGAGAGTGGCGCACTTGTGGATGAGGAGAAGCTGATGCTAGGAGATGTCTATCTCTTATGCTTGGGTTGTATCATTGCTCTATCTATCTCTGAGGAAGTTATTGGGGTTTTTCACCTTTATGGTTTTCCCCAAGTAAACTCTGTGTCTCTTGTGTTCTTGCATTATTGTGTCCATGGTTGATATGTTGTAGATTTGTTGTACATGTTGTTCTCTCAATTAAGATCCTAGATCAGATTGAAGTAAATTCTGAAAAACTAACACACTTTCATCTACATGAATACGTCTAGGAGTTCTTCTTCTTGCATTGGACAGTCGAGGTAGGGAGGGTGGACATGAGACATGAATACTAGATCTTGTTTGTTGTGGTGCTTCATTCACAGATTGGGCCATAATGGGAGTGTGGTCGACATGGTTGTGGTATTCTTGGGGAGATTGCAAATTAAGCACTGGTTGTATGTCCATCTCTACACATGCAGTATCTCCCAATATTCCTGTGTCGCGAGGAACTTCAGCATGACTCGTTGATGGATTGTTGGTTGGAGATTGTGTTGATGTTGGAATTTGAGTTGGGTCCGTTGGACACGGCCGCTTTACCTGTGGTTCTGAACAAGAGGTTGTCGTGTCAACAACTGTGTTAGGATCAGTGGCAGGATTTGGAGCAATGATAGGACCATGTCTCAATCTTTCCATTCCCAACCTAGCCTTTTCTCTTAAGTCATTGACCTTTTCAATGGGCAGATTCCTTCTATATTTTTTTGCTGCATTACGTGAGTTTCCCATCTCCAAAAGTCTCTTTAACACAACTATCATGCCTACCCCTTCAAAAGAAACAACAAATAAAATATTAGTGCCATTATACAAGGAACTTGACACATTCCAACATAACTTACCACTTTACAAATTAACACATACAACTACAGACTATGTTGGTTTATTTGTGTTCAAATAAACATCATTATCCCTTACAATTCCAATCAATATAGATGATGGTTGGTCAAGTGTAGAGTGGAGGAACTAGTGTCTTTCCTATCCATGAATTCATAAAGATTACTTAACACCCTACAACAGAGATGGCTAGAGATGCCTTGGGAATAGTTTGACAGTTTTCCTACATCAAATAAGGTAAAGAAAATAAGTTTATTAATTACACAATGAGGAGGTTGCAAATTCCCCCAAGGAATTCTTATTGGTTTACATGATATTTTTCACCTTAATTAGTTGCATTTTTTGCTCTCCCTTAATGTTATCAATTCTAAATTTTGCACCTAGTTTGATTGCTTTGTCTTCATAGTAGAATGGTATATCCTTCCATTTGAGGCAATTTCCTTTACCATCATAAATTACTAGGTTACATAACACCTTAAGGATTTGAATAAACAAAAACAAACTATTTCCTTATCTATAAACCTTGATATGATAGAATGTAATTTTGAGTTTAAAATACCCACGGTTGAATTCAACAATGCATCACAATAGAATGAATGTATACTTTGCATTGTGCAAAAGCTTAAGGAGGATGCAAAGGTTTCTAACAAGGATCATGGTCTTGGGAAGGGTGATTAGGGGGAATATAATTTGACCTTTCAATGTGCAATATATAGGGTATGGAGGTGTTCGAAAGTGGGGAACTAGGGACTATAGAAATAATGATCATGTTGGATAAAGCATGAAGTGGTAAAGTCTTGGTTTTTGGAAAAAAAATCATTATTAAAGGTGAGGGGATATTGTAAGGATGGTAAATATGGATGAATATTATCATATTTGGATTCATAGAGAAAGGAAAGGTGCATATACTTACAGATATCCTCCAATGATACAATGGTATTGAATAAGAGATAAGAGAGTTGAGGTTTTGTGGATGAGTGAAGTGATATTTTTAGTCATGTTTAGTGAGTGTGTAATATTTGTTTCTAGCATAATATGAGGTGAAAAGAACAAAATTAACTTGGGAACTAATTACACAATGAGGAGGTTGCATACTTCATCTTGTCTAGTGTTCATATGAGTTTTTTTAGATGTGAACTTCGGAATTCTTCTTGTCAAATTCATTGTTGTCTATGCATGGATATTTCTATAGGCATATGATAAAAACAAAAAGGCATGGGAGAATCTCAAATCTTGTGAATGAAAAAAATTATTTAGAATTCACCATACCTCTATAGAAATGATCTCCACTTGCAATGGAAGCTGGTAGCTTGAATGTAACCACTAGATTCCAAGATCACCAAAGATATTTGTTAGATTCCAAGGGTGATTTTGTGTCCAATAGATCAATGAGTGTCCAAAATACCAATGATTTTGAGCCAATAAGAAACCTGTAAGAGCTTGAAACCCGCGAAAGAAATGAAACCCGTGTTTTTTGGTAGAATTCCCGGGAAACATAGAATTGTATTTTTTTTAACTAGTAATAGGCACATGCACGTGTGCTTAAACGCATGCACACGTGTTTTTAGCGCATACACGTCACTAGAGAGAACACGCTAAAACATGTGCACGCACCCCTGTATAATTTTTACACCATTTATTCCCCAACGTTTACACGATTTAATGCCAAACCTTCACCCACTTCGAAAATATTTGCATAAATTGGACTCGGTGATGAAGTTTGAAGGGTGGGTCTTAATTTTTATTGGGAGGGCTTACTCTTTGCGTCTTGACACATTTGATAATTTATGGTTGTCTATGCGCCTTGACCCAATTGATTTTGTAAGGTGAGGATGTGCATGCATAATAATCCTTATTTATGACTATGCAATGAGGATTTAAATGGAAGAGGATGTAAAGACATGTTATTTTTATACGTATTTTGATGGAGAGTGTCGAAGAGAAACATGGTGATAAACCACATATGTTTGGAAGGACAGAGGGAGGTTACATGATCATGATCATGCCACCCATCAAATTGAAGACAATTCCTGAGCCAAAAATTGTTTTTTTAAATTTTATTAATAACCATTATGGTACTTTGGTCCAAATGTTTTTTCTAACTCATTGTTTCTCCATATTGTGTGCCTACTGCCACCTCTCTATATCAATGCATAAAATCAACCTCTGCTTGGTTTGTGGTTATAGTTGCATGCCATTATTTGTAGTTGCATGCCATTGAGTTCTGTTTAGAGTTTTCGTGAGTCTATGGCATTCATGCAATAAATGAAGTCTTGTAGAGGAGGACTCATCAAAGAGGCAATTTGAATTTCATTTTGACAAAAAACATACTTTGTAAAGATGAAATGCCTTGAATGCATCCTCATCCTACCATGCAAGACCATGGATATGTTGAAAAGCATTGAACATCATCGAAGAATGAAAACAGGTTCCTCGAGATCTTATTGAAGCATATTGATCTCAATTGAATTCCACTTGGGCCTTAATTGAAAATTCTAGACCTCAAGCGTCATCAATAACACATAGAATCCATGACATTATCCCTCTACAATGAGAATTTTGCATATGAATTGAATATTGCTGCCATTATAATGTCTTGGACATCAACGATTTATCTTGGCTACTTAACCATGGCTAGTGGAGGGAAACAAGAGCCTCCAACACTAACTCTTGCCTCTTAGGAACAAACACCATGAATGAGTCCCTAGACCACCACATATGAAATATATAGGGTATTAGTCAACTTCAAGTGTGTTATGTGTGTGATGACTAGGTTAGTTGTGAACCAAAAATGGGTCTCGAGGCCTGACCTAGGTATATGGACAACAAGAAGCTTCTCATGCCTTAAATGAAGCTTCTCAGGCTCAAGCACCATGAACAACACCTACAAATCAAGAATATTCTTAGGATATGATGCTGAATGCATCTTCAAACCACCACACATAACCCTTGTGGGGTATCTCTAGCAAATGTAGAGGGATACATATACCATGATTAGGCTACATTGCATGCCTTGAACAAGATGATGATGATGATGATGATCATGACTAATATCATGATCAACATTGTTGACGCGGCATATATCGATAGGGGTTCACTCTGCACTGTCGCCAACAAACTATCAACCCAAACTCCCTTATACACCGGCTCGAAAAGGTGTAACCCTCCCCAGCAACACTTGCGGAGCAAGTGCAATCTCACCCGAGGTGGATAAGAGGGCTGCTGGAACCAAGTTTCCATAGTTGTGTAGAGGATATGCACACTTTACTTTCGCATTAACCAAATATTGGCGTATTCATAACATACTATTAACTCATCATTTGCATCCTAAGTCATTCACAGTTTCTAACACATGCATTCAAAATACCATACTCAACATACTTATTTCAGATTACGACATGTTCACATTAATCGACAAAAAACATCCACATAACCCATTATTCATCATCGCATCATTGCACAAATAAAGAATTCATATCATAACCAAAAATCTTCATTCATTCATCAAACTTGTGGAATCAACCTTATAGAAACTGTCCATACACCATGTCGCGGAAATAAAAAAACCAAAAGATAGAATCAATATCCAAAACTTCGATGCCCTTAGGCTTACAATCCTACTCTATTTATATCCTTTTGTCTTATTACAAAATGGTCCACATAATCGACTCAACTAATCTAACAATTCTTGCACTCTCGTGAATACTGCGAATGATCCTTCTTTTGCAGAATAACCCTTTCGCGCCTGTCGGCTTCCGCACTTCCTGCGGATCTATCCCTTTCCAAAAAACATGCTCCTCCTCCTCCTCCTCCTCCTCATCATCATAATCATCGCCATCATCATCATCATCATCATCATCGCAATCATTGTCACCATCATCACTATCATAATCATCATCATCATCTTCGTCATCAACATCATATTCGTCATCGTCATCATCATCATCATCCTCATCCTCGTCATCATCATCATCATCATCATCAACATCTTCATCATTATCATCATGATCATCATCATCATCAACATCATCATCATCATCATCTTCGTCATCATCATCTTCTTCATCATCATCATTGATAATGATGATGATGACTAAGATGATGATGATGATGATGATGGATGATGACGAAGATGAGTACAAAGATGAAGATGATGATGCTGATGATGACGAATATGATCATCATCATCATCCTCCTCCTCATCATCATCATAATCATCTTCGTCATCATCAACATCATCATCCTCATCCTCATCATCATCCTCATCATCATCATCATTATCAATGAAGATTTTGAAGATCATGAAGAAGATGATCATATTCTTCATCATCCTCATCATCATCATCATCATCATCCTCATCCTCATCATCATATCCATCATCATCATCATCGTTATCACCCACTTCCTCATCATCATCCCCATCCTCCTCCTCCTCCTCCTCCTCATCATCTTGGCCATCATCTTCATCATCAACATCATCATCATCAACATCATCATCATCATCATCATCATATGATGATGATGATGAAGATGAGTACGAAGATGAAGATGATGATGTTGATGATGATGAATATGATCATCATCCTCCTCCTCTTCCTCCTCCTCCTCATCATCATAATCATCTTCGTCATCATCAGCATCATCCTCCTCCTCCTCCTCATCATCATCGTCATCATATCCATCATCATCATCATCATCATCACCCCCCTCCTCCTCCTCCTCATCATCTTGGTCATCATCTTCATCATCAACATCATCATCATCGACATCATCATCATCATCTATCATCTTCATCATCATCTTCATCATCATCATCATCTTCATCTTCATCATCATCATCTTCATCATCATCATCATCTTCATCTTTGTACTCATCTTCATCATCATCTTAATCATCATCTTCATCATCATCATCTTCGTCAATGGATGATGATGATGATGATGATGATGGAGGATGATGAAGATGAGTACAAAGATGAAGATGATGATGTTGATGATGACGAATATGATCATCATCATCATCCTCCTCCTCCTCCTCCTCATCATAATCATATTCGTCATCATCATCCTCATCCTCATCATCCTCATTATTTCCATCATCATCATCATCATTATCACCCTGTTGTTGCTGCAACATCCCCCCAAAAGTTTTGTAAATATTGGGTCCCTCCTATTCTTTTTGGTTTAAGCACTTTTTTTTATCAAATCTTTCTCACGTGTTTTTTAGACTTAGCTTTGCCGCCCTTTGGCACAATCTTTAACCATAAGTCTTCCACTTCGCACATTTTCTTTGGCTTAAGTCGGCCCCTTTCGCAAATCTTAGATTTTTATCATCTACCGCGCATTTTTTTATATGTAAATCGGTTGCCAGTAGTGCATGCTGCTTGGCGTGATTAATAACCATATCTCGACTGCCATTGGCACAAGAGCAATCCTTAAATGGGCGCCTACGCAAAAATCTATCCAGTCTTTTCTTTAGGGATCATTGGCGTAGTTCCCGTTAGCACACATTTTGTGACTAAAACTTGCTCTAGAGGCGGAAGGCTGATCCATATAACTCCCGCTTCCATAGCCACGCTTCATCTTTCCTTAATCGCACCTCATTTTTGAGCACAACTTTCGAATCTAGTTTTAGCGCAGATCTTTCACGCAGATTTCAATGATGCGATCGCCACTTTGGCGTAAGTCTTAAAATTACACTCACCACTTTGACATCGGACTTAATGTTGCGATCGCCGCTTTGGGTACGAAGTTTTATTTTGGTGCATGTACGACCATACAGTCGGTAGGGTCATGAATGTGGCCATGTGTCATCTTAAATGCACAAGGCCTCGAGCCCTATGCTCATTAAATCCGCCAACCCACCACCTTACGTGAATTCAAATTCCTCCCCTATATGAATGCACAGAATAGGATTTCAAAATAACTCAACCACTGCCATAGGAGAACGGATCTCACTGTTCGATATCAAACTTTGACTGCACTGCTTCCTGTCTCAGAACGATCGCTAGCCACCAGAGAACATTGCCAAGCTGACAGGTAGGTGCTCAACCCCTCCTCTCTTCGTTTTCCGAGGTTCTTGTTTGGACTTGCCCGCCCTTCATGCCCTTTTTTCGACAATAAATATATGCAAAGCAAGATTATACACACTAAGCGGTTAGTTGTGAGCCGAAGCCATGAAGACACGGAACCACTATATGCAAACCAGAGCCTGGAAGGCCCTATCCTCCCATGCGCGCTTCAATTTTTTCCCACTACCAGGTGCTCAGCATCCTAAGTAAGTTTCTTGCATATCTTGCCGTCTTTGGGTTTTCCCAGTTATATCGTAGTGACCGCACACCTTGCGTTACACGCTTAAATCCGTAGCTAAGTGCTCGTTTTCGGTTAAAATGCTGCATCCTCGCATACCCCAGGGAAAATCGCTGCCAAGCAACGACACCTTTCGCGCCGAGGCCGCCTAAAACCAATAGTGCTCATCCTAAAGCACCTTAGAGAATGTGAGAAAGACCTGACTGGCTAGTGGTAGTTTTATAAATAGCTCTGCTTTTTACTTATAGAGGCCGACTACTGTGAAAGAAGAACTAGTAAAACCACCCATGTGATATTTGCCAGACATTGCTTGCGCGAATGCAGTGGTTTCACCCAGACACACAAAACATTTTAGGTACTTGCACATTTCTATGAGTGACATGACACCATTAAATGCTCTAGTACCTTATTCCTCCATTAGTCTGTCTTGGCTAGGTATTTTGATTTGGAAGACGCCTACATATTGAGCAAAAGTAAATAGCGCAAATAAAAAGATTTCTTGCTATCTTTCCACCATGTCGATTTCCTTGTTTTTTGACTTCCTGAACTCTTGTCTTTACTCTTGGTATTACATTGACAACGAATTAGCTTTGTCGTGATAAACTCATTAAACATGAGATCAAGACAGCCATGGTCCTAATATGTCACATAGGTTCTAGAACTATCATTCCAAGAATAATGAAACCATAGTGCCATTTATGTTATATGTAAACTCACAGTGGCTTGTATAGCTTGTTGGCCTTTGCGCTTGGTATTTCTTAGGATTTTTAACTGTGAAATGGTAGCTACATTTGTGAATTGGTTGATCTTTTGGTAAAATAGCTTCCATGTTATGAAAGTGGCATTTTCTGAATTTTTTATAACTATTTTGCTAATGTTTGAAGGTTATCTAGTTATAGCCAACTCTATCATATTTTCTTTCACAGATCTATAAGAGGTTTTGCATTTTTGACTGAATGTCTACATACGCCTTATTTGTACTGCCTTGCTTACCACAGGATTATCATGCATAGGAGGTCTGCAAGGAAGAAAGCCGCACAAAAGATCGACTCAAATTCAGATGTAGAAATCCTGATGGACACTTCACTCGAGACAATGTTTACCGATACACAAGCTACCACCAATGTGCCACCTGGGAGCTCTGCCCCAGAATTCTAGTTGGGTGAGCTATATAGGTTTATCATGGACCAAAACAATCCTCAATCCCCCATAGAATATTCTCTGGTGTATGCAAACATCCGAAGGTCTTACCTACATAAGGCAATGACTCATCCTAAATTGTTCCCATGTTCTGAAGTCATTGGATGGTTGATCCCTCACGTCAGGACTGACACTCGGTTCATAAATTATAAATATGGGATGAACCTAGCATATTTTTCTCCTAAGCATATCATATCCACCTATAGATTACCTCATCCCAGAGCTTGGTTAGATGATAAATGGATAGCAGAACATCCTATGGACCCACTGGACGCCGCCAGGAAAATGATGATAGCTGACAGAAAGATAAGGAGGAGGAATAACAATGAATATGAAAGCAACCTCCTGAAGACTCCTTATAGACTCATCGTTCTGATGTTGAGTTGGCTCTTCGGCATGCCTAATGGAAATATTTTTAAGATTAGATGGGTGCCAGTAATTTTTCATATAGCCATGAATGGCACCATTTTTAATTGGGCCGACATAATCTCAGATAGTCTGGCCTCACAGTTAACTGCAGCCCAGGGAGGAATGACTCAAAAGAAGGCATATTTCTTCATGTCTTCGTATTTGATAGACTGCTTATTGAGCAAACATACCTTCCCAAACTTGGGCTGCTCATGGAAGCCAAAGGAAACGTCTCTATTCGTGGCCTATCAACTCACATGGGCAAGTAAATACACAAACTATTACAAGCAGGTTTGCAAGAAATTCATCATGCCTTTATACCAGCTTATTTTTGTAAGGGAACTAGATTACATGTCGGAGAACGCCATGCCCATTATCGAAGCATTTGGTGATTATTATAATAGTATAGAAGGTACCTATATCTGAATGAATGGAGGATCTGTAGCTCCCTTTTTGCTTCCCAGATATGCTACAGATTTTGTGATTCACAGGGAAGCCAAAAGGCAACTCTTCAGCATTGGTGGAATCAACAAAGTTCTTATTGAAAGGAAGAAAGGAATGTATCTGACAATGCCTTTCACTATTGGTGCATACAGCCTCCTGAAGGCCAAGGAAGGAGACAAATATGTTAAAGATTTAGACATCTTCCATTTCGGTACAAAGTTTTTCAGAAGGCATGACCCTTGTGGTGAAGTTTCCAAACATATTATTGATGTCAAAACTAGCTTTGAGTACGCCCATCTTAAAGACAATGAGGAAGAGTTTTTTCGTAGTGCTCGGAACTTGACGGAATTAGGCAAGCGCTACAAGAAGAAAGGTGCAAAGAGCTCTGCTCCCAGGCCTGTCGGCCTAATCCAAAAGGAACATAAAGCATCAGTGTCCCACTCAGGAAATCCAACAGGAATAGAACAAGAGGAAGCTGACAGGATATTACATCAGCAAGATCAAGAAACAACTAGGATTCAAAATGAACAAGCTGCCAAGTTCCAACAAAAAGAGGCAGCAAGAATCCAGAGAGAGTAGGCTATTCAATTGCAGCAGCAAGAAGAAGCTTCTAGAAAGCAGGAGAAAAAAGCTTTGGAAGATGAGGCTGCTAGAAGCCAGAAGGAAGAGGAAGTAAGGGCCCAAAGAGAAGAAGAGAGGATTTTGTTAGAAGAGGCAGACATATTACAAAAGGAACTAACAGAGCTAGATGAAAGGCAGCAGACTGAGAAAACTCCCGAGCCAGAAGCTTCTACTCCACAAAACATGGAGTTGGACCCGCCATTGATAGACCAACCAGGAATAGCTCGAGAAGTGGTTGCTTCTACTAAAGTATTAGCATTGACCCCGTACAACCCCATAAAGCAGCGCCAGGTGGCCAACCTGGATTCTATATATTTTCACGAGTGAAAAAGGGCTAAAATGGAAAGTGCGGAAGATGTATATGAATTCATGGTATCAAAAACTACACTGGTCCAAGGAACTGATGTCTAACCTTCATTCCAGGCCCAATGCACTATGGAATTAGCCGAAGCGAGTAGAGCCAATACTGATCGGTGAATGACTGAGGTAAAACATTGCAGAAATCAATGCTTCAAAATAAGAGATGACAGGATGAGGGAGGTTCTAGAAGCAAATGAATTGAAGAAGAAATACAAAGAAATGACAGAAGAGAAGTTAAGGATAACTTCGGGAGCTCTACAACTTGAAAATGAGATGAATTCACTAGAGATGCAGCTGTCCATCTCCGAAGACGAGCAAAAGATCTTAAAGGCTCGGATATCCTAATTGGAGGAGCTCGAAGCCAGCAGGGCCCAACAAATTTATCTCCCCAAGGATCAGTATGAGGGGTTAATCTAACAAAAGGAGCAATTGTTGAAACAGCTCAAAGAAACAGTGGAAAACAAGCAAGACCTGTTCACATTTCACAAGCAAGCATGTGACATGCTAATAAAAGGCCATCAGCTGCTGGTGCTGATCTCAGGAGAAATTTGCAATGTGAAAGAAATGATCATGAAAATGACAGCCATCGAAGTTGGAGCCTTAAATAACAGAGAAAAATTTGCAAAACATGTGGAAGAGTGAAAACAACAATTTGAGTGGAGAAGAGGAAAATATGGATTCCCCTCAAACTTGCACACCACCACCAAAGAAGAATTTGAATTAGATGCAGGAGTCCTTGAATTCAGTAAAGATTGTTGCGCTAGGATAAGCTTGGAGATTAGAAAGACTATCCGCAAATGCCACTCTTTCTACTCCAAAATTAGAGAATCCCATGGCAAGTGCCACTTGGTTCTTCCTGAAACTATTAATGAATTCCCAGAACGAGACCATCGGTTGGCTGAGTTACAAGGCGAGTTGGACCAAGGATTGGACTATGTTAAAAAGGTAGAGGTGATAACCCAAGATGAACTCCAATAGTTCATTAGCCAACCCGCTGTGCATATCTACTTTCTGAAATCAATTTCCCAAGAAGCAGTAGCAAGAGCATCACATGTCAAATCAGATCTGCGCAAGCATGAGATTGCAGCAAAGGCAACAATATCTATTCGGAGCAAAATTATCTTGAAAGAGCTCAGTCAATGGGCCACACATATCCAAAGTGCAGATGGCCAATCATCCACAAACGAGCCAGTTGGTGGGGATGAGTCAGCGAGTCAGCAAAAGCAATCCAAATAGAATAAATAAACCATCAGAATTCTTATTTGTCTTAATCTAAGAAAAGGCTGAAATTCCTTGATTGTATAACTGTTTTAAAAGGACAACTGGCTCTGATTTTGTCTTATATGGAAGTCTCCCCATGAATCTGTGGGTTTTGTAATTATGCACTAAAGGACAAATTAGAAGGTTCTAAATTTTAGGGTACACTTGTCAACTCAAGGAGCAATTTGAAAATGTATAAATAGGAGAATAGAAGAAAGAGATAGGGGCTTTTGAGAGGGGAAAGAAATTTTTTGGCTGGTGCGAATTACTTTGCTGCTTGCTTTAAAAACTATATTTTTCCTAATGAAAGCCAGGGAGAGGGCATTTTTTTGCCTAGAATTCTATGTTGAATGCTTGCTGAACTACTCTTGTGTCATTCACATACTACAGTGAGATCTTTCTTTGCTGCTATGAATTATTTCTTTGTAATGAATGATCTTTCTATTTTCCTGTACAATGATGTCTCTCTTAAATGAGTAATGGAATGTATTGCATTTGAATTAAAGCTATCTTTAACATCTTTTACCTCCTGCTGATATTGCATCTTCATATTTAATGGCTATCTGTATGATCTTTAGATGTTTCTTTCAGCGTATTGCTCATATTTATAGTTTGCTCCTTGCAAGGATAGATTAGATTTGTTTTATCTGAGTTTTAGATTAAGATTTGTTTCAGCTTTGCATTTAGATTAAATTAGTTTACAGCACTTGCATATCATCTTAAAAAATAAAATCACAAAATGGTGGATTAGGCTGCAACCAATGTAGAAGAATACAAATCTTTAAATCTTACGGTAGCCGGAACCATTAACCAGACGGATTCCCCACACCAAACGGTGAACAATCTAATTGGGACTGTTCACTGGGGAGAATCCCTTGTTGCTTGATGCTACAATTTTTGGGGCATCAACAGTTTTTGGCGCTAGAAGGAGGGCCTATAGTGCATGGCTGATAGAGGAGACTCTTTCTTTCAAGCAGATCCTACTAAAAACGCGCTTGAAACAACAATCCCAGGAAATCAAGAAAATCAAGAAAATCTCAATTCTGATTCAGAGCAACAAGAAACATTGTATGATGTACCTTTTGCTGAAGTAGCTGATTTACGGAGACATACACAAGCTTATGTTAAACAAATCAGTGGTTTAAATGCAATAAATTTTCTCCCTAGAAGAAGAACCCCAAGAAGAGAAAGACAATACACCCACGATTTGATTCTTGTGCAGAACTTTGAAGAGCTGGTAGATTTATGTTTGGAAGAGATCACAAAACGTCTGAAAGAAGTCAATCTTGAAAATCCAGAAAATTTTGAAGATCCAGAAAATCTTGGAGAGCTTTTTACTCCAAAGAAAACTCCACTTAATTCACCACATGATTCTCCACCTAATTATCCACATAGATCCATGGCTGGACCTACTTGGAGAGCAAGGGGAGCATTAAATCTAGCTGGGCCATTCCACAATATGCCTAAAGATATAGAGAAAGTTTTGCCCAAATACGACCCAGGTAAAGGCATATCTGCTGAAGATCATCTTAAGAGTTTTTATTTAGCTTTGAATCTTTAAAATGTACAGCATGAAGATGTAGTTTGTAGGATTTTACCATACACATTTGAACCGAAAGCTTCTTCCTGGTATTTTAGCCTTCAAGCTAGCTCAATTTCCAATTGGGAAGAGTTTGAAAAATGTTTTTTAAAGAAGTATGGAAATCAAAAAACTATGGCTACACTCATGAAAGAATTATTGTCCATGAGAATGGAAAAGAAAGAAAGGTTCAAGACTTCAACCAAAGGTCCACTATGCTCTTGAATAATTTCAGCAAAGCAACTAAATCTGCAGAAGAATCTTTAGTTGATTATTATACAACAACACTTGAAGGCCCCATAGTAATGTTCGTCAAAAGAACTAAGAAGACCACCCTGATAGAAAATTTTGAAGAAGCTAGGAAGGTGGAAGAAGAAGCAGGCAACATTGCTAAACATGCCTTAGATACAGAAACAAAGCCAAAGCCAAAAACTAATAGAAAACCCCTGCTGCTTACTAGGAATAAAGAAGAGTCATTGGCAGACATGGAAAATGTAGTTAAAATGATGCAGAAATTGTCCAATAAAATTGTAGATCTTGAGAAAGATAAAGAAGCTAGTACATCTAGGAAGCCTTTCAAACCATTCTACAAGAAGAGAGAAGACAATGACCAGCCTCATCCACCTATGAACAACTCCCCTGTTTTAAATCTAAATGAAATTGTAATGAAACACTTCTGTACCTTTCATCAAGAGCCGCACTCTGAAAAGAGCTGCCCATAATGGATTAATTCTATGAGTTTAGTAATGAACCAAATGCTGGATTTACAGATTCCAGATCAAGATGATCCTCCAAAGGAACAAACTCTTGAAGTAGAGGAGCCCTCCCCAGATACCACTATGGTATTATGGGACAGGGTACCGTTAACTGAATTAATAGAAGACGACTCTGTGGAGAGCCTAGTCTCTACTGTAAACATTAACACTCGCAGTAAAGGTCCCATTGCAGATCCAGTTCCAAGCTCAACTATGCCCAAACCTAAATTTTCCAAAGATATACCTAAAAGACACATTACAGTCATTCCGCCTCAACCTAAAGCTAACCAAACAGCTGCCAAATAGCCAAACATTGAAACAACATTCCAACAACCAAAGGTCACATTAAGCAAGACAGACAATCAAACGAAAGTTATAAAAGAATGTGATATGGGATATAACATCATTCAAGATATAAAGAAGGTAAAAGCAAATGTTTCGATATTCGATATGTGTAGTTTTCCCCAAAAATGAAACAAGTTGTTGCAAGCTCTTCAATCCCATCCCATCACTCCATTAACAGACACTCAAGAAGACCCTGAAATTAATGAAGCTAGTATCGACAGGAAATCCAAATCCCAGACATTGCCTTTCCTTTTAAATTTTGAAATCTTCAATCAAAATATTCACAATTGTCTGGTAGATTCTGGAGCATCTTCAAATGTCATGCCATTGTTGATCTGTAAGAAGAATAATGGTCAACCAATTCCATCCCCCACTTAGATTATTCAGTTAGATAGGACTGTTGTTAAAGTTATTGGGGAAATGAAAGATGTGCTCATTAGGTTGTCGGCAAATTCTAGAGTATGTCAGTTCATTGATATAATGGTAGTTGACATTACTGAAGCCTATGGTTTAATCCTAAGCAGGTACTAGTCCACAAAACTAAATGGTTACTTTGCAACTGATTGGTCCCATTTATGGTTACCATATCGGAATAGGCAGAATCAGATTAAAATTTTGAGGGAACCACACATGAAACAAAAATGTAACTCAGCTAGAAGGAAAGAACGAAGCTGTAGCCTTCTCATATTCAGTTTTGGGGAATTATTTCTTAGAAATTGATCCGGGTAATTATCAATCTGAAACTATTAACCATGAATCAGATAAGCAGTCTGATCTCCTTCATTTTTCTTGGACTGATGATATCGATTATAACATAGTTAGCTTAGTCACTGACTTAGATCATAAAGATAATAACTTAGTTAAATCAAACAATTTTTTTTGGACTTTATAGTTTGATGGTTCCAAGACGCTGGAAGGGTCCGGAGCTAGTTGTATTATAGTAGATCCTGAGAGTAACAAGTACTTCTTGTCCTGTAGATTAGAATTTGAGTGTACTAATAACATTGCTGAATATGAAGCTTTAGTCCACGGATTGAAGAAAGCCATCGGTTTGAATGTTAAGTACCTGAAAGTTTTGGAGACTCAGAAATAGTTGTAAGATAGGTAAGAGATACCATTCACTGTCTTTCACCTCATTTGAGAGGTTATCAGGTTGAGGTATGGGATTTAATTACGCATTTTGATGCTTTCAATATAAAATCTGTTCCTAGACTACGAAATGTTGCGGCTGATTTTATAGCAACTTTCACTTCCAGATTGGTGCCGACTAATAACAAATGTTCAATTGAACTAGTTTTCAAGCCTTCTGTCCTAGACAATATCACAAATTTCAGAGTTTTTGATGATGACGATCAGATCATTAGTTTTCTAATAAATGAAGACATGTTCCAAGAAACTGTGATAGACGAAGAAGAGCATGATGCTGTTTTACAGGAGAAAGATGAGGCTAAAGGAAATTTCATCCCCAAAGGGGTGAGGTCACTTGAAATGTTGTTCGATCTGTAGAGAAAATTCAAAAGGCCAGCAAATACCAAGACCAATAGCTCGTCTACGCAACACGAATTGGTAAATCTAGGCACCGAAGCTGAACCAAAATTTGTTTACCTTGGTAAATGTTGTTCACCGGGAGAAAGAGATAAGTTCATTAAGCTTTTTCGGCAATATAAAGATTTGTTTTCATGGACTTATGAAGATTTGAAAACATATGACACCCACATTATTCAGCATATCATACCAATGAAAGCAGGCGTCAAACCATTTTAGCAGCAATTGAGGAGGATGCACCCTACTCTCGAGCCTCTAATTCAAAAGGAATTGAAGAAGTTACTTGACGCTAAGATAATATTTAAGGTCCAGCATTCCAAGTGGGTTGCTAACCTAGTTCCCGTAAGAAATAAGTCAAGAGAGATAAGATTATGTGTTGACTTCAGAAATATGAACAGAGCTTCAGATAAAGATAACTATCCCGTCCCTTCAATGGAACAAATTCTCCAGATGGTATCAGGATAGGAACTCTTCTCCCTTCTTGATGGTTTCTCTGGTTACAATCAAGTATTAGTAGCTGAAGAGGACCGTCTTAAAACTACTTTCCGCACCAAGTGGGGAACTTTCCCATATCAAAGAATTCCATTAAGCTTAATAAACATACGAGCCACGTTCTAGCGAGCAATGGACATTGCCTTTCAAGGATTGGGCGATCATTGTGTTGTTGTCTATCTAGATGATGTGACATTTTTTTCAAAGAAAAGAGAAGACCATGTTGTTCATTTAAAACAAATTTTTTATCATTTCCGAAAATATGGTATCTCTTTAAACCCCAAGAAGAGTGTGTTTGTTGTTCTTGAAGGTAAATGTCTGGGTCATATCATTTCAAAAAAGGGAATTTCAATAGATCAAGAAAGATTCCAAGTTATCAATAAAATTCCCATGCCCCATAATAAAAAATCC
This sequence comes from Larix kaempferi, assembly GCA_027924585.1. NCBI lineage: Eukaryota > Viridiplantae > Streptophyta > Pinopsida > Pinales > Pinaceae > Larix > Larix kaempferi. The sequence continues at coordinate 12,882,970 of BSBM01000368.1, forward strand.
ATGCAGTCGTTTATGGGCACTATCAATTTTTTTCAAATATTTGTCCCTGATTTCGCTCAAACTGTTAAACCTTTGTAGCAAATGGTCAAGCAAATCACATAGTTCAAATGGATAGAATAGGAGAAAGATTCATTTAGAGATATTAAAGCGGCCATAGCTAATGATCCTTCCTTAAGAAGCCTAGATTTTGACAAAGATTTTATCTTGTATACTTTTGCTTCGAATGACTCTCGCAGCTATGCTCACGCAAAAGATAGAATTAGGAGACGAATACCCAATCTCGTTTATGAGCACTGGTCTACAAGGTGTTGAACTGAACTATCATGTTGTTGAAAAACAAGCGTATGCCATGTTCAAAGCAATAAAACAATTCAGACGATATATTCTTAAGAACAAAACTAAATTTATAGTTCCCCAACCAGCTGTCAGACCCCTTTTCCTTCAAAAGGAGTTGGGAGAAAGAAGGGGAAATTGGGTCACAGCTCTTCAAGAATATGACTTAGAATTTAAACCATCCACCATCATTAAAGGAAAAGGCCTGTGTAAATTGCTTACTGAACATACACTTGATGAAAAGCAGGATTGGAGGAATGAATCCGAACTGAATTCAGTTGAAGTATGTCCCATTTTCACAGCTCATGAATCATGGTATAGGAATTTAGTGCATTACTTGCAACAAGGGTACCCACTAGAAAATTGGAGTTCTAAACAAAGAAGGGACCTCCATTTAAAGTCAGTAGCTTATAAGATCATTGATGGAATACTTTTCAGAAAGAAAAAAAAAGAATTTGATGGAGTTTTTCTCAGATGCCTAGAGAAAGAGGATGTAAATAAAGTTGTCAAGGAGTTACACAACGGTCCTGCTGGGGGACATTATTCAGGGGAGACGAAAGCTCACAAAATACTGAGAGATGGATATTACTGGTCCACTTTATTCTGAGATGCCCATACTTATGCACAGAACTGTGATGTATACTAAAGGAGTGCTAGAAAATTACCTAAGGCAGCAGGATCCTTACAACCAGTTATCATCTCAGAACCTTTCGAACAGTGGGGTATAGATGTCATCAGAGAGATAAATCCATATTCTTCTCTACAACATCGATACGACCTGACATCCACCGACTATTTCACTAGATGGATAGAGGCTTCCCCATTGCGCAAGATCAATGAAGATGCAGTCATCACTTTCTTGAAAGAGAACATCATAACCAGGTTTGGGGTTCCAATCTCCCTAGTATTTGATATTCCCACTTATTTCTCGTCTTTTAAAATAAATGAATTTTTTTATCTAAGGGGAATTAAATTGCATTATTCATCCAATTACTACCCCCAGGAAAATGGACTAGCTGAATCTTCAAACAAAAATCTCATCCGAATTCTCAAGAAGACTGTGATTGAAAATCAACGAAGCTGACATATAGCTCTCCCAAATGCCTTATGGGAAGATAGGGTGACTCCAAAGAATGCATTAGGGGTTTCCCCTTACACCCTTGTCTATGGCAAGGAATCCATCCTCCCTCCCAACATCTTACTTCCATCCTTGCAATTGTCCCAAGCCTCTCGAGGGTCTGGTAGTCAGATTTTACAATCCAGGATTGAAACCCTTCTTCAACTTGAAAAAGCTTGGCAGAAAGCTAAGAATCGATTCCACCAACACCAAGATATAGTCAAGATATGGTTCGATAAAAGGAAGTCTAGTAAAAGAATTTTTGAAGTAGGAGATTTAGTTCTTAAATGGGACCATAATCACGAAGGCAAGGGAATGCACATGAAATTCCAACACTCATGGGTAGGCCCTTACCAAATTTCTGCAAAGCTCGACCCATCCACTTGCAAGCTAACAGATCTCAAGGGAGAGGAAGTGACCCTTCCCCTCAACAGCCTCGCCTTGAAACAATACTTTGCATAGTGTCATTGAGGTTTTCTGTACATAAATAAAAGGTCTCTTTGTTCCTTTGTTTTCTTTGCGGATCTTGGTTTTGTTTTGTTTTGTAGTTAAGTTTGTCATATCATTTACTTTTGTCTGGACTTTCTCTTTTTCTAGGCTAATAAAACCCAGCTCGACCCTGGCTTAGCGGTAGTACAAAACTCTCAGCAAAATCGAAATCATGAAGAATCTCATTTGTAGAGAGTAGGAGGCTCTGTGACTTTGCTTCCACTGATCATCCTTTGAAAATGGGGAGATATCGTCCTGTTTGGTCAAAATAACCCCTGTTAAATGACTAATGATCCAATGTTTCTCTCTCACTATCTTGAGGCTCCACTCATTTTAACATTAATTCATGTCTCAAGGTTTCCTTGCTATTATGGAACCATAGAAAGGAAGCATGCTTCACAGAGGTACGATATTTTAAATGATCCCATGCTATGAATATAAGCCTAAAGGCTTGCATCAAAGGGTCTGATTTCCAGAAATTCTTTCCTTAATCAAAGCATGGCTGAGATAAAAGCACAATGTTCAAATCTAGAAAGCTGTTCAAAAGACTCAGCTCAATCTAGGTTCTTCTCCATCCGTGAATCTTGATAAATCAAATAAAATCTCTCGCTCACACTAAAGGACATTATGGATTGAAGAATCCAAATCAAAGATTGGAATTTTAAGGAAACTATTTCTGGAAGGCTTAAACAGCAAAAGATGTCAAATACATGAATATCCAAAAGGATGCAAGCAGCATGGGAATGAGGAACAAACGGATATCTTGTTGAAGTACTGTTATGATCCTATGCAATCCTCTCTTAGTTATGGCACCATAAAGACAGTCCTAAAAGAATTGAATCCATACTCTGGCCTTGAGAGAGTTTGGAAGAAATGTAAGTCTTAGTCTCTTTTCTTCCAAAGACCAGCATGATTAAGAGGTCACTCCATTCTTGAAAGTTGAATTATGGGGAATTCTTGTTGCGCTTGGAGCTGTGATTTTAAATGTCATTCTAAGCCATGATGGGATTTTGTTTCAGAGATATGTGTTCGCCAGCGAATCGCCAATTATTGTTGCTACAACATCCCCCCAATTTTTTTGTAAATATTGGGTCCCTCCTATTCTTTTTGGTTTAAGCACTTGTTTTTTATCAAATCTTTCTAACTTAATCTTCAACTTTTCCTAAAAGTGCCGACCCTTCTAATTCTTTTGATTTTTTGACTAAGGCATTTTTTTCTTCCATTTAGCAGTGTGTTGTTTTAAAAGTTAACTGTGCGCATGCTCAAAGCGCAGATTGAAAGCTTATATTTCTGCGCCAAAGGCGCAAGGGAAAAGGTTTAATTGCGTGCTTTTAAGCACAAACTTCAAGCTTATGTCGTGCGTTAAAAGCGCATTTTTTACTTTTCCGCCTTGTTGCCAAATCTTGGCTTATTCAGTAAATTTTCTCAATTATTTTCTTTAAGGCAAAGTTACTTTTTCTCTTCGGCACATTTTTTAGCCTTAGCATTGCCACCCTTTGGCACAATCCTTAACCATAAGTCTTCCGCTTCACATGTTTTATTTGGCTTAAGTTATCCCCTTTCACAAATATTAGAGTTTTATCATCTAGCGTGCATTTTTTAAATGTAAATTGGTCGTCGGTAGCGCATGCTGCTTGGCGTAATTAATAACCATATCTCGACTGCCATTGGTGCAAGACCAATCTTTAAATGAGCGCTTACGCGAAAATATATCAAGTCTTTTCTTTAGGGCTCATTGGCGCAGTTCCCGTTAGTGCACATTTTGTGACTAAAAATTGCACTAGAGGCGCAAGGCTGATCCATATAACTCTTGCTTCCATAGCCGCGCTTCATCTTTCCTTAATCTCACCTCATTTTCAAGCACAACGTTCGAATCTCATTTTGGCGCAGATCTTTCGCGCAGATTTCAATGATGTGATCGATGCTTTAGCGCAAGTCTTAAAATTACACTCACCACTTTGACGCCGGATTTAAAGTTACGATCGCCACCTTAGCGCGGAGTTTAATCTTGCGATCGCCTCTTTGGGTGTGAATTTTTATTTTGGTGCATGTACGACCATAGAGTTGGTAGGGTCATGAATGTGGCCATGTGCCATCTTAAATGCACAAGGCCTTGAGCCTTGTGCTTATTAAATCCACCAACCCACCACCTTACGTAAATTCAATTGCCTTGACAAAGTGTCCTCAGACACATAACTTTATTAATGAAGAAGGAAAATAATTACATCACAGAGATGTGAGGGCTAAATCCCGAAAGATTACCTCACATGGAAAACTCGATGGATTTAAATATCCAAAGAGTAACAACTAATTTACCGTTACCAAAACTAACTAAGGGACACCTCACATAATCACGTGAGTGTGTAGATGCCCTTTTACATTTATTAAACTAAACTTCTATTTATTACATTTTTGGATCACAATTCCTAACAATCCCCCCTTTGATCCAAAAATTCTTTTGAACAAATACCAAGTTCATTTCTAAACTTATCAAATTTGACCCTTCCAAGAGATTTTGTAAAAATATCTGCAGTTTGATCTTCTGATGGACAATACTTTGGCTTGATGATTTGTTTGACGACGAGAGCCCGAATGTAATGATACTTAGTATCCACATGCTTTGTTTTTGAATGAAAAACAGGATTTTTGGCTAACTTGATTGCTGATTGATTATCAATAAATAATGAAGTTGCTTCTTTCTGATCAACTTTGAGGTCTTGCAAAATCCTTCTTAACCAAACTATCTCACAAGCAGCTTCCCAAGCTGAAATATATTCTGCTTCTGCTGTAGAATTTGCAATTGTATCCTGCTTTTTACAACTCCATGCCACTGCAGCTGATCCCATATTCATTAAGTAACCTGAAGTAGATGCCCTGTCATCAATATCTCTAACAAAATCCGCATCTGAAAAGCCAACAAGTTTGAAATTTTTGTTTCTTTTAAACTCAAGTCCAAAATCCTTTGTTCCTTGAAGATACCTTAACACCCTTTTTGCTGCATTCCAATGACTTTCTCTAGGTTCCTGCATATATCTAGAAAGTATGCTAACTGCATAAGATAGATGAGGACGAGTATTCATCAAGTAAATCAAACATCCAATTAACTGTCTATATCCAGTGCAATTTACGAGTTCCCCCCCTTCAAACTTAGAAAGTTTTAAATTTTGTTCCATGGGAGTAATCGCTGGTTTACATTCCTCCATTCCAAACTTCTTCAATAATCCAGATATGTACTTAGCTTGAGAAATAAATATACTTCCTTCCTGCTGCTTTACTTCAACTCCAAGATAGTAATGAAGTAAACCCAAGTCTGTCATTTCAAAACCTGTTTGAAGTTCTTTCTTAACCTGAAATATATGATCATTATTGTTACCTGTTATGAGCAAATCATCAACATACATAACCAAGATGACTAAGTTGTTTTCTTGGATTCGAACATACAAAGTATCATCTGACTCACTACGAAGAAAACCAACTTTCTGTAGATAGGCATCCATTTTTGCATACCAAGCTCTGGGAGCCTGTTTCAATCCATACAATGCCTTAACCAGTTTACAAACTTGATTTTCTTTCCCTGGAACTTCAAAACCAGGAGGTTGAGTCATATAAACATCCTCTTGTAGATCACCGTTTAGAAATGCACTTTTTACATCCATTTGATGCAATTTCCATCCATTTTGTGCAGCTAAAGCTAGCACAATCCTGATAGTATTCCATTTCGCTGTTGGAGCAAAAGTTTCTTCATAATCAATCCCTTCTTTCTGAGCAAAACCCTTTGCCACCAATCTTGCCTTATATTTATCAATATCTCCATTTGCTTTGTACTTAATTCTGTAAACCCACTTACTACCAATGGGTTTAACATCATGTGGACAATCAACTATTTTCCAAGTCTGATTCTTCATTACTGCATCATACTCACTTTGCATGGCCATTTTCCATTCATCATACTCAACTGCTTCATTAAAAGTAGTTGGTTCAACAACTAAAAGAGCAAAATTTTCTGAACCCGTATTAGAACTCCTTGTACCTGGTTTTCCTTTTTCATCAGACTTAACATCCTGAAGTAACTTAGTTGCCCATTTTGGTTTCTTCTTTTCAATGTTAACTTGATTTGAATCATCCAAGTTAATTTGTGAAGAATTCAAAATATCTTCAACCTGTTCATCATCATGTACTTCTGAAGTGAGATCAAACCATTGTTCATTCCTTGTCTTATTTAAGTGTTGCATCCCTAATTGTTCCTTAGTTACTTTTTCCTCTAAGTGACTAAGTTGTTTATCAACCTCTTCTACACTTAAACTTTCAGTTTCATCAAAAATCACATCCCTGCTAACAATAAACTTTCCATCTGACAGAAGCCTATACCCCTTTTTTTCATGAGAATAACTAATCAATATGCACTTAACACTTCTAGATTCTAACTTCTTTCGTTTTTATTTTGGGACAAGTGCATAACAAACTGAACCAAAAACTCTCAAATGTTTGACCATAGGTTTGAATCCATACCAAGCCTCAAAAGGAGTTATTCCATCAAGTGATGATGAAGGAGATCTATTCCTCAAATAAACTGCTGTATGAACTGCTTCTGCCCAATAACATGATTTCAACCCTTTGAAAAATAACATTGCTCTAGCCATGCCCAATAAAGTCTGATTCATCCTTTCAGATACTCCATTTTGCTGTGGAGTATAAAAAATTTTCAACTGTCTTTTAATCCCTTTTTCCTGACAATAAGTCAAAAAATGATTTGATGTAAACTCACCACCATTATCAGTTCTCAAAGTAGCAATCTTTTCCTTTGTTGCTGTTTCAACCAAATTTTGAAATGACTGAAACTTTTCAAACACTTCTGATTTTTCCTTCAAAAAATACACCCAAACCATTATGCTAAAATCATCAATAAACAACAAAAAATATTTACAACCACCAAGTGAAGTTTCCAAAGGACCACAAACATCACTATGAATAAGCTGTAATCTCCTTGTTGCTCTCCAAGTGCTTTTTGAAAAAGCTATTCTTCTCTGTTTTCCATAAATGCAAGCTTCACACTTTGCATTTTCCTTCCGAAAAGTAGGCAACCCCTTTACCATTCCTTGTTTTTGAAGCTGTACAAGACTATCAACATTCAAGTGCCCAAAACGAATGTGCCACAAGCGGATAGGTGAAACATCAGTTTCAACTAAACCTGCAAATTCCTTCGAATGTTCCTATGACCTAGGAATGACTGTTCCCTTCATCCTAAGAAGCTTTCCGTCTTCATAACCTGTCATAACTGTTTTGTATGCATCCTTTGTTGAATTAACAAAAAGGATACCACCTTCCATTACAACTTGATGTCCTAATTGACGAATGAAAACTAAAGACAACAAATTTTTCTTAAATGTAGGCACATACCAAACATTAGAAATCAATCTTTCTCCAATTCCAGGCAAATCAACCTTAACTGTTCCTTTTCCTTGTGGTAAATGAATAGAATCATCTGCAAGAAAAATTGAATTTAAATGACAATCTTCATAACTCCAAAAGAAATCTTTCCTATATGTCATATGCTGAGTAGCCCCTGTATCCATAATCCAAGCATCTTCAAAAGCATTTTTGAAACAAGAAGAAGACTGAACAAAATTCACTGATTCCAACTGATGAACTTGAAAAAAATCCATTGATTCTGATTGTCCAAGGGATGTAAAGACATATTCACAATTTTCATTATCGTCTGCATGAGCATAATGTGCCGCTGATGAAGATTCTTTAGATTCTCTTTCTTTGAGAATTTTTTCAAATGGAACTCTACAGTCTAAAGCATAATGTCCAACTCTATTACAACGAAAACATGTGACCTGTTTATTAGCTCTTCCTCTTCCAGAGACCTGTTGGTTACCTGAACCTCTTCCTCTTCCAGAAAACTGTGACTGTGTACTTTCAAATTATTTAGAACCTCTTCCTTGATTTCTTCCTCTTCCTCTTCCGCGGCCTCTTCCTCTTTCAAAACCCTGACCATGACCTCTATTTAAATTTTGAAAAACTTTCTGATCATTGCCTTTTTGATGATTACCTGGAGACTGTTTGCTAGTACTTGCAACCAAAACATCTTCTCCTGCTTGCTTTGTTTTACCAAAAATCTTTTCATGTGTGGCAAGTAATTCACTTAGTTCATCAAAAGAAACTTTATCCAATTTATTTGTAATTTGTAAAGTTTCCAAAAAATGCTTATATGTCTCAGGCAATCCTGCGATCAAAATGGTCACCATCATGCTGTCCTCAATTTTATCAAAACCAGCTCTTGAAATTTCTTGTTTGATATTTTTTAATCTAGAAATGTACTCCATGACATCACCTCCTGAAGACAATTTTTGTTGAAACAACTTCAATTGAAGATCAATTTTCTTAGCTTCACTTTGAGAATCAAATAAATCTTTCAATGTCTTCCAAGCTGACCATGCATCCGGACTATTTTCAATATGCACATAAATATCATCAGAAACAGTACTGTGAATCAATGCTAAGGCCTTTTCATCTTTTACTTCCCACTTTGCAAGCTGATCATGATTAGTTGGTTTGATATGTTTAGCATTACAGAAACCCTTCCACAATTCATTGTAAATAAGAGTGCTTTGAATATGACGACTCCAAACTTTATAATTTTTCGATCCTTCCAACTTGTCAGATTCATTAAAAAGACTTATAACTTTAGACATTGTAAAAAAAAATAATAAACACCTTATAACTCCAGAAGATGTGTATTATGCAAATCTTATAGCTCCAAGCATTAAAAAAAAGCACCTTATATCACTAGAAGAAGTAAACAATCACCTTATATCACCAATGGAAGATTTTATGCAAAAATATCACCACCAACATTAAAAGAAAATTACGCATCAACAAGTGTCACCATGAAAGAAATGCTGCAAGAAACACCACACACCATGCAAAAGAAAGCTATAGGGGCTTGGCCTTGACCCACTTATAGCCTTAAGAAAAGAATTTGATAGAGCTTCACTTTGCTCTAATCAAACCTTGAGAGAAAATACAAGTACTCCTTATGACACCAACAATGCTCCTTATTACTCCAATGCCCAATGAAAAATTACACCTTATCACTTCAAAAGATAACAAATCTTTATAGATGAATTGGAGAGATACAATATTGTTGAGTGGGAGATCACAAGATCCAGTCCCATCAACTTCAAAAAAATTTTTTTTTTTTTTTTTTTTTAAGATTATTTCTCTCCAAAAATAAAAATACCTTATCTCTCCAAACAAATTATGTACTTTTCAAAATTTTACATTGAATTAAATGAAAAGTAAAAAAAAAATACGATCTCTCCATGGGTATTTAAATGCCACAAGCTTTAAATTGTTTTCAAATATCTACATAATACTCTTACCACTTAAACACATCTTCGATTCCAGCAAACAACAACTCCTCCACAGACTTCTCTACGCTCGGGCTTGAACTCCACCACTGCATCGGTACACCAAAAAGCAATCGACCACACGGCCTCCTCCAGCACTGCGCGGGATTCACCGTAGACTCAGCAGACCAGAAATGACGGCCCTTCTCTCATCCAGGGCTCACGGCTCTTCTCCACACCAGAACTGACGGCCCTTCTCTCATCCAGGGTTCATGCGCTCTTCTCCACAGCCTTCACGCGCACTGGCTTCTCTTTTATGCAGATAGCGACGGGAAATGGTGGCTCTGTGTCCTCACCTCTGCGCACAGGGTATTCCAGCGCCCAGGTTATTCCAGCACTTCTACGCTCTTCCTCGAAAGACCCACAAGCTCTCTCTCTGCTCTCTCCACGAAATGATGGTCTCTGCTCTCCACGAAATGATGACTGGGTGCGTCTCTCTCTTCCTGCGATTTTGCTATTGTTGGAGCTGAGAAGGAATTTCAGCACGCTGAATATGTAAACATTGCTTAGGGTTTGAATCTGCAGAGTTATGGATGCTGTAGACACTGTTGTGAGGCCATTGAAGGAAGGAATTTCAGAACTGCGATTGGTTTGCTTTGTTGGGTTCTTTGTTAAGTTGAAAACGACGGCTGGCTCTTCATTTTCGACTATTCTCAGCAATGAGATTAAATAGCATATAAAAAACAGTCACAACTTACAAGGCAAACTGCGTTAACCAGCGCTTGTTCATAATCATCTTTGAGAAGGTTTTAAATTTTACAAGCTTGTGCCCACAGTCAATAAAATTAATGTTTGTTGAAAACACAAGATAGCATTTGCAGAATTTACATCATACTCAAAAATCAAAATTTATGAAGCTTTTATGACATAGTGCAGCAGCAAGGTCGACCCAACATCGGCTATGCTATCTCTCTCACCACAAAATTTTTATATAACCTTGCCTTAAAAAAAAAAAAATTTTACTCTCTCCAAGTAAAAATTCTGCAGAGATTCTTTTTTAGCCCAAAAGAATAGGAAGCATTAACTTACGGTTAAAATTTCGCTATTCCAAAACCTTGAAAATCACCTTCTTCAAACAACCTTTAGCACCTTCCAACCAGGTTCCAACCAGACCATGCTTCAACCAGACCAAGCTTCAACCGCGTGCTTTGATACCACTTTGACAAAGTGTCCTCAGACACATAACTTTATTAATGAAGAAGGAAAATAATTACATCACAGAGATGTGAGGGCTAAATCCCGAAAGATTACCTCACAGGGAAAACTCGATGGATTTAAATATCCAAAGAGTAACAACTAATTTACCGTTACCAAAACTAACTAAGGGACACCTCACATAATCACGTGAGTGTGTAGATGCCCTTTTACATTTATTAAACTAAACTTCTATTTATTACATTTTTGGATCACAATTCCTATATAAGAATGCGTAGAACGGGATTTCAAAATCACTCGACCACTGCCACAGGAGAATGGAGCTCGCTATTCGATATCGAACTCTGACTGCACTGCTACCTATCTTGAAACGTTTGCTAGCCACCAGAGAACATCGCCAAGCTGACAGGTAGGTGCTCAGCCTGTCATGTCACAAATTTGGAATTGGGTCACAATGGCCTAATCACATTAGCCATATTCATTAGATTTTGTAAAATTGATCTTAAGGGTCAAATAATTTCCAAGGAGGAAAATTACTAGTTTCCTAGGTTTGGGGTGGAAGCTTTGGGATTTCGAATAAGGGGGATAATAAATGATGTTTAGACATTAGAAGGGTTCAAGTATTTAATAAATAGAGTGAATAAAGAAATTCAAGAGAAATCCTAGGTGACAAATGGTTTTGGAGACATATGGAGGATGTGGGACCCACACTAGCTTGATTTTTCATAATACATGGTATCTCTCTTTTGCAAATTTGAATTAATGGGAATGTGAACACTCTTGGGTGAGTTGGTAAGTCATAAAACATGTCATTGAGCATATTAGGTCGAATTGGGAAGGATTGGTAACCTCCATGGAAGATAAAGAGTCAAAGTGGAAGTTTGTGGACACTTGGGCTAGATTCCCTAGCCCCTATGACACCAATGATGGAGCATCTATGACAACTATGACAAATTGCAGACCTGACCTATGACATCTGACCACTATGACATGTTAGCCCCAAAAATAGGCTCAAGGAAGACGAATTTGGGAGTTGGAGAAGCCAAAGAGACTCAAAATCGAATTTGGGAGAAGATGGAAGGTTCGAACTAGGAGACAAGTGGCAAATGTGGAATATTTCCTAAATGGAAATCTATTGAATCTATTGAGAGGATTTCGACCCTTAGAAGGATAATTTTTGTTATAAAATGTAGAAATGAAGTATGAGAATGGCTTTTGATCATTTGTAGAATTTGCAATTGCATTTGCGAAGAGGGAGAGCTAGTGGATGACTAGTTTCTTGTCTGGTTGGCAATTGGAAAGGCCATTCAGACCTTTCATTTGGAGCTTTAATGGAGTCTTTATTTGCAATTGTAAGCTACAGGGCAGCTCATGGTTTCTTCTATTGCAGCTCGCTCCTTCAACCATTTCCAGTTTTGATGGCATATTCTTGATCCTTGAGGGAGGGCGTTTTTGGTGAGCTATTGTACTCTTTTGGGAAGATTTTAATGCCCCATTTCTTTTTTAATATGAAGTAAATACTCTGTTCTTCATCTCCAAAAAGTTTTAGGTCGAAATTCCAAGTAGAAATGTATAAATATCATTTTTAATGGAAGAATAATGCAATTTCCCCACTACCTTGTTGTGAGCCAATGTATTGATGATTATTTCGAATGAATGGATGATTATCTGATATATTTGTGATAAATATACTGCCATGGATGTCTTCTACAAGTTTCATGTACTGTACTTGAGAATTTGAAGCATTTTTACTCAGTGGTATTGGGAGGTGAAATAGTACCATTTCCCCAAGGGTCGAATTGGGGATTTTTGCAGTTGAATGGGAGAGGGTGAAAAAAGTTGTAATAATCCATTGATGGTGCATATGAGACTTTAATAAAATACTTAACACATTACATACCTCTTTTCATAAATTTGAGTGGGTTTTGAGGCATTTGGGAAGCCATTTTCAGTACTTACCCCAGGGGGATTTGAACCCCAAATTACTAGTAAAATTGCATAATTTGTTCAGAATATTAAGAGAGTTTTCAGAGGTATTTTGGTGGACATATGTCATCCATAAACATCATATTCAAGTTATAATATCATTCATACACCTTCCTTGAATATTTGAAGGCATTTGGAGTCAATTTGAGACCTAGAGACCAATACTAGTCAAAGGAAAATCACTAGTAAAGTTACCTACATTGACCATAATTGAAAGAGTATTTGCAGAAGTGTTTTAAAGGTACAAAGGCATCCCTGAAACACATATTTATGTTTTAATATCATTCATATACCTTCTCAGAATATTTGGGATCATTTGGGTCAAATTTGGGACCTAGAGATCGAAACTAGTCAAAGGTCGAACCAAGGAAAAAAGTGGAAAATTGCAATTTTAATAAAATTCCAAACAAGGGACATTACAGTGGTATCAGAGCATGGTCCTTGCACCTGTGTATTAGGTACATACATTCAAGAATAATTTGCAGCCATGTCTTACTATTATGATGAATCCTATGAATACAATTCTTATGAGGAATATGCAGATGCTTATGAGCAATATGATGCAGAATGTGAATGGTACGAGGAAGAGGTGCCATCATGCAACACTTCTTACAATTTCAAGAGAAATGAAGATTATTCTTATGACTTTAAATCTGATGAATATGACTGTGTCACACCAACCAAGGATAATTCTATGAGTGAGTTCCAAAGATGGAGAGAAAAATATAAAACCTTGCCCCAACAATATCAAAAATATCTTGCTTTTAGCAAAAATACACAAAATGCCATGTCTTTTGAGTACTATGCTGAACATGTTTTTGAAAATAGGCCCAAAAATGAAGATGTGGAGTTAGTGAAGAAAGGTTTATGCCCTTCTTGTAAAAACCCTTGGAGCGAGTATCACATATGTGTGCATGAAATGATGTCCTCCTTGAGGAGAGCTTTTGAGATTTATTCAAGAAGAGATTCCAAATATATTGATCCTAAGGAAAACAAGGGGCAAAATGCATCAGCTTGCTTTAAGGAGCAAAAGGAAGAGACATCACAAGAGTATGAAGAAGATTCTATTGAAAATATGGAAGATCATTTGGAGACACCTTCTAGCTTAGACATGAACCAAAGAGCATCTACTGATGGATGCTTAAACTATGAAGGAGTGCCTACTGATGGGTGCTCACACATCTATGTTGGTGACATAGAGATCACTTTTGAAAGTGTTTCTACAAGTACAAGTTTAATCAAGCATGATAATGAAGACCTTGTAGCAGTTGAAGAAGAACCAAGATCAACTTCCCCATCACCACTTGAGCTTCATGAAGTTGGTCTAAGCAAAATTGAAGAAGATGAGGAGGTTCATTTGCAAGAGCCTCATTTTCTTGAAGGGTCCTTAAAGATGAATGAAAATAAGATCCAAAAGTCCCTCAGCATTCTCCATGACACTCAAGCATTGGTGTCAAATTCTTGTTGGAGAGCTACTTCATTGGAGGAAACATCCTTCCTTGAAGACATGGAGAAGATTCAAAGAGCAATGTGCCACATCAAAGGTAATTTCATGTCTTTTATTTTTGATAGAAACCATTTGTTTGAGCTTAATGAATTGTTACATGATGCATACTTAAAGAATAATGAGGATATTCATAAGCTCACAATTCAAAATGAGCAACTTCTTGAAAAGTTGCAAGATACTTGTTTTTCCTCCTATGTTTCAGATTGTCAAATGGTAGATTGTTTGGAGGATTCTCATGACATGGTGGATCATGAGAAATGTGAAAATTTGAATGTTATTGATGTGTTTGAAGATGAACTTGAAGAGATCCAAACACTTGATGTGGTGTAAGAGGAATTTGAATTGCCTCTTGATGAAGGTTATGCAATTTTTAAAGAAGAGCATGATTCCTCTACATTGGAACCAAACTATGACAAAGAGTTCACACTTTTGAAGGAGCTGCATGATACTACCCATATGGATCATTCCCATGATGAAACTTCTGTACTTTTTGATCATTTGGGTGATTTGGTTCATTCTCCTACATCCTACAATTCCATGTTTTGTAGCATTAGTCTCAATGAAGTATGGGTGAAAGGGTTCTTTTTTATGGTGCCACATGAGAAGTATGGAACTCCTAGATTTACTTATTATGATGATATGGTTGGAGAAAATTCTTATTCACATTTGAAGCAACATTATTTGTCACTTTATGATGATGCAAATCTACATGGATGCACCTATGATATGCATTTGAGTCACTTGAAGACTCATGGTTTTTCTTGCTCAACATTTGATTCATTTGATGTTGGAGGAACTTCATCCAACACTTGGGAGAATAGATTTATGATTGGAGAAAATTTTTGTTGGCAGCCACATACTTTGTTATATTTTTATGACTCTCACATTCATGGATGTATGGGTGAGACTTTTTTGAGTCATTTGAAGTTTCCTTGTTTTTTCTGCTCATTATTTGGTTCAGATTTTAGTGGAAATTCTTCATTCACTCCTTGGATGAAAGAATACATAGCTGAATATTTTGATGCATATCACATCCTTTTGGAGCAGCATTATAGGACATGGGATCCTCACCTATGTTATTGGAGCAGATTTGATTGGTCACTTGAAGCTTGTATGCACTTGGAAAATGGTGGTCTACTTGCTTGGAGGTATAAGCACTTTCATGACTCTTTGATGAAGCATATCCTTGATGTACATTTTCATTATGTTGTTATGTACTTTGATAATATATATTTGGTACTCATGATGTTTGGAAGAATGCATACAAGAAAATGGGATCCAGGAATCTTCTTATCTAATGGTGTAGGTTGGAGAGCACTCTTAATTGTTGGGGTGCAATACAAGCAATGGGACCCTGGAAAATGTTTTGTCTCATTGGTTTCATTTTTTGGGGGGAAGCAAGCAGTATGGGAGATGGATTCCCCACTTAATAAAGTGATTTTAATCAGAGTAGTGCAGTAGCAAGCATGGCGGTTCCTCTCTAAAATATTCATGGAAACTCAAAGACTCAAGGTTTGGCAATTCAATGGCAACTTCAAAGAATTATACAGAAAGCAGGTTCTTCAACACCCATGTTTGAAATTGCTTGAGGACAAGCAATATTGGGAAGGGAGGATTTTTCATGTCCCAAATTTGGAATTGGGTCACAATGGCCTAATCACATTAGCCATATTCATTAGATTTTGTAAAATTGATCTTAAGGGTCAAATAATTGCCAAGGAGGAAAATTACTAGTTTCCTAGGTTTGGGGTGGAAGCTTTGGGATTTCAAATAAGGGGGATAATAAATGATGTTTAGACATTAGAAGGGTTCAAGTATTTAATAAATAGAGTGAATAAATAAATTCAAGAGAAATCCTAGGTGACAAATGGTTTTGGAGACATATGGAGTATGTGGGACCCACACTAGCTTGATTTTTCATAATACATGGTATCTCTCTTTTGCAAATTCGAATTAATGGGAATGTGAACACTCTTGGGTGAGTTGGTAAGTCATAAAACATGTCATTGAGCATATTAGGTAGAATTGGGAAGGATTGGTAACCTCCATGGAAGATAAAGAGTCAAAGTGGAAGTTTGTGGACACTTGGGCTAGATTCCCTAGCCCCTATGACACTAATGATGGAGCATCTATGACAATTATGACAAATTGAAGACCTGACCTCTGACATCTGACCACTATGACATGTCAGCCCCAAAAATAGGCTCAAGGAAGGCGAATTTGGGAGTTGGAGAAGCCAAAGAGACTCAAAATCGAATTTGGGAGAAGATGGAAGGTTCGAACTAGGAGACAAGTGGCAAATGTGGAATATTTTCTAAATGGAAATCTATTGAATCTATTGAGAGGATTTCGACCCTTAGAAGGATAATTTTGGTTATAAAATGTAGAAATGAAGTATGAGAATGGCTTTTGATCATTTGTAGAATTTGCAATTGCATTTGCGAAGAGGGAGAGCTAGTGGATGACTAGTTTCTTGCCTTAGCCAATTTCGAGGGTGAAAGATTCCCATCCAAGTTGGAAATTGGAAAGACCATTCAGACCTTTCATTTGGAACTTTAATGGAGTCTTTATTTGTAGGTGTAAGCTACAGTTCAGCTCAGGGTTTCTTCTATTTCAGCTCGCTCCTTCAACCATTTCCAGTTTTGATGGCATATTCTTGATCCTTGAGGGAGGGCGTTTTGGGTGAGCTATTGTACTCTTTGGGGAAGCTTTTAATGCCCCATTTCTTTTGTAATATGTAGTAAATACTCTGTTATTCATCTCAAAAAAGTTTCAAGTCAAAATTCCAAGTAGAAATGTATAAATCTCATTTTTAATGGAAGAACAATGCCATTTCCCCACTACCTTGTTGTGAGCCAATGTATTGATGATTATTTCGAATGAATGGATGATTCTCTGATATATTTGTGATAAATATACTGCCATGGATGTATTCTACAAGTTTCATGTACTGTACTTGAGCATTTGAAGCATTTTTACTCAGTTTAGTGGTATTGGGAGGTGAAATAGTACCATTTCCCCAAGGGTCGAATTGGGGATTTTTGCAGTTGAATGGGAGAGGGTGAAAACAGTTGTAATAATCCATTAATTGTGCATATGAGACTTTAATAAAATACTTAACACATTACATACCTCTGTTCATAAATTTGAGTGGGTTTGGAGGCATTTGGGAAGCCATTTTCAGTACTTACCCCAGGGGGATTTGAACCCCAAATTACTAGTAAAATTACATAATTGGTTCAGAATATTAAGAGAGTTTGCAGAGGTATTTTGGTGGACATATTTCATCCATAAACATAATATTCAAGTTATAATATCATTCATACACCTTCCTTGAAGATTTGAAGGCATTTGGAGTCAATTTGAGACCTAGAGACCAATACTAGTCAAATGAAAATCACTAGTAAAGTTACCTACACTGACCATAATTGAAAGAGTATTTGCAGAAGTGTTTTAAAGGTACAAGGCATCCCAGAAACACATATTTATGTTCTAATATCATTCATATACCTTCTCAGAATATTTGGGATCATTTGGGTCAAATTTAGGACCTAGAGATCGAAACTAGTCAAAGGTCGAACCAAGAAAAAAAGTGGAAAATTGCAATTTTAATAAAATTCCAAACAAGGGACATTACACGGCCCCTCCTCTCTTCATTTTTCGAGGTTCTCGTTTGGACTTGCCCCCCCTTCATGCCCTTTTTTTGACTATATATATATGCAAAGCAAGCTTATACACACTGAACGGTTAGTTGTGAGCCGAAGCCATGAAGACATGGAACCACTGTATGCAAACTAGAGCCTGGAAGGCCCTATCCTCCCATGCGTGCTTCAATTTTTTCCCAATACCATGTGCTTGGCATCCTAAGTAAGTGTCTTGCATAGCTTGTCATCTTTGGGTTTTCCCATTTATATCGTAGTGGCCACACACCTTGCATTCCACGCTTAAATCCGTAGGTAAGTGCTCATTTTCAGTTAAAACGCTGCATCCTCGCATACTGTAGGGAAAATCACTGCCAAGCAATGACACCTTTCGTGTCGAGGCCACCTAAAACCCATAGTGCTTGGCCTAAACCACCTTAGAGCATGTGAGAAAGACCGGACTAGCTAGTGGTAGCTTTATAAATATCTCTGCTTTTTACTTATAGAAGTCGGCTACTGTGAAAGAAGAACCAGTAAAACCACCCATGTGATATTTGCCAGACATTGCTTGCGCGAATGCAGTGGTTTCACCCGGAGGCACAAAACATTTTAGGTACTTGCGCATTTCCGTGAGTGACATGAAACCATTAAATGCTCTAGTGCCTTATTCCTCCATTAGTCTATCTTGGCTAGGTATTTTGATTTGGAAGACGCCTACATATTGAGCAAAAGTAAATAGCACAAATAAGAAGCTTTCTCGCTATCTTTCCACCATGTCGATTTCCTTGTTTTTTTACTTCCTGAACTCTTGTCTTTACTCTTGGTATTACATTGACAACGAATTATCTTTATCATGATAAACTCATTAAACATGAGATCAAGACAGCCATGGTCCTAAGATGTCACATAAGTTCTAGAACTATCATTCTAAGAATAATGAAACCATAGTGCCATTTATGTTATATGTAAACTCATAGTGGCTTGTATAGCTTGTTGGCCTTTGCGCCTGGTATTTCTTAGGACTTTAAACTGTGCAATGGTAGATGCATTTGTGAATTGGTTGATCTTTTGGTAAAACAGCTTCCATGTTATGAAAGTGAAATTTTCTAAATTTTTTATAACTATTTTGCTAATGTTTGAAGGTTATCTAGTTAAAGCCAACTCTATCATATTCCCTTTCACAGATCTATAAGAAGTTTTACATTTTTGACTGAATGTCTACATACGCCTTATTTATACTGCCCTGCTTACCATAGGATTATCATGCATAGGAGGTATGCAAGGAAGAAATCCGCGCAAAAGATCGACTCAGATTCAGACGTAGAAATCCTGTTGGACACTTCACTTGAGACAATGTTTACCGATACACAAGCTACCACCAATGTGCCACCTAGGAGCTTTGCCCTGGAATTCCAGTGGGGTGAGATATATAGGCTTATCATGGACCAAAACAATCCTCAAGCCCCCATAGAAGATTCTATGGTGTATGCAAACATCCGAAGGTCTTACCTCCATAAGGCAATGACTCATCCTGAATTGTTCCCATGTTCTGAAGTCATTGGCTGGTTGATCCTTCACGTAAGGACTGACACTAGGTTCATAAATGATAAAAATGGGATGAACCTAGCATCTTTTGCTCCTGATCATATCATAGCCACCTACAGATTACCTCAACCCAGAGCTTGGTTAGATGATAAATGGATAGTAGAACATCCTATGGACCCGCTGGATGCCGCCAGGAAAATGATGATAGCTGACAGACAGATAAGGAGGAGGAATAACAATGAATATGAAAGCAATCTCCTGAAGACTCCCTATAAACTTATCGTTCTAATGTTGAGTCAGCTCTTCGGCATGCCTAATGGCAATATTTTTAAGATCGGATGGGTGCCAGTAATTTTTCATATAGCCATGAATGGCACCATTTTTAATTGGGCTGACATAATCTCAGACAATCTAGCCTCACAGTTAATTGCAGCCCAGGGAGGAATGACTCAGAAGAAGGCAGATTTCTTCATGTCTTCGTATTTGATAGACTTCTTACTGAGAAAACATACCTTCCCAGACTTGGGCTACTCATGGAAGCCAAAGGAAACATCTCTATTCATGGCCTATCAACTCACATGGGCAAGTAAATACGCAAACTATTACAAGCAGGTTTGCGAGATATTCATCATGCCTCTATACCAGCTTATTTTTGTAAGGGAACCAGATTGCATGTCGGAGATTGCCATGCCCATTATCGAAGCATTTGGAGATTATTATCATAGTATAGAAGGTACCTATATCCAAATGAATGGAGGATCTGTAGCTCCCTTTTTGCTTCCTAGATATGCTACAGATTTTGTGATTCACAAGGAAGCCATACGACAACTCTTCAGCATTGTCGGAATCAGCAGAGTGCCTACTAAAAGGAAGAAAGGAATGTATCTGCCAATGCGTTTCACTATTGGTGCATACAGCCTCCTGAAGGCTAAGGAAGGAGACAACTATGTTCAAGATTTAGACATCTTCCATTTCAGTACAAAGTTTTTCATAAGGCATCACCCTTGTGGTGAAGTTTCCAAACATTAAATTGATGTCAAAACTAGCTTCGAGGATGCCCATCTGAAAGACAATGAGGAAGAGTTTTTCCATAGTGCTCGAAACTTGATGGAATTAGGCAAGCGCTACAAGAAGAAAGGTGCAAAGAGCTTTGCTCCCAAGCCTGTCGGCCTAATCCAAAAGGAACATGAAGCATCAGTGTCCCAATCAGGAAATATGACAGGAATAGAACAAGAGGAAGCTGACAGGATATTACATCAACAAGATCAAGAAGCATCCAGGATTCAAAATGAACAAGCTTCCGAGTTCCAACAAGAAGAGGCAGCAAGAATCCAGAGAGAGCAGGCTATTCAATTGCAGCAATAAGAAGAAGCTTATAGGGAACATGAAAAAAAAGCTTTGGAAGATGAGGCTGCTAGAAGCTAGAAGGAAGAGGAAGTAAGGGACCAAAGAGAAGAAGCGAGGATTTTGTTAGAAGAGGCAAACATATTACAAAAGGAATTAGTAGAGCTAGCTGAAAGGCAACAAAGGGAGCAGACTGAGAAAAATCCCGAGCCAGAACCGTCTACTCCAGAAAACATGGAGCTGGACCTGCCACTGATAGACCAACCAGGGATAGCTCGAGAAGGGGTTGCTTCTACTGAAGGATTAGCATTGACCCCGTACAACCCTAGAAAGCAGTGCCAGGTGGCCAACCTGGATTCTGTATATTTTCACGAGTGGAAAATGGCTATCATTGAGAGGGGA
This sequence comes from Larix kaempferi, assembly GCA_027924585.1. Lineage (NCBI taxonomy): Eukaryota > Viridiplantae > Streptophyta > Pinopsida > Pinales > Pinaceae > Larix > Larix kaempferi. Next base: position 12,903,904 of record BSBM01000368.1, read on the forward strand.
GTTATGAAAATGGAAAGTGCAGAAGATGTATATGAATTTGTGGTATCAGAAACTACACTGGTCCAAGGAACTGATGTCGACCCTTCATTCCAGGCCCAATGCACTGTGTCATTAACCGAAGCGAGTAGAGCTAATACTGATCGGTTAATGAATGAGGTAAAACATTACAGAAATCAATGCTTCAAAAGAAGAGATGACAGGAAGAGGGAGTTTCTAGAAGAAAATGAATTGAAGAAGAAATATAAAGAAATAACAGAAGAGAAGTTAAGGATAACTTCAAAAGCTCTACAACTTGAAAATGAGAATAATTCACTAGAGATGTAGCTAGCCATCTCCGAATACGAGCAAAAGAGCTTAAAGGCTCGGATATCCGAATTGGAGGAGCTCGAAGCCAGTAGGGACCAACAAATTTATCTCCCCAAGGATCAATATGAGGGGTTAATCCAAGAAAAGGAGCAATTGTTGAAATAGCTCAAAGAAGCAGTGGAAAACAAGCAAGACCTGTTCATGTTTCACAAGCAAGCATGTGACATGCTAATAAAAGGCCATAAGCTGCTGGCGCTGATCTCAGGAGAAATTTGCAACGTGAAAGAAATGATCATGAAAATGACAGCCATCGAAGTTGGAGCATTAAAGAACAAAGAAAAATTTGCAAAACATGTGGAAGAGTTAAAACAACAATTTGAGTGGAGAAGAGGAAAATATGGATTCCCCTCAAACTTGCACCCCACCACCAAAGAAGAATTTGACTTAGATGCAGGAGTCCTTGAATTCAGTAAAGATTGTGGCCCTAGACTAAGCTTGGAGATCAGAAAGACTGTCCGCAAATGCCATTCTTTCTACTCCAAAATTAGAGAATACCATGGCAAGTGCCACTTGGTTCTGCCTGAAACTATCAATGAATTCCCAGAACGAGAACATCGGTTGGCTGAGTTACAAGGTGAGTTGGACCAAGGATTGGACTATGTTAAAAAGGTAGAGTTGATAACCCAAGATGAGCTCCAATAGTTCATTGGCCTACCTACTGTTCATATCTACTTTCTGGAAGCAATTGCCCAAGAAGTAGCAGCAGGAGCAGCACAAGTCAAATCAGATCTGCGCAAGCATGAGATTGCAACAAAGACAATAATATATGTTCGGAGCAAAATTATTTGGAAAGAGCTGAGTCAATGGGCCACACATATACAAAGTGTAGATGGCCAAGCATCCACAAGCGAGCCAGTTGGTGGGGACGAGTCAGCGAGTCAGCAAAAGCAAGCCAAATAGAATAAATAAACCATCAGAATTCTATTTGTCTTAATCTGAGAAAAGGCTGAAATTCCTTGATTGTATAACTGTTTTAAAAGGACAACTGGCTCTAATTTTGTCTTATATGGAAGTATCCCCACGAATTTGTGGGTTTTGTAATAATGCACTAAAGGACAAATTAGAAGGTTTTAGAGTTTAGGGTACACCTGCCAGCTCAAGGAGCAATTTGTAAATTTATAAATAGGAGAATAGAAGGAGACAGGGGCTTTTCAGAGGGGAAATAAATTTTTTGGTTGCTGCAAATTACTTTGCTTCTTGCTTTAAGAACTGGATTTTGCCTAATGAAAGCCAGGGAGAGAGCACTTTTTTGCCTGGAATTGTGTGTTGAATGCTTGCTGGACTAATCTTGCGTCATTCACATACTATAGTGAGATTTTGCTTTGCTGCTATGAATTATTTCTGTGTAATGAATGATCTTTCTATTTTCCTGTACAATGATGTCTCTCTTAAATGAGTAATGGAATGTATTGCATTTGAATTGAATCTATCTTTAATATCTTTTACCTCCTGCTGAGATTGCATCTTCAGATTTAATGGCTATCTATATGATCTTTAGATGTTTCTTTCAGCGTATTGCTCATATTTATAGTTTGCTCCTTGCAAGGATAGATTAGATTTGCTTTATTTCAGTTTTAGATTAAGATTTGTTTCAGCTCTACATTTAGATTAAATTAGTTTTATAGCACTTGCACTAACATCCTATGGATAACCCCATGTTTCCATAAATAATATTTATATATTCCGGAAGGTAATCCGATTGTCTACGTTTCATCTTCTTACTCCATATTCCAAAAAGTTGTGTAGATACCTCTAATATTGTTTTTTGACGTTCAGATTTCTATTTTTCCAGAAATCCATTGTGACTAACGTGTCATGAGTAACCAACATTAACTCACACCAGCCCTAGATCCAATAAAATTTTATGTTATCCTCTAACAAGAAATCAATGCAATGGAAGGCACAAGGATCCCAATACAAGCTATGGTACCTCCCATAAATAACATGCCAATATCAAATATCAATAGTGTTGTTTGTAATAAGAATATCAATAGTGTTGTTTGTAATAAGTAAGATGTAACATAATGAAAACCTACGTCTTAAACAAACTGAGCTAACACCTTAAATAATAGCTATGCATACTAAAAGAAAAACACCTTAAATAATAGCTATGCATATTAAAAGCAAAATTAAAAATTAAAAGAAAAATTTGAGTAATAAAGCATCGTTAGGGAAAATAATTCTCATAAACTTATAATATAGTTAAAAATTAAAAAATAATATCTACTATCTCTAACTTCCCACCACAATCCTTAGTTTTTTTTTCACACATAAAAAAACATTGATACAACATTGATAGAAAAGTTGTGTCTAATATTACAAGAAGTAATCGATCTTCATCACTAAAGAGAGAGACGCTATCAATCATAAGAACCAATGACCAGATAAAGCTGACTACTTATTTTACTTTTCATATACTTCTTAAGCTTACTGCATATCAAATGTTACACTTATCTTTTATATATTGTGACTTATCTTTAAGCTTACTGCATATCAAATGTTACACTTATCTTTTAGATATTGTGACTTATCTTTTATATATTGTGAATATAGCTCGAGTGAAACGCAGAAAAATTAAAAACCACAATTACGAGATTTAGATAGATGATTGGAATGATTCAGAGACTTGCCGTTGCCGATAAGCTTTCAATTAGTCAGTGTCAGAGGAATATCCGGATCCGGGGCCAAGGCTAAAACGCCGTTGGCGTTGCCGATTAAGACTTGCCGTTGCCGATCGGGAAGGAAAATAATACGATAGACCATCCTCATCGCTATCATCATCCAACCGGACAACGCTATTATAATGCTGTCCATGATATGACAAATGAAGAGTACGCGCATATCTGCTAGTAAAGTTGCGTATATTCGAACAGGTTGACCTAAACCTGTGAATACAGATGTTTGTGCGTGTCACCACGGATGCTGCTTGAATCTCCATATGCCCTGCCCATGTTCCGCCTTCTTTCATTGTGTTACAGTATTCATCAAAATTCACATTATCTTCAACAAAAGGTTCAAAGTGTTCGCGGTGCTCCATAATATATTCTACCACCATCTCACGATATATTGTATGCTGTTCTTCATCGCCTTCTATCTGATGTGCAATTGCTCTGAAGAAACAGTTGCCATCGGCTGCTACATGAACGATTCTTAGACCTAAAGTTGCCAACTGAGCGTCAAATGCATCCCTGAAATAACCCATTTATGTTACTCTACCAAATGCCACGGAGCTGTATGTACACAACGTGTATGTAATTACGTTGAAAGACGATAAAGATCGAGGAGAATGCGTGGACACACTAAGAAATGACAACGGGACTCGAATGCCTTTTTATATGAAAACTACCGTCGCTAAATCATACTCACTCTCTATCTCGCCGACACAGGGAATTAAGTACCTTTTATATGAAAACTACAGTCGCTAAATCATACTTTCTCTCCCAAATGCCGACATAAATAGAAGTCTTCGATTTTCTGTAATAAGAGAGAGCTGAGCCATTTCAAGACACTACAATGTATTGGATAAACCAAGTACTGTTAGGAAATACAATTGGTTCTATTTTTGTAGATAGAAATAGAAGGATAGTATGATTATTTAGGGTTTTTGGAATACATTGTGTTTGAGTTTAGAGTTGTCTTAATGTGGAATTTTAAAAAAGAAGAAGTCAAAGTTGAATAAATAAGAAATTAATAATATAAATAGATTAATTGAGGGAAAGTATAGTTTAAGAAAATATATTGAATAGAGAGGGAAAGGTGATGCCTAAGTAATGATAAAAATTAATAAAGAAAGGGTAAATATTAAAATAGAATAAGTGAAAGAATATTTATTTATAAAGTAGTGGAAAAGTAATCTAATTTTTAAGATGATTTTTTTAAATAATGAATATAAAATAATTTTTTTAATTTTAAAAGTTGAAAAGTTCTTATAATATAAAAGGGAGAGAAAAGAGGGAGGATAGATTAAAATTTAAGAAAAATAGAGATATATTGAAAATAAATTTGAATAAGAGGATTAAAAATAAAATTGGAGAAAAAGATGGTGTTAGGGAGGCAAAAAAGGAGAGAGAAAGAAAGGTTAGTAATTTCAAACATAAACTTGTAATGTTAATAAAACATATGAATGATTTGTAAACAAAGAATCAAATTGCGATACGATTGCTATCCCATTTTGCTTTTGTGTATATTTGATTTTTATATATCGAATGCCAATAAAACACATGAGTGATTTGTAAACAAAGAATGCCATATGATTGCTATTCCATATTGCTTTTGTTTGTATTTGATTTTTATATATTGAAGTTTTGCAACTATTACTTTGTAGTATTGCATGGAAATGTTATCCGTTTTGTAAACAAATATCATAATTAAACATTTTACCTTCATACTCAAGTATGCATTAGATAGTTGTGATTGCTAGTGGTATTTAGTTAATATTCCATTTTTTCTCATGTGCTAAGTCTAGTTATGAATGCTAAACCTTTTGTGTAGGCATCCTTAGAACATGGCAAGGCTGAACACACTCTCTTAGACAACCTATTGTAGCCTCCTCCTTCGAACTTCACTTTCACATGCTCCACCAATGATTGTTTGGATCATTAGTGGTAGTTAGTGAATGTCCTTTTTGTTCACGTGTTCAGCCAATTTCATGCTACACCTTTCATGTAGGCATTCTTAGAAATTGATAGGGGACAACACAATGTTTCATATGACCTATTGCAGCCTCCTTCCTCATGCTTTCATTACACATGCTCAAGTCATGAGACCATCTTGCTTGTTTCTCTCGCATGTATCCTCCCACGGGATCTCATAGTGCCCCTACTTTTCCACTCTAGAAGGACACTTTACGAGATGTTCTCTCTCCCTTACACAATTTTCATTGTTTAATTACTTTTATTATGTGAAATGAGCTAATCAATACAATAGGAAACAAATAGCCTTTCACATGAGTAGTTGTAATATGTTAATTTAACTTGACCTTGTCATTGTCCTATAGATGATACTACCCTTTCTCTCCCATGATTTATTACAATTTGGCTCATCAATCTTTGACTTGTACACGTATTCTAAGTACAAGTGTCATATCTATCATATCCTTGAGTAGATAGGGGTTTCATGCAAGACCAGGTTTTCCACTATCTTTCCTATCAATTCATTTTCTACCATGATGATTATTCATCCATTCAATGGCATGGAGTGGAGATAAGATCCAATGTAATTGGGATGTTTTCTCCTTGGTTTTCATGGCTTATATCACTATTATGGAAAATGTTTCCCAATTTATAGTGGTTGTATGAACCCGTAGAATTGGGGAATCTTGTTGCTAAATATGTAGAAGAAAGTGGGATGGTTATATAGAGAAATACCATGCCTAAAATTTCCATGGTAATTGAGGAAAAATGTTCAAAACACATCGATAGGATTGTTTCTCCTTAACTATCGTGAGGCCAAGTGTTTTTTGTCCTAGCATATTACTAGAAGAAAGACAATGGATTGGACACTTTCTACACACATTGAAAAACAATGGAAGGGAAGAGCACTTTAAGGGACTATTGAATAAACAAATAGTTGGACTTCCTTATGTTGTGTGGGGAATGGAAGAGTGCCATGGTTGGTTTAATCGATAGAATAGGAATTGGAGGGCTCTTTAATGAGCAGGTGGCTTGTCATGGGAGTAATTGTTTGGTTTAGGCAATTTTAGAGTCCCACTGGAAGTTTCTTCTCCTTGGTGGTATCATGACCTAGCTTGGGGGTGGAATCAAAGTTGATTCCTATGACTATGTAGAAAATTGCTCCTCAACAACTAGTTTGGTGGAAATCAGTTCATTGTAGATAAGAATCCATGGTTTCCTTGTCGTTGACTTATTTTTTTAATCATGCATTGAGATTATAAGGTAATGAGAAAATTCAAATTATGTAATTTTATTTCCTCTATTGTTTTATATTTACATATGGATTATGAATTGTATTATTGTTAGAGGTTAAATTTGACCAAGGAAGGAATCTTGGGCATGCTATAGAATGATAAAAAATCAATTTGGAGTTTCTATGTTATTCCCCATTACCTCAAATGAGTAAAGAGGGGGTTGAGTACACTACTAGAGGTCTTGTAAGTCGTCATCATAAGGGTTCTATGATTTTGGTGCAAGTATAGGACTATTTTACATATGTTGCATCTACATGCACCACACATAGGGTTTTCATACTTTCTAGTGATGTTGATTCAATGTCTATACTGGATCACTTGTATCACATCTAATGCAAAATGGGATAAACCTTGTCTTCTCTAGTGACTCATAGTATTACAGCAAAACAACAAAGGGACTACATATTGGAAAGATTATCTTAGAACCTTATTCCTCCAGACTAACTTATCAACCAACACATGGTCTCATAATTAGTCAACCATTATTTGATCCTTAAATACGCCAATTTCTTGGGATGCCACGAGGGATGCGCAAACTTTGCACTCAATTGATAGGAAAATATATCATTGGGAATATTGTATTCTGTGACATAGATAGTGCATGTATGTTGACTTAAATGATTAATAATAAAAAAAAATTCTAAACTCTTCTAAGGATATTATTTATCTATTGCAACAATCTAAAACCTATGCTAATATCAAGCTAATCTAAATTGAACTAAATTTGAAAACCATCTTGAATTTGGAAAATAAAGCTTAACAATGATCTATAGTAGAATTAAATGAAATTATATTTAGCATAAAGTCTACAAAAGATAAAATTCTTTCACAACTAACGAAAATCAACTCTATTTTTGTAATCATAATAAATGGCTAGGTGCAATCTACATATTAAGATGTAATTTAAAATTTGTAAGGAATGTCAATATGTTAAAACTATGCAAAGAATGTTACTTCTCAATCCCCATTAATTTACACAATGAATTGAAGGCCCTAGTTACCATGATGCAATCAATTCATTAACATATGCATTTATTTTAACACAAGAATGCAAAGAATGTTATTACTGTCATTTCCTTATGCGTACACGTGGGTGCGCTCGCGTGCGCATGTGTACACACACACACACACACACGTGTGTATACCACTATATAAATATCTCACACTGTGCATAGGTATGCTTTCCCCTTAACTCGTGGTTTATCTATAGATATGGATTCATACACATAGAGCTATACATATATAAATACCCACTTACCTAATATTAAGGGTTGAATAAATATATATATATATATATATATATATATATATATATATATATATATATATATATATAACAACAAAATAAATAAATAAATATAATGACTTTCCCATAACACATAAAAATTGTCATTTTTCATCCCCGTGATTCCATGATATAGGGACAGGGTCAATGGTTTCCAATGTGAAGCATGAAGGTTATGGAGAGGCTAGCACACATTGGGTTTTTGACAAACATTTAAAAGGAAATTTTGATGTGTCATAAACTAGGTTTAGGGCATTTCCAAGTTTCTACAGTTATAAAGCATGACCGAAGGATGGCATTCAATGTTGCTTTTAGAAGAGGTTATGTGGTTATGAGGGTCAAAGCATGCATTAAATGTGAGGTAACAGGTTTCCATTTCCTTGGTTATAGTTAGTTAGGATTTTCTTAGAGCTCTTTCTAAGGTCCCTTTTTATCTTTTGGGGTATGTTGTGGCTTACAAGGGTTGACCTTTGCCTCCTTTCCTTTTAGAAATGTAGCTTGGATCATGACATTTTGAGAAGAATAAAGTTTTTTAGAGATTTTTTACCCTATTAAGGTTGTGATTTGAAAGCAAGCTAAAAATCATGACATGATTTTCATGGTAACGGGGTTATAGATCACAGTTTCAAAATTGTAAACAATACCATAACACGTCTTACTTTTATATTTATCCAAATATTAATACTAATTAACTTTGATTTATCTTTTCATATTGGTGCTTGTTGGCCCGGTTTTGCAACCAGGCTTAGTGCTATGGGCACCAGCTAACTAGTAGCAGCAGTTTCAATAGAATTAAACAAGAAACTAATCTAAACAAAACTAATCATGGATCTATGCAAGAACATAAGCAAATAATGGAAATATTTTAAAAACAAGAACAAGAAAATGTGAAAGAATAAATTTGTATTTAAAAATGGGGCAAGCTAATGCTTGCAATAACAATACCTCCAATGGTGAAGGTTGATGTAGAGCAACTCCCAAGATAAGTAGCTCCAAGCTCCAAGAGGTCTCCTCCAAGGTTGCTTACAATGGCCAAAATACTCAAGGGAGATTTCGGTAGCATGAGGATGAGATAATGGATGGATGTGAAATGAGGAGCCCCTACCACCTTTTTATAGGTTTTGGTGGTGGGGAATACCATTTGTGGTTTTGTGGAAACCAAATGGTATTGACCAACATGGTTTAGGTACTTTTCCCTCCTTTTTTCTTTTTTGAATAAAATTAATATTTTTATTCCCTTTTTAATATTTTTGGGAATTTGGACCCTTTTTGAGGGTTTTTTATGCTTTTTAGGAAAAAATAATCTTTTTTAGTGGGAAAAGGGGTGTACTCAGGTCTTTTGGTGACCTTTTGTTGGTTTCAGAGGCTTAGATGGTGAAAAAGTGGACAAATGGGTCATGTGAATAGGGAAATGAGCTAGTGAGCACTTTTTGGGTGTTAACAGATTGCCCCCTGATGTGTGAAGGCAGGAGCTCATCATATGGCCGATAGACATCATAGTTATTTTGTCTTTTTTCTGGGGTTTTAGGGGAGAGAAGAGACCGGTTGGAGACTGGAGCCACGGCCCTTGGAAGCTGCAAAAACAAAAAATATTACATTTCCTCAATATGAATGAGGTATAATCTCTGATAATGGACGAGGCTGGAATTCCCATGCTCGTATCAAGACATATACATAACAATTAGTCCCAAGAAGGGGGATCTAATACATAAAGAATCTGCTGGTACATCATAATGGTCCAGGGGGGACATAATTTTGGGATGTACTCATGATCATGGAATGACTGATCTCAATAACTGATACACTGGAATGACTATTGAATTGCTGAAACTGAAGGTGTCCAACATCTGTAGAGACGTAATGACTGTGAGCCATCTCTGGGAAGTATTTGTAACTGTATACTCGAGGGAGTATAAAAGTGGGGTATATCTGAATATTGTCGCCATACGCAACCCGAATATCTATAGGAACAGTGTAACTGGTTGTATCCATAGGTAGACTCTCAAATGTGGAGGAGTCAGAAGGTATTTGGGGTCTTCAACTAATAACTGAGCGGACCAATGCCCTGTGCGAGTCTCAACGATGCGATCAAGGTGTTGAAGTCATGCATGTGAGAAACAACCATTTGGAGAGGCACAGAGGACTCTTCTCGAAATAATTCATAGGCACTCATCATAAATGGTGATGAGTCCAAGACACAGGGACCTCTAGGTCTATCCTTTGGAATAAATTTGGTTGTCGTCGACAGAGGGAGACTAGCAACTAATCAAGGCAATGATGTTTCCTTGATAGGAGCGCGAGGTGTAGAACTGAAGTGTGGTAGTACTGATGGTAGGACTGACATACTTGTGGGGAAGGGAAGTAACTGGGGTCAATGGGTAGACTCAAACTTCCTTTGTTCAGAACATGATGACATGGTTGACCTGGCAGCGTAGGGAACTGACTTATAGGTTTGAGGATCATAGCTTTTAAGGACTGAAGTGTATGTATGACTCTGGTGGGGAATCAAGTTGGTGGATGTTGTCGAGGGGTTCTCAGGGTGACATACTGCAGAATACTCTAAACAAAGGCGACCAAAATGGGGAAGCTGCCATATGAGTAGATGTGATCTGTTGTGTCACCGAGAAGCACCATTGGGTCCTTCTTCGTAGTTTTAATGAGCTCCAAGAAGGGATAAAAGTGTGCTCTAAAATGGTACTGTCCTGTGGATTTGTGAGCCCAGGACTGTTCGTGCTCATTGGTGCTTTCATTTTTAAGGAGTTTGAAAACGATAAGAAGACTCTGCAGTGGTTCTGACTACTGTCCTGTTGGTTTTACAAGCCCAGGATGGTGATTGCTCGTGGTCGCTTTCATTTTTAGAGAGTCTGAAAGCGGTAAGTGGACTCCAATGGTGTTCTTTTTCGTAGTTTAGTCTCCAAGGCCCGAAAAAGCATAAAATGATGCAGATAGAGAACTCTTCTAGCCGATGTGACTAGAGTATTCTTTTTTCGTAATTAGTCTACAAGGTCCGTAAAAGGGGTAAACTTATACCAGGTAGACGCCCTTTTAGATACGTTTAACGAGCATGAAAGGAAGCAAGGTTGCTCGGCAATCTTTTCATTGTTTTAGGAGTCAGAAAAGAGCTTAACAAAAACTCCCTAAGTGCCTTTTTCGTAAAAGGGGTTGCTCGGCCCGAAAAAGGGATAAAATTATACCGAACAAAGAGGGATTGATGGGGGTGAGAAAAAGGTCTGAAGCATCATCATAAGCGTGGAAAACTGAATCCGGCGATATAAGGCACGTCGAAAATGGAGGACGACCGATGTGGTACGCAAACCGAGGTGACAAGGGGGCATGGGAAAAATGCCCAAAAAATCTAAAGGTGAAAGCGAGAAATGATCTCAAGCATCATCACGAGCGCGGAAAACTGAATCCGGCGATATAAGACACGTCGAAAACGGAGAACGGCCGATGTGGCATGCAAACCGAGGTGACGAGGGGGCATGGGAAAAATGCCCGAAAAATCTAAAGGTGAGAGCGAGAAATGATCTCAAGCATCATCACGAGCGTGGAAAACTGAATCCGGTGATATAAGATACGTCGAAAATGGAGAATGGCTGATGTGGCACGCAAACCGAACTGACGAGGGGGCATGGGAAAAATGCCCGAAAAATCTAAAGGTGAGAGCGAGAAATCGATGATGATCTGATGGAGAAGATTCAGACTGATCCGGGGGTGCGACAGACTCTGGCTATGAGCGGACTTTTGAAGTTCGCTCAGATCCCATGTATTCGTTCAGTGAGATGGCTCCTGAACAAGCTAGTGAGTTGGTGGGTGCCGGCGGAGGGTGCTTTCATTATTGGGGGTGAGAGGTTAGAGATCACCCTCACGGATGTCTATTTTCTGACTGGATTGCCTCGTTTGGGGGAGGTGGGCGATCTCTTGGCGAGGATCCCGCCGGGTGTAGATATGGAGGACTTGTTACAGACCTTCTGTGTTGATGATGCCGTTTTGCAGAACAACTCTATTAGTCTGCGATCCCTACGTGAGTGGGATATGCGGGTTGTTGGGGCATGTGTTCTGCGGATATTGGGTGCTGCTACGCCACATCATTTGTCTGGGGGACAAATAATGTTGGTAGATTCTGTTCTTCGGGGGACTTACTATGCCTGGGGGTAGATGTTTCTAGCTAGTGTCCGGAGAGATCTGGACAAGGCCATTCGAGAGGGAGGAGAGTTTTGTTATTCCTCCTTTCTATGTTGTTTCTTCTTCGAGCGGTTGCCAACGTTGCGACCACGGGTACGCATTCGTGCTGGTCTGGTGAGTGAGCCTCGCATGATGCGGTGGGGGCAGATGATGCCTCGTGTCGGCGGTGGTGTCCGCGGTTTCTTTACAGAGGATTTTTATGAGCAGTTGGAGCAGATGCCCCTGCTGATTGAGAACTATCCCTATGCCGGCATGGACTACTGAGGCGACCCCGAGATGCCTCGTTCCCTAGGACAGGCTTGGAGTTTAGACGGTATGTTTTGTGTTATATTGTATACTATATCATGTGTTGTTTGAGTTATCATTTATGATTATAGTTGGATAGTATATGATGGCTTACTTGCTTTGTGCAGATGTTGGTCCAGTGCCACCGACCGACTACGTGGCTCGTCGGGGGCGAGCGATGGTGGTTGCAGCGGTACCACCTCCACGCGGTGGAGGATTTGCGGCTCGTGGGTTAGGGGTTGGCCCTGGAGATGACGCCATAGAGGGTGTCAAACAGACCTTCGACAGGATCCTAGATGGACTCCCTGAGGATGGTTGGAGAGACCTGGATCAGGATATTTTGGAGAGTTGCTTCGGTGCGCCGCCTGAGTGGCGGTCGCTCCTGTTGAGGACAGCGGCTTTTGTGGCAGAGCACAGGGGTGGTGCTCGGGATGTCCCGGCAGGGCCAGCTGAGATGAGGATCCGTCTACGGGATGATCCAGTGGGGCCGGCAGAGCGGAGAGTTCGGGCTCATCATGAACCGACGGGGCCAGCGAAGGAGGAGCCGGAGGAGCCTAGGGATCCTGATGAGTAGATGATATTGTATCCTTCCCCCAAATGCTGATGAGCATATGGGGAAGCATTTTTGTATGACTGATGTATTTTTTGTATATCGGGTGCTGAGGGCACCTATGATATGTTGACTATTATGGTTTATATATATATGTGTATATATATTTGGATATATTGTCGTGTATGCACGTGGATGCACATTTTGTCTTTAATATATGCCCGTGGAGGCACATGTTATGCACATGGATGCAGTATTTTGTTATTTGTATATGCCCATGGAGGCACATGTTATGCACGTGGATGCAGTATTTTGTGAATTGTATATGCCCGTGGAGGCACATGTTATGCACGTGGATGCATTTTGTTGATGGATATGCCCGTGGAGGCACATGCTGTACACGTGGATGCACATTTTGGTTATGACATGATTTGATTGGTGTGCCATTCGAGGACATTGTTGGCCATATGGTCTGCTACACTATTGAGGTGTCTTGGGACATGCGTGAATGAAATGGATTCAAACTATCTAACCATTTGTTTAGTGCGAAGGAATTTTCTGAAAAGACAGGGATCGCGTACCTGGTAATCATTGTTGAGCTGGGAAACCAGGAGCCATGAGTCCAAGAAAACGTTGAGGTGACGGATGCTCATTTGGAGAGCTGCGGCCAGGAGACCGGTCACGGCATCGTATTCAGCTTGGTCATTGGTGGCGGCACCTAAACATACTCCGTCAATGTGAATTAACTCATGTGAAGGGGAGTATATTACCCAAGCTGCGGAGGCGAGATTGGGAGACCAACGGCTTGCACCATCAGCGAAACCAACATAGCAGAGTGGAAGAGGATCCATCTGTGGTCATGCAGAGAAAAACAAATATTTAGGTTTTTTTGAATTTTTTGTGATGAACAGAAAGTAAGCCTATACTAGAATGGACGATGGTGTCCATCAGATTTTCTATGGGAAAAATCGTTTAAGGTACAACCCGTTGCGTGGGTTGCGTAGGGGATTGCCTTCTGAATCGGTCAGAATGTATGCCCCCTGCCCGAGGCAAGTGTGTATGATGTAGGGGCCTTGCCACATAGATACAAACTTTCCCTTTCCGATTTTGTCGTGGGCTTGATCGTAAGCGAGGACAAGGTCTCCCTCAGAAAAGGTTCTAGGGTGGACGTGTTTGTCGTAACTTAGTTTTGATCGTTGTTTGGCTGCTTCCATGTTTTGAATAGCTGTGCGTCGCTCTTCATCGGCCTGCTCTAGGAGTAGTAAGCGTTGCTCAATCGGGGAAGTGTCTGGTAGGAGTTCAACGGTGATATGTAAGGCTGGAATCTGACACTCGATAGGGAGGACGGATTCGACACCATGAACTAAATGGAAAGGGGTAAAACTGGTGGCGGTTTTGGTTGAGGTGCAGTAATCCCATAGTGCCGGGAAAAGCATGTGGTGCCAATTGGATTTGTGTTTGTCTACAGTGCGTTGGAGAATGGTCTTCAAAATTTTATTGATCGCTTCGACTTGGCCGTTTCCTTGGGGATAGTAGGCGGAAGAGAAATGGTGGTCAAATTTCAACATGGTTGATAATTCCTTCCAGACGGCATCTTCGAAGTGAGAGCCGTGGTCAGAGACTAGTTGCTTCGACACTCCGAAACGAGTGATAACATGGTTGAAGAAAAACCGTGCTGCAGTGTCGGCCTTGCAGTTGTAAGTCGGCATGGCTTCTGCCCACTTGGTGAAATAATCTATGGCCACAACGATGTGTTTGTGACCGCCGGCTGACGTGGGGTTGCAGTCAAGGAAGTCGATGGCCTATTTGCAGAATGGTCCGACAGTGATGACTGGATGAAGGGGGGCGGAGGGGGGTTCTTGCTTTGGGAGCAAAGAGTTGGTAGTTTTGGCAATGCTTGACTGTGGTGATACAATCAGTAAACAATGATGGCCAAAAGTAACCTTCCCGAATAATCTTCTGGGCGGTGGCCATGCCGGAGAAATGGCCTCCGCAGGAACCGCTATGACAATCATTGAGGACTTGTTCTACCTCCTTATGGGATAGGCAGCGGCATAGGATGGTATCAACGCCGGGTCGGTAAAGTACATCCCCTAACAAGAGGTATCTGGGGGCATGGTGTCGTATGCGACGGCGTCCATCACAATCGATGTTTGGTCGAAATTTTTGTGTGCGGAGGTAAATCAAAATGTCTCCGTACCATGGGTCGTCAGACGAAATGATGAAGATTTGTTCGTCAATCAGATCCATCTGGATAGCGGGTGATGACGAAGAGGACAGGAGGTCGGTGATGAGGTGAGCAAGCGCGAGGGCTTTGGTGCTTTTAGGAGTTCTGAAAGTAAGGTCATATTCCTAGAGGATAATGACCCATTTAGCAACACGACCTTGTAGGAGCCGCCGGGTTAGGAGATAGACCATAGGGTTGGAATCAGCCACAACCGTGGTATGACTAAGTAGAATGTAGTGCCGCAATTTTTGTACGAAAAAGACTACAGCTAGGGCTAATCTTTCCTTGTATGGGTAAGGTAGGGGCGGGCTAGACAAGATCTGGCTGACATAATATATCACATGCTCTTGGTGAGAGGCATCTTCTTGGACCAAGACTCCGGACACGGCATGTTCAGATGCCGAAACTTAAAGGGTGATGTCTTGAGAGAAATCCGGAGGGGATATCAAGGGGGCTTGTGTGAGAGCTTTCTTGAGGGCTTCGAATGCCATGTCTGCTTGCTCATCCCAAACAAAGGGTATGTGGGTACGCAGTAAGCGTAAGAATCCATGGACTTTGGTGGTGTAATCAGGAACAAAGCGCCTAAGGAAATTGGACCTCCCTTGTAGACTCTGGAGCTACCGAAGCGTGCGAGGAGGGGGAAGTTCTAAGATGGCTTTGACTTTTAGGGGATCAACAGTAATTTCGTCTTGGGAAATAATGAAACCCAACAACCGTCCTGCCGAAACGCAAAAGACACACTTGTGTGGGTTCAAGCGGATTTTATATTTGCGACAATTCAGGAAAACTTGCTGGAGTTCGTTAAGGTGGTCTGATCGTTTTCGGGAACGAGTTGTAAGGTCATCCAGATAGACTCGCAGGATATGGACCAAGTCATGAAAGCAATAGGTCATGGCTCGCTGGAAAGTGGCACCATCATTTTTAAGGCCGAATGGCATGACGCGATAGGCAAAGGTGCCCCATGGGGTGGTGAAGGTAGTCTTGTACTGATCCTCCTTGCGGATGTGAATCTGGTTATATCCGGAAAACCCATCCATGAAAGATAGGACTTCATGGCCCGCACACTCATCAATGAGTTGGTCAATGAATGGTGTGGGGAAATTGTCTTTTGGACAAGCGTGGTTTAAATCGCAAAAGTCAGTGCATACTCTAAGGGTGCCTTGCTTTTTGTTTACGGGAACGGGGTTCAACACCTAGGTGGTGTATGGAATAGGATAAATGAATCCTACTTTGCGAAGTTTCTCGACTTCAGCTTTAACAGCGGGGAGTTTGGAAGGATGAATGGGTCGTTGTTTCTAACGAACAGGGGGTACCTCAGGCCATGTATCAATGTGGTGCTCTATAATGGTGGGGTCAAGACCAGGCATTTCGGTATAGGACCAGGTGAAAACATCCCGGAATTCTTGATAAAGCTTTTTATACGCCTGAGTTTCTGCTTGAGTGCAAGATGCGCCCAGCGGGATGAGCTCAGGTTTCCCTAGTGTTGTGGAAATATCTATTTGTATAATGGGGGAAATGTTGGACATGTTCCCTTCTTCGAAGGCATCCGGTGCTGGGATGGGGTCCTTTAACCAATCGACCTTAGAGGGTATGAAATCTTTTGATTCGACCGATAACTGGTTGGATGTGGTGGATGTGGATGCTTCCGGGAGGAAGTACGAGCGATGATGCATGTCATCCCAAGGGTAGTCGGGTTCAGTAAGTGTCTCCAAAATTTGCTCATCAGTATTGAAGTAGTCAGACCATAAATCAAGGGGTTCTGGTTTGAAAATTGTTGAAATCATATAGATTGTATTGACTTCTTTCGACGAGGATGATGGTGGGGGGTATATCTCCTCGATGAGGGGAGGAGATATCTCCAAATCGACGTTGTTTAACTCGTACAATGCTGCTCTATAGTCCGGGAGATCAGGACAATGGTGAGAGTAGTGGCCGTACACACTGCATATGGCACAAGGATGGTTGGTGCATAGTGATCTGTCGTGAGGCTGAGGAGGTGGCTCTAGTCTAACTACTGGGGTGCTGATGTCATCGTCTAACATATTCATATGCTCCTGGAGCACTGGTAACTGTGGGAATTGATGAGTTGGATGGCCTATCTCATCGCACAACGAGCATTTAGGAGGAGCTCAAAACACAGGTGGGGGTTTGACTGCCTTAGGAGGTGGTATAGCAGTGTACGGTTGTGGACCTCTACCCCCAGTGGGATTGATGAGAGGAGGAGGATTCGTTGACGATGAAGGGATTGTGACACCAGGAGGAGGTTTTGTTGATGCCGAAGGGATTGTGACACCAGGAGGAGGTTGAGTAGTGGTAACAATAGGTTGTACCGGTTGGAGGATGACGTTTGGTGTCGGAGGTGGAACGGGAGGGGGAATGTACCACACGGGTAATCCCAAATTTCAACCGGGGAGACTAAGGCTAGCCATAACCAGGGAACTTACCACGCCCGAGGGAGGGAATAGGAAGGGGATAGTGTGAATAGGTGTAACGCCAATGTGACTAGGGACCAATGATGGTTTGGGTAACAAGGAGGGTTGATTACTGGGTGTTTGTGAAAGGGTGCAAAGGTTCGCGACGTGGGCCTCTAGTAACAGTGGTGGAATGGACTGGAAGGTAGAGGTCATCGGTGCCTCGGAGTAAAGTCCGGGTCCTACTGAGGAAATGAATGAGGTAGTTGCACCACAAACATGTTGTTCAACCATGGGGAGAACATTTTCAGGTGTGGCGGGGGCCTTGGGATCGTAATAGGTGAGCTGGTCGACCTTGACCACGTGTCCCTCATGGGGGAACTGCATGGTGTGAAATACAGATGAGGAAACAGCCCGCATGGCATACATGTAGCTGCGACCAAGTAAAAGGTTATAGTCTAGTTGGGCATTGATGACCTCAATGTCAATGAGCATGGTTTTACCCGCCAGCTGGACGGGGACATTAGCTAATAGACCTTGGGGTTGTGCCGAACGGCCGTCATAGGCTCGCAATGCAGTGGTGGACTGCTGGAGAGTAGGGGATCCCAAATTTTTCCAGACGAATGTGGACATGATGCATGTGGAGGCCCCTTCATCGATAATGCACCGATGGATGACAAGATTCCGAACAGAAACGGAAACTTGGAATGCTAAAGAGGAAGGCAGGCGTGGTTCAGATTGGTCTGAATCGAATACGATCAGCTGTGAATCATTGGGGTCAATGGCGCTAATGGCAGAGAGCAAAGTTTTGCACTGCGAAGGACAGTTTTTCAAAACTTCTAAAGCAGACATGGCTGCAGGAAACTGGGCTAAGTCGTCGACAATGTTGTAATTCGACGCTGTGCGAGCATTGGGATTATTGTTGAGACGATGAAGTGGGAAGCGAGGTGCTTTGGAAGCGCCATCAAGTGGAGCCGGAGGTATACGTAACGTTTGATCTGTGGGATTAATGTTAGTATTCTTGTCGGCGAGAGGGGTTTTAGAAGTGGAACCATATTGGTTCCGACGTGTTTGGAGGTTAGCATCGGCAGTTGACATCATCAACAAATGGTGAGTACCTGAATCGAACATGGGTTGATCAGGGGCTGCATAAGTGATCTGTTGTGGTGGCACGTTGCCCTGAGGGGGGGCTAACGGTTGAGTGTTTACTACACCTTGGTTTGGAAAGGGGTTTTGCAGCACCAAGGGTTGATGTTGAGGTGGTGGAGGGTTGGGTAGCGGCTGAGGAGCCGCTTGCCCTTGACGATGTGCATCGTCGGTCCAGAGTTGCCGAGCTCGTTCCAAATGTGGGAAAGAATGCGTGTAATGACCGTAGACTCCGCAGACAGAACAAGGGTGGTTTGTCCTGAGGTTATTATTTCTAGGCTGCTTAGGATTCCGATCCGGATTGCGGTTGGGAGGAGCAGCATTGTTATTCTGTGGAGGA
This sequence comes from Larix kaempferi, assembly GCA_027924585.1. Classification (NCBI taxonomy): domain Eukaryota; kingdom Viridiplantae; phylum Streptophyta; class Pinopsida; order Pinales; family Pinaceae; genus Larix; species Larix kaempferi. Next base: position 12,922,625 of record BSBM01000368.1, read on the forward strand.
TTAGGAGGTGGAGGACCTTGCTGATGTTGTTGGTTATTACCACGATTACGACCTCTACCACGGTTCTGTTGCGCACCTTGGTTGCGCTGGTTGTTTTGGTTCTGGGGCTGGTTGTGCTGTGTATACACTTGCCCTTGAGCAGTGGGAGGATTTTGGTTCGTCGTAGGTGTGGGAGCAGGTTGTGGTGGATAATAAGTCTGTGGGGCTGGAGGTGGTCCAGTTGCCTGCTGGGGTTGTTGATAACCCTGAGCTATTGGATGTGTTGGATTAGATGGTGCAGCTTGCTATGGGTACTGCATCTGTTGTGACGGTAACTGAATGGGGTTCTGTGTAGCAGGTTTGGTTATAGTATGTAGGAGGAACATATGCTGATGGCGTTTTCCCGTAGCAATGTTGTGGACAAGAGGGTCCATGAATGTGATGGGTCTGGTTTGTTGGAGCGTAAGAAGTTGTGGCTCCGGAACTGGATGTAGCCCTAGAGAGGTCTGGGGCGGGCATGGTGCTCACCATGCTGAAGGGTTTAGCTTGTGGTGTGATTTGGCCAATAATGCTATCAGCGGCATGTGATGCCCCCAGCGCGTCCCCGCGTGAAGAGTCGCCTCGTGGGGCGTCCGGTATGATTGTGTATAGATAACCCGACTGGGCGTAAATGAGATCAAACTGTTGGGCTTTGAGGATGGCCTCTTCTTCAGACTGGGGTCTTTCGGATGCCACATCCTTCGCAATGAGAGGGAGGAGGGATTTTAGGAACCAATCCAAAAAGATACAATCGTCTAACTTGATTTTGCAGAGGCTTCAGAGTCGACGCCACTCATGAATGTGGTCAGTGATGTGGGTGGCCGTGGTTTGTCTACAAGACAGTAGGATCTCGACTCCCGCGTCATAGCGGACAGGTAACTGGAAGAATTGCAGGAAGGTCGAGGCAAGGGAGGTAAAGGAGGCATGCGTCCCATGGGGCTGCTCGATATACCACTTAGCTGCAGAGCCGTTGAAGGTGCGCCGTAATAGACGGAGGTGGACAGAATCGTCCACTATGGAGTTGGAGGAACACCATAGATGGAAAGACATGATATGGTTCTGGGGGTCCTCACCTGCGTTGCCCTCAAACTTAGGGATGTCGGAGGGGAGTTTGGTGGGCATGTGAGGCCACATAGGATCGTGTCTGATAGGGTCATTGGTGAGTCTGGCTAAGTCTGGTAAGTTCAGACTCGCCATGTACGGTAAGCTAGCAGATGTAGTGATGGGGACTGGGACATGCCTAGTCATGGTGGTATGATGTAGGGGTCCAGTAGCGCCTAAAGGTATGCTAGGTATTACAGGTATGTGTCCTGCAATAGGTGTGTTCTGGTATGGGCCAATGCCTCCAAGTGCAACATGGGTTACACTTGGGTTAGGAATAGTAGTGGTGATTCCTGGAATCTGGGTTGTGGGAATCAGAGGGGGTGTGACCCCTATGTTGGGCATACCCATAACAGGTGGTGGTCCTGTGTTGGGAATTCCTATAACAGGAGGTGGCCCTATGTTGGACATTCCTAAATGTGGAGTGTTGCCCATATTGGGCATACCCAGGGGGGTGGTTGTTGCCATGGATGGCACTGTAGTAGAAGGGTCTGTAGACATCTCTCCTATGGTGCTGGTAAAGAGTGGATCAAATGGTGTTCCAGACATAATGTTGGTTGGGAATAACTCTGTGGGGTTTTCGGATTATGCCTCTAAATTAAATGTGAAGTGAGGCGTGTCAGAATCGGATGACTATCTAGTTGAGCGACGATGTGTCGAGTCAAGGGATAAGGCTCGGCGTCGGTGACGTGGCAAGCCAAGTAGACTGAACTCTGGGAGTTCGCCCTGTAGACGACGAGAGCATCTAAAATTCTCAATGGTGAGAAAATAAGTTTTTGTGGAAAAATCTGTATGTGTAAAATGGTAATATATGAAAAACTCAAAACCCTAATGCAACCAAGGGTGCAAGAAGGGGAGTGAAAAATGAAGACTCTCAGGCCAAAAAATCAACCTCAAAAAAGGCACTTATCCTAGTAGCTGTGCTGCAATAAGTGGAGGGATGCAACAAATGGTCAGAGTACCAACATGAAAACAGCTTCTAGAAAAAATAGGTGTAAATAGACCAAAGGTGGGTTGAATCATGCAAACACCTAACTAAAAGTATTGTAAATCAACAAACTATATTCTCTACAAGGTGATGAAATCCAAGTCAGACAATATTGAGTGTTAAGTCCACGGCTAGATATCCCCCTACCGGGAGGGACACCGGGTAATCAATCCTAAAGAATGGCTACTAGGATACTCCGTTCATGACGCGTCGAGAAAAGGTAAATCTGCCGTTTGGTCCTTGATCGCAATACCCCAATACAGGGATATCCCGAGAACTGCGAATGGTAGCCCTTCGGTTACTGAATGGATTTCGGTATTCCACTCAGGCTTCCAGAACCATCCTCGCGACTTCAACCCTCCTAGGGGATAGGCCTTCCCACAAACCGGTTGTGACCGCACCAATAAGTACTAAGAGATTTTAGCTCCCTAAATGGACAACTTCTATGTCTCAGATATAATAACTGAGGGGTGTTATTGGAACACCTATCCCCTCAATACTACCTAGCTACAAAGTTCTTTTAGTGTTCCCCAAGTGGGGTTAAAAGTGAGTTGAAATTAGGGTAAGTTTTAAGGCTCAATTTAAAATTAGTGTTCGATTGGGTGCACGTGTGGTATTTTAAACTGAAAATTGAAAAAGGTAAATGCTAAGTATTCAAAAAACAAAGGATCTTTTGAAAACAAAAACAAATTTCATGACTTTTTCAATAAATGGAAATTAAATGTTTTTCAAGGACTATTCGAAAAACAAAGGATTTTTCAAACAAGAAAGCAAATAATATAACTTCTTTTCGAAATAAATGGATTTCGTTTTCAATAATTGCTATGGGCAAAATTTTAAAGAAGCAAACAGCAAAAAATTGTAAATCTAGATAAAATGCAAAAATATATCTTTCTTTCAATTGATGAAATTTTTTAAAAAGACTTCTTTCACATGTGCATTCTAAATAGTAAAATTTTTTGATGGCAGTAAAATAAGCAGGATTTCTAATACTGGAAAATGTGCTATGTGGGCAAAAAGTACAGTAAGAAATTAATTTTTTAAACGATTCGGCCGAATGAAAAAATTAGCATCGCGGGTTCTGACAGAAAAGCCGCGATGGACCGTGCGGGTTTCTGTCGCACAGTCGCGATGGACCGCGCGGGATTTCGACGCACTGTCACGATGGACCGCGCGGAAAATGTCCGCGAAGCCGCGCTGTGCAGCGCGCAAATAAGCCACGAAGCCGCGGGGAACCGCGCGGAAAAGGGCCGCGCAGTCAGGGTGTGCAGTGCAGTAAATGAACGCGAAGCCGCAATGTACAGCGCGCAAAAAAGCCGCGAAGCCACAGGGGACCGCGCGGAAAAAGGCCGAAAAGTCGCGATGGACCGCGCAACTGTCAGGCTAAAAACCGCGAGGCGAAAGCCGTGCACGGAAGCCGAAAAACGAACCTGAAAATTGATAATTTCGGGCTGTTAATGGCAATAGATGGGGCCAATAACTAGAGGAGCAATGGATCTGTTGTCTAGGATGGCAGATCTATGGATCTAAAGGCTAAAAACTAATAAAAAACTAAGATTGAAAGCAAAACTTGAGATCTATTGTTCAAAGCCAGCAGAGTCGCCAAAAAATTGTTGGCCCGATTTTGCAACCAGGCTTAGTGCTATGGGCACCTGCTAACTAGTAGCAGCAGTTTCAATAGAATTAAACAAGAAACTAATCTAAACAAAACTAATCATGGATGTATGCAAGAACATAAGCAAATAATGGAAATATTTTAAAAACAAGAACAAGAAAATGTGAAAGAATAAATTTGTGTTTAAAAATGGGGCAAGCTAATGCTTGCAATAACAATACCTCAAATGGTGAAGGTTGATGTAGAGCAACTCCCAAGATAAGTAGCTCCAAGCTCCAAGAGGTCTCCTCCAAGGTTGCTTACAATGGCCAAAATACTCAAGGGAGATTTCGGCAGCATGAGGATGAGATAATGGATGGATGTGAAATGAGGAGCCCCTACCACCTTTTTATAGGTTTTGGTGGTGGGGAATACCATTTGTGGTTTTGTGGAAACCAAATGGTATTGACCAACATGGTTTAGGTACTTTTCCCTCCTTTTTCCTTTTTTGAATAAAATTAATATTTTTATTCCCTTTTTAATATTTTTGGGAATTTGGACCCTTTTTGAGGGTTTTTTATGCTTTTTAGGAAAAAATAATCTTTTTTAGTGGGAAAAGGGGTGTACTCAGGTCTTTTGGTGACCTTTTGTTGGTTTCAGAGGCTTAGATGGTGAAAAAGTGGACAAATGGGTCATGTGAATAGGGAAATGAGCTAGTGAGCACTTTTTGGGTGTTAACAGTGCTACACATAATTCTTCACCATAAATTCTTAATTGGATATAGAAATACTTTCTTTTCCTCCTCAGAAAAAATTTTGTAGTCCATTTATATTGATGATGAGCCACCTTGTACATAAACCATCAAAAGTGTTGGCCTTTCAACCATATAGTTATTTACATTTAAAAAAACAATATAAATTGTCTACCATATGACTTACAATAAATACATCAGGAATATCCTCTTGTATCAATACTTCTATGTATATGATTCTTCATAATATCCAAAAAAAATAGAAAGGAAACAACCTTCCTATCAATAATAATAATAAATGTGTGAAAAAGAAAAAGAAAAAAAAACTTGTATCCCTTTTTCCATTGTCCAGGATGTGGACCAGGATCATGTTTGGTCATAGTGTCAATCTCCATCTCCCATATTTTCCAGGAGACCTCTCCTCACTGAATACCTAACTTGGACAGTTGATATACCAACTGATTTATTTCTTTGTATATATGCTCTAAAGTGATCTCTTGGAAGAGAATAGTCAATTTGGTAATTTCTCAATAGATTGGCTTAAGTAATATGTTCCTTGGATATCTCCTCAATTTCATCCAATCTATCACTACTTTTCAGTCCCCTAAAATTAGCACATTCTGAACACCAATCATATTTTACAATCCTGGTGATATTTTTAGTGACATTAGTTCAGCTCTGTTGTTTCATGTTTGTATTGTCACCTAGCCTAGCAAAAAGCTTTATCCAGTGAAAATCTAAGAGGCATAGAATACCTGCCCCTCCACCCTAAGTTGGTATACCTTGTGAAGGATCATAAAAATGTAACCTAAGATGGATATAGAAATGCTATACTTCATTGAAATTTGATATTCTTACCAATGGAACAACTTTAAGTATTTTCAAACCCACTCGAGGCCTTCATCACATATGCCCCTTAAGTTTAAGTCGGTATTTCGAGCACGAGAAGATGGCATGTAACATTAAGGGGATCATGTTAGAAAAGGATATTTGGATTATTCACATTATTTCCATGTATCACATTTTGTTATTTCGAAATGCACCAAATAAAGAAGTTAAGGCTTGATAAGGAAATTTTTTTCATTCGTATACAAAATATTTGATATGTTTTCTTGAGGTGGAAATGGGTAAGATACATATGGTTTTAATGTGTGTTATAATATAAATTCAATGGGTATATTTGGGGATAAATTTATATATAATAGAAAGTTGAGTTTACATTGCAAATGAGTAAGAATATATACACATAAAAGTAAAAGTAAAAAGATAAGTGTATGTGTGTGTAGTAACTTATTGATGATGATGATGATGGTTAGCATCCACTGAAATTAACATTGGTCTATCATATTTTAAGACGATCATTTTGATTGCTGTAAAATTTTATTTATATGCTCAAATAGCTTAGAAAGAAGCGTTCCTAGGTCATCATAGTTTTGACAAGTAAGAAGGTTAGTGAGGTTTGTATTGTAGAAAATATTATGAAACTACGATCTAATGTGGGTGTACGCAAGGAATTCCAAGAGAAAATTACTTTCATCCTCAATGCTCGTATCCTCACAAATATGACAAATCCTTTCCACCCACGGTCTTTTAGGAATTGTCCAGCGCCCTGTTTCACTATGAAGCTCATGAGAGTTCGTTCCTGTCTTAGCTATATTAATTTTCTTCTTCGAACTAGTTAAAATAGAGAGGTAATTTTGATCTTCCATATTAGGGTTGGTGACCTCCTTATAATATCTTAATTTCCTTTTAACCTCTATTTCTTTCTAGCCCCACATTTTCTCTTTAAACTTAGATGTGATAATATTTTTAATGATATTTATATCTTGCAAAGTGACATTTTCATTGATCTCTCAATGGTTTAACATGCCATGACGTCTTTATACTAGCCTCTGTTGAACCGGAAAAGTCCTGATTGGATTTTAAAGAAGCTTTAGGAAGTCTTTGCTCTCCCATGTTATTTATCATGTGCTTGTATATCAAGTATCTAGTCATAGAGATGCTCTCGATGGGGGGAAAAGCCACTTCTAGAAGGAGAATATGGTAGGGTGTATTGCTTTTAATATTGAGGTTATATGTTATGAAACGCTTATGGATTTTTTCCATCCTTCTCCATGATTCTCTATAGATGTTGCAACCCCAAACTTCACAACCATACACAATAACATGAGTGACGAGAGTTGCAAAAATAAATTTCTTTTTATCCCACATCACAAGGTTTGTTGATTTTCAATTGTTTTCAAGACCAAATTAAGCTTTGCACCCTCCATTGATCCTTTTCTCAATGCTATAGTTTTGTTTAATCTTGTGATGAATATCAATTCCGAGATACTTGTAGGAAGACACCTCCTTCGAGTTGTTATTTTCATAGAAAAAATTAGCGTAAGTGACCTTGGACTTGATAATCATAACTTTTTTTTTTCAGGTTTAATAGTCATACCCATATTAGAGCATAAATCCTTGAGGATTCGTAATTGCTTATCCAAATCAAAGGGGCATATTTACATAAGAACAATATCATTAGCATAGAGAAGGATGATGATGACTATATCAGCTAAGGTTGTTCTAGCGCACCCTGTCTCTTCTAAACAAGCTTCTAGCTTATCTATGTAAATGTCAAAAAGTGTAGGAGAGAGGGGGAAACCTTGCTTAAATCCAATATTACAATTAACATCTTCTGACCACCCCTCATTACTCCTAACTTTTGCAATCACAGCCTCATACAAACTTATCACAACAACTCTCAACTCGAAAGGAACCTTTAGCTCTTCTAAGCACTTCCACAAGTTATTTCCAGAAACTGTATTGAGAGCCTTCCTAAAGTCCACAAAGTAGAAAAAGAGGTTGGATTTGCTATGATGACATTCCTCCACAATGAACCTAAATGTAACGAGGTGGTCCATGGTAGAGAAATTTCTTCTAAAGCCTTCCTAACCATTAGCGTGCTTGCCTTCACTTTCTATCAATACGTTGATTTTCTTTTCTATAATGATACCGTAAAGTTTGGCTAAGAGAGAGCTAGTCATAATGGTTTGATAATTATAGGGTTTATTTTTATCACTGCTTTTAAAGAGAGGAGTAAAGAGACTATGAGCCCAAGGAATAGGGAAGCCTTATTTGAATATCAGGTTGAAGAGCTTATTATACCATTTTAAGAATTGTATTCTATATTTATGTTTAATATATATTAAAAATGTAATTTTTATACAATTTGAATAATTAGGTTCTAAGAATTGTATTTCTAATATATTTATATTTAATATATATTAAAAATGTAATTTCTTTATACAATTTGAATAATTAGGTTCTAAGAATTGTATTCTATATGTATATTTAATGTATATTAAATATGTAATTTTTTTAATATTTTAATATTTAGATCATAACATTGAACTTTAATGTTCAATCTTTCATCAAAATTTCAAAGATCTAGAATCTCATTTAAAAATTGAGTTATCAAAAGGAAGATTGGTCTTTATTAGTGAATAAAATCAAACTATATATTTTTATCTCCCCGATGGGGGATATATATATTTAGTTGAACCCCTATTATTTGGATTCCATGGCCTATAAATTTTTCCTCTGGCTATAGTTCTTCTATAGTAAAAATATATATTTTATTAAATAAAATTTAAAAAAATGGAATTTTCTGTTCGATGACGTCTTGTAGTTTAATTATGTTACAGACGTATATCAAATTTAATTGCTTGGAATTAGACATGCTGCAGATACCTTTCATTACATTCCTCTGGTGTCGTTCAGGAATCACATGCATGTTGTAGAGACCTTTCATTATATTCCTTCTGCGTGGTTCAGAAATCACATGCCTTCGGTTTGAAGTGTCATTGCAGTTGACACATTTCCATAGGATGTTTTGGGAGAATGAAAGGTGAAAAAGGTGTGACAAATTTTGGTGGGACTTAAGTCTACAAATGAGAATAATTAGCAGCTTAACCATATTTTTGAGTTTAGCTTTTGATACAGAAGTTTGCTTTATAAGTGAGACTAGAAGTTCCTTAACTTTACTTTCCTTTAATAGCCCTTAACTATCTTTAACCTGATATAATTCACCATTTTTCTAATGGTTTCCTGCAACAACATTTAGTTTTCATTTCATTTCATAGCCCTCTTGATGTAGGAGCATCGGGAACTAGGAAGATCGGTCGAAGTTGATCGACATAAGGGAGCCGACCAGAGGGACCGCCGATGACCGTTCGTGAAGCAGATTGACTTGTCAAAGTCAATAAGTCAAGCAGAGAATTGTCAAAGCAGTCGACAGAGGAAAAGAGGTTGAGATTCAACATGTCAATGTCGATAGACAATAGTCGATAGTCGACATGCGGATGTTAATAGGAGATAAGTTGCCCCAGAGTCGTGGGAATTTCCAAGTGTTGTCGGGTCGTGATATTGACAGATTGGGTGTGACCCAAGTGAAGAGGAAGGGGAGGAATGGTGAAGCCTTGGGTTGCAAAGGAAGCCAACAGGTGAGTCAAAGCTGAAGGAGGACAGTATAGCTGACATGATGGTTTATTGTAGCTTGTCAGAAGGAAGCGTAGAAGTCAAGGTGAGTACTTGGCAACCGTTCAGAGTTGCTAAGGAAGTTAATGGCAGTTATTATAGGTGGGTGCAGACAAGACAGATATCATCACAGGAAAAGACTGTATAGCACGGTCGGGACGCTGACAGTTGCAGGTTTGCAGGATCATGGAAGGATCGACTGATAGAGTATCTGTGTCTCGGGGATCGCAGTGGTCTCAAGAAAAGATGCAGCTGAGTAGAAGACCAAGGAGTTGGGTCAATTGAGGGGACTTGGAATTTTGGAGAGATAGTTCCATTTTGTTGGAATTGCAGAGTAGAGTTCGGCGATAAGTTCTGGATATTGGAGAAAACAGTCACACAGCTTCCGAACGCAGAGGAGATCGAGCCATAGCTCAGAGTTCCATAGCGAACCAGGAGAGGGTGAGGTCAACACACTAAGAGAGCACACCACAGTTACTTCTGTATTGTAACGGCTAATGCCGACATATAGTTAGTTATTTGTATTTACAGTTATTTCGCATTGTAACCGATTGGTAGAAGTAATATAATCCACTTCTGGCATTTTGGTTTACATCTTGTTTGTGTGAGCATTGTGGTTGTGTCGTGTGTATTGTTAAGCAAGAAGGTTGTTGTGACAAATGGCCTTGCGTCAGTTGGTATCAGAGCTATAGTATCCTGAGAGCCAAAGGATAGATATATCAGAGCAGGAAGTGAATCTCTATGCGTAGAAGAACGTCAGTGATATTGAGCCTACAAGTGCGTTGAACAGCTCTAGTTGAGGTTGGGTAGAGTTGTACACAACTTGTTGAAGTCTAGTTGCGATTGGATGAGTGAGAGTATTAAGAGAGGTTGAAAATGGCTCATAGAAGTGTCAATGTCCAAGGACGAAGAGCGTGTGGCACAACAGTCACAGTTGATTGTGAGATGTTCGACAAGTGTGTCTGAACGATGCGAACTTTGACAAATGAAGTCAGAGCATTCAAAGAAATCCAAAAGTGTGGTTGTATTCCTGATGCGTTAAACCACAGCGACGAGGAAGTCGAAGAGGTGGAACCACGGGAAGCAATGGAAGATGAACCAAAAGAAAAACTCATCAAGCTTCTGACGGATATGAGAGATCAAGCAAAGATAGATGTTCACACCTACTCAGGGAGTTTAGACCCAGAAGACTTGATCGACTGGTTCAGAGAGATGGAAAAATACTTCGACATAGAGTAGATCGAGGATCCTAAATGGGTTAAGACTGCATGTCTGAGGTTAAAGGGTCATGCCTCATTATGGTGGGACAATGTAGAGGCTGGCAGAATCAAGGAGGGTAAGGAGAAAATCAAGTCTTGGGATAGAATGGTTTCCAAGCTGAAAGGAAAGTTCTTGCCAAATGACTATGTAATTTCCTTGTTCAGGAAGTTGCAGAACTTTCGACAAAAGGAGATGACCATGAAGGAGTAAACAGAAGAGTTCTACAAGTTGTCAATAAGGTTAGGCCAGACCGATGAAGGAGAAGAAGACATCGCTAGGTATGTGAACGGCTTGAAATATGCCATTCAGGATGAATTGGGCATGACAAGATTCAAAGCAATGGGCGAAGCCTACCAGTTAGCTCTGAAGGAAGAAGAGAAACTGTCGAGGAAATCTACAATGACCAGAGGCAAGACGATTGGTCGGGGTGTGAGGACTCTTACTGGGAAAGGAAAAAGTAGCAGTTACAGGAAGGAAACTGTTGAATATAGTCGACATGCAGAAGGGACATCGACAAGGGAGAAAGCGCAAGAAAACCGACGCGATGGTCGTGAGACTTGTGGTTGAGGTGCGTATGGTCGAGGTGTTCCATCTGACAGAAAAGGAGCTAACAGACCAGCCATAATCTGTTACAAGTGTCATGGAGTAGGACATAAGGCATATGAATTCCCAGAGAACCTACGTGCTGTAGAGGAGTCGAAACCCAGACGTCGAAGAGATGAGCAAGTTGACGAGAGGGAGGATTTGGCATCCGATAGTAGTAGAGGGGAGAAAATAAGAAACTGAAGTCTGACGATCAGCAGAACGCTGGTTTAGGAAGACAAATGCGATGAGTAAGAGCCGGTACAGCAAAGGGCCATATTTCGAACGAAGGTGCGAATAGGTGAATGGTGTTGCAAGACCATAGTTGATGGTGGAAGCATTGAGAACCTTGTGTCGACAGAGGTCATCGACAAGATCGGGTTGAAATGTCGAGAACATCCACACCCTTACAATATCTCATGGTTGCAGAGAGGACACCATATGAAGGTGACTAGATAGTTCCTGATTAAATTCAAGGTTGGTAAGTTAGAGGACAGCGTACTGTGCAACGTAATCCCAATGGACGTGTGCCATTTTTTGTTAAGAAGACCATAGAAATATGATCTGAAAATGATCTATGATGGTCAAGCCAACAAAGTCACAGTGTGGAAAAATGGCGTGCTGAGGACTCTTAAGCTAAAACCGGAGGAGCAAGGTGACGGTAAGCAGCACGAGAGAAAATTTTGGGAGAAGCGCGTGCTGATGTGTTCAGCGAAAGAATTCCTTGCGGAGGAGGAAAAGTAGTTGGAGTGTTATGCTATCATTCCGAAGGGACCATATGTCAAGAAGGAGACAATGGAGGAGAAAATTCCGATCGAAGTTAGAATGATGCTTGAAGAGTTCAAGAGATAGTGGTCGATGAGGCATCGATGGGATTTCCATCGACAAGGAGCATATCCCATCAGATCGACTTGATCCTAGGGTCGAGTCTACCACATAAAGCACCACATAGGATGAGTCCAACAGAAGGTCAGGAACTCAATCGACAGGTCCAAGAGTTGTTGGACAGAGGGTTAATCAGATAGAGTCTGAGTCCGTGCGTGGTACCAACAGTATTAGCACCGAAGAAAGGTGGAGAATGGAGGATTTGTACAATCTCCATAGCTATCAACAAGATCACGATCAAGTATCGGTTTCCATTGCCGAGAATGGATGACTTAATGGATTGTTTGAGTGGAGCGAAGTACTTTACAAAGATAGACCTGAAGAGCGGTTATCACTAGATTCGCGTTAGAGAAGGAGACAAATGGAAAACAACATTCAAGACGAAGGAAGGGTTGTATGAGTAGTTAGTCATGCCATTCGGATTGACTAATGCACCCAGTACATTCATTCGATTGATGAATGAAGTACTGAAACCATTATTGGGAAAGTTTGTCATAGTCTATCTAGACGACATTCTGATTTTCAGTCGAACCAAGACAGAACACTTGGAGCACATTCGACAGGTATTGCAAAAATTGCAGGAAGAAAAGTTGATGGTGAACTTGCAAAAGTGTTTCTTCATGAAGGAAGAAATAGTATACTTGGGATTTGTAATCTCAGGTGAAGGGTTGGTGATGGACCTAGAAAAGGTGAAGGTGATATAGGATTGGCCTTAACCGACAAGCACAACTGCAATGAGGACTTTCCATGGACTTTCCACTTTCTATAGGAAGTTCATCAAGGGATTCAGTCGGATTTTTGCATGATTGACAGAGTGTATGCGCAAAGGGGAGTTCAAGTGGACGGAAGCAGCCCAGCGAGCTTTCAAAAAATTGAAGGAAAAGGTCACTGAGAGCCCAGTGTTAGTGCTCCCAGATTTCGACAAAGTTTTCCAGGTCGATTGTGAGGCAAGTGGAATAGCAATTGGAGCAGTGTTGAGCTAAGAGGGCCAACCAATTGCATTCTTTAGTGAAAAGTTGGATGACGCGAAGCGGAAATATTCGGTCTATGACCAGGAATTCTATGCTATTGTCCAAGCATTGAAGAAGTAGAGCCATTATTTGTTTCCCAAGGAATTTATGTTGTACACAGATCACCACCGCTGAGCTATCTGAATACTCAGTCGAAGTTAAATTAGCGTCACATGAAATGGGTCGAGTTCCTACAAGGATATACGTTCATGTTGAGACATAGGTCGGGCAAGTCGAATAAGGTTGCCGACATGCTGAGCAGGAGAGTTGCATTGCTGAACATAGAGACAGTTCAGACAACAGGAATAGAGTCGGTGAAGACAGAGTATGCTACCAACGAGGATTTTATGAAAGCATGGGAGGCTTGTCGTGAACCATGGAGTGTCGACAGGAATCCATACTTGGATTATTTTGTCTAAGAGGGATACCTATTCAAGGGATGAAAGTTATGTATTCTCGGAGGATCAGTGTGAAAGAACCTAACCCTAGAGTTGCATAGCAACAGATTAGCGGGTCATTTTGGCATCGACAAAACTAGAGCGTTGGTCGAAGAAAAGTATTATTGGCCAGGGAAGGCGACAGATGTCGGAAAGTGGGTTCGACAATGTAGAGTTTTTTAGTTGGAAAAGGGAAGAAGTCAGAACATGGGGTTGTATACACCGTTTCCGGTACCAAATACCCCATGGGCCACCTGAGCATGGGTCTTGTGCTAGGATTTCCAAAGACACAGCAGGGAATGACTCAATATTTGTTGTAGTCGACAGATTTTTTAAAATGGCACACGTTATTCCATGTCGGAAGACAAGTGACGCCATAGTCATTCTTGCATTATTCTTCAAGGAAGTAGTCAGATTGCATGGGTTGCTGAAGAGTATCACATCAAACAGAGATACCAAGTTTATGGGACATTTATAGAGAACCCTATGGAAGAAACTAGACACAAAGTTGCAGTTTAGCTCAGCATATCATCCACAGAAAGATGGGCAGACCGAGGTGGTGAACAGAAGTTTGGGAAACCTTCTGAGATTTTTGACGGTCGAAAAACCCAAGCAGTGGAAGAACGTGTTGGCACAAGCAGAGTTCACATACAACAATTCTATGAAACGGTCGATAGGGTTGAGCCCATTCGATATTGTTCAAGGAAGAAGTCGACATGGAGTGGTGGATTTAGTCGAGTTGCCGACAGAAGTCAGGAAAAGTGTGGATGCATAATCATTCATAGAGAACATGAAAGAAGTTCATGAAGATGTGCGAAAGTGCATAGAAAATAGAAAAAAGGCATACAAGTTGAGAGGCGATAGGAAGAAGAGACTACAGTCGTTCAGCAAAGGAGACTTGGTCTATGCTCATTCGCGGAAGGAGATATTTCCGATAGGAACCTATAACAAGCTGAAGCTCAAGAAGATTGGACCATGTAAGATCCTGAAGAAAATTTCGGACAACGATTATGTGTTGGAGCTACCAAATGACTTGAGCATTTTACCAACATTCAATGTCTCATATCTGTACAAATTTGAAGAAGGTTCAAGAAGCAGAAACACGGAAGTGTCGAACATCAACTAGATAGCGAAGATTCCAAATTGATAAAAGGAGGAGATGACTGAAGTAATAAAGGAACACAAAGTCGGGCGTACGTGCAGTTTGCAAAAGAAGGAATTCTTGGTGCGATGGAAGGATGATGGGTTGCAGGAGGCGACATGTATTTTCGAGGAAGAGTTCAGGAGATTGACGGAGCAGTCAAGTTGTTTTCCAATTGGGGTTTCTGATGCAGGAGCATCGAGACCTAGGAAGATCAGTCAAAGTTGATCGACATAAGGGAGCATCGATGACCATTGGTTTTTGAAGCAGGTTGACTTGTCGAAGTCAATAAGTCGAGAAGAGAACCATCGAAGCAGTCGATACAGGAAAAGAGGTCGAGAGTCGACATGTCAATGTCGGCAGACGACAGTTGATAGTCAACATGTGAATGTCGATAGGAGACAAGTTGCCGCAAAGTCTTGGGAAGGTCGACGCGTTGTCGGGCTGTGATATTGACGGATTGGTCGTGAGCCAAGTGAGAAGGAAGGGGCGGAATGGTGAAGCCTTGGGTTATGAAGGAAGCCGACAGGTGAGTCGAAGCTGACAGAGGATAGTATGGCCGAGGTGATGGTTTACTGTAGCTTGTCAGAAGGAAGCATAGAAGTCAAGGTGAATACTTTGAGACCATTTGGTGTTGCTGAGAAAGTTAATGGAAGTTATTATAGGTGGGTGAATATATGACAGATGTCATCACAGGCAGAGACTGTACAACACGATCGGGGCACTGATAGTTGCAGGTCTGTAGGATTGTGGAAGGATCGACTGACAAAGGATGTGTGTCTCGGGGATCGCAGTTGTCTCGGGAACAGCAGCATCCGAGTATAATACCAGGGAGTTGGGTCAGTTGAGGGGACTTGGCATTTTGGAGAGACAGTTCCATTTTGTTGGAGTTGCAGAGCAGAGTTCGAGGAGAAGTTCTGGATATTGGAGAAAATAGTCAGACAACTTTCGAACACAGAGGAGATCGAGCCATAGCTCATAGTTCTGCAGTGAACCAGGAGAGGTTGAGGTCGACACACTGAGAGATCACACCACAATTACTTCTGTATTGTAATGGCCGAGGTCAACAGATAGTTAGTTATTTGTATTTACAGTTATTCTGCATTGTAACCAATTGGTAGAAGTAATATAAGCCACTTCTGGCATTCTGCTTTACATATTGATTGTGTGAGCATTGTGGTTGTGCTGTGTGTATTGTTAAGCAAGAATGTTGTTGCGACAACTGGCCTTGCGTCAGTTGGTATCAGAGCTATAGTATCTTGAGAGCCAAAGGATAGCTATATCAGAGCGGGAATTGAATCCCTATGCGCAGAAGAACGTCAATGATATTGAGCGTGAAAGTGCATTGAAGAACTCCAGCTGAGGTTTGGTAGAGTTGTGCACAACTTGTTGAAGTCTGGTTGTGATTGGATGAGTGAAAGTTTTAGCAGAGGTTGAAAATGGCTCACAGAGGCGTCAATGTCCAAGGATGAAGAGCGTGTGGCGCAGCAGTCACAGTTGATTGTGAGATTTTGGATGAGTGCATCCGAACGATGTGAACTTTTACAAATGAATTCACAGGGATCAAAGAAATCCAAAGGCGTGGTTCTATTCCTTATCCGTTAGACCACAACGACAAGGAAGTCGAAGAGGTGGAACCACGGTAAGCAGCGGAAGATGAACCAGAAGAAAAACTCATCAAGCTTCTGACAGATATGAGAGGTTGAGCAAAGATAAATGTTCACACCTACTCAGGGAGTTTAGACCGAAAAGACTTGATCGACTGGTTTAGACAAATGGAGAAATACTTCGACATAGAGCGGATCGAGGATCCTAAATGGGTTAAGACTGCATGTCTATGTTAGTTTTTTAGAATTTAATACATTCTGATCTAGGATCTTAACTGAAAGAACAACATGTAAGGAATATCAATCATAAGAGACAAGAGACAAGAGACACAAAACATTTCACCGGGGAAAACCAAGAAATTGAAAAACCCCGCAACTTCCTCAAAGATAGAATAAGCATCAATACAATGATCACCCTGATCAAACCCAAGAGATAGATATCTACAGTAGCATGCTCCTCCTCCACTTGTGTGCATCCTCCTCTTCTCTCACTAATGCGAAGTGAGTGAACAATAGAATGTGTAAAATGAGAGAGACACACTCTCTATTTATACAATACATCACTTGACCTTTACTCAACTAGGTCAGCCCTAACTAAACCACATAACATTATGCTGACTAGTCCAACCCCCAATAGGGTTGTCTAATAACCCTTTGACCCACATGACTCGTACAAGACCAACCCCAACAAGGTTTTCTAATAACCCATCAAGTATAAGTTACGACACTTACAATATAACTTGCGACACTTGCAAGTACACATAACGACACTTCCAATCGGAGGAATAATACATCTCCGTTGGGGATACAATAAAGTACAAATGTAATACATACAATATACAAGTGAATATATTTTGAAGTTACAAATACATCAACACTCCCTCTTAACTAGGAAGGTATTCTCTTGACACAAGTCATCAATACATATAGGCACAAGTCTTCAATACTAGAGCTGGATCATCATCATTGGATCATGGAGCATCATTGTCACTATTGTTGTACTCGTCATCTTGATCACTGGTGCTATCTCATAATTCTTCTCCTCATAGGAAGTTCTATAGAGCCATCCCTTTTCATGCTGGATGTAGGCCCACCACCTGTAGGTCTTCATCATCACTGGCCATATTGTGGAATCCTCGGGACTTATTACGTGCGTCAAAAAAACCTCAAAAGAGCATCCCAGGACTTTTACGAGCTCACTACTCAACCTATCGGATCTCCCAAGGAAATATTATATGTGACCTCCACAAAACCTCGAAAGAGCATCCCAGGACTGATTACAAGCACATGGCTCAACCTATCGAATCTCCCAAGGAAATATTACAAGTGGTCATGGAAAAACCTCAAAAGAGCATCCCAGGACTGATTACGAGCATACAGCTCAACCTATCGGATCTCCTAGGATCTTTTACATGCAACTGCACAACCTTTCCATGGCCATGGAGTATCATCCTGATACTCATTGTCATATTGATCATGTCATCTCAGCGAGCAAGCCATCAAGTAGGTACACCTCAGGACTGATTACACTGCCTCTACAAAACCTGCAAGATCTCCTAGGATTGATTACACTACCTCTACAAAACCTGCAAGAGCATCTCAGGACTAATTATATGCCTTTGCAAAACCTGTGTACCATACTGTCACCTCATTGTCTTCAGTTCACCTCATCGTCCATGGAGCACAACCCATATGCACATCACATAGAACTTACACTCACCAGCATGGGAAGACACACTTCAACCATCCATGAAAGGCTCAACACTTATATCTATGCCATGGGAAGACACACTTCAACCATGTGAGAATGAGACAACACTTATATCGCAGTGTAAAATACCCATTTTTGCTAAAAAACATTTTATGTTGGAAACATTATGTTAACTTTTATTGTAAAGTTTTATAATGGACAAGTGTCCAAGGATGAGTGTAATTGCACAATATTTTATTATTAAATAAATTAAATAGGAGACAGACAGCTAAGGAAACTGTTGAAAGAGTGTTTACTGACCCACTGGGTGAAATGGAATCTGGGGTAGAAGGCAGTGGACAAGTGGTAGCATCATGATGGAACTAACTAGCTATTGGTATGGGACAACTCCATTTAAATGTGGTCATAGTGCCCTGGAAGGTGGGACTAGAGTTAGAGGCTCATTTATTGAAAACCGACCACTAAAGACCTAGGCAGTCTATATAAGAGCCATCAAATTATGAACTGAGGTTCATCACTTTTCCTGACGAGGAAAAATACCTTGGGGTTTTGTTGTGCTTGCACCCAAGAGATTCGATGAGGGGATATGCTGAGTTGATGATCATGGAGTAAATCTTCCTGTTATACTATTGAGTGCAGAAGTTACATTGTTGAGTGCAAAAGTCATATTTTTTAGTGCAGAAGTTATACTATTGAGTGCAGAAGTTATATCACTGAGTGCCTTGCTTCTACACAGAGTCCATCTACTTAGTGGTTCAGTAAGCAAGCTCGGGGGTCCAAAGGAAGCATGTAGTTTGGCTTCTTCTTCTGGAAAAGGTTGGGAGGAACAGGCCTCCTTGGGTGTTCGTCAACCTTATCTTCATTTACAGGTTCTACTTGTCTTTTCTAATTCTAAGTAGTTAAAATTTCTATTTGCAATTATTTATTTATTGTTTAAAGGATATTATTATACAAATGCATTTATTTTAGTTTCTGACCTAATTAGGATTCTGTATAATAATGATTAGGTAAGATAAATTGAATAAATATATTTCTCTTCATTTTTCCCCATGCTATTTTTCTGCATCGTACTCTAGTACAGAGAAAGAGATTAAATACATAAATGAATGATAGGAAGATTTCCAATGAATGAATATTTTAACACTGTTGTATGTCAATAATATTTCTATTAGTATACTTCTGTAATACAATTTATATGATTAGACTCAGGTGTTAGAAACAACATTCATAAAGTAGACATTGTAGCAGTTCTGATACAGGATACACATGATAGGTATTCTTAGATTCTTTTCTCTCTCAAAAACAGTATAATATTACAATTCATTTTATCTTCTTTTGTTAATAATTATATCTTAAATAGATGCAAGGATAAACGTAACAGAAACTACAACATTTTATTTCATTTCTACTTTGGACAGGAATAGTAGAATCTAGAATGTATTGTTTTACATGTTTTCCTAAAAAATCATATTTTGTTCTGTACTATGCTCTATTTCAATAGCAGAATTAAGTATTGTTTCTCTATTTTTGTTTTCATCTAACAAATCAAATAGAGAAGCCAGGTTTAGGTGATGCATCCAATTCTACTCAAACATTGTTGAAATATTGTAGCTTCTAAGAATATTATATTTGTACTTTATTATTTCGGAGATGTTACATCCCTTCGAGGTGATCCTATTGTATATCTGGAGATGTTTATTCCTCCAATGGATTGTGGTAACTAGGGTTATTAGATCTCCCATGTGGGCGTTGGTCCTAAGTTTATTTATTAGGGGTTATTAGACCCTCTTAGGAGAGGTCAGCCCCATAGGGTAAAAAGTCAGTTGGAAAACAAGTATAAATAGAGGAGGATGCTCCTCACTTATCTCACTCATCCATCACTCAAAAAGTAGTGCACAAGTGAGAGAGAGGTCTGCATAGGAGGTAGAGAAGGAGCTCTAGTCTTGGACTACATCTTGTATTTGGTTGATCGTCTTATTGAGGAAAGCTTTGTTGGGTTTTCTACCCCATGAGGGTTTCCTAGGGTAAATCTTTGTCTATCTTGTGATTGTGTTTCTTTCAGTGATCTTTCTAGTCAAATTAGCATAAACTTAACATGGTATCAGAGCTATCCTGAATAGGACATCTTTCACAAGGTGAAAATACCTCTCTCTCTTCCTTCAGTGAAAATTAGGGTTTCTGTAATAGTTGGAATTTTTGGATTTTGATTACATGGCTAGATAGCCCTCCTCAAAATCGAACTTTTGAGCCCTAGATCGAAATTTTTGGTTGGGTAGAACTCTAGGAAAGTCAAACCCTAGTTTGAAAAAAAGTGTGAAAAACCAGAAAACCAGAACCATATTTCTACAGTAGGTCCGAAGTTCGATGGTCAAGTTTGGGGGCTGAAAAATTGAAGTTTTCATAAAGTAAGTACATCAGTCACCTCGCCTTAGTAAAGCCAATCTCTTGGTAAG
The DNA here is from genome assembly GCA_027924585.1 of Larix kaempferi. NCBI lineage: Eukaryota > Viridiplantae > Streptophyta > Pinopsida > Pinales > Pinaceae > Larix > Larix kaempferi. Next base: position 12,942,681 of record BSBM01000368.1, read on the forward strand.
GTTAGTTTTTCATTTTTTGGTAATCCCCTAGGCAAGATGGCCCCAAGCACTAAGCTTGAGGACACGCTAGAAGGTATAGAGAATTTCCGGGCATGGAAATATAGAAGTGGTATCATTCTTGAAGAGAATGATCTTGCCCAATATATCAAGGATGAAGTTGCAGAACCAGAGGAAGATGAAGCCAAAGAGAAGTATAGGAAGGACCTAATTAGGGCAAAGAGAATCATTGTTGATTCTATCAAGGACCACTTGATTCCCCAAGTGGCATCCAAGAAGACCCCAAAGTAAATGTATGATGCCCTAGGAAGAATGTATGAAGGGAGGAACATCAACAGGAAGATGAACCTAAGATCTCAGTTGAAGAGTACCAAGATGAACAAAGGAGAATCTATTCAAGACTACTTCTCAAGGGTTTCTCAAATCAAGGAACAACTAGATGCCATTGGAGATACCCTTGATGAAGATGAACTTGTAATGACTGCTATAAATGGTCTCACTAGACCTTGGGAGTCATTTATACAAACTATGTGTGCCAGAAAAGAAAGTATGAAGTTAGATGTAGTATGGGAGGATTGTATTCAAGAAGAAGCTAGAGTAGCCAATAGAGAAGCCCTCATCAAGGAAGATGACCAAGCTTTGGCCACTCACACCAAAAGAAGAAGAAGGAGTCACTTCAACTCCAAGAAGAATGGCTGCAAGGAGTCTCAACCTCCTCATAGATTTAAAAGGAAAGGAGGAGTAAGCTCAGAAAGAGACCTCTCCTCAGTTCAATGTTATAGTTGTCACAAACTAGGACACATTGCTAGAAATTGTCCTTCAAAGAAGAAGAAGAATTTTCATAAAAGACACCAAGCACATTTGGTAGAAGATGATAGTGAAGAAGAGGAAGAGGAAGGCCTCAAAAGAAGAGAACTAAAATATAAAAAGAAGAAGTGGAAGAATATGTTTTATTCTCTGCACTCTCTGGGTCTGTGACACTTGGAGAACATACATGCCTCATTGATAGTGGTGCTTCAAAGCACATGACAGGACAAAAGAAGACTCTCTCAAGACTTGAAGAGAAGACCTCTCCACAAAAGGTATCTCTAGGAGATGACTATCAACATCCCATCAAGGAAATTGGTGAAGCAAGCTACAAGCTTGATTCTAGAACCCCATTGAAGATGAAGGAAATCTTATATGTACTAGGTTTGAAGAAGAACTTACTCTCTATCTCTGCCTTTGGATAAGAAAGGCTATAGGGTTGCATTCATATATGGGCAAGTACTAATGTGGCCTAAAGGAAAATCAATTAAGGATGCAATTGTTATTGGTGAAGAGGAAGGAGGTCTATACAAACTCAAGGGTCGTCCAGAAGCTGCCCTTGTTCATGAAGCCAATAGCCCAAGTGAGCTATGGCATAGAAGGCTTGCTCACATTAACTACAAAGCACTACCTCATGTGAGCAAGGTAGTCATAGGATTACCGGACTTAAAAATTGATCATGATGGCACTTGCAAAGGGTGTGCAAAAGGAAAGAATGTCAAGAACCCATTTCCAAAGAGTGATATAAAGACCAAGAGTACATTGGAATTAATTCATTCATATGTATGTGGACCAATTCCATCCACATCCCTAAGTGGATATGAATACTATATTACCTTCATTGATGACTACTCAAGAAAGACTTGGATATATTTTCTAAAAGGAAAAGATGAAGTTTTTGGAAAATTCAAGGAATTCAAAGCCTTGATAGAAAACCACTCAAAAAAGAAAATTAAGATATTCATGATAGATAATGGTGGAGAATATACTTCAAAAGATTTTGAAGCCTTCTGTAAAGAAGATGGAATCAAGAGGGAACTAACTACTCCTTACAATCCCCAACATAATGGTGTTGCGGAGAGAAAGAATAGAACTATTATGGAAGCAGTAAAGACAATGATACATGATCAAGACTTACCTATGTATCTATGGGCTGAAGCAACCAGGACAACAGTCTATGTGCATATTAGACTATCTCATAGTGCTCTTGATTTCAAGACTCCAGAAGAAGTGTTCACAGGAAAGAAACCTGAGGTAAGTCACCTCAAGATATTTGGATGCCCAATATACATTCACATTCCAAAAGAAAAGAGGACCAACTAGATCCTTCTGGGAAGAAAGAAATATTTGTTGGATATTGTGAAGCATCCAAAGAATTTAGAATATACATCATAGGATTCCATCATATGGAAATAAGTAGGGATGTGACATTTGATGAAGAAGCATCTCTCAAGAGATCCAGGAAGTGCCAACATGAAGAAGTATATGAGGAAGAGGCACCTCCTAGAATTACAGAAGTTGCACCCTCCTCCGAAGAGACAACTCCTGAGGACCATGACATGATGGAACCACAAGAACCCCCTATTATAGAAATTTCAAGAAAGAGAAAGCCAGTTTGGGAAAGAAACATTATAATAGGAGCTGAAAAATATGGAACACCTGAAGGCTCCACTAGGATGAGCAAGAAACCAAAGACATTTTCCAACTATGTGGCCCTGATATGTGATCTTGTAGATCAAGAACCCACTAGTTATGAAGAAGCATCCCATAAGAAAGAGTGGGTAGAAGCAATGACTGAGGAGTACCAGTTAATAATGAAGAATGATGTTTGGGATATAGTTCCCAAGCCAAAGGACAAGAGTGTGGTATCCTCCAAATGGATATACAAGATAAAGCATGCCGCGGATGGCAACATTGAAAAATATAAGGCAATGTTTGTGGCCAGAGGATTCTCTCAGAAAGAGGGAATTGACTATGAAGAAACATTTGCACCAGTTGCAAGGTACACTTCCATTAGAACCATCATGGCACTTGCATCCATGATGAAGTGGGAATTACACCAAATGGATGTGAAGACAACCTTCCTGAATGGTGTGATTAAGGAGGAAGTGTACATAGAACAACCACAAGGATTTGAGGTGGAAGATGGAAGAATCCATGTGTGCAAACTAAAGAAGGCCTTGTATGGACTGAAGCAAGCTCCCAAAGCTTGGTATGGCAGAATTGATAGTTTCTTGACTAGCTTGGGCTTTACCAAGAGTAAAGCTGATCCTAACCTTTATCTCAAATTTATGGATGATAAACCTATCATATTTTTGCTATATATGGATGATCTATTTCTGACTGGGAATGAGAAACAGATTATTGAGTGCAAGAAGAAGCTCTTGTCATAGTTTGAGATGAAAGATCTCGGTTTAATGCACTACTTCCTAGGTCTAGAAGTGTGGCAAGGACCAGATGGAATCTTTCTCAACCAAGGTAAGTATGATATGGGAATCTTGAAGAGATTCGATATGTTGGAATGCAAAGCCATGGCCACTCCCATGGATTCCAACCTAAAACTATTAGCTGATGACTCATCAGAGTTGGTGGATATGACTCTGTACAGACAGATTATTGAGTCATTGATTTATTTGACAAATACCAGACCAGATATATGCTTTGCTATGAATACCTTGAGTCAATATCTAGTGGAAACTAGATGAGTTCACTTGATAGTTGCAAAGCATGTGATGAGATATCTAAAAGGTACGATATATTTTAGTCTATGGTATATTGGAGATCATGACTTCAGGCTGCATGGTTATACAGATGCTGATTGGGAAGGAAGTATATCAGATAGGAAGAGTACATCGGGAGGGTGTTATGGTCTGGGATCCGCTATGATCTCGTGGTTTAGTAGGAAGCAGTCTAGTGTGGCTCTCAGCATAGCTGAAGTGGAATATATTGTTGCTTGCTCTACTAGCTGTGAAGCAGTATGGCTTTGGAAGTTGTTATCACGATTGTTTGACTTAGAGATGGACCCCACTGTGATCTTGTATGACAACCAGAGTTGTATCAAGATGACAGAAAATCCAGTATTCCATGATAAGTCAAAACACATAGAGATCCGATATTTATACATATGGGATATGGTGCAGAAAGGAGCTATCAAGCTAGAGTATGTAAGCACTGACGAACAAGTTGCTGGCATTTTGACCAAACCTCTATCTCGAGTAAAGTTTGAGTATTTCCGAGACAAGCTTGGTGTAGTTCAGAAGGACCCTCCTCGGAAGGGGGAGTGATGTGGTCATTGATGATGAGATTGCCTGCATCAACAGTGAGGTCGATGATGTGGATACCTGGATTGGTAATATTGACAGTGAAGTCGACGAATTGTCCTTAGAATGGGTCTAAGTTGACGAGGGGATTGCATCATCCTTGAACATGTGTTCTAAAAGGATCCGTAGACATATGTCTTCGAGAAAGAAGTCCCCAGTGGACAAGAGAGATTGCATCATCCCTGGACTTCGGTCCCCTGAATTGATCTGTAGACATCTATCTTCGAGAAAGAAGTCCCTAGTGGATGAGAGGGATTACATCATCCCTGGACTTCGGTCCCCTGAAGTGATCCGTAGACATCTATATCCGAAAAATTGATGATAGGACTGCATCATCCCTGAGCGTTTAGTTCAAAATGTACGTGATAAATCCTAGATCTGATCTAGGTCACATCCAGAATGAAAAAGGACTGGCACTATGGTCGGGACTGCATCGTCCCTAGACATGGATTTGTCTTAAATGGATCAAGGAATGCATCATCCCTAGACATGGATTTGTTTTAAAAGGATCAGGATTGATCATCCTGGGAATTGGATCTGGATTGTATCGTCCATATACATGAGAGATGTCTTAAAGTGAGCAGGATTGATCATCCTAGAATTGAATCGTGTGTTGATTGTGATGATCTAGATGACGATGCTATCGATCGCGATGATCTAGATGACGATGCTGCTGATCGTGATGATCTAGATGACAATGCTGTTGATCGTGATGGTCTAGATGACGATGTTGCTGATCATGATGATGATGATGTTGATCAAATGCTCCAGTTGATGATGTGATGCTGTTGATGTTGTTATGATGATGATCAGTAGATCCAGATGATGTGGCTGTTGATCGAGATGATCCAAATGCTGTAGATCAAGAGGATCCAGTTGATTCTATGATCGGTTGATCGAGTGATCCAGATGATGATGTTACTATATCTTTTCAAGTACTGCATAAGATGAATACTCAATACTGAAGATGTTGATGTTCCAGTATTGAAGATCTTGAAGATGTTCCAGTAACTGGTTGAGTTACTGATGATGTTGAGAAAGCTTCCAATGATATATAGATGTATCATGTATGATGTAGTCGATGACTCCTTGCTCCTGCATATGTTGTTATAATATCCTTCTCGTTAAGGGGGAGTGTTGAAATATTGTAACTTCTAAGAATATTATATTTGTACGTTATTACTCCGGAGATGTTACATCCCTTCGAGGTGATCCTATTGTGTATCTAGAGATGTTTATTCCTCTGATGGATTGTGGTAACTAGGGTTATTAGATCTCCCATGTGGGGGTCGGCCCTGACTTTATTTATTAGGGGTTATTAGACCCTCTTAGGATAGGTTGGCCCCATAGGGTAAAAGGTCAGTTGGAAAACAAGTATAAATAGAGGAGGATGCTCCCACGATGCTCCTCACTTATCTCACTCATCCATCACTCAGAAAGTAGCACACAAGTGAGAGAGAGATTTGCATAAGAGGTAGAGAAGGAGCTCTAGTCTTGGACTACATCTTGTATTTGGTTGATCATCTTATTGAGGAAAGCTTTGCTGGGTTTTCTACCCCATGAGGGTTTCCTAGGGTAAATCTTTGTCTATCTTGTGATTGTGTTTCTTTCAGTGATCTTTCTAGTCAAATTAGTATAAACTTAACAAACATAGCATGAGTCATCTGGACGAATAGCCTACACTTATACAAATCTTTTCAACACCATCATTTAAAATAGAATAAGAAAATAGTTACGAATAAATTACATAGCTGCAAACAGAAACATTGGCTTTTGGCTCGCGGCCATCACTCAAAACCGACGGACAAGGACAAGTGAATTTTTCAACACCATAAGCTTAGTCACAAAAACGTTTATCATTTACACTCCCTAAGACTGAAATAATGAGCATCTCGGTATGAACATGAGACAACAGTATCAAAAATTTTATTGAAAAATATTAACAGTAAAACCATACGATTTTCTTGATTTAGATGTCTACTTTCAGAACTAGACATTTGTTATCAGGATAGCAAAACTACTATCGAGAAATCATATGTTAGGGTTTGACCACTCAGCACAAAGCTAAACCCTTGGCTCTCAAACTATTTTATTCAAGCACAATAGTTGCAAAAATGATAAACTTCATTTTCATAATAATTGGAGCATCGCTCACCGTCTCAACCACACAAGCACCATAACGTGTGAAAACACAATTCATTTATTTACCAAGAACAATAGAAGGGTAAAACCCTCTCCCCAGTTATTTTTCCTTTATAGATTTTACTTAAAAAAAAAAAACACCACAGAAACAATGACGAAGGGGTCGAGGACTTCATCCTCCCCAAGCTTCCAAACAGCTCACAAGTATTTCAATGAAGATCACTCCTCAGAGCCCAAGAAAACATGAAGTTTCAACAAAGAACACAAGAAGGTCCAATAGTCATCTAACCGGAGTAACAGAGTAACCACCGAAGCTTACCAGTCTATTTGCAGCTGCTAGTTATCAAAACCTAAGCTAGGAAGTCATTGACGAAGGGACCTGCTATTTGAAACAAGTTGTGGTCAAAATGAGTTTTTTGAAAGAATTTATTACATGTGAAATATCAATAATTGAAACTCTTAACAGAATGGAAGTGACAAGGTTCGAACCCGAGAACATTACCTTTTATTTATCTCCGGAGCAGAATGCCAAATCCACTGCAAACTGCACCCATCACTCCACCACCGAATGCAAAGGAGGGTGGAAAAACAACTCTAGAAAAACTACCACTGGACAAACAAGGAAAAACCGAGTATCGGATCAACTTTCATGAAGAATCTGACACTCACCCTGGAACCTTTGCAACACCAAATTGTTACTGTGAAACTCTCATAAGAGTATCAGTCCTTAAAGCTATCAAAAAATTCCATTTAAAGATCAACAGCTCACGGTTTTGAACCAGGGAAAATCCCCACAAACACCTTCTATCGAAACCCTGAAGGCTCTCGGCCTGTCGGCCTCTCCACAGAGCCAATACACACTACATTGAATGTCGAGGAACAATAACTTCAAAAAACATAGTGATGATTAGGGTTAGGTCACAAAGCCCAAGATCGTGTTTGATCAATGCTGGAGATCACCCAAAGGGTATCACGTAATCCTAAGCAATCCACCATAGTAAAGACATCATTAATGACCCTTGCCACCAAGGAGGATAGATCGGATAACTTCAAAACCTTAGCACTTACAGCTTGTCATATTTTTTGATTCATCACCATAACTTCATGTGCCTAGCACCAAGACGGTATCCACGGAGACAATCCACTGAATCGGTGGTTGGAGTATTAAATGCAAAAGGAAACAAGAGTGCCTGCAAGCATGAAATTATCATGATGTTAATTCTTACCCATCCTTATAATGTAACGATTCTTTGGTAAAAATGCACAACTCTGTCATGTTATAACACCTTGTGTTATGGCAAAGTTGTATTAGTTTCGTTTGCTAGGAATTCATTATGTTAAAGGGTCACGCGATGCACACACAATATGTAAATAATCATTGTTCATAGGGCAAGGCTTAAGCCATTGTATATAGTTCCTAGGCTAGAATTTAAATAAGAATTTGCATATAGTTCCTAGGTTAGAATTTAAATAAAATATTGCATATAATTCTTAGGTTCTAGAGCATACAAAGAATTGCATATAGATATTCAGCACATTATTTGTACTTAGCCATTCATTACATATAGAAATTGTTTATCCTTATAGTTTGCATTAAATAGAAACTCACGATAATAATAGATGGAGGTAAAAATATGATATATTGATCCTATCTATTGTTTGTACAAAGTAATAAAAAGGTTACTATAGGATTATGAATATTATAACTGACATACTTTTGTTTTATAAGCTAGGCTAACTGAAGTTTCACACCCAGTGGCATTTTCGACATTTTGTCTCTTAAACCATTAAGACTTTGGAGATTACTGAAACTGGTTAGAAACTCATCGGTCACATGTCGTAAACACTAAAGCTCTTACCTATAATCTGCGAAAAGGACGACTCAAATGCTTTAGCATGAATGCTAAGTAAGCCTCGGGGCATCCGTGGGACCCCTTCATCATCAAACAAAAGAACAATAGTTAACACTTAGTTGGATCAACAACAAAAGTAATGTGAAAATACAGTTGAGTAAGAATAGCATCGAAACGTAGATATTAATTATCTTGTCACAAACATTACACTTTTGACCATCACATCATTTAGTACAACAAGTCGACATTAAGCAATTATTACATTTCCGCACAGTTAGATTATGCATTAAAAACTATATTGAAAAATTTAAATTTTTGTAAATTTTGGGATGGTACACGCAGCCACAGGAAGACACACTTCAACCATGCTCGAATGGCACAACACTTATATCATAGCCATGGGAAGACACACTTCAACCATGCTCGAATGGAACAACACTTATATCGAAACCATGGGAAGACACACTTCAATCATGTTCGAATGGAACAACACTTATATCGCAGCCATGGGAAGACACACTTCAACCATGCTTGAATGGCACAACACTTATATCCCAGCCATGGGAAGACACACTTCAACCATGGTCGAATGGCACAGCTCTTACATCAACGACCATGGGAAGACACACTTCAACCATGTCGGAATGGTCCTAGCCCTTATATCTACACCATGGGAGGACACACCTACCACCATTTGAGAATGGCTCATGTGCATTTGTGTCTCTGGACTCATCACTTCCCCTTGGAAGGAATCTCGATCTGAAGTACACCAAGCCTCTCTCTGAAGTACTCAAACTTAAGTTTGGCCAGTGGCTTGGTCAACACATCGGCTATCTGCTCGTCCGTCGCAACATACAGGAGCTTCACTGCTCCTCTATGCACCATATCCCTGATATAGTGATATTTGATCTCGATGTGCTTTGACCTGTCATGGAACATGGGGTTCTCAGACAGCTTCACACAACTCTGGTTCTCACAAAAGATACCAGTAGCATCCAACGGGAGATCAAATAACTCATACAGTAGCTTCCTTAGCCATACTGCCTCACAACTTGCCAAACAAGCTACGACATACTCTACTTCGGCTGTACTCAGTGCCACACAGGACTGCTTCCTGTTAAACCAAGAGATCATACCGGATCCCATACTGAAGCAGCACCCTAAAGTGCTCTTCTGATCAATGGCACTGCCTGCCCAATATGAATCAACATATCCCTCTAGGTTAAACTTTTGATTCACCTCATACTTGAGCCCATAGTCAACTGTACCCTTCAAGTACCTCAGAATATGCTTTGCAGCTATGAGATGAACATGTCTCGGATATGTCAAATACTGGCTCAAGGTGTTCACTGCAAAGCAGATGTCTGGTCATGTATTCGTCAGGTACATCAAGGACCCAATCATCTGACGATACATCATGGCATCAATCGGCTCAGATGCAGCATCACACAGAAGCTTTAGTTTCGATGCCATAGGTGTGGCCATGGCCTTGCAGTCCATCATCCTGAACCTCTTCAGGATCTCTACTGCATACTTCCCTTGTCCAAGGAATATTCCATCCGCACTCTGCCACACCTCCATTCCTAGAAAGTATTGCATCATACCCAAGTCCTTCATATCGAACTCATAAGCAAGCTTCCTCTTCGTATCGACAATCAATCTATCCTCACCTGTAACAAACAGGTCATCCACATACAATAATAGTATCACTAGATTGCCTTCCTCAACCTTGTAGTAAAGGTTGGAATCTGCATTACTCTTGGTAAAGCCGAAACTGGATAGGAAGCTATCTATCCTGCCATACTAGGTCTTGGGTGCCTTTTTCAGGCCATATAGGGCTTTCTTCAACCTGCACACATATGACTCCCTATCATGTGTCTCAAAATCGAGTGGCTGCTCCACATACACTTCCTCTTTCTGGGAGAAGCCACGAGCTACAAACCTTGCTTTGTATTTCTCTATGCTACCATTTGCAGCATGCTTGATCTTATAGATCCACTTGGAAGTCACAACAGACTTCCCTTCAGGTCTTGGGACCACATCCCAAACATCATTCTTCGTGATTGATTGGTATTCCTCGATCATGGCATTCTTCCATTACTATATCCCGGATCCTGGGAACTTCAGGTTCTTCAATATCTTCAATAGATAGTTTTCTTTTAACTTCATTGCTAGAACAAATGTTGTAGTCTTTCTTTTGTAGGTGATGGCACACAATCTTTCCTACAAGTCAAATTCAATTACATGATTAGAAACTTCTCATAGTTTTTCAGAACAAAATCTTACACATAAGAATATATGTCATATGGTCATGCAATTATCTTAGCCAATGATCTAATACAACATTTATCCATATCCCGTAACTTTCTAGATGCCTTCCATCTCTACCAGAACATTGTTAAGAGTGTGCACAACTTCCAATATATCAGCAAATAGGTTTCATTCTAGATAAGTAGCAATGGAATGTTGTACAGTACCATAGGCCACTTACCCATTACTTGCATATTAGTAGTATCTTGTTCATTAATGCAAATTTTCTAATATGTATAATATATATCCTAAATCTAGGAACATAAGTATGTATAGGATTGAACAACATCATTTAAGTAATCATAAAGGACAATTCAAATACTTATCTTTGTTTAGTTGTAGGGTCGACTCCCTCTCAATCTTTACTTCCTTGCAAGACCTACTGGAGTGTTCTCCCTCTTGATCTTTGCTTCTTGGATTACCTGTCCTTGAACTTATATTCATCCTGGACCACTATGCATGCTTAAGTGTGCACTAGTGTCATTTTCAAGATCTCATACATGATCATACATCCATTAGTATAATCTCAATACTATCAAAACATTATGATCCTAATTAAACTTAACATGTATGGTCATGATCATTTCATACATAGGTAATAAGCATTAGCATTTTCATGGAAAACTTCTTTTACTCATGCATAATATTATTTGACCATAGGACTCTTCTGGTTAGTCATATCATCAATCAAAGTAAGAAACATAATATGCATAAACCCTTGATTACTTAAACTTCTAACTTCAAGGATAATCATTATCATTCATACAAAAGTATAAGATCCTAACACAAGGTAGGATTCTAACTTGATATAGGAAAAACATACCTGGTTATCATGTTTGCTAGTTATGTCTAACATACCTGCATAATGTCTTCTTGTTCTCTTCAATGACTTGTGCTAGTAACCTACATATCTCATAGGTTAAGTATTGTAGAACCAAATTATACATACCTCGTAAGCAGAGCTTCATGAGTCTTTGTCTTCATGTCACCATGGTCATATGTTCTTGATCTAGAACTTGATTTGTCTTTCTTGATGTACCTTACATGTTAGCGGACAACATCAACCTCATACAACATCATGGTGCATTAGTACAATCATAAATGTCATAACCCTATACATGCATTCATACTTTTACTAGGGTGATAAGACAAGTCTAAAATTAATCAATATTGTACTAACCTCAATAATATGAATACAAACATATCATAACCTTAATCATGAACATATTTCAAAACATACCTGTATCTCCTCAAGTCATACATGTCAATATTTCTTGTAGAATTCTTATGTAATGCCTTAGCCTCATCTCCCTCTGGAACTGGAACTTCTTCACTTATGCATGTGTCCAATTCATTCTATTCCAGGATTAACCCAATCCACTTTGATTTGCTGAAACTGGATCTGGAGCTGGATTTGGGTTTGTCAGAGAAACCCTAAAATTTCAAATTTTGAATTTCAAACTTCTGAATGGATGGAAAGATGCGCCTTGATGATCGGATCAACCTGTTATACTCAGAATTTGAAAACTGCAAAGTTTCACCCCTCAAATTTGCTTTTCAATCTTTCGGATTCACTAGGGAGGACCCTAAATTAGGGTTTGAGTTTCTCAGAGCTTCACCCAACCAAATAGTTTGATCCAAAGCTCTAAACTTCGATTTTTCCAAGGAGCTTCCAACTATGGTCACAGATTTAAAAAATTCTCATTTTTGCAGAAGCCCTAATTTTTCACCTTTCTGATCAAAGTCCCGAACTAGGGTTTGATCAAGCCCGACCTTCTACCCAACCAAAAAATTCGAACTTGGTCTCTAAATTTTGATTTTGATGAGGAGCATACAGCTGTGGTATCTAATTACAAAAATTCCAACTTTCTCCAAAACCCTAAATTCCCATAGCCATGAATGAAGGTGCTCAAAATCCAATTCTATTTTGACAAAAATATGCACCTGTTTGTTTCTGGTGTAACTCAGAAATTTTGGATCTACAGGGTCTGAAACGTCTTCCTATGGTATCCTGACCTGTTAAATTTCCAATGCCATAGGTCTGACCTCAAATGGAATCTCTGAGAGAGAGTTATGCCAAGTGTCACAACATGACTTGTTTATGGGATAAAACAAGAGAGAAAACTTGTACGGAGTGCCACATGTCACTGGTTCAATTTCGGCCTCTGAATATTAGACATGTGTAAGTAAAGTACATGCCCTACTTGTCACTTCTTATGAAATTTCATTTGGAGCTTCCTAGCCCAAGTTGTCACCTTTTTTCCTAGGTCACTTGTTTATGATTGAGATCTAGAAGAGGCAGAAACCCTATATTGTACAGATCATAAATCTGAAAGTACAACGAATTAGAGGGTCTCCTTCGAACACAAGGTACATGGGGATCTTAAATTCGACCTGTAAGATTTTTAAATCCTGAAACTTCTCCAAAAGGAATTTATAGCGAAAGTGCTTCGATGACTGGTTTTTGCTATATCAAGCCCTAGCTTCGCAAGTGCAACAAGTGCCATAAATGCCATACCATGACTTCTTTCAAGCTAGCTCTGATACCATGTTAGTTTTTCAAAATTTAATACATTCTGATCTAGGATCTTAACTGAAAGAACAACATGTGCAACATATCAAGCATAAGAGACAAGAGACAAGAGACACAAAACATTTCACCGGGGAAAACCAAGAAGGTGAAAAACCCCGCAACTTCCTCAGAGATAGAATAAGCATCAATACAATGATCACCATGATCAAAATCAAGAGATAGATATCTATAGCAGCATGCTCCTCCTCCACTTGTGCACATCCTCCTCTTATCTCACTAATGCGAAGTGAGTGAACAATAGAATGTTCAAAATGAGAGAGACACGCTCTCTATTTATACACTACATCACTTGACCTTTACTCAACTAGGTCGGCCCTAACTTAACCACATAACATTATGCTGACTAGGCCAACCCCCAATAGGGTGGTCTAATAACCCTTTGAGCCACATGACTCATACAGGGCCGACCCCAACAAGGTGGTCTAATAACCCATCAAGTATAAGTTACGACACTTACAATATAACTTGCGACACTTGCAAGTACACATGATGACACTTCCTATTGGAGGAATAATACATCTCTGTTGGGGATACAATAAATAACAAATGTAATACATACAATATACAAGTGAACATCTTTTGAAGTTACGAATACATCAACAGTATGAGGTTAAAGGCTCATGCCTCATTGTGGTGGGAGAATGTATAGGCCGACAAAATCAAGAAGGGCAAGGAGAAAATCAAGTCTTGGGAAAGAATGGTTGCTAAGCTGAAAGGAAAGTTCTTTCCGAACAACTATGTAATTTCCTTGTTCAGGAAGTTGCAGAACTTTCGACAAAAGGACATGACTATGAAGGAGTACACGGAAGAGTTCTACAGATTGTCGATAAGGTCGGGCCAGACCGATGAAGGAGAAGACGTTGTCGCTAGGTATGTGAACGACTTGAAATATGGCATTCAGGATGAATTGAGCATGAAAATATTTAGAGCAATGGGAGAAGCCTACCAGTTGTCTCTAAAGGAAGAAGAGAAACTGTCGAGGAAATCTGCAACAAACAGAATTAGGACAATTGGTCAGGGTGCGAGGACTGTTACCGCAAAAGGCCAAAGTAGCAGTTACAAGAAGGAAACTGTCAAAGATAATCGACATGCAGAAGGGACATCGACAAGGGAGAAAGTACAAGAAAACTGACACGATGGTCATGCGACTCGTGGTCGAAGTGCTTATGGTCGAGGTGGTACATCCGATAGAAAAGGAGCTAACAGACCAACCATAATCTGTTGCAAGTGTTGTGGAGAAGGACACACGGCATATGAATGCCCAGAGAACCTACGTGTTGTAGAGGAGTCGAAACCTAGACGTCGAAGAGATGAGCAAGTTGATGAGAGGGAGGACTCGGCATTTGACAGCAGTAGAGAGGGGAAAAGAAGAAACTGAAGTCTGACGGTCAGCAGAAAACTTTTTCGGAAAGGAAAACACAATGAGCAAGAGCCAGCACAGCGGAAGGCAATCTTTCGAACGAAGGTGTGAATTGACGAATGGCATTGCAAGACCATAGTTGATGGTGGAAGCACTGAGAATCTTGTGTCGACAGAGGTCATCGACAAGATCGGGTTTAAATGTCGAGAACATCCACACCCTTACAAGATCTCATGGTTGCAGAGAGGACACCATATGAAGATGACCAGATAGTTCCTGATTAACTTCAAGGTTGGTAAGTTAGAGGACAGCATATTGTGCAACGTAATCCCAATGGACGCATGCCATATGTTGTTAGGAATACCATAGAAATATGATTGGAAAATGATCTATTATGGTCGATCCAACACAATCACAGTGTGGAAAAATAGCGTGCAAAGGACTCTTAAGCCGAAACCGGAGGAGCAAGCCGATGGTAAGTAGGACGAGAGCAACTTTTGGGAGAAGCACGTGCTGATTTGTTCAACGAAAGAATTCATTGCGGAGGAGGAAAAGTAGTCGGGGTGTTATGCTATCATTCTGAAGGGACCATATGTCGAGAAGGTGATAATGGAGGAGAAAATTTCGGTCGAAGTCGGAAAGATGCTTAAAGAGTTCAAGAGCATAGTGGTCGATGAGACACTAACGGGATTTCCACCGAGAAGGAGCATATCCCATCAGATAGACTTGATTCTAGGGTCGAGTCTACCAAACAAACCACGACATAGGATGAGTTTGACAGAAGGTTAGGAACTCAGTCGACAGGTCTAGGAGTTGTTGGACAGAGGGCGAATCAGAGAGAGTCTGAGTCTGTGCGCGGTACCAGCAGTATTAGCACTGAAGAAAGGTGGAGAATGGAGGATGTGTATAGACTCCATAGTTATCAACAAGATCACGATCAAGTATCGGTTTCCATTGCCGAGAATAGACGACTTGATGGATTTTTTGAGTGGAGTGAAGTACTTCACAAAGATAGATCTAAAGAGCAGTTATCACCAGAATTGGGTTGGAGAAGGAGATGAATGGAAAACATCATTCAAGACAAAGGAAGGGCTGTATGAGTGGTTAGTCATGCCATTCGGATTGACTAATGAACCCAGTATATTCATGCGATTGATGAATGAAGTACCGAAACCATTCTTGGGAATGTTTGTCGTAGTCTATCTAGACGACATTTTGATTTTCAATCAAACCAAGACATAACACTTGGAGCACATTCGACTGGTATAGCAAAAATTGCAGGAAGAAAAGATGATAGTGAACCTGCAAAAGTGTTTCTTCATGAAGGAAGAACTGGTATACTTGGGATTCATAATCTCAAGTGAAGAGTTGGTGATGGACCTAGAAAAGGTCAAGGCAATATTGGATTGGCCTAAACCGACAAGCACAACTAGAGTGAGGAGTTTCCATGGACTTTCCACTTTCTACAGGAATTTCATCAGGGGATTCAGTTAGATTTGCGCACCATTGACAGAGTGTATGCACAAAGGGGAGTTCAAGTGGACAGAAGAATCCCAACAAGATTTCGACAAATTGAAGGAAAAGGTCACTAAGATCTCGGTGTTAGTGCTCCCATATTTCGACAAAGTTTTCCAAGTCGATTGTGATGCAAGTGGAATAGCAATTGGAGTAGTGTTGAGCCAAGAGGGCCGACCAATTGCATTCTTTAGTGAAAAGTTGGATGACGCGAAGCTGAAATATTCGATCTATGACTAGGAATTCTATGCTATTGTCCAAGCATTGAAGAAGTGGAGGCATTATTTGTTGCTCAAGGAATTTGTGTTGTACACAGATCACCAACCACTGAGGCATCTAAATACTCAGTCGAAGTTAAATCAGTGACACATGAAACGGGTCGAGTTCCTACAAGGATATACATTCATGTTGCAACATAGGTTGGGAAAATCAAATAAGGTTGTCGACGCGCTAAGTAGTAGAGTTGAATTGTTGAACACAACGACAGTTCAGACAACAGGAATAGAGTCGGTGAAGCCAGAGTATGCTAGCGATGAGGATTTTGCGAAAGCATGGGAGGCTTGTCGTGAACCATGGAGTGTCGACAAGACTCCATACTTGGATTATTTCATCCAAGAGGGATACCTATTCAAGGGATGACAGTTGTGTATTCTCGGAGGATCAGTGCGAGAGAACCTAACCCAAGAGTTGCATAGTGGTGGATTAGCGATTCATTTTGGCATCGACAAAACCAGAGCATTGGTCGAAGAAAAGTATTATTTCCCAGGGATGGCGACAGATGTCAGAAAGTGGGTTCAACAATGTAGAGTTTTCTAGTTGGCAAAGGGAAGAAGTCAAAACACGGGGTTGTATACGTCGTTTCCGGTACCAAATACCCCATGGGAGAACCTGAGCATGGATTTTGTGCTAGGATTTCCGAAGGCACAGCAGGGAAGCGACTCAATATTTGTTGTAGTCAACAGATTTTCGAAAATGGCACACTTTATTCCCTGTCGGGAGACAAGTGATGCCATAGGAATTGCTGTACTATTCTTTAAGGAAGTAGTCAGATTGCATGGGTTTCCGAAGAGTATCGCATCAGACAGAGATACCAAGTTTGTGGGACATTTATGGAGAACCTTATGGAAGAAACTAGACATGAAGTTGCCGTTTAGCTCGACATATCATCCGAAGACAGATGGACAGACCGAGGTGGTTAACAAAAGTTTGGGAAACCTTCTGAGATGTTTGACCACTGACACACCCAAGCAGTGGGAGAACGTGTTGGCACATGCGGAGTTCGCATACAACAATTCTGTGAATCGATCGATAGGTTTGAGCCCATTCCATATTGTTCAAGGAAGAAGTCCACATGAAGTGGTGGATTGAGTTGAGTTGCCGACAGAAATAAGGAAAAGCGCGGATGCAGAATCATTCACAGAGCACATGAAAGAAGTTCATGAAGATGTGCGAAAGCACATAGAAAAGAGAAACGCGACATACAAGTTGGGAGTCTACAGGAAGAAGAGACTACAGTTTTTCAGAGAAGGAGACTTGGTCTATGCTCATTTGTGAAAGGAGAGATTTCCGACAGGAACCTATAACAAGTTGAAGCTGAAGAAGATTGGACCATGTAAGATCCTGAAGAAAATTTCGAACAACACTTATGTGTTGGAGCTGCTGAATGAATTGAGCATTTCACTAACGTTCACTGTCTCAAATCTCTACAAATTTGAAGAAAGTTCAAGCAGCAAAAGCGTGAAAGTTTCAAACATCGACTAGATGGCACAGATTCCAAATCGACACAACAAGGAGATCACAGAAGTAATAGAGGAATGCGAAGTCAGGAGTATGCATAGTTTGCGAAAGAAGGAATACTTGGTGCGATCGAAGGATGATGGGTTGTAGGAGGCGACATGGATTTCAGAGGAAGAGTTCAGGAGATTGACGGAGCAGTTGAGTTCTTTTTCACTTGGGGAGTCTGATGCAGGAGCATCGGGACCTAAGGAGATCAGTTGAAGTTGATCGAAGTAAGGGAGCCGACTAGAGGGAGCGTCAACGACTGCTGGTTCATGAAGCAGATTGACTTGTTGAAGTCAATAATTTGAGCAGAGAACTGTCGAAGCAGTCAACGGAGGAAAATAGGTCGACAGTCGACATTTCAATGTTGACAGACGACAGTCGATAGTCGACATGTGAATGTCGATAGGCAACAAGTTGCCACAGAGTCGTGGGAAGGTCGACGTGTTATTTGGCTGTGATATCGACAGATTGGGCATGAGCCAAGCGAGGAGGAAGGGGCAGAATGGCGAAGCCTTGGGTTGCGAGGGAATCCGACAAGTGAGTCGAAGCTGACAGAGGAAAGTATGGCCAATGTGATGGTTTACTGTATCTTGTCAGAAAGAACCATAGAAGTCAAGGTGAGTACTTGGAGACCGTTTGGAGTTACTAAGGAAGTTAATGGCAGCTATTACAGGTGGGTGAAGACATGATAGATTTTGCAACAGGCTGAGACTGTACAGCATGGTTGGGGCGTTGACAGTTGCAAGTCTGCAGGATCATGGAAGGATCGGCTGACAGGGGATGCATGTCTCAGGGGTCACAGTGATCTCGAGAACAACAATAGCCAAGTAGACGACCAAGGAGTTGGGTCAGTTGAGGGGACTTGGCATTTTGGAGAGACAGTTCCATTTTGTTGGAGTTGCAAAGCAGAGTTTGGGGAGAAGTTCTGGAGATTGGAGAAAATAGTCACACAACTTCTGAATGCAAAGGAGATCGAGCCATAGCTCAGAGTTCCGCAGCAAACTAGGAGAGGGTGAGGTCAACACATTGAGAGAGCACACCATAGTTACTTTTGTTTTATAACAGTCGAGGCCAAGAGATAGTTAGTTATTTGTATTTATAGTTATTCTGCATTGTAACTGATTGGTAGAAGTAATATAAGCCACTTCTGGCATTCTGCTTTACATCTTGTTTGTGTGAGCATTGTGGTTGTGTCGTGTGTATTTTTAAGCAAGAACGTTGTTGCGACAACCAGCCTTGCGTCACCTCTGCTATCCTTAGCCTTGATAGAATAAGTTGTTTTTCTAATGGTTTCATATTTTATATACATCAAGCATGCAATGGGATACGTGATGGGGGATCAGTACTATGGTGCAAAATCTAGCCTGAACCTATGGATGCCTCATATACATAAGCCCCTTGAATTCAGTATATCACAGATGTGGGTCATATATGGTACCTTTGGAAATGATCTCAACACAATTGAAGCTAGGTGGAAAGTATGAATTACAACTATGCTCATTGCATATCATTATTCCCTATATCTAAGGTAGCTTTGGGGTTAAATCTAATGTGTTCATTTTTGCAGGTCAGCCCGGAGCTATATGGAGATTCATATCCCTGGTTTTCACATATTAGACGATTAGTGCAGGAAATTTTCAGATAAGAACATCGATTCAATCCTACATTACATTCCAAATTGAGACCTAATGGTTTTTTGGGGGTGTTTGCATATGGATACCCACCAAGCTACTGGTTCCTACACCTTGTTATGCTTAGGGATTGTGCAAACAAATAACCAGATCGCCATTGGAGATGCCATATCGCCAACTTAAAAATATAACAACGGCCAATATGATATTAGCTTGCTTGTTTGGAAGGTAAACAGTTACTTGTTCTCCATGAACATCTAGTTATATAATTGTTATCGACACTCAAATCATAATAGCACTTGTCTCATATCATGGCTCAGAAGCTCGGAGATCTATCTTATAGTCATAGAAGATATCTAAGAAAATAAAAATAGGTAGCTATGGATCCACTTATAGAATAACTCTAATGAATTGCAATTACCTAGGGTAACTGATAAATTTGATTTGTTCTTTGTAATTTTCAATTGGGTACCTAAATTAGTTAGCTGTAACTATTTATCCATGGTTTCGTAGGAAGTTCGAAGAAAATTTTCTTATAGTTTATGAGTTGATTCTAATGATTTCTCTTATCTGAATTGAACTGATTAGGATCCAAATCATGGGAACTGGTGACTGGAATTCGAAGACGGACAATTAGTGGGGTAATGGCCTACGTTTCTATCCATCCATCTAGTAGATCATGCAAGCATGGTTCAATGGAGAGGGGATATTGTGAACACCAAGATGGAGGGAATGCACAACAACACATAGATGGGCAGTGGCTATTTCACAGAAGAAGGATTCTTCAGAGCCAATTATTTCAAAAATATTCAAGTGGTAGATTGGGACGATGGCTTAATATCTCTTGCCAATCTACAAATTTTCTCAGACCATCCAGAGTGCTATGACATTCAAGGAGGCTTAAATAACATGTGGTGAAATTACGTCTACTATGGTGGCCAAGGCCAAAATCCAATATATCCATAAGGCCCTTCAAATATATTATTAGACACAGATCTACATGTATTTTTATCTTTTTTATTTCAGGATTCATGTCTAATGAATTCTAATTGGGTCTCTACATTCTTTTCTCTACTGTGTGTCAGATTGACTATAGATTGAATCTCTTTGTTGTTTCCAGATGAGCAGTGATCCATATTGCCTTTTTCTTCTTATAGATTTGTTGTTTTTTTGTCCAATTGTTTTTTTTGTCCAGTACACACTGTGATAATTGGTAGTTGAGGGTTGAGGTATAGATAGTTGTCATCCATTGATGTTCACCATCCACAAATTAATTGACTGTGCAAGATCAAAACTTTTTAATCAATGGTAAATACTTTACCTTCTACCTCTTCTGATTTGCAACCAACACCACTGAAAATCCTCTCACAACATTAATGGATTCCACTGTGGAAATTAAACATAGTTAGAACTGAGAAGTTCCTACAAGAAGTGTTAAGTGTTATGTATGTTAATATATATATATATATATGCATGCATGCATCTAGGTGGTCGTTTATAGTAGGATGACTGCTTGGGCGAACATACAACGAGATCAAGAACTACTAGAACACTCGTCTAAGCAAGAAGTTGTTGTTGTCAATGAACAAATCTTAGTCCAAGAACATGAAAAATATGAATACAAAGTCAAAATATTCTCCAATACAAAATCGTGTCTTCAAAACCACCTCGGTGAAAGTAAAAACGGCAGTGAGACTCTCTAGAACGGTAAGACCAAACAGCACCATTAGCGGTTATGGCTGCACCAATCGTAGTTCAGACGAAGCCTTCAAATTATGTCATATCAAGGAAACTATAAATTCCTCTAGGTCATAGTGCGACCTACTTGCAGGCAATGATACAGAAGGTAGAGTCCTTACCTGTTCTATGTCAGCGTTGGCGAGATATCAGAGTCCGATTATTTTGGAGCAGATGCAGCTACTTTAGTCAATATTTTATTGGATTTGAACGAGTTATCGTCTCTAGATCTTAGTTTGCTTTGGAATCTATCCAAATATTCAACATATTTTGGGTTACAAGATTTCTGCAGGAACAGGCTACAATGGTTGCAAAGGGCAATGAATTTGAAGTTATATTTTCTGATCAAGGGATTGAAGAGTTATTGCACTGAGAGGGGCTCTACAGCTCAGTATGAGGGAGATTTTATAATGTTTGTTTATATTTGTCCATATTAATAAAATGTAATAATAAAAAGTAAAAAGTAATAAAATGAGGGAGATCTTGTAAGGTTTGTCCATGTTTGTCTATATTAATAAAATGTAATAATAAAAAGTAATAATATGAGGGAGTTCTTGTAACGTTTGTTCATGTTTGTCCATATTATTGTCGGCCATTAATAAAATGTAATAATAAAAAGTAAAAAGTAATAATATGAGGGAGATCTTGTAACGTTTGTCCATTGACCATTAATAAAATGTAATAATAAAAAGTAAAAAGTAATAATATGAGGGAGATCTTGTAACATTTGTCCATGTTTGTCCATATTATTGTTGGTCATTAATAAAATGTAAAAATAAAAAGTAAAAAGTAAATCTCCTTGAGTGCAATACCCGAGAAGAAGTTTGCACCTCGGGAGATTTGATCCTTCTCGGCGCTTGATAGAGCCTAGGATTTTGATTATGCTGGTATAACCACTGTTAGTCCTAAAGTCTGCTAACTGACTACGGGATAGCAGTGTTCAGGCACCTCAATAAATAAAAGACTGTTTTTTATGGTTTTTGGATAACAATGAAAAATCTGATAAGCTAAAGGCAAGATACAGGGACACAACAAACTAATAACATCAGAAATTAAATGTATATCGACAAGAATTTGCAGAATGAATGAGATTAAAACATTGCAGTTCAGGAGATAGGCTTCAAAACACATATATACCAAGAATAAACAAACAGTTCATAATTTGCAACATATGTAAAGGTACAGGCATCTGAAATAACATTCCACATATCAAGTAAGCATTAACATTCACTTGCAGACATAGCATCTATATAGAAAACATCTACATAAATATCCATGCAAACAGGGTTCAAACAGAACCAAAGAATATTACACAATATAAGTTCAAAACCTAGCTCCATATAGATATTAAGTCATTCATTCATAACAAATAATTTCTTACGAATATAATGGTTGTAAAGCTGCACAAGCTTCCAGCATGTCGACTCCCATTGTGTTCCCCCTACTCTAGTCTTCAAACAAGAATATATACCATATCTCCAAGAGCAAGTCTTCAACTAACTATATTACAAATTAGAAATTATGAGAAGTTTCTGCCACAATATCTGGAAAATATGACATCGAGATGCTCCTCTGACTTGGATCTTTATCTTTTTATGCTGAAGCTGCTGGGGCAAATATCCTTTGGAATATTAATCTTTTAAAAATTGGCCATTTGTCATAAACTACCATCTAATTTCGAATGCAAGGATTCTGGCTTTATAAATGTCTGTCTAAAAATTAGGAATCTTATTGTCAAGTGTGCACTATCTCCCTGAAGATCTGACCTATAGTTAATAAATAGTTAACTAGTGATAAGACTTCGCTAAAATCTAGAGAAGTATCCACTACATGTTATTTTTATCAAACTACTCATTATCTCTAGTTGTATAACTCTTCTAATTGTTTTTGAACTGTGCCTTAACTCCTTCATAGCATTCGATGGTCAAAAGATACGAACATCCTTAGAAGATAAGGATAGAGACAAAATTTCCAATCACTGCCTCATATTCTTGAAATGCACAAAACTTGGGAATGATTGCTTCAATATGAAATTGACTGATGAAATGTTGTTTTGCAATCTTCAAATGATGATCCTCTGCTTTTTCAAACCCTGACAGGTCTGCAAAAAACACTGTGGAACATTCTTCCTTAGTGTTTACGTGGATGCTGTCAATGCCTTGGCACTTGGACAATTTTGGTTGACATTTGTCAATCGATAATGAATAGTCTAAACCCTTTGCAAATGGCATCTCTTAAAAGAACTGTGCAAGATTTTTTGGATCCCTAAGAGATGCATACAAGTCAAATAACTAACCAATATACTCCGAGATCCAAAATAATCTAAATTTTTTATCAGAATTCAGCAATCAGCAATGAAATTGTTCCTAGCAGTCCTGCAGTTGCTGCGCCTCAGATTTGGGCAATTAGGCTACTATGAAAATTTTTAAAGTTGATATTAACACAAGTCAATTGATTGTCATCGGCATCCG
Organism: Larix kaempferi; assembly: GCA_027924585.1. Classification (NCBI taxonomy): domain Eukaryota; kingdom Viridiplantae; phylum Streptophyta; class Pinopsida; order Pinales; family Pinaceae; genus Larix; species Larix kaempferi. The sequence goes on from BSBM01000368.1 coordinate 12,966,199, forward strand.
TCAGCTTCATCTTGAGCCTATATGCTCCAGCTGAAGTGAACCCTGGAAAACTCTGGGAATGTGTAAGTACAAAACTTCCTTGCTCTATTGGGCATGATGTCTTGGTACACATATCATGAATTTCTATATGGACATGTACTCCATAGAAAAAGACATCAATACTCAATTTTCCACCAGAAAGGGCCGCGTTGGAAATGGAAAAAATCTTAAATGTGGCCGGAGTGCCGCTCACAACCGGATTAGGATTGATATCCATGGATTCAACCTTCACTGGATAACTGGTATCCAAATTACAATAAGTAGGCTACGACTACCACCATAAGAAGCCAATAGAGTGATTTCAGGTCCATGTTAACGGATCGATCAAGGATTTCTGTGAGGGAACAGATCGAAGAAACAAAGCCTTTGATGCTTGAATATTTCCAAGGTGCATCCTATTACCAATCTTTCATTTTACAGTATCATACAAATAGGGTGCAGGGCATTTCCATTTCTGGAAATACAAGAACCATCCTCTGAATAGCTGGCACAATGTGTAAAATGCTATTGATGTGAGTGATTCGAAGGATGAAAAGTAGACATCGACGGTTTTACAGTATTGTAAAAGATGGAAATGGATATTATTTTCATTGCACTACTTCCCACTACTTGGGCTTCCACCTGAAGATATTTTGCTCTTTTGTTTTGAGTCCTTTAGAACCAGTTGTCGGTCTGTACTAGGAACGTCTTTCAAAACCTGTTTGTGTCATGATTATACCTCTTTCAAAACCTGTTTGTGTCATGATTATACCTGCACACATACAGCTAACTTTGGCAAGCTAACAGCATACATGCATTTTGAAGAAATGGCATGGGCTGCCAACATGTATTAAAACATAGGCCATGTTTAGTTCATCCTAGATTTTTTATCAAATATAAACAAACTTTGAAATAATCTATAGGAGCTTAGGTTAAGAACTAAATATTTGTAAAGGCTTATAACATTCAAAAATGAAAGTCAAACAATCCAAATTTTTGGGAAAGGAAAAATAAAAACCAAAGCTAAAAAAGGTCTTAAGATGAAAACTTGTCCTAAATAGAATAGCTAACAGACCTAAGACAAACAACCACACAAAGCATTTAGATTGGATTAATGAACTCAATTATATAGAGAAATCAAGTCCACAAAGGTTGAGTTTGCTACTATCAGAGTTCAAAGAGAAAAGGGAAGAAATCAATACAAGCAAAGTGGGACTGGGAAACAATATATAGGTTCCATGAGAAATGGTCGGTGTTCATTGGAAACACCATCAATTAAATTTTTAAGATATGTTATTGGTTTAATTTGTTCACATTATGCTCATTGCTTTCTCTTATTATCAAAATGTTTCATTCAACTCAGGCGAATGTGGTAAAGATATTTCTCTCCGTTGAATTTACAGGGCTATTTATTAATTGCTGGAAAAATGAATCTGTTAAGACTCTGTTAAGTTGCTGAACATATCCACAAATACCCAAATCTCCTAAAATAAAACTGTAGACATAAGAAAAAAATCACCAATAAAACAACTATTACACCACATCCTCATCTGTAGATATTTAATGTTCGTTATTGGCCCCATATTGTTATTATGGAATGAGTTTTAAATAGTGGTGGAATGAAACGGTATTAGCATTCATTCCATGATGCTGATATTTAAATTTGACAACTGGTACCTTTAAAAACGCCAAGAGATAATAAGCAACGTACATTTGTAATACCACACAACTAATTGCACATTTTTTTGAAAGCAGAGTTAAGTGGTGTAAATATCATGGTGTCCCTTATTAGTCCCTGCCGAAGGCTAGGGTAAACAATTGTAATCGATATGTCATGGATATGTCGTTGACTTCAATTAGTTATCATTTGACCAACTTCAAACATTTTTGTTTTAACCAAACCTTTTGTAGTTATCATTTGACCTTCAAACATTTTTGTTTTAACCAAACCTTTTGGTTTATAGTTCTTATTTTTAAAATTAAATAATCAATTTAAATTATTTATTTTAAATGCTATTGGCCACGAACTTGAAGCGTTATTGCCAGGCCAAAGGCAGAGTTGTGAGAACAACATGATACAATGGCATAACCCAATGGCTTTGGAACCAACCCTCATCGGTTCACCATGGCCACCGCCTCACGGCCATCGCTCACCACTGCCACCGCCTCACCGCCATACAGCCACCACCTCTGAATCTATGTACAAACGATAAGCCATTAGCTATTTTTATTAGGTAATTGCAACAGTTAACTATTATTTTTCTAAAGATCCAGATGGAGTTAATAAAGAGCTATCACTTATAAAGGATGGATATCAAGAACCACTACTAGCATCCGAGTCAGTTCCATTGCTAACAATTTTATATCCCTATAAGTGCAAAAGGAAGGAGCAGAAGCAAAGCACATAGCTAAGGTGGGAGGCGCAGGATCAGATAATTGAGTGTACCCATAATCAATCAGATTGCTACAACTCCATGCTTTTCTTACCATAGGTTGGTCGGCCGCACATTCAGGACTGCTGCTGTAACTCCGCGCTACTTACTACACAGGTCTGAACTCTGGCTTGCAAACTCGTCACTGCAACTCCTTTTTTTTCAACACATGTCCAAGTCCACATCAATAGCATTGGAAAAGGCAACTTCTGCAAGTTCCAAAAACCATCCAGTTTAGCATTGGCAAAGGCAACTCCTTTAGGTACATTAGTTCTACTTCGCTGTTCAGTTTTTGTGAAAAAGGGATTAGATCTCTTTGCATAAACCAAGTGCATAACAAGGTTAACAAGGTCATGATTTTCAAGCCTCTGGAATTTTTTATAATTCAAGGCTAATAGTCATATGTGGTGCATAATTAATATGTTGTGTACTGCACATACAAAATGTATAGCTAGAAATCTATTAGACATGAAATGATTCCCCACCCGTGGCTGGCTGGGAGTAATGATTCTCGAGTAGGTTAGTGATTTTGTTTCAACTCAATAAATTCATTCCCATCACTGCTATATATCCATCCACAACCAGAAATGGTATATAATTTACAGATAAAGTTTATAAATAAATTATACTTCTGGATTTGATAAACCAGGTTTTCAATGCTCTGACCGATTCGGAAATTTTAATTTTGTCATTTAACCTGAAATTGATTGACAAAATGCTAAAGGAATACTTACAATATAACATAATTGATGGTATTTACATATTTTACTACCAAGTTAAGTAAGGTAACATACACCGGTATGGAAGCACATACAATGCACCCTTGGGCTATCTCAGTATCTGGATCGATAGGTTGCAACTGAGAAATATCCTGCCAAATTTAATGGGCAAAAGTGTCCAACTAATGCAGCTGAGCGTGGCTTATAGTGAGCTTGGAATTCATGGACTCTGAAACTAGCACACATGAAATGGACAGTTAACCACTCATTAAACATGCCTTTTAGTTTCAAAATTAAAAGCAAAGCTTTATCGGGTTTCATTGATTCAAATTTCTAATACAAAATTTATGCATTCACAGGAATGTAATTTTATCCTCTCGAAACAAACTACCTTTCCAACAATGGGATTACAACAAAAATACTATGAAAATAAGCTAAAATTTGCTTGTCTGATTTAGAGAAGGGAGATTTGATGAGAATACCAAAAAATTCTTGGCAGTCTGGGAAGCCTCATGTAGGGCATCCAACTTATCATCTGCTGCCTGAATCCAGACGTGCTTAGCTTGCTGCTCCAGAAGATTGGTAAGCAGAAGGACTTCCTTATTCATCTGATTGTATGCCGATGTCATTTTACATTTGTCTAGCCCTATGGATGCTCATTGAATGTTTTGGTTCTTGCAAATTGGTCATGCAAAATGCTATTGCGTCCTTGCAAAAGTTGAGATCACAGCCCGAGGAAACAAAGGTGTAAATGATACAAATTGCAGCGTAGCGATAAAAACCACTGCCACCATCCAATGCACGGAAGCCGCCACCAACACGTTTAAGAACGCAAGCACCCTGGGATTATGTGCTGCAAAGCAATTAGCCTGTACTGTATTATGTTCAACAAATGGACAATACACCAATGCAACCCAACACAAGAGGATAGGTAGTGAGTTTCAGAAAACATGCTCAGTAGCAGCCGACGAAGGGAATGAAACCACGGAACTTAGAACGAAAAATGCCCATCTAGAAGCCTGTCTACCCGCAGTAAGAACGCGGAAAATCCAGAGAATACTCAACACACAAAGACACAACTCGATGGGAGTATGGGAAAATGAACACCGCTATGAATTCATGTTGTTGATTCGACGAGGGCTAGTTAGCAGATTGCGGACCATGTACATCAAATTTGGTAATTAGCGGTATTAGAGGTCAGCACAGTGCTTGCTAATCGACTCCGAGTATCCCTGGCATCTGCCGATGGTAACTTCTCTTGTTCGTCGGGCCCTGCGTGGGTGCAATTATTGTTCCTGGAAGTTGTGCACTAACATTTGTGTCGCCAGTTGAATACATTTGGCTGCGTTATAATTCAAATGCCAAATCTTGTTTGCAAGTGGCAAAAGAAGTCGACACTTGCTGGAGTCCGTGGGATCTCGTTAACTTTATGCCTTGGTGGGAATGCAAAAGAAGTCCATTTATATTTCCTAGTATGAGTCGCTGTCAGTGTCTTGGAATGCTACCTCCTCGTATGCATAAGACGTTATTTAGAGTGTCTTGGAATGATGTGTGCACTTTAACTCGCCGTCAATGTATAAATCTGCTTATGATCATTAATATATTTGTTGATTAAATGCATCTTAAGGTATCATTTATGCCTTACAAGCACCCATTTAATAAGTTTATGCTTTTCGGGATCAAGATACGGAGCCTGTTAGTGATTGTGACCCAGATTCTGATGTTCCATATTGAAGCGAGATCTTAAGTGTGATGCTCATGGTAGAGATGGAGATTTTTACCTTTGTGATCGTGATGAAGAGTATGATGCTCGAGAGTCAGAGCCAGATGTTCCATATTGAATTATGATATTTGTTATAGGGAGTAAGAACTCAATCGCCTGCACATCTATCATTGACTCCCCATATAAATGGCCAATTTTTTACTCTGTTCTTCACCCAATTAATAATACCACATTATTAAGCTATTGACTAGAGCTGGAAGATAGAACTACGATTGGGCTATGCCTACATATCTTTTTCGGTTCACCTCGATTGACCGGGCTCACTGAACACATCTGTAGGGCCTGTCACGGGACCAACAAAGTGAACAAATGGGGCAACAAAACTCAACACGACTTAGATATTATCGGTGATATAATTTGAATTACGAGCTTTTCTTGTTAAATTCGTTCACCTTAATCAATGAAGGCAAAAAATTATTTAAATAAAAAATTTAACACCATGCTTTCATGGCCATGCAGTTTAAAAGGTTTATGCCATAAATTTCACACCATTGTTTTAAAAACCGAAATCATCGTGAGCACATGTTCTATGAAGGTAACAAAAGTGTGGCTTATGTTTTAAAACCCACGAAATGGTGCTTGAGTGTCGGTGTATCACTTATTGTTATCAAAGTTGAGCTCTCTCAATGCCTAAACTTAGGTATTTGCTCACTATCTACTCTTCTACTTTAGGTTACAACAAAGTTTAGTGTCTTGTTTTTTCTTTTCTATATGCTTTCCATAAATTCATACACATGTTGTGAGTGAGCACACTATTTTATAACGATATACGTCTACGCCTCTTTACCCAATAAAAGTTAAGCCTAGCTTCACACCATTTCTTTCGATATCTATTAACTTACATTTTAATTTAATTGATGTTACTCCTTAGATACAAGAGCTTACTAATAAAGCCATTCCATTCATGGATACATGATGCATGTCAAGGTCGATGTTTATTTTTGTTGGTGATTCAATAGCAATGGTGGTGGCAATAGTAGCGATGATGCGACTTGAGCAATAATAATGATACAACCTGTGATTTAACTAGAGGAGAAAGGGAGGTCGCTTACTTTGCAATTCAGGTACGCACCCACTCCAAGGCGGTTCAATAGTACACCGTGATATATACAAGTTACTTTAAGCTACATTAGTTGTACTAGTCACCTATGTGCAGTTTAGTAGTACATCATGATATATACAAGTTACTTTAAGCTACATTAGTTGTACTAGTCACCTCTGTGTGGCATGACCCTTAGTTGTACTAGTCACCTTTGTGTGGGCATGACCCTATTTACCTTGAAAAAATAAAGGATAAGCAGACTTATCATTGAACATGTAGGGCAGGCATGCCTCCTCAACCAATGCAAGTGGGAAAACACGTGAATCTTCAACCCAAGCCACAGGGTCAAATGAAATCAGTATTATAGAGTCCAACACAACCTAGTAAGCCAAAATAGATTCAAATCAAATAGAATCTAATGATATCGCAATCTCAACCTCAATGAATAGCAATGCAACCATATCTAAACTTTAGATGCAATTTGTCCAACAATCTCATGCTCATTTTCCTCTTAACCCAACATCACAATTGATGCAATGACCTGGAAGAAGTATTCATTTTTTTTACAGACCAGCTGAGGCTTGTACAACTGGTACGCGCATCTGATCAAAGTCAATGGCCCTTCATCAAAATCAATGGCATCACATCAAATGAATCGATGTCCTATGCTGAAACTTTTTTGTAATGGCAATACCTAATGAAACGATTGTGAGTGTCTCTTCTTCTAAGGCAAGAAGAAGTCTTGTTTTGGTCGAAAGCAATCATAGTTCTATCGCAATGCCGCATAGTACGCTTACCAAATTGTACATAAACAATATAAAAAATTCAATCTTCAACAATATAACAATTTAATCTTTTCACAAATTCAAATTTTTACAATATCAACAGGGACATCGCCATCCCATGGCACTTGTTCATGTTTAGTTACGAGTTATCTAATGTAAAGTGCCACAAACGGTTGGTTATTCATCAACTACCAGTCATTATATATAAATATATTGTATATATATATTAGAAATAGAAGCAACAACCATAAAATAAATGTTGATAATGTTGAAAGTACAATTATATCATCTCTACTTTAAATTGTAAAATATAAACATTAACTAATATAAAAATATAAATATATATCAATGTAATTATATTTATCAAAACTTTAACTTACTCTTCTATTGTTAAGGTCATAGACGTGCAATGGTGTAATACATGCTCAGTCTTATACTAAATAGGCAAAGATATACATAATTCGATGTACTAAATGGACTTTCCATATTTCTTCATTTTTTTATATAAACTATTTGAAAAATAATTAATATCGTTAATTTAAAAATGTCATGCCATCGTCAAATTTTAAAATTGTTTATATTAAAAAGCTTTATAAAACTTTCAAATTTAGGTATAATAATAATAGTGTCCTGGTTTTAAGTTTACCGTTCTTCTTTTTTCCTGCAAAAAAAAGCATACTATTGTTATTCAAAAAACTGAATCAAATAGTACATGATATCAACATTCAATGCTGTCATTTTCAGGATCATCCCTTGATCTATATAGTTCAAGATAACCCCCCAAAAAACAAAATATTACATCACCCATACCCCTTCCTGGAGAAAATAGAATACTAGTCTAGAAAATAAATAGTGCCAAAATCCATCAGCTGATTTCACAATATTCTTCCCGATGTAAATAACCATCTTCGCCCTCCAAAGCCAACTTTGACAGTTGATCTGCAAGTGAATTATATTCTCTATATATGTGTTTGAGGGACAAATAGATGAATGAGCTAAGTTCACTCTTAATTCTGTTACACCAACTTACCAAATTTATCACCTTCAGATCAAATTCACCCTTTGCCCATTTAATGGTGACTCTTGAATCACCAAAAAAGTTCACCTTCGCCAGACCAAAGAAATTTTCCATGCATGTGACACACCATAATGCTAACAGCTCCGCCTTCATGTTAGTACCTTTGCCACATTTAAGATGAAGTGTGAAATAATGATCATTATTGAGTATAATAGCCCCTTTAGCTCCATAGTTACCCAGATTCGCTGCCCCATCGAATAACAGAACAGGATCATTTAAAATAAGTTGGAAATTTCCAATATTGCAAAATACCGGATAATCCACATCATTCTGGAATTTTAAATAGTGACAGGGTGTTGTATTAAAAGAATTGTCAATACAGGGAGGAAGATCTTCAAAGTTCTCCTTATTTCGCACTAACCATATAGTCCAACAAATAAAGACAGGTAGTGCAAAATGTATGTTGCAAGTTTTAATCCATAATTTTAGGCTAGTATCCAGATTTTTGCCACCCCACTTAACTCTAATACTTAAAGTGTGTTAAAATCTCTCCCAAATATTCAAAGTGAAGGGACATTTCAAAAAAAGATGAAGTACAGATTCGGTGCAGCATTTGCAAAGAATACATTGACTAGGACCCATCCATCCAATATTTGTGAGATTATCCCAAGTTTTTAAACAATCCTGTAGAACAAACCATAAGAAACATTTGAGTTTTAGAGGGATATTCCAGTGCCAAATTACCTTATACCACCAATGATTGGGAAAGATGAATCTTCTCTTTATAATGCTACTGTATGCAGTACTGGCAGTCACCATACCCGTACAAACATTTCCAGTCCACACGACTTCATCATCCACAGAGCTTAAACGAACACCAGTAGCATTTAAGGATCAGATATAGGAATCCCATTCAAGTGCCACATTTCCAAGCAAAGTGAAGATCCTATGCACTATACAAATATCCTCCCGGCCTATCAATCTTGATACTTTCTAAGGTAACGAACCCTGCCTTCTTTAACAATGATAAAAGTTCTACAGGCAAATTATATGAAGCATCAAGCCCCAAAATGGGATCAACACCAATTGCAACTTCTTTCCCATTCCCAACCTTCCAGCACAAATCATATGCAAGCCAGTAATATACTTTTAAAAAACCATTCCAGATAGGTGAAGTGCCTCTCACTCTCTTACGAGGATTCCTCATCCAGTAAGATACCTTAGTTTCGATATATTTTTTATGAATAACCATCGAACAGAGTGAATTGCCAAATAATGCTCTCCACATACTCTTTAACCAAAGGGCTTCACTGAAAATTGATAAATCTTTAATCCCGCACCCCCCAGAATTTAATGGTAAATAAATCCTTTCCCAACCAATCATAGTCAAACTGGAATTTTTCAAACCACCAGTCCATAAAAAGTTAAATAGTAGTCTTCTTAAAGAATTAATCACCGAACAAGGCACCGAAAGTAAAGAGAACTAGAATACAGGGATCCCAATGAGCACAGACTTAACCAATGTAAGCTTACCTCCAATAGACAACAGACAATAAGTCCAATGGGAAATCCTGGATTCAAAATTTTTTATCAGCCAGTTCCAATCTTTAATGAGATATCCATTCGGCTTGAGATGAAAGCCAAGATAGGTAAATCCTTCAGTAATCTTACATCACTTGTAATGCATCAAATTTAGAATATATAACAATCTGTCTTCCTCAACAAGATATTCATAGAAACAAGACTTTCTCAAATTGAACCGCATACTAGATGCCTTACAAAATAGTTCAATAATGCCCTGATATTGCCTCCATTCATCTTTAGAATCACTACCAACAATTAGTACATCATCCACAAAAAGTATGTGTGAAAGATATAAATCCTTTGTAATTTTCAAGCCCTTAATATTACCATCTTTCTTAGCTTGTATGATCAACCGACTCAACCCTTCAATAACCATCATAAATAATAATGGGGATAATGAACAACCATGACAAATCCCTCTGGAGCAACTGAAAAAAGTTGTAGGGGCACCATTTACTAGTACTGCAACACTCATAGTAGTCACACATGCCATGATCCAATTAATAGCAAGAGCTAGAAACCCTAATTTGAATCAAGACAATCCTCAAAAAATCCCAATTCACTCTATCATATGCCTTTTCTAAATCCATTTTAAGTAGGATTGCTTTTTGTTTCTTACACTTAATTGTATGAAGTAATTCTTGTGTAATACCAACAACATCATGGATTTGGCGATCTTGCAAGAAACCAAATTGTTCTGGCGAAATAAACTTTGAAACAACAGGCTTGAGACGATCTGCAATGATCTTAGATATAATCTTATAAGCAAGATTTTATAATACAATAGGCCTATAATCACCAAAAGTCTTAGGGTCATTGACTTTTGGAATAAGGGTGATAAATGTAGAATTTAAGGCACCTAAAATATATCCATGCTTCCTGGTATACTCCACCATCCTCAAAATGTCATTACCCATGATATCAAAGAAGTGCAAAAATAGCTCCACCGTCCAACTATCTGGCCCTGGACTCTTCTCCTTGGCAAATAATTTAAGTGTCCTTTCCAATTCCTTATAAGTTACTTCCATACTCAGCTCCAAAGCAGCCCCATCATCAAAATATTTAGGATAAATTTTTGCAACCTTTAGTTGTGATAATAAATCACAGAGTTTATCATCAGTATAAATACTACTGAAATGTTTCTTTGCCAAAGTCTGTAAATCTTGCTCACCTGCAACCACATTTCCCACCTCATTCGACAGATTCCAAATAGTATTATTATTTCTCCTAGTCGAAGCAAAGGTGTGAAAAAATTATGTATTCTTATCACCAAAGTTTACCCAAAGAGCCCGACTCTTCAAGCGCCACTCCTTCTCTTCTTTTAAAAAGATGCTTTCTTTCTTTGCTTCTAGGGTCTTGAGCATCTCAAAACCATTGCCATCTAAAGGAGCCACCAAATTGTAAGAATATAAATGTTGTAACTGAGTCTCCACATCCAACAAAGTCTGTCTATCCTTCCTCTTTTTAAGATGTATCCAATTTGAAACATTTCCTTTAAGTGCTTTCAACTTGAAACAAAACTGATCCACGGGGTTTAAATCCTGATCAACAATAGAATTCAACCAGAAATACCTGACAAAATATACAAAATCATCATTTGATAGCCAAGAATAGTCAAATTTGAAGGGGTAGTTATGATGGAGGACTTTATCGTCCAATTGCAGAAAGACCAGCCAATGATCCGAAATCTTGTTCTTTCCAACCCAGGATCGATAACGCACACATGAATTCAAGAAAGGAGCTTTGACAAGAAATTTATCCAATCTTTTTTGTATGCCCTCATGACCTCCTCTACCATTTGTCCAAGTAGAAGTGAAGACACTAGTGCCAACATCAATCAAATCATTTGTCAACAGGAACTCAGTAAAGTATTTCGCCAATACATCCAACTTAGCATTTGTACCCCAAACTTCCTGGGCAAACCTAGTAAAATTCAAATCACCTGCCACGATTAAGTTGCCAATATACAAAATACCTTAATTTTGTAATCCATTCCAAAAAAAATTATCTATCCTTATAAGGAGCATAACAGTTTAAAATTGAGAAGTGTAAATCATCTGATCTACACAGGTCATCCATCAATATGCCCCAGGTAGTTTTAAACACAGAGAAAGTATACAGTTTGGGGTCCCATGCCACCAACAGACCACCCAACAACCCACACGAACTAATAGCTGACAACTCCCAACCATTGAGAATACCCTCAACTTTTGTAACTGCTACCACATCCTCACACATAGTCTCCTGTAATAAAAGAATGCCTGGGCGAGTAGGAGAGATTAGGTTTGTAAGGGCCCTAACTCGCATAGCCCTACCCAAACCCCTAATGTTCAATGAACAAATGGACATTAAGGAACAATATCACAGGGGGAACATGCTCTAACGCCCCTAGAAAGATCAGAAACAATATCACCCCCCTCCACCAATTCAATCCTCTCAGAAACAGGTTTATACACATTCCTATATCCGGAATCCTCGATTTTCTACCCGTTTTCCTAGCTTTTCTAATAGTAAGATTTTGGAATCTCAATGAATTTATCGACTGGACCAAAGGGTTTGAAGAAGGATTTTTTGAAAAAATTGGTAATGTAATAAGTAAATCAACATTACCAAATGTTTGATAACCCGCATTTCCCAATATCTCTAAATCCTCAGGTATAAATAAACCCATTGTAGTATCCTTCTGAACAACCAAATCCCCCTCAACATTCACCCCAGCCAAAGAACCCCCAGTCAAACCCTCAATAGGAAGGGTATTATGAACAGTAACTCCCGAATCCGGCACAAAACTCTCCCCAAACAGATCCCAGCAAGCCAATAGTTTATCAAGAAGGATCTCGTGACAATTAATGGTCTCATTCACCACCAGAGTATCAAGTTTCAAGACTACATCCCCAGATGTGATTTTATTATCCAATAAGGCTTCAGCGTCCAAAATAACATCTAATTCAGCTTTAGATAGGTCATGATAGGGGGGGAATAGAATGCGGCGAAGACTTACCCGTGTTCAATACTGGCTTCTTTGAACCCAACGAATGGGCATTCGAAAAAGTATTCAAAGTAACCATAGGTGCAAGCGAAAGATCTGGTTGCACAGGTACCTGAATCTCCAGACAGTGAGCACAAATATGACCAATCCTTTGGCATGAATAACATCTGAATGAAATTTTAAAATAGTCAAGACGTTGCCTCCAAACATGAGCACCCCACAGAAGTTGAACCAGCCGGCAACCCCCAAGCCATTTCAATCTCGACCATGACTTTAGCAAATCTACGGTCATATCCAAAAAGGGAGCTATTGTTGAGCCGCACAAAATGCCCAACAATATTAGTAATTCCCATAAATATATTCTCCATCCACAATTCAATCGGCAGCCCAGGAATTAACAACCACAAATGCCTAAAACTTTGTTTATCCCTCAATGGGTCGAAAGCCAAATGCCACCGTTTGAGGCAGATGGAACCCTCCTTGAAATACCAGAAATGCTTCAAAATGATACCAACATGCTCTAGTTTGGAAAAAATAAACGTAAGCCAACCATTCATTAGTTGCATAACCCTTGGTAAATTGCCCAAGATCGGCATCCAATGTTTCCTGATCCAAGCCACCAAGTCCTTCTGGTCACCCACTGTAAACTTTAACCTTCCGACAACAGCTCTGGATGCCAACATCTCAATTTGATCCAAGTTTGTCTCCTGTGGGATATGGAAATTATCCAACCCATCTCACACCTTCAGAGCTTTCACCTGTCTGCGCTTCCTAGCTTTAGGACCCCGGAACCGACTGGGCCAACCAAAGCCAAGATTAGGGTTATGACTCAAAACATGTTTGTCAATAGAATCACAGGTAGCAGAATCACCTCGTTGAGTCTCTTCGATGGGCAAAAGCACTCTCGAACTGACTAGTGGGATATCAAAACATGTAGCCAAAGTTTGATGCCTCATAGAAAACCTACCCTAACCGGCACCAACCGGTAAAAACAAACACAACAAGAAAAGTGTGCCCTGACACAAGACAACACCAAACAATGAGACAACTGTAATCCAACACCTACCCCTAATCTAGGAAAAATACAAATGGGACCCCGCAAGAGCAAATCTAAAACAAAATAAAAAAATAGTAACTTCTGAAGTAGTAAAAACTTCCCACTTTTTTAAACCTTGGTTGGTACTAGAGCTAATCCTAATACGGACTAGCTGGACTTCAAGTAGCATTAGAAGCACCGATCCCCTACTGCGTAAAGTTCTCCTACACCCCAAACCAACACCAGAAAACCCTAGAGGTCAAAACTACCCTCGAAGCCCCCATCTTCCCTATTCCTCATGAGTTCCCATGTTTACTGTTCTTCTATAATAATAATAGTTTTAATTTTTCAATTTTAATATTAAGAAATAATCATAATAATATTGTGAATATTTTAATTATAGGATAAGTATTATATCGAATATCTTTTTTCTTCGTTTAAGAATATTTTCCAATTTTTATCTTGTTAAATTTTCTTCACAAAAACACAATTCAATTAAAAAATTCATATTTTTATTTGATATCTTATATAATGACATGATAACTAATAAATCATTGATTTTTCATTTTTTTAATTTAACCAAATAATTGGCTCTAGGCTGATAAATATTCTCACATGTAAAATTCTCACAACATTATTGCTTTACATGACCCAATGAAGTCGAAAAAATAAGTTACTCAAATCATACTTCTTCTTTTCTTTTTAAAAAAATAACTAAGTAAAGAAATTGATAACATATATGTTTGATTTTGAATCATACAAATGATGATATTATCATTTATTAAAATAAGGAAGTAAATGCCTTATACAAAATACATATTTTATAAATTTAAAAATATAAAGGATTATTTAAAAGTTTTAACAAAGCTTTATTATTGGTTGTAAGCAATTTACGAAATATCTCAAATTTTATTATTGGTTATAAACAACTTATAAAATATCACAAATTTGAAACATATTTTATTATTGGTTGTAAGCAACTTACAAAATATCTCAAATTTAAAAATTATTGTATTATTAGTTGTAAACAATTTATAAAATATCTCAAATTTGAAATATAATATATGATATGAGAAGATGAATATAAAATTTAATGGGTAAGTAATTTTTAATGGAGATTAAATAATATGGTTACATCAAAGTTTATTTAAAATACTAAGTGTAATAATATTTCACAAATTTGGTTGAATAGATTCTTAAATATTTAATTACAAATTTGTTTTGAAAAGAATGAATTATTTTATAATCACCCATTTTAAAATTAATGAGAGAGTTTGATAGGGATAAAAAAATATTTGTGTCTTTAGTATTTGATTATTTATTGAGAAAAGATGTAATAATCTTAAATTAATGATATCAAAAGTGTTTTTTAATGTGTTTTTGATTGTCAATCATACTATTATATATTGTTAATAATCAAATTATTCGCATAAAGAGTAATAGTAGTTGGTTAATTAAGCCTAGTTGAATAATTGGGAGAAATATTTGTTTTATTTGACATGTTGATATGGCCTTGAACCCTAAAAAAGATTTGAGTTTACGTAACATGTTGATATGGCCTTAACCCGCAGGTATTTTATTTAAAAAAATACACAAGAAGTTTTGACATACAAGCGAGCATTAAAGTGAGATTGCACAAAGCCAATGTTGAAATCTAGGTTCATTGGTAACCTCACCTTGTTGAAAGAAGGGAGGCGATCATTGAAAGGAGACGACCATTGACTAAAGTGTATCCACTTTGGATTTGAGATCCACATTTTATGGTGACCTATGTTGTCCCATTGTTGTTAGTTTGGGACCCTAACCAAACCTATTTATCAATGATCCTTATGGATCACTCTATCATGGGATCTATGTGCTCTTATGGAGCTTTCTCATTATACTTTAGTGTTGTAATAGTGTGGTCGACTTGTACCTTTGAAACCATACTATCTTGTGCTGTGTATTCATACATAAGCATGACTGGTGCTTGGTAGTGCGCACTATGATTACCACCCAAAGGCCTTCTAAATCCTAAGTTTCCTCATAGCATAACCTTTCTTTGCACAATGAATTGATCAACAAACTTTTGTAAAGCTCTTTTGCTCAGATTTTCACAGGTAAGACTTTGTTTTAATGCAGCAAGAAAACATTTTGTTATTTAAAATGTTAAATGTTGAATGCCTTAAGGAGATAAAGTTTTCATTATTTTTATTGTTTTGTTATTGTGTTTTATATCTCCCAGATGTTTTCCCACATGCAAAAAGGAATCATGGTTTCATAATTATTTGTCAATGATTTTTGTTTTCTTGTAGATTGGCAATGATAAGATAAGTCTTTCTGTATTGTAGGTGATGCTATTGGGTAACAGTGATAGCTACCCTGATGAGAGAATTATGCGACTAACGATTGCATTCAACCATTTTGGAAAAGGTATCATGCAATGAAAAGGTAAATAATTCATTATTATTTCATTGATACAATTTAATTTATCATTTTGCATTGTGTCGTGAAGGAAGACTATGGTATTGTTAGTATTGTTATTTAGATATTAAATTATAAATTAAATGAATGCAGGTGCCAATTTGGATACTTCCATGTACTTAACAATGAATACACTTAGTAAAAAATGTATGCCATCGGTGGAAGTTCAAACCCAACGATGTTGAGTCAAGAAAGTAGATAGAGGGCATCTACAAATCCCTTCACCAAGGAATTAACGAAGAAGCAAAAAACAACGAGAATGAATGGAAGAAGTGGAACTGGAGATCAAAAGATGATGTGCTACTAAACGTTGCATATTTTAGGGATCGGGATCACGAAAATCTTCATCCTATGCAAACGGATGCAGTGTCACATCGAAGAGTTCAACCCTTGTGGGATACCTTACCAAGAATTCAGGTGTGCTCTCGTGTAGGAAAAGAATTTGTTGCTAGCTTCAAATTCTTATCCACTATTACCACAACTGAATTCAAGTTCATTTTCTGCCAACTTCATATCAACCATTACCAACATTTGAGCAATTTGCAAATGGAAAATATTAATTTTTCTTAAAACTTTTATCATACTTTTAATAATAACTATTTGAGCTGGGAATATACATTTTGGTCAATGTTTTCCAGATATGAAAATTATAACTTCATCATTATATACTTATTTAAATGTTGATGTTATGTTAGTATTATATACTTATTTAAATGTTGACGTTAAGTTAGTATTATATACTTATTTAAATGTTGGCGTTAAGTTAGTATTATATTTTTTTTTTCCAAAAGAAAAAAGCATAATTCCATTCATCCAAAAGAGATCAGAATTACATTCAGTATTCACTGTATCAGTGAATTATCCAAAACCATGAGTATGGCTCACTTGATGAGACTATTACGTCTTCTGTCATAATGTATTTTGTTATTTCCCTATTTTATCCCAAAATAATTCAGTTCTGTCCCACCGGACTTTTTTGATATGCAACATCATAAGTTTTATACTATAGCCAACTATGTCTAAAAAATGCAGCACTTTTGCATGTCTTCATTTATTCAATGAAAGGTCTATGATAGAATTCAGTTCGCTGTCCTTCATTCTCTTCATTGATTTTCCAAGTGCCAAAATCCATGTGCAGCCCTTCTTTGGAGGCCCGGTCTGCTATGATGTTGTTTTCCCTGTAAACGTGCCGGCATGTGAAAATGTCATATGATTGTTTGATCAGCTGAATACTATTAAGTACATATGCCAGTCTAAGAACTCTGCAAGCTTGGGTTTGATTGGTCCAATTTATAGCATTCATAGAATCTCCATAAACCGCCAGTCTAGATATACCCTTCTCAGCAGCAAAGATAAGAAGTAACTTTAAACTCATAACTTCTGCAAAGTTATTGGATCCCATTCCAAGACCCATAGTGAGTGTAAAGTAGTGTGAATCGGAAATATATAAGATAGCTCCCCCGCCACAAATGTCATTACTTGCAGCTCCATCAAAAAAACCCCAAGGATATGATCTATCAATCTCCACCTCCAAGATACGTCTCTGTTTAGCAGCCCGTACATATTCGGGGCATGCTTGATAAATGCCCACCGCCTGTGCACTAATAATCTCTGGTGTACAGGGTTTATCCTTAAATATGGCCCCATTCCTAGCCAGCCAGATCCCCCAAGTGATCAGCAGAGGTAGGGTCTTTTGTTTTTTAGTATAATCCCGTCTCCACCAGTTCTCCAGTGCATCAGCCACAGAGATTCCTTCCCAGCTACAGTCATAACCCACCAGGTTAGTGCATTCCTTCCAGACCGCAATCGTGAATGAACACGAGATGAAGAGGTGTGATGATGTTTCCAAATCCCTCTTACACAGAACACACCAACCCGGGCCCTGGAAATTTCTCTTCTGCAATATATCCCAGGTCGGAACCCGGTTTTCAATGGCACACCACATAAATAATCGGTTTTTTGAAGGGCACTGCAATTTCCACAGTGGTCTCCACCACCAGACCTCCCCCCGATTAGCTGCTCCAGCGCTAAGCAAAAGATATCCCATCTTTGGGGAGTAGTTTCCTGCCGGATCAAGCTCCCAGATCAGTTCATCCTCCCGGTGCGAAAGGTGGATACCCGCTCTGTTCAGTCCACGGATGTAGCTGTTCAGATATGCCGCCTCATGGTCCCCCAAGCCCAGCACCTCCGCGGATTTCCAGTGTTGTATCCACGGGTCATCAGGTCGATGTACAGCCAATTGATTTAGTGTGTTAATGCCCCTAAATGCCAGAATATCAATAACATGTTCAGGCAGCAGGTGTAATTGTTCACTCCCGATCCAGGGATCTCTGCCAACACGCACCATATCGCCCTTACCCACGTGCCATGCCAGGTTATTCTCCACCAATGAGAATGATTTTATCACTGCCTTCCAGATAACGGATCCCCCAGCATGTGATTTCTGTGGGCTTCGAATCCATTCATCCAGAGTCATGTCAGTTATATATTTCCCTTGCATCACCCTGGTCCATAAACTGTGAGTCTTGATCAGACGCCAACCTCCTTTAGCTGCCAGCGCCTGAGCAAACAGAAATATGTTTTTTAATCCCCAGCCCCCAAGCCCTTTAGGTACTGCAATCCGCTTCCAATTTACCCAGGGGGTTACCTGCCCATCCTTCTTACCACTCCAAAGGAATCTAAAGCACAACCTCCTAATTTGTTCAAGGATTCCTTGAGGTATCCACGACAAAGACATCCAATAGACAGGAATGGCTTCTAAGACTGCCTTAACCAGAACCAGCCTGCCAGCTCTCGACATCCACTTGTGGCTCCAAACATTAATTCTTTTCTCCACCTTACCAACAAGCCATCTCCAATCCTTCTTTAAATAAACATTAGCTTTAAGGGAGAATCCCAGATATTTCATACCCTCGTTAAGGTTAGATAATTTGAATGGGAAATTCTCAGCAAGTGCCAGTTCCTCATCCGGCCGGAGCAGATGGATGGATAGAGTGGACTTATCAGCATTGATATCCATCCCTGTAGCTTTAGAGAACAGGTCCAAGATTTCCTTCAATGCCCGAGTATCCCTTCGGTCTCCAGAGCAGAAAATGATAATGTCGTCCACAAATAATAGATGAGTGAGAGATAACTGCTCCCCAATGCTAATGCCATTGAATCGACCCTGTAATTTAGCATCAAGAATAGCCCTGCTCAATCCTTCTGCCACCAGCAGAAAAAGAAGTGGGGAAAGTGGACAGCCTTGCCTAAGGCCTCTTTCCGCATGAAAAAAAGGAGTGGCCGCTCCATTCAACAGCACAGAGAATGATACCGTAGTTATACAAGACATGATCCATCTAATAAAACTGATACCATAACCCAAATGAGTTAGTAGAAGCTGGATGTAAATCCAACTCACCTTGTCGAATGCTTTGGAAAAATCAATTTTAAGGATAGCTCCTTTAATTTGCCGAGTCTTCATGCTGTGAAGTCCTTCCTGTGCCACCCCAATAGCCTCATGGATCTGCCGACCTTCAAGAAAACCAAATTGTTCAGCTGAAATATGCTCAGAAAGTGATACCTTAAGTCTCCGAGCGATGACCTTCGAAACAATCTTGTAGATACAATTGCACAGAGAAATTGGTCTGAACTCAGAGAGAGTAACCGGATTATCAGTTTTTGGTATGAGGGCAATAAAAGTAGTATTGAAGCTTGCAGGTAACTTGCCATTCATACGAGTATCTTCGACCACCTGTAATAGATCCCGCCCCACAATCTCATATAGTTCCATGAAAAATTCAATTGTCCATCCGTCCGGACCGGGGCTCTTGTCTTTCTGAAGACTACCCAGGACCTCCTTCAACTCCTCCTCAGTCACAGCCCGCATCAGTCTCCTATTATCCTCCTCCTCAGCAAAACGGGGAAATAATTGGGCGATCCTTATAACTTCTGCAATAGAGGCCTGAGCCGGAGCCCTAAATAAGTTCTGGAAATGTCCCACCCCGCAACGAGCTTTGCCTTCAAAATCAAAGTGTTCTGTGCCTGCTTCATCTTTCAAGCTCCAGATAGTATTGACCGCCTTCCTCCCCCGAGCGTATGCATGGAAAAATTTAGTATTCTCATCCCCACATTCCAGCCAGACCGCCCTACTCTTGAGTCTCCAGGTTTCCTCCTTTTCCAGCAAAAGTTTAGTTCTTATGCCTTCCAATCTGGCCAATTCAACCTTGGATTCCAGAGTCATATGACCCCCTCCATCCCCATCATAGATCCGTAATAATTTTTCCTCTGTCTGTTTCAATGAGATATCCTCCCTATTTCTCTTTTCCATAGCCCAAGTTTTGACTGCTCCTTTTAATCGTTTGATGTTCTCAGCGAACTGAAATGCCCCAGTTCGATCAAGTTCAGCATCATACGGCCTCCATAGATCCAGAAAAAGATTTTTAAAGGAAACATCTCTGAGCCAAATTTTATTAAACTTAAGAGAGCTAGGAGGATTGATTGGTCCGTTTCTGATCTCAAGAAAGATAGGGAAGTGGTCAGAATCCCCACCGCTCCCTACCCACTGCCTTATCTGGAAAAACCTGTCCACCAGCTGTTCAGCCACCA
The DNA here is from genome assembly GCA_027924585.1 of Larix kaempferi. NCBI lineage: Eukaryota > Viridiplantae > Streptophyta > Pinopsida > Pinales > Pinaceae > Larix > Larix kaempferi. Next base: position 12,986,655 of record BSBM01000368.1, read on the forward strand.
AAAACCGGTCCAGTCTCTTAGCCACCCGAGCCTCTCCACATCTGTTATTCCTCCAAGTGGGTTTCAGCTTGATGGGTTCAATATCCAGCATGTTCATCCGAACCAACTTCTGTTGAAAGTAACCTGCCAATGGATCCACATGAGCTTGAGGGCCCCAGATTTCGGATTGCCCCAATGTGAAATTTAAATCACCCCCCAGTACAACCGAATCACCATCCATAAGCTGATCCTGCAGTAGAGAATCCCAGAATGGAGCTCTATTTACATAGGGCCCGTAGACATTCACCACAGTGAAGCATGTACCCAAGTCAACAGAGAGAAATTCAGCTCCCAACACAGAAGCCATCCCCCATGCATTAAGAAGTTTAATCGAACACTTCTTCCATCCCACAGCCAACCCCCCAGAGCGACCCCTAACATCTAGAGTCACAAAGGACCATCCAGCCAGCCACAGTTCCAATTTCTCCTTGATGATATCACCTAATCCTAAAGTCTCTTGTAGCAGAATCACATCAGGGTGTTCAAGAGTAAACACCCTCATGAAAGCTGATTTCTTTTTAGGCCCAGCCAGACCCCGACAATTAAAGGACATGATCTTCATAACCGAACATTTGTCCGGGCATTCATTGCTCTAAGTGCCCTCTCAATCGAGACCTGTTTCCCATTCCGAAGATCCATTCTGGCTCTGTTCTGTGCCTTAGATAAAAGAGACCTCCTTCCTCTGCCTCTCCGGACCGGCACCTGCAATTTTCCCAAACCCCCTCCAGAAAGCTTAGTGCATGAACGAAGGTTATATCCTGAAGCAGATGATTCAGGTGAAGAGGGCTCAGAGAACTCATCCGCCTTCCCAGGATCCGGATCAACAGGAGTCTTCAAGTCCTCCAAAAGAAGTGTAGGCAAAGCATGGTTGAGAGCAAACGATTCACCCACCGGGCATGTGGATCTCCTACAAGGGGGCGGAATAAGAGAAAAGGGAGTAATCTCAGAAAGTCCCGAGATAGTAAGATTTCGAAGTCCCTCAACCCAATCAAGCCCAAACACAGTACTCCGATTGAAATAAAAGTGTAAAGAGGGAGTAAGAGAGAGAGAAGGAATACGCGAGAATGTAGAAGATCTCGGCACTCCATCCACCGCAACTGAAAAGGGATCAATTAAGTCATCCGCAGAAGAGAAGTTGTAACCACCAAGTAAGTCTCGAGCCACTGTTGAAACCTGCCCAGATGGTTCCAAATCCACATCAGCTCGATCCCCCCCCGAATCAGTGTCCTCCTTCGATACTAAGTGCTGCAGGTCCAGTGGTTCATCCCTATCTGCCATAACTGAAGGGTTTTCCTTCCCCCCAGAAAGAGATCGATCAGATAGCTGAGAAGGTTCCAGTCCCTCCTCAATCCGGTCCCCCCCCGAGTCAGTCTTCACATTTGAATCCATTTGCAATATGTCCAGTGGAATTTCCAGAACAGTCCCCCCAGATGGGTCTGCCATCCCCCCACTGAGAGTGCGAGCCGCTAGGTGACATTCAATCGCCGGATGTCCATAGAAATGGCAACGCCGACATCGGAAGGGTACATTTTCATAATCCAGCATCTGAGGTATCCTGGCAGTCCCCCATTCCAGGTTTATGAGCTCCGGTAGTCCATCGCGAATATTAAGATTTACCAAAATCCTGGCAACCTGCTTGTAATGCGTCTCCTTAAAGGAGAGATCCGCTTCCAGGAAGTTTCCCAAAATATCCCCAATCTTACGAAAGTGGCAGATATCCCAGAAATGCAGCGGAAGACCCGGCAATCTAACCCACACCGGAGTCAAATCAACTCGCTCCCGACCAGCATCAAAGAGAGGATGCCAAGGTTTTAACAAAACCGGCGAATGATTCAAGTGCCAATTCCTGTGAAGAATTTTATTCACGTCTACCTCCGCCCGTAGTACCACCGCAAACCACCCCCTAAGCAACATATCCACCTCAGGTGTGTAGCCTAACACCCCGCGCCAGTGTGAATCCACCCATTCCATTACAGTTGAACGGGCGAAATTTCTGCCCATAACCCTACCCACCAGTGTCAACCGAGACATCTCAAGGATACGTTCCCAGGCTATATCCTCACCAACAGCATAACTACCCACAATACGGGTTTTAATCCAATTCCTCCTGCGACGCCGGCGAGGTCCCTTAGGTGCAGTCCCGACCCCGGAGACCTCCCCCCCCTTATCCCGCTGAGACTCAGCAAAAACAGTAGGGCTACCACATCCACGATGTTCAGAAATCAGCAGTGGCACTCTCGCTTCCTCTTCAGTTCCACTATCGATCGTCCCAACCAGCTGCCGTACCTGTCGTGCCACACCCTCATCCGCAATCTGGTCAAATCCAACCACCTCGTCAAAACCTGCCTGCAAATCAGACGCCGGGAACCCTAGGTTCCGAGCAAAAAAGGAACCAGCCTCCCTCCAACTCGAACTACCCAGAAAATCCGCAGTATCATTTTCCAGGTTATCCGGCAGCCAACAAAGTGGGGAGGATGTCGGAAAAAGCGTGGATGGGATTCCCATAACCTGCCTCTCCTGCCCCAATCCGGTAGTAACAGTATCCCCAGGCCCCAGCAGTGGGTTTTCATCCAGGCCCACCAACTGCCCTCCATCTGGCATCCCCGTAACACCAAGTGCCTCCAGCTGGTCACCAATGAAGGCTGCCATGTCCCCTGCCACCACTGAAGCCATCAGCCCCGAGCCCACCAGCAAAACCTAACAGAAAGTCACAGATCCCCGACAAAAGCTCCAAAGCCCCTGACAGATCAGACATCGAGATCGCTGCTACACCTTGCATCGTTCCTGCCAATGCAAACTAGAAAGCTCGGTTCCACGGAGAGCGACCCACAGACGACCCCAAGACAATGCCATGACCGATCGAGACCACACTACTGAGCCCGTGACAATCCAAGTGTTACATCAATGAAGGAAAGATCTATTTGCTTTAGATCAATGAATGTTTGGCAAAAAAAAAAAAATTAGAGTGAAATTCTAGATCTCGAAATCATTTTTTGTTTTAAGATCTCAGTAAAAAAAGAGAATCCAGTTTTTGGCCTTCAACAGGAGATCCACGCCAGTAATCCCCTCTGCGATCTGAGCCATATCAACATCAACAATCACTGCCATTCTAGCGTGAGCAAATAGGTCATTTGCAATCTCTAGCAACCAACAATCTATCAATGATTAGTCAGTGATCTACCAACGATCTAATCCATCATCAAATTTGTATCAGAGTATTTGACATCAATTCGATCAGATCTGATCTAAATTTGTGAAAGTTAGTATTATATACTTATTTAAATGTTGACTTTAAGTTAGTATTACATACTTATTTAAAGGTTGACGTTAAGCATCTACACTAAGTAAGAATAAAAAAATATTAACTCTCTTTCTACATGAATTTTAACGCGTATATGTACTTAGGTGCTATTAAGTCTCGACAGTGAACAATAGTTTTGTGTTTTATGTACAACATCGACCACAAAACTCTTCTTATCATGGTGAAAACATGTGACCACGACATCCCTTAAACCACGAAGGAAACATGCACAAAAGAAAATGTAACATTAAGAGTGTATAGAGAAGCAACCAACAGTAGTGTAGCCATTTACATCTAGTGGTATGGGTGAATATGAGTACTAGTTGAGTCCTAGCCATTGAAATGAGCAATTAAATTAAAAATTTATTTTGAATAACACATTTTTTAGAGGAAATCTATGTAAGTTCATGGCGTGGCTACTAAGTTATGAAGACAAACTCATATCAAAAAAGAAAACCATTTTTCAAAGTAATTTCATCATATCAAATTTACAACAACACGTGGCAATGATAATGTCAAGGACATTACCACCATATGACTATTATTTTATTTAATGTCACCATAGTGTTACATTGATTTTTTTTTTTTAATTTAATAAAAAAATTGTTATATAATGGTCATCTACAACATTCATTCTTAAATAACTTATGAGCCAGATTTAGAATTTTACCTTTAATTAGATTTGTGTGGTGAATGGTTAACAACTTCCCGCTTGTGAAATGGAAAGTTTATCAAAAATCCTAGAGGAGTTGGTTTTAAAATATTTGTTCTTCTCTAAAGTGTTGGTGCCACCAAAATAGTTTGAAGACTTATCTTACGATCAACATTATAACCAAATTTAATGCATGGAAATTATATTTATTCCAGGCTCCATCATTGGATCGAAATTTGGAAACCCTTTGAAAAGGGTAAGAGGTGGCTCTATCATATGAAAAAGCATGATCAGCTCTTCCACCTTCGTTGGTAACAATTACTTATGTTGTAAATGGAAGATTGTTCATCTTGGGGTAGGTACTTAGGATTGGATTGGACCCTTTTTGTCAGGTTTTAAAATATTTTAGATGATAAAGGTTATTATGTGTTTGTAGGTTTTAAAAAATGGTGATTTTTTAAAATGGTTTAAAAGAATGGAGTTTAAATTGGGGTTGACACTTGGATTGCATGTTTACACGAGTAAAACATTTTTAGATTAGATGAGAAAGATTATTATGTGCTTATAAACATAAAGGATTTTCAAGATGGATTGAACGTTAAAAGATCACGATGGTTTTTCTCTTTTCATCCATCCAAACAATGGGTTCGGCAATTTGCATTTCCTTAGTTTATTTTATTATATTTTTATTATTACATTTTATGGATTATTATTTTATTAAGTATAAAATGATATGATAACATGATAATGCAAATATACAAATTTATAATATGTATCAATTTTTTTCAAATTATTAACCAAAATTTTCAATTGTTTCTCTAAAATGAATCACTTCATTTTTCCATAGAAAAAACGACATACTAATAGGGTGGCAAATTTTGTCAGTAGAAAATGAAAATAGCAGATTGTAATGATGTATCATATAAAAGTGACAACTTTTGTCAGCAGAAAATGGAAATAGCAGATTGCAATGATGTATCATATAAAATAAGACATCATGCTTTTTACATTCAATTTCTTCAATACAACTATAAATATTAATGAAATTAAAAGAAAAAAGACGAGGTCTCTGTGTAAACTCTTGAAAAAAGCAAGGTGTCAATACCACCCTTTGAATTTTCAAGCTACACTTCTCATAATTTTCCTTACATGGGAAATTTGAGAAATTTTATTTTCATATTCTAACTTCTAATAAATTTGAACTTGAATGGAATATTATTTTTCTAAAAACCAAGAGATGAGTATCTCTTAATGTTAAAAATATGAGGTAAAGAGGTTTGGAAACTCACTCGGAGTAAGTGCATCTCCCATGGGTAAACTTGCAGCTAAATATATGTTGATGATTTTTTCCTTGTGCTTGCAAAATATGAGGATAATGTCTTTAGTCTATCCAAACTGGAAGAAAACCTCGTCCTCCCGCAGATTTGAGAGCTCCATACCCTGTTCTATTTTAGAGGCATTGACTTCCTCCATAGATAAATTAAATAAAGCTCTAGCTTTAGGATTTAGGGAGAATCAATATAGCTTGTTTTTTTTGTTTTTTTTTAATCTAAAGGAATCAATAACTAGTCAGGATTACTTGGAAAAGACCCAGGTCAAATCTGACTGGATGTCACTATAACCCCTTGGACAATTGCAAGCAGCTTGCAAGCCCCAACCGGTACGAAACCTATGACTCAACAAGGGTCGAGACGTCCAGAGACCACGGATGGAGTCCAAATCCCAAACTCCAATGGGACACCTACCCTTCTATCATTATTATAATGGGATCATGTGGCATTGGGTATTTGAACCTGGGTGGAAAGAGTGAAAAAAAAAATTATCCACCATTTTCCCACCAACTCATTGATAATATAGCTTGTTGTTAGAATGCACAGGATTTTGAAGGTTGGATTTTGGAGAACCTAAACTAACTATGTCATTAACTTTGGTAGATCATATAATGATCTCATGGTCTTTCAGGTGGGAATTTTACATATATCACAATCTGATATAATATTGAAGTTAATCACAATGGAACATATCACATATTTATAGACAATAAGGTTATTTATAAACATTATGGTCAACCACATAAATCAACCAATATGAATGTCAACATAACCTTCTACAAATGTTACAATACAACATAATCCTTACTAAATGATGGAATGTGACATAACAATTGAGGAATATAGCAATTCCACACAAGTCAACTAAGATAACCATATTATAAACCTCTTAGTCTCAAAGTTTGACTATGGTGAACCATGGTTGACTATAGTTGAACTAGAGTTATGGTCAACCATTGACTTTGTTGCTTTCCCATTCAATGGTCCAAACACACAATCAAGTTAAGAATGGCCTTCAAACATGGTAAGCCATAATTACCATGGGAAACCGTAGTCAAACATTGTCAACCAAAGTTAGCCATAGTCAACCATAGTCAAACATAGAATACCAAAGACAACCTTTGTCAACCATAGTGAAACATAGTAAATCATAATCAACATTGTTTAACCATAATCAACCCTTTTTCTTAAACCATAATAAACCATGGTTAACCATAAACGAGTGTGGTCAATCATCTAAATAACAATGTTCAAACATAATCAATCATAATGAAATGATCATTGACCATATTCAAACATGGTCAACCGTATAAGTCAACTATTGTTAAATATTGTCTACCAAAGTGAACTATAATCAATAAAACTTAATATAGTTAATCATGGTTCACCAAAGTGAACCATAATCAAACATTGCTAAACATAATCAAACATGGTTACACATAATAATATCAACATTTACATTTCTATTATATTAATTATCATAATAATATAGCCCTTTAAAATAAAATTATTATATCAAAATTATTTTATTTTTAAATAGAAGTATCTTTGGTACCTTAACAAAATTATTTTATTTTTAAAAGAAGTATATTTAGTATCTTTTTTCCATTCCAATCTAAGGAATGAAGGAAATATCCTCTTAATGGGTGACTTTAACGCTCGAACATCAAGTAAACAAGCTATTCTTCTAAGAAATTATTTCAACCCTAATCCTATGCGGTTAGATGAAGACTCTGCTCTTGACTACTGGTAAAAAACAAGTTCTGTAGATTTAGTTTTGTTTGGATTCAAGCTAACCAAGCTTTGTAGCTCTCAATATCTTATAACTTTTAATGATCTAATGAAGTGGCCAAATTCTATCCAAATGAATTCTATTTATGGACTTGGTCGTTGTGTGGTAGATTATGTCATATCTAATATCTCTTTATACAACAGAGTGATAAATCTAGACATTTTAAATGACCACGATCCTGTCTTAGATCATATACCTCTAATTGTAACCCTCAATTTTTTCATGCATAGAGATCACACGAAAGAAAATTCTCATAGTAAAAAACACTTGATCTTCGATAGACATAAGTATGCTATTTTCATAAATGAGCTAAAAAATTGCTTGTCCCCTATATCAAGTATGAACAATATTAAAAACTGCTATCATAACTTTACTATAGTCCTCTCATCTCCCATTAACAAGTTCTCCATTGAAGTTCCAAGTAAAAAGAAAAATTGAAGAATCAACCCCTGGTATGATAAAGAATGTAGAAATGCAAGAAGAGCCATGATCCACCTAGCAGTTGGAATTATTTTCGAATGTCAACATTGACTTCAACAAGTTCATCGACTTCGACTAGTTCATCAACTTCGACAAGCATTGACTTCAACATGCATCGTCGATAATTGCGATTGACGAACTATGACAGATTTTTCTCTCTGTCTTCTAGTCAACTATAATGGTTGAACTTTTGAAACCCTTCTAACTTATATTGTAACTGAACGTAATGAGAAGACAACCCAAGCATTCTCAGCACTCTATTTAAGCATGTAAAATATGTTAATATACAGAGAGGAGAGAGGCAAAATCAAGAAGTAACAGAGTGAAAATAAAGAAGAGATTAGTTCACATTCCTGCATATTGTCTGTGTGTGTAGGTTTATGTGTGTAGTGTATTTCCTGCTTTGCTTATTATTATGCTTCCACCATAATAGTACCGATTCATTCAATCGAACTATCGTCCCCGTCATGCACTTGGCAACATACGGATCATTGGTATTAGAGATTTATTCATTCAGAGATTTATTCAGAGCTTTGTTCGTGATTAAGTTGTGCATATACACTTCCATCAAAGTTACATGACTTATTCCTGTTCAAACACTCTCGCAAACTCATCAATCCAAGCGGAAACTACCTTCAAACATGGTAGGAGAAACATACAATAAACATGTAATTGACGAGATAGAGAAACTCATAGACCATGCGTTGGCTTGACAATGAACCGAAATGTTCGTTGAAGCGAACAATTACTTGCTCACACAATTAATTCACCAGAATACTTGATAAATTAAGTATGCCATAGATAATAGATAATATTGAATATTTGAATAGATAAGAGAAAATTAATACTACAGCATGGCTCGCATTTTATATGGCTTGAGCACTCGTAGTGAAGGGTTACCTCCCTTCACATTAATAATCAACTACTGAAATAAATAACAAATATATAGTATTTAATATGCCATTAATACTCGTAGCATTGCCACTCTCTTAGAAAGGCTTTGTCCTCAAAGCCTTATAATTTTGTCGCATTGTTCTTTACGATGTCATGGTTGACGAAACATGTCGATACGAACTGCTAAGTGTAGAGCATAATTTCTGATATGTGGATGGCTCAATCCATCCCAAATTGATTTGTTGCTGATTGTTGGGATTCCTATTGATCTTTCATCAGGAACTTTAATCACATTAGTACCATTATCTTTGGACATTTCCCACTTTTTTGAATATCATTTTTTATGGTTGGGGTGTCGATAGGGAATTTTCACAATGTCATTTTCCTTTACGAGTGTCGTCTTTTGAGCATTGATCTGAGCTGGAAGTTGTATTTTCGTCTCTTGAGGTTTTACGGTTTTGTTTTGTATCTTTTCCAACTTGTTTTCCAACTGCATATTATCATTTTGAAACTTCTTAATCACTTATACTTGCGATTTTTTGTCATCTTCAGACTTCTTAAGTTTTTCCTTAAGATCTTCATTATGACTTCTCATGCAGCTATTTTCTTCCTGCTTGTCTAGAAGTTTCCCTTCAATGTCTTCCGTAGATTGTTCTGTCTTCCGACTATTTTTCAACTTCTTAATTTTTGTGACTAGTGTCTTGTTATGATTCCTGTTGGGCCCAGGTTGAGACATAGTTTTGGAAACACCTTTTTGGGGAAAGCAGGGAAAGCTGAGCTGAGCACAGCTCAGAAATAGAATTTTAGCTAAGTATTGAGGATGCTGCGAATTTGCACGCAGCATCCAACTTTTGACCAGACTGCGGAGTTGCGTGCAGCATCGAAGTTTTGGCTGTGATGCGAACCCCAATATTGTGTCGAAGCAGTGCTGCGGAGTTGGGAGGCCACGTGGAGCCTGCAAAACGGTGTGCTGGACAAGTATCAAGTGTAGGTACCGGTTGGACCGGTAGTAGCCATCTTTGAAAAAATATTCTAGGATTGTTGAGCGACGGACATAAGCAAATCAGGAAGGCGGCCATGCGTGGGTTGTTAAGGAAAGCGACGTTTGGCATGCTTAGAAGGTAAAGCTGTTAGAGAGAAATGGTTCAGCAGAAGCATCCTATAGGCACGCATGCGACAGGAAGGCTGATAGCAACAGGATGAGGATGTGGAGATCCACTAGGATGAAACAGATGCTACCAGGAGCCAGCAAGCCGGTTTGGACAATTGGTGCAGTTTTGGAAAACCTTAGGGTTTTGGGTTTTAGGTCTTCAACATTGTATAGACATGACCTTCAAGCATGATCTATTTAAGAAGACAATTTTGTATGGGATGGGGTTGTTTTTGGTTGTTGGTTTTTATTGCACTATTTTTGGGGGCTAGATGCTAGTTGTTAGAGTAATCATGAGATAACCTTTTGTATTGAGAAATCTCTCTGAGCTGAGAATATTGTAAAGGCTCTGCAGCTGTGTGCACAGAGACCTAGCCGAGAGAAAGGAGAGTCTGCAGCTAAGTGCACAGACTAAGAACGGTTGCCCCATCCCTTTTGAAAGAAATATATTACCAACCGTTCTTGTGGACGTAGCTTTCCATCCGGGGAAGTGAAAGATGTTAAATCCCGTGTTATGCAATTATGTTTTATGAATGAATGATTGCCTGTATTGTCTGTAGAATGAATGCTTGAATGTTTCCTTGCATGCTGTAATAGGAGAAATTTGATATGCATTTACCAATAAGAGAAGTTTGGGAATGATATGCTAGGTTCCACGAGAACAGATGAATGGTGAACATTTCAATTATATGTTAAGATCGTGAATCAATCATTTAAGCTTAATACTTTCTTAAACATAGTGAAGGAACACAGCACGGTTAGTCACATCTATCAATTCAGTTCATGTTGTAATAATCTAAGTCCTTTAATGAATGCTAGAAAGATAACCAGTAAGTGCCTGAATGGATGGATGGGTGATATTCATCTCAGTGCCTTAACCTTTTCAAGATCTTCCAAGTAGAGGATAAGTGTGGTTGATTCGTAGTTCCAGTGGAAGATTCGCAGCAGTAAGAAGTCTTTAAGTGAGGCCCACAGTGTTTCCCTCACCGCACCATAGTCACTCACAGTGTAGATCCTGCTGCATACCGCATCGCTTTGACCTGCAGCGCACTCCTTCCATCCTACGCAGCGCAGCTTGTTCATATAAACAACTCATCATTTACTATGGAAACCTGATTCCGCAGTACCCCATAAGATGCACCTCGGGTGAGACCTCAACTTGCTTGCAGGTTGTTGCCGAAGGGCCGGTGTGAGGGGGTTTTGTTGGTTAAAAGGGAGAACTGCAAAGAACCTGGGTCTAATCAGAAACCTCTGGGTTAGTTTAATCCAACAAATGGTTCTGTTGCCGCGCTAGAATTCATGATGAGTTGCAATCACAATGTGTGAAGAAGAATATCAATTCCCCGAAGGATCTGACTATTGGCACCTTGAAAAGACAGAAATCTAGGCTTGGTGGGATAAGACCATAAGAGATTTTAACAAACAAGAGAACATACATCCGCGTCTAAGCGACACACAGCGGTCGGTTAGATATCTGTTGGACGACATTCACGATATGTTTTGGGAATCATTTCCAAACAAGCTACATGCGTGGATCTCGCGGCTCACAAAGAAGAAAACTTGTTTCTAGGGAGGAGTACCCACAGAATGGAATCTTGAGATCACAGCACAGCTCAAAGCGTTAGACAGCCCGTTGTCACGCACAGTTGACTATTGGGTCGATCATATGCTAGAAGGATTTGTAGTAGAATTTGCTATAGACACACTCAAATCCTACAGCCAAGTAGAAGCAAACTTTTTCGGAGGATTCCAAGGTAAGTTCCTGAACAATCTCATTCTATACTTTAAGATGCTGTTAGCTAAGAAAGGTGTTTTAAGAATGCATTAATATTCTTGAAGCTTGTCATGATAAATAGTACATATATTGATTCTGACGAAGAGACACATACTCTTAGAAGTGGTAAGAGATATAAAATTGATAAGAATCTAGGAGGCCCTGAACTCCATATTAATACTGGGATCCCTTATGACCTTGATAACAAAGTTGCACAACCATTTACCCCTGAGAATCCGCCGGATGCACAAACCACGCCACCCTTATCGCAGAAACCACCCACTACATAGCCCACCCTGCAGAAGACTCATCCTAGTCCATCTCTCATGATAGTCCCATTTGTATTTACTGCGTAGATCCCTTTACAGCAGCCACGCACTAACCAGAGTGCCCCATAAACTAACCCAACAATGGAAAACACGGATTTGAAACTGCCAATATTCAAAGGAATTGGCCTGGAAGACCCTAATTAGCATTGGCTCCTTTGTGAAGCCGTATGGAGTGTAAGACAAATCTAGGATGATGCCGTGAAGCAAGCACAGTTCATCACCACCTTTAGAGATAGAGATTTACACTGGTTTATGAAATACTCTCACGTACAGCCCAGAACCCTCACAGAAATTAAAGCCACGCTGGTGGATGAGTTCAAGAAACCAAAGTATGAATCTCAGTGTATAACTAAGATAAAGGAAATAAAGTAGAGACCAACTGAAACGGTCTGGGAATTTGATCAAAAGTTTAAGACCTTGTTAGACCAAGTAAGTTTTTTTATACCGCCAGAAAAGCATAAAGAATGGTTCATTGCTGCGCTATTACCCCATATCAGATTACCATTGATGCAACAGAAGGTTCTATCACGGGCAGAGGCTTTGGAAATCGCAATGAAGCTTGAAGCTTCGTTGATTGGTGATACTAGTTCTGGGATGTCTCAGATCCAGAACCAGTTGACCACCCTGACACTTGAATTGCAAAGTATGAAAAATGGTAAAGAACAAATATATGAACCTAGATAGGAGGTCTAGTGTACAAGTTGTAAAGGAGAAGGTCATGACCGCGAACATTGCCCTCTATTCCCCAACTATCTTAACAGTGGTGCGCCTAACCCATTGAATTAGAATCAGGCCCCATGGTGTGAAATCTGTAGAACCACAAGACACAGACCTGAAAACTGTTATCTTATATAGAAATATGTGAAAACGCCTAAAAATTTATATTGCAGTTTATGTAAATCAGTTGGACATGATGAATCCAACTGCCGCACATATGAATTAATGAATGAAAGAAAAAGGGATATGGACTAAATGTGAAACGCTGACTTGTACTACGTACAAGAAGATGCCCAGCTAAAACAAGAAAATGCACAATATGACCAAGGAGGATACAAAGGTCGTGGTAGTGGATACCGCGGCAGAGGAAGAAATGTTGGTCCGGCGCAGGGAAGAGGCCGCAGCCAAGTCATTTGTTATAATTGTGGCCAACCCGGTCACATATCTAGAGATTGTGTTAACCCATGCACTACGTGCAATTATTGTAAATCATTTGAGCATGTCATTGAATACTGCCCAGTATTAGAGGTGGAAATGCAGAAGAGAAGACGAACAGAGGCTCCAAATCCAAATGTCCAGTGGATCGCAGTAGAAAAAAGACCAGTGGACCCGAGTATCAATGTGGTCACATGCAGTGGCACTGAGACAGGCCGCGATAGAGGAGCAGAAGCTTCAACATCAGAGGAGGCACATACGAAGAAGGATCCCCTTGAAACAGTATGGATAAGGAAAGCTCCAAGAAAAGCACCCCCTCTTAACTTACAGAAGAACAAGGAGATCTTCATTGACGCACGAGATACCTTTAGAGAACCAGTAGGTAAGTCATCAAGGATCCCGCTGCGTAGTGAAACACGGCATGTTGAAGACATGCCGGCTCCTTATGATAACACAAGCACTACGACAGATGTCCGTACTTATGCTGCGCAGTTCTTGCAAAGCTACATGCAGTTACTAAAAAGCGAGAAAACCATAGTAGAGCTCTAGAAGCTCATCAGCCAATATGAACCTCAGATTGCAATAGAGACTTCAGATAGCGTTGTACATCATATAAGGAAACACAAAAGAATAGGCCGAGAGATGAGGCTTACTGCGTAGATAGGATATTTTGAAATGGATGAAGTCATCCTTGATCTGGGATCAGAAGTAAATGTCTTGACTAAGCAGACATGGCAGCAGATGGGTCGACCAAAGTTGCTCTAGTCACCTATCCAATTAAGAATGGCTAATCAAGAGAAGGTCATACCTTTTGGCCGCTTAGCTAATGTAGCAGTTGACATCGACGGAGTACAGAGTCATGCAGACTTTGAAATTATTGAAATTGTGGATGATGGTCAACCTTTTCCAGCAATATTGGGAATTGATTGGGCTATGGATAACTTGGCTATCATAAAATTGAAGACAAAGAAGATGATCTTTGAAGGGAAGCATCTTAGGGTCATTGCACCATTGGATCCTAAAGATGGTGACAGATACAGTGAGCCGATTCAGTAGGAATCCCAAGCTCAAGATTTAAATCGACTATACCAGCTGACTGCGAACAAGGAAGACTACATTAATCCTACTGCGGATGGTACTCTCAGCTGGCGATGTGACACTTTTTGTATCTCTAACTCGGATACAAGACTGGAGAATTGGAAAAGCCGCATGCATGAAGTATTAGCAAGAATATGTGCACACGTTATGAAATCACTGCACTGGATCAGAAAAGAGGTGAGTCCTATTCCCACATATGATGGTTCTGCTAATGTTTACAATTTCATAAGGGAATATATTGCAGCCATACCAGATGAGCATAGACTATCAGCTTTAGATATGGCATTGAGCGATACACCTTCCAGATGGTGGAATGCACATAAGAAGACATTGACCACTTGGGATCAATGTAAAATTAAGATGCAGATCCGGTTCGTCGAAAGGGTTACTTTGCCCTTCGAAAAGTATAATGGCCAGACAAAACCTAGTCAGCATATTGAAGTCTGTTCAAAGGCATGGGTGGGAAGACCACCTACAGAATGGGTACATTTATTTGTACATACATTGAATGCGAGTATCCCAGAGAAATGGTACCTCGACCTGGAGCTGCACAGTGAACTCACTAATTGGGAGCTGCTCACTACAAACTTCCAGAAGGACTTCAATTTTTAAGATGAGAATCCATTAATCCATGAAGCATTACAACTAATCAAAAAGCGCATATTCCAGGATGACTTTCCTCATCAAAACATGACACTGCATGAGTTTTTTGGGACATAGTGTGTTCCTGTGCACCTACAATCAAAATGGAAGGAACATGAAGAGCACTTTATCGAGTGTTACAACTTAGATGAAGATACCAATGATACAAATGAAGATGATGAGGAGGACCTGCGCAACATAGATATACCAGAGTCAGAAGGCACGCACGAGGTAGAAGGACCTCCGTTGGAAATCCCAGATATGATTGGACCAGTAAAAACACAAAAAGTGAACATTGGCACAGACAAAGAGCCGAAGTTCACATCAATAGGTGATTATTGGGACGATAAGACTGTTGTAGAGATCGCAGATACCTTACATGAGTATCAGGAACTGTTTCCAACCAAATTTACAGAGATGAAAGGAATTTTGGGAGACCTAGGGGTCATAAAAATACCTTTAAAGCTAAGTGCTAAGCCTATCAAGCAGAGGCCATACAAATTGAATCCGCGCTACAAGGAAAAAGTCCCCGCAGAGCTAGATAAGATGCTAGAGGCAGGAATCATTGAACCGGTCGAAGAATTTGAATGGATTAGCCCCATGGTAGTTCAAGACAAGAAAGTAAAAGGAGAGATCAGGATTTTTGTGGATCTCATAAAACTGAATGATGCTTCCATGCACGACCCATTTCCTACTCCATTCATAGACAAAGTGCTTGATAACGTTGGAGGAAATGAGGCATATTCTTTCATTGATGGTTTCTCTGGTTACCATTAGATCAGGATTGATCCTGCGGATAGGCATAAGATGACATTTGCTACAGAATGGGGGTCATTCCAGTACACCGTCATGCCTTTTGGTCTAAAGAATGCACCTGACATATTCTCCAGAGTCGTCATTGCAGCATTTAAAGATTTTATGCACAAGTTTTTAGAAGCATACTTTGATGATTGGACTGTGTTTGGTCTATTGAAAAATCATTGCACGAACCTCTGCATGATACTCGAAAATTGTCGACAACATCAAATATCCTTGAATTTGAAGAAATGTATTTTCTGTGTGCCTTATGGAATTTTACTTGGCCACATTGTCTTTAAGCAAGGATTGATGGTAGACCCTGCGAAGATTGATCATCGCAAAATTACCAACACCAAATTCAGTCAAGATGTTGCGCTCTACCTTAGGCCATACCAGATACTATAGGAAATTTATAAAGGGTTATGCGCAGATAACCGCAGCAATGGAGAAGCTACTGAAGAAAGACACACCGTTCATTTGGAACGCAGAATGCGAACAGGGTTTTGATACATTGAAAGAAAATATGGTGACTACGCCGATTCTAGTCTTTCTACACTAGACAAAGCCATTCCATGTCCATGTGGATGCATCATGTATTGCCCTGGGGATCATTTTAGCTCAGCCAGGAGAGGGAGGTATTGACCACCCTATTGCATTTTCTAGTAGAAAGCTTTCAACAGTAGAGAAGAACTATACTACTACTTAGAGGGAAGGCCTTGTGATGGTATATGCTCTACAGAAATTTAGACACTGCTTGCTAGGATCGTACTTCCTTATGTTTACTGACCATTCTACGTTGAAATACTTGGTCAACAAGCCAGTGTTAGGGGGACACATATGCAAATGGCTATTTTTGTTCCAGGAATATGACTTTGAGATTATTGTCAAGCCAGGTAGACTAGAATTGGGACCTGATCATTTGTCAAGGATTGAGTCAGGAGAGGAGCCAACGAACGTTGAAGACAGTCTACCTGATGCGCAACTATTTTCTATACAGGTTGCCGATGATTATTACAAGGATATTATTGATTTCCTAACCACAAGGCTAGCACCCCAGGAATTCTCTATCTAGCAGAAAAAACAGTTAGTGGTGCATGCCGCGGACTTCACTATAATTGCAGGACAGTTATACAAAGTTGGACCGGATGAAGTCCTGCACAGGTGTGTACTTGATCATGAGAAGCCATTTATTTTAGCGGAAACACACTCAGGAATCACAGGAGGTCACTATGCAGGAAGGGCTACCGCATAGAAGATATTGCACATAGGGCTATGGTGGCCTACACTCCATAAAGATGCTAAAGAACATTGCAGAAACTGTGACATCTATTAGAGGACAGGAAAACCATCACGCCAAGATGAGATGCCACTAAATCCACAGTTGACACTGCAACCATTTGAAAAATGGGCAATAGACTTTGTGGGTCCTATAAACCGACTAGGAAAAAGAACGAGTGCAAGGTATATTATTACTGCTACTGATTACCTCACCCAATGGGCAAAATCAAAACTAGTTAAGGATTATACTGCTGCGCAGTATATTTTTGAAGAAATACTAACCAGATTTAGCTGTTCGAAGATTTTGATGAGTGACCAAAGTACTCACTTTTTGAACAAGACTATTGAGGCACTTACAGAGGAATTCCACATTTGTCATTAGCGCAGTACTCCATATCATCCATAGGCGAATGGTACTATAGAGGCTTTCAATAAAATATTAGCGAGCGCACTCACTAAGGTATGAAATATAAATAGAGACGATTGGGACCTGCGCGTCTCTTCTGTGTTATGAACATACAGGACCACGTGCAAGAAATTGACAGGAGAGACACCCTTTCGGTTGGTTTATGGACAGGAGGCTATAATGCCTATGGAATATATTGTCTCTAGTTTAAGAATCGCTGCATTTACAGGGATGGAAGATTGCGAAGCTCTAGAAGAAATATTGCTACACTTACTGGGCTTGGAGGAAGATCGCTTCATCGCAGGCTTCCACTAGCAAGCACAAAAGGACCGCGAGAAAGCATGGCATGATCACCATATAAAGAGCAAGTGTTTTTAGGTAGATGATCTAGTCCTCCTGTATGATAGCAAATTCATGAAATTACCTGGTAAATTTAAGATGAATTGGCTTGGCCCATATACTGTGATACATGTTACTAACACTAGTGCAGTCCAGTTAGCCAATTTAGATGGTGATACCCTGCCAACCTTGATAAATGGGAGCGGGCTAAAGCTATACCATGATAGCACTACTTCGCAGAACCCTGAATAACGAGCAAAGGAAGGAAGTTCTAAGTGTCAAGTACAGTTGAAATTGGACACTAGAAATATAAAGGAGTCTATACATGTATGATAAAAGGAAGAAGGTATGATAAGACAAATAATCTATGTATCGCGCAACACTGTTGAAGCTGCGCAGAAGGGAAAAAAAACAGTGGAAGCCGCGCAATTAGAAATTCTGGCACTGCGAAGTAGTTGCGTAGGGTGCAAATGGCTTGCCGCGCAGTTCAGCGCAGCATACAGAGAAAAATAGCCGTTGCATGGCTTTTCAGAAAAATAGTCGTTAGATGACCGTTACAGCAACCGCTTCAGCATTTAAAGAGAAGATAGCCGTTCTGAGCATGCTAACAACGGAAAAGACCGAAGGATCCGCTCAAATTCGCCAACGGACACCACATTAAATGCCTATCTAGCCATTGAAGGGTGCGAGAGGGGGTCTGCTATGCCTATAAATAACACCGTTGGGAGACTCGTGGGTGTTACCGAGCACTTAGAATTTTCTTGTGATTAACCTCTCCGAGCTAGTAACCATCTGTATTCTATCTACCTTAGCCGCTATCTCATTAGTGAATGTCCAAACCTTCCTATAGAGAAGAAGAACTGACCATTGAAGAAGCACTGAGGATCTTTCAGCACGGAGGGATTCAGCAGTTAATGAAAACTCCAGTTAAGAAGGTTGTCGTAGAACAAGGTGAAGGATCCCGCAGATCACCAAGAATTAATCCGACAATGTAAGAAAAAGAAAAAGATAAAGGAAAACACGTAACAGGACTTCGAAGAAAGGTCATAAATATGGGCTCCTTGGCACAAAAATTGCCAATCTATCAGAAAGAACCCTTAAATATGACACCCGAATATATCTCCCCGTGGACACTGAATGCCCCTATGTTCAAATTGTCCAAGAATGTGAAATATGACATTCCTCTGTCACCTATCTCCAAGCATGTAAAGACCGCTAAGAATCTGCTAGGAAAGATAGCAGATTGTAAATGGGAGGATTATGACCTCTTGGGAATGAAGAAGGACAAGCCAGATGTTCCCAAGTACGCAGATTTTCAACTAGACCAGTATATGTGATGGAAAAAGGATGCCAAGGGAACTCTTAACCTGGTTTCCGAGAGCTGGCTAACACCTGTCGTTCAGTCGAGGCTACCGAACTTGCTAAGATTGCCACATTTTGACCGTTCTCAAGAACTTAATATCGTGGTTCACACACTCATGGCGTGAATCCACCAAATTTATCTATGGCTGGACAGGAACATCGATATTAACATCGATTTGATCCACCGCATTACTGGGCTAAGCAAGCGCGGTAAGGATCCTAAGCAATTCTTCCAAGGGAAGAGCAAAGATAAAGAGGCTGTTGAGAAGATGAAGAAAACCCACCTGGTGGTGAAGGGAAAAAGAGGTTTCCTAACGGAAGATATAGAGGAAAGAGCAACAAGATTTGTAACGCAGTTGCTTGCAGGCAAGATACTCAAAATAGCTAGGCCTTCGGAGGTGCCTACGGGTGCAATACTCCTTGGTGCCATAGTGGCTGAAGGCACCAACTTTAATTAATGTTAGTTTCTATTGAATGAGTTCCTTGAAGAACTCAATGACATGTAGGTGAATGGCGGCCAGTTCCATTTCACCTGGCTCATCATCCTAATTGCTTTTTATGGATAAAAGGACCCACGAGATTATGTGGGTGTCATTATGGACACCAATGATCCTAGAGGGTTTAAGTTCGTCAACCTTTGGGCGAACATGAATGCAGAGCACCAGCATGCGACAGCAAAAGCTTTTTACCAGTACTATATTCAGTTGCGTGATGCAATCATGAAGACAACCTACATTACAAAGCAGGTCATGGCGAAGTATATCCGCATCATCGACTTTGAGGCGGATATGAAATGTATCTTCATATCGCCGAAAGCACAAACGAAGAAACCGGAGTGGTTCCTAGGGAACTACATCATGTATGAGCAAGACGTTGAAGACCTCATGAAAGATTGGCCACCAAAGTTCCGCGTAGAAATTATGGATGTGGAGACAGATTCAGCAGAAGATGATCCAATCCTGCTCTCATGCCCAATCACTGAAAAAACAGGGAAGAGAAAAGAACCTGAGACTTCGCAGAAGCCAAAGTTGAGGAAGAAGGTGAAGGCCACAAAGATTCAATTGGAGGAATTCCTCAATGATGATGACTACGAGATGATAGCCGAAACAGTCTCAGAGCAGATGAAGGAGCTCATGGCGAAAAAAGATAAAAAGGATAAGGTCATCCAGGATGACCTGCAGAAGACATGGCTTGCAATGCAAGGCCTGATGAAGAAAATGGATGATGTCCAAAAAAGCCTAATCTTGTCATGTGACACAGGAGCAGAAGGGAGGTCGGCAGGAACCTCGCAACAAACACCACCGTAGTTAGAAATAATGTTGCCATCGAAGACTAGAATTGTCCATGTGGACCCATTGGCTATTGCATTGCCAATGGCAGAACAAGTTGTGTTGGACACAAAGGGAGTCAAGAGGTTAGAGCTCGACTTAGCCAAAATCCCCTTACCAGTATTGCACTTCATCCACACGCAAATCGTTGAGGAGATGCTTGACCGGATGATGGAGTCAATGAAGTCACAAGTAGAGCTCACCACAGCAAATAGGAAAATTCAGCTGCACATAGAAATGTAGCTGCGGAATGAACTGGACCACCGACAAAATTTGGAGACTACCATATCCAATGTTGTGCAAGATATTGAAGGTATAGAACTCCAGGATGATCCTACGGACCCAGTTCTGAGGATCGGGGACAGGGTAAGATCTTTGCAGTCGTAGATGCAAGATAAGGAAATTTTTTATCAGGCTGATATTACCTTGTTGAAGGCACAAATGAACACACAGGCGCCATTAATTGAGCAACAATTGAGAGAGTAAGCCGTCAAGACCGCCACGCAGAACATAACAAGTGGCATGACTCAGTGCCAAGATTTGTTGGAACAGGTTTCCAAGGAATTCACCGCCCTTGAAGAGGATCAGGGGCTGCTGTAGGTAAAGACCGCGGTAAAAGAAAAACAGACCACATTAGAAAAGTTGGACGCAGAGCTCAAGGTTTTTCCACCCAGGGAGAGGTTGTCCAGGTACAAGGAAGTATCAGGATTAAGGAATCAAGTCCAAGCATTAAGAGAGAAGGAGACTGAGATGGACAATCAATCACAGCAACTCCTGGAGGATGCTACAGCAGTATCACAGCAGATAGAAGATAAGCTAAAGGAACTGCGCGAAAACCGGGAGTAGGTACCGGACCATATTAGAGAAGAGATAACTCCAGCGCTGCTTGAAACAATTCATCAAGTTGATTAGGATACTAGACAAGCAGTGGAGCAATTGCTCGGTGTATATAACGAGTTCACGGCCAAACTAGTCCCATCGGTCGTGGAGCAAAGTGAGACAACTGAAGCAGCAAGTGGCTCGGGGATGAGCCACATGTAAGTGTTAGGGGCATGTTGGGCCCAGGTTTAGACAAAGTTTTGGAAACATCTTTTTGGGGTAAGCAGGGAAAGCTGAGCTGAGCGCAACTCAGAAATACAATTTTGGCTAAGTATTGAGGATGCTGCGAAGTTGTGCGTAGCATCCAACTTTTGACCAGACTGCGGAGTTGCACACAACATCGAAGTTTTGGCCGTGATGCAAAGACCAGTACTGCGCAGAAGCAGTGTTGCGGAGTTAGGAGGCCACGCGGAGCCAGCAAAACGATGTGTTGGATAAGTATCAAGTGCAGGTACCGATTGGACCGGTAGCAACCATCTTTGGAAAGATATTCCAGGATTGCCGAGTAGTGGACATAGGCAAATCAGGAAGGCGGACACGCGTGGGTTGTTAAGGAAAGCGACATTTGGAATGCTTAGAAGGTAAAACCATTAGAGAGAAACAGTTTGACAGAAGCAGCCTATAGGCACGCGTGCGACAAGAAGGCTGATAGCAACAGGATGAGGACGTGGAGATCCACCAAGATCAAACAAACGCTACCAAGAGACAGCAAGTCGATTTGGAAAATTGGCGCAGTTTTGGAAACCCAGTTTTGGGTTTTAGGTCTTCGACATTGTACAGACATGACCTTCAGGCATGATCTATTTAAGAAGACAATTTTGTATGGGATGGGGTTGTTGTTGGTTGTTGGTTGTTATTTCTCTATTTTGGGGGGCTAGATGCTAGTTGTTAGAGTAATCATGAGATAACCTTTTGTATTGAGAAATCTCTCCGAGCTGAGAATATTGTAAAGGCTCTATAGCTGTGTGTGCAGAGACCTAGCCAAGAGAAAGGAGAATCTATAGCTAAGTGCGCAGACTAAGAACGGTTGCCCCATCCCTTTTGAAAGAAATATATTACCAACCGTTCTTGTGGACATAGCTTTCCATCCGGGGAAGTGAACCACTTTAAATCTCGTGTTATGCGATTATGTTTTATGAATGAATGACTGCCTGTATTGTCTGTAGAATGAATGTTTGAATGTTTCCTTGCATGCTATAATAGGAGAACTTTGATATGCATTTACCAATAAGAGAAGTTTGGGAATGATATGCTAGGTTCCACGAAAACAGATGAATGGTGAACATTTCAATTATATGTTAAGATCGTGAATCAGTCATTTAAGCTTAATACTTTCTTAAACATAGTGAAGGAACACAGCACGGTTAGTCACATATATCAATTCAGTTCATGTTGTAATAATCTAAGTCCTTGAATGAATTCTAGAAAGATAACCAGTAAGTGCCTGAATGGATGGATGGGTGATATTCATCTCAGTGCCTTAACCTTTTCAAGATCTTCCAAGTAGAGGATAAGTGTGGTTGATTCGCAGTTCCAGTGGAAGATTTGCAGCAGTAAGAAGTATTTAAGTGAGGCCCGCAGTGTTTCCCTCATCGCACCATAGTCGCTCGCAGCGTAGATCCTGCTGCGTACCGCATCGCTTTGACCCGCAGCGCACTCCTTCTGTCCTGCGCTGCGCAACTTGTTCATATAAATAACTCATCATTTACTGTGGAAACCTGATTCCGCAGTACCCCATAAGATACACCTCGGGTGAGACCTCAACCTTGTAATGTCCCCAGTTTGGCCCCATGGCATTTACATTATAAATGATGTAATATTTGTTATGAAATCATGGTGAGGAGCTCAAGGCCAAGGCCCCACCATCGATTTATTGATGCATATGCTTTGCGTGCTAGCCAGGCACATTGGAATTTCAACATCATGTAATATGCATTTTAATAAAAATACCCACAACTAGCTATGCAATGCAACAAAGAGATGGGGGCATGATTTCACAAGGAATTGGGAGGGAAAAACATTCAAACCCTTGAGCCACTAGAGTCAAGCCAAGTGTCAATGAGGGAACCCATCAAACCCTCAACTACCCATGTTGACTTTTGTACCAAACCATTGATTTCTCCCAAGAGTTGGTTGGGGCAGTTAATGCCTTGGGAAGGGAGAGGTATGGCTGTCCAAATTCGGGTATGGGCAAGCCACCCATCATGGGAAATCGTGTTGGTCTCCTTGGGCAAGAAGAGAGCCACGAAATTGCTCTCCAAGCCAGAATCCATGACCATTCTTCCTCCCTCACGAGTTGAGAACGACCTAGGCGTTTTCCAGGTAGGTGGAAAACGTTTTCTTCATTTCCCTAGCAGAGAAGGGCGTTTTTCGGTGTTGTATACCAGTGGGGAAGAGGGGAAAACGAATGGGGGTTCAATAGGGACCGTTTTGGACTGTTGAAGGCTGAGATATTGTGGAAGAAATCGTTTTTCCTCCCGGGGGTTGTTTGCCCCATCCCACGATCCGTTTTTGTTGGGAACGTTTTTGGGAAAACCCATGGCCATCTTATTGTAGTTCCCATTGTCTAAAATGTGTATCCTTGCCCCTGTTTGTGCTTACTGTGTGAATGAAGAGTGTGTTGGGTATGGGTATCCATGGCTTGAGCTTGAGTGTAAGCCTCCAAGGGTTCAAATGTAGCCTGATAAACCCAGTTGGACTGGCTTGGCTAAAATGAATCGATTAATGGACTGTGTGCGAGAGTGAATGTCCCCTTTTTCCTTGTGAGAATCATGCCCAGCTCGGGGGTGGCCTTCGGATGGACTCAGTATAAGCTGTCGAAGAGCCTATGGCTGGGTGGAACGTTGCAGCGACATAGCTAGTTGCTTGGGACAATTGAAATGAAGATAAGTGTTTCTGTCTATGTATTTAATTCTGAAATGTTTTATTAATGACTGAGATTGACATGTTGAATGTATTCGAATGATTGTGTGGATGTTGTTTCCGCTGTGCATGATTGATTGTTTACATCTGCACATTCATATTTTATTTCTTTTAATGAAATGAGTGGGATAAATTTTTTATTAAAAGCCCCATCGATTGGTAGTATGTTCCTTGCCTCGCAGTGGTCAGCAGGTGGGGACATTACAAACCTGCTAGCAAGTTGTTGCCGAAAGGGCTGGTGTGAAGGGGTTTTTTGGTCAAAAGGGAGAATCGCAAAGAACCTGGGTCTAATTGGAAACCTCTGGGTCAGTTTAAGCCAACAATTCCTTAATATGAAAATTTCTTCGGAATTGTTGGATAGTTTTTTATTACTCTTTGTGATCTCCGACTTATGAGTCTTTTTAGAGTCATCATTTTGTTGTTGAATAACTTTTATCTGTTGATACTAGTCGACCACTGATTCTTGATCCTCTAATTTATTTTGTATCTGCACTTCATCCTTGTTGCAAATGATTTTGTTTAAGCGTATTATTTATGCTTCGTAATCGTTTATTTATTTCTTTATATATTGATTTTTTAGTCTGTGATTGAAATCACTTTCGTCTTTTAATTCCTCAATCTATGTAGACAATTTTTCTATACGATTTTTCTAGTCGGAAATTTTTTGTTCCTTGAGCCCTTTTTGCATCTCATGTATTTTAATCATTACTTCCGATTTTCTATTATGATCGCGTAAATCTTCATTTTCTCTTTGATAATGCTGTAACTTGGCTTCCAATTCCTCTATTTGTAATCGCAAATCGTCTTCCATGGTTTCGACTTTTTCAGTGATAGATGGTCTTTCTTTGATTTCTTCAGCGATAGATAGTCTTTGACTTTTTCGATGATAGAGGGTTTTTGACTTCTTTGATTTAGTCTTCGACTTCTTTTGACCAAGGAGTCTTCCTTTGACTACTTTGGTGCTAATTGGTCTTCGATTTCTTCGATGACAATTTCTTTTCTATGGACTTGATTTCTTCTTTGGATTGTCTTTCTTCCTTCTTCTTTTTTACGTAATAATTTATTTTTTTTCCTTAACTATTAAAAATATTGATGATAAGTATTATTAAAAATTAATAATATTATTATACAATATTATTTTTTTTACAATAGTTTTTTTTTTAATGAACAATACTTTTTTTTTTAAATATAATAATAGTAATTATTATATTTTTTTTCAAAAATAATAGTTTTTTTTATTTGCTTGAACTATTATTAAATATACATGCCAATATTGGGAAGGGATATGGGTTTAATAATAATAATTTATATTATTATGTAAATAATATTATTATTATTGTCATTTTTTTTTTAATATTTGGATTAGGATTTGAAGGAGGGGAATGGATGCGTAGCTTCGATGGAAGGAAGGTCATAGAGGGCTCCGTGGAGGGAGATAGCAAGTGGGCATGAGTGATGGAGGTGTGGAGGAAGGTCACGAAATGAAGAAAGCCGCGGGAAAGTAGGCATAAGTGGGGTTGCAACATGAGTAACGTGGGCGTTGGAGGGGAGTAATGTGGGCGTGGGTATGGAGAGGGAGGAGGGAGGGATGGCGGACGACGGAGTGGAATGTTGCAGGAAAGGGGAGGACGTGTTAGAGGGGTGGGAAATGGAATGCGCGTAGTAGGGATGGCGAGGTGCAAGTGTGAGCGTGGGTGGATTGGAATGGAATGAAGGGTAATGCGGATGGGAATGGAGGGTGCAGGGGAAGGGCACCACAGACGTGGAGCTAGGGCGCGAGGAGAGGGAGGGTAGGTGGTGCAGGCGGAGTGATGCAAGAATCGAAGGTGGGGGAAGTCGGTGGTGAGCCGACTCAGGGGGGGACATGGCAGGGAGAGGAGGAATGGCAAGCGGATGAGTGAGGAGGAAATGTATGGGGAGTAGTGGAGCGATGGCAGGCGGAAGGTGGATGGAGCATGGTGTGTGTAGGTGTTTTGTGGAGAAGGGAGGATGACGAAGGGCGCAGGGAAGGGAGAAGAATGGGTGGTAGGATATGTATGGGTGAAGTGGAGGAACGTGATGAGAATAGCGAAGAATGAAGTAGGTGAGAGGTGGAGAGGAGATGAATGGATCTGTGGGATGTGGAGGATGTGGTCGTGGGGAAGAGGGGTGAGTAGATAGCTCATGGGGGATCTAGTGACGATGGAAGGAATGAGAGGAGGTGTTGCAGGGGTGAGGGAGTGTAGAGAAGCGTTATGAGGGAATTGGATCATGGAAAATGTAAGTGAGTGAGAATGGCTAAAATCCAGTGCTTGGCCAAAAAACACGAAATCAAGAAACTTGATAGTTAAGCCAGGAGTCGAGATCAGTGCTCTGATACCAAATGAAGCGAACAATTAGTCGCTCACACAATTAATTCACCAGAATACTTGATAAATTAAATATGCCATAGATAATAGATAATATTGAATATTTGAATAGATAAGAGATAATTAATATTACAACATGGCTCGCCTTTTATATGGCTTGAGCACTCATAGTGAATGGTTACCTCCCTTCACATTAATAATGAACTACTGAAATCATTAACAAATAGATTTTGTTTAATATGCCATTAATATTCATAGCATTTGCCCAGTTCAATGAGATTCTCACGTTATTTGCTTCGACATCAGGAGGATTTTCAACAAGATATAACTCCGACAAAATTAGTCCATTCAAGGTGCAAATGAATTTGGACATACTGAATCGAGAAGGAAAGATTGACGTGGAATCCGTTGACAATTAGGTACAACAATTGGAATCCTATTACTATGTGAATCAACTCTCAGAAGATGAAAAGATCACCATTGCATCCTTAAAGATGTCAATATCTATGCCCTACTAGTGGGAGTACCTATCGACAAAGATGGAGAAAAGTGGCGACCCTATAGAGACATGGGAGAAATTTGTTGAATATGTCCGAAAGGATTTATACCCGCCCAAGTATGTTTCAAAATAGTATAAGAAGTTGCAGTAGCTAAGGAAATGGAAATACCAATCCATACATAGTAACACCGACGAGTTCTACCGACTAATATCTAGAATTGGAATTCAAGAAGAAGATAAATTTCTTTTTATGAAGTACATCAGCGGATTGTCCCTATACATTCAGTGGGAGATGGATTTTTTGACTATCGATACACTTGCAGATGCATTCCACTATGCCAGTAAGATTGAATCCAAACAGAAAGGAAAAGCACACTTCGTGACCAAGCCGACAAGACGACCACCCAACAAGAAGGCACCAACCGACTTCGACAAGTCAAGATCTTCTCAGCCAACTCCGCTAAAGCAATATCATGACAAAAAGAATTCTTAGAAAGACAAAGGGAACGTAGGAAACAACCTCCTACCGGGAAATGGTGTGATTACCACAATTCGTCATGGCATGATACATCTGAATGCAAAGCTTGGAATACATTTTTGGAAAAAGTGTCGACATCTGACTTATTTGACAAAACTTTGGTAGAATCTGACCCAGAAGCAACGACCCTTTTGACATCGACATCGACCACTCCATCATTCTCAACTATTGTCAACGAGGAGGAACAAGAGGTCTTATTCCATACACAAATATGGGTTCAAAACAATCCATTGAATTTGATTGTGGATAATGATAGGCAGAATAAATTTGTCTTTGAAGATCTCGTGAAGAAACTAGGTCTTGTTACCACTCCACATCCTCAGCCTTATAACATCGGTTGGATGAAGGATGGATAGGAACTAAGGATCACCTGACAATGAAAACTCACCTAGTTCATTAATCCTTTTGAAGATGAATTACTCTGCGACATGGCACCACTCTCCATACGCGATGCCTTGTTTGGGAAACCTTATTTATGGGATAGACATGGAAGTTACCAGTCACGACCTCAGAAGGTGATTGTCAGAATTTAGAACCAATGGTAAGGCATATCAGAGCGATGAACTACACCAACGGTTGCAATGATATCTGCTAAAAAGACAAAGAAGCTCATCAACCATGCTCAAAAATTCGCATTGATCATGATTAAGCCACAACATTCCAAGAATACTGCAGCAACCAGTCGACTCACCGACTAGTGCAGCTCCCAACAGAAGCAACATATTGACAATATTCTTGATGAGTATCAGAACCTATTCCAAGAGACAAACGGATTACCTCTACATTGTCAAGTAAAACACTGAATTGAACCTGATCCTCGTTCTTCATTATCTAATGCATCTATTTACAGAAGATCCATTATTGAAAATGAAGAGATTCACAAAAAAATTCAAGATTTGATCAACAAAGGTCATATCCAACCCAGATCCTCTCCTTGTGGATGTCCAGTCATCCTCATTCCAAAGAAAGATGGGACTTGACGCATGTCCATCGACTACCAGGCCCTCAACAAAATTTTGGTAAAGAATAGATAACCCTCTGCTGCGGATAGACGAGCTCATTGACTATCTAAAAGGTGATAAATTCTTTACTAAGCTTGACCTCAAGTTGGGATATCATCAGATTCCAATCGATCCCATAGATGTATGGAAAACTGCTTTCAAGACCAAGGAAGGATTGTTTGAATGGTTAGCCATGCCTTTCGGCTTAACTAATGCACCTGCGACCTTCATGCAATATATGGATAACATTCTTTGACCTTTCATGGGAAAATGTATCATTGTCTACCTCGACGATATATTGATTTTCAATCTATCATGGGAAGAACATCTTGGACAATTTCAACAAGTCCTCGACACTCTTCGACAAAATTGACTCTACTTGAACATGGAAAAATGTTCCTTTGGGATGAACAACATCAAATATTTGGGGTATGTAATTGACTCTACAGACATTCATGTTGATCCAGACAAAGTGCAAATTCTTAAAGAGTGGCCCATTCCTCAAAGCATTCATGAACTAAAAATTTTTCTTGGTTTGGAGAATTTTATCTATGATTCATAATCAGCTTCAGTCACATAGCCTAGCATTTGAATCGATTGACCAAGGGAAATGGGAAAACTATATTCAAATGGACATCGACACAACAAGAAGCTTTCGAGAAGCTCAAACACAAGCATTGTACTACACCAATACTTTTGTTACCCGATTTGCATTAGCCCTTTGAGATTGAGATAGACGCATCGGACTATGCCTTGGGTGCAGTGATCACTCAGTCTGGTCGCCCAATCACTTTTCATTCTGAAACGTTTAACGACACTATTAGAAGATATTTGACGTATGAAAAAGAAATGTACACCATTGTTCAAGCTCTTAAGCAATGGAGACATTATATTCTTGGCAAGGAGATGGTCATTCTCACTGACCACAAGCCTTTACAGTTTTCCTCGTCCCAATTGAAGTTACAAAAAACTCGAAAACTCAAGTGGATTAATTACCTGCAACAATTTGAGTTGGTAAGTAAGTATCGAAAAGATAAATCCAGTACCATCGTCGATAGTCTAATTCGACCACCCATTAATCTCCTTCTTGCAATGATGAGTATGCAAGGTTATGAAACCAACACTTGGCATCAATTGTATCAAGAATACAATGAATTTTCATCAGTTCATCGACAAATTTAGACTAACAAGTCATCAACCTTCGAAATATTTCTTGAAAGACACCTTGCTATACAAGCTTGGATAGCTTTTTGTACTGACAAGTGAGCATCGACAACAGCTCATTTGGGATGCGCACTACAGCAATACTGCAGGACACTTTGGAGTAGCAAAGACCCTTGTTATTCTCCAAAACTATTTCTTTTGGCGTTCACTTAAAACTGACGTCAACAAGTACATTCGATCATGTGTGGCTTGTGCCATTGCTAAACCGCCTAATCGACGACAGGGATTGTACACACCTTTTCCAGTTCCTAGTTGACCATGGGAATCTATTTCTATGGACTACTTGACGAGATATCCTACTACCAAACATCAGCATGACGCGATCTTAGTAGTAGTCGAAAGATTTTCCAAGAAGGCCATTCTCATTCCATGCAAGAAGACTATGACAGTGCAGTAGACCACTCAACTCTTCTTCAAACATGTCTTGGAACATTATGGTTTAACGACAACCATTATTTCCGACAGAGATGCCAAACTTGTCAACATGTTTTGGAAGAATCTCTGGAAACAACTTGATACAAGACTCTCCTTATCGACGACTTTCCATCCTCAGACATACAGACAGACGGAAGTTGTGAATCGCTTGGTAGTACAACTGCTTCGTATGTACAACCAAAAGCTTCGATGAACATGGGATGAAATCCTCCCATATATACAACATAGCGACAATCGTGCTCAACAAAACTCTATGAGAAAGAGTCCATTTGATATCTTTTATGGATTTCAACTCTCAGTGCCTATTGACTTGATTATTTCCTCAACACAGTCGAATGATGCCAACTTTAACTAGAGATAAGTTGACAAAGCATTGAATTTTCGAGATCAAATCTATGACATCCAGAAACAAGCACAAGAAATGTTGCAACGAGCTAATGTGAAAGCTATGGCCCGACACGATAAGCATCATATCCCTCATTCATTTCAAATCGGGGATCAGGTCTGGTTGCATCTCAAGAAGGAACGCTTTACTGGTCCATCTAATAAACTGAATCCTTTGCGATATGGTATGCACAGTATTCTTGAGTAGATTGGATAAAATGCTTTCCAGCTCGACATTCGTTCATGCCTAGGTCTGTATCCAATATTTAATGTGGATCTACTTCGACCATGCCATGCACCACTATTGGAACAGAACAAATTGCAGACAGAAGAACCTGAAGACATCCATCCATATGTTCAGGATCCTCTTCCTTGTGACACCATTATGGGATGACGAGTATGCCATACAAGGATGAACATAATTCCCTTGTTTCAGGTGGCCAAAGCCAGATAGATCCCAGCACAAGGAAAATGGTACTCTGCTACTGAATTGACCAACAATTTTCCTCATATGTATGAGAAAACAATGGGGACCATTGTTTCTTAAGGAAGTAGGTATGATCCACCCAGTAGTTGGCATTATTTTTGGATTCCAACAGCGAATTCAACCAGTTCATCAACTTCAACAAGCACTGAATTCAACATGCATCGTCAACAATTGCGACCGACGAACTACGACAGATTGTCTCTTTGTCTTCCATTTGACTATAATGATTGAACTTTTGAAACCATTCTAACTTCTCTTGTAATTGAACGTACTGAGAAGACAACCCAACCATTCTCAGCACTCTATTTAAGCATGTAAAATATTGTAATATACAGAGAGGAAATAGGAAGAATCAAGAAGTAACAGAGTGGAAATAAAGAAGAGATTAGTTCGCATTCCTACATATTGTCTGTGTGTGTATGTTTATGTGTGTAGTGTATTTCCTGCTTTGCTTATTATTATGCTTATGCCATAACAATACCGATTCATTCAATCGAACTGTCGTCCCCATCGTGCACCTGGGCACGTACAGATCAAGCCATCAAGTAAGCTATTAAAGAGTCTCTAAAAATTGACAAGTTAAACAAATACAAAGCCCCAATTAAAAGAAAAAAAATTGACTATATAAATCAAAAGAAGGAAAATCTTTTACACCTCTCTAAGGTAGCTCCTAAGAAATTTTGGAGGCAAATTTTAACTAGTAAAACTAAATATAATATTAGGATTTCTTTGGAATATTGGAATGTCTATCGTAAAAAGAATTATGAAGCCCTACATGTCATTGACAATATTAAAAATAACCTTACAATGAAAGAATTTTTCTCATTAGAAGACATTGATTTTGGGGTTAAGTTCCTTGCAAATGGAAAAGCTAAGGACATTGAAGGATCCAAGCAGAAATCTTAAAAATTGGAAGGTCGGTCCTCATTCCTAAAATCCACAAACTCTTCAATCTAGAGATCAATCAAGGTTTATCTAATCCTTGGACTAAGAGCCTCATTATTCCTATCTTTAAAAGCGGTGATAAAAATAACCCCTATAATTATCGGACCATTATGATTAGCCCTCTCATAGCCAAGATTTACGGTATCATTCTAGAAGATAAAATCAATGTATGGCTAGAAATTGAAGGTAAGTGGGATAAAGGCCAAGCGGTATTTAGAAGACATCACTTGACAAAAACCCACCTCATTACCCATAGGAACATCACGACGGAATTTTGTAATATATAATCTCTTTTTTTGTTGTGTGGACTTTAGGAAAGCTTTAGATACGATGCCTAGAAATAACTTGTGGAATATATTAGAAGAGCTAAAGGTTCCTTTCAAGTTGAGAGCCATTGCGATAAGGTTGTACGATATTGTCATTGCAAAATTTAAGATCACTGAGGGGTAATTAAAAGATATTGGAGTTAAGTGAGGTTTTCACCTCTTCCCTACCCTTTTCGACATATATGTCAATAAGCTAGAAGGTTGTTTAGAAGAAGAGGAATGAACTAGCATGAGTTGGTATCTAGTATCCATCCTCCTTCTTTATGATGATGATATTGCTCTTATGGCAAGGTGCCCCTTTGATATTGATAAGCAATTACGAATTAGTAAGGATTTTTTCTCTATTATGGGCATGACTTTCAACACCAACAAAACAAAAGTTATGATTATCAAGACCAAGAAGGTCACTTGCATTAATTTTTTATATGATAATAGAAAATTGGAGGTGTTAAATTTTGAGCATTAATTCACAATACTCTAGGATCTTTACTGAGAGAATAACATATACAGTATATTAATGCATAGCAATCACAATAAGCATGACAAACATCACAAGAATCAAAAGCATGAGAGACAAGAGACACAGAGTTTCCGTGGGGAAAACCCTAAGGTGAAAAACCCCACAACTTCCTCATAGATAGAGAGAGCAATGGCTCAACCAAAGTACAACCAAAATACACTGAGATAGTCTCCTAGTAGCAGATGATCCTCCTCCTCACTAGTGCGCCACTTTCTGAGTGAGAGAAGTGTGACTTTTCGAATGATCAAAATAGAGATCTCCTGATCTCTATTTATACTAACCTATTTGCCCAGTGACCTTATGGGGCTGACTTGTCTAGCTAGGTACATCCACAATATAATATATATTTCAGGTCCGACCCCACACATGGTGATCTAATAACCCATCGCCAAGTACACACACTTGCGACACTTGTCAATACACATGACGACACTTCCTTATAGAGGAATAACACATCTCTAATAAGGGTACAATAAATATATATGAAATACATAGATGAAATACATTCCAAAGTTACATATACATCAACACTCCCTCTTAACTAGGAAGGTATTTCTCGACATAGATATGATAGATAAGTCTTCTTCTCGGGATCATCGTCATCGATGCATCGTCATCATCATCGTCACTGCTGCTGCTATCTCAACCAATCTCTGACTCTACTCGTCATAGGAAGCTCTACAGAGCTAGTCCTTTTTCATACTGGATGCAGGACCACCACTTGCAGGTCTTCATCATCACTGGCCATACTGTGGAAACCTCAGGACTTATTACGTGTGTCACAAAACCTCGAAAGAGAATCCCAGGCTGTTACGAGCACATGGTTCTATCTATAGGATATCCCAGGGCCATATTATATGTGACCTCACCACAAAACCTCGCAAGACCATCCCAGGCTGTTACGAGCACACAGCTCTACCTATAGGATCTCCTAGGGATAGATTATATGTGGTCACCACAAAACCTCACAAGAGCATCCCAGGCTGTTATGAGCACATTGCTCTACCTATAGGATCTCCCAAGGACAGATTATATGTGGTCATGGAAAAACCTCGCAAGAGCATCCTAGGCTGTTACGAGCACACAGCTCTACCTATAGGATCTCCCAGGGACAGATTATATGCCATAGGAAAAAACCTTGAAAGAGCATCTGCCAGATATCCCAGGGCCAGATTATATGCCATAGGAAAAACCTAGAAATACTATCTGCAGATCTCCCAGGGCCAAATTATATGTCCTCCCAGAGAAAATCCTTGAAAGAGCATTTGACAGATATCCCAAGGCCAAATTATATGCCATAGGCAAAACCTCGAAAGACTATCTGCAAATCTCCCAGCGCCAAATTATATGCTCATCTGCACAACCTGATCCACGGCCATAGAGTATCAACCTGA
This sequence comes from Larix kaempferi, assembly GCA_027924585.1. Classification (NCBI taxonomy): domain Eukaryota; kingdom Viridiplantae; phylum Streptophyta; class Pinopsida; order Pinales; family Pinaceae; genus Larix; species Larix kaempferi. The sequence continues at coordinate 13,020,702 of BSBM01000368.1, forward strand.
TACTCACCATACATCATCCTGATGTACACATGATCATCCTGATCATCATCACTGCAACATCCTGCTGCATGTCATCTGGAGCAACATCCTGAAGCTCGTCATCCATGATCATCTTGATCATACAATGCATCTACCTGATGCATACCAAGTATCTACCTGATACATATCATCATACATGATCCACCTAATCATACAATGTATCCTCCTGATACAAATACAAATACATGATACATATCACCATACATGATCCACCTGATACATATACAGATACATGGTCCAAGCATCCAACATGATGCATATACAAAATACATACAAATGATCCTACTAATCATATCCAGCATCCAACATGATGCGTACATACATATAAATGATCCAACTGATCATATCCAGCATCCAACATGATGCGTACATACATATACATATAAATGATCCAACTGGTCATATCCAGCATCCAACATGATGCATACATACATATAAATGATCCAACTGGTCATATCCAGCATCCAACATGATGCATACATATAAATGATCCAACTGATCATATCCAGCATGCAACATGATGCATACATATAAATGATCCAACTGATCATATCAAAGCAGAAACCAGAACATCATCCTGATGCTCATCATCAAGCGCTTACATCCACAACCATGTAAAGGATCCTCCTTCCAACATGCTTGGAATGGCTTCAACAAATGTGTCCATCACTTCTTCCTCGAAGTGTCCTTGATCTGAAGAACACCAAGCCTCTCCCTAAAGTACTCTAACTTCACCTTGGCTAGTGGATTCATCAACACATCTGCAATCTACTCGTCCGTCGCAACATACAGGAGCTTCACAGCTCCTCTCTACACCATATCCCTAATATAGTGATATTTGATCTCTATGTGTTTCGACCTATCATGAAACACTGGGTTCTCGGATAGCTTCACACAACTTTGGTTATCACAAAAGATACCAGTATCATCCAATGAGAGATCAAATAACTCAGACAGTAGCTTCCATAGCCATACTGCCTCACAACTAGTTGAATAGGCTGCAACATACTCTGCCTCAGCTGTACTCAGTGCTACGCAGGACTGCTTCCTACTAAACCAAGAGATCACACCTGATCCCATACTGAAGCAGCACCCAGATGTGCTCTTCTTATCTGTAGCACTGCCAGCCCAATCTGAATCAACATAACCCTGTAGGTTAAACTTTTGATTCGCCTCATACTTGAGCCCATAATCCACTGTACCCTTCAGGTACCTCAGAACATGCTTTACAGCAACCAAATGAACACTCCTTGGATCTGTTAGGAATTGACTCAATGTGTTCACCGCAAAGCAAATATCTGGTCTCGTGTTCATCAAGTACATCAAGGACCCAATCATCTGACGATAATAGAGACATCAACCGGCTCAGATGAAGCATCACATAGAAGCTTTAGATTCGATGCCATAGGTGTGGCCATGGCCTTGCAATCCATCATCCCGAATCTCTTCAGGATATCTACTGTGTACTTCCCTTGACCAAGGAAGATCCCACCTGCACTCTGCCACACCTCCATACATAGGAAATAATGCATCATTCCCAAATGTTTCATATCGAATTTGGCAAGCAAGCTTCCTCTTAGTATCTGCAATCAATTTGTCATCTCCTGTTACAAATAAGTCATCCACATACAGGAGTAGAATCACAGGATTCCCTTCATCAACCTTGTAGTAGAGGTTGGAATCCGCTTTACTCTTGGTAAAGCCCAAACTAGATAGGAAACTGTCCATCCTACCATACCAAGTTCTGGGAGCTTGTTTCAAGCCATACAAGGCTTTCTTCAATCTGCACACATATGACTCCCTGTCATGTATTTCAAAACCAAGTGGCAGCTCCACATATACTTCCTCTTCAACTACACCATTCAAGAAAGCATTCTTGACATCCATCTGGTGTATTTTCCATTTCATTGTTGTAGCCAGGGCAAGTACTGTTCTGATGGAAGTATAGCTGGCTACAGGTGCAAAAGTTTCTTCATAATCTATTCCCTCTTTCTGAGAGAAGCCACGAGCTACAAATCTTGCCTTGTATTTCTCTACACTGCCATCTGTAGCATGCTTGATTTTGTAGATCCATTTGGAAGTCACAACAAACTTCTCTTTAGGTCTTGGGACAACATCCCAAACATCATTCTTCATTATTGATTGGTATTCCTCGACCATGGCATCCTTCCATTCTTTCTTTTCCACTGCTTCTTCATAACTGGAAGGTTCTTTGTTCATAATGTCATAGAGTAAAGCAACATAGCTGGTATGTGATCTGGTTCTCTTCTTTGCTTTGTGTTCTTCTTCTGGAATGCCAAATCTTTCTACATCTTGAATGAGCTCTCTAGCCCATGCAAGTTTCCTCTTGTGAGAGTTATCCTCATGGGGTGGATCTACAGGTTCTTGCGGATCTTCAAACTCACGAACAACTTCTGGAATTGCTTCAGTCATGGTAGTGTCTTGAAATCTAGTTTCCTTAGGTTCTTCATAAACTTCGATAGGTGCCTTCCTTCATTTGATGAATGCTGAGTTTTCATCAAATGTTACATCCCTATTGACATCAATCTTCTTGAACCCTGGAAAGTATATTCTGTAAGCCTTCGAGCTTTCACTGTAACCCACAAAGATACCCTTCTTTCCTGAAGGATCTAGTTTAGTCCTCTTTTCCTTTGGGACATGAGTGTATACCGGACAACCGAATATTCTGAGATGGTTGACTTCAGGTTTCTTACTAGAAAAGACCTCTTCTAGTGTTTTGTTGTCCAATATCTTGTGGGGTGTTCTATTCTGCACATATACAGTTGTTCTAGCTGCTTCTGCCCATAGATGCATAGGTAGATCCTAGTCATGCAGCATTGCCCTTGTTGCTTCCATGATTGTTTGTTTCTTCCTTTCTGCAACTCCATTCTGTTGAGGATTATAGGGAGTAGTCAACTCCCTCTTAATCCCTGAATCACTACAAAGCTTCTTGAAATCACCTGAGGTGAATTCTCCACCATTGTCGGATCTGAATGTTTTGATCTTCTTGTCAGTTTGATTCTCCATCAAGGTTTTGAATTCCTTGAACTTGTCAAACACCTCATATTTGTTCTTCAAGAAGTATACCTACGTATTCCTGGAGAAGTCATCAATAAATGAGACATAGTAAACATACCCACTAAGAGAACTGGATGACATAGGACCACGTACATCTGAGTGGATGATTTCCAGGATATCCTTTGCCTTGCTTTCACTGCTTGGGAAAGCCTTCTTAATGTTCTTACCTTTTGCACATCCTTTGCAAACACCTTCATGTTTGTTCTTGATTTCAGGAAGACCCTCTACAGCCTTGCTTGCAATTGGAAGTGCCCTATAGTGCATATGAGCAAGTCTTCTATGCCAAAGTTCACTTGGATCCATGGATTCATGCACCATGGCATGTTTAGGTTGTCCCTTCAATTTATACAAACCTCCCTCTTGCTCTCCAATCACTACTACATCATCTATGGTCTTTCCCTTTGGCCACATTAGGACTTGGCCATCCACAAATGCAACCCTCATACCTTTTGCATCCAATGTAGAGATGGAGAGAAGATTCTTCTTGAGCCCAGGTACATAAAGGACTTCTTTCATCTTCAAATATTTTCCAGAATCTAGGTTGTAGGAGGCTTCACCACTTCCTTTGATTGGGTATTGATAATCATCCCCAAGTTTCACCTTATGGGGTGATTCATGTTCAGATAGGTTCACAAAAGATTCCTTAAACCCAGTCATGTGTTTGGAAGCCCCACTGTCAAACCAATCATTACAACCATGGGAGATAGTACTTGTGAGAGCAGAGATCAGAACATACTCTTCTTCACTTGATGAGTCATCATCACTATCATCACTTTCTGCTTGAGCCTTCTTCTTTGGAGGTTCATCATCCTCGGTAGCATGAGCATGAAACTTTCTTTTGTTGCCCTTCTTCTTCTTGCTGGAGTTGTTGTTATTATCCCTTTTGTTATTAGGACAATCTGAAGCAAAGTGATCCTTCTCATTGCATGTGAAGCATCTTAGATCTTTCTTATTCTTTTGATAGGATCTCTTGTAGCAAGAGTGCTCCTTCTTGGGCTTGCTTCTTTTGGTGTGAGCTGCAAGAGCTTGAATATGAGCTACAAGTCTAGCTTCTTCTTGAGAGCATTCTTACCACGATCTGTTGAAGGATACCAACTTCTTTCTTGCACGGATTCCTTGAATGAAGGAGTCCCATGACCTAGGTAGGCCATTCAGAGTGGTCATGACAACTTCACCATTCTCCACTATTTCATCTACTACTTCCAGTTCTTCCTTAATCTGGGAGACCCTAGAAAAATAAGATTGAATGGTTTCTCCATTCTGAAACTTTACTCCTTTCAATTGGTTCCGCAGGGTCATCTTCCGATTTATGTTCTTCCCTTCAAATAGCTTGGTCAAAGAGTCAAACATATCCTTGGGTGTCTTTAGAGAAGACACATGGGGTATGAGATGATCTTGAATAGAATCAGCAATAATTCTCTTTGCCTTGACCAAGTTCTTCTTATGCAATACCTTGGCCTCTTCATCCTCTGGGATAGGGATGTCTTCTTTTATATATGAGTCCAACTCATTCTCTTCTAGGATTAACCCAATCCTATACTTCCAAGCTCGGAAGTTATCAGCCCCTTCAAGATTATCCTCAAGCTTGGTGTGGTGAGACATCTTAAAGAGTACTTCAAATGGAAATAGAAAAGATTTAGGTCTTACCACTTGAAATGCTGAAAACTGGATATGGTCCCAGATTAGGGTTTGTCGAAAAAAACCTAAAAATTCAAAATGTGAATTTCAACTTTCTAAAAGGATAGAAAGATGCACCTTGATGAGTTGATCAGCCTGGTTTTACCCTTCAGATTTTCCTTTTTATCCTCCCGGGTTCACTAGGGAGAGCCCTGAATTAAGGTTTGAGTTTCCTGGAGATCTACCCAGCCAAAAATCTCGATCCAAAGCTCTAAACTTCAATTTTTGCAAGGAGCTTCCAGCTATGTCTTCAGATTCTAGAAATTCCTAATTTTGTGGAAACCCTAATTTTTAGGGCCAAATATGAAAATGCTCTAAATTTAATTCTGATTGGACAAATGGATTCGCCTTGATGAGTAGAGTCAATCTACTATATTGCTTTTCCAAAATCTATGGAGAGAAACCCAATAAACAAGAAACTCAAGTTTCCGTCACTGCAAAATGTCTTCTTCTCAGGTTAGCTCTGATACCATGTTAAATTTTGAGCATTAATTCACAATACTCTAGGATCTTTACTGAGAGAATAACATATACAGTATATCAATGCATAGCAATCACAATAAGCATGACAAGCATCACAAGAATCAAAAGCATGAGAGACAAGAGACATAAAGTTTCCATGGGGAAAACCCTAAGGTGAAAAACCCCACAACTTCCTCAGAGATAGAGAGAGCAATGGCTCAACCAAAGTACAACCAAAATACACTGAGATAGTCTCCTAGTAGCAAATGATCCTCCTCCTCACTAGTGCGCCACTTTCTGAGTGAGAGAAGTGTGACTTTTCGAATGATCAAAATAGAGATCTCCCGATCTCTATTTATACTAACCTGTTTTCCCAGTGACCTTATGGGGCCGACTTGTCTAGCTAGGTACATCCACAATATAATATATATTTCAAGGCCGACCCCACACATGGTGGTCTAATAGCCCGTCGCAAAGTACACACACTTGCGACACTTGTCAATACACATGACGACACTTCCTTATAGAGGAATAACACATCTCTAATAAGGGTACAATAAATATATATGAAATACATAGATGAAATACATTCCGAAGTTACATATACATCAGCAGGAGGAAGTGTCTTCCTACAAGTATCTGAGAATTGATATTCATCACAAGATGAACTTGAACTATAGAATTAGGAAAAGGAATAATGGAGGATGGAAAGCTTATTTTGGTCTTGAAAAAAATAGTAAATCAACAAACCCTGTGATGTGGGATAAAAATAAGTTTATTTTTTAAACTCTCGTCACTCCCTTTATCTTGTACGGTTGTGAAGTTTGGGGTTGCAACATATCTAGAGAATCTTGGGGAAAGATTGAACCAATCTAGAAGCATTTCATAATGTATAACCTAAAAATTATTAAAGCAACACCGCCTACCCTGTTCTCCTTCTAAAAGTGGGTCTTCCCACCATCGAGAGCATCACTATGACTAGGTACATGATAAATTACATGGGAGACCAGATACTTCCTAAAAATGATTTAAAATCCAATCAAGACCAACTTCGGCTCAAGAGATGTTGGTATAAAGACGCGATGGACTGGTTAAATCATTGGGGAATTGACGAAAATGGCACTTTGCAATATATCAATAACATTAAGAATATTATCACTTCTTAGTTTAAAGAGAAAATGTGCAACGAGAAATTATTAGAGGTTAAAAGGAAATTAAGATACTATAAGGAGGTCATTAACGCTAATATGGAAGATCAAAAATATCTCTCTATTTTAACTAGTTCGAAGAAGAAAATTAATATAGCCAAGATAGGAAATAACTCTCATGAGATCATAGTGAAACAAGATTCTAAACAATTCCTAAAACACCATGGGTGTAAAGGATTTTTCATCTCTATGAGACTACGAATGTTGAGGATGAACGTCACTTTCTCTTAGATTTCCCTATGTACACCAACATTAGATCACAATTTCATAATCTTTGCTACAATATAAACTTCCCTAACCTTCTAATTAGTCATAACTATGGTGACCTAGGAATG